>CP077948.1:5000000-10000000 GCA_024584535.1 Colletotrichum gigasporum | reverse complement strand
TGTCGCTAACACCCAGGTCCCCCCAGGCGGAGGAAGCTTCGGCAAGGTCTATAAGGGGTAAGCTCGCCCACTCTCTACCCGGCACCGCGGTGCCCTTCTCGAGCTCCAACAGGAAGGCTGACAGTCACATTCGTTAGTGTCGACAAGCGCACCGGCCATGCCGTCGCAATCAAGATCATCGACATCGAGAGCGCCGAGGACGAGGTTGAAGACATCATCCAGGAGATTGCAATCCTGTCGGAGCTGCAGTCGCCCTACGTCACCAAATACTACGGCTCGTATGCCAAGGGGGCCGAACTATGGATCGTCATGGAGTTCTGCTCCGGCGGGAGCTGCGCCGACCTCATGAAGCCCGGCCTGATAGGCGAGGACTACATCGCCATCATCATCCGCGAGCTGCTGCTCGGCCTCGAATACCTGCACTCGGACAAGAAGCTGCACCGAGATGTCAAAGGTCCGTCTGTCCGTCGACTTGGCTGCCCCGCGTGGAGCTTTCTTGGGATATCGCTAACACGCCCACAGCCGCGAACGTGCTACTCAGCTCTAATGGCCAGGTCAAGCTCGCCGACTTTGGCGTGTCCGGACAGCTCTCAGCGACCATGACCAAGAAGAACACCTTCGTCGGCACACCCTTCTGGATGGCGCCCGAGGTCATTAAGCAATCGGGATACGACCACAAGGCCGACGTCTGGTCGCTGGGCATCACCGCCCTGGAGCTCGCCAACGGCGAGCCACCGTACGCCGATATACATCCCATGAAGGTGCTGTTTCTGATTCCCAAGAACCCGCCGCCGAGGCTCGAGGGAAACTTCACAAAAGCGTTCAAGGACTTCATCGAGGCGTGTCTGCAGAGGGATCCCAAGGAGCGGCCCACGGCAAAGGACCTGCTAAAGCACCCCTTTATACGTCGCGCGAAGAAGACGAGCTATCTAACAGAGTTAATTGAGCGCCACACCCGGTGGGCCGCAACGCACAAGGGTGACGACGAGGAGAGCGACCAGGAGGTCGAAAAGTACTATGAGCGCCAGCAAGTAGACGAAGACATGTGGGACTTTGGTACGGTGAGGCTGGTCGGTGACAGAGGCGGTGTGGTGCCGCGGCCGGGACTCAATCCTATGGACGAGTCGGCCACGAACGCCAGGGCAGCCAGGTCGATCGAGAACATGGATGACTATGGCGAGCGGCCAAGAGACAACAGCCCGACCAAGCTGCGTGACTTCAGCCGCGATGCCGCTCTCATTTCAGATACTCTAAAGGCAGCCGCCGCCAATACGGGAACCTCCCGACAGGCATCACCGCAACGGAAACCAGTGCCGGCAGCGGGTCCGCAGTCACCGGCCAAGGTGCCTCTTCCAGCATCACCAGATAAGTTGCAGAGTGCGCCAGAGACGCCGAAGCCCGTTTCTCGACTCATCCCACCAGTCGTCCCCGTAAGTCAATCTCCGGATTACGACCGAGAACTACAGGCCCAGCTGCAGAAGGACATGGGCCTGCTCAGCCTGGGCCCTGTGATCCAACCGGCCGAATTACAGAACCACGAGACGACGCCGCGACCACAACCCCAAGGGCCGCGGCCCAACCCCAAGATGGCACCCATGGCTCTCCCAGAGATCCCGCCCTACCGCGGTGGGCCGCAGCAGGCATCGCAACAAGCGCCGCCCAGAATACCGAGCCAATCACCGAACGGACAGTACCGTCAGCCCTCGGGTCAAGCGCCGCCCCCACCGGCCAGGACACACGCGCTGCCTTCCAAGACGCAGACGCCAACTCCCGAGCCGGCGGCACCATCGTCGTTCCCTCCGCCGGCGCCGTCGAATCCTAACGGGGAGCTCGACGCGCTTAACGATGTCATCTTCCCGGCACTCGAGGAGGCGCTCAAGAGGCGGCAAATCAGGCTTCAGCAGGCTTTCCGGCAGCAGCATGGCTCGTCAAGCCCGGCAGCCGTGAACCAGGTGACTCCCAAGCAGCAGCGAGCGGAGGCGGCGCACGAGAAGCTGCGGAAGCTCGTATATAAGCTCGCTCATGTCTGCAAAGAGATTGACCACTACGACAAGGCGGAGCCGGTGGGCATGGGAAGGGACGTGGGCACCTTCCTAGAGGGACTGCTGGAGGAGATTCTCGTCAGGGTCGAACCCCTCGACGAGGATGAAGTTGCGGCGTGAGCCGTCTGATGGCCTAGGCGGCAATGTGTGAGGCGGGACGAGGAACGGGGACCGGGGGGGACGCTCGGTGGGGCGAGGAGCACATGCTCGAGTCGCCGCCGTCACGAGTGACCGGCGAGGTGTGATGGATTATGGGAACAATGAATATTGCGAACCCCGTCGACGACGAGAGGCGTTTTGGAGGGCAATCACCTTATACGACGACACTAAAGCACGACCACTATACTGGGCGTGCGGACATTGGCTGGCGGGAAGGACGCGACACGACCGGCTCTTGGCTGCCAGTTTTTCCCAGACCGGGAAGAAACGACGGGTGGGCGAGCAGGGCTCGAGGGACGGAGGGATGGGAGGCTGGTTCAAGACGTTTTCTTAATTCCCTATGTATTATACCCAGCATTTACCAAGAATAGAGTGCGTGCTCTTTCTCTGAGACCTGGGCGACCCCGGAGAAACCGATGCAGGGCTGAGTGTTGGAGGCTGCGGTTGCTCCATGCGCGATACCGTACTGGGCATATGGGGAGGGAGGGAGGCAACTACTCCGCGGGCTGGCGGCCCATGTTTCTTTAGATTCTTTCTGTTTCTCTACGCAGTAGGCATGTCCGGCGATGAAGGACGAAGGACGAATTCGATTAGTCTTGAAATCCACCATACCTACCTACCGCTCATCTCCCGACGGCCCCGCGGATGCGCAGACGAGGAGACAGACAAAGCGGCAAGGAATCAAGAGTCTGAACGGGTTATAGATGCAGGCAGGGCCGATTAAGCGAAGAGGGCCTTGTAGAGGCCCTCCTCATGAGGATTAGGAATCGAAATGGGGGGAAAAGCAGGCAGTGTGCTTGGGGCGGGACGAGTGCTCTCGTTCGTTTGGGTCTGGTCTGGAGGCGAGGACGGGCGAGGGTGCGCGGTGGGTTATATGGGTGCCGTTTACCATGACTCTATCCACGACAGATCCCTGCCCCCCCCCCCCCCGAGGCTGAAGAAAAGACTGGGCAGACTGGGCAGAAGAAGCGTCATGGTGCATGGGTAGCGTAACGGGTCTAGGAGATGGGGGGGGATGGGTGAATCTGATCGAAGCTCAGAGAGTCTGTGAAGATGTTGAGGAAGAGAGAGGGAAGGTGCCGGTTCTTGTCGGAGGCGAGTCCGTCGACGACAGGAACCGGCGGCAGGTCGGTCAGATGCAGGTAAGGTATGGCAATGGTAATGATAATGACCTGAAACCAGACGCGCGCGTTGGGGCGGACCATTCGCTTGGCTCTTTCGTCTCTTTGGGGCGGGTTTGGGGTTTGGACTTTTTTGGTGTGAGGATGCGAGTCATGGCCGTTGCTGGTTGTCTGGCTGGGGTAACCACCCTGGCCAGGAGCCAGAGCCAGAGCCAGGAACTTGGCGTAAGGGTATTTTTTTGCATTGACGACGGGCTGGCCTTGCTGGGCGAGAACAAGAGCGAGGATCCCTGTCATACACACACACACACACACACACACACACAGAGAGAGAGAGAGAGAGAGAGGGGGGGGGGGGGGATGCCAAGGGCCCTGATGTGTATGGTGGGTTGTCGTGAAGGCCGGCCTTGGGACGAGTCAATCGGGAGAGGGAAGAGAGAGTGGTGTGTGATGAGGCGGTTGTTACGGGTTTTGGGACACTACACGATGCAGGCAGGCCTTGGCCAAGTTGTGGTTTTTGCTCTTCTTGTTGGTTTCTTGATCACCACCCCCTTGGGCGTTTGGGTCGCGCAGAGTACGACCTCAGCACCTGGGATCTGGGTCCCTGGGGTTTTGGGGGTCTCGTCGCTGCACACACCTACTACATCGTGCTCATACACTGGACGACACGAAGAGTCGCACGCAGAGTCAGGGCCCGGGTCGGCGTGCTGCCGGCGAGAAGTTCGTGGGGAATGGACGGCTGGGGGAGACCACCCCCTACCTCAAGAGCCAAGAGAGTTGGATGGACAGCCCTGGAGACGATACACTCAGAGACGGAAAGAGAGAGAGGCGACATGGAGAATGGAGCACGGTTCAGGATGGGCAAGGTGGGTGGGTATGCCCGGGTTTGGGATATGTGATCTCTCTTAAGGGTTGACTGCGCCGCCCTCTCTCCTCTGAGGGCTGGAGGAAAAGCTTTTCGGACTTTCTTTGCAACTCTTCCCACTCCTTTCCGCGCTTGTGTGTGTTTCTTTTCTGCTCGGCGGGCTTTCTTCTCGACTGACAAGTAACGTGTTGATTACGTTTCTTTCCCCCTCCCGCCCTTCAGCCTGAGAGTAAGAGAGAGAGAGAGAGAGAGAGAGAGAGAGAGACATCAACGACCGGCACGTTGCAACCAAAAGAAAGGCGAACCCATTACACTCTTTTTTTTTTTTTTCTTCCTGTTTCTTGTTTTTACTTGCAAACCCTATTTTGAGGTAATCTTAATCCTACGGGGGAGGATCTAGAGCCTCTTGTTTGCTTCGCCTGGTTCCATCATCATCGTCGTCATCATCATCGACCGAAGAGAAAGAGAAGAGAAGGAGGCTACTGTTTCGGAATCCCGCGCCTTCGGACGAGAAGAAAGAGGTCAAACGTACCCATCCCACCTGTTAGCCCATATCCGGGGCGTCATATTCCCTCACTTTCCATCATCTCATAATCACTCATTCGTTCCCCCCCACCACCACCACCAAGCCTCTTCTCCTCCACCATTCTCTCGCCCCCAAACGATACGTCCATCCTCCTGGGGCCGAGCCTCAAATCTCGACCCAGCCCGCATCGACTCCGATCGGATCGACTCGACCGCGCACGACAAGACGTATCGATACTGAAGAGGCTGGTTCTCGACATCAACAACACTACCCGATTACTCGACGCCTATATCTACTACTAGTTTGCTCAACGACAATCCTCCAGCTGGGCCAACAGGGGAACAAAACACCATTGGCCTAGTGGCTTGCTCTTACTCAGAGCGTTCTTGTTTTTATCACCTAGTACTTTCACACACTCACCCAAAAAAAAAAAAAAAAAAAAAAAAAAAAAAAAAAGGAAAAGAAAAAGACGACAATGAGGTCGACGACATTACTCCTGCTGGCCAGCAGCCTCGCGTCCTGCGTAAGCGGCGCGCGGGCGGCGGCGAACCTGTGCTTCTTTCCCGGCGGCGTCCAGAGCCTCGACGTGCCGTGCGACCCCAAGGCCGAGGTCAGCATGTGCTGCGGCAGCGTCAACGCCTGCCTGAGCAACGGGCTGTGCAAGCTCGAGGACACGTCCAACAACACGGGCATCGCGTACGCGCGGGGGACCTGCTCCGACCCGACGTGGCAGAGCCCGATTTGCCCGCAGCATTGCGTACTGAGTGAGCCTTCTTCTTTTCCTCTGTATTCCCAAGAAGCTTGGTTTCGGTGTGTGTGGCAGAGTAAAAGGGGCGGGAGCTGGGAGAGGTTGAAGGCAGAGAGACACTAACACCACTCACAGACCCCGACACGAGGAAAAACAACACGGCCTTCGACTTCCGCTTCAACGGCGTGCAGGTGTGGCAGTGCGACAGCCAGGGGTTCGCGACGCCGGGCAAGTTCTGCTGCGAGTCGGCGGCGGAGAAGACGCGGTGCTGCAGCACGCCCGCGGCCGTCTTCGGGCCCCTCATCGCCGCCACCCCCGGAAACGCCGCCGCCGTGCAGACGCTCAACACCGGATCCCAAGCGACGCCGACGGCGTCCGGGTCCCGGTCCCACGACACCACCGCCGAAGCGACGGGCCAGCCTATGGAAACGTCGCCGCCTGCCGGGGGAGGAGGCGAGGGTGTGGGCGCCGGCGGCGGGGCGGTCACGTCGGCGCCGACGATGACGAGCAAGCAGCCCGCCTCCACGCCCGCGGCGACGCCCACGGGGGAGGCGCAGACTGGTGGCGCTACGGAGCAGAAGAGCGGACAGCTCGGTACCGTCGCGGTCGTGGGCATGGGTGTTGGGGCGAGCGTGGGCGGAGCGTTGTTGGTCGCCGTTGGCGTCATGTGGTGGATGCGCAAAGAGAGGAGGGAACGCGGGCCGGTGGAGCTGGACGGGGCGAGTATTCACGGCGGCGGGGATTTGAGCAGGTCGAACACGGGACGGATTGCGTACGGCGGGATGAATATCGAGCACGGCACGGGGACGGTGAGCTCGATGGGCACGGGGACGTACAACGGCACGTGGAACCCCAACCTCACGATGGGCGGTGGAAGGAAGCCGAGCAGCGAGTGGGATGGGAGTCCCGGCGGGTTGGGGGGCTCGTACCAGATGGCCGAGATTGATGGCAAGGAGACGCTGGTTGTGGGCGAGCCGAAAGGGAGGCAGAAGAGTCTGTATGAGCTGCCGTAGCGGTTGTGGATTGCGGCGAGAGGGGGTTGTATGGATGGCATTGGAGGATGTACAAAACAAAAGGTCTATGGGTGATACCTTCGATTCGGATAGCGGGGTTTCTTTTTTCACACTCATGTTCACATTTACTCTTTATTTTACGGTTGATGAGAAATCTACTCTTCTACGACTTTACACGAATTACCGTATTCAACGTGAATAATCATCGAAGACCGACAAGAGCGAATAGATGGAAATTCGACAACTGGATCTATCTAAGCTTGATCTACGCACGGGGTCGTTAAGACGATCTAGAAAAGCCCGCGGATTTTCTTCCCCCCCCCCTCAAAACAATGTTTCTCGATTCCCGCTGGGGAAGAAACATCCCGCAAGACTAGACGACGCACATCACCACCGCACGTCAGTCAGGCGAAAGATGGCAGGCAAGCAAGCGACAGTCGGCACGCGCATCGGAACACCAGCACTTGACATTGGGGGGGGGGGCTACACTAAAACTGACGGAGCGACTGAAGAGCGACTGAACATTTCACAGTCTGGTTGAGACACGGCCGGGCAGGCTGGGTGTGGTGGCACGCTGCGGTGGCAAAGGAGGGAACTTTGGTACCAGCAGACTGGATCCGGCTGCGCACCCGACCGAGCGACCGGGACAGCGGCCGTCCTTTCCAGTACAACTAACCAACCATTGAGGGACTTCGGCTCGGTGCTGTGCTGTACACGTGCTGCGCCTTGTGGTGCCCGCCGTGCGGCGAGGGGGAGGGGGGCCCGGCGTTGTGAATCGGGGACGCCTTCAGCCGCTGCCTCACGACAGGTAATGATCGGCAGGGGCTCTGCGGCTCCCCTCCCTCCTCGCGGAGGCAGGCCTGTCACGATGATGGATTTGACTTTGCGGTTTTGTTGGGTGTTGCGTCGCTTGTTCATGTGCCGGTTAAGCGCCGTTGGGCAGGCTGGAATGGATGGATGGATGGGCCTCTTGTCTACTATGTATGCGCGGCTGGTGGGAGGCCTGGGTAAGTCGAGTCTATTTCCTCGACGGGCGGAAGCGGTTAAAACGTTGCGGGAGTGGTGGCATGTGCGGATGGGATGACATGCATGAGGGGGGTTATGTCATTGGGTGGCGCGCATTAGAGATGGGCGCGGAACACATGTCAGTCACGATTCTTCAACAGCAAGTGATGGCGAGTGTGTGTGTATGTGTGTGTGTATGTGTGTGTGTGTGTGTGTGTGTGTGTGTGTGTGTGTGTGGGCGACCGTCCTGAGTTGACTTGGCTGAACACACAAGTCCGATGTCTCTCCAACGGTCTCTCTCCAACGGGGATCTCTCAAGCCCACCACCAACACCCCCGGTCCCGTCTGCCGGGATTCAGAGTCCGTGTGTAGGGCGGAAACGCAGGGATGCAGGGGTTTGACGAGAATAGAGTTTGCCGCGACGTCTCACGCGGTATGATTGACGATGGGTTGTGCCTATACTATGCAGAAGCGAAGCGATACCGGGCGGCGCGGTATAGAGCCCCGGCACCGCCTAATTGGTGCGTTTCCGACAGATTGAGTGTGGGCTTGGCCAGTCTTTGAAATCTTTGGGCACGCGGGATCTGGGCGGACTCCAGAGAGACAGGGCTGTTCTGTTAAGGGCGACAGGCTGCTTGACTCGACGACACCGCGAGGGGGGTTCACGATGCGGTTTGAAAAGCTTCGCTTGCTGCAGGCCGGGGGGGGGGGGGGGGGGGGGTACATGGGAGGGCTTCGGGGCGTTCCTGACTTGGCAGGTCGCGCTTAGGCGAGTGTCGAAAGTTACAGTTCGGGTGTGGTCGAAGTTCGGGCGGTGATGTTTGGGTCATTGTCGGCAAGCTTTTCGGTTGACGGCTGTGTGGGTGTGGTAAGGACGAGATGACGGTGGCGGCGCATCAGTCAGCTGGTGTGTCCGCTCTTTCGGAGAATGACTCCGGTCGTGATTGACGTCTCGACCATCACCCACGACCAAGGCGGCGTTAGAATGAGAGAGAGGCATTTCTTCGCTCATCGGATTCGGAACGAGGTGGTTGGACGGACCAGTCTCACTGCGGTCGACGATCAGCCTCCCACATCGGGCTTGTGGTGATAATACGCTGGTGATATAAGGGATGCGATACAGATTTGCGCATCCGTCCACAGAAACCGCTACAGCCAGAGCCTGAGGAGCGAGAGAGGTGGGCCTTGGCAACCTTGGTAGGGGCCGAACGCGAGCGCGCACGCGAGGGCTGCGCCCCCCTGACCAAGGCCTCCCGGGCCGGCGTGGGGTTCCCTCCCTTTCGCGCGCGGCCGGCCTCTTGTGCGGACGGGGGTCGGCCTTGCAGGCCGGTTCTCGTCTGAGGATGCTCCCGGCGGCCGGAGCGCCGGACCCCCCAACTTCTTCACACGAATTTGCCGACGACGGACGTGGACTGTTCCCGGTCGTCGGTAGTTGGGGGCCCTGCCGATCTTATTGTTTTCCCGCTCTTTTCTCCCCCACCGTCGCCGCGAGCATGACGAGTTTTAAGGTAATGGGGCGGGCTGGGGCGTGTTGCTGACAGATTTTTGCAAAAACCTGATGTTGTGCGCGGATGGGTATTTTGCGTCCCGGGCTTCTGACGTGTGTCGGCGGCCGGGGACGTTTCGAGGGAGCTGAGACGGTATGCATACGTTAAAGGAAGGAGGAAAGACAGCCGAAAGGGGGGGGGGGGGGGGTTCGGAACAGCGTGGATTTGTGCCGTGATCTCTCGAACTGTGTGCTCGTCTTGTCGATCGGTCGCTAGTTGGCGATCTTGTGAAGCTTCTCTCTCGAAGAGGCTGCCGAGAACGAATTGCGACTTTCCTCGCACTTGACCGAAATTACCCTCTAGACGCTGATAGGCTTAAAAACAACCGACCCATGGGTAACCGTAGGTAACCATGGGTGTGGGTTGGTTTTGGTGGGTTAACCATAGTATAGGTATAGTGGTTTTCGGTTTTCATAGGTTATAAAAAATATAGTCATGGGTATTTTAGATAACCATAACCATGGTTATCTAATTAAAGAATTTGGATTACGTATTTGCATTATTACCCTATTATAAATTTTTAATTCTAAGTTGTATTTTTTCCCCTTTTACTATTCTTTTTAATTCTAAACGGTATATTTTCCCTCTTTCCTACTCTTTCCACTACGGGTTTTACCACCACAACGAGCATATCGCTATCTATCTTATAAACATTTCTCGCAGCGCTACTTATTAGCCTTAGTAATGGTTTAAACAAGCTTTTAATACGTTGTATAACGTTTATATTAATTTAGATAAATTAATATAAAAGTTTAATACAAATAAAATTAAAGTAAACTTACAATTTATATCTTTACTAATTTAGGTATAACCTAAGCTAGATAATGTCCCTGCTAAATAACGGACATATTATATATCCTTTTACTGGATAATAACACGTTTAGCGTAAATAGCAGCAAGGTTTATCATTAAAAAGTTAGTATCGTATTAATAAATATAATAACGTACATGATATGCGAGCCGATCAGACAAGCGAGCCGATCACCCAACCACAATAATCCATCTTCCCACTTTCAACATATGTCCGTCCACTAAAAACAATGCCGTTATTAAATAAAGAAGCCTAGGTTGTACTAATGGTCTAAGTGATTAAAAAGACCCTAAATCTTAGTATCCGAGTGGCTGCCCGGATATACTCTATGCCATTTTCAACCTTATATAATAAATTAAAGGGTATAATATTATAATAGGATAGTATACTAAACTTACGGAATTTGATGTTATTTAAAGAGGAGAAGTTAATTAAGTATATTATTAACTTAGATTCCCGATTATTTCCTCCCCAACTGGTTGGTGTGGAAAAAATGGCTAATCAATTGTTTATTAACCGTAATATATCACCGGTTAGTAAGTACTAGGTGTCCAACTTCGTTAAGCAATAATTATAACTCTGGACGTGCTTTTTTGTAAATATAATTATAAGAGAGCCTAATACGAAGATCCCGTTATGATAAATGCGTAGTTTCGGCTTATAGTAAACATAATCGTAAAGTATAGTATTTAGGACTTAGATATTTATAACTTCGATAAGATTAGATTTATAATAGGCTAGATCTTAACTGGATTAGTTATTATAGGCTTTAAAAAGTATTTAAATACGAATACAATATAACTTAGTAATTAAGAATAGGTTATAGTTATTTAAGTTATTAGTTTATTACGTTATAGTGTCCCACTGTATATTATCGTCGTAGGTTAATATCACCTTTTCACCTAGTATACTGAATTAGGTCTCCTACTTAACTAGGTTATTATAGTATTTAAAAATAAATAAACAATAAACAAAAGAGGCCTAAATTAGTTCTAATATTTTAATTAGTATACTAAACCATTAATAAAAAGCCCATATCACCTCCTCGTCGTCGATGAACACAAAAATCATTATTCTACTAATTTTAAAATATTTTATAAAGAGAATAATATCGTTACACTTTGTATACCGGCTTATTCGTCTTATATTCTTTAGCCCTTAAATGTTAAGTACTTTAGGCCCCTTAAAATGGTATATAGTTAAGAAATTGAGAATAAGATATAATAGGGTAATACCTATATTATAAAAGAAGATTTTTTCCCCGTCTTTTATAACACTTTTATATAAACTATTATAAAAAGGAATATCCAGGGGGGTTTTAAAGGGGCTGGGTGTATTCCTTTAAGTATAAAAAGTATTTTATTAAAGCTTAATATTAAGTTATATACCCTAATACCCCCGGGGTTACTTCTATTAACACCATCACCTTGGGTTTCTAAGCCACTAAATAACCTAATAAAAGCGACTTCTTAATTAACTCTTATTAAGGAACAAGTCTCCCACCATTAGAATAACTCTCTAATACCTATTCTCTAAGTTATTAATTATACTATAAAAGGTATAATTAGAGTTATACATTAGCTTACATTACTATAATCTAAGGTTAAATTACTTTAGGAGGAAAACAACCTACTTAGTTACCACCGGAGAGCTAAGAAAACACATATAAGGTAAGGAGGGAGTCTTATTATAGCTGAAGTAGGGGACCTATAATCCCAAAGGGAGGTAACAACCTAAATATAGGAGGAAACACATAGGAGTAATGATCGTAAACTAAGGACCGAAATAGGTCAACGGCGATATAGTATTTATAGGAACACTAAACATAATATAAAAACATATCTAATTAATAAAGAAATATCTAAGGAAGAGGATTCTGAGTAGTTTCAATTAATTTAAACACTTAGGTGTTATTATTTATTAGTTAGTGCAATGTGGTCGTGGTTGGGTGATCGGCTTGCTTGTCTGATCGGCTCGCTTATTATATACGTTAATCAAAATACACTTTTAAAAACACTTATTAAAAGGGTCTTTATAAACTCTTAGATAACCTTAATAGCAGTTCTCTAAATTCGTAAACCAAGAGTAATATTATTAATAATTTCTTTAGTAAACCTCTAGAAAAGTACTTTTAAGATTAAAAAATTCCATATTTACTATAAGTTTCGGATATCTATTAAAACATAAGCTAAAGGATTTATTAAAATAATTATAATAATCATTTTATAATAATTAAACTTATTTCCTAAGTAGTATTTCCGGGCTTTTTTATTACCACCAATTATATACTTTTTGGCCTTAACTATTACGATTCTTTTCTTTTCGCAAAGCATCTTAGGTAAGTATAAACAAAGGAGCTTTATTTTTATAAAAAAACAAATAAAATTATTAGTTAATAAACAAAGAAAATAAAGAAAAGAGGATATTTACTTTAATAATATTAAACCCACCTTTTATAAATAGTTGCTCACTTTTAACTAATTAATAGCCTATTTTTTATCTAGCTTACGTATTATTTATTATTTATTTTCCTTAACTATAAAACTTTACTTCCTCATAATAACAATAATCCAAATTATAACTATTATAATAAGTACTAGTTAAAGTGATCTTTACTTTATTATTAGTTATTTATAATAATCTATTATATTAATTAATTTAGGTTATCCACCTAGCCTAGGTGTAAGCCAAAAATTAAAAGTGCCCACAAAGTATTCTAATAATTTAAACACTAAAAAAGCCCGACAGCGTACTAACACATTGTTTAACGCCTAAAAACAAAAAGAGGCGGCAAAACCCGCAATATAATAGAAGATTCGTCGCTTAATCAAAAAATTACAAAATAATAACAACTTCAAAAATGCAGTAGCACTTAAGTAGGAAACCCTCATTAATAAGCTAAAACATAACATTAAAGCTAAGTAGTAAATATTGTGACGGGCTGTGCCCGTGCTTGCACTGGTGCCCCACTGGTGCCCCATTAGTGCCCACCCCCTAGGAAGTAGAGATTTTGCGCTATATCATAGTTTACTTTTTTCCTTTTCAACTTAAAATAAATAGTATTTGCTTACTTTTTAGTTAAGATAAGGCCTAGGACTAACTCTTTATATATTTTTAAGCTTAGTTTTATTTATTATATAAAATATTGTTAAGTTAAGCCTAGCTCCTTATTAGTTACAAAGTGGAATCCTAGGTTAAGTGTAGTTTTTTAATAATAGATTAATGGACGTTGGACACTAAGTAAAATACAATTCCCCACTAATTAAGAAGAGGATATTAGTTAATATAATAACTAATGAATTATAGGCCTAACTATAGTTAGCCTTAAACGAGGCCCTCGGGCCCCTATAAGCGAGGATTACTAAGTTCTCTAATGAGCTAGAGCGAAGCCGAGGTTTAGGGGTGACGTTACTGACCCTTATAGAAGATGTAGGCACTGAAACCCTATTAGTGGGTAACCGCTACCTCGTAATAGAGACACCGATGTACTATAAACCACTACTAATACCCTTAAAGTTCTCAGGGAAGTAAAAGGACTACCCTTCTTAGGTGTAGTTAATAAGGGATAAGATTACTATGGATAAAGTGTTTTACCCTATTAACTAGGAATTATAGTACCTAATTAACTCTTATTTAAATACTAGTCCCTAGTAGGTGGTTATTATGTTTTACGTAGCCGGGGGGCTTAAAGGTTAACATAACCCCGAAGATTTTATATTTTACCTCGATAAGATTTACTAAGACCTAAACACTTAACCTTAAACCATAGCCTAGTTATAAACTCTCTGTTAAAAAGATAACGAGAAGTTAGTTATTTTTTTTAAAGTTTAAATAAATAATAATAGATATAGGAGGTGGTATATAACCCGATATTATTAAAATTATTATATTAGAAAACGCCCTTACTTTTCATCTAAAGGAGCACCTGATCACCGTCTCCTTATTAGGGGAGTATACTTAGTGGCTTATTCGGTGTCGCAAAAGTGGAACCACAATTACGGGACAGTAATTGTGGGCTATATCATGACATTAGGGTATAGGATATTACCTAGAAGTTGGAGTATATAATACTCATCGCTATTAAACGGGAACATCGCTGGTCCCTAACCCTAGCCCTTCCACAGAAGGATTACAATGGAGATGTTTAGATAACTAATACTACCTGCGCCTCATCAACTCAAAAGGAGAAGAAGGACCGTTACCACCGCCACTCCTCGGGTAACTCACCAGTGGACCACCGTAAATACTTTTATTATAATAAATAAGGTTATATTATTAGGAATTACCGGAAAAAGGTTTTTAAGTAAACGAAGGTTACTTATATTAAGGTAATAAAAAAGTAAAAAGATTCTAAGTTAAAAAAAGAGAACTAAGAGAATACTAACACCTCCTTAAATAAGAATAACTCGGGAAAAGAGTAACTCTAATATGAAGTTGGGTACTAGAGCTAACGAAGGAGGAAGCCAAAGGATGGGAGTCCCACTAAGAAGAGTAGTAGTCAAGGAGCTAAGGGTCAGCCACTATTCAGGCAAGGATTAATAAAGGACACTTAATACACACCCTTATTAATACTAACTACGACGTCTACGTAATGGTGGATCAGTCTCTTTTTAAACACCTCCGATTACTATTAATGGATTAGAAAAAGTGTGCTTTATGAGGGTATATATAAGATGGGCTATTACCTGGTGATGTCCAGGGTGTGGTTGTCCTGGATTTGGAATTAAGTGGTTATATTTAGAAAGTTTACGTATACGTAGTAAAGGGCCTAGACCTCCTTATATTCCTAGGGAAATCATAAATAAAAGCGAATTGTATAGTATATAACGCCGTTGCTTAGTGGGTATATTATAGTAAGGGAAGAGTAAACGTATACCTGTAACGGTCCAAGCACGTATATTGCAACTAGCTATGGCGACTACTACGAGTATCTTTAAGATGAGAGAGAAAAGGAGAAAATGTCTTCCGCCCCATAGGACCCGTTTACTCTGATTAGGCCTAAGGTTAATCCGTCTTAGGTAAGCTGGGCTTAGGTAAGCGGAGTCCATGGTTGAGAGGCTGCGAAGCCTCTAAGAGGGCCTAGCCCATTATAATTACCCCCCCTCTCCCTCCTCCCCGTTCAGAGGGACTCATCCATAACTAACCTTATAACAATCCAAAGTTGTAGTCTCCGTTAATAACTTAATTAGTTCCTAAGTAGGCTCTACGTAGCCCTTCTACTTAACTAAAACCTTCTAAGAACTACGAATCTTCTTAGTGCCCTGGATCTCTTCGACTTCGAATTCCTTTTCGTCGTTTACTAGTAGAGGTGGTGGTTAAGTGTCATCTTATTCTTATGATAGTAGTGGGTTGACTCCCGTATACCTGATTAGGGATATATGAAAGACGTTATGAATACCCGGTGGCGTATTGAGCCGGTAAGTATAGGATCCGATTATTTTTAACATAGTATACTTCGTATTCATCTAGTTCAACTTCTTAGATGGTCTCTTAGAACGGACGTTTTTAAGCTTTAACTAGACCTTATCCCCTAGTCGAAACTGGTTAGAAGGTTAGCGTCGTATATTTGCCGAGGCTTCTTATCGCTCTTAGGCGGAGGCTATCGCCGTTTATGCCCATTCGGAGGCCTCTTTTAACTTCGAGACTAGGGCCTCTGCCCGAGCTACGGGGGTCTTTCCTTTAGTCCACAAAGTTTCCCTTACTCTAATTAGGTCAATGTTATAATCGTGGGTAGTGAAGAAAGGGCTAAGGCCTATTAACGAGGTAACCCTATTATTAATAACCATTATCGTTATTAGAAGTAGGTCGTCCTAATTATCTTGAGTATATAAAGTATAAGCTCAGAGGTAGGTTTCTACTATTTAGTTAGCTCGTTCTATGGTGCCGTCTATCTCTAGGTGGAAGGCCGTAGATAAACGTCGTTTTATCCGTAATAATTAACAAAGCCGTTTCTATATACGACTAGTAAATTAGGGGCCTCTGTCCAAAACAATAGTTCTCGGGGGTCCATGGTGTCTAATTAGGCCAAGTATTAACACCGTAACCACAACGTCCGTTATTATATCCTTAAGTGGCTCGAAAATCATATTCTTAGATAGTTGGTCTATTACTACTATAATATTCGTTACTCCTATATGGTGGGTTAGTAGTAGCCCTATAATAAAGTCGACTAATATCTTTATTTAGACCTAATTAGGAACGGGTAAGGGTTTTAGAAGACCCCTCTTCTTATCCCGCTATATATTACCCCGTCCATAGACGTCGTAGTTCCTTATAAAGCGTCGGACATCCTACGACAGGCCTGGCTAGTGAAAGCGGCGGCTAATCAAAGCCTTTAACACGTCTCTACTAAGATGGCCACTAAGTGTTAAGTCGTAGAACTCTTAGATTAACCGGGTTTATAAGGGTTCATAATAAGGGACCCAGATCCTCTCCCTCTAAAAGAGTTTACCGTCGTCGTCCACTAAGTACTCTAATAGTATTATGGGCAACTTCTATTATAATGGTAATTAACGGTCCCCCCTTTTTATAATTATCCTAATTAACTAATAACAATTATTTAATTATAATCCTTTAGTCTAAGTGGACTTTAGGGGCTCCTCTTTAAAGGGGTTCAGGATAGGTTTTAACTAATTAGTTTTAGGATTGTTGTCCTAATTTATATTATTTATTATAATGCTTTCCACGGATTCCGTTGTATTCATTTGATTTGTTTTGAGAGTTGCCTAGTTTACTATAACTATGTTCCGTTTCCCCTTTAGGAGCTATATCCTCTGTCCTTCTAATCGATCATCTCGTTGGGTGTTAGGAACATTTTATTCTCATTTAGATAGTGTATCAGGGACTATCGCTTGTTTACTAGGTCGGAATTAGATTATGAAGTTATAATAGGATAAGAGCTCTAACCATCTAACCTAGTGTTCACTTAATTACCTCTTAGTTATAAAATACTTAAGGTTAAGGTGGTTAATTAGGATAGTAAACTCTCTTATACTCCTTAATTCGGAGTCCCAGTGTTCTAAATAGTGGACTATAACTAATAGTTCCTTATTGTGTATTGGGTAATTGTATTCTGCTGGTAAGTTCTTCTGTAAAAAGAACGCAATAGGCCATAAAATACCCTCGTTATTATATTATAATAAAGCGCCACCCACCATATAACCTAATAAGTTTGTTTTTAGTATAGTGGCTTAATTAGGATCCCAATGTGCTAATACAGGGGCACTAATTAGGAGGGCCTTTAACTTATTAAACACTTTTATATACTCGTTATTCTATACGAATAGGACATCCCTCTTCGTTAAAGTTATAAGGGGGTGTACTAACCCTGAGAAGTCCGGTATAAATTAACGGTAGTAATTTACAAAACCAACAAAAGCACGGACTCCTTGCACTGATCGGGGGACCTCCTATGTCTGGATGGCCTTAATTTTCTCTGGGTTAACACGGATACCCTTCCTTGTATCGATGATGAACCCTAAGTATTTAACCCTCTTTATTTCGAAGTCGTATTTATCGATATCAATTTATAGGCCGGTAACACCTAGACGGCTTAAGACCTTTTTGACTTTTTCCCTATGATCAGCGAGTAAGCCATCTGAATAAATTAGAACGTCGTCGATATAAGTGGTGCAGAATTCGTCCAGGAAATCCCGTAAAGTGTGGTTAATGTACTTCTAGAACGTAGTGGGGGCCCCTATTAGGCCAAAAAGAGTCACCATCCATTCATATAGGCCGTATCTTATTCTAAAGGCCATCTTCCATTCGTCGCCTTTTTTAACCCTGATTTTGTGGAATATAGTAATAACGTTTAATTTCGTTAACTACTTAGCCTTAGTTAAGGCTCTTAGAGTTTCGCTAATTAGGGGTAAGGGATATTTGTTTTTTTTAGTGATAGTGTTCAGAGCCCGGTAGTTAACATAAAACCTTAATCCTCCCTTGGGTTTTTAAATAAATAGAACGGGTAATAAAGTAGGAGAACTATTAATACAAATAAAGCCTTTATTTAATAGTTCTATGAGGGTCCATCGAAGTACAATTAGCTCCTCCTTAGACATCCCATATAGGGGTCCCCATATAACTAGCTTGTTTTACCCTATTAAGTCTTTTTTAATGGGAATTGCGTGGTCGATGTTATTTCGATGTAGTAGTAACTAATTAGCCTTATTTTGGTTAAAGATATATAAAAACTTATGGTAATGCGTAGGGAGTTTCGTCCTCGGGTTTATCTTTATTTTTAGTGTTAGGGCCTTTTCGATATCGGCTAAATTTACGGAGAATGCGTTTAGGGTGGATATGCTAAGAGGGGTCTCTCTTCTCTTCTATGCTTGCCTGATTAGGGCTAAGAATACTAATTTAGTTTACTATTGGATTAGGAACTTTGGATTTTACCGGGCCTGACCCGGTTTCCTTTTTATTACCTAATAGTCTACGATACTTATATATAGAGTACCTCTGTTACGGGCTGATGCCCACGATGGCCTAAGCTTTGCCTGAGGCGTTAACCAGCATCCAACAAAAGAGCCCTCCGGTCAAAGGGGCCTCCGATCAAAGGGCCTCCGGTGACCTCCGGCGCCCCACCAGAGGTCCCCTTTGTTCTCCAGCAGTATAGATTCCTATACCGCCCCCCTTGCGAGGAACTTCCTCTCTTTCGCTCCTTAGTTTGAAGTAAATAGTAATAGAGTACCCTAAGGTCGAAAACATCTAGGCCTAGCCCTTCGCATACTTTAAGCTTAGGATTATAACTTTACTGTAACGCTGGGTTGAGCGCGGCTCCCCACCAGTTAAGTAGAAAGGAGTATAGGTTGAGCGCGGCTCCCTGCGAAGAACGATACTCCTGGGACTCTAATAGGTTAACCACTAGTCCCCAGAAGAATAATCGAGATAGCCTAGTCGCCCCGATGGACACCGCTATACCCCCGATGCTCCATAACGAGTTAACTATAGAAGAGATGTTGAACACTACTCTAGGATCCCTGTAAGCTTAGATAATAGAGATTAGTGAGAAATTGGAGAAGAGTTAGAACCAGAGGTTAATGACCCCTGGGAGTGAAACCCTTTGCACTCCTAGTAGTATCCGCACCGATACCCTACCGGTGCTCACTAACGAGTTGATTCACCGGAAGCCCTTGCTTAACCCCCCGAAGTTTTCGGGTAAACGAAAAGAATACGCCCCTTAGGTGTAATAGATAAGAGATAAGATTTTAATAGATCGCCCCTTTTACCCTATAAATTATGAACTCTGGTACTTAGTTAATTTATACTTAGAAGTTGGTCCCTAATAGGTAATTAATACCTTTTACGTCATTAGAGGACCTAATAGAACTAAAAACCCTGAGGATTTTATGTATTACTTTGATTATACTTATTTAGATCCGAACACCTAATCCTAAGCCGTTACTTAATTATAGACCCTATACTAAAAAGAGAACGAGAATTTTATGATATTCTTACCTAAGTTTGAATGAATAATGGTTAATGCTAGTAGTAGTAATTAGCCCGTTACCGTGTAAATATTACTCTTAGAGGTAGCCTTAACCCCTTCGCTGAAGGACCGGCTATTCACGGTCGAGCTTCCTAAGGACTACCTAGGCTAGTTTACCTGAGTATAGGATATTACTTAGAAGGTTAAATGGGCCTCTAAATATAATCACCCTTAGAGGTCTACCCACTCCCCTACTATTCATCTAAAGGATAATAATGGAGATGTTATTATAATAGGAGCGGTTTGGTTTATAAAAGTTAAGAAGATAACCACCATTAGACCCCGGAGAAGCTCTAGTTCTTCTACGGATAATAACTATTCCTAATAGAGAAACCTGGAACGTAATAAGGATCGTTGTGAATACTTTGAGTATAGAGAAGAAGGATACCTTATATGGAATTACTGGAAGAAGGCTGAACGCCGCTAATAGGCTAACTAGCCCCTTGTAGCTAAAACTTACCTAAAAGGAAATATAAAAGAAGAAGATTAACCGATAACCCTTAGTTTGAGCGATGAGTATGAATTGAGAAAAGAATAACTCTGGGATAAAGTTGGGCCCCGGAGCCCACTAAGGAGTAAGTGAAGGGATAGAAGAAATACTAAAGGAGTTAGTAGTAGTAGGGTAAATAGTCTATAATTATAAAAGTCAGAATTAATAAAGGATACTTGACTAATGCCTTAGTGGACACCGGCTGTGAAGTCTATGTTATGGTTAACTGTTCCTTTGTACGACGCCTCCGATTACCGTTTATTAATATAATAAAACGCCTTATGAGAGGTTATATAATAAGTAGCCCCTCACCGGGTGGAAATCAGGGAGTAACTATAATATAAATGGAAATTAGCGGTTATATATAACGAGTTTACGTATATATAGTGGATAATTTAGAACCGGATATATTTTTGGGAAATCCCTGGATAGTTTAGAATAAGGTAAAGTATAATGTTAGTACCCACTAATTTACTTATGGGAAAGGAAAAATAAGAGTATACTTTTCTAATAAAAAAGAGCCCGAAAACATATTAGAGATACGTCGGGCTAGATTATTATTAGCGGCACCGTTTACTATAGTTTGTTGTATAACGTAAAAAAGAAGATAAAAAGATAACTAGAGACCACTAGCTGCTATTATGGTAGCCAGCTTATAAGATATCGAGAAGGCTCTCGTAAAGCTGGAACCATAAAAACAGGAAGATATTTCGAGGTTAGTACTAGAATGGGTGTATAAGGAGTTTAGAGACTTATTTAACCTAACTAAAGTATACTCGGTGCCCCCCCACCGACCAGGTATGGACCACGTAATCCCTTTGGAGATAGGGCTAGAAGGGAAGGAGCCCCAACTCCCTTGGGGACCTTTGTACACCATATTAAGAGAAGAGTTACTGGTACTAAAGAAGACACTTAACGACCTACTAGATAAGGGGTTTATTCGAGCTAGTTGCTTGGTAGTTGGTGCCCCCGTGTTATTCGCTAAGAAACCAGGAGGTGGATTAAGATTTTGTGTTAATTACAGAGCCCTAAATACTATTACGAAAAAGGACTATTACCTACTCCTACTAATATCGGAAACTCTTAGTAGAGTAGCCATTACTAAGTGGTTCATAAAGTTTAATGTTATGGTTATTTTTTATAAAATACGGATCGCCGAAGGAGATTTAGAGAAGACTATTTTTAGAATAAGATACGGGTTATTTAAGTGGGTGGTTTACCTTTTTGGGCTTACCGGCGCCCCAATAACGTTCTAGTAATATATTAATACTTTCTTATAGAAATTCCTAAACGACTTTATTACGGCTTATATGGATAATGTCCTTATTTACACTGGTGGTTTGAAGAGGGATTATAAGGAGAAAGTACGAGTAGTTTTCTAGGCCTTAGCCAAAGCCGGCCTGAACTTAGACCCGAAGAAGTACGAATTCTGTGTTGAGAAGGTGAAATACGTTAGTTTTATTATTATTGTGGGAAAGGGTTTATTATATGATCCCGATAAGTTGAAAGTTATTAAGGAGTGGTTAGCCCCCAGGTCCCTTAAGGGTGTACAAAGCTTCCTAGGTTTCACCAACTATTATCGTATATTTATACTAGGGTATAGTGGGCTAGTGGAGCCCCTAACCCGATTAACGAAAAAGGGGGTAGTCTTTTATTGGGGAACAGTTTAAGGAGAAGTATTCGAAACGCTAAAGAGGATGTTCATAGAAGAGCTGTTCTTATGGAAATTTGACCTGGACGACGAAACACGCGTTGAGATAGACTACTTAGGTTTTGCTTTGGGTGGTGTATTATTATAAAAGGACTTAGAGGGTCACTAGAGGTTAGTTAGGTTTTACTTATAGAAACTCTCATTAGTAGAGTATAATTACCCGATCTACGATAAGGAGCTTTTCGTAGTATTTACTTATTTACGATCTTAGAGAACTGAACTCCGTAGTATTTAATATTTTATTATTTTAATGGATTATAAGGGTTTAGAGTATTTTATAAAAAAGTAACACTTAACTGAGAGATAAAGCTGCTGAGTAGAAGAGTTATCTTAGTACGATTTTAGGATTGAGTATTAGTTAGGAAAGGAAGTGATGGTACCTGATGTATTATTAAGAAGGGAGTAGGATGTCCCCTAAGGATGGGACGATAAGAGGGAAAAGGGCTGGGTAATCCAGATAATTCCCGACTCTGTATAGCTAAGCCGTACTCCACCTAGTGACCCTCGAATTAGATGAACTACCGAAGATATACTGGAAATACTATAAGCCGCTGTTTTTGACGTTAACCCTATACTATAAGCCTTTTAGGATAGAACTATGAAAGCCGATGGAGTATACTGAGTTACTTATTTAGTAGTAAAAGAAAGGAGGAGAAGTTTCCTATTAAAGCTTAAGTTAAAGGTTTAAATTGTTGAATATGAACTTAATGGGCTGGGAAGATTAATATGGAGAGATCGATTATGGGTATTAGGGGGGGAAAATGATGATGACCACCTAAACGAATTATGAACTAAGATTGTGTAAAGGTGTTACGATTCGTATACTAGTGGTTACCTAGGACGGAATAGTATATTGGTAATAATAAGTAAATAGTTCTTTTAGCCAGGCTAGTCCTAGATAATTCAGAGGTTTATATAAAACTACGATACTTATAGAGGGATACACATCTAGAGGTAAACCAAAAAAGGGTTCCTTAAACCCCTATTAGTACTTACCCGTATTTACTATGACTTATTAATGGACTTTATCACCGACCTTCCTTTAATAAAAAAGAAAAAAACCTAATACTTATAAGTTATTATAGATAGGTTATCGAAGAACCCCACGTTAAAAGAAATGGAGATTATGGACACTGAAACTTATGTTTAGCGGTTCCTCTCCTATTACTATAGGTTCCACGGAATACCATGGATAATAATTAGTAACCGAGGATCGAATTAGATAAGTTGATTTTAAAAGGAATTCTATAGGTTAATTAGTATAAAATAACTACTAAGCATTATTTATTACCCGTAAATAAATGGAGGGACGGAACACCTTAACTAGGAGATCTAAGTAATTCTCTGTGCATATATAACATATACCCAAGACGATTAGGGGGAATTACTGCTTAGTGTGTAACTAGCCCTTAGGAACTAAATGAGTACTACTACGACGATGTCCCCATTCTTTATAGAATATAAATACCACGTTAACCCTTTACTAATAGTAAAAGGAGATAGCTAACTAGAAACGAATCAAGAGGAAACAGTGAAGTAGCTAGTCTAGAGGATAAAGGACGTTATAAAGTTCATTTAAGTAGTAATAGTAACTACTTAGTAGTAAAGCGAAAACTCCACGAACTACACTAGGGGACTAGTTAAGTGGTATAAGGTTAGAGATAAAGTATAGCTAAACGTCGCTAACTACTTATCCCCAAAGTTAAGTAAGAAATTAACGTGGTTTCACCATAAATATGAAGTTATATAGGTAATCTTAGTTTACGTAGTAGAGCTAAGTATACTAACTGGTATTTATTTACGCTTCTACGTGGACCTCCTCCGTAGAGCAGCTAGTGACCCGTTACTAAGGTAAGAAACGACTAATAAATAACTACCCCCGATTTGTAATATGAACGGAGATCCTGAATAGCTTATAAAAGATATATTAACGGTAAGGTGGTAACTGGTGGGTAGAGGGCGCCGTCACTAGGCCCTAGTTAAATAGTAAGGTTATATAAAGCTAACTTAGGAATTTGTGGAAGTAGTATCGGAAATAAAGGTTTTAGATAAGTATAAACGGTGGTATGGAGAAATTAATATAGTGGATGGGGACCTAGTGTATGCCCCGAGAAGACGTCGGAGGGTAGTAAATTAATAGCTATTGGTGCACCAGCAGAACACTAGTAGGGAGGGAGGGGAGAAAGGAGGGGGCATTTGTTACGGGCTGATGCCCACGATGGTCTAAGCTTTGCCTGAGGCGTTAACCAGCATCCAACAAAAGAGCCCTCCGGTCAAAGGGGCCTCCGATCAAAGGGCCTCCGGTGACCTCCGGCGCCCCACCAGAGGTCCCCTTTGTTCTCCAGCAGTATAGATTCCTACACCGCCCCCCTTGCGAGGAACTTCCTCTCTTTCGCTCCTTAGCTTGAAGTAAACAGTAATAGAGCACCCTAAGGTCGAAAACATCTAGGCCTAGCCCTTCGCAACCTCGCACTAAGTAAACCATAACGTTATCGTTAATTATCCAGGACCTTCTAAGGATAACATCGTTTTTTTAGTTAAGAATAATATAAAAGAATAATTGGTGTTGTTTATAGTTATTAATATTAATATTAGTGTAAGTAATATAATAGATTACACTAGGAATTATAGTAGTGATTTATATTAAGTTCCGAGGTGTAATACTAATACATAGTAAGCGGAGTTTCTTAGCGAAGGCGTCGCTAATTAGGGCGTATATTAAACATCCTATATTAATAAGGGTAATTGTGTAGTGTATCCCATTAATCCCAATATTAACGTAAAATAGGTCACAATCCATACTCTTTTTAACGACCTTTTATTCCTCCACAGCTTATTCCTCCTAATAACGACTTTCACTAGGAGTTACTCTTTTCCCGAGTCCTTAGAGTCCTGATCAAAGCTAATATCTGTTTCGCTATGCTCTTTGGTCTTCCTTTTCGAGGTTTTGGTCTCTTTATCTTTCCGGTCTCTAGGGCATCTCCATTGTATGTGCCCCTTCTTACCGTAATTATAGTATTTGCGGGTTTCCTCTTAGCTTAACTTTCTTTGGACTGGTTTGTCCTTGGCTATTCGGCTTACCTTAGTGGGTTCCTAATCCATCTGATTAGGTTAAGGTGATCCTGTCCGATTATCCTGTTCGGTTAGTAACTCGACTTTGTTCTGGCCGGGTATTGGTGATCTCCTGTATTGACGCTCACGGCGAGCTTGGTACAATTCACTATCCAGCTCTGATCTTATCATCAGGAGCATCTGGGTATATGCAGTATATATCGTTGGTTTATTGATTATGCTGATGAGGGGGGCTCTTATTATGGTGTTCAGGGCTCTTTTAAGGTAGTTGATCCTTATAACGTCTAGCTAGTGTCCTCCTCCTACTTCTATGAGCTCCTTTTCAAATTTAGGGAGGAAGTAAATGAAATTCTTATTCTCTTTTTACCGTATAATCCTTAGTTGATTAAGGGCTTGTACTTCTATGTTAAGGTCCGTATAGTAACCCTTTAAATATTCCATAAATTTATCCGGGTTTTTCGACCTATTGGCCCCTCCTTATATATAATAGGTGCTCACTATAGTTTATACGGTGTTTTCTAGTTTAGAATAGATATAGGTGAATATGATTAACTCTGAACCGAAGGCTTTTTTATCTACACTTATTTTCCCTCCTATTTCGAGGTACTATTATTAAAACTTTTTATATAATCCATTAAACTTTGGTGGGTTAGGAATTTAATATCTAGTTTATTTTGGAGGTAGTACGTAGACCTAATCGGGGGGAATTGGTGTTATAAAGGATATTAAGGACTAGTTTATTGTTAATGTTGAGTACCTGGGTTCTACTAGGGCTTCCTATAACAGTTAAATCTATTCTTGTTGGGTTTTTTGCTCGATTACTTAGGCGGTCCGCATCTCCTGCAGTTGGGTTACAAATTATCCAATTAACTACACCAACTATTATGGGTTTTCAGATAGTTCAACGTTACCTTCCATCATCGTATAACTATCACTTATCCTAGCATTTTACGTTCAGCAGTAACTATAGTATACTTAATAATGTGGTCAAAGTACTCTACTACGAATACACACATACGTCGTTTCGAGTTTATAATAACCTCTAAGTCTAATTAGGCCATACTAATCAACTTCAGATGTTTAGGGACTCCTCAGGTTAACCCGTCTAGAACTTCTTACTACTCTCACATAAATCGTGGGCTTCTGTACTAGGCGTTCAATTGATTGCCTTTGATGATCTTGAAGATAATGTATCGGTCTAAGTACGTATATTGCAACTAGTTATGGTGACTACTATGAGTATCTTTAAGATGAGAGAGAAAAGGAGAAAATGTTTTCCGCCCCATAGGACCCGTTTGCTCTGATCAGGCCTAAGGTTGATCCGTCTTAGGTAAGCCGGGCTTAGGTAAGCGGAGTCCATGGCTGAGAGGCTGCGAAGCCTCCAAGAGGGCCCAGCCCGTCACAATACCTCTCTAATTGGGAAAAACTAGTTACTATAAAAGAGATTTATATAGCCCGATTATTAACGGCCCCTGTGTTTATAGTTATATACTAATAAGTGAAGCATTAAAGGGCACTAAAGGCCTAGGTTATAACTATGAGCTTAAGGGATATTGAGGATGCACTAAAAGGAAAAAAGCTTATGGATATAAAAGAACTCGTCCTAGGCTAAGTTTATAAGGAGTTTGGAGACTTATTTAACCCAGAGAAGGTGTACTTAGTGTCCCCTAAGAGGCCAGGGGTTAACTATAAAATCCCCCTTATTAAGGATGCTTATAATTAGGAGCTTATATTTCTATGGGGACCCTTATATAGGATACCCCGTGAGGAACTCTTAGTCCTAAAAAAGACACTAGAGGAACTACTAGATAAAGGGTTTATTCGAGCTAGCAGCTCGCCAGTGGGTGCCCTAGTGTTATTTATTAAGAAGTTTAGTGGGGGAATTCGGTTCTGCGTTAATTACCGAGCCTTTAATAATATTATAAAAAAGAACTATTATCCACTACCACTTATATTAAAGACCCTCCGATGAGTAGCCGCTGCGTAGTAGTATACGAAGTTTAACGTCGTAGTTATATTTTATAAGATTCGGATTATAGAAGAGGATATTAAGAAGATAGTGTTTTATATGAAATACGAACTCTTCGAATAGTTGGTCTACCCTTTTAAACTTATTAGGGCCCTAGTTACGTTCTAGTAGTATATTAATATAACTCTCTAAAACTTCTTAGATAATTTTATTATTACTTATTTGGATAATGTCCTGATTTACGTATTTGGGTTAAAGAAGAAGTACAAAGAGAAGGTATGGGTGGTCCTCCGGTGCTTAGTAGAGGCCGGACTATACCTAGACCCTAAGAAGTGTGCTTTTTTAGTCAAGACCGTGAAGTATATTTATATTGGGTTTATTGTTACCGTTGAGAAAGGGATCTTATGTGACCCCGAGAAGTTAAGAGCTATTACTGAGTGGTTGCCCCCTAGGACTATAAAAGGGGTTAGAAGTTTCTTTGGGTTTACGAATTATTATTGTATTTTTATACCTAATTATATTATTATTATTAAGCCCCTTATGAGGTTTACGAAGAAGTCGGCTATGTTTTACTGGGGACCTAGTTAAGAAGAAGGATTCTAGGAGCTTAAGTGGTTATTTAATATGGAGCCGGTGCTTCGCCGCTTTGACCCTAAAGGAAAGATAATAGTGGAGATAAATTGTTCAGGGTTTACTTTAGGCGGCACCCTTATATAAGAAGACCCTAATAGGTATTAGTACCTTATTGCGTTCTATTTATAAAAGTTATTATTAGCCGAGTATAACTACCCTATCTATAATAAGGAACTACTTATTATACTTATATGCCTTAGGGCCGAGAGAGTAGAACTATAAAATATAAGTAACTTTAAAATTCTTATAAATCATAAAAGCCTTAAACACTTTATAAGGAAATAGCGCCTCACCGAGAAGTAAAGCCGGTGGGCAAAAGAGTTAACCTAATATAATTCTTATTTGGAGTACTAGCTAGGAAAGGAAATAGTAGTCCCCGATGCCCTCTTTCAAAGGGAGTAGGACGCCCCCCAGGGCTAGGACGATAAGAGAGAACAGGGACGTGTACTCTAATTGATACCTAACCACGCTATCCCTAAGGAAGGAACTAGTACCCCCTAGGTGGATTACACCATAAACAACTTACTAATACTCTTATATATAATAGTATTCACGAATAATAGTAAATTATAAACACTTTAAGACTAAATTATTAAAGAAGACAGATTATACCACCGAGTTTACGAGGTAGTAAAGTAGGGATAACGCAGCTTCCTACTAGAGTTATAGTTGAAGGTCTAAATTACGGAATATATAATTAATAAGTAGTAGAGGTTGATGTTTTAGGATAAAATATGGGTTCCCGGAGGAAGAGATAATGACGACCCTTTAAGCTTATTATAAATAAGGGTTATATAGGAGTACTACGATTCTAGTATTAGTGGTCACTTAGGGTGTAATAGCATATTCGAGATTATAAGCCCACGCTTTTACTGGCTGGGGTACTCTTAGATGGTTAGAAGGTTCACGAGGAACTGCTATGTATATAGTAGTATTCATATTTAGAGGTAAGCTAAGAAGGGGTTATTTAAGCCTTTACTTATCCCCCTCCGGATAGGTAGTAACCTATTAATGGATTTTATTACTAATTTGTTACCGATAAAAGAGAAGAAGTCCTGTTATATGTGGGTTATAGTTAATTAGCTAAGTAAAGTATTAATACTAGAGGAGATAGAAATTATGGACGTAGTATTTTGTGTTTAGTGGTTCCTCTATAATTATTACTATTTTTATGGGATATTTTAGTTAACTATAAGTAATAAAGGGTTAAACTAAGTTAATAACTTTTAGTGGGAGTTCTATAAGTTAACTGGGGTTACTTAGCTACTAAGTACCGCCAACTACTTATAAACCGATGGGGGAATAAAGTATATAAACTAAGAGGTTTAGGTTATTTTACGGGCTTATATTACTTAGGCCTAGGATAATTAGGGGGAATTACTTCCTATGGTATAACTAGTTTTATAGAATAGAACTAGCTTAATAACTAGTATTTCTCCGTTTTTTATAAAATATAGGTACTACGTTAACCCACTACTAGTTATGGAAGAAGATAGTAAGGGACCGCCTAACCGTGGGAAGGTGGTTATGGATAAACTGGTGGTCAAAATAAAGGATGTTATAGTGTTTACCTAGGTTATAATAACCTTAATATAATAGTATTATGAATTAAGTATTAATCGTTGTTGGTTATTAGTGGATAAGTATTAGGTGAGTAATATAGTTTAGTTTAATATCGTAAATTATAAATCCCCGTGCCTGAGTAAAAAGTTTATATAGTTAAACTATTAATACTGAGTTACTAAGATGGTGAGTATATACATAGTGGAGTTGAATATACTAAGAGGGATTTATTTATAATTTTATATGGACGTCCTCTAGAGGTTAGTTAGTGACCCCCTCCTAAGCTAAATTTAGTTAAATTATTAATTACTACTTATTAGGGAAATAAATAAAAAGGATGAGTAGTAAATAAAAGAGATTTATATTATTAAATAAAAAATAGTGGGTAAAGGGAGAAGGCGTAAAACCCTAGTGAAGTGGGAGGGTTATATTAACTCTACGTAGGAGCTAGCCGGTGTTATAGAGGAAACGGAGGTGCTAGACCGTTACGAGGAGTGCTATGGGCCGATATTAGAGAACAATGGAAATACGGCGTATGCGCAGGTGCCCCCTAGGAGACCAGCTAAGAACTAGAGGCCATGCGGGGGGAGGAGGGGGGTGGTGTCACGGGCCGAACCCGGTGGTTATACCCGGGCTATGCCCGTACTTACATTAGTGCCCCACCGGTTCCCCACTAACGCCCACCCCCTAGGAAGCAGAGATTTCGCGCTATATCATAGTTTACCCTTTTCCTCTTCAGCTTGAAATAAACAGTATTTGGCTACCTTTCGGTTGAGACAAGGCCTAGGACCAGCCCTTCGCAAATATTAATTCTTTTTTACTTTTTAAGAATTTACTCTAACTTTTTTAACCTTACTAAGGGAAAATATTTATCCTTATTAAAAGTTTAAAAAACTAAAAATATTGTTACTAAGTATTAAACTAATAGTATTTAACTTAAACTTTTTAGACTAGAAATCGAGGATATCCCTCTTAAAGAATATTCAGAACAAGACTTCTTAGTATATTCATACCTAGATAATTAGCTTAACTATAAGTTAACAGTTATCTTAGATAAGACGGTAACCGCTACTCAGAATCCTAAGACTATTACTCATAAAAGTATTTAATAAGCTTTACTTAAAGTAAATTTCGTAATTATTATATTTAATTATTATATTACTAAATCCTTATAAAAACCTAATCTCATAAAATACTAAATCCTCTAAAAGATTTAGCTTAGTACTCTTAAGAACCTTCGTTATAAGTTATCTTTTTTTTATCGGTTTCCTGCCCAAACCAGCAAGATCTTCGATGAGACCAGCTAGGAATTCAATATTCCAGGCTTATTAGCCCCTCCTTTAGCCCAAAGCTTCCTCCGAATTAAGGAACTCTTCTTCTAGTATGTTCTTGAGGTCTATTAAGACCCTTAAATTATAAAGGATACTACTTTTAAACTTAGTATTTTAAAAAATAAATTTAAGTAAATTTAGTAGGTAAGTTTTATTGTTTTATAATAATTATTTATATTATCTTTTTTTTAAATTAATGCAACTTACAGACTCGAGCTGTTTAAAAGCGAGTTGCACATCGTAGACTTTATACTAACTATTTATAAATCCGTTAGTATTAATACGTAATACTAGTACGTTAATAAATTCGAAATATTACTTCTAGATTTAGAAGTTAATTTCTTAATTATTTGTCACTTCCTGGTCTTGTTGCTCTTTAGTGGATAGATACTAATATTAATTTTATAGATATTAAGTTGATTATTAATATTATTTAGAGGTTTGGAGATTAGCTTGCTTTTATACCTCTTATTTTTGAGGTACCTGAGTATAAATATTAAATCCCTAAATTTTAGAAGGGTTAGGGAATGATTTCGATGATGAAGGGCTTTGATTTTAGCTTTTTGCCTGGAAAATAAGAAAAAAACCTTAGGTAGTGATATAGTAGTTTGTTAGATTATAGGATTAGTAGCTTGCCTTTATTGTATACCTAAGAAATAACGTTTTCCCTTAATTTATATTATTTATACTAATTGAATTATAGTAATCTTAATATAGTATTATTACAGTTTTTTATTTTAATACACAATTCACCCAGTTTCTTATCTTCTTTACTAATTATTTCACTAAATTTATATCCTTTTTGGATAATAACTCGTTTTATATAAATAGTATAAAGGGTAGCGTCTATAAATATATTAGTAATATTAAAAATATTAATAAAATATGTATTTACTTTTAAAAATTGTCACTAAATATAAATCTAAAATCTTTTAAAGAGTTTTTAAAATTAAAAATTAAAAATGTGTATCGGTTTTACCTCTAATGTTAGAAGTAATTTTACGAATTACCCGAGCGAAAAATATTCAAAAAGTTACTACTTAGATGGATTTTTATGGATTTTTAATTTCTCTTAATACTTTTACTACTTATATTTTAATAATTATTTAAAGATTATTACTAAAATACTTACTTCTAGGACAATATCGTCGAACTTTATTCTTGTTCCCTTCAACTAAATACCCTTAACGGGGGGTCTTTTAGGCTTTTCTCCTTTTCGGGGAACGTCCTTTCCTAATTTTCTTTACTATTATAATAACATTAATAAAAAGTAATAGTATTAGGGTAAATGTATAACTTTGTGGTCTTAATGGTAATAGCATTTTATAAATATCTCTACTATAACATTATAATCTAAGAAATAATAGGGATAAGCTTATTTAATTTCCCTATTAGGAGATTAGGGGAGGTATTAGAGATGTAAAGAAAAGTAAGTAGAAAAAGAAAAAATTATAAGTATTTTACTTTAAATACTATAAAATATACTTTTTGAGTTAGGAAGTATATTAACTTAGAATATAACTTTACGTTCTAAATCATAATGAAATTAAGTTACTATTAACGTGGTTCATCAGTGAGCGGGACACCATCAGCGACCGGGACACTCCTTATCGTACCTTAAAGGCCGATTTTTAACTATTTTTTAAAAATCGAAATTTTAGTAAAAAACTCTAAAGGTTTATGTAGAGGTGTATTATATAATTAATAGTTAGGAAAAAATATTTTCCGAAATTTAGTGAACCATAATCCGGAGTGCATCGTAAAACCCTATAAAAGTGGGTCTACGATAAGGCTAAAACTTAATATCTTAGTAATTATGGGTAGTAAATTTTAGTGGATTTATTTTCGAATATAAAACCCTTATCGGTGACGTTATATAAACTTATAGCGTTTTGTATTAAAATTCCGATTTTTAAAAAATAGTTAAAAATCGGCCTTTAAGGTACGATAAGGAGTGTCCCGGTCGCTGATGGTGTCCCGCTCACTGATGAACCACGTTAAAACTATTTTTCTTATTTTATTTTTTATGCTAACTATTAATTATTATAGTATTATATCTCTTAATACAATAATAACACTTTTATTACTTATGAACTTACCTCTTTTATTAATATACTATATAATTTGTAAAAGCAGAGTTATTATTTATATTAATATTTTTTTAAACTTTGTAATAGTAATCTACTTAGTTCTCATATTATATTACTTAAATATAAATTAAGCCTTAACTTAATTTACATATTATATAATAAGAAGTAAAATAGTAGAAAATCTGGACGTTAAATAATAAGAAACCTGAAATTTAGTAATATTTTATTCCTAGGGCACAGTTTTTAACTAGAAAGCTTGTGGTAGTTTGTTCTACTTATAATTCTAATCTTATAGATCCGTTTATTAAAGATAGTAGTACTTTATTAATAAAAAACCACTATTTAAAGCGTTTTTATCTTAAGATCTAAAAAAAAGAGAGAGGTAATTCGGAAATAACTAATACCTTGAATTATCTTTTAAACTTAAATCATTTAAAATAAGTAAGTATATTATACTTATAATAATCCTTTAAAATAATTAATTTTACTAATATATATAACTTACCTAATTAATAATTAACCTAACCCAAGGTTAAACAAAAGCTTTGTTATATATAATTATTAGCTATAACTTACCTTTTAATATTATTAATAAACTATTATTTCGCCTTTTCTATGAACTATTAAATCCAGTATTCAAACTCCTATTAACACTATTAATTTCCTAACTTCTTCGAACTAAAGCCTTATTTATTCGGACTTAAGTATTATGGATAATACCTCTTAATACCCAGATTTTAATAACAATTAACATTTAGATAAAACTAGGTTAAAAGTTTATTTTACTTAGTATTATGGGATATTTTATTGATGAGTAATAGACTCGTCGATATGTTCAATTTAGTACTCTAAATTTATTTTCTAATTATACAATAAATTATAAAGGTTTTACTTCATTTGATCATTAACTAATTTACCATTTCATGGTTTTAAACTTTGATAATAGATAATACTTCAAGTTTTAACTTAGAAAACCTAGTCGTAGATACTTATTGGAACTTAGGGTTAATCTAATAAAAATAACCCATATATATTATTTAGTATACATTTTCAATTTACGAGTAGAGGATTTATTTACTAAGGTTCAAATTTAGAAAACACTAACTAATTATATTAAAAAAAAAGTCATATTATAAGATGATAATAAAAAAGATAAAGTATTGGAAGTTATAATACTAGAAGGTAAAGATTATTATAAGGTTTTAGATACCTTAAAAAGGAAATCAACTAATTATCTTAATATTTAATTACAAAAACAATTAATAGAATAAATCTCTTTTTATTTATTATGGTTCTTTTATTAATATATTCTTAGATTCATCGTCTTACTATTCAACTACAGTTTAGCTTAACAAAATCAAATACTTTCTTAAATCTATAAAAGAACTATCAACCAAAAAAAAGCCACTTCATCTTGCCCGAGATATTAACACAAAATAGAATTCAATAACACTAATATGTATCCAAACTCTTAAACTTCGTTAATATATTAATAAGTAAATTTTAGAGAATTCGGTTAATACTCAATTCCACATCACTAAAGAAAAATAGTATCAAATTTAATTTATTCTTAATACTACAAAAGTCTTCTTACTTTTCACTAATACTCTTAGTTAAAATACTAAGGTTAATACTAATACTATAATTACTTTTATAAAATATCACCTTTTTAGGATACTATTCAAAAAACCAAAAAAAAACGCTTACTAAATACTAATAGCTTTAAATCCAAGATTTAAAGCCGTATTTTTTACACTCCTTTTTTTTCGTTTTACTTATATAAATAATAAATTTTTTAATTTACACTTTTCTAAATTAAAAACATATAAAGATTTTAGGCTTTTAATACTAATAAGCTTTAAAACATTAGTAAGTGATTGTTTTATATAATTATATACTAGTAATTACTATAAAAAGATCTTAATCTCTTCTACAAAACATAACACTATTATTTCTTAACCAACTTTACATAAGATTAGTACTAATTACTTTAATACGAGTCCATTAAAAAAGGTAAATTTGCAAATAGTTGTAATAATTATTTGTATTAATCAACTCATAGAGAAGTACTCCAAATTCAATACTTACTACCCAGAGTATTTGTGAAAGTTTCTTTTGTGAATGTAAATAAATACACTTATATTAATTGTCGCAAGCATACTGGGCCACTAAGACGTCTGGGAGCTGTGCTCAGCTGAGTCAGCACTCACGTGACGTCCTGGTCCCCGAGCCGGCCTATTTATTCTGCTGGACGCACCCATCAGATAGTGAATAGACTAAGCCTTCTTCTCCTACTTTACCTCGTACGCGCGTGCGAACTCGCCACATTAATACAATATACTAATATTATACTAGGTCGAGAGAACAATAAGTCACTTTTTGGCTTTTGGCGACGTATAGAGCGAAGTAGGCCATTATATAAAGGTCTTTATTATATAATACGAAATTACCTTTGTATTATACCAACTTTAATACCTTTAGAGTAAACGTTTAGTTTTAGTTATTATATTTGCTATTACTCTCGTTTTAACTTTACTGTTGAAACAATCTACAGTTATCTTATCTTCACTGTTGAGCAACATTAAGCAGAGTAGCTTTCTTATAGTAATTTTGAGAGTATACTTTTAAAAATTAAAGAAGAAAGTATAATTAGTATAATTAGTTAAGTTAAAACACGAGATTAAATTATTTTGAAAACTTTCAATTATATTATTCTTTTTACCCCAGATAAACTTTAAAAACTTTAACTTCTTATAGGTAATAATCTTTAAAATTCAATTATAGTTAAAAATTTAAATAGTCTTATTAAGAAAAACTCCTCTCAATTAATTCAAATTTGAAAACCTTTATACTCTAAAACACCAACTTTTTAAATATCACATTAATTAACTCAACTTTTCTTAAGTTTATTAATATAATAAAGTTAAAAAAGTGAGTAAAGGTTATGAATAACTAATGTATTTGGGGATAATAATATTTATAATATTAGTGAAAATGATAAAGGATCTCCGAAAAAATAGTCTAAAATTACTTAAGTTTAGTGATAAAATAAAGTATAATTAGTTTTATTTAGTTAAATTTTAAGTTTTAGTATAAAATAAAATAAAATAAAATATTATATGTTTTCATATTATTTATAATGACCTATTTATTATAATTTTTTAAGAAATATAAGTTTTTTTATAATATGTTTTTATTATAAGAATTTTTTTTATTTAAAGAAATAACTATAAGAACCCATACAATTAACCATAAAAACCATACCCATAAAAAGTTTTTCTAACCATAATTATTAACCATAAAACCATATAACCATTCTAAAAAATTTAACCAATAACCATTTATAACCATATCCACTATGGTTACTCATACATACCCATGGGTACATGGTTATTATAACCACACGGTTACCCATGGTTATTTTGAAGCCTAGACGCTGAATTGCCCCCATTCTCATTAAAGTGAAATTTCGATCTTGGGGGGCGGTAGAACTTCCCCGTAATAAGAGAGAGAATTATGGATTGCGCGGAGCTTTCTGCCAGCGGGCGCGGTTATGGATTGTGCTCTTGGGCCGTGACAAATCTCCATGACCATAAATGACTCTTCTCTCCGCAGAAGGCAATTTCATTTTACGAACCCGACTTGCTATACTGTCATGAGCTATAAGAACGAGGTAGCCGCGGGGGACGGTCTGCCTGTGCTGTCGAATCCGGGGATGGTGATGTCCAGCCACCCCCGAACGACGGAACCTCCCAGGCCTGCCGTTGGAAACAGACCCCAAGAGGAAGTTGCATGATGGTGAAGAGCGCACGTCAGCGTGTTTCTGGAGCCTAAAGTTCCTTTTTGTAGGGTTGGATTCAGTAAGTCGCCGACCGCTCAGGGGTGTCTTGGCCCGCGTCGAGGGAGTTGTGATAACACGGCTTGTTATATACCGTGTTACGGCCGCACTACGGGGAAATTCTCCGGCGCTCGCGGTTCTTGAGGGCATTCCGTGCTTTTGGGGGCGCAGCTTTAAAACCCTTGTTGATATTATCTCTGAGTTCCTATTACGCAATGATACGAGGCCGGCCCTACAGCTGGGAAGTTTCATTAAAACGTGTGCCTGACTTATTATATGCTTATGCGGGACAGCGAGAAAATCCCTGAGAACGAAGAACTCGCGATTATACGAAATGTACGAGAGCACGGAGTCTTGCATGATAAGTCGATTACATATGATATTACCGTCTTTAGGTGCATCGTCCTTCGACATCTTTCGCTCATTCACAGTTATCTCATTTCATTAAACGCCCATTACTTTAGCATAAACATGTTTGATGAGACTGTATTCTGATATAGGAACTACGCACACATGCGTTGGACTATTCAATGTTCTTCACATGTATGTTCAATCCAGGGTTGAACGACGTACGCATGGAGTTCAGGGTGACGTTGATACAAAATTTCCATTCAGGGGAGGTTGACCTGACTTTGACTTAGCACCCAGTTAGCTCCATTACCCAATGGCTTAAGACATGAAATAGCTTGAGTGGTTGTGCAAGACATGACTTGGAAGATGACATGTGAAGCTTTGCCACGCCTCCGCATTTCCATCAGTTCCTTTTCAATAGACTTTGTGGAGAGAGAGAATGCAAGAACCTCACCACATATAGTTGAAGTTGTTTTCATGCGCACATTCACCTCATCAGCTACACAGCAGTCATATCAGTTCTGATATTCAAGATGAAAAATTTGTGAAGTGTGTTATTAACTATTTACAAAGCAAGAATGTCGAAAAGAAAGTCTATCAAGACACCCCCAAACAACCCCGAAACTGTGCTGAATTCTTCAGGAACACCGGTTCTAATTTGAATACAACCCCCCATCTCAAGACAAGCTGACCACGACCTCATGCACTTAGGTCTGAACAATGCGGTAGTCACCCTGGACAATGCCGCCAATGACGTAGGGGGTGCAGGTGTGGCTCTCGCCAGTGCGCTTGCCGTCGCAGGTCTCCAGAGTACCCTTGGTGCACTTGAAGACGGGGGTGAATCCGACACGGCCGGTCTCTCCAGCATAGACCACCAGCTCCGTCTGGAAGCTCTTGCTCTCGGAGTTGCTGAACTCGAAGCCGACCTCGGCGGAGACGACGCCCCACGGGTCGCCGACGCTGAGCGAGAAGGACGTGGTGCGCTCGACGCTCTGGTCGTAGATGATGGTGATGGTGCGGTCGTCGTCCTCGGCGGGGACGGAGGCCGAGACGATCTGGGTGTCGAAGGTGGCGAAGTAGGGCTCGCCGCTGGCCTTGTACGACTTGCTCTTGTAGCCGCTGCAGCGGGCCTGGTTGCGCGACTCGGCGGCCTTGAGCGTGTTGTCCGGGGGCGGCGCGCCGACCGCGAGCGGCTCGATGATGGTGCCGTTCTGGAACTTGAGGTGGGCGCCCTGCGTGCCGCCGCCGAGGCCGTCGCGCTTCGCCCAGGGCACGTTGGCGGAGCCGCAGTCGCCGGAGCCGCAGCAGAATTGGATCACTATCATCTGTGATTAGCAGTTGTTCAAAATGCCAAAAAAAAAAAAAAACCCCCAGTTTTGCCGGCAACAACTTACTGAAAGTCTTCTCCAGGCGAATCTCGTTGGAGCACTCGGCGTTCTCGGTGTGGTAGATGAGGTCGCCGCAGCCGACGGTGGCCAAGCTGGCGGGCGAGCGGACCATGTAGCTGCCGGGCTGGCCGCCGCAGGGGTCGATGAAGTCGCCAAAGACCTTGTACTTCACCGTGCCCTTGCCCTCCGTGAAGCCCTGGCCGCCGAAGACGGTCTCGGTGTCGTAGATGACGCACTCAGGGTATCCGGGGCCGCTGCTGGTGATGGAGGAAGGGCAGTCGTTGCATCCCTCGGACTTGCACCATTTGACGTCCTGGGCGGCGGCGAGAGCAGCCAGAGCTGAGGAGAGGATGAAAGATTGCTTCATGGTGAAATTGAGGATGAAAGTTCAAAGTCTAAAGGAGATGGAAAAGATGGAAGAGAGTGTGTAAGAGTGTGATTGAAGGTGTTGGTGATGAGAGGATGTTGTGGATGGTGATGAGAAAGTCGATGTTTGGGTGTTCTCGACAGTCGCCTTTATACTTGTTTGCGACGATATCAATCTCCTTCAACTTGTCGATTTTTACTTGGTAGCCTGATGAAGTTGACGATCATCTCCAAAGTCCTTCCGCGTTTGCCCGATGCCTTCAGCCACTCCGCAGTGCAGGCCGGAATTAATCTGACAGTTGTGGACCTTGGTGTTGAAAAGGCCGAACGACATCTCCATCTAACTCCAGCCCACAGGCCGCAGCCAAAATGTGAAGTTGTTGATCAACCCCAAAGTTCTTTCAGGCGACGCGACCCTCCCGGCTGGCTCCACAGCTAAACCCGGGCGCTGTCGGCAGTTGTCGATCGCGGACCACAAATTCTGCCAAAGGTTGCATCAGGCTACAGTTTTGAGAGTCGCGCCCCACGCGGCGCTTCGCTCGAGCCCCACGATGCGGGAACTCAGCCTCTCTAGGCTTCCAGAATTCCGTGTGCGATTGAGTGGAGTTATTCCTGAAATAGAGACAACAGAAGATATGGCGTTACATGAAAAATCAGTCAACAGTGATTTTGTTGGTTGGCTATAGGCATAGTAGGAATTTAGGATTCTGTTTTCGTTTGGCTCAGATGCCAACCTCCTATTGGACGCAGGGTTCGGCCGCGGAGGAGCCAGTTACGGGGCCAAGCTCACAGAGGAGTTGAGACATGGGTTCGGGGACTTCAGCCTTCAGACCCATACCACAGGGCTGATCTTCATTGAGATCAACATCAAGTTTATGGCTTCTGCCTTTGAACCCTTGATGATGAATAGGCAGCAAAAATATCATCAAAAGGGGATGGAACTTTGGTAGATTATAAGCACTTCTGTTGACCTGCCTCTGAAGCAGTTTTCTACAACTACCAAGCATCCGCCTGCCTTTGAACAACATTCATCTCAACTCACACCAGTCCATTCCAAATCCAACATCCAAACCAAGTCTCTCTTTACTATCTCTCCTTCACTGCCATCCCATTCACCTTCATCAAAAAAACCGACATCATGGTCTCCTTCAAGCAACTCGCCGTCTGCCTCTCCTCGGCCCTCGCCGCCTCCGCGTCCCCGACCTTACTCAACTCTTCCGACGGCGGCAAGCAGATGAGCGCCCGCCAGGCCTCCCAGATCCCGCCCAACTCGCTGTACCTCGTCGAGTGGTACCCCAACGGCTGCGGCAACGGCAACGGCGTCTCCCTCACGGGCGGCGAGGAGACCCTCGCCGTCTGCTCCAAGTTCAACGGCCTCTACGACCCCAAGGAGGCCAACTCGGCCGCCGTCCGCTTCCTCTTCCCCGACGACGGCCGCACCTTCAAGTGGAAACTCTTTGGCAGCAACACCTGCGCCACGCAGATCGCGGCCGGCACCGGCGGCGGCTGCTTCACCGTCCCGATGAACCAGGAGGTCGGCGCCGTCATTGTCTACACTTAAGATACCCCAGTCTTTACCCTTTGGGCCTTAGCTTTTGAGCTTCTTTGGAGGAAAGGATGGATCTAATAATTTCGCTTCTTCGTTTTGGACAAGGGTTGTGTAGATTTCGAGGACAGAACTGTTGCGGTTTGGCCATGTCATATATCCAATTGACTGTTTTGAAATTCGGTACAAACTTTTGTCTCGTGTGATGTCATCTTGTTGCATTCGCCCGAATCCATTCTCTGCTAAACAGTGATGCCCGATTAACTCGACTCAACCCTGGCTACAGATTCACCGCTCTAGCCTTCTATAAATGATGTCTAAGCTCTTTTTATGTATGGAGATGCTCCAATGCTCAGGACTGCGCCGTGCTAACCAGGGGCACGCGGACCGCTCCCGACGGGGCGCAGGGGATAGCATGAGTGTGGGTACCACCACAAGCGGAATGGAGTTGCCTACCGTCAAGGGTCTATCTAGAAAAGGCTTGAAGGCGACGATCATTCTTCAACAGCCGAACCAAAGTCCCGTTGGGGTGCTCCATTGTGCCCAAGCCCGATAAGCCCGTTCTGGGGGCCAAAAATATCTCCGGCTCAGCCCTGGACCCCGTTCACCGTTGAATTCTACGAGAGCTAGGCAGTACTGCAACCGACTCATGCATGCAATATGCTGCAAAGATGGAAGCTTTCTAAGACATGCCTATTTTTTCAGAAAACAAAAAAGGTGTCGTCGTCGAATAGCTGAACATTATCGATGTTGAGGCGGCTTTCGGCTTGCGTCCTTGGCACTTCCTCCGGCACTGGCGGTGGGATCGAGAACCCTGTGCCGCAGGAGCGATCGCAATAGTGCTTCTTTTGACCTTGCCCACTCGGGGGAGACAGGCCGCGTCGTCCGTGTCCGTCCACAACAGGATCCGCCATAGGCCCGTCCTACGTTTGAAGGCCGGAACTTTGGGCATTGCTTTCAACATGCGACGAACATCCCGCGGCTGCCATCCCATGTAAATGTACTTTCGTACAAGTTCTGATTTGTATCCACAATCTCATGCCCTGTTGCGCCGTCCACTGGGAAATATGTTCTGTGAGTAAGCACTTGTAACCGTCCTCAAAGCCGACGAATGATTCCCTTCCATATGTAAAGAGTAATGAAAATCCGATTGATTACTCATCTTCGTTTAGTTACTCTTGGTTCTGAGCCTAGAAAGAAACATCCGGTGGGAAGCCTCTTGATTTGGAAGTTTGGGTTGACTGCTGCATAGACGATTGGGGCGAGGAGGTTGAGTGGACTTGCGGCTAACTGGGCAATGAACATGCCCAAAGCACTAGGAAGCAGAAGTTTAGAGCGATATGTTTCTCAGGTGCCATTCCAGTAGTTAGTATTCGAAGTTATGCATGGACTGGTATCAAGGCAGACTTATTCCTGAATTGTGTAAATATCTCAACGCTTGGCTGGGCATAAGGAACGACTCCAACCAGTCCACGCCTTATACAGTAAGAGCGTACGGACAGAGACAAAACTTCTGACAGAAACGGCTGAATCTAATCCTTGAGCTAACGAGCCTCCCTCCGAACTGAGAGGTTCTTAATGATCAGTTACCAACACAAGCGCCCGCCTCCAGCTACCTCGCACCGAGCTCCGCCCTACACCAACCGCCGCGCCCCGTCTAAGGCTGGATCCAGGGCCGGCAGCGGGTCGCGGCGCAGAAGCCGTTGCAGCACGGCCCGACGTACTGCCCGTTGGTGTCGTAGCAGGCGCCGTAGGTCGGCACGCAGACACCGTAGCAGCTGACGCCCGTGACGGGCTGCGGCGGGCCGATGATGACCTGCTGCACCCCCTGCGGCGTGATGCCGCTGACGAGCGCCTTCTCGCCGTTGGTGTAGAAGGTGCACTGCGAGATGGCGTTGTAGTCGGGCGCGTCGATGATGTTGACCGAGATGCCGTTGTCTGCGGGGGGGGGGGGGGGGGTGGTTAGCTTGATGCCCGTCGAACAAGGATGGAGCAGGTTTGAAAGACGAGGGATGGGGGGGGGGGGACGGGGGCACGAACTCGTGGGGTAGGTCTTGCCGTCGGCCGGGATGGTGAGCTGGTACGAGGCCGGACCGCCGTGGAAGGTCAGGTGGACTGTCTGCACGTCTGCGCGCTCCTCGAGGGGCTGGGACAGGGCCGGGAGGGCGAGGGTGAGGGCGGCTAGGAGGGTTACGGCGAACTTCATGTTGAAGGATTGATGGATTGAGATGAGAGAGGCTTGAGGTTGGAGTCTGATGGTGAGGCGATGGAGCTGTGCCGACGACGCTCAACCAGACGAGAATCCACCACCTTCTTATACACATCTGTTCAACCAGGCTGGCCCAATCCACAGAGAGGCACAAAGCATCCCAACTCGGCGAGGAATATGACCCGACCCATCCCCGGACCCCTCACGATCCGGTCCCCAACACCAACAGCAGCCGGCGCGCGATTCACCGCCCCGTCCTCCCCCAACCGTCGACGCCGCCTCTGCCATGACGCAGGTCAAATACGAACCTCACGTGGGTTGGTCGACGATAATTCTACTTTCGTGTCTGCCCACTCGCGAGTCGAGCGCCTTCAGCCGTACCCGATTTCCCACATCGCGCCCCATACCGACTCCGGTTAAACCTGATCCATTCCATCTCTCGTGTAGGTGTGTAGTGACGAGGAAGAAAAACAAAACAGACTCAAAAGTAGGAAACCAGGGCAAACGTCCCGTCTGTGGCGTCGGCCCGTCCAATCCCCCCGCTGCCCGCAAGCCACCAGCGCGGAGGCGATCCTCGGGCTGACTGGTCGCTAGCGCGCTGTTTGTTCTTGGCTCCCAGGTCGAGCTGAAAAAGAAGCCACCCCCCCTTCCCCCTTAAAGAGAAATAAGGATGGGAATGACAACCCCGGTAATCCTCCCCCCCTCGTGAGGAATCCAGGTGTGAGTAAGACATCGCAATGGCGGTGAGCTTTGCTGTTTGCTGGCATCGCATGATGGGACTCGGATGAGTTGGCAAAGTCAAGAGACGGCTGGCGGATACAGACAATCGTGGGTTGTTCTCACATCAGCAGCAACGCCTATTCGAAGGGCATTCCCAACTCTCACGGGTATTCAAGAAGTGCAAGTCTCGGGTATCGGCAGGTGATGATCGCCTTCAGCTCTCCCCCCGAATACACATCGCCATCTGCATCCAGCGGTCAGCTGGGAAGCCTGCCCAATCGCAACGGCCATCTCTCACTCTGGGCGTCATGTAAGACCGCAGATAGGCCTCTGCCGATAAGCTCGAACAGAGTACACTTCGTAGGCTCGCTAGGCTATGATTTGACTTCGTCGCATGTCTCATCCCCCAAGACACGCTCATCGAACATGTTCGTGCTCCCCCCCCCTGTTGGCCCTCAACGTTGATCCCATGACAGCATCTCCGTACCAGGGCAAACGCCTCAAATCGCCCTCCGGTGAGGAGCAGCCAGCGGCGCCACCCTAATCCCAGCAGTCGACGGCCAGCACGCATCCCCATCCCACGGATCACAATCAGGCTCGCACGTCGTTCCCTTGGCCGGCATCGTCCCATGCTCGAAGTACTCCTGCACCACCTTCTTCATACACTTGCTGCCCACCCCGGCAGCGCTGTGCCCGACCGTCTCGTGCACCAGCACCTCGGCCCCGTGGTGCCGCTCGCTCATCTTATACGCGTTCCGCAACGGCGTCACCGGGTCCAGCCGCGAGGACATGAACAGCACCGGCGCCGCCGGCTTCCCCTCCACGCCCCTCGGGTCCGCCTCGGGCGTGCTAAACGGCCCCGTGAACCGCCACCGCGGACCGATCTCCCACGCCGTGCACGCGAGACGGATCTGCGCCCAGTAGCCGGCGAAGGTCGGCGACTGGCCGATCAGCTGCTGAACATAGCCCGCGTAATCCTTGAGCGTCATCCCCGTCGCGTCGTCTGCGTCGCCGCAGAGACAGGCCTGTCCCGCGTCGCCGGGCGTGGTGGTGTACGGCGTTGTCCCGTTGGGCGCCGCGCACGCTTGGTCCAGCGGCGGGAAGTCCCCGGCCGCGACGTTCAGGAGGTAGGTGTAGTTCCCGTCGACGGCGGCGCTGAGGCCTTCGGCGAGCGGGACCCAGCGCTTGTGAGGCTGGTACATGGGCTCCTTGAAGGCGTCGACGACGCTGTAGCCCGTGAGGATGGTTGTGGCCTTGCCGCTGTTGAGGACGGCGACGGGGGCGGTGTCGAGGCGGGTGTGGAGGGAGTCGACGCGGGCGCGGACGTCTTGCCATTTGGTGTCGGAGGGCCGGTTGAGGGCGCATTTGGGGCCGGAGGTGAAGCAGGATTTGTAGAAGTGCTCGATGAGTTCCTCCGTGTCTTGGAGGTTTGTCGTCCAGCCCTGGATATACGGTGTTAGTTTCGTTTGTTGTGAGTGAGATGAATATACTTACGCCGGCGACGTAGTCGTCTGCGTCGACGATGCCGTCGAGTATGACTCGGCCTACGCGGCCGGGGTACATGGAGGCAAAAGTATTCCCGAGCAGACTGCCATACGAGAAGCCCCAATACAGCATGCGCAGAACTTCCTTCTCCCCGCGAGCTTGCATAGGCTTCTGCCCCTTCCCGTCACCAACAACCCGCGCAACCGCCTCCTCCTCCTCCTCCTCCCGGAGCTCCTGAATCTTATCCAACATCTCAACCATATCCCTCACAACGGACGCCGTCGTCGCATACGGGATAATAGACCCATTCACCGCCCCCTTGGAGCACAGCTCCCCAAACCCATGCGCCCTCGCCCACTGCCTACGCAGCGCATCCTCCCCAGCATCAAGCGGCCCGACAGCCAGCCTCTGGATAGCATCCGCGTCCCGCGCGAACAGGTCGCCGTAACAATCCGCCTGCGGCGTCGAGAGCTGCACGCCGCGCGGGTCCCAGCCGAGGATCTCGTACTTGCTGGTCTCGGTATCGGCGGTGGCCTGCATGTTGGCGCCGTCGTCGAGGGCGAAGCTGACGCCCGAGCCGCCGGGCCCGCCCGGGTTCACGAAGATGGTCCCGCCAAAGGCCGGGTCGGAGTTCGGCACCGCCGCGGGGAGTGAGACGATGGCCAGGGCGACGGTGTGCGGGTTCGAGGCGTCGTGCCAGTCGAGCGGCACGACGAGGCGCGCGCAGCGGAAGCGGGAGTAGCATGGGTGGTATTCGAGCTTGCGCGAGGGCGTGATGGTTTCCCAGTCGAAGTCGCCCACCTTTGGACCATCGGGCTTGCTGGCTGCGACGAGGCCTGCCAGGGCCAGCTGGGTGATCCAATGCTGCTTCATTGCGGGCGGCAATTGCTTCAATGGCTCAATCTCTCAGTTGAGATGAGATCCGACGGAAACGATGAAAAAGAAACGGTGAAAAGGGACGAGAGAGGCGAGAGAGCTTGGCTTCGGGTGGCTGCGTCTAGTCTCCTCAGCCGTGCCGCTCCTCGCTTTATCTTATCGCCGCCACAGCTCTGGTCAGCAGAGCTGGGGCGAGATGAGTGGTGAGATGAGGGGAAGGTCGATCGCAGTCCGAGTATGACGCTCGTTGGCCTGCTTCGTCAGCAAAAGTCCCTGCATCAGCGAGGCGCGGAATCATCTTACACGCTGTGAGGAGCTGCGTCACCAATCTCCCGGGCACTGAATATCCGCCGCCAGTCAGAGATCAGAAAGGTGAAGGAGGCCTCTCGGACTTGAAATCCTGTGGATTATCGTAAAGTCTCATAAAAAAAAAGTCCGAGCCTTGTCCTCGGATCTCGTATACACTGCAATCGACTCATTCAAAAACTTTCACAAATCGTGAAAAACTAACACAAAACCACCAAGCTCGGCCTCGGGGTCGTACATGGTCAGAGCGGCGACGACGTCGTCCGGCGCGAACTTGGAGGCGCCCTTGCCGTTCTGCTTGACGGTGCCGGCGAGGCAGTAGCCGGGGTTCAGAGGCGCTGCTTTCTGTCTCGGGTAGACGCCCAGGCGCATGTTGATGTCGCTGCCCGAGAAGCCCGAGTAGATGGTGGCGACCTGGACGTGGTTGGACGGGGGAGGCGCGATGGTGTCTTGGATGATTCGGACCTTGGACTCGTCGCCAAATTCGGTGATGATGGCCTTGCGGATGGTAGTCATGGTGAGTTTGTTGTTTTGTGTGAGCCAAGATAAAATGAGTTGGATATCTGTTGGTAATAGGTGAGATTGCTGGGAATCTGGCGGTGCTAGATTATGATGCTTGATGAGTCTGATGATCCAAATACTTCAAGATAGTCTCGCCGCGGCAGCTTCATTCTTTATACTTGGCCTTCCATGCGCCTCCCGGCGGCCAGCGCGTCTAATCCTGCCGGGGCGGCAGTGAGAGAGGGACGAGTCCATGTTGGGAAGAAGAGGGTTGATGTGTGCAGTTGTCTCAGCAATCGCTACTTGATTGTACACATAAGATACCAGCCAACCTGTGTATCTCACTCAGCCTAGGAGTCGGCTTCGGGTGTACCCAGCTGCTGACAGGGCAGAGCAGCGCGCCGATCGACAGCGCTAGAGCCCTATGAATGCCTGTGGCTTGCGCCTCGGCGGGACTTTCGACCGCCCTGCGTGTTCCCTGGAAACCCCCTAATGCCCCTAGCAGTTTCAGCACTCTTCTGCCTGTTCAGGGTCTTCGCACGGCGGCTGGCGGCTAACCTCGGGGTGCGGTTGTTTCGCTAGAGCGAGCCGGCGCAACGTTCAACCACCTCTGACGACAGCCGAGGCAGTGCGCTACACCGGGGGGCCGGTCTCACTGAGGCGTCGCTGTTCGGCGTCAACAGCAGGCCGCGCTTCAGCCACCATGCAACGGTCTGGCGACGAGAGACCCTGACGGATGAACCCGTCGCTGGGGACTGACTGCCAGGTTGGTTTTGAGTTTCGCCCATCAGAGCTTGAATCAACCCAAAAGTTCCCCCCAACCATGGTCATTTGTCACGTTTAATTTACAGTTCTTCCGAGCCCATTGACCGACCGACTGACCTTGATGCTTAAAATGTCCCGTGAAGAAGAACGAACGGCTGTTTTCTGCTGCAACCGGGGCTAACTAATAAGGCGCGTGGATTGCCAATCAAGCGCTAAGTGCAGCAACTGACTACCTACCCCAAGTTTCTCCGCCGACCCTTGTTACGTTGGATTGGATGGAAGTCCGAGGTACCTTGTCACCATTCCCAATCAAGTAAGTGCATTCGAGATTCACCTCTCACCACGACCAAAAAAAAAAATTCAAAAAAAGACGACAGAGACAGGATTCGAACCTGCGCGGGCGAACCCATGCGCTTGCTGAATAATTCGAGGCGCACCTATTAACCACTCTAGCACTCTGCCTTGGGCTGATTGTTGATAATGGGTCCACATTGCGCCTCAAAGAAGGGGAGGCGGCAGTGGGTGGATGCATGGCAACCGTAATGGCTGGATGCGCCTTCCGTGGAAGGTACGATCTGGGGAGCGCCTTCCATATAAAAGTCGAGAAACCGCCATGGCTATTCACGCTCCGAATACGATTGGATGACGTGGTCGACCCGCGAGATCGACTCTCTCCTTGGACAGCCCACTATAAATAATAACATGAATTAGTGGTGACCTGCAACAACACTGAGCTTGATTGAAGACGCCAAGCAGCAACTTGTAAGCACGGGACCGCGTTATATTGCAACTTGGCTTCGTTTACTCTCAATCGCCGGCCTACCGTACTCCGGCCCGCAACCTACATTGATTGCACAGCCCGTGTCGGGTCCTCGGCGAGGTCTGGCACACGCAGCTGAGCGACTTTAAAACCCGACTCCGAGGTCGTCCCCGGCACCGCATATTAATAAATGACATATCCTCCAATAAAGCTGAAAGTGTTTCGTCTCGAGCCTCTCCACAATTGTCGCCTTAAAAGGCAACTTTCAGAATAGAGTTCGCAGATCGCTGAGCTGCCAATGTTCGGACAACGCAGCCTGACTCGGGGCATCGGACGACGGCATCGCGAAGTCGCAGATCAGCAAGCATTACTTGGGTCGATATTGGCGGGTATAAAAGTGTCTCGTCCTGTCGTTGGGACGATTCTTTGACGTCAACAGCTCTCGCCTCATTACTCTACGACTCGTACACCAGGTAAGATGCAGCTGCGCTTCATCCGTTCCCATATGCTCGAGAGACGTACTAACTTCCCATTCTCAGCCAGTCATCAGCTCAAACTCTGGCTGCGAATACTTCAGACGAGACGGAGTGGATATTAGAGTCAGGTTAGGTTGTCAGGTTACGCCGCACACACTATTTTAATCGAAGCTTTGCAAGCGAGGCATGAACTTGGTGTAATAAAACATCTCTCAGGATATTTTGGGTATTAACGTCCCACACCCACTTCCGGACCACCCCCACATTCGGACCAGTGCCAAAATGGCCATGCGATTAACCATGCATCAACTTCAGGCTATTATTCCACCTATTCTAATACTACAACAATACAACTACCATTATCACTAGGGTTTTCAGGATCGCTGAATTCATCTAAGCTATCGTCGACCTCGCCAGCCTCAATCTGAGCCCTCCGGATAGCCACAATGTTGGTGAACTTCGAATTAGGGCTCATTTTCACCTTCTTCCTTTTCCTAACCCTACTAACCTCAACCTCTACTTCCAACACTATAATCTTTTATAAGGTAACTATTAGTTAGTATTCCCTCTCATCCCAGGTCTTCTCAACCTTCCTGAATAATAAACATTAAGTATTAACAGCGTTATTTAGTTTACTAAAAAGATCGAACTGGTCCTATAACTCCTACTTCTTCCTAGGAGTTAACCAATATACTACTAATATATCCAACACCCATTTTTCACCTAATTTAACATTATAATGACCTTTAGTTACTTCTTTTTAATTACTTCACTAATATTATAATGTTCCCAAGTAGCAAAGGGCCAAGGAGGGGCTTAGCAACGTTAACTGGCCACAACTCAGTATATTTCCAGCCACTAATAATATTCCTACTAGTTAACGCTACCTCACCAGTATAACTGTAATAGTGAATAAAGGCCCGTTTACCCACAATAATACTATAGTCCTAATAAGGTTAATCACCCAACTGCTTCTTATATACTGTTTTGAGTAGCCCAAACACTAACTGGTCGAGGAGCTGAAGTACGTGGTGTTACGGGCTACGCCCCACTTATAAGCTCAGGCTACGCCGTAGCGATTCTGCCGCGTTCGACCACCCTCCCGGTTTTATCCCGTCTAGGGCCCGCTTTAGCAAAGTTTTCCCCTTTACCTTAGATTCTCACAATTGAGGCACCCCTACGTTGAATAAACCAGGGCCATGCCCTTCACACGTGGGATGTGTATGGAAATAGGAAAAGGAGGTGTATATTATTAATATAACACTCCTATATAAAGTTTATTGTTTCATGGTTACTATGACTATTTAAAATAAGTAATTTAATCTTAGAGAGGTCCCTAGGGTTAATTAGGGGGATAAACACCTTCTTAAGCTATTTAATAACTATAAGATTTAATATTTACCTATTCTTAGTAACCATAAACTTCTATAATTTATATAAAGTAAAGTCGAAAGGGAACTACTATTATTAAACACTCTTCCCCTTATATATAACTAGGAGTAGCAGGGCCCTACCTATTATAGAAATACATTTAATAAAGGATGTCCATACTCGCAATCCAAGTTATTTCCTATGAATAAATCGAATCTCAGATAATCCCAGGACCAGCCCGTTAAATCCCCTACCCTTAAGAATACTAGTCTTATCTAAATTATATTAATTCACTACTTTAATACCTTTAATCTTAAAGACAACGAAATAAGTAAACTAATTTCTAATAATATTAATAAAAACCCTATTAATATATTAGTAATTAATTACTTTATTTTTATAAACTTTAATTAATAAATTCATTCGTAAAAAGAATTATATCCAGTTCTTCCCAAGAAGCTAGGTGTCTCCTTTAATCAATAGGATCCTCTCTGCAAATTCCCTAAGCAGGTGATGTGTTGGGGGCAGGCCTAGGGTCACTTGGTGCGAAGGGCCAGGCCTAGGTGTTTTCGACCTTAGGGTGCTCTATTACTATTTACTTTAAGCTAAGGAGCGGAAGAGAGGAAGTTCCTCGTAAAGGGGCCGGTATAGGAATCTATACTACTGGAAAACAAAGGGGACCTCTGGTGGGGCACCGGAGGTCACCAGAGGCCCCTTTAACCAGAGGCCCCTTTAACCGGAGGGCTCTTTTATTGGATACTAGTTAACACCTCAGGCAAAGCTTAGGCCATCGTGGGCATCAGCCCGTAACACTTGGATTCACACCCATTCAGTTAGATAAGTTTACTAATTAAGAGAAAACCTTTATTATTAACTCTAGGCCTCGTTTTATCCCTTGGCCCCTTAGAGACGTTGCATAAATAATATTTTTAAAACACTATAACGTGGTTCATCATCAAGCAGGACACCATCATCGACCAGGACACTTTTCCTGTCAGATTGAGCGCTCGGCTGAGCGCTCGGCGCTCGCTCGGAAGAACTATAATCCCGAGTGCGCGCCCCAGCCTCCTTGGGGCACCCCCTACCCCTATTCCTACGGGCCTAGGGGGCTTCCAGGAAACTGAGAGACACATAATAGAATATACGCGATTTTGACCACTAATTCGACAATTAACAGTTTAATACGTACTACGCTTACGATAAGCGTCGCTAGCTATCTATTCACTTAATTATATACACATAAAAGCGCTTCCTAAGCGCTTAATTCAAATCCACTCATCGAAATAGCCTCCCTAAGCTCGAAGATCCAATTAAAGACCAGTAACGACTGGGTTTTATGGGTTAACCAGCTATAATTAAAAGTTAAATCCTATAACTTATGGAAATATATTAATCTAGTACGTCCTAATGCCCTTCGGAGCTCGTAAACGCTCCTTAAATGGTGTATAGAGTATCCTATGTACCCTGAGATCTATGAACACCCTAAGACTAGTAAAGCCGAAGTCCTTAGCGACGACGCTGAATACGAACTATATGCATAGGGCCTTAAAAAGCTCTTAATAGTGAACCTCGTATTATATAAAAAGTGATGGGCGGAGTATATGGAGTAGGTAAAAGACTACGAGGTGTTCTTTAAGGGTATTAGAGTGTTTAAAAACTAGGTTCGAGAAATAGTCCACGTTAACCTACTACGCTATTATTATACTATAGACTACGTATTGGATTAATAGATTTATGTATTAAAGGAATGAGTAGGGAGTAACGTAAAAAAGAGGTACTCTAAAGTGAATAAAGTATATAAGTGGATGTTAATAATATTTAAGTGGAAACGTCTTATTATAAAAAAAGACCTAAAGGAATAATTTGTAAAGTGGGAAAAGGTAATCTACGAAGTTAAAATAGTAGGAGTCCCCGGTATTAAGCTCCTAAGCATCTAATTCTTAGAATTTATTATAGTTATTAATTATAATTATGTGGATACGTGGATTTTCTTATATTAAGTAGTTAAGGATAAGTGTATGGAAAACGAGAATCTGAGTATTAAAGAGGTCCTCTTAGATACCCAGAGATTCCTTTAAACCATTTCGATACTTAACCCAAAGAAATAAGTTGGCTACGGAGTGTTTAGGCTAACCATAGAATTAATAACCCGAGACGAAGGCGGCTTTAAAGTAACTTCCCTTGTGTACTTAGGTGTTCTAAGGAGTAATACTTGAGGTAGCCAGGGTTATAAAAAAGGCGGAACTCCCCATAACTAATCATAAAAAAGGAGTAACAGAGATTAAATAAATAACCACCTCTGCCCTATTTACCTTTACCCGCATTAACTCTCTAAGTATTAGCTAGTTAATGAGCGAGAACGTCCTGAGTAGTATACCCCTAATTAGGAGCTCCTTAAGAACTTAGAAGAGTATATAAAAAAAACAAAGACCTAAGAGAGTATATTAAAAAGGTGATAAGAGCCCTTAAAGAAGAATACTAATTATATGGACGGTATAAAATAAGTATCCCAAGTATATTCCACACTATTCTAGAGATATACGAACTTTTTAAATCGGTGATCCTAAACTTAGGTTTAATAATCCATATTTTTAATAATCCTACGTAGTTTACTATACTTATGGGAGTACCAATAAGAAACTACCTCTAAGTAGGTGCTCAATAAGTGGTTATCGAAGTATATAATATAATTAATATTAAAGTTAGGGGGCGTAGAAGGGCCACTACGAAGCTCCACCTATACAACGTTATACTCTATACGGGCTTTATTAGTAATCTTATTTCCCTTACTCGTCTTCGTAGAAGGGGTTTCTGGTGGGATATGAGCCCTTATAATAATTACCTACGGTGCTTAAATGGAACCTTTCTATGTATACTCATAAAAGTTGCGAATTAGTAAATCCTAGATTATTAGAAAATCGAAGTGTCGCTTATAACCGCACTTATTAGATGAAAAGTACCGGAGATCGAGCTTATACTACCTTAAAGGTATAAATATATAACAACGATGTATAGAAAACTAATCAAGGGTAACGCAGCCCTCTAGTATCGAAGGCTAGGTTACACAGGCCCCGAGGCCATCTAGCACTTAGTAAACACCTTGAGAGGGGTTAGGTTAACCTTAGGGGGTAAGCCTACTATAATAATAACCTGCGATGCGTGCGGAAAAGGCAAAGCTTACCGAGTGATCCGGTGAGCTCCGCGAGAATCCCTTAAGCATGTAAAGCCTGGAGACCGGCTTATAGTGGACTTCTATAACTATGAAGAGGGTTATGAAGGGTATATATCTATGATGCTTATTGTTAACCGAGCTAGTAGTTATGCGTGGGATTTTTACCTTATGAGGTGTATTATAAATATCTTATTAATGCTTTTAATGGACCTCCTAGAACTTTTTAAAGTTTATTATAGAATAATGGTTAAAACTCTGGAGTTTAATGGTGAGCTTAAGTGGTACTTATGGGTTACTTAAATGCTTATTATGCGGGGTATAACCCTAGAGATTTTAACTCTAAATACGTAAACCTAAAATAGTGGAGTAGAGTGTATTATAGTGGTAATTAAAGAGTATATAAGAACGATGGTTTTAGGCATTAAGCTTCCGAACATCCTTTAACTGGAAATAATAAAAACGGTAATGTATATATATAATTGTACACCATCGGTAATAAGAGGATAGAAGTTGTTATACGAGTTATTTTATAAGTACTTTTAGTATAAAGAAAACGGGATATATGTATACCTAGACCTCTCCTATATATACTTATATGGGTGTAAAGTGTTCACTATAACCATTAACGCTCAACTAAAGCGTAATAGGCACCAAAAGTTATTAACGTATACCTAGATCGGATTCCTAGTCGGCTATATATTAAGTAATTCTTTTTGAATTTGGAATCCCCTATATAATAAAGTTTTTATTACTTAAAATATGGTATTCAACGAAAAGTATCACTTTAACGATAATATTAAGGGCTTAGTAAAAGAGATTAACCATATGGATCTCAAGGTGATTCAATAACACTTAAAAAAGCTAATCCAGTAAATAACCAGTATAGGAACATATAATCAGAGTATTAATAAAAAAGTAGAAAAAGTAATAGAATACATTAACCCCGATAAGCCCGTTTTAAAAACAGTTATAGAAGTGCTTAAGTACCTAAAAGCTAAAGTGGATGCGCCTAAGTAGATAGAAGGGTAATATTCGGAAGTGCAGTTTATACCCTTTTTAATACCGGAGGTGTCACCTCTGACCTCGTTTATTATAACTCTATTCGAGTTTAATATGAGGGGGCGTAAAGAGATATATATAATAGAGTAGATGTGTTAAATTCTTATTTTAATACCGAAATCGAGGTGAGTTATACTTAGGACGTTATATAAAACTATTTTCTTAGTGGGTACGGTACTCTATAAGAGAAATCCCTGATATTAAAACGGCCCTCGAAGGGACCGTGTTATGCCTGGCCAGTTATGCACCCTAGAACAGGGTTCCGAAGAGTTTTTTATAGTAACAGCGTTAAATACTAAAAAGTTTTATACGCATAAAATACTCCCGGATAACTAAATTAAAGGTTAATAAAAGGCAAGTGAACTTTAGAAGGAAAGCTCCGTAGTAGTAGTATTAGAGATAACCGTGCTCCGCTCCCGCAGAAACCGGAGCTAAATGTGTATAATAATCTCTAAGGAGCGAAATATATACGGTAACCGGGATATAGTAGAAGTATTAAAGATGACCGAGCTTTATACGTGCATAGAAGCAAAAGACCCGTATAGTACCTTTTAAAGGGATTTACCCCCTTTACCCACGTCTTATAACTAACTAAAAACACACTATTTTAAAAGTGAATTCCTAAGTACCGAGAAGAGCTACTTCGAAGGTTATAAATAATCCTAGTTATGGGAAGAAGTTATTAGAAGTATTGTATATAACGAAAAGGTCCTAGGATACTATTAGGTATATACCTACAAATTAGATAAACATAAGCGGCTAGCCAAATTCAAGGCGCACCTTGTGATCTATGGTGACTAATAACCTAGAGATGCATAAGAGATGTACACTACGATACTTATAAGTATATCCTTTTATGTATTAATGGCTGTTATGGTGCACTTTAATTTAGAGTTATTATAATATGATATAGTAAATGTGTTTATTTACACGGATTTAGATAAGATCGTTTTTATAGAGCTCTCACCTGGTTATTGTGTACTAAAAAGGATCCTATGTTTACGAAAGGCGTTATACGGTTTACGACGATCACCTCTCCTTTAGTAATACCATTTAGAGGTGGGACTTATAGATTATGGATTCGAGTGTGTAGTAGGCGAGAACTGCTGTTAAATAAAGGGTAATATTATGTTCTTCTTTTATATAGACGACTATGTATTAACCTTCTTATATGCATAACAAGGAGGTGCATAAAAAGAAATCACTATACTACGTAAAAGATATTACCTAAAAGGAGGAAAACCTTTTTAATAGTTCCTTAGGATCGAGGTTATACGGGACCACTTAAAGCACTAAATATAATTATCCTAAGTGGTTTACGCGGAAAAAGCAAAGAAGTTCTTACCCCCTATAGTTAATGCATTAGAAGATAATTTAGAAGTGCGTATATATACCCCGATAATATTTGAGGAGCTTTTCTTGTATAATAGAGACGCCTCCGTATAGGAGATCACTTATTTTTAGCGTAAAGTCGGGATAATCCTATACGTAGTAATTATGACCCGATTAAACGTCGCCTTCGCCGTTAGCCGTCTCGCGCACTTTAACCAGAACCTAGGACCGAAGTACTAGTATATAATAAACAGAGTGCTTAGATACCTTTATTCTATACACTACCTCTACCTCGAATACGGTACTGAACCCGGGAGCACAGAAGATACACTTATGGTGGCATCCGATGTAAGCTTCGCTGATAACTCGATTAATCAGAAGAGCTCTTAGGTGCTCACCATAAAGCTATTCGGAGGGCTCATAGTGTAGAGGGCTAATAAGTAGACCATGGTGACAACGTCTACAACAAAGGCTAAGCTGCTCTTACTATTACAGGCCACTAAGGAAGTGCTCTTCGTAAGCCGCCTCATCTCCGTGCTATAGGTCTAGTTACCAGTAACGGGGACTCCGGAAACGGCTTTCCCTACACTAGAAACACTATATACACCTATAATCCAGTTCTAATATAATAACTTATAGACCATACACCTCATAATAAATAACCTAATTACACTCTAAATACACCTACACCTTATCGATATTCATAACCACTAATTATACTAAGAGGTTATAATAGAAAGGGTTTCTATAGTATATACCCCCTCCGTAGAGCTTATGGTAAATAGCCTAACAAAGAGCCTAGTATTACCTAAGTTTTACAAGTTCCGGAGGTAAATACGGATAACGGAGTAGAAGGAGCTCCTAGAACGGAATCAGAAAAGGGACCTAGAGGTCGACGAGGCGGAATAACTTATGAGAGTATTAAAGGAAAACGTATAAGTAATAAAGGACTCCGGAAGAGTGCTAAGGGCACTAGAGAGCTCGGCTAAGACGAGACCCTAGGAAGGGGAACGCAGAGTGCGCATAAAGCGCCTCCCCGTGAAAAAAAAGAACCCCACACAGGGGAAGTGCTTTACGAAGCGTGAAATACATATCACGGAATAGTTACTGGAGGTCAGGAAAGGCCCCTACGAGGCCTTCCCTAAGGGGGCGTATCAGATTGAGTGCTCGGCTAAGTGCTCGGCGCTCGCTCAGAAGAACTATAATCCCGAGCACGCGCCCCAACCTCCTTGGGGCACCCCCTACCCCTATTCCTACGGGCCCAGGGGGCTTCCAGGAAACTGAGAGACACATAACAGAATATACGCGATTTTGACCACCAATTCGACATTTCCCACCTTCATCATCCTCTAACTTTAACACGTCTTTTCTTCCACTATATAATACCTAATACCTTATCCGAAAATAAGATTAATTTAGTAATTAAAGTAATTTAATTAACCCTATAATTAAGTATCCGATGCACAGCGATCATTTACAATATTCCTAAAATTACCCTCTATACTAGAATAAACGGTTAAACTATTAAAACCGATAATACTAATACATAATTGAATTTAATAGAGATTAAGGAGGAGGTAATTGTTTAATATATTATTAACCTGGATTCTCGAGGATTTTCGCCCCGATACATGGATATAGAAGATATAACTAATACACTACTTTAGAAGTGTGCTTCCCGACCGGTTGGGAAGTGCTAAATAGAACGTTTTATCTAGTGATACCCAGAACTTAAAACGTAATTTTCTCGTATTTATAATTATTAGAGAGACCTCTACGAAGGTCTTATGATTATTAAGCCTTAGTTTCGACTTATAGCTAATATACGATTAAAATACGGTATTATAAATAAAGATTTTTATAATAAGTATAATTTAGCTTAGAATAATTATTATATGTTCTAATCGGATTAGGAAACTAAAAAAAGTTTAACTTAGTAATAGAGAATGGGCAACGGCGATTTATAATATTATTAGTGATGGTTATATGATGCCGCTTTTTTTGGTGGTTTAGGGCCACTTCTACTTCGAAAGTTGGTACTCTGAGGTCCAGATTCTGGATAGTTGGGTAGTTAAAACAACTTCTAATAGATGGACCGATAACGAGACTGCCCTCTAATAGCTTCAGCATTTCGATAAACACTCAAAATAGCAATTAAGAAGCATATATTAGATACTAATTATTAATAATTATGAAAACCACGTTAATAGCAATTTCGAGGAGTATTATAAAAAAATAAGATTATAATTATTTACCTGCCTACTTATTTATCACATTTAACCTAACTTCTCAACGTTAGCTGCTATAGTGTATTGAAGTTGAGATATGGTTTTTAGATTAAGTACTTTATTAAGGCCCGGATTACCCACATCACTAAACCCGAGTTCTTCCTCGCATTTAAGGCCGCATTCCTTTAAACCTTTACCCAGGAAAACGTCCATAGGGGTTTTAGAGGGGCTAGGCTTGTTCCTTATAACCCTTAAACTATCCTTTTTAAATTAGATATACAATTATGGACACTAATAACCCTGAACACCCCTATTAGGTTACCTAACCCTTGGGTTTCTAAAACACCTTAAACCACTAATAAGGTTATCTCTTAGTCTTTACTTATAAGGGAAAAAATCTCTAAGTATTAGGGAAGCTCATTAACACTAATTTATAAAGTTACTAATAAGCTTTTAAAAGGTTTATAATACATTTTCTATATAATTACCCTTATAAAGGAAGAGCTATACTATCTTCGAGATACAAATACGGCCCTTAGTAAGCGCCATAGAGCTAAAAGAACTAGACTATAGGATAGAGGGGCACTAAAAGGGTCTCAGGTAAGGGATACTATAACTAAAAAGGGTATTATTAAAGAGGAAGGGCGTAAAAAGGAGGAAAACAAGGGGTTATTAAAGTGTTATTAGATAGGTTTACGATATTATAGTATCTATCGCAAAACCGGCCATAACACAAGAACCTGTCCAAAGGCTGTGGAAATAAGTAGTTCAAATAATTCTGAGTAGTTATAATTGATTTAATTAATTTTAGTTGAGATATAGAAGTTGTTAGTGATAAAGGTGGGAAAAGTGTCCTGGTCGATGATAGTGTCCCGCTCAATGATGAACCACGTTATTCTAATAATACTTTTCGCTGAGAAATACTATTTACAATAACATCGAGAACCTAATCAACTTAAGTTTCCATATATTACTTTATTTAGTAATAATATAACTCCGAAGAAATTTTAGTATTAATTAATAAAAAAACAAAAAAGTGGTGGTTAATAGAAGAGGAAGGGTAGTCATGGTGATGAGGCATTTAATGGCGGTCCGAATGTGGGGGTGGTCCGGAAGTGGGTGTGGGACGTTATATTAGTGACTATGCTGAGGCCGTTGATAGTGAGAGGTATGTTTCATGTTGGTGGCCCCTGTTCGGGGAAGCATGACTCCTGGCGTTGTTGGAGGTGAGGCGGAGTCGCCGACGTTGACTGCTTTGTTGGTATTTCTTAGGCGGTCGATTTTCCGTCTCGGGTCAAATAGCTGCCAACTGTTCCAATCGCACGTGTTTTGTCGCACAGTCATGTTAGCCCACTGCACATCACAACCATACCATCCATTGCTTCTTCTTACCTTGTAAACCTCCGTGCCCCACCACTTGAATTGCTTCGAGGCGCCAGTGTAGAATATCGCAAAGAAGATTACAATTCCGGCAATAGCCACAGAGCAGTCCAGCGCGGAGCTGAGTACAAAGTTGTACCGCCTCCACCAACCCTTCTGCCTCCTCTTGACGAGCAGCCCAAACAGCAGACCCGCGATGGCTCAACTGCCGTAGTTCGTCCCGGACGCCGGCGGGATGTAGTTCAAACCGCCGAGGAACAGCGGGACGTGGATCCTCTTCAGCCACTGCGTCCTCGTGAAGACCCTCTTCCTCAGCACGTAGACGACGACGGGCAGCACGGCGCCGACGAAGAAGAACCAGAGCAGGTTGCGGTACATCGCGCCCTCGGCGAAGAAGCGGCGCGGGCCCAAGGCGCCCCAGACCATGCTCGTGTTGAAGTGCGTGCGCGAGAAGGGGCAGGTGAAGCCGTTGGGGGCTTTGGTCGTGCAGATGTCCGGGATGTGGTTGAGCGCCCAGTTGAGGACGGAGACTTAACCGAGGCTGCTGATGACGAGTCCGACTGGCTGGACGAGGAAGAGCTGTCGTGGAGGAGTCTGCGGAGGTGTCAGTCAGTCGTGGCTTGGGAGTGTGGACCGGGGCGAGGGAGGCGGGCTCACGTTGCAGTAGATTCCCAGCTTGAGATCCTGAGCGAAGGCCAATCCCTTGATGCCAGAGATGTAGCCCAGGTTGAAGAACCTAATGTTGGCCAGCACTTTACCCTCCCAGATGTACCCCGCGATGATGCGGCAGAAGATGTCGATCTGGATCTTCATGTTTGTTGTGGCGTAGACCCAAGCAAGCTAGGTTGAATTAGTGGGCGCTGTACCTCGAGCTTGGGAAATTTGGACAAGACTTACAGGAATGAAGAAGATTGCGGAGACGGCAAATGCGAGAAGCACTCCGTACCAATGCAGCTGAACGGGGTAGAATTCGCAGGCAAAGATGCCTAGGCCGAGGGCAAGTGCGGTCGCGATCCAGTACTACCACATCGGCACAGTCTTGTACCCTGGCTGGGGATTCTCTCGCGGGACGGTATTTTTACCAAACAAAGCGGGGAACTGCGAGGCCCGAAAAGATGCTGCGATGCTGCGCCGCTTCTCGAGGAAGAGCCAGACAAAAAGGGAGGCGATGGCCGCGAAGGAGAGACCGAAGGTGTTGAGAGCGTAGGTGACGGGCAGGTAGATCTACACTGTGATCATGGAAAAGAAGCTAAAGTGGGCTGAATGGATAATGCTTACATCGGAATAGGCTGCGTACTTGGTCTCGTTAAAGTTGAATCCATCGGCCTTGTTAATGACTTTCGAGACGTTGTACGTCTTTCCCATGTTGTCAAAGATGGAGTTGCTCTGGATAGGAAGATAGGCGGAGGACCACGTGTTGGAGTAGTACAGGGTTGGGGATATGATGTAGATCCAGAAAACCAGGGACGCCAGCCAAGACGTTCAAGATGGCCCACGTCGGCACGACCAATGGAGACCCTATGTAAGCGATCTGACTCCCTGTCATAACGTTGAGTGTTTGTTGCAACAAATGCGTTCAGGGGAAGCTCACAGTCAAAGGTAAACGGCAACAAGCTAATTCCACTTTTCATCCCGAAAACTTGGTTCACGACCGCGTTGTTCGGCACGATCCAGCAGACCCATGTGAAGTAGCCCAGTGCGGGAAAGATGAAGTCGGGGAACCAGTACCAGGTGAAGGACGCGACAAAGGCGAACATGAAGAACCTGTACCTTGAAGCCGTCCATTTGGTCCTATTGTTACCCAGGTCAGAATCATTGAAGATCTAGTGCACACGTCGAGAAGACGACGTACTCAGTCTCATCCTCCTTCCGGCTCGAATGCAGCGCGGCATTGAGAGCCGTGTTGCCAAGAACACCGGGCCACAGCAGGCCAGCAGGCTCGACGACCAAGGAGCGACCCAGACCAGCCAGAGCAAAACCGTAAAGGATCGTCGCGAGCGTGACGATCAGCTCGAAGCCCCAGCCCGCTTCCAGGCCGTAGAAAACTCGCTGTTCGGTCAGGACGTCGGCGCTTAGTCGGGTGAGGAAGCTAAGGTTAGCCATGATGTAGATGACGATATTTTCCTATTGAACGGGGTGTGTAAGTGCCGTGTGTCGTTAGTGGGAATAGGTCGGGATTAACCTTGTAGTTGAACGGCCCGGGGTTGAGGCTGAACCGGCGTCCCTTGACATTGAATCCCCAATCGGGCACCACAAAATCCCACGCCTTGCCGACAGGGTACGCCAAGAACTGGATGGCTGACTGCGAAAGGCTGATGGACGGGAAGCGGAAGGTGTAGAGGGTGTTGACGCCGCTGCCTAGGAGACAGAAGCCGATGCCAATCACCCACATGCGGAGGGTCAGGCATGGCAGGGAAGGGTCGTCTGGTCGGAGGCCGACGCCGGCCGCGTAGAGAACATCCTGACTGGGAGAGCTGGACTCGTCTGGGGTTCTGTCAACACATGTCCTCGGTGTGTGAGAGGTCGAGCAAACCGGAAGAACGCTTGGCTTGTTTGATCGAGTTGGTTTGGCTCAGGGGCTCCGGGACGCCCTCGACGCTTTCGCTGCCCAGCTTCTGGTTCGCTTCAGGGCTCGCCATCGCTTCGTTATGTCGTCGAGAGAATGGATCGCCGTGATACAGATAGGATATCAGACAAGATCAGATTAGATGCCCACGCGGGACACCAGCAGACTTTTATCTCTTGGGGGGAGCTTCCCCGTCCTCTTCACCAACCCACCAGCTTCCCGTGTAAGTCGGCTCGCCTGCCCCACCGCGCCCGGTTCACGGCACCGGACACTCGTAAGCTGATGGAGCCGGCCGTGCTTAGCGAGGGGCCTCAGTCGAGACAAGCACGGGAAACGGCACCGGTCACGAGAGGCGGCGACCAACCACGTGCGAGCATCTCCGGAATTCCGTCCGAGATGGCGGGGTTATCGCGCGCAGCGGGCGGACTGAGCTAAGCTAAGGACTCATAGGACTAAACGAGCCTCACTCGGGCATCCCGCTCCTGCAAAAGTTCTCGATGCAACCCGGTCCGAGAGGCTCAAGTGGAGGTCGGAAGCCTCACGATGTCACGACCCTTCTCCACAATCGAGATCTTTCGGGCCACTCAGCGTCGAGGATTGGTGTGCCGATTATCAGGTTTCCCCGGCTATCTGTGCCGGATGCTGGGTTCTGAGCTTAATCATGTCGACGAACTTTGGTTCGGGTGGCCTGAGATCACGAAGCGAGATGTTGGGGGCGCTATACGAGGAAGCTCGTTGGAAGGTGGAACTTGAAGAAAAGCCGAGACCCGGTTTGGGACTTTTACGATTGCTTCTTGATTGATAATCTGGTCGTGGCATCACGGTGCCAATTTGGCACGTAGGGCAGCGCGCGGCTCTTTGCTCCGTCTGTGGGCACGGGACGGGACTTCAACTGAACTGCGCCTGGAAGCCAAGTTGGTTTCCACAAGCTTAACCTGACGTGGGAGAATGGCAGATCTGCTACTGTAGTTCCGGTTTATTGATGGCCCGACTACGAAGCAGAATCAGATAAGATAAAAAGAAGAATAAAAACAAGAGCGGGTAAAGCCCCTGAAGAAAAAATCCTGCTGCCCTGGTCTCCTTGGTGTCCCCTGATCCCCGAAAGAAACCCGAAGTTGCCGGTTTGACCCGGGAGCCAAGGCCTCGGCCATCCCAGGCTTCGCCTACGCCGGATCAGGCTCCGATCAGCGCAGGGCCAAGCATTTACGCTTTTTGGCTGACAGCTGCTCGCGCTCCGCTCCGCTGCGGATGGCCGTCTTTTCGGTCTCGTCTCCCCTCTCTTACCACGTGCCTGGTAATAACCGGGACCTGCAGTGGGTGAACCGTGGATTCTATCCAGTTCTGTCCATCATTCATCCCATCTTCTTTGATGGGGCAGCAGCCCTATGCGTACAAAAGTTCCAAAAACTCCAGTCTCGTTGTATCTTGTTGGCCAGATTGACCAAGTGGCCACACGCATAAGCCTCACAGGCCAAACTGCGACGGCAGCGATACTGGGTCATGGTGAAGCTTGTCGCGACGGGCGGCTTGCTTCCCCACTCACGAGCAGTTGTTTGCTGGTCTGCTTTCAAAAATCATCGTCTCATGTCATGCAGCCGTGTAAGAATACAGTCTCGCCGCTAAATGTTGCCCTGGATCAATGGCTAAGGCTCCGGGTTACGGAGATGGCAGCCAAAGGCACAACTCAGTGCGCCGATACAAGACCGCATTCAAGATCACACACCCGAAAGTGCAAGCTCTCTCGTTCAAGAATGCAAGTACACCCACACTCGTCGCAATGCTGGATCATGGACACCAAATGGCCGGCCCCATACCTTGTCATCGGTGAGATGCATATGGTGCAAGAGCTTTGCTTTCTGGTCTGGCTGCCACCGCAACAGCTGCAGAGACAATCGAAGTCCGAGATTCCTATCCCATCCATTCTCATAGACTGGCGAGCAATGTTTCGGTATCGTCAAAAAACCGAACTCTTCACGATGGATGGCCGCTACGACTAAAACTCGTTGTTGAAACTCTCTCGAGAGTTGGAGTCGAAAAGCGATCAGTAGTTTCGAGACACACACCTTTTCCCGTCCGTGTCCGGGCTGACGAATTCGAGGGACCGGCCGTCGGGCGTGTTTTCCTCTTCCAGCAACGGCATAACCAGTTGGTTGGTTTCCTGCCTGTCAAGTGTTGGTCCAGAACCCACCAGGCTCACCTGGAAAGCTCCTAGGGATTTCGGTTGCCGGCCACTAAGCTTTTCGACAATTGCGAGAGAGAGACGGGAGTCTCCCACTGCATCGGCGTCGCATTGACGGCCGATAAACTCAATGTCGCTTGTTCTCCGTAAATAAACCATCGTGGGGGCTTTTCACACGCGGCCGTCGGTCGTCAACAGAGAACATGTGCACCCTGACACATAGAAAGCCGGTCGTTTGATTGAAGGAAGCCCTTCAAAATAGCTCACGGGGGAAATGACCGCTCCAGAAGACGCCCAATGAGCCACGTCAGCCGGGCCTCTGCCCACCATCAGCCATCTATGACTCGGGATGTGGCACAGCGAACATCTGGAGCAGGCCGGTCGTCGCGCGATACACCTCGACGGGTTAGGCTCTGCGCGTGTGCATGTGGTTTTCCTAGTCGATCGTCCAGCCCTCGGCGATGCCAGCATCGCCCATCGAGTGGCACCAGCAGCCAGATAAAGCCCCGGAGAACCGAGGAAAAAAAAAAACTTCCTGATCCTTCCAGCCCCAAGCACGCGGATCAGCGTGGCCCATGAGGGCCTGGGTTTCGCCTCTAGCGCAGGCCAGAATGCCAATCCTCTACCCATGGGCCATAGGCAGTCGGCGAGGGCGTGACATGCAAGGACCCCCTGTCGGTGTCACTAACACAGGCCGGTGGGATTATAAGAAGACGATCGTTCATGGAAAATAGCCCGCCTGCATGTGGGGGGGACTGGAGCTCAGCTTACGGGTAAGTGGGAGGCACATGGGAGCTTATGGTCCATATGGAGGCCCCATCCCTGGTCTCGTCTGCCAACCTAACCCATGCCGCTGGCGACAGCTCCCTGCATGCCAAGATGTTGAGGGATAAAAACCTTTTTGCCGTTGCTGCCAGCTGTGCCGCATGGCAATCGCCAGACGCCTGGTAACGAGCTGCCGGACTCGTTCGGTGAGGGTGGTGTGCTCGTGAAGCTGTGAAGCTCGCCTCGTGGGCAGACCGGCGAACTTGGCCTCGATATCTGGCGATCACCTCCGCAACGGCTCACCTGCGTCTCTGAGGGTTGCAACACCCCAACATGCACGCAGCTGAAGACAATTTGATGAGCAGTGGTGCTGTAGGAAGACCGTCCGCTCCACCCCCACCACCATGTCGGCGGCCCGACCAGAACTGCAACCTGGAAACCCCCGAAAGGCTCCAATATCCTTCACACCCACCTAAAGTAGCCCCCCCCCCCCTTCCCACGCCACTTTCTTTCTCGAACCTTTGTCCCTGGGTCGGCCAATGCATTAGCTGAACCAGGGCCCAGAAATGGAGAAGGGTCTGGCCAAGTACGCGGCCCTCCGAACCTGAAGCTCTCAAGAGTCAAGGCCCTGTCGCCGGCGCCTGGGTTGATCCCACCACGCTAGCACCAACCTAAACATACCTCCGTGCGTCCTCGAGCTGTGATTCGTTTCTTGGCATCTAATCTGATCATCTGATAAAGTAAAGATTGGGCGACATCGGCTGGCTTGAGGCTTGGTTTTGGTGTTCGCCGCCAAGGTGGCGCCTTGGCAGGGCCCCGGTTTGGAAAGCAATATAGATATGACCGCGGAACCTCGTCTTTTTTCTCGCGTAGCTGGCCCTTCTCTTCCTCTTGGTTCCTCAAGCAAGGTGCAACAAGCATTTCTCAGCCTCCAACTCTCCATCCCTTCTTCCCCAGAGAGCCCTCGGCCTAGTCGCGCCCCGCGACGACAATCGACAAGATGGCAGCCACAGAACAGCAGGCGGGCGCCCAGCGCCAGGAGGCCGAGGTCGACGTCGAGAAGACCGTCCCCTACAACCAGGGCGTCCAGGAGGTTGGCGACCAGAAGGCCAGCGACTCCGACGCCGAGAGCGAGAACTTCCAGAACGGTGTCAGGCGCGCCAGAGCCATCACCACCGTCTGGACCAAGAAGACCATGATCATCATGTTTGTCATGTGAGTTGTCGCGCGCGATCGCTCCATTCGGTCCGCCATGTTTGGCTAACACCGCCGCGCGCAAAGGCTGTACCTAGTCTCCTTCGCCGATTTGCTCCTGCAGTCCGTCCAGGGCAACCTCAACGCCTTCGTCACCTCCAGCTTCCAGAAGCACGGCCTGCTCGCCACCGTTAGCATCGTCGCCACCCTCATCTCGGGATGCTGCCACCTCGTCCTCGCCAAGATCATGGACATCTGGGGTCGCACAGAAGCCTTCGGCCTCATGATTCTGTTCTCCGTCGTTGGTATGATCATGAAGGCCACTTGCCAGAACATGGAGGCCTACGTGGCGGCGCACACGATCTACGTTGTCGGTCACCTGGGCATGACCTTTGTCATCGACATCATGCTGGCCGATATGACCACGCTCAAGAACCGTATGATCATGTTCGGAGTCAACGGCACCCCCATCGTCGCGGTTACCTTTGCCGGTCCCAAGATCGCCGATCTCTTCTACAACAACCTCAACTTCCGGTGGGCCTTCGGGTCTTTCGCTATCATCATGGCCGGTCTCTGCGTGCCTGCTGCGTTGGTCATGTTCTTGATGCAGCGCAAGGCCGAGAAGGCGGGTATGCTTGAGAAGATCAAGTCCGACCGTACCTACATCCAGGGCTTCATCTACTACTGCATCCAGTTCGATAGTACGGTCCCCCAGACTAAACACCCGCCCGCAAGGTCAGAACTAACAGATGCTGTGCAGTTGTCGGGATCCTCCTCATCGTGCTCGTGTTCTCCCTGATTCTGCTGCCGTTCAACATCGTTGGCTACGCCCCTCACGGCTGGAAGACGGGTTATATCATTGCTTTGGAGGTCGTCGGTGTCATTTGCATGCCGCTTTTCTACTGCTGGGAGAAGTACCTGGCCCCCGTGACCTTCATCCCCTACAAGTACCTGCAGGAGCGCACCATCATCGGTTCCTGCTTGCTCTACGGCTTGATGTTCTGCTCTATCTTGTAAGTGCATCGACCGCGAGCTTTGATTCGACAGACCTCTAACAGTTAAATCTCAGCATTTGGGACGCCTACTACCAGTCTTACCTCTTGGTTGTTCACAGACAGAGCATTACCACCGCTGGTTACGTTCTCAACGCCTTCTCCCTGACCTCTTCCTTCTTCGGCCCCTTCTTCGGACTGTAAGTCTGGACACATTACCCTCCATGATTGGACCCACCTGACTGAATCTTTCCCCCGCAGGCTCATCCGCTGGACTGGTGACTACAAGTACACCGCTCTCGCCGGCGTCCCCTTCATGCTCCTGGGCACTGCGCTCCTGATCCCGTACCGACAGCCTAGCACGCCCGTCGGCACCCTCGTCGTTCTGCAGATGCTCAACGGTTTCGGAACCGGCCTCTTCGCCGCCTGCGGCCAGATCTCCATCATGGCGGCCGTCACCCACCAGGAACTCGCCGTCGTCATGGCCATCTGGACGCTGTTCGGCTCCATCGGCTCGTCCATCGGCTTTGCCGTCGCCGGCGCCATGTGGACCAACATCATCCCCGCGTCGCTGTACACCAACCTGCCCGACTACGCCAAGAACATGACGATGACTATCTACGGCGACATCGAGGTCCAGCTGTCGTACCCCGACGGCGACCCCATCCGCGACGCCGTCGTCGCCGCCTACGCCGACGTCCAGCGCAAGATGGTCATCGCCGGTGCCTGCTTCGTGCCCCTCTGCCTCGCCTGCGTCCTCATCTGGAGGCACGTCAACATCAACAAGCTCGAGAAGGAGAAGGGCATCCAGACCAAGGGCACCGTGTTTTAGACGTTTGCTATCCTGTTACTCCTGCGGCGAAGTCCGGAGCCGTCTGGATAGAGCCAACGGTTGCATTTTTAATACCCCATCAGCGACGCAGCGCGAGAGCGTCTTTGCCTGCAGATCTGGTTACCCAAGCTGTTTAACCGTTTTGGTTGGACTGAATATGTGTACTTAATCGGGCGGGTCGATCCCACAGGGCCTGACAAGTAATATTCCAACATAAACATAAGCAATCAAGGATTCGATCCTGCGGTTTATCTTAAACATGCGCGTCCAATGCTACGTTGATTGGTGATGCGACATGGGATAATCAAACAGTCCTCGGACAACAACTCCGATGTCTGTTCGTCTCGTGAAGCTTCCATTTGTTGCCGCCCGCAACTTTATGCTTACTGATCTGTTTGCAGGGCTTAATCGTCGTCGTACGACGGCTTTTTCTTTTTCTTTTTCCGGTGTCCAGTACGGCGCCGCTACGGACTTAAGCTTTGCTGTGTTGGGTATCTCTACTCTGTTGGTCCATTTTACTATTTTGGGGAATTATGCACCGAATTCCGAGCCATCGCTGAGTAATGCAAGCGTAGCACGCCGTAGACGCGGTGCGAATCCCGCTTTACCACTAATCCGGCCCCGGATGACACATACGGCGTCCACAGGAACAGACGCCTGTACATTTCTGGACCGTGCCGCTGTAAGACATTCGCTATAGCACATCCAAGCTATGACGGGGTTAGGCGCACCACGACTCTTGTGTCCCGCACTCCGACAGCCTTGCGGACTTGGAAATCTTTCCCAAAGAAGTCCGCATGGACATGCTCTCCGCGGTAAGACTCTGTTGAATGCATTGCATTGGTAAGCGGGGTGAAACTTCTCGCGACGGCCCGCAGGTATGGGGGCACAGTAAAGCTACTCACTGGCTGGCGTCATAGTGACTATGTGCTCTTGATATAAGAATGGTCGGCTTCGACAATCCATCTCCTCATCTAGACAGCATCAGCTCGCTATCAATTACCTCATTCACACATCACCCCTCATTCATACACCACTTCTCCTCACAGCTGCACAATGGCCAGCACTGACAACCTGGCGATCCCCAAGGGGTCCACCGTCCTTGTCACGGGCGGCAACGGCTTCATCGCGTCGCACACGGCAGACCAGTTCGTGAAGCAGGATTCAGGGTTCGCGGCACAGTTCGGGACATCCAGAAGAACGCTTGGCTTCGCGACTACTTCGACAAGACCTATGGCAAGGGCAACTTCGAGATGGTGGCAGTGCCGGACATGACGGCGGAGGACGCCTATGACGAAGCCGCGGAAGGTGAGCAGACTCCCATTTACCAGCACGTGGGTCAACATTCTCATTCCCAGCAGGTGTTTCGGCCTTCGTCCACGTCGCATCCGTGGTCAACTTTGACCCCGACCCGAACAAGGTCATCCCCCCCGCGGTCGCCAGCGCCATGGTCGCCATCAAAGCCGCCTACAAGAAGCCCAGCATCAAGCGCTTCGTCCTGACGTTTTCTTCGTCGGCGGCTGTCCCTCTCGATGAGGAGCTTTTGATGAAGTCCAAGGACCTTGTCATCACCGAAGACAGCTGGAGCCCCGACGCCTAAAAGATGGCCTGGACCCCCGGCCCCTGGGGCCCTGAGCACGGAGGAGCCGTCTACACGGCGAGCAAGATTGAGCAGGAGCAAGCTGTGTGGAAGTACCACAAGGAAAACCAAAGCAAGCGACCTGATATTGTAGTCAACGCAGGTAAGCAATGGCAATGGTTATGTGCTCTGTTCGTCCACTAACAACACTAGTCCTTCCGAACATGAACCTCGGCAAGCCTCTCGACGTCGCCAGCCAGGGCCACCCGTCGAGCATTTTCGGCTTCGCACACCCGTTTTGCTGGGATGACGTGCTGGAAATCCTGCGTAAGCAAAACCCGGGCAGGAAGTTCCACGAGAACTACGCCGGCGAACCGTACCCTCTGATCATCAAGCCGAGGGACCGTGCCGAGGAGCTGTTGCGCAGGCTCGGAAGACCAGGCTGGACCTCGTTGGAGGAGAGTTTGTTGGGGAACACTGAGGACTTCAGAGCTGCTGATGCTGCCTGAGCACGTTCCAACTAAGATTGAATGATACAGATGGAGTTATGGTTGCTTTTCCTCTGTCGTTCTCGGCGGTCTATTTGAAAGTTGGTGGAACGGTGTTTTAGCTAAACGCGCGATTGAAACAATGTCAGAATCCTACATGCTAGTCGACAAAGTGCATAGCAAAGGTGTATCTCAAGACTTGCTGGAGATGAGGGGACCTTCGCATGGTCCCGACCCAACGCTGCCCCAATTGAGGCTCGAGGACCTGGCTGCCGTCTAGTGTCTCGGATCAAGTAATCAAAATTTCACGTTTATAAAGTAGTAGCAAACAAAGCCATGCGCTAACCTATGTAGCTATCCATATGCATGGTGCGTAAGCAAACCGACGCCAACGACAAACAGGCTAGACAGCCAGCAGACATCTCACGTGTGCCCCGCATGAGTTTTGCTGCCTAGTACATGCCTCAAATAGAGGTCGCGATTTCTTCCACACCACCAACCTAATGACCAAGCTCTCTCGGCTTCCATCAGACATCCTCAATCGACCATGGACATATCTGCTCAACCAAACAAGCATTGCGAAACATGCTATCAGATCATCACCACGATCACAGCTTCGGACCGCTCCAGCCGTGCAGCATCGCCGGATTGGCGTCGAGAAACTACAGAACTCGTGGAGTCGGCAAAGTCATGCGAGCTATGCGCTGCCATCTGGGACCTCCTCGTGCACCCAAACCTCCTCAGCGCTGTTAAGAGGTTTCCTGATATCACTTCTGAGGGATGCTTTCAAGTCTCATTCAACGTATCAAACGAGACATCAACAGGTCACAACCGGGCAATAACATGGGCTACCGTGCACACCTCTCTGCATATCGACGAGCATGCTTTTGAATACAATGCGGAGGGCACCATCGGAGTTTCCATTGAGGATTCTTTCAGACATTCCGGTTTGTTCAATAATCTTCCGATAGTTTAGTCTGGAGAGCTGACCTCGTCTACTTGCCAGACCACCAACATCCTCGGTTTTGGACATCGGGCCGCACGCGACCAAACTTCACAACGGCTGAAGATCGGATTCTATGCGCCAAAGCTTGGCTCGAAGCATGTGAGAGCGGCTTTCATCGCGAATGTCTGCCCACCAAGGGGCTCCTGCCGACGAGGTTCGTTGACGTGCGGCCTGATCAGCCGTTGCGGCTTGTGGCCAGCAGCACTCTAGCTCAACCAGCGGATGACTTGCGATATGCGACGCTGAGTCATTGCTGGGGTAGCCGGGCATCCTACGATCCTCTCAAAACAACAAGAGCAACCGAGGCCGCGTTCAGCGTCGAAATACCGGAGGAGGCAATTCCCAAAACCTTCCGAGACGCAGTCAGGATTACACGTTCTCTCGGAATTCCTTATCTATGGATCGATTCTCTGTGCATCATGCAAGACGACCTCAATGATTGGCGGAGGGAGGCATCTCGGATGAAGGACGTGTATGCTGGGAGCACCATCACCATTGCAGCGGCCCACGGAGAGGACAGCAGATGGGGCTGTCTGCCCGGGAGTGACGGCAGCATGGATCCCGTGTCAGGAGAACCTCGAGACGCCGAGGGGGCCTTCACCCCAGATTCGGCTGAACCGGACAACAACGTTCGAGTCTTCTCGTTCGAGGACCAGGACGAATACAACGGTTATTCTAGAAATGTCATTGTTCGTTTCCAAGTCTCGCACCCGCAAGCGATCCGACGCGGGGCACACCTCAGCACGCGGGGATGGGTGCTGCAGGAGCAAATCCTGTCGCACAGAACCATTCATTGCCTGGACACGGAGCTCCATTGGCAGTGCAGGCAATCGTACAAAACCCAGTCGGGCCAAGAGTTCCACGAGGAAGGATCCGAATATGGGCTCAACTACCGCTACGGGCGGACAATGCCGCGAGGCGTCCGGATGTGGCCGAAGTGGATCGAGGACTACTCCCGCCGGAATTTCACCATCCCCACGGACCGCATGCCCGCCTTTGCTGGGATCACCGCCTATTACAAAAGCATAATGATCTTGGAGCCGGTTCTGGGCATACGGCGCGACGCGCTTGCCCATGATCTTTCGTGGGCGAGGGCAGGCCCTGAGAGAGGGATCGGGGGCACGGGGGCCCCTTCCTGGACGTGGTTATCTTGCAATGCCCCCGTCTGGGTTGAAAGCTGGGGCTTCTGGGAAGAAAAGAAGAAGCATATTACTGATCACACATTTCTGAATACGGGCCATGTCAATTGGACGGGGCCGACCATGGCATCGTTCATCGAGTCGACCATGTTCAACGTGCGCGGCCCGGTGAAGGATCTCATGCTGCGAATCGCCCCAGAGGCAAAAGCCTTCAACCCACCTTATTTCCTCGTGGGAGAACAAGAATCCGACTTTTCTAAATACCTAATCCCCTGGAACTGCTGTGGGCAGTTTGACAGCGAAAGCCACCCCAGAACCATCGGGGCCTTGTATACCTGTCTCTTGCTCTGGTCGCGGACGGGCGAGGAGGAAGGCAGTGACAAGTACAGGGAGACCTTTCTGATGCTTGTGCCGACTGTTGAGATGGTGACTTTGAACGATGGCGATGTTATGGAATGCCCGGGCTTTCGCCGCGTCGGGATCGCGTCAATCATGGGTGCGGAAAGGATATTTGATCAGGCGCAGGTAAAGCACTTACAACTCTTCTAGAGAAATTCGTCATCAAGGAAAATATCAATTATGTTAGCAAAGCCGGTTAAACATTTGTGCAGATCGCGAGTGGCCCTTGGGATCGTGAGTCCGTATGGGTTTCATTTATTGGCTGTGTGTCGCGGAAGGGCGTGCGAGCTTACGTCGGTTGGTGATGTAGTATTACGCTCACGTCTTTCCGAATGAGTCAATTATGCGTATTTCCGGCCAGCCTAGCTTGGTACTCCAACGTCATTAGCCATGTGCCGTGTTCCATGCTATTGATCCATCCCGCGATTCGGACCGGACTTATGGGTCCAGACTCCGGCTCCGAAGCCCGGTGACCCACACCTTCGGCAACGCAAGTGGAGTTATTCCCGTAAGCGGCAAATAGGACCCGACCGGTATCATGCAGTCATCTCTGGAACGCGTGATGGACTAAGATGGAAATGGCAAACAACTCCTCATGAAGGCAGCGGCTCCCGCCCGACGTTGTAGAACCAGACGACCACATTGCTGATTTATAAGCGTGGATCGCGTCACCACGTCAAATGAGAGGCCGACTTACCTGGGAATAGCTTCATTTGTTTGGGTCGGTCTGGCACAAACCCGTGGTTTTCGTCTCCGGATGCCCACGTTGACACTAGTTCTATAAGGCGGCCCGGGAAGCCGCAAGCCTGGTTTCGTTACAACAGTTAAGCTGACAGGATTTCATCCCCTGCAAATTTTAGTGTCGTTAGTGCGCGTCTACCGCGTGGCTCGCAATGAGGCTCGGGGATTTCTCTGAATCCCGTGATTGACAAGGGCGAGAATGACATGCGCGGGGGAAAAGCTTGTAGGTCTATTGGTCTCCCCATCCGCGCGGGACGCATCATCACCCCAGAGCCCATTTGGAAAAGCATCAGGACATGCATGTTCTATCCTTATCCGCCTACATATACGCCGCAGATTCCTGTCGTTCCAGTTCGCGCTCGACTTCCCCGACATGGTGGAACACGTCATCTCGCACGAGGCGCCGACCTTTCTGCTCCTCCCGGACGCCGCCGAGGCCTTTGAGTTCTTGTACCACTGTCAGGAGCTGTACGATGCCGGCGGCGTGGAGCCGGCGCAGACCGAGTTTCGCAAGTGTCTGATTGGGTACGATGACGAGGGCGTGCCGAAGACGATGACGCCTGAGCCGGAGAACAAGGCGAATCACTGGGCCTACGAGTTCACCGTTCTCCTGGGGTTTTGCCCGAGCTTGTACCGTCTTAAGGAGAACGGGACGAGTGTCGGGGTGATGAGGGGCGTGAGGAGCCGCGATGCGTGGTTTGCTAGGGCAACGAACGAGCAGGCTAAGATCCTGGACTGTCCGCACATGGTTGTGCCGGGACACCACGAGGGGTTCCAGGTCGAGCTGGAGGAGTTCTTGCCCCACTTCTTCAACATGTTGGAGACCCTCGAGAAGAGACGTAGCGAGCGTTCGTAGATCTTGGTGGGGATAGTCGTAATAGACATCGAGTGACGTCGGGATCGCTCTTCACCCTTGCACGTGGGATTCTGGCAGGCAGATCAGTGAAACTTCAACTTCCGCAGCCCCCTCTTCTGGCGCCAGTAATTCGTGCCCTCCAGCATCTCCGTGCATCCAACCAGCAGCCAGCCCCATTTCCGCAGGAAGGACTCTGTGGCCTCCCACCCCCTCGGGTCCCAGGGTTCGCCCCAGACGATGAGCGCAGCCCCATCGACTCCAGCGAGCGCGCCCACATCCACAATATCGCGACACATGTCATCCTCGTCCACATAATCCTCGCCCTTCTCCGCCACGACCCGCAGGAAGTTGTCGCGCATGCGCGGGTGCGGAAAGAAGTCGATCCAGGGGTGGTGCTCGACGGCGAGCTGCAGGGCCGTGGGGCGCATGTTCTCGGGACACGGGGCGAGACGGCCTCGTAGGTCAGCCAGCCGGCGTCGAAGCCGAGGGCGTGCGCGTTGCGCACGAAGGCGTGGAAGACGTTGACGCGCACCAGGGTCGTGAGGTAGGCCGGGCAAGACTGGCCGCGGATGTAGCCTTCATAGGCTTCCTCGGCGAAGCGGTTGAGCATCGAGCGCGTCTCGGCGTTGCCCAGCTGGCAGAAGGTGGAGTTGGGGATGGCCACTAGGGCTTTGGGGTCGGCCGCGTCGTCATTGGCTGGGGTTTCTAATTTTACCATGGCGGTGGAGGGATCGGACTCGGTATCTGGATCTGGGGGGGACGCTTGCTTTCCCTTTTGGTTCCGCCGTCCTATGCTCAGGGAGGTCGTTAGTCTACGGGTGGCATATCCCATCGAGTGCCATTGGGCTACAGGTACATCCCCTTGAGGGGTAATAACCACTCAGGAGTCAGCTAAGCCTTTTTTTAACCAACCAAAAGGCTTAGTTTATTGGTACCTTTTCCGTTTATATATTTTGGTTATGGTAAAGGTACTAGTAATCTTCTGAGTTATAAATCGTAACCCCACATTGCTTACATCCTGACCTCGTTTTTTTCCTATTGTCTCGTGGGTTTCGTGAGACTTTACCTAGGGTAACCCTTCGTGGATTACAAGCTACGTAAGCGGAGGGGCTTTTCCGCGAGATTCTCGTATGCTGTTCTAATGGTATAGAGTCATTCCTTGTATCCGTAGTCCGTTGAGCCCGGCCCCGTTGCCTCCCATTAACCAATGGCCCGAAGTGCTGTATTAGCTGCGCAGCAAGGGTCCTTCGCTATTCGTATTGGGACTTTACTGGCTGCTAGGAAGGTTGACCCTAAAGTTGAAGAAGGAAGCTATTCATAAGTACCACTTCTAGGAGGTAGTTTTATGCGATCGACTGCTATCCCCCACGTTGTATGGGCCGCCTATACTGATTATATGATTTTATCTGATTCCCCGTATTTACGCTGTTCATATGACGATTATGATTGTTTATATAGACGGGTATGGGAAGCTCCTTATGAGCGTTGGGTCCGAATACCTTGCGGGCGGCCCGGGTTGTGGCCGAGCTTTTATTTGGCCGGCGCTGGTTATGTATTACTTTATCCGTGTGATTATAAATAGTAGTTAGGAATAATACGAGGGTGTTATCCTTTTAGCTAAGCTGGTTAACCTAGAAAGTGATGAAAAAATAGATTAGTATAGGGATAGTATAAGACCGTATTTGTTTCCATATACCTTGCTGTCCTTCGTAGGGATGCAGTGGATCTGCCCCCACGGTATGCCCTTACCCTCATCCTCCTTTTCATCCACGAGTAACTTATTAATCCCGCCATCCTTACGACACGTGCTTGTTGCCCCTATTACCCTTGACCGTAAAGTACGGAATAACTTAATAGAAGTGAATAAGTTATCGAGGAAGACGTGGTACTCGGCTAGGGGTATGAGGGTCAGTAACGTCGTTACTACGCGTTGAGTAGGTGTGAGGGCGTTGTTAGACTCTGCTCGGCGTTGAGGTCGTTGTTGTGGTACGAGACCGTATGGCCCTTTACTGTGTACGTGCCACAATTATCGTATAAAATACCCTGACTGCGCCAATACCCATACTTTATAGTCAACGGGGGTAGGCTTATTGGGAACCGTCGTTTTCTCCATTGATCGACCCGTAAATCGGACCATAGCTTCGTCAACGGTAAGGTTACTTCCGGGTATGTATAACGAGTCTCCTACTTCCTGTATATGGCTAGACCATTGGTTGACTTGCTTATATACCTTAGGTATACGGTTTTTGCGTGGCTCGGCTTTATTGTGATGTCGTTTTTGTGAAAGGGGGGGGTTAAGTTGACTAAAGAGACTAGTATCGAAGATGTGTAGTTAGTGGAATAGTAGTTGGTATCGATTACGTGAAATAAATTGAGTGAAGGGGTGGATAGGATCTTCCTTTTTCCTGTGAGGCTGATTAATACTCTGATATTCGAGTTTTTGTGTGTATACCCATATAGATTAATATACTTAAGAAAAGGTAGATCTCATCCCTCGAAGTCGGTCTCCATGCTTGACTTCGTGAGTGTGCTTGTATGGGACCGATTTGTATTGCCCCCTCGTTGGTCTATGCTATCCACGAATCCATAAGGTTATACGGTATATAACGTCGGAATAGTTTTAATGGTGACTTAGGTAGGTCTCGTATAGTCGCCTTGCGATCCGGCATGTCGAGAGGGTCGAATTGACTAGGCGTACCTTGCTCGAGGGAAGGGGGCTTGTGTGGGTGTACGACTGCGTTGTCACATCGCTCGGGCATACAATCGGCCGTGTAGGCAGTCGCGAGGTCTTCAGGAAGTACGGCCACGTTAATACATGACCGTACTGAGCCCTCGTCGTCGCTGGAAGCCATCGTAACGATTAATCACGTAGGAAAATGTCGATTTTAGTGGTGGTAGTAGGGACGAAAACATAGGGGTAAATGACGTACCGTCATGTATCCCTAGTTATGAGGGGAAAAAGTGGGTAGAAAAGGGGGGCCGATGTACTGTAGCCCAATGGCACTCGATGGGATAAGCACAGAAACAAGTTTAGTAAGGCTCTACTAACGACGAGCGCGCTGGTTCAGGCGGTTCTGCAGCTTCCGTCTCTCCGCTGTACTTGCCACGCCAGTCCAGTCCTCCGAGGGATCGCGCAGCTCCGCCAGCTTGGGATTCGCCAGGACTGGGATCACCGTCCTTGCAGGAACCGCCGCGCCGGGACTGAAACACATCTCCATGCTTTCCGTGCTCTTAGTACCCTGGGGAAAGCCGTTCTACCGAGATTATTCGTCAAAAGTGAGTACTGATCGCGGCCAAACACGGTCAAGCGGCACGCGGCGGCGGCGGTCGTCCGTCGGGAGGGACAAAGGGGTGGACGAAATTGTTCGAGATGCTGCTTCAACTCCAAGACTCTGGATTTGTAATCGTCGAGGCGAAGCACTACCACCCAGAACAACGTCCACAGCGGATTTTAGACCCTTGCAATGTGGAGAAGCACATTTTAGCGCGTCAGCAGGCTGCATTAGCGTCCGTTACTAGCCTCCACACTGCGCATCTGGCCAATGGGTGGCTACCGTCAAGTGAAGCCATCCCTGCTCTACAGTTCGCTCTCGGTCTATATCATAGCTTCTGCAGTCTATATCACAGGATAGGCCCTTACGTCAGGCGATACGTGCTTTTTATGCTTTTCTAATTCGCAGATATACACAATCAGTGTTCTCGCTTGCCAGGGCTATCGGTGCATCTACGGCACTAATGGTCTCGGCCGACTTGCAAATGGCTTCAGGCCGCCCGGCCGCGTAATATCGGGGCGCTGCACAATCGGTCCTTTACCATTGTGATGCATCGGCGTACAAATGCGGGCGTTCATGTCCCCAGACACGCCTATATCCAGGGTTTATATGCTTGTCGTGGCCCGAACCAAGATTTGCGGAGATGTAGGTTTTGCTAACTCGGGCGGTGCCAAGCTCCAACGCTTCAAGGCGAGTGACTCGTGGCCACAATGGCTTCTTCATGTAGGTGATTATGCTCCCTCTGAAGAGATTGTGCCAGCCACTTTCTGTCAGGGTTGCGGCAAGGTGTGTGGTCAGATGTGTGCTTGGTCCCATTTTGGGCTTGTTTCTTTTCCCTTTCTCTCCTCATACTGCCCCTGTCTTGTCGCCGTTGAAGGCTTGGCTAAAATGATTATGCTACTCGAAAGTTTCTGGATAAACTATTTGCCGCTTGAATGCGGTAGTATAGCAAGAGGCGGGCGTTAGATGGGTCAGCCCACACACGGTATTTGATCGCCAACAACGCCGACTGGCCATATGCTAGTCCACCAACTCAAGTAACTTAACTACTTCACAACCTGGCCCTTTTCCACTACCATTGGACCCGAAAACCACCTCCATGCCTTCAAACGGCACCTTCCCCGACGAAGACATCGAAGCCGCCGACCGCGGTCGCAGTTACCACAGCTTCAGCGACTCCTGTACCAAAATTCACGGCGACTCCATCGACCCCATCGTTTGGGCCTGCTGTACGACGGCTGGTCTCAGAACCGCTTCCGCCTGAGTCAGTTTCTCGAGAACGTCGACGGCAAGCTCGTCGCGTGTGCTAATGGCGGCTTCTGGCGCACCTGCCAGGATTGCGACCCTGAGGACCCCGACAAACCGACGGCGGACGGCTGTCGATGCTGGCTGAAGTCGATGGACGGGATTCAGCATGATCGCGTTGCTACGGAGATTGACTTGGTCAGTTCAGTTGCACTGCAGTGATGCCTTTCTCGGGATGAGAGATTATTGAGGTAGGCTTCAGGACCCCTCACAGACATTGAAATTCATTTCGGTAGGTCGCTAATCTACAGCATTCGAACCGATACAGTGAAACGTGAAAATTATTAAAGTGAATCATACAGGAATGAGCGACAAATGCAAACATACGTATGTACCAATCTAAACCCCCAAGTCTAATAACCTAAACAGAAAGATCAAAACTAGTCGACGCCATTACTGAGCCCACCCTTCACTCGTCATCGTCCCCTCAGTCCACTCCTCCAACCTCTCTGCAAGCTTCTCATCCTTCGCAGCACCGCTCTGCCACCACGGCTCTGCAAATCGCCGGTGAATCTCCATGTACGAGCCGCTCTGCTCCGCCTTCATATCCCCACTCGCTGCACAGAACAGGCTGGTATACGAACCCTTGTCAGCAGAATACACCAGCCCCAACTTGCGGGCGGCCGTGACAACACCCATGAATGACGGCGACGACCCCGACTGCTCAACCGGCGTGGTGATGTTGGTCTCCACCATACCCGGATGCACAGACGAAACCCAGATCTCGCCATCGCCGTCCCGCGCGCTCGCGGAGCCGGGGCCGTACGTCTTGTGCAGGGTCTTGGCGTGCAAGATGTTGGCGAGCTTGCTCTGGCCATAGCGCAGCCACACGGTGCCATCCTTGATCGAGAGGTCCTCGAAGTTGATTCCGCTCTTCGGGGCGCTCAGGTGGCCCGACGAGGTGAGGTTGACGATGCGAACGCTACCGGGAGGGAGCGTCCTGGCGGTCTGCAGCATCAGAGGGAGCAGGCGCTCCGTCAGGACCCAGTGGGCGAGGTAGTTGGTTTGCCACTGCGCCTCGTGGCCGTCCTTGGTAATTTCGAAGGGGGTTCCCATAATGCCTGCGTTGTTGACGAGGCCGTGCAGGGCCGTCTCACGGGAGAGGAAGTGCTTGGCGGCCACGACGACGCTGGCGAGGTCCATGAGGTCCATTTGTAGGAGGTCGATGTTGGCTGAGGGGTACATCTTCTTGATGTCGGCGATGGCTGCTGTGGCCTTTGCTGGGGATCGGGCGCACATGTAGACGTGGGCGCCGTGTTCTGCTAGGTGGGCCACGGTGTAGTAGCCTCTGTAGTTAAGTGAGATTAGCAATCCGGGCTTCGTAGCGAGACGAGGGAGGAGTGGCTTACATGCCGGAGTTTCCGCCGGTGACGATATACACTCTGCCCTTGAGATCGGGGAGAGTATCGGGATGGAAAGCCGTGTTGCACATGTTGAAATCGAGTATTTGGGCTTGGGTTAGGAAGCAATGGGGAATAGTCAGGTATGTCCTGGCGACTCGATGTCTCGAATAAGGTCTGTGTGTTTTTGATAATGCCAAAAGATTCAACATCCAAAGTTTTGCTACGGTCTTTATACTTCTCTTCTACAGCAATGCCCGAGAAGCATGCCTCCTAGATGCTATTCCCGAGCATCAGAGACTGTGAGCCAGCTGCATGACCCAAGGACCAATCATGTCACCTTCGCCTAGGACATTGAAGAAATAGGCCAATAGGAGAATTCCGAGTGTGAGTGTGAGCCAGCTGCATACAGCGTGGGGCTCAGTCCGTCACTACTCGAACCAGCCACAGTCGGGAAGTCCCAAAGTCCCGTTTCTCAGTCAAGTGGCGCAAACGCCTCGTGATCCTAGTTCAGAATGTGAGCAGGTTGCATGACGCTAGACCTGCTCAAGCTAGACGTGGACTGCAACGGCGACTAGAATGTCGTGCCATCTGACTAGCCCCTGTCTGTCTGCGCCGCAGCTGCGGGATTGTAGCACGTCAATTCCTCCGTCCCCGACTGTCAGACTCATCAAAGTGAGCAGGCTGCATACGGCGTAAGCCGAACTTGCTGGATTCATCACCAGTTTCATCGTTATTTCCAATCTCCAGTCAGTTCCACGCAACCTTGGCCAGCATAATGGTAAGCGCATACCCGTCGGCAGATCCAGCGCCACGCATCCATCTTGCGTCGATGCCGCAGTTGACCGAGGTATGCGCCAGGTCGCTCCCAATCATTAGACGACGTGACTTGCTCACTGCGGACAGGCGATAAGGGAGGAGGACGACTGGACCGGGACCAAAGATGCCGCAGCACGCAGGCGGGCACAGACCAGACTCAACACAAGGGCATATCGTAAGTGAGGCCTTGCTAGGAATATTGGCTCGCTCGCCCAAACGATGAGGACTAGCCCGACCGAGACATGTCAAATCATCGAAACTAAGAGGACTATAGGAAAAAGGAAAGCCTTGGCAAAGAAAGCCGAAGCCTCTGGTGGCGCAAACGGGACACTGGTCAAGTCAGAAACACTCGTGGAGTGTTGGGACGACGAGAAGCAATCCGTCTCAATTGTCCCAGCATCTCGTATCAAGCAATTACGAAATGCAAAACGCCCCTTGCTGTCATACAAGTCAAGAAAACAGCAGTTTAACGTCGTATTTCCTCTCTGCCCAGACCACCTCATCACACTCATGCAGTTCAACGCCCTTCGCGCCCTGGCAGTGAACCGTACTCTGATCTCGGGCGTCCTCACTACGCCCCTCGAATGTGACGAGGAAATCACTCACATCGTCCCATACCCTACCAACGCAGCCGTACTTCCTCCGGCACTCCTGCCCACTGTCCTTCAACAAACGGTGCCGCACGGTGACTGGATCGACCTATTCCCAATCCCCGAGGGACGAGACCGCCTGATCCTGGCCGCCGGCACCTTCGACGAGGACGACCTGTGGGCCGACTGCATCGGTGGACTGTACGAGGGCTTCCCCGACGACGAGGTCCAGCGGCGCGGCATGGTTGCTTGGTCGCCGCCCTGGGACATCTCGGGATGGGAGATGTCGGAAGGGTTTGTGAGGAAGTGGGGGTGGTTGGCTAAAGGGCTGCTGGGAATGTTGGAAGCAACAAATCGGTGGCGGATGGAGAGAGGCGAGGAGCCGTTGGTCGAAGATGACTGAACGTCGAATAGAAGAGTGTGATTTCCTTTCTCATCCGGCTACTTCTTCAGCCTCAGCCAATCTAGACTGGGCGTTCCAACCGTTGGCTCATGTCAGTAACTGATCACACCGGCTATTTAGTGATGTCCTCCAACATACACTGTCGACAACAGACCTCGATCAATAAGTATTTCCTCTTAGGGACAGCCCATGAGTGGTTAGATGAAGTCGTGATGGGCAACCGATATAACATACTCGTAGTCTACTAGGCTAGCTTTACTGCTCGGTACGTTAGTCCTTGCTGACATGATATACTACATCGTATAGAAATACTGCCCTCAAAGCCCTATAAACACGGACGGGGCGGTGACTGGTGGCAAGAATTGCAAACATTCTACGACATCGAGATCCTAGAGGGGTGGATGCTGAAATAAAAAGGAGCGTATTGAAAGTCTGAAGGATGAGTACTAAGGAAACTATGAATGAACTCTCTACGAGGTCAATATCGCACAACGCTGACAGGCTTCCACAGCTCTGTGCAGCTTACCCGTTCCTTTTTTCACCCGTTGCTCGTTATCATGTCCATTCAGGACAAGGCAACCTTCGCACCTCCGGGCACAAGATCAGTGAAGACCCGCTCGGGGTTGTACTTGTCCCTGATCTCCTTGAGTTTCTTCAGGTTCTCCGCGCCGTAGGCAGGGAAAGTCTCAGGGATCTGAGTCTTCTGGATGTCGCTGAGGTACATGAAATCGAGCGGTCCGAGCCCAGCCTCGGAAAGCTTCACGCGGATCTTGGCGTTCGCTTCGGCGTGGACACTAAAGACACGCTCGTCGTCGTCGGGGTTCGTCTACAGCGGGCTCTCAACGTACCAAACCGCAGGGCCATCGCTGCTGTTCAGGCCCATGGTTTTCTCGGGGGCCGAAGTCACAATGGGGGTGATCGGGAGCATGCTGAAAGCGGTTGAGAAGCCCTCGACGTCGGCGAGAGACGCGATGGACTCGTAGTATGTGTCGAAGGCGATTCTGGCGGCCTTGGCATCGGCGTTGCTGGTCAACCAGTGGAATGTCGCGCGCGTGCCGAGGCGAGGGGCGTAGTTGAACCGGTTGGACCACTCGCCGATGGTCGTGCGGTTGATGGTTCCGGTGGTGATCAGCAAGACGGGTGCGGTGAAGTTCTCCAGTCCCACAGGCACGTCGCCCTCGCTGCTGTACCACAGATACCCGTCGAATGAGATCTCGCTGCTGCGGGAGGGCACCCAGCGGGTCTGGCCCTCAAAGGAAGCCTTGGGGTGCTCTGCGCCGTGGAGTGCAAACTGCTCGACGCTCTTGATGTACTGCTCCGAAACCCCGGTTCCCCACGAGACCGTTCCGATGAGAGCCGATGATAATGGAACCGTGTTGAGAACAGCACCAGTGACAGCGCAGTAGTTGTTGCCGCCTCCGATAAGCGCCCAGAACAGGTCGGAATTCTCCTCAGCACTAGCCGTGACCAGAGTTCCATTACCAAGAACACACTGCAACATGATTAGATCGTGATGATTGATCACGGTTGGAGAATTTACTTACATCCAGAGACTTGGCGACATTTGACATTCCGAATTCGTACGACATGAAACTGAAAGGGCCGCCTCCGAGAATGGCGCCGATGACTCCACCATTACCCGAGCGGATACCGTTGGCGGAGACGTTGAACTGGTCCAGATAGGCGTACAGCGGGGGCCAGGTGACTCCAGCTCCGATGGTAACTGTCTGGCGGTCCTCCGAGATAGCCATGGTGCTCAGGTTCTTCGTGGACATCATGATACCCTCCGGGCCGATGTTGGCGGCGTTGTCAATGGGCATGGCGCCTCCTCCGCGAATACCAAATTGGACTTGGTGCTCCTGGAAAGTAGCAAGGGCGGACTGGACGTCTGCCGCAGACTGCGGAGCGAAGATGCAAGACGGCCCGAGATGGGTAATCGAGGTCCAGGACACTGTACATGGTTAGCAACGACGAAGCATGGTTGAAAATAAGTTGGTAAGCTCCTACATTCATTCTCGTACTTGTAGCGAGCGGAGTCGGGAATGAAAGTCTTGTCGGGATGCGCAGAAGCCAACGCATTGCATCCGTCGTCGACGGCAGCCGACATCACGCCCGCAGCAAGGGCGGCAAGCCCGAGGACGGAGCTCTGATGGAACATCTTGATCGGTGCGGTAGGAAAGAGTGACTATTCAAAAAGAATGGATGGCAGAGGATGAGTGCGAGATGATTGCTCAACCCTTAGATTGGCGATAGGTGCTCTCGTGGGTGCACTTTATATACGTGCCAGCGCACTCCGAGTGAAGCCGCAAAGCAAAGTTGACATCTTGGCACCCGTCTCCCTTGCGACCGCATGTTTCCCTGTGTTCGGCCACTGGGTCATGCGTACCTGGCCCCTGACCCTGGTGTGTGCGGCTTTCGCATAAGTTCACCCCGTGTTCATCTATTCTGGAAGGTCTAGGCAAACCATAAGATGATTGACGATACCAAGAAGCAAAATCGCCAAGATGCCAAGGAGCATGGCTGTTTATCACCGCCGCCTCCTTGGCAATGCGACCCAACGTCGTGGCCACCTCATTTGGGAAAACAGCTTAGCATTGAGTACGTGTACCCATGAAAGGAGAAACGGAAACTTGTGGAGTGCTGGAACTTCCCGAAAGAAGGTTCAAATGTTCGACCTCAATGGAATGACTAAATAGTGTCTACAGCGGACGGCTCTGGGTATTACAATCACCAATCGCTACAAGACGAGAACCAATGCCGGAATACATATCGTACAAACGTTGAATATGGGACTTTACCACTGTTAGGGATTATCTTACGTCACAATGTCCGCAGTATGATTGGAGTTTTCCAGTAGACCTTTGGTAAGAATGCGCAGAGATCGGGACAAACTCAAGAGAATGGGTGATGGGCCGGGAAAGTTAACTGGGTGGAAGATCTTCCCCGCTGCCAAGACAGAGAGGCAATGCCCGCAGCGGGGTCAGGAAGCGAGGAAAGAAAAAGCGATAGCGAGTATGCCGACCTGTCCGGGCCTCACTCCTTGATTGTCGAAAAAGGGGCGCGGGGTCGGCCCGGAAGTCGACTCGGCGCCGGTCGGTGAATCTGACTACATCCGAGGGCGCCGCGTTCCCCGCCGATTGGAGGGTTCAGATACAGCTGTCTACAGCACTCCTGAGAACATGCCTGAACCCACAAGGCAGACTGGTAAGCGGCTTTCGGGTTCGGAATAGGCCGAGACGGAACGCAGCACTGGTTAAATCTAGGAGGCGAAATGTCTCAATAGAGTTAAGACATAGTAGAGGAATGCGGGTGGCTAAGCCTATGTTCATTCGGGCCCGACGGGTCCGTAGGACTTGTGTGACATCTTGAAAGGTAGTCCAAGGGCCCAACCTTCGATCTCGAAGGCTTTGAAGTATTCTCCTTAGGGACTTCTTCCAGATGATCTACCCCCAATGGTGAAGACCGAGCATCAGTTGAGGCCCTGAAGGGTAGTCCGGTCTTTGCGATCAGACGGTGTAAGCAACAACAGACAATGATATTAAAGCACTGATGGGCATCAAGGACAGACGAAAACACACTGTAGCTACCAACGGGAGAAGCCTCGGAGAATAGGGGGCAAACTCGATGTGCTGGGGAGCAATTAGTTTTACCAACAGCTCTCCCCGCCACATACCGTTCAGGGGTTCTACCAGAAGAACTCCTCTTCTTACCCAACAGCCACTTTAAGCTTAAACAACCTTTGGAAACCATGGTAACATCCGCGAATCTGATTCGTGGTGGCGGAACCGAAACCGAGACCGTTACCGAGACCCACTTCTACCCGGTCGTGAGGAGTTGATCGGCCGTATCTTCTTGGCAGCTGCGCATCACCACTTTCTAATGACAGTTATTTCGCTGTTCAAGCCTTGCAGAAAACCTTAGATCACAATATTATGAACCGGAAACTGTTTTTAACTCCTCCCCTTGATCTTTATGGTTCATCGCATCCCCCATCTCAGCTTCCACTTCATGTCTCATCTCATCTTCCATTAAGCGCATTGCCGGGTTCACCACAAAACGAAACGACCCGTTCATCTGAAAATGCTTTCTCTTCGCTACATCCTTAAATTTTGCAGCGTTGTATCTGCAGCGTACATTCCGAGGTCAAGTGCGGATGGCATCATTCAGCATACAGGTGAACCTGTCGGAAGTGAGCAAGTTCACGATGGAGGTACGTCTCGCGATATTCCGTGTAATAATTGTAGCAACTAACTTCAATCAGTCACCATCTATGTCAGCGAGACAGCCCAGCCTCACGATCCCAAGATGGCGGTCTTATACTTGACAGACGCCTTTGGACTTCCACTCAATGAAAACAAATTGTGGGTATCGCGTCGAAACATTGCACTCCGGTTCAAGGCTGACACTATAGCAGACTAGCCGACAGCTTTGCCAGGGCCGGATTCACAAACATCATGCCAGACATCTTTCAAGGCGAGCCCGCACCTCACGACATTACCTTTGATGCCGAAGAATTCCTCGCTAAGCATACGGTCAACGTGACCGACCGCGACATCGAGACGACGGTGCGCTACATGCGTGACGTGCTTTCCTTCGAAAAGATCGCCGTGACTGGGTACTGCTTTGGCGGCCGGTTCGCCTTCCGCTTCCTCGAGGAGGGCCGAGGCGCAAACATTGGTTTCGCGGCTCACCCTAGTTTCCTCCAAGACAGTGAGGTCCTCGCTATCAGTGGCCCCGCGAGCATCGCCGCAGCTGGTGAGTTGTGCAATTTCCCTTGCGAGGTTGAGTCTCGAGAGTCCTTTTTCTCGTCAATTTCTCTTGAGAATCACGCATACTAATTAATTATGGATCTGTTTACATAGAAATTGATACCCTTTTCGTGCCGGAACGCCGATTCGAGGTTGAGGCCTTGTTGAATCAAATTGCTCACCCATACCAAGTTGCCCTGTACTCGGGCACGTATCATGGATTCGGCACCAGAGGCAACGTCAGCATCCCGGAACAAAAGTTCGGCAAGGAACAGGCCTTCTTCCAAGCAGTCACTTGGTTTAAAGCCTGGTAGTAGATCAGGGTAGAACCAGTCAGCGCTCGACATGGACACGAAGACGTCTCTTCGTTCTTGTTTCTAGTCACGGTGCAAATGAAGAACTCCTTGTTATATACCTTAGTTTGTGCGATGGCGATTCGTTGCAGCATTCTCTTCTAGTGTTACTGTCGGAATATCCACGCCGGACTGGCGCCACCTGTTGCCGCCTATCGCCTATTGGCCCGATTAGCGAGCTAATCAGAAGGTAGGAATCGGTTTTAGATCGGCAGCGTCAGATCGTTGCCGTAGGCCAGATTCCTTCTTTTAATAATAATAGAGTAGATACGATGAATATATTGTTATTTACCCATTTTTTATACTAGGCCTAGTGAAGTGAATCTAATACTAATTAATAGTTAAATACCATTTCCGTAGATTAGTAAAGTGAACCTTTTACTAGAAGAGGTAATATTACGAAGTCCCGGGACGGAATAGCCCATCTAACGGATTTTATAATATTCGTACTATAGGAAGAATTTACGATACCCTCGGTTAACGATACGATTAACAATAGGATACCGTAGGAGCTTCCTAGGAGTTTATACGAAATTACCGGAGTAATAAGTTCTGTTTAACGTAACGGAATACGGCCTCTACGTCTATTATGTACAGTTTACAACGAAGATCTCGTGATTAGTAGTGATATAAAGTACCCTTATGTTTTTATCGCCGATTTTCGTTTTCGATGAGAAGTTATCTATTATAATTAATACCCCCTTTTTTTTAGATACTATTTTATCACTTAGTAGTTATGGAAATACTTTGGAATTAGTGTTCAAAAGGTTAACCTTTATGAGAACCCCGACTTTACTGTTATCATCGTTGCCCTTTACTCTTGTTTTTAGAGTAGTGACCCTGAATACCCAGTGAACACGATACTAGAGATAATAACCCTATTTTCCGATTACGTCTATAAAAGAGAGCCGGTAATAGATACCGAGACTAGAGTGACCTGCTAAGGATATAATATTTAATGTTCGAAGGGCTGAATTTAACGAGAACTCCGACTTTACTGTTATCGTCCCTGCCCCTAGAGATGACCTAGACGTGGATATACAACTAGAGATAACGTTAAAGGAAGGAAGATTTCCTTTTTATATTATTTATTAGAAGTGGTATTCTATAGATACTAAGTAGTAATTCGCTTAATGAATAGTATATACCCTCGAAGTTGCGGTTTAGAGGAAAACGCCCTGTGTCTGAGATGTTGTTAACCTTATTGTTGTATATTAGAATATATGCTAAGATGTTGGGAAGTGACTTAATTATGGTGAATCCGACCTTGGAGGAGGTCTAGGATACTTAGGACCCTTTATGAGAAGAGATGGTAAGAGTATTAGTCCTTATTAGTATTTAGAGTTGAATAGTGAACGGCTCCTTGGTTTTATTATTAACGAAGTATAAGAGGGAGGTTAACTTTTATGAATGGGGATTATGGGCTAGGTATAGGCTAAAAGAGGTGATTTTCGAGTTTGACCTTAAATTAGTAGTAATAGTAGTAGTATTTTTTATTGAGATATGGATTGTGGAAAGTATTATTGGCTATAACCTAAAAATAGAATTTAAGTTAAATTTCGAAAACTGGACCTAAATTACGTTCAATATCCTTGAGACCTAAGTAGTGAGAAGATTATGCGATTTCCTACTTTATTATGGTGTATTTATCCCTATGAAGAAGTAGAGGATCCTAATTGAACTCTTTAACTTTAAGGAGACCTTAGTTTTATATTATTGGACCTAGGAAGAAGTTAATGAAATTAGTTTTAAAAGTTTGTTTTTTAGGAAGTTTATAGAGGACCTAGTCCTTTATAAGGAATTAACAAGGAAATAGGTATTATTATTGTTTAAATTCCGTTTAGAAGAGATTGTAGTGTAGAAGAAATCTTTGTGAGTACCGCTACCCTTAGAGAGAGTGGGAATAAGTTAAGTTTGTACTAGGCTATGCTCTTAGAATTAGCCATAACTACTTAAATAGCCCGTATTTACCTAGGGGCTATCGGATTAAGAAGAATACTATACTATAAACGAGATTAGCAAAATAGTGACTCCTTAGTAGTAAAGTATACTTATTAAGGTATATATTAATGATATAAGGTATAGTAGTGAGAAATTCGATGTTCTTAATACTAAATTCCGCATTTTCTTTGAAACTTATAGAAAAATCGGAGTTAACCACTATATAATAGCTAACTTACTCCCTACGATACTAAAAAGGAGAACTTCTTAGTTCTATTATGGTTATATTAGTAGTACACCGATTGTTTGGTTAATAGAGGAGGTAATTGATAAATTATAGTGCTACTTTGAAGGAGACTAATACTACTAAGCCTATATTATTAATTAGAATAGAGTAGATCTTAATAAGGTTATTTAGAAGAACCCTAAGAAGATGAAAGTTGAGGCTTTAAAGACCCTTTTTAATGACTTAACGAATTTTTAGTAAGCTTTTGTATTATATTACTAAGGAGACTAGGTCCTAAAGGATAAGCTGATTAGAGTTATTATTTCTATGAAAGAGTGCTATTCTATTAACTTAACTGGAGTAAATATAATGGAGGAGTTTTATAATATAATAAGGATAAGCCTCGACTTAGAGGAAAGAGGAAGAGATGCTTATTATTAATACTTTACGTTAAAAATAGAGTTAAACGAGTAGTTTTAGATTAACTAATATTATAATAGAAAAGGGTAAAGTAACTACTATGGAGGTCGCTAATAATAATAAGGATACCCTTACCGTAGTAAAAAGTGTTATGTTTATAGTAGGGAAGGGTATTAGTTTACGAAGTACTCCGTAGAGGAGAGAAGTAAAGTATATAAACGCTTTAAGTTGAATAAGTATATTTCCGATACCTCTCCTAAAGTATATAGCCGTTTCTTCGTTAAATATAAAGGAGATGAAGTGTTTGATGACGAGGACGCTAGGGACGAGGAAGATCTGAGCTAATACTTTATTAGCGCTACCCTTAACGAGGAAAACGAGTATAATAACGAATTCTACGTCTTGTTCTTTGGTTATACCACTACTCTGGCCAGCGAAGACCTTGCTTAAACCCTGAATAACTAAGCTGCTTGTTATGCTATTACGGGGAAAGATATTTATGGTATACTCGTAAAGTTACCGGCCTATAAGGTATTTATTAGCGATGACTATTACGTAGCGATGATCTTCTAGGGTATTATGCCTAATATAAAAGTAGCTGGTGTTTTTATAGCTGGATACCCTTAATTCCTTATTTTATAGAAAATTAATACTATTATAAAACTTAATACTTCTAAAATAGGCCAAATAAGTATTACCTTCGGAGATAACCCTCTAATACCCTCCATAGGACTAACCTATGTGAATTCACCCTTTGGACAACTACCTTTCCACGTTGTGAACACTAATACACTATTTTTACTTTGTTTAAGAGATATGGACGACTTAGGGATCCGTTTTGATAATATCCATAACTTCCTCTAGTAGGGAAACGTGAAGGTCCCTATTATATATAAATGGGGGTATCCGTAGATGCTCATCTACTCTCTAGAACAGAGTTTTACGTGGAATTACCTTATAAACACTAAATTGCACAAAATCCACTATTATTTCGGCCACCTATTATTATAAAGGCTCCATATAATCCTGGAGAGAGCTAGTAATAACGTGATGTTCAAAGTGATCCAGAAGCTCATAAAACACTACTACCATTACCAAATGAATGGACGAGCTTTAGGGAGATTTAAATTCACCCTTAGAGATGATGTTAACTTTAATTATGAGGTTATCGTTAATATCTTTTACCTAGAAGGGAATAAACCCATAATCCACGTTGTTAATACGGCCACTTCCTTTAACGTAGCCAGGTTTCTGGAAAATGTTAGCGTAAAGTATACCTAGGAGATACTATACAAATACTGGATTAATACTTACCTTGGACCCCCTAATTGGATTGTTATGGACGTTAGTAGAAATTTTAGTTTTAAGGAATTTAGGAATTCAGTGAGATCTATAGTGATCGAAGTTAAAGAGGTGCCCGTTAAAGCCTATAATAGTATCGGGAAGGTAAAGTGATACTATGCGCCCCTACGATGAGTATATAATATTATCCACTAAAAATCCCCTTTTACACCGCCGAAGATCGCCTTATAGAGCGTAATTAAAGTGATTAACGATATAGCTGGCTTAGATGGTCTTGTTCTGACCTTACTCGTCTTCAGAGTATACCTATGTATAAGTATAAATTCACTATTATCACTAGAAATATAGTAATACATAAAAGTTACGCGGAAAGTTATAGCGAAGTTACGAAAGATTTACATAGAACATATAATAGTTAATGTTCTCATAATGAGAAACGGCCTAAATACGGCCCCTATGTGAGATTTATTATTATAGTCGAAAATTATTGTTTAGTATGAGAAAAGGGGTTAGATAGGCTTATATATACTCTTTATTAACGAAGGCGAAGATTATGTTGTTTAATTGTCCTCGGGACTAAAAAGTTTCAGGTTTATTGTTGTTAAACCCTTCCTAGAAGACGACGAAGAGAATATAGCCCTAGAGATACCACCGGATAATAAGGAAGACGTCTTTGATGAGGAGGAGGAAGTCTAAGATGAGATCGTCGTTTAGATGGATATACTACCCCCGAAGGAAGAATTAGTACCACTACCTCGACGCCTAAGAAGTAGACTACGCAGAAACACCTAAATTAACCTCTTAGTAGAAGTTAATGCCCCTAATAACGTTAAAAGCGAAGCCGCCATAGTTATTATGTTTATAAGTACTAAGGAAGAGGTAGATTACGCCCTAGTATTCGAGTTACGTAAAAAGGGTATAAGTAGAGCCTTAGGGCCTCTGTTTAAAGAGTCCACTAAGAAGGAGATTGACACTCTGATCAAAAGAGGAGTTTTTGAATTCACTTAGTATAACGAAGAAAAATACGGAGGGATACGTATATTCCGCTTAAGGATTGTTAATAAAGTGAAGGGTAAAACAGAGATGCCCTATGAAAAGTCTAAACTTATTATTTAGGGATACGTAGACGATGGTAAGGAGGCTATCCTTATATAATCTCCGACTATTTAAAGTACTAATTAGAAACTAATTCTCGCCGTTGCTCCGTCTCTTATCCAGAAGGAGGGCTATTTATTATGGATAAAAAACATTACTTAGGTATACACCCAATCCATAACAAAGCTTAAAAGGACGATCCTCGCAAGATTATTAGACTAAATAAAGAAAAATTACCCTTTAGGAACCATTATAATTATCGTATAACCATTATACGGCATTACAAAAGTTAGAACCCACTAATACATAATATATAATAAGTATTATAAAGAGAAGCTTTAGATGAGGACTTCTATGTATAACCCCTATTTACTATTACTAAACAACAAAAACGAGAACTTCGCAATAATTAGTATATAAATTAATAATATTATCGGCCTAAACGATGAGACCTTTGCTCAACGGGAAGACGAGGAACTCCGGAAAGCGATGTTCTTAGTAAAGGAGAAATAATATTTCTCCACTGAGGTATTATTCGTATTTAATAAAGGGATTATCTTAATTAATGAAAAGACCATCTCCTTACACCTAAAGGGCCAGGGAGCGAAAATACACTAAGTTAATACTAAATCCATTATTACGAAGGAATAATACGTTAAATAATACACTAAAGGCGTATACACCACCTCAAAGTACCAACTAGAGGTAGTGTTCAATTTATCCGTAGTAGCCTAGCACTAAGAAGTGACACCAGAGCAGATCAAAGCTCTAAATCGACGCCTACTATAATAAATGGAGCACCTAAACCAAGGCCTCACCTATGTGGTCCTCGACCTAACTACCACTAAACTTTTCGTCTTTGTTAATAGCTCCTTTATTAATAACAGTGATCCGATGTTCTAACTCAGATTCGTAATCCTCCTTATAAATAAGATTAGAGGAGAAGAGGACTTTATAATAAAAAGAAATATTATTCACTATTCCTTAATAAAATCTAAGAGAATTATAAGGAGTGTCCTCGTATCCGAGATATACGGGATGGTCGCCGGTGTTGATATGGCCTATGCTTTTTCTATAACCCTAAAGATTGTAACTAATAAGCTCTGAATACCTATAATCCCGATTATTGTATATACTAACTTATACTCGCTTTATGAGTATTTCGTTAAGCTTAGAATTATAAAAGAGAAACGCCTAATAATAAATATTATAATATTGAGGTAATCTTATAAGAGACGAGAATTGTATGAGATCCGATGGATCTACGGAGATGATAACCCTACCGATGGCCTAATAAAGGTTATACTAAACCGAGTCTTTGTAAGGCTTATTAAGGAGGTAAAAGCGAAGATTAGAATAGAGGGATGGGTTACAAGACCCTAAGGAGTGCTTATGGCGCTGAGTAAGAGGAGGAATATAAAGGAGATTAGGGGATATAGGAGGAATACCGTTACTATTGTTAATGACGGTGAGCTGGACTTTGCCCGTAGTTGGCTACGGGATATGCTCGTTTCTACCGAAGGCGGTATAGCCGAAAACGGCACTTCTACCGCTTCCGACTGTCGGATTCAATGGTCAATTCGTGATGTATTCAATAATGTGTAATTATTCTTGTTCTCCCTGTTCTTTAGGGGCGAACTTAGCCCTTAAGGTGGCTGGTGCAAGGGCGCATTTCGGCCCATCATTGTTCCGCGCCGCGCGCGGACCTTTGAGCGCACCGGAAGCGTACTAGGCGCTTAGTACAGCGGATTCGACACGCCCCTTCAGGGAGGCCTCCGTCTGGTGGGCTTCCTGCCACCTGATCCGCCCTTCAATAGCTATTTCTAAGTGCTATAATTATCTCGAGACGTGAATTTCGTCTTCCTCCGTTTAGAGCACTTCTTATATGTCCTTCTTGTGGGGTTCATAAGCCCCTAGGAGTGTGAGGATCACGAGCCTTAACGTCCCATATGTTATCCTTGGCCATCCCGGCCTCCTAGCGGGCCTCATCTTCGGCGAGGTCGCGGCGACGGCTGTTCTCGAGATGAGCCCGCTGGTCACTTATATTCAACTACGTAAGAAACGCCTAAAATAGCTACTTCGAAAGCGCTTTTATTAGTCCATCTACTATTAGCTTAATTAATGGTGTATACGTAACATTAACGTAGTTATTCTCGATTTCTTAACGTAATTAATAGTTATGAATATTAACGTAGTATAAGTGTATTTATAAGTATACTTGTTTTATGGTTATAAGGTGCATAGTTTGCTGGTTATCGTATTATATATGAATTCGTAGTTAAGAGTGTATCTAAAGTGTGAACTCAGTACTCTGGGTATCCTTTGTAGGGAGTTGTATTTGTAAAGTAGATATTAACTAGTTTACGAAGATAACTTCCTTTGTTATTTGTGATAAGGTAAGGAGCTCGACTTTTATTGTTAATATTATAATTATTTATTGTTTACTTGCTTTTTATGCAATAGTTCCACTAAAAAGTCGTATTATGAGCACTTAAGAGCTCTTCCGATTAAGCGTATTGTCGGCGAAACTAGCATTAGAAGCGACTTCTAAAGTGTCCTCAGGGCTCCCCGGCGTAGCTCTGTATTCTAAGTAAAAAGAACGTATTAAGTAAAGGTATTAGAGTGCTCGATCCACTATGTATTAATAATTCGGCCCTGGGTTCTAATTAAAGTGTACGAAATGGTTTACGGTGAATACGATATCCGGGTGCGTTATCACAGTTATATACATAATAATTCCGATTTTATGTTGGTACTTCTTAATTTCCCACGGTTCGGCTACCCCGTTGTATAGAAATAACTTAAAGGCTATTATAGGGGTTTCGAAATGCACTTTGAGTAGCTTATTAGTGTTTAATAGGAGTCTTCTCACCTTCTCAGTGAATACTAATTATAATAGCCAAATCTTCCTAATTACTTAGTCTCTTAAGACCTCGATTCCTAAAAACTATTATAGCTCGTAACCACCTTCTAAATAGTAACGTTTCTGAAGCTCTTTTATTAACGCTATTACCTCATTATAAAACTTATGAAGAAAAGCTAAGACGTAGTCGTTAACATAAAAAAAGAACATAACTTATTCCTTCTACTAATAATAGTTCTCTCCGGTAACTCGTTAAAAGCCGAGTTCTAGGAGCCCGCTTTCTAAGTGCTTTTACTAGAGCAAAGGTGACCTCCTAAGGCCGTAAAGCACCTTTTTTAAGTATAATACCCGTCCAACTTTTCAGTATCTAGGTGGGAGTTGCATATACACTTCCTTATCGATTATTACATACACAAAGGCATTTACCGTATTATACTATAGAAGCTCTATATCGAAGCGAGCAGTTGTTGTAATAAGGATTCGGAATGACATACCTATGAGCGTAGTAGTGTATATTTCTCGTTTATCTCTTAATTATTAATCTCCATGGATAATAAGGTGTACTTTGAATTTTATGAGTTTCCCATACTTATTAAGTTTATAGGTATATACCTAGTGGTAACCGAGAATTTACTTACCTCGTACTTGTTTTTTGCTAACCTTCTCCTAGGAGTGGGAATTTTTATAGCCACTTAAATGGCTTATTTTAGTTGTTTTAAAGTTATCCCTATACGAGTAATCCTTTAAGTAATTATATAATGTGGGGAGAGGGGGTAGTTTCTTTTAGTGAGTGCTTATGGGTATACTACCCTCACGGCCTAGCGGAGGAAATTCTCTATACATATGACCCGGAGTATTTCCCTTAGTGGAAGTCCCCTTTTAACCGGGCTTTATTAACCCACCGGAAAGGTTACGTTATTAGAGCGCTTCCTTATTAGCTTTTTAATTTAATATACTTCTATTAAAGGTTCTAAGGTGACCAATCTCGTTAAGGGCACTGGGTTAACTAGATTATAAACGTATACTTAGGAGACCGTCCATTAATTACGTTTTATAGCGTTATTTCCGCTTTAGAGCTATTCCTACTAGGAAAGTAGATTTAAACGAGATTTTATACCTTGTTATGCTTATATTGTGGTCCGAAGTTGTAATTTTGTTTTGTGCTTCTCTTTCGCTTCCCCCCCGGCCCTTCACGGCTAAAGCCGTTTTTAAGGTAGTGAAAAATGATGAGGGTCTTAGTGGTGATGTTTTAGGTGTTAGGTATGGTGTGAAGCGCCTTATATTATACTATTTCGACTTATCCGAGTATATCTCCATAATAGAGCTCACTTTTAGAATACTTTTGTTATACTCTGGACTTATTTCGAGAACGAGAGTGACCTCTTCTACTTCTTTGTTAACGTTTTATATTAATGTTTATATCTGGGTTTGCTTAATAAGTTTTTGAATTCGCGTTTCGATTATTTGTAGGTTTAGGTGGTGAAATTCCTTAATAGTACCCTTAAGGTTCCCATTAAAGTGCGCTTTTTTGTTAAATACGATGTTCCTCGTTGTGAAGACGTCCTTTTTAAGAGGGTTTTATATTCTGAATTAATTACTTAATGTATAGCTTATTAGAAAGCCGATCCACGTACGAGGGGCGAGCTTTTTTTGCTGTTAATGTTTGAGTTGCGTATTGGTTATTAGGGTGTAGGCCTTATAGCCGTAGGATTATAAGTGGGAGAGGTTAGAGACCGTATAAATCTCATTTTCTCCGCTTTAGAATTGCTTATGGAACTGTTTGTAAAGCGTTTTCTATTCGTATATTCGTAACAGGGTTCGGTTATAGAGGTAGATTATTGTTTTAACGATCTTAGGTTATAAGTAGTCTAGGAAATTCGTTATAATAACTATTACCTTAACTTTAGTTTTAATAATCGTAGCGAGCTTTTTAGCACCTCCGTTCTAAGTTTGTGTATTAGGTGTTAACGTTTTAATTGTTATTCTATGCCCTTTTAGGTCTATTACTAGGCGCGGATATCTCAGAAGCTTATTATTAGTTTCTAAGAATTTAACTTTTGTGTTATAAATGCGTTCTAGATGGTTAAGTAACTCGAATAACACTTCTAAGATCGTCTTTATTATTCTCTTTTATAGATAAAAGTTCTACGCTAGCCCTAAGGCTCGGTCAAAAAGAAGCATAAGGGACGTATACCCTTCGTATTCCTTGTTATAATTGTAAAAGTTGAGTATTAAACGGTCTCCGGCTTTTACCCGTTTAACCAACTCTTTTGGTGTTTAGCGAATTTGGTGTATTATATTTACTATCCTATACGCATCGTATTCCACTAGGTCTCTACTTTTATAATCTAAGAATCTCATTCCCCTTATTATATTACTAAAACGATTTAAAGTATTTCTCCCTAGGTATCTAAATCTCCGATACCATCTTTTTACACTTACTTAGATAACTTTGCGGATTATTGTACTTATAAAGCGGTTTCTTCGCGGGGCTCTCGGGAGCTCGTTTAGTATAGGTTAAGGGAGTAGAACGATTATTATGAGTACCATTTTATCCTTTATAGGTCTATAGTCGAGAACATCTTAATTGTGGATTTCAAATAACTCATAAACGTAGCTTTAGTTTACGCACCTAATATAATTATTACCGGGGTTAATATCCCACTAAAAACCCTTTCAGCGTAAGCGTTTTAAAGAAACAAGGTTACTCGTAAACCCTTTATAGAGCGCAGTATTATATAAGTGAAACTTAAGCAGCTTACCGTCTCGCCCCTTAACGTAAATATCCACTATTCCGAAACTATTAATTACTACTTATTAAGTACCTACCCAAAAATAGTTACTAAGCATAGCTCCCGTTAATTATATAATGTGGCAGCAAAAGCGGAACCGCAATTGCCACTGCAGCAATCGCGCCTTATAAACCCACTAACTGTCACACACCCCCCCAGGGTTGCGGCCTCAGCCAGCCGGAATCCTGTCTATCAGCACTTGAACCTTCTAATGGGGTACATCTCGCCCAAGTCTAGGTGGCTTTCACAGGCCCAGCCCGGGCTCGAACCCAGGGGCCCTAAAAGTGGGGCACAATGCTGCACACGCACGTTAACTCGTAGAGGCAAAGGGCTCATAACTGTGGCAGTAAAAGCGGAACCGCAATTGCCACTGCAGCAATCGCGCCTTATAAACCCACTAACTGTCACATATAAACTATAAGGGGTTATTAAAAACGTAGATTATAACTCCAGAGTCGAGGATTATGGATCCATAAAGTGAGTACGTTTTATAAGAGGTTACTAGTGTAGCTTGAACACGGGCTTAATAACGTCCTATAAGTTAACTTAATTTTGTAATAAGTTTAAGCTTCTAAACACACTTAGTAAAATCTTCGTTATTCTTAAGTCACTCAGCAACCAACTTCTTAAATGCTTAATCATAGTATATATAATTAAGGCATTTATTAGGGAAAACTAACTAGTACTTCGAAAACTAGTAACCTTGTTTTAGGTATACTATACACGTCCTACCCTCATTAGAGTCGCTAAATCTATTAGCTGGGGAGTATAACCGTTTACCTTTACTCTTCCCGTTACCCTTTCTACGACCTCTATAGCCTCCACTACGAGCTCTTTATAATTAGGTCCTTATTTATTATGGTTTATCGTCACTATTAGCCGGTCTACTAATTATCACTATAAATCTAAATACTCTTTATTTAGTTTTCCGTATATCCTTTATTTAGTGGAGGACTTATTAAGCCTTAACAAGGACTTTACTTAGTGTAAATAGGTTGTTTATTACTTCGGTTTTAATTATTAACTAATAGGCTTAAATCCATAGTTCAATAAAGCTTCTACTAAGGGTTTGTGTGAACTCTGGAAATTAAGTACTCGAGTATTTAACTTATAGGACATCTATAATTTAAGCTTTATAGAGAACACTCTCCTAGCGGCTAATCCAGTCCTTAATATCCTTTTATATAATAAGTCTCTTCTTATTAGGATAACTTAAAACTTTGGAATATGCTTCCGCTGTGTTCGCTTAACGCTTATATAATACACTTTTAACGCGGATTTATAGTTTAGAGACCTATTTATTAAGTCCCTTATCCATAGTATAATAGTATTTGAGAAGGTTTAAAGTGATAATTTCGTAGAACTAGTTCTGAAGTATATATACACTTTTTATTTGTTTAGTATAATATTTATGGATATCGTTATATTTTATTTGTTGTTTTTTATATAAAACGAGGTTCATAGGGGATAGGTCTTCGAGAATATAAGCTTGTTTTATAAATGCTTTAGGGCCTAGGACGAATACTTTGTCGGGTTTTTAAGTTGTGTTACTTCCTGAGGCACTTCTGGTCCTTCGGCGGATTACCTTTGGGTGGTCGGAGATCACTGGCCACTCTGGTATTCGAGTAATCTCTTCGTAGGTCTCTTCTCTGGTGCTCTCGGAGTGCTTAACCGATGGGTTTATAGTGTTCTACAAATTATAGGTCTTTGTTTAGGATTATAATTAGTTGAACTAAAGGACCCAGTCCCTGGTCGTCTGAAGTGCGATTTTCGTAGTAGGGGTCGTTATCGTTATTATCGAATAGGTATTATACGTAGGAATAGTGGTTATAAGTAAGGTTCAGTTTAATAACTGTTTTTAGCACGTATTAGACTATTAATTGTCGGATTTAATGGTTAATTCGTGATGTATTCAATAATGTGTAATTATTCTTGTTCTCCCTGTTCTTTAGGGGCGAACTTAGCCCTTAAGGTGGCTGGTGCAAGGGTGCATTTCGGCCCATCATTGTTCCGCACCGCGCGCGGACCTTCGAGCGCGCCGGAAGCGTACTAGGCGCTTGGTACAGCGGATTCGACACCGACCACCTTATGCATTCGTTTCTTTTGTTGGTTTTTATTGCGTTTTCGAGTAATTTGGTGTCCGCGCCGAATAGTGCTCAATTTTTACTTGTTATTTGAAAAAGGGACGATTTATGGTAAAAGAGATAGTTGCTAGTGTCGGAATATCCACGCCGGACTGGTGCCACCTGTTGCCGCTTATCGCCTATTGGCCCGATTAGCGAGCTAATTAGAAGGCAGGAATTGGTTTTAGATTGGCAGCGTCAGATCGTTGCCGTAGGCCAGATTCCTTCCTTCAACAATAACAGAGCAGATACGACGAATATATCGTTATTTGCCCACCTTCCATACTAGGCCTAGTGAAGTGAATCCAACAGTTACATATTACAAATTTAATTGTTTTGGTATGAACCGTTTAGATTACCCGGTAGTGAACAACGAGAACGAATCTCGATGTCTATGATGACGTTCTCATCGGGAAAGCCAGGCATGCATGTCAGTACGAGGTCTCGAAGATTCATGAACATCAAATCAATTCAGGTCTATGGAACGATTCCCAGCTGTCAAAGACCAAAAGGAAAAGAAAAATCTTATTGCCCCCAAAAAGAGTGAGGAAGAAGAGAAGGTATGTACAGAAAGCAAGCGAGGGCGTGCACCATCGAGTGATGCCCCATGTACAATTTTGAAGCGGCCAAGACCCAGTGCAATGACCGAAGTATCCCAATTCTAAACCTCTTAGACGCCGTGGGTGCTGCCGATGGGGCCGAAGCGGACGTTGGACCAGACGACCTGGGCGTTGGGGTACTGCTCGATGACCTCGGCGGGGACACCGGAGTCAGTGGGGCAAGGGCCACGGTCGACACCGGGGGTGCCAGCCTCCTCGACGGGGTAGCTGGAGTCGAGCCAGAGCATGTTGGCGTAGTGCTGTGAGGATGTCAGCTCATGTTTCACTGAAAGACACAAGTGGCGTTGGACTTACGTCGGACCAGATGGACATGACCAGGACCATGGGGACGTTGAGGGCGGCGTTGAGCTGGTCGTATCCACCGACCTCGTTGAAGCGGTCGCGCTCGCCGAAGACGGAGAACTGAGACTCGCAGAATTCGGGGGTGATGTTGGCGTTCTCGCCCGGGATGCCGTCGAACTTGGCGCCGGGGACCTCGATGGTGTTGCCGTCCTGGATGAAGACCTGGCTCATGTTGTTCTCCTCGAAGCGGGTGATGACGGTGAACTTCTTGGTGGTGTCGAGCGTCTTGCCCGGGCCGTAGAAGTCGGGGTTGCCCATGCGGTACGGGTTGTAGTCGCAGCCGTTGGCGTCGCACTTGCCGGCGTAGCGGTCGTCCGAGTAGGTGCCGCCGCAGTTGTCGGTCTGGCAGACGTGGTAGTTGTTGTCGGTGCAAGGGTGAGGGGTCAGCGCGAAGGCGTGCGCGTTGGACTCCCAGACGTCGATCTCGGCGCAGCAGGCTCCCATGTTGCCGACACCGGCGCTGGAGTCGGTCTTGGAGGGGGTCCAGCCCTCGATGTTGCCCTGTGAGATGTGTTAGATATGAGGCTCTGCGATGGCGTGATTGGGGAGTCGGGCGTACCTTGCCGGCAATGAACTTCAGGTCACGCGCGCACTGGGCGTCGCAGTAACCGGTACCGTACTTGGCACCGGCCTTGTTGTTGGCGTCGGAGGAGAGACCACCATCCTCGTTCATGGCGACGAAGTACAGAGCGCTGTTGAGACCGCACTCGACGGTGGACAGGTCGACGTCGAAGGCGAATTCGTTGCCCATGAGCGTGAACATCTGAGAGGGACATTGTGTTAGCAGGAGTTTAGCCAAGCTCGGAAGCTCTTGGTTTACTAACCTGGTACTTGGAGTCGCTCTCCATGAGGTACATGCGGGAGCCGACGTTGGTGCCATACTCGTGCTCCTGGACGAACTTCAGGGTCAGGGCATCGCCACTGGTGGAGACACCGTAGGTGGTTCCGTAGTCGGCACCCTCGACGGCGCAGTTCACGGCACAGTCAGAAGCGCTGGAGCACTTGTCCGTCCACGCGTTTCCATCGTAGCAGTTCTCGTATCCACTGAATGGCGTGTTAGTTAAACCAGATGTTGCCATTGAGCGTAGGAAACGCTATCGCGTTGATAACTATCGGGAAGTTCACATACCCGACCTCGTGGACCCAGCGCCAGTTGGCGTCGATGACGACCTCACCGGCCTTCTGGGAGCAGGTGCCAGAAGAGCAGTCCTGCCAGTTCATCTTCAGATGGGTCTCAGGCTCCTCAGTGCCGACCTGCTGGGCCACAGCCATGGCCAGCATGGAAAGAGCGGGGATAGTGTACTTCATCTTGAAAGAATGGAAGAGAGTGGATAGTTGCCTGTTGTGATGGAAACCGAGATAGGATTGCGTGATGAGGAGTGAGTTCCAAAAGTCTCGTCTTCAGCTGGAAAAGCCTCTCTACTTATGCTCTCGACAACGTCTCTCAAAGTTCGATATCGCCCCATCGCGGAATGAGGCTCGCCGAACCGACCATCTGTGGCGTCCCGAAATCCGGTAGCACCGCATCGTCGTTCCGTGACCAAATGAACAGGCGAATGACCAGGAGGCGAGGAAATGGGACTAATCGGTCCACGACCAGCGGCTGCCGCAGCGGCTCTTCTCAAAGAGGGTTCGTGTGACCTTGAACATCAAAACTCAACTTGCCTTACTCAGAATTAGCCAGACGTCAGCCGGGACGAACATTCCGCTACGGCGCACAGGGCCCACGCGGACGCTTCCCTCAGGAGACGATTACTCAAAGCGGCGACGTCCTCTCCAAACCGCGGGCTCGTGGCTCTTCGAGCCGATGAATCTCCATATATCAAACAATCGCCAAGGTCTTGTCGGCGGGGGGCCGCTCGCCCCATTGGTCGGGAGTTTGGCAGTCGACGGGGCAGTGGTGGCCGGATTGTGATGAGCCAAGTCATGCTGTCAAGGGTGAAGTGCTCGGCGTCGGCGGGAAGTCAGCGAACAGGCCCGGGATGCGCGGCTAGAGGTTGCGCGAGCCCTCAGGAACGGCCGCCGATCTCAGCCGTCTTCGGCACTCGCTGGCTCAACGTCCGAACTGGTTCGGCAGGGCTCCCTGGCCCGCCTCAGCGCGCCTCCTGAAGAAGCTGAGGAGAGTTGAGATCCTGCATGCCCACGTACTCATGACTGCCCTTGGCGCAAGAGCTTGAAGTTTTTCCAGCCATACAGACTGGCGAAAGAAGAAAAGAGGATGTGGGCATCTCGGGCCATCGCGCCCAAGTTTCCTCTGCTGGCCTTGTCCTCCGAGTCGGGACAGGTCATGAGCTCCGGAACCTAGCGCCTCGCCACTCCGTCAGTAAAACGGCATGAATCGACAAAGAGCGGCCACCAACGTAATCTCCCTCACCGTACGTCTCGAAAGTTTGGATCGTTGAACCGCCCAAAAGGCCGCGCGGCGGGGATTAAGGAGGACGGGCGGCAGAAGACGACAAGCGAGGCCGGGGCCGCACGTCAGGGCAGCAGAGGAGCGGCAGCCCGGTATTGCAGCCCGGCACGCCTCAGCGGCTTTGCTGTCGACACTCAGGGGCGACGAGGCCAGCGAGTGGTCCGACGCCCTCTTGGCTTCGTCTTTTTGCCGAAGAGGCGTCTGGGGGATCTGCGGGGTGAGGTCTCGGTGTGCAGGCATTCGAGCCAAGACCCGAGGGAGGCGGGAATAAATATGTCGGGCCCGGCTGAGCCCATTGGCCTCGTTGCGGGGTAGGCGGGCAAACATCACCACACCGCGGAGGGTGAGGTTCCGCTCGCTTCATATAATGCAAATTAAAACACCCGCCCCTCGATTGGCGACTCCCCTTGGTGACGTAGTCCTTAATATTCGCTTCTGCAGTTATCCAGCGTCGTATTTTGCAGCGTCGTATTTTGCAGCGTGACCGTCAGGCCGCCCAGCCTCTTTTGTCGGATGGGAAACCGCTCGGAATAGCGCATTTGGGCAGATGATATTCAGGAAACCCGATCAGGAGATCTCAATCTCGCAGGCCAAAGGCCATTCTCCCCATAATAATCGCATGGCACTTGATCGGATTGCGGCCCGAAGACGGTTGAAGACTCTTGGGCGTTATATTTTCGAAACCGTGCCTCATGTTAATTCGACAACCATCTCTCGCAGATGCATTTGTTCCTGAATTATACAGGGGCAACATCTTCAACCCCAAACACGCGGGCTTCCCGAAAATGCCGTCTCTCGGCCGGACAACAGCCGCCAACACGACGTCGTCTCTTACTGGGCCGTACTGCATATAGGCGAACAATACCTAATCCAAAGCCGGACGGTTTGACCCGTCGCTCATTTCGCCCCCTACTCAACAATGTAGGCTAATATAAAGCAAACACTGTGTAGCCTTCGCAATCATTACCCGGACTTACATTCCCACAATTTTCGTGATTTGATCTATCCTTCACATCCCAAGACTGAATGGTGTATCAGGGGGATTCATCAACTCACCCAATATAAGACCCAATAGATAACGGTCAGTTAGAACCTTTTCTTTTGTCCGATTCTCAAAGGACCAGTAATCGAAGGCATAATGCAAATCAATGATTATCATCAAGGGGTCTATTTTCAGTGTACCGCCGATTGTTATTCAGTACCACGAGGACCCTCAACGCGGACGATGTCACACCCAACAACACAAACAAACCAACTGAAGATTGTTGCGACTATGGGAATATCGTAGCTCACACAACCACGGTGGTCACGGACACGATCCAGAGTGAGAACGCCGAAAAAGACGATAATTTTAAACCCCTCGGGTGCAAACTAATTCAGCATCCCGTCATAGCCTAAACACGTGCCTTGATGGACAAAGTTTGCCCAAACTGCCGGCGGCGGACGTCTCAATGTTATGTCTCTCCATGCCACCACATCTTCTTGTCTGCTATTTTCTCCTCCATCTTGTTCTGCGTCCGTATGGCTTACTGTTTCTCTTCTTTCCCGTTCTTCCGCTCTCCTCTCTAACCACCTGTCCCGAAAGACCCTGGCAACGTGGTGAAGTCCACTGCCTATTGATACATCCCCGATGCCGTTCGCAACTAGCCATGTATACATTACCCTTGAGACCTCCAAACACATCGTATCTTCAACTGACGCCAGGGCTCCGATGGCGTGACTTACCCCAGATAGTTGAAATGACGACGGTAGCGGGATCTCCTCTCTCCTGTCGGACACAGTCGACCCAGAACAAGATGAATAAGCAAGAAACGGCAGACGGTTTACCTGACCCATTTCAAGAATGCTGTCGATTGTTAACGGAGAATCTTGCCAATCCGTAAGCATCAGAGTCGTTCGTTGCAGGCTTTTGGCATGAGAATCTTGCCCCCCAGCGAAGTGAAAGACGTCGCAGCTCTTTAAACTCGACAACACCTTATCTAACAAGCCTCGGTTCCCAATGAAATTACGAGTGAACTCTTTGTGCACATGTAATATAGATATGTGACAGGATTCTGGCGCAAAGGATAGGTTGGTGTCAACCGGTGGCTTACTGCCTATTTCAGAATCGCTTGCTTTGCAATGTTTACATGTTACCGAGCCGACCGGCCATTGGCCAGTGTTAACATCATCTGACTAACTTGCGCACACCGCTTTAACTCGAACTCTGCCTGATGCAATTTGCTGTGTGTCATTCAGTACATTTTGCTCTCGGAACACAAGGTCGGCCCTGCCGTATTATTCTTCGTCAACTCGAACAGCTTCTTTTATTAAGGACGTATTACTTGGAAAGAATTGACAAGAAGCATGAATCGATCGAGTTATTTGGCAGTAGTTTGTGTCTATCCCACATACGGTATGAGGATTTTGGCGTGGTATGAAAGGGAGACAAATATTAAATTTGCAACATTATACACAACATAGCTGTGGTCACTGCGAGTAATTAACAAGTTCGGGCTTAGACCTCGGCACAACAGTTGGCAAGTCATTACAGGTGACGGTTACGGTCAACTATAGGAGGTTATAATGGGTATGGAGTACCTTATGGATCATCTTGAAGACTAGAAGAGACTATTCGATGAGCTTATGGACGAGGAGATTGATCTCACGGCCTCATAGATCACTAATACATAGTCGTCGACGTTAATAGCGCCGTTGAGGTTAGCACTGTTATCTCAGCGAAATCGAAGGTCATAATCACAAATGGGATCCATTTTTAATATCCCTAACTACGCCCGTGGCGAATATACACCCCGTTAACGAATATTCCACTTCTAAAGAGTATATAATAGTTACTTCGATTCTACTGGTTATTTCCGATTATTAGTACTTAATGGGTGGTAGGTACTAAATAAGTATTATACAAAGCTTAGTGAGTCCCATTTATACACTGCTGCTGTGATTCTTCACCCTGGACGAGGGTTACGCTAGCTTGAAAAGTGGTGGTGTGATCCATAATAACGGGAATAGCTTTATAAGGTGAAGATTGGGTTAGAAGAGTACTGGAGATGGTAGTATGCCTATGGAAGCACTTCTCGCTCGACGTCGCCGCTTACCAACGGTATATTTACCTCCCTTTTGTCGATACTAGTCACCGAAGACTCTGAGTATTATTGATGGCTTGATAGTCGAGCCTATGAGGCCCTGGCTAACGAAGTGGATGAGTTGGATTGATATTATCGTTAGGTAACTGGGTAACTAGTTAATGATCCTATTTAGTGCTGGATTTCGTATCAGCTGACCTACCCGACCCTTAACCGCTTTACCCTCGATATTATGGCGATTCCTGTGATGGCAACTGATTGTGAGAGGGTTTTTAGCTTCGCTGGGCTTACCCTAATATCGTAGAGGTTCTCGATGAGGCCTACGACGTTAGAGTATACGCAGTGCCTCTAGAACTGGCTCCGAAGTGGTATAATAAGTATTGGGGGCCAACACTTCGTTAAGAGGTAAATATGAGGACTGGGGACGACGAGGGGGTGTCCCTGGCTCTTTAACACCATAGATAGGTGAGTATGACCCCGTGGGCACTTCACCATAGCTTCACTGACTTCCCGAATAGGTAATATATATCAAATCAATCAGATATCTGACCAATCAGTCAATCAGTCAATCACAACCTGCGAAGGGCCAGGCCTAGGTGTTTTCGACCTTAGGGTGCTCTATTACTGTTTACTTCAAGCTAAGGAGCGGAAGAGAGGAAGTTCCTTGCAAGGGGGGCGGTGTAAGAATCTATACTGCTGGAGAACAAAGGGGACCTCTGGTGGGGCGCCGGAGGTCACCGGAGGCCCTTTGATCGGAGGCCCCTTTGACCAGAGGGCTCTTTTGTTGGATGCTGGTTAACGCCTCAGGCAAAGCTTAGGCCATCGTGGGCATCAGCCCGTAACACAACCCCCATATCTGAATTGATTGATCGGTTAAGTGCGCTGCTCGTGTTCCTATCAGCACCAACCTTTGCTGCTGATTGGGAGAGATAAGAAGCAATTTCAGGCCCAGTGGCAAGTGGTTTCCCGAGCTTCCAGGGGTTCCAAGAGAATCCAAAGGTAAACCTGTCCGAGTCCGATCTGATTCCGGAAGATTTGAAGAGGTCCCAGGTGCCTCCGAAGTGGTTTCGTCTTTCCAAGATGACATATGAAGTCTGTCGTGATAGCCTCCTGGCTGAACCAGGCCGTTCGGTGTGCAGAACCAGTCACGTGATACTGCACGTGACAAGTATTACGTAACTTCACCCTTTCTGTAGCCTATTTAGAAGCGGCCTTCGCCCGGTAGTTAGACTTCTAGAAGACAGGCCACTTTCTACCAAAATGACTCCGTTCGTTACGCAGGCTTCACCACAAAGTCTTTGCTGGAGCGCTTGTTGTGATATAGCGGGCCATGTTGATTCCCGAAATTTCTGCTCCAATGATGACGATATCGAAATACTCTCGGCGTCGAGGCTTGGTGTCGTCCCTTAGCGAGCCGCTGATTGCAGTTGGTAGTCCCATCTTGCTGTATGGAGCCGACGTCAAAAGAATTTCAGAAATACACACGGGACGTTTTGAATCAACTGAAAATAGTGGTGCGGAAATGTTCCTGGAGAAGTACTCATAGAGCGGAAAGGCAGGGAATGAATATGTACTCCGAATTCTCGCATAGTCTCAACCATCATCATTCCACTTCACGCCGGGCTTTTGTCACGGTGCCGAGGCCTGTTTCCAGAGGGTGGACTCTCATGGGCCCATATCCTACACGGTGCCGGGGGCAAAAGTGGGCAGCGGAAACCGAACCATTCCGTATTAGGAAGAAAGTTGTCAGGATCCAACAGCCGTATTAGGAAGAAAGTCACCGACGAGCCCAGACTTCACAATCGCGCTATGCCAAAAGTAGTTGAAAGTTGCCGGGCTCCTCGGGACGGCTTTGCGACGAGCAGCTGGAAGTCCAAGTGAAGAAATAAACAAGGAATCAGAGAGGCGGTGACAAGTCCGAGGCAAAATGAGAGATAAATTGAAGCACACGCCATCAAATGGTTTGATGGAAATCATCAAATTTGAACAGCCTCTCTTTGTTCTCTTTACCAAGCAATCAAAATGGCTACCCTGATTGAAGCAACCGTCAAGTCTATCAACATGATTAGTGGCGCCGTCTTGAACCCAGCTCTTTCGGCATCAGCTCTTGCATTCCTCACGTACGGACCGCCCCATCTCATCGCCCAAGTTACGGAATCAGATGTCGTCAAGCGCCGGCTTGGCATTTTGGGCCTCAAGACAGGCCTCAAGATCTTGGTTGCTCTCGGACTAGGCCGCGTCCTGAACCGAATGCAAAATCTTCGTGCAACCAACAATTGGAGCGTTTTTGCACGTGGAAAATGGAATTGGCCTGAAGAAATAGCCGTCGTCACTGGTGGCTGTAATGGCATCGGGAAAGCAATCGTCCTGGCCCTTGTCCGAAGGGGTGTACGAGTCGCAATACTCGATGTAGCGGACCTACCCTCGGAGCTCAAACAGATCGATACCGTATTCCACTGGAAATGCGATATATCCTCGGCTTCTGCTGTAGCTGAGGCTGCAGATAACATCCGGGAGATGGTCGGCCACCCCACCATCCTAATCAACAACGCTGGGATGGCGAACCGAAGCTCCATCCTCGACCTCACCCCAGAGAAGGCGTCAAAGCTCTTTGGGGTGAACCCCATGGCACTCTGGTATACGGTTAAAGCATTCTTACCCAATATGATCCTGAAGAACAAAGGACACATTGTCACAATCGCGAGCATGTCTTCTGATATCTCGCTGCCAACAGCCGTTGATTGCTCGGCATCCAAGGCAGGCGCGCTGGCATTTCACGAGGGGTTATCATGTGAAATCAAGCATATCTATCAATCGCCAGGTGTGCTGACGACAGTGGCTCATCCTATGTGGGTGGACACCAACATGACGAAGGAGGACCAGAAGGCGATTGAGCGTGGCGGTACAGTTAGGATGATGAAGCCCGAAGACGTGGCAAAGGTTGTCGCGGATCAAGTCTTTTCCCGTCGCGGCGCTCAGCTCATCATTCCACCCCGCGCATCCTGGCTGTCAGGAGTTCAAGGACTCCCAAACTGGTTCCAGGAGATCATTCGGGACTCGATTGGAAGGTCAGTTTAAGCTGCAGTTAGAGTGACACGAGGCTTCGAATGGCAGTCAATCCATATCTAGAAGTAGTTACTGCATTCTTAAGAAGAGAGCATTATTGTACTAAATAGATCACCTATATGTGATCATCTTTCTGCTTTCCCTTTCGACCTTGAAGACATGATCATGAGGCGTTGGGGATCGGTCCTAGCCTGTTGGGGAAATGACCATCCATCCCTGTCTGTCTCCACAACAGCGACTCCGTCTACTTATATCGTTACATTCCCCTGTTGCTCCCGTCCTTTTTCTCCATTCAGCCCTCTCATTATCTCGACTACGACATCGTTCAGCTGTGCTGTAGTACCCGACAGACTTAGTCCACTGCTCTAGAAGGTAGTTGTCAAACCATATTTGTATTTGAGCTTTCTCACAACGCCCTACGGTCCCCGCAAAATCCAACTCATGCCTAGGGCAGCCTGCGACGGGTGCCACCGCAGAAAAGAACGATGTCTCTTCGACGCCAGCAAGCGTCGTTGTCGTCAATGTAGGCTTCAACGCACAAAATGTTCCTTCGAACGACGGAGTCGGCGCATGGGTCGCCCACCTGTGGCCCAGAAAGTCCCGTATGGCAATTACGGAATTCTCAGTTTTGAAACACACGACGAGCAGCAGCCTGAGCAGCTTGCGACCCCAGTGCACGCAGACTGTGCAAGCCCTATTGTACAGGAAAATGACACCGAGACCATAGGAGGGACCAGCATACAGAATACATGTACCCAGAACGTAGTGGGTGTCGAAAACAATGAGACCGATGAGGCCGATGAGAGTGAAGAGATGGATCCTCCTTGGGATACACGACATACAACCTTCGAAGCCGATGAGACCGATGATGCGGAGGAGGCGGACTTGAGTGTCGCGACTTGCGAGACAACCGACGTCAACGATGACGCTGAGACCAACGATCTCGCCGAGCTGGTTGACTCAAATTCTTGCAACAACACCTTCCGGCCCCCTTGGACGTTCGATTACTCTCTCCCGGACCTTTTCACGCTCGTCGAGGCCCTCTATGGCTACAATCTTCCTTTGCAACTGCACAATCCGGAGCGTCCTTTGGTGACCAGACGGCACCAGCACGTCTGCCGTGTCCTGTCAGATCAGCAGACCCTTTACACCTATCACAGGCATTTCATGATTGGCCCCAGCTTTTCCGACAGCTTCCGCGGCGCGATAACGGTTGTTTCCGCCCGCTCGGGCGGTGTTCTGTTGGATGCTTACATGACTGCCCTGGCGCTGTGGGATGACCAGCATAATAGAATGAAAACTCTTGATGAAGTAAATCCTCGCGAAGGATCCAACTGTCTCAAGAAGTTACAAGCTGCCTCTATCATGGATGCGCACGATGCTGCCGCCGTTATCATGCTCGGTCAGGTTTTGGTTGTCTACCACATTGTCCTCTTAGGTACATCTGCGCATACCATTTTGCGGCAATCACTGCTATTGGTTAAGGACTGGTATCCCTCGCTCCTCGCTGAGCCCTGCCTAAGGCCCATTACCGTTACTTCGATACTTGTTGACACGGTCGAGTGCCTGGTCAAACGAGAGATACCTATTATTCAGCCCCCACACGACGACCTTTCTGCGGTGGATAGGACCCTTCGGACTCTGCAGTGATATCATCTGCATTCTCTATGACATCTACGTTATAAGCTACGAAGCTAAGATGTCAGCTTGTGCAGCGCCTGTCGTATCTGGCAATTCTACACATTTCCGGCCTAGGAATCGCAGTAAAGAACTGGCCGACCTTGAGAGCCGAGTGCGGGGATGGGAGCCGGCGCCCCCTACCACCTTCTTCAATCAATTCAGTCGACTAGAAGTAACAGCCATGATGCTACCTGCTCGGGTATACCGTCTGGCAACTCTTCTCATCATCCATCGTCTCCAATACCCCCGCGGCGTTGAAGATGATACTGCATTACGACTGGCAATGAACATCACGGCTGAGCTGGAGTGCTTTATCGAGTGGGCTCCGGTGGAGATCAAAAGACTCCCAATAGGGTTACCTGTCTTAGTCAGTTCTCTCGAGATTGATTCTCCGAGTGAGCGGGGAATTCAATATGTGTCTCCAGTCACCGCCGGAGACTCAGAATATGCAACGAAGCTCAAAAGTTCCGCAAGTCTGGTGAAGGCGGCGAGAGACAATGGGTATCGTGGCCTGTGGTTTGACCTGGTTCAGGGTGGACAGCACATACCAGTGCTTCCTTCGTGGTCTCTAGTTGAGTTGAGTCACAGCGGGTATGCTTAGTATTGTTGTTGTTGTTGTTGTTGTATTTAACGCCATGGCGGCAAGGGCGTAGCCCTTGCGGCAGACCTCCCGAGGGGTATGTGGCGTGGAGAGCCGCAGGCTCGGGCTACCTACTCTACAATACACAACCTTTACCAACGTCCTCCAAATCTTGCCTATTGGCTACTATGCGTTCAATCTGTCCCTGGATCCCGCTGGTTCCTCCAGTTCCTTTGCTTCCTATCTGGTCCCTTTAGTAGGGCAGGACGGTTGTCTTAAGGCCCAGCCGGAGGCTGGCCCCTAGTAGCGTGGGCGTATCGATCTGTTGCTTCCTTACGCCACCATCGTGTGTATTGGGCCCGTATTCGTTTCTTGGCGAGTCACTTGATCCCTGCTAGGGTTGCCAGTCGGCCTAAGGGCACCGGGAGGGTATGCTTAGTAGAGATACTAAAAAAGCAATAGAAAACGAGACACGTTGAGCTTCTTTCTGAATTTCCTAAGCAGCCATCATGTTCGGCTTATGGACGGCCGAACAGCACCTCTTGGGTGTCATACTCGAATTTCAGATCGCCGTGCCAATAGGGCGCTACGTCAGCCCTCGACACGTGCCAGGCTTCGTCCAGCGCTTGGACGACACCTTCAGGCCGTATTATGTTTTGTGTCTATGGCCGGAACGTGGCTCTGGGTGCCTGAGATGAAGGGGCGTACGATTTCAGAGATTGACGACCTTTTTGAGGTCCAGCTTCGGGCTCGAGACTTTGAACATTGGGAATCGCTTCCTAATCGAGAACATACCTAGATATAGTCTCTGTTCAATACAAATTGATGACTCCGGCGGCATAATGTGAACCAATAAGGTGGCCAGTGGGCGTTTCAGCCATGACGCACGCAGGCGAATATGCAGATGCATCGGTTGATGGCAGCTCTCAATGCTGCCTCCACGGGTTCTCGGTTATGCGCTTGCCCAGAAGCGATGGATGCACCGGCGGGTTCTAGAGTATGCACGGGGTCTGCAGACTCCCAGACCTTCGACGACAAGCTAGTCACGAGCGCAGAAAACAAAGCCACACCATGATTATAGCGGAATTACATGATAGGGAGAATAGTAAAGACTGTATTGCTAACAATGGCAAGGGGTTGCCTACTTGACTTTGGGTTAACCTCATTGAGAGTCTGGAAGTCGCTGGGCGTTAGCTTCATGTAAAGTGACCTCGGAACACTAAGACGTTCAAGAAGGCTCTGCTTGAGCAAGAGGCCGTCTACAAGACATCCAGATCAAGGCACACTGTGGCTGGGGCTTAGAGAACGTCAAAGTAGAGTTTCGGGAGGCATGAAGCGTGGGTAGGGGGAATGAGACATACGCCGTCGAGATATTCGGATAACACGACTATTTGGCGTGAGAAGATTACTCGAAGTGAGACTGCCGAAGGTTGGAAAGCCTTTGGACCGACTGCAACAGTGATTTGACTTGCGCCAAGCCTCTAGCTCCCCGAACTTCACAATAAATGCTCCTTAGGCTAGATTCTTCGGGGAAGGATGAAGGTACCGAATCCAAGTATTCGGGATTTCGGACATTGGAGTAGCTTGATGAGGTAGACACTTGAAGGGATCTTCTGGGAAAGGTTTTCCGACGATCTTGCTGGAGAGCATGCCCTCTTCAGTTTGGATATGCCGTTGGTGCCAAGCCACGATACCAAGATTTCGTGACCACAATTGATGCACCATCATACGCGTCACAATGCGGAGGCGATTGGCTACCTGGTATCCTATCTAAGGTAGATGGCGATCCCCGGTGCCTCAAGGTCCCTCGCAACACGTGGCGAATGGGCAACAGAGACGTTCACGACGACGCCTTTACCGCCTTTCAACTCCCTCAGCTCCCACTCGAGCCTAATCGGGTATCTCGAAATAACCACGGGCATGCAAACGGCCGTATGCGCAATCCCTCTCGGCCCAACGAGTTTCTTATTCATCAACATGCATTCCACCCTGCGCACGCCTTTTCTCCCAATTGGCCACCGGACCGAGAGGTGATCACGCCCATCACTCTGGCTCGTAAGACGTGCTTCCCTGGAGGGGCGTTCGTGTGTACCAGGAGATGGACGACGCCAACCGTAACCAGCAGTATCGAGTCTAGTCCGCCCCCGCGATGTCACCCCGGTCTCATCACCGGTTGGGGAAGGTTGCAGCGATCTCTCGCGTATTGGTTATGCTTACATCGGGCCGCAGCGCTATTCTGTCTTTCCCTTGATCGCCGTTAGACTTCGCGATGTGCATGCTGTGTCCCGGATTTATTGGCCTGGACGCGATGCCGTACGACGCTCACTGTCTTACCTGCATGTTCCATCAGCGAATCCTTCAGGCCTAGCCTCTGCCAACTTCGTTGGATCCCGCGGCGGCAACGGCCAGGTCTTTGATAAGCTCGATCTCTGGTGCTGACAGGCCTGCCATACCGCGGGGTCGAGTACATAGTGTATGGGGGAATAAAAGCTTGACTCCGGCAGTCGCTCGTCTCCGCGGAGAAGCCAGCGTCGCCAGCCAGCCCTTGCGAGCAAAACCATCCCAACTCTCTCTCGTCCTCTCAGATCTCAACTCCGAAAGGTTTTGATTCCATAATGGAAACCGACGGCGTGGTAAAGTCAGAAAAGACGGCACGGGCCGAGTCGATCGAGTATGTCGAGTCGCAAGCGTTCGACGAGACGTCGACACGACGCCTGTTGAAGCGGCTAGACTGGCATATCATTCCGTTTATGTCGTTGATCTACTTGTGAGTCGCATCTGCGTCTCTGCGATCCCACCGCAGCGCTGCGTGTCGCTGCGCTGCAGTTTATGCAACGCTGACAGTTCTCCAACAAAAGATTGTGCTTCCTCGATCGGACGAACATCGGAAACGCCCGGCTCGACCACTTAGAGCAGGACCTCAACCTCCACGGGATCCAATACAACGACTGCCTCGCGGTGCTATTCCCGTTTTACATCGCGGCCGAAATCCCGAGCAACATCATGATGAAGCGGCTCAGGCCCTCCATTTGGCTGACTTTCATCATGGTTTGCTGGTCGGCGGCGATGATTGGGCAGGGTTTCGTGAAGGACTACTCCGGTCTCATGGCCACGAGGGTCGTACTCGGAATCTTCGAGGGCGGACTATTCCCGGGCGTGAACTACTACATCACGCAGTGGTACTGCAGGAACGAGTGCGGCTTCAGAATGGCCTTGTTCTTTTCGGCCGCAACCCTCGCAGGAGCCTTTGGCGGCATCCTTGCGCGAGGCATCGCTGAAATGCACGGCGTGGGTGGTCTTTCAGCTTGGTCATGGATCTTCATTCTAGAAGGCATCCTCAGTATTTTGGTATCCTTTACTGCTTACTGGGCGATTTACGATTATCCTGCCACGTAAGTTTCCCGCGTATCTGCTTTGACTCAGTCTAATCCATTTCTAGGGCGCAATTTCTTACCGAAAAAGAGCGCACCGAAGTCCAAAGGCGACTCCAGGAAGACTCCGGGCATTTATCAAATGAGTTCGACGTCAAGTACGTGTGGCAGGCTATCAAGGATTGGAAGATCTACATCCACATGCTCATCTGCATGGCCGGGTTCTGCCCGATCTACTCCATTGCGCTGTTCCTTCCGACCATCATCAAGAACATGGGTTACACCGCCAACAACGCCCAGCTGATGTCCGTGCCGCCGTACGTTTTCGCCTGCATCTTCACCATTGCTGCGAGCTGGTATGCCGACCGGGTGAAGCAGCGCGGCATCTTCCTGATGGGGTTCCAGCTTGTTGGCATTCTCGGATTCGGGCTGTTGGTCGGTACGAGCAAATCGTCGGCGCAATACGCCGGAACCGTATTCGCAGCAGTCGGTAAGGCTTCAACACGAACTAAAAGCAACGGTGAAAAAAATATGCTTACAGTCGCAACAGGGATCTACCCGCAAATTCCGCTAGGCCTTGCGTGGAACAGCAGCAACATCGGCGGAAGCCTGAAACGAGGAACCGGCATAGCGATGCAAGTCATGGGAGGCAACTGCGGTGGCATCATTGCGTCCTACGTCTACCTTTCTCGTGATGGCCCGCGCTACACTATCGGACACAGCATCCTGATTGGCTTCGTTAGGTAAGTTGTAACCTATCGCATACAACACCCCGAGTCATCGTTAAGCCATTCCTAACCGATGTGAAATAGCATGGCCTTCTTTCTGTCGCTGTTCATGACAACCTGGTGCCGAAGGGAGAACGCGCGCCGTGACCTCATCGCCAGCCAAGCTGGCGCACAGGAGTTGACCGAGGAACAGAAGGCGCAGGAGGCAGAGCTTGCCGACAATGTGCCTTGGTTCAGGTACACGATCTAGTCAGCTAGTGCCACATGAAGAGACTGCCACGTGCAAGGACGGCGGATAGTTATCGCAAGGCAGGATGTAGCCCCTTAAAAGGATGCTGTAAGCTCGTGTGCCTGAATATGCAACTGTACGTAATCCAGAGCTCGCTAGAGATGTGTAAATAAACTCAAAACGGCATCATATGCATATGCTATGCTATCCATCCAATAGTACGCTGGCGCCTGCTGTATCGGCCAAAGGCTACGGGCATACCCTTTCAATCTGATAACGGCGCGTACTTGCTTGATTCATGGCGGGAATGGCAGAGAGATTACGCTCGGGTGTGTTGTCAACCACGAGCTAGTAAATGCACTCTACGAAAGTTGGTGAGATAGCCTGAGTCGAGCAAACAAGATTGAAACTCAGACTGCATTGATCGCCCACATTCAAGCGATAGATCATACGCTGTAAAGATGGAGATTGTACCGCAAGGTCTCACTGGTTGCTATCGACGCCATCTAAACCGACCTTCGGACATTCCACCTGGGTTCATGCAGGACAGTACCCGTATCCCGTTCAAAACAAGGCCCGGGAAACGCTCTAGACCACGACACTGACCGATGAAGCTTGTTAGATAGCAGGGTTGTCTCAACTAAGATAAACGCAGTCGATGCTGGTCCAAAATTGAGTTTTTCATAGAACCCGAAGAGTGCGAGTTGTGTTACTGTGACATCGGAAAAGAGCGAGGCAGACCTCGAACCAGATGTTGAGCAGGGTGAGGTATCCTCGCAGACTTCACGACTCCTCGTGACCCCAGGAGTCTTTCAATGACTTTTCAACTTGTTCGATCTGCGGCCACATCAAGTTTATCCTAAGGCTCCTATGCTCCTGGGATTCTCCATGCTCGATGCGGGGGAAGGGGGAAAAACACGCGTATTCAGTCGAAAAAGGTTGACGTGTAACCTCCTTTCGCGGTAACACACGCTGAAGCGACAGCCCCAAAGGCAAATGACCACAGAGTTGTTCTTGTCTGGGACAACCGGCTCTCGATCGCGTCTACTCGTCGGCTACTGTCGATCAAGACGTTTCAAACAAGGACCGGCCCGCGAAATCAGCGCGTTAGTCCAACTGCTATCGTCCGATTGTTCGAGGAAAGGGAGACAAGAGGAGTGCGCGTGTGGGGGGATACAGGAGGACTAGAGCGGTTCTCGCCTGTGGTAAGCCCACTTGGCTCCGGCCCTCCGTGTGTGGTCATGCGGACACTACTTCGGCAATGGATCACGTAGTCGGATGCAAATTCAAGCAGCTCAGCCACAGATTGACATAAAGTTCGACGTCAAATAAAACAAGGCGGGAAGATGAGGCCCAGCAATTGACCCGTCGGCCAATCACACACACTCCATTACGCGTTAAAGATGCAGGAATTAGGCTCACAAACCGAGATGTCAGGCGACGCGCCACTGGTCCGGCTCCGCAGGGCTGTGTAAGTCGGGCCGGACGAGATATCCGGTAGATCTAGAACGAAAGTCCGGTGTAGTATGGCTCGGTTTCGGGTTCTTTCGAGTTCTCCGAGCGTGGCTTGTGGTTTTTTTAGTGGTGGTTTAGCCAGCCGTTGGCCGTAGCCCATGATCTCCGACGACGACATGGTTCTCGCGCAGGGCTTGTAGGAGCAGTATTCTGTCGGAAAGCCCGGTTACGTAATACGGAAGTCAGCCACGGATTTCAGTTGTGGCGGTGACTGGGCGCTCGGCGTAAGGTTAATCCCGAGCGCGCCTCAGGCATCCAGGGGCGTCCCCTACCCCTATCCCTAGGGTCAGGGACGCTCCCTGAAGCACTTAGCAACTTCAATACATCACCTTTATGGCCCTGGAGGCTAGGCGTACGATTCGACATATTCCGGCGGGTAAGGATGGGGAAATTGGAGAATCATGCCCCCGATGTGACGGTGGCCACCCAGCACGGAGGGGACAGCACTCTCTACCAAATAGGCTTTAACTCGGCGACAGCCTTACAGATAGTAGCACCTGGCAGAAGTGTGCCTTATAGTTTCCTGCATACACTACCTAGGTTGACAGGCGTCAAAGGAATTTGAATTGATGGGTACAGGGGACAAGGGAGCAGATGGCGGGGGGGGGGGGGATTAATGATTCTAGCTGGGTCTGGAGAAATCCGCAGAGGAGACCCCATTAACGCCGGAAGCCAAAATTGAGTAATTAGTCAGACGTCGCCCCTGACAATACGACGTATGCACAGGCCATACATCATAAGGTACCTTTACACTATGCGGCAGTAAGGCGGGTAACTCTGTCACATTGTTACTGCTGCGGCTTCACTGCAACACAGGGAGAGAGGCAGACCACCTACTGCGTAGTACAACCCCACGCAAGCCGTGTCGTGGATATAGGGGCTTGGGGGGGGGCCCACTGACGTCCTGGTGTCGTGGCTGATGAGCGCGGCCGTCCCTGAGCCACAGAGGCATGCCATGCGACTTCGGGAGATGCGACACTGCCTGCGTACTGCGTAGACGAACAAGCAAGCACATGTATCGTCCAACCTTTGGCCCTCGTGGCATCCTGGAAGCTAAGCTTGAGCCAGATAGCAGCCGGCCTCCGCACCCTGGAATGCTTAGACGAAACGGAGCCGTACCTTATGGCACACGCACGCACCCTCTGGTCCCTACAACTAAGGTATGCCGGGATGCCGGTACCCAGCAAATGGGTATCATTATTTCTACCCACTCTCTCCTGGGCTTCCGGCCCCCCTATCCCTTGTCTACACTTCCGCGAAGCTCCAATGAACGCGGCCCAGATAGTCTGTACCGTACCCGTTTCACCTTCTCCACGCCCACACCATTCCATATCCGTACAGCTTTTTTTTTTTTCCCTCCCTCTCACTACCCGCTCCCCGGCGAAGCCCAACGGGGCAGAATTGCCCAGTGTCCCCGAGGACCAATACCGAGCTTCCCCGTTCTACATGTTTCCATGCTTTGGATATAACCAAGTGGCTTTGCTGCGGCGGGAGTGCCATTGAACTGAATCGACCTCACCTCGACTCTAACCTGACCCATCTACGTTTGAGTGCTTTCTTTCAAAATCCCGAGAGCTCCAACACATTACATACAATACATGCATCCATCCATTCCCATCCCCACAAATTCGCTTTCGGTCTCCTGAAAGCTCGTCGACCGCCAACCAACCCAACCCAACCACACAGCGCACACCCGGTTGCCGACCCCTTAGCGGTGGAAAGGCAAGAGGACTTGCATCCTGCCGACGTCTTACGTGTAATTGGACTCGAACCGATTCGTCGGGTCTCACCAGCCGTCTCCCCTGCCAGAGCAGGGGCCGCGAACGGGGGGGAAAGGGTGGCTCTCTGGCTTTCTGCTCCTCGGTGGCCCAGCCTGCCTGCCTGGCCACCACGCGGGAAGGCAGTGAGTAGAAGGGCGCGCACGCTTCGACTGTCTAGGAAGTGAGCCGCCGAAAGTGAGGACACTGGAGGCTGTTTGGCTGGCCCCCCTCTGCCGGTGAAGAGATGCCGCGTCTCGGCTACAAAAAGTCTCGAGGTGGCTGTGCAAGGTGTAAACAGCGGCGTGTCAAAGTACATACTCCTCTCTCTTCCTCTCTCACCCTCTATCCATAAACTGCGAAGCTGGCCTGCCAGTCAGCAGCTCACAGTCGCGTCCCCTCCCCCGTCGCGCGGTTTGGCTGACATCTCTTTCACCCCCAGTGCGATGAGAACAAGCCCTGCGGCGCCTGCATCAGGCACAACACCCAATGCAGCCTCGTCGAGGGCTCGACGACGGGCCAATTAACCTCCAGTGACGGCAACAGCATGAACTGGGAACCAACCTCTCGTACCCAACCCCCGGTGGCCGTCCCCCGGGCGCCGAGCCTGCAGCGGCGGACGTCGTCGCGCAAGGCCTCGGGCAGCAGCCGCAAGACGGCCGCCTCGTCCATCAGCCCGACGGACCACGCCCTCACGCCGCCGGTCTCGGACTACGTCGTGGCGAGTGACCAGGCCTCGTCGTCCGGGGGCGGCGCGAGGAGGCAGTCGTCCCTCGCGGCGTCCAGCCCGGACCCGTTCCCCTACTTTGTCAAGTTCTCGACGGGACCCGTGGAGCCGATCCATCTGAGCAGGTGGATCACCGATCTGGAGCTGATGCACCACTACGCGACGGCCACGTGCCTGACGATGCCGAGGGCGTCGGATGCCAGCAAGATCTGGCAGTTTGAGGTGCCCAGGCTGGGGCTGACTTACATGTTTCTGATGCACCAGGTCCTCGCGATAGCAGCGCTGCATCTAGGTCATTTACACCCGGAACAGCGCGAATCGTACGCTCTGCACGCGTCGCAACACCAAAACGACGCGATAGCGGGCATGCGGGAGTCACTCGCGCAAATTACGCCAGAAAACTGCCACCCCCTCTTCGCGGCATCTTCGCTGCTCCTTATCAGCGCCTACGCGACGTTCCCATATCAAAGGGGCGCATCAGCGGCCCACGAGGCACCGACAATCGACGACGTAATCGACGTCTTCCTGCTCGTGAGGGGCATGAGCGAGATCCTCGGCTCGTCGCAACCAATCATCAGATCAGGCCCCTTCAAGAACTTCTTCACCGAGATCGTGACGCCCGCCTCGACGCAGCTGCTGGACGCCGTCAGCCAGCACCTGCGGGTTTTCCAGGACACACTAGCAGCGAGCGACGCGGACCCCACGGGCAAGGCCATCATCGCGAAGGAGATCGTCGTGGTCCTGGAGTGGATCGACCACGCCACCAAAACGACGGCGTTCCCGGAGCTGCGGGTGGCCCTGACGTGGCCGATCGGCATCACGGAGGAGTACATGCAGCTCCTGCGCAACCGGGACCCGGCGGCGATGACGCTGCTGGCGTACTACTCCGTCGCGGTCCGCTCGACGGAGAGCAGCACGTGGTTCATGCAGGGCTGGGGCATCAACGCGGCGCGGGCCATCGTGGCGGACCTGGACCCCGCATGGAAGGACGTGATACAGTGGCCGCTGGCGTTCATCAGCGACCGGACAATACAGCTTTAGCTAGCTATGATGGCGAATATTATCACGAATACATACAACAGTGAATTTTCAGCTTCACGTCTACACTACACTACACCACACTAGGGACTCGCACAGACGTCTCACAAGCGTCATAAGACTCTGTAAAATGTCACGTTGGTCGGACTTGTACTCGACTGTGCGGTCGCATTTTCGGACTGTTTGATGACCACGGCTCGGCTCCCACTTGACAGGTTGAGATGGATTAAATCGAGCAGCTTTCATCAGTACCGGGCAGACGGTTCGTTGGTCTCGGCCGATGGCACCGCAAACTCCGAGGTGAGAGCTAGCTATACAGTATTATTCGCATCTTATTCGTATCTTAGATGGGCAAGGCACACTCGTCTTGCTCATTAAAGACCCCAGAAAGACCCTATCTGCCACAAAGCAAGAGTGGGCGCATCTGAAACTAGTCGGGCGAACTCTCAGCTCCCCCCGAATGCGAATGCGAGCGGAGTCGGTCCGAAGTCTAAATGGCCTGAGTGGAGGTACCACATCCAGGGTAAGCGGTAAGGCTGATTCTGAGTCTCGATATGTCACCATCCCTTCCTCGGGGGAGCCACGGCATTTTAAGCTCAGTAGCGTCATCCATGCATGCTAATGACTGCACCGTGGTCCGCGCTTGGGCGAGGTGAAGGCTCCGCCCCGAGCGGGAACGCGGGATGAAGGGTTGGAAAGGTCCCCTGGGTCGACGGGCGATAGTCCAGAGTCAGCACTAGAGAGATGATCTTTCTTCTCCTCCTTCTCCTCTTCCACCTTTCCCTTGGACGTGTCTTGCCATCTGCCATGCCTCACCAGATACGCACCCATCCAAGCCCGACATGCCCAAACAACAGCTCAAACCTGGTCAACGATGTCGTCTTTCTCGTGCCATTCAACTTTATCACGAGCACCCGATGTCTGTTCTCTACGTTTCAACGTTGCCACGCAGATAAGATCACAAAGCTTCTTTTCACAACACCTAGACTTAAGCATAAAGGTATGGCTCAACGGCTGTGTACGTGCACCACACTGATCATCCGTTGTCAGGAAACGGCTGTCCGGAAAGACCACAAGCGCTTCAGCATACGAAGCGGAACCTCGATGCACCGAGCAGATTGGGCACGAAGCCAATATTCAGAGCCGGTTACGAGTTGAGGATGTATACGCAACCTGCACTCAAAAAAGCAACAAATAAATTAGAAGTCTAAATGCTAATACAGTTGAATTGGTAAGATCGAATTAGGATCCATGGATATCTAGGAGCGTACAGGCTCAAGTGCATTGCTCACGGCAAAAGGTCGTTGGTGGGCAACAACCCTTTGCCGGGAGCAATAAACATCGGCCTGCAATCTTCTAGATATCCTATCTAGATCTCACCAATCCAACAACCGCAAAAAAAAAAAAAAAAAAAAAAAAAGGGGGTACATGGACGGGTTTAAACCCAGGTGTCGAAGAAGCGGACAGCCTGGAAGAAGGCCTCCTCCTTTCCGTATTTCTGTCTCGGGTCCGAGACGTTGGCGCGGACGCCGAAGCCGTGCGAGGTGCCGCCGTACAGGGCGAGGGAGAAGGGCTGGCCGGTCTCGCTGAGCAGCGCCTCGACCTCGGCCCGTCGGGCGGGGGGCATGAGGTTATCGGTTTCTGCGCGACAGAAAGAAAATCAGCAACTGAAGCACGGTCACAGACGGGTGGGAGGGGAAAACGCACCGGCAGCAGCGACGCTAGCAGGGCCGGTAATGGCTTTGATCTCGTCGTCGGTCAGCAGGCTGGGGTGCGCGGCGAAGCCGACGTCGGCGCCCTTGCCGGCGGCGAGCTCGCGGAAGGCGTAGCGGCCGCCGAAGCAGTAGCCCGTGACGGCGACCTTGGCGACGCCGAGCTCCTTGCGCAGGTAGTCGACGGCGTTGGCGATGATGGGGTCGGTCACGTTGGGGCCGTGCTGGGCGAGGAACTGCGTCGTGTTGAAGCCCGGCACGTTGATGTCCTCGGGCGCCGGCTTGCCGTCGAACAGGTCCGGCGCGACCGAGACGTAGCCGGCGCGGGCGAAGCTGTCGGTCAGACTGCGTGGAAGGGATTGCGTCAGCTTTTCTACCCGTCGTATCTTGGCGCGGAATTCCTGGGCATCCGCTAGGATGAGGGCGGACGCGTTCATGTCGTCATGGAAGGATTCGGGGCGCGCGGCACTTACAGCTTGTTCTGCGCCAGCTGGATGCCGAAGACGTCGGTAAGGTAGAGCACGCCGGTGGTCTTGTTGCCGCCCTTGGGCTTGGAGACGTAGAGGGTTTCTGCATAGGAACTCGCTTCAGCGCATGGTCAATTGGTCGTCCGCGAAGCATGGCAACTCACGTCCGTTGTGGGAAAGCTCCTCGCCGACCGGGGTGCCGGTGTGGGCGATGGCGGAGACATCGGCGACGGGGCAGTTTTTGGCGCCGGCCGCGAGGGACGCGAAGCCCATCAGGGCCGTGACGATCGTCTTGCTGAGCATCTTGTTGGATGATGTTGCTTGTTTGACTGAAGAGAACCTCGGGAGCTTGGGCACGATCGAACGGTGACGGGGATGAGACCAGACGACTTCAAGGGGGAGCGAACCTTGGATCTTTTTAAGATTTAAGCTTCATTCCGAGTTTCCCCCCTTCTGGCCCGGGGTAACGTCTTTTTTGCCTGATTACAAATTGCCACCAAAATTTCGGGACCATAATTGAGCAGAATGCTGAAACGGAGATAATGGAGGGTGAAGGCGATTGTTGCTCCGTAGCATCGTAGCATCGCATCATCCGCTCCGCCATCCTCTGGGCGGAATTCCCACGACAAAAGACCCAAGCCCCGGCCAGGACCCCTTGGAGACGTCATCTAATCCATCGCCGGCCGCCGAAAACAGCCGTGATCGGTGAGATGTCCGGCGGGGATAAGGTTCCAGTCTGGCCCCAAGAGGGAAACCAAGTCCTTCTCCGCTGGATAACGCACGAATCAGCAGTGCCGGTGCCCTTGTTTTGTTTTTGCGGTTCGAATGCTACGCAGATGGCAGATAGAGGTGGTGATCGCTTAGTGATGATCCCTGGTCGAGATGCAACGGCTTAGTGATTGATCCCTGCATTCCAGGGCAGATGCGCGCGGGCGGGAAATGAGTATTGTTTGGGACGAATTGCCGGTCAAGTGAGGGGGAACCGCGTGGGGCCATTGCGAATGATTCAACAAATGGACCCTCCGCCGTTTCGCTGCCGATTCGGCCATTATTGATTGTGTGTGGTCTTCATTATTTATGCCGTCGGTGAAGGTGTCTCACCGAGCTGCATCTACGTACATGTATCCACGCGTCCATGAGATGAGGATGACGTCGGCCAGCTCGCCGCAGCCAGACTAAAGACTACACATTCCTTATTCCTTCCCAGCCGGAGCTCTGGGTATTCTCCGGTCCCTGCCTGCTCAAGCTTCCCTCCCCAGCTTACCTCAGATGAGTCCGAGCAAACCCTCCTTGGTGAAGAATTTCGCCATCAGGATGAGGGCCGTCCCAGCCATGCACACGACGCCGCCAAAAATCGCAATCTGCTCGAACCCGTGGAAGCGATCCAGCAGTGCTCCGCTGACCGGCGGCCCGATGAGCACCGCCACGGAGGCGATGGCGATGCCCATGCCCATGTAGGTCCCGATGTCCTTTGGCGTCTTCGGACATAGCGTAAACACCACCGACCCTCCGGAGATGATGGCGCCGGACGTCAGCCCAAAGCACGCCGAGAAGACGATGATCCCCGCGTTCGACGCCGCCTTGGTCCACACGAGGATCGAGACGGCGGTGAACAGCCCCGCGAAGAAGAGGATGTTGATGCGCCCGATCTTGTCGCCTAGTATCCCCGGCACGATCCGCCCCGGCACCGACGCGCCGTTGATGATGGCGACCAGATACCCCGCGAGGCTGGGCGGCATCCCGTGCGCGATGCCAAAGGTCGGGAGGTAGAACAGCGGCACGAACATGCCCACGAACATCAGGCACACGCCCGCGATCAGCAGGCAGTACAGCGGGTCGCGGAACGCCGACCACAGGAAGAACCGGCTCTTCCGCGGCGGCAGGCGGGCGCGCACGGCGACGGACGAGAAGAGCAGCAGCGGCAGCATGATGAAGCCGCACGTACGGACGGCCCAGCCGAACCCGACGCTGTCCAGCAGCTCCGAGAGCACGATGGGGAAGACGACGGCACCGACGGACGAGCCCGCGATGGCGAGGCCCATGGCCGCGCCGCGCTTCTTGAAGAAGTACTGCGGCGTGGCGGCCATCGCGGGGAACATGATCAGCCCGTTCGAGATGCCGCTCAGCACGCCCTGCGCCAGCATGAATTGCCAGTACTGCCGGCACAGGCTGGTCATCATGATGGAGAACAGGTAGACGACCGCAGCGGGGCGGATTACCTGGAGAAAGAAGGTCAGTCGGCCAACGCGCGGCCCTCTTCGGAACAAACTCCGCCCTCGAGGCTGGAGGCCGCACTCACCCACGCGCCATAGCGATCAAACACCGGCCCCCCAACAGCACCCGAAGCGAAGACGAGAAACGCCTGTATCGAGCCGATCCACGAAATATCGTCGGGCGTGTGGTTTGACAGCTGGTTCCGCATGTAATAGGCCTGGAAGACGCCAAACGAGTTGGTATACCCCAGCGAGCAGAACAAGATACTCGCCGTCCCGGCGGCCACGAACCACGCCCTGGCGCCGCCCTCAGGGAAGTCATCCTCGGCAGACTGCGAGACCCTCTCGTGCTTCTCTTGCGTGCCCTGCTTCTCCTGCGTGCCCTGCTTCTCCTGCTGCCCTGCAGTGGGAGCCTTGCTCCTCTCCGACTCTGCCCTCGACACGCGTCGTGCCTCCCGCCGAGCCTCGCCCGTCGTTGGCCTCGAGGGCTCCCCCTCGACGACATCCTCGACGACATCCTCGACCCCGTCCTTGGCCTCGCTCCGGCTCTCGTCACTGGCGGCATCCCTGGTGTCGCTCATCTTTCGTCGCCTGCGGAAGGAGATTTTCTGCCCAAGCCTCTCGAGTGGATGGGAGTGGGAAGGAAGACCGGGATGAGGTTCCGGAAGGGACGAGTTTTGAGGCGCGGCAAACCCCTAGACCTTGTCCAACGGACCGGCCTTGCTGCAGATCTGCACTGCAACTCAACACCTTTTTTTTCTCTTTGTCTTTCTCTGCCCCTCGTCTTGCAGGTGTCTTCGCCCCGGGACTCCGCGACCGGCATGATGATTCCAAGTCGCTGTGCAGCAGCGCATGTGCCCGTTGAGGAACGTGCCAGTCCGAGCCCCCCTAGACATGGCCGGGTTACATGCTATGCCGCGGATGCGGCACGGTCGAAAGCGGACGTGCGCCGGCGGCTTTCCGGGTCTATTGGTGTTACAGCTGCGGCCCTTTGGCTTTGGTCTGAGGGGAGGGGGGGGGGGACGCAGTCCAACGCAGTCCACGGCCGAGGGGGCGCTGCAGGGAGACAGACGCCTCAGATCTGGCTCCTGTCTCTTGGCTACCGCGGGAAGGCCACAGGAATCAAGATCTCGGTAAAATTTCAGACATGAGATTGGGGGAGCGGGCGGGATTGCGCTGCATGATGAGTGAGGCCGACGAACACACATGCACATAGTTTGGCAGTCTCTGCGTAAACCGTCATCCGAATTGTGATAGCCAACGGGGAGGGGAAATTAGCAGCGAATCTAATTCAACAAAAGCTAAGCAGGGACTACATAAGGGATACTCGGAACGTCGCAGGCGCTTGGCATGCTGCAAGGCACAATGTCCGACGTGTGTGTGCCATGCCCCCATCTCACATTGTTACCCGCCATCCCGACGATGCCCAGCAGCAGCGGTGTTCATGCCGTCCGCAAGAAAACACTTCCCACACTGCTCATGCCTGATCTCTCACACTCTTACTCACTCACTCACTCACGCCTTGGCGCACTCGACCACCCCGATCTCGGTCCCTTCCCTGCGGTGGATCTCGACGATCCGCAACCCGGACGCCTCGGCGATCTTGGCGAACCCCTCGTCTGTCCGCTCCTTGCCGCCAATGTTGAGCATGATCATGTCCGCCGCGGCGCTCCGCACCGACGGCGGGTCCGAGACGACCTGCTCCATGATGAGCACCCGCGCGCGCGGCTCGTCGTCCAGCGCCGCCCGGAGCCGCGACAGGATCTGGATGCACGCCTTGTCCGACCAGTCGTGGAGCACGCGGCGGAGGAGGTACACCATGGCGCCTGTCAGACGACGGGGGTTAGCACTGACATGTGATTCTGTTTATTTTTTTAAAAAAAAAAATTTTTTAAAAAAAAACCCAAAAAAAAAAAAAAATTGATTGTAGCAACGCTAGCTTACCCTTGGTGGGATTCTCCTGCATGAAGTCGTGTCCCATCTTGGCAACATCCCTCAGCCCGGGGTCATCCGCCCGGACGACCTCCTGAATCACCTCCGGCCGGTCCTGCAGCACGCAGCGGCTCTGCGGGATACCCGGAACGGCCTCGAGGATGTGCTTCAGCGTCTCGCCGTGGTTCCCGCCGACGTCGACGAGCAGTGTCCTCGCGCCAGACCTAGCCTCCTCCGCGAGCCACTTGAAGTCGTAGATGGACGCCGGCCCGCCATGCCGGCCGGCGAGGGACCCCTGCGACCGCATCGCCGCGGCGAAGATCTCGGCCTTCTCCGGGTCGAGGTCGGTCTGCTGCCACACGGTGAGCTCGGGGTGGCCCCAGCCGAAGGTGTAGGGATTGTGCGAGACGCCGGTCGGCTCGTGGTTCCCGTAGGTGGTGAAGTATTCCGGCCAGTGGGTGTACCCGCGCAGTCCGTGGTTGAATATCACCCGGAAGAGGTTGCCCATCGGGCCTTTGTGCTTGAAAAGTGGTGAGGTTGCCGAGTGGGCGACGTGGCCTGGTGATGTCTGGGTGAGGCGTCCGGTAGATACCAACATCCCACCAAGTCGGGCTTCACACACAGCTGTTAGCAGAATTGCCTCCCCCTATGAGGCGAAATGACGCACCGACAAGGCTCTCATCCGCGTCGATTGACTTGGCGAGTTTTGCGTACGAGATGCTGCCCTCGGATGGAATGGCGTCGAAAAGCTTCCATTCCATAAACTGATTAAGCGCTCCCATTTCACCCATCTGGATGTTGTTGGCTAGGCTCACATAAAAATGAGGGAATCAGGGGATGGTCTCACCGACGCAGCGTAGCCTCCCAGCATCTCCTCCGGACCCATCGTGAGCTGGAGAATCCGCTTCGCCTTCATCGTCATCCTAGACTTGACAGCCTTGTCATCCATCGACCCGAGATCCCGAGCATCTTTCGATAAGCCCTCGCTCAAGGCGATCAGGGCCTGTTGGGGCGTCATGTCGGCCATCTTTCCACGGTCGGCTGGTCGCGTTCTTTGGTAGTCGACGATGTCTTTGCAGAAAACCGTTAGGATCCCGCCTTTCCGTCGAAGTCGGCCCTTACCTACGCAGGCGGCTCTGCCGGATTTCAATTATGATCGACGCTTCGTCCTCGGAGCCTCGGGCACGAACACGGGTGTCGTATACGGGGCTAGGCACTGCCGGTCATTTGTGATTGAGATAACCCGGGACGACGCGTTGTCAGCTTACGAGCCTTTGCCCTCTCGTCGCGCGGCGGTCCTGTAGGCTGTAGTCAGGCGGCACGCCGCAGGGCCCACACCGCCGCAGACCGCCGCGCGACGTGGTTGATCACGAGATGGGGTTGATTAGTTGATTCGACCTAGTCGATTCGGACATTGGCGCTTGGCCGCGGGCGCTACTGGCGCTGTTCGTGGCGCGAATCTGGACTTCCCCAATGCTGGCGGGCGCAGGTCTACAAAGGGAATACCGTGAGCTAGGAACGATTCAGAAATGGGGGAGTCCTTAGCCCAGCGGTTATATGAGTCGGTCAGCTCAGTGGCTGGAGATTTCTGCCTGACTTGGTCTACATCACTTGTCTGAATTAGGTTAATTAAAGGGCCAACGGCAGTCGCCCTAACTCGGAATTTTTCCTAGAGCTTACCGTACTCAAAGGCTTGCACACCTGTTTTGCTGACACCGCCACACGTTGGCGTGCGTTATCCCGCACTTGGTGGTGCTAGCTGTAACTTTCAATCGGTGCCGAAATTGGCTGTCACATGAAAATGCGACTGTGTTGTCTGCTCGACGACAGTGACGGGAAGAGCAACTGTCGTTTCAAGTTGTGTGTTAATTGAAAGGACTAGGGGACCGGTTCAGTCTATTTGACGTTGAGTTATTTCATTTGATTCGTCAATTGCGACTCGTGTCTGCGTGTGTCTCAGTTAGTTACACTCAACACACATCCAACCACACAGCTTTTGGCCTCTCACGCGTAAGGCAAGATAGCAGAATAGCATTTGTGATACAAGGACAATGTCGGATAATGCTACTACGAATTCCTTTCTCAGCCGGCTTGGACTATGGGTCAGAAAAACATCTAACCTTAACAGCAAAAGATGCCAACTAAACTCTGCGCTGCCGCTCGTTCTAACAAATCCAATCGAGCCTCGATTTGACTAATTTGACCCTTTTTCGCTCAGGATTAGTTACGTTGACTAATTAGCCAATTAACTAAACTAAATCGAGGCTACATAACTCATCTCATCGCTATTATATTACCCGATTTGGAAATAAGTGAAGCTATTCACAAAAATATTATAATCTTAGTATAAATAATCCAACATCTCTCTTAATAAGGAGGATCTTCCCCTTTGACTAATTCTTTATTAGCTATAACTGGCCCATTATTTGCGGTTATATTAAGTACCGTTATAACATTAAGGTTAGCTTTACAGTACTTAAAACTCTCTTATAATTAGTAGCCATAGCTAGGATAGAAAACACATTAAAGGTAAACTTACTGTCACGGGCCGAACCCGGTGCCCCACTAGCGCCCACCCCTAGGAAGCAGAGATTTCGCACCATATCATAGTTTACCCTTTTCCTCTTCAGCTTGAAATAAACAGTATTTGACTACCTTTCGGTTGAGACAAAGCCTAGGACCAGCCCTTCGCACTTACTAAGTAATAAATAAGTTAACTAGTAACTCCTCTACTATTTTATAGGGTTATTTATAGGTTAAGGAGGTTACCAGAGCTAAATCTTAAACTTATGTTATTATTGAGGAGACTTATAACCTCGCTTACTCTATACTTATTATTTAAAGTAACTATTTTTATAGGGGAGAAATATTACTTTGAGAATAATTATAATATTATTAGGAGTCTCTTTAACTTATATTAATAATTAAAACTAATTCCTAAGCCTCTTCTTATATTATAAACCTATTTAAATTAGACTCTTTATTTTAAATTAATCTAAGGTAAGAAACACTAAGTGAGGGGTAAAGAATTATAAATATAGAAGATAGAGGAGACTCTCCTAACTTTATATAATTTAGGAAGAGCTTCTACTAGGCTAGCTTAATAGAGGTATAAAGGTGCTCCTAGTATATAAGAGAGAGACCTCTAAATTGAGTAGTATATTACTTTTAATTCTCTCTTATATATTAGAGGAGAAAGAATACTTAATAAAGCTAGTGATAAATGTTGATTATTAGGTGAAAGGGGTAGCTAAAGTGAGTTTGAGAAGGTTAAGAGTTTCCCTTAGAAGTTAAGTTAATTTCTAAAAAGATATTTTCAATAGGAGGAATAATAAGATAAATTATAAAATTATAACGTGGTTCATCATCGACCAGGACACCATCATCAACCAGGACACTTTTCCCACCTTCATCATCCTCTCACTTTAACACATCTTTTCTTCTATTATATAATACCTAATACCTTGTCCGAAAATAGGATTAATTTAGCGATTAAAATAATTCAATTAACTCTACAATTAAGTATCCGATACGTAGTAATCATTTATAATGTTCCTAAAATTACCCTCTATACTAGAATAAACGGTTAAACTATTAAAACCGATAACGTACATGATAAGCGAGTGCGCCAGATAAGCGAGTGCGCCACCCAACCACGACCACTTTATGAATACGACCAGGAAACAACAACAATAACGTTAAATCAATTAAAACTACTCAGAATCCTCTTCCTTAGATATCGTGTTATTTACTGGGCACGTTTATGTATTATGACCGGTGTTCCCGTAAACACCACATCGCCGTTGACCTAATTTGGTCCTTGGTTTATAACCACTATTCCGGCGCATTTCCTCTTTTATCTAGGTTATCGCCTCCCTTTAGGATTATAGCTCCTCTACTTAGGATACAATAAAACTTCCCCTTTACCTTAGATGTGTTTTCTTAGCCCTCCGGCGTCAACTAAGTAGGTCATTTTCCTCTTAAAGTATTTTATTCTTAGCCTCCTTTAAGGTATACTAATACATAACTACTATTACTCTTTTAGTAATCTGGTTAATGGCCTAAAGAATAGGTGTTAGGGAGTTGTTCTAATAATGGGAGATTTATTCCTTAATAAGAGTTAATTAAGAACTTATTTTAGTTAGGTTATTTAGTGTTTTAGAGATCCAAAGTGGTGGTATTACTGGGAGGGACCCTGGGGGCATTGGAGTGTATAACTTAATGTCTAGTTTCGATAAGATACTTTTTACACTTAAGGGAATAAGCCCAGACCCTCTAAAACCCCCTTGGATGTTTTTTTCCGTAATAGCTTATATAAAAGTATAGTGGAAGGTAGGGAAGAAATCTTCCTTTATAATATGGGTATTACCTTAACGCATTTTATGTGACGGGCTGGGCCCTCTTGGAGGCTTCGCAGCCTCTCAGCCATGGACTCCGCTTACCTAAGCCCGGCTTACCTAAGACGGATTAACCTTAGGCCTGATTAGAGTAAACGGGTCCTATGGGGCGGAAAACATTTTCTCCTTTTCTCTCTTATCTTAAAGATACTCGTAGTAGTCGCTATAACTAGTTATAATATACGTACTTAGACTGTTATATTATTTTTAAAATCTTAGTATTATCGGAGATAACGAGAGTATACTGGGTACGGAAATAATTGTCGACGAAAAGTAAGTCTATGACCTTAGTGGGAGTAGTAAAGAGTCCTAAGTGGGTTAACCTAAAGGTCCCTGAACGCTTAAAGCTGATTAGCGAGGTCTGATTAGGGCTAGGAGGTTTTAATAAACTTAAAAGAACGCATTCCGCGTAGTAGAGTACCTTAATAACGTCGATTAGTATACTATGGTTACTACTGAATAAAGATGTACGGAAGGAACGATAACCGTATTATAATGGAAAATAACGTTAACTTATCCGGAAATCCGTAGTAGTTAGTGTAGTTAATTGGTTAGTTATTAGCCCAGTTATAGGAGATGTGGACCACCTAAGTGGCCGAACGAGAGGCCTAACGAGAGTAGATTCGAATACTATAATAGACCTTAGTAAAACCCAGGTACCTAACCTTAACGTCATACGAAGCCCCTACACCCTCTACGACGCCGATCCCACCCGATCAGGCCTATACACCACCTCCTAGATAACTAAGACACTAGATCCCCGATCCACCGAAGTTTAACGGATTGCATAAGAGATTTCAATAATAGTACCTCGAAATAAAAGGGAAGATAAGTGTAAATAAGGAAGCCTTTAGTTTAGCATCAGCAGTATTCACTTATATCTATTCTAAACTAGAAAACACTATATAAGCTATAGTGAGCGCTTATTATTCATAGGGAGGAGCTGATGGGTTAAAGAACTCTGAATAATTTATGGAATACCTAAAGGGTTACTACGCAGACCCTAACATAGAAATACGAGCCCTCAACTAACTGAGAATAATACGTCAAAAGGAGAACAAGAGTTTTACCCACTTCCTTCCCAAGTTCAAAAAGGAGCTCGTAGAAGTGGGAGGAGGACACTAACTGGACAACGTTAGGATTAACTACCTAAAAGGAGCTTTAAACATTATAATAAGAACCCCTTTAATCAGTATAATTAATAAACTAACAACCTATACTATATACACCTAAATACTCCTAACGATAAGATCAGAGTTGAACAGTGAATTATACCAAGCTCACCGTAAGCGTCAATACAGGAGATCGCTAATACCCGGCCAGAACAAAGTCGAGTTACTAACCGGACAGGATAGTTGGATAGGATCACCTTAACCTGATTAGATGGATTAGGAACCCACTAAGGTAAACCGGATAACCAAGGACAAACTAGTCTAAAAAAGGTTAAGTTAAGAGGAAACCCGTAAATACTATAATTATGGTAAGAAGGGGTATATACAATGGAGATGCCCTAGAGACCGGAAAGATAAGGAGACTAAAACCTTAAAAGGGAAGACTAAAGAGCATAGTGAAACAGATATTAGCTCTGATTAGGACTCTAAGGACTCGGGAAAAGAGTAACTCCTAGTGAAAGTTGTTATTAGGAGGAACAAGTTATAGAGGAATAGAAGGTTATTAAAAAGAGTATGGATTATGACCTATTTTATGTTAATATCGGGATTAATGGGATACGCTATACAACTACCCTTATTAATACAGGATATTTAATATACGCCCTGATTAGCGACGCTTTCGCTAAGAAACTCTGCTTACTACGTATTAGTATTACACCTCGGAACTTGATGCAAGTTACCATTATAGTTCCTAGTGCAATCCGCTACGTCACTTACGCTAATATTGATATTAATGGTTATAAATAATACCGATTATTCTTTTATATTATTCCTAACTAAAAAGACGACGTTATCCTTGGAAGGTCCTGGATGATTGATGATAATGTTATGGTTTACTTAGTACGAGGTACTCTGCATATAGGTGTTGTGGACTATTGGGTAATAGAAAGGAAACCGGGTTAGGCCCGGTAAGATCCAAAGTTCCTAATCTAATAGTAAATTGGATTGGTATTCTTAGCTCTAATTAGGTAAACATAGAAAAGAAGAGAGACCCCTTTTAGTATATCCACCCTAAATGCGTTCTCCGTAAATTTAGCTGATATTGAAAAGGCCCTAATACTAAAAATAAAGATAAACCCGAGGACGAAACTCCCTATGTATTACTATAAGTTTTTATATATTTTTGACCGAGATAAGGCTAATTAGTTATCACCATATTAAGATAACATCGACCACGTAATTCCCATCGAGAAAAACTCAACAGGGCAAAATAAGCCAGTTATATGGGGACCCTTATATGGGATGTCTAGGGAGGAGCTAATTGTACTTCGATGGACCCTCACAGAACTACTAGATAAAGGCTTTATTTGTGCTAGTAGTTCTCCTACTTTATCACCCGTTCTATTTATTTAAAAACCCAGGGGAGGATTGAGGTTTTATGTTGACTACCGGGCTCTGAACACTATCACTAAGAAAAATAAATATCCCTTACCCCTAATTAGCAAAACTCTGAGAGCCCTAACTAAGGCTAAGTGGCTGACGAAGTTAGATGTTATTATTGTATTCCATAAAATTAGGGTTAAAAAAGGTGACGAATAGAAGACGGCCTTTAGAACAAGATACGGCTTATACGAATAGATGGTGACTCCTTTTGGTTTAATAGGGGCCCCCGCTACGTTCTAGAGGTATATTAATTATACTTTACGGGACTTCTTGGATGAATTCTGTACCACTTATATTAACGACGTTCTGATCTATTTAGATGGCTTACTCGTTGATCATAGGGAGAAAGTTAAGAAGGTCTTAAGCCGTCTAGGTACTACTGGCCTATAAATTGATATCGATAAATACGATTTCGAGATAAAGAGGGTTAAATACTTAGGGTTCATTATCGATGTAGAGAAGGGTATCCGCGTTAACCTAGAGAAAATTAAGGTTATCTAAACATAGGAGGTCCCCCAATCAGTGCAAGGAGTCTATACCTTCGTTGGTTTTGCAAATTACTACCGTTAATTTATACTAGACTTCTCAGGGTTAGCATACCCCTTTACAACTTTAACGAAGAGGGATGTCCCATTCGTATAGAGTAATGAGTGTGTAAAAGCGTTTAATAAGTTGAAGGCCCTCCTGATTAGTGCCCCTATATTAGCATATTAGGATCCTAATTAAGCTACTATATTAGAAATAAACTTATTAGGTTATATAGTGGGTAGTACTTTATCATAATACGATGACGAGGGTATTTTACGGCCTATTGCGTTCTTTTCACGGAAGAACTTACTAATAGAATGCAATTACCTAATATACGATAAGGAACTATTAGTTATAGTCCATTATTTAGAACACTGGGACTCTGAATTAAGGAGTATAAAGGAGTTTATTATCCTAACCGACCACCTTAACCTTAAGTATTTTATAATTAAGAGGTAATTAAGTGAACACTAGGTCAGATAATTAGAGCTCCTATCCTATTATAACTTTATAATCTAGTTCCGACCCAGCAAACAAGTGATAGTCCCTAATATACTATTTAAACGAGAATAAGACGTTCCTAACACCCAGCGAGATAATCGACTAGAAGGACGGAGGATATAGCTCCTAAAGGGGAAATAGAACATGGTTATGGTGAACTGGGTAACTCTCGAGACGAATTAAATAAATACAACGGAATCCGTAAAAAGCACCATAATAGGCGATATGGATTAGGACGACGATCCTAAGGCTAATTGGTCGGAACCCATCCTGAACCCTTTTAAAGAGGAGCCCCTAAAGTCCTCTTAGATTAAAGGATTATAATTAAATAATCGTTATTAGCTAATTAGGATAGTTATAAAAAGGGGGGACTATTAATTACTATCATAATGGAGGCTGCTTATAATACTATTAGAGTACTTAGTGGACGACGACGGTAAACTCTTTTAGAGGGAGAGGATCTGGGTCCCTTATTATGAACCCTTATAAACCCGGTTAATCTAAGAGTCCTATAACTCAACACTTAGTGGCCATCTTAGTAGAGACGCGTTAAAGGCCTTGATTAGCCGCCGCTTTCACTAGCCAAGCTTATCGCAGGATATCTAACACTTTATAAGGAACTACGACGTTTATGGACGGGGTAATATATGGCGGGACAAGAAGAGGGGTCTTCTAAAGCCCTTACCCGTCCCTGATCAGGTCTGAACAGAGATATTAGTCGACTTTATTACAAAGCTACCACCAACCCACCATATAGGAGCAACGAACATTATGGTGGTAATAAACCGACTATCTAAGAACGTGATTTTCGAGCCACTTAAGGATATAACGATGGACGTTATAGTTACGGTGTTAATACTTAGCCTAATCAGATACCACGGACCCCCGAGAGTTATTATTTCGGACAAAGGCCCCCAATTTACCAGTTATATGTGGAAACAACTCTATTAACTATTACGGATAAAACAACGTTTATCTACGGCCTTCCACCCGGAGATAAATAACACCATAAAATAAGCTAACCAGGTAATAGAAACCTACCTCTGAGCTTATACTTTGTACACTTAAAATAATTAGGACGACCTACTTCTAATAGCGATAATGGCTATCAATAACAGGGTTACCTCGTCAACAGGCCTCAGCCCTTTCTTCACCACCCACAGCTATAACATCGACCTAATCAAAGTAAAGGAAACTCTATGAACTAAAGGAAAGACCCCCGCAACTCAGGCAAAGGCCCTAATTTCGAAGTTAAAGGAGGCCTCCGAATAAGCATAAGCGGCGATAACCTCCGCCTAAAAACGATAAGAAGCCTCGGCAAATATACAACGCCAACCTTCTAACCAGTTTCGACCAGGGGATAAGGTCTAGTTAAAACTCAAAAACGTCCATTCTAAGAGACCATCTAAAAAATTAGACTAAATAAATACGAAGTATACTATATTAGAAATAATCGGATCCTATACCTACCGGCTTAATACGCCGCCGGGTATTCATAACGTCTTTTATATATCCCTAATCAGGCATATAAGAGTCGACCCACTACTATCACAAGAACGAGACGACGCCCAACCACCACCTCTACTAATAGACAACGAAAAGGAATTCAAAATCAAAGAAATCCAGGACACTAAGAAGATTCATAGTTCCTAGAAGGTTTTAGTTAAGTAGAAGGGCTACGTGGAGCCTACTTAGGAACTAGTTGAGTTATTAACGGAGACTATAACTTTAGATTGTTACGAAGCTAGTTATAGACGAGTCCCTTTAAACGGGGAGGAGGGAAAGGGGGGGTAATTGTAACGGGCTAGGCCCTCTTAGAGGCTTCGTAGCCTCTTAGCTATGAACTCCGCTTACCTAAGCCCGGCTTACCTAAGATGGATTAACCTTAGGCCTAATCAGAGTAAACAGGTCCTATGGGGCGGAAAACATTTTCTCCTTTTTTCTCTCATCTTGAAGATACTCATAGTAGTCGCCATAGCTAGTTGCAATATACGTGCTTGGACCGTTACATTTTATTCTTAATTTCTCGACTATACGCCGTCTTAAGGGGCCTAAAACACCCAACGTCTAAGGGCTGAAGTAGATAAGATGAATGAGCCGGTATACAGAGTGTAATGATATTATTCTTTTTACAAAATATCTCGAAGTCTATAGAATAGTGATTTTCGTGTTTATCGACGACGAGGAGGCGATATCGGCCTCTTAAATGTGGTTTAGTATACCGATTAAAGTGTTAAAGCTAATCTAGGCCTCTTTTGTTTATTATTTATCCATTTTCAGATGTTACGATGACCTAATTGGGTAAGAGACCCGATTTAGTGTACTAAGTGGAGAGGTGATATTAGCCCATAACGATAATATATAGTGGGATACTATAGCCCGATGAGCTGATGAACTAAATAATTATAACCTATTCCCGATTACTAAGCTATACTATTTTTATGTTTAATCGCTTTTTAGTACTTATAATAACTAATCTAGTTAAGATTTAACCTATTATAAACCTAATCTTATTAAAATTATAGATATCTAAGTCCATAATACTATACTTTATAATTGTGTTCATTATAAGCTGAAACCACGTATTTATTGTATTTGGATCTTCGTATTAGGCTCTCTTATAGTTATACTTCTAAAAGAAACGCATTCAGAGCCGTGGTTATCGTTTAATGAAGTTTAAAGCCCATCACTTGCTGACCGGCGGTGCGTCACGGTCAGCAAGTAGTCGATTAGCCATTTCTTCAACACTAGCGATCCGGGGAGGAAATAATCGGGAATCTAGGTCCAAATGTACTCAACCAGCTTCTCCTCTTTAAACGACGTCAAATTCCGCGAGTTCGGCATACTATCACCTCGTAATGGGGTGCCCTTCAATCGGCGGCTCAAAGTATCGCAATTAACTAAATAGATCTTTACTATAACCCGGATACTAAGATTAGGGTCTCTTTGGATAACTTAAAGGGCTAACTGGACTTATGCTTTTTTGTTTATTGATTGCATTATTGTTAATAAAGGAATTGAAGGTTAAGATGATACGGTTACGAAACGCAGGTTGGGTGGCGCACTCGCTTGTCTGGTGAACTCGCTTATCATGTACGTTAATACTAATACATAATTAAATTTAATAAAACCCAAGGAGGAGGTAATTATTTAATATATTATTAATGTGGATTTTCGAGGATTCTCGCCCCGATGCGTGGATGTAGAAGATATGGCTAATACACTACTCCGGAAGTGTGCCCTCCGACCGGTTAGGAAGCGCTGAACAGAACACTTCGTCCAGCGATGCCCAGAACTTAAGATACGATTTTCTTATGTTTATGATTATTAGAGAAGCCTTTATAAAGATCCTACGATTATGAAACCTTAGTTTCGACTTATGGTTAATATACGACCAAAATACGGTATTATAAACGAAGATTTTTATAATTTCAATAAAACTGACTTTATAATAGGTATAATCCGGCCTAGAATAGTTATTATATATTCTAATTAAATTAGGAAACTAAAAAAAGTTCAACTTAGTAATAGAAAATAAGTAATAGTAATTTATTATATTATTAATAATAGTTATACGATACCGCCTTTTTTAGTGGTTTAGGGCCGCTTTTACTTTACGAGTTAGTACTCTGAGGCCAGATTCCGGATAGCTGGGCAATTAAAATAACTTTTAATAGATGGACCGATAACGAGATTACCCTCTAATGGCTTCAGCATTTCGATAAACACTCAAAACAGCGATTAAGAGGTACATATCGGATACTAGTCGTCGATAGCTATGAAAGCCACGTTAATAGCGATTTCGAGGAGTATTATAAAGAGAACAAGATTATAACTATCTACTTACCTACTTATTTATCACATCTAACCTAACCTTTCAACGTTAACTATTATAGTATATTAAAACTGAAATATGGCTCTCAGATTGAGCACTTTATTAAAGCCCGGATTACCCATATTACTAAACCCGAGTTCTTCCTCGTATTTAAGGCTGTATTCCTTTAAACCTTTACCCAGGAAAACGTCTATAGGGGTTTTAGAGGGGCTAGGCTTATTCCTTATAACCCTTAAATTATCCTTTCTAAATTGGATATATAATTACAAACACCAATAACCCTAAACACCCCTATTAGGTTACCCGACCCTTGGGTTTCTAAGACACCTTAAACCATTAACGAGGCTATCTCTTAATCTTCACTTATAAAAGAAAGAATCTCTAAGCATCAGGGAAACTTACCAACGCTAATTTATAAAATTACCGATAAGCTTTCAAAAGGTTTATAATACATTTCCTATGTAATTGCCCTTATGGAGGAAGAGCTACGCCATCTTCGAAATGCAAATACGGCCCTTAGTAAACGCCGTAGAACTAAAAAAACTAGATTATAGGATAGAGGGGCACTAAAAGGGTCTTAGGTAAGGGATACTATGGCTAAAAAGGGTATTATTAAAGAGGAAGGGCGTAAAAAGGAGGAAAACGAGGGGTCATCAAAGTGTCGTCGAATAAGTTTATAATATTATAGTATTTATTATAAAACCAACTATAACGTAAAAACTTATCCAAAGGTTGTGGAAATAAGTAGTTTAAGTGATTCTAAGTAATTATAATTAATTTAATTAATTTTAGTTAAGATATGGAAATTGTTAGTGATAAAGGTGGGAAAAGTGTCCTGGTCAATGATGGTGTCCTGCTCGATGATGAACCACGTTATAGAGTTTTCTATTTCCTAAAATACTTAAGGAGGTACTCTATACTAATTATTATCTCCTAAAAATAATTATAACTATTTCATTTACCCTAACTCTTTATTCTCTTCGTTTATAAATAGAAAGCCTTAAAAATGGACCTAATTTTAGTGAGAACCTTTTAGTTTTCTAGTAAAACGAGGTTATTATCAGGAATTCTTTTTATAATATTATTTTTATCCTAGATTTAATTAATATAGGTTTTAATTTCTGCTTTCTTTTAAAGAGTTTAATTAATTATAAAGTATATAGAACTCTACTTCGATTTACTATTAGAGAGGAAGTGAGTTTCTTAAAAGCTCTGAGTAAAGAGTTTAAAGTCTAACTTAGTATTAACTTTATAGGATGTTTTCTTAAACTACTTGGATTATTAGGGTGAGGTCCTAATAAACTTCATAATATTACGAAGCTTATTAATAAGCTTAGTCTTTTTTTAAAATCTTAGATTTTCCTCTTTATAGTTAATAGTTTAGTAGACTATGACTCAGCTTTAAAGGCCTTACAATTTACACTAAAAAGGAGGGCTTGTGTTACTAAGTTAAGGATATAATTACAATAATGTTGCGAGCACCAGCGCGTACGAGGTTAAATGGTAGAAGAAGGCTTGGTCTATCCACTATCTGGTGGGCGCGTCGGGCAGCATGATTATGCCGGTGCGGGCGCCAGGGTGTCACATGATCGCTAACTCATCCGAGTGCAACTCCCAGACGATCCGGTGGCCGAGTGCGCTTGCGACAAATACCTTACCTTATTCTCTCAGTTTAATAATTATTCTGAGTTATTAAGGGTTAATGTAACGGTCCAAGCACGTATATTACAACTAGCTATGGCGACTACTATGAGTATCTTCAAAATAAGGAGAAAGGAAGGAAAAGTCTGCTGCCCCACAAATCCGTTGGATCCTGATCAGGTCTGCCTAGGCCTGATCAGGCTTAGTAAGCAGCGGTTGGCGTTGAACATGGCCGAGTGGTTCCGAGGCCTCTGATCGGGCCTTGGCCCGTGACAGTTAAAGTCTCTTATATAGAAAAGAGATATAGGTATTATTATTATTAGTGTTATTGTTGGATTCACTTCACCAGGCGCAAGGTCAGCTGGCCGTACGGCTTAAGCTGGGGAAAATATCGATATATTCGTGGTAGTCTGCTGTTGTTGTCTGTTGACGAATCGTACCTGCTGGCAACAGCGAGTGTGCCAGACTTGTAACAGATCTGTCACTTCTAATTGGCTCGCTAATCGAGCCAATCGGAGTATTTGCGGCAACAGGTGGCACCAGATGGCTACCGATATTCCGATAGGTATTATATATAATAGTACCCACTTAGTTAGTAATTTCCTATTATTAAAGAGTTTTATAAATATTATTTAAAAAGTTAAAGTTATTATAATTATTATTTATATAATTAAAAGTAATAAGGTGAAATTATTATTAATTAAGGTTATTAAAAAGTGGGTAATAATAATAAAGTAAGTAAAGTTATTAGGTGACGTTTATAAATTAAATCCGATATAAATATTTATAAGGGTATTATAAAGTTTAGCTTTAATATAGGTTTAGCTTTTTGTGAAAAAGATAAGAAAGTACTCTATTATTATAGTTTTATTTTAAAGTATTTAGTTAATAAAAAAGAAATTATAAAATTATAAAAGGTATTAAATGGAGTTTATTTTAAAACTAGTAAAATGAGAGATTACTAGTATTAGTAATTAAAAAGTAGAAATCCCTAATAGTACTAACTTTTACTTTGAGTATATTAAAGACCTTTCTCCTCTTTTAATTAGGAGAAATGCCCTTAAACTCATAGAGAGTTTCCTCTATACTTGACTCATCGGAGGAGGGGCCCTATTATGTGATATAGTGACATTTGTACGTATTAGCTATAGTTATTAATAGGAGGATATATATACTTATAAAGGTGGTTTATAGTAAAAAAAGAAGTAGTAGCTAAGTAGAACTTTGGTTTTCCCTTCTTATTATACTATTAATAATACTAAACGGTGGAAGTAGGCCTAGTGAGACCTAATTTAATAAAAAAGAACTTATAGTCCTTAATCTAAGTCTTCCTAAGTTTACCCCCCTTCTGAGAAATTTACTCCTCTATAATATACTTTTTATTATACTAAATAATTATAAAAAGGTTAGTAATTAATAGATTTAACAGTAGATAGGTGGAGAAACTCTTAGTAACCTAGGTAGTAATTTAAAAAGGGTATTAAAGTTATTAGAGGGTATTAGAAGTTAAGGGGGTAGGAGATAATATTTATAAATACCCTTATTAACTATAAGTATTATATTATTCTTAAAGTATTTAATAAGGCAGAATACTATAAGGATAATAGACGTTGATAAGGGATAATAAGAAATAGGGGAGTTATATTAAAAACCGTGGTTTTCCCCTTAAAAGGGAGAAAATATAATAAAATCCTAGAATTATTAATATAATCCTTATAATACTTTATTATGATTATTATAGATTAGAAGAATTAGAGCCTTAAATTGAAAGAATTAGGAAATACTAGCTATTGAAGAAAAGAAGCCTTAGAGGAGGGGGGGGGGAAGTAACGTACTGGTAAAGCTATTATAATAAACGTAGGAAGAATTAGGGATCCTAGTAATGTTATGAATACTGTGAATGTTGGTTGTTAAGGAGGTATAAGAAGGAAGAAAATATAAAGCAAAGAGAGGGATAGTTTAACTCTTTTATATCCAAAGTTGAGATTTCTAAGAGTCACAGATTACTGAGAGGTATGGTTAGAAGAGGAAATTCATCGAGGAGAGTGAAAAGGAGTGTTGTGAAGTTGTAGGAATTAATAGTGCTACATATTAAAAAAGTAAGCTAATATACAATAAGCGTGAATATTCGTAATAATAGCATCTCATTAGCTATACAGCTGATTACTAAGAAATATAATTAAATTAACCTAATCTATTAAATTGGAGGGGTTTAAGATTAGTTATTTAACTGGTGTAAATAGCTTTAATTGGTTGCTTTATTTGAAAGTTGCTTTAATAGATTGGATTTAGTGGCAGCGCTGACTAAGCTGAAGAGGCATTGGATATTAGTGCTTAATAATCTTCAATTTCTGGCTAAGACAACAGTGTTTAAATAACAAGTCGTTCTTTCTTGAAGCTTCGGAGAATTAAGAGGCTCTCATAGATGTTTGATTGACGGGGTCAGGACAAAGAATGAGATGGCAAGGACCGTTCACCGCACGTCTCTCAAAACTTCCTTGTTTCACGATGTTTGTTGGTTCTTCCCATTCAAACAGGCCATCGGCAATACATGTTGGACCCAATCAATATGCAGGCGTCCTCTGACCCACGCTCCCATGGTGTAGCTGGTTTGCACATTGCTCTTATACCTTCGTCACCAGACGGGAGTTATGCAAAGGTCGTGAGTTCAATCCTCACTGGGAGCATTTCACGCCCTTTTTTATTCTCACTCAATGTGTTCATTTTTGCGGGCTATTAATGAGCGGCGATTCGTTTTCTCATGAAATGTATCTTTTATGTAAGCGGTGAACGATGTGTCTGTCTCATTATTATAATCTAAGCTAGAGAAAAACTGAGCGTATATTTAGAGAATGTTTGTGTTTCCCAGGCAGTCAAGATTTCACCGTAAAAATGTCATATTCCGAAGGTTTGTTTGCCGTTGGTGCAATTCAACAGCCATTTACCGTCCATGGCCATAGTGGGAACTCATCCCAGGACGTGCATATAGGTAGGACCCAGCAAATTGCCGCTTGCTCGGAGTATCTCCGTTCTTGAAGACCGATAGATTAATGCTAGCCCCTAGCACGCCACCGCGGTCCAAATCCGAGTTCCGGCAATGGAGTCCTTCTCTGTATTGCGCCATCGTCTCTACCTGTCTTTACGTAGTGGTATTGCCGGAATGGCACTCTTTCCCGCCCGAACCCCACATGTCAACGGGCTCCCGCGAGCGGCTGTCGTCGCTTTCCGCTTTCAGGTGGAACAAGAAAGTAGGATTAGCATCATCGGACAACGGTTCAGTAAGATGCGAAAAAGGCAATCAGCATTCCGTGCTTATATTGATGGGCGCCGGTGACCTCGCCGTAGAGTTGCCATTCAGGTTGAGTATCGCAACATACATCTGATTATAGAGGACCTGGAAAGGGCTCATAATCACTCGTCGCATGCTGCGTGAAACATGGCGTCTTGCGGTCGCGGTAGTTGGGCTAGACATTCGCCATGCTGACGAAATCTGTTGTGATCGCGGAACCCTGTTCAGGCTTCCGTTCGGCAGCTCACTTCGGATCCGATTGTATCATCTGCCCCTCTAATGTTGACATCGACAACGGCCCGGAAGCGACAGCCGATTGCAAAAACCTGCTGGATTGAGATTCCATAGCCAATGTGCCGCTCCCATCAGTCAAACTCTCTTGGTCAAGCATGGAACCTAATACAGCGCTTTATGCTTGCCGTTCAACGGCAGGACAGGGGCCAACAGTGTCCGAATATTACAGGTCTTCAGAGTACTCGGGCCGACCTGAGGTATTCAATCCAGGCGCGGTTGAGCAAGGCGATGCCGAAGAAAAACAAGAAGGAAAAAGGAGCATGCATATTGTATAAAAATCCATGCGATCGCGCCGTTCGATTCCTTCTCGAGTGCGTTCGTCATGCAGCATCTCTGACAGACAGCAGAGTCTCGACGCCTTTGACTTGAAATCTGCCGGGCATTTCTTTCAGCCCTACCCGCTCTCGTCCCGTGTCTTGGTATTCGTCGTCATGGCTTGGCGTCGGCCTTTTGGCGATCGCACCGATGCGCCCGGCACGGTGGTGGAAGGCCAAACGGAGCACATCTCCAACGGCAGCGTCCAGTACATTGGCGAGAAGGGAGGAAACGACGCGCCTCCTACCTACCAGGATGCCTCAGGTGCGCCTGTCGAGAACAATTCGCCGTTGGGATACGCAGTCGGGCCTGTCACGATCACGTTGCTGAACATCACTATGATGATTGGCGCTGGTATCTACTCGACACGTGAGTAAAACCTTTCAGTGAGATATACCAGCAAATACTAACATTTTTAAGCGGCCTCTATCTTGGCTGGCACCGGTTCGGTCGGCGTCAGCTTTGTTTATTGGACCATTGGTTACTTGGTTCGTGCCCTCGTATCCAGCCTCGCAGAGATGATCACTGACTGAGTCTATTACCAGATGTGCCTCGCATCTGGAGCCGTGTATCTCGAATTCACTGCATACTTCCCCAGTCGATCCGGTTCCGAAGTGGTCTTCCTCGAGCAGGCGTACCCTCGCCCCATGTGGCTCTTTCCAACAACCTTTGCGGTCCAAAGTGTCATCCTCTCATTTGGGAGTGCTAATGCCACCGGTTAGTGAAGAGATTGGATGTTGGTGGCTTTGGGGACGAGCTAACGCGGCGCGACAGTCATGGCAAACTATTTGATCGCCATATCTGGACACGAAGGCACCGACTGGCAAATCAAGGGCACAGCTCTAGCTTGCTATTCTCTTGCCACCTTGAGTACGTCCTTTCAGGTTTCAAATACGGTGCTCGAGCGTGCAGAACTGACATTTTTCAGCACTTGTTTTCAACACGAAATACGCATACTGGTTCTCAAACGGTGTTGGTCTCGTCAAAATCTTCACTCTGCTCTTCGTCATCATCACGGGTTTCGTGGTGCTTGGCGGTAACACCAAGATCGAGGATCCCAAGGCAAACTTCCGAGACGCGTGGTCTGGTAGCTCAACAGCTACCGCGTACGGCTTGACTACCGCCTTGTACCGCATTATTTTCTCGTACGGAGGCTACAACAACGCTTTCAATGTTGCCAACGAGGTGAAGGTATGAACCTTAGTAAGACTGACCTAAGCTTGGGGGTCTTGGCTAACCTTCCAACAGAACCCTGTTCGATCGCTGAAGATCTATGCTACCGCCGCTCTTACTACTGTTTACGTTCTGTACATGTTTGCAAATGTCGCATTCTTTGCAGCGGGTGAGTCGATTGCACACGTCTTCAACGCCTGATCACCAGAACTAGAACTGACCGTTAAATCAATCACAGTGCCCAGAGAAAAGTTCGAGAACTCTGGTCTCACAGTCGCGAGTCTCTTCTTCACGGCTGTCTTTGGCGATAGCGGGGCCGTCCGTGGCCTCAACTTTCTCATTGCGCTGGCCTCTTTCGGTAATATGATCGCCGTCATCATCGGCCTCTCTCGGCGAATCAGAGAGTGTGGCCGGCAGGGTGTCCTCCCCTGGACCCCGTTCTGGGTTTCCACCAAGCCGTTCGGGACTACCCTCGGGCCGTATGCAGTCATTTGGTTCCTGACTGCGGTGATGATTCTCGCTGTCCCTGCTGGAGATGCCTTCACCTTTGGTACGCTTGTGTCACGCATACAATCTTGGACATGGAGAGCTCTGGGATCGCTGACTACCAAATAGTGAACGATCTCGCCATCTTTCCTCAAGCAGCGTTTAATCTGGCAATGGCTGTCGGTATATACGTCGTTCGCTGGCGCCGAAGTAAAGCGAATCTCCCCGAGCCCGAATTCAAAGCGTGGCATGTGGTGATTATCTTCAACATCTTCATCCAGCTCTACCTGCTCGTCATGCCCTGGTATCCTCCGGCAGGGGGACAATACGCTGGTGACGTCAGTTTCTGGTACGCCACCTATGCCGTCACCGGTCTTGGAATGTGAGTAGCGCCTGTTCTATTCAAGGTGATGTGCTTGTGGATATAATTGTTGACAGAAATACAGACTTCTTGCCTGCGGAATCTACTACTGGCTCTGGGCGATCCTCATCCCGCAGTGGAGGGGATACCAGCTGCGCCAGGAGCTCATCCAGCTGGACGACGGCGCTCAGAGCAACCAACTTAGGAAGATTCCTAATGCCGAGGTCGCCGAATGGGATACCACGCACGATGCAGCTGGGCGTCTGATCGACCCGTCTGCCACCGAGGCCCAGGTCCAGGAGAAGGGTGCGCGAGCATCATCGGATGGCAGCAACTCAGATGTAGGCAAGAAGCCTCCACATCCTGCCCCGGAGAACCATGATGTCTAAAACGGAATGCGTTGCGAGACCCATGCCAGCACGCACTCTAAGAATCAGGACTGCACTGAGATAAGCCAAAGGTCCACAGAGGAAGTGCAGCGGGTATCCCCAACCGAGTCACACGTGAATGGAAAGATGACATGTCAATACGAACCACACTGCCAAGCCCTCGGCTGATTGCAGCTAAGCTTAATCTGGGATGAGAAAGTGAGGCAATCATGCCTTTGGGATCGAACCACCACGATGCGGTTTAATGTCATGCTGTCATCGAGTCTACCTGATAGAGAGCACTTTAAATAACATTGCGAGGGGTATTTTAAGCGCGCTAGCGTTGGTTCGCACACTTGCAAGACACATGGGAGGGAGATCCCGTTCGCTGACCGGAGCACCCGGGAAGAAGCTTATAGCTAAGGCAGCTTGATTCTCAGCTGCGATGAGCCTTACCGAGGTCTAGGCCGTGGAAGGGCCAGTCTTGGGACTTGGCGCGGCACCGTACCCGCCGTTCCGCCTGGGTATGTGCGCTTGAGTCAGGGAATGCCTCGTTAGAACAGAAGCGCGGATAAGGCGTTAGCGCTTCGCGGGTCTCTCGCACTTTGCGAGCACCTCTTCGGACTCTGGAGTCGTTGTCTACACCGCGTGCGACTCGTCACATTCCTCGGCTAATCATACGACCCGACGGAGGTGTTCGATATCCATCACCTTGCGTCGAATTGGGTCCTTCGAGGGTCTATCAATGCTCCTTCGGGCTCAACGGTTCCCATCCGCCTCGCAACTCGATCCACAACGGATCCCAGGCGTGGCCGCGTGGGCAACCGCGCGGGCGGACGCGGACGGACTTGAGTCGCACACGCCCTACACGTGGTTCTGGGAACGCGATAATGGGGCGGGGTACCTGGCTTCACTGCATGAAGACGCTGCCATCTCCATGTACCGAGTGGAGAGTTCGCTTCGTGACAAGTGGGCTGGACTTCCAAGGTTTGAGTTGTCTAGAGATTAATCAAGCAATTGATGTGATGTTTCGCGCAGGCGTGACTCAGAGAGCAGGCCGTCGAGGTTGCACGGGCTCACCAACGTCCATGTCAATGTGAAACCCCCGACCCAGCGGACATCGGACGAACCAATGGAGCACGGGGCCGAAGCCCAGGGTTCCCAGGGTTCATGATTCAGACTCGGCGGGCATCCCACCTGCCGGTGCTGTCGCCCAAGCCGAATCCAGGCGGGCGGCTCACAGCGTCTTGCCGTCTTCGGCGCGCGGTGCAACCGTATATCAGGAAAACTCGCGTGGGTCGAATCAATACCAGACGCACCGCTCGCATATGTGGTATTGATAGATTCTGCGCCAAGAAGATGACAGATGCGAAAGGGCTCGCGCACATTCAAGGCCAAACCGGAAATAGACATAGTACAATTGTTGCGGATATCCACGAGCGTCCTTCGAATCTTGGGCCGGGAGAGGCGGGAAGGCCCGCTCGGGCGAAACCAAGATACTTATGTGAGGGCCAAGTTCTCTTCCGCCTCGATTCTTCAGTCTTGTTGGTTTCCCTCTGGAGTCGCCGACGGCCGCATCAGGAAATCATGCTCCGTGCTCCCCGGATGGCACTTTCGGGCTGGATTCTGTTCTTCGGATAAAGCAAATGGTCCCCGTTTTTCTGATTCTTTGTTTCGATCTGTCATGACGAGCCTCCTGCGGTGGGCGCTCGTCCTGCTGCCGTTGGCAGCCGGCGTTGTCCATGGCCAAGCCACTCCCAATCTCGATCTCGATGCAGTTTCTTCGCCACTTGATATTCTGACACAGATTCCGCAATGCGCTGTAAGTAATGTAGATCTAGCTCATTGAACCAGCTCTAACTTGTACTTGGGAAGGCCTCATGCGTCACAGCCTCGTTCCTTGACTCGGGATGCAGTCTCGACAACATCGCACCGTGCATATGCACCAATGTCACCCTCTTGGAGGGAATGTCGGGATGCGTCCAGACGGCTTGCGAATGGCAGGATCAACTGAGTATGTTCTCGAGGCATTCGTCAAGAAGTCAGTCCAGCTAACGATGTCTAGAATTGTCCTACATGACGGATGATATGTGCCGTCCGTACCCGCATGCGACCCGAGATATCGAAATCAAGGTGGTGGTGGCTATGCTGGCCGTGATCACATTTCCCATTGTGGCGCTTAGGCTATTGTCGAGATGGATGATGGCAGGCCGTCTTGAGCTCGATGACTGGACTACACTTGGCACCTCGGTAAGTTGAATTAGGGGGAACGATCATTTACAGCTTTTAAAGAAGAGTTAGGTCATCCTTGCCGCCACTATGGGCTGTGTGATTGCAAGTAAGTGTGCATACCCTCAACCTCAACCCTTCGAGTTACTGTGCTAACATAATGAAGGCGCCAAACTTGGATTCGGGCTTCATTACTGGAACGTGAACCCCGCGAATGCCCAGCGCATTCTCCAAGTAGTTACTCTAACCCTAACCTGTTCTACGTGCATGATCTGACTTGATTTCGCAGCTTTACTACGCCGTTCAAATGCTTTATATTGTCGTTCTCATATTGGCCAAAGTGTCAATCGTCGCGCTCTACGCGCGCGTCTTTCCCAGCCGGACCTTTCAACTTGTCAACAAGTTGGTCTTTGCCTTTCTCATCGGCCATGGACTGGTCTTCCTTTTCGTCATCATGTTCGAATGCACTCCCATTGCCGGAATCTGGGACCGCACACTGGAGCGGAAGTGCGTCAACGTCAACGCCGTGGCTATGTCTAGCGCCATCCTTAGCATCGCCGAAGACATTGTCATCCTAGCGATGCCTATTCAGCAGCTCAGCAAGCTGCAACTCGGGTTCAAGAAGAAGGTTGCTGTTTGTCTCATGTTCAGCCTGGGATCATTGTAGGTGCCCCTGGTCCACCTAGCCGAGGACAGGCTTGAAGCTGACATTGTATAGTGCTTGCATTGCTTCTATCATTCGTCTGCGCTGGCTCGTACATTTTGCCGAGTCCTTTGATACCACTTGTGAGTCCATAGAAGCCCTCATGAATTGGTCAGATCCCAAGTTCTGACTTCGACTTTCAGGGGACAACGTCGACGTTGTGACGTGGAGTATCACCGAGATATCAGTGGCCTTGATGTGCGGCAGTCTTCCCGCACTCCGCCCCCTTTTCAAGAAGATCCCGGGACTTCTTACGACGATACGAGGACCTACCGTCGAAATTAAAGAAACGCTCGACAGAGGCAGTAGCCATATGTCATTCCGGGACAAGGGAGATCTGCCCCAGGCCAACACGCCCCAGCCGCCCACGCCCGAACCCGATACAGATATGACCATCATTCACATTGCGAACCAAAATGACCCGCGAATGAAACCGCTTCCACCTCCGCCTCTACAACCATTTACATACCACCCTCCCTGGAGAGGCAGTGGTGGCCCGCGAACTCCGCGAACTCCGCGAACACCCACCAGCGTTCGGACAGTGAGGAGAGAAGCGAGTGCGGACTACGAGATGGACCTTAGGAACGTCGTTAATACGAATGCTTGGATGTAGAGAGTTTTATTACCTAGATACCCATTTCAATTAGACTTGCCCCGCCGTTTGAGAATCGAATGTTCAGCTCTAATCGGGATTCATGGGTGTCAACGATGGACCCCATTTATCACCCAGAAGACAACCGAGAGGTCGTGAGGTATTGCTGGCTAGATAAGTTTGGTCTAGCCTGAGGGTGAAAAGGTCATCCACCATTCGTAACCTATACATATGTACCTGCATGTCATTTTCTCAGCTTTAATTGCGGCACTGGGTTCCTTGACAGCATCTCGAAGCGCAGAGAAATGATCGCATGCTTCTGATCAGTATGAGAGGAAGCTATGAAATTGACATGCCTTCTGACCCCATATTAGCCAAAGTAGTATGCTGGCTGGCTACTTTTCAGCGTTAGATTAGAGTGAGGCTTAATTGTAAGCACGAAACAGCGGGGATATGTCAGTTCACAGTATTTGGCCAGTTTCAGTGACGTCAAGTACCTGTTGCCTTGACCGAGAAGTCCGCCTCTTGAATTGCGAGCTTCCAGTGGAAGAACCTTTGCAAGAAGTATCATGCCTTTGTTTTACTGTAATATGATCTTTGATAGAGTGTTACTGGTAATGTCGGTCTTTAGATAGTTGCTGAATATTATGGCAAAATGAAAATCCACCTCAAGATGCGAATGAATAGGCTTATTTGTTGTCGTTGTTGTTGTTGTTGTTGTCGTTATTGTTGTTGTTGTATTTAACGCCATGGCGGCAAGGGCGTGGCGGCAAGGGCGTAGCCCTTGCGGCAGACCTCCGGAGGGGTATGTGGCGTGGATAGCCGCAGGCTCAGACTACTTACTTTATAGTACACAGCTCTTACTAGCGTCCTCCAAATTTTACCTATTAGCTACTATGCGTTTAACCTATCCCTAGATCCCACTAATTTCTCTAATTCCTTTACTTCTTATTTAGTTCCCTTAATAGGATATATTAGTTAATTATTTTAAAGACTAGCCGGGGGTTGGCCCCTAATAGTGTGGGTAGATCTTTTAGAAGAAGTCTGTTATACATAGGAAGGCCTTAAAGTGTCACGGTCCCTCCTGTCAGCCAGTAGCTGCAACAGGGCAAATAGGGACGTGAACGCAAACAAAGTAACTAAGCGCGAATAACGAGAAAGTAAACGAATATGGAGTGAACGTAGGTATGGTCTAAAGGTTTGTATTCTTCTTGGAGAGGCTTAACTATCTCGTGGTCACAGTGCTTTTTATGGCATCGTGGGATTTCACAATGTGCACGTGACTATTCACGTGATTACGGAAAAGCCTGTGACATAAAGCTTTTATGGTCGGTAATTAGACCCTTAAAGTATTACTCGAGGGATCCCATAGGTCCTATGAACTCTAACGAACTAGAAAGGTAGAGGGTAAGCCACTATTACTGTCGAATTGGTGGTCAAAATCGCGTATATTCTGTTATGTGTCTCTAAGTTTCCTGGAAGCCCCCTGGGCCCGTAGGAATAGGGGTAGGGGGTGCCCCAAGGAGGCTGGGGTGCGCGCTCGGGATTATAGTTCTTCTGAGCGAGCGCCGAGCGCTCAGCCGAGCGCTCAATCTGACGATTACCTCCTCGCTAAGGTCTTTCAGCATTAAACCAAGTAGTCTACATCCTTTACTTCCCCATAAGAGTAAGTAAATAAAGCTTCATCGTAGTTAAAGTATTAATAATACTATTCGAAATCTCCGTAGCCCAACTAGGCCACTAAGAGGTAATAAAGGGTAACCCATAAAAGGGCCAATTTAGAGGAGCCGGATAAAGTAGCCTCGAGCCCTAGTTGGGCGATTCGATCTATTACCTTCTTATACCACTATCGTATATATTAAGCCTATACCTATTATTTAGGGAATCACTTAATCCCTACTAAGGTTATTAATTAGCCTAAGGGCACTAAGAGTATTATACCCTACTTAGCTAGGCGGTTTACTTCTTCGTTACCTTTTATCCCCTAATGTAACGGTCCAAGCACGTATATTGCAACTAGCTATGGCGACTACTACGAGTATCTTTAAGATGAGAGAGAAAAGGAGAAAATGTCTTCCGCCCCATAGGACCCGTTTACTCTGATTAGGCCTAAGGTTGATCCGTTTTAGGTAAGCTAGGCTTAGGTAAGCGGAGTCCATAGTTAAGAGGCTACGAAGCCTCTAAAAGGGCCCAGCCCATCACAATTACCCCCCCTCTCCCTCCTCCCCGTTTAGAGGAACTCGTCCATAATTAACCTCGTAACGATCCAAAGCTATAATCTCCGTTAACAACTCAACTAGTTCCCAAATAGGCTCCACGTAGCCCTTCCACTTAACTAAAACCTTCTAGGAACTACGAATCTTTTTAGTGTCCTAAATCTCTTCGACTTCGAATTCCTCTTCGTCGTCTACTAATAAAAGCGGTGGTTAGGCGTCGTCTCGTTCTTGTAATGGTAGTGGGTCGACTCCCGTATGCCTGATTAGGGATACATAAAAGACGTTATGAATACCCGGCGGCGTATTAAGCCGGTAGGTATGGGATCCGACTATTTCTAACATAGTATACTTCGTATTTATCTAGTCCAACTTCTTAAATAGTCTCTTAGAATGGACATTCTTAAACCTCAACTAGACCTTATCCCCTAGTTGAAACTAGTTAAAAGGTTAGCGTCGTATATTTGCCGAGGCTTCTTGTCACTCTTAGGCGGAGGCCATCGCCGCTTATGCCCATTCGGAGGCCTCCTTCAACTTCGAGACTAGGGCCTCTGCCCGAGCTACGGGGGTCTTTCCTTTAGTCCGCAGAGTCTCCCTTACTCTGATCAGGTCGATATCATAGCCGTGGGTAGTGAAGAAAGGGCTGAGGCCTATTAACGAGGTAACCCTATTATTAATAACTATCATCGCTATTAGAAGTAGGTCGTCCTAATCATCTTAAGTATACAAAGTATAAGCTCGGAGATAGGTTTCTATTACCTAGTTAGCTCGTTCTATGGCGTCGTCTGTCTCCGGGTGGAAGGCCGTAGATAAACGTCGTTTTATCCGTAATAGTTGATAGAGCCGTTTCCATATGCGATTAGTAAATTGGGGGCCTCTGTCCGAAACAATAGCTCTCGGGGGTCCGTGGTGTCTGATCAGGCCAAGCATTAACGCCGTAACCACAACGTCCATCGTTATATCCTTAAGTAGCTCGAAAATCACGTTCTTAGATAATCGGTCTGTTACCACCATAATGTTCGTTACTCCCATACGGCGGGTTGGTGGTAGCCCTATAATAAAGTCGACTAATATCTCTGTTCAGACCTAATCAGGGACGGGTAAGGGCTTTAAAAGACCCCTCTTCTTATCCCGCCATATATTACCCCGTCCACAGACGTCGCAGTTCCTCATAAAGCGTCGGACGTCCTGCGACAGGCCTGGCCAGTGAAAGCGGCGGCTGATCAAGGCCTTTAATGCGTCTCTACTGAGATGGCCACTAAGTGTTGAGTTGTGGGACTCTTGGATTAACCGGGTTCGTAAGGGTTCGTAATAAGGGACCCAGATCCTCTCCCTCTAAAGGAGTTTACCGTCGTCGTCCACTAAGTACTCTAATAGTATTATAGGCAGCCTCTATTATGATGGTAACTAATAGTCCCCCCTTTTCATAATTGTCCTGATTAGCTAATAACGATTATTTGATTATAGTCCTTTAGTCTAAGAGGACTTTAGGGGCTCCTCTTTAAAGGGGTTCAGGATAGGTTCTAATCGATTAGCCTTAGGATCGTCGTCCTAATCCATATCACCTGCTGTAGTGCTTTCCACGGATTCCGTTGTATTCATTTAATTCGTCTCGAGAGTTGCCCAGTTCACCATAACCATGTTCCGTTTCCCCTTTAGGAGTTATATTCTCCGTCCTTCTAGTCGATCATCTCGCTGGGTGTTGGGAACGTTTTGTTCTCGTCTAAATAGTGTATCGGGGATTATTACTTATTTACTGGGTCGGAATTGGATTATGAAGTTATAACGGGATAAGAGCTCCGACTATCTGACCTAGTGTTTACTTAATTACCTCTTAGTTATAAAATACTTAAGGTTAAGGTGGTCGGTTAGGATAGTAAACTCCTTTACATTCCTTAATTCGGAGTCCCAGTATTCTAAACAACGGACTATAGCTAATAGTTCCTTATTGTGTATTGGGTAGTTGCATTCTGCTGGTAAGTTCTTCTGTGAAAAGAACGCAACAGGCCGTAAAATACCCTCGTCGTCGTATTATAATAAAGCACCACCCACCACATAACCTGATGAGTTTGTTTCCAATATAATAGCTCGATCAGGATCCCAATGTGCTAGTACGGGGGCACTAATCAGGAGGGCCTTCAACTTATTAAACGCTTTTACACACTCGTTACTCCATACGAATAGGACATCCCTCTTTATTAAAGTTGTGAGGGGGTATGCTAACCCTGAGAAGTCCAGTATAAATTAACAGTAATAATTTGCAAAACCAACGAAGGCACGGACTCCTCGCACTGATCGGGGGACCTCCTATGTCTGGATGGCCTTAATTTTCTCTGGGTCAACGCGGATACCCTTCCCTGCATTGATGATGAACCCTAAGTATTTAACCCTTTTCGTCTTAAAGTCGTATTTATCGATATCGATTTATAGGCCAGTAACACCTAAACGGTTTAAAACCTTCTTAACTTTCTCCCTATGATCAGTGAGTAAGCCATCTAAATAAATTAGAACATCGTTAATATAAGTGGTATAGAATTCGTTCAGGAAGTCCCGTAAAGTGTGGTTAATGTACCTTTAGAACGTAGCGGGGGCCCCTATTAGGCTAAAAGGAGTCACTATCCATTCGTATAAGCCGTATCTTATTCTAAAGGCCGTCTTCCATTCGTTGCCTTTTTTAACCCTAATTTTGTGGAATACAGTAATAACGTTTAACTTCGTTAGCCACTTAGCCTTAGTTAGGGCTCTTAGGGTTTCGCTGATCAGGGGTAAGGGATATTTATTTTTTTTAGTGATAGCGTTCAAAGCCTGGTAGTTAACACAAAACCTCAATCTTCCCCCGGGTTTTCGAACAAATAGGACGGGTAATAAAATAGGAGAGCTACTAACACAAATAAAGCCTTTATCCAGTAGTTCTATGAGGGTCCATCGAAATACAATTAGCTCCTCCCTAAACATCCCATATAAGGGTCCCCATATAATTAGCTTATTTTGCCCTGTTAAGTCTTTCTTAATGGGAATTACGTGGTCAATGTTATTTCGATGTAGTGGTAATTAATTAGCCTTATCTCGGTTAAAGACATATAAAAACTTATGGTAATGTGTAGGGAGTTTCGTCCTCGGGTCTATTTTCATTTTTAGTGCTAGGGCCTTTTTAATATCGGCTAAACTTACGGAGAACGCATTTAGGGTAGATGTGCTAAGAGGGGTCTCTTTTCTCTTCTATGCCCGCCTAATTAGAGCTGAGAATACCGATCCAGTTTATTACTGGATTGGGAACTTTGGATCTTACCGGGCCTAACCTGGTTTCCTTTTTATCACCCAGTGGTCCGCAATACTTATATGTAGAGTGCCTTGCACTGGGTAAACCGTAACGTCATCGTTAATCATCCAGGACCTTCTAAGGATAACGTCGTCTTCTTAGTTAAGAATAATATAAAAAAATAATCGGTATTATTTATAGCTATTAATATCGATATTAGTGTAAGTGACGTAACGGATTACACTAGGAACTATAATGGTGATTTATATTAAATTCCGAGGTGTAATACTAATACGTAGTAAACGGAGTTTCTTAGCGAAGGCGTCGCTGATCAGGGCGTATATTAAACACCCTATATCAACAAGGGCAGTTGTATAGCGTATCCCATTAATCCCAATATTGACGTAAAATGGGTCACAGTCCATGTTCTTCTTAACAACCTTCCATTCCTCTATAGCCTGTTCCTCCTAATAACGACTTCCACTAAGAGCTACTCTTTTCCCAACTCTTCAGAGTCCTAATCAGAACTAATATCTATTTTACTCTACTCTTTGGTCTTCCCTTTCAAGGTTTTAATCTCCTTATCTTTCCGGTCTCTAGGGTATCTCTATTATATATACCCCTTCTTACCGTAATTATAGTATTTACGGGTTTCCTCTTAGCTTAACCTTCTTCGGACTAGTTTATCCTTAGCTATCCAGCTTACCTTAGTGGGTTCCTAATCCATTTAATTAGGTTAAGGTGACCCTGTCCGACTATCTTATCTGGTTAGTGATTTGACTTTGTTCTGGTCGGGTGTTGGCGATCTCCTGTATTAATACTCACAGTGAACTTGGTACAATTCACTGTCCAGCTCTAATCCTATTATTAGGAGCATCTAGGTGTATACAATATAGGTCGTTAGTTTGTTGATTACACTAATTAAAGGGGTTCTCATCGTAATGTTTAGAGCTCCTTTTAGGTAGTTAATCCTAACGTTGTCCAGCCAGTGTCCTCCTCCCGCTTCTGCGAGCTCCTTTTCGAACTTAGGAAGGAAGTGGGTAAAACTCTCGTTCTCCTTTTAACGTATTATTCTTAGTTAGTTGAGGGCTCGTACTTCTACGTTAAGGTCTACGTAGTAACCCTTCAGGTATTCTATGAATTATTCAGGGTTCTTCAACCCATTAACTCCTCCCTGTGAATAATAAGTACTCACTATAGCTTGTGTAGTGTTTTCCAGTCTAGAGTAGATATAGGTGAATACTACTGATACTAAACTAAAGGCTTCCCTGTCCATGCTTATCTTCCCTTTTATCTCGAGGTACCATTGTTAAAATCTCTTATGTAATCCATTAAACTTCGGTGGATCGGGGATCTAGTGTCTCGGTTATTTAGGAGGTAGTGCGTAGGCCTAATTGGGTGGGATCGGCGTCGTAGAGGGTATAGGGGTTTCGTGTAACGTTGAGGTTGGGTGCCTGGGTTCTACTAGGGTCTGTTGTAGTATTCGAATCTGCTCTCGTTGGGCCTCTCGTTCAGCCGCTTAGGTGGTCCACATCTCCTGTAGCTGGGCTGATAACTGAGCGATCAACTGTACCAGCTACTGCGGGTTTCCGGATAGGTCGACGTTGTTTTCTATCGTAATACGGTTATCGTTCCTTCTGTACGTCTTCATTCAGTAGTGACCATAGTATACTAATCGACGTTGTTAAGGTACTCTACTACGCGGAATGCGTTCTTTCGAGTTTATTAAAACCTCCTAACCCTAATCAGACCTCGCTAATCAACTTCAAGCATTCAGGGACCTTCAGGTCAACCCACTTAGGACTCTTTGCTACTCCCACTAAGGTCATAAACTTATCTTTCGTCGATAATTATTTCCGTACCCAGTGTACTCTTATTATCTCCGATAATACTAAGATCTTAAAAATAATGTAACGGTCTAAGCATATATATTATAACTAACTATGGCGACTACTATGAGTATCTTCAAAATAAGAGAGAAAAGGAGAAAATGTCTTCCGCCCCATAAGACCCGTTTGCTCTGATCAGGCCTAAGGTTGATCCGTCTTAGGTAAGCCGGGCTTAGGTAAGCGGAGTCCATGGCTAAGAGGCTGCGAAGCCTCCAAGAGGGCCCAGCCCGTCACACCTAATACCCTAGGGCCTAGTAAATATATATATGATATTTCCTAGCCGCCTCGTAGATCTCAAAGAAGGCTACTTAAAAGGAGTTTAGAACTTCACCCCGTATTCCCTAAATAACACTAGTATTATGTGGTGAAGCCTGCGTAACGAACGGAGTCATTTTGGTAGAAAGTGGCCTGTCTTCTAGAAGTCTAACTACCGGGCGAAGCCCGCTTCTAAATAGGCTACAGAAAGGGTGAAGTTACGTAATGCGGGTCACGTGCAGTATCACGTGACTGGCTCTGCACACCGAACGGGCTGGTTCAGCCAGGAGGCTATCACGACATATTATTAATACAAATATAAATAAGCTGGCCTTAGGATATAAAAGGGGCCCGCTAAAGCCCCACCCTCACTCCTTTAACCTCACCATTAAACACTTCTACTAAACCAAATCGGCCACAGCCTTAGGCTATACACTTATTACCTTTATAAATAATGAATCCATATCCCATGGCTCTATTAAATACTTTAAAACTATTTAAATAAATAATTATATAGTTATCTAACACGGTTTTTAACTAGCTCTAAGAGGTTTTAATAACCTTCTCCTTTAATTATAGAATTATTAGGTTTTATAACCCTAGGAGGTATTATAATTAGAGTAATACTAGTCTTAGGACCCTTAAAACGAGGCCCACTGTCCGTTAAAGCCGTGTTTACTACCTTTCTTATTATGAGAACCTTAGGACTAATAGGTGTTATTGGTTAACCTTTTATAGTTATACTATGAAGCATAAGTGTATCCCTTCTAAAGCCACTTTCCTAGTAGGCAGGCCGGCATCTCAAAGGAGGTTACTTATTAGGGTTATTTTCCAGATTAGGAGGTTGGCTCGGGCCGCTCTTATGATAATCTTATTGACCTTCTAGATGAGGCCCTTCTAGTTTATATTAATAATCCTTCTCTGAGGGGAGGTGTTATTACTTAGAATTAGCTTAGTTAACTCTTTAAACTAGGTTTCAGCTCCGTATAGGGCTATTAGGAGGACATAAGTGACGACCACCTTTTATATAGCAATTATTAGGATCTCTCCTTTTGTGTTTATTAGGTGCCCTAGGTGTTAGGCTGCTTTTTCGCCGTAGTTACCTTTATTTCGACGTAATATTAAAAAGAGAATCTTTTATTAAACTAAACCCTTAACTAACGAATTAACTTAACTAAGGGTTTAATTTTTAGGGTTTTAGTTTTAATCCTTAGTAAATCCTTAGGTTGTTTATGTTTTTTAGTAAAATAGATAACTTTGTATTTTGTTGGGTTAAAAAAAACCTTATTCTCAGTGCCCTAGTTTAGAATTTAGGTTATCTCTTAGCTTAGGGATATAGTGTTTGTTTCGAGAGACGAGTTAATAGTTAAAAGGCTTATATTATTTAAATATTTAAATCAAAGCTTTGGATTCTCTACTAGGATCTTAGTTATATAAAGTAAAAAGAGAATAGGTAATATTGGGGAACTCTGAGGTAGCTTATAGGTTAAGGGGAAGTCCTTTATTATTGTTCCTTCGAGCTTAACTCTAGTGGTGCGGTTTGAAAGAAAGGTAAAGATTGGCCTAATTAGGATGTTTGGCCAGCCTTATTAGCGTAGTCCAATAATTAGGTAGTTCCTAAGGATAGAGTTAAAAGCCCCCTTTACGTCTATTGTCGCTAGTGTAGTTGTGAGCCCCTTATCGAGGGTTTGATTAATATTGTGGGTAAGATAGGTCGTTAGATTGATAGCTACTCTGCTTAGTAGGGCCCCTATTTACTGTGGGCTGGCTACCCCTTCTAGGATAGTGAGGTAGGCCATTCTCCTAGCTATCAGCCTCTTAAGCCCTTTACTAAGGTAGGATAAGAGGTTAATGGGCCTCTAGGATCTAGCCTTTAAAAAGTCGGGTTTTCCAGGCTTCTGGATTATAATAACCCCTACTTTACGGAAAGGCTGGGGAAAGTAGCCGGTCTGGATGTAGGCTTAGAAGAGTAGCTGAACCGGTTCGGATATAGAGTTTTAATACACTTTAAGTAATCTTATAGTAATTCTATTAATATTAGGGGTTATGGTTTTTATTAGGGTAGCTACCCTAACTTCCTTGTAGTTAATTGTAGCCTGCTAGGGTAAATATTATCTTAGGACTGTAGGTATAGTGAAAGGGTCTCTAGGTAGGTCGTTTGTATTATTAAACCTCTCCAATAGGGCCCTACGTAGGGCCTGGGCCTTGTCCTGGCTTTTGTTATATATTTGGCCCTTAACTACTAAGGGGGGGCTCTAATTACTAGGCTGGCCTTGCGCCAGCCCATTATCTTATAAAGGTCCTAATCCGATTTAACCCCTTTAATCTTAGAAGCCTAGTAGGTCCGCTTAGCCTCCCTTACTATGTCCAGGAAGGCCTTTTACTTTTTAAGGGCAGGGGGTGGTGAGGTCGGCTTTGGTCCCTGGGACTGTTGGATACGGGCCTTAAAGTAGGATTAGTGGGCCTTAGAACACTCCTCCATCCACCAGGGAGCCCCCTTTCCTAGGTTGTATTATTTCTTCCCTATTACTTGGATAGTTGTAGATAATAGGCTGGTTACTCGGCTAGCCTGAGTATCCAGTTCGGCTGGGGTTAGTTGGTCCTTAAGAGTAACCAGGGCTAGAGCTCGTATTCCGATTAGGTTTATAAATCGAAGTAGAACTGAATCCGAGACCGATATTAGCCCTGGTTAATGTATTTAATGTTACTTATTATTATTAATAAGAGGGATAATAGTTATAATAGGCTAGTGATTAGCTCCTGGATATAGGTATAAATAAGGTCTTATATATATAAACGGGATGTTTAAAAAGATTAAGTTAAAAACATACTTATAAGTATAAGTTAGAACTCCTATTTTACTAATAAAAGAGAGGTTATAGTGGTCCACTTAGTTAACTAGATCATCTCTCCTATTCCGGCTATTAGATCCGGGTTCTTAGGAGTAGTAATAGGTGTTAAAATCCCCAGCTATAAGGGCTTATATTAGTGGTTAGTATCCCAAGAGGGTACTTATTATATAGTTATAAGGATCAATTAGTTATTTATGCGAAGGGCCAGGCCTAGGTGTTTTCGACCTTAGGGTGCTCTATTACTGTTTACTTCAAGCTAAGGAGCGGAAGAGAGGAAGTTCCTTGCAAGGGGGGCGGTGTAAGAATCTATACTGCTGGAGAACAAAGGGGACCTCTGGTGGGGCGCCGGAGGTCACCGGAGGCCCTTTGATCGGAGGCCCCTTTGACCAGAGGGCTCTTTTGTTGGATGCTGGTTAACGCCTCAGGCAAAGCTTAGGCCATCGTGGGCATCAGACCGTAACAATTTATAAATGTTTATAATAGTGGTGTTATTAACTTTTAACTATAGGATATGATATCCCTTGTCTAGATTGGTCTTTACTGCTACACTTATAGTCTTATCCCCTTTTGTATATATATTATTACCCTAGGCCTTATTTCCCTATTATCCTAGAAATTAACTAGGATATAGGAGTTATACCTAGGGTGTATATTAGTATGTATCCTGTTAGTATAGCTTACCCAGGGCTCCTAGATAAGTATTATATTAACCTAATTAGCGTAGTAAAGCTTTAGGAAAGTTGTATATATTGTAGGCCTTTTCCCTATATTATATTAGGTTATACGTAGCACTCGTGGGGGGGCCTGTTTCGTCCTATGCCTTCGAATTAAGGTCTAGGTGGGTGTAGGCATTGGTGATGTTATAGTCAGGCTTTTGAGCTACCCTCTAGCTCCTATTTCGGAGAGGGTGGATAGGGTGGTTGTTCTAAGAGGGGGCCTCGGAGTCTTCAGCCTCGTCTTCATCTATACTACTAGCTATATCCCCGTCACCTAAGTATACAATTAATCCTGAGGAGGGGGTCCTAGTGTATGGACCCTTGGAACTGGGCCACTAGCCCTTATCAGGAGGGGAGTCCTGGGGTTGTTGAGAGTTGCTCTGAGTGGTGGTTTAGTTTGTGTTATAGAGGGCCTCGGAGGTCTTTTGTCCGGCCTTTTAGATCTAAGCTTGTTCTTCTCGGCCTGGAAGGGTAGGATGGCCGTTAACTATTATGGCTTTCACTGGGTAGTTTATATGGCCGGCCTAAAAGAGCTTAGAATAGTTAATTTACTGTGATTTGGTTACGTAGGGTCTAGTTTCGTAGGAGTTTGAGGGTTTACCGCAGTTATTATAGAGTGATCACCGGTTATAGTATTAGTTTATATAGTATTCTTAGTAATTAGGATTATATTTCAATAGTGTCCTCAGTTTCTAAATTAGTTAAACTTTATTAGTTTAGTTAAATAGTTTAAAAGGTAACACTTTAAATATAAAAAAGACCACCTAAGTGACTTTGTTCATAATAGGGCTTAGGCTAAGGTGAGATTACCGGGCTAGGATAAGCTTATAGCTAGTTTGGGTGATAACCTCGCTTTTAATTAGGATTAATATATTAATATTATTCTCATTTAAACTTTAAAACTTAAATAAGCAGTATAGGATAGTGTATGTAAACTATTTTATAAGGATTCCTACTTTAAAAGCCCTTAAATAGTTTATTAGTTTTTATTTATTTTTAAAAAGATTTTACTAAATCTATTTATTTAAAGTTTATAAAAACTATTTAGTTAAGTATAATAGATATATGGGATATCTCCTAGTTATAGGTTAAGGGTCTAGTAGACTATACAGCGTAGGGCGAAAGGGGCGTTCTTCTGGGCAGCCACCAGGCCTTCCTTACGGATATAGATAAAAACCCGGAGGTCTTCTAACTATGTCTGGGTCTGTGGGTGGGATGGGATCCGGTTCTAAGCTTACTTCTAGGCCTATTTCTAGGTTAGAGCTAGGGTTAGGGTCAGGGCAAAGGCTGTAATAGTAGCCTAGTTTTAGGTGGGGTTAAAGTAGCTTTATTATTTATTAACTTTTTTAAAGCTTGGATTACGTAGGCTGTTACCTCCTTTGTGATCTGCTTCTTAGGTCCCTCAAAGTTAGAGACCATATTATTATCAAACTGGGTGATAGTTAAAAAGACATCCTTTCGGTCTTTATAGTGTCTAGTTTATTCATCGAAGGCGGTTAGGATAGATCCAGTGGCCACCCCACTTGCGTTTAAGGGCCCCTTTACTGTAGAGGGGGCTGTATCCGGAGTGTTGGGCTGGCTTCCCATAAGGCTGGGCCGGAATAGCTGGGCCTTAGTGTCGTAGCGGCGCTTAGCCCTTGAGGTAGGGGTTAGCTCTAGAGGTGACCCGGAGCCCCGGTCAGGGCTAGCCGGAAGGGCCGGCTATAGTCCGGCGCCCACCGGAGGCTATGAGGCCATTATAGGAGGGCTCTGGGAGGGAGAGGTGAAGAGTTTTCTGTCGTTAAGGATCTTAGTAATATATTACCTATTTTATTAACAGTAGATACTAAGAAACAATAGGCGAGAGGGAAGTTGTGAATAGGCTTATTTGGCTCATGCTCCAAATAGCAGGAATCACAATATGTGCATTGTCTAGGAGAGAGGTCATCCTCGACATTACTGCCCCGAGTAGTCTTGCGCATAGGTTGCAGCTTCGCATGTGGCCTTGGAACTTGGCAAGGCAGGTAACACCACAAACGCAACGTTGATCGTGCTGGACAGTATATCACATGCAGCGAAGGGCGAAAGATCCAAGAAACGTGAATTTCAACATCTTGCCCTAAAACTGCATGCGTCGGCGACCCGGAGTTTTGAAAAGAGGGAGATTAACTCCCACTCGTGAAAGTGCTCTGTAAACGGCGATCTTGTGTGGTGATCCGTATTATACTAATTAAGATTAAGAGATAATGGTTCATGGAAATAAGCCATGCACAACGGTTTCTGAGTATCGGAGGTGTTGTTCCCTTTTTCACCTTTTTTACCTTTTTTCTTTTTTGCTTTTGTTTCTGGAAGTCAGGAATGACTGAGTTGATTTTCTATCTCGAGGTATGGTTTATTGAATTTGACTCTCGCACAGAGTTTGTTTTATGTGACTAATTTTGTCCATTCGTGGAGCTTGACGGAGATGATACGCGACCTGTAGGCATTGAATAACCCTAACTGCGTACTGAGATCTTTAGAAGTCAAACTATCTGGGAAGACCTACTTTCTCCCTTGCTCTCATGTGGCCAAGAGAGTGCTAGGCGTAGGGCGAGGGGTCAGACTTACCAGTCAGATAGACGTATGATCTACAAAAGGTTGGGTGATGCTCGATAGGGCCATACATACCCTTGCCGGGGTGCCGGCTAGAGGATGCACCAGTGTGACAGCAGGGAACCTCATTTTGTCCAGAACGCCCCAAATCAGGCAGAAATTACACTGCATTTTTAACTCCACGAAAGAGCATGACGACACCAGGCAGACATGGATGCTTCACTGCATTTTCAACCTCGACCAAGGAAATGGTCCCAAGAGGGTCGCCGAGCCACATGGGCCGCTTGAGAGGGTGGCTGAGAAACGCCCCATTGTCATATTGGACGATTAATAAGTGACCAGGGACAGAATCGTTTAAAATACGACACGCAGTAGCGGTCTCCACTGGCTACGGGTTCAGTTGCTGTTTTGGGGGTTAACGGGTGACTTCGGTCACCATTATGTCAAACAACCGTCGCGTTGCAGCCAAGAGCGTGCAGGCCTTGATCTTTTTGGGTGACATAGGTCAAACACAAGATTCTTCAGCCCCTGGTCTACATTCGAACCTGGCTCCAATGTCAGTTTACAACCCACAAACCTATATGCGTCCATTTTCACGTCTCACTTCCAGCCTTTGAGGCCGTGAGAACCGATGCGAGAGTCAAGCAAGCATATTATCACCATCCTATTAGTGCATTTCTTCAATGTGACGGTGTTCTACAGCTCCCTGAGTTTCTCAGCCCTCGAGACTTCTTGCTCTAGTTCATTGATTGCAGATATTGCCAAGGCACTGGCAGTGGCGAATGATTCTATGGCGGTGACGCATTGGGTGCGGCGTGAAGATAATACCAGACTCGATACCAGACAAAGCAGCTGCTTGTATTTAACTCTCTGGTATCAAGTCTGCTCTGGCGAGTATCGACGAACCCACTTCTGGAGAAAATTGAATATGTCCCGTCTCTTATAGGACGGAGGAAACTGTAATTTGGTGGGTGATGCATGAACAACACTGTAAAGCCCAATCAAATAATTCGGTGCTCGGTCATTTGATGTCTATACTCTGCGCAATAAGGACTATGTAGGTTGGTTTCAAACAAGCAAATTCGGAATTGGTTGTTGTAAGATACACCTTGACACCCTGCACGACTCGAGCTTGGTGATGATTCGGAGAGCTGAGTGTGGAGAAGAGCTAGCGGCGCTCGTCCAATCACAGACGGCATTAATTTTCGTATTGGGAATACGAAAACTCCCGAGAGGTGGAGGGACCGAGACCCACGCGCGGGGGAAAAAGGACCCCCAGGGCTTATCGGAATCTAGTTCCCGACGGCCTCAACGCGCCGGAAAGATGCATAACGAAGCCATGGCTCGTATCTGTCAACTGTCGAATGGTCCTAAACGACGTCACATGTCTAGACGAGACGTGATGGGAGTTGCTGTCCCACCCAAACGCCGCCGCCCCCTATCGATATCAGTAGCCTGGCCGAATCCTCCACTCGAGCACCGCCGACGACGACGCGAACGCGAACGCAAACGATGATGAACGGGGACGACAAAGGGACCGACCCGGAGTCGTCGGCAGCATGTACGGCGCCGTCCAAGACCTCCGGCAGCGGCGGCTGCTGCTGTGGCACGTGTCGAAAGAACAAGAGGAGGTCGCATAAGAAGTCTCGCAATGGGTGCCACAACTGCAAGAGGCGCAAGGTCAAGGCATGTCTGCTCTCCCCTACAGGCCGGTGGGATGCGCCGCCGTGTTCCTCCCGCTGGCTTTCCGTCCAATGGCTAAGGCTGACCATCCGTGGATCGATAGTGCGACGAGGTGAAGCCCGAGTGCGGCAACTGCGTACGGTTCTCGATGCATTGCGACTTCGCCCCTCCCCCGATGAACACGAGCTCCCAGTCGCCAACGGCATCGTCGCCGCCGACGCCTCCGCCAGCGAAGAGAAGAGGCCGGCCGCGCAAGGACTGGGAGGCCCTCCAGAACATCCCGACCCCGACACCCTCCGACCCCGAGTCCGCTGGGACGCCGCAAACACCCGCCGCTGTGCCCGCAGTCGCGCCGACGATCGAGCCGTCTTTCCCGTCGATGCTGAACCCGGACGACCTCGAGCTCCTCCACCACTACATGTGCCACACGGCCATCACGCTGGGGGACGCGCGCGTGTGGCGGGAACTCGTCCCGCGGCTCGGCTTCCAGCACCACTACGTGCTACATATGGTCCTCGCGATATCAGCGCAGCACCTCGCGCGACTACGGCCGAGCCACGCCGGCCGCTACGAGGCGCTCGCGGAGCAGCACTCGACCAGCGCGCTGCCGGAGGTGACCAACATCATCCCGCGCCTCAACAAGGACAACAGCCAGGCGCTGTACCACACGACCGTGCTGGTGTGCTTCTCTACGTTCGCGAAGCGGCCGAGCCCGGGGCACTTGCTCGTCGTCGCGGAGGAGGGCGAGGTGCCGTGGTGGGCGCTGCTGCGCGGGGTGCGCTTCGTCGTCACGACGGTGGGCATCCAGAACATCGTCGCCGGATGGGCCGACGACAGGGTGACCTTTGAGCACACCTGGACGCGGTGCCCGCCGCTGCCGACGCCGGTGCACAAGGTTGTCCATTGGGAGCAGCGCTTCGAGGAGCTCGCGGACCTGGTCGCCACCGCGCCGGAGAATGACCGGCCGATGTACAGGGAGCTGCTGCGTTCGCTGGGGGAGTGCTTCCAGATGACGTTCGGCACCGCGGCCGAGCCGGTGGAGCCCGCCGAAGGGAAGTTTGAGAATATTATGAAATGGCTCTACGGCATGGACGACACCTTCGTGGTGCGCCTCACGCAGAGGCACGCCTTGCCCCTCATCCTTCTGGGGCACTTCAACGTGCTCGTCCAGACTCTGGAGCATTTCTGGTTCATGCACGGATGGTCGGATCACCTCATGACCGGCTTGTGCAATCTCCTGGACCCTCAGTACGCCCACTGGCTTCACTGGCCCGCGGAGCAAATCAAGCGGCCGGCATCCGTGGACGGCGGCGTTCTATCGGTGCAAAGGCTGATTGACTGAAGGGCCTGGACTGGCGGCGGACAATGTTTTCTGTGAGGCCTTCGTTGTCGCCCATTGATCCACGTATACACGCGGCTAAAAGCCGGATGTACGACATGGATCTTGGGTGAAGCAAACAAACTCCTCGTCTCTGGGCGGCGCTTATGCCGAGAGCGGAAGAACGGCCGAGCCTAAGATCGGCCACGTACTCGCGCCCTTCGAGTCGGAAATCCCGGTTAGACGACCAAAGTCCTCTCCGGCTTGCTTTCGCGGGCGTAGGATCACACGGCATGCGGGGGTGGCGACCCTTGGGCTGCGACAGGAAGCTGTATACTTCCGAATTCGCCTTTTGCTGCAATAATTACCCGAAAATGTCACGAAGGCTTCAAGACATCAAAAGGCATTTATGAGTTCCCTGCACTTCTATGTAAATTACCGAACGTTTGAGGAACGGGATCGTTGGGACACTAGTGCTCAACTATTTGAGGTGGGTTGGTTGCCCTACAGAGCTCATCACGATCAAGTCTAATCTCTAGCACAGAACATAAAAAAACGCAGGTAAAGCGACTGTCCAGGACATGGCGGTTGTCTGTCTCAGAAACGGGACATGATTTGGGCAAAATGGTGGGCGCTGTAGCTCATCATCGACACAATTGCTGGAGGTTTGGCTCATTGAGCGGCCCTCAGACCACTCCGACACTTTGTAGATGTCCCGTGCGGTCTTTGCGATCCATAGTAACACACTCCGTCATGGTGGTTTAATGTTACATGTAGTATTGGTCTTCTCTCTCTTATCAACCTTCAGTGTTGCAGCTCTTCACTGAAGGGAAGAATGGTTGAGGTGACTGCCAAGAAGTTTCGAGAGACTGGATACCTCAATTGAGAGAGTAAATATGGAGAGTAAATTACTAGTAAGCCCTATTCTGATTTTAGGAAATAAGAGGTAGATGGTCAAAGTGAGTCGCATGGAATACCACGCCATTCCACTGGGGTCGTAAGATCGAACTTCCTGGTTCCTGGTTCCCCCCATAGCCTATCTACACCGCTAGAACACGGTTGCGCTTCTCGGCAAGCTGTAGCAGAGTTTCCAACAGGCACATTGCCGACTCCTGATGTTTTGAGTCCACGACTCCAGAAGCGATGCGACTTTTTTTCCCCCTGCAACTTTTGCACTGCCCTCCTGATCCTCCTGATCTACCTTGGTACTGTCCCTGCCCAAAACTCGTAGACCCGGCTCCTGGAAACCGTCGGGCGTTGCACGTAGAGGGCGAATGCTCCATTGCAGGACCTCGCTATCGCGAAACCTTAAAATCACGCGACGGGCAAAACATTCCCCCATCGTGGCGATCCTGGGGATTTCGAGAAAACGGCATGTTTTCCACGCATTCCACGTGGAAAGACGAGGTTCCAGACTCCTGGAACCCTGGGATGAGCTTAGCGATATCAAGTTAATTCTCCAAACGGGGAGCACGTCCATAGCGATGTTGGCATTAACGACCCTGAGGCCGTTCCAAAAAACCCCGACAATGGCTCGACGGCAAACACCGCCGCGCGGTTTCACTTTCCTTTTTCTTGATTGAGAGGAAATAATCGTGGATCTGGCTGGGAAAGGGGGGAGGTTTTGCGGTTGGTGGTCCAACACACTCTGCACACAAAAGTCAGGCCTTTGTCGGGGCCCGCTCGCTGGCCGTCCAGACATTATATCTCGCCTCGACGCCAATCGCTGTGCAACACGGCCCAGAGCGAATCAATCCTCGTCCCTGCGAGGCCAATCATTTAGAGAATATTCCGAGAGGCCTTTAAAGGGGCGAACATCCCAAGTCTGACGAGTTTTCTCTGTCCCGTAGCCCGCCATGTTCGTCTGCTCCAGCCTGTTCGAGAGTGAGAACACCATTGTCCAGGAGTCCTCCAGACCGTCCCAAAAGCCATGCCGTGCCACCAATCCGCCATCAAAATGCCCCAAACCGTGTCATGGTTCGCTCATCGCCCGATGAAGACCCCGAACCTGTTTTTGGCCCCTTCGTACGTTCTCAATTGCGACTAACGGCAATTGTTGGGATGGCGGACAGGTCCGCCGTGGCCCCGATCGCAATTGCGATCGAGGGATTGCTTCTTAGTCGTAAGCCGCCCCGTTGAGCAATCCACCGCCCTCTCTCCTTCTTTCTCATCTCAATTCACCTCTGAGACTGTCCTATTACAAGGTACGACTCTTCTCTTGTTCATCTGCTCGAGTTTTGCGGTTGTGTTGAGCGCGTGCGTGATTCCTGTTGTTCGGGTTGATGGCTCTCTCCATGTCTATCTGACCTCAACCGAATGGTGCCTCACAACACGCCAAAGAGGTGAGTTATTCCTAATCGGGTGTAAGCCGGTCATATTGGCCGCGAATTATTTGTTACAAAAAAATGAGCTTGCAAATAGAATCGTTGAATGCTAACACGATGGGAAAAATAGATCTACGAGATCGCCAGGTCTATTTACTCGGCAGCAACAGCCCCCATTCTCACTCGACACGGTTGTTCGCAAAGACCCCAAGACCATCGGGCCAAGCAACCGCCTGACGGAGGCCTGGGTCCGGGAGCAGCAAGACGCCTTTCCCGCAACCATTGTGAAGCTCGCGGAGCCGAGCGAGTCGGACATCTACCAGCACCACGTCCAGCGCATCACCCAGCTCCAGCAGCTCACCAAGACCATCGACTGGTCCTCCGCCAAGAGTCACCATGGGCGAGAACACAAAGCGAGTCCGGCAGCGAAGTCGTGAGTCCGCCAGCGGCAAGTCGTCGTCTGGCCATTCGACCGAAGTCAAGCGGCCCAAGCTCTCCACCAACGTCCTCGTCGAGGTCATCCAGCAGGAGCCCACGCCCGAGTCGCCCGCCGGCTGGTCCGCCATGAAGGACTTCCTCATGACCGAACTCCGCCGCGAGATGGGCCTGCCGCTGCACCGCCCCCAGTTCCAGGACAACGTTGACGAGAAGAGCGTCAACCTGGCCTGCCCCCTTTTCATCAGGAACCCGGCGGCCTTTACCCATGTACGAAACTCCTGCACTGATGGGAACATCAAGGGCGGAATCGGGAAGCTCATGTAAGTCTCTGAATGGATTGAAAAATTGTGGGTTGTTTGTGACTAACAAACTCCACAGTGAACATATCAAGAGAGTTCACCTGAGAAGCGACAAGCAATGCCACAACTGTGGAGCCAGATACGGCTCTAAGCCTGCAGAGTCCAAGTCGTCGCATGCGCGCAACTGCACCAAAGTCTGGTCACCGCATGAGCCTCCCCTTCTCACGGAAGAGCAGCAGCGCGTCTTGGAGAACCTGTCCGTGCGAGCCAGCGGACAGTCGTTGGACTACAAGTACCGCCACAAGCTGCTCATGAAGCTCTTCCCAGGTCAGGAAGAGTGGGCGAGAAGAGTCGAAATTTGTAAGTGGTCACCCATTAACCCCCCCACACATTTGCGATTACAATGCTGACATGTTGCAAAGACCACGATTCTTACTCGCCCTGTCTGTTGCCCGCCCAGCTCATGTTCGACGCCATGGAAAAGGCAGTCGACCGGTGGGAAAGGGGCTATGCCGCCCACTACGACTCGGACGGCAGCGACGCGGACTCGGACCGGTCGCGAGAGTACCGGCGAGTTTCCGGCTCGAGCGCCGGCGCATCTCCCTCCACGGACGCTTCGAGCGCGTACCCGTCCGGCAGCTCGGGCGGATACAGCCGCACCCTCGGCAACGGCAGCGGGTACGGCTGCCAGGACTCCTACCAGCTTGCGGACTACCAGGACCAGAGCTGGGGCATGGAAGACATGACCATGGCTACCGGCTCGACGCAGCACGTGCAGGCTCCCAGCGCCAGCATGTCGTCCCACAGGTCACGCAGCGGCAGGAACCGGAACCGGACGGCCGAGACCGACTACGGCGTCGCGCAGATGCCGACCGGGTACCAGACGTACTCCCAAACCGGGACCGTCGACGACTTTGACGAGCTTGGAAGTTCCTCGTTTGTGGATTTCGAGCCTGTTTTTGACGTTGTTTCTACCGTGCCTTCTGATTACCACTCTTACACCATGGATGTGGAGGCAGTCTTGCCGAGTGACTACATGGGTCACGGGCACTATCCAAAGGACACTATGAACCCGAAAGACATGCATAACACTCTGATTGGCTTGGGGTCGGCAGCTGTGCCGAGGTATTTACTTGAAAGTGAGGAAGACGCTGGGATTATACTTCAGGATACTCAGGAATATCTGGGGGTTGCTTCACAGGGTCGCAGGCACAGATAAGCTGGTTGATACTGAGTCTGGAAACTCAGAGCTAATGCCATTGGCTTGGATGGGTTTATTGGAGTTGGGAACGGAAATGGTACCTCAGGGGCGGCATTATGCATTGCGTAACGACTGTTTGGGAAGGCGTTCGATTGACGTCTCATTGGTTCAAGTTCTCTCAATGGTTGTCTTGCCGTCTTGTTCTTACAAGAAAGACATGTGGCAGACGAGAGCACTTTACGATTATCATCAGGTATCAAACCCCAGATTTGTATGTCTGTTTATTTATGACTTAAAAATTACTCGCTTTCAACTTCATTCCTCGTGCAATTTTCTTAGATTATTCGTACATGCGTTATCCGGGGTTAAAGACTCAAAGCGTCCAAGCAAAAGTGGCCAAGCCGCCAACCAACAGAGACAACTTCAAATGGGCACCAACCTGCCCAGCTCCGTTGCCACTAGGCGTGCTCGTTGGCGAGCTGGAAGTAGCAGTTCCACTAGGCGAAGCACCATCCCCTTTTCCGCTCGAACTGCCGCTGCCGCCCGTCTTCGCAGTCACAGGCGCCTTTGCATCCCCAATGAGCAGGCCGCTCATCGCAGCCAGAACGCTGAGACCCTCACCGACGCCCGTGGTGTTGTCGACCTTGACGGGGTCGACGAACTTGCTCGTGCTCCAGTAGAAGCCGCAGGTGTTCTCGCGGCCCGAGCTGCCGTCCACGCACTGCTTGACGGCGGCCTCGGCGGAAGTCTTCAGCATGGGGAGGATGCGGTCCGCGAGGAAGGGCGCGACCTGCGTGGCGACGGCGAGCCAGCGGTGCACGTAGCCCTTGAAGAAGAGCGCGTCGGTCGGGCAGCGGCCTTCCTTGCCCTCGCAAGCGGACTCGTAGGCCACGCCGTCTGGGAAGAAAGCCTTGAAGAGGCCGTCGGTGAGCTTCGTGGCGCGCTCGCGCCAGACGTCGGAGCCTTCGGTCTAGAGACGGATTAGAACCTCGTGTGCTGCATGGGTTAGTTGCATGTGGTCAAGACTTACGAAGTTGTACATGAAGGCGGCGCCCTGGACGAGGAAGGCCGGGTTGTAGGACCACTGGGCCTTGTTGATGGCGGTGCAGTTATCCTCCACTTTGGCGCCGTCGTAGACGGCGTAGGTCTTGTTGTCGAGGAAGCCGACCTCCACCAGTCAGTCCCACCTCTTCTCGGCGAACTCAGCGTACGTCATGTTGCCGGTGAACCTGGCTAGGCGAGATGCCATGTTGAGGAAACAGGCGTTAGACGCAGCTGCGACGGGTTTTAGCCGTGCATTTCATTTCCTCTTCAGCGTCGTGAAATCTCACCTTGCTTGTAGTCATAACCAGTGTTGAACAGGGGGATCTGCCATCGCAGACCGCCGTTGCAGGTCTCGTCATAGCGATCCGGAGACGCCTGGGTCTCAAAGACGTTCTTCACAATGTCGATCCACGACGGCGCATTTTCAGCGTTTGGCAGCCCGTACTCGGCGGCCTGCAGCGCGGCCTGGGCCCACATGCACTGGTCGTCGTTCCCGAGGGTGGCCGTGATGTTGGGGGGCATGTAGTCATCGTTCGGGCCAAGCTGGTGGCTCAATGCCTTGACGATGCTGTCCTGGTACGAGTCGTCGCCGGTCCAGTGCTGGTAGTCGATGTATGAGGCGAAGAAGGTGCCGCCCTGGTACCAGTAGTAGTCGCCCAAGTCGCCGGGGTTCATGGGCGGCCGGGGAAGAAGGCCCGGGGTCTCGCCCAGCTTGTCGCCCTGGTAAAAGGTCATGAGGTCCTTGGCGAGCGAGCGCGATGACGCGACGATCTCGTCGCGGGAGCCGATCTTGAGCTCGGCGGCCGTGCCGGGCAGGCTGCCAAGCACCAAGAGAGCGCCCGAGAGGGCGGAGGCGAGAGACGCAGCCATGTCGGAGCCGAGGCGCGATCAAGACGTTGGGCTTGGAAAAGCTACGAGCGGTGGAAATTAACTAGATGCCAAGATCTGGCTGGGTTTGGCGCGATGAGAAAACGAGTGACTTGTTGGCGATGTGTAGAAACGAGTGTCGGGAGCTGAGGAAATAGACGGCTTAAAGAGGGACCGCCGAGGAAGACTGCCACCACCACTTCGATGTCAAAGACTATGATGTCAATGAGGGGGATAGGGACAAAGAATGAATACGGACAAGAGTTGCCCGAGAACAAAACAACGCGAAGTCGTGAATGGAATGCCACTCAGGCTTACTCACGCCAGGAAATTTGACCCCCTGCTGCGCCGCATCGGTTAGCTGCTCCAACGGTTGCCTGCTTGGCGTCAAACGGGGACTAAGCTGGTTGGGCATTGATGCAAGCTCATTTCCTCGAGTCTGCTAGCGGAGTTGCGCATGAAAGATACATAAACAGGCTGACAGCTACTCCGTACGGTACGAGCTAGAATCTCGCGAAACCTGACCTGAACGCCCTGCTTGATGATGCTAAGATTTGATGTCGAAGCGCCGTCCTGCGGCTCCCCCCTGCGTTCACGATCCTCACGATGTTATCGTCTCCTCGACCCCGTTCTGCGCCTTCGTATCGTCCGCATCCTGCTCCGCCTCGGGATCTTCTTGCTTCTCGCTTGCGGGGCTCTTTGTCTTTGTCTTGTTGGTCCTCTTGTTGTTGGTCTTGTTGGTCTTCGGCTCCCTGTTTGGCTTCTGTTTCGGCTTCGATTTCACCGCCTTTTTGTTCGTCTTCGCGTTTTCGGCCGCGTCGGAGTTTTCCCCGTCGCTATCCGATTCATCATCTGTCAGGGCTTTAAGTGCCTTCTTCATCTTCAGCGCTTTCTTCTTCTTGGCCTTCTTCTCAACCGCCGCATTCCTCCGCCGTTGCGCTTCGTCCATCAAGGCCTTTTCTTCGACGATCCATTCCGCAATATTATCCGCGGCGCTTTCAGGTTGGCTTCGGTATTTGAGCAGGTACCCTTGAAGCTGCGCCGGCGTGAAGACTCCATCCGGAATCTGTTTCCCAAATTTCTCTGCCAACTCATCGACCTGAGATGCTCGGTGCTGCATGACCTTGGTTTCCTCCTCCGTTGGGGTTGACTTGCTCGCGGAGCTTTGATGCGGCCGGTACATGCGCTCAAACATCCCCTTGGCGCTTTCAGGTGAGATGTTGCCCAAATAGATCATCCGGTCGATCCGTCCGGGCCTAACAAGCGCCCTGTCGAGCTTGTGAGCGACGTTGGACGTCATCAACACGATGCGGCCTTCCTGCGACGCGACCCCGTCCAGGACATTAAGAAGGCCGGATAAGGTGCATCGAGACCGACCGAGATCTCTCGTTTCGCTGTCGTCGCTCTCGCTACCACTGTCAGAGTCGTCCAAGTCCATGTCGAGCTTTTTCCGGCGCTCTATCCCGACGGCGTCAATGTCTTCCAGGAGCACCATGCACTTTGGCGGCAGCGCCGTAAACAGGTTCTCCAAGTCGCTGTCGCTGCGGACGCTCGGAATGTGCAGGAGATAGAGCTCGAGATTGAAGTGACTCGCAAGCGCAAGTGAAAGTGACGTCTTTCCCGTGCCGGGCGGGCCGTAGAAGAGGTAGCCTCTCCTGTAAGGAATGCCTCGCTCGGTGTAGAAACTTCGGGTTGACTGGTCCAGGTATGTCTCGAGATCGGTGATCAGCTCCTTTTTCGTCTTCTCGTCGAAGTGCACCGTCTCCAACGGCCTGATCGGCCGGAGGATCGTCGTGTCCCAGGATTCCTGGCCGTACTGGTCCTTAGTCGCTCGAACCGTGATGAAAGACTCCCGCTGCTTGTCGGCAAAGTTTCGGCAATTGTCAAGGAACTTCTTGATCGGCAGTATCGACCGGCCAAGTCGCATGACAACGAGGGGCTCGTCGCCTTCGGGTGCAGCAGAATATTCGTCAGGGATGCCGAAATAGGACCCGGAACTCCGCTGAGGCACGCGGCGGACCATGAAGAACCCGCCGTCGTAAAAGAACCAAGTTGTGCCAAAGGTGGGCAGGTACTGCACGGGAACTCTCTTCTCGTGGTGCAGATCGTCCCGCTCAACCGGTTTTCGATGGTAGTACCACGCATCGTTCTGGATCACCTCGGTCCGCGCCGTCAGGATGCGGGTCCCTTGTCGCGTGAGGACGTGTGTCCCGAGCCAGTTCAGCACTTCCCTGTTGAGCTTGTCGTTGCTGGCGATGGATATTGAGGCTGTGAAGAAGCGCGTGATCCACCAGTACAGCTGGGTGCCAAGCTTCTGCAGGCCGTTTATCGCATTAGGAATCTCGCCGCCAAATGCAATAAGGATGAAGAACATCCCTATGTCGAGCTTCAGCCATCGGGAAAAGAAGTTCTGCAGGGCGCTGAAGCCTGGGACGCTCCGCTCCAGGAGATCGTTAATCCCTTGTGAGGAGTTGTCGCTCGCCCCGGTAAGGAGCGACGCCTTGGTGTATCTGAATATGTTGCTCATAGTAGACTTCAACAGTATTATTGATCGAAATGTGCAAAAGATGCAACCAGAATGTATCGTCTATACCAGAGACCTGTTGTTTCGACCGTCCCAACAGCTTGGGGGCCAGCCTCGCTTTTAAAGCATCTTTTGGGGGCAGCGCATGAGGCCGCCAGCAGCGACCGTCAGGCAGAAAGGGCTGCCTAAGACGACCTTTCTCAACGTGCTAGCGTGCTAGGCCGCGCCTTTGGGCTGACGCTGGGTCCTTTTTAAGCCTCAACCGCATTCCTTGCAGGTGTGCGCTAACCTTTTAGGTACACCGGCATGACGCAGCGCTGCAAGTCATTGGGATGTGGCGGCTGGCCATTTGTTCGTTTTTGGCGTCTCGATCAACGAGCTGACGTCTTGTCTGGGCCAACCGTGGGGAAAAGACAACCGCTGTGACGCAGTGAGACATGCTTCGGGGTACACCAGGACCTCGCTCATGACATGTGCCATGCACGAAAAAACGTTTTGCGTTGGGCTGACGTTTTAATTCCGACGTCGGTGAACTCATCCCATTAAGGCCGTCATTGTGAACCTAAAACCAGAGTCAGGCGTAGTCATTTAGGAAACACATTCGACTCTAGGTGCACTCGACCATAGCCTGTAATGAACCACTCCAAACTGGCGACTGTTGATAAATGTATTTATAGATAGGTACACACGGTTGAAATGGTGGAAGGCTTTTGAAGTTGATCGAGCCAAGTTTTCATAATTATGGGGCATGCACGTCTAGGAAATAGTATTAAGCTTCACATCTATGAGAGAAAGTACCTGCCGCTTCTCCTATGGGTAAACTCGGCCATTTCAGTCAATATGAGCATCACCAGATCACACATAATAAATCCGCTATTACACTCATTCATCCAGTAGACGACTATCTTCCCGCGCATACAGCATCTTCGGCATTTTGTTGGACCATCGGAGAATTGGCTGACTGAATACTCGGTAGTTGGGGTCCTCTCCAAGGACGCACCGGCCCCAAAAGCATCGGTGGGCCTGCATGTGTCGAAGAAGTTTCGGCTATTGAAAGTGTTGGTGACGAAGACGTTGGGGTGGCTGTAGAAGACGTCGAAGTTGACTCCTTCTCTTTGTCCTTCTTCATTTTGTCCACACACGTCCAAATCGTCGCCACCGTACCGGCGAGGGCGAGGATGCCAAAGACGATGGCAATGATATCTTGACTGCTCAGCGACCCACCCGTTTCTTTTTCTTCTGAGCCTCCCGGTGGGATACTGACGCCTGGAATAACAGACTCTCCCGTAGCCAGATCGGTAGCGTTGCCCAGTACGGCGCTGATCAGGGTGTCCTCCTGGTTCGATCGGGGCGTGCGGGCTCCGTCGTATCGCTTCAAGAAACAGTTGCCATTGTAGCTGCTTTGTCGCCAATACCCAATGTCGCTGCCGAACTGTATCGCGCGGCAGGTTTCGGTCTCATTCCTGGCTCGGGCGTATTGCCCCGCGCACGCACACATGCAGTCCTCGAAGGAGTATAGGTTGATGACCATAATGTTGATGGGCACGTCGTTCAGCGGAGTCAGCTCGACCCCACAAGACAGGTCGCGAAATGTGAAACTGCCGTTGCCCTGTCTGACGAACGCCAATTGCCCATTGAGGCTTGGGCAGTTTAGTTCAAGCAACCCGCTCGTCGGGGCGGTGACTCTTGCTGATGGCGACGGCTGGCTCGACTCCTGAGGCCTGCGGCTGTCAGCTGGATGCTGGTCATCTCACCGAACTGGACGGGGGATTTAATCGTGCCTTCGGGGATGGAGAGGGTGGCTGGCTGTGGGCGCATTCACGGCTGGAGCCGCATCGCAATAACATGGAACAAGAATACTGCCAATAAACCAATTAGAAAAATGCATTTTGGCAAAACTGAGTTGAAGGCTTTGAATGAGGTGAGATTTCCATCTGCGGGATGACCGAGATCAGCCTGAAATCCACTGATCTTAGCGATTCATTCAGACTGACGATTCTTGTCACTTCAAAAGTTCCTTTTCGCACACCAGGCGCACACCAGGGTTGACTGGACGCTAAACGAGTCCTTATACAAACCGCTACACCCAAATCCCAGCCTGAGGAACGCCTGCGGCCCTCGTTAGCTGCATCGCCCGGGGATGTACAGGCAGAAAATCGTCGATGGGCATCTGCAGGTCAGCCTACGTGTGACAGACTTCTTCCAGAAGATCTGCCCACGCTATTAGGGGCCAGCCCCCGGCTGGTCCTTAAGACAACCAACCTACCATACTAAAGGGACCAGACAGGAAGCAAAGGAACTGGAGGAACCAGCGGGATCCAGGGACAAATTGAACGCATAGTAACCAGTAGGCAGGATTTGGAGGACGCTGGTAAGGGCTGTGTACTATAGAGTAGGTAGTCTGAGCCTGCGGCTCTCCACGCCACATACCCCTCGGGAGGTCTGCCGCCATGGCGTTAAATACAACAACAATAACAACATTATCGGGTTATAGTATCCCATTATACATTATCGTCGCAGGCTAATATCACCTCTCCACTTAGTATACTAAGACCGGTCTCCTATATAACTAGGTCATTATAACGTCTAAAGATAGCTGGACTATAAATGAACGAGGCCTAAATTAGCTTTAATACTTTACTTAGTATGTAAAACCACGTTTAAAGGGTTAATATTACCTCCTTATTATTAATAAGTATAAAAATTACCACTATAGATTTTAAAATATTTTATAAAGAAAATAACATTGTTATACTTTATATACCAGCCTATTTATCTCATATTCTCCAGCCCTTATATATTAGGTATTTTAGGCCTCTTAAGTTAGCGTATAGTTGAAAGATTGAGGATAAGATGCACCGAGGTAATACGCATATTACGAAGGTAAATTTCTTTCCTGTATTTCGCGAGGCTTATACGTAATTAATGACGGAGAAAAACATCCAAGGGGGATTCAAAGGTACTGAAACCGTGCAGGGGGAAATGCTTACACTAAGCGGGTTTTTCCTTAGTCAGGCGACAACGAGCTATTTGAGAGAGGGGAACTGGGGACGCATTTCCAGCGGAAGCAAAAAAACAACCGACCATCAAGCAACACATCACGGAACGTCAGCAAGCATCGTTAGCTAGACAGACGTATTCAGAGCTCTTTTTACCCGTTCATTTGGATCGTATACCGCGAACAGTACGGAGGTTGCTTTACCACGAGCAAACAAGGCCCTAACACTCACCAGTGTCTACATCTAGGGCAGGAACACCTCTTTGGCCCTAATCAGGTCTTGAGGTGTCTCCTTACCTAAATTGTAGCTCTGGTTGAGTGGTTTCGTACGAGTTAGCCACCCTCGCGGACCCGGGACGGAGGGTGCACGACCTGTGGTCAGTAGAGTGTGTGTATTGTACGATACAGCTGTCAGATTGAGCGCTCGCTCGGAAGAACTATAATCCCGAGCGCGCGCCCCAGCCTCCTTGGGGCACCCCCTACCCCTATTCCTACGGGCCCAGGGGGCTTCCAGAAAACGGAGAAACACATAACAGAATATACGCGATTTTGACCACCAATTCGACAATTAACAATCTAATACGTGCTACGCTTACAATAAGCGTCACTAACCATCTATTCACTCAATTATACATACACGAAAGCACTTCCTAAGCGCTTAATTCAAATCTACCCATCGAAATAACCTCCCTAAGCTTAAAGATCTAATTAAAGACCAGTAGCAACTAAGTTCTATGGGTTAATTAACTATAATTAAAAGCTAAATCCTACGACTTATGGAAATATATTAATTTAGTACGTCCTAATGCCCTTCGGAGCTCGTAAACGCTCTTTGAGTAGTGTATAGAGCGTCCTACGCACCCCGAGATCTACGAATACCCTAAGACCAGTAGAGCCGAAGTCCTCAGTGATGACACTAAATACGAACTATGTACACAGGGCCTTAAAGAGCTCTTAGTAGTGAACTTTGTATTATATAAAGAGTGATGGGCAGAGTATATAAAGTAGGTAAAAGACTACGAAGTGTTTCTTAAGGGTATTAGAGTGCTTAAAGACTAGGTTTAAGAGATAGTCTACGTCAGCTTATTACGCTATTATTATACCGTAGACCGTATATTGGATCGATGGATCTACGTATTAAAGGAATAAATAAGGAGTAATATAAAAGAGAGGTACTCCGAAGTGAATAAAGTATATAAGTGGACACTAATGGTGCTTAAGTAGAAGTATCTTATTATAAAAAGGGACTTAGAGGAGTAGTTTACGAAGTGGGAAAAGGTAATTTACGAAGTTAAAATAATGGGAGTTCCTAGCACTAAACTCCCGAGTATCTAGTTCCTAGAATTCACCGTAGTCGTTAATTATAATTATGTGAACATATGAATTTTTTTATATTAAGTAGTTAAGGATAAGTGTATTGAAAATGAGAATCTGAGTGTTAAAGAGGTCCTTTTAGATACTCGGAGATTCCTTTAAACTACTTTAATACTTAACCCGAAAAAACAAGTTGGCCGCAGAGTGTTTAGGCTAACTATAGAATTAATAACCTAAGACGAAGGTGGTTTTAAAATAATTTCCCTTATATATTTAAGTGTTTTAGGGAATAATACTTAGAGTAGCTGGGGCTGTAAAAGAGGCGGAGCTCCTTGTAACTAATTATAGAAAAGGAGTAATGGAGATTAAATGAATAACTACTTTTACTTTATTTACCTCTACTTACACTAACTCTCTAAGTATTAACTAATTAATAAATAAGAATGTCCTAAGTAGTATACTCTTAATTAGGAATTCTTTAAGAACTTAAAAAAGTATATAAGAAAAAACGAAGACCTAAGAGAGTGTATTAAAAAGGTGATAGGAGCCCTTAAAAAAGAATATTAATTATATGGATGGTGTAGAGTGAGTGTCCTAAGTATGTTTTACATTATTTTAGAGATATATAAACTTTTTAAATTGGTGATCCTAGACTTAGGTTCAATAATCCATATTTTTAACGATCCTACGTAGTTTATTATATTTACGGGAACGCTAATAGGAGACTACTTCTAAGCAGGTGCTCAATAAGTGGTTATCGAAGTATATAGTATGGTTAATATTAAAATTAGGGGGCGTAGAAGGGCTACTATAAAACTCTGCTTATACAACATTATACTTTATATAAGCTTTACTAATAACCTTATCTCCTTTACTCACCTTCGTAGAAGGGGTTTTTAGTGGGATATAAGTCCTCGTAATAACTACCTACGGTGCTTAGATAAAACTTTTTTATATATACTTATAAAAGTCGTAAATTAGTAAGTCCTAGATTATTGGAAAATCGAAGTGTTGTTTACAACTATGCTTATTAAACAAAAAGCGCCGGAGATTGAGCCTACGCTGCTTTGAAGGCATAAATATACAATAGTGATACGTAGGAAACCGATTAAGGGCAGCGTAGCCCTCTGGTATCGAAGGTTAGGTTACGCAGGCCCCGAGGCCATCCGGTACTTAGTAAACGCCTTGAAAGGGGTTAAGTTGACCTTAAAGGGTAAACCTATTATAATAATAACCTACGATGTATACGAAAAAGGCAAAGTTTACTAAGTAATCCGGTGAACTCTACGAGAATCCCTTAAATACGCAAAACTTGGAGACTAGTTTATAGTGGACTTCTACGATTATAAAAAGGGTTATAAAGGGTATATATCTATGATGCTTGTTATTAACCAAACTAGTAGTTATACGTGGGATTTTTACCTTATGAGGTGTATTATAAATGTTTTATTAATGCTCTTAACAAATCTCTTAAAACTTCTTAAAGTTCACTATAGAATAATAGTTAAAACTCTAGAGTCTAATAGTGAACTTAAATAGTACTTATGGGTTACTTAAATACTTATTACACAGGGTATAACCCTAGAGATCTTAACTCTAAATACGTAAATTTAGAATAACGGAGTAAAATACATTATAACGGTAATTAAAGAGTATATAAGAACAATAGCTTTAAGTGTTAAGCTTCTGAACGTCCTTTAACTGGAAATAACAAAAGTAGTAACGTATATATATAATTGTATACCGTCGGTAATAAGAGGATAGAAGTTGTTATATAAGTTATTTTATAAACACTTTTAGTACAAAGAAAACGGGATATATGTGCACCTAGACCTCTCTTATATATGCTTATATGGGTATAAAACGTTCACCATAACCATTAACGCTTAGCTAAAGTGTAATAAGCACTAGAAGTTATTAGTGTGCACCTAGATCGGATTCCTAATCGGCTATACATCAAGTAATTCCTTTCGAATCTGGAATCCCTTACACAATAAAGTTTTTATTACTCGAAATATGGTATTCAACGAGAAGTATTACTTTAATAGTAATATTAAGGGCCTAGTAGAAGAGATTAATTATATGGATCTTAAGGTGATTCAATAACACTTAAAAGAGTTAATCCAATAAATAACCAATGTGGAAATATATAATTAGAGTATTAATAAAGAAGTAGAAAAAGTAATAGAATACGCTAACCCCGATAAGCCCGCCTTAGAAGTAGCTATAGAAGCACTCGAGTACCCAAAAGCTGAAGTGGATACACTTAAATAAATAAAAGGGTAATATTCGGAAGTGTAGTTCACACCCTTTCTAACACTAGAGGCGTCGCCTCTAACCTCGTTCATCGCAGCTTTAACCAAGCTTAATATAAGGGGGCATAAGGAGATATATATAATAGAGTAGATATATTAGATTCTTATTTTAATATTGAAATCGAAGTGAGTTATACTTAGGATGTTATATAAAGCTATTTTTTTAGTGGGTGTAGTATTTTATAAGAGAAATCCCCAACGTTAAGATGGTCCTCGAAGGGACTATGTTATACCTAGCTAGCTATGCACCCTAGAACAGGGTTCCGAAGAGTCTTTTATAGTAATAGTGTTAAATACTAAAGAACTCTGTATATATAAAATGCTCCCGGATAACTAAATTAAAGGTTAATAAGAGGTAAGTGAACTTTAGAAGGAAAACTCTGTAGTAATAGTATTAAAGATAACTATACTCTATTCCCGTAGAAACCGGAGTTAGATGTGTATAATAGTCTCTAAGGAGTAAAATACGTACGGTAACCGGGATATAGTAAAAGTGTTAGAGATGACCAAGCTTCGTATACATATAGAAGTAAAAGACCCGTGTAGTACCTTTTAGAGGGATTTACCCCCTTTACTTATATCTTATAATTAACTAAAAATATATTGTTTTAAAAGTGAATTCCTAAGTACCGAGAAGAACCACCTCGAAGACTATAAATAATCCTAATCGTAGGAAGAAGTTACTAGAAGTGTTATGTATAGCGAAAAGGTCCTAGGATATTATTAGGTATATACTTATAAGTTGGATAAACACGGGTAGCTAGTTAAATTTAAGGTGTACCTTATGATCTATGGTGATTAATAACCTAGAGATGTATAAGAGATGTACGTTGCGATGTTTGTAGGTATATTCTTTTGTATACTAATAGTTGTTGTGGTGTATTTTGATTTAGAATTATTATAATACGACGTAGTGAATACGTTCATTTACGCGGATTTAGATGAGACCGTCTTTATAAAGCTCCCACTTAGTTATTATATACTAAAAAGGATCCTATGTTTACGAAAGGTGTTATATGGTTTACGATGATCGCCTCTCCTTTGGTAACACTACTTAGAGGTGGGATTTATAGGCCATAAATTTAAGTGTATAATAGGTGAGAATTGTTGTTAGATAAAGGGCGATGTTATGTTCTTTTTTTATGTGGACGATTATGTACTAACCTTTTTATGTGCATAATAAGAAGGTGTATAAGAAGAAATCACTATACTATATAAAAGATATCACCTAGAAGGAGGAAAGCCTTTTTAATGGTTCCTCGGGATCGAGGTTATACGGGACTGCTTAAAGCGCTGAATATGGTTATCCTAAGTGGTTTATACGGAAAGAGTAAAGAAGCTCTTACCCCCTATAACTAATGTGTTAAAAGATGATTTAGAAGTATACGTATATACCTCGATGGTACTTAAGGAGCTTCTCTTGTATAACGGAGATGCATTTACATAGGAGATTACCCGTTTTTAGTGTAAAATCGGGATAATTTTATATGTAGTAATTATAACCCGACTAAATGTCACCTTCACTATTAGCCGTTTTGTGCACTTTAACTAGAACCTAGGATTAAAGTACTAGTATATAGTAAATAGAGTACTTAGATACTTTTATTTTATGTATTACCTCTACTTCGAATACGGTATTAAACCCGGGAGTATAGAAAATACGCTTATAGTAGTATCTAATACAAACTTCGCTAATAACTCGATTAATTAGAAGAGCTCTTAGGTGCTCGCCATAAAGCTATTCGGAGGGCTCGTGGTGTGGAGGGCTAATAAGCAGGCCACGGTGATAACGTCTATAATAAAGGCTGAGCTGCTCTCACTATCATAGGCCACCAAGGAAGCGCTTTTCGTAAGCCGCCTTATCTCTGTATTATGGGTCTAGTTATTAGTAACGGGGACTCCGGAAGCGGCTTTCCCTATACTAGAGACGCTATATACACCTATAATCCAGCTCTAATACGATAACTTATAGACCGTACACTTCGTAATAAGCAACCTAGTTATACTCCAGATGCACCTATACCATATTAATATTCACAATTACTAATTACACTAAAAGGTCATAATAAAAAGGGTTTCCATAGTATACACCCCCTCCACAAAACTTATAATAAACGACCTAACAAAAAGCCTGGTATTACCTAAGTTTCGTAAGTTCCGGAGGTAAATACGGACAACGGAGCAGAAGGAGCTCCTAGAATGGAATTAGAAGAGGGACCTAGAGGTCGACGAGGCGGAATAGTTTATGAAAGCGTTAAAGGAAAACGTATGGGTAATGGAGGACTCTGGAAGAGTGCTGGGGGTATTAAAAAGCTTAGTTAAGATGAGACCCTAGGAAGGGGAACGCAGAGTACGCATAAAACGCCTCCCCGTAAGAAAAGAAGAACCCCACGTAGAGGAAGTGTTTTACGAGGTGTGAGATACATATTGCGGAATAGTTACTGGAGGTTAGGAAAGGCCCCTACGAGGCCTTCCCTAAGGGGGCGTATCAGATTGAGCGCTTAGCTAAGCACTCAGCGCTCGCTTAGAAGAACTATAATCCCGAGCGCACACCCCAGCCTCCTTGGGGCACCCCCTACCCCTATTCCTACGGGCCCAGGGGGCTTCCAGAAAACAGAGAGACACATAACAGAATATACGCGATTTTGACCACCAATTCGACAACAGCACATACTGTTCACTGCATCCCCCGCTCCGTTGCACTAGTAGTGGGTCGACGTAGTACTCGTATTCTATAAAAAACGGAGAAATACCGGTTACTAAGCTAGTTTTATTCCGTAAAGTTAACTATACTATAGGAAGTAGTTCTCCCTAATTGTCCTGGGCCTAAGTAATATAGTTCTATAAAATAGCCTAAACCTCACAGTTTATACACTCTATTCCCTTTTCGGTCTATGAGTATTAAGTGGTACTCAGTAATTAGGTAACCCTAGTTAACCTATAAAACTCTCACTAAAAGTCACTAACCTAGTTTAATCTTTTATTACTTATAATTAATTAAAATATCGTATAGAAATAGTAGTGGTTATAGAAAAACTACTAAGTATAAAATACCACGTTTATAATCTCCATCTCTTCTAGTATTAGTGTTTTACTTAACTAATTAACTATAACCCATATATAACGGGACTTCCTCTTTTTCGTCGGTAATAAATTCATAATAAAATCCATTAATAGGTTACTACTAACCCGGAGGGGAACGAGTAGGGGCTTAAGTAACCCCTTCTTAGCTTACCTCTAAATATGAATACCACCGTATACATAGTAGTTCCTCGTAAACCTTTTAACCATCTAAGAGTACCCCAGCTAATAAAAACGTTGACCTATAATCTCAAATATCACCAACTTCCCTCTCACCTAATTTTTCTTAGTATCCACTATTAATAAAATAGGTGATATACCACTAAAATCCTTAATAATTAAAAAGTTTTCACCTCTCCGTCTTAGAGCCCTCCTATAATAGCCTCCCAGCCTCTGGTGGGCACCGGACTATAGCCGGCCCCTCCGGCCAGCCCTAATTGGGGCTCTGGGTTACCTCCGGAGCTAACCCCTACCTCAAGGGCTAAGCATCACTATAACACTAAGGCCCAGCTATTCCGGCCTAGCCTTAGGGGAAGTTAGCCTAATACTCCTAATATAGCCCCCTTTACGGTAAAGGAGCCCTTAAATATAAGTGGGGTAGCCACTGGATTTATCCTAACCGCCTTCGATGAACAAGCTAGACGCTATGAGGACCGAAAGGATGTCTTTTTGGTTATCGCCTAGTTTATTAATAATGTGGTCTCTAGTTTTAAGGGGCTAAAAAAGCAGATTGCGAAGGAGGCGATAACCTATGTAATTTAAGCCTTAAAGAAGCTAATGAATAACGAAGTTACTTTAATTTTAACTAGGAGTTAGGTTATTATTATAGTATTAGCCCCGACCCTAGCCCTAGTCTTAGCCCCGGCCTCCGCCCCGGCCCAAAACTAAGCCCCTACCCGCCCATAAACCTAGGCTCAGCTAGAAGACCTCCGGGTTTTCGTCCATATCCCCGAGGAAAGCCTGGATACTGCCCGGGAGAACGCCCCTTTTACCCTGCGCCGTATAGTCTACTAGGCCCTTAGCCTATAACTAGGAGATATCCCACATATTTATTATATTTTAACTAAATACTCCTTAAAACCACCAAATAAACAAATCCAATAAAACCTTCTTAAAAACAAATAAAAACTAATAAACTACTTAGGGGTTTTTAAAATAAAAACCCCCATAAAATAATTTATATACGCCGTTCTACATTGCTCATCTAAGCTCCAAAGCCTAAATGGGGAAAGTATTAATATATTAACCCTAATTAGGGAGGAGGTTATCGCCTAGACTGGCCGCAAACTAGTCCTAGCCCGGTAATCCCACCTCGGCCTAAACCTTGTTATAAATAAAGTCACTTAGGTTATCTCCTTTACGGTTAAGGTGTTACCCTTTAAACTATTTAACCAAAGTAGTAAAGCTTAGCTTATTAGGGAAAGGAGAACCCTATTTAGGTATGGCCCTAATTACTAGGGATATTATATAAACTAATACTATAATTAATAGTTACTTTATAATAATTATAATAAGCCCTTAGACTCCTATAAAACTAAGCCTTATATAACTAAGCTGAAGTGTATTAATTATTTGGGGCCCTTTTAGGCCAATTATATAAACTATTTAATTAGGCCCCTAATAGCTAACGGTCACCTTACCTTCCTAGGCTGAAAGGGATGTGGGTGGATCCAGAAGGCTGGGTAAAAGGCCTCCGAGGCCTGCGATAGTATTAACCAGACTACTACCCAGAGTAGTACTCAACAACCCCAGGACTCCCGTCCTGATCAGGGCTAATAACCTGGCTTTAAGCGCTTATACACTAGGACCCCCTCCTAAGGATTAATTATATGCTTAGGCGATAGGGATATAATTAGTAGTATGGATAAAAACGAAACGGAAAGCCCCGAGGCCCTCCCTTAGATTAACCACCCCATCTATCCTCTCCGAGATAAGAACTAGAGGGTAGTTTAAAAACCTAACTATAATATCACTAGTACCTATACCCACTTGGACCTCGATTCGGAGGTGTAGGCCTAAACAGGCCCCTAGCATATACAGCTTTCCTAGAGCTTAGTTGGGCTGATCAGGTTAATATAATACTTATCTAAGACCCCTGGATAGGTTATACTAATAGGATATAAATTAATATACACCCTGGGTATAACTCTTATATCTTAGTTATTTTTTGGGATAATAGGGAAATAAGGCCTAGCGTAATAATATATATACGGAAGGGGATAAGATTATAAGTATAATAACAAAACCCTATTTAAACAAGGGATATTCTATAATTAAAGGTTAATAACACTATTATAATAAACGTTTATAAATAACTAGGCGATCCTTATAACTATACAACAACCACCCTCCTAGGATACTAACCACCACTACGAGCCCTTATAACTAGGGATTTCAACACTTACCACTACTCCTAGGAACCCGGATCCGTTAGCCGGAATAAAGGAGACGATCTAGTTAACTAGGTTAATAACCATGGCCTCTCCTTTATTGGAGAAGCAGGGGCTCCAACCCATACCCGTGGTTATATCCTTGACCTAACCTTCTTAAATATCCCCCTTATACACACAGGACCCTACCTACACCTATACCTAGGAGCTAATTACTAACTTATTATAATTATTATCCCCTTTAATAATAATAAATAATAATAAATATACTAATTAGAGCTAATATTAGTCCCGGATTCGGCCCTTCCTTAGTTTAAAAACATAATTAGGGTAGGGGCTTTAACTTTACTTACCCTTAAGAACCTACTTACCCTAACTAGGTTAAACGCCTAGGCTAACCGGAATATTAGCCTATTCTTAATAGTTATCTAAGTAATAGGGAAAAGACGATAAAGCTGGGGAAAGTGGGCCCCTTTAGTGTATAAAAGAGTACTCTAAAGTTTACTAATCCTACTTTAAGGCCTGTATCTAGTAGGCGCGGGAACTGGAGCTGGCCTCAGCCTCACTACCCCTTATCCTTAAAAAAAAAAAGGTCTTCTTAAAAATAATTAAGAAAGCTAAACGGGCCTATTAGGTTACTAAAATTAAAAGGGCTATATCCAATTAGGACCTTTATAAAATATTAACTTAATATAAAACTTGTAGGTTTGACCCTAGGTCAAAGGGTCGCCTAGGCGATAGGGTTGAACAGCAATAATCGATATATTGAATACGTAGTGTTGCTGTTGTTGTTGGAAGGAGGTTATTCCGACGTGGGCTAGGCCGGCTGTTGCCAGATCTAGTTGGTGCGCCAGAATCCCTGCCTTCTAATTAGTCTGGTCGGAACCGGCCAATTAGGAACCCGAAAGTGGGGTTATTACCCGATTCGGATTCTAATACTGGAAACTCTCTTTTTATGCTCACTAATCGGGTAAAGGCCACTTTTCTCCTAAAACGCTCAAAAACGCAATAAAACGACGAATTCGCTCGAGTACGTAAGGCGGCGAGAGGCGGCAGAATTAGATTCTGCCCTTGGCGGCGTAGCCGGCCTTCTGGCCCTTATATTGGACCGGTTAATTGACGTTGTCGCTAGCGCTGGCCATGGTATTGACGATTCCTCCGTTTCTCGTGATCTCTTGAGCCCTGTTGACCCTTCTTTTCCTCCTAGGCCCGCGTTACCCATCTATCTATTCGAACCGTTGCCTTCCCTTCCTCGAGAAAGCGCTTTAGCGCTTTATTCGACATTGTTTTCGTGAAGTAGTCGGCTAAGTTGTCTTCCCCGTTGATCCAGCGGATCTCGTAGAGCTCTCATCGCTCATAGGATTGCCGAAGCGCTATAATATCGATTATAAGGTGCTTCTCTTTAGTGGTTCTAAGTTTGACGAGGTACTCGTATAGCGAATATGAGTTAGTATAGATAACCGTGGGGATCTCGGGAAGCTCTAGGTGATTGGTCACCAGTTTTAGGGTCGTGGAGATAGCGTAGGCTATGTCCACGCTGGCTACCATGCTGTAGATCTCTAATGCTAGAACGCTGTGTGTTATTCGCTTTGATTTGGTGGATGAATAGTGGATGATATTGCTCTTTAGTGTGAAGCTCTCGTCGGCCTGGGTCTCGTTGGCTAGGATAATAACGAAGCCTAGTTGTGATGAGAGGTTATTGTTGTTGGTAAATGAGTTGTCTATGAAGACAAAGAGAGTTGCCTCCTCGAGCTGGACGAAGTTGTAGTTTAATCCGGTGTCTGGGGTCTCTATTTATCTCTTTAATCGTTTATTGAGGGCTTTTATCTGCTTTTCCGTGGGCTCTTAGTGCTGGGCCGCTACGGAGAGGTCATAGTAGGCCTCGATATCGCAGACTGAGGTGATATATACTCCGCGAGCTCTCTGGACGACGTATTACTGGTGGCTCGACGTCGTCCCGATCTCCACGAGCTGGATTTTCTTTCTTTACCCCTTTTACTGTAGTTTAATAATTTTGTTATTTAAATAGACGATCCCTCTATTAAATACGAGGGGTTCCTTCGCAGTTAGCCGTTACTTCGCCTTCGCTGTGAACATTGCTTTTTTCAGCTCTTCTTCTTCCTTCTAGGAGAACTTCTCGTCGCTTAGGCCTATTATATTATCTATCTATATCCCGATTATCGCGAGGCTTTTGTTTTCGGGCGTTGATAATAGCAGGCACGGGTCGTATGTAGAGGTTCTCATTTGGAGTTTCTCCTTATGGTGATTGTTGTAGGTTGTGTACTAATGGGTCCCTGCTTCGGCGATCCCGTAGAGGGGTTTTATAACCTTTATAATTGTCCTGGGAGGGTGCTTATCCTTGATTTGGTCTAGTAGGTGGGCTAGAATTGTCCGGGTAAGCTTCGTTTTCGATTAAGTATACGCCTAAGTGATGTTTCGTAGTTATAGTGAGTGGCCCTTTACCAGAAAGTAGGGGGTTAGGGTGAGAATTAGTTGTTAGTTTGTTTGTTGGATTGTGGGGGATTGTGTGAGGATGGCCTTTTTGTTGTCGTCGGTGTAGCCCTGGATTATGAGACGGCTCTTTTTGTAGGGCTTCTCGGTTTTCCCTTTGATTTCGTTGATGATTCTGGACTTAAAGATCCTAGTATTATTATGCTTAGTTTTGTTGTAGGGGATGAATTCGAATACGCCTCGGCTTATGAGGTTTGCGATCTCCTTTTTTGTTGACTTTTCGTATAGGGTGCCGGGCGTGGTTATTACGCCTTTTTTCCGAAGTTTGTGGGTTAGTGTGAGGTCGTTCTTCTCTTTCGTTAATAGGTACACTGCGAAGTAAGGTCTTTTTAGCTCGTTGGTTTTTGTTTAGAAGTAGATGGTGTTAATTTTGTGGGTAATGGTTGGGTTCTTTTGTGGTTGGCCTCGTCGTCTCTTAGGTGGCTAAAGCTCTTCTTCTTTTAGTGGAGGGGACGATTTAATAATAATCTCGTTTATAGCCACTAATTTAACGTCGTCCTCGTTGTTTTTTTCTCTTTTGCTATTGTTGCTTTTTGGGGCCTCGTTTCTTGTTCCGTTATTAGTGGTGGTGGGCTCCTTTAGTAGCTTTTTTTTAGGGTTGCGATAGTAGGGCTTGATGATTGTTGAGTGGAAGGTTTTAGGGCCTCTGGGCATCTGAACGACGTAGTTTTCGCTATCCGTGGCTATTAGTGTGAATAGGCCTTTCTATCCCTTCCTTTTGTGTTATACTCTGATTTCCAAGCTTAGTGGGAGGTTTTTTAGGGTGGTATTATTAGGTCTATTCCTTATTGTGAGGGTATCCGAGATTTGGTGTTTTGTGTTAGCTTTTCTGAGGTCTTTTGTGGCCTTCCTGATGGCCTCTGTGTGTTGGGTTATTTTTGGTGATGGGGGAGAGTTGTTTAATGTCCTAGGGTATGCGTTAAAGATTAGTAGGGTTAGTACGATCTCGTTTGGTCCTGTAGTATTATTTATGGCCTTGAGTGTGCTTTGAAGGGTGGTTTCCGGTGTTGTGGAATGGGATTCCTGCTGGATAATATCGTATGCCCGTCTAAGCTGTGTATAGTACCTCTCGACCTTCCCGATACTGTTATGGGCTTCTACAGGGATAATCTTGACCTTAATCCCCATGGACTTCGCTGTTTACTTAAATTTGGACGCTTTGAAGTTGGTGCTGGTGTCCGCAATGATTTAGTCGGGTGGCCCTTGGTATACGTCGATCCAGCATAGTCTGAGCATCTCCTACGCCGTCTTTATGCTTATATTACTTAGGAATTGTCCTGCGTTAAAGCTTATAGCCGTATCGACGACCTGAAGGGCGGGCTTTCCGTCGAGGTATAGTATATCGATAACGATCTCATAGTTAAAGAGTACGTTGTCCTAAATGGTGAATTTGAAGTGGTGGGGAGCCTTCTAGTTTATTTGGTAGTGGTGGTAATACTTTATTAGGTATTCAATGGCTACCAATTCCACTTCCTCTCCGGTCCTCTAAAGGATTTTATAGAGTTTCCGTACTAAAGGGTGACTAAAACACCGGTATAAGCGTCGTAATTCGACGTTTATGAGGTGGCTCTACGCAACGGATTTGTCCTAGTAGCCCAGTTTCATCCAAGCGTGGCCGAACTTCCTAATAACTGGTATAACGACGTCTCCCTACCTCAGAGTGTTCTTTAGATTATTAAAGTAGACCTTTAGGTGGTCCATATCCTTAAGGTAAAAGAGGAACGGAGTATTACAAGGGACAACGTGGAAAATAAGCGGTCCGAGGGGCGTTATAACTATAGTTGTCCTTATTAATGAGATGACGTCCCCTGGGCTGAATTTGACGCTTGCTTGGCCGGCTTGAGTCTTGTTAAGGGTAATTTCTGGGTGTAGGCGTCTAAGAGTGTTAAACTGAGGCTCTCCCGTTGTTAACGACTCAGCTGCGCCTATATCCAGTATAATTCCGTAGAATACAGCGTCGGTGTATCTTCTTTTGAGTGTGTAGGCCTCCGAGGTTTTTGCGAAGGTAGCCTCATTAAATGGGTCTTCCTTTGTGAGGGCATAGTATATTGCTTGGTCTATGAGGGTCGTTGTGATGATCTCGTCGTTAAGAGTGGTCTCGGGGCCTAGTATTGAGGTGTAGAATTGGTCTCCGTAGGTCCAATCCTCGTAGTTTTCCTCTTTTGGGTCCACAACGAAAAACTCGTGGATCCTATTATCCTTATCCTTATCCCTCGCTTCGTCGCCTTAGGGGCCTTCGTATTCGAGAAGGAAGGATTCCATAGCTCCCTTAGGAGGTTGTATGTGGAATTGTTTCTTATATCCGTCTCGGAATACTTGGAAGGCTTTGTTTGTTTCCTCTTTTGGGTGGTTGGAGGACTAGTAGCTGTCCTTCCCGCAAATGTAGTACTTCTTGTCCTTTGGGGGTTATCTTGGGGCGGAGTGTTGGTTGCCTTGCCCTTTGTTGAATCCTCCTCGTTGGCCGAATCTTGTTTGCTTTCCTCGGTTGTTGTAGTGTTTTTTTGTGAAGAAGTAGTCTGTTTCCTCGTTGGTGGGTTGTTGTAGGAAGTGTTATTTAGTACCCGAGTTGAGTCTTATAGAGTTTCGAATAGCGTTTTGTAATTGGCTATAGAGGTTTTTAAATGTGTTTTTCGGGTTCTGGAGAGCGTAGGCACACTCTTTTACGTTGTTGATTATGGAAAGGAGTTGATCTCGTAGTACTTTATTGGTATTATATTCGCTGTTGAGTGTGCGTTGTATCTTCCTTAACTTCTCGACTAGTAGCTCGAGTACCTCGTTGGGCTTTTTCCTATGGTTCTCGTTTTTGATCGTTGCTTAGTTGGTTGTCTACTACTCCGTTAAGTAGTCTCTATGGGCCTCCTTCGTCTTGAACTGGTCTTTTAGTCTCCTGATAATGGTTTCCTGGGATAGGAAGGTCCCTGGTGTACCTGGTTATATGATATATTCTGTGAAGAAGTCCAGGGCCTTATCCTTTAGTGTGGTATTGATAATTAGGGTAGCTAATTCCGTTGGTATTTGTAGAACTTTATAGTGGTGCTTTTATAACCGTAGTGAGTTTTCTAGGACCTTATAGTGTTCTCCTTTATATTTGTTCACTTCCTTTATCTGCTTTGCGAGCACCTGGATCTGGTTACTTATTAGAGGAGATATATATGGGTTATCGGCAATGGTTACTGGGGAGTCTTTAATAACTAGTGGGATTTATGAGTCCGTAGGTGGTCTTATTTTGTATAGTAGGCTTAATTCCCTTGCCGGTTGCCCCGACGTCAACGGGGTGCTCTCCTGCGGCTCTGTTATCGCCCGTGTTACCTCCCTCGCCGTCTCTACTAGGGGAGTTATCCCCTGAGTTATTTAGTGGAGGGGGATATTATAGTTGTTTATGATCTCTTTAATGATCTTCGAGTCTTCGAGGACCTCCCTTAGGCCTCGAGGTCCGCTCTTCTGGAACCGTCGGATCTCATCGTTTATCCAAATATACAACTCTTCTTCGGCTATAATATCGGCTAACTTTTGGATATTTAAGGTGGTATTATTTAGTGGGACGTAGACTGCTCCTTCCCTAAGGGTGTTAATTGTGTGGCCTATTATCGCTTTATTAACGTCCTTCTATATGTTCTTCGTCCATCCTTCGAAGTCTATTTAGAATTATATCCAAAGGTCCATAGTTATAAGCTTCTTTTGTTTATAGATAGTTAGAAGGAAGGTGATGATAGTGTCCTTCTTCGGTTGGATTGTTCTTTTAATAAGTTTAAAGTCCATCTACTTCCCCTATATCTCTGGGTTTACGTGGGTAGTGTATTCTTTTGGGATTGGGATTAGTGAGATGGTTCTCTTTACGAGGGTCTATTGTGTTCCCTCGGGTTATGTAGTTCCCTAAGGGGTAGTTACCCGAGAAGAGTTTTTTAGAGGAGTACTCCTCTTAAAGTTTTTTCCTAATTACTAGCTCATTTTTTTACTTAGGTTATCCATAGTACTCTGGTCGTTTAGTTAACCTGATGATGCTTTGAATACATTGTGTTTCCCCTAGGCTGCGGTTTTAAGAGTGTATAGTGTTTGTTAGACGAATTACCGTTGGTTGTTAGGTTAGAGTATTGGTGTTTTCGTTGGTGGTGGTGTATTCCGGGTAATCTGAGTGTTGTTCTGGTTACTAAGGTAATCTCTTTGGGGATCTCTTTGTGTTTGATATGTGTTTGAGATTGATTGTGGGGCCCTCTTTAAGTATGAAAAAAACGTTTATTGGAGGTTTTTGTGACCTTTGATAGTGCGCTGGTGGTTGTTGTAGTTGTTTATTATGAGGGGTGTAGTGTTTCTCGTTGGGCTGAGAGGTGGTGTAGGAGGGAGGGTTGTAGTGGGTAGAAGTTAGGGAATTCTTCTGGTTTTGCCGTCCTTTTTGGGCGTCACCTTGGTATTTATATAAAACACATAGTTAGTAATTAAGAATAGTAGTAAAGAAGGGTATTAAGGGTGAAAAGTATTAATAGTGGAGCTTGCGCTGAAGGCTGAGCTTTGCCCGTTCTATAAGATCTTCGATGTTTTTATGTGTGGTTGACGTAGGTGGTTGAGCATAGTTATCGTGAGTGGAACCTATGCTAAAAGCGGTACTTTGCTCGTTCCGCGAAACTTCTAATATCTCTGTTTCGAAATCTCCTCTTTTAGTACGTCGTCGCCGGAATAGTTGAACTTAACTACGGGTTCTATACAATAGCAAAATCCGATCTTCTGCTGCTTAGTGAAGTTGTCTCTTCTAATAGTTATTCTTTGCTAATCTGCGGTAATGGTCAAATTAACCACTAATTAGTGTAGGTTTGACCTTAGGTTAAAGGGTCGCCTAGGCGATAGGGTTGAATAGCAATAATCGATATATTGAATACGTAGTGTTGTTGTTATTGTTGGAAGGAGGTTATTCCGACGTGGGCTAGGCCGGCTGTTGCCAGATCTAGTCGGTGCACCAGAATCCCTGCCTTCTGATTGGTCCGGTCGGAACCGGCCAATCAGGAACCCGAAAGTGGGGCTATTGCCCGATTCGGATTCCAACAAAACTAGACTAATAGTTAAAGCCCCCCCCTTAGTAGTTGAGGACCAGACGCACAACGATAGCCAGGACAAGGCCCAGGCCCTACGGAGGGCCCTACTAGAGAGGTTTGATGACACGGATGACCTACCTGGGGACCCCTTCGACGTGGTCACGGTCCCAAGACGACAAATACCCTAGCAGGCTACGTTTGGTCAGGAGGAAATAAGGGCAACCGCCTTAATAAAGACTATGACCCCTAGTATCAATGAAATCACCATAAGACTACTTAAGACTTACTGGGACCTTATAACTAAGCTTATTAGGTTATTATTCTAGGTATGCATTAAGGCCGGTTATTTCCCCCAGCCCTTCTATAAAGTAAAGGTTATTATAATTCAGAAGTTTAGAAAAACCGACTTCTTAAAAGCTGGATCTTAGAGACCGATAACCCTCTTATCTTACTTAGGTAAAGGGCTTAAGAGATTAATAATTAGGAGAGTAACCTACCTTATTATCCTAAAAGGGGTGGCCAGCCCATAATAGATAAGGGCCCTACTAGGCAGGGTAACTATTGACCTAATAACCTGTGTCACACATAATATCGAACAGGCCCTCGATAAGGGGCTTATAGCCACGCTAGCGACAATGGATGTGAAGGGGGCCTTTAATTCTATTCTTCGGAACCACCTTATTATCCGACTACGGCAACAGGGTTAACCTGATAACCTGACCAGGCTAATTTACGCCTTTATATTAAACTATACTACTAGAGTCAGGTTCAAAGAAATAACAACAAAGGATTTCCCTTTAACTCGTAGGCTGCCTCAGGGCTCCCCACTATTACCTATTATTTTCTTGTTTTATATTTTTGATATCCTAGCTGAAAACCTGTCACGGGCCGAACCCGGTGGTTATGCCTGGGCTATGCCCGTGCTCGCACTGGTGCCCCACCGGTTCCCCACTAGCGCCCACCCCCTAGGAAGTAGAGATTTCGCCCTTGTTATAAAGGGGGTCCTCTATTTAAAAAGAATTACTTAAAGTATTGAAACGGAGCGGGGGATGCAGTGAACAGCATGTATTGTACGAATAACAACACACACACTCTACTGACCACAAGTCGCGCACCTCTCGTCACGGGTCCGAAGAGGTGACTAACTCGTACCGAACAGCCTCAGGGACGCTGCTTTCAAGGGGAATCGAGTATTCTAGACCTGATCAGGTCTGGAATAAGCTCAAAAGGCCAGGAAAAGCGTGTCCGAGACTAGGTTGCCTTGTTGCTCAGTGGTAAACCGACCTCCGTATAAAGCATTGTACGCCACGGTCACGATAGTAACGTCAATAACAAAAATGGGCAAAACGAGTGAATATTCTTGTCGAGGAGGCTCCCCCGAGGTGTGTGCTGTGCTGTGTGTAGAGGCCTGATCAGGTCTAAAATACTAAAAGAAAGTCTCTCCTTATAAGGGGTCGTCGTCGCCGTGCCCTAACCATCATCCCGAAGATGAGCCGCGCGCTTCCCCTGCCCGGTTTCAGTATATCCAATTAGGAATCCAATTTACGTTTAAGGGGTAAATTTCTGTTTTTTATTCTTTTTTAGTTAAATGTTAGTTATTATAGTGACCACCTTGCAGCTATAGGATTGTAAGTATGAGAGATCTAGGTGTACGTAAAGACCGTTCTTCTTATATTAAAAGTGCTATAGAATAACTCATAAAGTAATTTTCACCGATTAATTATTAATCGGCTTTAATTATAGAGTTATATAGCTGCGTTTGTTACTTCGAGCTATATGATATTAGGGAGCTTTACTCTTAGAGCTATGGATCTCGTTGTCAGGTTGGTCCGCGTAGAGTGAAGGAGTCGGCGATGCCCAGGTAGGGTGTGGTAGTGACTAGCATTCGAATCTGGCCTCCTACAGAATTTCCCACTGCGCTACCCCTTAAATCCCCTTCCCGGAGTAACTATTTTCCGTTGGCCCCACTCCGGGGTTGCCCCTCCGGTGCTCCCCCGGCCCCCGCCGGTGCACCTGACACTCGTATACTCCTTAATCACAGCGGTAATATGTTTTGCTCCGCTGTTTTGTATTTAGTTGTTTAGGATTAATATGTTAATTATAATCCTTTATACTAAGAGTATTTAGGTTATTTATAGGTGATGTTTAAATTCTTTATTTAATTTCATTATTTTAATTGTGTTCTTATAGTGTATTATAAGTAATTTAAGGAAGTTATTTAGAATAGTTAATAGTATATTAGAGGTGCGTCTTATGAGATAAAAGTTCTATACGAAACCACTAGTTCGGTCTATAACGATTATAGCAAAGGTATAGCCTTTGTACTCTTCCTCATAGTTATAGAAGTTAAATGCTAATTAGTCTCTGTGTTTATTGTATATTAGGGACTCCTTTGGGGCTCTTTATACCCTACGGTACACTTTGGCTTATTTATACGCATCGTAATCGATTATTGTAATTTATTCGCCCCCTGAGGCAAGCCTGACTCTTTACGCTGCACTGACTCGATACTGAGTAACTTTTGGGCCTGTGTAACTGAGTTGTTAGTGTTAGAGAGTAGGGTTACCTTATATTAGTTTTTAGTGTTGTCAGGGGCTTGCGGTGCGAAGTAAAGAGGTCAGTAAGAGGACAATAGGTAGGTACTGGTTGTGACTCTTATTCTTCTCTGATCCTCTCCTTGAAGGGGAGGGATAGGCCTTTATATATATAGTCCTCCTTAGTTAAGCCCTATCGCAGTCTAGAATCGGCTTAGCCGCTATGCTTTCCTTAGTTAAATTCCAACTACGTAACACAATCCCCCTCCTTATCCGGCCTATCCTCAGGCCGTAGTGGTTGCTCACCGGAGAGGCACGTGTTCTAGAACTTATGGTAACCACTCCTACAAAGTTGCTTTACTGGGTTTTTAACTTAAAGTATTATTTATTATTACCTATAATAGCCTTATAGTAAACTAATTCTTAATTAGTGATCTCTTTTTTAAAAAATAGTTGATTTTATAAAGTTGCTTTATTGGGTTATTAACTTATGAGCTTTTATGAGTAGCTCTGATAGGTTATTTACTTATAGTGTTTTTGTGAGTTGCCCTGATGGGTTGCTTATTTATAATAAACTAGTAATCAACTAGTGGTCTTTTATTATATTTTATTTAATAGTTAACTGTCTTTTTTTACCCTCTTTAAAACCCTTAGTAATTTAGTAACCCTTTAGTAAAACCCTAGGTTTGGGTTTTCCCATCTAAATTCCTGGGTTGCGCCTTCCACTATAGGATTATTGTAGCCTGGTTACCTAGTTACGCCTTCCGTTTATGTTTTCGAAGAACTTTCGTAATACTCGGGTAGGATCCTTTTATAATAATCCCCTTTTATAAATTTTTCTTTCCTTTAACCCTTATAATCCCATACTTCCCTTTCTTTTTATTCTTAACTTTATAATCCAAGACCATTATAGATCCACGCCTCCTATACGCTATTATGTTTAACAACGAGAGAACTATTAACCTAGGTGTTATGGGTAGTTAGATAAAGCTCTTCGAGTTCCTGTGTTACCGGTGTTTTAATCTTATATTAAAGTGGAATAGAACCGGCGAGGTTCCTTAGTGTATGGTTTCGAAGAGTAGGTTCCCTATTCGGTACCCAACTAGTGCTAACCCTTGCTAGATGCGTTGACTAAGTGTTAGCGCTACTTCTCCATAAAGGGCGGGAAGCTTTGTATTCTTATAAATCCTTTTTGTTTTTTTTGGTCTATCCTAGAACTAATACTAATTTAGTATTAGGTTACTTATTAGACCCTCTTTTCTATTATGAAAATGAAGTACCTTATGTTTAAGGTTATGAGTAAGGGTTTTACCGAGGACTTTTATATAAAGTACTGGGTATGACCTATTTCCCTTTAGTGCTCAACTAATGGGAACTAAGTGTTAACTCTATATAGGACCAGTTCGATGAGGCCCAGCTGGAGGTCCGGAAGTCCCTCTAATAAAAGAAGAACCTTAAGAACCGCCCCTCCATGTAGTAGGAGTACGACGTAAACGCTGAGTATTAGTTGTGTATCTATGAGGTCGCCGCTGTAGAGGCTTCGGCCTGAGTGTAGGTCCGTATTACTCAGAACTAGGAGGCCATTCATAAGGCGTTGGTCAGCTCCCCGAAGAAGCCCGGTCTCCTTAAGGCTATGTTTTAATTAATTACTGAACTTAATATAGTATATTAGAAAATTGCAAATTATATTATTTCCCTCTTAGTAACTAGTGTTAACATGGTATAGTATTACGATACTTTTGTTACCCCTTCTAATAATAAGGGTGAGCTCGACGATGATGAGGGTGGTGTAGGTGGTGGTGCTAGGGGTGATGGGAGTGGTGAGAGTGACCCCCTCGGGGAGGTGTAGATAGGTGTGTGTTGGGTTGCGGCTGGCCCTAGTCTTGTTGTGGTGCCTCGATATCGTCTTCTCGGCTTTAATAAAGGCTTAATTTTGTTTTATTATTTTTTTTAATTTTTGCTAATTTGTAACCGATACTTTAGTAGTGATTAGTTGTTTTTCGTAGTCTCTCATCAAATCCTTAAATACATTCCTTTAAGGCTCCTACGAGTTCTTTATTCTATTATATCTTTTCCACTTTATTAAGTACCTCCTATTCCTTAGGGGGCCTTTATATTAAATAATCTGCTCCACTTTGTATACGTCAGCGTCATTTTCTTTTAATCCGGATATACTTCGGCTAAGTAGTGGTTTTATAAAAGGGTTCTAATTAAGTTAGAGTGAAGATGTTGTGGATCCTATACTTGAGATTGATATCCAGCTTATATGCTCTCCCCCCGTTAATTACCCGTGTAATAGTAAAAGGGCTAAGGTATTTATCCGAAAGCTTTTTTAATGGTCTCCGTTACTTAATGTGCTTGGTCGAAAACAGGACCAAATTGCCCACTTTAAATATAATAAATAACCTTCTCCTATTATAGAATTTTGTGTAATTAGTGTTAGCCTTATTTATTAGGTGGGTAATGGTTGTTCTCCTGGTCCTTAGTTCTTTAATTTTATCTATAATGCTTAGTATTGTTTGTCCCCTTGTTATACTTAGAAATACATTGTTTGGTTCTATGGGTAGGAATCCTATGAGGGCTTTAGTTGGTGTTGACTTAATGACCCTATGCTATGAATTATTGTAAATAAACTGGGTTATTAGGAGCCACTTCGCCTAATTATTCTGTTTTATATTATAGAATACTCTTAAAAAGTGCTCTAATATCTAGTTTTGTTGTTCGGTCTGTTTATTTATTTGAGGGTGATAGGTTGTACTGAGTTTCCTCTTAATGGCCAGCTGGTGGTAAACCTTGGACTAGAATTTACTAGTAAATAGTAATCCCTTATTTGATATGAGTGTTTTTAGGATGCTATATTATAGGAACACTTTTTTAGTTAAGATGTATGCTAACCCGTTAATAGTGATTGTCTCCCTGGTGGGCAAATATAAGGTGTATTTAATTAATCGGTCCATAATTACTAATATATTGTCGTATACTTGTTAATTCGTAATTTGGGATTTCGGGAGTTTTATGATAAAATTAAATAATAGTTGCTCAAATGGCCTGGTGGGTACTAGGAGAGGTGAGAGTTCGTTGTATAGTAGGTGATGCTTCGGCTTTGTCCACTGGTATGTTGTGTAAATCTTAATATACTTATGAGTATCTAGTTTTATTTTTTTAAAGAACGATTATCGAATTCTTTTGATCCTTTTAGTAACTCTTTGGTGGCCACTAGAAGGCTCATCATAGAAAATCATCAGAATTTTTATTCATAAAGGGCTATAATTAGGAATAAATACTATTTCCTAGTATCGTATAACTCCGTCTCCGTCTTTGGTCTAATGTGGTCCTGGTGGTCTTTAGTCGTTGCTTAGAGTAGTGTTTACTCTTTGTGCTTCCTTTGTTATATTAAATAGGGAAGGTTCTCGGTCCTCTAAGGTTCCGGTGCTGACCGACTAAGGGCCGGCTACTTTCTGATATCTTCTAATATTAGAACTTATAAATTGATGTAGGAAGTTTTATAGGAATTCGTTTTTCGTACTCGTAACCTCCTTTTTATTGGGTTAGTAATCCGGCCTCCTTAATAGGGCGTTTATAGTGTTCTGTTTACCTGGTCAATATTCAATCTCGAAATTAAATATAATAATATCCTAGAGTAACCTGGCCTAGTAATTATTTAACGTCTTCTTCTTAACTAGTTACTAATGGCCTAGGTGGTCCATTATAAAACGGATCTTATGTTATAAGTATAGTAAGTATCTCCGCTAATGCAATGCTGTGTTATGGATAACCAGTAATTCTGCCTTAGGAGCGCTATATTGCAACTCAGCATTCCGTAACTTTCTCGACATAAATACAACGGGTTTCTAAGTCCCATCGGGTTAGCACTAACTAAGGATTATACTAATTACGAAGTCCGATGTATCGGTTTCTACCCGTATCGGTAATAGGGGGTCAAAATATTATAGAATTAGGGTACGTGGAAAAAGTAGACGTAGTTTGTGGAAGGCCTCTAGTATATCCTGTGTTATCACCGGTTAACCTTTAGTTGTATTCCTAGTCCTCTCCGTTAAAGGCGTACAAATCTTGGAATAATTCTTGATGAACCGCCGATAAAAATTGGTAAACCTAAGGAATTACCAGATGTTTATTAGGGTATTAGGTATTAGCTAGGTAACGATTACTTCTACCCGGTCCCTCTTTATAGAGATTCTATAAAGGGAGATAATAAATCTAAGGAATTCGATTATTTATGTAGTAAAAGTGCATTTTTCGAGGTTTACGCAAAGTCCGTTGGTTTCTGTCGAATCCGCTGTACCAAGCGCCTAGTACACTTCCGGCGCGCTCGAAGGTCCGCGCACAGCGTGGAACAATGATGGGCCGAAATACGCCCTTGCACTAGCCACCTTAAGGGCTAAGCTTACCCCTAAAGAACAAGGAGAAGTAGAGGAATTACATATTATTGAATACATCACGAATTAACCCTTAAATCCGATAATTAACAGTCTGATACATGCTGAAAACAGCCATTAAACCGAACCCTGCCTATAACCACTATTCCTATACGTAATACCCATTCAATAATAACGATAACGACCCCTATTATAAAAATTATACTTTAAATAACCAGGGACTAGGTCCTTTAGTTTAACTAATTATAATCCTAAGTAAAGACTTATAATTTATAAAACATTATAAACCTATTAGTTAAGTGTTCTAAGAGTACCATAGAAGAAATCTACGAAGAAATTACTCGAATACTAGAGTAACCGGCGATCTCCGACCACCTAAAAGTAATCCGCCGAAGGGCCAAAAGCGCCTTAAGAAATAGCGCAACTTAAGAACTCAACGAAGTATTCGTTTTAGGCCCTAAAACGTCTATAGAACAAGCTCACGTTCTCGAAGGCCTATCCCCTATGAACCTCGCTTTATATAAAGAACGATAAATAAAATATAATAATATCCATAAATATTATATTAAATAGATGAAAAGTGTATATGCACTTTAGAACTAGTTCTATGAGATTATTACTCTGGACCTTCTAAAATACTATTATATTATGGATAAGGGACTTAATAAATAGGTCTCTAAACTACAAATCCGTGTTCAAGGTGTATTATATGAGCACCGAGTAAACGTAGCGGAAGTATATTCCAAAGTCTTAAGCTATCCTAATAAGAAGAGATTTGCTATACAAAAGGATACCGAGGACTAGATTAGCCACTGGGAGAGTATTCTCTATGAAGTTCAAGTTATAGACGTCCCACAGACTAAATACTCGAGTACTTGGTTTCCAGAGTTCATACAAGCCCTTAACGGAAACCTTATTAAACCATGGATTTAAGCCTATTAGTTAATAATTAAAACTAAAGTAATAAATAACCTATTTACACTAAATAAAATCCTTGCTAAGGCTTAATAATTCGTCCACTAAACAAAAGATATACGGAAAACTGGACGAAGAGTATTTAAACTTATAGTAATAACCAGCGGACCGGCCAATAACGACGATAAACTATAATAAATAAGGACCTAACCATAAAAAGCCTGCGGTAAAGGCCGTGGAGGCTGCGGAAGGGGCAACGGGAAAAGTGAAGGTAAACGGCCACACTCCCCAACTAATAGATCTAGTAACTCTAATAAGGGTAGGACGTATATAGTATACCTAAAACAAGGTCACCAGTTTTCAAAGTACTAGCTAATTTTCCCTAATAAGTGCCCTAATTATATATACTATGATCGAGTATTTAAGAAGTTAGTTATTAAGTAACTTAAGAATAACGAAGACCTTACTAAGTACGTCCATAAGCTCAAATTTACTATAGAATTAAGTTAAATTATAGGACGTTATTAAGCCCGTGTTTAAGCTGTACTGGCAACCTCTTACAAAACATACTCACTTTATGGATCCATAATCCTCGACTCCGGAGCTATAATCCACGTTTTTAATAACCCCTTATAGTTTATATAACTAATAGGAGTTGTAATCAGTGACTATTTTTAGGTAAGTACTCAGTAAATAGTAATTGATGGTTTTGGAATAGTGGATATTCACGTTAAGGGGCGAGATGGTAAGCTGTTTAAGTTTTGCTTATATAACATAGTGCTTTGTAAAGGGTTTATAAGTAACTTTGTTTTTTTGAAATGCTTATACTAAAAGGGTTTTTAGTGGAATACTAGCCCCGGTAATAACTATATTAGGTGCACAAACCAAAGCTGCGTTTGCGAGCTATTTGAAATCCATAATTAAGATGTTCTCGATTATAGACCTATAGAGGACAAAGCGGTACTCGCAACGATCATTCCACTCCCTCAACCTACACTAAACAAGCTCCCAAGAACCCCACGAAGAAACCACTTTACAAACACAATAATCCGTAAACCTATCCAAACAAGTATAGAAAAATAATATCAGAGATTTAGACACCCAAGGAGAAATACTCTAAATTATTTTAATAACATAGTAGGGGGAGTAAAACTCCTAGATTATAAAAATAAAACCCTAATAAAATATAATGTGTATAGGATGGTAAATATAATACGCTAAATCCACCGAATACTAAAAAAATCAGTTAAACGGGCAAAAGCCGGAGACCATCTAGCACTCAACTTCCACGACTATAATAAGGGATACGAAGGGTATACATCCCTTATACGTCTTTTTAACCAAGCCTCAGGGTTAACGTGGGACTTTTACCTATAAAAGACAATAATAGAGATAATCTCAGAAGTGTTATTCGAATTACTTAACTATCTAGAACACATCTATAACATAAAAGTCAAGTTCCTAGAAACTAATAACAAACGTTTAAGATATCCACGCCTAGTAGTGGACCTAAAGGGGCATAGAATAACAATTGAAACGTCAGCGCCTAATACGCAAGCTCAGAATAGAGGTGCTAAAAGGCTCACTACGATTATTAAAGCTAACGCTAGGGCAATGGCTATTACAACGAATTTCCCAAACTACTTATAACCTAAAATCGTTAAAACAATAATCTACCTCTATAACCAAACCCCATCATAAACACATAAATAAAAACACCTTATAAGCAGTTCTATAATCAATTCTGGAGTAGAGAAGATGAGATCTATACGGTCCCTAACCTCTCCTACCTACAATCCTACGGCTATAAGGCCTACACCCTAACAACCAACACACAACTTAAGCGCCAACGGCGAAAGAAGCTCGCCCCTTGTACATAAATCGGCTTTTTACTGGGTTACACGTTAAGCAATTAATTCAGAATATGGAACCCTCTTAAAAAGGACATCTTCATAACGAGGAACATCGTATTTAACGAAAAGGTCTACTTCAATGGGAACCTTAAGGGTACCATTAAGGAATTTCACCACCTAGACCTATAAGTGATTAAAATATAAATTCAAGAACTTATTAAGTAAACCTAAATATAAACATTAATATAAGATAATAATAAGGAAGTAGAAGAGGTTACCCTTACTCTTAAAATAAGTTTAGAGTATAATAAAAACGCTCTAAAAGCGAGGTCCGTTATAGAGATATACTTAGATGAGTTAAAATAATATAATATAAGGTGCTATACACTATGCCCAACACCTAAAGTATTACCACTAAGATCCTTATTATTTTTCATTACCTTAAAAGCGGTTTTAGTTATAAAGGGGTAAGGGGAAAGCGAGGGAGAAATATAATATAAAACCATAACCTTGGACCGTAGTATAAACACAGTGAGGTATAAAGTCTCGTTTAAATTTGTTTTCTTAGTAGGAACAACTCTAAAGCGGAAATAACACTACGAAATATAATTAATGGATGGTCTCCTAGGTATACGTTTATAGTCTAACTAACCCAGTACCCCTAACGAGATTAATCACCTTAGAACTTTTAATAAAAATATATTAAATTAAAAGGCCGATGGGGAAGTACTCTAATAATATAACCTTTCCGGTGGGTTAAGAAAACCCAGTTAAGAAGGGATTTCTATTAAGGGAAGTACTCTAGGTTATGTGTATAGAGAGTTTTCTCCACTAGGCTATAAGGGTAGTATACCTATAAGTACTCACTAAAAAAAACTACCCCCTCTCCCCACATTATACGATCACTTAAAGGATTACCCGTATAAGGGCAATTTTAGAATAACTAAAATAAGCCATCTAAGTGGCCATAAAAGCTCCTGCTCCTAGGAGGAGGTTAATAAAAAACAAGTATAAGGTAAGCAGATTCTCAGCTACTACTAGGTATATACTTATAAACTTAATAAACATAGGAGGCTCATAAAATTCAAAGCACACCTCGTTATCCATAAAGATCAATAATTAAGAGATAAGTGAGAAATGTACACTATTACACTTATAGGTATGTCGTTCCGAATCCTTATTATAATAACTATTTACTTCCATATGGAGCTTTTATAGTATAACATAGTAAATACCTTTATACACATAATAATTAACGAAGAAGTGTATATATAACTCCCACCCGGATACTAAAAAACTAAATGGGTATTATTCTTAAAAAAGGTGCTTTACGGCCTTAGGAGGTCACCTCTACTCTAGTAAAAGCACTTAGAAAGTGGGCTCTTAGAATTCGGCTTTTAATAAGTTACTAAAGAGAACTGTTATTAGTAGAAGGAATAAGTTATATTCTTTTTTTACGTTAACAACTACGTTTTAACTTTCCCTTATAAATTTCATAATAAGGTAATAATATTAATAAAACAACTTTAAGAACAATACCATTTAAAAGGTGGTCACAAGTTATAATAGTTCTTAGGAATTAAAGTTCTAAAAAACCGAAAAGTTAAGAAGATCTAGCTCTCACAATCAGTATTTACTAAAAGGGCGAGAAAGCTCCTACTGCAACGGAGCGGGGGATGCAGTGAACAGTATGTGCTGTATTGTACAACATACACACTCTACTGACCATAGGTCGTGCACCCTCCGTCCCGGGTCCGTGAGGGTGACTAACTTGTACGAAACCGCTTAACCAGAGCTATAATCTAGGTAAGGAGACACCTCAAGACCTGATCAGGGCCAAAGAGGGGTTCCGGCCTTAGATGTAGATACTAGTGAGTGTTGGGGCTTTGTTTGTTCGGTGGTAAAGTAACCTTTGTATTGTTTACGGTATATGATCTAAGTGAACGGGTAAAAAGAGTTCTGAATACGTTTATCTAATTAACGATGCTTATTGATGTTCTGTAATGTGTTATTTGATGGTCCGTTGTTAGAAATGCGTCCCTAGTTCCCCTCTCTTAAATAGCTCGTTGTCACCTGACTAAGGAAAAACCCGCTTAGTGTAAGCATTTTCCCCTGCATAGTTTTAATTGTCCCCTTATCTTAGCTCTAAGCTCCTGCGTGCTAAGATAATAAATAACGTGTAGGAAGGGAAATGAAGGAAATGACTAGATTATACGAACAAAAGCCTGATTAAGTCCCGGTATTAGTAAAACTCTGGTATTATGCTTTTTTTACCGCTAATAGTGGTTATAGGTCGGGTTTTTATTGCGATGTGGTTGGGCACTTGGACGGAACTACTAAACTTCCTAAGAGCAGCCTGAGTAGCAGCTGTATTGTCATCGGTAACTTCCTATACCCGATCAGGCGTAGGGGCAGGCTTTCCGGTCCTCTTAACGTCCATAATAGTCTAGGTTACGGGTAGAGTCTGGTTACAGGGGTTATCCCCTACTATTTGGATAACCTCTTCTATTTCCAACTTATATAATTCTAGTAAAGTCGAGCTGGTCTTCCTAGAGATTAGCTTAGCGATTTTACCTTAAATAATCTTTTGAAGTTGGGTAGGGTCACTGTGTTTTAATTAAGGAAGGACCACTACGCTTTTACTGCCCGATCTAGTAACTGAAAAGGCCTTAGCCTTCGTAGTTACGAGAATTGTCGCCGCTGTTTGAGGGGTAGGCAGGTATGCAGAAACGAAGCCTACTATCGCTGGGGAAGGCACGTTTTAAGGTGTTTGGACCTAGGGAGCGTAGGGATAACCAATTCCCTTATCTGCAACCTCCTTAACTATTACTATAACCTTTGAGAACGATTACTAGTTAACTAAGTAAACAACTAATGCTGGTCTATTAGGCTAATAATAGCGCTGAGCATCCTAAATAATTGTATCCAGAACCTAATTAGTTATCCTTTGAGCTTCTAAGAGGTCGCCGTATCGATAACTTCCTCTGTGAAAGGTGATTAATCCGGCTTGGACGTCTTCTTATAGCTGGGCGCACTTCTAGAATGGGCGATTTGTATACCTATTATACTAATAACGATCCGGTGGTCCATGTACGAACCCAGGCTTCCAGAAGCTAGACGGGCCTCGTTGTTCAAAATTCTGGTGCGGAGCATTATATGACTGCTGGTACGAGCTCTGCTGGTATCCGCCAGAGTACTATTGACTAGGGGGGGGACGATTCGATGAGTAAGTCGCTTAGTAGCCCACATAAGTGACTCGGGCTGGCCCATAGGCCTGATCAGACGTTTGTGGACGAGTCTTAAGGGCCTGAATAGTTAGTTGGAGGGCGTCAAGTTTGTTAGCGAGGTCGTTAATATTAACTGATTCCTTAACGAACACCTCCTTTACTATAGTAAGTTGGTGTTTAGTGTCCGGGGTCGCTGGGCGTCTGAAGTGGGGGCTGTGTGGTCGATCAGGGCTAGAGTTACCGGTATGGACGGTATTGATGGTTTGAGCATTGTTGTCCGAAGCGGTGCTGTCTCCAAAGGCGTTGCCGTATCGGAATTCCTGGTTAATCCATACGAGCAGACTGATCTTGTACCTACCAAAGTCACCATACTCAAAGAGTTAGGCCGTAGTCGTCGCTATCTGAGTTACTATACTTATCGTAGTAGATTTGGAGAAGCGGCGGGCGATAATTTCGATGAGCTCAGGGTTGGACATCACAGGTTTATTCCGGAGGAGGGCTTTGGCCTTAATGTTTTCGACTTTCTGGAAGAGCTTTGCTGCTCCTTCAAGGTCATTGTCCCTGATCAGGCCTCCTTCGCCAAGCTGGCGAAGCTGTTTATTCAGTTAAAAGGTATAATCCTCATCTAGGTGGCCAAAGGTGTCAAATATGTACTTCTTAGCGGATACCTAGGTAGCTCCCAAGGTTTCGGCTTTGATGGCTAGTCGGTATTTGTTAGGAAAGTATTAAGGTAGTATTTTCGTCTTTTCTTTATTAGAAAAGTGGGTAAAGTTGGTTTATACTTTGAACTTCTCTATAAAATTAAAGACGTTATTACCGTGAAACTTGGGTGCTCCTTGGGCTCCGGGCTGGGGTATCTTGATGGTCGCCCCTTTGTTCTTATTACTGGTTATCTCCTTAAGGGCTTTAACCAGCTCAGCGTAGGGGGCTATACTCTGGGCCTGATCAGAGCTTGATAGAGTTTGCGAAGTAGGTTGCTCGTCGATCCTTTTGCCCTTAACGTCGGGGACGTCGTGGGAGGGTGAGGGCATATCGTCCTGCGAGGCGTCCCCATCCTTATGAGTCTCAAATGCTCGGGGTTACATATTCTAAAATAATTCAGAAAGGTCTATACACATCGTTATAGGTTGGTCGGGCTGATCAGGTCGGATATGCTGTGTAATTAGTTGTTTTATAGTATAAGGAGGCTGAATAGATGAAAAGGGATTGTCCGTGGGGGGGGGGGTCAACCTACATCGGAGAACATAGTTCTAATAAAACCCACCAAACAACTTCCCCCACCACTATTACTACTATTTTAATAACGAAAAATACGGTAATTAGGCCGAAATATATAGCCGTTCTTCTGAATACCCTAAGGTGAAAAGCACTCTACTTTATTAACCGTCCTAAAGGAGTAAGATCTACGAGGCGTAATCCCACTTGTGATGTCGTGCTCCTAATTAACGACCATTCTTTTATATTTGCCGAAACTGTTCAATTTGTTCGTTTTATTTGAACATGGCTGATTAGGCCGAGGGATCGTATCTGAATTGACCCACTTAAATATTAACCTTTTATACGATACTTAAGGTTTGCACGGTCCTTGGTATAAATCCTGAAATAATTCATAGTCGTATTGTTATTCTCATTATTTATTCGTATTGTTTTTTCCTTTTTCTTAGGTCTAGCGTCCATTCACAGGGTCTGATCAGGTTTGTGGGCCTATGCTTAGCTTTTTGGCCATCGTTGTTCGGTTATAGTCCACTTTCTTTTTTTTGTTTAGGTGTTACTTAGCTATCTTTCTCGGTGTTTTGGCTAAGCCCGAGGTTTTTCGGGGTTCTTTGTATACCCACGTTTAACACATTGAAGCCGTCATAATTATCTGATTAAGCCGAATATTCGTCGTTCTATTGATATTACGCCTTTATTGTATTACGTAATAAGATTGGGGAGGGGATGATGGTATCGTGGTAATAAGGAGATCGGGTGTTCGATTCGCCCACGAGGTACTAGTATAACGGAGTGGGGGATGCAGTGAATAGTATGTGCTGTATTGTATAATACATACACTCTACTGACCATAGGTTGTGTACTCTCCGTCCCGGGTCCGTGAAGGTGATTAACTCGTACGAAACCGCTTAACTAGAGTTACAATCTAGGTAAGGAGACACCTTAAGACCTAATCAGGGCCAAAGAGGGGTTCCGGCCTTAAATATAAACACTAGTGAGTATTAGGGCCTTATTTACTCGGTGGTAAAGCAACCTCCATACTGTTCGCGGTATATGATCTAAGTGAACGGGTAAAAAGAGCTCTGAATACATTTATTTAACTAATGATGCTTGCTGACGTTCTGTGATGTGTTACTTAATAGTCCGTTATTAGAAATGCGTCCCCAGTTCCCCTCTCTTAAATAGCTCGCTATCACCTGACTAAGGAAAAACCCGCTTAGCGTAAGCATTTCCCCCTGCACGGTTTCACTACCAAACATTAATAAACCATTTAAAGTATATTATAATACCCCTATAACAATTATCAAACTTTTCCCTTATAAAAGGGTAGCTGAACTGTGGGAAATTAAAAAATACTAACGTACGGTTAGGATAATTATATATATAATAGTGATAATTTGCCTAAACATCGTATTCACCATAAACCATCTTATATACTTTAATTAGAACCCAGGGCCAAGTCAATAGTGTACAACGGATCAAGTATTCTAATACCTTTACTTAATACGTTCCCTCTACTTAGAATACGGAGCCGTATTAGGGAGCTCTGAGGATACTTTGGAAGTCACTTCAGATGCTAGTTTCGCTGATAATACGCTTAATTAGAAGAGCTCTTAAGTGCTCGTAATGCGACTTTTTAGTGGAACCGTTGCGTGGAAAGTAAATAAATAACAAATAATTATAATATCAATAATAAAAGCCGAACTTCTTACCATATTATACACAATAAAGGAAATCATTTTCATAAACTAGTTAATATCCGTTTTACAAATATAATTCCCCACGGAGGACGTTCAGAGTACTGAGTTTACACCTTAAATATACTCTTAACCACAAATTCATATATAATACAATAACTAGTAAACCATGCACCTTGTAACCGCAGAATAAGTATAGTTATAAATACTCTTATACCACATCGATATTCATAACTACTAATTATATTAAGAAATCGAGAATAACCGCGTTAACGTTGTATATATACCATTAGCCGAGCTGATAATAGATGGACTAATAAAAGCGTTTTCGAAGTAGCTATTTTAGGTGTTTTTTACGTATTTAAATATAAGTGACTAGCGGGCTCATCTCAAGAATAGCCGTCACCGCGACCTCACCGAAGATGAGGCCCGCTGGGAGGCCGGGATGGCCAAGGATAATATATGGGACGTTAAGGCTTATATTCTTTACACTCCTAGGGGCTCGTAAACCCCGTAGGAAGGACATATAAGAAGTGCTCTAAACGGAGGAAGACGAAATTCAAATCTCGAAATAATTATAATACTTGGAAATAGTTATTAAAGGGCGGATTAGGTGGTAAGAAGCCCACTAGACGGAGGCCTCCCTAAAGGGGCGTATCGAATCCACTATACTAAGCGCCTAGTACACTTCCAGTGCGCTCGAAGGTCCGCACACAATGCAGAACAATGATAGGCCGAAATGCGCCCTTGCACCAGCCACCTTAAGGGCTAAGCTCGCCCCTAAAGAACAGGGAGAAGTAGAGGAATTACACATTATTGAATACATCACGAATTGACCCTTGAATCCGACAGTTTCTAACCGGCTGAGCACCGATTTAACCGCGTTTAAGTATGTGTCCTTATTTTGGGTGAAAATGAGAATATCGTCTAGATACACAATACAAATAACATTAATCAGGCCCCTAAGTGTGTTATTTATATAGACCTGAAAAGTAGTAGGGGCGTTGACAAGCCCGAATAGTATTACCCGGTACTCGTAGTGGCCGTATCTCGTTTTGAACGCTGTTTTTTTCTATTCGTTTCCCTCCTTAATATATACCCGGTGGTAAGTATTTTTAAGGTCTAGCTTCGTAAACTATTTTACTGAGTAAAAGTGATCTAATATTTCATTAATTAGGGGAAGAGGAGCTTTGTTCTTAGTGGTCACCTAATTTAATCCCTTATAGTTAACACATAACCACAACTTACCTCCCTTCTTCGGTACGAATAGGATCGGGGCTCCCGCTGGGCTTATTAAAAATCGTATCCATCCCTTCTATAAGGATATTTCCAAATACTCTTATAACTCCTTTAGCTCCTTCTTAGCCAGTGGGTAGATAGGTCTAAATGGGGGCTACATCCCTAGTTCTAAGTTAATAGTGTGTTACTATGCTCCCTCCTTGGCCAGGGTTACCGTTAACTTATTATTTGTCACGGGCCGAACCCGGTGGTTATGCCCGGGCTATGCCCGTGCTCGCACTGGTGCCCCACCGGTGCCCCACTAGCGCCCACCCCCTAAGAAGCAGAGATTTCGCGCCATATCGTAGTTTACCCTTTTCCTCTTCAGCTTAAAATAAATAGTATTTGGTTACCTTTCGGTTAAAATAAGGCCTAGGACCAGCCCTTCGCATATTTCAAGCTTAGTTTTATTTATTATATAAGATACTACTAAGTTAAGTGCAGCTCCTTACTAGTTATAAAATGGAATCCTAGGTTAAGTGTAATTCCCTAATAATAGATCGATGAACGTTGGACACTAAGTAGAGTATAGCTCCCCACTAGTTAAGAAAAGGATATTAACTAGTATAATAGCTGATGAACTATAGGCCCAACTATAGTTAACCTTAAACGAGGCCCTCGGGCCCCTATAAGCAAGGATTACTAAGCTCTCTAATGAGTTAAAGCAAAGCCGAGGTTCAGGGGCAATAATACCAACCCCTATAAAAGATATAAGCACCGAAGCCCCGCTAATGGGCAACTACCACCTCGTAATAGAGACACCGATGCACCGTAAACCACTACTAACACCCTCAAAATTCTCGGGGAAGCGGAAGGACTACCCTTTTTAGGCGTAGTAGATGAGGGACAAGATCACCATAAATAGAGGATTCTACCCTACTAACTAGGAACTATAATACCTAATCAACTCTTATCTAAACACTAATCCCTAGTAGGTGGTTACTATGTTCTACGTAGCTGGGGGGCTTAGAGGTTAACGTAACCCCGAAGATTTCATGTCCTACTTCGATAAGACCTACTGAAACCTGAACACCTAACCCTAAACTATAACCCAGTTATAAACCCTCTATTAGAAAGATAACGAGAAGTTAGTTATTTTTTTACCGAAGTTTAAACGAATAATAGTAAACGTAGGAGGTGGTACGTAGCTCGACATTATTAAGATTGCTATGTTGGAAAACGCCTTTACTTCCCACCTAAAAGAGCACCTGGTCACTGTCACACGTCTTTTGTCCTTAACGACAGTCATGTGAACTATCACGTGATTAGCGTTGCCCTTATAAGGAGGCGCCGTAAGCTAGAGGATTTAGATGTGTTATTATAAATACACCTAAGATATCGAGATATATATATTCACTGAAATACCGGTGAACTCCTTGATTGAGATATAGCCTTAGTGATCCCTATTGTAGCCCCCGGCTGGTAGGAAAAGGTTGTGATATATGGTAGTACGATTTGTTTTATTTTTTTTTTTTGATTTTACTGTTATCGTGAGGATTTACGTTGAGATAGAGGAATCGACTAGACCTCTTTATATTAACGATTTTACTATCCTGGCCTAAGTGATCGGTTAATGGTAGGAAAGAAGAAGGGCAGAAGGTCGTAAGCTTAGTAGACGATAATACTATTATTAACGCCAACTTTACCCGTACTAGGTAATACACTACTTATGGAGTGTTAAAATGACGATGTGATGGTGAGTTTTAACTCGGGATACCAAGCTGAAGCTCGAAAACTGTGTATTTTTTGGTTAGTCTACGAAGACTATAATTTCATCACCGGCCTTAGTGAGAGATTCCGTAATTAGACCGTAAACCTCGTTTATGTTGAATGGGGAGATGATGGTTATTTGTATATAAATTCTGATGATACTGACTAGAGAATAATAATTTACGATGTTAGTGGATGGACTGTATATCTAAGCGACTATAACAACGTAATTATCGACGGAATTAAAGGCATTATCATAGTAAGGGAAATGATTGGCCTAATGATATTCTTTTTGCCCCCGTTGAGGGAAGAGAATTTTTACTTTAAAGGTAAAAAAATTACTCTTTTACCCGTAAGAGATGAAAGGATTGTAACCCTTATTTAGTTGATGCTTATAGAAACCGAGTAGAAACCTAGATAAACAACGGAAGCCACTATTTAGATTAAAGAAACAAAGGGGAAGGGAAAAGACTCTGAAAGTTTAATTGGGTACGTTTCAGGATTTAGGTTCCTAAAATAGGATAAGCTTTTTAGTATAACATAAACTCTATTTTATGGGAATTCCGTAATAAATAATAACCTAGTTCCCGAAATAACTTAGTAGTAAAATCCTAGTTGGACACTAAGAGAGTTATACGCTACGCCGTGGTCACCTCTATAACCAAGGATACCCTTAATACCACCGGGGCCGGTAACCTTTACAAATTCTATGCCGGAAATCCTAGACCGAAGTTTGGCCTGAGAATGAGATTAGAGATTAGTGGAATTACTGAACTTTGAAGTTATAATAAGGAATACTATGGACTGCCCGTTAACCGTCCTGCGAGGCTAAAGGTTAGGATAAATCTAGCTACGGGAAGAAGAGGAGACAGTGAACCTTATGGACTACGTGGACGTTGTTAAATTGATTTATGGGAAGCTTATTACGAGGACCGTTATATCCAAAGTGGATCTTAGCGTAGCCACTGATAATTCTGATAATTACGCTTGGTTTATTTAGCTAGTAGACCTGTCCGGACCCGGGCCCCCTTACCATCACAACGACGTACCTAGTTATAGGATATTAAAACTAAGTAATGTCCTTGTGATTCTTAGTAAGGATGAAGTGGAAATTTATAATATGGACGCGGAATTCGCTTAATAAATAAAAACGCTTTTTAATAGCTAAGATGTTTATTGTAATAAAGGGATTATCCTTATGCTCGATGAGCAACGGATGCGAGTTGAACTAGTTGAGGGATGGTAGAATTAGAAGAATAATAAGTGGATTTCCCGCCGTATGGGACCGTTCTGAATTTCATGTGTTGTGAGTCCTCTTGCCTACGAGGTGAACCTCCCTAGTTATTGGAGGATATACCCAGTTTTGTCCCTTGTGTAGTTGTATAAGCCAGCTTAGGGAGAAGACCCCTTCGGGTGTGAAGCTCCGTAACCTTGGCTGATAGAAGTTGATGGTAGTGAGGAATGGGAAATTGATTACCTTGTTAGCTGCAGGATCTTATGGCGAAAGCGTTGTCGAATCCGCTGTACCAAGCGCCTAATATGCTTCCGGTGCGCTCGAAGGTCCGCGCGCGGCGCGGAATAATGATGGGCCGAAATGCGCCCTTGCACTAGCCACCTTAAGGGCTAAGTTTGCCCCTAAAGAACAGGGAGAATAAGAATAATTACACAATAATTGAATTATCACGAATTGACCATTAAATCCGACAATTAATAGTCTAATACGTGCTAAAAACAGTTATTAAACCGAACCCTACCTATAACCGCTATTCCTACGTATAATACCTATTCGATAATAACGATAACGACCCCTACTACGAAGATTGCACTTTAGACGACCAGGGACTAGGTCCTTTAGTTTAACTAATTATAATCCTAAGCGAAGACCTATAACTTATGGGATACTATAAACCCATCGGTTAAGCACTCTGAGAGCACCGGAGAAGAGACCTACGAAGAGATTACTCGAATACCGGAGTGACCAGTGATCTCCGATCACCTAAAGGCAATCCGCTGAAGGGCTAGAAGCGCCTTAGGAAGCAGCGCAACTCAAGAACCCGACGAAGCATTCGTCCTAGGCCCTAAAGCATCTATGGAACGAGCTCACACTCTCGAAGACCTATCCCCTACGAACCTCACTTTATACAAAGAATAATAAGTGGAATATAACGATAACTATAAATATTATACTAAATAGATGAAAGGTGTATGTGTACTTTAGAACTGGTTCTGCGAAATTGTCGCTCTGGACCTTCTTAAGTATTATTGTATTATAGATAAGGGACTTAACGAATAGGTCTTAGAACTATAAACTCGCATTAGCGGCGCATTATACGAGCGCCGAGTAAACATAGTGGAAGTATATTCCAAAGTCTTAAGCTATCCTAATAAAAAGAAACTTATTACATAAAAGGATACTAAGGACTGGATTGGCCACTAGGAGAGCGTTCTCCATGAAGCTTAAGCTATAAATGTCCTATAAACTAAATACTCGAGTATTTGGTTTCTAGAGTTCACGTAAACCCTCAGCGGAAACCTTATTGAACTATGGATTTAAGCTTATTAGTTAATAATTAGAACTGAAGTAATAAACGACCTACTTATACTAAGTAAAGTCCTTACTAAAGTTTAATAAGTTCTCCATTAAACAAAGGATATACGGAAAACTGGACGAGGAGTATTTGGACTTATAACAATAACCAGTGGACTAGCTAATAGCGACGATGAACTATAATAAACAAGGACTTAACCACGAAGAGCCCGCGGTGAAGACCGTAGAGGTTATAAAAGGGGTAACGGGAAGAGTGAAGGGAAATGGTTGCGTTCCTTAATTAATAAATCCAGTAACTCTAATAAGGGTAGGATATGTATAGTATACTTAAAACGAGGTCACCAGCTTTCGAAGTACTAGCTAGTCTTCTCTAATAAGTGCCTTAACCACATATACTACAATTAAGTACTTAAAAAGTTGGTTACTAAGCGACTTAAGAATAACGAAGACTTTACTAAGTATATCCAGAAGCTTAAATTTATTATAAAATTAAGTTAACTCATAGGACGTTATTAAGTCCACGTTTAAGTTGCACTAGTAACCTCTTATGAAATATACTCACTTTATAAATCCGTAATCCTTAACTCCAGAATTATAATCCACGTTTTTAATAACCCCTTATAGTTTATATAACTAATGGGAGCTGCGCCTAGTGACTATCTCTGGGTAGGTACTTAGTAAGTGGTAATTAATAACTTTAGAATAGTGGATATTTGTGTTAAGGGGCAAGACGGCAAGCTGCTCAAGTTTCGCTTATATAATGCAGCGCTTTATAAAGGGTTTACGAACAACCTTGTTTCTTTGAAACACTTACGCCGAAAGGGTTTTTAGTGGGATATTAGCCCTAGTAATAACTATATTAGGTGTATAGACCGAAGCTACGTTTGCGAGCTATTTGAAATCCATAATTAAGATGTTCTCGATTATAGACCTATAGAGGATAAAGCGGTACTCACAACGATCGTTCCACTCCCTCAACCTACGCCAAACGAGCTCCTAAGAGCTCCGCGAAGAAACCGCTTTATAAGCGCAACAATCCGCAAACCTATCCAGGTAAGTATGGAAAAATAGCACCGGAGACTCGGACACCCAGGGAGAGATACTCTGAATCACCTTAGCAACGTAGTAAGGGGGGTAAGACTCTTAAATCGAAAAAGCAGAGACCTCGTAGAATACAACGTATATAAGATGGCGAATATAATACGCTAAATCCGCTGAGCACTAAAAGAGTCGGTTAAACGGGTAAAAGCCGGAGACCATCTAATACTCAACTTCTACGACTATAACGAGGGATACGAAGGGTATACGTCCCTTATACTTCTTTTTGACCAAGCCTTAGGGCTAGTATGGGACTTTTACCTATAAAAGAGAACAATAGAGACGATCTCAGAAGTGTTATTCGAGTTACTTAACCATCTAAAACGTATTTATAATACAAAGGTCAAGTTCCTAGAAACTGATAACGAGCTTCTAAGATATCCGCGCCTAGTAGTAGACCTAAAGGGGTGTGGAATAATAATTGAAATATCAACGCCTAATACACAAGCTCAGAACGGAGGTGCTGAAAAGCTTGCTACGATTATTAAAACTAAAGTTAGGGTAATAGTTATTATAACGAATTTCCTAGACTACTTATAGCCTGAGATCGTTAAAACAGTAGTCTACCTCTATAACCGAACCCCATTATGAATACACGGGTGGAAAACACCTTATAAGTAGTTCTATAAGCAATTCTAGAGCAGAGAAGATGAGATTTATACGGTCCCTAACCTCTCCCACTTATAATCCTACAGCTATAAGGCCTATGCCCTGATAACCAATACACAACTTAAGCACCAACGGCGAAAGAAGCTTGCCCCTCGTACGTAGATCGGTTTTCTAGTGGGTTATACGTTAAGTAATTAATTTAGAATATGGAACCCTCTTAAAAAGGACGTCTTTACAATAAGGGACATCGTATTCAACGAAAAGGCGCACGTTAATGGGAACCTTAAGGGTACCGTTAAGGAATTTCACCACCTAAACCTATAAGTAATCGAAACGCGAATTCAAGAGCTTATTGAGCAAACCCAGATATAAATATTAATATAAGACGTTAACGAGGAAGTAGAAGAGGTCACCCTCGTTCTCGAAATAAGTCCAAAGTATAACAAAAATGCTCTAAAGGTGAACTTTGTTATAGAGATGTACTTGGATGAGTTAAGATAGTACAACATAAGGTGCTTCACACTATACCCGACGCCTAAAGCGTCACCACTAAAACCCTCATTATTTTTCATTACCTTAGAAACGGTTTTAGCTGTAAAGGGGCGGGGGGAAGGCGAGGGAGAAGTGTAATATAAAACCATAACTTCGGACCGTAATATAAGCGTAGTAAAGTATAAAATCTCATTTAAATCTATTTTCCTAATAGGAATAGTTTTAAAATAGAAATAACGTTATGAAACGCAATTAATGGACGGTCTCCTAGGTATACGTTTATGGTCTGGCTAACCCAGTGCCCCTGATGAGATTAGTTACTTTAGAACTTTTAATAAAAGTATATTAGATTAAAAGGCCGATGAGGAAGTGCTCTAATAATATAACCTTTCCGGTGGGTTAAAAAAGCCTAGTTAAGAGGGGACTTCTACTAAGGGAAGTACTCCGGGTTATATATATAGAGAATTTTCTCCACTAAGCCGTAAGGGTAACGCACTTATAAGTACTTATTAAAAAAAACTACCCCCTTTCCCCACATTACACGATCACTTAAAGGATTACCCGTATAAGGATGATTTTAGAATAACTGAAATAAGTTATTTAAGTAGTTATAAAAACTCCCGCTCCTAGGAGGAGGTTAACAAAGAACAAGCACGAGGTAAGCAGATTCTCAGCTACCACTAGGTATATACTTACAAACTTAATAAGTATAAGAGGCTTATGAAATTCAAAGTACACCTCGTTATCCGTAGAGATTAATAATTAAGAGATAAGTGAGAAATATACACTACTATGCTCATAAGTATATTATTCCGAATCCTTATTATAATAGCTGCTTACTTCGATATAGAGCTTCTATAGTACGACGCGGTAAATGCCTTTATATATATAATAATTAATAAGGAAGTGTATATGTAACTCCCACCTGGATACCAAAAAGTTGGATAGGTATTACACTTAAGAAAAGCGTTTTACGGCCTTAGGAGGTCACCTTTATTTTAGTAAAAGTACCTAAAAAGCGGGCTCCTAGAATTCGGCTTTTAATGAGTTGCTGGAGAGAACTATTGTTAGTAGAAGGAACAAATCACATTCTTTTTTTATGTTGACGACTACGTCTTAACTTTCCCTTATAAGTTTCATAACGAGGTAATAGCATTAATAAAAGAACTTTAGAAACGCTACCATCTAAAAGGTGGTTACGAGCTATAATGGTTCTTAGAAATCGAGGTCTTAAGAGACCGAGTAATTAGGAAGATTTAGTTATTATAATTAGTATTCACCGAGAAGGTGAGAAGACTCCTATTAGATGCTAATAAGCTACTTAAAGCGTATTTCGAAACCCCTATAATAACCTTTAAGCTATTTTTATACGATGGGGTAGCCGAACCGTAGGAAATTAAAAAGTACTAACATAAGGTCGGAACTATTATATATATAACTATGATGATGCGCCCGGATATCGTATTCACCATAAACCATTTCGTATACTTTAATTAGAACCCAGGGCCGAGTTACTAGTGTATAGTGGATCGAGTACTCTAATACCTCTACTTAACACATTCTCTCTACTTAGAATACGAAGCCGTACCGAGGAGCCCTAAGAACACTTTAAAAGTCGCTTCTAATACTAGTTTCGCCGATAATATGCTTGATCGGAAGAGCTCTTAAGTACTCATAATGCGATTTTTTAGCGGAACCGTTGTGTGGAAAGCAAATAAGCAATAAACAATTATAATATCAATAACAAAAGCCGAACTTCTCGCCTTATCACATATAATAAAGGAAGCCATCTTTGTAAACTAATTAATATCCATTTTATAAATACAATTCCCTATGGAGGATGTTCAGAGCACTGAGTTTGTACTTTAAATACACTCTTAACTACGAATTCACATATAATATGATAACCAGTAAACTATGCACCTTATAACCGTAGAACAAGTACAATTATAAATACACTTACGCTACGTCGATATTCACAATTACTAGTTATATTAAGAAATCGAAAACAACTATGTTAACGTCGTGTATACACTATTAGCCGAGCTGATAGCAAACGGACTAACAAAAGCGCTTTTAAAACAGCTATTTCAGGCGTTTCTTACGTAGCTAAATATAAGTAACCAGCGGGCTTATCTCGAGAATAGCCGTCGACGTAACCTTACTAAAGATAAGGCCCGCTGGGAGGCCGGGATGGCTAAGGATTATATATGGGACGTTGAGGCTTGTGTTCCTTACACTTCTGGGGCTCGTGAACCCCGTGGGAAGGATATATAAGAGGCGCTTTGGACAGAGGAAGACGGAATTTAAGTCTTGAGATAATTACAGCGCTTGGAAATAGCCATTGAAGGGTGGATTAGGTGGCAGGAAGTCCACTAGACGGAGGCCTCCCTAAAGGGGCGTGTCGAATCCGCTGTACTAAGCGCCCAATACGCTTCCAGCGTGCTCGAAGGTCCGCGCACAGCGCAGAACAATGATGGGCCGAAATGCGCCCTTGCACCAGCCACCTTAAGGGCTAAGTTCGCCCCTAAAGAACAGGGAGAACAAGAACAATTACACAATAATTGAATCATCACGAATTGACCATTGAATCCGACACGTAACCCGATTGTTGAATATTTCGTTAGATGGAAGGGTTTTAACGCTAAAGATGATACTTGGGAATCCAGAGAGTTTCTTTTACTTAACGCCGGAGATCTCGTCTGCGAATACGAAAGGAAATTCCCCTTTGACTGGGAGAATGAGTGGAAGCGTAGGAAACGAAATAATAACGAATAATAATAACACCATGTCTTTTTAATAAGGACGACTAACGACGCTTTTAATAACGTCGTTAAGTCTGAATTTCTTTTTGTTAACGTTTTTTTTGGATTAATGATCTTTTTTGAGGTTTTGAAAGGAAGGAAGGAATGAACCCTCGTTTTTACTCGCACTTTCCCCTTATTACTGACCTTTAGAAATGAAGGTACTTACACTCTTTATTTATTAAATTCTTTTTCTACATAAATATTAGCTAAAACTTCCCTAAATCATACTTGCGTTAAGCAACGAAGTAAGCGTAACTCACCTTCAACAACACAAAAGTCCATCACCAGAGCCGTCAAAATACCAACGAAACAGATCTCCAAGCCCATCTTCGAGGCCTATGAGGTCCCCGAGTCTCCCAACTAGTCGCATCTCACCGAGCCGCCTAAGCATACCACTGACTTTAACGACGACGATGAGATACTAAACCTAGTCTCACCCACGGCCACTAACCCTATTAACCACGGTGTTAACTAAGATTATAAGGATAGCGGTAATAACGTTGAACTTAGTACTCTAGTTAAACTAACTCGAACTGAGAAGAAGGCTGTGCATAAAGAACGTAATAAGTTAAGTAAGACCATAAAGAAGCCCACCGCGAAGAAGCCCACCACCATTAGCGATAATAATAATAACTAGCCCGATAAGGCCACCAGCGATAACGACGTCGTTAATATTACTCTTAAGAAGTCCACTACTTTTAGTAGGAATACCCCTAAAAAGTAGGTTCCCACTAATACTACTTAGAAAAACACTATTAAGGAGTACATCGAGTAAACCAGAGACGTATTTAAGCCCTACTTTAATATAGTTCTCCTTAACGAAATTAAAAATATCTTTTAGGGAATTAAGCCCTCGACTAACGTGTTCTCTAATTCCCTAGTTTATTATACTTAAAATACACTTAAAAAAGTGTATAACTACTTCGCTACTAGCGAAGTTTATTTAGAACATTTCCCGAGTTATGCCTAAGTCCTTGTCGTGTACTTCACTAATACTAATAATTATATTAATAATTTTATTACGGAATATATTATAAGTATACACTATACCGACCTTCTCTTAGTTACTCTAATAATTAATATCGGTAATATTAATACTAAGGACGCAATGGCCTACTATGAAGTTAAGGACACCAACACCATTACCGAGAAAACTTATACCAATATTAAGGATCTCATTAACAGTATCTAAAACAAAGTTATATTACACATCACTAACGCTAAGTATACCATTAACTAGGCGTTTAGCGCCGCCGCTACTACGAATACTTTCGACGGTGTTAACTTCGATAACTGTTTTATATACTTTGAGGACGAGGGAGTAATTATATAGAGTGTCACCGAGGAAGTCCACTACGCTATTAACTAGTTTAAAACTAATAAAATTACGAGTTTTTACGCTGAAGTTAAGAATTTTTGTATTATTGTTAAGGTACTCTAAAAGCTAGGTATAAAGTGCCCCGTGAGTTTCCTTAGCTTTGGCCTGGAGAAGTACTTAAAGATCACTATATTTACTATACTTTTTGTCGCAAAAGTGGAACCACTATTACGGGACAGTAATTGTGGGCTATATCATGACACCCCCCCCCAGACCGAGGAGAGAAGAGGTCTGCTGACTAAGCAATCAGCACCGGCTTACACTCGCAGCTGACAAGCCAGTCTTTGTTGACTGTTACTGGGTGCCGGCCGCTCCCAGCTGGCAAGTCTAACCTTCCATTTCGGTGACTTGCTGCTGAAGCGAGAATGGGTGAGCACAACGAGGCTCGAACCCATGGCCTCTAGGTCGGCCCACATACTGCCACTTTAGCGAGGCGTTTAGCCATTCAACCAGAGGGCTCGTAGAGACAAGGGCTCATAACTGTCGCAAAAGTGGAACCACAATTACGGGACAGTAATTGTGGGCTATATCATGACACTTTTATAATAATGTAAGAAGGACTAAGGGATTAAGTGCTAGTATAAAGGAATTTATCGTTATTATTGAGAAAATCGGGATAGTAGGAGGAGGTATTTGTGTATAATAAATAAAAATTCTTAGAGTAATCGGAACGATTACTTTTTAAAGGGGGGTATATGTTATACGTTTTTTGTCCTTAACGATAATTACGTGAATTATCACGTGATTAGCGTTACCCTTATAAGGAGGCGCCGTAAATTAGAGGACTTAGACGTGTTATCATAAATATACCTAAGATATCGAGATATATATATTTACTGAAATACCGGTGAACTCCTCGATTGAGATATAGCCTTAGTGATCCCTATTGCAGCCCCCGGCTGGTAGGAAAAGGCTGTGACAGTCACCGTCTCCCTACTAAAAGAGTACACTTAGTAGTTTACTAGGGTATAGGATATTACCTGGAAACTAGAGTGTATAGTACCCATTGTTATTAAATGGGAGCGTTATTGGTCCCTAACCCCAGCCCCTCCATAGAAGGATCGTAATGGAGATGTTTAGATGATTGGTGTTGTTTGTGCCTTATCGACTCGAAGACAGGAGAAGAACCACTATCGCCGCTACTCCTTGGGTAGCCCGCCGGTGGACCACCATGAGTATTTTTATTATAGTAAAAAAGGTTATATTATTAAGAATTATTAGAAGAAAGTTCCTAGGTAGGCGAAGGTTACCCGTACTAACGTAACGAAGAAGTAAAAGGATCCTAGGTTAGAAGAAGAGGACTAAGAGGCTACTAATACCTTTTTTAGTAAGGACAACTTAGGAAAAGAGTAACTCTAATACAAAATCAGGTATTAAAACCAACAAAGGAGGAAACGAAAAAATGGGAGTCTCACTAAAAAAAGCAGTAGTAAAGGAGCTAAGGGTTAACCATTATTTAGGTAAGGATTAACAAAGGACACTTAATACACGCCCTTATTAATACTAGTTACGACGTCTACGCAATAATGGATCAGTCTCTCTCTAGACGCCTCCGATTACCGTTAGTGGATCGGAAGAAGTGTACCCTACGAGGGTATACGTAAAACGGGCTATCACCTGGTGATGCCCAGGGTGTGGCTATCCTGGATCTGGAATTAAGTGGCCATACTTAGAAAATTTACGTATATATAATAAAGGGCCTAGACCCCCCCATATACCTAGGGAAACCATAAATAAAAGTGAACTATGTAATGTATAACGCCGCTGCCCAGTGGGTATACTATGGTAAGGGAAGAGTAAACGTATACCTCTCTAATTAGGAAAAACTAACTACTATAAAAGAGATTTATATAACCCGATTATTAACGGCCCCTACGTTTATAATTATATACCAATAAGTAAAGTATTAGAGGGCACTAAAAGCCCAGGTTATAGTTATAAACTTAAGGGACATCGAGGATGCACTAAAAGAAAAAAAGCTTATGGATATAAAAGAACTCGTCCTAGGCTAGGTTTATAAGGAGCTTAGAGACTTATTTGACCCAGAGAAAGTGTATTTAGTACCCCTTAGGAGGCCAGGGGTTAACCATAAGATCCCCCTTATTAAGGACACTCATAACTAGGAGCCTACACTTCTATGGGGACCCTTATATAGGATATCCCGTGAAGAACTCTTGGTCCTAAAAAAAACACTAAAGGACCTACTAGACAAAGGGTTTATTCAAACTAGCAGTTCACTAGCGGGTACCCCAGTGTTATTTATTAAGAAGCTTAGTGGGGGAATTCGGTTCTACGTTAATTACCGAGCCCTTAATAATATCATAAAAAAGGACTATTATCCACTACCACTTATATTAGAGACCCTCCGACGGGTAACCATTGTGTAATAGTATACGAAGTTTAACGTTGTAGCTGTATTCCATAAAATTCGGATTGTAGAAGAAGACGTTAAGAAAATAGCGTTTTATATAAAATACGAACTCTTCGAGTAGTTAGTCTACCCCTTTAAACTCACCGGGGCCCCAGCTACGTTCTAATAGTATATTAGTATAACTCTCTAAAACTTCCTAAACGACTTTGTCACTACTTATTTGGATAATATCCTGATTTATATGTTTAAGTTAAAGAAGAAGTATAAAGAGAAGGTATGGGTGGTCCTCTGGTGCTTAGTAGAGGCTGGACTACGACTAAACCCTAAGAAGTGTACTTTTTTAGTTAAAACCGTGAAAATTATAAAGGGGGTTAAAAGTTTCCTTGGGTTTACGAATTATTATCGCATTTTTATACCCAACTATACTATTATTATTAAGCCCCTTATAAGGCTTATAAAGAAGTCGGCTATATTCCACTAGGGACCTAGTTAAGAAAAAGGAGTCTAGGAGTTTAAGTAGTTATTTAGTATAAAATTGGTACTTTACCGCTTTAACTCTAAAGGAAAGATAACAGTGGAGATAAACTGTTCAGGGTTTACCTTAGGCGGTACCCTTATATAAGAAGACTCTGATGAGCACTAGAGTTATAGCTAAAGGGCCAGATCGTAGAATATGCAATTAATAAGTAGTAGAGGTTAACGTTCCGGGACGAAGTATGGGTTCCCGGAGGAAGAGATGATGATGACCCTTTAAGCTTATTACGGACAAGGGTTATATAAGAGTACTATAATTCTAATATAAGTGGTCACCCGGGGAAATAGATAACGAGGATAAGTAGTAGGTAAAGGAGATTTACATTATTAGATGGAAAATGGTGGGTAAAAGGAGAAGACGTGAAACCCTAGTGAAGTGGGAGGGTTATATTAACCCCACGTGGGAGCTAGCCGGTGTTATAGAGGAAACGGAGGTGTTGGACCGTTACGAGGAGTATTATGGGCCGATATTGGAGAACGACGGGGACGCGGTGTGTGCACAGGTGCCCCCCCAGGTGGCCAACTAGGAACTAGAGGTTGCGCGGGGGGAGGAGGGGGGTAGTGTTACGGGCTAAACCCGGTGGTTATGCCCGGGCTATGCCCGTGCTTGCACTGGTGCCCCACTGGTGCCCCATTAGTGCCCACCCCCTAAGAAGTAGAGATTTTGCGCCATATCGTAGTTTACCCTTTTCATCTTCAGCTTGAAATAAACAGTATTTGGCTACCTTTCGGTTGAGACAAGGCCTAGGACCAGCCCTTCGCATTATTGAAGACATATGCGAAATCTTAGTATTCTAGAGGAACCTCCGGTTTCTCGCCTTTACTGGGCTATTACTAAGGACTAGTTTTATTACGTCTAATTTGTGGTGTCACTAGTAAGATGGCCTTTACCTCCTTAAATGCCTTATTTATCTCCTTTTAATTTGTAATGAGTTGGATATTGTTTTCGGATAGGGGATAGGTTTAACCGAGTTCAGCCTAATTAAGATTCAGCCTTACCGCTCAGTACTAGGGGAGGCCTAGGATTACGTTGTATCCGTCACCATCACTAATCCTGAAGTTATGTGATTTTATTTTCGTTACTCCCGTTTTATCCGTTATCCGAGCTACGAATCTCCTTACTTTATATTTATGGGTTACTGAACCTCATATGCCTTGGAGTAGTATCCCCTTATTGGGCATCGGTTTAGGATTATCCGTGGAGATAATCTTCTAATTTATAACATTCTTGTCTATGCTCGTATTAATTTAAGTTTTACTAATTCTCTATTTTTTGGTGGTTTAAATGCGGATACTAGTTTCGAGGTGGTGTAGAGGCTCCGAATCCTATTGGTCCTGGGTTACTCGGATTATCTTATTAGTGGTTGGCCTTTGGTTATACTCTGTTCCTTAGTGTTTTAGTTATTTGCATTATTAGTAAAGGGAGTATTGGATCGAAATATGGCCTTTTTTCTTATATGTGTAATATATAATAGAGTTCCGGGTTACTACTAGTTGGGGTCCCTTTACGGGGCTTGGATTTTCTGGTTTACGTTTAAGTTTGTTATTACTTATTTTATTTTTATCCCTTAGTACTAATCTCTTTTGGTCTCTTTGGGATTCTTAGTGGTATTCCTACTAGGATTATTTCTGGTTTTGGGGAACTGGTTAGCTCTAGGTGGATAGTGGTGTTATTACTTCGGCTTTTTTAGTGATATTGTTTAGTTTTTACTTAGTAGTAGGAAGTTTATACACTATAACCTGTTTTTGTAATTCTGGTATTAGCTGGTTAATAATGTTTATAATACGGATCCTTTTAGGGATAGGGTCCGGGTATTCTACTTCCACTATCTTATAAGCGTCAATAAAGTTTTAGTAGGATTGTCCTATTTTCTGGGTTATTATTTTGAGGTGGTGGATAGTACTGAATACCCGGGTCCTATTGTTCACTATATTAGTGTATAACCAGGTTTCCATTTCTACGTAGGAAATTCTAGTTAATTCGTTCTCGTATTTAATAGCAACGTGATTAGCCCATCTTCGCTGGATCCCGCTATTAAGACACCTAGTAGTGTATAGGACTCTTATAGTATTAGTACTTAAGTTGTCCGGATTTATAGTGAAATGTCCTTTTAGGTTAAAAATAAAGGTGTTATAATTAGCTTAGGATCCCCCTTTATATTTAAGAGCCGGGAGATACGCTTTTTCCCAGAGGTCGGATTTCTATCGCTTAGGGACCTATTAAGCAGCGGCTTCTATAGTAACTATATCTTCCTCGAGGGTCACCGTTCCGTTCCTTAGGGTTACTAGGTGATCGCGTTTCCTTTTAAGCCGGATCCTGGCCTCCTTATCTATAATACGTTGGTCCAGGTTTTATTCGGTTAGTTGTTAGTTATTAGTGGTTTAGGTCTAGCTCTGAATTCGATCGCCGGGTCGATGTTCTTAGTTATCGAGGTTTAGGTTCTCATCGACTTCATCGGTATAGGGAGTCCCTGATGCTCCTAATTGAGTTTGGTGGCTCGCTGGGTTAATAGTGGTTAGTTGTTTTCGGTTAATCATCTTACTACTTTAATAATTCACACCCCTATTCAAGTAAGTAGAGAGAAGAACGTATTAGGGGCTTACGGTGCAAAGTAAAGAGGTCAGTAAAAGGACAATAGGTAAGTACTGGTTATAACTCTCATTCTTCTCTAACCCTCTCCTTGAAGGGGAGGGACAGGCCTTTATATATATATTCCTCCTTAGTCAAGCCCTGTCGCAGTCTGGAATCGGCTTAGCCGCCATGCTTTCCTTAGTCAAATTCCAGCCACGTGACAAGTGTATAGTAGTTATGAATTGGTGTCTCTTTAATAGCCTTGGATTACCTTTTAGTAGTGACCTTTTAACTGTTCCTACGGCTAAGCAGGCTTTAATTTTTCTATAGTTAAGTATTCGTTAATTAGTAACTTCTGTGAGGTAACATAGGAAAGATCCATTTAAGCGCCTTATGTAGTTGTTTTAAGGGTTTATATCCTACTAGATTCCTCTTTTGTAGAGTTATATAAGGGAGACAAGGTTGTTGGTGAAACTGGTGTAGAGGACGATGTTGTAAAACTAAAGTTTAGTTGTTAATTCGCTTTACTCCCTAACTCTAATGTTAACTGTACTATAGGCCTTAGTAGTTACTTACTGGACCCAAACTTATATATAGTCTCCAGCTGGAGCTTTATTAAGTATTATAAATTAGAAGGTATTATTAAAGATGTAAATTGTGGAGCCTACGTCTAGGCTTACTGAGTTATAACACTTATATATTATTAGAGTTATATAAAAGGTGGCCTTTATTTCTCCTCTAAACTGACTATATAATTAGTTACCTTCCAATAACCCGCCGGACTGGAAGTAGGTTGTCAACCACGTCCGATATGGCATTACAGAACAGACTTTGGCGCGTCCCAATACTTGGGCACCGCGAAAGTAACGTCTGAGTCCTCCATCTTCAGACCTAACTGCCACCGTCCGAGACCGGGCCAAAAGTTCTCGTGCTCGCCGACGACGTTGCCCTTCTCGTCCGTCTGCCTGATGTCGAACCAGCCTAGACTCGCCTTTCTCGTGGTTTGCCCCGGCGCGACGCTGCACCAGCGATCGGTGCCGGGCAGTTCACCCTGGCTGCCGTTGCCCTCCGGCAGTGGAGGCTGGACAAGGGTTGCATCGACACCGACGTAGCTGAGCAGGTTCAGCGAGAGAGGGAATGAGGGGACGTAGGGTACGGATTTGAAGGTTGCTTGGAAGAGAGGCGTCGCGCTCGCCGAGGATTCCTTCACGTCTCCGGTTGTATCGTGCGGGAAGACTTTGACGCTGGTGCTGCCGTCCGGATTCCCCTTCCACTCGAAAGCGGCGAGATGCTTGGGGATGTTCCAGTCTTGATGCGGTGTCAGTGCTTTCACTAGTCCTCTTTTGATATTGACGCTGCTCACTCTTGCGGCCATTCCAGCAGGTCTGCTTCTGCGACACGTATATCCTCGTGATTCTCGCGTTCTTTTTCTTGACGCGCTTCCCGTTCTCCTCGACGAAGTACTCGTGAAAGCCGGGACTAAGGATAAGTTCGTCGTACGGGCCCACAGGGCTCTGGGTGTATCGGATGATTTGGATCATGCTGATGCTGCCCAGGTGGCGGCTGCCCTCCGGAGCGACAAAAGCGGAGTTCGCCTCGAGAGGAGAATATGTGACGGCAGGTGGACTCTCTGCTTGCTTTTTGGACGTCCAGAAGCTGAAGAGGTAGATGTCGCCTTTGAGCTTCCAGGGCGGGGGAACGTGAGTAAAGTCGTCCGACGTCATCGTGAAGTCAATAGTCGAGGGAGCCAGGACGCCGCGGCGAGTCTCTCGAAGGATGAAGAGAATAGTTATTAAGATTACCGAGATGAAATGGATGCAACGCTGGGACGAGAGTGCAACTCGGTCTATCAAAAAAACACAACCTGTTGTTGTATCCGTAGAAATGCTAGAATCCGGGGTGCGCTGAAAGAGGAACGATTAGGGACGCGATGTGGGGATCGGACGTGCTATCAGCACCTTATTATATTCTGCGGGCAGGCGGACGGTGCAGGCCGTCACGACCCAAACCGGTGTGGTCTGTTGTTTGTGGGGGTTAGCGCCGGGCCGCATTATAGGGGCCTCGGCTTCCGGAGACCCACTCGCGAGCCAATTGCGGTCTTGGGAAGCAGTATCGTATCGTGACCGATCGGTGATGACATAAGTCATGTTGAGTCGCTTTCTCTGACTTGGTTGGGAGCGAAGATTTAAATAATCACCAGTAGCCAAAAAAAAATCGTATTACATGATGCCCTATCATTCCACCTCAGATTGAACTTCTGCCAAGAGGGTCGAGACTGTACACGCTTTCCGCTACCAACTATGACTTCAACTCGTTGTCAATACACCGTCACTGGGGCGGCGGCGACATGTCAAAGTCCTGCGCAGCCCATCCCCAAGCCATCTTGCCATCCTCAAACCCATACGTCGCATGCTCATACACCTCAACGCTGCCCCCATGCGCAGCCTGCAGGTTCTTGTTGTGAGGTGCACCTTTGAGAGACAGCCTGAGGGCAATCTGCTGCTTTTCCTCGTCGACAATCATCTCCTCAATCCCATACTTCAGCCCGGCGATGACGGGCATCAGTACTCTCTCCATCAGACCCGGCGCGTCAGCCGCCTTGAACGGCTTCCCCGCCATCCGGACCTCCGGCGCCCAGAGCCGCTGGATCGTCTCCCCGTAGGTCCCGTCGTTGTAGCTGTATATGTACTCGCGACACGTGCTCGCGATCTCGGCGGCCGTCAGGCGTGTGGTCGTGGGTGCTGCCTCGGAGGGTGGAGCGGCGGGCGCCTCCATGTCGCCCTTGATGTCGTGCTTGGAGACGATGGTGTAGTACCGCGAAATCAGGCCGTCTTCGAAGAAGACGAGGTCCAGTTCCCAGGTCTCGGGTCTTTCTGAAGCGGCATCCCGGGGGGTGGCGATCAGCCGGGCGGCAAGCGACTCGGCAGCCTTGTCGACAGAGACAGTCTCGGCCCGGAGCGTGACATCTGATTGAGTGGTGATGGCTTTCATGCGGGCGACGAAGACCTCCCTGCTTTCGAGGACGTCGTTGGCAACAACCGCAGGAAAGAAGTAGCTGTGGGCTTCGCCCCACTCCTTGCGGTTGATGGAGTCTAGAAACCGCTCGAAAAGAGTCTTGGTGTCTTCTTCCACAGACATCTTACAGTCTGGTACAAGAATCCGAGTCTGATTGATGGCTTATTGATTGAAGACTGACTGAGCCTGACAAGAGTCGCAAAGGCGTTGCATAAGGGTTTTCTTTATACACAGAGACCTCATCAACGATGCATGTAACAAGAATGCGCAGTGCCACTATGGAGATGAGTGACGATGAGTTCATCTCGGCCTACCATTTTTGGCATATGCCATGGCGTCAGTAGCCTGATTCCCGGGCTCTGGCTGGCTCCCATCTGCTGATTGCGGGGACTGCTTACGTGGGACCGGCTCGCTAGAGTGCCTACGCTTACAGGGCAGCGATCAATCAAAAATGCAGTATTAGGCGTATTATGAAATTTTTGTTCGGCCAATTGAACGGATGTGGACCCCGAAGGATTCTGATGTTTTGGATGGCGGTCCACTCGTACGGGGAGTGACTCACCGCGGCAAGCGATTGTTCGGCCAGCCAAAACTGGAAGCGAAGCGGCGTGTGCATGTCATGGCTTAGTAGCAGTAACTTTCATGAACAGGTTGGAAGAATAGTTTTGACCGCAATTAACACCGGGCTTCAAACCCAACTTGAGAATTGAGCGAGAACCTTACTTATTCAAAAAATCAGAGACGAAGCTACTTTTAGCAACATGGAGCGACACGGCTAAAGAGACGAACATCAGCACCAAGACTTGAGATTTCAAGTTGTTCAAGTGCCCAAGCACCCAGCAACCTCACCCCCAGTTAGAGTTACACCATCGTAGCGTCTCCCCTCAAGGATTGATGATTGCACATGCCACTACAGAGGCGACGAGCTTCCTACAAATAGGCCTTCGCGATGGTTGGTCAGCGGTGACAGTAAAAGTGACTGGGCACTCCTCAACTTCGATCCGAGCCACCTTACCAGTCTCTGCGCGTTTCATGGGAGAGGAATAAATCCGGCTGCGACGCAAGCAGATTGGCACGTCCCAAATGCTGCGTCGCAGGCTAACTGCTGGCCCAGCAGCGGTGCCGAAGGTAGCACCAAAGACAGCGCTGATGCCGCCGTAACAGGCTACAACGAGGGAGGCGCAACCAGCTTGACAGATGGCATAGCTAACAGGGCCCGCTGTCACGGCAGGAAGAACAGCTAAAGGAACAAGAGAATGAACCCAAGTTGGCTTCATGGTGTGCTCGGATTTCGTATTGAAGAAATGCAACTTTGTTCTTATAAGCTCGGTATTAACAACAAACAATCATCCAGAGGCCATAAAGAAGATGTTATTAAATAAACGTTCATGCCAAAACTTCCCTCTCACCTAATTTTTCTTAGCATCTGCTGTTAGTGAAGTGGGTGGTAGACCACCAAGATGCTTAACAGCTGAAAACTCTTCACCTCTCCCCTCCGGAGCCCCCCCGCGATGGCCTCACAGCCTCCGGCAAGCACCGGACCACAGCCAGCCCTACCGGCCGGCCCTGATCGGGGGTCTGGGCCTCCTCTAAAGCCAACCTCCACCCTAAGGGCTAAACGCCGCCGTAACACTAAGGCCTAGCTACTCCGGCCTGGCCTCATAGGAAACTAGCCCGATACTCCTGTCGAATTGTGGGGTCAATGTCGTATATTGAAGTTAGGCTTCAAAATAACCATGGGTAACCGTGTGGTTACAATAACCAGGTACCCATGGGTATGTATAGGTAACCATAGTGGGTATGGTTATAAATGGTTACCAGTTAAAACTTTTAGAATAATTACATAGTTTTGTGGTTAATAACCATAGTTAGAAAACCTTTTATGGGTATAGTTTCTATAGTTAATTGCATGGGTTCTTATAGTTATTCCTTTAAATAACAAAAATACTTATAATAAAAACATTTATAAAAAAAAGCCTATATTTCTTAAAAAACTATAATAAACAAGTTATTATAAATAAAATAAAAATTTAATATTCAAATTTATCTTAAAATACACTAAAACTCAAAACTTAACTAAATAAAACTAATTATACTCTATTCTATCACTAAACTTAAGCAATTCTAAACCATTTTTCCAAAGATCCTTCATCACTTTTACTAATATTATAAATATCATTATCCCTAAACATATTAGCTATTTATAACCTTTACTCACTTCTTTAGCTTTGTTGTATTAGTGAACTTAAGAGAGGCTGAGTTAATTAATATAATATTTAAAAGGTCAGTATTTTAGATCATAAAGGTTTTCTAACCTAAACTAACTAAGAGGTGTTTTACTTAACAAAACTATCTAAATCTTTAATTATAATTAAATCTTAAAAACTATTACCTACAAAAAGTTAAAGCTTTTAAAGTTCATCTCAAGTAAAAAGAATAGTATAATTAAAAACTTTTAGAATAATTTAATCTCGTTCTTTAATTAAACTAATTATACTTTCTTCTTTAACCTTTAAGAATATACTCTCAAAATAACTATAAAAAAGCCGCTCTGCTTAATGTTACTCAATAGTCAAAATAAAATAACTGTAGATCGTTTCAGTAGGAAAGTTAAAACGAGAGTAATAGCAAATATAACGACCAAAACTAAACGTTTACTGTAAAGGTACTAAAGTTAGTATAATATAAAGGTAATCTCGTACTATACAACAAAGACCATTATATAATAACCTACTTCGCTCCATACGTCGCTAAAAACCAAAAAGTGACTTATTGTTTTCTTGACCTAATATATTGTATTAACATAAGTGTACTTACTTACGTTCACAGAAGAAACCTTCATAAGACTATAGGCAGTAGGTACTGAATTTAGAGTACTTCTCTACGAGTTAATTAGTATAAATAATTATTATAAATATTTACAAACTTACCTTTTTTAATGGACTCATTAAAATAATCAGCACTAATCTAATATAAAATTAAATAAGAGATAGTAGCGTCATATCTTATAGAAGAAATTAAGATGTTTTCATAGTAATTACTAGCATATAATCACATAAAACGATCACTTATTAACGTTTTAAGACTTATTAATATTAAAAACCCAAAGTCCTCATATATTTCTAATTCAAAAAAGCGTAAAATAAAGATTTCACTACTCATATAAGTAAAAGGAAAGAAAAAGAGCACAAAGATTACAACTCTAAATCCTAGGTTTAAAACTAGTAGTATTTAACAAACTTCTCTTTAACCTTTTAAATAATATTCTAAAAAAGTAATATCTAAACCTTATTACTTTTAATAAGTTTAACCTTAAAGCTTAACCCATAAACTTAAAAATACTATACTACAATGTTTATAAAGATAATTATAATATTAGTATTAACCTTAGCATCTCAATTAAGAGTATTAATAAAAAATAAAAAATACTTTTATAGTATTAAGAATAAATTAAATTTAATACTACTCTTCCTCAGTAATACAGAATTAAACATTAACTAAATTCTCTAAAAACCACTCATTAATACATTAACGAAATTCAAAAACTCGGATACACATTAGTATTATTGAATTCCATCTTATACTAACATCTCAGGAAAAACAAAATGGTTTTTTTCTTAATTAATAACTTTTTTATAAATCTAAGTGTCACGGGCCGAACCCGGTGGTTATGCCCGGGCTATGCTCGTGCTCGCACTGGTGCCCCACCAGCGCCCACCCTCAAGGAAGCAGAGATTTCGCGCTATATCGTAGTTTACCCTTTTCCTTTTCAGCTTGAAATAAATAGTATTTGGTTACTTTTCGGTTAAGACAAGGCCTAGGACCAGCCCTTCGCATATTTTATGTAACGGTCCAAGCACGTATATTGCAATTAGCTATGGCGACTACTACGAGTATTTTTAAGATAAGGAGAAAGGAAGGAAAAGTTTGCTGTTTTATAAATCCGTTGGATCCTGATTAGGTTTGCATGGGCTTAATTAGGCTTAGTAAGTAGTGGTTAGCGTTAAATATGGCTAAGTAGTTCCGAGGCCTCTAATCGGGCTTTGGCCTGTGATAATCACCCTCTTCTTCCCCTCCCTTCCTAAGGGATATTCCCGTAATTAGCCTCGTAATGGTTTAAGGTCTTTATATCCACTAGTATATCCATTAGTTCCTAGGTGAGTTAAGTATAATCCTTTTATTTTACTAAGACCTTTTATTTATTTTGTATTTTTTGTGTATTATGGATTTCCTTAACTTTAAACTCTTCCCTATTAATTATTAGTATTATAAGTAGTTAAGTGTTATTACGGTTTTGTAATAGTAATGGATTAACTTTAGTGTACCTAATTAGGTTTACGTAAAAGATGTTATAGATCCCTAGTAGTGTATTTAACCGGTAAGTATAAGATTTAATTAGTTTATGGACGGTGTATTTTATATTAACTTAGTTGAGTTTTTTTAATAGTCGATTAAACTGGATATTCAGTAACCTTAACTAAACCTTATCCCTAAGCTTAAACTAATTAGATGGTTAGCGCGTTGTGTTTATAATAATGTTTTGTTTTTTTTCATGTTATTATTATTACCACCTAAACTTACTTAGAAGTGTCTTTTAGTTTTTGGATTAGAGTTTTTGTTTTTATTATAGGGGTTCCTCTACTCTAATTAGGTCTAAGTTATACTTATAAGTAATAAAGAATAAGCTGACTCTTATTAATAAGGTGACCTAGTTATTAATAACTATTATTATTACTAAGAGTAGTTTATCCTAATTGTCCTAAATATACGCTGTGTATACTCTAAGATAGGCTTTTATTACCTAGTTTACTCTTTTTATAATTCCGTTTATTTCTAAGTAGAACACTATAAAGAGTTTTTATTTAATCCGTAGTAACTAATAGAGTTATTTCTATATAAAACTCGTAAACTATGGTCCCCTATTTAATATAATTATATAAGATATCCCATAATACCTAATTCAACCTCGGATTAGTTGGTCTATTATTGTATCCATTATGATATCCTTTAATAACTCAAAAATCACATTCTTTAATAAACGATCGGTCACCACCATAATATTTATAGCCCCATCGCAGCGGGAAGGGGGTAATCCTATTATAAAGTTAATAAAGACCTCTACTCAGATCCGTCCAGGGATAAGTAGAGCTTTTAATAGGCCCCTCTTCTTATTATGTTATATGTTTCCTCGTTTATAAACGTTATAGTTTCTTATAAATCTTTGGACATCCTAGGATAGGCTTGGTTAGTGGAACTAGTGGTTAATTAGGGCTTTTAAAGTGTTCCTCCCCGGATATCCCGTTAATATAGAGTTATGGAACCTCTAAATTAAACCCGTCCTTAGGGGCTTATAATATAGAATCCAAATTCTGTCCTTTTATAATAGTCTCTTATTATCGTTGATCGTATATTCTAATAGCATCATCGGCAACTTCCACTAAAAGGGAAGTTATTGGTCTCCTTTTTATACTATCCCCCTAATCACCTAGTATTGGTTATTCTGGTCTAAGACGTTATCCTATTAGGAGTATAATAGCTCTTCTTTAAAAGGGTTCAAGGGGGGTTCCGTTTTATTTAAGCTAGGGTCATCGGTCTAATCCATGTCTCCGGGGGAGTCTCTTATATTAGACTTAACCCTCTCTACTCGCCCTGATTGGGCCTACGCTTCTCTAATTACTACTACGTTATTAATTTGTAATACGTTAATCCTGTTCTTTAGGAGTTTAATTTTCTGATCCTCTAACTTATTATCTTATAGGGTACTAGGGATATCCTGTTTGTGTTTCGATAGTGTATTAGGAATTATTGCTTTTTAATTAGGTTTAAACTGGATAGTAAAGTTATAATAGGATAATAATTCTAACTACCTAATCTAATATTTACTTAACTATTTCTTTATTATGAAGTACTTCAGATTCTGGTGATTAGTTAGGATAGTGAACTCTTTTATACTCTGTAGGTCTGAATCCCAGTCCTCTAAGTAGTGTATTATTACTAATAGTTCCTTATTATGTATTAGGTAATTATATTCTATAAGTAAGTTTTTATTTAAAAAGAACACTACAAGCTTTAGGATCCCTTCGTCGTTGTACCATGATAAGGTACCCCTTATTATATAACTAAACGAATCGGTCTCGAGTACTATAGTTCGATTAGGGTCCCAGTAAGCTAATATAGGTGCGCTGATTAGGAGCGTCCTTAGCTCCTGGAATGCTCTAGCGTACTCCTTGCTCTAAATGAACGGTATATCCTTTTTGGTTAAGGCTGTTAGGGGTTATGTAATCCCTGAGAAGTTGGGTATAAACTGCTGGTAGTAGTTGGCAAAACCGATGAACCCATGGACTCCTTGTACTAATCGGGGCACTTCTTATCCCTAGATTACCTTAATTTTCTTAGGGTCTATACGAATTCCCTTACCAGCATTAATAATAAACCCCAAATACTTAACACTCTTAATCTCGAATTCACACTTATTAATATCCATATATAGGCCCACAACGCCTAGGTGCCCAAGGACCTTCTTAACCTTCTTTTTATAATTAAAGAGGGAGTTATCCGAATAAATCAGGACATTGTCGATATAAGCTGAGCAGAACTCATTTAGGAAATCTCGTAGAGTGTGGTTAATATATTATTAGAACGTTATAGGGGCTTCAATTAAATTAAAGGGGGTAACCATTTATTTATATAACCCATACTTTGTTCTAGACGTCGTCTTTTATTCGTCTCCTTTCCTAACCCGGATCTTATAAAACACAACGATACCATCTAGCTTTATTAACTACTTCGCTTTTACTAGTGCTCATAGAGTCTCGCTGATCAGGGGCAAGGGGTATCGGTCCTTCTTTATAATAGTGTTAAGGGCACGGTAATTAATGTAGAGCTGTAACCCTTTTCTAGGCTTCCGGATAAATAGAATAGGCGATAATATAAAGGAGCTATTAGCATTAATAAACTCTTTATCTAATAGTTCTATAAAGGTTCAGTGTAATATAATTAACACTTCCCTTAATATAACGTACATAATAAGCGAGTGCGACAAACAAGCGAGTGCGCCACTCCTTATTACTAGTAAAATTGTGATTTTTAAAAATACTTTCAAAGCTTAATTCTAAGTAAAAAGCTATAAAACATTCTGTATCACTATCGATAAGGAGTATATATACGGAGAGAATATTATGAAAAATATATCCCTAGCTTAACGGTTTAAAGGTATAAGTAGCTTTATCGATAAGACTAATTTTAACTGTGAAACGTTTAACTTATTAAATGTTTTTAATAATATTTTTCATATATATATAATTCTTATCGATAGTGATACAGAATGTTTTATAGCTTTTTACTTAGAATTAAGCTTTGAAAGTATTTTTAAAAATCATAATTTTACTAGTGATAAGGAGTGGCGCACTCGCTTGTCTGTCGCACTCGCTTATCATGTACGTTACTATATAAAGGTCCCTAGGTTACTAGTTTATTTCAACTATAAGAGTCCTTTTTAATAGGGATAATATGGTCGACGTTCTTCTGGTGTAGTGGTAATTAATTAGCCTTATCTCGGTTAAAGATATGTAGAAATTTGTAGTAATGTGTAGGGAGTTTTGTCTTTGGGTTTATTTTTATTTTTAGTATTAGGGCCTTTTCGATATTAGCTAAGTTTATGGAGAATGTGTTTAGGGTGGATATGCTAAGAGGGGTCCCTCTTTTCTTCTATGCTCGCCTGATTAGGGCTGAGAATACCGATCCAGTCTGCTTCTGGATTGGGAACTTTGGATTTTGCCGGGCCTGACCCGGTTTCCTTTTTATTACCTAGTGGTCTGCGATACTTATATACAGAGTGCCTTGTGTTAGGTAAACAATAATATTATCGTTAATTATCCAGGACCTTTTAAGGATAATATCGTCTTCTTAGTTAGGAATAATATAAAAGAATAATCGGTATTATTTATAGTTATTAATATTAATATTAATATAAGTGATATAGTAGATTATACTAGGGATTATAGTGGTAACTTATATTAAGTTCCGAGGTGTAATACTAATACGTGGTAAGCGGAGTTTCTAAGCGAAGGCGTCGCTAATTAGGGCGTATATTAAATACCCTATATTAATAAGGGCAATTATATAGTGTATCCCATTAATCCCGATATTAATATAAAATAAATCATAATCCATACTCTTTTTAATAACCTTCTATTCCTCTATAGCTTATTCCTCCTAATAACGACTTTTACTAGGAGTTACTCTTTTTCCGACTCCTCAGAGTCCTAATTAGAGTTATTATCCGTTTTACGTTATTCCTTAGTTTTTCCCTTAGAAGTTTTAGTCTTCTTTGTCTTTTTTCGATCCTTAGGGCATTACTATTATATATGCCCTTTTTGTTATAGTTGTAATATTTATAAGCTTCCTCTTAGCTTAGCTATTTATGGACTTTCTTGTCCTTGGTTAGCCTGTTTGCTTTCGTAGGTTCCTACTTTATTTAATTAGGTTAGGGGGACTCTAATCGATTATTTTGTTTCCGAGGGGACTTAGTTTTTCTTTAGTTAGGGGTTAGTGATTTCCTATGCTAATGCTCACGGTGGGTTTAATATGATTCGCTGTCCAATTCTAAGCTTAAACTTAGGAGCATCTGAGTATATATAATATATGTTATTAGTTTATTAATTATACTAATAAGGGGGGGTTTTATCATGGTGTTTAGGGCTCTTTTAAGGTAGTTAATCCTCATAACGTCTAGTTAGTGTCCTCCTCCTGCTTTTACGAGCTTTTTTTTTAAATTTTGGGAGTGTCGCAAGCATACTGGGCCACCAAGACGTCTGGGAGCTGTGCTCAGCTAAGTCAGCACTCACGTGATGTCCTGGCCCCCGAGCCGGCCTATTTATTCTGCTGGACGCACCCACTAGATAGTGAATAGACTAAGCCTTCTTCTCCTACTTAACCTTGTACGCGCGTGTGAACTCACCACAGTTATAAGTTTAGCTCTAATTAGACCCTTTTTTACTTTTATGAGCACTACGTGTACAAGAGAGACTGCTTTCATATATTTATACTTTATTAGCTTATTTTATACCCTTCTTCGTTTATTAATGTATTATTTATTAATGAAATCGTTGTTATTAAAATTATCCTTTGTAGTTACTAGGATTAGTTATAGTAGTACTCTACTTTTTAGTATTACACTAAAGGCCAGGGGATCTGGGAACATATCGATCCTTAGGTGTTAGATACTCTATATATTATGAGGCTCTCACTAATACCTTCTATAACTAAGAATTATATGGTATAAAAATAACATAAACAATGATGCGAGTACTAGGACCTTTATAAGCAGCGACTTCAGGCTATTACTAATACCACTCACTAAGCAAGCTTAACTATAAACCCTAATACCGATAAACTAACACTACTATAAGTACTTTACCCTGTGATTCCCCCGGAGCCTGTACGACCTGCACTTATTACAAGGGTTAACGTCTAATTCAATTAGGAGGACGCCCTTAAGTTACATACTGTCACGAGCCGAACCCGGTGGTTATGCCCGGGCTATGCCCGTGCTCACACTGGTGCCCCACCGGTGCCCCACTAGCGCCCACCCCCTAGGAAGCAGAGATTTCGCACCATATCGTAGTTTACCTTTTTCCTCTTCAACTTAAAATAAATAGTATTTAGCTACCTTTTAATTAAAATAAAGCCTAGGACCAGCCCTTCGCATATTTCAAACTTAGTTTTATTTATTATATAAGATACCGCTAAGTTAAGCCCGGCTCTTTACCGATTATAAAGTGGAATCCCAAGTTAAGCGTAGCTCCTTAACAATAAATCGATGAACATTGGACACTAGGTAAAGCATAGCTCCCCACTAATTAAAAAGAGGATACTAATTAACATAATAGCTAATAAACTACAGGCCCAACTACAATTAACCTTAAACGAGGCCCTCGGGCCCCTATAGGCGAGGTTTACTAAGCTCTCTAATAAGCTAAAATAAAGCCGAGGTTTAGGGGCAATGATACCGACCCTTATAGAAAATGCAGGCACCGAAGCCCCGCTAGTGGGTAGCCGCCACCTCGTAACAGAGATACTAACGCACCGTAAACCACTACTAACACCCTTAAAGTTCTCAGGGAAATAGAAGGACTACCCTTCTTAGGTACAATAAATAAGGGACAAAATCGCTATGAACAAAGCGTTCTACTCTATTAACTAGGAATTATAGTACCTAATTAACTCCTATTTAAACACTAATCCCCAGTAGGTGGTTACCACGTTTTACACAGCTGGGGGGCTTAGGTTAACGTAACCCTAAAGATTTCATATCCTACCTCAACAGGACCTACCGAGACCTAAACACCTAACCCCAAACCGTAGCCTAACTATAAACCCTCTATTAAAAAAATAATAAGAAATTAACTATTTTCTTACCAAAGTTTAAATAAATAATAGTAGACATAAGAGGTAGTACGTAGTCCAATACCGTTAAAATTACTATATTAGAAAATGCCCTTACTTTCCACTTAAAGGAGCACCTAATCACCGTTTCCCTATTAAGGGAATATACTTAGTAACTCACTAGGGTATAGGATACTACCTAGAAGTTGGAGTGTATAATACCCATCACTACTAAACGGGAGCGTTGCTGGTCCCCAACTCTAGCCCTTCCACGGAAAGATCGTAATAGAGATATTCAGATAATTAGCGCTACCCGCGCCTTATTAACTCAAAAAAAGAAAAAGGACCACCACTACTGCTACTCCTTGGGTAACCCATTAGTGGACCGCCGTAAATACTTTTACTATAACGAAAAAGGTTATATTATTAGGAATTACCGGAAAAAGGTTCCTAAATAAGCGAAGGTCGCTTATACTAAGGTAACGAAGAAGTAGAAGGATCCCGGGTTAAAAAAAGAGGACCGAGAAGCCACTAATACCTCCTCTAATGAGGATAACTCGGGAAAAAAGTAATTTTAGTATAAAGTTGGGTATTAGAGCCGACGAAGGAGGAAGCCAAAGGATGGGAGTTCTACTAAGAAGAGCAATAACAAAGGAGCTAAGGGTTAGCCACTATTTAGGTAAGGATTAACAAAGGACATTTAATATACGCCCTTATCGATACTGGTTACGATGTCTACGTAATAGTGGATCAGTCTCTTTTTAGACGCCTCCGATTACTACTAATAGATCGGAAAAAGTGTGCTCTGCGAGGGTATACACAAGACGGGCCATCACCTGGTAATGCTTAGGGTATGGTTATCCTAAATTTAGAATTAAGTGGTCACACTTAGAAAGTTTACGTATACGTAGTAAAGGGCCTAGACCCCCCCATATTCCTAGGGAAACTATGAATAGAAGTGAACCGTATAATATATAACGCCGCTGCCCAGCGGGTGTACCACGGTAAGGGAGGAGTAAACGTATACTTCTCTAATTAGGAAGAACTAATTATTATAAAAGAGATTCGTATAACCCAATTATTAACGGCCCCTGCGTTTATAGTTATATACCGATGAGTAAAGTATTAAAGGGTATTAGAGGCCTAGGTTATAGTTATAATTTTAAGGGACATCGAGGACACACTAAAAGAAAAGAAACTTATGGATATAAAGGAACTCGTCCTAGGCTAGGTCTATGAGGAGTTTAGAGACTTATTTGACCCGGAGAAGGTGTACTCGGTGCCCCCTAGGAGGCCAGGGGTTAACCATAAGATCCCCCTTATTAAGGACGCTCACGGCTAGGAGCTTATACTTCTATGGGGACCCTTATATGGGATATCCCGTGAGGAACTCTTAGTCCTAAAGAAGACACTAGAGGACCTACTGAACAAAGGGTTTATTCGAGCTAGCAGCTCGCTAATGGGTGCCCTAGTGTTGTTTATTAAGAAGTTTAGTGGGGGAATTCGGTTCTACGTTAATTACCGAGCCCTTAATAGTATCACAAAGAAGGACCGTTATCCACTACCACTTATATTAGAAACCCTCCAACGGGTAGCTACTACGTAGTGGTATACGAAACTTAACATCGTGGCCGCGTTCTATAAGATTCGGATCACAGAAGAAGACGTCGAGAAAATAGTATTTTGTACAAAATACGGACTCTTTGAGAAGTCCCACTATATATAGGTTATAGTTAATCAGCTAAGTAAAACGCTAACACTAAAGGAGATGGAGACTATGGACGCAGTATCTTATGCCCAGCGGTTCCTCCATAACTACTACTATTTCCACGGGATACCTTAATTAATTATAAGTAATAAAAGGTTAAACTAAGTTAATAACTTTTAACGGGAGTTCTATAAGTTAACCAGGGTTACCCAACTACTAAGCACCACCTACTACCCATAAACCAATAGGGGAACAAAGCATATAAACCAAGAGGTTCAAGCTATTTTACAGGCCTACGTTACCTAGGCCCAGGACGATTAGGGAGGGTTACTTCCTATAATACAACTAGCCCTACGGAATAGAACCAGCTCAGCAACCAGTATCTCTCCATTCTTCATAAAACACAGGTACCACGTCGACCCACTACCAATTATAAAAACAAACAATAAGGGACCACCTAACCGTAGGCAGCGGGGTGGCCACTGGATCTATCCTAGCCGCCTTCGATGAACAAGCCAGACGCTATGAGGACCGAAAGGGTGTCTTTTTGGCCATCGCCCAATCTGTTAACAACGTGGTCTCTAGCTTTAAGGGGCCGAAAAAGCAGATCGCAAAGGAGGCGACAACTTATATAATCCAAGCCCTGAAGAAGCTGATGAATAACGGAGCCGCTCCAACTCTAACCCGGAACTGGGCTACCATTACAGCATCAACCCCGACCCTAACCCCAATCTCAGCCCCGGCCTCCGCCCCGGCCCCCGCCCCGGCCCAGCACCGAGCCCCTACCCGCCCATAAGCCCAGGCTCAGTTAAAAGACCTCCGGGTTTTTATCCATATCCCCAAGGAAGGCCTGGATACTGCCCGGAAGAACGCCCCTTTCGCCCTACGCCGTACAGTCTACTAAGCCTTTGGCCTACAACTAAGAGATATCCCACACATCTACTACATCTCAACCAGATACTCCTTAAAGCCCCTAAATAAACAAATCCAATAAAGCCTTATTAGAAATAGACAAAAACTAGTAGACTACTTAGGAGCCTTTAAAGTAGAAACCCCTATAAAATAGTTCATATACGCCATCCTACACTGCTCATCTAAACTCCAAAGCCTAAATGGGGAAAGTATTAATATATTAACCCTAATTAGGGAGGAGGTTATTACCCAGACTAACCGCAAACTAGTCCTAGCTCAGTAATCCCACCTCGGCCTAAACCCTATTATAAACAAAATCACTTAGGTTATCTCCTTTATAATCAAAGTACCACCCTTCAAACTATTCAACCAGAGTAGTAAAGCCCAACTTATTAAAAAAAAGAGGACCCTACTTAGGCATAACCCTAATTACCAGGAATACCACATAAACCAGTATTATAACTAGTGGCCACTTTACAATAACTACGACAAGCCCTCAAACTCCCACAAAACCGAGCCTTGTACAACTAAACTAAAGTATACCAACTACTTAGGGCCCTTCTAAGCTGGCCATGTAAACTATCCAACTAAACCCCTAATAATTAATGGTCACCCTACCCTTCTAAGCTAAAAAGAACGTGGACGGATCCGGAAAGCTGGGTAAAAGGCCTCCGAGGCCCGCAATAACACTAACTAAATTAACTAGACCACCACTCAGAGCAACACTCAACAACCCCAAAACTCTCCTCCTAATCAGGGCCAATAGCCTAGCTCTAAGCACCCATATAATAGGACACCCTCTTAAGGATCAATTGTTTACTTAGGCGATGGGGATACAACTAATAGCATAAACGAAAATGAGGCTAAAGATCCCGAAGCCCTCCCTCAGACCAACCACCCCATCCACCCTCTCCGAAGCAGAAACCAGAGGGTAGCTCAAAAGCCTAACTATAACATCACCAATACTTATACCCACCTGGACCTCAACTCAGAGGTGTAAGCCTCGGAAGCGCCCCCTACGGGTATTACACATAACCTAATACAACGTAGGGAAAAAGGCCCCAGCATATACGGCCCTTCTAGAGCTCTGCTGGGCTGATCAGGTTGATATAGTACTTATCTAAAAGCTATGGATAGGCTTCACCAACGGGATGAAGATTAATACACACCCTGGGTTTAACTCCTATGTCCTAGTAGACTTCTAGAATAATAAGGAGACGAGGCCTAGGGTAATAACATATATACGAAAGGGGATAAGGCTATAAGTGCAACAGCAAAGGCCTGTCCAAACAAAGGACATCTTATGGTTAAAAGTTAATAACATTACCGTTATTAACGTCTATAGATAACCAAGCGATCCCCATAACCACACAATAACCACCCTCCTAGGGTACCAACCACTATTACAAGCCCTCATAGCTGGGGACTTTAACGCTCAACACTACTCCTAGGAACCCAGGTCAGTTAGCCGGAATAGGGGGGATGACCTAGTAGACTAGGCGGATAACTGTTGGATTCACTCCACTAGGCCTAGTGTGGAAGGTGGGCAAATAACGATATATTCGTCGTATCTGCTCTGTTATTGTTGAAGGAAGGAATCGGGCCTACGGCAGCGATCTAACGCTGCCAATCTAAAACCGATTCCTGCCTTCTCATTAGCTCACTAACCGGGCTAATGGGCGATAGGCGGCAATAGGTGGCACTAGTCCAGCGTGGACATTCCAATACTAGCAACTATCTCTTTTGCCGTAAATCGCCCCTTTCTCAAATAACGAATAAAAATTAAGCGTTATTCAGCGCGGGCACCAAATTACTTAAAACGCAATAAAAAACAATAAACGGAACGAGTATATAAGGTGGTCAGAAGCGGCAGAAGTGCCGTTTTCGGCTATACCACCTTCGGTAAAAACGAGCATATCCCGTAGCCAGCTATGGGCAAAGTCCAGCTCACCGTTGCTAGCGATAGTAATGGTATTCCTCCTATATCCCCTGATCTCCTTTATATTCCTCCTTTTACTCAGCGCCGTAGGTGCTCCTTAGGGTCTTGTAACCCATCCCTTTATCCTAATCTTCGTTTTTACCTCCTCGATAAGCCTTACGAGGGCTTGGTTTAGTGTAACCTTTATTAAGCCGTCGGTAGGGTTATCGTCTCTATGGATCCATCGGATCTCATATAATTCTCATCTCTCATAAGACTACCTTAACACTATAATATCAATTATTAGGCGTTTCTTTTTTATAGTTCTAAGTTTAACGAGATATTCGTAAAGTAAGTATAAGTTAGTATATATAATAGTCGGGATCATAGGTATTCGGAGCTTGTTGGTTACGATTTTCAGGGTTATGGAGAGGGCGTAGGCCATATTAACACCAGTAACTATCCCGTATATCTCGGATACGAGGATACTTTTCGTAATTTTCTTAGATTTTATTAAGGAGTAGTGGATAATATTTCCTTCTACTATAAAGTCCTCTTCTCCTTTAATCTCATTTACGAGGAGGATCACGAATCCGAGTTAGGACATCAGGTCACTATTATTAATAAAGGAGCTATCAACAAAAACGAAGAGCTTAGTGGTAATCAGATCGAGGGGCACATAAGTGAGGCCTTAGTCTAAGTGCTCCATTTGCCATAATAGGCGTCAATTCAAAGCTTTAATTTGTTTTAGTGTCACTTCTCGGTGTTATACTACTACAGATAAATTAAACGCTACCTTTAATTAGCACTTTAAGGTAGTGTACGCACCTCTAGTGCACTACTCGATGTACTACTCCTTTATAATAGTGGACTTAGCGTTAACTAAGCATATCTTCGCTCTCTGGTCCTTTAAGTATAAAAAGATGGCTTTTTTATTAGTTAAAATAATCCCTCCATTAAATATAATTAGTATTTTAGTGGAGAGGTATTATTTCTCCTTCACTGTGAACGTTGCTTTTTAGAGTTCCTCGTTTTCCCGTTAAATAAAGGTTTCATCGTTTAGGCTAATAGTATTATTAGTTTACATACTGATTATCGTGAAGTTCTCGTTTTTATTATCTAGTAATAGTAAGTAGGGGTTATACGTAGAAATCCTTATTTAGAGCTTTTCTTTGTGGTGCTTATTGTATATTGTGTACTAGTGAGTTCTAGTTTTTGCGATACCGTATAATGGTTATACGACGGTTATAATAGTTCCTGGAGGGTAATTTTTCTTTATTCGGTTTAGTAATCTTACGAGGATCGTCCTTTCGAGTTTTATTATGGATTAGGTGTACACCTAAGTGATATCTCTTATCTATAGTGAATAGCCCTCCTTCTGGATAAGAGACGGAGCGACGGCGAGAATTAGTCTCTGACTAGTGCTCTGAATAATCGGAGACTGTGTGAGGATAGCCTCCTTGCCGTCGTCTATGTATCCCTAAATAATAAGTCTGGACTTCTCATAGGGCGTCTTTGTTTTACCCTTCACTTCGTTGATGATCTTTAAGCGGAATATACGTATCCCTCTATGTTTTTCTTCGTCATACTAAGTGAATTCAAAGACTCCTCGTTCAATCAGGGCGTCGATCTCCTTCTTAGTGGACTCCTCGAACAGGGGTCCTAGGGCTTTGATTATGCCCTTTTTGCGTAGCTCGAGTACAAGGGCGTGATCTACCTCTTCCTTAGCACTTATAAACGCGGCTGTTGTTGTAGCCTCGTTTTTGGCGTCGTCGAAGGTGTCAACTTCTGCTAGGAGGTTAATTTAGGCGTTTTTCCGTAGTCTACTTCTCGGGTATCGAGGTGGTGGTGTTAGCTCTTCCTCCGGGGGTAGTGTATCCGTCCAAACAATAATCTCATCTCGGATTTCCTTTTCCTCGTTAAGGACGTCTTCCTCGTCATCTCTTAGTATCTCTAGGACCATATTCTCCTCATCATCTTTTAGGAAGGGTTTAATAATAGTGGACCTGAAAGTTTTTGGTCTAAAGGGTAATTAGATAACGTAGTCTTCACTTTCGTTAGCGAGGAGTGTATATAGGCCTATTCAGCCCCTTCTCTTATACTAAACAATAACTTTCAACTATAGTGGTAGATCTTATGTAGGGGCCGTATTTGGGCCGTTTCTCATTACGAAAGCATTAACTATTATACGTTCTACGTAAATCTCTCATAGCTTCACCATGGCCTTCCGCGTAACTTCTATGCGTTACCGTATCTCTAGTAATAGTAGTAAGTTTATATTTATGTATGGGTATACTCCGAAAATGAGTAGGGTCAGAATAAGACCATTTAGGCTAGCCGTATTATTAATCGCTTTAATTATGCTTTATAGGGCGATTTTTAGTGGCGTGGAAGGGGATTCTTAGTGGATAATGTTGTATACTTATTATAGGGGTGCATAGTATTACTTTACTTTCCTAATACTATTATGGGCTTTAACGAGCACCTCTTTAATTTCAATCACTATAAATCTCATTGAATTCCTGAATTCCTTAGAGCTGAAGTTTCTATTAGTGTCCATAATAATTTAATTAGGGGGTCCAAGGTAAGTATTAATCTAGTATTCGCATAGTATCTCCTAGGTGTACTTTGTACTAACGTTTTCTAGAAACCTGGTTATATTAAAGGAAGTAGTTGTATTAACGACGTGGATCACGGGTTTATTCCCTTTTAGGTAGAAGATATTAATAATAACCTTATAATTAAAGTCCATATTGTTTTTAAGGGTGAATTTGAATCTCCCCAGAGTTCGTCCATTTATTTAGTACTAGTAGTAATGCTTTGTGAGCTTTTGGATTGCTTCGAACGTCACGTCGTTGCCGGCTCTCTTTAGGATCGTATGGAGCCTCTGTACTAATGGGTGGCCGAAACGACGGTGGATTCTGTGTAATTCCGTGTTTATGAGGTGATTTTACGTAAAACTCTGTTCTGGAGAGTGTATGAGTATCTACGGATGCCCCTATTTGCGTATAATAGGGACCTTTACGTCTCCTTATTAGAGGAAGTTGTGGATGTTATCGAAACGGATCCCTAAGTCGTCCATATTTCTTAAATAGAGTAAGAATAGTGTACTGGCGTTTATAACGTGGAAGGGTAGTTGTCCGAAGGGTGAATTTATATGGGTTAGCCCTATGGAGGGTATCGGAGGGTTATCTCCGAAGGTAATGCTTGTTTAGCCTGTTTTAGAGGTATTGAGTTTCATAATAGTGTTAATTTTTTATAAAACAAGGAATTAAGGGTATCTAATTATAGAAATACCGGCTACTCTTATATTAGGTATAATACCCTAGAAGATTGTCACTGCGTAGTGGTTATTGTTGGTAAACGCCTCGTAGGCCGGTAATTTTGTAGGTGTACCGTAGATATCCTTCCCTGTGATAGTGTGGTAGGTGGTTTGGTTATTTAGGGTTCAAGTGAGGTTTTCGCTAATTAAAATAGTGGTGTGGCCGAAGAATGAGATATGGAATTCGTTGTTATGCTTGTTTTCCTTGTTGAGGGCGGCGTTAGTGAGGTATTAGCTTAGATCTTCCTCGTCCTTAGCGTCCTCGTCGTCGAGCACTTTATCTCCCTTATATTCAGTAAGGAAGTGGCCGTATGTTTTAGGAGAAGTGTCGGAGATGTCCTTATTTAATTTAAAGTGTTTATATACTTTACTTTTCTCCTCTGCGGAGTACTTCGTAGATTAGTACCCTTCCCTACCATAAACGTAGTACTTCTTATTATTATGAGGGTATCCTTGTTGTTATTGGTAACCTCCGTAGTGGTTGTTTTACCTTTTTCTGTTATAGCGTCGGTTAGTCTAGAATTACTCGTTTAACTCTGTTTTTAATGTAAAGTGTTAATAGTGGGCATTTTTTCCTTTTTCCTTTAAGTTGAGGCTTATCCTTATTGTGTTATAGAGTTCCTTTATTGTATTTGCTTTGGTTAGGTTGGTAGAGCGGTACTCTTTTATGGAGATGGTAGCTCCGATTAGCTTGTCCTTTAGGACCTGGTCTCCTTGGTAATATGGTGTGAGAGTTTATTGGAGATTTGTTAGGTTATTGAAGAGGGTCTCTAAAGCCTCAACCTTCGTCTTCTTAGGGTTCTTTTGAATAACTTTGTTGAGATTTGCTTTGTTCTAATTGATAATGTAGGTTTAGCGGCGTTGGTCTCCTTTAAAGTGGTGCTGTAGTTTGTTAACTACCTCCTTGGTTAACTGAGTAGTCGGTGTATTATTAATATGGTCGTAGTAGAACTGAGAAGTTCTCCCTTTTAATATCGTAGGGAGTAGGTTAGCTGTTGTGTAGTGGTCAACTCCGATTTTTTTATAGGCTTCGAGGAAGATACGGAATTTGGTGTTAAGGACGTTGAATTTTTTACTATTATACTTTATATCGTTAGTATATACTTTAATGAGTATATTTTGTTGTTGAGGGGTCGTTGTTTCGCTGATCTCGTTTATGGTGCAGCGTTCTTTTTGATCTGATAGTTCTTGGGTGAATATGGGTTGTTTGGGTAGTTGTGGCCGATTCTGAGGGCGTAGCCCGGTGCGGGCTTAGCTTGTTCCCGCTCTCTTTAAGGGTGGTGGTGCTCGTGGGGAGTTCTTCTGCGCTGCGATCTCTTCTAGACGGGATTTAAATAATAGTAATACCCATTTCCTCGTTAATTCCTTATAGAGGACTGGGTCCTTTATAAGCTTCCTAAAAAACGGGCTTTTAAAGCTGATTTTATTAACTTCTTCTTAGGTCCAGTAGTATAAAGCTGGGGTCTCCTTAAAGTTAAAGAGTTTAATTAGGATCCTTTGTTTTTTTATAGGGATAAATATACTATGGTAGAGTAAGAAGTTGCGTAGTCTTCTCGTTATTTGGGTCTCGAGGATATTAAACGTAATTTGGGTCTAGTCTTCGAAATCTAATTTGAATTCTGTTTTTAGGTCGTGGCCAATAATGCCTTCCACAGTCCATATCTCAATAAGGAATACTACTATTATTATTACTAATTTAGGGTTAAACTCGAGAATTGCCTCTTTTGGCCTATACCTGGCCCATAGTCCTTATTCGTAAAGGTTGACCTCCTTCTTGTACTTCGTTAATAGTGGGACCGAGGAGCTATTCACTATTTAACTCTGAGTATTAGCGGGGGCTAGTGCTCTTACCATCTCTCCTTATAGAGGGGCCTGAGTATCCTAGACCTCCTCCGGGGTCGGATTCGCCGTAGTTAGGTCACTTCCTAATATCTTAGTAAATATTCTAATATACGATAATAAGGTTAACGATATCTTGAACACGGGGCGTTTCCTCTAAACCGCAGCTTTAAGGGCGTATACTGTTCGTTAAGTGAATTACTATTTAGTGTTTATGGAATACTGTTTCTGATGGGTAGTATAGGAAGGGAGTCTTCTTTCCTTTAGTGTTATCTCTGGTCGTGTATCCGCGTCTAGGTCATCTCTAGGGGCAAGGACGACGATAATGAAGTCGGGGTTCTCATTAAATTTAGCCCTTTGAGTGTTGGATATTGTGTCCTTAGTAGGTCACTTTAGTCTCGGTATTGGTTACCAGCTCTCTTTTATGGACATAGTCGGAAGGTGGGGTTATCGTCTTTAGTGTTATATTCACTAGGTATTTAGGGTTATTATTCTAGAGGTAGGAGTGAGTGGCGACGGTGACAACGGTAAAATCGGGGTTCTTATAAGGGTTAACTTTTCGAGCACTAATTCCAAAGTATTTCCGTAGTTACGGGGTAACGGAGTAGTATCTAAAAAAGGAGGGGGTATTAATTATAATGGATGGTTTTTCGTTAAGAGTAAAAGTCGGCGATGGAAGTGTGAGGGTACTTTATATTATTACTAATTATAAAATCTTCGTTATAAGTTGTGCGTAATGGATATAAAGATTGTATTCCATTATATTAAGTGGAACTTATCGCTCCGGTGACTTCGTATAAACTCCTAGGAAGCTCCTACGGTATCCTATTATTAATCATATCACTAACCGAGGGTATCGCAGATTCTTCTTATAATACGAATATCGTAAGATCCGTTGGACGGGCTATTCCGTCCTAGGACTTTATAATATTACCTTTTCTAATAAAAGGTTTACTTTGCTGATCTACGGAAGTGGTATTCAACTACTAATTAGTATTGGATTCACTCTACTAGGCCTAGTGTAGAAGGTGGGTAAATAATAATATATTCGTCGTATTTACTCTATTGTTGTTAAAGGAAGGAATTGGGCCTACGGCAGCGATCTAATGCTGCTGATCTAAAACCGATTCCTGCCTTCTTATTGGCTCGCTAACCGGGCCAATGGGCGATAAGCGGCAACAGGTGGCGCCAGTCCGGCGTGGACATTCCGACAATAACCATAACCTCTCTTATATCGGGGAAATAGGAGTTCCTACCCACAACTATAGCCATGTTCTCGACCTTACCTTCTTAAATATCCCCCTAGCATATACAGGGGCTAATTTACACCTACACCTAGGGTCCAACCACTAAGCGATTATTATAACTATCCCCCTTAACCCTAACCCTAACCCCAACAACCTATAATAACAAGCCCACCAACTAAGACCAGTATCAGTCCCGGATTCAGCCCTACCTCGGTTTAACAACCTAATCAGAATAGGAGCCCTAGCCCTACTTACCCTTAAGGACCGGCCTACCCTAATTAAACTAGATACCCAGGCTAATCGGATAACTAACCTATTATCAACAATTATCTAGGTAATAGGGAAGAAATAACGAAACCTAGGAAAGGGGGCTCCTTAGTGAATAGAGGAGTACTCTAAAGCCCACTAATCCTACCTTAAGGCCCGTATCCAATAAGCCCGGGAACCAAAGCTACCCCCTATCCTTAAAGAATAAAAGGCCTTTCTAAATACGGTCAGGAAGGCTAAACGAGCCTACTAGGCTACTAAAATTAAAGGGGTTAAATCGGATTAGGACCTCTATAAAATAATGGGCTAGTGTAAAGCCAGCTTAATAGTTAAAGCCCCCCCTTAATAGTTGAGGGTTAAATGTATAATAATAGCTAGGATAAGGCCCAGGCCCTACGGAGGGCCCTCTTAGAGAGGTTTAATAATACGGATGACCTACCTAGGGACCCTTTCGCCGTAACTACGGTCCTAAGACGATAAATACCCTAGCAGGTTACAATTAGCCTAGAGGAAGGAAGGGCAGCCACCTTAACAAAAACTATAACCCCGGGTATCAACGGAATCACCATAAGACTACTTAAGGCCTATTGGGACTCTATATCCAAGCCAATTCGACTACTCTTCTAAGCCTACATCTAAACCGGCTACTTCCCCTAGTCCTTTCACAAAGCAGAGGTAGTTATAATCCAAAAACCTAAAAAGACCGACTTCTCAAAGGCTGGATCCTAATGGCCAATCTCCTTATTATCCTACTTAGGTAAGGGGCTCGAAAGGCTTATAACTAGGAGAATAACCTACCTTATTATCCTAAAAGGGGTAACCAGTCCACAACAAATAAGGGTATTACCAGGTAAAGCAATTACTAACCTAATTACTTATCTCACCTACGATATCGAACAGGTCCTCGATAAGGGGTGTACTGCTACGTTAGCGACGATGAATGTGAAGGGGGCTTTTAACTCCGTCCTCCAGAACCACCTTATTATCAGACTACAACAACAAAGCTGGCCTAATAACCTGATCAGGCTGATTTATACATTTATATTAGACCATATTACTAAGGTTAAGTTAAAGAAAATAATAACAAAGGACTTCCCTTTAACTTATGGGCTACCCCAGGGCTCCCCACTATCACCTATTCTCTTCTTATTTTATATTACTAAGATCCTAATAGAGAACCCAAGACTTCGTTTTAGATATGCGAATAATATAAGCCTCCTAGTTATTAACTAATCCCTTAAAGAGAATACGGTGTCCTTAAACTAGGAGATCACCCAGATCCTAAATTAGGGCACAGATAATAAGGTCTTTTTTAACCCAGCAAAGTGTAAGGTTATCCACTTTACTAAGAAGCATAAACAACTAAAAGATCTACTAGGGATCAAAGCTAAAGATCTAGAAATCAAAGCGTTAACCAAGCCTGTTCACTAGCTAGGGATCTGGTTTAATAGAAGGCTCTCTTTCCGACACCACGTCGAAATAAGGGTAACTATAGCGAAAAAGGCAGCCCAGCATTTAGGGCATTTAATAAACACAAAAGGAGGGATCCCAGCAGCTGTTGTGCAGAAGGCTATCGTCACATATGTCCTCCTAACCGCCCTATTCGGATCCGAAACCTAGTTCAGGGGGCTAACCAAGCCAGCTATAAGCAACGACGCCGCCCCCTAGGGAGGGATAGTTAATATAAGCTAGAAGGGCCTCGTCCAGAAGGTCAGTAAGGTTATCATAATAGTGGCCCGGGCTATCCTTCTAGTCTAAAAGATAACCCCAATAAGCAACCTCTTAAGAAATACCGGCCTACCTACCGGGAAGGTGGCCCTAGAAGGGGCACACCTACGTTTCGCAGTACACCTATAAAAGGTCAATCAACAACACCCACTAATCCTAAGGCTCTCACAACAAGGGAAGCAACAAACACAGCTTCAACGGACAGCAGGCCTCGTCTCAAGGGCCCCAAAGCTAACACTACTCTAACCATAATACCTCACAGGGTCATAAAACCCAATAGTCCTATAAATAAAAGAGAAGGCCACCAAGGCCTTTTAGAACTAGTTAAAAGCCGTCCTAGATAACCATATAATTATCTACTCAGACGGCTCTAAGGCACCCAATGGGGCTACAGGATACGGGTTCGTCATTTACAGAGGTAATAGGCGGATAACCCAGGGCTGCGGCCATCTTGGCCTAGTAAAGGTATTTAATGGAGAAGTTGAAGGAGCGAGGTCAGGGCTCCGGCGGGCCCTCCTTACCTCCCAGGGCTAACCTATACATATCTATATTAATAATACTAGTGTTATCCAGGGGATACGGGGCGAGGCTCCAAACTCCTCACAAACAGCCTTCCTAGAGATACACGAGGCGGCTAGGATATATAATATATACACCCACTGGGCCCCAGGGCACCAGGGGATAAAAGGCAACGAAGAAGCAGACCGCCTAACTAAGCAGGGCATAACACTCCCAGTGCCCTTAGGCCAACTAGCACCCCTAGCAGGGATTAAGCGGCTCGCTAAGAAATGGGTATGGGCCCAATACACATAATAGTGGTGTAAGGACGTAATAAACTAATACGTCCAACTAGGACTCAAGGCCACCCTATCTAACCCCCCTAAACTAGCCCTTCTACGGGTTACCCTGCACCACCTCTTAGTAGCCCGATCAGGCCATGGAGACTTTAAATAATATCACTAACACTTTAACTATAATAAAGCCTTATTTACTTATTTTTATAGGGAAGTAAAGGATATAGACCACTTGGTTTATTACCGAAAGACCTTAGTGGGGAGGTAACGGTGGCCTACCCTCTACCCTTCTAGTTCGTTAAAACCCATAGGACCTATGGGATCCCTCGAGTAATACTTTAAGGGTTTAATTACCGACCATAAAAGCTTTAAGGCCTTCCTATGTATAACAAACTTCTTCTAAAAGATCTGCCCACGCTACTAAGGGCCAGCTTAGCTGGTCCTAAAAACAACCAACCTACCCTACTTAAGGGACTAGATAGGAAGTAAAGGAACTAGAGGAACCAGTGGGATCCAGGGACAGATTGAACGCATAGTAGCCAGTAAGCAGGATTTAGAGGACGCTGGTAAGGGCTATGTACTGTAGAGTAGGTAGTTTGAGCCTGCGGCTCTCCACGCCACATACCCCTTGGGAGGTCTGCTGCAAGGGCTTCGCCCTTGCCGCCTTGGCGTTAAATACAACAACAACAACAACAACCTATTAGGGAAGCAAATAACGAAGATAAGTAGCAAATAAAAGAGATTTACACTATTAAATGAAAAACGGTGGGTAAAAGGAGAAGACGTAAAACCCTAGTAAAGTAGGAGGGTTATATTAACCCCACGTAGAAGCTAGCCGGTACTATAGAGGAAATGGAGGTGCTGGACCGTTATAAGGAGCACTATAAGCCGATATTAGAGAACAACGGAGACGCGGTGTATACGCACATACCCCCCAGGAGGCTAACTAGGAACTAGAGGCCACGCGGGGGGGAGGAGGGGAGTAATATCACGAGCCGAACCCGGTGATTATACCCAGGCTATGCCCATGCTCACACTAGTGCCCCACCGGTGCCCCACTAACGCCCACTCCCTAGGAAACAGAGATTTCGCACCATATCATAGTTTACCCTTTTCCTCTTCAACTTAAAATAAACAGTATTTGGCTACCTTTCGGTTGAGACAAAGCCTAGGACCAGCCCTTCGCACATACGGCTAGCACTTCTACCCATACTTCTCTCTAGGCCTCCTACTAGAACATCTAGAACTAGGTGAATAAATTAGTTATGGAATTAATTCTCGCACCTGCTTGTATATAATAAATAAACGAAGAGAACATTGGACTTCAAATACTCCTTAAACACCTACAAAGCTAACTTACTTTAACTAAAATAAGTACCGAGATCCTTATAATCATAAAATATATAATAGTCCTTTAAAAAATGTCCACTAATATAAGTTGTGGTGAGTTCGCATGCGTGTACGCGGTTAAGTAGGAGAAGAAGGCTTAATCTATTTATTATCTGGTGGGTGTGTCCGGTAGAATAAATAGGCCAGCTCGGGGGCTAGGACGTCACGTGAGTACTAACTTAGCTAAGCATAGCTCCTAAACGTCTTAGTAGCCTAGTATACTTATAATACACTCCACAATTACACTACTAGGGTAATTACTTAAATCAAAGTAATGGCCACTAGGCTCTTTTATATGCGTTCTAAATTAAATAATTTAATTAGAATAGTAACTCTAATTAATTTAAACAAATTCCCTTATTTCATAATAGTCGTAGTATTCGTGTTGTGTTGTTGTTTTGGGTCTTCGTATTTGCCCTTTTTTGTTGTGATGTGGTTAAAAACTATAGTATCCGGGGTAATGCGTATATCTCGGCCTGTGAGAGAGGTCGTTCCTAATTATTACGTACCCTATACTCCCGATGACCTATAAGTGAGGTGTACATTAACAACTAAAGGAAAAACCTTTCGTTACCTATTACCTTTAAAAAATTTATTTTCCTTAAATCTCAATAAACCACTTTTTATACGTATTTTCACTATATTTTCGTCCCCCACAACTACTAATAGTTGATTTTTCGCGTAAATCCACTAATTTAATACTATTATTATACCTTACGTCGATAAGTATTCCTTTCTCTTATATTTCCTCGTTTTCCATACTATTCTTTTAATAGCTATTTTTTAGGTTCTACTCCTAAGGTTAGTGGTAAGAAGTCCGGTTACACTTTGCACCTTATACCCACTAGGGGTAATACTTATACGGCCACTAAGAGTATGGCTAGTCTCGCCGTCGCCTCGCCCTCCGAGGCTTGTTAAATGTGTTATAATGCTCGTTATAAGCACTTCCTTTTCTCTCTGCGTATTGCCTCCCCTGCCCCCACCCCCGCTCTTACACCTACTCCTGTACCCGTCGAGGACGATGAGGATAACGAGTGTGATGAGATGTAGTTGGTCCCTACCCCCTTAGGAGGCGGGTCGTCTAACCCCTTCACCACCACCCCTAAGCCTAAAGAGAACTCCACTACTATTAGTGTATATAAGAAGGAGGAGAATAACTTTATGGTACCCGAGGTTTCGAAAAAGGAGGAGGAGGTGACCACTAAGGGCCTAGAGAATAATATTCCCTATTTCGTTTATATCCATAATACTCTCCGGGGTAAAAAGTATAAGGATAAGGAGAGTATAGAACTCTACTATTACACCTATGTATATACATATATCACTAAGTACTAGGAGTACCACTATGGCCACTATGTTAATTATGGTCCGGTCCCTAAGGCTACTAAGACCATAATTTTAGGCTTTTACCGCGTCCTCTAAGACCCTAACACTAATAATACCTTAAATCTTTGTATACTAACCTAGTGTCATGATATAGCCCACAATTACTGTCCCGTAATTGTGGTTCCACCTTTGCGACAGTTATGAGCCCAGGTCTCTACGAGCCCTCTGGTTGAATGGCTAAACGCCTCGCTAAAGTGGCAGTATGTGGGCCGACCTAGAGGCCATGGGTTCGAGCCTCGTTGTGCTCACCCAGTCTCGCTTCAGTAGCAAGTCACTAAAAAAGGTTAGACTTGCCAGCTGGAAGCGGCCGGCACCCAGTAACAGTCAATAAGGACTTGTCAGCTGTGAGTGTAAGCCGGTGCTAATTCCTTAGTTAGCAGACCTCTTCTCTCCTCGGTCTGGGGGGGTGTGTCATAATATAGCCCACAATTACTGTCCCGTAATTGTGGTTCCACTTTTGCGACATTAACCTAATATTTATAGAGTTAATATTAGTATTTATCCATTAAAGAGCAATAGGACTAGGTAGTGAAAGCCAATTAGGAGATTAACTTGTAAATCTAGAAGTGACATCTCGAATTTGTTAATATACTGGTATTATGTATTAATACCAGTGGATTCGTAAATAGTTAATATAAAGTCTACGATGTATAACTCACTTTTAAATAGCTTGAGTTTACAAGTTATATTAACTTAAAAAAAGTTAATATAAATAAATTTTATAAAATAATAATACTTATTTACTGTCGCAAGCATACTGGGCCACCAAGATGTCTGGGAGCTGTACTCAGCTAAGTCAGCACTCACGTGATGTCCTGGCCCCTGAGCTGGCCTATTTATTCTGTTGGACGCACCCACCAAATAGTGAATAAACTAAGCCTTCTTCTCCTACTTAACCTCGTACGCGCGTGCAAACTCGCCACATTTATCAAATTTACTTAAACTTATTTTCTAAAATACTAAACTCAGAAATACTATTCTTTATAACTTAAAAATCCTAGTAGACCTCAAAAATATACCATAAGAAGAGTTCCTCAATTCGGAGGAAACTTTAGGCCAAAGGAGTGGCTAATAAGCCTGGAATATCAAATTCCTAGCTGGTCTCATCAAGGATTTTATTGGTTTAGGTAGGAAACCGATAAAAAAAGATAACTTATAACAAAGGTTCTTAAGAGTACTAAGCTAAACCTTTTAGAAGATTTAGTATTTTATGAGACCAGTTTTTTATAAGAATTTAATAATATAATAATTAAATATAATAATCAAAAAACTTACCTTAAATAAAATCTATTAAATACTTTTTTACGAGTAATAGTCTTAGGATTCTAATTAACGGTTACCATCTCATCTAAGACGACTTCTAACTCATAATTAAGCCAATTATCCAAGTATAAATATACTAAGAAGTCCTACTCTGAATATTCTTCAAAAGTGACATCCTCGATTTCTAGTCTAAAAAGCTTAAGTTAAATACTATTAGTTTAATATTTAACAGCAACGTCTTTAGCCTCTTCAACTTCCAGTATGAATAAATGTCTTCCCTTAGTAAAACTAGAGAAATTAGTAAATTCTCAAAAAATAAAAAAGAATTAATATTTACTACTCAACTTTAATATTATACTTTAACTTATTAATAAGGGTTTCCTACTCAAATACTACTACATTTTTAAAGTTATTACTATTTTATAACTTTTTGATTAAGCGACGAATCTTCTACTACATCGCATTTATTGCCGCCTCCTTTCGCTTCTGGGCATTAAACAATATGGCGGTACACTATCGGGCTTTTTTAGTGTTTAGATTATTAGAATACTTTATAAGCACTTTTCACTTTTGGCCTACACCCAAACTGAGTGGACGACCTAAACTAATTAATATAATATATTATTGAAAATAACTAATAATAGAATAAAACTCACCTTAATTAATGTAACGGTCCAAGCACGTATATTGCAACTAGCTATGGTGATTACTACGAGTATCTTCAAAATGAGAGAGAAAAGGAGAAAATGAGTTCTGCCCCACAGGACCCGTTTGCTCTGATCAGGCCTAAGGTTGATCCGTCTTAGGTAAACCGGGCTTAGGTAAGCGGAGTTCATGGCTAAGAGGCTACGAAGCCTCTAAGAGGGCCTAGCTCATCATAATTACCCCCCCTTTCCCTCCTCCTCGTTTAGAGGGACTTATCCATAACTAGCCTCGTAATAATCCAAAGTTATAGTCTCCGTTAATAACTTAACTAGTTCCCAAATAAGTTCTACGTAGCCCTTCTACTTAACTAAAACCTTTTAAGAACTATGAATCTTCTTAACGCCTTAGATCTCTTTAACTTCGAATTCCTTTTCGTTATTTATTAGTAGAGGTGGTGGTTAGGCGTTATTTCGTTCTTATGATAGTAATGGATCGACTCCCGTATACCTAATTAGGGATATATAAAAGATGTTATGAATACCCAGCGGCGTATTAAGCCAGCAAGTATAGGATCCAATTATTTTTAACATAGTGTACTTCGTATTCATTTAGTCCAACTTCTTAGATAATCTCTTAGAACGGACATTCTTAAACCTTAACTAGACCTTATCCCCTAGTTAAAATTGGTTAGAAGGCTAGCGTCGTATATTTGCCGAGGCTTCTTATCGCTCTTAGGTGGAGGCCATAGCCGCTTATGCCCATTCAGAGGCCTCCTTTAACTTCGAGACTAGGGCCTCTGCCCGAGCTGTGGGGGTCTTTCCTTTAGTCCACAAAGTCTCCCTTACTCTAATTAGGTTAATGTTATAGTCGTGGGTAGTGAAGAAAGGGCTAAGGCCTATTAATAAGGTAACCCTATTATTAATAGCCATTATCGCTATTAGAAGTAGGTTATCCTAATTATCTTAAGTGTACAAAGTATAAGCTTGGAGATAGGTTTTTATTACCTGGTTAGCTCATTCTATGGCGCCGTCTATCTCCGGGTAGAAGGCTATAAATAAACGTTGTTTTATCCGTAATAGTTGACAAAGCTGTTTCCATATACAATTAGTAAATTGGGGGCCTCTGTCCAAAATAATAGTTCTCGGGGGTCCGTAGTATCTAATCAGGCTAAGCATTAACACCATAGCTATAATATCCATCGTTATATCCTTAAATAGCTCGAAAATTACGTTTTTAGATAGTTGGTCTATTACCACCATAATATTCGTTACTCTTATACGGTGGGTTGGTGGTAGCCCTATAATAAAGTCGACTAATATCTTTGTTCAGATCTGATTAGGGACGGGTAAGGGCTTTAAAAGACCCCTCTTCTTATCCCACCATATATTACCCTGTCCATAAATATCACAGTTCCTTATAAAGCGTTGGACATCCTGCGACAGGCCTGGCCAGTGAAAGCGGCGGCTAATCAAAGCCTTTAATGCGTCTCTACTGAGATGGCCACTAAGTGTTGAGTTGTGGGACTCTTAGATTAACTGGGTTTATAAGGGTTTGTAATAAGGGACCCAGATCCTCTCCCTCTAAAGGAGTCTACTATCGTTGTCCACTAAGTACTCTAATAGTATTATGGGCAACTTCTATTATGATAATAACTAACGGTCCCCCCTTTTCATAATTATCCTAATTAGCTAATAATAATTATTTAATTGTAGTCCTTTAGTTTAAGTGGACTTTAGGGGCTCCTCTTTAAAGGGGTTTAGGATGGGTTTTAACCGATTAGCCTTAGGATCGTCGTCCTAATCCATATCGCTTATTGTGGTGTTTTCTACGGATTCCGTTATATTCATTTAATTCATTTCGAGAATTACCCGGTTTACTATAATTATATTCTATTTCCCTTTTAGGAGTTATATTCTCTGTTCTTTTAGTTGATTATTTCGCTAAGTATTGGGAATATTTTGTTCTCGTTTAGATAATGTATTAGGGATTATTACTTATTTACTGGGTTAGAATTAGATTATAAAGTTATAACGAGATAAGAACTCCGATTATTTAACCTAGTGTTTACTTAATTACCTTTTAGTTATGAAATACTTAAGGTTAAGGTGGTTGGTTAGGATAGTAAACTCCTTTATACTCCTTAATTCGGAGTCCTAGTGTTCTAAATAGTGGATTATAGCTAATAGTTCTTTGTTGTGTATTAGGTAATTATATTCTACTGGTAAGTTCTTTTGTGAAAAGAACGTAATAGGCCATAAAATACCCTCGTTATCGTATTATGATAAAGTGTTACCCACTACATAACCTGATAAGTCTGTTTCTAGTATAGTGGCTTGATTAGGATCCTAATATACTAGTACGGGGGCACTAATTAGGAGGGCCTTTAACTTATTAAACACTTTTACATACTCGTTACTCTATACGAATAGGATATCCCTTTTTATTAAAGCTGTAAAGGGGTGTACTAACCCTGAGAAGTCCGGTATAAATTAATAGTAGTAATTTGTAAAACCAACGAAGGTATGGACTCCTTGCACTGATCGGGGGACCTCCTATGTCTGGATGGCCTTAATTTTCTCTGGGTTAACGCCGATACCCTTCCCTATATTAATAATGAACCCTAAGTATTTAACCCTCTTCATCTTAAAATTGTATTTATTAATATCGATTTATAGGCCAGTAACACCTAGATAATTTAAGACCTTTTTGACTTTCTCCCTATGATCAGTGAGTAAACCATCTAAATAAATTAGAACGTCGTTAATATAAATAGTATAGAATTCGTCCAGGAAGTCCCGTAAAGTATGGTTAATATACCTCTGGAACGTAGTGGGGGCCCCTATTAGGCCAAAAGGAGTCACTATCTATTCGTATAGGTCGTATCTTATTCTAAAGGCCGTCTTCTATTCGTCGCCTTTTTTAACCCTAATCTTATGGAATACAATAATAACATCTAACTTTGTTAACCACTTAGCTTTAGTTAGGGCTCTCAGAGTTTCGCTAATCAGGGGTAAAGGATATTTATTTTTCTTAGTAATAGTGTTCAAAGCCCGGTAATTAATATAAAACCTTAATCCTCCTCTGGGTTTTCGAATAAATAGAATGGGTAATAAAGTAGGAGAGCTATTAACACAAATAAAGCCTTTATCCAGTAGTTCTATAAGGGTTCATCGAAGTACAATTAGCTTTTCCCTAAATATCTTATATAAGGGTCCCTATATAACTAGCTTGTTTTACCCTGTTAAGTCTTTCTCGATGGGAATTGCGTGGTCGATGTTATCTCGATATGGTAGTAACTAATTAGCCTTATCTCGGTTAAAAATATATAAAAATTTGTGGTAATACGTAGGGAGTTTCGTCCTCGGGTTTATTTTTATTTTTGGTGTTAGGGCCTTTTCGATATCGGCTAAACTTGCGGAGAATGCGTTTAGGGTGGATATGCTAAAAGGGGTCTCTTTTCTTTTCTGTGCCCGCCTAATTAGGGCTAAGAATACTAATCTAGTTTGCTACTAAATTGGGAACTTTGGATTTTGCTGGGCCTGACCCGGTTTCCTTTTTGTTACCTAGTGGTCCACGACACTTATATATAAAGTACCTCGTACTAGGTAAACTATAATATTATTGTTAATTATCTAGGATCTTTTAAGGATAACGTCGTCTTTTTGGTTAAGAATAATATAAAAGAATAATCGGTGTTGTTTATAGCTATTAATATCGATATTAGTGTAAGTGATATAGTGGATTATACTAGGAACTATAGTGGTAACTTATATTAAGTTCTAAGGTGTAATACTAATACGTAGTAAGCAGAGTTTCTTAGCGAAGGCGTCGCTAATTAAGGTGTATGTTAAACATCTTATATTAACAAGGGCAATTGTGTAGCGTATCCCATTAATCCCGATATTAACATAAAATAAGTCACAATCCATACTCTTTTTAACGACCTTCCATTCCTCCACAGCTTATTCCTCCTAATAACGACTTTCACCAGGAGTTACTCTTTTCCCAAGTCCTCAGAGTCCTAATCAGAGCTAATATCTGTTTCACTATGCTTTTTGGTCTTCCCTTTCAAGGTTTTGGTCTCCTTGTCTTTCCGGTCTCTAAGGTATCTCTATTATATGTGCCCCTTCTTACCGTAATTATAATATTTGTGGGTTTCCTCTTAGTTTGACCTTCTTCGGACTGGTTTATCCTTGGCTATCCGGTTTACCTTAGTGGGTTCCCAATCCATTTGATCAAGTTGAGGTGATCTTGTCCAATTATCCTGTCCGGTTAGTGACTTAACTTTGTTCTGGCCGGGTGTTGGCGATCTCCTGTATTAATACTCATAGTGAGCTTAGTACGATTCACTGTTTAGCTTTGATCCTATTATCAGGAGCATTTGGGTATATGCAGTATAGGCCGTTGGTTTATTAATTATACTAATTAAAGGGGTTCTTATTATAATATTTAGAGCTTTTTTTAGGTAGTTGATCTTAACGTTGTCCAGTTAGTGTCCTCCTCCCACTTTTACGAGCTCCTTTTCGAACTTAGGAAGGAAATGGGCAAAACTCTCGTTCTCCTTTTAATATATTATTCTTAGTTGGTTAAGGGCTTATACTTTTGTATTAGGGTCTACGTAGTAACCTTTTAGGTATTCTATAAATTGTTTAGGGTTTTTCAACCCATTAGCTCCTCCTTATGAATAATAGGTGTTCACTATAGCTTGTGTAGTGTTTTTTAGTTTAGAGTAAATATAAGTGAATACTATTAATACTGAACTAAAGGTTTCCCTATTTACGCTTATCTTCCCTTTTATCTCGAGGTGCTATTATTGAAATCTCTTATATAATCCATTAAATTTTGGTGGATCGGGGATTTAGTGTTTTGGTTATTTGGGAGGTGGTGTATAAACCTGATCGGGTGGGATCGGCGTCGTGGAGGGTGTAGGGGCTTTATGTGATGTTGAGGTTGGGTGCCTGGGTTCTACTAGGGTCTATTATAGTATTCGAATCTACTCTTGTTGGGCTTCTCGTTTGGCCACTTAGGTGGTCCATATCTCCTGTAGCTGGGCTGATAACTAACCGATCAACTATACTAGTTACTATGGGTTTCCGGATAGGTCGACGTTATCTTTCATCGTAATACGGTTATCGTTCCTTTTACACGTCTTTATTCAGTAGTGATCGTAGTATACTAATTAACGTTATTAAGGTACTCTACTATACGGAATACGTTTTTTTAAGTTTATTAAAACCTCCTAGCCCTAATTAGACCTCACTAATCAGCTTCAAGTGTTCAGGGACCTTTAGGTTAACCCACTTAGGACTCTTTGCTATTCCCACTAAGGTCGTAGACTTACCTTTCGTCGACAATTATTTCCATACCTAGCGTACTCTTATTATCTCCGATAATACTAAGATCTTAAAAATAATATAATGGTCTAAGTATATATATTATAACTAGTTATAGCGATTACTATGAGTATCTTTAAGATGAGAGAGAAAAGGAGAAAATGTCTTCCGCCCCATAGGACCCGTTTGCTCTGATCAGGCCTAAGGTTGATCCGTCTTAGGTAAGCCGGGCTTAGGTAAGCGGAGTCCATGGCTGAGAGGCTGCGAAGCCTCCAAGAGGGCCCAGCCCGTCACAATTAATACCTATTATAATAGTTGTGATTTGGGTTGTTATTATTATAAGGAAATAAAAGTTTATAGTTAAAGAAAATAAAAAATAAATAATACGTAAACTAAAAAAAGAATGGGCCATCGACTAATTAAAAGTGAGTATCCGCCCATAAAACGTGGGTCTAATATCACTAAAATAAACATCCTCTTTGCTTTTATTTCCTTTATTTATTAATTAATAATTCCATTTGTTTTTTCTTTCACAAAAACAGACCTCTCTTATTCATACTTACCTAAGATACCTCGCAAGAAGAAAAAAACCACAATAACTAAAACCAAAAAGCACACAGTCGGCGGTAACAAAAAGACCCAGAAATACCACCCAGGGAAATAAGTTTAATTATTACAAAATAATTATTATAACTATTCTAATAAATCTTTTAGCCCATACTTTAATAAATATCCGAAACTTATAATAAACATCAAATCTTTTAATCCCAAAAACACCTTTCTAAAAGTTTATTAAAAAATCATTAATAACACTACTCCTAGTTTACGGATTCAGAGAACTACTATTAAAGCTATCCAAAAGTCTACAAAATCCCTTTTAATAAATATATTTAAAAGTATATCTTAATTATTACATTTATTAATACAATAGTAACTTTTTAATAACAAACCTTACTACTATTCACACTAAACGTATCACTATTCAACAAAAGGATATACAACTTATCCATCCTCTAATAGGGAAATCATCTAACTTAGGCCATACCTAGATTAGTAAAAATATAAACTATAAGCTTACTTTAATTCTATTTATATTAACCCTTTATACTAATCCATCTAAATCAACATAAACATTATATAATATATTAAAAAACTATCTAAACCACCACTAAGGCTAACAAATAGCACCACGAAAAACGTCTACAAAATAAACAGTAATATACTCATCACAATAGTAAGACCCATAATAAAAAGAGTAGCAAAAAAGGAAAATATACCACTTAAAATCAGAAAAAATAACAAAAGGGAAAAAAATACAACTTAGAATCAAGAACTCATAATAGGGTAATAATACAAACACACAATCCAAATTCTCTAATCAGATAACCATAATTATAATTATCCAAAATACCCATAACGTGGTTCATCATCGACCGGGACACCATCATCGACTAGGATACTTTTCTCACCTTCATCACTAATAACTTCTATATCTTAACTAAAATCAATTAAATTAATTAGAACTACTTAAAATCACTTGAACTACTTATTTCTATAACCTCTAAATAGGTTTTTATGTTATGGTTAATCTTATAATAGATACCATAATATCGCGAACCTGTCCGATAATGCTTTGATGACCCCTTGTTTTCCTTTTTTTTACGCATTTCCTTTTTTAATAATACCTTTTTTAATTATAGTATCCCTTACCTGAGACCCTCTTAGTGCCCCTTTATCCTATAATCTAGTTTCTTTAGTTTTATGGCGCTTATTAAGGGCCGTATTTATATCTCGAAGATGGCGTAGCTCTTCCTCTATAAGAGTAGTTACATGGGAAATGTATTATAAATCTTTTAAAAGCTTATTAGTAGTTTTACAAATTAGTGTTAGTGAGCTTCCCTGATGCTTAGAGATTCTTTCCTTTATAAGTGAAGACTGAGAGATAGCCTCGTTGGTGGTTTGAGGTGTTTTAGAAACCCAAGGGTCGGGTAGCTTAATAGGGGTGTTCAGGGTTATTAGTGTTTATAATTATACATTTAACTTAGAAAGGATAGTTTAAGGGTTATAAGGAATAAGCCTAGCCCCTCTAAAGCCACTATGGATGTTTTCCTGGGTAAAGGTTTAAAGGAATACGGCCTTAAATACGAGGAAGAACTCGGATTTGGTGATGTGGGTAATCCGGGCCTTGATGAAGTGCTTAATCTAAGAACTATATCTCAACTTTAATACACTATAATAGCCAACGTCGAGAAGGTGGGTTAAATGTGATGAATAAGTAAGTAGGTAAATAATTATAATCTTATTTTTTTTATAACACTCCTCGAAATTGCTATTAATGTGGTTTTTATAGTTATCGACGATTAGTATCCGATATATACTTCTTAATTATTATTTTAAGTATTTATCGAAATACTGAAGCCATTAGAGGGTAGTTTCGTTATTAGTTTATGTATTGGAAGTTGTTTTAACTGCCCAGCTGTCCGGAATCTGGGCCTCGGAGTATTAACTTATGAGGTGGAAGTGGCCCTAAACTACTAAGAAAGGTGGTATTATATAACTATTACTAATAATATAATAAATCGCTATTACCTATTTTTTATTATTAAATTAAACTTTTTTTAATTTCCTAATTTAATTAGAATATATAATAACTATTCTAAGCCGGATTATACTTATTATAAAACTGGTTTCGTCGAAGTTATAGAAATCTTCGTTTATAATACTATATTTTAATCGCATATTAGCCATAAGTCGAAACTAAGGCTTAATAATCGTAGGATCTTTATAGAGGCCTCTCTAATAATCATAGATGTGAGAAAATCGTGTTATAAGTTTTGGGCGTCGTTGGACAAAGCATTCTATTTAACGCTTCCCGACCAGTCGGGAAGTACACTTCCGGAATAGTGTATTAGTTATATCTTCTATATCCATGCGTCGGGGTGAGAATCCTCGAGAATCCAGGTTAATAATATATTGAACAATTACCTCCTCCTTAATTTCTATTAAATTTAATTATATATTAGTATTATCGACTTTAGTGATTCAATCGTTTATTCTAGTGTAGAGGGTAGTTTTAGGAATGTTGTAAATAATCACTATGCATTGGATACTTAATTGTAGAGTTGATCGAATTACTTTAATCGCTAAATTAATCCTATTTTCAGATAAGGTATTAGGTATTATATAGTAGAAGAAAAGACGTGTTAAAGTTGGAGGATGATGAAGGTGGGAAAAGTGTCCTGGTCGATGATGGTGTCCTGCTCGATGATGAACCACGTTAACCATATTTTCTATAACCCATGAAAACCGAAAACCACCATACCCATACCATAGTTAACCCACCAAAACCAACCCACACCCATAATTACCCACGGTTACCCATGGGTCGGTTATTTTTAAGCCTATGAAGAGTGCATGCAGCGCGTTGTACAACCCTTTGCCACCTCATTCGTCGAGCAAATTCGTGGAAGAAATCTGCGTCTTGAACATTGCTTAAGGGTCCATGGAGCTATTCTCTCGCTAGCCACACTGAGGTCTATGCTAGAAACTATGCTAGAAACAAGTCCGTCCTCTCAGCAGCTTTGAAGAAGTCCTTCCGATACTCAAAAGCAACGTCAATTCTCCGATATACGTCGGTGGCATTGTTATCACAACGCAGGAGGAGCACGTCCCGCTCGGAGACGGCCAGACCATAAACGCGCAACCCATTTTTGACTGCCTTCACGACCTCCTCCGCGAGCTGGGCGTAGTCCTGTCGGCCCAGGACCTCCTCCTTCCGCACCTCGTAGGCGACCAGCTTTCCCGTGATGCCATCGACCACGTGGACTCTTGGCCCGGGTTGGGGGTGAACCGGAACTTGTTGACACCGTCAACGCGGATGCAAACGTCGCCCCACTCCCGACGCTGTGATCCAGCTTGCCAGAGGGTCTGTCGGAGCCCTCGAACACGAACGCGAGACACCCAGGCCCCTTGCGCGACCCCGTCCGAGGGCTTAACGTTCGCGCTCGTGCCCTTGGCTCCGTCACGGAGCAGCTCTATCTCAACCGGCATCTTGAAGTCGTCGGACATGTGCACCACCAGGCTGATGGGCAGGCTCGCCAAGGACCAGCTCGGGGCGACTGCTACTCGGAACGGTGTGTCATCTGGTAGATATGGCCGAGGAACTGTCTACAGGAAATCCGGGGAAAATGTAGCTCGCCACAAGCCCGCCATGTACTCGTTGTCCCCCGACGTGGCAGCCAGGTACCGCGTAGCCAGTCCCGCCGGCGCGGAGAACCGATCGCCTGGGTTGAACATGTTCCGTGCCGTGTACGATTCGACCATAGAGTTCCATGCGCGCCAGAGCTCCTCGTTCTCGGAACCGCGGCACGCGAGAACGAAGTTGTGCACTGGATGGGATGTGGCAAGTGCCACTCCTCGTCGGCTTGCTCAACGTATTCTCCATGTCCGCTGGCCCAGCTGAGCCGCTGACAGCTGCTGCCTTCGCGTAGTGTTGAGGCCAATGCAGGTCTCGGTCAATTGAAAGCAGGAAATGAAAGTAGAAGTGGTGAGAGAGAGAGAGAGCTGTGGGGAGATTGCGCACTGGGAATCGAGTCGGTGTGGTTGGCGTTAGGCCGCACCATTTCGATCCTCCAGCGAGAAGGCTGGCCGACATACATGGGCCTATGACGAGCCTCAGAGGGCCTTATGAAATGGCCTTATTAAACCAGGACGTAAATAGAACATGGATATAGCAGTGCTCAGAGCAGCAAAAGCATAGGTCTGCCACTTGAATCCCAGTGCTGCGTTTAGAGTTATTACGCGAGTAAATAAACAAAACAGGGCATCGTTTCGATATTATGCAGCACCCCGGTGGGCACAGGATGCCAACCTAGGAGGAGGAACTTACGGCATCACTCTGAATGAGATGTCCCGATCGGGGTGCTCGTACGGACAAGAGGGCAGTCTGTTGTTCGTGTTACCTCCGTAGTGTGCAGTAGCAGTCGTATGGCAGTCATCAAGCGAGCTTGGCTTAGCCAGGGCCAAGGTACAATAGAGGGGAGAGATGGGGGGGAGGGGCGGGAGTGGTGCTGCACGCTGCCGTCAGTTCCCCGTAAATGCACTTTTGGGGGTCAAAAATAGGTCACTCCAGGCGCCAGCGAAGCGGCCTGCGCCCCCCCCCCCCCCCCCTCAGCCACACTCGATATCGATGGGGGGGGACCCTGGCGAGAGCTGCCTAAGGGACCACCTTAGGGCTGAGCATCCCCGTGGCCAGCGATGGGTGTCTCCACGACTCTATCAGGTCAGGACTTTTGATGGCAATGGCGGTCGAGAGAGATCTCCACTATGGCTGGATACTTTGTTGCTTCGGCGTGGCACCGAGAGATAGTCAGGCACAGCTTGTTGTGTTGGCTGTGCCTCTTTCGGAACGAGATCTCTGCCATAACGACTGCAACCTCCGCACCGGCGTGGTCTCCAGGCCCTGCTAAACCACTCTAACTATCAGCAGTATTCCGGACCGTACGGATGCCTGTTGTTTGCTCTGTGATGGATCCATTGACAATGGCCTGTTGGTCGTTCCGTGATGTCACGGCATTCACGGCATTCCGATCCCCAAAGTCGCTTACGGGAGCCATCGCCCCGACGCAGAACCGGTCCATCGTTTGTGTATGTGCAATTCGGCCTATTCCAAGACATATCTGACGTCGACAATTTTTTTTCAATGGCCCCAAAATTATCGCAGGGTGCACCAGCCGCTAGCCAGTCAGTGCCCTATAGGCTATCTTGGAAGATCGGCGAGTTCAGACGGAAACACAGGGCAGAGCCAACTTCACGTTGGGCAACCTGCATCCCTTCATCCAATTACAACTGCAACATCGTAGCCTCATGGTGACCGTCGAAGAGGGATGAGCTCACATAATCGGGCACGAGCTTCCGTTTCTTCGCGCAGTCGCAGATTATCTTTTGCCAATGTTCATCCTGTTGTCCTGCAGCGGAAATAAAAAAGAAAAGGGGGTACACCACCCGTAAGGCGGTGTCGGTTCTCCGCCCCCCCTTGTTACCAAAGTCCTCAAGTGCTGACATCGGGACGTTTTCTTTTCAGCTGTACTACCAGCATTCTTTTATTGTAGCGATCCTCTAGGATCGAGCTCCACGTGCTAGCGCGCCACCCCCCCCGGCTGGCTTCCCTTTCAAACGCGCCGCTGCTGTCCACCGCCGGCGCGGACACGCTTAGCCCACCCACGCTCATCTCCTCGGCGGGTTTCGGGAGGGAGATGACGGCTAGCAGCGTCTACTTGCACGAGCAAACGGCTGAGCATCTCGAAGGTTTCCATCATCATGTGTGCGCACAGCCATCCTCATGCACAGGAGATTGAGGCGGAAAAAGGAGTACGACGGCCCAAAGCAGTGGGCAAGTGTTGCGATGGCCGCGAACCAGACTCAATCCTCGGCCAACAACATGCAGCTTGATCCATCACGCTTCGTGAATTCTACCGTGGGTCAGCATCCAAGGATTCCAAAGCTCCTCGGCAAACAAGAGCCGCCTGCCAATCCCAATACTACCCCCCGGGACGGGAGAGCAGATGCGCGAGGCACGGGAGTGGGGCGGGCTGTGAGGCGCCAGCTCACAGCAGGCTACACTACATGCTAGCGGCGTAGTGCTCAACCCCCGGCCGCGGAGCTGAGCCTGTTCTGTTCTGCCTGGATGTCTTCACAGCCTCAACGCCGGGCGGCTTTGGTTAAGGTTCTGCGCTGGTTGACCATGGTTCCCCAGATGTACCCTGTCCGGTGGTTCGAGGCTGGCAAGGGGAGAGGCGCACCGGCCAAAGTGGCATCGCACTAGGGTCTTGTCATCTCAGTCGAGGCTGGGTTATAAGACTCACGAGAATTCCTCCCACTGTAGGTTTATCTCGACTCATCACTAAGCCATCGACGACAATATCGTCGGGCACTTGGTCCGCGCATTTCAAGTTTCTTTCCTTTCTCACCCCCCCGACAGTCTGTACCCCGACTGGACTTCTCGAAATGCGCTCATCAATCACCTGGGCACTCGTCGCCCTCACTGGCACGGCCTCGGCTGCCCCTTCCAGCACCCCGAAAGCGGACAATGCCTGCGCTCTCGCACAAGCCACCGCTAAACAATATCTTTTGGACAATCCTAATGCCAACGTAGCCTTCATTCGACCTTCACTGGCTACCAACTGTTTGAAGTCAGTCGCCGTCGATAAGCAGAAGGACGTAGACCTTTTGAATTACCTTGAACCCTATATTGCATTCCAGAGTACACTTGAGACCCTGGCGGACCCTCCCGAGGGTTACCTACTCCCAGGCGTCGATGTCATTAAGGGCTTCGGCCAGATTCGCGCCAAGCTGATTCAAAACGAGTATGAGAATCAGTTGGACTTTGCCAATGACCTCTTAGCTATTGTAAGTCCAATTTGCTCGGGTTGTCCCAGGCGCGGTTCTAAACATATTGTAGTTCTACCAAGCAGCGGACGGACACTTCTCTTACCGACCTGCTATCCTCGACATCTTCCGCTTCCAAAGCAATAACGACGTGGTATCGGTTGCCGACGAACCCACGGGTCTCCCCAGAATCTACCTTGAGACCGACCTTATTAAGGACCTCGAGAATGACACGGATGTCTACGACATTGACAGCATCGATGGTATTCCGATTGTCGATTTCCTCGAGGCCCACACCTTCTTTCTTCAGAAACAAGACCCCGACGCCAAGTATAATACGCTGTTCAGGAACCCTGCAATATTTGCGAAAAACGGAGTGGGCGCTTTCAAAATAAGGAGCAATGGAAGCCCCGACCAGGAAGTGATCAAGTTCACGAACGGCACCACCTTCACCAACAAACTCTGGGCGATAGTCCAGGCTGGCAAGATTGATTACATCGGCTCCCCTGAAAGCATCCACGAGAACTACGAGCTTCCTGCCACGGCCACTCCCACAACTGTCGCTCCAACCACTGCCCCCACTGCTTCGACCACCGTCGCCGTCGTGAAGCCGACTCCGACTCCGTCCCCCACACAGCTCGCTGGGTACCCCAAGCCGGTCGCCTTCCACGAGCATCAATGGATCTCTGGCTACTTCCTTGACGGCGACTATAAGGATACTGCCGTTCTCGTCGTCCCTTCATTCAACGCATGGAGCGTGCCTACTGTTCAGAAGAACGGCACTTTTGAGATCGAGGAGGCCGGGCGTGCCACCGCCGAGTTTCTGAAGAAGGCTAAGGCTGCTGGTAAAAAGAAGCTTATTATCGATGTGCAAAACAACGGTGGTGGGCTCATTTTTGCGGGCTTCCAGCTTTACCTGCAGCTTTTTCCTAACGATATAAACCTCTGGGCTGGAAACCGCCTCCGTGCGCACGAAGCACTCAACGTTCTCATGCTTACCGCCGAGAAGTCTGCTCCGCAGGAGTATGACGACTTTATCGGCACCTTCAACGATGGGAAGGGTAAAGAGTATAAGAGTTGGTCGGACCTGTATGGTCCTCAATCCATTGGTGGTGGGAACGTTACGAACCTGCTTAATTACGATCTCGAAAACGACTTTCCTTGGAGGGCAATCCAGGATGAACAGATCTTCGCTGCGGAGGACATAGTAATTGTCACTAACGGCGATTGCGGCTCTACCTGCACCATTTTCACCGGCTTAATGCACAGGGAACAAGGCGTCCGTACGATTGCGCTTGGCGGTCGGCCCCTGGAGGCTGCCATGCAGGCGATCGGCGGTGTCGAGGGCTCGCAGGTTTACGAGTTCGCCCAGCTCCGCCGGTACATGTACGGCATCGCTAAGGGGGCGATCAAAGACAACAACATGAAGCTTCTTACGGAGAACTTCGCCATCATCCCAGACTTCGGCGAGCCGCCCCTGCTGCCGCCCCTGGCCACCGCGGGTGGTTTCAACTGGCGCAACGCCTACGCGCGTAAAAACGCCAATGGATACCCCGAGCAATTCGTTTACGAGGCCGCCAACTGCAGGCTGTTCTATACGGCCCAGATGATCAAGGACCCGGTCGCCATCTGGACCGCCAGCTACGACGCCGCGTGGAAGAAGGCCAAGTGTGTGTCCGGATCAACTGTCAACACCGATGGCACCATCTCGGACAAGAAGATCGGCTATAGCCCGAAGGTCCTCAGCAAGGCCAAGCCTTATAATGGCCCCGGCGCGCTGTCCTACAAGGGCGCGTACGAGCCGCCCACGCCTTACGACCAGGGGCTACGTGAATTGCAATCACGCTCGATCATTGACCAGTTGACCCCGCCAGACGACTACGAGTTTGTCCCCCAGCCGAAGATTGGCGACGTCAAGGAGTACATCGAGCAATTCATCCCGGATGATTATGAGTTCAAGCAGGAGGAGAAGTATGGGGCAACTGCCAAGGCCGTTGAGATGAATTAATATTGCATGAGAGTGAATTTGTATATAGATGGATTATGGCGTCATGATATATGGATCTGGGTGATGCAGCCTTCGGCGTATGCGAAGTGTAGTGTAGTGTGGTGTGCATGTATTCCTGCCTTCCACCGGTGGTGGAGGGTGCTGTCTAATTCATGTTAAACTGGCTCAACAGTTTCTACCCGTATTAAGTCCCAAGAAGTGAGGGGAAGGTTGTTTTTAACTATTATACTTACTGAGTAACGGCAGCATAGCTGCCTTGGAAGAAAGCCTTTCTGCGAAGGGACCTGGCCAAACTGGCTTGGGCCCACTATGCATATGGGGCGGTGGATCCAGCCAATGAGCATAGAGCTTCTTTTTTACCAATCAGTATCGAGCTTATGCTCCTGGGGATTTTTGTCGCGAGTAAAAGAGAACCTTTCTTAACAGAAAGGCACTGGGGTTTGCTTTATCCGCTTTTTCTCTCTGAGGGAGAGATGCGGGGAGGAAAACGTACATCGCTTGCTGAGCTTTCTTAGCCGGATCGGCTGCCATGATGGATTCCCCAAGAGTGTAGGTCCATTTTCGCGAGCGACAGAGGCAAATGGCCACACAGAAGAGTTTCTTCCGCGCTTCCATCGGTTCGATCACCACAACGGCACAGACATTATTGACAGCCTGACAGAGTACTGGACCGACTGGGGGGGCTTTCATGAACCCATATTATGACACCAAGGCCTCTTCCCGTGGGACTGCACCGAGGCACGCACTGAAGAAGAGGAGGCTGAACGGCCTCAAGTGAAGTGCGGGAAATATAACCTGGCAACGCACCTTTGGGCGTTCCCATTTGACGCATGGTCCGTGGCCCAGCTCCATATGTTCAGAGAGCGGCGATTCTATGCGCTCCCGTTAAGCATCGCTGGAGACGGTATTACCGGCCTACAAGTGGTGGATGCACAACAGGCTGAGCGTGCTAGAGGCATTCGAGGTCCTAGGACGCGTGGCGGTCGCGATGCATCGATCGGAGGTTTTCGGCCGCAACTGTCAATGGAATTTCAGGGTTCGCGGCTTAGTGTTCCCTAACACGGCTATGGGAGGATTATTCTCCCGTCGCAGGAAGCTGAAGAGGCTCGCGGGGGAGAGGCGCGGTAGCCTTGTTATCCGGCCGGGCGATGGAGGATTCCATAGCGCGAGAGGGGGAATCGGCGCCGACATGAGCAGTACCGGTGGCCGGATAAGTAACAACATATGGGGGCTGTAATGTATATACGACTTTGTTAAGTTGGAAGATACATTTAAAAAGTGGATTTTGAATGTAAATTTATTTAACAGTGATTTCAGAGTAAAAGAACATGTATTTTAATTGAACAGCACAAATTCGCTCTGCTTCCACTATCGCCGCTGCCGCCACGACCACCGAGCGTTGGTCATCCACCGTTGACTCCATATATAGAAGCTTTTCGGCAGGTTAGCTTTCAGAGAATCGATCAATAACATATTATGATACCCATACGGTTTCCTGACGAACAGAGATCTAAACAACCGCCATGCGCCACTGCTGGCCTTTTCTAAATACTCGGCGTATCATCCACGTGAGGCTTATCGGTGATAACACTGTCACCCCTCATCCGTCCATGTTTTTGTAAGCGTCTTCATTCGCTTAACATCCGTCTATTAGGTACCTACGGATAGCCCAAGGCAGATTGACGGTACCTTAGCTGGTGGGAGATGAACCGCAGCTCCGGGGTTCGACCGAACCCCTTAATCCGCCTTACGTATCTGGTAGGCCACGGATTCCTGGCTTCTTTGGTCACTGCCAGCTTAGGCTAATGCAAGCCACGTCTCGCAGTTGGCCCTGCCGCCCAACGCCGTCAGCATCAACATCGCCCCGCTCAATATTCCCCTTCTAAAATCCGCCAGCCTGATCAATCCGATCCAAACTTCTCCCATCCATCTCGAAATGCACGCTCATTCTTTTCTCACTTGATCTCTGTTTCCGAGTACTAGAGGGACATGGCGGCCGAGAGCGTGGGCTTAGTCGCCTCAGTCGCCGGTCTTGTGTCCCTAGGCCTCACAATCACCGGCGGCATTCTCAAGTACATCGACGCCTTCGAAAACCGCCAAGATGAGCTCGAGTCCGTCAGGAACAACAGCTAAGTCCTTGCAGTAGCTTTACGCGTAATAGAGGCATGGGCAAACTCGCCAGGGCAAATTCCCAGCCCAGAGGCTATCACCGCAACAGAGCGGAGCATGAAGTTGGTCGAGATGGAGCTTCGCAGTGTCATGGCGTTCCATGCCGAGCTTGTCGACGGTGATGATGAAGATTGGGAAGCCTGGCTAGCCAACAAGAAGAAGAAGTTCACATTCGTATTCAGCCGGTCAAAGGTTCAAGAGCTTGGCCAGCGGTTGCAGAAGGCTACCGACGCTTTGCACATTACTTTGAGCGCCTTGGGCTGGTAAGATTTTCAGCCGGTTTGATGTTGTTGTTGTTGTTGTTGTTGTATTTAACGCCATGGCGGCAAGGGCGTAGCCCTTGCCGCAGACCTCCCGAGGGGTATGTGGCGTGGAGAGCCGCAGGCCCAGACTACCTACTCTACAATATACAGCCCTTGCCCGCGTCCTCCAAATCTTACCTATTGGCTACTATGCGTTCAATCTATCCCTGGATCCCGCTGGTTCCTCTAGTTCCTTTACTTCCTATTTGGTCCCTTTAATAGGGCAGGATGGTTGTTTTAAGGCCCAGCCGGAGGCTGGCCCCTAGTAGTGTAAGTAGATCTTCTAAAAAAGCTTATTATACGTAGGAAGGCCTCGAAGCCTTTAGGATCGGTGATTAACCCCTTAAAGTATTATTTAAACGATCCCATAGGTCCTATGGGCTCTGATAAGCTAGAAGGGTAGAGGGTAGGCCACCGTTGCCTCCTTACTAGGGTTTTTCGGTAATAGACCAGATGGTCTACTTCCTTTACTTCCCCGTAAAAGTAGGTAAGTAGGGCTTTAGCGTAGTTAAAGTATTAGTGATGTTGTTCGAAGTCTCCATAGCCTGATCGGGCTATTAGGAGGTGGTGTAGGGTAACCCGTAGAAGGGCTAGTTTAGGAGGGCTGGATAGGCTGGCCTTAAGTCCTAGTTGGACGTATTGGTCTATTACCTCCTTACACCACCATTATGTGTATTAGGCCCGTATTCGTTTCCTAGTGAGTTGCTTAATCCCTGCTAGGGTTGCTAGTTGGCCTAAGGGCACTGGGAGTACTGTGCCTTGCTTAGCTAGGTGGTCTACTTCTTTGTTACTTTTTATCCCCTGATACCTTGGGGCCTAGTGGGTATATATATTGAATATCCTAACCACCTCGTAGATCTTAAGGAAGGTTTCTTATAAGGATTCTAGAGCTTCGCCTCGTATCCCCTAGAAAATACTAATATTATTAATATAGATGTGTATTGGCTGGTCTTAGGAGGTAAGGAGGGCCCGTTGGAGCCCTGCCCTCGCCCCTTCAACCTCACCATCAAACACTTCTACTATACTAAGTCGGCCACAACCCTAAGCTATACACCTTCTACCTCAGTAAATAACGAATCCATACTTAGTGGCTCTATTAGACGCCTTAGAACCATCTAAGTAGACAATTATATGGGTATTTAGGACGGGTTTTAGCTAATCCTAGAAGGCTTTGGTAACCTTTTCCTTTGTTTATCGGATTATTGGGTTTTGTGACCCTGGGAGGTATTGTGGTTGGAGTAGTGCTGGCCTTGGGACCCTTGAGATGAGGCCTGCTGTCCATTGAAGTCGTGTTTATTGCCTCCTTTGTTGTGTGAGCCTTAGGACTAATAGGTGTTATTGGTTGACCTTTTATAGTTAGACTATGAAGCGTAGGCGTACCCCTTCTAAAACCACTTTCCTAGTAAGCAGGCCGGCATCTTAGAGGAGGTTGTTTATTGGGGTTGTTTTCTAGACTGGGAGGATGGCTCGGGCTGCTCTTATGATGACCTTATTGACCTTTTAGATGAGGCCCTTCTAGCCTATATTAATAATCCCCCCTCCCCAAGGGGGGGTAGTGTTATTTAGGGCTAGCTTTGTTAGCCCCCCGAACCAGGTTTCGGCTCCGTATAGGGCTATTAGGAGGACATAGGTGATAACCACCTTTTATATAACAACTATTAGGATTCCTTTTTTTGTGTTTATTAGGTGCCCCAGGTACTAGGCTGCCTTTTTTATTATAACTACCCTTGTTTTAACGTAGTATTAAAAAAAGAGTCTTTTATTAAACTAAACCCCTAACCAACGGATCAGCTCAACTAAGGCTTTAATTTTAAGGTCTCTAATTTTAATCCTAGGTAGGTCTTTTAGTTACTTATGTTTCCTAGTGAAGTGGATAGCTTCACATTTAACTAGGTCAAAGGAGACCTTATTATCAGCACCCCAGTCTAGGATTTGGGTAACCTATTAGCTTAAGGATATAGTATTATCTTTAAGGGATAGGCCGGTAATTAAAAGGCCTATATTATCTGCATATCTAAACTAAAGTTTTAGGTCACTGATTAGGATATTAGAAATATAAAGTAAGAAGATGATAAGTAATAGTGGGGAGCCCTGAGGTAGCCCATAGGTTAAAGGGAAGTCCTCTATTATTACCTTTTCGAATTTAACCCTAGTAGTATGGTCTAATACAAAAGTATAAATTAGCCTGATCAGGTTATTAGGCCAGCTCTGTTACCGTAGACGGATAATAAGGTGGTTCTGAAGAATAGAGTTAAAGGCCCCCTTCATATCCATTATTACTAGCGTAGCTATAAGCCCCTTATCGAGGGCCTATTCGATATTATGTGTGAAATAGGTCGTTAGGTTGGTAGCTGCCCTGCTTAGTAGGGCCCCTATTTGCTGTGGGCTGGCCACCCCTTTTAGGATAGTGAGGTAGGCCATTCTCCTAGTTATTAGTTTCTCGAGCCCCTTGCTTAGGTAGGATAGGAGGGTTATCGGTCTCTAGGATCTAGCCTTTAAGAAGTTGGTCTTTCCAAACTTCTGAATTATAATAACTATTGCCCTATGGAAGGGCTGGGGGAAGTAGCCGGCCTTAATGTATACCTAGAACAGTAGCCTAATAAGCTTAATTATAAGGTCCCAGTAAGCCTTAAGTAATCTTATGGTGATTCCGTTGATACTAGGGGTCGTAGTCTTTATTAGGGTAGCTACCCCTACTTCCTGCTGACTAATCGTAGCCTGCCAGTGTATTTGTCGTCTTGGGACCGTGGCCACGTCGAAGGGGTCCCTAGGTAGGTCATCCGTGTCATTAAACCTCTCCAACAGGGCCCTCCATAAGGCCTGGGCCTTATCCTAGCTATCGTTGTGCATCTAGCCCTTAACTACTAAGGGGGGGTTTTAATTACTAATCTAACTTTACACTAACCTATTATTTTATAAAAGTCCTAATCGGATATGGTCCCTTTGATCTTAATAGCCTAATAAGCTCATTTAGCTTTTTTAATTATTTCTAAAAAAACTTTTTGTTTTTTAAGGATAAGGGGTAATAAAGCCAAGGCCAGCTCCGGTTCCCGTACTTATTAAATACGGGCCTTAAAATAGGATTAATGGGCTTTAAAGTACTCTTCTATCCACTAAGGGGCCCACCTTCCCCAGATTTATTATCCTTTCCCCACTACTTAGACGGCCATTAAAAGTAAGCTAATAATCCGGCTAACCTGGGCGTCTAGCTTAGCTAAGGCGGGTAGGTCTTTAAGGGTAAGTAAAGTTGAGGCCCCTACCCTAATTAGGTCTTCAAACTAAGGAAGGGCTGAATCCGGGACCGATATTAGCCCTAATTAGTATGTTTATTGTTATTTATTATTATTAAGGGGGATAATAGTTATGATAACTTAGTGATCAGCTCCTAGGTATAGGTATGGATATGGTCCTGTGTGTATAAGGGGGATATTCAACTTCCCTCTCGCCTAATTTTTCTTAGCATCCACTATTAGTGAAATAAGTAATATACTATTAAGATCCTTAATAATTAAAAAATCTTCATTTTTCCTTTTTAAAGCCCTCCCATAATGGCCTCATAACCTCCAATAAGCACTAGATTATAACCGGCCCCTCCGGCTAGCCCTGATCAGGGCTTTAGGTCACCTCCGGAGCTAACCCCTCCCTTAAAGGCTAAGCGCCACCGCAACACTAAGGCCCAGCTACTCCAACCTAGCCTTGGGGGAAGCTAGCCTAACTCTCCTAATACAGCCCCTTCTATAGTAAAGAGGCCCTTAAACGTAAGTGGGGTAGCCACTAGATCTATCCTAGCCACCTTCGATAAACAAGCCAGACGCTATAAGGACCGAAAGGGTGTCTTTTTGGCCATCGCCCAATTTATTAACAACGTGGTTTTTAATTTTAAGGGGCCGAAAAAGCAGATCGTAAAGGAGGCGACAACCTATATAATTTAAGCTCTAAAGAAGCTAATAAATAACGAAGTTACTCTAACTCTAACCCGGAATTAGGTTACTATTACGGTATTAGCCCCAACCCTAGCCCCAGTCTCAGCCCCGGCCTCTACCCCAGCCTCCGCCCCGGCCTAACACCAAGCCCCTACCCACCCACAAGCTTAGGTTTAGTTAAAAGACCTCCGGGTTTTTATTCATATCCCCAAGGAAGGCCTGGATACTGCCCGGAAAAACACCCCGTTCACCCTGCGCTATATAATCTACTAGGCCCTTAACCTATAACTAGGAGATATCCTATACATTTACTATATTTTAACTAAATATTCTTTAAAGCCCCTAAATAAATAAATCCAATAAAACCTTCTTAAAAATAAACAAAAGTTAATAAACTATTTAGGGGCTTTTAAGGTAAAAACCCCTATAAAATGGTTTATATACATTGTCCTACGTTACCCATCTAAACTCTAAAACCTAGATGGGGAAAGTATTAATATATTAACCCTGATTAGGGAGGAGGTTATTACCTAAACTAGCCGTGAGCTAGTCTTAGCCCGGTAATCCCGTCTTAGCCTAAACCCTATTATAAATAAAATCACTTGGGTTATCTCCTTTACGGTTAAGGTACTACCCTTCAGATTATTCAATTAGAGTAATAAAGCCTAGCTTATTAGGGAAAAGAGGACCCTACTTAGGTATAACCCTGGTTACTAGGGATATTATATAAACCGGTACTATAACTAATAGCTACTCTATAACAACTACGGCAAGCCCTTAAACTCCCATAAAACCAAGCCCTGTATAACTAAGCCGAAGTATACCAACTACTTAGGGCCCTTCTAGGCTGGCCATATAAACTATCCAACTAAGCCCCTAATGGTTAATGGTCATCCTACCCTCCTAGGCCGAAAAGAATATAAACGGATTCGGAAGGCTGGGTAAAAGGCCTCCGAGGCCCGTAATAGTATTAACTAGACCACCACCTAGAATAATACTCAATAACCCCAGGACTCCCGTCCTAATCAGGGCTAATAACCTAGCTCTAAGTGCTTATATACTAGGACCCCCTCCTAAGGATCAATTATATGCCTAGGTGATGAGGATACAGTTAATAGTATAAATGAAAACGAAGTAGAAGACCCCGAGGCCCTCCCTTAAAACAACCACCCTATCTACCCTCTCCGAAATAAGAGCCAAAAAATCACTTAAAAACCTAACTATAATATCACCAATACCTATACCCACCTGGACCTCAACTCAGAGGCGTAGGCCTAAATAAGCCCCCCCACGGGTGCTACGTATAGCCTAATATAATATGGGGAAAAAGCCCCCAGTATACACAACTTTCCTAGAGCTCTACTAGGCTAATCAGGTCAACATCGTACTTATCTACGAGCCCTGGATAGGCTACACTAACAAAATATAGATTAATATATACCCTAAGTATAATTCCTTTATCTTAGTTAATTTTTAGGATAGTAGGGAAATAAGGCCCAGGGTAATAACATATATACAGAAGGGGATAAAGCTATAAGTATAATAACAAAGACCTATCTAAACAAGGGATATCCTATGGTTAAAGGTTAATAACACTATTATTATAAACGTCTATAAATTACCAGGTGATCCTTATAACCATATAACAACCACCCTCCTAGGATACTAACCACCACTACGAGCCCTTATAACTAAGGATTTTAATACTCATCACTACTCCTAGGAACCCGGATCCGTTAGTTGGAATAGAGGAGATGATCTAGTTAACTGGGTTGATAACCATGGCCTCTCCTTTATCGGAGAAGCAGGGGCTCTAACCCACACCCGTGGTCATATCCTTGACCTGACCTTCTCAAATATCCCCCTTATGCACACAGGACTCTATCCATACCTATATCCAGGAGCTGATCACCAGCTTATTATAACCATTATCCCCCTTAATAATAATAAATAATAATAAATATACTAATTAGGGCTAATATCGGTCCCGGATTCAGCCCTTCCTTAGTTTAAAAGCCTAATTAGGGTAAGGACCTTAACTTTACTTACCCTTAAGGACCTAATTACCCTAGCTAAGCTAAATGCCTAGGCCAACTGGATCGTTAACCTACTCTTAATAGTTATCCAAGTAGTGGAGAAAAGACAATAAAGTTGGGGAAAGCGGGCTCCCTGGTAAATAAAAGAGTACTCTAAAACCCATTAATCCTACTTTAAAACCCGTATCTAATAAGTATAAGAACCGGAGTTAACTTTGGCCTTATTACCCCTTATCCTTAAAAAATAAAAGGTTTTTTTAAAAATAATTAAGAAGGCTAAACGGGCTTATTGGGCTACTAAGATCGAAGGGGCTATATCCGATTAGGACTTATATAAAATAATAGGTTAGTATAAAACTAATTTAGTAATTAAAGCCCCCCCCTTAATAGTTAAGGGCCAGATGTATAACGATAACCAGGACAAGGCCCAGGCCCTACGGAGGGCCCTGCTGGAGAGGTTCGATGATATAGATGACCTACCTAGGTGTCACGGGCCGTTAGGATCCGAGAGCTAAGACCCTGTTAGGGCACCGGCAGGTACCCGATAAGGCCCTGATATTTTAGATATTCGAAGGGGAACCCAGAATAAAGAGGGGTTCAGAGATAAATTCAGTCAATTAAGGATACCTACCAGCTGAGTCCCTGTTCCCCAGCGTTAACCCTCTTACTCTATACCAGATACCCTAACACTTTCATCTCTCTACCTATTAATAGGGGTACAAACCGTTAAGGCAACGAGATAACGCATATATAAACGGAGGCCACCGTAGGGTCGAGCAACAACCAAACCACCGAGTCCGAGATAAGCCAATAAGAGAACCAACTAGTGGACTCCGAGGAGGTGGACGTTAACTCCTTAACAGAGGAGTAACTTAATACCCTTATTAAAAAGGAGGAAAAAAAGATAAGAATAAAGTGGAAAAAGGAGTAATACGTAGCCCTTAGGGCCCAATCCACTACTTTAAACGTACCCTACTCGGAAACGCCCACCTCTATATTCGAAACCAATACTTAACTAAAACCCAAAAGAAGGTGTACCAACTTATAGGGAAAGGCATATTTACTAACACCGAAATATAAGGGGGGTTCATAATCGGATCTTAATGCGTTCCTATTCACCTTAAATAAGTGTTTTACTATAAATCCGGAGAATCTGGGTACTAATATAACGAAGGTCCTATACACCACTAGCTACCTGGAGGGGACGGTACTACGGCGGTGGTCTAGTTATATAACCCTAGTTTATAACAACGAGTTAGTGGGCGTATCCTAGGATACCATAAAAGTGTAATTAAGTAACGGTGTAATTAACGAAAACACTTATATTTTCCATAGTATCCGTAAACTCGATACTATAACACAATCACTAGGACAATCCTACTAGAACTTCATTAACTAGTATAAGGTAATAGAAATAGAGTACCCTAATAAGCTACTAAAGAGGGTACAGGTGATTAACGTAATTAGCCGTTTATAACCGGACCTTTAATAATAAATCCTCGTTTATAAGTTCCCGTAATCGTAATTAGAGTTAGATAACGTGGTTAAGAAAGTAGAGGTAATTAACTCCCTATAATAGCAAAAGGGGGGCACCAGGGAGGTACCGCATCGGTTTCGTAAACACCGAAGGGATGAACCGGCGGCCAAGCCTATCCCCACCCCCAGAGAATTAAAAGAAGATACGGTACCTTCAGGGTCAACCTAATCGGAGCTTACCAACGGGCCTACGAGGTCCCAAGGGCCCCCGATATACTATAATTATAACAAAGTTGGGTATATAACACCCCGATACCCTAACTATTACAAATATAAGAAACCTTAGCACAACGGCTAACCCTGCGGAGATAGTGACCACTAAAAGGGCTACTAAATCCGGGGGGTTACCGAGAAATAAGAAGAGGACTGCCCGCCCCGATTAGAGATAGAAGTCCGACTTTGAGTAGAGGGCTGCTGGAAGGTGGTCACTGCCCTTATCGATATAGGCGTAGACGTGAATGTGGTCGATTAGAGGGTATTATCACTAAACAAGACCCCCCCAGAGATTAGTAGTAGTATACCCTTAAAAGGGATGTGGGGATCCCGAGCACTAGAATACGGAACGAAGACCTTGGTTACTCGCATAACTAATGGATTAGGGGTAACCCGAACCATAGGGTAGGAGTACCGGGTGAGTACTAGAAATGGATATAGGGTGATCCTAGGATTACTATGGTACTAAAAGACGTAGCTTAACATAAACTGGACCACCCTAGGATGGACCTACCCTTTGAGCAAGGATACCTTTGAGTTAGTAATTAGTAGGAGAGCATTATAGAGGGCAATAGAGTTGTCCAAAGGGGTCCTTATAGGGACGCCCATAATACACCACATTAAACTAGGTCACCTAACCGAGGAGGAGCTGGAGGAGCCCTAAGAACTAGTTACAATACCCTTAGAGTATAAAGACTTCGCTAGGGTATTTGATATTAATTTGGTAAAAGACCTAAATAAGGATAAGGTGCATAGTTACCCTATCAATTTAGAACCTAGTACTTAGCCCTTATTCGGCTCCATCTACCCACTAGCTAAGAAAGAGTTGGAAGAACTATAAGAGTATATTATTATAGCCCTTAAGAATAGCTAGATCTAACCCTCCCAAAGCCCAGCTGGAGCCCCGATTATGTTTATACTAAAGAAAGGGGGAAAGTTATACCTTTGTGTGGACTACCGGGGGCTTAATAAGATTACTATTAAGAACTACGCTCCTCTTTTACTAATTAACGAGATGTTAGTTAAATTATTGAAGGTGAAGAAGTTTATAAAGTTGGATTTGAAGGACGTTTATCACTAGGTGAAGATCCGAGAGGGGGACGAGTAGAAAATAGCTTTTAGGAGTTAATATAGCCATTTCGAATACAAGGTCGTACCGTTCAAATTCACTAATACACTAACTACCTTCTAAATACTTATCTACGACATCTTAACGGGGTTAATGGATATTACTTATATTATATACCTGGACGATATTTTGATCTTCATGGATAACGAGGAATTATACTCGGGTATTATGAAGGAGGTACTCAGCTAATTAGATACTAATAAGCTATTTGTGAATCCCGAGAAGTGCGTCTTTTATACTAATACTATTAAGTTCCTAGGATTTATGATTTCCCCGGAAGGAATCTCTATGGATCCAGAGAGAGTAGCGGTAATCGTAGAATAGCCGGTACCCACCATTATCTAAGATATTCAATAATTCATTAGGTTTACTAATTTCTATCGAAAATTTATTAAGAATTACTTAAAGATTTATATACCCTTAACGGATCGACTAGTTAAGTAAATAAGGGGACAACTAGTGATGACCAGTGAGGTATTAGAAGCCTTTTACGAGCTAAGGCAGCGATTCACAGAGGCACCCATCCTATAACACTTTAACTCTAACTTATTAATACGGATTAAAATGGACACCTCTAATTTTACGATCAGGGCCATACTAAGCTAATTATACCCCGATGAGCTATGGAAACCTGTGGCTTACCTTTCTAAGAAGCTTAAAGGAGCAGAACTTTGTTACGGGGTACCCAAAGCAGAGCTACTGGCTATCGCAGAGTCAGCTTTATATTAGCGTTAATACTTACTCTATAATTAATATAAGATTTTGTTTATTATGGACTACTTAGGACACTAATACTTAGTAGAGAAGAAGACCCTAAACTCGTACTAGGTAAGGTTATTTTAGGACTTAGTAATATTCAACTTTGAGATCGAATACCACCCTAGGAAACAGAACACTACGGATATACTATTACACCAACCAAATTATCAACTAATAAGCACTAAAAAAGAAGAGGTACGTAATACATTCCTAAGAGAGTTCTTATAAAAGTTCACTAAACACTAGGTTAAGGGGATCCGGAAGAGGAGGCCAGCTAATTTATAGTTAGAAACCAGCCCAGAAGAGTTAGCTTTAACCCTAGTTAATAGAGTAATCGAAGCTTAAGGGGACGATTCCTTTATCTAAGAGGAAGGATAAAAAAAGCTAAGTACCCATTAGTCTATGGGGACCGACGGGGGACTACGATATAAAGGAGTATTATTTATTCTGAATGGACATAAGCTCTAAAGGGAAGTCCTGATGGCTTTCCACGATAAACCTACGGCAGGGCACCTAGGGGTCACTAGGACTCTTAAAAGGATAAGAAAGTCCTTTTTTTAGAAGGGCATACGAAGAGACGTAAAGGAATACATTAAGTTATATGTAATTTACCAATGAACTAAACCAAAACACCACCTACCATATAAGAAACTAGCTCCACTACCAGTACCCAGTTAACCCTTCAAACAAATATCCATCGATTTTATCACTAAGTTACCCAAGGTCCACAATAAGGTAGGGCGGATCTACGATAATATCCTAATAATAATAAACAAATTCATAAAATACACCCTATATATACCCACTAGTGAAGTACTAATAATGGACGAGTTAATTATACTCCTAGTTAACTATATATTCCTAAAATTCGGAATTCCCCAAACCATTATATCTAATAAAGGATCCTTGTTTACTAGCAGGTTCTAGGCAAAGGTTTATCACCTACTGGCCATTAAGAGGAAGCTTAGTACCGCGTACTACCCCCAAACTAACGGCTAAACGGAAAGGATAAATCAGAACGTAGAACATTTCCTTAGGACGTTTTATAACCTAGAATAGGATAACTAACCAGATTGGCTCCCGATGGGGTAATTCGTATATAATAATGCCTACTAGGAGGTTATCCGGACCTCCCCCGCCGAGGTGTTATTGGGGTATATGCCGACCAGACCACAAGATGTGTCACCGGATAACACGGAGGTATAAGCGGTACTAGTAGCTTAAAATAGGGCCCAGGAGTTAAGAAACCAGAGGATAACCATAGCCCAGCTACTAGAAGAAACTAGTTAAACCTATGCCCGATACTATGATCAACGCAGATCTACGATATCGTTTAGGGTAAGAGACCTAGTCCTATTATTAACGAAGAATATCAAATAGCGCTGGCCATTAAAAAAGTTATTAGATAAGTATTTAGGTTTATTTAAAGTAACCTAGGTAATCAACGGTGGGCTAGCCTATGAGTTGAATATTAAGGAGTAATATCGGATATATAATGTATTCGTACTTACCTAACTAAAACCCTTTTATAAAGTAATAGTTCCCCCTTAGGAGATACTAATTAAGGAAAAGGATAATATTTATTAGGTAGATTATATTATAATATATAAGGGGTTAAAAAGGAATTATTAATACCTAATTAAGTGGTAAGGTTATAATAAAATAGAGAATTCCTAGGAACCATAGTGGAATATTTCACTGGATTTATGAAGGGGCTATAAAGCTGGTCTTAATTAGGGAGTTACTAGTTAAGTAGGGGTCAGAAAGTAGAGAGGAAATAACCAGGTCCAAAGGCCCGAGACGAAAAACCTTTATTCACACTAAAAAAAACAAAAACTATACTAAACTATGCCCGTAAATAGATAAGACTAAACTAGTGCCCATTAGGAGGCTAGACGCCTATACACTACACCGAAAAGGAGAGGCCGTAGCTTTACTAATTATTAAAGTTACCCTCCTTACCCGCGTCATCACTAGGAGGAGCACCACCACCCTCCTCCTCGTCCTCCTCTTTATTACTAGCCTTAAAGGGAGTGGAGAGGGTATTCTAATATTAAAAAAAAAAGTTAACACTAAATAAGTACCGGGGGGTACTAGTTAAGGAACTACTCACCATTTTATGGTATATTTCATTAAAGTTGCGTAACTACTTAACGATAACCTTAGTGACCTGGGTTTAGGCGGTGTACGCGGCCTGGTCCGCTTAGCGGGGCTTATTGGTGTCCTCCTTTTTGGCCTAGAGGGCCTTCTTACCTACGAGCTGGGTGGTGAGGAGGTCGTCCTAGAACAAAAGGTTAATAATAAATTACTAGCTGGGTACTGGTTAGGTGCTAGGCGAGGAAACTCACCTTCTCCTCCTCGAACTAGGCCTAGTGGTCGACGTGGTTAGCTGTGTCCTTTATAAAAACCTTAAACTTAGTGGTAGTGGTGGTGGTCTTATGGTTACCTTATTAGTAGTTAACGATGTTCTTAGGAGTGAATAAATAAGGAGGGGGATAATATACTAGAATGTAAGGGAACCTAGGGATAAAGGGGGAATAAAGGTTTATACAATAAATAATACTATTACTTAGGGGAACTATAACTTAGCTAAAGGGTACCCAGTACTAAAATAAGTGAAGTTTTAAAAGGAGCTACTATTATAAGTTTAGATTATAGTAATGAGGATCGGATTAAAGTAATTAATTAGTGTATTAATGGGTTACTTATAATAGGGGACCATTTACGATGTATTAGGGGGCCTATAATAAGCTGGGAGGACGGATTACTATTAGGATAAGGAGCTCGTGAGTATTATAAGCCCCTAGAGCATAGCCGGTTACCTATTAGTTACTTAGTGGTTAAATATTAGTTTTATAAATAGTACTACTCTTTTTATTATAGGAGTAGAGGTTTAACGAGGGTGACGGGAGTGCGTATACTAGGAACCCGCCTATAAGCCTCGAGGGCGAGGTTATAAGGAGGGGGATCGTATTACGGGCTATTAGGATCCGAGAACTAAGACCCTATTAGAGCACTGGTAGGTACCCGATAAGGCCCTGATATTTTAGATATTCGAAGGGGAACCCAGAATAAAGAGGGGTTTAGAGATGAATTCAGTTAATTAAGGATACCTACCAGCTGAGTCCCTGTTCCCCAGCGTTGACCCTCTCACTCTGTACCAGATACCCTGACACTAGGGACCCCTTCGACGTGGCCACGGTCCCAAGACGACAAATATCCTGGCAGGCTACAATTAGTTAGGAGGAAGTAAAAGCAATTACCCTAATAAAAACTATAACCCCTAGTATCGACGGAATTACCATAAAATTATTTAAGGCTTACTGGGACCTTATAGCTAAGCCTATTAGGCTACTATTCTAGGTATGCATTAAGGCCGGCTACTTCCCCTAACCCTTTTATAAGGTAATGGTTATTATAATTTAGAAGTTTAGAATAACCGACTTCTCAAAGGCTGGATCCTGGAAACCGATAACCCTCCTATCCTACTTAGATAAGGGGCTCGAGAGACTAATAGCTAGGAGAATAGCCTACCTCACTATCCTAAAAGGGGTGGCCAGCCCACAGTAAATAGGGGCCCTACTAAGCAGGGCAGTTACCGACCTAACAACCTATTTTATATATGATATTGAATAGGCCCTCGATAAGGGGCTTATAGTTACGTTGGTGATAATGAATGTGAAGGGGGCCTTTAACTCTGTTCTTTGGAACCGCCTTATTATCCCTTTACGGTAATAGGGCTAGCCTAATAACCTGATTAAACTAATTTATACCTTTGTATTAAACCATATTACTAGGGTTAGGTTTAAAGAGGTAATAATAAAGGACTTCCCTTTAACTTATGGGTTACCTTAGGGCTCCTTATTATCACTTATTATTTTCTTATTTTATATTTCCGATATCCTAATTAAAAACTCAAAATTTTAGTTTAGATATATAAATAATATAAGCCTTTTAATTACCGGCCTATCCCTTAAAGATAATACTATATCCTTAAGCTAATAGGTTACCCAAATCCTAGACTGGGGTGCTGATAATAAGGTCTCCTTTGACCTAGTTAAATGTGAAGCTATCCACTTCACTAGGAAACATAAGTAACTAAAAGACCTACCTAGGATTAAAATTAGAGACCTTAAAATTAAAGCCTTAGTTGAGCTGATCCGTTGGTTAGGGGTTTAGTTTAATAAAATACTCTTTTTTTAATACTACGTTAAAACAAGGGTAGTTATAATAAAAAAGGCAGCCTAGTACCTGGGGCACCTAATAAACACAAAAAAAGGAATCCTAATAGTTGTTATATAAAAGGTGGTTATCACCTGTGTCCTCCTAATAGCCCTATATGGAGCTGAAACCTGGTTTAGGGGGCTAACCAAGCTAGCCCTAAATAACACTACCCCCCCTTAGGGAGGGGGGATTGTTAATATAGGCTAGAAGGGCCTCGTTTAGAAGGTTAATAAGGTCATTATAAGAGTGGCCTGAGCCATCCTCCTAGTCTAGAAAATAACCCCAATAAGCAACCTTCTCCGAGATGCTGGCCTGTTTACTGGGAAAGTGGCTTTAGAAGGGGTACACCTACGCTTCACAGTCCAATTATAAAAGGTTAACTAATAATACTTATTAGTCCTAAGGTTTACACAATAAGGGAGGTAGTAAACACAACTTCAATGGATAGCAGGCCTCGTCTTAAGGGTCCTAAGGTTAGCACTACTTTAACCATAATACCTCCTAGGGTTATAAGACCTAATAGTTTAATAGATAAAGGAAAAGGTTGTTAAAGCCTTCTAAGATTAGCTAAAACCCGTCTTAGATACCCATATAATTGTCTACTTAGATAGCTCTAAGGCGTCTAATGGAGTTACTAGGTATAGATTCGTTATTTACTGAGGTAGAAGGTGTATAGCTTAGGGTTGTGGCCGACTTAGTATAGTAGAAGTGTTTGATGGTGAGGTTGAAGGGGCGAGGGCAGGGCTTTGGTGGGCCCTCTTTACCTCCTAAGGCCAGCTAATACACATCTATATTAATAATACTAGTATTATCCGGGGGATACGGGGTAAAGTTCTAAAATCCTCATAAGAAGCCTTCCTAGAGATCCACGAGGCGGCTAGGATATTTAATATATATACCCACTAAGCCCCAGAGTATCAGGGGATAAAAGGTAATAAAAAAGTAAACCACTTAACTAAGTAAAGTATAATACTCCAGGTACCCTTAGGCCAACTAGTAACCCTAATAGGGATTAAATAATTCACTAGGAAACAAATACGGGCTTAATATACATAATAGTGGTATAAGGAAACAATAAATCAATACGCCCAACTAGGACTCGAGGCCAGCTTATCCAGCCCTCCTGAACTAGCCCTTCCACGGGCTACCCTACACCACCTCTTAATAACCTAATCAGGCTACGGAGACTTCAAATAATATCATTAACACTTTAATTACAATAAAACCCTACTCACCTACTTTTACGGGGAAGTAAAGGATATAAACCACTTAGTTTATTACTAAAAAACCCTAATAAAAAAGTAACGGTAACCTACCCTTTACCCTTCTAATTTATTAGAGCTCATAGGACTTATAGGATTACTCGAGTAATACTTTAAGGGGTTAATTACCAATCCTAAAGGCTTCAAAGCCTTTTTACGTATAATAGGCTTTTTTTTAGAAAATCTACTTATACTATTAGGGGCTAGCCTCCGGCTGGGCCTTAAGATAACCATCCTACCCTATTAAAGGGACTAGATAAGAAGCAAAGGAACTAGAGGAACTAGTGGGATCCAGGGACAGATTGAACGCATAATAGCCAATAAGCAAGATTTGGAGGACGCGGGCAAGGGCTATATACTATAGAGTAGGTAGTCTGGGCCTGCGGCTCTCCACACCACATACCCCTCGGGAGGTCTGCCGCAAGGGCTACGCCCTTGCCGCCATGGCGTTAAATACAACAACAACAACAACAACATTCCTCGGACTCTAAGTCCCAGCTCCGTCAATTGCGTGCTTTATGTGGAGTAACAACATGGTCGCCGGCATGGGCTGCTACAGTCCGCAGGCTCATTTTTGCTTACGGCGTAAGACACCAACGTGGGTAGGCGAAAATCTCCGAAAGTGACTCTGGAGTGACATTGGAGGCTGAGGACTGGTTCGAATTGGCGCAGTTTCCCAGTTTTACCGGAAGTGCAGTTCGCCTGTCCCGATCACGCAATCTCCTTCGCGGGTTTGATCATCAGAACCCCCACCAAACACATGCTCCTGTCGGAGAGCCTCCGAATGCGCATCTACGGCAAAACCAGCCCAGCAAGGAGGGGAAGAATAAAGAATGGGGATGGGCCTAGGGCAGATGTCACAGGGCCTTTCGTAAGGGCAAATATGACTTCATTAGCCCTCCTTCTCATATTGTAGAAGTCTTACTTGGATCGCTCGGCAGCTTTTATCCTAAATCTCGGCCATCATGAAGACGTTATCCGATGATGAGCTCAAGAGCCTTGCAGGGCATTATTTCGCCCCCAAAGGACTATACCAGCATACAAAGGGCCTACCATTCCTCGGAAGCCTCGAATGCAACACGGAAACTCTTACTGCCGGCCAATGGACCGAGCTCATCATAGTCTACACCGTCGGTGCAAGTGGTCTTGCTGACGGAGCCTGGATCAAGGGAACATTCAAGTTTTACTCTGACTGGGCACTGTTCCAGACTTCTGACCCGAAGCAAGACGATTACGTCTCGGCAGAATACAAGCCTGCTCCTCTCCATGAAGGTCAAACACCTGCAACGGTCCAGTCGCTGGCCGTTCGCTTCGACCAGAAGGGCCATGAGCGACCGTTTCAAAAGGCAATCATAATCGACATTGTCGATGGCTACATGAACCCCGGGGACAAAATCACCGTCCGTATCGGTGATCGACGATGGGGCTCGAGGGGCACCCGGGTGCAGACCTTCGTCGAGGACACGTTCCTGATGAGATGGTACATTGATCCTGTGGGGACTTCCAGATTCGCGCCTATCAAGCCCGACATTGCCTTTCCGATCAGACCGGGCCCAGTCGCCAAAGTTAAGGTCATTACTCCCCGTGTCGTCAGGTCTGGTGTGTCTGTCCCAATCCATATCCATACTGAGGATGCCTGGGGCAACGCAACGGCAGACCTTCGAGACCTGAAGGCTCGAGTGCAAGTCACCAAGGATAGTTCGCATGGGACTATATCCCAGAAGCTGCTACCTTTCTCGAGCCAAGGATGGACCATTGCCAACGACACCTCTTCTTTTGACGAGGACGGCGATTATGAGTGGTCGGTGACAGTGATCGACCTCAAGGGCTCTGTTGTTGTCAGCACAACAGAATTCATATCCGTGGACTCTGATTTACCAATCCCTCGACCCTTGTATTCTGATCTGCACGTGCACTCCGATGACACAGTCGGTACAAACTCAACCACGTACAACTTCTCCTACGCCAAAGAAATAGCCGGTCTTGACGTTGTTGGTTACACTGCCAATGATTTCAACATCACCAAGCAGAGATGGGATCACACGCTCGATGTCATTAAGCAAGTCAACTCTCCAGGCGAGTTTGTCGTCTTCCCTGGGACGGAGTGGTGCGGTAACTCTGCGGCCGGCGGTGATCACAACGTCGTCTTTCTCGATGATCCAAACACGACCCAACCCGAGTTCCCCTTCGATAAGAACGGCAAAGTCGCACGCAGCTTCGAGTGGAACGAGGACGGACCGGCGGAGTTGGTTCCCGGCGCGTGGCCACTGGACGAAGTTTACGCCACCTACGCTCACTCCCCCGAAAGCCATCTCTTGATCCCCCATGTTGGAGGGCGCAGATGCAACTTGGCATGGCATCATCCGCAGCTGGAACGGCTCCTTGAGATTGGCAGCGCATGGGGCCTGTTCGAGTGGCTGCTTCGCGATGCCGTGAAGCGGGGCTGGAAGCTCGGCGTTTCGGCAAACTCGGACGAGCACCGGGGCCGTTGCGGAGGTGGGGTTCCCGGGACTGCCGTTTTCGGCACCAAGGGCGGGCTGACCGGCGTCTTGGCCGAAAAGCTGGAACGCGACCACGTCGCAAAGGCGCTTCGGGCAAGGAGAACTTTTGCAACTACTGGAGAACGCTTGGTCGGCATTGTGACTACCAAGGATGGCCATCTCCAGGGCGACGACGTGGCCGTCAAGAAGGACGAGTCGCTTGATCTCAAGTACAGCTTGTTTGGCGGCGAGGGGTTCTCTTCTGTCGAGGCTTGGGATGCCAGCGGGCGAATCTTACACCGCGATCTTCAGCAGGAAGCCGCGGCTAAAGCTCCAACGTCAACACCCAAGAAGATTCGCGTCACGTGGGGAGGTGCACGTCTCTACGACAGGTATCGCGAAGCAGTCTGGCAAGGCTCTATCCTCATTCCCACGGCGAAGATCTCACATATTCGACCGTTCGGGGGCGTTCTGGACAACGCCGAGGAGGAGATCAAGCTGTTGTCGGACACCCAGGTTATTTTCGAGACCCGAACAAGCGGGGACTTCGATGGGGTTGACATTTTCCTTGCCGACACGTCTGAAATCCCGGCCACCATCACCGTCTCAGGGCATCTTGGCGGGTATGTCAAAGTCGGCGACGCTATCAAAGGCAAACCCCACAAAGCGCAACCTCGATTCAATCTGGTCGCAAGCGGACAGAAATTGACTCAAGAAGGCGAGGTACGCGAGGATATCGCTGGAGGTGCGGACCTCTTCGTATCTATCGAGAGCCTGTTGGATGCTTCGTTGCCCAGAAGAGTTGAAGGCGTCTTCACGGTAAACCCTGAAACTCACAACCTGAAAGATCGAGCGGTCTATTTCGTCGGAAGAGAGCATACAGGAGGCCAAGTCATCACCAGTCCTATATTCATCCAGTATGGATGATAGATTATCATCTATCCCGCTACGTGTGAGAGCAGCAATTGGACTTGCAACCAGCAATTCCAATGTCGCTTTACAGTCTGTTATTTACTTGTTTCTGTCCATAGTAATCTGTCTCGGTCATAAGTGTGTGATGTGCCGTTCAATGTTACCAACAATGTCCTTTTGACAAGCACCCACATCACGAAGTAAAAGCGAAGAGCTTCATGTCCAATTTCGCCGTTGACTTGAACATTCTATATACTCGGAAGCAGCCCTAAGACCTCACATCGTAACTATTCCGGACAGTCAGGAAGTTGTGACAGACTTCCGAAATCAGCTCGGTTCGTCTCATCCCATAAAGCTTACCAAGTGCTCTTGATCTCCGTTCAAAGTTTAGATCGGCTCATGACTGAGATTTGACATAGCAAGTTCGGCCAAAGATGGATCAGTGGAGTGTTTGCTTCAGCATGATAAAGTCGGAGAACGTAATTTCAGCACAAAAATGGAAACGTAATATTTACTGAATGATAATCTAAATAAGGGGGCTCGGAAAACGTCAATACCAAGACAACTTATATTGAAATGGGCCGTCATCTAGCACACATTCCGACGGTCGGCATACGAAGGATCGATACTCTCTAGCATGCAACTAAGTAGCACCCCCACGCGATAGAACGACCTTCTCGTGATGGACTAGCGACGGATAATCATATTTTCATGGATATTGTTCATGACTAAGCCCGGTGTTCCTATCGTCTCCCGCGACAGCTGCTTCTAATTAGACGGTTCGGACTATGTTGAGGTGATTTCCAGGTTCTTCGTGCTGCGACCTTGAGTGATGAGATTATCTACTCCAGAACGCAGTGTTAATATTAGGCAGACACATTCGACTATCCTTGGCTTGGATGAGTCTGCAACAAACGGCTCACCTTTGCGGCAGGAGGTGCCAGGTGCACATGAACGAGCGGCGACAACACCCAAATCTTTCAGCAGGGTCTTAACTCATGACCGAGGGTATCTGATTCGAAATCGATCTCTAAAAACAAATTTTCCCATGACCCAAAACGCCGTGCCATGCGTCCGTCACCCGCAAGAACCACCCAAAGCCCTCGTCTCCCTCCCTAGAACGCGACTCTGCGCTTGCGTCCGGTGTACTTGGAGGTGGCCTTGACGATCTTGCCCTTGCGCTCCATTTGCTCCTTCTTCTTGACAATCCAGGCCTTGCTGCCCTTCTTGATCTCGCCCTTGCCGGCCATGTCGCTGGCCTTGCGGCGCGAGTCTTCGACGTCGACGTTGTCCATGCCCTCGACGACGTTGGTGATGTCGCCGCCTTTCCCGCCCTCGGCGGCGCCGCCAACAGTAAGAACAAGATAAAGCTTGACGTTCTTAGTCTCGGGGTCGTCCTCGAGCAGACCGGCGCCGAAGCCGGCCTTGACGGCGGCCTGGGTGATCATGTTGCGCTGGGTATCGTTCTTGGGGTAGAACTGGCAGACGGCGCGGCCCCCGCGGCGCAGCGAGGCGTACAGGCCGTTGAAGAAGCGCGTGAGGCGGCCCTCGGGCGAGGTGTCGCTGCTCTCGGCGTTGCAGAGCCACTGGATGGCCGAGATGCTGATGGCGGCGTCGAAGGAGCCGGCGCGGAACGGCACGCCCTGGCCGATGTCGGCGAGCAGCAGGTCGCCCTCGACGTCGCGCTGCAGGGCGATGTCGAGCATGGACGGCGAGATGTCCATGCCGACCCAGGTGTGCGGACCGCCGTCCTCAGGGCCCTCGGCAGAGAGAATCTCGCCCGACAGGCCGCTGCCGCAGCCGACGTCGAGGATGAGGGACGGGTGCTTGAGGTCGAGCAGCTCGAGGGCGCGGCGCGTCATCGAGGCCTGGATGTTTTGGATTCGGGAGCTCGTCGTGTACTTGCGTGCCTCGGAGTCATTGTAGTGGATGTCGGCCGCGCTGGGGGAGGGGGGAGGGGGGAGGGCTAGTTAGCTGGTGATCGTGGGATGGCGGGGTTGGAGGGGGGAGATTGGCTCACAGGGTGTCCTCAGGGCGCGACATGATGGGCAGAATTTGGTGGAAGACTGGCCGGCGGCGTTGGCGGAAGACGATGTCGGACGCTGCTGCGGTCAGAGGACTCGGTCAACCAGGCCGGCGCATCGAGGATCGGGCGGTGAATTTTGTGTCGTGGGACTGGAAATGCTCAAAAATTGCAGCTGGGGGGTGCGGATAGTTATCGATAAGAATCTGGAAGTGGTGGTGGTAGTGCTTATCGATAAGGCCAGGAATCTGGAGTGGTGGGGTGCCGGCTGCAGGGAGGCCAGCACGCCCAACACCACTCGACCTGTGAGAGCGTCCGCTTATGTCATCCCGTCCCACGGATCAAGACAAGCCCCGACTCTCCGGGGCAAAGGCCACGCTGCCGAAATGCCCTGGCCCAGTGGCGCCTCGATATCACCCGACGCGCTTGCTCCCGCTCCGTGCCCAGCTCTTATTTTACCGAGTCTGAGTACCTCATAAACGTAAATGTGTTGCTTCCACGCAGCCATTTGCCCTCCAACCAACACTCTCTCGCCCCTCTCCCATGCTACGCCGTGCGATCGCTCCCCGATAAACGCGCCGTCAAGATGTGGATTCTTCCTCTCGTCGGCTACCTCGGCTCCATCGTGGGCTTCTGCTTCCTGACGCTGGCCATCGGTTCGTCGTCCGGCCCCTCCCCCCCTTCCCCGGGTCTCCCTTGGCACAGTTCCTGACGTAGCCATGCGTGTACAGCGTCGGGCCTCTACTACCTCTCGGAGCTCGTCGAGGAGCACACCGTCATCGCGAAGCGCCTGCTCACGAAGCTCATCTACTCCATCATGGTCCTGCAGCTGCTGCTGTGCGTCGTTGACCGCTTCCCCTTCAAGCTGACTCTCATGGGCATCGTCTCTCACGTCGTCTACCTCGGCAACATGCGGCGGTTCCCCTTTGTCAGACTTACCGACCCGCTGTTCCTGGCGTCCTGCGGTATGTCACCCCCCCCCCAATGGATGGGAACCAGGGCCCCGCTGACCAAGAGCTACAGTTCTGGTGCTGGTCAACCACTACCTCTGGTTCCGCCACTTCTCCGCCGCCCAGCAAAGGTCGTACTCGAACATGCACTCCTACTACGACCAGCCCGACGTCCCGACCTTCACCGAAATCGCCTCATACTTTGGCCTCTGCGTCTGGATGGTCCCGTTCGCGCTATTCGTCAGCTTGTCCGCGAGCGACAACGTTCTTCCGACGATGGGCAGCGAGGACCCTCTGCGGGACTCGTCGGGCAAGAACAAGCGCCAGGGCTTCGTCAAGTCCGTAGTCGACACCATTCTCGGTGCAATTGGGGAGGTGTTCCGGACAGTTGGCTGGGAGCGCACTTGATTTGCTTCTCGCATGTGACTTCGGCTGTACGATCTAGGGAACATGGGTGCCACATCTGGAACATGTGGTTTGTACATTAGGTCGGTTGTTCCAGTGCGGCGGCACAATCTCTTGCTGACAGCTTGCAGAAAAACAGATACCCGGAGAGACATTCTCCATACCAGGTGCCTTCGCATGCATGTGCTTCCAAGGGAGCGGCCTCGCTCCCATCAGTGATTTAGTGTAGAGGGGCAGCTACATTTCCTGCTAATCCAATCCCTGCAAATGATGATGCAAGTTGAAACATTAACAGCCGTATTGTTGCGATGTTGATTTCAGTCATGGTCAATCACCTTACTAGCGTCGAATGTTTAGCTATCCATGGATGCCAGATTTACTTGTCCTCCAGCTAGGTACTGGTAGAGCGCTTCAGAGCTTATGTGACGGTCCTTTTGCATCGATGACGTATGCGGTCTAGGTAGGGGGTAAGGTAGTAGTATCTACAGATAGATAGGTAGATAACAGCCTCTTGGCAGATGCTCCAGCAAAACTACAATAAGTCCAAACAGTCAACGGTCCTTTTGACTCGATTCAGGCTAAGCAGAGGATAGCTAGGGCACCTGGCGTAGTTCTTGGCGGATGCTTCAGCACAACTGGAACAAAAGTCAGCGGTCCTTTTGACTCGTGCTGCTGCTGAACGGCTGTCGCTGGGAACGGCCCCGCTAATGCAGTGTCTTTTTGTTTGGTGCGCTGTCATTGGCCGCCTCAACACAGCCCAGGGGAGGGTCCACTGGAGTTTGGGGCGCTGTGCGCTGGAAAAGGTCCTGAAACATTTCACTTGTTGGGGCCAACTCTGGAAAATCCCCTTTCCCATCGTCGCCTCGGGCTTTTGACGCACCGCGGTCCTTTTGAATCCATGCTCGCCATATGCTCACGCCGTATCTGGAATTTGCACTTGGGATGTTGTGCCTTCTGTCTTTTTATTTTATTTTATTTTTCAAATTTTATTTTCTTTTTCTTTTTCTTTTCGGCCTCGATATGTCGGGTCCTTTTGTCCAAGTGAACCACAGCCAGACATCCCATCCTGACCGAGCCAGTCGGCCGACCATTCTGGGCCCAGCAGCAAAAAAGACTCCCGCCGCCCCAGCCCGGCTGCAAAAGTCGTCCCGCGTTTCTCACCCCACGCCCTCACCCTCCCGTTTGGGGGCCGTTTCTTCTCACCTCTCACCTCGTGTACTTGTGTCCTGGCGGAGCCATTCGGCCGGCTCCGAGATGCTCAACCCCCCCCCCCCCCGGCCAAGCACCGACGGAAGGCAGCTAGCTGGGCTCAACACCAGTCCTTTTGACCATGACGCATCCCTAGACATATCCCGAAGCGGGAAATTGGTGTTTTTGATGCGACGAGGCCGGTAAAAGGACACGCAAAAGGACCCCGCGCGGATCACGCGCTGGAGGGGAGCGGCTCCTCGCCAATGAGGATTGCCGCTCCTCACCGGTGAGGATCGCAGAGGTCTTTTTACCTCTGGCATCGGACCTCGAGATGAAAGGTATAAGACTGGCGAGAAGTTCGGGCGTTGAAGGTCTTGTCTTCCTCTCAGTTCATCATCATCGCCTTCATCAATAAATCAATCAACTCTCAACCCAGAATAACAGTGCTGCCTTACCGCGCTCCTGTCCAAGTCACTCTGAACTACCTCTCATCCCTCACACAACCACCGCCACAATGTCCTCAAACCAGAACCAGAACCAAACCGCACCTCAATACTTCACTATCCCGCGCCCTCGCCAGGGCCAGATGCCCACGCAGTTCGGATCCCACCAAGGCCGGATGCTCGACTACTGGCTCGCCGAACCGGCCCCGTACAACAACATCGGCGCTTACCGGCCGCTCGGCCCCACTTCCGGCAGCGGAAGCGGCGCACAGGGCACCCCGAGCAGCACCGGGGCCACGGGGGGCAGCCGCCGCAGGTGAGGGTCGGGTCTAGACCCTGAGGAAAACCAATGAAAGATAATGGGCCTTTTGTAAGGAGTATGAGAATATGGTGACATCGATCAGGGTATTATGGACTTTCGGGATACAGGTCCATCATCTGTACATTGTGTATGCTTGGGAGGAGGTGCAATGATGATCGCGAAGGACAGTTGGGCGTCTACGGAGCATGGGATACGGCGAAATAGGGTCGATTAATACCAAAGTTTTTACCACCAACACTGTCACCGTTGTTGGCATCGTTGATGGCCCTTTAACGCCGAGAGTTTCCCAAAGTGGACGACCCTCCGCTTACTACCGTTAACTCCGTATAAAAGCTGCAGCATCCCAGCGAATATCCAACAGATCAGACTGCGTGATCAAGGCGCAAGTCGTTTAATGTGCTTTCTAAATCTTCGGTGGGACTCAAATTCCTTCATGGCTACGACAGGCGTCCACCATCATATCCGACGGGCTAGGGTTACTGCGGCCGCGGCCATGGAGTATTTAGGGGTCGCGGACTTCCCAGAAGCTTCCATCAGAATCATCACCAACTTACGCTTCATGAGCCATCAAGTCTAATTCTAGTCCATGACCCTCAGACCAACGACATCCCGCCTCACCACGTACACCATGGCCCCGACCTTCGACAAAAACACCAAGGCGAGCGAGCGAGCGAGCCTCTACACCCCACAAATCGCCGGCAAGACCATCCTCGTCACGGGGGTCTCGACAGGCGGCCTTGGTGAAGCCTTCGTCAAGCACGTCGCGCCCGCCAAGCCCGCAGCCTTCATCCTCGCGGGCCGTTCCCCGGCTAGATTTCAGCCCCTTGTCGACGAGCTCGTCGCGCAGAACCCGGACATCAAAGTCAAGCCCGTGGCGCTGGACCTGACCTCCTTTACCAACGTCCGCGCCGCCGCCGCAGCCACCATAAACTCGTGGGCCGACGTCCCGCATATGGACTTACTCGTCAACAACGCCGGGATTATGGCCGTTCCCTACAGCCTGACGGAGGACGGCCTCGAAAGCCAGTTCCAGAGGAACCACCTCAGCCACTTCCTATTCACGAACCTGCTTATGTCCAAGATCCTCGCCAGCGCGGCGCCGCGGATCGTCAACGTCAGCAGCGGCGGGCACCGGCTAAGCCACGTGCGCTGGGCGGACCACAACTTCGGCGGCGGGGAGAACTACGACAAGTGTAGGGCGTACGGGCAGTCCAATACGGCCAACGCGCTCTTCTCGCTCGGGCTGGCGGGGCGGCTCGGCGCCTCGCGGGGCCTGACGACCTTCAGCGTCTGCCCGGGGGTCGTGATGACCAACCTCGCCGTGCACGAGGCGCACGACCTCCCGGCTTTCTTCGAGAGCCTCCGCCGCGCCGACGCCGTCATGGGCAACAAGTTCCTGTGGGGCCTCGCGGGCGTGACGCTCAAGGACATGGACGCCGGGGAGCAACGGAGAGTATCTCACCGATTGCCACGTCGCGGATCCGTATCAGGAGGAGGCCTACCAGTGGGCGTGGAGCCGGCCCGACGTGGACATGTTGTGGGCGCTGAGCGAGAGGCTTGTTAGCCAGGAGTTCAGGTACTGAGAGATGTTCGAAATGGGCGGTCTGAGCTGTTTGGCGGTGATGTCAGGCATAAAAGCGCGAATATGCGTTTCACGGGCGTTGAGGTCGTCCGGGGGGTTGGGATGGTGGAAGTCACCGAGACGGTTGGAGGCGCACGGACAAGCTGGTGTTGAGACACTGATCAGTGAGAGAGAATTGGGCCACTGGTTAATGAATGAGCAATTGCCACGGCGCACCGCCACAGTTGAAAAGCTTCTAGCCACATGGCCCACATGATTGTGCTCATCACGTGTGTGGCTGGTGTGTTCGGCACCGCCGTAATTACCTCATCAGGGTGTTTAGTCATGAGTGTGGCTCTCCACTATGCACCGCCACGTTGAACAGTCTACCTTAGTCCTGTTTGTCTGGATCTCCAATCTCCAACCCCAGCACAAGTGGCGAATACGACAAAAAGACCGGTCGGGATGGCCCTTGGCGCTCGGGTCGCGCTCTCAACGGCATCTCTATTCGCTGCAGATGTCTACCACCGACGGACTTGCCCGGCAACTGATTGGGGGACGAGTGGCCTCCGACGCGTACTCCTCGTCATGCGTGCCAGAAGTCTGCCGTATGCCTGGCTGGGCTGGCTGGGAGTCAGTCTTACTACCAGTCTGAGGCAGGGGAGGGTCAAGACAAGCGCGAGCAAATGGCCGGCGGGTGCTGCGGAACGCACAAGTGAGGCTGTGCTGCGCCGAAGTGCCGACGTCATTCGTCCGACCTTCAGCTTGTGTGTGTTGTGCGTTCGGTCTCTCACCAACGCCGTGGCTTTGCGCACATGGACGACGACGTCTTTCCTCCCCCGCTAGCAGCTCGCCGAGTGGTCGACCGGTCTCGCTATGCCGAGTGGCAGGCAATGACGGCACCCTGCGGCATACTACTGCGTATGCCATGCCAGCACCTGAAGGGGGCCCGAACATTCGGATCCAAGCCTCGAGGTGCCCTGCCCTTACTTTGGCCGTGCTACTACTTACTGCATCGAATGCAGATGCTATACGGGTATCCATTATGCGGACACGGCGGCCTCAACCCGCCCGCCAAGCAACAACCCTGGAATGCCCAACTCTATCCCCCAGGTGGCGACGTCGTAGGCGAAGCTTGAAGGCTTCCCCACGTTGGCTGCTGGCCTGTCATGGCAGCTGACGACGCAGCCTTGCGACGACTGGGCGGCCACATCCAGGCACCGGCCCATGGCCATTGGCCGCGCGACGGCATGTGATGTTCGGGCCAGACAATGTCTCCAAGGTGGCTTGGGCTGCGCAACTCTACATAAGCTTATCCTGGGCGGGCCAAAAACAGGCTGGCCGTCCTTTAAAAAGACCTGCTGTCCCTGTTCACCCCTCGTAACTATTGCGTGTGCTCGTTCTTCGAATCTTGCTGTCTCCTTCTCACATTACATCCAAACAACAGCACTTCCCACATCACACACATTCACCACCGCATGACATTGATGGGCTCATTGTACGAGGCTCCTCCTGCTGGCCGCGACCGCTCAGCTAACGTCTCACTCAGACCGGAACGCGACATGGCTCCGACCATCGACTCGGCGCTGGGGACGGCGGACATGGCCAACGAGCAGCGCGGCCTGCTCGAGCTCATCGACAAGCTGCAGTTCGCCCAGCTCGACAACGTCAAGCTGCCCCAGATCGTCGTCGTCGGCGACCAGTCCGCCGGCAAGAGCTCCGTGCTGGAGGCCATCACCGGCACGCCCTTCCCGCGCGACGCCGGCGCCTGCACCCGCTTCGCCACCGAGATCCGCCTGCGCCGCTCCAACGAGGCGAGCCTCAAGGTCTCCATCATCCCGAACAAGAACCGCACCTTCCGCGAGCAGGAGCGCCTGAAGCAGTTCGGCGGCGCCGTCGACACCGACATGTCCTTCGAGGGCCTCATGCGCTCCGCCGTCGACCTGATCGCGCCCAAGAATATCCCCGGCCGCTTCGCTGCCCGCGACATCCTCGTCGTCGAGAAGCGCGGCCCGGACATGCCACTGCTCACCCTTGTCGATTTGCCGGGACTCGTCAAGAACGCCAACAACGACCAGTCCATGGACGACATCAAGACCATCGAGACGCTGTGCGACCGCTACATGAAGAGCTCGCGCACTATCATCCTCGCCGTCGTCGGCGGCAACACCGACTACGTGCAGGCGCCCATCCTCACCAAGGCGCGCCACTTCGACCCCTCGGGCTCCCGCACCATCGGCGTGCTCACCAAGCCCGACCTCTGCGAGAGCATCGGCCTCGAGGACAAGTTCATCGAGCTCGTCCAGAACCGCGACAAGCAGAACTTTTTCAAGCTGGGTTGGTACGTGCTCCTCAACCCCGGTCCGCGCGAGCAAGGCCAGCCGTGGCCGTCAGCCCGTGAACGCCGGCAGCGCGAGGAGGACTTCTTCGGTCGCGGCAAGTGGCGCGCCCTGCCCGGTTCGATGTGCGGCGCCGGCGCCCTCAAGCAGAAGCTCAGCGCGCAGCTGCAGCGACATATTGGCCGGCACGTCAAGACGCTGCGCAAGCAGATCCAGAAGGCGCTCGACGACTGCGACACGGAGCTGAAGAGCATGGGCACGGGCAAGGACACGGTCGAGGAGATGCGCGTGGAGCTGGTGGAGCTCTTCTCGTCTTCCAAGGAGCTCGTGATCCCCGCCGTGTACGGCTTCTACAAGAACCCGCCGCGCAAGAACTTCTTCCGCGCGACGGCCGACCCGCGCGGCACGCCGGCGCAGAACCTGCGCGCTCGCGCCATCGAGGAGAACGAGAAGTTCTCGCACCGCATCCGCCAGAACGGGCGCAAGTTCGGCTTCTCGTCGTCGACGGACCCGCGATCCCCCGACGGCGTGGCCATCACCGACAGCGGCAAGCGCGATTTCGTCACGAAGGAGGTCGAGATGCTGCTGCGCCAGATCCGCGGCTCCGAGTTCCCCATGGACCCCAAGCCGCGCGCCGTCTACATGCTCTTCCAGAGCTACTCGGAGAACTGGCCCAAGCTGGCGCAGGAGCACAAAGACAATCTGGGTGTCGTGTGCAACGAGTTCTTGAGCGAGGTTATTGACTACGCGTGGCCGCAGCGCATGCGCGAGCCGCTGCGCTACCAGTTCCTCGATCCACAGGTCAAGCAGTTGATGGCTGACGCGCAGGAGGAGCTGGAGCGGCTGACGCAGGACATGGGTCTCGAGATCCAGCCGTACGACCCCGAGTACGAGGAGAGGCTCCGCAAGTGGCACCTGGAGGTGACCAAGGAGGGCGGCACCTACACTGAGGCACAAGAGGTGTGCGAAAAGATGTTGATCTTCTACGAGCTTGCCGCCAAGACCTTCATCCGCAACACAATCACCCAGGTCGTCGAGCGTCACCTGCTGCAAGGCATGTACGCCATTTTCAACTCGGTCGCTATCATGGGCATGCCGGGCGAGACGGTCGAGGCCATCGCCGCCGAGAACAAGGAGACTCGCGACCGGAGGATGACGCTCAAGGCGCAGAAGGTGGCCATTGAGGAGGCAAAGGACATTTGCGCCAACCTGGCCATGAGGAAGGAGCTGCGGATGGTAAGCTCACAATTCTACCCCCGTTCACAGTCGATAACGCTAACTCATTCCTCACAGTACGCCGATGAAGACCGCGATCTCGAAGTTGAGACCTCAGATGAGGAAGAGGAGAAACCCCGCGAAACAACCCGCAAGCCCGTCAACACCTCCTCAGCACCTCAGCCAAGCCCCCCTCGCGAACCTCCCGCTCGTCCAGCCCGGCGCGAGGAGCGCCCCTCCCAGCCCCCGGCCACTGAGGCGCCCGCACCGCCCACCAACGGCAACTACACCTACGCGGGCCACCCGACACCCGTGCAGACGGCGCAGCGCACCGAGGCGCCGCGGACGAACACGGCTGAGTGGGACGAGGAAAACTACCGCGCGCCGCCGCAACAGCAGCAGCAGCAGCAACAGGCGCCTCCTCCGACGCAGGCGCCGCCCCCTCCTCCTCGGCCGCAGAAGCTGAGGGCCGAGGAGCCGCCCGCCACGCCGGACGGGCAGTCATACATGCAGCGCACGGCGTCGTCGGCGTCGGAGCAGCACCACGGTGGGTACGGCGGGTACGGGCAAGAGCAGAGCGAGTATGCGCCCTCGTCGACGAGGAGGGTCACTGCCAAGAAGTTGTTTGGTAGGGGTTGAGGTTTCCTGATTTAATTCATTTACGACGGGTCATGAATTGGACAAGGGGCGTGGCGTTCAGGATGGTTCTACGTTGTGTCGACGGGTTTTCTGATGGCTAAACCATAGACCGGATATGCAGATTTGGGAATGGATTGGTATTGTCCCATTGGGTTTCAGAGTCCTCTGATACAACTAGATAGTATGATACCATAAACAAGACTCATTGCTGGGATCAAATTGATACCGAATCAACCGTGACATTGTATGTTATGTGACTTTTGGTCGTGCATGGACAGTCCTGGACACTGGCGTAAGGGTTTGGTGGGCAAGATGTTACTAACTACCTATCTATACAAAGATTTTACTTTTATCTATGCTTTGCTCCGGCAATGGAAAGACTCGTTTGGCAAACGGCTCGCCTCATCGCCATTCTGCCGCCGCTTCAGAAACCGGTAGCCGGCGAAGCTCTCCGGGTCGTCGTGGACGGATGGACTCCACATGTCGCTGGAATCAACCATCAGGTGAGAGCCTGCTGATAAGGGTGTGCCGTCTGGGAGTGTTGTGTCGCGGATCGCTTTGCGTTCCAGTCCAACGAAACCCAATTGTCAGACTAGAAGTCGCCAAGGTGCGATCAAGGTTACTTACCAAGCGGTGCTGCGGTTCTCTGCGACTCCTTCATGACGCTGTCTAATAGCTCCAACTTGAACAATGTGCTGAGTCTAAGACCGCCCTCGCCAAATTGCTGGTGGACTTCTTCTCTAAGAGCAGGGACAAGTTCGGAATGTCGTGCCACATCAATGATGACTTGCTTAAGAGCCTCTGCAGTCGTGAACAGAGAGACCATTCCTAGGGCAAGTTGGATATCGCCTTGCTCGCTGGTATTCTTCGGATCGTTCATCGTCCAACTGACGGCGTCGTTATAGGAGGGCGCATCTCGGCCCTCGGCAATCGCTGTTAGCACCTCCCTGCGCCGCTTGTCGACGACTTCTCGGAGAATAGCACGGGCTCGGGGCACCATCTTCCGAATCGCAGTGCAATGCGGCAAGAACCACTGCACCACCGGCCTAAGCAACGGGTGCCATCCGTGTAGCTCGCCCACGGCAGCAAAGTACTCGGAGACGTAGGACTGTATAAGATTCTGCCACTCGGAATCGTCAGCCTTCTCCGGGCCGACAAAGACTGCTCCCGCGACGCGCAAAATGATGCCGGTTGTGTCCCGATACCAATCGACTCCGTGCCAATCGCCACCGTCGCCCCAATGCTCCTGCAGAGCCTTGGCGAGATGCTCGTTCATCACCGGCAGCGTGCTCTCGTTCTGGGCGAGCTTCGCTCGGATGGTATCGATGAGCAACCGGTCCGGATGATGAGCCGCGTACTGCGCCTCGAAGCCGGGGTACGACGAAAAGTACTCCTCCCGCACGAGCTGTTGGTGGTCGAGGTCCTTGCTCGACTTGACCCAGTCGCTGTACGATGAAGGCAAAACAATCTTCAGGCCGCCGGGCACGAATACGCCGATCGGGCCGCGGTGCTTGGCGAAGCCATCGGCCAAGAGCGCCTGGGCGTTTTTGCGATACTCTTCGCGGGCTTTCTTTCGGAAGGGGTCGTTTGGGTAGTCGTTGACGATTGGAAAGGCCAACGTGTTGCTTTTTCTTAATTAGGAGATAATACACGCCGACGGCGACGGCGATGGTTGTCCAGGTATACACGCTGGATAAGAGAGTTGCGAACATGGTGTTAACACGCTCGTTGTATTGGGCCAGTGACAAGGCCAATCAAGCATACGCGGATAATTTTAAGATATTTTATAAGAAGAATAATTTTATTATACTTTATATACTAACTTATTTATTTTATATTTTTTAGTTTTTGAATGTTAGGTGTTTGGGCTTTTTGAAATAGTGTATAATTAAGAAATTAATAATAAAGTATAATGGGGTAATACTTATATTGTGAAGGAAGACCTTTTCCCTGTTTTTTATAGTATTTTTAGGTAAGTTGTTACGGAAAAAAGTATTTAGGGGGGTTTTAAAGGGTCTGGGCTTATTCTTTTAAGTATAGAGAGTGTTTTATTAAAATTGGATAACGTGGTTCATTAGTGAGTGGACCACCATCAGTGACCGGGCCATTTTCCCCACCTTCACCACCTTCTAGTTTTAATATGTAATTTCTTTTATAAAACAATGTCCGAAGCCTTACCTGAACATAGGATTATTTTAGTGATTGATGTGATTTAATTAATACTGCGATTAAGTATCCGATGTGTAGTGATCATTTATAACGTTCCGAGAATTACCCTCTGGTCCAGAATAAAGGGTTAAAGTGCAAAGGTCGATAATAGGAATACGTAGCTGAATTTGATAGAGACCAAGGAGGAAGTAATTATTCAATATATTATTAACCTGGATTCTCAAGGATTCTCGCCTTAATACGTGGATATAGAAGATATAACTAATACACTACTCTGGAAGTGTGATAGCTAACCGGTCGGGAAGTACTGGATAAAAACTTTATCCAGCAATACCCAGAATTTAAAACACGATTTTCTTACGTCTATGATTATTAGAGAGGTCTCTACGAAGATCCTATAATTATTAAACCTTAATTTTAACTTATAATTAATATATAATCGAAATATAATATTATGAACAAAGATTTTTATAATTTCGATGAAATTAATTCTATAATAAGTATAATCTAGCCTAGAATAGTTATTATATATTCTAATCGGATTAGGAAACTGAAAAAAGTTTAACTTAGTAATTAAGAATAAGTAATAGCGATTTATTATATTATTAGTAATGGTTATATAATATCACCTTTTTTAGTGGTTCAGGGTTACTTCCACCTTATGAGTTGGTACTCCGAGGCCCAGATTCCGGACAGCTAAGCAGTTAAAACAACTTCCAATAAATAAACCAATAACGAGACTACCCTCTAATAGCTTCAGTATTTCAATAAACACTCAAAATAGCAATTAAGAGGTACATATCGGATACTAGTCGTTAATGACCATAAAAACCACGTTAATAGCGATTTCGAAGAGTATTACAAAGAGAATAAGATTATAATTATTTACCTACTTACTTATTCATCACATTTAACCCAACCTCTCAACGTTAACTATTATAGTATATTAAAGTTGAGATATAGCTCTTAGATTAAGCACTTTATTAAAGCCCGGATTACCCACATCACTAAACCCGAGTTCTTCCTCGTATTTAAGGCCGTATTCCTTTAAACCTTTACTTAGGAAAACATTTATAGGGGTTTTAGAGGGGCTAGAATTATTCCTTATTACCCTTAAACTGTCCTTTCTAAGCTGGATATATAATTACGGACACTAATAACCCTGAACACCCCTATTAGGCTACCTAACCCTAAGGTTTCTAAGATACCCTAAACCACTAATAAAGCTATCTCTCTGTTTTCACTTATAAAAGAAAGAATCTCTAAGTATTAGGGAAGCTCGCCGACTCTAATTTATAAAGTTACCGATAAGTTTTCAAAAGGTTTATAATATATTTCCTATATAGCTACCCTTATAAAAAAAGAGCTACACTATCTTCGAAATATAAATACGGCCCTTAGTAAGTGCTAGAGAGCTAAAAGAACTAGACTATAAGATGGAGGGGCATTAAATGGGTCTTAGGTGAAGGAAGTTATGGTTATAAAGGGTGTTATTAAGGAGGAAGGATGTGAAAAGGAGGAAAACAAGGGGTCATCGAAGCGTCGTCAAACAGGTTTACGATATTATTGTCACACGTCTTTTGTCCTTAACGACAGTCACGTGAACTACCACGTGACTAGCGTCGCCCTCATAAGGAGGCGCCGCAAGTTAGAGGACTTAGACGCAGTATCACAAATACACCTAAGATATCGAAATATATATATTCACTAAAATACCGGTGAACTCCTCAATTAAGATATAACCTTAGTGATCCCTATTATAGCCCCCGGCTAATAGGAAAAAGTTATAATATATAGTAGTATGATTTGTTTTATTTTTTTTTTCGACTTCATTATCACCGTGAGGATTTACGTTAAAACAGAGGAATCGACTAGACCTTTCTGCGTTAACGATCTTATTATCCTAGACTAAGTAATCGGTTAATGGTAAGAAAGAAGAAGGGCAAAAGGTCGTAGGCTTAGTAGACGATAATACCATTGTTAACGCCGACTTTACCCGTACCGGGTAATACACTACCTATGGAGCGTTAAAACGACGACGTAATGGTGAACCTTAACCCGGGACACCGAGCCGAAGCTCGAAAGCTGTGTACCTTCTGGTTAGTCCACGAAGACCATAATTTCACTACCGGCCTTAACGAGAAATTCCACGATTAGACCGTAAACCTCGTTTATGTTGAATAGGGAGACGATGGTTATCCGTATATAAATTCCGATGATATTAACTAGAGAACAACAACCTACAATACTAGTGGATAGACTGTATATTTAAGCGACTATAACGATGTAATTATCGACGGAATTAAAGGCATTATCATAATAAGGGAAACGATCAGCCCAATAATATTCTTTTCGCCCCCATCGAGGGAAGAGAATTTTTACTTTAAAGGTGAAAAAATCACTCTTTTACCTATAAAAGATGAAAGGACCGTAACCCCCATTCAGTCGACGCCTACAAAGACCAAGTAGAAACCCAGATAGACAACGGAAGCCACCGTCCAAACTAAAGAAACGAAGGGGAAGGGAAAAGACCCTAAAAGCTTAACCAGGCACATTTCAGGATTTAGGCCCCTAAAATAGGATAAGCCCTTTGGTATAACGTAAACTCTATTTCACGGGAATTCTATAATAAATAATAACCTAACTCCTAAAATAACTTAATAGTAAAATCCTAGTTAAATACTAAAAGAGCTATACACTATGTTATAACCACCTCTACAACTAAGGATACCCCCAATACCACCAGGGCCAGTAACCTTCACAAATTCTATACTAGAAATCCTAAACCGAAGCTTAGCCTGAGAATGAAATTAGAGATTAGTGGAATTACTAAACCTTAAAGTTATAATAAGGAATACCATGGACCGCCCGTTAATTATCCCACGAAGCCAAAGGCTAGGATAAATCCAGCTATAGGAAAAAGAGGAGATAGTGAACTTTGTGGACTACGCGGACATTATTAAATTAACTTATAAGAAGCCCACTACGAGGACCGCTATATCCAAAGTGGATCTTAGCGTAACCACCAATAATTCTGATGATTACGCCTGGTTTACTTAGTTAGTAGACCCGTCTAGACCCGGGCCCCTTCACTATTACAACGACGTACTTAGTTATAGGATATTAAAACTAAACGATATCCCTGTAATTCTTAATAAGGATAAAGTAGAAATTTGTAATATAAACACAGAATTCGCCTAATAAATAAAAACACTTCTTAATAGCCGAGACGTTTACTATAATAAAGGGATTATCCTTATACTCGACGAGTAACGAATACGAGTTGAACTAGTTAAGGGATAATAAAATTAGAAGACGATAATTAAGCCTTACCCCCTTAGTGCAGAAGACCTCGAAGTCGTTAAGAACATTTACAGCAAATTTTATATAAATGAATTCGCTAGCCTATACTCAACGATTCATGGATAAATTGTTCTACAATTATAAGCACTTTGTTAAAGCTTATATTAACGATATCATTATCTTCAGTGATAATAACGAATAATAATAACACCACATCTTTTTAATAAGGACGACCAATGACGTTTTTAACAACGTCGTTAAGCCTGAATTTCTCTTTATTAATGTTCCTTTCGGATTAACGATCTTTTTCGAGGTTTTGAAAGGAAGGAAGGAACGAACCCTCGTTTTTACTTACACCTTCCCCCTATTACTAACCTTCAGAAATAAAGGCACCCACACTCTTTATTTATTAAATACTTTTTTTATATAAATATTAGCCAAAACCTCCCCAGATTATACTCGTGTTAAGTAACGAAGTAAGTGTAACTCACCTTCATCGCCGAGGAAGTCCGCTACGCTATTAACTGGTTTAAAATCGACGAAATTGTGAGTTTTTGCGCTACTGTTGAGAATTTTCGCGCCATTATCGAGGCACTCTAGAAGCCAGGCACAAAGTGCTCTGCGAGCTTCCCTAGCCCTGGCCCGGAGAAGTGCTTAAAGATTACCGTGTTCACCGTACTTTTATAATAGTATAAAAAGGATTAAGGGATTAAGTACTAGTATAAAGGAATTCATCGTCATTATCGAGAAAATCGGGATAGTGAAACGGAGCGGGGGATGCAGTGAACAGCATGTATTGTACGAATAACAATACACACACTCTACTGACCACAAGTTGCGCACCTCTCGTCACGGGTCCGAAGAGGTGACTAATTCGTACTGAACAGCCTTAGGGACGCTGTTTTTAAGGGGAATTGAGTATTCTAGACCTGATCAGGTCTGGAATAAGCTTAAAAGGCTAGGAAAAGTGTATCCGAGACTAGGTTGCTTTGTTACTTAGTGGTAAACTGACCTCTGTATAAAGTATTGTATGCTACGGTTACGATAGTAACGTTAATAATAAAAATGGGTAAAATGAGTGAATATTCTTATCGAGGAGGTTCTCCCGAGGTGTGTGTTGTGTTATGTGTGGAGGCCTGATTAGGTCTAAAATACTAAAAGAAAGTCTCTTCTTATAAGGGGTCGTTGTTGCTATGCCCTAATTATTATCCCGAAGATGAGCTGTGCGCTTCCCTTGCCCGGTTTTAATTGTCCCCTTATTTTAGTTCTAAGCTTTAGTGTACTAAGATAATCCTATAAACGGGTAGGTTAAATAGAAAAAAAAAGGAAACTAGTATATATGAAACCTGATTAAGTGTATTAGTTGTGAAGATTGTACCTTTGGCTTTCCTTAGGTGGTTCCTCTAGCCTCTTCTAATGCTCCCTTTCCGTTTTCTCCACTATTATTACTTTGTTCTAGTGTACCACTGTATTGTTCTAGTTATATCCTTACTATTAATTAGGTTTAGTGGGTTTAAGGAACGGCTCCTAGGCTCTTATTTAGTATACTATAAATTAGTATAGGTCGTCGATCCTGTTTATGAACTCCTCCCTAATATAATTAGTAATTTTCTCGTAATTAACCTTTACGACCTTCTTCTATTTTTAGCATTTAATCTTATATTTATATACGAGGACCTCCCGATTAACCTCGTAGTCCTATGCTCATCTTCGGGCTACTTATATTAAGGTGGTTAAGTTGTACGGGTAAGGGGACGTCGGGGTCACTTTTGGTTATAGTAACTAAGAGAAGAAGGGTTTATTAGGTAAATTGTCTAGTGGGTTAAATAGGCCTGAAGATGTATTAGAATTGGTATTATTGGTGATCAATAGTGGGTTATTATTAGTGTTCTAAGGTTAATTAGGTGGAGGCGATTTCTTAGAGGCCTTTTTTGGTTTTTTATTGGTGGTGGTAGTGTATTTGTTGATGGACTGGTGAGGTTTATTACGAAGACTATGATCTATCCCTATACTGTAAAACTCTTAGGTAATCTAACTAATTTATCTCTGGTATATAGTTTTAACGTAGTTAGTGGCGGAGTAATGGGTCCAGGAATATGCTATTTATAGTATATTGTGATTTTCTTAAAAAATAACTTAAAGCTATTCCACTACGAAAACACTATACCTATAGCTATTAGGCTACTGGACTGTATTAACGACGCCCGATGCTGCTCGAATAACCCCGATCAGGTTAGATCCGGTACTTATAGCTTAATACCATAACGTTAAGTTGTATATATCGATTAAAAACCATTATTCCGAAAACCCTATACTCCATATACTATTAAACTAGAAAATGTGATCTGAGATTTAGTTAACGAAGATGCTTATGAAGTGATTTCCGTTGTGGGTTATGATAAAGTAGACCAAATTAGTTCCGTGGATGTGTGTTTTTAGTTGGTCGGAGTACGGTCCGAGTTGTTAAGGGGTTAAGGGTATATCTCCCTAGGGTTATATAGTAGTCTCGATATTGATGCTTAGGGCTTCTAGATCTCGCTGAGCTATCGTAATAGCGGTTTTTACTTCCCCGTGTTTAAGCTAGTCCCTTCGCATAATGTTCCCTTGTATATTATAATAGTTTTTGAGAATATAAGTGGTCATATTTAGGGCCTAACTTATTTATTGTCCTTAGTTATCGAAACTAGCCGCCCATCGTATTCATAGAATTATAGTTATTTCTGAACTTTGTGTAGGAAGTTACTAGGGAGCTGGAATTAGTGTCTTATCGTTTAGTGTGGGTGTATTTTATGGGTGTACGGGGTTTATGTGTTACTTATTAGGATCCGTAACCCTGGTGAGTAGTTAAAGTATTACTAGTAATATATATTAGGAGTTTTTGGGTTTTATAATACTTTCTTATAATGGATTAGGTGTAAATTGTTGAGTAGGGTCGAGTCTTATAGTTGTGAACTTATGAAGAAGGGTCCTAGTATAGTTGTTATCCCAGAAGTTGACTCGGTTTGGGACGACCAATATAATAATACTTATGTGTGGGTAGTGTGATGAAAAGAGTAGAGAAGTTAATGATAATTATATAAAGTAGGTTAAGAAGGAAGTCTTATTTCTGATTAGGCTGGGTTTATTGTAGGGAAGTGGAAGACAAGAGGTGAGGGTCGAGGGGTGGGTTATTTGTTTATTGGTGTAAGGTGAGTTGATTCCTGAATCAGAGCTAAGGGCGACTCCAGGTGAAAAGTAGGTAGTCTCGTAAGTTGAAAAGGGAAGGGTAGGTCGCTTTATGTACCCTTCCTTCTGATGAAAGAGTGTGTTAAAAGGAAGTAAGTTAGTCCCTTTTCATCTGATTAGATGCCTATTACGGTTCCTCAGCTAAGTCGGAAGGTCCTTTAGTGAATTAGTGCTACCCTTAGGGCTAGTATAAGAGGGCGCTTTTTCTTCCACCTTTTTCTTCTTCACAATAACCACTATTATGTCCCCAATCTTAGCTCCTCGACCTAATTTGGTGCTTTATAACTTAATAGTATACCTCCGAAGGATATCAACTATAAGTATAACTGAACGGCTCCTGTTATGGAAGTTCCTTGGTTGCTTAACTGTGATCCTTTGAAGGACGAAGGTTCCTTTATCACCGTTACCCCCGTAAACCTTATTATACATTATTCCTTCCTGATTTCCTATTTTTAGTAGACCTAATCAGAGTATTAGATCGCCACTTCCCTCGTTTAGTGCCGATTCGAAGATCCCGTTGATCACTTTTATGCCGAAGTTCAGTTTACTGATGCCGTTGAGTATGGTGATACTCGTACTAAGGTGGCTTAACGGTTTTAGCTCTTACTCTTTGCGTCTTATCCCTTGGTGATTATAAAAAAGTACTTTAAAAACGGTACCTTTAATCGTCGGGTCTTTATTTTGTGTTCCTATAACGGTTACTTTAAGTTCGTTACTTAGAAACTTAGTGGTTGGCCAAATATTAGGGCTATTCTCGTTGTCCACGGAGTTAATAGTTAAAATATGGTTCCTTGTTGTTATTACGAAGAGTGTTAGTGTATATTATTTTACGGGCCTAATTAGGGCGCTATTATAACTCTTTTCTAGGAATACGTCCTTTTTCCTAGTGAATACTAAAATACCTGTTTTAATTACTTATTCTATAAAACTAGCTCCGTCTATAATTATCGTGACCCCATTTTCTATGTATAGTATGGGTACGGTGCCCAACTTACTAATGGTTCTTTTTATATAAAGGGTGGTGGAATCGGATCGGTTATCCCTAAAAACATCTCCTCCATTAACTCAAAGTACTACTTTTAGGAAGATCTCGCTGCCCTTACTAAGTCTCAGAAATAGATGTATAAACGGTCCTATACGAAATCGATCTTGGATATAATTTTCTTCGGTAATAACTTTTGATATGTGAAGAAAAAGGATATAATAGGGGAGGATTCGGGTTAATTAGGTAAAGGAATAAAGGAAAGGAATAAAAGGAAGGGTTAGTGTTATATTACTCTTTTATCCCTAAAACATTCCTACTAGTCCCTTACTAAAAGGTTTTCCCTTTTAAAAAGTATAATAATAACTTCTACATCGATATTATATACATTTACTTAGTTTATAAATTCTAATGAAATATAAAAATAAGATAAAGAAAAAGCTAAATAAACGTTTAATTAGGGGTAAAGTACTTGGAAAACGACGCTAAATAATGTTAAATATTAAGAAAAGGTAATATTATGGTGTTTATGTTTTATTTATATGTTCTACTATGTCGTTTTATAAAGGGAAATGTAATTAAAATGTGGTAAAATGCAGGGAAATACACTAAGATATCTGATTAATAATAGTAAACGTATCTGATTAGGTCCTAAATAACGAGGAAATGCAGCCAAATATAAGGAGATATTAGGGTATAGGTGGTTATAAATGTGTTATCCAGGCCATCGTCCTAGGTTGCTTATCCAAATACGTCCCTAATCCTAATAAAATTTCAAATATTTTAAGTAATAAATAATTTCAAATAAAATAAAATATTAATTTAAACCTTTTTAATTAGGTTTCCGTTCTAGTAAAATTCTGGTACTTCGCCTTTTTTATTTCCGTAAATAGCTTTAGGTTAATTGTTATTTGTTTACTTAGCTGTTCCTATGCCTTTATATTTTTTTCTAACTCTTTTTTATCTTTTTTCCACTTTTCTCGTTCTGCTTATAATCTTGTAAATGGTTTTAATGTGGTCGGATTAGGTTTATTGTCGTTGTCGTCGATTGTGTTCGTATTGTCTGTGAGATTGGGGAGGACTCGTCGGAGTTTATTTTAAAGTGTTGTTTTTGCTTATTACGGATTTTCCGACTCTTATAACCCTTCGTTTATTTATACGAATCTCTTTAGGTGATAGCCTTTATAAGTGTGTGTAGTTATTTTGTCCCTAGTTAACATTTTTAGTCGATATAACCCAGTTTCTGGGTGTACTGATTTAATCCGGAGGGGTCCTGTTTATTGGTAGTGTATTTTTCGTTTTTTTGATTTGTTTATTGTTTGTTTTTTATCGTAAACGAGAATAAGATCTCTGGGTTATAGTCGTCGTTATTATAAGGTTTTATTGTGTACTTTATTAAACTGATCCGTTCATCGTTATTTAATCCGGGCTATATAAAAGGCTACTTCTTCTCTGTTTTCGTTTAGTTGTTAGAAGGCTCTGATATGAGCTAAAAGCTCCTGATTAGGTGTGCAGATGTTTACCTAGTCCAGAATCCTCTATATAAGAGTATTAATTTTGATCGGTGTAATAGTTTTATAACCATATTCTAAGTAGAAGGGCGTGAATCCGATTAGTTCTCTAATTAACGTTTAGTTCATAAATAGTATTGTGGGTAGTATGGTACCCTAATTCTTTTTTCCTCCATTTAACCAGGTTAATAGTGTGTGTATGAGCATCTAATGTCCCTTCTTATTTAGCTTGTTTGCCCTGGCGTTATAAGCCGAGATCACTTTTTTATGGTAATTATATACTTAGTTAAGTTTATCTATTACCTTTTTATTTTTAGACCCTCTATTAACGATAATTTCTTTGTAAATCCTATATTAATAATTAACGTTTTCTTATAGGAAATCCGTTATTGTCTTCGAGGATACGGAAAGCGCTTAACGGGCTTTGGGCTAGCTTATGAGCTGATTTCTTGCCTCGATCAGGGCCCATTTGCTAATCCATTGTATATTAAGTGAAATCCTCGACTAGGGCAGTCCCGTAGGCGTTGTCGTAATGTGTTGATCATCCTGATGGCCGGGTTGAGCTGTTTGATAAGTTGGGTATGTGAAAATGGTATGCTGGTTATATCTTTATGACTATGTGATTGGGCACCTACACTAAACCACCCAACTTTCGAAGAGCTACTTGGGTAGTTGTAGTGTTATTGTCTGCTGTTTCCTGGGTCCGATTAGGCGTAGAGTTGTGTTGATCTATTATTAGAATATTGTGTTACGTCGTTATCGCCTCCCTTATTTGAGAATGAGGTACCTCGGATCCTTTTTATAAGACTTTTTCGACTTTTAATTCGTGGGATTGGATCGATGAATTACTATTTTTTTAAGAAATAGGTTTCGTAATCCCTTTTTGGATAACTTTCCTCGTTTATTCAGGGCCGTCCCGGCTTCCTCGTAGGAGGATCCCTACTATGTTATTACTTAATTTGGTGGTTGTATAGGTCTTAGCCTCGGAAGTCGCTAGGATTGTTGTTGTTATTCTAGGCCTTAAAAGGAACACTAATACGTATACGATGGTACTAGGAGTAGGCGCTGGCTAGGGTGCTTGTATCGACTAAGAGAAGGGTTGGCTGATTTGGTTATTTAGAACGGTCCCCGCTATAGTTGCGATACTTAGGAATAACTACTAGTTTTTTAGATATCTAAGGATTGCTGGTTGGTTAGGCTAATATTTGCTTTGGGCTTCTGAAATGATGTAATCGGGGACCTAATTAGTTTCCTTTAGAGGGTTAAGGAGGTCTCTGTATTGGTAATTGCTATTATGGAACGTGAGTAGACTAGCTTAAATGTCCTCTAGGAATTGCTTGTATTACCAGAATTACTGACCTAAGTACCTATTATACCAATAATGTTTTGTTGGTCCGGGAATAAACCCCGGTTTATTCTAGTTAGACGGTCCCCTCTATGCAGGATTATAGGGTTATTGTTTAGGTGATTATGGGTTATATAGTTGGTGAGGTGGGCCTTGTTAGTACGGTGATCCCTGGGGATTCCGGTTTATTAAGTATACTGATTGGTAATAGATTTGTATGGACGGGGTGTTCTGAGCTTAATTAGGCTGTTACTGATGGTTCTCTATGGTTTGGACAGTTAGTTGGAGGGTATCCAGTTTGTTGGTGAGATCGTCGATTCTAGCTGGGCCCATCATAATTATGTCCTTGCTTGACTAATATTGCCGAGTTAAAGAGGGGGACGTAGCTCGTTTTATAAGTATAATATAAGCCTAATTAAGCCTAGAGTTTCGTTGTATTACTAATTAGGGATCGTCGTCTAAGGAAGCGCTATTACCAAAGGTTTTACTCTACTAGGATTCTTAGTTAATTTAAATAAATAAACGGTCCCGGTAATTATTAAAGTCTCCGGAATTAAATAATTCTCCTATGGTCGTTTTCATTTGTAGGGCTGCGTTGGTCGTCGCCGTTTTTATAAAGTGGTGTACAATAGTTTCGATCAGTTCTGGGTTACTTATCACCGCCTTTTTTCGACGAAGAGCTTTAACTTTAATATTTTCAACTTTCTAAAAGAGTTTTACTACTCCTTTGAGATCATTATTCCTAATTAGGGGTCCCTTAGTAAGGTCGTAGAGTTACTTATTTGGTCTAAGGATATAGTCCTCGTCTAAGTGGCTATAGGTCTTGAGTATATATTTTTTTATAATTTCCTAGGAAATCGACTTAATCTCCACTTTAACGGTTTCCTAGTATTCGTCTACTAAGTACTAGGGGAAAGCCTTCACTTTATCCTAATTAGAGAAGTTAACTAAGTTCACTTAGGTTTTAAACTTCTCTAGGAAATTAGAGATATTATTACTAGTAAACTTAGGAGCCCCTTTTGTTCTTAGTACGGGTATCTTAAGAACGGGCCCCTTATGGCTTATAGTTTGGATGATCCTCGTTAAGTTAATAATGGGATCCGAGTTAGAGGTCTAATTAGAGTTAAACGGAGTGAGGGAAAGGTTATTCTTGTTGATCCTTTTGCTTTTATCGTCCTTCGTATTTCGATCTGGGTTAAACAAGTTATCCGGGCCAGCGTCTTTAGTGTCTTCCTCGAAGGCTTAGGGTTATATATTCCTGAATAATTCTAATAAAAAAGTAGATATAATAGTGTTCTAATTTAGCTAATTAGGTTTAGTAATTTATAGTAATTATTGTTTTTATTTAGAGTTTAGGTATAGTAGAGGTGGATGATGGTTTTTCGGAAAAAAAAGGGGGGGAGTGGTTTTAGGGGTTATAATTCTCGTAAAGTCCATAGTGATATATACTTAAGTCCCTTAGTAATAGTTAAGGTTATTAGGGCGGTGGTGGTTAGGGTTAGACGTAGGATTGCTTGCTTATAGTGACTAAAGTAAAGGGAGGCCTACTTAGCGAAGATTAATAATGGTTTTAGGTTAGTAAAACATAACCCTACTCGTGATGTTAATTGGTGGCCGGTCACCTAATATTCTGAATTTGTTAAGGTTGTGTAATCCGTCCATGATATTTAGGAATAACTGATTAGGTTAAGGGTTTGTGTTTAGACTAATCCGTTTATCCGCCTATTATTGCTTAAATATTTAAAGTTGAACGAATTAGTAATAGAAATTCTAATATTTATTATTGTATTTATTGTTTTTGCGGGTCCTTCCGGCTAGTTGTTCTTTCTTTTGATTGTTGTATAGGTGTTTTTTTTGGTCTGATCGGGTCGTATTAGCTGGTGTTTCGTCGTTTAAATCATATTTCGAAGTTTCTTATGTTCTCTTTCCTTTATTGGGTTTATGTTTGGCTTATATTAGCTAAGAGGGAGGGAGGGCCGATAGTTGCGTAAGATGATCTTTTAGGGTCTCTAGTGTTCCCAGATTTTTTTTAACTAAAAAGTATTTTATTCTTTTGGTTAGGTTAAAGGAGATCCTGTTGCTCGTTTTCCTTGTGTATTCTTTGTTGTTCCTTTTTAAGGAGGAGGGGGGTAGATAATATAAGTGGTAATAAGGAGATTGGGCGTTTAATTCGCCTACGAGGTACTAGTGAAACGGAGCGGGGGATGTAGTGAATAGTATGTATTGTACGAATAATAATATATATACTCTACTGACCATAAGTCGTGCACCTCTCGTCACGGGTCCGAAGAGGTGACTAACTCGTACCGAATAGCCTTAGGGACGCTACTTTTAAGGGGAATTGAGTATTCTAGACCTAATTAGGTCTAGAATAAGTTTAAAAGGCCAAGAAAAGCGTATCCGAGATTAGGTTACTTTATTACTTAGTGGTAAACCGATCTCCGTATAAAGTATTGTACACCACGGTTATGATAGTAACGTTAATAACAAAAATGGGTAAAACGAGTGAATATTCTTGTCGAGGAGGCTCCCCCGAGGTGTGTGCTGTGTTGTGTGTGGAGGCCTGATTAGGTCTAAAATACTAAAAGAAAGTCTCTCCTTATAAGGGGTCGTCGTCGCTGTGCCCTAACCATCATCCCGAAGATGAGCCGCGCGCTTCCCCTGCCCGGTTTCAATAGTAGGAGGAGGTATTTGTGTATAATAAATAAAAATTCTTAGAGTAATTGGGACAATTACTTTTTAAAGGGGGGTATATATTACACGTCTTTTGTCCTTAATAATAATTACGTAAACTATTACGTGATTAGCGTCGCCCTTATAAGGAGGCGCCGTAAGTTAGAGGACTTAGACGCAGTATCACAAATACACCTAAGATATCGAGACATATATATTCACTGAAATACCGGTGAACTCCTCGATTGAGACATAGCCTTACTGATCCCTATTGCAGCCCCCGGCTGGTAGGAAAAGGCTGTGACAATTATGGTATTTATCACAAAACCGGCCACAACGTAAGGACCTGTCTAGAGGTTATGGAATTAAGTAGGTCAAGTAATTCTGAGTAGTTGTAATTAATTTAATTAATTGTGGTTGAGATATAAAAGCTTTTAGTGGTGAAGGTGGGAAAAGTGGCCTGGTCACTGATGGTGGTCCACTTACTGATGAACCACGTTATTAAGTTGTACACTTTAATGCCCCCGGGGTCCCTCTTAGAATGCTATTATTTTGGGTTTTTAAAATACTAAATAACTTAACCGAAATGAGTTCTTAATTAACGCTCATTAAGGAATGAGTCTCCTGTTATTAGAATAGCTCCTTAATACGAAGGGCTGGTCCTAGGCCTTGTCTTAACTAAAAGGTAGCCAAATACTATTTATTTCAAGCTGAAGAGGAAAAGGGTAAACTACGATATGGCGCGAAATCTCTGCTTCCTAGGGGGTGGGCACTAGTGGGGCACCGGTGGGGTACCGGTGTAAGCCCGGGTATAACCCGGGCATAACCACTGGGTTTAGCCTGTAATATTACCCCCCTCCTCCCCCTATGCGGCCTTTAGTTCCTAGCTGGCCTCCTAGGGGGCACCTATGTATACGCTGCGTCTCCGTTGTTCTTTAGTATCGGCCTATAATATTCCTCGTAACGGTCCAGCGCCTCCGTTTCCTTTATAGTATTGGTTAGCTCCTACGTAGGATTAATATAACCCCCCCACTTCACTAGGGCTTCACATCTTCTCCTTTTACCCATCGTCTTTTATTTAATAATATAAATCTCTTTTATTTATTATTTATCCTTATTATCTATTTCTCTAATAAGTGGTGGCTAGTAATCCAACTGAATTTGGTTTAGGAGGGGGTCACCAGCTAATCTCTAGAGGACGTCTACATAGAATCATAGGTAAATCCCTCCTAGTATATTCAACTACACTACGTGCACACTCACCACCTTAGTAACTCGGTATTAGTAGTGCAGCCATACAAGCTTCTTACTCGGGTGCGGGGACTTGTAGTTCTCCCTAATCGTCCTGGGCCCAGGTAACGTAGGCCCGTAAAATAACCTGAACCTCCTAGTATATATACTCTGTTCCCCCATCGGTTTATAACGGTCCAAGCACGTATATTACAACTAGCTATGGCAACTACTACGAATATCTTCAAAATAAGGAAAAAGGGAAAAAAGTCTATTACCCCACAAATCCATTAAATCCTAATCAGGTTTACCTAGGCCTAATTAGGCTTAATAAATAGCGGTTAGTGTTAAATATAACTAAGTAGTTCTGAGGCCTCTAATCGGGCCTTAGCCCATAATAATTACCCCCTTTCTCCCCTCCCTTCCTAAGGGATATTCCCGTGATCGGCCTTATAACGGTCCAAAGCTATTATATCCACTAGTATATCCACTGGCTCCTAGGTGAGTTAAGTATAATCCTTCTATTTCACTAAGACCTTTTATCCACCTTATACTTTCCGCGTATTATAAATCTCCTCAACTTTAAACTCCTCCCCATTAACCACCAATATCGTAAATAACTAGGCATTATTACAACTTTATAATAATAATAAATTAATTCTAGTGTACCTAATTAGGTTTATATAAAAAATGTTATAAATCCCTAATGATATATTTAGTTAGTAAATATAGGATTTAACTAGTTTAAGGATAGTATACTTTACGTTAACCTAATCGAATTTCTTTAATAATTAATTAAACTAAATATTCCATAACCTTAACTAAACCTTATCCCCAAACTTAAACTAATTAAATAGTTAGCGCTTTGCATTTACGGTAATCTCTTATTTCTCTTATGCTGTTGTTATCATCACCTAAGCCTACTTAGAAGTGTCTTTTAGCTTTTAGACTAAAACCTCTACTTTTATTATAAGGGTCTTATTATTATTCCACAAGGGTTCCTTTACTCTAATTACATTTAAGTTATACTTATAAGTAATAAAGAATGAACTAAGTCCTATTAATAACGTGACCTAGTTATTAATAGTTATTATTATTATTAGGAGTAGTTCATCCTAATTATCCTAAGTATATATTATATATAATCTAAAATAGGTTTCTATTACCTGGTTTACCTTTTCTGTAACTCTATTTATTTTTAGGTGGAACACTATAAAGAATTTCTATTTAATCCATAATAATTAACAGAGTTATTTCCATATAAGATTTATAAACTATAATCCCTTATTTAATATAATTATATAAGGTATCCTATAGTACCTAATTAGACCTTGGATTGATTAGTTTACCATTATATCTATTATAATATCCTTTAATAATTCGAAGATTACATTCTTTGATAAATGATCGGTCACTATTATGATGTTTATAGCCCCATCACAGTGGGAAGGGGGCAATCCTATTATAAATTCAATAGAGACCTTTACCCAGATCCGTCCAGGGATAAGCAGAGGCTTTAATAGGCCCCTCTTTTTATCACACTATACGTTTCCTTATCCATAAACATCATAGTTCCTCATAAATCTTTGGACATCCTAGGATAAGCCTAGTTAATAGAACTAGTAACTAATTAAGGTTTTTAAAGTATCCCTCCCTGGATATCCTATTAATGTAGAGTTATAGAACCTTTAGATTAAACCCGTCCTTAGGGGCTTATAATATGGAATCCAGATTTTATCCCTCTATAATAATCTCTTATTATCGTTAATTATATATTCTAATAACATCATCGGTAACTTCCATTACAAAGAAAATTATTAGTCTCTTTTTTATATTACCCCCCTAATTAACTAATATTAGTTATTCTAGTCTAAGGTTTTATCCCACTAGGAGTATAATAGCTTTTCTTTAAAAGGGTTTAAGGGGGGTTCCGTTTTATCTAAGCTAAGGTTATCGATTTAATCCGTATCTCCAAGGGAGTTTCTTATACTAAACTTAACCCTCTCTATTTACCCTAATTAAACCTATACTTCTCTAATTACTATTATGTTATTAATTTATAATATATTAATCTTATTCTTTAGGAGTTTAATCTTCTAACCCTCTAACTTATTATCCTATAAAGTGCTAGGGATATCCTATTCACATCTTAACAACGTATTAGGAACTACTATTTCTTTACTAGGTCTAAATTAAATAATAAAATTATAATAAGACAATAATTCTAACCACCTAATCTAATATTTACTTAACTATCTCTTTATTATAAAATACTTCAAATTCAAATAATCAATTAAAATAGTAAACTCTTTTATACTCCATAATTCTAAATCCTAGTATTCTAAATAACATATTATTAGTAATAGTTCTTTATCGTATATCAGGTAATTACACTCCGTAAATAGGTTTTTACGTAAAAAGAACACTACAGGCTTCAGGATCCCTTCATCGTCATACTATAATAAAACACCTCTTACCACATAACCAAACAAATCAGTCTCGAATACTATAGTTCAATCAGGGTCCCAGTAAGCTAATACAAGTGCACTAATCAGGAACGTCTTCAGCTCCTCGAACACTCTAATGCACTCCTTACTCTAAATAAACAATATATCCTTTTTGGTTAAGGCTATTAGGGGCTATACAATCCCTGAGAAGTTGGGTATAGACTACTAATAGTAATTAGCAAAACCGATGAATCCATAGACTCCTTGCACTAATCAGGGTACTTCCTATCCCTAGATTACCTTCATCTTCTTAGGGTCTATGCAAATTCCCTTACTAATATTAATAATAAACCCTAAATACTTAACACTCTTAACTTTGAATTCACACTTATTAATATCCATATACAGGCCTATAACGCCTAGGTGCTCGAGGACCTTCTTAACCTTCTCTCTATAATTAGAGAGGGAGCCGTCTAAATAAATCAGGACATCGTTGATACAAGCTAAGTAGAACTCATCTAGGAAGTCTCATAGGGTATAGTTAATATATTATTAAAACGTTATGGGAACTCTAATTAAACTAAAGGGGGTAATTATTTATTTATATAACTTATACCTTATCCTAAACACTATTTTCTATTTATCTCCTTTCCTAACCCGGATCTTATAAAACACAGTAATAACATCCAACTTTATTAACCACTTTATTTTTACTAATACCCTTAGGGTTTTACTGATTAAGGGCAAGGGGTATCGGTCCTTCTTTATAATAGCATTAAGGGCACGGTAATTAACGCAGAACTGTAACCCTCCTCCAGGCTTCCAGATAAATAAAACGGGTGATAATACAGGGGAACTACTAGCCCTAATAAACCCTTTATCTAATAATTCTATAAGGGTTTAGCGTAGTATAATTAACTTTTCCCTTGATATACTATATAAAGGTCCCCAGGTCACTAGTTTATCTTAACTATAAGAGTCCTTTTTAATAGGGATAATATGGTCGATGTTCTTCTGGTACAACGGTAATTAATTAACCTTATCTTGGTCAAAGATATACAAAAACTTATAGTAATACGTAGGGAGTTTTGTCCTCGGGTTTATTTTTATTTTTAGTGTTAAGGCCTTCTCAATATCGGCTAAACTTATAGAGAATACGTTTAGGGTGGATATACTAAGAGGGGTCTCTCTTCTCTTTTATACCCACCTAATTAGAACTAAGAATACTAATCTAATATATTATTAAATTAGGAACTTTAGATCTTACTAGGCCTGACCCGGTTTCCTTTCTATTACCTAATAATCCATAACACTTATATACAGAGTACCTTACACTAGGTAAACCATAACATTATCATCAATTATCCAGGAACTTCCAAGCATAACATCATCTTCTTAGTTAAGAATAATATAAAAGAATAATCAGTATTATTTATAGTTATCAATATCGATACTAACGTAAATAACATGATGGATTACACCAGGAACTATAATAGTAACTTATATTAAATTCTAAAGTATAATACTAATACATAATAAACGGAGTTTCTTAGTGAAGGCGTCGCTAATCAGGGTAAATATCAAATACCTTATATTAATAAAAGTAATTATATAATATATCCCATTAATCCCAATATTAACGTAAAATAGGTTATAATCCATACTTTTTTTAATAACCTTTTATTCTTTTATAGCTTATTCCTCTTAATAATAACTTTCACTAGGAGTTACTTTTTTCCTGAGTCCTTAAAGTCCTAATTAGAGTTATTATCCATTTTACTTTATTCCTTAGTTTTTCCCTTAAAAGTCTTAGTCTTCTTTATCTCTTTTCAATTCTTAGGGTATTACTATTATATATGCCCTTTTTTATTATAATCATAATATCTATAAACTTCCTCTTAGCTTAGCTGTTTACGGACTTTCTTATCCTTAGTTAACTTATTTACCTTTATAAGTTCCTACTTTATTTAATGAGATTAGGGGGACTCTATTCGACTATTCTACTTCTAAGGGGACTTAGTTCTTATTCGGTTAGGGGTTAACGATCTCCTACACCGATGCTCATAGTGGGTTTAGTAGGATTCATTATCCAATTCTAAGCTTATACTTAGGAGTATCTAGGTATATATAGTGTATATTATTAGCTTATGAATTATGCTAATAAGGGGGGCTCTTATTATAATGATCAGGGCTCTTTTAAGGTAATTAATCCTCACAACATCTAACCAGTGTCCTCCTCCTACCTTTATAAGCTCCTTTTTAAATTTAGGGAGAAAGTAAACAAAACCCTTATTCTCTTTTTATTATATAATCCTTAATCGGTCAAGGGCTTGTACTTCTATGTTAGGGTCCACATAGTAACCCTTCAAATATTCCATAAATCTATCCGGGTTCTTTAACCCATCAGCCCCTCTTTACACATAATGAGCACTTACTATAACTTGTATAGTGTTTTCTAACTTAGAGTAGATGTAGGTGAATATAATTAACTCTAAACTAAAAGCTTTTCTATCCATATTTATTTTCCCTCCTATCTTAAAATACTATTATTAAAACTTCTTATATAATCCATTAAACTTCAGTGAATTAAGAATCTAATATCTAGTTTATCTTAGAGGTAATACATAGACCTAATTAGGGGGAATTAGTATTATAAAGGGTATTAGGGACTAGTTTATTATCAAGGTTGGGTACCTAGGTTCTACTAAGGCTTCTTATAATAATCGAATTTGCTCTTATTAGGTCTCTTACTTGGTTACTTAGGTGGTCCACATCTCCTATAATTGAGTTATAAGCTATCCAATTAGCTATACTAACTATTATGGGTTTCCAAATAGTTTAGTATTACCTTCCATCATCGTATATTTATCGCTTATCCTAGTATTTTACATTCAATAATAACCATAATATACTTAATAACGCAGTCAAGGTACTTTATGTGACGGGCTGGGCCCTCTTGGAGGCTTCGCAGCCTCTCAGCCATGGACTCCGCTTACCTAAGCCCGGCTTACCTAAGACGGATTAACCTTAGGCCTGATCAGAGCAAACGGGTCCTGTGGGGTGGAAAACATTTTCTCCTTTTCTCTCTCATCTTAAAGATACTCGTAGTAGTCGCCATAACTAGTTATAATATACGTGTTTGGACCGTTACATTATCTTTAAGATCTTAGTATTATCGGAGATAACGAGAGTACACTAGGTGCGGAAATAATTATCGACGAAAAGTAAGTTTATAACCTTAGTGGGAGTAGTAAAAAGTCCTAAACGGGTTAACTTAAAGGTCCCTGAACACTTGAAGTTGATCAGTGAGGTCTAATTAGGGCTAAGAGGTTTTAATAAACTTAAAAGAACGCATTCCGCGTAGTAAAATACTTCAATAACGTCGATTAGTATACTATGATCACTACTAAATAAAGATGTACAAAAGGAACGATAACCGTATTACAATGGAAGATAACGTCGACTTATCCGGAAACCCGTAGTAGTTAGTGTAGTTGATCGGTTAGTTATTAGCCTAGTTATAGGAGATACGGACCACCTAAGCAGCTAAACGAGAGGCCCAATAAGAGTAAATTCGAATACTATAATAGACCCTAGTAGAACCCAGGTACTTAACCTTAACGTTACACGAAGCCCCTATACCCTCTACAACACCGATCCCACCTAACTAGGCCTATGTACTACTTCTAAAATAAGCTAAATATTAAATTCCTAACCCACTAAAGTTTAATGGATCGCATAAGAAGTTTCAACAATGGCACCTTGAGATAGGAGGGAAGATAAGCGTGGATAAAAAAGCCTTCGGTTCGGAGTTAACCGTATTCACTTATATCTATTCTAGGCTAAAAAACACCGTATAAGCTATAATGAGTGTTTATTATGCGTAAGGAGGGGCTAATGGGTTAAAGAACCCGGATAAATTTATGGAATACTTAAAGGGTTACTATGTAGACCCTAATATAGAAGTACGAGCCTTCAACTAACTAAGGATTATACGGTAAAAGGAGAACGAGAGTTTCGTTTACTTCCTCCCTAAGTTTAAAAAGGAGCTCATAGAAGTAGGAGGAGGATACTGGTTAGACGTTATAAGGATTAACTACCTTAAAGGAGCCCTGAACACCATAATAAGAGCCCCCCTTATTAGTATAATTAATAAACTAACGATATACACTGCATACACCTAGATACTCCTAAATATAAGCTTAGAATTAAATAGTAAATTTTACTAAGCCCGCTATGAGTGTCGGTGTAGGAGATCGCTGACCCCTAACCAAATAAGAACTAAGTCCCCTCGGAAATAAAACAGTTAATTAGAGTCCCCCTAACCTAATTAAATAGAGTGGGAACCTACGAAGGTAAATAAGCTAACTAAGGACGAGAAAGTCCGTAAACGGCTAAGCTAAGAGGAAGCTCGTAGATGTTATAACTGTAATAAAAAAGGGTATATATAATGGTAATGCCCTGAGGATCGAAAAGAGACAAGGAAAACCAAGACTTCTAAAGGAAAAACTAAGGAATAGAGTGAAATGGATAGTAGCTTTAATTAGGACTCTGAGGACTCGGGAAAAAAGTAACTCCTGGTGAAAGTCGTTATTAGGAGGAATAAGTTATGGAGGAATGGAAGGTCGTTAAAAAGAGTATGGATTGTGACCTATTTTATATTAATATTGGGATTAATGGGATATGCTATATAATTACCTTTATTAATATAGGGTGTTTAATATACGCCCTAATTAGCGACGCCTTTACTAAGAAACTCCGTTTATTACGTATTAGTATTACACCTTAGAACTTGATATAAGTCACCACTATAGTTCCTGGTGTAATCCGCTACGTTATTTACGCTAATATCGATATTGATGGTTATAAATGATATTGATTATTCTTTTATATTATTTTTAACTAAGAAGACGATGTTATCCTTGGAAGGTCCTGGATAATTGATGATGATGTTATGGTTTACTTAGTGTAAGGTACTCTGCATATAGGTGTTGCGGATTATTGGGTGATAGAAAGGAAACCGGGTTAGGCCCGGTAAAATCCAAAGTTCCTAATCTAATAGTAGATTAGATTAGTATTCTTAGCCCTAATTAGGTGAGCACGGAAAAGAAGAGAGACCCCTCTTAGTATATCTACCCTAAACGCGTTCTCTGTAAGTTTGGCTGATATTGAGAAGGCCCTAATACTAAAAATGAAAATAAACCCGAGGACAAAACTCTTTACGTATTACCATAAGTTTTTGTATGTCTTCGATTAAGATAAGGTTAATTAGTTACTACTATATCGAGATAACATCGACTACGTAATTCCTATCGAAAAAGACTTAACAGGGTAAAATAAGCTAGTTATATGGGGACCCTTATATGGGATGTCTAGGGAGGAGCTAATTATACTTCGACGGACCTTCACAGAATTACTGGATAAAGGCTTTATTCGTGCTAGTAGTTCTCCTGCTTTATCACCCATCCTATTTATTCGAAAACCCGGGGGAGGATTGAGGTTTTATGTCAATTACCGGGCTCTGAACACTATCACCAAAAAAAACAAATATCCCTTACCCCTAATCAATAAAACTCTGAGAACCCTAACTAAAGCTAAGTGGCTAATAAAGTTAGATATTATTGCTATATTCTATAAGATTAGGGTTAAAAAAGGCAACGAATAGAAGACGGCCTTTAAAACAAGATACGGCCTATACGAATAGATGGTGACTCCTTTTGGCCTAATAGGGGCCCCCACTACGTTCCAGAGGTATATTAACCACACTTTACGGGACTTCCTGGACAAATTCTGCACCGCTTATATCGACGACGTTCTAATCTATTCAGATAGCTCACTCGCTGATCATAAGGAGAAAGTCAAGAAGGTCTTAAGTCGTCTAAGTGCTACTAGCTTATAAATCGATATTAATAAATGCGACTTTGAGATGAAGAGGGTTAAATACTTAGGGTTCATCATCGATGCAGGGAAGGGTATCCGCGTTAACCTAGAGAAAATTAAGGCCATCCAGACATAGGAGGTCCCCCGATTAGTACAAGGAGTCCATACCTTCGTTGGTTTTACAAATTACTACCATTAATTTATACCGGACTTCTTAGGGTTAGTACACCCCCTTATAACTTTAATAAAAAGGGATATCCTATTCGTCTAGAGTAACGAGTATATAAAAGTGTTTAATAAGTTAAAGGCCCTCCTGATTAGTGCCCCTATACTAGCACATTGGGATCCTGATCAAGCCACTATACTAGAAACAGACTCATCAGGTTATATGGTGGGTGGCGCTTTATCACAATACGACAACGAGGGTATTTTACGGCCTATTACGTTCTTTTCACAAAAGAACTTACTAATAGAATATAACTACTTAATATATAATAAGGAACTATTAGTTATAGTCCATTATTTAGAACACTAGGACTCCGAATTAAGGAGTATAAAAAAGTTTATTATCCTAACTAACCACCTTAACCTTAAGTATTTTATAACTAAGAGGCAATTAAGTGAACACTAGGTCAAATGGTCGGAGCTCTTATCCCGTTATAACTTTATAATCCAGTTCCAACCCAGTAAACAAGCGATAATCCCTAATACACTATCTAAACGAGAATAAAACGTTCCCAATACTTAGCGAGATGATCGACTAGAAGGACGGAGAATACAGCTCCTAAAGGGGAAACGGAATATGGTTATGGTGAACCGGGTAACTCTCGAAACGAATTAAATGGATATAATAGAATCCGTGGAAAGTACTATAATAGGTGATATAGATCAGGACAACGATCCTAAGGCTGATCGGTTAGAACCCATCCTAAACCCCTTTAAAGAGGAGCCCCTAAAGTCCTCTTAGATTAAAGGACTATAATTAAATAATCGTTATTAGCTAATTAGGACAACTATGAAAAGGGGGGACCATTAGTTACCATCACAATAAAAGCTACCCATAATACTATTAGAGTACTTAGTGGACAACGACGGTAAACTCCTTTAGAGGGAAAGGATCTAGGTCCCTTATTACGAACCCTTATAAACCCGGTTAATCTAAAAGTCCCACAACTTAACACTTAGTAGCTATCTCAGCAGAGACGCATTAAAAACCTTAATCAGCCGCCGCTTTCACTGGCCAGGCCTGTCGCAGGATATCCGACGCTTCATAAGGAACTGCGACGTCTATGGACGGGGTAATATATGGCGGGACAAAAAGAGGGGTCTTCTAAAGCCCTTACCCGTCCCTGATTAGGCCTGAACAGAGATATTAGTCGACTTTATTATAGGGTTACCACTAACCCGCCGTATAAGAGTAATGAATATTATGGTGATAATAAACTAATTATCTAAGAACGTAATTTTTAAGCTATTTAAGGATATAACGATGGATATTATGGTTACGGCGTTAATACTTAGCCTAATTAGACACTACGGACCCCCGAGAGCTATTATTTCGGACAGAGGCCCCCAATTTACTAGTTGTATATAGAAACAGCTCTATTAACTATTACGAATAAAACAACGTTTATCTACGGCCTTCCACCTAGAAATAGACGGCACCATAGAACGAGCTAACTAGGTAATAGAAACCTACCTCTGAGCTTATACTTCGTATACTCAAAATGATTAGGATAACCTACTTCTAATAACGATAATAGCTATTAATAACAGGGTTACCTCGTTAACAGGCCTCAGCCCTTTCTTCACCATCCACGGCTATAATATCGACCTGATCAGAGTAAAGGAGACTCTGTGGACTAAAGGAAAGACCCCCGTAGCTCGGGCAAAGGTCCTAGTCTCAAAGTTGAAGGAGGCCTCCGAATAGGCATAAACGGCGATGGCCTCCACCCAAGAACGACAAGAAGCCTCGGTAAATATACGATGCTAACCTTTTAATTAGTTTCGACTAGGGGATAAGGTCTGGTTAAGGCTTAAGAACGTCCGTTCTAAGAGATTATCTAAGAAGTTGGACTAGATGAATACGAAGTATATTATATTAGAAATAGTTAGATCCTATGCTTACCGGCTTAATACGCTGTTGGGTATTTATAACGTTTTTTATGTATCCCTAATTAGGTATACGAGAGTCGACCCACTACTATCATAAGAACGAGATGACGCTTAACCACCACCTTTATTAATAGACAACGAAAAGGAATTCAAAGTCGAAGAAATTTAGGACGCTAAAAAGATTCGTGGTTCCTGGAAGGTTTTGGTTAAGTGGAAGGGCTACGTAGAGCCTACTTAGGAACTAGTTAAGTTGTTAACGGAGACTATAATTTTGGATTATTACGAGGCTAGTTATAGATGAGTCCCTTTAAACGGGGAGGAGGGAGAGGGGGGGTAATTGTGATGGGCTAGGCCCTCTTAGAGGCTTCGTAGCCTCTCAGCCATGAACTCCACTTACCTAAGCCCAGCTTACCTAAGACGGATCAACCTTAGGCCTAATCAGAGTAAACGGGTCCTATGGGGCAGAAAACATTTTCTCCTTTTCTCTCTCATCTTAAAGATACTCGTAGTAGTCGCCATAGCTAGTTGCAATATACGTGCTTGGACCGTTACACTTTACTACGAGTACACACACGCATACTTTTGAGTTTATAATAACCTCTAAGTCTAATTAAGCTATACTAATTAATTTTAGATATTTAGGGACTCCTTAGGTTAACCCATCTAAAACTTCTTACTACTCTTATATAAATCATAAACTTCTATATTAGGTATTCAATTAATTACCTTTAATAATCTTAAAAATAATATAATAGTCCAAGTACATATATTATAACTAACTATAATAACTACTATAAGTATCTTTAAAATAAGGAGAAAAAAAGAAAAGTCTACTACCCCACAAATCCGTTGGATCCTAATCAGGTCTACCTAGGCCTGATTAGGCTTAGTAAGCAGCGGCTGGCGTTGAACATGGCCGAGTGGTTCCGAGGCCTCTGATCGGGCCTTGGCCCGTGACAGGGTGAGTAGAGGATACCATTACTAGGCCCGAGTTAAATAACAAGGCTATGTAGAGTTAACTTAGGAGCTTATGGAAGTAGTATTAGAAATAAAGGCTTTAGATAAGTATAAACGGTGGTATAGAGAAATTAATACAATAAATAGAGACCCGGCGTACGCCCCGAGAAGACGTCGGAGAGCAGCAAATTAATAGCCGCCGGTGCACCAGCAGAACACCGGTGGGGAGGGGGGGAAAAGGAGGGGGCATTTATTACGGGCTAATACCCATAATGGCCTAAGCTTTACCTGAGGCGTTAACCAGCATCCAACAAAAGAGCCCTCCGGTTAAAGGGGCCTCCAATTAAAGGGCTTCCGGTGACCTCCGGCGCCCCACCAGAGGTCCCCTTTGTTCTCCAGTAGTATAGATTCCTACACCGCCCCCCTTACGAGGAACTTCCTCTCTTCTGCTTCTTAACTTAAAGTAAACAGTAATAGAGCACCCTAAGGTCGAAAACACCTAGGCCTAGCCCTTCGCAGAGAGTTTATAAATAGGCTATAGTTTAGGGTTAGGTGTTTAGGTTTTAATAAGCTTTATGTCATGATATAGCCCACAATTACTGTCCCGTAATAGTGGTTCCACTTTTGCGACACTTTATTAAAGTAAAACATAAAATCTTTGGAGTTATATTAACCTCTAAGCTCCCCGGCTACGTAGAACATAATAATTACCTACTAAGGATTAGTATCCAAATAGGAGTTAATTAAGTACCATAGTTCCTAGTTAATAGGGTAAAATGCTCTATCCATAGTGATTTTATCCCTCATTTATTATACCTAAAAAAATAATCCTTCCATTTCCCTAAGAATTTTAAGGGTATTAATAATAGTTTATAACATATTAGTATTTCTATCACGAGGTGGTGGCTACCTACTAGCGGGGCTTTGGTGCTTACATCTTCCATAAGGGTCGATAACGTTGCCCCTAAACCTCGGCTTTACTCCAACTTATTAAAAAGCTTAATAATCCTCACTTATAGGGGCCCAAAGGCCTCATTTAAGGTTAACTATAATTAGGCCTACAGTTCATCAACCATTGTGCTAATTAGTATCCTCCTTTTAACTAGTGGGGAGCTATACTTTACTTAGTATCCAAAGTTCATCGATCTATTATTAGAGGACTATACTTAACCTAGGATTCCACTTTATAACTAGTAAAGAGCCGGGCTCAACCTAACGGTATTTTATATAATAAATAAAACTAAGCTTAAAATATACAAAGGGCTAGTCCTAGGCCTTATCTCAACCAAAAAGTAACCAAATACTATTTATTTCAAACTAAAAAAGAAAAGGGTAAACTACGATATAACACAAAATCTCTACTTCCTAGGAGGTGGGCACTAATGGGGCACCGGTGGGGCACCAGTACAAGCACGGGCATAGCCCGGGCATAACCACCGGGTTCAGCCCGTGACATTAAGCTACTTAACCCTTGGGTCTCCAAAATACCTTAAACCACCAACGAAATAGTTTCTTAGTCTTCTCTTATAAAGGAAAGGATCTATCAATATCAGGGAAGCTCTCTAACTCTAATTTATAAGATAGTCGACAAATATTTTAAAGGTCTATAATTTATTTTTTACTAGACTACCTTTGTAGAGGAAAGGGTGTAATATTTTTAGGATATAAATATAGCCCTTAGTGTCACGGGCCGAACCCGGTGGTTATGCCCGGGCTATGCCCGTGCTCGCACTGGTGCCCCACTAGTGCCCACCCCCTAGGAAGCAGAGATTTCGCGCTATATTGTAGTTTACCCTTTTCTTTTTTAATTTGAAATAAATAGTATTTAATTACTTTTTAGTTAAGATAAGGCCTAGGACTAGCCCTTTGTATATTTTAAGCTTAGTTTTATTTATTATATAAAATACCATTAGGTTAAGCCCGGCTCCTTACTAATTACAAAATGGAATCCTAGGTTAAGCATAACTCCTTAACAACAGATCGATAAACGTTAGACACTAAGTAAAGTGCAGCTCCCCACCAGTTAAGAAGAGGATATTAACTAATATAATAACTAATAAACTATAGGCCCAACTATAATTAGCCTTAAACGAGGCCCTCGGGCCCCTATAAACGAGGATTACTAAGCTCTCTAATAAGCTAGAACGAAGCCAAGGTTCAGGGGTAATAATATTAACCCCTATAAAAAATACAAATACCGAAGCCCCACTAGTGGGTAACCACCACCTCGTAATAAAAACACTAATACACCGTAAACCACTACTAATACCCTTAAAGTTCTCGGGGAAGTAGAAGGACTACCCTTTTTAGGTATAATAAATAAGGGACAAGATCGCCATGAACAAAGTATTTTACCCTATTAACCAGGAACTATAATACCTAATTAACTCCTATCTAAACATTAGTCCCTAATAGGTGGTTACTATGTTTTACGTAGCTAGGGGGCCTAAAGGTTAACGTAACCCCGAAGATTTTATATCCTACCTCAATAAAACCTACTAAGACCCGAACACCCAACCCTAAACCATAACCCAACTGTAAACTCTCCATTAAAAAGATAATAAAAAGCTAGCTACTTTCCTACTGTCGGAATATCCACGCCGGACTGGCGCCACCTGTTGCCGCCTATCGCCTATTGGCCCGATTAGCGAGCCAATCAGAAGGCAGGAATCGGTTTTAGATCGGCAGCGTTAGATCGTTGCCGTAGGCCCGATTCCTTCCTTTAATAATAACAGAGCAGATACGACGAATATATCGTTATTTGCCCACCTTCTACACTAGGCCTAGTGAAGTGAATTTAATACTGATTAGTGGTTGAATACCATTTCCGTAGATTAGTAAGGTGAACTTTTTACTAGAAGAGGTAATATTACGAAGTCCCGGGATGGAATAGCCCGTTCAACGGATCTCACGATATTCACGCTATAGGAAGAAGTTGTGATAACCTTGGTTGGTGATACGATTAACGATAGGATACCGTAGGAGCTTCCTAGGAGTTTATACGAAGTCACTGGAGCGATAAGTTCTACTCGATGTGATGGAATACGGCCTTTGTGTCCATTACGCACGGCTTACAACGAAGATCTTGCGATTAGTAGTAATATAAAGCGCCCTTGCACTTCTATTACCGATTTTCGTTCTCAACGAAAAGTTATTTATTATAATTAATACCCCCTTCTTTTTTAAATATTACTCTATTACCCCGTAATTATAGAAATACCTCGGAATTAGTACTTAAAAAGCTGACTTTTACGAGAACCCCGATTTTACCGTTATCACCATCGTTACTCACTCTTACCTTTAGAGTAGTGACCCTGAATACCCAATAAATACGATACTAGAGATAATAACCCTATTTTCCGATTATATCCATAAAAAAGAGCCGGTAACTGATACCGAGACTAGAGCGACCTACTAAGGACATAATATCCAATACTTAAAGAGCTGAATTTAATGAGAACTCCGATTTAATTATCGTCGTCCCTGCCCCTAAAGATGACCTAGACGTAGATATAAAACTAGAGATAACACTAAAAGAAGGAAGACTCCCTTTTTACACTACTTATTAGAAGTAGTATTCCATAGATAATAAGTAGTAATTCGCCTAATGAATAGTATACGTCCTCGAAGCTATGGCTTAGAGGAAACGCCCTGTATTTGAGACGTCGTTAACCTTACCTTCGTATACTAGAATATTTACTAAAATATTAGGAAGTGACCCAACTACGGCGAATCCGACCCTGGAGGAGGTCTAGGATACTTAGGACCCTCCACGAAAAGAGATGGTAAGAGTATTAGCCCCCACTAATACTCAAAATTAAATAGTGAACAGCTCCTTAGTCCTATTATTAACGAAATATGAGAGGGAGGTTAACCTTTACGAATAGGGATTATGGGCTAGGTATAGGCCAAAAAAGGTGACTCTCGAGTCCGACCCTAAATCAGCAGTAACAATGGTAGCATTCCTTATCGAGATATGGACCGTGGAAGGTATTGTTGGCCATGACCTAGAAATAGAATTTAAGTCAGATTTCGAAGACTAAACCCAAATTATGTTTAATATCCTCGAAACCTAAGTGGTGAGAAGATTATGCGATTTCCTACTCTACTATAATATATTTATCCCTATAAAAAAGTAGAGGATCCTAATTAAACTTTTTAACTTTAAGGAGACCCTAGTTCTATATTACTGGACCTACGAAGAAGTTAATAAAATTAGCTTTAAAAGCCCGTTTTTTAGGAAGCTTATAAAGGACCCAGTCCTCTATAAGGAATTAACGAGGAAATGGGTATTATTATTATTTGAATCCCATTTAGAAGAGATTATAGTATAGAAGAACTCCCTGTAAACACCACTACTCTTAGAGAGAGTGGGAATAAGCTAAGCTTACACCGGGTTACGCCCTTAGAATCGGTTATAACTACTTAAATAACTTATATTCACCTAGGAACTATTAGATTAAGAAAAACACTATACTATAAATGAGATTAGCGAAATAGTGACCCCTTAGTAATAAAGTATGCTTATTAAGGTATATACTAATGATATAAGGTATAATAGTGAGAAATTCGATGTCCTTAACACCAAATTCCATATCTTCCTCAAAGCTTATAGAAAAATCGGAGTTAACCACTACGCAACGGCTAGCCTACTCCCTATAATGCTAAAAGGGAGAGCTTCTTAGTTCTATTATGGTTATATTAATGGTATGCTAATTATTCGGTTAATAGAGGAGGTAGTTAATAAGCTACGACGCCACTTCGAAGGAGACCAACGCCGTTAAGCCTATATTATCGATTAGAACGGAGTAGATCTTAATAAGGTTATTTAGAAGAACCCTGAGAAGATAAAGGTTGAGGCTCTAAAGACCCTCTTTAACGACTTAACAAATCTCCAATAAGCTCTTATATTATACTACTAAGGAAACTAGGTCCTAAAGGATAAGCTAATCAGAGCTACTATCTCCGTAAAAGAGTGCTACTCTACTAACTTAACTAGAGTAAATACAACGGAGGAGTTTTATAATACGATGAGGATGAGCCTCGACTTAGAGGAAAGAGGAAGAGACGTTCACTATTAACACTTTGTATTAAAAACAGAGTTAAACGAGTAGTTCTGGACTGACCAATACTATAACGGAAAAGGGTAAAGTAACCACTATAGAGGTCACCAACAATAACGAGGATACCCTCACCATAGTAAAAAGTGTTATATCTACGGTAAAGAAGGGTACTAGTCTATAAAGTGCTCTATAAAGGAAAGAAGTAAAGTGTATAAACACTTTAGGTTAAATAAGGACATCTCCGATACCTCTCCTAAAATATATAGCCGTTTCCTCGTTCAATATAAAGGAGATAAAGTGCTCAACGACGAGGATATTAGGGATAAGGAAGATCTAAGCTAATACCTCACTAACGCTACCCTTAACGAGGAAAACGAGCATAATAACGAATTCCACGTCTCGTTCTTCGGCCACACTACTACTCTAGCCAACGAAAACCTCGCTCAAACCCTGAATAACTAAGCCGCCTACTACACTATCACAGGGAAGGATATTTATAGTATACCCATAAAATTACCAGCCTACGAAGTGTTTATTAGTAATAACCACTACGTAGTAACAATCTTCCAGGGGATTATACTTAATATAGGAGTAATCGGCGTTTTTATGGTTAAATACCCTTAATTCCTTACTCTATAAAAGATCAACACTACTATAAAACTCAACACCTCTAAAGCAGGCCAAACGAGCATTACCTTCGGAGATAACCCTCCAATACCCTCCATAGGACTAACCCATGTGAATTCACCCTTCAAACAACTACCCTTCCACGTTATAAATACTAATACACTATTCTTATTTTATTTAAGAGATATAAACAATTTAGGGATTTATTTTAATAATATCCACAACTTCCTCCAATAAGGAGATGTGAAGGTCCCTATTATACGCAAATGGGGGTATCCGTGGATGCTTATACACTCTCTAGAATAGAGTTTTACATAGAATCACCTTATAAACACGGAATTACGTAAAATCCACCGTCGTTTCGGCTACCCATTAGTATAAAGGTTTTATATAATCCTAAAAAGAGCTAGTAACGATGTGATGTTCAAAGTAATCCAGCAGCTCATAAAGTATTACCGTTAATACTAAATGAATGGACAAGCTCTAGGGAGATTCAAATTCACCCTTAGAGACGATGTGGACTTTAATTATAAGGTTATTATTAATATCTTCTACTTAGAAGGGAATAAACCCATAATCCACATCGTTAATACGGCCATTTCCTTTAACGTAGCTAGGTTTCTGGAAAACGTTAACGTAAAGTATACCTAGGAAATACTATGCGAATACTAGATTAATACCTACCTTGGACCCCCTAACTGGATTATTATAAACACTAGTAGAAATTTTAGCTCTAAGGAATTCAGGAATTCAGTGAGATCTATGGTGATCAAAGTTAAAGAGGTACTCGTTAAAGCCTATAATAGTATCGGGAAGGTAGAGCAATACTATACACCCCTATAATAAGTATATAATATTATCCGCTAAGAATCCCCTTTTACACCACCGAAGATCGCCCTATAAAGTGCAATTAAAGTAATTAATAATACGGCTAGCCCAGATGGTTTTGTTTTAACCCTACTCGTCTTCGGAGTATACCCACGCATAAATACAAACTCACCACTATCACCAGAGATACGATAACACACAGAAGCTACGCAGAAGGTTATAGTGAAGCTACGAGAGATTTACATAGAACGTATAATAATTGATGTTCTCGTGATAAGAAACGGCCTAAATACGGCCCCTACACAAGATCTACTACTATAGTTGAAAGTTATCGTTTAATATGAGAGAAGGGGCTGGACAGGCCTATATACACTCCTCGTTAATGAAGGTGAAGATTACGTTATCTAATTACCCTCTAGACTAAAGATTTTCAGGTCTATTATTATTAAACCCTTCCTAAAAAATAATAACAAAAATACGGTCCTAGAGATACTAAGAGATAATGAGGAAGACGTCCTTAATAAAAAAGAGGAAATCCGAGATGAGATTATTATCTGGACAAATACACCACCCCCAGAAGAAGAGCTAGCACTACCACCTCGATACCCGAGAAGTAGACCACAGAAGAACACCCAAATTAACCTCCTAGTAGAAGTTGACGCTTTTAATAACACTAAAAGCGAGGCCATAATAACAACTACGTTTATAAGCGCTAAGGAAGAGGCAGATCACGCTCTTATACTCGAGTTACGTAAAAAGGGCATAATTAAAGTCCTAGGACCCCCGTTCAAAGAGTCCACTAAGAAGGAGATCGACGCCCTAATTAAACGAGGAGTCTTTAAATTCACTTAATACAATAAAAAAACACAAAGGGATACGTATATTCTACTTAAGGATCGTTAACAAAGTGAAGAGTAAAACAGAGATGCCCTATAAGAAGTCCAGACTTATTATTCAGGGATATATAAACGATGGTAAGGAGGTTATCCTTACATAGTCTCCGATTATTCAGAGTACCAATCAGAAACTAATTCTCGCCGTCGCTCCGTCTCTTATTTAGAAGGAGGGCTATTCACTATGGATAAGAGATATTACTTAGGTATACACCTAATCCATAATAAAACTCAAAAGGACGATCCTTATAAGATTACTAGACTAAATAAAGAAAAATTACCCTCTAAGAACTATTATGACCGTTGTATAACCATTATACGATATCATAAAAATTGGAACCCACTAATATACAATATATAGTAAGTACCATAAAGAGAAGCTTTAGATAAGGACTTCTACGTATAACCCCTATTTATTATTACTAAATAATAAAAATAAGAACTTTGCGATAATCAGTATATAAACTAATAATATTATTGGCCTAAGCGATAAGACCTTTGCTTAACGGGAAGACGAGGAACTCTAGGAAGTGATGTTCTCGGCGAAGGAGAAATAATACTTCTCTACTGAGATACTACTCGTATTTAACAGAGGGATCGTCTTAACTAATGGAAAAACTATTTTCCTATACTTAAAGGGCTAAGGAGTAAAAATACACCTAGTTAACGCTAAATCCACTACTACGAAGGAGTAGTACGTTGAGCAGTGCACCAGAAGCGTATACGCCGCCTCAAAGTGTTAACCAAAGGTAGTATTCGATTTATCCGTGGTAACCTAGTACCGAGAAGTGATATTAGAGTAGATTAAAGCTCTGAATTAACGCCTGCTATAGCAAATGGAGCACCTAGACCGAGGCCTCACTTATATACTCCTCGATTTAACTACCACTAAGCTTTTCGTCTTTGTTAATGGCTCCTTTATTAATAATAATAACCTAATGTCCTAGTTCGGATTCGTAATCCTCCTCGTAAATAAGACTAGAGGAGAATAGGATTTTATAATAAAAGGAAATATTATCCATTACTCTTTAATAAAGTTTAAGAGAGTTACGAAGAGTATCCTTATATCTGAGATATATGGGATGGTCGCTGGTGTTAATATGGCCTATGCCCTCTCTACGACCCTAAAGATCGTAACTAATAAGCTCCGAATACCTATAATCCTAATCATTGTGTATACCAACTCGTATTCACTTTACGAGTATCTCGTTAAACTTAGAACTATAAAAAAGAAATACCTAATAATTAATATTATAGTATTAAAATAGTTTTATGAGAAATGAGAATTATATGAGATCCGATGGATCCACGGAGACGATAACCCTGTCGACGGCCTAATAAAGGTTATACTAAACTGAGCTTTTATGAGGTTTGTTGAGGAGGTAAAAGTGAAGATTAGGATGGAGGGATGGGTTATGAGACCCTAAGGAGTGTCGACGGCGCTGAGTAAGAGGAGGAATATAAAGGAGATTAGGGGATATGGGAGGAATACCGTTACCGTCGTTAGCGACGGCGAGCCGGACTTTGCTCGTAGCTAGTTATGGGATACGCTCGTTTTTGTTGAAGGTGGTATAGCCGAAAACGGTACTTTTGTTATTTCCGACCGCTTTACGTACTCGTTCCGTTTATCGATTTTTTTTATTGTGTTTTAAGTAATTTGGTGCCCGCGCCGAATAACGCTTAATTTTCATTCGTTATTTGAAAAAGGGACGATTTGCGGTAAAAGAGATAGTTGCTAGTGTCGGAATATCCACGCTGGACTGGCGCCACCTGTTGCCGCTTATCGCTTATTGGCCCGATTAGCGAGCTAATTAGAAGGTAGGAATCGGTTTTAGATTGGTAGCGTCAGATCGCTGCCGTAGGCCCAATTCCTTCCTTTAACAACAACAGAGCAGATACGACGAATATATTGTTATTTGCCCACCTTCCACACTAGGCCTAGTGAAGTGAATCCAACACCTACCGAAATTCGAATAAATAATAGTAGACATAGGAGGTAGTGCATAGCCCGACACCGTTAAGATTACTATGTTGGAAAATACCCTTACTTCCCACCTAAAGGAGCACCTGATCACCGTCTCCCTACTAAGGGAGTACACTTAGTAGTTTACTAGGGTATAGGATATTACCTAAAAGTTAGAGCATATAATACCCATTACTACTAAACAAGAGCATCGCTGGTCCCTAACCCCAGTCCCTCTATAGAAGGATCGTAATAGAGATGTTCAGATGATTAGCGCTGCCCACACCTTATTAACTTAAAAAAAGGAAAAGGACTACCACCACCACTACTCCTCGGGTAACCCACCAGTGGACCACCGTGAATACTTTTACTATAACAAAAAAACTATATTACTAGGAATTATTAGAAAAAGGTTCCTAGGTAAGTGAAGGTTACTTATACTAAGGTAATAAAAAAGTAAAAGGATCCTAGGTCAAAAGAAGAGGACTAAGAGGCTACTAATACCTCCTCTAATAAGGATAACTCAGGAAAAGAGTAACTCTAGTACAAAGTTGGGTACTAGAGTTGACGAAGGAGGAAATTAAAGGATGGGAGTCCCACCAAAAAGAGTAATAGTAGAGGAGCTAAGGGTTAGCCACTATTTAGGTAAGGATTAATAAAGGACACTTAATATACACCCTCATCAATACTAACTACGATGTTTACATAATAATAGATCAGTCTCTTTTTAGACACCTCCAACTACCACTAGTGGATTAGAAGAAGTATGCCCTATGAGGGTATACGCAAAACAGGCCATCACCTGGTGATGCCTAGGGTATAGTTATCCTAGATCTGGAATTAAATAGCTATACTTAGAAAGTTTACGTATACGTAGTAAAGGGCCTAGACCCCCCCATATTCCTAGAGAAACTATGGATAAAAGTGAACTGTATAATATATAATACCACTACCAAGCGGGTACACCATAGTAGGGGAGGAGTAAACGTATACCTTTTTAATTAGGAAAAACCAATTATTATAAAAGAGATTCGCATAGCCCGATTACTAATAGCCCCTACGTTTACAATTATATACCAACGAATAAAGTACTAAAGGGCACTAAAGGCCCAGGTTATAATTATAAGCTTAAGGGATATCGAGGATGCACTAAAAAAAAAATTTATGAATATAAAGGAACTCGTCCTAGGTTAGGTCTATAAGGAGTTTAGAAGCTTATTTGACCCGGGGAAGGTGTACTTAGTGCCCCCTAGGAGACCAGGGGTTAACCATAAGATCCCCCTTATTAAGGACGCTTATAGCCAGGAGTTTACACTTCCATAGGGACCCTTATATAAGATGTCCCGTGAGGAACTTTTGGTCCTAAAAAAGACACTAGAGGACCTACTGGACAAAGGGTTTATTCGAGCTAGCAGCTCATTAACGGGTACCCTAGTGTTATTTATTAAGAAGCTTAGTGGGGGAATTCAGTTCTATGTTAATTACCGAGCCCTTAATAATATTATAAAAAAGGACCGTTATCCACTGCTACTTATATTAGAGACCCTCCGATGGGTAACCATTATATAATAGTATACGAAATTTGATATCGTAGTTGTGTTTTATAAAATTCGGATTGTAGAAGAAGACGTCGAGAAAATAGTGTTTTATACGAAATATGGACTCTTTGAGTGGTTGGTCTACCCTTTTGGACTTACCGGGGCCCTAACTACGTTCTAGTAGTATATTAATACAACTCTCCAAAACTTCTTACATGACTTTATTACCACTTATTTGGATAATATCCTAATTTATACGTTTAGGTTAAAGAAGAAGTACGAAGAGAAGGTATGGGTGGTCCTCCGGCGCCTAATAGAGGCCGGATTATAACTAGACCCTAAGAAGTATGCCTTTTTAGTCAAGATCGTGAAATATGTTGGGTTTATTATTACTACTAAAAAAGGGATCTTATGTGACCCTGAGAAGTTAAGAGCTATTACTAAGTTGCTACCTCCTAGGACTATAAAGGGGGTTAGAAGTTTCCTTAGGTTTACGAATTATTATTGTATTTTTATACCTAATTATATTATTATTATTGAGCCCCTTACGAGGTTTACGAAGAAGTCAGTTGTGTTCTACTAAGGACCTAGTTAGGAAAAAGGATTCTAGGAGCTTAAGTGGTTATTTAGTATAAAGCCGGTGTTTCACCGCTTTAACCCTAAAAGAAAAATAATAATAAAGATAAACTATTCAGGGTTTACCTTAGGCGACACCCTTATATAAGAAAACTCCGATAAGCACTAACACCCCATCGTATTCCACTCACAAAAGTTATCACCAACCGAATATAACTACCCTATCCATAATAAGGAACTACTCACCGTACTCGTATACCTTAGGGCTTAGAAAACAAAAGTATAAAATATAAGCAACTTCAAAATTCTTATAAATCACAAAAACCTTAAACACTTTATAAGAAAGTAACACCTCACCGAGAGGTAAAGCTGGTGGGCAGAAGAGCTAGCCTAATACGACTTTTATTTGGAGTACTAACCAAGAAAAGAAGTAGTAGTCCCCAATACCTTCTCTTAAAGGGAGCAGGACACCCCCCAGGGCTAGGACGATAAGAGAGAACAGGGATACGTACTCCAGTTAATACCTAACCACGCTATCCCTAAGGAGGGAACTGGTACCCCCTAGGTGAGCTACACTATAAACGACTTACTAATACTCCCACACATAATAGTATTCATAAATAATAGCGAATTATAAATACTTTAGGATTATATTATTAAAGAAAATAGATTATACCACTAAACTTACGAAGTGGTGAAGTAGGGATAATATAGTTTCCCACCAGAGTTATAATTAAAGGTCTAAATCACAGAATATACGATTAACAAGTAGTAGAGGCTGATGTTCCGGGATAAAATATAAGTTCCCAGAGGAAAAAATAATAACAACCCTTTAAACCTACTACGAACAAGGGTTATACAGGAGTACCACAATTCTAGTACTAATGGTCACCCAGGGCGTAACAGCATATTCGAGATTATAAGCCGACGCTTTTACTAACCGGAGTACTCCCAAATAGTCAAAAAGTTCACGAGGAACTATTATGTATATGGTAATATCCATATCTAAAAATAAACTAAAAAGGGGTTACTTAAGCCCCTACCTATCCCCCTTTGAATAAGTAATAACCTATTAATGGATTTCATTATTAATTTACTATTAACAAAAAAGAAGAAGTCCCGTTATATATAGGTTATAGTTAATCGGCTAAGTAAAGTGTTAATACTAGAGGAGATAAAGACTATGAACATAGTATCTTATACCCAATAGTTCCTCTATAACTATTACCTTTTCCACGGGATACCTTAATTAATTATAAATAATAAAAGGTTAAACTAAGTTAATAACTTTTAATAGGAGTTTTATAGGTTAATTAGGGTTACCTAACTACTAAGTACCACCTACCACCTATAAACTAATGGGGGAATAAAGTATATAAACTAGGAGGTTTAGGTTATTTTACGGGCCTATGTTATTTAGGCTTAGGACGATTAGGGAGGGTTACTTCCTATAATGTAGCTGGCCCTACGGAATAAAACCAGCTTAGTAACCAGGATCTCTTCGTTTTTTATAGAATACGGGTACTATATTGACCTATTACTAGTTATAGAAAAAGATAATAAGGGACCGCCTAACCGTAGGAAGGTGGCCGCAGATGAACTAGTGGCCAAAATAAAGGACGTTATAGTGTTTACCCAGGTTATAATAGCCTCAACACAACAACACTACAAATTAAGCACTAATTATCGCTGGTTACTAGTGGATAAGTACTAGGTAAATAATAAAGTTTAGTTTAACATCGTAAACTATAAATCCCCGTGCCTAAGTAAAAAGTTTGTATAATTATACCACTAATATTAAGTTACTAAGGTGGTGAGTATATACATAGTAGAGTTAAATATGCTAGGAGGGATTTACCCACGATTCCATATAGACATCCTCTAAAGGTCAATTAGTGACCCCCTCCTAGGCCAAATTCAGTTGGATTACTAACCACCACCTATTAAGGAAATAAATAATAAGGATGAATAGTAAATAAAGGAGATTTATATTATTAGATGGAAAATGGTGGGTAAAGGGAAAAGACGTGAAGCCCTAGTGAAGTGGGAGGGTTATATTAACCCCACGTAGGAGCCAGCCGGTGTTATAAAAGAAACAGAGGCGCTGGACCATTACAAGGAGTACTATAAGCCGATATTAGAGAATAACGGAGATACGGCGTATGCACGTACCCCCCAGGAGGCCAGCTAAGAACTAGAGGCTGCGCAGGGGGGAGGAGGGGGGTAGTATTATGGGCTAAACCCAGTAATTATGCCCGGGTTATACCCGTGCTCGCACTAATGCCCCACTGGTGCCCCACTAATGCCCACCCCCTAGGAAGTAGAGATTTCGCACTATATCATAGTTTACCCTTTTCCTCTTTAGCTTAAAATAAACAGTATTTAGCTACCTTTCGGTTGAGACAAGGCCTAGGACCAGCCCTTCGCACTTAGTAAACAACGGAGAACTAAAAGAACCCGACTATAGGATAGAGGGGAAATTAATGAATTACAAATTAAAGAGCTTATAGTTAAAAAGTGTATTATTAAAGAACAACGAGGTAATAAAGAGGAAAGTGAGGGGTCATCGAAGCGTCGTCGGACGGGTTTACAATACTATAGTATTTATCGTAAGACCGGCCATAATACAAGAACCTGTCTAGAGGTTGTGGAAATAAGTAGTTCAAGTGATTCTGAGTAATTGCAATTAATTTAATTGATTATAGTTGAGATACGAAGGCTTTTCGATACGAAGGTGGGAAAAGTGTCCTGGTTACTGATGGTGTCCCGCTTACTGATGAACCACGTTAGAAGTTTGTGATTTTCCCTATTAGTAAGGAAACTAAGGATAGTGTGTTACGAAGGGACTAAAATATAAAATACTAAAAGGGAAGGCGTTCATAAAGTAGGGAAGTCCATTTTAGAAGTCATCCCCTGAGGGGGCGTGTTAAATTGGCTGCCTGAAAGTACTTAGAACTACATAAGAGAGAACTATGAGGATTACACTTTTAAGGACTATAACCCAGATAGAATAGTGCTTAGTTATAACTCTAAATAATGGAGTATGAGCTGGGTTAAAAAAGGGCTTTACATAGATTTACACACACTCAATAATACACACAATTTTTCAACCCCTAAATTTAACAAATACTGTCGAATCCGCTGTCCTAAGCGCCTAATACACTTCCGGCGCGCTCGAAGGCCGTGCACGGCGTGGAATAATAACAGGCCGAAACGCACGCTTAAACCAGCCACTTTAAGAGCCAAGTTCTCCTCTGAATAACAGGGAGAACAAGAACAGTTACACATAATTAAATATATTACAAATTGACCCTTGAATCTAATAAGTAATAATTTAATAATTTAATACGTATTAAAAGTAGTTATTGAACCGAAATCTACTTATAACCACTATTCCTATGTATAATACCCACTTAATAATAATAATAATAACCCCTAATATAAAGATCGCACTTTAAATAACTAGGGATTAGGTCCTTTAGTTTAACTAGTTATAATCCTAAGTGAAAACCTATAGCTTATAGGACACTATAAATGTATCAGTTGAGTGTTCTAAGAGTATTAACGTGGTTCATCATCGAGCAGGACACCATCATCAACCAGGACACCATCATCAACCAGGACACTTTTCCCACTTTTATTACATAATAACTTCTATATCTTAACTAAAATCAATTAAATTAATTAGAACTATTTAGAATTACTTAACCTACTTATTTCCATAACCTCTGGATAGGTTCTTGCGTTATAGCCGGTCTTATAATAAATACCACAATGTCGCGAACTTATCCAACGACGCTTTAATGACCCCTCGTTTTCCTCCTTTTTACGCCCTTCCTCTTTAATAATACCCTTTTTAACTATAATATCCCTTACCTAAGACCCTTTTAATGCCCTTCTATCCTATAGTCTAGTTCTTTTGGCTTTACGGCGTTTATTAAGGGCCGTATTTATATCTTAAAAATGGTGTAACTCTTCCTCTATAAGGGTAGCTATATAGGAAATATACTATAAACCTTTTAAAAGTTTATTAGTAGCTTTATAAATTAGCGTTGGTGAGCTTCCCTGATACTTAGAGATTTTTTCTTTTATAAGTGAAGACTAAGAGATAGCTTTGTTAATGGTTTGAGGTGTCTTAGAAACCTAAGGGTCGGGTAACCTAATAGGGGTGTTTAGGGTTATTAGTGTTCGTAATTATATATTTAACTTAGAAAGGATAATTTAAGGGTTATAAGGAATAAGCTTAGCCCCTCTGAAACCCCTATAGATGTTTTCCTGGGTAAAGGTTTAAAGGAATGCGGCCTTAAATGTAAAGAAGAACTTGGGTTTGGTGATATGGGTAATCCGGGCTTTAATAAAGTACTTAATTTGAGAACTATATCTTAACTTTAATATATTATAATAGTTAATGTCGAGAAGTTGGGTTAGATGTGATAAATGAGTAGGTAAGCAAATAATTATAATCTTATTCTCTTTACAATACTCCTCAAAATCGCTACTAACGTAGCTTTTATGGCCATCGACGATTAGTATCCGATATGTGCCTCTTAATTACTATTTTGAGTGTTTATCGAAATACTGAAACCATTGGAGGGTAGTCTTGTTATTAGTTTATTTATTAGAAGTTGTTTTAATTGCTTAGTTATCCGGAATTTAGGCCTCAGAGTACTAATTTACGAGGTGGAAGTGGCCCTGAACCACCAAAAAAAGGCGGTATTATGTAATCATCACTAGTAACACAATAAATCGCCGTTACCTATTCTTTATTATTAGGTTAAACCTTTTTTGGTTTCCTAATCCGATTAGAATATATAATAACTATTTTAGGCCGGATTATACTTATTATAAAATTAATTTCATTAAAGTTATAGAAATCTTTATTCGTGATACCGTATTTTAATTGTATATTGGCCAAAAGTCGAAACCAAGGCTTAATAATCGTAGGATCTTCGTAGAGGCCTCTCTAATAATCATAAACGTGAGAAAATTACGTCTTAAGCTCTGGGTATCGCTGGACGAAGTGTTCTATTTAGCACTTCCCAACTGGTTGAGAAGCACACTTCTGGAGTAGTGTATTAGTTATATTTTTTATATTTATGTATTGGGGTGAGAATCCTCGAGAATCTAGGTTAATAATGTATTAAATAATTACCTCCTCCTTGGTCTCTATTAAATTTAATTATATATTGGTATTATCGGCTTTAGTAGTTTGATCGTTTATTCTGGTGTAGAGGGTAGTTTTAGGAACGTTGTAAATGATCGTTGTGTATCGGATACTTAATTGTGGAGTTGATTGAATTACTTTAATTATTAAATTAATCCTATTTTCAGATAAGGTATTAGGTATTATATAATAGAAGAAAAGATGTGTAAACGTGGGAGGATGATGGAGGTGGGAAAAGTGTCCTGGTCGATGATGGTGTCCTGCTCGATGATGAATCACGTTAGAGAAAAGACCTATAAAAAGATCACTCGAATACTAGAATAGCTAGTGATCTCCGATCACCTAAAAGTACTCCACCGAAGGGCCAGAAGCACCTCAAAAAGCAGCGTAACTTAGGAACCTAATAAAGGATACGTTCTAGGCCCTAAAGCCTCTATGGAGTGAGCTCATATCTATATCCTCTTAATAACCCTATACAGAGTAGAAACCTAGTTTAGAAAACTAACTAAACTAGTTTTAAGTAATAATACCTTTCCTTTGAGAGGGATATTAATATAAGTTAGAAGGGCCTTATTTAAAAAGTTAATAAGGTTATTATAATAACAGTCTAGGCTATTCTTTTAATTTAGAAAATAACCCTAATAAATAACCTCTTCTAAAATACTAGCTTACCTACTAGGAAGGTGGCTCTAAAGGGGATACACTTGTACTTTATAATATATTTATAAAAGGTTAACTAATAATACCTATTAATCCTAAAGTTTTTATAATAAGAAAAGTAGTAAATATAATTTTAATAGATAATAGGCCTCATCTTAAGGGTCCCAAAGCTAGTACTACTCTAATTATAATACCTTCTAGGGTTATAAAACTCAATAATCTTATAAATAAATAAAAAACTACCAAAGCCTTTTAGAACTAGCTAAAAACCGTCCTAAATACTTATATAATTATCTACTTAAATAGCTTTAAAGTGTTTAATAAAACTACTAGGTATAGGTTTATTATTTATTAAAGTAAATAGTATATAACCCAGGGCTATAGTTAACTTAGCTTAGTAAAAGTGTTTAATAGTGAGGTTAAAAGAGTAAGGACAGGGCTTTAGTGGGTCCTCCTCCCATCCCAAGGCCAGCCTATTTATAGTTATATTAATAATACTGGTATTATTCAGGGGATATGAGGTGAAGCTCCAAACTCCTCATAGGCAGCTTTCCTTAAGATCCATAAGGTGGCTAGGATATACAGTATATACACCCACTGGGCCCCAAAGTATTAGAGGATAAAAAGCAATAAAAAAGTAGACCACCTAGCTAAATAGAGTATAACACTCTTAGTACCCTTAAACTAACTAATAACCTTAGTAGAGATTAAGTAACTTATTAAGAAATGGATATAGGTCTAATGTATATAATAATAGTGTAAAAAAATAATAAATTAATACGTATAACGTACATCACAAGCGAGTGGATCAGATAAGCGAGTGGATCACCCAACCAGGACCACTTCACAAATGCAACCAAGAAGTAACAACAAAACCATTAAATTAATTGAAATTACTTATAATCCTCTTTCTCAGACATCTCTTCATTCACTGAACACGTTCATGCATTATGTCCAGTGTTACCGTAGACGCCATATCGCCGTTAACCTAATTCGGTCCTCGGTTTACGACCACTACTTCGGTACGTTTCCTTTTCCACCTAGGCTATTACCTCCCTCTGGGACTATAACTCCTTTACTTGGGATATAGTAAGACTCCCTTTTTACTTTAAATGTGTTTTCTTAGCTCTCTAGTATTAACTAAGTAGATTATGTTCCTCTTAAAATACTCTAAGTTCAAACCGTATTAAAATAAGCTTATATATAACTCTTATTATACTTTTTATAGTATAGTTAATAGTTTATACAATAAGTGTCGGGGAGCTATTCTAATAACAGGAGATTTGTTCTTTAATTAAAATTAATTAAGAACTCATCTTAGTTAGATTATTTAGTGTTTTAGAAACCTAAGATGGTGGTATTACTGGGAGGAACCCCGGGGGCATTAGAGTATATAATTTAATATCCAGCTTCGATAAGATACTCTCCGCACTTAAAGGAATAAGTCCGGACCCTTTGAAACCCCCTTGGATATTCTTTTCTATGAGAGCTTATGTAGAAGCACTGTAGAAGGCGGGGAAGAAGTCTTCCTTCGTAATGTGGGTATTACCCCGGCGTATCTTATTCTCAATTTCTCAACTATACACCATTTTAAGGGGCCCAAAACAGCCAACGTCCAAGGGCTAGAGGATATACAACAAATAAGCTGGTATACAAAGTATAATAATATCATTCTCCTTATAAAATATCTCAAAATTAGTAAAGTAGTAATTTTCGTATTTATTAACGACGAGGAAGTGATATCGACCTCTTGAACGCGGTTTTGTATGCCAATTAAAATACTAAAGCTAATCTAGGCCTCTTTTATTTATTATCCATCCATTTTTAGATATTACGATGACCTAGTCGGATAGGAGACCCGATTCAGTATACTAGGTGGAGAGGTGATATTGGCCTATAACAATAATGTATAACGGGACACTATAACCTAATAAGCCAATAACCTAAATAACTATAACCCATTCCCGATTACTAAATTATACTATTTTAGTATTTAAACACCTTTTAGAGTTTATAATAACTAATCTAATTAAGATTTAACCTATTATAAACCTAATCTTATTAAAGTTATAAATATCTAAATCCTTAATACTATACTTTGTAATTATGTTTATTATAAACCGAAACCACGCATTTATTACAACGAGATCTTCGCATTAGGCTTTCTTATAATCGTATTTACGAAAAAATCACGTCCAGAGTTATGGTTATCGCTTAACGAAGTTCAATGCCCAATACTTACTAACCGGTGGTACACTATAATTAACAAATAATTAATTAGCTATTTCTTTTATACTAGTTAACCGGGGAGGAAATAATCGGGAATCTAAGTTAAGAATATACTTAACTAACCTCTCCTCTTCTAATAACATCAAATTCTGTGAGTTTAGTATATTATCCTATTATACTAAGGTATCTATTATTCGACGACGTAAAGTTAAAAATAGCACTAAGTACATCCGGGTAACCACTCGGATACTAAGATTTGGGGTCTTTATAATCACTTGGACCACTAGGACGACCTAGGCCTCTTTGTTTGATGATGGCATTGTTTTTGGTGGACAGATGCATATTGAAAGTCGGAAGATGGAATATCGCGGTTGGGTGATCCGCTCGCTTGTCTGATCCACTCGCTTGTGATGTACGTTAGTTTAATTGGGATTCGGGGCTACTCTATTCAGCCCCCCTAAACTAGCCCTACCACGGGCTACCCTATACTACCTCCTAGTAGCCTAATTAGGTTACGGAGATTTAAATAATAATATTAATATTTTAATTATAATAAAGCCCTATTAAGTTATTGTTGGAATCACAAGGGTTCAGTCGAGTCTCATATATGAGAAGGGCCTACTGCAGCAATATATATAGCTGTTCAATAGACGTAGTAGAGGTAGGTTGTCTTGTCTAAGTTCGAACGTCGTGTTAGCCACGGCCAACGTGCTTAAGACGTTCAGCACGTTCACCGTGATCACGTGAAGATTCACGTGATCAGCGCGGAGGGCGCGCGCGACTACCGTGGCTACCGCAGTCTATGATCCGACACTTATTTATACAGGGAAGTAAAAGAAATAGATGCGAAGGGCCAGGCCTAGGTGTTTTCGATCTTAGGGTGCTCTATTACTGTTTACTTCAAGCTAAGGAGCGGAAGAGAGGAAGTTCCTCGCAAGGGGGCCGGTGTAGGAATCTTTACTGCTGGAGAACAAAGGGGACCTCTGGTGGGGCGCCGGAGGTCACCGGAGGCCCTTTGACCGGAGGCCCCTTTGACCGGAGGGCTCTTTTGTTGGATGCTGGTTAACGCCTCAGGCAAAGCTTAGGCCATGGTGGGCATCAGCCCGTAACAATAGATTACTTAGCTGATTACTAAAAGTCCCTAATAAGGAGGTAATAGTGGCTTACCCTCCACTCTTTTAGTTTACTAAAGCTTATAGGACCTATGGGATCCCTTGAACAATACTTTAAGGGGTTAATCACCGATCTTTAAGGATTTAAGGACTTTTTATATATAATGGGCTTTTTTTTAGAAGATCTACTCACACTATTAGGTATTAGCCCCCGGTTAGCCCTTAATATAACTAACTAATGTGCCCTATTAAGGGGACCAAATAGAAACTAAAGGAACTCGAGGAACCAGCGGGAACCAGGGATAGATTGAAGGTATAGTAGTTAGTAGGATTTAGAGGACGCTAATAAGGGCTTTGTATTATAGAGTAGGTAGTCTGAGCCTGCGGCCCTCCACGCCACATACCCCTCGGGAGGTCTGCCGCAAGGGCTACGCCCTTGCCGCTATGGCGTTACATACAACAACAACAACAACAACGCACGTGTATATCTGTCGATCTAAACCTTATCTAGTGTTGTGACAAAAACGGATACATGATTGTCCAACCATCAATCACCACTTACGTTACGACGTCTGGTCTTGGACATAACTGACTAGTCTTTCGAACCTGTTCGGCACAGCAGTCTACACACCGAAACTCTGTTGTCATCGTGCCTGAGACACTGCTCCCATCCGTGGCGTCAAAGACAACCCGATGCGTCTTGAAACTAGGGCCACAAAAGCGCCATTCGCCCAACAAATAATCACCACAGTGGTGAGGATGAGGAGGGGTCGGTACACATGCACCAGGTTGGACAACCAGCTGATGCTTGCGGTTGGACTGAGCAGGAATATATAAAGCAGTGAATTTCCAAATTTCCAAGATGGAGAATATCACAGACAGCACACATTCCGGTTTTTCTCTATCCCAGAACTAGATAACTATCCCCTCGACGAGTAAACACCCTCTCCACCCAACCTTTCACCATGGCTCAGGCCGAGACAATCGTTGGTGAGTATATCTTGCTTCTGGCCGTGAACCCTTGAAAGGTATGGGTAGGCGGCATGGTACTGATCACAGACTGCCCGAATAGGTGCCGTCGTTGCCCTCACGCCCCCCGATGAGGGCGACACCATCTGGGAAGCCAAGCAGATGGATATTTTCCGCAACCTGCCCCCCGGAGATAACCAGGACCGCCGGTCGATCGACTGGGCCTTCGCTCCGGTCCAGGTACGTCTTTCCAAGTCTTCCACTGCGGGAGGTTTGCAGCACCACAGAAACAGCAACATCAACCACGTCCAACGATGATTCGTCTTCGAGCACGTCTTAACTGACGTTCTTCCTGCTCCGCAGATCCACGGCTACGTCGATCTCAACACGTTTGAAATCGGCCCGGGCATCACCGTCGCCGGCACCAACGTCGGCACCATCCACGGCAACCTCAAGGACGGCGTCGGCCTCAAGATCAACCTCCTGTCGACCAAGGGCGAGATTAGACACTATCTCAAGAACGGCAACGAGGTCTGGGTCCATTTAGACGTCAAGATCGTCTTTGACGGCAGCTACAACGGCGATTACAAGATCATGAGTTCTGAGCGATTATGTTGTATCCGCAGGGTCAAAAGGTTTATAGAACGTGGCTCCTGCCCTCACAGCTGTGCAATAGGCCTGCCGCAAGTAACCAGTCACATGAAACTGCATCTAAGAAGGGGAAATCGTATGACAAACCTTGGAACAGCACCGTGATGATTGATTCATGGACTCTTACTCGGTTTTAGCTGCTTTTGCCAGAAGCTATCGTCGGGTTTACGTGGATAGGCGATATCGCAACTAGTACGAAGTGTATGTATGATGTGTTGTGATATTGCTTTTTACACCCTGCACTGCTGGTTAACACGACTTGTATCTTTGGCTCACTCTTACTGGCTAGCACCAATCGTTCTCCTTCTTCGCTCTCACATGTCAGAGGTCGGATGTAAGCGCTCATCTGTTGTTGGTCACCAAAGTCCCTTTCCTGCAGGCGCCGGGGTGCTCGGGGTCCGGGCTGTTTAGGGCGTTTTCGGCAGCGAACCTTGAAGACTGGTAGTGGAGAACTCCCCCGCACTGCCGTTTCTTCAGCGCACGCCGGCTGACGTTCAGCCTCTAGGGCGTCGAAGTAGGGCGTCAAAACCTTTTTTGCAACAGCAACTCGCTCCCGAGACGGCATCTTGTGTAATTTTTTGGAAGGATTTTCTTTTCATCTTTTGGATATTTTCCGACATACGACATAATGGCAGATCAAAAAGCGCCACCAGCACAGCTGGAGACGGGCCCGATGACCGACGACGTGCTCCGAGGCATCTTCGCCTCGGACCAGGACATGTACCCCGCGCCGCTGACCTGGGACAGGCTGGAAGGCTGGACAAGAGCAGCGCCGGAGATGGCATTGTGTTTCTACCTACCGGATGAGCCGTCGACGAGGAGTCCCGTCGGGGCCGTCAGTGCGCTTCCGTTGTTGGCATCTTCATGGCACGATTTGCTGGTCGGGAAAATCAAGGAGACAGACGTCGAGCCCGAGTTGATGTTCCCCCGCGCCGACGACGACAACGGCCCGGAGGTCGGGCTACACGTCTTTCACGTCGAGAGATTCGACACACCCGAGGCGCGGGGTAGAGTGCGTGGGTTCGCTGACCTTTCCATGAGGGCCGTCGTCGAGGCTGCGGGGAAGAAGGGGTGGAAGGTGGTCGGACATTCAGGTAAGCATTTCATCAATACCTCCCCGGGCAGGAGAGGCAGAAAAGACTGATGTCAGAGTTGAAGCACTTACAGCGACGCCAGAGGGACGGCGATGTTTCGAGAAGATGGGCTTCGAGCCCACGGGCTACGAGGAGCTTTGGGTCGCGTCCGACTCGGCGGCCCCGGGGGGCGTGCAGCTGGTGACCGTGTCCGCGGACGCCGCGGCCGAGAGCAACAAGATTGCCGAAGGCTTCGGCACGACAGTCAAAGGACACGCCAGGATGCTAGCGAAGCACCGAGTCTAGGACCAAACCCCCTTGCCGGCCTTTCTGTCGTTTGACCCGGCATTCGATGCCCAGCAGGCCGGAAAGCGGCCGAGCCTGGCCTGGTCGGAGAATTCAAGAATTCGACAAGAATCCGACAAGAATTCGAGAAGCATCAGTGGGTGATCGACGACGCGGGTGTGGAGAGCGGAAATGGAGCATCGGAGTGCGAAATTGGTTTTTTTTTTTTTTTCTTTTTTTTTTTTCGCTTTGAAATCAAGAATACGATGCGCAGACCCTCACGCCAGAAACACACGCTGGAGCAATCATTCGCCCGAACCACGACAGTTGCCCCGGAACCTGTCTCGGACTCGTCCAAGGGATTGGGAAACAACCTCGGCTCCGTCCCGCAATCTCTGGTCCAGATCATTGAGCCTCGGCCGCGGGCATGGCAACGGGGGGTGGCACGGCCGGCCACTTTCCTCTTTATCGGGGCCTCTCCATCCAGCCAGGGAACTGCTTTGTCATCGTGGCCTCAACGGCAGAGATTTCAGCCGTCGTCGTCGAGACTAGTCAGTGATTGACGGGCCCCCTGACTCGGGGTTCCTGGCCCCCACGGCCAGTCCGACAACCTGTCAGGCCAGCAGAGGCGATCAACGTGGCAGACGTGAGCTAAACGCCGATAACCGACGTCCCAATGAATGAACCCTGATGGAACGATGATGGAACCGTAGTCCTTGCAGGAGGAGGATCGATTAGCTCCGTTGGCCCATCGACAGACCGCCCACCCCGCCATGAACCGCGGCATCTCGCAGTCCAGCAGCACAAAAAAAGGAGGGGCGAGAAAAGTTCGCCTCCAAGTCTACCTGATGCTGACAGAGATGATTGACGCCAGAGACAGAACCATGGGGTTGGTCAGGGCCAAGACGGCAGACGAATCACGACTGCCGCTCAGCCACTAACTACATCCTGCTGCACACATGCATACACATCTTATCCAATTGTTTCTTTCTGATTTCACAGTCCGACTCTTACTCCTATCCTAGTCCCTAATTGTAGAGCTCATCATGTTCATCCTTTTTACGATTTTCGGATCTATTATTTTCTTCCATGGACTGAATAACTCCTCCATTACTAATTGAAAGTGCGAGAGAATAAGACAAGATGGTGGCTGGTGCTGATAGGAGCATCATCTACAAGTCCGAGACTTTTGCGAACCCATGGGGAATCAACTGAATCAGGCCTAGCGGCGAAGAACATCGCCCATTCTGGATCAGGGAAGCACGCACTTCACGTCCAAACTACCAGCCAGCCAAGGTGGGGCCAGAAGGCGAAACCGATGCCCCATCGCTGGTGGAGTGGATTCCTTTTTTCCCCTTCCTGGGCCCTCGGTCTTGTGGTTCTTCCATCATGCCGTTATGCATTCCGACGTCTTCTAGGTCCCTCCGAGGTGCCAGGCCGCCCGCCCCGTGCTGTCAGGAGGAGTGAATCATGGGACCACCTCGTCGGACCCGGCGCGGGCCCGATGGGGCGACGGTATTATTCGTTATGGCTTGAATCGCATTTAAGACGGAGTGATCCCATCTCAAGTTACAATTCGAAACAGCAGTAGAATCTCATCCCATTTCATCATCTCTCATCTCATATACCATCGCACATAAAACTTCCTTGTATAAACCTCACGATACCCAAAACTTGATACCCCTTTCCCTCTTTCCACTACACCTCCCACCAAAATGGCCCCCGTCTCCAACAAATCCTTCATCTTCAAGCAGGTGCCCACAGGCCTGCCCGTGCCAGGCCAGGACCTCGTGGTCGAGGACCGCCCCATCGACCTCGACCAGCCCCTCGACGGCGGCATCCTCATCAAGGTCCTCTACTCCTCCTTCGACCCCTACATGCGCGGCCGCATGCGCCCCGCCGAGGCCGGCAAGTCCTACATCCCGCCCTTCGAGCAGGGCGCCGTCATCGTCTCCTCCATCATCGCCCGCGTCGAGCGCTCCGACGCCCCGCAGTTCTCCGCCGGCGACCTCGTCACCGCCTTCCTCGGCCCCAACGCCGAGTACGCCAAGATCCCCGCCAAGTCGCTGCAGGCCTTCTTCAAGGTCCCCAACGCCCACGGCGTCGACCTCCCGCTCTTCATCGGCGCCCTCGGCATGCCCGGCATGACGGCCTACGAGGGCCTGTACGACATCGGCAAGCCCAAGGCCGGCGAGACTATTTTCGTCAGCTCGGCCGCTGGGGCCGTGGGCCAGATCGTCGGGCAGCTCGCCAAGGCCGAGGGCGTCAAGGTGATCGGCTCAGTCGGCTCCGACGAGAAGCTCGACTTTATCCTTAACGAGCTCGGCTTCGACGGCGGCTTCAACTACAAGAAGGAGTCCCCCCGCGACGCGCTCAAGCGCCTTGCGCCGCAGGGCATCGACATGTACTTCGAGAACGTCGGCGGCTCGCACCTCGAGGCCGCGCTCGAGAGCTTCAACCCCGGCGGCCGCATCATCGGCTGCGGCATGATTTCGGATTACAACACCCCGCTCGAGCAACAAAAGGGCGTGCGTGGGCTGTTCCACCTCGTCGCCAAGAAGCTGTCCTTCCAGGGCTTCCTCGTCGACCTCAGCCCCGCAAAGTACCTACCCTTCCAGCAGAAGGTCCAGCCGCTTATCGCCAAGGGTGAGATCAAGGTCAAGATCCACCTTACCGAGGGTATCGATAAGGCTGCTGAGGGATTCGTGGGCATGCTTACCGGCGAGAACTTCGGCAAGGCTGTGCTGAAGATTGCCCAGGACGCGTAAGGAAGGATTAATGCGGATGAGAAATAGAGGGGAAGGAAAACATTGTACATTATAATGACAATTGATGACCAGTAATACGAAATCAAGTTAAATCTGCGTGCCAAGCGACGAAATGATATCATGGTGAGGATTTTGATGAGTCAAGACTCAATCCCACTGCTAATCCAGTTAAACCTTCCCAGGTCTCGTAGAAAGCTGATACAAACGAGGACTTACAAAGAATGCCGCAGAATCCAGGTTCCATCATCGACTTGCCCGTCAAGAGTTCAGTTGCACTCTCGATTCTGCATGTATACTCATTATCATTACACATCGCTGCTCGCTCTGTCTACTCCAGCTTTGTCCCGGCTCTGGCTGCATGACAAAGCTTCGTTCCAGCCCAACACAGCCCCTGGAATTCACCCGCCATTGGGAAGGCCATGCGATGCAAAAGACACTTCTATACCCTCACGAAGTGGGTACTTGTAAGCCCACGCCGGCATCTCACCCCAGTCCTAAGCGTCAGAAACCGAGCTCTCGGCCGGGTCAGGCCCGCGTTCCAGCCACCGAATCTCCCCCGTCACGGGGTCCATGATGCACGAAAAGTGCGAGCACTCGTTGGTCGTCGGGTACGCCTGGACCCATCTCTGCAGCCTGGCCTCGCTCACGCCGCGCGGCTTGCTCCGGCTGGCTTTAACAATCGTGGGCATCTCCAGGCAGACGCCGTTCTCCTCCGCCTGGGTTCTGGCTTGGGTCTCGTGTGTGTAACCCTTGACATGCTTAATCCACCGGTCGTGCAGCGCCTTCAGGCGCTCCTCCGATTCCCCTAGCCAGATGTCGTCACCCAGGACCTTGGCCTCGACGGTATCGGCATCGCTCTTCTTGGCTTGGCGGCCGCAGCACGGGCCGTGGTCGAGGTCGTGGTTGGTTTGGATCATGAAGTGTCTGCTGGCCTTGATCCTCCCGTTGGTGAGGTCTTTCTGGATGATGGCGATGTCTGTGCCGTCGCAGAGAGTTAGGTAGCATGGCGAGGTCCTGATTGATGCCAGTTTTCTGGCCTTCTCCGGGATGGTCGATAACTTGTTCGGCTTGCCACTGACTTCGTCGGGGGCTGTCGCGGCCGAGTTTGAGGGCTCGTCGAGAGTGTTCTCGACGAGTAGGACTCGACGCAAGACGGACGGGACTGCTTCGCGGAAGCCGAGCAACACCAGTACTTGGTGCTTCAGAAGGGACGAGAGACTACAGTCGTGGTTAGGTCGGAAATTTAGGGACAGAGAGAGGTTTTTCCTTGGCGGTGGTCAGCTAACATGGACTCAAACTCGGTCTGAACGACGCACCGGACGCCCGTCAAAACGCCCACGAATCCAGCATAAGTGATGGATCTGGCGATGACCTTCTCCGGGCGGCCCTTGCGGCTGTCGACGAACTCGAGCACGACCAAGAGCTCCCTGAGGACATCCATCCCCCACTCCAGCGTCCGGAAATGCATGAGTCGATCTCCTCTGCCGCCGTGGACAAGCGCCGCGCCCGACGTGCACCCGAGCATCAGGTCGAGAAAGGCGTTCAGCGCGATGGCTGGGTGCAGGTCCACGCCGGCGGCCTGGGCGATGGCCTTTATCTCCCTGGTCTGCTCCTCATCGTACACCCGGCGCAGGAGGAAGCGCGACACGAACTTGGCTACGCCGGTCAGCTTCTTGGAGCCGAGGAAGAGCTGCAGGACCTCGTCGAAGAGCGGGATGACCCCTTTGAGCCTATCAGAGAAGTCCTCGGCGACCTTGACATATCGCAGCTCGGGCGGCTGGGCGAGGTCGATCCGGTAGGTGGGGATCACGGTGCTGGCCAAGTTCGGCGTCATCAGGAATTCGGAAGCGACGATCGGAGGGAACCGGAGTGAGATTGGTGGGCGAGCGGAAGTGCAGTGGAAGATGGGAGTGAACGAGGTCGGCGAAAGGAGGTGATAGGAGATATACGCGTGAGGGAGCAGGCTGCGAGCCTGATTATGACTGTTTGCTACGCGTGGCTAGCTCTGATGAGTGGTCGCTGGTCATCGGGGAAAGGCGCAGGCAGCAAGCGTCGGGGTCAGAGAGGGCTTCGAGAGGCTCCGCGAGTGGGCGCGCCGCCGCAGAAAACAATAGGTCGCGTAGATGGTGTTTGAGATAGCTACTGATGGATGCGGTGAAAGGGCGGAGGCGTTGAGGTTTGGACGTTGGGGTAAGTAACTACCTGGTAGGTAGGTATGTATTAACGCGGTGACGATGTGGGATGCGCACGGTTTCCGTAAGGCGCAGCGCCGGGTGTGACGGTAAGGTGCCGGTCGATGTAAGGAGGACGGGAAGGTGAGGGGAGAGTGGCATTGAGGAATCAAGGAAAGGGGTGGCTTGCGGTGAGGTCTTTCCAGCTGCGAAAGACGCACTCCCTTGCGCATCCCATGTCTGTCAGTCAGTGCTCCCCAAATGAACGGGTCAGTCAGTGCACCATTGAGATAACTGCCACTGAGGCCAATGAAAGTGTAAAAACACTAGATGTTCGGCTGATGTCAGCATCTAATGTTGATGCGTCACCAATAACACGAGCGGCTGACGTCGGGTATCGGGTATAGGGTATAGGGGGTTTGAGGCGCTGTCAAACGACTCGGTGGCTGTATTGCGAGCCAAGACGATCATAGCAAATAATTCTTTAAACCATCAAAAAAGAACAAAAGACGAAGGGACAAAAGAGGAGTTACACTGACAGGAAACATGTGTTGTTTGGTATTCTCCCTAACAATTACGAACGTGACGGGTCCAAGGTATTGTGCCTTTCAGCGACCGCTAGCCATTACGGCTTCGATTTGCTAATGAAAGGAATCGCAGAGTGTGGCGTGGTATCTCGGCCAGAATGTAACAAATGCGACCGAAATATACAATTCAGGGGAGGGTACTCGGCTTTGTCGAATTCAGATGGTCTGCATTTGACTGCACTGAGCACTTGAAAAATTCAAATTATATTGAAGGAAGAAGATTGGAGAATAATAGGTTGGGTGAAAACCAGTCTACGAGGTTGTCCATTCCTCAAATAGGATATATAAACTGCTTGTTCTGCAGGTCCGTCAGATCCAACACCGCAATATCGACCTTGACCCTGACAACCTCGCCGTTCTCGTCCACCTGCTCGACATAGCCCTCCCGCTCGTCGTCGCTCAAATTTGCAATGTACTCCCGCCTCTCTGCATTCCTCCGCATGAGAATGAAGCGAATAATCCACAAGATGAGCGGCGTTCCCACCCAACTGACCGTGATCATGGACACCCAGGCGCCGTAGAACCTCGGCGCCTGGCTCGGGACCCAAATCTGTGGTGAGACGAGGTTGCCGACGCTATAGCCAAGCATAAACATGACGTTTCGCGTCAGCTTCTTCGTATACCCCGCGGCTGTAGATGTCGTCCAACCCAAGGCGATGATGTAAGTGACGCCGTATGTCGATGCAGCAAGAATCAAGCACCCAAGCAGCCCAATTTTCTTCTCCCAGTCCACCGTCGTCATGGCAATTCCACCCGCTACAGCTGGCATGCACCACACCGTCCCATGGAGTGCCAGGTTCTGAGGCCATCTGCGCAGAGCAAAGGTGGCGACGATGCAGCAGGCAACGCCAAAACCACCGCCCGCCGCTGCAACGAGAGTCGACCCAAGCGGCTTGATCCCAATCGCGGTAGTAATCAGGTTCTTCTGCCCGTAGTTGAGGTTATTCGAATACATCAGCGTAAACGACTGCAGCGCAAACAACCACGACACCGGGTCCCGCATCGTCTCAACAAACTGCTCTTTCTTGAAGTGTTTCTGCTCGATCGAGCTCTGCTGCGCAGCGTGCACGCGGCGGACGACCTGCACCTTCTCCTCGAGCGTCAGGAACCGCGCCTCGGCCGGGTTGCTCGGGTAGTCCACCCACACCCAGACGGCAAGAAGTAACGTGAGCCCGCCCGTGACGACGTGCAGCAGCTTCCACGGCAGCACCGGACCGGTGCTCCAGAGCAGTCCGTACGAGATGAAGCCCGTGACGATGGGCGCCGCCTGGCAGGTGATCCACAGCACCGGCTGCAGGAAGGACTGCTCGTGGCGGTTGAAGAACATGCCGATGGTGACCTCCATCGCCGGTACGATGACGGCCTCGGCGGCGCCGAGGGCAAGGCGCATCACGACGAGGCCGGCGTAGCGGGTTGCGACGCAGTGCAAGAAGACGATGACGGACCAGATGAAGATGGTGACGGCGACGTATTTTCCGAAGGGGAGGCGTTGCATTAGGTAGTGGCCGGGCCACTGGAATGCCAAGTATCCTGTTGTTGTCAGTATTTGATAGTGAAGTAACTGTAGTCTACGAGGAGGCTGCATACCGACGTAGAACATTGTGTTCAGGTTGTTGTACTGGGCCTGTCTGATTCCAGTCTCCTCGAACAAGCCCAGGATGGCCGCGTAACCGAGCGTTGACTTGTCGACAAACAGCATAATGTTGATAGCGGACAAGAGAGTCATGACGCGAAGATACAGCTTTCTGCGCAGCTTCTTCTCCGCATCAGGGGTAAGCGGGCCGAAGTCGTCGCCATGCTGCTCGAGCAGCCGCAGGGTCACGTCGGCGTTCTTCTCCGCGACGGTCTTGCCCTTGGACGGGCTCGTCACCTTTTGCTGAGGCTCCTTCTCGTCGGCCATGTCGATTGCCACGTTGAGGATGCGAAGTACCAATGAGGGGACTCGTCACCTGAGTCCCGACGACTGCGAGCTCGACATAATTATACGCAGCATCCCGCAGTGGAGTGCCAATGTCGTCGAAAGGCGCAATCGACTGAAGTCCTTGTCGTTCCACTTTCGGCAAGGCGCCGTGGGTTGAAGCTCTTGTCGTTCCAATGGTGGTGTTGCCTTAGGATCGGGACCCGCCAGTGCGCGATGCCTCCCCGCTATCACGCAATTCGATAAGCTGATTGAAGGCGCCCGCGGGTCGCTGTCGATGGCTTTTGGACGGCCATTTGGATTTATCGGCCCAATGGATGATCAGCCCATGGCCTCGGATGTAGCTGGGATGAATGCAGGGATGACTCGTCATGGAACGGGAACCTCAAATCCAACAACACGGCTTTGTGCAGCACGTGTTGCGGGTACAAGTCTCTTTCTCAGACTTCTGGCAACAAGCTGCTATGGATGATTCTCTTTCAACCTTGTCTCGGCCCAATGGAAAGTTAATTGCGTGTCTTCGGCTGAATTGAACAGGGAACTTTTGATTGTCTGTTTGAGAACCTGGAACTAATCACTACCGACCTGCGATGCTCAAGCAATCTTGTACACAAGCTTCTCTGCACTCACGCCTCCCTTCTCCTGCAACTCGAAGCCCTTCGGAATGTCCTCCAGCCCACCAAACTCCTTCTGCGGGTTCGGTTTAAGGTAGCCATCCTCCAACCACTTCGGAATCACCTGCAGGTACTTCTCCCAGAACTTCTTGTCTCCAGTCCTGTCACCCTTCAGGTTGTCGAAAGCGCTGTACTCGAGCGGCTTTCCAAAGACGGTGTACGCAAGCGTGCTCTCGACCTTGACATACTCAGGCGCCTCAATCTCATCCGCCTTGCGCGGGAGGATGAACATGGCGTGACCCCCCTTGGACGAAATAGTCTGCACGACCGCCTTCGCCGTATCAACCTCACTGATACAATCAAACACATAGCGCAGATCATCCTTGGCCGCCTTCTTCACCTGCTCAACCCAGTCCGCATCACGGTAGTCCACCACCGCATCAGCCCCCAAACTCCTCAACAACTCATGGTTCCTCTTGCTCCCCGTCGCAATCACAAACAACCCGGCCTTCTTGGCCAGCTGCACAGCATACATGCCCACACTGCTCGTACCCCCGTTAACCAGCAGCGGCAAAAAGTCCGCGACAGGGCTCGTGGGCGGCGGCAGCGCCAATCTCTGGAACAGCGCCTGCACGACGGTCGCGACGGCGAGCGAGACGACGGCGGCCTGGGCGTCCGTCGTGCCGTCCGGGACGGGGAACACCAGGCTGGCCTCGGTGACGAGGTACTCGGCGAAGGCGCCGCGCGGGGGGTCCACGTTGCAGCCAAAGACCCAGCCGGCGACGCGCTGGCCTTTCTGTAAAGAAGTGCCGTTGGCGTCCGCGACGGAGCCGGCAAAGTCGCAGCCGATGGTGCGGCCGGCCTTCTCGATCGAAGCGGTCGACTTCCAGTCCGTCGGGTTCTGGGCGACGTAGTGGACCTTGACGAGGATCTCGCTCGGCCCGGGCTTGGGGATGGGGACCTGGGGGGGGGGGGGGGGGCCGTTAGTGGCGTGTTCGGTTGCTTTTGGGTGTTGTGTTTAAAAGGGCCAGTTTACCTCCTGGACCTTGGCGGTCTTGTCCCCGTGCGTGACGAGGGCCTTCATGGTGCTAGACATGGTGATGGTTGTGTAGTTGTGCTTCGTCTTCAACGACGATGTGGAGCAAGCAAGTTGAACGGTTAAACTTCCATTCTCGGACCTTATGTAGACCGCCAGAAGTGGGGGGCTGCAATGATGCTGCCATGTCGTCTGAATAATCCACTTCGCGATGAAACGCTTACAAATCTTGCTCCAATTCACCTTGGGTTTACACTGTGGGTATCGATCGTATTTACGGTTAAAGTCTACCCACCACCGTCTATCTACGGATGCATATGTACGAGAGCATCCCACATGTCGGGGCAACACTAGATACTTCGCTCGTCTGGGCAACACAGCAGCGGGTGCGGTACCCATCTGAAACAACTCGCTGACGCGGTGTAAGTCGAGTTGGAAATCCAGCTTCGGGTATGGCAAAAGTCAGCATTGCCAAGTTTTGTGGAATGCATCCTTTTACTGGCTCATGGTGAGGTCTATTTCTAAGCTGACAAATTATTGTTGAGACTGCCAAACTCAACAAAGCAGACTCGCAAACAATCAGCACATTTGGCTGTCTATGTATCTATCATCCGGAATGGCAGTGCGATCCAACTAACAAAGGAAAAACAAAGCGAAGAGCACTGTTCCGGAACCGAGCACCTACTCGGGGCCATCTCTAACATATCACCGATCCATGATACAACGCCAATTCACCCTCACGTCTTCAGACCGCCCTCTCAACCATAACCCTCATGGGGTCCTTCGGCCGCAGCGTGAAGTTGGGGTTCGATAGTTCGAGCACGCCGTTGCAGCCCGGGCGCGGCGAGAACCGAAAGCTGCGCACGAGCGCGACGACGACAGTCTTGACGTTGAGCAGCGCCATGTTCTTGGCGATGCAGCCGGCAGGGCCCTGCAGGAACGATTCCATCGCGAACGAGTCCTTGGCCGCGCGCCCATCCGCCCACCGGTCCGGGTCGAAGACCTCGGCGTCGCCGCCCCAGACGAGCGGGTTGTAGTGCGCCACCGCCGGGCAGAGCGTTACCTGCGTGCCCTTAGGCACGAAGACGCCGCAGACCGTCATGTCCTCGGCCGCCTCACGGGGGAGGAAGATGCCTATGGAATGACATGTTAGTGGAATGCCTTGAAGGTGAGTGAGGGGATGGAGCTGGAAGTACCTGGCGAGTAGCATCGCATCATCTCGCGGAGGAAGTTGTTCAGGTATGTGAGGTGCTCGATGTCTTCGTAGCTAGGCTCCCAGTCTCTCGGCTTGCCGGCGCAGAGCTCGTAAACCTCATGTCTGAGACGTTCTTGAACATCGGGCTTTGCGGCGAGGACATGAGCAATCCACATGAGAGTAGAGCCGGTCGTCTCGTGGCCTATCGTCAATCGTTAGCCTCTTTCCTTTTTTTGAATATGCTTCATAGGTTTTCACCTCCAGCAATAAAGTTCAGCATCTGTACCAAGCAAGTCAGCGACAAAAGCCCCGTGCCTCATTCGATATCACCGCAGCAGCACTCACGTATTCCAAAAGCTCAAGATCGGTCCAATCTCTTTCCGCGTCTTCGAATCGACAATCCTCAAGGATGAAGGTCAAGATATCCCTACGCTCCTGCTTCTTCTCGCTGTTGAGTCCGGTTGTCTCGAGCTTTTTCTCGGCCCGCATCTCCATCCGGCGGTTTTCGACGCAGTTCAGCAGCATCGTCCGGATGAGCGCCAGGTCGCGGAGCCACATCGTATTGCTCTTAAGCGGCAGCCAGCTCCGGAGAGGCACATGTCCGTCGATGAAGGTGATGAGGTGACCCAGCGCGGGCTGGCGGATGATGCGCTCGTACACATCGTAGAAGTGAGCCTCCGGGAGGGAGATGCTCTCGAGGTCGCATCCGATGGAGCCGATGACGAAAACGTCGAGGGTGGCCTTTCGCAAGAAGCGCTCCACTGGATTTCTTGTCAGCTTGTGATGAGAGAGAGAGACACTAGATGGTCAATTACCGTCGATAACCTTGCGGTCGTCGCCACCGAGATCGTGGCTAATGGCCTCGCAGAGTTGCGCCGCCTTCAGCTGGAAGACGGGGAGCATCTTGCGTGTGTTTTTGTTCGAAAACGCCTCTGTAAACCCGCGTCAGCAAACTCTTGCAAATCGTCTCCCGAGGGCGTGTCTTACTGGCCAACTGAGTCCGCTGTCTCTTCCGCTCCTCGCCCTCGGAGAACATCAGGCCGTGACCGGTGATGGGTGAGAACATGCGCCCCGCGAGCTGCGACTTGCGGAACGAGTACGCCTTGGTCTGCTGCACCTCCTTGAAGGCTGCGAGGCTGTTTACCATGAGCGTCTCCGAGTTGCCGATCGAGAGGTACCGCACGAACGGCGCTGTGGGCCACTGGCGCATCCACGTCAGGAAGATCTCGTGGGGGCCGGGCGTTCGGATCTGGTTGAGCATCTGTCCGATGAGGAAGTGTCCTCCCTGTTGTGTTGCGTGATTCGTCAGCGACAGGCCCAAGCTCTGGGCTCGTAATGGCCCCTCGAAGGGAGGAGATCGTACCTTGGGCGTGGGAAGATGCCGAAGAGGGGACACCCAGTGAGGGTACACGAAAGTATGGTAGGCCACCAGCGTGGCGCACTGAAGAGAAAAGAAGGCAATGAAGAGCTTGATCGCCATGAAGACATCGATCTGCCCCAGTCTCCAGGTGAGAGCGGCGCCCAGGAGCGAGGCTCCGGCGCAGAGCTGCAAAACCATGTCTGCTAATCGACTGTCTCCCCGGAAGCAAATTAATCAATTCAATCAGAGGGATGGAAGCGAGTTGGGATGAATGAGACAATTACGAGGACGTCGAGTAGGTGGAGTGAGTTGCAAGGTGAGCTGAGGTGAGATGAAAGCCCCAGTGTTTGTCCGGAAGGTGAAGTGACCAAGCCCGAGTCTTCTTCCCTCTCAATGGTGCGAAAACAGACAGGACAAAGACCAGCCCTTTAAACAAAAGCCTCCGACACTCCCAGGGCCTGGCCATTGTTAATGTTCACCTTTCGCATCTCGATCACGTCATGTTATCTCCTCCATACCTCACACCCCCGAGGTGGCGCGTAAACTTGGTGGTTCTCTGCCGCCAAAGACTTGGAGTCTCCTCCAAACCGCATCGAATCCTCCGCCAACGGGCTTGAGGGCCAACAGCCATCCGCAAGACAAGCAAACACCGTGTTTCCCAAGGCGAACGCCACCAACAACGACCCATGCCACGGAAGATCGCACCCCCCGGTACCAACAAATCGAGATGCCTGACGATCAATCTATTACTGTAACACAGCGCCATCCCTGCCTCTCCAAAGTCCTCGCATAACCGCTGGATCTAGCATCCCTCCGGGAAGCCCGAAGTCTCTCCAAAAGAAAGCCCCTGATTGCAGCGTGACACCCACGAGAAGTTCGATCAAGCCTCACTTCTCCCCTCGCCTCGTGGACCAGGGTGGGAAAGCGCCCATGCGTCCTGCTTACGATTGTCTCTCCCCTCGTTGGGCAGCTGCAGCGGAGAAAAGCAGGGTAATCAAGAAAGTCGACCGAATGCCTAGCCCTAATGCGCCGGGAGTTGCTCCTGACAAAGCGGATGCTGCCGCGAGGTTCCACGGGTCCCGGACGTCTGGAACATCACCTCCATGGGTCATGGGGCTATGAGCCCTCGTCCCCCTTATATCGAACAAGACACGAGAGATTGAGCCTAGTAGGGGTGGTGTTGCCTGCACATGAAAGCACCGATTCCGATAGGCCCGAAAGTCATCCTTCTCCAACAAGTCGATTGTCAAGAGATAAAGAAAACGACACTATTGAGACGCTGGCGTCACGAGATAGGAAATCCTTGCGAGAGAGCTGAGGGATTTTCCGGGGAAGAAGAGAATGTTTGCTGCGCAACGGGTGAAGTACGGACGCGTGCTGCATCTTCGCTTCCCCGTGCATACCAGTTCATGCGCATGATCATCAACAACCCACTCCAGGGCTGCTCGGGTGGCTATCAGCGGCACCTGGACCACCCTCATACAAGCTTATTGGTGGACGAGACCTCGCGGTGACACCGCAGGACAGCAGCACCGAAGGCCCGTGTTGCAAGTTGATGTTCTGCCAGGGGGATGCGTGCAAGTTGCACCTCTCGTCGGGGCTGGCTGCCAGATCTGAACAGATGCCCCGACATATCGTGATTCCATCGGGAAGAATGTCTCTGATCCGGCGAGGGGCGTGTTGTGGACCGACGATCGATCGCACAGAGATCTTACCCCTTGGAGAGTCGGGCGCGACAAAGATTCCCGAGGGTCGCTTGTCGAAATTAAGTGGCTGAGACCCGGACGGTGTTGTCGTGCAGTATTCGAGGCTCTTGCTGGGGTGGGAGGCATGTTGATGTTATCACAGTTAAAGACTGCATGTCATAAGGCGGTGAACGATTCTATTGGAATCAGCTCTAGAAGTAGTGGCTTCAATGTATATTGCCCAGAAGAAGTGATACTATGAAGTTCAGTTGCAAGTCGATTGGTAGCCTTGGCTAGCTCCTTCGTTCTCTCTGGAAGCCGTCGGCCATTCGAGCTCATCAAAAATTTGAAGGCCGTCACACAAAGCGAGGGATCATCCACAGGACGAATTTGAACTCACCCATGCTTGTTATATCCAGGCTCTTTCGAATGTCTCGCACCCCTCATCTGAAGGTCGATAGCCTTAGGAAGCTTGCAGATGGACCAACCATGATTACTGATACCGCACACAAACACGCTCGCTGACGAGATCAGATGTTACACGAGACATGCCAAGCATGATCGTGAGCCACCCGGGTACCTGGCTGGTGAATCCGGACGACAGCCACGATGCAGAGGTCAGGCCCCCAGTCACACTCGAGGGCGCTATTTTTGGGACGAAGAAGCACATTTCAAGCTTGTTGGACGTGAGATGAAGTATTGCGACAATGTCTTTGGTCCAACGGCACGTTCGCGCGGACTAGCACTTCCGATTGCCAAGGCCCCCATCGTCAAGTTCCCATCTGGGTAGTTATGAGTAACATAAATCTCTTAACATACACCCGACGAGTACGAATCCAAGTTAATTGATCCATGTTTCGCAGGGTCAGCAGCACGGAATTTTGATTGTTTTATTCAGGAGAGCTATCAAGTAACACCGGCTAGCCACCAGACGTCATGCTAAGCTAAAGAGGCATCGTATTGAGCCAATTCTTATAGCGGCGACCATCGCGCACCTTTTCACATAATACACAAGAACATCTGGATGATATGGCACATGGCCACTGTTCTCGTTCCTTTCTTGTTTTCTCGCCAATTCCATTTGCCCTGTGTGTGTGAGACCTGTGATGTTAAACGTACGAGTAAATAGTTTGATTTGCGGTTATAATTATTAGTATTTTCCAAAACGTCTGTCTAAAATTTGGCAACTACTGCCTATTCGATAGGAAGATGGCGATGATAATTGTGACACTTTGATGATATATACTTTAGATGGCAAACTCAACTTAGAGAAGCTGGGCATGACATACTTGAGTTTTAAACACCACACAGGATGTCACGGGCCAAGGCCCGATCAGAGGCCTCGGAACCTGTCAGATTGAGCGCTCGGCTGAGCGCTCGGCGCTCGCTCGGAAGAGCTATAATCCCGAGCGCGCGCCCCAGCCTCCTTGGGGCACCCCCTACCCCTATTCCTACGGGCCCAGGGGGCTTCCAGAAAACGGAGAGACATATAACAGAATATACGCGATTTTGACCACTAATTTGATAATTAATAGTCTGATACGTGTTGTGTTTACGATAAGCGTCGCTAGTTATTTATTCACTTAATTATAAATGCACGAAAGTGCTTCCTAAGTGCTTAATTCAAATCCACCCATTGAAATGGCCTCCCTAAGCTCGAAGATCTAATTGAAGACTAGTAGTGACTGGGTTTTATGGGTTGATTAGCTATAATTAAAAGTTAAATCCTATGATTTATGGAAATATATTAATCTAGTATGTCCTGATGCTCTTTGGAGCTTGTGAACGCTCTTTGAGTAGTGTATGGAGTGTCCTATGTGCCCTGAGATTTACGAATACCCTAAGACTGGTAGAGCCGAAGTCCTCAGCGACGATGCTGAATATGAACTATGTGCATAGGGCCTTGAAGAGCTCTTAGTAGTGAACCTCGTATTATATAAAGAGTGATGGGCGGAGTATATGGAGTGGGTAAAAGACTACGAAGTATTTTTTAAGGGTATTAGAGTATTTGAAGACTGGGTTTAAGAGATAGTCTATATTAGTTTACTATACTATTATTATACTATAAATTATGTATTAAATTAATGGATTTATATATTAAAGTAATGAGTAGGGAGTAATATAAGAGAGAGGTGCTCTAAAGTGAATAAAGTATATAAGTGGACACTAATAGTGTCTGAGTAGAAGTGTTTTATTATAAAAAAGGACTTAGAGGAGTGGTTTGTGAAGTGGGAAGAGGTAATCCATAAAGTTAAAGTGGTAGGAGTTTTTGGTACTAAGCTCCTGAGCATCTAGTTCTTAGAATTTATTATAGCTGTTAATTATAGTTGTGTGGATATGTGGATTTTCTTATATTAAATAATTAAGGATAAGTATATTGAAAACGAGAATTTGAGTATTGGAGAGGTCCTCTTAGATGCCCGGAGATTCCTTTAGACTATTTCGATACTTAACCCGAAGAAATAAGTTGGCCGCGGAGTGTTTAGGCTAATTATAGAATTAATAACCCGAGATGAAGGCGGCTCTAAAGTAACTTCCCTTGTGTATTTAGGTGTTTTAGGGAGTAATACTTAGGGTAACCGGGGTTGTAGGAAAGGTGGAGCTCCCCGTAACCGATTATAGAAAAAGAGTAATAGAGATTAAGCGAATAACCACCTTTACTCTACTTACCTTTATTTACACTAATTCTCTAAGTATTAGTTAATTAATAAGTGAGAACGTCTTAAATAGTATACCCCTAATTAGGAGCTCCTTAAAAACTTAAAAGAGTATATAAGAAAAAATAAAAACTTAAGAAAGTGTATTAAAAAAGTAATAGGAGCTTTTAAGGAAGAACACTAATTATATGGACGGTGTAGAGTGAGTGTCCTAAGTGTGTTTTATATTACTCTAAAGATATACGAACTTTTTAAATTGGTGATCTTAAATTTAGGTTTAATAATCTATGTTTTTAACGATTCTACGTAGTTTACCATATTTATAGGAGCACTAATAGGAGATTACCTTTAGGTAGGTGCTCAATAAGTAGTTATTAAAGTGTATAGTATGGTTAATATTAAAGTTAGGGGGTATAGAAGGGCCACTACGAAGCTCCACTTATACGATGTTATACTCTATACAAGTTTTACTAGTAACCTTATCTCCCTTACTCACCTTCATAAAAGGGGTTTCTAATAGGATATAAGCCCTTATAATAACTGCCTACGGCGCTTGGACGGAACCTTTCTATGTGTACTTATAAAAGTCGCGAATTAGTAAGTCCTGGACTATCGGAAAATCGAAGCGTCGCTCGCAACCACACTTATTAGACGAAAAGCACCGGAGATCGAGCCTACGCCACCTCGAAGGCATAAATATATAATAACGATGCATAGGAAACCAATTAAGGGTAGTATAGCCCTCTAATATCAAAGGCTAGGTTACGTAGACCCCGAAGCTATCTAATACTTAGTAAACACCTTAAGAGGGGTTAAGTTGATCTTAGGGGGCGAGCCTGCTATAATAATAACCTACAATGTGTACGGAAAAGGTAAAATTTACCGAGTAATCCGGTGAGCTTTACGAGAATCCCTTAAGTATACGAAGCCTGGAGACCAGTTTATAATAAACTTCTACGACTACGAAGAGGGTTATAAAGGGTATACATCCATAATACTTATTGTTAACCAAGTTAGTAGTTATACGTGGGATTTTTACTTTATGAGGTGTACTATAAACGTCTTATTAATACTCTTAATGGACCTCCTAGAACTTCTTAAAGTTTACTATAGAATAATAGTTAAAACTCTGGAGTTTAATAATGAACTCGAGTAATACTTATGGGTTATTTAAATGTTTATTATATAGGGTATAACCCTAGAGATTTTAGTTTTCAATATATAAATTTAGAATAACGGAGTAAAGTATATCGTAGCGGTAATTAAAAAATACATAAAAACAATAGCTTTAGGCGCTGAGCTTCTGAACGTCCTTTAGCCGGAAATAACGAAAATAGTAATGTATATATATAATCGCATACCGTCGGTAATAAAAGGATGGAAATCGCTATACGAGCTATTTCATAAGCACTTTTAATATAAAGAAAACGGGATATATGTGCACCTAGACCTCTCTTATATGCGCTTATACGGGTGTAAAGTGTTCACTATAACCGTTGATGCTTAGCTGAAGTGTAATAGGCGCTAGAAGTTATTAATGCGCGCCTAGATCGGATTCCTAGTCGGTTATATATTAAGTAATTCCTTTTAAATCTGGAATCCCTTATATAATAAAGTTTTTACTACTCGAAATATGGTATTTAACGAAAAGTATTACTTTAATAATAATATTAAGGGCCTAGTAAAAGAGATTAATTATATGGATCTTAAAGTAATTTAATAACGCTTAGAAAAGGTAATTTAGTAGATAATTAGTGTGGGAATATATAATTAGAGTATTAACGAAGAAGTAGAAGAAGTAATAGAATACACTAACCCTAATAAGCCCATTTTAAAAATAGTTATAGAAGTGTTTGAGTACCCAGAAGTTGAAATGGATATACTTAAGTAGATGGAAGGGTAATATTCGGAAATGTAGTTTATACCCTTTTTAACGCCGGAGGTGTCGCCTTTGACCTCGTTTATCGTAGCTTTAACTAAGCTTGACGTAAGGGGGCGTAAAGAGATATATATAATAGAGTAAATGCGTCAGATTCCTATTTTAACACCGAAATCGAGGTGAGTTACGCCTAGGACGTCATATAAAGCTGCTTTTTTAGTGGGTATAGTGTTTTATAAGAGAAATCCCCGACGTTAAAACGGTCCTCGAAGGGACTGTGTTATGCCTGGTTAGCTGTGTGCCCTAGAATAGGGTTCTGAAGAGTTTTTTGTAGTAGTAGTGTTAGATGCTAAAGAGCTCTGTACGTATAAAGTACTCCCGGATAACTAAATTAAAGGTCAATAAGAGGTAAGTGAACTTTAGAAGAAAAGCTCCGTAGTAGTAGTATTAGAGATAATTGCGCTCCGCTCCTGTAGAAATTAGAGCTAAACGTGTATAATAGTCTTTGAGGAGTGAGATGTGTATGGTAACCGGGATATAATAGAAGTATTAGAGATGACCGAGCTTTGTGCGCGCATAAAAGTAAAAGACCCGTATAGTGCTTTTTAGAGGGATTTACCCCCTTTACCCACGTTTTATGACCAACTAAAAATACACTATTTTAAAAGTGAATTCCTAAATACTAAGAAAAGCCACCTTAAAGACCATAAATAGTCCTAGTCGTAGGAAGAAGTTGCTAAAAGTATTATGTATAACGAAAAGGTCCTAGGATACCACTGGGTATATACCTATAAGTTGGATAAACACGGGCGGCTAGCCAAATTCAAGGCGCACCTCGTGATCCGTGGTAACCAATAACCCAGAGATGCATAAGAGACGTACACCGCGATACTCGCAGGTATATCCTTCTGTGTACTAATAGCCGTTACAGCGCACTTTAATTTAAAGTTGTTATAATACAACGTAGTAAACGCATTCATTTACACAGATCTAGACGAGACCGTCTTTATGGAGCTCCTACCTAGTTATTGTATACTAAGAAGGATCCTATATTTACGAAAAGTGTTATACGGTTTACGATGATCACCTCTCCTTTAATAACGCTACTTAGAGGTGGGACTTATAAATTATAAATTTGAGCGTATAATAGGTGAGAACTATTGTTGGATAAAGGGTGATATTATATTCTTTTTTTATGTGGATAACTATATACTAGCCTTCCTATACGCATAATAAGGAGGTGTATAAGAAGAAATTACTACACTATATAAAAGATATCACTTAGAAGGAGGAAAGCCTCTTTAATAGTTCCTCGGGATCGAGGTTATACGGGACCGCTTAAAACGCCGAATATGGCTATCCTAAGTGGTCTACGTAAAAAAAGTAAAAAAGCTCTTACCCCCTATAACTAATACACTAAAAGACAATTTAGAAGTATGCATATATACCCCGATGGTATTTAAGGAACTTCTCCTATATAACGGAGACGCCTCCATATAGGAGATTACCTATTTCTAGTATAAAATTAGGATAATCCTATACACAGTAATTATAACCCGACTATATATCACCTTCACTACTAACTATTTCGTACACTTTAACTAAAACCTAGGACTAAAACACTAGTATATAACAAATAAAGTACTTAAATACCTTTATTCTATGTATTACCTCTACTTCGAATACAGTACTGAACCCGGGAGTGTAGAAAATACACTTATGGTGGTATTTAACGTAAACTTCGCGGATAACTCAATTAATCAGAAGAGCTCTTAGGTGTTCACTATAAAATTATTCGGAGGGCTTATAGTATAGAGGGCCAATAAGCAGGCCATGGTGATAACGTCTATAATAGAAGCTAAGCTGCTCTTATTATCGTAGGCCACCAAGGAAGTGCTCTTTGCAAGCCGCCTTATTTCTACGCTATAAGTCCAACTACTAGTAACGGGGACTCTGGAAACGGCTTTCCCTATACTAAAGATACTACATATACCTATAATCCAATTTTAATATAATAACTTATAAACTATACACTTTGTGATAAGTGACCTAGTTATGCTTTAGACGCGCTTACGCCACGTTAATATTCATAACTACTAGTTACACCAGGAGGTCGCAGTGGAAAGGGTTTTTATAGTATATACCCCCTCTATAGAGCTTATAGTAGATGGTTTAATGAAGAGCTTGGTGTTACCTAAGTTTTGCGAGTTCCGGAGGTAAATACGGATAACGGAGTAGAAGGAGTTCCTAGAACGGAATTAGAAGAGGAACTTAGAGTCCGATGAGGTGGAATGGTTTACGAGAGTATTAAAGGAAGACGTATGGGTAGTGGAGGACTTTGGAAGAGTGTTGAGGGTGTTGGAGAGCCCGGCTAAGACGAGACCCTAGGAAGGGGAACGCGGAGTGCGTATAAAGCGCCTCCCTGTGAGAAAAGAAGAACCCTATATAGAGGAAGTGCTTTACGAGGTGTGAGATATATATTGCGGAATAGTTATTGGAGGTTAGGAAAGGCCCCTACGAGGCCTTCCCTAAGGGGGTGTGTTAGATTGAGTGCTTGGCTGAGTGCTCGGTGCTCGCTCGGAAGAACTATAATCCCGAGCGCGCGCCCCAGCCTCCTTGGGGCACCCCCTACCCCTATTCCTACGGGCCCAGGGGGCTTCCAGAAAACGGAGAGACACATAACAGAATATACGCGATTTTGACCACCAATTCGACAGAACCACTCGGCCATGTTCAACGCCAACCGCTGCTTATTAAGCCTGATCAGGCCTAGGTAAACCTAATTAGGATCCAACGGATTTGTGGGGTAGCAGACTTTTCCTTCTTTTCTCCTTATCTTGAAGATACTCGTAGTAGTCGTTATAACTAGTTATAATATACGTACTTGGACTATTATATTATCTTTAAAATTATTAAAGGTAATTAATTAAACACCTAATACAAAAGTCTACGATTTGTGTGAGAATAGTAAGAAGTTTGTCGAATCCGCTGTACCAAGCGCCTAGTACGCTTCCGGCGCGCTCGAAGGTCCGTGCGCGGCGCGGAACAATGATGGGCCGAAATGCGCCCTTGCACCAGCCACCTTAAGGGCTAAGTTCGCCCTTAAAGAACTGGGTAAAGTAGAGGAATTATACATTTATTGAATATATTAAAAATTAACTCTTAAATCCGATAATTAATAGTCTGATATATGCTGAAAACAGCTATTAAATTAAACCCTACTTATAACCGTTATTCCTATGTGTAATACTTATTTGATAATAATAATAACGACCCCTATTACGAAGATCGTATTTTAGATGACCAGGGACTAGGTTCTTTAGTTCGACTAATTATAATCCTAAGCGAAGACCTATAATTTGTGGGATGTTATAGACCTATTAGTTGAATACTTTAAGAGTACCAGAGAAGAAACCTACGAAGAGATTACTCGAATACTAGAGTGGCCGGTGATCTCTAATTACCTAAAGGTAATCCGCTAAAGGGCTAAAAGTGCCTTAGGAAATAGTGCGACTTAAGAACCCAACAAAGTATTCGTTTTAGGCCCTAAAGCGTTTAGGGAACGAGCTTACATTCTCGAAAACCTATCCCCTATAAACTTTGTTTTATATAAAGAATAATAAATAGAATATAATAATATTCATAAATATTGTATTAAATGGATAAAAGGTGTATGTGTATTTTAGAACTAGTTCCGTGAAATTGTTGCTCTGGACTTTTTTAAGTATTATTATATTGTGGATAAGGGATTTAATGAATAGGTCTCTGAACTACAAATCCGCGTCGGAGGCGTATTATATGAGTACTGAGTGAATATAGTGGAAGCATATTCTAAAGTCTTGAGTTATCCTAATAAGAAGAGATTTACTATATAAAAGGATACCGAGGATTAGATTGGCCACTAGGAGAGCGTTCTTTATAAAGCTTAAGCTGTAGACGTCCTATAAGCTAAATACTTAAGTATTTGGTTTCCAGAGTTTATGTAAGCCCTTAGTGGAAATCTTATTAAATTATGGATTTAAGTTTATTAGTTAATAGTTAGAACCAAAGTAATAAACGACCTACTTATATTAAGTAAAGTCCTCGCTAAGGCTTAATAAGTCCTTTACTAAACGAAGGATATACGGAAAACTAGACGAAGAGTGTTTAGACCTATAACGATAACCGGTGGACTAGCTAATAGTGATAATAAACTATAATAAATAAGGACTTAATTGTGAAGAGCCCGTGGTGGAGGCCATAGAGGTCGTAGAAGGGGTAACGGAAAGAGTAAAGGTAAACGGTTATGCTCCCTAACTAATAAATCCAGTAACTCTAATAAGGGTAGGATATGTATAGTATACCTAAAACAAGGTTACCAGTTTTCGAAGTACTGGTTAATCTTCCCTAATAAGCGCCCTAATTATATATATTGTAATTGAGTATTTGAGAAGTTAGTTATTAAGTGACTTAGGAATAACGAAGACCTTATTAAGTGTATTTAGAAGCTTAAATTTATTATAGAATGAAGTTAACTTATAGGACGTTATTAAGCCTGTGTTTGAGCTGTGCTGGTAACCTTTTATGAAATGTACTCATTTTATGGATCCGTAATCCTCGACTCTAGAGTTATAATCCACGTTTTTAATAACCTCTTATGGTTTATATAACTAATGGGAGCTGCGCTTAGTGATTATCTCTGGGTAGGTACTTAGTAAGTGGTAATTAATGGTTTCGGAATAGTGGATATTTGTATTAAGGGGCGAGACGGTAAACAACTTAAACTTCGCTTATATAATATAATACTCTATAAAGGGTTTATGAGCAACTTTATTTCTTTGAAACGCTTACGCCGAAAGGGTTTTTGGTGGGATATTAGCCCCGGTAATAATTGTATTAGGTGCGTAGACCGAAGCTACGTTTACGAGCTATTTGAAATCTACGATTAAGATGTTCTCGATTATAGACCTATAGAGGATAAAGCGGTACTTGTAATGATTATTCCGCTCCCTTAACCTACGCTAAACGAGCTCCTAAGAGCCCTGCGAAGAAACCGCTTTATAAACGTAATAATCCGCAAACTTATTTAAGTAAGTGTGGAAAGATGGTATTGGAGATTTGGATACTTAGGAAGAGATATTTTAAGTTATTTTAGTAATATAATAAGGGGAATAAGACTCTTAGATCGTAAAAGTAGAGACCTAGTGGAATGCGATGTGTGTAGGATGGTAAATATAATACACTAAATCCGTTGAACACTAAGAGAGTTGGTTAAACGGGTAAAAGCCGGAGACCGTTTAGTACTCAATTTCTATAATTATAATAAGGGATACGAAGGGTATACGTCCCTTATACTTTTTTTAACCAAACCTCAGGGCTAATATAAAACTTTTACTTATAAAAGAGAATAATAAAGACGATCTCAGAAGTATTATTCGAGTTACCTAACTATTTAAAATACGTTTATAATACGAAGGTTAAGTTCCTAGAAATTGATAATGAGCTTCTGAGATATCCGTGCTTAGTAGTGGACCTGAAGGGGCGTAGAATAACGATTAAAACGTTAACGCCTAATACGTAGGCTTAGAATAGAGGTGCTAAAAGGCTCGTTACGATTATTAAAGCTAAGGCTAGGGTAATGGTTATTATAACGAATTTCCTAGACTATTTATAACCTGAGATCGTTAAAATAGTAGTTTACTTTTATAATTAAACCCCATTATGAACATATGAGTAGAAAACGCCTTATGAGTAGTTCTATAAGTAATTCTAGAGCGGAGAAGATGAGATTTATACGGTCCCTGATCTCTCCCACCTACGATCCTATGGTTATAAGGCCTACACCCTAATAACTAATACACAACTTAAGTGCCAACGACGAAAAAAGCTCGCTCCTTATACGTAGATCGGCTTTCTAGTAGGCTATACATTAAATAATTAATTTAGAATATAAAACCCTCTCAAAAAGGATGTCTTCATAACGAGGGACATCGTATTTAACGAAAAAGTGCACTTTAATGGGAACTTTAAGGGTACCGTTAAGGAATTTCGCCACCTAGACCTACAAATAATCGAAACGCAAATTCAAGAGCTTATTAAGCAAAGCCAAATATAAATATTAATACAAAACACTAACAAAGAAGTAAAAAAGGTCACCCTCGTTCTCAAAATAAGTCTAGAGTACAATAAAAATACTTTAAAGGTAAACTGTATTATGGAGATATACTCGGATAAGTTAAGATAATATAATATAAGGCGCTTTACACTGTACCTAACACCTAAAGTGTTATTATTAAAACCCTTATCATTTTTCATTACCTTAAAAGTGGTTTCGGTTATGAAAGGGTGGGGGGAAAGTAAAGGAGAAGTATAATATAAAACTATAACCTCGGACCATAGTATAAGTGTAGTAAGGTATAGAGTCTCGTTTAAATTTATTTTCCTAGTAGGAACGGCTTTAAAGTGGAAATAACACTGCGAAATACGATTAATGGACGGTCTCCTAGGCATACGCTTATGGTCTAGCTAACCCAGTGCCCTTAACGAGATTGGTCACCTTAGAACTTTTAATAAAAGTATATTAGATTAAAAGGCTAATAGGGAAATGCTCTAATAACGTAACTTTTCTGGTGGGTTAAGAAAGCCTAGTTAAAAGGGGATTTCCACTAAGGGAAGTATTTTGAGTTATATATATAGAGAGTTTTCTCGACTAAGTTGTGAGGGTAGTGCGTTTATAGGTATTCACTAGAAGAAATTACCCCCTCTCCCTATATCACATAATTATTTAAAGGACTACTCGTATAAGGACGGCTTTAGAATAGCTAAAATAAGCTATCTAAGTGGCCATAAAAACTCCCGCTCCTAGGAGGAGGTCAACAAAGAACAAGCACAAGGTAAGCAAATTCTCAGCTACCATTAGGTATATACCTATAAACTTAACAAACATAGGAGGCTCGTGAAATTCAAAGTACACCTCGTTATCCGTAGAGATTAATAATTAAGAGATATGTGAAAAATGTATACTACTATGCTCACAGGTATGTTATTCTGAATCCTTATTATAATAGTTACTCATTTTAATATGGAGCTTTTATAATATAATACGGTAAATGCTTTTATATACGTAATAATTAACGAGGAAGTGTATATATAACTCCTACCCGGATACCGAAAAGCTGGACGGGTATTACACTTAAGAAAGGCGTTTTACGGCCTTAGGAGATCACCTTTACTCTAATAAAAGCACCTAAAAAGTGGGCTCTTAGAATTCGGCTTTTAATAAGTTATTAGAGAAAACTGTTATTAGCAAAAGGAATAAGTCACATTCTTCTTTTATATTAACGACTACGTCTTAGCTTTCCCTTATAAGTTTCATAATAAGATAATAGTATTAATAAAACGATTTTAAGAACGATACTATTTAAAAAGTAGTTATGAGTTTTAATAGTTCTTAGGAATTAAAGTTCTAAGGGACCGAGAAGTTAAGAAGATCTAGCTCTTATAATTAGTATTTACTGAGAAGGTGAGAAGACTCCTATTAAATACTAATAAGCCGTTTAAAGTATACTACGATACTTGTATAACGGTTATTAAGTTTTTCACTTATAAAGGGATAATTGAACTACAGGAGATTAAGAAGTATCAACGTAAAATTGGGACGATTATGTATGCAGTAGTGATGACTCGCCTGGACGTCGTATTCACTATAAGCCGTCTTATATACTTTAATTAGAACCCAGGGCTAAGTCACCAGTGCACAGCGGATTAAGCATTTTAATACCTTTACTTAATGCGTTCCCTCTACTTAGAATACGGAGTTATACTAAGGAGCCCTAAGGACACTTTAAAAGTTACTTTAGATGCTAGTTTTACTAATAATACACTTGATCAGAAGAGCTTTTAAGTGTTCGTAATGCAACTTTTTGGTGGAACCGTTATATGAAAAGTAAATAAGTAACAGATAATTACAACATCAACAATAAAAGCCGAACTTCTCACCCTATTATACACAATAAAAGAAGCTATTTTTATAAGCTGGTTAATATCCGCTTTATAAATATAACTCCCTACAAAGGACGTTTAGAGTACTAAGTTCACACTTTAAATATACTTTTAACTACGAATTCATATATAATACAATAACCAGTAAACTATGCACCTTATAACCATAGAATAAATACAATTATAAATACACTTATACCATGTTAATATTTATAACCACTAGTTACATTAAGAAATCGAGAATAACCACGTTAACGTTATATATACACCATTAGCCGAGCTAATAGCAAACGGACTAATAAAAGTGCTTTTAAAGTAGCTATTTTAGGTGTTTTTTACGTAGCTGAATATGAGTAACCAGCGGGCTTATCTCGAAAACAGCCGTCACCACGACCTCACCGAAGATAAGGCCCACTAGGATGCCGGGATAGCCAAGGATAACATATGGGACGTTAAGGCTTATGTTCCTCACACTCCTAGGGGCTCGTGAACCCCGCAGGAAGGACATATAAGAAGCGCTCTAAACGGAGGAAGACGAAATTCAAGTCTCGAAATAATTACAGTACTTGGAAATAGCTATTGAAGGGCGGATTAGGTGGTAGGAAGCCCACTAGACGGAGGCCTCCCTGAAGGGGCGTGTCGAATCCGCTGTACTAAGCGCCTAGTACGCTTCCGGCGTGCTCGAAGGTCCATGCATAGCGCGGAACAATGATGGGCCGAAATGCGCCCTTGCACTAGCCACCTTAAGGGCTAAGTTCGCCCCTAAAGAACCGGGAGAAGTAGAGGAATTACACATTTATTGAATACATCAAAAATTGACTCTTGAATCCGACAAAGTTCTAGACGGGTTAACCTAAGAAGTCCCTGAACATCTAAAGCTGATCAGTACGGTCTGATTAGACCTAGAGGTTATTATAAACTCGAAAAGACGTGTATATGTATTCATAGTAGAGTACCTTAACTACGTTATTAAGTATATTACGGTTACTACTAAACGTAAAACGCTAGGATAAGCAATAACCATACGACAATAGAAGGTAACACTAAACTATTTAGAAATCCATAGTAATTAATGTAACTAATTAGATAGTTTATAACCCAACTACAGGAAATGCGGACCGCCCAAGTAACCGAGTAAGAGACTTAATAAGAACTAATTCGATTATTATAGGAAGTCCTAGTAGAACTTAGGTACCCGACCTTAACAATAAACTAGTCCCCAATACCCTTTATAACACTAATTCCCCCTAATTAAGTCTATATACTATCTCTAAGATAAGTTAAACATTAAATTCCCAATTTACCAAAGTTTAATGGATTACGTAAAAGGTTTTAATAATAGTACCTCGAGATAGGAGTGAAAATAAGTATAAATAAAAAAGCCTTTAGTTTAGAGTTAACCGTATTCACCTATATCTATTCTAAGTTAAAAAACACCATATAAACTATAGTGAGTACCTATTATACGTAAAGAGGGGCCAATGGGTTAAAGAACCCGGATAAATTTATGGAATATCTAAAGGGTTACTATGCGGACCTTAACGTAGAAGTATAAGTCCTCGACCAATTAAGGATTATACAACAAAAAGAGGACGAGAATTTCACTTACTTCCTCCCCAAATTTAAAAAGGAGTTTATAGTTAAACATTATGAGGATTAATTACCTTAAAGGAGCCCTAAACACCATAATAAGAGCCCCCCTTATTAGTATAATTAATAAACTAACAATATATTTTATATACACCTAGATGCTCCTAAGTATAAGCTCAGAATTAGACAGCGAATCCTATTAAACCCACCATGAGTATTAGCATAAGAGATTACTAACCCCTAACTAAACAAAACCTAAATCCCCTTGGAAATAGAATGGTCGATTAGAGTCCCCCTAACCTGATTAGATGGAGTGGGAACCTATAAAGGTAAATAAGCTAGCTAAGGATGAGAAAGTCCGTAAACGGCTAAGTTAAGAGGAAGTTCGTAGATGTTATAATTATAACAAAAAAGGGTATATATAATAGTAATGCCCTGAGGATCAAAAAGAGATAAGGAAGACTAAGATTTTTAAAGGAAAAACTAAGGAATAAAGTAAAACAGATAATAGTTCTAATTAGGACTCTGAGGATTCGGGAAAAGAGTAACTCCTAGTAAAAGTCGTTATTAGGAGGAACAAACTATAAAGGAATAAAAGGTTATTAAAAGGAGTATAGATTATAACCCATTTTACGTCAATATCGGGATTAATAAGATACACTATCCAACTACCCTTATTAATATAGGGTGTTTAATATACACCCTGATTAGCAACGCCTTCACTAAGAAACTCCACTTACCACGTATTAACATTACACCTCGGAACTTAATATAAGTTACCACTATAATTCCTAATACAATCCGCTACATCATTTACACCAATATTAATATTAATAACTATAAATAACACCAATTATTCTTTTATATTATTCTTAACTAAAAAAATAATATTATCCTTAGAAAATCCTGGATAATTAATAATAACGTTACGGTTTACCCAGTACAAAGTACTCTGCATATAAGTATTACGGACCACTAGGTAATAGAAAAAAACCGGGTTAGGCCCAGCAAAATCCAAAGTTCCCAATCCAATAGTAAATTAGATCAGTATTCTTAGCCCTAATTAGGCGAGTATAGAAGAGAAGAGAGACCCCTCTTAGTATATCCACCCTAAATATATTCTCCACAAATTTAACTAATATTAAAAAAGCCCTAACACTAAAAATAAAAATAAACCTAAGGACAAAACTCCCTACGTACTACCATAAATTTCTACATATCTTTAACCAAAATAAAGCTAATTAATTACCGCCACACTAAAAAAACGTCAACTATACTATCCCTATTAAAAAGGACTCCTATGATCAAAATAAACCAATAACCTGGGGACCTCTATATAGCATATCAAGGGAAGAGTTAATTATACTATGCTAAACCCTTATAGAACTATTAGATAAAGGGTTTATTAGGGCTAATAGCTCCCCTACATCATTACCCATTCTATTTATCCGGAAACCTAAAAGAGGGTTACAGTTTTACGTCGATTACCATACCCTTAACACCATTATAAAAAAGGACCGATACCCCTTACCCCTAATCAGTGAAACCCTAAAGGCATTAACAAAAGTAAAGTAATTAATAAAGTTAGATATTATCGCTATATTTTATAAGATCTGGGTTAGGAAAGGAGATGAATAAAAAACGGTGTTTAGGACGAGGTATAGGTTATACGAATAGATGGTTACCCCTTTTAGTTTAATTAGAACTTTTACAACATTCTAATAATATATTAACCACACCCTATGAGATTTCCTAAATAAGTTCTACTCAACTTATATTAACGATATCCTAATTTATTTAGATAACTCCTTCTCTAATCATAAAAAGAAGGTTAAGAAGGTCCTCGAGCACCTAGGCGTTATAGGCCTGCATATGGATATTAATAAGTGCAAATTCAAGGCTAAGAGTATCAAATATTTGGGGTTTATTATTAATGTTAGTAAGGGAATTTGTGTGGACCCTGAGAGGATTAAGGTAATTTAGGGATGGGAAGTACCCTGATTAATATAAGGAGTTCGTAGGTTCATTGGTTTTACTAACTATTACCAGTAATTTATACCCAACTTCTCGGGGATCACATAACCCCTAACAACCTTAACCAAAAAGGACATACCATTCATTTAGAGTAAGGAGTGTACTAGAGTGTTCAAGGAGCTGAAGATGCTCCTGATTAGTACACCTATATTAGCTTACTAGGACCCTGATCAAGTTATAGTACTTAAGACCAATTCGTTTAGTTATGTAATAAGAGGTACCTTATCGTAGTATAATAATAAAGGGATTCTGAAGTTTGTAATGTTCTTTTTACGTAAAGACTTACTTACAGAATATAATTACCCGATATACGATAAGGAACTGTTAGTAATAATACACTACTTAGAGTATTAGGATTTAGAACTGTGGAGTGTAGAAGAGTTCATTATCCTAACTAATTACCTGAATTTAAAGTACTTCATAATAAAGAGATAGTTGAGTAAATGTTAGATTAGGTGGTCAGAATTACTATCCTATTATAACTTTATTATCCAATTCAAATTTAGTAAAAAAGCAGAAGTTCCTAATACACTATTAAAATGTAAACAGGATATTCCTAATACCCTGTCACGGGCCAAGGCCCGATCAGAGGCCTCGGAACCACTCAGCCATGTCCAACGCCAACCACTACTTACTAAGCCTGACCAGGCCCAAGCAGACCTAATCAGGACCCAACGGATTTGTGGGGTAGCAGACTTTTCCTTCCTTTCTCCTTATCTTAAAGATACTCATAATAGTCGCCATAACTAGTTATAATATACGTACTTAGACCATTACATTATCTTTAAGATTATTAAAAGTAATTAATTAAACACCTAATATAAAAACCCACGATTTATATAAAAGTGATAAGAAGTTCTAGATGAGCTAACCTAAGGAGTCCCTAAACATCTAAAATTGATTAGTACAACCTGATCAGACCTAGAGGTTATCATAAACTCGAAATAATACGTACATGCATTCGTAGTAGAGTACCTTGACCACGTTATTAAGTATACTACGGTCACTACTAAACGCAAAACACCAGGATAAACGATAACCACACAACAATAAAAAGCAACGCTAAACTATCTGAAAACCCGCAGCAGTTAGTGCAACTAATCGGACAACTTATAACCCAACTACAGGAGATGCGGACCGCCCAAATAATCGAATAAGAGACTTAACGAAAACAAATTCGACTATTATAAGAAGCCCTAGTAAAACCCAGGTACCCGATATCAACAATAAACTAGTCCCCAACACCCTCTATAACACCAATTCCCCCCAATCAAACCTACGTACCACCTCTAAAACAAACTAAATATTAAATTCCTAACCCACCAAAATTTAATAAATTATATAAAAGGTTTTAACAATAACACCTCGAAATAGGAGGGAAGATAAGTGTAAATAAAAAAGCCTTTAGTTCAGAGTTAACCGTACTCACCTACATCTACTCTAAACTAGAAAACACTACGTAAACCATAGTGAACACCTATTATACGTAAGGAGGGGCCGATAAGTTGAAAAACCCGGATAAATTCATAGAATACTTAAAGGGTTACTATGTAGACCCTAACACAGAAGTACAAGCCCTCGACCAACTAAGGACTATACAATAAAAGGAGAATAAGAATTTCACTTACTTCCTCCCCAAATTTAAAAAGGAGCTCACAAAAGTAAGAGGAGAACACTAATTAAACGTTATAAGGATTAACTACCTTAAAGGAGCCCTAAATACCATAATAAAAACCCCCCTCATCAGCATAATCAATAAACTAATAACATATACTATATACACCCAAATACTGCTAAATATAAACTCAGAATTAGACAACAAATCCTACTAAACCCGCTATAAGTATCAGCATAGGAGATCACTAACCCCTAACCAAATGAGAACTAAGTCCCCTCAAAAGCAGAACAGTTAATTAGAATCCCCCCAACCTAATCAAATAGAGTAGGAACCTACGAAAACAAACAAACTAACCAAGAACGAAAAAGTCCGTAAACAGCTAAACCAAGAAGAAGCTCGCAGATGTTATAACTATAACAAAAAAAGGTATATACAATAATAATACCCTAAGGATCGAAAAAAGATAAGGAAAACCAAAACTTCTAAAAAAAAAACTAAGGAATAAAGTAAAACAAATAATAACTCTAATTAGGACTCTAAGGACTTAGGAAAAAAGTAACTCCTAGTGAAAATCATCATCAGGAGGATCAAACTATAAAGGAATAGAAGGTCATTAAAAAGAGTATAAATTATAACCTATTTTACGTTAATATCGGGATTAATAGGATACACTATACAACTACCCTTATTAATACAGGGTATTTAATATACGCCCTGATCAGCGACGCCTTCACTAAGAAACTCCGCTTACCACGTATTAGCATTACACCTCGGAACTTAATATAAATCACCACTATAATTCCTAATACAATCCACTACATCACTTATATTAATATCAATATTAATAACTATAAATAACACCAATTATTCTTTTATATTATTCCAAACTAAGAAAACAACGTTATCCTTAGAAGGTCCTAAATAATTAACGATAATATTACGGTTTACCTAACACAAAGTACTCTACATATAAGTGTCGTAAACTATTAGGTAATAAAAAAAAAACCGGATCAGGCCCAGCAAAATCCAAAGTTCCCAAACCAATAATAAACTAAATCGGTATTCTTAGCCCTAATTAGGTGGGCATAGAAGAGAAGAGAGACCCCTCTTAGTATATCCACCCTAAACACGTTCTCCGCAAATTTAACCAATATTAAAAAAACCCTAACACCAAAAATAAAAATAAACCCGAGGACAAAACTCCCTACACATTATCACAAATTTCTATATATCTTTAACTAAAATAAAGTTAATTAATTATTACTACACCGGAAAAACATTAATTATACTATCCTTATTAAGAAGAACTCCTACAATTAAAATAAACCAGTGACCTAGGGACCTCTATATAGCATATCAAGAGAAAAGTTAATCATACTACGCTAAACCCTTATAAAACTATTAAATAAAGGGTTTATTAGGGCTAATAACTCCCCTACATCATCGCCCGTTCTATTTATCCAGAAACCTAGAGGAGGGTTACAATTCTACGTTAATTACCGTACCCTTAATACTATTATAAAAAAGGACCAATACTCCTTACCCCTAATTAGTGAAACCCTAAGAGCATTAGCAAAAGTGAAGTGGTTAATAAAGTTGGATATTATCACTACGTTTTATAAAATCCGGGTTAAAAAAGGAGATAAATAAAAAACGGTGTTTAAGATAAGGTATAGGTTATATAAATAAATAGTTACCCCCTTTAGTTTAATTAGAGCCCCCACAACGTTCCAGTGATATATTAACCACACCCTACGAGATTTCCTAGATAAGTTCTACTCAGCGTATATCAACGATATCCTAATTTATTCGGACAGCTCCCTCTCTAATTATAGAAAAAAGGTTAAGAAGGTCCTCGAGCACCTAAGCACTATAAGCCTACATATGAATATCGATAAGTATAAATTCGAGGCTAAGAGTATTAAGTATTTAGGGTTTATTATTAATACTAGTAAGGGAATTCGTATAAACCCTAAGAAAATTAAGGTAATCCAAGGATAGGAAGTGCCCCGATCAGTGCAAAGAGTCCATGGGTTTATCGGTTTTACTAACTATTACTAGCAATTTATACCCAACTTCTCGGGGATCACATAACCCCTAATAACCTTAACTAAAAGGGATATACCATCCATTTAGAGCAAGGAGTACACTAAAGCGTTCAAGGAGCTAAAGACGCTCCTAATTAGCACACTTATATTAGCTCACTAGGACCCTAATCGAGCTATAGAACTCGAGACCGATTCGTTTAGTTATATAGTAAAAGGTGCCTTATCGTAGTATAATAACGAAGGGATCCTAAAACCTATAACATTCTTTTTACATAAGAACTTACCTATAGAGTATAATTACCCGATATATAATAAAAAACTATTAGTAATAATACACTACCTAAAATACTAGGATTTAGAATTGTAGAGTATAAAAGAGTTCATTATTTTAACTAATCACCTAAATCTGAAGTATTTTATAACAAAAAAACAATTAAATGAATATCAGATCAGGTGGTCAGAATTACTATCCCGTTATAACTTCACTATCTAATTCAAACCTAGTAAAAAAGTAGTAGTTCCTAATACACTATTAAAATGCAAATAGGATATCCCTAGCACCCTATAGGACAATAAATTAAAGGATCGGAAAATTAAACTCCTAAAAAACAGGATTAACGTATTACGAGTTAATAACATAGTAATAATTAGAGAAGTGCGGGCCCGATTAGGGCAAGCAGAGAGGGTTAAGTCTAGTATAAGAGACTCCCCCGGGAACATAAATTAAACCAATAACCCTAGCCCAAATAAGACGAAACCCCCTTTGAACCCTTTTAAAAAAGAGTTATTATACTCTTAATAGGATAAAGTCTTAGATTAGAATAACTAATACTAGTTAATTAGGGGGGTAATATAAAAAGGAGACCAATAACTTCCCTCGTAATAGAAATTACTAATAATATTATTAGAATATATAATTAACGATAATAAAAGACTATTATAAAGGGATAGAATTTGGATTCCACATTACGAGCCCTTAAGGACGGGTTTAATCCAGAGGTTCCACAACTCCACGTTAACGGGACATCCAAGGAGGAACACTTTAAAGGCCCTAATTAGCCACCAGTTCTACTAACCAGGCCTATCCCAGGATATCCAAAAATTTATAAGGAACTACGACGTTTATGGACGAGGAAACGTATAGCGTAACAAGAAGAGGGGCCTATTAAAGCCTCTACCTATCCCTGGACAGATCTGAGCAGAGGTCTTTATCGACTTTGTAACAGGACTACCCCCTTCCCACCACGATGGGGCTATGAACATCATAATAATGACCGATCGTCTATTAAAGAACGTAATCTTCGAGTTATTAAAGGATATTATAATAAATATAATAGTGGACCAACTAATCCAAGGTCTAATTAGGTACTATAGGATACCTTATACAATTATATTAAATAAGGGACTGTAATTTACGAGTTTTATGTGGAAACGACTCTACTAATTACTACGGATTAAACAAAAACTCTCTATAACGTTCTACCCAGAAATAAACAGAGCTACGGAGAGGGTAAACCAGGTAATAAAAACTTATCTTAGAGTATATATAGTGTATACTCAGAATAATTAGGATAAACTACTCCTAATAATAATAATAGTTATTAATAACTAAGTCGCCTTATCAATAAAACTCAGCCTATTTTTTATTACTTATAGGTATAACTTAGACCTAATTAGAGTAGAGGAACCCCTACGGAATAATAACAAAACCCCTACAATAAAAACAGAGGCTCTGGTCCAAAAGCTAAAGGACACTTCTAAGTAAACTTAGGTAACGATAACGGTAACATAAGAGAAATAAAAGATTACTATAAACGCAAAGCGCTAACCATCTAATTAGTTTAAGCCTAGGGACAAGGTTTAGTTAAGGTTATGGAATATCCAATCTAATTAACCATTAAAAAAGCTTAACTAAGTTAACGTAAAGTATACTATCCTCGAATTAGTTAAATCCTATACTTATTAACTAAATACACTATTAGGGATTTATAACATCTTTTATATAAACCTAATTAGGTATACTAGAGTTAATCCGTTACTATTATAAAACTATGATAATACCCAATTATTTATAATACTAATAGCTAATAGGGAGGAGTTTAAAGTTAAGGAGATCCGTAATACGCAAAAAGTATAGGGTAAATAAAAGGTCTTAGTAAAGTAAAAGGACTATACCTAACTCACCTAGGAACTAGTGGATATATTAACGGATATAACGGCCTTAGATCGTTATAAGGCTAATCACGGGAATATCCCTTAGGAAAGGAGGGGAAGAAGGGGGTAATTATCACGGGCCAAGGCCCGATCAGAGGCCTCGGAACCACTCGGCCATATCCAACACTAACCACTACTTACTAAACCTGACCAGGCCTAAGCAGACCTAATCAGGATCCAACGGATTTGTAGAGTAGCAGACTTTTCCTTCCTTTCTCCTTATCTTAAAGATACTCGTAGTAGTCGCCATAGCTAGTTGCAATATACGTGCTTGGACCGTTACATACCCTACAAAACAACAAGTTAAAGGGTTAAAAAATTAAACTCCTAAAAAACAGGATTAACGCATTACGAGTTAACAACGTAGTAGTAATTAGAGAAGTGCAGGCCTAATCAGGGCAAGCAAAGAGGGTTAAATCTAGTATAAGAGACTCCCCCAGAGACATGGATTAGACCAACAACCCTAACCTAAATAAGACGGAACCCCCCTTAAACCCTTTTTAAAAAAAGCTATTATACTCTTAGTGGGATAAAACTTTAAATTAGAATAACTAATACTAATTAATCATGGGGGTAATATAAAAAAGAAACCAATAACTTCCTTCGTAGTAAAAGTTACCGATAATATTATTAGAATATACGATCAACAATAATAAGAGATTATTATAAAAGGATAAAATCTGGATTCCATATTATAAGCCCCTAAGGACGGGTTTAATCTAAAAGTTCTACAACTCTATATTAATAGGATATCCGGGGAGGGACACTTTAAAAGCCCTAATTAACTACTAGTTCTACTAGCCAAGCTTATCCTAGGATGTTCAAAGATTTATAAGGAATTATAATATTTATAGATAAGGAAATATATGGTGCAATAAGAAGAGGGGCCTGTTAAAGCCTTTATTTATCCCTGGATAAATCTAGGTAAAGGTCTTTATCGACTTTGTAATAGGATTACCCCCTTCCCGCTACGATGGGGCTATAAACGTTATAATGGTAACCGATCGTTTATTAAAGAACATAATCTTTGAGTTATTAAAGGATATCACAACGGATATAATAGTAGACTAACTAATCCAAGGTCTAATTAGGTACTATGGGATACCTTATACAATTATATTAGATAGGGGACCGCAGTTTACAAGTTTTATATGGAAACAACTCTACTAGTTACTATAGATCAAATAGAGACTCTCTATAGCGTTTTACTTAGAAATAGACGGAGTTATAGAGAGGGTAAACCAGGTAATAAAAACCTATTTTAGAGTATACATAGTATATACTTAGAACAATTAGGATAAACTACTCCTAGTAATAATAATAGTTATTAATAACTAGGTCACCTTATTAATAGGACTTAACTCGTTCTTTATTACTTATAAGTATAACTTAGATCTAATTAGAGTAGAGGAACCCCTATAGAATAGTAGTAAGACCCCTATAATAAAAGCAGAGGCTTTAGTCTAAAAACTAAAAGACACTTTTAAGTAGACTTAGGTGGTAATAATAGTAATATAAGAGAAATAAGAGATTACTATAAACGTAAGGCGCTAATTATTTAATTAGTTTAAGCTTAGGGATAAGGTTTAACTAAGGTTATAGAATATCTAATCTGATCAACTATTAAAAAAGTTTAATTAAGTTAATATAAAATACACTATCCTTAAACTAGTTAAATCCTATATTTACCGGTTAAATACACTGTTAAGGATCCATAACATCTTCTACGTGAACCTGATTAGGTACACTAGAGTTGATCCGTTGTTATTACAAAATTATAATAACGCCTAACCACCTACAATATTAGTGGCTAATAGGGAGGAGTTTGAAGTTAAGGAGATCCGTAATACACAAAAAGTATAGGTTGGATAAAAAGTCTTAGTAAAGTAGAAGGACTATACCTAACTCACCTAGGAGTTAATGGATATACTAGTGGATATAGTAGCCTTAAACTATTACGAGGCTAATCACAGGAATATCCCTTAGGAAGGGAGGGGAGGAAGGGGGTAATTATTACGGGCTAAGGCCTAATTAGAGGCCTCGGAACCACTTAACCATATTTAACACTAACCACTACTTACTAAGCCTAATCAGGCCTAAGTAGACCTAATTAAGATCTAACGGATTTATGGGTAGCAGACTTTTCTTTCCTTTCTCCTTATCTTAAAGATACTCGTAGTAGTCGCTATAACTAGTTGCAATATACGTGCTTGGACCGTTACAAAGGAGCTCAAAATACACCCTCGAAACTGCGGCTTAAAGGAAACGCCCCGTGTTTGAGACGTTATTAGACTTAACATCGTATACTAGAATACCTTTTAGGATATCGGAAAGCGCCCCAGCCCCTATTTAACAGCAACCTCTACTACCATCAGACGAGACTAGCTTAACCAATCAATAGGAAGTTAACACTAAATAGTCTAAATAGATTAGATTTACTTGAAAACGAAAAAGACTCCTAATACTAGTAAGATGGGCCCCAGAGATTAACCTAAAAAATAGGGACACTGGCTGTATATAGATATTAACAAAACAACCCTAATAAAGGTAGCAATAACTATTATTTACCTTATGGAAAGATGGTAAGCTAACAGATTACAAAGAATAGATTTATGAGCTGTATTTTAGCGTCATTTAGCAGGGTGGACTACGAAAACAATTGGCCTGATACCTAAGGAGAGTACGAAGGTTCTCTATAACTATCTATGGGTTTTTGGTATTTAGATACTACCTTATTACCTTATTATTAGCTAATTATCTGAACTCTTAACTGCTAAGGAGGTATACTATTAAATAAACGCTGAGATTAATAAGGTTATTAAGAAGGATGCTAATTTCCGGTAATAACTTAAAGACCCTGAGTTCCATAAGGATATCCAAATACCATTAACTATTATCCCTATTAAAGAGATTTTAGCTACAAAAAAGGTGTCCTTAACGAAAAGTATAGTCTTAACACTGGAACGTTCTATGAGAGATCTAAGTAGCTTAACTCGGCTACCTACAATTTAGAAATAATTAACAGAATACGAATCTCTTCGGGTTATAAAAAGATTCTACGAAACTTCTCACCCCGTTAGAGAATTCAGCGAAACAATAACACCTTAATAATAGGTCAACCTCGTAAAGATGTATAATAATAATATAAGGTACAGAGGTAAGAAGTACGATGTTCTGGATATCAAACTCTAGATCTTCTAAGAAGCCTGTAAGAAGATTAGCGCTAACCGATTTTATAAAGCGGGTCTCTTGCCACCCATGCTGAAAAGAAGGGCTATAACACTATATTACACCCAAATCAGTAGTATAAAAACAGCCTAATTAACTATAAAGGCTATTGATAGAATAAGAGGCTATTTCGAAGGAGACTAACGCTAATAATCCTATATAATCAATTAAAACAAAGCAGACCTTACTAAAGTCATCTAAAAGAACTTGGATAAGATGAAAGTCGAGGTACTTGAAATTCTCTTTAAGACCCTCACAAACCTACAGCAAGCTCTCGCTCTAATACACTAGGGTAACGGCGAAGGGCTGGTCCTAGGCCTTGTTTCAACCGAAAGGTAGCCAAATACTGCTTATTTCAAGCTGAAGAGGAAAAGGGGTAAACTACAATATAGCACGAATTTTCTACTTCTTAGGGGGTAGGTACCAGTGGGACACCGGTGGGGCACCAGTGTAAGCCCGGGCATAGCCCGGGCATAACAACCGGGTTCAGCTCGTAATAATACCCTCCTCCCCCCCCCCCCCCTCCGTATAGCCTCCTAGTCCCTAGCTAGCCTCCTGGGGGGAACCGGCGCATAGGCCGTGTCCCCGTCGTTCTCCAATATCGGCATATAGTGCTCCTTATAGTGGTCTAGTACCTCCGTTTCCTCTATAACACCAACTAGCTCTTATATAGGGTCAATATACCCTTCCTACTTAATTAGCACCTCCTTACACCGACCTTTACCCACCATCTTCTACCTAACAGCATAAATTTCCTTTATTTACTACTTATCCTACTATTAATATTATAAATAAATAATAACTAAGTATATATTTAAATCTAACCTAGGAGGGAGTCACTAATTAACCACTAGAGGAGGTCTACATAAAATTATAAATAAATCCCTTTTATTATATTCAACTCTATTATATATACACCTACCACTATAATAACTCTATACTAATAGTATAACCACATTAACTTTCTATTTAAATAAGAAGACTTATAATTTATAATATTAAACTAAATTTTATTAGTTATTTAATACTCCTCCACTGATAACCAGTAATAATTAATACTTAATTCATAATACTATTATATTAAAGCTACTATAACCTAAGTAAACACTATAACGTTCTTTATTTTAACCACCAACTTGTTTATAACCACCTTCCTATAACTAAGTGGTCCCTTATTATCCTTTTTATAACTAATAGTAGGTTAACATAGTATCCATATTTTAAAAAGAATAGTAAAACACCGGTTATTAAGCTGGTTTTATTCCGCAGAGCTAACCATACCACAAGGAGTAGTTTTCCTTAATTATCCTTGGCTTAAATAACATAAGCCCGTAAAACGGCGTAAACCTCCTAATTCATATATTCCGTTCCACCATTAATTTATGAGTAGTAAGTAGTATTTAATAGTTAGGTAACCCCTATTAACCTATAAAACTTTTATTAAAATTCGTTAACCTAATTTAACCCTTTATTACTTATAATCGACCATAATCTCCTATAAAACCAGTAACAGTTATAAAGGACTACTAAGCATAAAATACTAGGTCTAAAATCTCCATCTCTTCTAATATTAATACTTTACTTAGTTAATTAACTATAACCCATATATAATAGAACTTCCTCTTCTTTATTCATAGTAAGTTTATAATAAAATCTATTAATAGGTCACTACATATCCAAAGCGGAATAAATAAGGGCTTGAGTAACCCCTTTTTAATTTATCTTTAGATATAAATACTACTATATACGTTGTATTTTTTCGTAAACCTTCTAATTATTTAAGAGTGTCCTAGCTAATAAAACCACCTGCTTATAATTTTAAATATAATATTACACCCTAAGTGACTATTAATACTGAAATTGTGGTACTTTTATATAACTCTTATTTATAATAAACTTAAAGGGTTGTCGTCGTTTTTTCTTCTAGGGACCTATATTTTGTCCCGGAATATTAACCTCTACTACTCGTTAATTGCGTATTTTACGATCTAAACCTTTAATTATAACTCTAATAGGAAATTATACTATTTCTACTTTACTACTTTATAAGTTCAACAATATAACTTATTTTCTTTAATAGTTTCGCCCTAAAGTATTTATAACTCATTATTATTTATAAACACTATTATATATAGGAGTACTAGTAAGTCGTTTATAGTACAGCTTATTTAGGGGGCACCGGTTCCTTTTTTAGGGATAGCATAGTCGGGTATTAACTAGAGTATGCGTCCCTATTCTCTTTTATTATCCTAACCCTAGGGGGCATCCTACTCCCTCTAAAAGAGGGTATTAAGGACTACTACTTCCTTTCTTAATTAATACTCTAAATAGAAGATATACTAAGCTAACTCTTCTACTTATAAGCTCTACCTCTTAGTAAAGTATTACTTCCTCACAAAGTATTTAAGGTTTTTATAATTTATAAAAGTTTTAAAATTACTTATACTCTATAGTTTTACTCTCTAAGCCCTAGAATAAACGAATATAATAAGGAGTTTCTTATTATAAAGATAATAATTATACTTAATTAATAATAGTTTTTATGAGTGGAATAAAATAGGGTGCTAATGCGCATCAGAGTCTTTTTCTATAAGGGTATCACGTGAGTAAATCTTAAACAGTTTATTTCTATTATTATTTTTCCTTTAGGGTTAAAATAGTAAAGTACCAACTCTATACTAAACAGCCACTTAAACTCCTAGAATCCTTTTTCCTAACTAAATCCCTAGTAAAATACAATTAACTTTTTTATAAAGCTTATAAAAGGCTTAATAACATTAATATAATTAAGTATAAAAATATAATAATAATTTATAAAAACAAAAAAACTTCTAACCCCCTTTATAATACTAGGAAACAACTACTTAATAATAACTCTTAACTTCTCAGAGTTATATAAAATCCCTTTCTCAACGGTAATAATAAACCCAACATAATTCACAATCTTAACTAAAAAAGGTACACTTCTTAGGGTCTAATCATAGTCCGGCCTCTACTAAGCACCAGAGAACTACCCATACCTTTTCTTCATACTTTTTTTAATCTAAATATATAAATTAAAACATTATCTAGATAAATAATAATAAAATCGTTTAAAAAGTTTTAAAAGGTTATATTAATATACCGCTAAAACATAGCTGGGGCCCCGGTAACTTTAAAAAGACAAACCAACTACTTAAAGAGTTCGTATTTTATATAAAACGCCATTTTTTTAACATCTTCTTCTACGATCCGAATTTTATAAAACGCAATCACAATGTTAAACTTCGTATACTATTATATAATAACTACTCATCGGAGGGTCTCTAATATAAATAATAATGGATAACGGTACTTCTTCGTAACACTATTAAAAGCTTAGTAATTAATATAAACCAAATTACCTTACTAAACTTCTTAACAAATAACATTAAAATACTTATTAACAAGTTATTAGCTCGAATAAACCCTTTATCTAACAGGTCCTCTAACGTCTTCTTTAATACCAGAAGTTCCTCATAGGACATTCTATGCAAGGGTCTCTATAGGAGTGCAGGCTCCTAACTGTGAGTATCCTTAATAAGGGGGATCTTATGGTTAACCCCTGGTCTCTTAATGGGCACCGAGTATACCTTCTCCGGATTAAATAGGTCTCTAAATTCCTTATAAACCTAACCTAGGACAAGTTCCTTTATATTCACAAACTTCTTTTATTTTAGTATATCCTTGATATCCCTTAAACTCATAGTTATAACCCAGGCCTCTGGTGCTCTCTAATACTTTACTTATCAGTATATAACTTGTCGTGATAGCCTCCTGGCTGAACCAGCCCGTTCGGTGTGCAGAGCCAGTCACGTGATACTGCACGTGACCCGTATTACGTATCTTCACCCTTTCTGTAACTTATTTAGAAGCGGGCTTCGCCCAGTAATTAGACTTCTAAAAGATAAGCCACTTTTTACTAAAATAACTCCGTTTATTACACAGACTTCACCACAGTTATAAGCCCAACTTATCTAAACCTTTATACTACTATGAAAAGCTCCAATAAACAACGGACCATCTATTAATTTCTATTTTAATCCCTTTTCACTTTATAGCGAAAATAAACTCTGTAACCTCCTCAACCAGGAACCTTGATACATCGGTCCACTTTTCTACTTATTGAAATTAGCTATAATAGTATATTACTTTATAATATTAGTCCCGTATAAAGAACATATAATAGTATATCGATTTGAATAATACTATTCTTAGAACTCCTTATATAAATAATATTATCCCCATATTCTTAAAATACTTTAAAAACCAAAATACTCATCTTATAAAAGATTATACCTAAAACCTAGCCGAATAGGAATTCGCCTAGTAACTTAAAATTTAAGAATAACTTAAGGATAAACAAAATAAAGTTATAAAAGAGAAAGAATCCCAGGAAATTACCCGAGAAACCATAAACACAGTACCACTTAACGGTTTAGCCCTAAAATAACTAAAGGAGATCATCTTAAAAACCCTAAAAATCTATAATAAGTACAGCGTATATATTAAATACCAGGCGATTATATAATACGATTATTCGAAAAATAAGAAAACCTATAAACTTATTAACACCTAGGTCTCTATTATAATTAACCCATCAATCCTTACACTAACTCATACAAAGCTTCTTAAGAATAAAAAGATTAATTTATAAAATCTAATTACTATTTTAATGTAACGATACACACTAACAAAGTTGAGTAATCTAACCACTATTTAAAAAAACTATAATAACACAACAACAAAAACTAATACTAATGTTAATCCATCCATTTAAATCATTGAATAACATAAAATCTTCCTTTAAGTTAATGAGTATAGTATACCCAAAATTTAAAGCCTTCTAACTACGAAAACCTTCTTACAAACAATTAAGTAACACTTTACTCCAACGTAAATAAACACAGAACTTACACAAATTGTTACACGGGAATATACTAGAGATCTAATTTCACTACTCACTAATTATACAAAAGTCTTTATAAATTTACTCTGCGAAAACATAATTTATGGGAAATCTTAGAACTAAACTATTAACATTTTTATATCCTTAGTGGGCTATTCCGGAAATAGTATTTAAAATAACTAGAGTACCACCTAAAATAATATATAAACTAATTTATACTCTTATAGTATAGTCTACTTAAAGTGGACTCTGGATAGCTATACTAATATAAAATATACCCTTATAAGCTCCTACCCCCGTTTTAACTATATTAACCTAAACGAAAAGAAATATGACAGGATCCAAAATCAACAAAATAATAAAAGGTAAGATAAGCTACGAGCTAAAGTTGCTCGTAAAGGGTAACTTCGAGCTAATAATAGAATTATACGCAGAGGATTACAAAATAAGCATAGTGGAAATAAACTAAGAAAAGGTGGTTTAGCCCACCTTTCAAAAGAAAAACAAGATCCCAAAACTCCTAAACCCCTAGAATACCCTAATAATATGATTATTGTTTATATTAGTCCCTTTCCCTTAGGGGAAGCAACAAATTAAACAAAAGTATCCCTAAACATCTTTTCTATACTATTTTATGGACCACACCCTCTCTCAGATTTAATAATTATAAATAACTATAATACTACTCACCTTATTAATAACCTTAACTTTTTAGAACTAGGATCCTATAAGGTGGTCACGAGTAATGAACGAATAGAGTCGGGTATAACCTTATTCCCAATTCTCGGGCAAGGGAAACACATACTAAAGAACGTTCTAGCCGGGCCTAAAGGACCAAACACCCAAAACCTCGTTTCAAAAAACGTTTACTATATAAAAAACCTTTATATTAACGTTATTTCGAAAACCCTTTTATATAAGACCAGAATATAATAATTAAACCTAAACTATACATTCTATATTAAAGCCCACGAAAATAATATAATACTTAAACAACTAATTAAAAAAGCTGATTTAGTTTTCCTTAAATACAAACCCCGTTCCTCCTTTAGTCCACAAGCCACAGTACTTTCTAATAGCACTAGTATAATTGCCCTAAATCACATTAAAACTCAACTTAGGAAACGATCATTATATAAAATACATAGTAAAAGGTAAAACACCACTAACTTATAACACCTTCGTTCAGGACATTTAGGACCAGTAACCTTAAGGTATTTAGTTTATAACACTCAGGGGATCAGGATCAAAGCACCCCTATGTTTAAAATACGAGCACTGCGTAACCACTTATATTAAAAATATTATTTCATAAAGAACTTCGGAACACAAAGCTATTCACCCATATTACCACATTTCATAGAATATTTTTAATTATCCAAAAAGCTATAATAATAGTAAGTAGGTTTTAATTATTAAATATGAGTTTTCTAGATAATGTTTTGTGTTCCTGTATATGGAAAAGACTTTCCTATAGGTCTTTAAGGTATTTCACTTATTTAAACACTAGGTCTGGAGATAATAAGGACTATTCATATACAAAATACGATAAAATATTAACTATTTAGTAATCATAATTAATAGCGAAACTATATATTAATAGTGGGCAAAAAAAGAAGGGATTAAAATAGAACTCCCCCCTCCTTATATAAGAGAGCTAATAGGAAACAATAAAAGGGCTAACTAGGAAATTATTATTAAAATAATTAAAATAATATCTAAAGTTAACCTGTTACTAAAATTATATTATAATATAGCCCACAATTACTGTCCCGTAATTGTGGTTCCACTTTTACAATAGTTATAAGCCCTTGTCTCTACGAGCCCTCTGGTTGAATAGCTAAACGCTTTGCTAAAGTGGTAGTATGTGGACCGACCTAGAGGTTATGGGTTCTGTCGGATTCAAATGGTCAATTCGTGATGTATTCAATAATGTGTAATTCTTCTTATTCTCCCTGTTCTTTAGGGGCGAACTTAGCCCTTAAGGTGGCTGGTGTAAGGGCGCATTTCGGCCCATTATTGTTCTGCGCTGTGCGTGGACCTTCGAGTACGCCGGAAGTATATTAAGCGTTTAGTATAGCGGATTCGATACGCCCCTTTAGGGAGGTCTCCGTCTAGTAGGCTTCCTATTACCTAATCCACTCTTTAATAACTATTTTTAAGTATTATAATTATTTTAAGATGTGAATTTCGTTTTCCTCCGTTTAGAGCACTTCTTATATGTCCTTCCTACGGGGTTCACGAGCCCCTAGGAGTATAAGGATTACGAGCCTTAACGTCCTATATGTTATCCTTAGCTATCCCAGCCTCTTAGCGGGCCTCATCTTTAGCGAGGTTACGGTGATGGTTGTTCTCGAGATGAGCCCGCTGGTTACTTATATTCAGTTATATAAAAAACGCTTAAAATGGCTGCTTTAAAAGTGCTTTTGTTAGTCCGTTTATTATTAGCTCGGTTAATAGTATATATACAACGTTAATGCGGTTATTCTCGATTTCTTAATGTAATTAGTGGTTATGAATATCGACGTGGTATAGGTGTATTTATAAGTGTACTTATTTTATAGTTATAAGGTGCATAGTTTACTGGTTATCGTATTATATGTGAATTCGTGGTTAAGAGTATATTTAAGGTGTAAACTTAGTATTCTGGGCGTCCTTCGTAGGGAGTTGTATTTATAAAGCGGATATTAACCAGTTTATGAAGATGACTTCCTTTACTGCTTGTGATAGGGCGAGGAGCTCGGCTTTTATTGTTAATATTATAACTATTTATTGTTTATTTGTTTTCTATGCAACGGTTCCACCAAAAGGTCGTATTATAAGCACTTAAGAGCTCTTCTAATTAAGTGTATTATCGGCGAAACTAGTATTAGAAGCGACTTTTAAAGTGTCCTCAGAGCTCCCCGGTGCAACTCCGTATTCTAAGTAGAGAGAATGCGTTAAGTAAAGGTATTAGAGTACTCAATCCACTATACACTAGTAATTTAGCCCTAGGTTCTAATTGAAGTATATAAAACAGCTTACAACGAATACGATATCCGGGCGCATTATCATAATTATATATATAATAGTTCCGACCTTATATTAGTACTTTTTGATTTCCCATAGTTTAGTTACCCTATTATATAGAAATAGTTTAAAGGTTATTATAGGGGTTTCGAAATGCGTTTTAAGTGGTTTATTAGTGTTTAGTAGGAGTTTTCTCACCTTCTCGGCGAATACTGATTATGATAGCCAAATCTTCCTGATTGCTTGGTCTCTTAAAACCTCAATTCCTAAGAACTATTATAGTTTGTAACCACCTTTTAGATGGTAGCGTTTCTAAAGCTCTTTTATCGATGCCATTACCTCGTTATGAAACTTATGAGGGAAAGCTAAGATGTAGTCGTTAACGTAAAAAAAGAATATAATTTATTCCTTCTACTAATAGCAGTTCTCTCTAGCAACTCGTTGAAAGCCGAGTTCTAGGAGCCCGCTTTTTAAGTGTTTTTATTAGAGCAGAGGTGACCTCCTAAGGCCGTAAAATGCCTTTCTTAAGTGTAATACCCGTCCAGCTTTTCGGTATCCAGGTGGGAGTTATATATACACTTCCTTATCGATTATTATATACACAAAGGCATTTACCGCATTATACTATAGAAGCTCCATATCAAAGTGAGCAGCTGTTATAATAAGGATTCAAAACGATATACCTGCGAGTATAATAGTATACATTTCTCACTTATCTCTTAATTATTAATCTCCACGGATAACAAGGTGTACCTTGAATTTCACGAGCCTCCTATACTTATTAAATTTGTAGGTATATACCTAGTAACAGCCGAGAATCTGCTTACCTTATACTTATTCTTTATTAACCTCCTCCTAGGAGTAAGAGTCTTTATAGCCGCTTAGATGGCTTATTTTAGCTGTTCTAAAGTCGTCCCTATACGGGTAATCCTTTAAATAATTGTGTGATATAAGGAGAGGGGGTAGTTTTTTCTAGTGAGTACTTATAGGTACGCTACCCTCATAGCCCAGCGGAGGAAACTCTCTATACACATAACCCAGAGTACTTCCCTTAGTGGAAGTCCCCTCTTAACTAGGCTTTATTAACCCACCGGAAAGGTCGTATTATTAGAGCACTTCCTTATCGGCCTTTTAATTTAATATACTTTTATTAAAGGTTCTAAGGCGACTAATCTCGTTAAGGGCACTAGGTTAATTAGACCATAAACGTATACCTAGGAGACCGTTTATTAATTGTATTTCACGGTATTATTTCCGTTTTAAAGCTATTCCTACTAGGAAAGCAGATTTAAATAAGACTTTATGCCTTACTACGCTTATACTGTGGTCCGAGGTTATAGTTTTATTTTGTACTTCTCCTTCGCTTTCCCCCCGCCCCTTCACAGCTAAAACTACTTTTAAGGTAATGAAAAATGATGAGGGTTTTAACGACAACGTTTTAGGTGTTAGGTATAACGCAAAGTGCTTTGTGTTATACTATCTCGACTTATCCGAGTATATCTCTATAACGAAGTTCGCTTTTAGAGTATTTTTATTGTATTTTGGATTTATTTTAAGAACGAGGGTGACCTCTTCTACTTCCTTATTAACGTTTTGTATTGATGTTTATATTTGGGTTTGCTCAATAAGCTCTTGAATTCGTATTTCGATCACCTATAAGTTTAGGTGGTGAAATTCCTTAACGGTACCCTTAAGGTTCCCATTGAAGTGCGCTTTTTCGTTGAATACGATGTCCCTTGTTGTGAAGACGTCCTTTTTAAAAGGGTTCTATATTCTAAATTGATTATTTGACGTATAGCCCACTAAAAAGCCGATTTATGTACGAGGAGCGAGCTTCTTTCATCGTTGGCACTTAAGTTATGCATCGGTCGTTAGGGCATAGGCCTTATAGCCGTAGGATCGTAGGTGGGAGAGGTCAGGGACCGTATAAATCTCATTTTCTCTGCTCCAGAATTGCTTATGGAACTGCTTATAAGGTGTTTTCCACCTATGTACTCGTGATAGGGTTTGGTTATAGAGGTAGACTATTGTTTTAACGATCTCAGGTTATAAGTAGTCTAGGAAATTCGTTATAATAGCTATTGCCCTAGCTTTAACTTTAATAATCGTAGCAAGCCTTTCAGCACCTCCGTTCTGAGCTTGTGTATTAGGCGTTAACGTTTTAATTGTTATTCCACGCCCCTTTAGGTCTTTTACTAGGTGTGGATATCTTAGAAGTTTATTATTAGTTTCTAGGAACTTGACCTTTGTGTTGTAAACGCGTTCTAGATAGTTGAGTAATTCGAATAACACTTTTAAGATCGTCTCTATTGTTCTTTTTTATAGGTAAAAGTCCTACGCTAGCCCTGAGGCTTGGTTAGAAAGAAGCATAAGGGATGTATACCCTTTGTATCCCTTGTTATAGTCGTAGAAGTTGAGTGTTAAACGGTCTCCGGCTTTTACCCGTTTAACCGACTTTTTTAGTGCTCGGCGGATTTGGTGTATTATATTCATTATCCTATACGCATCGTATTCTACGGGGTCTCTACCTTTTTGATCTAAGAGTCTTACCCCCCTTACTACGTTACTAAGGTGATTTAGAGTGTCTTTTTTTAGGTATCCGAGTCTCCGGTACTATTTTTTTACACTTATTTAGATAAGTTTACGGATTATTATGTTTATAAAATAGTTTTTTCGCGGGGCTCTTAGGAGCTTATTTAGCGTAGGTTAAGGGAGTAGAACGATTATTATGAGTACCGTTTTATCCTTTATAGGTCTATAATCGAGAATATCTTAATTATGGATTTCAAATAACTCATAAACGTAACTTCGGTTTATGCACCTAATATAATTATTACTGGGGTTAGTATTCCACTAAAAACCTTTTCGGTGTAAGTATTTTAAAAAAAATTAGGTTATTCGTAAACCCTTTATAAAGCGTTATATTATATAAGTAAAACTTGAGTGGCTTGCCGTCTCACCCCTTAATACGAATATCCATTATTCCGAAGCCATCAATTACCACTTATTGAGTCCCTACTTAGAGATAGTCACTAAGCGTAGCTCCCATTAATTATATGAACTATGAGGGGTTGTTAAAAATGTGGATTATAACTCTAGAGTTGAGGATTACGGATCCATAAAGTAAGTACATTTTATGAGAGGTTACTAATGTAGTTTAAATACGAGCTTAATAACGTCCTATGAGTTAACTTAATTCTATAATAAGTTTAAGCCTTTGGATACACTTAATAAGGTCTTCGTTATTCTTAAGTTACTTAGTAACCAACTTCTTAAGTACTTAATTATAGTATATGTGGTTAGGGCGTTTATTAGGGAAAACTAATTAGCACTTCGAAAACTGGTGACCTCGTTTTAGGTATACTATATACGTCCTGCCCTTATTAGAGTCGCTGGATCTATTAGTTGGGGAGTACGGCCATTTCCCTTTACTTTTCCCGTTACCCCTTCCGTAACCTCCACGGCCTCTACTATGGGCTCTTCATGGTTAGGTCCTTATTTATTATAGTTCATCGTCGTTACTAGTTAGTCCACTGGTTATTACTATAAGTCCAAATACTCCTTATCCGGTTTTTTGTATATCCTTCGTTTAATAGAGGACTTATCGAGCCTTAGCGAGGACTTTGCTTAGTGTAAGTAGGTCGTTCATTGCTTTGGTTCTGATTATTGACTAATAGGCTTGAATCCATAGTTCAATAAGGCTTCCGCTGAGGGCTCGTGTAAACTCTGGAAACTAAGTACTTAAGTATTTAGTTTATGGGACGTCTATAACTTAAGCTTTATGGAGAACACTTTCCCAGCGGCCAATCTAGTCCTCGGTATCCTTTTGTGTAATAAGTTTTTTTTATTAGGATAACTTAAGATTTTAGAATATGTTTCCGCTGCGTTTACTCGGTGTTCATATAATACGCCGCCGATGCGAGTTTACAGTCCTAAAACTTATTTGTTAAGTCCCTTATCCATAGTATAATAGTATTTAAGAAGGTCCAGAGTAATAGTTTCGTAGAACTAGTTCTAAAGTGTATATACGCTTTTTATTTGTTTAGTTTAATATTTATAGTTATTATTGTATTCCGTTCATCGTTCTTTATATAAAGCGAGGTTCGCAGGGGATAGGTCTTCAAGAATGTGAGCTCGTTCTATAAACGCTTTAGGGCCTAGGACGAATACTTTATCGGGTTCTTGAGTTACGCTGCTTCTTAAGGCGCTTCTGGCCCTTCGGTGGATTGCCTTTGGGTGGTCGGAGATCACTAGCCACTCCGTTATTCGAGTAATCTCTTCGTAGGTCTCTTCTTCGGTGCTCTCAGAGTGCTTAACTAATGGGTTTATAGTATCCTATAAGTTGTAGGTTTTTGCTTAGGATTATAATTAGTTGAACTAAAGGACCTAGTCCCTGGTCGTCTAAAGTGCGATCTTCGTAGTAGGGGTTATTATTATTATTATTAAATGGGTATTACATATAGGAATAGTAGTTGTAGGTAGGGTTTAGTTTAATGGCTGTTTTTAGTATGTATTAGATTGTTAATTGTCGGATTTAAATGGTTAATTCGTGATGTATTTAATAATGTGTAATTCTTCTTGTTCTCCCTATTCTTTAGGGGCGAACTTAGCCCTTAAGGTGGCTGGTGCAAGGGTGCATTTCGGCCTATCATTGTTCTGCGCTGTGCGCGGACCTTCGAGCGCGCCGGAAGCGTACTAGGCGCTTGGTACAGCGGATTCGACAGGTTCAAGCCTCGTTATCCTCACCCATTCTCACTTCAGCAGCAAGTCACCGAAATGGAAGGTTAGACTTGCCAGCTGGAAGTGGCCGGCACCCAGTAATAGTCAGTAAGGACTTGTTAGGTGTGAGTGTAAGCCGGTGCTAATTCCTTAGTTAATAGACCTCTTCTCTCCTCGGTCTAGGGGGGTATATTATAATATAGCCCACAATTACTCTCCTGTAATTGTGGTTCCACTTTTGCGACAACTAATTAATATTTTCTTTTTAATTAGTGGAGAGTTATACTTTACTTAGTGTCTGAAGTTTATTAATCTATTATTAAGGAGCTATGCTTAATTTAGGATTCCGTTTTATAATTAGTAAAGAGTTAGGCTTAACTTAGTGGTATTTTATATAATAAATAAAACTGAGTTTGAAATATGCAAAGGGCTAGTCCTAAGCCTTATTTTAACCGAAAAGTAGCTAAATACTATTTATTTTAAGCTAAAGAGAAAAAGGGGTAAACTATAATATAATACAAATTCTCTACTTCTTGGGGGGTGGGTGCTAGTGAGTTACCGGTGGGGCACCGGTGCGAGCCCGGGCATAGCCCAGGCATAACAACCGGGTTCAGCCCGTGACAGTAACAAAGTTCTGAGAGATAAGCTGATCGGTGTTACCCTCACCATTATGGAGTACCGGATGGGTGCTATGGCCAGAGCGAAGACCTCTGAGGAGCTCTATAATACTATTAAAATAAGCCTCGATTTAGAGGACCGTAGTAAAGAAGCCCACCACTAGTACATAACGTCAAATATCACTTTAAACGATACCTTCTGGACCGATAGACGCTTCAACGGTAAGGGTAAAAGTAATTATTACGGAGGCAGATAGCAATAGCGAAAAGGCTCGCATAATACTAAGAAGTGCTACGTCTGCGGTAAGGAAGGGTACTAGTCGATAAAACACCCTATAAAGGAGAGGAGTAAAGCGTTTAAATAATATGCATTAAGCTAATACGTTACTAATACCTCCCCCATAGTATAAAACCACTTTCTCACCGAATACAAAGAGTATAAAAACCTAAATAACGACAATAGAGATGACGAAGACCTACACTAATACCTCACCAACACTATAATTAATGGAAATAACGAGAATAACTAGGAATTCCACATCTTATTTTTTAACTACGTAACTACGTTAACCAACGAAAATCTCCCTTAAATACTAAGTAATTAGGCCACCTATTATATAATAATAAAAAGGGATATTAATAACACTACACTTCCCCCGGAATCACAAATCTATAAAGCCTTTATTAGTAATAACCACTATTCAGCGGTGGTATTCTAGGGTATTATACTTAACATAGGAGTAGTAAGCGTATTAATAATAAAGTACCAATAATTCCTTATGTTATAGAGAACTTATACTACTATAACCCTAAATACATCAAAAGCAGGCCAGGTAAGCATCACCTTTAGTGATAACCGTCCCCTAAACTTAATAGGGTTAACTATTATTAATTCCCTATTTAGAAGGCTATATTTCTATATTATAATAGTGAATAACTTATTCCTCCTATATTTAAAATGCATGAGCCACTTAGGAATTAAGTTTAATAAACTCAACAACTTCTTACACTAAGAAAATGTTAAGGTCCCTATTATCCGGAAATAGAAATGTCTGTGGATACTTATTCACACCCCAAAGCAGACTTTTACCTGTAATCACCTCTTAAACACCAAATTACACTAGATACGCCACTATTTCGGCCACCCATTGGTTTAAAAGCTCCATACAATACTAGAGAAAACTGGTAACAAGGTGACCTATAAAGTGATTTAAAAGTTCACTAAGTACTACTACTAGTATCAGATGAATAGAAGGGCCCTAGGAAATCTTAAGTTCACCCTAAAAGGTGTTATTAAGTTTAACTATAAAGTGATCGTTAACGCTTTCTACTTAAAAAAGAGTAAACCCATCCTTTATATTATAGATACTATTATTTCTTTTAACGCTGTGAGATTCCTCGATAATATAACCGCAAGACATATATAGCAGACGCTCTGCGAATACTAAATTAATACTTACCTTAGACCATTTAACCGGATTATTATAAACACCAAAATAAACTTTAATATAGTAGAGTTTAAGAATTCTATAAGACCTATCGTAATAAAACTTAAAAAGATGCTCTTAGAAGCCTGCGATAGCATCGGAAAGGTGGAACAATACTATATAGTACTATGATGAGTACACGAGATAATCCACTAGGAATCTCCTTCTACACCACCAAATATTGCCCTTTAGAGCACTATTAAAGCGGTAAACAATATAATAGGCCTTAATAGCCTTTTCCTAACCCTATTCATCTTCAGCGTATAGTTACGTTGAACACCTAACTCTGTACTATCACTAAAGATCTAATAGAGGGTAGAGGCCATTAGGAAGGTTATAGCTGAAGTACGTAATCTTTATACTAAGTGAGTAACTATAAACACTCTTATAATAAGGAACGGCTTTAATACTATACTAACTAGGGAATTACCCCTTTAGTTACTTATTAGAGTATAGTATGAAAAAGAAGGTTAAACTAGCCCGTTTAAAATTATTACCTACAACGGTGAGAACTATATTATTAAACTTCCTTCTAACCTAAAATTATTCTGGATAACTATCGTAAAGCTATTTTATAATAAGGTTAATAATAAAGGAGGCCAGGAAGTGATAAACTATGATAAAGAGCCCCCTTAACCCGAAGAAGAGGTAACCCTGAACAAAGTCATCATCCGGATGAACACACTACCCCCAAAAGAAGAGCCTACACCACCACCTCAATACCTAAAAGTTAGACCTAGGAAAAACACACAGATTAATATCCTCGCTAAAGTTAACGACTTTAGTAATGTTAACAGTGGAGTCCCTAAAATAGCTACGTTTCTAAATACTAAAGAGGAGGCAGACTATACCCTAGTATTGGAATTACGCTAAAAAGGAATAATTGACACCCTAGGGCCACTATTTAAAGAATCCACTAAAAAAGAGATTAACACTTGTCACGGGCCGTTAGGATCCGAGAGCTAAGACCCTGTTAGGGCACCGGCAGGTACCCGATAAGGCCCTGATATTTTAGATATTCGAAGGGGAACCCAGAATGAAGAGGGGTTCAGAAATGAATTCAGTCAATTAAGGATACCTACCAGCTAAGTCCCTGTTCCCCGGCGTTAACCCTCTCACTCTGTACTAGATACCCTAACACTTTCATCTCTCTACTTATTAATAGGGGTACGGACCGTTAAGGCAGCGAGATGACGCATATACAAACGGAGGCCACCATAGGGTCGAGCGACAACCAGACCACCGAGTCCGAGATAAGCCAACAAGAGAACCAACCAGTGAGCTCCGAGGAGGTGGACGTTAACTCCCTAACGGAGGAGCAACTTAATGCCCTTATTGAAAAGGAGGAAAAGAAGATGAGAATAAAGCGGAAGAGGGAGCAGTACGCAGCCCTCAGGGCCCAATCCACCACTTCAAACACACCCTACTCGGAAGCGCCCACCTCCACGTTCAAAACCGATACCCAGCCGGAACCCAAGAGAAGGCGTACCAACTTATGGGGAAAAGCACATCTACCGGCACCGAAATACAAGGGGGGTTCATAGTCGGATCTTAATGCGTTCCTATTCACCTTGAATAGGCGTTTCACTATGAATCCGGAGGATCTAGGTACCGATACAGCGAAGGTCCTGTACACCACCAGCTGCCTAGAGGGGACGGTGCTACGGCGGTGGTCTAGCCATGTGGCCCTGGCTTACAACAACGAGCTAGTGGGCGTGTCCTAGGATACCATGAAGGTGTGGCTGGGCAACGGTGTAGCTGACGAAGACACTCGTGTCTTCCGCAGCGTCCACAAGCTCGATGCCATGACGCAATCGCCAGGACAATCCTACCAGAACTTCATCGACCAGTACGAGGCAGTGGAGATGGAGTGCCCTGACAAGCTACCAGAGAGGGTACGGGTGACCAACGTGATCAGCCGTTTACAACCGGACCTTCAACAACAGATCCTCGCTCATGGGCTCCCGCAGTCGTAGTTAGAGCTGGATAACGTGGCTAAGAAAGTAGAGGTAATCAACTCCCTACAGCAGCAAAAGGGGGGCACCAGGGAGGTACCACATCGGTTTCGCAAGCACCGAAGGGATGAACCGGCGGCCAAGCCCATCCCCACCCCCGGAGAATTAAAAGAAGACACGGTACCTTCAGGGTCAACCCAATCGGAGCCTACCAGCGGGCCTACGAGGTCCCGAGGGCCCCCGATATACTATAATTACAACGAAGTCGGGTATATAGCACCCCGATACCCCAATTATCATAAGTGTAAGAAGCCTTAGTACGATGGCCGACCCTACGGAGATAGTGACCACTAAGAGGGCTACTGAATCCGGGGGGCTGCTGAGAAATAGGAAGAGGACCGCCCGCCCCGGTTAGAAACAGAAGTCCGACTTTGAGTAAAGGGCTGTTAGAAGGTGGTCACTGCCCTTATCGATACGGGTGCGGACGTGAATGTGGTTAATTAGAGGGTATTATCACTAAATAAGACCCCCCCAAAGATTAGTAGTAGTATACCCTTAGAAGGGATATGGGGATCCCGAGCATTAGAATACGGAACGAAGACCTTAGTTACTTGTATAATTAACGGACTGGGGGTAACCCGAACTATAGGGTAGGAGTACTGGGTGAGTATTGGAGATGGATATGGGGTGATCTTAGGATTACTATGGTGCTAAAAGACGTAGCCCAACATGAACTGGACCACCCTAGGATAGACCTACCCCTTAAGCAAGGATACCTTCGAGTTAATAACCAGCAGGAGAGTACTATGGAGGGCAATAGAGTTGTCCAAAGGGGTCCTTATGGGGACGCCCATAGTACACCACATTAAGCTAGGTCACCTAACTAAGGAGGAGCCGGAGGAGCCCCAAGAACTAGTTACGATACCCCCGGAGTATAAAGACTTTGCTAGGGTATTTGATATTAATTTGGTAAGAGACCTAAATAGGGACAAGGTGCGCAGTCACCTTATCGACTTAGAACTTGGTACTTAGCCCCTATTCGGCCCCATTTACCCACTAATCGAGAAAGAGTTGGAAGAACTACGAGAGTATATCGCCATAGCCCTTAAGAATGGCTGGATCCAACCCTCCCAGAGCCCAGCTAGAGCCCCGATTATGTTTATATTAAAGAAAGGGGGAAAGCTACGCCTCTGTGTGGACTACTGGGGGCTTAATAAAATCACTATTAAAAACCGCACTCCTCTCCTACTGATCAACGAGATGCTAGTTAGATTATCGAAGGCGAAGAAGTTTATAAAGCTGGACTTAAAGGACGTTTATTACCGGGTGAAGATCCGAGAGGGGGACGAGTAGAAAACAGTTTTTAGGAGTCGATATAGCCATTTCGAATATAAGGTCGTATTGTTCGGACTCACTAACGCACTAGTTACCTTTTAAATACTTATCTACGACGTCTTAGCGGGGTTAATGGACATTACTTGTATCGTATACCTGGACGACATTTTGATTTTCACAGACGACGAGGAATCATACTCGGGTACTGTAAAGGAGGTACTCAGCTGGTTGGACGCTAATGGGCTGTTTGTGAATCCCGAGAAGTGCGTCTTTTATACTAATACCGTTGAGTTCCTGGGATTTATGATCTCCCTGGAAGGAATCTCTATGGATCCAGAGAGAGTAGCGGTAATCGTAGAGTGGCCGGTGCCCACTACTATCCGAAATATTCAATAATTTATTGGGTTTACCAATTTCTATCGAAGGTTTATTAAGAATTACTCGAAGATCTGCGTACCCCTAACAGATTAACTAGCTAAGTAAGTAGGGGGACAACTAGTGATGACTAGTGAGGCACTAGAAGCCTTTTATAAACTGAGGTAGCGATTCACAGAGGCACCCATCCTATAACACTTCAACCCTGACTTACTAATACGGATTGAAATGGACACCTCTAACTTCGCGATCAGGGCTATACTAAGCCAGTTATACCCCGATGAGCTATGGAAGCCTGTAGCTTACCTCTCTAGGAAGCTCAAGGGAGCAGAACTTCGTTACGGGGTACCCGAAGCGGAGCTACTGGCCATCGTAGAGTTAGCTTTATATTGGTGTTAGTACCTACTCTACAGCTAATATAAGATCTTATTTATTACGGACCACTTAGGACACCGATACCTAGTAGAGAAAAAGACCCTAAACTCGCGCCAGGTAAGGTTATTTTAGGACTTAGTAATGTTCAACTTTGAGATCGAATACTGCCCTGGGAAATAGAACACTGCGGATGCATTATCACACCGACCAGATTATTAGTTAGTGGGCACCGAAAGGGAAGAGGTACGTAATGTATTCCTAGGAGAGTTCTTACAAAAGTTTACTAAATACTAGGTTAAGGGGATCCGGAAAAGGAGGCCAACTAGTTCATAGCCAGAAACCAGCCCAGAAAAGTTAGCTCTAACCCTAGTTAGTAGAGTAATCGAAACCTAAGGGGACGATTCCTTTATCTAAGAGGAAGGATAGAAAAAGCTAAGTACCCATTGGTCTATGGGGACCGACGGGGGACTATGATATAAGGGAGTATTATTTATTCTAAATGGACATGAGCTCTAGAGGGAAGTCCTAATAGCTTTCCACGATGAACCTATGGTAGGGCACCTAAGGGTCACCAAGACTCTTAAGAGGATAAGAAAGTCCTTCTTTTGGAAGGGCATACGAAGAGATGTGAAGGAATACATTAAGTTATATGCAATTTACTAACAGACCAAACCAAAACACCACCTACCATATGGGAAACTGGCTCCACTACCAGTACCCAGTCGACCCTTTGAACAGATATCCATCGATTTTATTATTAAATTACCCAAGGTCCATAATAAGGTAGGGCGGATCTATGATAGTATCCTGATAGTGGTGGACAAATTCACAAAGTACACCCTATATATACCCACCAGTGAGGTATTAACAATGGACGGGTTAGCTACACTCCTGGTTAACCATGTATTCCTGAAATTCGGAATTCCCTAAGCCATCATATCTAACAGAGGATCCCTGTTTACTAGCAGGTTTTGGGCAAAGGTCTGTTACCTACTGGCCATTAAGAGGAAGCTTAGTACCGTATACCACCCCTAAACCAACAGCTAAACGGAAAGGATAAATTAGAACGTGGAACATTTCCTTAGGACGTTCTGTAATCTAGAATAGGATAACTAGCCAGATTGGCTCCCGATGGGGTAATTCGTATACAATAGTGCCCACTAGGAGGCTATCCGGACCTCCCCCGCTGAGGTGTTATTAGGGTATATACTAACCGGACCATAAGACGTGTTACCGGATAACACAGAGGTATAAGTGGTACTAGCAGCTCAAAATAAGGCCCAGGAGTTAAGAAACCAGAGGATAACTATAACCCAACTATTAAAAAAAATTAGTTAAACTTATGCCTAATATTATGATTAACGTAGGTCTACGATATCGTTCAGGGTAGGAGACCTAATCCTATTATTAACAAAGAATATTAAATAGCGCCGGCTATTAAAGAAGTTATTAGATAAGTACTTAGGTTTATTCGAAGTAACCCAGGTGATCAACGGTGGGCTAACCTATAAGTTAAATATCAAGGAGCAATATTGGATATATAATATATTCGCGCCTACCCAACTAAAACCCTTTTATAGGGTAGTGGTTCCCCCTCGGGAAATACCAATTAAAGAAGAGGATAATATTTACTAGGTGAATTATATTATAGTATACAAGGGGTTAAAAAGGAACCATTAATACCTAATTAAGTGGTAAGGTTATAACGAAATAGAGAATTCCTGGGAACCATAATGGAATGTTTCACTGGATTTACGAAGGGGCTACGAAGCTGGTCTTAACTAGGGAGTCACCAGTTAAGCAGGGGTTAGAAAGTAGAGAGGAAATAACCAGGCCCGAAGACCCGAGACGAAAAACCTCTATTCACACCAAAGAAAACGAAAACCACACTAAACTATACCCGCAGGTAGACGAGACCAAACTAGTGCCCACTAGGAGGCTAGACGCCCACACACTACACCGAAAAGGAGAAGCCGTAGCTTTACTGGTCACTAGAGCCACCTTCCCTACCCGCGTTATCACTAGGAGGGGCACCACTACCCTCCTCCTTGTCCTCCTCCTTATTACTGGCCTTAGAGGGGGTGGAGAGGGTATTCTGATGCTAAAAGAAAAAGTTAATACTGGATAAGTATTGGGGGGTACTAGTTAGGGAACTACTTACCACTTTATGGTATATTTCGTTAAAGTTATGTAATTATTTGGTGATGGCCTCGGCGACCTGGGTCTGGGCGGCGTGTGTGGCCTGGTCCACCTGGTGGGGCTTGTTGGCGTCCTCCTTTTTGGCCTGGAGGGCCTTTTTACTTGTGAACTGGGCGGTGAGGAGGTTATCCTAAAACAAAAGGTTAGTAACAAATCACTAGCTGGGTACTAACTGGGTACTGGGCGGAGAAAAACACCTTCTCCTCCTTAAACTAGGCTTAGTGGTCGACGTGGTTAGCTACGTCCTCTATAAAGGCCTTAAGTTTAGTGGTGGTAGTGGTGGTCTTATAGTTACCCTACTAGTGGTTAGCGACGTTCCTAGGAGTGAATAAACGAGGAGGGGGATAATATACCAGAACACAAGGGAACCCAGGGATAAAGAGGGAATAAAGGTCCATATAGTAAATAGTACTATTACTAAGGGGAATTATAGCCTAGTCGGAGGGCACCCGGTACTGAAATAAGTGAAGCTCTAAAGGGAGTTATTATTATGGGTTTAAATTATGATAACGAGGATTGGATTAAAGTAATTGACCGGTGTGTTAATGGGTTACTTATAATAGGGGACCACCTATAACGTATTAGGGGGCTTATGGTAAGCTGGGAGGACGGATCACTATTGGGATAAGGAGCTTGCGAGTATCGTAAGCCCCTAGAGCATAGCCGACTACCCACTGGTTACTTAGTGGTTGGATATCGGCTTTGTAAACGGTATTACTTTTCCTACTATAGGGGTAGAGGTTTAACGAGGGTGACGGGAGTGTGTATACTGGGAACCCGCCTATAAGCCTCGAGGGCGAGGCTACGAGGAGGGGGATCGTATTACGGGCTGTTAGGATCCGAGAACTAAGACCCTATTAGGGTACCAGTAGGTACCCGATAAGGCCCTGATATTTTAGATATTCGAAGGGGAACCCAGAATGAAGAGGGGTTTAGAGATGAATTCAGTTAATTAAGGATACCTACCAGCTGAGTCCCTGTTCCCCGGCGTTGACCCTCTCACTCTGTACCAGATACCCTGACAACACTCTAATCGAGTGAGTAATCTTTGAGTTCACCTAATATAACGAAAATAAATACAAGAGTATTTAAATCTTTAAGTTACAAATTGTTAACAAAGTAAAAGAGAAAACAGAGATCCCTTATAAGAAATTGAAATTAGTTATCTAAGGATACACCAATAATAACAAAAAAGCTATTCTTAAATAGTCCCTAACTATCCAGTGGGCTAGTTAGAGACTGATTCTTGCCGTTGCCCCATCCCTTATCCAAACGGGCCGCTATTCCTTATAAATGTGAGATATCACTTAGGCATACACCTAATCGACAACAAAGCTCAAAAAAACAATCCTCTCAAAGTTACTAACCCAGATCAGAGACAACTACCCCCTAGGAACCATTATAACTATTATATAGCCCGTCACAGGCTTTTCCGTAATCACGTGAATAGTCACGTGCACATTGTGGAATCCCACGATGCTATAAAAAGCACTGTGACCACGAGATAGTTAAGCCTCTCTAATAAGAATACAGACCTTTAGCCCATACCTACGTTCACTTCATATTCGTTGACTTTCTCCTTATTCGCGCTTAGTTACTTTGTTTGCGTTCCCGTCCCTAATTACCCTGTTGCAGCTACTGGCTGATAGGAGGGACCGTGACATAACCTCTATATAGAGTCGCAGAAGCCGGAACCCACTAATACACAACTTACAGCAAGTATTACAGAGAAAAGCTCCAGATAAGGACTTCTACGTATAACCCCTATTTACTACTACTAAATAATAAAAATAGAGACTTCGCAATAATCATAATACAAACAAATAATACTATAGGTCTAAATAATAAAACGTTCTTTAAATAAGAAAATAAAGAACTCTATAAAATAAAATTTATAATAAAGAGGAAATAATACCTTTTTACTAAAATACCATTCATTTTTAATGGAGAAATCACCTTGACTAACAAAAAAACTATATTCGTATCCATGATTTATAATATAATCACCGGAGTTAATATGACTTACACCCTCTCTACTACCCTAAAAATTATCACTAATAGGCTTTGGATACTTATAATCCTAATAATTATCTATACTTAATCCTATTCACTTTACGAGTATCTTATAAAACTCAGTACTACAAAGGAAAAGCACCTAATAATCAATATTATAGCATTAATGGAGTTATACGAGCGGTAAGAGCTTTACGAGATCCAATGGATCTACGGTGACAATAACCCTACCAACGGGTTCACAAAAGTAGTACCGAATCGAGCCTTTACGAGGCTCGTTAAAACATAAAAGTGACAATACGAATAACGGGATAAGTAATAAGGCCCTAGGCGACATCTACGACGTTAATAAAAAGGAGGAATATAAAGGGGAAAAAGAGAGATTTACTATTACTATCGTTAAGAATAGTAAAATAAATACAACTCGTAGCCAGGCCCAGGAAACGCTCGTTTCTACCAGAAGGCGGTAGAGCTAAAAAAGGCGATTCTACTACTTCCGACCGCCTTACATACTCATTTCTTTTATTGATTTAATTACGTTTTTAAGCAATTCGACGACCGCGTCGAATAACACTCAAAATCGCCTATTTGACATTAAATAGCGATTTTGCAGCAAAAGAGAGAGTTGATAATATCGGAACACCACCGTCCAACTAGCGACACCTATTACCACATATCGCTAATTGGCCTGATTAGTGAGCTAATTAGAGGTTAGGGATCGGATTTAGAATTGCGGCCACCAACGCCGCGTTCGGCCTCAGATTCCTAATAAGAACAACAGTAGATACGACGAATATATCGTTATTTGCTAACCTTCAACTACTAGGCCTGGTGAGGTGAATCCAACAGATACTATGTTAACCCCCTCCTAATAATAAAAAACACTAGTAAACTAGTGACCAACAAAGAGATAGTAGCACAACGGTGTGTCAAAAGGTTAAAGAACACTATAGAGTTTATTTAAACTATTATAATAGTGACCCAGTAACAGAATAAGGAGACAGTAAATCACTATAGGGGCTCAACGGAGAAGTAAAAAATAGGGGATAAAGTATAACTTAATGTTATTAACTACTTATCTCTTAGGCCTAGTACAAAGCTTATATAGCTACAATATAAATACAAAGTAACAAAGGTTATTAGCCCCCTCGTTATAGAGCTTAATATCCCTAGAGAGATACACCCGAGGTTCCATATAGACCTCCTCTAGAGAGCTACTAGTGACCCCTTATAGGGACAGCACCTATAGGATAAATAGCCGCCCCCTATTATTAATGTAAATAGTAAAGTAGAATAGATAATAAATAAAATCCTAGTTACTAAGTGGTAGAGGAGAAGTAAGGGACAGCACCACTAGGTATTAGTAAAGTGGCGAGGCTATATAAGCCCTACGTAGGAGCCCGTAGAGGCCGTAAAGCAGACCAAAGTGTTAAATAAATATAAAGCCTAGTATAAACCAATGAAAGAAGTAGACGGGGACCCGGAATATGCTGGATAATTTTAATCGGAGAGCAGCAGGAGGAGCCCGGAGACCGCCCGGAGGGCCGCCGGTGGGAGGGGGTATTATTAGGGGCTGGTGCCCGCAAACGCCCAGGCTATACCTGAGGCCACAACCAATGGGCCACCTGTCCTCAACCAAGTGGGGCCCAGGTGCCCCCCCCTCTTAGCAGAGACTTCAGCCCACGAGGGAGAGACCCTCCCTCCTACTCCTTAGCTAGAAGTAAACAGTAATAGAGCCTCCTACAGTTGAATAAGCCCAAGCCTGGCCCCTCGCAGTAGAAAACTTTATATATATAGTAAAGTACGGTAACGGGCTACTAGGGTGGCTTTTCTTATAACTTTAAAATTATTATTAGAAAACGAAGTTGTTGTTTAGCCCTTTTTTACAATTATAATGACTCCGTTAACACAATATTTTTATAAGGGGCTACTCAAAATGAGATAAGTATATATAATAATACTATTATTTCTTCTATAAAAGTTTTACTAATTTACGGTTAATAGTAATTATAAAGTTAACTACTGATTAGTGTTAATAGTATAGAATACCCAATTGGGTTAAAATAAGTGAAGTAGTAGTTTTTTATATATTAGTTCTAATTACTTAAGGAGTAAAAAGGGGGGAAGTTTGTAGTATATGAATTACTTTGGATTTCGTTGTAACAGTACGGTGAAATTACCATAATGCTATTGGCTAGGAACAGCCGGGGATTCCCTAGGATTCTTTGTTAAGGTTGGAAGTGGCTGAAACCACTTTTGCGCCACTTACTCCTTGGGTTTCCAACGGGTTGTTCCAACACTAAGTTTTTCTCTCTCGGTGCTATCTGAAGCAGGCACAGCCAAGACGGTAACTTGGGTAGACGGGTCACCCTTAACTTGGATGTAAAGAGAGCCCCGTGTTAGTCTGAGTACCCATGTCACAAAAGCGCCAAAGACGCATGCCCTCGGAGAGTGGGTGTCCGTCAGCCCAGCCAAGACAAAATGGATCACTGAAAATATCCCGCGGCAATGCAGCAGTCTGCGTCTGCGTGAGCCTCTCCGTCGGGACCGCCTCCCCAGGCGCAGGTTGCATCGATCGTCCATCGAGGCTACCGATAGCAGCAGCCAAAAACGTACGATGGTGACGGTTTGGGGGCCGGGCAAGCCAACAACACCACGACGGGAACGCCGCTGCGAGGTGACGAGGAGAAGAAGTCCGAAGAAGGTTAAGCCGCCGCATCGGAGCTCTCTCGTGCTGTGGCCAATTTCTCCTGACAGGCCTCGAAGAGACAGCCGCCACCCTGTCCTCAGCTTCAGCCTCAGCTCGGGGGACGGTTCGGGCTCGGGGCGGGCGAGCCGAAGTGGGTACGCAACGACGAGATGTCTGTCACTCCGAATCGGTGACGAGAGATGAGATTGATAAGTGGCAGGGCAGAGACGTCTGACGTACATCTCATCTTAGGACTCGGCAAGGTTCTCTCTCGCGGAGGCGGTTTTGGGACAGGGCAGGCAGGGCAAAGGCAAGGGCATTGCGTTTTTAGTTCAGGCAGAGAGGGGGGAGGGAGGAGGAGGAGCCGTCCCGCGCTGCAAGCAAGCAAGCAGCGCCGAGGGTCTCGGATGCCGACTGCAGTCAGCAGCAGTGCTGTTGGAGTGAATTTGTCAGTTGGTGGGTATTGGTGGACTCTGTTGAATCATGGATTGGGAGGGTTTGCTGGCGGGTTGTGCCTGTGCGGGAATGCAACACAAACACTACAATACACTAGCACTAGCCGGCGCTATGCAGCTCTCATCCCTGTTTAGGAAGCTCGGCTGGGCGAGGGGGTGTGGCGGGGGCAGATCGATTCTTTGTAGTCATGGCTGGAGGGCAACCGTTGCGCGTACGTAACAGGACCCAGGGGGACGCATCACACAAATGTGTTAGTGCGGAGAGTGGGAGGATACGAGGTGCAGTACTGTGCACTGTGTACAATGCAGCACGTGAGGGTCGCTATCTACGCTATCGCCCCTGAAGAAAGAGGGCCCTAAACGGGCTGTCGGGAGGTTGTAGGCCACCGCACACGGGCCACGGCAGCAGCCAGCAGTTCATCCCACACGCGGCTCATCCACCACTGGGGGCCCGCTGGCAGTGAATCACGGGTGGCGCAGAGGGCATTTGCGGCATTGCACTAATGTGCTCGCAGTACGTACCTCAGTGCTAGCCCACAGGCGCCAGATTAAACGGGTTAGCGTTCCTCGCTAGCGACATATCTAATCAATCAGATCATCTTATCTGATCACACCCTTCACCGCAGGCGCCGTCGTGAGTGGCCGCCGCCCCCGGTCCGCCCCCGTTGGCCGTCTCCATGCCGGGCTCCAGCGTGCAAATTCTTCCACCGCAGCAGTGCAGGGCCCGAAAGGAGAGAGAGAGAGGGCCAGAATGGCGAAAGCACCACCCTGATCTGCAGCCAGCTGCTTGCTGCGCGCTCTCTTTTGGGCCGGCAGCCCCAATGCCGGAATCGGCCACCACCTCGCCTTGGTTTTTTTTTTGGGTTTTTTACGCGAGCCAAGGACCGAAGCAAGCAGAGCTCCAGGAAAGGAAAAGGAAAAAAGAGAGGCCCGGTTGAAGTTGCTCTCTTTGCCCTTCCATTTCATCCCTCCCGGCCGCGACTCTCGTTCCTTTCCCAACCTCTCTCTCTTCCACCCCCCTCCCCCCCTTCCCCTCGTTCCTTACCGCCGCTTCTTCCGCCGTCCTTTGCTGGAATCGTCTGACGGACCCAGCAATCTACGACGGAGGATCTGGAAACCCCAAAAAAAGAAGGTTATCTGATCAATCAGATAAGCAACCGCCCTGCGACAGAGAGAGAGAGAGAGAGAGATGACGGTCGCAGAGAAGCAGGAACAGGATGCTGCGCAAGCAGCTCCTGTGGTGCCTGCTGAGGAGCAGCCCGTGAGCGATGCGGAAGAGGAGAAGAAGCCAGAGCCTGAAGGATTGCCGGTTAGTCTTGCCCATTTCCCCAATTCCTGCTGTGCTGCTGTGCCGTGCTGCGTTGTGCTGTGTCTGTCTGCAGACTGAGTCTGTGCCGCTCAACACCAAAAAACATTCTCGCGACAATGCAACACAGCACAGCACATCACGGCCTCGCCAACTTTGCAAACAAATACTAAACTCCCGCAGGTCCACAAGCAAATCTTCGTCTACTTCCGCCTCCTCTTCGCCGCCGACCCGACATGGCTCGACATCTTCCTCATCATCTTCGCCTGCGTCACCGCCGCCGCCGCCGGCGTGCCCTTCCCGCTCATGGGCATCCTCTTCGGCGACATCGTCGACGGCATGAACTCGGCCACCTGCGCCGTCGACGACTCCAGCGGCGCCGACCCCTTCGCTTTCGAGTCCGTCATCAACGACAAGGTCATCAAGACCGCCATCGTCGCCGCCGCCGCCTTCGTCCTCATCTACTGCTACGTCTTCACCTGGAGCCTCATCAGCCAGCGCATCGCCCAGCGCATGCGCACAAAGTACGTGAGTGCTCTGCTGCGCCAGCCCCCGGCCTTCTTCGACACCCGCGCCGCCGCCGGCGAGGTCTCGAGCCGCCTGCACGGCGACATCACCGCCATCCAGTCGGGCACCTCAGAGAAGGTCGGCATCATCATCGCGAGCATCAGCTTTTTCGTCACCGTCTTCGTGATCACCTTCACCAAGCAGCCCAGGCTGGCCGGTATGCTCGTCAGCATGTTCCCGGCCTTCCTGCTGTCGTCGTTCCTGGGTGGTTCGTACATCACCAAGTTCAGCGGCCGCATGACCGCCGCCGTCGCCTCGGCCTCATCCATCGCCTCGGAGGCTTTGCGACATGTTGCCGTTGTCCAGGCCTTCGGTGCCGGCCCGCGTCTCGAGGCCAAGTTCGCCGACCATATGATCGACGCCCGCAAGAACGGCATCAAGAAGGGTGCTGTTGCTGCCGTCCAGGCCGGTATGCTCTACTTCATCGCCTACGCCGGCAACGCCCTCGCCTTCTGGCAGGGCAGCAAGCTGATTGCGGATTCCATGGCCGGCCGCGGCAACGGCGCCACTGTTGGTGAGATCTACGCCGTTGTCTACCTGCTCGTTGATGGTAAGTCCTATACTCCCCCCTCCCCAATCTGCACCACTTAGACGGGGGGCATCGCTAATTGCTCATCTCGTTTTGCAGCCTGCATCATGCTGGGCTCCATCGCCCCTATCCTGCCCATCCTCGGAGGCGCCTCGGCCGCGTACCAGCGTCTGATGGAGGACATCGAGGCCGTCTCGGCCATCGATGGTACCTCGGACGAGGGCAAGGTCCTCCCCCTGGACGAGCCCAAGGGCATCACCCTCCGGGACGTCACCTTCGAGTACCCCTCGCGGCCCGGCCACCCCGTCCTGCGCAACGTCGACGTCGACTTCCCCGCCGGTAAGTACACGGCCGTCGTCGGCCTCTCGGGCAGCGGCAAGTCGACCATCGCCGCCCTCCTCGCCCGCCTCCAGGACCCGAACCAGGGCACCATCGCCCTCAACGGCACCGACATCCGCGAGCTCAACGTGCGCGGCCTCCGCAGCTTCATCAGCTTCGTCCAGCAGGAGCCCTCGCTGCTCGACCGGTCCATCCTCGAGAACATCGCCCTGGGCCTCATCAACTCGCCCAAGGAGGAGCACCAGCACCTCAAGCCCTTCCTCAACGGTCACCAGCTCGCCGAGATCGCGTCCCGCGGCAAGGATGCGCTGTCGTCCGTCAACAACTACGGCCCCGAGGTCCGCGAGATCGTCGAGCTTGTCCGCAAGGCGGCCGAGCAGGCCGACGCGGCTAGCTTCATCGACCGTCTTGATGAGGGCTACGGCACCATGGCCGGCCCCAGCGGTTCTCTCGTGTCCGGCGGCCAACGCCAACGTATCGCCCTCGCCCGTGCCCTCATCCGCGACCCCAAGATCCTGGTTCTCGACGAAGCCACCTCGGCCCTCGACTCGGCCTCGGAGAAGCGCATCCAGCGCGCCGTCGAGCAGGCCGCCACCGAGAACCGCACCATCGTCTCCATCGCCCACCGCCTCTCCACCATCCGCAACGCCGACAACATCGTCGTCATGGACGCCGGCCAGGTCGTCGAGCAGGGCTCCTACACCGAGCTCATGGCCCGCGAGGACGGCGCCTTCGTCCGCATGGCCCGCCTCCAGACCCTCGGCTCCGCCGACCGCACCCACGAGTCCGGCTCCGTGTCGGGCGACTCCCTCGACGCCTCGACCCTCAAGACCGACCACGTCATCAACGAGAAGACGGAGGACCCCGACGAGCCGATGGCTAAGGAGGGCCTCAAGAAGGAGAAGAGCGGCAGCGAGGACGACGGCCTCGGCGAGGAGAAGCCCTACAGCACCGTCTTCAAGGGCCTGGCCCGCCTCGTCCGCCCCTCGTTCGCCTGGCTCATCGTCGCCATGATCGCGGCCACCATCGTCGGCGGCACCTTCACCGGCTCCGGTCTCATCTTCGGCTTCACCGTCGGCGCCCTCAACCCCTGCGCCAGCACCGTCGCCAAGATCCTCGAAATGGGCAAGTTCTTCTCGGGTCTCCTCTTCGGCCTCGCCTGCATCGAGTTTTTCGCCAACTTCTTCGCGTGGTCCTGCTTCGGCGTCATCGCCGAGAAGCTGCTCTACTCGATCCGCGTGCTCTCGTTCCGCTCCCTCATGGATCAGGACGTGCAGTGGCATCAGTCGGACGGCCGCAGCCCCTCGGGCCTCCTGACCATCATCACCAAGGACAGCGCCGCCATCGGCGGCTTCTCCGGGTCGACCATCGGCACCGTCTTCGCCATCTGCGTCAACGTCCTCGTGGCCGTCATCCTGTCGCACATCATCGCCTGGAAGATCGCCGTCGTCTGCCTCGTCACGATCCCCATCCTCCTCGGCTCCGGCTTCATGCAGCTGCGCATGCTGGCGCGCTACGAGGAGCGCCACTCGGCCGCCTTCTCGACCGCCACCTCGGTCGCTACCGAGGCCGTTCAGTCCATCCGCACCGTCGCCGCCCTCTCGCTCGAGAAGGAGGTCATGGCGTCGTACGAGCGCCTGCTGGCGCCGCCCAAGCAGGCCATGGTCCGCGCCTCCGCCACGACCAACATCTTCCTCGCCATCTCCAACGTCACGGGCACTTTCGTGAATGCCCTCGCCAACTGGTGGGGCTCGCAGCTCATCATGAAGGGCGAGTACACGCAGACGCAGTACCTCATCATCCTCGTCGCGATGCTCATCTCGGCCCAGCTCTGGGGCACCATGTTCTCCCTCGCGCCCGAGTTCTCGCGCGCCCGCACCGCGCTCTCGCGCATCATGACCGTCATCAATCTCGGCAAGAACGACGACCTGAGCAAGACGGGCACGCAGCCGCAGAAGCTCATCGGCGACGCTCCCACCAGCGAAGACCCCGAGGCCGCGGGCGAGTCCAACGCCGCTCTCAAGGCCCCTCACTCCGGCGGCGGCGTCCGCGTTACCTTCAAGGGCGTCTCCTTCTCCTACCCCAGCCGCCCCGACGTCAACATCCTCGACAACGTCTCCTTCACCCTGCAGCCGGGCCAGTTCTGCGGCCTCGTCGGGCCCTCGGGCGCCGGCAAGTCGACCATCATGAACCTCGTGCAGCGTCTGTACTACCCGACCTCCGGCAGCATCCTCATCGACGGCCACGACATCGCCAACCTGCCCCCCTCCTTCCGCGACACCGTCGCCATCGTCCCGCAGGAGCCCGCGCTCTTCGACGGCAGCGTGCGCTTCAACGTCGGGCTCGGCTCCGCGCCCGGCACGGAGGCGACGCAGGCCGAGATCGAGGAAGCCTGCAAGCTGGCCAACATCCACGACGTCATCGCCGCTCTGCCGGACGGCTACGACACCGAGTGCGGCCCGTCCGCTTCAAGGTTGTCCGGTGGCCAGAGGCAGCGTCTCGCGATTGCGCGCGCGCTGGTGCGCAAGCCGAGACTGCTGCTCCTTGACGAGAGCACGAGCGCGCTCGACGCCGCGAGCGAGGCGGCGCTGCAGAAGGGTCTGGAGCGCGCGTCGCGCGATACGACGGTGCTTGCCATCACCCACCGTCTGCACACGGTGCAGAAGGCCGACGTGATCTTCCTCGTCGAGGGCGGGCAGATTGTCGATAGCGGACGGCACCAGGAGCTGATGGAGCGGCGGGAGAGCTACAGGATCAACGCCATGCAGCAGATGCTGCAGTAGGCTGCCGCCCGTCCTGTGAAGAGAGAGTGTTTTGATTGTTCGATTCGTAAATACAGGGAGGAAAAATATCAGCATGGCGGAAGGTCACACATATTGCATCATCGGGTGGTTGGTCCGGGGATTCTGAAAAGAAATTTGCATCGACATCTGTAACAACTCATAATACCTAAACAGCATTGTTTCTTGTTTTGATAGTAATAGCGCGCTTATAGGACTTGGCTTTGCTCTGCTCACAATGTTCTGTTGAAGTTGGGTGTTTGTGTGTAATGTTTGTTGTTGTGTGAGGGTGTACAGGGTCACTGGAGTTAGGGCTGGTCATAGCAGCACCCCAGGGCCAGAGTCAAAGAGACGGTCTATCAGCGGTTTTAGTCTCGCGATTGATCTTCGAGAAAATGCAGTTCACGCAAGGGCCGATGACTGTCATTATGATTGAAGCAGTGGTGCTGCTAAAGTAACCAACTTAACTTTGACCCTTAACTTGCTTGCTTGGTATACCTCTTCTACGATACTTGTTTACTTACTTGTTAACTAACTTTTAGTTAATCAAATATATAAGGCTTCACGTAATTAAACTACTCGATTAAGAAAAGTGTAAGGTTTTTTAGAATAACTTTACGATATAATTAATAAACCTATATCCTCTTTTCTATTATATAGAGTCTCCTTTTTCAGCTAATTCTTTGTTAGTTGTAACTTCTTAATTATACCCGGCTTTATATATAACCTTTGTGATATTAGGGTTAACTTTGTAGATAAGAAGGCCCTCTCATAGTCAGCTACTATAGTAGGGATCGCAAAGACGTTAAGGGTAAATTAATTAAGCTGAGGATACATCTTTCGATACTCTATCCACTACTTCATAGAGTTAGGGGTAGGCTTTAGGTGTTGACGAAAGAAGAGATTTACGTCGTTTAATTAAATAAGCGGTTGATGTCGTCAATTATTAACCTACTACTTAAAGTGATTATCCTTATGTATTATAATAGGAAAGTTAATAAGAGGGATCCTAATTAGTATAAGAGAGCTTAGAGGAAATTAATAACGATACTATTTATTAAAGTATTTAACTAGCCCCTCCTTTATGTTAAGACGCTACGAGACCTAGTACTCGGTATTTTATATATCCTCGAAGTAGGAATTACTAAGTAAAGGGTAGAGAATAATTAAAGTACTAAAAAGAGGAGATTCACCGAGGCGGCTATAGTACTAAAAGAGTTTTTCCTATGCCTGTTTAATAGAGTTTTAGAGATACTGTTAGTATTTATTATCTAGGGTGCCGAATTATAAGATCGATTAAGGGGGGTAGTCACCCTAATCCATCCTTATATAAAGAGGAAGGGTGGTCTTATTAAAGTGTTATTAAAGGGATTATGAGGCTATTACACGATAATAAGAGTGGACCCCTTTTTTAAAATAGCTATAAGGGGGTCTCAGTTATAAGGCTAATCATTTAATTAATAAGAATAACCTTATTATTATAATAAGTCTTCTACTTAAAAAGATAATCAAAAAGGTACTCTATACTAACTATGACCTTTTGTAAATAGCTATAACTATTAACTTTACCCTAACCCTCTATTCTTTTTATTTAAGAATAAAAGAGCTTAAGTATATAACGGATTTTAGTAGAGACTTTCTAATTTTTAGTAATAATAAGTTAACTTTTAGTATATAATAAAAGGGGTTATTATTATTTCAGATAAAAATAAGAAAGGTTTAAAATCCCCCTTTTTTAATAATAGCCTTATTAATTATTAAGTAGCTCGAATTCCACTTTATTTTATTATTAAAAATAAAATAAAACTCTAAGTAATTCCTTATAGAAATTTAGTAATCTTCATAGTTATCTACTTTAGAGGAGATTTTCCGAAACTATTTAATTCGTTAAGGAGCGGCCCATATAAACTTTACAATTGTTACGGGCTGATGCCCACGATGGCATAAGCTTTGCCTGATGCGTTAACCAACCTCCAATAAAAGAGCCCTTCAGTTAAAGGGACCTCCGGTTAAAGGGCCTCTAGTGACCTCCGGCGCCCCACCAGAGGTCCCCTTTGTTCTCTAATAGTATAAATTCCTATACCGGCCCCTTTATAAGGAACTTCCTTTCTTCTACTCCTTAATTTAAAGTAAATAATAATAGAATACTCTAAGGTCGAAAATACTTAGGTTTAGCCTTTTGTATACTTTAAATTTAGGATTATAATTTTACTATAATACTAGGTTAATCGCAGCTCCCCACCAGTTAAGTAAAAAGGAGTACAGATTGAGCATAGCTCCATACAAACGACAACACTCCTAGGACTCTAATGGGTTAACCACTAGTTCCCCACTAATCCCTAAAAGAATAATCGAGATAGCCTAGTTGCCCCGATGGACGCCGCTACACCCCCGATACTCCATAACGAGCTAACCATAAAAAGATATTAAACACTATTTTAGGATCCCTATAAGCCCAAATAATAAAAGTTAATAAGAAATTAGAGAAGAGTTAAAATTAGAGGTTAATAACCCCTAACAGTAAAACCCTTTATACTCTTAATAGTATCCACACTAATACCCCACCGGTGTTTAGTAATGAGTTAACTCATTAAAAGCCCTTACTTAACTCCTAAAGTTATCGGGTAAATAAAAGGAATACGCTTTTTAAGTATAATAAATAAGAAATAAGATTTTAATAAATTACCCCTTTTACTCTATAAACTATAAACTCTAATACCTAATTATTTTATATTTAGAAGTTAATACCTAATAAGTAATTAGCACGTTTTATACTACTGAAAAACTTAATAAAACTAGAAACCCCGAGGACTTTATATATTACCTCGTTCACAATTATTTAAATCCAAACACCCAATCCCAAACTATTACCCAACTATAAACCCTACACTAAAAAGAAAATAAGAGTCTTATAATATTCTTACCTAAGTTTAAATAAATAATGATCAACACTAGTAGTAGTAATTAGCCCACCACTATACAAATATCACTTTTAAAAGTAGCCATAACCCCTTTATTAAAGGACCGGCTATTCACAGTTAAGCTTCCTAAGGACTACTTAGGCTAGTTTACCTGAGTATAGGATATTACTTAGAAAGTTAAATGAGCTTTTAAATATAATTACCCTTAGAGGTCCACCTATTCCCCCGCTACTCATCCAAAGGATAATAATAAAAACGTTATTATAACGGGAACGGTTTGGTCTATAAGAGCTAAAAAGAAGATAACCACTATTAGACCCCGGAGAGGCTCTAACTCCTTTATAAATAATCACTATTCCTAATAAAGAAACCCAGAACATAATAAGAACTACTAGAAATACTTTAAATATAAAAAAACGAACACCTTATATAAAACTATTAAAAAAAGGCTAAACACTATTAATAGGTTAATTAGCCCCTTATAACTAATACTTACCTAAAAGGAAACGTAGAAGAAGAAGACCAGCTGAAAACCCCTAGTTTAAGTAATGAGTGTGAGTTGAGAAAAGAATAACCCTGGGACAAAGTCGGGCCCCGGAGCCCACTAAGGAGTAAGTGAGGGGATAAAAGAAATACCAAAGGAGCCAGTAGTAATAGGGTAAGTAGTCTATAGTTATAAAAGTTAGAATTAATAAAGGACATTTGATTAATACCCTGGTGGACACCAGCTATGAAGTTTATGCTATAGTTAACCGTTCTTTTATATGACGCCTCCAATTACCATTTATTAATATAATAAAATACCTTATAAGAGGTTATATAATAAATAGCCCCTTACTGGGTGGAAACTAGGGAGTAACTATAATATAAATGGAAATCAGCGGCTATACACAATGAGTTTATACATATATAATAGACAATTTAGAACTGGATATATTTTTAGGAAATCCCTGGATAGTTTAGAATAAGGTGAAGTATAATACTAGTACTCACTAACTTACTTATAGGAAAGGAAGAGTGAGAGTATACTTTTCTAATAAAAAAGAGCCCAAAAACATATTAGAGATATATCAGGCTAAACTATTACTAACGGGACCGTTTATTATAGTTTACTGTATAACGTAAAAAAGAAAATAAAAAAATACCTAGAGACTATTGACCTCTATTATAATAACCAGCTTATAAGATATTGAGAAGGATTTCATAAAACTAAAACTATAAAGATAGGAAAATATTTCGAGGTTAGTACTAGAATATATATATAAGGAGTTTAGAGACTTATTTAACTTAACTAAAGTATACCCGGTGCCCCCCTACTAACCGAGTATAAACTATGTAATCGTTTTAGAAATAGGACCAGAAGGGAAGGAGCCCTAATTCCCTTAGGGACCTCTATACACCATATTAAGAGAAGAGTTACTAGTACTAAAAAAGACACTTAACGACCTACTAAATGAGGGGTTTATTTAAACCAGCTATTCAGTAACCAGCACTCCTATACTATTCACTAAGAAGTTAGGAGGTGGATTGAGATTGTGTGTTAATTATAGAACCCTAAACACTATTATAAAAAAGAACCATTACCTACTCCCACTAATATCGGAAACTCTTAGTAGAGTAGCCACTACTAAGTGGTTTATAAAACTTAATATTATAACTACTTTTTATAAAATACGGATCGCTAAAGGAGACTTAAAAAACTATTTTTAAAATAGGATACGGGTTATTTAAGTAGGTGGTCTACTCTTTTAGGCTCACCAACACCCCAATAACGTTCTAGTAATATATTAACACTTCCCTACAAAAATTCCTAAATAACTTTATTACGGCTTATATAAATAATATCCTTACTTATACTAGTGGCTCGAAGAGGGATCATAAGGAGAAAGTACGAGTAATTCTCCAGGCCCTAGCCAAAGCTGGCCTAAACTTAGACCCGAAGAAGTATGAATTCTATGTTAAGAAGGTGAAATACGTTAACTTTATTGTCACTACGGGAAAGGGTCTATTATGTAATCCCAATAAGTTAAAAACTATTAAGGAGTAGTTAGCCCCCAATTTCCTTAAAGGTGTACAAAGCTTCCTAGGTTTTATTAACTATTATGGTGTATTTATACTAAGGTATAATAAGCTAATAGAGCCCCTAACCTAATTAACGAAGAAGGGGATAATCTCTTATTAGGGAACAGCTCAAAGAGAAGTATTCAAAAGACTAAAAAGGATGTTCACAGAAAAAGCCGTTCTTATAGTATTTTAACTTAAATAATAAAACACACATCGAAATAAACTACTCAGGGTTTACTTTGAGTAGTACATTATCATAAAAGGATCCAGAGGGTCACTAAAGGCCAATAGGGTTTTATTTACAGAAATTATCACTAATAGAATATAATTACCCGATCCACGATAAGAAGCTTCTCATAATACTCACCTATTTATAATCCTAGAGGACTGAACTCCATAGTATCTAATACTTTATCATCCTAATAGATTATAAGAGTTTAAAATATTTTATAAAAAAGTAGTACTTAACTAAGAAATAAAGTTATTAAGTAAAAGAGTTATCCTAGTATAACTTTAGGATTAAGTACCGGCCAAAAAGAAAAGCGATAATACCTAATACATTATTAAAAAGGGAGTAGGACGTCCCCTAAGGATAGGACTGTCACGGGCCAAGGCCCGATCAGAGGCCTCGGAACCACTCGGCCATGTCCAACGCCAATCGCTGCTTACTAAGCCTGACCAGGCCTAGGCAGACCTGATCAGGATCCAACGGATTTGTGGGGTAGTAGACTTTTCTTTCCTTTCTCCTTATTTTGAAGATACTCGTAGTAGTTGCTATAGCTAGTTGTAATATACGTGCTTGGATTGTTATATTATTTTTAAGATTATTAAAGGTAATTAAATTGAATGCTTAGTATAGAAGTCCACGATTTGTGTGAGAGTGGTAAGAAGTTTTAGATGGGTTGACCTGAGGAGTCCCTGAACGTTTAAAGCTGATTAGTATGGCCTGATTAGACCTAGAGGTTATTATAAACTCGAAACGATGTGTATGTGTATTCGTAGTAGAGTACCTCGATTATGTTATTAAGTATATTATAGTTATTGTTAAACGTAAAACGCTAAGATAAGTAATAATTATATAATAATGGAAGGTAATGTTAAATTATTTGGAAACCCATAATAATTAGTGTAATTAATTGGATAGTTTATAACCTAATTATAGGAGATATGGACCACCTAAGTAATTGAGTAAGATACTTAATAAGAGTAGATTTGATTATTGTAGGAAGCCTTAGTAGAACCTAGGTACCCAATATCGATAATAAACTAGTTTTTAATACCCTTTATAATACTAATTCCCCCCAATTAGGTTTATGTATTACCTTTGAGATAAGTTAAATATTAAATTCCTAATTTACTGAAGTTTAATGGATTATGTAAGAAGTTTTAATAATAGTATTTTGAGATGGGAGGGAAGATAAGCGTGGATAAAAAAGCCTTCGGTTCGGAGTTAGTTGTATTCACTTACATCTATTCTAGGTTAGAAAACACTATATAAGTTATGGTGAGTGTTTATTATGTGTAAAGAGGGGCCGATGGGTTGAAGAACCCGGATAAATTTATGGAATACTTAAAGGGTTGTTATGCGGACCTTAACGCAGAAGTATGAGCCCTTGACCAACTAAGGATTATATAATAAAAGGAGAATAAGAGTTTCGCTTATTTCCTCCCCAAATTTGAAAAGGAGTTCGTAGAAGTAGGAGGAGGACACTAGTTAGATGTTATAAGGATTAATTACCTTAAAGGAGCCCTGAATATTATAATAAGAGTCCCCCTTATTAGTATAATCAATAAACTAATAATATACGTTATATACACTTAGATACTCCTAAGTATAAGCTTAGAATTAGATAGTGAATCCTATTAAGTCCGCTGTGAGTGTTAGCGTAGGAGATTGCTGACCCCTGACCGAATAAGAACTAAGTCCTCTTAGAAGTAGAATAGTTAATTAGAGTCCCCTTAACCTGATTAGATGGAGTGGGAACCTACGAAGGTAAATAAGTTAACTAAGGACGAGAAAGTCCGTAAACAGCTAAGTTAAGAGGAAGTTCGTAGATATTATAATTATAATAAAAAAGGGTATATATAATAGTAATGCCCTGAGGATTAAAAAGAGATAAGGAAGACTAAGACTTTTAAAGGAAAAACTAAAGAATAGAGTGAAACGGATAATAGTTCTAATTAGGACTCTGAGGACTTAGGAAAAGAGTAACTCCTGGTGAAAGTTGTTATTAGGAGGAATAAGTTGTGGAGGAATAGAAGGTTATTAAAAAGAGTATGGATTGTGACTTATTTTACGTTAATATTAGGATTAATGGGATATACTATATAACTGTTTTTGTTGATATAGGGTGTTTAATATACGCCCTGATTAGTGACGCTTTCGCTAAGAAACTCCGTTTACTACGTATTAGTATTATACTTTGGAATTTAATGTAAGTTACTATTATAGTTCCTGGTGTAATCCACTATGTTATTTACGCTAATATTGATATTAATGGTTATAAACAATACTAATTATTCTTTTATATTATTCTTAATTAAGAAGACGACGTTATCCTTGGAAGGTCCTGGATGATTGACGATGATGTTATGGTTTACTTAGTACGAGGTACTCTGCATATAAGTGTTGTGGACTACTAGGTAATAAAAAGGAAACCGGGTTAGGCCCGGTAAAATCCAAAATTCCTAATTTAGTAGTAAACTAGATTAGTATTCTTAGCCCTAATTAGGTGGGTATAGAAGAGAAGAGAGACCCTTTTTAGTATATCCACCTTAAATGTATTCTTTATAAGTTTAGCTAATATTAACAAAGCCCTAGTACTAAAAATGAAAATAAACCCGAGGACGAAACTCCCTATGTATTACTATAAGTTTTTATATATTTTTAATTGAGATAAGGTTAATTAATTACCGTTATACTAGAAGAACGTCGACTATACTATTCCTATTGAGAAGGACTCCTATGGTTAAGATAAACCAGTGACCTGGGGACTTTTATATGGTATGTTAAGGGAAGAGTTAATTGTATTATGCTGAACCCTTATAGAACTATTAGATAAAGGGTTTATTAGGGCTAGTAGCTCCCCTGTATTATCGCCCGTTCTATTTGTCCGGAAGCCTGGAGGAGGGTTACGGTTCTGCGTCGATTATTGTGCCCTTAATACTATTATAAAGAAGGACCAATACCCCTTACCCCTGATTAGTGAGACCCTAAGGGTATTAGTAAAAGTAAAATAGTTAATAAAGTTGGATGTTATCGTTGTATTTTATAAGATCCGGGTTAAGAAAGGAGATGAATAGAAGACGGCGTTTAGGACGAGGTATAGGTTATACGAATAGATAGTTACCCCCTTTAGTTTAACTAGAGCCCCTACGACGTTCCAGTAATATATTAACTATACCCTACGAAACTTCCTAGATAAGTTCTACTTAGCTTATATCGACGATGTCCTAATTTATTTAGACGGCTCCTTTTTTAATTATAAAGAGAAGGTTAAAAAAGTCCTCGAACACCTAAGCGCTATAGGCCTGTATATGGATATTAATAAGTGCGAATTCGAAGCTAAGAGCGTCAAGTAGTTGGGGTTTATTATTGATATTAATAAGGGAATTCGCGTAGACCCTGAAAAGATTAAGGTAATCTAGGGATAGGAAGTGCTCCGATTAGTATAAGGAGTTCGTGGGTTTATCGATTTTACTAATTATTACCGGCAATTTATACCCAACTTCTCGGGGATTACACAACGCCTAATAACCTTAACTAAAAGGGATATACTATTCATTTGGAGTAAGGAGTACACTAAAGTGTTTAAGGAGCTAAAGACGCTCCTGATCAGCGCACTTATATTAGCTCACTAGGACCCTAATCGAGCTATAATATTCAAAACTAATTCGTTTAGTTATATAATAGGAGGTACTTTATCGTAGTATAACGACGAAGGGATCCTAAAACCTATAGTGTTCTTTTTACGTAAGAACCTACCTGTTCTTTTTACGTAAGAACCTACCTGCAGAGTATAATTACCCAATACACAACAAAGAACTATTGGTAATAATATACTACTTAAAGTACTAGGATTTAGAACTGCGGAGTATAAAAGAGTTCATTATCCTAACTAATCACCTAAATCTAAAGTACTTTATAACGAAAAGATAGTTGAATAAACATTAAATTAGGTGATCAGAATTACTATCCCATTATAACTTTATTATCTAATTTAAACCTAATAAAAAAGTAGTAATTCCTAATATATTATCGAGATGTAAATAGGATATCCCTAGTACCCTATAAAATAATAAGTTAAAGGGTCGGAAGATTAAACTCCTAAAGAATAGGATTAACGTATTACGAGTTAATAACGTAGTAGTGATTAGAGAAGTGCAGGCCCGATTAGGGTAAGTAGAGAGGGTTGAGTTTAGTATAAGAGACTCCCCCGGAGATATAGATCAGACCGACGACCCCAGCCTAGATAAGACGGAACCCCCCTTGAACCCTTTTAAAGAAGAGCTATTACGCTCCTAGTGGGATAAAGCCTTAGACTAGAATAACTGATACTAGCTAATTAGGGGGGTAGTATAAAGAGGAGACCGATAACTTTCCTTGTAGTAGAAGTTACCGATGATATTATTAAAATATATAATCGACGATAATAAGAGATTATTATAAAAGGATAGAATCTGGATTCCATATTACGAACCCTTAAGGACGGGTTTAATCCAAAGGTTCTACAACTCTACGTTAACGGGATATCCGGGGAGGGACACTTTAAAGGCCCTAATTAGCCGCTAGTTCCACTAGCTAGGCCTATCCCAGGATATCCAAAGATTTATGAGGAACTACGACGTTTATAGACAAGGAAACGTATAGCATAATAAGAAGAGGGGCTTATTAAAGCCTCTACCTATCCCTGGATGGATCTAAGTAAAGGTCTCTATCGACTTTATAATAGGACTACCCCCTTCCCACCGTAATAGGGCTACGAATATTATAATGGTGACCGATTATTTATTAAAGAACGTAATCTTCGAGTCGTTACAGGACATCACAACGAATATAATAGTAGACCAACTAATCCAAGGTCTAATTAGGTATTATAAGATACCTCATATAATTATATTAAATAAGGGATTATAGTTTACGAGTCTTATGTGGAAATAACTCTACTAATTACTACGGATTAAATAAAGACTCTTTATAGTGTTCTACTTAGAAATAAACGGAGTTATAGAGAAGGTAAACCAGGTGATGGAAACTTATCTTAGAGTATATATAGTGTATACTTAGGATAATTAGGATGAACTACTCTTAGTAGTAATAATAGTTATTAATAACCGGGTCACCTTATTAACAGGACTTAGCCCGTTTTTTATTACTTATAGGTATAACTTAGACCTGATTAGAGTAAAGGAACCCCTATAATAAGAGTAAAGGCTTTAATTTAGAAATTAAAAAACACTTCTAAGTGGGCTTAGATAGTAATAGCAGTAACATAAAAAAATAAGAGATTACTATAAACATAAAACATTAACCATTTAATTAGTTTAAGCTTAGGGATAAGGTTTAGTTAAGGTTACGGAATTTCTAATTTAATTGATTATTAAAAAAGTTTAACTAAGTTAATATAAAGTACACTGTCCTTAAACTAGTTAAATCCTACACTTACTGGTTAAATACACTACTAAGGATCTATAACATCTTCTACGTAAGCCTAATTAGGTACACTAGAGTTAATTTGTTATTATTATAAAACCGTAATAACACTTAACTACTTATAATATTAGTAGCTAATGGAAAGGAGTTTAAAGTTAAGGAGATCCGTAATACGCGGAAAGTATGGGGTGAATAAAAGGTCTTAGTAAAATAGAAGGACTATACTTAACTCACCTAAGAGTTAGTGGATATGTTAACGGATATAGTGGCCTTAGATTATTATAAGGCCGATTACGGGAATATCCCTTGGGAAGGGAGGGGAGGAAGGGGGTAATTGTTACGGGCTAAGGCCCGATTAGAGGCCTCGGAACTACTCGGCTATGTCCAACACTAATCACTACTTACTAAGCTTAACTAGGCCTAGGTAAACCTAATTAGGATCCAACGGATTTATGGGGTAGTAGACTTTTCCTTCTTTTCTCCTTATTTTAAAGATACTCGTAGTAGTCACCATAGCTAGTTGTAATATACGTGCTTGGACCGTTACAAGGACAATAAAAGGGAAAAAGGCCGGGTAATCCGGATAATTCCCGACTCCGCACAACTAAACCATACTCCACCTAGTAACCCTCGAATTAAATAAACTACTAAAAATACACTAGAAATACTATAAGCCGCTATTTTTAACACTAACCCTATACTATAAGCCCTTTAGGATGAAACTATAAAAGCTAATAAAGTATACTAAGCTACTTATTTAGTAATAAAAGAAAAGAGGAAAAGTTTCTTATTAAAGCTTAAATTAAAGGTTTAAATTATTAAATACGAACTTAATAAGCTGGGAAGCTTAATATGGAGAGATTAATTATGGGTACCGGGGGGGAAAACGATGACGACCACTTAAATAAATTATAAACTAAGATTATATAAAAGTGTTACGACTTATACACTAGTGGCCACCCAGGACAGAACAGCACATTAATAATAATAAATAAACAGTTCTTCTAACCAGGCCAGTTCTAAATAGTTCAGAGGTTTATGTAAAACTACAATATTTATAAAGGGATACACATTTAGAGGTAAGCTAAAAAAGGGTTCCTTAAACCCCTACTAATGCCTAACCACATCTACTACGACTTATCAATAAAGTTCATCACTAATCTTCCTCTAATAAAGAGGAAAAAGGCCTAATACTTATGGGTTATTATGGACAGGTTATTAAAGAACCCTACGTTGAAAGAAATGGAGATTATGGACACTAAAGCTTATGCTCAGCGGTTCCTCTCTTATTATTATAAGTTCCATAGAATACTATAGATAATAATTAATAACTAAGGATTGAATTAGACGAGCCGATTTTAAAAGGAATTCTATAGGCTAATTAGAGTAAAACGGTTATTAAATATTACTTACTACCCATAAATAAATAAAGGAATAGAACACCTTAACTAGGAGATCCAAGTAATTCTCTACACATATATAATATACACCTAGGACAATTAGGGGGAACTACTACCCAGTGTGTAACTAGCCCTTAGGAACTAAACGAATATTACTATAATACTGTCCCCATTCTTTATAGAGCATAGATACCATATCGACCCTTTACTAATAATAGTAAAAGAATAATTAACTAAAAACAAATCAAGAAGCAATAACAAAACAACTAGTTTAGAGGATAAAAGACACTACAAAGTTCGTTCAAATAGTAATAACAGCTACTTAGCAGCGAAGCAAAAACTCTACGAACTACACTAGGGGACCAATTAAATAATATGAGGTTAAAAACAAAGTATAGCTAAACGTCGCCAACTACTCATCCCTAAAGCTAAATAAGAAGTTAGTGTAACTTTACTATAAGTATAAAATTATATAGGTAATCTTAGTTTACATAATAAAATTAAATATACTAACCGACATCTATCCACACTTCTATATAAACCTCCTCCGTAGAACAACTAGTGACCCGTTACTAAGATAAAAAATAACTAATAAATAACTACCCCTAATTCATAATATAAACAGAGATCCTAAATAATTTATAAAAAACATATTAATAGTAAAATAATAGTGGGTAAGTAAAGGGCACCATCACTAAGCCCTAATTAAATAATAAGACTATATAAAGTTAACTTAGGAGTTTATAGAAATAGTATCAGAGATAGAGGCCTTGGATAGGTATAAATAGTAATATAAAGAAATTGATATAATAGATGGGGACCCAGTGTATACCCCGAGAAGACGTTAAAGGGCAGCAAATTAATAGCCACCGGTATACTAATAAAACACCGGTGAGGAGGGGGGGGGAAGGAGGGGGTATTCATTACGGGCTAATACCCACAATAACCTAAGCTTTACTTAAAGTGTTAACCAGTATCCAACAAAAGAGCCCTTTAGTTAAAGGGGCCTCCAGTTAAAGGGCCTCCTGTGACCTCCGGTACCCCACTAAAGGTCCCCTTTATTCTCTAATAGTATAGATTCCTACACCGGCCACCTTACAAGGAACTTCCTCTCTTCCACTCCTTAGCTTAAAGTAAATAGTAATAAAGCACCCTAAGGTCGAAAACACCTAGGTCTGGCCCTTTGCAACAATATTCTAAAAGTAACTTACAAATCTAACTTTCCTCTACAACCATAGGTCTGCTTTATAATAATTAACGAATTAATAGAAATTAAATTCTACTTGAAAAGTCTTTTGGTCTTCACCGAATAAAAAGATACGTATTATTAAGTTGAGTATATAACCGTAATAACGTATCTACTGATCTTTAACATTATTAAAAGTTATACTAAGAATCAACTAAGGTAAAAGGGATTATAAGTAAGTATTATTATTTATTATATTGTTATAAATTACTACTCTAATCTTCTCTTCGAGGCTATATATACGGATAACACCCTTAAGGGTCGTAGTGAGACTATAACCCTTGTACTAGCCTTACTATAAACGAAAAGTAAGGAGGCGTAATTATTAGATACTATCTTTGTTAAGGAAGTGACCAGTGACTACTATAAAAGTGTAGATATTAGGAGAGGTCTATAGATTAAAGAAAAAGTGTATTACCAAGGTAGTATCACTTAGTTCCTCTTTAAGGTGAGATTAACTCTATTAGAATAGATCCTAGAGTTGGGTGGCCATTGAGCTCCTACTTTATGGCATTTAGGAGTGGATCTTAATACTATGATATCATAGGAGTTATTAGAGGTATATATCCTTAAAGAGGGTGAAAGGAAAGTTATTAGTAATAACTATAGTTATGGAGAGGTCTCTTAATATTATTACCTTAGTTCGAGGAATAGTATTATACCCTAGCCTCGGTCGCTTTGAGGGGGTGGAGGAGGAGCTAGTGGAGGAAGGATTCGATAAAGGGGGGCTGAATCTATTGCTTGAGGAAGGGGTGTTGTCTAAGAAGGAGTCTTGAATAGGGTTAACTCAGTATACATTATAGGATCTATATAATTAATCAACTTCTCTTTTATATAAATAGTATATAACGTGGTTCGTTAGTGAGCGGGCCACTTTTCCCACCTTAATCACCTTCTAGCTTTAATACGTCATTTCTTCTACAAAACAATGTCTAATACCTCGCCCGAAAGCAGGGTTCTTCTAATAATTAAAGCAATTTAGTTAACACCACAATTAAGTATCCGACGTACAGCGACCATTTACAGCGTTCCGAGAACTACCCTTTAAACCAGAATAAATAGTCAAAGTATAAATGTCAATAATAGAAATATACACTTAAATTTAACGGAGACCGAGGAGGAGGTAATTATTTAATATGTTATTAACGTAGATTCTCGAGGATTCTCGGCCCGACGCACAGATATAAAAGATATAATTAATATATTACTCTAGAAATGTGAAAACTGACCAGTTAATAAGTACTAAATAGAACACTTTGTTCAGCGACACATGAAGCTTAAAACACAATTTTGTCGTATTTATAACTATTAAAGAAGCCTCTACAAAGATCCTATAGTTATTAAACATTAGTTTTAACTTATGGCTAATATACGATCAAAATACAACATTATAAATAATAATTTCTATAACTTCGACGAGACCAACTTTATAATAGGTATAATCCGGCCTAGAATAGTTATTACGTATTCTAATCGGATTAGGAAACCAAAGAACGTTTAGCTTAGTAATCGAGGATGGGCGACTGTAATTTATTGTGTTAGTGGTGATGGTTATACAATACCGTCTTTTTTAGTAGTTTAGGGCCACTTCCACCTTATGAGTCAATACACAGAGGTTCAGATTCCAGACAACTAGTTAATTAAAATAACTTCTAATAAATAAACTAATAACGAGATTACCCTGAAATAATTTTAATATTTTAATAAATATATAAAACCATAACTAAGAAGTACATATCGGATACTAATCATCGATAACTATGAAAACCATATTAATAGCGATTTCGAGGAGTTTTATAAAAGAAATAAGATTATTCCTATTTATCTACTTACTTATTTATTACATTTAACCTAACCTCTCGACGTTAAGTATTATAATATATTAAAGTTAAGATATGGTTCTCGGATTAAGTATTTCATTAAAGCCCGGATTACCCACATCACTAAACCCGAGTTTTTCCTCGTATTTAAAGCTGCATTTCTTAAAACCTTTACCTAGAAAAACATTCATAGGGGATTTAAAAGGGTTAGGCTTATTCTTTATAACCCCTAAACTATACTTCTAAAGTTGGATATACAATTATGGACACTAACAACCCCAAATACCCCCATCGGGCTACCCGACCCTTGGGTTTCTAAAACACCTTAAACTACTAATTAAACAATTTCTTACTTTTCTCTTATAAAAGAAAAAATCTCCAAATATTAAGGAAACTCCCTAACTCTAGTTTATAAAACTCCTAATAAGTTGATTAAGGGTTTATAATATATTTCTTATAGGGTTACCCTTATAGAAAAAGAGGTGTAATATTTTTAGGATATAAATACAACCCTTAGTAAACACCGGAGAGCTAAAAGAACTAGACTGCAAGATAGAGGGGCACTGGGTGGGTCTTAGGTTAGGGAAGTTATAGTTATAAAAGGTGTTATTAAAGAGGAAGGGCGTGAAAATGAGGAAAACGAGGGGTCGTCGAAGCGTCGCCAAACAGGTTCACGGCACTGTGGGATCGATCACAAAACCGGCCACAATGCAAAAACCTGTCCAGAGGCTATAGAAATAAGTATTTCAAGTAGTTGTAAGTAATTATAATTAACTTAATTAATTATAGCTGAGATATGGAAGCTTTTAGTGACTAAGGTGGGAAAAGTGGCCCGCTCACTGATAAACCACGTTACATATACTTTTATAAATACTTTTGAGTACTACTTGTGGTGAGAACACTAAAGAACTCTGGTCGGCCCTTATTATATTGTTAATAACACTAATAAGTAGTTAGGTGTTAAAGGGTTAATGAGGTTTCTATGAGGAAAACCCTATAGATCTTAATTCAGTTTAACTTTCCTCAACTATACTTCTAAAAGAGTTGCTCCTCGAGGACGTATTTCCTATTCCTCTACGTGATTAGAGGAAGGTCGGTGATGGAGGGGTTTAAAGGAAGTTGAGTAGCGAGGTTGGAGGCTATTTGAGCACCGATTTGTATAGGGGATATTATTTGTAGGAATGCGTTAGATAGGAGGGTTAGCAATGAAGAAAGTAGAAAAGACATCTCTGAATAATCTTATTAGTCGCTATACTTTACATAGGTAAGGTTTATACTTTTAGAATTAAAGACGAGGTTTAAAGATGTAAGTAAAGATATATATTTATAATTATGTAAAGAGGAATTTAATTATTATAGTAAATATTATAGGCTTTATATATATAAGAGAAAAGGGCCTTAATTAGTAAATCCATTATAAAGGTTTTATTAGAATAGGAAATTTTAAAAACGAGCCTTCGTATGGAGGTGAAAAAGGAGGGCCGATGAGGTTTAAGTAAAGTGGTGTTATCACTAGTGGTGACGGCGGTCGCCGGCCGGTGCTTTAACCGTATAAGGTGGTGGAATTCCGCATTCCCATTAGTTAGATCTACTAAATAATTAGTAGATTAATTATGCTAACTCAACTTATGGGGTTAGACTTACTTAATTGGGTAGTGTGAATAACCTCATTTAGTTGGGTTAGTTGGAGGTTGACTTGTTAGCGTTGCGTTAATAGCACCGCTGGATTTAAGGGAGCGTGACAATGAGGTAATGAGAATGAGTGATGAGCAGGAGTACGCGTGTAAACTGGAGCCAGGCTCATCGGATTGAACTCTGGTCATACGTTTACGTCAATCTTACCTTGGTTCAAATGCCGGGATGGGTGCATGAGCGGGCTGTCTTGGCTCTTGAGTTCCAAACGTGCATGAAGATTACTTGGCAACCTGGGGCCCAGAGGAGGAGGTTAAAGTGTTTCTCGCAACTCGCTGCTGGGTTTCCGAGGTCTATTGTTAACGCTCTGAACAAATTAAAGATCAACGCACATTTCATGGCGATGATCTTCGTCTCCATTGGATGCTACCTTTGATTTTTGAATCGGTAAACATTAGTGTCCATCCAATCATGGAGACAAATGTTGTTGCTTCTTTCCTAGTTGGACCCGTGGTGTATTGAATTCAAAATTGTGTGGCTCGGAATAAGTCTGCCTCTTTGATCTAGAGTATCTTGTTTGTTTTCTTTGAGAAACAAGACCTCGGAATCACATCAGACATTGGCCTCACTAAAAAGAAACAAAAAAGAAAGGGCTCCGAGAGCTACGAGATGGCTTGACAGAGACAGTTGCCAAAACCATGAGTTGAGACATCTTGGACACTTACAATCCCTTACAAATTCCCGTTGAAGTGACTGAGACAGAATTGTCTGGATGAGTGTGAGAGTGAGATTACTAATGAAACGGCGGTGGATGTATGATCGGGAAAAGTGATCTAGCGGAAAGTCCGCCGCTAAGGAGAGTCAACGGCCGCTGCTACCTGCTCAGGTAGTTACTTCGATTACGTCACTGACTAAATCTACCAGAAAGGGACAAGGTCGAGAATCCGGAAGGCGCGGGCGATCTGGACGACCGGGTCAAGGACGGCATGCGTGCAAACCAGCAACCAAGGCAGCGTCTAGATGCATGCCCCAATTCAGCGGGGCCGCCAGCGAGGCTCAATCAACTCAATACCCCGGCTCTGTCTCCGACTGGCCGGAATTTCGTCTCATCGCACGTGTTCACACACTGTCCCATCGACGACGACAACGGCAGTTCCCATCCGCGAGAGGCGGTCTGCCGGCAATGGGTACCGGTTGTTTCCGCCAATTAACCAGACTAGAGAGAAGCCACTCACTGAGATACCAAGCATCGGTATCCATATCCCGTGCTAGTGGCTCGTGATCCCGGACCGTCCCAAGGCCCGCCCCGACGTATTATTCTGTGTGTCGTGGCTGCCAAGGACAAGCCTTCAGAGAGACTCCAGTTAGAAAGGGAGGGCAAAGCGCGGACCACTGAAAAAAGCTTATTCTCTCTCATCGATTCGAATCTCCGGTTTCCCTCCCACCCGTATTCGCAACATCGCCATCTCGCGGAGACGGGTAATATTCAACGATGTAACCGCACATGCCTACTCGCAGTAGCCCATCGCCGCTAGCGAAACACAAGCGGCCGCTATGACCCCAGCGGCAGTTCGTCGATTTCATGCCCAGAACCACCACCACACCCTCAGCCCTACTTTGTTGCTTTTGCTGCAGCAGCAGGCACATCTCACATGTCGAAAAAGTGATTGCTCATAAAACCAGGGGTGTGTAAGGTACTTCCCGTCCAGGACGTGCAGAGAATCTCTCCATGGAGAAACGCCGGCAGTAAGCCGGGAAAAGAAAACAAACCACCCAGACGCCACAATGACGCAAGAGTTGTCCCGCCGGCGAATACGCACACGCATAGGAGGAGGAGGAGGAGGAGGAGGATCTAGACGGGTGGATTTAAAAAAACCAGGCGGGACTGAGGCCCGAACAGCAAAAACGCAGATGCGACCGAAGAATGCAACGCTTCACCGCCGGCCATCGGTCTCTCCCTTTGCAAGATGTGCTGACGCGCAGCGCGCAGCGCGGGGGTGACTCACAGGAAAGTCCGCAGCCACCGGAGTCCGTCCACCTCTCTCTCTCTTTCAGAGACATCGGGACGGCACTATTTGGGGGGCGCCCCTTTTTCATTCCTTAGCTGATGATGGGCTGCGGGCTAGCCCATAGCGGCGCCCGAAGCTCCCCCTTTATGCGGTCTGGTGATTGTCGGAAGTACCGGGCGTTCACTCCCGCCTGTCCCGAGTGGACGTCATGAGAGATTAGCAAGCGAGCAATCCGGTTTGCGGCTCCGTCAGATCCTTGCTGGCTGTTGATCAAGGAACGGGAGAGGAGGATGGAGGAGGGTATAAGAGATCGACCGGCACATAGTCTATCACCTATTTACTCTCCCCCCTCCCCCTCCTCTCCCTTCTCTCACAGGGTGCACATCGTGAATTAGTGGTACCCGGATCGGTCTTGTATGTTCCCTCCGACTGTTGATAGGAACCCTTTCTTTTCACCCTTTCTTTTCCCCACTTTCTGACCCCGGAATTCTCTTAAAAATCAATCATACCACAAACCCTCCGGCCCAGAATGTCAGCGGCAGCAGAGACCATCGCGCCGGCGCCAGCCCCTGCCGCCCGCGACAACAGCCCGCGGACAAGCGAGGCATCGTCGGATGTCTCGATCTCGAAGCCCTCGGCCACCGCTCCGGAGAAGAAGGCGAAGGAGCAGCACATCAACCGCACAGCATCCCTCAACCGCACAGCATTCCCCAAACGCTCTACGACATTTTGGAAATCCTTCCGCTACCTCCTGGACCTCACCCCGAAGCAGGTCGACGACTTCATGGCGTCCTACGTAATCTACTCGCTCGACTGGGTCGACGAGCCGCAGATGGTAGCCACACTCGGCCCGGACTACCGCCAAAAGGTCGGCGATTGCCTGCAGGCGTACTACGGCGTGCTCAACCACCTCTGCGCGCTCGGCGACGTCGAGAAGATGTACATCCCCCCGCTGATTAACCGCCGCGCCTCCGTGCTCGACAACCAGATGCTGTACGAGGAGTCGGTGGCGCGGGACGTCGGGCTGAAGCCTGGCGACCGCGTCCTGGACCTGGGCTGCGGCCGCGGGCGGGTGGCGGCGCACATGGCGGCCTTCAGCGGTGCCGAAGTGACGGGGTTGAACATCGACCCGAACCAGATCGCCCAGGCCAAGGAGTTCAACGAGAAGATGGGGCTGCGGAACAGCTTCACGACGCAGGACATGAACGAGCTGCCGCTGCCCTTCGAGGACGGCTCGTTCGACGCGTTTTACCAGATCCAGGCGCTGAGCCTGTGCAAGGACCTGCCGGCACTGTTTTCGGAGCTGCGCCGCGTGCTGAAGCCCGGCGCCAAGATCTCGATCCTGGACTGGGTCAGCCTGCCGGCGTACGACCCGGAGAACGAGGAGCACGCGGGGCTGATGCGCCGGACGAAGCCGCTCATCGGGGCCGTGGGCACGCCGACGCCCGAGACGTTCGAGAAGGCGCTCAGGGAGGCCGGGTTCACGGTGCTGAGGTCGGACAACGCGAGCATCGACGGCCTGCAGGCGCCGCTGATCGACAAGGCGGACGTGTACTTTCGGAGTTTGCGGCAGGTCATTTTGGGGCTGGTCAAGGTGCGGGTGCTGCCGCCTCACTTCAAGACGCTGATCAACAGGCTGTGTCTGGATGGCCAGGCGTTTGTGAAGATGGACACGATGAGGCTGGTTACGACTAGTTATCGGATCATCGCGCAGAGGAACTAGACGGCCGGGTTCCGGCGTTGACGAGGTTTGGGTCTGGAAGTCCTGGAGGGGGGGAAGGTGGTCGATGTGATGTGGACAAATGCTTGCCGTTGGACGGCAGCTTGGCTGGTACGGCGTTTGGGTTGGACGTTATAATACCTCGGAGTTCATAACTGCTTCTTTCCGTTGTTATGAGCTCTATAATACGACGTAGATAGCGAAGACGTCATCATAATCATTATACGTGATATCAATCACCTCTTTGAGAGGGATCTTGTGTGTTTTGTGAAAGTATGGTGTGGAAGTTCATGTCTCTTCATAATCCTCTCATCTAACATTTCATATCTAGCCATCCATGCCTCTAAAATCACCACAGCGACCCATCTTCATTCAAGTCATTCGACCAATCCGACGATCACAAATTCCCTCCGTAGTAGAACTTCACCCCAACAGCCTTAAAAGCCCTCTTCAAAGCCTTCCGCTCATCCTCACCGATCCCCCAAAGCCTCACCTTCTCCAGATTCGGAAACCGCTGGGGCTTAACCTCCGCGAGCCGCAGCAGATCCGGGAAGAGCAGCCCGTTGCGGTCGAAGAATTTGAAGTATCGGATCGACGGCGGTAGGAACTTGTCGAAGAAGTCCTCCTTCTTCCTTCCGCCGAGCACAACCCCATCCTCCTCCTCCGAATACCCTGGATAATCCTCCCCGTTGTCGTCCTCGTCATCGCTCCAGTCCGTGTCGGGCCGCATTTCCTTGGAGATGTACACCGCGTCCCGGTCGAGCGCCAGCGTCTCCAGCACCCTCATCTCCGCCAGCCTCCCCATGGCGTCGATCCGCGTCAGCCGCGCGTGGTCGTACAGCCTCGACCGCGCAAAGTCAATGTCGACGTCCCGTAAAGTGTCCTTCCTCAGAAGCAGCGCCGCCCCGATCTCGTTTGGCATCGCCTCCCGGGCGTTGTTGGTGGGCGACACGTCCTGGCCGTCGTTGTCGTACCCGAAGGCCTCCAGCTTCGGGAACCCGCGCATGAGGTTCTCCAAGTCCCGCGCCGACAGCGCACTGGACTCCAGGTCCACGCTACGCAGCCCCGGGTGCCCCACGCCGGCCGAGATGCCCCTGATCCGGATCCCCTTGAAGCGCACCAGCGCCGGGGCGGCGCGAAAAATGCTCCAGACGCAGTCGATGCTCACGCCGCTCCACTCGTCCCACGGGTCTGCTAGGGTTAGATCCGTCAGCCGCGGCAGCGAGCCCGGCATGCAGTACGGGAACCGGTTGGGGGGATGGGGCACGGCGAGGACGTGGACGTGCTCGACGTTCGGGGTGAGGGTGAGGAGCAGCGCGTCGATGACGAGCCCGGGGCGTATGCCCGGCTGGGGCTCGACCTGTATGTCGGCGAGCCAGTTGTCGGTCAGGGAGACGGGCCAGCCGGTGTTCAAGTCGGCGGGGAAGCGGGCGAGGATGTCGTTGAAGAGGGCCTGATGGCCGTGCGGGTCCCTCGGCGGCAGGATCGTTTCCCCGTCGTTGGTGCGACCGAGGTGCAGCTCCCGCACGCAGAGGGCGAGGTCCTGGCGCCGGACGAGCGTGGAGGCCAGGCGCAGGCGGTGGGCTTTCCGGACGGCCGGGCTGTGGTAGAGTACCGGCTGCGCGAGGTCCCGGAGGGTGCGGGATGTGCGGGAGAGGTGCGCGAGCGATTGCCGGAGCTGCTCCGGGGTATTGAGCGGCTTGGGTCGGATGAGAGGGTTTGGCGGGGGCGTGAGCGGGTTTTCTGGGTACTGGCAGACGCATATGCCGAGGTTCTGGGACTCGATGATGCAGTGCGGGCAGAGTTGGTGGATGATGTGCAGGAGGATTTCCGTGGGCAAGTCGAGCAGTTCCATCTTGGCGGGTCTCTCTGACAGATGGCTACGCGACAGATGACCGGACCGACGGGAGATGTGACGGAGTGAATTGGGAACTTTCCAAAGTAAGCGTGGCTGGAGAGTGCGCAAACGATTCTTTTATATCAGATCAAAAGTCCCAGTCAGATGGCGGGATTCACGAGCTATGACGGGTTTCGGGTGTCACGTGGTGAGTCTGTGTTGGTTGCTGCCTGCTGGCCGAAGCCCCCCCCCCAACGACTCCAATCCCAGTCTCGCTTACTTCACTAACGCTGTCCAGCGGCACATGTTGGAAGGTGACTCTGTCAATAGGCTATTGATGTCTTGAATACAGCATAGGCGACCGTATCCAAGGCGGGTTCAGTGTCATGGATGTTAACAGCAAGTGTCGCCAGACCAAACTTCAGGCAAAAGTCACAGATAAGTACGAACACTTCTCATTTAAAGAGCGTACATATTGACTGACAGTATATGTTCAAGAAATGGTATATGAAGAATCAAATCATAGCCAACGGCCTGCGCATTCATTAGACGGCTCTACCGGCCCATCCGGACCTACACCGCCGAGCCGGAGTACCGGTCACGGGCCCATCCGGGGAAACAGTGGGGCCATAACCGGCAGCCGGCTACCACTTGCCGCCAGGGAGCGCGATCGTGCTGCCAAGGGCGCTTCCACTAACACCACCGAGCTCCAGCGCGGCGTTGATGACGCCTCCGAAGCCCTCGCCAGCGATGAGGCCGGCGGCGGCGGCGAAGCAGTGCGTCTCGAAGTTCTTGGGGAAGTACTTCCTCCACCACCAGGCGGTGATGGCGCCGAAGAGGATGGCGTTGGCGTAGCCGCTGTCCGGGCCGAGCACCCAGGCGACGCCGATGGCCATCCAGTTGGGTAAGTAGTTGCGGTACTTCATGCGGTCGCCGACGAGGTAGAAGTTCTTGAGCACCGCCTGCAGCGCGCACACGACGCCCATGACGATGGTGAAGATGCCGCACGACTTGGTGATGGGCAGCTGCGGGAGAGTCACGGCCTCGGCGACGGCGCGCCATGCGAGGACGGAGGGGGCCGCGAAGGCGCAGGTTTCTTCCGCCTTGAGCTCGTGCCAGATGCAGGGGTAGGCGGCTGGAGAATCCGTTAGTGTAACCCATACACGGTTCGGAAGAAGGGGCATGGGATACTAACCCATGAAGAGCACAAAGACACCTGGCGCGAGGAAGACCGAGACGGCGGCGCCGATGGCCTGCGCGTAGAACTGCAGGTGCGGCGGCGTGCGCAGGAGGAAGCCGACACGGGAGTCGCTCACGAGCGCGGTGGCCACGTCGGCGGTGCCGGAGGCGATACCACCAGCAATGAGGTTGATGCGTTGCGCAGCAGGAGCGTCGAGGCCCTGGCCCTTGGTGACGCCGCCGAAGACGAGCTGCGAGGCCTTGGCCGAGGCGGTGAGGGATGTGCAGTCGGTAACAGCACCGCCGTGGATGCTGAGGAAGGCGAAGAAGAGACCCAGAATGCAGGCGAGGATGGCCAGGCCGGCGTTCATGTGGAATTTCACGTGGCACACGACGCCGGCGACGGCAACGAAGACAATCGTACCGGTCGCCCAGACCCAGATGGGCACCTGCTTCGAGGGCGGCGCGAAGTCCTCGACGAGCCCGCCCTGGAGATCGGCCTTGGCGGCGTGCTTGGCCAGGAACGCGCTGGACTTGCCGCGAGTCTGGAGGCGATTGTTGACACTGCGCGCGGACTCGCGGAAGGCGAACTTGGCGCCGTCGATGATGACGCCCATGTGCAGCATGAAGTCGACCATGGAGTAGACGACGAGGACCATGACGCCCGGCCAGAGCATCCAGTAGCGCGGCGAGGGGACGAAGTCGGGCCCCTCCGCGACGGTCATTGATGCTGAAGTTCATGATGTCCTTCCACTTCTCGCTGCTGGGGTACTTTTGCACGCCGATGGCCTCGCCGTAGTGCACCAGGAGCGGGCCGATGACGCCCCAGGCCAGGAAGGTGCCGCCCCACCACGAGAAGGCGGCGTTGAGGCCGACGAGCATGCCGGAGCCGAAGAAGGCGGGCGTGAGCTGGATGTACCAGCCCCAGTTGTTGATGTTCATGGCCCAGTTGTTGTAGCCGCCCCAGACTGCGGGTTTTTAGTTAGTGTTGGTGAGAGAGATAGAGAGTTGAGCTTACCGTAGAACCACAAGAAGATTGTGATCACGAGGGAGAAAACTCACCGAGGTACACGTTGGAGGCGTTGACAAGCGAGCCCAGGACGATGCCCGTCAGGACGGCGCGCACCGTCAGCGGGTTCTCCTCCGGCTCGATGCCCTTGACCTCAGGGAAGGGGCTGAAGAGGTCGGTGAGGGCCTCATCGCCGCTGGTCTCGCTCTTGAGGTCTTCGACCTGCTCCGAGTGGCGCATCTTCTCCGTGATGATGTTCGGGTTGTACGCGAGGTCCACGGCGGGAATCTGTTTCGGCCTGGATCGGCCCCGGCGTGGGGTTCGCGGCCATGGCTGGTTGCGGTGTCTGGGCTGGCTGGCTCTGGGCTGAGAGAGACCTGGCTTGATGGAAACAGGAGACGAACAGCGCGTGGGAAGGTCGGCAGATCCCCCCCCCCCCTTTTTAAGAGTCACATCTGTCTGCCTGGCTACGGCTCCTACCGGCGTCTCTGGCATGTGTGTGCTGCAACGCTACAACAACCTCCCAGGATAGCCCAGGGTCATGTGAACTTTTGCCTCCCATGGGGAGGGGCGACGGGCGCAGACGAGAACCAACGATCGTAATGGCGATTACCAGAATGCGCAGGTGCTTCGGCCCAGCCCTCGACGAGTGCGGTAGGTGTCCGGCGCGCAATCCCACCGCCAAGGCCATTATGGATCAGCGTGTTGCCTGTTTCCCCCGCGGCTGTCGAATAGTCTATTTGCTGGGTATCTGTGAGACGATTCAATTCGAAAGAACCGCCTCATCGATTGGCGACCCGGTGTCCTGATGTGTCATGAGATCCCTCGCCACGGCCACTCAACGACCGCCGTTGCCCCCGTTGCCTGTCTAGGACCCCTGGCCGGCCGGCGGATGTCGCAGATCAAAAGGTCCTGGACCACGCCTCCGGGATCGCAAATCGGCTCGCAGAGGAGAGGCTGGGCGGCGTTATTAGAGCACGTTAGTTGGTTATTGTCGGATTCAAGGGTCAATTTGTGATGTATTCAATAATATGTAATTCCTCTACTTCTCCCTGTTCTTTAGGGGCGAACTTAGCCCTTAAGGTGGCTGGTGCAAGGGCGTATTTCGGCCCATCATTGTTCTGCGCTGCGCGTGGACCTTCGAGTGCACTGGAAGTGTACTAGGTGCTTAGTATAGCGGATTTGATACGCCCCTTTAGGGAGGCCTCCGTTTAGTGGGCTTCCTGCCACCTGATCCGCCTTTAATAGCTATTTCTAAGCACTGTAATTGTCTCGAAACTTGAATTTCGTCTTCCTCCGTCTAAAGCGCTTCTCATATATCCTTTTTGTGGGGTTTATGAGCCCCTAGGAGTATGAGGAATACGAGCTTTAACGTCCCATATGTTATCCTTGGCCATCCCGGCCTCTTAGCGGGCCTCATCTTTGGCGAGGTCGCAGTGATGGCTGTTCTCGAGACGAGCCCGTTGGTCACTTATATTCAGCTGCGTAAGAAACGCCTAAAATGGCTACTTTGAAAGTGCTTTTGTTAGTCCGTCTGTTATTAGTTTGGTTGATGGTGTATATGTGATGTTAACGTGGTTGTTTTCGATTTTTTGATGTAATTAGTGGTTATGAATATCGATGTAGTGTAGGTGTACTTATAATTGTATTTATTTTATAGTTATAAGATGTATGGTTTATTAGTTATTGTATTATATATGAATTTGTGGTTGAGAGTGTGTTTGAGGTGTGAACTTAGTACTCTAAACGTCCTCTGTGGGGAGTTATATTTGTAAAGTGGATATTAACTGGTTTATAAAAATAGTTTCCTTTATTATGTATAATAAGGCGAAAAATTCAGCTTTTATTATTAATGTTATAATTATTTGTTGTTTATTTGTTTTTTATGTAACGGTTCCACTAAAAAGTCGTATTGTGAGTACTTAAGAGCTCTTCTGATTAAGCGTATTGTTAGCGAAATTAGTATTTAAAGTGACTTTTAAAGTATCCTTAGGGCTCCCTGGTATGGCTCCGTATTCTAAGTAGAGGGAATGCGTTGAGTAAAGGTATTAGAGTGTTTGATCCGTTGTGTGTTAGTGACTTGGCCCTGGGTTCTGATTGAAGTGTGTAAGATGGTTTACGGTGAATACGATGTCTAGTGCAACGGAGCGGGGGATGCAGTGAACAGTATGTGCTGTATTGTATAACACACATACTTTACTGACCATAGGTTGTGTACCCTCCGTCCCGGGTTTGTGAGGGTGATTAACTCGTACGAAACCGCTTAATTAGAACTATAATTTAGGTAAGGAAACACCTTAAGATCTGATTAGGGTTAAAGAGGGGTTCCTGCCCTGGATATAGATATTAGTGAGTATTAGGGTTTTATTTACTTAGTAGTAAAGTAATTTTTATACTATTCGTAGTATATGATTTAAGTGAACGGGTAAAAAGAGTTCTGAATACGTTTATTTAATTAATAATGTTTACTAATGTTTTGTAATGTGTTATTTAATGGTCTTTTATTATATTCTCTATTAGAAATGCGTCCCTAGTTCCCCTCTCTTAAATAGTTTATTATCGCCTAATTAAGGAAAAACCTGCTTAGCGTAAGTATTTCCCCCTATACGGTTTTAATTGTCCCCTTATTTTAGCTCTAATCTCCTGTGTACTAAGATAATAAATAACGTATAGGAAGGGAAATGAAGGAAATGATTAGATTATACGAATAAAAGCCTAATCAGGTCCGTTGGTGGTGTAAGCTATAGCGCTGTGAACCACTGAGCCCCTCCTCGATCTTTGCTTTATGCGTGGCCTTTTGCTCCTCTTTCTCCTATGTCTCTTTTTAATAATACTTCTCGTTTTTATAATTATGTCCTTACTAGTTATTGGGTTGAGTAGGGGTAAGGAAGGGCTTTTATGCTCTTGTACGTATTATTATGAACTCATAAGGGTTGTCCACCCACTTAGTGAACTCCTCCTTAGTGTAAGCTGTAATTAATTGAAGATTCGTAATGGTCACCTTATTACGTCGCCTGATTAGGTGTCGATAACCTTATGTAAGGTATTATTGCTTATTTTTATAGTTATGAAATGTGTTATGTGTAATGTTACTTAGGACGCTGGTATTATGAGGGTACTCGGGAGGTATTAGTGATCGGGTTATAGGTAATATAGTAGGTTTTAGGGGTCGTTATCTTAGCTTATCCTTTTTAGAGGTCTAATTAGGTTTACCTTCTATAAGTATAACGTTATTATTATTATTATTAGGTAGAGCTACTGTGTCCTCTATAGCCTGCTTAGTAGTTTATATAATGTAGGTTTTACGGGGTTTCGGGTGTAATAAGCCTCTTTTAGGGTAGTCGTAGAATCTTTGTGTGATTTAGTTAACTCATTGGCGATATATAGTTGGCTTCTAGGTGTTTAATTACTAAGAGGTCTAAGAAAAGGTTAACTTATGGGATACTATGTTTTCGTGGAAGATAATGTCGAATTGGTGGTCAAAATCGCGTATATTCTGTTATGTGTCTCTCCGTTTTCTGGAAGCCCCCTGGGCCCATAGGAATAGGGGTAGGGGGTGCCCCAAGGAGGCGGGGGCGCGCACTCGGGATTATAGTTCTTCTGAGCGAGCGCCGAGCACTTAGCCGAGCACTCAATCTGATACGCCCCCTTAGGGAAGGCCTCGTAGGGGCCTTTCTTAACCTCTAGTAATTATTCTGTGATATGTATTTCACGCTTCGTAAGGTATTTCCTCTGCGTGGGGTTCTTTTTTTTTTCACGGGGAGGTGCTTTATGTATACTCTGCGTTCCCCTTCCTGGGGTCTCGTCTTAGCCGGGCTCTCTAACGCCCTCGGTACTCTTCTAGAGTTCTCCACTGCCCATACGTCTTCCTTTAATGCTTTTACGAGCTATTCCACCTCGTCGGCCTTTAGGTCCCTTTTCCGATTCCGTTCTAGGAGCTCCTTTTATTTTATTATCCGTATTTACCTCCGGAACTCGCAAAACTTAGGTAGTATTAGGCTCTTTATTAGGCCGTCTATTATAAGCTTTATAGAGGGGGTGTATACTATGGAAACCCTTTCTGTTATAACCTCCTAGCGTAGTTAATAATTATAAATATTAATGTAGTATAGGTGCGTTTAGAGTATAACTAGGTCGTTTATTATGAGGTGTATAATTTATAAGTTATTATATTAGAGTTGGATTGTAGGTGTATGTGGTATCTTTAGTATAGGGAAAGCCGCTTCCGGAGTCCCCGTTACTAGTAACTGGACCCATAATGCAGAGATAAGTTAGCTTACGAAGAGTACTTCCTTAGCGGCTTGCGATAATGAGAGTAGTTTAGCCTTTATTATAAACATTGTTATTATGGTCTACTTATTAGCCCTTTATACTATGAGCCTTTTGAATAGTTTTATGGTGAGTGCCTAAGAGCTTTTTTAATTAATTGAGTTATTAGTGAAGTTTGCGTTGGATGCTACTATAAGTGTATTTTTTGTGTTCCCGGGTTTGGTACCGTATTCGAAGTAGAGGTAGTGCATAGAATAGAGGTATCTAAGTACTCTATTTACTATATACTAGTGCTTCGGTCCTAGGTTCTAATTAAAGTGTGTGAGATGGTTAGTGGTGAAGGCGATGTTTGGTCGGGTTATAATTATTGTGTATAGGATTATCCTGATTTTGCGCTGGAAATGGGTGATCTCTTATGCAGAGGCGTCTTTGTTGTATAGGAGAAGCTCCTTAAGTGTTATCGGGGTATATATACACATTTTTGAATTATTTTTTAGTATACTAGTTATAGGGGGTAAGAACTTCTTTGCTTTTTCCGCATAAACCACTTAGGATAGCCATATTCGGTACTTTAAGTGGTCCCGTATAACCTCGATCCTAAGGAACTATTAAAGAGGTTTTCCTCCTTCTAGGTGATATCTTTTATATAACATAGTAATTTCTTCCTATACACCTCTTTATTATGCGCATGGGAAGGTTAGTATATAATCGTTTATATAAAAGAAGAACATAACATCGCCCTTTATCCAACAATAGTTCTCACCTACTATACGCTCGAATCCCTGGTTTATAAGTCCCGCCTTTAAGTGGTGTTATTAAAGGAGAGGTGATCATCGTAAGCTGTATAACACCTTTTGTAAACGTAGGATCCTTCTTAGTGTACGGTAACTAGGTGGGAGCTCTATAAAAACGATCTCATTTAGATTTATGTGAATAAATGCATTCACTACGTCGTATTATAATAACTTTAGATTAAAGTGCGCTATAACGGCTATTAGTATATAGAAGGACATACCTATGAGCGTCGTAGTATACATCTCTTGTGCATCTCTAGGTTATTGGTTACCACGGGTTACAAAGTGCACCTTAAATTTAGCTAGCTGCCCGTGTTTATCCAACTTATAGGTATATACCTAGTGGTATCCTAGGACCTTTTCGCCGTACATAGCACTTCTAGCGACTTCTTCCCATAACTGGGATTATTTGTGGCCTTTAAGGTGGCTTTTTTCGGCGCTTAGGAATTCACTTTTGAAGTGGTGTATTTTTAGCTAGTTATAAGACGTGGGTAGAGGGGGTAGATCCCTTTAGAAGGTACTACGCGGATCTTTTGCTTTTATGCACATACAGAGCTCGGTTATCTCTAACACTTTTATTATATCCTAATTATTGTGTATATCTCACTCCTTAGAGATTATTATATACGTTTAACTCCGGTTTCTACGGGAGCGGAGCACGGTTATCTCTAATACTACTACCACGGAGCTTTCCTTCTAAAGTTCACTTACCTTTTATTGACCTTTAATTTAGTTGTTTAGGAGTATTTTATATGTATAGAGTTCTTTAGTATTTAACGCTATTACTATAAAGGACTCTTTGGAACCCTGTTCTAGGGTGTATAGCTGGCCAGGTATAATGCGGTCCCTTTAAGGGCTATTTTAATATTAGGGATTTCTCTTATAGAGTACTATACCCACTAGGAAAACAGTTTTATACGATGTCCTAAGTGTAACTCGCCTCGATTTCGGTATTAGAGTAGGAATCTAATGTATCTACTTTGTTGTATATGTCTCTTTACGCCTCCTCACATTAAGCTTGGTTAGAGTTGCGATGAACGAGGTCGGAGGTGATGCCTTTGGTGTTAGAAAGGGTGTGAACTGTATTTCCGAATATTACCCTTCCGTTTACTTAGGTGTGTCCACTTTAGCTTCTGGGTATTTGAGCACTTCTATAGTTGCTTCTAAAGTGAGCTTATTAGGGTTAGTGTATTCTATTACTTCTTTTACTTTTTTGTTAATACTCTGATTATATGTTCTTATACTGGTTGTTTATTGGATTAGTTCTTTTAAGTGTTATTGAATTACTTTAAGATCCATATGGTTAATCTCTTCTACTAGGCCCTTAATATTATTATTAAAGTAATACTTCTTATTAAATATTATATCTCGAGTAGTAAAAACTTTGTTGTGTAGGGGATTCTAGATTCGAAAGGAATTACTTAATGTGTAGTCAACTAGGAATCCGATCTAGGTGTATACTGATAACTTCTGGCGCCTGTTATGTTTCAGCTGAGCATTAGTGGTTATGGTGAACGTTTTATACCCGTACGAGCGTATATAGGAGAGGTCTAGGCACGCATATATCCCGTTTTCTTTATACTAAAAATACTTATAAAATAACTTATACGGTGATTTCTATCCTTTTATTGTTGATAGTATGCGATTATATATATACGTTACTGCTTTTATTATTTCCGGCTAAAGGACGTTCAAAAATTTAGCGCTTAAAGCTATTGTTCTTATACGCTTTTTAATTACTACTACGATACGCTTTACTCCGCTATTCTAAGTTTACGTATTTGGAACTAAGATTTCTAGGGTTATACCCTGCGTAATAAGTATTTAAGTAACCCGTAGGTACTACTTAAGCTCACCATCAGACTCCAGAGTTTTAACTATTATTCTATAATGAACTTTAAGAAGTTCTAAGAGGTCCGTTAAAAGTATTAATAAGATGTTTATAGTATACCTCATAAGGTAAAAATCCTACGTATAACCACTAGTTTGGTTAACAATAAGTATTATGGATATATACCCTTTATAACCCTCTTTATAATTATGGAAGTCCACTATAAGCCGGTCTCTAGGCTTCGTGTACTTAAGGGATTCTCACGGACCTCACCGGATCACTCGGTAAGCTTTACCTTTTCCGCACGCATCGCAGGTTATTATTATAGTAAGCTTGCCCCCTAAGGTTAACTTAACCCCTCTTAAGGCGTTTACTAAGTACTAGATGGCCTCGGGGCCTGCGTAACCTAGCCTTCGATACTAGAGGGCTACACTACTTTTAATCAGTTTCCTGCGCATCGCTATTATATATTTATACCTTCAAGGCGGCATAAGCTCGATCTCCGGTGCTTTTCGTCTAATAAGCACAGTTACGAGCAACGCTTTGATTTTCTAATAATCCAGGACTTACTAATTTACAACTTTTATGAGTATACATAAAAAGGTTCTGTCCAAGCACCATAAGTAGTTATTACGAGGACTTATATCCTACTAAAAACCCCTTTTACAAAGGTGAGTAAGGGAAATAAGGTTATTAATAAAGCTCGTATAAAATGCAACGTCGTATAAGCGGAGCTTCGTAGTGGCCTTTCTACGCCCCCTAACTTTAATATTAACTGTATTATACACTTCGATAACCACTTATTGAGCACTTACCTGAAGGTAGTCTCTTGTTGGTGTTCCCATAAGTGTGGTAAACTATGTAGGATTGTTAAAGACATAGATTATTAAACCTAAATCTAAGATCACTAATTTAAAAAGCTCGTATATCTCTAAAACGGTATAAAACACACTTAGGACACTCACTCTACACCATCCATATAATTAGTGTTCTTCTTTAAAAGCTCCTATCACCTTTTTAATATACTCTTTTAGGTCTTCATCTTTTCTTATACACTCTTTTAGGTTCTTAAAGAGCTCCTAATCAGGGGTATACTACTCAGGACGTTCTCGCTTATTAATTAATTAGCACTTAGAGAGTTAATGCGAGCAGAGGTAAGTAGAGTAAAGGTGGTTATTCACTTAATCTCTATTACTCCTTTTTTATAATTGGTCATAGGGAGTTCCACCTCTCCTATAACCCCAACCACCCCGAGTATTATTCCCTAGAACGCCTAAGTGCATAGGAGAAGTTATTTTAGAGTTACCTTTATTTTAGGTTATTAATTCTATGGTTAGCCTAAACGCTCCGTGGCTAACTTATTTTTTTGGGTTAAGTATCGAAGTAGTTTAAAGGAATCTCCGGGCATCTAAGAGGACCTCTTTAATACTTAGATTCTCGTTTTTAATACGCTTATCCTTAACTACTTAGTACAAAAAAATCCACGTATCCATATAATTATAACTAATAATTATAGTGAATTCTAGGAACTAGATACTTAGGAACTTAGTACTGGGAACTCCTACTACTTTAACTTCGGAAATTACCTCTTCCCACTTCGTAAACCACTCCTCTAAATCCCTTTTTATAATAAAACACTTCTACTTAGGTATTATTAACGTCCACTTATATACTTCGTTCACTTCGGAGTACCTCTCTTTTACATTACTCCCTACTTATTCCTTTAATACATAAATCCATTAATCCAATGCACGGTCTACGGTACAATAATAACGTAGTAGGCTAACGTAAACTATTTCTTAAACCTAGTCTTTAAATACTCTAATACCCTTAAAAAACACTTTATAGTTTTTTACTTACTCCATATACTCCGCCCATTACTCTTTATATAATACAAAGTTCACTACTAAGAGCTCTTCAAGGCCCTGTATACGTAGTTCATATTCAGCATTATCACTAAGGACTTCGGCTCTACTAGTCTTAGGGTATTCATAGATCTCGGGGCGCATAGGACACTCTATACACCACTTAAGGAGCATTCACAAACTCCGAAGAGCATCAGGACATACTAAATTAATATATTTCCATAAGTTATAGGATTTAGCTTTTAATTATAATTAGTTAACCCATAGAACCCAATCGCTACTAATCTTTAATTAGATCTTCGAACTTAGGGAGGCCATTTCGATAAGTGGATTTGAACTAAGTATTTAGGAAGCGTTTTTGTGCGTATATAATTAAGTGAATAGATAGTTAGCGACGCTTATCGTAAGTGCAACACATATCAAACTATTAATTATCGAATTAGTGGTTAAAATCGCGTATATTCTATTATGTGTCTCTCCGTTTTCTGGAAGCCCCCTACGCCCATAGGAATAGGGGTAGGGGGTGCCCCAAGGAGGCTGGGGCGCGCACTCGGGATTATAGTTCTTCCGAGCGAGCGCCGAGCGCTCAGCCGAGCGCTCAATCTGACAGATAATGCGGAACTATTCTGTTATATGAATACTGTACCCCCAGTTATTAGGTTGTTAAGGGTTATTAGTAATAGTTGTGTTTATATGAATACACCTAATTAGGGTCTCGGGGGTGCTTATAGCCTTATACTAAGAGAAAAGGTTGTGTATGTTAATTATGAAGCGCTATTTAGAGGAACCTATACTCTATAGATTATTATATTAGAGTATATGTCCCGTGGTCTGGTTTACAAAGATACTAGTAAAGTGATTACTGTTATGGACCATAACGAAGTAGATTAGATTAGCTTTACGGAGTTTGAGTTTAGTGTAATTAATGTATGGGCTGAGTTGTTTTGGCTTAAGGAATATATTTCCCTAGGGCTATAGAGTTAAATAGATTATGATATTAGCCTTTTTTAGGTCCCATCTCATTAGTGCAATAGCTGTTATAACTAAGCCTATTTCGAGCCACTTTTATTATTATATAAAACCCTAAGTATTAAAAAGGTCTTTTAAAATACTATTGGCCTTAGTATGGTTTTAGAAATCCCAATTACTATTAATTACGAAGTTAGTAGCGTAATAAGCCCGGAGTTCTGCTATTATTGTGGTACTTGTTGGTGAATACCATTGTAGTGCAGGGTTTAACTTATTATTAGGTGTCGGGGTACCTACTGGTTACCTCGGGTTTATGTATTTAGTACCTAGATCAAATATCGGGCCAAGTAGTCTCATATTATTTAGTACCTTAAAAGTAGAGTTTTCTACTTGTTTAATATCGCCCTATACTTAATTAGGTGTATATTAGTGATTAGTAATATTACCCATAATAATATAAATATTTAGGTGGTCTTATGTATATTGGGTATCCTAAATATTTACTTATTTTATAGGGATATTTATAATTCTGGTCGTTCTTATTGTAGAAGGAGTATTACGATTAAATTTGATTAAGAAAGAAAAAGTAGTAGTATAGTGATATTTATATAATTATGTAGTTCAGCTATTAGTTAAAGTAAGGGAAGTAAAGGGATTATTTAAAAATAAGAAGAGTTTAGTAGAAAGGCGCTGGACCTAATTATGGCTAAGGACATAGGAAAAAGAGCTCTAAGTATACGAGGGAAGGAGGGTAGGTCGCTATTTATAAGGTCCAGGTAATAGAAAGTTAAGGGAATGAAGTAAAGTTGTATTTTAGACTAATATAAGAGTATTAATTAATAATAAGATATTACTTTATGGATGATTTTTATTTATTTAGTTAGTGTATTAAGGTAAGTATATGGTTATTAGGAAGGTAAAGGGGGGGCTAATTATTATATTACTTTCCTTTTCCAGTGGAGTAGGTATAATAACTCGTTTTAGTTTTAATTAGACCAACTGTTCCTTCCTTTTTCTGGCTACTTCTGAATCCGGGTTATAAGCTCCCTGTATTAGCTCATTATAAAAGAGCCCTTTCTCTCCTTCTCAGATCTACTTCTTCCCCAGCTAATAACAACCTTAACTACTTCTCGTTAATCTTTATTATTATATCCCTAATTCCTCGTTTTTAGACCTAATTAGATGGTCATAATACCTCCTAAGGACATTAATCATAAGCGTAAATACACTACTCTAAGCCCTGAGACTCCATGGTTTCTTAATTACCCTTACCCGAAGGGTGGCCAGTACATCACTATTAATAACACTAACCTTATTATAAGTCCTCCTATTTTATAGTCTTTTTTTCTTTTAGGGTTAATTAGAGTTATAGATCTTAGCTTCTCTTATTTAGGGTTATTTTAAACCGCTTATCGGGTTATTGTATTATAAGGTCCAGTTCGCTAATATTATTAAGTATGGTAATACTCATACTAAGGTGGCTTAATAATTCTAATAGGCCCTTCCCACTTCTTATCTAAACCTAATTATATATAAATATAATCCTAATAGTATGTTTTACCGTCGGGTCTTTATTTTATTAACCCACTAAGGATACTTTGGACTTTTAGAATAGAAGTTTAGAGGCTGGCCAAACACTAGTGTAGCTCTTATTGTTTATATAATTAGTAGTTAGAACCATGTTCCTTGTTGTTATTATAAGAAACGGTGGTGTATATTATTTATTAGCCCTAATTATAATATTATTATGGCTCCTTTTTGGGAGTGTATACTTTTACTTAGTGATTATAATTGCGAAGGGCTAGTCCTAGGCCTTGTCTCAACCGAAAGGTAGCCAAATACTGTTTATTTCAAGCTAAAGAGGAAAAGGGTAAACTACGATATGGCGCGAAATCTCTACTTCCTAGGGGGTGGGCACTAGTGGGGCACCGGTGGGGCACCAGTGCAAGCACGGGCATAGCCCAGGCATAACCACCGGGTTCAGCCCATAACACTACCCCCCTCCTCCCCCCCGCGCAACCTCTAGTTCCTAGCTAGCCTCCTAGGGGGCACGTGCATATACGCCGCATCTCCGTTGTTCTCTAATATCGGCCCATAATACTCCTCGTAACGGTCCAGCACCTCCGTTTCCTTTATAACACCGGCTAGCTCCTATGTAGAGTTGATATAGCCCTCCTATTTTACTAGAGCTTTATATTTTCTCCCTTTACCCACTATTTTCTATTTAATAATATAAATCTCCTTTATTTACTACTTATCCTCGTTATCTATTTCCCTAATAAGTGGTAGCTAATAATCCAACTAAATTTAGTCTAGGAGGGGGTCACTAACTAATCTTCGGAGGATGTCCACGTAGAATTACGAGTAAATCCCTCTTAGTATATTTAACTCTACTATGTATATACTCACCACCTTAGTAACTTAGTATTAGTAGTATAATTATATAAACTTCTTATTCGGGTATAGGGACTTAAGGTTTACGATATTAAACTAGATTTTATTACTTACCTAATACTTATTTACTAGTAACTAACAATAATTAATACTTCATTCGTAGTACTACTATATTAAGGTTATTATAGTTTAAGTAAATACTATAATATCTTTTATTTTGGTTATTAGTTTATCCGTGGCCGCCTTTCCACAGCTAGGCGGTCCCTTATTATCTTCTTTTATAATTAGTAGTGGGTCGACGTAGTACTTATGTTTTATAAAAAACGGAGAAATACTAGTTAGTAAGTTGGTTTTATTCCGTAAAGCTAATTGCATTATAAGAAGTAACCCTCCCTAATCATCCTAGGCCTAGGTAACGTAGACCCGTAAAATAGCCTAAACCTCTTAGTTTATATACTTCATTCCCCCATTAGTCTATGGGTAATAGGCGGTGCTTAGTAATTAAGTAACCCTAGTTAACCTATAGAATTCCTACTAAAAGTTATTAACCTAGTTTAACCCTTTATTATTCACAATTAACTAAGGTATCCCGTGGAAATGGTAATAGTTATAGAGGAACTACTGGGCATAAGATACCGTGTTCATAGTCTCCATCTCCTTTAGTGTTAGTGTTTTACTTAGTTAATTAACTATAATCCATATATAATGGGATTTCTTTTTTTTTTTGGTAATAGATTAGTAATAAAATCCATTAATAGGTTATTACTTATCTGGAGGGGGATGAGTAGGGGCTTAAGTAACCCCTTTTTAGCTTACCTTTAAATATGGATACTATTATATACGTGGTAGTTCTTTGTGAATTTTTTAATTATTTAGGAGTACCCCGGCTAGTAAAAGCGTCGGCTTATAATCTCGAATATGCTGTTATGCCCTGGGTGACCACTGGTACTAGAATTATAGTACTCTTATATAACCCTTGTCCATAGTAGGCTTGAAGGGTCGTCATCACTTTTTCCTCTGGGAACCCATATTTTGTCCCAGAACATTAGCCTTTGCTATTTATTAATTGTATATTCTGCGATTTAGACCTTTAACTATAACTCTAGTGGGAAGTTGCGTTATCCCTACTTCACCACCTTGTAAACTCGGTGGTATAATCTATTTTTTTAATAATTTAGTCCTAAAGTATTTATAATTCGTTATTATTTATAAACATTATTATATATAAGAGTATTAGTAAGTCGTTTATGGTATGGCCTACTTAGGGGGCACTAGTTCCTTTTTTAGGGATAGTGTAATTAAGTATTAATTGGAGTATGCGTCCTTGTTCTCTCTTATCGTCCTAGCCCTAGGGGGCGTCCTATTCCCTCTGAGAGAGGGCATCGGGGACTACTGCTTCTTTTCCTGGCTAGTACTCTAAATAAAAGTCGTATTAGACTAGCTCTTCTACTTACCAACTCTACTTCTCGGTGAGGTACTACTTCCTTATAAAATATTCAAAGTTTTTGTAATCCATAAGAATTTTAAAGTTGCCTACACTTTATAGTTCTATTTTCTAGGCCCTAAGGTATACAAGTACAGTGAGTAGTTCCTTATTATGGATAGGGTAGTTATATTCGGCTAGTGATAACTTCTGTGAGTAGAACGCAATAGGGTGCTAGTACTTATCGGAGTCTTCTTATATAAGGGTGTTACCTAAGATAAACCCTGAATAGTCTGTCTCTACTATTGTCTTTCCTTCAGGGTCAAAGCGGCGAAGCACCGGCTCTATACTGAATAGCTATTTAAGCTCCTGGAATCCTTTTTCCTGATTAGGTCCCCAGTGGAACATAGCCGACTTTTTTATAAGCCTTGTAAGGGGCTTAATAATAATGGTATAATTGGGTATAAAAATGCGATAATAATTTATAAACCCAAGGAAACTTCTAACCCCTTTTATAGTTCTAGGGGGCAGCTACTTAGTAATAGTTTTTAATTTCTCGGGGTTATATGAAATCCCTTTTTTAGTAGTGATAATAAACCCGATATACTTCACGGTTTTGATTAAAAAGGTACACTTCTTAGGGTCTAGTCGTAGTCCGGCCTCTGTTAGGCGCTGGAGGACCACCTATACCTTCTCTTTGTACTTCTTCTTTGATCTAGATGTGTAAATTAGGATATTATTTCAATAAGTGGTGATAAAGTTATTTAGGAAGCTTTGGAGAGTTATATTAATATACCATTAGAACATAGTTGGGGCCCTGGTGAGTCTAAAAGGGAAAACCAACTATTCGAAGAGTCCATATCTTATACGAAATACTGTTCTTTCGACGTCTTTTTTTGTAATCCGAATCTTATGGAACGTAGTTATAACGTTAAGCTTTGTATACTACTGCGTAGTGGTTACCCATTAGAGGGTCTTTAATATAAGTAGTAATGGATAATAGTTCTTTTTTGTAATACTATTAAGAGCTTAGTAATTAACGTAGAACTAAATTCCCCCACTAAGCTTCTTAATAAATAATACTAGGGCACCCACTGGTGAACTGCTAGCTTGAATAAACCCTTTGTCCAGCAGGTCCTCTAGTGTCCTTTTTAGGACTAAGAGTTCTTCACGAGATATCCCATATAAGGGTCCCCATGGAAGTGTAAGCTCCTAGCTGTGAGTGTCCGTAATAAGGGGGATCTTATGGTTAACCCCTGGCCTCCTAGGGGGTACTAAGTACACCTTTTCCGGGTCGAATAGGTCTCTAAACTCCTTATAGACCCAGCCTAGGACGAGTTTTTTTATATCCATAAGCTTCTTTTTTTTTAATACATCCTCGATATCCCTTAAACTCATAACTATAACCTAGGCCTCTAGTGCCCTCTAATACTTTACTTATTAGTATATAACTATAAACATAGGGGCCATTAATAATCAGGCTATACGAATTTCTTTTATAATAATTAGTTTTTCCTAATTAGAGAGGTATACATTTACTCCTCCCTTATCATAGTACACCCACTAGGCAACGGCGTTATACATTACACAGTTTCCTTCTATTTATAGCTTCCCTAGGAATATGGGGGGGTCTAGGCCCTTTACTACGTATACGTAAACTTTCTAAGTATAACCACTTAATTCCAAATCCAGGATAACCACACCCTAGGTATCACTAGGTGATAACCCGTCTTATGTATACCCTCACAGGGCACACTTCTTCTAATCCACTAACAGTAATCGGAGGCGTTTAGAGAGAGACTAATCCACCATTACATAAATATCGCAGCTAGTATCGATGAGGGCGTGTATTAAGTGTCCTTTATTAATCCTTGCCTGAATAATGGCTAACCCTTGGCTCCTTTGCTACTACTCTTCTGTCATGATATAGCCCACAATTACTGTCCCGTAATTGTGGTTCCACTTTTGCGACAGTTATGAGCCCTTGTCTCTACGAGCCCTCTGGTTGAATGGCTAAACGCCTCGCTAAAGTGGCAGTATGTGGGCCGACCTAGAGGCCATGGGTTCGAGCCTCGTTGTGCTCACCCAGTCTCGCTTCAGTAGCAAGTCACTAAAAAAGGTTAGACTTGCCAGCTGGAAGCGGCCGGCACCCAGTAACAGTCAATAAGGACTTGTCAGCTGTGAGTGTAAGCCGGTGCTAATTCCTTAGTTAGCAGACCTCTTCTCTCCTCGGTCTGGGGGGGGTGTGTCATAATATAGCCCACAACTACTGTCCCGTAATTGTGGTTCCACTTTTGCGACAGTTATGAGCCCTTGTCTCTACGAGCCCTCTGGTTGAATGGCTAAACGCCTCGCTAAAGTGGCAGTATGTGGGCCGACCTAGAGGCCATGGGTTCGAGCCTCGTTGTGCTCACCCATTCTCACTTCAACAGCAAGTCACCGAAATGGAAGGTTAGACTTGCCAGCTGGGAGCGGCCGGCACCCAGTAACAGTCAACAAAGACTGGCTTGTCAGCTGCGAGTGTAAGCCGGTGCTGATTGCTTAGTCAGCAGACCTCTTCTCTCCTCGGTCTGGGGGGGTGTGTCATGATATAGCCCACAATTACTGTCCCGTAATTGTGGTTCCACTTTTACGACAAAGGTTTAATTTCACCTGAGCTTATATTAGACCCAGAGAGTATGCTAAGTGTAGTAATAGAAGAAGTTGGAGATATTAGGGTAAATACCGAGGAGGTATAAAGTTTACCCACCCTTTCAGAAGTTACCCTATCCAGTGGTAGTACTTAACTGAGTATAATGTTGGATGGCCCATAAAAAGTAGAGAGGACGGATTTTAAGGTGGTTAATTAGATCTTTAATTAACTCATTAATTAAAGTACCCTAAAAACGAAGAGAGAGTACTATTAGAAGGTCTATAAACCATTTACCTAGTCTAGTGCAAGGCTTAGAGCTGTAGGAAAGGAGGGAACCCGAAAGGAGGCCTTTAGGGGGGAGTTAAGGTGAGATTTTGACGCCTTCCTATAATTAAAAGACTTAGAAGCCCCCCATTCACTATACTATGTGGCAATTAACCCAGAAGGGATCCCTTATGGGAGCCCCTAGTACAATTTCTTCGCTACCTTTATGCCTAATTAGTTGAAGGTGGTATAAGAGAGTACCTTAGGATATAAAACACTTTATTCAATAATCGCCGGAGCTACTAAAGAGTGACCTACGTAATAGATAAAACCCACACTTATTAAAGACCCTGAGGGCAACCTTAAATACTATAAAAATACTTTACTAACACCTTTAATAAAGTGGAAGAACATCCAATAAATCGAAGACCCATTAAAGACCAAATGGATCAACGCGGCAAAAGAGGAAATCCATAAACTCGTTTCTAAAAGTACTTAGAGGGAGATGGACTACTCATTAGTGTACTCTAAGCTCCTCCCCTTGAAATGGGTATTCACATATAAATTCGATAAAAACGGTTTCTTTAAACGCTATAAAGTGTGGATATGTGTACATAGAGACCTTTAGAAGGTCGATCCCCTATAAAATACATACACCACTACTCTTATGGTATATTCTTTTAGAACTCTAATAGTTATGGTTATTTAATTCGATCTCGAAGTTAATTAATATAATATGGTAAATATGTTTTTTAATATAAAAATGGATCTAAATGGAGAACTTATAGTATACGAATTTCTGGACAACTTTGGATAACCTGGAAAGTGCGCTAAACTTGTTTATACTCTCTATAAGCTCCGAGACGTACCCATCCTTTGGTATAAGACGTTCTTAAAGATCCTAATGGACATAGGACTAATACCATGCCCTAAGGAACCCTATATTTTCTATATAAAGGACCTCAAAGTTTTTATTATGTTCTACGTAAACGATATCCTAGTTATGAACCATCGTAACGACACTAAAGTGGTCACCAGAGTTGTTAATAGTATTAAGTCGATAGTGGAACTCAAGGACCAGGGCCCCGTGGAATGGTACCTTAGAATACAAATCATCAGGGACCGTGAAACATACAAAATCTACCTTGTCCACAACTCTTATATTAAGAAGGTCACTAAACACTTTAACCTTATAAATAACACTATAACCCCTTATACTCTTATACCAGAAGACCTCGTATTATATAAAGGACAAATAATAAGGGCTTAAATTAAGGAATTCTAGGAAAAAGTCGGATCCCTCCTATACACTACGATCTTCATACACCCTAACACTATATATCCAATAACAAAGCTCTCCCTATTCCTAATAAACCCCTCTCTAAAGCATTTCACAGCCGTGGACCAGGCTATTCACTACCTTTTTAGTATACACTACCTTACCATCGGCTATAGTAGTGTGGGGGGTGAGGGAAACACTTAAGTACTTCTAATTATAGGCAACACCTCGTTCATAAACAACAAGGCAACAAAACACTCCTCACAAGGCTTCATAATCTCCCTTTTTAGTAGACCTATTATATAGAAGGCCACCAAACAAGCGATAATCACAACATCCACCACCAAAACAAAGCTTCTAAATCTCTCAAACACTACTAGAGAAACGATCACTCTCTAGAGGCTCTTTAAGGACCTCTCACTTAACCTTAGAAACGTTTAAAGGATTCACTATAATAATTAGTAAACCATAAGGCTTATAATAGGCGAAAAAGAATGGATATTAACCCGTTTAAGGCAAATAAACATTCATAATATATAACTTAAATAAGAATACGCTAAGGGCAAGTTTAACATAATTTATATACCAATAAAACTAATGCCTATAAATAAACTCACTAAAGTCCTCTTAAAAGCAAAGTTCAAACACTTTAAAGGTCTTTTTAACCTCTATAATACATAAAAATTAATCACAACAAGCATAGGAAACAATAATAAGTAAAGAATAATTATATTCAGGCCCACAAGCCACACACACCACCAACACAGCAAAATAAGAACTTTTCTTAAGTATAAAACCCCTACACACACATAACTGGGTACGAAATACGAGTATCAGAAGCCCCGAAGGGTACAGAAAATGAGTATAACCCTTAATTAGGGTAGAAAGCATAATAAATAACCGTATAGGCCTCCTCGAAGCCGGGCTTAAGGAAGCCGCGAACAGAGGCAAAGTAGGCCTCGCAGCCACCAACAACCTCGTCAGCAGCAGCAGCAGTGGGCGCAGCAGAGGCAACGACAATCTGGGAGGCGCAGCGAGACGAAACACAGTTAACAAACTTCTTAGCAACCGCCTTCTTAGGGGTGCCCTTCTTAGGTGTAGCCTTAGGGGCAGTGAGCACCGGAAAAAGAAGGGAGGACTCGTCCTCCATCTCTGCATCATCGTCCAGGATAATGACCTCCTCCTCCTCCTCGTCGAGGAGGAAGTGTATAATAAAACATACACACTAAATTATCTAAAAACTATTAATGTGAATACCAGTTAGGTTAATATATAAAAACTTAAGGTATTATTAGCGTTGGGGTCCTAGAAGACACAATAAAGGCCTAAAACCACGGTCTTAGTGGCCTTAGGGACCGGACCATAATTAATACAATGGCTATAATAATACTCCTAGTACTTAGTAATATGTATATATATAAGTATAATAATAAAGCTCTATGCTCTCCTTATCCTTATACTTTTTACCCCAGACAATACTATGAACATAAGCGAAATAGGGAATATCGTTCTCTAGGCCCTTAGTGGCCACCTCCTCCTCCTTTTTCGAAACCTTAAATACCATAAAATTATTCTCCTCCTCTTTACACATATTGATAATAGTGGAACTCTCCTCAGGCTTAGGAATAGTAACAAAGAGGTCAGAGGACCCACCTCCTAAGGGGGCAGGGACCAACTACATCTCATTATACTCATTATCCTTATCGTCCTCGACAGGTGTAGGAGCCAGTGTGAGAATGGGGGTAGGGGCAGGGGAGGTAATACACATAAAAAAAAGGGAATACTTATAACGAGTATTATAACACGTTTAATAAGCCTCGGAGGCCGAGGTGATGGCGAGACTAGCTATACTCCTAGTGAGTATACGAGTATTACCCCTAGTGGGTGTAAGGTGCGAAGTGCGACCGGACTTCTTACCACTAACCTCAGGAATAAAACTTAAAATATAATTATTAAAAAAATAATACGGAAAACAAGGAAACATAAGAAAAGGGAATACTTACTAACACAAGGTATAACAATAGTGTTAAATCAGTGGATCTACACAAAAAATCAACTATTAGTAGCTATGGGGGACGAAAATGCAGCGAAAATACATACAAAAAGTAGTTTATTAAGATCTAAGGAAAGTAAGTTTTCCAAAGGTAATGGATAACAAAAGGTTTTTCTTTTAGTTACTAGTGTACACCTCGTTTATAGGTCATCGGGAGTATAAAGCACGTAATAATTAGGAACGACCTCTCTTACAGGCCGAGATATACACATTACTCCGGATACCATGGTTTTTAACCATATTATAACAAAAAAGGGTAAATACAAAAACCTAAAATAATAATATAACACGGATATTACAATTATTATAAAGTAAGGGAATTTGTTTAGATTAATTGGAGTTATTGTTCTGATTAAATTATTTGATTTAGAACGCATATAAAAGAGCCTAGTAGCCGTTACTTCGATATGAGTAATTACCCTAATGGTATAATTGGGGGGTATATCGCAAGCATACTAGGCCACTAAGACGTCTAGGAGCTGTGCTTAGCTGAATTAGTACTCATGTGATGTCCTGGCCCCCGAGCCGGCCTATTTATTCTACTGGATACACCCACCAAATAGTGAATAGATTAAGCCTTCTTCTCCTACTTAACCTTGTATACGCGTGCGAACTCGCCACATATATTAACCTAATTAGCTTAATAAACCTTTAAGAAAGCCGTATATATTAGTGGCTTTTCCCCTATATTAAGCTATAGCCGGCGTGGTGTAGTGGCATACACCTGGCAAGGCCTCTGGAGCCCAGAGGTCGCTGGTTCGATTCCAGCCGCTGGCAACTACTTTAATTACCTGTGGGAAGGGTAGGGCAGAGCCCAATACGGGGCCTAGGACCCTTTCCGGGCCCCTGCCAGGGTTTTCTCATATCCACACCCTCTAACCAAGAAAGAGTGGATATACGGTGTATACACATCGTTAACCTAGTACTGGGGCAGGAATGGTCTTATGTAAATCAGAACATATACAAAGGCCTTATTATAGTAGGTCGCCCTCTCTAAACATATCCGGTATTAAAACCGCAACAAGAATAGAACTGGGGTACCAGCGGGAACCAGGGATAGATAAAAGGTATAGTAATCACAAAAGCACGATTTGGAGGACGATTTTAACTATATCTAACAATAGTTATAGGGCTGCGGCTCTCCACACCACATACCCCTCGGGAGGTTGCCGCAAGGGCGGCTGCGCCCTTGCCGCCATGGCGTTAAATACAACAACAACATATATTAAGCTATATATAGTACCCGTGGGGGGGCCTTTTTAGGCCCATACCTCCGAGTTAAGGCCTATGTGGGTATAAGTATTAATAATATTGTAATTAGGCTTTTAAACTACTTATTAACTCCTATTTTAGTGAGGGTAAATAGGGTGGTTAATCTAAGGGAAGGCCCCAGGGTCCTCAATCTTATCTTTATCTATACTACTGTGAGGGGCCAGGCCTGGGCTTATTTAAATGTAGGGGGTTATATTACTGTTTACTTTTAGCTAAGGAGTAGGAGGGAGGGTCTCTCTCTTGTAGGCTGAAGTCTCTGCTAAGGGGGGGGGCACCTGGGCCCACTTGGTTGAGGATAGGTGGCCCATTGCTTGTGGCCTCAGGTATAGCTTGGGCGTTTGCGGGCACCAGCCCCTGACACCTACGGGCCTAATCTTCCTCTAAAACTTAAGATCTTTTTTATAGTAATAGACTATTTAATAGAATTCTAACTTAACTTTAAAAATCTTAAAGTCGCTGCTAAAGAGGAGGGACTTAGTTATAGGATTAAGGATATAACTATAATAATATATTTAATATACTTTATAATTATATAAAGTTATCTTATGGTTAATTCGTAGTTAAAAGCAGGCTAAGCAAGTGTCGTTATTTATAAAGTTATCGTAAATCACCACTCTCATCTAATTAACTAAGCCTTAACCCCTTATAATATTCTTGAAAATAATTACAAAGTTAATACTAGAGTACTTTCCTTATTACTAAGTAAAAGCAAAGAGGTGCAATTAGTACTTCCCTTTTAAGTTAAAAGAATAAACAATAAGGGCCATAAAAACATAAACATTCGGCGAGGTCTATAGGTTAAAGGAGAAATAAATCCTTATAAAGGTATCACAGAGTTCAACCTTAACTATTACTCCACTTCAACTCTATACTATCTTAAAGTGGTCAACTATTAAGGTTTTACCCCATAATACCTAAGTGAATAGATCGAAGTTATAGAAACGAAGTAGGCGTTAAAGGAAGGTATCGTCGAAGTGATTAAAAGGAAGGTCTTGACTAATAATCGTAGTAAGGATGAGATCCCTAATACTAGTAACCTTCGATCGAGGGATGCTCAAAGTGGTGAGGCGGGGACGTTCTGAAAGGGATAGTGTAGCTATCTCATCAGAAGAGGGGTCATCCCTGTGTCCACTAACGGGGTCATAAAGGCCAATATAATCAACCCTTCATAAAATTAGTAAATTTTAAATAACTTCACAAAAATAAAGATTAATTAACGTAGATACTCTTAAGTAGAGCTAGTAGCGACTACAGACAAGAATTCAGGCTACCCCTTTTTATCACATTATCAGCAACACTAATAAGCCGGCCTAACTTTGTTATTACATATAAATTTAACAAAGAAGACTCTATAAGCCTGAACCCAAATTATACAGCCTCTTCTACCCTTACGAGATAGCTACTCTTTAACGACGAATCACCAATTCTCTTATATAATGGGTTAAAAATCGGAGATAGAGGGATTTAAAGGGAGGGTAGCGGCGTAACTAGTAGTAATTTGGGATAAGACCCTTGTTAGTGGTTATCCCAATCGGGCAAGGGCAGTCGGAGTGAGAGGCTCTAGCATCTACGAATAGCCTCATTAATAAACTATACAGAAAACAGAAGGGAGTTTTACTTTATATGTATAACAGAAGTGGTAATAGTAATATAGGTAATGATAATAAAAGAATTAAATAAGAGCTAAAAAAGCAAAGTTAAATAAAGCTGATAATGGAAATATAGTTAGATGAATGGGAAGAACGACGCCTTTTATTATTAATAAAGGTCTAGGAAATAAATCACTAATTAGTAGAGGGATAAAGGGGCTAGTGAGTAAAGTATAAAGGGTCAAGTAATAACGGAGGGAGACTGAAATCCAGTACACTTATTAGTTAGAACACCTTAGTCATAAGTTAAATCAATTAATCCAAATCGGGGGGGGGGGGACTGGTTTGCTTATTTGGGTAGTCTGAATAGCTTCATTTGCTTGATTTAGTTGGACTTTGCGTTGTTGGCGTTGCTTTGGCGGCTGCGCTGGAATCTTGGAGCCGGCCATCTCGTGTGCGGTCTCTAGCTTAGTGAGGGCCCCAAGTAGGAACGTCGGCGGGTTGTTGAGAGCTCCGGTCCGTTCGAATTTCCCGTCCTTTATCTTGCCCATGTCCCACTGAACAACACCGGGGTGGATTCCCGTCGGCGTGCTCACGACGAAGTCGCCCAGTCGAACCTTGTTGGAGGGGACCCCTCCGCCAATGCCGATCATAAGGCCGAACCTGATAGAGGGAAACGTCAATACCATCCGAGACGCGACGTTTGCCGCTGAAACGGTGCCGATCTGGCCTTTTGGGAGGCACGCAATGACAATATTGTGCATGCCAACCGACCCAAGAGTGTAGGCGTTCGTGTCGCTTGACGGCTGCATGTTGGGGAGGTCGGGATGGACATATTCCAGCATGGCAATCGCTGCCGTCTGTTCCTTCGGGAGAGCGCATACCCAACCAACGGTATAAGCATTGCGATCAAGTTTTCTCTTCTCGCAAGACTGGGAGACACCAAGTCCCCATCTCTTCTCGATGTCGGTCGTGCTGTCAGACATGACTCCTAGACTCTTATCGAGATGTTCCGAAATCGTGGAGTTATTGAGAGACGCTTCACGGACTCCAGTCCTGGAGTGAGAGGATTGGCGTTGAAGAGCTATTGAATTGGCCCTAAGCAATGTCAGTGGCTCAGGAACCCTGACTGGGAGATGACGCTGGGTACATTCTTAAGTGTAGCGGCTAGAAATCGAGACTAGAAACAAGACGGCTAGGTCGGGGGGTGCGGAGACCTTAAGCTATTAAAACTAAACGCGCATGCAGGCAGGCAGACACAAACCCGTCGTGGCAACCCATGGATGCTTGAAGTTCGCCTCACTCTCACTCAGCCCCGTTGTTATTCGCCCATCGGCCCTGAACCTGCATGTAGGCGCCTAGGCGTCATGAGCAGACATAACCAGTGTGATTCTTGGCCGCCCTCGGTGGCCAGCCTGCCTTCGCCAATTCCAAAACGGTCCTAGTGGTGCAGATATAAACCAATCGTGGCAACACTTCAAATAGGCTCACTTTTACTGGGGCGCAGCTGGGGAAGGCAACTGCACCTGAACGAGATGCCACCAACCACAATGCAGCTCGAACCACCCACCCGTCCTCCCCCCCAACAGCGATTGAACTCATTCCGAGGTTCATCATTTATCAGTCAACTATAACACCTTAGGTGATGAAGAGGTATTCTTAAGTGGTCAAAAGGAGGTGATACTCAAACCAACTGTTAACCCCTATCAAATACAAAACACATCACGGGCCACAATCAGCTGCAAAACAGATATTCTACTTGAGAAACAAGACAGGGACGCATGAATAATCAACAATGGTATGTAGCTGTTAAGTATGTGACTCTCGCTCACTGAACAGCCTGACTATTGAGGAAAGGTAGAGCAGGCTACCCTGAATTGTGCGTTTGAATTGAGGTGGTCCGCAGGCTGTGTACGTCATTCAACGCTGTTTGGACACAAAGGATGACATGACTCTCACTTGCCTGCTAAACAAGTACAAAAACGGCGAAACGAATATACTCAACAAGACTATACAGAAATTTGCTGAAGCCCCCAACAGTTGGCTCGCCACCGAGGATCTCACCAGCCATCGCCAGCAGCCCAGAATGACAAGTAAAGTGAAAGCCATCTGCTTCACTGCCCAACAGAGCACATATGAGAACGATTAATGGGGAGACCACACCACCCCCTCGCAACTTGCGGCTGGCTGAAGGACTCTCATAACGTATGGCAATGGCCCACACACATTCAGACTCGCCCGGCTCGAAGCGGAAGACCACATGAACCCTTCGGCCGCAAATGATACGTCTCTTATTTTTCAGCTTGAGCGAACGCCTTGACCTCCTCTAGCCCCCTCAACAAGACCTGTAGTCGAGCTTGTCAAACGAGGTCGGAGCTTCTCGCGAATCGAGCCACCGGGGCGGTCGTACCGAGCGTCCTCTGCCCAGACACGCCCCCTCCCCACCCGCCGATGTCGCACGGCATCGCCATCTCTGTTTCTCGAGGATCTTCTCGGGTTGGTTGCGAAGAAATTACCGGGGAAATAGAATCTGGTGAAGCGAGGGACTCATGCCGGGGCCCGTAGTTCGCATATGCCGGGACTCGCATCCGGACCCGCGGCTGGCGTTGTTCGAGAGCCTCAAGCGCCCCCTTGCAGGAGTCGGGCCGATGCGAGGTGACGGCAAACATCGAGTATCTCAGATCGCAATCTGCGGTGGGTGGATGCTCAGTGTCTTGTCCCACCCTTGGTGAGTTCGAGGATCGAAGCACCTGGTGACGATGACCTCGGTGTACTGGCAACTCCAAAGCAGCAAACACGAAGATGCGTTCCAAGATACATGGATCGTACCACTATATAAGTCGTGTTATCGGAAATAAATATCTTCCACACAGGCCTTTTAGGTGTATTATCCGATAAACCTTGAGTTGCATCCGGCATTCCCCAAGGCTCCTTGACGTTCCTCGACGCATCCCGCACTCTTGTTTGGTTTGTGATGCCATCCTCTTTGGCGACTGGCATTTTCTGGGTAGCAGCTGACCTCCGCTATGAAGGTGACGCAGAGCTCTGTCAAAGGGGTACGAGAGAGCCGAAGTCAAGCACCTCAACCCGGCGGGGAAATCATTCATAGAGGGGATGTGAACGGAAACAGCCGACTCGTTTAATGGAGACTCTCGGAAGGCCGGGAGGTCAACCTCTCGTTCGGGTCATCGATCACGCAGATATCCAGGCCGGCTTCGGGTAGGCTAGAAGCCTCGGCCCGCCGGGACTAGGGCTCATAAACAACAATATCAAGCGCTTCGCTTCTTGCAGATTGCTCTCTCTCACCGAGTAGCCAATGATGGTGTCACCATACTCGACTCAGAAAATAGGTACTCAAGTTATTCGGCGAGGATTGCGATGTCCAACAAGGGTTACAGAGTCGGTGAGGATGGCAAGCCCTGAATGGCGGCGTCATTCAAGCTGTGTTGGCGATTTCATATCAGCTGGGCGTTGTTTGCTTCCATCAGGTAACGGTCGCAGCATTGGTTGTAAAAGTCAGAGGCTTCTGTGCGAGTCTGAGATGGGCGCAGAGGCGAGATGTCTCGAAAAACAGCCGAGTGTCGTGAGCATTGCGACATTCGACGGATGGTTCCACGACGGCCCGGGACTTGAGGGAGGATTTCCGGTTGGATCTGCACTTTGGTGAAGTCCATGTTGCTACTCATCATCACGCCGACGTTGCTTCACCTGCGGTGCGCTGTGCTCGTCACACGTGAAGGTCCCGTCAGAGGTTTGTTCCCTCATCAACGTTTTGCCGCTCACATCACAGTTCATATAAATCAGATAAAATGGTCATCATGCAAAGCCTTGCCCCGATGGCTAATATATGACCCGGGTCTCGTTCAAACGCGGGTCTTCTCATTCTAACATCCGATCATCAAGCACTGGCCGTCTCACTGACGCATCGCGCGGCCTTTGTTCGTCACCTCACAGTCGTCTACGAGCGTTTCCTGACTGAAACCCTTTCGCATCTCGAATTACGGGCCAGGATTCACAATGCGGTCTACGCGAAGGTTCGTCCTCATCGCGGCGGTACTGTTCGACCTCGGACTGGCGTTGCCGTCGAACGCAGAGGGGCCCGAGCCAGCCAAAGTCCAGCCTATTCCGGGTTCCGAGCCGACTTTCAGCTGGCTCTCAGATGCTAATGTCCCGGACTTCAGCACGGGAGGTCCCGCCCAAGCTGAAGGGGGCTCAAAAATGATCGCCGCTGAGGACGACGAAAACAAATACCGCACCATCTGCGACGAGCCGGAGATGGCTTACTACTGGCCCTGGTGGCCAATGACCGAAAGCTATTGCCAGTGGGCTGATGACGGCCTCGAGCGCGGCTTCTACGGGAAGTACCCGGCGGCCCACGAATGGGCCGCTGGCGCGCGGTTCGTCCACATCAAGTGGAATAGAACGGGGGATAATTGCGAGGGCACCTGCAGACAGGTGTTTAACCGGCTGCACAGGGTGGAAGAGTGTAAGTGTCCAACTTGTGCGCAGAGACGCCTGCTTACCACAGGGGAGCAGGCCGTGCCGAGAGGTTCTGGATCAAGGAGAAGGCAAACCTTTCCTACGCCGGCTGCGGCGAGGCGTCGTACTGGATCGAGTACCAGCTCGGGCCGATGCTGGACCACGGCACGGGGCTCTGCTGGGAGTCGGTGATGCCGCCGTCGTACACGCCCGACAAGGCAGTGGTGAAGGAATTCTGCGAGGAGGCCGTGACGTACGTTTCGCAGGTCGGGCGGGACTTCCTCAGCGTCAGGAAGCGGCCCGGGTACTTCTGGACAGACTACGACCGCAAGGTGTCGCGGTCAGAGGACGCCAGCGACTACTTCGACTCCGGTTTCGTGCACTTTTGGATAAAGCCGACGCAGTGGACCAATGTGTGCGGGCCCGGCCAGCTGGTCGAGAACATGATCGAGTCGCTCAACGTCGAGCAGTGCACGCAGCGCTTCGCCACGATCGAGAGCATGAAGTGTGAGTTCCTCCCGGGTGAGATGGCGTAAGACGTGAAGTGCTGACCGGCTTGGACAGGCGGGGCGCCGGGGGAGTCGACGTTTGGTGGCCGGCTGTGGGCGGACTGCTTCGAATGGGGCGTCAAGGCGTCGGGATACGATGGCAAGAAAGCTCCGGTGTGAGTGTCATGTTGGGCCGAAGGCTCTCACGCAGAATGAGGATGCTGCAGTTGATGTTGGAAGTAGTGGGCGGATATTGGATCCATGGATGTCCTTTGATGGCTTTGGTCTCGATCTTCCAGATTGCCTGTTGCTGTATCAATCGGTACGGATATAACGAATAATAGAAGCCGGTTGAATATTCAATTGCTCGGCCGAAGTCGAGTCGCAATTATCGCAGATACGCCAGGGAGATTCTAAGACCGACTTGGCGTCTCAGACGAAAGTGGAGAGGTGGGCTGGCGGGGAAGTCTCCGGCAAGAATGGCGGCTAAGGGTTGAGGAAGTCGGGGTCGGGGAGGCTGGGTTGCGAGACGGCAAGGAATGGCTGGCCAGAAGAATGTCGACGTCGTTAGCGATTGAAACATTCTGGCGTATGTGAAGACCAGTGCTCAGTTGTTGAGTTCAAACATGCAATTGAGCGAGCAATGAATAGAAAATAAAGATAAAAAATGCTTTCCACGTGACGGAAGCAGCCAGCGCTCCAGATCCAAACCTCAGCCGAGAATCTCAGCACGTGCGGCTAGGCCTAAAGACGACTAGCGCCCCACGTTTGTTCCTTTCCTTCCCGAGGCAGACGCGAAGGCTCTGATTTTTAGCGGTCGCAGTTCTCTTTCCCGCGGGTGTCGCCTCCATTCCCCCGTCCACCCGGAAAGAAATACTGGGCCCGCCACGCGGTTTCAGCCACTCACAGCGCCGCAAGCGACAGAACCGAACACTTGGGGGGCAGCCACTTACGAAATCACGGGCAGGCTGGGAAGGCGCCTGTTCTTGGGTGGCCTTTCCGCCAGGTACCTATCGACCGGGTACGGGCAGTGTAGGTACCTCTCTCAACCTTTTCCAGGCTTGCGGCATTTGACACCAAAGCCAGCCGAACCTCGAGAAATTCCACTCTTTTTTTCTACTCTTCCCGAATCCCTTCCTGCCCCAAACCCTCCTCCAATACCGAACTTCGAGACCTCCCCCCTCCGAATACCCTCACGAGGCACCGCACGACCGCCCAAGATGCTTTCCCGAGGATCCGCCCGCACTGCGCAGGTACGTCTGCCGGACCCAATTCGTCTCCAGTGATCCCGCCGCGAAGCCGATTTTTTCGCCCGTCTGTGTGCGTCTGGATCCATGGAGGGGAACAAGAAGAGGAGGAACAAATATCAACACGGCACGGATAACGCCTTGGAGGTGCATATCAGGCCGAACGAGAGACCCAGATGTACACACACGGCGATGGCGACATGCAACACTGATCACAAACACACAAAACACACAAACACACAAACAATGGCTAACGATCCCCCTCCAGATTCTGCGCACCGCGCAGCCCGCGCGCGCCTACGCCACGGTCGGCTCTGACATCTTCAAGCCCACCAAGTTCGGCGGCAAGTACACGGTCACGCTGATCCCCGGTGACGGTATCGGTGCCGAGGTCGCCGAGAGCGTCAAGACCATCTTTAAGGCCGACAACGTGCCCATCGAGTGGGAGCAGGTCGAGGTCTCTGGCCTCAACACCACCTCCCCCGAGAAGACCGAGGACCTCTTCCGCGAGTCCGTCGCCTCCCTCCGCCGCAACAAGCTCGGCCTCAAGGGTATCCTGCACACCCCCATCGAGCGCTCCGGCCACCAGTCCTTCAACGTCGCCATGCGCCAGGAGCTCGACATCTACGCCTCCATCTCCCTCATCAAGAACATCCCCGGCTACCAGACCCGCCACGAGGGCGTCGACCTCGCCATCATCCGTGAGAACACTGAGGGCGAGTACTCTGGCCTCGAGCACCAGTCCGTCCCCGGCGTCGTTGAGAGCTTGAAGATCATCACCCGCGCCAAGTCGGAGCGCATTGCCAAGTTCGCCTTCAACTTCGCCCTGGCCAACAACCGTAAGAAGGTCACCTGCATCCACAAGGCCAACATCATGAAGCTGGCCGACGGTCTCTTCCGCTCCACCTTCCACAAGGTGGCTAACGACTACCCCACCCTCGAGGTCAACGACATGATTGTCGACAACGCCTCCATGCAGGCCGTCAGCAGACCCCAGCAGTTCGACGTCATGGTCATGCCTAACCTGTACGGTGGCATTCTGTCCAACATTGGTGCCGCCCTTGTCGGTGGTGCCGGTATCGTCCCCGGCTGCAACATGGGCCGCGACGTCGCCGTTTTCGAGCCCGGTTGCCGTCACGTCGGTCTCGACATCAAGGGCAAGGACCAGGCCAACCCCACCGCCCTGATCCTGTCCGGCTCCATGCTCCTCCGCCACCTCGGCCTCGACGACCACGCCAACCGCATCTCCCAGGCCATCTACGGCGTAATCGCCGACGGGTAAGTCCACCGCATGCTCTGACTGCAAGTATAGGTCGCTAACGATGCCACAGCAAGGTCCGCACCCGCGACATGGGCGGCGATGCCACCACCCACCAGTTCACCAAGGCCATCCTTGACAAGATGGACACTTTGTAAATTCGGCTACAGCATTAGGTGTACCAGCAGCGCCGAGTAACCGATTGATCGAGACGCGACGATATGGCCTTTCGGTTCGACTGTTAGAAAACTGTCGGCGGTCTCATTCTGAATAACAGCCATTCGAAGTCCCGGTAGGCGCCAAATAACTGTGAGTAACCACCGAGGACGGGAGTCGGCAGACGGTGGCATGCTGGGACGCAATGCCACCAAAGGGACTACGAAAGAAATGTCAGCTCGAGGCGCTTGAATTGGATATCAGGAGGCAAGGTCTTGGTCGGGTATTGTAGTTGTACCAGTCAGTTGTACGTAGCATAGGAGTCACGCAAAGCATTAGAGTTTCTTTTTGTCTTCAAAAGATCAAGCAACGTCTCATTGGCCTTTTATACTCTTCTTGCTACTAGTGAAATGTGCCGTCGCAAGCGTCCCTTGAGTTATAAGCTTCGGACCTACGACGAGCTAGCTGTCGCACGTTGTTTCGCTGGCATAGACCACCCACCTTAGACCGGTATGGTATAGCATGCCTTGACGTCCGAAAGCCTCGGGGCATCGATAGCCAGCCTTGCGCAGCCTCGCCGTTCCCTACTACCCCCGTTTGCGTTGCCGCGGGAGGGATTGGACAGTGTCGGCTCGGAGTGGACGCGGGATGTCTTACTCGGATAATATCGGCATTCCGAGTGCGCGGCTCGGCCGCCGAAGGTGTCTCGGCCATTGGCCTCGGACTTTAGCTAGCCGAGGTGCGTTGCTGAAGAAAATGGAGGGGCGAAAAGAAGATAAGATAAGAACCTGAAAGAGATAAGATAAGGGGGTGGGATGGTGTTGATGGTGTTGAAGAGTCCTGGTTTAGACTTTGCAACTGCGACAACGCTTGTCAATACATTACTTAGATTCCCGCTACTAACTGCCATTTAGGAATCACTGAGCTGTTTAAATTGAAATATGGTTCCCCTCGCCCATTTCAGATGAAATGGATACTATCATAACTTCCGGATTGTTCGAGAGTTGTTTCGACCAACCTTTCCCCACTCTTATAGTGCTACAACTTCCCTCTCGCCTAATTTTTCTTAGAATCCGCTGTTAATGAAATAGGTGATATACCACTAAGATTCTTAATAGTTAAAAAGTCTTTACTTTTCCTTTTTAGAGCCCTCCTATGATGGCCTTATAGCCTCTGGTGGGTACTGGATTATAGCCGGCCCCTCTGGCCGGCCCTGATCGGGGCTGTGGGTCACCTCCGGAGCTAACCCCTACTTTAAGGGCTAAGCGCCACTACGATACTGAGGCCTAGCCATTCCGGCCTAGCCTTATAGGAAGTTAGCCTAATACTCTGGATGTAGCCCCCTCTACGGCAAAGGGGCCCCTGAATATAAGCGGGGCGGCTATTAGATCTATCCTAGTTGCCCTTGATAAACAGGCCAGACTTTATAAGGCCTAAAAGGATGTCTTTTTGATTATCGCCTAGTTTATTAATAATATGGTCTTTAGTTTTAAGGAATTTAAAAAATAAATTATAAAAGAGGATACCCCTTATATAATTTAGGCCTTAAAAAGGCTTATAAATAATAAAGTTGCTCGAACTCTAACCGGGAACTGGGTTACTATTATAGTATTAGCCCCGGCCCTAGCCCTAATCTTAGCCCCGGCCTCTACCCTAGCCCAAAACTGAGCTCCTACCCGCCCGTAAGCCTAGGCTTAGTTAGAAGACCTTTGGGTTTTTGTCCGTATCCCCGAGGAAAGCCTGGATGCTGCCCGGAAGAATGCCCCTTTTGCTTTGCGCTGTATAGTCTGCTAGGCCCTTGGCCTATAACTAGGAGATATCTGTCGAATCCGCTGTACCAAGCGCCTAGTACGCTTCCGGCACGCTCGAAGGTCCGCGCGCGGCGCGGAACAATGATGGGCCGAAATGCGCCCTTGCACCAGCCACCTTAAGGGCTAAGTTCGCCCCTAAAGAACAGGGAGAACAAGAACAATTACATAATAATTGAATATATCACGAATTAACCATTGAATCCGATAATTAATAGTCTAATATATGCTAAAAACAGCCATTAAACCGAACCCTACTTATAACCGCTATTCCTATACGTAATACTTATTCGATAATAACAATAATAACCCCTACTACGAAAATTACATTTTAGATAACCAGGGATTAGGTCCTTTAGTTTAACTAATTATAATCCTAAGTAAAGACCTATAATTTATGGAATACTATAAACTTATTAGTTAAGTATTCTAAGAGTATTAGAGAAAAGACCTATAAAGAGATTATTTGAATACTAGAGTGGCCAGCGATCTCCGACCACTTAAAGGTAATCCGCTGAAGGGCCAGAAATGCTTTAGGAAATAATACAACTTAAGAACTTAACAAAGTATTCGTCCTAGGCCTTAAAGTGTTTATGGAACGAGTTTATACTTTCGAAGACCTATCCCCTGCGAACCTTATTTTATATAAAGAATAATAAGCGGAATATAACGATAATTATAAATATTATATTAAATAAATGAAAAGTATATATATATTTTAGAACAGGTTTTATGAAATTATTACTTTGGACCTTCTTAAGTATTATTATACTATAGATAAGGGATTTAACGAATAGGTCTCAGAACTGTAAACTCGCATCGGCAGTGTATTATACGAGCACTAAGTGAACATAGTGGAAATATATTCCAAAATCTTAAGTTATCCTAATAAGAAGAGACTTATTATATAAAAGGATACCAAGGACTGGATTAGCCGCTAGGAGAGCGTTCTCTATAAAACTTAAGTTATAGACGTTCTATAAGTTAAATACTTAAGTACTTAGTTTCCAGAGTTTATGTGAACCCTTAGCGGAAACCTTATTGAACTATGGATTTAAGCTTATTAGTTAATAATTAGAATTAAAATAATGAATGACCTATTTATACTAAGTAAAGTCCTCGTTGAGGTTCAATAAGTTCTCTACTAAACAAAGGATATACGGAAAATTAGATAAGGAGTATTTGGACCTATAACAATAACTAGTGGACCGGCTAATAGTGACGATGAACTATAATAAATAAGGACCTAACTACGAAGAGCTCGTAGTGGAGGCCATGGAGGCCGTAGAAGGGGTAATGGGAAGAGTAAAGGGAAATGGTTATACTCCCCAGCTAATAAATTTAGTGATTCTAATAAGGGTAGGATATGTATAGTATACCTAAAATAAGGTCACCAGTTTTCGAAGTGCTGGCTAATCTTCCCTGATAAGTGCCCTGATCATATATACTATAATCAAGTATTTAAGAAGTTGGTTACTAAGTGACTTAAGAATAACGAAGACCTTACTAAGTGCATCTAAAAGCTTAAACTTATTATAGAATTAAGTTAACTTATAGGACGTTGTTAAGCCCGTGTTCGAGTTGCGTTGGTAACCTTTTATGAAATGTACTTATTTTATGGATCCGTAATCCTTAACTCTAGAGTTATAATCTACGTTTTTAATGACCCCTTATAGTTTGTATAACTAATGGGAGTTGCGTTTAGTGATTATCTCTGGGTAGGTACTTAGTAAGTGGTAATTGATGGCTTTGGAATAGTGGATATTCGCGTTAAGGGGTGAGACGGTAAGCTGCTTAAGTTTCGCTTATATAACGTAGTGCTCTGTAAAGGGTTTACGAGTAACCTTGTTTTTTTGAAATGTATACGTTGAAAGGGTTTTTAGTGGGATACTAGCCCCGGTAATAATTGTATTAGGTGTGTAAACCGAAGTTACGTTTATAAGCTATTTGAAATCCACGATCAAAATGTTCTCGATTATAGACCTATAAAGGATAAAACGGTACTTATAACGATCATTCCACTCCCTCAACCTACGCTAAACAAGCTCCCGAGAACCCCGTAAAAAAACTATTTTATAAGTGTAATAATCCGTAAACTTATTTAGGTAAGCGTGGAAAAATGGCACCGGAGACTTGGACACCTAGGGAGAGACGCTTTAAATCGCTTTAGTAACGTAGTAAGGGGGGTGAAACTCTTAAATTAAAAAAGTAGAGACCTCGTAGAATACGATGCGTGTGGGATAGCGAATATAATACGCTAAATCCGCTGAGCACCGAAAGAGTTAGTTAAACGGGTAAAAACTGGAGACCGTTTAGTACTTGACTTTTACGATTATAACGAGGGATACGAAGGGTATATGTCCCTTATACTTTTTTCTAACCGAGCTTTAGGGTTAGTATAGGACTTTTACCTATAAAAGAGAATAATAGAGATGATCTTAGAAGTGTTATTCGAGTTACTTAATTATTTAGAACGCGTTTATAATATAAAGGTTAAGTTCTTAGAAACTGATAATGAGCTTCTGAGATATTTGCGCTTGGTAGTAGACCTGAAGGGGCGTGGAATAATAATTAAAACGTTAGTGCCTAATACGTAGGCTCAGAACGGAGGTGCTGAAAGGCTCGCTGCGATTATTAAAGCTAAAGTTAGGGTAATGGTTATTATAACGAATTTCCTAGACTATTTATAGCCTAAGATCGTTAAAATAATAGTTTACTTTTATAACCGAACCCCGTTATAAATATATAGGTGGAAAACGCCTTATAAGTAGTTCTATAAGCAATTCTGGAGTGGAGAAGATGAGATTTATACGGTCCTTAACCTCTCCCACCTACGATCCTACGACTATAAGGCTTACGCCTTAATAACCAATGCGTAACTTAAGTGCTAATAATAAAAAAAGTTCACCCCTTGTATATAGATCGGCTTTTTAGTGGGTTATACGTTAAGTAATTAATTTAGAATATGGAACCCTTTTAAAAAGGACGTCTTCATAATAAGGGACATCGTATTTAACGAAAAGGTGCACTTCAATGGGAACCTTAAGGGTACCGTTAAGGAATTTCACCACCTAGACCTATAAGTGATCGAAATGCGAATTCAAGAGCTTATTAAGTAAACCCAGATATAAATGTTAATATAAGATGTTAACGAGGAAGTAGAAGAGGTCACCCTCGTTCTTAAAATAAGTCCAAAGTACAACAAAAATGCTCTAAAAGCAAGTTCCGTTATAGAGATATACTCGGATAAGTTAAGATAGTACAACATAAGGTGCTTCGCACTATACCCAACGCCTAAAGTGTTACCGTTAAGACCCTTATTATTTTTCACTACTTTAAAAGTGGCTTTGGTTATAAAAGGGTGGGGGGAAGGTGAGGGAGAAGTGTAATATAAAACCATAACCTTAGACCATAGTATAAGTGCGGTGAGGTATAGAGTTATATTTAAATCTGTTTTCTTAGTAGGAATAACTCTAAAACGGAAATAACGCTGCGAAATGCGATTAATGGACGGTCTCCTAGGTATACGTTTATGGTCTAACCAACCCAGCGCCCCTAATGAGATTAGTCACCTTAGAACCTTCAACAAAAGTATATTGGATTAAAAGGTTAATGGGGAAGTGCTTTAATAATACGACCTTTCTAGTGAGTTAAGAAAGCCTAGTTGAAAGGGGATTTCCACTAAGGGAAGCACTCCGGGTTATGTGTATAGAGAATTTTCTCCGCTGGGCCATAAGGGTAGCGCGCCCATAGGCACTCACTAGAAGAAACTACCCCCTCTCCCCACGTCATACGATCACTTGAAGGATTACTCATATAGGAACGACTTTAAAACAACTGAAATAAGCCATCTAAGTGGCCATAAAAACTCCCGCTCCTAGGAGGAGGTTAATAAAAAATAAGTACGAGGTAAATAAATTCTCGGCTACTATTAGGTATATACTTACAAACTTAATAAGCACGGGAGGTTCGTGAAATTTAAGGTATACCTTGTTATCCGTGGAGATTAATAATTGAGAGATGAGTGAGAAATGTACGCTATTATATTCGTAGGTATGTCGTTCCGAATCCTTATTGCAACAACTGCTTGTTTCGATATGGAGTTTTTATAGTATAATATGGTAAATGCTTTTGTGTATATAATAATCAATAAGGAAGTGTATATACAACTCCCACCTGGATACCGAAAAGTTGGACGGGTATTATGCTTGAGAAAGGTGTTTTATGGCCTTAGGAGGTCACCTCTGCTCTGGTAAAAGTACTTAGAAAGTGGGCTCCTAGAACTCGGCTTTTAACGAGTTGCTGGAGAGAACTGCTGTTAGTAGAAGGAATAAGTTATATTCTTTTTTTATGTTAACGACTGTGTTTTAGCTTTCCCTTATAAGTTTTATAATAAGGTAATAGTGTTAATAAAAGAGTTTTAGAAATATTACCATTTAAAAAGTGGTTATAAGTTATAGTGGTTCTTAGGAATTAAGGTCTTAAGAGACCAAGTAATTAGGAAGATTTAGCTATTATAATTAGTATTCGCCGAAAAGGTGAGAAGACTCTTATTAGATACTAATAAGCTACTTAAAGTGTATTTCGAAACCCCTATAATAGCCTTTAAGTTGTTCTTATATGACGGGGTAGTTGAATTATGGGAGATTAAGAAATATTAACGTAAGGTCGGAACTATTATGTATATAGTTGTGATAATGCGCCCGGATATCGTATTCGCTGTAAACCGTCTCATACACTTTAATTAGAACCCAGGGCCGAGTCACTAGTACACAGTGGATCGAGCACTCTAATACCTTTACTCAACGCATTCTCTCTACTTAGAATACAGAGTTACGCCGGGGAGCCCTGAGGACACTTTGGAAATCACTTCTAATACTAGTTTCGCTGATAATACACTTAATTAGAAGAGCTTTTAAGTGCTCGTAATACGATTTTTTGGTAGAACCGTTACGTAGAAAACAAGTAAACAATAAACAATTACAACATTAACAACAAAAGCCGAGCTCTTCGCCCTATTATAAGTAGCAAAGGAAGCCATCTTCGTAAACCGGTTAATATCCGTTTTACAAATACAACTCCCCATAAAGGACGCCCAGAGTACTAAGTTCACACCTTAAATACACTTTTAACCACAAATTCACATATAATACAATAACCAGTAAACCATACACCTCATAACCATAGAACAAGTATAGTTATAAACACACCTACGCTATGTTAATATTCATAACCACTAATTACGTTAAAAAATCGAGAATAACTGTGTTAACGTCGTATATACGCTGTTAACTAAGCTAATAGTAGATGGACTAACAAAAGCGTTCCCGAAACAGCCTTTTCAGGTGTTTCTTATGCAGCTGAATATGAGTAACCAGCGGGCTCATCTTAAAGATAATCGTCGTCGTAATATCACCGTAGATAAGGCCCGCTGGGAGGCCGGGATAACTAAGGATAACATATGGGACGTTGAGGTTCGTGTTTTTTATGCTCTTAGGGGCTCGTAAACCCCGTAGGAAGGATATATAAGAAGTACTTTAAACGGAGGAAAACGAAATTCAAGTCTTAAAATAATTATAACGCTTAGAAATAGCTATTGAAGGGCGGATTAGGTGGCAGGAAGCCCACTAGACGGAGGCCTCCCTAAAGGGGCGTGTTGAATCCGCTGTACTAAGCGCCTAGTACGCTTCCGGCATGCTCGAAGGTCCGTGCGCGGCGCGGAACAATGATGGGCCGAAATACGCCCTTGCACCAGCCACCTTAAGGGCTAAGTTCGCCCCTAAAGAACAGGGAGAACAAGAACAATTACACAATAATTGAATACATCACGAATTGACCATTGAATCCGACAATATCCTATATATTTACTATATCTTAACTGGATACTCTTTAAAGCACCTAAATAAATAAATACAATAAAACCTTGTTAGAAAAAAATAACAACTAATAAATTATTTAAGGGTTTCTAAAGTAAAAACCCTTATATATTAGTTCATATACGCCGTTCCACGTTCCTTATTTAAGCTCTAAAGCCTAAATGGGGAACGTATTAATATATTAACCCTAATTAGAAAAGAGGTTATTGCCTAGACTAGCCACGAACCAGTCCTAGCCCAGCAATCCCGCCTCGGCCTAAACCCTATTATAAACAAAGTTACTTACGTTATTTTTTTTATAGTTAAGGTGTTACCCTTTAGATTATTTAACTCAAATAATAAGGCCTAGCTTATTAAGGAAAAAATAACTCTACTTAGGTATAACTATAGTTATTAAGGATATAATATAAACTAATACTATAACTAGCGGCTACTCTATAATAACTATAATAAGCCCTTAAACTCCCATAAGACCGAGCCTTATATAATTAAACTAAAATATACTAACTACTTAGGGCCCTTCTAGGTTAGCCATATAAACTATCTAATTAAGCCCCTAATAGTTAACGGTCATCCTACCCTCCTAGGCCAAAAGGAACGCGGACGGATTCGGAAGGTTGGGTAAAAGGCCTCCGAGGCCCACGATAGTATTAACCAGACCACCACCCAGAGTAATACTGTCGGAATGTCCACGCCGGACTGGCGCCACCTGTTGCCGCTTATCGCCCATTGGCCCGGTTAGCGAGCTAATGAGAAGGCAGGAATCGGTTTTAGATCGGCAACGTCAGATCGCTGCCGTAGGCCCGATTCCTTCCTTTAACAATAACAGAGTAGATATAACGAATATATTGTTATTTGCCTACCTTCTATACTAGGCCTAGTAAAGTGAATCTAATACTGATTAGTGGTTGAATATTATTTCCGTAGATTAGTAAGGTGAACCTTTTATTAGAAGAGGTAATATTGCGAAGTCCCGGGACGGAATAGCCTGTCCGACGGATCTCATAATATTCGTATTATAGGAAGAATTTGTGATACCCTTGGTTGGTGATACGATTAACGATAGGGTACCGTAGGAGCTTCCTAGGAGTCTATACAAAGTTACCAGAGTAATAAGTTCTGCTTAACGTGATGGAATACGGCCTCTATGTCTATTATGTATGGTTTACGACGAAGATTTTGCGATTAGTAGTAATATAAAGTGCCCTCGTACTTCCATCGCCGATTTTCGTTCTCGACGAGAAGTTATCCATTATAATTAATACCCCCTTTTTTTTTAAATGCTACTCCGTTACCCTATAGTTATGGAAAATACCTCGGAATTAGTGTTTAAAAAGTTGACCTTTACGAGAACCCCGACTTCACCGTCGTCGCCGTCGCCACTCACTCCTACCTCTAGAGTAGTGACCCTGAATATCCAATAAACACGACACTAAAAACAATAACCCCACCTTTTAATTATGTCCATAAAAAAGAGCTGGTAACCGATACCGAGACTGGAGCGACCTGCTAAGGACACAATACCTAATGCTTGAAGGGCTGAATTCAATGAGAACCCCGACTTGATTGTCGTCGTCCCTGCCCCTAGAGATGACCTAGATGTGGATATAAAATCAGAGATAACGTTAAAGGAAGGAAGACTCTTTTTTTATATTACTTATTAGAAATAGTATTCTATAGATAATAAGTAGTAATTCGTTTAATGAATGGTATACGCCCTCGAAGCTGCGGCTTAGAGGAAATGCCCTGTGTTTAAGACGTCGTTAGCCTTACTTTTATATACTAGAATATCTACTAAGATGTCGGGAAGTGATTTAACTACGGCGAATCCGACCCTGGAGGAGGTCTAGGATACTTAGGACCCTCTATGAGAAGAGATGGTAAGAGCATTAACCCCCGCTAATACTCAGAGTCGAATGGTGAACAGCTCCTCGGTCCTATTATCGACGAAGTACGAGAAGGAGGTTAACCTTCACAAATAGGGACTATGGGCCAGGTATAGGCCAGAAGAGGTGACTCTCGAGTCTGACCCCAAATTAGTAGTAATAGTGGTAATATTCCTTATTGAGATATGGACCGCGGAAGGTATTATTGGCCACGACCTAGAAGTAGAATTCAAATTAAATTTCGAAGATTGGACCTAAATTACGTTTAATATCCTTGAGATCTAAGTGGTGAGAAGACTATGCGATTTCCTACTTTATTATAGTATATTTATCCCTATGAAAAAGTAGAGGATCCTAATCGAACTCTTTAACTTTAAGGAGACCCCAGCTCTATACTACTGGACCTAGGAAGAAGTTAACGAAATTAACTTTAAAAGCCCGTTTTTTAGGAAGCTTATAGAGGACCTAGCCCTTTATAAGGAATTAACGAGGAAATGGGTATTACTATTATTTAAATCCCATTTAGAAGAGATCGTAGCGTAGAAGAACTCCCTGTGAGCGCTGCTACCCTTAGAGAGAGCGGGAACAAGCTAAGCCTGCACCGGGCTACGCCCTTAGAATCGGCTACAATTACCTAGATAACCCATATTCACCCAGGAACTATCGGATCAGGAAAAACACCACACCATAGACGAAATCAGCGAAACAGTGACCCCTTAATAACAAAGTATACTTATTAAGGTATATACCAACGATATAAGGTATAATAGTGAGAAATTCGATATCCTTAACACTAAATTCCGCATTTTCCTCAAAGCCTACAAAAAAATCGGAGTTAACCACTACACAACAACTAACCTACTCCCTACGATACTAAAAAGGAGAGCTTCTCAGTTTTACTATGGTTATATTAGTAATACACCGATTACTCGGTTAATAGAGGAGGTAGTTAATAAGTTATAGTGCCACTTCTAAGGAGACCAACACCACCAAATCTACATTATCAATTAGAACAGAGCAAATCTTAACAAGGTTATTCAAAAGAACCCTAAGAAGATGAAGGTTAAGGTTTTAGAGACCCTCTTCAATAACCTAATAAATCTCTAATAAGTTCTCGTATTATATTACTAAAGAGATTAGGTCCTAAAAAATAAACTAATCGGAGCTATTATCTCCGTAAAAGAGTGCCGTTCTACTAACCTAATTAAAGCAAATACAACGGAGGAGCTCTATAACACAATAAGGATAAGCCTCGACTTAGAGGAAAGAGGAAGAAATGCCCACCATTAACACTTTACGTTAAAAATAGAGCTAAACGAGTAATTCTGGATTAACCAACACTATAACAGAAAAGGGCAAAGTAACCACTACGGAGGTCACTAATAATAGTGAGGATACCCTCATAATAGTAAGAAGTACTACGTCTATAGTAGGGAAAGGTGTTAGTTTACGAAGTACTCTATAGAGGAGAGAAGTAAAGTATATAAATGCTTTAAATTAAATAAGGACGTCTCCGACGCTTCTCTTAAAGTATATGGCCGCTTCCTCGCTGAATATAAGGGAGATGAAGTGCTCGACGACGAGGACGTTAGGGACGAGGAAGATCTGAGCTAATACCTTACTAGCGCTGCCCTTAACGAGGAAAACGAGTATAATAACGAATTCTACGTTTTATTTTTTGGTTATACTACTACTCTGGCCAGCGAAGACCTCACTTAAACTCTGAATAACTAAGCCACTTATTACGCTATTACAAGGAAGGATATTTATGGTATGCCTGCAAAGTTACTGGCCTACGAGGTATTTATTAGTGATGACCACTACGTAGCGATAATCTTCTAGGGTATTATACCTGATATAGGAGTAGCTGGTGTTTCCACGGTTAGATACTCTTAATTCCTTACTCTATAAAAAATTAATACTATTATGAAACTTAATACCTCTAAAGTAGGTTAGACGAGTATTACCTTCGGAGATAACCCTCTAATACCCTCTATGGGGCTAACCCATGTGAATTCACCCTTTGGACGATTACCCTTCCACGTTGTGAATACTAGTATACTATTCTTATTTTGTTTGAGAGATATGGACGACTTAGGGATCCGTTTCGATAATATCTATAACTTCCTCTAATAAGGAGATGTGAAGGTCCCTATTATACGTAAATGGGGGTATCCGTGGATGCTTATACACTCTCCAGAACAGAGTTTTGTGTGGAATCACCTTATAAATACGGAATTACGCAGAATCCACCGTCGTTTCGGCCACCCATCAGTACAGAGGCTCTATACGATCCTGAAGAGAGCCGGCAACAACGTAACGTTCGAAGTAATCCAGAAGCTTATAAAGCACTACCACTAGTGCTAAATGAATGGACGAGCTCCGGGGAGATTCAAATTCACCCTTAGAGATGATGTGGACTTTAATTATAAGGTTATTGTTAATATCTTCTACCTAAAAGGGAATAAACCCGTAATCCACGTCGTTAATACGACCACTTCCTTTAATACAACTAGGTTTCTGGAAAACGTCAGCGCAAAGTACACCTAGGAGACACTATGTGAATACTGGATTGATACTTACCTTGGACCCCCTGATTAGATCGTCATGGACGCTAGCAGAAACTTTAGCTCTAAGGAATTCAGGAATTCAGTGAGATCCATGGTGATCGAAGTTAAAGAGGTGCTCGTTGAAGTCCATAATAGCATCGGGAAGGTAGAGCGATACTATGCACCCCTACGATGAGCATATAACATTATCCACTAAAAATCCCCTTCTACACCACCGAAGATTGCCCTATAAAGTATAATTAAAGTAATCAATAATACGGCTGGCCTAGACGGTCTTGTCCTGACCCTACTCATCTTTGGAGTATACCCACGTATAAATACAAACTCACCACTATCACTAGAGATACGGCAATGCGCAGAAGTTACGCAGAAGGCTATGGCGAAGTTATAAGAGATTTACACAGAACGCATAATAATTAACACTCTTATGATGAGAAACGGCCTAAATACGGCCCCTATATAAGATCTATTGTTATAATCGAAAGTTATTGTTTAGCGTAAGAGAAGGGGCTGAATAGGCCCATATATACTCCTCGTTAACGAAGGCGAAGACTGCGTTGTCCAATTACCCTTTGGACTAAAAACTTTTAGGTTTATTATCGTTAAACCCTTCCTGGAGGATGACGACGAGAATACGGTCCTAGAGATACCGAGAGATGATGAGGAAGACGTCCCTAATGAGGAAAAGGAAGTCCGAGACGAGATTGTCGTTTAGATGGATACACTACCCCCGGAGGAAGAGCTAGCGCCACCACCTCGATGCCCGAGAGGTAGACCACGGAAGAATGCCCAGATCAACCTCCTGGTAGAAGTTGACGCCTTCGACGACGCCAAAAGCGAGGCCACAATAATAACCGCGTTTATAAGCGCTAAGGAAGAGGCAGATCACGCCCTTGCACTCGAGTTACGCAAAAAGGGCATAATTAAAGCCCTAGGACCCCCGTTTAAGGAGTCCACTAAGAAGGAGATCGATGCCCTGATCGAACGAGGAGTCTTTGAATTCACTTAGTACAACGAAGAAAAACACAGAGGGATACGTATATTCCACTTAAGGATTGTTAACGAAGTGAAGGGTAAAATAGAGACGCCCTATGAGAAGTCCAGACTTATTATTTAGGGATACGTAGACGACGGTAAGGAGGTTATCCTCACATAATCTCTGATTATTTAGAGCGCTAATTAGAGACTGATTCTCGCCGTTACTCTATTTCTTATCTAGAAGGAGGGTTATTCACTATGGATAAGAGATATTACTTAGGTGTATACCCAATCCATAATAAAGCTTGAAAGGACGATCCTCGTAAGATTACTAAACTAAATAAAGAAAAATTACCCTCTAGGAACCATCATAACCATTGTATAACCATTATACAGTATCGCAGAAGCCGGAACCCACTAGTACATAATATATAATAAGCACCATAAAGAGAAGTTTTAGATGAGGACTTTTATGTATAACCCCTGTTTATTGTTATTAGATAATAAAAATGAGAACTTCGTGATGATCGGTATATAAACTGATAATATTATCGGCCTGAGTAACGAGACCTTTGCTTAATGGGAAGACGAGGAACTCCAGAAAGTGATGTTTACGGTGAAGGAGAAATAATACCTTTCTACTGAGATACTAATCGTATTCAATGGAGGGATCGTCTCAACTAATGGAAAAGCTATCTTTTTATGCCTGAAGGGCTAGGGAGTGAAGATACGCCTAGTTAACGCTAAGTCCGCTACTGTGAAGGAGTAGTACGTTGAGTAGTGCACTAGAGGTGCGTATACCGCCTCAAAGTGCTAACCAGAGGTAGTGTTCGATCTATCCGCGGTAGCACAGCACCGAGAAGCGACACCAAAGCAGATCAAAGCTCTGAATCGACGCCTATTATGGCAAATAGAGCACCTAGACCGAGGCCTCACTTACGTGCCCCTCGATCTGATTACCGCTAAGCTCTTCGTCTTTGTTAATAGCTCCTTTATTAATAATAGTGACCTGATGTCCTAGTTTGGATTCGTGATCCTCCTCGTAAATGAGACTAGAGGAGAAGAGGATTTTATAGTGGAAGGAAATATTATCCACTACTCCTTAATAAAGTCTAAGAGAGTTACGAGGAGTGTCCTCGTATCCGAGATATACGGGATAGTCGCCGGCGTTAATATGGCCTATGCCCTCTCTACGACCCTGAAAATCGTAACCGATAAGCTCCGAATACCTACGATCCCGACTATTATGTATATTAACTTATACTTACTTTATAAGTATTTTATTAAACTTAGAACTATAAAGGAGAAACACTTAATAATCGATATTATGGTGTTAAGGTAGTCTTATAAGAGATGAGAATTATACGAAATCCAATGGATCCATGGAAACGATAACCCTGCCGACGGCTTAATAAAGGTTACACTAAACCGAGCCTTTGCAAGGCTTATCGAGGAGGTAAAAGCGAAGATTAGGATGGAGGGATGGGTTACGAGACCCTAAGGAGTACTTATAGCACCGAGTAAGAGGAGGAATATAAAGGAGATTAGGGGATATGGGAGGAATACCGTTACCGTCGTTAACGACGGTGAACCGGACTTTACTCGTAACTAGTTACGGGATATACTTGTTTCTACTGAAGGCGGTATAGCCGAAAACGGTACTTCTACCGCTTCCGACCATTTTACGCACTCGTTCCGTTTATCGTTTTTTATTGCGTTTTAAGTAATTTGGCGCCTGCGCCGAATAATGCTCAATTTTTACTTATTATTTAAGAAAGGGGCGATTTACGGTAAAAGAAATAGTTGCTAGTGTCGGAATGTCCACGCTGGACTGGCGCCACTTGTTGCCGCTTATCGCCTATTGGCCCGGTTAGCGAACTAATAAGAAGGCAGGAATCGGTTTTAGATCGGTAGCGTTAGATTGCTGCTGTAGGCCCGATTCCTTCCTTCAACAATAACAGAGCAGATACGACGAATATATTGTTATTTGCCCACCTTCCACACTAGGCCTAGTGGAGTGAATCCAACAAATACTTAATAACCCTAGAACTCCCGTCCTAATCAGAACTAATAACCTGGCTTTAAGTGCCTATACACTAGGACCCCCTCCTAAGGATTGATCGTATACCTAGGTGATAGGGATATAATTAATAGTATAAATAAAAACAAAGCGGAAAACCCCGAGGCCCTCCCTTAGACCAACCACCCCATTTACTCTCTCCGAAATAGGACCCACAGGGTAGCTTAAAAGCCTGACTATAATATCACCAATACCTACACCCACCTGGACCTCGATTCGGAGGCGTAGGCCTAAACAGGCCCCCCCACGGGTACTACGTATAACCCAATACAACGTAGGGAAAAAGCCCCCAGTATACAAAACTTTCCTAGAGCTCTGCTAGGCTGATCAGGTCGATATAATACTTATCCAGGAGCCCTGGATAGGCTATACCAACAAAATACAGATTAATACACACCCTGGGTACAACTTTTATATCCTAGTTGATTTTTGGGATAATAGGGAAATAAGGCCTAGGGTAATAATATATATACGGAAGGGGATAAGGTTATAGGTGTAATAACAAAGGCCTATCTAAACAAGGGATATCCTATGGTTAAAAGTTAATAATACTATTATTATAAACGTCTATAGATAACTAAGCGATCCTTATAACTATATAATAACCACCCTCCTGCGAAGGGCTAGGTCTAGGTGTTTTCGACCTTAGGGTGCTCTATTACTATTTACTTCAAGCTAAGGAGCGAAAGAGAGGAAGTTCCTCGCAAAGGGGGCGGTGTAGGAATCTATACTGCTGGAGAACAAAGGGGACCTCTGGTGGGGCGTTAGAGGTCACCGGAGGCCCTTTAATCGGAGGCCCCTTTAACCGGAGGGCTTTTTTATTGGATGTTGGTTAACACCTCAGGCAAAGCTTAGGCCATCGTAGGCATTAGCCCGTAACACCTCCTAGGATATGAACCACTACTATAAGCTCTTATAGCTAGAGATTTCAATACTCACTATTACTCCTAGGAACCCGGATCCATTAGCCAGAATAGAGGAGATGATCTAGCTAACTAGGTTAATAACTATGGCCTCTCCTTTTTTAGAGAAGTAGGGGCTCTAACCCATACCCGTGGTTACGTCCTTAACTTAACCTTCTCAAATATCCCCCTTACACACACAGGACCCTACCCACACCTACACCCAGGAGCTAATCACTAACTTATTATAATTATTATCCCCCTTAATAATAATAAACAATAATAAATATACTAATTAAGGCTAATATCGGTCCCGGATTCGGCCCTTCCTCAGTTTAAAAACCTAATTAGAATAGGGGCCTTAACTTTACATACTCTTAAGGACCTACTTACCCTAACTAAGTTAAATACCTAGGCTAGCCGGATCTTTAACTTACTTTTAATAATTATCTAAATAATAGGGAAAAAATTATAAAGCCGGGGAGAGTGGGCCCCCTAGCGGATAAAAAAGTACTTTAAAGCCCACTAATTCTACCTTAAAACCCGTATTTAATAAGTACAGGAACTAGAGCCGGCCTCGGTCTCACTACCCCCTATCCTTAAAAAATAAAAGGTCTTTTTAAAAACAGTTAAAAAGGCTAAACGGGCTTATTGGGCTACTAAGATCGAAGGGGCTATATCCGATTAGGATTTTTATAAAATAATAGGCTGGTGTAAGGTTAGACTAATAGTTAAAGCCCCACCCCTTAGTAGTTAAGGGCCAGATGTATAAAAATAACCAGGACAAGGCCCAGGCCCTATGGAGGGCCCTACTGGAGAGGTTTAATAACACGGATGACCTACCCGGGGACCCCTTCGACGTAGTTACGGTCCTAAGACGGTAAATACCCTGGTAAGCTATGATTAGTTAAGAGGAAGTAAGGGTAATTACCCTAATAAAGACTATAACCCCCGGTATTAACGGAATTACTATAAGAATACTCAAAAATTACTAGGATTTTATATTTAAACTAATTTAATTACTTTTTTAGGTTTATATCTAGACCAGCTACTTTCCTTAGCCCTTCCATAGAATAAAGGTTATTATAATTTAGAAGTTTATAAAAACCGACTTCTTAAAGGCTGGATCCTAGAAACCGATAACACACTTATTTTACCTAAGTAAAGGGCTCGAGAAACTAATAACTAGGAGAATAGCCTACCTCACTATCCTAAAAGGGGTGGCCAGCTTATAGCAAATAGGGGCCCTACTAAGCAGGGCAGTTATCGACCTAATAACCTGTCTTATACACGATATTAAACAGGCCCTCGATAAGGGGCTTATAGCTATGTTAGCGACGATGGATGTGAAAGGGGCCTTTGACTCTGTTCTCTGGAACCGCCTTATTATCCAACTATAGTAATAGGGTTGGCCTGATAGCCTGTTAGGCTAATTTATGCCTTTGTATTAGACCGTACTACTAGGGTCAGGCTTAAAGAGATAATAATAAAGGACTTCCCTTTAACTTGTGGGTTACCTTAGAGCTCCCCACTATTACCTATTATTTTCTTATTTTATATTTCTAATATCCTAGTTAAAGACCTAAGACTTTAGTTTAAATATATAAATAATATAAGCCTTCTAATTACCAGCTTATCCCTTAAAAATAATACCATATCCTTAAGCTAATAGGTTATCCAAATTCTAAACTAGGGTACTCATAATAAGGTCTCCTTTAACTTAACTAAATATAAAATTATCCACTTCACTAGGAAACATAAGTAACTAAAAGACCTACTTAGGATCAAAGTTAGAGACCTTGAAATTAAAGTCTTAGTTGAGCTGATTCGTTGATGTCGCAAAAGTGGAACCACAATTACGGGACAGTAATTGTGGGCTATATTATGACACACCCCCCCAGACCGAGGAGAGAAGAGGTCTGCTAACTAAGGAATTAGCACCGGCTTACACTCACAGCTGACAAGTCCTTACTGACTGTTACTGGGTGCCGGCCGCTTCCAGCTGGCAAGTCTAACCTTCCATTTCGGTGACTTGCTGCTGAAGCGAGAATGGGTGAGCACAACGAGGCTCGAACCCATGGCCTCTAGGTCGGCCCACATACTGCCACTTTAGCGAGGCGTTTAGCCATTCAACCAGAGGGCTCGTAGAGACCTGGGCTCATAACTGTCGCAAAAGTGGAACCACTATAACGGGACAGTAATTGTGGGCTATATCATGACACACCCCCCCAGACCGAGGAGAGAAGAGGTCTGCTGACTAAGCAATCAGCACCGGCTTACACTCGCAGCTGACAAGCCAGTCTTTGTTGACTGTTACTGGGTGCCGGCCGCTCCCAGCTGGCAAGTCTAACCTTCCATTTCGGTGACTTGCTGCTGAAGCGAGAATGGGTGAGCACAACGAGGCTCGAACCCATGGCCTCTAGGTCGGCCCACATACTGCCACTTTAGCGAGGCGTTTAGCCATTCAACCAGAGGGCTCGTAGAGACAAGGGCTCATAACTGTCGCAAAAGTGGAACCACAATTACGGGACAGTAATTGTGGGCTATATTATGACAGTTGATTAGGGGTTTATTTTAATAAAAACCTCTTTTTCTAATACTATATCGAAATAAGGGTAATAATAATAAAAAAGGTAACCTAACACCTAGAGCACCTAATAAACATAAAAGGAGGGATCCCAATAACTATTATATAAAAGGTGGTTATTACCTATGACCTCCTAATAGCCTTTATATAAAGCCAAAACCTAATTTAGGGGGCTAACTAAGCTAGCTATAAATAATACCACCTCCGCTTAGGGAGGGATTATTAATATAAGCTAAAAGGGCCTCGTCCAAAAGGTTAATAAGGTTATTATAAAAATGGCCTAAGCTATCCTTTTAGTTTAGAAGATAACCCTAATAAGTAACCTTCTTCGAGACGCCGGCCTACCTACCGGGAAGGTGGCCCTAGAAGCGGCACACCTACACTTCGCAGTACACCTACAAAAAGTTAACCAGTAATACCCATTAGTCCCAAGGCTCTCACAACAAGGGAGGCAGCAAACACAGCTACAAAGGACAACAGGCCTCGTCTCAAAGGTCCCAAGGCCAGCACTGCTCCAACTGTCACGGGCCAAGGCCCGATCAGAGGCCTCAGAACCACTCGGCCATGTTCAACGCCAACCACTGCTTACTAAGCCTGATCAGGCCTAAGCAGACCTAATCAGGATCCAACGGATTTATGGGGTAGTAGACTTTTCCTTCCTTTCTCCTTATTTTGAAGATACTCATAGTAGTTATTATAGCTAGTTGTAATATACATACTTAGACCATTACATTATTTTCAAGATTATCAAAAGCAATTAATTAAACGCCTAATATAGAAGCCCATAATCTATATGAGAGTGGTAAAAGGTTTTAGATGGGTTGACCTAAGGAGTCCCTGAACATCTAAAATTAATTAGTATGGTCTAATTAGACCTAGAGGTTATTATAAACTCGAAAAACGCGTATATGTACCCATAATAGAGTACCTTAACCGTATTATTAAGTATATTACAGTTATTATTAAACGTAAAACACTAAGATAAGCGATAACTATACAATAATAGAAAGTAACGCTAAACTATCTGGAAACCCATAATAATTAGTATAGCTAATTAGATAATTTATAACCTAATTATAGGAGATATGGACCACCTAAGTAACCAAGCAAGAGACCTAATGAGAGTAGATTCGATTATTATAGGAAACCCTAGTAGAACCCAGGTACCCAACCTCGACAATAAACTAGTCCCCGATACCCTTTATAACACTAATTCCCCCTAATTAGGTCTATATACCACCTCTAAAATAAACTAAATATTAAATTCTTAACCCACCAAAATTTAATGGGTTACATAAAAAGTTTTAATAATAGTATTTTAAGATAAGAGGGAAAATAAACGTAGATAAAAAAGACTTCGGTTTAGAGTTAATTATATTCACCTACATCTACGCTAGGTTAAAAAACACTATGCAAACCATAGTGAGCACCTACTATGCGTAAAAAGGGGTTAATAGGTCAAAAAACCCGGATAAATTCATAGAATACTTAAAGGGTTATTACGCAGACCCTAAGACAAAAATATAAGCCCTTAATTAACTAAAGATTATATAATAAAAAGAGAACAAAAGTTTAATTTACTTCCTCCCTAAGTTTAAAAAGGAGCTTATAGAAGTAGGAGGAGGATATTAGCTAAACGTTATAAGGATCAACTACCTTAAAAAAGCCCTAAACACCATAATAAGAGCCCCCCTTATTAGTATAATCAATAAACCAATAATATACATTATATATACCCAGATACTCCTAAGTATAAACTTAGAATTGGATAGTGAATCCTATTAAGCCCACTATGAGTATTAGCGTAAGAGATTATTAACCCCTAACTAAATAAGAACTAAATTCCCTCGGAAATAGAATAGTCAATTAGAATTCCCCTAACCTAATTAGATGGAGTAGGAACCTACAAAGGTAAATAAGTTAACTAAGGATAAGAAAGTCCGTAAACGGCTAAGCTAAGAGGAAGCTTATAGATGTTATAACTATAATAAGAAGGGGCATATATAATAGTAATGCCCTGAGAATTGAAAAGAGATAAATAAAACTAAAACTTTTAAAGGAAAAACTAAGGAATAAAATAAAATAGATAATAACTCTGATTAGGACTCTAAGAACTTAGGAAAAGAGTAACTCTTAGTGAAAGTCGTTATTAGGAGGAATAAGTTATAGAGGAATAAAAGGTTATTAAAAAGAGTATAAATTATGACCTATTTTATATTAATGTCGGGATTAATAGGATATATTATATAACTACGCTTATTAATATAGGGTGTTTAATATACACCCTAATTAGCGACGCCTTCACTAAGAAACTCCACTTACTATATATTAGTATTATACCTCAAAACTTAATATAAATTACTATTATAGTTCCTAATATAATCCACTACGTTATTTACACTAATATCGATATTAATAACTATAAACAACACTAATTATTCTTTTATATTATTCTTAATTAAGAAAACGATATTATTTTTAAAAGGTCCTGGATGATTGATAATAACGTTATGGTTTACCTAGTACGAGGTACTTTATATATAAGTGTCACGGACTACTGGGTAACAAAAAGGAAACCGGGTTAGGCCCGGTAAGATCTAAAGTTCCTAATCTAATAGTAGATTAGATTAGTATTCTCAGCCCTGATTAGGTGAGCATAAAAAAGAAGAGAGACCCCTCTTAGTATATCCACCCTAAATACGTTCTCTATAAGTTTAACTAATATCGAAAAGGCCATAATACTAAAAATGAAAATAGACCTAAGGACGAAACTCTTTACGTATTACTATAAGTTTTTATATATCTTTAACTGAGATAAGGTTAATTAATTACCGTTATACTAAAAGAACGTCGACTATACTATCCCTATTAAGAAGGACTCCTACAGTTAAGACAAACCAGTGACCTAGGGACCTCTATATAGCATATTAAGGGAAGAGTTAATTGTATTACGCTAAACCCTTATAAAACTATTAAATAAAGGGTTTATTAGCGCTAATAACTCCCCTATATTATCGCCCGTTCTATTTGTCCGGAAGCCTAGAGGAGGGTTATAGTTCTACGTCGATTACTATACCCTTAACACCATTATAAAAAAGGACCGATACCCCTTACCCCTGATTAGTGAGACCCTAATAGTACTAGTAAAAGTGAAATAGTTAATAAAGCTGGATGTTATTATTATGTTTTATAAGATCCGGGTTAGGAAAGGAGATGAATAGAAGATGGCGTTTAGGATAAGGTATAGGTTATACAAATAGATAATTACCCCCTTTAGTTGAATTAGAGCTCCTATAATGTTTTAGTAATATATTAATTATACCCTATAAGACTTTTTAGATAAGTTCTGCTCAACTTATATTAACGATATCCTAATTTATTTGGATAGCTCCCTTTCTAATTAAAAAAAAACGTTAAGAAGGTCCTTGAGCACCTAGGCGCTACAGGACTGTATGTGGATATTAATAAGTGCGAATTTAAGGCCAAAAGTGTTAAGTATTTGGGGTTTATTGTTGATACTAGTAAGGGAATTCGTGTAAACCCTAAGAAGATTAAAGTAATCCAGGGATAGGAAGTGCCCCGATTAGTGTAAGGAGTTCGTAGGTTCATCAGTTTTACTAACTACTACCAGCAGTTTATACCCAACGTCTTAGGGATCGTATAACCCCTAATAACTTTAATTAAAAAGGATATACTATTTATTTAGAGTAAGGAGTGTATTAGAGTATTCGAGGAGCTGAAGACGCTCCTGATTAGTGCACTTATATTAGCTTACTAGGACCCTAATTAAACTATAGTATTTAAGACTAATTTGTTTGGTTATGTGGTAGGAGGTGCTTTATTGTAGTACGACGATGAAGGGATCCTAAAACCTATAATATTCCTTTTATATAAGAACCTACCTACAAAGTGTAATTACCTAATATATAATAAAGAACTATTAGTAATAATACGTTACCTAGAACACTAGGATTCAGAACTATGGAGTATAGAAGAGTTTATTATCCTAATTGATCACCTGAATTTAAAGTATTTTATAATAAAAGAATAATTAAGTGAACATCAGATTAGGTGGTTAGAATTACTATCCCGTTATAATTTCATTATTTAGTTTAGACCTAATAAAAAGTAGTAGTTCTTAATACATTGTTAAGATGCGAATAGGATATCCCTAGTACCTTATAGGACGATAAGTTAAAGGGTTAGAAGATTAAACTGCTAAAGAACAGGATTAACGTATTATAAGTTAATAACATAGTAATAATTAGAAAAGTGTATGCCTATTTAGGGTAAGTAAAGAGGGTTAAATCTAATATAAGAAACTCCCCTAGAGACATAGATCAGACCAACGACCCTAGCTTAAATAAAACGGAACCCCCCTTAAACCCTTTTAAAAAAAGCTATTACACTCCTAGTGGGATAAAGCCTTAGACCAGAACAACCAATATTAGTTAATTAGGGGGGTAGTATAAAAAGGAGACTAATAACTTCCCTTATAATAAAAGTTACTAATAATATTATTAGAATATATAATCGATAATAATAAGAGATTATTATAAAAGAATAGAATCTGGATTCCATATTACGAGCCCCTAAGAATAGGTTTAATCTAGAGGTTCCACAACTCTACGTTAACAGGATATCCGGGGAGGGATACTTTAAAAACCCTAATTAATCGTTAGTTCCACTAGCCAGGTTTATCCTAGGATATCCAAAGATTTATGAGGAGCTACGATATTTATGGACGAGGAAATGTATAATACAATAAGAAGAGGGGCCTATTAAAGCCTTTACCTATCCCTGGACAGATCTAATCAGAGGTCTTTATCAACTTTATAATAGGACTACCCCCTTCCCACTATGATAATGCTATGAACATCATAATAATTACCAATTATTTATTAAAAAACGTAATCTTTAAGTTATTAAAGGATATTACAACGGATATAATAGTAAACTAACTAATCCGAGGTCTGATCAGGCACCATAGGATACCTCATACAATTATATTAAATAGAGGACCATAATTTACGAATCTTATATAGAAACAACTCTACTAATTACTATAAATCAAATAGAAACTCTTTATAGCGTTCTACTTAGAAATAGACGGAGTTATAGAAAGGGTAAACTAGGTAATAGAAACCTATTTTAGAGTATATATAGTGTATACTTAGGACGATTAGGATGAACTACTCCTAATAATAATAATAGTTATTAATAACCGAGTTACCTTATTAACAGGACTTAGCCCGTTCTTTATTACTTATAAGTATAACTTAGACCTAATTAGAGTAAAGGAACCCCTATAGAATAATAATAAAACCCCTATAATAAGAGTAAAGGTTCTGGTCTAAAAACTAAAGGACACTTTTAAGTGGGCTTAGGTGGTGATAATAGTAATATAAGCAAAATAAAAGATTACTATAAACGTAAAGTACTAATTATCTAATTAGTTTAAGCCCGGGGATAAGGTTTAGCTAACGTTACGGAATATCCAATCTAATCGACTATTAAAAAAGCTTAACTAAGTTAATACGAAGTACACTATCCTTAAACTAGTTAAATCCTATACTTACCAACTAAATATATTATTAGGGATTTATAATATTCTTTATAAAAGCCTAATTAAATATACTATAATTAATCCATTATTATTATAAAAACATAATAATACTTAACTACTTATGATATTAGTGACTAATAAGGAGGAGTTTAAAGTTAAGGAGTGTCACGGGCCGAACCCGGTGGTTATGCCCGGGCTATGCCCGTGCTCGCACTGGTGCCCCACCGGTGCCCCACTAGTGGCCACCCCCTAGGAAGCAGAGATTTCGCGCTATATTATAGTTTACCCTTTTCCTCTTCAGCTTGAAATAAATAGTATTTGGCTACCTTTTGGTTAAGATAAGGCCTAGGACTAGCCCTTCGTATATTTCAAGCTCAGTTTTATCTATTATATAAGATACTGCTAGGTTGAGCGTGGTTCCCTATTGGTTACGAAGTGGAATTTTAGGTTAAGCATAGCTCCCTAATAACAGATCGATGAATATTGGACGCTGGGTAGAGCACGGCTCCCCACTAATTAAGAAGAGGATACTAATTAGTATAATAGTTAACGAACTATAAGCCCAACTATAATTAGCCTTAAACGAGGCCCTCGGGCCCCTATAGGCGAGGATTGCTAAGCTCTCTAATAAGCTAGAGCGAAGCCGAGGTTTAGGGGTGACGATACCGACCCCTATGGAAGATGCAGGTACCGAAGCCCCGCTAGTGGGTAGCCGCCACCTCGTAATAGAGATACCGATGTACTGTAAACCGCTACTAATACCCTTAAAGTTCTCGGGGAAGTAGAAGGACTACCCTTTTTAGGTATAGTAGATAAGGGATAAGATTACTATGGATAAAGTGTTCTACTCTATTAACTAGGAATTATGGTACCTAATTAACTCTTATTTAAATACTAATCCCTAATAGGTGGTTATTATGTTTTACGTAGTCGGGGGGCTTAGAGGTTAACGTAACCCTAAAAATTTTATATCCTACCTCAATAAGACCTACTAAGACCTGAACACCTAACCTCAAATCGTAGCCCAATTATAGACCCTTTATTAGAAAGATAATGAGAAGTTAGCTATTTTTTTACTGAAGTTTGAACGAATAATAGTAGATGTAGGAGGTAGTGTATGGCCCAATACCGTTAAGATTACTATATTGGAAAACGCCCTTACTTCCCATTTAAAAGAGTACCTAATTACTATTTCCTTATTAGGGGAGTATACTTAATAGTTTATTAGGGTATAGGACGTTACTTAGAAGTTAGAGTGTATAGTACTCATCGTTACTAAACGGGAGCGTCGTTAGTCCTTAACCCTAGCCCCTTTATAGAAGGATTATGATGGAGATGTTTAGATGATTGGCGTTGCCTGCGCCTTATCGATTCGAAGGGAGAAGAAGGACCGTTACCGCTACCGCTCCTCGGGTAGTCCACTGGTGGACCGCTGTGAGTGCTTTTATTGTAGTGAAGAAGGTTATATTATTAGGAATTACTAGAAAAAGGTTCTTAGGTAAGTGAAGGTTACTCGTATTAAGGTGATGAAAAAGTAGAAGGATCCCGGGTTAAAAGAAGAGGACTAAGAGGCCACTAGTGCCTCCTTTAATAAGGATAACTCCAGAAAAGAATAACTCTGGTATAAAATTAGGTATTAGAGCCGACGAAGGAGGAAGCTAAAAGATAGGAGTCCCACTAAGAGGAGCAGTAGTAGAGGAGCTAAGGGTTAACTATTATTTAGGTAAGGATTAACAAAGGACACTTAATACACGCCCTTATTAATACTAGTTACGACGTCTACGTAATAGTAGATTAGTTTTTTTTTAGACGCCTCCGATTACCGCTAATAGATTGGAAGAAGTGTGCCCTACGAGGGTATACGTAAAACGGGCTATTACTTAGTGATACCCAGGGTGTGGTTATCCTAGATCTAGAATTAAGTAGCTATACTTAGAAAGTTTACGTATACATAGTAAAGGGCCTAAACCCCCCTATATTCCTAGGGAAGTTATGGATAGAAGTGAACTGTGTAATGTATAACGCCGCTACTTAGTGGGTATACCATAGTAAGGGAGGAATAGACGTATACCTTTCTAATTAAAAAGAACTAGCTACTATAAAAGAGATTTGTATAGCCCGATTATTAATAGCCCCTATGTTTATAGTTGTATACTAATAAATAAAGTATTAGAGGGCACTAGAGGCCCAGGTTATAGCTATGAGTTTAAGGGACATCGAGGATGCACTAAAAAAAAGAAGCCTATGGATATAAAGGAACTTGTCCTAAGCTGGGTTTATGAGGAGTTTAGAGATTTATTTAACCCGGAGAAGGTGTACTCGGTGCCCCCTAGGAGACCAGGGGTTAACCATAAGATCCCCCTTATTAAGGACGTTTACGGCTAGGAGTTTACACTTTTATGGGGACCCTTATATGGGATGTCCTGTGAGGAACTCTTAGTCCTAAAAAAGACACTAGAGGACCTACTAGATAAAGGGTTTATTCGAGCTAGTAGCTCACTAGTGGGTACCCTAGTATTGTTTATTAAGAAGCCTAGTGGGGGAATTCGGTTTTATATTAATTACTGAGTTCTTAATAGTATTACGAAAAAGGACCGTTATCCACTACTACTTATATTAGAGACCCTCCGACGGGTAGCCACTACGTAGTAGTATACGAAGTTTAACGTCGTAGTTATGTTTTATAAGATTCGGATCGTAGAAGAAGACGTTAAGAAAATAGTGTTTTATACGAAATATAAACTCTTTAAGTAGTTGGTTTACCCCTTTAGATTTACTGGGGCCCCAACTATGTTTTAATAGTATATTAATACAACTCTCTAAGACTTCTTAAACGACTTTGTTATTACTTATTTGGATAATGTTCTGATTTACACGTTTAGGTTAAAGAAGAAGTATAAAGAGAAGGTATAGGTGGTCCTCCGGCGCTTAGTAGAGGCTGGACTACGATTAGACCCTAAAAAGTATGCTTTTTTAGTTAAAATTGTGAAGTATGTTGGGTTTATTATTATTATTGAGAAAGGGATCTTATGTAACCCTGAGAAGTTAAGAGTTATTACTAAGTAGTTGCCCCCTAGAACTGTAAAGGGGGTTAGAAGTTTCCTTAAGTTTACGAATTATTATTGTATTTTTATACTTAATTATATTATTATTATTAAGTCCCTTATGAGGTTTACGAAGAAATCGGCTATGTTCCACTGGGGACTTAGTTAGGAAGAAGGATTTTAGGAGCTTAAGTGGTTATTTAGTATAAAGCCGGTGTTTCACCGTTTTAACCCTAAAGGAAAGATAATAGTGGAGATAAACTATTCGGGGTTTACTTTGGGTAATAACCTTATGTAAGAAGACTCCGATGGGTACTAATACCCTATTGCGTTTTACTCACAAAAGTTATCGCTAACTAAGTATAATTACCCTATCCATAATAAGGAACTACTCACTATACTCGTATACTTTAGGGCCTAGAGAGTAAAACTATGAAGTATAGGTAACTTTAAGATTTTTATGGATTATAAAAACCTTAAATACTTTATAACGAAATAGCACCTCACCGAGAAATAGAGTTGGTGAGTAGAAGAGCTAGTCTAATACGACTTTTATTTAGAGTATTAACTAGGAAAGGAAGTAATAGTCCCCGATGCCCTTTCTCGGAGGGAGTAGGACGCCCCCTAGGGCTAGGACGATAAGAGAGAATAGGGATACGTACTCTAGTTGATACTTAACTACGCTATCCTAAAGGAAGGAACTGGTGCCCCCCAGGTGGGCTATACTATAAACAATTTACTAATACTCTTATATATAATAATGTTTACGAATAATAGTGAATTATAAATATTTTAGGACTAAATTATTGAAGAAGACAGATTATACCGCTAAGTTTACGAGGTAGTGAAGTAGGGACAGTGGAACTTCCCACTAAAGTTATAGTTAAAAGTCCAGATCGTAGAATATACGATTAACAAGTAATAGAGGTTGATGTTCCGGGATAAAATATGGGTTCCCGGAGGAAAAGATAATGACGACCCTTTAAGCCTACTACGGACAAAGGTTATATAAGAGTACCACGATTCTAATATTAGTGGTCACCTAGGGTATAATAGCATATTCGAGATTATAAGCCGACGCTTTTACTGGCCGGGGTACTCCTAGACGGTCAGAAGGTTCACGAGGAACTACCACGTATATAGTGGTATCCATATCTAGAGGCAAGCTAAGAAGGGGTTACTTAAACCCTTACCCGTCCCCCTCTAAATAAGTAGTGACCTATCAATGGATTTCATCACTAATCTACCATTAACAAAAAAGAAGAAGTCCCATTATATATGGGTTATAGTTAATTAGCTAAGTAAAGCGCTAACACTAGAAGAAATAGAGATTATGGACATAGTATTCTGTACTCAGCGGTTCCTCTATAACTATTACCGTTTCCATAGGATACCTTAGTTAATTATAAGTAATAAAGGGTTAAACTAGGTTAATAACTTTTAGTGGGAGTTTTATAGGTTAACCAGGGTTACCCAGCTACTAAGTACCACTTACTACCCATAAATTAATAGGGGAATAAAATATATAAACTAAGAGGTTTAGGTTATTTTACGGGCCTACGTTATTTAGGCCTAGGACGATTAGGGAGGGTTACTTCCTATAGTACAGCTAGCCCTACGGAATAGAACTAGTTTAGTAACTAGTATTTCTCCGTTCTTCATAGAATACGGGTACTACGTTGACCCACTACTAGTTATAAAAGAAAATAGTAAGGGACCGCCTAACCGTGGGAAGGTGACCGTGGATAAACTAGTGGCCAAAATAAAGGACATTATAGTGTTTACCCAGGCTATAATAACCTTAACGTAGTAGTACTACGAATTAAATACTAATTATCACTGGTTACTAGTAGATAAGTACTAGGTAAATAATAAAGTTTGGTTTAACGTTATAAACTATAAGTCTCCGTACCTAAGTAAAAAGTTTATATAACTATACCACTAATACTAAGTTACTAAGGTGGTGAGTATATACATAGTAGAGTTAAATATACTAGGAGGGATTTACCCGTAATTCTATATGGACGTCCTCTAGAGGTTAATTGGTGATCCCCTCTTAAGCCAAATTTAGTTAAATTATTAGTTACCACTTATTAGGGAAGTAAATAACGAGGACGAGTAGTAAATAAAGGAGATTTACGCTATTAAATGGAAAACGGTGGGTAAAGGGAGAAGACGTGAAGCCCTGGTGAAGTGGGAGGGTTATATTAACCCCACGTAGAAGCTAGCCGGTGTTATAAAGGAAACGGAGGTACTAGACCATTACAAGGAGTGCTATGGGCCGATGTTAGAGAATAACGGAGACGCAGCGTATACACACATGCCCCCTAAGAGGCCAGCTAGGAATTAGAGGCCGCGCAGGGGGAGGAGGGGGGTAATATCACGGGCCGAACCTAGTAGTTATACCCGGGTTATACCCGTGCTTGCACTGGTGCCCCACCGGTGCCCCACTAGTGGCCACCCCCTAGGAAGCAGAGATTTCGTACTATATCGTAGTTTACCTTTTTCCTCTTCAGCTTAAAATAAACAGTATTTGGCTACCTTTTGGTTGAGATAAGGCCTAGGACCAGCCCTTCGCAAGGAGATCCGTAATACGTAGAAAGTACAGGGTGGATAAAAGGTCTTAGTGAAATGGAAGGACTATGCTTAACTCACCTAGGAGTTAGTGGATATGCTAGTGAATATAGTGGCCTTAGACCGTTACGAAGCCGATCACGGGAATATCCCTTAGGAAGGGAAGGGAAAAAAGGGGTAATTATCACAGGCCAAGGCCTGATCAGAGGCCTCGGAACCACTCGGCCATATTTAACACTAACCGCTATTTACTAAGCCTAATTAGGCCTAAGTAGACCTAATTAGGATCCAACGGATTTGTGGGGTAGCAGACTTTTCCTTCCTTTATCCTTATCTTAAAGATACTCATAGTAATCGCCATAACTAGTTACAATATACGTGCTTGGACCGTTACACCAACCACAATACCTCCCAGAGTTATAAGACCCAATAGTTCTATAATCAAAAGAGAAGGCGGCTAAGGCCTTTTAGTATTAGCTAAAAACCATCCCAAATAACCATATAATTATCTATTCGGATAGCTCTAAAGCATCTAATGGAGCCATAGGGTATGGGTTCATCATCTACAAAGGTAATAAGTATATAGCCCAAGGTTATGGCTGACTTAGCCTAGTAGAAGTGTTTGATGACGAGGCTGAAGGAGCGAGGGCAGGGCTCCGGCGGGCCCTCCTTATATCCTAAAACCAGCCTATTCACATTTATATAAATAATATTAGTGTTATCCAGGGGATATAAGGCGAAGCTCTAATCTCCTCAAAAAAGGTCTTCCTTGAGATCCACGAGGTGGCTAGAATATTCGATATATATACTTATTAGGCCCTAGGGCATCAGGGGATAAAAGGTAATAAAAAAGCAGACCACCTAGCTAAGCAGGGCATAATACTCCTAGTACTCTTAGGCCGACTAGCAACCCTAGTAGGGATCAAGCGATTCGCCAAGAAACGAATACGGGCCTAATATACACGATAATGGTGTAAGGAAGTAATAGATCAATACGCCCAACTAGGACTCGAGGCTAGCCTATCCAGTCCCCCTAAACTAGCCCTACCACGGGTTACCCTATACCACCTCTTAGCAGCCTAATCAGACTATAAAAACTTCAAATAATATTACTAATACTTTAATTATAATAAAGTTTTATTTATTTACTCTTATAGGGAAGTAAAGGAAGTAGACCACTTAGTTTATTACCGAAAAACCCTAGTGAGGAGGTAACGATGGCCTACCCTCTACCCTTTTAGTTCATTAGAGCCTATAGGACCTATGGGATCCCTTAAGCGATACTTTAAGGGTCTAATCACCGATCCTAAAAGATTTAAGGCCTTTCTACGTATAACAGGCTTCTTCTAAAAGATTTACCCATACTATTAGGGGCCAGCCCCCAGCTAGTCCTTAAGACAACTGACCAATATGCCCTACTAAGGGAACTAAATAGGAAGTAAAGGAACTAGAGGAACCAGCGGGATCCAGGGACAGATTGAACGTATAGTAGCTAGTAGGTAAGATTTGGAGGACGCTGGTAAGGGCTGTGTACTGTAGAGTAGGTAGTCTGAGCCTGCGGCTGTCCACGCCATATACCCCTCGGGAGGTCTGCTGCAAGGGCTACGCCCTTGCCGCCATGGCGTTAAATACAACAACAACAACATAGTGCTACGGTAATAACGACGTGCGAGAGTAAAATTTGACCCACGATCGCATCTCAGGAATTGCACTTAAGCTACCATAAAAGGGCTCATCTCCTAACACATCCGTCATCCTACGAATTTGAGAGAAAAACCAAGGGAGAGGACGATCACTGTGGTGATTCCAGCTACATGTACACATAAGAGCGATCATCAACATTCTTGCGGGCCATCTTCTGCCCAAGAGGTATAGTACCGGGTGTTTCACGAGATCCCTTTTTAATGAAACAAGACTTCATTTGTTGTTTTTATTCATATCGACGTTTCGTTGTGTATTTATTAACAACGCTGGATCCTCTTTATTGAGCCGTGCGTGTATGTCCTTTGAGACATGATATCTTGATCATATAATCCATGGTGGCCGTTGCATAACAGTAAATCTCATGCCCTGCGGCTCCCAAAACAGAGTATAGCCCAGGTGTAAACAATTACGGGGAACTACCACTATACATCAACTTGATCTAAAAGTGATGCGGGCCGAGACGGGTGACTTATCCGGACAATCATTGCGTATTCCGCCGGCTGGAGTGAAATTTCCAGTGCAGCTTGACTGACCGGGCAAGACGAACAAGTGTTATTTAACATAAAACTTACCCGGTATGCATTGTCGCCCTTACTGCTGTCATCCTGCACCTTCGCGGGTGGTATGTATGAAGACATCGGACAAGGACGACGCCAGGGAAGGGTTTTTGGTATTTTCTTAATTCTAGGCGCATTATAGGACGTTCGGATTTGTCTCAACAGGCGAGACACAACACCAATTCCTCTACCACATGCCACACCCTAGTCCCATTTGATCCCGCTGGTATCAAGGGTATCATTGTTAGTCCACAGCAAAGCGACTGGGACCTTGAAACATATATTGTTGCCTCTTGGACTCACATTGGGCAGCGGCTACTGGCCTTGAGACTGCGGACGCTATCCTCGCAACGACACGATTAGGGGTTGATGAATTATTTGAGCCTCCTTTGGTAGAAACTCAACCTATTTACACTCTGATGGCTGTGACATGCGTGATACTGTTGTACTATTCAAACCATAGATGTCCAAGGCGCAGCCCCATGGACACTGACAGATAAACCCCTCCCTTTAGTAGGTGGGGATGAGCTGGACGACAGTACACCCCATAAGCGGCCTCTGCCCCCAAGCAAAAAAGCTCAAGACCACCCCTTCCTCCCTGTTGCACGCCATGAACCCGCCGTTGCCCCTCGGCCCGCCCTCCGCGGGGTACTCCAGCCCCCAGTCGGAGACAAACACCCCCTGCGAGCCCTCCCCGCACCGCAGCTCCACGGTGTTGTCGTTCGGCACCGTCGCTGTGCCGCCGGGGGTGATGACCATGCCGGCGGAGGCGCCCTCGTCGTTGAGGTTGGCGACGCCGACGGTGTCGCCGTCGGCGCGGAAGACGGCCCCGTCGCCCGCGGGCACGAGGACCACAGCGGCCTCGCACGCGCCTGTGGAGCGGTAGCCGAGCTCGAGGCCCTGGACCGCGGGGCCCCATTCGGCGGGCAGGTCGGGGTAGGTTGTGTTCGCCCAGAGGCGGAAGCCGGCGGTGTCTCGGGAGGGGATGGTGGTTGCTGTCGCTGCGGCGGCGAGGACGGTTGCTTTGAGGAGGGTTTGCAGGATCATCTTGAAGGTGTTGAGTGGGACGAATGCTATTGGGCTTTGTCAGAAGTTGTGTGATTTGACGGAGACAACCTGCTCGCAGGAAACTTCTTCCTCTTATATACTGATCTTGCATCTTCCAACGTTTCCGATGCGAGTTCCTTAATGCGGCAACGTAAGGTAACTTGAATTCCATTTGGTAATACGCCGTAGGCGCACACCCGCCTCACCCAGCTCCCGCACGTAGCTCGTATGATGCCCGGCTGGCTGACAGCTAACGACCTATGACCGCCCACGAATTCCGTGCCTGAGGCTGGGGATCTGCGGTTGGGTAGCAGCTAAGGAGGACTAGACGGGCCGCTGTACGCCTCGGATCCTTTGAGTCGTCTTACGTGCATATTCATAAGCCCGTAACTAGTGCTTAGGGGGATGCGGACACTGCCAAGAAAGGTACCCGCGGCTGAAGGTCCTCTGAGGCTCGGGATGATGGCCCCGGCATCCCAAAAGGAAGCTTATCATCTTACTGTTATATCTGATCTTTAACAGCTAATTATCCATTCGCTTTCAACATTTTAGGGCCGCATCACGTCCACGCACTTGATCGTGGCGACTATTATGACTCTCGCCTTCCCATGCGCCTAAGGTCTTGGCCTGCAGGAATAGTTCAAGATGCCTCGTATTGTCAGTCAAGCAGGTAAGACATTCGATCCTGCTTACACTTGGTATACAGCCGCATACGGCTGACATTGTCAAGCATGAATCGGGAGAATGTCTTCTGACAATGACGAAGACTTTGTTTGATCTCATGACTGCCGCAATATTTGTCCCATTGGTCCAGTTAGCTGCAAGTAAGCTTTGCTTTGCGGTTCAATTTCGCCCGGCCTGTCCCAAGAGAAACCACAACTTGAACAACCCAAATTTTGCATCGCGGATCTGGTGTAGAGTACAGTCTTGTGGTCTTGAGTGCTTGGGTTTTGAACGAAAAATATTGGAACACCTGTAAACACCAGCTGCGTATTATACGTAGTGTTTGCGTACTATACAAAAGATACCACTCAGTATCCAATATACCCAAATCTTCTCCCTCACCACGGTCTCCCGTAACCATACGGTAACTTCCTCCCCTTTTTGTACACCTCGCTATCATGCTCTTCCAATTCCCAGTCTCCCCACTTCTTGCACTCATTCCTCGAGACGAACCGGATGACGAGCTGCTCCCTCTTCTTGGACAGCTCCCGCATGGCCTTCATCCATTCCTTCGCGGGGCCCGTGCTCCTACCGTAGCCCGGGTCTTGCACCCTGAGCCGCTTCAGCTTGGGCGCCCACTCCGGGTGCTCCTGGATCTCGGTGAAGGCCCTGCCGGTGAAGAAGTCGGTGTTGCAGCTGCCCTTGCCCGAACTGAAGTCGATCGCCGTGATGTCCGGGCAGTGCTGGCACAGGGCGACCAGCGCCTCGTCGCCGAACTCCTCGTGGACGCCCGGGAGCTTGAAGGTGCGCAGCTTGGGGCACGCCTTGGCGAGCTTGACCACGGACTCCGTCGTCATGTCCGCGGACGAGTTCGTCGCGTCGTACGACACGTCCTCGTACTTGAACTCTGTGGTGAAGCCTGCGTAATGAACGGAGTCATTTTGGTAGAAAGTGGCCTGTTTTCTAGAAGTCTAATTACTAGGCGAAGCCCGCTTTTAAATAGGCTATAGAAAGGGTGAAGTTACGTAATACGGGTTATGTGTAGTATTATGTGATTAGCCCTGTACACTGAACGGGCTAGTTCAGCTAGGAGGTTATTATGATATACCCCCCTAGATATTAGCGTATTTATAAACCACAATCCCGTACATTATAACCCTTAGAAAAATAAAAAAAAACAGGTAAATATAAAGGAAAAAGTTAAAGGTAATTGTGTTTTTTATTAGTTTTAACGATTTTAAAGGAAAATGAATTACGTTTAGAAGATGTATTATGGAAGATGCGTTATGGAAAGCGCTGCTGTTTGTGTAGGCTCCTTCCATTTCGCCAGTTCGTTGCCATAGGTGATCTCGTATCTTCTAGTAATTCGATTAGTGTATTGGGTGGGTTATATGGTATTAGTTTGTTTAGTACTAAGATTTTTGTTGACCTTCTCTTTTGAAATTCTTTTTTTGAATAGTAATAATAACGAAAGTCGTATATGTGAGAATTATGTCCTATGTTTTGTGTATTTTGTATAATTTCTTGGGTATTACTAATACCCGTTTTTAGAGCTGAGTTTATTACGATATTATTAAAAAAAACTAAGTAGCTTTACGTTGTTATTGTTACTATTATATGTGAGGTATAGAAAGAAGTGCAAGTATAGCCGTGCATTGTCACGGGCCAAGGCCCGATCAGAGGCCTCGGAACCACTCGGCCATGTCCAACGCCAACCACTGCTTACTAAGCCTAACCAGGCCCAAGCAAACCTAATCAGGATCCAACGAATTTATGGGGTAGTAGACTTTTCCTTCCTTTCTCCTTATTTTAAAGATACTCATAGTAGTCGTTATAACTAGTTGTAATATACGTACTTAGACTATTATATTATTTTTAAGATTATTAAAGGTAATTAATTAAATACTTAGTATAAAAGCCCACGATCTATATAAGAGTAGTAAGAAGTTCTAGATGGGTTGACCTAAGGAGTCCCTGAACATCTAAAACTGATCAGTATAGCCTAATTAGACCTAGAGGTTATTATAAACTCGAAACGACGTGTACGTGTATTCGTAGTAGAGTACCTCGACCGTGTTATTAAGTATATTATGGTCACTATTAAACACAAAATACTAGGATAAGCGATAATTATATGATGATGGAAGGTAACGCTAAACTATTTAGAAACCCATAGTAGCTAGTATAGCTAATCGGATAGTTTATAACCTAACTATAGGAGATACAGACCACCTAAGTAATCGAATAAAAGACCTAATAAGAGCAGATTCGATTATTATAGGAAACCCTAGTAGAACCCAGGTACCCGACATCGACGATAAACTAGTCCTTAATACCCTCTATAACACTAATTCCCCCCAATTAGGTTTACGTACCACCTCCGAGATAAGCTAAATATTAGATTCCCAACTCACCAAAATTTAATGGATTATATAAGAAGTTTTAATAATAGTACTTTGAGATGGGAGGGAAAATAAGTGTAGATAAAAAAGCCTTTAGTTCAGAGTTAATTGTATTCACTTATATTTACTCTAAATTAGAAAACACTACGTAAACCATGGTGAGTACCTATTATGCACAAGGAGGGGCTGATGGGTTGAAGAACCCGGATAGATTTATGGAATATTTAAAGGGTTACTATACAAACCTTAACATAAAAGTATAAACCTTTAATTAACTAAGGATTATACGGTAAAAGGAGAATAAGAATTTCGTTTACTTCCTCCCTAAATTTGAAAAGGAGCTCATAAAAGTAGGAGGAGGACACTAGTTAAACATTATAAGGATTAATTACTTTAAAGGAGCCCTAAACACTATAATAAGAGCCCCCCTTATTAGTATAATTAATAAACTAATAATATACACTATATATACTTAGATGCTCCTAAGTATAAGCTTAGAATTGGATAGTGAATCCTATTAAGCTCGTTGTGAGCGTCGGCGTAGGAGATTGCTGACCCCTAACCAAATAAGAACTAAGTTCCCTTAAAAATAGAATAGTTGATTAGAGTTCCCTTAACCTGATTAGATGGAGTGGGAACCTACGAAGGTAAATAAGTTAGCTAAGGATAAAAAAGTCCGTAAACGGCTAAGCTAAGAGGAAGTTCATAAATATTATAATTATAATAAAAAAGGGTATATATAATAATAATATTTTAAGGATCGAAAAGAGATAAGGAAAACTAAGATTTTTAAAGGAAAAACTAAGGAATAGAGTAAAACGGATAGTAGCTCTAATTAGGACTCTAAGGACTCGGGAAAAGAGTAACTCTTAATAAAAGTCGTTATTAGGGGGAATAAGTTATAGAGGAATGGAAGGTTATTAAAAAGAGTATGGATTATAACTTATTTTACGTTAATATCGTGATTAATGGGATACGCTATACAATTACCCTTATTAATACAGGGTGTTTAATATACGCCCTGATTAGTGACGCCTTCGCTAAGAAACTCCGTTTACTACGTATTAGTATTACACCTCGGAATTTAATATAAGTTACCACTACAATTCCTAGTACAATCCACTACGTTACTTACACTAATATTAATATTAATAACTATAAATAACACCGATTATTCTTTTATATTATTCCTAACTAAGAAGACGACGTTATCCTTAGAAGGTCCTAGATAATTGACGATGACGTTATGGTTTACCTAGTATAAGGTACTCTACATATAAGTGTCGTAGACCACTAAATAATAAAAAGGAAACCGGGTTAGGCCCGGTAAGATCCAAAGTTCCCAATCTAATAATAAACTAGATTAGTATTCTTAGCCCTAATCAGGTGGGCACAGAAAAAAAAAGAGACCCCTCTTAGTATATCCACCCTAAATACGTTCTCTATAAGTTTAGCTGATATTAAAAAAGCCCTAATACTAAAAATGAAAATAGACCCGAGGATAAAACTCCCTATATATTACTATAAGTTTTTATATATCTTTAACCGAGATAAGGCTAATTAATTACTATTACACTAGAAGAACGTCAACTATACTATCCTTATTAAAAAGGACTCCTACGGTCAAAATAAACTAGTGACCTAGGGACTTTTATATAGTATATTAAGGGAAGAGTTAATTGTACTACGCCGAACCCTTACAGAACTATTAAATAAAGGGTTTATTAGGGCTAATAACTCCCTTATATTATTACCCGTTCTATTTGTCCAGAAGTTTAGAGGAGGGTTATAGTTCTACGTCGATTATTATACCCTTAACACTATTACAAAGAAGGACCAATACTCCTTACCCCTAATTAGTGAGACCCTAAGGGTATTAGTAAAAGTGAAGTGGTTAATAAAGTTGGATGTTATCGTTGTGTTTTATAAGATCCGGGTTAAGAAAGGAGATAAATGGAAAACGGTGTTTAGGACAAGGTATAAGTTATACGAATAGATGGTTACCCCCTTTAGTTTAACTAGAGCCCCTATAACGTTCTAGTAATATATTAATTATACCCTATGAGATTTCCTAGATGAGTTCTACTCAGCTTATATTAACGATGTCCTGATTTATTTAGACAGCTCCCTTTCTAATTATAAAAAGAAGGTTAAAAAGGTCCTCGAGCGCCTAGGTGTTATAGGCCTGTATGTGGATATCGATAAGTGTGAATTCGAGGCTAAGAGTGTTAAGTATTTGGGGTTTATTATTGATGTTGGTAAGGGAATTTGTGTGGACCCTGAGAAGATTAAGGTAATCCAGGCATAGGAAATACCCTAATTAGTATAAGGAGTTCGTGGGTTTATTAGTTTTACTAATTATTACTAGTAATTTATACCCAACTTCTCGGGGATCGCATAACCCCTAACAACCTTAACTAAAAGGGATATACTGTTCATTTGGAGTAAGGAGTGTGCTAGAGTGTTCGAGGAGCTGAAAACACTCCTAATCAGCGCACTTATATTGGCTCACTGGGACCCTAATCGAGTTATAGTATTCGAGACTAATTCGTTTAGTTATATGATAAAAGGTATTTTATCGTAGTATAATAACGAAGGGATCCTCAAACCTATAGTATTCTTTTTACGTAAGAACCTACTTGTAGAGTACAATTACCTGATATACGATAAGGAACTATTAGTAATAATACGCTGCTTAAAGCACTGGGATTTAGAATTATGGAGTATAAAAGAGTTCACTATCCTAACTAATCACCTAAATCTAAAGTACTTCATAATAAAGAAATAGTTAAGTGAACATTAAATCAGGTGATTAGAATTACTATCCTATTATAACTTCACTATCCAGTTTAGACCTAATAAAAAAGTAGTAATTCTTAATACACTATTAAAACGTAAACAGGACATCCTTAGCACCCTATAGGACGATAAGTTAAAGGGTTGGAAAATTAAACTTCTAAAGAATAGGATTAACGTATTACGAGTTAATAACATAGTAGTAATTAGAGAAGTATAAACCTAATTAGGGTAAGTAGAGAGGGTTAAGTCTAGTATAAAAAACTCCCCCGGAGACATAAATCAGACCAACGACCCTAGCCTAGATAAAATAGAACCCCCTTTAAACCCTTTTAAAAAAGAGTTATTATACTCTTAGTGGGATAAAACCTTAGACCAGAATAACTAATACTAACTAATTAGGGGGGTAGTATAAAAAGGAGACCGATAACTTCCCTCATAATAGAAGTTACCGATGATGTTATTAGAATATATAATCGATGATAATAAGAGATTATTATAAAGGGATAAAATCTGGATTCTATATTATAAGCCCTTAAGGACGGGTTTAATCTAAAGGTTCTACGATTCTACGTTAACGGGATATCCGGGGAGGGATACTTTAAAAGCCCTAATTAACCACTAGTTCTACTAGTTAAACTTATTCTAGGATATCCGAAGATTTATGAGGAACTACGATGTTTATGGACGAGGAAACGTATAATATAATAAGAAGAGGGGCTTATTAAAGCCTTTACTTATCCCTGGACGGATCTGGGTAGAGGTCTTTATTAATTTTATAATAGGACTACTCCCTTCCCGCTACGATGGGGTTATGAACGTTATAGTGGTGACCGATCGTTTATCAAAGAACGTAATCTTTAAGTTATTAAAGGATATCACAATAAATATAATAATGGACTAACTAATCCAAGGTTTAATTAGGTATTATAGGATATTTTATATAATTATATTAAATAGGGGACCGTAGTTTATAAGTTTTATATAAAAACAACTCTACTAGTTACTATGGATTAAATAGAGACTCTTTATAGCGTTCTACTTGGAAATAAACGGAGTTACGGAGAGGGTAAACTAGGTGATGGAAACCTATTTTAGAGTATACACAGTGTATACTTAGGACGATTAGGACGAACTATTCCTAATAGTAATAATGATTATTAATAACCGGGTTACCTTATTAATAGGACTTAGCCCGTTCTTTATTACTTATAAGTATAACTTAAACCTAATTAGAGTAGAGGAACCCCTATGGAATAGTAATAAGACCCTTATAGTAAGAGTAGAAGTTCTGGTCTAAAAGTTGAAGAACACTTCTAAGTGGGCTTAGGTAACGATAGCGGTAATATAAAAGAAATAAGAGATTACCATAAACACAAGGCGCCAACTGTTTAATTAGTTTAAGTTTAGGGATAAGGTTTAGTTAAGGTTATGGAATATCTAATTTAATTAACTATTAAAGAAGTTTAATTAGGTTAATACGAAGTACACCGTCCTTAAATTAGTTAAATTTTATGCTTATTAGTTAAATACACTACTAGGGATTTATAATATTTTCTATGTAAGTTTAATTAAGTATACTAGAGTTAATTTATTATTATTATAAAATTGTGATAATACTTAGTTACTTATAATATTAGTGGTTAATGGGGAGGAGTTTAAAGTTAAGGAGATCCGTAATACGTAGAAAGTATAGAGTGGATAGAAGGTCTTAGTGAAGTGGAAGGATTATACCTAACTCACCTAGGGGCTAGTGGATATACTAGCGGATATAGTGGCCTTAGACTATTACGAGGCCGATTATGGGAATATCCCTTGGGAAGGGAGGGGAGGAAGGGGGTAATTATTACGAGCTAAGGCCCGATTAGAGGCCTCGGAACCACTCGGCCATATTTAACACTAACCGCTGCTTACTAAGCCTGACCAGGCCTAGGTAAACCTGATTAGGATCCAACGGATTTATGGGGTAATAGACTTTTCCTTCCTTTCTCCTTATCTTAAAGATACTCGTAGTAGTCGCCATAGCTAGTTGCAATATACGTGCTTGGACCGTTACATGCATAGGCTTTACTCGTCGATTTTACCATGGATTGTGAACCTGAGATATGTGAGTTTGTTCCTTTTATTGTATTTTAGATTATCGTTAACTAGTTTGTTCTGAATTTAGTTGTTAATAAGAAGCCTAAGGGTGGTAAGAGTAAGGGCCAAAGAGCTAAGTAGACCGTTGTGGTTACTCCTACTAGTCCTAGTTTATTTATACAATTAGTTTAGGTGATTATATTGAGTAATTAATTTTCTAATAATTATAGAGGGTAGGATTTTCTAAGAGGAGGAGTAGCTATAGCCACTTCGGGAAATTCTTTATGTTTAGTATATTTATAATATATTATATGGGAGTTCCCTTAGTGATTATTAAGTTAGTAGTGTTACTAAGTATATTTGTTGTGTAAAGGGAAAGACCCCGTGTATTCCCATCCCTACCTCGGCGTTATCGGTCTCCCGCTAATTCCTTATTATAAAAGTAAATGAGTATATTTTTATAAAGTATGGTTATTTGTTTTATAGTTTAGTTTTTAGGTTAATTTGTTTGGTGTTTAGGATATTGGCCGACTTAGTGTGGTGTATTATGATATTCTCGAGTATGTAGAGATGGAGGAGTAGAGTGAAGTAGTTCCTAGTACCAACGGGGAGGTTACTTTAGCGTCTAACGACGTTGTTCAGCTTGCTTTTCTAATTATTAGACCCGTCCAGGGGGGTAGTTCGTTTATAGCTCTTCGCTTAGCCTTGGATAACCTTATTGGTGTGGTCATCCCTAAGGTGGCCCGCCCTATAATAATAGTCCTTTTAGACTAGTACATAGCCTCCTTTTTATTTGGGAAGTAAACACTTTGGTTAGTGTATTAGTTTGGGTGTAGGGGCCCTATACCCGGAAATACCCTCTGGTGCCCCTCGGGGCTTAATATCACTTGTTTTTCGTGTTTTGCGCAGGCTCTCCAGGGCTATTATTAGGCTTTTTGGCCATAGGGCCATTTAATCCCGTTTTTAATTATTTTAATAACCTATTTTTATACGTCTTTTCTAGTTTATATAACTCTTTCCCAAGTATTTTATAAATTTAGGAGGGACTTAAAGTACTTAAACTTTACTCGAAGTAAGTTCTTTATGAGTTTATTTACTAGTATATCGTTTATGGGTATATATTCTATACGGAAGTTTCCCGCTGTGTATTGTTATTGAAGTTACATATTTTGTATATCCATATGCTATAAGTGGGTTAATAAGTGCTCCCCTTTGCTTACGATGAGACGTATTATTTAGTGATTATCGTAATACACTTTCCATATATCCCCTAAGTCTAGAGTTATATCCTGAAAAAGCCGTTTTAGAGTTATAGTCTCCTTTATTATGTACTTAAAGCTTAATAGTTCAGTTTTGGTGGTTAACGTTGTAATTATATTCTATTAAGTGGCCCTCTATTAGATTGGGTCTCCGAAAAGGTATATTATGTATCCTTATAAAGACCTCCGGGTTTCCTTGTTATCTATAAACGACGTATCACTTATGATAAGTAGAACCTGCTTACCCCCTAAGCCTCTAAAATATATTATGAGGTGGTGAATTAAATAAAAATAATGGATAACTTAGTTTACTATGGTAATATATTTTAGAGATGGGTTTATAAGGAATTAGGAAAGTAGAGTAATAATAAACGTAATGTTGGGTTATATTATAATTACCGTATATAAAATTAAACTAACCTTCTCTTAGAATTCCTTAACTTTTCATTTAGTAATCTCCCCCTTATATTTTTAAAAGTATATTATTAGTAAGGGGGTTATTAGGGACACTGAATCCGTAAGGTCGAAGTGTTTAGCAATTCGTTTAATATACTAATCGTAAACGAGATAAATCTTCTGGGCTGCTTGATTCTGGATGACCTTGATGCTAAGGTACTATTATATAGTGTTTTAGTTTTTAATTTTATACTTGGCCTTAAGTTTTGAAATAAGGTTTTCTGTTTTTTATATATGGTTTTTGTGATATAAAATAAGAATATTGTTTATATAAAATAGAATTATGATTTCGTGATTTGTGGTGTAAAATAGGTAAAGATCTTTGTTTGTTGGTTGAAGTCCTAGGTGATGTAGGGTTCCTGAGAACTCTTTGTATTATAAGAGTGGTGTGTCTCTGAGTTTATATAGTGTATGAGAAAGTATTATGTACTTCCTAGGTTATTTGAAGTCGTCTAGGAAGTAGTATACCATAGGTGGCCCGTTAAGGTCCCGTTTTGTATTAAGGAAGGTATTGACGACGTTAAACTGCCACACTTTTAAATTAAAGTGTACTGCGAGTACTTTGGCCACCCTGAACGCTCGTGTAACCAAGGTCGCTGTATAGGTTTGTTCTAAGGGGTCCTTTTACTAAAGGTCTCCTTTAACACAGATTCTCACCTTATAGCGTTCCACAATTCCTTTAGAAGTTAGTTTATAAGTGAATACCTATCTTAGGGGAAGGGGTACGGTATTAACACTTATTTAGTTAACCACTTTTCACATACCTTTCTTTATAAACTTATGGATTTCCTTATGGGCTACTTCCTTAAAGAGATTACGGAGTAGTCCTAGGAGTTTATAAAGGTTTTTTTAGAGTTTAAGAGGTGGTAAAAGGTCTTTTAAATGAAGTTTCTTTTTTAGAGAGATATTCAGGTGTAGGTTATTCACCTATTATATTACACCTTATACGATATAGTATAAAGTATAATAACCTAGGGACACTTTATTTAGGACTTTTAGCTAATTAGGTATGAATGTGCTAAAGAATACCTTTTAATACTGCTTTATATAAAGTATAGAAGTATAGGGAAAGCACCATTATATAAGAAAATTATTCTATTTATTGTATTTTGGTGGTAAGTTCCTTTGTCGACGGCTTTTCCGTATAGGTTGGCCGTGGTCCCCTGTGGCGCTCCCCTCCTCAATTGTTATATGCGGCCTCATAGGTCGAGGCTAGGAGTTAACATCAGGTTCTTATATTTCTAAGGTACCCTCTTTGCTCTAGTATTCAGTTTACGCAGGGTCCTTGTTTTAGATACTTACATTATCCTCAACGCCCAATTTATATCGGTTATCTTCTATGTTCAGTAGTAATCCTTTAGTAACTTCTACGTCGAGTATTATACTAGTAAGCCCCCTTTTTCCATTTCTAGGTATATATTCTAATATTAGAGTTATTTCGGGGGTTAATGCTTATCCCCTAAGTCGTCTAGGATTCCCTTTTTCCATTACTAAAAAATTTCTTTATAGTATAAATCCTTATAGTATTAGAATTTAAAGTAATAATCGTTAATTATTTAGTATTACTACTACTTTAGCATAGTCGATCACTCTAAGGATCTCGAGTATTAGGTTCGTTTCCTTAGAGGGTTCCTTAATCTCTTCTACTACGGTGTAAACTATAAGAACAGGGATTACCGCTACTATATTATTTTTCGAGTAGAACTTAGTTTCGTTAAATATTATATTACGTATAATAATAACCTAGTTGAGTAAGGGGATCCAGATCTTATATAAGTTATAGGTATTTAGGACATAGTTCACTAGGTATCCGATATATCCCCTAAGTTCTACCTTAAACCTTCGTTTATTAATTCCCTTCTCACACTCTTATTTAAAAGAGTACACTTAGTAACTATAAGTGTAAATCTAACCCTAGTATAAATAAAGGTTTTTAGTGTACACAACTATATATTCTAGTGTTCACTATCGAAAATAATTCTAAAACCAGTTTTCCTCCACTTAGTTTAATAAAATCCAACTATTATTTACTTATAAACTTATATTATATAAGTAAACTATTATATAAATAGTTTTTACCCATAGTTTTAGTAGTAGGTTGGCCATAAATATTATCTTAATTACTCTAATAATGATTTCCTAGCTGGCCCTTTCACCGCCTCCTACTAGCTCCTTTATATAAGGAGGGAGTAGCTTTATTTTAATCCCTTCTTTTTTTATCCACTATTTATATACAGTTTTGCTGTTGATTGTAATCACTGAATGGTCGATATTTTGCCGTATTTTGTACACGGACAGTCCTCGTTGTCTCTAGACCCAGCGTTCGAATAGGTGTAACACCTCGAAGACCTATAGGAGAGTCTTTTCTATACGTAGGAACATAAAACGTCGTCCAAAAAATTCGTCCTTAATAACCAGAGCTCATTTATTATTATTATAGCCCTTTAAATAATTAAAAAAAGTCCTACGAAATACGGTAATATGAGCGAATAACTTTGTATTCCGAAGTTCTTTGGGAAACGACGTTCTTAGCATAAGTGGTTATATAGTATTCGTATTCTAAACGTAGGGGCGCTTTAATCCTGACCCCCTGAGCACTATAGACTAGACGCTCTAAGGCTGCTGGTCCTAGATGTCCTAAACGAAGGTACTATAAGTCGGTGGTATCTTACCTTTTACTATACATCTCATATAACGGTCATTTCCTAGGCTAAGTCTTAATATAAGTCAGGGTAATTATACTAGTGCTATTAGAAAGTATTATAGTTTGTGGACTATAAGAGGAACGGGGTTTATATTCAAGGAAGACTAAATTAGCCTTTTTGGTTAGTTATCTAAGTATTATACTGTTCTTATGGGTTCTAATATAAAGTGTATAGTTTAGGCCTGAGTGCCATATTCCGGCCTTATATAAAAGGGCTTCCGAAACAACGTTAATATAAAAGTTCTCCACATAATAAACGTTTTTTAAAACGAAGTTCTAGGTATTTAGTCCTTTAAGCCCAGCTAGAATATTCCTTAGTATACATTTCCCTTTTCCGAGGATTAGGAATAAGGTTATACCTGACTTTATTCGTTCATTACTCGTAACCGTTTTATAGGATCCTAGTTCTAAAAGGTTAAGGTTACTAATACGGTGAGTAATACTATAGTTATCTATGATTATTGAATCTAAGAGAGGGTACGGTCCGTAAAATAGTATAGAAAAAACGATCAGGGGTATTTCCGTCTAATTTATCACTTCCCCTAAGAGAGAGGGACAAATATAAACGGTAATCACATTACTAGGGTATTCCAGGGGTTTAGTAGCCTTAGGATCTTATTTTTCCTTTAACGGGTGGACTAAACCACCTCTTCTCAGTCTATTTCCACTACACTTATTCCGGAATCCTCCACATATAATTCTACTATTAGCTCGAAGCCACCCTTTACGAGCAACTTTAGCCCACAGATCATCCCATTTCTTATTATCTAGCCGACTTTAGATCCTATTATATTCCTTTTCGTCTAGGTTAATATAATTAAAACGGAGGTAGGAGCCTATAAGGGCGTATTCCACGTTAACGTAGTTGTCCAGAGTCCACTTTAGGTGGACTATACTATAAGAGCATAAGTCAACTTATGTGTTATTCTTAGTAGTACCCTGGTTATTTTGGATACTATTTCCGGAATAGCCCACTAGGGTTATAAAAATACTAGTAGTTCAGCCCTAAAATTTCCCGTAAACTATGTTTTCGTAGAGTAAATCTATAAAAATCTCTCCGTAATCGGTGAGTAATGGAATTTGGTCTCTAGTATACTCCTATATAATAATTTATATAAGTTCCGTATTTGCTTATATTAAAGCAAAGTATTACTTAACTACTCATAAAAAGGTTTTTATGGTTAGGAGGCCTTGAACTTTGGGTATATTATACTCGTTAACTCAAAGGAAGATCTTATGCTATTTAGCGATCTAAGTGGATAAATTAACACTAATATTAGCTTTTATTATCGTATTATTATAATCTTCTTAAATAATAATCAGATTACTTAACTTTATTAATACATATTATTATCTTAAAACGGTAATTAAATTTCGCAGATTAATCTCTTTGTTCCTAAGAAGCTCTATACGAGCTAGTACAAGGATTAATAGGTCAACTATAACAAAGACCCAGGCATCAATAAGTTCATAGGCTTTCTCCTTTTTCGAATAACCATATTATATAATCGCCTAATATTTAATATAAGCGCTATACTCATCGTAAATTCCTAGGGTCTTTAAAGTAATCTCCTTTAATCACTTTAAGGCTAGACCATCAAACAATACCATGTTCATAATTTCTCGGGTAATCTCCTAGGATTCTTCCTCCTCTATAATTTCATTTTATTCATCCTCGAATTATCCTTAAATTTCAAACTACCAAACAAATTCCTACTCAACTAATTTTTAAGTATAATCCCTTATAAGTTAGGTATTTTAGTTTTCAATATACTTTAAGAATAAAGGGATAATATTATTCGTATAAAAAGTCTTAAGAATAGTATTATCTAAATCGATATACTGCCACACATTCCTTACACAGGACTAGTATTATAAAGCAATATACTATTATGGCCAATCTCAACGGGTGGTAAAGTGGACCGACGTATCAAGGTTTATAGTTAAGGAGGTTATGGAGGTCATCTTCGTTATAAAATAAAGAGGGATTAAAATAGAGATTAATAGACGATCCGTCACTTACTAGAGCTTCTCATAATAGTACAGAGGTTTAGATAAGCTGGGCTTATAACTATGGTAAAGCCTGCGTAACGAACAAAGTTATTTTAATAAAAAGTGGCCTATCTTTTAGAAGTCTAATTACCAGGCAAAGCCCACTTCTAAATAAGCTACAAAAAAGTGAAGTTACGTAATACGGGTCATGTACAATATCACGTAACTAGCCCTGCACACCGAACGGGCTGGTTCAGCCAGGAGGCTATCACGACAAACTCGAAGTGCCAGAGGCTGCGGCAGACGTCCGGGTAGGAGACGATGTGCTCGCTGAGACACGATTAGTATATCTTCATTGATGAGGCGGTCCGCCGACAACTTACGGCTTCAAGACGAAATCCTGGCGGAAGATTATCGTCCGCGTGGCCTTGCCGAGGTGCGTGGCGCTGTCGTGGTCCCATTGGTTGTTGTTCCTGAATTCGACCTTGTTAACGCCCTTGCCCCCGAGCGGCCGCCTCGGGGCCGCGCCGGCCTCTGCGACGGTGGCTACCGGTTCCGCTTTGACCGGCGACGGGCCGTTGGATGGGCACGGAGACGGTGACTGAAAGCTCTGCTCGACGGGCGCCTTCGGGGTGGTTTTGGCGGCGCGCGCGATGGCCTCCTCCTTGGCAACTGGCACGACGCCGAAGACGGAGAGCGACCCCGCAGTCTTCGCCGCGGTGGTTTTTGCGGTCCGGATGGGCGCCATGACTTTTATCGGGGTTCGGGATTGATGGCGGTTGAGTGACGGAGTGTTGGGAGGAAGGCGTATAGAGACGTGATGTTGCAGCGTCGCGAGAGGAAGAACACAGAAGCAATTGAGAGAGAGAGAGAGAGAGAAAGTGGGGGGCGGGGTTCGCGGCACGCGTTCTCTGGGCTGCTATAACGGTGGGTCCAGCTAACCGTAAGCGTTAATAGTTTTAAATTGAAAACTAATAAGGAGAAAGGGGGGGGGGCCCAGCCCTCCGGTGTCATCAGGAACGAACCCGTCGCTGGCCAGCCATCTGCACGTACGCACGTAGCTCAAACCAGACGCATTTCTCATGCGACGAGCCGAGAAGTTTGCAGACGCTCACCGAATTACAGTGCACGTAGCCATTTTGCGGAGCGATGCCCTGAGCCCAGGTGGGTAGATAAACTGATGTACTTTGACTGCTGTGTAAGACAATTCATGTAAGCCTATTGGTGAGACACCATGCCCTGTGACACGAACCACCGAGTCTGCCTTTCGGAGAGCTTGCGCAACGCGCCCGCCTGCCCTGGTTCTTGGTCCTTGCATCTTCCAAGCTGTCGATTGGGGTCGGTGATCCCTTTGTTTTTGCTCCTGTTCTCAGCGATCAGCATTATGTGCCACATTAGCATGCAAGTTCCGACACTGAATACCGATGAATGTTAACCCTGGAGGGATGGTGTCCCGAGAAGATATTGACGACTGGAGCGACAGGTACAGAAAGAATCACACGGGTGGATAGTGGAGAGAGTGTATATGCTGCTGAGTAGAGAGAGTCACCGACAAGTGCAGCGACCTTTGTGGCCGGATGGAGCTTCCGACTGAGGAGATGCTGCCAGTTGTAGAGTTCCGACGAGGTCAGAAATACACTGACAAGTAGAGATGTGCTTGAGACCGAAGAGACATTGGCGAGTGAAGAAATGCTGCCAAGTAGGGATGTTAACGAGCCCAGAGACGTTTGTGGAGTAGAGAGGGATGCTGCCGAGTAGAGAGGCCGATGACCGCAAATAACAGTGGTTGTAGAGATGATTGACCAAAGAGACCGTAATCGGAGAGATGATAAAGAGAAGATAATAATGCCCAGATACCTATGTGTAGTAATTGTTGCCCAATAGAGGTGGTGACCAGAGATATCGTGACCAAGACGGACCTCAATGGTCGGAGTGTGATGATGCCAAGAGACATAGCGGAGGAAGCGAACGTCAACAACTGAAGAGTGACGACGACCGGAGAGACGACGAGATAGATCGTCAAAGTGACTACAAGAGACACGACAAGAGAGACGGTCTTAGAGAGACGACCAGAGAGATGGTCTTGGAGATATTAGAAATGACGAGAGTTGAAGATGAGCCGATACGACCGGAGAGATGACAACCAGGTAGCGGTGGCGAAGAGATAGTGACAGTGATGGCTAGAGAGTGCTGGATGGTTGGGAGAGTGACGTTGCTTAATGGTGCTGAGTGATAACCTCGAATTTATTCCTTTCTTGATTGATAAGGCAGTGGGGCCGCTTTGGCTTCGGCTGATGATGATGCCTACTAGACCTGAACAGGGTACAAAGTTGAAGATGCGTCCATCTCATAACCCCGGATGGTTTAAGCTCTATGAAGAGATGGTGGTTGAGTTCAACCAGTTGTTTTTCCAATCGACCCTGGCGTCCGTCATCTCTGGTGTCCATCATCTCTGTTGTCCCTTCTGTTGCTCTTTCCATTGCTCTAGCCGTTGCCCCTTCAGTTATTCCTTTTGTTGCGTTGCTCTTTCTCTTGCTACTCCTATTGCCTTTTCCCCCTCTTCTCTTTAGCATAACTTTTCCTTTTCGATGTTTTTCGTAAATGGATTTCTCTTTGGGCATCCTCTGTGATATTCATTCTCTATCTTACCTCAACCTCTGACACAAAGCAGGATTCTGAAGGTTGATAATCAGCAGGGCATATACCTGACAGTCTCAACCCACACCACAAAGGTAGGTGGCCGTTGCCCACATTGTCACTGCCGTTGCCGCCGCCAGGCAGCAGCTTCAGATTGATCAAGTCCTCTTCCAACAGGCGGCACAAACCGGCCGGGTCCTCGGGATTGAGGAGCTGCCTGATGGCGGACGTCGGGGAGGTTTACGGTTCTGCCTGCAGGAGCTCGACGTATCCTACCAGGTTGACTTCTAGGCTCGCAGTAAAAGTGGCGCTTAAGACTCCCATTCTTCTCGGGGTCTCCGGGCACTATCAAGGTCCCTCGGGTGCTCCGAAACGATAGAGATAAGTTGGATCGTCCGTCGTTTTCCTCAACCCTCCTGTCCTCCTGGCAGTTCAATAAATATCCCATTCTTCGTTCCCATGGCGCACAGAAATCTAAGCTTACATTTGTTCTGCGCCCCTTCCTGTCTAGCAGAGTACCATGTGTTTCTCCCAGCTCTGCTATATCACGTTCTGCCTACTTCTCTTTCTGATCACCATGGGTATCCTGTGTCTTTCCATTTTCCACCCGCCGAAGACGCCTCCCGAAAGCACGCCTCTCCTGCATCGCACAGGTCCCTCCACATTCTTCCAACAACGACGCACCGAAAATGCGAAAAACAGCCCATTAAATCGCCTGCCAACGGAAATCCAACTGGAAATAATGTCCCATCTCCAGCCCGTCGAACTCTACGTATTGCGGCACAGCTGCGCATTGCATCTGTCCGTCTTTGCCCATAACGCACTCTCGGCCCTCCACAGGCCCATCTTGGAGGTAGCTTCTCTGACACACATCCACAGGTACTTATGGGGAAAGAACCCTTTGTTGTCGGACGTGGCGTACTCGGCCTTGCACCTAGACTCGAAAGCACGGGACACTTCAAGAAATGCATTTCAACCCATTGTCGAACTCGACCGCGCCGGGTTCTTGATGTACGAAGCCATGGAGATCGCAAAACTCATCAGGCGAGATTTCCTCTGTCAGCCTTGCTCGGCAAACCAGCCTGCGACAACCCCTCTGCTGTATTGCGAGGCCAGGTACTTGCTGACTCAGCAATGGGAGAAGAGTCGCTTTTACGTGGCTTGCGGGTTAACGCACCGTATTGCGGCTTTCTCACAGACGCAGCCTTACGAGGACAACCCGGTGTGTATTGCCCGGGAGGGGAAAATGGAGGTATGCCCCCATCGCCACATTTCTCTCCGCGACACGTTCGATCTGTATAAAGCGGAACGGACGACATGCCGAGACTGTGAGCCGCTCTTCCGAGCCGAGAAAGGGGAGACACGTCCAACCTTTCACCTCAATGGGTGGTATGGGACATACCGTGTTACAAGCCTGTTTATGAGGTGGACTATGAAAGTTTGCCAATTGGCTGATGGTCAAGTCGTCACAAAGGATCTCATCCGCCAAGGACTCGAGAGCTTAGAAACACGCTTCGGAAACCGGTTCCTCTGCCCACACATAACCTTTCGCGACCAAAGACTCAGGACACCATTTGATTGGGAGCAACGCGTTTGCTTTCGAAACTCGACATCCGAAAGCCACGAGTGCTATCGGCACGGGCACTCGGGGTTTAGTTTTCTCTCTTGTTGCGCGTGCCAAACCTCACAACACCCCGATCCCGTAGGGAAGTTCATGGCATCAGAGACGTCCAAAGCTGTGCCCGGGTCTCTGCACCATGTTTCCTGCCGTCACTGCTCTGCGGATTGCCGATGGAACCTCCAGGCCAACAGCATTACACTCTCAAGAGTTCAACGCTGCGAGAAAGTTTCTACCGCCAAGAGTGGAAGTGATACGACGGTAGTTCGAATGGACCCCGACACGTACCCAAGCTGGGGAATGCACGACTGGGTTCGCAACGTCGACCCGGCTACGTACTACGGGAACCAACACCACAGACGACACGCTGCTTGTGTTGATAAGTCCTGCTGGAACTCTCGGCATCATCAGATGTGTTGGAAAAGGATCTATTAGGAAAATGAAATAGAAAATGCCAAGGCCAGTACCATGAATAGCCCGCGAGGTTTCGCAAATAAAGAGTCATAAAACAAACTCGACGCGCTCCGGAGCCGCGTCACTCAAACACCAGCATTATTTCAACAGCAACGGTTACGTTCTTTCGGAGCGTCGGTGTTATCTAAACGGGAGTCCTGCGGAACTGCCCAGTGCGAAGCGCGGTGGTTGCATTTGAATCACACAAAGTACATGTAGATTATGGTCTATGCCTCCCTCCCAGCTTGGCGTCGGCGAGAAACGAGATGCCCGGCGCATCCTGAATGCAGGGCCAGGGGCGACTTCCAACAAGGAAAGCCTGACGATTCGACCAGGGAGTATAGGAACCCCTATTACTATGTCATCTCCCAAAGACATACCAAGGGATGCAGAGCTCCTGCTGCGACAAACAACCTTGGAGCTTGCCTCGTAGCGTGCAGGAACTAATTCGGGTTGCCGAAGGCAGCAGCAGTCAATAGTTACTCCCTAAAATACACCGTCCTCGAAGGTGGTGGCACAGATCACAGCAATTGGATTACTAAGATACAACCTGCGCAAGCTGCGCTCAGAAAATAGCAATCGCGTTCGGCGGCGATCCCACCAGACACGGCACGTTCATCGGCGCCGACGTGAGCATGAAGGAATACCGGCCCGTCTTCTTGCAATATTCCGACAGCCGGCTGAGATCCCACAGCTCGCCGATGGGCATGCCGAACAGACTCAAGAAGTAGGGGTGCAAAACTGTCAACCGTCAGCAAACATGTCCCTCGCACGGGTAGCATCACGTCGAAACCTACCAAGGTCCGTATAACCCGCGACGCTCCCATCCGGCTTCAGCGGCGGCACCGCCTCAAACGCATTCGTATCAGCAACGACAGCAGAAAAGTGCTTATCCCAAAACCATTTCGCAGTTTCCTCGGCCCCATGTACACCCGACAATTGGAACGCGCCCTGGCCCGCGGCATGCGTCTTGGCCACATCCTCCTCCGTCAACCCGTCCACGAACTCGGTCGACCCGAACCGAATCAGAAAAATGTCCCCATGCCGGAACTCCACCCCCTGATGCTTGGCCGCCGCCTCAATCTCCTCGACCGTGACCCGGTTGCCGCCGAAGGGGTGGTACGCGACGCCCTTCTCCTCGGCGTAGGCCTTGTAATCAATCAGCACGCCGCGGCCGACGACGCCGCCGCGCGCGTGCCAGTGGTCGACGGTCGGCATCTTGTTGTCGGCCGTCGAGGCCGCCTCGAGGTCCGTCTGCGACGGGTTGAAGCCGTTGTAGCAGAGCCCCGTGGGCTGGTGCGCCCAGTGCACCAGGCTGTCCCACTGCGAGCTGCCCTGCGTGTTGAACTCGAGCTCGTCGTCCCAGCCGACGCCCGCGCTGAGCTGGGCTGCTTGCAGCGTGTGCACTTTGTGGACTGGCTTCTTGCGGCCTGGGATGTTGAGCTTGGAGAGGGAGTCCAGGGGCCAGCTGTGCGGTGTTAGGGACCGGGCGGGGGGGGGATTTCGGAGTGCTGCGTAGCGTAGGGGACTCACTTGAGCGAGATGGAGACGCCGTCGCGGACCTCGGCGCCGGCTGCCTTGATGACCTCGGGCGTGAGGAGGTTCAGGGTGCCGTATACGTCTTTCTTGCCGTCCTTGTCGAAGAGGCCCCAGGCGCAGCCCTTGGGCATGCCCTCGACGGGAGGCAGGTCGTCAAAGTCGGGGAGGTTGAAGGCGGTCTTTCCTGAACTCATTGTGTCGGCTTGGTGCAGAGATTACGGTTTGTGAGACTAGATAAGCTTTAAAATAAAACCAGGTTCAAATGCGATTTTGCTCTCTCAAATAGTGTTTTCGCGTTGCGTCCTTGCTACTCATGAAGCATCAAAAGTCCCCCTTTGGCGATGTTGGTCCAAGGAAGGGATCCCCTCACTCCGCTGGGGGTTAGCGGCACCTCGCTACCGGGGCGATGAGGGGTAGCACGCTAGCGGTCGGTGGGGATGGGCGCGCTGGAATGGAGCCGTCAGTCGACACACGCAGACGGTAATTTCGAGGACGACGGTCCGGCGGGATATTCTCGAGTCGCGGCTCGCTTTCCAGGGTCGGTCCAGTGGCACACTTGGAGTTAAGTTTCGCTGCTGCAGGTCCAGGGAGATACCGGGCGAAAGAAAGCTTCAAGCGGGCGCAAAGTGAGTGTGGGAGGGATCGCGGCTCAGGTTCAGCTAGGCTCGGGATCGGCTTCAGCTGGCTTGGGTTCTGGGTGCCACGGCAGCGCGGCGAGTTGGGTTACTGATAAAGCTTGTTGATATTTGTTAAAAAAAAAAAAAAAAAAAAAAAAAAAAAAGTGCAAGTCATTCAGCCGTCGGACATTTCATCTTGTCTCACTTCACCATGCCATGCCCATAAGCCGCCCTGTCTCACTTCGGCTCGTCGAAACCTCACCGCCTCAACCAACTACCAACACCAAGATGCAGCATGTCCACGCTGGGCAGCCCCCTGTCAACGGCTCCAACGGCTGGCTGAGATGGCGAGACCGATTCAAGCTTAACCCTTGGCCTGGGCCCAACGCCCATTTTGAGTTTGCTCATCCATCCAAAAGGCTGTTTAGATGACAGGTTGTCATTTCCGCATATTACGCAAGTCGTGTGTAACTCCCACCGGCATTGAGTTCTGTCAATTTCAAGTGAGTTGCGGGACTTTGATGCCTGATCGAAGATTCACTCTGCGGCCCCTTCCCGACTTCATCAGCAGCCCATGTCCTGGCTTCGGTTTCGCTTTCGCAGCGCGCGGCCACTCGCGTTGCGAGAAATCCAACCGAGTCGTTAACCGAGTTGCCAATGGGGGGGGACCACCCAGGATCTCTCAGATGGATGCGATGCAGGAGTACATGTACGCAGTATGTTTGAAAGGGGCAAAAGCAAGTTGAGCACCGGTTCCCCGCGCCAATTCGTCGCTCCCATGCCTTGGTGCCAGGATTTGCCATGCACCGGCATGCGCGGGCATGCGCCAGACCACACGGGAACAGCATCTCGCCTACGTCTACACTGCGGCGCGCTAGACTCTTCTGATATGGGACTACCTACATATCCCAAAACCCGCTGCAACGGCGGAAAAAAGAGCCGGCCCAACACGCCGTTGACGCGACGATCTCAGCTCCGCTTCAGCCCACTCTCACTCCCTCTCCCACTCTCACTCTCACTCCCGCACCGCTACCCTCTGTACACCCGGCCAAGCAAGCGGGCGGTCGACGTCGTAACGAGCACGACGAACGAATACGAATACGTCCCATCTGCCGATCCTGCGGGACTCGCCCGCGGAACGCGGTCAGAACAGAAACGATTTCATCGGGGTCGTCAATGTCTCCGGTTACCTTACCTCCACAGCTGCGCGACCCTGAATTCAGCCAGGGTCATGGTCGGGACGACATTGCCCCAGACGCGCGAGGGGCACATGGCAGGACCCCGTCCCAGAGACCGGACGAGAAGCGCCGTTGCGCCAGGCCATGCATGAACCGTGAGCTAGACGTCACTGGGGCAGTTCGGGGCCACTTGACAGGAGCGAGCTTATATAGTAGCGTCTCAACCCCGAATGTCTCGACGCCGTTCACCTCATCCAAACCCTCGTTGTCGTCACAATCCCCCATCATCTTCTCTCCACATCCTCCCGGCCCATCACCATGTCCGCATCATCAGCTCCCGCAGCGGACACCCCCGCCGGGGCCGCCGCCGCCGCTGACCTCATGGCCCTGAACGCAAAGTACACGGCAGAAAAGGAAAAGCGCCAGCGCGCCGACGGTAACGCGCAATACGTCGAGATCGAGTCCGCGGAGCGCTTCCGCGCCCTCGCCGCAGACCCGTGGGTCGACCACGTCGCGCTCAACGCCCAACCCCCCAATCTCAAGGACGGCGACGAAGTCAAGGTCATCACGCTAGGCGCGGGCTTCGGCGGGCTGCTCTTCGCGATCCGCTTCGTGCAGGCGGGCATCTCGGCCGCCGACATCCGCCTCGTCGACGTCGCTGGCGGCTTCGGCGGCACCTGGTACTGGAATCGTTACCCAAATTTGATGTGTGATGTCGAATCCTACACGTACATGCCGCTGCTCGAGGAGACGGGGTACGTGCCGAAGCACCGGTACGCGTACGGCCCGGAGCTTCTCGCGCACGCGGAGCGCATGGCCGAGGCGTGGGATTTGCAAGACAAGGGCGTCTTTCGGTCGCAGATCCGGAGCTATGAGTGGGACGAGGAGGCGAAGCGGTGGATCGTGGTGATTGAGCAGGACCGTGGACCGGGCCAGGAGCCGATTACCATGACGGTGCGGTCGCAGTTTGTGGTGCTTGCGAATGGTGTGCTCAACCACCCCAAGGTGGCTAAGAACCTTGAGGCCTTCGAGGGGCCGATGTTCCACACGGCGCGGTGGGACTACGGCGTCACTGGCGGCACGCCCGAGGATTGGCAGCTCACCGGGCTGGAGGGTAAGCGCGTGGGCATCATCGGGACGGGCGCGACGGCGGTGCAGGTTGTACCGCAGTTGGCGAAGTGGGCCAAGGAGCTGTACGTCTTCCAGCGGACGCCGTCGGCCGTCGACGAGCGCGGGCAGCGCCCGACCGACCCCGAGGAGTTCAAGAACAAGATCGCGACGGGGCGGGGGTGGCAGCGGCGGAGAATCGAGAACTTCAACGACTTCCTTGGCGGGTTGGTGCCGGAGAAGAACCTTATTGATGACGGCTGGACGACGTTGAGGGCGTACAAGGCCATTATCGGCGGGCCGCACGACGAGCCGCTGAAGATGGAGGATATTCCGGGCCACATCGGTACGCTGCTGGCCCTCGACACGCCCCGCTCGGAGAGGCTGCGGCACCGGGTCGAGGAGATCGTCAAGGATAAGAAGACGGCTGAGAGTCTCAAGGCGTGGTACCCCGGCTGGTGCAAGCGGCCAACCTTCCACGACGACTACCTCCCCGCCTTCAACCAACCGCACGTACACCTCGTCGACACAGACGGCAAGGGCATCGACCACGCAAAGAAGGGCGGACTCGTCGTCGACGGAAAAGAGTACCCCCTCGACGTCCTCGTGCTGAGCACCGGCTACCGACCTCCCGGCGCAGACATGGCGGAGCCGTCCGGCATGTCCAACATGACAATCAAAGGCCGCGGCGGGCGTCTGCTGTCAGAGAAGTGGAAGTCGCAGGGCCCGACAACGCTGCACGGCGTGGTGACCAACGGGTTCCCCAACCTCTTCCTGACGGGGCCGATGCAGTCGGGCGCGACGTCCAACTTCGCCTACGCCACGGACGTGCTGTCGCAGCACTCGGCGTACATCCTCGGCGAGGCGATGAAGCGCGCGGGGAAGAGCACCGACAAGGTCGTCTTCGAGGGCACGGTCGAGGCCGAGGAGGCGTATAGCGGCTTGGTCATGTCGCGGGCCGCGTGGTTCGCCGGCTTTGGTATTTGTACGCCGGGGTACCAGAATAACGAGGGCCACATGGGCGATCAGGCCGAGCAGATGAAGATGATCAAGGGCGCTCCGTTCCCGACGGGAATGAATGCGTACGTCAAGTTCATTGAGGACTGGCGGGCTGAGGGGTCGATGAAGGGCGTTGAGGTTACTGTAGAGTGAAGGGACTATATTGGGACGATTGCATGTATGTTAGAGATAGCATGAATCAAGCGGATGATTTGGCAAACCTTTTTAGTTTTCTGACGTCGTTTGTGAAGGTCGTTTTAAGGTTCTCACACCGCCCGGGACTCGAGACTTTGAGATGCAATGAGGGTAACACGAGACCCATAACATGTTCCGCCCATGTTTATGTGGCCCCCGTTTTACGAAGTCCGAGACGATCTTTTGTCTCAGTAAAGATCCGACGCCGGGTTGTGTCCACATCCATGTCAGTCAGACGCAGTCTCAGTCATCTCACGACTCTCGGGGTGCTTCCTGGCTGATGCCGAGCTGGAGGCGAAGCGGACCTCGTCGCCTATGAACAAACTTCTAGGTCCAACCGGCGAGAGCGACCTTCTGGAAATCATTACCCCCTCTCCCCCAGAGCCAACCAGAATGCGGCCAGTGAAAGCTAGGCGGTTTGTCTGAACTCTGCTTACCAAGGTTCTCCGAGACGCGCGCCTGGGGGTTCGGATCGTGTTGAACGACACTATAGACATCATCTCAAATCGACGCCGTGAACGCACCTCTATTCGCGTGCATATTATTCGGCAATTCTTTTTACCTCGTCGAGAAGCCGAAGAATTACAGCACGTCTCCCTCTGTTGGGGGCTGCGTCGCTAACGTGCGGGGTGGCTTCTGCCACTAACTGCTTTGCGTGGGCTCCGCCGCTTGGCTCCATAGACGCGACGCCGCCTGTTGTCAGCATCACCAATAGGAAGGGTGGCCGAGTTGGTTATGGCGCCAGGTTAAGGTCAGCTTAACATCTGTTTCCTGGTGGGGCAACCCGCGCGAGTTCGAGTCTCGTCCCTTTCATTTTGCACTTTTCGCTACATTGATCTTGTTTTTGTCACCCCCATTACACATGATTTCAATTTTTGACCTGTGAGAGTGGCGGCATGGCCCGAGGTGAATGCGTGACATGTCACGACACGCGCATTATTAGCCACTATCCAGTCCCCGAGTCCAACTTGAGTTCTGATTCTTTATACGTATTCCCCTGGCAGAGAACCAGAGATGGTTCGTGTAAGATGGCCTACGCTGAATACATATCCGTCAGCAATTTCTGGTAAGCATGAAAATCTCGCAATTACTCAATAAAGATGCATCATGTAGCATTAGGATCCAGTCTCACATGGTTGGGTAACCTCCAGTCAGTCAGAAGTTGTTTCCACGCCGTCAGTTTAACTTCTGACATATGGGGCAAACGTAAATCCTGGCAAATCAATTGGTCTGGGGTGCGTTAGTCCTTGATCCCGTCACTATGTTCGGTGTTCTTCAGGCACCGAGCCCGAGGAAGCGGAGGAACTACATCACACCCAATCTGGCCTTGTTCCTGAATATGACTTGAATCCTTCGTGGTCGACCTGCCGATCTATCACCTCTTCAGTGCCCATTATACCGTAATTCGAGGCTGTGGCCAGTAAGATGGTTACCGTCCACGCGATGTCACCTGTCAGACAAAAGGATCGCAGACCCGCAACTCGCATCCTCCCATCCTACGGACCGCACCCGGCTACGCCGTCCCGCTGCAGCCAGAGCACTCTTATCGGGCGCACTTTAAAGGGCAGTCTTCCCGCTTTCGTCTGACATGCTCCAGGCTGCCCCCCCCCCTTCCTACGTTTCCGTACTCAAGCGTTAAATCTCACCGTGACTGGCTAAAGCTTACGTAGTCCGAGCTTACGGGCGTCGTGTAGCGTCGAAAAGGGTGGCAGACACTCACTGTGCCGCGATTAAGCCGCGACGGTTCCAAGCTATCAGCAGGATCGCGGCCCACATCAGCGCATCCCCATGACCGAGTCGGACGAGCCCGAGGCTCCCACCATTCACGAAGAGAGGTCTCGCAGGGAAATGCTTCTGGGTCGGCCGCCTACCGCGATTTATTGATCCTCCACGTAATGTGATTTACAATGAATCCTACCCCGCCAAGATGGTCAGGGGAAAGTCGCTAGGGGGAGCTCGTTCTGACGCCATTCAAAACCTGGTACTTAAAGGGGCTATATCGCAACCGACGGCTTGGTAAAGAAGATGGGAACAGTGCTCCGCTTCTGCTCACTGCGTGCTCCTGTGTAGCGCATCCAAGATGAAGGTTCTCTCGAGCTCCCTAGCTCTCGCAGCTGCACAGTGTATGTCCGAATAGTGGCAGGCATGACAGCAATTGTATTCGCTGACCACCTTTCAGTCTGCTTAACCGCACTCGCTGCTCCCGTAGCCGATGACGCTTTTGACTACATCGTCGTCGGTGGTGGGCCTGGAGGTATCGTGACGGCAGACAAGCTTTCGGCTAGGGGAAAGAAGGTCCTGTTGATCGAGAGAGGACCTCCTTCCTCCTACCGATGGGGCGGCAGTAAGTCGTCCTTTCCATCTCAGTATCAGCAGCAGGGCTGACACGATTGTCATAGGACGAAGAGGTGCGTGGCTGGAGAACTCCAACCTCACCCGCTTTGACGTTCCGGGCTTGTACAATGTGATCTGGGAGGATAGCACGGGCATCAAGTGCCCCGACATTGTCCCAATGGCAGGCTGCGTTCTCGGTGGTGGCTCGGCTATCAACGCAGGTCTCTGGTTCAAGGTGGGTTCTTATCCAGATGACACCTTGTAAGTCGCTAACGTCTGCAGCCTCAAAACCTTGACTGGGATACCAACTTTCCCGCTGGCTGGAAGTCGTCGGACGTTGCTGCGGCTACCGAACGCGCCTTCAGTCGTGTGCCATGGACAGACACCCCGTCTAGCGATGGCATCCTCTATAACAGAGAGACTACGGATCTGATCACAGACGCGCTCGTGGAGAACGGCTGGACCAGCGTTGTCGCCAACGAACAGCCAAACGCGAAGAACAGGACCGTTTCCCTGTCGGAGTACTTCTTCCTGCACGGAGAGCGCGGCGGGCTGTTGGAGACCTATCTCGCTTCTGCAGCCGCTCGAAGCAACTTTGATCTGTGGATGAACACCTTGATCACGAGACTCGAGAGAGACGGAGACACCATCACTGGCGTGCAAGTTGAGTCGGCTGGTGACGATGGGCACAGCGGCACGGTCAAGCTTGCTGATGGGGGCCGCGTCGTTCTCTCTGCTGGGGTCTTTGGCACGGCCAAGATTCTCTTCCGCAGTATGTAAGCCCAAGAGGTCTATTGTCGCTGTATTGACGTCGGTGTAGGTGGTATTGGGCCTAAGGATCAGCTCGAGATCGTGCAAGGAGCCGAGGGTGATTCTCTTATCGACTCCTCGCAGTGGATTGACCTCCCTGTTGGCTACGACCTTGATGACCATGTCAACGTGAGTCTGGCACCAAGCCAACTGATTTCTGTAACTGTTGTTGACGACACGCAGACAAACATCCTATTCGAACACCCGGATATAGTAAACTACGACTTCAACGGCGCATACAACAACCCCATCCCCGAAGACGCAGAGAAGTACCTTTGTAAGTAGTTCGCCCGCAGAAACTCGAATCTTACTGACAATGCCAAATTAGCCAGCCGGGCCGGCATTCTTACCCAGGCCGCCCCCCACATTAACCCAACCTTCTGGGAGGGCGTGGAGGGCAAGGACGGCGTCGACAGGTGGTTCCAATGGACTGCATACATCGGCGGGCCGCAAGAAGGTTCCGAGTACAGTAAGTCATCAATCAACCCTTGCGCCGAGCGACCTGCGCTAAAGACCACAGACACCTCGGGCATTGCTGCCGCTCTCGGCCTCGGCAAGACGTCGCGCGGCCGGATCACCATCAACTCGGAGCTGGTCATGGACGTGGGCGTTCTCCCGTACTTCAACGACGCTGGGAACAACGACTTTGAAGCCGTCGTATCGACAGTGTCTGAGGTTGTTGATATTATCTCGGGAATTCCCGAAGCAACCCTTATTAGTCCTGCTCCGGGCCAGGATGTGCGAGAATTTGTCGAGAGTGTGAGTCAACGACGCATTCCATTGAACAAGATTCATGAATGAAGTATAAACATACTGACTCTATTGCAGCTGGCCGTCAACATCGGCCGCACTGCTAACCACTGGGTGGGAACCACTCATCTCGGCACCGACTCGGGCCTGGAGGGCGGCAAGTCTGTCGTGGACCTGAAGGCCCGGGTTTACGGCACCAAAAACTTGCACATTGTTGATGCAGGAATACTGAACGGCATCTTTACAGCGAACCCCCAGGCAGGGATCGTCATCGCTGCCGAGAAGGTCACGGAGGACATTCTGAAGCTTTAGTCAAGTGTAATTAATTCTACAACGCATCGATCGTCAGCGTTGTCGCATTGATCCACGGCATCGACAAAACAAGCTTTGCGTTCCACTCTCTGAATGGGGTCTCATTTTAACTCTAAATGAAAAGAGGCGGCTACAATGTCCAGTTTTGCGTTGGTATCGTTTATGAAGTGCGAAAAATACCGGTGAAAATAGACAGCAAATGTCAGAAAGGCCGCCTGGCAAGGATGCAGCCAGCACATAAAGATGACAGACCCCTGATGAGGTCTCACACCTACCGCGCAGAGTACACGCAATTCCGCGTGGCCCAAAGGCTTGGTTGACACCACCAACTAGGCAGTACGGACCCCGCAGTGGTCGGATCTCGGCACGAACGCCTGGAGGGAGGCCTTATCTCTACTGCGTGCTAGAACGGCGTGACTCTTCGCCGCCAGTCAGCCTGTCTTCGGCAAGCCTAAAGCGGCCTAGTAAATCATGTTAAACTGTTTGCGTTGTGCGGCCCTCGGGCTTCGGCTGAGCTTATCTACCTTCCTAGTTTAGTTGCCTCTACCGATTTCTTCGGCCTCACCATACCGGAGCTATACTCGGCCTTCTATGAGACTCCCGTCCACGAACGTTGTGGGACTTGTAAAATGCTGAATGCGCTCCGCGATAACTGGGAACGATCCGCCCCCGCAGCAGTAAACTCTGCGCCGAGTCATCGTCTTCGTAATTATCTTCGCGTCTACTCTCGTGGCACCAGGATTGACTGGTTCGTCCGAGACGCAGATTACGCCACTCCCATGAAACCGCGCCGCTAGCACACATCAAGGACACCCCTGCCAGGAACTTGGGCGAGAATTACCATCAAATGCCTTAAACTCTCCCCTCTACCTCTCCAAGCTTCAGCAACACACACTCACCGCTGATGGACAACTTCACCGCGATCGCCGAGTGCGAGGGCTCCTTCGGCCCCGCCGCAACCGCCTGCAGCGACCGCTTCGACTTCACGCTCCTCTTCGAGCAGTCTCTACTAAACATCGGGCCCTCGGCGGCCCTGCTTCTCGCCCTCCCTCTCCGGCTGCATCAGCTCTTCCGCCAACGTCGCAAAGTCCTGCGCCATTCCCTCACCGCCGCCAAGATCGCGACGTGCATTGCCTTCGGCGGACTCCAGATCGCCTTGCTGTCGTTGTGGGCGGAGGCGCCGCTCGCTAACCGTGTTTCCATCGCCGCCGCGGTCCTCGGCGTCCTGGATGCGCTGGCTCTCGGCTTGCTCAGCTACACCGAGCACGTCCGCTCCGTCCGCCCGTCGACCGTCATCTGCTTGTATCTCGTGTTTTCCCTGATTTTTGATGCCGTTCATTGCCGCACACTATGGCTTCTCCCCAACCTACGCGATCTGGCGGCCGTCTCGACTGCGGCACTCGCTATCAAACTCGCCATGTTTCTGCTCGAGATTCAGGGCAAGAGAAGGTTTCTCCGCGCTGCACTGAGGAATCTGAGTCCGGAGGCTACGAGCGGGATTGTGAGCAGAGGCTTCTTCTGGTGGCTTAACGATCTGATGGCGAGAGGTTTCAAGGCCACTCTTTCTACCAAGACCCTTTACGAGATCGACGAGCGCCTGCGTTCCGAAACGCTCCTACAACAGCTAGTACAGCGATGGGACGTGCGCAAAGGCAAGGGGAAACATGCGCTTCTGTTGTCGCTAATCAGCTCAACGAAGATCGCGCTTATGTGCACGGCCTTCCCTCGGCTTGTGTTAATCGGCTTCAGATTCTCTCAGCCGTTCCTGTTGAATAGGATCATCAACTATGTTGACGGCGATAGGGGTTCCGACCCAAGGTCGGTGGGGTATGGGCTCATCGCAGCAACTGGGATGGTCTACCTCGGAACTGCAGTAAGTTCTATTTGAGAGTCTAGGTGTCGATTTGCACAATCCTCTAACCAGGCTCACAAGCTGTCAACGGGGTTCTATCAACACCAACTCTACCGATTCATCACCATGACCCGCGGCTCTTTGGTCTCTCTCATCCTGTCGAAGAATCTCGATCTCAACATTGCTGCTGTAGATGACTCCTCGGCGCCGTTGACCTTGTCGAGTACAGACGTGAGGACGATCTGCAAGGCCTTTGAGTCCATCCATGAGGTCTGGGCGAACCCTATTGAGATTGGAATCTCCGTCTGGCTACTAAGGAGAGAGCTAGGTCTTGGAAGTATCGGCCCGGCCATCACCATCCTAGGTAGGTGGCTCTGATGGCCTGCTCTATCGAAGCTGGATCACTGATCATCATCGCCAATAGTTTGCACTTTTGGAACCGGAAAGCTAGCCCATCTCATGCCCCCAGCAATGAAAATCTGGAACGAGAACATTCAGAAGCGCATCGCCGTGACATCAGAGGTTCTCGGGTCTATCAAAGAGACGAAAATGCTAGGCATGACAGAATTTCTCCAAGAAGCAGTCCAGAACCTCAGAATCAAGGAACTCTCTATGGCAAAGAAGTACCGCGCGTTAATAACCTACATGAACATTCTCGGTAAGCTAACCTCCTTTAACGATGGTCGTTTAAGTCCTAACTCATTGCAGGCAACGCCCCATTCATGCTGAGTCCCGTGGTGACCTTTGGCATTGCCATTCTCGCGCAGAAAATCAACTCCGGGGCGACTCTCTCGATCGCTACGGTCTTCACCTCACTCTCGATCATGAGCTTGATGGCTGGGCCCCTAGCCCAGCTGATCTCCTCTGTACCCGGTCTGGTGTCTTCGCTGGGAAGCTTTGAGAGAATCCAAGGCTTTATTCTACAGTGTGAGGATACGACCGAGCCGTCCGCCGATGGGGTTCATGTCCCGGCTCATAACATCACGCCTACCCTCCCCGAGAACGACGTGGGGACAGAGATGGTAACTCTTCCATACAAAGGGTCGCCTCAGAGAACCATTGCCGAGACCAAAAACGCCTCCTTCTCCATCAAAGCAGGCAACGAACCAATTCTTCGTGACATCTCGATCTGGATTGTGCCTTCGACGATGACGATTATTATCGGTAGAGTGGGTTCAGGAAAGACGACCTTGCTCAGGGGCCTGCTGGGAGAGATTCCTGCCACCGGATCTGTACGGCCATTGCAGGAAACGGCGTATTGCGCGCAAACAACATGGCTTGGTACTTCTACTGTAAGAGAGAACATTCTCGGCCAGTCACCTATGGACCAAGACTGGTACGAGACAGTCACAGAAGCTTGTGCTTTGGTACCAGACTTTGCACAATTGTCAAATGGAGACGAGACGGTTATCGGAAGCAAGGGACAATCGCTAAGCGGCGGTCAGAAACAGCGTGTGGTAAGTTCACTTACGTAGCAACTTCTGTGCGGCGAGAGGGAATGCTGATTGCTCTAGGCCCTGGCGCGGGCGGTCTACTCTAGGAAGCAAGTCCTGGTTGTCGACGATGCTCTAAGCGGACTGGATTCTTCAACCCAAAGCCATATCTGGAATCGTGTGTTTGGTCCAACAGGCCTCGTTCGTCAGTACGGAGCTACTGTTATCCTGACTACCCATTCACGTAAGTTGATCTGGCCTCCGCATCATAACTTCTCCCCTGCTTAACATGATCTGCAAGTGAACTACCTGAAATATGGTGATCACGTCGTGATCCTTGGAGACGATGGCAAGATAGCCAACCAAGGGAGCTTCAACGATGTCCGCCACAGTGCCTATCTCAGGACCCTGTCCCTCGAGGACAATGAACCCAGTGCCACCAGCGGCCAAGACAATGCCGACACACAGACTCGAAAGGAGCCCGGCAAGCACAATCCGCGCGAGGAGACTGGCGATGAGGAGGATCTTCTGAGAAGCGCGGGAGACACCACTCTATACTGGTATTATTTGAAGTCCATTGGCTGGCTGTACGGATCTGCAGGTGTTATATTCCTGATCGGCGACTGCTTGGTTCGAGCCTTCCCTCGTAAGAACAATTGCCCTGCTTATTTGATGCGACGTGATGGGCTAACTTTGTGGCAGAGATATGGTTGAAGTTCTGGACCGAGGACGACGCCAGAACCGGCGGAGCAGAAACTAGCATGTACTTTGGCGTTTTCGCTGGGATGTCTACCTTCGGTTTATTAATCATTGGGACGAACATCTGGGACGTTATTCAATTGATTCATGAAAGTGTTCTGGTGGACTAACAGGTACTCTAGGATCATGTTCGTCATGATAGTCCCAATTTCTTCGCAGAACCTCCACCTGCGATTGCTCCAAGCAGTTATGCGGTAGGTACTTGAACACCGCCGAATGAAGGAAAAGCTTGCTAATCAGTCTTAGAGCGCCATTACCATTCTTCCTTTCCAAAGACACAGGAGACTTGATAAACAGGTATGTCACCTCTACGTGTGCAAGATCAGTTCACATCGCCAACACCCTGCAGGTTCAGCCAAGATTTATCACACATAGACCGAGATCTCCCAGTTGCGTTGTTCATGACATCACTTGGTAACTTGAGACCACTCACCCACACCTGTCTGCGAGGAGCATCATCGGCTAACGAAATGCAGCCGTCCTCGACTGTCTTGCTGGCGCAATCCTCATCATCATTGGAGCCAAATATCTCGCTGCCGCGATACCAGTCGCACTGCTTGCCCTGTACTGCTTGCAGGCATTTTACCTGCGGACCTCCCGCCAGATGCGGTTCCTCGATCTTCAAGCCCAAGCGCCGCTTTTCACCAAGTTGATCGAGACGATCGACGGGCTGTCAACGATCCGGGCCTTCGGATGGCAAGATGCGTTCCGCGAATCCTCGCTCCAGCTGTTGGATCAGTCACAGAGGCCATACTACCTGCTCTTCTGCATCCAGAGATGGTTGACATTGGTGCTTGACATTTTTGTCGGTGCAATCGCGGTTCTCCTTGTCTCCTTGGCCATGATGATCCCAGACGCGACCAGCACGGGTGCCATCGCCATTGCGCTGTACAACGTGTTAAACTTCAACTCATCGCTGGCTAATCTCATCACGTCTTGGACGGAACTAGAGACATCCCTAGGCGCTATATCGAGATTGAGGACTTTCGAGTCACATACACCAGTGGAGCCATCGCCCACAGAAGAAGAGCAGGAACACCTTCCGCCAAAATGGCCATCACAGGGCCGTGTAGAGATCGACCACATCACGGCATCTTACGCTCCGGGAACGAGACCCGTATTGCAAGATGTCACCCTTTCTCTGAACCCGGGCGACAAGGTTGCGATCTGCGGCCGTACTGGCAGCGGCAAGTCCTCCCTGACTCTCACCCTCTTCCGGCTTCTGGGTTTGGATTCTGGCTCTATCGTCATCGACGGCATCGACATTTCCCGCGTTCCTACAAACGAACTCCGTCGCCGCCTCATCGCCGTTCCCCAGGAGCCGCTGTTGTTCCCCGGGACACTACGGACAAACCTGTTCCCCAGCGCCGGAGGCCTCGACCACGACGAAATCCCATCCGACGAGGATCTCATCTCAGCGCTAAATAAAGTGTCCCTGTGGCCAGCAATATCCCTTAGCGGGGGCCTTGACACCGACGTCTCCAACTTGGCGCTGTCAAAAGGTCAAAAACAGCTCCTGTGCCTCGCTCGGGCCGTCATCCGGAAACACTCCAGCAAGGTCCTCATCCTCGACGAGGCGACCAGCGCCGCCGACCAGGAGACTGAGGAGATGATGGCCAGGATCATCGAGGCCGAGTTCGCTGCGCACACGGTGGTCTCTGTCGTCCACCGGCCGCAGGCAATCCGTGGGCTGCACAGGGCTGTGACTTTACAAGACGGAAAGGTTCTGAACATCGGCCCCTCTAAATCTTGAGGACCGCGTCTTAATTATTGATTTCAAGCGGAATTCCTCGGGATCGCAGCATTGGCATATCCTTTCTGGCGCACCTTTTTGTCATTCGAAGTGGTTCGTACCTTTTGTTAGTCCATTCCATACATTTATCTTGAGGAGCATTCGACAAGGTACTTTGAGGTGCTTTGCCCATTCGCAGCTGAAACAATTTGTTGCTTGTACTGTTCAACGACCTTGGAGCATATGCGCCCACCTCTGATGTTCGTCCCATCGTCGCCAATGTTGGCACAAATCGTGTTAACTACTCCCTTTTGTCTCTGGATACACTGTACCGAGGAGTCAGAGCAGACTCAACTCTGTACAGACAAATGTACTCAAACCTTACCGAATCGGTCTGATACTACTAATATGAAGTATCCCAGAGCTTTGTAATTCCTCGCATCTTTCTTCTTTGGGCTGAGCTTTCCCAATCCAAAGGCTCGTATTTGTTCCAATCATCTTTCGTACCAAACCAAGGGTATTGCGCCTCTTCCCTAAGTTCATCAAGCCGGTCTTTCGGCAGTGGGCGATAACGGTAACTCTTCGCAACCGTTCACCTCGTGGCTACGGCACGCAGCCTTTTTTTTTTTTTTTTTGGGAGGAGAGAGGTGGGGACTGAATACTTTCGGAATAGTCCACGCTTTGAAAAAGCTTAAAATAAGGCCGTGTTCAGGTGATTCTTTGAAAAAAATGGACTCGAATGGTCGTCTCAAGCTTCGACTGGCTTGGATTACCGTCTTAGCGTAGATGATGGTGTGGCCCCTTTCGTTCATGTTTTCTCCAAGGTAGGCTCGAAATGGTACCCGTGCATGCAGGACGGCCCGTTTTCAAGGTTGATTTTAGGCATGTCATTTAGTTGTGACGACCGGGCCGCGGCTTGGTTAATGCTCCCATCTACCGACTGCCCCTTCATAGTTCCGGCTCTACGTTACCGGTGAATGCTCCTTTCTGCCAACGTGCAATCTCGTCAACATCTAGCCGTGTTTTAGATGTTTCTCTCAGCTATACTATTCCATTCTTGGGCCATCTGCGCTTGACATTAGCGGTGCTGAAGGCCTAACCACGTGGATCATGTGGCTACTCGCACGGTTGTTGCAGTTGGAAAGATTGCCAGGAGACACACCTGTGCGCCCCTGTCAGCCCTTTAGTCTACACTGTCCAGCTGAATTGAAAACTTGTTTGAAAGGAGTAGTCATTGTCTGTCTAAACAGGATTTGAGGCGTCGTACGAGGCGTTCAGCCCCCCCGAAGCGAAAACGCGGGTGTGGCTAGCGCCAGGGGTAGTTAACCAGCCAGCTGGGTCGATGCTCGAGCTTACACACCGGAGGAACCTCCGACTACAGAATTAGTTTCGTTAGTTGACAGAGGGAGCTGATAGAATCAGGCTAACTATATAATGCCAAAATACAATCATGGCTCGGTTTGCCGTGCTTGTTCAATGTCATACATATAGAGAGACCTTCACCACATGCCAAGTCAACCACAGCCAAGACCACACGCTCCACGACCATTCTCTCTAGTCCCTTCGGCGCCATCCTGTTTCTTCTGCCAGACATGGCTCCTAAAACTACCCTGTGGCGTTTATCGCTTCTATTCGGTCTCACCCCTCTCGTTGCCGCCTTTCCAAGCCTTCCCTCCACCCACGACCGCAGAGATGCTTCGCCTTCTGGGTGGACCTACAAGGCCTGCTACACCGACCTCTCAAAGGGCCTGCGAACACTCAGCAGCAATGTCTTGACAACCGATGACATGACTCTCGAGAAATGCAGCACATTCTGCTCCGGCTACAAGTACTTTGGAGTCGAGTATAGCAGAGAATGTTATTGCGGAATCGACCTTCAATTCGACGCCAGCGTCGCAGACGAGGGCGACTGTAATTCCCCGTGTTCTGGCAATTCTCAAGAAATCTGCGGTGCCGGCAATCGTATCAACATCTATTCCAACAACAACTACGCTGCCGTGGGCCCAGCCACACTTGCCGATCATCCGTACCTCGGTTGCTTCGTTGACGGCAACCAGCGTGTGCTGCCGTCAAAGTCCTTTGCGTCCGACTCCATGACGGCGGCGCTCTGCGCGGCCAACTGCGCCGGCTTTGAGTACTTTGGCACTCAATGGGCTCGCGAATGTTGGTGTGGAAACACGCGGCCGACTACAAGCGCACCGGACTCTGACTGTTCCTACGTCTGCACCGGGTCCAAGACGGAAGCCTGCGGCGGCGACCTCCGGCTCAGTGTCTACGGCCCGGGCGCCGGCTCCGGCTCTACGACCGGAGACAGTGCGTCTTCGGGGACACCTTCTACTGTCTCAGGCTTCGCTTTCCAGGGCTGCTACACAGACAACATTCCTCAGCGTGTCCTGTCCGGGTCGGTCAAGTTCGATGGCGCCATGACGCTCGAGATGTGCGCCTCCTTCTGCAGCGCCTCGAACTACGCCACTTTCGGCGTCGAGTACGGTGGCGAGTGTTATTGTGGCGTAAAGGTGGACGCGGCAAGCACTAAGGTCGCTGAGGCGATTGCACAATGACCTGCAAGGGCAACGCCGCCCAGACATGCGGCGATGGAAACCGGCTCAACGTGTACGCATCCGTATCCGGGACCTCAAATGGTCCTGGCAACGTGGCCAGCGTCAACGGCTTCTACTACTCGTCCTGCTGGCTCGACAACGTCGGCGGTCGTTCGCTTTCCGCCAACTCCTTCGCCTCAGACGACATGACGGTGCAGAAGTGCGCGACCTTCTGCCAGGGGTACAGGTTCTTCGGAGTTGAATATAGCCGCGAATGCTATTGTGGCGACGTCATTCTAGCTTCCAAGGCCGCGGAGCAAGACTGTGGCCAGGTTTGCGCGGGCGACAAGACCCAGTTCTGCGGCAGCGGTGATCGCCTGAGCGTATACAGCACCACATCCCCTTCATATGGATCTCCCTCTGACTCTATTGGCTCCGGTTCCACTGCCTCGGGCGGCTCTTCGGGCTCTTCGGGTTCTCCTAGCTCTTCCAGCTGCACGCCTGCGGGAGCCAACGGTAACGCCAATTATCGATGCGACCTCACCAGCACATACACGGCATCGTTCGGGAGTGACGCAGACTTGAAGGTCTGGTCTCATCGTGTCGACCAGGCGGTCACCAGGTCCTTCGTGCCAGGGAACAAGAATGCGCAGGCGTTGAAGGTCGACTTCAGCCAGATGGATGACTTCGACCTGTCACAAAGCGAATTCGGCCAGACGCTCAACGTTATTCCAGGAACTACATATCAAGCTACTCTTAGCGTGCTAATCAGCACCCGGTCAGCCGACGCTTCTCTGATCCTAGGAGAGCCATGGCTCGACTCCGGCGCGGTTTTGGTGAAGGGTGAAAACTATCGCTTCGCCCGCGCGGACGCGGACAAGGCCGGGTCCTGGCAGACCGTGACCGTCCAGGCTACGGCGCGTTGAAGCTCTCTCAGCGTCGTCTTCCTGATACAGCCAGGCCATCCATGTTACGTGGCCTACAACTCGCTCGAATTCAAACAGCTGTCGGGACCCACGACCATCACCGCCGCGACCGGTCAGGCGCACCCGATGGTGGATTACCATTCCGGAACCCCCGTCTATGCCTCCTGGATGTCCGGCATGAACGAGAGACTCGAAGCACCGGATGCGTTCGTGCCCTCGCGCGTGGGGCCCGCGTCGCCGGGCTACGACGGCGCCGCGAGCGCGCGCTCCATCTTCTTCGGCAACTCGGTCAACCAACAACCCCACGGTGGAGATTCCCGTTCTGGTCGGTGACTGGGAATTTCGGTGCCGGAATCCCATTCAGTGGCCCAGCCATTGTGCGGGTGCGGGCCATGTCATCCAAGAGCACGTCCTGCTTCCTCCAGATGGCCTATCAGCAGCAGATTGTCGGGTATCTTACCTTGGACGGCTGCAGTGGCGAATGGCAGACACTTGAGTCGCTTCCGTTCACCCCCGCAGGAGGCCAGCAGTTCCAGTTGAATATCGATTGCCCCGGCTCGGGCATGAACGGGGCGGCATTTGTTGATAACCTCGAGCTGTTGCCGGCTTCGGGTTAAATTCTTCTGGTAGATTGGAGTAATGCCTTCCTTCAGGTCCGATGTAATAGGGGAACTGTCATAATATAGCCCACAATTACTGTCCCGTAATTGTGGTTCCACTTTTGCGACAGGAATTTATTAATAATATGTTGGCAGTGCCCGCCACTCTGACAGCCATGCCACCAGGTGGCAGCGGTCCTCTAGTCAGCCCCTCCAGCGCTTAGGCCCACAGGGCAGGTTTTAGCATCATATACATCACATCCCTTCCACAAATTATAAACCCAACCCGATTTTTTCAACTATAATATCGAATTTTACAATTATCTCTACTTTCCTAATCATTCCGACAATCACCTCATCGTCTACATTTTTCATCAACCTCTTAATTATACACTTCACCACAACAAGCAAATTCTAGTATTATAAATTAAAATTGAGTACGCATAGGCCATTCCACCACTTTACAAATTAAAGTTGAGTACGCATAGGCTATTCCACCACCTCACAAATCACAATCAAGTGCGTATAGGCCTATCCACCACCTCGCAAATCATAATTAAACGCACATAGGCCTGTCCACTACCTTATAAATTTATTACTCCTCATTATACACTTTATAACAACATCTCCTACCTACCCCTCACATTAACTCTATTAACTACTGTTACGGGCTGATGCCCACGATGGCCTAAGCTTTGCCGGAGGCGTTAACCAGCATCCAATAAAAGAGCCCTCCGGTCAAAGGGGCCTCTGATCAAAGGGCCCCCAGTGACCTCCGGTGCTCCACTAGAGGTCCCCTTTGTTCTCTAGTAGTATAAATTCCTATACCGCCCCTTTTACGAGGAACTTCCTCTCTTCTACACCTTAATTTAAAGTAAATAATAATAGAATACCTTAAGGTCGAAAACACCTAGGCCTGGCCCTTTATATACTTTAAACTTAGGATTATAATTTTATTATAATACTAGGTTAAGTATAGCTCTCTACTAGTTAAGTAGAAAAGAGTATAAGTAGAGCACAGCTCCCTACGAATAACGATACTCCTAGGACTCTAATGGGTTAACCACCGGTTCTTTATTAGTCCTTAGAAGAATAATCGAGATAGCCTAGTTACCCCGATGGACGCCGCTATACCCCCGATACTCTATAGCGAGTTAACTATAAAAGAAATGTTAAACACTATTCTAGGATCCCTATAAGCCTAGATAATAAAGATTAACGAGAAACTGGAGAAGAGTTAGAACTAGAGGTTAATGACCCTTAGGAGTAAAACCCTTTACACTCCTAGTGGTATCCGCACTAATACCCTATTAGTACTCAGTAGCGAGTTAACTCACTAAAAGCCCTTACTTAACCCCCTAAAGCTTTCGGGTAAATAAAAGGAATATGCTTTTTGGGTATAATAAATAAGAGATAAGATTTTGATAGATTACCCCTTTTACTCTATGAACTATGAACTCTAGTACTTAATTAATTTATGTTTAGAAATTGGTCCCTAATAAGTAATTAGCACTTTTTATACTATTAAAAGACCTAATAAAATTAGAAACCCTAAGGATTTTATATATTATTTTAATTATACTTATTTAGATCCGAATACCTAGTCCTAAGTTATTGCCTAGTTATAGACCCTATAATAAAGAGAGAATAAGAGTTTTGTGATATTCTTATTGTCGCAAAAGTGGAACCACAATTACGGGACAGTAATTGTGGGCTATATTATGACACACCCCCCCAGACCGAGGAGAGAAGAGGTCTGCTAACTAAGGAATTAGCACCGGCTTACACTCACAGCTGACAAGTCCTTATTGACTGTTACTGGGTGCCGGCCGCTTCCAGCTGGCAAGTCTAACCTTTTTAGTGACTTGCTACTGAAGCGAGACTGGGTGAGCACAACGAGGCTCGAACCCATGGCCTCTAGGTCGGCCCACATACTACCACTTTAGCGAGGCGTTTAGCCATTCAACCAGAGGGCTCGTAGAGACAAGGGCTCATAACTGTCGCAAAAGTGGAACCACAATTACAGGACAGTAATTGTGGGCTATATCATGACAAGAACAGAGTATAACTAAAAGCTAATTATTGGTGAGATAGTTTAAGTAACCTAGGACTAATAGGATTCGGAGCCTCTGTACTACCTCGAAACTAGTATCCGTGTTTAAACTACTAAGGGGTAAAGAATTAGTAAAACGTTAATTAATATAAGTAACGTGGTTGATAAGCGAGCGGATCAAACAAGAGAGCGGATCACCCAACCGCGACTTTCCTATCTTCACACTTTCATCACATGTCTAGCCACAAAAAACAATGCCATCATCAAATAAAGAAGGCCAATTAATCCTTACCGTTCAGGTTATTAGAAATACCACAAATCTTAGTATACGAGCAGCTACACAGATTTACTCAGTACTATTTACATCTGTATATTGTCGATTAAAGGGCATTATATCACAACACGACACTATACTAAATTCAAGGAATTTAATGGAGCTTAAAGAGGAGAAGTTAGTTAAGTATATTCTTGACTTGGATTCCCAATTGTTTCCTCCCCGGATCACTAATATAAAAGAAATGGCCAATCAACTACGTGCTGACCGCGACGCACCTCCGGTCAGCAAACACTAAGCTTCGAACTTCGTCAAACAACAACCACAACTCCGAACACGTTTTTTTCATAAGTATAACTATAAGAGAGCCCAATACGAAGGTCCAATCGTAATAAACGCATAGTTTCACCTTATAATAACGTGGTTCATCATCGAGCGGGACACCATCATCGACCAGGACACTTTTCCCACCTTCATCATCCTCCAACTTTAACACATCTTTTCTTCCACTATATAATACCTAATACCTTATCCGAAAATAGGATTAATTTAGCGATTAAAACAATTCGATTAACTCCACAATTAAGTATCCAATACATAGTAATTATTTATAATATTCCTAAAGTTACCCTTTATACTAGAATGAACGGTCAAACTGCTAAAACTAATAATATTAATGTACCATTGAATTTAATAGAGACCGAGGAAGAGTGTGTGTGTGTGTGTAATATTTAACGCCGTTGCTGGCCTCCCGAGGGGCATTCGGCGTATAGGGCTACCAAAGATATCCTACAAGTTAAGCCTATTAGCACAGAATTTCAAGCCTTTTGCCCGTGACCACTATACAATGGGCCTCCAAGTTGGCATTACCTAACACCTAATAGAGCCTTTACCTAGACCTAGCCGAAGGTTTCCTATGATATACCCTAATAATAGTTCACTATACCCGTCCCCCGTATTACGAGCTCCTCCTATTAGTGGCCACAATTCACCAGCAACTTAAACGGCTTTTGTATATAGCTCCTCCTTTAGAAAATAAGTATAGTATTTTAGAGTACTCTTCGTAGTTATAGTGTTTTGTTGGTATTAGGCGGCTGTTTGTATAACCAGTAAGAGGAGGTATAGCTTATTCCTCTCTGTCCTATTCCGCCAAGCTCTACGACGGATAAAATACAACTATGACTCTTTGAGGGGTAATCTTTATTCGTATAAGGGATTATGTTAAGAGAGCGAAACCGAGGAGTTAGTCGATAATAACTTCATAGTACCTAATTAGACCTCGGATTAATTGGTCTACTATTATATCCGTTATAATATCCTTTAACAACTCAAAAATTACATTCTTTAATAAACAATCGGTCACCACCATAACATTCATAACCCCATCACAACGGGAAGGGGGTAGTCCTATTATAAAATCAATAAAGACCTCTACTCAGATCCGTCCAGGGATAAGTAGAGGCTTTAATAAGCCCCTCTTCTTATCATATTATACGTTTCCTCGTCCATAAACATCACAATTCCTTATAAATCTTCGGACATCCTAGGATAAACCTAGCTAGTGGAACTAACGGCTAATTAGGGCCTTTAAAATGTCCCTCCCCGGATATCCTATTAACGTAGAGTTATAAAACCTCTAAATTAAACCCGTCCTTAAGGGCTCATAATATGGAATCCAAATTCTATCCTTTTATAATAATCTCTTATTATCATCGATTATATATTCTAATAATATCATCGGCAACTTTTATTAAGAGGGAAGTTATCGGTCTCCTTTTTATACTACCCCCCTAATTAACTAGTATTAGTTATTCTAATCTAAGGTTTTATCCCACTAAAAGCGTAATAACTCTTCTTTAAAAGGGTTTAAAGGGGGTTCCATCTTATCTAAGCTAGGGTTATTGGTCTAATCCATATCTCCAGGGGAGTTTCTTATACTAAACTCAACCCTCTCTACTTACCCTGATCAGGCCTATACTTCTCTAATTACTACTATATTATTAACTCGTAATACATTAATCCTATTCTTTAGGAGTTTAATCTTCCGACCCTTTAACCTATTGTCCTATAGGGTACTAGGGATATCCTATTCACATCTCAACAGTGTATTAGGAACTACTACTTCTTTACTAAGTTTAAACTAAATAATAAAATTATAACAAAATAGTAATTCTAATCACCTAATCTAACATTCACTTAATTATCTTTTCATCATAAAGTACTTCAGATTCAGGTGATTAATTAGGATAATGAACTCTTCCACACTCCGCAGTTCTAAATCCCAATACTCTAAGTAGTGTATTATTACTAATAGTTCCTTATCGTATATTAGGTAATTATACTCTATAAGTAAGTTTTTATGTAAAAAGAATACTATAGGTTTTAGGATCCCTTCGTCGTTATACTACGATAAGGCACCTCCTACTATATAACCAAACAAATCGGTCTCGAATACTATAACTTAATTAGGGTCCCAGTGAGCTAATACAAGTACACTAATCAGGAGCGTCTTTAGCTCCTCGAACACATTAGTGCACTCCTTATTTTAAATAAATGGTATATCCCTTTTAGTTAAGGTTATTAGGGGTTATACGATCCCCGAAAAGTTGGGTATAAACTACCGGTAATAATTAGCAAAACCGACAAACCCACGAACTCCTCGCACTAATCGGAGCACTTCCCATCCCTAGATTATTTTAATCTTCTTAGGGTCTACGCAAATTCCCTTATTAACATTAACAATAAACCCTAAATACTTAATACTCTTAACCTCGAATTTACACTTATCGATATCCATATACAAGCCTACAACACCTAGGTACTCAAGGACCTTCTTAACATTTTCTCTATAATTAGAGAGGGAACCGTCCAAATAAATCAGGATATTATCGATATAAGCTAAGTAGAACTCATCTAAGAAGTCTCGTAGGGTATAGTTAATATATTACTAGAACATCGCGGGGACTCTAATTAAACTAAAAAAGGTAACCATCCATTTATATAACCCATACCTTATCCTAAATACCGTTTTTTATTTATCTCCTTTTTTAACCCGGATCTTATGAAATACAACAATAACATTTAACTTTATTAACCACTTCACTTTTATAAATACCCTTAGGGTCTCACTAATTAGGGGCAAGGGGTATCGGTCCTTTTTTATAATAGTTGTGGCAGATATCTCACTAGTACGGGTAGACTTCATATGAGCAGAAAGTGATTATCTCCTTAAACTACTAAGAAGGTTTATCTGCACCGCTTAAATAGCTTCTAGTACGATAACTAAGCGTCGGAAGCTCGTTGCGTAGGTCTCGGTGGCCATCGTACACTACACCACATAGGTAAACCACGCGCCCACCACCATACACCCCCCCAGTTATAACTATAACTGGACTTTCACGATGCCCTCATTATATCCCCCCTTCTCTACACTAAAGTAGCTATTTATAAATAAATGAAAAATCGTTAAAAGCCGAATTCTAAGTGAATAAAATCCAGCTTTTTAAATAAGTGTAGAATTGTCCTAATCGGATAAGAAAAGTTGTCACCTCGTAGTATCTTAGGTCTAAGTAGCTCCTACCTCTCCTGCGTCGCTTCTAAGGGTAGGTGTGCATAGCCTTAGTGAAATCTACTGCGCACAGCCTTTGGTAAGATTTTCCCTTTTTTTTTTTTTTTTTTTTTTTACAATAACAAGTATATTATACATCGTAACCCTTCTTCGCACTGCGATTCCAGCTTTATATACCCGATTTTTCGTTGAAACGGTTTCTAAGAGATTACTGACGATTATTTTAGATACCCACCCTAAAGAACCTCGCCCTCGCAGCATCTTTAGACGCTAAGGCCGCTCACCGTGAGTTATTTTCCCTCTTCGTACCCATCTTTGGCTAAGCTAATTCTTTACTTTGGATATAGGTGCCCATAAAAACAAGAAGTGTGTTAAGTGGAAAAAGGAGAAGAAGAAGTAGTAATAGGGCGGCGCCGAGGATCCTTAGCCCGAGGACCCCCCCACTGGGTATCCCTTTAGGGATAATCCCTTTTAGGGTATCCCTTCCCCTGGGAACACGGCTCTCACTACCGAGGCCGAGAAGCTTAACTTTTATATAATTACTGTTTCCCCGTAGTTACTACGATTCCCGTTAATTTATGAGAAGTCGAGAAGTTATATAATACCTCCGGTTTTAGTAAGCTTATTATATCCTAATTTAACGGTTCCACTTTTACTAATAGTATATAAATTCTAACGAAGAGGAGGAGGAAGAGGAGGAGGAAAACGTAGCACCCCGGTGCCCTTATTATTATAGATTAACACTTCTCCTATACTCTTTATTATTCTTCTATTAACCTATATTTTTAGCCGCCTACCTCCAAAATCTAAAGGAGATTGGTCCCCTCGGGGACTAGTCTACGGGTCCTTCGCCTGGCCATCGAGGTCGTAGCGAGGGACGGGTACTTTAAAAACGGGCTAAGCCCTACCTTGGATACGTCCAGAACACGGGGCTGGTTGGTTTAACGGCATTTACTTTGAGGGTAGTAGTATTCACTGTACTAGTTGCTAGGGGTACACTTATGACCCTGCTCCCTATCTAGTGGTTATTTTTGGTCGCCGGCTTTGCGAGGCCCTCGACGCCCTCGCCGAGGAGAAGAAGGAGGAGGCTAAGGAGCCTTAGGAGAAGAAGAAGGCTTTGTGTAAGGCCAATATGGTATATTGTTTTTTGTGTTTAGATATTTGTTTTAAAATGTTACTAATTTTAGTGTAGTTGGTTGACCATTTTTATGGTGCCCTCCGCCTATTATTAGTGGACCCTGTGTTCTGTGCTAAGCTGGGTAATGGTGAGGTTAGTGGAGTTATTACTCTTATTATCCCCGTTTACCTAGCTCTAGCCTTTGTTACTATTACCCTTAGTGGTGTGTTCGTGGGTTCTGCGTTTACTTGCGCCTACGCCGTTGACCTAGTGTTTAGTGTTATTACCGTTATCGAGGAGCTTAAGGAGCTCCTTTTACGCATTTAAGCTGAGGGGGGGCTTTGTACCCCTTATTAAAATTCATTTTAGAGAGCCTTCGGGCTCACGAGATCGTTTCCGGGCTGCGCCGCTGCCCTTACTTTTGCGAGTTGTAGGCCTAATTTGATGTTATTTCTATGCTCCCTTTTCTACTTATCTTATGTTGTGATTATATGTTGAATATCTGAGAGGTTAAGTAAAGTTTTAAAGAACTCGAATTTAGTTTTAGAGAGGTTCTTTATAAGTCTGTCCACTAGTATCTGATTTATAGGTAAATACACTATTTCGAAGTTACCCGCTATGTATTCCTGTTGTAGCCATATATTCTGGATATTAATATGCTTAAGTTGTGTAGAAATGCGTTCCCCTACGCTAATAACTAATCTTATTATTTACTAATTATCGTAATAGAACTTCTACGCTTTTTCAATGTCCAGGGTTATCTCCCTAAAAAGCTTTTTTAGAGCTATTATCTCCTTTGCGGTGTGCTCAAGGTTAAGGAGTTCCGCTTTAGTTATCGACGTCGTAATAGTGTTCTATTACGCTGCTTTCCAATGGATCGGTCCTCTAAAGAGGGAGATGATATATCCCTGAGAGGACTTTTGGGTTTCCTTGTCGTCTACGAAGGAGGCGTCTCCAGCGATTAGAAGAGCCTGTCCACCCCCAGCGTAACCAAAGCTAATTACGAGGAACCTCAAATTATATAAGTATCGTATTACCTAATTAATAACTGCTATATGCTGAGGGCCTGGGTTTGTGAGGAACTAAGAGAGTTGTGTAATAGTAAAGGTGATGTTTAGTTGTATTATAATAGTGGTGTATAGCGTAAAACCGACTTTTTCCTAGTAGATCTTAATTTCGGTGTGTGTTGCTACGTCGTCGAAACGCTTGAAAGTAACGATTGGAAGTGGTGTTAGAGGCGCCAAGCCGTTTACGAGCTTAAATCTCTGTGCAATTTTCTTGATATACGTATTATACGATAAGTAGATCTTTTTGTTTTGTTGGTCTCGGATAACCCTTATACCGAGGTAGTACTTAACTAGACTTTGGTCCTTAAACTCGTAGGTCGCCTTAAGCTTGTTAATAATGGCTTTCCCTAAGGCCCGGTTTTGTATATAGAATAAGACTAGGATATTATTTATATAAAAGAGAATAAAGACCTTCTGGTTAGGGCTGAAGAAGAGGTACACATCTTCTGTACAGGGCTTTAGGCCTAACTTACGTAGGGTCGAAGAGAACTCCTTATACCATAATAGTGGTGTATCCCTTAGTCCATATAAGGCTCGGTTAAGTTTAACGCACTTCCTATGCTAGTAGAAGCCGTTAAGTAACTTATAAGTAACCGGCCCTCCCTCTAGGTCAATGTCTGCGTTAAGAAAAGCGTTAACTACATTAAACTATTGGACTTCGAGATCGAAGTGCACTGCTATCACCATAGCGAGTCTGAACGTGCGAGCGGCTAACGTAGCCGTGTATATCTATTGTAGGGAGTTTACTTCTTGGAGGTCTCCCCGGACGTAGATCCACGCTTTGTAGTGGTCTAATTTACCGTTTACGTCCCTTTTATATGTGAAAACCCACTTTAGGGGAATTAGCTTTGAACGAGCTAATACTCGATTAATTACCCTCTAAGTCCCCTTCCTTAGTAGGTTCTGGACTTTTGTATACACTAACTCCTTAAATCTGTGTTATAAGTTAATTAGTAGGTGCCCTATATCCCTCTACGTTTATAGGGGTTTTAGTAGGTCGTCCATATTGGGTTTCTTTTCCCCTCCGGTGGACTATCTTTTTGTGAGCTTATTAGCTCTCTACTGATTAATAGCTGTAGTAATAATAGTGTAAAGTGTATGGTGTTCTTTGTTTCCCTCCTCTTTTCCCTTCTACTAATTAGGTAAAAAGGTATTAAAAAAGGGATCCTATTCTCGCGAGTTAGGCGTATCGCTTTTATTTCCCACTAATTTCTGAGTTACGAAGGCTCCATCGCCTAGCGGCACTTAGTGTACCCTCCTACTTATGTGTATTGGGTCCCCATAGTCCCGGCGTTTATATTTACACCTCGGGGACCCCGAGTTACCCCGCATTTCCGTACTTAGGGGATTACTACCCTAATTATACGAGGGTTCTTTTATATTAATAATACTAAGTTAAACGTTTTCTATACTCGGAACGGACTCCTTTAAAGCTAAGTCTACTTCCCCGGAGTTCTCTACCACTACCATATCCCCACCCCCGAGCCCTAGTATACCTTCTAGGTCCGGGGTTTACTCTAGGGTTAATAGTCCTCCCTATTCTCTAATTTTAGTAATGGTCTTCTATGCTTCAGCGTCCTAAAGTGCTACCTCTGAGGACTATGGCTTATTAGAATCACCTTTTAGTATATTAAAATCTCCTAGTATCTCCCTTATAGCGTCGGAAAGGTCGAGCAGCTCTTAGATATTGTCCATAATAGCCTGTATTTCTTTGACTTATATTTTCGTTATTTTTAACTCTGGAGAGTAGAACTAGGACTCATTAAAAGTCACATTCCGTATAATAATGATCTGGTTAAGTGCGGGAACCCAGATCTTATAGAGGTTATACGTTAAAGGTACATACTCTACGAGGTATCCAATATGCCCACAAGGAATCACTTTAAAGTTTCTCCTTTTTATTCCCATTTCCCTTTTATGTATAACTAGGTAGGCCTTATAACTAAACGCATATATTCCCCCCTAGTGAGGTTAAAGGTTTTGTATAGGTGAAATTAGTAAATTAAGTACTCACCATTTATAGTACTAGTGAAACCATTCTTCTTTTACTTAGAGAGGTGATTTTTATTAAGTGGATTCGTAGGGGCTTATATTAAAAAAATGAATTCCCGTAATAACATATTCTAGAATAAGTTTTTTCGGTAAGTTGGTGGTAATGCGTATTTTAATTCCCTTAGTAATAACCTCTTTTCCTGTGTACTTTACTCCACTAACCAGCTTTTTTATGTGTACGGGTAGGAGTTCTAGGTCAATTCCTAATTCTATAATCCAAATCTCGTAGTTCATCTCACCCTTAATCCTAATCACCATACACTTAATATCCTACTATATTTTGCAGATTGTAAGTCCCTTTTATTGGTGAACCCATCGCTTAAATATAAAAAGCACATTAAAAACCTCTTAATGTATTTTATTTAAAAACCCGAATCCGAATAGGTGCCCCGAATATTCGTCCTTAATAACCAGAAGCTATAAGTACTCTAATTTTCCGCGTAGGAAATCAAAGAGATCCCACGAGATCCTATAATAGGGTCTAATAACTTTTACCTCTAAGGTCCTCCTCGAGATTATGCTCTGCGTATGCGTGAGTGAACAATCCTCGCATTGGATCTGGGTTAAGCCGAGTACCCTTACCCCCCGAGCATAGTAAACTAACTTCTCGAGAGTTTTAGGTCCTAGGTGTCCAGAGTATAAGTGCCAGATAGTTACGTCGTTAGAGTGGTCACTGAGTGGCTCGTAGGAAGGCCTCTTATGGTATTTCCGTAGTTATGTAGTCAGGATTATCCCAGCGGAGCTGATTAGCACCGTAGAACAAGGATCAGAAGAGTAAGAGGAAATGGGTTTATATTCGAAGAAGACTAAGTTCATCTTTTTCTTAAATTATTTGAGCTTCAGATTGTTATCGAGCTTCCCGTAGTGCAAAGAGCAGTCTAAGCCGCAGAACCAGACTTTCGACTTTAGTAAGTGCATTTCCGAAACGATATTAACGTAGAAGTTCTTAACGTACACCATATCCTCGAAGTAAAGGTCTTCTGTGTTAGGTCCCTTTTTCCCGTTGAGTGTGCCCTTAAGGACTCACTTTCCTCGACCCAAAATAGGAAGAGAAGAGGTGCCTACTTCGATAAACTCCCCCGGGGGTAAGGCCACATAGGAGCTGGGTTCTAGGAGATCCTTATTATTAATAAAATAGAGAACTCCGTAGTTATCTAGTACTATACTATTTAAGAGTGGGTAATGGCCATAATAGGGTATAGAGTATACTTTATAATTAGAGATACCGGGTTCCTTCCCTAAAAAATCAGGGTTAATTAAAATAGTAACGATATTACTGGGGTAATTAGGTATTTCACTACCTTTTCCACCCTAGCCCCTATTATAGTTATTATTTCTCCCCTAGTTATTTCCTCCTCAACTTCGCTAATTTACGGAGGAGGAGGTTCCACTAAGCCATCCCTTATTTTTAAACTTAGCCCAAAATTAACTCTACTTATTGGAGTTTACCCTATCCCTAATATCCATAATCTCCCTCTAATTTAATATAACCCTACATTATTTCGAGATTCCCATAAGGGCTAGCTCGACGTGCACACAGTTTTGCAGTTACTAGAAGTGAGTTAAGCTATAAGGGTAGTCGTTCCCGAGTAATTCGCTATCTAAGCGGCCTCCGAGGGTTACGTATACCCCTACGTTACGCAGAGTCTTCTTCGTAAATGAGGCCTCGAAATAGAGGGTATAATAGATTTTGTCGTATTATCTGAGCATAAGAAGGGGTCTCCCAAGCTCTTCGTCTATCGTAAACTAGGCTAGTTAATTACTTACCTAAGTCGGGTTCTAATACACCTGAATTACTTCGAGAAAGTCCTTAATACCGAGGACTCCCTGGATCTCCGAGATATTATAGATTTCTATACATATATAAGCGCAATCCCACTCTTTAGTCCATCTCTTTAGGTTAACGTTCCCGTAAACTCTTTTAAGAACTACTCGGTACTCTTTATATATGAATGTTAGAATGCTTATCTCGGTGGGGACCAAGTACTCTTTCAGGGCTCGAACGAGGCCCTAAAGAGTTGTATTTTCTCTGATCCCCTGAGCAATCTGCGCATTAACGAGTAAGTGTAGTATAACGGTCTTATTGATCCAGGATTATACGGAGTTATAATTGTTTACGAGAATAGTTCTCCGAATAATGCATATTACTTCTTCCTTTTATAGTATTAGGAAATCATCGTATATATTACTGATCTTAAGAGGACTCGGAGGTCTCACTACTACGTTAATTTAAGAACGAATAGTGCGTTAATTCTAACCCTCGTCCATCTAGGAAGTAATGGTATATTCGATTATTTATTGATCGTTCCTTTATTTAAGGTACATTTCTAAGGTGGTAGAGGCCGCACTAGTACGACTTTTAAGGGGCTCGGTATCTTCGGCGTTAGAATTCACTAGGTGCTAAACGTCGTTCTACTTAGCCTAAAGCCTAAGTTATACAATCCAGAGAGGCTAGTCCTAGCTTTTCTCTAAACGTATAATCGTGTTCATAGCGAAGGATGGTAATAGGCGCCGAGATAGACGATTCGGGTACTCGATGGGCTCATAGGAGTTGGGTTCTTATGTATAGAATATAAAAATAAGGGAAATTATAAGTGGGAAAAGTAAAAGTCCCGTATAAATAAACTAAGGCTATAGTTAAGGGGTAGTTCACTAAGCTGGGCTTATAATTGTAGTAAATATCTCATTAGTATGAGTAGACTTCATATGGGCAGAAAGTGATTGTCTTTTTAAGTTACTGAGAAGGTTTATCCGCACCGCTTAAATAGCTTCCGGTGCGATAACTAAGCGTCGGAAGCTCGTTACGCAGGTCTCGGTGGCCATCGTGCACTGCGCCACATAGGCAAGCCACGCGCCCGCCACCACAATAGTATTAAGGGCACGATAATTAACGCAGAACTATAACCCTCCTCCAAGCTTCCGGACAAATAGAACGGGTAATAATATAGGGGAACTACTAGCCCTAATAAACCCTTTATCTAATAATTCTATAAGGGTTCAGCGTAATACAATTAACTCTTCCCTTAATATACCATATAAAGGTCCCTAGGTCACTAGTTTATTTTAACCATAGGAGTCCTTCTTAATAAGGATAGTATAATCGACGTTCTTCTAGTACAACGGTAATTAATTAGCCTTATCTCAGTTAAAAATATATAAAAACTTATAATAATACGTAGGGAGTTTTGTCCTCGGGTTTATCTTCATTTTTAGTACTAGGACCTTCTCGATATCAGCTACACTTATAGAGAATGCGTTTAGGGTGGATATACTAAGAGGGGTCTCTCTTCTTTTCTATGCCCACCTAATTAAAGCTAAGAATACTAATCTAATTTATTATTAGATTAGGAACTTTGGATTTTACCGGGCTTAACCCGGTTTCCTTTCTATTACCTAGTAGTCCACGACACTTATATACAGAGTACCTCGTACTAAGTAAACCATAACATCATCGTCAATTATCCAGGACCTTCCAAGGATAACATCGTCTTCTTAGTTAGGAATAATATAAAAGAATAATCGGTATCGTTTATAATTATTAATATCGATATTAGTCTAAATAACGTAGCGGATTATACTAGGAATTGTAATAGTAATTTATATTAAGTTCCGAGGTGTAATACTAATACATAGTAAGTGGAGTTTCTTAGTGAAGGCGTCACTAATCAGGGCGTATATTAAACACCCTATATCAGCAAGGGTAATTGTGTAGCGTATCCCATTAATCCTAATATTAATATAAAATAAGTTATAATTTATACTCTTTTTAACGACCTTTTATTCCTCCACAGCTTATTCCTCCTAATAACGACTTTCACTAGGAGTTACTCTTTTCCCGAGTCCTCAGAGTCCTAATCAGAGCTACTATCCATTTTACTTTATTCCTTAATTTTTCTTTTAAAAGTCTTAGTTTTCCTTATTTCTTTTCGATCCTCAGGGTATTACTATTATGTCATGATATAGCCCACAATTACTGTCCCGTAATTGTGGTTCCACTTTTGCGACAGTTATGAGCCCTTGTCTCTACGAGCCCTCTGGTTGAATGGCTAAACGCCTCGCTAAAGTGGCAGTATGTGGGCCGACCTAGAGGCCATGGGTTCGAGCCTCGTTGTGCTCACCCAGTCTCGCTTCAGTAGCAAGTCGCTAAAAAAAGGTTAGACTTGCCAGCTGGAAGCGGCCGGCACCCAGTAACAGTCAACAAAGACTGGCTTGTCAGCTGCGAGTATAAGCCGGTGCTGATTGCTTAGTCAGCAGACCTCTTCTCTCCTCGGTCTGGGGGGGTGTGTCATAATATAGCCCACAATTACTGTCCCGTAATTGTGGTTCCACTTTTGCGACAGTTCTTTAATATCTTAGTTATTTATACTATTACTAAAGGGAGCATCGGATCGAAATATAGCCTTCTGACCTATAAGTATAATATATAATAGAGCTCCGGGTTACTATTAGTTGGGGTCCCTTGGCAGAGCTCGGATTTTCTAATTTATACTCAGGCTCATTATTACCTATTTTACTTTTATCCCTTAACACTAGTCTCCTTTAGTCTCTTTGGGATTCTTAGTAGTATCTCCACTAAGACTATCTCTAGTTCTAGGGAACTAGTTAACTCTGGGTGGATAATGGTATTATTAACTCAGCCTTCTTAGCGATGTTATCTAGTTCTTATTTAGTAATAGGTAACTTATATACTATAACTTGTTTTTATCACTTTGGTGTTAGTTGGTTAATAACGTTTATAATATAAATCCTTTTAGGGACAGGGTCCGGGTATTCTACTTTTACTATTTTATAAATGTTAATAAAGTTCTAGTAGAATTATGCTATTTTCTGGGTTATTACTTTAAAACGGCGAATAATACTAAATACCCGGGTCCCATTGTCTATTATACTAATATATAACTAGGTTTCCATCTCTACCCAGGAGATTCTGGTTAGTTCGTTCTCGTATTTAATAACAATATAACTAGACCATTTTCGCTAAATCCCATTATTAAAATACCCGATAATATATAAAACTCTTATAATATTAATACTTAAGTTGTCCAAATTTATAACGAAACGTCCCTTTAAGTTAAAAACGAAGACGTTATAATTAGCCTAGGATCCCCCTTTGTATTTAAGAGTCGGGAAATGCATTTTTCCCTAAAGGTCGGATTTCTATTACTTAGGGACCTATTGAGTAACGGCTTTTATAACAACTGTACTTTCCTCGAGGGTCGACGTTCTGTTCCTTAGGGCTCTTAGGTGATTGCATTCCCTTTTAAGCCGGATCGTAACCTCCTCGTTTATAATAAGCTGGTCTAGGTCTTATTTAGTTAATTCCTGGTTATTAGTGGTTTAGGTTTAGTTCTAGGTTTAATCGCCGGGTTGGTGTTCTTGGTTAGCGAGGTTTAGGTTCTCGTCGACTTTATTAGTATAAGGAGTCCCCGATACTCCTAATTGAGTTTAGTAGTTCGCCGGGTTAATAATAGTTAATTTCTTTTAACTGATCATCTTATTACTTCGATAATTTATACCCTTATTCGAGTAAATAAAAAGAAGAATGTGTTAGGGGTTTACGGTGTGAAGTAAAGAGGTTAGTAAGAGGACAATAAGTAGGTACTAGTTATAACTCTTATTTTTCTCTAACCCTCTCCTAAAGGGGAGGGACAGGCCTTTATATATATAGTCCTCCTTAGTCAAGCCCTATCGCAGTCTGGAATCGGCTTAGCCGCCATGCTTTCCTTAGTCAAATTCCAGCCACGTGACAATCCCTAAGGTCTTAGAGGACGCAATTAGTGTACTCATTAATGAATTTAATAAGAGTACTACGGAGGACTATAAAATACTTCATAATGTGCTTAAGTGTGCTTAGTACTTCTACAACTATATTGTTAACCTTATCAATGACTACTCTAATCACTATTAATTCATTATCCTCCTTAACTACTTTAAAATAAAATTTCCGAATACCTATAAGTTTTACACCACTAACAACAAAACACCTAAGTAGAACAATATCGTCTAAACCCTATTCACTTTTACACAAAAAAAAGAATTAGTATTACTACTTTTAAGAAAACCACTAACATCTCCTAATAATAAAACAGATTAATAAGAAAATAATTACCACATCGTTTATTAACAGGTCCGATAACAAATACGACCACTATAACCACAATTATCCCACTTAACAATACATAACTACCCATACCAAGCTCATTCCAAATAACTAGCCCAACCACAAGGCCATCCTAGTAAAAGCTAAGAAGTACATCTATAAAACTAAATACAAGTAGGATTGTTGGATTCACCTTACCAGGCCTGGTTGTAGTGGGTGGGCAGATAATGATATATTCGTCCTATTTGTTGTTATTGTATGAGGTAGGAATCGAAGGTGGAAGGTGGTGCTTAGGGCCGCTAATATGAATCCGATCTCTGACCTCTAATTAGCTCGCTAATCGGGCTAATCGGTGATATGTGGTAATAGGTGTCACTAATTGGACGGTGGTGTTCTGATACTGGTAACTCTCTTTTTTGCCGTAAAATCGCTATTTAATGTTGAATGGGCGATTTTGAGTGTTATTCGACGTGGGCGTTGAATTGCTTAAAAATGCGATTAAATTGATTGATGAAATGAGTGTATAAGGTGGTTGGAAGCGGTAAAACTGCCCTTTTTAGTTGTACCGCCTCCTGGTAGAAACGAGCGTCTCCCGGGCCCAGCCATGGGTTTGTGGTTGTTTTGATGTCCTTGATGATGTTAACGGTAATTCCCCCTTTTCTCCTATTATATTCCTCCTCTTATTGACATCGTGGACGTCTCCTAGGGCCTTATTACCTATCTCTTTATCCGTATTATCGCCCTTATATCTTCGATGAACTTTGTGACGGCTTGATTCGGTGTTACTTTTATGAACCCGTCAGTAGGGTTATCGTCGCCGTGGATCCATTGGATTCCGTAGAGTTCTCACCGTTTGTACGATTATTTTAACATTATAATTGCGAAGGGCTGGTCCTAGGCCTTGTCTCAACCGAAAGGTAGCCAAATACTGTTTATTTCAAGCTGAAGAGGAAAAGGGTAAACTATGATATAGCGCAAAATCTCTGCTTCCTAGGGGGTGGGCGCTAGTGGGGCACCGGTGGGGCACTAGTGCGACCACGGGCATAGCCCGGGCATAACTGTCAGATTGAGCGCTCGGCTGAGCGCTCGGCGCTCGCTCGGAAGAACTATAATCCCGAGCGCGCGCCCCATCCTCCTTGGGGCACCCCCTACCCCTATTCCTACGGGCCCAGGGGGTTTCCAGGAAACTTAGAGACACATAACAGAATATACGCAATTTTAACCACCAACTCGACAATTAACAATCTAATACGTGCTGCGCTTCAAATAAGCGCTACTAACCATCTATTCAATCAATTCTACGTATACGAAAGCGATTCCTATGCACTTAATTAAGCCCATAGCGTCGAAAATGGCCTCTACAAGTGCGAAAGTCACCTTGAACTCCCCTACCGATTAGACCCTATGGATCGACCAGCTATAATCGAAGGCCAAATCCTATGACCTTTGGTAATATATTGATCCCGAACACCTAGACGCCTTCTAAGGCGGATAAACGCATTTAGAGCGGCGTATAGAGTATCCGAAGCGCCCGGAAATATACAATTACCCTAAGACCAACAAAGCCAAAGTACTAAGCGACGATACCGAATACGATACACGCACTTAAATACTAGAAAAACTCTCAGGACCCAACCTCGCCTTATATAAGGAGCGTTATACGGAGTATATGGAGTGCTCGAAGATATATAAAACGTTCCTAAAAGGGATCCGCGTGCTCGAAGACTGGGTCCGAGAGACTGTTAGTGTACCACTCCTACGCAATTATTATACAATAAACTGTGTGTTGGATTGCTGGATCTATGCATTAAAAGAGTGAGTGGGAATAAAAACTCACGAGAAACGTAATACTGTGAACGAGGTATATAAGAGAACGCTCTAAATACCCGAGCGGAAGCGCCTCGCCATAAAGAAAGAGTTAGAGGACTAGTTTATAAAGTAGGAGGAAGTTATCTATGAAATAGTAGCGGTAAGCGTCCCAAGTACTAAGCTCCCTAGTATATAGTTCCCGGAATTCACCTACACCATTAACTACAACTACGCCGATACATAGATCTTCTTATACTAAACTATTAAAAACGAGTATATTAAAAATAAGGTCCTAAGTATCGGAGAAGTTTTGTTAAATGCATAAAGGTTCCTATAAACCACCTCTCAACATAATCTACGGAAGTATATTAGCCGCAGAGTTTTTGGACCTATTACGGAAGTGTTAGAAATAGACGACGACGACGTAAAAGCAAGTTCCCCTGCTTAACGAGGTGGTCACAAAGTTAGCCGACGATTATGCAGAAATACACGAGGGAAAGGTAACTTTTAGAGGAACGTCTCTCAAAAGCACTAAACCAGAGATTACACCGGGAATCAGCTTTACCCGGCGTATCTCCGGCCTCACCAGTTCTTAAAGTATTAACTAGTTAATGAGTAGAAGAGGTTAGAGTAGTATACCCCTAACTAGGAATTACTAAAATTTTTTGAGTAGTACTTAAAGACCGATAAGGAGTTAGTAGAGTGAATTTATAAGGTAAAAGGAACCCCTAAGGAAGAACACTAATTATATAGTTGTAATAGGGCGAGTACCCCGGTAGCGTTCTACAATGTACCGGAAATATATGAGCTCTTTAAATCGGTGATCCTAGATTTTGGGTTAATAATTCACGTATTCAACGACCCCTTATAGTTCACTATGCTCATGGGAGTACCCGTCGGGGATTACTTATGGGTGGGTGCTCAGTAAATAGTCATCGAGGTATATAGTACCGTGGATATCAGAGTCAGGGGGTGTCAAGGGGCGATTACGAAGCTCCGGTTTTATAATATTGCGCTTTATACGGGCTTTGCGAGTAACCTTATGTCCCTGATACGCCTCCACCGAAGAGGCTTCTAATGGGATATAAGCCCACACAATAATTACCTATAGTGCGTAGACGGCTCGTTTCTCTATACTCTTACGGAAATAGTGAGTTATTAGGTGTTAGATTATTACGAGATTCCTGCGTTACTGGCCATTACTCTGGTTAGGTAAATAGTACCGGAGATCGAGCTTATACTACCACTAAGGCATAAATATATTATGGTAATACGTAGGAAACCGATTAAGGGAGACGTAGCCCTCTAATACCGAAGATTAGGCCACGTAGGCCCTGAGGCGATCCGACGCCTAGTAAACGCCTTAAGAGGCGTCAAGCTGGCCTCAGGGGGCGAACCGATTACAACAACGATATGTAACGCCTATAAAAGAGGTAAAGTGTACTAGATAGTTCACTAAGCGCCGCGGGAGTCCCTGAAGCACGCGAAACCAGGAGACCAGCTCGTAGTAAACTTCCACAACTATGAGGAGGGTTACAAAGGGTATACGTCCCTTATACTTATTACTAACCGAGTTAATAACTATACATAGGACTTCTACTTTACAAAGCGTACAATGGACATACTACTTACACTTCTAAACAACTTTCTAATACTCTTAAAAGCATATTATGGGATAACAGTGAAGACCCTAAAGACCAACGGAGAACTCGAGAAACACCAACGCATTATCCAAACGCTTATAACAAAGGGTATAATATTCAAGGTCTTAGCTCTAAATACCTAGGCCCAGAATAGAGGCGTAGAGCGTATAACAGCAGCAGTCAAGGAGTACGCTAAGGCTATGGCCCTAGGAGCGGCGCTTCTAAGCGCCCTTTGGCCGGAAATCACAAAAGTAGCGATATATACGTATAACTGCACCCTATTAGCGTTTAGGGACTAGAAGTCACTATACGAGCACTTTCACCAGCACTTCTGGTACAAAGAGAACGGAGTCTATACACAACTAAACCTCTCTCACCTACACTTATATAAGTGTAAAGCCTTTGCGATAACTACTGTCAGGTTGGTCCGCGTAGAGTGAAGGAGTCGGCGATGCCCAGGTAGGGTGTGGTAGTGACTAGCATTCGAATCTGGCCTCCTACAGAATTTCCCACTGCGCTACCACTTAAATCCCCTTCCCTGAGTAACTATTTTCCGTTGGCCCCACTCCGGGGTTGCCCTTTCGGTGCCCCCCCCCGGCCCCCGCCGGTGCACCTGACATACTAATACATAACTCAAGTGCAATAGGCGTCAAAAGCTAGCTGTGCACACCTGGATAGGCTTTCTAATCGGTTACACATCGAGTAACTCATTTAGGATATAGAATCCCCTATATAATAAGGTATTCACTATGAGGGATATAATTTTTAACAAAAAAGTGTACTTTAATGGTGATATGAAGTATTTAGTAAAGGAGATTACCGACTTAGACCTTTAAGTAATATGGAAGCGCTTAGGAGAACCGATCACATAATTAGAGTGCATAGGAAGCCATATCCAGACCGTTGACGAAGAAGTAGAAGAAGTTATAGAGTATACTAACCCTAATAAGCCTATTTTAGAAGCTAAAGTGGACACATAGAAGTTACTAGAAGAGTAATACTCGGTAGTACACTTTAAGCCCTTTCCGACACCGCTAATATCACCGCCTACCTCATTTATTATAGCCCTCACTAGGCTCAACGTGAGGGGGCGTAGAGAAACACAGAGATCTGAGTAGATGCACGTAATCTCTACTACGAAACTAGTACTAAAGCGAATAACGCCTAGGACGTTATATAAAACCACCTTCCTAGCGGGTACGATGCTTTATAAAAAGAATCCCCGGTGTAAAGATGGCCCTTAAAGGAACTGTGTTATGCCTAGCTAACTGCACACCCCGGAGATGGGTTCTAATACGCCCCTCGTAACGAAAGTCGAAACTTCCACCCTTTACACACATAGAAACTAGAGCCGAAAACGTATTATAAATGTGCATTCACTTTAAATAAGTAATTAGGATATGGTAGTAGTATTTAAGAGTAATAGGGCCTCGGAAAACCGAGTTAAAGGTTAACAAAGGGAAAAGGGGCTTTAAAAAAAAGAGAACTATAGTAGTAGCGTAAAAGGTTATTTGCTCTGTGTGCATAAAGAAGCGAAGGACCCTAGAGGCGCCTTTTGGAGAGACCTACCCCCTCTACCCACATTTCATAACCAACTAAAAAAACACTACTTTAAAAGTGAATTCCTGAGTACCGAGAAAAGCCACCTCGAAGGCCATAAACAATCCCAGTCGTAGGAAGAAGTCGCCAGAAGCGCTACGCATAATAAAAAGATCTTAGGATACCACTAGGTATATACTTATAAGCTGGATAAGCACGGGCAGCTAGCTAAATTCAAAGTGCACCTCGTAATCCGTAGCAACTAATAACCCAGAGACGTACAAGAGACGTACACCGCGATACTCATGAGTATGTCCTTCCGTATACTAATGGCTGTTGTAGTGCACTTTAATTTAGAGTTATTATAATACGACATAGTAAACGCGTTTATTCACATAGATCTACACATGACCGTCTTTATAAAACTCCCACTTAATTACTATGTATTAGGAAAGATCCTATACTTATAAAAGGTGTTATACGGTTTACAATAATCACCTCTCCTTTAACAACGCCACTTAGAAGTAGAACTTATAAATTATGGATTCGAGTACGTAGTAGGTGAGAATTACTGTTGGATAAAGGGCGACGTTATATTCTTCTTTTATATAAACAACTATATACTAGCCTTCCTATGCGCATAACAAGGAGGTGCATAAGAAGAAATTACTACACTATACAAAAGATATCACCTAAAAGGAGGAAAACCTTTTTAATAGTTCCTTGGAATCGAGGTTATATGGGACCACTTAAAGTGCTGAATATAGCTATCCTAAGTGGTTTACACGGAAAAAGCAAGGAAGCTCTTACCCCCTATAACTAATACACTAAAGAATAATTCAAAAATACATATATATACCCTAATAGCACTTAAGGAGCTTCTCTTATATAACGGAGACACCTCTACATAGGAGATTACCCATTTTTAGTACAAAGTCGGGATAATCCTATACACAACAATTATAACCCAACTAAACATCGCCTTCACTACTAGCCGTCTCATACACTTTAACCAGAACCCAGGACCAAAGTACCAATGCACAGCAAACAAAGTACTCCGATACTTTTATTCTATATACTACCTCTACCTCGAATACAGTACCAAACCCGGGAATACAAAAACACACTTATAATAGTATCCAACATAAGCTTTGCTAATAACTCGATCAATCAGAAGAGCTCTTAAACACTGACCATAAAGCTATTCGGAGAGCTCGTAGCATAGAGGGCCAATAAGCAAACCACGGTGACAACGTCTACAACAAAGGCTAAGCTACTCTCATTATCGTAGGCCACCAAGGAAGCGCTCTTCGCAAGCCGCCTTATCTCTGTACTACGGGTCTAGTTACTAGTAACGGGGACTCCGGAAACGGCTTTCCCTGTACTAGAGATACCATATGCGCCTATAATCCAGCTCCAGTGTAACAATTTATAGACCGTATACCTCGTAATAAGTAACCTAGTTATACTCTAGACGTACCTACACCATATTAATATTCATAACCATTGATTACACTAGGAGGTTACAGCGGAAAGGGTTTCCATAGTGTATACCCCCTCCGCAGAGCTTATAGCAAACGGCCTAACGAAGAGCCTAGTGCTACCTAAGTTTCGCGAATTCGGAGGCAAATACGGATAATAAAGTAAAAGGAGCTCCTAGAACAGAATCGGAAGCGGGACCTAAAGGCCAACGAGGCGGAATAACTCGCAAAAGCATCAAAGGAAAACATATAAATAGTAAAGGACTCCAGAAGAGTACCGAGGATACCGGAAAGCCCAGCTAAGACGAAACCCCAGGAAGGGGAACGTAGAGTACACATAACACACCTCCCCGTAAAAAAAAGAAGAACCCTACACAGGGGAAGTGCCTTACAAAGCGTGAAATACATATCACAGAATAGTTATTAGAGGTCAGGAAAGGCCCCTACGAGGCCTTCCCTAAGGGGGCATATCAAATTAAGCACTCGGCTAAGCACTCGGCGCTCACTCAGAAGAACTATAATCCCGAGCGCGCACCCCAGCCTCCTTGGGGCACCCGCTACCCCTATTCCTACGGGCCCAGGGGGCTTCCAGGAAACTTAGAGACACATAACAGAATATACGCGATTTTGACCACCAATTCGACAATAACCACCGGGTTCGGCCCGTGACAATTATTGCGCTTATAAAGTGGTTTTTTTGCGGAGTTCTCTGGAGCTTGTTTAGTGTAGGTTAAGGGAACAGAACAATTATTACGAATACTACTTTATTCTTTATAGGTCTATAATTGAGAACATTTTGACCGTGGCTTTTAAATAGCTTATAAACATAGTTTTGGTTTGTTTGCTTAATATAGTTATTACTAGGGCTAGTATTCCACTAAAAACCCTTTTAGTGTAAGTGTTTTAAAGAAATAAGGTTACTCATAAACCCTTTATAAAGTGCTGTGTTATATAAGTGAAGTTTAAGTGGTTTATTATCTCGCCCCTTAATACGAATATCCACTATTCCAAAGTTATTAATTGCTATTTACTGAGTACCTACCTAAAGATAGTTGCTAGGCGCAGCTCCCGTTAATTATATAAACTATAAGGGGTTATTAAAAACGTAGATTATAGCTCCAGAGTTAAGGATTATGGATTCATAAAATAAATACGTTTCGTAATACAACTTGAATATAGGCTTAATAACGTCCTATAAGTTAACTTAATTCTATAATAAATTTAAACTTTTGGACACACTTAGTAAAGCTTTTGTTATTCTTAAGTCGCTTAGCAACGAACTTCTTAAACACTCAATCATAGTATATGTAGTCAGGGCACTTATTAGGGAAGACTAACCAGCACTTAGAAAGTTTGTGACCTTGTTTTAGGTATATAATATACGTCCTACCCTTATTAGAGTCGCTGGATCTATTAGTTGGGGAGCATAGTCATTTACCTTTACTCTTCCCGTTACCCTTTCCGTAGCCTCCACGGCCTCTACTACGGGCTTTTTATAGTTAAGTCCTTATTTGTTATGGTTTATCATTGCTATTAGCCGGTCCGCTGGTTATTATTACAGGCCCAAATACTCCTCGTCCAGTCTTCTATACGTCCTTTATTTAGTGGAGGACTTGTCGAACCTTAGTGAGGACTTTGCTTAGTGTAAAAAGGTTATTTATTATTTCGGTTTTAATTATTAACTAGTAAACTTAAATCCATAATTCAATAAGGCTTCCACTGAGGGTTTGCGTGAATTCTAGAAACCAAATACTCAAATATTTAGCTTATAGGACATCTATAACCTAAGCTTCATAGAGAACACTTTCCCAGCGGCCAATCTAGTCCTCGGTATTCTTTTATATAGTAAACCTCTTCTTATTTAAATGGCTTAAGACTTTAGAATATGCTTCTACTACGTTTACTCGGTGCTTGTATAATGCGCCTCCGACGCGGGTTTACAGTTCATAAACCTATTCATTAAGTCCCTTATCCGTAATACAATAATACTTAAGAAAGTTTAGAGTAATAATTTTATAAAACTAGTTGTTGGAATCCGAATCGGGCAATAGCCCCACTTTCGGGTTCCTGATTGGCCGGTTCCGACCGGACCAATCAGAAGGCAGGGATTCTGGCGCACCGGCTAGATCTGGCAACAGCCGGCCTAGCCCACGTCGGAATAACCTCCCTCAAACAACAACAACACTACGTATTCAATATATCGATTATTGCTGTTCAACCCTATCGCTTAGGTGACCCTTTGACCTAGGGTTAAACCTATACTGATTAGTGGTTAATTTAACCATTATCGTAGATTAGTAAGGAACGATTATTAGAAGAGATAATTTTATTAAGTAATAGAAGATCGGATTTTATTATTACATAAAACCCGTGGTTAAGTTCAACTATTTCGGCGACGATGTGTTCAAAGAGGAGGTTTCAAAATGGAAATATTAGAAGTTTCGTAGAAGGAGTAAAGTACCACCTTCAGCGTAAGTTCTGCTTACGATAACTATACTTAACTACCTACGTTAACTATATATAAAAACATTAAAAATCTCGTAGAACGGGTAAAGCTTAGTTTTCGGTGTAAGCTCCGTTATCGACACTCTTTACCCTTAATACCCTTTTCTACTACTATTTTTAGTTACTAATTATATATTTTATACGAATACCAAGGTGATACCTAAAAAAGATAATAAAACTAAAGAAATTCCCTAATTTTTACCCACTACGACCCTCCCTCTTATACCACCTCTTAGCCCGACGAGAAATACTATACTCCTCATAATAAACAATTATAATAGCCGCCAGTGCGCTATTAAGGGTTACGAAGACCTCTAATAAACGCTTTTTTTTCTATACTCGGAGAGGGCCCCGTAATTAATCTCAAATGTATATCAAACGCGGAGAGATCCCCGAGGAGATTACCTTAGTAGTTAGAACGATGCTCAGATTACCCGGAATACCTAAGGCGTAGAGGGATGCTAAGGACAATGCCCCTCTACTTCTCTAATCTGATCGCCATAGACGAAGATTACACTAGTGCTTTGGTAAGCCACTAAAGGAACGGAATAAGACCGGTAATTTATACCACTAGGGATATAGAAGATCAACGAATAAGTATAGTACAGGACCTCGGCTAGAATACTCAGAAGGACGATGTTAGAGATGATGAGCCCCTTAGGGAGATGCGGGAGATGTACCCTCACCCTTAGGATCCCATAATACACAGTAAACACCACCGCAGAGTGATTAGATCAAGGAATTTAATGAGATCTTGTATAAAAAAGAAGATTATTACTAAGGGACACTTACCCCTTAATATATATCCTCTGGATATTAGAATACGTAGAATATACCACTACTAACAGAAATACTAATACTTTAACCTAATAACCAGTGGTAATTCGTTTAATGGATATTATACACTTTTAAAGCCGTGGCCTAGGGGAAATATAGTGTGTTTAAGGTGTTATTAGGTTAACTAAATAATTAGAGTATTATGGATAACCTAAGTAAAAAGATGAGTTAATAATTAGGAGAAAACTCTAAAAGGAGTACCCCTTTAAAGGACTCTTCTTAGGTGGCTACCCCTTAGGGAATTACATAACCCAAGGGAACATAATAAACCCTTATGAAGAGAACTATCTCACTAGTCCTAATCCTAAAGGAATACGTTACCTACGTAAACTTAGAGATATAAGGGAAGTGGATGGACTTCGAGCTTATCGAAGGAACGGTTTAACCGGAGAAGGATATTATCATCGCTTTCCTTCTAATTATCTATAAACAGAAAAAACTTATAACTATGGACTTTTGGATATAGTTCTGAATGGATTTCGAAGGATGGACGAAGGACATATGGAAGGACGTTAGTAAAGTGATAATAGGCCACACGATCAACACCCTTAGGGAGGGAGCAGTCTATGTCCTATTGGATAGTACCACTTTGAATATTTAGAAGTTAGCCGATATTATAGCCGAAGAAGAGTTCCATATTTGGATAAACGATGAGATTCGATGGTTTTAGAAGAGTGGACCTCGAGGCCTAAGGGAGGTCCTTAAAGACTCGAAGATTATTAAAGAGATCATAAACGACTATAATATCCCCCTCCACTAAATAACTTAGGGGACGACTTCCCCAGTAGAGACGGTGAGGGAGGTAACACGGGCGACAACAGAACCGTAGGAGAGCACCCCGTTGACGTCGGGGTAACTAGCAAGGGAATTAAGCCTATTATATAGAACAAGATCACTTATGGACTTATAGATCCCACTAATTATTAAAGACTCCCCGGTAACCATTGCCGATAACCCATATATATCTCCTTTAATAAGTAACTAGATCTAGGTGTTTACGAAGTAGATGAAGGAAGTGAATAAGTATGGAGGAGAATGCTATGAGGTCCTAGAGAACTTACTATGGTTGTGGAGGTACTATTATAAGGTTTTATAAATACCAGCGGAATTAGTTACCCTAGTTATTAATATTGTATTAAAGGATAAGGCCCTGGACTTTTTTACGGAATATATTATATAATTAGGTGTACTAGGGACCTTCTTATCTTAGGAAACCATCGTTAGGAGACTAAAAGACTGGTTTGAGACGAAGGAGGCCCATAGAGACTACTTAACGGAGTAGTAGATGACCAACTAGGCGATAATCAGGGACGAGAACTCTATAAAAAAACCTAATAAAGTATTTAAGTTATTAGTTAAGAGACTAAGGAAAATATAATGTATACTCGGTAACGAATATAATACTAATAGAGTATTATGAGATTAACTCCTTTTCGTAGTTAGTAACGTTAAGGAGTGTGCTTATGTTCTCTAGGACCCGAAAAATACGTTTAAAGACCTTTATGGCTAGTTATGAAGTGCTGTTCGAAATACTATAAGATTTAATTTGAGTACTAAATAACACTTCCTATAATAACCCGTTAACGAGGAAATAGACTACTTCTTCACGGAGAGATACTATAATGGCCGAGGGAAGTAAACTAGGTTTGGTTAGCGTAGAGGAGGATTTAATAGAGGGCGAGGTAACCGACGCTTCGCCCCGAGATGACCCCCAAGGGACAAGAAGTGCTACATTTACGGGAAGGACGGCTACTGGTCCTCTAACCACCCAAAAGAGGAAGTAAATAAAGCCTTTTAAGTGTTCCGAGATGGGTATAAGAGATAATTCCACATAGAACCTCCTAAGGGAGCCATAGAATCCTTCCTTCTCGAATACGAAGGCCCCTAAGGCGACGAAGTAAGGGACGAGGATAAGGATAATAGGATCCACGAGTTCTTTGTTGTGGACCCAGAAGAGGAAGACTATGAGGATTAGACCTATGGAGACCAGTTCTACACCTTAATACTAAGCCCTGAGACCACTCTTAACGGCGAGATTATTACAACGACCCTCAGGGACCAAGCAATATACTATGCCCTTACAAAGGAAAACCCATTTAACGAGGCTACTTTTGTGAAGACCTCGGAGGCCTATATACTCAAAGGAAGATACGCTGACGTTGTATTCTATGGAATTATACTGGATATAGGCGTAGCTAAGTTGTTAATAGCGGGAAAACCTTAGTTTAATACTCTTAAACGCCTATACCCAGAAATTACCCTCGATAAGACTCGAGCTGGCTAAGTAAGCGTCAAATTCGGCCTAGGGGAGGTTATCTCGTTAATAGGGACGATTATAGTTATAACGCCCCTTGGACCGCTTATTTTCTACGTTATCCCTTATAATACTCCGTTCCTCCTTTATTTTAAGGATATGGACCGCTTAGAGGTCTACTTTAATAATCTAAGGAACACTCTAAGGTAGGGAGATGTCGTTATACTAGTTACTAGGAAGTTCGGCCACGCCTGGATGAAACTGGGCCACTAGGACAAATCCGTTATATGGAGCCACCTTATAAACGTCGAATTGCAACGCTTACACCGGTGTTTTGGTTACCCTTTAGTACGGAGACTTTATAAAATCCTTTAGAGGACCGAAGAGGAAGTGGAATTAGTAACCATCGAATACCTAATAAAGTACTACCACCACTACTAGATGAACTAAAAGGCTCCCTACTACTTTAAATTCATTATTTAGGACGATGTACCCTTTAATTACGAGATTATTGTCGATGTACTATACCTCGACGGAAAGCCTGCCCTTTAGGTCGTTGATATGGTTATAGGCTTTAACGTAGGACGATTCCTGAGTAATATGAGTGTAAAGACGGTGTGGGAGATGCTTAGATTATACTGGATCAACGTATACTAAGGGCTACCCGATTAGATCGTTGTGGACACCGGCACTAACTTTAAGGTGTCCAAATTTAAGTAAGTAGCGAAGTCCATAGGGATTAAGGTTAAGATTATCCTTATAAAAGCCCATAATAGTATTGGGAAAGTTGAGAGGTACTATGCGCAGCTTAGATGGGTGTATAATATTATCCGGTAGGAATCCCATTCTATAACACTAGAAACCGCCCTTTAGAGCGTACTTAAGGCCATAAATAATATTATAGGACTAAACGGGATCGTATTAACCTTATTGGTCTTTAGTGTGTACCCTAGGACGTTAAATAGTTCTCCCCTATTGCTAAAAGTAACCTAATACGTAGAGGCCGTTAGGAAGGCCACGGAAGACCTTAGGAAGGTTAACATAAAACGTTAAGTCTCGGATGCCCTTGCGATAAGGAATGGACCTAATAATACCGCCCTAAAGAACCTCCCACTAAGCTTGGAAGTTAGGGTGTAGTGCGAAAAGAAGGGATGGAGAGGCCTATTTATACTAGTGGTTATGGACGGTGAGAACTACGTTGTTCAGATGCCCAGAGGCCCTAAGACCTTCTGCTTAATAGTCGTTAAGCCCTATTATTGTGACCCTGAAGAAGAGCTGCCAGAGGAGCCCGCCACCGCTGATGACGGAGCAGGAAACGAGGCCCCAAAAGGCAACAATGGCGAAGGAGAAGAAAACAACGACTCACCGCCAAGGAACCCTTCGCGTTCAACGGAGGGATCGTTTATTTAGACGGAAAAACAATTAAACTACGACAAAAGGGACAGGGGAAGAAGATCCAACTCGTGGAGATCGGAACGACGTCCAGCAACCAGCAATACGTCGTCCAGAGAGCTCGCAGAGCATATATCGCCTTAGTCTGCGATATCGAGGCCTGCTACGACCTCTCCGTAGTGGCCTAGCACTAAGAGCCCATGGAAGAACAGATAAAGGCCCTTAATAAGTGATTAAAGAGGTAGATGGAGACCCTGGACGCAGGGCTGGACTACAACTTTGTCCAGTTTGAGATAGCGACCCTTTTCGTCTTCGTGGACGGCTCGTTCGCCAATAATAGTGACCTCTCGTCATAACTAGGATTCCTCATTATCCTAGCCAACGAGACCCAAGCCGACGAGAGCTTCACCCTGACGGGCAATATCGTCCATTATTCCTCCACTAAATCGAAGTGAGTGATGCGCAGCGTTCTAGTATTAGAGATCTATGGTATGGTAACCGGCGTGGACATGGCCTACGCTATTTCCATAACCCTGAAGTTCGTTATAGACCACTTAAAGCTTCTAGAGATCCCCACGGTTATCTGTACCGATTCGTACTCGTTATACGAGTACCTCGTCAAGCTCGGAACCACTAAGGAGAAGCGTCTTATAATTAATATTATGGTACTCCGGTAATCCTATAAGCGACGAGAGCTTTGCGAGATCCGCTGGATTAACGGGGAAGATAACTTAGCCGACTATTTTACGAAGGTAATATTAAATAGAGTATTAAAGTGCTTTCTCGAGGGAGGGAAGGTAATGGTTTAAATAGATGGATGGGTAATGCGGGCCTAGGAGGAAGAGAAGGGTTAATAGGGCTCGAGAGATTACGAGAAATAGAGGAATTATTAATACCGTGGTTAACGCTGGCGATAACGTTAATTAACTGGTCCGATATAAGGGCCGGAAAGCCAGCTACGCCGTTAAGGGTAGAATCCGATTCTATTACCTCTCGTCGCCTTATATATTCGAGCAAATTCGTTGTTTTACTGCGTTTTTAAGTGTTTTAAGAGAAAAGTGGCCTTTACCCGATTAGTAAACATAAAAAAAGAGTTTCTAGTGTTAGAATCCGAATTAGGTAATAGCCCTACTTTTGGGTTCCTAATTGGCCGGTTCCGACTGGACTAATTAGAAGGCAGGGATTCTGGCGCACCGGCTAGATCTGGCAACAGCCGGCCTAGCCCACGTCGGAATAACCTCCCTCAAACAACAACAACACTACGTATTCAATATATCGATTATTGCTGTTCAACCCTATCGCCTAGGCGACCCTTTGACCTAGGGTCAAACCTACACTAGTTCTAAAATATATATACACTTTTTATTCGTTTAGTATAATATTCATAAATATTATTATATTCCGTTTATTATTTTTTATATAAAACAAGGTTCATAGGGGATAAGTCTTCGAGAATGTGAGCTCGTTCCATAGACGCCTTAGGGCCTAGGACGAGTACTTTGTCGGGTTCCTAAGTTGTGCTACTTCCTGAGGTGCTTCTGGCCCTTCGGTGGATTACCTTTAGGTAATTAGAGATCACCGGCCACTCCGGTATTCGAGTAATCTCTTTATAGGTTTCTTCTCTGGCGTTCTCAGAGTACTCAACTAATGGATTTATAGTGTCCCATAAATTATAGGTTTTCACCTAGGATTATAATTAGTTGAACTAAAAAACCCAATCTCTAATTATTTAAAGGGTAATTTTTATAGTAGGGGTCGTTATTATTATTATTAAGCGGGTATTTCGCATAGGATTAGCAGTTATAGGTATGGTTCAGTTTAATAGCTGCTTTCAGCACATATCAGACTATTAATAATCGGATTCAAGGGTCAATTCGTCATATATTCCATTATGTATAATTATTCCTCTTCTCCTTGTTCTTTAGGGGCAAACTTAGCCCTTAAGGTGGCTAGTTCAAGGGCGCATTTCGGCCCATCATTATTCCACACCGCGCACGGCCCTTCGAGCGCACCGGAAGCGTACTAAGCGCTTGGTACAGCGGATTCGACAATATCCTCATACCTGTGAGTGCCCCTGACTGAGGCACCTTTCTAGCCTGCCTTGTGTGACTAAGCGTGCCTCGAGCGGCCCTCCTGCGCCTTCAGCGCGTCCAGCGCCCTCAGCGCCTCGGGCCTGCCACCCCTTTTGACAGCAACATTACACAAACATCACATCCTTAAGCGGGGATCTTGAAGCCAGAGTGGCGAAGCTTCTGGAAGACACCGTTGGGGTCGTACTTGGCAGACGCAGCCTGCAACTTGGCGATGGCAGCTTCGCCGAAGGTGGAGATGACATCCTGCACCTTGTGGGCGTAGTTGAGGTACTTCCAGTCCCAGGCCAAGTCCAGAGACGCCGCGTAGTTGTCCACATCATCTGTGAAGGCTTTCACGAGAGGAGTGGCGATCGCCTCCTCGTCAGCGCCGTTGATGGCAAGCGTGACGAGGAACATGATGCCGTTGCCCTTCGTGATATAGTGGTCCAGGCCCATGATGTTGCCGCCGTTGGCGACGCCCTTGTCGACGATGGACTTGCTGATGGGCTGGAACATGGCGAGGGTATTGAAGCCGGATTCAACGCCAACGGCGGCCTCCAGGTCCTCGTTGAGCTTGTAGAACTTGTCGACGGCGTAGTTCATGACGCGGGCGTCGTTGGCGAAGGAGGCGGTGAACCAAGCGTTGCGGAAGCCGGCGGGCTGGCCGGAGCCGAGCTCGTTGGCGACGACCGACATGAGGTCTACCTTGGTAGTGTCGGTGGTAATGCCCTCAACACCATAGTACCCATCGAAAGCAGGGGGAGCAACCTCGGCAAGGGTGTTCTCGATGGCGGCGTTGAGAATCATGCCGCCGAGGTCGGGGATGTAAGCCCAGTAGACGATGGAGGAGCTGTTCTCATCCTTGTGGACGTTCTCGGTGAAGTCAACCAAGGCATCTATAACCTTGGGGCCGGACGTCAGGTTGTAAAGGAGGTTTCCGCCCCAAACCTGAGGCTTCTCAGGATCGGGGAACTCGATGACAGCCATGTCGAAGCGGGTAATCAAGCCGAGGTTGGCTCCCGAGCCTTTTAGGCCGACCCAGAGGTCTTCATTGGATGTCGCATTGGCGTTCACGATAGAGCCATCGGCGAGAACAGCCTCAAAGTTGATCACGTTGTCCGCGGCCATGCCATGAGAAGCAGAGTGGAAACTGTTGCCGCCGCCAGAGATGAAGCCTCCGACGCCGACAGTGCCTGCGCGACCGCCGGTGACGACAACGCCATGAGGAGCAAGAGTGTCATAGACGTTCTGCCAGTGACCACCAGGCTGGATAGAAGCGAGCTTGGTGTCAGGGTTGTAGGTAGTGCCGTTCATGTTGCCTGAAAGAAAAGAAAACACCAGGTTAGCGATCGAACGGCTCCGGGTTGGTCATGGGACTTACCGAAGTCGATGGTGACGCCATCGTCGACACTGTTGGACCCAGCAAAGGAACCGTGGCCACCACCTCGGACACCGAAGGAGCAGTCATTTTCAACGAGGGTCTTGATGATGACAGAGACGTCCTCGGTAGTGAACGGCTGCACGACACACCATGGGTTGAGAGCAGCGCTCACAGACCAATACGAATCCATCCGGTCCGTGTAGTTGGCCGAGTCAGGGAAGTAGACCTTGCCCTCCAGACCAGGAGCTTTGTTCAATCTCAGGCACTGCGCATAATATCAGCAATGTGTTCAATTTCTCACGGTGACGCCCGCTACCTGGGACCAGGCGCCAAGGGCGGGATGAGGAACAAACTTACGCAGGCCGTCGAAGGAGGGTAATACTTGGCCGATGTAATCGTGGCGAACATGGCCGCAGCGCCGAGCGCCATGTTCACGGAGGAATTCATTGTTGGCGGGATGGGAATGTCTGTTTGGGAGAGAGTGACGGGTGGGTTAGGGATCGGAGGGGGGAATTAAACGCAAAAACCACGAAACCACGCAAAAGAGGGGGTGCAAAAGAGCGAATAGAGTGGGTTACACTGAGGAGAGCGAACGCAGAGGCCGACACTACGTGTTAGGCTCCGGGCTCGTCCTTATATTCGCCTCGTTCGTCATCGCTCGGGAGGCGTTATCCAGACCGGTGGATCTCGGCCGGGTGTAATATCGGAGGACGAGCCCGTCCAGAGATCTTGGGCGATGGGGGTAAAAGGGGCCAATGGAACATTGCCAATCATACAGCGGCCACAGAAGACCCCTCACGACTGCCGCAGCGCGTATTTGTTACGGAGCTGCCAGACGAGTGGGAGGATGCAAGAGGGGCGATGCCATGATGGCGTACTCGGCTGCATCGTCTCAATAAGACCCGGGATCCTGGACGACCGGGAAGTGGTGGAAGCGGTCCCGAACCGCGATAGTTCAAGGTAGCCTTCGAGAAGCCCCTGCCTCTCCCCCGGTTCGTGGGAGTACTTGTTGGTAGGAGGTGGTCGGCCTTTATCGTACTTTGGCGTGGTTCACCGGCCCAAGACCACTAGTCTGCATTTGCCCATCGGCCTGACGAGGGTTTGACGACAAGGGGGTGAATATCTGCAACGGCGAGTGGCTAATTCGCGTTCATCTTGTCCACCGACAGCCAGGGCCGGCCCGGCGACCTAGCCCTTATGTCGAATCATTTGACCCTTGCTGTCCGGGGCAAACCCCTGCTGTCCCGATGCAGGCGAAAGCTGAGCACCAACACAAGCGAACTTAGTTGGGGAAGTTGGAGAAAAGAAAAGTGCTCCGCCTGCTCCGCAAGTCAATCTGGACCCTAAGGAATTCAAGGGTTTTCTATCGAACTGATGCAAGCGACATGCTTGGGGAGGAAATGATCGAAAACACCTGGTCTGAGGTTCGGTCCGCATATGTGAGGAGTCGTGTTTTGGATACACTATGAACATGGAGATGGGAAGCTCGTCGCGTCGAAAGTTTCTATTTTGCTTCCGTCGTTCAGGCTAACACATCTTGGCGCCTTTGAGTTTGTTTTCGCCTCGTCTGAAGTCGCCACTGCGCTCGTTACATGCACATTCCTGAAGGGGGGAGGGGGGGGCAACCATTGAAGCCATGGTCTCGGTAGGGGGCGCGCAGCTCCCGTTGTGCGGCCTCCGTAGTTCGTCGCGTAGGGAGTTACATGTCATTGGTCCGTCAAGTGCTTGGCCGAAGGGGGCTGCAGAGAGAGCTCTTTGGAAATGTCACGATCCTGGATCCTGCCGGAGTAGTTCCTGGGTTTCTGCACCATGCAAGGTTCGTATTGACGGATAAATCATAATAGCCGAGAGGCAAAAGAAAGGGGACTTCGTCCCAGGTTCCAACGCTCTCGGCTTCGCTGCTGAAAGAGGGTTGTATTGCGGAATGTTCTCTCCTGCCCAGTATGCACTGCAGGCACTAGTCAGGGGATGTTCGCAGTGCCGCTTCACAGCCAAGTTTTCTTCATGCAGCGACCGGTGGCCAGGGCACTTATCACCAACAACTGGTAGGTGGAGGGTCACCACTCCTTTCCACCCGTTCAGCTTTTAGGGTTCATCCAGGGAAAGATGCAAGGACACCCATCGAGACTTCCCGGGAACAATCTAAGGTGTGAGGCGGGCAGGTAGCACGCAGGTCGGATGGAACGTCTGAATAATACAGAGTGTCAAGTCCCCTTCTTCTATGAACCCCATCTGTACATAACAAGTGCGGCATCCGGGCATGCGATCTCTCGAGCTCGAGGAGCTGGGGATCCATTTCGTCTAAAAGCCAATCGTCCTCCCGCGATCTCCCGCCTCGTCCCTCGCGCATTTTAATGTAAATCACATCCGTTACTGGCACTTGGCCGCCGATCTCAGCAGCACGACGGGGTCCGTTGAGTCCCCCCGCCCGATCCGATCTCTTCAAGATGCCCGTCATCAACGGTATCGTTACCGTGCTCCCGGCGCCGGAAGGCTATCTCGTCGACTTTGACAACCCGCAGCGACAGGCTGTGCCCCAAGCCTACTATGCGGCTGGTTTTGGGTGTTTTTTGAGCTTGTTACTCATGGCTCAGCGGTTGTACACCAAAGCGGTTTTGATTGGCCGTCTGGGATTAGACGATGTGAGTTCAGAAAGCCCAGTGTACACCATGATGACTTTTCTCATCTGCCTTCTTCCAACCAACACCAAACCTCTGAGAAATGCATCGTTATGTTCTTTTATCTAAAAAATCGTTTAGATACTTCTTATTTTGGCATGGGTGAGTTCCGACGGCCTGGCTTCGCAGATCGCTTCTGACTTCTTCGCAGCTCACCTCGATTACAACCGTCGCGTTATGCACTCGTAAGTTTTCTTCCTGGGGCATGAAGAAACAGGGTACTCACCACACTCTGCAGATATGTTTGCAGTCGGAGCTGGCGGGGTCCATGGCTGGGAAATTCCCGTGGAGAAATTCAACGTCTTCATGTTGGTGGGTGACCTTCACTCAATGCTTCTTTCGGCTTGTTGGACTTCATCTAAACGACATCAACAAGTTCACAGAGATATTTGCTAACAATTGCACTGTAGGACGTTTTCCTCGCATCACCTATCTACATTCTTTGCGGAAGCTTCGCCAAAATATCCCTCCTTATCTTCTACATCCGACTGTCGCCCCAGACATGGCTTAAATGGTCGGTCTGGATAACTCTTGGCGTCATTACAGGCTACACTATCGGAATTTTTGTGGCTCTAATCGTCGCTTGCGACCCGATTGCGATGAGTTGGGATGTCACGATCACCGAGGGGACATGCATCAACCGACCGTCGTTGTACATCGCGACCGCCGCTGCCAACATCATCTCCGACATCATCCTCTTCGCAATTCCAATCCCTATCGTCGTGAAGCTTCAAATTCCACGCATACAGAAGATTGGTCTATTCTTCATCTTCGCGGTTGGATCTCTGTAAGCACAGTCTACAAAGTCGGTGGTGGCAGTTTCAAGACCAAAGCTGACTTTGACACTCCGCAGCACTGTGGTCACCTCTATTATCCGAGTATCCCTTCTCCCTGCCATGCTTACGAGCTTGGATCAAAGCTGGGTCATCGCCTACGCCAGTCTGTGGATGTAAGTAAAAGCTTCCAAACCCCGAACCCAACAACGGCTGACATTATGGTTGTACAGCATCGTCGAAGCGAACCTCCTCATCATCTGCGCCGCCCTGCCGACTCTCCGCAAGTTCTTCCGACACGTAGCGCCCAAGATCATCGGCGAGAGCACATACGGAAAGTCAAAGACTGGCGCGACCGGCCACGGAAGCAAGCCCATAATGACCATCGGCGGGACGAACGGAACGCGCAACCGCAACGAGTATTCGCAGTTCGACCGCGAAGACAGCGGCGAGACGTTCGTGATGGCCAGCATGGGGCCCGGGGGCAAGCCCACGGAAGCGGGTGCGAGCACGGCCGAGCCCGATACGGTGTGGCACGACGACGACTCGTCGGAAAAGGCCATCATGCGGTGGAGTAAGACGATCATGCAGACGAAGACGGTCACGGTGGAGTACTGTCCTAAGAGGTGACATATTTCGGATATGAGCCTCCCGCGGACTGGCTAGACATTTCACGTTTAGCAAGTTTGTCCATCAGGTGTAACCTGAGAATTCTTTTGTCACAGCGCACGATATCAATTGTTAGTGAGGAGAGACCAAGCATCGAACCAGTAGGAAGGAAATAGACGGAATCTCACGTATTACATTTCTTCAGCATCATTTTTAGAACTTTTTCAAGCGAGCAACGATACCAATATGATGAAGCATTCCAACACATTGACCTGAAACTGACGGGCTGCTCCGTATCGTCGCTTCAGTTGGTGGTGAAGTTCAAGTCGCGCGGTCAAGCAAGAGGGCCCCGGAAGCCCGCATCTCATCTCTGTTACGGCCACTTGGTGGAGACAGACGGCCCCAGGCCAGCGCAGACCCAGCAGAACAGGCCAGTTCCCTGGTACAAGCCCTGGTATTTGGCGCGGGAAAAGTTGGACCAACGGCAACATGGAAGCTAACTGGATGAAGTTAATGTCCAAGTTAATGTCTTTCTTTGGGTAACGTCGGTGCGACTCTGTGTTGGCTGCAGATATTCTGCAACGAACTTGTTGGTTCTTCACCCAGGGTAAACATGAATTTTTTTTACGAGGCACGTCAGGGGCATGGCTATCCACAGGCAATTTTCGCCGCGCATCGAAAATGATTGAGGCATTTAGCAAAAGTGCCTCTGGCGTCGGATCCGGTTTTCGGCTCGAAGGATTCAAACCTGATTCTCGCTGCGGACAGGCCTCGGTTCCTCTCCGTGTGCTCCGGTGAATACACTAGACAGCCACCCTGAGTGGACTCGATGGGTCCCGCCAATGGACCAGATCACCGATCTCCCAATCTACGGCAGCCGTCAGCCGGATAAGCACCTTAAATCAACGGAGAAAAGGGCACCCGGCATTACCACATTGTTGGTAGAATGCAACATGGAGGCTGGCCTTTCGAGCTTGGCCGCCGCTAAGTCAGGTGGCTCGGCAATCCGGACGGACCCTGAGTAAGACCTGCCTGTCACATTCTCATGTCACAATTACCACTACCCGGACTATGGCGTGTAGTATTTTCATGCAGAACCCTAGTTCAAAGAAGGCATGATACCTTTGGTATTTTGGTATCACGGATGAACGCGAAGGATTCGCAAAGGGTTCTTTGGCTCACTTACTATCAGGATTCAGCAAGCTGGCAGTCACTTGATCACTCTGCTCAGGGGTCCCGGCCGATGATAAGTCACCTGGCGGCGATCTCGCCGGACAGCATCCCGGCTCTGGGGACTATCAATGCATTATCAAGCGATTTAGATTCAAGCTAGGTACTCAGAATACGCGTTTAGCGAGCGTGGTTGATAGGTAACGAGTGGCATGTGGCCGTATCAAATCGGCCCCACATAGGCAAATGCCCGAGAAAGCTTAGCAGCTCTGAGAAGAGAGGCCGGTGTAATGACTTCCAAAAATCTTCCGACCTCTAGAACGCGTCGTAATACCATAGTCCACGCCGCATTCAAGGGTGATGTCATTCATGTCCGTCACAATGTCTTTGCAAAACACATTGAGGTGAGCGTTGTGCTGGGAACGTTAGCAGTGGCGCTGGATTTCACAATCACAAACAGCCTCACCGTATTACACAGAAACATTCCGCAGCCATGAGAACAGCTGACTCGAGCGCAAGCCCCTTGTGCCGCGCCGCATGCAGCTGTACCAAGGTCCAGCAAGTATCCAAGGCCCTCGATACACTGGGTGACGTAGTTCCCGATCTGAGAACCCCAGCCGCAGTCGATCTAATTTTGGCGTTGGATGTCAGCTCAGCTAGGACCTTGGATGATTTGCAGTCGATAGACTGTTGAACTGAACGACATTAGGGATGCCGACTTACGTTTCCTTGTCTGACAGCCAAACCACGACTCGCGAGCGACTGCTTGAGGGTGTCCTTGGTGATCCCCATGGCAGCCATGTTCTCAGCATGGCCCGGGAACTCCCAGGCATCGTACTTGTGGTTGAGCTCCAGGACCTGTTTGTAGATGGATTCTGCGGTTCCCTGGAGGGTGAAGTTCGGACCACCCACGGTCACAGGCCCGGTGAACGTCATGTCCACTATGGGAAGCGATTCATCGGCCATCTCCTCGGCAGATCGGATGTAGTAACCCTTCTCCGCCGGGGATGCGAAGGTCTTGTTCGTTGTTAGCATATTATGCTATCCAAGGTAGAGGGGTTAGGACAACTCACTGCGGAAGCTAGCAGGGCGACGGCTGCGGTGACCTGGACTCTCATGTTGAAGCTGGGGGAGAATTGAAGTTGCAGTATTGTGTTGCTGATGCCACTGATGAGGTTGGGCTGATGAAGTTCATGTCAATGCTGGAGGACACGCCTTTTTATATCTTGTTCTCTTAGACATGGTCCAGCTCGACTTACTTCATATTTCTCCAAGACTCTTCGGATGTACGCTGGTGGAAATGAAAGTCCGTTTCCGAAGGCCCTTGGCATTGATTTTGTCTCTGCTTGGCCCACATCTGCCCGAAATGCCAACCAACTAGACATCCGTAAGTATGGAGTGGGAATGCTGACTGCATGAGCGACCCCGCGCGATCAACTTCAATTCACTGAGACTTGTCACAATGAATGGTGGCACTGGGACAGTGGGATTGACTTGGCTTGATTACGCCAAGCCTGCAATGATCAGTTGTTATCTAGGGACCAATCCATGCCAAGCATCGTACCTCGGCGGCTCACGAGTACCTCATACGGAGACTAGCCACAAGGATCAAAAGGTTTAGAGTCAGCCAGGCCGGGCCAGCATGACAGAGTCTTCCGGCCTCACGTCATACTCTTAATCCTGCACTTTCCTTCCGAGTATCTCAACGGCACAATGTTACGATTATCCCAGCCTCAGAAGCCGAATAGGATATTAATGCAGTTGGGCCCGGAGTTTGTTGAGCTTTCAATGGGGCCTTGCGGCGTAGTCGGGCTAGGCAGTCGTACTTAAAAGGAGGTCCGAAGGATGCGATTGTCTTGACTCGCTTTTGAATCCGAGCTGTCCTATTAACCACTAATCCGAGGTTTACATCTAACCTTGGCAAAGTAACGCTCCCCCCCCCCCCCCCCCCCCCCTGACCGAGATAACAAATCTTCCAATAGGCGGAGTGTTTGTGATGCGAAGTATTCAGCTTTGAAGTCATCATCGACATTGCTCGGCAATAGATTTGCCTGTCATGGCCATGTCATACTCTGGGTATGCCTTGCACTGCCTCAATCAACCTTGTCACCAACACACGGGATGTTTCCCTGCATAATTACTGCCTACAGACTGTCCCTTTCGCCTATGCAGGTATCAGTATCATCCAGGTCATGTCTGTTGCGCTAGTAAATTCCCTCTTGGAAGGGTCCTAGATGGAGCACCGGCTACCTATCTCCAAGTACCGGGCCTCCTCTCATAAAGTCTAGGATGACTTTTAGGGTGTACAATCTCAAGACTTGTAAATGAACATTCGGATTCGCATGTTTCAAATATTGTTATAGTACAAATAAAAGGGAGACGACGGACTACGATCTCAGATACCCAAGGTCGTAGGCCGCAGCAGAAAGAATGTCAAGAAAAGAAGCAACACCTCTGTCCCTAGTCAGGTCATAAACTCCGGGCCCCGGTAGATGGAGCACGAAGCTATCTTGTCTGCTCATGAGAAGCCCGCAGCTTACTCGAGGTCCTCGAAGTCGCCAGCCTCCCGGCGGTAGTGGCCCTTGTTGTCATCCTTCTTGTCATCCTTCTTATCGTCTTTCTTGTCGTCCTTATTGTCGTTGTCCGAACCGTAGCAGTTACCCTTCTTGTTGCGCTTGCACTTCTTATCCTTCTTGTCATCGTCGGAGTCGGAGCAGTCGCCCTTCTTGTTACGCTTGCAGTACTTCTTTTTCTTCTCCTTCTTCTTGTCGGAGTCGGAGTCGGTGCAGTAGCCCTTGTTGTTGGTTCGCTTGCACTTCTTGTGCTTGTTGCGCTGCTCGAGCAGGGCGCGGTCAACGACCTTGGCGCCAGCGACGGCCTGTGAAAGGTCGTAAACATTTGAGATCTTTCTGGGTGTGATGGTTCGTAGGTTGAAGACTTACAGCATTGACCTCGCGGGTCTGATGTGTTGCAATCTTAGTTAGCATTGGCCCCTCAGGCGAAGAGAAGGCAAGGTGGTGCAAAGTTGGAGAGGATCCTATCGCGGTGTTACTTACCACAATGTTGGTGGAGCGCTTCAATCGAGTTAGTTTCATTTCTTGCGTGGGTTTGTGGTCTGAATACTTACCTCGACGACATCAGCCTCAAGAGGCTCGGCGATGGGGACAGCCAGGGCCGCGACGGCGAAGAAGGCCATGCCAATGGTGGCAACCTGTCCGAAAGTGGGGATATGCATTTTGATGGTTGGGGTTGGTGGTTTGTAGTAAAGAGAAGTTGGAAAGTTGGAAAGAGTGGCTTTGAAAGCGAGTGAGTAAGTGAATGTGTATGAGTGAATGTGTGTCTGAGTGATGTTTGAGTGTATGATGTTGAGAAGGTCGATGTTTAAAGTCTGGATAGAATGACGGGTTCTTATACAAATTCCGATTCCAAGGCATTGGAGAAGGCCCCCTGAGTTTTCGCTTTGAACCTTTCCATCCTGCCCGGGCTCTTCGACCGACTTCAACAACGGGGTCGATGCCAAGTAGATCGGTGGATGATCGTTTCTGGGCGGGAATACTCAGCGTCTGTGTGTGCGCGCGTGCCACTTGTTGTTTAGAAAGCCAGTAATAGTGTACGTGCTGTAGTATAGCCTTCGACTTGCACTTCGCTCTTGGTCGTGAACTCAAAAAATCAGTTTTCTAAGATCAGCCCCTTGAGCCCAAGAGTCTGGTAGGAATACCTAGCTAGCGGGATGCTGACCCTCTTGGGATCTTCTAACTTGTTCGGTGGCTTTTGCAAGTCGGAACATGGCTTGTCTGTGTATACCTCCCGTTCGAGCGGATTGGCGTTGCTAGCTACAGGAATATCCCATCTTGCTTAAGCCCAGTTTCCATCCAGCTAAACGATGCCAAGGCCCAGGTGATCTTATTCGTGGGTCGCTTCACCTGAATCTTGAAGGCACGACCCTAATCCCCGGATGCGCTATTACGGCCAGATTGCGGGGTGGCGTTTGCTCGAGGATTCAGCCCGCTTTGTTTTGTTGAGCGAGCCTTACCCGGGCTAGCCTCACCCGGTGCGTCGGCACCGGCGTTCTCGAGCCCACCCCGATCGTTTCATGGGTCTAGGCTACCGCAGGATTATGTCTCGCGCAAAGAGGCTGTAAGCTTAAATCCTCAAATCTCTCGTATATTTTCTTGGTGGAACTTGGCACACGTCAACGACAGCATGGTGTTGTAAAGTTTGGACGGACCAGCCGATGGAGGGTTCTTACACTAAATTGGCCCCGAATTCGTAACAGATGGCTCTGCGCTTGATCCCCGTGGATACGTCCAGAGAGGCGAAGGGTATACGACTTGCAGGTAATGGTCTTATTCAGAGAATCCTCATTTTGGCCGGTGTTCGTGTTAAACACACTATAGATGATGCGGTTTTACGGTCGCTGGTGAGTTCCTGAGCTCGGCTGGAGGGGGAAGGAAGCCTTTGCGAAATAGTCTCCGACTCAAGATAACATCTGGCGGAGCTTTTGTATGCATTGGGCAGACTTGGCGTATTTTCTTGGCGATCCAGCCAAGGATAATTAAAGAAATATTCCAGAACACGAAGCCTCTAAAGGCCGCTGAACACACTATAGTGTGTGGCGTTGAAAGCTCAAAAGTCAATGATCGCCACAGATCACCGAAACACTAAGTGCAGGTGAACGCAATGGCCCGCCAAGAAACCCTGTATGCCAAGAGAGGGCATTATCTCAATTGAATACGATGTTTACTCTGAAGGTTTCTGCCATGGTTCATGCAGTAAACGCGGAGGGGGTTGACAAGGTGCCGTTTTGAAGAGGGTAACGCAAACAATACAAAATGTTTGACCTACCGCAGATGAAGTTTCCCTCAACACTTCCTACCCATCACTATGCTTCACACAATTGTTTACTAGAGATGCCTTCCTGACATAGGCTTATCATCAACTTCATGGTACTATTTGCTCTTGACTTTGCTGTGTCAAGCTCAAGTGGTGTTTGTGTCCATCTCCAACACTGTACCTGTGGCTGTCAAATCTCATTTCTTCAGTCCAATAACGCTCGTCATTGTATCCAAAGCACCGCGCTTCCCATCCAGCAGTGCTCTCAGCTCGTGGGTATAGTCCTGCACCCACGCGTCCTGGAGTCTTGTCGGGCTCCAGCCAAATAACGTCTTCGCCATTGTCCCCGTCATGCCCTTGTGGCCTGCCCAACCCCGTTCCAACACGTCCACGGACCGCGCTGTGACCTCCGGCGCCGCTTCTTCGAGTGTTACCAGGCGAATTTCTTCCTCCTTAGGCGTGTCCTCCCGAGGGAGCACGCCTGCGTCGAAGGCGGCGTCGAGGCAGCGCTGCATGATTTCGGTGTTGAGGACGCGCGCGACAGAGGGGAAAATGACCCCCTTAGCGCCCGAGGGGATGTATCCAACACCACGGTCAGGCCGTTCAAGAATGGTCCGGACAACGAGAACCTAAAGGTCGGCCAAATCTTCGATGTGCACCCAGTCGAAATTCGCCGTGTCGTTTAGCTTGAACCCGTAGCCTTGCGTGACTACATAGCGTATGTTGATGGGAATAATGAGGTCGCTCTGTGGGGGAGTTAGAGGAGTCATATGGCAGATGGAATGTAGGAGGGCAGATGGACGCCTACCTTGTTGAAATGCCCCTTGCCCTCGCCAAAGATGAGTGGAGTATTGAGACTGACAGCCTGCACGTCCGTCTCCTCTGCAGTACCCGGGACGCTGACCTCGTTTGTCCACTGGCTGTAAGGGTCTTTAGCATCCTCCGATTTCAGAAACTCGTACACAGCTCCGCCATCGACATAATCCCATACCCGGTCCGGAAACGCTTCCTGGGTAAGGGGCTTATCAGCCAGGTTGGAGCAGCCCGCCAGATGCAGTAGCCATGGTGCTTGGTCCAGCTTGCTGTTTCCATTCTTGAGGCGCCTTGCCAATCCCTCGACAAATGGCTTGCCACCGTTGGGAAGGAACGCGACGCCAGTGTTGACGATGATATCGTAATTCGCAGCAAGATGTGCCATGAATGCCGGATCATCAACACCCTTCCATGTGATGGGATTCACGCGGGGTCCGTAGATGCCACGCAACTTCTCCGCCTAGTCTTCGCTGCGGACCAACAAGTCAAACGTGATGGGCTGCAGGCTGGACTCTGGGCTTTTTATGAGGGTATTCAGAACCAAGCCTCCGATATAACCGGTTGCCCCAGTCAGGAGAATGCGGTTGTTTGCTGGTGGTGGCATATTGGGCGAAAATGAGGGCTTAAACGGCAGAATGAAGGACGAGACGTGATTTCGTGACAGATTTCTTTGCCCATATTAAGCCACAGACTGTTAAGTTTTAAAGTAGTCCCGTCCGGGATAGCGGGCGGCGGTACTTGACCCCCGCATGGTCTGTGAAGTCCAAAGGATCCGCCAAGAGGCAAACAATCGTCGGTTTGGCACCCTCCAACATGTTGTTGTTGGACGTCTGGCCCTCACCGCAGGGTGGTACTCAACGCTATCCTAGACATTTTCTCCGCTATCCTGCGGGCCGCATTACCCCTTGCAAATGCGAATCCTAGTAGAGTAATGCCAGAACACGGGAGGCGTGATTGCCGATACTTAGTTATATCGATGTTGGATAATTCATGCCAACGGTGGAACCTTTTCTTCAGAGGTGGCAATTGAAGAAACGCCCCAGGGTCAAGATATTTTGAGGCGCATCTAGCAAGCGGTTCAGCTCAGTCGATGATGCCTGGAAGAGCTGAGTTATACACGCTTGTGGTAGAATTAAATCTAGCTAAGACGGACATTGAATCGCGATTGGGGCTAGCCTGGAGCTCGTATATGACTGCATTTGAAGTTCTATGTGAAGAAATATGAAACATGAAGTTATGAGCGAGTCAAGTCCTAGCATCAGGGGAATCCAACCCTGGTATGATAAACCAGCACCAAAGTATCCCACCGGGGGCTCTGTGAGTCTGTTTAGCTGGCGGTCACATATCCCACCGGCATCCCAGGGCATTCGTCTCGCTGACCAGCGCAGGCAACGAAAGTCAGCCCACTCGTATCACTCGAATTCTGATCGGCCATTTTGATATCTTTCTTGGGCGGACGGCCGTTTGCTTGGTACCTTTTGGGAGACTAGGTTGCCATTTGCCCACTGCCGCCGGGTTTCAGTTAAGATCCCCCAAGCCTGGAGGGACCGCAAGAGGCAGCGTGTCGCACGGGGTATCGTCTATCTATATTTTCGATCAATCGGTCATCGCACATTGCCAACCATTGTGAAGACCAACAGATGGAGCTCATGCAGGCCCACAAAGAGGAGGTGGAGGTTTCAGAGCACAACCATGGGATGCAGCTCCTTGCAGGGCCTTGGTGAATGTCGTCCTTTATGTTCGAACAGCCGTTGCACACACAAAGTTTAGAGAGATCTTGCTAGCTTGTTATAAACTTTAACTTGAGGAGAACTCTAGCAATCTGAGCGATGGAATGAGGGGATGGACTACCCAACAGGGTATAAAACCATGTTCCTTATGCGTTAGTAGGATCGGATGTCGACTTTTCATGATTGACTATGTTGTACTGGAGACCTCATAAACCCTCTGCCGAGGTCGCGTAGGGCATGATGAACAGCGTCGAGATCAACCTATCGAATGGTCATGCTTTCGAATCCTCCTGCCAACACACCATCCTGAAGGATATGGTAACGTAAGGAGAGACCTTACGCATGCCCCCATGGAAAGGATGTACTCACGATGTCTGAATGCTCTCCTCGGCTTCCTTCAGTCTTGAGAGGCTCCACATACCAGTCCCCTGCTCGACGAGGATGCCGGCGGCGCGGGATTCCCGCGTGGGGATGCCGACGGGATCCGATGATTAAGTTTGGCGACGTAGCGAACTGGCAAATCTTTGCCTCATCGAGGAGGTCTTTTCAGGAGTCAGGAAGAGACCAAGAGAAAAGTCAGTCCAACCAACGTGGGCCAGTGAGCGGCTATTTGCGCAGGATGTCAACATGAGGGGGCCCGGAGTCTCCTGACACTTACGAACGACAAGGGCAGACCAACGGCGCTCAAGAAAATAGCATTACTGAGGCGCAAATTAATTTAGAAGGCCGCTCTCGCCCATTTGCTTCACGATTTCTCCTGCACGTCCAACCGTAACATTCCATATCGGCAACTTGTGATGTCGGACCTCTCTCGCTCGTCGCTGCAGGCAGCGGTGCGCTTGCACCAATGGCAGGCGCGCACCTTTGAGGGCAGCGCGAAGAAAATGTCTGTGGTTAGCGTCGCAGTCGTGTTCATGGTTATTACGAGCATTGTTATGGGCCTGCGCATATGGGTTCGTCTCTGTTTGGTAAAAGGGGGGATTGGTGTGGACGATTGTAAGTTTGTTGCGGGACGCGTGGACGAGGCTATTCGGACCACTGACGTTTTATCGACTCTCTTTTACAGATCTCATGATTGCTGGCACGCTCGCAACATTCAGTCTGTCGATTGCGAATTCGGTCTGCGCCTACTACGGCGCCGGACTCCATCGTGAGGAATTGCCCCTTTACCTACCAAACTAGCATCTCGCCTAACCCAAGGGAAAAAAAAGTATCGGAAATTCCGGAAAAGAACTACGTCCCTCTGGCGCAGTCCAACTTCGCCAACGCTATATCCTATTTCGCTGCTCTCGGTCTCGTCAAAGTTAGCATCCTCGTATTCTACCTGCGCGTAGACCCCCGGCAAGCCACGCGATGGGCACTGTTCTTCCTCATATTCACCGTAGCCGGTCTCGAAATCGCCAGCTGTCTCATCATCATCTTCGAGTGTTGGCCGGTCCACAAGTTCTGGGATATGAAGAACGAGGTGCCGGGCCACTGCATGGACGTCAACCAGCGGCAGATCTTCTACAACGCTAACGGAATAATCAACATTATCCAGGACATCGCCATTTTCCTGTTTCCGATTTATATGCTGTGGGATTTACACGTCCCGAAACGCCAAAAGGTCGCGCTAGTCAGCCTGTTTGGCGTCGGCTCTGTTGCCGTCATTGCTGGTTGTTCCGTTACTACTATAACGGCAAACTTAATACCGACACCGACTTGTACTTTTATCTGGCCGACGCCCTGGACTGGTGCAGCATCGAAGTTTAGTTTGCTATCATTGGCGGATCGGCTTCTATCTTTAAAGTCCTGATCAAAACCTATGCCCCAAAGCTCTGGGGCAGCAGTTCCAGGCGTAATGAGGCATCTGACGACTACCAAAACAGCCATGGGTACGACCAGAGTCGCTCAGGACAGTTCTCGATGAAGAACTTCCCAAACTCTAGGCCTAATCGCAACACAAGCAAGCGTGGGCTACATGATATTTCGACAATCGGGCATGACAGTAAGGAGGCCATTGTCTCTCCAAGCCAGGCGACCAACTCTGGCAGTGGTACCGAGTCCACACCCCGTAACAAGAACGACATCATCAAAAAACAAGACTTTACACTCGAAGTATCGGACAGTCGTTCGGAGGATAAGTTGGATCATGGTCAAATGCAGGAACCTGGGCCAGGTTGGGGTCGCGGGGAAAAGTGGTAATTAGCAGTGACGCTTCGGTGGACTTTTCAAAGTTTGAAGGATGGAACCAACGGGATCTGAGCCAAGCTGGTAGTCAGTGAATCCCCTTCAATGAGGCCCGAGACGACATTCCCATTGATGGGCACCCAAGACGGAGGCTTGTAAAACAACGCCTGGCTAGTAAACCGAGTGGTCGATTGGTGTCGGAGTTGACGTCACACGCCCGTCAATCTCTGTTGATGCCGGGTCAATAGTAAAATAATGAGATATTCGGCGTTTAGGGTTATTAATACTGTTAAAGAGAATTCCCACGTATCAAAGTATCTACGCTAAATTCCTGCTCCATAATTAGTTACTAAAACGAGCTAACCAGGAACCCGAAAACGGAATGCTGAAGTAGACATTTTAACGGCGGAGGAACTGCTGCGGAGCCCGGGTAAGTTGCAGTCTGTTGGTGCTGGGGTGGGGTCCTTGACGGGGGAGTGGAAGACGGACACGATTGAGGTTGGAAATTAGCGTTAATCTTGTGCCTGAATCGAGGGGCAGGGTCGTTATCTGAGTCCTGAGGGTCTGGAGCCACACTTGAAGCCGAAAGTACAATCTTCTCCTTCGTCGGGAAATAGTTTCTCTAAGCTCCTTGGCAACACAATGAGCATGGCCTGTTATGGTTATGGTTCGGAGGATATGAGTGAGTATGGTCCGGGCGGACCCCTGACGACCCAGGCGTTTCTTTCAACAACACTGCTGTTGAAACGCCGGTACTCCACCTCTTTGTTGGCCATTTCAATGAGGACGTAGGCGAGCTGCTCTTTGTTGCGGAACAAATGCGCCGTCTGACGGCCGTATCCCCGATCGCAACTTCCCTCTCACCTAATTTTTCTTAGTATCTGCTGTTAATGGAATAGGTGATATACCACTAAGATCCTTAATAGCTGAAAAGTCTTTACTTTTCCCTCTTAGAGCCCTCCCGTAATAGCTTCACAGCCTCCGGCGGGCACCGGACTATAGCCGGCCCCTCCGGCTAGCCCTGATCGGGGCTCTGGGTCACCTCCGGAGCTAACCCCTACCTTAAGGGCTAAGCGCTACTGTAACACTAAGGCCCAGCTATTCCGGCCTAGCCTTGTGGGAAACTAGCCCAATACTCCGGATGTAGCCCCCTCTACGGCAAAGGGGCCCCTAAACACAAGCGGGGCGGCTATTGGATCTATCCTAGCTGCCCTTGATGAACAGGCCAGACTTTATGAGGCCCGAAAGGATGTCTTTTTAACTATCGCCTAGTCTATTGATAACGTGGTCTCTAGTTTTGAGGGACCTAAAAAGTAGATTACAAAAAAGGCCACTACTTATGTGATTTAGGCCTTAAAAAGGCTTATAAATAATAAAGTTACTCGAACTTTAACCCGGAACTGGGTTATTATTACGTTATTAGCCCTAGTCCTAGCCCTAATTTTAGCCCTGGCCTCCGCCCTAGCCTAAAACCGAGCACCTACTTCTCCGTAAGCCTAGGCTTAGTTAAAAGACCTCTGGGTTTTCGTTCGTATCCCCGAGGAAAACCTAGATGCTGCCCGGAAGAACGCCCCTTTCGCCCTGCGCCGTACAATCTACCAGGCCTTTAGCCTATAACTAAGAGATATCCCATACATTTACCATATCTCAACTAAATACTCCTTTAAAACCCCTAAATAAACAAATCTAAAGAAATTTCCTTAAAAATAAATAAAAGTTAATAAATTATTTAAAGGCCTTAAAAATAAAAACCCCTATAAAATAGTTTATATACGCTGTTCTACGCTACTTATCTAAACTCTAAAACTTAAATAAAGAAAGTATTAATATATTAACCCTAATTAGGGAGGAGGTTATTACCTAAACTAACCGCGAACTAGTCCTAGCCCGGTAATCCCGCCTTAGCCTAAACCCTATTATAAACGAAGTTACTTGGGTTATCTCTTTTATAGTTAAGGTACCCCCCTTAAGATTATTTAACCAGAGTAGTAAGGCTTAACTTATTAGGGAAAAGAGGACCCTACTTAGGTATAACCCTAGTTATTAGAGATATTATATAAACTAGTATTATAACCGGTGACCACTCTATAACAACTACAATAACCCCTTAAACCCTCATAAAACCGAGCCTTATATAGCTAAACCAAAGTGTACTAACTACTTAGGGCCCTTCTAGGCTGGTTATACGGACTATCCAGCTAGGCCCCTAATGGTTAATGGTCATCTTACCCTCCTAAGCTGAAAGAAATATGGATGGATTCGGAAGGCTGGGTAAAAGGCCTCCGAGGCCCGCGATAGTATTAACCAGACCGCTACCCAGAGTAGCACTTAATAACCCCAGGACTCCCCTCCTACTCAGGGCCAATAACCTAGCTTTAAGTACTTATATATTAGGACCCCCTCCTAAGGATTAATTATATACTTAGGTAATGGGGATATAACTAGTAATATAAATAAAAACGAAGTAGAAGACCCCGAGGCCCTCCCTCAGACCAACCACCCTATCCACCCTCTCTGAAATAGGAGCTAAAGGGTGGTTCACAAGCTTGACTATAATATCACTAATGTCTATAACCACCTGGACCTCGATTCGGAGGCGTAGGCCGAAATAGGCCCCCCCACGGGTATTACGTGTAGCCTAATATAACGTAGGGAAAAAGCCCCCAGCATATACAATTTTCCTAGAACTTTACTGGGCTAATTAGGTCGATATAGTACTTATCTAGGAGCCCTGGTTAAGTTATACTAATAGAATATAAATTAATATACACCCTGGGTTTAATTCCTATATTCCAGTGGATTTCTGAAATAGCAGGGAAATAAGGCCTACGGTAATAACTTATATACGGAAAGGGATAAGGCTTTAAGTATAGTAATAGAGGCCTATCTAGACTAGGGACATCCTATGGCTACAAATTAATAACACTATAATTATTAATATATATAAACTACTAGATGACCCTGATAACCATATAACTATTACTCTCTTAGGATACTAACCACTAAGAAGAACCCTAATAACTAAGGACTTTAATATTCGTTATTTTTCCTATGAACCCGGATCTGTTAACCGGAACAGGGGAGACGATCTAGCTAACTGGGTTAATAACCATGGCCTCTCCTTTATTAGAGAAGCAGGGGCTCTAACCCATACCCATGGTCACATCTTTGACCTGTCCTTCTTAAATATCCCCCTCATACACATAGGACCCTATCTATACCTATATCTAGGAGCTAATTACTAGCCTATTATAATTATTATCCCCCGTAATAATAATAAATAATAATAAATATACTGATTAGGGCTAATATCGGTCCCGGATTCGGCCCTTCCTCGGCTTAAAGACCTAATTAGGGTAAGGGCCTCAACTTTACTTACCCTTAAGGACTTACCTACCCCAGCTAAGCTAGACGCCCAGGCTAGCCGGATTGTTAACCTACTCTTAACGGTTGTCTAAGTAGTAGGGAAAAGATGATAAAGCTGGGGAAAGCGGGCCCCCTAGTGGACAGAAGAGTGCTTTAAAGCCCACTAATCCTACCTCAAAGCTCGTATCCAGTAGGTATAGGAACCAGAGTTAGCCTCGGCCTTACTACCCCCTATCCTTAAAAAGTAAAAGGTTTTAGAAATAATTAAAAAACCTAAAAGGGCCTATTAGACTACTAAGATCGAAGGGGCTATATCCGATCAGGACTTTTATAAAATAATAGGCTAGTATAAAATCAGATTAGTAGTTAAAGCCCCCCCCTTAGTAGTTGAGGGCTAGATGCACAACGATAACCAGGATAAGGCCCAGGCCCTATAGAGGGCCTTATTGGAGAGGTTTAATAACACGGATAACCTACCTGGGGACCCCTTCGACGTGGCTACGGTCCCAAAATAATAAATACCCTAGTAGGCTATGATTAGTTAAAAGGAAGTAAGGGTAGCTACCCTCATAAAAACTATAACCCCTAGTATTAATGGAATTACCATAAAACTATTTAAGGCTTATTGGTACCTTATAGCTGAGCTTATTAGGCTACTGTTCTAAGTGTGCATTAAGGCCGGCCACTTCCCCTAGCCCTTTTGAGTAGAGGTTATTATAATTTAGAAGCTTAGAAAGACAAATTTCTCAAAGGTTGGATCCTAGAGACTAATAGCCCTCTTATCCTACTTAGGCAAGGGGCTCGAGAGATTAATAGCTAGGAGAATGGCCTACCTCACTATCCTAGAAGGGGTGGCCAGCCCACAGCAAGTAGGGGCCCTACCAGGCAGGGCAGCTATTAACCTAACAACCTATCTCACACACGATATCAAACAAGCCCTCGATAAGGGGCTTACAGCTACACTGGCGATAATAAATATAAAGGGGGCCTTTAACTCTATCCTTCGGAACCACCTTATTATCCGACTACAACAACAGGGTTGGCCTAATAACCTAATCAGTGTTACGGGCTGATGCCCACGATGGCCTAAGCTTTGCCTGAGGCGTTAACCAGCATCCAACAAAAGAGCCCTCCGGTTAAAGGGGCCTCTGATTAAAGGGCCTCTGGTGACCTCCAGTGCCCCACCAGAGGTCCCCTTTGTTTTCTAGTAGTATAGATTCCTATACTACCCCCTTTACGAGGAACTTCTTTTTTTCCGCTCCTTAGTTTAAAGTAAATAATAATAGAGCACCCTAAGGTCGAAAACATCTAGGCCTGGCCCTTCGCAATCAGGCTGATTTATGCCTTTATATTAGACCGTATTACTAGGGTCAAGTTCAAAGAGATAACAACCAAGGACTTCCCTCTAACCTATGAGCTGCCTCAGGGCTCCCTACTATCACTTATCATCTTCTTACTTTATATTTCTAATATTCTAACTAAAAGCCCAAAGCTTTGGTTTAGATATACAAACAATGTAAACCTTTTAACTACTAGCTTATCCCTTAAAGATAATACTATATCCTTAAACTAATAGGTTACCCAAATTCTAAATTAGGGTACTAATAATAAGGTCTCCTTTAACCCAGTCAAATATAAAATTATCCACTTCACTAGGAAACATAAATAACTAAAAAACTTACTTAGAATTAAAATTAAAAACCTTAAAATTGAAACCTCGGTTAAGCCGATCCGTTGGCTAGGGGTTTAGTTTAATGAAAAACTCTCTTTGCAATAACACATCAAAACAAAGGTAACTATAACAAAAAAGGCAGCCCAGCACCTAGGTCACCTAATAAACATAAAAAAAGGGATCCCAGTAATTATTATATAAAAGGCGGTCATCACCTATATCCTCCTAATAACCCTATACGGAGCCGAAACCTGGTTTAGGGGGCTAACTAAGTTAACTCTAAGTAATAAAGCTTCCCCTTAGAAAGGGATTATTAATATAAGCTAAAAGGGCCTCGTCCAAAGGGCTAATAAGATTATTATAAAAGTGGCCCGAGCCATCCTCTGAGTTTAGAAAATAACCCTAATAAATAACCTCCTCTAAGATGCTGGCCTGCCTACTAGGAAAGTGGCTTTAGAAGGGGTACACTTACGCTTTATAGTACGACTATAAAAGGTTAACCAATAACACCCATTAGTCAGTCCTAAGGTTCACATAATAAGAGAGGCAGTAAACACGGCTTCAACGAACAACAAACCTCGTCTTAAAAGCCCTAAAACCATCACTACTTCAACCACAATACCTCCCAGGGTCATAAGACCCAATAATTCTATAAACAAAAAAGGAGGCTACTAAGGCCTTTTAGAACTAGCTAAAAACCATCCTAAATACCCATATGGTTAGTTATCTACTTAGATGGCTCTAAGGTGTCTAATAAAGCCACTAGGTATAGGTTTATTATTTACTAAGGTGAAAAACGTATAACCCAGGGTTATAGCCGACTTAGCTTAGTAGAGGTATTTAATAGAAAAGTTAAAGGGGTAAGGGTAGGGCTCCGGCGGGCCCTCCTTATATCCCAAAACCAGCCTATCCACATCTATATTAATAATACTAGTATTATCCAGGGGATACAAAGTAAAGCTCCAAACTCCTCATAAGCAGCCTTCCTAGAAATCCACGAGGTGGCTAGGATATATAATATACATATCCACTAAGCCCCAGGGCATCAGGGGATAAAGGTAACAAAGAAGTAAACCACTTAACTAAACAAGGCATAACACTCCTAATAACGTGGTTCATCAGTGAGCGGGACACCATCAGCGACCGGGACACTCCTTATCGTACCTTAAAGGCCGATTTTTAACTATTTTTTAAAAATCGGAATTTTAATACAAAACGCTATAAGTTTATATAACGTCACCGATAAGGGTTTTATATTCGAAAATAAATCCACTAAAATTTACTACCCATAATTACTAAGATATTAAGTTTTAGCCTTATCGTAGACCCACTTTTATAGGGTTTTACGATGCACTCCGGATTATGGTTCACTAAATTTCGGAAAATATTTTTTCCTAACTATTAATTATATAATACACCTCTACATAAACCTTTAGAGTTTTTTACTAAAATTTCGATTTTTAAAAAATAGTTAAAAATCGGCCTTTAAGGTACGATAAGGAGTGTCCCGGTCGCTGATGGTGTCCCGCTCACTGATGAACCACGTTACCCTTAAACCAACTAATAACCTTAATAAGGATTAAATAACTCACCAAAAAACGAATACGGGCCCAATACACACAATAATAGCGTAAAAGGATAATAGACTAATATATTCAACTAAGACTCAAGGCCACCCTATCCAGCCCCCCTGAACTAGCCCTTCCACGAGCTACCCTATACCACCTCCTAGTAGCCCAATTAGGCCACGGAGACTTCGAATAATACTATTAACACTTTAATTACAATAAAGCCCTATTTACCTACTTTTATAGGGAAGTAAAGGATATAAACCACTTAGTTTATTACCGAAAACCCTTAGTAAGGAGGTAACAGTGGCCTACCCTCCACCCTTCTAACTCACTAAAACCCATAGGACCTATAAGATCACTTAAATAATACTTTAAAAAGTTAATCACCAATCTTAAAGATTTTAAGGCCTTTTTACATATAACAGGCTTTTCTAAAAGATTTACCCACACTACTAGGGGCCAACCTCCGACTAAGCCTAAAAACAACCATCCTACCCTATTAAAGGGACCAAATAAGAAACAAAGGAACTAGAGGAACCAGCGGGATCCAGGGACAAATTGAACGCATAGTAGCCAATAGGCAAGATTTGGAGGACGCGGGCAAGGGCTGTATACTATAGAGTAGGTAGTCTGAGCCTGCGGCTCTCCACGCCACATACCCCTCGGGAGGTCTGCCGCCATGGCGTTAAATACAACAACAACAACAACAACAACAACAACAACAACAACAACAACACTAGTAATGCCTGCCACTACTCCGACCAGAAGAAGGCAGAGCAAATGGAGGCAGCCAGGCCGCTCTAGAACGAGTTTAGGCAGCGACCTTCCTCCAGAGGTGGCGGCAGAGGTGGCGGCAGAGGTGGGTGAGACGGCCTTTGGTGTGGGTGAATGAGATCAGTATTTGTTTACCTTCGTCGCGCTACCAAAAATGACAGGGGAAAAAAACCAAAAACCCCCCAACAACATTAAAGTCCAGTCATGGTCGATACCACCATCAGTACACCGCTATGAGAGAGCAATTGTCGGGATACACTACCGCCACTGATCGGAACCAATACGGCACAGTCTGGGGTATCAGCGAGGAACAGCCTGCCCTGGCATCAATCAGTCCAGCTCTCGATCTCATCCTGTCTCGTCATCCGGACCCTGCTTACCCCGAATACCAGGGTCTAACTGAGCTCATTCATGTACCTGCTTGATGGTATACTTACCGAGGCTGGAAAAAAGGATTACACCAAGACACTTCGGACGTGGCCATTTCCTCCTGGATGGGAGCGCCTCCAGTCGCCCATTCACCATCTCCGAAGTTACTCTCTTGCGGCTGATGCAGGATGGTCGGTCATTATCCCTGGACTGCTTCGAGATTGGGTGAGATCGTCGTTCGTCCACCCCAAGTTTATGGCTGAAGCGCGACGCCAACTGAGCATCGAAGCTGGAGTGGCTAACGTGGAAGATGCGGTCAAAGCGTGAAGGGCTTGTTTTGGGGTTTGAGCAGGCTCTCATCCTAGGTTCCCCCGGTGCTGGAAAGACAGCACTGAATGCTTTCATCGCAGCTATGGCAGTGTCATCCTGCTGTATTTCACAGTCATAAAGAACGCAGATTTCATTGCGACAACACCGGGCTGCCGGGCCAGCTTAGCATGGACTTTCAGCCTGATATTGCTTGAGGAGGCCATAAGAAATATCCCCTCAGGACGATGGCGATCGTCTCTGGAAGTACCGAGAAGCAGTGATGGGGCCAAATTCGTCGCCGTAAAAGATGGCGCAGTCTTTGATGTACGACTTTTCGAACGTGGGCCTCCCGATGCTGGTTGATACCTGTGGCTGAGTTATGGCAGTTGTTTCTGCTGCGAAAAGTACCCGTGTTTAGGTGCGACTCTTGGCCCAGCCCAGTGCTCACAAGCGACAAGGTACTTTCCCTTGGGCGCGCCTGCGTCAGTGCTCTATCGCCCTGGCACGGGTAATACCACTAGAGTCTGCCTACTGGGCTAGGCTCACGTGCTACCACACGCTGTGAACCGCTTGGGCAGTGGAACGACTGCCGCCCGACTGGGTCGGGTCGCCTTCCTGAGATAATCGCGCCAAATGGAAGGAGGGTCGGCCTCTGCGAGTACATCGACACGCCTTCAATTGGCAGCCTGGCTTCGGTCCCGAAGGCATGCTCCGACGTCTTGGGTTCCTGGCTGGCTCGTTTCAGCAACTAATCACGGGGCGGGAATTGAACGAAGGTGCCTTGGCACGTCGGAATTTTCTTCAACACCATCAAAACCTCCGAAAGCAGAATATCGCGTTATTTTGCTATTGACCCGACATCGGAGATTGACGGGCGTGTGACGTCAACAGCGACACCAATCGACCAGTCGACTTGTCCAGACGGTGTTTCACGAGCGGGCTCCTGCCTGCCCATGTCTCGTTAACTACAACATCAAGCCGTCAATCACTCGATTTGTCGATTGCGGCTGTCGGTCTCTGTTGGTCAAGCCTCCTGCCTACCCATACGTCAACTACGGCACCAAGCCGTTCATGGGCATGTTCGGTCTCTGGGAGATAACCTTAAAGCGGCCGGTTGGGCATCAGCTTCCAATTCCCGAGACGCAAGGATAACACTGCATGGTTTTTGTGGCTAAAAGGACGTCCAGCCGCTGATGCAGGCCGTGCCTGGATAGGCCAAACCAACTACATCGTCTGTCTCGAAGTCTTCAATATGTTGTCAGTGATGACCTTGTTTCCTCCTTTCCTCCTTTCATTCTTTTTTTCTTCTTCTTTTGAGTGGTACCCTAAGTACCGGGAGAGCGAAGGGTTTCTTACAGAGTCCGGCCCTCTTTGTCCATATGTCGAAATAAGATTCTGGAAAACACTGAGTCGTCGGCATGGATGTTGTTGTTGCTTCGATAAACTGGAATCCGCAGCAGGTGTAGCCTGATTCTTCGTTCCTTCCGTGACATCGGATGCCTCGTGGAAAAACAGAGCAACTTTCGTCCTGGGGTGCGAAAGGTGTGGTCTGAGGCGACATCGAGTATACTCTGTTTGAGTAGATACCACCGTCCATTGGATATGAAACTGTCCGCACCAACGTAGGGTACGTTGTTGGTGAATCTGTCATGACTCATTCGACTACTCAAGCAAATATTTGAATGAAAGGAACGTCTAGGTCTTTCTGATTGGCCTTAACACAAGAAGTAAACTAAAATGGAGAACCTAGGAAAACGCAATTGATGGCGGGTCGCAGGTAAATACCGAAATCTGCCATGGTGGTCTATCGCACAAGAAGTTTTTGTTGGCGGAAACGCAGCTTATGGTTCTACAAGTGTCGAATTGGCTGCCTAAAAGCACTCAGAATCACATGAGAGAGAGCCACGAGGATTACACTTTTGAGTACTGCAACCCGGATAGAATAGGGCTCAGCTACAACTCTAAATAATGGAGTATGAGCTGGGTTTAAAGGGAACAAGCAGAAAAGATTTTGTCTGGGGCAGAATCCTCACACAGACACAAAAAAACCCAACAATATACACACACAATTTTCAACCCCTCAATTTGACAACAAGACTCCAGCTAATAACAACAGCCGTGTCTATCGCAGCGCAGCCGCCAAAGCAACGCCAACAACGCAAAGCCCAACTAAATCAAGCAAATAAAGCTATTCAGACTACCAAAATAGGCAAACCAGCCCCCCTGATTTAGATTAATTAATTTAACTCATAACTAAAGTGTTCTAACCAATAAGCATACTGTATTTCAGTCACCCTCCATACTTTACCCACTAACCCCTTTATCCCTTTACTAATCGGTGATTTATTTCCTAGACCTTCGTTAATAATAAAAAGCATCGTTCTAACACTTACTTCACTTCCACAACTTTAATTTATTTACTTAAATACTATAAGGTAAAACCTTAATAGTTAACCACTTTAAAATAGTATGGAGTTAAGGTAAAGCGATAATTAAAGTTGAACTCTACGATGCCTCCATAAAAATTCATCTCTCTTTTAACCTATGGACCTTACTAAATATTTATACCTTTATAGCTATCAACATTCACTTCCTCAACTTAAAAGGGAAATACTAATTACACTTCTTTACTTTTACTTAGTAATAAGGAAAACACTCTAGTATTAACCTTATAACCACTCTCAAAAATACTATAAGAAATTAGGACTTAGTCAACCAGATAAGAATAGTGATCTACAATAACACTACAAATAACAATACTTACCTAGCTTCCTTCTATCCATAAATTAACCCTAAAATAACTTCACATAATTAAAAAATACATTAAATATATTATTACAGTCATATCCTTAATCTTATAGCTAATTCCCTCCTCTTTAGCAGCGACTTTGAGACCTTTAAAGTTAAGTTGGAATTCTACTAAATAATCCATTACCACGAGGAAAATCTTAAACTTTGGAAAAAGACTAGGCCCGTGGGTAAACTTCGGAACATCGTAAGGTTCATCTATGCTTCTCCGTAATAATCAGAATACTTTAAAAAAAATTATAAAAGAGGTTAATACTAGTTCTAATTATTATTATTTTACCAAAAGCTTATTTAAACTATAATTAATCCTTAATAATAATACTAGGTGGAATTCGACCTACTTAATAATTAAGAGGGTAATTAAAAAAAAGTATAAGATCCGGGCTTAGTGTTCAGATCTCAACAATAAAAAGGCCTCCCTCCGAATTCCTACCACTAATCACTTAACGGATAAGGATTAGCTTCTTCTAATTAAGGTCAAAAACCTACTCAAGCTCCTCTTTTTCTAAATAAAACAAACAGAGGGATGGGGCAAAGGAGACGGTCATGGACACCTTTAGGAGGTGATCACTAGTATAGAGTACATCCTTAAGTACTTTAAGGAGTAGAAGAATTATTATAATTACGAAATTACTCTTATAATTATATAAAAGGATAAGGACGATGAGGGGGAGGAGGATGGCCAACCCTCTATTCATAATAATCGTGTTTTAAGGTCATCAGCTTAGCGATCCTTTAACAAGAACTCTCTTCTGGATTATGTGGCGGTTAATTGGGCCCGGGGAAGGGCTAAGTAAGGCCACTTTGCAGTTCCATTACCTCCGGAAAGAGTACTAAGTAAATCTTCGGTCCTTTATTAAGTTGGCTTAGTAAAAGCTGAATAAGTATTACTTAGCTCTTACTGAGTTACCCCTCTTTGCTACTTTAATTATTCTTTATCCCTCCTTTAGCTTCGATTACCTTAAAGAAGTACAGGGTGAAAATAGCTAAAAGGTATAAGTACGGAGTGTAGAAAGGGGGCTAAAGCGCTTCTTCAATAAGTAGTATAAGGACGACGATATATCGATCTCATTACTAGCCTCCTCACTAGCCTCCGCGTCAGCCTCCTCGTTAACCCCATCTTCACTTAAGGATAGCCATTCTAGACAGTAGATGAAAAGTCGTCGTAGTCAAGAAATAAAAGTAACGTTTAACGAACTTAACTCGTACCTTAGGCAAGCCCCAAAGGAGACGGATAACCCTACGCAATAGTGGCTAAACCGTTAAACATAATACCCTCGGTTAAGTGAATTAGCGCTTAACGTCTTCGTAATCCCAACCATAGCATTAGACTATGAGCAAACTTTTAGTATAATGAAATTAACACTGACGTCGCAAAGGTTCTTAATGAAGGTGGAGAGTATTAAGTGGCTGTAGTTAACGAAGAATTAGTTAAAAAGGGATATATTACCCCTCTTTGGGATTAAGGGGCTTATTATTCATCCATAGAATCTCTAGATAGCTTCATTTATTGCCTAATCGGGTAATATAACTACTCACGTACCTTTGATTTAATGGATTTATCAACAGGGGCAAATAAGCAAATATTTGGTGGCCCTGAGGTAAATAAGCAAATAGGGGGGCCGATTTGCTTTGTTTGCTTTGGCGGCTGCGCTGGTCTATCGGTCTGTCTAACCAAGGGGATAACTACGCAATTATCTAGTCGCATATGCCGTAGGACCCGTACGCTCCAACACAACATGTACGAATGTAAGACCCTGACAACTGACTAAACACAGTAATGATAGAAGGAGTAACACTGCGCACGGTGTTTCCGTCTACACTTATGACCCTTGTGAGATGTCTTTCCCCGCTTCCCCGTCGCCAATGTTTGCACTTGCGGCGTATGAGTGAATGCGAGCCTACTTAGTTGGCATTACGTCTTCCCTCTGACACATGAATGTGATAATCAGGGTAGGTGGGGAATCCCAGCTTATATACCATTGGTTAAGGTCTCGGACATGGAGATACGGATTTAGGGAACTACGGATTAGCATCCATTTGAAAAAATAGCGAAAAACACTTTGCCACTACCTCCGGCTCTAAAGTTTCTTGATAGATAGCAGCAGAAAACTCAAGCAAGTGTGAAAATCTTCATCGGGACATCGACCAGATTGGAGGTCAAATAGAGTAATACAGCCTCAAGCGTTGAGGCCTTTGAATGTCATGAACACATAGCTAGCTATCTTTTCGAACACGCTTGCAATACTTTACAGCCCGCTGACTGGGCCCCACTTTCCCATGTTGAATGTCATATCCCCACCAAAGTCAACCCGCTCGCCACCGACGCCTAGAGCATCTATGCCTCGCCCCAGATCTCATCGGCGATTTGCCTGACCAGGCCCAGCTTCTTCTTCTCGTCCTCGAGAGAAAGAGGATAACCGCTCTCATGCGTAGAAAATCCGCACTGGGGCGAGACGCAGATGCGCTTGAGGGCCTGCTGCTTGGTCTCGCCGCTGCCCTTGGCGACTGCCTCGGCGGCCTTGTCGACGCGCGCCTTCATCTCCTCCTTGTCCTCGAGCGCGGGCACCTTTGTGCTGATGATACCGACGACGACGTTCTTGTTCTGGGGCAGGAACTGCAGCGGCTCGAAGCCGCCCGCGCGCTCCGTGTCGTACTCGAGGTAGAAAGTGTTGACCTTCAGGTTCTGGAAGAGCTTCTTGGCGATGATGTCGTACGCGCCTTCGGCGAAGTGACGCCCGCCGATGAAGTTGCCGCGGCAGAGGTGGATGCCGGTGTGCATGTCCTCCGGCAGCCGGGTGATGATGTCGTTGTAGAGGTTGATGTAGGAGTCAAGGAGGTCCTCGACCGTGCCGACGTTCGTTTTGTCTTCATTCCAGCCCTGACGGAACTTTTGCGAGCAGAAGTCTGGTGAACGACGTCAGTATGAAATTCTCTGGTCCGGTACTACCTACTCACAAGCCATGTTGGGGTCGTCAAACTGGACGTTGCGCAGACCCGCCTTGTACAGCTCGTTGAGCTCAGCCTGGTAGACCTTGGCGACGTCCTTGAAGTACTCGGCGTCGTTGGCGTAGGCCTCCTTGGTGTACGCGCTGCCTTGCTTGTAGCGCATGTGGAACCAGGACGGCGTGATCATGGTCAGCTTGATGGTGTTCCACTCCTCCTTGGGCACGGCGGCCTGCACCAGGCTCAGCTCGTGCAGGTTGGACTTGGACTTGGCGGGCGAGTGCGACAGCTTGGCGTCGGCGATGACGCTGTCGCCGGGCATGACCTTGCGGTCCTTTTCGATGAGGCTCACGACGTCCGGGTGGTACAGGCGGAACATGCTCGCCTCGGCGTCCTGCAGGCGCTTGGTTCCCTCGAATTCATTCCACATAAGACCCATGTGATCGGTTAGAAACGACGCGAAGGGGCCGAAAGGATAGCGACCTACCAGAAGCGCGTCCGGTTGTATTCGCCGGACGTCACGCCGCGAATGCCGAGGTCGCGCTGCAGCTTGACGACCTCGGCGACGGACTCCTTCTCGACGGCCGGCAGACCGGCCTCCTCCTCGGACATGCCTTGGTCGCGGATCTTGCCCTCGCGGATGTCGAGCAGTTTCTGCGGGCGGAGGAGCGAGCCCATGTGCTCGGCCCTGAAGGGCGGCGCGGAGTGAAGCTTGGAGGCCATGGTTTTTCTTTTCTTGGTGAGAGAGTGCCGAATGACTTCTTCTTTTCCCGGGAGAGTGCGGTAAAACGAGTTCGTGGTTCTCGTCTCTGTTCTCTTCGAATTTCCCTCGCGGTGGGAATTTCAAAAGTCGCGATGCCTCGGGAGGTGTGCGGTCCAGTGTTTCGAGGCGGGGCAGGGCGGGGTTTTAAACGGCGGGGCCAAGTGAGGGGTCAAACTCCTTACCGATAGCTGACGAAGGGTCCGATCGAGGAGGGCTCAGACGCCGCCGGCTAGCCGGGGCCTAGTGAAGAATTGCGTCGCGCCCGGGAATGAACCCAATTCGAGAGGCCCCGATGAGACGTAAACGCCGAATGCTGTGCCGTTGAAGAACCAGCAAGCTTCCGGGGTGCATTCCGCCCCTCCCAGGTGCTGCTTCTTTGTCCGAAAGACCGCAGAGCTGCCCCTCATTCCCCCACACCAGCGGGCAGAAAATCGACCTGCCGTTGACGTCAACTGCGCAGCCGACTCGGCAGTGGGAAAGGCAACTAATAACATGTGCTGGTGTATGTTGTCGCTGCCAACGTCACTGTTGTTCCGGAACGAGTTTAGGTAACGCCCTCTCTCGGAAGACTCCAAGTACAACACTGGTATCAGACATGCTTCCTCGGCTGCTAAGTGGAAGTTTGCAGTTAACGTTATCTTACAAGATCGTCCCTTGCCGGGATGCCCAATTTTACAAAAGGCTATAGATAAATATCCCCTCTCGTTCAGAGCTAACCCGGGGGCTTTTCATGACCCGACCGACGTGGGCTGATTCAACGTCTGCCGTAGGAGATACGCACATCGGCGTTCCCCCACGGCGAGACATGGTCCCGGGGGTGGTGGCAGAGCTGGACATGTTTCAACTGGCCCTCGCCATAGAGCCTGCCTCTGTTTACCGTACACCCATGAGTAAGTTCAACTTATCATTGGTCTTTTGAGAGGAAGTTATTGACAACTCTAGCTTACCCCCCCCCAGCCGGCTACCGACACACCATGCCGTCTCCAGCGCCAGCATCATGTCTACTACACTGACCAGTTAATCAAAGATTCCCAGGGTGGTTGGACGAAACAAAGCCAGCCAAGCCTACCACAGCTTCCAAGGATTACAATGACAACAAAAATAACAAGGACAATAAGGACAACAAGAACGACAAGGACGATGAGGATAAAGACGACAAGCTGACATTGTTTTCGTGGATAAGGCTGCACATGCCCAAGACCCGATGGGACGGAAGATTATGACGGCCTCCAAGACCAATACTGTCGCTGTCTGCACCGACACAGACGGCGACGTGGAAGTATCTGACGTGTCTTCCTCGGCTGCCAAGCCCAAGACCCGCTGGGGAATTGCCACACATAGACCAACCCGACAAGAATCTATTTGACGCCTTCCTTGGAGGAGTCAGCCAACTACAATCTATAATCAGCTCTTCTTGCATCGACTTTACGGAGCCTAAGAACGTCAACCCAGCTAAAGACTATGTTAAATAGGCTACACGTCTTTTTATTGGAATGAAAAAATTCCTATTTAAAGACTAGGGATAACTCTTTTTTTATCGACTTTATAAAACCTAAAAACGTTAACCCGATTGAAAACCATATTAAATAGACTATACATTTCTTTATTGGGATAGACGGTTCCCCTCTCGCCAAGTCCAAGGATGATACTGCGACGCCAAGCAGCTCCAACCAGATTAAGGACAAGCCCAAGTTTGGAACCCCTCTTTGAGCATACTGTCCTTGCTGGAATGCACAGCTCGCTCGCCAAGTCCAAGGGTGATACTTTGGCGATGAGCAAGACCGGTTCCTGCTGCCTCGATTCCAGCTGTCCTGGCTGCTGTTTCGACCCATGGGATATACACTCTCGGAAGAAAGATTCAATGCTTTGTTTTGGGTTGAGGCCAAGACAGTGTCCAAAGTCTCTTCGGGCTCCCAGCAGATGTCCAGAGACCTGTGTTTGCAAGCTGGTAGGTAAAGCGTAATGCATAGGCTTACACGAAGGTTGTATGCTGCGTATCCCAAAAGGGATCCATCTCTTCACCCAATATATAAGACCCAGTAAATAGTGTTCAATAAGAGAGCATTTTCTTTGGCCAGATGCTCGAAAGACCAATAATTGAAAGGCATAATGTGAACTAAAAATGTTGGATTCACTTCACCAGGCGCAAGGTTAGCTGGCCGGCCATACAGCTTAAGCTGGGAAAATATCTGTCACGGGCTAAGGCCCGATCAGAGGCCTCGGAACCACTCGGCCATGTTCAACGCCAACCACTGCTTACTAAGCCTGATTAGGCCGAGGGAGACCTGATTAGGACCCAGCGGATTTGTGGGGTAGTAGACTTTTCCTTTTTTTCTCCTTATCTTGAAGATACTCGTAGTAGTCGCCATAGCTAGTTGCAATATACGTGCTTGGACCGTTACAATATTGATATATTTGTCGAATCCGCTGTACCAAGCGACTAGTACGCTTCCGGCGCGCTCAAAGGCCGCACGCGGCGCAGAATAATAATGGGCCGAAATGCGCCCTTGAACCAGCCACCTTAAGGGCTAAGTTCACCCCTAAAGAACAAAGAGAACAAGAACAATTACACACAATTAAATATATCACGAATTGACCCTTAAATCCGACAATTAATAGTCTAATACATACTAAAAATAAGCATTAAACCAAACCCTACCTATTAACGTACTTGATAAGCGAGTGGCCACCATAAGCGAGTGGCCACCCCCATAGCGACCACATCACATAAACCAGTAAACACTCACACTAACAAAACTAATTTAATTAAAACTAATTAGAATCCTCGTTATTAGACATTTCTTTATTAAACTACTCATCCTCACCATCTACTTATCAATCACACATTCCACAATCTAGACCTTCAACTATAACTCTAGTGGGAAACTGCACTATCCCTACTTCACCACCTCGTAAACTGAGTAGTATAACTTATCTTCTTTAACAATATAGTCCCAAAGTATTTATAACTTATTATTATTCGTAAACACTATTATATATAAGAGTATTAGTAAGTTGTTTATAATGCAGCCCACCTAGAGAGTACCAGTTCCTTCCTTAGGGATAGTGTAATTAAGTATTAACTAGAGTATACGTCCCTGTTCTCTTTTATTATCCTAGCCCTGGGGGGGGCGTCCTGCTCCCTTTAAGAGAGGGTATCGGGGACTACTATTTTCTTTCCTAGCCAGTACTCTAAATAAAAGTCGTACTAGGTTAACTCTTTTACTCACCAGCTCTATTTCTCGGTGAGGTGTTACTTCCTTATAAAGTATTTAAGGTTTTTGTGATTTATAAGAATCTTAAAGTTATTTATACTTTATAGTTCTATTTTTTAGGCCCTAAGGTATACGAGTATAGTAAGTAGTTCCTTATTATGGATAAGGTAATTATACTCGGCTAGTAATAGTTTTTATGAGTGGAATACGATGGGGTATTGAAACGGAGCGGGGGATGCAGTGAACAGCATGTATTGTACGAATAACAACACACACACTCTACTGACCACAAGTCGCGCACCTCTCGTCACGGGTCCGAAGAGGTGACTAACTCGTACCGAACAGCCTCAGGGACGCTGCTTTCAAGGGGAATCGAGTATTCTAGACCTGATCAGGTCTGGAATAAGCTCAAAAGGCCAGGAAAAGCGTATCCGAGACTAGGTTGCCTTGTTGCTCAGTGGTAAACCGACCTCCGTATAAAGCATTGTACGCCACGGTCACGATAGTAACGTCAATAACAAAAATGGGCAAAACGAGTGAATATTCTTGTCGAGGAGGCTCCCCCGAGGTGTGTGCTGTGTTGTGTGTAGAGGCCTGGTCAGGTCTAAAATACTAAAAGAAAGTCTCTCCTTATAAGGGGTCGTCGTCGCCGTGCCCTAACCATCATCCCGAAGATGAGCCGCGCGCTTCCCCTGCCCGGTTTCAGTATTAGTGCTTATCGGGGTCTTCTTATATAAGGGTACCGCCCAAGGCAAACCCTGAATAATCTGTTTCCACTGTTGTCTTTCCTTTAGGATTAAAGCGGTGAAGCACTGGTTTTATACTGAATAGCTGCTTAAGTTCCTGGAATCCTTTTTCCTGATTAGGTCCTTAGTGGAATAAAGTTAACTTCTTTGTAAGTTTTATAAGGGGTTTAATAATGATGGTATAGTTGGGTATAAAAATGCGATGATAATTCGTAAACCCAAGGAAACTTTTAGCCCCCTTTATAGTCCTAGGGGGTAGCTACTTAGTAATGGCTTTTAATTTCTTAGGGTTACATAAGATCCTTTTTTAGTGGTAATAATAAACCCAGTATACTCTAATCGTAGTGCGGCCTTTATTAAGCGCCGGAGGACCACCCATACTTTCTCTTCATGCTTTTTCTTCAATTTAAATGTGTAAATTAGGATATTATTCAAATAAATAATAACAAAATTATCTAAAAGGTTTTAGAGAATTGTATTAATATACCATTAGAACATAGTTAGGGCCCTAGTGAGTCTAAAGGAGTAAACCAACTATTCGAAGAGTTCGTATTTTATACAAAACGCTATCTTCTCGACGTTTTTTTTTACAATCCGAATCTTACAGAATACGGCTACGATGTTAAGTTTTGTATACTATTACGTAGTAGTTATCCATTGGAGGGTCTCTAATATAAGTGGTAATGGATAATGGTCCTTCTTTGTAATACTATTAAGGACTCGGTAATTAACGTAGAATCGAATTCCCCTACTAAGCTTTTTAATAAATAATACTGGGGTACCCACTAGTGAGTTACTGGTTCGAATAAACCCTTTATTTAGTAGGTCCTCTAGTGTCTTCTTCAGGACCAAGAGTTCCTTATGGGATATCTTATATAAGGGTCCCTATAAAAATATAAGCTCCCGGCTATGAATGTCTTCTTTCACTTCCCTCTCGCCTAATTTTTCTTAGCATCCGCTATTAATGAAATAGGTGATATACCACTAAGATCCTTAATAGTTGAAAAGTCTTCACTTTTCCCTCTCGGAGCCCTCCCGTAATGGCCTCATAGCCTCCGGCGGGCACCGGACTACAGCCGGCCCCTCCGGCCGGCCCTAATCGGAGCTCTAGGTCACCTCTAGAGCCAACCCCTCCCTCAAGGGCTAAGCGCCGCCGCAACACTAAGGCCCAGCCACTCCGGCCCAGCCTTGGGGGAAGCCAGCCCAACTCTCCTGATGCAGCCCCTTCTACGGCAAAGGGGCCCTTAAACGTAAGCGGGGTGGCCACTAGATCTATCCTAGCCGCCTTCGATGAACAAGCCAGACGCTATGAGGACCGAAAGGGTGTCTTTTTGGCCATCGCCCAGTCTGTTGACAACGTGGTCTCTAGTTTTGAGGGGCCGAAAAAGCAGATCGCAAAGGAGGCGACAACCTATGTGATCCAAACCCTGAAGAAGTTGATGAATAACAAAGCTACTCTAACTCTAACCCGGAACTGGGTTACCGTTGCGGTATTAGCCCCGACCCTAGCCCCAATCTCAGCCCCGGCCCAGTACCGAGCCCTTACCCCCCCATAAGCCTAGGCTTAGTTAGAAGACCTCCGGGTTTTCGTCCGTATCCCCGAGGAAGGCCTGGATACTGCCCGGAAGAACGCCCTTTTCGCCCTGCGCTGTACGGTCTGCTAGGCCCTTAGCCTACAACTAGGAGATATCCCACACATTTACCACATCTCGACCGGATACTCTTTGATGCCCCTAAATAAACAAATCCAATAAAGCCTTATTGGAAATAGATAAAAGTTAGTAGACTACTTAGGGGCTTTTAAAGTAGAAACCCCCATAAAATAGTTCATATACGCCGTCCTACGCTGCCCATCTAAGCTCCAAAGCCTAAATGGGGAAAGTATCGATATATCAACCCTAATTAGGGAGGAGGTTATTGCCCAGACTAGCCACGAGCTAGTCCTAGCTCGGTAATCCCGCCTTGGCCTAAACCCTATTATAAATAAAATCACTTAGGTTATCTCCTTTACGATCAAGGTACTACCCTTTAGATTATTTAACTAGAGCAGTAAAGCCCAGCTTATTAGGAAAAAGAGGACCCTACTTAGGTATAACCCTGGTTACTAGGGATACTACATAAACCGGTATTATAACCGGCGACCACTTTATAACAACTACGGTAAGCCCTTAGACTCCCATGAGACCGAGCCCTGTACAACTAAGCCGAAGTATGCCAACTACTTAGGGCCCTTCTAAGCCGGCTATGTAAACTGTTCAACTAGGCCCCTAATAGTTAACGGTTACCTTACCCTTTTAAGCTAAAAGGAACGCGGACGGATCCGGAAGGCTGGGTAAAAGGCCTTCGAGGCCTGCGATAACACTAACCAGACCAACCAGACCACTACTCAGAGCAACACTCAATAACCCCAAAACTCTCCTCCCAATCAGGGCCAACAGCCTAGCTCTAAGCACCCATATAATAGGACACCCTCTTAAGGATCAATCGTTTGCTTAGGCGATGGGGATACAACTAGTAGCATGGATAAAGATGAGGCTGAAGATCCCAAAGCCCTCCCTTAGACTAACCACCCTATCCACCCTCTCCGAAGCAGAAGCCAGAGGGTAGCTTAAAAGCCTGACTATAACATCACCAATACCTATACCCACCTAGACCTCGACTCAGAGGCGTAGGCCTAAACAGGCCCCCCCACGGGTGCTACGTGTAGCCTAATATAACGTAGGGAAAAAGCCTCCAGCATACACAGCTTTCCTAGAGCTCTGCTGGGCTGATTAGGTCGACATCGTACTTATCTAGGAGCCCTGGATAGGCTACACCAACAGAATACAGATTAATACACACCCTGGGTATAATTCCTTTATCCTAATTAATTTTTGGGATAATAAGGAAATAAGGCCCAGGGTAATAACATATATACGGAAAGGGATAAGGCTATAAGTATAACAACAAAGACCTATTTAAACAAGGGATATCCTATGGTTAAAGGTTAATAACACTATTATTATAAACGTTTATAGATAACCAGGCGATCCTTATAACTAAATAACGACCACCCTCCTAGGATACCAACCACTAATACGAGCCCTTATAGTTAGGGATTTTAACGCTTACCATTACTCCTAGGAACTAGGATCTATTAGCCGGAATAGAGGAGACGATTTAGCCGACTAAGTTAATAACCATGGCCTCTCCTTTATTAGAGAAGTAGGCGCTCCAACCCACACCCATGGTCACATCCTTAACCTAACCTTCTTAAATATCCCCCTTATATACGTAGAACCCTATCCACACCTACACCTAGGAGCTGATCACTAGCCTATTATAACTATTATCCCTCTTAACAATAAATAACAACAAATATACTAACCTAGGCTAATATCGGTCCTAAATTTGGCCCTTCCTCGGTTTAAAGACCTAGTTAGGGTAGGGGCCTCAACTTTACCCATCTTTAAGGACCCACTTACCCTAGCTGAGCTAGATACCTAGACCAGCCGGATCACCAGCCTATTCTCAATAACTATCCAAGTAGTAGGGAAGAGACGATAAAACTAAGGAAAGGGGGCCCCCTGGTGGATAGAAGAGTGCTTTAAAGCCTACTAATTCTATTTTAAGGCCCGTATTTAATAGGCCTGGGAATTAGAGCTGGCCTCACCACCCCCTATCCTTAAAGAACAAAAGGTCTTTTTGGATACAGTTAGAAAAGCTAAACGGGCCTACTAGGCTATAAAGATCGAAGGGGTGGTATCCGATAGGGACTTATATAAAATAATGGGCTAGTATAAGACCGGCCTGGTAGTTAAAGCCCCCCCCTTAGTTATTGAGGGCCAGATATACGATAATAGCCAGGATAAGGCCCAGGCCCTACGGAAGGCCCTACTGGAGAGGTTCGACGATGCGGATGACTTACCTGGGGACCCCTTTGGCGTGGCTACGGTCCTAAGACGACAAATACCCTGGTAGGCTACGATTAGCCAGGAGGAAGTAAGGGCAGCCACTCTAATAAAGATTATAACCCCTGGCATCGACGGAATCACCATAAAACTACTTAAAGCTTACTAGGACTCTATATCCGAACTAGTTTAACTACTCTTCTAGGCTTGTATTTAGACCGGCTACTTTCCTTAGCTTTTCCGTAGGGTGGAGGTTGTTATGATCCAAAAACCTGGAAAGACCGACGTCTCAAAGGCTGGATCTTAGAGGCCGATAGCCCTCTTATCCTGCTTAGGTAAAGGGCTTGAGAGGCTAATAGCTAGGAGAATGGCCTACCTCACTATCCTAGAAGGCGTGGCTAGCCCACAGTAAATAGGGGCCCTACCGGGCAGGGCAGTTATCGACCTAACGACCTATCTTATATACAATATCGAACAGGTCCTCGATAAGGGGCTTATAGCTACGCTGGTGACGATAGATATGAAGGGGGCTTTTGACTCTGTCCTTCGGAACCGCCTTATTATTAGACTGCGGTAACAAGGTTGGCCTGATAGCCTGATTAGACTGATTTATGCGTTTATATCAGACCGTACTACTAGGGTCAGGCTCGAAGAGATAACAACAGAGGACTTCCCTTTAACCTATGGGCTACCTCAGGGCTCCCCACTATCACCTATCATCTTTTTATTATATATTTCTAATATCCTAACTAAAGACCTAAGGCTTCGGTTTGGATATGCAAACGATATAGCCCTTTTAACTACCGGCCCATCCCCCGAAAACAACACTACATCCTTAAGTCAGCAGGTCAACCAAATCCTAAACTAGGGGTATAATAATAAGGTCTCCTTTAACCTAGCCAAATATGAAACTATCCACTTCACTAGAAAACATAAATAACCAAAAGACCTACCTGGGATTAAGGCTAGAGACCTTGAAATCAAAGCCTCGGCTAAGCCGATCCGTTGGTTAGGGGTCTGGTTTAATAAAAGGCTCTCTTTTCGACACCATGTCGAAATAAGGGTAGTTATAGCGAAGAAGGCAGCCCAGCATCTAGGGCACCTAATAAGCACAAAGGGTGGGATCCCAGCAGCTACTGTGTGGAAGGTTGTTGTTACCTGCGTCCTCCTAATAGCCCTATACGGGTCTGAAACCTGGTTTGGGGGGTTAACCAAGCTAGCTCTAAATAACAATAACGACGCCTCTCCCCAGGGAGGGATAATTAATACAGGCTAAAAGGGCCTCGTCTAAAAGGTTAGTAAGGTTATCACAACTATGGCCCGGGCTATCCTTCTAGTCTGGAAGATAACCCCAATAAGTAACTTTTTGCGAGACGCCGGCCTGCTTATGGGGAACGTGGCCCTAGAGGGGGTACGCCTGCGCTTCGTAGTACACCTATAAAAGGTCGACCAGGAATACCCATCAGTCCTAAGGTTCTCATAACGAGGGAGGCAGCAAACACGGTTTTAATGGACAGTAGGCCTTGTACTAAGGGTCCCAAAGCCATCACTACTCTAACTATAATACTACCTAAGGTCGTAAAACCCGATAATCCTATAAATAAAAGAGAAGGCTGCTAAGGCTTTTCAGAACTAACTAAAAACCGTCCTAAATAACCATATGGTTATTTACTTAGACGGCTCTAAGGCGTCTAATAAAGCCACCGGGTATGGGTTTATTATTTACCGAGGTAAAAAGCGTATAACCCAGGGCTATAGCCGACTTAGCCTAGTAAAAGTGTTTAATGGTGAGGCTAAAGGAGCGAGGGCAGGGCTCCGGCGGGCCCTCCTTATATCCCAAAACCAGCCTATCCACATCTATATTAATAATACTAGTATTATCCAGGGGATACGGGGCGATACTCCAGGCTCTTCACAAGCAGCCTTCTTAGAGATCCACGAGGCGGCTAGGATATTCAATATATACACCCACTAGGCCCTAGGGTATCAGGGGATAAAAGGCAACGAAGAAGCAGACCACTTAGCTAAGCAGGGCATAACACTCCCAGTACCCTTAGGCCAACTAGTAACCCTAGCATGGATTAAGCGACTCGCTAAGAAATGGATACGGATCTAGTATATACGATGGTGGTATAAGGAAGTAATAGATCGATACGCCCAACTAGGGCTCGAGGCCACCTTATACAACCCCCCTGAACTAGCCCTACCACGGGCTACCCTACATCATCTCCTAGTAGCCTGATCAGGCCACGGAGACTTCGAATAATATCACCAACACTTCAACTACAATAAAGCCCTGCTTACCTACTCGTGCAGGGAAGCAAAGGAAGTAGACCACTTGGTCTACTGCCGAAAGACCCTAGCGAGGAGGCAACGGTGGCCTACCCTCCACCCTTCTAGTTCGTCAAAGCCCATAGGACCTATGGGATCCCTTGATCGATACTTCAAGGGTCTAATCACCGACCATAAAGGCTTTAAGGCCTTCTTGCGTGTAACAGGCTTCTTCCAGAAGATCTGCCCACGCTATTAGGGGCCAGCCCCGGCTAATCCTTAAAACAACCAACCAACGCACCCTACTAAGGGGACCAGATGGGAACCAAAGGAACTGGAGGAACCAGCGGGATCCAGGGACAGATTGAACGCATAGTAGCCAGTAGGCAGGATTTGGAGGACGCTGGTAAGGGCTGTGTACTATAGAGTAGGTAGTCTGAGCCTGCGGCCCTCCACGCCACATACCCCTCGGGAGGTCTACCGCAAGGGCTACGCCCTTGCCGCCATGGCGTTAAATACAACAACAACAACATATGAATGTCTTTAATAAGGGGGATCTTATAGTTAACCCCTGACCTCTTAGGGGGCACGAAGTATGCCTTCTCCGGGTTGAATAGGTTTTTAAACTCCTTATAGACTTAGCCTGGGATAAGTTCCTTTATATTTATAAATTTTTTTTTTAGTGTATCCTCGATATCCCTTAAGCTTATAGCTATAACCTAGGCCTCTAGTACTCTTTGGTGTTTTACTTATTAGTATATAATTATAAACGTAGAGGCTATTAGTAATTAGGTTATACGAATTTCTTTTATAATAGTTAGTTTTTCCTAATTAGTGTCATGGGCCGAACTCGGTGGTTATGCCCGGGCTATGCCCGTGCTTGCACTGGTGCCCCACCGGTGCCCCACTAGCGCCCACCCCCTAGGAAGCAGAGATTTCGCGCTATATCGTAGTTTACCCTTTTCATTTTTAGTTTGAAATAAACAATATTTGGCTACCTTTCGGTTGAGACAAGGCCTAGGACCAGCCCTTCGCAATTAGAGAGGTATATGTTTACTCTTTTTTTATTATAGTGTACCCGCTGGGTAATGGTGTTATATATTATATAGTTCACTTTTATTTATGGTTTCCCTAGAAATATAAGGGGGTTTAGGCCCTTTATTATATATACATAAATTATCTGAGTATAGCCACTTAATTCTAGATTTAGGATAGTTATACCCTGGGTATCACTAGGTGATGGCCTGTTTTATGTATACCCTCGTAGAGTACACTTTTTCCGATTTATTAGTGGTAGTCGGAGGCGTTTAAAGAGAGACTGATCCACTATTACGTAGACGTCGCAGCTAGTATCGATGAGGGTGTGTATTAAGTGTCCTTTGTTAATCCTTGCCTGAATAGTGGCTAACCCTTAGCTCCTCTATTGCTGCTCTTTTTGGTGGGACTCCTATCCTTTGGCTTCCTCCTTCGTTAGTTCTAATACCCGATTTTATACTAGAGTTACTTTTTTCCCGAGTTATCCTTACTCAAAGAGGTACTAGGGCCTTTTGGTCCTCTTCTTTTAACCCGGGATCCTTTTACTTTTTCGTCGCCTTAATACGGGTGACCTTTACTTACCTAAGAACCTTTTTTAAGTAATTCCTAGTAATTTAGCTTTTTTCACTATAATAAAAACACTCACAGCGGTCCGCTAGTGGGTTACCCGAGGAGTAGTAGTAGTAATAGTTCTTTTTCTCTTTCCGAATCGATAAGGTATAAGTAATACTAATTATCTAAACATCTCTATTACGATCCTTCCATGGAGGGGCTAGGGTTAGGGACTAGCGACGCTCCTGTTTAATAGTAACGGGTATTATATACTCTAATTTCTAAGTAACGTCCTATACCCTAGTAAGTTACGAAGTGTACTCCCCTAGTAAAGAAATAATAATTAGGTACTTTTTAGGTGGGAGGTAAGGGCGTTTTCTAATATGATAATTTTAATAGTATTAGGTTATATACTACCTGTAGGTTTGACCCTAGGTCAAAGGGTCGCCTAGGCGATAGGGTTGAACAGCAATAATCGATATATTGAATACGTAGTGTTGTTGTTGTTGTTGGAGGGAGGTTATTCCGACGTAGGCTAGGCCAGCTATTACCAGATCTAGTCGGTGCACCAGAATCCCTACCTTCTAATTGGTCCAGTCGGAACCGGCTAATTAGGAACCCGAAAATGGGGCTATTGCCCAATTCGGATTCCAATACTAGAAACTCTTTTTTTATACTCACTAATCGAGTAAAGGCCACTTTTCTCCTAAAACACTTAAAAACACAATAAAACAACGAATTCACTCGAGTACACAAAGCGGTAAGAGGCAGCAGAATCAAATTCTACCCTTGGCGGCGTAGCCGGCCTTCCGGCCCCTATATCGGACCGGTTAATTAACGTTATCACCAGCACTAGCCACGGTATTAACAATCCCTCCATCCCTCGCAGTCTCTCAAGCCCTGCTAACGTCTCTTCCTCCTAGGCCCACATTACCCATCCATCTATACGAACCATTACCTTTCCTTCCTTAAAAAAACACTTCAAAGCTCCGTTCAACACTACTTTCGTAAAACAGTCGGCTAAGTTATCTTCCCCGTTGATCCAGCGGATCTCGTAAAACTCTCATCGCTCATAGGACTATCGGAGCACCATAATATCAATTATAAGGCACTTCTCCTTAGTAGTTCTAAGCTTAACGAGGTACTCGTATAACGAATACGAGTCGGTATAAATAACCGTGGAGATCTCGGGAAGCTCCAAGTGATTAATTACCAGCTTTAGGGTCATAGAAATAGCGTAAGCTGTGTCCACGCCGGCCACCATACCATAGATCTCGGACACTAAAACACTATACATTACTTACTTCGATTTAGTAAAGGAATAATGGACGATGTTACCCATTAGGGTAAAGTTCTCATCAGTTTAGGTCTCGTTAACTAGGATAATGAGGAATCCTAATTATAATAAAAGGTCACTATTATTAGTAAACGAACTATCCACAAAGACGAAGAGGGTCACTATCTCAAGCTGGACAAAGTTATAGTCCAGCCCTATATCCAGGGTCTCCATCTACCTCTTTAATCACTTATTAAGGGCCTTTATTTGTTCTTTCGTAGACTCTTAGTACTAGGCCACTACGGAGAGGTCATAATAGGCCTCGATATCGCAGACTAAGGCAATGTATGCTCTGCGAGCTCTCTGGACAACGTATTACTAGCTACTGGACGTCGTTCCGATCTCTACGAATTGGATTTTCTTCCCTTAACCCTTTTAACATAGTTTAATTATTTTTTTATTTAAATAAATAACCCCTCCATTAAACACAAGGAGCTCCTTAACGGTCAACCATTACTTCACCTTTACCATAAACGTTACTTTCTTTAACTCTTCCTCTTCTTTCTGGGAGAACTTCTCGTCACTAAGGCCAATTATATCATCTATCTATATTCCGATAATTACGAGGTTTTCATTTTCGGGTATTGACAATAGTAGACACAGGTCATATGTAGAAGTCCTCATCTGGAGTCTCTCCTTATGGTGATTGCTGTATATTGTGTACTAATAGGTCCCTGCTTCAGCAATTCCATAGAGGGGCTTCACGACCTTCATAATCGTCCCGGGAGGATACTTATCCCTAATTTGATCCGGTATACGGGCTAGGATTATCCGGGTAAGTCTCGTTTTCGACTGGGTGTAGGCCTGAGTGATGTCTCGTAGCCAGAGTGAATAGCCCTTCGCCAGAAAGTAAGGGGCTAGGGCGAGAATTAATCGCTGGCTTACTCGTTATATCGTGGGGGATTATGTAAGGACGGCCTCCTTGCCGTCGTCGGCGTAGCCCTGGATTATAAGACGGCTCTTCTCGTAGGGCTTCTCGGTTTTCCCCTTGATCTCGTTGACGATTCTGGATTTAAAGATTTTAGTATTACTATACTTAGCTTTATTATAGGGGACGAATTCGAATACACCTCGGCCTATAAGGTTAGCGATCTCCTCTTCCGTTAATTTCTCGTAGGGGGTACCCAGTATAATTATCACACTTTTCTTCTAAAACTCGTCGGCTAGTATAAGGTCATTCTTCTCTTTCGCTAATAGGTATACGTGGATAGAGGGTCTCTTTGGTCCACTAGTTTCTGGGTGGAAGTAGGTGGTACTAATATTATAAGTAACACCTGGGTTCTTCCATAGCCGGCCTCGTCACCTCCTAGGTAGCTGAGGCTCTTCCTCCTTTAGTGGAGGGGACAATTTAACGATAATCTCATCTATGGCCACCAATTCAACGTCGTCCTCGTTATTTTCTTCTCCTTTGTTATTATTACCTTCTGGGGCCTCGTTTCCTGCTCCGTTATTAGTGGTAGCGGGCTCCTCTGGCAGCTCTTCTTCAGGGTTACGATAATAGGGCTTGACGACTATTAAGCGGAAGGTCTTAGGGCCTCTGGGCATCTGAAAAACGTAGTTCTCACCGTCCATAACCACCAATATAAATAGGCCTCTTTATCCCTTCCTTTTGCACCACACCCTAATTTCCGAACTTAGTAGGAAGCTCTTTAGGGTAGTATTATCAGGTCCATTCCTTATCGCAAGGGTATCCGAGATTTAACGTTTTACGTTAACCTTCCTAAGGTCTTCCGTGGCCTTCCTAACGGCCTCTATGTATTAGGTTACTTCTAGTAATAGGGGAGAGTTATTTAACGTCCTAGGGTATACACCAAAGACCAGTAGGGTTAATACAATCCCGTTTAGTCCTATAATATCATTTATAACCTTAAGTATACTCTAAAGGGTAACTTCCAGCGTCGTAGAATGGGATTCCTACTGGATGATATTGTACGCCCATCTAAGCTGCACATAGTACTTCTCGACCTTCTCGATATTATTATAAGCTTCCACAGGGACAATCTTAACCTTAATCCCCATGGACTTCGCTGCTTACTTGAATTCGGTTACCTTAAAGTTGGTGCCTACGTCCACGATTATCTAGTCGGGTGGTCCCTAGTATACGTCGATCTAATATAATTTAAATATCTCCTATACCATCCTTGCGCTTATATTACTTAGGAATTATCCTACATTAAAACCTGTAACCGTATCAACGACCTAAAGGGCGGACTTTCCGTCGAGGTATAATACATCGATAACGATCTCATAATTGAAGAGTACGTCGTCCCGGATGGTGAATTTAAAGTGGTGGGGAGCTTTTTAGTTCATCTAATAATAATAATAGTACTTCGTTAAGTATTCGATAACTACTAATTCCACTTCCTCTCCGGTCCTCTAAAGGATTTTATAGAGTCTCCATACTAAAGGGTAACCAAAACGCTGGTGTAAGCATCGTAATTCGATGTTTATAAGGTAGCTCTACATAACAAATTTGTCCTGGTGGCCCAGTTTCATCCAGGTGTAGCCGAACTTCCTAGTAATTAGTATAACGACGTCTCCTTGCCTTAGAGTATTCCTTAGATTATTAAAGTAGACCTTTAGGCGGTCCATATCCTTAAAGTAAAGGAGGAACAGAGTATTACAAGGGATCACGTGGAAAGTAAGCGGTCCAAGGGGTATTATAATTATAGTCGTCCCTATTAATAAGATGACCTCCCCTAAACCGAATTTAACGCTTACTTAGCTAGCTCGAGTTTTGTCGAGGGTAATTTCTGGGTATAAGTATCTAAAAGTGTTAAACTAAGGCTTTCCCACTATTAACAACTTAACTACACCTATATCCAGTATAATTCCATAGAATATAGCATCGGTGTATCTTCCTTCGAGTATATAAGCCTCCGAGGTCTTCGCAAAAGTAGCCTTATTAAATAGGTCTTCCTTTATGAGGGCATAGTATATTACCTAGTCCCTAAGGGTTATTATAATAATCTCACTATTAAGAGTGGTCTCGGGGCCTAGTATTAAGGCGTAGAACTGGTCTCCGTAGGTCCAATCCTTATAGTCTTCCTCTTCTGGGTCCACAACGAAAAACTCGTAGATCCTATTGTCCTTATCCTCGTCCCTCACTTCGTCGCCTTAGGAGCCTTCATATTCGAGAAGGAAGAATTCCATAGCTCCCTTAAGAGGTTCTATATGGAATTATCTCTTATACCCGTCTCGGACCACTTAGAAGGCTTTATCTGCTTCCTTTTTTGGGTGATTAGAGGACCAATAGCTGTCCTTCCCATAAATATAGCACTTCTTATCCCTTGGGGGTCATCTCGGGGCAAAGTGTTGGTTACCTTACCCTCTACTAAATCCTCCCCGCTGGCCGAATCTTGCTTACTTCCCTCGGCCGTTATAGTGTCTCTTTATAAAGAAGTAGTTTATTTCTTTGTTGGTGGGTTATTATAGGAAGTGTTATTTAATACCCGAGTTAAGTTTTATAGAGTTTCGAATAATACTTTGTAACTGGCTATAAAGGTTTTTAAATGTGTTTTTTGGGTCCTGGAGAGTGTAAGTATACTCTTTGATGTTGTTAATTGTAGAAAGGAGTTAATCTTATAGTATTCTATTAGTATTGTATTCATTGCTAAGTATACGTTATATCTTCCTTAACCTCTTAATTAGTAACTCGAGTACTTCGTTGGGCTTCTTCCCATGGTTCTCATCTCTGATTATTGCTTAGTTGGTCGTTTATTACTTTGTTAAGTAATCTCTATGGGCCTCCTTTATTTTAAACTGGTTTTTTAGTTTCTTAACGATGGTTTCCTAGGATAGGAAGGTCCCTGGTGTACTTGGTTGTATAATATGTTCCGTGAAGAAGTCCAGGGCTTTATCCTTTAGTATGGTATTAATAATTAGGGTAGCTAATTCCGTTGGTATTTATAGAACCTCATAATAGTACTTCTATAACTATAGTGAGTTCTCTAGAACTTTGTAGTGTTCTCCTCTATACTTATTTACTTCCTTTATTTACTTTATGAGTGCCTGGATCTGGTTACTTATTAAAGGAGATATATATGGGTTATCGGTAATGGTTACCGGGGAGTCCTTAAAGGTCAGTTAGATCTACGAGTCTGTAGGCGGTTTCGTCCGATATGGCAGGCTGGGTTCTATTACTGGTTACCCTGATGTTGACGGAGTCTCTTTTTATGGTTCTATTATCGTTCATAGTGCCTCTCTCCTTATCTTAGTAGGAGGGGTGGTCTCCTAAGTAGTTTAGTGGGGAGGGTTATTATAGTCGTCTATAATTTCCTTAATGATTACTAGGTCTTCGAGGAGCTCCCTTAGGCCGCGTTATCCACTCCTTTTAAAGTGTTAGATCTCCTCGTCTATCCATATATGGAACTCTTCCTTAGCGATAATATCTGTAAGCTTCTTCGTATTATGGGTAGCACTGTCCAAGGGGACGTAGACTATACCTCTCCTAAGTACGTTAACCGTGTTAGTTATTATCGCCTTATTAACACCATTCTATATCTCCCTAGTCCAGCCTTTAAAGTCTAATTAGAATTATATCCATAAGTCCGTTATTATTAGTTTCTTTTATTTATAGATAGTTAGGAGGAAGGCGACGATGGTATCCTTTTTTAGTTACTCCGTTCCCTTAATAGGTTCGAAGTCCATCCATTTCCCTTATATCTCTGGTTTTATATAGGCGGCGTATTCCTTTGGGATTAGGACTAGTGAAATTGTCCTCTTTACGAGGGTCTACTGCGTTCCCTTGGGTTATATAGTCCTTTAAGGGGTAGTTACCCGAGAAGAGTTTTTTAGAGGGGTACTCCTCTCGGAGCTTTCTCCTGATTGCTGGTTTATCCTGGGAAGTTAATAGTACTCTGGTCGTTTAGTTAGCCTGATGACACCTCGAATACGTTGTGTTTCCCCTAGGCCGCAGTTTTGAGGGTGTATAGTGTTCGTTAGACGAATTACCGTTGGTTGTTAGGTTAGAGTGCTGTTGTTGTTGGTTGGTGGTGGAGTCCTGAGTGTGAGGGTGCCTCTCCTGCGTCTCCCTGAGGGGCTCGTCGTCTTTAGTGTTGTCCTTTTGAGTATTCTGGCCGAGGTCCAAGGTACTAGTGTAATCTTTGTTTATGGTGATTATTATGGTAAAAAGGTAAGTAGCCTCTGATATCGTTGGTATTGTAGTAAGTAAGTCCTTTGTGGTTGGAGAAGTGGAGGGGCGTTGTCCTTGGTGTTCCTTTGTACCTTGGGTATTCCGGGTAATCTAAGCGTCGTTCTGGCTACTAAGGTAATCTCCTCGGGGATCTCTCCGTATTTAATATGCGTTTGAGATTAATTACGGGGCCCTCTCTGAGTGTGGAAAAAGGGCGTTTATTGGAGGTTTTTGTGACCTTTGATAGTGTGCTGGTGGTTATTATAGTTGTCTATTATGAGGGGTATGGTGTTTCTCGTTGGGCTAAGAGGTGGTATAAAAGGGAGGGTTATAGTGGGTAGAAATTAGGGAATTCTTTTAGTTTTACTGTCCTTTTTAGGTATCACCTCGGTATTCGTATAAAATATATAATTGGTAACTAAGAATAGTGGTAGAGAAGGGTATTAAGGGTGAAGAGCGTTAATAGTGGAACCCACGCCGAAGGCTGAGCTTCGTCTATCCTATGAGATCTTCGACGTCCTTGTGCGTAGTTAACGTAGGTGGTTAAGTATAGTCGTTGTGAACGGAATACCTCGTTGAAAATAATACTTCCCCTATTTATACAATCTCCGATATCTCCATTTCGAAACCTCCTCTTTTAGCACAGCGTCGCCGAAATAGTTAAACCTAACCACGGGTTCTATACATTAGCAGAGTCTGATCTTTTGTTTATTTAATAAAGTCGTCTCTTTTAATAATCGTTCTTTACTAATTTGTGGTAATGGTTAAATTTACTATTAATTAGTGTAGGTTTGACCCTAGGTTAAAGGGTCACCTAGGCGATAGGGTTGAACAGTAATAATCGATATATTGAATACGTAGTGTTGTTGTTGTTGTTGGAGGGAGGTTATTCCGACGTGGGCTAGGCCGGCTGTTGCCAGATCTAGTCGGTGCACCAGAATCCCTGCCTTCTGATTGGTCCGGTCGGAACCGGCCAATCAGGAACCCGAAAGTGGGGCTATTGCCCGATTCGGATTCCAACACTACCTCTTATATTTACTATTATTTATTTAAACATTAATAGGAAAATAGTTAATTTCTTATTTTTTTTAATAGAGAGTTCATAGTTGGGTTATGGTTTAGGGTTAAGTGTTCGGGTTTTAGTAGGTCCTATCGAAGTAGGATATAAAATCTTTAGGGTTATATTAGCCTTCAGGCCCCCCGGCTACGTAGAACGTGGTAACCACCTACCAGGGACTAGTGTTTACATAAGAGTTAATTATGTATCACAGTTCCTAGTTAATAGGGTAAAACGCTCTATTTATAGTAATCTTATTTCTCATCTACTACACCTAAAAAGGGTAGTCCTTCCACTTCCCCGAGAACTTTAAGGGTATTAATAATAACGTATATGCATAGCGAGTCGCGCAGCATAGTGAGTCGCGCACTTTTCCCTACCCTCCTACTGTTCGGATTAATTAATTAAGCTATATTGTACAAAATCAATTAGAACTACTCATCATCCTCTTCTTCAGAGGTCTCCCAAACTACTTGACATGTTCATATGTTATGTCCAGTTTTTCCACAATTACTATATCGCTGCCCACGTAATTCACCCCCCTTTATGTAAGCACCCTCCTAACGCATATTTTCACCTCCAACATTAATAACCCCCTTCTCTACTCGTATTACCTCAGCTTTAATTGTATTAAGTGACCCTCTAAGATGTAGTTGGGTTTTTTTAGCTCTCCAACGCTTACTTAATATCTTATTTACCGTATAAAGCCCGTAGTACTCAGCTTTAATGAGAGCTAGTTTATGCATTAATTTACTAATACTTTTGGTTTATAAGTTAATAATTTTGTATAAATGCGTTAGTGAGCTATGTTGATAACTAATAATCTTTTTCTTAAGTGAAGTAGAGCTTTATATAGCGTCCTATGCTATAGTTGGTGTTTTTGGGTCCTAGGAGCCCTGGTTACTTGGGTGTGAGTTGGACGGTGTTAGCGTCTTTAACCTGAAATCTAGGCGGGAAATAACTACTTCTAGGTTAAAAGGTATAAGGTTAGTTTGTTTAAAATTAGCTTATATGTTTTCTTTGCTTATTAAAGTAAAAAAGGTTATTTGAAAAACAGGAAAGAAATTGTCCTTAGTAATGTGTATAATCTATATCCGTATTATTTTCTCGATTTCCTTGTTATACGAAGTCTTTAGTAGACTAAAACAGCCAACATTAAGAGGCTGAAGTTTGTGTGATGAATGGGGAGGTATACAAAGAGTAATAATACCGTATTCTTTATAATAATCGTTAAACTTAGTGGATTTATGGTTATTATGGCCATCAAGGATTAGGAGCCGCTTAATACCCTTTGTATAAGATTTTATACACTTTTTAAAATACGTTAACTAATCTAAGCTAATCTCATTTATAATTTATCCATTTTCGCTAGGGTAAACGTATTATTTAGATAAGAATTGGTTATTAGTGTACTACGAGAATAAGTGATATTTGCTTTTAATAATAATGTATAGAGGTAATGCCTAGTTATTTGTATAAATACTCTGAATAACAGAAACCCATTCGCGATTACTAGGCTACTTCGTACGAGGCCTTCTACGGTGATCAGAGGTTATAATAACCTTTGTGTATAATAGTATCCCTATTAAAAAACCTATCTCATTAAAATTGTAGATATTGTTATTGTGTATTCTATACTTTGTAATTGTATTTTGTATAAGGGTAAACCAGGTTTATATAATTATAGGATCCTTAGTTAATACCCTTTAATAGTTGATTCTACGTCGAAAACGTATTTTTAATTATGGTTAGTGTTGTACAAAGTTCTCTGCTCATCGTAGTCCAATACACGTTGTGTTACGTTCATTAAAGAGGTAATCGGCCATATCTTGTATATTGTTAAATTGAGGTGGAAATCCTTAATTAATTAGGTTAATAACTTATTTAAGAATTATAGTTTCTTCTATTAGAGTTGTTTTTATTGAATTCGTACGTGTTTTGTGTTATAGTACTCGTCTAGTGTGTTGGTCGTAGAGTGTAGTTTTAGGGATATTATAAATAGAGGTTGTTTTTTGTACGGATAGTTTTGCGTTTTTTTAATAGCTTCTATTGCAAGGATAATACGATTTTCGTTTAAAGAAGAACTTATAGTTGTGTGTAGAGGAAATGTGTTGTAAAGGGGAAAGGTGTAGAATTGAGGAAAAGTGCGCGACTTGCTATGCTGCGCGACTCGCTATGCATATACGTTAGTTTACAATGCATTAGTGTTTTTGTTACGAGGTAATGGTTACCTATTAGTGGGGTTTCGGTGCCTACATCTTCTATAGGGGTCAGTAATATCGCCCCTGAACCTCGGCTTCACTCCAGCTCATTAAAAAGCTCAGTAATCCTCGCCTATAGGGGTCTGAGGGCCTTATTTAAGGCTAACTATAGTTAGGCCTATAGTTCATTAGCTATTGTGCTAGTTAATATCCTTTTTAAACTAGTGGGGAACTACGCTCTACCCAGTATCCGACGTTCATCGATTTATCTTTAGGGAACTACGCTCAACCTAGGATTCCACTTTGTAACTAATAGAGAGCCGGGCTTAACCTAACAGTATCTTATATAATAGATAAAACTAAGCTTGAAATATGCAAAGGGCTGGTCCTAGGCCTTATCTTAACCGAAAAATAGCCAAATACTATTTATTTTAAACTGAAGAGGAAAAGGGTAAACTAAGATATAACGCGAAATCTCTGCTTCCTAGGGGGTGGGCACTAGTGGAGCACCGTTGAGGCACCGGTGCGAGCACGGGCATAGCCCGGGCATAACCACCGGGTTCGGCCCGTGACACTAATGCCCTTAAGGAATGCTTTGTGGTTTTTTGTCCGCTTTATATACTCTGCTCATCACTCTTTGTATAGTACAAGGTTCACTGCGGAGAGCTCTTTTAGGCCTTAAGCACATAGGTCGTATTCGGCGTCGTTGTTAAAAATCTCGGCTTTGTTGGTCTTAGGGTGTTTGTGAATCTCGGGGTGCATAGGACACTTTATACGCTACTCTAAGAGTATTCAAAAGCTCCGAAGTGTATTTGGACGCACTAAGTTAATGTATTTCCATAAATTATAGGACTTTACTTTCGATTATAGCTAGTCGATCCATAGAACCCAGTCGCTGCTGGTCTTCAACTGAATTTTCAAACTTAGGAAGATTATTTCGATGAGTAGAAGTGAATTAGACACTTAGGAAGTGCTTTTGTACGTATAAAATTAAATAAATAAATGGCTGGCGACGCTTATCGTAAACGCAGCACGTATCAGACTGTTAATTATCGAATTGGGGGTCAATTACGTATATTAATGTGTTGTCTCTGCTAAGTGCTTCAGGGAGCGTCCCTAACCCTAGGGATAGGGGTACGGGACGCCCCTGGATGCCTGAGGCGCGCTCGGGATTAACCTTACGCCGAGCACCCGTTCCAAGGCGCTTTTAGAGCGTTCAATCTGACATTTGGTGAAGTTGTCGTAGACTCCTAAGAAGGTTCATAATTATTTGTTAACTCGTATTTTAGTTAAGAATCTGGTTATAGTTTCCTAAGGGTTTTATGTGGTCTTTTTATAATACAATATTATTGGGATTTGTTGTCCATAGTTGTCCCGGGATCTCACAATATCATCTCTTTTAATAAGGGTTCACTTTACTAATTTATGGAAATGGTATTTAATTACTACTTAGTGTTAGATTTACTTTATTAGGTGTAAGGTTAGCTGGCTGTACGGCTTGAGCTGGGAAAATATCAATATATTCGTGGTAGTCTGCTGTTGTTATTGGTTGACGAAATGTACCTGTTAGTAACAGCGAGTGTGCCAGATTTGTAACAGATCCGTCACTTCTGATTAGCTCGCTAATCGAGCTAATCGGAGTATTTGCGGCAACAGGTGGCGCCAAATGGCTACCGATATTCCGACAAATAAAGTGGCCAGTGGGCCTTTTTCATCCACGACGTACGGGTACGGCCCATGCCTGTTGAACACATGCTTACAAAATACTACATTCATCACTTCTCGGTTCACGTAGAATTCATACACGAGTAGGTATGTCAAAGGGGCCATAGACCCGGTGATCTCTTCATATCTGTCAATATTTACATGCTTCCGCATTCATCTAGAATGTACAAAGAAGTTTCCAAAACTCTCAAAAAGGCGGTAGTAGTAGTAGTAGTACCAGTTGGGCGATCCGCTTAGCAGTTGCCCTGGATGCCAATGGCGTACATGGCGAACGAGTCGGCGTTGTTGAGCGACTGCGACGCGCTGATGGAGTCGACGCAGCCCTCGTAGCCGTAGCAGACATCATCAGTGTCGGCAACCTCAGTCAAGTGGGTGGCCTCGTGGACGAGAACGTACGGCTGGTCGGCGGCGCGGCAGCTGGAGCTCGACGCGGGGAACTGGAACCAGTAGTCGCAGAGCACGATGTAGCCGTCGGTGCCGGGCTGGGCGTAGGCAACGACGCCGTCGGTGCACCAGTTGCCGACGTCGGTGCAGTGCAGGGTGGCGCCGCTGGACGTGCTGCCCATCAGGCTGGCGACCTTGCCGTAGACGCCGGCGACGGTGCTCTTGGTGCTGCTGCTGCTGGAGCGGAAGTACTGCGACAGGCGCGTGCCGGCCTTGGCGGCGCTCTGGGCGGCGGTGGCGTACGTCTTGGCCTTGGAGACGGCGGCGGTGACGGCGGACTTCTTGGAGCCGGTGCAGTCGGAGTTGACGGTCACGCGCTTGGCCTTTTGGGACTCGTGGAAGGCGGCGTGGACGGAGGCGGCCTGGACGCCGTCGACCTTGGCCTCGAGCACGCCCGAGTCGAAGACGACCTGGCCGGTGACCTTGGTGCTGCCCTCCTCGGCGTAGCGGAGCGAGCCGACAGAGGAGATGTTGTAGGCGCCGCCGGAGGAGAGGTCGTGGACCTGGGCGGTGTCCCACTGGACCTTGACGGTCTCGCCGGCGGCGATGGTCTGGAAGGCGGACTCGGGGAGGTCCTGGTCGTGGACGTAGACGCGGACGCCGGAGAAGGAGACCTTGTTGACGGCTGGGGGGGGATGTTATTAGTTGGGTTCATGCTGAGATGCATGTCATCAGTGGTGGGCTACTACTCACCACCATCAGCCGAGGCCATGGAGATCTGGGCCTTCTCGACGGGGGCGCCGTCGAGTATGGAGCCGGCCTTGAGGACGTTCAGGGCGGTGGAGCCGGTGTTGGTGATGGTGGCGCGCAGCTCGCTGTTGTTGACCTGCTCGATCTTGACGTCGAGGGGGTCGGCGCGCTTGGCGAGGTTGATGGCGGCGCCGTTGGCCAGGGCGGCGAGGCAGGAGACGACGGTGGCGGCCTTCATTGTGAGAGTCGTGATGGTGGAGGTTTAAGAAAAGAATGTGAGGTGTGATGAAATGCAAGGAGGTCTAGCCTCTATGTCAGAAGAGGAAGAATGTAATAATGTAATGAACAACAGCTGCAAGATGCACAACAAGAAAGACTCTCTCCTCTCATGAAGTCGTGGGAGCGGATGTCCAAGTCTTTATGGGCAAGAAGAGCCGCTCCCCCTGGAGCTGCCCTCGCTTAGACGAGCCCAGATTGCATGCATCACGGAGGAGAAAAGTCCAGGGTGGGAAAGTCTGGCCAAGGCATATCCGCCACGGAGAATTAAACTGGTGTTTGCCATTGTGGTTCGGAATGCGGGAGCCCAGCCAAGAATTATCCGATAGGGATGTGAAGCTGGGGAGAGTGCTGCAAGTGTACTGAAAGTAGCACCGCTCGCAGCCAAAAGCGCGTGTTGCAGCGCGTCAGTTCTCGATGCGGACACGAGCCCACTATAGCCGATGCCACCCCAAGCGCGCTTGTGAGGGTGATGGAACGTTTGTCACGATGCGGCCCCCTGTGCGTGCCCCCGTTGGCGCCATGATCAGCGTCTGCTACGGGGTGAGAGTCAGTTCGGGGTTTGGGATAGAGTAACCGCGGTGGACCGCTTTAGCGGCTGGTTTGCTGTTTATTTTCACTACCGCCGGCCACCAACCAGGAACGGCCTTGGTGGCTTGGCATCGTGGAGTTTTGATTACAGAACGGCCCGGCCAGGCCAGATGCGATGGCTTACAGGCCACTTCACGCCGTCTGGGGCCAGCCTAATCTCGGCAGTGCCATCCTCAATTGTCACACCTGGCTTCCCCGCACGTCAGCGAGGGGTTGCGGTTAATATCCTGCAAACCTCCATTGTTCGTTGGATTCTACCACCTGCCTAACGCGCATGAACTAGGAAACTTAATCTCCATTCAGGAGACGCACGTGTTCCCACCGTCCGTTGACCACCGCCGTCAATAACAAACACACATACATACAGACGTCCACGCAGACATCGACTCTCTTGAGTTTTGGGCCCCGAGGAGATTATCCATCCAGTTGTGCTCCCAGAAGACACTCCATCCATCCCCGAAGCGATACTCACATCCTCCTGCTGCTGCTACCCATCGGTCTCTTGTCCGAAGCAACTCCACCCATCGGAACTCTCGTCCGAAATACCTACCATACATGACCCCCCAAAGCAGCCGAGGCCCTCTCACCTTCCCGCGGGTCCTAGCGATAGGCGCCATCGTCCTCGCCGCGCTCTGCTTCCTCTCACCACCAACATTCCTAACCATGGCCGATTCGTCGTCCTTTGACCCCAGCGCCCTGCAGCTGAGCCTCACCCAGTCCGCCTCTTCCCCCCCGGCCCTCACCGTGACCGTCAGGAACACCCACCCGGACACGACCGTGACCGTACTGAAGTGGGAGTCCCCGCTCGACCCCGCCGCCCTGGGCCTCGGCGAGGTGTCTGTGACGCCGGCCGGGGCCGCCGCGCCCATCGACGCCCACGCCATCAAGATCAGCCGCAAGATGCCGCCCGGCGCCGAGTCGCTGGTCACTCTGCGCCCCGGCGAGACCGCCGAGAGCGTGGTTGAGCTGCGCGAGCCGAGGGTGCCGGGGAGCGTGTGGGAGGCCGGCAAAGCCAAGGTAGCGATGAAGGGCCGGTGGATGGCGCTCTGGCCTGGGATGACGACGGAGGAGCTGCTGCGGAGCCCGGATAAGTTGCAGTCTGTTGGTGCTGGGGCGGGGTCGCTGACGGGGGAGTGGGAGACGGAGACGATTGAGGTTGGAAATTAGCGTTCATCTTGTCTGATTCGAGGTGCGGGGTTTGTTGTTCGGGTCCTGAGGGTCTGGTGTTGAGATGTGACTTGACCGAGTTGAATGAAATCAAATTGTAAACGTCACCTTAAGCTTCTATAGAAAGATGATGCGTGAAGGGTGCGAGCTTGAATGTTGCAACGATCCAAATACGAGACATCATAGCCATGCCATCTAGGGGCTCCAACCTGTTCTACGTACTGGCTAACTCACTGTGTTGTCTCTCATCACGCGTTCACACTCATGCCTTCAATCAAGGTATAATATGCAGAAAGGCAACAAAATTGGATCGCAAAAGTCGTTTCACTGGACAAATGAAATCCAATGCCTAGGTAGTTTCACAAGTCCACTCGATTCTCCGGTCACACTATAAGCCAATCACAGGCCTTGAAGTGGGCTTCGCACCAACATGGACCAATACCTCTTTTTGGAACCTCTTGAAAGATCAAAATGGAAGCTGAGGCACTGTGCAAGTACTGCAATAAAGTAGCCTTCAGTCACACCGAACTCGAGCGCATCGAGTCAAAACAAACGCCGCCTTTCAACCTCGGCTAAGTTTCTCGCATCATCGACAGTAACTGTCCGCTGTGCAAACTAGTCAAACCGGCGCTCTAGGAGGCGTACAGGACAAAGCCCGATATTCCGAGAGGACCGTACCCACTTGCTGCCAGAATTTCGCTCAAATGGAAAAGGGATGTAATGCAATGCAACGGCCCTGGCGCCTACGTCCTCGATCTTGCCGGTTGCTCCGAGTAGTGGATCTGCTTCGCCAGAACAAAGCTGGATGAGATCGATTCGGTGCCCTGTCAGTACATGTACCTCCACCACTCAATCGCCCCCCAATCGATGTTTTCGGAGTTCAAGGTTGGATAAACACCTGTGCCCTCGAACACGGGGCACGCTGTAATATTGCATTGGACGTGCCCTTCGCAACAGCATTCCCCGGCTTGACTGTGCTCCGCCTCATAGACGTCCAAAGGAACTGCCTAGTCGAAGTCCGGAACTTGTGCCGCTACGCAACGCTCAGCTACGTGTCGGGTGGAGTCTCCAGCCTGAAGCTCACGAAATCCAACAGGCGTCATCTACTTGAGCTGGAGGCACTGTCTCGAGCATGGTACATGCTGCCGAGGACCATCACCGACGCCTTCGTCGAGTGATTACGATTACGGCTTTGACTCAGGCAACTGATCCTGACATCAGTAGAAAAGCATTTGGCCCCCATCAGCAATGACAGGCGTGCAAACTTTGGATCCATGGACTTCCTATTTTTGATTCAAAACCAATCCTCAGGCTAGCCCAGCAATATCTCTGTCCAGACTGGTCCTGGTGGCAAGTTCTTGGCGATATCGGACTGGGAGACATAGACAAACCCTGGTCACTGTGCGAGCCCGTCTTCCCATTCCAGCAGAATAGCATGACACACTCCATAATTGGGCATTTTAGAAAGCAGAATGATTTCATGGGGCTTCTCCCAGTCAATGTCTTCCTCTTCAACCCCATCAAACTGCACCGACCCACAAGTCTTTCCCCAGGAGTTTACATTCGTTGCCGAAGACTCCATCAACAACCATGTAATATACGGCCAACGTCCAGAACTGCAGCACAGGATAATCTGGAATCGTCCGAGGCGTGTGTGTGTGTTTGTGTGTGTGTGTAGTATTTAACCCCGTGGCTGGCCTCCCGAGGGGCATTCGGCGTGTAGGGCTACCAAAGATATCCTATAAGTTAAGCTTATTAGCACAGAATTTCAAGTTTTTTACTTGTGACTATTATACGATGGGCCTCTAAGTTAGTATCACTTAATACCTAATAGAGCCTTTACCTAGACCTAGCCGAAGGTTTCCTATGATATACCCTAGTGTTAGTTTACTATACCCGTCCCCTGTGTTGTGAGCTCCTCTTATTAGTGGTTATAGTTCACCAGTAACTTAAATGGTTTCCTAGAATAGCTCCTTTTTTAGAAAATAAGTATAACACTTTGGAGTACTTTTTGTGGTCGTAGTGTTTTGTTAGTATTAGGTGGTTATCCGTTTAATTAGTAAAAGGGGTTATAGTTTATTTTTATTTATTTTATTTGCCAAGTTTTATAATGGATAGAGATATAATTGTGATTTTTTGAGGGGTATTCCTTGTTTATATAGGGGATTGTGTTGAGAGAGTGAAGTTAAGAAGTTGGTCGATAATAATAAAATAGGACCTAGGAGTACCGCTTATACTAAGAAAGAACCCGTTTCCTTTGGGAGGTTAAATAGAACCTCTATTCTGTGGATGAAAGACTTTATTTAGTTTACGGAAGGTGATATCGAGTTATTGGTGGTTTGTTAGGTTGAACAATTGTCGGTTCGATTCGTGGGAAAAATTTGCGTTGTTAAGGGTTTGATTAGTGCATAGCTTAATTTACCCCAGTGCGCAGCGGCAAACTGCGCGGACTGGGGCCCCCCTTAGCACTGCACTAACAGTATGCGCTAAAAGTGGTAGATGTTCGGTTGAGGTTGCATCGTCCGAGGCGAGAGCAAGTCCGGCGAAGGCTCGATGCGTGTTGTCGCGAAGCCTAGTGGAACATTCAAGGGGAAGCTCGATCTTGGACGATATGGGTAGTAGGCTAGGAGCTGGTAGTCCGATGTCGTTTGGGCATCCGTCTCACTACATTACAGCTCCTTAAGGCACGTTTCGTCTCTTTCGTACCACACGATCCATGTGCCGTGCAGCAACGACTCTTGAACAGACTCTGCTTCTGCAGCCGGAAGTATCAAAGACCAGTTGGGAATGATATGTCCTTGCCACCCAGTTCAAGAGTAGCTCGGAAAGCCATGTCGGCAACGACTGAAGGGCTTATAAGATTGAAAAGTAAGAAAGACATCGAACGCATTGACCGGTATGCCTTGCATAAAGGGACAGCGCGGCTTTTCCGATACTCGGAGAATGATCCCCGACAAAGGGCGGAGCACATCATTTTGCTTTGTAAAGTTCCGACTGGCATAGCAGCAGAGAAGCGACGCATAGTCACACAAGGGGTTCTCCAGAAGCAGGGCCCGCGACAGTAGCGAGGAGACATCCGGCCAAGGCGCGACGACATCAGGTTGCTTGTCGATGACTTCAGACAGCTCGACTCGTCGGCACCGAAAAAAAAAAAAAAAACTTTGTCGATGAAGTAGAGAGCTCTCCTGCATAGAAAATGCTCTTGAAACCTAATGGCAGATGAGCGAGCCTTCGACAGGAGATCAAGGTGCTGTAACGTCACTTACGTCCAACCCCTTGACTGATATACTGTTGACTCCAGCAAATGTTCCAAGAGCGTGAACAGACCCATAAACGTGCTGTCGTTGATCTTGGTGGCAATTCTCGGAGTTTTCCGACTACCTGGCTGTACCCCAGGCAGTCCTGCCATGGAATCTTGTTCAGATGCGGCAATTATGGTAAACCAATCTCGTTCGTAGATATCGTCCATGACGTCCACGCCTCTCTGGAGATCATTGGGGTCGTTTTGATTCAAGCAGAGGGCATCTACCCACAGATATTGGAATCCAAGGTTTCTCACCAGCAGAATGGCGCGTTATACACACATCGTTCATCAATGAACCAGGCATGAACTTAGCACAGACAAAAACTTCTTTGATGCCCAAGAAACACAGCAATCGTCTCACTACTTGCTATTCTCCTTGATATACCTTCTAACAAACTCCCGCAGGTCGCTCTGCGGCAGCTCAAGCACCTTGTTCGCCTTCTTGTCCTCCGGGATCGAGTGGCCGGGGACGTCGGCAAAGTGGTACTTGATGAGGAACTCCTCAAAGGGGAACCGTCCCCCGGCAGCCAGCTTCTGCTTACCGACCTCGTTGACCTCGTCGGCGGTCTTGTGCTCGACGGTCCACTTCGCCCCCGTCTCCTCCTCGAACAGCTTCAGCAGCTGGTTCTGCGTCACGTCGAACTCGATGATGTTGATGTACTGGTTCGCCGTCTCGGCGGGGTGCTTCAGCACGGCGGAGATGCCGTCGGCCAGGAACTTGAGCGACGTGGTCGAGACCCTCTGGTTTCCGGAGTCGAAGATGGTGATGCTCTTGTTCTCGAGGGAGATGCCATAGATTCCTCTTGTGATGCTCTGCGAAGGATTAGCACACTTGTAATTGAGCCTCTGAAGGTGGCGGACCAACCCAGTCAAAGAAAAGACTCGTCCCGATGCCGGTCCACGTGAACCCCGGGTTCGCCTCGGCCTTCTTGATGAGGTAGTCGACGGCGGCCGTCTTGGCCAGCAGCCAGTCGCCGAGGATCTCGCCGGCGAGGTTGCGCGTGTTGAGGCCGTACTCGGACGGGATAAAGCGCTTGACGCCGGCGGCGACGGAGGCGTCGATCAGGGGGTCCTGCGAGCCGTGGACGACGGCCGCGACGGTCGAGATGGCGGAGATGACGGCGTCCTGGCCGGCGAGGGCGGCCGTGAGCGAGTCGACTGACGACAGGTCCGCTTTCCGCACGGCGACGCCCTCGGGGAATGTGGCTGTCGAGGACTCGCGCGAGATGGCAGTCACGGTGAAGCCGTTTTCCTGGAGGGATTTGACGACGCGCAGGCCGACGAGGCCGGAGGCCTGTGCTATGTGAGCGGGGTTAGGGTTGAGGTGGGTGAGTGACACTTACACCGACAACAGCAACAGTCTTGATCGACATCTTGTATTATGTCAGGTATGGACAACGCGCTATGGGACCGAGTATACGACAAACTCGCGGCGGCACCTCGCCAACTATATACCCCTCGAGCAAGGGGTGACGAGCACCGCGTCCCGTCACAAACTCTAAGTCCTGCACCATCGGACACCAGACGATAGCCCTGCGGCGCCCCAACGGTTGCAACCACAAGCGGGCGCCCTAAGCATTCCTAGAATCTAGAAAGCTTGCTGCATCCCTAACCCTTGAAACGACGCAGATCTACGCCTGCGGAGGAGGAAGGGATGTGCGGCATACGTCGTAGGCGGGCATGAAACCCCATACCAGACGATACCCGCCAAACCCGGGTATGCCTGCCTCGCAGCGACGAGTCAGGCCAGCGAGAAGCCCAGGTTGGGACGAGCGGCGGCGATATACCCACCCTTGACAAGATGGTGCTCTACAGACCGGGAATGCTGCTCTCCCCTTCTCCACATTCATCAGGAGAGACCGAGAGCGACCGGCTGGGTGCGTCGATGTGACGGCAGGATTTCCGCTGCCTTGAAATCTGCCGTGCTGCGTGGGCCAAGAGCGAGACGACCCCGGTTGCGGCCTGAAAGCAGATCGATCTTCGGATAGACGCGGATAGTGGTACAGGCACGGATTGAGCGTCGAACGAGGCCCTTTTCGTTGTGCCCTCCTAGGCGCGACCCCTTGGCTTTGCGGACGGCACTCCAAAACTTGTCAGGTTGAGCAGCATCGTTGGGCAGTCAGATAGGTTCAATCGTTAGGACTGAATTGAGACTTAAATACAGCATACATATATACAACATCAAGAGCTCAAACCACCTGATTCACCTTCCACCCCCCCCCCCCCCCGAAAAACACCTCGCCACGAAAATCGTCATCCCGCTCGCCGCAAGACAACACCCGGACCAGATCCACCCGCTCAAATACCCATGCGACCGCGACAGCGCGCCGGCAATCGGGCTCCCGAACAGCAGCGCGACCGACATGACCGTGAAGGCCATCCCGAACCTCGTGCCCATGTAGCTCTTGTCGGCCGTGAGCTTCACAAACGTCGTCGGCTGCAGCGCGAAGAACGTGCCCGAGAAGAAGCCGTAAATCACCGTGACGGCAATCAGCGAGCCCTGGCTGTTCGTCGCGGCGAAACAGAACGCCGCGATGCTCATGACGAATACGGCGCCGGCGATCATATTCATGATGCCCACGCGCGGCGCGAAGAAGTTGGGCACGATGCGCCCGACGATGGAGGCGCCGTTGAGCATCGACAACAGGTAGAGCGCCACGTCCGGGCTGGCCATGTTGTTCTCGAGCGCGTAGGTCTGCACGTAGACGTAGGGCGTGTACATGCCCAGGAAGAGCAGGCAGCAGCCTCCCAGGAAGAGGAGGAAGGGCGGGTCGTGGAAGACGGAGCGGTCGATCCACGGGCGGCGCTTGGGCGGCGTGTTGAGCTTCGACGTCTTGATTACCAGGATGCTGGTGCCGAGGGTCACGAGCGAGATGAGCGCGAAGACGAGGACGGTCCAGCGGAAGCCGATCTTGGGCTGCATCGCGCGGAAGAGCGCCGGAAGGACGAGTCTGGGTGCGTCAGCTTACTCCTGTCGATCAGTCCGAAGGATTCTTACCCGCCAACGCCGCTACCGTTCGCCGCGATCCCGTTCGCGAGGGCGAGTCTGGTCGAGAACCACTGCGACGGCAGCGCGACGCCCAGCGTGGACAGACACCCCGTCCCGATGCCGATAACAAGACCCTGGCAGAGCAAAAACTGCCACAGGCTCTGGCAAAAGGCCTGCAGCACCAGCCCGGCCAGCACCAGCACGGAGCCCACGATCAGGAGATAGCGCGAGTAGCCGAGGTCGTAGATGGGCCCGATGATGAAGCCGAGGAAGACCATGAGGAAGTTCTGCAGCGAGCCGATGGTCGAGATCTGGAACGGCGTGTTGGAGCTCAGGATGTCGGACTGGTAGTACGCCTGGAACGCGCCGAAGCTGGAGATCAGGCCTGGGGGACATGTCAGCTTTCGTCCCATGATGTGTGTGTGACCGGCCGGACGACGATGCAGCACGTCGCGCCTCCGACTCACGATATTGCATCGCGTGACCTACCCCATGTGTTAAAGTACAGCAGAAAGGACCCGAGGATGTGGAGCCAGGCCTGCAGACCGCCGTTCGGCGGCCCGGCGGGGGGAGCGGCGGCGTCCGACTTCTCGGCGGGCGGCGATGTCTGGGACGATGAGGTCGGGGGGCTGCTGCTGTCGTTGACGCTGCCGCCGTCGGCGACGATCACGGCCGAGGACTCGGTGGCAGCCTCCCGCGCGTCGCCCAGCTCGTCCTGCCCCTTGGGGCGGCTGTCGTTCGGCGCCGAGGCCATGCCGGTCAAACCATCCGACGTCCAGCCGGCCGGGACTCTCTCTCTCTGTCAGGTATCTGGCGAAACGGTCACAATTTGCTCGGCGATCAATGCGCCGAAGGATACGCTGGATGGGAACGAAAACTAAGTGATTGAGTCGAGAGCAAGGGGAGGGGAGGGGTTTGGTTGCAGGAACTGGAGTTTGGCATGCAGGGTCTGAAATCGACGAGATTTGGATCGGAAATCGCGTCCGGCAACTGGCAAAATACTTCCGAGTCGTTCCAGAAAGCTCACTTAAGCAGAAATGGCGTTGTCGAAAGATTCCCCCCCTTTCGATGGGTTGTGGTGGAGAACTCCCACTGCCCGGTTGTGCGATTTTACGTCTGTAGGCAATATTTTTTTTTTCCCTCTTTCCTTCCTCTGCTGATCGCCTGATTGGATAAGATGAGCCCATTGTCTTATAGGAGCTTCCCTGTCCGAAGGGGGGGGGCCCGCCAATGCAACCTCTGCATGTATTAGCCGTGATCGGGACCCACGACTGTACCCGCAAGCTTACCGTGGCATCTGCAGCAGATCTGATGTGGATGGCCAGACGAATGGTTGAGAAGGACCCCAGAAGGCGTGCTGTCAGATTTGTTTTACGGTGACCTGCCAGCTCATCACTGAAGTGACCGAGTCATGAAGCGAGATGGGACGGCTCTGTTCAATGACAACAGGCCTCGCATTCAAGACACCAACAACACCTCAACACCTTAATGCCGACATCTCGCTGCATCGGCCATCTTCCACGACCGCCGGGAAGGATCATTAGACGACGGAAACCCAAACCGGACACCGCGCCTATTTAGGAAGCCCGCACCCGCTGATCTGCTGCGCGCGTCTGGTCGCCACTGCGATGGAGGGGCCGGGATCCATGGATGCCGCGGCCAGGGACGACGACCTTCCAGAAATGGGGCTGACGCGACATCACCGCCCCAGCTGGTTATTTTATTCCAATCTGGCTTAGAAAAAATGGGCCCTCGACACTGGCGATGGTCTTCAGTGACGCAACTCAACCAGCTCGCTCTTGCAGATCAAAGTAGAGCCTTTTCTTTGTTGCCACTCTCAAGTTGCAGCTGATTCGTAGCGATCAGTGTTTTTACAATGTGTTCAGTCAATATTCGAAACAACAAGCAACTGTTCCACAGAAAGAAAAGGGAGAACAAGGAAAAAAAGGGGGGGAAAAAAAAAAAGGGGGGGGGACGCACTCTAAAAGCCCGGACAGTTGTTTTCCAGCGTGGAAACTCACCGATGCTGCAGCAGAACCGCCATTACCAAGCAGACATGATGAAGACCATATTTAGCACCGCAGACCTGCTGCGTGACATACACTTGCAAGTCATTGTTGGTCTTTCGCTAAACGTGCACGCGGTTCCTGGCGCCTTTCCAAACGCTACAACGTCGGGAACATGGGCAGACTTGTTGACTTTTCGCGCTATTACTGTGCCTGTAAATCGCATGCAATGAGCAATCGGAGGGTTCCATTCTGGAAATCGAAATCTTTTAGGAGTTGGAGTGCGATGAAATGCGTGGATAGGGGCGCAACAGCTATCAATTTTGTAAAAGTCATCAAGTTCAAGTTCAATGTTGACTCCACGTCGACAACAGGCGGGCTAGCCCAGATCAAAGGTCGTCACTTAACAGCGTTGCCGTCAAAGCAAGGCTAACAAATCTGTCGAATCCGCTGTGCCAAGCGCCCAATACGCTTCCGGCGCGCTCGAAGGCTGCGCACGGCGTGGAATAATGACGGGCCGAAATGCGCCCTTGAACCAGCCACTTTAAGGGCCAAGTTCTCCCCTGAATAACAGGGAGAACAAGAACAATTACACACTATTGAATATATCACGAATTGACCCTTGAATCCGACAATTAGGTTTATACTTATAAGTTTAATAAGTATAACGTAGTTCATCATCGAGCAGGACACCATCATCGACCAGGACACTTTTCCCACCTTTATTATTAATAATTTCCATATCTCAACTAAAATTAATTAAATTAATTATAACTACTCAGAATTACTTGAATTACTTATTTCCATAACCTCTAAACAGGTTCTTATATTATAGCCGGTCTTATAACAAATACCATAATATCGCAAACCTATCCAACGATGCTTTAATAACCCCTCGTTTTCCTCCTCTTCACGCCCTTCCTCTTTAATAATACCCTTTTTAGTTATAGTATCCCTTACTTAAGACCCTTTTAGTGCCCCTCCATCTTATAGTCTAATTCTTTTAGCTCTACAGCGCTTACTAAGGGCCGTATTTATATTTCGAAGATGGCGTAGCTCTTCCTCCACAAGGGTAGCTACATAGGAAATATATTATAAACTTTTTAAAAGTTTATCGGTAATTTTATAAATTAGCGTTAATAAGCTTCTTTAATACTTAGAGATTCTTTCTTTTATAAGTGAAAACTGAGAGATAGCCTCGTTAATGGTTTAAGGTGTTTTAGAAACCCAAGGGTTGGGTAGCCTAATAAGGGTATTCGGGGTTATTGGTGTCCGTAGTTGTATATCCAACTTAGAAAGGATAGTTTAAGGGTTATAAGGAATAAGCCTAGCCCCTCTAAAACCCTTATAAACGTTTTCCTAGGTAAAGGTTTAAAGGAATGCGGCCTTAAATACGAGGAAGAACTCGGGTTTAGTGATATGGGTAATCCGGGCTTTAATAAAGTGTTTAATTTAAGAGCTATATTTCAACTTTAATACACTATAATAGTTAACGTTAAGAGGTTGTGTTAGATGTGATAAATGAGTAGGTAAATAAATAGTTATAATTTTGTTCTCTTTGTAATACTCCTCGAAATCGCTATTAACGTGGTTTTTATGGTTATCGACGATTAGTATCCGATATATGCCTCTTAATTGTTGTTTTGAGTGTTTATTGAAATGCTAAAGTTATTAGAGGGTAGTCTTATTATCGGTCCATCTATTGGAAGTTGTTTTAACTGCTTACCTATCCGGAATTTAGGCCTTAGAGTACTAATTCGCAAAGTGGAAGTGGCCCTAAACCACTAAAAAAGGCGGTATCATATAATTATCACCAATAACATAATAAATCGCCGTTGCCCATTCTCTATTACTAGGCTGAACTTTTTTTAGTTTCCTAATCCGATCGGAATATGTAACAACTATTCTAGGTTAAATTATACTTATTATAAAATTAGTTTCGTCGAAGTTATAGAAATCTTCGTTTATAATACCGTATTTCGATCGTATATTAGCTATAAGTCGAAACTAAGGCTCAATAATTGTAGGATCTTCATAGAGGCCTCTTTAATAATTATAGATATGAGAAAATCGCGTCTTAAGCTCTGGGCGTCACTAGACGAAGCGTTCTGTCCAGCGCTTCCCGACCGGTCAGGAAACACATGTCGGATTCAAGGGTCAATTCGTGATGTATTCAATAATGTGTAATTGTTCTTGTTCTCCCTGTTCTTTAGGGGCGAACTTAGCCCTTAAGGTGGCTGGTGCAAGGGCGCATTTCGGCCCATCATTGTTCTGCGCTGCGCGCGGACCTTTGAGTGCGCTAGAAGTGTACTAGGCGTTTGGTATAGTGGATTCGATACGCCCCTTTAGGGAGGTCTCCGTTTGGTGGGCTTCTTGCTACCTGATCCGCCCTTTAATAGCTATTTCTAAGTGTTGTAATTGTTTTGAGATTTGAATTTCGTTTTCCTCCGTTTAAAGCGCTTCTTATACGTCCTTCCTACGGGGTTCACGAGCCCCTAGAAGTATAAGGAATACGAGCCTTAATGTCCCATATGTTATCCTTAGCTATCCCAGCCTCCCAGCGGGCCTCATTTACGGCGATATCGCAACGACGGTTATTTTTAAGACGAGCCCACTAGTCACTTATATTCAGTTGCACAAAAAACACCTAAAAAGGCTACTTTGGGAGCGCTTTTATTAATCCGTCTACCATTAGCTTAGTTAATAGCGTATATACAACGTTAACGCAGTTATTCTCGATTTCTTAATGTAACTAGTGGTTATGAATATTAACGTGGTATAAGCGTATTTATAATTGCATTTGTTCTATGGTTACGAAGTGCATAGTTTACTGGTTATCGTATTATATGTGAATTCGTGGTTGAGAGCGTATTTAAGGTGCAAACTCAGTGCTCTAAGTGTCCTCCGTGGAGAATTGTATTTATAAAATAGAGATTAACTGGTTTACGAAGATGGCTTCCTTTATTGTATATAATAAGGTAAGGAGCTCGGCTTTTATTGTTAATGTTATAATTGTTTATTGTTTACTTACTTTCTACGTAACGGTTCCACCAAAAAATCGTATTACGAGTATTTGAGAGCTCTTCTAATTAAGCGTATTATCAGCGAAACTAGTATTAGAAGTAACTTCTAAAGTATCCTTAGGGCTCCCCGGTGTAACTCCGTATTCTAAGTAGAGAGAATACGTTAAGTAAAGGTATTAGAGTACTCGATCCACTGTGTACTGGTAACTTAGCCCTGGGTTCTAATTAAAGTGTACGAAATAGTTTATGGTGAATACGATATCCGGGTACGTTATCATAGTTATATATATAATAGTTCTAATTTTACGTTAATACTTTTTAATTTCTTATGGTTTAGCTACCCCGTCGTATAGGAATAACTTAAAGGTTGTTATAGGGGTTTCGAAATACGCTTTAAGTAGTTTATTAGTATCTAGTAAGAGTTTTCTCACCTTCTCGGTGAATACTAATTATAATAACTAAATTTTCCTAATTGCTTAGTTTCTTAAGACCTCGATTCCTAAGAACTATTATAGCTTATGATCACCTTCTAAATAGTAGTGTTTCTAAAGCTCTTTTATCGATGCTATTGCTTTGTTATGAAATTTGTGAGGGAAAGCTAAGACGTAGTCGTTAATATAAAAGAAGAACGTAATTTATTCCTTTTGCTAATAGTAGTTCTTTCCGGTAATTCGTTAAAAGTTAAGTTTTAGGAGCCCGCTTTTTAGGTGCTTTTACTAAAGTAGAGGTGATCTCCTGAGGCCGTAAAGCGCTTTTTTTAAGTGTAATACTCGTCCAGCTTTTCGGTATTTAGGTGGGAGTTGTATATACACTTCCTTATTGATTATTATATATATAAAAGCATTTACTGTGTTATACTATAGAAGCTCCATATCGAAGTAAGTAGTTATTATAATAAGGATTCGGAATAATATACCTATGAGTGTAGTAGTATACGTTTTTCACTTATCTCTTAATTGTTGATCTCCACGGATAACGAGGTGTACTTTGAATTTCATAAGCTTCTCGTATTTATTAAGTTTATAGGTATATACCCAGTGGTAGCTGAGAATCTACTTACCTTGTGCTTGTTCTTTGTTGACCTCCTCCTAGGAGTAGGAGTTTTTATGGCCACTTAGATGGCTTATTTCAGCTGTTCTAAAGTCGTCCCTATACGGGTAATCCTTTAAATGATTGTGTAATATGGGGAGAGGGGGTAGTTTTTTTTAGTAAGTACTTATGGGTATACTACCTTTACGGCCTAGTAGAGAAAACTCTCTACGTATATAACCCAGAGTACTTCCCTTAGTGGAAGTCCCTTCTCGACTAGGCTTTTTTAACCCATTAGAAAAGTTGCGTTATTAGAGCACTTCCCCATCGGCCTTTTAATTTAATATACTTTTATTAAAGGTTCTAAGGTGATTAATCTCATTAGGGGTACTGGGTTAACTAGACCATAAACGTATACCTAGGAGACCGTCCATTAATTACGTTTCGTAGTATTATTTCTACTTTAAAATTATTCCTACTAAGAAAACAGATTTAAACGAGACTCTATGCTTCGCTGCACTTATACTATAGTCCAAGGTTATAGTTTTGTTTTATACTTCTCCCTCACTTTCCCCCCGCCCCTTCACGGCCAAAGCCACTTCTAAGGTAATAAAAAATAATAAGGGTCTTAGTGGTAACGCTTTAGGCGTTAGGTACGGTGCAAAGCGCCTTATATCGTATTATCTCAACTCATCTAAGTACATCTCTATAACGGAGCTCGCCTTTGGAGTACTTTTATTATACTCTAGACTTATTTTGAGAACGAGGGTGACCTCTTCTACTTCCTCGTTAACGTCTTATATTAATGTTTATATCTGGGTTTACTTAATAAGCTCTTAAATTCGTATTTTGATCGCTTATAGGTCTAAGTGGTGAAATTCCTTAACGGTACCCTTAAGGTTCCCATTAAAGTACACCTTTTCATTAAATATAATATCCCTTATTATAAAGACGTCCCTTTTAAAAGGGTTCCATATTCTAAATTAATTACTTAATATGTAACCCACTAAAAAACCGATCCATGCATAAGGGGCGAACTTCTTTCGCCGTTGGCGCTTAAGTTACGCATCGGTTATCAGGGCATAGGCCTTATAACCGTAGGATCGTAGGTAGGAGAGGTTAGGGACCGTATAAATCTCATCTTCTCCACTTTAGAATTACTTATAAAACTATTTATAAAACGTTTTTTACCCGTGTATTCGTAATAGGGTTTGGTTATAAAAATAAACTACTATTTTAATAATCTCAGGTCATAAGTAGTCTAGGAAATTCGTTATAATAGCTATTACCCTAATTTTAGTTTTAATAATCGTAGTGAGCTTTTTAGTACCTCCGTTCTAAGTTTACGTATTAGGTGCTAATATTTTAATCGTTATTCTACACCCCTTTAGGTCTACTACTAGGTGCGGATATCTTAAAAGCTCGTTATTAGTTTTTAGGAACTTAACCTTTGTATTATAAATACGTTCTAAATAGTTAAATAACTCGAATAATACTTCTAAAATTATTTTTATTATTCTCTTTTATAGGTAAAAGTCCTATATTAGCCCTAAAGCTTAGTTAAAAAAAAGTATAAGGGACGTATACCCTTCGTATCCCTTATTATAGTTGTAAAAGTCGAGTACTAAACGGTCTCTAGTTTTTGCCCGTTTAACTAACTTTTTTAGTGTTCAGCGGATTTAGTGTATTATATTCGTTATCCTATACGCATCGTATTCTACGGGGTCTCTACTTTTTTAATCCAGGAGTCTCACCCCCTTTACTACGTTACTAAAATAATTTAAAGCATCTCTCCCTAGGTATCCAAATCTCCAATACTATTTTTCCACACTTATTTGGATAGGTTTACGGATTATTATACTTATAAAGTGGTTTCTTTGCGGGGCTCTTAGGAGCTCGTTTAGCATAGGTTAAGGGAGCGGAACGATCATTACGAGTACCACTTTATCCTTTATAGGTCTATAATCGAGAACATCTTAATTGTGGATTTTAAATAACTCGTAAACATAGCTTCGGTCTACACACCTAATATAATTATTACCAGGGCTAATATCCCACCAAAAACCCTTTTAGTGTAAACATTTTAAAAAAACAAGGTTACTCGTAAACCCTTTATAAAGTACTATGTTATATAAGCGAAACTTAAGCAGCTTACCGTCTCACCCCTTAACGCGAATATCCACTATTCCGAAGCTATTAATTACTACTTATTAAGTCCTTACCTAGAAATAATCGCTAAGTGTAGCTCCTATTAATTATATAAACTATAAGGGGTTATTAAAAACGTGGATTATAGCTCTAGAGTTGAGGATTACGGATCTATAAAGTGAGTACGTTTTATAAAAGGTTACCAGCGTAGCTCAAACACAGGCTTAACAACGTCCTGTGAGTTAACTTAATTCTATAATAAATTTGAGCCTCTAAACACACTTAGTAAGGTCTTCGTTATTCTTAAATTACTTAATAACTAACTTCTCAAATGTTTGATTATAGTATATATGATCAGGGCACTTATTAGGGAAGACTAACCAGCACTTCGAAAACTAGTGACCTCGTTTTAGGTATACTATACACGTCCTACCCTCATCAGAATCACTAGATTTATTAGCTGGGGAGCATAGCCGTTTCCCTTTACTTTTCTTATTACCCCTTCTACGGCCTCCACGACCTTCACTACAAGCTTTTCATAATTAGGTCCTTATTTATTATAATTCATCATTACTATTAGCTAGTCTACTGGTTATTACTATAAGTCTAAATACTCCTTATCCAGTTTTCCGTATATCCTTTATTTAATAGAGAACTTATTAAACTTTAGTGAGGACTTTACTTAGTATAAATAAGTTATTCATTACTTTAATTCTAATTATTAACTAGTAAGCTTAAATCCATAGTTTAATAAGACTTCCACTAAGGGCTCGTATAAACTTTAAAAACTAAGTACTTAAGTATTTAGTTTATGGGATATCTATAACTTAAGTTTCATAGAGAATACTCTCCTAGCGGCTAATCTAGTCCTCGGTATCCTTTTGTATAATAAATCTCTTCTTATTAGGATAACTTAAGACTTTAGAATATATTTCCGCTATGTTCACTTAGTACTCGTATAATGCACTACCGATGCGAGTTTACAGTTTTAAGACCTATTTATTAAGCCCCTTATTTATAGTATAATAATACTTAAAAAAGTCCAGAGTAATAATCTCGTAAAACCAGTTCTAAAATACATATACACCTTTTATTTGTTTAGTATAATATTTATAATTATTATTATATTCCGCTTATTATTTTTTATATAAAACGAAGTTCATAAGGGATAGGTCTTTGAGAACGTAAACTCGTTCCATAAACACTTTAGGGCCTAGGACGAATACTTCGTCGAGTTTTTAAGTTGCACTACTTCCTAAAGCACTTCTGGCCCTTTAGCGGATTACTTTTAGGTGATCGGAGATCGCCGGCCACTCCGGTATTTAAGTAATCTCTTCGTAGATCTCTTCTCTAATACTCTTAGAGTACTTAACTAATAAGTTTATAATATCCCACAAATTATAGGTCTTCGTTTAGGATTATAATTAGTTGAACTAAAGGACCTAATCCCTAGTTATCTAAAGTGTAATCTTTATAATAAGGGTCGTTATCGTTATTATCGAATAGGTATTACGCATAGGAATAATGGTTATAAGTAGGGTTCGGTTTAATAGCTGTTTTCAGTATGTATTAGACTGTTAATTATCGGATTTAAGGGTTAATTCGTAATGTATTCAATAATGTGTAATTGTTCTTGTTCTCCCTGTTCTTTAGGGGCGAACTTAGCCCTTAAGGTGGCTAGTACAAGGGCGCATTTCGGCCCATCATTGTTCTGCGCTGCGCACGGACCTTCGAGCGCGCCGGAAGCGTACTAGGCGCTTGGTACAGCGGATTCGACAACACACTTCCGGAGTAGTGTATTTGTCAGATTGAGCGCTCGGCTGAGCGCTCGGCGCTCGCTCGGAAGAACTATAATCCCGAGCGCGCGCCCCCGCCTCCTTGGGGCACCCCCTACCCCTATTCCTACGGGCCCAAGGGGCTTCCAGAAAACTTAGAGACACATAACAGAAGATACGCGATTTTGACCACCAATTCGACAGTATTAGTTATATCTTTTATATCCAGGTATCGGGGCGAGAATCCTCGAGAATCTAGGTTAATGATATATTAAATAATTACCTCCTCCTCGGTCTCTATTAAATTTAATCGTATATTAATATTATTAGTTTTAGTAATTTAATTGTTTATTTTAGTATAGAGGGTAATTTTAGGAACGTTATAAATGATCGCTGCGTATCGGATACTTAATTATGGAGTTAATTAAATCGCTTTAATTATTAAATTAATTCTATTTTCGGATAAGGTATTAGGTATTATATAGTGGAAGAAAAGATGTGTTAAAGCTGGAGGATCATGAAGGTGGGAAAAGTGTCCCGGTCGATGATGGTGTCCCGCTCGATGATGAACCACGTTAGGAGATATATAAAGTTTAAGATACACCTTACTATCTACGGTGACTAGTAGCCTAAGGATATCCGAGAAATGTATACAGTTATACTTATAAGTATATTATTTTAAATCCTAATAACTAATACAATATACTTTAATTTAAAACTATTATAATACAATACTATAAATACTTTCATTTATACTAAACTTAATAAGATTAACGTGGTTCATTAGCGACCGGGACACTATCAGTGACCGGGACACTTTTCCCACCTTCATAGCGAAAAGCCTTCGTATCTTAACTATAATTAATTAAATTAATTGCAATTACTCGGAATCACTTGAACTGCTTATTTCTACAACCTCTGGATAGGTTCTTGTATTATGGCCGGTTTTCCGATAAATACTATAGTGTTATGAACCCGTTTAACGATGCTTCGACGACCCCTCACTTTCCTCTTTATTACTTTGCTGTTTTTTAATAATACCCTTTTCAACTATAAGCTCTCTAATTTGTGATCCATTAATTAACTCTCTATCCTATAGTCGGGTTCTTTTAGTTCTCCGTTGTTTACTAAGGGCTATATTTATATCCCAAAGATATTACACCTTTTTCTTTAAAAGGGTAATCCGGTGAGAAATAGACTTTAAACTTTTAAAAAGTTTATCGACTACCTCGTAAGTTGGAGTTATAGAATTTCCTTAATGTCTAGAGATCCTCTTTTTATAAGGGAAAATTAAGAGACTACTTCGTTAGTGGTTTGAGGTGTTTTAGAGACCCAAGGGTTAGGTAGTTTAATAGGAGTACTTAGGGTTATTGGTGTTTGTAAATGCATATTAAGCTTAAATAGAATAGTTTAGGGATTATAGGGGATAAGTCTAGCACCTCTAAAACCTCTAAAATATTTTCGCGGCTTCCAAGCTCCAGGTGCAGAGTCGCAAGCTCGGCGTGGCGCACCTGTACTCGCGCCTCGTGACCGAGTGGATGGACCCCGGCGAGCCCATGGAGCCCGCAAAGGCCGCCGCGGCGCACCCGGAGGACGACGAGGACAACTCCTCCATCGACGTCGTCGACCGCCAGAAGGAGCGTCTGCGGGACCTGTGCGAGCAGTTCGAGAAGGTCGTCTTCGAGCCCCTGGACACCGAAGAGGACGCCATCAAGGCCTACCTGACCGAGCTGTTCGACGACGAGGAAAAGCAGACCACACTAGAGGAGCTGCGGAAAGATGTCTGCGATGCGGGAGAATGGCTCCTGCGGACCGAGAAGCCGTTCAGCAAGGATGTCCTCAAGCAGGAGCTGAGGAAGCTCACGGAGCGCGAGGGCATCTGGCGGTGGCACGCAGGAGCGACCCTGACCAAGGAGGACCTCGAGCGACGAGCGTACTATCTTGGGTACAAACAACAGAACCGTGAAATCGTGTCGGGCTATTGGCGCTCAGGGATGCCACCGCGCGGAGAGCCCTACACTGTCAACCAGGTACGCAAGGACAACTACATCGACAACTCCTTCACATCGTCGCTGCCCAGCCGCATCGAGTGTCTCGACTACAGTGCGTACGACAACGACGGAGAAGATGAGGACGCCGACGATTTCGGTCTGGATTCCCCAGGCGACGATGACGGTAGCAAGACGCCTCGTGTCAGTACCAAGCAGTTCCTGCTGCGCACGCTGGCGACGGAACTGGTGTTACAGCGCGCGCTGAACGGAAGCACGGCCATCGTGCAGTCGGACCTAAAGTGGTTTGGCGCCACTCTGTCGCACGCGACCATTTTTGCCGTGATGCGCTTCTTCGATTTCCCAGAGAGCCTAGTCACCTTCTTCCGCAAGGTCCTCGAGGCGCCCCTGCATCTTTCGTCGTCGTCTTCGGGCCCGCGCACCCGCCGACGCGGCATGCCCATGGCCCGCGTCCCCGAGAAGCTCATCGGCGAGCTGGTCCTTTTCGTCCTGGACTTTGCCGTCAACCAGGAGACGGGACTGCTGCTGTACCGCCTGCACGATGACCTGTGGGTGGCGGGCCCTCCAGCGCAAACATACAAAGCGTGGACGACTATGAAGCACTTCGCCAAGGTCATGGGGCTGGAGTACAACGAGCGCAAGACCGGGTCGGTCTACCTCGCCGACAGGAACAAAAAGGATGCAGAGAAGCCGGTGGGGTTGCCCTGCGGCGATGTCAAGATCGGACACCTGATGCTCAACCCGGACACCGAGATCTGTGAAATCGACCGGAGCGCCGTGGCGGAACATGTCGTGCAGCTACGCCGGCAGCTCGCTGAGTCGCGGAGCGTGCTGGACTGGGTGCGCACGTGGAACAGCTGCATCAGTCGCTTCTTTGGCCACACCTTCGGCGAGCCAGCCTACTGCTTCGGAAAGGAGCACGTCTACAGCATCCTGAATATGTACAAGCAGATGGAGCGCGATATCTTCGGCGTTACCGACGTGGAGGACGCGAACCCGCGTGAGAATAGCGCCCTGGACTATATCAAGACCAAGATCGAGGAGCGTTTTGGCGTGTCGCGCCTTTCCGACGCCTTCGTTATCTTCCCGGAGCAACTGGGCGGCCTCGGGTTGCGAAACCCCTTCATCCCGTTCCTTCTCGTAAAGGAGGCTCTTGAAGTAAAGACCTTTCATCTGGAGGAGCTTGTGAGCGACTTCTTACGGGATGACCGAGAGGAATACGAACAGGCGCAGAGAGATTTCTATGCCAAGAGCGGCTGGGAGCGCGAGCAGCAGGCCCAGAAAGTCCTCCCGTACTTCCGCCCCTCCGAGGTCCTCAGGCCCGACGAGTTTGAGACATTTTTCAGCTTCGAGGAGTGGACCACCAACTGGGAGCTGACGAGCTGGGATCTGAGGTTCATATACCAGAAGCTGCAGTCGAAGGCGTATGCATCAACGGCGCTGTTGGACACGGATGTGACAAGCGTCTTGTCTAGCTCGCTCAAGATTTCAAAGAACAACGATTCGCTGGCAATCGACGAGCTGAGATGGATTCTGCAGATGTATCGTGACGAGGCGAGGGAAGAATTCGATGGTCTGAGGCTCGTGGAAGAAACATTCCTGCCTCTTGGTGTAATCGCCATGTTGGGCAAGCAGGCGGTCCGCTGGGGCATGGTTTTGTGAGACGAGTCATGAACATGAGCGATATCATATGGGCGAACAAGGTGAATCTGTTAAAAAGGGAAAAGTCAGTCATGTGGTTAAGCGTAGGTTGATGTATCATTAAGCCTATCTCAAGTAGTCAAGACGCCGTTCTGTCAAGTGCGTCTTCTTTCCGCGAGTTCAGTGACGAGATGCTCAAGATGGCCCACCCTCCAGTAACAGAGGCAATTGGCAGGTAATTGTAACAGATAAGGGTGAGAAGACCCGTGTTAACGATTTGTGTGTAATGTTTATTATGGCTGATATAAGAAACGGAATCGCCAGGACCCTGCTCCCGCCATGCTGGTAGCTTCCAAATAAATACAACGCCCCAGGCCATGCTGTGTCCGTCCCCCGACATTAAAGTATGTGTTCAGATACGTATACACGTCTTCGCATTCGCCTTATCGACAAGGTCACGTCGCTCCGACACCCTAAGGCGAGTCATTACTCTGGTTGCTCGGTCTGTTTGGGCGAACGACGACGAAGCCCTGCTCTGCCGCTGGTCGGATGACCTGGAAACCCTGCTCCGTCACGCCGGACTGGCCTGTGAACTTGGCCCATAGCACGGATGACGAAGAGCGGAAGGACGCTCTGGGGGCGTGGGGTCGCAGTATTTCCTCCGAGGCCCGCTCCGTAGGTCGTGGGCGGGGTGCGCCGTAATACAAATCGGCCTCGCGGAACGAGTAGTCGTTCCATCGCGGACCGAGGGGCCTGCCGTTGACGCTGGTTGGTGGGCTCCGTGGTCCAGGACTAGTCTCTTCCTCCGTGGACTCTGACAGTCTGCCTGGTGACATTGTTGACTCCGAGCGCTGAATCGACCGCTTGTCTGCTAGCGTGGTGGAAGTGGACGTTGTCCTTGACGACGGATATGCTGAGGACACGATGCTCTCGGCTCTACGGTGGTCGAACGAAGAGACGGATGTGCCACGAGAGGGCGAGCGGGGTGATCGGTAGTACCGGCTTGAGGTCGTCGACGAGTCGAGGCGCAAGGTACTTGGGCTGTCTGACCGATACGTCGGGTGGAGGTATCCTGCGGTGGACTCCTCGACACTGTCGGGCTCGGGGTACGGCGTGTAGGCTGTATCGGCGGCATGCATGGTGGAAAGGTTAGTTCGCGACACCTCGCGCCGACGGAGTTGACGGAGTCCGTAGACGTGAAGTCGCGGTGTCTTCCACCATTCCACGAACAGCTTGACGAGATCGCAAACTGCCGGCACAAAGAAGCCGAACACCAGCATGCAGCCATGAAGTGCCAGCAGGACGTAGCCAATGGCGCCTTTTACGTCTCGTGTTCCAATGTCGGGCAAGAAGGCAACCATGAAGACTAGGCTGGAGAGACGCATAGTGGCCGCTATGGTGCCGATCGAGAAGGTCGAATAGGCCTGGAACCCAGCGATGCTTGCCAGGAGTGCAATCTCACAAGCAGCAAGGACGGCCAGCTGTGCTGGGCCAGAGATCTGCAAACCACCAACGGCAGCGCCGCGGACGAAAACAAGAACAAATAGAATGAGAATGAAGGTCTCGTCTCGTCGACCATAGTCCTCGACGGGAGTGAGCTGGCGATACCGCTTGGTGCTGTCGAAGACTAGAATACCGAGGCTACGGGTGGGAATCTGCTGAAGAAGCCACACGAACGCGGCCAGCATGATGACGATGAGCGCTACGGCTAGGGAGGTATGATAGGCCGGAAGCTTCGAGGCGTTGTCGAGCTGGTAAAAAGACAAGGCGATCAACGGCAGCATGAAATAGGATAGTATGGCTCGCAGGACACGGCTGCACGTGTGCCTCATGCCGCCAGCCGACCGGGGAAACTCGCTGTCTGAGTCGCGACTGCGGTTCATGAACCAGAACACCTCGAGGATCAGGGCCGTGCCGACAGCCAGGGCGATCATGAGAACGACCATGTTGAGCCATGTGTCCATCGTCATCGGGGCGCCAGCAATCTGGGTCATCAGCTCCAAGCCAAATGTGCCGCCGTACGTGCCATTCATGACGTAGATTCCATCGCCGACATTGTTATACACCCGGCCATGGGTAATGGGGCCACCAACGAAGAGGGAGAACCAGTTCAAGTTGCTGACAACGGGTTGATAGAACCCTGGGTATCGAAGACTGAGCCCGCCTGTCAGGAAGACGAATTGTAGGTATTGCAGGCAGTCGCCGACGTTGGGTAGCACCGTTCGAATCGAGCGTCGTTCACCGTCGTCCAGAGTAATCGGGGTGCTGTAGGCAGAGCGCACGATGCCGACGGCAAGCACGAACAGGAAGATTCCCCAGGCCATGTAAGCGATCGCGGACGTGGTCGTGGAGTCGAGCGCCGGTGTGATGTTCGCCTGTCGACAGCTGATCTCCTCCGAATCATTGCCTCGGAGGTGCAGGGTGACGTGGAAGGTTGATAGCGGAGGGAGGAAGCCGATGTCGTTCGAGACGGCGACATACAGACTGGCGGGTTTTTTCATCGGCGAGACATGTCCCTTGCGGAAGTTGAAGGGTTTGCATGTCGCATTCGTCGTCGTCGTGTACACAGAAGCAGATCGCCCAAGCATGTCGAGTTCCAACGTCGCGGCGGGCATCAGCCGGGCGAGTTCCTCGCATTCCTCCTCCTCGAGCCACCGCCCGATCTTCAGACCCAAACGGTTGTCGCGGCCGTTCTCCAGCCGTTCCATAACGGCGTTCATGCTCGTCGGCGCGAACGGGTCCTTCTTGGACGAGACGGCATCGCATGGCTGCCATTGCAGGTAGGCCCCTGAGGCGCAGGTGGCCAGCAGGCCCACGAGACCAAGGCGTGCGATCATGGCGGCACGTTCCTGGCCTCACAAGCCGAGGTGAGACGGGCAAGAGGCGGCTGTTAGAGCGAGGTGTTGAAGAACCTCTGGTCTGCTGCGCGATTGTCGAAGATGTGGAGGGGAACACATGGCGTCCAACAGTCGCGAAGGTGGGTTGACGGCTTCAATATTTTTTGACCTGACCGGTGGACTCAGGCATTGACTGCATTGCCGAGGACGCTAAATCTGAGCTTTCTCGTATTCTACCACGAAAAGGGTGCTTTCGTCGCGGATCCCCTGACTCGCGAACCCACGGCGTCCCTTTTTGCGGGGAGCACAAGGTCGCTCATCCTTATGGGGCCCTGGAGTCGCGTTGACTGGTGGACTAACGAGTGCGAAAACAAAGGATGCAGCAGCGGCGGAGATGCCGTCAAAGAGACGAACGCCGGCATGTCATTGGGACAGCCGGCACTTGGCGGAGATGCTGCGCATTTCAGACGAACCCGCGTCGCAAGTCTGGTTTCGGGGCCGGAGCGGGAGGCCGGACGGCGGCCGACGATGACTCTGCTGACACGAGTCCCCGGGTTGTGCTGTCTCTCCTGCAGGCTCAAGCCAGACAGATGTGTGGCGGCGGCCACATTGCTTGGCAACGTCTTTTTGGCACGCAGCGTCGAGGTATCGTGACGACCGTCTCGTAGGAAGAGCCGTCCTGAATGTCGCCTGTTTAGCAAGGTCTTGATCCTTCAACGGTGCTGTACACTAAAGACGGTGGAGAAGCGCGTTGCATTGACGGGAATAAGCGTTGAGGGGATCAAGACCCATCGAATCGGAGCGACTGGCGGAGGCAGTGGAGAGGGCAGGGCGAAGAGATTGCCTTGTGGCGCCAGGGTCTCCAGATGCCGGAGTCTCCGATGTCTTGCACTTGGCAGCCGGCACACGCTGTACGCAGCGGACTGCCGGGCTGGATGGCAGCACTGATCGTTCGACAAACAAGAGAATTGGTGGGCTCTGAAAGAAACGCGAGAGAAATCGACAGTGGCGATGGAGGTTCGGATTTGTGAGCGTGGACATCAGCTCGGTCCGGCCAAGCACTTCTGGGCTTCGGGAAGGGCAGCGGCGTAACGGCGAGACAAGTGCAACGAGAATGCAGACGACACAGGTGACCTCTGACTGCTGCGACGAGGGATGGCAACGGCAGACTGGAGCCGAAAGGGATTGGACAAACTGGTGCGATCGATGGGTTGTCCGTTTGTCCCTGCGCCGGTAGCCGCACCGCAGGGAGGAGATGGGCGTGGCGTGGGATAAACACCACTGAGCACAGGGCGTCGTGGAGGCGAACGGTCGTGTTGCAGGTCGTACGAGAAGCGCTGTCAGGAGCCACGATGGCGCCGAGTGCCGTGGTGAGTCCAATGTTTGGGATTTATCGTGGTCCATGTCGTGTGGTGTGGTGTTGTGGAGGTGGAACATCGAAGAGCAAGCATCTCGTGAACCCCGATCAGAGAGAACGACTCTCGGCATGGATGGTCAGCATCATTTTCGACATAGACTTGCAGCTGTTGACTCTTGGGCAAAGACGGCATGGAATCGGTGTATCTGGGATGAGAGATTTTACCATAGAGACGAGGAAGAAGTCGTAGAGCAAGCACCTCAGGCCGCACCTTCCATCGACGGTAGGGGCTTGCGGAATGTGGAGACGGTGCTTCTGCCGCTAGAAGAAGCCAATCAGCTGCACGAGACACTAAATACCTCGGTACAATGAATGTACCTAGGTACCTCACTTGATCGATGGATGGCATTGTGCGCAGTTGCAGTTGCAGAATCCAATAGTGCGTATTGACGTGGACGTCATCACTCTGCTGCTGCTGCTGCAAGGCACGCGGCGAGACACATGGGCAGAGGGAGCCCAGAACACTACACTGCCCCAGAGCGCCCGAGTAAGCTTATGTTCCAGGTGCACTTGGGCGGTCAGTCCCCCTTGGCCGAGCCAAACCGCGGGCTGTCCCCCTTGCAGCGTGCAGACTGCGCTAATCTGGCCGCTGTATCTCGGACGCTGCAGGTGCAGCTTTGCCAGGTGCAGGCCGTCTGCAGGTACGGCGTACACTACAGGCCCAGGTGCGGCTGCTGGAGCGCGCTGTGCAGAGCTGCAGGCGACTCACCACTCCCGTTCGCCCTCGCTTAATGGAACGCTTGGCCAAATCGGGCTAGCATGTGAAGCCACCAATCTCTCCCCCAAGCTGTTCCCTGCCGGAATCGCGGGACAGAGCTTCTTCTCGTCGACACCTCACCGGCGCTTGTTCCACTCTCCCGTCCGTCAGCTGCTTTTTCCGCCCCTTCAATACACGTTGTTTCTTTTCCAGACCTTCCAGCTCGGCCGCCACGATGCCCGATATTGGACGATCTCGCCAACTCCACCTTGCTTCTTGCAGGCTGCCGTCGACAATCCCTGGCCCGTCGCATGGCTTCCATACGCGATTCTCCATGTCTCTCGAGCACAGTCGCCAGCCCAGTCCGTTCCCTCCCTTGGTACGGATGCACCATCTTGGGTCCCGGTCTCTGCGGCCTCCGCTCCGCTCGACTGTGCTTGCGCATGCGCTTGTTGTTGTTTTGGACGCTTCCCGACCCTACGGTTACCGTCTGCCCCTCCCGCAGCCAGCGCCCTGTCTCGAATACCAAGCTTTCATACTTTTTCCGCTTGTCCTCATCTGTCTTTGGCGCCTCAATATCTCGCTCTAATCAAACCCGTCCAGGCACGCGCACCATCTCTACGGAACCTTGCTTCGCATCCCGCGGCTTACACGAGGTCGTCCAGCCCGCTCGAGGCATGGGACCAACGACTTTGGCGTTGCATCGAGCGTGCATTCTTGCTTCTCGACTAGCCCTCTTGGACCAGCTCTAGCTCGAGCCATGGGTTCAGTCGCAGTCACAGTCACCATCGACGGGAGGGCTACGGCATTGCCCGATTCGGGATGCTGAGCTGTCCGCCATCTTGGTTGGCGTCGACTTTGTTTATTACCTCGCCCATCCCCCAGTCGTGTCATGGCTGCAGCAAGCGCTCCGCTCTACATCGTCAGGGCACTTCTCGGTTTCTTCGAGGCGGGCATTCAGTCGTTCTCTTCACTCCTCTCCGCCTCTAAGGATGAGATTTTCCTTTGGAGTGCTGGCTTCACTGCCAGCACTCGTCCACTCGCTGGCCTCGACCGACTCTTACCGTGATGCCGTGAGTCGCCCCGTTCCTTTCTCCACTCGACGCCGATGTGGGTCGCGGCAACGGCGAGACCTCCGCGTACCAGGTCATACTGACTATTTTCACAGGACCTGCCGCAGTCTGGTTACCTCCCCAATCATAATATCGACCCCAACATCGCCGGGTCTGCCAGCTTCAGGAACCTCTGGACGTTTACCTCTCCCGTCCCCAAGGAATTCTGGTTGGCCAAGCCCCTGGTCTACACTCCCGATGGCGGGTCCGAGCTCGTCATCACGGCGTCCGAGATGAATATTGTCCGCGTTTTTGACAGTAAGACGGGCAACATTGTGAAGCAAAGGACACTGCAAGCCCCCTTCTCCGCAAGTGACAGCAACTGCGGCGATATCCCTGACTGGATCGGCGTCACCGGAACTCCCATCATCGACCCCAACACCGACATCATGTACGTCTTCTCCAAGGGATACAGAGACGGGACCACCTCCGGCACCGCCAATGGCGTTTATAAGATGTACGCCATCAAGATTCCCTCTCTGGAGGACGTGCAGGGGTTCCCGGTTCTCATCGACGGGACGAACGCCGACAATGACCGTGCCCGCTACTTCGTCGGCGGTGTGGCCCTGCAACGGCCTAGTCTGACGGAATCGAACGGCCACATTGTCGCAGCCTTTGGCTCACACTGCGGTCGCTGGAATTACACTGGGTACCTCGTCTCCGTCAGCAAAACACCGGGCGGGGGCGTCAAGAGCATGTGGGCCACCGAAGCAGCACCGGGCGCTCCCAAGCCGCAGCCCCTAGATCTTGAGAAAGAGACGGGTGGTAAGGCCGGTATCTGGCAGAGTGGTATGGGTCTCCCGACCATCGGCAACAACATCTACTTCGTCACCGGTAACGGCCAGGGCCACGCCAACGGCAACATTCCTGCCAGCGGCAGAGTTCCGATGTCGACGCTGGATGAGTGCACAGTCAAGATGGAGCTTTCGTCGGCAGGGAAACTGAGCCTGATCGATTACTTCCAGCCGTACGACTACATCGGCCTGGATGCGGGCGACCGAGACGTCGGCTCCTCTGGGCTGTGCGTCCTCGACCCGGCCGTCTTCAAGGGCGCAGGCGTGAGCAGGATGTGTGTCACGGCAGGCAAGAAGGGGAGGGTTTACGTGATGAACGCCGACAACCTTGGTGGATTCCGACAGGCCGCGGACGGCGGAGACGGCATCCTGCAGACCATCGAACTTGGACTCTCGCTGTACGGCGGTTTCGGCAGCTATCCCGCCGAGGGTGGCTACATCTATGCGTGCACTGTCGGCGGCAGCCTTGTGGCGTACAAGCTCGGCTTCGATGGAAAGGGTGCGCCCCAGTTCACCCTCGCCGGAAAGTCTGATTTCATCTCTGCTGGTCGGGTTGGTGTTGGACAGATGACGGTCACGTCGGACAACGGCAAACCCGGCACGGGTATTGTAAGTCGCACCCTCACTCATGCTTTGATGACCACTAACAAGCGTAGGTCTGGGTCACGGATGTCAACGTTGGTCTCCGCGCATTCCGCGCAATTCCAAAGGATGGTGTCATGGTTCCCATCGATCTTCCCTCGTCGCAGGGAGTGAACAAGTTCCAGCGCCCCGTTTTCGGTAACGGCCGTGTCTTTTTCAAAGTCAACAACAACAAGCTGGTCGCCTTTGGATCCCCAGTCAACTCTGCCGTCAACTGCACCAGCCCGGTCGACTTTGGTTCCCTCGAAGCGGGTTCCACGGCCAGCGTCAGCGTCGACTGCAAGGCAAACGTTGGCCTCTCCCAGGTCATTGGCTGCACTTCTTCAGACCCGAGCTTTACGTGCTCCAACTCGACGCTTCCCAAGGGCGCTGTCGCCGCAGGCACGTCCTTCTCCTTGAACGTGACCTGGGACCTTTCCGACCCTGCTGCGCGCAATGTTCCAGGCGCTGTCTCCGCTGCAGTGACGCTCCTGATCAGCCCCCCTGCCGAGTTCGCCCCCGCCGTTCTGGTGTCGGTTCAGGGTACCGTCGTCAGACAAGGTGCTTTCTTAACAGCCACTCCCTCCGACGTCGCCTTTGGACGATTGGTCCTCCGAGACGCTCCCGAGGGCTTGACTGCCTCGGCTGTTCTCCAGAACGTTGGTAACGGGACCTTGACCTTCACCGGATTCGCCTGGCAGAAGAATGGAAGCGACTACACTAACTTCACCAGTGGCGATCTCGGTTCTGGCTTCTCGTCTTCCAACTTCCCGACCGTTGGTTCGAAGCTCGAATCTGGCAACAGTTTGACCGTGTCGCTGCGCTTCCTCCAAGAGAAGACCGGCTCCTACTTCAGCACGGTTACCATCTGGTCCAATGGTGGGACGGCCACCCTCACATTGAGCGCCTCTGTGAACGAAGCGCCCGTCGTGACCTTTGAGCTGGCCAACGGCTCGGGCGGTTGGAGCGTGTTGACAGACTACAAGGTTTCCTTTGGCAGCGTCCTCGCTGGCGCCTTGGTCGACAAGCAAATTCGGGTCTGCAACAAGGGCGGCGCGCCGTTGACCATCACCATTTCCAAGCCTCCTGCGACGTCGCAGCTCTTCGCTCTGAACCCGAATCACGAGCTCACCGAAGGATCCCAAGTCCCAGCCGGTTCATGCGCCATAGGCAGCGTTGGTATCCACGCCGCCCCTGTTCAACCAAACCACCCATTCCAAGCTCTCAGGGCTATGTGGACCCTCAGCACTGACGGCAACGACCCTACCACCGGTGAGGCATCCGGCCTGCACAACATCGTCTTCGACGGCACTGTCACTACCAAGCAAGTTGGACCTCTCCTTACCAACGGAACTGCGCGCTACCAGTGGGTTGGATGCTTCCAGGACACCATGATGGGCCGCAACCTGCAGGTGTCTGTCAACAACGGCGACCAGCAGAGGACCAACACGCTGCAACAGTGCCAAACCCTTTGTCTTGCTAGGGGCTACATTCTCTCGGGCGTCCAGTACCACCAGGAGTGTTGGTGCGGCGGAAACATCGGAAACCCCACGACTTACCGGGACGAATCTCTCAACCTGTGCACTTTCGACTGCACGGGCGACACTACCCAAGCCTGCGGTGGTGACGGTGGCCACATGAGCTTGTACGCCGACATCACCCAGTTCGACATTTCTGGTTTCTACCAGTCCCTCAACTCGCCGAGCTCCAGCTCTTCCTTGGTAGTGTCAACAAGCACGCGGGTTTCGTCGTCCAGCGGTGTCGCTTCGTCAGTGTCTAGCGCAGTGTCCAGCGCGTCGTCCACTGCCAGTGGAAGCTCGGCGTCTTCCAGCTCTGCGGCGTCCTCGGGCGTATCAAGCGGCGCTTCAAGCACATCTGCCGGCGCTTCTTCCACCACGAGCAGCTCTGCCACTCCATCATCGACTATCATCATGTCGCCCCTCAACCCTCGCATGCCTGCTGTTGTCGCTGGTCAATGGCAATACGCGGGTTGTTTCAAGGATCTCGTCGACAATGAAAGGCTCTTCAACGGAGCTTCCACCTCCTCAGACGACATGAGCCTGGACAAGTGCGCCGCGTTCTGCAGCACGCGTGCCCCCAACGGCGGCGCGTTCAACTACCTCGGTACCGAATACGGCCGCGAGTGTTGGTGCGGTTGGGATGCCCAGGCACCCAAGATGGCGGCAACCGAGGCGGAGTGCTCTTCGCCGTGTGCCGGCTCCCCCATCGGATTGTGTGGAGCCGGATTCCGGCTTTCGGTCTACAACAACACCATCCCCAACCAGCCTCCGGTGGCAACTGAGCATTCCCCGCGAGCAGGCGACTACGCATGGCTCGGCTGCCAGACCGAGGGTAGCGTTACCCGTGCCTTGACTGGCAGATTCACCGGTTCGGACGATATGACCACGAAGGCATGCGCTGATTTCTGCGCCGCTGATGCTTGGACGTACATGGGAGTCGAATACGGTCGAGAATGTAAGTGCAATGATTATGGACACTGTTGAATTCGTCCTGACACAGCGTCCAGGCTTCTGCGGAAACACGACCACTTTCGGATCGGTGCCGGCCCCGCTCAAGGAGTGCAACATGAAGTGCCAGGGCAACCAGGTAGGTCTGCTGCTAAAGGAGCATCGTATGAGTCTAACCCGTGACAGTCCGAATACTGTGGAGGAGTCAGTCGTCTCGATCTCTACCAGTTCTCTCCTGTTGCTGGAGTTTCGTCCACGGCTATCAGCCGGTCGTCAAGCCTGCAGTCGGCGGCAAGCTCCAGCGTCGCGTCTGCCAGCACTTCAATCAGCTCGTCGATTGCGTCCACTTCGACAAGCATTGGATCTTCCAGCTCGTTGACCAGCGTGTCCATTGTATCGACATCGGCATCACCATCCAGCACCCTTGTCCCGTCCGTACCAGCATCCACCACAAGCACTTCCGCTTCGAGCCTGAGCACAAGCTCACTTGCCTCAGCCACGGCAACCAACGGCTACTACTACGTTGGGTGCTACAAAGACAGGGCCTCAGGCCACGCCCTCCCCGGCTTGTTTGCCAACAGAAGCGTCACGCCGGAGCTCTGCATCGACTACGCAAACTCGATGTACAGCAAAGCCCCGTCCCCGACAACCAGGCTGCCGTACCTCTTCCTCGAATACCACCACGAGTGCTACGGCGGTTCCAGTTTCGACTTCCAGGGCGCCGCAGTCACCTCGCTCGTCGGGTCCAAGGCGTGCAAGAACTACTGCTACGGCAGCGTCAGCACGTTTACGACGGACGGCACGGTCACCACCACCACCGGCACGGCCAACTACTGCGGCGGCGCCAAGATGTTTAACCTGTACGCCCTGTCCACGCCGGTCGACTTCCCGACGACCGGCGGACCTGTGGTCACCCAGACCGCATAATAATCATAATCTTACGGGGGCTTGGAGTGATGATGGCCCGGCGCGGCCTTTAATAATCTCAGAAAATCTGTTTAGTACATACCCAGAGCACACCAAACGGGTGCCGTAGTCATTGCATACTTAAAATTCATTTCTACCATAACCATGCCCTTGGGCTAGCTACGTTGTCTCGGAGTTGGATCGCTAAGTGACTTTTCAGAGCTCCTGCTCACCAATAAATTCAGCATCCGAGGCAGCATCCGAGGCGTCAAAGTTGCGAATCAGGTCGTAGTAGAACCTGAGAATCTCCATGTGCGCGCTGATCTTGATCCTCTCGTCGATGGTGTGGGCGTTCAAAGTAGAGCCCTGTCTGATAGGGACAAAGCGGTAAATGTTGCGAGTGAGGCCTAACTCGGTTAGCACTCGAAGCCCCTGATTGATATCGGCTTGACTTACCCAGGTAATGTCTCGTGTCGGTGTTACCCGTCATCAGCTCACCCACAGGGACGACCTGCCCCCCATCAAAAGCGAAGCTCGACTGCAGCGTGCCTGAGAACAGGTCCCAGACATCTCCCGTGGTGGGCGCGACGGGCGCGACGAGCGTCTTCTGGCTAGAGCTGAGGACCAGCGTGCCATTGTAATCGACCTCGTACAGCGGCTTCACGCCATCCTCCACCTTCTTCATGGTCCCAACCTCTTTGGCGTGCTGCGCGGCGTACTTTTCGTACTCCTCATCGCCCTTGAACGCTTCGACTTTGATACCATACTTGTCGACAATGTCGCTGATATACGAGACGATATTGTGCTGGATCTCGGGGATGCTGTTCTGCGGCGCGACGCGGTAGTTCACGCCCACCCGGACGACCTCGGGCATGGCGTTGATCTTCTGCCCAGCCTGGAAGTAGTCGACGCTCTGCGAGGTTTGCAGGCGGTAGTGCGTCGGCCTGTCGATGGTCACCAGCTTCTCGGCCAAGGCATCCAAGTCGCCCGCCTCGAGGAGGTCGGTGAGCTCGGGCTGGGCAGAGGGCGAGTAGCGCGCTTGGCAGACCATGTGCTCGTACAGGGGGGAGTCGGTGGTCAGTTGAGGGGTGTAGGGGTGCGATTCGAGCGCGACGACCATCTCGGAGACGATGCCGATGCCGGTGTGCGGGAAGGGAACGGAGGAGTGGCCGCCTGTTACGTGCAGTTCGAGCCAGATGTCGACGTGGCCCTTTTCCATCAAGGCGGGGAGCGCGTACAGCGTAGAATCATCGAGTTGCTGGAGGCCCATGCCGCCCTCGTCGAGGACCATGGCCATGCTGTCGTTGCCCCATTTTTGGGAGAGGTAGGTGGCGATGTGCCCCGCGCCGCGGCGGCCGGAGCATTCCTCGTCGAAGCCGGAGGCCAAGATGATGGTCCGGCGGGGCTCCCACTCGGGGTTGGAGAGGAGCGTCTCGAGGGCGGAGAGCAGCGCGGTAAAGGAGTTCTTGTCGTCCGAAACGCCGCGGCCCCACATCCACTCGCCGTCGAAGTGGGCGGAGAAGGGCGGGTAGGTCCAGGTGGAGGCGTCGGCGACGGGGACAACGTCCTGGTGCGCTGCCAGGAGTAGGGGTTTGAGGCGGGGGACGGAGCCAGGGATTGTGTAGACTAGGCCGAAGGTGTTTACCTTTTCGAGGGTTGCGCGGGCGTGGCTGGGGATGTTAGTTGACGAGTAGGAGGTTTGGAGGGACAGGGAGAGGGATAGGGAGAGGGAGAAAAGGGGCGGAAGGGGGGGGGGGGGGGGGAGGCTTACACGGCGGGATAGGTCTTTGCGATGACGGCGTGCAGCTCGTGGAAGACGGCCCAGCGCGGGTCGGTCTCGAAGTCGCCGAGGTCGTCGTAGCAGATCGAGGGCACCCTGACCAAAGCGGCGTGGCGGTCGACTTGTTTCAGGGTCGCTTCTTTGGAGGTGAAGAGGTCTGCGGCGGAGGGGAGGCCGTCGGAGGGGGTCACCGGGGGCGGGAGGTCGCAGGTGAAGGACGAGGAGGAGGGAGAGATGAGAGGGTGTTGGGTGGCGAGGGCGCCTGTTGTTGAGAGGAGGGCGAGGAGGTGGGAGCGCATTTTGGTGGTGAGTGTCAGTGTCAGTAGATTGAGTACGGGGGTGAGGTTCCTAGATGAGGTTGTGACGATGCTTTAGCTTCGTCTCTCGGCTCTCGCGAGAATCGAGCTTTGCGGAAGCAGAAGCAGTGGGAGGGGAGGAGGGAGGGGATTGGGAAAGGTGGTTTTGTATGCTGTCACATAGTCGCGGAGATGCATTGCGCGATAGCTATCCTGGTCACCGTGAGTTGGGAATTCACCAGTCAAACGTCCCGGAATCCAGAGGGACCTCGATTCCCCACCACCCCGCCGAGATAGGAGCTGCAGCAGATAACGGATCCTGTGGTCGGTGGGGTGGGTCGGGGGTCGTCGGCGATGGGGGGGCCGGTGCCGATGCGGAGGGGGGGGGGGCGCCCGCGGGCAACTGGAGACATGTTGGTAATCATGGTGGTGTAGGCATGGGATTGGTGTGGAGGGGATGGTGTTGGTTTGTTGTACATGGAGAATTGGAAGCAGTATTGCTTTCCAGGTTACTGCAGTTAGGTAGTCCCTTAAATAGAGCGAGACTCGCCATCTTCCTAGAGGTCCCTACAACCTTCACTTGGTAGTTGAAGCCATTCACGAACAGAAAGGTCAGACATTTTCTTCCCAGATCTTAAGAGCAATATTCTTATGGCAGTCAAAGTCATTCCACATAAATGGTATTTTCAACTATGTGACGCACTACCAAGTCACCTGAAGCCTCCTGCGTGGGCCGCTAAGCTGTCGTGTCTTGGCTTTGCGACCTTCCTAATCGGCGGATGGGGGGCCCGGGACGGCCTGTTATTGGACAATGATGGGAGGTTCGTCGGCAATTTGGTTCCATGGATGGTGTTGATGTGATTGCTGCATATTAGATGCTGTTTGTTTCCTTTCTATTTTCCCGATTTTTGGTGGTTTCTGTTCGAATATCTCTCTAGAACAATGTCACAATGGCTACAGGCCAATGTCGGGGCCTTTTGGGGACTGTTGATGCTCACATCACCGGCTCTTTGGGACCGGTCGGCCCCGAAAGTCAATTCGGTCATCGGGAGTCGGGCCGACCCCGACCGCCGGTCCCGGAGCCCCGCGATTTCGACATTGGCGGGACTGATAACGGCATTCGACAGGTGGGGGGCTTGGATCAGATGCCAGCGTTCACCCGTTGCATGCTCGCAGCAGATCTTTCCAGGCTGGCAGTATGCGAGACGCTAGGCTCCCCGACCCCCAGACAATCTTGAATGAATCAATTCCCATGATTCAATGAAACAGTCCCCACATAACGTTAGAGTCAATTTTAGACCTAAGATTGACTAAGTTTCCTGTGCAGCCTAGTTATTCTGTTCGCATAGCTTTTACACCGTGAGTCTGGACATCTGCTGGCCAGCAGGGTAAGCTTCATAATTCCATGTTCAATCTGCCATGTGTTTGAAAGTCTCAGCAATCAAGGAGCTCTCTCCAATTTCCTTTTACGCAAACTTGCCATTGGCTATGGACTAGAAGTCCATAATGTGGCGGTTGAGAAGAGTGATGTGGGGAAAGGAAGGGGAACGTTTTCTCCTCTAGTTGAGAGCTTTCTCCCGTATGGGTGCAGAAAACAGAAGAGGAAGACAAAATACAGGAAGCCGCCCCTTTTGACAAGGCAAGACGGCATAAAACCTGTGTTTCTTTTAACTGTGTGAAGTACTATTGAGTCACTTGAGGTGTCTTACGTGGGCCATAAACTGTCAGTTAGACCTTGGACAACCTGGAAGGCGCTGTTCCTCCATGTTGTTGTTGTTGTATTTAACGCCATGGCGGCAAGGGCGCAGCCGCCCTTGCGGCAACCTCCCAAGGGGTATGTGGCGTGGAGAGCCGTAGCCCTATAACTATTACTAAATATAGTTTAAATCGTCCTCCAAATTCTGCCTACTGGTTACTATGCGTTCAATCTGTCCCTGGTTCCCGCTAATGCCCCAGTTCTATTCTTATTACGGTTTTAACACCCAATATATCTAAAGAGGGCGACCTACCACACCAAGGCCCTCGTACATGTTCTAATTCGCATAAGACCATTCCTGCCCCAGCACTAGGTTGACGACGTGTACGCACCGCACATCCACTTTTTCTTGGTCGGAGGGTGTGGATATAAGAAAACCCTGGCAGGGGCCCGGAAAGGGTCCTAGGACCCGCATTGGGCTCTGCCCTACCCTTCCCACAGGTAGTTAAAGCAGTTGCCAGAGGCTGGCGGTTAGTCTCTGTATACGATAGGCGCCTGGACATGTTCCGTGGTGCCATACTGTCTGGTGACGTGGTAGATGCAAGTCACTGATGCGATGCTTGCCGTTCTGTCCTCCTGTGAATAGAATGCTGTGCCACCGCGATGGCTTTGCGGTCTCTAGATTGCTAGCAGACGACGAGGGTACCTATTTGGACAGCCCGGCGTTAAACAATACAACAACATCCCTCCCTGTATCGTTATCATGAACGCAAAAATGGGGCGACGGGCAGAATCTGGCCAAATCCCCGCTTATTTTGTGCTGAGATGTCGTCTGCTTGCATGTTGGTATGAGAGGAACATCTCGTATCTACAATAAGGTATTTACTGGCAGGTTTGAGATATGCACATTATTTACTTACATCCAATCGCTGGAGGCCGATTCCTTTCCATCACGCGGTTACCCCGCTCTCCTGGCGTCAGCAGCACGACCCCTCTCACCTTTATTGATCTTTCAATGCTTCAAATGTCCAACAAGCACACTTTACGTTAAAATTACTCTGACGACTAAAACAGTACGCTTCACAGCCATCAAAGCGACCATGGCTTTCAGAAGACAAGATATCGCAAAGGCATTCTTTGGTCTTGATCTCTCCGATACGCGAGTATCGTCATCGTATAGCAACAGACGTCCAACGTCCAACCAAGATCCTCAAACTACCCTCCCATTACCGACGACGAGCGAGACCGCATCGAAATTCGCGTTTCTAGCCTTGCCAGTCGAAATTCGATGTTGCATATACGATCTTCTTCTCATCAGCCGATTCGACCGTGACCAGAACCCGTCGTGGGCGGTTGGAAAGACATGTGGATACCATGGATGGCTAGCATTTCGCCATGGTTAACACTGCTTAACGCCTTGTCTAAGAAAGCCGTAGGTATTAGACACATTGAAGTTGGATGGGGTGCAGAATTCGAATATCCTCGGATACCTGAGCGCGGGTCTGAAGAGAGAGGTCTGGGTGATAACGTGCACTGATACTCTTGAGAGGCTTTTATGCGAAGAATTGGCCATCATTCCTAAGGACAGAGACGGAGGCGCATGTGCTAGCTGAAAGTGGCCACTGCATGGAGTTGGGGGCTGATGATGACCCTGAGACTATTAAGTGGACACAGGAGTTGAACGAGAGCAGCTTGCGTAACTTCAGGGAGTATCAGAAGGGGACAGAAGATCCAATTCCATAGAGAATGTTACTGGGGGAAGATGGGTCCACTCTGAGAATCTACCTCCCATATCGTTTCACAATCACCTCACGAAGAAATAGCTATTCTCCCGGTGATTGAAATCTAGGAGGCTACATATCTGCACTTCTCTTAATCAAGTCTGTAAGAGAGAAACCTTTTGTATGTAGAAACCTTGCATTTCACCGATCTCGATCTGGTTGATGTAGAGAGCGTCAGCATAGACTTTCATGCCGACTTGGCACTTAAAGCATAATCGCAAGTCTTACAAAGCTGCTGCTTTTAGGCTCTTGCGACGCCGTCAAGAGATATCGTGGCCCTCTTCCCTTCGCATCACCTGTGCACAACAACTCAGGCAGCAATTTGTCGCACGGTGTTACCGTGTTGGCCCGAGAAGAAATGAACTTGTCCAATTTTCGTTGAACATCAGGGCCCGCTTGCCTAAAGGCCACAAAAGATACTACATATGTTAATCGGCCGTCTACGGCCACCCTCTCATCGGATACCGGCACGGAGACGACAAAAATATATGTATCCCAGTCCCAATGCTCGCGCCACTATCAAGTTTGGGTGACTCCTTTTGCACCAATCTCAACTTGCGTTGCATCACACCAGGTATTTCTGCGCCGGTCTCTGTATCAGCCTTCTCCAGCCGATTTGCCGAGCAAGACATAAGGATGTGTTGGGGTTAGTTATTTACTTGGTTCGTTGCGGTATTCCGATCATGTTTCCCCCCGAACCGCGCAAAAGGAAACGATGAAGGTGACATCGTGAGTTACACCCGCACTTCCCGTTTCAAGCAATTTACAACGCCCGGTGGGATGAGGTGAAGATAACCTCGCGGACCTCACTTGATTTGACATTTGATTCATCCCACCCGTCCCGGTGGGGTTCGCCATAGCCAAGCTTCTGCGATGCTCGAAATGAGTCAGCGGTGTTCTCATCGAAGTCTGTCGTAGTATTTCGAAAGGGCCCGTGTTTGAAGCGCAGCTGAGACACAACGCATAGTGTGTCACCCATCAATAGCGCCAGGAGCTAAGGCCTGGGGGAACTAACCGGATAAGGTTGGCAGGAGCACAGGTCAATACCACGTCCGTCCAGAGTATGAGTCGAACCAGACGCGATTGAAGTTCCGGCGAAAAATTGCGACCTTGGGTAGAACACTTTTGGACGTGACGCCGCCAACTTCAACCCAGCGCTGCCGCTAAAGCCAATCTATCAATCAAACTTCCAAACAAACCAAACAACTAAGGTTATTCCTAACTATCAATTAAACAACTTCTGATCCCCGGGATTTAATATATTAGATTAATTTAACTTGGTATATTACACAAGCCTATATACAACCAATGGGATACCACTATCGTAAATATTCACACCCATCGCAGCCAGCTTTCTTTTTCTATATACAGCACCATTAATCCTAACAACTTTACGACGTTCTTTTCTACCCTCCTGGCTATATTTCTGTCGAATCCGCTGTACCAAGCGCCTAGTACGCTTCCGGCGCGCTCGAAGGGCCGCGCGCGGCGCGGAATAATGATGGGCCGAAATGCTCCCTTGAACCAGCCACCTTAAGGGCTAAGTTCACCCCAAAAGAACAGTGAGAAGAGGAATAATTACACACAATTGAATATATGACGAATTGACCCTTGAATCCGACAATTTCCTCTTCAGGCAATACTCCTAAGTGATCTATAACTCCCAAAGACGTTAGATATGGGTATAAAAGCACTAAAATCGCCCTCTTCCTACATCTCTTCTTATTTTTCCTCATGCCTCATAAGCAGCTAACATCAGCAACATCGCCAACATCCTGGGCTTACCTAACTTTACCATAATAACTTTAACCTTACATTAGCCACTCCCCCCCCTCTCCCTGGCCCTATATAAGGGCATCCCCATCTATCCAAGAAGCTCTTCTTCCCCAGGCATAATAATATTTTGGTTTCATAACTAATAATACTATTCACAGATGTTATCCCCTACTCCTTTGACTACTAACACACTTTAACTACTTCGATCTCCCTCCAGAGTTATAACTCAAATGGCCAGCAGTCTCTTTATTGTTCTTCCCTCAAATCCATCCATCTTCGACTTCCCTACGATCATATAGTAAAACAAGAGGTATGTGGTTAAGGAGCAGCTAGCCCGTACAAGAGGTAGGAGGAGGAAGAGTTGGATTAAGGACTATGGGGTCTCCCTTGTTGAGCTTTGTGATAAGGGGCCAGCTGGTGCTTACTGGTGCTGTTAGCAATGTGACAGTAAAGGAAAACCAGAGTTCTTTGCTGCTACTACTTCTAACTCTGCTACAAACCATCTTCGCAGGTACGTATATATCCTTTAATATGAATATTATTAACTGATTTATATACAAATGCCATCAAGTCTCATAATGGGGTTCTACTACCAATGAGACAAGCTCAGGAGAGACTCTCCACAGCTCAGAACATGGCACTCGTTCATCAAAGAGGAGGAAGATCTCTTATATACCCAAGTCGAAAATGGCTATTATCAGAGATCTCTGTTTCTCCACTATCATCACCAACAATCTACTATTCGACCACTTTCAAAATAACTTTGTTCAACAACTTCTATAACTCCACAACTCCTCTCTGGTTGATCAGGTGCCATAGGGTAAGACTTCAATAATGGACCATCTTCCCATTCTTTTCGCTAGGAGGCAATCCTACGTCAAAGATAAACTCCATAATGCCCTCACTAAGATCCATATTGGGTTTGATCTATGGACATCACCCAACAACTACGCCTACCTTACAATCACTACCCACTTCATCAACAATATAGGCCAGCACCAATCTCATCTCATCACCTTCAACCACATAAGCGGCGATCATAACAATCCCAACATATCTAATAACATCTACGAGACTCTTCAGTAATAGGATATTACTAGCTAAGTAGGTGTAGTAATCTATAACAACACCAGCAACAATAATACCTACATCTCTACCCTCTTTAGGAGACTCGACCCTATAATGGATTACGGGGACTATTAGGCAAGGAGAATACGATACTACGGCCACATACTCAACTTAATAATACAAGCCCTTCTCTTTAATGCTAATCGTAAAGTCTTCGAGGCTAAGTCACTCTTCTACTAGTCTATCCATTATAAAAAGGAAAATCTGAAACTCTGGAGGAAGACCAGGCCTATTAGCAAGCTTCGCAACATCGTAAAGTTCATCAGGGCTTCCCCTCAGCAATCTAAGCAATTCAGGAAAGCAGCCCGAAAGGTTAATACTAGGTCAGACTTCGAACTATTCAGCCAGGGGTCTCAGGAGTCATATCTTCTTCTCAACAACGAGACGAAATAGAATTCCACCTACCTCATAATCCATTAAGCTCTTTAGAAGAGGGTAAAGATCGAAACCTACGTCAACTAGGTCCAGGAGCAGGATAATACCAACAAAAGGATACCTAATAATGACCTCCTTTCTTCAAAAGATTAGAAAGTCTTAGTTAAAGTCAAGTCTATCCTTAAGCCTTTCTACCTATAAACGAAGAGGACGGAGGGGTAGGGAAAGGGGGATAGGCATAGTCATCTCTAGGAAGTCATAGTTGGCATGGAGTACCTCCTTGAGCATCTTAAGGAGTAGAAGAGTCTATATAACTTTATACTCTATTCTATTAATTCTTAACAGGAAGATGAGTCGTCTACAATTAATCTAATTACTAAAGAAGAGTCTCCACTATCACAAACTCAATTAGGGCATCCCATTCAATTATTAGTTAATAATCAGACCCAGCCTCTTTAGGAATCTCTACTTCTATAACATATAAGAGAGGACTGGAGTCAACGTACTGCTCAGTTCAGGGGTCTCTCTTCCTCGTACTAGGAACACCTCCGTACTTCTATTAACTTGGCTTAGCAGAAGTTCTCCTCCTACTACACAAAATTAGAGGAGTTTCCCTTATTTACTACTTCTGTTATTCTCCACCCTTTACTTAGTATCTTATACCTTAAGGTAATCTGGGATAAAGGGGTTTAACTTAAGTGTGTTTATAATATAAAAAAGGGGCTTAGAGACTACTTTAATTATTAGTATAAGTCCGAGGAAGAGTTTAATAACTCTACGGCTATTCTTAAGATCACATTTCTATCCCATAAAAACAGCCACTTTAAGTAATGGGTATAGAGTAGACGTAGTTGTGAAACTTCTCGACAATAGGATGAGTTAGAGATGTACCTTAGGTAACCTCCTAAATCTACGGAGAATCCTGTTAAGTAGTGGAGAGATCACTAATTAACGTATCCTCTACTCAGTAGACTAACTCTTAATGTGTTAGCAATACCAGCCATAGTTGTTGATTATGAGAGGGTATTCAGTACTGCGAAGCTGACCCTAACATCGCAAAGGCACTCAATGAAGCCTCAGACTACGGGTCAGCTACAGTTAACAAAGAATTGGCTGAAAAGGAAAGCCATGCCCATGGGGGTTAAGATTGGCTCACATATTGCATCATAAATAATTGTGAATAGTTTCACTTATTTCCTAATTAGGTAATTAGTATGGGCGTCGTTGGGTCACGTGTTCTATGGATTTATTTGATATATTGGCCAATAGGGCAAATTAACCAATCCTGGGGAAAAGGCAGTCAAATCAGTCAAATCTTGGCGTTGATTTGTTTGTTTGCTTTAGCGGCAGCGCTGCTTCAACCTTCATTACGTGCATGCGAGTGCGCGTTATCGCCTGTCATGATAACTTGACAGCGAAGCTTGCATATTACATACTAAACCATTAGGCAACGTGAAGGTTTCTGACATCTGATTATCAACGATTCTGTGACGGGATGAAAAGTCAACAGATGAAGCATAGTTAGGGAGGGGAGAGGCCACCCAGAAAGGTGCCTGGCTGTCAGCCGTTCGGATAAAAGCGACGATGATCTCAAGGGGAACCCAAAAAAAAAAAAAAGAAAGAAAAAAAAAGCTTTGTATGGGGAAGGGCCACCAGCAAAAAAGTAATCGGGCAAAAGATTATCGACGTTGGCCTGATTCGAACAGACGCTCCCGAAGGAACAAGATTTCTAGTCTTGCGCATTAGACCACTCTGCCACAACGCCGGTGGTCCCTGTCGCGGGTCGCGATCAGGAGAGGAGCTGCCAGTTCCGGCCTGTTTCGCGCTCAAGACCCCAGCGGCCGGCTTCCGGCAAGCCGCCGGCCACCGGCTCGGAGAACCTCGTCCCTGTGCAGGGGGGCTAGGAATATGCCGTCGTTGAATGGCGGTGAAGGAATTCAAAGACCCCAGAGACTTCTGTACTGCATGGATTCAAGCTTGCCAGGTCGATTCTTGTACTTGGCCCAGTCTCCATATAAGCGAAGCCCCGTTCGAAGGTGCCCAAGTGGGATTTTTTTTTTTTGGAAGAGTAAATCCAGAGAGAGAAAAAAAAGCTTCCTTCACGTCGTGGCGATCTTGCTCACCAGTTCCTTGTCTTGTGAAGACAGCACCTTGAACTTCACTCATCAAATCGTCCTCGCTAGGGACAGCATGTGCAGAGGAAGCTGCCTTGCGAGGTGGAGGACGAGAGCGACCTGCAGCGTCGACGACCCCGGTAGCGTGAAACTCCCGAGCCGGGCCTAAGGCATACGCATGTAGTCCTATATTTTGCCGAAGGTGTTCCCGTTCGCCTGGGTGCGGTTCGCTTGGGACTCGCGCCGCGCGGTCTTTACGTATCGCGGGTGTAGTCTGTCAAGGACGAGCATACTGACGAAAGCTAAGTTCTTATCCTTCAAGCGCTCAGGGCTACTATATGTGCACCGGCGGCTTGGGTATCGCGGTCACGACGGCGACGGGGTCTACGTTTAGCTCGCAGAGGTAGCGGAGACTGTCTAGAGTGGCAGGGTCGGCGCTTCTCGTTGCGAACTCTCGTGTCTCCGCCCCGTCGTCTTTGACCCGTGTGCGATGATGGTAGGAGGAGGATCAGCATCGCACGCTGGGATCGGCGCGGTCTCCGATATTGCCGTTTCGTTTCTGACGGCGCAGTGACGGGATCCAGGTACCGCGTCCTGCCGCACCGGAACACAGGACAGAGCCTCCGCCTCCGCCGTCGCTTCGCTTCCGCTTCCGCATTGCTTGGCGAGGGTCATTTTAGCCGGATGCGACGCAGCTTTTGGGCGTGGGCAGCGATCATAACGGATCGCTGCAGGGGTCGAGGCATGGTTGCAGTGTCGCTGGCTCGCTTCGCCTTGGCGAGCCGCGAGCGAGGAAAAAAAAATATTATTTGCAGTCTGTGGACTCTCGTCCTGGGTCCGATCCCGGGGCCTTAGCTGATCCTCATAAGAGGCGATCATTTTGGGGGGTTTTTTTTTTTGGTTTGTCGACGACCGGGGGAAACGGACGACGAGTGCTACGCAAGCAGTTCGGACTTCAATGTTGGTGGTGTCGTGCATTGTTCAATCTGAAGGCAACAGAGTTACACGTGCTGGGCGGTGGTGGGATGGAAGATGGGACGTCCGCGTGAGGGGGAAACCACCGACGAAACGATCGTGTTCGGCTTACGACAAATCGCGTAATCGGTTAGTTGGTGAGCAGGATTTGGTCGGTCGGACGAAAAGCTTTGCGAGATCTTTACGAGTGCTTGGCAATGGTCTTCGTCCCAAGAAGTTGCCGGCATGAGATATGATGGCCGGCCATGTACCGAGACATCATGTTTCACATCAAGACGCACATCGTCACGGTGGCATTGGCAGCGGAGCGTCTGCGTGATCAAGAATATGTAAAGTATTGGACATTGAAGGTATGAACTTTATACAAGAACATGCAAATCCCAGGCTGGGGTCAAGCCCTTTCTTGAAACTTCCGGGTCTGGTTTCCAAGTCATCTCGTCTCAAGTGGCTGAACCGGGTATCAGAATCAGATGCACACGACTCCGACGACGCCGCTGTAAACTCTAAATTCCTGTTTAGAAGCGCTTGCGAAGGGCCCGCTTCGCGCTGCGGCGCTTTTTGCAGGAGGACTGAAGGTTGCGCTGGTCAGCCAATGCTCTTGGGAGTGGTTTCAATCCGAACTCTAAGGCGGAGAGGCCTCGATCGCGGATCATAAGGAACATGGGACGTTGTGGTGGTAACTTACAGACTCGTCAGAGGCGCCGGTGGCAGGGGTGGCGCTGGGGGTGGCCGAGGTCATGAGGGTGGTGGGAGCAGCGGACGAGACGGGGGTGGCAGAGCCAGAGCCGGAGCCGGAGCCGCCAGAGGTGAAGTCGACGCAGCTCATGTAGGTCTGCTTGGCCTCGGGGGAGTCCCACCACCACTGCAGAACACAGTTGCCGGCGGTGGCGCAGGTCTCGGGGAAGGTGTCGGGCAGGGTGACGCTGAAGGCGGTGTTGTTGGCGGCGACGCCCGTCTTGGTGCTGGCGTAATTCTCGAACGAGATCAGGGGCGAGCCGATGATGGAGTTGCTGGCCGTGTCGACGACGGAGACGTTGGCGACGCCGGTGTGCGGGGCGCGGATCTCGACCTCGAAGTCGACGGTCTGGCCGGGCGTGTAGCTCTGCACGTTGGCCGAGTTGTCGGCGAACTTGTAGCCCTTGCAGAGCTCGAGCTGGCACTCGGAGGCGTCGAGGTTGCTGCCGGCCTGCTGGGCGAGGCCCTGGATGTTGCCGTAGGGGTCCGACTGCTCGGTGTTCCACATGGTGTTGCCGCAGGCCTCCTTGAAGGCGTCGCCGGCCGGGCGGGGCGTGGGCGAGGTGACCTTGCCGTGGGCCGAGACGGCGGCGACGAGGGAGAGAACGGTGACGATCTTGGACTGCATTTTGACGGTTGGTTTGGTTGTTTAAACGAAAGTCGTTGTGTGTTGGGAGTTTCCAAACAAAAAAAAAAAAAAAAAAAAGAGGCTTGGGATTTGTTCTTCGTCTGGCGACGTTTGTTTGTAAAAAGCTCAAAAGAGAGTGGCTTGTGGCTAGCACAGCTGTAAAGAGAGTGTTGAAAGAATGAACGTGAATGAAATTGGACCGGATGGGAATGAGACACAAGATCAGACTGAAAGACGAGCAGAAATCCGGTGCGGCGTGGAGGAGGCTCTTATACGGGACTGACGGTCCTGAGCAAAGCCGCTGGCTGCCACCCTTTCTCGCCCGTCGTCACTCACTCACTCACTCACTCAGCGTCATGAGATTGCCCAGTGGCCGAGGTCCGGGACCCGGCCAGGATCCGGGCGGCAATCTATTCGTGACGGCTTCGCGCGATAGAAGCTTTCAGGGGAGGGAACAGTCGGGCGGGTAGGAGAGGAGGACTGCAGGAAGGCAAGCCCAGGCCAGCTCTTCTTGGCCGGGCACTACGGAGTACTGCACTCAGTAATTCGCAGTAAAGGCCAAGAGTCAAGACGGGAGTCCAAGACCCCCAAGACTCACTCCGAAGGCTCCCCCACAGAAGAGAGAGATGCGGGCCATCCGTGGTCCTGGGAGACCCCGGCCATCCCATCCGGGCGAGGGAATGCCAGCGATTGGCCGGGGCCTCGGACAGGGCTCCCGCAACGGGCAGTGGGCGCGCCCACGTTTGTCCAGGTGTTTAATTTGAGTGAGGCTCGGTGGGCATCGTCCAGTCTGTCTTGGGGCTGGTGGCCCTCGGGCAAGACGCCCACGAGGTGCGACGCTCATGACTTGATCCCTGGCCGGTGCTGCTCCTGACCGGGATTGCTGAAACGGCGCCACCACGCATCTTTCAGGCGGCTCCGCCGAGGTGATCCATGACCAGGACGGATTGCAAGGGGCCACCAACATCACCGACTTTACCCAGGCAACTAGGTAGGCAGACTCCATCCCATCGTCGGTCCCTCGGGTTTCTCATCTTCGACCACCTTCGATGGGGGGATTGTACGCCTGGGAGGTCCCGGGCCAGAATCAATAGACTCAAGGGAAGACGCTGCTAGCCCGAATGACAGATCATGTTTACCGCCTCCACGCTCATCATCTGGAAATTTGCCTGCCGTAATCGTCTGTTTCGAGAAGTTCCTCCTTGTTGTCCCTGGAGTGACGTGAGTCGTCCGTTCGGGCAAACACTGCATCACACATACAATGTACTCCGTGCTGCAATCGAGTCGACTGACGTCCTGCGGCCCTCCGTTGGTGCCGTTTGAGCTTCGACTCCGGGCGCTCGAGATAAGACGAGAGATCGTGTCAGTCAGCGCGTCCAGGAGCTACCTCACCGACCGCATCAGTAATCTTGGCCGAAATTGGCAGCTAATCAAGATGCGCACAATCTGGATTGCCATCTCAGATAGAGCGAGATCCTTTGACACGATTGCGCAGCCTCACCCTTCTCGTGGATCTGCCGCCGCTCAGCGCACCGCGTTCATCAACTTCTAACCGGACTTCGCCTGCACTCGACTCCGCTCTACCCGAACTTGGCTTCTGGCTCGTGGGTTAGCAGCAGCGAACCCCTCCATACCGCGCGTCATAAGAGGGCACGCACTTCTCCATCGGCTGTCGACGTTTTCGTCCCAGGTTAGGTGAGCTGGGGCCGCGGCCTGGGTCTGGTCGGTGTGCTGCTGCTCGAGCGCTGGCTGGCTGACTGCCCGCGCTGGCCTCCTCGTTTCCCTCTCCTCTTTTTTTTTTTTTTTTTTTTTTTTTTTTTTTTTTCGTCCGATCATCAACCGAACACATTGAAACTCACCCCCCCGTGCCCACTTTGTGGATCCTCGACAGGGTCATGGGCGCTAAACCTTGCACCCGATGGGGGGCCCCGTCAGCCTGCCCTGGCCCCGTAATATTGGACCTTTTGCCCTCTAATTCTTTTTTTTTTCTTCAGGTGAGAAGGGGGGCAAGGCGAGGGATGAACCATGGGGGACCGCAGGCTCCAGCGACTCATGCTAAAGATATGGAAGATGAAAGGCATTCTGAATTCATGGGACGAAGACTGGAGAAAAGAGGAGCTTGAGCCCCTCCACGTCCCCGATAGAGTGCATGGCGCGAACAGAAAACTAATGGCAACCCGCTCACGATCTTTTGAGAAGGAACCCAGGAAGATGGTCGGCAACATGTTCGGTGATTTACACGCGGGGGTGTCGGTAGCTGGGATGCACTGCATCGGCTCGGGTGCTAACCCCTTTAGGATGTGCCGAGGTTCACCACTTCAAGATGCTCTGCTTCGAGACCGAAATCGACTTTTGCGTTGACCTCCCGTGACTTAACTCCAACAGTAGCGCCAAGCTAAGAGGCATCCAGCTGGCTAGCAAAGCGTTAGTCGACACACCAACGTCGACTAAAACTGAAGCTCGGGTTTTTTGAGAAATCAAGAATACCACTTACGAGCTTAGCGCCGGTACTCGCCGGGCAGGAAGCTCACAGGCAACAAAGAGGAACAAGGCATTGTCTCTGGAGCTGTCGACTACCGCAGAACAGTGATCATGCTTGCTAACCTGTCCGGATTCACGACAGTACTCTCAGAATGATTTCTATGTAACAGAGCTTGCATGTTGCCATCTGTATAGGCACTGCGCTTCATGAAGCGATGCCGAGGAGCCACATCGTGATACGCGAATGTGCCCAAGATGTTCAGCTCACAAGTTAGCTCTTCGTTCTCAAGTCGAACTCATCCCACGGATAGAGAATATTCACGCACGCGTTGTAGACGACTCCCAATAAGCACTAGCGATCTGCAACGGAACTTCGGGATGCTACCAAAGATCTACAAGGCTACAAGGCACGTCCGCCCGGCTGGTGTGAGGCTGCCCTAGGCGACGAACTATCGAAGATCTGCGTTCTGGGCTGATGGGTAAGGCCGACATTCGCATAACCTCGTAACCTCGTTGCCACGCATCAGAATCGATTGATCTGGCCACGAAGATGCCTATTTCAGACACCACAACAGAATCCGACGGTGCAAGACTTCAGCTGAACTGCAAGACTGTCATGCGGATTACGAGCTGGATCTGGCCGATTTTGATGGAGAGGACCCTGTGCATACTTAACGAAGTAAGCTTTTCCAAATCAGAGACTAGAAACCCACTAGACACGTAGGTCAGAGGCAAAACTTCAGCCCCAACGCCCTGGACTTGCCGAATCAAGATAAAATGGCTTGACCCCCTTCAGATCGACACACGTACACGTGGCGTCACCAGCGACGCATCTCGGCTTTTTTGTGTTTGGAACGGTCCAAGCCGGCGTCGACGGGTCGTTGAGCTGAGCAACCGTCTTCGAGGCTGACGTCGGTGGGACAAGGTGTTTGCCGTTACGTTTTGGCCCGTCCAAGCCTATTATGTGAGAGATGGAGAAAAGGACTCATCGACGTGGAAATGATAAATCGATCGTTCTCGTCCAGCGTTGATTCTCCAGAGCACCAATTCGGCTTCGACTCGTTACCAAAGCTAGCTATCTCTCACTTGGTGTCTGTGTACTACCCATCACACTATCATCATGCATCTTTCTCGTGCCAATATCATCGCCATCCTTGCCTATGGCGCTTCTGCCACAGCAATTCCAGCTACCAATTGCAATGCGGTAGACGCGGTATACTCCCTTTTGAGAGGACCATTGCAGACTACAGCATCCGCATTTTGCTTGAGCTATCTTGGGGGAGACAAGACTGCTACGGTCACGGCGGTACGGAACAACAAACATTTCAATTCTTCCATCGACGCTAACTCCTTATCAGACAGCTACAGCAACTGGCCCAGGAAGCACCGTTACCGTCACCGCAGCCGTCCAGACCCAATCACAAACCGTCACCGTGACAAACACCAACCAACAAACGGACACCGTCACCATCACCGCCCCCGCCGAGGCCGTCACAGTCACCGAGACAGCCACCGCCGGCACCCGAACCATCTACCAGCGCCGCGACACCAAACCGGGCTACCCGCCCGCGCTCCAGCCCTTCGCCGCGAGCCGGATCTCCAGCGCGTGCAGCTGCATCGTCGTGCCGACCACCCGCACCGTCACCACAACTGCCAGTACCACCGTCGCCGGGCCCGTGGCAACGCAGACGGCCCCGGGCGCGACCGTCATCGTCACCGTGACGCAGACGGTGCAAGTAACCAGCCAGACGCAGGTGACGCAGACGGTCGGCGGCGGCACCGTCACCCAGACGGTGCAGACGACGGTCACTCCCATCCTCGTCAAGCCCAAGATCTGCAACGCGCGGGGCCTGCCCGGCGCCAACGCCTTCAACTACGACGCCAACTTCAACACCAACCAGGCCGCCTGCATCGCCTCGTGCAAGACGGACAACCGGTGCCTCAGCACGGGTTTCTACACCGTCACGGACCCCGGAAGCGGCACGACGACTGGCACGTGCAGGAAGTACGACAAGTCCGTCACCGACTCGGCGGATCTGGGGCCTGGGTACTATAACTTCAACGACAAGGCTTGTTAAGCTATTGGTGGCCACCGGGAGGTGTTCTATGAAGATTGTGCGAGCTATAGTAGCGAGATCGAACGTAATGTAGTTAATGAAGTTATTATTTAATGGCTAACGTACATGATAAGCGAGCGGTTCACTCCTTATCGCACCTTAAAGGGTACTTTTCCAATTATTAATTAAACACTTAATACAGAATTAAAATAAAAATCCTTTTATATGTAATTATCGATAAGAGTTAAGAGTAAAAAAAAATTCCCTATAGAATTTAACCCTAACCCTAGCCCTAATAGTTTTAAAACCACTCTAAGTCATTTAATAGTGTTAAGACTACTAGGATTAAGATCAGGGTTGAAATTTTTGGGATTTCTTTTTTAACTCTTAACTCTTATCAAAAGTATTTATAAAAGGATTTGTACTTTAACTATTTATTGGCCTTTTAATTGATTATTAAAAAGTACCCTTTAAGGTACGATAAGGAGTGAGCCGCTCGCTTGTCTGAACCACTCGCTTATCATGTACGTTATAAGCAATAAATATCTAACCCTAATGCCTACATGTATCGGTCAGACCACCGGCCGGCTCTTTGATGCAAGCAAGAGCCCCACTCTTCGGCCTTCGGCCTTCGGCCTTCGGTGGTCGGCAGACGGAAGGTCCACTGTTTTGCGGTAACCGGGGTACGATGCCGTCCCGTATCCTAAAGCAGCGTCGGGAGACGCGACCGGGAGCTGACTTCACAACGGGTTCTTGGAAAAAGTGACCAGGAATGTGATACCTTGTTGAAATTGATGTAGGAAATAATCAAAGTCATACCGGAGCTACGACCCTGGGCTGACAATTTCAGTGTTCAAGCTCTTGGCACCAACCCGTCAGACCGAGACATATTTCTTATTCCCAAGTCAAGCTCATCAACCCGTAGTGCATAGCATCTTATCCAAGTTGGCAGGCGGGAAGCGGCTTCCTGCAGGTCTGGTAGAATCGGCATCAAGTGCCGAAGTCTGATTCCTGGCCCCGGACCCGAGACATCATATCAAGCAAAGGGGGATCCGCTCCTGACATTGTGCAGATTTCCACATTTATCGCAGCCATCGAGGAAGGTATTCCTGCCCAATCATCGCATACATGCTAATCCAAACCACCTTGAAGGCTGTCCAGACCATTGTTTCAACTGCCGCTTCTACTATGTCCAAATCATCCAGCGCATCCGCGATGGTTGTGCTTAGATTGGCACCGCATACCTCCCTCCTCCCGGCCGCAGGCCTCGAACCCAAACGCCACGTCAGCGTCCCACCCCTTATGCTCTCTAACTGACATCGCTCCTGCAGCCGCCATGCCGCCACGGGGTAGACTCAGCGACATCTTCGGCCGAAAGCCCCGTATCGTCGCGGCCCTGCTTGTCTTTCTGGTCAACTCGCTCATCGGCGCGCCTGCGGGCAGCGTGGACGCCGTGGTTGCCGAGCGGGTTCAGGACACCGGCTCCGGACTCCGGACTCCACCGCCGGCGTTCCGGCGACTCTCGACGACCGCCATTGCAGATGTCTTGAGTGTCTTCCCCAGTAAGCAGGCTGTATCCATGGAGCTCAAAATTCATAAGAGGGTTTGGAGACGGAGGAAGTCGCCAGATTGGGAGAGTTGAAAAAGCGGGAGAAGTAGGCCCGAGTGAGAACCAGACTGGTTGATAAAACCTGGGCAATTCTCACGGAACGTACTGGTCATATGCAACCTGGAATCTTCGGAAGTTATTATCAGTTTTTGGACTTGGAATCCCTCAAGCTCCTAGTCCTTGCTCTCACAATAGCACCCTTGGATCAACCTGAATTGCATGTAAATGGATCATGTCCCAAATATCCCATAGTAAACTAAGGAATGACCATCAAATCAATTGACAAGTACCGGTACGACCAACTATTTTATAGATTTGTTGAGTTCTCGTTGCTAACCTTGTAATTGTTTAGCTGTAATAGCCATTCCTGCACATCTGCTTTGATTGAGGTGTCAAACCCTTTATGTTATGGACTGTGACTCAGATAATGCCATCTTGTACCATAACCTCAATCTTGTCAAAGAGCCAAACTGTCCCAAGGTTCATCTCATTATGCTGAGGTCCATGGGTTATGTTGCCGCACTATCTATGCAAATCTTTTGCCATTGTCTTTACACTTAGTCGTACAGCCGAATCAGTGTGCAACTGTCTCAGGCCGCATCCATTTGAATAACAACCTGGAACCCCCCCCCCCCCCCCCCAGCCCTCAAAGCAGGTCCGGAAGCTTCTCTGGTTAAGCCGCAGCAGCCCACCATGTGACCAGAATCTCACGAGGGCGTCAAGTGGCCAGCGCTTTGCGGCTTGCCTCAAGCCCTCGCCCTAAGTCCTTTCCTCACACTTCTTTTTCCCTCCTTCCCTTCTTGAAAATTATTTTCTTCTTCAAAACAAACCAGCTTCTTTTGTGGTCGGTCCTTTCCCTGACTCCTTCCCATCACCACCTCATATTTTCTACCCTCATCCATCACCAAAGTCCCATCTTGGCATCATGGATATTTTCTCTCCCGCTATATTGTGAGTATTATTGAAACTAATTCATCTCTTGTCGTCGTTCTATTGGGGATATGATGATACCAAGCGTGCTCATTCCAACCGAGATCGCGCTTGCGGTTCTTGAAGACACGCTGGTGGTCTGATCCCGCCTTGTCACTCCAAAATTTCTCCCGTTGTCTCCCGACTTTCGTCCATTTACTAACTGATGTCCAGAAATCCCCAGGTGCCTTCCACGGGCGACCGTGGGCGCCGAATTCTGATCGGCGATCGCGATCGCCTCTGGTTCGGATAGCCTGGTGCTGCTACTCCCGCGAGAACCTGCTCCAGCGCCTCGACTTCGGGCAGAGGGCCGTTCGACGTTTCGAAAATATGTAAATGGATCTGGCGCCGGTAATCCGGCCGGGAGGTATGTTCATCGTTGGGCCTTTCCTTCTGTCTTTTTTTGTTCTGATGACACCTGTGAGAGTGACGGTAATATGACTTCCATGATATATTCTCTTGTCTGAACTTCATCATCCTTTCTTGTCTCGTGGCTGGTTCGATGCGATCACTTTGGTTTCTGAGTCAACCCAACTCCCGATGACAAAATCTGGCTTCGTTCATTATATGGGCTGACTTCATGGGATGCAGGAAATGTCTCGGTACGCCACCATCGTCCGTTCCATGAGGTGGCCACGAGGCACTCCGTAAGAGGGCTGCAGCTTTGGAAAGTAAGTCAACTGCCTCTTCTGTCTCACTTGATACCATTCTGACATGGGGTATGATGAATCAAATGCCATCAGAATTCTTGAGGCCTGCAGGGCCGTTGATGTTCTATGTAATCTTGGATTGATTCCCCCCCTTCTCTCTTGTTTCTCGATCACGCCTTTCCAACCGCCGTCGCCAACTATCAAGTCCGCTCCAGGTTTTATCCCGGAAGCGCTGCTCTGGACCCTGAAGATCCATGCACAATCTCCTACCCGCGACGACACCAGACGACGGCCCGTGTCATCTGGACTACCGACGGGGGAACGCCCCTCTTCGAAAAGGGTGTCCAGGGAGCAGGGATGGTCCTTCCGCGGGCAATCATCCTGAGCATCGGCTCGCCAGGTCTTTGCCCAGCATCCCTAAACATCTGCTCGTCAACCCCGCATTCCGTTCGCTCTTCCCGAGAGGATCTGCCGAGCTGCGCAATCGCAGTTTATTTCCAAACGTTGGCCCCGGTCGACTGTCTTCCCAAGCCGAGGGGTCGACGAGGCCGGCCACCTCCGTGTCTTTGTGGGCGTCTGCATGTCATCCGGAATGGACCAAATAAGAAGCATCATGCCGAGGGATCTCAGGGGAAGCTGCGATGTCTTACAAGAGACGGATGAAAAGCTTTCGTGAACATGTCGTCTCCTGATATATGGACTGCTGGCAAGAGCCAGGCCTCAAGGTTCGATTACATGTATTTCGAGATCACACGTCGTCAATCTGTAGCAATTTACACAGCATTCCCCAGCTTATCGAGAGCTTTCACTTCACCAGAGCTTGAAGGCCGACTGAGATCCAGAGGCACAAAACAATTGCTTTTCTATGTCTAAATGGTATCTCTCGCAGAAGACAGCTATGTAACCAAAGTCTATACCGGAACTCAACTCAACGTCCTTCCTCGTCTCCCCTACTCAACCTCCCCCCATCGTCTCTCCAACTGCTCAATAACAGCCGCCCCCGATCCCGATCCCGACCCAAACTCGGCCGCAATCGAGCTCGCCATCTTCCCACACTGCACCCCAAACCCCTCCACAAACCCACCACCCATAACCCCAAACACGCTCTTCATCTCAACCTCCCCGTCCATCGACCTCCTCCCTCCCAGCGCGGCCTGTGCCTCAATAACCATCTGCCTCATGACCGGCACCGTCTCAGCATAAACCGCCCTCCTCTCCTTCGCCGCGGCCCTCAACCCCGCAGCATCGGGCTTCGACCGCGCGCCGCAGGCCGCGGTGTAGAGCCCCCTCATGCGCGGGCTGTACATCTCGCACATCAGGCTCGCCGCCACGACCTCGCCCTTGAGCGGCATCGCCGCCGCGAGGGGCGTGCCGCGCGCGAACTCGTGGTAGCACGACGGACACACGGCGCAGTCGCGCCAGCCGTACCACCTTCGCCCCGGGGCGTCCTCGTCGCGCGGGCAGGGCGGGATGGCGGCGAATTCGAGGGCGTAGGCTTCCAAGGGACGCGCGTCGGCGGTGAAGAAACCCTCGACTAGCTTTGCGAGGTACGAGCCGAAGCGCGGGCTGGCCGGGTTAAGCGCACAGGGGAGCGTGGCGCCTGGGGGGACGCCGCATCGCGGGACGAGGGACGCCGCAAGCCCAAGCGGTTCGGCGACGGTTGCGACGCAGGCCGCGCAGACGCCGAAGGATGGCGGGTGCGACGGGAAGGTATACCATCTCCCATCAACAACACCGGCGGCATCGCACGGCGGCTCGTGGACGATGGCGTCGAGCGCGCGCCAGAAGATGGCAAAGTCCTTCGTTTCCTGGGCGCGCGACATGGAGACGGAGAGGTTAAACCGCCCCAGCGCGCAACGCACCAAACTCCCGTACCGCGAGGCAATGTCCCCTCCCGCCGGGCGCCAGCGCTGCTCCTCGCCGACCGATCTCGCGACGTGGTCGGCGTGGCACGCGGCGCAGACCAGCACGCCCTCCATCCCCGTCGTGGGCGCGAACCACTTGCGCGAGCCGACGTGGACCTTTTGGCTCTTTGCGCAGGGCGGGAGGGACATGCGTGCCGCGGCTTCGGAGGCGAAGCCTTCCCAGTCGCCTGCGTCTGCGGCCCGGGCTTTGTATGCGTTGCGGATGGCGGGGATGGCGAAGGCGCATGCGCGGACGTCGTGGGTGGGTTGTTGGGGAGTAGTGGGTTCCAAGTTGGATGCTGCGCGGGAGGGGAGGACGTGGTCCTCGAAACAAGCTTCGCAGACTGCCATGTTCGGCACGGCGTTGTTCTTTGCGCGGTACCATTTCACACCCTCAGAGCCACGGGCGCCGGCTGTGCCCCTGCAGTCCGGGACGGCGCTGCGGCGGCGGAGGAAGGCGACGAGGTCATCTGCGCGGCCGGTGATGAGGGCTTGTTGGAGGAGGTGCTCACGCACGCGGGGACAGCTGCCGAAGCGGCACGTCCTCGGCTTACCATCATCGCAGACCCTGCCGCGGAAGCCGTTCTCGAGGCGCGTGCCGGCGAGGTGGTCCTCGTAGCAGCGCGAGCAGACGGGGAAGTCGGGGGCCGTGGGGTGGGTGTACCACGTCGTCGTGAAGGTCGAGGGGGAGGTGATGCAGGAGACGACGCCGCGGCCGCGTTTGCGGCCGGCGGGATTGCCGCGGAGGGAGTTGGAGCGCTGGCGGGTTGGTGAGGTGAGCGGTTCTGCTGGTGGTGGAAAGGGACCCCGTGGGGAGAGGACGAGTTCCGGGGTCGGGTTCGTGGAGGGGGGCGTGAAGCAGGATGTGGTGCTGGCGGTAAAGTCTGGTGTCGAGAGCTCGTCTCGCGGGGTCGAGGGGACGGAGTAGATTGTCGAGAGCATGGGCGAGGGGGCGAAGCGCAGGTTCTGGAGGGTTTCTCCGAGGTTGTCGATGTCGATGACGCCCGGCCGCAGCTCTGTTTCCGAGACCGAGACGTGCTTGTCGGCCTCAGCGGCAGCTAGTTGGTAAGGGTTGGGCGGGATACGGGCGCTGGTCGGTGCGGCGGCCTTGGACTTCTTCGGGGCAGCGCCGGGCGGAGGAGGAGCCAGCCCTGTCTGAGGCGGCGTCGGCGGCGGAGGAGGGAAGCTGGTCAGGGCATTGGGGCCGGGGCTCTTGAGACCCATGCGGGCGCCGGGGCGGGGCTGGGGAGAGGCGGAGGGCACACGTGGAGGTTGGCCTCCTGCGCCGGCGCTCGGGGCCGGGCTCGGTGGCGGAGGGACCTGGAAGCTGGTGTAGGAGGGCGCCTGCGTGCTCTGGGCGGGACGGACGGGCTTCGGGGCGGCCAACGGGGTCGTCTGGGGCCGGGAGCTCCGGGCCGGGGCGGTTCGGTGGGACATGGCTGCGGTCGCGCTCCGGATGCTACTGCAGACCCCACTGTGTTATATATCTTCAGGTATCTGAAGTACCCCTGAGGCGAACCAAAAAGGTGACGATGGCTTCACTTCACCCTCCTCGATCTGGCGCAGCGCGATGGATGTGTGGATGGACGGGACGGTAAGGACAGGCCGTGGACGGTGAGAGCTAGGAGAGCTAGTAGAGAGCAAGCAAACAAGCCAAAGCTATGCTATGCAATGCAATGCAATGCAATGCAATGCAGGAACGGCAGCAGGCCGGAGCGGTGCAAGGAAAGGCGGTGCGGGAAGAGTGCATGCGACGTGCAGCAGCCAGCAGTCTGTCAGCAGCGCGTTCCTGGGACGTCGGCCATGTTTAAAGAAGCTTCTTCCTCCCAAGGGAGAGAGGGTGTACGAGGCGCGGCGGCGCGGCTGGTAATTGGCAATTGGTGCCCGATGGGCGGGATCATGGATGGGTGATGGATGATTGCCGGCGCAATCCTCGTTGAGCCGTGGAGACGGTCCACACACACACACACACCTTGGCTTGACGCCCGACTTGCAGCGATCAGCCTGGCACCGGTGGCGGGCCGGGGAGGGTGAAGTCACTATACTGCGCAAAGTAATGTGTGAGATGCAAAGGATAGTCCCGGTTGGGTTGAGGAGCTCTTCATTTCCCGCCAGGCCGAGAGGTCTTGTTTATCCTTGACGGGCTTCTGGAAGACGCATGTGTTGCCAGTGTTGCGTGTTTGTTGACCGCACCCTATTTTCGGGCTCCGGTCGGCTTGTTATTGTTTGTTTCGACCGTTTCTCTCTCTCTCTCTCTCCCGTGTGTCTTTGGAGAATTATTCTTTGCCCTGTACATACTTGCTTCATACGGCCTGGGCGCCGACAAGGGCTCTGGCCTTGGAACGGAAAATGAGCAAGGCCGCTGCTTTCGGGGCTGACGGGAGCTGCTTTGGGCTTGCGAGTTTGATTTATCGGGCGTCAACTGCAAGCCCGGTGTTGGTCTGTCTGCTTGTTGTTTTTCCTTCTTCCTTGTTCTAGACCCGGAGCAGGGTCTGTCTGTCTGTCTGTCTGTCTGTCTGTCTGTTTTTCTTCCCTCAGCTGGCGTGCTGGCTAGGCCGGGAGCGCGGATATTCGTGAGGTTGGGCTGCTCGCAGGGACACCGTTGGGACGCAAAGAAGAGATGAACGCGGCCGTTCATGAATCGCAGCAAACTCTGCTCGGCCGGCATTCCTCCGCCAACGCGAACCGCGCACCAGCGATGCCCCCTTCCTGCCTCGACCTCCATTTCCTCTCTTCCTACCACTTCTCCTCGGCCTCTGTCCCTTCTCACCTTACCCTGCCGCAGCTTGGATCAGGTGACCCGGACGGCAATACTTGTGAGGCTCTCTTTCTCTCTCTCTACGCCACCCTTCCATGCGCTCGCCCGTCGCAGCGCGGTGGACTGGACCGTCGAGAGCGAGAGGGCTGGGGCTGGCACACACAAGAGTCAAGACGACGCGATGGCAAAACAAGCGGCGCCAACACGAACCCTCGAAGGAGGCATTCCTTCGAGGGTCCGCGCTGCTGCGAGAAAAAGAAAAAAAAAGAAAAAGAGAAAAGCCCTTCTCTACACTAGTGTGTAGGTGCTACACAGCGTAGTAAGGCCGGGGGTGGCTGACGCAACATGGATGATGGAGCCCGTCTCTGGTAAGTTGGCCCTCTGCTTCACCCTGCTTCACCCATACCATACTGCGTAGTGACTGCGCTAAGACCCTATTCCGTGCCGTTCCGGCTGCGGGACTTGTCTGATGGTGGAAATTCACCCCGCCGAGCGTGTCTCTGGGTGGACGGTAGCGTGCGGTAGCGAGTTGGGGTATTGTTGGTTCGCCCATGGGTTGGCTCGCATTGTGATTCTGATTGTGATTTCTGCCCCGCGGATTGTCAGTCAATCAGTCGCTCGCTCACCGGAGAGGAGGAGACGGCGTGATGGCAAACTTCCCCATGTCTTACACTGCAGAGGAGATGTCGATCCGGCGAACATCGCCCATCTGACGTCCACTCAGTTATTATAATTTTTTTTTTTTTTTTTTTTTTGGAAATTGGTTTTTTTTTGGGTTAACAGCCGCCGAATCCTTCTCCAACGCCTCTCTCCCCGAGTTTTTTTTTTACAATTCCTCCAGACGCGATCCTCGGCGCCGTTCCATGGTGCCGATTGCTTGGACGTGCCAAAGCGGCTTAGTCCGTCACATCATCCAAAGGGTCGGGAAATTATCACAACAGGGGCACCACCACTTTCGGCCTCTTAAAACCCCCATTATCGGCAGCCGTCCAGGGGTTTTGCGCGAAGCGGAAGAGAGGGGACGGACGGGATCATGGATGACCGTTGAACCGCCTGTCGTCCACTTTTCTTTCGTTTGGTGCCCGCATTGCCTTGTTTCCTGCCCTTTCTTCTCTCTCTCTCCCCTCTTCCATTCGCTCGGCACAAGTCGTTAATCACTCGTTCATCAACGACAGCGGCGTTCATTCATTTCGCCCCAACCCCCGGGCCTGGCCTGCTTGCTGGAAAGAAAACAGAGTTTGGACGGGGAAGACGGCTCGCTCACGGCCCGGCCCAGTTCAGATTCGCAGCATCGCATCGCATAGTATGCGATCGCATTCCGGCGCGGCCCCCAAACATCGGTACAATACGTACGATACGACATTCGCTTGACACACCCACATACACACCCCTCGGAAGAGAAGAACCGACACTCGTTATTTCATTTTTATTATTATTGGTTATTAGGCATCAACGGAGAAGAAGGAGAAGAAGAAGAAGAAAGCCCTGTCCTATTCCCGGGAGGGCCAAGATGATGGTAGCGCTGGACGGCAGCAAAGCACGAAAAACGAATTCCCGGACAGCGCATCAGAGACAGACAGCAGAGACAGACATTTGAAGGAAAGAAGACGAAAAGGAAGAAACAATTATTGCAGCCCGACTCGCGGGCTCCAATACCCACCCTCGGGAGGAAGATGTCCCACCACAACCACCACGCCTTCCCCTTCCCTCCCCCGCCCGACGAGCCCATCCCGGTCGTCCCCCGCGACATCAAGGCCAAGCGCATCGTGCCCGCGATCCGCAAGGCGCCCACCGTGCGCAGCGGCAAGGCCTCCATCTTCACAAAGGCCAGCATCCCCTCCGTCTACTGGGCCGGTGACGACCCGACCCCGCTCGACGGCAACGACGACTACACCTTCTACCGCGAGGGCACCCCGCCGCCGGACGAGAAGGGCGCCGCCCGCGCCGCTCGGGGGCTTAGTTTCTATGATCAGGAGCAGAGGCGGGAGGAGCTGCAGCGCCGGGCCAGGGAGAGGAGGTGTTGTGGGCTGAGGATGTGGGTGCTTTGGCTGCTTGTCGCCTTGATCGTCCTGGTGGTGCTTGGTGTTGGGGTTGGTGTTGGAGTGGGAGTAGGAGTTGGTGTGGGAAACAAGTCGAGTCAGCAGGCGGATGCGACGACGTCGCAGACGAGGTATGGGCTTTATTTTTTTTTATTTTTTATTTTTTAAATTTTTTTTGCTTTTTTTGCTTTTTTTTGCTTTTTTTTTTTTTTTTGCTTTTTTTCCTTTGCGCAGAGGAGGTGGTGATGGTTTGTTTGGCTAACAATATAACAGTGGCACTTCCGCGACACCTACACCGACATCCCACAACGGCGTCACCACAACCGCCGTACCAACCATGGCATCGACAATGACCCGGGAAGCCAGCACAACGACCAGCGTATCCGCGGCATCGGCAACATCCTCCGCAACCACCCTGACCACCTCCACGCGGACGACCTCGTCCGCCACGTCCGCCTCGCCCACCGCGACCTCGAGCGGCGAGGCCATCTGCCCGGACGCCGACAACACCATCTACCGCGTCACGGGCTCGGACAAGCGGTTCCTGCGACTCTGCGGGGTCGAGTACAGCGGCGACGGCGAGGCCATCGACATGTCGAACCTGCGCGCCGACAGCATGGGCGAGTGCATGGAGGCGTGCGCCAAGGCCGCGCAGTGCGCCGGCGTGTCGTGGGGCAACGTCGTCACCGACGCCGGCACGACGGAGCTGCGGTGCTGGCTGAAGCGCGATCTGCAGAAGTCGCACAAGGCTGTGGCGAACTGGAACTTTGCCATTCTGTTGTAACGGTCGAACTGTTGTGACGACGATGACGATGCTGGGCATGGACTGGGAGGGAGTAGTAAGGAGGGCTGGCTGGTTGGTTGGTTAGCGTTGCTATTCTTGTAGATACCTTTTTCGTTTTTTTACCCCCCCCCCCCCAGCTTTTGGCCGTAATGATAATTTCGGGGTGTCTCTTGTCGGCGCCCTGGAGGAAACAGCAAAAGACCTTTCGATATACCATCAGCGGGCGCAATACAGGAGCCGACTGGATCTGGTTAGATGGGTGGGAGCATATAGAGCAGATACGCCATATCTCATCACATAACACTCGAACAAGGAACTTCTGTTGAAGGGCAGTCAAATCGCAGATAGAGCATCGTGATGCTTGTGGACAAGTCATGTTTCATTAACTGTTCATAACTGGTAAACTAAAACGCTCTGTGGTATAATCCAGTTCAACCCATCGTGCTTCCATGCGTGGTATCTCATTCCCAACATCGCCTCTCATCCTTACTGCATAGCAGCAACCACGAACCCAGCAACAGCCGCCGCAGCCATCACGGCGCCCGTCTCCCTCGGCGCAGCCGCATTCCCCGAGCCGCCCCCGTTGCCGTTGCCCCCATTCTGCCCGCCATTCGACCCGGCGCTCGTGATCTCCGCCACAAGCGAGCTGCACTGGTCGGTGCCGGTGGGCAGCACGCTCGCGACGCCGGGGACGTCGCTGCAGGCCTGCCACAGCGAGCGGAAGTCGGTGATGTGGGCCTGGCGCCAGCTCGTGTACTCGCTGGCAAAGGTCGAGAAGGCGGAGCCGATGGATCCCGTGATGGTCGGGTCGACGCAGGGGTCCGTGACGGTCGCCGAGAAGGCGAGGTAGGACGCCACGTCGGCCGGCGGGGTGGGGATGCCGTCGGTGATCTTGGGGAGGACGGCCGTCGCGACGGAGCTGCATGACGAGAGGTCGCGGCGGCCGACGTGGGCTGGGGCCGCGGCGACGGCGGCCTCGACGGCGCGCACGTTGATGGGCATCGGGTCCGCGACGAGGGCGGTGGTGGTGGTGGCGGTCAGGCCTGCTGCGAGGAGGATGCTGGAGGAGCGCATTTTGGAGTGTTGGTGTGGTTTGGGGGGGTTTGGGGTGATGAGGTGAGATTCTAAAAGGTCGGCCGGTGGGCTTTCTTTGGGGGTATTATTTGTGGGAGATGCGGAGAGGACGAGACAGGGGGGATGACAATATCTCAAAATGTCTGGAGATGGGCACGGGCTGATGACGCTGACGATGGCGATATAAGCTTGATGGGGGGGGGGGGGGCGAGGTCTGAGAGCTGCTGCGTCTGACTGAGATGTCTTCCATTCCTCTTTTAATCCCTTGGGAGGATTGGCCTCATCTTATACGGATCAAGCCATGGCCCCCTTCAAAGGTCCATCAGATAGGCAGACGGGACAAGCTCACGGCTACATCGTGGGGCGGCGTCCAAGTCTCCGCTGCTGCTGACCCAAACCCCCCTGACTCTCCGCGCTTCGCTTAACAGGCTAACATTAAACAAGGCTAACTCGATGGCTGCCTGGCCGGGCGTGCTTGGAATGCTATGCTGCTCCCTTTTTTTTTTTTTTTTTTTTTTTTTTTTTTTTCCCTTTTTTTCCCTTTTTTTTCCTACTAGCCCCCAATGCCCCCCCCCCCCCCCCCCCCCCCCCCCAATGGACGATCCCAACATTAGCATGGTGTGTAGAGCATCTGCAGGAACAGCACGCCAAATTCCATGGAAATGACCAAGGGGGATGCTATTCTGACCATCCAGCTGACGAGCCCATGCAGTCACTGGTAGTGTATGTCCCCGTCTTGGCCCTGCATCCAGTCCAAGCATCAAGATGCTCATATGCAGGGCTCAGCCACCGCCATGCCACAGACGTTAACGAGACATGCTAGCCCCAACACGAGCCGAAGCTTAAACTGGCACACCGGCTGACTGGTCAGCGGGATCTGGGCAGAGTGAGGCCACTGATTGGGACCCCTTGGGGGGTTGCTGTTTGGGGGAGGCGAGACACGCATACAGAAAAATGCGCATGTCCGGCCTGTCTGCATGGCGAGATCGCGCCGCGTCCTCGGCCGGCCAGTTCCTGTGCCGCAATCTAAGCCCTGACGGCGGCCTCGACGCCCTGCGCTTGGCGTTTCGCCATCATGATTGGCAGATTGAGGGAGTTTTCCCGGCGTTATTTTATCTGCTTACTTGGTGAGTCTGGGCTGGAATCTGAGTCCTCATATAACGCATTGTGGTATACTCCGTATCTGCGCTTCGTATCGAAATGCTCCCACGACCTCTCGTCATGCCGGGATATCCTGGGACCCTTGCGGCGGGACGACGCGACGAACTGCTTGAGCTGTGCTTGACTTTACCAGGGAGACGCTCGCTGACATTTGCTTAACTCTAAACGCGGTCTTGCTGTGCTTGCTGCGTGCACTGCGTGCGCTGCGCCATGCCTTTGCCCTCCTTGGCTACCTCGTGCGCGCTGCGTTTTGCGCGTCATTCGTTCTCGTCCCGTCAGTCGTCTTTGCTGAGGGTCTGTGTGTGTGTGTGTGTGTGTGTGTGTGTGTGTATGTGTGTTGAGATGCGTGACGTCGCATTCGCCTCTTGCCTCCTGACTGTTCTCCCAAGCTCTCGTGAGGACATGATGAGCAGCAGGAAGATGAGGCGTGGGCTGGCTGAACGGCAAGCTGCCCTCGTCATTGTCATACGCAGTCAACTGCAGGTAGCCCCTTTGGCTGTCGTCGAGGACAGACAGACACCCCAACCAACGCGCATGTTGGATGCGAATGGAACATCACAGCCACATGGACGTGTCTTCGTCGCCCCCCCCCCCCCTCCCCCCCACGCCCGGTTCTCCGTCCACCGCCTGGAAAAACCACCTCGGCAGCATGTTGTCCGGCTAGCCGCGGTTGTCCCCCCGCGCATTCGGGCGATCGAGAAGACGCGCCCGGTGCGCCAGCTCGGGGACATGCGCACGGCTCGAATAATATTGGCGCCGTCATGCCCGCGTTGGCGAACATCAGCGCCGAGGTTGTGCCCGTGACGGGCTGTGGGTCATCGGAGGCCACGAGGGCCTACGCGGTGGGTTGAGGCGCAGGGCGGACGGGCACCGAGAGAAGCCTTGCGCGAGAGTTGGCCCAGAGGTTCGAAGGCCTGTCAAAATGTCGTTGGTGCGGGCCATGACGAGGCAGAAGATGGCGTAGACGAGAGTGACAGCGGGTTGGTTCGTCTTGGCATGCGTTGGCAGGTTGGTAACTGGCAACAGATGTTGGACTCGACGTACAGGTTGGTGCAAATGTGTCTTCCTCTTTGTAACACTCGCTAATTTGTTTTGCGACCTCCACGCAGTGTCAAGAGCCTTCTTAGCACGCACTATATATACCATCATGCCAATCTGGCGACATTCTTAGAAGTGGATCTCCCCAATGGATTTGCTCCTTATCCGTAATCCCTGCCTAACCACAAACTGACAATTACGTCCTAGCGATCTGTGGAGTGATCGTGTTGAAGTTCATCCAGATTACGAAAACAATGGGATAAGAGCTTGAATAATCCTGATGCAACAAGGTACATTTGTTAGCATAAGTCGCTTTGTCACGTGGCTGGAATCTGACTAAGGAAAGCATGGCGGCTAAGCCGATTCCAGACTGCGACAGGGCTTGACTAAGGAGGACTATATATATAAAGGCCTGTCCCTCCCCTTCAAGGAGAGGGTCAGAGAAAAATGAGAGTTATAACTAGTACCTACTTATTGTCCTCTTACTGACCTCTTTACTTCGCACCGCAAGCCCCTGACACGTTCTTCTCTTTACCTACTCGAATAGGGGTGTGAACCATCGAGGCAATAAGATGACCGGCCGAAAAAAACTAACCATTATCAACCCAGTGAGCCACCAGACTCGATTAGGAGCGTCAGGGACTCCCTATACCAATAAAGTCGACGAGAACCCAAACCTCGACAACTAAGAACACCGACCCGGCAATCAAATTCAAAGTTAAACCTAAACCACTGATAACCAGGAACTAACCAAACAAGATTTGGACTAATTTATTATAAACGAGGAGGCCAGGATCCAGCTTAAAAGGAAACGCGATCACTTAGCAGCCCTAAGGAACAGAACGGCGACCCTCGAAGAAGATGTAGTTATTATAAAAGCCGTTACCCAACAAATCCCTAAGCAATAAAAATCCGACTTTTGGGGAAAAGCGTATTTCCCAACTCTTAAATATAAGGGGGGATCCTAAACTAATTATAATACCTTCGTTTTTAACTTAAAGGGACATTTCACTATAAATCCGGACAACTTAAGTACTAATACTATAAGAGTCTTATATATTACTAGGTGTTTTAATAGTGGGATCTAATAAAAATGGGCTAATTACATTACTATTAAATACGAGAATAAACTAACTAGAATTTCCTAGGTGGAAATGGAAACCTGGTTATGTACTGGTGTAGTGGACGATGGGACCCGGGTGTTTAGCACTATCCACCACCTTAAAATAATAACCCAGAAAATAAGATAATCCTATTAAAACTTTATTAACACTTATAAAATAATGGAAGTAGAATACCTAGACCCCGTCCCTAAAAGGATCCGTATTATAAACGTTATTAACCAATTAACACCAAAATTACAAAAATAGGTTATAACATATAAACTTCCTACTACTAAGTAAAAATTAGATAATATTACTAAAAAAGCTAAACTAATAATACCACCATCTACTTAGAGCTAACCAATTCCCTAGAACCAGAAATAGTCCTAATGGGGATACCGTTAGGAATCCTAAAGAGATTAAAGGAGATTAGCGCTAAGGGATAAAAATAAAATAGGTAATAACAAACCCAAGTATAAACCAAAAAGTCTGAGCCCCATAAAGGGACCCTAACTAGTGGTAACCCAGAGTTCTATTATATATTATACTTATAGGAAAAAAAGCCATATTTCGATCCGATGCTCCCTTTACTAATAGTGTAAATAACCGAGATACTAAAGAACAGAGTACAACTAGAGGCTAACCACTAGTGAGATAATCCAAGTAACCCAGGACTAATAGGATTCGGAACCTCTACGCTACCTCGAAACTAGTATCCGTATTTAAACCACTAAGGGGTAGAAAATCAGTAAAACTTTGATCGATACGGGCATAAACAAGAATATTATGGACTAGAAGATCATCTCCATGGATAGTGCTAAGCCGGTGCCTAATAAGGGGATACTACTCCGAGGAATATAGGGTTTAGTAGCCCCTAAATATGGAGTAAAGAGACTTATAATTTATATAATGGATAGAACGGGAGTAATGAAAACAAAATTATATAACTTTAGGATTAGTAATAGCAACGAATACGATATAATCCTAGGCTTCCCTTAGTGCCGAATAGTAAGGCCGAATCTTAATTAGGCTAAACTCGGCTAAACCTATCCCCTATCCAAAAACAATATTCAACTTATTATAAGTTAAAAGGAGATAAATAAAGTACTTAAGGAGGTAAAGGCTATTTTATTAGTAATACTATAAATTAAACATAATAAGATTAGTCCTTAGTAGTAACCTAGTAAAGGTGAGAAACTGGAGGTTCCTTTAGAATACTAAGATTTCGTATATATCTTCAATAATAAGTTGGTGGCGACCCTAGCCGAGGAGGGAGTATGGTAACACACTATTAACTTAGAACTAGGGATATAGCCCCCATTTGGACCTATTTACCCACTAGCTAAGAAGGAGCTATAGGAGCTACGAGAGTATTTGGAAATATCCTTATAAAAGGGATGGATACGATTTTTAATAAGCCCAATAGGAGCCCCGATCTTATTTATACCAAAGAAGGGAGGTAAATTATAATTATATATTAATTATAGGGGATTAAATTAGGTGACCACTAAGAATAAAGCTCCTCTTCCCCTGATCAACGAAATATTAGATTACCTCTATTTAGTAAAGTAGTTCACGAAACTGGACCTCAAAGATACTTACCACCAGGTATATATTAAGGAGGGAGATGAGTGGAAAACAGTGTTTAGAACGAAATATGGCCACTACGAGTACCGGGTAATGCTATTCGGGCTCGTCAACGCCCTTATTACCTTTCAGACCTATATAAATAACACACTTAAGGGCCTGATTAATATTATTTGCATTATGTATCTGGACAATATTCTTATTTTCACCTAAAACAAGGATACACACTCAGATGTGGTTAAATCGGTACTCAACTAGTTAAAAGCCAATAAACTTTACGTAAACCTCGAAAAATACACTTTTACTACACAAATAATCGAATTCCTCGGATTTATTATCTCCCCTTACGGAATCTCTATGGAGAGGGACCGGGTAAAAATAATTGTTACTTGGTCGATACCCAATACCTTAACAAATATTAGGTAATTCCTTAGATTTACTAATTTTTATTAGTGGTTTATTAAGAATTACTCTAAGATTTGTGCACCTTTAACGGAGAGGACTAGGAATACAACTAAAGGTCAGCTGGTGATAACACAAGATGCGCTGAAGGCCTTCTACAAACTCCATCTACTTTTCACATATACCCCAATTCTATAATATTTTAACCCCCTATTACTAATACGGGTAGAAACTAATGTATTAGACTTCGTAATTAGTGTAATCCTTAGCTAATACTAACCCGATGGGACCTAGAAACCCATTATATTTATATTAAGAAAATTATAGAATACTAAGTTATAATATAATACTCCTAAGGCAGAATTGCTGGCCATCCGTGATACAGCGCTGTATTAGTAGAGATACTTATTATACTTATAATATAAGATCCGTTTTATAATGGACCACTTAGGTCACCAGTACTTAGCTGAGAAGAAGACGTTGAACAGTTACTAGGCTAGGTTATTTTAGGATATTGTTATGTTTGATTTCGAGATTGAATATCGACTAGGTAAATAGAATACTATAAATGCCCTATTAAGGAGGCCGGATTATTAGCTTAATAAAGACGAGGTTATGAGTATGAAAAACGAATTCTTATAAGACTTTTTGGATTAATTTACAAATTCTAATATTAGAAGATGTCGGAAAGTAGCTGGCCCTTAGCTGGTTAGTATTAGAACCCTAGAGAACTAAGAACTTTCCTTATTTAATATGGTGAGGGAAGTATAAGGAGTAGACGCTACTTTGGGCGACGATTAGAGACTATTAGGACCGTATTAGATTAAAGATGGAGACGGAGTTATGTGATATTAGGAAGTGGTATTTATTCCTGATTATAGCCCTTTGCGGATAGAGATTTTGATGGTTTTTTATGATGAGCCTTCTAATGGCCACTAGGGAGTTACTAAGATAATTAAGAGAATTCGATAATTGTTTTTTTAGAAGAAAATGAAGTAGGATACTTGTGAGTATATTAAGATTTGTGTAATATGCTAGCGGATAAAGCCGAGGTATTACCTATTATATAGTGAACTCTCACCTTTCCTGGTGCTTACTAGGCTATTTGAGTAACTATTATTTAACTTTATTATAAAACTCCTGAAATCCCAAATTACGAATCAACAAATGTATAATAGTATATTGGTAATTGTGGACCGATTAACTAAATACGCCTTATATTTGCCCACTAAGGAGATAATCACTACTAATGGGTTAGCACATATTTTAACTAAAAAAGTGTTCCTATAATATGGTATCCCAAAAATGCTTATATTAGATAAGGGATCACTATTTACTAATAAATTCTAATCTAAGGTTTACTACTAGCTGGCCATTAAGAGGAAACTCAGCACAGCCTATTACCCTTAGATGGACGGATAGACTAAACAACAAAACTAGACATTAGAACACTTTTTAAGAGTATTCTATAATACGGAATAGAATAATTAAGCGAAGTGGCTCCTAATAGCCTAGTTTATTTATAATAATTCATAGTATAGGGTCATTAAGTTAGCACCAACTAAAGCCCTCATAGGATTCCTACCCATAAGACTAAATAATGTGTTTCTAAGTATAATAAGGGGATAAATAATACTAAGCGCCGTGGACAGAATTAAAGAACTAAGGACCAGAAGAGTAACCATTACCCACCTAATGGATAAGGTTAACGCTAGTTACGTAAAATTCTATAATAGGAGAAGGTCATTTATTATATTTAAAGTAGGCGATTTAGTCCTATTTTCGACTAAGTATATTAAATAATAGAGACCATTAAAAAAGCTTTTGGATAAATACTTTGGCCTTTTTACTATTACATAGGTGGTCAACGGGGGGAGAGCATATAAGCTGGATATCGATCTTAAATATAGGATCTACAACGTCTTTACTTTAACTTAATTAGAACCCTTTTATGGAACCGTTACCTAATCGAAGCATATCCGGATTAAAGAAGATGACGCCAACGTATATAAAGTAAAGTAGATTATTTAATATAAAGGCCCCCTAAGGAATAAGAGGTACTTAATAAAGTGGAAAGGATATAATGGAATAGAGAACTCGTAGGAGCCTTAAAGGAATGTGTTTAAGGATTTAAGGAGAGACTATGAAAAATAGTTAATTACTACTAGAGTATCGGTTACAGATTAATAAAAATTAAAGAGGTAATAGAGTAAGGTTAGGCCTTTATTAAAGTTAAGAAGACGATATCGAGGCACCATAGTAAAACTAGAGCTAGCTGTAACCTAGTATACACTTATTTACACTTCCCCGAGGGGGTCACTTTCACCGTTCTCGTTACCCCCGGTACCACCACCTACACTACCCTTATTATCGTCGAGCTCACCTTTATTATTAGAAGGGGTAGTAAAGGTGTTATAATATTACACCAGGTTAGTATTAGTTACTAAGAGGGAAATAATATAATTTACGACTTTCTAGTACACTGTGTTAAGTTTAGCAATTAATTGAGATATAGTTTTAAGGAGACCGGGTTTCTTCGGGGAGCCGACCAACGCCTTGTGAATGGCCTCCTAGTTCTGAGTGATGCGGACCTGTGTTCGGGCCGAAGCCTCTGCAGTGGCGACCTCGCGGACACACAACTAATACTCAGCGTTTATGTTATACTCCTACTATATGGAGGGGTGGTTCTTGAGGTTCTTCTTTTGTTGGAGGGATTTCCGGGCCTCTAGCTGGGCCTTATCGAACTGGTCTTATATGGAGTTAACACTTAGTTCCCACTAATTGGGTATTAAAGGGAAATAGGTTATACCCGGTGCTTTATATAAAAGTCCTCGGCGGAACCCTTACTCGTGGCCTTAGATATAAGGTACTTTATTTTTATAGTGGAAGAGAGGGTCTAATAAGTGGCCTAGTACTGGATTAGTATTAGTTCTAGGATGGACTAAAGGAAAAACCAGGGAGGAACTTATAGGAATGTAGAGCTTCCCGCCCTTTATAGAGGAGTAGTGTTAGTATTTGGTCGACGTATTTAGTAAGGGTTAATATTAGTTAAGTACCAAATAGGGAACCTACTCTTCAAAACTATACACTAAGGAACTTCGCTAGTTCTGTCCCACTTTGATATAAAATTAAAGCACCGGTAACACGGGAACTCGAAGAGCTCCGATTAGTTACCTATGGCGCCTAGGTTAGTAGTTCTCTTATTGTTAGATATAATAGTGTATAAAAAGTGTAGATTTATAGTGGTCTTAAATCGTAAAGTTAAGAATAAAAGGAAAGGGAAGTATAGGATTATGAGGGTTAAAGGAAAAAAAGATTTACAAAGGGGGACTATTATAAAAGGATCCCACCCGAGTATTACGAAATTTTTTCAAACACATAAATAAAAAGCACAATTAGGTAACCAAACCACAATAATCCTATAACGGAAAGCGCAACCCAGGAATTTAAATAGGAAAACCCAAACCTAGGGTTTTACTAAAGGGTCACCAAGTTATTAAGGGTTTTAAAAAGGGTAAAAAAAGAGAATTAACTATTAAATAAAAAGTAATAAAAAACCACTAGTTAATTACCGGTTCACTATAAATAGGCAACCCATCAGGGCTATTCACAAGAACCTAAAGTAGGTAACCCAGCAGGGCTACTCAAAAGAGCACTATAAGTAGGCAACCCATCAGGGCTATTCACAAGAACCTAGAGTAGGTAACCCAGCAGGGCTACTCAAAAGAGCGCTATAAGTAGGTAACCCATCAGGGCTATTCACAAGAACCTAGAGTAGGTAACCCAGTAGGGCTACTCAAAAGAGCGCTATAAGTAGGTAACCCATCAGGGCTACTCATAAAAACCTTTAAGTAGGTAACCCATTAGGGCTACTCATAAGATCTCATAAGTTGGTAACCCAGTAGGGTAACTCTATGGAATCAACTATCTTTCGAGAAGGAGATCACTAGTTGATGATTAGTTCACTATAAGGCTATTATAGGGAATGGTAAATAATACTTTGAGTTGGAAACCCAGCAGGGCAACTCTATGGGAGTGGTTACCATAAGTTCTAGAACACGTGCCTCTCCGGTGAGCAACCGCTACGGCCTGAGGATAGGCCGGATGAGGAGGGGGATCGTGTTACGTGGCTGGAATCTGACTAAGGAAAGCATGGCGGCTAAGCCGATTCCAGACTGCGACAGGGCTTGACTAAGGAGGACTATATATATAAAGGCCTGTCCCTCCCCTTCAAGGAGAGGGTCAGAGAAGAATGAGAGTCACAACCAGTACCTACCTATTGTCCTCTTACTGACCTCTTTACTTCGCACCGCAAGCCCCTGACACGCTTCCTCTTCAGAAAGACAAACTGGATCTTTCAAGATGCTCCATATCGTGTCATTCCTTAAATACGATTACTGTATACATGCGCATCTCTCGGATTTGATGGGTTTAAGCTGGTTGCTTGAGCTAAAAACGGACGTCAGTAAGTATAATCACAGGAACTTCCCTCTCGCCAAACTTTTCTTGGTATTTGTTGTTAGTGAAATAGGTGGTATACCGCCAAGATCCTTAACAGCTAAAAAAATCTTGACTTCTCCCTCCTAGTGTCGAATCCGCTGTGCCAAGCGCCAATATGCTTCCGGCGCGCTCGAAGGCCGCGCACGGCGTGGAATAATGACGGGCCGAAATATGTCAAATATGCCGTCTAAAGGCTGTTTTGACTACTTCGGCGTCTAGAGGATATATCGGAGTTAATAGCTCACGTGACATAGCACGCCCGCCTCATCCTTTCAGGAGCACACGCTTGGCGCACGCTCAATGATCCAAGGGAGAACACACACACACAGAATAATCACACAACATATGACAATATACACATTACTACGACCAATCTGACAAAATGCGCCCTTGAACCAGCCACTTTAAGGGCCAAGTTCTCCCCTGAACAACAGGGAGAAGAAGAACAATTACACACTATTGAATATATCACGAATTGACCCTTGAATCCGACACCTGGAGCCCTCCCGCGATGGCTTCACAGCCTCCGGTGGGCATAGGATTGTAGCCGGCCCCCCCGGCCGGCCTTGACCGGGGTTCTGGACCACCACCGGAGTTAACCCCTACCTTAAAGGCTAAGTGCCGCCGTAATACTGAGGCCTAGCTATCCCGGCCCAGCCTTGTGGGAAGCCAGCTTAATACTCCTAATACCGCCCCCTTAATAGTAAAGGGGCCCCCGAACATAAGCGAGGCGGCTACTGGATCTATCTTAGCTGCCCTTGATGAACAGGTTAGGCTTTACGAGGCCCGAAAGCATGTTTTCCTGACTATTGCCCAGTTTATTAATAATGTAGTTTCCAACTTCGAGGGACCTAAGAAGCAGATTGCAAATGAGGTTACTGCTTATGTGATCTAGGCTTTAAAAAGGTTACCTCGACGCCCGTAACCAACAGGCCCAGGGACCAGAGCGGGCCTCACCACCCTCTATCCTTGAAGAACAGAAGGCCTTCTTAAATACGGTCAGGAAATTTAAACGAACCTATTAGACTACTGAAATTGAAGTGGTTAAATCGGATCAGGACCTCTATAAAATAATGGGCTGGCGCAGGGCCAGCCTAGCAGTAGGACGTTGGTAAGGGCTGTGTACTGTAGAGTAGGTAGTCTGAGCCTGCGGCTCTCCGCGCCACATACTCCTCACGAGGTTTGCTGCAAGGGCTACGCCCTTACCGCCATAGCGTTAAATACAATAACAACTATAGTGTCTTCTAGTGCAAAGCTTAATGCTAGAGGCTAAACATAACTACGGTAAGAAATATAATAGTAATATGGCTGTAAGTCTATGTACGCATTCGACGTAGTTAACAAGGTTCGCCCTCCCAGGCCCTTCTTATGCCACGCTATGTACAGAAGTAATTGCAATATTGTAGCACACTTCATGGACAACGGGAAGGTCTAGAGGGCGACTGTCAAGCATTTGGCTACGTACTCTTAGCATAGGTCTATAAACTGGAGAGTGAACTCTTGCACCGAATATAACAAAAAGGTTCCATTTGAGTTGCTGAGGAAGTGCCTTCAAGAGCGAAATACTGTGTTATAATATCTCTGGAGGACAGAACCTCAGCAGGAATCGGAATGTCAACTCCCTAAATTATTATTTATTCCTCCTAGTACGCTTAGCAGGATTAACAATTTAACTATGAAATTATAATTATCCTCTTAACAACCTCCTGTAACCAAAGGGGGGATTCTTCGCCTATTGCAAACTCATATATAGGCATGCCTTCCTTGTCCACATAGACCATTAGCGGATCATGGTTTCCGGGAGCAGTTGGGCGAGTCCTATTCCAACTATAAACCCTAATAAGACCGATCCACTGATAGCGATCCACGTCCTACCTTAAAAGGAGGATAGTATACCTCCGCTTCCGGGACTTTATTTAGAGAATAAGACCTAATACTCCAATATCCAATGATATGTCCTCGTTTATGTACACGTAAAGCAAACTCGTAATACCTTCACGGATTAGGAGGACTACGTGAGTCCCATCATTAAAACCCATACCCATAATCTAACTCTACGTACCGCTATTCTCATTTAGGTCGGTCCAAGTCATTTTCTTAAAGTTAACCCAGATTATCATACCAGAGATACGCAGCTCCCGAGAGGCACTCGTACTCGATGAATTCGGATTATACACTTACTTATGGAACTAGTTTTATAATAGTACTACATAACCGTCTTCCTCCAGCAACCCAATCTCGTGACCATCCGTATTATGGATATCGGGTTCACTTATACGAATTCCACTCACCTAACCGGACTAACTCCAGCTAGGGAAAGGTAGGTACCTCTTGGTGACCTTTTCGTGATACTAGCCCAGGGAAAACTCAACTCCTACTAGTTGAGATACTTTGCGAATAGGTATTCCGTGGAGATGCCGAATCCCACTTGGTTCTAATATGCGAAAAAGGCCAAGAACTACACTAATAGAGTCTGAAGTATAAGTCAACTAACGCTTTGTGTAGTTTGGTAGTTGCTTTTGCTTTAATTAATACCATTACTCGGTTTTCGAGTGGTTGGAATTCCCGTATAAATTAGACGTGGTGGGTATTATTTCTGAAAAGTTGTCGATATCGGCTTTAATTTCAGCTTTGGAGAGTATTCGTGGTTTCCTTACGGTCTCTGCATAGTGTATAGTGTTATAAAGGTACAAGACCTCGTAGTCCGTGAAAATAAGTCTCCTAAGAGATAAGTAGCCCTCCTAATAGGTCTAACCGCGCTTAGCCCACGTTGACCGAAAGACTTGAGTTGATGTATGCGGAAGTACTTGAATTACGACGACATTATTAATTGGGATTCGTTCTATGGGAGGGCGTTTCTTTTTACTAATCCCTGGTAGCCTATGCGAGGAATCCGTCCCAATGGCCGCCATTAACGTTAGATATGCGCGGGAATAAATCTTATACATCTAAGCGACTTATGCTTTCTTCAATGATTCATCATGCTGGTCAATGTACTGTTGAATCACCTAGTAAGAAACTAGATCTCGTAGCACATAACTTGGGCTTCTGTTGCTTCTTACTAATTGGTCCACCTATAAATACTATTCGCCGAGTGACCGCGTCACCTCCATAGCGTCACGGACCACTTAAGGGAATTTTATTATACCCTCTTCAGAATTTTTACAACTTCCCTAGACGTACAACAGAGTGAGATATTTATAACTCGTAGGCACCTTAATCGTATCTTCCGGTTTTCCTAAGTTATAGTCGATAATTTGCAGTCCCCACACATTACCGCTGCTACCACGAGTAATCTTATATATCTTATAATACTGTGTTGTGCAATAATCCAGCTAGCCTTTCACAAAACTGAAGTCGACCAACGGCGATAGCTTCCTCGGCCCGGTCTCGAGCAGCCTGTCATGATCTCCCACCTCCACGAGGGCCAGGCAACCAGCGTCCTTCCAATCGTTTTCAATCTTTTGCCCTTCCGTTTTGTGGTTAGACTTGGCCTTGAGCACGGGAAACAGCACTGTACAATCAGAGTGTTCTCTTCGTTCAAACACACGTACTTTCCGGCCCAGAAGTGCAAGAGACGACGACAATACTTGGAGCTGGCAAGGCTTACCACCGAGACCCGTTAGCACCACTTTAGCGAATAGCCGGCAGATAGGACATGACGACTGGCTAAGAGCGCTGGGATCTATGGAGGGTAAATCTACCGCAAACTTGCCCTTTTATATTACTGGTGGAGGCGTAGCGAGGTTAGCCCAGAGTATGTCACAACAACGCTAGCAGAAAGTAGTTCTAACCTCGAAGGAACAAGCCAGCAGAGGCCGTTTTGTTGCTGGAGCCGAGTCTTCATCCGCGGCTCCCCTCCGTTTCTGAACGTTATGTAGAGACTCAGCGTGCTCCATCGGACGGACGAATGCAGTCATCCATTGACCAGCCGGTTGATATGGTGTTTGAAAATGCGATCCAATAATAAGCTTTTCGCAAAGGGTATTACTTTGAAACCTTTCTCGGGATATGCTGGTGAGCTCGGAGACTTTAGATAATTCCCCGAAGGTCGATGATGATACTTTCTACTATACTCATAGACCACACACTCCAAATCTTTTATACAGTTCCATGGGTTTCTATGCATACTGACACGTGATATTGGGCGTGACATACTCGCAGTTCGCGTTTGTGATCCCATGACTAATATCGCTGATGATTAGACAAAATGTATCTAAGTAAATCGAGCGAAGTAGCCTGCTGATCCGCTCGCACCGTGGTTATAGGGCATCCGGAACTGGACGTAGGCTCTCTACTTGCAGAGACTTTAAGGTACTTTGGGTGGACGTATCATCACGGCCATTATTGGATATTTGCAGCTTATCCTTTAGCTACGTTTTGCCCTTCTGAACCTTGTTAAGTAGATTATGTACTCATAGGTCATCCCCACAGTTTTAAGATTGAACGTATTTGTCTAAAGCGGAAGGTAGATTTGCTCCAAACTGTACATCCTGAAGCAGTTGCAATGACCGAAATGGGCACAAGTGAGTCTCGTCATAGTCCCCAGCGCGCACACCCATCTAGTAGGTCGTGTTGGTGGCAAGGTTCTTCAGAAGACCTGAGGGGCGCATATACGTGGTTCCATAGCCGCGGAAACGCGGACGCCCATATAAATCTCTATTTGACCCTCGTCTCTCCGGGACAGGCGGCATGTGTGTCGGCCAGTCCATCGCTGACTCCGGCGTGCCCGATCCAAGCAGCGGCGCACAAGACAGTGCACCTAAACAGCCAGCAGTCATGCTGGCCATGCAATTCTTGAGTCGGCATCATTGCTCATAGAAATGACGAATAAGAACACTGAAAAAGCCTTGACATTCCATTTAGAGTAGTGGAGCAAACAATTGAGCGCGTTACACAACAGCTGACCGTCTGCCCCGAACCAGGGGGCCGGTACCGTCCGGGGAAGAATCACGGGGCCCCATACAAACTTCGGCCCCTCTCCGCCCTCGGCCAGACACCATCAATCCATCACATTATTCCCCCTCCACGAGCCTTGAGCGAGATTGTCGGATCTGTCGGACACGATAAGGGTCTCATCGGCAAACGAAGACCTTGCTCCCGCCAATCGCCCGCCTCGGGCGCAGATTGCCGAAAACTATCAGCCCCCTGGAACTTTGCGACTGATTAAGATTCTCTGGAGGATTGGCCAAAGCTTCATCGAGCTTCAACTCAATTCTTGCCGCGGATCACCAGCTTCGGGGCCACGCCGGCAAGGCACGAGGTATCGCCTGTGAATATCACCGAGGTCGACGCCGAGCCGACACGAAGCAACACTTATAAATGTCTCCAAAGCAGATGCCCAGCGTGGTAGAGTACTGTGTCGTTCTGTATGCCAAACAAGAGTTGGAATTGCACACAGTTCAGGAAGACCTCAATAAATAAACACCATTCAGGGTAGCCTTCATACGACAGCATGTCGCGGAGGATACAAACAACAAACACGAGCCACACCACCCAACATGGCCGCAGTCTCCCGAGCCCCCCTTCGAATCCGGCCTCAAACGCTGGAACGACGACGACAACAACATCTACATCCTCAACCGCGGCGACCTCGCCAAAGAGCGAGCGCGTCTCGATTACAACCCCATTTGTCTCACGGATCCTGTCTACTTTTTTGGGTGGCTATCCTGAGCAGTTGCTGTTATAAAACTGAGCCGACCCTGAGCCAGGTCTTCAGTACCTAAGCAAGACCCACCAACGTACATGTGCATGCTGTGTCAACGCAGTACACATTCTTGATACACTAAGTTATATAAGCATAGATGCACAAGAGTCGGGACTCTATTTATTCAATGTACACAAATCACCTACTGTTCAGTTCCTCGACCCTCTCCTTGGTCGCCGGTATATCAACTGGGGGTTGACCCCCAGTCGCCGCATCATTCGGGCCAGCTGGGGAGTATTCCATCAGTACATCAGCCGGTGAGGCCCTAGTGGCGCGGTGCCACGAGTTGTTGTATACGAATTGGGCTATACGCAGCTAATCGGCCCAGTTGCCCTGCCTATGTTGCAGTATACCCGTAGAAAGTGCTCCACGATCTGGTTCTACCGCTTTATTTGGCCGTTCGTTTAGGGGTGGCATATTATACTCAATTTCCTATAAATGGCCAGTTAGTAACACACCAATACTTGGAACCTATCAGTAAATAAGGAGCCCCGGTCTGATACCATTAACGTCGGGATCCCGTACCGAAGGAATGCCTCCTGGACCAATAACGTAACGCCGTCCACAGTAAGTAATTCGTGAGTGGGTATATAAATAGTGTATTTTATGAATTAGTTGACCACGACCAATATACTATTATAACTTCTTATCGATATACCCTTTGAGAGTGGTAGCTTTGTAATGAAATTAAGGGATATACTTTCCTAAGGCCTATTGGGCACCGGTAGGGTATTCAGTACCTTGTATGGTAGATGGTGGTATGGCTTTGTCCCTTGGTAGATTGCATAGGCTTTGACGTAGTCCTTGACCTCCTTTTTTATTGACTTCTAAAAGAAGGACTGCTTGATACATTTGGTGGTCTTAGGAACCCCCAGGTGCCCACTGGTTGGCTCGTCGCGGAACGCTGTTAAGATGTCCCTCCTGAGTATGTGTCCCTCTGGCACCACTCTCCTCTCTTTATATCTTACGACTACCTCCTCGTCTCTCCTTCAGTGGATCCGCCGCTCCCACCCTCCTCCTGTTAGGTCCGGGTCTTCCCCCCGGGCTTTCCGAACTTCCTTCTCCAGTGTCGGGGCCATAGCCTCCGGCATTAGGGCATCGATATTCCCCGCTGCCCTTTGTCCCGTTGCCCAGTTGCGGCAGACCGTCCGTGTTTCCTTTGGTAGGAATCGTCCTAGGAAGTCTTGTAGGAATGCCCCTTTAGCTTCATTGGCTTCCTCCTGCGTTGGTGGATGGTCCGGTCGTCTCGATGGCCCATCGGTGGTGTTACTCTTCCCTGGACGATACTCGATTTTGAAGTCGAATAGTGAAAGGTCTAAGCTCGCTTGACGGCTGTTTAGTTGCGGTTTGGCGGCGAGGTACCGGTGCCTCAAGTGGTTGGTTGGGAACGAGGTCTGGTGTTGGGCATAGAATAAATAATGCCTCCAACACAACACTACTGCTCGGATAACCAATAGCTCCGCCTCTGGTGCCCCGTATCGAAACTCAACACCTCACAGCTTACAGGACAGGTAGGCCACGGGGTACTATACACAATTATGTTGTTAACAAAGCACAGCCCCTATCACATAGGCAGAGGTGTCGGTCTCAGCCCATATCAGTAGTAATGGGTCAAAGTGCTTCAACACAAGGGCCTTAATAAACAAAAGTCATAGCTTATAAAAGGCCTCTAATGCCTCGCTAGTCATCACTCTCTCATTCCCCATCTTATTAACTAGCCGGTCCGTTAAAGGGACGCAAACCTTAAAATAGTTTCTAATAAATCGTCGGTAGAAACCGGTAAACCCAAGGAAGACCTGTACATCTCGGACACTAAGGGGCACCGGCCACTTCGTAATAGCCTCCATCCTTTCCTGTTTTATGGTTATTCCCTCGGCTCATACCACAAGCCCTAGAAAGCCAACCAATCGAATGTAAAACTCACACTTCTCCGGTTTAACATAAAGGCCCGCAACATCCAACTGGCGCAGCACCTCCTTAACCGCCTCTACGTGAAACTCTGTATCCTTTAAAAAGACAAGGATATCATCAAGGTATACGATACAAGTGATATCAACAAACCCCATTAGGGCGTCGTTAACATGTACCCTCCAGTCGAGGACATTCTCATCTTCCACACCCCCTCTATTCGGAACCGCATAACCACCTCTACGCGGCGGCGGCGGCGGCTCCGCCCCCCATCCTACGAAAGCTGGATGGCGTTAACCCCCGTCCGTGGCGGGCATCGGCGCCCGGAGTGGCATGGTTGTCTGCAGTTGTAGCAGTTCGGCTCCGTGCACTGGTCCAAGTAGTGTCCCATCTTCCCACAATTAAAGCACTTAACGCGCGAACGGCCCCCCGCCGGTGGGCCCCAGCTGGGCGTACTTTCCTCCCGTTTCACATCCACGGGGGTTGACAAGGACTCGGTCGTCGATCTGAACCGCTCTATAGATGGCTGAGTGGCTTCTACCGTAGGTTCCCTTCAAGGTTCTGAGAGCCACTGGGGCGGAACCCAGCGGTCGCCCCCCCGGTGGTCTCTGGTCCGGCTTGGTGGCTGGCTCGCTAGCCGTACCTCTCGGGTCTGGATCTTCTACGTGGCCTCAGCCCTCTTCACAACGTTGTCCAACTCCTACCTCGTCGCTAGTAAGCCATTGGCCATCACCTAGTTCTATAGTTCAGGGAGTAGTCGATTAATAACGTTAATTACCCGGGTCCTTTCTGGTTATCGGTCTAAGCATTCTACCTTAATAACCTCATACTAGTCAATAAATTGCTAACAGGACTAGCCCGGCCTCTATTTCTTCTCATCGAATTTTATAAGAGCACTATACACTCTCATACCGGCGTCTACAACGCTATTACGTAACCACTACTCCATCACTACCCACGTCACGCATTCAACGTTATTATCATAGGTGTTAGCAACGTAGGTCATCCACCAGCACGAGGCGGTACCCTCTAAGCACCCCCCAGCATATAAGACCTTAGTTTAGTCCGTATCAAAGTCGTCCTTATACAACCTTGGAAGCTAAACCGACCCTGCAGCTTAAAAAGAAAGTCACTAACGTCGGTCCAACTTCCTCTCTTGAACCGAATCGGCCCAGCTGTTTGCTCCACGCATTACTACGGTGGCGGGGGAGTGGAGGCCTGTTGGGGTATGATCTCGTCGGGGTCACCACCGTTTCTCAGGGCCATGATCTGATCGATTTTCTTCCTCTTCCTTGCCTGAAGTTCCGCCGCAGCGAGTATGATGTCGATCTCATGGCCAGGAAGGTTATGTAATTCGTCCGGATCTAGATGCGACTGGTCCGCCGGCTGGTCGTGAGTGGCCGATTCAGTGTTTGGGTCTCTTTCCACCACCGATGGCAACAGCTCGTGGCCGCTGGCGGCTATTGATCGAGTTGCGGTCCTACGAGGGCCCATCGCCGCTCCAACGGTCAGCGTGCCTATAGATAGGTTGAGGTTTGAACGTGTCAGGCTTGTTCCACGAAGAGTAAATGCGTTGGCAATGTCCTAAACAAAGGGTAATTATAATTGTTATTTACATCTGATTTTGCAAAGTTTTTATAAAATTAGCCTATATTTATCCCTGGAATAGCTATTTTTCGGTGACCTCATCCGTCCACCGGTACTTGACCCCTCCGGGTGCCCCTTCGGCACTGACAGCAGCGTGGGGCGACATAGGCAAGCCACTTTGTAGGGGTCTCTACTTTGAGGGCCCCTAGGCAGTCTGCTAGTTTTTGCTTGTTCGCAAGTAGGCATTGTTGGATCTGTTTGTTTTTGAGTCACCCAACCGCCATCAGGGTCGTTGTTGAGGACCGTTGAAAAGTCTACTTCAGCCACGTCTTTACCACTGGGTAACTGAATGGTCTGATTAGTGGGTGAAAGTAGGGCAGGTTACTCTGAATTGCGTTTATGTATCAATGGAATTTGCTTCCAGTACAGTGTCTTTCGTTCAACCACGCTTGGACATAAAGGTCGACATGACAGATGTACGGGATGTTCCCCAGCTGTACGCAGCGCCTCCACGAGGACAAGTAAATTGGCAACGCATACAACCAACGCAAGCAAAGTGAGGCCATCGCCACCACCCAATCGATCAATTCGACATCCCTCGATTGAATTGAAATATTTGATGTCTTATATTATTAATTGATTGACCAATGAGAGGCCGTAGATCAGCACCTGCCCCGGTTTTCTGGGCATAATCGGTCACTAAAACATGACGCTATCGACGACTTATCGATCACTAGATATTACAATGAAGATATTCTAACAACCCTCACAATACTAGACGACGCCCGATTGATCTGAAACTTCCTAAGGGGGTAGAAGTAATTACGGCGGTTCGGATGGTATAAATAACGTCGCGATCGGACGCCATCTTCGAGAGTTATTTATCATCTTATATCATACGCATCATTCACACTCCTTATCGTCTTTTTTTATCTTCAAGCTCACGATGTCGACTGCTGCCACTGCCTCCTCGTCATCTGCCAACGCATACGCGCTACTAGGTGCCCCGCGCCTCCGCATCGCTACGCATATCGCCACTGCCCTACTTATCGCCATCCCTCCGAATTCCACGATCGACGTCTTTGCTGTCCCTGCGATGTCTGCCGACTGCGAGAGGGCTTTTAGTTGGGCCAAGTTAACCCTCACGTCGCAGAGGCTCTCGATGAAGCCCAGTACTATAGAGAGTCTCCAGCTGGCGAAGAACTGGCTGAAGAGGGGGGTTATAATGTCGAGCAATAACTTCGGGCTGTTGGGAACAGTATAAATAGCTTCAAATGGGTATGACGTAGATTTGTATGGTGATTGATTTATTTAATTTGCAAGTTAGCCAAGTAATCAGAAACACTAAAAAAAAGAGTCAAGTTAACAAGTATGGGGGTCAAGATTGCTTTGATTGCCCTTGTGGAGGCGCTGGCTGTACGCCAAGGGCCTGGCAGATTTCACGGCGTAATACGAAAGGTACGTTCTTCTGAGCAACCACCAGGCCTCCTTCGGGGATATAGACGAAGACCCGGAGGTCTTCTGGCTGTGCCTGGGTTTGCAGGCGGGTAGGGGCCCGGTTCTGGGCCGGGGCTGGAGCCGGGGCCGGAACTGAAGTCGCAACAGCAGCCCAGTTCCGGGTTGGGGTTGGGGGAGCTTTGTTGTTCACAAGCCTCTTTAGGGGCTGAATCACATGGGTGGTAGCCTCCTTTGCAATCTGCTTTTTAGGTCCCTCTAAACTAGACACCACATTATTAACAAACTGGGCAATAGTCAGAAAGACATCCTTTCGGGCCTCATAAAGCTTAGCTTGTTCGTCCAGGGCAGCTATAATAGATCCAGTAGCCGCTCTGTTTACGTTTGAGGGCCTCCTTGCCGTCGAGGGGGCTGTATCAGGAGTGTTGGACTGGCTTCCCACAAGGCCGGGCCGGAATAGCTGGGCCTCAGTGTCGCGGCGGCGCTTAGACCTTGAGGTAAAAGTTAGTTCTGGAGGTAATCTAGAGTCCTGATCAGGGCCGGCAGTAGGGGCCAGCTCCAGTCCGGTGCCCGCCGGAGGCTGTAAGGCCACCACGGGAGGGCTCCGGGAGGAAGAGGTAAGGAGTTTTCAACTGTTAAGGATTTTGGTGGTATATCACCTACTTCACTAACAGAGGATCCAAGAAAGATTAGGCGAGAGGGAAGTTGTAAAGACATACTATGCTATGTAGGCAGCAAAATGACGAAATCGGTCATCTCGTAACACAGACCAATAGGAATCAGGTGTGCACTCGGGCTATTGGGTGTACAGCAGGGAGTGGCATGCGGGCTGGCATTTCCGGGACCCCGGACAGGGGTCGTAGTTGTTTGTTGATGTGCGAAGCAGCTGAGGGCTGGACGTAAAAAAAGTGGCTCCATGAAAGGACCTTGGGGAACTGACATGCGCCTGATATGTTGTTGTTGTATTTAACGCCATGGCGGCAAGGGCGCAGCCGCTCTTGCGGCAACCTCCCGAGGGGTATGTGGCGTGGAGAGCCGCAGCCCTATAACTATTGCTACAACAGTTCAAATCGTCCTCCAAATCGTGCCTTTGTGACTACTATGCCTTCTATCGGTCCCTGGTTCCCGCTGGTGCCCCAGTTCCATTCTTGTTACGGCTTTAACACCGGATATGTCTAGAGAGGGCGACCTACTATAGTAAGGCCCTCGTACATGTTCTGATTCGCACAAGACCATTCCTGCCCCAGTACTAGGTTGACGACGTGTATGCGCCGCACATCCACTTTTTCTTGGTCGGAGGGTGTGGATATGAGAAAACCCTGGCAGGGGCCCGGAAAGGGTCCTAGGCCCCGACATGCGCCTGATAGGGGTTGGCGAAATTTGGACCGTTTCACTAGACGTAGGGCCCTTCCGATTTGTTCAACTCAGCAGCTAACAGGCCTTGCAGTCTGAAGGTCCAAAATGCCGCTTTGATGTCTTTCATCAGTTTTGAGCCCTTGGTTGGATTCGAAAGCCCTGTTTGACCAACTTGGAAGAGCAAGTCCTTGTCCGTCGGGTACCGTAAGAGTCACAATTCCTGGTCCTGTCGGTATACGCCTTCCACCTGAAACGCCACCCAGCCATCCCTAGCAATTTCAGCCAGTTATTGTGTAGATTCCGAGGCTTTGTGAGAGGTTGTTGATGGTTGGGTTGGCCTGACTGGCCGTATTCGCATCCTGCCAATCAGACCCCGGCCACCAAGGCAGTACAGAGAGGGTGTGTTACGCCGTGAATATACAAAGTGCCAAAATAATATTCAAACACTGTGTTGTGATGACAAGCACAGGTGGCGGCTGCGTGGAGGATCAGTGACCGGGGAACCCTTCCGAATGCAATCCACCTCATCACATCACCTTCGGTTGCTCCAGTGGCGTTCACACCTTCGATGTCACCTTCTGGCGCCTCCGAGGGGCCAACAGTGGTCAGTGTGTGGGTGAGCAAACATGTTGGCCGATGAGGATAGCGGAGGGATTTGAGAATGGAAGAAACAGGATTTGAACGATCAAACTGGTTGGCTACATGAATCCTGGTCGTTCTTAGTATGCAATCTGCCACACCACCCAGCTGCCAAAACCTCATTCCTCAGAACTGTCTGTCTCCGAGTCGTCCAGTACCCATATCTTTCTTTTCCTCTCGGACTGACTTGTTTCGTGCACCGCGGTTTGCTTGCCCTCTTTGCCAGGATATCGCACCGTCTTATTGCAAACGGTAAATTCTACCTTCCCTCTTAGTCGATGTGGTTTTGAGCGCCCAGAGAGCTTGACGGCCTGGTTCTGAGATGCAAGGAGTTTTGGAGCTGGCCCGAACCCCGAAGATGGCTCGTGCATCTGCGGCCTGAACCCCTGAGGCGACGGCGGCATGTTAGATGTTGGAGCAGTGTGACGCGAGACTGGCAGCGGATCCTCGGACGCGGAAGGCCATCCAGTCTTCGTGGGCCCTGGAGCTTTGAAATGCGACACGGATGCTGGAGTCTCGGGTGCTCGAGAAAGTTGAACATTGCTTGATGCTGCAGCACTCGAACTCGAACGCCACGCTGGCATGGGACTCTCAAGCCTTTCAGTTGGTAGGTACAATCTTGCGGGCGGCAGCGGCTTTGTACGTGACGTTAGTTTCGGGCTCTTGTTCAAGGTACCGGACGAGGAAAGCACCGGTGTTTCCTGGGGTTCAGCCGAGGCCATCTCCGTATTGGCTGGAGGCGGCACCTCTTTGCGCCGCGATCGGGTTTGCATGTCGTGGTTTCTACAAGCCTTCGTGTTTACCGTTTCTTTCTTCGCCGACGTATTGTCTTGCTCGAATCGCTCCATCCCGAAGTCAAGTTCTGTAATGTCGTAATCACCCAGCTCGACAAACGCGCAGTTTGTGCCGCCATCAAAATACATCGGGAGAGCAGGCGAGCATCTTTTGTCGATATGGTCGTGATCTGGTGGCTGGAATGGTTCCTTGCTTTGTTTCCCGGGTCCCCCTTTCCATTTCCTTGTGGTTCTGATGACGCACGAGATTGAGCCATTGCTGCTGACCAGAGATAGTTTTATCGTCCTGAGACCTCTCTTTGCCCTCCCCAGATATAGAATATCGTAGCATCTGTTGAACTGCAGGTTTTCGTATGGGCAGGACTCGAAGAAGGGGTCACAGATGATTTTGAACTCGTCTTTGCCACCAGCCTCGAATTCATGGGACACCTGCTTGTTCTTTCGGTTGTGTCAGCTTTGGCGTGGGGTATAACAGAATGAGTGCCTGGGGAGTATTGATACCTTGCTGAGCAGAAAATAACCGATGTTTTCCCATTGTCCTTCGGGGTTCGTGTTGCCACGATTCGGGCACGACTTCATCTGTAAGCCGAAAGCAGCTCCGCGCTCCATGAATTGCGGTATTGTTAGGAAATTGCTTGCAGCGAGGGCGACACCGTGGGCAATTGTACCAGAGCTGTATGTGATTGATGGGTCGCTGACAAAGTGTGGCTCTGGTACCCCTGCAGCATCGCAGAATTCCCTCAGCCGAGCCTGAACACTAGGATGCTTCGCCGTCCCACCAAAAACAACAACCAGGGGTACAGTTCCGTATTTAGAGACGCGTTCGATTTGGTGCTTCGCCTCGGAAAAAGGCTTCGCATGCGCCCTGTCGAAGCAGTGTGTGATTTCTTCGGGCGGAAGCTTAGTTTCCTGCTTACCAAACAGGAAAGGCCGACCGTCTTTCGCCTGGTTGGGTCCTAGGCTTCCTTTCCTCGCATTGAATTTTTCCAGTATCTCCTGCTCTCGTTCGGGGGAGATTATCTCGCCGGCTTCTCTCATGTAGAATAAAACCTTCTTGCCAATGTAGTACGTCCAATGCTCACTGCCACCTCCCACACCTTTAGGGAGTATTAGCAAACTGCGATCTGTGATGCCTGATGAAAGACTACATACCAAACGGATCTTCAATTCTGTAGAAGCTCGGGTTCTTGTCTTGGTCACCTTGGACCAGATTGAAGATGCACCCATTCTGTTAATAGATGTAAGTATTCCCACGGTTTGTCCTTCATTAGTGGGACTGGTGGAACAAAACATTGACTGACCATATTGTGTCCGCCAAAATCGAAAAACAAGAAGACCCCATAGTCCTCGCCTTCTCGAACCCGAAATTTGAGAAGGTTCTCTTGAAGGAGAATATGTGCTAGCGCCTCGGTTTCAGTGTGGAAGAAAATGTTGGTACGGCCGAACACCTCCGTTACAATCTTTTTATAAACATCCTCAAATTCCACTTTCCACTGAGCTGGTATGGATAAACCGATCCGTGTAATTCTGAGGCCGTAGATCTGACAGCAGGACTGTACATCTCTGTTGACGGTGGTCAATAGTTCGACCAAGCCTTGACGGACCCTACCACGGAATACAGGATCTGCCTTCCTTTCCATTAATGGTTCTATGAGAATGTACTGCTTGAGAAGATCCTCATCTTCCACATTAGCGAGTACATAGAATCCATATTTGAGGGAGGTCGCTTGGCGCTCCGGATCCACGTCACCGCCCAAGTATACATCACTGTCTGGCTCGAAAGGATATCCAACGGAGGAGTAGTCGCCGGGAGGAATATACGCTCGATTGATGGATGCCGGGGCCCTATTCTCGACGTGAATGACTCGTTGTTTCGAAGGGACCCAAAGACAAGCCCGCGTGCTCGTACTCCCTATATCTATACCAAGGGTGCTGGTTGAAAAAGTGGCAGTTAGTACTGGACTTCGGTTCACCCCCCTCTGTGGAGCAGACAAAGCAAGATCAATAGCGGAACATTAGAAGAGACACTTACGCATCGACCAGTCTAGAAGATGATGGCGCCATAGTTGGAGCGGTACGACGTATCTAGCCCCAGAAACAATGTCGCCCTGATCCAAAGAATGTAAAGATAGCGGCGCGGATTGAAGGGGGGTTGCGAGGAAGCTGAATTCCTTATATTTCCAAACATATCTTGGTCAGCATGCCACCAAGCAGCTCACTATATCAGCATATTATCAATAGGTTAGGTGAAGGACATGAGTTGTGTCGATACCACACTGCGAACATGGGAGTCGGTGCTGGCCAGTCAACCTTCCTCGCTGGTGCTCGGGCGACGAGAAGAAACCAACCACTGGCAAAGACCCATTCAGAATGATAGGACAGGAATGACTGGGAATGATCTCTGGAGGTCTTGCAAAATTTGCCGCCGTGGCCAGCCTGCTTGGCGCACCAACATATTCGTATGATCAGACGCCTTTGCAAGGGTTGCAACCCCTGCGGGACCAAGTTCCAACAGCAAACACTTGGTACTTCATACAGTGTGTCATTTTACCAGCCATTTTATTGGAAGTCGAGCCGACGCAACGGTATCTGCCATAACATGGCGGCCTGGTCAGGCCTTGTCGAATAAGAAATATTCGGGGGTGGTGGTACGCCAGGAGGGTGTTTGCACGTCGACATGGACGGATTGTGGATAAAATGACCACGAAGGAAAATGAAAAGGCAATTAGAATGGTTTGTTTCGTATTCCAGCTTGCATGGTCTCGTGGCAACAAACCACCCGGATCTGTTCTTTCGACCACACAGATAATCTAGGCACGCTACTGGCTTTCCCTGTTGTTCTGATTGACCACTCGAGCGTGCTTTTGCCACAGCTACCCTTTCCCCGCTTACGCGACCTTGGAGGCAGCAGTTTCCATACGCAAGGCAGTCACAGAACTTATTGAACATGGAATGATCGGGGATAGAAACCCCTTCCCCAAGTACCTCAGCTGAGCATCGCCCTACCAGACAGGTCAAACAAGGTTAGAGCAAGGGCGTGGTTGGTGTCTTGGATCTCCTTCCAAGCCATTCCGTGTGGTGCACTATTCCATGACCTCCAGGCTGGCTGACCGTTCCTAGTCGCAGACGCCTTTTTGGAGCCTGTTAGCCAGGCAGCCTTTCGAAAATCACCTCTCAAGTGTCTTTAGAAGACTCACCTCGATCCAATGATGCTTCCCAACTCCGACAGAGCAGAAGCCATGCGTGCCGTTCCGCATTCCGATTCAGCGTCGCCATCTTTGAATCCCCCGATGAGCACGATATTAGAACAATATAAAGTGCAACTCGACACCAACCTGGACAGCTACAGAGCTGCTTTATCGGACCTTGAGAAATGTCTCGAACACCACATCGAAAAGCATCAGGCTTTGTGTTCCGAATTACAAAAACAGCAGTCAAGGCTTCTTTTTAGTGCGTATTCCATGCCATCGGCTGGAAATGTGCTTGGGAGTCCCGATGACTACGCAATTGCCCCTTCAGCCGAGCTTCTCTTCGTTACAATCGACAAAATAATCAAAATAAAGCCAAAGCCTACAGATGACTTGGATTCAGAGGAGAGCCGTCCCCTTTGCGATAGACCTCCCGATCTTTCTCCTGGTCCTGGTTTGAGTGCCCAACCCCCTCCCGAGGGTGCCATGTCAAGCCCAGTAAGTAAACACGTTCAGATTCCAAGCTGGAAACGTTCATGCCGCTGACCGCTTGCGAGCAGGACCCAATCATCGAAGCCGCTATTCCAAGACACCAGCTCCCCAGCCGACGCAAACGCTACAAGACCTACTCAAAACGATACAAGACACGTGTTCCGATTCCGCAGCCGCGAGCCCCTAAGGCCACTTGGACAGCTTCTACGGCTACACCGGTTTCTCAGCACTCGACCGCCCACAATGCCGTTCTCGGGGGTTATACGGTGACAAAGCTAACAGAAGAGGCTTGGTCTTTGGATTTGAAGTTCACGGTCCAAAAGCCTATAACCACGGCCAAGGTGAGGAAGGCAGGGCTTTGGGTGTTCCCATACGTTCTGGAGAAACGAATCGCTTTATACGTTTTGAGATGCCCCGAGAATTGCGAAACTTCGGACTTTCATATACACCCGTTAAAAGAGCGAAGGGGCGAAAAACACTTGGAGCGTTGCGGTTGCAAATTCAGAGGGGAAGAGGACATGGTTAGGCGATATGCCCACCAAGGTAATTCTTCACGTAGCCCCTCCCAGTCGTCGGTGCCTTGTTTTCTTCCTTTCCCAAATCCTCTCCAACGGCTACTTTGGCTAATACTATATCAACTTCGCGAAAGTGGTCAAAGACAGACAGACGAGGCCTGTTACCGTGAAATGGGCGGTGTGGCATAACAACACCCTGTTTGCAGGGAGCGATAAGAGTCGTTATATGGTAGATTTGGAATGCTTTCCAACGCGATTCAGTTGATACCAGCACTGCTCGCAAAGTAAACATTTTTCCAAGTTCAATCGATCAATCAATTAAATACGAAGCCAAGGCCAGTCAAACGAATTCAACATGAGGTGGAAGATGCTGAATATGCCGTCTAAAGCTGTTTTGGACACTTCGGCGTCTAAAGGATATCCATGGATATCGGAGTTAATGAACCGCACGTGACTTATCGCCAACCTCTTTCAGGTGTGCCCGCAAGACGAAACAATCTGATCAGAATAATGAGACAACACATCACAACACACAAATTACTACGACCAATCTGACAGTACTGGCACCTGGGACCGCCGAAGGCCCGTTTTCAGCACACTACAGGGCCGCCCTGAAAGGTTCTCTCCAGCTTAGATTGCTTCAGTTGAGGCAGCCCTACGTCAACTGAACCTGGGCAGTGTCCTTCACAAAAAGTACCTTTTAACGATAAGGATCTGACAGTTCGCTTATCAACACGTGAAAGCCTTCATTGTTCATATCCATGAATGCGTAAGCCGAAGTTACTCTGGGGAACATGCCTGAGGTACTGGGGGACCCACACTGAGGCGAGCCTGGGTCGCGCACCTCAATCGCCTACCGGCTCCGCGCATCGCTGAGGTCGTCACCAGCATGGGCATCTGTCTCCGTGAGATGGCTGCGCGGTATCGGCATGGATGCGACCAAGTTCCCGCCGCTGGCGGAGCTGCCCACGAATATTAGTCTCATGCGTCATAATGCGCTGCTGCCGTTCCCCGAGGAGATGCAAAGGACGTCGATGACAAGGTCTTCAACATGCTCGGCGCCGAAGATATGCTGCAGAAACCGATCGCCAAGATCTTGACTGAGGTCCCTCGGCCACTGATGCTGTCGGTCCTCGAGGGCGGCGGCATGGATACGATTCGGACTGTTGAGGATGTAGATAGGTTGGAGGCGGATATGAGCGTGAAGTCCGTGAAAACGGGGCCCTGGTCGGGTTACACTATACCTGGGTCTGGGGATGACAACCCTGAGAAGGATTCAGCGCAGTAGACAACGTATCGCGTGGTAGAGGGCAGCCCGTGAGTTGATTGGACGTACGAGGCAACTTGGGCTTTTGCAGATGCTCTCATGATATTGCGAAGGAGATGGCAACGGGTGCTATTCGAAAGTACATGCAGTCCACCAAGAGGTTTGGTTTTGTAACCGTTGAGGCGGCCCGTGTCGCCCGGAACCCTGTAGGCAAGTCTTAACTCGATCTCTGTCTTCCCAGTCCTGACTATATAGTAACAAGCTCGAGTATTTTCTCTGCAGTCAGTTGCCCTTCACACCATCTTTGCCTTTTAGCCTACACGATGACCACCTCTCTTGGCGGAACATCAAGACACGACCCCAACGCTCGGCGACTCAGGTGCGCACTTGCCCAGCCGACACGCCGATACCGATCTCCGAATTTCTCTAAGGCTAGACCAAGGCTGGTCTGTTGCGTCGAATTCAGGGTAATTGGCGCAAACATGAACGTCCCGGGGAGCTCCTCCTCCGGAGTGTCGAAAGCGACGTTAAACCCCTGGTGTATTTCGTCATCATCGGACCGGCATTCCAGAGGATGTCCCTCAACAGTGTCCATCCGGTCGAACGGAAAAATATAGGCAAGCGGCGAGACTTGATCCCCCACCGTGCATATGATCAAGGGACACCTAAGGACGATTTTGTCGTCAAGCACCTGACCAGTGTCGTCCGTGGTCACGGGAGTCGTCGTCGCCGATACAACGGCAGCCACCAAATCGCGGTTGGATGAGGCTTGCCGAATGAGCTGACCTTGTATAACCTGCTCATTCACGGACGCCCAAGACCAAGATGGTGCCTGGTATGAGTCCGGACGCTTTCTCGACCTGTGTTTCTCGATTCTCCACAGGTGCGCTTCCGGCAGCCTTTCTCTCCACAGACCGGCCAGGTAATCGGATGGCTCGCCAAGGGTCGTCAGCTGCTTCTTCATGACTTTCGCAATGGCCGATATCGCCACCAGCCTGTCTTCGCCCTTCGTCAGATGGCACTTGGTTTACCTGAAAGCAAGATGGCCCGACTCGAATTGTTGTTGTTGTTGTATTTAACGCCATGGCGGCAAGGGCGTAGCCCTTGCAGCAGACCTCCCGAGGGGTATATGGCGTGGAGAGCCGCAGGCTCAGACTACCTACTCTACAATATACAGCCCTTGCCCGCGTCCTCCAAATCTTACCTATTAGCTACTATGCGTTCAATCTATCCCTAGATCCCGCTAGTTCCTCTAGTTCCTTTACTTCTTATTTGGTCCCTTTAGTAAGGTAAAATGGTTATTTTAAGGCCTAACCGGAGGTTAGCCCCTAATAACGTGGATAAATCTTTTAGAAGAAGCTTATTATATATAAGAAGGCCTCGAAACTTTTAGGATCGGTGATTAACCCCTTAAAGTATTACTCGAGTAATCCCATAGGTCCTATAAGCTTTAATAAGCTAGAAGGGTGGAGGGTAGGCTACTATTACCTCCTCGTTAAGGTCTTTTAATAATAAACCAGATAATCTACTTCTTTTATTTCCCCGTAAAAATAGGTAAGTAGGGCTTTATTGTGGTTAAAGTATTAGTGATATTATTCAAAGTCTCCATGGCCTGATCGGGCCGCTAAGAGGTGGTATAGGGTAACCCGTGGAAGGGCTAGTTTAGGAGGGCTAGATATACTAGCCTCGAGTCCTAGTTGGGCGTATCGATCTGTTACTACTTCTTTACACCATTATTATATGTATTAAACCCGTATTCATCTCCTAGCGAGTCACTTAATCCCTACTAGGGTTATTAGCTGGCCTAAGGGGACCAGGAGCGTTGTACTTTGTTTAACTAGATGGTTTACTTTTTTATTACCTTTTATCCCCTGATACCCAGGGGCCCAGTGGGTATATATATTATATATCCTAGCCGCCTTATAGATCTCCAGGAAAGCTGCTTATGAGGAGGTGGGAGTATCGCCCCGTATCCCTTGGATAACACTGGTGTTATTAATATAAATATGTATGGGTTAGCCTTAGGAGGTAAGGAGGGCCCGCTGGAGCCCTGCCCTCGCCCCTTCAGCCTCACCATTAAACACTTCTACTATACCAAGTCGACCACAACCCTGGGCTATACGTCTTTTACCTCGGTAAATAATAAATCCATACCTAGTAGCTCTATTAGACGTTTTAGAATTATCTAAATAGATAATTATATAGTTATCTAGGACAGTTTTTAGCTAGTTCTGAAAGGCCTTAGCAGCCTTCTCTTTTATGTATAGGATTATCGGATTTTGTGACCTTGGAAGGTGTTGTGGTTGGAGTAATGCTGGCCTTAGGACCCTTGAGACGAGGTTTGCTGTCCGTTGGAGCTGTGTTTGCTGCTTCCCCTATTATGTGAGCCTTAGGACTAATGGGTGTTATTGGTTGACCTTTTGTAGTCGGACTGTGAAGCATAGGTGTACCCCTTTTAAAGCCACTTTCCCGGTGGGCAGGCCGGCATCTCAGAGGAGGTTGCTTATTGGGGTTGTTTTCTAGACTGGGAGGATAGGTCGGGCCGCTCTTATAATAACCTTGTTAACCTTCTGGACGAGGCCCTTCTAACCTGTATTAATAATCCCCCCTCCCTAAGGGGGGGTAATATTATTTAAGGTTAACTTAGTTAGCCCCCTGAACCAGGTTTCGGCTCCGTATAGGGCTATTAGGAGGACATAAGTGACGACCACCTTTTATATAATAATTACTGGGATCCCTTTTTTATGTTTATTAGGTGCCCTAGGTGTTGGGCTGCTTTTTTCGCTATAACTACCCTTATTTTAACGTAGTATTAGAAAAAGAGTCTTTTATTAAACTAAACCCCTAGCCAACGGATCAGCTCAACTAAGGTTTTGATTTTAAGGTCTCTAGTTTTGATCCTAGGTAGGTCCTTTGGTTACTTATATTTCCTAGTGAAGTGGATAACTTCACATTTAGCTGGGTTAAAGGAGACCTTATTATCGGCACCCTAGTCTAGGATTTAGGTAACCTATTGGTTTAAGGATATAGTATTGTCCTTAAGGGATAAGCTAATAATTAAAAAGCTTATATCATCTATATATCTAAACCGAAGCTTTAGGTCACTAACTAGGATATCAGAAATATAAAATAGGAAAATAATAGGTAATAGTAGGGAGCCCTAAAGCAACCCATAAGTTAAAGGGAAGTCCTCTATTATTACCTTTTTAAACCTAACCCTAATAATATAATCTAACATAAAAGCATAAATCAGCCTAATCAGGCTATTAAGCCAGCCCTATTACCGTAAACGGATAATAAGGTAGTTCTAAAGAACAGAGTCAAAGGCCCCCTTCACATCTATTATCACCAACATAACTATAAGCCCCTTATCGAGGGCCTATTTAATATCGTATATGAAACAGGTCGTTAAGTCGGTAACTACCCTGCTTAGTAGGGCACCTATTTGCTATGGGCTGGCCACCCCTTCTAGGATAGTGAGGTAGGCCATTCTCCTAATTATTAGTCTCTCAAGCCCCTTACCTAAATAGGATAAGAGGGTTATCGGTCTCTAGGATCCAGCCTTTAAGAAGTCGGTTTTTCTAAACTTCTAAATTATAATAACCTCTATTATATAAAAAGGTTAGGGGAAATAGCTGGCCTTAATGTATACTTAGAATAATAGCCTAATAAGTTTAACTATAAGGTCCTAATAAGTTTTAAGTAGTCTTATGGTGATTCCATCGATACTAGGGGTTGTAATCTTTATTAGGGTAACTACCCTTACTTCCTCCTAACTAATCATAGCCTACCAGGGTATTTATCGTCTTAGGACCGTGGCCACGTCGAAGGGGTCCCCAGGTAGGTCATCCGTATCATCGAACCTCTCCAGCAGGGCCCTCCATAGGGCCTAGGCCTTATCCTGGCTATCATTATGCATCTAACCCTCGACTACTAAGGGGGGGGGCTTTGACTACTAAACTAGTTTTATACTAACCCATTATTTTATATAAGTCCTAATCAGATATAGCCCCTTTAATCTTAGTAACCTAATAGGCCCGTTTAGCCTTCCTAACTATTTCTAAGAAGACCTTTTATTTTTTAAGGATAGGGGGTAATAAGGCCAAGGCTAACTCTAGTTCCCGTACCTACTAAATACGGGCCTTAAGGTAGGATTAATGGGTTTTAGAGTACTCTTCTATTCACCAGGGGGCCCACTTTCCCCGGCTTTATTGTTTTTTCCCCATTATTTAAATAACCATTAAGAATAAGTTAATAATCCAGCTGGCCTAGGCGTCTAGTTTAGCTAGGGTGAGTAGGTCCTTAAGGGTAAGTAAAGTTGAGGTCCTTACTTTAACGAGGTTTTTAAACTAAAGAAGGGCTGAATTCGGGACCGATATTAGCCCTAATTAGTATATTTGTTATTATTTATTGTTATTAAGGGGGATAATAGTTATAATAGGTTAGTAATTAGCTCCTGGATATAAGTATGGATAAAGTCCTGTGTACTTAAGGGGGATATTTGAGAAGGTCAGGTCAAGGATGTGACCACGGGTGTGGGTTGGAGCCCCTGCTTCTCCGATAAAGGAGAGGCCATAGTTATCAGCCCAGTCAACTAGATCATCTCCTCTATTCCAGCTAACGGATCCGAGTTCCTAGGAGTAGTAATAAGTATTAAAATCCCTAGTTATAAGGGCTTATAGTGGTGGTTAGTATTCTAGGAGGGTGGTTATTATATAATTATAAGGATCGCCTGGTTATTTATAGACGTTTATAATAATAGTATTATTAACCTTTAACCATAGGATATCCCTTATTTGGATAGGTCTTTATTATTGCACTTATAGCCTTATCCCCTTCCGTATATATGTTATTACCCTAGGCCTTGTTTCCCTACTATCCCAAAAATCAACTAGGATAAAGGAATTATACCCAGGGTGTATATTAATCTATATTCTGTTGGTGTAGCCTATCAAGGGCTCCTAGATAGGTACAATGTCGACCTAATCAGCTTAGCAGAGTTCTAGGAAAGTTGTGTATACTGGAGGCTTTTTCCCTATGTTACATTAGGTTATACGTAGTACCCGTGGGGGGGCCTGTTTAGGCCTACACCTCCGAGTCGAGGTCTAAGTGGGTATAGGCATTGGTGATATTATAGTCAGGTTTTTGAGTTACCCTCTGGCTCCTATTTTGGAGAGGGTAGATAGGGTGGTTGGTCTAAGGGAGGGCCTCGGGGTCTTCCACTTCGTCTTCATCTATACTACTAATTATATCCTTATCACTTAGGCATATAATCGATCTTTGGGAAGGGGTCCTGGTGTATAGGCATTTAGAGCCGGGTTGTTAGCCCTGATTAAGGCGGGAGTCTTGGGGTTGTTGAGTGCTGCTCTGGGTGGCGGTCTGGTTAATACTATTGCGGGCCTTAGAGGCCTTTTACCCAGCCTTCTAAATCCGTTTACGTTCCTTTCAACTTAGGAGGGTAGGATGACCGTTGACCATTAGGGGCCTAGCTGGATAGTCTATATAGCTGGCCTGAAAGGGCCCTAAGTAGTTAGTATACTTCGGTTTAGCTATACAAAGCTTAGTCTCATAGGAGTCTAAGGGCTTACCGCAGTTATTATAGAGTGGTCGTTAATTATAATACTGGCTTATGTGGTATCCCTGGTAACTAGGGTTATACTTAAGTAGGGTCCTTTTTTCCCTAATAAGCTGGGCCTTGCTGCTCTAGTTGAATAGTCTGAAGGGTGGTACTTTGACCGTAAAGGAGATAACCCAAGTGACTTTGTTTATAATAGGGTTTAGGCCAAGGTGGGATTGCTGGGCTAGGACTGGCTCGCGGCCAGTTTAGGCGATAACCTCCTCCCTAATTAGGGTTAATATATCAATACTTTCCCCATCTAGGCTTTAAAGCTTAGATGAGCAACGTAGGACAGCGTATATAAACCATTTTATAGGGGTTTCTACTTTAAAAACCCCTAAATAATTTATTAATTTTTATTTATTTCTAAAAAAAGTTTTATTGGATTTATTTATTTAGGGGCTTTAAGGAGTATCTAGTCAAAATATAGTAAATATGTGGGATATCTCCTAGTTATAGGCCAAGGGCCTGGCAGACTGTACAGCGCAGGGCGAAAGGGGCATTCTTCCGGGCAGCATCCAGGCCTTCCTCGGGGATACGGATAAAAACCCAGAGGTTTTTTAACTAAGCCTAAGCTTATGGGCGGGTAGCTCAGTGCTAGGCCGGGGTGGAGGCCGGGGTAAAGGCCGGGGCTGAGACTAGGGCTAGGGTTGGGGCTAATGCCGTAACGGTAACCCAATTCCAGGTTAAAATTAAAGTAACTTTGTTATTTATTAACTTTTTTAGAACTTAGATCACATAAATTATCACCTCCTTTATAATCTACTTTTTTGGCCCCTCAGAACTAAAAACCACGTTATCAACAAACTAGGCGATGGCCAAAAAGACATCCTTTCGGTCCTCATAGCATCTAATTTATTCATCGAAGGCGGCTAGGATAAATCCAGTGGCCACCCCACTTACGTTCAGCCCGCATGGCGCAGTGGCGTGCGTCTGGCAACCCCTCTCCATCGCAGAGGGGGCTGGTTCGATTCCAGCTGCGGGCACAAAGCGTTTGGGTCGCGCTTCGCCATAGGCAATGGTTGGACCCGCTATATGCGGGTCTTCCGGTCTCCCCCAGCCAGAATAATGCGGGACCGGCGGCCGGTACGTCGTTAACGAGACTAATTAGACTAAAAGGAGGCCTGGGGCCACCAACCAGCACGTTCCAGGTGTCCATTAAGGGCCCAGGACAACAATATAGGGCCTAGTGCCTAAGCGACTAAGGAGGGATAAGGTGCCCATTAAGGGCCCACCAATCCCGATTCACCAATTAGGGGCAAGGCGCTACCTGTGAAGGACCCGTTATGGGCGGGTCGGAATGACAAATTTGCGAGCTGTACTCGCCATTCACCATTACATTCGAACTTGAGTCAGGTAACCCAGCGGGACCTAGTAATATAGTATAATAGTTACGTAGCCACTAAGGCATGATTTGGAGGACGCTAGCCGGGTTCATGTACTGTAGTATATAGTTTGAGCTGCGGCTCTCCACGCCACATACCCCTAGGGAGGTCTGCCGCGAGGGTTCCGTAGCCCTTGCCGCCATGGCGTTAAATACTACAACAACAACAACAACCCACTTACGTTCAAGGGCCCCTTTACCGTAAAAGGGGCTACATTAGGAGAGTTAGGCTAACTTCCCCTAAAACTAGGCTAGAGTAGCTGGGCCTTAGTGTTACGGCAGCGCTTAGCCTTTAAGGGAAGGGTTAGCTCCAAAGGTAACCCAAAGCCCCGATCAGGGCCGGCCAGAGGGGCCAACTACAGTCCGGTACCCACCAGAGGCTATAAGGCCATCACGGGAGGGCTCTAAAAAAGAGAAGTAAAGACTTTTTAATTATTAAGGATCTTAGTGGTATATCACCTATTTCACTAACAGCGGATGCCAAGAAAAATTAGGCGAGAGGGAAGTTGTGGCCCCACTCGAAGTAGAGACAGTTAACCCGGCTCAGGCGGTGGGAATCCGATACGACGGGAGGATACGATCCAACGCGGGGCTTCCATACCGGCTGATATCTGGGCCTTTCGAACTCGGAGCTAGAAGGTATTTCTGCCCAGAAATCCACCTTGGGAAGAGTCTCGAGGTGGAAGTTGTCGTTGCATTCCCAGAACATCTGACGTCTTCCAAAATGCAGGACTCGCGGAGACAAGACCCGCTCTTGCATAACCCAGCCTCGGGTCGTTAGCATCTCCTTCTCAAATTCTCTCCTCCAGCTGATTCTCAAATCATTCCCACAGATGTGGGGTACAGGTTCATCTGACCCATTAAGTGGTATGTTCACAACAGTGACCTTGACCTTTTCTGGGTCACGGGAGAAGAACAGGCCCGCGTCGTCATCTGCAGCACCTAGGGCGGAGATACAGATGAACGAGCTTGCATAAACCTTGTGCATTGCAGATGCCTCCTCTCGCCAGTCGTTTTCGAAGTCCTGGAAAATACAGAACCTGTCGATCCAGAGGTAGCGTAAGTGAAGCCGTTCTAACACGGTGAAGTCTTGTATCAGGGTAACACTTCAGTTGATGCTGGTGTTGGTGACTGTTGTACTCGGCTCCATCAGCGAGGTTTAGCTGTTCCAGGGTGGTATGGTTGATCATCAGCATTTTGATTTCAGAAACACCGTGATCAACAGCTTGCACTAGGTACGGGTCACAGACTTTAGCTTTCAAATGTCGATTATCAAGGTGATCTCTTTGTTCTACTCACATTGTTCGTGGATAGCCTGGATTTTGACCACTGTCTCTTGGGTCTGAAGCATAGCCGGTGCAATGCGGCAGACCAGAAGCTTCGCATAAGCGGCAGCTGCCAACGCTGCATAGCCTTGCCATTCCTTATTCTTATGCGAGTCCGAATAGTCGCAGATTCCTCGGATAACCACACAAGGAAAGTGATTCATCAAACCGGCAGCCTCCATCTCGAAGCAGAGAACGCCCTTGGCTGCTGCCAGCTTGTCTCTGATTCTCGCATCTTTCATGAGCTGGTTTCCAGACGCAACTAATCCATAATGGATCACCGGGGCGTTTCCTGTCACTCGTGGTGCCCTATCAGTTGGTTTGTCCACACAGTTGCCAGTCGTCTCCTGTGCCTCTTTATAAACAATATCCCTGGGATACAGCCGGTCTGAATCAAGGCTTGGGCGCCCAAATACTTCGTTGAAGTCGGGATCGGATTCCAATATTTTGGTGATTGCTTGATTCACCATGCTACGTCGAGGGGAACTAAATAGGAAGCAAAGGAACTGGAGGAACCAGCGGGATTCAGGGACAGATTGAACGCATAGTAGCCAGTAGGTAAGATTTGGAGGACGCTAGTAAGGGCTGTGTACTAACGTCCCACACCCACATCCGGTCCACCCCCCATGTGGGCCACCACAAAATGCCTCATCACCATGACTACCCCTCATCTACTCCTAGCCACAGCTTTTTCAATTTTTCATTAATTAACACCAAATTTTCGTTGAACGGAGATAATTGATTGATGAAGTAGTATACCGAAGCCCAGGTTGACCAGGCTCTTGACGCCATTACAAACGGTCTCTCCCACCGAAAAGCATTATTAGAATATGGTGTTCCAAAGTCAACGCTTGAGCGACGTCTCCAGGGCAACAGGGGACGAAATGTGGCTTTCCAGCGCTTTCAAAGGCTTTCCCCAGAACAAGAGACTCATCTGGCTGAATGGGTGCGTGTGCAGGCTGCCCTAGGCCTACCTCCGACACTTTAACAACTTAGGGAATTCGCTGGACGGATCCTATCGATTAATGGAGACCCCCAACCTCTTGGGAAGAACTGGATTCAGTCTTTTATTAAGAGGAATCCATTAATCAAGGTTCACAGAAGTAGAGCTATTGATTCCCAGCGTATTAATGGGGCATCTACTAATATTATCAAAGAGTAGTTTAAATACCTCACCATCCCTGAGATCATAAAGATCAAAGTAACCAACCGATATAATATGGACGAAACGGGGATTCTCGAGGGCAGGGGATCTAATGGGTTAGTCCTGGGATCCTCTAAGACTCGATCTATTCATAAAAAACAACCTGGATTACGAGCATGGACGTCCCTCATCGAATGTATCTCAGTAACTGGTAAATACCTCCTACCACTTATTATATATAAGGGGAAGAGTGTCCAATAGTAATAGTTCCCTCTTGACCTTACCCCATACGATTCCTAGAAATTCATAGTAATAGAGAATGGTTAGACGTCTGATTTTACGGTTATAGAGTGGCTTAAAGAGGTTTTTATACCTATGACCACCCCTAGGGACCCTAAAGAGACCAGATTACTTATCCTCGATCGCCACGGAAATCACGAAACCACGGAATTTATGTATATATACTACCGGAACAACATACACCTCCTCTTCCTACCTCCATACACCTCCCACGTACTCCAACCTCTTAATCAGTCAGTATTTGGGCCACTCAAAGCAGTATATAAGAAATAACTCGGGGACCAGGCTATATAGGACTATAGTACTATCACAGGGAAATGGACGTTTATTTACTGTTATGGGCTGGCTCGTAAGGTAGCGTTGATTACTAAAAACATTATTAGTGGTTAGAGATTTACTAGTATGTGGCTAGTTAACGTTGCTAGGCCCCTCCTGAGCCCTCTACTATTTGAGAACGTTATTACACCGGTTAAATAAGGGGGACAAGTCACTAAAGGTTACTGTAATGTTATCTTAGGTGAAAAATGGGCGTCGAACACATTAGTAGTACGTTGGTCAACTCCTAGGAGGAGGCAGGAGTTACAGGACTATTTCGATTTATTCAGTAAGATCGAGAACGACGTTAATACCCAACGTCTACTATTCAGGAAGGTCCAGAAAGCCTGGGACGAGAGGGACTACCAACTAGCTGCAGCCCAGCGAAAAATCATATCACTGGAAGTAGAGGTTAAGGCTAGTAGGGCTAGGAAAAGGAAGAAGGTCACTATAAGCCCAAATTCGAAGTTCGCCAACATTGAGGCCATCCGGAGGGCTCAGATTGAGGCTAGCGAAGTCGACGATAACTCAGATGAATCCAGCGCCTCTGCTAACCCTAGTGACGATGGTAGTTGTATTGTTATGGTATCAAAATAGGTGGAATAATAGCCTGAAGTTGATGTGTGGTGAAATGCATCGTCATTTTGTGGTGGCCCACATGGGGGGGTGGACCGGATGTGGGTGTGGGACGTTACTGAGTGGTGTTACGGGCTAAGCCCTTCACATGCGATACTACCAGCAAAGCTCGGCATTAGAGTGAGACATCAAGGGTAGGAGATGAAAGGACACATAGATGCAGCTAAAGGAACAAGAAACCTTCCTTCCTCATCTGAGGATTCTCAGTCGAGAAAGGAAGTACGAGTTGCAACATTGCTCCTACTACCCCGCGTCCTATCCGCGACAAGTGGGATGATTATGGCTATAGTGGTCGTATTTATTACTGGATTTATTAGTTGACGATGGGGTGGAAACCTTCCCGTTGCCTGTGTTCTGTTAGTTGATGTTGGTAGTCTTTTTAAAAGTAGCGATACTAATCTTCTACTCTTTATTTTATATAAAAATAAATAGGGTTTAGACGATATTATTCTACGTGGGCGTCTTATTATTGGTAGTATAGAACTTGTATATATTTAGAAACCTTATTTTAAAGTAGTTCAGGAGAATAATAGACTAATAATAATTAGAATACTTACCGACGAGGCTAGTAATACAGCTACGGAGGTACTGGGCACACTTGAGCGCGTCATAAAGTGTCTTATGGTCTTCCGTAGTACCCTTGTTAAACTTGTCGATAAGTACACTAACTACGTCCTCTAAAACCTTAGGGATATACTTTTTTAATACTTTCATTAACTTATATAAGTCGCCATCATTTTCCCAGCCTGTGTTAAGGAGCTTATCGATGAGGCTCTCTATAACTATAATAAGGATATTATGGGTAATGTCGCGGTTAATTATCTAAACCTCTTTTTTATTATTATTAAAGGGCTTAGGGACGTCCACTTTAATATACTTCTCAACTCTAGCGGCTCAGAGTGTGGCACCGATGGAGACCTTTTAGGTCATCTAATTCAACTCACTATGTAACTTCGGTACGTTAACAGGCGTCGTTCTCGTATATTCACCGGATATAATAGCGGTTAATAGAGTTAACATAAGGGGTAAATTATAATAAATTTACGAGGTGGTTAACTAGTCTACGCATACTCAACTATGATTTTTAAGGTAGTGGATTAGATTACGTACACTTAATAGTTCTTATAATAACTAAATCTACTTATTATCGTAAAGTATACAATCAAAAAGTTACTAAAAAATCTACTATAACATATTTTAACGTATTACGGATTTAAAAAGTGTCATGATATAGCCCACAATTACTGTCCCGTAATTGTGGTTCCACTTTTGCGACAAAAAGTAAATAAACGGGGTGGTTAACGATAAAATCAGCTAATCCATACATAAGAAGAACGAGTAAATAACGTAAACGATAAGGTAATTATTAGGATAACCAAAAAGGTAGAGGTAACCGCGAAATTCGATATAGTAATCGAAAAAGTCGGGTTAGGCTTATAACCTATGGAAGGAACGTAATGTGTATAATACTAAAACCTGCCCTATGGGCCCAAGCGCTAAAGGGGCTAATTAGAGGACCGCTACTACCTGGTGGCATGGCTGCCAGAGTGGCGGGCACTGCCAACATATTGGGCTATACGTAGTACTCGTGAGGGGGCCTGTTTAGGTTTACGCCTCTGAATTGAGGTCTAGGTGGGTATAAGTATTAGTGATGTTATAGTTATGCTTTTAAGTTATTCTTAGGCTCTTATTTTGGAGAGAGTGGATGGGGTGGTTGGTTTGAGGGAGGGCCTCGGGGTCTTCCGCCTCGTCTTTATTTATACTATTAGTTGTATTCCCATCACCTAAATAAACGATTAATCCTTAGGAGGGGGTCCTAGTGATAAACGCTTAGAGCCAGGTTGTTAGCCCTGATCCGGAGGGGAGTCCTGGGGTTATTAAGTATTACTCTGGGTGGTGGTCTGGTTAATGCTATTGCGGGCCTCGAAGGCCTTTTACCCAGCTTTCTGAATCCGTCTACGTTCCTTTTAGCCTAGGAGGGTAGGATGACCGTTAACGATTAGGGGCCTAGTTGGGCAATTTATATAGCCGGCTTAGAAGGGCCCTAAGTAGTTAGTATACTTCGGCTTAGTTATATATGGCTTGGTATTATGGGAGTTTATGGGTTTATTATAATTATTATAGAGTGTTAGGTGGTTATAGTATTAGTTTATATGGCATCCGTAGTAGCTGGGGTTATGCTTTGTTAGGGTCTTCTTTTTCCGGATAAGTTGGGCCTTATTACTTTGGTTAAATAGTTTAAAAGGTGGTACCTTTATTATAAAGGAGACCACCTAAGTGACTTTGTTTGTAGTTAGGTTTGGGCTTAGGTGGGATTGCTGGGTTAAGGTAGGCTTGTGGCCAGTCTGGGCGATAACCTCGTCTTCGATCAGGGTTACTACGTCTATGCTCTCCCTATCCAGGCTTCGGAGCTGGAAAGGGTAGCGTGGGACAGCGTATATAAACCAATTTATAAGGGTTTTTATTTTAAAAACCCCTAAGTAGTTTACTAGTGTTTACTTATTTCTAAGAAGGCTTTACTGGATTTATTTATTTAGGGGCTTTAAGGAGTATCCAGTTAAGATATAGTAGATGTGTGGGATATCTCCTAGTTGTAGGCCAAGGGCCTAGCAGATTATACAGCGCAGGGCGAAAGGGGCGTTCTTCCGGGTAATATCCAGGCTTTCCTCGGGGATACGGACAAAAACCCGGAGGTCTTTTAGCTAAGCTTAGGCTTGCGGGTGGGTAGGGGCTCGGTTTTAGGCCGGGGCGGAGACCGGGGCTAAAACTGGGACTAGGACCAGGGCTACTACCGCAACGGTAACCCAGTTCCGGGTCAGAGTTCGGGTAACTTCATTATTCATAAGCCTTTTCAAAACCTGAATCACACAGGCGGTTACCTCTTTTACAATCTACTTTTTAAGTCCCTTAAAACTAAAGACCACATTATTAATAAATTAGGTAATAATTAAAAAGGCATCTTTTCGGACCTCATAAAGTCTAGCCTGTTCATCAAAGGTAACTAGGATAAGTCCAATAACCGCCCCACTTACGTTCAGGGGCCCCTTTACTGTAGAGGGGGCTATATCCAGAGTATTAAGCTAACTTCCCACAAAGCTGGGCCGGAATAGCTGGGCCTTAGTATCGCAGTGGCGCTTAGCCCTTAAGGTAGGGGTTAACTCTAGAGGTGACCCAAAGGCCCGATCAGGGCTAACCGGGGGGGCCAGCTATAATCCAGTACCCACCGGAGGCTATAAGGCCATCGCGGGAGGGCTCCGGGAAGGAGAGGTGAAGACTTTTCAACTATTAAGGATCTTAGTAGTATATCACCTATTTTACTAATAGCGGGTGCTAAGAAAAATTAGGCGAGAGGGAAGTTGGTTCGTAGAAGTAGACAACATCATAATCCCAAGTCATGGGCCGTGAGGTTCAACCTACTGTAGTGAACCATTGTTTCCGCGAAGTAAAGAGCATGCATGGCGAGATGTATATTTTATATATGAAGACAATAAGGATTCGTATTTTCTGACACCTGCATACTGCGTCATGCAACATATCCAGTTGCCATCAGCTATCGCTGCATATGATCACACGACCTCAAGTAATAACGCAGTCAACGCAGACAAAAGCCCTACTGATAGTGCTATCTCACAAGGTAATTAGTTAAGAAACTATTGTGAGATCTTAAAGTCAAGAGTGATTGGCCGCACCTGGGTCCCAAAGTCACACCAGATGAAGAAGGCAGCGTTCATCCAGTCTCAAGACCGCCGCGGCAAAGGATTGATCGCCTATCTATCTTTGGCTTGAAGCTTGACCGGACCTAGGACTGTGTTTGTCGGGATGAACGCCAATGCTGATACACGGTTCAGACGAAAAGTGGCCGGCTCATCCGCCGGGCTGGGTCTCCTGCACGGAGCTGAGCGAGACGGGGTGAACAGGTGAGCAGGGCGCCGCGGTGGGCCCTGCCAACTGACACGCCGTTGGTCGCAGAAGCAGAGAGAGTTGGAGTATCCGTATGTGAGCTGCAAACCCCATAGACGCCAGAAGACCGTGCGTTGGTCCCCATGGTGGCCTCTAACCCTCGTCATACTCGGGCTCGCCGTCTGTCACAAGCATGTTTGGGATGATTAAGTCCCTGTGTAATTCGAGTCATGTTACCATTCGGATTCGCAACCTACGCTAGAGAATATTGAACTAGTGTGAGTTTAATTCTATACAAAATGCATTCAAGACACGAGAGGATGACGGCTCATAAATAACAGTCCTCGTCTGCTCCTGCAAGTTCACGCTTATACACATATTAGCCTTCCTACCTTTACCACAGTCTCAAATCCGCGGCCCCAAACCATATCGTCAACACGACCAAATACTTCGTTCCTTCATCTGATACAACCACAATGAAGCTCATTTCGGCCACCCTCATTCTCGGCGTCTTGTCGAGCCTCGCCCTCGCAGGCGTGGTCGATAGCAGCGCCAACAGTCTCTTCCGACGCCAGGGAAATTTCTGCGGCTCGGGCAACTGCGGTGCTTGCGATACCGTTCAGAAAATCAAGCAATGCTGTGTGGCGGATGACGGGAAGCCCACGGCGGGCCGGTGCTCGATTTGCCCATGCTAAGGCTAGGGTACGTCCTGGGGAAGGGTTATTAGTGGTATCACAACATGCATTTGGTTTAAAGCGACATAGCGGGAATCGGAAACCTCGGAGAAGGAAGTTTGCACGGTCACGATCTTGGGCTGAGCCTAGCATAGCGAAATACGATTAAAGCAACTTCATTCTGATTTATATCTCCGCACGTAGCCTCGTTTCTATTCAGCCAGAGTCACAGAATTTCGCGACCGGGAAATATCTACTTCAAAGCTACGCTGTACGGTCCAATCCTCCAGCCTCTCGCACATTAGACTGCTCGTTGTTAGCATGATTGCCGTTCATCAGCATCCTAGCCACCTCATCATCGTCGTGTGGCGCCCGCAACTTTCCAACCGGCTTATGCTCGTTGCCTCTGGGCCTCGTGATAATGATCCCCTCCCTCGCCTCGCCGAAGGCTCCCCCCACACCAGCGAAGGTCGTCCGGAGTGCGGCAAGCGACTTGGCTCGTTCAGGCAGCTCGTCCTCCACCTCCCAGCCCAGGCCCAGGTATTGGTTCTCCTTGGGACGCACAGCGGGGTGGCAGAACAGGCTCAGGACGCACGGCCGCTCGCCCGAGGTCTCGGTGCTCCGGCCGGTGCCGTGCCAGATGCGGCCTTCGAAGATCAGGGCGGCTCCTGCGGGTGCTTCGCAGGCGATGGAGCCTTCCTGTAACAAAGGGGTCTGGTTAGTAGAAGGAGGTTGAATGGGGTGTTGATGAGGCGTACGCTGGAGAAGACGTTCCGTGGTCGGACGTTGGTGTTGTGGGATCCGGGGAAGATGCGGGTACCACCGTTCTTTTCGGTGAAGTCGCACAAGAGCCAGGACACGTTGAGAGCGACGGGTTTGGTGCGGCCGTGGCCCATGACGCCCTGGTCCCAGTGGAGGACTTGCGGTAGACCTCCGGGTCGGGCAATGTTGACCTGTCGGTAGGGTTAGTTGGTTCTTTCCCTGACAGAATATTTCGAAAGAACTCACGTTGTACGACCACAGAAGAGGGTTGTCGCAGGCCAAATACCACGGAATGAGCTCATCAATCAGAGTATGATTCAGTAGGTCAACAAACTCTGGGCCCTTGTTCAAAAGGTTTCAGATGCGTTGGTTGGGCTTCTTGGGTCCGCCGTCAAAGGTGGCCACACCAGCCTTGCGTTCGCCTGATGCCTGTTCCTGGGCTGCCTTCTTGAGGATGGCAACCTGCTCGGGAGAGAGAGCGTTCTTTAAGAGTCTTCATTGACTTGTCAGCGAAATTCAGATGATGAGTAGGCAACTGACCCATAACCCCATTTCCTGAGGTCGCGTTTGACCTGTTCAATATCCTCCGTCGGCCTGGGGAGCTCGTTCGGATACAGTTCCTCCTTCGGCCTGGGCGCATCGGTAGGGTTCGGGGTAATTAGATCCGCAAAGCGGATTGCCGGGGCGAGGTCTCACGAACTCTTTCCTTTGCCTGCAGTCAAGAAGACTAAGGTTTGGTGGTCCTCCCTCCCATCTCTCAAATCCTCGAAGCGTTCTGGATTCCACGCGATCTCGAACAGAGGTTCACCCTCGGGTGCGGACTCCAGCAGCTTGACCGGTGTGGAGCGCGCGTCGACCCAGATAGGGGCTTCCGAGTAGTCGCCTTCGGAAAATGTGATTTTCGCCAGTCCGTTAATTTCCCGGAAAGTCTATGTGATCGGGGAGTCAGTCCCCGCCAGTGCTGGCTGTAACATACCGACGTCGGAGATTTAGCTACCTGTAACTTCTCGACCAAAATCCCCCGGGCCAGCTTGCTTTGTGCAGTAAAAACCTCGGCCTTGTTGCCATATTTGATGTGGCTAAAGTCAAGGCCTGAGCCTAAATATTTGGTAGCCGGCGGCATAGAAATGTTGGAAGTTTAAAAGCACTTTGCTACGCCGGGTGGAGGTTTGTGGTGATGATTTCAGTTCAATGAAAATCCAATCGTTTTCGGGGGCAGTGTACCAGCATTTATGTCTTCGTCTGTCAATCTCCTGTTTGGTTATTCGGCATTCCAAGCCGCTGCTCTCCGCGAGGCGAAACCCAATCAGTTCCGGACGAGCCTTATTTTCGCAGAAATCCATGCTAGGAATTTGAGCGAATGCATGCGGCTTATTGTATTATCACTGAAGAGAGGATCAAGCTTGCTTTGTAAAGACTTGGATGTTCCATCGGCAGTTGATAGGATTGCACTGAACGAGCGATAAGGTTTCTCTAAAGCTCGTCGGTCCCGGTCTCGGTTTCGGTTCTGGCTGGTGAACCGCAAGAAACTCGATTAAGGTTTGTGCAAGTCAAGTGAAGTGTCAGCCGTGTCGAGGCATGCGTTGTTACCCGATCTCAAGAGAATGGTTCCTAGGAATCGCATAACACTTATAGTGACTGGGAGATCTCAAGGCCAGGCCGCCTAAGTAAAAAGCGCAGCTTTTCCCCATCAGAAATTTGAGGTGGTCAGGCAACACGACACGGACGCACATCGACCAAACCTTACCTTGCAACTGAATTCCAGCTATCGGGTTGCCATCAACAGTACGGTGAATCTTTAGGGAATGATCCGAAGTCCTCATTGGTCCGGACGATGCGCCGGTTGACCCGTCCCAAAGGACTCCCGTGTCGTTGTGGGGTCTAGAAATTAGTTGAAGAAGTCGCATACTCTGCTCAAAGACGTAAGTGACACATCTGATTTCAATTGCTTACACTGCCCAAGACCGATTTCGACGGGAACAGGCCTATTTTCAACAAATTCGCTGCAATGACTCAAGGTGCTGATCACCTGATGAATCCAAACATGAAGTTGTCGTGAGAACCCTGAGGATCCCATTGTGGAGAGCGCGACGGCATCGCCACTTTCAACAGCTGAGCAACACCGTCCGTCAAATGGCGGTCAACTTACTCCGAGTCGCGTACGAAATTGAAGCTCATCTTCGTGGCCAGAACGATGTGCCGTCGGCTCATTGCGCATCCTGTAAACGATAACGACCCTCAGGCGATGCTCAACAATTTTCTTGGCACGTTGCGTGGACCTGTGGAGTGATCGGCAGACCTACAGCAGTTCAATCGGCGACTCTCGTGGCATCTGCGAGAATTCAACGGAGGCGACGAGAGGTCTAGAAGGCCGTTCCTCAATTGCTGCGGGATGTCGACTCGTTGAGGGCGTTCGCGGTGGACCGCTCGTTTGGCGTGAGAACTCAAAATCGGGGGCATGCCAAGAAGAGGCTGCATCGTGAGGCCCCCTCCTTCAAGCTTCACATCCCCTAGTCCAGCTGAGGAGTTTTGGGGGAGGGCTGGACAGGGGGCCAGCCCCGCTACGACACCACTCTCTGCTGCAGGCTGGGTGATGTTGCATAGGGTTGCGTGGAGTTGACGAGCGCAAAAACGGAAAATTGCGGCCCCCCTCAAGCCAAGGCGGATTTCTCCTGGCGGAAAGTCACGCCTGGTCGGGCGCTCGCTGGTTGCTTGGGTGCTGGGTGCTACTCTCGAGGGGAGACAGGACGTGGTGTCGATCATCCGCAGGCCGGCGTCATCCGGGTCGAGACATGCAGGGAGCTCCCTACCAAGCTTCGAGAAGGGCGGCGAACCGGAGGCGAGGGAATGTTGGGATCGCAAGGCCCCCTCCCTCTCCGCCGCCGTGCGCCAAGAGGCGATGTGAAACAGGACAGCTCACAATCGGATCTATTTGGGCGCAGTCGAATGAGAGAGACACGGCTGCTAGCAGCCTGCTCATTGGCGATACCTAAGCAATAGCTGCTTGCGAGGCCGGCCGGGCGAGGAGCGGAGAGGGGGCATGCGTGTCGCCCGTGGCTCTGCTGGTTTTGGGTCTTGGCGGGGATGTGCCGGCGGCAAGTGATTGTCGTCTCAAGTAATGGGCCGAACCTAAAAAAGGTTTTTTTTCTGACTTGTTATTTTCGTTTGAGTGGTTGGAGGACAAGAAGAGGACGCCTCATCGCGGCATTAGTTTGCTGCTTGATTGATGGCGATGCTGCAGCGGGACGCGTAAAGCAGTAGAGTATACCATCTTGGCGATTGGGCTTTTGAGATCGCGAAGTGGTGATAGCCTATACTTCTTGCAGTAGCTTGTGATTCTATTTTCCGGTCATCGTGTTGCACGAGGTAGAGTAATAGAGTACTGCAGTAAAGCCTGGTGTCGCGGCGCCTGTGGTGGTTTTGCTGCCGGGTCTCGCCCGGCATTGACCCTGCCCATGGACCCAAAGTGCGGTCATATCCGTACGATGATGCTGTCAACCGTGGCACGCGACACATTTCCACCCTGGGGCGATCAACATTCTACTACGCTGTACGCCGAATCCGCCCTCAGACACGTTCCAAGGGGCCCCCAGACGTATCGCATTAAGCTTTCCTGGGGATTTCGGGGTTATCGGCGAGGCAGCAAGGAGGAGAAACAGTGTTGTCCGAGTGTTGGGGGCTTCCGGTGCTCGCAAGATGAGGATGCACAGCGCTCATCTTAGGTAATTAGCGTGTGTTCAGTAAACGGGCCCTTGGGTGCGGGGCCAACTTAGTCAGTGGTATATAGCAGTGTAGCAGTGTATAGAACGTTTAGTGGGCTTTGGTCAGTATTGGTCAGTGGTGCAAACACTGACAGTGCCGGGATGCTGAGTCGTCAGTTGAGGCTGGGGCCGCTGGGGTGTTTCTTGGCTTCGCTCATCGAAGCCCACTTTTGAATAGCTGCAATTTGAATGGAGGCGCTGGATGGGGACCGCCATTGCCAAGCACCAACCAAGACCCAAGCCTCCAGGTGACGATGGGCGGCCACTGCCCGAGACAACGCCGTCCCGTCCTGTCCTACGTGGTTTCTTTTTTGTCGTGTGTTCCAGAAGTTCCTGAGGAAGGAGGAAGGGGCAGCCCGTTTCCCATTGTTTGTTCGTTAAGGTTATATATCAAGCATCATCCCGCCCTGGTTGTTGTTGGTTCCAATCCACACCATCTCATCTCACCAACTTACTCTCAACTACATCACGCATCGCATTGCATCTTTGCAGCCACTTGAGCCTTCTCTGCAGTCCAATTCCCAACCACTAATCAACCACACACCACCAAAATGCACTTCAGCCGCGTCGCCCTCTCACTCGCCGTCGCCGCCTTTGTAAAGGCCGACGTCAAGCTCGACGACGACGACATCCCCACGCAGTGCAATGCCGTCTGCCGCCCCATCTACGAGCTCGGCCGCACCTGTGACGTCGACGACGACCAAATCACCGACGACCGCACCGAGGAGTACCTCGAGGCCCAGTGCGTTTGCACCAACGACAGCTTCAACGTCTCGCAGTACGCCGCCCTCTGCGCCAGCTGCATGGACCAGAACGTCACCGACCGCGACGACCTCGATGGTGAGTACATTTACCTTCCATCTCACTCTCATTGACACCCCAACTAACACCATCCAGACATCAACGACATCCTGAGGACCTGCGGCTTCACCAGCACCTCGTACGCCTCAACCGCGTCCTACGCCTCCTCCACGCCCTCGGTCCAGGCGACCCGCCCCACGGCCTCCAGCCAGCTGACCACCACCATCACCCCCGGCGCCACCTCGCCGACCCAGACCACCTCCGGCGGCAGCAACAGCAGCCCCACCACCGCCGCCTCCGGAGCCTCCCAGACCCCGAACGCCGCCGGCGTCGTCTCTCCCAAGGGCCTCGGCCTGCTCGGCGCCGCTGCCGTCGGCGCTCTTATGCTGTAATTGAAGAACAACGATTCATGATTTGTTGACGGGCTTTACGAGGATATCAATTTGGAATTTTCGCCAGAGGGTTACGAGCACAGTTATACCCAGCATTTACAGTCGTTTCAGGTAGTTCGATGGGCTCCGGTGCGTCTCCGCGACAAGAGATCACCGATTCGCTGATAAATAATAATCGCTTTCCATTATTTCTTGGTATCAATGCATATGTTCGCCGTGATAAGATGTATGATATCAGCAAACTCACGTCTGTGCCCCGGTACCCAGTCAATTAGCCGAAACTTTAGACCAGCATCAAATCACGAAAGTTGCTGGTGGCGGTTTTTGACAGGAGGGAGGTAAAGCATGTTTGCCCAGCAACACAATCACTGCCGTGCATGTAGCCTGAGGTCTTCATCACGATGCTCAACACTGCAGAATGTGAAGTTATTCACAGACAGGACCTTTGTTGTCGGTGATTAACATGGTCTATTCCTCATAGTTATAAAGGTTACATCCGTCATCCTCCATAGAGCGTTGCCTCAAGCCGCAGTTCTACGATTATCTACACGTCTACCTTTCAGGTACAATCCAACCGTACAGCCAGGACTCTCGATAACTAGCACCCGACACGAAACATGTGCATCATGGGCCGCAGCACGTGCAACTGCCCTTGCGGCTGCATTGCTGGGCTTCGCTATGTCGAGCAAAAATGCGACAGCTGCATCAAGGGCTTCCATAATGATGGCCACGTGCCGTCAGAGCTGCCTAGTAGAATAGAAAGATGATAGAGCGGAGGCCAGAGCTTACATATAGCGAACTCAATATACCCTGAAGTCATTCTAGAAGAAAAAGAAAACAGCCAAAATGTGGCAGTTATCTCACTGGTACGGGTAGACTTCATATGGGCAAAAAGTGATTATCTCCTTAAACTACTGAGAAGGTCTACATAGGACTTTCACACTTCCCTCTCGCCTAATTTTTCTTAGCATCCGCTGTTAATGAAATAGGTGATACACCACTAAGATCCTTAACAGCTGAAAACTCTTCACCTCTCCCTCCCGGAGCCCTCCCACGATGACCTCTTAGCCTCCGGTGGGCACCGGGCTGTAACTGGCCCCTCTAGCTAGCCCTAATCGAGGCTTTGGACTACCTCCAGAGCTAACCCCTACCTTAAGGGTTAAGCGCTGCTACGACACCGAGGCCTAGCTATCCCGGCCTAGCCTTATGGGAAGTTAACCTAATACTCCTAATATAGCCCCCTCTACGGTAAAGGGGCCCTCGAACATAAACGGGGCGGCTACTGGATCTATCCTAGCCGCTTTAGACAAATAAACCAGACTTTACGAGGTCCGAAAGGATGTTTTCCTGATTATCGCCTAGTCTATTGATAATGTGGTCTCCAGCTTTGAGGGGCCTAGAAAGTAGATCGCAAAGGAGGCTACGACCTACGTAATTTAGGCCCTAAAAAGGTTTATAAAGAATAAAGTTACCCTTACCCCGACCCCACCCTAGAACTGGGTTATTGTTGTAGCCTTAACCCCAGTTATAACCCCGGTCCTAGCCCCGGCCCTAGCCCAAAACCGGGCCCTTACCCGCCTATAAGCCTAGGCATAACTGGAAAATCTCCGGGTTTTTATCCGTATCCCCAAGGAAGGCCTAGAGGCTACCCAGAAGATCGCCCTTTTCGCCCTACGCCGTATAGTTTACCAAGCCCTTAGCCTACAACTAAGAGACATTCCACATCTCTACCATATCTTAACTAGATACTCCTTAAAGCCCCTAAACAAACAAGTCCAGCAAAATCTTGTTAGAAATAAATAAAAGTTAGTGGATTACCTAGGGGCTCTAAAAATAGAAACCCCTATAAAATGGTTTATATACACCGTTCTATACTACCCATCTAAGCTCCAAAGCTTAAATGGGAAAAGTATTAATATATTAACCCTAATTAAAGACAAGGTTATCGCTTAGATTAACTATAAACCTACCCTAACCCAGTAATCCCACCTTAGCCCAAACCCTACTATAAACAAAGTTACTTGGGTTATCTCCTTCACAACTAAGGTACTACCCTTTAGATTATTTAACTAAAGTAGTAAAGCCCAGATTATCCGGAAAAAGAGGACCCTACTTAGGTATAACCCTAGCTACTAGGGATACTACATAAACCAGTACTATAACCGGCGGCCACTTTACAACAACTACGATAAGCCCTTAAACTCCCACAAAACCGAGCCCTATATAACTAAGCCGAAGTATATTAACTACTTAGGGCCCTTCTAAGCTGGCTATACAGATTATCCAGCTAGGCCCCTAATGGTTAACGGTTACCCTACCCTTCTAACCCGAAAAGAACGTGGACGAATCCGGAAAGTTGGGCAAAAGGCCTCCGAGGCCCGCGATAACACCAACCAGACCAACCAGACCACCACTCAGAGTAACACTTAACAACCCCAAAACTCTCCTCCTAATCAGGGCCAACAGCCTGGCTCTAAGTGCCCATATAATAGGACACCCTCTTAAGGATTAATCGTTTATTTAGGTGATGGGGATATAATTAGTAGCATAAACGAAGATGAGGCTGAAGATCCCGAAGCCCTCCCTTAAACCAACCACCCCATCCACCCTCTCCGAAGCAAAAGCCAGAGGGTAGCTTAAAAGCCTAACTATAACATCACCAATGCCTACACTCACCTCGATCTCGATTCGAAGGCGTAGGCCTAAAGAGACCACCCCTCGGGCACTATATGTGGCCCAATACAACGTGGGGAAAAAGCCTCCAGCATATACGGCTTTCCTAGAGTTCTACTAAGCTAATCAGGTCGATATAATACTTATCTAGGAGCCCTGGATAAGTTACACTAATAGGATACAAATGAATATATACCCTGGGTTTAATTCTTATATTCTAATTAATTTTTAGAATAGTAATGTCACACGTCTTTTGTCCTTAACGACAGTCACGTGAACCATCATGTGACTAGCGTCGCCCTTATAAGGAGGCGCTGTAAGTTAGAGGACTTAGATGTGGTATTATAAATACACTTAAGATATTGAGATATATATATTCACTGAAATACTGGTGAACTCCTCGATTGAGATATAGCCTTAGTGATCCCTATTGTAGCCCCCGGCTAGTAGGAAAAGGTTGTGATATATGGTAGTACGATTTGTTTTATTTTTTTTTTTCGACTTTACTGTTACCGTGAGGATTCACGTTGAGATAGAGGAATCGATTAGACCTTTTTGCGTTAACGATTTTGCTATTTTGGTTTAAGTGATTGGTTGATGGTAGGAAAGAAGAAGGGTAGAAGGTCGTAGGCTTAGTAGACGATAATACCGTCGTTAACGCCGACTTTACTCGTACCGGGTAATACACTACCTACGGAGTGTTAAAACGACGATGTGATGGTGAGCTTTAACCCGGGATACCGAGCCGAAGCTTGAAAGTTGTGTGCTTTTTGGTTAGTCTACGAAGACCACAATTTCACCACCGGCCTTAATAAGAAATTCCGTAATCAGACCGTAAACCTTGTTTATGTTAAATAGGGAGACGATGGCTATCCGTATATAATTTCCGATAATACTAACTAGAGAACAATAACCTACGATACTAGTGGATGGACTGTATATCTAAGCGACTATAACAATGCAATCATCGACGGAATCAAAGGCATTATCATAGCAAGGGAAACGATTAGCCTAATGATATTCTTTTCGCCCCCGTTGAGGGAAGAGAATCTTTACCTTAAAGGTGAAAAAATCACTCTTTTACCCACAAGAGATGAAAGGACCGTAACCCCCATTCAGTTGACGCTTATAGAGACTGAGTAGAAACCTAAATAAATAACGGAAACCACCATCTAAACTAAAGAAACGAAGGGGAAGGGAAAAGACCCTGAAAACTTAACTAAGTACGTTTTAGGATTTAGGTCCCCAAAGTAGGATAAGCCCTTTAGTATAACGTAAACTCTATTTCATGGGAATTCTGTGATGAATAACGACCTAGCTCCTAAAATAACTTAGTAGTAAAATCCTAGTTGGACGCTAAGAGAGTTATACACTACGCCGTAGTCACCTCCGTAACCGAGGATACCCCTAGTACCACTAGGGCTAGCGACCTTTATAAAGTTTACACCGGAAATCCCAGACCGAAGCTTAGCCCGAGAACGAGATTAGAGATTAGTGGAATTACTGAGTTTTAAAGTTATAATGAGTAGTGTTTTTAGCTGTTTTATGCGTAACCCTATTGTATACAATTAACTAGGATACTCCCCGCTAAGTGGAGGAATTCCGTAGAAATACGGAGTTTTCTGGTTAGACCTGGATAAAAAGTATAATCACGAGCTAATCTTCTATAAGAGAAATATCCCCTATTACAGGGAAGTTAATTTATGGATCTCTAGTCTAAAAGTTAAAACTAATAACTACGAAGTATAGATAGAAGTTATTTAGAATTAGACATCCCTTTTTTATAGAAAAGTTCTGAGTTAGTGGGAATATTATTTAGGGCTATGTAGGTTTGACCCTAGGTCAAAGGGTCGCCTAGGCGATAGGGTTGAACAGCAATAATCGATATATTGAATACGTAGTGTTGTTGTTGTTGTTTTTGTTGGAAGGAGGTTATTCCGACGTGGGCTAGGCCGGCTGTTGCCAGATCTAGTCGGTGCGCCAGAATCCCTGCCTTCTGATTGGTCCGGTCGGAACCGGCCAATCAGGAACCCGAAAGTGGGGCTATTGCCCGATTCGGATTCCAACAGGCTATGTGAACGTTAATAGTATAGAGTTAGTGGGTATTTTGTGATGTGAAATGTGTTAAAGAAGAGATTCGGCTTAACCTAGTGCAAAGCTATAAACTAGATTGTTAAAAACCGATTCACTATGGAAAAGATCCGCGATAACGCGGATATCCACACCTTCACATAGGACTACTTTAAGTATAGAAGAGTGTAAATAGGACTAATATCCATAACCCTCTAATTATTAATAATTTTCTATAATGCACTTAATCCAGAGCTTTAAACCCTTGTTAATGAGCTGAGTGGTCACAATACTATAGAAGAATATCTTAACTTTGTAGAGAGAAAACGTAAGGTAGTTTACTATAGTTTGTAGACGCTCATCGAAATCCACCACTCCATAGAACGGGAAAATGAGGTAATATAGAGTAGAGATTGAGACCATTATAAATAATAGTATTATAACTTTTAGTGTAATAAGTGTAAAGTACCTCAGAAATGCCCACCTGAAAATAGACCAGTTAACAATAATTAAAACTAGAAGGATAAATACCCTTGGGATACTCTGCGAAAATTCCCCAAATACAAGAGATTCGCCAAATATAGTAGACCAGGCTAGACCAACGGAGATGCCCACTACGTTTAGGAAGATGATAATAACAATTAGATGGTCGATAATCTTGTTAATTATGGATATATCCTTTAAGAGGTTATTAAAGTCCCTCCCTAGACATCATCGAGTATAAATAATAGTAGATAAGACACCGTAGGATAGACCAACGAGTTAACGTTCTCAGTAACGGAATCCATACCCCCGCCATCACTAAAGGATCATTTACCCGTTATAAGTTTAGGAATCCAATACGTTAATAACAAAATGGATTTCATCAGCACAGCCGCCGGTAATAATATACCCAAAAGGAACTCTCCCCTTAATAAGGGCTAAATTATGGATACCTAAGTTAAGCTAATTAAGAGAACTATACTAGTTAAGTGAATGCACCTTCGCCTTAAGGTGAAATCCGACGATAATAGTGTAACTGAGGAAGTTTGTATTAATATTGGAGCTTTTATAATCCTAGTGGATAAGGTTTAGGTACTCAAATTCACAAGGAATCCGATGTTCTAGATAATAGAGTTATGGACAATGAATATAGTTGAGTTAACCTTTTAGGTAACGAAGCAGACCATATTCAATTTCTACGTCCCTAGCATAGTCGGCAACGTTGAGATTAATGTCCACGTTGTAATTACCGTTGATGTAGTTAATATATTGGGTGTTAACTTATTATTGGGAATACCGTTTTGTGAAGACCACGGGTTAGTAGTTAATTTTAATAAGAGTATTATTAGATTTCGATCTGTTTTTAGAATAGAAGTGCTAATTATTTTTCGGAGGTAATAGCAAATTACGAGATGTGTTAATAACGCTTACACCATAATAATTCCCCCACAAATAAATACCTTCGTGGTAACCAATTTCCTTAATCTCCTATTAGTAGAATTTTAACTAAATAAAACATAGTAATTTTACGCTCTCCACGAGAATACCGTCGATGGAACCCTTATAATGGATACACCGAGACTTATGTTAATAAGGAATACCATAAACTACCCGTTAACTATCCTACGAGGCCAAAGGCTAGGATAAATCCAATTACAGGAAGAAGAAGAAATAGTGAACTTTATGGATTATGTGGACGTCGTTAAATTAACTTATGGGAAGCCCACTACGAGGACTATTATATCCAAAGTAGAGCTTAGTATAACCACCAATAATTCTGATGATTACGCTTAATTTACTTAACTAGTAGACCTATTTAGACCCGGGCCCCCTTACCGTTATAACGATGTGCTTAGTTATGGGATATTAAAATTAAGTGATGTCCTTGTGATTCTTAGTAAGGACGAAGTGGAAATCTGTAATATGGATACGGAATTCGCTTAATAAATAAAAACGCTTTTTAATAGCCGAAACGTTTATTATAATAAAGGGATTATCCCTATGCTCAATGAGTAACGGATACGAGTTGAACTAGTTGAGGGATAGTAGAATTAGAAGACGATAGTTAAGCCTTACCCCCTTAGTGTAGAAGACCTCGAAGTTATTAAGAATATTTATAGTAAATTTTATATAAATAGTAAGATGGCCTGGGGTAATGGACTAATCCCCGTTGTTTACCCCCTTTTCGTTATTTAGTGAGTTACTAATGGTGTGAAAAAGGGTTATGTTATTGTGGATTTACGACCTTTAAACTGAATTACGGTTTTAGACGTATACCCCCTTCCCGACTAAGATGATATAATGACTGCCCTTAAAGGGAAAAAACGTATGATAATGTTCGATGCTATGGGATTTTTCCATTAGTTACCTATTTATTTAAGATACTATAATAGGATAGTTGTGATAAGTCCCCGTGGTATTAAGGTTTTTAATATTGTCCTTATGGGGTTTAAGAATTCGTTAGCTTATGCTTAGCGATTTATGGATAGATTGTTCTACGATTATAGGTACTTTATTAGAGCTTATATCGATGATATTATTATTTTTAGTGATAATAACGAAGATCACCTTAAATACGTGGAAATTATCCTGAAGATCTTCGAGGATTATTGATTATACATCTCCCCTAAGAAATTGTTCGCCGGCTTCCCCTCTATGAGACTCCTTGGTTACACCGTGGACACTAGTGGTATCCAGTGTATAAAAGACCGGATCGTAGTATTTAGGAACCTCTAATTCCTAAAAAACCTTTATAACCTCGAGAAATATCTTAGTATAGTAGGATGGTTATGAAAAGATGTTCTATGGTTTAATGTGATATTACTATTATTATAAGATAAGAAAACCCGTTTTAATACGAAACTACGCAATAAGAACCTACTCCTAAATAGCCTAAGTAAAGTTATTAGGACGAAAAGGGTCCAAAAAGTAGTGTTTAAGTTAACCATCGAAGAGCTCGAAGCTTAGAACACACTACAAGAAAATCTCTATAATCAGGCTATAAGATTTCACTATAACCCTGCGAAACCCCTCTTTTTTAAAGTTGACACCTGTAAAGGCGGCTTTGGACTTATGGTATTCTAATTGGATATACCCTAGAACGGTACTAATATACTAGGGAAGGAGATTATATAAAAATATATTTTGCCTATGCTTTTCCTCTTTAGAGTTATATCCCTTATAGAAAAAAGATATTTTATAATAAAAGTAGAGGTTATAGGTGTTATATGGGCTATGAAGAAGCTTAGGAAGTTGGTATAATTTAATAGATAATTAGTCTAGATTTTAACGGATTACGCGGCCATAAAGGGGATATTAATATACACCTCGTTAAAAATAATAAATCTTAATAAGGCCAACCTCCGCTTCGTTAACGTAGTAAACTACTTATCGTAGTTTAATTTTAACGTTACCTATGTCTTAGGGAAGTTTAATATTGTATTTAATGCCCTTTCTAGGTTACCTTTATTAGTAGTATCCGGGTGAATAGATAGATTCGAGGATAATGATATCCTTAATGAGATAATCTATGACGAAGAAGAGAATAATATTATTAACGTTATAAAATTCGTTTAGTATAGTGGTGATGAAGCCCCAGAGCTAGGATAAGTAGGAGGAATAGTGATTAGTATCTCCGAAAATCTTATCGCTAAAGTTATTAATAATTATAAGAACAACAAAAAATATACCCGAGTCCTTTAATAATTAGATTAATAATAATAAGAGAAGGAACGATGGTGGTCTTTAGTTGAAGCCGAGGTAAAGGAAAATCGTACTAAAAGTGAGAACTACTTTACTATAAGACGGAGAGTTACCCCCTAGAGTATTTCTAAGAGTAGACTACTCTTTTATACTATTATAAATAGAACGAAGTGGTTATGCATTCTACGCCGATTAGTGTAAGCGATCCTTTACTTTGCTTACGATAAGAAATACTATTTTAAAGTGGACTATATAATAGCCGAAATGACGGCTTTCTAGTTCCGTAATAAGAAAACGCTTATAAGGAGATATATCTCGCACTATAATCGCTATAAGGAAAACTAAATCAATAGGCAAAGGCCGCTAGGATTACTCTAACTTATCCCCGTTATGGATATCCCTTATAACACTATAATAATTAACTTTATTACTGATATACCATGGGTTATATCCAACGGAACCCCTTGGGCACTCCCTGGTTTCCCTGAACTCGATGTGTTAGTAACCGTGATGTGTAGATTCTCGAAGAAGATATTACTCCTTGTGGGCTATACAACTTATAAAGCTAAGGAATGGGCAAAGCTACTCCTTAGGGTATTTTATTTTGCTGATTGGGGAATACCGCGCCGTATTATCAGCGAGAACTAACCAAACGGTCGAGGTGGCAATACGCTTCCACACATTAGAATTCCCGACTATACCATGGACGAATATTCTCCCAGCGCTCCAGCATAATCTCAATAACTCGCTGGTAGTGATAATTGGACGATCCCCTAACGAGTTAATACTAGGATTTAAACTACGGAGTATTCTCGACGTAGTAATAGGAAAGGACACTCCCACCAAGGCCCTTAATATACTCCGAGAAATATACTAAAAAAAAGTGTTATGTCAGGTGCACCGGCGGGGGCCGGGGGAGCACCGGAGGGGCAACCCCGGAGTGGGGCCAACGGAAAATAGTTACTCCGGGAAGGGGATTTAAGGGGTAGCGCAGTGGGAAATTCTGTAGGAGGCCAGATTCGAATGCTAGTCACTACCACACCCTACCTGGGCATCGCCGACTCCTTCACTCTACGCGGACCAACCTGACACGTTCGAATCTCTACCTACCCATAGGCGCGTAGACCGTTGGAGCGACGATGGCCCCCCGTAGAGCACCAGCGACACAACGAGTTGTTTCCGCAGACGTTGAGCGACCAACCACCGAGCCAACGACCGAGATGACGCCTAACGACGAAGCGGCCGGGGACCACCGGCGCCTCAACATCGAGGACATGGAAGGAATGACCACCGAGGAGGTTAACGCCCTCCTCCACGAAGCAGCGCAACAAGCTAGGAAGAGGAAGATGATCGACCAGATAATGGCCCTTAGGAACGGCGCCGACCCAGACGAGGTGATGCACCAGGAGTCCACCGCTCCCCAGCCACCGGAACCTAAGCGAGTCCGTACCGACGCGTGGACAAAGCAGCTCGCCCCTATCCGTTTTAAGGGAGGAAGCTGGACCGACGTCAGTGACTTTCTGTTCAAATTAAAGGGGCGATTCGGCCTGTACGGAGAAGACTTCGACTCCGATAGGGCTAGGGTCCTATTCGCGGGGGGATGCCTGGAGGGCACCGCCTCCCGCCGATGGATGAACCACGTCGCCACGAATTACGACAACGACGTGTCCAACGTTACTTGGGCCGCGATGGAGCAGTGGCTCCGCAACACCGTAGCCGACGCGGATACCCGGGCGTACACAGCCATGGTGGAATTAGAAGAGATGAGGCAGAAGCCGAACCAGACGTACCAACAGTTCCTCGACCAATACGAAGCGGTTGAGGCGGAGTGCCCCGATCCCCAACCGGAGAGGACGCGGGTGGTCCATGTGGTCAGCCGACTACTGCCTGACCTACAACGACAGGTGATGGCCAACGGGCTGCCGAGTACCCGTCGGGAACTAGACAACGTGGCCAAGAGGGCCGAGACGACGCAGAAAATGTACCTGAGGGAGCAAAAGCGCGTTGAGCCCGTCGCTCAGGGGACCAGGGACCAGCGGGGGGGAAACCGGTGGCCACCCACTCGCTCCAGTCTCGTACCTCAGAGAGAGACTACGACTGATACCACCCAACCTACCCCGGAAATACCGAGGGCCACCACCGAGACCTCTGGGAGCTCGGTTTCAGTGAAACGGGAAGAGAGCACGCCCAGCAGGGGACCACCGGGGCGGGACCTGAGTCACGTCAAGTGCTTCAACTGTGGGCAGATGGGACACTATTCGGACCAGTGCCAGGAGCCCAACTGCCACAACTGCGGACAATCGAGGCACTCGGGACGACGATGCCGGCCTAAGACGATAGAGCCGACGGGAGGTTCGGCCACGGGGGTGAACGCTATCCGGCTCCCGTAGGAAGTAGAGCGGGGTCGCCGGAGGGTAGAGGTGACCCTGCGGGTAAGAGTAGCGGGGGTGTGGAAGGAGGGGAAGGCGTTATTAGACACGGGAGCGGATGAGAATGTGGTGGACTGGAGGATCCTCCCTCACGAAGGGGCTCCGCCGGGGGTCACTAGCGGCGAGCCACCGCTACAGGGCATGTGGGGGTCACGCGCACCCGACTACGGCACAAAGACCCTAGTGACCCAGGCGACGGACGATCTCGGGGTGAGCCGCACGAGGTCGCACAAGTTTAGGATCACCGAGGTGGAAGGATATGCGGCAATACTGGGGATCCCCTGGTGCCGAGCGGTCCAGCCGAACCTTGAATGGGAGACCCTGAACTGGACCTACCCCTTGAGCGAGGACGGTATCCGGTTAGTCTCGGGTAAAAGGGGAATCCGAAGAGCGGCGAGGGATGCGAGGGCGACCTTCATAGTCACCCCGGGTGTGAAGAGGATCGAGGTGAGGACAAGTGGGGTACCAGTTGGTGACCAGCAGACTACCCAGGGACCAGTCCTCCCATGTGAGTACAAGGAGTGGTCCCACGTATTTGACACTACACTAGCGGCTATGCCGTCGGAACGGGGTGGACGCACCCACGCTATTGACCTGGAACTAGGAGCGGAGCCGCCATATGGCCCCATCTACCCACTGGCAGAGCCGGAGCTGGCGGAGTTGAGGGAATACCTTGCCAAGGCACTGGCTAAGGGCTGGATCAGGCAGTCCAAGAGTCCGGCTGGGGCACCGATCCTCTTCGTCCCTAAGAAGGGAGGCAAGCTAAGGCTCTGCGTGGACTACCGGGGCCTTAACGGTATCACCATAAAGAACCGCACACCGCTGCCCCTTATCGGAGAAATCCTGGACCGCCTCTCAGAAGCGAGTTGGTTTACGAAGCTAGACCTTAAGGATGGGTACCACCAGTGGGCCTCGTCGATATCACCTGTGTGGTGTACTTAGACGACATCCTCATCTTCTCGAAGGATAAGGCGTTGCACGTGGAGGCAGTCCAGGAGGTGCTGCGCCGCTTGGACGCCGCTGGCTTGTATGCCAACCCCGAGAAATGCGAGTTCCATACTAGGGAGATCGGGTTCCTAGGGTTCGTGATCTCCGGGGAAGGGATTGCGATGGAACAGGACCGGGTCGCAGCTATTGTGGAGTGGCCGGTGCCCCGCAGCGTACGAGATATCCAGGTCTTCCTAGGATTCACAGGGTTCTATAGGCGTTTTATCCGGAACTACGCTAAAGTGTGTGCACCTCTCACGGATAGGTTAACGAAGAAGATGGGGGGGGAGCCGATTATGAACGACAGGGCGCTGGAGGCCTTCCACAGGCTGAAGGAACTGTTCACGGAGGCCCCTATCCTCAGGCACTTCGACCCCTCCCTCCCAATAAGGGTCGAAACCGACGCATCAGACTTCGCGATAGGGGCAGTTTTATGCCAGCTACATGGAGACGCTTGGCACCCCGTCGCCTACCTCTCTAGGAAGCTAAGGGGAGCCGAGCTAAGATACGGAGCACCAGAGGCGGAGCTGCTGGCGATTCGAGAGGCAGCTGTATATTGGCGACACTACTTGCTGTACACACAACACCAGACGCTGTTCTTAACGGACCACCTGGGGCACCGCTACCTCGCCACTAAGCCCCAGTTGAACAGCCGTCAGGCCAGGTTACTCCAGGACCTCTCGCCGTTCGACTTCCGCATCGAATATCGGCCAGGTAAACGAAACGCAGCCGATGGACTATCACGGAGACCAGACCATAGACCTAAGGAGGGTGAACGGGAGGAAGCCAGGGGTGCGTTCTTGGAAGGTTTCCTAGAACGATTCCAGCCGAGGGTGAGACGCAACTGGGTAGCGAGGGATGAGCCACGGCCCGACGCCGCGAACGTTATGCCGGAAACACTGGCCCCAAGCCTGGAAGAAGTAGCACAGGAGGCCCAGAGGTCTGACCCTGTACTACAGGGCGCGGCGTGGGAGAAGTGGGCGCACTGGGGAAGAGATGACAAAGGAACGGTGAGGTATAGGGACAGAGTTGTCGTACCGGAGGGCCACCCGTTGATAAGGGAGATCCTCACTGCGTTCCACGACGAGCCAACAAGTGGCCACCTAGGGGTCACTAGGACGATAACCCGGATAGGACGTTCATTCTTCTGGAAAAGGATGAAGAAGGATGTGGTGGAATACGTCAAGACATGCGCCGTATGCCAGCGTACGAAGCCACGCCACCACCTCCCTTATGGGGTACTAAGCACACTACCGGTGCCCAGCTACCCATGGGAAAGCGTATCCCTCGACTTCATCACCAAGTTGCCGGTGGTGGATAGTGGAAATGGGAAGCGGCACGACAGTATCCTGGTAGTGGTGGATAGGCTAACTAAGTATGCCCTCTACATACCCACCAGGGAGTCACTTACTGCGGACCAGCTAGCTACACTACTGGTACAGAAGGTGTTCCTACGGTATGGAATTCCTCGGTCAATGGTCTCGGATAGGGGCTCCCTGTTTACCAGCAAGTTCTGGGCAGTGGTGTGTCACCAGCTGGCCATCCGGCGGAAACTCAGCACAGCATACCACCCTCAAACCGACGGACAAACGGAGAGGCAAAACCAGAACTTAGAACACTTCCTACGGGCATTCTGCAACATGGAACAGGATGACTGGCCACGGTGGCTAAGAATGGCCCAATTCGTCTACAACAATGCCTGGCATAGCGCCACCAGGTTGGCACCGGCGGAGGCGCTAATGGGCTACCTACCACCGGGACCACACGACGTCACTGTGGACGGAAAAGCCCCAGCAGATGTACCAACGGCGGAGGACAGGGCAGAAGGGCTAAAGGCGAAGAGGAGAGCAGTGCAGGACCTGCTGGCCCGCTCCAATAAGACATACGAAAAATGGTATAATAAGAGGAGGGCGCATATCAACTTCCGAGTCGGCGAACACGTCTTACTATCGACCAGGAATATACGACAACGCAGGCCGTCGAAAAAGCTGGCCGATAAGTACTTGGGACCGTTCGCTATTAAGCGGGTGGTCAGCGGCGGGGCAGCCTACGAACTCGAACTGGGGCCGGGGTACAGGATCCATAACGTCTTCTCCCCGTCCCAACTAGAAAGGTTCCACGGCGACCTACCACAACCGCGAAAGGTGCCGGTTGAGGAGAACGACGACGAGTACGCGGTTGAGACCCTGGTGGGCCATAAGGGGTCTAAAAGGAAACGGAAATATCTAGTGAAATGGGAAGGGTATGGGCCCGAAGAGAATTCCTGGGAACCTCGGAAGAATATTTCACAAGATTTAATCAACGACTACGAGACGGAGCTTGAGCGGAGAGTCACTGGTGGATCACTGGCGGATCACAGGAGGAACGAGTTGTGAGGACCAGGCCACCAGCCGGTCGGGGAATGTATTTGGCCCAAGGCAGGAAGATTATATGGCCCTGGGGGCCCGGGAACAAACAAGAACTATCGAAACGCCTCGAGGGCCACCGGGGGAGCAGTGCGGGGGGACTAGTTGTTGGCACCGGCGTCATCACCTCCAACCTCCTCATCCTCACTAACACCGTCGCCCGAAGGCGAGCCCTCCCTGGAGGAGGCGGTGTCGAGAGCGGCACGGTTCTAAACAAAACAGGTCAGGCAAAGTAAGGAGAGGCCCACTTGAGGGGCACTGGGGGAGCAGTAGGGTACTCACAGCGCTGGTATAGAGCTCTGTGAACTCCTGGAAGGCGGTGGTGACGGCGGTAGTGAGAGCGGTGGTAGCGGCGGTCTGGGCCCGGATGGAGGTGGTCTGGGCGGTGAGGGCATCGGCGCAGGAGCGGAGGGTCACCAGTTGGTCGGCGGCGGAGGCGGCGAGGCGGGAGGTGGCCGAGGCCTGCTTCTTGGCGGAGGAAGCTAACGCCTCGAGGGCCGCGACCTTGCGCTGGCGGAGCAGCCATCCCTCCTCCTCCTCCTCGGCTTTGCGCTTGGCGGGGTCCTTGACGTTCTCGGCTTTCTTCTGGAGGGCCTTCTTGCCCGCGAGCTGGGCGGCCTTATAAGTAGACTAAGTAGTAGATCAGCAGGCGTGCAGTGGAGGGGCACCGGGTGGGGACCGGCGTTACAATGGGGGCAACATACCGCGTCCTCGGCCCAGGCGTCGCGGAAGGTGGAGCCGCTCGATACCTCGTCGTGGATCTCATCAAAGCAACGGCGGAGCGTGAGGGCAGCGGAGGAGCACTCGCGGGGCAACTACGAGGCATTAGCGATATCTGGAAGGCCCCAGGGGCGGCCAAACTGGAGGGGGGATGAGTACATACCGAAAGGCAAGGCTTGCCGCGCTGGGCGGCACAGACGGTGCATTTGTTGCTCGCGGCTTGAATCCTCAGTAACGGAAGCGGGGGAGCACCGGGGGAGGAGAGGACGTACTGGTGGTCTCGAGGCAGCGCGGAACGGGGGCGTTGCCCTTGGGGTCCCAGCCCACCATGCGGCGCAGGCAGCGGGCGCAGGGGACGGCGCGGAGGCGATTCTCGTCGTCGTCGCCTTCCATGTCGCCGGAGGGGTTGGGGGGAACCGGCGGGGCAGAACCGCCGTCGTCGCCAGCAGGGGCGGGGGAAGCAGGACCGGAAGACATAGCGGCGGGGGCAGTGGGGGAGCAGCGGCCAAGGTCAACAGCCGGAAGGACGAGAAAACGACGAAAAACAACGCTAAAGGAAGAAAAGAACGGAGGAATCGAAGCGCGTGGTGAAGCCGGTTTTATATTGGAAGCGGCAGAATAATCGCGCCAGGGCGCCCAGGGCTTGAGGAGAATGAACTACAATAGGGGATCGTCGACACAAGGAGAGCACCGGGGGGGCACCAGGGGTGCCTACGGCGCAGGAGTCTCTCGCATTCTTGAAGCCAGGAGTTGATACTCAGCGCTGGAAGAAGCACAAAGGAACGAGGGCAGGGACCACCCTGGCCCACTAAAAGGGGACACAAGGACGCTCTACAAGGCCACTGGCAGGGAAGGAGCGGAAGGAGGCAGGTCTACTGGCTAGTACGCGAGGTGTCTACAAGGAGACACCAGGAAGCTATCCTGGTGGGCTACCGGTGGAGGAAGCGGAGCGGCGGCCCAGCGGAGGGGCACCCGCTCACGCCTGGCCTCCCGTAGACTGGAGAAGTGGCGGGCAGCCACCTGGCTCCAGAATACCTCGGGGAAGGATGGAAGGAAGGCACCTCCGGCTGGGGAGACGTAGGCGCCAACCGACCATCGCCGGGCTTAGGGTCCCCCAGACCTGAGGCTGAAGACAGGCGTAGTGACTGGGGAGCACTGGCGGAGGCGCCGGTGCGGGCCCCAGATAAGGCTGATAAACGTCCAGACGGCCCCGGGACGGGGCCTGGGGGGCGGGGGGATCGTGTCAGGTGCACCGGCGGGGGCCGGGGGAGCACCGGAGGGGCAACCCCGGAGTGGGGCCAACGGAAAATAGTTACTCCGGGAAGGGGATTTAAGGGGTAGCGCAGTGGGAAATTCTGTAGGAGGCCAGATTCGAATGCTAGTCACTACCACACCCTACCTGGGCATCGCCGACTCCTTCACTCTACGCGGACCAACCTGACATGTTAATACTAATCGACACTATAAACACAATCCACAAAGAAAAGTACAACAACCACTACTTAGATATAACCTTTAACGAAGGCGACGAGGTTTAGATTCGCCTAGGACAAGGCTTTTATTTCCTAGGTTAAAAGAATAATAAGTGGACTTCCCACTATATAGGACCGTTCCGAATTTCATATGTTATAAGCCCTCTTACTTATAAGGTGAACCTCCCCAGCTATTAGAGGATACACCTAGTTTTATCCTTTACACAACTATATAAGCCAGCTTAGGGAGAAAACCCTTTTGGGTATAAAGCTCTATAACCTCAGCTGATAAAAGTCGATGGTAATAAGGAATGGGAAATTAATTACCTTATTAGCCGTAGGATCTTATAGCGAAAGTATAACCCGATTACTAAATATCTTATTAGATGGAAGGGTTTTAATACTAAAGACGATACTTAGGAATCTAAAAAATCTCTTTTACTTAACACCGGAGATCTCGTTTACGAATATGAAAGGAAATTCCCCTTTAACTAGGAGAATGAGTAGAAGCGTAGGAAATAAAATAATAATGAATAATAATAATACTACGTCTTTTTAATAAGGACAACTAACGACGCTTTTAACAACGTTATTAAGTCTGAATTTCTTTTTATTAACATTCTTTTTGGATTAATAATCTTTTTTAGGGTTTTAAAAAGAAGGAAGGAACGAACCCTCGTTTTTACTCGCACCTTCCCCCTATTACTAACCTTTAAAAATGAAGGCACCTATACTCTTTATTTATTAAATTCTTTTTTTACATAAATATTAGCTAAAACCTCCCCAGATTACACTTGTGTTAAGTAACGAAGTAAGTGTAATTCACCTTTAATAACATAAAAGTCCATCACCAAAGCCGTTAAGATGCTGATAAAACAGATCCCTAAGCCCGTCTTCGAGGCCTACGAGGTCCCCGAGTTTCCTAACTAATTGTATCTCACCGAGCTACCCGAGCATACCACCAACTTTAACGGCGACGATAAGATACTAAACCCAATCTCACCTACGACCACTAACCCTATTAACCACGGTGTTAACTAAGATTATAAGGATAATAGTAATAGCGTTAAGCTTAGTACCCCAGTTAAGTTAATTTAAGCTGAGAAGAAGGTTGTACGCAAAGAACGTAATAAGTTAAGTAAGGTTACGAAGAAACCCGTTACGAAAAAGCCCGCCACCATTAGCGATAATAATAACAACTAGCCCGATAAGGCTACCAGTGATAACGACGTCGTTAATATTACTCCTAAAAAGTCTATTACTTTTAGTAGGAATACCCTTAAGAAGTAGGTTCCCATTAATACTACTTAGAAAAACACCATCAAAGAGTATATTAAGCGAACTAGAGATGTGTTTAAGCCTTACTTTAATATAGTTCTCCTCGATAAGATTAAGAGTATCCTTTAGGGAATTAAGCTTTTAATTAATGTGTCCTCTAATTCCCTAGTTTACTATACTTAAAATGCATTTAAAAAAGTATATAACCACTTTACTGCTGGTGAGGTTTACTTAGAATATTTCCTAAGTTATACCCAGGTCCTCGCCGTATACTTTATTAACGCTAGTGGTCACGTTAATAGTCTTATTACGGGATATATTATAAGTATATACTATACTGACCTTCTCTTAGTTACTCTAATAGTTAACATCGGTAACGTTAACACTAAGGACGCGATAGCCCGCTGCGAGGCTAAGGACACCAACACTACCGCTAAGAAAGTTTGCGCTAATATTAAGGATCTTATTGATGGTATTTAAGACGAAGTTATATTATGTATTACCGACGCTAAGTATACCACTAATTAGGTACTTAGCGCCGCCGCTATTGTGAATACCTTTGACGGTGTTAACTTCGATAACCATCTTATATACCTTAAGAATAAGGGAGTAACTATGTAGAGCATCGCCGAGGAAGTCCGCTATACTATTAACTGGTTTAAAACCGATGAAATTACGAGTTTTTATATTAAAATTGAGAATTTTTGTGTTATTATTAAGGTACTCTAAAAGTTAGGTATAAAGTGCTCCGCGAGCTTCCCTAGCCCTGGCCCGGAGAAGTGCTTAAAGACTACTGTATTCATTGCGCTTTTATAATAGCGTAAGAAGGACTAAGGGATTAAGCGTTAGTATAGAGGAATTTATCGTCGTTATTAAGAAAATCGGGATAGTAGGAGGAGGTATTTATGTATAATAGATAAAAATTCTTAGAGTAATTGGGACGATTGCTTTTTAAAGGGGGGCATATGTTACACGTTTTTTGTCCTTAACGATAGTTACGTGAACTATTACGTGATTAGTGTCGCCCTTATAAGGAGGCGCTGTAAGTTAGAGGACTTAGATGTGGTATCATAAATACACTTAAGATATCGAGATATATATATTCACTGAAATACCGGTGAACTCCTCGATTGAGATATAGCCTTAGTGATCCCTATTGTAGCCCCCGGCTGGTAGGAAAAGGCTGTGACAAGTAAGGAAATAAGGCCTAGGGTGATGACTTATATACAAAAAGGGATAAGGTTTCAGGTATAGCAACAGAGGCCTATCCAGACCAGGGACATCCTATGGTTAAAAGTCAATAACACTACTATTATAAACATCTATAGATAACCAGATGATCCTCATAACTATACAACGACCACTCTCCTAGGATACTAACCACTAATATAAGCCCTTATAACTGGGGATTTTAATGCTTACCACCACTTTTAGGAGCCCGGATCCGCTAGCCGGAATAGGGGAGATGATATAGCTGACTAGGCGGACAACCATGGTTTCTCCTTTGTTGGTGAAGCAGGGGTTCTAATACACACTTGTGGTTACGTTCTTAACTTGACCTTCTCAAATGTCCTGCTTATATACACTGGACCTTATTTACACCTATACCCAGGAGCTGATCATTAGCCTATTATAATTATTATCCCTTTTAATAATAATGAACAACAATAAAGATATTAACTAGGGCTAATATCGGTCCCAGACTTGGCCCTTCCTCGGCTTAAAGACCTAGTTAGGATAGGGGCCTTAACTTTACTTATACTTAAGGACCTACTTACCCCAGCTAAACTAGATTCTCAGGCTAGCCGGATAATTAGCCTATTCTTAATAACCATCTAAGTTATAGGGAAAAGATAATAAAACCGAGGAAAGGGGGCCCCCTAGTGGATAAAGGAGTGCTTTAAAGCCCACTAAGCCTATCTCAAGGCCCGCAACCAACAATCCCAGGGGCTAAAGCTGGCCGCACCACCCCCTATCCTTAAAGAATAGAAGGCCTTTTTAAACACGGTTAGGAAGGCTAAATAAACTTATTAGATTATTAAAATTAAAGGGGTTAAATGGGATTAAGACCTTTATAAGATAATGGGCTGGTGCAAGGCTAGCCTAGTAGTTAAAACCCCCCCCTTAATAGTTGAAGGCTAGACGTACGATAATAACCAGAATAAGGCCTAGGCCTTATGGAGGGCCCTATTAGAGAGGTTTGATGATACGGATGACCTGCCTGGGGACCCGCTCACTATACCTACAGTCCCGAGACGACATATACCCTAGTAGGCTACGATTAGCTAGGAGGAAGTAAGGGTAACTACCTTAATAAAGGTTATGACCCCTGGTATTAACGGGATCACCATAAGACTACTTAAGGCTTACTAGGACTCTATATCTAAGCTAGTTCAACTATTGTTCTAAGTTTGTGTTTAGGTGGGCTATTTTCCTTAGCCCTTCCGTAGAGCAGAGGTTATCATGATTTAGAAGCCTGGAAAAACCGACTTCTCAAAGGCTGGATCCTAGAGACCGATAACCCTCTTATCTTACCTAGGCAAGGGGCTCGAAAAGCTAATAACTAGGAGAATAGCCTACCTCACTATCCTAGAAGGGGTAACCAGCCCACAATAAATAGGGGCCCTACTAAGCAGGGCAGTAATCGATCTAATAACCTACCTTACCCATAATATTAAATAAGCCCTTAATAAGGGACTCACAATTACACTAGCAATAATGGACGTGAAGGGGGCCTTTAATTCTGTCCTTTGGAGCCACCTTATTATTAGACTATGGTAATAAGGCTGGCCCGCTAGCCTGATCAAACTAATTTATACTTTTATCTCAAACTACATAACTAGAATCAGGTTTAAAGAAATAACAACAAAGGACTTCCCTCTTAGCTATGGGTTACCCTAAGACTCTATTATCGCCTATTCTCTTTTTATTTTATATTTGTCGTAAAAGTGGAACCACAATTACGGGACAGTAATTGTGGGCTATATCATGACACACCCCCCCAGACCGAGGAGAGAAGAGGTCTGCTGACTAAGCAATCAGCACCGGCTTACACTCGCAGCTGACAAGCCAGTCTTTGTTGACTGTTACTGGGTGCCGGCCGCTCCCAGCTGGCAAGTCTAACCTTCCATTTCGGTGACTTGCTGCTGAAGCGAGAATGGGTGAGCACAACGAGGCTCGAACCCATGGCCTCTAGGTCAGCCCACATACTGCCACTTTAGCGAGGCGTTTAGCCATTCAACCAGAGGGCTCGTAGAGATAAGGGCTCATAACTGTCGAAAAAGTGGAGCCACAATTACGGGACAGTAATTGTGGGCTATATTATAACAAATAAGTTCCTAGAGAGAACTGTTATTAGTAGAAGGAACAAGTCATATTCTTTTTTTATGTTGACGACTACGTCTTAGCTTTCCCTTATAAGTTTTATAATAAGGTAATGGTGTCGATAAAACAACTTTAGGAACAATACTATCTAGAAGGTGGTCACGAGTTATAATAGTTCTTAGGAATTAAAGTTCTAAGGGACCGAGAAGCTAAGAAGATCTAGTTCTCATAATCAGTGTTTACTGAGAAGGTGAAAATGTCACGGGCCAAGGCCCGATCAGAGGCCTCGGAACCACTCAGCCATATCTAACGCTAACCACTGCTTACTAAGCCTGACTAAGCCCAGGCAGACCTAATTAGAATCCAACGGATTTATGGGGTAGTAGACTTTTCCTTCCTTTCTCCTTATCTTAAAGATACTCATAATAGTCGCCATAACTAGTTGTAATATACGTACTTAGACCGTTATATTATCTTTAAAATCATCAAAGGTAATTAATTAAACACCTAGTATAAAAACCTACGATTTGTATAAGAGTAGCAAAAAGTTCTAGACGGGTTAACCTAAGGAGTCCCTGAACATCTAAAACTAATTAGTATGGCCTAATTAAACCTAGAGGTTATCATAAACTCGAAATAACGCGTATATGTATTCGTAGTAGAGTACTTCGACCACATTATTAAGTATACTACGGTTACTACTAAATGCAAAACACTAGGATAAGCAATAACCATACGACGATGGAAGGTAACACTAAACTATCTGGAAACCCGTAGTAGTTAGTGTAGCTAATCGGATAGTTTATAACCCAACTACAGGAGATACGGACCGCCCAAGCAATTAAGTAAGAAACCTAATAAGAACAAATTCGACTACTATAAGAAGCCTTAGTAGAACCCAAGCACCCGACATCGACAATAAACCAGTCCCTAACACCCTCTATAACACTAATTCCCCCTAATCAGGCTTATATACCACCTCCGAGACAAACCAAACATCAGATTCCTAACCCACCGAAATTTAATAGATTGCACAAAAGGTTTTAACAATGGCACCTCGAAATAGGAGGGAAAATAAGTGTAAATAAAAAAGCCTTCAGTTCAGAGTCAACCGTATTCACCTACATCTACTCTAAGCTAGAAAACACCACGTAAACCATGGCGAGCACCTACTATGCACAAAGAGGGGCTAATAGGTCGAAAAACCCGGATAAATTCATAGAATACTTAAAGGGTTACTATGCAGACCCTAACGCAGAAATACAAGCCTTCGACCAACTAAGGACTATACAACAAAAAGAGAACAAGAATTTCACTTACTTCCTCCCCAAATTTAAAAAGGAGCTCATAGAAGCAGGAGGAGGACACTAACTAGACGTTATAAGGATCAATTACCTCAAAAGAGCCCTAAACACCATAATAAAAGCCCCCCTCATCAACATAATCAACAAACCAACGATATACACTATATACACCTAGATGCTCCTAAGTATAAGCTCAGAATTAGATAGCGAATCCTACTAAACCCACCATAAGTATCGGCGTAGGAGATCACTAACCCCTAACTAAATAAGAACTAAGTCCCCTCAAAAGTAGAACAGTCGATTAGAGTCCCCCTGCGAAGGGCTGGTCCTAGGCCTTGTCTCAACCGAAAGGTAGCCAAATACTGTTTATTTCAAGCTGAAGAGGAAAAGGGTAAACTACGATATGGCGCGAAATCTCTGCTTCTTAGGGGGTGGGCGCTAGTGGGGCACTGGTGGGGTACTAATGCGAGTACGGGCATAGCCCGGGTATAACCACCGGGTTTGGCCTATAATATTACCCCCCTCCTCCCCCTGCGCAGCCTTTAGTTCCTGGCTGGCCTCCTGGGGGGGCACCTGCATATACACTGCGTCCCGTCGTTCTCCAATATCGGCCCATAATACTCCTCGTAATAGTCTAACACCTCCGTTTCCTCTATAGCACCGGCTGGCTCCCACGTAGGGTTAATATAGTCCTCCCACTTTACTAGAGCTTCACGTCTTTTCCCTTTACCTACCGTTTTCTATTTAATAATATAAATCTCCTTTATTTACTACTTATCCTCGTTATCTGCTTCCCTGGGTGACCACTTATATTAGAATCGTGGTACTCTTATATAACCCTTATCCATAATAAGTTCGAAGGGTCGTTATTATCTCTTCTTCCGGGAACCTATACTTCGTCCCGGAACGTTAACCTCTACTACTTATTAATCGCATATTCTGCGATTTAACCCTTTAACTGTAACTCTGGTGCTCATCAGAGTTTTCTTATATAAGGGTACTACCCAAAGTAAACCCTGAACAGTCTATCTCCACTATTATCTTTCCTTTAGTGTCGGAATGTCCACGCCGGACTGGCGCCACCTGTTGCCGCCTATCGCCCATTGGCCCGGTTAGCGAGCTAATCAGAAGGCAGGAATCAGTTTTAGATCGGCAGCGTCAGATCGCTGCCGTAGGCCCGATTCCTTCCTTCAACAACAACAAAGCAAATACGATGAATATATCGTTATTTGCCCACCTTCCACACTAGGCCTAGTAAAGTAAATCCAACACTAATCAGTAGTTGAATACCACTTCCGCAAATCAGCAAAGTAAACCTTTTATTAGAAAAGGTAATATTACGAAATCCCGGAATAACTCAGCGCATTCAACGGATCTCATAATATTCGTATTATTAGAAGAATCTGCGATACCCTTGGTTAGTTAAATGATTAATAATAGGATACCATAAGAGTTTCCTAGGAGTTTATACGAAATCACCAGAGCAATAAGTTCCGCTTAACATAACGGAATACGGTCTCTACGTTTATTATATACAACTTATAACGAAGATCTTATAATTAGTAGTGATATAAAGTACCCTCGCACTTCCATCGCCGACTTTCACTTTCAACGAAAAACTATTTATTATAATCGATACCCCCTCCTTCTTTAGACGCTACTCTATTACCCTACAATTACGGAAATACCTTGGAATTAGTATTCGAAAAGCTAACCCTTACGAAAACCCTGATTTCACCATTATCACTATCGCTACTTACTCCTACCTTTAAAATAGTGACCCTGAATACCTAGTGAATATAATACTAAAGACGATAACCCCACTTTCCGACTACGTCCACAAAAAAGAACTGGTAACCAATACCGAGACTAGAGTAACCTACTAAGAACATAATATTTAATACTCGAAGGGCTGAATTTAATAAGAACCCCGACTTTATTATTATCGTCCCTGCCCCTAGAGATGACCTAGACGTGGATATATGATTAGAAATAATACTAAAGGAAAGAAGACTCCTTTCTTATACTACTTATTAGAAGTAGTATTCCATAGACACTAAGTAGTAATTCACTTAATGAATGGTATACGCCCTCGAAACTGCGGCTTAGAGGAAATGCCCTGTGTTCAAGACGTCGTTAACCTTACCGTTGTACACTAGAATATCTACTAAGATATTAGGAAGTGACCTAACTACGGCGAATCCGACACCGGAGAAGGTCTAGGGTGCTTAGGCCCCTTAACAAAAAGAGACGGTAAGAGTAACAACTACTAAGGAACCTGATTATATTATGGTTAATAACTCCCCGGTCCTATTACTAAAAAAGTATAAGGATAACGTTAATATCCACGAATGGGGACTATAAACTAGATTCAAGCCGGAGGACGTGACCTTTGAATCTGCCCCTAAATCAGTAGCAACGGTGGTAACGTTTTTTACGGAGATATACGACGTAAAAGGCGTTATTAGCCATAAGTTAAAAAAGGAATTCAAAAAAGACTTTAAGGAATAGACTTAGGAGACCTTTAAAATACTTAAAGGAAAAGTAGTAAAAAGATTACGTAATTTTCTACTCTATTATAGTGTTTATATTCCTATAGAGGGAGGGAAAATCGTAGAGGAGCTCTTTAAACTTAAGGACTTAGAAGAACTATACTACTAGACCTAAGAAGAAATTAAGAAGGTCAATAAAAGGAGTAAGTCCTTTAAAGACCTAATAAAGGACCTAATCCTTTATAAGGAATTAACGGAGGAATGGATACTACTATAACCCAAATTACACCTAAAAGAGATCATAGCGCAGAAGAACTCTCCATAAGCACCACCACCCCTAAAGAGAGCGGGAATAAGCTAAACCCGTATTATACTAAGTCCTTAGAATTAATTATAACTACCTAAATAACCCATATTTACCTAAGAACTACCGGATTAGGAAGAACGCCGTACTATAAACGAGATTAGCGAAATAGCGACCCCTTAGTAACAAAGTATACTTATTAAGGTATATATCAATAATATAAGGTACAATGGTGAGAAATTCGACGTCCTTAACACCAAATTCCGCATCTTCCTCGAAGCCTATAGAAAAATCGGAGTTAACCGCTATACAACGGCTAACCTACTCCCTACGATGCTAAAAGGGAGAACTTCTCAGTTCTACTACGGCTATATTAGCGGTACGCCAATTATTTAGTTAATAGAGGAGGTAGTTGATAAGTTACAACGCCACTTCAAAGGAGACTAACACCGCTAAGCCTACATTATTAATTAGAATAAAGTAAATCTTAATAAGGTTATTTAGAAGAACCCTGAGAGGACGAAAGTTAAGGCTCTAGAGACCCTCTTCAACGACCTAACAAATCTCTAGTAAACTCTCACACTATACTACTAAGGAGATTAGGTCCTAAAGGATAAGCTAATCGGAGCTACTATCTCCATAAAAGAGTGCTACTCTACTAACCTAACTAAAGTAAATATAATAAAGGAGCTTTATAATACGATAAGGATAAACCTCAACTTAGAGGAAAAAAGAAGAGATGCCTACTATTAACACTTTACGTTAAAAATAGAGTTAGACGAGTAGTTTTGGACTAATTAATGCTAAAATAGAAAAGGGCGAAGTAACTACTACGGAGGTCACTAATAATAGTGAGGATACCCTCATTATAGTAAAAAGTACTACATTTATAGTAGGGAAGGGTATTAGTCTACGAAGTACTCCGTAAAGGAGAGAAATAAAGCATATAAACACTTTAGGTTAAATAAGGACGTCTCTAACACTTTTCCTAAAATATATGGCCACTTCTTCGTTAAATATAAAGGAGATAAAGTGCTCAACGATAAGGACACTAGGGACGAGGAAGATCTAAGCTAATACCTCACTAACACTACCCTTAACGAGGAAAATGAGCACAACAACGAATTCCACATCTCATTCTTTAGCTACACTACTATTCTGGTCAGTAAAGACCTTACTCAAACCCTAAATAACCAAACCACCTACTACACTATTACGGGGAAGGATATTAACGGTATGCCCACAAAGTTACCGGCCCACGAGGTGTTTATTAGCGATGACTACTACGTAGTGACGATCTTCTAGGGGATTATACCTAATACAGGAGTAGCCGGCGTTTCCACGGCTAGATACCCTTAATTCCTTGTTCTATAAAAGATCAACATTACCGTGAAACTCAACACCTCCAAAGCAGGCTAAATGAGCATTACCTTCGGAGATAACCCTCTAATACCCTCTATAGGGCTAACCCATGTGAATTCACCCTTCGGACAACTACCCTTTTACGTTATGAACACTAATACACCATTCTTACTTTATTTAAGAGATATAAACAACTTAGGGATCCATTTCAATAATATCCATAACTTCCTCTAATAAGGAGACATAAAGGTCCCTATTATACGTAAATGGGGGTATCCGTGGATACTTATACACTCTCTAGAACAGAGTTTTATATGGAATCACCTTATAAACACGGAATTACACAGAATCCACCGTTGTTTTAGCCACCCATTAATATAAAAGTTTTATACGATCCTGGAGAGAGCCGGCAACGACGTGACGTTCAAAGTAATCCAGAAGCTCATAAAGCATTACCGCTAGTACTAAATAAACGGATAAGCTCCAAGGAGATTCAAATTCACCCTTAGAGACGATATAGACTTTAATTATAAGGTTATTATTAATATCTTCTACTTAAAAGGGAATAAACCCGTGATCCACGTTATTAATATGGCCACTTCCTTTAACGTAACCAGGTTTCTGGAAAACGTTAACACAAAGTACACCTAGGAGATACTATGCGAATACTAGATCAATACCTACCTCAGACCCCCTAACTGGATTATCATAGACACTAGTAAAAACTTCAACTCTAAGGAATTCAGGAATTTAATAAGATCTATAATAATTAAAATTAAAAAGGTGCTTATTAAAGCCTATAATAACATCGGGAAGGTAAAGTAATACTATGCACCCCTACGACGAACATATAATATTATCCACTAAAAATCCCCTTCTACACCACTAAAGATCACCTTATAAAGCATAATCAAAGTGATTAATAATATGGTTAACTTAGATAGTCTTATCCCGACCCTACTCGTCTTCGGAGTATACTCATATATAAATACAGACTCACTACTATCACCAGAGATACGGTAATACACAAAAGTTACGCAGAAAGTTATAGTAAAGTTATAAGAGATTTACGTAGAACACATAATAGTTAACGTTCTCGTAATAAGAAACGGCCTAAATACGGCCCTTATATAAAATTTACTGTTATAGTTGAAAGTTATTGTTTAGTGTAAGAGAAGGGGCTGGATAGGCCCATATACACTCCTCGTTAACGAAGGCGAAGACTACGTTGTCCAACTACCCTCTAAACTAAAGATTTTTAGGTCTATTATTGTTAAACCCTTTTTATAAGATGACGACGAGAATACGGTCCTAGAGATACCGAGAAATAACGAGGAAGACGTCCTTAACGAGGAAAAGGAAATCCGAGACGAGATTATTGTCTAAACGGAGATACTACCCCCGGAGGAAGAGTTAGTACCACCACCTCGACGCCCGAGAAGTAAACCACAGAAAAACACCCAGATTAACCTCCTAGCAGAAGTTAACGCCTTTAACGACACCAAAAACGAGGCCACAACAACAACCACGTTTATAAGCACCAAAAAAGAGGCAGATCACACCCTTGCACTCGAGCTACGCAAAAAGGGTATAATCAAAGCCCCAGGACCCCCGTTCAAGGAGTCCACCAAAAAGGAGATCGACGCCCTGATCGTACAAAGAGTCTTTGAATTCACTTAGTACAACGAAGAAAAACACAAAGGGATACGTATATTCCGCTCAAAAATCATTAACGAAGTGAAGGGCAAAATAAAGACGCCCTACGAAAAGTCCAGACTTATTATTCAGGGATACATAAACGACGGCAAGGAGGCTATCCTCACACAGTCTCCGACTATTCAGAGCGCTAATCAGAGACTGATTCTCGCCGTCGCTCCATCTCTCATCTAGAAGGAGGGCTATTCACTATGGATAAGAGACATCACTTAGGCGTACACCCAATCCATAATAAAACTCAAAAGGACAATCCTCGTAAGATTACTAGACCGAATAAAGAAAAATTACCCTCTAGGAACTATTATAATTATTATACAACCATTATACGGCATCGCAGAAGTTAGAACCCACTAGTACGCGATATACAGTAAGTACCATAAAGAGAAGCTCCAGATGAGGACTTCTACGTATAACCCCTATTTGCTGTTATTAGATAACAAAAACGAGAACTTCGCGATGATCGGTATATAGACTGATAATACTATTGGCCTAAGCGACGAGACCTTTACTTAACGGGAAGATGAGGAACTCTAAAAAGTGATATTTACGGTGAAGGAGAAATAATACCTCTCCACTAAAACACTAATCATATTTAATAAAGGGATCATCTTAACTAATAGAAAAGCCATCTTCCTACACCTAAAGGGCCAGGGAACGAAAATATACCTAGTTGACGCTAAGTCCACTACTACGAAGGAGTAGTATGTTGAGCAGTGCACTAGAGGTGTGTACACCACCTCAAAGTGCTAACTAGAGGTAGCGTTCAATTTATCCATAGTAACCTAATACCGAAAAGTGATACTAGAGTAGATTAAAGTTTTGAATCGATACCTGCTATAGTAAATGGAGTACCCAGACCGAGGCCTCATTTACGTACCCCTCGATCTAATTACCGCTAAGCTCTTTATCTTTGTTAATAGCTCCTTTACTAATAATAGCGACTTAACGTCCTAGCTCGGATTCGTGATCCTCCTCGTAAATAAGACTAGAGGAGAAGAGGACTTTATAGTAAAAGGAAATATTATCCACTACTCCTTAACAAAATCTAAGAAAATCACGAAGAGCGTCCTCGTATTCGAGATATACGGGATAATCGCCGGCGTTAATATGGCCTACGCCCTCTCTACGACCCTGAAGATCGTAACTAACAAGCTCCGAATACCTATAATCCCGACCATCGTATATATTAACTCATACTCACTTTATGAGTATCTCGTTAAACTTAGAACTATAAAAAAGAAATACCTAATAATCGATATTATAGGGTTAAAGTAGTCTTATAAGAGATGAGAATTATATAAGATCCGATGGATCCACGGAGACGATAACCCTACTAACGGCTTAATAAAAGTTACACTAAACTAAGTCCTCGTAAAGCTTATCGAGGAGGCAAAAACGAAGATTAGGATAAAGGGATGGGTTATGAGACCCTAAGGAGCACCTACGGCGCTGAGTAAGAGGAGGAATATAAAAGAGATCAGGGGATATAAGAGGAATACCGTTACCGTCACCAACAACGGTGAACTAGACTTTGCCCGTAGCTGGCTACGGGATACGCTCGTTTCTGCCGAAGGTGGTATAACCGAAAACAGCACTTCTACCGCTTCCGACCACCTTATACACTCGTTCCATCTATCGATTTTTTTATCGCATTTTAAGCAATTTAGCGCCTGCGCCGAATAACACTCAATTTTCACTTATTATTTGAGAAAGGGGCGATTTACGGCAAAAGAGATAATTGCCAGTGTCGGAATGTCCACGCCGGACTAGCGCCACCTATTGCCGCTTATCGCCCATTAGCCCGGTTAACGAGCTAATCAGAAGGCAGGAATCGGTTTTAGATCGGCAGCGTCAGATCGCTGCCGTAGGCCCGATTCCTTCCTTCAACAACAACAGAGCAGATACGACGAATATATTGTTATTTGCCCACCTTCCACACTAGGCCTAGTGAAGTGAATCCAACATTTAGAGTTAAAGTGGTGAAATACTAACTTTATACTAAATAACCACTTAAGCTCTTAGAATCCTTCTTTTTAATTAGGTTCCTAGTAGAACATAACCGACTTCTTCGTAAACCTCATAAGGGGCTCAATAATAAGGGTATAATTGGGTATAAAAATACGATAATAATTCATAAACCCAAGGAAACTTCTAACCCCCTTTATAGTCTTCACAATCTTAACTGAAAAGGTACACTTTTTAGGGTTTAGTTATAGTCCAGCTTCTGTTAGGCGCCGGAGAACCACCCATACCTTCTCTTTGTACTTCTTCTTTAATTTAAATATATAAATCAGGATATTATCTAAATAAGTAGTGACGAAGTCGTCTAGGAAGTCTTAGAGAGTTATATTAATATACTATTAGAACGTAGCTGGGGCCCTGGTGAGTCTAAAAGGGCAGACCAACTACTCGAAAAGTCTATATTTTACACGAAACGCTGTCTTCTTAACGTCTTCTTTTGCGATCCGAATCTTATGGAACACGGCTATAACATCAAACTTCGTATACTATTACACAACGGCTACTCGTCGGAGAGTCTCTAATATAAGTGGTAATGGATAACGGTCCTTCTTCATAATGCTATTAAGGGCTTAGTAATCAACATAGAACCGAATTCCCCCACCAAGCTTCTTAATAAACAACACTGGGGTACCCGCTGGTGAGCTGCTGGCTCGAATAAACCCTTTATCTAGTAGGTCCTCTAATGTCTTCTTCAGGACTAAGAGTTCCTCATAGGACATCCCATATAAGGGTCCCCATAGAAGTATAAGCTCCCGGCCATGAGTATCCTTAATAAGGGGGATCTTATGGTTAACCCCTGGCCTCTTAGGGAGCACCGAGTACGCCTTCTCCGGGTTGAATAAGTCTCTAAGCTCCTTATAAACCCAGCCTAGGACGAGTTCCTTTACATCTATAAGCTTCTTTTCTTTTAGTACGTCCTCGATATCCCTTAAACTCATAGTTATAGCCTAGGCCTTTAGTGCCCTCTAGTGCTTCACTCGTTAGTATATAACTACAAACGCAGGGGCCGTTAGTAATCGGATTGTGCGAATCTCTTTTATAGCAATTAGTTCTTCTTAATTAGAAAGGTATACGTTTACTCTTCCTTTACCGTGGTATGCCCGCTAAGCAACGGCGTTATACACTACATAGTTCACTTTTATCCATGGCTTCCCTAGGTATATGGGGGGGTCTAGGCCCTTTACCACATATACGTAAACTTTTTAAGTATAGCTACTTAATTCTAGATCCAGGATAGCCATACCCTGGGCATCACCAGGTGATGGCCCGTTTTGCGTATACCCTCGTAGGGCATGCTTCTTCTGATCTACTAGCGGTAGTCGGAGGCGTCTAAAGAGAAACTGATCCACTATTGCGTAGACGTCGCAGCTAGTATCGATAAGGGCGTGTGTCAAATGTCCTTTGTTAATCCTTGCCTGAATAGTGGCTGACCCTTGGCTCCTTTGCTGCTGCTTTTCTTAGTGGGACTCCTATCCTTTGGTTTCCTCCTTTATTAGTTTTAGTACCCAACTTTATACTAGAGTTACTTTTTTCCCGAGTTATCCTCATTAAAGGAGGTATTAGTGGCCTCTCGGTCCTCTTTTTTTAACCCGGGATCCTTTTACTTTTTCGTCACCTTAGTATGGGTAACCTTCGCTTACCTAGGAACCTTTTTCCGATAATTCCTAGTAATATAGCCTTTTTCACTATAATGAAAGTACTCACAGCGGTCTACTGGCGGGTTACCCGAGGAGTAGCGGTGGTAGTGGTCCTTCTCCTCCCTTTGAGTCGATGAGGTGCGAGCAACGCTAATCATCTGAATATCTCTATTGCGATCCTTCCGTAGAGGGGCTAGGGTTAGGGACCAGTAACGCTCCCGTTTAATAGTAATAGGTGTTATACGCTCCAACTTCTAAACAACGTCCTATACCCTAATAAACCACTAAGTATACTCCCCTAATAAAAAAACGGTGACTAAGTACTCTTTTAGGTGGGAAATAAGGGCGTTTTCTAATATAGTAATTTTAACGGTATTGGGTTATGCACCACCTCCTATGTCTATTATTATTCGTTTAAACTTTAGTAGGAAAATAACCAGCTTTTCGTTATTTTTTTAATAGAGGGTTTATAGTTGGGCTACGGCTTAGGGTTAGGTGTTTGGGTCTTAGTAGGTCCTATTAAGGTAGGACATAAAATTTTTAGGGTTATATTAACTTCTAGGCCCCCCAGCTACGTAGAACATGGCAACCACCTACTAGGGACTGGTGTTTAGATAGGAGTTAATTATGTATTATAGTTCCTGGTTAATAGGGTAGAACGCTTTATCCATAGTAATCTTATCCCTTATTTACTATACCCAAAAAGGGTAGTCCTTCTACTTCCCCGAGAACTTTAAGGGTATTGGTAGTGGTTTACGGTATATCGGTATCTCTATTACGAAGTGGCGGCTACCCACTAGTGGGGCTTCGGTGCCTGCATCTTCTATAAGGGTCGGTATCATCACCCCTAAACCTCGGCTTTGCTCTAGCTCATTAGAGAGCTCAGTAATCCTCGCCTATAAAGGCCCGAGGACCTCGTTTAAGGCTAATTATAATTAAGCCTGCAGTTCGTCAGCTATTATACTGGCTAGTATCCTCTTCTTAACTAGTGGGGAGCTGCGCTCTACCCAGCGTCCAACGTTCGTCGATCTATCATTAAGGAACTACGCTTAACCTGGGATTCCACTTTGTAACCGGTAGGGAGCCGCACTCAACCTAGCGGTATCTTATATAATAAATAAAACTAAGCTTGAAATATGCGAAGGGCTGGTCCTAGGCCTTATCTCAACCGAAAGGTAGCCAAATACTGTTTATTTTAAGCTGAAGAGGAAAAGGGTAAACTACGATATGGCGCGAAATCTCTGCTTCTTAGGGGGTGGGCGCTAGTGGGGCACCGGTGGGGCACCAGTGCGAGCACGGGCATAGCCCGGGCATAGCCCGGGCATAACCACCGGGTTCGGCCCGTGACACCCCTAACCTAATCAAATGGAGTAGGAACCTATAAAGGCAAATAAACTAGCTAAGGACGAGAAAGTCCGTAAACGGCCAAACTAAGAGGAAGCTCACAGATATTATAACTATAACAAAAAAGGGCATATACAATAGTAATACCCTAAGGATAAAAAAAAAACAAAAAAAACCAAAACTTCTAAAAGAAAAACTAAGGAACAAAGTAAAATAGATAATAACTCTAATTAGAACTCTAAAAACTCGGGAAAAGAGTAACTCTTAATAAAAGTCGTTATTAGGAGGAACAAGCTATGGAGGAATAGAAGGTTATTAAAAAGAGTATAAATTATGACCTATTTTATGTTAATATTAGGATTAATAGGATACACTACACAACTACCCTTATTAATATAAGGTGTTTAATATACGCCCTAATCAGCGACGCCTTCACTAAAAAACTCCGCTTACCACGCATTAGTATTACACCTCGGAACTTAATACAAATCACCACTACAATTCCTAATATAATCCACTACGTCACTTACACTAATATCAATATTAATAACTATAAATAACACCAATTATTCTTTTATATTATTCCTAACTAAAAAAATAACGTTATCCTTAGAAGGTCCTGGATAATTAACGATAACGTTACGATTTACCCAGCACAAGGCACTCTACATATAAGTGTTGTGGACCACTAGGTAATAGAAAGGAAACCGGGTTAGGCCCGGCAAGATCCAAAGTTCCCAATCCAGTAATAAACTAGATCGGTATTCTCAGCCCTAATTAGGTGAGCATAGAAGAAAAAAAAGACCCCTCTTAGCACATCCACCCTAAACACGTTCTCCATAAATTTAGCTAATATCGAAAAGGCCCTAACACCAAAAATAAAGATAAACCCAAGGACAAAACTCCCTACGTATTACCACAAGTTTCTATATATCTTTAACTAAGATAAAGCTGATTAATTACCGCTGTACCGGAAGAACGTCAACTATACTATCCCTATTAAGAAGGACTCCTACGATCAAAATAAACCAGTGACCTAGGGACCTTTATATAGTATATTAAGAAAAGAGTTAATTATACTACGCTAAACCCTTATAAAACTATTAGATAAAGGGTTTATTAGGGCTAATAGCTCCCCTATATTATCACCCATTCTATTTATCCGGAAACCTAGAGGAGGGTTATAGTTCTACGTCGATTATTATACCCTTAATACTATTATAAAAAAGGACCGATACCTCTTACCCCTAATTAACGAGACCCTAAGGGTATTAGTAAAAGTGAAGTGGTTAATAAAGTTGGATGTTATTGTTGTGTTTTATAAGATTTGGGTTAAGAAAGGAGATAAATGGAAGATGGTGTTTAGGATGAGGTATAGGTTATACGAATGGATGGTTACCCCCTTTGGTTTAACTAGAGCCCCCACGACGTTCTAGTGATATATTAATTATACTCTACGAGATTTCCTGGATGAGTTCTGCTTAGCTTATATCGATGATGTCCTAATTTATTTGGACGGCTCCCTCTCTGATTATAGAGAGAAGGTTAAGAAGGTTCTCGAGCGCTTAGGCGCTGTAGGCCTATATATGGATATCGATAAGTACGAATTCGAGATTAAGAGTGTTAAATATTTAGGGTTTATTGTTAATACTAATAAGGGAATTCGTATAAACCCTAAGAAAATTAAGGTAATCCAGGGATAGGAAGTATCCCGATTAGTGTAAGGAGTTCGTAGGTTCGTCGGTTTTGCCAACTACTACCAGCAGTTTATACCCAACTTCTTAGGGATCACACAACCCCTAACAAGTTTAATTAAAAGGGATATACCATTCATTTAGAACATGGAGTACACTAGAGTGTTCAAGGAGCTAAAGACGCTCCTAATCAGTGCACCTATATTAGCTCACTGGGACCCTAATCGAGCTACAATACTCGAGACCAATTCGTTTAGTTATATAATAGGAGGTACCTTATCGTAGTATAACGACGAAGGGATCCTAAAACCTATAGCATTCTTTTCACGCAAGAACCTACCTACGGAGTACAATTACCTAATACACAACAAGGAACTATTAGCAATAATACGCTACTTAGAGTATTAGGATTCAGAACTGTAACGGTCCAAGCACGTATATTGCAACTAGCTATGGCGACTACTATGAGTATCTTTAAGATGAGAGAGAAAAGGAGAAAATGTCTTTTGCCCCATAGGACCCGTTTGCTCTGATTAGGTCTAAGGTTGATCCGTCTTAGGTAAGCCGGGCTTAGGTAAGCGGAGTCCCCGGCTGAGAGGTTACGAAGCCTCTAAGAGGGCCTAGCCCGTTATAATTACCCCCCCTCTCCCTCCTCCCCATTTAGAGGGACTCGTCTATAATTAGCCTTGTAACGATCCAAAGTTGTAGTTTCCGTTAATAACTTAATTAGTTCCTAAGTAGGCTCTACATAGCCCTTCCACTTAACTAAAACCTTCTAGGAACTACGAATCTTCTTAGTGTCCTGGATTTTTTCGACTTCGAATTCCTTTTTGTTGTTTATTAGTAGAGGTGGTGGTTGGGCGTTGTTTTGTTTTTGTGATGGTAGTGGGTCGACTCTCGTATACCTGATTAGGGATATATAAAAGACGTTATGAATACCCGGCGGCGTATTAAGCTAGTAGGTATGGGATCCGACTATTTTTAATATAGTGTACTTCGTATTTATTTAGTCCAATTTTTTAGATGGTCTCTTAGAATGGACGTTCTTGAGCCTCAACTAGACCTTGTCCCCTGGTCGAAACTGGTTAGAAGGTTGGCGTCGTATATTTGCCGAGGCTTCTTATCGCTCTTGGGCGGAGGTCATCGCCGCTTGTGCCTATTCGGAGGCCTCCTTCAACTTCGAGACTAGGGCCTCTGCCCGAGCTGCGGGGGTTTTTCCTTTAGTCCGTAGAGTCTCCCTTACTCTAATCAGGTCGATGTTATAGTCGTGGGTAGTGAAGAAAAGGCTGAGGCTTGTTGATGAGGTAACCCTGTTATTAATAACTATTATCGTTATTAGAAGTAGGTCGTCCTAATTATTTTGAGTGTACGAAGTATAAGCTCGGAGATAGGTTTCTATTACCTGGTTAGTTCGTTTTGTGGCGCTGTTTGTCTCCGGGTGGAAGGCCGTAGATAAACGTTGTTTTATTTGTAATAGTTGATAGAGCTGTTTCCATATGCAACTAGTAAATTGGGGGCCTCTGTTCGAAATAATAGCTCTACGGGGTCCGTGGTGTCTGATTAGGCTAAGTATTAACACCGTAGCTACAATGTCCGTTGTTATATCCTTAAGTGGCTCGAAAATTACGTTTTTAGATAGTCGGTTTGTTACCACCATAATGTTCGTTGCTCTTATATGGTGGGTTGGTGGTAGCCCTGTAATAAAGTCGACTGATATCTCTGTTTAGACCTGATCAGGGACGGGTAAGGGTTTTAGAAGACCCCTTTTTTTGTCCTGCTATATATTACCCTGTCCGTAGACGTCGCAGTTCCTTATGAAGTGTTGGACATCCTGCGATAGGCCTGGCTAGTGAAAGCGGCGGCTAATTAAAGCCTTTAACGCATCTCTATTGAGATGACCACTAAGTGTTAAGTTGTGGGATTCTTGGATTAACCGGGTTCGTAAGGGTTTATAATAAGGGACCCAGATCCTCTCCCTCCAAAAAAGTCTACCATCGTCGTCCACTAAGTACTCTAATAGTATTATGGGCAGCTTCTATTATGATGGTAACTGACGGTCCCCCCTTTTCACAATTATCCTAATCAACTAATAACAATTGTTTAATTGTAGTCCTTTAATCTAAGTGGACTTTAGGGGCTCCTCTTTAAAGGGGTTCAGGATAGGTTCTGACCGATTAGCCTTAGGATCGTCGTCCTAATCCATATCACCTACTATAGTGCTTTCCACGGATTCCGTTGTATCCATTTAATTCGTCTCGAGAATTACCCAGTTCACTATAACCATATTCCGTTTCCCCTTTAAGAGCTATATCCTCCGTCCTTCTAATCGATCATCTTACTAGGTGTTAGGAACGTCTTATTCTCATCTAAATAGTATATCGGGGACTATCGCTTATTTACCGGGTCAGAACTAAATTATGAAGTTATAACGGGATAGGAGCTCCGACCATCTGACCTAGCGTTCACTTAATTACCTCTTAGTTATAAAATACTTAAGGTTAAGGTGGTCGGTCAGGATAATAAACTCCTTTACACTCCTTAATTCAGAGTCCCAGTGTTCTAAACAATGGATTATAGCTAATAGTTCCTTATCGTATATTAGGTAATTGCATTCTACTAATAAGTTCTTCCGTGAAAAGAACACAACAGGCCGTAAAATACCCTTGTCATCGTATTATAATAAAACACCACCCACCACATAACCTAATAAGTCTATTTCCAGTATAATAGCTCGATCAGGATCCCAATATACTAATACAAGGGCACTAATCAGGAGGGCCTTCAACTTATTAAACACTTTTACACACTCATTACTCTATACAAATAGGACATCCCTCTTCATTAAAATTATAAGGGGGTATATTAACCCTAAAAAGTCCAGTATAAATTAACAATAATAATTTACAAAACCAACAAAGGCACGGACTCCTCGCACTAATCGGGGGACCTCCCATATCTAGATGGCCTTAATTTTCTCTAGGTTAACATGGATACCCTTCCCTACATCGATAATAAACCCTAAGTATTTAACCCTCTTCATCTCAAAGTCGCATTTATCAATATCGATTTATAAGCCAGCAACACCTAGACGACTTAAGACCTTCTTAACTTTCTCCCTATAATTAGCGAATAAGCCATCTAAATAAATCAGAACATCGTTAATATAAATAGTATAGAATTCGTCTAGGAAATCCCGTAAAGTATAGTTAATATACCTCTAGAACATAGCAGGGGCCCCTATTAAACTAAAAGGAGTCACTATCTATTCGTATAAGCCGTATCTTATTCTAAAAACCATCTTCCATTCATCACCTTCTTTAACCCTAATCTTATAGAATACAATAATAACGTCTAACTTCGTTAACTACTTAGCCTTAGCTAGGGCTCTCAGAGTTTCACTAATCAGGGGTAAGGGATATCTATTTTTCTTAGTGATAGCGTTCAGAACCCGGTAATCAACATAAAACCTCAATCCTCCCCCGGGTTTTCGAATAAATAGAACAGGTGATAAAGTAGGAGAACTACTAGTACGAATAAAGCCTTTATCTAATAGTTCTGTGAGGGTCCATCGAAGTACGATTAGCTCCTCCCTAGACATCCCATATAGGGGTCCCCATATAACTAGCTTATTTTGCTTTATTAAGTCTTTTTTGATGGGAATTACGTAGTTAATGTTGTTTCGATATAGTAGTAACTAATTAACCTTATCTCGGTTAAAGATATACAAAAACTTATGGTAATACATAGGGAGTTTCGTCCTCGGGTTTATTTTCATTTTTAATACTAGGGCCTTCTCAATATCGGCTAAACTTATGGAGAACGTATTTAGGGTAGATGTACTAAGAGGGGTCTCTCTTCTCTTCTGTGCCCACCTAATTAGGGCTAAAAATACTAATCTAGTCTACTACTAAATTAGGAACTTTGGATCTTACCGGGCTTAACCCGGTTTCCTTTTTATTACCCAGTAATCCACGACACTTATATACAGAGTACCTCGTACTAGGTAAACCATAACATTATCGTCAATTATCCAGGACCTTCTAAAAATAACGTCGTCTTCTTAATTAAGAATAATATAAAAGAATAATCGGTGTCGTTTATAACCATTAATATTGATATTAGTGTAAATAACGTAACGGATTACACTAGGAACTATAATGGTGATTTACATTAAGTTCCGAGGTATAATACTAATACGTAGTAAACGGAGTTTCTTAGCGAAGGCGTCGCTAATCAGGGCGTATATTAAATATCCTATATTAATAAGGGTAATTATATAGCGTATCCCATTAATCCCGATATTAACGTAAAATAGGTCACAATCCATACTCTTTTTAACGACCTTTTATTCCTCCATAGCTTGTTCCTCTTAATAACGACTTTCACCAGGAGTTACTCTTTTCCCGAGTCCTTAGAGTTCTGATCAGAGCTAATGTCTATTTCGCTGTGCTCTTTAATCTTCCCTTTTAAGGTTTTGGTCTCCTTGTTTTTCCGGTCTCTAGGGCATCTCTATTATATATGCCCCTTCTTACCGTAATTATAGCATTTACGGGTTTCCTTTTGGCTTAACCTTCTTCGGACTGGTTTATCCTTAGCTATCCAGCTTACCTTAGTGGGTTCCTAATCCATCTAATTAGGTTAAGGTGATCCTATCCAACTGTCCTGTCCGGTTAGTGATTCGACTTTGTTCTGGCCGGGTGTTGGCGATCTCCTATATTAATGCTCACAACGAGTTTAATACAATTCACTGTCTAGCTCTGATCTTATCATCAGGAGTATCTGGGTGTATATAGTATAGGCCGTTGGTTTGTTAATTATACTAATTAAAGGGGTTCTTATTATAATGTTTAGAGCTCCTTTTAGGTAGTTGATCCTGATGTTATCCAGTTAGTGTCCTCCTCCCACTTCTATGAGCTCCTTTTCGAACTTAGGAAGGAAGTGGGTAAAACTCTCGTTCTCCTTTTAATGTATTATTCTTAGTTGGTCAAGGGCTCGTACTTCTGTATTAGGGTCTACATAGTAACCCTTTAGGTATTCCATAAATTGTTCAGGGTTCTTCGACCCATCAGCTCCTCCTTATAAATAATAGGTGCTCACTATAGCTTATATAGTGTTTTCTAGTTTAGAATAGATATAAGTGAACACTACTAATACTAAACTAAAGGTTTCCCTATTTACACTTATCTTCCCTTTTATCTCAAGGTGCTATTATTAAAATCTCTTATGTGATCCATTAAACTTTGGTGGATCGGGGATTTAGTGTCTCGGTTATCTAGGAGGTGGTGCGTAGGCCTAATTAGGTGGGATCGGCGTCGTGGAGGGTATAGGGGCTTTGTGTAATGTTAAGGTTGGGTACCTGGGTTCTACTAGGGTTTATTATAATATTCGAATTTACTCTCATTGGGCCTCTTATTCGGCCACTTAGGTGGTCCACATCTCCTATAGCTAGGCTAATAACTGACCGATTAATTATACTAGTTGCTGTGGGTTTCCGGATAGGTCAACGTTATCTTCTATTATGATACGGTTATCGTTCCTTCTATACATCTTTATTTAGTAGTAACCATAGTATACTAATCGACGTTATTGAGGTACTCTACTATGCGGAATGCGTTCTTTTAAGTTTATTAAAACCTCCTAGCCCTAATTAGACCTTACTGATTAGCTTTAAGCGTTTAGGGACCTTCAGGTTAACCCACTTAGGACTCTTTACTACTCCCACTAAGGTCATAGACTTACCTTTCGTCAATAATTATTTCCATACCCAGCGTACTCTCGTTATCTCCAATAATACTAAGATCTTAAAGATAATGTAATAGTCCAAGCATATATATTGCAACTAGCTATAGTAACTACTACGAGTATCTTTAAGATAAGAGAGAAAAGGAGAAAATATTTTCCGCCCCATAGGACCCGTTTACTCTGATCAAGCCTAAGGTTGATCCGTCTTAGGTAAGCCGGGCTTAGGTAAGCGGAGTCCATGGCTGAGAGGCTGCGAAGCCTCCAAGAGGGCCCAGCCCGTCACAAGAACTACGGAGTATAGAAGAATTCATTATCCTAACTAATTACCTAAATCTAAAGTACTTTATAATAAAAAGATAATTAAGTGAACATTAGATTAGGTGATCAGAATTATTATCCTATTATAACTTCATTATCTAGTTTAAACCTAATAAAAAAGTAGTAGTTCCTAATACACTATTGAAACGCAAACAGGATATCCCTAGCACCTTATAGAACAATAGGTTAAAAGGTTGGAAGATTAAACTCCTAAAGAATAGGATTAACGTATTACGAGTTAATAACGTAGTAGTAATTAGAGAAGTGTAGGCCTAATTAGGGTAAGTAGAGAGGGATAAGTTTAATATAAGAGACTCCCTCGGAGATATAAATTAGACCGACGACCCTAGTTTAAATAAGACGGAACCCCCCTTAAACCCTTTTAAAGAAGAGCTATTATACTCCTAGTGGGATAAAGCCTTAAACTAGAATAACTAATACTAGTTAATTAGGGGAGTAGTATAAAAAAGAGACTAATAACTTCCTTTATAATAGAAGTTACCGATAATACTATTAGAATATACGATCGACGATAATAAGAGACTATTATAGAGGAACAGAATCTGGATTCCACATTATAAGCCTTTAAGGACGGGTTTAATCCAAAGGTTTTACAACTCTATGTTAATAGAATATCCGAGGAAGGACATTTTAAAGGCCCTAATTAACCACCAGTTCCACTAACCAGGCTTATCCTAGGATGTCCAAAGATTTATGAGGAACTGCGACGTTTATGGACGAGGAAACGTATAACGCAACAAAAGAAGGGGCCTATTAAAGCCTCTACTTATCCCTGGACGGATCTGGGCAAAGGTCTCTATTAACTTTATAATAGGACTACCCCCTTCCCACTATAATAGGGCTATGAATATTATAGTAGTAACCGATCATTTATTAAAGAACGTAATCTTCGAGTTATTAAAGAATATTATAATAAATATAATAATAGACTAACTAATCTAAGGTTTAATTAGGTATTATAGGATACCTTATATAATTATATTAAATAGAGGACCATAGTTTACGAGTCTTATATGGAAATAACTCTATTAATTACTATGGATTAAATAAAAATTCTTTATAATGTTCTACCCAAAAATAAACAGAGTTACGGAGAGGGTAAATTAAGTAATAGAAACCTATTTTAGAATATATATAACATATACTTAGGATAATTAAGATAAACTACTCCTAATAATAATAATAGTTATTAATAACTAGGTCACCTCGTTAATAGGACTTAGCCCGTTTTTTATTACTTATAAGTATAACTTAGACCTAATTAGAGTAAAGGAACCCCTACAGAATAATAATAAAACCCCTATAATAAAAATAGAGGCTCTAATCTAAAAACTAAAGGACACCTCTAAGTAGGCTTAGGTAACGATAACGATAACACAAAAAAAATAAGAGATTACCGTAAACACAAAGTACTAACTATCTAATTAGTTTAAATTTGGGAATAAAATTTAGCTAAGGTTACGGAATATCTAATTTAATTAATTATTAAAAAAATTTAATTAGGTTAATATGAAGTACACCATCCTCGAACTAGTTAAATCCCACGTTTACTAATTAAATATACTACTAGGGATCTATAACGTTTTCCACATAAACCTAATTAATTACACTAAAGTTAATCCGTTACTATTATAAAACCGTAACGACGCCTAGCCACTTATGATATTGGTGGCCAATAAGGAGGAGTTTAAAGTTAAGGAGATCCGTAATACGCGGAAAGTACGGGGTGGATAAAAGGTCTTAGTAAAGTGGAAGGATTATACCCAACTCACCTAAGAGTTAGTAGATATATTAGCGGATATAATGGCCTTAGATTATTACGAGGCCGATTACGGGAATATCCCTTAGGAAGGGAGGGGAAGAAGAGGGTAATTATTATAAGCTAAGGCCTAATTAGAGGCCTTAGAACTACTCGGCTATGTTTAACGCTAACCGTTGTTTACTAAGCTTAACTAGGCCTAAGTAGACCTAATTAGGATCCAACGGATTTATGGGGTAGTAAACTTTTCCTTCCTTTCTCCTTATCTTAAAAATACTCGTAGTAGTCGCCATAGCTAGTTACAATATACGTGCTTGGACCGTTACAGAAAAGACTCTTACTAGATACTAATAAGCTGTTCAAAGTACACTATAATACCCCTATAACGGTTATCAAACTTTTCCCTTATAAAGGGATAGCCGAACCATAGGAAATCAAAAGGTACTAACACAAAATTAGGACGATTATGTATACAATAGTGATAACTCACCTGGACATCGTATTCACTATAAGCCGTTTTATACACTTCAATTAGAACCCAGGGCCGAGTCACCAGTGCACAGCGGATCGAGTACTTTAATACCTCTACTCAACATATTACCTCTACTTAGAATACGGAGCCGTACTAGGGAGCCCTAAGGACACTTTAGAAATCACTTTAAATACTAGTTTCACTAACAATACACTTAATCAGAAGAGCTCTCAAACACTCATAATGCGACTTTTTAGCGGAACCGTTATATAAAAAACAAATAAGCAATAAACAATTACAACATTAACAACAAAAACAGAACTTCTCGCCCTATTATATACTATAAAAGAAGCCATCTTTACAAACCGGTTAATATCCACTTTACAAATACAACTCCCCACGGAGGACGTTTAGAGTACTAAGTTTACACCTTAAATACACTCTCAACTACGAATTCACATATAATACAATAACCAATAAACTATACACCTTATAACCATAAAACAAATACAATTACAAACACACCTACACCACGTTCATATTCATAACCACTAATTACATTAAGAAATCGAGAACAACCGCGTTAACATTACATATACACCATCAGCCGAGCTAATAGTAAACGGACTAACGAAAGCGCTTTCGAAGTAGCCATTTCAGGTGTTTCTTATATAACTGAATATAAGTGACCAGCGGGCTCGTCTCAAAAACAGCCGTCGCTGCGACCTCACCGAAGATGAGGCCCACTAGGAGGCTGGGATAGCTAAGGATAACATATGGGACGTTGAGGCTCGTGTTCCTTACACTCCTAGGGGCTCGTGAACCCCGCAGGAAGGACATATAAAAAGCGATCTAAACATAGGAGACGAAATTCAAATCTCAAAACAATTACAGCGCTTAGAAATAGCTATTAAAGGGCGGATCAGGTGGTAGGAAGCCCACTAGACGGAGGCCTCCCTAAAGGGGCGTATCGAATCCGCTATACCAAGCACCTAGTACACTTCCAGCGCGCTCGAAGGTCCGCGCACAGCACAGAACAATAATGGGCCGAAATGTGCCCTTGCACCAGCCACCTTAAGGGCTAAGTTCGCCCCTAAAGAACAGGGAGAAGTAGAGGAATTACACATTATTGAATACATCACAAATTGACCCTTGAATCCAACAGAAATTAGTAGGTCTATCACCCCTAAAGGGTAGCCTCCGCTACTACATATAAAGCGCGCAGGAGGCGCTCCTCGAGGCGTAGGTACACCGTGGAAACAAAACCCCGAGGCGCGAAGGCTAAAGGGGTGTATCAAAAGCGGTAGCAGGCCCGAGGCGCTGAGGGCGCTAGAGGGCCGCTCGAGGCACACTTAGTCACACAAGGCACGCTAGAAAGGTGCCTCAGGGGCACTCACAGGAAGAAGGACAAAAGCACAATACACATCACAAAGAGACCCCCGACATCGTACCTATATACAATTACTAACAAATGTATTCCCACAGCTCACGGGATTGAGCCTTAGATTGTAGCTGGTCGATCTAAACCTAATTACGGGTCGTTTTAAGTTGAATTTTCGTAGTAGGGGTAGCCATATTAATTATAGGCTTATAAACCTTTTCATACTTAGTTTCTTATGTATTAAATAGCAATTAAACGTTTTATAACACAGAATTAGACTATTAATTATTAAATTAAGGGTTTAAAAATTATATATATTGTTAAGTATGTGTGTGTATGTGTAAAGTCTCTTTTAAACCCAGCTTATACTCTATTATTCAGAGTTATAACTAAGCTCTATTTTATCCGAGTTATAGTCCTTAAAAGTATAATCCTCGTAGCTCTTATGTGATTCTGAGTACTTTTAAGCAGCCAATTTGACACCAGCTATAGCATTAGACTGTGAGCGAGCCTTTAGTATAATGAAATTAACGCTGACGTCGCAAAGGCTCTTAATAAAGGCGTAGAGTATTAAGCGGCTGTAGTTGACGAAGAATTGGCTAAAGAGGGATGTATTATCCCTCTTTGGGATCGAGGGGTTTATCGTTTATCTATAGGATCTCTAGATAGCTTTATTTATTGCCTAATCGGGTAATATTACCACTTACGTGCCTTTGATTTGATGAATTTATCAACAGGGCCAAATAAGTAAATATTTGGTGGCCCTGAGGCAAATAAGTAAATAGGGGGGGCCGATTTGCTTTGTTTGCTTTGGCGGCTGCGCTGCGAGGGACTTGACTGAACGTCTTACTGTCGGAAAGCCCGGCTACGTAATACGGAAGTCAGCCACGGATTTCAGTTGTGGCGGTGACATTGGTCCCCTAGGATTGCCCCGGCCAAATTCAGGCCTTTTAATGGCGCCCGCATTCAGGGGTCTGCTAGCTAGAATCTAGCCACTTCAAGAGATCACCTTTTTGGCCCTTGAGGCTAGGCGTACGATTCGACACTTACGATACTAGAAATGAGTTTCTCGTTGCTTCTTTTATGTAGGTTGTGGGTCTGATTTCGTAGAGTTTTGTGTCATCTAATCTGATATCTGGTCAGATGGTGGTTTGATGGCCAAGTATCAAGTTAGCGACGGTAGTCATAGAGTCAACCACGAAGCCTACACCGCTATTGAAACCTTCTTTGTTCGTTGGCTGGACAGACCACGACAACTTGGTTCAAAGCGGGGCTGCAGGAAGATTTACCTGTACCAAATGCAGCTATCGGCATCTCATTACCTAACATGTCAGTAACAGAAAGCCTCAAAAAGCAATTCAGGATGCAACGCAACGCTTACACCAATATGATTCTGAGGACTTCCGATCTCCAGCGTGATGGATAATCCGTCATGGAGCCCCCACGCGGCTGCACGTGAGGAATAGGCACTGCGGCCGGAGCCAAGTTCGGCCGCCGACGAACCCCGACAGTGGACGGGGGATGGCTGCAAAGCACCTGTTCCTGACCTGCTAGGCGCCGACGAGCCAGGCGGCGCTTCCGTTTGGGGGGTCGTGTCTGTCCACCATTCGCCAATGGCCTGATGGGTTGACGATCATGGTGGGAGGGGGCGGCGGTTTGCGCAACGTGTGGCGACGGGGACTCACATCAGGATGGCGCGTGGGATGAGGGGGACCGGGGCCAGCGCCGAGACTAGACGCCCGGCCCGTGATGTGATTTGCAGCCCTTCTGTACCTGGGGCTGACCATCTCCAACACCTGCCGGCGCGTGTGTGCCACTGCAGCTTGTAATATAGCTTGGGGCGCACGAGCTGGAGAGGAGGAGAAGAGACAAGTGCAGGGGAGCAAGACGAGCCGATGCGCTTGATTCGCCGTATGTCTTGGCTGACCGGATACAATAGCCGATGAATCACAAACGCCCCAAAGCCCGGGGCTGAGAAAAAGCGTGGGGGTCACAGTCTGGGGGGATTTGTTTACACAGCAAATGCCACTCTCCGCATTACACAGAGCACAAGCATACCATCCGGTAGTTATGTACCGTCACATTGACGAGACAACATCGAAACGCCGCTGCCCGCACCAATCATCCAGTCCAAGGTGGCCTTCGTCGTGACTAGGCCAAGCTTGCTCGTATTACCCTCGCGGGCCTGAGCGTTTCGCGCTGAACCGCCGCGGCTCCGAAAATGTCTTCCCCGGCCGGTGTGGCGGCGGTCGAGCCAGTCATTTCCCCAAGCCCCGAATAGTTGGACAATGGGAGTCCCCTGCTCAGCGTCACACGAGGACTGACGCGCCGGCTGGCTCAAGCCCTTGGACGTGTATATCAGTATATCACCGAACAATGCCGCCCTTCGTGGGATGGTATTTGGGAAACACCATCCTGCGAAGAGTTCCTTGTTTGCTGAAGATCCCCCCGGCCGTTCAGTCCCTAAACCGACCATAACCCCGACCTGCCGGAGCAGATCCCTCCACCCATTACGCTCTTGGCGGTGTTGCACCTTGCGATGCACCATCCCTCCGGCTCATCGCAAACATGCTAAGATGCTATTCCTGACGTGCCCAAGCCCGGGCGTCACACACAACACAACACAGACACTCAGACACACACACACACACACACACACACACACACCAATGATCTCCGCATCCGACCGCTTGGTCGAAAGCGGCAGGACACGGCGTGGACAAGTAGCCACCCCCACGCTGCGCTGCCGCCCGACCGTGCGATCCGCCAAGTTTGGCAAAGCCGCATGTTGAACATCATGGGATCCAGGGCGTTGTGCTTCCTTAAAAAGACACTCATGACCTGGTAGTGAACTTTGTACGTCTGTGCCCATGTCTTGTGTGTCCTTTCAGGGTACGTAAACGGCAACCGACCTGCTTTGCCAGTCTTGGCTTCACTTGCCGGGAATCAGATCATACTGCTATTGTTATCCCACTGGTGCTGTATCTTCTCCATCTTACGATTCTTTGGTTCATAAGCCCGCCCTTCCCTGTTGCCGTTCTTCTTGTTCATTGCGGGCGAGCATCTTATTCAAGCCACACACCTATCGATTCGATTAATAATAGTATCCTCATCACACCACTGCCATCCTCATCATCAGCATGCCAGCAACAACCATGGCCACACCGCCCTTGGAAACAACTTCTGGTGCCCCCAAGGCACAGCACCTACGGCTGCCCGACGGCGTTTACGTGCCTACTTTGGCATTTTTCACAGAAACAGAAGAAGTCGACCTGAACACCCTCGAGCGCCACCTCGTCCGCCTCATCAACGCTGGTGTAGCCGGCATCGTCGTCCACGGTTCCAACGGCGAAGCAGTCCACCTCACACGGGAGGAGCGCAGCTCCATGATCCGCTGCGCAGCCGACACAATCCACCAGGAAGGCCACGACGTCAAGATCCCGCTGATCGCCGGCTGCGGCGCGCAATCCACCCGCGAGACGCTGCAACTCTGCAAAGACGCGGCCAAGAGTGGCGCCTCGCACGCGCTGGCCCTGCCGCCTAGCTACTACAACACCCTCCTCTCCGACGACCGCATCGTGCAGCACTTCTACGAGGTCGCCGACGCCTCCCCGATCCCTCTGCTTGTCTACAACTTCCCGGCCGCCGCCTCGGGCCGCGACCTCTCGTCCGACGCCGTCTCGCGCATCGCGCGCCACCCCAACGTCGTCGGCGTCAAGCTCACCTGCGGCAACACGGGCAAGCTCGCGCGCGTGGCCGACGACGCGCCCGAGGGCTTCTTCGTCGCGGGCGGCAGCGCGGACTTCATCCTCCAGGGCCAGGTCGTGGGTGCCAACGGCACCATCGCGGGGCTGGCGAACATCGCGCCCAGGGCGTGCGTGCGCGTCATGGAGTTGGCCGCCGCTGGGAAGCTCGCCGAGGCGCGCCGGCTGCAGGCGATCGTGGCGAGGGGCGACTGGGTCGCCATCCAGACGGGCTTCGTGGGCGTCAAGGCGGCGATCGGCCACTTTGCGCAGTACGGCGGCGCGCCGCGGAAGCCCTGCGCCAAACCCTCGCCCCAGGAGCTCAAGGGTATCGCCGAGGGGCTGGGCGAGCTGCACCGCGTCGAGGTGGGCTTGGAGGAGGAGGCGGCGGCGGCGGGCGGCGCGCGTGGCGATTGATGGGTCGATTCGTGGCCTCTTTGGCTGGCCTCGCCCGGGGCGGCGAACATGGTGTTGTCGCGCGGGACGGTATTGCGTCGACGAAACGAAGAGGAGGGTGGGCGGGAATGGGAAAGGGAGGCGAAATCAAATGTGACAGATGGGACGGCTCGGACTGGCGGACGGGGGAATGCGCGGAGAGAGTGATGACTGGATACCCAGACTGAATGGGAGGAAAACCGGATTCAAGCGAATCTGGGTTGATTTCGGCGGTGGGGAGGGGTGAGTGAACCCCGGTGTCGTCAGGGTCATCATATCAGGCATGGCGGCGGGTGAGGGAAGGGGATAGGACATGGCTGAATGGACGGATATTCATGGATCGTGTGTCACGAAAAGCATCCGGATCACCTGCACCAGGTTCCTCATTGCTACGTTACTGGCATCCAGCGACAACACGGCTGGGCTGACAGTCTCCCTTCAATCATCAGCTCAGGATGGCGGCTTGCTGGGGAAAAGGAGTCTGGTATCGCATTTGAGTTTCTCTCGAGATAATCTGGATACGGCAGAGACTCTGCCAATCATCAATCATTTTGGCTCTCGCGAGTCATTGTCATGCGGTTCTCATCTCGGATTGACCGGTGTGTATGGCTTCTTACTGGCTACGTGATCGAGACACCTCGGTGATGTTCTCAAATTAGGGTGTGATGGACGTCGGGCCATGTCCGTCGCGACCTAGACTAGCTAGAGACGATACTTTAGCTGGAATGGAGGCTCTACGATCGAATACCCCCACGCTCCTCAGCCAAGAGACGCCGTCCATCATCATGCAGGGAATCTAGTCCATGGTTCAGAATTCCCCGTCGCAAGCCGTTGGCAACGGCGGCTTGGGGATGGTCCATCCCGCACAATAAGGCTGGAAACGGCCCTTTTCTGGCTGCCTCCGCGGATCTGTCGCTCGGATGCGACGAGAACGGAAAACGTGAACTGATTTGGCGTGCGTGGATATTGTAGCCCGGGCGCACATCAGATCAGAAGTTGCCACCTCGCCGCATGGCCTTGACCGTGGGGTCATGATCTCGGCCTTGGAGTGTGGACGAGCAATCTCACGGCAGGATCTTTCCAGAACAAAAGCCCGACCATTAGGCGGGCACAGCTTCGCCCAGAATGTGGGATCGGCACCGAGTCCTGCGTCGACTGTCAAACCCCGGACCCCAGATGACGATCAGTAGATTCACTGTTCAAACCCCGGTGACTGGAAGCCTAACGCCCAGGACGTATCTGGAAAGGGACGAACGTTGGGGAGGGCAGAGGCAGCGTAAGACATGGCCAATCCTCGGCCGCGCCCCTCGGCAGGGAGGCCAGTTTCAAGGCAAGGGCGCTGCGCGAGCTGATCCGTTGACGTGGTACGGGCTTGCAGCACAACACCTCGCCCGCCAGCAGGCGCACGTATTAGCTCGCGGACACTGACAGGAAGCACATGAAGATCAGCGTTCGGTGGGGGTAGGAGGTCCCCTATGCACCCCGCATTTCCCGGGGCTTTTTGCCATTTTTCGGCAGGGTTTGGTCGAGCGCTGATGAGTTGTCGGTCGGACGAATCTGATCTTGTGTGCATCTATGATATCGTCACACGGCTGCGGTCGTCGTCTGGGAGAGGCTGGAAAATCCTGACCGAAGAGGGCGAGGTGGATGATCTGATGCAAGAACCCACGGAGTCTTATGTAAACTGCAACTCGTCATTACGAAAAGTGATTGATAACTCCTTTTCAACTCGCTGCTCGGGTTCTGGCTTTTGTTGAGGACTTGTCCCAAGACGGGATGGGTCGCATTAGGTCGATATACTTACAACCTCAACGCCTGCATGGCGGATGGCGGTCACCTACAAGGAGAATACGTCAAGTAATTGGAGGGTAATATTTTTCTGACGACGGATTGCGGACGCGCAGACGGGCGGCACAAGACGTGCCAATTAGAGGCAAGTCATCCCGATGATCCAAAGGAATAGGGTATTTTGTGCAGTTGACGATGCCATCCAAGTCTAGACTCCGGAACCCCCACGTAGTGGCAAGCATAGCCGCCTTTTCAGACAAGTCATAAGTCGTGGGTCGTATGTCAGTCGATCTCGGCCGTTACTCGCATGAGCTAAGTAAATGCGGGTTTTCTTATGGCCCTTCGGTTGAAACATTGGCACCGTCAACGTCAACAAGGAGACATCGGCAAGTTGAGAAAGTGAGAACTGACAGGCGGGCTTGGCTAAGACACGTCAACACCTGCCCAGTCGGCATTTTGAGGCCCGAAAGTATTTGCCTAAAACGTGGTTTTCGCTTAATGGAAAGGTAATTTCAAGCCGCTATTTGGGGTTGCTTTTATTGACACTCAAGGCATAGTCACCGTTGCATGTATTCTCTAAGCCCCTTGCGGAATATGAATGCTATTGTTTTATTTGAAATCAACATCACGTTGAAAATAACGCGTCGTTGGGATTCCATGTTCAAGGTTTTGTCTAATTATTTCAGTTCTAAAAGTAAGCCATAAACATATTAGTTGTCTAACGTTGGACAACATGGGATTGACTGCATGTTCGTCCTTATCGACCGGATGAAAGTATGCTTAAGTGCAGCCTGGGCGCCATGAGCAACCACCGGAAGCAAGAAGTCGCCAGCATAAGCGCAATCTCTGGTATGGAGTAAAAGCCAATACTATACATGAGGATGGATGATTGATGCACTAAAATGCAGCTCTTCACAGTTGAGAAGTGGCTAGAATTACTGTGGCTGATGGCTAGTGACGTAAAGGCGTGACTAAGCATTTTCTTTTGGCGTCTTGGGGCGCGCGATCTCACTTTCTCCCGAAAACGTGGATAAACAACTGCACGAATAACATGAAACGACATGTCATCAGAACCAGCAAGAAAGATATCGTGAGATGATTACTTGAAATAAACCCTTACCACGGGCGCCACCAATTGAGCCGCAGTTGTAAAAGATGCCAATACCGCAAAGTGCGTCGGCCCCGGGATCTAACTTGCCGATCTCACTGACCTTGCCCCTCTTTGCTGTTAGTTGCGGTGCTCTCGCACAGAACCGTGTCAGAACTGCGCGACAGCGAAGCAGACATGCGAGTATCGCGAGGTAGATCGGAAAAGACGGCCAGCGACGCACAAATATGTCGTCAGCCTCGAGAACCGGGTGGCTTGGCTCGAGGGGTTCATCACGAGTCTACAGACGGTGCCGGACCAGGAGCGGGACGCCATGCTGCGGACAGTATCTTTTGGAGACCCACCTGCAAGCCACGGGCTCTCGCGAGGTGGCAGAGTCTACTGAAAAGAGGCCGAATGTTCCCGATCATGGCAGCAGCGCCAACTTGCAGGTCGACCTCGAGCGTTCACTCATCTATCATGGCGCGACGAGCATCTACCGGGCTTATACCGGCAGACCATTGTCGACTACCAGCCTTGGTGATGCATCGGTCCACTTGTCGCAGTACTCTGGCTCCGAGACGAACTTCGAGCATGTCGCGGAGCATTTCGGGATCAATCTCGAGGACGAGCTGGTGACCGACGCCATGATGCAGTTCTTCAAGTGGCAATACCCTCACTTCATGTTCATCTACCGTGAGGCGTTTCTCAGGGACCATTTTGGGGACAGATCCAACTGCAAATACTGGTCTTCGGCCTTGCTCATGTCCGTGTGCGCTCTAGGGACGTTCATGTCGCCGGAAAAGCACCATCGGCAGGCGAGCGAGCAATTTTTCTCCGCGGCTGAGAGCATCCTGATTGTTTCTGGACCGACGAAACCTTCTATCGTCACAGTGCAGGGCTTTCTATGCTTGGCCTTCTATGAGATCGGGAGAGGGAACCTCTCGAAAGGATGGGGCTTTTCGGGTGGGATACTTCTGCTTCCTAGCGATGACTCACTAAACCTTACGCTGACGCTTTTGTACAGGCATCGCATTTCGAATGGCTCAAGACCTAGGATTCCAGAGAGATCCAAAGCACTGGATATCCCATGACGCCTCGTTGGCAACCGAAGAAGACACGGAAATCAGGAGGCGTATCTTCTGGGGCTGCTACACATCCGATAAGCTGATCAGTCTCATTCTCGGCCGTCCGATGTATCTCTTCTACGATGACACAGAAGTTGAGACCACAGAGAGGCTTCCGTAAGTGAACTTGCTTTTTAAAGGTGTGCAATAAAACTAATGAGCTCGTCAGAGACTTTCCCGAAATGAAACCCTGGCTTTCGGCCGGGTTCGCAGATTATGATGGTGGATTCGGAAAGATCAATCCGCTCATACCATGTTTCAAGGAACAGATCCGACTATCCAAGATCATCGAAAAGATGCTGTCGAAACTGTTTTCTACGCGGTAGAATCTGGAGGGACTTGGTCGCCAGGCATGCGTTGACGGACTAAACTTTGAGCAATGCCGCTGGTACGAGGCATTGCCGGAGTGCGCGAAAAGGAACAAATGGGAGCCCCCAAGCGTTTTATTGATACCGAGTGTAGCGGCCCTCCAATAAGTTGCTCGTCTCTGCCGCTCAACCTCGTATGCATCAGCTCACCTGTGCGTTTGTAGTCTCCTCTTCCATAGTGTCCGCATCGCCCTCAACTTCGATCTCGCTATCTCGGACCGTACCGGAGCAGCGTCCGAGAACGCCCGCAAGGACTGCGTATCCTCGGCAGAGGACATTACGCATATTCTGCGGAAGTACCGCAGCCAATATGGACTGAGGCATAGCCCGATGATTATGATATACGGCGTCATGCAGGCGGCTAGGTCGCTTTCGTCGTTTGGTACGCCGGAGGAGGCCCAGTGTCTTATCCATTCGTTGGACGAATGTTGCGCCGCATGGGGCCTTGCTCATCAGGCGAGAGATAGGTTGATACGCAATGAAATATGAGTGTCTCTTCATTAGATATCAGATACAACATTTGCACCCCTGAGTGACCTCAGGATTCGTGAAAATTTACACCTTGAAACGTATGTGGCCGTTTTCAGAAGGGGATAGCTAGCTTGCTTAGCCTGTGTTAATGTGCTCAACTATCTTGATATAACAAGTGCCAATGAACTCATAATGTAAATATCATTCCAAGTCGTATGGTATTACTATCTAACGCAATCTAGAACCAAGTTCAAAGCGGAAGACCCGCATCCACACCTTTCTTAAGAACAGCAGCAATGTTCTTAACATCAGACTGGTTGTTAAAGAAGCCAAACGACACCCTGATTCCCAGCCTATAAGGTGTGACGAGCACACCATTCTCCTCCAGAAGCTCCATCCACCTCGGGTCATGCAGATCAAGGATGTAAAGATGAGGCGCGTGCTCCTTCCTCGTCGTAGGCCCGACAATCTTAATCCCGAGACCAGCACACTCCTCACGCAGCGCATCTCCAAGGCTGTACAGGTGCTCCTGCACACGCTTTGGACGCATCGAGTCAAGATACAGTGTCAGGAAAGCCTTCGCCGCCGCCGCGCCGATCAAGCTGAGGCTCAGGTGCTCGTACCTGCGCGCGGAGGGGTGGTACACCAGCGGCTCGCCGGGTACCAGCAGGTCCGCGCGCACGTTGCTGACGGCGCCGTACCACACGATCGGCGGCGACGGGTCCTCGTCCCGGATCACGGCCGGGTCGACGTACAGCACCGAGAAGCCGGTGGGGCAGTTGAGGCCCTTGTGCAGACTGAACGCAGCAGCTGAGACACCCGTGGCACGCACGTCAACCTCAGCAAAGCCAACCTGCTGCGTCAGGTCCGCTAGGACATGGATGCCCTTCGGGCGGAACTCTCTGCAGATGTCCGCGACATCGTTCCACTGGCCGATGTGGAACATGACAGCGCTGATGCCGATTGCCTTTGTCCGCGCATCAACGTAAGGGGTGAACGTGGCCGCATTTGCAGCAGTCACCTTGCCGCTCTTCTCGGCCTCGGCGATGGTAGGGACCTGCCGCACCTCAAGCCCCGCGGCACGCAGCGCCATCCAGCCGTAGACGTGGTTGGGGTGCTCGGTGTCGAGGACGACGACGTTGTTGCCGGGCGTCCACTTGATGCTGCGAATGAAGCTGTTCAGACCTTCTGTGGTGTCACGTGTGAAGGCGATGGAGGAGGAGTCGGCGTTGATGTAGCGCGCGACCAGCTCGCGGGTTTCTTCGACGGCGGCTATCCACCGGGGCTTGGGATGCGGGTGGTAGAGGGCATCGGAGGTGAACTTGGCGATGGCGCCGTGGATGACGAGGTTTAAGGGGGGTTGGTAGGACGAGTTGAGGTAGGTGATTTTGTCGTCGGCCACGAGGGGCACGAGGGAGCGGAAGGTCGAGAAGTCGCCCTCTGTTGAGGACGGGGAGGACTTCGTCTGAGCTGGGACGGTGTCCGCGGGCTCTGCGATTGCGCTTGATGACATTTCGATGGAGGTACTTGGGTAGAACTGGAAGATTTGAAGTTGACGACAAGGGGATATGGGAACTTGTGCTTGTGGTATGATTTACTCCCTGACTTACAAGGCTGGTCGGGCCTCGCCTTTATCATTTTCGGAAGCTCCTATATCGGCCCAACCAGTCCCTTTTCCCGTCGCCATAATGAAAATGAATCAAGGCCATGGGGCAACACCTCGAGTCAGATGCCATGTAGTCGTGCATCATGGAGGGGATGGAGGCTGAAGTCCGTCCCGAGTGCGCGTCTGGCCGCCTGCATGGAGGGTCGAGTGGGTCGACGAACGGGGGCCGCAAATGCCAGCGATTTGAGCCGTCGCCTCGTATTTTATCTAAGAAAAATGGCACGGCTCGCCGTATCAAGCATAACCCCAGGCTAAAGTATTTTGCTTTAGTTGAAGGGATAGGTCATCATCTCATGTTTGCAAGGATGGCCCGATACTAGAAGACGGACTTCGACCTCCATTTGTGGGTCACGGGTTGATAAGAGGCCCCCTTTCCCCGCATGTTGGCGCCGCTGCCTCTACATCGGGAATCTGTTAGTCTCGTGGCCTATATTTCCGGTGTGGAACCCCTGTCGATTCATCCCCGGATTTTGCGTCTAACTGGGCGGAGTCCTGATATCTTTTTCACAGAACCTTTCGACTGTCAATCGTTGTCCTGAGGCGTTGAGGAGGAGCGAGATAAGTCCGGGAGGGAGTCATGACGACGCAGCGCCCTTATTGTGTCTACTCAAAGTTGTGTATAAGTAGTCAAGTGTTTGACTCTGGAACCTTTTGTGGTCTTCAGACTTTGTCTTCTCTCCCAAGAAAACCCCCTTTTGAGAGGCTCAACGTCCGTCAACTCCACCACAGCTCCACCATGAGCGACGACAACGTCAGCAAGTGTGGCAAGACGGCCAATGAAGCCGACTTGGACACGTCCAACATGGAGACGATCATATCCAACGCCGAAGGCGCCTCTGCGGAGACTGGCCAGCTCAAGCGGGAGTTCAAGGAGCGCCACGTCTCCATGATTGCGGTCGCTGGCGCCATCGGAACTGGTCTCATCATTGGCTCCGGCACGGGTCTGGTCAGGGGCGGACCCGCGAGTCTCCTCATCGCTTACACCATCATTGGCGCCGTGATTTTCTTCATCATGACCGCGGTGAGCGAGATGGCGACCATGCTTCCTTCGGATAAGGGGTTTGCGGGATATGCGACGCGGTTTGTCGACCCAGCTTTGGGGTGAGTCTGCCTTGAAATCCAGCACCTTGAAGATGGACGACTAACACTGAAAAGATACGCGACAGGATGGAACTACTTTCTGAAATACGCAATCGTTCTCCCCAACAACCTCACGGCGGCCGGCATCATCATCCAATATTGGAGACCTGATCTCAACGTCGCAATCTTTGTCACAACTTTCACAGTGGCAATCATCGCCGTCAATGTCAGCGCCCCTTCTTAACCCCCCCCCTACGATTTCCATAAACTGACATCTCGCCCGAACAGGTCCTCCACGTCTCCTTCTTCGGCGAAGCCGAATTCTGGATGTCGGCCGTCAAACTCCTAGTAATCACCATGCTCGTCGTGACCTGCTTCGTCATCTCCATGGGCGGGCAGCCCTCGGGCGAGTTCATCGGCTTCAAGTACTGGACAGACCCAGGCGCCTTCGGCAGATACCTCGTGCCCGGCGCCACCGGCCGCCTTTTCGGCTTCTGGGCCGCTATGGTGCAGGCCTGCTTCGCGTACACAGGCACCGAGGGCGTGGGGGTGGCCTTCGGCAAGTGTCACGTGGCTGGAATCTGACTAAGGAAAGCATGGCGGCTAAGCCGATTCCAGACTGCGACAGGGCTTAACTAAGGAGGACTATATATATAAAGGCCTGTCCCTCCCCTTTAAGGAGAGGATCAGAGAAAAATAAGAATTATAACCAGTACTTACCTATTATCCTCTTATTAACCTTTTTACTTTACACCATAAGCCCCTAATACGTTCTTCTTTTTACTTACTTAAATAAGGGTATGAACTATCGAGGTAATAAGATGACCAGCTAAAAGAAACTAATTATTATTAACCTAATAAGTTACTAAACTTAATTAAGAGTATTAGGGACTCCTTATACTAATAATGTCGACGAAAACCTAAACTTCGATAACTAAGAATACTAACCTAGTAATCGAATTAAAGAACTAAACCTAAACTACTAATAACTAGGAATTAACTAAATAAGATCTGGACCAACTTATTATAGACAAAGAGACCAGGATCCGGCTTAAAAGGAAATATGATCACCTAATAACCCTAAGGAACGAAATAGCGACCTTTAAGGAAAATATAATTATCATAGAAGACGTTACCCAACAAATCCCTAAATAATAAAAATCCGACTTTTAGGGAAAAGCACATCTCCTAACTCTTAAATATAAGGGGGGATCCTAAGCTAATTATAATACTTTTATTTTTAACCTAAAGGGACGTTTCACTATAAATCTGGACAACTTAAGTACTAATACTATAAAAGTCTTATATACTAGTAGGTATTTTAATAGTGGGATTTAGTGAAGATGGGCTAATTACGTTATTATTAAATATAAGAATAAATTAACTAGAATTTCCTAAGCGAAGATAGAAACCTGGTTATATATTAGTGTAGTGGACGATGGGACCCGGGTGTTTAGCATTATCCGCTACCTCAAAGTAATGACCTAGAAAATAGGATAGTCCTATTAGAGCTTTATTGACGCTTATGAGATAGTTGAAGTAGAATGCCCGGACCCCATCCCTAAAAGGATCCGTATTATGAACATTATTAACTAACTAATACTAGAGTTATAGAAATAGGTTATAATATATAGGCTTTTTATTATTAGGTAAAAATTAAATAGTGTTACTAAGAAAGTTAAACTAATAACGCCGTTATCCACCTAAAGCTAATTAGTTCCCTAGAACTAAAAATAATCTTAGTGGGGATACCGCTAGGAATTCTAAAAAGACCAAAAGAGATTAGCGCTAAGGGATAAAAATAAAATAGGTAATAACGAGCCCGAGTATAAACTAAAAGATCTAAGCTCTACGAAGGGACCCTAATTAGTAGTAACCCGGAGCTCTATTATATATTATACTTATAGGAAAAAAGGCTATATTTCAATCCGATACTCCCTTTACTAATAGTATAAATAGTTAAGATACTAAGAAACAGAGTATAATTAGAGGCTAACCACTAGTGAGATAGTCTAAGCAACCTAGAACTAATAGGATTTAGAGCCTCTGCACCACCTCGAAACTAATATCCGCATTTAAATTACTAAAGAGTAGAGAATTAGTAAAACTTTGATTAATACGGGTATAAACGAGAATATTATAGATTAAAAGATTATCTCTATGGACAATGCTAAGCCGGTGCTTAATAAGGGGACACTACCCTAAGGAATATGGGGTTTAGTAGCCCCTAAATACGGAGTAAAGAGATTTGTAATTCGTATAACGGATAGAATAGGAGTGATGAAAACAAAATCACATAACTTTAGGATTAGCGATAGTGATGGATACGATGCAATCCTGGGCCTCCTCTAGTGCTGAGCGGTAAGGCCGAATTTTGATTAGGTTGAACTTGGTTAAACTTATCCCTTATCCAAAAATAGTATCCAACTTATTATAAATTAAAAGGAGATAAATAAGGTATTTGAGGAGGTAAAGGCCATCTTACTAATAATATTATAAATTAGATGTAATAAGATTAATCCTTAGTAATAACCTAGTAAAGGTGAGAAACTGGAGGTTCCCCCAGAATACTAAGATTTCGTATATGTCTTCGATAACAAGCTAGTGGTGACCCTGGCTAAGGAGGGAGCATGGTAATACATTATTGACTTAGAACCAGGGATGTAGCCCTTATTTAGACCTATCTACCCATTAGCTGAGAAGGAGCTAGAGGAGCTATAAGAGTATTTGGAAATAACCTTATAGAAGGGATGGATATGACTTTTAATAAGCTTAGTGGGAACCCCGATCCTATTTATACTAAAAAAGGGAGGTAAATTATGGTTGTGTGTTGATTATAGGGGATTGAATTAGGTGACCACTAAGAATAAAGCTCCTCTTCCCCTGATTAATAAAATATTGGATTACTTTTATTTAGTAAAGTGGTTTATGAAGTTGGACCTTAAAAATATTTATTATTAGGTGTGTATTAAGGAGGGAGATGAGTAGAAGATAGTGTTCAGAATGAGATATGGCTACTATGAGTATTGGGTGATGCTATTCGGGCTTATTAACGCCCCTGCTACTTTTCAGGTTTATATAAATGACACGCTTGGGGGCCTGATTGATGTTATTTGTATTGTGTATTTGGACGATATTCTTATTTTCACCCAAAACAAGGACATGTATTTAGATGTGGTTAAATCGGTGCTTAGCTGGTTAGAAGCCAATGGACTTTATGTAAACCTTGAAAAATGCACTTTTATTATATAAATAATAGAATTCCTTGGATTTGTTATTTCCCCTTATGGAATCTCTATGGAGAGGGACTGGGTGGAAGTAATTGTTACCTAGCCAATACCTAATACCCTAATAGATATTAGGTAATTCCTTGGGTTTACTAATTTTTATTAGTGGTTTATTAAGAATTATTCTAAGATTTGTACACCTTTAATGGAGAGCACTGGGAATGTAGTTAGAGGTTAGCTGGTGATGACATAAGATGCGCTGGAGGCCTTCTATAAGCTCCGTTTATTTTTTATATATACCCCGATTCTATAATATTTCGACCCCCTATTATTAATATGGGTAGAAACCAATATATTAGACTTCGTAATTAGCGTAATCCTCAGTTAATGTTAACCCAATAGGACCTAGAGACTTATTATATTTATGTTAAGAAAGTTATGGAATGCTGAGTTGTGATATAGTGCTCCTAAGGTAGAATTACTGGTTATCCGTGATGTAGTGTTATATTAGCGGAGATATTTATTATACTTATAACATAAGATCCATTTTATAATAGACCACCTAGGTTACTAGTACTTAGCTGAGAAAAAGACATTGAATAGTCACTAGGCCAGGTTACTCTAGGATATTGTTATATTTGATTTTGAGATCGAATATCGATTAGGTAAATAGAATGTTGTAGATGCCTTGTTAAGGAGGTTGGATTATTAACCTGATAAAGATGAGGTTATGAGTGTGAAAAACGAATTCCTATAAGATTTCCTGGATTGATTTATAGGTTTTAATGTTAGAAGATGTTGGAAGGTAGTTGGCCCCTAGCTGGTTAGCACCGGAACCCTAGAGGACCGAGAGCCTTCCCTGTTTGATGTGGTGAGGGAAGTATAAGGAGTAGGTGCCACTCTGGGCAACGACTGGAGATCACTAGGATTGTACTGGACTAAAGATGGAGATGGAGTTGTGTAATACTAGGAAGTGGTGTTTATTCCTAATTATAGCTCTTTGCGGATAGAAATTCTGATGGTTTTCCATAATAAGCCTTTTAATGGCCACTAAGGAGTTACTAAAATGATTAAGAGAATTCGATAATTATTCTTTTAAAAGAAAATAAAGTAGGATACTCGTGAGTATATTAAAACTTATATAATATACTAGTGGACGAAGCCGAGGTATCACCTACCATATAGTGAACTCTCACCTCTCCTAGTGCCCACCAGGCTATTTGAGCAACTGTTATTTGACTTTATTATAAAACTCCTGAGATCCCAAATTACGAATTAATAAGTGTACAACAGTATATTGGTAATTGTGGACCGATTGACTAAATCCACCTTATATTTGCCCACCAGGGAGACAATTACTGTTAACGGGTTGGTACACATCTTGACTAAAACAGTATTCCTGTAATATGGTATCCTAAAAATGCTTATATTAGATAGGGGATTATTATTTACTAATAAATTTTAGTCCGAGGTTTGCTACTAGTTGGTTATTAAGAGGAAACTTAGTACAACTTATTACCCTTAGATGAACGGATAGACTGAACGATAAAACTAGACATTAGAGCATTTTTTAAGAGTATTCTATAATATAGAACAGAATGACTGGGCGAAGTGGCTCCTAATGGCCTAGTTTATTTATAATAATTTATAATATAGGGTTATTAAATTAGTACTAGTTAAAGCCCTTATAGGATTCCTACCTATAGGACCAAACAATATATTTCTAAGTACAACAAGGGGATAAATAATACTAAGCGCCACGGATAAAATTAAAGAACTAAGGACCAGGAGAGCAACCATTGCCCACTTAATGGATAAGGTTAACACCAGTTACGCAAAATTCTATAATAGGAGAAGGTTATTTATTATATTTAAAGTGGGCGATTTAGTCCTATTTTTAACTAAGTATATTAAGTAACGGAGATTATTAAAAAACCTTTTAGATAAATACCTTAGTCCTTTTATTGTTATATAGGTGGTTAATGGGGGGAGAGTATATAAGTTAGATGTTAATTTTAAGTATAGGATCTATAACATTTTCGCTCTAACTTAATTAGAACCCTTTTATAGAACTATTACCTAGCTAAAGTATATCCGGATTGAAGAAGATGACGCTAATATGTACGAAGTGGAGCAGATTATTTAATATAAAGGTCCCCTAAGGAATAGGAGGTATTTAATAAAATAGAAAGGATATAGTGGAATAGAGAATTCGTGGGAGCCTTAAAGGAATATATCTAAGGATTTAAGAAGAGATTACGAAAAACAACTAATTATTATTAGAGTATTAGTTGTAGATTAGTAAAAATTAAAGAGGTAATAGAGTAAAGTTAGGCCTTTATTAAAGCTGAGAAGACGATATCGAGGTACCGTAGTAAAATTGGAGTTAGCCGTAACCTAATGTATACTTATTTACACCTCCCCGAGGGGGTCGCTCTCACCATTCTCGTTACCCCTAGCACCACTACTTATACTACCCTTATTATCGTCGAGTTTACCCTTATCATCGGAAAGGGTAATAAGGGTATTGTAATACTATACTAGGTTAATATTAGTTACTGAGAGGGAGATAATATAATTTACGACTTTTTAGTATACTATATTAAGTTCAGTGATTAATCGAGATATGGCCTTAAGGAGACCGGGCTTCTTCGGGGAGTTGACTAACGCTTTATGAATGGCCTCCTGGTTCTAAGTAATGCGGACCTGTGCTTGGGCCGAAGCCTCTATAACGGCGACCTCGTGGATACACAGCTAATACTCAGCGTTTATATTGTACTCCTATTATATGGAGGGGCGGTTCTTAAGGTTCTTTTTTTATTAAAGGGACTTCCGGGCCTCTAGTTAGGCCTTATTGAACTGGTCTTATATAAAGTTAACACTTAGTTCCCATTAGTTGGGTATTAAAGGGAAACAGGTTATACCCGGTATTTTGTATAAAAGTCCTTAGTGGAACCCTTACTCGTAACCTCAAATATAAGGTACTTTATTTTTATAGTAGAAGAGAGGGTCTGATGAGTGGCCTAGTATTGGATTAGTATTAGTTCTAGGATAGACTAAAGGAAAAACCAGGGGGGGACTTATAGGAATACAGAGCTTCCCACCCTTTATAGAGGAGCAGTACTAGTACTTAATTAATACATCTAATAAGGGTTAATATTAGTTAGGTACCGAATAGGGAACCTACTCTTCAAAACCATACACTAAGGAACCTCACTAGTTCTATCCCACTTTAATATAAGATTAAAGTACTAGTAGCATAGGAACTCGAAGAACTCCGACTGGTTACCTATAGCACCTAGGTTAATAGTTCTCTTGTTGTTAGATATAATAACGTATAGGAGGCGCGGATTTATAGTAATCTTAGATTATAAAGTTAAGAATAAAGGGAAAGGAAAGTATAGGATTATGAGGGTTAAAGGAAAGAAAGATTTACAAAGGGGGACTATTATAAAAAGATCCCACCTAAGTATTACGAAAGTTTTTCGAAAATATAAACGGAAAGCATAACTAAGTAACAAGGCCACAACAATCCTGTAGTAGAAGGCGTAACCCAGGAATTTAGATGGGAAAACCCAAACCTAGGGTTTTATTAAAAGGTTACTAGGTTATTAAGGGTTTTAAAGAGGGTAAAAAAAGAGAGTTAACTATTAAATAAAATATAACAAAAGACCACTAATTGTAGGCAACCCATCAGGGCTACTCATAAGAACCTTTGAGTAGGTAAGCCAGCAGGGCTACTCCTAAAAACACTATAAGTAGGTAACCCATCAGGGCTACTCACAAAAACTCATAAGTTAATAACCTAGTAGGGCAACTCTATAAAATCAATTATCTTTCGAAAAGGAGATCACTAGTTAACGATCAGTTCACTATAAGGTTATTATAGGGAATAATAAATAACATTTTAAGTTGGAAACCCAGTAGGGTAACTCTATAAGAGTAGTTACCATAAGTTCTAGAACACGTACCTCTCCGGTGAGCAACCACTACGACCTAAGGACAGGCCAGATAAGGAGGGGGATCGTATCACCTAACTGGAATCTAACTAAGGAAAGCATAGCGGCTAAGCCGATTCCAGACTACGACAGGGCTTGACTAAGGAGGACTATATATATAAAGGCCTGTCCCTCCCCTTCAAGGAGAGGGTCAGAGAAGAATGAGAGTCACAACCAGTACCTACCTATTGTCCTCTTACTGACCTCTTTACTTCGCACCGCAAGCCCCTGACAGCAAGGCGCCCAGCCCGCGCAAGACGATCCGCAAGGCCGTCCGCCAGACGCTCTGGCGCATTGTCTTCTACGTGCTCGGTGCTTTGGTCCTAGGCATGTCGGTGCCGTATACCAACGACATGCTCATCGGCGGCACCAAGAAGGGCACTGGCGCCGCGGCTAGTCCGTTTGTTATTGCGGTGCAGTTGGTCAAGATTCCGGTGTTTCCGCACGTCGTCAACGGATGCTTGCTCATCTTCGTGATCAGCGCGGCTAACTCGGACATCTACATCTGATCACGTACGCTCTTCGGGCTCGCGCGCGATGGCCAGGCTCCAGGCATTTTTACGAAGACGACGGGCAAGGGCGTCCCGGTCTACAGCGTCGCTACTACTAGTTTCTTCTCCGTGCTAGCCTATATGAACGCCGCAAAGAGCTCGTCCCATGTCTTTGGCTACCTCGTGAGCCTGGTCACCGTTTTCGGCACGTTGAACTGGGTCAGCGTTCTCCTCAGCTACGTCCAATTCACGAGAGGCATGAAGGCCCAAGGCATTCCGCGGAGCATAATGCCGTACCGGGGACCTCTGCAGCCGTATGGATCTTACGTTGCCCTCTACATTACTGTCCTCGTCGTTTTCTTCAATGGTAAGCCCAAGTTTTCCAATTGCAACGGTAAAACCAAGGCTAACAGTCGTGTGCAGGTTACAACGCTTTCATCCCAAAGTTTACTATCTCGACATTCATGACTTCCTACATCGGAATTATCATCTTCAACTACAAATTTTACGCAAAGACCCGGAAAGTGGAGCTCAAAGACATGGACCTCTACACCCACCGGCTTGCAGACGACGGGAGCAAGTATCCGTCCACACTAGAGAAGGCCGCTTCTTAAGTGGTGAAGTACAGGAGATATCGGGCACTTTGTCACCAGTGTAACTAGTAGCTATCATCAGATTAAAGATAATTAATTTTCAGAAGATATATATAATGCGGAGTGGTATCTATGCACGCTTGATGGTCGTAACCCCCCCCTGTCCACACGACGACCGAAACATCCAGCTAAGGTAGTGGGTATAATTCTACGCACCCTTTCCGCCCCCCTGCCCCCTTACCTCTTCCGGCAATCTCTCCTTGCATACTGCCGACTACTGATAGAATGCGACTAAGCCCTCGTCTTCTCTCCCTTAACACCGTCCGAAGGAACCTCGGCTTCGCTGTTGCTCTCGAGACTCTCACCCTTACGGAGGCCGAGCTGGCGCGTGTCGTAGCCGTTCGCCTCCAGGAAGGCGCGGTATCGTGCGTCCTCGACCGTGATTGTGTCCTGGCCGATGTGCGGGAGCCCGAAAATCGCGAGCGCGGCAGACAATACGCACAGCGACGAGGATACCCAGAAGGGGTACTGCGCTGTGGCAACCTCGTTGTCGCCTGCGGCGGCCTGAATGTACGGGAAGACTTTCGTCAGGGTTAGCAACGGCGTGCATCATACTTCGCACGGTAACCAGTAAGGAACTCACCCCAAGTGCCTACGAAAGCACCGATCTTGCCAATCGCTGCAGCGGTACCGTAGTATTTGCCTTGTTGCTCGTTAGCATATCTCTACAGTAGAAGCGGCGACGGGAGGCAATACCTCGGATACCCGTAGCGCAGGTTTTGGCAGCCAGGAGGCCGATGTTGTTACCCGGGCCGAACTCGCCGAGGGCCTGGAAGATGCCGTAGACGACGACAAAAGCGCCCACCATACCCGGCTGCGATAGCTTGACGTAGTTGCCGGCCATGATGAAGCCGACGATGGCCTGCAGAAATACGCCCAAGGCAAGAGCGTAGCGTGGGCCGAGCCAGTCCGAGGCGGGGGCGCCAAGCATGGTGCCGGGGATGTAGAACAGGTTGAGGACCGTGTTCCAGCCGAAGACGGTAGTGAGGGGCGCGGTGTCGCCGTAGATGTTGCTCAGGATGGTGGAGGAGTAGATGCTGAAAGAGTACGCCGAAAACTTCAAGGTTATGCAATTAGCATAGAGTTCACCGCACAAAATGATGACATACTCACGTCGTAAATGAACCAAATCAAGCTGACGACAAAAAGACGCCACCCGTAGAAGCGGAGGGACAGCATGTAAGGCGTCTTGGCGTAGCGCATGGAGTTGCGCTGGAATTCCTCGGGCTCCTTGATAAACATACGGAGGACGAAGAGAATCATGGGGAACACCACGCCGATGCCCAAACTGGTGCGCCAGATGGTGCTGTAGTGACCGTTGTGGCAAGCGGCTGCTACGACATACGGGACGAAGGCTGTTCATCTTGGTTAGTACTGCCTCTCGAGTCGTCCAGAGACCAGGATCACCAACCGCCAATAACGAAACCCTGTTTACCATTGTTAGCTGATTACCCATAACCGTCGGAAACTGTCTTCTCTTTCTCTTACCCAGTCAATCATGGAGTTAGTGAACAAAATGAACCACGCATTTCTCGAGCCGGACTTGAGTTCGCCAGTGGACTCAGCTGCGCCGACACTGCCAGCAGGGTACTCGCCTCCGATGCCGATCCCGACCTGACATCAAGAGTTGCGTTAGTCGGGATTTTATGCCTGAAAAGTTCAGGAAATCCAATCGACGGCCAAGCCAGGCCATTCGGAGCCGCACTTACAAAGAAGCGCCACGCTGCCAGAATATTAAACATCCCCACAGCGTCGCCGTGGTAGTACGACCCGGCCGCGAGCGCGGTGAAGACGACCAGGATAATGGTCGAGACGAGCAGCGAGTTGGTGCGCGACCAGTGGTCGGCCAGCCAGCCAAAGGCCAGCTGGCCGACGACGGTGCCGGCGAAGGCGATGTCGCCGACGTACTGCTTGGCGTTGGAGTTCTTGTACAGGTCGCCGTACTGCAGCGCGAGGATCGTGGAGACGGACCCGATGACCTGCGAGACGCCAATCGCGCGTCAGTCACAACCCGGAAGGTCTAGTCTCGCCCGGTTCGAATGCTCACGTTATTGATGTAGCCGTCGGAGAAGAGACCGGCGCCACACGCGATGACGGGGATGATGGCCTCGCGGAACGGCTTGCGACTCTCGAGCGGGGGAGCTTGGGTGGCTACCTCCTGTGCGGCCTCGGACTCGGCCGGCTCTTTCTTTAGGAAGCCTAACATTGTGTCGAGTCGATAATGGAGCGACGGGATTGGGGCTGCGATTGAGCTCGACAGGTGGCTAGCCTATGCTCGCTGTTGGCTACGAAGCTCGCGATCGAGAGGAGCGCGAGATTGGGGTAGAGACTGGATGGCGAGGTGCCTGAACGGGGTGCGAGTCAGAGGGGGCAAAGACGGAGCAAACGAACGAAGCGGAACTCTTTGGAGTCTTTATATCGGACGATCACAAGCCCATCGGCGCAAAGCTACACACACCAACTGCGGCTGCCCGATCTGAGAGGCCCTGGCTGCTGGTGGACGCACACAAGAACCAACACAAACCATGGATGGCGAACCATGTCCTTCCCCCATTCCCCATCCCTATCCCAACAGACCAACCAGGTACCAAAGCTTGTCGGCCCAACCCACCGTCCCGAAGGTTGAACGGGGCCGACGCGGACGGCGCGCGCCTATGGGAGGCGCCAGAGCTGCCCGTGCCCTGTCGGCTGCAACATTATCAATGGGGTCACCGAGCAGCGGTTCACCGGGGTATGGAGTGATTCTTTTTTTTTTTTTTTTTTTTTTTTTTTTTCGCGAACGGGGGGCAGCAACTGACTCCACAGACAACGATGGAAGCCCGTCGGCCGTGGTGGTGATAAGCCCGGGTAAGCGGCAATAATGGGGAACGAGTTCGGTCTTGTCGTGCAGTTCGCCGGGGATAAACGATGGAATGGGATCGTGGTGGGTGCGGGTGCGCGTTTGAGAGCCCGTCAGGCGACCTGATCGTGCAGTAGCGTCCTCGACTGGTACAGCGACATCGTGTGATGATTAGCTTGTTGGAGTTCTGATTATGCCGCTGGGAAGCGTGCTCCAGCAAGCTTCGGTATTTATTCGCCAATGGTCGAGGCTCGTTGAGAGACTGCTCCAGAGCAGATGGCGTTCAGCCGTCGCGGAGCTAAGCTTTTTAGCGCCTCTGGGCAGGGCTGCCGCTGCCGCTGCCGCTGGGTAAGATAGTGTACTTCTGGGCATTGCTGAGGAACGCCTGGGAGGCCGCCAAGAAAAGTACCGACTGGCCAGAGTTGGCGAGTAATGGTACCTCAACCGCCTACTAAAGCCACTGCTGCTGCGGGGCAGCTGAAGTCGACAGAAACTTCCCGTCCCTTCAAAGTTCTTGGCGTTTCTTTCTTCCATGCACACTCCCGTTGTGGATTCAGTTCGCCGAGACCTTGATAAGAGATAAACCGACATCTTGGCAATACTTATAAGTTTAGATGCGACAGAGAAGCTGCTCAGAGATAGAGTAACTGCCCAAGTCAACGGCTGGTCCAAGACCTACCACTTCTTCGACTTCGGCTTTCCGAAACTAGGAACGTCGGTGTCCATTGCTCCAACTTCACAAGTTGAAACATCTAGAGATGAGCTGACAAGAGATCCCTCACTCTACCCTTAGAATAGAAGAAACACGCGTCTAACTCACCCGATGGACTGGTTCACTTATTAACTTGTGGAGCGAACTCCTGCGCTAGGTCTACGGGAGGCCCATCCGACGGGATGCCAGGGCCGTCGTGCGGGTAATCGGCGTCTGCGCGAGCACGTGGAGAGGTAGGTAACGGACTTGCATCCATTTTTTGCCCTGTCTCGGCTCCTCTTGTAAGCAGATCTCGGCCGAGGCCAATGACCGGCCTTCGGTCACCCACGTGTGCTCCGAGGGCATTTATTTTATTCCCCGGCAGGCCGCACGCGACCCGAAAGGAGCCTCATTAAACCCAGTTCAATCATACAAGACCGGGTATTTGGAAAAGTTGGAGGGATTAAAAGAATGGTCAGGGTTTGCAAGGCCCTGATATGTTGACGGAAACCACGAACATCCCGCCAGACGCTCCATAGTTAAGCCGGCAAATCCGCTTTGCATAACCATCGCCCATCTCTTTTGGCCATCGAACTCTACTTGTACCGTCGAAAGTCGAATATTGGTTATGGGAGTTATCGTCGAACGTCATTACGGCCCTCCTCGTGGGTTGTGATGCTGCTCATCCTGCCCCCGGAAAAGGTGTGTTGGCCTGCATGGATCGACGACGTGATGATGGCCTCCAGTATGAAGCCACTGGCTCCCATTTCCGCCATCAACAAACGTTCATCTGTGGTTAACCTCACATAATATCTCCATTCGCCCATAGATGACCTGCATTTAACTTGAAACGGTGGTCCAGTCTGTGGCAGCTTAAGCTAGAAGCATTCAATCATCTCCCGAAGAACAAGTACATGCATCTTGCAGTTTTAGCGATCGATCCTTGTAACATTACAACGTCACAATCGGAGGTCACTTGCCCTTTCCCGTCCAGAAACCTGCTCTCTCCGCATCGCCCATCTCCCCTCAATTAACCGCATTGGCCATTGCCGACCTGTCTTCACCAACAGCATCGCAAAACCCATGCGTACGCGTTGCTGCGCCATCCCAACGTCATTCCCACCCTACACACCAAACAATGGATGGCAGCAAGCCACCATTCAGCGCCCCCCTCCCGCATCCTCGGCTCCGTGCCGCACCACCCGCAATCCCGGCTTCTGCCCGCGCCCGGCGAGCCTGGCTGTTGCCCGCTTCCAGTGCGGAGAACACCCCGGACTGCAGGGCGATTGTTTGCACCAATTGCTGGTCATGGGATGTCATACGATGCAACATCGGTCGCGGATATATCACAACCACGTCCCCTCACTTGGCATTCTATGGGAATCTGCCATTTTTACAGACCTTTCATCGTTCAAACCCGCTCTCTATCTGCGAATCAACCCTGAGTAAATAACTGTGACCATGCGCTTTGACTCAGTCTTTGGTCTGGTTTTCCTCGCCGTCCTCGGTGCCGCGGAAGACATCGACCCCAACGACCTCCCACAAGCCTGCCTGGACGACTGCAGTGACCTGGTCAGCCTCTCACAAAAGTGCGAGAGCAAGACCAAAGACGACTCCGCCTTCAATGACTGCGTCTGCAAGGACGGCAGCGCCAAGGGCGCGTTCAATTCCTGCGCGGCCTGCCTAAGAGAGCATTCCTCTTTGGTCAAAGACGACGGTACGTACATGTATCCTTCCCTCGACTTCGTTCAAAAGCATTGACCCTGGGCAGATGTTCAGTCCTTGATGGAAACCTGTGGTCTCAACTACGTTGGCGCGAGCGCCACCTCTGGCGCCAGCGCAACCGGCACTAGCAAAACCGCCTCAGCGGCTACCATGAGGGCCACCTCGACCGCTGGCTCGAGCACAGTCGTCATTACTACGACGGCTACTCAGGCGGAGGGCTCTGGGACTGCGAGCGGAACCGCGAGCGGAGGGGCTGCTTCTTCCACCGGGACGGGGGCGGCGGCGCATGCGACTGCTGGTGTGGGGGCTTTGCTCGCTGGTGTGGTGATGGCACTGCCAGCCCTGATTTAAAATACGAAGCAGGGGGTAGAAAGCTGAGGTGTATGATGATGCAAAACATTCATTCTGATGAGGTCTCTTCAAATCGACTCTTGCTGTATGTCGCCCTGTATGCCCCGTGCAAAGAGAGTGCACACATCGGGATGAACTACACCTCAATTCAAACATGTAATTCGGGGTATTCTGTCTTATCCAAGCCCAATACACAGACAGTTTGAATACGCTGTCACGAGAACGTGGCTGGATCTTGCTCTATAACGTGTCTGGTTGACTAACATGAGACCATTCCAGTACGGACATCTGGAGTGTCGCCACGCAACGCCCTTCATCAGTGGGGTCTGATGTTGCAGTATGTTCATCGAAAACGAAAGGGGTATCTCAAAGATTGAATCAGAATACCGAGGAGAAAAGGGTTCTCAGTACATGTAGTCAATTGTCATTGCCCTCCAACGTTTTAACCCGCCTTTTTCCTCAGTGGCAGGCCTCTGTCACGGAATGAACCCAATCATCTTCTCGCGCAGCTTATTCTCTAATAATTAGACCATGTGATTTCAGCTTTTCTTCATGTGGCAATTTATTAGTTGGATTCTACCTCAAGCCCTGCTCTCTACAAGCAGCCTGTGCGTTACAATTTGACTACACATTAACCTCATGTGGTGAAGCCTGTGTAATGAATGGAGTTATTTTAGTAGAAAGTGGCCTATCTTCTAGAAGTCTAATTATAATTACTAGGCGAAGTCCACTTCTAAATAGGCTATAGATGTCACGGGCCGAACCCGGTGGTTATGCCCGGGCTATGCCCGTGCTCGCACCGGTGCCCCACCGGTGCCCCACTAGTGCCCACCCCCTAGGAAGCAGAGATTCCGTACTATATCGTAGTTTACCCTTTTCCTCTTCAACTTAAAATAAACAATATTTATCTACGTTTTAGTTAAGATAAGGCCTAGAACTAGCCCTTTGTATATTTTAAGTTTAGTTTCATTTATTATATAAAATACTACTAGGTTAAGCCCGGCTCTTTACCGGTTACGAAGTAGGATCCTAAGTTAAGCACGGCTCCCTAACAATAGATCGATGAACGTCGGATACTAAGTAGAATGTAGCTCCCCACTAGTTAAGAAGAGGATATTAATTAGTATAATGGCTAATGAATTATAGGCCTAATTATAATTAGCTTTAAATAAGGTCCTCGGGCCCCTATAAGCGAGGATTACTAAGTTCTCTAATAAGCTGGAGTAAAGCCGAGGTTCAGGGATAACATTACGGACCCTTATAAAAGATATAAGCACCGAAGCCCCACTAATAGGTAACTACTACCTCGTAATAGAAACACCGATATACTATAAACTACTACTAATTAATACCCTTAAAATTCTCGGGGAAATAGAAGGATTACCCTTTTTAAGCACAGCAAATAAGGGATAAGATCGCTATAAATAGAGTGTTCTACTCTACTAATTAGGAACTATAATACCAAATTAACTCTTATCTAAACACTAGTCCCCAGTAGGTGGTGACTACGTTCTACGTAGCCGGGGGGCTTAGAGGTTAATATAACCCTAAAGACTTTATGTCCTACCTTAATAAGACCTACTAAGACCTGAATACTTAACCCTAAGCCGTAGCCCAGCTATAAACTTTTCATTAGAAAAATAACGAAAAACTAGCTACTTTTTTTTGCCGAAGTTTAAATAAATAATAGTAAATATAGGAGGTGGTGTATAGCTTAATATTATTAAAATTACTATATTAAAAAGTACCCTTATTTCCCACTTAAAGAAGTACCTAATTACTATTTCCTTACTAAGGGAGTATACTTAGTGACTTATTAGGGTATAGGACGTTGCCTAGAAGTTAGAGTGTATAACACCCGTTACTATTAAACGGGAGTATCACTAGTCCCTAACCCTAGCCCCTATATAAAAGGATTATAATGGAGATGTTCAGATGATTAGTATTACCCGTACTTTATCGACTTGAAGGGAGAAGAAGGACCACTACCGCCGTTACTCCTCGGGTAACCCACCAGTGGACTACTATAAATACTTTTATTATAATATAAAAGGTTATATTATTAGGAACTATTAAAAGAAGGTTCCTAAGTAGGCGAAGGTCGCCTATACTAAGGCGATAAAAAAGTAGAAGGATCCCGGGTTAGAAGAAGAGGATTAAAAGGCCACTAGCGCCTCCTCGAACGAGGATAACTCGGGAAAAGAGTAACTCTAATACAAAGTTGGGTACCAGAGCCGACGAAGGAGGAAACTAAAGGATGGGAGTCCCACTAAGAAGAGCAGCAGCAGAGGAGCCAAGGGTCAGCCACTATTCAGGCAAGGATTAATAAAGGACACTTAATATATACCCTTATTAATACTAGCTACGACGTTTACGTAATAGTGGATTAGTTTCTCTTTAAACGCCTCCGATTACCATTAATAGATCAGAAGAAGTGTGTTTTATAAGGGTATACATAAGACGGGCTATTACCTGGTGATGCCCAGGGTGTGGCTATCCTGGATCTAGAATTAAATAGCTATACTTAAAAAGTTTACGTATATATGGTAAAGGGCCTAGACCCCCCCATATTCCTAGGGAAGCTATGGATAAAAGTGAACTATGTAGTGTATAACACTACTACTCAACGAGTACACCACAGTAAAGGAGGAGTAAATGTATACCTCTCTAATTAGGAAGAATTAGTTATTATAAAAGAGATTCGTATAAACCGATTATTAACGGCCCCTACGTTTATAGTTGTATACTAATAAGTGAAGTATTAAAGGGTATTAGAGGCCCAGGTTGTAGTTATAAGTTTAAGGGATATTAAGGATATACTAAAAGAAAGAAGATTTGTTGATATAAAGGAACTCGTCCTAAGCTGGGTTTATAAGGAGTTTAGAGACTTATTTAACCCGGAGAAGGTATACTCGGTACCCCCTAGGAGGCCAGGGGTTAACCATAAGATCCCCCTTATTAAGGACACTTATAACTAGGAGCTTATACTTCTATGGGGACCCTTATATGGGATATTCTGTGAGGAACTCTTGGTCCTAAAGAAGATACTAGAGGACCTACTAGATAAAGAGTTTATTCGAGCTAGTAGTTCACCAATGGGTACTCTAGTGTTATTTGTTAAGAAGCCTAGTGGGGGAATTCGGTTCTACGTTAATTACCGAGCCCTTAATAGTATTATAAAAAAGGACCACTATCTACTATTACTTATATTAGAGACCCTTTAACAAGTAATCACTACGTAGTAGTATACAAAACTTAACGTCGTAGTTGTGTTTTATAAGATTCGGATTATAAAAAAAGACGTCGAAAAAACAGTGTTTTATATAAGATACGAACTCTTTAAGTAGTTAGTTTACCCCTTTAGACTCACCGGGGCCCCAACTACGATTTAATAGTATATTAATATTGGAACCGGGCAGGGAAAACAGGTGTCCCGAGAGAGGGGTAAGCCTCCACATCGGCGATGACATGGTATAAAAAGCGAAGTCCCGGCATTTTCTAGGCCGGACGGGATAGACAAGAACACACAGCAACATAGACACATCTCTTAGATATTCAATTCGAGCGTTAGCCCCCTTTTTTCCATCATAAGTTCGGGGAACGTCGTTCAGACGTGAGACGAGGTCACTTCACCACTAAGCAACAAAGCACCCTTTTTCGTTAATGGAACCCCATTCGGAGAGTTATCTGAATATCTTCGGTCCTGATCAGGCCTAAGTGAGCCCGGATACTCGAAGAATCGTGTTCTTGACGCTGTTTCGTATGAGTTAGTCACCTCTTCGGACGTGGGACGAGAGGTGCACGACCTATGGTCAGTAGGGTGTGTGTGTTATAGGCGATACGATACACACTGTCCACTGCATCCCCCGCTCCGTTCCAATATTACTCTCTAAAACTTCTTAAATAGCTTTATTACTACTTATTTAAATAATATCCTAATTTATATATTTAGGTTAAAGAAGAAGTACGAAGAGAAGGTACGGGTGGTCCTCCGGCGCCTTGTAAAGGCCAGATTACGATTAGACCCTAATAAGTGTGCTTTTTTAGTTAAAACTATGAAATATGTTGGGTTTGTTATCACCACTAAAACAGGGATCTTATATGACCCTAAGAAGTTAAGAGCTATTACTAAGCAGTTACCCCCTAGGACTATAAAGGGGGTTAAAAGTTTCCTTGGGTTTACGAATTATTATTGCATTTTTATACTTAATTATACTAATATTATTAAGCCCTTTACGAGGTTTATAAAGAAGTCGGCTGTGTTCCACTGGGGACCTAGTTAGGAAGAAGGATTTTAGGAGTTTAAGTGGTTATTTAGTATAGAGCTGGTGCTTTAGTATTTTAACCCTAAAGGAAAAACAACAGTAAAGATAAATTGTTCAGGGTTTACTTTAGGTGGTACCCTTATACAAAAAGACCCCGATGAGCACTAGTACCCCATCGTATTCCATTCACAGAAGTTATCACTAACCGAATATAATTACCCTATCCATAATAAGGAACTAATCACTATACTCGTATACCTTAGGGCCTAGAAAATAAAACTATAAAATATAAGTAATTTTAAGATTCTTAGGAATTATAAAAACCTTAAATACTTTATAAGGAAATAATACTTTACTAAAAGGTAAAGCCGTTGACTAAAAGAGTTAGTTTAGTATAACTTTTATTTAGAGTACTAACTAAAAAAAAAAGTAATAGTACCCGGTGCCCTCTTTTAAAAGGAGTAGGACGCCCCTCAGGGCTAGGACAATAAGAGAGAATAGGAACGCATACTCTAATTAATACCTAACCACACTATCCCTAAAAAAGGAACTAGTACCCCCCAAATAAGCCGTACCACAAACAACTTACTAATACTCTTATATATAATAGTATTCACAAATAATAATAAATTATAAACACTTTAAAACTAAACTATTAAAAAGGATAAGTTATACCACCGAGTTTACGAGGCGGTGAAGTAGGGACAATGCAACTTCCCACTAGATGTCAGGTGCACCGGCGGGGGCCGGGGGGGGGCACCGAAAGGGCAACCCCGGAGTGGGGCCAACGGAAAATAGTTACTCTGGGAAGGGGATTTAAGGGGTAGCGTAGTGGGAAATTCTGTAGGAGGTTAAATTCGAATACTAGTTACTATTATACCTTACCTAGGCATCGCCGACTCCTTTACTCTACGTAGACTAACCTAACACGTTCAAATCTCTACTTACCTATAAGTGTGTAGACCGTTGGAGTAATAATGGCCCCCCGTAGAGCATTAACGACACAACGAGTTATTTTCGTAGACGTTAAGCAACCAACCACTAAGTTAACAACTAAGATGACGCTTAATAACGAAGTAGCTAGGGACCACTAACACCTTAATATCGAGGATATAAAAGGAATAACCACTAAGGAGGTTAACGTCCTCCTCTACAAAATAGTATAATAAGTTAAAAAAAGGAAGATAATTAACTAAATAATAGCCCTTAGGAATAACGTTAACCTAGACGAGGTGATATACTAGGAGTCCACTACTCCCTAGTTACTAGAACCTAAGTGAGTTTATACTAATACGTGGATAAAGTAACTTACCCCTATCCGTTTTAAGGGAGGAAGTTGGACCGACGTTAATGACTTTTTATTTAAATTAAAGGGGTAATTCGGCTTATATGGAGAAGACTTTGACTCTAATAGGGCTAGGGTCCTATTTACGGGGGGATACCTGGAGGGTACCGCCTCCCACTGATGGATAAACTACGTTACTACGAATTACGATAACGATATATTTAATGTTATTTAGGCTATAATAAAATACTAGCTCTATAACACCATAGTTGACGCGGATACCCGGGTATATATAATTATAATAGAATTAGAAGAGATAAGGTAAAAGTTAAACTAAATATACTAATAGTTCCTCGACTAATATAAAATAGTTAAGGTAGAGTACCCCGATCCTTAACTAGAGAGGATATGGGTAGTCCATATAGTTAACCGATTATTACCTAACCTATAATAACAGGTGATGGCCAACGGGTTACTGAGTACTCGTTAAGAACTAGATAACGTGGCTAAGAGGGCCGAGACGACGCAGAAAATATACCTAAGGGAACAAAAGCGTATTAAGCCCGTCGCTCAGGGGACCAGGGACCAGCGGGGGGGAAACCGGTGACCACCCACTTACTCTAATCTCGTACCTTAAAAAAAGACTACGACTAATACCACCTAACCTACCCCGGAAATACCAAGGACTACTACTAAGACCTCTAAGAGTTTAGTTTTAGTAAAACGGGAAGAAAATACACTTAATAAGGGACCACTAGGGCGGGACCTAAGTTACGTTAAGTACTTTAACTATAAGTAAATAAGACACTATTCGGACTAGTACTAGGAGCCCAATTACTATAATTACGGATAATTAAGGTACTCAGGACGACGATGCTGGCCTAAGATAATAGAGCCGATGGGAGGTTCGGCTATGGGGGTAAACACTATCCAGCTCCCATAAGAGGTAAAGCGGGGTCACCGGAGAGTAGAGATGACCCTACGGATAAAAGTAGCGGGGGTATAAAAGGAGGGGAAGGCGTTATTAGACACGGGAATAGATAAGAATATAATGGATTAGAGGATCCTCCCTTATAAAGGGGCTCCGCTGGGGGTCATTAACGGTGAGCTACTATTACAGGGTATATGGGGGTCACACATACCCGACTACGGCATAAAGACCCTAGTGACCCAGGCGATGGACAATCTCGGGGTAAGCTGTACGAGGTTATATAAGTTTAGGATTACTAAGGTAAAAGGATATACGGTAATACTAGGGATCCCCTGGTGCTAAGTAGTTTAGTTGACCCTTAAATAGGAGACCTTAAATTAAACCTACCCCTTAAATAAGGATAATATCCGGTTAATCTCGGGTAAAAGGGGAATCCGAAGAGTAGTAAGGGATACAAGGGCGACCTTTATAGTTACCCCGAGTATAAAATGGATCGAGGTGAGGATAAGTGGAGTACTAGTTAGTGACCAGTAAACTACCCAGGGATTAGTCCTCTTATATGAATATAAGGAGTGGTCCTATGTATTTAATACTATACTAGCAGCTATACTATTAGAACGGGGTAAACACACCTACACTATTAACCTAGAACTAAGAGCAGAGCCATTATATAACCCCATTTACCCACTAGTAGAGCCGGAGTTAGCGGAGTTAAGGGAATACCTTATTAAAGTACTAACTAAGGGCTAAATTAGGTAATCCAAAAGTCCAGCTAGGGCACGGATCCTCTTCATCCCTAAAAAGGGAAGTAAACTAAAGCTCTATGTGGATTACCGGGGCCTTAATAGTATTACTATAAAAAACTATACACTATTACCCCTTATTAGAGAAATCCTAGACCACTTCTTAAAAGCGAGTTAGTTTACAAAACTAGACCTTAAAAATAAGTACCACTAAGTGCATATCCGTAAAGGAGATAAATAGAAAACGGTTTTCCGAACTAAGTATAACCATTACGAATATAACATTATGCTGTTTAACCTCGTTAATACGCTAGCGACCTTTTAGGTCTATATTAACGATATACTAGTGGGCCTCGTCGATATCACTTGTATAGTATACTTAGACGATATCCTCATCTTCTTAAAGGATAAGGTATTGTACATAGAGGTAGTCTAGGAGGTGCTGCGCTACTTGGACACCATTAATTTATATACTAACCCCGAGAAATATAAGTTCTATACTAAGGAGATTAGGTTCTTAGGGTTCATAATCTCGGGGGAAGGGATTATAATAGAATAGGACCAGGTTATAGCTATTATAGATTAGCCGGTACTCCATAATATACAAAATATCCAAGTCTTCTTAGGATTCACAGGATTCTATAAGTGTTTTATCCGGAATTACACTAAAGTATATATACCTTTTATAGATAAGTTAATAAAGAAGATGGGGGGGGAGCTAATTATGAACAACAGGGCACTAAAGGCCTTCCACAGGCTAAAGGAACTGTTCACAGAGGCCCTTATCCTTAGGCACTTCGACCCCTCCCTCCTAATAAGGGTCAAAACCAACGTATTAGACTTCGTAATAAGGGCAGTTTTATACCAACTATATAAAAACACTTAGTACCCCGTCGCCTACCTCTCTAGGAAGTTAAGGGGAGCCGAGCTAAGATACGGAGCACTAAAAGTGGAGTTATTAGTGATTTAAGAGGTAATTATATATTAGTAATACTACTTATTATACATATAACACTAAATACTATTCTTAACGGACCACCAAGGGCACCATTACTTCGCCACTAAGCCCTAATTAAACAACCATTAAACCAGGTTACTCTAGGACCTCTCACCATTCAACTTCTACATCGAATATCAACTAAGTAAACGAAACATAGCCAATAAACTATTACAGAAATTAAACTATAGACCTAAAGAGGGTGAACAGGAGGAAGTTAGGGGTACGTTTTTAGAAGGTTTCCTAGAACGATTTTAGCTAAGGGTAAAACATAACTAAATAATAAGGGATAAGCCACGGCCCGACGCCGTAAACGTTATACCGGAAACACTAGCCCTAAACCTAAAAAAAGTAACATAAGAGGCCCAGAGGTCTAACCCTATACTATAGGGCATAGTATAGGTAAAGTGGGTATACTGGGGAAGAGATAATAAAGGAACGGTGAGGTATAGGGGTAGAGTGGTTATACTAGAGGGCTACCCGTTAATAAGGGAGATCCTTACTACGTTCTACGACAAGCCAATAAGTGGCCACCTAGGGGTCACTAGGACAATAACCCGGATAGGACATTTATTCTTTTAAAAAAGGATAAAAAAGGATATAATAGAATACGTTAAAATATACACCGTATACTAGTGTACGAAGCTACACTACTACCTCCCTTATGGGGTACTAAGTATACTACTAATACCCAGTTACCTATGGGAAAGTGTATTCCTTAATTTTATTACTAAGTTATTAGTGGTGGATAGTGGAAATGGGAAGTAGTACGATAATATCCTAGTAATAGTGAATAGGTTAATTAAGTATACCTTCTATATACCCACTAAGGAGTCACTTACTATGGACCAACTAGTCATACTACTAGTATAGAAGGTGTTCTTATAGTATGGAATTCCTTAGTTAATAGTCTCGGATAGGGGCTCCCTGTTTATTAGTAAGTTTTAGGTAATAGTATATTATTAGTTAGTTATCTAGCGAAGACTTAGCATAGTATACTACCCTTAAACTAACAGATAAACGGAGAGGTAAAACTAGAACTTAGAACACTTCCTACGAGCATTCTACAACATAAAACAGGATAACTAGCCACGGTAGTTAAGAATGGCCTAATTCGTCTATAATAATACCTAATATAACACCACTAAGTTAACACCGGTGGAGGTATTAATAAGCTACTTACCACTAGGAGTATACGATGTTATTATGGATAAAAAAGCCTTAATAAATGTACTAATAGTGGAGGATAAGGTAAAAGGGTTAAAAGCGAAGAGGAGAGTAATATAAGACCTACTAATCCACTCTAATAAGATATACGAAAAATAATATAATAAGAGGAGGGCGTATATTAATTTCCGACTTAGTAAATACGTTTTACTATTAACTAAGAATATACAATAACATAGGCCATCGAAAAAGTTAACTAATAAGTATTTAGGACTATTTATTATTAAACGGGTAATTAACAGCGGGGCAACCTTTGAACTCGAATTAGGGCCGGGGTATAGGATTTATAACGTCTTCTCTTCGTCCTAACTAAAAAAGTTCTACGGTGACTTACTATAACTACGAAAGGTATTAGTTAAGGAGAACGACGACGAGTACGTAGTTGAGACCTTGGTGGGCTATAAGGGGTCCAAAAGGAAACGGAAATATTTAGTGAAATGGGAAGGGTATAAGCCTGAAGAGAATTCCTAGGAACTTCGGAAAAATATTTTATAACATTTAATTAACGACTATAAAATGGAGTTTAAGCGGAGAATTATTAGTAAATTATTAATGGATTATAAGAGGAACAAATTATAAGGACCAGGTTATTAGTTAATTGGGGAATATATTTGGCCTGAGGTAAGAAGATTATATGGCCCTGGGGGCCCGGGAATAAATAAGAATTATTAAAATACCTAAAGGCGGGCTACCGGGGGAGTAGTGCAGGGGGATTAGTTGTTAATATCGGTGTTATCCCCTTTAACCTCCTTATCCTTATTAACACCGTTACCCAAAAGTGAGCCCTCCCTAGAGGAGGTGGTATTAAAAGTAGTATAGTTCTAAATAAAATAAGTTAAGTAAAATAAGGAGAAGCTTATTTAAAGGGTATTAGGGGAATAATAGGGTATTCACGGTGCTAGTATAAAACTTTATAAACTCCTAAAAGTTGGTGGTAATAATAATAATAAAAGTAGTAGTAATAATAGTTTACATTTAAATAAAGGTGATCTAAATAATAAGGGTATTAGCATAGGAATAAAGGGTTACTAGTTAATTAGCGGCGGAGGTGGTGAGGCGGGAGGTGGCCGAGGCCTACTTCTTAGCAGCGGAAACTAATACTTTAAGGGCCGCGACCTTACACTAACGGAGTAGTTATCCCTCCTCCTCCTCCTCGGCTTTACGTTTAGCGGGGTCCTTAACGTTCTTGGTTTTCTTTTAGAGGGCCTTTTTACCTACGAGTTAAGTGGCCTTCTAAGTAGATTAAGTAGTAGATTAGTAGGTGTATAATAAAGGGGCACTGGGTGGGGACCGGTATTATAATAGGGGTAATATACTACGTCCTTGGCCTAAGTATCGTAAAAAGTGGAACTACTTAATACCTCATCGTAGATCTTATTAAAGTAATAGCGGAGTATAAGGGCAACGGAGGAGCACTCATAGAGCAACTACAAGGTATTAATAATATTTAGAAAACCCTAGGGGTAACTAAATTAGAGGGGGGGATAAGTATATACTAAAAGGTAAGGTTTATTGTATTAGGTAGTATAAACGGTGCATTTATTACTCGTGGTTTAAATCCTTAGTAACAGAAACGGGGGAGCACCGGGGGAGGAGAGGATATATTAGTAGTCTCAAAGTAATACAAAACAGGGGCGTTACCCTTAGGGTCCTAACCTATTATATAATATAAGTAGCGGGCATAGGGGACAATATAAAGGTAATTCTCATCATCGTCACCTTTTATATTACTAAAGGGGTTAAGGGGAACCGGCGGGGTAAAACCACCATCATCGTTAATAAGGGTAGGGGAAGTAGAACCGGAAAATATAATAGTAGGGGTAATAGGGGAGTAGTGGCCAAGGTTAATAACCAGAAAAACGAGAAAACGACGAAAAATAACACTAAAAAAAGAAAAGAATAGAGGAATCGAAATATATAATAAAATTAGTTTTATATTAGAAGTAGCAAAATAATTACACTAGGGTACCCAGGGCTTAAGGAGAATGAACTATAATAGGGGATCGTTAACACAAAGAGAGCACCGGGGGGGCACTAAGGGTACCTACGACGCAGAAGTCTCTCGTATTCTTAAAACCAGGAGTTAATACTCAGCACTAAAAAAAACACAAAAGAACAAGGGTAGGGACCACCCTAGCCCACTAAAAGGGGACACAAGGACACTCTATAAGGCCACTAATAGGGAAGGAGCGGAAGGAGGTAGGTCTACTAATTAATATACGAGGTGTTTATAAGGAGATACTAGGAAATTATCCTAGTAAGCTACTAGTGGAGGAAGCGGAGTAGTGGCCCAGTAAAGGGGTACCCGTTTACACCTGGCCTCCCGTAAACTAAAAAAATAGTGAATAATCACTTAACTCTAAAATACCTCGGAAAAAGATAAAAAGAAGGTACCTCCGGCTAAGGAGACGTAGGCGCTAACTAACCATCGCCGGGCTTCGGGTCCCCTAAACCTAAGGCTAAAAATAAGTATAGTAACTGGGGAGTATTAGCGGAGGCGCCGGTACGGGCCCCAAATAAGGCTAATAAACGTCCAGACGGCCCCGGAACGAGGCCTAGGGGGCGGGGGGATCGTATTAGGTGCACCAGCGGGGGCCGGGGGGAGCACCAAAAAAGCAACCCCGGAATAGGGCCAACGGAAAATAGTTACTCCAGGAAGGGGATTTAAGGGGTAGCATAGTGGGAAATTCTATAAGAGGCCAGATTCGAATACTAATCACTACCACACCCTACCTGGGCATCGCCGACTCCTTCACTCTACGCGGACCAACCTGACACTAGAGTTATAGTTAAAGGTCTAAATTATAAAATATACAATTAATAAATAATAAAAGTTAACGTTCTAGGACAAAATATAAGTTCCCGGAGGGAGAGATAACAATAACCCTTTAAGCTTATTATAGACAAGGGTTATATAAGAGTACCATAATTCTAATACTAATAGTTACCCAGGGTATAACAACATATTCGAAATTGTAAGCCGACGCCTTTACTGGCCAGGGCACTCCCAGACGATCAGAAGGTTCACAAGGAATTACCACGTATATGGTGGTATCCATATTTAGAGGTAAGCTAAGAAGGGGTTACTCAAGCCCCTATCCGTTCCCCTCCGGATAAATAGCGACCTATTAATGGATTTTATTACTAATCTACTATTAACAAAAAAGAAAAAGTCCTGTTATATATAAGTTATAATTAATTAACTAAGTAAAGTACTAATATTAAAGGAGATGGAGATTATAGACGTAGTATTTTATGCCCAGTAGTTCCTCTATAACTATTACCGTTTCCATAGGACACCTTAGTTAATTATAAGTAATAAAAGGTTAAACTAGGTTAATAACTTTCAATAGGAGTTTTATAGGTTAACCAGGGTTACCTAATTGTCAAGTACTACCTATTACCTATAAACCAATGGGGGAACAAAGTATATAAACTAAGAGGTTTAGGCTATTTTACGGGCCTATATTACCTAGGCCCAGGACAATTAAGGATAATTACTTCCTATAGTATAATTAGCGTTACGGAATAAAATTAGTTTAGTAGTTGGTATTTCTCCATTTTTTATAAAATACGAGTATTATATTAACCCATTACCGGTTATAAAAGAAAATAATAAGGGACCACTTTGTAACGGTCCAAGCAGGTATATTACAACTAGCTATGGCGACTACTATGAGTATCTTCAAAATAAGGAAAAAGGAAAGAAAAGTCTACTACCCCATAAATCCGTTAGATCCTAATTAGGTCTACTTAGGCCTAATTAGGCTTAGTAAATAGTGGTTAGCGTTGAACATGGCTAAGTAGTTCCGAGGCCTCTGATCGGGCCTTAACTCGTGATAATTACCCCCTTCCTCCCCTCCCTTCCTAAGGGATATTCTTATAATTAGCCTGATAATAGTCTAAGGCTGCTATATCCACTAGTATATTTATTAGCTCCTAGGTGAGTTAAGTATAATCCTTTTACTTTACTAAGACCTTTTATTTACCTTATACCTTTTGTGTATTACGGATCTCCTTAACTTCAAACTCCTCCCTATTAGTCACTAGTATTATAAGTGGTTAAGTATTATCACAACTTTGTAATAGTAATAGATTAACTCTAATATATTTAATTAGGGTTACGTAAAAATGTTATAAATCCCTAGTAGTGTATTTAGCCGGTAAGCGTAGGATTTAACTAGTTTAAGGATAGTGTATTTCGCGTTAACCTAATCGAACTTTTTTAATAATCGATTAAATTAAATATTCTATAACCTTAACTAAACCTTATCCCTAAGCCTAAACTAATTAAACGATTAGCACCTTATGTTTACGGTAATCTCTTATTTCTTTTCTGTTACTGCTATCACCACCTAAGCCCACTGAAACCGTGCAGGGGGAAATGCTTACGCTAAGCGGGCTTTTCCTTAGTCAGGCGACAGTGAGCTATTTGAGAGAGGGGAACTGGGGACGCATTTCTAGCGGAGGACACAATAAGGGACCATTAAATAATACACTACGGAACGTCAGTAAGTATTGTTAGTTAGATAGATGTATTTAGAGCTTTTTTTACCCGTTCACTTGGATTGTATACTGTGAATAGTATGGAGGTTGTTTTACTACTAAGTAAATAAGGCCTTAATACTTACTAGTGTTTATATTTAGAGTAGGAACCCCTTTTTGGCCCTGATTAGGTTTTGAGGTGTTTCTTTATTTAGATTGTAGTTTTGGTTGAGTGGTTTCGTATGAGTTAGTTACTTTTATGGACCCGGGACGGAGGGTGTATGACCTGTGGTTAGTAAAGTGTATGTGTTGTATGATATAGTATATATTGTTCATTGTATTCCCCGCTCCGTTGTACTAGTGTTTCGTGTGTGAATTAAATACCTAATCTCCTTATTATTTGTCATGATATAGCCCACAATTACTGTCCCGTAATTGTGGTTCCATTTTTGCGACAGTTATGAGCCCTTGTCTCTACGAGCCCTCTGGTTGAATGGCTAAACGCCTCGCTAAAGTGGCAGTATGTGGGCCGACCTAGAGGCCATGGGTTCGAGCCTCGTTGTGCTCACCCATTCTCGCTTCAGCAGCAAGTCACCGAAATGGAAGGTTAGACTTGCCAGCTGGGAGCGGCCGGCACCCAGTAACAGTCAACAAAGACTGTCAGCTGCGAGTGTAAGCCGGTGCTGATTGCTTAGTCAGCAGACCTCTTCTCTCCTCGGTCTGGGGGGGTGTGTCATGATATAGCCCACAATTACTGTCCCGTAATTGTGGTTCCATTTTTGCGACATTATTATAATACTATTATCCCCTCCCTAATTTTATTATGTAATATAATAAAGGTGTAATATTAATAAAATGACGAATATTCGGTTTCATTAGATAATTATAACTGTAACGGTCCAAGCACGTATATTGCAACTAGTTATGGTGACTACTATGAGTATCTTTAAGATAAGGAGAAAGGAAGGAAAAGTCTGCTACCCCATAAATCCGTTAGATCCTGATTAGGTCTACCTGGGCCTGGTTAGGCTTAGTAAGTAGTGGTTAGTGTTGGATATAGCCGAGTAGTTCTAAGGTCTCTAATCGGGCCTTGGCCCGTAATAATTACCCCCTTCCTCCCCTCCCTTCCCAAGGGATATTCCCGTAATCGGCCTCGTAACGGTCCAAGGCCGCTGTATCCGCTAGCATATCCACTGGCTCCTAGGTGAGTTGGGTATAGTCCTTCTACTTTACTAAGACCTTTTATCTACCCCGTACTTTCTGCGCATTACGGATCTCCTTAACTTTAAACTCCTCCCCATTAGCCACTAGTATTATAGGTGGTTGGGTGTCGTCACGGCTTTGTGATAATAACGGATCAACTCTAGTATACTTAATTAGGTTTACGTAGAAGATATTATAAATCCCTAATAATATATTTAATTAGTAAACGTAAAATTTAACTAGTTTAAGGATAGTGTATTTTGCGTTAACTTAGTTAAGCTTTTTTAATAATTAATTAGACTAGATATTCCGTAACCTTAGCTAAACCTTATCCCTAGGCTTAAACTAATCAGATGGTTGGCGCCTTATGTTTACGGTAATCTCTTGTTTCTCTTATGCTGCCGCCATCGTTGCCTAAGCTTATTTAGAGGTGTCCTTCAACTTCTAGACTAGAGCCTTTACTCTTATTATAGGGGTCTTATTATTATTCCGTAGGGGTTCTTTTACTCTAATTAGGTCTAAGTTATACCCATAAGTAATAAAGAACGGGCTAAGTCCTGTTGATAAGGTGACCTAGTTATTAATAGTTATTATTATTATTAGGAGTAGTTTATCCTAATTATCCTAAGTATACACTATGTATACTCTAAGATAGGTTTCCATAACCTGGTTTGCCCTCTTTATAACTCCGTTTATTTCTAAGTAGAACACTATAGAGAGTTTTTGTTTAATCCATAGTAACTAGTAGAGTTATTTCCATATAAAACTCGTAAACTACGGTCCTCTATCTAATATAATTACATAAGGTATCCCATAATACCTAATTAGACCTCGGATTAATTAGTCTACTACTATATCCATTATGATATCCTTTAACGACTCAAAGATTATGTTCTTTAATAGATGATCGGTCACCACTATAACATTCATAACCCCATCGTAGTAGGAAGGGGGCAGTCCTATTATAAAGTCGATAAAGACCTTTGCCCAGATCCGTCCAGGGATAAGTAAAGGCTTTAATAGGCCCCTCTTCTTATCGCATTATACGTTTCCTCGTCTATAAACGTTATAGTTCCTTATAAATCTTCGGATATCCTAGGATAAGCCTAGTTAATGGAACTAGTGGCTGATTAGGGCCTTTAAAGTATCCCTCCCCGGATATTTTATTAACGTAGAGTCGTGGAACCTCTGGATTAAACCCGTCCTTAAGGGCTCGTAATATGGAATCCAGAGTTTATTCCTCCACAATAATCTCTTATTATCGTCGATCATATATTCTAATAACATCATCGGCAACTTCTACTATAAGGGAAGTTATTAATCTCCTTTTTATACTACCCCCCTAATCAGCTAATATCGGTTATTCTAATCTAAAATTTTATCCCATTAAGAGTATAATAACTCTTTTTTAAAAGGGTTTAAAGGGGGTTCCATCTTATCTAGGCTAGGGTCATCGATCTAATCCATATCTCCGGGGGAGTCTCTTATATTAAACTCATCCCTCTCTACTTACCCTAATCGGGCCTACACTTCTCTAATCACTATTATGTTATTAACTCGTAATACGTTAATCCCATTCTTTAGGAGTTTAATCTTCCGACCCTCTAACCTGTCATTCTATAAGGTACTAGGGATATCCTATTCACATCTTAATAGTGTATCAGGAACTATTACTTCTTTACTAAGTCTAAACTAGATAATGAAATTGTAATGGGATAATAATTCTAACCACCTAATCTAACATTTACTTAACTATTTCTTCGTTATAAAATACTTCAGATTTAGGTAATCGGTTAAGATAGTGAACTCTTCTATACTCTACAATTCTGAATCCTAATACTCTAAGTAGTGTATTATTACTAATAGTTCCTTATTATATATTGGGTAATTACACTCCATAAATAAGTTCTTATATGAAAAAAACACTACAGGTTTTAGGATCCCTTCGTCGTTATACTACGATAAGGTACCTCCTACCATATAACTAGACGAATCGGTCTCGAGTATTATAACTTAATTAGGATCCCAGTGAGCCAATATAGGTGCACTAATCAGGAGCGTCTTCAGCTCCTCGAATACTCTAACATACTCCTTACTCCAAATAAATGGTATATCCCTTTTAGTTAAGGTTGTTAGGGGTTATGCGATCCCCGAGAAGTTGGGTATAAACTACCAGTAATAGTTAGTAAAACCGATGAACCCACGAACTCTTTACACTAATCGGGGCACTTCCCATCCTTGGATTACTTTAATCTTCTCAGGGTCCACACGAATTCCCTTACCAACATTAACAATAAACCCCAAATACTTAATACTCTTAGCTTCGAATTTGCACTTATCGATATCCATATACAGGCCTACAACACCTAGGCGCTTAAGGACCTTTTTGACCTTCTCTCTATGATCAGAGAGGGAGCTATTTGAATAAATCAGGACATCGTCGATATAAGTTAAATAAAACTTATCCAAGAAGTCTTATAAGGTATAGTTAATATATTACTAGAACGTTGCGGGAACTCTAATTAAACTAAAGGGGGTAACCATCTATTCGTATAACCCATACCTTGTCCTAAACACCGTCTTTTATTTATCTCCTTTCTTAACCCGGATCTTATAAAACATAGCAATAATATCCAACTTTGTTAACCACTTTGTTTTTATTAGTGCCCTTAGGGTCTCGCTGATCAGGGGTAAGGGGTATTGGTCCTTTTTTATAATAGCGTTAAGGGTATAGTAATCGACGTAGAACTATAACCCTCCTCCAAATTTCCGGACAAATAGAATGGGCGATAATGCAGGGGAACTACTAGCCCTAATAAACCCTTTATTTAATAGTTCTATAAGGGTTCAGCGTAGTATAATTAACTCTTCCCTTGATATACTATATAGAGGTCCCTAGGTCACTAGTTTATTTTGACCGTAAGAGTCCTTCTTAATAAGGATAGTATGGTTGACGTTCTTCTGGTGTAGTGATAATTAATTAACCTTATCTTAGTTGAAAATATATAAAAACTTATAGTAATACATAGGGAGTTTCGTCCTCGGGTTTATTTTCATTTTTAGTATTAGGGCCTTCTCAATATCGGCTAAATTTGCGGAGAATGTATTTAAGGTGAATATATTAAGAGGGGTCTTTTTTCTTTTTTATACTCACCTAATTAGGGCTAAGAATACCGATTTAGTTTATTACTGGATTAGGAACTTTGGATTTTACCGGGCTTAACCTGGTTTCTTTTTTATTACCTAGTGGTCCATAATACTTATATACAGAGTACCTCGTATTAGGTAAACTATAACGTTATTGTTAATTATTTAGGACCTTTTAAGGATAACGTTGTCTTTTTAGTTAGGAATAATATAAAAGAATAATCGGTGTTATTTATAGTTATTAATATTGATATTAGTATAAGTGATATAGTGGATTATACTAGGAATTATAGTGGTGATTTGTATTAAGTTCCGAGGTGTAATGCTAATGCGTAGTAAGCGGAGTTTTTTAGCGAAGGCGTCGTTGATCAGGGCATATATTAAACACCTTATATTAATAAGGGTAGTTGTGTAGCGTATCCTATTAATCCCGATATTAACGTAAAATAGGTCACAATCCATACTCTTTTTAATGACCTTCTATTCCTCTATAGTTTATTCCTCCTAATGACGACTTTCACTAAGAGTTACTCTTTTCCCGAGTCCTTAGAGTTCTAATTAGAGTTATTATCCGTTTTACTTTATTCCTTAGTTTTTCCTTTAGAAGTCTTAATCTTCTTTATCTTTTTTCGATCCTCAGGGCATTACCATTATATATGCCCTTTTTTATTATAGTTATAATATTTATGAGCTTCCTCTTAGCTTGGCCGTTTACGGACTTTCTTATCCTTAGTTAGCTTATTTACCTTTATAGGTTCCCACTCCATCTAATCAGGTTAGGGGGACTCTAATTAACTATTCTATTTTTAAGGGGACTTAGTTCTTATTTGGTCAGGGGTTAGTGATCTCCTACGCCGATGTTCACGGTGGGCTTAATAGGATTCGCTATCCAATTCTAAGCTTATATTTAAGAGTATTTAAGTGTATATAATGTATGTTATTGGTTTATTAATTATGCTGATAAGGGGGGCTCTTATTATGGTGTTCAGGGCTCCTTTGAGGTAGTTAATCCTCATAACGTCTAGCTAATATCCTCCTCCTACTTCTATAAACTCCTTTTTAAACTTAGGGAGGAAGTAAATAAAACTCTTATTCTCCTTTTATTATATAATCCTTAGTTAGTTAAAAGCTCGTACTTCTATGTTAAGGTCTACGTAGTAACCCTTTAAATATTTTATGAATTTATCCGGGTTTTTCGACCTATCAGCCCCTCTTTACGTATAATAGGTACTCATTATGGTTTACGCGGTGTTTTCTAGTTTAGAGTAGATGTAGGTGAATACGATTAACTCTGAACCGAAGGCTTTTTTATTTACGCTTATCTTCCCTCCTATTTCAAGGTACTATTATTAAAACTTCTTATATAATCTATTAAACTTTAGTGGGTTAGGAATTTAATATTTAGTTTATTTTGGAGGTAGTATATAGGCTTAATTGGGGGGAATTGGTATTATAAAAGGTATTAAGGACTAGTTTATCGTCGATATTGGGTACTTGGGTTCTATTAGGGCTTCTTATAATAGTTGAATTTACTTTTATTAGGTCTTTTATTCGATTATTTAGGTGGTCCGTATTTCCTATAGTTAGGTTGTAAATTATCTGATTAACTGTATTAACTATTATGGGTTTCTAAATAGTTTAGCGTTATTTTCTATTATTGTATGGTTATTGCTTATCCTGGTGTTTTGCGTTTAATAGTGATTATAGTATATTTAATAACGTAGTCGAGGTACTTTACTACGAATATACGTATGCGTTATTTTGAGTTTATAATAACCTTTAGGTCTAATTAGGCTATACTAATTAGTTTTAGATGTTCAGGGACTCCTTAGGTTAACCTATTTAGAACTTTTTACTACTTTTACACAAATCGTGGGTTTCTATATTAGGTGTTCAATTAATTACTTTTAATGATCTTGAAGATAATGTAATGGTCTAAGCACGTATATTACAACTAGTTATAGCAACTACTATGAGTATCTTTAAGATAAGGAGAAAAGAAGGAAAAGTCTACTGCCCTATAAATCCATTGGATCCTGATCAGGTCTGCCTAGGCCTGGTCAAGCTTAGTAAGCAGCAGTTGGCGTTGGACATGGCCGAGTGGTTCCGAGGCCTCTGATCGGGCCTTGGCCCGTGACAATAATGGTTTTAATGTGTTAAACGTGGGTATACGAAGAACTCCGAAAAACCTTGGGTTTGGTGAAAATATTAAGAAAGATGGTTAGGTAATACCTGAACGAGAAAAAGAAAGTGGACTATAACTAAATGATGACGGCTAAGGAGCTAAGTATGGGCCCATAGACCTAATTAGACCCTGTGAATGGATACTAGACCTGGGAAAAAGGAAAGAATAATATGAATAAATAGTAAGAATGATAGTATGATTATGAATTATTTTAGGATTTATACTGTGGATTGTGTAGACCTTGAGTATTGTGTAGAAGGTTGATATTTGAGTGGGTTAATTTAGATGCGATCCCTCGGCTTGATTAGTTATGTTTGAATAGAATGAGTAGATTGAATAGTTTTGGTAAATATAAAAGAATGGTCGTTAGTTAGGAGTACGATATTATAAGTAGGATTACGCCTTATAGATCTTATTTCTTTAGGATAGTTGATGAAGTAGAGTACCCTTTATTTTAGGGTATTCGGAAGAATAACTATGCGTTTTGGCCTGATTATTGTGTTTTTTATTATTAAAATGGTAATGATAGTGGTGGGGGAAGTTGCTTAGTGGTTTTTATTAGAACTATGTTCCCCGATATAGGTTAACTCCCCCCCTATGGACGATCCCTTTTCATTTATTTAACTTCCCTATGCTATAAAATAGCTAGTTACATAGTATATCCGACCTAATTAACCCAACTAACTTATAACGATACTTATAGACCTTTCTAAATTATTCTAGAATATATAACCCTGAGTATTTAAAATTTATAAGGATGGGGACGCCTCGTAGGATGATATGCTCTTATCCTCCTACGATGTCCCTAATATTAAAGGTAAAAGGATCGACGAGTAACCTGCTTCGCAAACTCTATTGAGCTTTAATCAGGCTTAGAGTATAGCCCCCTATGCTAAGCTAGTTGAAGCCCTTAAGGAGGTGACCGGTAATAAGAATAAAGGGGTGACCATTAAGATGCCCTAGCCCGGAGCCTAAGGAGTACCTAAGTTTTATGGTAATAACATCTCTGATTTTATAGAGAAGTTCAAAGTATAAGTTAACTTTATTCACTTTTCTAATACGGAAAAGACGAAAATATTATTTTGGTACTTTTTCGACGAATACCGATTAGCTATTAAAGCCGAAACCTTGGGAGTTACCTGGGTATCCACTAAGAAGTATATGTTTAATACCTTTGGCCACTTAGATAAGGACTATACCCTTTGACCGAATAGATAGTTTCGCTAGTTTAGTGAAGGAGGCCTGATTAGGGATAATAACTTTAAAAGAGTAATAAAGTTTTTTTAGAAAATTAAAAAAAATTAACGCTAAAGCCCTCCTTTAAAATAAACTTGTGATGTTCGACCCTAAGTTTATTGAAATTATTGTTCACCACTTCTCTAAGTTTACTATAATAAGTATAGTAACTTAGATGGCGACGACTATGGCCTAACTCTTTGAGCATGGTGATTTTAGTAGGTATAAGATTAATTTACTTATATAAATTAACTAGGAATTCCGATATGGTAACGCCTTTGGAGATAGTATTATTTTGGATAATAATATTCGAGCCGTTAATACCATCTATACCGGTAACTCTATCCCTGATTAACCGTATAACCCCCACTTTAGATACCTAGTGACCTTGGACACTAAAAGCTAACTTGTTGTAGTGAAGGAGGTGTTCGTTAAGGAATTAGTTAATGTTAACGACCTCGCTAATAAACTTGATGCCCTCTAGTTAGCTATTTAGGCCCTTGAGACTTGTCCGTAGACGTCTGATCAGGCCTATGGGCTAACCTGTGTTGCTTATATGGGCTACTAAGTGATTTACTTATCGAATTGTCCCCCCCCTAGTTAGTAGTACTTTAGTGGATATTAGTAGAGTTTGTATTAGTAGTTATATAATACTTTGCGCCAGAATTTTGAATAACGAGGCCCTTCTAGCTTTTGGAAACCTGGGTTCGTAGTTGGACCGCCGGATTATTGTTAGTATAATAGGTATATGAGTTGCCCCTTCTGGAAGTGCGCCTAATTATAAGAAGACGTGCAAGCTGGATTAATTACTTTTTATGGAGGAAGTTATTAATACGGCGACCTTTTAGAAACTTAAGGGATAATTAATTAGGTTCTGGATATAATTATTTAGGATACTTAGTGTTATTATTAGCCTAATAGACCGGTATTAGTTGTTTACCTAATTAACTAATAATTATTCCCAAAAGCTATAATAATAGCTAAGGAGGTTGTAGATAAGGGAATTAGTTGTCCCTATGCCCCCTAAGTCTAGATACCTCAGAGCGTGCCTTCCCTAGCGATAATAGGCTTCGTTTTTGCATACCTACCTGCCCCTTAAACAGCGGCGATAATTCTCGTAACTATGGAGGTTAAGGCCTTTGTAGTTACTAGATTAGGTAATAAAAGTGTAGTAGTCCCTTTTTAATTAAAATACGGTGACCTTACCTAACTCTAAAAGATTATTTAGAGCAGAATCACTAAACTAGTTTTTAAGAAGGTTAACTTAACTTTGTTAGAATTGTATGAGTTGGAAATAAAAAAGGTTATTTAAGTAGTAGGGGACAACCCCCGTAACTAAACTCTATTTGTAACCTAGATTATTATGGACGTCGAGAAGACCGGAAAACTTACCCCTATACTTAATTGGGTGCAGAAAGTAGCCGATAATAATATAGTTGCTAATTAGGTTACTCTTTAGAAGTTTAGTGGTTCCGTCCAGGTGCTTAACTACATTGCAATAAAGATCTGGCCCGTATACCATTTCTATATAACTAACTTTACTTAATACCTTTCCGATGAGACCCAGGCTAGAGATGTTTACCTACCTGTACCCCAGGGCCTGATTAGTATTATTGACGATGCTATAAGCTAAAAAATAGCTATAAAGATTATCGATAAGCATAATAATAAGCCTAATAAAGCCTGGATTCCTATTATGTATACTGCTAAGGTCGGTGTTTTAGCTCCCCTTGTTGGAAGTGAGGAAAGGAATTGTTTTCCTAGTTCTTAGATGACTTTATACTTTAAGATCGAGGTTTCTATTAGTGGCTCTTCATCTAATTAGAATGAGAAGATTATGGTGATATTTGATTTAGGGGTAATAACTAACATCGTCAATAATTAGTACATTAAGTGTAGGTTTGACCCTAGGTCAAAGGGTCGCCTAGGCGATAGGGTTGAACAGCAATAATTGATATATTGAATACGTAGTGTTGTTGTTGTTGTTGGAAGGAGGTTATTCCGACGTGGGCTAGGCCGGTTGTTGCTAGATCTAGTCGGTGTGCTAGAATCCCTGCCTTTTGATTGGTCTGGTCGGAACTGGCTAATTAGGAACCCGAAAATGGGGTTATTACCCGATTCGGATTCTAATACTAGAAATTCTCTTTTTATGTTTACTAATTGGGTAAAGGCCACTTTTCTCCTAAAATACTTAAAAATATAATAAAACGACGAATTTGCTCGAGTATGTAAGGCGATGAGAGGCGGTAGAATCAGATTCTGCCCTTGGCGGCGTAGCCGGCCTTCCGGCCCTTATATTGGACCGGTTAATTAACGTTGTCGTTAGCGTTGGCCATGGTATTAACGATCCCTCCGTTCTTCGTGGTCTCTTGAGCCCTACTGACGTTTCTTTTTCCTAGGCCTGTGTTACCTATCCATTTATACGAACTGTTGCCTTTCCTTCCTCGAGAAAACGCTTTAGAGCTCCGTTTAATACTATTTTCGTGAAATAGTTAGCTAAGTTGTTTTCCCCGTTGATCCAGTGGATCTCGTAGAGTTCTCATTGTTCATAGGATTGTCGGAGCGCCATAATATTAATCATAAGGCGTTTCTCCTTAGTGGTTCTAAGTTTAACGAGGTACTCGTATAACGAGTATGAGTTGGTATAGATAATCGTGGGGATCTCGGGAAGTTTTAGGTGATTAGTCACCAGCTTTAGGGTCGTAGAGATAGTGTAGGCCGTGTCCACGCCGGCCACTATGCCGTAGATCTCGGATATTAGAATACTATGTATTACTCACTTTAATTTAGTAAAGGAATAATGCATAATGTTGCCCATTAAGGTGAAGCTTTCGTCGGCTTGGGTCTTGTTAACTAGGATAATGAGGAATCCTAGTTATAATAAAAGGTTATTATTATTAGTGAATAAACTATCCACGAAGACGAAGAGGGTCGCTATCTCGAGTTGGACGAAGTTGTAGTTTAGCCCTATGTCCGGGGTCTCCATCTACCTCTTTAATCGCTTATTAAGGGCCTTTATCTGTTCTTCCGTGGGCTTTTGGTGCTGGGCCGCTATGGAGAGGTCGTAGCAGGCCTCGATATCGTAGACTAAGGTAATATATACTCCGCAAGCTCTCTGGACGACGTATTATTAGTGGCTCGACGTCGTCCCAATCTCTATAAGCTGGATTTTCTTTCCTTGCCCCTTCTGCTATAGTTTAATAGTTTTACTATCTAAATAAATGATCCCTCCATTAAACACGAGGGGTTCTTTCATAGTTAACCGTTACTTCACCTTTACTATGAACGTTACTTTCTTTAACTCTTCTTCTTCCTTCTAGGAGAACTTCTCGTCGTTAAAGCTTATTATATTATTAGTCTATATCCCGATTATCGTAAGGCTTTCGTTTTCGGGCGTTAACAACAACAAACACGGGTCGTATATAGAGGTTCTCATTTAGAGTTTCTCCTTATGGTAACTATTGTAGGTCGTGTATTAATAGGTCCCTGCTTCGGCGATTCTATAAAAGGGTTTTACGACCTTTATAATTGTCCCGGGGGGGTACTTATCCTTGATTTGGTCGAGTAGGCGGGTTAGAATTGTTTAGGTAAGCTTCGTCTTTAATTAGGTATACACCTAAGTAATATCCTATAACCATAATAAGTAGCCCTTTATAAGGAAGTAGGGGGTTAGGGCGAGAATTAGTTATTGGTTTGCCCGTTGGATTATGGGGGATTATGTAAGGACGGCCTTTTTGCTGTCGTCGGTGTAGCCCTGGATTATAAAACGGCTTTTTTCGTAGGGCTTCTTGGTTTTCCCCTTAATTTCATTAATAATTTTAGACTTAAAGATCCTAGTATTATTATATTTAACTTTGTTATAGGGGACGAATTCGAATACACTTTAGCCTATAAAGTTCATAATCTCCTTTTTTATTAACTTTTTATATAAGGCGCTGAGTATGGTTATTACCCTTTTTTTCCGAAGTTTATGGGTTAGTATAAGGTCGTTCTTCTCCTTTACTGATAAGTATACTATGAAATAAGGTCTCTTTAGCCCATCGGTCTCTACTTAAAAGTAGACGGTGTTAACTTCGTGGGTAATAGCCGGGTTCTTTTATAATTAACCTCGTCATCTCTTAAGTGGCTAAGGCTCTTCCTCCTCTAATAGAGGGGACAATTTAATAATAATCTTATTTATGGTTACTAATTTAATATTATCCTTATTATTTTTTTCTCTTTTACCATTATTACCTTTTGGGGCCTTGTTTCTTACTCCGTTATTAGTAGTGGTGGGCTCCTTTTGTCACGGGCCAAGGCCCGATCAGAGGCCTCGGAACCACTCGGCCATGTCCAACGCCAACCGCTGCTTACTAAGCCTGACCAGGCCCAGGCAGACCTGATCAGGATCCAACGGATTTATGGGGCAGCAGACTTTTCCTTCCTTTCTCCTTATCTTGAAGATACTCATAGTAGTCGCCATAGCTAGTTGCAATATACGTGCTTGGACCGTTACATTATCTTCAAGATCTTAGTATCATCGGAGACAACGAGAGTACGCTGGGTGCGGAAATAATTGTCGACGAAAAGCAAGTCTACGACCTTGGTGGGAGTAACAAAGAGTCCCAAGCGGGTTGACCTGAAGGTCCCTGAACGCTTAAAGCTGATCAGCGAGGTCTAATCAGGGCTAGGAGGTTTTAATAAACTCGAAAGAACGCATTCCGCGTAGTAGAGTACCTCAACAACGTCGATTAGCATACTACGGTCACTACTAAATGAAGACGTGCAGAAGGAACGATAACCGTATCACGATGGAAAATAACGTCGACCTATCCGGAAACCCGCAGCAGCTAGTATAGTTAATCGGTCAGTTATCAACCCAACTACAAGAGATGCGGACCACCCAAGCGGCCGAACGAGAGGCCCAACGAGAGCAAATTCGAATACTGTAATAAACCCTAGCAGAACCCAAGCACCCAACCTTAACGTCACACGAAGCCCCTACACCCTCCACGACGCCGATCCCACCCAATCAGGCCTACGCACCACCTCCCAGATAACCGAGACACCAGATCCCCGATCCACCGAAGTTTAACGGATCGCACAAGAGATTTCAATAATAGCACCTTGAGATAAAAGGGAAGATAAGCGTGGATAGGGAAGCCTTTGGTTTAGCATTAGTAGTGTTCACTTATATCTACTCTAAACTAGAAAACACTATACAAGCTATAGCGAGCGCTTATTATTCATAGGGAGGAGCTGATGGGTTGAAGAACCCTGAACAATTTATGGAATACCTGAAGGGTTACTACGTAGACCCTAACGCAGAAGCACAAGCCCTTGACCGACTGAGAATAATACGTTAAAAGGAGAACGAGAGTTTTGCCCACTTCCTTCCCAAGTTCGAAAAGGAGCTCGTAGAAGTAGGAGGAGGACACTAGCTAGACAACGTTAGGATCAACTACCTAAAAGGAGCTCTAAACATTACGATGAGAACCCCTTTAATTAGTGTAATTAACAAACCAACGGCCTATACTGTATACACCCAGATGCTCTTGACGATAGGATCAGAGCTGGACAGTGAATTGTACTAAGCTCGCCGTGAGCGTTAATACAAGAGATCGCCAACACCCGGCCAGAACAAAGTCGAGTCACTAACCGGACAGGATAGTTGGATAGGATCACCTCAACCTGATCAGATGGATTGGGAACCCACTAAGGCAAGCCGGATAGCTAAGGATAAACCAGTCCGAAGAAGGTTAAGCCAAGAGGAAACCCGCAAATGCTATAATTACGGTAAGAAGGGGCATATACAATGGAGATGCCCTAGAGACCGGAAAGACAAGGAGACCAAAACCTCGAAAGGGAAGACCAAAGAGCATAGCGAAATAGACATTAGCTCTGATCAGGACTCTGAGGACTCGGGAAAAGAGTAACTCTTGGTGAAAGTCGTTATTAGGAGGAATAAGCTGTGGAGGAATGGAAGGTCGTTAAAAAGAGTATGGATTGTGACCCATTTTACGTTAATATCGGGATTAATGGGATACGCTACACAACTGCCCTTGTTGATACAGGGTGTTTGACATACGCCCTGATTAGCGACGCCTTCGCTAAGAAACTCCGCTTGCTACGTATTAGCATTACACCTCGGAACTTGATGCAAGTCACCATTACAGTTCCTGGTGCAATCCGCTACGTCACTTACGTTAATATCGATATTAATAGTTATAAACGACACCAATTATTCTTTTATATTATTCCTAACTAAGAAGACGACGTTATCCTTGGAAGGTCCTGGATGATTGATGATGATGTTATGGTTTACCTAGTGCGAGGTACTCTACATATAAGTGTCGTGGACTATTGGGTGATAGAAAGGAAACCGGGTTAGGCCCGGTAAGATCCAAAGTTCCCAATCCAATAGTAGACTGGATCAGTATTCTCAGCCCTAATTAGGTGGGCACAGAAGAGAAGAGAGACCCCTCTTAGCATATCCACCCTAAATGCGTTCTCCATAAGTTTAGCCGATTTCGAGATGGCCTTAGTACTAAAAATGAAGATAGACCCGAGGACAAAACTCCCTATACATTACCATAAGTTTTTATATATCTTTAACCGAAATAAGGCTAATCAATTACCGCTGCACCAGAAGAACGTTGACCATACTATCCCTATTGAGAAGGACTCCTATGGTTAAAATAAACTAGTGACCTGGGGACCTTTATATGGTATGTTAAGGGAAGAGTTAATTGTATTACGCTAAACCCTTATAGAATTATTAGATAAAGGGTTTATTAGGGTTAGTAGTTCCCCTGCATCATTGCCCGTTCTATTTGTCTAGAAGCCTGGAGGAGGGTTACGGTTCTACGTCGATTACTATGCCCTTAACGCCATTATAAAGAAGGACCGATACCCCTTACCCCTGATCAGTGAGACCCTAAGGGCACTAGCAAAAGCGAAGTGGTTAATAAAGCTGGATATTATTACTGCGTTTTATAAGATCCGGGTTAAGAAAGGAGATGAATAGAAGACGGTGTTTAGGACGAGGTATGGGTTATACGAATGGATGGTTACCCCCTTTAGTTTAACTAGAGCCCCCACGACGTTCTAGTGATATATTAACTACACCCTACGAGATTTCCTAGATGAGTTCTACTCAGCCTATATCGACGATGTCCTGATTTATTCGGACGGCTCCCTCTCTGATTATAGAGAGAAGGTTAAGAAGGTCCTTGAGCGCCTAGGCGCTGCAGGCCTGCATGTGGATATCGATAAGTGCGAATTCGAGGCTAAGAGCGTCAAGTATTTGGGGTTTATTGTTGATGCTGGTAAGGGAATTCGCGTGGACCCTGAGAAGATTAAGGCAATCCAGGGATGGGAAGTGCCCTGATTAGTGTAAGGAGTCCGTGGGTTCGTCGGTTTTGCCAACTACTACCAGCAGTTTATACCCAACTTCTCGGGGATTGCACAACCCCTAATAGCCTTAACTAAAAGGGATATACCGTTCATTTGGAGCAAGGAGTGTGCTAGAGCGTTCGAGGAGCTGAAGACGCTCCTGATCAGCGCACCTGTATTGGCTCACTAGGACCCTAATCGAGCTACAATACTCGAGACCAATTCGTCTAGTTATGTGGTAGGAGGTGCCTTATCGCAGTATAACGACGAAGGGATCCTAAAACCTATAGCGTTCTTTTCACGCAAGAACCTACCTACGGAGTGCAATTACCCAATACACGACAAGGAACTATTGGCAATAATACGCTGCCTAGAGCACCGGGATTCAGAACTGCGGAGTGTGGAAGAGTTCACTATCCTGACTGATCACCTGAATCTGAAGTACTTCATGACGAAGAGACAGTTGAGCGAACGTCAGATCAGGTGGTCAGAATTACTGTCCCACTACAACTTCACTATCCAGTTCAGACCTGGTAAAAAAGCAATAGTTCCTGACACACTATCGAGACGCAAACAGGATATCCCTAGCACCCTATAGGACAACAGGTTAGAGGGTCGGAAAATTAAACTCCTAAAGAACAGGATTAACGCATTACGAGTCAACAACGCAGCAGTGATCAGAGAAGTGCGGGCCCGATCAGGGCAAGCAGAGAGGGATGAGTCTAATACAAGAGACTCCCCCAGAGACATGGATCAGACCGACGACCCCAGCCCAGACAAAACGGAACCCCCCTTGAACCCTTTTGAAGAAGAGCCATTACGCTCCCAGTGGGATGAAGCCTTAGACCAGAACAACCGATACTGGCTAATCAGGGGGGCAGTACAAAAAGGAGACCAACAACTTCCCTCACAATAGAAGTTGCCGATAATGCTATCAGAATATACGATCAACGATAGCAAGAGACTATTGTGGAGGGACAGAATCTGGATTCCATATTACGAGCCCTTAAGGACGGGTTTAATCCAGAGGTTCCACGACTCTACGTTAGCGGGACATCCGGGGAGGGACACTTTAAAGGCCCTAATCAGCCGCCAGTTCCACTAGCCAGGCCTATCCCAGGATATCCGAAGATTTATAAGGAACTACGACGTTTATGGACGAGGAAACGTATAGCGCAACAAGAAGAGGGGCCTATTAAAGCCTCTACCTATCCCTAGACGGATCTGAGCAGAGGTCTCTATCAACTTTATAACAGGACTACCCCCTTCCCGCCGCGATGGGGCTACGAACGTCATGGTGGTGACCGATCGTCTATCAAAGAACGTAATCTTCGAATCATTAAAGGACATCACAACGGATACAGTGGTAGACCAACTAATCCGAGGTCTGATCAGGCACCATGGGATACCTCATACAATTATATCAGACAGAGGACCGCAGTTTACGAGTCTTATGTGGAAACGACTCTGCTAATTACTACGGATCAAACAGAGACTCTCTACAGCGTTCCACCCAGAAACAGACGGAGCTACGGAGAGGGCAAACCAAGTGATGGAAACCTATCTTAGAGCGTACACAGCGTATACTCAGGACGATTGGGACGAACTACTCCCAGTAGCAATGATGGCTATTAACAACCGGGTCGCCTCGTCAACAGGACTCAGCCCGTTCTTTGTTACTCATGGGTATGACTTAGACCTGATCAGAGTAGAGGAACCCCTGCGGAATAGCAACAAGACCCCTACAGTAAGAGCAGAGGCTCTGGTCCAGAAGCTGAAGGACGCCTCTGAGTGGGCTCAGGCAGCGATGGCGGCAGCACAAGAGAAACAAGAGATTACCGCAAACGCAAGGCGCCAACCATCTGATCAGTTTAAGCCTGGGGACAAGGTTTGGCTGAGGTTACGGAATATCCAGTCTGATCGACCATCAAAGAAGCTCGACTGGGTTAACGCGAAGTACACCGTCCTCGAACTGGTTGGATCCCACGCTTGCCGGCTAGATACGCCGCCAGGGATCCATAACGTCTTCCACGTGAGCCTGATCAGGCACGCTGGAGTCGATCCGTTGCCGTCACAAAGCCGTGACGACGCTCAGCCACCTGCGATACTGGTGGCCAATGGGGAGGAGTTTGAAGTTGAGGAGATCCGCAATGCGCGGAAAGTACGGGGCGGATGGAAGGTCTTAGTGAAGTGGAAGGACTATGCCCAACTCACCTGGGAGCCAGTGGATATGCTGGCGGATACAGCGGCCTTGGACCGTTACGAGGCCGATCACGGGGATATCCCTTGGGAAGGGAGGGGAGGAAGGGGGTAATTGTCACGGGCCAAGGCCCGATCAGAGGCCTCGGAACCACTCGGCCATGTCCAACGCCAACCGCTGCTTACTAAGCCTGACCAGGCCCAGGCAGACCTGATCAGGATCCAACGGATTTGTGGGGCAGCAGACTTTTCCTTCCTTTCTCCTTATCTTGAAGATACTCGTAGTAGTCGCCATAGCTAGTTGCAATATACGTGCTTGGACCGTTACACCTTTAGTAACTCTTTTTTAAGGTCACAATAATAGGGTTTAACAATTATTAAGTAGAAGGTCTTAGGGCCTCTGGGCATTTAAACACCGTAGTTCTCACCGTTTATGGCCACTAATATAAATAAGCCTCTTTATCCCTTCTTTTTGCACTACACCCTGATTTCTAAGCCTAGTAGGAGGCTTTTTAGGGTAGTATTATCAGGTCCATTCCTTATTACAAAAGCATCTAAAACTTAACGTTTTACGTTAACCTTCCTAAGGTCTTCCATAACCTTCCTAATGACCTCTACGTATTAGGTTACTTTTAGTGATAGAGGAGAGTTATTTAACGTCCTAGGGTATACACTAAAGACTAGTAGGGTCAGTACAATCCCATTTAGTCCTATAGTATCATTTATGGTTTTAAGTGCACTCTAAAGGGCAGCTTCTAGTATCGTAAAATAGGATTCCTACCAGATAATATCGTATACCCATCTAAGCTACGTATAATACTTCTCGACCTTCCCAATACTATTATAGGCTTCTACAGGGACAATCTTAACCTCAATCCCCATGGACTTCGCTACTTACTTAAATTCGGACACCTTAAAGTTGGTACCGGTGTCCACAACAATCTAGTCGGGTAACCCTTAGTATACGTCGATCCAGCATAATCTAAACATCTCCTACACCATCTTTATGCTTATATTACTTAGGAATCGTCCTACGTTAAAACCTATAACCGTATTAACAACCTAAAAGGCGGGCTTTCCGTCGAGGTATAATACATCAATAACGATCTCATAATTAAAGGGTACATCGTCCCGGATAGTGAATTTAAAGTGGTGGGGAACCTTCTAGTTCATTTAACAATAGTAGTAGTATTTTATTAGGTATTCGATAGCTACTAATTCCATTTCCTCTCTAGTTCTCTAAAGGATTTTATAGAATTTCTATACCAAAAAGTAACCAAAACACCAGTATAAACATCGTAACTCAACGTTTATAAGGTGGCTCCACACAACGAATTTGTCCTAGTAGCCCAATTTCATCTAAGTATGGCCAAACTTCCTAATAACTAGTATAATAACATCTCCCTACCTTAGAGTATTCCTTAGATTATCAAAGTAGACCTCTAGGCGGTCCATATCCTTAAAACAAAGGAGGAACAGAGTATTATAAGGGATAACGTAGAAAGTAAGCGGTCCGAGGGGCGTTATAACTATAATTATCCCTATTAACGAGATGACCTCCCCTAGGCCGAATTTAACGCTTGCCTAGCCAGCTCGAATCTTATTAAGGGTAATTTCTGGGTATAAGCATCTAAGAGCGTTAAACTAAGGCTCTCCCACTATTAACAACTCAACTACGCCTATATTCAGTATAATTCCGTAGAATACAACGTCAGCGTATCTTCCTTCGAGTATATAGGCCTCCGAGGTCTTCACAAAGGTAACCTCGTCAAATGGGTCTTCCTTCGTGAGGGCATAGTATATTACCTAGTCCCTGAGGGTTGTTATAATGATCTCGTCGTCAAGAGTGGTCTCGGGGCCTAGTATTAAGGCGTAGAACTGGTCTCCGTAGGTCCAATCCTCGTAGTCTTCCTCTTCTAGGTCTATAATAAAAAACTCATGGATCCTGTCGTCCTCATCCTCATCCCTCACTTCATCACCTTAGGGGCCTTCGTATTCAAAAAAAAAGGATTCCATAGCTCCCTTAGGAGGTTATATATGGAATTATCTCTTATACCCATCTTAGAACACTTAAAAGGCTTTGTCTACTTCCTTTTTTGGGTAATTAGAGGACTAATAACCGTCCTTCCCACAAATATAGCACTTCTTATCCCTTAGGGGTCATCTTAGGGTAAAATATCGGTTACTTTGCCCTTTATTAAATCCTCCTCACTAGCCGAATTTTATTTACTTCTCTTAGCTATTATAATATCTCTCTATAAAAAAGTAATCTATCTCCTCGTTAGTGGGTTATTATAGGAAGTGTTATTTAGTACCCGAGTTAAATTTCATAGAGTTTCGAATAATGCTTTGTAATTAACCATAAAGGTCTTTAAATGTGTTTTTCGGGTCCTAGAGAGTATAGGTATACTCCCTAACGTTATTAACTACAGAAAAGAGTTAATCTCATAGTACTCTATTAGTATTATATTCACTACTAAGCGTATATTATATCTTCCTTAGTCTCTTAACTAATAACTCGAGTACTTTATTAAGTTTCTTCGCAGGGTTCTTATCCCTGATCGTCGCCCAGTTAGTCGTTTACCACTCCGTTAAGTAGTCTCCATGGGCCTCCTTCGTCTCGAACTAGTTTTTCAGTCTCTTAACGATGGTTTCCTAGGATAAGAAAGTCCCTAGTGCATTTGGTTACATAATATGTTCCGTGAAGAAGTCCAGGGCCTTATCCTTTAGTATAGTATTGATAACTAGGGTAACTAATTCTATTAGTATTTGTAAAACCTCATAATAGTACTTCTATAACCATAGTGAGTTCTCTAAGACCTTATAGTGTTCTCCTTTATACTTATTCACTTCCTTCATCTACTTCGTAAACACCTAGATCTAATTACTTATTAGAGGAGATATATATGGGTTATTAGTAATGGTTACCGGGGAGTCTTTAACGATTAGTGGGATCTATAAGTCCATAGGTGGTCTCATTTTGTATAGTAGGCTTAATTCCCTTGCCAGTTGCCCCGACGTCAACGGGGTGCTCTCCTACAGCTCTATTATTACCCGTATTACCTCCCTCACCATCTCTATTAGGGGAGTTATCCCCTGAGTTATTTAGTAGAGGGGGATATTATAGTTGTTCATGATCTCTTTAATAATCTTCGAGTCTTCGAGGACCTCCCTTAGACCTCGAGGTCCACTCTTCTAGAACCATCGGATCTCATCGTTTATCCAAATATAGAACTCTTCTTTAGTTATAATATCAGCTAACTTCTGGATATTCAAGGTGGTACTATCTAATGGAACGTAAACTACTCCCTCCCTAAGGGTATTAATTATGTAGCCTATTATCACTTTATTAACGTCCTTCCATATGTCCTTCGTCCATCCTTCAAAGTCCATTCAGAATTATATCCAAAGGTCCATAATTATAAGCTTCTTTTGTTTATAGATAATTAGAAGGAAGGCGACGATAATGTCCTTCTCTAATTAAAACGTTCCTTCGATAAGCTTAAAGTCCATCCACTTCCCCCATATCTCTGGGTTTACGTGGGTAGTATATTCCTTTAGGATTAGGACTAATAAGATGGTTCTCTTTACGAGGGTTTATTGTGTTCCCTTAGGTTATATAATTCCCTAAGGGGTAACCACCTAAGAAGAGTCTTTTAGAGGAGTACTCCTCTTAAAGTTTTCTCCTAATTACTAACTCATTTTCTTACCTAAGTTATCCATAATACTCTAACCGTTTAGTTAACTTAACGACGCCTCAAACACACTACGTTTCCCCTAGGCCGCAGCTTTAAGGGCATATAGTGTTTATTAAACGAATTACCGCTGGTTATTAGGTCAGAGTACTAGTATTTCCGTTAGTGGTAGTATATTCCGGGTAATCTATACATCGTTCTAACTACTAAGGTAATCTCCTCGGGGATCTCTCCGCATTTGATATACATTTAAGATTAATTACGGGGCCCTCTCCGAGTATAGAAAAAAACGTTTATTAGAGGTCTTCGTAACCCTTAATAGCGCACCGGCGGCTATTATAGTCATCTATTATAAGGGGTGCAGTATTTCTCATCGGGCTAAGAGGTGGTATAAGAAGAAGGGTCATAATAGATAAAAGTTAGGGAATTCTTTTAGTTTTACTATCCTTTTTAGGTATTACTTTAGTATTCGTATAAAATACATAGTTAGTAACTAAGAATAATAGTAAAAAAGGGTATTAAGGGTAAAAAGCATCGATAACGGAGCCTACACCGAAGGCTAAGCTTTGCCCGTTCCGTGAAATCTTCGATGTCTTTATGCATAATTAATATAGGTGATTAAGCGTAGTTATCGTAAATAGAACCTACACTAAAAGCAGTACTTTACCCGTTCTATAAGACTTCCGATATCTCCATCTCAAAACCTCCTTTTCTAATACGTCGTCGCTAGAACAATTAAACTTAACTACGGGTTCTATACAATAACAAAATCCGATCTTCTACTACTCAGTAAAATTATCTCTTCTAATAATCGTTCCTTACTAATCTACGGTAATGGTCAAATTAACCACTAATCAGTGTAAGTTTGACCCTAGGTCAAAGGGTCGCCTAGGCGATAGGGTTGAACAGTAATAATCGATATATTGAATACGTAGTGTTATTGTTGTTATTGGAAGGAGGTTATTCCGACGTGGGCTAGGCCGGCTGTTGCCAGATCTAGTCGGTGCACCAGAATCCCTGCCTTCTGATTGGTCCGGTCGGAACCGGCCAATCAGGAACCCGAAAGTGGGGCTATTGCCCGATTCGGATTCCAACAATTAAAGTAACGCTTTTCGGTGAATATTATATTTCGAGTAATAAAAACTTCGTTACGTAGGGGATTCTAAATTCGAAAGGAATTACTTAATGTGTAGCCGATTAGGAATCCGATCTAGGTACACACTAATAACTTCTGGTACCTATTACACTTCAGCTGCAACTTCCCTCTCGCCTAATTTTTCTTAGCATCCGCTGTTAATAAAATAGGTGATATACTACTAAGATCCTTAATAGTTAAAAAGTCTTTACTTCTCCCTTTTAGAGCCCTCTTATAATAACCTTATAACCTCTAGTGGGCATTGGACTATAGCCGGCCCCTCTGGCCAGCCCTGATCGGGGCTCTAAGTCACCTCCGGAGCTAACCCCTCCCTTAAGGGCTAAGCACCACTATAACACTAAGGTCCAACTACTCCGGCCCAGCCTTAGGGGAAACTAGCCTGACTCTCCTAATATAGCCCCTTTTATAGTAAAGAGGCCCTTAAATATAAGCGGGGTGGCCACTAGATTTATCCTAGCCGCCTTTAATGAATAAGCCAAATGTTATAAGGACCGAAAAGATGTCTTTTTGGCCATCGCCCAGTTTATTAACAACGTGGTCTCTAGCTTTAAGGGGCCAAAAAAGTAGATCACGAAGGAGGCGATAACCTATATAATCTAAGCCCTAAAAAAGTTAATGAATAACGAAGTTGCTCTAACTCTAACCCGGAATTAAGTTACCATTGTAGTATTAGCCCTGACCCCAGCCCTAGTCTCAGCCCCGGCCTCCGCCCCGGCCTCCGCCCTAGCCCAACACCGAGCCCCTACCCGCCCACAAGCTCAGGCCTAGCTAGAAGACCTCCGGGTTTTCGTCCATATCCCTAAGGAAGGCCTGGATGCTGCCCGGAAGAACGCCCCTTTCGCCCTACACCATACAGTCTGCTAGGCCCTTGGCCTACAACTAAGAGATATCCCACACATCTACCACATTTCGACTAGATACTCCTTAAAGCCCCTAAATAAACAAATCCAACAAAACCTTCTTAAAAATAAACAAAAACTAGTAAACTAATTAGGGGCTTTTAAAGTAGAAACCCCCATAAAATGGTTTACATACGCCGTCCTACGTTGCCCATCTAAGCTCCAAAGCCTAAATGGGAAAAGTATTAATATATTAACCCTAATTAGGGAGGAGGTTATTACCCAGATTAGCCATGAGTTAATCCTAGCCCGGTAATCCCACCTTAGCCTAAGCCCTATTATAAACGAAGTTACTTGGGTTATCTCCTTTATAGTTAAGGTACTAACCTTTAGACTATTCAACTAGAGCAGCAAGGCCCAGCTTATTAGGGAAAAGAGGACCCTGCTTAGGCATAACCCTAGTTACCAGGGATACTACATAAACTGCTATTACAACCAGCGGCCACTCTACAACAACTATAACAAACCCTTAAACTCCTATAAGACTAAGCCTTATATAACTAAGCTAAAGTATACCAACTACTTAGGGCCCTTCCAGGCCGGCTATACAAACTATCCAACTAGGCTCCTAATGGTTAACGGTTATCCTACCCTCCTAGGCCATAAAGAACGTGGACGGATTCGGAAGGCTGGGTAAAAGGCCTCCGAGGCCCGCAATAGTACTAACCAAACCACCACCCAGAGCAGCACTTAACAACCCCAAAACTCCCACCCTGATCAGGGCCAACAACCTGGCTCTAAGTGCCCATACACCAGGGCCCCTTCCCAAGGATCAATTATATACCTAGGCAATGAGGATACAGCTAGTAGTATAGATAAAGACAAAGTGGAAGACCCCGAGGCCCTCCCTCAGACCAACCACCCCATCTACCCTCTCCGAAATAAGAGCTAGAGGGTGGCTTAAAAGCCTGACTATAATATCACTAATACCTATACCCACTTAGACCTCGACTCGGAGGTATAGGCCTAAATAGGCCCCCCCACGGGTACTATGTGTAGCCTAATATAACATAGGGAAAAAGCCCCTAGCACACACAACTTTCCTAGAGCTCTGCTGGGCTGATTAGGTCGACATTATACTTATCCAGGAGCCCTGGATAGGTAAAACCAACAGAATGCAGATTAATATACACCCTGGGTATAATTCCTTTATCCTAGTTGATTTTTGGGATAGTAGGGAAATAAGGCCCAGGGTAATAACATATATACGGAAGGGGATAAGGCTGTAAGTATAACAACAAAGACCTATCTAAATAAGGGATATCCTATAGTTAAAGGTTAATAACACTACTATTATAAACATCTATAAACAACCAGGCGATCCTCATAACCAAACAATAACTACCCTCCTGGGATACTAACCACTAATATAAGCCATTATAACCAAGGATTTCAACGCTCACCATTACTCCTAGGAACTAGGATCTATTAGCTGGAATAATGGAGATGATTTAGTTAATTAGGTTGATAACCATAGCCTCTCCTTTATTAGAGAAGTAGTGGCTCTAACCCATACCCATGATCACGTCCTTGACCTGACCTTCTCAAATATCCCCCTTACACACACAGGACTCTATCCATACCTATATCCAAGAGCTGATCACCAGCCTATTATAACCATCATCCCCCTTAATAACAATAAACAATAATAAACATACTATTTAGGGCTAATATCGGTCCCGGATTCGGCTTTTCCTTAGTTTAAAGACCTAATTAGGGTAAGGACCTCAATTTTACTTACCCTTAAGGACCTACTCACCCCAGCTGAGTTAGATGCCAGGGCCAGCCGGATCATCAACCTAATCTTAACGGTTATCTAAGTAATGGGGAAAAGACGATAAAACCGGGGAAAGTGGGCCCCCTAGTGGACAGAAGAGTGTTCTAAAACCCACTAATCCTACCTCAAGGCCCGTATCCAGCAGGCACGGGAACCAGAGCTGGCCTCGGCCACACCACCCCCTATCCTTAAAGAGTAAAAGGTCTTCTTAAAAATAGTTAAAAAGGCTAAACGGGCCTATTAGGCTACTAAGATCAAAGGGGCTATATCCGATCAGGACCTATATAAAATAATAGGCTAGCGTAAAACTAATCTGGTAATTAAAGCCCCCCCCTTAGTAGTTGAGGACTGAACACACAACAATAACCAGGATAAGGCCCAGGCCCTACGGAGGGCCCTACTGGAGAGGTTCGATGATACAGATGACCTACCTAGCGACCCCTTTAACGTGACCACGGTCCTAAGATAATAAATACCCTGGTAGGCTACGATTAGTCAGGAGGAAGTAAGGGCAGCCACCTTAACAAAGAATACGACCCCTAGTATCAACAGAATCACCATAAAACTACTTAAAGCTTATTAGGACCTTATAACTAAGCTTATTAGGCTACTATTCTAGGCATGCATTAAGGCCGGCTACTTCCCTTAGCCTTTTTACATAATAGAGGTTATTATAATTTAGAAGTTTAAAAAGACCGACTTCTTAAAAGCTGGATTCTAAAAACTTATAGCCCTCCTATCCTAGTTAGGCAAGGGGTTCAAAAAACTAATAACTAGGAGAATAGCCTACCTCACTATCCTAGAAGGGGTGACCAGCCCACAGCAAATAGGGGCCCTACTAAGCAGAGCAGCTACCAACCTAATAACCTATTTCACACACAATATCGAACAGGCCCTCGATAAGGGGCTTATAACTGCACTAGCGATAATGGATGTGAAGGGAGCCTTTGACTCTATTCTTTAGAACCGCCTTATTATTTGTCTACAGTAATAGGGCTGGCCTAATAGCCTGATTAGGCTGATTTATGCTTTTGTATTAAACTATACTACTAGGATTAGGTTCAAAAAGGTAATAATAAAGGACTTCCCTTTAACTTATGGGTTACCTCAGGGCTCCCCACTATCACTTATCATCTTCCTATTTTATATTTCCGATATCCTAACTAAAAACTTAAAGCTTCAGTTTAGATATATAGACGATATAGGCCTTTTAATTACTGGCCTATCCCTTAAGGATCATATTATATCCTTAAGCTAATAGGTTACCCAAATCCTAAACTAGGGTACTAATAATAAGGTCTCCTTTAACCCATTTAAATATAAAGCTATCCATTTCACTAGGAAACATAAGTAACCAAAGGACCTACCTAGGATCAAAGTTAGAAACTTTAAAATCAAAGCCTTAGTTGAGCCGATCCGTTGGCTAGGGGTTTAGTTCAATAAAAGACTCTTTTTCTAATACTACATTAAAACAAGGGTAACTATAACGAAAAAGGCAGCCCAGCACCTGGGGCACCTAATAAACACAAAAGGAGGGATCCCAGAAGTTATTATATAAAAGGTGGTCATCACCTATGTCCTCCTAATAGCCTTATACGGAGCTAAAACCTGGTTCAGGGGGCTAACTAAGCTAGCGCTAAATAATATTACCCCCCCTTAGGGAGGGGGGATTATTAATATAAGCCAGAAGGGCCTCGTCCAGAAGGTCAACAAGGTCATCACAAGAGTGGCCTAAGCCATCCTCCTAGTCTAGAAAACAACCCTAATAAGTAACCTCCTCCGAGATACCGGCTTACCTACTGGGAAGGTGGCTTTAGAAGGGGTACACCTATGCTTCGTAGTCCGACTATAAAAGGTCAACTAATAACACCCATTAGTCCTAAGGGTAGCACAATAAGGGAGGTAGTAAACACGACTTTAATGGACAACAGGCCTCATCTCAAGGGTCCCAAGGCCAGCACTGCTCTAACCATAATACCTCCTAGGGTCATAAGACCTAATAGTCCAACAAACAAAGAAAAAGGCTACCAAAGCCTTCTAGAATTAGCTAAAAACTGTCCTAAATACCCATATAATTATCTACTTAGATAGCTCTAAGGCGTCTAATAGAGCTACTAGGTATGGATTCGTTATTTACCGAGATAGAAGGTGTATAACCCAGGGCTATGTGCGAAGGGCTAGGCCTAGGTGTTTTCGACCTTAGGGTGCTCTATTACTGTTTACTTCAAGCTAAGGAGCGAAAGAGAGGAAGTTCCTCGCAAGGGGGGCGGTGTAGGAATCTATACTGCTGGAGAACAAAGGGGACCTCTGGTGGGGCGCCGGAGGTCACCGGAGGCCCTTTGATCGGAGGCCCCTTTGACCGGAGGGCTCTTTTGTTGGATGCTGGTTAACGCCTCAAGCAAAGCTTAGACCATCGTGGACATCAGCCCGTAACAAATGCCCCCTCCTTTCTCCCCTCCCTCCCTACTAGTGTTCTGTTAGTGCACCAGCGGCTATTAATTTGCTGCCCTCCGACGTCTTCTCGGGGCATACACTAGGTCCCCATCCACTATATCAATTTCTCCATACCACCATTCATACTTATCCAAAACCTCTATCTCCGATACTACTTCCACAAGCTCCCAGGTTAACTCCACATAACCTTACCATTTAATTAGGGCCTGGCGATAACGCCCTCTACCCACCAACTACCACCTTACCACTAATATATCTTCCATAAACTATTTAGGATCTCCGTTCATATTATGAATTAGGGGTGGTTATTTATTAGTCGTTTTTTACCTTAGTAACGGGTTACTAGCTGCCCTATGGAGGAGGTCCACGTAAAAGTGTAAATAGATACTAGTTAGTATACTTAGTTTTACTATATGAGCTGAGATCACTTATATAACTTTATATTTGTAGTGAAACTACACTAGTTTTTTATTTAGCCTTAGAAATAAGTAGTTAACAACGTTTAACCACACTTTATCTCCAACCTCGTACCACTTAGCTGGTCCCCTAGTGCAGTTCGTAGAATCTTCGCTTTACTACTAAGCAACTACTATTACTACTTAAACGAACTCTATAGTGTCCTTTATCCTCTAAACTAACTATTTCACTATTTCCTTTCAATTCATTTCTAATTAACTATCTCCTTCTACTACTAGTAAAGGGTCAACGTAGTATCCATACTCTATAAAAAATAGGGACATCATCATAGTAATACTTATTCAGTTCCTAAAAGCTAGCTACACACTGGGCAGTAATTCCCCCCAATCATCCTAAGTGTATATTACATATACACAAAGAATTACTTAAATCTCTTAGTTAAGGTGTTCTGTCCCTCCATCTATTTACGGGTAGTAAACAATACTTAATAATCGTTTTACACCGGTTAACCTATAAAATTCCTTCTAAAATCAGCTTATCTAATTTAATTTTTGGTTACTAATTATTATCCGTAGTATTCCATAGAACTTATAGTAATAGGAGAGGAACCGTTGAGCATAAGCTTTAGTGTCCATAATCTCCATCTCTTTTAACATAGAGTTCTTTGATAACCTGTTCATAATAACCCATAAGTATCAGGCCTTTTTCCTTTTTATTAGAGGAAGGTCGGTAATAAAATCCATTAATAAGTTATAATAAATACAAATAAGTACTAGTAAGGGTTTAAGGAACCCTTTTTTAGCTTACCTCCAGATGTGTATCCCTCCACAAGTATTACAATTTTATATAAACCTCCGAACTATCTGGGATTAGCCTAGCTAGAAGAACTATCTACTTATTATTACTAACATGTTATTCTATCCTAGGTGGCCACTAGTATACGAGTTATAATACCTTTACATAATCTTAGTTCGTAATTTATTTAGGTGGTCATCGTTATTTTCCCCCCCTAATACCCATAATCAATCTCTCTATATTAATCTTCCCAGCCCATCGAGTTCGCATTCAGCGATTTGAACCTTTAGTTTAAGTTTTGGTGGGAAGCTTCTCCTCCTTTCTTTTATTATTAGATAAGCAGCTCAGTATACTCCATCGGCTTTTATAATTCTATCCTAAAGGGCTTATAATATAGGGTTAGCGTCAAAAACAGCAGCTTATAGTATTTCTAGTGTATCTTTAGTAATTCATCTAATTCGAGGGTCACCGAGTAGAGTATAGCTTAGCTGTATAGAGTTAGGAATTATCTGGATCACCCAGCCCTTTTCCCTCTCATCGTCCTATCCTTAGGGGACATCCTACTCCCTTCTTAATAGTGTATTAGGTACCATCACTTCCTTTCCTAGCTAATACTTAATCCTAAAGTTATACTAGGATAACTCTTCTACTTAGCGGCTTTATCTCTTAGTTAAGTGTTACTTTTTTATAAAATACTCTAAACCCTTATAATCCATTAAAATAGTAAAGTACTGGACACTACGGAGTTCAGCTCTCTAGGATCGTAAATAAGTGAGCACTATAAAAAACTCCTTATCGTAGATTAGGTAATTATACTCTACTAATAAGAGTTTTTATAAGTAGAACCCAATTAGCCTCTAGTAACCCTCTAGGTCTTTTTGTGATAATACACCGCCCAGAGTAAAACCTAAGTAATCTATCTCAACGTATATTTCGTCGTCCAAGTTAAATTTCCATAAGAACAGCTCTTTTGTGAACATCCTCTTTAGCGTTTCGAATACTTCTCCTTAAACTATTCCCTAATAAAAAATTACCCCCTTCTTCGTTAATCGGGTTAAGAGCTCCACTAACCCACTATACCCTAATATAAATATACAATAATAATTAATAAAACCTAGGAAACTTTATACACCCTTAAGGGACCTAGGGGCTAACCACTCTTTAATAATTTTCAACTTATTAGGATCACATAATAAACCCTTTCCCGCAGTAACAATAAAGCCGACGTATTTCACCTTTTTAACACAGAATTCGCACTTCTTCGGGTCTAAGTTCAGGCCAGCTTTAGTTAAGGCCTAGAGAACTACTTGTACTTTCTCCTTATAATCCCTCTTCAAGCTACTAATATAAATAAGGACATTATCCATATAAGCTGTAACAAAGTCGTCTAGGAATTTCCGTAGGGAAGTGTTAATGTATTACTGGAACGTTATTAGGGCGCCGGTAAGCTTAAAAGAGTAAACTACCCACTTAAATAACCCGTATCTTATTCTAAAAATAGTCTTCTCTAAGTCTCCTTCGGCGATCCGTATCTTATAAAAAGTAACCATAATATTAAACTTCGTGAACCACTTAATAATAATTATTTTACTAAGAGTTTCCGATATTAATAGGAGTGGGTAATAGTCCTTTTTTATAATGGTGTTTAGGGCTTTATAATTAACGTAAAATCTTAATTCACTTTTTAGCTTTTTAGTGAATAACATAGGGACACCGGTTACCGAGTAGCTAGCTCGAATAAACCCCTTATCCAGCAGGTTATTAAGTGTCTTTTTTAGTATTAGTAACTCTTCTCTTAATATGGTGTATAGAGGTCCCTAAGGGAGTTAGGGCTCCTTCCCTTCTGACCCTATCTCTAAAGGGATTACGTGGTTCATACTTGGTTGGTGGGGGGGCACCGGGTACACTTTAGTTAAGTTAAATAAGTCTCTAAACTCCTTATGCACCCATTCTGGTATTAGCCTCAAAATATCTTCTTGTTTTTGTGGTTCTAGCTTTGTGAGAGCCTTCTCGATATCTTATAAACTGGTTACCATAACAGCAGCTGGTGATCTCTGGTTATCTTTTTATCTTCTTTTTTGTATTATATAGTAAATTATAGTAAACGATGCCGCTAATAATAGTTTAACTCAACATATCTCTAATATATTTTTGGGCTCTTCTTTATTAGAAAAGTATACTCTTACTCTTCTTTTCTTATAAGTAAACTAATAAGTACTAATATTATACTTCACCTTATTCTAAACTATCTAGGGATTTCCCAAAAATATATCCAATTCTAAATTGTCCACTATATATGCATAGACTTATTATATATAACCACTAATTTCTATTTATATTACAACTACTCCCTGGTTTTTACCCGGTAAGGGGCCACTTATTGTATAACCTCTTATAAAGCGTTTTATTATATTAATAAACAGTAATCGGAGACGTCGTATAAAGGAACGGTTAACCATAGTATAAACTTCGTAGCTGGTGTCCACTAAAGCATTAGTTAAATATCCTTTATTAATTTTAACTTTTATAATTATAAACTATTTACCCTGTTGCTGCTGGCTCCTTTGGTGTTTCTTCTATCCCTTCACTTGCTCCTTAGTGGGCTCCGGGGCCCGACTTTGTCCTAAAGTTATTCTTTTCCTAATTTATACTTATTACTCGAACTAGGGGTCATCGGTTAATCTTCTTCTTCTACGTTTCCTTTTAGACAAGTTTTAGCCATAAGGGGCCGGTTAGCCTATTAGCGGTGTTCGGCCTTCTTCTAGTAGTTCTATATAAGGTGTCCTTCTTCTTTATACTTAAAGTATTTATAGCGGTTTTTGTTGTATTCCGGGTTTCTCTATTGGGAACGGTTATTATCCGTAGAGGAGCTAGAGCTTCTTTAGGGTCTAGTGGTGGTTATCTTCTTAGCTCCTATAAACCAAACCACTCGTATTATAATAATATCTTTATTGTTATCCTTTAGATGAACGACGGGGGAGTGGGTGGACCTTTAAGGGTGATTATATTTAGAGGCCTGTTTAACTTTTTAAGTAATGTCCTATACTTAGGTGAGTTAGCCTAGGTAGTCCTTGGGAAGCTTAACTGTGAGTAGCCGGTCTTTTAGTAAAGGGGTTAAGGTTACTTCTAAGAGTAATATTTATATAGTGGTGGGCTAATTACCACCACTAATGTTGGCTATTATTTGTTTAAATTTAGGTAAGAATATTGTAAAACTCTCGTTCTCTTTTTAGTGTAGGGTTTATAACTGGGTAATGGTTTAGGATTGGGTATTCGGATTTAAATAAGTGTAATTGAGGTAATATATAAAGTCCTCGGGGTTTTTAGTTCTATTAGGTCCTCTGGTGGTGTAAAAGGTGTTGATTATTTATTGGGGACTAACTTTTAAGTATGAATTAATTAGGTATTAGAGTTCATAGTTTATAGGGTAAAAGGGGTGATCTATTAAGATTTTATTTTTTATTTGTTGTGCTTAAAGGGTGTATTCTTTTTGTTTACCCGAAAACTTCGGGGGGTTAGGCAAGGGCTTCCGGTGAGTTAACTCGCTAGTGAGCACTGGTGGGGTATCGGTGTGGATGCTACTAGGAGTGCGAAGGGTTTCGCTCCTAGGGGTTATTAACCTCTGGTTCTGACTCTTCTCTAGTTTCTCGCTGATTTTTGTTATCTGGGCTTGCAGGGATCCTAGAGTGGTGTTTAACATCTCTTTTATGGTTGGCTCGTTATGGAGCATTGGGGGTATAGTGGTGTCCATCGGGGTAACTGGGTTATCTCGATTGTTCTTCTGGGGACTGGTGGTTAACTTATTGGAGTCCCGGGAGTATCGTTCTTCGTAAGGAGCTACGCTCAACCTGTACTCCTTTCTGCTTAACTGGTGGGGAGCTGCGCTCAACCCAGTGTTACGGTAAGGTTGTAATCCTAAGTTTGAAGTATGCGAAGGGCTAGGCCTAGGTGTTTTCGACCTTAGGGTGCTCTATTACTGTTTATTTTAAGCTAAGGAGCGAAAGAGAGGAAGTTCCTCGTAAGGGGGGCGGTGTAGGAATCTATACTGCTGGAGAATAAAGGGGACCTTTGGTGGGGCGCCGGAGGTCACCGGAGGCCCTTTGATCGGAGGCCCCTTTGACCGGAGGGCTCTTTTGTTGGATGCTGGTTAACGCCTCAGGCAAAGCTTAGGCCATCGTGGGCATCAGCCCGTAACACTATGGTCAACTTGGTATAATAAAAGTGTTTAATGGTAAGGCTAAATAAAGGGGCGAGGGCAGGGCTCCGGCGGGCCCTCCTTACCTCCCAAAGCCAGCCGATACACATTTATATTAATAATACTAGTATTATCCGGGGGATACGGGGCGAAGCTCTAGAATCCTCATAAAAAGCCTTCCTTAAGATTCACGAGGCGGCTAGGATATTTAATATATATACCCACTAGGCCCCAGGGTATTAGGGGATAAAAGGTAATAAAAAAATAGACCACCTAACTAAGTAAGGCATAACACTCCCGGTGCCCTTAGGCCAACTGGCAACCCTAGCAGGGATTAAGCGACTCGCCAGGAAACGAATACGGGCTTAATATACACAATGGCGGTGTAAAGAAGTAATAGATCGATACGCCCAACTAGGACTTAAGGCCAGCTTATCCAGCCCTCCTAAACTAGCCCTTCTACGGGCTACCCTGTACCACCTCCTAGTAGGCCGATTAGGCTACGGAGACTTTAAATAATATTACTAATACTTTAACCACGATGAAGCCCTACTCACTTACTCTTATAGGGAAGTAAAGGATATAGATTATTTAGTTTATTACCGAAAGACCCTAGTAAGGAGGTAATAGTGGCTTACCCTCTACTCTTCTAGTCTATTAAAGCCCATAGGACCTATGGGATTAATTAAGTGATATTTTAAGGGGTTAATCACTAATCCTAAAAACTTCGAGGCCTTCCTACATATAACAAACTTCTTTTAGAAAATCTATTTACGCTATTAGGGGTTAACCTCCGGCTAGGCCTTAAAATAACCGTCCTACTCTACTAAAGGGACCAAATTAGAAGTAAAGGAACTGGAGGAACTAGTAGGATCCAGGGACAGATTGAACGTATAATAGCCAATAAGCAAGATTTGGAGGACGCGGGCAAGGGCTGTATACTGTAGAGTAGGTAGTCTGAGCCTGCAGCTCTCTACGCCACATACCCCTCGGGAGGTCTGCCGCAAGGGCTACGCCCTTGCCGCCATGACGTTAAATACAACAACAACAACAACAACACTTCAGCTGAGCGTCAGCGGTTATGGTGAACGCTTTACACCCGTATAAGCACATATAACAGAGGTCTAGGTGTGCATCTATCCCGTTTTCTTTGTACTAAAAGTATTTATGAAATAGCTCCTATAGTGACTTTTATCCTCTTATTACTAATAGTATGTAATTATATATATATATTATCATTTTCGTTATTTCCGGCCAAAGGACGTTTAAAAACTCAGCGCTTAGGGCCATTGCTCTTATGCACTCTTTAATTACCGCTGTAATGCGCTCTGCTCCGCTGTTCTAGGCTTATGTATTTAGAGCTGAGATCTCTAGGGTTATACCCCGTATAACAAGCATGTAAGTAACCCGTACGTACCGCTCAAACTCGCCATTAAACTCCAGACCTTTAATTAATATTTTATAATAAACTTTAAGAAGTTTTAGGAGGTCCATTAAGAGCATTAATAAAACGTTTATAGTACACCTGATAAGGTAAAAATCCTATGCATAACCACTAACTCAGTTAACAATAAGTATTATAAATATATACCCTTCGTAATCCTTTTTATAATCGTAAAAGTCCATTATAAGTTAGTCTCTAGGCTTTACATACTTAATGGATTCTCATAAAACTCACTAAATTACTCAGTAAACTTTACCTTTTCTATATATATCACAGGTTATTATTGTAGTAAGCTCGCCCCCTAAGGTCAGCCTAACCCCTCTTAAGGCGTTTACTAAGTACTAGATGGCCTGGGGGCCTGCGTAACCTAGCCTTCGATACCAGAGGGCTGCACTGCCCTTAATCGGTTTCCTACGCATCGCTATCGTATATTTATACTTTCGAGGCAGCGTAGGCTCGATCTTCGGTGCTTTTCGTCTAACAAACGCAGTTACAAGCAACACTTCAATCTTCCAATAATCCAGGACTTATTAATTTACGACTTCTGTGAGTGTATATAAAAAGGTTCCATTTAAGCACTATAGGCAATTATTACGAGGACTTATATCCCACTAAAAACCCCTTTTACGAAGGTGAATAATGGAAATAAGGTTACTAGTAAAGCTTATATAATATACGACGTCGTATAAGCGGAGCTTCGTAATAGCCCTTCTACGCCCCCTGATTTTGATATTAACTATACCATACACTTCAATAACCACTTATTAAGCACCTGCCCAAAAGTAGTCTCCTATTAACGTTCCCGTAAATGTAGTAAACCACATAGGATTATTAAAGATATGGATTATTAAACTTAAGTTTAGGATCGCCGATTTAAAAAGCTCGTATATCTCTAGAGTAGTGTGGAACACACTTAGGACGCTCACTCTACACCGTTCATATAATTAGTGTTCTTCCTTAAGGGCTCCTATTACCTTTTTAATACACTCTCTTAGGTCTTCGTTTTTTCTTATATACTCTTCTAAGTTCTTAAAAAGGTCCTAATTAGGGGTATACCACTTAGAACGTTCTCCTTTATTAATTAATTAATACTTAAAGAGTTAGTATAGGTAAAAGTAAATAAGGTAAAGGTGGTTGTTCGCTTAATTTCTATTACTCCTTTTTTATAATTAGTTACGGGGAGCTCCACTTTTCTTATAGCCTTAGTTACTTCGAGTATTACTCCCTAGAACACCTAAGTATATAAGGGAAGTTACTTTAGAACCGCTTTCGTCTCGGGTTATTAATCCTATAGTTAACCTAAACACTTTGCGGCCAACTTATTTCTTTAAGTTAAGTATCGAGGTAGTTTAGAGGAATCTCTGGGTATCTAAGAGGACCTCTCTAATACTCAGATTCTCGTTTTCGATATACTTATCGTTAATTATTTAATACGAAAAAATCCATATATCTGCATAATTATAATTAACGGTTACGGTGAATTCTAGGAACTAGATACTGGGGAGTTTAGTACCGGGGACTCCTATTACTTTAATTTTATAAATTACCTCTTCCCACTTCGCAAACTACTCCTCTAAGTCCCTTTTTATAATAAAATACTTCTACTTAGGTATTATTAGTATCCACTTATATACTTTGTTCACTTCGGAGCACCTTTCTCTTATATTACTCTCTACTTATTCCTTTAGTCTATAAATCCATCGATTTAACGTGTGATCTATACTATAACAGTGGTATAGTAAGCCAACATGGACTATCTCTTAAACCCAGTCTTCAAACACTCTAACACCCTTAAGGAACACTTCGTGGTTTTTTACCCGCGCTATATACTCTGCTCATTACTCTTTGTATAGTGCGAGGTTCACTGTGGAGAGCTCTTTAAGGCCCTGTGCATATAGTTCATATTTAGTGTCGTTGCTGAGGACTTCGACTCTACCAGTCTTAGGGTGTTCGTAGATCTCGGGGCGCGTAGGACGCTCCATACGCTGCTTGAGGAGCGTTCGCGAGCTCCGAAGGGTATCAGGACGTATTGGATTAATATATTTCTATAAGTCGTAGGATTTAGCTTTTGATTATAGCTGGTCAACCCATAGAACCCAGTCGCTACTGGTCTTCAATTGAATCTTCGAGCTTAGGGAGGCCATTTCGATGGGTGGATTTGAATTGAGCACTTAGGAAGCGCTTTCGTGCCTGTATAATTGAGTGAATAGATGGCTGGCGACGCTTATCGTAAGCGCAGCACGTATCAGACTGTTAATTGTCGAATTGAGGGTCAATTGTGTGTATTGATGTCTTGTGTCTGCTAAGTGCTTCAGGGAGCGTCCCTGACCCTAGGGATAGGAGTAGGGGACGCCCCTGGATGCCTGAGGCGCGCTCGGGATTAACCTTACGCCGAGCGCCCGTTCCAAGGCGCTTTTGGAGCGTTCAATCTGACAGATAAGCTGGGCTTATAACTATGGTGAAGTTTACGTAACGAACAGAGTTATTTTAGTAGAAAGTGGCCTATTTTTTAGAAGGTTAATTACTAGGCGAAGCCCGCTTCTAAATAGATCATAGAAAGGGTGAAGTTACGTAATACGGGTTACGTGCAGTATTACGTGACTGGCTCTGCACACCGAACGGGCTGGTTCAGCCAGGAGGATATGACGACACCTCAGCAATACCCACCTGAAGAAAGACCAGACCACAACATCAAATCCTACAACAATTGGATACATAATGAATGCACCTACTCGCTAACCAATCATAAAATCAGAAACGACGTAGGCCGGTGGCACATTGCACTGGATCGGGCTGGTCCTGGCAAACAACTGCGACCCATACGCCAAAAACCGGTAGCTCCCCTGATCAGAGCTAGTCATCGCATTGCATGCTGGCGCAGTGTAGCCTGAATGATAGCCCGGTTCACAATTTAAACAGAACTGCAATATCTGTCAACTGATTGTTCCGAGCACAATGACCATGAGCGCGTACTTGGCGAAGGTTGCGGCAGCCTTCCGCGACAGCCGGGTAGTCCGAGTGCGGGACGGGCAAGTTCCAATGACAGGAGTCATTGGTCGTGTTGTCGCCCTTAACGTATGTCCTGTATGACATCTTTTCGGGCGAGTAAAGATTCAGACCAGTGTCTCCAACAAAGTAGACGTTCTTGGGGTCCGAACGCTCCTTATTATTGGCATCGAAGCATTTTGTGGAGTCTGAAACTTAGCCATTTGGTCCGTTTCAAAACCTCCCGTGCTACTCACCGTTGTAAATGTCCCGCCAACTCATCTGCCAGTTTGGAGTTGAAATGGAAGCGGCGAACAATCCCTTAAATAGTCAGTGACGGAAACGGAAAATTCTTAGTTTGGGCGACGGCGAGTCTATGTCCTCCCAACTTACCCGATACCACGGGTGTGACTAGCTATCATCTCCCAAGTTGGCGTTTAACTGGAGGTTGAACTCCGGCTGGAGAGGAGCATACTGATGAGTCCAGTCAGTGGGAATGTCAGCTATTCCTTGTTAATGCTGTCTTACATAGGTCCATGATTCATCATCATTTTGGTAACAGGCCTGTCCGGATATGACATTCGCAGCGACGGCACCGTTGCATCCGTCCTTATCGGCCCACCAGCTCGCTATTTAAAGTTAGAGACCGCAGACACCTTGGGACTTTTGAACGGATGTTTCGGGCGGGATGGGGATGATTACTGTAAAGAAAGATACGCGTGTTCCTCAAAATAGACATCGCAGCCTTCTCCAAGATGTATTTCATGTAGCCATCCTGCATGTCAGATGATGTTTGAGGCTATGACCATCAGCATGATGTGTAAAATTGAAGAAACAGTGGTACTCACCGAGCCGGTCTGCTTACTCGAGAATACCCCTCCAGTGACCACGTCCAGATAGCCACCTTTACCGGGAGACGGGTCTCCGTACATCGACTTCTGCCACACATCCGACATACTGTTGCTCATACGAAGCATTGCCTTTGAAAACCCGGCTGAAAAGGTGGCATATTTTGCGAATTGGTCGTCCTTTTCGAATGCGTCAAAACTACCGGTTTTGGAGTCCTTCAGGTAGCAGGCAGCGACATTTTGGAATTTGTCCACTGGATATGTGATCAGCACGAGTGCGACTGGAGAGATCCGTTCTCGACTCACTCATGTCCTTGGCTGATGTATCGTTAGCTGGGCATCAGAGCAACTTCAAAGCAATACTCACCTTTCACGACGGTATCGACTGCGTCCTCAAGCCCGACTGCGATTTCGTCCAGGGGCGTGAAAGCCAGTATCGCACAAACCATGTCCACCCATGCGAAGATATAGACCGCTTTGTCCTCCGGAGGCGGGGAAGGGTTCAGGGTGTTGATGAGTTCTGCCAGGATTTCAAAACTCCAGGTCGAGGCCTTGATCGAAATTAAACTTCATTTGTCTCTGCACGATGTGATTTAGTACAGTCAGAAAGATGGTTAATAGAAGGAGGTATGAACTCACCAAGTAGAAATGAATCTCAGACATGGCTGATAGCGCATACCCTGATGCGTTTGTCAGATAGAAACGGCAACTTACAGAATTGAGTCAACTTACACTTGCGCAAGTCGGTGATTGAAGCATCAGGGAGGTCCGGGACCGTGGGGGGATCATCAGCGCCAGGGATGTTTCCGTGATTGCTCCATGTGCAATCCTCCATGTCGGCACATTTTAGAGTCTTGCTGAATGTCAGTAGGTGCCTGAACCTCGAGGAGGCAACTAACTTCACTGCTGTCAAGCAGAACCTTTCCCAAGGCAATCGGGAATGCATAGGTCTCTCTCGACACATAGTTGTCGGGAGGAGAGAGTGCTGGACATTTGGTAATCAGCGCGGCCAGCCAGGCATCCATTGATAATGCCTTCCACAAGTCTGGGCCCAGATTATCGACTGAATTGGTGTTAAGATCGACATGACGGTGGATATCATCCGCATCAAAACCGATTTCGTAAATGGTGGGGACGGAACACTCCTTGAGGTTTTCGTAGGACAGGTTGGTAGTCGCCAAAGGTCTTGAGGAAGAAGTGGAAGCAGGGGCGCTGGAGGTTGAATTGGCCAGTGGGACCGACACGACTTGCCACGCAAGCACCAGAGGAAGAAGGGTGCTCAGCATTATGGAGATGAAGCAGAGATAAGGATGGGATGCGATTGTTCTGGGCTTGAACTCTCAAGACTGACGAGAAGGTTGCAGGAGGATATCTTTATACCACCTCCTGTTCCGCCATACCATCACTTGAAAAACACAGGAACAAACTTTCCGGTCACTGCCCGAGATGACAGTCAGCCTGGGATTGTACTGGGGAACCTCAATGAACACGGAAACGGCATTTTGCCGGAGGGTTTTAGCCGGGGACATCTAGAACGGCGAACGTGCGTTGAGTCAAGACGACAGACGCGGCATGTCCTGGCCAAGAGCTATCCGGTCTGAACCTTCGAAGGTAAGTGACGGAGAAATGATGGCCGAGAACGGTCCAGTTATCACAGCTTCGTGCCGCGCATGAGGCTCTAATTCAAAAATGTCGGGCCTTGGAATGGCTTGTATGCATTGCCAGACGTCAATTGCGGTCTGCTCGTGAACCTGAAAATGAAAATGTTCTTGGAGGCTTGAAGCATAATTCTTTCAGCTGCATTAGGTGTTCCAAGCTACTCAGTATCCGTCCACGTGCAATTAATGCCAACTGGGCGTCTCGACTGTAGAGACAACCCGCTAGGTCCTCATGTGGCAGATCTCTACCGGTCCCTATGGCAACATTTGCATTCAACCGGTTGGTGGCTCATTCGCTTGAATCCAGTTGCCTGTTTGGGCTGGTCTAGGGCGTTCTGGCTTCAAGTTTTCAGCTGGACCCTGAGGTCTTCTGTGTTAGCTGAGAATGGTTTAGGAAATACATCCGCTGTCATGAGAACTCCCAGTGTTCGGGGCCGGGAGACCAGCCAAACGCGTGGTTGGAAGTTCTGGATTCAGCAACAGGCATTCCACTCCCCAGAGGCCCGCTAGTACCGGGAAGGCGGCCTGCTGATCACCGGAGCAAAAGATTGTAGCCAAAAGTATCGCCAAGGCCCTATCTATTTGGGCTAAGCCATAAGTCTTAAAAACCTCTTGGCCGACACGAAAATGTACGCCCAAATCAGATCATCACGAAATGCAGGCTCGTGCCATTTTGATAGCATGGTCAATTGACTGAATTGGGCATGGTGGCTCGGATTCTTCTCGATAGGACACCCATGTTTCCTGCATTAGAAAGTCCACGCGTCCAGTGTTCAGCTGGGCTCGATCCATACCATATGTGCGTCTCATCGTTGCACGGTGCGAATACCTGCATCAAGATCCCCATTGGTGTCTGATGCCATGAGAGACCCTCTCAGGTTGTCTATAAAAGAGTACTATAATAAATTCGCATCTTCCATTGTCAAGTTGACGTTTTTCAGCGACTGAAAGATGAGGGAGCGTGTTACTAAGCTGAGATCTAAGCCATGTGGACGGCGCGGCAATTGGGGCACCAGAAGCTCGACACGCTCCGCCAGTCGCCAACGGCGCCACCAAATGTTTGTCTTTCTTTTCTCCCACCCAGGGGCGTACCCGGGACATTAGAGCTGAAATGCATTTCAAGTGCCAGCACTGCAAAAATTTCCTCTTTCCGTGGCTTTAAATTAGATTGAACACCTTAATCTCCTAGCGAGAAAGAGGAATGGGCAACCAGAGCCGTGAACACAGCGTCTGGTTGCAGCTGCGACTGCCAGATATTTTCAGGCCTCTCTCAGGAACCCTTCCCCGGCGTCTGAAGTATCGCTGACTTGGAAGTGGTTTCTTTCCCGCCGAGATTTAGAAGATTCTGAATACGTCCCTCCTATCAAAATCTAGAGCCTGGGTCTTTCTAGCAACATGACTCCTTCATGCGTGGTCCAGAGATTCACTGAGGCACGAAATAGCGAGGCGAAAAGGCGCCGGCCGAGAATCGAATGTCTACCAATCAGAGAACATGTGTTTTTCCCTCAGATAAGATATCCATCAAAAGACATTAGACGATGTTGTTGTAGCGTCGGTCTAACTTTTATCGCGTAAGTTAGATGTGGAAGTGAAGTACTTATCCGTTCAGTATTACGCTCACGCTCTCTGCTCTTCGTATACCTGAGGCTGACTTTAAGCGGCTTAGCGAAAACCAATGCACTACCAAAATCGTCGGAAGATTGGTGTGACGGTGGCTCTACGTCCAATTTCCAGCCTTTGGCGTCTTCTATGTCCAAGCCCGTTGACTTCCATGTCATCACTGCCATTCTTTTCTTAACTTAACGACAGTGACACATGCCAATAAATGGGGCCGTTCGGCTTTTTACTTCACGTCAATATAATTCTTAACATGACATGGGTCCATGCCGTGAATAGCGGTGAGCAGGCAGCAATTGGTGCCTAAATTTGGCCTAGCTCCCTTGGCCGGAAACGAACGGTTCCTATGGGATGAAAGGTCACGTGGTGGTGGCGTGTCCCAAGGCCGAATAAAGTGCTGACATGTCAACTCAGCAGTGTCTGGGGTTGCTCAAAGTACATAAACAGACGTCGCGTCTGCTCTGGCACATCCCATGTGGCCCGGTATTTGTTTAAACAGCATGAATCCATCTCCGGACGGGCAATACCATATTCATTAACGGATCTGCCCAACTATCATCATGGCTAATACTGCCCCCAAGATCGCAGAAAAGGAGCGCCACGAAGCTCCGAGCGTGGTGGACGAGAAGGCCGAAGCGCTCGCCGAGAAGATCCGCAACAGCAAGCATTTTATTGTTTTCACTGGGGCAGGAATATCCACGTCTGCTGGTGAGGGTCTTTCGCGCAGCACATGGGCCGCCGGCGGCGGCTACAATCGGGTCATCTGACGAGCATATTGCTAGGAATCCCGGACTTCCGAGGCCCTGAAGGCGTCTGGACGCTGCACGCTCAAGGACGCCAAGCGGCTTCGAAGGCCACGAGCACACTGCAGGCCATCCCCACCGCAACACATATGGCCCTTGTGGAATTGCAAAATCGCGGCATCCTGAAGTACCTCGTAAGCCAGAACTGCGATGGCCTGCACAGGAAGAGTGGGATATTGCCCGTGAGCATCCACTTTCCCGTCTCGTCTCGTATGGATTCCCAGTAGCTGAAGGTCGGCGTATCAGGGCAGGATATCTGAGCTGCATGGTAACAGTAACAAAGAGTTCTGCAAGGACTGCGGCAAGGAATACATCAGAGGTAAAGTGCTCTGATTTCAGACTCAAGCACGTCTCGAAGCCTCATTTCTTACTCGTCAGCCAGACTTCCGAGCGGTAGCGACCTACGAGAAGACCGTCTTCGACCATCGCACGGGGCGCAAGTGCGCATTGTGCGGCGGCGTCCTCCTCGACAGCATCGTCAACTTTGGCGAATACCTCCCCGAAGAACCACTGAAGCTCGCCCGCGACAACGCCAAAAAGGCAGATCTCTGCCTCGCCTTGGGATCATCGCTGACCGTCCCACCCGCAAATGAGATCCCCGAGACTGTCGGTAAGAAAAAGCGCAGTCGGTCTGGGCCCGGGGGCCAACTTGTCATCTGCAACTTGCAGAGCACGCCGATAGACAAGTTGTCGGAGCTCCGGGTGTGGGCCACCACGGACGACCTCATGGTGCGCGTCATGCAGAAGCTCGACATCCCCATCCCGACGTTCATCCTCCGTCGCCGGCTTGTGGTCGATTTTGAGACGACGGGGGACGAGCGGTATCAAATGACGGTCTGCGGAGTCGATGTTGACGGCACGCCGATGTCATTTCTCCAGTCTGTCAAGCTCGCGTACAACAGACGTGTGGCGCGATCTGAGCCGTTTGTCGTCAACTTCCGCGGTGGGCTGGACGAAGGAACGCAACTCAAGCTTGAGCTGGAGTTCATGGGCCACTACGGTGAGCCGAACTTGGAGATCATCCATGAGTATAAGGGCGAAAAGAGCGTGCACGTCACTCACTTGCTCGAGTATAATCCGGCGACCGGCGAGTGGAGCACGACCAAGGAGGAAGATGGTGCCTTATCAGAAGCTGATGAACACAATTCAAGGATGGAGGGCGTTTCCATTATCGATCTCACTAATGACTAAATCACCCCATGGCGATAGTTAGCTTTAGCAATAGTCATATTCACCTCGTTTGTCATCTCGTTCAAAGTGGTTATTGATCTTTTACTCATAATCCTACACGTGATCAACATATATCGTATTGCGTCGCGACACGAGAAAACAGAAACATTCCGACCCCTTTATCATCAGCCCAGGATTATGTCTTTCCAAACCGCACCGAGCGGGTAACTCTGCTTGATGTCTTCCAGGAGGAGCACGCCAATTCCTCGTCGCTCCGCATACCCGTTGTTCCATTTGAGAAGCATGACGTGGTACATGATTATGAGTCCTTCTACCTCTTTGGAAGTGCCTGTGAGTTCACAGAGGAAGATAATCTCAAGGGGATCCTCCGTCTCGACAAATGGCGTCGACTCCAGGCCATCTAGATGCAACCAGCCGCGACCCAGCCCGTCTCTCCCGTAGAGTTCGCATGAACCACTGAAGACGTTTTCAACACGCACTTTGTAGAACGCTGCCAAGGTCCAAAACTGGAGGAGTGGGTATCTGGGACTCGTTCCGGTGAGTTGGTGCACAAGGTGCGTAGGGGCCGTGGCAGAGACGTCCGAGCTACATGGCAGTAGGGAGCCAAGTGTCGTCTTGGGGTGGATCTGAAGTCCGGCCGCATCGTGACTTTCGTATTGGTCCAGTAAGCGTTGGTCCCTGGTGTACCTCGGTAATAGTTTCGTTGCCCCGGACGGGCTTCTCTCATACCAGAGAATCCAGCATCTCTTATTCAGTCCCGGAAATGGAATCTTCGCCTGGGCGAACGAAATCTGCTCCTCCCAACCAGCCCAGGACCAACTTGCAAACCTGGGGCGACGTCTCAAGAGGCCATTCCCAGTGTCGCTCTTGAAATAGAGGAATTTCTCAATGGCCCCCGAGGGTAGACCCTGCACGGTGTCCTGGTTTAAAGCCTTGCGCATTCGGCGCAACACATCCGACAGCGCCTGCATGGCATCATCAGGGCTTGAGAAAGACTAAGTCCAGTGTAATGCTCCAATATCCTGGCGTAGCCAAAAAGCGGAACTTCGAACCGAAACCAGGAGAGAAAGTCCCTGTGAAGTTCGGTGAGAACGGGTCGTGAAGGATGAAGGCTGGACTCGGAAAATTCCCCGGCTCGGTAACGAAAGAAAATCTGGCCTGCCACAAAGTACAGAGCCCTCCGAGAGAGGACATGTTCCTGAAATCTGTCCTTAGTGTCTCAGTATTATATCTAACGCTGGCTGAGTAATACACTTACGTCCATCCTCGCGACTTGTATACCGTGGACTGGAGAAGTCCATCTAAGGAAGTGTATATAGCCAAGTATGTGCCTTCCCTGACTTCAATTATCTTCTGCGTCAGGGATTGCCTAGGTATACTGACTCCCGGTAGGCCAGCATTGGCATCATGACCCTGCGCCGCAACCACGGTCAAAAAGGAGTATTCGTATATGTCGTCCATAACATTGATTCCGTATTGAACATCAAGTGGGTCGTCCGGGAGAAGACAGGATGTATCAATCCAGATATACTGAAGGCCTAGGTTCACGACCAAGTGTACAGTATCCTTGATCGTCAGCGGAAGCCTTGGCCAGGCGGCTTTCAATCCATCTGGTTGTAAGAAGCGACTCAAGTTCGACGTAGTCAACCTGACCGTGGCTGCGCCTCCCCACACGTAGCTCAGCGCCACGTACGGATGGAAGTCTTTGACATCTATCAGACAGTTCTTCCTCACATCTATCAAGCGAAGTACCTGCAGGCCGGGGAATGCGGTAGAGAATGGCATGGACGTACCATTTCGGATGTTGCATTCGGAAGAATGGGTTTCGACACATGTTGATATCCATTTCGACATTCGTGGGTAGTCGAGGCCGGGCTCAGTTACCGGCCGAAGATAGTTCCGATCAGTTGCCAGCGGATCCTCGAGGCTCTTTGCGGTAAAGCAGATGGCGACATGAGGTACCTCGAGGATGAAGAAGGCTCCCCCGGTGATAGCTTTCTCGGTGGGGGACCAGGTGATGTGAATGAGGCTCGTGGATCGGTATTTCCCTAGTGCGCTTGACCTGTAGCTTTCGTCGACAGCCTGTGTCACCAGCCAACAGAAGGGACATTTGCTGACACTGACGCGGGAGAATGGGCCAAGGGGGAAGCGGGGCCAGGCATCAGTCCACTGAATTGACTGAACTTCATCATAACTGAGGGGAACGGCGCAACAGAGGTCGCAGAGGGGCTCCATTACGGATTCATGCTCGCATCACAGTGCAAAGAGACTGGAATCTCAGACATCAAGCAGTCTTGTCATTGTCGGCAAAGTGAGGGGAAGATACTTTCTCCTTTCATTGGCTACGGTATCCAGTTTCATGTGCCGCGTCGGCTCTTCAATATGTTCTGCCAATAGGAAGAAAGCGAGGCGAGACCCATAGCTGATAGAAAGCCACTAGCCAAAGCAATAGCGATTTGAATATTGAATTATCCTATGGCTCTGTTAGAGTCAGGTCAATTTGTTGAAATATAGCCTCATTATTCACGGCAACCAGCCGTTCTGACAGCGATGCTTTCTTCCACTAGTACCCCCGCAGTCTGGTTTTACGGCTGCCTGGTCCTCGATACTACTCGGCCAAGCCCAACAGCCAACCGCAATCCCGATCCCGCTGGCCGCGAATTGAGGAAACCGACCAGGGGCGATGTGATGTTGACCAATCACAATGGTATTTTCCCCTTGGACCTTGGGGCTTAGCGAGTCTTCGGGCACACTGTATGCAGGCCGAAGCGGCTGTTAAGTATGGGTTGCATCCGCCCCCCGGTGCAAAAAGTGATCCATTTCACGCAGAACCTTCAATCTCCTCACATCTTTTCATTGTCCTTCTTTTCTTGCCTTTTCTAAACACGAGTTACGGGAAGCTCCCGCAAAAGATCGCAGCCATGTGGGCTCCCCTCGGGGTTGCCAATCACACTGGGGTGTGGCAACCCGAACCCACCATTCGAGGAACATGGAGTCTTCTGTCGGGATGCTTGACGACGATCATCCTATGTGTCTGGACAACCTTGCACATGAACATTCCCGAGCGTGGCAAGACACTGCTTTGGATGAAGCTGAAATGGGGTTTCATCGGGCTCTTCGCGCCAGAAATAGTCTGCTTGGTCGCCTGGGAACAGTGGAAAAGGGCAGGCCATCACTGTACCCGTATGCACCATCATCTGAAATCCCTAGAGGAGCCTCTGCCACCCAAGGAACGTCGGTGGTGGTGTTTCTGGAGGCGAAAAGTTGACATTGAGAAGCCATTCACTTCCAGCCCTTTGGCTCCAAGACCTCGGTGGACCAAAAGACATAGCTTTTACGCGCTCATGGGTGGCTTTGTCTTCGTGTCGCCGAATGAGCACAACAGTCACATTGCCCTTCCTAATGGAAGAGGGTGTGTGGTCCTCCCAGCAAAGGCGTTATTGTTCCTGGCGGAGCACCAGCCGGAGATGATTCCCCGATTGCACGAGGCCGACATCGACGACAAAAGTAAATCCGATGGAATATCGAAACTCATTACCTTTTGGCAGGCTTTCTGGTTTGCAACGCAGTTCGTCGCGCGCCTTTGTATGGGCATGAAGGTCAGCATGCTGGAGCTGCATACTTTCCTCCACGTTATCTGCGCGGCCATCGCCCACTTTGTCTTTTGGTGGAAGAAGCCACTCGACGTCCTCGTACCAACTCCGAGACCGCTTAATGGAGATATAGAGCAGCAGATATGCGCTGCTATGTGCATGTAAATCGCCAAAATTGAAGATTTCAGCTACGAAGAGCGTATTGCGTCCAAAGCCGAGGGTCGCCAACCAGGAAATGTCAAACACCGCAAGAGAAAAGGCACACTCGTCCCGGTTATCGAGCTTGAGATTGACGTCTCATCAAAGCCATTTGAGGAAAAATTGAGTTCAGAATCAGTTGCCTGCGAAGACGAAAGTTTCGAAGACTCGAGTCCATGTGCGGCGCTCCAACCTTCAAGGGATGAACCACCCACCCCGGCACAAAATCAAAACACGGAAATTCAAAACGGGAGCATCACAGATACCGAGTTGAAGCAGAAATTACAAGAGATTCAACGACCGCAGCCAGAAGGGCTTCGGATTCCGTATGGAGAGACAGTAGAGCACATGAAATTTACCACTTTAGTCCCCATCGACAGGAAGGGGCTACACGAACCATGGAAGGGCGAAAACCTAGTTGCTGTCCTTTCAGCAGCTCAACTCGAGCACTGCAGGCTGGCCAAACAAGGACTACAAAGGTTCCCAGAGCTGGGGTCTTCGCAGTCTAGAAGTCGAGACATCTGGGCAGGATTCTCGCCGGACGATTTTGTCGTCGACTGCGCCGTAACCTGGCGACTGGATACCATCAGCTTGATGCGACTTCATAGGTCTGGGCTGGATTCCAGTGGGAAGCTACCCAATCCCGATCAAGAGATCCCGCCAATAACCACGAATACGATTCCTGGGGAGTTTGTCCTCATTTGGCTCGGTTCAATAATGTCTGGGGGTGTTTACGGTGGTATCAATTTGCTCTTCGGGTGGAACGGGCCGATGTCCAGTGATATTGAAGTCTTCCTCTGGAGGATGCCAGGCTCTTTTATCGTGTTGCTGGCTTTGCCCGTAATACTTCGAATCTTGCTGTCGGTATGTCCTCTGATGTCCCCAAAACTTCAAGATCATATCGTTATGAAACCGCATAACTGGGCTTACCGCGTGTTTATGTTGTTGTTGTTGTTGTTGTTGTTGTTGTATTTAACGTCATGGCGGCAAGGGCGAAGCCCTTACGGCAGACCTCCCGAGGGGTATGTGGCGTGGAGAGCTGCTGGCTCAGATTACCTACTCTATAATACACAGCCCTTATTAGTGTCCACTAAATCTTGCTTACTAGCTATTATGCGTTTAATTTATCCCTGGATCCTGCTGGTTCCTCCAGTTCCTTTGCTTCCTATTTGTTCCCTTTAGTAGGGTGTCGTAAAAGTGGAACCACAATTACGGGACAGTAATTGTGGGCTATATCATGACACACCCCCCCAGACCGAGGAGAGAAGAGGTCTGCTGACTAAGCAATCAGCACCGGCTTACACTCGTAGCTGACAAGCCAGTCTTTGTTGACTGTTACTGGGTGCCGGCCGCTCCCAGCTGGCAAGTCTAACCTTCCATTTCGGTGACTTGCTGCTGAAGCGAGAATGGGTGAGCATAACGAGGCTCGAACCCATGACCTCTAGGTCGGGCCACATACTGCCACTTTAGCGAGGCGTTTAGCCATTCAACCAGAGGGCTCGTAGAGACAAGGGCTCATAACTGTCGTAAAAGTGGAACCACAATTACGGGACAGTAATTGTGGGCTATATCATGACATAGGGTAAGTTGGTTGTTTTAAGGACTAGCCGGGGGCTGGCCCCTAATAGCGTGGGTAGATCTTTTAAAAGAGGTTTATGATATATAGGAAGGCCTTAAAGCCTTTATGGTTGGTGATTAGACCCTTAAAGTATTACTTAAGGGATCCCATAGGTCCTATGGGCTCTAATGAACTAGAAGGGTAGGGGGTAAGTTACTATTACCTCTTAGCTAAAGTCTTTTAGTAATAAACTAAGTGGTTTACTTTTTTTATTTTCTTATAAGAGTAAGTAAATAAGGTTTTAATATAGTTAAAGTGTTAATAATATTATTCGAAGTCTTTGTGGCCTGATTAGGTTATTAGGACGTGGTATAGGGTAGCTCGTAATAGGGTTAGTTTAGGGGGGCTGGATAGGGTAGCCTTGAGTCCTAGTTAGATGTATTGATCTGTTACCACCTTATATCACTATTATTGTCAAAAGGGGTGGCAGGCCCGAGGCGCTGAAGGCGCTGGACGCGCTGAAAGCGCAGAAGGACCGCTCGAGGCACGCTTAGTCACACAAGGCACGCTAGAAAGGTGCCTCAGGGGCACTCACAGGGATAAGGACATAGAAGGACAATACACATCACGAATTAACCCCCTATATTATGCCCATATTTAATTCTTAACAATTAATAATCTAATTACCTACTAATTAGCCAGCCTACGAGCTAAACGAAGCTATTCGAGAATTCGATTAGTTACTAAAAATACACAATAACCCACTTATACGCTATAGAACCCACGTAGTATACCCGAACTAAACAATAAAAATAAAAGAACCCATTATGCTTAATAACCCTACCCAATAGCCTACCTAATATAAGGTCTTCTAGGGTAAGGCCACCGATTTAGACGTCTAGGAGTAAGTAGATCCCGGCACCGAAATACCCGAAAAGCGGATACCGAAGCCGGAGTCTCCGGTCTTCTCCGATTATAAAAAAAAGAATATACTACAATATACCCACGGATTAACTATCGAGGTATCCTAGATACCCGATATTACAAAAATATAATTAAATGAGACGGCTAGACGCCTTTAAGACCTCGTTAAGGAGGACCACGAGGAGTATATTTATTTCCGGAACGACTATTATTATAACATCCGCGTTTATAAGTGTGAAGTGGCGGCTTTATAAGAGTTCTATAACTGGGTTTTATTAATAATAGCCGGGAAGTATATTAATGCGTATTATAATTCTACGGAGAACCTCTATACTTAGATGGTGAAGTTAAAGGGTATAACTTTAATTTCGAATAGTAAATAAAAGAGTATTGTATATAAGGAATACGAGAAGACCGTTAAGTAAACGGTTATAAAGTGGATAACCATAAAAGCCAAGATCGAGAAATGGCTTAAGTAGTGGGAGATCGTAATGCTGAAGGGCCAGGAAGTTAACTTTACTTAGACTAAAGATTTTAGTGAATAGAGTAAAGATTTGTCATTACGAAGATCACGATGTCTGCGTTCTACGCTATGTTCAAGGTGAAATCCTACGAAGAAGATAACCCTATAATTAATAAGGTCTCAGCAGAGGTCCAACAATATATACGAATCCACGCAGACACTATATCAACAGGGCCGAGAATCTTAAAGAGTACCTTCATTATAATAAGTATAGTAGAAGAAGGACCTAAAAAGATTATACCCTGGAATGGGTCTAAGAAACAATATAGAGTAACCGAATTGTAGACTTAAAATAGTATACTAATGTACTACGGATGTGGACTTACTTAGTACTACCTAGCCAACTATTTTTATTATTTTTTGGAAAAGGCGTATAAAGAATAGAGGCCTAATAATAATATTATAAAGAAGATCACCGAGTACCTTAAAATTGACGATGACCTCGCGGACGATGTAAGGAAGATCCGTGAGTAATACGAAAAGGAGGTGAAATAGATTTAATTATATGGTCGGTGTATAGGGTTAACTAATATATTATAAAAGAAGTAGTATATAAGTGACCATTCTGTGTTCATAATTTAGACCGAATACCCCTTATATAATTCTATGATATATAACTTAGGATTATTGCTCTACGTATATAATAATCGGGCTTAATTTACGGATTTTAAAGTAACTAAAGTAGGGGATTACCTTTGGGTAGTAGTTTCATAAATCCCAATCCTAGGGTATAGGAATGTGGATATAACGGCTAATACTGAGTGAGAAAAGAAGGTAAAACTCTGCTTATATAACGTTGTTTATTATAGAGAATTCGTAACGAATATAATCTCCTACCAACTTCTATAACAACGAGGTATATAATGGGATAACTACCTAGGCCAGAATTATATACAAAGAGCGGATAGGATATTTATTTACTATTTTCACAATCTCTATAAACAACAAGTTATCGAGGATAATGCGAAAGTATCGTTCACTACATAAGCGACGTAGCGCTATACATCGTTTACACCGCACAAAAAACTCATAGGAAAACCGTTCCACTAATACCAGAGACTAGGTCACCTAGGCGAAGGGGTACTTAAGCACCTCATCAACACCTCTTAAAGCGTAAAAATTATAAGTAACCTATATAATCGGCCATCTAACTACTTAGCGTATGGAAAGGGGAAGGTAAGACGAGTTATCCGGTGTACCCCTCGCAAATCTATAAAGTAAGCAAAACCAGGATTAAGAGTGGTGTTCAACTTCCACTCAATTAATCCTTAAGAATACAAAGGCTATAAGTTTATGGTGATATTCTCAGACCGACTTATAGGATATTCGTAGGACTACTACCTTAAGGGCCGTAAAACAGAGACGCTCCTCAAGGTATTTGACCTCTTTATGGCTATGATGAAAACACAATACAACATACAGGTTAAGGTCTTTGAGTGTGACTACTGAAACCGTGCAGGGGGAAATGCTTACGCTAAGTGGGTTTTTCCTTAGTCAGGTGACAGTGAGCTATTTGAGAGAGGGGAACTGGGGATGCATTTCTAGCAGAGGACACAATAAGGGACCATTAAATAACACATCACGGAACGTTAATAAGTATTATTAGTTAAATAAACGTATTCAGAGCTCTTTCTACCTGTTTACTTAGATCGTATACCGTAAATAGTACGGAGGTTGCTTTACCACCGAATAAACAAAGCCCTAATACTCACTAGTATTTATATCTAGGGCAGGAACCCCTCTTTAACCCTAATTAGGTCTTAAGGTGTCTCCTTACCTAAATTATAGTTTTAGTTAAGTAGTTTTGTATGAATTAGTCACCTTCACGAACCCGGGACAGAGGGTGCATGATTTGTGGTTAGTAGAGTGTGTATATTATATGATATAGTATATATTGTTCATTGTATTCCCTGCTCTGTTATATTAGTACTTTGTAGGTGAATTGAATACCCGATCTCCTTACCATTATGATACCATTATCCCCTCCCTAATCTTATTATATAATATAATAAAGGCGTAATATTAATAAAACGACGAATATTCAGCTTAATTAGACAATTATAACAGCTTTAATGTGTTAAATGTGGGTATACGAAGAACCCCGAAAAACCTCGGGCTTAGCTAAAACACAAAAAAAAATAGCTACGTAATACCTAAACGAGAAAAAGAAAGTGGACTATAACTGAACAACGACGGCCAAGGAGCTAAGTATGAGCCCATAAACCTAATTAGACCCTATAAATGGATGCTAGACTTAGGAAAAAGGGAAAAATAGTACGAATAAATAATAAAAACGATAATATAATTATGAATTATTTTAGGATTTATACTGTGGACTGTGTGGACCTTGAGTATTACGCAGAAGGTTGATATTTGAGTGGGTTAATTTAGATGCGATCCCTTAGCCTGATTAGTTATATTCGAATAGAATAAATAAATTAAATAATTTCGGTAAATACAAAAGAATGGTCATTAATTAGGAGTACGATATTATAAGTGGGATTGTGTTTCGTAGATCTTATTCCCTTGGGATGGTTGATGAAGTAGAGTGCCCTTTACCTTGGGGTATTCGGAAGAATGGTTATGTACTTTGGCCTAATTACTGTGTTTCTTGTTATTAAGATGGTAATAATAATAGTGGGGGAAGTTACTTAGTGGGTTTTATTAGAATTGTGTTCCCCGATATAAGTTAACTGCCCCCTCACGGATGATCCCTTTTTATTTATTTAGTTTCCCTATACTATAAAATAGTTAGTTATACAGTATATCCGACCTAATTAACCCGATTAACCTATAACGATACTTATAGACCTTTCTGAATTGTTCTAGAATATGCAGCCCTAAGCATTTAAGACTTATAAGGATGGGGACGCCTCATAGGACAATATACCCTCACCCTCCCATAATGTCCTTAACGTTAAAGGCAAAAGGATCCACAAACAACCTACTTCGTAAACTCTATTAAGCTCTGATCAGGCCCAGAGTATAGCCCCCTATATTGAGTTAGTTGAAGACCTTAAGGAGGTGATTAGTAATAAGAATAAAGGGGTGACTATTAAGATGCCCTAGCCCGGAGCCTAAAAAGTGCCTAAGTTTCGTAGTAATAATATCTCTGATTTTATAGAGAAGTTCAAAGTATAAGTTAACTTTGCCCACTTTTCTGATAAGGAAAAGATAAAAATACTATTTTGGTATTTTTTTAATAAATACTAATTTGTTATTAAAGTTGAAATCTCGGGAGTTATTTAGGTATCCACTAAGAAGTATATACTTAACACTTTTGGCCACTTAGATAAGGACTATACCCTTTAACTAAACAGATAGTTTCGCCAGCTTGGCGAAGGAGGCCTAATTAGGGATAATGACCTTGAAGGAGTAATAAAAGTCTTTTAGAAAGTCGAAAACGTTAAGGCCAAAGCCCTCCTCTAGAATAAATATGTAATATCTAACCCTAAGCTTATTGAAATTATTGCCCACTACTTCTCTAAGTCTATTACCATAAGTATAGTAACTAAAATGGTGATAATTATGGCCTAACTCTTTAAGTATAGTGATTTTAGTAAATATAAGATTAGTTTACTTGTATGGATTAGTTAGGAATTCCGATACGGTAACGCCCTTAGAGATAGCACCGCTTTGGACAATAACGTTTAAGTTATTAATACTGTTTATACTAGTAACCCCAGCCCTGATCGACCACATAGCCCCCACTTTAGATGCCTAGTGACCCTGAACACTAAACGCTAACTTACTATAGTAAAGGAGGTGTTTGTTAAGGAATTAGTTAATGTTAATAACCTTGCTAATAAACTTGACGCCCTCTAGCTAGCTATTCAGGCCTTTGAGACTTGTCCATAGATGTATGATCAGGCCTATGGGCCAGCCTGAGTTGCTTATGTGGGCTACTAAGCGACTTATTCATCGAATCGTCCCCCCCCTAGTCAGCAGTATTCTAATGGATACTAATAGAGCTTATACTAGTAGTTATATAATACTCTACACTAGAATTTTAAATAATAAGGCCCTTTTAACTTCTAGAAGCCTGGGTTTATACCTGGACCACTGAATTGTTATTAGTATAATAAGTATACGAGTTGCCCCTTCTGGAAGTATGCCCAGCTATAAAAAGATATCTAAGCTGGATTAATTACTTTTTATAGAAGAAGTTATTAATACGGTAACCTTTTAAAAACTTAAAGGATAACTAATTAAATTCCGGATACAATTATTTAGGATACTTAGTACTATTATTAGCCTAATAAACCAGCATTAGTTACCTACCTGGTTAACTAACAATCATTCCTAAAGGCTGTAGTAATAGCTAAGGAGGTTGCAGATAAGGGAATTAGTTATCCCTACGCCCCCCAGGTCTAGACACCTCAGATTATGCCTTCCCCAGCGACAATAGGCTTCGTTTCTGCATACCTACCTGCCCCTCAAACAACGGCGACAATTCTCATAACTACAAAAGCTAAAGCCTTTATAACTACTAGATTAGGCAATAAAAGTATAGTAGTCCTTCCTTAATTAAAACATAATAACCTTACCCAACTTCAAAAAATTATTTAGAGTAAAATCACTAAACTAATCTCTCAAAAAGTTAACTCAACTTTATTAGAATTACATAAATTAGAAATAGAGGAGGTTATCCAAATAATAGGGGACAACCCCCACAACTTAACCCTACCCACAACCTAAACCATTATGGACGTCGAGAGGACCGAAAAGCCTACCCTTACACCTGATCGGGCATAGGAAATAGCCGACAATAATATGACTATTACTTAAGTTACTTTTTGGAAGTTTAGTGGCTCCATCTAAGTGCCTAACCATATTATAATAAAGATCTAATCCGCATACCACTTCCATATAACCAACCTTACTTAATACTTTTCCGATGAGACCTAGGCCAGCGACGTTTACCTGCCTATACCCTAGGGCCTGATTAGCATTATTAATAATGCTATAAGCTAAAAGATAGCCATAAAGATTATTAATAAGTATAATAATGAACCCAATAAAACCCAGATTCCTATTATATATACTACTAAGGTTAATACTTCAGCCCCCCCTATTAGAAGTGAGGAAAGGAATTATTTTCCTAGTTCCTGGATAACTCTATATTTTAAGATCGAGGTCTCTATTGGCGGCTTTTCACCTAATTAGAATGAGAAGATTATGGTGATATTTGATTTAGGGGTAATAACTAACATCGTCAATAACTAGTATATTAAAGAGAATAACCTACCTTTTACGAAAACAATAGTTTTTATATAGACCCTGACACTAGAAGAGAACAGCTACTCGAAGTTCAATAAAGGCATATATAACCACATCTAAATTAGAGATTATAAGGTTCCGACTAACTTCTTCGTAGCACCAGAGAACAGCATGAGCCTCGCCAATACTAGCTTACTTAGAGGACCCTTCTCTATCACCAGCTAAGTCACCTAAGAATATATGAATAACCTAATTAGGGCTATAATTAGAATAAATAATATAATAATTCATATCCTAGTGGGTTTTATAAACTTTGGATTAAAACGGGGAATAGAGTTCTATTTCCCTAATTAGAAAAATTACCAGGTTACCCTAAAGGAACAGGAAAACTGAATCCCAGCGACAATACTAATGGGTTTATTAGGGGAATATATAACCCCAGCCCTAATTAGACCTACCCTAACCTAGAAGGTGGGGACGAAATTATGTACACCTTGGACAAAAACACAATAACTAAGATTATAACGATATTAGTAAAACCCAAACTCTAATCATTAATCGAAGTAGTCTATAAAGCTGCATAAGTGATTAGTAATTACTTATATGATTGTAAAAACTGTGAAATAGAGATGAAAATACCATATAAACTTAATTAGCCCCCGAAAATCAAGGTATTCCTCATTAAGGTAATAATAAGGAAAAAGGTCCACTGCAAACACAAGTACTAGTATAAAATCGATAAACTGGTGGCCAGCCTCCTCCAGCTATACCACACCTTCAAGCAACAGCAAAAACGACGACAAAACCAACGAAATTAGGACCTTCTAATAAACCCCGTACCTAATTAGCTCATTTTTATTATTACTATAACATATAAGAGAAAAGATTAGAAGATCCGGCTAGTGCAACGCAGCGGGGGATACAATGAACAGTATATGCTATATTATATAATATACACACTCTACTAACCATAGGTTGTACACCCTCTGTTCTGGGTCCGTGAGGGTAATTAACTTATACGAAACCGCTTAACTAAAGCTATAATTTAGGTAAGGAGACACCTTAAGACCTGATTAGGACTAAAAAGGGGTTCCTACCCTGGATATAAATACTAGTGAGTATTAGGGCCTTGTTTATTTGGTGGTAAAGTAACCTTTATATTGTTTATGGTATACGATCTAAGTAAACGAGTAAAAAAAACTCTGAATACGTTTATTTAATTAACGATGCTTATTAATATTCCGTGGTGTATTATTTAATAGTCCTTTGTTATGTCCTCCACTAGAAATACGTCCCCAGTTCCCCTCTCTTAAATAACTCGTTATCGCTTAACTAAGGAAAAACCCACTTAGTATAAGTATTTCCCCCTATACAGTTTTAATTATCCCCTTATCTTAGCTCTAAGCTCCTATGTACTAAGATAATAAATAACGTGTAGGAAGGGAAATGAAGGAAATAATTAGATTATACGAATAGAAGTTTAATTAGGTTCGTCGGTAGTGTAGGTTATAGCACTATGAACTACTAAGCCCCTCTTCGATCTTTACCTTATGCGTAGCCTTTTGTTCCTCTTTCTCCTATATCTCTCTTTAACGACGCTTTTTATCTTTACGATTATGTCCTTATTAATTATTGGGCCGAGTAGGGGTAAGGAAGGGCTCCCATACTCTTATACGTATTATTATGAACTCGTAAAGGTCGTTCACTTATTTAGTGAACTCCTCCTCCTTATAGGCTATAATTAATTAAAAGTTCATAGTGGCCACCTTATTACGTCATCTAATTAGGCGTCAATAGCTTTGTACAAAGTATTACTACTTATTTTTGTAATTGTAAAGTGTATTATGTGTGATGTTATTTAGGATGGTGGTATTGTGAGGTTACTCGGGAGGTGTTAGTAATTGGGTTGTAGGTAATATAATAGGTTTTAGGGGTCGCTGTCTCGGTTTATCCTTTTTAGAGGTTGTCATGATATAGCCCACAATTACTGTCCCGTAATTGTGGTTCCACTTTTGCGACAGTTATGAGCCCTTGTCTCTACGAGCCCTCTGGTTGAATGGCTAAACGCCTCGCTAAAGTGGCAGTATGTGGGCCGACCTAGAGGCCATGGGTTCGAGCCTCGTTGTGCTCACCCATTCTCGCTTCAGCAGCAAGTCACCGAAATGGAAGGTTAGACTTGCCAGCTGGGACCGGCCGGCACCCAGTAACAGTCAACAAAGACTGGCTTGTCAGCTGCGAGTGTAAGCCGGTGCTGATTGCTTAGTCAGCAGACCTCTTCTCTCCTCGGTCTGGGGGGGTGTGTCATGATATAGCCCACAATTACTGTCCCGTAATTGTGGTTCCACTTTTGCGACAGAGGTTTAATTAGGTTTACCTTTTATAGGTATAACGTCGTTATTGTTATTGTTGGGTAGAGCTATTGTGTCCTCTATGGTTTGCTTGGTGGTCCATATAGTGTAGGTTTTACGGGGTTTTGGGTGTAATAGACCTCCTCTAGGGTAATCGTAGAACTCTTATGTAATTTAGTTAACTTATTGGTGATATATAGCTAGCCTTTAGGTGTTTAATTGTTAAGAGGTCTAAAAAAGGCTAATTTGTGGGATATTATGTTCTTATGGAAGATAATGTGGAACTATTCTATTATATAAATACCGTACCCCCAACTATTAAGTTGTTGAGGGCTATTAGTAATAGCTGTGTTTATATGAATACACCTGATTAGGGTCTTAGGGGTACTTATAGCCTTATACTAAGAGAGAAGGTTATGTATATTGATTATAAAGTGTTATTTAGAGGAACCTATACTCTATAGATTATTGTATTAGAGTATATGTCCTATGGTCTGGTTTACGAAGATATTAGTGAAGTGATTACCGTTGTGGACTATAATAAAGTAAATTAGATTAGCTTTACAGAGTTTAAGTTTAGTGTAGCCGATGTATAAGCTAAGTTATTCTAGTTTAAGGAGTATATTTCCCTAGGGTTATAAAGTTAAATAAATTATAATACCAGCTTTTTCTAGGTCCCATCTCGTTAACGTAATAGCTATTTTAACCAAGCCCATTTCGAGCTACTTTTGTTGTTGTATAAAACCCTAAGTATTGAAAATGTCTTTTAAGATGTTATTGGCCTTAGTATAACTCTAAAAATCCCAATTACCGTTAATTACAAAGCCGGTAATATAATAAGCCCGGAGTTCTGCTGTTACTATGGTGTTCATTAGTGAATACTATTGTGGTGCAGTGTTTAACTTATTGTTCGGCGTCGGGGTACCTATTAGCTGCTTTACGTTTACATATCCGGTATTTAGGTTAAATATTGGGCTAAGTGGTCTTATATTATCTAATACTTTAAAAATAGAGTTTTTTGTTTATTTAATATTACCTTGTACCTAATTAGGTGTATATTAGTAATTAATAATATTACTTATAGTAATATAAATATTTAGGTGGTTCTGTGTATATTGGGCGTCCCAGATATTTACTTGTCTCGTAGGGGCAGTTATAATTCCGGTTGTTGTTGTTGTGGAAGGAGTGTTGTTTTTATTGTGGAAGGAGTGGTGTTCCTGTTATAGAAGGAGTATTACGATTAAACCTAACTAAAAGAAAGGAAGTAGTAGTATAATGATATTTATATAATTATATAGTTTAATTACTAATTAAAATAAGGGAAATAAAGGGATTATTTAAAAATAAGAAGAGTTTAGTAGGAGAATACTAGACCTAATTAGGGCTAAGAACGTAGGAAAAAAAGCTCTGAGTATATAAGGGAAGGAGGGTAGGTTATTATTTATAAGGTCTGGGTAAGGGAAAGTTGAGGGAGTGAATTAAAGTTGTGTTTTAGACCAATACGAGAATATTAATCAGCAGTAAAACACTACCCTGTGGATCGTCTTTATTCGTCTAGTTAATGTGTTAAGGTAGGTACGTGGTTATTAGGAAGGTAGGGGGGGGGCTAATTATTGTGTTGCTTTCCTTTTCCGGTGGAGTAGGTGCAGTAACTCGTTTTAGTCTTAATCAGACCGGCTATTCCTTCCTTTTTCTGGTTACTACTAAATCCGGGTTATAAGCTCCCTACATCAACTCATTATAAAAAAGCCCTTTCTCTCCTTCTCAGATCTACTTCTTCCCCGGCCAATAATAACCCTAACTACCTCTTATTAATCTCTACTATTACATCCCTAATTCCTCGTTTTTAGACCTAATTAGATGGTCGTAATACCTCCTAAGGACATCAATCACAAGTGTAAGTGTACTACTCCGAGCCCTAAGACTCCATAGTTTCTCAATTACCCCCACCCAAAAGGTGGCCAGTATATCACCATTAATAACACTAACCTTATCATAGGTCCTCCCATTTCATAATCTTTTCTTCCTCTAGGGTTAATCAGAGTTATAAATCTCAATTTCTCTTATCTAGGGCCATTTCGAACTACTTATTAGGTTACTATACTATAAGGTCCAGTTCATCGACGTTATCGAATATGGTGATACTCACACTAAAGTGGCTTAACAATTCTAATAGGCCCTTCCCACTTCCCATTTAAACCTAAATATATATAAGTATAATCCTAATAGTATGTTTTATTATCGAGTTTTTATTTTGTTAACCCACTAAGGATACTTTGGACTTTTAGAATAGAAGCTCAGAGGCCAGCTGAACACTAGTGCAGCTTTTATTGTTTATATAATTAGTGGTCGGAACTGTGTTCCTTGCCGCTATTGTGAGGAACGGTGGTATACGTTGCTCGTCGGCCCTAATCACGATACTATTATGGCTCTTTTTTAGGAGTGTATACTTTTACTTAGTGAGTATAATAATATTTATTTTAATTACTTTTTTTTATGAGATTAGAACCCACTATTACTGTTATAACCCTGATTTTTATATAATATACAGCTATGGTACTCGGGGACCTAATAAAAGTGTTTATAGTAAAATTAGTTAATTAATTATCCCTAATAATACCCTAATAGTTAATTTTTAATATTATTTTTAGGAGAACATAATTATAATAGAAGTGGAGTAGTAATAGGAACGTAGTTATAGGAAGGCCCAATCCATCCTACAATTAATGTTATTCAGTAATAGTAAGTGGTTCGTAACTTTAAAGGATATAGAGTATTCGGATTAGCCCTGATCGGGCCTATGTATATTGGTCGGGATAGGAAGCAGGGCGCTGGTCTTTAAGTTAGGGTGCTTCTCGTCCTTGAAGCGCTTCTGAGGGTCTTAGGAGGAAGGGCTTTTTATCCATCACCAAACGTTCCCATATCTCAACATTCTTTTCCAGTTCTTTTCTTTCCTCCGCCCATTGGGCTTATGCTATTTGTAGTCTTATGAGGGGCTGTGAAGTGGCCTGATCAGGCGCATCATCGTCGTCGTCGGCTCCTAAGCCGTCTAGTAAGCTCAGGAGGGCATCTCGTAACTCGTCGCAGAATTTATTCTTCGCCTAATAAGGGTCTTCTAGTTCCCACAACCCACTATCTTATTATACGAACTTCTTAAAGCGGTATCTTTTATACGTTTATTATGTTATTTCGTCCCTAACTAATATCTTGAAGTAGTATAAAAAAGCCGTTAAGTATAAAACCCTAATCCGGAGAGGGCTAATCCATTAATAATAAATCTTTCACTCCTTCAACTTATGTCGCAAAAGTGGAACCACTATTACGGGACAGTAATTGTGGGCTATATCATGACAACTTATTAATAGTTTTTTTTATCATAAACTAATATAAGATCTCCTAGTCATAATTATTCCTTCTAGAGGGTTTTTGTGTATATATTATTAAATTAGTCAGTCCATTATTAATGGGCTTTGGTGACGCGAATAGTAGCTTCCTCTCTGTCTTCGTCTAGTTACTGGAATGCACGGATCTGCGCTGAGAGCTCCTAATTAGGTGTATGGACGTCGTTCTAGTCTAGAATTCTCTATGTAAGGGTGTTAAGCTCGATTAGAGTAATCGCTTTATAGCCGTTTTCTAAATAGAAGGGTATAAAACTAGTTAGCCCTTTAATAGTTGTTTAATTTATAAATAACACCGTATATAATACAATGCCCTAATTCTTTCTCCCTCTATCTAATTAGGTCAGAAAAGCATAGGTAAGCATTTAGTGACCTTTCTTATTAAGTCTATTAGCCCTGGTGTTATACGCTAAGATAATTTTCCGATAAGAGTTATACTTCTAATTTAGGTCTTTTATTACCCCTTTACTCTCTAATCCTCTATTAATAATTATTATTCTATAAACCCCGTGGTGATAAATAACGTTTTCCTATAGGAAATTCCTGATGATCTCAAATATCACAGAGAGGGTCTGATGGGCTTCTGGCCAGCCTGATAGGTGATTCCTTACTTTGATTAGGGCCCATTTACTAATCTATTATATATTAAATAAAATCCCGGTCCAGGGCAACCCTGTAGGTATTGTGGTGATATACTGGTCATCTTAGCGGCCTGGTTGGGCTGGTTGGGCTGGTTGGGCTGGTTGGGCTGGTTGGTAAGTTGGGTATTTAGTTATTTGCTTTTTGATGTCCTTTTATACCCCTTACTAGAAGTAGAGTTTAAAGACCTGTTAGAACGTTGTGTTATGTCCCCGATGACCAGATCTTTTATGGGTTTGTTTGATTAGATCTTTTCGGAGTTTTTTGTTGTCGATAATTCGTTGGGGGGTTAGGTATTGGTGGGTCGGGCATCGGAAGAGGTAGCCGCCCTTCGTTATAAACATCCATACCCGGGCTTTGAATCTTGGGTAGGCCGCTTTTATAATTTTATTCGGTTATAATAGGGTATTTAAATAATAAACAATCTATTATGTCTTGTCCGACGAGGGCTGATGAGGACTAAGGTATTTATAAGGCATAAAAAAGAGAGGGGAGTTCAAAGGAGTAGACGCAGTATCAGGTTAGGTGGCTTAGGACGTATAAACGGATGCCAGGTAAATTTATACGTCGATAAACCTTTCCAGTTTATTGGGGTCTTCATATTTAGCCTGATTAGACGGGCCTAGAGGTTTGTGCAATAGCCCGTCTACTACCATGTTCTTCTTCCCAGGTAAGTGTTTAATATCAAAGTTAAAAAACTAAATCTATACGATCCATTATGTAAATAGGGCACTTGGTAAATTACTCACCCCACCGTTCAACTAACCAATTAGCACCTGGGCATCGGTCTCTAAAATGAATTATATACCGTAAATATATATCCTGAGTTTCTTTAGAGCCATTAGAACGGCCCTTAATTTGAACTTACCCGAGTTGTACTTGAGTTTAGTACCCTTCTAAATACCACTTTTATATTAAACGATTATATGGTGCCCATCAACTAGTTAACAGAGTACCGTTCCTTAGCCCACTAAGCTAGTATCGGTATAAATAATAATCTAACTAATTTTAGGGTCGTAATTAAGTTTGATTAGGATGGGAGACGTTGTTAGGGTGTTTTTTAGGATGTTTATTACTTGTTGTTGGATACGTTCTTAGGTGAATGGTACGTTTTTCCGTAAAAGCCTATACAGAGGGGCCGCCTTTTAGTAAACTTCTTAACTTAGGATTAATAGAAAGTGATAATACCTAAAAAGGACGAGACGTCCTTAATAATGTAATAGGTTGCTTATTTTGTGATTTTCTGACTTTTGGCCTGATTAGGTGCCCGTTTATCATGACTATAGAGATAGCTTAGTATTACTGCTGTTTTTTGTGCTTATTGAGACTTCTCAGCCACCACTGTGTACCCCGTTAGTTCAAGGTTAACCAGAACTTTGTTAATATTAAATAAATGTTTATATATAAAGCGTTGCACACCAAGGATAGAGGTAATCTCTTTATTATTGTATTAGGAGGTAGGGTTTTTAATAGTGATGTTGTTGAGGAAGGTTTTATAGTAATAGGGGATGAGATTATATAAAATTCTCGTTATAATCCGTTAAAAGTATACTATAGAGTTAGTTTAACTTATTAGTAAAGAATAGAATCGAAGTAACCCTAAAGGTGTTAAGAAGGTTGTGTAGTTTTAGTTCGCTAGGTTAAGGGGAACCTGATTATAACTTAAGAAGAAGTTTAGTATTAAAAGGAGTTAATAACCACCGTATTCTTTTATAAAAGTGTTTATGTTAAGGGGGATAAATGTATTTCGGATTATAATACTATTAAGTTTTATAATAGAGTTAATGTCGCAAGCATACTGGGCCACCAAGACGTCTGGGAGCTGTGCTCAGCTGAGTCAGCACTCACGTGACGTCCTGGCCCCCGAGCCGGCCTATTTATTCTGCTGGACACACCCACCAAATAGTAAATAGATTAAGCCTTCTTCTCCTACTTAACCTCGTACGCGCATACAAACTCACCATAGTTATAAGCCCAGCTTTAATTAGACCCTTCTCTACCCTCATAAGCACCGCGTATACAAAAAAGATTACTTTAATATATTTGTACCTTATTAGCCTACTTCATACCTTTCTTCGTCTACTAAAATATCGTCCATTAACGAAATCGTTATTATTAAGACCATCCTTCGCGGTCACTAGGACTAGTTATAATAGTACTCTGCTCTTCAGTACTACGCCAAAGGCTAGGGGATCTGGGAACGTATCGATCCTTAGGTGCTAAATACTCCAGATATCACAAAGCTCTCGCTAATACCTCCCATAATCGAGAATTATATAATACAAAAACAACATAAACAATAACACAAGTACTAAGACCTTCATGAGTAGCGACTTTAGGTTATCACTAATACCGCTCACTAGGCAAGCTTAACTACGAACCCTAATACCAATAAACTAGTACCACTATAAACACCTCACCTTATGATTCCCCCGGAGCCCGCACAACCTATACCTATTACGAGGGTTAACGTCCAATCCGATTAGGAGGACGCCCTCAAATTATATACAACTAGCACTTCTGCCCATACTTCTCTCCAGGCCTCCTACTAGAACGTCTAGAACTAAGTGGATAAATTAGTTACGGAATCGATTTTTATACCTACTCATATACAATAAATAAACAAAGAGAACATTGGACTTCAAGTGCTCCTTAAGCACCTACAAAGCTAACTTACTCCAACTAAAATAAGTACCGAGACCCTTATAATCGCAGAATACATATTAGTCCTCTAAAAAACGTCCACTAATATAAGTATTACTTATTAGTACATAAAATAGGAAATTATATACACTAAATACCGTTCCCATAAAGTCCCCATAGTCGAGGGAATAAATACCACACTAGCGTTTCTCGACGCCATTAGAAGCCACTTTACACTAAGTTAAGCCGAAATAATACGAAACTTAATTCATCAGGCCAAAACGCTAGCGTAATAGCCTTTAACGCTCAATAAAACAGCTAAAATATTCTCAGCTATCACCTATTTCAATACTATCCATAAAAAACCAGCTAAGCCCTCAGGCTAATTCGTAACCTTCACCGGAAGGTTTAATTCGGGCACCACCTTTATAATTAGCTCGGGTACTAGGACATCTAAAACGCATAATTATCCTTATAGAAACCACCATTAGAAACCTAACTCATACTATAAGGTCTAATATATACTCACCAAAGCTGCCGACGGACCTATTAATATAAATAAGGAACGAGTTAATAACCTTAGATATGAGATTTTTAACTTAGGTAATTAGATGTACCTTTAGGATACGTAGAAACGCAAAGGGTAAATCACCTCTAATAATAACCCGAAGACCGGGACTATTAGAGCTACTCGGAAACCTAACTCGAATAAATCCTTAACCTCCAACACCTTTAATACTAAAAGAAACTTCTACCCAAGCTTAATTATAATTTTCCTCTTAGTCGACCCAGCTATAGAACACCTCGGAGGGCCTGGTCCAAGTATTTTCAGTACTATGGGTACTCTACATCACCCCTTTTCACTTAGTACTACAATGGATAGCTACGGTGCTATACACCTAGTTAATAATAAAGATTTACTTATTAAAGGGATATTTATTAGTGAACCTAGTAATTAATACGTCCATTATGGAAACAACAAACTACTCATCATAGGATATGGGGAACGACGAATAGAGAAAACGCTTAACAGAGTATATAACCCAACTACTAAGGACCTTATTTTAAAGAATATGGTATACGTAGTGGATTTTTATGTTAATATAATATTAGAAACGCTCTTAAAGTAGTTTAGTATCTGGTACTACGGCCAAAATTATACCCTCCACTACGGAAGCCTCTTAAAGAGTGTGATCCTTAGACAACTTAAGTGGGAACATAATATAGTCCTATTCGAATATATCCCTATTAATAATTACCCTCTGTTAAATATTCCTACGAGCACAGTATATATCATCGTAACCACGTTTTTAATAAATTCTCACCACAATCACCCTTCAAGGGAGCCCAGGCTTGACCGTGCTATGGACGCCACCCTTTGGCACCTTCGCACCGGTCATTTAGGCCCTAATACTCTCCGGAAACTAGTCTTTACGATGAGGGGGGTAAAAATTAAGGGAGCTCCTATAAAGATCAATTGCTAAGCCTGTTCATAGGCGAAAGCTCACTAAATAATATCCCAACGACCTTTAGAAGACGCAGCCCCGCACCCTTTCTAGCGCATCTCCTAGGACCTTTTCGATTACCCTAGTGGCTATAGGAACGCCTTATAATTACTGCTGATAATCGACGAATATACTAACATATTCCAGGGGTTCATAATAATACATAAAACGCACACCGAAGTCTTTAAAGCCCTACAAACATATATAGCTTGGATCTTAAGACAGATAGGCCTATCCGTCTATAAAATAAGGCAGGACATTGAGCATGCGATAATCGCTATTTAAGGTGAAATAGAATACGAGCGTTGGGTAAGGTGTATAGGAATTAATATTAAGCTCCCACCAACTAATACTAAAGAGCTTATGGGACGTGGTAAAAGAGTAGGATATTACATTATTAATAAAGTATTTACGATATTAATTAGTACTAGTTTACTAAAAAAACTGTGGTTAGAAGCCGTGATAGTAACCATATTTATTAATAACGACTACCCTCGGGCATTAAAGGGCTGGAAATCGCTAAATCAGATCTACATAGAGTGGATATAATAGTACATCGGATAATACGATAAAGACCTAACCTTCTATCCATCTCGAGACCTGCGTCCTGAACTAGGCGGCCTCCACGCCTACGGGTGTAAGGCCTACGTACTAGATCGGGCGCGTAAGGGAGGTCACGAGAAACGAGAATTCAAGGTCAAAGCACGAGCACACGTAGGATACCTCGTGGGATACGTCCTATGCACACACAATCTTTTTAGAATATGGATCCCTACGCTTAATCGGGTTATTATCTCACATAACGTCACCTTTAATAAACACTCCTTTTATAATCCTACTAATAACATGGCTACTATAACCACTAAAGAAGTGAAAGTTCTATTAAAGGAAATCGAACTAAAGGACCTATACCCGAGCATAGTTCTCGAGGCCCTCGGGATATATAAATAAGAGGAGGAAGATAGCCCTACCCAAAAAAATGCAACTACTAGTACTTTATAAGACGTTGTAAAGTGAGGGATACTATTACGAATAAAGGCTAATAATGGTCTAGTTTCACTTAAGCTTATACTAGACCCTAAGAGCATATTAGGTATAGTAATAGAAGAAACTAGAGATATCGGGGTAAATACCGAGGAGGTACGAAACTTACCCACCCTTTTAGAGATTACCTTATCCAACGGTGGTACCCGACCAAGTATAATACTGGACGGCCCATAAAAAGCAGAGAGGATGGATCTTAAGGTGGCTAACTAAACCTCTAACTAACTCGCCGACCAAAGTGCCCTAAAAGCGAAAAGAGAGTACCACTAGAAGGTCTATGGACTACCTACTCGGTTTAGTATAAGGCTCAGAGTTACGGGAAGGGAGGGAACCCGAAAGGAGACCTCTAAGGGGGAGTTAAAGTGAGATCTTAACGCCTTCCTATAATTAGAAGACTTGGAAGCCCCCCATTCACCATACTATGTGGTAACTAACCTAGAAGGGATCCCTTATGGGAGCCCCTAGTACGATTTCTTCGCTACTTTTATGCCTAATTAGCTGAAGGTGGTATAAGAGAGTGCTTTAGGACATAAAATACTTTATTTAATAATCGCCGGAGCTACTAAAGAATAACCCGCATAACAAATAAAACCTATACTTATTAAAGACCCTAAGGGCAACCTTAGATACCATAGAGATACCTTACCAGCACCTCCGGTAAAGTAGAAGAACATTTAATAAATTAAAAACCCATTAAGGACCAAATGGATTAACACAGTAAAAGAGGAAATCCATAAACTTGTTTCTAAAAGTACTTAAAGGGAGATGGACCGCTTATTAGTGTACTCTAAGCCCCTCCCCTTAAAATAGGTATTCATATATAAATTCAATAAAAACAGTTTCCTTAAATACTGTAAAATGCGGATATATGTACATAAAAACTTTTAAAAGGTCGATCCCCTATAAAATATATACACTACTACCCTTATAATACACTCCTTTAGAACTCTAATAACCGTGGCTACTTAATTCGATCTCGAAATCAACTAATACAATATAGTAAACGCGTTTCTTAACACGAAAATGGATCCAAATAGAGAACTTATAATATACGAATTTCCAGATAACTTCGGACAACCTAGAAAGTACACTAAACTTATTCGTACTCTTTATGGGCTCCGAGACGTACTTATCCTTTAGTATAAAACGTTCTTAAAGATCTTAATGGACATAGGGCTAGTACTATACCCTGAGGAACCCTATATTTTCCATACAAAGGACCTTAAGGTTTTTATTATGTTCTACGTGGATGATATCCTAATTATGAACCACCATAATAACACTAAAGCGGCCACTAGAGTTATTAATAATATTAAGTTGGCGGTAGAACTTAAGGACCAGGGCCCCATAGAATAGTACTTTAGAATACGAATCATTAGGGACCATAAAATACACAAAATCTACCTCATCTACGACTCTTATATTAAGAAGGTCACTAAACACTTTAGTCTTATAAATAACACCGTAACCCCTTATACTCCTATACCAGAAGGCCTCGTACTATATAAGGGATAAGTAATAAGGGCTTAAATTAAGGAATTCCAGGAAAAAGTTAGATCCCTCCTATACACTACGATCTTCGTACACCCTAATACTACATATCTAACAGCGAAGCTCTTCTTATTCCTAATAAACCCCTTTCCAGAGCATCTCACAGCCGCAAATCAGGCCATTCACTACTTTTTTAATATACACTACTTTACTATCAGCTATAGTAGTATGGGGGGTAAGGGAAATACTTAAGTACTTCTAATTACGGGCAACGCCTTATTCATAAACGACGAGGTAATAAGATGGTCCTCATAAGGCTTTATAATCTCCCTTTTCGGTGGACCTATTATATAAAAGGCCACTAGACAAGCGATAATCACAATATCCACCACCAAAATAGAGTTTCTAAATTTCTCAGATACTATTAGAGAAATGATCACTCTCCAAAGGTTCTTTAAGGACTTCTCACTTAACCTTAGAAATGTTTAGAGGATTCATTATAATAATTAATAAATTATAAGGTTTATAGTAAGCAAAAAAGAACGGATATTAACCCGTTTAAAGTACATAGACATTCATAATATATAACTTAAATAAGAATACACTAAGGGCAAGTTTAATATAATTTATATACTAATAAACCTAATACCCACAAATGGACTCACCAAAGTACTCTTAAAAGCAAAGTTCAAGTACTTTAAAGGTCTTTTTAACTTCTACGATACATAAAAGTTAGTTACAGCGGGTACGGGAGGCAATAAAGAGTAAAGAATGGTTATATTCAGGCCCGCAAACTACACGCACCACCAGCACAGCAAAATAAGAACTTTTCCTGGGCATAAGGCCATACGCACATAGCCGGGCGCGAAATACGAGTATCAGAAGCCCCGAAGGGCACAGAAAGCGAGCATAGCCCCTAATCGGGGTAGAAAGCGCGGTAAACAGCCGTATGGGCCTCCTCGAAGCCGGGCTTGAGGAAGCCGCGAACAGAGGCAAAGTAGGCCTCGTAACCACCAATAACCTCGTTAATAGTAGTAGTAGCGAGCATAGTAGAAGTAACGATAACCTAGGAGGTATAGTGAGATGAGATATGGTTAATAAGCTTCTTAGTAGCCGCCTTCTTAGGGGCGCCCTTCTTGGGTGTAACCTTGGGGGTGGTGAGCACCGGAGAAAGAAGGGAGGACATATTCTCTATTTTTGTATTATTGTCTAGGACGACGACCTCCTCCTCCTCCTTATCGAGGAGGAAATACATAATAAAATATATACACTAGATTATCTAAAAATTATTAGTATAAGTATTAATTAGGTTAATATATAAAAACTTAAGGTATTATTAGTACTAGGGTCCTAGAGAACGTAGTAAAGGCCTAAACCCACGGTCTTAGTGGTCTTAGGGACTAAACCATAATTAGCACAGCGGCCATAGTAGTACTCCTAGTACTTAGTGATGTATATATATATATGGGTATAATAGCGGAGCTTTATACTCTCCTTATCCTTACACTTCTTACCCCGAAGAGCATTATGGACACAGGCGAGGTAGGGAATGTTATTCTCTAGGCCCTTAATGGCCACCTCCTCCTCGTATACACTAGTAGCAACGGAGCTCTCCTCGGGCTCAGGAGTAGTAACAAAAGGGTCGGATAACCCGCCTCCTAAGGGGGCAAGGACCAACTGTATTTCGTCGCCCTCGTTATCCTCGTCGCCCTCGACGGGCGTAAGAGTAGGTGTAAGAGTGGGGGTGGGGGCAGCGGAGGTAATATACGTAGAGAAAAGGGAGCACTTATAGCGAGCATTGGAGTACATCTGACGAGCCTCGGAGGGCGAGGTGACGGCGAAACTGGCCATGCTCCTGGTGGGCGTACGAGTATTGCCCTTAGTGGGCGTGAAGTGTAAAACACGACCAGACTTTTTACCGCTGGCCTTAGGAGTAAAACCTAAAAAATAATTATTAAAAAAATAATACGGAAAACAAGGAAACATAAGAAAAGGGAATACTTACCGACGCAAGGTATAGCAATAATGTTAGATCGGTGGATCTGCGCGAAAAATCAATTATTAGTGGTTATAGAGGATAAAAATACAGTGAAAATATATACGAAAAGTAGTTTATTAAGATTTAAGGAAAGTAAATTTTCTAAAGGTAATAGGTAATAAAAGGTTTTTCCTTTAATTATTAGTGTACACCTCGTTTATAGGTCGTCGGGAGCATAGGGTACATAATAATTAGGAATAACCTTTTTTATAAGCTGAGATGTACGCGTTACCCCGGATACTATGGTTTTTAACCATATTATAACAAAAAAGGGTAAATACGAAGGCCCAAAATAATAATATAACACGGATACTATGATTATTATGAAGCGAAGGAATTTGTTTAAATTAATTAGAGTTATTATTTTAATTGAATTATTTAATTTAGAACGTATATAAAAGAGCTTAGTGGCCGTTACTTTAATGTGAGCAATTGCCCTAGTGGCGTAATTGGGGGGTGTGTCGTAAGCATACTGGGCCACCAAGACGTCTGGGAGTTGTACTCAGCTGAGTTAGCACTTACGTGACGTCCTGGCCCCCGAGCCGGCCTATTTATTCTGCTGGACGCACCCACTAGATAGTGAATAGATTAAGCCTTCTTCTCCTACTTAACCTCGTACACGCGTGCGAACTCGCCACAGTTAATAAGTTAATAGTTATTATCCTTTTTTTAATAAGAAACTAAGGGTTTTTATATATGGTCTACGATTATTTGAGTGTTCTACGCCTAATCCGGTCTCATAGTATCTCTAGGATATAGTCTTATAGTGCTACGGGGATTGGGATGCCCTTCACTTACCATACCTTATGTGGAACCATCTTAATCTCCTATAGTGGGGCCACTAAGGGGTTAACACTACCCGTATAGGTCTAGTCCTACGCCAGCGCTATCTCTTTGTTTAGTAGGATTGCTTCTAGTAGATCTTTTTTGGGCTAATGCAGGTGTGGGCACTTTTGGAGAATTGCCGCTTTCCTCTTGTCCGTGAGGTGCGTCCTAGGGGTCGTTTCGGCAAAGTCTAGGGTGATTAGGCCTATAAAGTGTCCGGTTTATTGTTTTGTTTTTAGTTCCGCAGCCTTTATCTTCTTGACCTTCCATAAGGGGTCTCCCTCCGGAATTGAGTTATCCAGTGGTTCATTATTAATTAGCCGGATTTTCTAATCTTTTCTTTTATATATTATAATAATAATAAAAATGGGCTGATTAGGTGCGGGGTTTATTAGAAGGTCCTAATATCGTCGGGTTTGTCGTTACTTTTTGTCACAGTCTAAATCGTTGGTTGAATAAGGGTTGATTCTCCTAAGCTAGTTGCCGTAAGGCGCTGGGCTAGAAGTATGGAGTGAGCACGTGATGCTGACTAAGGTGTGCCATAAAGATGTGTGATATGTGCCCCCCTTTGAAAAGCAATCGTCCCGATTGCTGTGATAACGTTCAAATCGTCGTCAGCAGTAGTAAAATCCATACTTCTAGGGCTTCCCTTTAACGATTATTCGATTGTGGCCTTAGGCTTCTACTAGCCAGGGGCTACAATAGAGGGGTAAGCCTAAGGTTATAATTCGTATGGGTTGTTATAAGGGTCATCGCTGTAGGGATCGTCGTTATCGTCGAATTCCTTGTTTCCATATTCATCCATATTTTTCTCCTCTTCTTTGTTAGATTCCTCTAATCCTTCCTAGTCTTTAGGGCTCTTATTACCACCAGGACCCTGCTGGATTAGGTCGCTGGTTATACTGGTAGTCGTATGCTTGCTGGGCTTTGCATGCTTGCTGGGCTTCGCGTGCTTGCTGGGCTTCGTATGCTTGCTGGGCTTCGTATGCTTGCTGGGCTTCGTGTGCTTGCTGTTGGGCCTCGATACTGCTAAAGACTCTAAGTATTATAGCTGTAAGGGTTTCTGAGTTTGATTCTTTGTAGTCCCCTTTTTGTATTATACTTTGGTCCTTAAGGTAATACTGCCTACGGGCTTTCTTAGTTTTAAGTAGGGGTTTCTAATTGTATTTAATGTATGATTTAGTGTAGGGCTGTTTATTCATCTTAAGGCGCTAAGTAACCTGTTGTATAGCCTCGTTGGCTTTGTGAAAAGTGTTAGTTGTAGTGTTGAATTTCGTAGTAGTGAGAAGGCTTTGTAGGAAGGGTGCTGGTTTGGTTTCCTTTATGGGTGCGGGCTTAAGCTCGGGCTCGGCTTTAGGCTCGTGGCCTGTTTCAGGGCTTGTTTCGGAAGGCTCGGAGCCTGACTCGGGGTACGAGGGGATCGAAGTGGCCACGCTGGCTTCGTCGACGTCTCGGTAGGGTCGCTGAGGGCAGCCTTTAGGGCGTCGAAGGTGGCGGAAGAGGCCGTTCTTTGAAAGGAAGGTATCGTGGTAGAGCTGGTAGCGAAATTGCTGACCGCAGTAATTGGCGTATACGTGGCGGAATAAAGTGTTTTTTGTATTGAATTTCGCACTACATTTACGGTAAGGCTCTGGGCGTTGAAGAGGGTATTTATTGGGTTGAGGCTGGCCTAGGGCTTGGTTTTCGAGGGCCTCGATTGACGGCCATATCGCTGGATTCTACGAATCTTGGTGATAGGTATGGTGTTTCTAGAGAGTAGGTCGGTCTCTGGTTGGATTGGTAGGGTTAGCGAATAGAATAGCTGGTGCGCGTATATTGGCGGCGATTCTGGTGAAGAATATGGCTTCGGTCTGGTGGGCTTCCTGTTGGAATCAGGAAGATAGTGGCATGTCGGCCTTTTATTTGTGAAAAAGATCGTGAATATCGAGGGATTCCTCGATACCTTGAAAAATTCAAGGGCTAGGCCACAGGACCGTAAGGTTAGTCGTGCTACTAATTGTCATAGTCTAAATCTTTGGTTGAATAAGGGTTGATTCTCCTAAGCTAGTTGCTGTAAGGCGCTGGGCTAGAAGTATGGAGTGAGCACGTGATGCTGACTAAGGTGTGCCACAAAGACGTGTGACACTTTTGCTGTTACTCGAAGGTGTGGTATGGACGGAGGAGGCTAGCTATTAGCTTGTCGATCTTACGCTAGCACTTATCTCTGTGGTGGACCTCCTTTTTTATTATTACTTTAGTTAGGAATACGTCGATTTTCGGGGACTAATTAGGTTTATATAGTATTTTCGTCTCCATTTCGTAGTTTTTATAATTATATAGGTGGTTACTAGTCGCTTATACGGTTTTATGGATTACCTCAATTAATGATTAGAGTTTGGGTTTTATTAATATTATTATGATCTCGGTTACCGTGTCTTCGTCCAGGGTACACACAATTTCATCCCCACCTTCCAGGGTAGGGTAAGTCTAATCAGGGCTAGGGTCGTATATTCCCCTAGTAAACTCACTAGTATTGTTACTGGGATTCAGTTTTCCTATTCTTTTAGGGTGGCCTAATAGTTTTTCTAGTTAGGGAAATAGAACTCTATTCCCCCTTCTAATCCAAGGTTTTTAAAACCCACTAGGATATGAATTATTACGTTATTTGTTCTAATTATGGCCCTAATTAGGTTGTTCGTATATTCCCAGGTGACTTAGCTGGTAATAGAGAAGGGTCCTCTAAGTAAAGTAGTGTTAACGAGGCTTATGTTATTCTCTGGTGCTACGAAGAAGTTGGTTAGAACCTTATAATTTCTAATTTAGACTTAGTTATAGATATCTCTATTGAACCCTGAGTGGCCGTTCTCTTCTGGTGTCAGGGTTTATATAAAAACCATTGTTTTCGTTGAAAGTAAGTTGTTCTCCTTAACGTACTAGTTGTTAACGATGTTAGTTATTACCCCTGAATCAAGTATCACCATAATCTTCTCGTTTTGATTAGGTGAAGAGCTGCCGATAAAGACCTCGATCTTAAAGTGTAGAGTCATTTAAGAACTAGGAAAACGATTCCTTTCCTCACTTCTAACAGGGGGAGCTAAAACGCTGACCTTAGTAGTATACATAATGGGAATCCGGGCTTTATTAAGCTCATTATTATACTTATTAATAATCTTTATAGTTATTTTTTGGCCTATAACGTTATTAATAATATTAATTAGACCCTAGGGTACGGGCAAGTAAACATCTCTGGCCTAGGTTTTATTAGAAAAGTATTAAGTAAAGTTAGTTATATGGAAATAGTATACGGGCTAGATTTTCATTGTGATGTGGTTAGGCACCTAGATGGAACCACTAAACTTCCGAAAAGTAGTTTAAGTAGTAGTTGTATTGTTGTCGGCTACTTCCTGTGCCCGATTAGGTGTAGGGGCAGGCTTTCCGGTCCTTTTAATGTCCATAATAGTCTGGGTTATGGGTAAAGTTTGGTTACGGGGGTTATCCCCTACTACTTAGATAACCTCTTCTATTTCCAACTCGTGTAATTCTAATAAAGTCGAGCTGGCCTTCCTAGAGATTAGCTTAGCAATTCCACCCTGAATAATCTTCTGGAGTTGGGTAAAGTTACCGTATTTTAATCGAAAAAGGACTATTATACTTTTATTACCTAATCTAATAACTATAAAGGCCTTAACCTCTGTAATTACGAGAATTATCACCGTTGTTTAAGGAGCAGGTAGGTATATAGAAACGAAGCCTATTGTCGCTGGGGAAGGTATACTCTGAGGTGTCTAGACCTAGGGGGCGTAGGGACAACTAATTCCCTTGTTTATAACCTCCTTAGCTATTACTACAACTTTTAAGAACAATTACTAGTTAACTAGGTAAGTAACTAATACTAGTTTATTAGGCTAATAATAATACTAAATATCCTAAATAATTATATCCGGAACCTAATTAGTCGTCCCTTAAGTTTTTAAGAGGTTACCGTATTAATAACTTCCTCCATAATAAGTAATTAATCCGGTTTGGACATCTTCTTATAACTGGGCATACTTCTAGAAGGGGCGACTTATATACCTATTATACCAACAACGATCCAGCGGTCCAGGTACGTGTAACGGTCCAAGCACGTATATTGCAACTAGCTATGGCGACTACTACGAGTATTTTTAAAATAAGGAGAAAGGAAGGAAAAGTCTGCTACCCCATAAATCCATTAGATCCTAATTAGGTTTACCTAGGCCTAGTTAAGCTTAGTAAATAGTGGTTAGTGTTGGACATAGCCGAGTAGTTCCGAGGCCTCTGATCAGGCCTTAGCCCGTAACAATTACCCCCTTCCTCCCTTCCCTTCCCAAGGGATATTCCCGTAATCAACTTCGTAATAGTCTAAGGCTGCTGTATCCGCTAGTATATCTACTAGTTCCTAGGTGAGTTGGGTATAGTCCTTCTACTTCACTAAGACCTTTTATCCACCCTATACTTTCCGCGTATTACGGATCTCCTCAACTTCAAACTCCTCCCCATTAGCCATTAGTATCGTAGGTAGCTGGGCATTATTATAACTTTGTGATAGCAACGGATCAACTCTAGTGTACCTAATTAGGCTTACGTAGAAGACGTTATGGATCCCTAATAGCGTATTTAACTAGTAAGCGTAGGATCCAACTAGTTTAAGGACGGTATACTTCGTATTAACCTAGTCGAACTTCTTTAATGGTTAATTAAACTAGATATTCTATAACCTTAGCTAAACCTTATCCCCAGGCTTAAACTAATTAAATGGTTGGCGCCTTACGTTTACGGTAATCTTTTATTTTTCTTATATTACCGTTATCGTTACCTAAGCCTACTTAGAGGTATCCTTTAACTTCTAGACCAGAGCTTCTACTCTTATTATAGGGGTCTTATTGCTATTCCGCAGGGGTTCCTCTACTCTGATTAGGTCTAAATCATACCTATAAGTAACAAAGAACGGGCTAAGTCCTGTTAACGAGGTGACCTAGTTATTAATAGCCATTATTACTACTAGGAGTAGTTCATCCTAATTGTCCTAAGTATACATTATATATACTCTAAAATAGGTTTCTATTACCTGGTTTACCCTCTCTATAACTCCGTTTATTTTTAAGTAGAACACTATAGAGAGTCTCTATTTAATTTATAATAACTAGTAAAGTTATTTCCACATAAAACTCGTAAACTATGGTCCTTTATTTAATATAATTATATAAGGTATCCCATAGTGCTTAATCAGACCTCGAATTAGTTGGTCTACCACTATATCCGTTATAATATCCTTTAATAATTTAAAGATTACGTTCTTTAATAAATGATTGGTCACCACTATAACGTTTATAACCCTATCATAGTGGGAAGGGGGTAATCCTATTATAAAGTTAATAGAGACCTCTGCTCAGATCCGTCTAGGGATAAGTAGAGGCTTTAATAAACCCCTCTTCTTATTACACCATACGTTTCCTCGTCCATAAACGTCGTAGTTCCTTATAAATCTTTGGATATCCTGGAATAGGCCTGGTTAGTAGAACTGGTAGTTAATTAGGGCTTTTAAAGTGTCCCTCCCCGGATATCCCGTTAACGTAGAGTTGTAGAACCTCTAGATTAAACCCGTCCTTAAGGGCTCGTAATATGGAATTCAGATTCTATTCCTCTATAATAATCTCTTATTATCGTCGATTATATATTCTAATAGTATTATCAGCAACTTCCATTATAAGGGAAGTTGTTGGTCTCTTTTTTATATTACCCCCCTGATCAGCTAGTATTAGTTGTTCTAATCTAAGGTTTTATTCTATTGGGAGTGTAATAACTTTTCTTTAAAAGGGTTTAAGGGGGGTTCCGTCTTATTTGGGCTAAGGTTATTGGTCTAATCTATATTTCTGGGGGAGTCTCTTATATTAGACTTATCCCTCTCTACTTACCCTAATTAGGCCTACACTTCTCTAATTACTACTGTATTATTAACTTGTAATGCGTTAATCCTGTTCTTCAGGAGTTTAATTTTCTGATCCTTTAACCTGTTGTCCTATAAGGTACTAGGGATATCTTATTCGCATCTCGATAATATATCAGGAACTATTACTTCTTTACTAGGTTTAAACTGGATAGTGAAATTATAATGGGATAGTAATTCTAATCACCTAATTTGATGTTTGCTTAATTATCTCTTCGTTATAAAGTACTTCAAATTCAGGTGATTGGTTAGAATAATAAACTCTTTTATACTCCGTAATTCTAAATCCCAGTACTCTAAGTAGCGTATTATTACTAATAATTCCTTATTGTATATTAGGTAATTATACTCTGTAGGTAAGTTCTTATGTAAAAAAAATACTACAAGTTTTAGAATCCCTTTATTATTATACTATGATAAGGTACCTCCTATTATATAACCAGACGAATCGGTCTCGAGTACTATAACTCGATTAGGGTCCTAATGAGCTAATATAGGTGCACTAATCAGGAGCGTCTTTAGCTCCTCGAACACTCTAGTGCACTCCTTACTCTAAATGAATAGTATATCCCTTTTAGTTAAGGTTATTAAGGGTTATATAATCCCCGAGAAGTTGGGTATAAATTACCGGTAATAGTTAGTAAAACTAACGAACCCATAGACTCCTTACACTAATCAGGGCACTTCCCATCCCTGGATTACCTTAATCTTCTTAGGGTCTACGTAAATTCCCTTACCAACATTAACAATAAACCCCAAATACTTAACACTCTTAACCTCAAATTCACACTTATCGATATCCATATATAAGCCTATAACGCCTAGGCGCTCAAGGACCTTCTTAACCTTCTCTCTATAATTAGAGAGGGAGCCGTCCAAATAATTCAGAACATCGTCAATATAAACTAAGCAGAACTCATCTAAGAAGTCTCGTAGAGTATAATTAATATATCACTAGAACGTCATAGGAGCTCTAATTAAACTAAAGGGGGTAACCATCTATTCGTATAACCCATACCTTATCCTAAACACTATCTTCTATTCATCTCCTTTCTTAACCCGGATCTTATAAAACACAGTAATAACATCCAATTTTATTAACCACTTCGCTTTTATTAATACCCTTAGGGTCTTATTAATTAGGGGTAAGGGGTATCGGTCCTTCTTTATAATAGTGTTAAGGGCACGGTAATTAACACAGAACCGTAACCCTCCTCCAGGCTTCCAAATAAATAGAACGGGCGATGATGCAGGGGAGCTACTAGCCCTAATAAACCCTTTATCTAATAGTTCTATAAGGGTTCAGCGTAATACAATTAACTCTTCCCTTAATATACTATATAAAGGTCCCTAAGTTACTGGTTTATTTTAACCATAGGAGTCCTTCTCAATAAGGATAGTATAATCGACGTTCTTCCGGTGTAATATTAGTTAATCAGCCTTATCTCAGTTAAAAACATATAAAAACTTATGGTAATATATAGGGAGTTTCGTCCTCGGGTCTATTTTCATTTTTAGTACTAAGGCCTTCTCAATATCGGCCAAACTTACGGAGAATACGTTTAGGGTAAATATATTAAAAAAGGTCTCTCTTCTCTTCCGTGCCCACCTAATCAGAGCTAAGAATACCAATCCAGTCTACTACTAAATTAGGAACTTTAGATCTTACCAGGCCTAACCCAGTTTCCTTTCTATCACCCAATAGTCCACAACACCTATATGCAGAGTACCTCGCACTAAGTAAACCATAATATCATCATTAATCATCCAGGACCTTCTAAGGATAACATCGTCTTCTTAGTTAAGAATAATATAAAAAAATAATCCGTATCGTTTATAACCATCAATATCGATATTAGCATAAATAACATAAAGGATTACACCAGGAACTATAATAGTAACTTATATTAAGTTCCGAAGTATAATACTAATACATAGTAAGCGGAATTTCTTAGCGAAGGCGTCGCTAATCAGGGCGTATATTAAACACCCTATATCAACAAAAGCAATTATATAATATATCCCATTAATCCCAATATTAACGTAAAATAGGTCACAATCCATACTCTTTTTAACAACCTTCCATTCCTCCACAACTTATTCCTCCTAATAACAACTTTCACTAAGAGTTACTCTTTTCCTAAGTCCTTAGAATCCTAATCAGAACTACTATCCATTTCACTTTATTCCTTAGTTTTTCCTCTAAAAATCTTAGTCTTCCTTATCTCTTTTCGATCCTCAGGGCATTACCATTATATATACCCTTTTTTATTATAATTATAATATTTACGAGCTTCCTCTTAGCTTAGCCGTTTACGGACTTTCTTATCCTTAGCTAACTTATTTACCTTTATAGGTTCCCACTCCATTTAATTAGGTTAAGGGGACTTTAATCGACTATTCTACTTCTAAGGGGACTTAGTTCTTATTTAGTTAGGGGTCAACGATCTCCTATACCAATACTTATAACGGGCTTAGTAGGATTCGCTATCCAATTCTAAACTTATACTTAGGAACATCTGGGTGTATACAGTATATATCGTTAGTTTATTAATTATGTTGATAAGGGGGGCTCTTATTATGGTGTTCAGGGCTCCTTTAAGGTAGTTAATCCTCACAATATTTAACCAGTATCCTCCTCCTACTTTTGTAAACTCCTTTTCAAATTTAGGGAGGAAGTAAACGAAACTCTCATTCTCCTTTTACCGTATAATCCTTAGTTGGTTAAAAGCTTATACTTTTATGTTAAGGTCCGCGTAGTAACCCTTTATATATTCCATAAATCTATCCGGGTTCTTTAACTTATCGGCCCCTTTTTATGTATAATAGGTGCTTACTATGGTTTACGTAGTGTTTTCTAACCTAAAGTAGATATAAGTGAATATAGTTAACTCTAAACCGAAGGCTTTTTTATTCACACTTATTTTCCCTCCTATTTCGAGGTACTATTATTAAAACTTCTTATATAATCCATTAAATTTCGGTGAGTTAGGAATCTGATATTTAGCTTATTTTAGAGGTGGTATATAAACCTAATTAGGGGGAATTAGTATTATAAAGGGTATTAGGGACTAGTTTATTGTCGATGTCGGGTACCTGGGTTTTACTAGGGCTTCTTATAATAATCGAATTTACTCTTATTAGGTCTCTTACTTAATTACTTAGGTGGTCCGCATCTCCTATAGTTGGGTTATAAGCTGTCCGATCAGCTGCACTAACTATTATGGGTTTCTAAATAGTTCAGCGTTGCCTTCTATTGTTGCGTAGTTATCGTTTATCCTAGTGTTTTACGTTTAATAGTGACCGTAGTATACTTAATAACGTAGTCGAGGTACTCTACTACGAATATACATATACGTCGTTTTGAGTTTATAATAACCTCTAGGTCTAATTAAGCTGTACTAATCAATTTTAGACGTTCAGGGACTCCTTAGGTTAACCCGTCTAGAACTTCTTATTACTCTTATACAAATCGTAGACTTTTATATTAAGTGTTCAATTAATTACTTTTAATAATCTTAAAAATAATATAATAATCTAAGCACGTATATTATAATTAACTATGGCGACTACTACGAGTATCTTTAAGATAAGGAGAAAGGAAGGAAAAGTCTACTGCCCCACAAATCCGTTGGATCCTGATCAGGTCTGCCTGGGCCTGGTCAGGCTTAGTAAGCAGCGGTTGGCGTTGGACATGGCCGAGTGGTTCCGAGGCCTCTGATCGGGCCTTGGCCCGTGACAGTACGAACCCAGGCTTCTAGAAGCTAGAAGGGCCTCGTTATTCAAAATTCTAGTGCAAAGTATTGTATAACTATTAGTACGAGCTTTATTGGTATCCACTAGAGTACTACTAATTAGGGGGGGGATAATTCAATAAGTAAGTTGCTTAGTAGCCCACATAAGTAACTCGGGTTAGCCCATAGGCCTGATCAGATGTTTATAGACGAATCCTAAGGACCTAAATAGTTAACTAAAGGGTATTAAGTTTATTAGCGAGGTTATCAATATTAAATAATTTCTTAATGAACACTTCCTTCACTATAATAAGTTAGTGTTTAGTGTCCAGGGTCGCTGGGCATCTAAAGTGGGGGCTGTGTAGTTAATTAGGGCTAGAGTTACCGGTATAGACGGTATTAACGGTTTGAGTATTATTATCCGAAGCGGTACTATTTCCAAAAGCGTTGCCGTATCGGAATTCCTGGCTGATCCATATGAGTAGACTAATCTTATACCTACCAAAGTCACTATACTCAAAGAGTTGGGCCACAGTCATCACCATCTAAGTTACTATACTTATCATAGTAAACTTAGAAAAGTGGTGGACGATAATTTCGATAAGCTTAGGGTTGGATATCACAGGTTTATTCCGGAGGAGGGCTTTAGCCTTAATATTTTTGACTTTTTAGAAAACCTTTACTACTCCTTTAAGGTCGTTGTCCCTAATTAGGCCGGCCTCCTTCACCAAATTAGCGAAGTTATCTATTTAGTCGAAGAGTATAGTCTTTATTTAGGTGGCCAAAGATATTAAGTATATACTTTTTAACGGATACCTAGGTAACTTCTAAGGTTTTAGTTTCAATAACTAATTAGTATTTATTAAGAAGGTACTAAGGTAGTATTTTTATTTTTTCCTTATTAGAGAAGTGAGTAAAATTAGTTTATATTTTGAACTTCTCTATAAAATTAGAGATATTATTACTACGAAACTGAGGTACTCCTTAGGCTCCAGGCTAGGGCATCTTAATGGTCACCCCTTTATTCTTATTACTAGTCGCCTCTTTAAGGGTTTTAACTAGTTTAGCGTAGGGGGCTATACTCTAGGCCTAATTAGAGTTTAATAGAGTTTACGAAGTAGGTTACTCGTCGATCCTTTTACCCTTAACATCGGGGACGTCACGGGAAAGTAAGGGCATATCGTCCTATAAGATATCCCTATCCTTATAAGTTTTAAATACTCAGGGTTACATATTCTAGAATAATTTAGAAAGGTCTATAAGTATTATTATAGGTTAGTCGGGTTAATTAGGTCGGATATACTATGTAACTGGTTATTTTATGGTATGGGGAGGTTAAATAGATAAAAAGGGACTATCTATAGGAGGGGAGTTAGCCTACATCGGGGAACATAGTTCTAATAGAGCCCACCGAGCAACTTCCCCCGTTATTATTATTACCGTTTTAATAACGAGAAATACAGTAATTAAGCCAAAGTGCATAGTTGTTTTTCCAAATAACCTAAGGTGAAGGGCGCTCTACTTCATTAACTGTCCTAAGGGAGTAAGATTTGCGAGGTGTAATCCGATTTATGATATTATATTCCTAACTGATAACCATTCTTTTATATTTACCGAAATTATTTAATTTATTCGTTTTATTTGAATATAGCTGATTAGGTCAAGGGATTATATCTGAATTAATCTACTTAAATATCAACCTTTTATGCAATACTTAAGCTCTGGACGGTCTATAGTATAAATCCTGAAATAATTCATAATCGTATTATTGTTGTTTTTGTTTATTCGTACTGTTCTTTCCTTTTTCTTAGGTTTAGTGTCCGTTCACAGGGTCTAATTATGTTTATGGGCCCATACTTAGCTCCTTGGCCATCGTTGTTTGGTTATAGTCTACTTTTTTTTTTGTTTGGGTATTACCTAGCCATCTTTCATAGTGTTTTAGCTAAGCCCGAGGTTTTTCGGGGTTCTTTGTATACCTACGTTTAACACATTAAAGCCGTTATAATTATCTAATTAAGCCGAATATTCGTCGTTCTATTAATATTACACCTTTATTATATCGCATAATAAGATTAGGGAGGGGATAATAGTATCATAGTAATAAGGAGATCAGGCGTTTAATTCACCCATAAAGCACCAGTACAACGGAGCAGGGGATACAATAAACAATATATACTATATCGTATAATACATATACTCTACTAACCACAAATCGTATACCCTTTATCCCGGGTCCATGAGAGTAATTAACTTATACAAAACCGCTTAACTAAAATTATAATCTAAATAAGGAAACACCTTAAAACCTAATCAGGGCTAAAAAGGGGTTCCTACCCTGGATATAGATACTAATGAGTATTAGGGCTTTATTTACTTAGTGGTAAAGTAACCTTTATACTATTTACGGTATACGATCTAAGTGAATGGGTAAAAAGAGCTTTGAATACGTCTATTTAACTAATGATGCTTATTAACGTTCCGTGGTGTGTTATTTGATGGTCCTTTGTTGTGTCCTCCGTTAGAAATGCGTCCCCAGTTCCCCTCTCTTAAATAGCTCGTTGTCGCCTGACTAAGGAAAAACCCGCTTAGCGTAAGCATTTCCCCCTGCACGGTTTCACTAGTTAACGATGAACTACTGGATAGTTCAATTCCAGAGGGAGACCCCTTATAAAAGGTTAAGAAGATAAAGGTTACGGGACTAAAAATAAGATAATAAACTGGATATTTTATAGGCCTGATTACCCTACGCTTTACTAAAACAACCCCTGGGATATACTTTATGGATAAGAGGAAAGCGGTCATTCTCTAAAAGTGCCCACACCTATATTAACCTAAAAAAGATCTATTAAAAGTAATCCTATTAAATAAAGAGATGGTACTAGTGTGGGACTAGACTTATACGGGTAGCGTTGACCCCTTAGTGGCCCTACTATAGGAGATTAAGATGGTTCTATATAAGGTATGGTAAGTAAAGGGTATCCTAATCCCCGTAATACTATAAGACCATATCCTAGAAATACTATAAAACTGGATTAGGCGTAAGACACTTAAACAATCGCAGGCCGTATACAAGAACCCTTAGTTTCTTATTAAAAAAAAGGATAATAACTACTAACTTATCAACTCTATTATAAAGCTTAATAGTATTATAATCCGAGATATGTTTATTCCCCCTAACGTAGACGTTTTTGTAGAAGAATATGGTGGCTATTAACTCTTTTCGGTACTAAACTTCTTCTCGGGCTATAATCAGGTTCCCCTTGACCTAGCGAGCCGAGACTACACAACCTTCTTAACACCTTTAGGGCTATTTTAATTCTATTCTTTACTAATAAGTTAAACTAACTTTATGGTATACTTCGAATAGATCATAATAAGAATCTTATATAATCTCATCCCCTATTACTATAAAGCCTTCCTCGACGACATCGCTATTAAAGGCCCTACTTCTTAATACAATAATAAAGAGATTACCTTAATCCTTGGTGTACGGTGCTTTATATATAAATATTGTCGCAAAAGTGGAACCCCAATTACGGGACAGTAATTGTGGGCTATATCATGACACACCCCCCCAGACCGAGGAGAGAAGAGGTCTGCTGACTAAGCAATCAGCACCGGCTTACACTCGCAGCTGACAAGCCAGTCTTTGTTGACTGTTACTGGGTGCCGGCCGCTCCCAGCTGGCAAGTCTAACCTTCCATTTCGGTGACTTGCTGCTGAAGCGAGAATGGGTGAGCATAACGAGGCTCGAACCCATGACCTCTACGTCGGGCCACATACTGCCACTTTAGCAAGGCGTTTAGCCATTCAACCAGAGGGCTCGTAGAGACAAGGGCTCATAACTATCGCAAAAGTGGAACCACAATTACGGGACAGTAATTGTGGGCTATATCATGACAAATATTTAATTAATATTAATAAAGTTCTGGTTAACTTTGAACTAGTGGGGTGCATAGTAGTAGCCGAGAAGTCTTAATGGGTATAAGAAGCAGTGGTGATACTAGGTTAATTTTGTGGTTATAATAAACGGGCGCCTAATTAGGCCAAAACTCAGAAGATCACAGAATGGGCAACCTATTATACCGTTGGGGACGTCTAGTCCTTTTTGGGTATTATCACTTTTTACTAATCCTAAGTTGAGAAGTTTACTAAAAAAGTGGCCCCTTTATATGGGCTTTTACGGAAGAATATACTATTCACTTAGGGACGTATTCAACAACAAGTAATGGACGTTCTAAAAGATGCCCTAACAACGTCTCCTATCCTAATTAAGCTTAATTATAGCCCTAAAATTAATTAGATTATTATTTGCACCGATACTAGCTTAGCGGGCTAGGAAATAGTGTTTTATTCACTAGTCGACGGGCACCGTATAATCACTTAGTATAAAAGTGGTATCTAGAAGGGCACTAAACTTAAGTATAACTTAGGTGAACTCGAATGAAGGGCTATTCTAATAATTTTAAAAAAAACTTAGGATATATATTTATAGTATATAATTCACCTTAGAGACCAATACCCAGGTCCTAATTAGTTAGTTAAATAGTGGGGTGAGTAATTTACTAAGCACCTCATTTACATAATAAATCACATAAATTCAGCTCTTTAACTTCAATATCAAACACTTACCTAAGAAGAAGAACACGGCGGCAAACGGGCTATTATACAAACCTCTAAGCCCGTCTAATTAGGCTAAATATGAAAACCCCAATAAGCTAGAAGAGTTCATTAATACATAAATCTACCTAGCATCCACTTACATATCCCAAGCCACCCAACCCAATACTACGTCTATTCCCTTAAACTCCCCACTCTTTTCCATACCTCACGAGTAGCTTAGCCCTCATTAAACCTAGTTAAATGAGACGTAACAAATTGTTTATTATTTAAATACCATATTATAACCGGATAGAATTATAAAGGCGGCCTACACGAGATTTAAAGCCTGGGTATGGATATTTATGATAAAGGGCGGCTACCTCTTTTAACACCTAACCCACTAATACCTAACCCCTTAACGAGTTATCGACGACGAAAAGCTCTGAAAAGATCTAATCAAATAAGCTTATAAAGAATCTGGTCATCATGGATGTAATATAACGTTCTAGCGGGTCTTCAAGCTCTACTTTTAGTAAGGGGTATAGGAGAATCTTAAGAAGTAAATAGCTGAATACCTAACTTACTAATTAACCTAACTAGGTCACTAAGATGATTAGTATATTACTATAATACTTATAGGGTTACCCTAGACCTGGATCTCATTTAATGCATAATGGATTAGTAAATGGGCCCTAATCGAGGCAAGGAATCACCTATCAGGCTGGCTAGAAGTCCATTAAACCCTCTTCGTAATATCTGAGATCGTCAGGAATTTCCTATAGGAAGATGTTATTTATTATTATGGGGTCTATAGGATAATGATTGTCGACGGAGGATTAGAGAATAAAGGGGTAGTGGAAGATCTAAATTAGAAATATAACTCTTATTAGAAAATTATTTTCGTATATAATACTAGGGTTAACGAGCTTAATAAAAAAGGTCACTAAGTGCTTACCTATGCTCTTTTGACCTGATTAGATGGAGGGAGAAAGAATTAGGGCACTATGCTATACACAATGTTATTTATAAACTAAACAACTATTAGAGGGTTAATTAGTTTTATGCCCCTCTATTTAGAAAACGGCTATAAAGCCGTTACTCTAATCGAATTTAATACCCTTATATAGAGGATTCTGGATTAGAATGATGTTCATACACCTGATTAGGAGCTCTTAGTGTGGATCCATGTATTCTAGTAATTGGACGAAGATAAGGAGGAAGCTGCTATTCGCGTCTCCAAAGTCCGTTAATAGTGGATTGACCGATTTAATAATACATATACAAAAACCCTCTAAAAGGAGTGATTATAATTAGGAGACTTTATACTAGTTTGCGATGAGAAACGAGCTATTAATAAGTTAAAGGAATAAAAGATTTATTATTAATGGACTAGCCCTCTCCGGATTAGGGTTGTATACTTAATGGTTTTTTTATATTACTTAGAGGTGTTGGTTAAGGACGAAATAATGTAATGAATATATAGAGGATACCACCTTAAGAAGTTTATATAATAAGATAGTGGGTTATGGGAACTAGAAGACCCTTATTAGGTGAAAAATGAACTCTGCGATGAGTTGTGATATACTTTCCTAAGCTTATTAGACGGTTTAGGAGCCGACGACGACGACGATGCACCTAATCAGGCCACTTTACAGTCCCTTATAAGACTACAAATAGTATAAGCCTAATAAGTGGAGGAAAGAAAAGAACTAGAAAAGAATATTGAGATATGGGAATATTTAGGTAAAAGGGTTATAGTTAACCTATAACCGCTGTTAATAACAGAAAAGGCATAATACCAGAGTTTTACTAGTAGTAGGACCTGATCAGCTAACAGTAAACATGTTTTCCTTATGCAATTATTGCAAAGTTATTATCCTTTTTATTTTTAAATTATTATTTAAGTAACCAGATACCTTAATATTATGTATTATTCCCTTATATTGGCCCCCCCCCTAATATCTAACCAATATTTCCTTATATTTAACTTATATTTAGCTGCATTTTACTTATATTATAGCCCTGGTCAGCTACATCTAGCTGTATTTCCTTACACTTCGCGCGCATCAAGCTACATTATGGCAATATTTTGCTGATATAAGGTGATATTACTACGTATTTCTTTAACATTTTCCTATATTTTAAAGATGTATTAGTGGTATTTATTATCACCTTTGAATACTTGGACAGGTACTTTACCCCTAATTAGAGTTTATTTGCTATATTCTTTTTATATTTTGTTATTTATATTAAAGAAAAACTCATAATATTTATTATAGTGATAAATAAAAAGCCCTTCCTCCTAAGACCCTCAAAAGCACTTCAAGGATGAGAAACACCTTACCTCAAAGACCAATACCCTGCTTCCTATCCTAACCAATATATATAAGCCCGATCTGGGCTAATCTAAATACTTTATATCCTTTAAAATTACAAACCACTTACTATTACTGAATAACGTTAACCGTAGAATGGACTGGGCTTTCCTATAACTGTGTTCCTGTTATTACTCCACCTTTATTATAACTATGTCCTCCTAAAAGTAGTACTATGAATTAACTATTAGGGTATTATTAGGGATAACTAATTAACTAACTTTACTATAAACACTTCTATTAGGTAACTAAGTATTATAAATGTACATTGTATAAAAATCATGGTTATGGTAATAATAGTGGGTTCTAATCTTAAAAAAAAGATAGTTAAAGTAAGTATTATTATACTCGTTAAAAAAAAGCATATACTCCTAGAAAAGAGCCATAATAACACTATGATTAGGGCTAGTGAGCAATATACACCACCGTTCCTTATAATAGTAGTAAGGAACACGGTTCCGACCACTAGTCGTATGGATAATAAGAGCTGCATTAGTATTCGGCCGACCTCTAAGCTTCTATTCTAGAAGTCCGAAGTGTCCTTAGTGGGTTAACAAAATAAAAACCCAACAACGAAACATACTATTAGGATTATATTTATATATAATTAAGCTTAGATGAGAAGTGGGAAGGGCCTATTATAATTGTTAAGCCACCTTAGTACGAGTATCACTATACTCAACAACGTCGGTGAACTAAACCTTATAATATAATAACCTAATAGGTAATTCGAGATGGCCCTAGATAAGAGAAGCTGAGATCTATAACTCTGATCAACCCTGGAGGAAGAAAAGACTATAAAACGGGAGGACCTACGATGAGGTTAATATTATTAATGGTGATGTACTAATTACTCTTCGGGTAGGGGTAATCGAGAAACCATGGAGTCTCGGGGCTCAGAGTAGTGCACTTACACTTATAATTAATGTCCTTAGGAGGTATTATGACCATCTAATTAGGTTTAAAAATAAGGAATTGGGGATATAATAATAGAGATTAACGAGAAGTGGTTAAGGTTATTATTAGCTGGGGAAGAAGTAGATTTAAGAAGGAGAGAAAAGGCTCTTTTATAATAAGCTAACACAGGGAGCTTATAACCCGGATTCAGAAGCAGCCAGAAAAAGAAAGGAACAGCTGGTCTAATCAAGACTAAAACAAGTCACCACACCTACTCCACCATAAAAGGAAAGCAACACAATAATCAGCCCCCCCCCCCTTACCTTCCTAACAACCACATACCTACCTTAACACACCAACTAAATAAATAAAAACAATCCACAAAATAATATCTCACTACTAATTAATACTCTCGCATTAATCTAAAACATAACTTCAATTCACTCCCTTAACTTTCCACCACCCAGACCCTATAAATAACAACCTACCCTCCTTCCTTTACATACTCAGAACTCTTTTTCCTACGTCCTTAGCTCTAATTAGGTCTAACACTTTCTTACTAAACTCTTCTTATTTTCAAATAATCCCTTTACCTCCCTCACTTTAACTAATGGCTAAACTATGTGATTATATAAATATCACTACACTGCTGCTTTTTTTCTTTTAATTAAGTTTAGTTATAATACTTCTTTTATAATAGGAATAACCAGAATTATAACTACCCTTATAAGATAAGCAAACATCTGGGACACCCAACATACACAAAACCACCTAAATGTCTATATTATTATGGGTAGTGTTACTGATCACTAATATACACCTAATTAAGTATAAGGCGATGTTAAACAAGTAGAAGACTTTACTTTTAAGGTGTTAGATAATACGAGGCTACTTAGCTTAATATTTAACTTAGGTATTAGATATATAAACCTAAGGCGGCTAGTAGGTACCCCGATACTTAACGATAAGTTAAACCCTGTACCATAATGGTATTCGCCAACGAGCACTATAATAATAGTAGAACTCCGGGTTTATTACGTTACCGGCTTTATAGTTGATAGTAGTTGGGATTTCTAGAGCCATACTAAGGCCAATAATATTTTAAAAAGCCTTTTTAATACTTAGGGTTTCATATAATAATAAAAGTGGCTTAAGATAGGCTTGGTTAAAGTAACCATTACGTTAACGAGACGGGACCTAGAAAACGCTAGCGTTATAATCTATTCGACTCCGCAGCCCTAGGGAAACGTACTGCTTAAACTAGAATAACTTAGCCCATACATTAACCACACTAAACTCAAACTCCACAAAACTAATTTAATCTATTTTATTATAATCCATAATAATAATCACTTTACTAGTATTTTCGTAAACCAGACCACAAAACACACACTCTAATATAATAATCTATAGAGTATAGGTTCCTCTAAGCAGCACTTCATAATTAATATACATAACCTTCTCTCTTAATATAAGGCTATAAGGACCCCCAAAACCCTGATTAGGTGTATTCGTATAAGCGCAACTATTACTAATAGCCCTCAACAACTTGACAACTAGGGGTACGGTATTCATATAGTAAAATAGTTCCGCATCATCTTCCACAAAAACACAATATCCCACAAATTAGCCTTTTCCTAAACCTCTTAGTAATTAAATACCCAAAAACCGATTATATATCACCAATGGGTTAACTAGATTACACAAAAGTTCTACAATTACCCTAAAAGAGGACCATTATACCTAAAACCCCGCAAGGCCTATATTATATAGACCACCAAGCAGGCCATAGAGGATATAACAACTCTGCCCAACAATAACAATAACAATATTATACCTATAGAAAGTAAACCTAATTAAACCTCTAAAAAGGACAAGCTAAGATAATAACCCCTAAAACCTACTATATTACCTATAACCCAATCACTAACACCTCCTAAGTATCCTCATAATACCAATATCCTAAGTAATATTACACATAACACACTTTATAACTACAGAAATAAGCAATAATACCTCACATAAAACTATTAACACCTAATTAGGTAACGTAATAAAATAACCACCACAAATCTTCACTCAATTATAACCTACACTAAGGAGGAATTCACTAAGCGGGTAAATAACCCTTATAAGTTCATAATAATTTATACAAAAGTATAAAAGCCCTTCCTTACCTCTACTCAGCCCAATAACTAATAAAGACATAATTGTAAAAATAAAAAGTGTTATTAAAGAAAGATACAGGAGAAAAGGGAGCGAAAAACCACACATAAAACAAAAATCGAGGAGGGGCTCAGTAGTTCACAGTGTTATAGCCTACACCACTAATAGACCTAATCAAACTTCTATTCATATAATCTAATCATTTCCTTTATTTCCCTTCTTACATATTATTTATTATTTTTTTACACAGGAACTTAGAGCCAAAATAAGGGCACAATTAAAACTCTACAGGGGGAAATACTTATACTAAGTGGGTTTTTCCTTAATCAAACGACAACAAACTATTTAAGAAAGGGGAACTGGGGACATATTTCTAACGGAGAACACAACAAAGGACCATCAAATAACACATTACGGAACATCAATAAGCATTATTAATTAAATAAACGTATTTAAAACTCTTTTTACTTATTTACTTAGATTGTATACCATAAATAATATAAAGGTTATTTTACTACTAAGCAAATAAAGCCCTAATACTCACTAGTATTTATATCTAAGGTAAGAACCCCTTTTTAACTCTAATTAGGTCTTAAAGTATCTCCTTACCTAAATTATAATTCTAATTAAGCGGTTTCGTATAAATTAATCACCCTCATAATGTAACGGTCCAAGCACGTATATTGCAACTAGCTATGGCGACTACTATGAGTATTTTTAAGATAAGGAGAAAGGAAGGAAAAGTTTATTACCCCATAAATCCGTTAGATCCTAATTAGGTCTACTTAGGCCTGGTTAGGCTTAGTAAGTAGTGGTTAGTGTTAGATATAGCCGAGTAATTCCGAGGCCTCTAATCGGGCCTTAACTCGTGATAATTACCCCCTTCCTCCCCTCCTTTCCTAAGGGATATTCCCGTAATCGGCTTCGTAATGGTCTAAGGCCGCTATATCCACTAGTATATCCATTAACTCCTAGGTGAGTTGGGTATATTCCTTCTACTTCACTAAGACCTTTCATTTGCTTTGTACTTTCTGCGTATTACGGATCTCCTTAACTTTAAACTCCTCCCCATTGGCCACTAGTATCGTAGGTGGTTGAGTGTTGTTATGGTTTTGTGACGGTAACGGATCGACTCTAGTATACCTAATTAGGCTTACGTAGAAGACGTTATGGATCCCTAGTAGTGTATTTAGTTGGTAAGTATAGGATTTAACTAGTTTAAGGACGGTGTACTTTGTATTAACCTAATTAAGTTTTTTTAATAATTAATTAAATTAGATATTCCGTAACCTTAACTAAACCTTATCCCTAAGCTTAAATTAATTAGATAGTTAACACTTTACGTTTACGGTAATCTCTTATTTCTCTTATATTACCGTTATTATTACCTAAGCCTATTTAGAGGTGTCCTTTAACTTCTAAACTAGAGCCTCTACTCTTATTATAGGGGTCTTATTATTATTCCGTAGGGGTTCCTCTATTTTAATTAGGTCTAAGTTATACTTATAAGTAATAAAAAACGGGCTAAGTTCTATTAATAAGGTGACCTAGTTATTAATAGTTATTATTATTATTAGGAGTAGTTCGTCCTAATTGTCCTGAGTATACGCTATGTATGCTCTAAGATAGGTTTTTATTACCTAGTTTGCCCTCTCCGTAGCTCCGTTTATTTCTGGGTAGAACGCTATAGAGAGTTTTTATTTAATTTGTAGTAATTAGTAGAGTTGTTTCCATATAAGATTTATAAACTATGGTCCTTTATTTAATATAATTATATGAGGTATCCTATGGTGTTTGATTAGACCTTGGATTAGTTGGTCTACTATTATATCCATTATGATGTCCTTTAATAACTCAAAGATTACGTTCTTTAATAGATGATCGGTTATTATTATGATGTTCGTAGCCCCATCGTAGTGGGAAGGGGGTAATCCTGTTATAAAGTCGATAAAGACCTTTCCCCAGATCCGTCTAGGGATAAGTAAAGGCTTTAATAGGCCCCTCTTCTTATTATACTATATATTTCCTCGTTTATAAATATTATAGTTCCTTATAAATCTTCGGATATCCTAGGATAGGCCTGGTTAGTGGAACTAGTGGTTAATTAGGGTTTTTAAAGTGTCCCTCCCCGGATATCCCGTTAACGTAGAGTTATGGAACCTCTGGATTAAACCCGTCCTTAAGGGCTCGTAATATTGAATCCAGATTCTATCCTTTTACAATAATCTCTTATTATTGTTAATCGTATATTCTAATAGTATTATTAGTAACTTTTATTATAAGGGAAGTTGTTGGTCTTTTTTTTGTATTGCTCCCCTGATTAGCTAGTATCGGTTATTCTGGTCTAAGGTTTTATCCCATTAGGAGCGTAATAGCTCTTCTTTAAAAGGGTTTAAGGGGGGTTCCGTCTTATTTAGGCTAAGGTTGTTGGTCTAATTTATATCTCCGGGGGAGTCTCTTGTATTAGACTTATCCCTCTCTGCTTGCCCTAATTGGGCCTACACTTCTCTGATCACTACTACGTTGTTAACTCGTAATACGTTAATCCTCTTTTTTAAGAGTTTAATCTTCTGACCCTTTAACTTGTTGTCTTATAGGGGATTAGGGATATCCTATTCATATTTTAATAGTGTATTAGGAACTATTACTTTTTTACTAGGTTTAAATTGGATAGTGAAGTTGTATTAGGATAGTAATTCTAACCACCTGATCTAATATTTGCTTAACTATCTCTTCATCATAAAGTACTTCAAATTCAGGTGATTAGTTAGGATAGTGAACTCTTTTATACTCCGTAGTTCTAAATCCTAGTACTCTAAGTAGTGTATTATTATTAATAGTTCCTTATTGTATATCGGGTAATTATACTCTGTAGGTAAGTTCTTATATAAAAAGAATATTATAGGTTTTAGGATCCCTTCGTCGTTATACTACGATAAAGCACCTCTTACCCCATAACTAAATGAATTGGTTTCGAGTATTATAACTTGATTAGGGTCCCAGTAAGCTAATATAAATGCGCTAATTAGGAGCGTCTTCAGCTCCTTAAACACTCTAATACACTCCTTACTCCAAATAAACGGTATATCCCTTTTAGTTAAGGTTATTAGGGGTTATACGATCCCCGAGAAGTTGGGTATAAACTACTAGTAGTAGTTGGCAAAACCGATGAACCTACGGACTCCTTATACTAATCGGGGCACTTCCTATCCTTGGATTACCTTAATCTTCTTAGGGTCTACGCGAATTCCCTTACCAACATTAATAATAAACCCCAAATACTGAAACCGTGCAGGGGGAAATGCTTACGCTAAGTGGGTTTTTCCTTAGTTAGGCGCCAGCGAGCTATTTGAGAGAGGGGAACTGGGGACGTATTTCTAGCAGAGGACACAACAACGGACCAAAAACAACACATTACAGAACATCAGTAAGCATCGTTAATTAGACAGACGTATTCAAAGCTCTTTTTACCCGTTCACTTGGATCATATACCGTGAACAGTACGGAGGTTACTTTACCACCGAATAAACAAGGCCCCAACACTCACCAGTGTCTACATCTAAGGCCGGAACCCCTCTTTAGCCCTAATCAGGTCTTAAGGTATCTCCTTACCTAAATTATAACTCTAGTTAAGCGGTTTCGTACGAATTAATCACTTTTACAAACCCGGGACAAAGGGTGCACGACCTATGGTTAATAGAGTGTATATATTATATAATATAGTATATATTACTCACTATATCCCCTACTCCGTTGTACTAGTGCCTCGTAAGCGAATTGAATGCCCGATTTCCTTATTACCACAATACCATTATCCCCTCCCCAATCTTACTACACAATACAACAAAGGTGCAATATCAATAGAACAACGAATATTCAGCTTAATTAGATAATTATGACGGTTTTAATGTGTTAAACGTAGGTATACGAAGAACCCCGAAAAACCTCGGGCTTAGCTAAAACACTAAGAAAAATAGTTAGGTAATACCTAAACGAAAAAAAGAAAGTGGATTGTAACCGAACAACGACGGCCAAAGAGCTAAGCATGGGCCCATAAACCTGATTAAACCCTATGAATGGACACTAGACCTAAGAAAAAGGAAAGAATAGTATAAATAAATAATAAAAATAATAGTACAATTATGAATTATTTTAGGATTTATACTGAGGACCGTGTAAACTTTGAGTATTATATAGAAGGTTGATATTTGAGTAGGTTAATTTAGATGCGATCCCTCGGCCTAATCAGTTATGTTCGAATAGAACGAACAAATTAAATAGTTTTAGTAAATATAAAAGAATGGTCGTTAATTAGAAGCACGATATCATAAGTGGGATTACGCCTCGCAGATCTTACTCCTTTAGGACGGTTAATGAAGTAGAGTACCCTTCACTTTAGGGTATTCAGAAGAACGGCTGTGCACTTCGGCCTAATTACTACGTTTTTCGTTATTAAGATGGTAGTAATAGTGGTGGGGGAAGTTATTTAGTGGACTTTATTAGAATTGTGTTCCCTAATATAGGCTAACTCCCCCCCTATGGATGATCCCTTTTTATTTATTTAGCCTCCTCGAGCTATAAGACAGCTAGTTACATAGCATATCCGACCTAATTAGCCCGATTAACTTATAACAATGCTTATGGACTTTTTTGAATTATTTTAGAATATATAACCCCGAGTATTTAAGACTTATAAGGATGGGGACGCCTCGTAGGACGATATGCCCTCACCCTCCTACGACGTCCCCGATATTAAGGGCAAAAGGATCAACGAGCAACCTACTTCGTAAACTCTATTAAGCTCTGATTAGGCCCAGAGTATAGCCCCCTATACTAAGCTGGTTGAAACCCTTAAGGAGGTAATTAATAGTAAGAATAAAGGGGCAACTATTAAGATGCCCTAACCCGGAGCCTAAGGAGTACCTAAGTTTTATAGTAATAATATCTCTAATTTTATAGAGAAGTTCAAAGTATAAGTTAACTTTACTTATTTTTCTAATAAGGAAAAAACGAAAATACTACTTTAGTACCTTCTCAACGAATACCAACTAGCCATTAAAGCCGAAACCTTGGGAACTACCTGGGTATCCGCTAAGAAGTACATACTTGACACCTTTGGTCACCTAGATGAGGATTATACCCTTTAACCGAATAGATAGCTTCGCTAGCTTAGTGAAGGAGGCCTGATTAGGGACAACGACCTTAAAGGAGCAGCAAAACTCTTCCAGAAAGTCGAAAACATTAAGACCAAAGCTCTCCTCCGGAATAAACCTGTGATGTTCAACCCTAAGCTCATCGAAATTATTACCCACCGCTTCTCTAAGTCTACTACGATAAGTACAGTAACTTAGATAGTGACAACTATGGCCTAACTCTTTGAGTATAGTGATTTTGGTAAGTATAAGATTAGTCTGTTTATATAGATTAGCTAGGAATTCCGATACGGCAACGCTTTTAGAGATAGCACCACTTTGGACAACAATACTCAAGCCGTTAATACCATTTATACCAGTAACTCTAGCCTTGATCGACTACACAGCCCCCACTTTAGATGCCCAACGACCCCGGACACTAAACGCCAACTTGCTGTAGTGAAGGAGGTGTTTGTTAAGGAATTAGTTAATGTTGATGACCTCGCCAATAAACTTGATGCCCTCCAGTTAGCTATTCAGGCCCTTAAGACTCGTCCATAGACGTCTGATCAGGCCTATGGGCTAGCCCGAGTCGCTTATGTGGGCTACTAAGCAACTTACTTATTGAATTGTCCCCCCCCTAATCAACAATACTCTGGTGGATACCAGTAGAGCTCGTACTAGCAGTTATACAGTGCTCCGCACCAGAATTTTAAACAACGAGGCCCGTCTAACTTCTGGAAGCCTGGGTTCGTACCTGGACCGCCGGATCGTTATTAGTATAATAGGTATACGAGTCGCCTATTCTAGAAGTGCGCCTAGCTATAAAAAAACGTCTAAACCGGATTAATTACCTTTTACGAAGGAAGTTATTAATACGGTGACCTCTTAGAAGCTTAAGGGACAACTAATTAGGTTCTGGATATAATTATTTGGGATGCTCAGCACCATTATCAACCTAATAAACCGGCATTAGTTACCTACTTAGTTAACTAGTAATCGTTCCCAAAGGTTATAACGATAGCTAAGGAGGTTATAAACAAGGGAATTGGTTGTCCCTACGCCCCCTAGGTCTAGACACCTCAGAGTATGCCTTCCCCAGCGATAGTAGGCTTTGTTTCTGTATACCTACCTACTCCTTAAACAACGGCGACAATTCTCGTAACTACGGAGGTTAAGGCCTTTACAATTACTAAATCGGGCAGTAAAAGTATAGCAGTCCTTCCTCGATCAAAACACAGTAACCCTACCCAACTTTAAAAGATTATTTAGGGTAGAATCACTAAACTAATTTCTAGGAAGGCCAGCTCGACTTCGCTAAAATTATACGAGTTAAAAATAGAAGAGGTTATCTAAGTAGTAGGGGATAACCCCCGTAACTAAACTCTATTCGTAACCCAGACCATTATGGACGTCAAAAGGACCGGAAAGCCTACCCCTACACCTGATTAGGCGTAGGAAGTTACCGACGATAATACAATTACTACTTAAACTACTTTTAGGAAGTTTAGTGGTTCCATCTAAATGCCTAACTATATCACAATAAAGATCTGGCCCGTATACCACTTCTATATGACCAACCTTACTTAACACCTTTCCGACGAGACCCAGGCCAGCGACGTTTACTTGCCCGTACCCCAGGGCCTAATTAATACTATTAACGACGCTACAAACCGAAAAATAACCATAAAAATCATCAATAAGTATAATAATAAGCCTAATAAAGCCCGGATTCCCATCATATATACTACTAAGGTCGGCACTTCAGCCCCCCCTATTAGAAGTGAAAAAAGGAATCGTCTGCCCAGTTCCTAGATAACTCTACACTTCAAGATCGAGGTCTTTATCAGCAACTCTTCACCTAATCAGAACGAGAAGATCATAGCGATACTTAATTCAGGGGCAATAATCAACATCATCAATAACCAGTACATTAAAGAGAATAACCTACCTTCGACGAAAATAATAATCTTTATACAGACCCTAATACTAGAAGAGAACAGCTACTCGAAGTTCAATGAAGGCATCTATAGCCACGTCTGGATTAGAGATTATAAGGTTCCGACCAACTTCTTCGTGGCACCAAAGAACAGCATGAGCCTCACCAACACTACTTTACTTAGAGGACCCTTCTCTATTACCAGCTAAGTCACCTAGGAGTATACAAACAACCTAATCAGGGCCATAATTAGAACAGATAACGCAACGATTCACATCCCAGTGGGTTTCATAAACCTTGGATTAGAAGGGGGAATGGAGTTCTATTTCCCCAACTAAAAAAACTACTAGGCCACCCTAAAGGAACAGGAAAACTAAATCCCAACAATAATACTAGTGAGTTTACTAGGGGAATATACGACCCTAACCCTAATCAGACCTACCCTAACCTAAAAGGTGGGGATGAAATCGTGTGCGCCCTGGACAAAGACACAGTAGCCGAGATTATGGCGATATTAGTAAAGCCCGAGCTTTAACCATTGATCGAGGTAGTCTATAAAGCCGCGTGAGCAACTAGTAACCATCTACACAATTATAAAAACTACAAAATAGAAACGAAGACACCACATAAACTTAACCAGCCCCCAAAAGTCGACGTATTCCTAACTAAGGCAATAACAAGGAAGGAGGTCCGCCGCAGAAACAAGTGCCGGCGCGAGATTAACAAGCTAGTGGCCAGCCTCCTCCGACCATACTACGCCTTCGAGTAACAGCAGAAGCGACGATAAGCCCGACGAAATCAGGACCTTCTAATAAACTCCACACCTAATTAGCCCGTCTTTATTATTACTACAATATATAAGAGAAAAGATTAGAAGATCCGGCTAGTTAATGATGAACTATTGGACAGCTCAATTCCGAAGGGAGACCCCTTATAGAAGGTTAAGAAGATGAAGGCTATGGGACTGAAGACAAGACAATAAACCGGACACTTTACAGGCCTAATTACCCCATGTTTTGCCGAAACGACCCCTAGGACGTGCTTCATAAACAAGAGGAAAGCGGCAATTCTCTAGAAGTGCCCACACCTACATCAGCCCAAAAAAGATCTACTGGAAGCAATCCTACTAAACAGAGAAATGGCGCTAGCGTGGGACTAGACCTATACGGATAGTGTTGACCCCTTAGTGGCCCCACCACAAAAGATTAAGACGGTTCCACATAAGGTATAGTAAGTGAAGGGCATCCCAATCCCCGCAGCACTATAAGACCATATCCTAGAAATACTACGAAACCGGATTAGGTGTAGGATACTCGAATAATCACAGGCCGCGTACAGGAACCCTTAGTTTCTCATCAAAAAGAAGGATGGTAATTACCAACTTATTAACTCTATTACGAAGTTTAATGGTGTTATAATCCGAGATGTGTTTATCCCCCCTAACATAGACGCTTTTACAAAAGAATACAATGGCTATTAGCTCTTTTCAGTATTAAACTTCTTCTCGGGTTATGATTAGGTTCCCCTTGACCTAGTGAGCTGAGATTATACGACCTTCTCAACGCTTTTAGGGTTATTATGATTCTATTCTTTACTAATAGGTTAAACTAACTCTATGGTATACTTTTAACGGATTATAATAAGAATTTTATATAATCTTATCCCCTATTACTATAAAACCTTCCTTAACAACATTACTATTAAAAGCCTTACCTCCCAATACAATAATAAAGAGATTACCTCGATCCCTAGTATACAGTGTTTTATATACGAATATTTAATTAATATTAATAAAGTTCTGGTTAACTTTGAACTAGTGGGGTGTATAGTAGTGGCCGAGAAGTCTCAATAGGCATAAGAAGCGGCGGTGATACTGGGTTATCTCTACGGTTATAATAGCCGGGCACCTAATTAGGCCAAAACTCAGAAGATCATAAAATAGGCAATTTATTATACTATTAGGGACGTCCAGTCCTTTTTAGGTATTATTATTTTTTACTGATCCTGGGTTAAGAAGTTTGCTAAAAAGGTGGCCCCTTTATATGGGTTTTTATGGAAGAACGTATTATTCACCTAGGGACGTATCTAATAACGAGTAATGGACGTCCTAAAAGACGCTTTAACGACGTCTCCTATCCTAATTAGACTTAATTACAGCCCTAAGGCTGGTTAGATTATTATTTGTATCGATACTAACTTAGTGGGCTAGGGAGTAGTGCTCTATTAACTAGTCGACGGGCGTTATATAGTTACTTAGTACAAAAGTGGTATTTAGAAGGGCACTAAGCTCAAATACAACTCAGGTAAGCTCGAATTAAGGGCCGTTCTAATAACTTTAAAAAAACTCAGGATGTATATCTACGGTATATAATTCACCTTAGAGACCAATACCCAGGTCCTAATCGGTTAGTTGAACAGCGGGGCGAATAATTTACTAGGTGCCCTATTTATACGATAGATCGTATAAATTCGGCTTTTTAATTTCAATATTAAACACTTACCTAAGAAGAAGAACACAACGGTAGACGGGCTATCGCATAAGCCTCTAAGCCCGTCTAATCAGGCTAAATATAAAGACCCCAACAAATTAAAAGAGTTCATTAATGCATAAATTTACCTAGTATCCGCTTACACATCCTAAGCCACCCAACCCAACACTACATCTATTCCCTTAAACTCCCCTCTCTTTTCTATACCTCACAAATAGCTCAGCCCTCATCAGACCTAATTAAACAAAACACAACAAATTATTTATTATTTAAACACCCTATTACAACCGGATAGAATTACAAAGGCGGCCTACCCAAGATTTAAAGCCCGGGCATAAATATTTATAACGAAGGGCGGCTACCTCTTCCAACGCCCGACCCACCAATACCTAACCCCCCAACGAATTATCAACAATAAAAAACTCCGAAAAGATCTAATTAAATAAGCCTACAGAGAATCTGGTCATCAGGGACGTAATACAACGTTCCAGCGGGTCTTTAAACTCTACTTCTAGTAAGGGGTATAAGAGGACGTCAAGAAGCAAGTAGCTGAATACCCAGCTTACCAACTAGCCCGACCAGGCCGCCAAGATGACCAGCATATCACCATAATACCTACAGGGTTACCTTAAACCCGGATCTCACTTAACATACAATAAATTAGTAAATGAGCCCTAATCGAAGCAAAGAATCACCTATTAGGCTAGCCAGAAACCCATCAAACCCTCTCCGTAACATCTAAGGCCGTTAGGAATTTCCTATAGGAAGACGTTATTTATTACCACGGGGTCTATAGGATAATAATTATCGACGGAGGATCAGAGAATAAAAGGGTAATAGAAGACCTAAATCGGAAGTATAGCTCTCATCGGAAAATTATCTCAGCGTATAACACCAGGGCCAACGGGCTTAATAAGAAAGGTCACTAAGTATTTACCCATACTCTTTTAACCTAGTTAAACGAAGGGAGAAAGAATTAAGGCACCATACTATACACAACGCTATTTATAGACCGAACAACTATTAGAGGACCAACTAGCTTTACGCCCTTCTATTTAAAAAACGGCTATAAAGCCGTTACTCTAATCGAGCTTAATACCCTTATATGGAGGATTCTGGACTGGAACGATGTCCATACGCCTAATCAGGAGCTCTCAGCGCGGATCCGTGCATTCCAGCAACTAGACGAAAACAGGGAGGAAGTTGTTATTTGCGTCGCTAAAGTCCATTAACGGCGGACTAACCAATTTAATAATATACACGTAAAAACCCTCCGGAAAAAGCGATTATAACTAGGAGACCTTATACTAGTTTATAACGAGAAATAAGCTATTAATAAGTCAAAGGAGCAAAAGATTTACTATTAATGGATTAGCCCTCTCCGAATTAGGGTTGTATACCCAACGGCTTCTTCATACCACCTAGAGACGCTAGCTAAGGACGAAATAACGCAATAAACGTATAGAGGATACCATCTTAAGAAGTTCGTATAATAAAACAGCGGGTTATAGGAACTAGAAGACCCTTATTAAGCAAAGAATGAACTCTGCGACGAGTTGCGAGATGCCCTCCTAAGTTTACTAAATAACTCAGGAGTCGACGACGACGACGATACGCCTAATTAGGCCACTTCACAGCCCCTCACAAGACTACAAGTAGTACAAGCCTAATGGGCAGAGGAAAGAAAAGAACTAGAAAAGAATATTGAGATATGGGAATGGTTAGGTAAGAAGGTTATAGTTGACCTGTAACCACTATCAACAGCAGAAAAGGCACAATACCAGAGTTTTACTAGTACCGGGACCTGATCAGCTGATAGTAAACATGTTTTCCTTGTACAATTGTTGCAAAGTTGTTGCCTTTTTTTTTTTTTTTTTTTTTTTTTGAATTATTATTTGAGTAACCAGATACCTTGATATTATGCACTGTTCCCTTACATTGGCCCCCCCCCAACATCCAACCAACATTTCCTTATATTTAACTTACATTTAGCTGCATTTTGCTTGTATCGCAGCCCTAATCAGCCGCATCTGGCTACATTTCCTTACATTTCGCGCGCATCGAGCTACATTATGGTAACGTTTTGCTGATATGGGGCGACATTACTACGTATTTCCTTAGTATTTTCCTATATTTCGAAGACGCACTAGTAGTATTCAACATCGCCTTTAAACACTTAGATAAGCATTTTACCCCTAATCAGAGTTTACTTACTATATTCTCTTTATATTTTGTTATTTATATTAAAGAAAAACTCATAATATTTATTATAGTAAGGGATAAAAAGCCCTTCTTTCTAAGACCCTCAAAAGCATTTTAAGGACAAGAAGTACCCTAACTCAAAGACCAGTACCCTGCTTCTTATCCCGATTAGTATACACAGGCCCGATTAGGGCTAATCCGAATACTCCATGTCCTTTAGAGTTACGAACCGCTTATTATCGCTGAATGACGTCAACCGCAGGATGGACTAGGCCTTCCCATAACTGCGCTCCTATTACTACTCCACCTCTATTGTGACCATGTCCTCCTAAAAGTAGTGCTACGAATTAACCGTCGGGGTATTATTAGGGATAACTGATCGACTAACTTTACTACGAAGACTTCCATCGGGTAACCGAGCACCATAGCTGTATATTATATAGAAATTAGGGTTATAGTAGTAATAGTGGGTTCTAGTCTTGTGAAAAAAGTAATTAGAGTAAGTGTTATTATACTCGCTAAGCAAAAGCATATACTCCCAAAAAGGAGCTATAATAACACCGTGATCAGGGCCGGTGAGTAATATACACCACCGTTCCTCATAATAACAGCAGGGAACACAGTTCCGACCACCAGTCGCATAAACAGTAAGAGCTGCACCAGCGTTCAGCTGGCCTCTAAGCTTTTATTCTAGAAGTCCGAAGTGTCCTTAGTGGGTTAATAATATAAAAACCTGATGACGAAATATACCATCAGGACTATATTTGCGCATAATCAGGCTTGGATGGGAAGCGGGAAGGGCCTACCAGAATCGTTGAGCCACTTTGGTGCGAGTATCGCCATGCTCGACAGCGTCGGCGAACTGGACCTCATAGTACAGTAACCCAATAAGCGGTTCGAGACGGGCCTAGATAAGAGAAGCTGAGATCTATAACTCTAATCAACCCTGGAGGAAGAAATAACTATGAAATGGGAGGACCTACGATAAGGTTAGTGTTATTAATGGTGATATACCGGCTACTCTTCGGGTGGGGGCAATCGAGAAACCATGGAGTCTCAGGGCTCGGAGTAGTGTGCTTACACTTATGATTAATTTCCTTGGGAGGTATTACGATCATCTGATTAGGTTTAAAAGTGAGGAATTGGGGATATAATAGTAGAAATTGATGAGAGGTGGTTGAGGTTATTGTTGGCCGGGAAGAAGTAGATCTGAGAAGGAGAGAAAGGGCTCTTTTATAACGAGCTGACGTAGGAAGCTTATAACCCGGATTCAATAGCAGCTAGAAAAAGGAAGGAATAGCTGGTCTAATTAAGATTAAAACGAGTTACTGCACTTACTCCACCGGAAAAGAAAAGCAACACAATAATTAGCCCCCCCTACCTTCCTAATAACCACATACTTACTTTAACATATCAACTGGACGAATAAAAATAATCCGTAGGGTAGTGTTTTATTACTAGTTGATATTCTCGTATTGGTCTAAGACGTAATTTTAATTTACTCCCTTAACTTTCCACTACCCAGACCTTATAAATAATAACTTACCCTCTTTCCTTTATATACTTAGAGTTCTTTTTACTATATCCTTAGCCCTAATTAGGTCTAACACTTTCCTACTAAACTCTTCTTATTTTTAAATAATCCCTTTACCTCCCTCACTTTAATTAGTAGCTGAACTACGTGATTATACGAACATTATTATACTACCGCTTCTTTTCTCTCAGTTAAGTTCAATCACAATACTCCTTCTATAATAATTACAATACTCCTTCCATAACAAGAACGACCGGAATTATAACTGCCCCCACGAAATAAGCAAACATTTAGGATACCTAATATGCATAAAACCACCTAAATATCTATATCATTATAGGTGGTATTACTAATCGCTAATACACACCTAATTAGGTGCAGGGCAATATTAAACGAATAAAAAACTTTACTTTTAAGGTACTAAATAATACAAGACCACTCAGCCCGATATCTAACCTAAGTACCGGATATATGAACCCGAGGCGGCCAGTAAGTACCCCAACGCCTAACAATAAGTTAAACCCTATACCATAATAATATTCGCCGATAAGCACCACAACAACAGCAGAACTCCGGGCTTGTTACGCTGCCGGCTTCGTAGCTAATAGTAGTTGGGATTTCTAGAACTATACCAAGGCCGATGGCATCTTAAAAGACCTCTTCAACACTCAGGGTTTCATACAATAATAGAAGTAGCTCGAAATAGGCTTAGTTAAAGCAGCCATTACACTAACAAAACGGGACCTAGAAAAGGCTAGTATTACGATTTATTCAACTCCGTGGCCCTAGGGAGACGTACTCTTTAAGCTAGAACAACTCGGCCCGTACATCGACCACACTAAACTCAAACTCCGCAAAGCTAATCTAATCTACTTCGTTACGGTCTATAGCGGCAATCACTTCACTAGCGTCTTTGTAAACTAGACCACAGGACGCGTACTCTAGTACAATAGTCTATGGAGTATGGGTTCCTTTAAGTAGCACTTTATAATCAATATACACAACCTTCTCTCTTAGTATAAGGTTATGGGCGCCCCCGAAACCCTGATTAGGTGTATTTGTACAAGCACAGCTATAACTAATGGCCCTTAATAGCCTGACGGCTAGGGGTATGGCATTTATATAGTAGAATAGTTCCACATTATCTTCTACGAAAACGCAGTATCCCATAAGTTAGCCTTTTCTTAAACTTCTCAGTAATCGAATACCCAAAGGCCGATTATATATCGCCGATAGGTTAACTAAATCACATAAGAGTTTTACGATTACCCCAAAGGAGGCCCGTTACGCCTGAAACCCCACAAAGCCTATACTATGTGGACCACTAAGCAGACCATAAAGGACACAGCAGCTCCGCCCAACAATAACAATAACGACGTTATACCTATAGGAAGTAAGCCTAATTAGACCTCTAAGAAGGATAAGCCGAGATAACGACCTATGAAACCTACTACATTACCTATAACCCGATTATTAACACCTCCTAAGTGTCCTTATAATACCAGCGTCCTAAGTAATATCACGCATAATACACTTCACAACTACGAAGATAAGCAGCAATACCTCACACAAGGTTATCGACACCTAATTAGACGACGCAATAAGGTGGCCGCCGTGAATCTTTAATTAGTTATAGCCTATAAGGAGGAGGAGTTCGCTGAGTAGGTGGACGACCCTTACGAGTTCGTAGCAATGCGTACGGGAGCATGGGAGCCCTTCCTTGCCCCTACTCGGCCCGATAGCTGGCAAGGACATGATCGTAAAGACGAAAAGCGTCGTTGGAGAGAGACGCAGGAGAAAGAGGAGCAAGAAGCCACACGTAAGGTAAAGATTAAGGAGGGGCTTAGCGGTTCACAGCGCTATAGCCTACGCCACCGACGGACCTGATCAGGCTTTTGTTCATATAATCTAATCATTTCCTTCATTTCCCTTCCTACACGTTGTTTATTATCTTGGCACGCAGGAGCTTGGAGCTAAGATAAGGGGACAATTGAAACCGTGCAGGGGGAAATGCTTACACTAAGCGGGTTTTTCCTTAGTCAGGCGCCAGCGAGCTATTTGAGAGAGGGGAACTGGGGACGCATTTCTAGCGGAGGACACAACAATGGACCAAAAACAACACATTATAGAACATCAGCAAGCATCGTTAATTAAATAGACGTATTCAGAGCTCTTTTTACCCGTTCACTTAGATCATATACCGCGAACAGTACGGAGGTTGCTTTACCACCGAGTAAACAAGGCCCCAACACTCACCAGTATCTACATCTAAGGCCGGAACCCCTCTTTAGCCCTGATCAGGTCTTAAGGTATCTCCTTACCTAGATTATAGCTCTGGTTAAGCGGTTTCGTACGAGTTAATCACCCTCACAGACCCGGGACGGAGGGTGCACGACCTATGGTCAATAGAGTGTATATGTTGTACAATACAGCACATACTGTTCACTGCATCCCCCGCTCCGTTGCAATACTTAACGCTCTTAACCTCGAATTCACACTTATCGATATCCACATATAAGCCTATAACACCTAGGCGCTCGAGGACCTTCTTAACCTTCTCTTTATAATTAAAAAGGGAACTGTCCAAATAAATCAGGACATCGTTAATATAAGTTAAGTAGAACTTATCTAAGAAGTCTCATAAGGTGTAGTTAATATATTACTAAAACGTTGCGGAGGCTCTAATTAAACTAAAAAGGGTAACCATTTATTCGTATAACTTATACCTTATCTTAAATACCGTCTTTTATTTATCTCCTTTTTTAACCTGGATCTTATAAAACGCAGCGATAACATCCAACTTTATTAACTACTTCACTTTTATTAGTGCCCTTAGGGTCTCGCTAATTAGGGGTAAGGGGTATCGGTCCTTCTTTATAATAGCGTTAAGGGTATAGTAATCGATGTAAAACCGTAACCCTCCTCTAAGTTTCCGGACAAATAGAATGGGTAATAATACAAGGGAACTATTAGCCCTAATAAACCCTTTATTTAATAATTTTATAAGGGTTTAGCGTAATATAATTAACTCTTCCCTTAATATGTTATATAGAGGTCCCTAGGTTATTAGTTTGTTTTAATTATAGGAGTCCTTTTTAATAAGGATAGTATGGTTAATGTTCTTTTGGTGTAGTGGTAGTTAATTAGCTTTATTTTGGTCGAAAATATATAAAAACGTATGGTAATGCGTAGAGAGTTTCGTCCTCGGGTCTATTTTCATTTTTAGTATTAGGGCCTTCTTAATATCGGCTAAATTTATAGAGAACGCGTTTAAGGTGGATATGCTAAGAGGGGTCTCTCTTCTCTTCTATGCCCGCCTAATTAGGGCTGAGAATACCGATCCAGTCTACTATTAGATTAAGAACTTTAGATCTTACTGGGCTTAACCCGGTTTCCTTTTTATTACCCAGTGGTCCATAACACTTATATATAGAGTACCTTATATTAGGTAAACCGTAACGTCATTATTAATTATCTAGGACCTTTTAAGGATAACGTCGTCTTTTTAGTTAGGAATAATATAAAAGAATAATTAGTATCGTTTATAACCATTAATATTAATATTAATGTAAATAACGTAGCGGATTACACTAGGAACTATAATAGTGACTTATATCAAGTTCCAAAGTGTAATACTAATACATAGTAAACAGAGTTTCTTAGCAAAGGCGTCGCTAATTAGGGCGTATATTAAACACCTTATATTAACAAAAGTAATTATATAACATATCCCATTAATCCCGATATTAACATAAAATAAGTCACAATCCATACTCTTTTTAACGACCTTCCATTCCTCTATAACTTATTCCTCCTAATAACGACTTTCACCAAGAGTTACTCTTTTCCCGAGTCCTCAGAGTCCTAATCAAAGCTACTATCCATTTCACTCTATTCCTTAGTTTTTCCTTTAAAAGTCTTAATCTTCCTTATTTCTTTTCGATCCTCAGGGCATTACTATTATATATACCCTTTTTTATTATAATTATAACATCTACGAGCTTCCTCTTAGCTTGGCCGTTTACGGACTTTCTTGTCCTTAACTAACTTATTTACCTTTATAAGTTCCCACTCCATCTAATTAGGTTAAGGGGACTCTAATCGACCATTCTATTTCTAAGGGAACTTAGTTCTTATTTGGTTAGGGGTTAACAATCTCCTACACCAACGCTTATAGCGGGTTTAATAGGATTCGTTATCTAATTCTAAACTTATACTTAGGAGTATTTAAGTGTATACAATGTATATTATTAGTTTATTAATTATACTAATAAGGGGGGCTCTTATTATGGTGTTTAGGGCTCTTTTAAGGTAATTAATCCTTATAACGTTTAGCTAGTGTCCTCCTTTTACTTCTACGAGCTCCTTTTCAAACTTAAGGAGGAAGTAAACGAAATTCTCGTTCTCCTTTTATCGTATAGTCCTTAGTTAATTAAGGGCTCGTACCTTTGTGTTAAGGTCCACATAGTAACCCTTTAAGTATTCCATAAATTTATCCGGGTTCTTCGACCCATTAGCCCCTCTTTACGCATAATAGGCACTCACTATGGTTTACATAGTGTTTTCTAGCTTAGAATAGATATAAGTGAATACGGTTAACTCTAAACTAAAGGCTTTTTTATTTACACTTATCTTCCCTCCTATCTCGAGGTACTATTATTAAAACTTTTTACGTAATCCATTAAACTTCGGTGGGTTAGGAATTTAATGTTTAACTTATCTCGGAGATAGTATATAAACCTAATTAGGGGGAATTAGTGTTATAAAGGGTATTAGGGACTAGTTTATCGTTAATGTCGGGTACCTAGGTTCTACTAGGACTTTTTGTAATAGTTGAATTTACTTTTGTTGGGTTTCTTATTTAATTATTTAGGTGGTCCGTATCTCTTATAGTTGGGTTATAAGTTGTCCGACTAGTTATACTAACTACTACGGGTTTCTAAATAGTTCAGCGTTACTTTCCATCGTTGCATAGTTATCGCTTATCTTAGCGTTTTACGTTTAGTAGTAACCGTAGTATACTTAATAACGTGGTCGAGGTACTCTACTACGAATATACGTATACGTCGTTTTAAGTTTATAATAACCTCTAGGTCTGATCAGGTTGTACTGATTAGTTTTAGATGTTTAGGGACTCCTTAGGTTAACCCGTCTAGAACTTCTTACTACTCTTATACAAATCGTAGGCTTCTATATTAGGTGTTTAATTAATTACCTTTAATGATTTTAAAAATAATATAATAGTCCAAGTACGTATATTATAACTAGTTATAGTAATTACTATGAGTATCTTTAAGATAAGGAGAAAGGAAGGAAAAGTTTGTTACCCCATAAATCCGTTGGATCCTAATTAGGTCTACCTAGGCCTGGTCAGGCTTAGTAAGCAGCGGTTGGCGTTGGACATGGCCGAGTGGTTCCGAGGCCTCTGATCGGGCCTTGGCCCGTGACACATAAACCCAGGATAGAGGGTGTATAACCTATGATTAATAAAGTATATGTATTATACAATATAGCACATACTGTTCACTGCATCCCCCGCTCCGTTGCACTACGAGGTTGCAATAATTCATACGCGGGTCGTGTCCCACCTATAATCTTAAGGGGTGGTCCTCGAGCCCTCTGCACCTAATACGTAGACCCAAAACGGAGGAGCTAAGTGTATTGTGGTAATTATTAAGGAGAAGGTTAGGACCCTTTGTGAAGTGGGTAAATTCCTTGAGATATTATGGCCCGAAATTGTTGTTATTACGACGTATTTATATAATAGAATGCTATCCGCAGTGTACAGCTGGAAAACGCCCTTTAAATGGTTTTATATATAGTTCCGTGGCCCAGATCTCGGGAAGCCTCACTAAGCCCACCTTTGAGTGTATAGGTGTAAGGTGTATACGTTCATAATAAATGACTAATTAGGTAAGAATAAATCGAAGAAACTCTAATTAAGAGGATAAATAGGTTACCTTATTGGGTATAGTATTAGTAACTCTTATTGTATTTAAAACCCGCTTATTGCTTATATTATTATAATACGAGATATTATATTTAGGGAAATAGAGTTCTTTAGTGGAAATATTAACGAATGATGAGATGACCTTAAAAACCTCAACTTAAATAAGCTTAACGCTCTTCTCATGCGACTATAGGTCTCACTTATAGGAGTCACGCTTCCAGAGTACACCCACATTATAGGCGAAGAGCTTAACGAAGTATAATACTTTAAAGACGAAGATATATAAGAATATATAACACCTTTATTACCGAAGTATATTGAAGTGTGATTTGAGATAATTACGCCGCCGCTAACCCTACCTACTTTGTTCTTTACTAGTTTAGAGAAGGTATTCAGAGTAAAGGGGTAAAGGAAAAAGTATACTTTGATTATTCCTAGGGTGTTTTATATATAAGAATTAATTCACAAAAGGATTCCGGTTACTACTCTGTGTACCTCCTAAGAGACCACCTTCCTAAGTAATATTAGAACAAGTAAATAACGAATAAGGATTAGAAAGAAGGCGAGAAACGCCGAAAGTTCCTGGAAAGGGAAGTACACGGGAACACTAGATTTGAAGGAATCACTATTATTAAAAGAGTTAATAGCCGTGGACTTACCCCTAAGCTTAGGATATATAAGGTTCCTAGGTATAAGTTAGTCTTAGACCTCCGTTAAGGAATAAACTATATTAATTCAGGAAAAGGCCGCCTTTTCTTTTGAGATATTGGGATCTCATAACGGAGGGCCTATGTTAAGTGACGGGGGGCCCATAGTCGTTAACCCGGCCTCTAGTGTTCTAGGAGAGGGCCGCCCTTTATTTTAGTGAGAATTCCAAATTAGTGTATTACCCCTAATACCTTAAAAGTATACTAATTTAGATAGCCACTTTTATAAGAAGGGATTCTGTGAAGTAAAGGAGAAGTACCTTATGAGCTACGAAGAGATGAACATATACGTTGTTATAGACCGAAAAGAAGCCGCTGGGCACCACATTTTGGGTTATTAGTGGGTATATATTTATAAAATAGATAAGAAGGGAGCCCTCTTAAAGCTTAAGGTAAGTATCGTTATTCGTAGAGACCAATAAGCTAAAAACACTCTTAAGGATATATACACGGTAACTCTCATAGGATAGTCGTTCTATATACTTATTACTACCACTACTCAGCAGAAACTCATGTTATTATAATATAATATAATTAACACCTTTATTCACACTCCGATTAACAAAATAGTATATATAGAGTTTCCACTAAACTATGAGTAACAGGTGAAGGTCCTGCAGCTAAAGAAGGCGTTATACGGCCTTTGTAGGTCCCCTTTATTATGGTAACGGTATTTAGAGAATAGGCTGAAAATAATGGGTATAGAATGCGTTATAGGCGAGAATTGTTATTAGTGAAAGGGTCTTATACTCTTCTTTTTTTATATTAATAATTATGTTCTCGTATTTCCCCCTAAGTATAGAAATACTACTAAGTACCTTATTAATAGGCTTAAAGAGAAGTACTATCTGGAAGGCGGAGACCCTCTTCACTGGTTTCTAGGGATTGAGATTATACGAGACCTAAAAACGTAGAAGATCTGGTTATCCTAAGTGGCCTATGCGAAGAAAATAGTAAGGCTTATTAGCGAAGGGACCATAGAAGGTACACCGAAGTACCACGTATAATACGTAATACCTATAACGAAAAAAGAGTTATTCTCGTATAAGGGTATCGCAACGAAGAAGGAGATCACTATGTATTAACACAAAGTCGGATTAATTTTATATTTAGTAGTGATAACGCGGTCTAATATCGCCTTCGCAGTGAGCTATCTCGCGAGATTCAACCAGAACCCTGGTAATAAGCACTAAAGGGCAGCAGATTGAGTACTATAATACATCTCGGACACCTGCTTCCTTAGTCTCGAATATGACGGCAACAATAAGAGCTTTAAGGTCGCCTTAGACGCTAGCTTCGCAGATAACTCGCTAGATCGGAAGAGCTTATAAGTGTACGTATTACGCTTTGTTGGAGGATTGATTGGATAGAGAACGAATAAATAAGATACAGTTACGACGTTAACAACGGAGGTAGAGCTCCTCGTACTCTCATAGGCGGCACGTGAAGCGATCTTTATGAGCCACCTCCTAGCCACTCTTAATGCTACTTATCTGAGTAGAGGAATAACGATTTAGTGTAATAACCTATAAATAATACATTTCATTAACGAAGAGCTAATTACATTATAAATAAAGCTCCGTTACGTTAATATACATAATTACTAATTTAAGTAAGAAGTTAAGAATAGTATAATTAATATTATTTATACGCCCACAAAGGATCTTATAATAAACGGACTCACAAAGAGTCTCACTTAGTAGCTATTTAAAGAGTTTGTGAAGTAACTAAATTTAGTAGAGAAGGAGATAGGACCACTACGCAAAGAGAATGATCCTTTCGCAGAGATCCCTTAGAGTAGAGGGATCTTTAAAGGAGGAGATGAATAGGGAGGAAGTCAGTAGGCCTGTTACCCCTAAAGGGTAGCCTCCGCTGCTACGTATAAAGCGTGTAAGAGGTGCTCCTCGAGGCGTAGGTACGCCGTAGAAACGAGACCCCGAGCCGCGAAGGCTAAAGGGGTATGTCAAAAGGGGCGGTAAGCCCGAGGCGCTGAAGGCGCTGGACGCGCTGAAGGCGTAGAAGGACCGCTCGAGGCACGCTTAGTCACACAAGGCGTGCTTAGTCACACAAGGCACACTAGAAAGGTGCTGTCGAATCCGCTGTACCAAGCGCCTAGTACGCTTCCGGCGCGCTCGAAGGTCTGCGCGCGGCGCAGAACAATGTTAGGCTGAAATGCGCCCTTGTATTAGCCACCTTAAGGGCTAAGTTCGCCCCTAAAGAACAGGGAGAACAAGAATAATTACACATTATTGAATATATCACGAATTGACCATTGAATCCGACAATTAATAATCTGATATGTGCTGAAAACAATTATTAAACTGAACCCTACTTATAACCGTTATTCTTATGCGTAATACTTATTTAATAATAACGATGACGACCCCTACTACGAAGATCATACTTTAGACGACCAGGGACTAGGTCCTTTAGTTTAACTAATTATAATCCTAAACGAAGACCAACAATTTGTGGGACACTATAAACCCATCGGTTAAGCACTCTAAGAACACCAAAGAAGAGACTTACAAAGAGATTACTCGAATACCAGAGTGGCCAGCAATCTCTAATCACCTAAAAGTAATCCGCTGAAGGGCTAAAAGCGCCTTAGGAAATAATGTAACTTAAAAACCCGACGAAATATTCGTCCTAGGCCCTAAAGTGTCTATAAAACGAGCTTACACTTTCGAAGACCTATCCCCTGCGAACCTCGCTTTATATAAAGAACAACGAGCGGAATACAATAATAACTATAAATATTATACTAAATAAATAAAAAGCGTATATACACTTTAGAACTAGTTCTACGAGATTATCGCTCTAGACCTTCTTAAGTATTATTATACCACGGATAAGGGATTTAACGAATAGGTCTTAAAACTATAAACTTACGTCGGCGGTGTGTTATACAAACACTAAGTGAACACAATAAAAGTATATTCTAAAATCTTAAGTTATCCTAATAAAAAGAGATTTACTATATAAAAGGATACTAAGGACTGGATTAGCCGCTAGGAGAGTATTCTCTATAAAACTCAAATTATAAATGTTCTATAAACTAAATACTCGAGTACTTGGTTTCCAGAGTTTATACGAGCTCTTAGTGGAAACCTTATTAAACCATGGATTTAAGTTTACTAGTTAATAATTAGAATTAAAATAATGAATAACTTACTTATATTAAATAAATTCCTCGTTAAGGTTTAATAAGTCCTCCGTTAAACGAAGGATATACGGAAAAATGGACAAGGAGTATTTGGACCTATAATGACAACTAGTGGACCAACTAATAGCGACGATAAACTATAATAAATAAGGACTTAACTATAAAAAGCCCGTGGTAGAGGCCGTGGAGGTTGTAGAAGGGGTAATGGGAAGAGTAAAGGGAAATAGTTACGCTCCCCAACTAATAGATCTAGTGACTTTGATGAGGGTAGGACATGTATAGTATACCTAAAACAAGGTCACTAGTTTTCGAAGTGCTAGCTAGTTTTCCCTAATAAGCGCCCTAATTACGTATACTATAATTAAGTATTTAAGAAGTTGGTTATTAAGCAACTTAAGAATAACAAAGACCTTACTAAGTGTATTTAGAGGTTTAAACTTATTATAGAATTAAGTTGACTTATAGAACGTTGTTAAGCCCGTATTTAAGTTGTGCTAGTAACCTTTTATGAAATATACTTATTTTATGGATCTGTAATCCTCGACTCTAGAGTTATAATCCACGTTTTCAACGACCCCTTATAGTTTATATAATTAACGGGAACTGCGCTTAGTGATTATCTCTAAGTAGGGACTTAATAAGTAGTAATTAATGGTTTTGGAATAGTGGATATTCGTATTAAGGGGCGAAACGGTAAACTACTTAAGTTTCGCTTATATAATATAGTACTCTATAAAGGGTTTACGAATAACTTTATTTCTTTAAAATGTTTACGCCAAAAGGGTTTTTAGTGGGATATTAGCCCCGGTAATAATTATATTAGGTGTATAAACTAAAATTACATTTATGAGTTATTTAAAATTTATAATTAAAATGTTCTCAATTATAGACTTATAAAGGATAAAATAGTACTTATAACAATCGTTCCACTCCCTTAACCTATACTAAATAAGCTCCTGAGAACTCCACGAAAAAACCATTTTATAAGTATAATAATCCGTAAACTTATCTAAGTAAGCGTAGAAAAATAGTATTAGAGATTTGGATACCTAAGGAGAAATACTCTAAATTACTTTAGTAATATAGTAAGGGGGGTGAGATTTTTGGATTAAAAAAGTAGAGACCCTGTAGAATGTAATGTGTGTAGGATAGTGAATATAATACACTAAATCCGCTGAGTACTAAAAGAGTCGGTTAAACGGGTAAAAGCCGGAGACCGTCTAATACTCGACTTTTACAACTATAATAAGGGATATGAAGGGTATACGTCCCTTATACTTTTTTTTAACCGAGCCTTAGGGTTAGTATAGGACTTTTACCTATAAAAGAGAATAATAGAGACGATCTTAGAAGTGTTATTCGAGTTACTTAACCATTTAAAACACGTTTATAATACGAAGGTCAAGTTCCTAGAAACTAATAACGAGCTTCTAAGATATCCATGCCTAGTAGTAGACCTAAAGGGGCGTGGAATAACAATTAAAACGTTAGTGCCTAATACGTAGGCTCAGAACGGAGGTACTGAAAGGCTCACTATAATTATTAAAGCTAAAACTAGGGTAATGGCTATTATAACGAATTTCCTAAGCTACTTATAACCTAAGATCGTTAAAACAATAATCTACCTCTATAACCGAACCCCATTATAAATATATAAGTAGAAAACACTTTACGAGCAGTTCCATAAGCAATTCTAGAGCGGAGAAGATGAGATTTATATGGTCCCTAACCTTTCCCACCTATAATCCTACGACTATAAGGCCTACACCCTGACGACCGATACGCAACTTAAGCGCTAACGGCGAAAGAAGCTCGCCCCTCGTACATGGATCGGCTTTTTAGTGGGCTACACATCAATCAATTAATTCAGAATATGGAACCCTCTTAAAAGGGACATCTTCACAACGAGGGACGTCGTATTTAACGAAAAAGCGCACTTCAATAAGAACTTTAAGGGTACCGTTAAGGAATTTCACTACCTAGACCTATAAGCGATCAAAACACAAATTCAAAAACTTATTAAACAAACCCAGATATAAACGTTAATATAAGACGCTAACGAGGAAGTAGAAGAGGTCACCCTTGTTCTCGAAATAAGTTTAGAATATAATAAAAGTACTCTAAAAACAAGCGCTGTTATAGAGATATACTCAGATGAGTTAAGATAGTACGACATAAGGTGCTTTGTGCTATACCCAACACTTAAAGTGTCACCACTAAGACCCTTATTATTTTTTATTACTTTAAAAATGGTTTTGGTTGTGAAGGGGTGGGGGGAAAGTGAGGGAGAAGTGTAATACAAAACCATAACCTTAAACCGTAGTATAAGTGCGGCGAGGTATAGAGTTTCGTTCAAATCTACTTTCTTAGTAGGAATAGCTTTAAAACGGAAATAATACTACGAAATACGATTAATGGACGGTTTCCTAGGTATACGTTTATAGTCTAATTAACCCAGTACTCCTAACGAGATTGGTCACCTTAGAACCTTTAATAAAAGTATATTAGATTAAAAGGTTGATGGGGAAGTGCTTTAATAATGCGACTTTTTTGGTGGGTTAAGAAAGCCTGGTCGAGAGGGGACTTCTACTAAGGGAAGTACTCTGGGTTATGTGTATAGAGAATTTTCTCCGCTAAGTTATAAGGGTAATACGCCTATAAGTACTCACTAAAAGAAACTACCCCCTCTCCCCATATTACATAATCGCTTAAAGGATTACTCGTATAGGGATAATTTTAGAACAACTAAAATAAGCCATCTAAGTGGCCATAAAGATTCCCGCTCCTAGGAGGAGGTTAGCAAAGAACAAGTACAAGGTAAGCAGATTCTCGGCTACTACTGGGTATATACTTATAAACTTAATAAGCATAGGAGGTTTATGAAATTCAAAGTACACCTCGTTATCCGTAGAAATTAACAATTAAGAGATAAGCGAGAAACGTATACTACTATGCTCGTAGGTATGTTGTTCCGAATCCTTATTATAATAACTACTCGCTTCAATATGGAGCTTCTATAGTATAACACGGTAAATGCCTTTGTGTATACAATAATTAATAAGGAAGTGTATATATAACTCCCACCTGGATACCGAAAAGTTAGACGGGTACTATACTTAAGAAAGGTGCTTTACGGCCTTAGGAGGTTACCTTTATTTTAGTAAAAGCACCTAGAAAGCGGGCTCCTAGAACTCGGCTTTTAATGAGTTGCCGGAGAGAACTATTGTTAGTAAAAGGAATAAGTTATGTTCTTTTTTTACGTTGACAACTACGTCTTAGCTTTTTTTCACAAGTTTTATAACGAGGTAATAGTGTTAATAAAAGAGCTTTAGAAATACTATTATTTAGAAAGTGGTTATAAGTTATAGTGGTTCTTAGGAATTAAGGTCTTAAGAGACCGAGTAATTAGGAAGATTTAGTTATTATAATTAGTATTCACTGAAAAGGTGAGAAAACTCTTATTAAATGCTAATAAGCTACTTAAAATGCATTTCGAAACCCTTATAATAACCTTTAAGTTATTCTTATATAACAGGGTAGCTAAACCATGGGAAATTAAGAAGTACTAATATAAGGTCGGAACTATTATGTATATAATTATGATAATATGCCCGGATATCGTATTCACCGTAAACCGTCTCGTACACTTTAATTAAAACCTAGGGCCGAGTTACTAGTGTATAGTGGATTAAGTACTCTAATACCTTTACTTAATGTGTTCTCTTTACTTAGAATACGGAGCTGCGCTGGGGAGCCCTAAGGATACTTTGGAAGTCGCTTCTGATGCTAGTTTCGCCGATAATACGTTTGATCGGAAGAGCTTTTAAGTGCTCGTAATGCGACTTTTTGGTGGAATTGTTATGTGGAAAGTAAGTAAATAATAAATAGTTATAATATTAATAATAGAAGCCGAGCTCCTCGCCTTGTTATATGTAGCAAAGGAAGCCATCTTCGCAAGCTGGTTAATCTCTATTTTGTAAATATAACTCCCCACGGAGGACGCTCAGAGTGCTGAGTTTGCGCCTTAAATACGCTCTCAACTACGAATTCATATATAATGCGATAACTAGTAAACCGTGCGCCTCGTGACCGCAGAATAAGTGCAGTTATAAATACGCTTGCGCTACGTTGATATTCATAATTATTGGTTATGTTAAGAAATTGAGAATAACTGCGTTAACGTCGCGTATACGCCGTCAGCTGAGCTATTGGTAGACGGACTAACAAAAGTGCTCCCGAAGCAGCTTTTTCAGGCGTTTCTTGCGTAGTTGAATATGAGTGATCAGCGGGCTCGTCTTGAAGATAACCGTCGTCGCGATATCGCCGTAGATGAGGCCCGCTGGGAGGCCGGGATGGCCAAGGATAACATATGGGACGTTAAGGCTTGTGATCCTTACGCTCCTAGGGGCTCGTGAACCCCGTAGGAAGGACGTATGAGAAGTGCTTTAGACGGAGGAAGACGAAATTCACGTCTCGAGACAATTATAGCGCTTGGAAATAGCTATTGAAGGGCGGATCAGGTGGTAGGAAGCCCACTAGATGGAGGCCTCCCTGAAGGGGCGTGTCGAATCCGCTGTACTAAGCGCCTAGTACGCTTCCGGTGCGCTCGAAGGTCTGCGCGCGGCGCGGAACAATGTTGGGCCGAAATGCGCCCTTGCACCAGCCACCTTAAGGGCTAAGTTCGCCCCTAAAGAACAGGGAGAACAAGAATAATTACACATTATTGAATACATCACGAATTGACCATTGAATCCGACAGGTGCCTCAGGGGCACTCACAGGGATAAGGACACAGAAGGACAATACACATCACAAATTGACCCCCTACATCGTGCCCATATTCAATTCTTGACAATTATATATATTAGACCTATATTTATTTCTTAGTGAGTCGCTTAATCCCCACTAAGGTTGCTAGTTAACCTAAGAGTACTAGGAGTATTATGCTCTACTTAGTTAGGTGGTCTACTTCTTCGTTGCCTTTTATCCCCTGGTACCCTGGGGCCCAGTGGGTATGTATATTGTATATCCTAGCCGCCTTATGAATTTCGAGGAAAGCCGTTTATAAGGATTCTAGAGCTTTACCCCGTATCCCCAAAATAATACAACCTCAACCGAACATCTACCAATTTTAGCGCGTATTATTAGTGCAGTGCTAAGGGGGGCCCCAGTCCCCGCGGTTTGCCGCTGCGTACTGGGGTAGATTAGGCTGTGCACTAATCGAACTCTTAGCAATGCAAATTTTTCCCACGAATCGAGCCGACGATTATTTAACCTAATAAACCGCCGGCAACTCGATATCACTTTCCATAGGCTAGATGAAGTCTTTAATTAACGAAGTAGAGGTTCCATTTAGCTTCCCAAAGGAGACGGGTTCTTTCCTAGTGTAAGTGGTACTCCTAGGTCCTATTATATTATTATTAACTAACTCCTTAGCTTCGCTTTCTCAATACAATCCCTTATATAAATAAAAACTATTTTTCGAAGAGTTATAATTGTGTTTTATCCATCGTAGAGCTTAGCGGAATAGGACTAAGAGGAATAAGCTATACCTCCTCTTACCGGTTATACGGATAACCGCCTAATACTAACGAGATACTATGACCACGAAGAGTACTCTAAAGTATTATACTTATTTTTTAAAAGAGGAGCTATACACGGAAGCCGTTTAAGTTATTAGGGAATTATGGTTACTAATAAGAGGAGCTCGTAATACGGGGGACGGCTATAGTGAACTATCGTTAGGGGATATTATGGGAAACCTTCGGTTAGGTCTCGGTAAAGGCTTTATTAAGTGTTAAGTGATGTTAACCTAGAGGCCCATCGTATAGTGGTCACGGGCAAAAGGCTTGAAATTCTGTGCTAATAGGCTTGACTTGTAGAATATCTTTGGTAGCCCTACACGCCGAATACCCCTCGGGAGGCCAGCAACGGCGTTAAATATTACACACACACACACACACACACATCCCCAAAATAATACTAGTATTATCAATATAAATATAAATAAGCTGGCCCTAAGATATACGGAGGGCCCGCTAGAGCCCTATCCTCACTCCTTCAGCCTCGTCATTAAACACTTCTGCTAGGCCAAGTTGGCTATAGCCTTGGGTTATACTCTTATTACTTTCATAGATAACGAATCCATATTTTGTAACTTTATTAGACGCTTTAGAACTGTTTGAATAGATATTATGTAGTTATTTGGGATGGTTTTTAGTTAGCTTTAGAAGGTTTTAGTAGTTTTTTTTTCGATTGTAGAATTATTGGGTTTTGTGACCCTGGGAGGTATTGTGGTTGGAGTAGTGTTAGTTTTGGGACCCTTGAGATGAGGCCCGTTGTTCGTTGAAATTGTGTTTGTTGTTTCTTTTATTATGAGAGTTTTGAGATTAATGGGTGTTGTTGATTAATCTTTTGTAGTCGTATTGCGAAGTGTAAGTGTGCCCCTTCTAAAGCCACTTTCTTAGTAGGTAGGCTGGTATTTCGAAGAAGTTTATTGGTTAGGGTTGTTTTTTAGATTAGGAGGATGGCTTAGGCTGCTTTTGTGATAACTTTGTTAACCTTTTAGACGAGGCCTTTTTGGCCTATGTTAATAATCCCTCCTTAGTGGGGGGGTAGTGTTACTTAGGGCTAGTTTAGTTAGCCCCCCGAACTCGGTTTTGGCTTTGTATAGGGCTATTAGGAGGACATAGGTGATAACCACCTTCCGTATAACAACTGCTGGGATCCCTCCGTTTATGTTTATTAGGTGCCCTAAGTGCTGGGTTGCTTTTTTTGCTATAGTTACCCTTATTTCGATGTGGTATTAGAAAGAGAGTCTTTTATCGAACTAAACCCCTAACCAACGGATCGGCTCGACCAAGGCTTTGATTTTAAGGTCTTTAACTTTAATCCTAGGTAAGTCTTTTAGTTACTTATATTTCCTAGTGAAGTGGGTAGTTTTATATTTAATTAGGTTAAAGGAGACCATATTATCGGCACCCCAGTCTAGAATTTGGGTAACCTGTTGGCTTAAGGATATAGCATTGTCCTTGAGGGATGGGCTGGTAATTAAAAGGCCTATATCGTCTATATATCTAAACTGAAGCCTTAGGTCTTTAACTAGGATATCGGAAATATAAAGTAGGAAAATAATAGGTGATAATGGGGAGCCCTGAGGTAGCCCACAGGTTAAAGGGAAGTTCTTCGTTATTACCTCTTTGAACTTAACCCTAGTAATATAGTCTAATACAAAGGTATAAATTAGCCTGATCAGGTTATTAGGCCAGCCCTGTTACCATAGATAGATAATAAGGCGGTTCCGAAGAACAGAATCAAAGGCCCCCTTCACACCTATTATCACTAATGTAGTTGTAAGCCCCTTATCGAGGGCTTGTTCAATATCGTGTGTGAGACAGGTTATTAGGTCGATAACTGCCCTGCTTGGTAAGGCCCTTATTTGTTATAGGCTGGCCACCCCTTCTAGGATAATAAGGTAGGCTATTCTCCTAGTTATTAATCTCTTAAGCCCTTTGCCTAGGTAGGATAGGAGGGTTATTAGTTTCTAGGATCCAGCCTTTAAGAAGTCGGTTTTTCTAAATCTCTGAATTATAATAACCTCTATTCTATGGAAGGGCTAGGGGAAGTAGCTGGCCTTAAAGTATACTTAGAATAGTAGCCTGATAGGCTTAGCTATAAGGTCCTAGTAAGTTTTAAGTAGTCTTATGGTGATTCCGTTGATACTAGGGGTTATAGTCTTTATTAGGGTAGCTGCCCTTACTTCCTCTTAACTAATCGTAGCCTGCTAGGGTATTTATTATCTTAGGACCGTGGCCACGTCGAAGGGGTCCCCAGGTAAGTCATCCATATCATCAAACCTCTCTAGTAGAGCCCTCCGTAGGGCCTGGGCCTTATCCTGGTTATTGTTATGCATCTAGCCCTTAACTATTAAGGGGGGGGCTTTAACTACTAATTTAATTTTATATTAACCTATTGTTTTATAAAAGTCCTAATTAGATATAGCCCCTTTAATTTTAGTAACCTAATAAGTTCGTTTAGTTTTCCTAATTATTTCTAAGAAGACCTTTTATTCTTTAAGGATAGGGGGTAGTGAGGTTAAGGTTAGCTCTGGTTCCCGTATTTGTTGGATATGGGTTTTAAGGTAGGATTAGTGGACTTTAAAGTATTTTTTTATTTATTAGGAGGCCCACTTTCCCCAGCTTTATTATCTTTTCCTTATTACTTAGATAATTTTTAAGAATAAGCTGATAATCCGGCTAGCCTGGGCGTTTAGCTTAGCTAAGGTGGGTAGGTCCTTAAGGGTAAGTAAAGTTAAGGCCCCTATTCTAATTAGGTTTTTAAACTGAGGAAGGGCTAAATTCGGGACTAATATTAGTTCTAATTAGTATGTTTATTGTTATTTATTATTATTAAGGGGGATGATGATTATGATAAGTTGGTGATTAGTTCCTGGTTGTAGGTGTAGGTAAGGTCCTGTGTGTATAAGGGGGATATTTGAGAAGGTTAGGTCAAGGACGTGACTATGGGTGTGGGTTAGAGCCCCTGCTTCTCCAATAATGGAGAGGCCATGGTTATTAACCTAGTCGGCTAGATTATCTCCTCTATTCCGGTTAGTGGATCCTAGTTCCTAGGAGTAGTGGTGAGTATTGAAATCCCTAGTTATAAGGGCTTATAGTAGTGGTTAGTATCCTAGGAGGGTGGTTGTTATATGGTTATAAGGATCGCCTGGTTATTTATAGATGTTTATAATAGTAGTGTTATTAACCTTTAACCATAGGATATCCCTTGTTTGGATAGGTCTTTATTGTTACACTTGTAGCCTTATCCCCTTCCGTATATATGTTATTACCCTGGGCCTTGTTTCCTTATTATCCCAAAAATCAACTAAGATAAAAGAATTGTACATAGGGTATATATTAATTTATATTCTATTAGTGTAGCCTATCCAGGGCTCTTAGATAAGTACAATGTTGACCTGATTAGCCTAGCAGAGCTCTAGGAAATTTGTGTGTATTGGGGTCTTTTCCCCCACGTTACATTAGGCTACACATAGTACCCATGGGGGGGCCTGTTTAGACCTACACCTCCGAGTCAAGGTCCAGGTGGGTATAGGTATTAGTGATATTGTAGTTAGGTTTTTAAACTACCCTCTAGCTCCTGTTTTGGAGAGGGTAGATAGGGTGGTTAGTCTAAGGGAGGGCCTCGGGGTTTTCCACTTTATTTTTATCCATACTACTAGTTATATTCTTATTACCTAAGTATATGATTAATCCTTAGGAGGGGGTCCTAGTGTATAGGTACTTAGAGCTAGGTTATTGGCCCTGATTAGAATAGGAGTCCTAGGGTTGTTGAGTATTGCTTTGGGTGGTGGTCTGGTTAGTGTTATCGTGGGCCTCGGAGGCCTTTTACCCAGCCTTCCGAATCCGTCCACGTTCCTTTCAGCCTAGGAGGGTAAGATGACCGTTGACCATTAGGGGCTTAACTGGATAGTTTATATGGCTAACCTAGAAAGGCCCTAAATAATTAGTATACTTTGGTTTAGTTGTATAAGGCTCGGTCTCGTGGGAGTCTAAGGGCTTGTCACAATTATTATAGAGTGGCTATTAGTTATAGTACCGGTTTATATAATATCCCTAGTAACCAGGGTTATACTTAAGTAGGGTCCTCTTTTTCCTAATAAGCTGGGCCTTATTAATCTAATTAAATAATTTAAAGGGTAGCACCTCGACTATAAAAGAGATAACCTAAGTAATTTCATTTATAATAGGGTTTAGGCTAAGGTGGGATTACTAAGCTAGGAATAACTCGTGGCCAGTCTAGGCAAGAACCTCCTCCCTAATCAGGGTTAATATGTGTCATGATATAGCCCACAATTACTGTCCCGTAATTGTGGTTCCACTTTTGCGACAGTTATGAGCCCTTGTCTCTACGAGCCCTCTAGTTGAATGGCTAAACGCCTCACTAAAGTGGCAGTATGTGGGCCGACCTAGAGGCCATGGGTTCGAGCCTCGTTGTGCTCACCCATTCTCGCTTCAGCAGCAAGTCACCGAAATGGAAGGTTAGACTTGCCAGCTGGGAGCAGCCGGCACCCAGTAACAGTCAACAAAAACTGGCTTGTGAGCTGCGAGTGTAAGCCGGTGCTGATTGCTTAGTCAGCAGACCTCTTCTCTCCTCGGTCTGGGGGGGTGTGTCATGATATAGCCCACAATTACTGTCCCGTAATTGTGGTTCCACTTTTGCGACAATATGTTAATACTTTCCCCATTTAGGCTTTGGAGCTTAGATAGGTAATATGGGATAGTGTATATAAATTATTTTATGGGGGTTTTTATTTTAAAGGCCCCTAAATAATTTATTAATTTTTATTTATTTCTAAGAAGGTTTTGTTGCATTTGTTTATTTAGGGGCTTTAAGGAGTATTTAGTTGAGATATAGTAAATGTGTAGGATATCTCCTAGTTGTAGGCCAAGGGCCTAGTAGACTGTACGGCATAGGGCGAAAAGGGCGTTCTTCCGGGCAGTACCCAGGCCTTCCTCGGGGATATGGACGAAAACCTGGAGGTCTTCTAGCTGAGCTTAGGTTTGTGGGCGGGTAGGGGCTTAGTGTTGGGCCGGGGTTGAGGCCGGGGCGGAGGCCGGGGCTGAGACTGGGGCTGGGGTTGGGGTTAATACTATAATAGTAACCCAATTCCGGGTTAAAATTAGAGTAACTTTGTTATTTATTAACTTTTTTAGGACTTAGATCATATAAGTTGTCGCCTCCTTTGTGATCTGCTTTTTTGGCCCCTTAAAACTAGAGACCACGTTGTTAATAAACTGGGTAATGGCCAAAAAGACACCTTTTCGGTCCTTATAGCGTCTGGTTTATTCATCGAAGGCGGCTAGGATAAATTTAGTGGTCACCCCGTTTACGTTTAAGGGCCCCTTTGCCGTAGAAGGGGTTGTATTAGGAGAGTTGGGCTGGCTTCCCCCAAGGCTGGGCTGGAGTGGTTGGGCCTTAGTGTTGCGGTGGTGCTTAGCCTTTGAGGGAGGGGCTGGCTCTGGAGGTGACCCAGAGCCCTGATTAGGGCTGGCCGGAGGGGCCGGTTATAGTCCGGTGCCCACCGGAGGCTGTGAGGCTATCATAGGACGGCTCTAAAAGGGAGAAGTGAAAACTTTTTAATTATTAAAGATCTTGGTGGTATATCACCTATTTTACTAATAGTGGATACTAAGAAAAATTAGGCGAGAGGGAAGTTTGGATGAGTAGTTGACGACGTTTAATTACACTTTATCTCTAACCTTATGCTACTCAGCTGGTCCCCTAGTGCAGTTCGTAGAGTCCTCGCCTTGCTACTGAGCAGCTGCTATTACTACTTAAATGAACCCTATGGCGTCCTTCATCCTCTCGGCTAGTTACTTCGCTATTTCCTCTCAATTCGTTTCTAGTTAATTATCTTCTTCTACTACTAATAAAGGATTAACATAGTATCTATACTCTATAAAAAATAGGGACATTATTATAGTAGTACTCGTTTAGTTCCTAAGGGCTAATTCTACGCTGAGCAATAGTTCCCCCTAATCGTCCTAAGTATATATTATATATACACAGAGAATTGCTTAGATCTCCTAGTTAAGGCGTTCTGTCCCTTTATTTGTTTATAGGTAATAAGTAATACTTAGTAGCCATTTTACACTAGTTAACTTATAGAATTCTTTTTAAAATCGGCTTATCTAATTCGATCCTCGGTTACTAATTATTATTTATAATATTCCATAGAACCTATAATAATAGGAGAGGAACCACTAAGTCAATCTTCAGCGTCCATCATCTCCATCTCTTTTAACATAGGGTTCTTCGATAACCTGTTTATAATAACCCATAAATACTAGGCCTTTTTCTTTTTTATTAGAGGAAAATTAGTGATAGAATCTATTAATAAGTCGTAGTAGATGTTGTTAGGCACCAGTAGGGGTTTAAGGAACCCTTTTTTAGCTTACCTCCAAATATGTATCCCTTTATAAGTATTGTAGTTTCTTATAAACCTCTGAACTATCTAAGACTAGCATGGTTCAGAAAACTATTTACTTATTATTGTTAATATACTATTACGTCCTAAGTAACTATTAGTATATAAGTTATAACACTTTTATATAATCTTAGTTTATAATTCATTTATGTAATTATTATTGTTTTCCCCCCCTAATACCCATAATCAATCTCTCCATACTAATCTTCCTAGCTTATCGAGTTCATATTCAGGGATTTAAACCTTTAGCTAAAGTTTTAGTGGGAAGTTTCTCCTCTTTTTTTTATCATTAAATAAGTAGCTCAGTATACTCCATCGGCTTTCATAGTTCTATCCCAAAGGGCCTATAGTGTAGGGTTAGCGTTAAAAATAGTAGCTTATAGTATTTCCAGTGTATTTTCGGGAATTCGTCTAATTCGAGGGTTACCGGGTGGAGTACAACTTAGCTATACGGAGTCGGGAATTATCTAAATTACCCGGCCTTTTTCCTCTTATTATCCCATCCTTAGGGGATATCCTATTCCCTTATTAATACTACATTAGGTACTATCACTTTCTTTCTTAGTTAATACTTAATCCTAAAGTTATACTAGGATAATCCTTTGACCCAGCGGCTTTATCTCTCAGTTAAGCATTACTTTTTTATAAAATACTCTAAACCCTTATAATCCATTAAAATAATAAAATGCCGTATACTACAGAGTTTAGCCCTCTAGGATCGTAAATAGGTGAGTACTACGAGAAGCTCCTTATTATAAATCAGGTAATTATACTCTGCTAGCGATAGTTTCTGTGAATAAAACCCTACTAACCTCCAATAACCCTCTGGGTTTTTTTTTAAATAATACACCACCCAAAGCAAACCCTGAGTAGTCTGTTTCGACACGTGTTTCGCCGTCCAGGTTAAATTACCGTAGGAACAGCTCTTCTATAAACATCCTCTTTAACGTCTCGAATACTTCTCCTTAAGCTATTCTCTAATAAAAACTATCCCCTTTTTCATTAATCGGATTAAGGGCTCCACTAGCCCACTATACCTTAGTATAAATATACGATAATAGTTAATGAAACCTAACAAACTTTGTATAGCCTTAAGGGACCTAGGGGCCAACTACTCTTTAATAACTTTTAACTTATTAGAATTACACAATAAACCCTTTCCCACGATAATAATAAAATTAACGTATTTCACCTTTTTAACATAAAATTCACACTTCTTCGGGTTTAGGTTAAGGCCAGCTTTAGCTAGGGCCTGGAGAACCACTCATGCTTTCTCCTTATGATCCCTCTTCGAGCCACTAATATAGATAAGGACATTATTTATATAAGCTGTAATAAAGTTATTTAGGAATTTCCATAGGAAAGTGTTAATATATTACTAGAATATTACTAGGGCACCGGTGAGCCCGAAAAGGTAAACTACCCACTTAAATAACCCGTATCCTATTCTAAAAATAATCTTCTCCAAGTCTCCTTCGGCGATCCATATCTTATAAAAAGTAACTATAAAATTAAATTTCGTAAACTATTTAATAATAACTATTCTACTAAGAGTTTCTAATATTAGTGGGAATAAGTAACGGTCCTTTTTTGTAATAGTGTTTAGGGCTTTATAATTAATACAAAATCTTAATTCACCTCCTAATTTTTTAGCGAATAATACGGGAGCACCAAGTACTAAGCAGCTAGCTCGAATAAACGCCTTATCCAGTAGGTCGTTAAACATCTTTTTTAGTACTAGTAACTCTTCTCTTAATATAGTATATAAAGGTCCCCAAGGGAGTTAGGGCTCCTTCCCTTTTAGCCCTATCTCCAAAGGGATTACGTGGTCCATACTTAGTTGGTGGGGGGGCACCAGGTGCACTTTAGTTAGGTCAAATAAATCTCTAAACTCCTTATACACCCATTCTAATACTAGCCTCGAAATATCTTCCTATTTTTGTAGTTCCAGCTTTACGAGAACCTTCTTAATATTTTATAAACTGGCTACTATAACAACAACTAGTGGTCTATAGTTGTTTTTTATCTTCTTTTTTACGTTATACAATAAACTATAGTAAATAGTGCCGCTAGTAATAGTCTAGTCCGACGTATCTCTAATATGTTTTCGGGCTCTTCTTTATTAGAAAAGTATACTCTTACTCTTCTTTTACTATAAATAAACTAGTAAATACTAGTATTATACTTTACCTTATTCTAAACTATCCAAAGATTTCCCAAAAGTATATCCAATTTTAAATTATTTTTTATATATAACGTGGTTCATCAGTGAGTGGACCACCATCAGTGACCAGGCCACTTTTCCCACCTTCACCACCTTCTAGTTTTAATATGTAATTTCTTTTATAAAACAATGTCCGAAGCCTCGCCTGAACATAGGATTATTCTAGTAATTAATATAATCCGATTAATACTACGATTAAGCATCCGACGTATAGCAACCATTTATAATATTCCGAAAACTACCCTCTAGTTTAGAATAAAGGGTTAAAGTGTAAAGGTCGATAATAGGAATGCGTAGCTGAATTTAATAGAAACCGAGGAGGAGGTAATTGTTTAATACATTATTAACCTGGATTCTCGAGGATTCTCACTTTGATGTATAGATATGGAAGATATAGTTAATACACTACTCTGGAAATGTCAACTTCCCTCTCGCCTAATTTTTCTTGGCATCTGCTGTTAGTGAAATAGGTAATATATCACCAAGATCCTTAATAGTTGAAAACTCTTCACTTCTCTTTCCCGGAGCCTTTTTGTGATGGCCTCTTAACCTCTGGTGGGTACTGGACTATAGCCGGCCCCTCCGGCCGGCCCTAATCGAGGCTCTGGACCACCTCTAAAGCCGACCCCTACCATAAGGGCTAAGCGCCGTCGTAACACCGAGGCCTAACTACCCCGGCCCAGCCTTATGGGAAACTAGCCTAACACTCCTGATACAGCCTCCTTTACGGTAAAGGGGCCCTCGAACATAAACGGGACGGTTACTGGATCTATCCTAGCCGCCTTGGATGAATAAGCTAGACTTTACGAGGCCCGAAAGGATGTCTTCTTAACTATCGCCCAGTCCGTTAATAATGTGGTCTCCAGCTTTGAGGGGCCTAGAAAGCAGATCGTAAAGGAGGCTACGACCTATGTGATTCAGGCCCTAAAGAGGCTTATAAAGAATGAAGCTACACTTACCCCGACCCTACCCCGGAACTGGGTTGCCGTTATAGCCTTAACCCCGGCTATAACCCCAGCCCCAGCCCCGGCCCCGGCCCAAAACCGGGCCCCTACCCGCCTACAAACCCAAGCACAGCTGGAAGATCTCCGGGTTTTCATCCGTATCCCCGAGGAAGGCCTGGAGGCTGCCCGGAAGAACGCCCCCTTCGCCCTACGCCGTACAGTCTGCTAGGCCCTTGGCCTATAACTAGGAGATATCCCATATCTCTACTATATTTTAACTGGATACTCCTTGAAGCCCCTAAATAAACAAATCCAATAAAGCCTTATTAGAAATAAATAAAAGCTAGTAGACTGCTTAGGGGCTTTTAAAATAGAAACCCCCATAAAATAGTTCATATACGCCGTCCTATGCTACCTATTTAAGCTCTAAAGCCTAAATGGGGAAAGTATTGATATATTAACCCTGATTAGGGAGGAGGTTATTACCTAGACTGGCCGCGAGCTAGTCCTAGCTCGGTAATCCCACCTCGGCCTAAACCCTATTATAAACAAAGTTACTTGGGTTATCTCCTTTACGGTTAAGGTACCACCTTTTAGATTATTCAACTAAAGTAGTAAGGCCCAGCTTATTAGGAAAAAGAGGACCCTACTTAGGTATAACCCTGGTTACTAGGGATACCACATAAACTAGTACTATAACCGGTGGCTACTCTGTAATAACTGCGGTAAGTCCTTAGACTCCCACGAGACCGAGCCTTGTATAGCTAAGCTGAAGTGTACTAACTACTTAGGGCCCTTCTAGGCTGGCCATATAAACTGTCCAACTAGGCCCCTAGTAGTCAACGGTCATCCTACCCTCCTAGGCCGAAAAGAACGTGGACGGATTCGGAAGGCTGGGTAAAAGGCCTCCGAGGCCCGCAATAATACCAACTAAACCACCACCCAAAGTAGTACTTAATAACCCCAAAACTCCCGCCCTGATCAGGGCCAATAACTCAGCTCTAAGTACTTATACGCTAGGACCCCCTCCTAAGGATCGATTATATGCCTAGGTGATGAGGATTCAGCTAGTAGTATGGATAAAAACGAAGCGGAAGACCCCGAGGCCCTCCCTCAGACCAACCACCCCATCTACCCTCTCCGAAATAGGAGCCAGAGGGTAGCTCAAAAACCTGACTACAATATCACTAATACCTACACCCACCTGGACCTCGACTCAGAGGCGTAGGCCTAAACAAGCCCCCCCACGGGTGCTACGTATAGCCTAATATAACGTAGGAAAAAAGCCTCCAACACACACAGCTTTCCTAGAGCTCTGCTGGGCTAATCAGGTCGACATCGTACTTATCCAGGAGCCCTGGATAGGCTACACCAACAGAATGCAGATCAATACACACCCTGGGTACAATTCCTTTATCCCAGTTAATTTTTAGGACAATAGGGAAACAAGGCCCATGGTAATAACATATATACGGAAAAGGATAAGGCTACAAATACAACAACAAAGACCTATCTAAACAAGGGATATCCTATGATTAAAGGTTAATAATACTACTATTATAAACGTTTATAAATAACCAGGCGATCCTTATAACTAAACAACGACCACCCTCCTAGGATACTAACCACTAATACGAGCCCTTATAACTGGGGATTTTAACACTCACCATTACTCCTAGGAACCAGGATCCGTTAGCCGGAATAGAGGAGATAATCTAGCCGACTAGGTTAATAACCATGGCCTCTCCTTTATTAGAGAAGCAGGGGCTCCAACCCACACCCATGGTCACATCCTTGACCTAACCTTCTTAAATATCCCCCTTATACACGCAGAACTCTATCCATACCTATATCTAGGAGCTGATCACCAGCCTATTATAACTATTATCCCCCTCAATAATAATAAACAACAACAAATATACTAATTAGGGCCAATATTAGTCCCGGATTCGGCCCTTCTTCGGTTTAAAAACCTAATTAAAGTAAGGACCTTAACTTTTCTTACCTTTAAGGACCTACTCACCTTAACTAAGCTAAACGCCTAAGCTAGCCGGATCGCCAACTTATTCTTAACGGTTATCTAAATAATAGGGAAAAAATAATAAAGTTGGGGAAAGTGGGCCCCTTAGTGAATAGAAGAGTATTATAAAACCCACTAATCCTACCTTAAAGCCCATACCCAATAGGTATGGGAACCAAAGCTAACTTCGGCCTTATTACCCCCTATTCTTAAAAAGCAAAAAATCTTCTTAAAAATAATTAGGAAAGCTAAACGGGTTTTTTGGGCTACTAAAATCGAAGGGGCTATATCCGATTAGGACTTATATAAAATAATGGGTTGGTGTAAAGTTAGTTTAGTAGTTAAAGCCCCCCCTTTAGTAGTTGAGGGCTAGACGTATAACGATAACTAGGACAAGGCCCAGGCCCTACGGAGGGCCCTGCTGGAGAGGTTCGATAATACGGATGACCTACCTGGGGACCCCTTCGACGTGGCCACGGTCCCAAGACGACAAATACCCTAGTAGGCTACGATTAGTCAGGAGGAAGTAAAAGCAACCACCCTAATAAAGACTACGACCCCTAGTATCGATGGGATCACCACAAAATTACTTAAGGCTTACTGGGACCTTATAGCTAAGCTTATCAGGCTATTATTCTAGGTATATATTAAGGCCAGCTACTTCCCCTAACCCTTCCGTAGAGCAAAGGTTATTATAATTTAGAAGCTTAGAAAGACCGACTTCTCAAAGGCTGGATCCTGGAGACCAATAACCCTCCTATCCTACCTAGGCAAGGGGCTTAAGAGACTAATAACTAGGAGAATAGCTAACCTCACTATCTTGGAAGGGGTGGCCAGCCCATAGCAAATAGGGGCCCTACTAGGCAGGGCAGTTACCGACTTAACGACTTGTCTTATATACGATATCGAATAGGCCCTCGATAAGGGGCTCACAATTACACTAGTGATAATAGATGTGAAGGGGGCCTTTGACTCTGTTCTTCGGAACCGCCTTATTATCCGTCTACGGTAACAGAGCTGGCCTAATAGCCTAATTAGGCTGGTTTATGCCTTTGTATTAGGCCGCACTACTAGGGTCAGGTTTAAAAAGGTAATAACAGAGGACTTCCCTTTAACCTATGGGCTACCCTAGGGCTCCCCATTATCACCTATTATTTTCCTATTTTATATTTCCGATATCCTAATTAAAAACTTAAGGCTCCGGTTTGGATATATAGACGATATAAGCCTTTTAATTACTAGCTTATCCCTTAAGGATAATACTATATCCTTAAGTTAACGGGTTACCTAAATCCTAAACTAGGGCACCGATAATAAGGTCTCCTTTGACCTAGCTAAATATGAAGCTATCCACTTCACTAGGAAACATAAGCAACTAAAGGACCTACCTAGGATCAAAACTAGAGACCTTAAAATCAAAGCCTCGGTCAAGCCGATCCGTTGGCTAGGGGTTTGGTTTAATAAAAGACTCTTTTTCTAATACTACGTCGAAATAAGGGTAACTATAACAAAAAAGGCAGCCCAGCACCTAGGGCACCTAATAAACACAAAAAGAGGGATCCCAATAACTGTTATACGGAAGGTGGTCATTACCTATGTCCTCCTAATAGCCCTATACGGAGCTAAAACCTGGTTCGGGGGGCTACCTAAGCTAGCCCTAAATAACATTACCCCCCCTTAAAGAGGGGGGATTATTAATATAGGCCAGAAGGGCCTCGTCCAGAAGGTCAATAAGGTTATTATAAGAGTGGCCCGAGCCATCCTCCTAGTTTAGAAAATAACCCCAATAAGTAACCTCCTCTGAGATACCAGCTTGCTTACTAGGAAAGTAGTTTTAGAAGGGGTACGCTTACGCTTCGTAGTCTAACTATAAAAGGTCGACTAATAACACTTATTAGTCCTAAGGCTTGCATAATAAGGGAGGTAGTAAACATAACTTTAACGGATAGTAGGCCTCGTTTTAAAGATCCCAAGGTTAGTACTACTTTAATTATAATACCTTCTAAGGTCATAAGACCCGATAATCCTATAAATAAAGGAGAAGGCTACTAAGGCCTTTCGGAACTAGCTAAAAACCGTCCTAGACGATCATATAATTATCTATTTAGATGGCTCTAAGGTACCCAATAGGGCTACAGGATACGGGTTCGTCATCTATAGAGGCAATAAGCGGATAACCCAGGGCTATGGCCAACTCGGCCTAGTAAAAGTGTTTAATGGAGAAGTTGAAGGGGCGAGGGTAGGGCTCCAGCGGGCCCTCCTTACCTCCCAAAGCCAACCTATACACATCTATATCAATAATATTAGCGTTATTCGGGGAATACGGGGCGAAGCTCTAAACTCCTCACAAAAAGCCTTTATTAAGATCCATAAGGCGGCTAGAATATATAATATATACACCCACTAGGCCCCAGGGCATCAGGGGATAAAAGGCAACAAAAAAGTAAACCACTTAACTAAGCAGGGCACTACACTCCCAGTACCTTTAGGCCAACTAGTAACCCTAATAGGGATCAAACAATTCACCAAAAAACGGATACAAGCCCAATAAATACAATAGTAGTATAAGGAAGTAACGGATCGATACGCCTAACTAGGGCTCGAGGTCACCTTATCTAGCCCCCCTAAACTAGCCCTACCACGGGCTACCCTGCACCACCTCCTAGTAGCCCGATTAGGCCACGGAGACTTTAAACAATATCATTAATACTTTAACTACATAGAAGCTCTACTTACCTGCTTTTACGGGGAAGTAAAGGAAGTAGACCACCTAGTCTATTACCGAAAAACCCTAACGAAAAGGCAACGGTGGCCTACCCTCTACCCTTCCAGTTCATCAAAACTCATAGGACCTATGGGATTACTTAAGCAATACTTTAAAAAGCTAATTACTAATCCTAAAAACTTTAAGGCCTTCCTATGTATAATAGACTTCTTCTAAAAGATCTGCCCACGCTATTAGGGGCTAGCCTAACTAAGCCTTAAAACAACCAACTAACGTGCCCTACTAGGGGAACCAAATAAGAAATAAAGGAACTAGAGGAACCAGTGGGATCCAGGGACAAACTAAACGCATAATAGCCAATAGGTAAGATTTGGAGGACACTAGCAATGGCTGCGTACTGTAGAGTAGGTAGTCTGAGCTTGCGGCTCTCCACGCCACATACCCCTCGGGAGGTCTGCCGCAAGGGCTTCGCCCTTGCCGCCTTGGCGTTAAATACTACAACAACAAAAAAAAAAAAAATTCTCTGGAAATGTGATAGCTAACTGGTCGGGAAGTGCTAAATAGAACGCTTTATCTAATAATACCTAAAACTTAAAACGCGATTTTCTTACGTCTATGACTATTAAAAAGGCCTCTACGAAGATCCTATAATTATTAAGCCTTAGTTTCGACTTATAGCTAATATGTGATCGAAATACGGTATTATGGACGAAGATTTTTATAACTTTAATAAGACTAGTTTTATAATAAATATAATCCAGTTTAGAATGGTTATTATACGTTCTAATTAGATTAGGAAACTAAAAAAGGTTTAATTTAGTAATCGAAAATAGGTAATAGTAATTTGTTATATTATTAGTAATAGTTATACAATACCACCTTTTTTAGTGGTTTGGGGCCACTTCTACTTTATGAGTTAGTATTCCGAGGCCCAGATTCCGGATAGCTAGGTAGTTAAAACAATTTCTAATAGATGGACCGATAACGAGACTGCCCTCTACTGGCTTTAGTATTTCGATAAATACTTAAAATAGTAATTAAGAGGTATATATCGGATACTAGTCGTCGATGGTTATAAAAACCATATTAATAGTGATTTCGAAGAGTATTATAAAGAGAATAAGATTATAACTATTTGCTTACCTGCTTATTGATTATATCTAACCTAGCCTTTCAATGTTAGTTGTTATAGTGTATTAAAGTTGAGATATGGTTTTTAGATTGAGTATTTTATTAAGGCCCGGATTACCCATATTACTAAACCCGAGTTCTTCCTCGTATTTAAGGTCGTATTCCTTTAAACTTTTACCTAGGAAAATATTTATGGGGGTTTTAGAGGGGTTAGGCTTATTCCTTATAACCTTTAAACTGTCCTTTTTAAGTTGGATGTGTAGTTAAGGACACTAATAGCCCTGAACACCCCTATTAGGTTACCTGACCCTTGGGTTTCTAAGATGCCCTAAACTATTAACGAGGTTATCTCTTAGTTTTTACTTATAAAGGAAAGAATTTCTAGGTATTAGGGAAACTCACTAACTCTAATTTGTGAAGTTGCTAATAAGTTTTTAAAAGGTTTATAATACATTTCCTATTTAGTTACCCTTATGGAGGAAGAGTTATGCTATTTTTGAGATGTAAATATGGCCCTTAGCAAGCGCCGGAGAGCTAAAAGAACTAGATTGTAAGATGGAGGGGTATTAGATGGGTTTTAGGTGAGGGAAGGTATGGTTATAAAGGGTGTTATTAAGGAGGAAGGGTGTAAAAAGGAGGAAAACGAGGGGTTATTGAAGTGTTATTGAATAGGTTCACGATATTATGGTATTTGTTGTAAGACCGGCTATAATGTAAGGACCTGTTTAGAAGTTGTGGAAATAAGTAGTTTAAGTGATTTTGAGTAGTTGTAATTAATTTAATTAATTGTGGTTGAGATATAAAAGCTTTTAGTGGTAAAGGTGGGAAAAGTGGCCCGGTCACTGATGGTGGTCCACTCACTGATGAACCACGTTACGTAAACTTATTATGTATAACTACTAATTTCTATTTATATTATAATTACTGCTTGGTTTCCACCTGGTGAAGGGCCACGTATTGTGTAACCTTTTATAGGGTATTTTATTATATTAATAAACGGTAATCGGAGGTGTGATATAAAGGAACGGTTAACTATAATATAGACTTCGTAGCCGGTGTTCACCAGTGTAGTAGTTAAATGTCCTTTATTAATTCTAACTTTTATAACTATAAACTACTTACTCTATTACTACTAGCTCCTTTAGTGTTTGTTTCATCCCTTTATTTGCTCCTTAGTGGGCTCCGGGGCCTAACTTTACCCTAGAGTTATTCTTTTCTTAACTTATACTTATTACTTAAACTAAGGGTTATTAACTAATCTTCTTCTTTTATATTTCCTTTTAAGTAAACATTAGCTATAAGGGGCTAGTTAGCCTATTAGTGGTGTTTAGCTTTTTTCCGGTAATTCCGTATAAGGTATCCTTACTTTTATACTTAAAGTATTTATAATAATCCTTATTGTGTTCTGGGTTTTTTTATTGGGAACGGTAATTTTAACTTTTCTCCAATTTCTCATTAATTTCTATTATCTAAATTTATAAGGATCCTAGAATAGTATTCAATATTTTTTCTATAGTTAACTTATTATAAAATATCGGGGGTATAACAGCGTCCATCGGAGCAACTAGGTTATCTCAATTATTCTTTTAGGGACTAATAGAAAACCAGTAATTAACCCATTAAAGTCCTGGGAATATCGTTCTTCACAGGGAACCATACTCAACCTATACTCCTTTCTACTTAACTAGTAGGGAGCCACACCTAACCCAGTATTATAACAAGATTATAATCCTAAACTCAAAATATATAAAAGACTAGGCCTAGGTGTTTTCGACCTTAGGGTACTTTATTACTATTTACTTCAAATTAAGGAGTAGAAAGAGGAAGTTCCTCATAAGGGGAGCAGTTTAGGAATCTATACTACTAGAGAACAAAGGGGACCTTTGGTGGGGCACCGGAGGTCACCAGAGGCCCTTTGATCGGAGGCCCCTTTGACCAGAGGGCTCTTTTATTGGATGCTGGTTAACGCCTCAGGCAAAGCTTAGGCCATCGTGGGCATCAGCTTGTAATAATACTTAAAAATTAGCTGAGTAGGAGTTTACTTAGTAGTTTAAAATTAAAAAATAACTCGAGGATAAATAAAACGAAATTATAAAAGAGGAAAAGTCCTAGGAGATTACCTGAGAAATCATTAATATAATACTACTTAATAGTTTAGCCCTGTTACGGGCTGATGCCGACGATGGCCTAAGCTTTACCTGAGGTTTTAACCAGCATCCAATAAAAGAGCCCTCTGGTCAAAGGGGCCTCCGATCAAAGGGCCTCTGGTGACCTCCGGTGCCCCACCAAAGGTCCCCTTTGTTCTCTAGTAGTATAAATTCCTACACCGCCCTCCTTACGAGGAACTTCCTCTCTTCCGCTCCTTAGCTTGAAGTAAACAGTAATAGAGCACCCTAAGGTCGAAAACACCTAGGCCTGGCCCTTCGCACTCAGCTAATTTTTAAGTATAATCCCTTATAAACTAAGTATTTCGGTTTTCGATGTATTTGGAGAACGGGGGGATAGTATTATCCATATAAGGAGTCCCGAAAATAGTATCGTTTAAATTAATATACTATTACACGTTCCTCGTATAAGACTAGTATTATAGAGCAATGTACTATTATGGCCGGTTTTAACGGGTGGTAAGGTGGACCGACGTATTAAGGCTCGTAGTTAAGGAGGTTACGGAGGTCATCTTCGTTATAAAACGAAGAGGGATTAAAATAGAAATTAATAGACGATCCGTTACTTACTAGAACTTCATATAATAATACAGAGGCTTAGATGAGCTAAGCTCATAACTATGGTAAAGCTTGTGTAATAAACGGAGTTATTTTGGTAGAAAGTGGCCTGTTTTCTAGAAGTCTAACTACTGGGCGAAGCCCGCTTCTAAATAGGCTATAAAAAAGTGAGGCTACGTAATACGGGTCACGTGTAGTATCACGTGACTGGCTCTGCACACTGAATGGGCTGGTTCAGCCAGGAGGCTATCACGACATAATGTTATAGTCAGGCTTTTGAGCTACCCTCTGGCTCCTATTTCGGAGAGGGTGGATAGGGCGGTTAGTCTAAGGGAGGGCCTTGGGGTCTTCAGCGTCGTCTTCATCCATGCTGCTAGCTGTATCCCCGTCGCCTAGGCATACGATTGATCCTTGGGAGGGGTTCCTGGTGTATGGACATTTAGAGTTGGGCTGTTGGCCCTGATTAGGAGGGGAGTTATAGGGTTGTTGAGAGTTACTCTGAGTGGTGGTTTGGTTTATGTTATAGAGGGCCTTAGAGGCCTTTTATCTGGCCTTTTAGATCCGAGTTTATTCTTTTTAGCTCAAAAGGGTAGGATAGCTGTTGACTATTATGGGCCTTACTGGTCAGTCTACATGGCCAGCCTGGAAGGGCCCGGAATAGTTAGTATACTGTGGTTTGGCTGCGCAGGGTCTAGTCTCGTAGGACTCTGAGGGCTTGCTGCAGTTGTTGTAGAGTGGCCGCCGGTTGTAGTACCGGTTTATGTGGTATCCCTGGTACCCAGGGTTATGCCTAAGTAGGGTCCTCTTTTTCCGGATAATTTAGGCCCTACTACTCTAATTAAATAGTTTAAAGGGTGGCACTTTAACTATAAAAGAGATAATCTAAGTGACTTTATTTATAATAGGGTCTAGGCCGAGGTTGGATTACTAAGCTAAGACTAGCTCACGGCCAGTCTGGGCAATAACCTCCTCCTTAATCAGGGTTAATACCTTAATACTTTTCCCATCTAGGCTTTAGAGCTTAGATAAGCAGTATAAGACAGCGTATATAAACCATTTTATAGGGGTTTCTACTTTAAAAGCCCCTAAATAATTTACTAGTTTTTACTTATTTCTAAGAAGGTTTTATTTAGGGACTTGAAGGAGTATCCGGTTAAAATGTAGTAAATATGTGGGATATCTCCTAGTTGTAGGCCAAAGGCCTAGCAGACTATACGGTGCAGGGTGAAAGGGGTGTTCTTCCGGGTAGCCTCCAGGCCTTCCTCGGGGATATGGATGAAAACCCGGAGGTCTTCCAGCTGTGCCTGGGCTTGTAGGCGGGTAGGGGCCTGGTTCTGGGCCGGGGCTGGGGCCGGAGCTGATGCCGCAACGGTAGCCCAGTTCCGGGTTGGGGTTCGGGTAGCTTCATTATTCATAAGCCTTTTCAAGGCCTGAATCACACAAACGGTAACCTCTTTTATAATCTGCTTCTTATGCCCCTTAAAGCTAGAGACCACGTTATTAACAGACTGGGCGATAATCAGGAAAACATCCCTTCGAACCTCATAAAGTCTGGCCTGTTCATCAAGGGCAGCTGGTATAGATCCAGTAGCCGCCCCGCTTGTGTTTGAGGGCCCCTTTACTGTAGGGCGGGTTATATTAGGAGTATTAGGCTGATTTCCCACAAGGCTGAGCCGGAGTGGCTGGGCCTTAGTGTTACGGCGGTGTTTAGCCCTTGGGATAGAGGTTGGCTTTAGAGGAGGCCTAGAGCCCCGATCAGGGTTGGCTGGGAGGGTCGGCTACAGTCCGATACCCACCGGAGGTTGTGAGGCCATTACGGGAGGGCTTCGGAGGGGAGAAGTGAAGAGTTTTCAGCTTTTAAGGATCTTAGTGGTATACCGCCTATTTCACTAATAACAGATGCTAAGAAAAATTAGGTGAGAGGGAAGTTTTGTGATTAATTTTATTTTCATTGTTTCCGGATTAGCAAGATTATATGTCGTGGTTGAGTGTGGGATGAGTCTTATTCATGTTCCTATTTCTGTTTATGACCTGCCTGATTGGGACCCGTATCTGCCTCACCTCTAGTTCCTCTACAGATAGTCAGGTTTAGCCTTAATTATATGCTGCCTTTCATATTCCTTTTAGGAAATCATATTTATCAGAGGATTGCTTTTTGTGCCGTGATAAGGCAACATCATGTCTCACGACATTTTGAAGGTGTGATAGTATGGGGTCTGGGAAGAAGGAACGGAAGCGTCTATTCTGCTACTACGCATGAGCTCGGAGGCCGGGCAATTATATATACACGCTCAGGGGCGCGTAGGAAGGTGGGTCAGCTGGGCGGATGGGCCATACGCCACGGACCACCGCCACACACTGCCACAGAAGGTTAACGTTTCCCTTTGGCTGTTGATCGGAGAAGGCGGGGCTGGTTTCAAGTTCCCAAAGTAATGGCCTAAATGAAACATGATTGTATTTACATTACGCCTTTCTTCACTATCGAACACGTACTTTCCATCGCCAGGACAGCTCCATAGTTGATGATTCACCTGGCAGTTTGGTCCACAGATGCGATAGACCTCTGGCTAATTCCCCCTGACGTGTAGCTGAACCTCTAGCCCCTGGTTGTACCCAACTCCGCCAGCGACGATGTACTCTCCCTCCCTCTTCAAGTCAAAGTCGAATCGGCGAACAATCTGCGTGTCATTGTCATTAGCACACGTCCCAACTCATTCTCACCTCGATAGCTAATAGTGACTGACCTCAGGTAGCAACTTATGCAGCTCCATAACCGCAATATCCTTGCCGAGACAAATCCTCGGCCCCATCCCAAACATGAACATCCCGGAGTCCATCTCAGCAATCTTCTCCTTGCTGTTCCCAGCAACCTCCCCTTCGAGCCACCGCTCTGGGCGAAAAGCCTCGGCCTCCGGCCCGTATAGCCACGGGTCACGCTGCACGACGTACGGGTTGCAGAGGATCTCCGTCCCGGCTGGCACCCACGTGCGGTCGATTACCTTGCCGTCCGGGCCGGGCGTCAGGCGCGGCAGCATTTGCGGCGCCGGCGGGTGCAGCCGCAGCGACTCCTTGATGCAGGCGCCGAAGAAGTGGAGGTGCGCTCGCGCCTCCTCGTACTGGATTGGCGACGAGAGCAGGCCCGCGGCGTCGGCGGCGTCGATTTCCTCGCGTGCGCGTGACAGCGCCTTTGGGCTTGTGAGGAGGAAGCGCAGCGTACTTCCGAGACCTGTGCCGGTTGTGTCGGCGCCGGCTTGGATCAGCAGCGTGACGTGCGCGCGCTTCTGGGCTGGGGTCAGGGGCTCGCCGTCGATGCGGGCCTCGAGACAGCTGCAACGGGGCTGTGTCAGCGCGAATGCCTTCAAGTAGATGACATGTCGACATGGCTTACTATTGCATGTAATCTGGCTTGTCTTGGGAGAAGCCCTCAACGTCCATACGTCGCTCCCTCTCTGAGACTTGCCTGTCGGCCTGGCCCATCAGGTAGCCCATGCCGTTTTCGTCGGCCGCGTTGGGGAGGAATAGGTGACCCCAGGACGCCTTTTGTACTCTCTCGCGTAGCCAATTGAAGCGACCGACGAAGCCGAAGTAGGGAAGACCTTTGCGCCAGCTTGAGAGAATGTGGCGTTCATCACGACTGTTGGTGACAAAGCCCCAGGCGTCGGTGAAGCAGACGATGGTCATAATATCGGCCGCAAACTCACTAAGTAACGGGATGTGTCAGGGAAGGGTTGGGTTTTCTGCAGGGAAGATAGACATACGCCACCTTGTCACACAGAATAACAGGTTCATTCCTGTCCGCGAATTCAGACATTCGTTGGACGAATAGCTGGACGTGCTTGTCGATGCGCGGCTCCCAGTTCTTCTTCAAGCTGCCGATGGACCACTATGAAACATTGTGAGTAAGTCGCTCAATGTGGAGCGGGAGTATATGTACCTGGGGACCACCCAGGGCCTTTCTCAACGTCTTGTGAAGGTTCCCATCAAGCGTTGTGAAGAGCTGTGGTGGACCCATCGCCCCCGTACCGTAGAACTTGGACTTGAGGTTGCATTTCGGATCACAGTAGATGTCCTTCAAGGCACCAGGCTCAGGGAACATGAGCAGCCCGGGAGCAATTCGGATTGGCTTGCTGGCTATACCGCAACAAGGCGAGCGTCAGCGGATACAGGAACGGGCCATGTGTAGTCTCATTGCCCTTAGGGTTGAGGTGTTACTCACTTCCGTATTGTTTCGTAAGTGCCAGCAGCCACTGCGGCTCACGTTTGAGCACGGAGATGATGGCGACGCATATCGAAAATGATGCGGCATACCACGGACCGTGAAACTTGGCCAGGGGGTGGAAGTACAGGTTGTAGACTACATTGAAGACGAGTGCCGCCACTACTACCAGGACTGGCAATGCTGCGAGTGAGGCTGGTGACAGCTCCGCGATGCTGGTCAACGCCATGTTGGGTGGATGGTAGCTGCCCTCTTAAGTCTCTCTGGCAGATGATCGATTCAATGTTACGAACAGGACCTGACTATCCAAGGGGACAGAAGAATAGCAGAATAGGGAAAGGGAACGAAAAACAGTGGGTGATTTGGAGAAAGAGATGAGGCACAGATAAGACCGGGAATGAACTGAATGCTTCTTACTAATGGCACTCGCCAATTCTTTCACTGTGGGACAACTGAACTCGAAGGATTCGAAGGAATTGGTTGTAACACAGACAGAGAAGACTTGACCACCCCGAGCGAGAAATTCTTCCCGTTTATAACCCCGCGCCCGAGGAAATCTCGCCCCCATGAATATCACCTTGCCTCCATGTCCATTTCGCGGGGAAAACAGGCTGTGCAGAGCTCAATGCCAGCGCATCCCCCCATCGCGGTCGTCGTCCGCGTCGCAACGAACCGCTCGGCATCACAGCGTATATGTCGGAATGATGCTGCGATACTACATACGAATGCAGCTCGCACAAACCCCGGCGGCCAACCCCGCTTCACGGATTGCTGACCACGGGGTTCCCGCCCAATTGCACAGAGTAAGATCTGCCCGGCCGTTGAGAAAGATCTACGGTCGTGGGCATGGCCAAGGCCGTACAGCTCCAATGAACTGACATAATCGTGAGTCCTAGTGTTTACATTATATTCTTGTTGTGTACGAGGGCTGCATATTATGTGCGTGATGTGATGCACGGGCGGGTGAAGCCGCCGCTCAACAGCGTGACGACCGGCGTGCGTGTGCTCCATGGCTTCATGTTGCAACCCCAGCTCCCGGCGATTCTTGCTGTGGTGAGAAAACGTAGGCGGCCGACATGATCGACAAAAAGCAATTGGTTGGGTCGGAAATATCGTCAACCAGGGTAGGATCTGTGGCTCCTTTAGGAAACCTAGAGGAGGGAGGTCGATTACTGTGGAAATGATTCTCTGAAGCATTTTCGACATCCAATTGGATGGGTATTTGCGTGGAAGAGTGGTACAGCACCCGGATAGAGGTCCAACCGACGTACGGCATGTGAGCGTGGAGCGTATGAGCGGAAGGCAAAAAGTGGTGAAATCAAATTCCATCATACGCGTCGGCCGCCGGACGAGTCTCGGCGATCTTGGCCACGAACCACCCAGTCCCCGCCGTTCCTCGCCAAGCAGCAAGCCCCCAGAGAAGCACCTCCGAGGAGAGGCCACATCTTCTTCTGCTTCCCGGAGCGACGGGTACCGGGCCAAGCCGTCCGGTGCCTTTTCTGCGACGCGCACTGGCCCAAGTTAGTTCCGGAGAGAAGCGCGCTTCATCGATGAAACTTTCTGGAAGCAGGGTTGGGCTGGAGAACGTCGTCCGACTGGGACTTTTTACCGACGACGGCTTCCAATAGGCTGGCGAGCAGAGGCCTCTTAGGCGGTCAGTATATATGCCTATCATTAGACTGAGGTGAAAGTTTGTTTTATCGTTCGTTAGGATGGATCCACAGTGTCAGGCTCTTGCAGATATAAAATCGACGTTCGGAGGCGAGCGTGTCATGAACCCCACGGTCTGTTCCCATAACATCTAATATCCGACACGATGCACGCGATTGTCGTCCTCTTCGTGTGTTTAATCACGGCAGCCTGTGCCGCACCGCTTGGTACGTTCAACCGACCAGCCTGGGACGACATGAAGTTGGATGACCGACCTGACGCCCTCCCAGACACAAGACAAAAACCTGTACCCCAATTTGCGGACACGATGGTTTGCAAGTCATTCCCCACGGTCGGGGATACCTGCACGCCCCAGTGTCCAGAGGGATGGAACCCCGCGCCGATGGACAACAACAAATGCGCGGCCGGGAAAGCCTTTTGCTGCTTGAATGCCAGCGCCGACTCGTGTCCCACCTTCAACCTCTCGCCTTGATGGATGTGAACTGTATAGGTAATCCTAAGTTCTTAGTTTTGTGATTATCTGGCTAATAGCTGTGCTAGCCTCGTATACCTTACTCGAGCGGTGGATTTACGACTGCATTGCGTTGGCTTTTGAAGAACTCGCCATGCCCTCCAACGACCCTGGGAGACAGGCCCAGTATGTTAACCCATCAACGATGGAAATCCGCTTCGGCTTGCTTTCAGCCCCAGCACAGCGGTATGGATTGAAGTTGAGGCTGCGGCGTGAGATATGCACCACGGAGGTTGTATGCTGCGTATCCCGAAAGGGATCCATCTCTCCACCCAATATATAAGACCCAGTAGATAGAGTTCAATAAGAGAGTTTTTTCTTTGGCCAGATGCTTGAAAGGCATAATGTGAACCAATCTCGACCTTTATGTCCAAACGAGGTTCAACGAAAGACACTGTATTATTCAGTTACCTAGTGATAAAGACGTAACTGAAGTAGGCTTTTCAACGACCCTCAACAACGACCCGGATGGCGGTTGGGTGACTCACGCCGTTGGCGATGACTTCACCCGGTAATGCGAACCAATAAGGTGGTCGGTCAGTGGGCCTTTTTCAGCCACGACGCATGCGGGCGAACAGGCAGATGCACTCCCGAAGTGGGTCACGGCGGAGATGGCTTCTCTCAAGGTCCTCGATGAAAAACTTGATGCAGCCAGCGCGGGTATAAAGCGAGCGAGCTGGGCTTCGGCCATTCCTCTTCTTCGCCTTCATGCCAATACGATCACACTTTCAAACCCAACTAAACAACGCGATCCAATACGAAGCTCAACATGATGCTGGTACCCGCCAAATAGCAGGAGCTTCTATTCGTCGAAATCTCCACGGAGACAATTGTTGTGTTTTGGAGACAATTGTCTCTGTGGAGATGTCGGCGGATGGAAGCTCCCACTATTTGGGGGGTACCAGCTTCATGTTGAGCTCTGTGTTGGATCGCGCTGTTTGGTTGGGTTTAAAGGATCTGTTGACATGAAGGAGACACGCACCACAATCAAATTGAATCTTTCACATATTATCTCTCAATTGTTCTCTATTCTATGTATGTCTCTTTTATTTCTCTTTGATTAGTCGACAATGGAAGGCCTGGTCGAAGAGACTTGTGGGATCTCACGACCTCATCGGTCTAATCGGACCGCCCCGTCGGAGCTCAACTCCGTTGCAGGAAGACCCGGTTTCGCAGCGGATCCGACAACGCGATCGGATGGTCGGCCAGAGATGCGAACCAATACAATGCACAGAAACTCCGGCCTAACGCGCACAGCTGGAACTACATCACAGCGCTGGCGCGGCACTTGGTTGCATTAAGCTTTCGACCCCTCACCGGCCGTCACCACTCACGGCGGGCACAGAACGCCACGGGAATATTTAAGATGACCGGAGACAACTTCACAGAAGACAACTGCAGCTTCTATTGCGACAAATAAACGCGCACCATAGACAAACAAGCTGCAAGTTCACCATCAGCCAAGCAACACCTCCGAATCATCATGGGCATCCGGACAGAGCTAGTCGGCAGTCTCCCCTGCCCCATCGCCCTGCAACAGGCCCACGCGGCCTACGACGCGGGCGAAATCTCAAAAGCCGACCTCGAAAAGGCGCAGGACGCCGCCGTGCGCGACTTCTTCGACCGCCTGGCCCAAACGGGCGAGACGCTCCTCACGGACGGCGAGCAGCGCGCCAGCTCGTTCGCGACGTATCCCGTCACTTACACGCTGGGCGGGACGGGCCTCGCAGAAGGTGAGAGAGTCCGGTCATTTCCACCTGTCACTCGCTCTTCTTGACTAAAAGACATGAATGGGTGATGCCAATGGGGGGGGGGGAGGCTATGGGGCCAGGTGCTGATAAGTGCGACAGGCCTTGCAGCTGATGGGCAGCTCTTCGCCTACTTCGACAACGGACACCACCGCCAGCTCCCGCGCCTGACCAAGGGCCCGTTCCGGTACAAAGCGTACGCGCACGAGAACTTTGCGAAGTCGCGCGCGCTGGCGGGCGGCCGGGCGGGCGATGAAGTCGGCCGTCATCGCGCCGAGCATGCTTTATCTGCTCTATCCGCTCAAAGGCGAGATCGAGGGGTACCCGCGCGAGAAGTTCCTCGAGGATCTGGTGGACGAGTGTGAGAAGGATATCAGGGGGTGTTTTGAGGCTGGCGCGGAGAAGGTGTCCGTTGACTTCACCGAAGGCCGTAAGTTCTGTCGAGGAAAGGGGCTCCGAATGTTTGCCGTGGCTGACGTCGTGTGTGTAGGGTTGACTGCAAAGAAGGACCCCAGAAACCCCTGGACGAACGAGGACCTCCTCCAAACCTTCATCGCCCTCAACAACCGCGTCCTTGCCCGCTTCTCAGCCTCTGAGCGCGCAAATATCGGGTTGCACACATGCCCGGGCGGAGACTGCGACTCGGTTCACACCGCCGAGGTGCCATACCACACCCTCCTCCCTTCGCTTTTCAAAATCAACGCAGGTACGTCTTCCATCTCCCACCCCTCCAATCCCATGTCCTCTCGTACTGATACCTCCTGGAAAAGGATACTTCCTCATCCAGCTCTCCTCCGAAAAAGACAAGGTCACAGTCTACAAGGAGATCGGGGCGCACATCCGCCGTGACGCGGAGGGGGTGAAGCAAATCGCCTTCGTGGGCGTCACGAACCCGCTCAACCCGCGCGTCGAGACGCCCGATGAGAGCGCGGACGCGATGTGCGAGGCGGCAAAGCACATCCCTAAAGACCAGCTAGGAGCTACGGACAATTGCGGGTTTAGCCCGTTCAGCATCGACGTGAAGCCGAAGCACGGCGGGCCCGACTTCGCGAGGGACGTTGCGTTCAAGAAGATCAAGGCCCGGGTTGAAGGGGCGAGGATTGCGTCGGAGAGGTTGGAGGTTTGATCACGAGGGGATGGGAGTAATAATCGTGACCCATGCAATAAGAGTTTGTTGTCATGAGTTTCAGTTTATCCCCTTGAATGATGTCACTTCGGGGAGTGAAGATATGCCCTGCAACGTCCAGGTCATGCAGAAGTACCGCGCAGATAGGCACAAGGGAGGAATTTCTAGTTCACTTGACTACACATATTCCGTTCCTGGGTCGCAGTGTCCCTGCTACTACAGTTCCTAGGCACGGAGGTTGTATGTTGTGGTTCCCCTGGGGGATCCATCACTTCACCCAAGAGAAAAGACTCAATATAACAATTCCTAGGCACATTATGGGGTTCAGGATGCAAAACCTTGAGGGCAGGCATTTCGGATATCGTATTCAGGTGACGTGTGGTGGGCGGAAATCCATCGCGTTGAACCAAATAAAGAATCGCCGACAAAGAAGGCCGTGAACTAAGAAAGCGGCCCAAGCAGCCGGGTAATGCTAAAAAATGCCGGCTCATTTGTTTATTTTCTCGTGGCAGTCGTGCCTTGATTTAGCAAAATAGTCAAGGTGGGGGAGGCAGCTTGGCCCGGCTCCGAAACCCGAGCCGACGTAGCGATGGCCGTATTGGAATAAGAGTATGGCAGCGGGAGAGACTTGACGTCATGGTCGGCCCCGGTGTTCATGATCTGATGTGGACGGCGTTGTTCTGACTACCAAGATTGAACTCCGAGGAGAGGAAAAACCTCGGCACACAGAAGCCGATGCGTCCGGCTGGTCGCCGACAAATGACATGGAAGGAATCGCTTCCTGGCTGTGCCTCGTATTTGCCGGCGGGGCCAATGTTAATGATACATCGCGAAGCCAAGGCTTCCAGAAGAAGCGAACAAAGGCAAGCTTCTTCCACGATCAAAAATTCAAAGTTTGAGTAAGGTTGATTTCGAAGTCAAAGCGAGTTGTTGGTCGCTCGGACCAAAGCTTCTCGCGATGTGTTGTCGAGGCCGGGCGAGCTCATCCTATCTTGGTGGCCGGGCGCAACGCAACGTTGCGTCTTTCTGGTGGGGGCGCAAGGGAGTGGCTTGTTCGCCCAGCTGCCAGCTGAAGACGGCCACTCATCTCGTGCGATCAGACCCTGTTGACGGCCACGGTCGACAGGGTTCGCGTTGGATGGAGATGGGAGGGACCTCGCACGTGCGTGCTGAGGTCGGGCTCACGATCATCGTACCGGCTGCTTCGTTAAACCGTAAAGAGGAAGGGTTCTCGAACTGAGTTGTACCAGGGGTTACCGGGCGCCCCAATAAATGGGTTCGTGAGCAACATTCGACCGCGGGCCGCTCCAAGACGCACACCGGATGGAAACTCAATTGTGATGGCGAGAATTGAATGAGGATGTGTGAGATAGACGGCGCCGCCTCATTGATTTGGGCGACGATAAGGCGGAATGCGCAGAACACTGCGTGTCTGACGGCTAAAAGCTTGTTTCCTGTCCACAATAATAAGGTAAGCAGCGATGCGACATGATGGCCCGTCTGGCTCCATTCTGGGGGCGGGAACCCCGCGGGCCCCGGCGGGGGCGAAGCGGTTCTCGTATCGCACCCATCGTGAGATTTAGATCAAGAGACGATGTGACAATGCGACGATGTTGCGGTGGGTGTTGGTCCCATGAGTCAGCGCGGGACACAAACAACAAGGGCGACTGACGATGAGCTGGCGATGAAGCTGATGGTGGCTTAAGCCGTAGCCTGAGCCGTAGCTGAGGTGAAAAAGGTGCCGACTGGGTGGAAAAAGTCGGATGAAGGTGGTAGGCGTAGCGGAAATCCACGCACATTACCTCATGGCGGGGATGCTCATTTCCCTGTACGAAGGGACTCATTCAGGATTCCAGCGAACGGGAGCGAAGATGCTGCCCGCAGCGACATCATGCATCGTGAGGGAGGGCGAGCTAAGAGGGGGGCAAGCTGAGAAGCAGCGAGCTGCAAGAAGAGAAGGCGGGAAAAGCAGGTCTGAGAGACGGGTGGAAGGTGACAGGGGTGCTAAAAAGCCTCAAGCTCTGTTCTTTTCTTAGGCAAGCGAGCCTCTCTGTCGTGTGCTTTTGGGGCTAGCGGCGGAGAGACTGGTCGGCTGCCACCTGACGCTGATTGTGGTGTTGTTGTGGTGGTGGTGGTAGATGGAGAGTTCGCTGACCCGGGCGAGCCGTTGTTGGGTGGCTATTTCTGTCTGTCTCTCTCAAGAGTGGTAGGTGCGGCTTGGCATCAGACGTTGGAGATTTCGAATGTCGAATGTTGGAAACGAGATGTTGAAAGATGAGAATTGAGCGACTTCAGCAAAACGAGCAAAAACGGAAGGGGAAGGGAAGACGGGTGAAGAATCTCGAAGGAATACGGATACTGCGGGCAGGTACTCTGTCTCTCTCTCTCCACCAGTGCCAAATCCAGAGACGCTCATTGGACGGTCGATGGATGAACCTGCAGGTACGTATTCTCGGAGTGATAGCACTGTGAACGAGTGCCAGCTGGTAGTGGCAAGGCACAGGAAGGGAAGGACGACGATGAGACCGTAGCAATAGGTAAAGCTTGCTGTGGCAGGTCTGATTGTGGTGTTCTTTCCTTTTGCGCTCTGGGCCGTGCCTGCCCCGCCTGTCCCTCCGCTCTTCCGCCTTAACCGAGTGTTCCCTGACATGTTTCCCTCCTTCCCTCCACTGCTACTGCTGCAAACTGCAGTGCACTTGCCCAGTGAGGCAGCAACAGCCCACTCCACTTGATAAAGCCACTGGCGCCCCGCCTGCCTGGCCGAATCTGGCAAAGGCCGCCGTTGATTGGATCCTCCCGGCCGTCTGGTTCGTTCGACGGGCTGGGCAACCCCTGGCTAGCGGCGCTTTTAGCGTGCGCTAGCCAGGGGTCTAGGGGTCCTTTTGATTCTCTCTCTGTCTTCCAAGGTTGATTTTTGCAACGGCTAAAATTTCCATCCACTGAAGAGAGGAAAAACACGGCCAGAAGAAAGAATCTCGAAAGAAACACTCGTGAACCTCGCGCGCCCGTCCCGCACCGGTGGGACCCGTGGGCCCTTCAGGCGAGAAACATCGAAACACCAGCCCAATCATCACACCCTGTTCACGTCGTGAGCAGGGCCTGCTCCAATAGACTCGGGAAAAGAGGACCTCAACTCCTCATGGCCGATGATCCTCCAGATTTTAGTCCGCCCACGAGCTCGAGCCTTTTTCTTAACGACCCCTCCAACGTCTCCACTGGTGAGATCACAGCGGGAACGAGGCCATCGCACTGCGACCTCCGCTTGTTCTCGCTATGCCATCTGATGGAGCCATCGCAGACCACGCTAGGGACCGGTACGAGCTGACACGGGACGCCATCGCCTACTGCCATGTACTTCGCCAAGATGACGACCGACCTTACCGGTAACTGGCCGATGCCGCCGTGATGGTGTGAGTGGTCCCAGGCCAAGCAACACCACCACATCTCCTCCATCACCCGCGAGCACCAATACCGTGACGCAGCCCGCTCAGCTAGCCAGCCAACGCTACCCTACCCTAACTTTACCTGCAGATGGCCAGGACGCCTCATCTGACGCATGTGTCGATGGCTGGGCAGCCCAGCCTGGCCTGAGTGGGAGCATGGGCAACGAGAGATCAACCACGAGGCGACTGCGGCTCCTCGTATTCTCCCAGCCCGCCCGCCGCCATGGATGTGAATGGAACCGCCGGGCGATGGACGGTGGATGATGCATGCCATCACTCCCGCCCGCAGCAACCCCGACCCAGGCCGTCATCCATCACGTCCCGCCTCTTCGCTCCTCATAAATCCCTCCTCGCTGCGCCGAGCCCACGGTTCCTGTCCCCCCTTCTCTCCTCACCCACGGTCGCTACGAGCCAAGAGAACTCTCGCTTTTAACCATTCCGACTTTCATAGTCACTGTCATTCGCTTCAGAAACACCAACAAGAAGAACTCAAGATGCGCGGCCTCTATATGGGACTGGGTGCCATCGCCCTGACGTCCGTCAATGCCTGGGATTACCCCAACTGCGTAGGTCTCCTCGCCCATCCGTCCCCAGATTTCTCTTGATTGGATTAACTGTATACGGCTTCATAGAACACGTGACTAACACCTCCCAGGAGCACGACGGCTGCTACCGCAACCTCATCGACAAGCGTTTCGAGGAGGAAGCCAAGGGCTTCTGCCTTGAATTCCTCCACGGCACCACCACCGCGCCGTCGGCCATCCCCACCAACTTCAACAACTGTGGCGGCGACGTCACGGCCGTCTCCTCGGCCTGCTCTTGCATCACCTACAGCATCACCGCCACTCCTAGCTCGTCGGTCCCCGAGACTACCAGCACCACCCCTCCCATCACCACCAATACCTCCACCAGCGAGTATGTCGCCCCTACGCCGAGCACCAGCAAGGGGCACTCGACCTCGTCGGAGGACTGCACCACCTCCACTACTCCGGAGAGCAGCACGGTCCACAGCACCCCGAGCTCGACAGAGGATTGCACTACCTCGTCGACTTCCGTCAGCAGCAAGGAGCACAGCACTACCAAGAGCCACTCTGTCCCTACGTCTACCGAGGACTGCACCACGTCTTCAACCCCCGAAACCACCAAACACACCACTAAGAGTCACTCCGTTCCCTCCTCGACTGAGGACTGCACCACGACCTCGACGCCCGCGACTACCAAGCACAGCACAACGAAGAGCCACTCCGTCCCTTCTTCGTCGACCGAGGACTGCACGACCTCGACGGCTGTGAGCAGCACCAGGGGCTGGAACTCCACGACCATCTCCACTGAGGACTGCACGACCTTCAGCACTGTGACCACGAAGAGCCACTCCGTCCCATCCTCCACTGAAGACTGCACCACCTCGAGCACTCCTAAGACTACCAAGAGCCACAGCACGACCAAGAGCCACTCTGTGCCTTCCTCAACTGAAGACTGCACGACGTCGTCAACCCCCGAGACCACCAAGCACACGACCAAGAGCCATTCTGTGCCTTCCTCAACCGAAGACTGCACCACCTCGAGCACGCCTGAGACTACCAAGAGCCACAGCACGACGAAGAGCCACTCCGTCCCATCTTCCACTGAGGATTGCACTACCTCGACGGCTGTGAGCAGCACCAGGGGCTGGAACTCCACGACCATCTCCACTGAGGACTGCACGACCTTCAGCACTGTGACCACGAAGAGCCACTCCGTCCCATCCTCCACTGAAGACTGCACCACCTCGAGCACTCCTAAGACTACCAAGAGCCACAGCACGACGAAGAGCCACTCCATTCCCTCTTCGTCGACCGAGGACTGCACTACCTTCAGCACTGTGACCACAAAGAGCCACCACTCTCACTCCGTCCCCTCGTCGACTTCGACCGAGGACTGCACGACTTCCACTCCCGTCACCTCTAAGCCTCCTCGCACCAGCAAGTTGACCACCTCGACGATCTACACCACCCACGTCGAGACCATCACTAGGTGCCCTCCTCACATGCCCAACTGCCCCGGCGGAACTCAGGTCACTACTATCTCGGTCCCGGTTTCGACCACTGTCTGCCCTGTCACTGAGGAGCCCACCCCGCCGCCCGTCACTGAGCCGGCGCCTCCTTACACTTACAGCACCGTGAAGCCTAGCCACAGCAGCAAGCCCCCGGCGCCCCCTGTCAACACTCCTCCCGCTCCTCCCGTCAACAGTCCTCCTGCGCCCCCTGCCAACACTCCCCCAGCTCCTCCTGCCAACACCCCTGCCCCTCCTGCTAGCCACCCACCCGCTCCCCCGGCGGGAACTCCCGTTCCTCCCGCTAGCAACCCTCCCGTCAGTAACCCGCCTGCTGTCACTCCTCCGGCTGCCAGCACCCCCGCTCCCAGCCCCAGCAAGACAACCGGTGTTCCACCCGTCCAGGTCACCGGCAACGCCGCCAACCGCCTCGGCTCCGGCATTGTTGCCGCCGCCGCCGGTGTCGTCGTCGCTGCTCTTCTTTAAACGACTTTTATGATTTTTTGATGGATATAAGGACATTTGGGCCACCACGCGCCCCTTTTTCACGATGGATGTTTAGTATTTGTATTTAATGTATAATTCGACGATAAATAGTTAATGTTCAAATGACATGGGTGTGGGCTTGGATATGAAGAGGCTTCTTCATGTCGCGGCGGCATCATACAAAATTGATTAAATAGTGTACTTGAACTGCGCTTACTTGATGCCAACGTGATGAGAAGACTCTGAATCATGTCTGGTTCAGTGTGTGCTCCGGTCTCGCAACTGCGGTCCGCGGGGTTGGTACCAGATTGCGTCAAGTGTGTTGGGTGGATGGTGACATTCCGCCCTGGCGTGACAACATTCCAACTTTATCTGAACGACCTCGCTCACACTAACAATGTGGTGTGCAAGAGGTTCGTAACATCGGAAAGTATATTTGTTAGAACACACTAGGCACCGATAGGGTGACGTTTTGCTGCTTTGATATTGTTGCAACATGTCTGAGGGCCAAAAAAGGAGATTCAATAGCAGGCTATCAGGCTTGACTATGGCCCGCAATATACTGACTCCAATTCCCACAGTCCGCGTTTCTCGACCCCTTTCTTCCCGCCTCGTCCACGAAAACATCTCGTAGAGGTTGGTGTATCTTACTATCAGCTCTGCTTCAGGGGAACAATGTCTTGACTCTCCGCGTGCTTCCTCTGCCGCAAGCGATCCCCGTCAGCCTCACATGTCAAAGCCGAGCTCTTGATTGAATTCGGGAAACCCGAGCTCTTCCATCAAGTTGGGGTTCCTGGGAGGGAACCAGCCCATAACGTCGACCATGGGGGCATAGCGTGCTGCACTTCCACGGCGCCTGCTTGCTCCCCCGGCCGACGCGTCTCCGAACCTGGTGTTGGGGTCCGCCCTGCTGCTGCGTCTGGTCGGTTCGGTCAGTGCATCTTCGAACCCGCCGTTGTCTCCAAACCCGGCGTTGTGGTCTGCGGCATAGAGAGGGTTAGAAGTTTCTTCGAAAGGCAGAGATGCTATCAGAAAGTGTGACGGTCTTTGGGAATTTGGGAATGGGGGGGGGGGCGGCGGCCCTTTGGCTTTATAGCTCTTGCTTCATCTTCTTACTCACCTTCCTGGGCCACGCTGCTGGCGGGTGTGTTCATGACGGTGCCTGATGACGAACTCGAGGCCACCGAGGGCGAACTGATGTGCCGGGCTCGGCGAGATGTCGCGGCGGTGTTTGGTGCCATGGTGTGTTCCGCGACTGGCGCCGTGGTGGGTTCCGTGTTCGCGGTCGTGTCCGCAGCGATCGCCGCCGCCGCCTTTGCGACTTTCTCCCTCTCCACCGCCCGCTGGGAGTTCTTCGCAGACTCGCCCAAGCTCTTCACAAACCCGGCAAACGTGCCTGTCTTGATCTCGAACAGGGCGCCCGCCCACATGCCGGCGGTCATCCAGAATAAGCCCGCGGAGAGGGACTTGGGCGGGGACACGAGGAGGCCGAGGGTCGTGATGGCGCCGAGCCCGGCGATGACGGCGGTGGCGGTCTCCCGCCCTATGTCGGCCCACCCCAGTCTGGCGTTGTCGAGAGAGGCTGCCATCATCGCCACATGGACCAGGGAGAAGATGAGGGACGCGATCTCCATGAGCACCATGATAAAGGGGTTGGAGTCCGGGCCGGTCCAGGGGCCATAGGCGCAGCAGCCGATGAAGAGCTGGTAGATGGCGGAAATGGTAAGGTTGTAGAGGAGCTCCTCTGGGTCGAAGGTGGCGCGGATCGTGTTGTGGTATGTCTTGCGGGACGTTTTGCGGGACGTTTTGCGGGGCCTCGCTGGCGCTGGGTAGGTATATGTGGTTGAGGTTGTAGACGAATAGTAAGTTGAGGTCGGCATTTTGACGGACGGGTCAGCCGGGGAGTCTTGAGGGCAGTGGTAAGACGGTTGTGAACATGTGGTGTCAAGAGTCTTGGGGCCAGGTATGGAGAGAGATGGCGGTTATATAACCGTTGACCAGATTAGCGATGTAGAAAGGGTACATGGACCGACCTTGACAGTTGAGGTGATTTAGCCTTGCGTTCACGTCAAAACCTTTGCCATTGGCGTTTGCATCCCACTCGCATTACAGACCGGCACCAGACGGAACACGCGCTTTGAGTGGGTGACAAATGCAGAGGCCAGAACAGCTGGGAAACAAGAACCAGAGCGACAAAAGCCAACAGAAGGCTTATATTCTCAGCAGGCATATGATTACATAAGTATTTCACGTGAACCAAACCATAAGACGACGCAGAGAGGGCATAGGGTTTGGGGATTGCCAGTATATTCGAACTGATGTGCGGGTGGGGGAGGTGCGTGCATTAGTTCTAGAATCCAGGAATGAAGAATGAAGGATCAAATCTATCAACAGAGAGAGCCAAAAAGGAAATCGGGTGCGTGTCCTGCGTGCATACAAACCATCTATCAACGCCATTGCAACCTTGAAGTGCTCTCACCGCATGTCAAACCTTCACTCCGCAGCCAAACCCTTGTCGTGTCAGAAAGGGCTCCCGACGCGTCGGCGCCGCGTCCCATAGCACCTACTTTCTCAGCAGAATCTCTCGTCTTGTCTACGTGACCGATAGCCTTCAGACACGCGTCGTTGGCGTTCTTGAGCGCCTCCTCGGCGATCTGAAGAGCCTGCTCAACCATGTCCAACGCCCTCTCGGGGTCTGCATTCTCAACGGCCTGTCGGGCTCGCTTCGAAGCTTTCCCCGCAACCTTTGCGGCCTCCTGGGCATGGTCCGCGTAGATGTGGACCGCAGTGACAGCCTGGTCCGCCCGAGAGGAGTCGCGGCGTTGACCGTCAGCGGCAAGAATCCATTCTTCGCCCGCCTTGGTTCGTTCTCGGCCCGGGATGCGTTGCCGTGAGTCTGGGTTGCGTCTTTAATGACCGGGTTTGCCGCAACTGTTCGATCAGGCCTGAGAGCCTCTGAATATACGGGGTAACCGGTAGCCTGTTGTCTGCGATGTCTGTCTCCTTCGGCTCGGCTCTGATGATGGGTGGTTCGCGGTCCAGAATTGTTGACTTCGACGTCGCCTAACTCTAGGATTCACAGCCTCGCGCCTCATCATCCGCTGGCAACCGTCGTAAAGTCTGCGTGGCAGAGGCAAACTATTTTTACGCATTTGCTGATCACAACATGCTGTATAGTTAGTGGCTGCTAGCCTCGTCGATACCCAACACCGGACGGCTCAGGTGGGCTCGTTGGGGCTCGTACTTGTCAGAGCCTGATACTGTGCCACACAACAGATGCTATCGGGGGATGTTAGCCAATAAATGGGCACATGAGGTAGTAGAAGACGTTTAGTGCTTATTTCTTAGCCGACGTATGAGGGTATCTCAGGCAAGGCAGACTTTTGTTGCTTCGCCTCTCTTCATGTTGGCGACAACGTTAAACAGCCTTTAACTCAGCTGTGCGACCGTTTTGTTGGCTCTTGTAACCCCTACATTCATCATCCCCAACGTCCAAGCCGCCATTATCAAAAGAAATATGTCAAAGCATGACGCATCGGCTCCAATGGGAAGCCAGTTCACGACCGGCAACACCCACCCGAACGATCGCGGTCAATCGGGGCCTGAAGAAGCAGCCAACGACCCGCTGAGGCAACAAAGCGACTCCGAATATGAGGCACACCGGCCTGAATCCCCTCCACAGAAACGGGAGGGGCCGCGAAGGCCAAACCAGTTTGGGCGTCGTGTCCTCGGGTCCTGGTCCTGGGAAATTTCCTCGCTCGTCACCGTCGCTGCCTTGATGGCAGCCATCGCCGCCATCCTCGGCCGCTTCGACGGTCAACGGCTCCCGGACTGGCCGTTGGGAATCAGCCTCAACTCCATCGTGGCGGTTATGTCGACCATTCTCCGGGCCACCATGATGGTGGCCGTAGCCCAGATCTTGGGGCAGGCGAAATGGCCTTGGTTCCGGCGTCCACGACCCGTTGCCCATCTCCAGCATTTCGACGAAGCCACCCGTGGCCCGTGGGGGGCTACGCAGTTGCTTTTGACGGCGCCGTCCAGCGCGCTCCCCCTCGTCGCGGCCGTGGTGACCATATTTAGCCTCGCGATCGGCCCCTTCACTCAGCAGGCAGTCAAAACGGTTGCCTGTTCCCGAATCGTGGAAGCCTCCAACGCGACTCTTCCGGTGTCTCATTTCGCTCCTGGAAACTCAAACTTTGCGAAGTACGGCGTGACCGGGCCTTATGATATTGGGACGGATATGAAAGGTCAGTGATGGATGGGGCTCTACAGGCCAGAAGTGTACCAATTCGAAATGGCCTTTGCTTTCATCCACATTGCCTAGTCGTTAACTACTGAGCATGAGAGCTAACTTGAAGATGCGTGCGAGAAGGTACCATGGTGAACGGTCTAGTGAACCCAGTGAGTAACACCGCCCCGATGCTATGTTGGAAGAATCAAGTCCAATATTGGCGATCCTCGGCCAGAGGACTCCAGTCGGTGCCAGGGGCTCTGCTGACTCTTATCTAGTTAGGAAACGACTCCAGCATCCAGGCCACGTGCCCGACTGGAAACTGCACATTTCCGGTACATAGTGGCAACATTACGCATTCCACAATTGGGATGTGCACTTCCTGCGTCGATATCAGCGCATTCATTAGAAACACATCACTGTCCTCAGGCGCCAATTTCACCTTGCCCAATGGTCTTTGGGTCACGTCGTATGACAAAATGATCGAAATTGTTCCTGTAGGGGCTCCCATTCAATCGGACGGCCCGTCAACTCGGCTGGCAAAATACTTCAAAGTCGCCCGTCAGGCCTTCGGAAATATCACTATGCTCGTGCTCTCACGAGGACAAGATACTATAACCCCTGTGGCCAGCACTTGTTCATTATACTTTTGCCTGAAGAACTACCACGCCAAAGTAAGCGGTGGCATCTTGTCGGAACATATCGTATCGACGGTCCCAGCCGAAACGTACTTCGAGGGCAAATATTTCGACCCCAGACTCTTGCGTAATGCAAACCCTGCAGACATCAATCTCATTGCGTTAAAAACACCGTGTCTTGTTGATGGGCAGGAGTATGCCGTCCAGACCAACTTCTCCGACGTGCCTAGGACCTCCAGACGCTTCGTGGACGGCATCTTTTATGATGGACAGCGGTATTCCGTCCCTCAAGAGTGCCTATATACGGTTCCGGGAATATACTTAGCCGCCATGCGTACCTTTTTCAGGGTGCTGTTTAGCGGAAACTGCAGCCACATCTCACGGGCGGCCGACCCCGAATCGAGCGACGCGCTTTACTGCCAGGACAAGTGGTGGCTCTCTCCGTTCTTCAGCTCAGGCAACGCAACCTTCGAGTCCTTGAGCGAGAATATGGAGAACTTCGCCACTGTCGTAACCAACAAGTTCCGGACTATCGGAAGCGTTGTAAGTCACCACCATGCTCGGATTAGTCGTGAAAACCTATCCGGAAACAAAAAGAAGACGCGCTTACCGCTCATACCCAGGATGGCAACAACCTCACCACGCGGGAATTTGCAATCGGCAGTGTGATCGAGACTACTGTTTGCACGTCCTTTGACTGGCCGTGGCTTCTGATCCCGATAGGACTGGTTAGCGCGAGCTTTATCCTCATGGTCCTCATGCTGTTTCAGAGCTACCGGGATCCAAGGCAGCCCATTTGGAAGAATTCAGTGTTGCCTCTGCTATTTCTTCGTTCAGGGCTTCAGAGCTGTTTTTGGGCACAATCTGACATGGAGCTCGACGAGATCAGTGAGCAGGCGGGACGCCTAACGGCACGGTTCCAGGTTGGCGACGGTGTTGGCTTCGTTGATACGACGTCACTTGCGAACGAGCCTCGCGCTGACGAAGGGAGGGACATTGACATGGATTCGCTACTTGTTGTTCATGAAATCAGGCCGTCAGAGCAGTAGGTGAGTAATTCGAGGTCCTATCATTTAGTCGAGCTAGTATGAGTAAATACTAGAACACTGGGTCTTGAGGATCATGCCCCAACACACCCAAAACGTCGTTGATCGCTACTATATATGATTCGTAAGCTCTGCTTTTATTCACTATACAATGTTTATCCATACGTTGTTGGCCTGACTGCGAAGTGGGACAGGTCCATAATGGCCGTAGTTATCGGGGCTGAGGGCCGGAAATTGGGTGACAGTGACGCCATGAGGCTTGCCCTACGAAGATTGTCGGGTTATCCATCAGTCTATATGTTATGTGAGAGCAAGAAGACCCATTGGCATTGTTGAACTGAGCTTCCGGTATCTTGAGCGGGCATGTATTTCCGGGCGAAAGCTATGTTTACCCCGGCTTGGTTCGCCATGGGTTCCTGGAGGGAAAACAGATCTACGCACCTTATATCGGCATATCTTTGGGCAAGGGAGAGTATGAGAAAGACATTGTCAGATACCCAAATATGGATGTAGACTTTTCGCTCTACACAATTTCCATGATCTCAGTCATACAGTAGCCTTGACAGGACTCAGATGCTCTTCCGAGTCGATATGAAGCATAAACAACGCCCATGTTGGCCTCGACGCTCACTCAGAGCCGCAGTCTAACCATTGAGCACTGATTCTTGCACACAAAGATCGGAATAAGAAGTAGCGTGCAAGCCTCGACGGCCTAATCCTTCAGTCAAGCAGTTTACTGGAATCTATAACTCTCGGGTGGTCCCAACCCGTTCGCTCGAACCCCGCCCAGATCAATCACCACCTTTTGCACTATGACGCCGGGCTCGAGAAGCCAAAGGTCCAAGGAATGCGGGCCGGGATGCAAGCCTTCTGCGATGGTCGACGTGATATTCCACCCGCCCGTGACAACTGAGTCGGCCCAACCCACAGGGTCCGAGCCCATTGGATTGTTTTCAACGGGTTCCACCGTGACCACGTCCCCTCCGTCGACGGAGAAGGCATAACTTAGGGGCCGTGTGCCGTCGTGGTTCCGGGACGCGCCTAGATATATCCTTACGCTTGCGTTGGCGGAGCCGTCATTAGCGCCTTCAGAAAAGGTGTAAAAGTCGTATGTGAGCTTAGGGCCTGTCTCAGTCATTTTCGAGGGGATAGTCACCGGCCAAAGCTTGACGCCCGAGTGGCTTCTCCCGTAGAAGGGGAGCGTCTTGTACGACGCCGTGGTCTTGGTCTCCGCGCGGGAGTAGTTCGCCGCTTCGATCGAGACGACACCATTCGACCCGATGTATCTTCCTCTGAGCTCCTGGGGCGGGACGGAGGGGTTGTGAAGGGAGAGATAAGCCGTGGCCGACTCATTCTGGTTTCCATCGGTTCGAACGACAGTCAGGATCCCGACGCTATGGCCCTTCAGCACAGATGGCCAATCAACCTCGATAATGGAACGGGCATCGGAGTTGTTTACTGGAGAGGAAAGTGTCCCGTTAGGCTTCGTCACAGAAACCCACGAAGCATTCACCCGAATCTCAAAGGAGAACGTCCCGTTGGCACGGGTGAAGACGTCAAGCCACCGCCTCTCTGTCGGTGCCATGTACGGATCCATCGGCAAGAGCATGATCGATCGGTCCTCAGCAGACAAAGGCTGCGGTCCTTGCCCTGCGATTCCCATAATACCCGACGCAGGAACCCCATCATCGTCAACGTACGAAAGAGCGGGCATTTTGTCCTCACGGGACTCGTACCACGTCGTCAGCCCGATGTGGACTTGACACATGATGCCGTCCCACCGCCCGCCGCCAGCGGCGTTGTATTCGGCCGTGATCTCGGCGTCGCGGGCAAAAGCGCGTCGGGCCTCCGTAGCGAGACGGTTGGTGCTGGTCCGGCGTTGTGCGGCGCAGAGCTTGCCGAGCTCAGTCTTGACATAGAGTTCGTTGACGGTCTTTCCCGCTTCCACGGCGTGGAGAATTGTCTGATAGAACGCCAGTTTGAGTCCTCATCGAGAGAGTTGTGGATCCTTCTGGTGTCGTCGACGAGATCTGCCCAATCGCGCAGCGCGTTTTTGGTTTCGTCATGGTAGATTGTGCTGTAGACAAATGGGGGCATGTTGAGGGCTTCGTATTTGCGATGACTGGCGAGTATGCCGTAACGGTTCAGGATGTCTGCGATCTCGGCGCCTTTGAACGAGCCGTGAAAGGTCTTGGCAGCCCACTCAGCTGACCACCGCGTCGCGCTCTCTGGGTCAGAGTGCTTGGACATATCATAGGCCATGTCCAGGAAATGCGTCGTGGGTATCTCCTAGAAGCCAGCGTCACAAAAAGAAGCGGCAACAAGATTGGAGTATCCATGGGAACCCTCATGAAAGGTAGAGTCACTCACGAGCGGTTTAATATCTCCTACATTGACAATCCAAATCTCACGCGCCTGTTTCTCATACGCCAAGTGCATCTGCTCCCAGGTCTTGACAAGCTGGACCGTGTTGATCCACTCGTACTGCTTCGGCCTACCGACGTAGTGGAGGTGGTAGTAAACACCTGCACCACCAGCACGGGACGTCTCGTTCGGGTATGGCGTTCTCAGGAGGTTTCCATAGTTGTCGTCGGTCCACATGAGCGTTACATCATCGGGAACCTGCATCCCTGCCTGGTGGTATTTGCCAACTTCCTGCAATCCGTAGTCAGCAACGTTCCGTCGTTCTCCCTAGTTGACGAAAATGGTGAGGACGATACCTTGTAGAGAGCCCAGGTTTGGGGCACCGTGCTGGCATTCACCCCGCGCGTCTCACTAATTGCCTGTTGCTGCACTTGGATGATCTCCTCCAGCTGCGGTGCCGTCAGTGTTGGCGACTCCAGGTCGCCCTCTCCCCTGATCCCGAGCGTGTACATCGTCTCCCATACCTTGGACCTCTCAGCCCCAAACCTCATGAACTGGGTGATGTTGTTCCTGTTCTCGCTCCAGTCCCAGGGCCCGCTTACGGAGCTCATTTGCTCGACGTAGGCCCTCGCCATAGGCTCGTGGTGGCTCGTCCCAATGACCACCCCGTATTGACCGTCCGCCATCTCCGCGTTAGCGGTGTCGTCGACGTAGAACATGCTGTACTTCATTGCTGGCCAGATGTAGTTCGCCTGCAGGCGCAAGATCAGCTCGAAGACGCGCGCGTAGAACTGCGAGGTGAAGGGCCGCTTCCGGTCGCCGTCTGCAAGAGGGAAGCGGGTGCGTGCCCAGGAACTCAGACATTGCTCTTCGTCATTGATGAAGATGCCGCGATACTTCACGGATGGCGGGCCCTGGACTTTGGATCCGGATGGGTCTAGATAGAGGGCAGATGCGGGCTCGACAGGGACGTCGGCCCACCAGTACCACGGAGAGACCCCGATCTGCTTTGAAAGGGAGTATAAGCCGTAGATGGTGCCGCGTCTATCGCTGCCCGACACAACCAAAGCCTGAGAAATTCCAGGGAAGGGGTTTGAAACGATTTCATGAACGTAAGACTCCCATTTCCCCTTGATGTTTTTAGTGGTCTTAAGTTTGTGGCTGGCAATCAGGTCGTCGATGATTTTCGAGTGGGAGATGGTGCCAACGATGAGAATCGGTGATTTGAGGGTCGCGATGTTGCGGTCAGTACATGTATCCGACAGCGTACCGTTCTTTCCAAGCACTCGACCGAAGTCGCGGGCGATGTCTTCGGCTGCACGTTGGACTGCCGCGGTTTCGTTGGATGATATGAGAATGCTCAGAGGCCTGCTGGAGCTCCCGATCTCGATAGATCTAGGACGAGATTCGCGTGTAATAATTTGGCCGAGCACGGTAACAAGTAGCAGAGTCCCAAGGCTCACCATGTAAAATAGAAAAGCCTTCATGGTGGTTCAGTCTAAGTCTAGCTGATTGACGAGTGGGGACTTTATAACAGAGGCTACACCGAAGGCACAGAATGTTGAACACAATACGGAGACCATCCGAAGATCCAAATGCGGCCTCATCGTGGAATTGAACCTTTATAAAATATAACAGGTATTTCGAGGTATAATCCTCATGGTCACTTAACGGCCGTCGAGATGTCCCGATGTTGGGGCGAATATGAAGCTACATGTATGCTGGATGCTGCCAAGTGCGCAGCTTGCATTAATGCTTCTCTAGAATACCCCGCAATTCGGCGCCTATTGCGACGGTTTAGCGAAATGTACCAATGCCGGGAGATGATCTGCATACGACCAGCTTGACGTGCAGTCACGTAGATCTGCGGACAGATTCGTCGTGGGGAACATGATGCGGAGCCATCCGATGTGCCGCAACATCTTGGGCAGCCGGGCTCGCATTTCACTGAGAGTAAATCCGACATGAATAGTCCGAGAGTCCAACCAGACTATTTTTCTCCCCTCCAATTTATGGTAGTATTGGTAATTGCTAGGCGGTCACGTGGTAACGCCGCGAGTACCTAGATGCCGAAATCTACCAATTCATAGTCCAGAACGAGACCAGAGTCCGATACACCCAATCCTCCTCTCCAATCACCCATATATTCCTGTACTCTTCGGCGTTTCCACCTTGCCTTAACAACTGCAGCCACATTTGGGGCACGCACCACGGGACCATCCGCAAGGGTCCGAGCTGAGGCAATCATTACCTGACACACATCTTTTCCATGGGCCCGAGCCGTCGCCCAAGGCTGTCCAGCACCACCAACCGGAAACATTGCCACACTTCCTCCAGCAGTATCCTCCGTCGCAACCCTTCGGGTTCTTTGCACAGGCCAGTTCGCCCTCTCCATCAACACCGCCGCCGGGTCGGGAAAGGCTTGGGTGATCGGAGCAAAGGCGGACATTGGCCTTGTCCGAGCCCTCGGGCAGCTTGAAAACACCCAGAGAGCCGCAAATCTTAGCGGGGTCCGCACCGGGCTCGAGGTCGGCCCAGGTCAAGTTGGCCGCCTCGGACCGGATGGCCAGGTCGGCGCCATCGCGGGGAGAGAGTTGTTGCGACTGCGACGCGCCGGTGACACCAGCACTGACAGCGAGGAAGGCAGCGAAGGAGACGAGAGCGGAAAGATGGAACTTCATTGTGAGGGGTTGTTATGAGCGTAAAGCTTGAAAGATTTTCGCGTTGTGTAGACGTTTTTGTGACTGCTAATCAAGATACTGAGGCTTCTGGTCTGGTTTGTTTTCTGTCTGTTTGTACAAATGTGAAGGCTCTGTGCCGTCTTTATAGTCAGGTTATCGCCAAGCTGTGTCGCCGCTTTAGCATGAATGGGGTATCGCATACCCCTTGAGAGCCTAATGGCCCACGATGTCACCCGATTACTTCCAGTATTTCCTACGCTGAGACCTCGAAGGATCATTTTCGCTCTGCTATAGTCCCCAGATCTTCAAGGATCAATCTGAGTCGCTTTCGCCCGGGCAGTGTGGGACGAGAGGGTAGTGACATCCATGGATGCAGGAAGGATCGAACCGACCCGCTTTTGCTCGGGAAGTGTGGCATGGTAGGGTTGAGATGCAGTTACAGTGTGTAGTTCGTGGGAAGGTAGAGTTAGATCAGTATAAGCGTCCTTCACGGGGAAAGGCCAGGTGCGATTGGCCCACATGCACACTACGGTCACGATGCATACCGTCTCTTGACAGTGTCAAGAGGAAACATAATGCTTCTACCCGACCTCTTCCCCTTCCCGCTCTTTCCTGCAACAAAGCTGTGGAATGCAGACCTCTTCTCACTGCTTCAACATCTCAGGCATTGAGGCGTCCAGGTTCATCTTCACCAGAATGGGTGTATAATCGAGTTCCATGGTAGCTAGCAGGTGTATAGAAAGCTTAAGTTTATGGAAGCAATGCGTTTTCTTGCTTAAAGACCCCATGAAGTACCGAAGTGGTGAGGCTCCACGGCGCGGTTCATCCGCCTCATGGATTCTGTACAAAATCCCTAGAGTGAATACGAGCTGACTGCGTCTCCGTAGTTTGTCTTGGCAGCTTGGCAAGCGTTACAAGTTGACAACAAGACTTTACTGAGCCCGCCAATTATACGTTGCTACGATACGATCAAAGATGCTACGTATTTAATAAACTACGAGTCTGGGAAAGACATGTCCAAGGAAGAGGCTGACTAAGAAATGCCAGACATTTTCCTAAACGGGGAAGTCGTAATTCGGGTACTTGTCAACATCTCCTGACATCCGAGACATTAAAGTTTTAGTGCCCGCTCAAGGATCCGGTTACTGCATATCTCCGCGTTATTTTAGGTAAGGGGCGAACATAGGTGGGCGGAAAACCCGCCACTGATCGCTGAACTTGACTTACTACGACCTTCCATGTCTGTACTACTGTTGAGGTAGAAGGGATGCACGCTAGAATGCCCAGGTCTCGGAGTCTAAGGAGTTCCAATAGCCTAATATGGCTAATCAGCATCGGTCTCTTCCCGGGCAATTTCTTCCTTAGCCAAACTTCGCTTTCCAATGCAGTTGGACTTGACACAACAGCAAAGGTCCGAGCTTCACGAGCAAAAGTAGATTTGACAGAAACACAGACATAGGAAAGTGCCCTGGTGAAACGGCAGATCATCTGGAGTTCCGACTGATGAGCCCAGAGGTTACCCAGCGTAGACGACAGTCGTGTTATTTTACGAATGTGGTCCAAATATTATTCGATATGCTCGCTTATATGTGGGTCAACACACCTCCTAACCCTCCTAACCAAGCGGCCATCCGGGAACCCAGCCTTACGGGCGCTGGCGTAACAAGAGAAACGGAGTGGGCCATTGTCGCCCAATGGTGCGCTTAATCAGTGGAAAGTGCGGGTCCTCATATTTGTTTACTACGATTACTTATCATCTCCATCACCCACTACTAAGCCCCCTCCAACTATTGCTTACCCTCGCTGGCCTATCTGTAATTAAGCAAACTTGATCCCGAGTTGTCCGGTGTGTAGAGACCGGGTGCGAGAAGGCTGTATACCGAGAGACGATCGAAATAAAGCTAGCTTGGCGTATATATATGCACATGTTTACACCCAAGCAAGGGTGTCACAGAATGGGTTTTCGGCGCCTCCGCTCGGGTGGGGCCGAGCTCAAGTGGGTTGCGGGCGGGAATGGGGATTACCGGTGGCGCTGTCCAGGATTTCCTCGCCGAACCTCGGGGTCTCGGAGTCCAAATTTCCTATCCGGTCTAGCCGAGAAGCTTTGAGAGATGTGAGTGATGGACGGCCAGCTTGTTGTCTGGAGAAATGTATGGATTCATGGCTTAAACCTGACATAATTATTCACTTGTTCGTATGCATTTTCGATTTGCATCCAACGCAAGAATGCCGTATTTTCTCCTTCGGGGTTTGACGAATAGGTGGCAATCAGGGAAGCCACACAATCGGCTTAGTTGTATTCAAGGAACCACTCAAACCCGCAAAGACAACTGATCAGTCCAAGGCTGAGATATGACGTCGTAGCCAAGAGATGGCCGGCCTCAGTCTCAATCGTATAATTCAAGTCGAAGACGACTATACATTCGGCCAATGTCGAACAGCCTTGTAGGGTATCCAATGACATCTCTGACGTATGGGGACGCTACCCAAGAACGAACAAGGAGACCGAGAGAGGCAACGCATGCGAAAGAATGCCATGTCGGGCAATGGTCCGAGAAGTTTTTGAAACAAGACAGATGCCAAAGAAAACCCGTCCTATAATGGCAAGCAAATTCAGTGTTCGCGGTGACATCACCGTCGGCAGCCAGAGGGACAGCATAGGCAAAGTCTCTATGGCGAGTTGGCCCTTCGCAACAAAGGTGCTCAGAACGGAATGCAAATGCAGGGTCTCTAGGTTCACTGTACGACTAGAAGAGGCAATGAGCCCAATAAGAGCTGGGAGAACGAATATCTTGATGATTCTCATGTTGCTGTATTGATGTCGATGTGCGTTCTGGTACAAGACACCCGCATTCGGCGCGATCTACCACAAATAGCTGAGGCCGCCATTAATACCTGTAAAATTTCACCTGGTCAACCCTTGATTCATTGCATCCCCGGACATCATTTAAAGATGTGTTTAAGGAAGACATCACATTGTAACGGGGAAGTTCGCTGCACTACAGGTGAGCGGAAAGTGGACTACCGCTTAATCTGATCTGACAGTGAGGGTATTGACCATTTCCGATCATACAAATCTTGTTAATCCAATATATGTCAAGACAGCCCCGAAAAGATCCAATCGCTTGTCTTTGTTGTAGGCGCGAGTTCATACCTTAGTCGTGCTAGCAGGCAAGGATCCGGAGTCATGAAAGCCCACGCTGGGTGACATGAGTCTGGGCCTGGACAATACATCCATGACATTTCTGTTGGAAAAATGTAGGCATCACATCGAACCTATCAACTGTATGTTGGAGCTAAGTGTTGTAGCAAGTAGACGGGTGTCTGATGGGACTGCGAATAGCTGCCACCGAGTGTCTCTTGGACCTAGCATTGCTGCATGTCTTCTGAGACCACTTTACGAAGGTCGAATGTTATGTATCCCCAGGGGGATCCAACACTTCACCTAATATAGAATGCCATCATTGTAAGAGAGCTATTTTTCTCTTTTTTTGTCCTCAAATTCTTTTTTACCTGATAGTCCAAAAACCAATACTCGAAACGCATAACGACGTAAACCAATGAAGCAGCCAGTTGGCCTTTGTCCAGCCATGGCGGGTACGACCAAGCCTCTGTTGAACCCACCAGGCAAGTTCCCGTCACCCGAAAAGTCCGGAGGATATGAGAGAAGGGGCACATCACCATATCTTACGGCTCCGTTGAGATTATTGAAGAGGAGGAAGGCCCCGAAGTCAAACCTATGGTTGTTCCCTCGGCAGAACCGCAAGTGCCTGCTCCACCGTCATTGGCGCCTCTAGGTTACAGCGTCACAAGTTTCGGCAGGAGCTTCATGACCGCTAAGCGAGCCAGCCTCAATAGCTCTTAGATGCCACTGCGTACGAATCGAACGGGCCATCGTCTCGGCGAGTGGGCCAAAGATTTAGCGCCTGCCCACGCTATGTATGTACCCATGGACTGGAGCAAAATAGCCCCGACAGAATCTTTGAAGATGCTCTTTTCTGTCTCTGTCACACCCACATCATTTGGTATGGGCCTGAAGCCGGTTTAAGATGAGAGACGTCGTCCTTCATATCCCAGGCGTTGCACAAGACGAGAATTCGAAAAGGCCACAACACAAAAGCCTCATTAATGGTACCATCCCCTACTTTAGAAAACAGGTACCTTAGTCTGACTACCCAGTGACTAAAGTAGGTAGCCACCGGAACTTTCCATTCATGCCCAGTCCACCCACCCGGGCTTCTCGGGCACAAGTGGGGCCTACACACCCGGTCCGGGCCCGGTCACCGGAGCCATGTGGGGCCTGTTCCAACTGCACATGTTCGAATGCCAGAATGACACAACGTATGTCGAGCTCAAAGGACTTTTCATTCCTGATTCGGTCCCTTGATCGTCCAGGCAACTTTGTTGTGATTTCCTATCCACTGTCTTTGTTGTTCTTGCCCCAACAGGTGAGCAGCTGCTTCCACATCGTGTCTTGCACCCGCATCAATGAGTTCCAGTAGCCTTTTATCCTTGGTACCCTTTGCGTGATTTGAATTGGATTGCATCATATTTCCACCATGTGCCCTTGACCTCTCCTCCAGCCCTCCTTCCACGAGAATATCCATCTGCTTGCCTCTCCAGTTTACGTAGTTCAAATCTTGGTTTGGAAACCACAGACGTTTGCCGTCAGCAGATCCATCGACATCAGTTCGGCTCCAAAAGCTTCCGAGTACTCAAGAGGGGCCATCCCAAACAAACATTACACAGAGCCCTTCCGAGATGTTCACCCTTTTCAGGTACCTCAACACCCCGCCTGAAGGACCTCCCTCGCCTAGAATCCGGTACGTCTCTCTCTCAGGAGAGGGTCTCTTCAAGCGACCTCCTCAAGACATCAGACGTGCCGACACTGGTCTTCCCATAGTGGACCTTCTCTTCCCGCCCTCGCGTCCACTCCTTCCTCGCTTCCCTAAGACAAGTACCTTTACACCCGAACGTGCCTCCTTCTTTCTGCCGGTCACCATATTTTTCCACTACCTTGGGGTTTCCTTCAACTTCCCCCAAGCTTCTTCCTGCAATCATCAACACTCTCCAACTTTCCTCTATACTCTGACCTCCGTCACTCACCCATATCAATCTCAGCAAGCCGTCCTCAGCCGGCTTGGACTCCACCGCTCGCTTTGAGACAGGTAAGTAGTGAGATTCAGCCCCGTCCCCCTCCCACACGCGTTACCGTGTTTATCCCTTTCTCTTGGGATATTGATTTACCCCCATCGCCGCGAAGTGCTTCTGTGGGCGAGGATGTTCTCTTAACGCGTCTTCTTTTGTTTTCATCCTTCTTTCCCATCCAGGTCCATCGATCGAGCCAGCACAATACTGACCAGCTCGCTAACTACGCACTCGTTCCAGCACTCAACTACCCAACGTCATCATGATGGCATCCTTCGATTTCATCGACTTGCTCGACACCATCGAGGCCCGCGAGGCCGAGTGGCGAGAGATCATCCATTATTTTCTCTGGCTGGACACCTACGAGGGCTCTGACGAAGGTATGTATCATCTTTTCACGGGATTTACCTGTCCCTCTGCATTACTACGTCGGATTCTATCCTGTCGATGGATGGGTCGCGGTTTCATTGAGCCCCAGATGCTCACAACCCATACATCCCACGAATCTCAGCTGACATGGATGAATCAGTCAAGTCTTATCTTCACCGTCTCATCGACCACTTCCGCGCTAAGTTGGTCTACGCCGACGAGGGTAAGTCGAATTTCTACTTCTGTACCCCCTCAGCAAGACATGATGACTTTGTCATGCATCATTACCACAGGCATTGCAAGCCTCGCATGAGTTCTCTTTTTATATCTGAATCTTGTCTCATTCATCTCCCCGTTTCCTCTTACTCTCTACGGGCCGAGGCTGATTCATCTGGCGGTTTAGTTCGCGAGGCCGCTTGGGAGTGGTACCTCGGCGGCCCTACCTCTTGAATCAACATGAATTGGGCAGCGAGATGCATGGCAGTTGTTACCAATCAGGGATACCAGGCAGTCTTCTCGCGTACATAACGCATTGAGAGCGATCAAGTATTACGAGTTATACAATACGAATTCGATCAGAGGTGCATCATACCTTGGAAAGTGCGATATTCTCGGTTATGTGATGTGTGCCCATCCCCTTCTGGGCGTATGCAACCAACGACCCGTCGAATGAAATAGTCGTTTCACATTGCGCCGCCTCGATAACGACAAGTCTCGGCCGTAGCTAAGCAACTCCGCATGGATTCCCAGTATTTGAGTTGGTACGGCGGCCCGACGTCACCGCGGCAGTCCCGGCGCAGCCGGAAACCAGTGTTTTGAATTGCGCAGCAACGGAGACTTGGAGGGGGAAATACCGATAACTTTATGCGCAGCTGAACAGCTGCGATTACACACGCCGGTCTCCACATCGATCAGGCCCGCAAGCATTTGGCCCTTTCGCACGCGTGACGTAGCGATTGTTCTGGAATTTCAGAGTGAATGATATATAGAGCTAGAGCAGGGACGAAGAATGGAGGCCGCAATTCCCACAGTTTCAACAGCTGGACACATTCTTTTCCCTTCGTGCGTGCGGCCCACCACACCCCGACGATGAAGCGGCAGACACCACTTGTCTATCTCGCCCTCGCGGCGGCAGGCGGCACTCTGGCCGAGGTAGAGGACAGCCGCGCAGGACACGGACTGAGAGAATACGGCAGGCAGATGTTCAAGCCCCCCTGCGCGTTCGCCTGTCGCTACGCGATCGCCGGTGCGACCCTCAACTGCTCCACCGTGAAGTCGGACGGCGGGATGGGCCGTGGGGTGATCATGACGGGCGCCGAGTGCTACGCCACGGACGACGCCTTTTTGCAGACGCTCGCTTTTTGCATTTCGTCCAAGTGCCAGGACGTCGCTGCGTGGAGGCTTGAGAAGTACTGGCAGGACTACGTCGCGGACGTGGCGAAGCGGCGGTCCAAGGTGCGTCCGAAGGAGACTTACCAGCAGGCGCTGAGTAAGGTCAATGGCTTCCCCACGATGGTGTACAACGAAACGGAGCCGCTCAACCAGACGAGTGTGGTTTCTGACCAGCTTTGGTTCGCCACGTACAATACTCAGCGGGTATTCGAGGATCAAGAAAGCATGCAGAAACAGTACGGGTAAGAACGACCACCCTGACTCGTATGATGTGTGATTCTGACCAGGAGCAGCCTCTTTATCGTCATGTCCGGCATCGCCATCCCCCTCATATTTTCTGTCCTTCACCTTCTCCCATTCCCGGTCGGATGGCGGTCAAGGTTCAATGCCTGGATAATCTACCCGCCATTATTCGGAGACTATCACGACACGCCCGTGTTCTTCGGGCTGGCCCGCATGCCGACGCGCGGGCAAGTGCTTTTCGTCATCTACTTCCTCTCCATTAATATCGTGGTCTCGCTCGTCAACTACGAATACGCGGACCCCAACATCTGGCATCCTGGCGACCAGACTCGCTGGATGTGCATGTTAATCTCAAACCGCCTTGGCCTGCTGAGCTTCGCCAACCTGCCTCTGGTGTTTCTGTACGCCGGGCGGAATAATCCCCTCCTTTGGGTGACGAATTGGTCGCATTCGACATTCCTGTTTCTTCATCGGTGGATCGCAGCTATATCGACACTCGAGGCCATCTTGCACAGTCTCATTTACCTCGCCGTCTACGTCAAGGAAGGAAAGCATGCGACCGAGTCCAAGCTGCCACATTGGTATTGGGGAGTTATCGCCACCCTCAGCATGACGATTCTCTTTCCAACATCCATCATTCCAATACGTCGAAAAGCCTACGAATTGTTCTTAGCGTGGCACGTCTCCGTCGTCATTTTGGTCATCGCAGGCTGCTACTGGCACATTGTCTTCAACTTCGGCCACCGACGGGGCCACGAGGTCTGGATCATCGCGTGCATGGCCATCTGGGCCTTTGATCGAGTCGTCCGAGTTTTGAGAGTAGCCCGAAACGGGGTCAGGCACGCCAGGATCAAAACGATCGACTCCGAATACGTCCGGGTCACCATCCCCGGTGTCAGCGCCGAGGGCATCGCATACCTCTACTTCCCAACGCTCACCTGGCGCGTCTGGGAAAACCACCCGTTCTCCATCGCATACAGCACGCTTGCATCGGCTCAACAGCGGGCCCAAAGCACGACGACGACGCATACCGAAAGCGATATTGAAAAGGACCCTGACGCCGTTCAACCCACTGCTTCCCAAACTTCCCTCGTAATGAATCACGCTCTTCGCATGACGTACCTGTGGGACGACCCTCCCCAAGACGGAATCACATTTTACGTTCGCATCCGTACTGGCCTCACATCTCGCCTGGCCGGCCGAAACTATCTCCCCGTCCTAATAGAGTCTGGCTATCCGTCCCATCCCCCCCTCGCCCAGTCACCGCACAAGTCGCCCACTCTGGTCGTGATAGCCGGCGGAGTCGGCATCACCGCTGCCCTACCCTACCTGTCCTCTCACCCAGGACGCTGCAAACTCTTCTGGGGCTGCCGCACGCAGGCGCTCGTCGACGACGTCCAGCGCCGAGTTTCTCTCTCCAGCGTCGAGAAGGCCATCTACGTCGGCAAGCGCATGTCCGTCCGAGACGCGCTAGAGAGCGAGCTTTTCGGCGCCAGCACCGAGGTGTGTGTGCTAGTGTCCGGGCCGGAGACCTTAATCGACGAGGTTAGGACTATCTACTTGGACATACTGAGCCGAGGGCCAGGATTGAGGGCTCGGCTCATCTTGGAGTCCTTCAGCTGGTAAGGGGACCAGCAAGCAAGCATATTTCGAGTATCGGTCAATGCGGCAACCCTTCAAGGGTCCTCGGCGCATTTGACTGGGTACCCTTCATCGCATTTTCAACATTTCAAGTGAGTCTTTTGTTTGATACACGTGCCCCCGGATAATGAGGCATCAGACGCCTGAACTTTGTGGTGGCACGATCTTTATTCTTGTAGATATTGCCTGCTTTCGTCTTATTTCCTTTTTCAGGCTTGCGATTTTGGCGTCCTGGTGCCTGGCTCCTGGACAAACATACGTAGGAGCGTCTCACTGGGGCAAAAGTGGTAGACTTATAATCAGATGAGGTTCCGTGCGCCGTTCTGAGCCGCCAATGATCGTGCTCGAAGAGGCTCTGCTGGGCCGAGGGGCCGAGCGGGGCCAAAACCATGAGCCTCCTCGCGGGAAGTGCCTCAAACTTACTAGACACTATTTAATCGATTTCGGTGAGTGAGTTCACGTTCGAGACGGGTCAGACTTTCGGAGGTCCGATGTCTTGTAAAATAGAGGAGGGATGGTCGCATACGGCATATGGAGTCCAAGACTATGGCTTGGAGTGCGGAAGCAACGGGGCATAATGTTTCTCTTGCGCCTGCGGGCTTCGGTTTCTCTCGGTGTACAGGCATCTCAGCTTCCGCTTGAAGGGCCGGAATGGGTGTTCGTCCAAATTGTACAGCCTCGTTTCTCAATTTGGGGCGAGTCAGATTCTTGTCTGTTTACCGTCATCAGAGTTTGGAGACCACCAACAAGCTCGAAAGTATGAAGACTTCCCTCTAATTAGATTATAAGACCTCCGGCCACCCGCTGCCGTCGCAACACTTGACCCTTTCCCTTCGGTCCTAACGGAGTTGGCAGCCAAACCCTCGCGCTTCCCAGTAGTCCGAATGCGCATGCCTTTCTGGGGCGTCACGGGCGGGTCGGCACTGTGGCAGCTGCCAACATGATTTCATCAGTTCGTCTCAGCAGCCGCATCAATCCTGTGACACCTATGACGCCATCAAATCGCGATACCTGCATCGTTTCACTTCTGGGTACTACGTTGTTCAACAACAATACGTGTTATATCATACTGCATAATCTTTCTTTCATTTGGCTAAATTGTTTTGTTGCGGTTTTTCTTGATTTGAAGGGCAGTAACAACAAGCTATGAACTTGACAGGCAACCATGAGCTGGATAAGAAGCTGCTCAAGCACATCGTAACGGGATCTGGAAGATAGACCAGCGCACTTAACCGATCAATCAATTCAGATATGGGGGTTTTGATTGACTGATTGACTGAATATACGGTCTCTGATTGACTGATTGGTTAGATATCTGATTGATTTGATATATATTGCTTATTCGGGAAGTCAGTGAAGTTATCGTGAAGTGCCCACGGGGTTATACTCGCTTATCTATGGTGTTAAAGAGCTAGGGACGCCCCCTCGTCGTCCCCAGTTCTTATATTTGCTTTTTAACGAAGTGTTGGCCCCTAATACTTATTGTACTACTTCGGAGCTAGTTTTGGAGGTATTGTGTATACTTTAATGTTGTGGGCTTTATCGAGAGCCTCTGTGATGTCAGGGTAAGCCTAGTGAGGCTGAAAGCCCTCTCTTAGTTAGTTGTTATCGTAGGAATTGTTATAATATTGAGGGTAAGGTGGTTAAGGGTTGGGTAGGTTTACTGATGCGAAATCCATTATTGGATAGGATTGTTGATTGGTTGCCTAGTTACTTGATGATAATATCGATTTAACTCGTCCGCTTCGTTGGCCAGGGCCTTATGGGTTCGATTATTGAGCTATTAATGATATTTAGAGTTTTTGGTGATTGGTATTGATGAGAGGGAGGTGAGTATATTGTTGGTAGGCGGCGACGTTGAGTGAGAAGTGTTTTTATGGGTATACTACCGTTTTAGTACTCTTTTAGCCCGGTCTTCGCTTTATGAAACCATTCTCGTTATTGTGGATTATATTACCGCTTTTTGAGTTATTGTAACCCTTGTTTAGGGTAAAGAATTACGGTAGTAGTGTATGGATGGGATTGGTTGAGTTTTGTATAATATTTATTCAGTATTTGTTACTCGTTGAGTATTGATAGTTGGAAATAATTAGCGGAATTGAAGTGATCGTTGTATATTTTCTGGAGGTGGGATATTCGTTGACGGGGTGTATATTCACTATGGGTGTGGTTAGGGATATTAATGATGGATCCCACTTATGATTGTGACCCTCGATTTTGTTGAGATGACTGTTGTCAGATTGAACGGGCTTAAAAGGGGCTTCAGGCACGGCTCGGCGGCATCTATTTCCGCCGAGGCCTGAGGCAGCAAGGGAGGCCCCTATCCCTATTCCCAGGCGTCCAGGGAATCCCTAGACGCATCTAGACACATCACATCAATATACGCAATTGACCCCCAATTCGACAATTAACAGTCTGATTCTGCGTTGTGAAATGTCTAATCGCCATTAAGCGCTTTAAAGCCTATTTACGAAGTGCCCCATAAGCCCATAATCGACATAATTACCTTTACTGTGAAACTCTAATTAAAGATGATTTGTAATTAGGTCATTTAGATTGACTAATTATAATCCAAGGCAAAGTCCCACGATCTCTGGGAATACCTTAACCCAGAACGCTTTAAGTAGAGCTGGAACGGCAATACGGTGTTCAAATGATTTATTAAGTAACCGAGATGATTAGAGCTTAGTAATTACCTAAAAATAAGGAAAGCCGAGGTTTTAGCTGAAAATGTAGACGATAAATTATGAGTAGAAGGTTTAAAAAAACCTTTTAGTACTGGATTTTATTTTATATAAAGAATGCTGAGTGGAATTTATGGACCGTCTTAAGGAATATAAGATGACTAAGAAGGGTATCCGAGCTTTAAAAGACTAGATCCGTGAGATATTTAATATGGATTTACTTTGTTATTATTATATAGCCGATAAGGAACTCGATAATTAGATTTACGAGCTTTAGACTTATGTGGGATGCGATCCCCACGAGTAACGATCCCTTATTAACGATGAATATAAGAAGGTCCTTTAAGTTGTTGTTGTTGTTGTTGTTGTATTTAACGCCAAGGCGGCAAGGGCGTAGCCCTTGCAGCAGACCTCCCGAGGGGTATGTGGCGTGGAGAGCCGCAGGCTCAGATTACCTACTCTATAGTATACAGCCCTTGCCCGCGTCCTCCAAATCTTGCTTATTGGCTATTATGTGTTCAATCTATCCCTGTATCCCGCTAGTTCCTCTAGTTCCTTTATTTCTTATTTGGTCCCTTTAGTAGAGTAGGACGGTTATTTTAAGGCCTAACCAGAGGTTAGCCCCTAGTAGTATGGGTAGATCTTTTAGAAGAAGCTTGTTATACGTAGGAAGGCTTTGAAGTTTTTAGGATTAGTAATTAATCCCTTAAAGTATTACTTAAATAATCCCATAGGTCCTATGAACTCTGATGAATTAGAAGAGTAAAGGGTAAACCACTATTATGTCCTCACTAAGGTCTTTTAATAATAAACTAAGTGGTTTATATCTTTTACTTCCCTATAAAAGTAGGTAAATAGGGCTTTATCGTAGTTAAAGTATTAATGATATTATTCGAAGTCTCCGTGGCCTGATCAGGCTATTAGGAGGTAATACAGGGTAACCCGTGGAAGGGCTAGTTTAGGAGGGCTAGAAAAGCTGGCCTCGAGTCCTAGTTAAGCGTATTAATCTATTACTTTCTTACACCATCATCGTGTATATTAGGCCCGTATTCGTTTCCTAATGAGTCGCTTAATCCCTGTTAGGGTTACTAGTTGGCCTAAGGGCACTAAGAGTGTTATACTTTGTTTAGCTAGGCGGTCTACTTCTTTGTTGTTTTTTATCCCCTAATACCCTGGGGCCTAGTGGGTATATATATCGAATATCCTAGCCGCCTTATGGATCTCAAGGAAAGCTTCTTATAAGGATTTTGGAGCCTCGCCCCGTATCCCCCGGATAACACTAGTATTATTAATATAAATATATATTAGTTAACTTTGGGAAATAAGGAGGGCTCACCGGAGCCCTACCCTCGCTCCTTTAACCTCACCATCAAACACTTCTACTAAGCCAAGTCGGCCACAACCTTAGGCTATACACTTATTACCTTTATGTTATAATATAGCCCACAATTACTGTCCCGTAATTGTGGTTCCACTTTTGCGACACTTTATAAATAACGAATCCATATCCCGTAGCTCTATTAGACGCTTTGGAACCGTCTAAATAAATAATTATATAGTTATTTGGGACGGTTTTTAGCTAGTTCTAAAAAGCCTTAGTAGCCTTCTCTTTTATGTATAGGACTATGTTACGGGCTGATGCCCACGATGGCCTAAGCTTTGCCTGAGGCGTTAACCAGCATCCAACAAAAGAGCCCTCCGGTTAAAGGGGCCTCCGATCAAAGGGCCTCTGGTGACCTCCGGCGCCCCACCAGAGGTCCCCTTTGTTCTCCAGTAGTATAGATTCCTACACCGCCCCCCTTGCGAGGAACTTCCTCTCTTTTGCTCCTTAGTTTGAAGTAAATAGTAATAGAGCACCCTAAGGTTGAAAACACCTAGGCCTAGCCCTTCGTATACTTTAAGCTCAGGATTATAACCTTACTGTAACGCTGGGTTGAGCGCAGCTCCCCATTAGTTAAGTAGAAAGGAGTATAGGTTGAGCGTGGTTCTCTGCGAAGAACGATACTCCCGGGACTCCAATAGGTTGACCACTAGTCCCTAGAAGAATAATTGAGATAGCCTAGTTGCCCCGATGGACACCGTTATACCCCCGATGCTCTATAACGAGCTAACTATAGAAGAGATGTTGAATACTACTCTAGGATCCCTATAAGCCTAGATAATAGAGATCAGCGAGAAACTAGAAAAGAGTTAGAACTAGAGGTTGATGACCCCTGGGAGCGAAACCCTTTGTACTCCTAGTGGTATCCGCACCGATACCCCACCGGTGCTCACCAGTAAGTTAAATCACCGGAAGCCCTTACCTAACCCCCTAAAGTTTTCGGGTAAATAAAAGGAATACGCCCCTTAGGCACGATAAATAAGAAATAAGGTTTTAATAAATCACCCCTTTTACCCTATAAACTATAAACTTTGGTATTTAGTTAATTTATACTTAAAAGTTAGTCCCTAATAGGTAATCAGCACCTTTTACGCCGCTAGAGGACCTAATGGAACTAGAAACCCCGAGGACTTTATGTATTACCTCGATTACACCTATTTAGATCCGAATACCCAGTCCCGAGCCGTTGCCCAGCTATAGACCCTATACTAAAAAGAGAACGAGAGTTTTGCAACATTCTTACCTAAGTTTAAATAAATAATGGCCGATGCTGGTGGTGGTGATTGGCCCGCTATTGTGTAGATATTACTCTTGGAGGTAGTTTTGACCCCTTTGTTGAAGGACTGGTTACTTATAGTTAAGCTTCCTAAGGACTACTTAGGCTGGTTTACCCGAGTATAGGACATTGTTTGGAAGGTTGAACGGGCCTTTAGATATAATCACCCTTAGAGGTTTACCCACTCCTCCGCTATTCATCCGAAGGATAACAATGGAGATATTATTATAATAGGAGTAGTTCAGTTTATAGGAGCTAAAAAGATAACCACTATTAGACCCCGGAGAGGCTTTAGCTCCTCTATGGATAATAACCGTTTTTAATAAAGAAACCTGGAACGTAATAAGGACCGCTGCGAATACTTTGAGTATAGAGAAGAAGGACACTTTGCACGGAACTACTAGAAGAAGGCCGAACACCGTTAACAGGCCAACTAGCCCTTTATGGCTAAAATTTGCCTAAAAGGAAACGTAGAAAAAGAAGACTAACCGATGACCCCTAATTTGAGTAATAAGTATGAATTAGGAAAAGAATAACTCTGGGATAAAGTCGGGCCCTAAAGCCCACTAAGGAGTAAGTGAAGGGATAGAAGAAACATTAAAGGAGCCAGTAGCAGTAGGGCAAGTAGTCTATAATCATAAAAGTTAGAATTAATAAAGGACACTTAATTAATACCCTGGTGGACACCGGCTGCGAAGTCTATGCTATGGTTAACCGTTCCTTTATACGACGCCTCTAATTACCGTTTATTAATATAATAAAATGCCTTATAAGAGGTTATATAATAAGTGGCCCCTCACTGGGTGGAAGCTAGGGAGTAGTTGTGATGTAAATGGAAATTAGCGGTTATATATAACGAGTTTATGTATATATAGTGGACAATTTAGAACTGGATATATTTTTGGGAAATCCTTAGATAATTTAAAATGAGGTGAAGTATAATGCTGGTACCCACTAGTTTACTTATGGGAAAGGAAAAGTGAGAGTATACTTTTTTAATAAAGAAGAGCCCGAAAATATATTGGAGATACGTTGAGTTAAATTATTATTAGCGGTACTGTTTACTATGGTTTGCCGTATAACGTAAAAAAGAAGATAAAAAGATAACTAGAGACCACTAGTTGTTGTTATGGTAACTAGTTTATAAGATATCGAGAAGGCTTTTGTAAAGTTGGAACTATAAAAATAGGAAGACATTTTGAGGTTAGTATTAGAATAGGTGTATAAGGAGTTTAGAGACTTATTTAACTTAACCAAAGTGTACCCGGTGCCCCCCCACCAACTAAGTATGGACCATATAATCCCTTTGGAGATAGGGCCAGAAGGGAAGGAGCCTTAACTCCTTTAGGGACCTTTATACGCTATGTTAAGAAAAGAGTTATTAGTGCTAAAGAAAATACTTAATGACTTATTAGATAAGGGGTTTATTTGAGCTAGTTGCTCAGTAGCCGGTGCTCCCGTGTTATTCGCTAAAAAACCAGGAGGTGAATTGAGATTCTGTGTTAATTATAGAGTTTTAAACACTATTACGAAAAAGGACTATTACCCGCTCCTACTAATATCGGAAACTCTTAGTAGAGTAGTTATTGTTAAGTGGTTTACGAAGTTTAATGTTGTAACTATTTTTTATAAAATATGGATTGCCGAAGGAGATTTAGAGAAAATTATTTTTAGAATAAGATACGGGTTATTTAAGTGGGTAGTTTACCTTTTTGGGCTTACCGGTGCCCTAGTAACGTTTTAGTGATATATTAATATTTCTCTATGGAAATTCCTAGACGACTTTATTACGGCTTATATAGATGATATCCTTATTTATATTAGTGGCTTAAAGAGGGATTATAAGGAGAAAGTATGAGTGGTTCTCTAGGCCCTAGCTAAAGTTGGCCTGAACCTAGACCCGAAGAAGTGCGAATTCTGTGTTAAGAAGGTGAAATACGTCGGCTTTATTATCACCACAGGAAAAGGTCTATTATATAATCCCAATAAGTTGAAAGCTATTAAGGAGTGGTTGGCCCCTAGGTCCCTTAAGGGTATACGAAGTTTCCTAGGTTTCACCAACTATTATCGTATATTTATACTAAGGTATAGTAGGCTAGTAGAGCCCCTAACCCAATTAACAAAAAAGGGGGTAGTTTTTTATTGGGGAACAGTTTAAGGAGAAGTATTCGAAATGCTAAAGAGGATATTCATAGAAGAGCTGTTTTTACGGAAATTTAACCTGGACGACGAAACACACATCGAGATAAACTGCTCAGGTTTTGCTCTAGGTGGTGTATTATCACAAAAGGACCTAAAGGGTTATTAGAGGTTAATTGAGTTCTACTCATAGAAACTCTTACTAGTAGAGTATAATTACCCGATCTACGATAAGGAGCTTCTCATAGTGCTCACCTGTTTACGATTTTAGAGGGCTGAACTCCGTAGTATCTAGTACTTTACTATCCTAATGGATTATAAGGGTCTAGAGTATTTTATAAAAAAGTAACGCTTAACTAAGAGATAAAGTCGCTGGGTAAAAGAGTTATCTTAGTACGATTTTAGGATTAAGTATTAGTTAGGAAAGGAAGTGATGGTATTTAATATATTATTAAGAAGGGAGTAGGATGTCCCCTAAGGATGGGATGATAAGAGGGAAAAGGGCCGGGTAATCCAGATGATTCCCGACTTTATATAGTTAAGTTGTACTCTACTTAGTGATCCTCGAATTGGATGAATTACCGAAGATATACTGGAAATACTATAAGTTGCTATTTTTAATGTTAACCCTATACTATAAGCTTTTTAGGATAAAACTATAAAAGCCGATGAAGTATACTAAACTGCTTATTTAGTAGTAAAAGAAAGGAGGAGAAGTTTCCCACTAAAACTTAAGTTAAAGGTTTAAATTACTAAATATGAACTTAATAGGCTGGGAAGATTAATATGGAGAAATTAATTATAGGTATTAGGGGGGGAAAACGACGATAACCACTTAAACGAATTATAAATTAAGATTATGTAAAGGTATTATAACTTATATACTAGTGGCCACCTAGGATAGAATGGTATATTAGTAATAATAAGTAGATAGTTCTTTTAGTTAGGTTAATCTTAGATAGTTTAGAGGTTTATACGAAATTATGATATTTGTAGAGGGATATACATTTAAAGGTAAGCTAAAAAAGGGTTCCTTAAACCCTTACCGGTGTTTACTTGTATTTATTATAACTTATTAATGGACTTTATCACCAACTTTCCTCTAATAAAGAGGAAAAAGGCCTGATATTTATGGGTTATTATGGATAGGTTATCGAAAAACCCTATGTTAGAAGAGATGGAGACTATGGACGCTGAAGCTTGTGCTTAGTGGTTCCTCTCCTATTACTATAAGTTCCACGGAATACTATGGACAATAATCAGTAACCGAGGATTAAATTGGATAAACTGATTTTAAAAGGAATTCTATAGGCTAACCAGTGTAAAACGACTACTGAGTATTATTTATTACCCGTAAACAGATGGAGGGACGGAACACCTTAACTAGGAGATCTAAGTAATTCTCTATGCATATATAACATACGCCTAGGACGATTAGGGGGAATTACTGCCCAGTGTGTAGCTAGCCCTTAGGAACTAAATAAGTACTACTACGACGATGTCCCTATTCTTTATGGAGTATGGATACTATGTTAACCTTTTATTAATAGTAAAAGGAGATAACTAATTAGAAATGAATTAAGAGGAAATAGCAAAATAGTTAGTTTAGAGGATGAAGGACATTACAGAGTTCGTTTAAGCAGCAATAGCAGCTATTTAGTAGCGAAGCGAAGACTCCATGAACTACACCAGGGGACCAATTAAATGGTACAAGGTTAGAGATAAAGTGTGGTTAAACGTTGCTAACTACTTATCCCCAAGGCTAAGTAAGAAATTAGTGTGGTTTCACTATAAATATAAAGTTATATAAGTGATCTTAGTTTACATAGTAGAGCTGAGTATATTAACCAGTATCCATCTACACTTCTACGTAGACCTCCTCCACAGGGCAACTAGTGACCCGTTACTAAGGTAAAAAATAACTAATAAATAACTACCCCCAATTCGTAACATGGACGGAGATCCTAAATAACTTATAGAAAACATATTAGCAGCAAAGTAGTAGCTGGTGGGTAGAGGGCGCCGTCACTAGGCCCTAGTTAAATAGCAAGGTTATATAGAGCCAACTTAGGAGCTTATGGAAATAGTATCGGAGATAAAAGTTTTAGATAAGTATGAACGGTGGTATGGAGAAATTGATATAGTGAATGGGGACCTAGTGTACACCCCGAGAAGACGTCGGAGAGCAGCAAATTAATAACCACTGGTGCACTAGTAGAACACTAATAGGGAGGGAGGGGAGAAAGGAGGGGGCATTTGTTACGGGCTGATGCCCACGATGGCCTAAGCTTTGCTTGAGGCGTTAACCAGCATCCAACAAAAGAGCCCTCCGGTTAAAGGGGCCTCCGATCAAAGGGCCTCCGGTGACCTCCAGCGCCCCACCAGAGGTCCCCTTTATTCTCCAGCAGTATAGATTCCTACACCGCCCCCCTTGCGAGGAACTTCCTCTCTTTCGCTCCTTAGCTTGAAGTAAACAGTAATAGAGCACCCTAAGGTCGAAAACACCTAGGCCTAGCCCTTCGCAGACTATTAGGTTTTGTAACCCTAGAAGGTGTTATGGTTAGAGTAGTGCTAGCCTTAGGACCCTTAAGACGAGGTTTACTGTTCGTTGGAGCCGTGTTTACTGCCTCCCTTGTTATGTGAGCCTTAGGACTAATGGGTATTGTTGGTCGACCTTTTATAGTCGGATTATGAAGCGTAGGTGTAACCCTTCTAAAACCACTTTCCTCGTGGGCAGGCCGGCATCTCAGAGGAGGTTACTTATTGGGGTTGTTTTTTAGACTAGGAGGATGGCTCGGGCTACTCTTATAATAACTTTGTTAACCTTTTAGACGAGGCCATTCTGGCTTATATTAATAATCCCTCCCTAAGGGGAGGTGGTATTACTTAGGGTTAGCTTAGTTAGCCCCCTGAACCAGGTTTCGGCTCTGTATAAGGGTATTAGGAGGACATAAGTAATAACCACCTTTCATATAATCGTTACTGGAATCCCTTCTTTTGTGTTTATTAGGTGCCCCAGGTGCTAGGCTACCTTTTTCGCTATAGCTACCCTTGTTTTGACGTGGTATTAGAAAGAGAGTTTTTTATTGAACTAAACCCCTAGTTAACGGATCGGCTTAACCGAGGCTTCGATTTCAAGGTCTCTAGTTTTGATCCTAGGTAGGTTTTTTGGTTACTTATGTTTCCTAGTGAAGTGGATAGCTTTACATCTAGCTGGGTTAAAGGAGACCTTATTATTAGCACCCTAATTTAGAATTTGGGTAACTTATTAGCTTAAGGATATAGTATTATCCTTAAGGGATAGGCTAGTAATTAAAAAGCTTATATTATTTATATATCCAAACCAAAGCTTTGGGTTTTTAGCTAGGATATCGGAAATATAACATAAGAAAATAATAAGTAATAATAAGGAGCTTTAAGATAGCCCATAAGTTAAAGGGAAGTTCTTTGTTATTACCTTTTCGAACTTGACCCTAGTAGTATAGTTTAATATAAAAGCATAAATTAGCCTCATCAGGCTATTAGGCTAGCCCTATTACCGTAGACGGATAATAAGGTGGTTCCGAAGAACAAAGTCAAAGGCCCCCTTCATATACATTATCAGCAGCATAGCTATAAGCCCCTTATCGAGGGCCTGTTCAATATTGTATATAAGACAGGTTATTAGGTCGATAACTGCCCTGCCTAGTAGGGCCCCTATTTGCTGTAGGCTAGCCACCCCTTCTAGGATAGTGAAGTAGGCTATTCTCTTAGTTATTAGTCTTTTAAGCCCCTTACCTAAGTAGGATAAGAGGGTTATTGGTTTCCAGGATCCAGCTTTTAAGAAATCGGTTTTTTTAAACTTCTAAATTATAATAACCTTTGTTTTATGGAAGGGCTAGGGGAAGTAGCTGGCCTTAATATATACCTGGAATAGCAGCCTGATAAGCTTAGCTATAAGGTCCCAGTAAGCCTTAAGTAGTTTTATGGTAATTCCATCGATACCAGGGGTCGTAGTCTTTATTAGAGTGGTTACCCTTACTTCCTCCTGATTAATCGTAGCCTGCTAGGGTATTTGTCGTCTTGGGACCGTGGCCAAGTCGAAGGGGTCCCTAGGTAGGTCATCCGTATCATCGAACCTCTCTAGTAGGGCCCTCCGTAGGGCCTAGGCCTTGTCCTAGTTATCGTTATACGTCTAACCCTTAACTACTAAGGGGGGGGCTTTAACTACTAATCTAGTTTTACACTAACCTATTATTTTATAAAGGTCTTAATTAGATATAGCCCCTTCGATCTTAGCAGCCTAATAAGCCCGTTTAACCTTCCTAACTATTTCTAAGAAGACCTTTTACTCTTTGAGGATAGGGGGTAATAAAGCCGAGGTTAGCTCTAGTTCTTATACTTATTGGATATGGGCCTTAAGGTAGGATTAGTGGGTTTTAAAATACTCTCTTATTCACTAAGGGGCCCACTTTCCCCCGTTTTATTATCTTTTCCCTACTACTTAAATAATTATTAAGAGTAGGTTAATAATCCGGCTGGCCTGGGCGTTTAGCTTAGTTAGGGTGGGTAGGTCCTTAATAGTAAGTAAAGTTAAGGTCCTTATTTTAATTAGGTCTTTAAACTAAGGAAGGGCTGAATCCGGGACTAATATTAGCTTTAATTAGTATGTTTGTTGTTATTTATTGTTATTAAGGGGGATAATGGTTATAATAGGTTAGTGATTAGCTCCTGGATGTAGGTATGGATAGAGTCCTGTGTGTGTAAGGGGGATATTTGAGAAGGTCAGGTCAAGGACGTGACCACAGGTATAGGTTAGAGCCCCTACTTCTCTAATAAAGGAGAGGCCATGGTTATTAACCTAGTCGGCTAAACCATCTCCTCTATTCCGGCTAACGGATCCTAGTTCCTAGGAGTAGTGGTGAATAGTGAAATCCCTATTTATAAAAGTTTGTAGTGGTAGTTAGTATCCTAGGAGGGTGGTCGTTATATAGTTATAAGGATCGCTTGGTTATTTATAGACGTTTATAATAATAGTATTATTAACCTTTAACCATAGGATATCCCTTGTTTGGATAGGTCTTTGTTGTTGCACCTATAGCCTTATCCCCTTCCGTATATATATTATTACCCTAGGCCTTATTTCCCTACTATCCCAAAAATCAACTAAGATAAAGGAATTATACCCAGGGTGTGTATTAATCTGTATTCTATTAGTGTATCCTATCCAAGGCTCCTAGATAAGTACTACGTCGACCTAATCAGCCCAGCAGAGCTCTAGGAAAGCTGTATGTGCTGGGGGCTTTTTCCCCATATTATATTAGGCCACACGTAGCACCCGTGGGGGGGCTTATTTAGGGTTACACCTCTAAGTCGAGGTCTAGGTGGGTATAGGTATTAGTGATATTATAATCAGGCTTTTAAGCCACCCTCTAGCTCCTATTTCGGAGAGGGTAAATAAGGCGGTTAATTTAAGGGAGGGCCTCAGGGTGTTCCACTTCGTCTTTATCCATACTACTAACTATATCCTTATCACCTAAGCATATAATCGATCCTTAGGAGGGGGTCCTAGTGTATAAGCACTTAAAACCAGGTTATTGGCCCTAATTAGGACGGGAGTCCTAGGGTTGTTAAGTACTATTCTGGGTGGTGGTCTGGTTAGTACTATCGTAGGCCTCGAAGGCCTTTTACCCAACCTTCCGAATCCGTCCGTATTCTTTTCGGCTTAGGAGAGTAGGATAACCGTTAACCATTAGGGGCCTAACTAGATAATTTATATGGTTAACCTAGAAGGGCCCTAAGTAATTAGTATACTTCGGCTTAATTGTATAAGGCTTGGTTTCGTAGGAGTTTAAGGGCTTACCGCAATTGTTATAGAATAATCACCGGTTATAGTACTAGTTTATATAATATCCTTAGTAGCTAGGGTTATATCTAAGTAGGGTCCTATTTTCCCTAATAAGTTAGGTTTTACTACTCTAATTAAATAATCTAAAGGGTAACACCTCAACTATAAAAGAAATAACCTAAGTAACTTCGTTTATAATAGGGTTTAAGCCAAGGTGGGATTACCGGGCTAGGACTGGCTCGCGGCCAGTCTAAGCAATAACCTCCTCCCTAATCAGGGTTAATATATTAATACTTTCCCCATCTAGGTTTTAGAGCTTAGATAAGTAACATAGGACAGTATATATAAGCTATTTTATAGGGGTTTTTACTTTAAAAGCCCCTAAATAATTTATTAACTTTTATTTATTTCTAAGAAGGTTTTATTAGATTTGTTTATTTAGGGGCTTTAGGGAGTATTTAGTTGAAATATAGTAAATATGTGGGATGTCTCCTAGTTGTAAGCCAAGGGCCTAGCAGACTGTACGGTGCAGAGCGAAAGGGACGTTCTTCCGGGCAGCATCCAGGCTTTCCTCGGGGATACGGACGAAAACCCAGAGGTCTTCTAGCTGAGCTTGGGTTTGTGGGTGGGTAGGGGCTCGGTATTGGGCTGGGGCAGAGGCCGGGGCTAAGACTGGGGCTAAGACTAGGGCTAGGGTCGGGACTAATACCGCAACGGTAACCTAATTCCGGGTTAGAGTTAAAACAACTTCGTTATTCATCAACTTCTTTAGGGCTTAGATCACATAGGTTATCGCCTCCTTTGTGATCTACTTTTTTAGCCCCTTAGAATTAGAGACCACATTATTAATAAACTAGGCAATGGCCAAAAAGACATCCTTTCGGTCCTTATAGCGTCTAGTTTATTCATCGAAGGCGGCTAGGATAGATCTAGTGGTCACCCCACTTACGTTCAAGGACCCCTTTACCATAGAAGGGGCTACATTAAGAGTATTAGGCTAACTTCCCCCAAAACTAGGCTAGTGGCTGGGCCTTAGTATTACGGCGGCGCTTAGCCCTTAAGGGAGGGGTTAACTCCAGAGGTGACCCAAAGCCCTGATCAGGGCCGGCCAGAGGGACCGACTACAATCCGGTGCCCACCGGAAACTATAAGGCCATCATAAGAGGGTTCCAAAAAGGAAAAGTAAAGACTTTTTAACTATTAAGGATTTTGGTGGTATATCACCTATTTTACTAATAACGGATACTAAGAATAATTAGGCGGGAGGGAAGTTGAAGGTCCTTTAAGTACTAGAGTAGAAGTGCTTAGTTATAAAAAAGGATGTAGAGGACTAGTTTATAAAGTGGGAAAAGGTATTCTACGAGGCCGGTGTTAGTAGTATTCCGGGTTTAGACCTCTTAAGCTTCCGGTTCCTAAACTTTATTATAGCTCTAAATTATAGCTATGCTAATACGTGGATATTCTTATACTAAGTGACCATAAAGTATTTCACTAAAAGTAACCAGCTCTTAATAGAAGAAGTTATCTCCGATGTATAAGAATTCCTCTGAAATACGATATTCAATAACCTATATACATTAGTGGGACGGGGAGCTTTTAGCTTAGTAATAACACCTAATATAAGCTTCCCTCGAGATGAGGACGATGAAGTATCAGAAACAACGGAAACACAACCCTAAACACCTCACCTAAATACTCGTAGAAGAGATTGTGGTGGAAGAGGGAAAGGGCGTGGCCGAGGAAGGGGTAGTGCTTAATAAGCCAGCTACTCTAAGTGTACTACTCATAGCTTATTAAGGAAGTGAGATGATGACGATGAGGGTGAGAGTAGCGGAGAATGCCCTTTTTACTTTAAGAGGTACCCACTTTCAAAGTACTAGTTAACTAATAAACAAATTCACCCGGAATAGTATATCTTAGATAAGGGACTATAAAAGAGCCTTAATGCTTGTTTAAAGGTTGATAAAGTGTTTTAGTAGTGCCTTAGGAAAGTAATAGAAGCTAAGAAGGGAAACAACTAATTATATGGACGCTGTAGAATAATAGTCCTAGCCGCCTTCTATATAACTCTATTAATATATGAGCTTTTTAAATCGGTAATCCTGGACTTAGGATTAATAATATACGTTTTTAATGATGCTTTGTGGTTTGTTATGCTTATAGGGGCACCACCTGGTGATTACCTATGGGTTGGTACTCAGTAAGGTGCGATTAAAGTATATAGTATTATCGATATCAGGGTCAGGGGGCCAGGTAACACGGTTACGAAGCTCCGCTTATATAATATTACACTCTATAACAGCTTTACAACCAACCTTATCTCCTATCACCATTTACACAAAAAAGGGATCTAGTAGGACACTAGCCCTAGGTGTCACACGTCTTCTAGTCTGAGCGTGCCACACGTGATATTTCACGTGCTAACCATCAGTCTCCACGAGTCCTACTTAAAGGGATCATGGGACATGAGCTAGAAGGCCAACCTAATAGAGACACCTTCACCTAGACCTACCTTTGGATATCTGCTCATTTTACTCATTGTATTCACTATCGTTTGTTTGCTCTGTTTATTCGTTGATTCACATGCTTGTACCCACAGTCTTCACGACTCTGTTGTAGCCCCAGGCTAGCAGGAAAGACTGTGACAATAACTCCCTAGGACGAGACCATAATAACCCTATTATTTAGTATACGGGGACTTTTTATAATAATTTCCTATAATACGAATTAGTGGCTACCCTCTAATTTAGTTAGTTATTAGGTTAACTATTTCGCGGGTTCTTCGGAAACATCTCTTTTAGTTGAAATTTCACTTTGCTAATCTGTGGAAATAGTATTTAACTACTAATTAGTATTGGATTCACCCTACTAGGCCTGGTAATTGGGGGTTAGTAAATAACGATATATTCGTTGTATTTGCTATTATTCTTATTAGGAATCGGAAGTCGAAGGCGGTGTTGGTGGCCGCGATTCTGAATCCAATCCCTGACCTCTGATTAGCTCGCTAATCGGGCTAATCGGCGATATGCGGCAACAGGTGTCGCCAGCTGGACGGTGGTGTTCCGACAGGTTCGAATCCCGTTGGGAATGGTGGTAACTATTGGTCCTATTTTGCTCTTTTTGATTGGTCCCGGGTAGGGATTAACTCTGTTCCGGGTTTCCACTTTTAGTTAATTAACTAGATTAGATATGGGGTGTGAAATTCACTGATTGAAAGCGGAAATCGGCCATATTTGATTGGTTGATTGGTAAAAGTGGGTCAGATATCTGATCGAGTAAGTGCGCTGAGATAGACGGGTCATGATCCTCGCGATCTGGAAGGCCCTGTCCGCACCAGACGCGGCAGACAACACGTCAGCTGCAGCACGTCTTTCTCGTAGCCTGCAGTCAATTTGGACTGAGAAACTCGGACATGATTGGGAAGATGCTCAATGGACATGCTGCATCGACAGCCCTAGACCTTTCAAAGTGTGTCGAGCGAGACGTGCTAGGGGACATAGCCATGACTAGCGATAGTCCACAAAGCCGCCCCCATCCCGATAATAACATTATTCAACTCGGTACAGCATCCCTGTTGGAGGTTTACTTCTCTATGTTCTGTCATGGCGAGGACCATGTGCAGTCGTGTTGTCTAGAATGCGCAGTCGCGGGAAATATCTTCCTCCCCCCACCTTCTGTAAAGCCAACCACCGAAAGCATGCGGACCTGTAGAATCCTCCTGGAGCACGGGGCGAGCCCCCTTGACGACGGCCACGGCGCTTTCAGGACCAGAGAGCGCCGCTTCCCGCTGTACAACCCCTCGGACTACTCACAGGCAGATGTGTATGCCGACCACCACTCCCCGTTCCTGCTGAGACTCGTGGACGTTGCGGCGAGGTGCCGGGAGGCGGTCGACGAGGCCACGGACGAGGAGATGGCCCGTCTCGCCAGGACGCTTGCGGACATGGACGGCTGGGAGAGCCCCGAGATGCCGCCTAGCGTTCTGGAGTGGACCGTGGTCAGTCTCAGGGACATTCTGGGGCTGAGTCCAGAGGGACCTCCCAGCTGCGGGGGGTTGGGTTGTCCCAGTTGCGCTCTCGCGGTGCAAATAAGCCGGTCTAGGGTCTGGCAGGATGTACTCATTCGATATAAAGGGAGGGCGAAAGAATAGTGGTACCGGTGTTAGATTCAAGGATGCAAACAATAGAAGGGAAGGCCGGCATTGGGCAGGGATTTCAAAGAGTTGCGTAGGACTCATGTGTTAATGTCAGTGTGGCCCCTGCTAGTAATACGAGCCACAAAGGCGCATTCCAAGCTTAGTTGTTGTTTGTGTACCCCTTCAAATTCAATACTGCATAGAAACTTCTAGAAATGTTGTCCATTCAATATTACAAGCTAGTCTTGGCGAGGAGGACTGGACAAAGCGTATTGAGTATGCTCACGGTCCCAACAGTTGTCGCAGTTCTCATTGAATCGTTGCATTCATCGATTTTCTTTATTGTTGCTTTCCTTACTCAAGCAGCAAGAATCAAGGACTGTTGCCTTGATGTAACGTGACTGCGCCTTCCTTCCTCTGGTATATACATCGACGGCTTCCTTATAAGGCGCCTGCATTCTTTCGGAACCCTAAGCATTCAGCGCCTCTTCTTCCTGTGTATTCCCGAGTCTCAAATTCCCGAACAAAGTCAAGAAGCCGCGTCACGCGCTTGAGGATCTGCCGGTTGAGATTCTGTTCGAAATGTTAAAGGACTGTCGACCCTCGATGTGTGCGGTCTCCAAAGTCAACAAGCGCCTCCACCAAGTCATCAACCCCCATCTCTATGCCATCGCGCTCAAGAACGAAGCTCACAGGATCACTGTACACGCCGCAAAAGATGGTAATATCGACACCCTCCAGCGCGCGGCCGCGTTCGGCGCCGACATGAATAGGGTCTACTGGGTGCGCAGGCCGACCTGGGGAGACCCTCACAGCTTCTGCGTCCTGCCCCAAGATATGAGCCACGGGTCGTCTTGGGCCACTCCCCTTCACATGGCTGCCGCCGAGGGCCAGTAAAACACGGTAGAGTGGCTCCTTTCGCAGGGCGTCGACCTCGATGTCCCTGGCAAGCTCTTCTGCGGCTGCTCAACGGTTGTCGACCTATGCTTCAACAGGAAGAGGTCTTTCAAGACTGACCGCTGCTATGACGGGATCTGGACGCCCCTCCACTTGGCCATCTGCCGCGGCAAAACCTCCGTCGCCCGTCCTCTCATTGATCGCGGCGCCTCCATAAGCATCCGGTACCCAATTTCGAACGGCGTACCTCTCACGCATGGTGTAGACACTCTTTTCGGGCTCAGCACTTCCGATGAAGCAGCTGCCATCCGTAAGCGTCTTGGCTACCCCTTTTTTCACCACCACTTCGGAGTTTGCCGCAGGAAACCAGGCCAGGACGCTAGTAACGACACCGGAGACGATGCTTCTAGCGGTGCTTCTCACGATGCTTATGATGAGGGTTCTTACGAGGCTTTCGACAACGCTTTCGACAACACTTCTTGCTTGGTCTCATCGTCCATCTCGACGATTTGGTCACCGTCACTGTCACTGTCACTGTCGGAGCCATCGTATTCAAACGCCTCGTCAGAAGCCTCGTCAGAAGTTTTCAGGAGACAAGATTCCATGCCAGCCATTCACAGCGCCGCTGCATCGGGCCAAGAGGCGATCCTTCGCTATCTCGTCATGGATCTCAGTATAGATATCAACACTCCCGACGGATGCGGCGCCAACGTGCTGCACTACGCACTCCAAAAGTACCTGGACAGTAGCATGTTTCGATACGCCTTGTCTCTCGGCGCCGACCCGAGGGTCCCATTCACAGTCAGAAGGGACGGCCAAAAGCTTTACCTCGATAACCCGGTAGATTGGGTTCTCTTCCGCGGCGAATAGCTGCTCGAGTTCCCCGACAAGATTCTTCAGTCGCTGGCTGAGTTCGGAGGCCCATTCTGGCAGCGCGACATTCCGACAACGCAGAGACACAAGGCCAAGTCAACGACGGCTGTCTTTTTAGCACAGCACGCCATACAGAGCACCGAGAGTCCGAATTTTGACTGCTGGCTTCCGGCGTTCTTGCGGGGAGCAATCGCCGAGTATCGGCCGACAGAAGAGTTCAAGGAACTCAAGGCAGAGATCTACGAGCTTTTCAGGACCGTCGCCGGAGACCGTAAATCCGGCAGCAACGTCCTCGATATGATTGTGGAAGTCACTGGCCCGGTTGATCTGAGGTCGGATGTTGAGGTCGACGAGACCTCGGTCCCTGGCGGGGGGGATTGGAGGACCAGCTCGGTAACTTGGTGATGATAGAACTGCTGGGGAGCCGTTTCGAGCGATTGCCGTGGGACGACATACGGGTCATCAGGGTCGCGGAAAGGTTGACCTGGCTGTTGAAGAATGGAGCAGATCCGGTCGACAAACCCCGCCGACGACTCTGCTATACCGTGATGTCTCTCGTCGTCAAAGATCTCGATGCGTTCCCAATCTGGGATATCGGAGACGAATACGGGGAGGAATCTGCCGATGAGTATATTCGCATACTGAACGCCCTCAGGGATCACGGGGGATGGGATTTGGGCGCTCATATGCAGGAGACGGTAGATATGTATCACGATGTTCTCCAAAGGTGGAAATCTGACCCGGACCTTGAAGCACAAGTAGCATTCTGGGAAAGCGAGATGAGGCAGCCCCGACAGGTCTCGGAGGCCCTACAGGCTCTCGGATGAGAACGTGGAGGCAGGCCATCTCGTGAAGCGGACGTTGGTAGGACATGGAACTCAGTGGCGTTGAGTCTGGGGCATTCAGGACCGGAAAGAAGTACCTCGTTAACTGAATATGCGAAAGAATCACTAAGGTCAAATTTTTGTATTGCAATGCGCCGCACGATAAGAGTAAAGCTAAGCCTTCATTCGCGGAACTGGAGTGGAACCTTGTGGGTTGAGATATGGCCATGCTTGTCAGCTGCGCTGCTAGCCATATTGGGCTTGGTCAACACTACCAGGCTTCGGCAACCTGGAACTCAGTAGTGATTTTTATATCCTGATGGGTGTCGGTATAGGTTTCTGTTAACCAGTAACGCATATGGTATGATTCTAGTGCCTCGTAATGAGTAAATATACCTCATCCGCAGGAGGCTAGTGCCGCCTTGTTATTCACACCTTCAAAAGTCGCTTTCAGACTCAAGTAGTCATTAAAGAAGCCCTTCCATGGTTAAGACGTATTCGAGAGCAAGTTCCCAGCTCTCCCCCATGCTGTTACAACAGTATTAGCGGCTCTACCCCTACAGACCTTACTAGGGGGCATCATACTTAGGAACTGGTCATTCGGTCACATTGTCAAAGACTTCATTTTCTGGAATCCTCACATCCGTAAATAACCAATTGTCTCTTGATGCAGCGAAGGTTTGATTTCCAGGACTAGAACCTGGAATGACATCTTCGGATGACTGTGCCGAAATGCCTGGATGGTGTCCGGCCTGAGGATGCCCAGGGCGGCCGGCCAACTTCTTCACGGCATTTCGAAAAAGATCGATTGTCATCCCCGCAGTCCACGCACTTGGTAGCACTTCCCTCAGGACGAGCATGTAGAGCTCCAATTGAAGGAAGGCATGGCTCCGGTGTAAAGAATTTGCCGACGTGGAAAGAAATAGATAGATCTGCATTGCTGGCTTCAAAGCCAAAATTCTAAGTTTAGTTAGCTGGGAAGAAGTCAAGCATGGTTGGCGGAACTTCCGTTATGGTATCACAGATCTTTACTAATTCCAAGGCCGTGAGCCGGTTGAGAATGGTGATAATATTGTCAGCAGCAAGCTTCGCCTTCTTCTGTGCCAGCATTTGCCAACCGCTGAGGTCAACAGGTCCGTCACTACTCGGTAACCTGAGGAGGTATGGTCGGTATAAGATGATCATCAAAACCCTGTGATTTCAGCCAAGAATTTCAAAACCCCGATAGAAGAGGGCATCGCCTACTCGTAATGAATCAACATATGGGAGGCTCCATTCTGAACGAGCGGATAAGGACACTCGCGGTAACCTTGGATTAAGTGGGCATGTTGCAAGATCATGTCCTCGTCTGACTTGATTTGAGCGGCTGTCGGCATCGACTGTTTGGGTCCGTAATGCGTCCGTACAAGCTTTGCCAGAGCGACAGCAAGCTTCAGGTTTGCCAGGTGGATCTGGGCAAGAGCCGAACAATTTTGAGGCTCCGACACGGGCATGTCGCAGTCATCGAGGTGGATTCTCATGGGTCTGCCATGACTGAATCCAAGCCAGATTTCACGATACACACATATCCACCAGATTCGCCTCCACAGAGAAATCCGAGCATCGAAGTATGGATGCTCATGGTCTGTAGCGTTCCCGAGATGAGGATTGCGGTGAAGCCCAATAGTGTGACTGAGACTGATGGCGACGCCAATCCAATGCCACGGTCCTGAACGATCTTCCGTATCTGCATATATGTGTGACATCAAAATAACAGATTGAATGACCGTGACTTTGTCAGGTTCAAAGTCCACGTCGTATAAACACTGTAGATGTCAAATCAAGTCGTTCATGCAACCGCCTGGACTGACGATACCTTTGCCTTCCGATAGAATGAATGCTGCATTTTCTTGTTCGATAGAAACCCAGCCGATTGGACGAATGTTAAGGGCACAAACTAGAAAGTATCAGTATATTTCTCCCGGCGGAGTTAAGAGATGGTACAGACGGCTGCTGAAACGGAGAATATGCTCCACAGAAGCAGAGGACTCGATGTCGGTGGTCCTTCGACAGCAGACTCCTGTAAAAGGGTTCTCACGTCGACAACCGGACACATCGGATGGATGTATTGTATGTAGTGCCAGATCATCTCACACCGGAGCTCTTTAGAAGGAAGGTCAAAGACATGATTTGCCCTGAGGTATGACATGTCTTCTGGCCGAACTGTCTTTACGGCAGCGTGTGGAATAAGGAAATGATTACGTTCTTGGCGACTGGGTCGGCAGATGTCGAGCATGAATTCAAGTCCTTGTTCATCGCCTACCATAATCTTGTGTTAGAGAGTGTTCTGCGGGTGAGTAGCTATTGGAAAGTTATATGACATCGGAAAGTGGCTTACCGACATAGAATGGTGTCACAGTCTGACTCCTCTGGTCGTCTAAACACTCTCTGAACGCACCGGCATTCATGGGTTCATCTTGTTCATCACCTTCAATGTCTATCTGCTCTGTACTCCCACTCGGAGGACCCTGTGATGCTTCTGGTGGGTGTTGGCGGATGCTGTGGGGATGGCTTTCGAGCGGTGCCAGGAGTGGTTGACCAGGTAAAGGCAACAGCACGTCCTGCGACGGCGAACAGTCGATTTCTTCAGCATTTGATGATTTCGAAGCCTCAGTGCCCGTCCTGGGCCGGGCACCTACGGGACTGGTGCTGACCCTACGACTGCCAGTAGCATCAGAGCCGAGCAGACAGCAGGGGGGGCCTACCGAGCTTTTTTAGGCCGGAACACATTGCAATCCGCTCCCTCTTTCTCTCAGTTGGAGCAGGGGAAGCCTTTTGTGCTCAGGTTGCATTTGACCTTACGGGCATGGCATTTCACGCATGCCAGAGGGGCGCGCTTCCGCCGCGCGCCTGCTGACCCTGACACCATGAACGTTTGACCGATCAAGTCATCTGGTATGTCAGTATCTATCGTCAGCGGCCTAGAATCATGGCCTCTTGGTAAAAATTAATGGTATGAGAGGGTTTCGGCGGCAACCCACGACCGCCGCGAGGGGGTTGAAGAAAACTGCGACTGTGAAGCGACGGGGTGGTGCCGAAGTGTGGAGCTGACCCTGCCGAGACATGGGGTTAGCCTTGCCGATGAGTTATAGTGGTGTTATCTCACTTGGAGCATGAGCTTGCCGACGGGCGGGCTTTACCAACCCACACCCCTCACTGGTCTCGGTTTCATCAAGCCGAGCTGCGGCCTGATAATATTGGAAAGTGGACATGAGTGCGTCACCGGCCAAGAAGAATTTGACCCCTATGTGGCGCATCCCGTCGGCAGACGATGGACTACTGTACAACTGGATGGGGTTCAGGCCAATCACAAAGATCAAGACCCTTTTTCCAGTTGGTAGTGATTCTTGAGGTAGATGGAAGTTGGAAAACAATGGCGACGATCTGCAGCCTATTTCATCATCAGCCGGTTGGATATCAAGGCCACGAGGAAAATATAAGTATCCCTCTTACATGGTCACGTATTGATCAGGGCGAAGGCTGGACGTTGTCTACTAGGCTCACAATCAACTACACCCACTTGACTCTACACCCTTTCCATTTACCCACAAAAAGTATGGCCGCAAGACGCACCGTGTTCGTCACCGGCTCAAACAGCTACATCGGCGCCGCCGTCTGCAGGGCCTTCAACCGCGCCGGCTGGCGCGTATTCGGCCTCGTCCGCCGGCCTGAAGCCGCCCTCAAAGTCGCCGCCGACGAGGTGACCCCGATCTTGGGCGACATGGACCTGTCCGTGGTCGACTCCATCGGAAAGCTCACCAAAACCATCGACGTGATCGTCGGCGCCACCGAGGTGGTGCCCGGGTACGCCGAGCACTACGAGAAGGCCATCGCTCTGATCCGGGCCCTGGCGAAGCAGAGCAACGAGAACGGCGTCCGGCCTCTTGTCCTCTGGACCTCGGGGTGCAAGGACTACAGCATTATCGACGTGGACGGCGCGCCGGGCCTGGCGCCGCACACGGAAGAGTCGCCCGTCCAGCCGTCGCTGGACATTCTCCTTCCCCGCGCCAGGAATTCCGTGAGGGTCTTTGAGAACGCCGACCTCTTCGACGCCGCTCTCTTGCGCCCGACGCATGTGTATGGTTTGAGCAGCAGCCACTTCGGCCGCCGGTTCGAGTCCGCCGCGAAGATCCAGCAGTCCGGCCAGAAGTTGCGCCTGACCACCGATCCCAACGCCATCATGCACGGGATGCACGTCGATGATTGCGGAGAGGCTTACGTTGCGCTTGCCGAACATGCCGACAGGGGCAAAGTCGGCGGCCAGGCTTTCAACATCTCGGCTCGCTCGTACGAGACTGCCGAAGCTGTCTGGAAGGCCCTTCAGCATGAGTACGGGATCGACGGACAGGTCGAGTTTGTGCGACCAGAAGACGCCGCGGAGCAGACCCCGCCGTCGATTGCTTGGATTTTCAGGTACAGTCAATGGGTCAGCAGCGACAAGATCCGAGCGCTGACTGGCTGGTCTGACAAGAGAATGCTGTTCAGCGAAAACATATCAGTTTATCGCAAAGCATACGAGGCGGCGCTCAGCTCGAATGTCTCCGATATTGCCAAGGTAGAGACGATGAAGGAGTTTTTGACTCAAGTCAAGAATTAGTGCATTCAAATTAGTGAAAAACAAATACACATTTTGTTTCCCCAAATAGATGTTGGTTATCATTCTTGACTACTGCTTCTTTGACCTCAGGCCGGTGGGATGACGGTGGGATGCTGGTATCCGATGTCGGACAGAGTCCTCTTAGCGCTTTCTCGCGTCAAATTGTTGATTTCAAAGCAAAGCTTTTCTTTGGCTTCCATTTTCCTCCCAATAATGCACTCGGAGCCAAGAGAAGCGTAAACTCACACTGTGCTCATTATGCGATACTTCTTTCTCTACACCTTAGGACTTCGGACCCGATGACTCTACTTCTTCATGCTACAACGGTCTTGCTTTAACCTCTTCATCCTCATCCACGCAGCTTCTAATAGCCCGGCAAGTCCCAATATCAAATGACTGATCTCCACCTATAAATATGGTCTTTGGAGACCTTTGAAGCATCTTCATCTCCAATTCTACCATCCACTCCAACCTAAGCATACACCGACTCCCAGTCACATGGATGACGGCACACCCAGAATTGTCTACTGTGATAAAACTTCTCCAGGTAGGTAACGGGGCCGCTGAAAACATTAAACAAATTCGAGATACTAAAAGGTGACAGTTCGCAATACCAGGTCCAGAGGACTCGAAAAGCCGGATCGCCTTTGAGAAGCACGCCAAGTTCGAAGAGGACGGCACGTTCATCATCAGGCACTATTCCAGTAGCTACTGTGAGGTTCACCTCCAATGCTTGAAGGCTGAATCCAGCGTCCGGGCAGTCCTGCTAGAAGATTCGGAGCATATTCAGGGCCAAGAGACATGGCTTATTGCCTGTACGATGCGAGACTTCAAGCTTTCGAGTGTAGAGGCATTTCCATCGGTTGACGAGCCTACGGCTTACAGCTTTACCTTGAAGCGAAGCCTGTTGCCCGCGCGTTTGTTTATCGGTCGTTTACGGCTCGCGAGCGCGAAGATCCGAGCAGAAGGCGGTGCAGAAGAAATAGTCGACGTCCCTAGCACTATCGGCCCCACTGATTTCATTGCGATGGTAGCTCAAAACTCCGAAAATGATGTCCGCCCTACTTTACATAAACTGTTTCAATGAATTATAAAGCTGTCGCAATGTAATGCGCCTTCTATTCGTTAAGGTTATGTCGCTATCCGCAAGAAGAACCTTCCCCTGAAGTGTGTCTGGCAACCTCAGTTTGGGTTGCTACCGCCACCATGAAGCGAGCGCAGCTCCAGCTAATACTTACTGCCCTGGGCAGCCCATTACCCTTCCGATTGAGGCATCAGTGGTCCATTTGTCAGGGAGTTTCGTGGTGGACGTGCAATCAAGTTCAATGTAACTCAGCCCAGGATTGACTGGAAGCTGCCATCGAGTCCTGTACTGGTCTGAATGCTGAAGATGCGCGGCAATCACATTTCGGGATGGAGCCCAAACAATCGAGTTGATTCTGGGCCTCCCGGGCTGTTACTCAGAGCAAGAGTAACTAGCCGGAAGATATTATGATCTTTGCTAGGAATGATAATGAAGAATCCACGAGCCGCTTAGGATCCGATGGCGTGTCCGACGGGAGGCCGAGTCTGCCATGCTATCTATGGATCTATTTTACGGTCTTCAGTCAAGGGTTGGTCATGCTGTAAGTTGCAGGTTACATTTACAGCCGCCATGACCAGGCCAGCGCACCTGCGGGTTTCCCGTTTGGCACGGCCCATCCAAGACGTCGAGAAGTTCCAGTCGGTGCATTTTCAGTGCGCATGCGCCAGAATTTGCTTCGATAAGACTAGCATGAGTTCTTCACATACATATGCGTAGCAAGTGCTTTAAATTCAGACTCCTGGCCTAATCTCAAGGCATGGGTTCGAAAACTCGCGAATAGGGTTCCGGCCACTGGACAACCGGTAAAGCACGGCTGTCCTTGAATATACTGTTACGACCAACTGTCGCCGCGGAGACGACGGTTCCTAGTATTGTAGGCGATAGTCTCATTCGAACTTCTCAGTCGAATCATGTTTCAAAAACAAGCCGTAAAGCGTTCCGCGGGTCTCCGTGGCTCGGATCAAGTGGTGGCACGGAGGCATCGGAAGCGGCTGTTTCCAAGCGTTGACCACCCACAAATAGAAAGGGCAGCCCTTCACGACATGTCATTCCGATCACTGTGACGAAACAAAACCAGCGACATAACAAGAATTTTCAGTATGAATTTCGCGCGGGCATCTGCGGGAGACAACCTCCAAGTCCATCACCCCGAGCCCACCAGGCTACGAAATCTGTTATAGCCGCGTTCGATAGTGGAGCAGGGTATCAAATAAATGTGACGCTCTCTTTCTTTCCGAATTATAAATCTTATATGCAACCCCCGGCCATGCGTGTGACATCCAATGCAGTCTATGAAAGAAGCAGTCGCTATGCCGCTGAAGTGATGAGGGCCAGAGCAGGCTGATTAAAGATAGCAGGGAGGCATGGTCCCTAGGGTTGGGGTTGCGTCGCGGCTCGCGTGTGGGGTGGTGCGGCCGGCGTATTAATGTAGTCCAGGAACAACGCCGATCGGTGTCCTGCACCTGGTGTCGCGGAGTCGTTTATGTCTGTCGTAGCTTTGTATTGGGTGTTTTTGGTGGATGCATCGTCCTGTGGTTGTCGTGTTAGTTCCCTCTTCTACCCTCCGGCCAATACTACATGGAGTGACTGACCTATGATGATGGGGCGAGTCGTTCATTTCTTGTTGATCCAGTAGATAAAGCCGCCAACCCCGAAGATACATGTCGCAGCTGTCCGTCTAGTTAGCATCACGACCACGTAGCCCGGATAGAAGACGGAATAGTTGAACTTACCGACAGCCAGCGTCTCCAACACCGTGTGGTCAACCGCCCTCTTCATCAAGACGGTGCCAACCTCGACCGCGCCCTCCTGCAGGAACCGGGGATCTATGACGGGCATCGTGGGCGAGAAAGATAAAAATATACACAGTCCGCTTCGACAAAAATAAAAATGAGGGTAACGGGAAGCGGGAGAAGGGAACGGAAAAAGAACGGTCGACGATCACCGGGATCAACAATATTTTTTTTTGGGACGTTTTGACGGGCTAGCCAAACCAAGAGGGTGGTGATGGAAGACGGTCCAGCCGGTATATCAATTAATTTTGGAACCGGCCAAGATGGACCCCCAGGTGCGGATCAGCCTGGAAAAAAATGCGAGGCAGACGGGCGGACCGGGGTCGGAGTGCCGGTTCTGAAGCGCGCGTCTGGGTCCGGGTTACGCACCACTTCGCAGCGTTCCCACGCCGGTGGGCTTGGGAATGGGCTCATGTCATCTCATTTCGGTTTCAAGAGGGGGCAGTTATGCGTGGCCGCCGCAGTGTTCGACCGCCTCGGTCTGGGAGATCCTCCTTGGGTTCCTATTGACTAAGGTCGTAGTTTCGGGGCCGCCCTTAAACGGGCTGGGCCGGGAGGGGGCCAGGGGGGTTTGGTTACTGGATATGGTTCTGCCTGTGATAATGCTGCACGCAGTCCCACCGATGCCAGACTTGCTGCGCCTGGCTTGCTGCGACGCTGTTGCAAGCAAGCAAGCAAGCAAGCAAGCAAGCAATCCGACGCGACGATGATTTACGGATCTGCGATCGACGTGATGCAGCCGCGCCGAAGCCTGTCTCCTATGGCTCCGTCGTCATTAATCCAGGCGAAAGATGGTGCTTGTTGACGTGCTCACGTCTGCCAGAGTCAACCGTGCAGCCGGCTTGGAAAAAGTAATTGCTGCTCCGCAGTCTCGTCATCTCATGTTTCCACCCCCGCATGCCCTCTTTCAGGTGGTACTTCGGCGCACTCTTCCAGAACGGCCAGAAACCTACGATGGTGGTTCGGGGATCAGACCAAGTGGTTCGAAACTCGTGTCGTGGTGCCCCCGAGGCGAAAGCACATCAGCTGTGTGGGTCACCAACTCCCGTTTCAGCCTCCTGAAACAGGGAGGACGTGCCCTGCTCCAGGGCAGGGGAGGGGGTTTGAGGCATGAACCCCTACAGGCCCGCCCACTCACTGCTGGTTTTGCGGCCGGTTTCTTACTTATCTGCCCACAACCCGACGGGATGGGGGCACATTTAGGTCGGAGGGGACCGCTTCATGAGTGCTTTAAACCGTCAGAATTCCTTCCCCTTGTGTCCTCCACGCGATGCTTAAAATCCGGGAATGGAGGGCAAGTACGTGGGGGTTAACTCGGCCGGCGATTGCTCGCCCTATCTTTTTGTCTCTGTCTCGATCTAGGGGGCGCAACAAGTTCTGACTAAGAAGGGAGAGAGAGCAGCGGGGGTGCACCCGACCGCAGACAGTCCCAGGAGGCCAAGCTGATGGTGCGCAACTTGGCGCTTTCCCATCCCTTGGAGCGCTGCCGGCTGCGTGACAGGTCGCGACGTCTTGGCTGGCATCTTGGCCGACCGTATTCACTGCTCAGCCTTCCGAAGGGCCACGAACCTGAGCTCATCAAACGTCCCAGTTGGGTCTTGGTCTTGGAAGCGAGAAGCGAGCCCAGCAGCCGCCAGCGCCCTCGGCCGGTAAATGAGAGGCTCCACGCGTTTAATTCTACGAGATAGTGCGGCGCAGAGCCGATGCGAGTCTAGATCTGCCGTAATTTTAAAACCCATCTGCGCGAGGCTCCACACTCACGATGTCCGTGGCTTGGCGGTGAAGAAATCTCATTCTCACCAGCAGTTAGTCAGATCCGGGTATGCAGCGCAGCAGCAGCAGCAGCATGCATAAAGATCGGCACTTGACAAGTGAATCGGAGAGAGACATAAATAGAGATCGCATCGCCCTCCCTCGCCGGCGCGGACCAAGGGCATGGCTTGCTGGCGCCGGATCTCTGGAGAGGCGGAGAGAGTGCGAGGGAGGACCGGGTACCGGGGTGAAGGGCGCTCGAAACTTCGCGCGCTTTTGAATCTGGTTTCGGATAGACACGCAGTATGAATGTCGTCGGTCAACCCGTCTGCGATATTCCGCCGGTTTAAGCAAGCAGCTTCGTGTTCGAGTCCGTATCGAGCGGGTAGTTATCAGATACAAATATTCCGCCCGCCCCGTTGAACCAGACGAAAGTCCTCTGTATGAGGTTTTTGTCCGCTGCCGAGGACGGCTTTGACGGACTACTTGATTTCCCGAATCTGCCATGATCCCGGCAATCTCGATCGACCGAACGCGGGCTCCGCATAGCTGCACGGATGCCGGGTTGATCAACCCTTTTTACGCTGCACAATTCCCACTTCTGGTAACGTACATGATAAGCGAGCTGTCAGCCGCACCGCGTCCACTTCACACATGCGACCAAGAAGCAACAACAAAAATATTAAATCAATTAAAACTACTCGGAATCCTCTTCATAAGATATTTCTTCATTAGCTCAACACGTTCGCACATTGTACCCAGTGTTTCCGTAGACACTCCACCGCCGTTAAGCTATTTTTACTCTTAGTTAATAACCACTACTCTAATACGTTTCCTTCTTAATCTGAGTTATAGCCTCCCTCTGCGATTGAATGTCCTCTATCTCAGTTATAATAAGACTTCCTCTTTATTTAAGATGTGTTTTCTTAGCTCTCTAGTGTCACGGGCCAAGGCCCGATCAGAGGCCTCGGTGTGACAACAAGGTCCTGATTAAGTGTACGGACCGGGTAGGAATAACGATTGATTGACTACTTCACGATGTGTGAGCCCCTTCGTTAGGGGCCCCTGTTACCCCTATATATAGGGTTGCCCTTTCGGTGCCCCCCCCGGCCCCCGCCGGTGCACCTGACACCTTTATAAGCGTAATTATGCCTATATTGTTACTTATATACGTATAGGAGTTATTATTTTTATGTTAAGTTTGTTTAGGAAGTTCTGAATTCATAATACTTCTAAGGTGGCCGATGAGGCTGCGTAGTATTCAGTTTCCATGGAGGACTTAGTGATAACCGTCTAGCGTTATGATTTCTATAAAATAGGCTTATTAATTATAAAAAAGATCTATCCCGTTATTAACCTTGAGGTCTCCTTATAGTCTACGTAGTTATTATCGACGTAACCGTAGAGTCCCTATTTATTCTCATTATTAGGAGAAACCTTATTCGTATATATAATCTTATGTGTAGAGTACCTTTTTATATACTGGATTAGTCTTTTAACTCCTTTTTTATAAGCTTTAGTTAGTTAGTGTGAGAACCTTGTTTATAGGCCGCTTTTATATAAGAGGTTAAGCTGTGTTATAAGTATAGTGAATTATGTTTTACTTAATATGCGGTAATACTACTCTTGAAATTCGTGATTAACAGGCCCCTCCTTTAGTATAGCGAAGTTAAGTACTCCTGATTTAATGGGTATATTAATGGGTTATAGGGTTTTTGCGAAGTCCTATATTACCTCCGTTAAATAAGTGTCCTGATAGACTATTATTGCTTGGTCTACGAATTTTAGATGTATTCCGAAGAAGGAGTTTAGGACCCCTAAGTTGTTAACTTCTACCTCCTCGCTGACCACTTCGTATACAGTAAAGATGGCCTTAAGTAGGCCAACAATAAGTATATCGTCGATGTGTGTAATTATCGAGATATCCTCCTTTATATTATAATATATAATATTATTTATAAGTAATAGTTTAATATTATAATATGTGAGGATCCCTTTTAGAGTTTATTATTATTATTAACCTTTTTAATATAATTTATATAATACCTTTTTAAGTAGTATAATCTACTTTACACCCATCTTATATCCCACTTCCTCCGTATAATAGCTAAATTATGGGTTTACGAAAAAGTCGTCGAGGAGTGGGAATGGTATTATATATACCTTCTCGTCGAGGGCGTTATTTAAGTATACGCCCACGAAGTCCCATTATTATATAGTGTATCCCTTTCTCTGTGTATAGGCCAACAAGATCCACCATGAAGTTGTTTGTGAAGTTAAGGTATATGTGTAGTGGAAGTCTCGTTTATATACTTGGAGGAATCCTCGCGTAATAACCCTTACTCTACGCTTTTATAGTGATCCATGGACCTTCTTATACTTTTATACCCACTTTGCTGTTAGCCGAGTGCTTGTAGGTGCTTCGGATTTGTGGACGAAGTGTAAGACCCTTTGCGTGACTAGGCTGAGGATCTCTACGTAGGCTACTTCCTTCCAAAGTAGCTAGTCTTCGGCTGGCCCGTTCTAGGCCTCTACGAGGGTTATTAGATCCGGGTGGGGCCACTTCTCGGAGTGGCTTTTAAATGGTATATCCAGGCTAAGTGTTATGTATATAACGAGCATTTCGGGACCGTCTTAGTGCGAATCTTTGCTTAAAACTAATTAAAGGGATTATAGTATTATATACGCATTTTAACGGTATTTATATAATCCTACCCCTTACCCTAGGGATAATATTCTAATGTGGTCTTTACGCGGGTTAATAACGGGCTTGTGGAATACCATAATTGACGAGGTAACAACAACATCTCACTCTTTGATCCACAGTTAACCCGTATTCCCTAATATATTCAACGAGGATCCCCTTTTCTGTGTATAGAGCTATTTTTTCTAATTTAACGTGCTTTTCGGGATTAATATTAACAAAATGGCTATTTCTAATTATACGTAACTAACTTATATCAAGGACCGGATCTTTTCCTGGTTTTAGGTCCTTAATAAGTATTTAGACCAGTATTCTATTATCGAGGGCTACGGTAAAACTACGGTTAGTGATATAAACCACGGTGCCTAAGATCTATAGCCATAACTTAGGGGGAATATCCATATTAATACTTATAGACCATACTTTATTGAGAATTACGTGTATAGTGCACTCCGTAACGCCGTTCTGCTTGTGTATATGTGGAAGGGAGGATTAGATTTCCGTCCTATCCTCCTTAAGAACGGCTCCTAGGAACGTGGCCATGAATTCTCCTATATTATCGGTGTAAACCTATTTTATAGCTATTCCAAAGTGGTTTTTTTAACCGATAAAATAGTTACGAAGTTTCCTTACTAACTTATTTTTAGTATTAGTAACTGTCGCAAGCATACTGGGCCACCAAGACGTCTGGGAGCTGTGCTCAGCTGAGTCAGCACTCACGTGACGTCCTGGCCCCCGAGCCGGCCTATTTATTCTGCCGGACGCACCCACCAGATAGTGAATAGACCAAGCCTTCTTCTCCTACTTAACCTCGTACGCGCATGCGAACTCGCCACAGTAAATATAATTATTTTAAATTACGACTTTTTATTAGTAATAAGGAGAAAGTATTTATACTACTTCACGGGCTTAATCTCGCCTATGTTAACGTGAAAGACGTCTCCTATACAAAGTGCCCGTTTTTGCGGTGTTCTCGGTGAGTGCCGTAAACTCTTTGAGAGATTATAAGTCTCGTACGGCTGTGGGATGACGTTTTCGAGGGCCAGCGGGCACCCCTTCGTCTGTTTAATTGTATGTAGTAGCTCTTTAAAGCCCGGGTGGCCGAGGTGATGATACCGGAGTTCGGTATTAACCTTCTGTTTTATAGTCCATATAACTCACTGTTTGGGACGGTTATTCTATGGTATTAGAACGAGGTCGAAGTTGTGGTTAAGGATATTAAGGGTTATGAGGACCCTTCTATTTGGTCTAATAATGTTATTCTTATTTAGGTAACCTCCTATAATATATAATCGTTTACCATTAAATATATTAATAGGAAAGTTAGGGGTAAAGAGTATATTACGTAATAGGATACGGTCTCCGTTTTTAAAGTGTAAAGTAACCGTTCCCACGTACTCCGGATAAACCGACCCCGCACCGGTTTAAATTAGCCTTTCCACGGTGACTATAGCATAATTGTTATACTATACCACATTATTAATAGTGTATATATTCGCCCCTGAATCCCATAACCACATAGAATCTACTTTCTCGACTATTCTAAATACGGTTTCGTTACACACTAGCATCACTTAATTATTTTGTATACATTAATAATCAAATTAGAATAAGTGGAAGTCATAGGGGTTAATCCGGACCCGGTAAGTTTGGTCCTATGTCCTAGCCTTCTTCGGCGCAGAGGTTAATTCTTCGGCGTCAGTTGGTTCCAGCGCCGTTCTGCTTCTGTTACTAGAAGCGTTCTAAGCTTTCTTCTCCTTCTCCGTTGCTGTCGAATTGAGAGTCAATTGTGTGTATTGATGTGTTGTGTCTGCCAAGCGCTTCAGGGAGCGTCCCTGACACTAGGGATAGGGGTAGGGGACGCCCCTGGATGCCTGAGGCGCGCTCAGGATTAACATTACGCCGAGCGCCCGTTCCAAGGCGCTTTTGGAGCGTTCAATTTGACAGTTGCCTTCTTATATACTTTATAGTTTCAACATATTACCCCCTTTTTACTATAACTATAATAAGCAAACTTTCCCTTTTTCTTTTTTATAAGTATAATATCCTAATTCTTTTACTCGGAATCCCTTTTACACCGTAGATTCGCATTACCTAGTATTAAAATTACTAAAACTTTACCCTTTGTAAAGACTTATACTTCGTTGATTAAATCCGCGGTAAGGATCTCAAATAAGGTCCGCGCACCTAACCAGTACTATGAACAGTAGCACACTACCCAGTCCCAGTACTACACTTCCGTTCCCTTCAAAAACACATAAATAACAATCTCTTCCACCATCACCCCTCCAACCACTTAATATCAATAAAACAGCTTATTAAACTTTATAATATACACAATAAGGTTATTTCCCTTAAGTGTATATAAATAAAGTTAATCGTAAAATTACCCTCTTAACACTATACTATAGCTAGTATAAATCTAAGAAAAGACTTACTAAATCTTTGTACCCTCTAGTATATAAACCATAAAGAACATCAGCCCCTCTAAAACATTATTATAAAACTCATTTCTAATCCGTAAATTCTCTACTTCTATAATATTATCTCCGAGGTTTACTCCATAAAACCGTATAATTATTATTACTTAGGTCAACTAAGTAAACTAATTCGAAGCTCCTTCTAGGAAATACTGCGAAGGGCTGGTCCTAGGCCTTGTCTCAACCGAAAGGTAGCCAAATGCTGTTTGTTTCAAGCTGAAGAGAAAAAGGGTAAACTACGATATAGCGCGAAATTTCTGCTTCCTAGGGGGTGGGCGCTAGTGGAGCACCGGTGGGGCACCGGTGCGAGCACGGGCATAGCCCGGGCATAGCCCGGGCATAGCCCGGGCATAACCATCGGGTTCGGCCCGTGACGCTAAGGACACTTTAAAAATCACTTTAAATACTAGTTTCACTGATAATATACTTAATTATAAGAGCTTTTAAGTGTTTATAATATAACTTTTTAGTAAAACTATTATATAAAAAATAAGGAAATAATAAACAATTATAACTTTAATAATAAAAACCGAGCTCCTCACCTTATTATACGCAACAAAAGAAACTATTTTCATAAATCAACTAATATCTATTTTATAAATTTAACTCCCTATAAAAAACACTTAAAATACTAAGTTTACGCGTTAAACAGACTTTCAACTACGAATTTATATATAATATAATAACTAGTAAACTATACACCTTATAACTATAAAACAAATATAATTATAAATACACTTATATTATATTAATATTTATAATTATTAATTATATTAAAAAATCAAAAATAACCACGTTAATATCGTATATACACTATTCGTTAAGTGTCGCAAAAGTGGAACCATAATTATAGGACAGTAATTGTAGACTATATTATAACACACCCCCCCAGACCGAGGAGAGAAGAGGTCTGCTAACTAAGGAATTAGCACCGACTTACACTCACAGCTGATAAGTCCTTATTGACTGTTACTGGGTGCCGGCCGCTTCCAGCTAGCAAGTCTAACCTTCCATTTCGGTGACTTGCTGCTGAAGCGAGAATGGGTGAGCATAACGAGGCTCGAACCCATGACCTCTAGGTCGGCTCACATACTGCCACTTTAGCAAGGCGTTTAGCCATTCAACCAGAGGGCTCGTAGAGACAAGGGCTCATAACTGTCGAAGTTAATAGTAAATGAATTAATAAAAATACTCCTAAAGTAGCCTTTTCAGGTGTTTCTCGTACAACTAAGTATAAGTGACCAGTGGGCTTATCTTAAAATTAACCATCGTTGTAATATCACCGTAGATAAGGCCCACTAGGAAGCCGAGATGGCCAAAGATAACATATGGAATATTAAGGCTCGTATTCCTTATACTCCTAGGGCTCGTAACTCCTGTAAAAAGGATATTTAAGAAGTACTTTAGATAAAGGAAAACGGAATCTAACCTTCGAAATAATTATAGTACTTAGAAATAACTATTAAAAAGCGGATCAGGTAGTAAGAAGCCCACTAGACGGAGGCCTCCCTGAAGGGGCGTGTCGAATCCGCTGTGCTAAGTACCCAATCCACTTCCGGTGCACTTAAAGGACGTGCACGGCGTGGAATAATAACGGGCCGAAACGCGCCCTTGAGCCAGCCGCTTTAAGGGCCAAGTTCTCCCCTGAACAACAGGGAGAGCAAGAACAATTACACACAATTGAATATATCACGAATTGACCCTTAAATCCGACAAATCGAAAAGACCTTGGATTCGAGCGATTTAGACTTAAAGGGGTGGTCGGGCGCAAGGGTAGGCTACAGCCTACACCGTAACCTAAGGGGGTGTGTTGGAAAGCCCGGTTACGTAATATGGAAGTCAGCCACGGATTTCAGTTGTGGTGGTGACGTTGGTCCCCTAGGATTACCCCGCCCAAATTTAGGCCTTTTAATAACGCCCGCATTCAGGGGTCTGCTAACTAGAATCTAGCCACTTCAATACAACACCGTTTTGGCCCTTTAAGCTAGGCGTACGATTCGACAGAAGTGTCTTGCGCAACGGGTGTAGTAGCGTATGTCGGCATTTGGCGCCGCGAACACCTTGGAGGAGGGCATTGGCAATTGACCACATACCTGCACTGGTAAACCTTATCACTAAGATGTTGACGCTAGAGAAATCTCATCTCTTGTCGCTCGTTCGAAATAATACTATCATCGCTATCAACCTCAACGGCGGGTTTTATCTCTAACCCTGAGCTTGTGAGTCTGCCAGTACGTGGGAAGCAAGATGGTATAACCCATAATACTCATAGGTGTATAGAAAGAAGATGAGAGGTTGATGAGTATCGTTGCTAAGTCTTCGTAAAATCACAACTTCTTCAGAAACAATCCTGATGTTGTTCATGCGGAAGCTCCAATTTCCTTGATGCTATAGAGTTGTAATTACCAGGCAGGAACTAGTTGACCTGACATTTGCGTATTCTAACACTTGACGGAACTGGTTCATCGGGATGTAAAGGGTAAGCTTCAAGGCCAGAGTTAAATCTACCACCTTTGTTCCAATTGACACATCAAAACTATACTTATCTAAAGAGATGCGGGCAGCTTCATAGGCCACTGAAGACCCGAAGTACTGGACAATTGATGGGATACAAGCTGGCTAGCAGTCAAGCATGGAATATCTCGGCTAGCTACTCCGGAAAACAGTTCGGTTGAAGCTGATGTCGCTTACGGTCTGCGCTAGCGCCCGAACGATTTCACAATCAATATTGACGCCCGTCATTGAACGGAGACCCCTGAGAGTTGCCTGAGTACAAATGGCTGGGACTCTGCACTGGAAAGCGGCTGAGAAACCCGCCCTGCGTCGCGAAATGTCGAACCCTCGTATTGGCCCCCGGCCAAAGGATCAAAAAGGAACTACGTCCCAATCTACCCGGCGCGCGCCAAGTCAGCCCTACTGACGTGGTCTCGCAGCTTCGTCACTTTTTTTCCTCGCATCCACGGATCTCTAGATCGGCTTACATGTGACCAATGTGGGGTAACTACTCCAACTTACCTTGCCTTAAGCCAGCCCAGCCATCTGTCTGCATTGCCTGCATGGCCAACACACAGCTTTTTACCTTTAGTCCCCCCGTTTGCCATGCCGGTTTTCTTCCGAGTCTTTTAAAGCCGTTTTCCCTCTCTTCACCTTTTTGTTCGTAAGGGTTCTCTTCCTCGTCCGACCTGTGATTTAATGCAGGCGGGATCCTCCACGTCCCCGAACCCCCGTCCGAGCCTGATGTTTTTTTTTTGCGACGCATTAAGCCGGAGCCGGTCCTGTAACACCCATCGCAGCCGAGGTCTGAGCACTCACGCAACAGAACATCCAGACACGTCTGTCTCTCTCGCCTCCAAGAATTCCGATTTCAGGGAGCAATATCACTGTCAAAATAACTCCAGGAACCCCCAACGTTGCTAAAAAAAAAAAATTCCTCCGGCCGAGGAGAGATTGACCAAGACACGATGAAGAACTTGTTCTTACCAGCGGCGCTGCTGGTGCCCGCGGCCACCGCAGCAGCAACAGCCACCACAAAACCGTGCGCCCCGGCCTCCTTCGCCTTCCCCGCGGCGCTCGAGGGCACCGCCGTGCTTGAGAGCGTGCTCGCCGACCCGGTCGCGGGCCTCGCAATCGAGCCCCTCTCGCCCGAGGGCCGCGCCGCCATCCCCGCGTCCGGGGTCAGCTTTTGTAATGTCACGCTCACGTACGCGCACGTCGGCGCCGGAGACTCGACGAGGGTGCAGGTGTGGCTGCCCCCAGCCGCGGAGTGGAACGGAAGGTTTGTGGGTGTCGGGGGAGGAGGATATTCTGCGGGACAGTTTGGGAGCGAGAAAGTTGTCGCGACGCTGGCGCAGGGGTATGCAAGTACGTCTTCTCGCGTATCACGGGTGTCAAGTACGAAAGGATTTGGCTAATAAGTGGGAATAGCGGCTTCCACGGACGCTGGTCATGATTACAGAACCTGGGAGGAAGCGCCATGGGCGCTCAACGCCGATGGCACCGTTAACCAGCAGCTGGTGGCCAACTACGCACACGTCTCGGTGCACGAGATGACCATCATCGCCAAGGCCCTCATCTTGCAGTACTACGGCATGGCCCCCAAGTTCTCGTACTGGAGCGGCTGCTCGACGGGCGGGAGACAGGGCATCATTGAGGCACAGCGGTACCCGGGCGACTACGACGGCATCCTCGCAGGCGCACCGGCGATCAACCAGCCCAGCTTGATCGTTAGCACGTACTGGCCGCAGTTCGTGATGAACCAGCGCGGCGTGTACCCGCACATCTGCGAGCTTATCCTGATGACCAAGCTCGCCGTCGAGGCGTGCGACGAGCTGGACGGCGTCAAAGATAACGTCATCGCCGACCCGGATAAGTGCGACTTTGACCCCAAGAGCGTGGTCGGCAAGGAGCTGGATTGCGGCGACAAAAAGATGGTCATGTCGGCCGCGATGGCAGACATCGCGGCCGAGATCTGGCGGGGCCCGCATGATGGGAACGGTAAGCCTCTGTGGCTCAAGAAAGGGTATCCCATCGGGGCGCCGTTTACGGGGCGCTTCGGACTCGGGAACACGAACTGCAGCGTGGCCGAGGCGGGGTGCGTCGGGAGGCCGTTCCGGATGTCGGTGGAGTGGATCCGCAACCTCATCCACAAGGACCCGGAATACGACGTCAGCGCGATGGGGTTCGCAGAGCTGGAGGCCGCCTTCAAGCGGAGCCGGGAGGAGTATGACGCACTAATCGGCGCCGACGACCCGAATTTGTCAGGATTCAAAAAGCTGGGTGGGAAAATGATCAGCTGGCACGGGCTGGCGGACGAGTGCGTGACGATGCGCACCTCGCGGGACTATTACGACAGAGTTTTGGCTGTCGACGGCGGCGCCGCGGCGTACTACCGGCACTTCGAGGCACCGGGGGTGTACCATTGCTATGGGCTCGAGGGAACGTTTTACCCGCTCAAAGGGCTGGAGGCGTTGCGGACGTGGGTGGAGGGGGGCAAGGCCCCCGAGGCGCTGGACGGGTTTAGGTTGAGCGGGCGCAACGACAGCGCGGCGCCGACAAGACCTCTGTGCGCGTACCCGTCGGCAGTTCAGTTCAAGGGCGGCGACCCGGCGAGGAGGGAGGCGTGGAGCTGCGAGGGGGCAGATGGTGGTGGTGGTGCTGCTGCGAGGGGTCGGGGGAATGGAGGGTGGTACGAGAGCTGGGGGAGGGATGAGCTGTAGAATGGTGTCTCATGATTGGAAGTGTCTCTGATGCTGAATGTGTCTCCTGGTTAGATGGAGGTGTCTCTGTTGGTTGGATGTGCTCTGCTGGTTGGCCGTTGTCACCCTCCTCCGGGATAGAGTGCTCTCGCTGCATGTGTGATGTGTAGAATGCTGTCCCCCTCGCAGCTGTAGAATGTTGGGGGCCACAGACACTAGACGATGGGCGTTAGAGGCGTTCTGTATTGGAGGGTATATTGGGGTAGGTACTTAGCTGCATCCATGGATGAGTAATTGGAGTCAGAGCCAACAGATGTGGCATGTGGCTGATGGCTGGCAGTAGCACGAAAGGCTCTTTTCGGGTGTGTGTGTGTGTGTGAGGTGATGGGTGGCTGCATGCTGCAATATCCAGTCATGATACTCGGTAAGAATCAGGCGGAATTGACAAACACCTGCGCAGCAGAAAGCGATTGCCATGCTGAGATACCGAGATGGCCAGGTGGAGCGTTTATCCCGGAATGCAGTCCCCCAATGATGTGAGGCAATGGAACCGGTGAGAAGATATCGGGCCCAGGACGGACCCAAGCCGGATACCCGCCTTATCGCTATCAAACACTTAGCTCAGCGGCTTGGGGCGCCCTGATAGGCTGGCTGGGAAGGCAAGGAAGGAGGTACCTGGGTGGGCAAGGACCCTGATTTCCGGGCGGCCGCAGCACACCTGCAGCAAAACGTGACGGGTAGGGTCCTGGTCCCTACCGCTTTCCCTCGGTACGCAGTACGTACTTGGTGTAGGTGGTCCATAGGAAGGAAAGTGCGCCGGGCAGTGGCTTGCTCTCCCCGCAGAAACGGGGGCGTTGGAGGTCCCAATTGGCTGGTTGGGCACCTAGAGAGGTGCTAAGGGACTTGTTGCATGTCGCCACTGCTGCAGCACCCCGCCGCACAGCGCCCAAGCCAGAGTTTTCAGGGTCCAGACCCTCCCTCCACCCCCGCTTCTCTGCTGATGTTCGCCTCTCTCCCCTCTCTCCGAGTGGGAAATGGCGGATGGTCTTTTGTCCTTTTTGCCCATGTCGCTTCGCCGAATCCGCCCATTTGCATAGCGTCGACCAACAACAATCACACTTTCCCAAGTCCAGCATCCGGTGCTCCCCTGCCACAGCAGAGCCAACCGAGCTGACACACAAGTCGCCCCCGCCCAGAGTCAGGCAGCGGCGGTCCCCCGTTTAAAACAAAGAGAGAGCGAGAAAGAGAGAGAGAGAGAGGACGCTGCCCTTCGTCCTGAATCTCGATCCCGATCTCTTGCTTCATGTCCGATCATCGAGCACCACCAGCACCACCACCCAGCACAACCTACCATTCATCGGCGCTTTCAATACCGGCCACCCTGTGCGGCTGTTCCTGACTGATTCCGTCTTGATCCTCCGATTTATCGGCTGATTCGCCGTGTCGTCCGGCGCCGGTACGGCCGCATCCGTGTCGCAATCGCGACCATCGCGACCATCGTCACCGACGCAACGCAGGCCGTTGTCTGCGTCCCGCTGCCCACCACGGGGCCCGCCCCCGTCCAGACGTCTTTTTCCTTCGTTCTCACCCCTAATCCCGCCAAAATTCCCTCCCAATCTATCACGGTGCGGTCCCACGTGCGCGGCCTGTGCCTTCGCCCGGCCCGTGGGCCACCGCTTCGTTTGATGCCTTCCGGCCCCAGCTCACGATCCGCCTCTCCCCTCAGATCCGAATCGTCGCGCGGTGGGCTCAATGCGCCGTCCGCCTCGTCCATCAGCAAGGCCTCCGGGTCACGCGGCCGAAGCAGCGACGGCCACGACCCGGACATTCGTCTGTCGCTGAACCACCTCAAGCAGGGCGAGAGCCATCAGCGGGTAGGTTATCTTTTATCTTTCCCCCTCTCCTCTTCAACTCAACTGGGCAGCTTATCTGCATCTGGCCCCCATCGCACATTCCTCCTTATCAAGCTTATCATCCCGCCCCCGCTGTGTAACCACCCCAGCAACTGCTCCCATCAACCTGGACGACCCATCGAGCACCATCGCCATCATCATCATCATTTTCGTCCTCAACATTACTAACAACCGTTCTTCCAGATCCGCCATGGGGCAAAGCAGTTACTTCGCCTGACGGAGAACTTCGGGGGCTACAACGGCCCCGGCCCGGAAGGCGGCTACGACACGGCCAACGACCAGGCGCTGCCGAGCGACAACGACATCCGGGCCATGACGAAGCTCTCGCACAGCATCGCCCGCGACATCAGCGAGATCATGGCCCTGCGTAAGGACGACCCGTCCCCGCAGAAGCGCAAGGCCGCCGGCAGCAGCAGCCACCAGCGTCACAACTCGGGCGGAGCGGAAGGTCTCGCTGGACCCGCGGACTATGCCAGCACAGCGGGCGGACGCACGCGCAATCGCCGCAAGGTCGAGTTCTCTTGCCACAAGTGCCACCGCGTCGACACGCCCGAGTGGCGTACCGGCCCTAACGGTCCCAGCACGCTGTGCAATGTGTGCGGCCTGATATACGCCAAGCGCGAGCGCAAGAAGGAGGAGTCGACCATGCCGACGTTTGGGTCGCCCAACTTCTCCTGATATCTGTCTCCCTTGCCCTGTGTGCGCCCGAGCGGGCGGACGCCGGAAGGCTCAGCAGACGAGGAGGAAGATCTGACTGTATGTGTGAGAGGGCGTTTTTCTTTTCTTTTGTTTTTCCTTACGACATATGGTGCGGCCGAAGACAATGCTCCGAGAGGGAGGGATATCAACATCAGGTCACAGCACACACAGAATGTCACAACGCGGGAGGAGAGAGAAAAAAGGGTGGGCGGATCAGTTGACACTGTAAAACTGGGACTGGGACTGGGACTGGATGGCGCACACGGCGCACTGGGAATGACGGAACATGAATATACCCGACAAGAACTCGACCCGTATATCTTTTAGGTTTTTTATTTATTTTTCTTTGGTCATTTTTTACAAATTTTTTTTTAAATCTACACGTACTTCTTCCCCTCCACCCCGGACCCAGGCAACGTTACGTGATGTCGTGGTACGATGCCCACTGCCCACTCACTGCCCACTGCCCACTGCCTGCTGCACTGCAAGCTGTGTGAGCTGTCCGCCCAGCATCGCTAAAGCGTCGAACCGAACGGAACCCCCGCAGCAGCCAGCAGCCAGCACCAGCTAGGAGCAATGGAGCTCGCTCGCCGGTTCTTGTTGGAACCACCGCGGCAGGGAGCGGATCGGCACCCCTCGAACGGCATGGGCACTTTTCCCATTGGCGCGAGGTCGGTTGGGCTAAAGGTGTTCGTATGTCTGACTTTTTGATAAACTTGGACAAAACATGTCTGACTGCCGTGCGACTTCCGCATGCAGCGAGGGGATGCTATTTTGGCAGACGCAACAAAGGAAGAATGCCCATCACCCCCTCCCCCTCTACCCCCCCTCCCGCCCGACGGCTGCGCTGCCAACTGCCAATAGCCAACAGCTTGGCTTCTCCTCACATCAGCCCAGCTCAGCTGCAATCTAATCCTGCCCTATCCTATCCGTACCCTCCCCTCCCCCTCACCAGAAGCTCGGGTAAGTATCCAAGGCGCAGACTGGATACCCCCGAAGAAGATGCGGGGAAGACCCGTCAGGCGAAAAGAAGCAGGACGGCAGATCATCGCCCTCCCCACACTGTCAGCCCACGATGTCGTCCCGTATCCCTCCCTGCCAGGCACCAAGAGGGGGGAAAAGACCAAACGCGCCCCAATTGACGGACGGCTCGGGACCCGATGTCGCATGCGGTGTGTGAAGGATCTCACCTTGCGACCTCGTATTAACTGCGGTGGGGTGCACCTCATGACCGATCCTAGGCCGATCTCCCTCGTCATTTTTAATTTGTCGGGGCCTTTTGGAGGTGTCGGGGCAATGCGAACGCATACATGTTCGTGTTCGTCCCGTCACATCGCGGGTCTTGGAGGTTAATCGCGACCTAACTTCTGCGAGAGCGGGATCGTCAGAACAAGGTGATGGGCTAACTGGTCACTAAAGCTGCTGTACCTTGGGCTAGGTGATGGGGCCTCCCGTCGGTAAGCCTTCCCCCCCGGGGGGGCTGTATGTCACCTTATTGGGATGTATCGTGACGGGAGGCGGGATCATCGGCGAGGTGAATACGAGCGTTGTCTTGGGGGCTGTGCCGTAGCCCGGATGGGAATATTCCTCCGAGGAGGATGTGACGATGTCTTCAAGCTGGTCGACCTCGCCTGCCCGGTCTTGGAATTTGGGTATATAAACCCAGCACGACATCTTTCCAATTGCTTTCCTCATCAGCCTCACCGCCATCAAAGCATACAAACAACACTCGCTTCAAACAAACCAAAGAACAATCTTTATCAATAATCAATACCACCACCATCACAACCACCACCGCAAAAATGCAACTCAAATCCCTCCTCCTCCCTCTCGCCGCCGCAACCCCGGCCCTAGCCGTCGGCAAGGCCGTCGTCGTCAACAACTGCGCCTCGGAAGTCTCGCTCTGGTCGGTAGGCGGCTCCGTGGTGGCGGCCGGCCAGCTCGCCGCCAGGGGCGGCACCTACAGCGAGACGCTCGTCCGCGACCCCACGACCGGCGGCAAGTCGCTCAAGATCACGAGCGCGAGGGACGGGCTGTACACCGGCGCCCCGCAGCTCAACTTCGCCTACAGCCTGACGGGAAACCAGGTCTGGTACGACCTCAGCTCAGTCTTCGGAGACGGGTTCAAGGGCAGCAAGCTTGTTGTCGCGAGCAGGGAGGCGACGTGTCCGCAGATTGTGTGGAGTAACGGGGTTACCCCGGGGGGCAGCCAGACGAAGACTTGTACGTCGGAGAAGGATGTTGTTTTGACGCTTTGCGCTTGAGAAGGAAGGGTTGGGGAGTAGAAAGGGGGGAGGGGATTGGGCTAGGGGTTGCGGTTGGGAATATCTTATAATGATCAATGTTAATTTTGCATCTTGAAGATTAAGTTTCGATGCGGCTCCCTGTGATGGTGTGCTTGTTGCCGCCGCTGGTTAGAGCATCCGGGCCGGAGCCGGTGCCGACCCACTTGCCATTTGCGGGATCGACCTGCCGGGCCAGCGGCCGCCAGCGACATGTATTTTGGGGCAGTGTAGTCATCCATGCAGCCTAGAGCAAGGGCAAGCCTGGTGATATAAAAGCTCGTCAACAGCCGAGGTTGTTCTAATCTTGACAAGTTTCGAATACCTTGTGTACTTGTGGCCCATGGTGTGTGTTATGGATGGCGTGGCAAGACGCTGCTGTGATGATGTTTGGTACCTAGATCGATCACGGTGCGGTCAATGCACAAGGTTTCTATTATAGGACGGAAAGGGAATTTCATCTTCGGTTTCTTCGCTCGGAATAAGCACAAGCACTCGGAGAACGGCAGAAATGAAGGACGACAGCGGCGATTGAGAATGAACTCTCATGGAAACAGGAAGCCGACCCCGGTGTCAAGCAGAAGGAAGAAACAAATAGGCGTTGCTTGCGATGCTCCCTTACACAGGGCTGCATACTCGCAGACAGTCCTGGACTCGGCAAGACGTACATGACCTTGTCTGGGGTCAAGAAGATCTCTCTGAATTCACAGGTCAGGGCTGTATTTATAAAGATCCAGGGACGCTACAGAGCTCTTTTTGGATGCTAGGAAACAAATGAATAGGGCATGCTGCTATTTCGAACACGCCTTCTTCCGCAGCGACGCAGCGCGAATAGTCGCGGAAGCGTCTTCTCAGATGGGTCCACAACTGCTGTCCATGTAGGCAAGCATGTAAGACACGTTTATCTTTGCTTCTTTCACCAATGATGAAAGAATGTGCCTAGTTTTACTTTTACAGCACTATTAACAACAAACCATTCATGATTTGCAACTGGTCCGGCTCAAACTATTGTCAGTCACGTCGGACTTGTTCTCGTCGTACGCGCTGCTCACCATAGTGGCGTTTGGTTGGAATCGACGTTAAGTCCAGAAAGCGAAAGGGTAGTTTAGGTTGCCCATCTACCGGCAACCCTGCTGTCTGCCATAATAGCCCTGTCTTTTTTCGCCGTCCATCCTAAACTTCTTAAGGTATTCCGTTTGAGGTATTCCCACTTTCTGGACGACGACAACGATGGCAGTAGCTGAATGTGATGCGACCCGCCAAGAAAAAGTCCACTCAGCTGTCGCCAGAGTTCTCTCCTTGAAACAACTGAGCTTGACTGGATCGTGTTGTTCGGGCCGTAGCCGGGTCTGTTGTTCTGCCGCAGGTCGAATATACACGGCTTTCACCGAACGCCACGATGTCCAATCTACCTAATCACCGCAGCAAGAACACAGCCCATGAATGTCAGCAAGGGAAGTGGAGTCTTTCAGGAACGAAAGGTTTCATCCAAAGGCCCGACCTCGCCGTTGTGGAATGGGCCGAAATGCCTGAAGGGTAAGACCTCACACGAGGCCAAGCCCGTCATGCCATGTGGCGTCAAGTTGAGCGATCACGAGAGCCAGTGACTCTGCATAGCATGGGGAAAGGCGCTATTAATAAGCTTAACCAGAATGCTGTTCCAGGGGTCTAGAACCAAGACATTGATCCCGCATGCGCTCGGACTTTGGCTCAAATGCCCGTGGCTTTAGTCGCTGTCAGTGATCCCCAGAGATTGGCGGTCATGGCGTAGAAATTGTCAAGTAGAAATTGTCAAGGGGTTCACGGAAGATGATTCATCGATCCCCATGGCCAATTCACGGTTGCTGTCTCGGAGAAGTGGGAGGCCGCGGAATGCCGTCGGAAAAGGGGCCAGTGATGGGATCAACGGCGATGTGCCGTCTGGAAAGGCTGCCCGTGCCACGAGAGTGGTCTGACGATGAGCTGTGAAGCTGTAAGTTCGTCCGGAATGCGTCGGGAAACAGTTGTCATCGGGATAGCAGCGCTACCGCCAAATCCAATCTATTAAACCGACTTCCAAATAAGGCAACCAATTAAAGCTATTTGCACCAGTTAAATAACCAATCCTAGACCCCTCCGATTTAACAAATTGGGTTAATTTAATTGTATTTCTTAGTAATTAGTTATATAGCTAATGAAATACCACTATCATAAATATTCACACTTATCGTGTATTAGCTTACCTTTTCGATATATAGCACCATTAATTCCTACACCACAATAAATTTCCTCTTCTAACCATACCTCTAAGTGATCTGTAACTTCTAGAGATCTCAACTTTGAATATAAAAAGGCCAGACTATCTCTCTCTCAACCTCATATTTTCTTCCTCCTTATACCTCCTCAGCAGCCAACATTCACAGTATTCACAACATCACTAGGATCCCTAATTCTTCCTACGTTTATTATAGTAACTTTACTACTACGTTACCTCCGCCCCCCTTTTCTTCGGCTTCTTCTCCCTAATAATTAATACTTTCTAGTTCTTTAGTTTAGGGCCATAGTTCTTCTAATCTACGATAATTATAGTATTATTATTAACGTACTTGATAAGCGAGTGAGACACGAAACCGCGACCACTTCGGATAGATATAACGGGATAAATTTCTCCCCTAACACACCATAACACAAAATTCTAAAAAGGCGAACTTACAGCTTACTATTTAAGTTATTAAAAATAAACGGGACCTAAGTGTGCGTACCATAGCTAAATTCTACTTGGTTAACCACGTAACACTAAGTCGCCAATTGAAAAGTATAACGTTATAACGTAATACTATACTTAACTCACGGAATATGATGTTATTTAAAGAGGAAAAGTTAATTGAGTGTATTCTTAACTTAGATTCCTAATTATTTCCTCCCCGGATTACTAGTGTAGGAAAAATAACTAATTGACTACTCACTAATTATAATACACCCCCGGTCGGTAAGTATTAGGTGTCACGGGCCAAGGCCCGATCAGAGGCCTCGGAACCACTCGGCCATGTTCAACGCCAACCGCTGCTTACTAAGCCTGATCAGGCCCAGGCAGACCTGATCAGGATCCAACGGATTTGTGGGGCAGCAGACTTTTCCTTCCTTTCTCCTTATCTTAAAAATACTTATAGTAGTTATTATAACTAGTTATAATATACGTACTTAGACCATTACATTATCTTCAAGATCATCAAAAGTAATTAATTGAATACTTAGTATAGAAGTCCACGACTTATATAAAAGTAGTAAGAAGTTTTAAACGGGTTAACCTAAGGAGTCCCTGAACGTCTGAAACTGATCAGTATAGCCTGATTAGACCTAGAGGTTATTATAAACTCGAAAAGACGCATACGTATACCCATAGTAGAGTACCTTAACTATATTATTAAGTATACTATGATCACTATTAAACGTAAAACACTAGGATAAGCGATAACCATGTAATAATAAAAAGTAACACTAAACTATTAAAAAACCTATAATAGTTAGTATAACTAATTGGATAACTTATAACCCAACTATAAGAAATACGGACCACCTAAGTAACTAAGCAAAAGACCTAACAAAAGCAGATTCGATTATTATAAGAAGCCCTAGTAAAACCTAAGTACCTGACCTTAATAATAAACTAATCCCTAATACCCTCTATAATACTAATTCCCCCTAATTAGGCCTATATACTACCTCCAAAATAAACTAAATATTAAATTCCTAACCCACTAAAACTTAATGGATTATATAAAAAGTTTTAATAATAACACTTTGAGATAGGAGGGAAGATAAGTGTGAATAGAGAAGTCTTCGGTTTAGAGTTAACTATATTCACTTATATTTACTCTAAATTAGAAAACACTACGCAAACCATAATGAACACCTATTATACACAAAGAGGGGCCGATGGGTTAAAGAACCCGGATAGATTTATGGAATACTTAAAGGGTTAGTATGCGGACCCTAACACAGAAGTACGAGCCCTTAACTAACTAAGGATTATACGGTAAAAGGAGAACGAGAATTTCACTTACTTCCTCCCTAAATTTAAAAAGGAGCTCATAGAAGTAGGAGGAGGATATTAACTAAACGTTATAAGGATCAACTACCTTAAAAAAGCCCTGAACACTATAATAAGAGCCCCCCTTATTAGTATAATTAATAAGCCAATAATATACATTATATACACCTAGATACTCCTAAATATAAGCTCAGAATTAAACAACAAATCCTATTAAGCCCACCGTGAACGTCGGCATACGAGATCGCTAACCCCTAACTAAATAAGAACTAGGTCCTCTTAGAAGTAGAACGGTTAATTAGAGTTCCCCCAACCTAATTAGATGGAGTGGGAACCTACAAAGGCAAACAGGCTAACCAAGGACGAGAAAGTCCATAAACGGCCAAGCTAAGAGGAAGCTTATAGATATAATAATTATAATTAAAAAGGGCATATATAATAATAATACCCTGAGGATCGAAAAAAAATAAGGAAAACTAAAACTTTTAAGGGAAAAACTAAGGAATAAAGGGAAACGGATAATAACTTTGTCATGATATAGCCCACAATTACTGTCCCGTAATAGTGGTTCCACTTTTGCGACAGTTATGAGCCCTTGTCTCTACGAGCCCTCTGGTTGAATGGCTAAACGCCTCGCTAAAGTGGCAGTATGTGGGCCGACCTAGAGGCCATGGGTTCGAGCCTCGTTGTTTGTGCTCACCCATTCTCGCTTCAGCAGCAAGTCACCGAAATGGAAGGTTAGACTTGCCAGCTGGGAGCGGCCGGCACCCAGTAACAGTCAACAAAGACTGTCAGCTGCGAGTGTAAGCCGGTGCTGATTACTTAGTCAGCAGACCTCTTCTCTCCTCGGTCTGGGGGGGTGTGTCATGATATAGCCCACAATTACTGTCCCGTAATTGTGGTTCCACTTTTGCGACAGAAGGTTAGCTCGATTTTATTAGAATTATATAAGTTGGAAATAGAAGAGGTTATTTAAGTAGTAGGGGATAACCCCCGCAACTAAACTCTGCTCGTAACCCAGACCATTATGGACGTTAAGAGGACCGAAAAGCCTACCCCTACGCCGGATCGGGCGCAGGAAGTAGCCGACGATAATACAACTGCTACTTAGGTAGCTTTTCGGAAGTTTAGTGGTTCTATCCAGGTGCTTAACCATATCACAATAAAAATCTGGCCCGTATACCGTTTCCATATAACTAACCTTACTTAACACCTTTCCGATGAGACCTAGGCTAGTGATGTTTACTTACCCGTACCCCAGGGCCTAATTAGTATTATTAATAATGTTATAAGCCGAAAAATAGCTATAAAGATTATTGATAAGTATAATAATGAGTTTAATAAAGTCCGGATTCCTGTTATATATACTACTAAGGTCGGTGTTTTAGCTCCCCTTATTGGAAGTGAGGAAAGGAATCGTTTTCCTAGTTCTTAGATAACTCTACACTTTAAGATCGAGGTCTTTATTAGCGGCTCTTCACCTAATTAAAATAAGAAGATTATAGTGATACATAATTTAGGGGTAATAACTAATATTATTAATAATTAATATATTAAGGAGAATAACCTACTTTTAACGAAAACGATGGTTTTTATATAAACCCTAATATTAAAAGAGAACGGCTATTCGAAGTTCGATGGAGGTGTTTATAACCACGTCTGGATTAGAGATTATAAGGTTCCGACCAACTTCTTCGTAGTACCAAAGAATAGTATGAGCCTCACTAATACTGTTTTACTTAGAGGACCCTTCTCTATTACTAGCTAAGTTACCTGGGAGTATATAAATAACCTGATTAGGGCCGTAGTTAGAATAGATAATATAATAATTCATATCCTAATGGGTTTTATAAACCTTGGATTAGAAGGGGGAATAGAGTTCTATTTTCCCGATTAGAAAAACTACTAGGCCACTCTAAAGGAATAGGAAAACTAAATCCTAGCGATAATGTTAGTGAGTTTGCTAGGGGAATATATAACCCTAGCCCTAATTAGACCTACTTTGACCTAGAAGGTGGGGATGAAATTGTGTACGCCCTGGACGAAGATACGATAGCCGAGATTATGGTGATATTAGTAAAGCCTAAGTTTTAATTATTAATCGAGGTAGTTTATAAAGCTATGTGAGTAACTAGTAATTACTTACATAATTATAAAAACTGCGAAATAGAGACGAAAACACTATATAAACTTAATTAGTCTCCGAAAGTTAGCGTATTCTTAATTAAAGTAATAATAAGGAAAGAGGTCCACCGTAGAAATAAGTGCCGGTGTAAGATTGATAAGTTAGTGGCTAGCCTCCTCCGATTATACTACGCCTTCGAGTAACGGTAGAAGCGACGACAAACCCAACAAAATCAGGACCTTCTAATAAACCCTACACCTAATTAGCCCATTTTTATTATTATTATGATATATAAGAGAAAAGATTAGAAGATCTGGTTAGTTAACGATGAACTACTGGACAGCTTAATTCTAGAGGGAAACCCTTTATAGAAGGTTAAGAAGATAAAGGCCGCGGGATTAAAGATAAGATAATAAACTAGACACTTTATAGGCCTGATTACCCTACGCTTTACCGAAACGACCCTTGGGATGCACCTCACGGATAAGAGGAAAGCGGTAATTCTCTAAAAGTGCCTACACCTGCATTAGCCCGAAAAAGATTTACTAGAAATAATCCTATTAAATAGAGAAATAGCGTTAGCGTAGGACTGGACTTATATGGGTAGCGTTAACCCCTTAGTAGCCCCACTATAGGAAATTAAGATGGTTTTATATAAGGTATAGTAAGTAAAGGGTATCCTAATCCCCGCGGTACTATAAGACCATATCCTAGAAATACTACGAAACCGGATTAGGTATAAAATACTCGAATAATCATAGACCGCATATAGGAACCCTTAGTTTCTCGTTAAAAAAGGGATAGTAATTACTAACTTATTAACTCTATTATAAAATTTAATGGTATTATAATCCGAAATGTATTTATCCCCCCCAACACAAATACTTTTATAAAAGAATACGATAGTTATTAGTTCTTTTTAGTACTAAACTTCTTCTTATGTTATAATTAGGTTCCCCTTAACCCAGCGAGCTGAGACTACACGACCTTCTCAACACCTTTAGGGCTACTTTAATTCTATTCTTTACTGATAAGTTGGACTAACTTTATAGTATACTTCTAATGAATTTTAATGAGAATCTTATATAATCTTATCCCCCATGACTATAAAACCTTCCTCGACGATATCGCTATTAAAAGCCCTACCTCCTAATATAATAATAAAGAGATTACTGTAATCCCTAGTGTATAGCACTTTATATATAAACATTTAATTAATATTAATAAAGTTCTAATTAACCTCGAATTAGCGGGGTACACAGCGGTAACCGAGAAGTCTCAATGAGCATAAGAAGTGGCGATGATATTAGGCTATCTCTACGGTTATGATGGATAAGCACCTAATTAGGCCAAAACTCAGAAGATCATAGAATAGGCGACCTATTACACCGTTAAGGACGTCTAATCCTTTTTAGGTATTATCACTTTCTACTAATCCTAAGTTGAGAAGTTTACTGAAAAGATGGCCCCTTTATATAGGCTTTTACGGAAAAATATACCATTCACCTAGGGACGTATCCAATAACGAGTAATAAACGTCCTAAAAAACGCCCTAACAACGTCTCCTATCCTAATTAGGCTTGATTACGGCCCTAAGGTTAATCAGATTATTATTTACACCGATATTAGCTTAGTGGGCTAGGGAGCAGTGCTCTATTAATTAGTCGACGGGCGTTGTATAGTTACTTAGTATAAAAGTGGTATTTAGAAGGGCACTGAACTTAAGTATAATTCGGGTAAACTCGAATTAAGGGCTATTCTAATTGTAACGGTCCAAGCACGTATATTGCAACTAGCTATGGCGACTACTATGAGTATCTTTAAGATGAGAGAGAAAAGGAGAAAATGTCTTCCGCCCCATAGGACCCGTTTGCTCTGATCAGGCCTAAGGTTGATCCGTTTTAGGTAAGCCGGGTTTAGGTAAGCGGAGTCTATGGCTGAGAGGTTGCGAAGCCTCTAAGAGGGCCCAGCCCATTACAATTACCCCCCCTCTCCCTCTTCCCTGTTCAGAGGGACTCGTCCATAACTAGCCTCGTAACGATCCAAAGCTATAGTCTCCGTTAACAACTCAACTAATTCCTAAATAGGCTCCACGTAGCCCTTCCACTTAACTAAAACCTTCTAGGAACCACGAATCTTCTTAGCGTCCTAGATCTTTTCGACTTCGAATTCCTCTTCGTCGTCTATTAGTAGAGGCGGCGGTTAAGCGTCGTCTCGTTTTTGTAATAGTAATGGGTCGACTCTCGTATACCTGATCAGGGATACATAAAAAACGTTATAAATACTCGGCGGCGTATTAAGCTAGTAGGCATGGGATCCGACTATTTCCAATACAGTATACTTCGCATTTATCTAGTCCAACTTCTTAAATAGTCTTTTAGAACGGACGTTCTTAAGCCTCAACCAGACCTTATCCCCTAGTCGAAACTAGTTAGAAGGTTAGCGTCGTATATTTGCCGAGGCTTCTTGTCGCTCTTGGGTGGAAGCCATCGCCGCTTATGCCTATTCGGAGGCCTCCTTCAACTTCGAGACTAGGGCCTCTGCCCGAGCTGCGGGGGTCTTTCCTTTAGTCCGCAGAGTCTCCCTTACTCTAATTAGGTCGATGTTATAGCCGTGGGTAATGAAGAAAGGGCTAAGGCCTGTTAACGAGGTAACCCTATTATTAATAACCATCATCGCTATTAGAAGTAGGTCGTCCCAATTATCTTAAGTGTACAAAGTATAAGCTCGGAGGTAAGTTTCTATTACCTAGTTAGTTCGTTTTATGGTGCCGTCTGTTTCCGGGTGGAAGGCCGTAGATAAACGTCGTTTTATCCGTAATAGTTAATAGAGCCGTTTCCACATACGACTAGTAAATTAGGGGCCTCTATCCAAAATAATAGTTCTCGGGGGTTCGTAGTATTTGATCAGGCTAAGTATTAACGCCGTAGCCACAATATCCATTATTATATCCTTAAGTAGCTCGAAAATCACGTTCTTAGATAATCGGTCTATTACTACTATAATGTTTATTGTTCCTATACGGCGGGTTGGTGGTAACCCTATAATAAAGTCGACTAATATCTCTGTTTAGACCTAATTAGGGACGGGTAAAGGCTTTAGAAGACCCCTCTTCTTATCCCACCATATATTACCCTATCCACAGACGTCGTAGTTCCTTATAAAGCGTCGGACATCCTACGATAGGCCTGGCTAGTGAAAGCGGCGGCTGATTAAAGCCTTTAACGCGTCTCTACTGAGATGGCCACTAAGTGTTAAGTCGTGGGACTCTTAGATTAACCGGGTTCGTAAGGGTTCATAATAAGGGACCCAGATCCTCTCCCTCCAAAGGAGTCTACTATCGTCGTCTACTAAGTACTCTGATAGTATTATGGGCAACTTCTATTGTGACGATAACTGACGGTCCCCCCTTTTCACAGCTGTCCTAATCAGCTAATAACGATTGTTTAACTATAGTCCTTTAGTCTAAGTGGATTTTAGGGGCTCTTCTTCAAAGGGGTTCAGGATGGGTTCTGACCGATCAGCTTCAGGATCGTCGTCCTAATCTATATCGCCTATTGTGGTATTTTCCACGGATTCCGTTGTATCCATTTAATTTATTTCGAGAGTTACCCGGTTCACTATAACTATGTTCCGTTTCCCCTTTAAGAGCTGTATCCTCCGTCCTTCTAGTTAATCGTCTCGTTGGGTGTTGGGAACGTTTTGTTCTCATCTAAATAATGTATCGGGGATTATCGCTTATTTACTGGGTTGGAATTGGATTGTAAAGTTATAACGGGATAAGAGCTCCGACCATCTGACCTAGTGTTCACTCAATTACCTCTTAGTTATGAAATACTTAAGGTTAAGGTAGTTAGTCAGAATAGTAAACTCCTTCACACTCCTTAATTCGGAGTCCCAGTGTTCTAAATAATGGATTATAGCTAATAGTTCCTTATTGTGTATTGGGTAATTGTATTCTACTGGTAAATTCTTTTATGAAAAGAACACAATAGGCCGTAAAATACCCTCGTCGTCGTATTATGATAAAGCACCACCTACCATATAACCTAATAAGTCTGTTTCTAGTATAGTAGCTCAATTAGGATCCCAATATACTAGTACAGGGGTACTAATTAGGAGGGCCTTCAACTTATTAAATACTTTTATACACTCGTTACTCTATACGAATAGGACATCCCTTTTTATTAAAGTTATAAAGGGGTGTGCTAACCCTAAGAAGTCTAGTATAAATTAATGATAGTAATTTGCGAAACCAACGAAGGCACGGACTCCTCGCATTAATCGGGGGACTTCCTATATCTAGATAGCCTTAATTTTCTCTGGGTTAACGCGGATACCCTTCCCTATATCAATGATGAACTCTAAGTATTTAACCCTCTTTATCTCAAAGTTGCATTTATTAATATCGATTTATAGGCCAGCAGCACCTAGACGACTTAAGACCTTCTTAACTTTCTCCCTATGATCAGCGAGTAAGCCATCTAAATAAATCAGAACGTTATCGATATAAGTGGTGCAGAATTCGTCCAGGAAATCCCGTAAAGTATAGTTAATATACCTCTAGAACGTAGTAGGGGCCCCTATTAGGCCAAAAGGAGTCACTATCTATTCGTATAGGCCGTATCTTATTTTAAAGGCCATCTTCTATTCGTCGCCTTTTTTAACCCTAATTTTATGGAATACAATAATAATATTTAATTTCATTAGCCACTTAGCCTTAGTTAAGGCTCTTAGAGTTTCACTAATCAGGGGTAAGGGATATTTATTTTTCTTAGTAATAGTGTTTAAAGCCCGGTAATTAATATAAAACCTTAATCCTCCCCCGGGTTTTCGAATAAATAGAATGGGTAATAAAGTAGGAGAGCTATTAATACGAATAAAGCCTTTATCCAATAGTTCTATGAGGGTCCGTCGAAGTACAATTAGCTCCTCCCTAGATATCCTATATAAGGGTCCCTATATAATTAGCTTATTTTGCCCTATTGAGTTTTTCTTGATGGGAATTGCGTGGTTAATGTTATTTCGATGTAGTGGTAACTAATCAACCTTATTTTAGTTAAAAATATATAAAAACTTATGGTAATGCGTAGAGAGTTTCGTCCTCGGGTTTATTTTTATTTTTAGTACTAGGGCCTTCTCGATATCAGCTAAACTTACGGAGAATACGTTTAGGGTAGATATACTAAGAGGGGTCTCTCTTCTCTTCTGTGCCCGCCTAATTAGGGCTGAGAATACCGATCTAGTTTACTACTGGATTGGGAATTTTGGATTTTACCGGGCCTGACCCGGTTTCCTTTCTGTTACCTAATGGTCCACGATACTTATATATAGAGTGCCTTGCACTAGGTAAACCATAACGTTATCGTTAATTATCCAGGACCTTCCAAGGATAACGTCGTCTTCTTAGTTAGGAATAATATAAAAGAATAATTGGTGTTGTTTATAGCCATTAATATCGATATTAGTGTAAGTGATATAGCGGATTGCACTAGGAATTATAATAGTAATTTATATTAAGTTCCGAGGTATAATACTAATGCGTAATAAGCGGAGTTTCTTAGCGAAGGTGTTACTAATCAGAGTGTATATTAAACATCCTATATTAATAAGGGCAGTTGTATAGTATATCCCATTAATCCCAATATTAATGTAAAATAGGTTATAATCTATACTCTTTTTAATAACCTTTTATTCCTCCACAGCTTGTTCCTCCTAATAACGACTTTCACTAAGAGTTACTTTTTTCCTGAGTCCTTAGAGTCCTAATTAGAGCTAATATCTGTTTTACTGTGCTCTTTGGTCTTCCTTTTCGAGGTTTTGGTCTCCTTATCTTTCCGGTCTCTAAGGCATCTCTATTATATATACCCCTTCTTACTATAATTATAGTATTTACGGGTTTCCTCTTAGCTTAACCTTCTTCGGACTAGTTTATCCTTAGCTATCCAGTTTACCTTAGTGGGTTCCTAATTCATTTAATTAGGTTAAGGTAATCCTATCCAACTATCCTATCCAGTTAGTAACTCGACTTTATTCTGGTTAGGTGTTAGTGATCTCTTATATTAACGTTTACGGTGAGCTTAGTACGATTCACTATCCAGCTTTGATCTTATCGTCAGGAGCATCTGGGTATATATAGTATAGGCCATTAGTTTATTAATTACACTAATTAAAGGGGTTCTTATTGTAATATTTAGAGCTCCTTTTAGGTAGTTGATCTTAATGTTGTCCAATTAGTGTCCTCCTCCCACTTTTATGAACTCCTTTTTGAACTTAGGAAGGAAATGGGTAAAATTCTTGTTCTCCTTTTAACGTATTATTCTTAGTTGGTCGAGGGCTCGTACTTCTGCGTTAAGGTCTACGTAGTAACCCTTTAGGTATTCTATAAATTATTTAGGGTTCTTCGACCCATCGGCTCCTCCTTATGAATAATAAGTACTCATTATAGCTTATGTAGTGTTTTCTAGTTTAGAGTAAATATAAGTAAATACTACTAATACTAAACTAAAGGCTTCCCTGTCCATACTTATTTTCCCTTTTATTTCGAGGTACTATTATTAAAATCTCTTATATAATCCATTAAACTTTGGTGGATTAGGGATTTAGTGTCTCGGTTATCTAAGAGGTGGCGCGTAGGCCTGATTGGGTGGGATCGGCGTCGTAGAGGGTGTAGGGGCTTTGTGTAACGTTAAGGTTAGGTACCTGGGTTCTACTAGGGTCTATTATAGTATTCGAATCTATTCTCGTTAAGCCTCTTATTCGGCCACTTAGGTGGTCCGCATCTCCTATAGCTGGGCTAATAATTAACTAATTAACTACACCAACTACTACGGGTTTCCGGATAAGTCGACGTTATTTTCCATCGTAATACGGTTATCGTTCCTTCCGTACATCTTCATTTAGTAGTAACCATAATATACTAATCGACGTTATTAAAGTACTTTACTACGCGGAATACGTTCTTTCAAATTTATTAAAACCTCCTAGCCCTAATTAGACCTCGCTAATCAGCTTTAAACGTTCAGGGACCTTTAGGTTAACCCGCTTAGAACTCTTTACTACTCCCACCAAAGTTATAGACTTACCTTTCGTCGATAATTATTTCCGTACCCAGCGTACTCTCGTTATCTCCGATAATACTAAGATCTTAAAAATAATATAACGGTCCAAGTACGTATATTACAACTAGTTATAACGACTACTACGAGTATCTTCAAAATAAGAGAGAAAAGGAGAAAATGTTTTCCGCCCCATAGGACCCGTTTACTCTGATTAGGCCTAAGGTTAATCCGTTTTAGGTAAGCCGGGCTTAGGTAAGCGGAGTCCATGGCTGAGAGGCTGCGAAGCCTCCAAGAGGGCCCAGCCCGTCACACTAATAGCTCTAAAGAAACTCAGGATGTATATTTATAGTATATAATTCACTTTAGAAACTAATACCCAGGTCCTAATTGGTTAGTTGAACGGCGGGGTGAGTGATTTACTAGGTGCTCTATTTATACGATGGATCGTATAAATTCGGCTCTTTAACTTTAATATTAAATACTTACCTAAGAAGAAGAACACAGCAGCAGACGGGCTATTGCGCAAGCCTCCAAGCCCGTCTAATTAGGCTAAATATGAAGACCCCAATAAACTAGAAGAGTTCATCGACGCACAAATCTACTTAGTATCCACTTACACGTCCTAAACCACCCAACCCGACGCTGTGTTTATTCCCTTAAACTCCCCTCTTTTTTCTATACTTTACGAATAGCTTAGCCCTTATTAGACCTAGTTGGACGAGATACGATAAATTGTTTATTATTTAAACACCTTATTATAACCAAATAGAATTATAAAGGCGGTTTACCCGAGATTTAAAGCCCGGGTATGGATATTTATAATAAAGGGTAGTTACCTTTTCCGATACCCGACCCGCTAATACCTAACCCCCCAATAAGTTATCGACGACGAAAAGCTCTAAAAAAATCTAATTAAATAAGCCTACAAAGAATTTGGTTATTAGGGACGTAACGCAACGTTCTAGTGGGTCTTTAAGTTTTACTTTTAGTAAGGGGTATATGAGGACGTTAAGAAGTAAATAGCTGAATACCCGATTTACTAGTTAACCCGACTAGGCTACTAAGATAACCAGTATATTACTATAATACTTATAGGGTTACCCTGGACCCGGATCTCATTTAATGTATAATGGATTAGTAAATAGGCCCTAATCGAGGTAAGGAATTACCTATTAAGCTGGCCGGAAGTCCATTAAACCCTCTCCGTAACATCTAAGATCATTAGGAATTTTGTCACACGTCTTTTGTCCTTAACGACAGTCACGTGAACTATCACGTGACTAGCGTCGCCCTCATAAGGAGGCGCCGCAAGCTAGAGGACTTAGACGCGTAATCACAAATACACCCAAAATATCGAGATATATATATTCACTGAAATACCGGTGAACTCCTCGATCGAGACATAACCTTAGTGATCCCTATTACAGCCCCCGGCTAGTAAGAAAAGGCTATAATATATAATAGTACGACTTATTTTATTTTTTTTTTCAACTCTACTATCACCGTAAGGATTCATATTAAAACAAAGGAATCGACCAAACCTCTCTACGCTAACGATCTTATTATCCTAACCTAAGTGATCGGTTAATAATAAGAAAGAAGAAGGGCAAAAGGTCACAGACTTAGCAAACAATAATACCATCGTTAACGCCGACTTTACCCGTACCGGGTAACACACTACCTACGGAGCGTTAAAACGACGACGTAATAATAAACCTTAACCCGGGATACTAAGCCGAAACTCGAAAGCTATGTACCTTCTAGCTAATCTACGAAGACCACAATTTCACCACCGGCCTTAATAAGAGATTCCGCAATCAGACCACAAACCTCACTTATATTAAATAAGGAGACGATAGCTATTCGTATATAAATTCCAATAATATTAACTAGAAAACAATAACCTACGATACTAGCGGATGGACTACACATTTAAGCGACTATAATAACGTAATCATTAACGGAATTAAAGGCATTATCATAGTAAAGGAAACGATTAGCCTAATAATATTCTTTTCGTCCCCGTCGAGAAAAGAGAATCTTTACTTTAAAAGTGAAAAAATTACTCTTCTATCCATAAGAGACAAAAGGACCGTAACCCCCATTCAGTCAACACCTATAGAGACTAAGTAGAAACCCAAATAAATAACGGAAGTTACCGTCCAGATTGAAGAAACGAAGGGGAAGGGAAAAAACCCTGAAAGCTTAACTGGGTATATTTTAGGATTTAGGTCCCCAAAGCAGGATAAGCCCTTTAGTATAACATAAACTCTATTTTACGGGAATTCCATAATAAATAACAACCTAATTCCCGAAATAACTCAGCAGCAAAATCCCAATTAGACACTAAAAGAGCTATACACTACGCCGTAACCACCTCCGTAACCGAGGATACCCCCAATACCACCGGGACCAATAACCTTCATAAAATCTACGCCGGAAATCCCAAACCAAAACTTGGCCCGAGAACGAAACCAGAGATTAGCGGAATCACTAAACCTTAAAGTTATAATAAGCAGCGTTTTCAGCCGTCTTATACGCAACCCTACCGTATACGATCAACTAGGACACTCCCCGCTAAATGGAGGAATTCCATAGAAATACGGAGTTTTCTAGCTAAACCCGGATAAAAAGTACAATCACAAGCTAATCTTCTATAAGAGAGATATCCCCTGCTATAGGGAAGTTGATCTATGGATCTCCAGTTTAGAAGTTAAGACCAGCGACCACGAAGTGTAGATGGAAGTTATCCAGAATTAGACATCCCTTTTTCGTAGAAAAGCTCTAAGTTAATGGGAATATCACCTAGGGCTACGTGAACGTTAATAGTATAGAATTAGTGGGTATTTTGTGATGTGAGATGCGTTAAGGGAGAGATTTGGCCTAACCTAGTGCAAAGCCATAGATTAGATTATTAAAAACTGATTTACTATAAAAAAGATCCGTGATAACGCGGATATCCACGCCTTTACATAGGACTACTTTAAGTATAGAAGAGCGTAGATAGGACTAACATCCACAACCCTCTAATTATTAACAATTTTCTATAATACACTTAATCCAAAGCTTTAAACCCTCATTAATAAGCTGAGTAGTCACAATACTATAAAAGAATATCTTAACTTTGTAAAGAGAAAATATAAGGTAGTCTATTATAGTTTATAGACGCTTATCGAAATCCACTACTCTATAGAACGGGAAGATAAGGTAATGTGGAGCGGAGATCGAGACCGTTATAAACAGCAGTATCGTGACTTTTAGCGCAATAAGTGCGAAGTACCTTAGAGATGCCCACCTGAAAACAGACCAGCTAATAACAATTAGAATTGGAAGGATAAACACCCCTAGGATACTCCGCGAAAATTCCCCAAATATAGGAGATTCGCTAAATATAGTAGACCAGGCTAGACCAACGGAGACGCCCACTATGTCTAGGAAAATAATAATAACAATCAGATGGTTGATAATCTCGTTAATTATGGATATGTCCTTTAAGAGGTTATTAAAGTCCCTCCCTAGACACCATTAAGTATGAATAACGGTGGACAAGACGTTGTAGGATGGACTAGTGAGTTAACGTTCTTAGTAACGGAATCCATACCCCCGTTATTACTAAAGGATTATTTACTCATCATAAACTTAAGAATCTAATACGTTAATAATAAAGTGGATTTTATTAGTATAGCCATTAGTAATAACATACTTAAGAGGAACTTTCCTCTTAATAAGGGCCAAATTATGGATACCTAAGTTAAGCTAGTTAAGAGAACCATGCTGGTTAAGTGAATACACCTTCGCTTTAAGGTGAAATCCGATGATAATAGTGTAATTGAGGAAGTCTATATTGACACCGGAGCCTCCATAATCCTAATGGATAAGGTTTGGGTACTTAAATTCGTAAGGAATCCGATATTCTAGATAATAAAGCCGTAAACAATGAATATAGTTGAGTTGACCTTCTAAGTAATAGAGTAGACCATATTCGATTTCTATATCCTTGGTATAGTCGGCAACGTTAAGATTAACGCTCATATTATAATCACCACCGGTGTAATTAATATATTAGGTGTTAACTTATTATTGGGAATACCGTTTTATGAAGACCACGGGTTAATAGTTAATTTTAATAAGAGTGTCGTTAGATTTCGATCTATCTTTAGAATAAAAGTGCTAATTGTTTTTCGGAGGTAATAGTAAATTACGAGACGCGTTAATAACGCTTATACTATAATAATTCCCCTATAAACAAACACCTTCGTGGTAACCAATTTCCTTAATCTCCTATAAGTGGAATCTCAACTAAATAAAACATGGTAGTTTTGTGCTTTTTACGAGAACGCCGTCGATGGAACCCTTATAGTGGATATACTAAGACTCGTATTAATAAGGAATACCATGGATTACCCGTTAACCGTCCCACGAGGCCAAAAACTAGGATAAATCCAACTACGAGAAGAAGAGGAAATAGTGAACCTTGTAGACTACGTTGACGTTGTTAAATTAACTTATAGGAAGCCCACTACGAGGACCATTATATCCAAAGCGGAGCTTAGCGCAGTTACTAATAATTCTGATGATTACACTTAGTTCACTTAGCTAGTAGACCCGTCTAGACCCGGGCCCCCTCACCGTTATAACGATGTGCTTAGTTATGGGATATCAAAACTAAACGACGTCCCTATAATTCTTAGTAAAAACGAAGTGGAAATTTGTAACACAGATGCGGAATTTGCCCAATAAATAAAAACGCTTCTTAATAACCGAAACGTTTACCGTAATAAAGGGATTATCCCTATACCCAACAAGCAAAGGATACGAGTCGAACTAGTTGAGGGATAACAAAATTAGAAGACGACAATTAAGCTATACCCCTTAGCATAGAAGACCTCGAAGTCATTAAGAACATCTACAACAAACTCTACACAAATGGTAAGATGGCCTAGGGCAATAGACCAATCCCCGTTGTTTGCCCCCTTTTCGTTATTTAGTGAATTACCAACGGTGTGAAAAAGGGCCGTGTTATTATGGATTTACAACCTTTAAACCGAATTACAGTTCCAAACGCATACCCCCTTCCCGACCAAAACAATATAATAACCACCCTTAAAGGGAAAAAATGTATAACAATGTTCGACGCTACGGGATTTTTCCACTAATTACCCATTTATTCAAAACACTGCAATAAGATAGCCGTAATAAGTCCCCGTAGTATTGAAGTTTCTAATATTATCCTTATGGGGTTCAAGAATTCGCTAGCCTATGCTCAGCGATTCATAAACAAATTATTCTACGATTATAAGCACTTCGTTAAAGCTTATATTAACGACATTATTATCTTCAGTAATAATAACGAAGACCACCTTAAATACGTGGAAATTATCCTAAAGATCTTCGAGGACCATTAATTACACATTTCCCCTAAGAAATCGTTCACTAGCTTCCCCTTTATGAGACTCCTCGGTCATACCGTGGACATTAACGGTATCCAGTATATAAAAGACCAGATCATAGTATTCAGGAACCTCCAATTCCCAAAAAACCTCCATAACCTCGAGAAATATCTTAGTATAATAGGATAACTATGAAAAAACGTTCTATGGTTTAATATAATATTAGTACTACTATAGGACAGGAAAACCCGTTTTAACATAAAATTATACGATGAGAACCTACTCTTAAACGGCCTAAGTAAAGTTGTTAGGACGAAAAGGGTCCAAAAAGTAGTGTTTAAGTTAACCACTAAAAAACTCGAAACTTAGAACACACTATAGGAAAGTCTCTATAATTAGACCATAAGATTTTACTATAACCCCGTAAAACCCCTTTTTTTTAAAGTTAACACTTATAAAAGTAGCTTTAGACTTATAATATTTTAATTAAATATACCCTAGAACGGTACCGATATACCGGGGAAGGAGATTACATAAAAACATATTCTGCCCGTGTTTTTCCTCTCTAGAGTTACATCCCCTATAAAAAAGAGATACTTCACAATAAAGGTAAAGGTCGTAGGTGTTATGTGGACTATAAAGAAGTTCAGGAAGCTAATATAATCTAATAAACAGTTAGTCCAGATCCTAACGGATCACACAGCCATAAAGGGGATATTAACACATACCTCATTAAAAATAATGGATCTTAATAAGGCTAACCTCCACCTCACTAACACAGCAAACTACTTATTATAGTTCAATCTTAATATTACCTATATCCCAGGGAAGCTTAACGTTATACCTAACACCCTTTCCAGGCTACCTCTATTAACAGCATCCGGGCAAACAGACAGATTCGAGGACAGCGATATCCTTAACGAGATAATCCATGGTGAAGAAGAGAATAATACCACCGACGTCGTAAAATTCGTCTAGCACAGCGGTAACAAAGCCCCAAAGCCAGGACAAGCAGGAGGAACAGTGATCAGTATCTCCGAAAATCTCATCACCAAAGTTGTTAACAATTATAAAAACAACAAAAAATATACCCAAGTCCTTTAGTAATTAGATTAATAATAATAAAAGAAGGAACAATAGTGGTCTTTAACCGAAGCCGAGGTAGAGGAAAATTGCACTAAAAACGAGAACCGCTTTATTATAAAACGGAGAGTTACCCCCTAGAGTATCTCTAAGAATAAACTACTCTTTTATATTACTACGGATAGAACAAAGTGGTTATATATTCTATACCGATTAGTATAAGCGATCCTTCGCTTTACCCATAATAAGAAATACTATTTTAGAGTAAACCGTATAATAGCCGAAATAACGGTTTTCTAGTTCCGTAATAAGAAAACGCTCACAAGGAGATATATCTCGCACTATAATCACTATAAGGAAAACCAAATCAACAAGCAAAGGCTGCCAGGATTGCTCCAGCTTATCCCCGTTGTGGATATCCCCTATAACACCGTGATAATCGACTTTATCACCGATATACCATGGGTCATATCCGACGGAACCCCTTGGGCACTCCCTGGTTTCCCTGAACTCGATACGTTAATAACCATGATGTACAGATTCTCAAAGAAGACATTACTCCTTACAGGCTATATAACTTATAAAGCCAAAGAATGGGCAAAGCTACTCCTCAGGGTATTTTATTTTACTGATTAGGGAATACTGCGCCGTATTATTAGCGACTGGGACCCCAAATTCATCTCAGTAATCTAGAATACGATCTTCGATGCTCTTAATATAAAACTTCTCCTTTTAATAACGTACTACCCCTAAACTAATGGTTAAAACAAAAGAATTAACTAAATAGTCGAGGTGGTAATATACTTTTATACATTAGAATTCCTAATTATACCATAAACGAATATTCTCCTAGTACTCTAATACAATCTCAATAACTCACTAATAGTGATAATTGGATGATCCCCTAATGAGTTAATACTAGGATTTAAATTACAGAGTATTCTCGACGTAGTAATAGGAAAGGACACTCCCACCGAGGCCCTTAATGTACTCCGAGAAATATACTAAAAAGAAACGTTAATACTAATCAACACCATAAGTGTAATCCACAAAGAAAAGTATAATAACTATTACTTAGATGTGACCTTTAACGAAGGCGATGAGGTTTAAATTCGTTTAGGACGAGGCTTCTATTTCCCAGGCCAGAAGAACAATAAGTGGACTTCCCATCGTATAAGACCGTTCCGAATCTCACGCGTTATAAGCCCTCTCACCTACGAGGTGAACCTCCCCAGCTATTAGAGGATACACCTAGTTTTGTCCTTTATGTAGTTGTATAAGCTAGCTTAGGGAGAAGACCCCTTCGGGCGTAAAGCTCCGCAACCTTGGCCAATAAAAGTCGACGGTAATAAGGAATAGGAAATTAATCACCTTATTAACTACAGGATCTCATAGCGAAAATACAACCCGACTACTAAATATCTTATTAAATGAAAGGGTTTTAACACTAAAGACGATACTTGGGAATCCAAAGAGTCTCTTTTACCTAACACTGGAGATCTCGTCCACGAATATAAAAGGAAATTCCCCCTTAACTAGGAGAATAAGTAGAAGTGTAAAAAACAAAACAACAATAAATAACAATAACACCATATCTTTTTAACAAGGACAACCAACGACACTTTTAATAACATCGTTAAACCTGAATTTCTCTTTATTAACGATCTTTTTTAAATTAACGATCTTTTTCGAGGTTTTAAAAGGAAGGAAGGAATGAACCCTCGTTTTTACTCACACCTTCCCCCTATTACTAACCTTTAAAAATAAAAGTACCCATACTCTTTATTTATTAAATTCTTCTTTTATACAAATATTAGCCAAAACCTCCCCAGATCATACTCGCATTAAGCAACGAAGCAAGCGCAACTCACCTTTAACAACACAAAAGTCCATCACCAAAACCGTTAAGATGCTAATAAAACAGATCCCCAAGCCCGTCTTCGAGGCCTACGAGGTCCCCGAGTCTCCCAACCAATCGCATCTCACCAAACCGCCCAAGTATACCACTAACTTCAACGGCGACGACGAGATACTAAACCCAATCTCGCCCACAACCACTAACCCTACTAACCACAGTACTAACCAAAACCATAAGGATAACAATAATAGCGTCAAACTCAGTACCCTAATTAAACTAACTCAAGCCGAGAAAAAGGCCGCACACAAAGAACACAATAAGTTAAACAAGGCTACGAAGAAGCCCACCACAAAAAAGCCCACCACCATTAACAACAATAATAATAACCAACCCAATAAGGCCACCAGCAATAACAACGTTATTAACATCACTCCTAAAAAGTCCACTATTTTTAATAGGAACACCCCCAAAAAACAAGCTCCCACTAATACTACTTAGAAGAACACCATCAAAAAGTACATCGAGCAAACCAGAGATGCATTTAAGCCCTACCCTAACGTAATTCTCCTCGACGAGATCGAGAATATCCTTTAGGGAATTAAATCCTCGACTAACGTATCCTTTAACTCCCTAGTTCACCATACTTAAAACATACTTAAAAAAGCATACAACTACTTCACCACCAACGAAGTTTACTTAGAACATCTCCCGAGCTACACCCAGGTCCTCACCGCGTACTTCACTAACACCAATAGTCACATTAATAGTCTTATTACGGAACACATTATAAGTATACACTACACTAACCTTCTCTTAGTTACTCTAATAACCAACATCGGTAACATTAATACTAAGGATACGACGGCCCACTACAAAGCTAAAAACACTAACACCACCGCCGAAAAAACTTATACTAATATTAAGGATCTCATCAACGGTATCCAAAACAAAATCATACTACACATCACCAACACTAAACATACCACTAACTAAGCACTTAGTACCACCACTACTACGAATACCTTTAATAACACCAACTTCGATAACCATCTTATACACTTTAAAAACAAAGGAGTAATTATATAAAACATCGCCGAGGAAGTCCACTACACCATTAACCAGTTTAAAACTAACAAAATTACGAGTTTTTACACCAAAGTCGAGAATTTTTGTACTACTATCAAAGTACTCTAAAAGCCAAGCACAAAGCGCCCCGCAAACTTCCCCAGCCCTAACCTAAAAAAGTATTCAAAAACCACTACGTTCACCACACTTCTATAATAACATAAAAAGGACTAAGGGATTAAGTACTAATATAAAGGAATTTATTATTGTTATCGAGAAAATCGGGATAATAAGAGGAGGTATTTATATATAATAAATAAAAATTCTCAGAATAATTAGGACGATTACTTTTCAAAGGGGGGCACATATCACACGTCTTTTATCCTTAACAACAATCACATGAATTATCACGTAACTAGCGTCGCCCTCATAAGGAGGCGCCGTAAACTAGAGGACTTAGACGCGTAATCACAAATATACCCAAGATATCGAGACATATATATTCACTGAAATACCGGTGAACTCCTCGATCGAGACATAGCCTTAGTGATCCCTATTGCAGCCCCCGGCTGGTAGGAAAAGGCTGTGACAAATTTCCTATGGGAAAATATTATTTATTATTACGGGGTTTATAGGATAATAATTATCGACGGAGGATTAGAGAGTAAAGGGGTAGTGGAAAATCTAAATTAGAAGTATAGTTCTCATCGGAAAATTATTTTAGTGTATAACACCAGGGCCAACGGGCTTAATAAGAAAGGTTACTAGGTGCTTACCCATGCTCTTCTAACCTGGTTAGACGGAGGGAGAAAGAATTGGGGCACTATGTTGTACATAGCGTTATTTATAAACCAAACAACTATTAGAGGGCCAACTAGCTTTACGCCCTTCTATCTAGAAAACGGCTATAAAGCCGTTACTCTAATCGAACTTAATACCCTTATATAAAGGATTCTAGACTAGAACGATGTCCATATACCTGATCAGGAGCTCTTAGCGCGGATCCGTGTATTCCAGTAATTAGACGAAAATAAGGAGGAAGCTACTATTCGTATCACCAAAGTCCATCAACGGTTAACTGACCGATTTAATAATATATACACAAAAACACTCTAAAAAAAGCAATTATAACTAGGAGACCTTATACTAGTTTATGATAAGAAACGAGCTATTAATAAGTCGAAGGAGTGAAAGATTTACTATTAATGGACTAGCCCTCTCCGGATTAGGGTTATATACCCAACGGCTTCTTTATACTACTTAGAGACGTTGGTTAGGGACGAAATAATACAATAAACGTATAAAGGATACCGTCTCAAAAAGTTCGTATAACAAAATAACGGGTTATAGGAATTAGAAGACCCTTATTAAGTAAAGAATAAACTCCGTAACGAGTTATGAGATGCCCTCCTAAACTTACTAAACGGCTTAGGAGCCGACGACGACGACGATACACCTAATTAGGCCACTTCACAACCCCTTACGAGACTACAAGCAGCACAAGCCTAATAGGCAGAGGAAAGAAAAAAACTAGAAAAGAATATTAAAATATGGGAATAGTTAAGTAAAAGGGTTATAATTGACCTATAACCGCTATTAATAGCAAAAAAGGCATAATACCAGAGTTTTACTAGTACCGGGACCTGATCAGCTAACAGTAAACATATTTTCCTTGTGCAATTGTTGTAAAGTTGTTGCCTTTTTTTTTTATTCTTGAATTATTATTTGAGTAACCAGATAACTTGATATTATGCGCTATTCCCTTACATTGCCCCCCCCCCCCCCCCCCCCCCCTAACATTCAACCAACATTTCCTTACATTTAACTTGTATTTAGTTGTATTTTACTTATATCGCAGCCCTGATTAGCTGCATCTGGCTATATTTCCTTACATTTCGTGCACATTAAGCTGCATTATGGCAACGTTTTGCTGATATAGGGCGATATTACTACGTATTTCCTTAACATTTTCCAATATTTCAAAGACGTACTAATGGTATTTAACATCGCCTTTGAACACTTAGATAAGTATTTCACTCCTAATTAGAGTTTATTTATTATGTTTTTTTTGTATTTCGTTGTTTATATTAAAGAAAAACTCATAATGTTTGTTATAGTAATGGATAAAAAGTCCTTTCTTCTAAGACCCTTAGAAGTACTTCAAAGATGAGAAGTACCTTAATTCGAAGACCAGTGCCCTACTTCCTATCCCGACTAATATATATAAGCCCGATTAGGGCTAATCCGAATACTCTATGTCCTTTAGAGTTACGAACCGCTTATTATTACTGAATAATGTTAGTCGTAGGATGGACTGGGCCTTCCCATAACTGTGTTCCTATTATTACTCCACCTTTATTATAACCATATCCTCCTAAAAGTAGTACTACGAATTAACTATTAGGGTGTTATTAAGGATAACTAATTAACCAATTTCACTATAAACACTTTTATTGGGTAACTAAACACCGTAACCGTATATTGTATAAAAATTAGGGTTATGGTAATAGTAATAAGTTCTAATCTTATAAAAAATGTAATTAGAGTAAGTATTACTATACTCACTAAGTAAAAATATACACTCCTAAAAAGGAGCCATAATAGCACCGTGATCAGGGCCGGTGAGTAATATACACCACCGTTCCTTATAATAGCGGCAAGGAACATAATTCTGACCACTAATCGTATAAATAATAAGAGCCGTATTAGCGTTTAGCTGGCCTCTAAGCTTTTATTTTAGAAGTCTAAAGTGTCCTTAGTGGGTTAACAATATAAAAACCCGACGGCGAAACGTGTTATTAGGACTATACTTACGCATAATTAGGCTTAGATGGGAAGCGGGAAGGGCTTACTAGAATTGTTGAGCTACCTTAATACGAGTATTACTATGCTTAATAACGTCGGTGAACTGGACCTTATAGTATAGTAACCCGATAAGTGGTTCGAGATGGCCCTAGATAAAAGAAGTTAAGATTTATAACTCTGATTAACCCTAGAGGAAGAAAAGACTATGAAATAGGAGGACCTACGATAAGGTTAGTGTTATTAATAGTAATATACTAATCACCCTTTAGGTGGGGATAATTGAGAAATTATGGAGTCTTAGGGCTTGGAGTAGTGTGCTTGTATTTGTGATTGATTTCCTTAGGAGGTATTATGACCATCTAATTAGGTTTAAAAACGAGGAATTAGGGACGTAATAGTAGAGATTAATAAGAGGTGGTTAAGGTTGTTATTAGCTGGGAAGAAGTAGATCTAAGAAGGAGAGAAAGGGCTCTTTTATAACGAGCTAACATAGGGAACTTATAACCCGGATTCAGCAGTAGCCAGAAAAAGGAAGGAATAGCCAGTCTAATTAAAACTGAAATGAGTTACTACACTTACTCTACTAGAAAAGGAAAACAATATAATAATTAGCCCCCCCTACCTTCCTAATAACCATATACTTACCTTAATACATTAACTAAACGAATAAAGATGATCCGCAGGGTAGTATTTCACTACTAATTGATATTCTCGTATTAATTTAAGATATAATTTTAATTTATTCCCTTAACTTTCTATTACTTAAACCTTATAAAAAACAACTTACCCTCCTTCCCTCGCATACTTAGAGCTCTTTTTCCTATATCCTTAGCCCTAATTAGGTCCAACACCTTCCTACTAAACTCTTCTTATTTTTAAACGATCCTTTTATTTTCTTTATTTTAATTAGTAACTAAACTATGTGATTATATAAACATTACCACATTACCGCTTTTTTTTTCTCGGTCAGGTTTAGTTGCGATACTCCTTCCACAACAGGAATAACCGGAATTATAACTACCCCCACGAGACAAGCGAACATCTGGGACGCCTAACATGCATAGAACTACTTGAATATCTATATCGCTATGGGTAGTGTTATTAATCACTAATATGCGCCTGATTAGGTGTAGGGTAATATTAAACGAGTAAAAAACTCTATTTTTAAAATACTAGATAATACGAGACCGCTTAACCCGATATTTAACCTAGGTACCGGATATATGAACCCGAAGTGGCTAATAAGTACCCCGACGCCTAATAATAAGTTAAACCCTATACCATAATAGTATTCACCGATGAGCACCATAATAACAGCAGAACTCCGGGCTTATTACGCTGCCGACTTCATAGTTAATGGTAGTTGGGATTTCTGGAGTTATACCGAGGCCGATGGCATCTTAAATAACCTCTTTAACACTCAGGGTTTCATATAACAGCAGAAGTAGCTCGAGATGGGCTCGGTTAAAGCAGCCATTGCGTTAACGAGATGGGACCTAGAAAAGGCTAGTATTACAATCTATTCAACTCCACAACCCTAAGGAAACGTACTCCTTAAACCAGAACGACTCGGCCTATACGTTGACCACACTAAACTTAAATTCCATAAAGCTAATGTAATTTACTTTGTTATAGTCTACGGCGATAATCACTTTACTAGTATTTTCGTGAACTAGACCACGGGATGTGTATTTTGGTATAATAATTTGTGGAGTATGGGTTCCTCTAAGTAGCACTTCATAATCGATATACATAACCTTTTCTCTTAGTATAAGGTTACGGGCGCCCCCGAGACCCTGATTAGGTGTATTCGTATAAGTACAGTTATAACTAATAACCCTTAATAGCCTAACAACTAAGAGTATAGTATTTATATAATAGAATAGTTCCGTATTATTTTTTATAAGAATATAATATTCCATAAGTTGGCCTTTTCTTAGACCTCTTAACAATTAAATACCTAAAGGCCGACTGTGTATTACTGATGGGTTAACTAAATTATATAAAAGTTCTATAATTACCCTAGAGGAGGCTTGTTATGCCCGAAACCCCGTAAGGTTTACACTGTGTAGACCACTAAGCAGGCTATAGAGGACATAGTAGCTCCGCCTAATAATAATAATAACGACGTTATACTTATGGAAGGTAAACCTAATTAGACCTCTAAGAAGGATAAGTTGAGATAGTGACCCCTGAAACCTATTATATTACCTATAACCCAATCACTAATACCTCCCGAGTGCCCTTATAATACCGGTGTCCTAAGTAACATTGTGTATAATACATTTTATAATTATGAAGATGAGTAGTAATACTTTGTGCAAGGTTATCGATACCTAATTAGACGACGTAATAAGGTGGTTACCGTGAGTTTTTAATTAATTATAGCCTATAAAGAGGAGGAGTTCACTAAGTGGGTGAACAACTTTTATGAGTTTATAGTAATATATACGGGAGTATAGGAGCCCTTCCTTACCCTTACTCAGCCTAATAACTAGTAAGGATATAATTGTAAAGATGAGAAGTGTCGTTGAAGAGAGACGTAGGAGAAAGAGGAGTGAGAGGCCACACGTAAAGCAAAGATCGAGGAGGGGCTCAGCGGTTCGTAGTACTATAGCCTACACCACTAACGGACCTAATCAGGCTTCTATTTATGTAGTCTAATCATTTCCTTCATTTCCCTTCTTATATGTTATTTATTATCTTAGTACGTAGGAACTTAGAGCTAAGATAAGGGGACGATTAAAACTGTACAGGGGGAAATACTTACACTAAGCGGGTTTTTCCTTAGTCAGGCGATAGTGAGCTATTTAAAAGAGGGGAACTGGGGACGTATTTCTAGTGAAGACATAACGGGGGGCACGAGAAACACAACACATCACGGAATGTTAATAAGCATTATTAGTTAGATAAACGTATTCAGAGCTCTTTTTACCCGTTCACTTGGGTCGTATACTATGAATAATACAGAGGTTACTTTACTACTAAGCAAATAAGGCCCTAATACTCACCAATATCTATATCCAGGGTAGGAACCCCTCTTTGGTCCTAATTAGGTCTTAAGGTGTCCCTTTACCTAAATTATAACTCTAGTTAAGTGGTTTTGTATAAGTTAATCATCTTTACAGACCCGGGACGGAGGGTACATAACCTGTGGTCAGTAGAGTGTGTGTGTTGTATAATATAGCACATACTGTTCACTGCATCCCCCGCTCCGTTGCACCAACTAATATTAGACCAACCAATAATATAAGGGCCGCGGAAAAGAATCCCACTACGGCTACTCCAACTCGTAAAACCGTAAATCCTTCCACTACGGTAACAATAACTACTATAATAGCTCTAGTTCGTTAATAAGTAAGCGGTACTATGTTTATGGTAAATGTCAGAACAACCTCGGCGTGGCGATTTAAGGTTTCACCGCAAAGCTCTTATTGGCTCGCTTAACGAGCCAATCAGAGCGCAGGAATCGTACGCTAACCCGATCGTCTAAGATCGCGGTCTTAGTGACGATTCCTACATCAACCACAACAAGAACAGCAGGATCCATACGAATATACGTATATTCTGCTACGCCGTACGGCCAAACCGACGTGACTGAAACCACCAGTAAGTCCGGTTACTAATTAAATGTCGCAAAAGTGGAACCACAATTACGGGACAGTAATTGTGGGCTATATTATGACACACCCCCCCAGACCGAGGAGAGAAGAGGTCTACTAACTAAGGAATTAGCACCAGCTTATACTCACAATTAATAAGTCCCTATTAACTATTACTGGGTGCCGGTCACTTCCAGCTAGCAAGTCTAACCTTCCATTTAGGTGACTTGCTACTGAAGTGAGAATAGGTGAGCATAACAAGGCTCGAACCCATGACCTCTAAGTCGGCCCACATACTACCACTTTAGCGAGGCGTTTAGCCATTCAACCAGAGGGCTCGTAGAGACAAGGGCTCATAACTGTCGCAAAAGTGGAACCATAATTACAGGACAGTAATTATGGGCTATATTATGACATTAAATAAATACAATAACGATGAACACCGTTAGGTATATAACTATTATAAAAATAACCTAAAAACATAAAACTATTTATTAACTAAATATTACTAATACTTAACTTAGTATAAAAAATACGAAAAGTTTAAACTTACCACTAATAATAACCATAATAACTAATACTACTAAAATACAAATAATAATAATAATAATAAAGAAAACAACGATACTAAGGAGAACGAACAGTTCTTCACATCTTTCTTCACAACTAGTACCACCGTTAACGGCTACAAAATCACCGAAATCCTAGCCGAAAAATCAGTCCGTTACACCCTAACAAGTGATAACGAATTCCAAAATACATTACACATAGGCGAGTTCACAATGTTAACAAACTTATATACATATCTCAAGGGACTATATACGTTATTTATAGCTAAAAGGAGATATTCTAACTGAGCCTTTTATAGCGTAATACTAAATATGTTGGATTCACCTCACCAGGCCTGGTTGTAGTGGGTGGGCAGATAACGATATATTCGTCCTATCTGTTGTTATTATATAAAGTAGGAATTGGAAGCCGAAGGCGGTGCTAGTGGCTGCGATTCTGAATCCAATCCTTAACCTCTAATTAACTCGTTAATCGAGCTAATTAGCGATATGCGGCAATAAGTGTCACTAACTGGACGATAGTGTTCTAACACTAGTAACTCTCTCTTTTATCGTAAAACCGCCATTTAACACTAAATAAGCGATTTTAAGTGTTACTTAACATTAACGTCGAACCACTTAAAATATAATAAAATCGATAAATAAAACGAATATATAAGATGATCAGAAGTAGCAGAATTGCCGCTTTTAGCTGTACCACCTTCTAATAAAAATAAACACTTCCCAGGCCTAACCACGGGTTTATAGTTATTTCGATATCCGTCGTAGACATCTCCTAGGGCTTCGTTACCCATCCCTCTATCCGTATCATCACCCTTATGTTTTCGACGAGCTTTATAAGGGCTCAATTCAGCGTTACCTTTGTGAACCCGTTAGTAGGGTTATCGTCACCGTGGATCCATCGGATCTCGTAGAATTCTCGCCACATATATAATTACCTTAGCACCATAATATCGATTATTAGGTGTTTTTCCTTTATAATACCGAGTTTTATGAGATACTTATAAAACGAATAGGAGTTAGTATAGATAACTATTAGGATTATAGGTATCCAAAGCCAATCGGTAATAATCTTTAGGGTAATAGAGAGGGTATAAGTTATATTAACTCTAGTGATTATACCATAAATCTCGGATACGAGGACGCTTTTCATAATTCTCTTCGATTTCATCGAGGAATAATGGATAATATTACTATTAACTATGAAGTCTTCTTCTCCTCGGGTCTCGTTTACGAGAAGGATAATGAATCCGAGTTAGGACGTTAAATCGTTATTATTAGTAAAGGATCCATCAACAAAAATAAAAAACTTAGTGGAAATCAGGTTAAGGGGTATATAAGTGAGCCCTCGGTCTAGATCCTCAATTTACTACGTTATACGTTAATTTAGAGCTTTAATCTGGTCTAGCGTCGCCTCCTAGTACTGGGCTACCACTAATAGGTCGAAAGCTGCTTTTGGTTAGTAGATTGAAGTGATATATACCCCTCTAGCGCACTACTTAAGATGTTGAATTATGTATACTAGGATCATAACATTCTTATAAATAGCTTCACTTATTTCTTAATCGGGCAATATAACGGCGATAAGATGGGTCACATAGCCTCGATTTAGCTTAGTTGATTAGCAAGTTAGTCAACATAACCAATCCTAAGCAAATAAGGGTCAAATTAGTCAAATCGAGGCTCAATTAGACATGTTAGAACGAGCGGCAGCGCTGCGGAATAGGCCAGTTCATATGATCTTACATATGATTAACAAAGCTTTACTAATGCCCAAAAACGCGCCAGATCTCGGATCGTGCCGTAGCGTGTGCTGAAGCACGTTTTCAGGACTCATTGTGACAACAAGGTCCCGATTAAGTGTACGGAGCGGGTGGGAATAACGATTGATTGCAACTGCTTCACTATGAGGGCCCTTCCGCCGGGGCCCCCGTTACCCTTATATATAGGTAAAAGGGTGAAAAGCCACGTATATGCAAAAACACCCTTGCGTGCCAGTGGCGCCGCCTTAAGGCCGCTTCCGGCACGCTTACACGCATCCGGCCTTTAGGATTACCCTTCCATATGGCCTAGACCCACGCCACCTTATTAGTCAGGGCTCGCGTCGTCACACCCATAGTATAGGTCACTTACTGATTTTATCTCTCATTTCTCGTCCCGACCTTTCTCACCACGTCAGAACTGGACCATTAGGAGTTATCGCGCCCATGTTTCTATAGGGCTCAGAGCTCTCATCATGGTCATCTGGGGCTTGCTGCCCGGGCAGACGTTAATACTGCATACGCCAGACTCGAGGCCATGTTCCGAAACAACTCTGACCATTCTATACACACACACGATCCCGTAATAAACACTACGTAGCCAGGTGCTGAATGGCGCTTGAATCCTCCTCCTGGGACGGCAGGCGAACTTGCACAGCCCCAATCCGTCGAACTGCTGCACAAATCCGGCGAACTTGGGTTTGGCCGGTAGCTCAAGATTTGAAACTCTAAATATCTTCATTTCGTGATGTTCTGCAGGTGAATGACCGGGCGAAACGCGGCCGACGGGATGAAACGACTTTCCTAAAACCCCCAAAACGGGACAACCATGAAGTGGTTACCGCATGTGCACCAATTAACGGGACTAGCGTGCGTGGGATAGTGTGTGTAGCGCCTAACGCCGACAGGTTAAGACGCAAAGCATACACTTCCGTATTGTGGGCGATGTTTTTGCAAGATCAACTTCTCGTAAGATCGTTAGAGGTCCGAGTTTCTGTGGCGCCGAAGGCGTTTCTTGCGGCATTTATGTGATTGGGCGTTGCTTCTAAGGAGGATCATACGATACGCAGGAATCACAGCATATCGGTGTGACTCTATGCTAAACAAGTTCGTAAAGAACTCCTCACCATTCGTCTTTCCAGTAGCTGAAAGATTCAGTGAAACGACGGTGGACGTGTGTGTCTAACTCGTTCTAGAAGGGATGAACGGGCACAGGTTATTTGGATACGACTTTGATTCTGAATGGGCTTGTCATTTCGAACCTCAGTTGAATCTGACATGGAATGAACCCAGATGAGGATCCAGTTTGGGGCTAAGAGTCACATTGGAATTAACGTGTGAATTAACGTGGAAATCTCATGATACAGTGCAATCAGAACGACTTTACCAAAACACGTTCGTAGAATCATGTTTCCTAACCCATTCGTAAGATCCCTATGCAACCGTAAAACAATGTGACCAGCCAACCCATGTTGCAAGCTCATATTAGCCGTAACCCCAGCGCCGTTGCCGCGTGGTATCACATCTAGCACAAAATCCCGTACCCAAACCAAAGCGCCCCGAAAAGACCCTGCCGTGAAATCATACTTCGTTCATCAGAAACCGAGCTTGGCTGATGCCAGAGACGTCTGCGATGTACCGAAGCCGGCCCCGCAGGTACCGTCTCTGGCGCGCGGTCGCGTAATCGCTCTTCATCGCCATGGCGAGCGGCCACATGACAATGAGCCCCGCCTCCCCTTTCAGCGGGTCGTCCGGTTTGGTAGTGCCGCACGGGAACTGCGAGACGACGACGCCGTACCCGTTCCAGCTACAGAAGTAGGGAATTGAGTAGACGATGTCTTCAACGCGTAGCTTGGCGTAATGGCCCAAATCCACACACTCCTCGTCGTCCTCGGCGTCCTCTCCTGAAGCCGAGGCAATCCAGTGCTTGCCGCGGATTATCGATGAGGTGAGGTTCAGATGCGTGCACCAAGTGACGAGGTGCAGCACAGCCATGGGCAGGTTGAAGAACTTGTAAACGGGGCCCTCGAAGGTCGGCTCTGTGTCGAGCTCCTCGTCGGTGCGGTCGAAGACGTACTCGGCCGTGTCGACCTTCCATTGCGGGCTCCCGCTGTCGGTGAGCTTGCGGAACTCGCTCTTCAGCCTGCGGGCCTTGCCGAGCAGCTCGTGCATCTTCTTGACGGCGTTGGGGGTTGGGGCACTGGCCTTGGAGATGATTCGGTCGATGCCTCGCTGCACCTCACTGCTGAGCAAGCTGATGTCCACGGTGGGTTGGTTGCTCTTATTCAGCGCCTCGTTGTACTGAAGCCACGAGTACGCGGTCATCTCGGAATCTTTGAAGAGATTCTGGACCGAGAGGCATTGGTTCCGCGTCATGGCGAAAAGCTCACGCCCTTGGGGTGTCTCGAGGCACTTCTGACCGCGCACCTGGACGATCCTGGCGGCTCCTTTCAAATGGCTGATATACTGTTTCATCGAATCCTTGGACATAAGTGTCTGTGACTGGGTTAGCTTGCGTTTTCTGCCCGATGGTGTCATTGACTCACTTCATAAAATGCCAGCATGATGACAGCCCCTAATGTCTGATCGCTGTGAATCTCCTTGGGGTCCCCGAGGGCTTGAACGACTGCCCTCAACGCCTTGATGTGATGCTCTTGAGCACGCAGGAGAGCCAGGCCCCTCATGCCCTTCGACTGTCTCATCGCCAGGGCGGCCATCGATGTGGCCTTGAACGCCTGTGAAAGACATAATGATATCTTCCCGCTGCCGAGGAAGTGCGGCACAAAGCTGTAGTAACCTCTAGCTGTTGGTGTCAGAGGCACGCTGACGAATTCGGAGAGGAAGAGACATGACGCCTGCTCCTCGAGAGCGTCCACGAGGCCGCCGGGAACGTTCTCCAAAACTCTGGCCAGTTCGGCCTCCTTATCGCCGAGTCTGAACGGCGATGAGTTTCGCCTCTTGCCGACAGCTGCTGTCGCCCCGCCGCATTCGTCCATGAGCGATGCCAACTTATCCACCGTGAAGCAGCTCTCTGCGCTGTTGGCCCTCAGCTTCTTGAGCTTATCGGTAGATCCCTTCGACTGGTCGCGCACCACGGCTACGTAGCCCGGGCAGTGTCGCTTCGACTTCGTGCATCTCTGGCAAAATGGCTTTGTTTCGTCACACTTGACCTTCCTGATTCTGCACAACTTACAGCCGCCCGACGGCCTTCCGGTGTACACCATTATCGTGATGTAGTCCGCGTCAGATATCGCGCTGAAGATGTGGGGTAGGCATGATGAGAGGACGTGGAATCAAGGAAATATAGCCCCCACTAGAAGGGATAGAAATGGGTTGAACGCTTAAAAGGCCGAAGGAAAGTCCCTGTCGGCTTTTGCTGACTCGAGCAAGCTTTTTCTGACTTGAGAAAGAGGGATGGGGGTTATAAAGGCGGCAGTTAAGCTTGGGAAACGGCCTTTGGGCGGAGATCTGGAAATGACAGGCAACGACACGGGCCAAAGGCAGGGGCGAGCGCCCATCAGTGTCAAGTCATGCACGGCATTATAGTATAGAATCCCACTTTGGGCTTGGGTCGGGTTCCTGGGAGTTTCTCTGCCTTGGAGCTGTGCTCTTCTGTCGCAGAAACGCCCCTAGATGGCGGGTAGGTTCCATCCCGCCGGCTCAAGCACAGGTGTCCGAGTGCGACATGCGCATGACGGTGCGGTGCCAGTGCGCTTCCGATCTACACCTGCTGATGCTACTGCTGCTGCTGCAGCTGCAGCACGTACCTTGATTTTTTAATCGTTCAGCGAACTGAACCTCCCACGTTTTAATGTGGTAATGTTGCTATTTGTGACTACGGGGTAGATGCGGGCGGCGAGCCGAAGCTTGAAACATCCATGTACGGCTGAGGCCTCACTTGCTTGCTGCAGCAGCTGGAGCTAGCTGCCATCCTGTGCTGAGCGTTGTGCGGTCGGGTAGAGCACTTGAGCACCCAGTGAGTTTAAAGTCGCTGCTGGCACTCCAATTCAGATTATCGGCGCCCTCTGATGCGGTGCTTGCCGACTTACCCATCCGTGCACAGCTGTCATCGTGTGACAGGGCTAAATCAGCTCTGGGGCAGGTGGCCTTTGACCGATTCCGGTTTGCCGGGTTTTCTTAGAGAAGGGAATGTTTCAAGGATAGACAAGATGCGGTTGACTTCAACTCCGGAGTCACCCCACTCCTCGGCTGAGCGCTGCAGGGTTTCAGGGAGGAGTAGCTCGCGGATCCGAAGATTCCCGTACAGGCTTAGAGTTAAGCTGTTAAATCTGAGCCGCGATGATTATTTGCCCCCATCACGACTTTCCGCTAGCTGAGCAGAGGAGACGAACGGTGTTTGATCGCAGGTGTAGGCAAATAAATGCCGAGAGAAATGGTAAATCTGTTAATTCTGGATTTATTGGGACAGGTGACTACGAACATAGCGCTGCAGACTTGCAGCTCCGTTCAGTCTGCTGCGGGGGTTGCTTCCTCTGCCAGTGAAAGTCGTTCCGTCGTCCGATCATGACTTTGAATCACTACGCCAAGCTTGGCTTGCCCAGGGACGGAAACTGATGAGGTAAATAGTATGGTAGCCGTTTAGACTATGTTCATATTTCCGCCTCTACGGGGACATCTCTTGTGAAGTACCGAGTCCTAGAAAATAATTGGCGGAAAGGCGCCGGGAAACATGGTGTTCGCCTCCAACTAGACAGCTGTCACAGACGTCAATACGGCGTTTGGCCCAATTCAAAGACGCCCATAGTATTGCGATGAAGACCAATGACATTTCTTCCGACGGAAAACGAGTGTCTTGTTTTCTGTTCTGGGAGCAAGAGCAAGCGAGCTTTCCAGCATTGTAAAGGCTTGCGCCGAAGAAATGACCGAAAGCTCTGGCTCTTAACATCAGCTAAAGAGCGTGAGGAGAAGGATGATTTGTAACAATTTTCGTCCGTCTGAAAGACGAAGCCCTGCCGTTATTGTTCGTTGACTGTGGGGTGTACCCAGGACATCCAGCTGAACCGATTAAACGGTTCGTCTTGACACGTCCCTGATGCAACTTTCTGGTCCAGAATCCCTATATACGTGTTCATTTCAACCTGAAGCCCCTAAACTGTTCTCTTTTTGGTTTGTTTCTTGTGACCTTCCGGGCCCCTCTACGTCTTGACCATTCTCATCGTGTGTCCACAGTCACCAAGTGAGTGAGTGGAGAGATACGTCTCTCATTTGAATTGACTAAACTCTGCCGGTAGCGCAAGAGATTTCAGAATTCGGGTCTATTAAATATCGCATCAGCATAAAACCCATACCAGAATGTCCTGGAGGCTTTACCTTAGTTGCCCTTCTTACTGGGACCAGAGGGGGGATTCTTTGTCCCTTTGGACGCGCGACCCACTCTGGGGTGTGCGAGTCAGCAGCACCCGCAGCCATCTCGTTCTTGATCTGTAAAAGGAGAGACATCAATGCCATAATCCGGAGAATGATTTCACTATCGTGATAGCTTACCTCTAGGTCGCGTAAATACACGTTGTCCTCGCTCACCATAGCCCGAGGGACAGCTTGGACAACGGCACCAAGGAATATGAGGAAGAGAAATTCGAGTTTCATGTTGGCTGATGTCAGCTATCTTAAGACTTAAAAAAGTAATAAAGAATTTGTTGCATGCGTATCAGAGGTTCTGCACTTATCAAATGTCAACCACACGAGGTTGAGAGGGATGCCACGGACGCTTATATGGAAGTGCCTGGCCCTATAAAACAGATCTTTTCTCGGTCCGTTCCAAACTCTGAGCTAACCCTTGCGATATCAGAGGTATCAGACGATGTGTCTGGATCTTGAAGCTTAAAACCTCCATTCAGCACAGGGGCCCCCAGTCTCCAACCCATCAGCCACCGGCAACTGCTTGCAGTTCGGCGTTTAGAGCTGTCAGAAAAGGTAGTCGGAATCCTCCGAGGACGGAAAGCTTCAAACGGAATCAAACCAAACCTCGGTCCTTGGTAGCCACGTCGCCGACATGGATCTATACCGAGTGTGGCGTCAACGACCGCGCCTCGATTCATGGCCCCAGGGAACTCGGATTTCTTGCCGTTTCGTTTCTCATCTGCCATGGGCCTTCCATTCAGTGACCTAAGTTACTCCGTGTATACTGTGAAAGATCTGGTATTTCACGTGATATTCTACGGGCATAACTCCTGGGCATTGTGAAATTACTTGGAGATGGCGCACCTCTTCGCCAAAATTATATGCGAAGCTTAATTTTCTCCGTCGTCGTCGACGCGTAAGGAGAACTGAACTTGGCCCTGTTAGTATACCGACAATCTAGACTGGAGGTCTATGCGCACAAAAAGAAAACATCGGATATTGAAACGTTGAGGAGCATTTGCCTCCAGGCAACCTTGCAAGGGGAGTACATTGGTGATGAACGCTATTCAACAGAGTTTAATCACGAGGCATACCTCCAGACACCAGTCCCCAACTTTAACCCGTAACTGGCAATGATCTAACCACGTCTAGAACATGACGTGGAAAGAGGCCCCAAACTGTTTTCAGGGTTTCTTGTATAAGTCCGAGCCGGTGTGATTGAGTTGTCGGAGGTGCAGCGCTATGAGCTTTTGGCCAGCCGGTGTGGGCGGAGCCAGCTGGGGTACTACTATGCCGGCTAGCGTTTCGTTTAGGGTAAACTATATGATAGGCGTTCCAGTCGCAATCTCTTCCGGCAAGGAAGCCAGTTCGTATCTAGCTGTCGGTCCGGCGTTTATACACTCTTTCGACTTCCGCGGAATCCTAGCTTAGCTTGTCAGCTTGGGAGAGAATCCTGAGGCATAATGTCGAGGATCGCCGTGGGGCGCCTGAGAACGTCTAGATGCACAGACGTCAGTGATGAAGCTAATCTTCGTGAGGACGAATATGAACGTTATGCTGCCGTAGCCCAAGTGGCGTGACAGCCAGACCCGGCAGCCATCGCGAAGAGGGAGCGTCACAGCACTGACACAGTGGCAAGACGTATCGGAAAGAATAACCGTGCAGCCCCAACAAGATGGGGGCGGGCAAGCGATTGCAGCAATTGATCTGAAAACGTGCAAAATCTGTTTGGAGCGGGTCAGCATGTATTTAACGGCAATACTTTCCAAAGTCTAGGCAATGGTTACATCCAACGAAAGGTGATGTCTGAAGTATTTCCCTTCGTCCAATGTCGCCGTTGGCATATGCACTGCAACATATAGCTATATCTTGCAGCATAGTATGTCGAGGAGATGGAAATTCTGACTTGTCCCGGACCGAAACTTAATCTTGGTCAGCTTGTGAAATCTTTCGGCGCCTCATGGCTCCAAGCCCTAATCCCGCAAGCCATCGTGAATCAAGTGCTGGACCGAGTCAATCGAAAATTCATTCCAAGCCGAAGGACATTTCTTCACGAAAGATGTTGAATCAATTGTCTTGGAATTGTTGGTTTCAGTCACGTAGGGTCGGCCGTACGGCGTAGCAGAATATACGTATATTCGTATGGATCCTACTGTTCTTATTGTTGTTGATGTAGGAATCGTCACTAAGACCGCGATCTTAGACGATCGGGTTAGCGTACGATTCCTGCGCTCTAATTAGCTTGTTAAGCGAACCAATAGGAGCTTTACGGTGAAACCTTAAATCACTACGCCGAGGTTGTTCCGACACTGGCAAATCTCTCTTTTCGCCGCAAAGCTCGCTTTTCTAACTAACGAGTGGATTTTTCGCATTTCGCACAAAGCGCTCGAAAAACGACGAAAAACGACGTCTTCGAGATGAGTATATAAGGCGGTCAACTATAGTAGAATACTACTTCTTGCCGTACCACCTTCGGTAAAAAAGAGCATACTTCACAGTCCCACTACGAATTAAGTAATCTAGTATTAATTAACGCTATTTACAGTATTTACCTCCTTATTTCTCCTTTTTTTTTAACTTTTATTAACCAATTAATACTATTTAAGGCCGTATAACCCATCCCTTTATCCCAATTATTATTTCTAAGTTGTTTAGAATTATTGTTAGTGCCCGATTTGGTGCTGACTTTGTTAATCTGTCCACCGGGTTATTTTCCCCGTTAATCCGTTGCATTTCAAAGAGTTTTCGTCACTTATATAACTAGTGGAGGGCTATAATATTTATTATAAGCCTTTTTTTTAGTGGTGCTTAGCTTTATAAGGTATTCGTAGAGTGAATATGAGTTTATATAAGTGATGGTTAGTATTTTTGGGAATTATAGGTTTTCGGTGACGATCTTAAGGGTTAAGGTGATAGTGTATACCATATTAACACCGGTGACTATACTATATACCTCCAAAGTGAGTACACTTCGTATAACTCTTTTATTCTTTATTGACGAATAATGGATAATGTTGTTACGGAGTGTGAATTCGTTGTTTTTTTGGGACTTATTTATAAAAAAGATTATAAACCCTAATTACGATAACGTACCCGATAAGCGAGTGGCCACCACAAGCGAGTGGCCACCCCCGATCGCAAATCTTGGACTTTCATCTTTCAACACACACTCGTCCACCAAAAACAATGTAATCCACAAACAAAGAAGCCCAGATCAGCCTTGTAGTCCAAGCACTTCAAAAAGACGCTAATTTTTCCATAAAATCTACTATAAAAATCTACTTAGTACCCTAAATAATACTATGAAGGCGATTAAAAGGAACACCATTATGACGCGATACTATACTTAACTCTTAGAATTTGATAACGTTTAAAAAAGAGAAGTTTATTGAGTATATTTTGGACCTGGATTCCCGATTATTTCCTCCCCGGATCACTGGTATTAAAGAAATAGCTAATCGACTATTTATTGACTGTGATGCGCCGCTGGTCGGTAAGTGATGGGTGTCACGGGCCAAGGCCCGATCAGAGGCCTCGGAACCACTCGGCCATGTCTAACGCTAATCGCTGCTTACTAAGCCTGACCAGGCCTAGGCAGACCTGATCAGGATTTAACGGATTTGTGGGGTAGTAGACTTTTCCTTCTTTTCTCCTTATTTTAAAGATATTCGTAGTAGTCGCCATAGCTAGTTGTAATATATGTGTTTAGATTGTTATATTATTTTTAAGATTATTAAAGGTAATTAATTGAACGCCTAGTATAGAAGTCCACGATCTATGTAAGAGTGGTAAGAAGTTCTAGATGGGTTAACCTGAGGAGTTCCTGAACGTCTGAAGTTGATTAGTATGGCCTGATTAGACCTAGAGGTTATTATAAATTTGAAATGAGGTGTATGTGTATTCGTAGTAGAGTACCTTAATTATGTTATTAAGTATATTATAGTCACTACTAAATATAAAACGCTAGGATAAGTGATAGTTATACGACGATGGAAGGTAACGCTAAACTATTTGGAAACCTATAGTAGTTGGTGTAGCTAATTGGATAGTTTATAACCCAATTATAGGAGATGCGGACCGCCTAAGTAATTGAATAAAAGACCTAATGAGAGCAGATTCGATTATTATAGGAAGCCCTGGTAGAACCTAGTGCAACGGAGCGGGGGATGCAGTGAACAGTACGTGCTGTATCGTACAACACACACACTCTACTGACCACAGGTCGTGCACCCTCCGTCCCGGGTCCGTGAGGGTGACTAACTCGTACGAAACCGCTCAACCAGAGCTACAATCTAAGTAAGGAGACACCTCAAGACCTGATCAGGGCCAAAGAGGGGTTCCAGCCTTGGATGTAGACACTGGTGAGTGTTGGGGCCTTGTTTGCTCGGTGGTAAAGCAACCTCCGTACTGTTCGCGGTATATGATCCAAGTGAACGGGTAAAAAGAGCTCTGAATACGTCTGTCTAACTAACGATGCTTGCTGACGTTCCGTGATGTGTTGTTTGATGGTCCGTTGTTGTGTCCTCCGCTAGAAATGCGTCCCCAGTTCCCCTCTCTCAAATAGCTCGCTGTCGCCTGACTAAGGAAAAACCCGCTTAGCGTAAGCATTTCCCCCTGCACGGTTTCACTAGGTACCCGATATCGATAATAAACTAGTCCCTAATACCCTTTATAACACTAATTCCCCCTAATTAGGTTTATATACCACCTCTAAGATAAGCTAAATATTAGATTCCCGACCCACCAAAGTTTAATGGATTGTGTAAGAAGTTTTAATAATGGTACCTCGAGATGGGAGGGAAGATAAGTGTGGATAAAAAAGCCTTTGGTTTAGAGTTAGCTGTATTCACTTATATTTATTCTAGGTTAGAAAACACTGCGCAAGCTATGGTGAGCGCTTATTATACGTAAGGAGGGGCTAATGGGTTGAAGAACCCGGATAGATTTATGGAATATTTGAAGGGTTATTACGTGGACCTTAACGTAGAAGTACGAGCCTTTAACTAATTAAGGATTATACGGTAAAAAAAGAATAAGAGTTTCGCTTACTTCCTCCCTAAGTTTAAAAAGGAGTTCATAGAAGTAGGAGGAGGACATTAGTTAGACGTTATAAGGATCAACTACCTTAAAAAAGCCCTGAACACCATAATGAGAGCTCCCCTTATTAGTATAATTAATAAATTAACGATATACACTATATATACCCAGATGCTCCTAAGTATAAGTTTAGAATTGGACAGCGAATCCTACTAAGCCCGTTGTGAGCGTCGGCGTAGGAGATCGTTGACCCTTGACTGAATAAGAACTAAGTCCCCTTAGAAGTAGAATGGTCGATTAGAGTCCCCTTAACCTAATTAGATAAAGTGGGAACCTACGAAGGTAAATAAGCTAACTAAGGATAAGAAAGTCCGTAAACGGCTAAGCTAAGAGGAAGCTCGTAGATGTTATAACTATAATAAAAAAGGGCATATATAATAGTAATACCCTAAGGATCGAAAAGAGACAAGGAAAACTAAGACTTCTAAAGGAAAAACTAAGGAACAGAGTGAAATGGATAATAGCTCTGATTAGGACTCTGAGGACTTAGGAAAAGAGTAACCCCTGGTGAAAGTCGTCATTAGGAGGAACAAGCTGTGGAGGAATAGAAGGTTGTTAAAAAGAGTATGGATTATGACCCATTTTACGTTAATATCGGGATTAATGGGATACACTACACAACTACCCTTATTAATACAGGGTGTTTAATATACGCCCTAATTAGCGACGCCTTCGCTAAGAAACTCCACTTACCATATATTAGTATTACACCTCGGAACTTAATGTAAGTCACTACTATAGTTCCTAGTGCAATCCGTTATATTACTTACACTAATATCGATATTAATGGTTATAAACGATACTAATTATTCTTTTATATTATTCTTAACTAAGAAGACGACGTTATCCTTGGAAAGTCCTGGATAATTGACGATAACGTTATGGTTTACCTAGTATAAGGTACTCTGTATATAAGTGTTATGGACTACTAGGTAATAAAAAGGAAACCGGGTTAAGTCCGGTAAAATCCAAAGTTCCTAATTTAATAGTAGACTAGATCGGTATTCTTAACCCTAATTAGGTGAGCATAGAAAAGAAGAGAGACCCTCTTAGCACATCCACCCTAAACGTATTCTCCATAAGTTTAGCTGATATCGAAAAGGCCCTAACACTAAAAATAAAAATAAACCCGAGGACGAAACTCCCTACGTATTACCATAAGTTTCTATATATCTTCAACTAAGATAAAACTAATTAATTACCGCTATACCAGAAAAACGTTAACCATATTATTCTTATTAAGAAGAACTCCTATGGTTAAAACAAACTAGTGACCTAAGGACCTTTATATAGCATATTAAAAGAAGAGTTAATTATACTACGCCGAACCCTTACAGAACTATTAGATAAAGGGTTTATTAGGGCTAATAGCTCCTCTACATTATTACCCATTTTATTTGTCCGGAAGCCTGGAGGAGGGTTATAGTTCTACGTCGATTACTATACCCTTAACACTATTATAAAAAAGGACTAATACCCCTTACCCCTAATCAGCGAGACCCTAAGGGCATTAACAAAAGCGAAGTGGTTAACAAAGCTGGATATTATCACTATGTTTCATAAAATCCGAGTCAAAAAAGGAGATGAATAGAAGACGGCGTTTAGGATAAGGTATGGGTTATACGAATAGATGGTTACCCCCTTTAGTTTAACTGGAGCCCCCGTAACGTTCCAGCGATATATTAACCACACCCTACGAGATTTCTTAGATGAGTTCTGCTTAGCTTATATCGACGATATTCTGATTTATTCGGATAGCTCCCTCTCTGATTATAGAGAGAAGGTCAAGAAGGTTCTCGAGCACCTAGGCGCTGCAGGCCTGTATATGGATATCGATAAGTGCGAATTCGAGGCTAAGAGCATTAAGTATTTGGGGTTTATTGTTGATGCTAGTAAGGGAATTTACGTAGACCCTAAGAAAATTAAGGTAATCTAGGGATGGGAAGTGCCCCGATCAGTGCAAGGAGTCCGTGGGTTCATCGGTTTTACCAACTACTACTAGTAATTTATACCCAACTTCTCGGGGATTATATAACCCCTAATAGCCTTAACTAAAAGGGATATACCGTTCATTTGGAGTAAGGAGTGTGCTAGAGTGTTCGAGGAGCTAAAGATGCTCCTGATCAGTGCACTTGTATTAGCTTATTAGGACCCTGATCGAGCTATAATACTCGAGACTAATTTGTTTAGTTATGTGGTAAGAGGTACCTTATTGTAATATAACGACGAAGGGATCCTAAAGCTTGTAGTGTTCTTTTTATATAAGAACTTATTTATAGAGTATAATTACCTAATATATAATAAGGAACTATTGGTAATAATACGTTACCTAAAGTATTGGGATTTAGAATTACGGAGTATAAAAGAGTTCACTATTCTAACTAATCACCTAAATCTAAAGTATTTTATAATAAAGAGATAATTAAGTGAATATTAAATTAGGTAATTAGAATTACTATTCTATTATAATTTTATTATTTAATTTAGATTTAGTAAAAAAGTAGTAGTTCCTAATATATTATCGAGACGTGAACAGGATATCCCTAGTACCCTATAGGACGATAAGTTAGAGGGTTGGAAGATTAAACTCTTAAAGAATAGGATTAACGTATTGTGAGTTAATAATATAGTAGTGATTAGAGAAGTGCAGGCCTGATCAGGGTAAGTAGAGAGGGTTAAGTTTAGTATAAGAGACTCCCCCGGAGATATGGATTAGACCGATGACCTTAGCCTAGATAAGACGGAACCCCCCTTAAACCCTTTTAAAAAAGAGTTATTATACTCCTAGTGGGATAAAGTTTTAGACCAGAATAACCGATATTAACTGATTAGGGGGGTAATACAAAAAGGAGACCAATAACTTCCCTTATAATAAAAGTTACCGATAATACTATTAGAATATATAATTGATGATAATAAGAGATTATTGTGGAGGGACAGAATCTGGATTCCATATTATAAGCCCTTAAGGACGGGTTTAATCTAAAGGTTCTACAACTCTACGTTAACGGGATATCCAAGGAGGGACACTTTAAAGGCCCTAATTAGCCACTAGTTCTACTAACCAGGCTTATCCCAGGATGTCCAAAGATTTATGAGGAACTGTGATGTTTATGGATAAGGAAATATATGGTGCAATAAGAAGAGGGGCCTATTAAAGCCTCTGCCTATCCCTGGACAGATCTGAGCAGAGGTCTCTATTGACTTTATAACAGGACTGCCCCCTTCCCACCGCAATGGGGCTACGAATATTATAGTAGTAACCAATCGTCTATTAAAGAACGTAATCTTTAAGTTATTAAAGGATATCACAACGAATATAATAGTAGACCAACTAATCCGAGGTCTAATCAGGCACCATGGGATACCTTATGTAATTATATTAGACAGGGGACCGCAGTTTACGAGTTTTATATGGAAACGACTCTGCTAGTTATTATGGATTAAATAGAGACTCTTTATAGTATTCTACTTAGAAATGGACGGAGTTATGGAGAGGGTAAACCAGGTGATGGAAACCTATCTTAGAGTATATATAGTGTATACTCAGGACGATTAGGACAAACTACTCCTAATAGCAATGATAACTATTAATAACCAGGTCACCTCGTTAACAGGACTCAGCCCGTTCTTTATTACTTATAGGTATAACTTAGACCTAATTAGAGTAGAGGAACCCCTATGGAATAGTAATAAAACCCCTACAATAAGAGCAGAGGCTCTAGTCCAAAAACTAAAGGACACTTCTAAGTGGGCTTAAGTAACGATAATAATAGTATAAAAGAAACAAGAAATTACCGTAAACGTAAGGCGCTAACCATTTAATTAGTTTAAGCCTGGGGACAAGGTTTAGTTAAGGTTATAGAATATCTAGTCTAATTAACTATTAAAAAAGTTTAATTAGGTTAACGTAAAGTATACTATCCTTAAACTAATTGGATCTTACACTTACTAGCTAGATATACCGCTAGGGATCCATAACGTTTTCTATATAAGCTTAATTAGGTATACTAGAGTTAATTTATTATTGTTATAAAGTTGTGATAACGCCTAGTTACCTATGATATTAGTAGTTAATAGGGAGGAGTTTAAAATTAAGGAGATTTGTAATACGCAGAAAGTATGGGATGGATAAAAGGTTTTAGTGAAGTGGAAGGATTATACCCAATTCACCTAGGAGTTAGTGGATATACTAGTGGATATAGCGGCCTTAGACCGTTACGAAGCCGATTATAAGAATATCCCTTAGGAAAGGAGGGGAGGAAGGGGGTAATTATTACGGGCTAAGGCCCGATCAGAGGCCTCGGAACTACTCGGCCATATTTAACGCTAATCGCTACTTACTAAACCTAACCAGGCCTAGGTAGACCTAATTAGGATCCAACGGATTTATGGGGTAATAGACTTTTCCTTCCTTTCTCCTTATCTTGAAAATACTCGTAATAGTCACCATAACTAGTTGCAATATACGTGCTTGGACCGTTACAATGGGCCTTAAACTTTATTAAATAATAACCATAACTCTGGACGTATTTCTTTTATAAGTATAATTATAAAGAAGCCTAATACGAAGATCTAAATGTGATAAACGCGTAGTTTCGCCTTATAGTAAATATAATTGCGAAGTATAGTATTATTGATTTAGATATTTATAACTTTAATGAGATTGGGTTTATAATAGGTTAAATTTTAATTGGATTAGTCGTTATAAGCTCTAAAAAGTGTTTAAATACTAAAATAGTATAACTTAGTAATTGAGAATGGGTTATAGTTATTCAGGTTATCGGCTTGTCGGGTTATAATATCCTATTATATATTATCGTCGTAAACTAATATCACTTCTCCACTTAGTACACCGAAACTGGTTTCTTATATAACTAGGTTATCGCAACGTCCAAAAACGAATAAATAATAAACAAACGAGGCTTAGATTAGCTTTAGCACTTTAATTAGTATATAACACCGTGTTCAAAGGGTCAATATTACCTCCTTATTGTCGATAGATACGAAAATTACTATTTTACTGATTTTATGATATATTATAAGGAGAACGATATCGTCACTCTTTGTATACCGGCTTGTTTGTCTCACCTGCTTCAGCTCTTAGATGCTTGATGTTTTAGGTTATTGAAGTTGGTATATGGTCGATAAATTGAGGATAAGATGTACTAGGGTAATACCCATATTACGAAGGAAGATTTCTCTCCCGCATTTTATATAGCCTTCACGTAGGTTATCACAGAAAATAGCATTTAAGGGGGTTTTACAGGAACCGGGTTTACTCTTCTAAGTACGGAAAGTGTCTTATTGAAGTTTAATATTAAGTTATATACTCTAATACTTTTAGGATCACTTCTTATAATACCCCCACTTTGGACTTGTTAAATACTAAATAACCTAATAAAAGCATTTTCTTAATTAGAACTCACTAAAAATCGAATCTCCTATTATTAAAATAACTTACTAACTTTAATTATTAAAATTATAAAATATTTATTAAAAAAGGTATACGGATTTATATATTAGATTACCTTATTAAGATTTAAGAATAAAATTCTTTAGGAGGAAAATAACCTACTTAGTTAATACCAGAGAACTAAGAAAACCCATCTCAGATAAGGAGGGAGTTTTATTATAATTAAAGGAGAGGACCTTTAGTTATAAAGAGAGGTTATGACTTAGGTTAAGGAGGAAACACATTAGAGTAGTGGTCGTCGGTAAAGGACCGAAACGGGTTAACAACGATGTGGTGTTTACGGGAACACCGGACACAATACATGGATATGTCTAATTAATGGAGAGATGACCGAGGAAGAGGATTCTGAGTAGTTTTAATTAATTTAGTGCTTTTAGTGTTGTTCTTTGGGCGCATTTGTAAGGTGATTGCGATCGGGGGTGGCCACTCGCTTGTGGTGGCCACTCGCTTATCAGGTACGTTATAAGGTTATGGTTATTAGTGAACGATCCGTTAACGAAAATAAATAAATTTATTATTTCGAGGTCGAGTAATACAAAAATTAGCCCTTTATTAAAGTGTTGCATTTGTCGAATCCGCTGTACTAAGCGCCTAGTACACTTCCGGCGCGCTCGAAATACACCCTTGAAATAGCCACCTTAATGGCTAAGTTCACCCCTAAAGAACAGGGAGAAGTAGAAGAATTACATATTATTAAATATATCACGGATTAACTTTTGAATCCGATAATTAATAGTCTAATACGTACTAAAAATAGTTATTAAACTGAACCCTACTTATAACCACTATTCCTATACGTAATACCTATTCAATAATAATAATAATAACCCCTACTACAAAGATTACAGTTTAGATGACCAGGGACTAGGTCCTTTAGTTTAACTAATTATAATCCTAAGTGAAGACCTATAATTTGTGGGATACTATAAACCCATTAGTTGAGCACTCTGAGAGCACCGGAGAAGAAACCTACGAAGAGATTACTCGAATACCGGAGTGGCCGGCGATCTCCGATCACCCAAAGGTAATCCGCCGAAGGGCCAGAAGTGCTTTAGGAAATAGTGTAACTTAGGAACCCGACGAAGTATTCGTTCTAGGCCCTGAAGTGTTTGTTAAACGAGCTTATATTCTCGAAGACCTGTCCCCTGTGAACTTCACTTTATATAAAGAACGATGAACAGAATATAATAATATCCATAAATATTATACTAAATGGATAAAAAGTGTATACGTATTTTAGAACTGGCTCTACGAGACTATTACTCTGGACCTTCTTAGATACTATTATACTACGGATAAGGGACTTAACGAATAGATCTCTGAACTGCAAGCCCGCATCGGAGGTGTATTATACGAGTACCGAGTAAATATAATAGAAGTATATTCTAAAGTCTTAAATTATCCAAATAAGAAGAGGTTTATTATATAAAAGGATACCGAGGACTGGATTAGCTAATAGGAAAGCGTTCTCCATAAAGCTCAGGTTATAGACGTCCCATAAGCTAAATATTCAAGCACTTAGTTTCCAGAGTTCATATAAGCCCTTAGTGGAAGCCTTATTAAACCATGGATTTAAGTTTACTAATTAATAGTTAAAACCGAAGTAATGAACAACTTACTTACGCTAAGTAAAGTTCTCGTTAAGGCTCAACAAGTCCTCTACTAAACGAAGGATATACGGAAAACTGGACGAGGAGTATTTGGACCTATAACGACAACCAGTGGACCGGCTAATAGTAACGATAAACTATAATAAATAAGGACCTAATTACGAAGGGCCCGTAGTGGAGGCCGTGGAGGCCGTGGAAGGGGTAACGGGAAAAGTGAAGGTAAATGGCCGTGTTCCCCAATTAATAGATTTAGCGACTCTGATGAGGGTAGGACGTGTGTAGTATACCTAAAACGAGGTCACTAATTTTCGAAGTGTTAGTTAATTTTCTCTGATAAGTGCCCTAACTACATATACTACGATTAAGTATTTGAGAAGCTCGTTATTAAGTAACTTAAGAATAACGAAGACCTTATTAAGTGTATTTAGAAGCTTAAACTTATTATAAAATTAAGTTGACTTATAGGACGTTGTTAAGCCCGCGTTCAAGCTGCGCTGGCAACCTCTGATAAAACGTACTCATTTTATGGATCCGTAATCTTCGACTCCGGAGCTATAATCCACGTTTTTAATAACCCTTTATGGTTTATATAATTAATAGGAGCTACGGTTAATAACTATCTTTAGGTAGGTACTTAATAAGTGGTAATTAATGGTTTTGGAATGAGTAGAGAAGATGAGATTTATACGGTCCCTAACCTCTCCTACCTATGATCCTATGGCTATAAGGCCTACGCCCTAATACCTAATGCATAACTCAAATACCAACAGTGAAAAAAGCTCGCCCCTTATACATAGATCAGCTTTTTAGTGGGCTACATATTAAATAATTAATTCAGAATATAAAGCCCTCTTAAAAAGGACATCTTCATAACAAGGGACATCGTATTTAACAAAAAGGTGCACTTTAATAAGAACCTTAAGGGTACTATTAAGGAATTTCACCACCTAAACCTATAAGTAATGAAAATACAAATTTAAAAACTTATTAAGTAAACCTAAATATAAACATTAATATTAAACATTAACAAGGAAATAGAAGAAGTTACCCTTATTCTCAAAATAAATCCAGAGCATAATAAAAATGCTCTAAAAGTGAGCTCTATTATGGAGATATACTTAGATAAGTTGAGATAGTATAACATAAGGCACTTTGCGCTATACCCAACACCTAAAACGTTGCCGCTAAAACCCTTATTATTTTTCACTACTTTAGAAGTGGCTTTAGTTATAAAGGGGTAAGGGGAAAGTAAAGGAGAAATATAATATAAAACTATAATTGTAGACCATAGTATAAATATAATAAAGTATAAAATCTTATTTAAATTTATTTTCTTAGTAGGAACGGCTTTAAAATGGAAATAACACCGTAAAACGCAATTAATGGATGGTCTCCTAGGCATACGTTTATAGTTTAGTTAACCCAGCACCCCTAATAAGATTGGTCACCTTAGAACTTTTGATAGAAGTATATTAGATTAAAAGGCTAATGGGGAAGTGCTTTAATAATACGATTTTTTTAGTGAGTTAAGAAAGCCTAGTCGAGAGGGGACTTCTACTAATGGAAGTATTCTAAGTTATATGTATAAAGAGTTTTCTCCACTAGGCCATGAGGGTAGTACACCCATAGGCACTCACTAAAAGTGTCACACGTCTTTTGTCCTTAACGACAGTCACGTGAACTATCACGTGACTAGCGTCGCCCTCATAAGGAGGCGCCGCAAGCTAGAGGACTTAGATGCGTCATCACAAATACACCTAAGATATCGAGACATATATATTCACTAAAATACCGGTGAACTCCTCGATTGAGACATAGCCTTAGTGATCCCTATTGCAGCCCCCGGCTGGTAGGAAAAGGCTGTGACAAAAAGAAACTACCCCCTCTCCCTATATCACATAATCGCTTAAAGGATTACCCGTATAAGGACGACTTTTTTAGAACCACTAAAATAAGCCATCTAAGCGGCTATAAAGACTCCTACTCCTAGGAGGAGGTTAACAAAAAATAAGTACGAGGTAAGTAAATTCTCGGCTACCACTGGGTATATACCTATAAACTTAATAAGCACGGGAGGCTCATGAAATTTAAAGTACACTATGTTATCCGTGGAGATTAGTAATTAAAAGATAAGTAAGAAATGTATACTATTATGCTTATAGGTATATTGTTCTGAATCCTTATTATAATAATTGTTCACTTTGATATGGAGCTTCTATAGTATAACGTAGTAAATGCCTTTATATACGTAGTAATTAACGAGGAAGTGTATATATAACTCTTACCTGGATACCGAAAAGTTGGACGGGTACTACATTTGAGAAAGGCGCTTTATGGCCTTAGGAGGTCACCTCTGTTTTGGTAAAAGTACCTAGAAAGTGGGCTTTTAGAATTCGGCTTTGAATGAGTTATTGGAGAGAATTATTGTTAATAGAAGGAATAAATTATGTTTTTCTTTTATGTTGACGACTACATCTTAGCTTTCCCTTATAAGTTTTATAACGAGGTAATGGTATTAATAAAATAATTTTAGGAATAATACTATTTAAAAGGCGGTTACGAGTTATAATGGTTTTTAGGAATTAAAGCTTTAAGGGACCGAGAAGTTAATAAGATCTGGTTCTCATAATTAGTGTTTACTAAGAAGGTGAGATGACTCTTATTAGACGCTAATAAGCTGTTCAAAGTACACTATAATACCCCTATAACGGTTATTAAGTTTTTCCTTTATAAAAGGATAGTTGAACCGTGGGAAATTAAGAAGTACTAATATAAAATTAGAACGATTATATATATAATAGTGATAACTCGCCTGGACATCGTATTCACTATAAGCTGCTTTGTACACTTTAATTAGAACCCAGGCCCGAGTCACTAGTGTACAGCGGACTAAGCACTCTAATACCTTTACTTAATGTGTTCCCTCTACTTAGAATACGGAGCTGTACTAGGGAGCCCTAAGGACACTTTAGAAATTACTTCAAATATTAGTTTCACTAATAATACACTTAATTAGAAAAGCTTTTAAATGCTTATAATACGACCTTTTAGCGGAACCATTACATAAAAAACAAATAAGCAATAAACAATTACAACATTAATAATAAAAGCCGAACTTCTCACCTTATCATATACAATAAAAGAAGTTATCTTCGTAAGCTGGTTAATATCCACTTTATAAATATAACTCCCCATAAAGGACGTTTAGAGTACTAAGTTCACACCTTAAATACACTCTTAACCACGAATTCACATATAATACGATAACCAGTAAACCATACACCTTATAACCGCAAAACAAATACAATTATAAATACACCTATGCTACGTCGATATTCACAACCACTAATTACATTAAAAAATTAAGAACAACCGCGTTAACGTCACATATACACCATTAACTAAGCTAATAGCAAACGAACTAACAAAAGTGCTTTCAAAGCAGCTATTTTAGGCGTTTTTTACGCAGCTGAATATGAGTAACTAGCGGGCTTATCTCGAAAATAACTGTCGCCGCAACCTCACCGAAAATAAGGCCCGCTAGGAGGCCGGGATAGCTAAGGATAATATATGGGACATTAAGGCTCGTATTCCTTATACTCTTAGGGGCTCGTAAACCCCGTAAAAAGGACGTATAAGAAGTGTTTTAGATGGAGGAAGACGAAATTCAAATCTCGAAATAATTATAGCACTTAGAAATAGCTATTAAAAGGCGGATTAGGTAGCAGGAAGCCCACCAGACGGAGGCCTCCCTAAAGGGGCATGTCAAATCCGCTATACTAAACGCCTAATACGCTTCCGGTGCGCTCAAAGGTCCAGGTACAACGCAAAACAATAATGGGCCGAAATGCGCCCTTGCACCAGCCACCTTAAGGGCTAAGTTCACCCCTAAAGAACGGGGAGAAGTAGAGGAATTACACATTATTGAATCATCACAAATTGACTCTTGAATCCGACAATAACCATTAAGAATAAGTTAATAATCCGGCTAGCCTGGGTGTCTAGCTTAGCTAGGGTGGGTAGGTCCTTAATAGTAAGTAAAGTTAAGGCCCCTACTCTGATTAGGTTTTTAAACCGAGGAAGGGCCAAATTTAGGACTAATATTAACCTTAATTAGTATATTTGTTATTATTTATTATTGTTAAGGGGGATAATAATTATAATAGGTTAGTGATTAGCTCCTAGGTGTAAATGTGGTTAGGGTCCTGTGTGTATAAGGGGGATATTTGAGAAGGTCAGGTTAAGGACGTGACCATGGGTGTAGGTTAGATCCCCTGCTTCTCTAATAAAGGAGAGGCCATGGTTATTAACCTAGTTAATTAGATCGTCTCCTTTATTCCGGTTAACGGATTCTAATTCCTAGGAGTAGTAGTGAGTATTGAAATCCCTAGTTATAAGGGCTCGTAGTAGTGGTCAGTATCCTAGGAGGGTAGTTATTGTATAATTATAAGGATCACCTAGTTATTTATAAATGTTTATAATAATAGTGTTATTTACCTTTAACTATAGGATATCCTTTGTTTAAATAGGTCTTTGTTATTGCATTTGTAGCCTTATCCCCTTCTATATATATGTTATTACCCTGGGCCTTATTTCCCTACTATCCTAAAAATCAACTAAAATATAAGAGTTATACTTAGGGTATATATTAATCTATATTCTATTAGTGTAGCCTATCCAGGGCTCTTAGATAAGTACTATGTCGACCTAATTAGCCTAGTAAAGCTCTAGGAAAGCTGTATATACTGGGGGCTTTTCCCCCACGTTATATTAAGCTATACGTAGCAACCGTGGGGGGGCCTGTTTAGGCCTACACCTCCGAGTCGAGGTCCAGGTGGGTATAGGTATTAGTGATATTGTAGTTAGGCTTTTAAGCCACCCTCTGGCTCCTATTTCGGAGAGGGTAGATGGGGCGGTTGGTCTGAGGGAGGGCCTCGGGGTCTTCCACTTCGTCTTTATCCATACTACTAATTATATCCTTATCACTTAAGTATATAATCGATCCTTAGGAGGGGGTCCTAGTATATAAGCATTTAAAACTAGGTTATTAGCCCTAATTAGAACGGGAGTCCTGGGGTTATTAAGTGCTGTTCTGGGTAGTGGTCTGGTTAATACTATTATGGGCCTCGGAGGCCTTTTGCCCAACTTTCCGAATCCGTCCATATTCCTTTCGGCCTAAGAGGGTAGGATAACTATTAACCATTAGGGGCCTAGTTGGACAGCTTATACAACCGGCTTAGAAGGGCCCCAAATAATTAGTATACTTCAGCTTAGTTATATAAGGCTCGGTCTCGTGGGAGTTTAAGGGCTTGTTGTAGGTATTATAGAGTGGCCGCTAGTTATAGTACTAGCTTATGTGGTATCCCTAGTAACTAGGGTGATATCTAAGTAGGGTCCTCTTTTCCCTAATAAGCTAGGCCTTACTGCTCTAATTAAATAATCTAAAGGGTAGCACCTTAACTATAAAAGAGATAACCTAAGTGACTTTGTTTATAATAGGGTTTAGGTTAAGGTGGGATTACAGGGCTAGGACTAGTTCACGGCTAGTTTAGGCGATAACCTCCTCCCTGATTAGGGTTAATATATTAATACTTTTCCCATCTAGGCTTTAGAGCTGAGATGGGCAACGTGGAATAGTGTATATAAACTATTTTATAGGGGTTTCTACTTTAAAAACTCCGAAGTAATCTATTAGCTTTTACTTATTTCTAAGAAGGCTTTATTGGATTTATTTAAGGGCTTTAGGGAGTATCCGGTTAAGATATAGTAAATATGTGGGATATCTCCTAGTTATAGGCCAAGTGCCTAGCAGATTATATAGCGTAGGGCGAAAGGGGCGTTCTTCCGGGTAGCATCCAGGCTTTCCTCGGGGATATGGATAAAAACCCGGAGGTCTTCTAGTTGAGCCTGGGCTTATGGGCGGGTAGGGGCTCGGTACTAGGCCGGGGCGGAGGCCGGGGCTGAGACTGGGGCTAAGACTAGGGCTAGGGTTAGGGCTAATACCGTAATAATAACTTAATTCCGGGTTAGAGTTAGAGCAGCTTTGTTATTTATTAGCTTCTTCAGGGCTTAGATCACATAGGTTATCGCCTCCTTTACGATCTGCTTTTTCGGCCCCTCAAAACTAAAAACCACGTTGTTAACAGACTAGGCGATGACCAAAAACACGTCCTTCTGGTCCTTATAGCGTCTAGCTTATTCATCGAAGGTGGCTAGGATAAATCCAGTGGCCACCCCACTTACGTTTAAGGGCCCTTTTACCGTAAAAGGGGCTACATTAGGAGTATTAGGCTAGCTTCCCCTAAGGCTAGGCCAGAGTAGCTGGGCCTTAGTGTTATAGTAGCGCTTAGCCCTTAAGGGAGGAGTTAGCTCCGGAGGTGACCCAGAGCTCCGATCAGGGCCGGCCAGAGGGGCCGGCTATAGTCCGGTACCCACCGGAGGCTATAAGGCCATCATAGGAGGGCTCCAAAAAAGAAAAGTAAAGACTTTTCAACTATTAAGAATCTTAGTAGTATATCACCTACTTCATTAACAGCGGATACTAAGAAAAATTAGGCGAGAGGGAAGTGTGAAAAAAATATATTACGTGGACAGTCAATCACCATGCGCAACTCTGCGTTCGGTTTCGGCTCAACTTGATTTTCGGCTCAACTTGATTTTCGGCTTGAAAGCGGGCTGTCAAGCCGATACTGATAATCGTCTCCCCTATCTTCATTGACTGGAGCGATAGCGAAGAAACGAGAGATGCTGGCCCTGATGATAGGAGCAGAAAGCTTCCCCGCTTTACTCCGCTGCTGCACAACCAGCAGGACTCCATCATGCCCGGATGTCGAGCGGGGAAAATGCGGGGCGCTGCACGGCGCTCCCGGCGGGGTGGGGCACAATCCATCTCCAGTCCTCAACATGGAGGCCGACGATAACCAGCCCGATCTCGGAACGGCGACAGGTCCCGGTAGCTGCCTCCCATCTAACACCAGGGTATTCGCAGCTCCTAGTTTAGCAACACGATAAAGGTTTCAGCTTGTCGTTGAGTTCAGTCTCATCAGATCCCAGTTGAATTCTCCGTGCATCTCAACGGTCACCAATTCCGAGTCCACCAAGATCAGCTAGTGACAATGACCTTCCGACCGCAGCTCAAGGGCAATTCACTGTTAATCGGCAAGAACTTCATTGACGGCAAATGGCTCGACTCATCGTCTGGGAAAACCTTTGACGTGACCGGTAACATTTCTTCCTGTTTGTGTCAACTCCGGGTCATTGACTGACAAGAAACCAGACCCTGCAACCGGCCAATTTATTGGAACATGTCCTGAGTCGGTTACTGAAGATTTCGAGCGTGCCATACGATCAGCCGCTGTCGCATTTCCGCAATGGAGATCGCGTTCGGGTCGGGAACGCTCTCGTCTTCTCCGCAGATGGTACGAACTGGTCATGGAGAACAAGGACGACCTTACGACGTTAATCATTTGGTAGAACGGCAAGGCAAAGGTCGACACTGCCGGCGAGGTCTTATTCGCCGCCAGTTTCTTGGAGTGGTTTTCCGAAGAGCCTCCCGCGTCTATGGAGACGTTATACCTCATAGCAACCCCAGCATGCGGGTGTCTGTTCTCAAAGAGCCTGTTGGCGTGTGTGGGCTCATTACACCGTAGGTCTCGCCTTCGTTCCATCCAACTGTGGCAGACTTGGGGACTCTGGGGCATGTAGCTGACACCCGAGCCCTCTGTACGTAGTTGGAATTTCCCTGCAGCCATGGTCACCTGAAAACTCGGGCCTGCGTTGGCCGCAGGCTGCACGATGGTAGTCAAGACCGCCGGCGAGACTCCTTTCACCGCCAACGCGATCGTCCGCTTAGGGGAGAGAGCCGGCATCCTCAAGGGCGTGGTCAATATCGTTTCCGCGCTGCAGAATACACCCGAAATCGGCGCGGCACTTTGCAACTCGGACATCGTGCGCAAGATCTCCTTCACGGGATCTACGTGGGACGGCAAACTTCTGATGCAGCAATCGAGCGCAACTTTGAAGAAGTTGAGCCTGGCGCTGGGGGGAAACGCACCCTTTGTGGTATTCGACGATGCTGACGTCGATCTCGCTGTCGCTGGGGTCATAGCCAGCAAGTTCAAGTCATCGGGGCAGACTTTCGTTTGTGCGAATCGTGTGTTTGTGCAAAATTGGGTTTATTGTGAATTCATTTCCAAACTGAAGAATGCTGTTGGCCAGTTTAGGGTGGAACATGGGTTCAGGGACGAGACCACCCATGGGCCTCTTGTGTCTCCCCAGGCAGTCGAGAGGGTCTCTAGTCTTGTCCGGGATGCTGTTGATCAGGGCGCCCGAATCGAAACAGGGGGGAAGGCACGTCCGGATCTCGGTAAGAACTTTGCGAACTCCCATGTCGCCGTGATACGTGATTACAGTCGACAGGGCCTAATTTCTACGAACCAACCATCATCAGTAACCTTCGCCCCGAGATGAAGATCCTCCAAGAAGAGACATTTGGGCCTGTTGCGCCTATCATGTCGTTCGACACAGAACAAGAGGTGATTGACGCTGCCAACCGCTGCGACGTCGGCCTTGCTTCTTATGTCTTCACCAACAATCTCGGCCGGCCTACTCGGGTCTCTGAATTGCTACAGTTCGGAATGGTGGCTCTGAACACTGGTGTCATCTCCGATGCGGCTGCGCCGTAAGAACTCATAATCTGTCGCCTTCCATTACTTCAAGTTGGTACTAACGCAAATTCTTTGCAGGTTTGAGGGGGTCAAGCACTCTGGCATAGGGAGAGAAGGCCGCAAGTATGGAATTGAGGATTACTTGACGACCAAAACTTTAGTGACGGGAAATGTCACTGTGGCAGCAGACTCTGTTGTTCAAGTGCAATCGCCTCACCCAGCTGCTCACCTCAATATGGCTGCTTTAATCTGGCAAAACGATGCCTGAGGTGAGCTTGGGGTAAGCAGGGTGAGCGGATGAGCTAACCAGTGTGTTGGTGCAAGCGCCAGTGCTAAACAACTAACCTGGAACAGTTCACTGAACCCCTGAGTTAGTTACAAAATGCAGACAACAGAAAGTAGGAATGGGATTACTGCTGTTAAAAGGGGTGGCAGGCCTGAGGCGCTGAGGGCTCTGGACGCGCTGAAGGCGCAGGAGGGCAGCTCGAGGCACGCTTAGTTACACAAAGCACGCTAGAAAGGTGCCTCAGGGGCTGTCGAATTGAGGGTCAGAATCCGTATATTGTGTTGTCTGCTAAGTGCTTCAGGGAGCGTCCCTGATCCTAGGGATAGGGGTAGGGGACGCCCCTGGCTGCCTGAGGCGCGCTCGGGATCAATCTTACGCCGAGCGCCCATTCCGAAGGCGCTTTAGGAGCATTCAATCTGACAGAAACCACCGGCCCAGTCTTATGGCCAGCCTTCTGACACTGAGGTTTCTGCTAAAGAAGTCGGGGTTGCGAGACTCGGTAACAGTGTCGTAGGTGTAAGGGTGCTGAACAGATCTTGTCTTCAGGGCTTCACGGTGATCAGTCGTGGAGTCCAACGAAATAGGTGTGATCAATGCCTGAGTGCTGAAAGCTATCGTAGGATAAATCACAAGTTGATTGCTGAAGAACTGTGGAAGTCTGTCCTCGAGGCGGGCTCGAGTCCCTACTATATACAGGCCCCGAACATACTTCTTTCTCTGGCACCGTTCCTTGTCCAGACGGAAGCCGTATGTTCAACGTACGGATGCCATATCCTTGGCGTACGGATCTTATTTATTATCTTATCTCCACGTGATCTGTACCTTAGCTCTTCCTTTCCGAGTGAGTCCTGCCTATTCCCCGCACCTGTGCATACAAAGGTCTTGTCCTTGCCGCCAGGCCCCTGTGGGTCGCCTGTCTGGCTGCTGCGTCCAACGGGTCGTAACACCTACCCAAGTTTGGCAGCTCTGCCCACTGAAGGCTGTGCTCCCATCACCGGAGGCCCCGGATGGCAGAGTCAAAGAGCATTCAGCAGTTAAGGATCTTGGTTACGGGCTACATCTTGCACTAGTGACAGATTCAAAAAGAATCCGGCGAGGGGAAAGTTGATTTTCTGTGTCTGTGGTTCTGCTTTGTAGGCGCCTTTGCTTCCAGAACCACCAAACACCATCCATCCTCCTAAAGTGCACGTCGGCCCATCAGATCTTTACTATGTGCTATTTTGACCATGTTCTTTGATCCCTTTTTTTCAGTTTAACCAAGACCCCGAGTAATTATAATACTAGAACCCACCTACTCGAAGAAATCACCACTATACTCTTGTCTTAGGAGTTGATACTAAACTGCTGGATGAGATTGGCGAGCTTGGCACCTTCTGCCTCAAAGTCAATAGGGGAGATATTCATGACCTGGTAAGTGACCCTGAACGAACTTTAGCATTATGTGTTTCAGTGATATTAGGGAAGTTACATACCTCTGCGACTCGCCAACGGTGTCCATTTTTGCACGGCAGTGGAAGTTCCACTTGCAGAAGTTCGCCTTCGCAAACGCCGGAGCCAGCTTCGTCTCGTTGTCCGCACGTAGAGTCATAAGCTGATTAGCAGTCATGCCCATGATGAGCTGGCCAGCATTGTCAAAGCAGCTGAGCCACAAGTGACTGGTGTAGTCGCAGACATTTATAGACATAATGTAGCGGTACTCGGGCTTGGGGTGTGAGACGTCGCACGCCTCACAACGCCACGTGCCATTGCTTATTTCGGTGACCTTCTTGTTGCATCTCTCGTTCATGCACGCCGGGTAGGCAAAGTTTTCCTGCCTGATATAAACAATGGTGGCCTTCAGGTTGAAGTAGTCCGGCTGGTCCTCCATGCCCAAGTTCTCGTCCTTCACCTGGATAATAGACTTGTCTTGGTCCTTGCGGCCGATGGCGTTGCTCGTGCTGGCCATGTTGTTGTGGGTACTGAAAATATCGTTGCGGCCGGAAGAGTCGTACCAGCCCTTCAAACGGTAAGCATCAGGAATGTCAGGGTCGATGAACATTGTGCCAGAAGATGGTAGGCTCAAACTGCGGCCGCCGAAATCCGAGACCTTGGTCCCCTTGAAGGCCACAACGGATTCGGGCTTTGCATCAAAGTCTGCCGCGCTCTTGCCCCAGATGGTGACGCGAACCGAGTAGTTGGTGTTATCGACCAGAATGAGCTCTCGTTTCTCGTAGGGCTTGCCGGTAGTCTTGGAGGTAATCTGAGACACCTTGGCAACGTCCTTCATAACACCAACCACGTCAACAATCGCATTCTTCTCAGCCTTCTGCAGCTCCTTAATATTCCAAAAGTCGAAGGAAACCTGGGGCACACTGGTCTGGTCCTTGGCCTCCTTGATGACAGTGTCGCGCTCAAATATGAGCTCGTAGTCACCAGGTATGTTCGTGTACTTCTTGTTGGCAAGCTGGATCTTGCAGGGGTTGGAAATATAGTAGACCTCTCCCACCTGTAGCAGCTCGTAGTAGCGGTCAACCAGCTTATTAAATCCGGTGGCCTTGATCTGACCACTTTCATCAATGAAGCTGACGCTGAAGGCCTTTCCATCTCCACTGGGCTTGTGCCACGTATGGATATCCGACTTGTGGGTGACGCGCGCCTTGATGGTCCAATTGTAGGCGTAAGGGGATAGGGCATCGATGGGGTAGATGGTGCTTTGCTCCGTCTGTTCCTGCTTGGCTCCGAAGCAATTCTGACTGCCGACGAGTGTGTTTTCTGCTCCCATAGGCTTCGCTTCAAAAGCTTGCGGCTCGCCAAGCTTATCAGGAGTGCCGTGGCTCTTAATGACCTCGAGGCCCAAGATGATCAGGATGCTGAAACGTGTCAGTATATGTTCTTCTACGCAGAGCATAGATACGAAGGTGCAGTACGTACTTTTTTCCCTTAATCAAGTTCGCCTGGTACTGGGTAACCCGCACGATGCAGTTCTTGACCAACTTGTGATCATTGACGACGTGGTTAACTTGCGTGGCCAGCATGCACTGGACGTAGTGGTGAACATCGCTCAAAATGACAAGATATCGCTCAGCTCCGCCTTCTACTTGAGCAGACAAGGGCTTGATCTGGAGGCACTGAAGGACAGGGCATCGCGTGTTGGCATTGTCGCGATCGTTGAAGATACCACTGGGAGCGCTCTATTAGTATGTGGGTGAAGAGAAGAGGAAAAGTTAGTCCACCCACTCCAAGACACCTGTCGTGATCACATCCATCATGGCTCAATCCACAGCGTATTATTTGGTTCAAGTCTGTCGTCAAAATTGAGTTGGAATCCAGAGAGTTGCTGTATTGTGTTACTGGGGGTTTCCCATCAAATAAAAAAGGCAAGACACGCGTCCGACGCATCCATTTTCAATCATGCTGCTATCGTTGTACATTACGCGCCGGTGACGACTCCCCGCATGCAACACAAACAAGCCCCTCGTCGCAATGCTGGTATGAATGTATTGCTTTTTCTCGTTGAGATAAAGCGCGGCTACAGGCAAACAACAGCCCCTTACATATAAATCCCTACCAGGTCGACATCGTGCCTGTGATTGCGCTTAAATTTTCAAGGGTTCCGGTGGAGGGTGGACTGGGAAGGAACACAGCAAGCCTGGATCTAGCGATGGCAACAGAAGCACTTAGCCAACAGGGTCTGTTCAGCTCCGAGATGCATCTGCTTTGAACCAGGGCCAGTGACTTATACATTACAGTAGGGTCATCAGCAGACTACCATGAGGGGTCGCTGGCTGTTTCGGCATCAACTTCCGAGGTCCGCGGTCCGATGCGTGCCAAGAGTCGGAAGGGTCTGATTGGGGTGTGATCCACGTCTGCAGCCCAGAAGATTGCCCGGCATGAAAACAGAAGGTCACTGCTGCTGCGGCCATCCGTTGGCTTTTGTCGACAGTGTAGATTTCGCCCGGAGACTATGTTTAGAGCAGGAGAAGAAAGAAGCTGGCCAATGTATGATGATAGTGTATCGTGGCCTCCGCAAATTTCACACCAATCTCTGAGATATTGCTACTGATGTCCTCTTGTGTACAGAGAATATAACTATATAAGTAACTCTGTCTATTCCTTTTATAATAATGGACGCAAAGCAAGATCATCTGAAGCCGGGCATTTCTATACTTGATAACTTACACAGAGCCGCCATATACAACCATATTGCAATCATTCCATGACATGCCCTTTTTCAGCTCTCCCCCGTCATTCTGCCACAGCCGATGCATACAGGGGCGCATCTGTCCAACTTTGCTCCCGCTCTGGCAAACTCCTCTCATCAGAACGAAGCGCACTCGAACCTGTTTGTCATAAAAAGGTTGCCCTCCGGCCCTATCCATTCCGCGTCCTCCCTCGCAAACTCCCCAGTATCCATGTCTATCGGGTCATCATCCTCGACTCTGTAATATGCCCAGTGCATGAAGAATTGCGGAATGCAAACCCTGGGTTTGACGAACACCTGGCTAGGTAGCACTCCAAATTCTCGTGTTGGTCGAGATCGCACAAGACGATACTGTCCTTCTCTGGATCGCAAACCAAAATTTTGGGTCCAAGCTGCAGCTTTAACGGGTGATCTTCATGGCCATCATCGTCACTGTCGTCGGCATACCGGGCTTCTCGTGGCAAGCGTCGGAATCGTTCTAACGAAACGGTGCGGGATTCTTTGGATACAGCGAGGGTGATAGGAGATGGTGACGCAACGCGAAACCCCCGGGCTTCTGCTATCAGCCGATGAATCTGGGAAGTAGGTTCTGTGAGCTTCTAGATTATGACTCTTAGCTCAAGAGGTAGGTGTGGGAGATGGCTGGACGAGTAATGGATCGTTAGAGCTTGGTTGGTTGCTGGTGTGGCCATAATGTACTTCCGTTAAACGGGCAAGAAATCTTTCGAGTCTTTGTCGTTTTTAATAGGATACGCCCGTGTTGTAGAAATGAAAGCTCACTGGTAAGGGCTGATTGAGGTCCTTTGGTGCCAGCACGTTTTTGAACGGCTCTAAAAAGTACCTCTCGAAGTAGGAGGTGTCGGCGAACAGTACCTCCCCGGGGTCAAAACGGAGGGTGCAACCAACAAGAGCGCTTAGCCGACGGCGGGTAATAATATGTACTACTTCGCTAATAATAGGGAACAGTAACCCAGCTTGGAGCTCACTCGGTTGGCGACGGCACTTCGTAGTACGCCCGTCCACAGCCGGAGAAGCCGGGGAAGATGCCGCCCTCTACAGGAGACGCGATCGCGTCATGGAGTCGTCACGGCAAGTACTAATAGGTACGGGACGAAGCACCAAAAATGCTTAACGAACATTGAAACCCCCTCGTACCAGGGTTATCACACTTTATCCATAAATATCCGGGGTTATTGGACGATCAGCACATTGACCGCAACTGTTGTCCTACACGAGCATCCAACAATCACCTGCAGGCGTGTGCAAGGGCTTGCATGGCCCTCGATTAGGCATATCGGTACATTGTAATTCTGGGCAGGTCTCGACCGGGGGATACACCAGCCCTCAAGAGCGCGCATGCAGGTAGGATCTGGATGCCTGTCCTGTTTGCCATTGCTTCTTTGGTCCCTCGCAGCTGGAGACTACATTGTCAACGGACTGGGCGATAGTCAAGAAAACATCCTTTGAGGCTTCATAAAGTCTGGCCTGTTCGTCAAAGGCGACTAGGATAGATCCAAGAGCCGCGCCGCTAGCGTTTGAGGGCCCCTTTGCCGTCGAAGGGGCGATATCAGAAGCGTTGGGTTGGTTTCCGTGGGTCGGAGTGGCTGGGCCTCCGTGTCGTGGCGGCGTTTTGTCGAATCGTACGCCTAGTTAGCCGTAGGGCCAAAGTGATGTATTGAAGTGGCTAGATTCTAGCTAGCAGACCCCTGAATGCGGGCGTCATTAAAAGGCCTGAATTTGGGCGGGGTAATCCTAGGGAACCAATGTTGCCGCCACAGCTTAAATGCGTGGCTGACTTCCGTATTACGTAACCGGGCTTTCCGACACAACCCCCTTAGGCTACGGCAGAATTGTAGTTGTTACAATTACATAGGTCCCAAAAAGTGGCCCGGCAAGTGATAAACTACGTTATACTTAAAAGCCTGAAAACTCTAGATAAAGGCTTCGAGAAGCTTAATGAATGTAGAGACTTATTTGTTTATATTGTAATAAGTAGGGGAATAAAGATGGAAAGATGAGTGAAAGGATGGAAAGTGAAAGAATGGAAGCTGAGAGAGGATGGGATGATGGGAGAGAGGATGGGATGATGGGAGAGGGGATCTGTGCGAACGGGAACACAGGGATGGTCTGTGGGCGAGTGGGCCGATGGGTGCATGAAAAAGTAGTATTTGATTGGATGAACAGCCAACGAGCTGAGTACCTCTGTAATATGCAGCACAGGCTAGTAAACAGAACCCCGCGGCGGGAACCAGTTTCCTGCAAAGATGCCTGGCTCACCCCGCTCATCCTCATCCCTGCTCACCCAGCTCGCGCGACCTTAGGGCGGCGGGTGATTCGGCCGCACCTGAACGACAGAGTGGCTCATCGGTCGCATCTCTGAACCATTCAGGGGTTCGTTGGGACTGACCTGCCCCGACGACTTTGGACGTTATTGACAACGAGATGTCTCTTTACTCCAAGACATCTTGCATTGTATGACAAACGAGCCCTCAAAATATCGGGCCATCGAATTTTGGTGCCCCCAGTAAAGCTAGCAAGCAAACAGTTCAGTGAGTAGGCTGCAGGAAGCTGCGCATGTGGCCTGACAATGTCAACCGCGGAGACGGATAAAACTCCCGACGAACCAGCCAAAGTCCTCGGCGATGGACCTCTATAAGTACAGATTTGCAGTTGCCCGCTCCGACGTGGGGCTTTCAAATGATCGTTGGCGACTTTATTGGCTTAAAAGGTTGAATTGGCATGCATTCTGCATGCGAGGAGGGGTGCTGCACCAACATAATGCAAAGCCAAGTTCATCAGCGACCAGGGTCCCCAGATCCGTCGGTCTGACGAGTCCCAAAATCTAGTGTCTTCCTTCCCCTTCATGTTTCCTCTTTCCTTCCTTCCCCCACTTCTGGCTACTGCATCTCCAAGATTAGCGTTCATTTGGCCTTTGTAGCGAGAAGTAAGACGTCAGGCTTGGAGATTATCGACTTTTTGCTGCACTGCTCTGCGTGGAAAATGGGCGACCCATCGAAAGCCCAGTCCAGGTCGCCCAGATCGCCCACATCACCCAAATCACCGCGAGATGGTGACTCCAAGCAGAAAACCCCGTCGGCTGCCGAGGACCCCGCACCTCTCCAGCCTGAGGCCCAAGACGATGTTCGTTCATGATTCTGTCTTCTTAATGCTTTGCACTGATTGAAACGTAAGGAGGGAGACGGCGCCTCTGTCATCGATGACGAGCAACTGTATGTCGAATAGAAGCTTCAACACATGTGGTTGGCTGGAAAATTAATAAAAATGTTAGCTCATCGTACACAGCGTCGCTGGCTTCAAGCGCCGTTGACTACCCCATCGAATACGGTCGTCGTTATCATGCTTTTCGTCCAGGATGTAAGTACTACCGCATTTAAGGCTTTTTGGTATTCCGGGTATGGAAGGAAGCGACTAACTCAACGTAGCATATGTCCTGCCTAACGATGAGGTTAGCGGTCTAAGTTTGGATGCATAATCACGTCTAGTATTAATATCTTAATAGCATGAGATGGATCGTCTCGACTTCACGCATGCAATGACTGTCAGAGCAATTGGAAACCGGCTTTACCTCGCACCTCTCAAAAAAGACAAGGTGCACAAGATTTTGGACATTGGAACGGGTACCGGAATCTGTAAGCGCACAACTCTCAGAGATGATGACTCATGGATACTGAAAGATTTAGGGGCCATGGAAATCGGTGACATTTTTCCTAACGCCGAGGTAATTCATCCTCTCTTACCCATCGGTCCTTCTGTTGTCGTTATTAGCCGTTCCAGTGATTCTAACAAGAGAAGGTCATCGGAAACGATCTCAGTGCGATCCAGCCGGAGTGGTAAGTCTGAATGCGGAGCTCGTCTCAACAGCACAGAATCTGTGCTGATCTCCCCAGGGTTCCCCCGAACGTCAAATTCGAAATCGATGACGTCGAAAGCGACTGGGTGGAAGACAAGAAATACGACTACATCCTATGTCGCTACATGGCCGCTTGCATTGCAGACTGGCCGAAGCTCGTGAAGAATATCTATGAGTATGTTTGGGAAAGACAAGTCGAACAAAACTGCAGCGGGCTGACTATCGAACACTCAGCCACTTGACTCCTGGTGGCTGGGCTGAATTTCAGGACGTCAACATCGAGTACTACTCCGATGATGGTACACTCACCGAAGAACACGCCTTCCGCAAATGGAATAAGACCCTTTCCGAAGCCATTGCGTCCATGGGTCGCGAGCCTAACCCTGGCCCACGACTTGAAGGCTGGGTCCAGGACGCAGGATTCCAGAGCATAACACCCAAAAAGTACAAAATCCCTCTTGGGCCTTGGCCGAAAGACCAGTTCTACAAGGACCTAGGAACGATGAACCTGTTTCAGGTCCTAAATGGTCTGGAGGGTTTCACAATGAGAGTGTTTTGTGGAGTCCTGGGATACACGCGATCAGAAGCCGAGGTCTTGCTTGCGATGGTCCGCAAGGAGCTCAAGACCCTTCATTCTTTCCACTCCCAATTCGACTTGTAAGCTACCCATCCGAGTCTAATGTGATCTGGTAGCATTTGATATCTGACAGTTGTCGTAGCTATGTCGTCTACGGTCAGAAGCCCCAAGAGTCCGCCGATTCACAATAGTCAGCCTCAATAGCTCGGCGGAGCCAGCCTCAAATGTGACATCAGTACGACAACAGCCAAATGCGCTCATTGCGGGTCCATTACCTGCCCATACATCCAGGAGACATGCCTTGAGTGAAGACGTTCTTGGCGCACAATTGATGCCCAGATTTATCGTGGCGTGCACAACCGCTGTCTCCAGAAGATACGTGTATTGTCACTAGGCCGTCGGCCGTGATTGGTATGTAACTTGCTTGATTCTCCCTCCACCTCCGGTGGAGGGGCCTAAGCTAAGTAGCCTGGTGGCTGCCCCTGGCAGCCACCTGGCGGAGTTCGCCCAGTGCGCGTATCATGTATTTAGGAACGATGATGTGACGGCGCGCCTGCTGAATAATAAGGTGGCGTGGGCCTAGACTGCGCGGAGGGGCATTCCTAAAGGCCGGATGCGTATAAGCGTGCCGGAAGCGGCTTTAAAGCGGCACCACTGGCACGCAAGGGTGTTTTTGCATATACGTAGCTTTTCACCCCTTTTTACCTATATATAGGGTAACAGGGGCCCCTGACGAAGGGGCCCTCATATAGTGATGTAGTCAATCAATCGTTATTCCTACCCGCTCCGTACACTTAATCGGGACCTTATTGTCACAGATGATGCCTGTCACGTGGCTGGAATCTGACTAAGGAAAGCATGGCGGCTAAGCCGATTCCAGACTGCGACAGGGCTTGACTAAGGAGGACTATATATATAAAGGCCTGTCCCTCCCCTTTAAGGAGAGGGTTAGAGAAGAATGAGAGTTATAACTAGTACTTACTTATTATCCTCTTATTGACCTTTTTACTTTACACCGTAAACCCCTAATACGTTCTTCTCTTTACTTATTTAAATAAGGGTATAAACTATTAAGGTAATAAGATAACTGGCTAAAAGAAACCAACTACTATTAACCCAGCGAGCCATTAAACTCAATTAAGAGTATCGTGGACTCCTTATACTAATAAAGTCGATAAGAACCCAAACCTTGATAACCGAAAATACTATCCCGGTAATTAGACCCAGAGCTAAACCTAAACCATTAATAACTAGGAACTAACTAAATAAAATCTGGACCAGCTTATTGTAAACGAGGAGGTTAGGATCCAGTTTAAAAGGAAATACAATTACTTAGTAGCCCTAAGAAACGGAATAGCAACCCTCGAGGAAGATATAGTTATTATAAAAGTCGTTACTTAATAGGTCCCTAAGTAATAAAAATCCGACCTTTGGGGAAAAGCGTATTTCTGTCACGGGCCGAACCCGGTGGTTATGCCCGGGCTATGCCCGTGCGCGCACTGGTGCCCCACCGGTGCCCCATTAGCGCCCACCCCCTAGGAAGCAGAGATTTCACGCCATATTATAGTTTACCCTTTTCCTCTTTAGTTTAAAATAAACAGTATTTGGCTACTTTTCGGTTGAGACAAGGCCTAGGACCAGCCCTTCGCATATTTTAAGCTTAGTTTTATTTATTATATAAGATACCACTAAGTTAAGCCTGGTTCCCTACCGGTTACGAAGTGGAATCCTAGGTTAACCACAACTCCCTAACGACAAATTGATGAACGTTGGACGTTGGGTAGAGCGCAGCTCCCCACTAGTTAAGAAGAGGATACTAGTGTCACGGGCTGAACCCGGTGGTTATGCCCGTGCTCGCACTGGTGCCCCATCAGTGCCCCACTAGTGCCCACCCCCTAGGAAGCAGAGATTTTGCGTTATATCGTAGTTTACCTTTTTCCTCTTCAGTTTAAAATAAATAGTATTTGGCTACTTTTTGGTTGAGATAAGGCCTAGGACTAGCCCTTCGTATATTTTAAGCTTAGTTTTATTTATTATATAAGATACCGCTAAGTTGAGCCCGGCTCCCTACCGGTTACGAAGTGGAATCCCAGGTTAAGCGTAGCTCCCTGATAATAGATTGACGAACATCGGATACTAAGTAGAGTACAGCTCCCCACCAGTCAAGAAGAGGATACTAGCTAGTATAATAGCTAATGAACTACAGGCCTAACTATAGTTAACCTTAAACAAGGCCCTCGGGCCCCTATAGGCGAGGATTGCTGAGCTCTCTAATAAGTGTAACGGTCCAAGCACGTATATTACAACTAGCTATAGCGACTACTATGAGTATCTTTAAGATAAGGAGAAAGGAAGGAAAAGTTTATTACCCCATAAATCCGTTGGATCCTAATTAGGTTTACCTAGGCCTGGTTAGGCTTAGTAAACAACGGTTAGCGTTGAACATAGCTGAGTAGTTCCGAGACCTCTGATCGGGCCTTAGCTCGTAATAATTACCCCCTTCTTCTCCTCCCTTCCTAAGGGATATTCCTGTGATCGGCCTCGTAATGGTCTAAGGCTATTATATCCGCTAGTATATCCATTAATTCCTAAGTGAGTTAAGTATAGTCCTTCTACTTTATTAAGACCTTTTATTTACCTTATACTTTCTATGTATTACGGATCTCCTTAACTTTAAACTCCTCCTTATTAACTATTAGTATTATAGGTAGTTGGGTATTATTATAACTTTGTAATGGTAACGGATTAACTCTAGTGTACCTAATTAAGTTTATATAGAAGATGTTATAGATCCCTAGTGGTGTATTTAACTAGTAAGCATAGGATTTAACTAGTTTAAGGATAGTATACTTTGTATTAACTTAGTCGAGCTTTTTTAATAGTCAATTAGACTAGATATTCTGTAACCTCAACTAAACCTTATCCCTAAACTTAAACTAATTAAATGGTTAACACTTTATGTTTACGGTAATCTCTTATTTCTCTTATGCTACCATTATCACCGCCTAAGCCTACTCAGAAGTGTCCTTCAACTTCTAAACTAAAACCTCTACTCTTATTATAAGGGTCTTATTATTATTCCATAGGGGTTCCTCTACTCTAATTAGGTCTAAGTTATACCCATAAGTAACAAAAAACGGGCTAAGTCCTATTAATGAAGTGACCTGGTTATTAATAATTATTATTACTATTAGGAGTAGTTTATCCTAATCGTCCTAAGTATATACTATGTATACTCTAAGATAAGTTTCCATCACCTAGTTTACCCTCTCCGTAACTCCGTTTATTTCTAGGTAGAACACTATAAAAAGTCTTTATTTAATTTATAATAACTAGTAGAGTCGTTTCCATATAAGACTTATAAACTACGGTCCCCTATCTAATACAATTGCATAAGGTATCCCATAGTACCTAATCAGACCTCGGATTAGTTGGTCTACTATTATATCCGTTGTAATATCCTTTAATAACTTAAAGATTACGTTCTTTAATAAACGATCGGTCACCACCATAACGTTCATAACCCCATCGCAGCGGGAAGGGGGTAATCCTATTACAAAGTTAATAAAGACCTCTGCTTAGATCCGTCCAGGGATAAGTAGAGGCTTTAATAGGCCCCTCTTTTTATTATATTATATATTTCCTCGTCCATAAATATCGTAGTTCCTTATAAATCTTTGGACATCCTAGGATAGGCCTAATTAGTGGAACTAATAGTTAATTAGGGCCTTTAAAACGTTCCTCCCCGGATATTCCGTTAACATAAAGTCGTAGAACCTTTGGATTAAACCCGTCCTTAGGGGCTCGTAATATGGAATCCAGATTCTATCCCTTTATAATAATCTCTTGTTATTGTTAATTGTATATTTTAATAATATTAGTAACTTCTACTACAAGGGAAGTTATTGGTCTCCTTTTTATATTACCCCCCTAATTAGCTAGTATTGGTTATTCTAGTTTAAGGCTTCATCCCACTAGGAGTGTAATATCTCTTTTTTAAAAGGGTTCAAGGGGGGTTCCGTCTTATCTGGGCTAGGGTCGTCGGTCTAATTTATATCTCTGGGGGAGTCTCTTGTATTAGATTTAACCCTCTCTACTTGCCCTAATTAGGCCTGTACTTCTCTAATTACTACTGCGTTATTAACTCGTAATACGTTAATCCTATTCTTTAGGAGTTTAATCTTCTGACCCTTTAACTTGTCGTCCTATAGTGCAACGGAGCGGGGGATGCAGTGAACAGTATATGCTATATCGTACAACACACACACTCTACTGACCATAGGTCGTGCACCCTCCGTCCCGGGTCCGTGAGGGTGATTAACTTATACGAAACCGCTTAACTAGAACTACAATCTAAATAAGGAGACACCTTAAGACCTAATTAGGGCTAAAAAGGGGTTCCGGCCTTGGATATAAACACTAGTAAGTATTAGGGCCTTATTTACTTAGTAGTAAAGTAACCTCTATACTATTCATAGTATATAATCCAAGTAAACGGGTAAAAAGAGCTCTAAATACGTTTATTTAATTAACGATGTTTATTAACGTTCCGTAATATATTACTTAATGGTCCATTGTTGTGTCCTCTATTAGAAATACGTCCCCAGTTCCCCTCTTTCAAATAACTCACTAGCGCCTAATTAAGGAAAAACCCACTTAACGTAAGTATTTCCCCCTACACGGTTTCAATCGTCCCCTTATCTTAGCTCTAAGCTCCTATATACTAAAATAATAAATAATATATAGGAAGGGAAATAAAGGAAATAACTAGACTACACAAATAAAAGCCTAATTAGGTCCATCGGTAGCGTAGGCTATAGCGCTGCGAACCACTGAGCCCCTCCTTAATCTTTACTTTATGTGTAGCCTCTCGCTCCTTTTTCTCCTACGTCTCTCTCCAATAACACTTCTCATCTTCATAATCATATCCTTACCAGTTATCGGGCCGAGTAGGGGCAAAGAAGGGCTCCCATACTCCCGTACGCATTACTATGAACTCGTAAGGGTCGTCCACTTACTTAGCGAACTCCTCCTCCTTATAGGCTGTAACTAATTAAAGATTCGCAGCGGCCACCTTATTGCGTCGTCTAATTAGGTGTTAATAGCCTTATACGAGGTATTACTACTTATCTTCGTAGTTGTAAAGTGTGTTATGTGTAATATTACTTAGGACACCGGTATTATGAGGGTACTCGGGAGGTGTTAGCGATTAGGTTATAAGTAATATAGTAGGTTTTAGGGGTCACTATCTCGGCTTGTCCTTCTTAAAGGTCTAATTAGGCTTACTTTCCATAGGTATAACGTCGTTATTATTATTATCGGGCAGAGCCGCTGCGTCCTCCATGGCCTACTTAGTGGTCCACATAGTATAAGCTTTACGGGGTTTTGGGTATAACAGGCCTCTTTTAAGGTAATCGTAGAACTCTTATGTAATCTAATTAACCCATTATTAATACATAATCGGCCTCTAAGTATTTAATCACTAAAAGGTCCAAAAAAAGGCCAACTTATGGGATACTGTGTTCTCGTAGAAGATAATGCGGAACTATTCTATTATATAAATACCATACCCCCAGCCATTAGGCTGTTAAGGGCCATCAGCCATAACCGTATTTGCATAAATACACCTAATCAGGGTTTCGGGGGCGCCTATAACCTTATACTAAGAGAGAAGGTTATATATATTAATTATAAAGCGCTACTTAGAGGAACCCATACTCCATAAACTATTATACCAGAGTACACGTCCCGTGGTCTGGTTTACGAAAATACTAGTAAAGTAATTATTATTATAGACCATAATAAAGTAAATTAGATTAGCTCTACGGAGTTTAAGTTTAGTGTGGTTGATGTACGGGCCGAGTCGTTCTAGCTTAAGGAGCACATCTCCCCAGGGCCACAGAGTCGAATAAATCGTGATACTAGCCTTTTCTAGGTCCCATCTCGTTAACGCAATAGCTACTTTAACCAAGCCCATCTTAAGCCACTTCTACTACTATATAAAACCCTAAACATTAAAGAGGTCTTTTAAAATACCATTAACCTTAGTATAACTCTAAAAATCCCAACTACCATCAACTACGAAGCCGGCAACGTAATGAACCCGGAGTTCTATTATTACTATAATACTCATTAGCGAATACCATTATAATACAAAGTTTAACTTATCATCAAACATCGGAGTACCTACTAACCACCTCGGGTTCATATATCCAATACCTAGGTCAAATATTAGGCCAAACAATCTCGTATTATCTAACACCTTAAAAGTAGAATCTTCTATTCGTTTAACATCGCCCTACACCTAATCAGGTGTATATTAGTGATCGGTAATACTACTTATAGTGATATAGATATTTAAGTGGTTCTGTGCATATTGGGCGTCCTAGATGTTCACTTATTTCGTAGGGGTAGTTATAATTCTGGTTATTCTTATTGTGGAAGGAGTATTGCGATTATTATGGAAGGAGTGTTGCGACTAAACCTGACCGAGAGAAAAGAAGTGGCAGTGTAGTGATGTTCGTACAATTACGTAGTTTAACCACTAATTAAAGTAAGGGAAGTAAAGGGATCGTTTAAAAATGAGAAGAGTTTAGTAGGAAGGTATTAGACCTGATTAGGGCTAAGAACATAGGAAAAAGAGCTTTGAGTATACGAGGGAAGGAGGGTAGGTCGTTATTTATAAGGTCCAGGTAGTGGAAAGTTGAGGGAGTGAATTAAAGTTGCATCTTAAACTAATATGAGAGTATTAATTAGTAGTGAGACATTACTCTACGGATTGTTTTTATTTATCCAATTAGTGTATTAAGGTAAGTACGTAGTTATTAGGAAGGTAGGGGGGGCTGATTATTGTATTGTTTTCCTTTTCCGGTGGAGTAGGTGCAGTGACTTGTTTCAGTTTTGATTAGATAGGCTATTCCTTCCTTTTTCTGGTTACTGCTGAATCCGGGTTATAGGTTCCCTATGTTAACTCGTTATAAAAGAGCCCTTTCTCTCCTTCTCAGATCTACTTCTTCCCGGCTAACAATAACTTTAACCACCTCTTATCAATTTCTGCTATTATGTCCCTAATTCCTCACTTTTAGACCTAATTAGATGGTCATAATGCCTCCCAAGGAAATCAATTATAAGCATAAGTGCACTACTCCGAGCCCTGAGACTCCATAGTTTCTTGATTACCCCCACCCGAAGGGTGGCCAGTACATCACCATCAATAACACTAACCTTATTATAGGTCCTCCTATTTTATAGTCTTTTTTTCCTTTAGGGTTAATCAGAGTTATAAATCTCTACTTCTCTTATTTAGGGCTATCTTAAACCACTTATCGGGTTATTATACTATAAGGTCCAATTCGCCGACGTTATTAAGTATAACGATACTCACACTAAGGTAACTTAATAATTCTAATAAGCCCTTCCTACTTCCCATCCAAGCCTAATTATGCGTAAATACAATCCTAATAACATATTTCGCCGTCGGGTTTTTATATTATTAACCCACTAAGGACACTTTAAACTTCTAAAATAAAAGCTTAAAGGCCAGCCGAACATTAGTATAACTCTTATTATCCATATAACTAATGGTTAGAACTGTGTTCTTTACTACTATTATAAGGAATAGTGGTATATATTATTCACCAACTTTAATCACGGTATTATTATAGCTTTTTTTTAGGAGTATATACTTTTACCTAGTGAGTATAGTAACACTTACTCTAATTACCTTTTTTACGAGACTAAAACCTATTATTATTACTATAACCCTAATTTTTATACGATATATAACTACGATGCTCGGCTACCCAATAAAAGTGTTTATAGTAAAGTCGGTTAATCGGTCATCCCTAATAACACCCTAATAATTAATTCGCAGTACTACTTTCAGGAGGATATGGTCATAATAGAGGCGGAGCAGTAGTAGGAATATAGTTATAGGAAGGCCTAATCCATCCTACGGCTAACATTATTCAGCGATAATAAGCGGTTCATAATTTTAAAGGATATAGAGTATTTGGATTAGCCCTAATCAGGCTTGTGTATACTAGTCAGGATAGGAAGCAGGGCGCTGGTCTTCGAGTTAAGGTGCTTCTCGTCTTTAAAGCACTTCTAAGGGTCTTAAAAAGAAGGGCTTTTTATCCATTATTATAATAAATATTATAAGTTTTTTTTTAATATAAACAACAAAATACAAAGAAAACATAATAGTAAACTCTAATCAGGGGTAAAATACTTATCTAAGTGTTCAAAAGCGATGTTAAATACCACTAGTGCATCTTCGAAATATAAAAAAATACTAAGGAAATACATAGTAATATTACCCCATATTAGCAAAACGTTGCCATAATATAACTCGATGTGCACAAAATATAAAAAAATACAGCCAGATGCGGCTAATCAGGGCTACGATACAAGCAAAATGCAGCTAAATACAAGTCAAATATAAGGAAATATTGGTTGGATGTTAGGGGGGGGGCCAATGTAAGGGAACAGCGCACAATATCAAGGCATTTGGTTACTCAAATAACAATTCAAAAAAAAAAAAAAAAAAAAAAAAAGGCAACAACTTTGCAACAATTGCACAAAGAAAACATGTTTACTATCAGCTAATTAGGTCCTAGTACTAGTAAAACTCTAGTATTATGCCTTTTCTACCGTTAATAACGGTTATAGGTTAACTATAACCTTTTTACTTAACTATTCCTATATCTCAATATTCTTTTCTAATTCTTTTCTTTTCTCCGCCTATTAGGCTTATATTATTTATAGTCTTGTGAGGGGCTATAAAGTGGCCTAATCAGGCGCATCGTCGTCATCGTCGGCTCCTAAGCCGTCTAGTAAACTTAGGAGGGCATCTTGCAACTCATCGCAGAGTTTATTCTTTACCTAATAAGGGTCTTCTAATTCCTATAACCCGCTGTCTTATTATATAAACTTTTTAAGATGGTATCCTCTGTACGTTCATTGCGTTATTTCGTCCCTAACTAGTATCTCTAAGTAGTATGAAGAAGCCGTTAGGTATACAGCCCTAATCCGGAGAGGGCCAGTCCATTAGTAGTGAATCTTTCACTCCTTCGACTTATTAATAGCTCATTTCTCATCGCAAACCAGTACAAGGTCTCCTAGCTATAATCGCTCCTTCTGGAGGGTTTTTGTATATATATTATTAAATCGGTCAGTCCACCATTAACGGACTTTAGCGATGCAAATAGCAGCTTCCTCCCTATCTTCGTCCAGTTACTAGAATACACGGATCCGCGCCGAGAACTCCTAATCAGGTGTATGGACATCGTTCCAGTCCAGAATCCTCTATATAAGGGTATTAAGCTCAATTAGAGTAACGGCTTTATAACCGTTTTCTAAATAAAAGGGCGTAAAGCCAGTTAGCCCTCTAATAGTCGTTCAGTCTACAAATAACGCCGTATACAACATAGTACCCCAATTCTTTCTCCCTCCGTCTGACCAGGTCAAAAAAGTATAGGTAAGTACCTAGTAACCTTTCTCATTAAACCCATTAGCCCTGGTGTTATACGCTAAAATAATTTTCCGATAAGAACTATACCTCTAATTTAGGTCTTCTATTACCCCTTTATTCTCTAATCCTCTATTGATAATTATTATCCCATAGACCCCGTGGCGATAAATAACGTCTTCCCATAGGAAATTCCTAACGGCCTTAGATATTACGGAGAGGGTTTAACGGACTTCTAGCTAACCTAATAGGTAATTCCTTGCCTCGATCAGGGCCCATTTACTAATCCATTATACGTTGAGTAAGATCCGGGTCTAAAGCAACCCTATAAGTATTATGGTGATATACTGGTCATCTTAGTGGCCTGGTTGGGCTGGTTAGTAAGTTGGGTATTCAGTTATTTACTTTTTAACGTCCTCCTATACCCCTTACTAAAAGTAGAGTTTAAAGACCCACTAGAATGTTATATTACGTCCCCGATAACCAGATTCTTTATAAGCTTATTTAATTAGATCTTTTCGGAGTTTTTCGTTGTTAATAACTCGTTGGGGGGTTAGGTATTAGTGGGTCGGGCATCGGAAAAGGTAGCCGCCCTTTATTATAAACATCCACGCCTAGGCCTTAAATCTCGGGTAGGCCGCTTTTATAATTCCATCCGGTTACAATAGGGTATTTAAATAATAAACAATTTATCGTATCTCATCTAACCAAATCTAATAAGGGCTAAGCTATTCATAAGGCATAGAGAAGAGAGGGGAGTTCAAGGGAATAAACGCAGCGTCGGGTTGGGTGGCTTAGGACATATAAATGGATACTAGGTAAATTTATGCGTCGATGAACTCTTCTAGCTTATTAGGGTCTTTATATTTAACTTAATTAGACGGGCCTAAAGGTTTACATAATAACCCGTCTACCACCGTATTCTTCTTCCTAGGTAAGTATTTAATATCAAAATTAAAAAGCCGAATTTATATAATCCATCGTATAAATAAGGCACCTAATAAATTACTCGCCCCGCCGTTCAACTAACCAATCAGGACCTAAGCATCGGTCTCTAAGGTGAATTATACACCGTAAATATACATCCTAAGTTTCTTTAAAGCCATCAAAATAGCCCTTAATTTAAACTTACCCGAGTCGTACTTAAGCTCAGTGCCCTTCTAGATACCACTTTTGTACTAAACAACTATACAACGCCCGTCGACTAGTTAACAAAGCACCACTCCCCAGCCCACTAAACTAGTATCGGTGTAAATAATAATCTGACCAACCTCAGGGCCATAATCAAACCTAATCAGGATAGGAGACGTCATCAGGGCATCTTTTAGGATATCCATTACTTATTATTGGATACGTCCCTAAGTAAATAATACGTTCTTCTATAAAAGCCCATATAAAAGGGCCGCCTTTTTAGTAAACTTCTTAACCTAAGATTAGTAAAAAGTAATAATACCTAAAAAGGACTGGACGTCCTCAACGGTGTAATAGGTTACCTATTCTATGATTTTCTGAGTTTTAGCTTAATTAGGCGCCCGGCTATTACAACTACAAAAATAGCCTAGTATTACCACCACTTCTTATGCCCATTAAGACTTCTCGGCCACCACTATACACCCCACTAATTTAAAGTTAACCAGAACTTTATTAATATTAATTAAATATTCGTATATAAAACACTATACACTAGGGATTAAGGTAATCTCTTTATTATCGTATTAGGAAGTAGGGCTTTTAATAGTGATATCGTCGAAGAAGGCTTTACAGTAATGGGGGATGAGATTATATAAGATTCTTATTATGATCTGTTAAAAGTATACTATAGAGTTAGTCTAACCCATTAGTAAAAAATAGAATTAAAGTAGCCCTAAAAGTGTTGAGAAGGTCGTATAGTTTTAGCTTGTTAGGTTAAGGGGAACCTGATTATAACCCGAGAAGAAGTTTAGTATTAAAAGGAACTAATAGTCACTATATTCTTCTATAAAAGCGTCTGCGTTGGGGGGGATAAACACATCTCGGATCATAACACTATTAAACTTTATAATAGAGTTAATAAGTTAGTAATTATTATCCTTTTTTTTAATGAGAAACCAAGGGTTCTTATATACGGTCTACGATTATTCGAGTATCCTACGCCTAATCCGGTCTCATAGTATTTCTAGGATATAATCTTATAGCACCACAGGGATTAGGATACCCTTCACTTACTATACCTTATATAGAACCATCTTAATCTCTTATAGTAGGGCCACTAAGGGGTTAACACTATTCGTATAAGTCCAGTCCTACACTAACGCCATCTCTTTATTTAATAGGATTACTTCTAGTAGATCTTTTTTGGGTTAATATAGGTGTAGGCACTTTTAGAGAATTACCACTTTCCTTTTATCCATAAAGCGCGTCCTAAAAGTCGTTTTAGTAAAGTGTAGGGTAATCAGGCCTATAAAGTGTCCAGTTTATTATCTTATCTTTAGTTCTACGACCTTCATCTTCTTAACCTTCTACAAAAAGTCTCCCTCCGGAATCGAACCGTCTAATAGTTCATCATTAACTAGCCGGATCTTCTAATCTTTTCTCTTATACATCATAGTAACAATAAAAACGAGCTAATCAGGTATAGGGTTTATTAGAAGGTCCTGATTTCGTTAGGCTTATCGTCACTTTTATCGTTACTCGAAGGCGTAGTATGGTCAGAGGAGGCTGACCACCAGCTTATCGATCTCGCACCAGCACTTGTCTCTACAACGGACCTCCTTTTTTATTATTACCTTAGTTAGGAATACGTTGACTTTCAGGGGCTAATTAGGTTTATATAGTGTTTTTATCTCTATTTTATAGTTTTTATAATTATGTGGGTAGTTACTAGTCACTTACACAACTTTGTAAACTACCTCGATCAATGGTTAGAACTCGGATTTTACTAATATCACCATAATCTCAGTTGCCGTGTCTTCGTCCAGGGTATACACAATTTCATCCCCACCTTCTAGGTCAGGGTAAGTCTGATTAGGGCTAGGGTCGTATATTCCCCCAGTAAACTCACTAGTATTATCGCTGGGATTTAGTTTTCTTATTCCTTTAGGGCAGCCTAATAGTTTTTCTAATCGGGGAAATAATACTCCATTCCCCCTTCTAATCCAAGGTTTATAAAACCCACCGAGATATAAATCGTTATATCATCTATTCTAATTATGGCCCTAATTAGGTTATTCGTATACTCCTAGGTAACTTAGCCGGTAATAAAAAAGGGTCCTCTAAATAAGGCAGTATTGGTGAAGTTTATACTGTTCTCTAGTACCACGAAGAAGTTGGTCGGAACCTTATAATCTCTAATCTAGACGTAACTATAGACACCTCCATCGAACTTCGAGCAGCCGTTCTCTTCTGGTGTTAAGGTCTATATAAAGATTATCGTTTTCGTCGAAGGTAGGTCATTCTCCTTAACGTACTAGTTATTAACGATGTTAATTATTACCCCTAAATCAAATATCACTATAATCTTCTCATTCTAATCAGGTAAAGAGCCACCAATAAAGACCTTAATCTTAAAGTGTAAAATCATCTAGGAACTAAGAAAACGATTCCTTTCCTCACTTCCAACAGGGGAGGCTAAAACGCCGACCTTAGCAGTATACACAACGGGAATCCGGGCTTTGTTGGGCTCATTATTATACTTATCGATAATCTTTATAACTATCTTTCGGCCTATAGCATCATCAATAATACTAATCAAGCCCTAGGGTACGGGCAGGTAAACGTCACCGGCCTAGGTCTCATCGAAAAGGTATTAAACAAGGTTAGTTATATAAAAACAGTATACGGGCCAGATCTTTATTACGATGTAGTTGGGCACCTAGACGGAATTACTAAACTTCCGAAGAGTAACCTAAACAGTAATTGTATTATCGTTAATAACTTCCTATACCCGATCAAATATAGGGGCAAGCTTTCTAGTCCTCTCAACGTCCATAATAGTTTAGGTTACGAATAGACTTTAGTTATAGGGGTTATCCCCTACTACTTAAATAACCTCTTCTACTTTTAACTTATACAATTCTAATAAAATCGAACTAACCTTCCTAGAAACTAGCTTAGTAATTCTACTCTAAATAATCTTTTAAAGTTAGGTAAAGTCACTGCGTTTTAATCGAAGAAGGACCGCTACATTTTTATTACCCGATTTAATAACTATAAAAGCCTTAACCTCCATAGTTATGAGAATTATCGCCGTTGTTTAAGGAGCAGGTAGGTATGCAGAAACGAAGCCTACTATCACTAGGGAAAGCACACTCTAAGGTATCTAAACCTAGGGGGCATAAGGACAACCAATTCCCTTATCTATAACCTCCTTAACCATCACTATAACCTTTGGGAATAATTACTAATTAACCAGGTAAATAACTAATACTAGTCTATCAGGCTAATAATAACGCTAAGTATCCTAAATAATCATATCTAGAACTTAATTAGTTATCCCTTGAGTTTTTAAGAGGTCACCGTATTAATAACTTCCTCTATAAAAGGTGATTAATCCGGTTTAGACGTCTTTTTATAGCTAGGTGCACTTCCAGAATAGGCAACTCATACACCCATTATACCAATAATAATCCAGCGGTCCAGGCACAAACCCAGGCTTCCAGAAGCTAAAAGAGCCTCGTTATTTAAAATTCTGGCGTGGAGTATTATATGACTACTAGTACGAGCTTTACTGGTATCCGCTAGAGTATTGCTGATTAGGGGGGGGATAATTCGATAAATAAGTCGTTTAGTAGCCCACATAAGCGACTCAGGCTGGCCCATAGGCCTGATCAGACGTCTATGGACGAGTCTCAAGGGCCTGAATAGCTAGCTGGAGGGCGTTAAGTTTATTAGTAAGGTCGTTAATATTAACTAATTCCTTAATAAACACCTCCTTTACTACAGTAAGTTGGCGTTTAATATCCAGGGTCACTAGGCATTTAAAGTAGGGGCTATATAGTCGATTAGGGCTAGAGTTACTAATATAAACGGTATTAACGGTTTAAGTGTTATTATCCAAAGCGGTGCTATCTCTAAAGGCGTTGCCGTATCGGAATTCCTAACTAATCCATACGAACAAACTAATCTTATACCTACTAAAATCACTATACTCAAAGAGTTAGGCCGTAATCATCACCATCTAAGTTACTATACTTATTATAATAAACTTAGAGAAATAGTGGGCAATAATTTCGATAAGCTTAGGGTTGGACATCACAAGTTTATTCCGGAGGAGGGCTTTAGCCTTAATGTTTTCGACTTTCTAAAAAAGCTTTACTACTCCTTCAAGGTCGTTGTCCTTAATCAGGCCTCCTTCACCAAACTAGCGAAACTGTCTATTCGGTCAAAGGGTATAATCCTTATCTAAATAACCAAAAGTGTTAAGTATATACTTTTTAGTGGATACCCAGGTAACTCCTAAGATTTCAACTTTAATAGTTAATTAGTATTTGTTAAAAAAGTATTAAAATAGTATTTTTATCTTTTCCTTATTAGAAAAGTAAGCAAAGTTGGCTTATACTTTAAACTTTTTTATAAAATTAGAGATATTATTACTACAAAACTTAGGCACTCCTTGGGCTCCGGGCTGGGGCATCTTAATAGTTACCCCTTTATTCTTATTACCGGTCACCTCCTTAAGGACTTCAACCAGCTTAGCGTAGGGGGCTATACTCTAGGCCTGATCAGAGCTTAATAGAGTTTACGAAGCGGGTTGCTCGTCAATCCTTTTACCCTTAACGTCGGGAACGTCGTAGAAGGGTGAGAGTATATCGTCCTACGAGGCGTCCCCATCCTCATAAGTCTTAAATACTTAGGGTTATATATTCTAAAACAATTCAGAAAGGTCTATAAGTATCGTTATAGGTTGGTCAGGCTAATTAGGTCGGATATACTATATAACTAGTTATCTTATAACACAGGGAGGCTAAATAAATAAAAAGGGATTGTCCATGGGGGGGGAGTTAACCTACATCGGGGAACACAATTCTAATAAAGCCCACCAAATAACTTCCCCCACCATTATCACTACTATTTTAATAACAAGAAATACGGTAATCAGGCCAAAATGCATAGCCGTTCTTCTAAATACCCTAAAGTAAAGGGCACTCTACTTCATTAACCATCCCAAAAAAACAAAATCTGTGAAGCGTAATCCCACTTATAATATCGTACTCCTAACTAATGACCATTCTTTCGTATCTACCAAAACTGTTCAATCTATTCATTCTATTCAAACATAGCTAATCAGACCAAGGGATCGCATCTGAATTAACCCACTCAAATATCAACCTTCTATGCAATACTTAAGGTCTACACAATCCTCGGTATAAATCCTAAAATAATTCATAATCATACTATCATTCTTACTATTCATTTATACTATCCTTTCCTTTTTCTCAGGTCTAACGTCTATTCACAAAATCTAATCAGGTCTATAAGCCTATACTTAGCTCCTTAGCCATCGTCGTTCAATTACAATCCACTTTCTTTTTCTCGTTTAGGTATTACCTAACCATCTTTCTCAGTGTTTTAACCAAACCCAAAGTTTTTCAGGGTTCTTCGTATACCCACGTTCAACACATTAAAACCGTCATAATTATCTAATTAAGCCGAATATTCGTCGTTTTATTAATATTACACCTTTATTATATTATATAATAAGATTAGGGAGGGGATAATAATATCATAGTAATAAGGAGATCGGGTATTCAATTCGCCGACAAAGTACCAGTACAACGGAGTAGGGGATATAATAAACAGTATATACTATATCATACAATATACATACTCTACTAACCACAAGTCGTGCACCCTCCGTCCCGGGTCCATAAAGGTGACTAACTCATACAAAACCACTTAACTAAAATTATAATCTAAGTAAAGAAACACCTTAAAACCTAATTAAGGCCAAAAAGGGGTTCTAACCTTGGATATAAATACTAATAAGTATTAGGGCCTTATTTACTCGGTAATAAAATAACCTCTATACTATTCACGGTATATAATCTAAGTGAACGGGTAAAAAAAGCTCTAAATACGTCTATCTAACTAACAATACTTACTAACGTTCCGTAATGTGTTACTTAATAGTCCGTTATTATATCCTCCACTAGAAATGCGTCCCCAGTTCCCCTCTCTCAAATAGCTCGCTAGCACCTGACTAAGGAAAAACCCGCTTAGCGTAAGCATTTCCCCCTGCACGGTTTCAATAGGGTACTAGGGATATCCTGTTTGCGTCTTAATAGTGTATTAGGAACTATTACTTTTTTACTAGGTCTAAACTAGATAATAAAGTTATAATAGGATAGTAATTCTAATCACCTAATCTGATGTTTACTTAACTGTTTCTTTGTTATGAAGTACTTTAGATTTAGGTGATTAGTTAGGATAGTGAACTCTTTTATACTCCGTAGTTCTGAATCCCAGTGCTCTAGGTAGTGTATTATTGCTAATAGTTCTTTGTTGTATATCGGGTAATTATATTCTACAAGTAAGTTCTTATGTGAAAAGAACACTATAGGTTTTAGGATCCCTTCGTTATTATATTATAATAAGGTACCTCCTATTATATAATTAAACGAATTGGTCTCGAGTACTATAGTTCGATTAGGGTCCTAGTGAGCTAATATAAGTGCGCTGATCAGGAGCGTCTTTAGCTCCTCGAATGCTTTAGTATACTCTTTACTCTAAATAAATGGTATATCCCTTTTAGTTAAGGTTATTAGAGGTTGTATAATCCCTGAGAAATTGGGTATAAACTACTGGTAGTAGTTAGTAAAACTGATGAACCCACGAACTCTTTATACTAATTGGGGTACTTCCTATCCTTGGATTACCTTAATCTTTTTAGGGTCCACACGAATTCCCTTATTAATATTAATAATAAACCCTAAATACTTAATACTCTTAACCTCGAATTCGTACTTATTAATATCCACATGCAGGCCTATAGCGCCTAGGTGCTCGAGGACCTTCTTAACCTTCTCTCTATGATCAGAGAAGGAGCTGTCCAAATAAATTAGAACATCGTCGATATAAGCTAAGTAAAACTCATCTAGGAAATCTCATAGGGTATAGTTAATATATTACTAGAACGTTACGGGGGTTCTAGTTAAACTAAAGGGGGTAACCATCCATTTATATAACCCATACCTCGTCCTAAACGCCGTCTTCTATTCATCTCCTTTCTTAACCCGGATCTTATAAAACGTAGTAATAATATCCAACTTTATTAACCACTTTACTTTTACTAATACCCTTAGGGTCTTACTGATCAGGGGCAAGGGGTATCGGTCCTTCTTTATAATAGTGTTAAGGGTACGGTAATCGACGTAAAACCGTAACCCTCCTCTAAGCTTCCGGACAAATAGAATGGGCGATGATGTAGGGGAGCTACTAGCCCTAATAAACCCTTTATTTAATAGTTCTATAAGGGTTCAGCATAATACAATTAACTCTTCCCTTAATATACTATATAAAAGTCCCCAGGTCACTAATTTATCTTAACTATAGGAGTTCTTCTTAATAGGGATAGTATAATTAACGTTCTTCTAGTGCAACGGTAATTAATTAGCCTTATTTCGATTAAAGATATATAGAAACTTATAGTATACGTAGGGAGTTTCGTCCTCGGGTCTATTTTTATTCTTAGTATTAGGGCCTTTTTAATATTAGCTAAACTTATGGAGAACGTATTTAGGGTGGATATACTAAGAGGGGTCTCTCTTCTCTTTTATACCCACCTAATTAGGGCTAAGAATACTAATCTAGTCTACTATTAGATTAGGAACTTTGGATCTTACTAGGCCTAACCCGGTTTCCTTTTTATTACTTAGTAGTCCACGATACTTATATGCAGAGTACCTCGCACTAGGTAAACTATAACGTCATCGTCAATTATCCAGGACCTTCTAAGGATAACGTTGTTTTTTTAGTTAGGAATAATATAAAAGAATAATCGGTATTGTTTATAACCATTAATATCAATATTAGTATAAATAACATAGTGGATTACACCAGGAAATATAGTGGTGACTTACATTAAGTTCCGAGGTGTAATACTAATACGTAGTAAACGGAGTTTCTTAACGAAGGCGTTGCTAATTAGGGCGTATATTAAACACCCTATATCAACAAGGGCAGTTATATAATATATCCCATTAATCCTAATATTAACATAAAATAAATTATAATCCATACTCTTTTTAACAACCTTCCATTCCTCCACAACTTATTCCTCCTAATAACGACTTTCACCAAAAGTTACTCTTTTCCCGAGTCCTTAGAGTCCTAATCAAAGCTATTATCTGTTTTACTCTATTCCTTAGTTTTTCCTTGAAAAGTTTTAGTCTTCCTTATCTCTTTTCAATCCTTAGAGTATTATTATTATATATGCCCTTTTTTATTACAGTTATAACATCTACGAACTTCCTCTTAGCTTGGCCATTTACGGACTTTCTTGTCCTTAGCTAACTTATTTACCTTTGTAAATTCCTACTCTATTTAATTAGGTTAGGGGGACTCTAATCGACTATTCTATTTTCGAGGGGACTTAGTTCTTATTTAGTTAAGGGTCAGTGATCTCCTACACTGACGCTCACAACGGGCTTAATAGGATTCACTATCTAATTCTAAGCTTATACTTAGGAGCATCTGGGTATATATAACGTATATTGTTAATTTATTAATTATACTAATAAGGGGAACTCTTATTATAGTATTCAGGGCTCCTTTAAAGTAGTTAATCCTCACAATATCTAACCAGTATCCTCCTCCTACTTCTATGAACTCCTTTTCAAACTTAGGGAGGAAATAAATGAAACTCTCGTTCTCCTTTTACCGTATAGTCCTTAGTTAATCAAAGGCTTATACTTCTACGTTAAGGTCCATATAATAACCCTTTAAATATTCCATAAATCTATCCGGGTTCTTTAACCCATTAGCCCCTCTTTACATATAATAAGCGCTTACTATAGTTTACACAGTGTTTTTTAACCTAAAATAGATATAAGTGAATATAACTAACTCTAAACCGAAGACTTTTTTATCTACACTTATTTTCCCTCTTATCTTAAGGTACTATTATTGAAATTTCTTATATAATCTATTATACTTTGGTGGGTTGGGAATCTAATATTTAACTTATTTTAGAGGTAGTATATAGACCTAATCGGGGGGAATTAGTATTATAAAAGGTGTTGGGGACTGGTTTATCATCGAGGTTGGGTACCTAGGTTTTACTAGGGCTTCCTACAACAATCGAATCTACTCTTATTAAGTCTCTTACTCGGTTGCTTAGGCAGTCCGTATCTCCTATAGTTGGGTTATAAGCTGTCCGATCAACTACATTAACTACTATGGGTTTCTAAATAGTTCAGCGTTACCTTCCATCGTTGCGTAGTTATCGCTTATCCTAGCGTTTTACGTTTAATAGTGACCGTAGTATATTTAATAATATAGTCGAGATACTCTACTACGAATATATATACGCATCTTTTCGAGTTTATAATAACCTTTAGGTCTAATTAGGCTATACTAATCAATTTTAGATGTTCAGGGACTCCTTAGGTCAACCCATTTAGAACTTCTTACTACTCTCATATAAATCATAGACTTTTATACTAGGCATTCAATTAATTACCTTTAATAATCTTAAAAATAATGTAACGGTCCAAGTACGTATATTATAACTAACTATAACAATTACTATGAGTATCTTTAAGATAAGGAGAAAGGAAGGAAAAGTCTGTTACCCCACAAATCCGTTGGATCCTGATTAGGTCTACCTGGGCTTGGTCAAGCTTAATAAGCAGCGGTTAGCGTTGAACATGGCCGAGTGGTTCTAAGGCCTCTGATCGGGCCTTGGCCCGTGACAATAAGCTGGAGCAAAGCCGAGGTTTAGGGGTAACAATACCGACCCCTATAGAAAATATAGGCACCGAAGCCCCCCTAATGGGTAGCCACCACCTCGTAATAGAGACACCGATGCGCTGTAAACTATTACTAATACCCTTAAAGTTCTCGGGGAAGTAGAAGGATTACCTTTTTTAGGCGTAGTAGATGAGGGATAAGATCGCCATAAACAAAGCATTCTACCCTATTAACTAGGAATTGTAGTACTTAATTAACCCTTATTTGGACACTAGTCCCTAGTAGGTGGTTACCACGTTCTACATAGCCGGGGGGCCTAAAAGCTAATATAACCCCAAAGATTTTATATCCTACTTCGATAAAACTTACTAAAACCCGAACACCTAACCCTAAACCATAACCCAACTATAAATCCTCCATTAAAAAAATAACAAAAAATTAGTTATTTTTTTATTAAAGTTTAAATGAACAATAGTAGATGTAGGAGGTGGTGTGTAGCCTAACACCGTTAAGATTATTATATTAGAAAATACTTTTATTTCCCACCTAAAGGAGCACCTGATCATTGTTTCCTTATTAAGGGAGTACACTTAGTAGCTTATTAGGGTATAGGACGTTGCTTAGAAGTTAGAGTGTATAATACCCGTTACTACTAAACGGGAGCGTCGCTGGTCCCTAACCCTAGCCCCTCCATGGAAGGATTACAATGGAGATGTTTAGATGATTAGCGTTGTTTACGCCTTATCGATTTCAAGGGAGGAGAAGGACCATAACCATTATTACTCCTTAGGTAACTTATTAATGGACTATTATGAGTATTTTTATTATAGTAAAGAAGGTTATATTACTAGGAATTATTAGAAAAAAGTTCCTAAATAAATAAAAGTTATTTGTATTAAGGTAATAAAAAAGTAAAAAGATCCTAGGTTAAAAGAAGAGGATTAAAAGGCCACTAATACCTCCTCTAATAAGGACGACTTAGGAAAAAAGTAACTCTAGTACAAAGTTGGGTACTAGAGTTGATGAAGGAGGAAGCCAAAGGATGGGAGTTCTACTAAAAAGAGTAGTAGTAGAGGAGCTAAGGGTCAACTATTATTCAGGTAAGGATTAACAAAGGACATTTGATATACGCCCTCATCGATATTAGCTACGACGTCTACGTAATAGTAGATTAGTCTCTTTCTAAACACCTCCGATTACCAATAGTGGATTAGAAAAAGTGTGCTCTACGAGGGTATACATAAGATGGGCTATCACCTAGTGATACCCAGGGTATGGTTATCCTGGATTTGGAATTAAGTGGTTATACTTAGAAAATTTACGTATACGTAGTAAAGGGCCTAGACCCCCCCATATTCCTAGGGAAGTTATAGATAGAAGTGAACTGTGTAATGTGTAACACCGTTGTTTAGTGGGCATACTATAATAAAGGAGGAGTAGATGTATACCTCTCTAATTAGGAAGAACTAGTTACTATAAAAGAGATTTATATAACCTAATTACTAATGGCCCCTGTGTTTATAGTTATATACTAATGAGTGAAGTATTAAAGGGTATTAGAGGCCTAAGTTATAGTTATAAGTTTAAGGGATATCGAGGATATACTAAAAAAAAAAGAAGTTTATGAATATAAAGGAACTCGTCCTAGGTTAGGTCTATAAGGAGTTTAAAAACCTATTTGACTTAGAGAAGGTGTACTTGGTACCCCCTAGGAGGCCAGGGGTTAATCATAAGATCCCCCTTATTAAGGACACTCACGGCCAGGAGCCTACACTTCCATGGGGACCCTTATATGGGATATCCCATAAAGAACTCTTAGTCCTAAAAAAAACACTAAAGGACCTGCTAAACAAAGGGTTTATTCAAGCTAGCAGCTCACTAATGGGTACCCCAGTGTTATTTATTAAGAAGCCTGGTGAGGGAATTTAGTTCTGTGTTAATTACTGAGCTCTTAATAGCATTATAAAAAAGGACTATTATCCATTACTACTTATATTAGAGACCCTCTAATGGGTAACTACTACGCAATAATATATAAAACTTAACATCATGGCCGCATTCTATAAAATTCGGATTACAGAAGAAGACGTCGAAAAAATAATATTTTGTATAAAATACGGACTCTTTGAGTGGTTGGTCTGCTCTTTTAGATTTACCGGGGCCCTAGCTATGTTCTAGTAGTATATTAATATAACTCTCCAAAATTTCTTAGATGACTTTATTACTACTTATTTAAATAATGTCCTAATTTACATATTTAGGTCAAAGAAGAAGCACGAAGAGAAGGTATAGGTGGTCCTCTAGTGCTTAGTAGAGGCTGGATTATGACTAGACCCTAAGAAGTGTACTTTTTTAGTTAAGACCGTGAAGTATATTAGGTTTATTGTCACCGTTGAGAAAGGGATTTTATATGACCCCGAGAAGTTAAGAGCTATTGCTGAGTAGCTGCCCCCTAGGACTATAAAGGGGGTTAGAAGTTTCCTTAGGTTTGCGAATTATTATCGCATTTTTATACCTAATTATATTATTATTATTAAGCCCTTTACGAAGCTTATAAAAAAGTCGGCTATGTTCTACTAGGGACCTAATTAAAAAAAAGGATTCTAGGAGCTTAAACGGTTATTTAGTATAAAGTTAGTGCTTCGCCGCTTTAACTTTAAAGAAAAGATAATAGTGGAGATAGATTATTTAGGGTTTGCTTTAGGTACTACCCTTATATAAGAAAACTCTGATGGGCACTAGTACCCCATTATATTCCACTCATAAAAGCTATTATTAACCGAGTATAACTACCCTATTCATAATAAGGAACTACTCACTATACTCACATACTTTAAGGCCTAGAAAATAAAACTATAAAATATAAGCAACTTTAAAATTCTTATAAATCACAAAAACCTTAAACACTTTATAAGGAAATAACAACTCACCAAGAAGTAGAGCTGGTGAACAAAAAGGTTAACCTAATATAACTTTTATTTAGAGTACTAACCAAAAAAGGAAGCAATAGTCCCCGATGCCCTCTCTTAGAGGGAGCAGGACACCCCCCAGGGCTAAGATAATAAAAGAGAACAGGGACGCATACTCCAGTTAATACTACAATGGAGCGGGGGATGCAGTGAACAGTATATGCTGTATTGTATAATATACACACTCTACTGACCACAGGTCGTATACCCTCCGTCCCAGGTCCGTGAAGGTAACTAACTCGTACGAAACCGCTTAACCAGAACTATAATCTAGGTAAGGAGACACCTTAAGACCTGATCAGGGCCAAAAAGGGGTTCCTACCCTGGATATAGATATTAGTGAGTGTTGGGGCCTTATTTACTTAGTGGTAAAGTAACCTCCGTACTATTCGTGGTATACGATCTAAGTGAACGGGTAAAAAGAGCTCTGAATACGTCTATTTAATTAACGATGCTTACTGACGTTCCGTGATGTGTTATTTGATGGTCCCTTATTGTGTCCTCCGTTAGAAATGCGTCCCCAGTTCCCCTCTCTCAAATAGCTCGCTGTCACCTGACTAAGGAAAAACCCGCTTAGCGTAAGCATTTCCCCCTGCACGGTTTCAATACCTAACCACACTATCCCTAAGGAAAAAACTAGTACTCCCTAAGTAGACCATACCACAAATAACTTACTAATACTCCCATACATAATAATATTCATAAATAATAATAAGTTATTGTCACGGGCCGAACCCGGTGGTTATGCCCGGGCTATGCCCGTGCTCGCACTGGTGCCCCACCGGTGCCCCACTAGCGCCCACCCCCTAGGAAGCAGAGATTTCGCGCCATATCGTAGTTTACCCTTTTCCTCTTCAGCTTGAAATAAACAGTATTTGGCTACCTTTCGGTTGAGACAAGGCCTAGGACCAGCCCTTCGCAGTTATAAATACTTTAGGACCAAACTATTAAAAAAAACAAATTATATTATTAAACTTATAAAATAGTAAAACAGGGATAATACAATTTCCCACTAGAGTTATAACTAAAAGTCCAGATTGTGGAATATATAATTAATAAGTAATAGAGGTTGATGTTCTGGGATAAAATATGGGTTCCTGGAGGAAAAGATGATGACGACCCTTTAAGCTTATTATGGATAAGGGTTATATAGGAGTACTATAATTCTAATACTAGTGGTCACCTGGGGTGTAATGGTATATTCGAGATTGTAAACTGACGCTTTTATTGGTCGGGGTACTCTTAGATAGTTAGAAGGTTTACGAGAAACTACTATGTATATAATGGTATCCATATTTAGAGGTAAGCTAAGAAGGGGTTACTTAAGCCCTTACCTGTCCCCCTCTGGATAGGTAGTGACCTATTAATGGATTTGTCGCAAAAGTGGAACCACTATTACGGGACAGTAATTGTGGGCTATATCATGACACACCCCCCCAGACCGAGGAGAGAAGAGGTCTGCTGACTAAGCAATCAGCACCGGCTTACACTCGCAGCTGACAAGCCAGTCTTTGTTGACTGTTACTGGGTACCGGCCGCTCCCAGCTGGCAAGTCTAACCTTCCATTTCGGTGACTTGCTGCTGAAGCGAGACTGGGTGAGCACAACGAGGCTCGAACCCATGGCCTCTAGGTCGGCCCACATACTACCACTTTAGCGAGGCGTTTAGCCATTCAACCAGAGGGCTCGTAGAGACAAGGGCTCATAACTGTCGCAAAAGTGGAACCACAATTACAGGACAGTAATTGTGGGCTATATCATGACAGAACTAGTATCCAAACAAGAGTTAATTAGGTACTATAATTCCTAGTTAATAGAGTAGAACGCTTTATCCATAATAATCTTATCCCTCATCTACTATACCTAAAAAGGATAATCCTTCTACTTCCCCGAGAACTTTAAGAGTATTAATAACAGTTTACAGTACATCGGTGTCTCTATTACAAAGTAGCGATTACCCACTAACGGGGCTTCGGTACCTACATCTTCTATAGGAGTCGGTAATATCACCCCTAAACCTCGGCTTCACTCTAACTCATCAGAGAGCTTAACAATCCTCACTTATAGGGGCCCAAGGGCCTCGTTTAAGGCTAACTATAGTTGGGCCTATAATTCATTAGCTATTATACTAATTAGTATCTTCTTCTTAATTAGTGGGGAGCTATACTTTACCCAACGTCCAACACTCATCGATTTATCGTCAAGGAGCTATACTCAACCTGGGATTCCACTTCGTAACCAGTAAAGAGCCGGGCTCAACCTAGCAGTATCTTATATAATAGATAAAACTAAGCTTCAAATATACGAAGGGCTGGTCCTAGGCCTTATCTCAACTAAAAGGTAGCTAAATACTATTTATTTTAAACTGAAGAGGAAAAGGGTAAACTATAATATAGCGCAAGCCGGCGTGGTGTAGTGGCATACACCTGGCAAGGCCTCTGGAGCCCAGAGGTCGCTGGTTCGATTCCAGCCGCTGGCAACTGCTTTCACTACCTGTGGGAAGGGTAGGGCAGAGCCTAATGCGGGGCCTAGGACCCTTTCCAGGCCCCTGCCAGGGTTTTCTCATATCCACACCCTCCGACCAAGAAAAAGTGGATATGCGGTGTGTACACGTCGTCAACCTAGTACTGGGGCAGGAATGGTTTTGTGCGAATCAGAACATGTACGAGGGCCTTGTTATAGTAGGCGCCCTCTCTAGACATATCCGGTATTGAAAAGCCGCAATAAGAATGCAACTGGGGCACCAGCGGGAACCAGGGACAGATTGAACGCATAGTAGCTAATAGGCAGGATTTGGAGGACGATCTGAACCGTATCTAGTAAGAGTTATAGGGCTACGGCTCTCCACGCCACATACCCCTCGGGAGGTCTGCCGCAAGGGCGTAGCCCTTGCCGCCATGGCGTTAAATACAAAACAACAAACAACAATAATATAGCGCAAAATCTCTGCTTCCTAGGGGGTGGGCGCTAATGGGGCACCGGTGTGGCACCGGTGCGAGCCCGGGCATAACCCGGGCATAACAACCGGGTTCGGCCCGTGACAATTATTATTATTATTGAGTGGGTATCTGTCGGATTCAAGGGTCAATCCGTGATGTATTCAATAATGTGTAATTGTTCTACTTCTCCCTGTTCTTTAGGGGCGAACTTAGCCCTTAAGGTGGCTAGTTCAAGGGCGCATTTCGGCCCATCATTGTTCCACGCCGCGCACGGCCCTTTGAGCACGCCGGAAGCGTACTAGGCACTTAGTACAACGGATTCGATACGCCCCTTCAGGGAGGCCTCCGTCTAGTGGGCTTCCTACTACCTAATCCACCCTTTAATAGCTATTTCTAAACGCTATAATTGTCTTAAGACTTGAATTCCGTTTTCCTATGTCTAAAACACTTCTTAAATGTCCTTCCCGCGGGGTTCACGAGCCCCAAGAGTGTGAGGAACATAAGCCTCAACGTCTCATATACTATCCTTAGCTATCCCAGCCTCCCAGCGGGCCTCATCTTCGGTGAGGTCGCAGCGACGGCTGTTCTCGAGACGAGCCCGCTGGTCACTTATATTTAGTTATGTAAAAAACACTTTTATTAGTTCATTTACTATTAGCTCGGCTAATAGTGTATATGCGACGTTAACGCGGTTATTCTCAATTTCTTAACGTAACTAATAATTATAAATATCGATGTAGCACAGGTGTATTTATAATTACACTTGTTCTATAATCACAAAGTACACGGTTTACTAATTATTGTATTATATGTGAATTCGTGGTTAAGAGTGTGTTTAAAGTGTAAACTCAGTACTCTAAACGTCCTCTGTGGGGAATTGTATTTATAAAACGGATATTAGCCGGCTTATAAAAATAACTTCTTTTATTATGTATAATAAGGTGAGAAGCTCGGCTTTTATTATTAATGTTATAACTATTTATTATTTATTTACTTTCTACACAACGGTCCCACCAAAAAATCACATTACAAATACTTAAGAGCTCTTCTGATTTAGTATATTATTAATGAAACTCGCATCTAAAACAACTTCTAAAATATCTTCAAAACTACCCAACATAGCTCCGTATTCTAAACAAAGGAAGCGTATTAAGTAAAGGTTGTCGAATTCGCTGTACCAAGCGCCTAGTACGCTTCCGGCGCGCTCGAAGGTCCGCGCGCGGCGCGGAACAATAATGGGCCGAAATGCGCCCTTACACCAGCCACCTTAAGGGCTAAGTTCGCCCCTAAAGAACAGGGAGAATAAGAACAATTACACATTATTGAATACATCACGAATTGACCATTGAATCCGATAATTAACAGTCTGATATATGCTGAAAACAGCTATTAAACCGAACCCTACCTATAACCACTATTCTTATGTGTAATACTTATTTAATAATAACAATAACGACCCCTATTACGAAAATTATACTTTAGACGACTAGGGACTAGGTCCTTTAGTTTAACTAATTATAATCCTAAGCAAAGACCTATAACTTGTGGGACGTTATAGACCCATCGGTTAAGTATTCTAAGAGTACCGGAGAAGAGACCTACGAAGAGATTACTCGAATACTAGAGTGGCCGGCGATCTCCGACCACCCAAAGGCAATCCGCTGAAGGGCCAGAAGCGCCTTAGGAAGTAGCGTAACTTAAGAACTCGACGAAGTATTCGTCCTAGGCCCTGAAGCGTCTATGGAACGAGTTCACATTCTCGAAGACCTATCCCCTGTGAACCTCGTTTTATATAAAGAACAACGAATAGAATATAATAATATCCATAAATATTATACTAAACGAATAAAAGGTGTATACGCACTTTAGAACTAGTTCTATAAAACTATTATTTTGGACCTTCTTAAGTATTATTATACTATGAATAAGGGATTTAATGAATGGGTCTCTGAATTATAAATCCGTGTTAGAGGTGTATTATATGAGCACTAAGTGAACGTAGTAGAAGTATATTCTAAAGTTTTAAATTATCCTAATAAGAAGAGATTTATTATATAAAAGGATACCGAGGATTAGATTAACTATTAGGAGAGCGTTCTCTATAAAGCTTAAGTTGTAGACGTTCCATAAGCTAAATACTCGAGTACTTGGTTTCCAGAGTTCACGTAAACCCTTAGCAGAAGCTTTATTAAATTATGGATTTAAATTTACTAATTAATAATTAGAACTAAAGTAATAAATAACTTATTTACACTAAGTAAAGTCCTCGTTAAGGCTCGATAAGTCCTCTATTAAATAAAGGATATATGGAAAACTGGACGAAGAGTATTTAGACCTATAGCGATAACCGGCGGACCAGCTAATAGTGACGATAAACTATAATAAATAAGGACTTAACTGCGAAAAGCTTATAGTGGAGGTCGTGGAGGCCGTGGAAGGGGTAATGGGAAGAGTAAAGGTAAATAGTCGTATTCCCTAGTTAATAGATCTAGTAACTCTGATGAGGGTAGGATGTGTATAGTATACCTAAAACGAGGTCACTAGTTTTCAAAGTGCTGGTTAGTCTTCCCTAATAAGTGCCTTAATTATATAAAATAGTTTCTACGTAGAGCTCTTAGGAGCTTGTTTAGTGTAGGTTAAGGGAATGGAACAACTATTATTAATACTATTTTATCCTCTATTAGTTTATAATCTAGGACATCTTAATTATGGATTTTAAATAACTTACATATATAACTTCGGTTTATGCACCTAATATAAGTATTACCCGGGCTAATATCCCACCAAAGACCCTTCCAGCATAAACACTTCAAAGAGACAAGGTTACTTATAAAACCTTTATAGAGCACTGTGTTATATAAGCGAAACTTAAACGGCTTACCATCTCGCCCCTTAACGTATATCTCCACTATTCTAAAGTCATTAATTGCCACTTACTGAGTACCTACTTAGAGGTAGTTACTAAGCATAGTGCTTATTAATTATATAAACTACGAGGGGTTATTAAAAACGTGGATTATAGCTCTAGAGTTAAGGATTATAAATCTATAAAGTGAGTATGTTTTATGAAACGCCGCTAAGGCGGCTTAAACATAAGTATAATAACGTCCTATAAGTTAACTTAATTCTATAATAAACTTAAGCTTTTAAATGCATTTAGTAAGGTTTCTATTATTCTTAAATTACTTAATAATAAACTTCTTAAATACTCAATCATAATATACGTAATCAGGGCACTTATTAGGGAAGACTAGCTAGCACCTGGAGAGCTAGTGCCCTCGTTTCAGGTATATAATACACGTCCTGCCCTCATTAGAGTTGCTCAATCTATTAGTTAGGGAGCGGGGCCGTTTACCTTCACTCTTCCCGTTACCCCTTTCGCGGCCTCCGTGGCCTCCACCGCGGGCCCTTTATGGTTAGGTCCTTAGTTGTTATAGTTCATCGTCGCTACTAGCTGGTCCACTGGTTGTTGTTATAGGTCTAAATACTCCTCGTCTAGTCTTTTGTATATCCTTCGTTTAGTGGAGGACTTGTTGAACCTTAGCGAGGACTTTACCTAATATAAGTAGGTCATTTATTATTTTAGTTTTAATTATTAATTAGTAGGCTTAAATCCATGGTTCAATAAGACTTCTACTAAGGGCTTACGTAAACTCTGGAAACTAAGTACTCGAGTATTTAGCCTGTGGGACATCTACAACTTAAGCTTTATGGAGAATACTCTCCTAGTGGCCGATTTAGTCCTTGGTATCCTTTTATATAATAAGTCTCTTCTTATCAGGATAGCTTAAGACTTTGGAATATACTTCTACTATGTTTACTTAGTGCTTATATAATACACCTCTAATGCGGATTTACAGTTCAGAGACCTATTTATTAAATCCCTTATCCATAGTATAATAATACTTAAGAAGGTCTAAAATAATAGTCTCGTAGAACTAGTTCTAAAGTGTATATACACCTTTTATTTATTTAGTGTAATATTTATGAATATTATTATATTCTGCTCGTCGTTCTTTATATAAAACGAAGTTCATAGGGGATAAGTCTTTAAGAATTTAAGCTTGTTCTATAAACACTTTAGGGCCTAAAACGAATACTTTATTAGGTTCCTAAGCTGTACTATTTCCTAAAATACTTTTGGCCCTTCAGCGGATTACCTTTAGGTGATTAGAGATCACCGGCCACTCCGGTATTCAAATAATCTCTTCATAGATTTCTTCTCTAGTATTCTCAAAACACTTAACTAATAGGTCTATAGCGGCCCACAAATTATAAGTCTTCGCTTAGGATTATAATTAGTTAAACTAAAGGACCTAATCCCTAGTTATTTAAAATATAATCTTTGTAATAGGGGTTATTATTGTTATTATCGAATAGGTATTACGCATAGGAATAGCGGTTATAAGTAGGGTTCAGTTCAATGGCTATTTTTAGCACGTATTAGACTATTAATTATCGGATTCAAAGGTCAATCCGTAATATATTCAATAATGTGTAATTGTTCTACTTCTCCCTGTTTTTTAGGGGCGAACTTAGCCCTTAAGGTGGCTTGTTCAAGGGCGCGTTTCGGCCCGCTATTATTCCACGCCGTGCACGGCCTTCGAGCGCGCCGGAAGTGGATTGGGCGCTTGGCACAGCGGATTCGACAATTACTTTTTGCCCATATGAAGTCTACCCGTACTAGTGAGATAACTACCACAAAAAGTTTAACTCCAGTTGCGTGCTATTGAATCAAATTCTACACTGTATTCACCCTACGCCTTCTGGCTATCGCATGGAATGTTAGACGGGACATTGGTAGGGTTCACAAAGTAGTCGTGGTACCAGTAAACCTGGTGCTCGGCCGTGGTCGACAGGTTCGGCGCGGCGTCGACCGACTGGTTCGTCTTGAGGACGGTGTACTGCGTCTTGTAGCTGCAGCCCTAGTGGTTAGACGTCTATTCCCTACATCCATGTCTCTTCGGGGAAAAGACTTACTATATCTGCGAGCAGTTACCGGCCTTGAAGTTGTTCTCAATACGCCCGTGCGCCTCGTAGACGGTTGCGGTGGCGTTGTTCTCCACGACGAAGGTCGTGTTTGGGAAGTGCTGGATCAAACGTCAGCTTTGTGGGGCAAGCATGCATGGGAGAGTTAACACGTACCGTCAAAGACATGCTGCCGTCGGTGGGCAGGAACTGTTGCTTGCACTTGGTGATGGCCGCGGCGCCGACGCAGTGGATGCTGAGCGTCGTCTGCATGCCATCTTCGGTGAAGAAGTCGGTGTAAGCCGTCGTGGCGGTGGGGTCCTCCGCAGGTGTCACCAGCCTATTGCGCATTAGTACAGGCATTTTTCCATTGATTTGGTACATGTTATTAGTTGACTTGCGCGTTGAGAAACTCCTTGAACTCGGGCTGCACGCCGGGCTGCGGGTCGTAGTCGGTGAAATCGATCGCAGCGACAAAGCGTGCGGCTACGAGAGTGGCGAGACCGAGGTTGACATACATCTTGAATCTGAAATTCGAAAACTTTAAAAAAGAAAGTAGTGAAAAAGATGAAGTGAGCGAATGTGGAGAAGCTGAATGAATGTTGGTGAGTTGCAAGAGTTGTCGTCAGTTGAGAACTGCAGCCGGTGGGATTTTATAACCTGGAACGAAAGACTGCCCAGCTCCAGGTTAGGAAATACTCAGTATGACCGCATGCAAAGTGCCGACCAACCCGCAATCGCCGGCCTCCAATATCACTGTTTCAGAAATAAACGACAGAGCCTCATAGGGCGCGCCGATTATAAGGAGGCGCTCATTCTCCCTCCAAAACACCGAGAGCGAAAATCCCTCATGTAGAACGTTCCATCTTGCACCGCCCCTATTTTCTAGGCTGAAAGCGAGTAGCGGGAAGAAAGTCAATTAGGCGACGACCAAACCACAACTCCCATCTGTCCAGTGAGCAACCGTTCGGCGCCGCACGAGCCAGCCCAACAGCCGCAGCAACCGCCGAGTTGCCCCAGATAGACTGCCATTTTCTGGGATTGAGGCTGTCGCCGGGCTGGGGTGCTCCCTGTCGCGACATGGGACGAAGGTTTGCAGGGCCGCCTGCGGGCTCCAGGCCGTCCGGCACAGCCGGCACAGCCGGCACCTCCGATGGGACGGTTCACCATGTGAAAAGGATCCTATTCTGAGCCTGGTAAGGCGATGCAATTACGATTTCTTAAAAGGTCGGATGTCCAACTAACTTCGGATGGCGTGATACCAACATTATCGCTCTGCCCAAGATACTCACTCTCATTCATTACATCCAGTCCTCCACCAAAACCAAAACCAACAGTCTTTACCGTTCGTAAACCCAACCCACCAACCACCATGAAGCCTTCAACCTTCCTCCCCGTCCTCTCCGCAGCCCTGGTCAGCGCCGTCGACATGACCCCCTACAAGCCCGACGCGGCCGTGGATGCGGGGTTTGCTGCCTTCGTCGAGGAGTACTACCTCATCTCGGAGGACAAGAACGCCACGACCACCTTCACCGACTTCTGGCCCGCCGACGGCGAGCTCGTCCTCGCGGGCCGCACCTTCTCCGGCTCCGCCACCATGCTGGGCGTCAAGCAGTCCCTGCTGCCCCCGAACGGGAACAAGTCGTGGTGGCACCTCATCCGCGGCGCGTCCGTCGCGGGCGAGTCGGACGCCGACAAGACCTTTGTCGCGAACATCGTTATCCAGACGACGTATGTCGGGGGCAACTGCTCCCAGGCGTAGTAAGTTTCGCTCTTTCTCAGTTGTGGAGAGGAAGGATTGCTAACACGTAGCAGTGGCAATGCCAGCTTTACGATCCTGAAAGACGCCCAGGGCTCGCCAAGGTTGGAGCCGCATTCACAGAGTCTCAGCGTGTACAACCTCACCGTGTCGACAACGGACTCACCCACCGACATCCCCTGCAGTTCATGAACAAGCCGCGCAAAGCTTGTATCGTCATCTCACTTCAAGGCACGATTGACGAAGTTGCGTAAAAATAGATTGTAAAACTTGTTTAAATTCGCTCATAGTTCGCTCATGCTTCGCAGCCGCGAAGCCGTATCCAGAAGCATGCAGGTGTCGCTATCTAAATGCCCAGTAATGACTGATTTTGTCCAGTGTGCCGTACCCAAAAAAATCCACACTGAATGTGTATAATGTCGTGCCGTTCCATATATAAAAAAACGCCGCTCGGAATAGTAATGACTAGGTTTTTGGTTTAATACCTCCGCCCCATATATATAAAGTGCTGGTCGTTCAAGTCGTCGCACCAAGGAAAATGTACACGCACTAAAACCAAACATGCCTTGGTCTCGTAGCTTTCAAATATGTTACAGAGAAGGGAAGTGTATCGATGCGCTCATAAATAAAAATTGAAAAACGTATAATGTGCGTTTCGTGAAGGAGACGCCAGTCAAGTTACTGGCCCCTCTCAACGTCTCTGTTGATGCTGTTTTGCTCCTCGGGCGAGATGACGATCGCGGGCGCAACGACCTTGGACTCGTCCTTCTCAGAGCCGGAAGAAGCACCGTTCTCCGAGGAAGCGGCGCCGGCATCGGTCGTCTTCTTGCTGCGGCGGAAGACGCGGCCGACGGCGCTGGTGGCCCTGGAGAGGGCGCGGTAGACGACAACCACGGGCCTGCCGACCGTCTTGGCGATCTTCTCGAACCACGCGTCGGGGAACAGGCGGATGAGGACGGCCATCGGGAGGGAGATGAAGGCGATGACGACCGAGACGGCCCAGTGCTCGGCGCTGATGCCGCCAGGGGTGATGCGGAAGGCCTCGCCGCCGACGTAGATGATGGCCACCTGCGCGCCGACCATGATGCAGTTGATGACGATGAAGAAGAAGTTGCGGTGCACGCCCTCCAAGATGTTGAATTTGTTGTCCAGGCGGCGGTTGTTGAACTCGTTGAAGATCTGCATCCACACAAAGGTGTTGAAGATCATGGAGTCGAGCTCGAGCTGCTGCTCCTCGTTGTTCGCGTCGTAGCCGAAGATGGCGTTGCCGGCGAAGTGCAAGATCAGGGTGGCTGTCAGCTGGAAGATGGCCTGGCCGATGATCATCTTCCACATGTTGATGGTGATGAGCGGCGCCTTCTTGCCCTGGGGCTTGCGGTCGAGGATCTTCTCCGTGGGCGGGTCCGTGGCGAGGGCGAGGGCGGCGAAGGTGTCCATGATGAGGTTGACCCACAGAAGCTGGACGGCGGTCAGGACGGAGTTCATGTCGGGGTCGGAGACGGCGGTAATGAAGGCGAGGAGAACGGCGGTGATGTTGACCGTGATTTGGAACTAGATGGTCCGTTAGTATTGTGATTGCATGGGGCGATTGGGTTGAACAAACCTGAAGGAACTTCTGGACGGCATCGTTCACAGCTCTACCCCATTTGAGAGCCGTGACAATCGAAGTGAAGTTATCGTCCATCAGTACAATAGCCGAAGCCTCCTTAGCCACCTCGGTGCCGGAAATACCCATAGAGAATCCCACGTCCGCGGCCTTAAGCGCCGGCGCATCGTTGGTGCCGTCACCAGTCACAGCGACGGTCTCGCCGAGTGCCTTGAGACGGGTGACCAAGATGCGCTTGTCCTCGGGCGAGGAGCGGGCCAGGACTTGCAGACGGGGCAGCTTCTCGTTCATCTGCTCCTCCGAGAGAGTCCTGAAGACAGGGCCCTCCATAATGAGACCGCCCTCCGTATAGATGCCGCACTCGGTAGCAATCGCCTGGGCAGTGACAGCATTGTCGCCAGTAACCATTCGAACAAAGACACCCGCATGCTTGGCCTTGGCAACGGCCTCGGGAACACCGGGTCGGACAGGGTCCTGAATACCCACGACGCCAACAAAAACCAGGTCGTGAAGGATATCGCCGAGGTCGACGTGGCCCTCAGATGTAGCATTGACGCCGTGAGGCGGCCACTGCGGGAAGTCCTGGTAGATGAGAGCGATGGTGCGAAGAGACTGCTTGGCGTAGGACTCGATAGTCGCCTCGAGGGTGTGACGGTCAGATTGCTCCAGCGTAGAGATGGAGAGGTCGGACACGTCGATCTTCTGAGAGCAGTATCCGAGGAGGATCTCAGAGGCGCCCTTGACGACTAGTCTGTAGCCAGCATTGTCCGGAAGCTCAATAACAGCGCCCATGCACTTCTTGCTCGAGTCGAAAGGCATCATTTGCACAATCTTCTCGTTAGCACGGGTCTCACCCAACGCCTGCATCCCGAGGTGATCCTTGGCGAACTGAAGCAACGCAGTCTCGGTCTTCGAACCGATGAAGGTGGCCTGACCATCTTCCTCGCCCTCAAAAGCCGTCGAGTTGATCGCAACCGACTGCACGATGAGCTTCTTCGTCGCAGCAGGGAGCGCCTGTGCGAACTGGACGGCCCCGGTAGCCTTCTCGCCGTCGGTAGACTTGGAGAAGCTGGCGGAACCGAAGGTGCCAGCGACAACCGTCATCTTGTTCGTCGTAAGGGTACCCGTCTTGTCAGAGCAAATCGTCGTCGCGTTACCCATTGTCTCGCATGCTCGCAGAACGCGAACCAGGTTGTTCTCCTTCAGAAGCCGAGTAGTAGCAAAGGCCAATGCGAGCGTGACGGCAAGTGGGAGGCCCTCCGGAACAGCCACGACGACAATCGTGACGGCCACAATCAGAATATCCATAAACGTCGAAGCCTTCTCGGCACCAGAGCGGGTGTCGGTCGACAGTCCGGCGAGGAAGCGGATGAGCAAGACAACAAACAAGAAAAGAGCGGCGGCGCTTCCGAGCTTAGCGATAGCCAGCGCAAGGCCCTCGAGCTTCTTCTGCAGAGGCGTCGACTCCGTCTCGGTACGGACCGACATCATGATCTTTCCGAAGCTGGAGTTGGTACCGACGGACGTGCAGACGAAGGTGCCGACGCCCTCGAGGACCTTGGCGCCGGAGATGATAAAGGGGTCGAGATCCTTGACGCCGTTGCCGGACTGCAAAGCTTCGAAAACCGCATCGCCGCCCGTCTTCTTGAGAGCGTCGGATTCGCCGGTGGCCGACGATTCATCGCACTTCAAATCATGGCCGCTGATGAAGATTCCGTCCACTGGGACCAGATCGCCGGGCTCGAGGTGGATAACGTCGCCAACCAAGATCTCGGCAACGTTAACCATGGAGGACTTGCCGGATCGAATAACCTTGACCTCGCGGTCCTCCTTCTTGGCGTTGAGCCTGACGAAGGCGCGTTCCTTTTGCCAATCGTTAAGAGAGCCGACGAGGGTGACGATCAGAATAGCCACAACGATGGCTACCCCCTCCACCCAGTCTACGGGTTGGCCCTCGCTAGGATCATGCTCGACTCCGAGTGTCTCGTAAAGACCTAGCGCCAGTGAAATCACGGCCGCAACCGTCAACAAAATAATGACTTTATCGTTGTAGGCATTCCACATTAGTTTCCATAACGGCGTTGCTTTCTTAGCGGGAAGAACGTTTTTGCCGTAAACCCGGATGCGGTCGGTGTAACGATCGCTACCAGCATGGTGCGCTGTGGCTGATGGCTGTGCACCCGTTGTGGCGAATGTTGGCTCCTTGTGACCGGTGGCCTCCAAGAAGCTGACCTTGCCGCGGGCTGATACCTCTTCATTCGAAAGACCGGCCTTGACGTCCGTTTGGAGGCCTGCCTCGATTCCGCGAAGCCCGCCGAGGGCCAAAAATGCTTGTAGAGATTTTGGGTTTAACAGTTTGTTGAGGTGCCCAGGGCTAAATGCGAACGGGTTGTCGGCGACGACGTAGTCGCCTTCCGTTCCGGGGTCGGGCCGGAGGGCGCTGTCGGGGTCTTCGGCCATGGTGGTGCCGGAATGCATGCTTGCCGCCGTGCTGATTGCCGGTGTGAGAAACGGATTTGAATGTGTCGAGATGGGAGACGGCGCTATTGTTGTCGCATCGTCTTGCTCGCTCCCACGACGATGGCGGGTGTCGACGCTCAACTGAGGTGGTGCAAGAGACGCCATTAGCACCAGTGTATAGTAGACTGAGTTAGAAGTGGGATGTTCTCATGAGCGACAAGAGGTGACAGATTCGGGTCGCCGCGCTCGAGATGAAAGAAAGGTGTTTTTGTGATAATTGTGAGGTTTGATCGGTGTCGTTCTGACGAATGGCGAATCGTATGGTGACACAAGGCAATATTTAGAGAGGTGATACGGGCAGTGCTGGTGAGGCAACTTGCGCGTCCGAGAGGGAGGTGGCAGAGTCTCAGAGGCGTACCGAATTCCAATAGCCTTGACAAGTCCTAAGCGCTGTGTGACTTGGCTGCCAAGCTGCGCCTTCTCTTTCGCCCCGTCTAAGAGAGTTTTGCGCTCCTGTCGTTCACCGACGCGAAGTCAGCCTGCTCACAGTGAAACCTGCGAGGCAGTGCTAGGCAGATGGGGAGGGGTTAGAGGTGGCGGACTATTGTCCACTTCCCGACGGAAAGCGTGGAGTTGCAAAGTAACGCCGAAGATTCAAGCTTGAGAAGCCATGATGTCGAAAAGGCCCTTACAGCTTGTGTCTGGTGATGAAGGAGAGAGAAAGATTTCAAACGCCCGGAGGCCTGCCTGGTGTAGACCGATGGCGTCTGGAATCCGCTGGAGGGCAACAGTCGACGGTGGCAGTGCTCACATCGACATGCCTTTCTTGGCAAGTGCAAGAGGAGATAGACGTCAACCGAGACCCCACCGCAAGCGGATGGATTGGCCAAAAGAAAGAGACTGATAGGTTGGAGGAGAAAAAGTCGCGCTCACGACTTCTCACAGCAGCATATGGGCGCTCTTGGCGTCGCAGTAGCAGTGGGATGAAAGACTCCTGCAACCGCGATCAAGGACAAGAGGGGAAGGAGGGAAAGCAGATAGAATGATTGCGCCGGGCAATTCTTCTCCTCTTGGCCATGGCCATCTTGATTGGCAAAATTGGCTGGCCGGAGAGGTGAGAGGGAGGTAGCCTGCGAACCGCCCGGAGGTCTGGGCATTGAGGCTGTGCAAAAGGAAAAGTGCAAAAGGACCCCGATGAGCGAATTATTATGGAGCGGGCGAGAAGCGAGCTCTGCTGAGTGGCAGACGAGCTCGAGTCGGGGGCCATCCTAGGACCGCCGTGCGACAACGAGTCGCGGGAAACAAAACAAGGGGGCTAGATGGGGAGGAGAATGGAGATTGACAGCAAGCAGAGCCAGGCACCTTGGCAACGTTGACCGTGCAATGCCAATGTTCACGTTGGGACCTTGGCGTTTGTGTTGGCTGGCCGCCGACGATGCAAGTTCCGGGACCTCATCACGCTCGTCGCAGCAGCAGCCCCGGAGAAAAGAAAACATGGTCTCTTGTCTTGGCCCAGCGCTTCAAGACGAGACCGAGGCCCGTCGACGGACATGGCTCCCGATGATGGGGTGGCGGCCCCATCTTTCGCATGCCTAGACCTGCGGCGTTCCATTCGGCGGGCGTGGGCGCCATTAGGAGATCGACGCCGTTGGATATATCCTGTGCTCATCCCGATCGGTGGCCGGTGTTGGCCCAGACGGGGTATCAGTGCCAATCATCTGGCGCTTGCCAAGATGACGGAGGCGTCTGCGGTGGACGGTGGAAAGCAACGGCGCTATCCTTCTCCTTGGAAGTATTTTGCGCGGTATCCGCGGCCTCCGCGCTGACAGGAGCTAGGAGCTATCAGACCACGGCGAGAGATAGTGATGGCTTCATCAACAAGGCAGGCGGCCGACCGGGGAAGCACCTGACAGCAACGGAGGCAGCCAGGGACGACCATATCGGCGGGCAACGGCGACAGCAGACTAGAGGGTGGGAAAGCCGGGAAGCGGTGGGAGGCGGAAGCGGGAAGTTTTGGATGGATGGATGCAGCGGGTTGATGTCCGCCCGCGCTTGAGGGGGCGATATTCGAGATTCCAGAAGCGCAATATCCACCCGTACGTCCCGTGTGCAACGTGGAGGTTGGTTCAGGGTTGTGCCGGTTCGAGCTCGGGGGTCTACGCTGGCGGTGGGGGCTCGTGCCATGCCATCCCTGGATGAGGTGCTTGCTAGCATTTAAGGTAGGCAAGTCTAGTCGATCTGGAGAAGGATTAAGCTGGAATGGTGCCCGTGTCTGACTCTGCGATATTGTTGTGGTGGTGAGAAGAATGGAGGAGACGGACCAGTGGAGCAAAAATGAAGGTCAAGACATTGAATTTCATGGGCCAAGAAAAACAGAAAGGAGCGGTCGCACTCAGAGTCACAGTCGAATCAAGCTTGCCGGGGTGCGCTAGTCAGCGCCAAGAGTGGCTGTGGCATGCACGTTATAGCGGTTCCATTGGTTCGCTTAGAAAGTTGGGGCCGGAATGACCCATTAATGTCCCGTTCAGGTAAGCAGCTGCAGGCAGGGGTGGCACGGCCTCTAACCCGCGCAGCTGGTGGCAACTGTCCGAAGTACCTTATTATCCGGATTCCACCCACGTGTCTGGCCAATGAGATCCGGTCTGATCAGCTGCTTCATCTGCTATCTCATGTCACCCTTCTTTGACGCAACGCACCAAATAAACTACAATGTAATATCGATCCCGGCTGGCTGCCGCCAACAGACGGGCTTTTCCCTGCTGGCTAGCACCCAAACACATGTCATTCAGGGGCCTCGATTCTGTCAGCCCGACAGAATGCCTCAGACAACTCATCCACGCCGATCGGAAATCGGTCACATCCCGGCCTGTGCGATGTTTCGAAGAACAATTACCGTGTCGATGGGTATTCTGTAAGGAATTATATTAAACGCTGGGAGCCAATCGTTCAATCGTGAGAGATCGTGGAGAAGCTTGTTACCTAGCTAGATACCTGCCAACGTTGGTCCCAGGCCAATGTGGACAATGCGCCTTTTGATTTGCTTGATTAAAATCAATCTTGGACAACTGTCTGATGTCATTCGCAGGATGCCTATGATTCTCCATGCCCAGACGACTCATGAGGCCTGGCCTCAATCCAACTTGGCATCGCAAATACCAAGATGCTTTTGCAATTAATTTCGACAAGTCCTCGATGGGTGCATGTGGCTTAGCCTCACACCAACCTGATTGCTTCGATCTAACATCGAGGGATCAACAGTCAATCGTTAGGCGCACAAGTGGCGTATCCATTTGCTTTCCATCCCCTTCGACGAGTGTGACATTGCGATTCAGTTGCCACTTGACCCATCGGAATCTCAAGCTCGCAACTAAGACTTACACAGCCCAGCCCACTATGATGAACCTGCCATTAGCGGTGTCATGGCACAAGGCCTCCGTCCTTCCTTTCCTCCGTGACCCGTCGCCCAGGGGTTAAACATTTACTGTGAGTCCCGAACCTTCATCCGTTGCCAAGAAAACGACTAGATCCCAAGGCACATGCGAAACCATCCGTATCAAAATTCACAACCACCTGCTCCGAGATTTTTGCCATGATGTGCGTACACCTTACTGCGCCCCATGGCAGGGCATCACATAGGCGAACCGCTACGAACCGCAAAGACGGACTTCAGCTTGCATCTGCGGGCTATGGCGGCGGCGGACCGGTCACTATGGAGTTTCACCTGCACAAGATGACGCTTTGCGTGATTACGTCGCTGGCTTACGGGTCTTGCAGTTTCTTGAGACGCCTGCGGCTTTCGAATGGGTCTAGAAGTTATTTCGGTGTCAGAGAGCTCACGTTAAGTAGGCGGTGAAACCCACAAGCCACATTGCCGTCGTAACCCTGAGTCTCGCCATTGGATGTCTCAAAAGTGGAACCGCAGCCAGAGCACCAATTGTGCCTTATTTTCTATCAAGCTCACGCAACACCATGTGTTGCAGACGTGTTATCCAGGCTATGGATTTCAATATTGTGGATATCTTGGATGATGCTTGACTCCTTTGCTGAATGGAGGCACGGCGCCTCGACACGCCTCGGCAGACAGGATTTGTTAACTACGCCTCTTCCTGCGCCTCTTACAACTCGTAAGTGTATGATTAATCACATTGCCAAGTGTCACCAAATAAAGTGCGGTGGCTGGCGGTTCTTTCAAAAGCCGACGGTAAATTCCATCTAGCTCGTTTACATGATATTCCTCTCAACCAGTGGTCCCGTACTCTGGCTCTTAAAATCACCCCAGCCACTCGGCCGTCTCCTGACAAGGCCAGAATAAAACCACGAACCCATCGTGTAGACGTCATACGTCGGGAGGCCGGTGAAGCGCTGCACCGACTCGGCAAACGGTGGCATCTGCGTGCACTCGAGGACGAACGCCGCGATGTCGCTGTGGGCCTCCATCAGCTCCTTGGCCGCCGCGAGCATCTCCTTCTCGATGTCGACGAAGCTGTAGGGCCCCTTCCCTGTGACGAGGAGACGCAATGAGCCGCCGTCTGGCGCGCCGGCGACGTGGCACCGCGCTGCGTGCTCCTTGGAGATGCCGAGCCGTTCGAAGTGCAGCGATACCAGCTCCCGCGCGTTGTACGTGATGATTCCGATCTTTTTGGTCGGGGGCAGCCAGGCCAGTATGCTTGGGATTTGGATTAATGAGGACGTTGCTACCGGGATTGGAAGCCGCTCCGCTAGTCTATCAATTGTTAGTTTATTCAGACGTATTGTTACACAGCGAACGATGCAGTTTGAGACTAAGAAATGTTGGGGGCGGGATGACTAGCAATGGCTGGGCCATGGCCAAGAAGCCGCAGCTGGTGAGGATGCCCACCGCGCCGCGCTCGGCGAGCTTCTTCCCCGCGGCAGCGAAATTGTCAATAAAAGCATCATCGTATGCCACCTTTGTCACGAGCTGATCTTCTCTAGACCCCTCAGCCAGTTCTCGGATCACGGGGAACCCCCACGTGTTCTCATTGAAGGCGTCGCCGGCTGGGCGGTAGACGAAACATTGCACCGCGATGAATCCAATCGGGGGCAGGGAAGCCCGGTCTTCCGGCCGGTAGTCCGTCATCGCGCGATCAAAAATCCGGAGAAAGGGTGAAAATGACGTATAAAGCTAACAACAATTACGTGGTGTTCCGTGGCTAAGTAACTAGGCCAGCGATAAGTCCTTCATCCTTTATCAAGAACCTACGTTATATAGAGTATCGCTTGGTATCAACTGAACCTACATTTGCACAATCGTGACCTCCAAAATCGGTGGAACCCGAGCGCAACAGTACCGGCTCTTGCCATCAATCAGCGTCGGAATCCTTTATCGGCTTGTTCCCAACCCCGCAAGTCACATCCCCATGCTAGACCACAACCGCACCCGGGTGGAGAAACGGCATCCCGGCCGTTCGGCCGTAGATAAGACCACGCCGTGTCCAGCATCTTATCTCGGAAAACGACTGCCGTCAAACTTAACACTCCTAATCATTATTTCGCTGGGCATGGGTTTGATAGGCCAGATAAGATACGGCAGCCTTGGTATGAGCGGTTGAACCAATCATATCTACGCGTTGAAGTGCGATGGTCGGGGAGTACCAGCCGCGACGCGTTGGTAGTCGATGCAGGTTGCTGAATGCCTAAACTCGATTCTGCAGAGCTCGGTTTCTCCCGAGCCAAAGTGGCATTTGTGTAGCCTCGCGTGCTCTAGTTTGGGGTATCACCGGGTTCATCCGAGTCTGGTCTATCGCCCGCCTCCCCATTAATCTGGTGATGCTCGTTGATGTCGCGGTTAAGAACGACTCGAAGCAGTCTCAGTAAGATGCACGAGATTGGAATTCTGGATCGTTCTGTGGTCTGGTAATCGGATCCAACGTGCATACGACCACCAAAATCAAAGCCAAGCTGGCTATAGTAATGTTGAGAACACAGTGACAGGATGGGCCTGAAAGATTCGGCTTTGGCCAAATATATCCGAAATATCAAAGCCTCACCGAGGCCATTGATAGCCAACAAGGAGTTGATCTGGACGTCATTTGTTTTCGCGTTGGCGGGTATTCCACTTTGTAAGTTTTGCCGATTTCCTTTCCTCCGCTAATGGCCAGGCACCACCGAAGGGATGAATGCAGCAGCGACTGACGCATAGAACCCAGGCTGGGACCAAGGATCTTCTGCCACGATACCATCGCTACCGGGCTTTCAACATGCCTTCGGCTTAACATCGGCCACCAACCCGGGCCAGGTCTCCAATTTCGTCTCGCTAGTTTACGTCGGAGCCGGAGTAGGCGCGGCCCTCACGTACTTCATCAACGACCGATGGGGCCGACTTTGGGCGTTCCGACTATATTCCGTGATCTGGATCATAGGCCAGCTGATCGCGGTAGCTTCCTCCGGCAACCTCGCCGCCATGTACGTGGGCCGCATCGTCGCCGGGTTCGGCATCGGACCCCTCACCGTGATCGGCCCCGTAACCCTGACCGAGATCGCGCCGGCGGAGACGCGAGGACTGATTACGTCATGGTTTACAGTCATTCTGCTACTGTCCTTGACGGTCGCCGCCTTCGTCGTCCTGGGCTGTTTTGGGATGACAGCCAGCAACCTGCAGTGGCAGACACCGTTCTTCATCCCATGCATCGCCATGGCCCTGGTCGTGGTCGCCAGCTTCTTCGTCCTCGAAAGCCCCCGCTGGCTATTTCTGATGGGCCGCCACGAGGAGGCGACGGAGACGCTGGTCAAGCTCCGGGGCCTGTCCCTCGACCACCCGCGCATCCAATCAGAGCTGCACGAGATCCGGCAGTCCGTCGCGAAGGAGCAGGCGGCGTTCGGGTCAGCCAGCACGTACTCCCTCGCAGGCCTGCGTGCCGTCTGCAGGGAGACCTTCATGGTCCCTGCGAATCTGCGGCGCACGCAGCAGGCTTTTATGTCGTACGCCTTGGCGCAGCTGTCCGGCGCTAACAGCATCACGACATACCTGATCCCCGTGCTTAGTCTGATAGGCGTCAAGGGAGGGACGACGCATAGCCTGCTCTATGCTGCGTTGTACTCGATGGCGAAGTTTTTCTACACGCTTATTGCGAGTTTCTTCTTCGTCGATGCGCTGGGACGACGGAACAGTCTGTTCATCGGCATTATCGTTCAGATGCTCTCGCATATTTACATTGGCGTCTACATCAAGTTTAATCATGAGGGGCCTGTTCCACAGGCCGCCGGCGAAGCTGCATTCGCGGCTATCTTCCTGCACGGATTTGGCTATGCTGTTGGTAAGTCACCGAGCTCGGAAAAGGGTACGCGTTCCGCGACCAAGCTAACAAAATGCCTTTACACTTAGGCCTCCTGATCCTTCCTTACATCTTCGTCAGCGAGCTCTGGCCCAACCAGCTTCGGTCATTCGGCGCTTCCCTGACCCAATGCTTCCACTGGCTATTTTTCTTCGGCGTTAACAAGGGTGTCCCATCTCTTCTGGAGAGCACCAACCAATGGGGTGCCTTCCTGTTCTTCGCTGGCTGGTGTTTCCTAGCCCTGCTCTACGTCTTCTTCACAGTACCCGAAACCGCCGGTGTAGATCTTGAGAAGATCGATGAGTTATTCCAAGGACCTTGGTTTAACCAGTACAAGAGAACCAAGACCATGGGGCGTCGTGACGATGTGGAGGTCCTCGAGTCAGTCGAGTCCCGGTGAGTCCCAGACTTCTAGAGAATAGGTTAGTACGCTCCTGCTAACCAGCAATACAGAAGCGAGGCCGATGCGACGGATGTAATGGCGGCCGGGAAAGAAGTGAGTTGGCATGTGGATTGAAGCAAATTGCGCGCAAAGCCTTGGCATACACGCCTTCCACTGCGACGATTTACGCCCCGTCCTCGCAAGAATGGAGGCTTGGCTAAAAATTACGTAGATATCGCCCACGGCAAAAGATACAAACATGGAGCGGAGAGTTTACTTGTTGAGGAGGAGGCCTCTAGGGCAACCTACGGACGTTGAGATTCCTCGCCTGCGGCGTTATTGATCACACAACAATATCACAATCTCACCACTAATCGGAGCGCACATGTGTTAGACCGGAATGCCAAGACCCACCGAAATTTGCACTGCCCGCCGCACAAATTGCACTGCCACTGCAAGATGACGTCGATTTCCGAAACCGTTCAGCCAGTGTCTTTTTTTTCCCCGCCCCCGAAAGCCCGAGGCCAAGTCCGGTCAGCGAGGCGCAGCCCGGGGCCGCTTGCAGAAGACTGGTCGAGAACCGAGATCCTGCACCCTCTCGACAACATCAGGGCGAAATCGTGCATGGAAAAATTGAGGGATTTTCGTGAATGTCTCCTCCGCTCTGTGCGATCCAGCCTTTTGAAGATGGAAGTTGATGGACTGCCTTGGGTGTCTCAAGAGATTTGGGACTGTCACGCAATCCCTGTCAACTCTGCAATCGACACATGTGATCGGCTGCTTTGAACATTTCGCCGACTGTCTCTTCCTCTTGCTTCATCTGCACTGTCAACCTCACCACCTTGGTAAACCTACCCATTGCAGGTCGCACGAAAGGGAATTCTCGTTTTCGGGCCGAATACGCCCCGTCAAGTGCCCCTTTTACAAATGGGTAAGCGCGGCTTCTAGCCCGCGATGTTTCGTAAAAATTGGGCGTACATGGGAAACTCGGGGGTGACATTGGGGGCGGTGCCCTCGCAATTTGGGGCGCACATCATTTGGGAAACATCTTCAGCCTCATGAATATAGTGCAGACGCAATAGGATGGAAATTACGATGTGAGTGAGCCTGCGCCGACAATTCCGTGCCATGTCAATGCCAAATTATTCTTATTGAAATCTCCGGCTCCGACACTAGGGGCTCCCAAGCTTACCGAATACCGTGTCCGCCGGATCTACGGTAACCCGAGCAGACACAGCCCCGGGCTCTTGCGAGGGAATGCCATTGTGGCATTGTAGCCTTCGGAACCAGAGATTGCGAAAACGAGGAGACGCGAGGCAGATTTGCCTCCAAGATGGGTGTCGCAGCAATTTCTGTATTCGCGAGAGCGAAGTATTACATACACGATGAAATTGGGGAGACCGCAATAGCTAGGTAAAAGGAAACATGCGCAGGGGATATGGAGGAATAAGTAGACACGTTGCATGTAAGCAAAGAGCAAACATTCTGTTCCCTCGAGCCCCAAGTCAGGTTGATGTGATCAGCAGTGGTCACTCAAGATATCTATTGCCAAAACTTGAACCTTGTTTCCTGTCCTGTTACATCGAGGAGGATTTCGATGAAGCAGCCAAAAGACCGCTGCAATCACATTGCCAATGCCCAGTCAGTCCCATCGCCACGAGCTAAAGGAGACAAGGTACGCTACTTGGAATGGCATATTTGTGTTGAGCGAGAATTCTTCCTGCATTGTCTTTGTTATTTAGCTCTCGTTTGGGCACGGGGGACAGCATATCTATAAAGTGATCCTGACACCAAATCCCAGTGAGCCCAAAGAGTGTCCGTATTTGGGTCGGATAGTGCAACCCGAAGGCTCAAGAGAGAGACAAAAAGCACTGGCACTTAGTTGCTAATGACGAATGTTTGTAATTTCGACAAAACTTTGAAGAGGCATCATCTACCAGTATTGACCCTAATTTTGGGTTGTCAAGGGGCCAAATCACCTCAACTACTGACGTTATACATGGATCCCAGAACAGAAGGCGCTTTTAAGTGAAGATAGCATAGGTAGTCATAAAGAGCGTTCCTTGGACACTGATGAGCCGACTTTGATCTATTACGTCCCTGGTTTCAGTCTGCCTTTTCTACCACAAATCCTGGCTGTATCCTGTCGTTCCTGAACCGCGCAGTCGTTTTGTCTGCCAATGCCTCCAACTCGGAGAGCTGTAAGAGAGGCACCGCCTCGTGGTCGTCGTCTCCCGCCCGCGACGGGTTTACTTGCCGAGCCTACATTGTAGAAGATCAATGGCAAGATGGCAGACTTCCAAATCGGCCGCTTGCCTCTCTCTTGGCAGCTTCGTATGTATGTCGTCAGGAGGAGACCGGCCGTGACTATCAAGAGTGTTGCAGGGTATACCAGCCAAACCCAATCCGCATGAATACAAATCATTGTCCGTTTTCCTGAGCCCCTCACGTATTCTATCTTGCTGTTCGGGTCGTCGACGTTGGTACGCATGCGGTTGGTGATGGCTGTGGCCATTCCCTCGTGTGCGGTCGAGATGCTGTCGTAAGTCATGCCTCAATTCTGGTACAGGAAGTCGAGCCACCACCTCTTGTCTCCGCAAGTAACACCGAAGGTCTGTACCGTACTGTCATTTCCACCCTCGTCCGGTGCGCCTACAATCTCCGTCGGCACTTCAAGGCGACGGTTTTGAATATTCGCAATCGAGAATGAAGTACAGTTTCCGGCGAGAGTTTCGTTGAGAAACATCTGTACGCCGTAGAACATGTCGAAGTATATGCTTCTAAGACACTCGAGGGGTATCTTGTGTGATGGTCCGCGCGGCTTGTTCTTAGCAGCTAAAGTGCTCCACGACGTCCACGTTGTGTGCTTCGGTGCCTGGCTAATATTTGAAGTATCGTACCAGCTCCCGTTTATGATGCAAGGGACTATCGCGGTGGTATAAAACGGAGTATTGGATCCATAAATGTCAATAGCGGCTACTTCCATCGGCAGTTGAGAAACAAGAGTCTCGTTGAGAATGCCGTTAGAAACAGTTGCGTTGTAACGTCGGAGGCATGGAGACATAGTACAGTTGATCGCAACCATTTTAGTCCCTTGGCCGATGTGAGCGGTGGAGTTCCCGCTAAGCTTGTCGCTGATCTTCCGACACTTTCGTTCTTGCATGCTGACTATGGTTTCGTCACCCTCGTTACATCCATCAGTTTGGAATGCCAGGATGGAGGTTGTCAAGTATGTATGATAGTGTGTTGTTTTCATATCCAAGACGCGACCTTCCTTCGGAACAGGCCAGGTAATGTTGAACTCTGGATCATAGAGGGAGTGGTAAACAGTCTCGTTGCCTTGTTTGGACTCCACAATATCAAGTGTTACGTCGTCACACTGACTGCAAACGCCGACTGACGAGTGTGTCACGCCGGCCAGTGACGCAAATGTACAGTTTCCGGACTCACACTGGAACAAATTTCCCAAAGAGCCGTCAACTGGACCAAATAGTAGGCCGTTCATTGCAACGGCATACAATTTGGGCCCAAGATGCCAGTCTTTTGTCTGGGGATCGAGGTATATAATCTGTCTGGCAATAGGTATTCTGGCGGCCCCCGAGGTTGGCATGTCGCAAGTATACGTCTTTGCTGCTTGCTGCGTGAAAGGTCCGATGGCGTACGAGGCGATGACTACACATGCCCCGATCAATGTCAAAGTCCTGTAGTGGACGTCAGCTATTTGCATGTTTGGGGACGCTAACGCAAATCCTAACACCTGGCGGGGGTCGGAGGGCACTCACGGCTTCCAGAGACAAAATATGAACTTGATTGATCCCCATGCTCCTTTTACCACGTCATTGAGGTGCTCGACATGACGTAATGGTCGAGGTGTCTCCATCCAAGACCACTTGGATTGCCCAATGACTGTTATTATATTTATTAGCGTAGACTTCACAACAAATTCTTCCTACTCCCCACCTTCCGCTAAGACGAACAGCATTGTAGCTCTCAAACTAGTCGAGAAGAGCGAAACTAAACTGTTGATGTTGATGTCGTACGCGAACTCGGGCTGGGGCTTTTCATGGTAGGCCCCCAAGATTACTGCGATTGCACCAAGAAAGATGAATGACGTAAACAGTCCCATAGCCTCGAACGTCCATATCTCCAAAACATCCAACTTGGTGGGTGGCCTATGGAAAGGATTGGTAGCCGTGTCGGCCTCACTGAGATGCAGGCTTACTCCCTCGGCCAAAGAGGGTGTTGCGGTGAGGGGTTCTTCGGTAGGAACTTGCGTGTAGCTGTCTGCGCCGCCGCCCCTGTGACCCGACAGGTCACAGCCTGATTCAACTTCCGCGCCAGATGCGTCATTCTAACCTGTCCAATTACCAAGATCAGTTTCGGCCAAACCTCGCTGAGTCGGGCTATGAGGGGAAGACGATGTAGGCGACACATCGTGGTCGATGTCGAGACTGAGGCGACGGATCATTCTTGCTTATCCGGTCGATGCACGAAGATTGAACGGATCTGAAATCACAAACCTGGTGTCTAGGGAGTCACTGGCTTATATACGACTGCTTCAGGAATTTGAAGGCTCAGCCGCACTTCAATACTTCTATTTGTAGCTAGAGAGCGTAATCGTGTGTGAGACACATACACAGAAACTTGGAAGATTAACCACGGTGGGCGATAGAGGGTAAGACAGAATTGGGAATTGAGGTCGCACAGCAGTTGCCACTGCATCATGCGTGTGGCTTTCAGTCAATATCGTGGGCCAGTTTGCTGCGTGGTTGTCAGAGGTAGGCGTAGGTGGAAGAGTGAAGGCTGTCACCTCGCAACGAAGCCAAAGATAGTACGATTTCTGAACCATGGCCCGTTTTCGAAATACGTCGAAATTCATTCTATTCGTTTGAACACGATATGATGCCAAAATCGACCCAATACTGCGGTTGTGACGGTGCCATTTATCCCACACCGGGAATTTTCAATAAGGGATCCATATAAGTAGGAAGCCTTTCAGCTTTGCCAATTCATATCTTCCTAGTTATCTAGCTGGAAAGTTGAAACCTTTTCGTCAAGCTAGCCTCTCCCCGCTTCCGCTCTTTCAACTTCCCTCATGAATGCCCGATTGACCTCAACGTGGAAGCTGTCCACGCTATTGAATTTCAGCCAATAATCCAAAGCCTGTTGACCATAGAACCTAGCGTTGGCAACATCCCCCATCTCTAGGTACAAGGTCGCCAGTATTTCGTAGAACTCAGCCATCAAGGGATTCAATGCCTCGAGCTTCGAAAGTTCCAGTAGCCTGTTAGCACTATTGATTGCGCGACCAATGTCGCCATTCTGGTGGGCATCCTTCATGTCGTCCCTGGCCTGTACGATTTGCATACGTCGGTCATCAGACTGTTGCCTTTCGGTGACGGACGATCTGCAAAGTGAGCAGGAACAACGGAAGCCCCAGGTCTTTTGAAGATATTCTTGGCGAACGTGGTATGGCATTCCAAGGTACGCATCTGCATCTTCTTAGCGATCTTCGAACGAAATATGTCATAAATCGGGTCGCTATTCATACAGTTGATATTAATCTCTTCGCCAGGTTGAATATTCCGATATGCAACAACCTCTATGGTGAGTGCTCGCTGAGAGAAGCGATAAAATGCACTGTTATGTGAGCAGCTAGTCTGGCTTTCGGGTGATTAATGCCACTTACTTCGGCCTGCAATCATGGTTCATTCTCTAAAAACTATCATATCAGCTGAATGTACTTCTGCATTTGTATCTCAAAGCTCTATAGACTTACCGAAACTTCGGGAAAGAGGCCGATGTGTGCTTGTGTATCTGCAAGTACGACACCGCAGGTGTTCGTGGTCACAATGTCTTCGGCGATGTTGGCCTTCCCGGGTTGACTTCGTGCCAGAGAAAGTAGCCTCTCCTGGGACTCTTCCGGTAATTGTCCCATGGCGGTCATGAGAAACTTTTGTCGATAGTCTGGCCCCATCTTTTGAACAAATTCACTCTGCACCAACAAGGCCGGGTAGTCGAGCATGAAGACCTCGCCCTGCTCAATCTTCCTCAGCGCGATGACGCCCTTGCCCTTTCCTGGAAGATTCCTGACTTCATATGACGGTCCTTTCTCGTTTGAAACGGGTCCCGGATTGAAAACCCGCCTTTCCCAGAGCCAAGAGTCTTCGACATCTTCAAGCGCATCGGAGGCGACTACATCGGCTGCGATTTGCGGCGTGGTAATGATGCTCAAGCCACGATTCCCTCGGTAAGGGAAATGTGTGAAGAGGCAGTAAGCTGGTTTGGAATCATTTGACGGGGCGCGCTTAGCGTAGACGCATCTGAGCTGGTGCGTCCAAGGGTCGACGGATTCCAGCTCGTTCTTGACGTCCCCAAGCGGGAGCGGGCACTGTGCGCGCGCTTTGGGTGATAGGGGACCTGCGGGATTCCAGCGACATGCCGTGGAGCTTGAAGCGCAGACAAGGTTGAAAATTGTTGCGTGGATGACGAAGAAAATTGATAACTGAACCATGTTTGCAATTGGCCTCTGAGTCTGGCTACCTCCGTCAAACGGTAGCTACAGCGGGACCAATGAATATCGCCAACCTGGAACACTTATGAGGCTTTTATTGAGGTGAGGTTGTGGAAAAAGAACACATGTCCTTCGCAACCATCATGCGAACCAGTGACTGCTAAGTCCTTCTTTAGTCTTAGGTTAATGAATTGGACGCAACGTTTCTAGTTGGATGGCCCGAATAGGCGATGATCAGGCCAGCGCATGGCCGCCAAGCTCGATGTGCCGCCGGGTAAAAGTGTTCAACCGTCTTGGTAATTCTGCCGCATGGCATGAAACGGCAATTGACGACTGTCTTTCGCGGCTCGAGACGAACACAAAATAAGACATGGATCGTCTAAAAAAAAGTGAAAGCCCATTCCAACCGCCACTGGAGACTGGCCGTGAATCATAAGACAACCCTTGCAAGGGTCTGGCATCGAAGCATGCTCTACCGCTGAGTATAGCATCTCCCCTGTTAATTGAAATCGGGCTCCTAGTAAGAAGTAAACTCTTTCCACAAGAGAAATACGCGACACCGTCTGCAAACTGGTGAGGCTGCTCAACCCTCAACACCGGCACCAACGCTGCCACTTTCTCCACCATCACAGCCCGAGTTTGCGCTCTCCGGTGTCATGGGATTCTCGATGTCAGGGCAGATTTAGTATGCGGCGAGAGAGTCAGCAAAGAGAAATAGGTAGCTGCGCGTCTTGCCGACTCCTATCTTAGTATGAGCTGGGTTTATTGTCCCTTGCCCAACCACCGGGCACCTATAGATGTCCCGTAGACTACCTGAATAGGTTTCCAGGGCTATAGTCATTCTAACCTCGTGGCTCGCGGTATTGAGACATAGTGACATGGCTTAAAAGATTCAACCAGCTCGGTAACTTTATGCAGCGATACCAGCATCAGCCTTGCAATTAGATGGCCTGAAAGATGGCTTCTGTGCTACTAGAAATACCATGTCACTCGCATACGTATGATACAAGTAGTTGTACAGCAGATAAATTCCAGCTCGATGAATTCATTCTTCAGTGGCTCCAATGTCTTCCATTGGTAGTTACCTCGGCTTGAGGAAAACATTGACCGGGCCCTTCTGCCAAAGGTTGTAGACTTCACTCTTCTCATCCCAGTCTTTGCTATCCTCCGCAAGCTTAAAGTCAAAGTTCCAAATCATGCGTGCCAAAATCAGCCGCATCTCAGCGTTCGCCAGACTGTTCCAACGGGGGTGGTTAGCAATCACTTGCAAGTTGCATCGAGAGGGTCATCGAGCCAGACGTACTTTCTTCCGATACAGTTTCTCGGACCGACAGTGAAGGGTTGAAATGCTTCCTTCTTGTCCCCGGAAAAACGAGGGTCGTCAAGCCACCGCTCGGGAATAAAGGAGTCGGGGAGGGTGAAGTATTCAGGGTTGTGGTACGTAGGCCAGTGCCAAACTTGGACAAGAGTCTGCATTCCATCGGTCAGTTCTGCTCCCAAAAGCACGCGAGGCTCAGTTTCACTTACGCCCTTCGGTACATACTGGCCCAAGAAGACGCCGCCGCCATCAGTCACTCTACGCACGATGCCCGTCGCGAGCGGGGGATACATGCGGAGGGCCTCGTTGATCACCGCCTGGAGATACTGAAGTTTCTGCACATTCGTCATGTTGATCTCGGCTTCGGAGGTGTAAGTCGACCGGACTTCGTCGTTCAGTTTCTGGAGCGTGTCAGGGTGCGTGGTGAGGTAATACGTCATGGCCGAAAGAGCCGTCGCGGTCGTCTCAGACCCAGCGATGATGAGAGTCGAGGAGTTCGCGCGCAGTTCGTCGAACGAGAGTCCCTGCAGGAACAGTTAGCAACAACGGGCGTCGTCAGCACAAAATTTCGGGACCGTGGTGACTAACCTCAGGCCCCTTCTTCCGCGTCATCGAGTCCATGAAATCCGGGCGTTCGCCTGTGACAGACAGTCGCTTCTGGACCTTTGCGAGAGTAAGGTCTAGGTGTTGCTGGCGCTTGTTCCTGAGCTCGGCGGGCAAGAAATACATGAGGATGCTCTCGAGGGGAGGATAGCGTCGAATGTTGGACTTGAACCCGTTTTCCTTGATGCCATCGAAGATCAGCTTGACCCACGGGTGGTAGGCGGAACTTTTCAAGCAGTCGAACGGCTCCCCGAACGCCAGGTCGCCAATGATGTCGAAGGTCGTCCAGTTATACCACGCGACCATGTTCAGAGCTTCAGATCCGCCGGCGCATTTCTCCTTGAGCCGTTCAAACAGCAAATCGACGTATTTCTTAATGATGGGCTCCTGGTCGAACATGGACTGCGCCGAGAAGCCGTGCGACAACGCCCGCCGGAAGCGGGAGTGGTCCTCGCGGGTGGCGCCGATGATGCTGTGTCTGCCGTCGCGGGTGAAAACAGGGTCTCTGCCGTGGTCGCCCGTCTTGCCCTTGAGGTGCCCGTGCACGTCTTTCCAGGCGTCGGGATGGCTGTACGAGAGCTCGTCTGGGGCTATCCGCACCACGGGTCCGTACTCTTCATGGAGCTTCAAGATGCGGTGGTGCATCTGACCGGACAGGAAGCAGAGTGTGTTGGGAATGCGAGTAGCCGCCCACATTTTCGGGCCGGGGTATTTTCGAAGAGGGTGGAGGTGGACATTGTAGGCTATCCTCGCCCAGACGCAGAAGAGTCCCTGGAGAAGTTGTCAGCGAACGAAACGAGCGACTCGTAGCCAGAGCGACCAGGCTGGAAGAAGCAGACCGAATCGGCCTACTTGGCATGTTCGAAGGTTTTGACGTACCAGACAAGTTACCCAGAGGAAACCCCAAAGCATCTTACGAATACCTATGAGGAGCACCTCAGTGCCGCCCACATGATCTTCCATCGTCGTTGAAGGTGGCCGAAGGTTGGAAAGCAGATGAGGGTTGGGGTGGCCAGTCGAGGGGAAACGCGGGGGCCTAACTATCAAAAACCAGCCGCTTGTCGAACAGATATTACGAATCAGACCAGACTGGGTCCAAATATGCTTTATCAAGGCAGCAGGCACGGGATTCGGATCCTTCTTTCACCGCCGAAGGTCCTTTTGAAACGGCACGATCTCCGCGACATCTTTGCAGGCCATGGTTGCATCTCGGTGGGAGGAGGGCCTCCAAAGTCCCGCGCGATGCCCGGCTGTCAATCCTCATTCCGGACCCCGCGTGGTTTGCACATTTCTTTCATAACTGGCACCGGCATGGCCCGCTTGGGGATCGCGATAGCGGCACACGCATCCGAGTCGCAGTCGGCAGTTATCGTCTGAAGTCGAGGGGTGGCGACGGGGCTATGCGCTGCGGCCTTTAAAAGGCTGAAACTCAGCATTTTCGGCGCCGAAATGATTGGTTCGGCGTATGCATATTTTACTAAGTGTTGCGTCGGAGAGCATAACCTAAGCCCGGACCTTGGGACGGCCGACACGGCTTTCGTCCTCAGCGGGTCCGCCTGGGAAGTAAGTATTCAACGACGGCGGGATTCCCGTGCTACTACACAATCCTACGGGTGATATTCGACACCCGTCATCGTTAGTTGAAACAAGTCGCCACGAACATGTCTTCTTGTTCGCCCCGTTGCTTGTACGTTCGTTCATCCAAACTGACCGTGACATACGTGCAAATACACAAAGTGGAACGTGCTTGCATAGAAGAAAAGCCCACCAATAATAGCAGGGATCCCACGGCACGATTTTCGGCTTTCAAAGGATGTCCGGCCCGGACATACCAGCTCGGCGTTGACAGAGAATCGCTGGGAGTGGACGGAAGTTCTTATCCACGACTTGGCTGGCGGGGTTGAGTTCTCGCTTGAGAAATATGACACCATTGTTTTCTGGCAAGCCATATTTCGCAAGTAGCCCGTATTTACTCTTCGTGCCTGGTTTCGCCGCAGAGATTCAGCGGGAATAAGATCGCGGGCCTTCCTGAGACAGCATTGAGCGCTGTACCGCGCTCCGGCCGAGTCCACAACATATACGCATTCATAAGTAAACACCTTACCCCAGGCTCCATAAATCCATTACCACCACCCGGGCGCTAATGATTCGCAGCTTTCCTGCTCTTATCCCAGTAGGGTAACATGCCCGCTCGCACAGTCCACTGATTTTTGCGTCATAGGGCCGTTTGGCTGATGTCAAGCAGGCAGTAGTCTGCTCTTATCCTTTTGCAATCCTGGCCGCATCATTTAATTGATCCCATAGGTTGGTGATGGCAACCAATGGTGAGTTGGCAATCTAGCTGCGATCCACTTCAGTGCGCATACGTCTAAAATCTGGAACCTATCCGTGGTTAAACTCTTCAAGCTTTTGATGTAACTCTGTTTTTTCGATTATACTATGTAGTCCTTGGCATGAAGTTGAAAAGTCACGTGCTTGCCGGGGATGTCGACGATCCCGCGCCGCTTAGTCGCATACCATATGCAGGACATTGTTGGGCCAAGAATCTTTAAACGCCCAAGACTCCCATGTCAGACGGCTCTGGACCCTTGCAGGCCAACTGCTGATCTTACGCATTCGACGCAGAACACGGCAAAGGAGCATTAGGGCTTACCAACCTCTTGCGGACGCGGCTTAGATTCGCCCAGCCTCCAAAGTACCACCTTCATCTCATGGGCAGCTTCTGAGCTTATACTGACCTACATGAGAACGACGGGCTCCCAAGCTGGGCTGATCGAAGTCCAACCCTGGACTGGGACAAACCCCAAGCCGAGACGGGAGTACAGATAGTCCTGTCGAGAAGTTATCAAGACATAAAGCCCGTAACCGTGACTGCCCGAAAACACCGGATCGGCCTCCCAGGTGCCCGGAAACCTGAGGCCCGCGGCGATGACGACCATATAATGCCGTGCCTCTTGGTTCAGGCACTTGGACGCCCAGTCCTTGTGCATGGAGGCTGTGATTCCAATCATGGTGTTTGTGTCATCCAGCGCTGCCGCCAAAGCAAACAAACAAATCAACGCCAAGATTTGACTGATTTGACTGCCTTTTCCCCAGGATTGGTTAATTTGCCCTATTGGCCAATATATCAAACAAATCCATAGAACACGTGACCCAACGACGCCTATACTAATTACCCAATTAGGAAATAAGTGAAGCTATTCACAACTATTCATGATGCAATATGTGAGCCAATCTCAACCCCCATGGGCATGGCTTTCCTTTTCAGCCAATTCTTCGTCACCTGCAGCTGACCCATAGTCTGAGGCTTCATTGAGTGCCTTTGCGACGTCAGGGTCAGCTTCGCAGTACTGAATGCCCTCTCACAGTCAGCAGCCATGGCTGGTATTGCCAACACATCAAGAGCTAGTTTACTGAGTAGAGGATACGTTAACTGGTGGTCTCTCCACCACTTAACAGGATCCTCCGTAGATTTAGGAGGTTGCCTGAGGTACGTCTCCAGCTTATCCTACTGTCGAGAAGTCTCACAACTACGTCTACTCTGTACCCATTGCCTGAAGTGGCTGTCTTCATGGGATAGAAGTGTGATCTCAAGAACAGCCGTAGAGTCATCAGACTCTTCCTCGGACCTATACCAATGGTCAAAGTGGTCCCTGAGCCCCTTCCTTGCATCACGGACCCACTTAAGCTGAACCCCTTCATCCCAGACTGCCTCAAGGTATGAGATACTAAGTGAAGGGTGGAGAATAACAGAAGCAGCAAATAAAGGAGACTCCTCTAACTTTGTGTAGTAGGAGGAGAGCTTCTGCTAAGCCAACTTAACAGAAGTACGGAGGTGTTCCTGGTACGAGGAAGAGAGACCCCTGAACCGAGCAGTACGTTGACTCCAGTCCTCTCTTACATATTATAAAAGTAGAAATTCCTAAAGAGGCTGGGTCTGACTGTTGACTGACGATCGAATGGGACGCCCTGATCGAGTCTGTGATAATGGAGACTCTTCCTCAGTAGTCAGATTAATTATATTGTTGTTGTTGTTGTTGTATTTAACGCCATGGCGGCAAGGGCGTAGCCCTTGCAGCAGACCTCCCGAGGGGTATGTGGCGTGGAGGGCCGCAGGCTCAGACTACCTACTCTACAGTACACAGCCCTTACCAGCGTCCTCCAAATCCTGCCTACTGGCTACTATGCGTTCAATCTATCCCTGGATCCCGCTGGTTCCTCCAGTTCCTTTAGTTCCCATCTGGTCCCCTTAGTAGGGTACGTTAGTTGGTTGTCTTAAGGACTAGCCGGGGCTAGCCCCTAATAGCGTGGGCAGATCTTCTGGAAGAAGCCTGTTACACGCAAGAAGGCCTTAAAGCCTTTATGGTCGGTGATTAGACCCTTGAAGTATCGATCAAGGGATCCCATAGGTCCTATGGGCTCTGACGAACTAGAAGGGTGGAGGGTAGGCCACCGTTACCTCCTCGCTAGGGTCTTTCGGCAATAGACCAAGTGGTCTACTTCCTTTGCTTCCCCGCACAAGCAGGTAAGCAGGGCTTTATCGTGGTTAAAGCGCTGGTGATATTATTCGAAGTCTCCGTGGCCTGATCGGGCTACTAGGAGATGATGTAGGGTAGCCCGTGGTAGGGCTAGTTCAGGGGGGTTGTATAAGGTGGCCTCGAGCCCTAGTTGGGCGTATCGATCTGTTGCCTCCTTGTGCTACCATCGTGTGTACTGGATCCGTATCCGTTTCTTAGCGAGTCGCTTGATCCCTGCTAGGGTTGCTAGTTGGCCTAAGGGTACTGGGAGTGTTGTGCCCTGCTTAGCTAGGCGGTCTGCTTCTTCGTTACCTTTTATCCCCTGATGCCCTGGGGCCTAGTGGGTGTATATATCGAATATCCTAGCCGCCTCGTGGATCTCTAGGAAGGCTGCTTGTGAGGAGCTTGGAGTATTACCCCGTATCCCCTGGATAACACTAGTATTATTAATATAAATGTGGATAGGTTGGCTTTGGGATATAAGGAGGGCCCGCCGGAGCCCTGCCCTCGCTCCTTTAACCTCACTATTAAATACTTTTACTAGGCTAAGTTGACCATAGCCCTGGGCTATACACTTTTTACTTCGGTAGATAATAAACCCATACCCGGTGGCTCTATTAGACACCTTAGAGCTATCTGAGTAAATAACTATATGGTTATCTGGGACGGTTTTTAGCTAGTTCTGAAGGGCCTTAGTAGTCTTCTCTTTTATTTGTAGGATTATCGGGTTTTACGACCCTAGGTGGTATTATGGTTGGAGTAGTGATGGCCTTGGGACCCTTGATACAAGGCCTGCTGTTCATTGAAACTGTGTTTACTGCTTCCCTCGTTATAAGAGCCTTAGGACTAATGGGTGTTCCTGGTTGACCTTTTATAGGTGTACTGCGAAGCGTAGGCGTGCCCCCTTTAGGGCTACGTTCCCCGTAGGTAGGCCGGCGTCTCGTAAAAGGTTGCTTATTGGGGTTGTCTTCTAGACTGGAAGGATAGCCCGGGCCGCTATTGTGATGACCTTGCTAACCTTTTGGACGAGGCCCTTTTAGCCTGTATTAATTGTCCCTCCCTGGGGAGAGGTGTCGTTATTGTTATTGAAAGCTGGCTTAGTTAACCCCCTAAACCAGGTTTCAGACCCGTATAGGGCTATTAGGAGGACACAGGTGATAACAGCCTTCCGCATAGCAGCCGCTGGGATCCCACCCTTTGTGCTTATTAAGTGCCCTAGATGTTGGGCTGCCTTCTTCGTTATAGCTACCCTTATTTCGACGTAGTATCGGAAAGAGAGCCTTTTATCAAACCAGACCCCTAACCAACGGATCAGCTTAGCCGAGGCTTTGATTTCAAGGTCTCTAGCCTTAATCCCAGGTAGGTCTTTTGGTTATTTATGTTTTCTAGTAAAGTGGATAGCTTCATATTTAGCTAGGTTAAAGGAGACCTTGTTATTGTACCCCTAGTTTAGGATTTGGTTAACCTACTGATTTAAGGATATAGCGTTGTCTTTGGGGGATGGGCCGGTAATTAAAAGGGCTATATCGTCTGCATATCCAAACCGAAGCCTTGGGTCTTCAGCTAGGATATCAGAAATATACAATAAGAAGATAATAGGTGATAGTGGGGAGCCCTGAGGTAGCCCATAGGTTAGAGGGAAGTCCTCTGTTGTTGTCTCTTCGAACCTGACCCTGGCAGTACGGTCTGATATAAACGCATAAATCAGCCTGATCAGGCTATCAGGCCAACCTTGTTACCGCAGTCTAATAATAAGGTGGTTCCGAAGGACAGAGTCAAAAGCCCCCTTCACATCTATCGTCACTAGCATAGCTGTAAGCCCCTTATCGAGGGCCTGTTCGATATTATGTGTAAAATAGGTCGTTAAGTTGATAGTTGCCCTGCCCGGTAAGGCCCCTATTTGCTGTGGGCTGGCTACGCTTTCTAGGATAGTGAGGTAGGCTATTCTCTTAGCTATTAGCCTCTTAAGCCCTTTACCTAAGTAGGATAAGAGGGCTATCGGCCTCCAAGATCCAGCCTTTGAGATATTGGTTTTTCTAGGTTTTTAGATTATAACAACCTCCGCCCTATAGAAGGGCTAAGGAAAGTAGCCGGTCTAGATATAAGCCTAGAAGAGTAGTTGAACTAGTTTGGATATAGAGTCCCAGCAAATTTTAAGTAGTTTTATAGTGATTCCGTTAATACCAGGGGTTATAATCTTTATTAGAGTAGCTACCCTTACTTCCTCCTGGCTAATCGTAGCCTGCCAGGGTATCTGTCGTCTTGGGACCGTGGCCACGCCGAAGGGGTCCCCAGGTAAGTCATCCGTATCGTCGAACCTCTCTAGTAGGGCCTTCCGTAGAGCCTGGGCCTTATCCTGGCTACTATCGTATATCTGGCCCTCAACAACTAAGGGGGGGGCTTTAACTACCAGGCCGGTTTTATGCCAGCCCATTATTTTGTATAGGTCCTTGTTGGATGCTACCCCTTCGATTTTTATAGCCTAGTAGGCCCGTTTAGCTTTTCTAACCGTATCTAAGAAGACCTTTTGTTTTTTAAGGATAAGGGGTGGTGAGGCCGGTTTTGGTTCCCGGGCTTGTTGAATACGGGCCTTAAGGTAGGATTGGTGGGCTTTAAAGTACTCTTTTGTCCACTAGGGGGCCCCCTTTCCTTAGTTTTGTTGTCTCTTCTCTACTGCTTGGATAGTTGTTGAGAATAGGCTGGCGATCCGGCTGGTCTGGGCATTTAGCTTGGTTAGGGTAGGTGGGTCTTTGAGGATGGGTAAAGTTGAGGCCCTTACTTTAATTAGGTTTTTAAACCGAGGAAGGGCCGAATCTGGGACCGATATTAGCCTTGGTTGGTATATTTGTTGTTGGTTGTTGTTGAGAGGGATAATAGTTATAATAGGCTGGTGATCAGCTCCTGGGTGTAAGTGTGGATAGGGTTTTGAGTGTGTAAGTGGGATATTTGAGAAGGTTAGGTTAAGAGTGTGATTATGGGTGTGGGTTGGAACCCCTGCTTTACTAATAAAGGAGAGACCATGGTTGTCCGCTTAGTTAGCTAGATCGTCTCCCCTATTCCGGTTAACGGATCCGGGTTCCCAGGAGTAGTGGTGGGCGTTGAAATCCCTAGCTATGAGGGCTCGTATTGGTGGTTGGTAACCTAAGAGGGTGATAGTTATATGGTTATCAGGGTCACCTGGTGGTCTGTATATATTCACAACTATAGTATTGTGAATTTTTAACCATAGGATGTCCCTAGTCTGGATGGGCCTCTGCTGCTGCACCTGAAGCCTTATCCCTTTCCGTATATAAGTTATCACCCTAGGCCTTGTTTCCTTGCTATTCTAGAAATTTACTGGAATATAGGAGTTGAACCTAGGGTGTGTATTGATCTGCATTCCGTTGGTAAAGCTTATCCAGGGTTCCTGGATAAGTATTATATTAACCTGATTAGCCTAGTATAGCTCTAGGAAAGCCGTATGTGCTGGGGGCTTTTTCCCTATGTTATATTGGGCTACATAAAGTACCCGTGGGGGGGCCTTTTTAGGTTTACACCTCTGAATCGAGGTCTAGGTGGGTATAGGTATTAGTAATGTTGTAATCCGGCTTTTGAGTTACCCTTTGGCTCCTGGTGATAAGAACGAGGATAGGGCGGGGCTCTGGAGAGGGGGCTTTTTTAGCCTCGTCCTTATCCTCGTTTATATTACTGGTGGTGTCTCCGTCACCTAAGTAAATAATTGAGCTTTGAGAGGGGGTCCTAGTGTGTAAGCACTTAGATCCAGGCTGTTGGCCGTGGTTAGACCTGGGAGTTAGATTATTGGTTAATTGCTGGGTAGTGCTTTAAGGGGTCGTCTAATTAGGTTAGTGAATAGCGTTGAAGGCCTTTTATTCAGCTTTCCGGATTTAATCCCGTTTTTTTTAGCTAGGGATAGTAAGGGAACCGTTAATAGCTAAGGGCCCTACTGGGTAGCCCTTATGCCCAGTTTAGAACGGTCTACAGTAGTTTATACACTGCGGGCTAGCCGTATAAGGGTTGGTCTCGTGGGAGTTTACTGGCTTCTTATAATTATTATAGAGTGGTTAACGGTTATAAAATCGATTTAAGTAGTATCCCTAGTAGCTAGGGTTATACTTAGTTAGGGTCCTTTTTTTTTGGATAGGTTAGGACCTGCTGCTCTGGTTAAATAGTTTAAAGGGCGGCATTTTAATAAAGAAGGAGATTACCTAAGAGATTTCGTTTATAACCGGGTTAGGGCCTAGTCGAGACTGTTTGGCCCTAATAGGCCTCCGTCTTATTTAGGTAAAGACCTCTTCCTCGATTTGAGTAGCTGGATCTAGTTCGTCCCCGTTAATGCCCTATAGCTTAGCTGGGTAACGAGGGACTATATAGGTAAACCACTTTATAGGGGTTTCTACTTTATAAGCCCTAAAATAGTCCACTAGTTTCTGTTTATTTAAGAGTATATCTTGTTGGACTTGTTTATTGAGTGGTTTTAATGTAATACTAGTTATGATATAATGGGTATAGGGAATATCCGTTAATTATAGGCCTAGGGCTTGGCAGGCTTTCCGGTGTAAAGCGTAAGGAGTGTATTTCCTAATGGCTTCTAATCCTTTTTTGGGGATACGAATAAGGACCTTAAGGTCCTCCTTCGGTTAGGACTAGACCTGGGGTAAGGTTGAGGCTGAGGCCTGGCCTGGAGCCGGGGCCTGGGCTTTAGCCTGGGATATAACTGGGACTAAGGCCGTAATAGAGGCCTAGGACGTAGGTGTCGCTTCGTTGTTTATAAGCCTTTTTAGGGCCTGGACTATATAAGTTGTAATTTCTTTTGTAATCTGTTTTTTGGGTTCCTTAAAGTTGGAGACCACATTATTAATAAACTGGGCGATGGTTAGAAAGACGTCCTTTTTGGCCTCGAATAGTCTAGCTTGTTCGTCGAGGGCAGCTAAAACAGATCCAATAGCTGCTCCGCTTATATTTAGGGGCCCCTTCGCCGTTGAGGGGGCGTTATTAAAGGGATAGGGCTGGTTTCCTATAAGGCTAAGCCGGGGTGGTTGGGCCTTAGTGTCTCGGCGGCGTTTAGCCCTTAGGGTGGGGGTTAGTTCTGGCTCTGGAGGAGGCCCAGAGCTCTGATTAGGGCTGGCCGGAAGGGCCGGCTGCGGTCCGGTGCTTACCGGAGGCTGCGAGGCCATTGCGGGAGGGCTCCGGAGGGGAGAGGTGAAGAGTTTTCAGTTGTTAAGGATCTTAGTGGTATACCACCTATTTCATTAACAGTAGATGCCAAGAAAAATTAGGCGAGAGGGAAGTGATTAATTATAGACAACTCATCTTCCTGTTGAGAATTAACAGAATAGAGTACAGAGTTATATAGACTCTTCCACTCCTTAAGATGCTCAAGGAGGTACTCCATACCAACCATAACTTCCCAGAGACGACCATACCTATCCCTCTTTCCCCACCCCTCCGTCCTCTTCGTCTGCAGGTAGAAAGGCTTAAGGATAGACTTGACTTCAACTAAGACTTTCCAATCTTCTGAAGAAAGGAGGTCATCGTTAGGTATCCTTTTGATGGTATTATCCTGCTCCTGGACCTAGTTGACGTAGGTCTCGATCTCTACCCTCTTCTGAAGAGCTCGATGGATCATGAGGTAGGTGGAATTCCATAACGTCTCTGGGAGTCATAGATCACTCAAGAGTATTGCCTGAAGAGGAAATACAGCCAGGAGGGCAGAAAAGAACGTCGTAAAGCTGTTAGGATTAATGGTGCTGCATACAGAAAAAGAAAGCTGACCGCGTTGGACGTGAATATTCGCGATAGTGGCATCCCATTGGCTGTATGCAGGCTTATGTAATATACCAAACCAAATCAACCCAATATATCAAATCCCGGGGATCAGAAGTTATTTAATTGATAATTGGGAATAACCTCAGTTGTTTGGTTTGTTTGGAAGTTTGATTGATAGATTGGCTTTAGCGGCAGCGCTGGTGTCATCGTAAATGCCGAGCTGCGTTTCGGTTGATCCTCTGTTGGGTTTTGCACCGAGGCGGAGCTGTGCGACGGTTGTGTTGAAAACAAGGCAGTTCGGATACTCCTCCGCCCTCGACCGGGTCATCTCGTCCAGATCGAAGTGTTGAAGTTCTCCCGATTTCGCAGTATGTCCATAAAAGGCAATGCGAGAGATACCGTTCAGGGAGTCCGTGCAACGATTTCGTTTTGGCGCGAGCGGCGATGACGTTGCCTACACCTGTGAAGGCGTTGAGGATGTCTTCCTGTCTTCCCAATATACGACTTGTGTATTGGCTTATCAAAACGGGGTACAGTCCCAGGACGCCGTCTCCGCTATACTCATCGGACCTCAATCCTTTCTCAAAACCTCTTCCCCAGTTCTCCGGAACTTGGCCTGCATCGTGAGACAGCGTACGTCTGACTCGCCAGTATTTCTCGATTTCTGGATATCTCGAGACCTCGGAGCCTTCGTGGAAACAGCTGAAGTAGACGCTTTCCGATCCAAAGAAGATGTGGCGGCGGGAGAGCAACCTTTCTTGAAAGGTCCATGCTCTTGTGTTCCATTCGCACGTATCGACGACGCGGCTCTCGCTCTGGGGCGCGACTCCAACGACAGGAAGACTGCTTGCGTGATTTGTGCCGGTGCTCGGACTCTTGGACACGTATTTGACAAACTCCCAGGTCTTGTTCCGGAGGCTGGCGGGTTTGGGTCGAGTGACGACTCCCGGAAGCCCAGCGCCGACTCCGTCTGCAGCGGCGACAATGGTGAACTCGGCCAGTTGATAGATGCTATTCATGTTGCTGATCTGGTTCGCTTTGTCGTCGGCGTCGTCTTACACAATGCACAAGCGACCAACCCAAAGGTACCGCTCTCTCATATTTCGGCACAGCATCATTGCGTCTCCAACTACCCCCGGTAGGCGGTCCCGTGATAACGAATTCGGTTCTTCGAGCTTTATTTTGTTCGCTCTGGTCAACCGAATATCGCGCTCCTCAAACGCGGTTGCCGAGTTCCAGACATAGCTTAGAGCCACAAATGGCACTTTGGACGCTGGCTGGCATATTCGGTTGAGAGCGGCGTCAATGAGGCGAAACCCCAACGGTAACTTTGCCTCCGACAAGATCTTGTTGCATTCTCGCCCATGGTATGTCCGGCAGTTCGTGAGCCATTGCTTCAGCAAACCAATGTTGCAATATCTCCTGTCCCAGGTCTGGATGGATTCAAGTCGACTGCCGTTTGGATCCTCGTATTGCACTACCACTTCCAAATACAAGACATGCTGAAATCGGGTGCCGCTGTGTTCGGTCTCATGATGAGGCGACTGGATAGCTGCCTGGCGGTTTAGTGCTCATATTACTGTGGGCCTGACAGTCTGGCAAGATCATTGGTCAACCCTTGAGTGAGGGGGTTGAACTTGAGGAAGGGACTTGTGCCCTTGGCTGTGCTAAGCTCAAAGTGGCTTTCCTCCTCCAGCCTGCATTGGATTGGATCGGGGATGTTCTTGCGCTTTCAATGTTATGGATGATTAACGTCCGTCACCCACTTTCGGCCACCCCAAAAATGCCTCATCACCATGGTTACCCCTCTTCTTCTACTAATTACCACCTCTTCAATTTTTGTCTAATTGTCATAATATTTTGGTCGGAGTTTATTCATTATACGATGAAGCCGTATTCCGAAGACGACATCTCTCGGGCGATTGACGATGTTGAAAACGGTGTCAACGTTAAAACTATAGTATTTCAGCATAGGATCCCACGTTCAACGCTCAGGAATCGCATGAAGGGCCAGAAAAGCAGGCCTGAGGGCTTCGCTGGTATGCAGAGGCTCACGATCAAGCAGGAGTCTAACCTAGCTGACTGGGTGCGAGTGTAGGCTGCGCTGGGCGTCCCTCCAACCCATCAACAACTCAGGGATTTCGCTGAACGGATCCTATTAATTAAAGGAGACCATCGACTACTTGGAAAGAACTGGGTTTAGTTATTTATTAAGAGGAACCCATCCGTTAAGATCTATAAAAATAGAGCTATCGATTCCTAGCGTATTAATGGTGTCACACGTCTTTTAGCGTATGATCCTAGCAGACCTGTTTATGTCAGCAGGCCTGCTGCCTACTTCTATATTCTAGCCGGCGCCCAGCGCCCACTCTAGCTGAGAGGAATCAACCCATATTCAGACCATCGACTTAGACTGTGACAAATGGAGTTTTAACTAATATAATTAAACCATGGTTTAAGTACCTCGACATCGATAAGATCAAAGACATTATACCAGCTAATTGATATAATATGGACGAAATTAGTATTCTCGAGGGTAGGGGATCCAACGGGCTGGTCCTAGGATCCTCTGAGGGTCACTCTATTCGAAAAAAACGGCCTGGATCGTATACTTGGACATTACTCATTGAGTATATCTCAGCTACTAGCAGATCCCTCCCTCCTCTTATTATATATAAAGGGAAAACTATTGCGAAGGGCTGGTCCTAGGCCTTGTCTCAACCGAAAGGTAGCCAAATACTGTTTATTTCAAGTTGAAGAGGAAAAGGGTAAACTATGATATGGCGCGAAATCTCTGCTTCCTAGGGGGTGGGCGTTAGTGGGGCACCGGTGGGGCACCAGTGCGAGCACGGGCATAACCACCGGGTTCGGCCCGTGACATGGACCAGCTAATAGCGACGATAAATTATAATAAATAAGGACTTAACTATAAAAAGCCCGTAGTAAAGGCCGTAAAGGCTACGGAAAGGGTAACGAAAAGAGTGAAGGTAAATGGCTGTACTCCCTAATTAATAGATCCAGCGACTCTGATAAGGGTAGGACATATATAGTATACCTAAAACAAGGTCACCAACTTTCAAAGTACCAGCTAGTCTTCCCTAATAAGTACCCTAACTACATATACCATGATCAAGCATTTAAAAAACTGGTTACTAAGTGACTTAAGAATAACGAAAACTTTACTAAGCGTATCCAGAAGCTCAAACTTGCTATAAAATTAAGTTAACTCATAGGATATTATTAAACCTGCGTTCGAGCTACGCTAGTAACCTCTCATAAAACATACTCACTTTATAGATCCGCAATCCTCAACTCCGGAGCTATAATCCACATTTTTAATAACCCCTTATAGTTCATATAATTAACGGGAACTATACTTAGTGACTATCTCTAAACAGGTACTCAGTAAGTAGCAATTAATGACTTTAGAATAGTGGATATTCGTATTAAGGGGCGAGACGGCAAGCTATTTAAGCTTTACTTATATAACACAGTACTCTATAAAGGGTTTATAAGTAACCTTGTTTCTTTGAAACGTTTATGTTGAAAGGGTTTTTAGTGGGATATTAACCCCGGTAATAACTATATTAGGTGCATAAACCGAAGTTACGTTTATGAGTTATTTAAAATCCACGATCAAAATGTTCTCGATTATAAACTTATAAAGGATAAAGTAGTACTTATAATAATTGTTCTACTCCCTTAACCTACGCTAAATAAGCTTCTAAGAACCCTGCGAAGAAACCACTTTATAAGTGTAATAATCCGTAAACTTATCTAAATAAGTGTAAAAAAATAGTATTAGAGATTTGGACATCTAAGAAGAGATACTCTGAATCGTCTTAATAACATAGTAAGGGGAGTAAAACTCTTAGATTATAAAAATAGAGACCTAGTGGAATGCGATGTGTATAGGATGGTAAATATAATACGCTAAATCCGCTGAGCACTAAGAGAGTTGGTTAAATGGGCAAAAGCCGGAGACTGTTTAATACTTAACTTCTACGATTATAATAAGGGATATAAAGGGTATACGTCCCTTATACTTTTTTTTAATTAAACCTTAGGGTTAGTATAGGACTTTTACTTATAAAAGAGAATAATAGAGATAATCTTAGAAGTGTTATTCGAATTACTTAATTATTTAGAATATATTTATAATATAAAGGTTAAGTTCTTAGAGATTAATAATAAACTTCTGAGATATCTACGCCTAGTAATGGACCTAAAGGGGTATGGAATAATAATTGAAATATTAGTGCCTAATATGTAGGCTTAGAACAGAGGTGCTGAAAAGTTTACTACGATTATTAAAACTAAGGTTAGGGTAATGGTTATTATAATGAATTTCCTAGATTACTTATGGCCTGAGATTGTTAAAATAATAATCTATTTTTATAACTGAACCCTATTATGAATACACGGGTAGAAAATGTTTTATAAGTAGTTCTATAAGTAATTCTAGAGTGGAGAAGATGAGATTTATATAATCCCTAACCTTTCCTACCTACGATCTTATAGTTATAAGGCCTATGCCCTAATAACCAATACGCAACTTAAGCACTAACAATTAAAGAAGCTTACTCCTTATACATAGATCAGCTTTCTAGTGGGTTATACGTTAAATAATTAATTTAAAATATAAAACCCTTTTAAAAAGGACGTTTTTATAATAAGGGATATTGTATTTAATAAAAAGGTGCACTTTCATGGGAACCTTAAGGGTACCGTTAAGGAATTTCGTTACCTAAACTTATAAGTGATCGAAATACGAATTTAAAAGCTTATTAAGTAAACTTAAATATAAATATTAATATAAAATGTTAATAAGGAAATAGAAGAGGTTACCCTTATTCTTAAAATAAGTTTAGAGTATAATAAAAGTATTTTAAAAGTGAGCTCCGTTATGGAGATATACTCGGATAAGTTGGGATAATATAATATAAGGCGCTTTATGCTATACCCAATACCTAAAGTGTTATTACTAAGACCCTTATTATTTTTTATTACCTTAGAAGTGGTTTAGGTATAAAGGGGTGGGGGGAAAGCAAAGGAGAAGTATAATATAAAACCATAACTTTGGATTATAGTATAAGTATAGTGAGGTATAGAGTTTTATTTAAATTTGCTTTTTTAATAAGAATAGCTTTAAAATAGAAATAATATTATGAAATACGATTAATGGATGGTCTCCTAGGTATACGTTTATAGTCTGGTTAACTTAGTGCTCCTAATAAGATTGGTTATTTTAGAACTTTTAATAAAAGTATATTAAATTAAAAGGCTGATGGGGAAGTACTCTAATAGTATAACTTTTCTGGTGAGTTAAGAAAGCCTGGTTAAGAGGGGATTTCTACTAAGGAAAGTACTTTGGGTTATGTGTATAGAGAGTTTTTTTTACTGGGTTGTGAGGGTAGTGTGCTTATAGGCATTCATTAGAAGAAATTACCCCCTCTTTTTACGTTACACAATCATTTAAAGGATTACTTGTATAGGGACGACTTTAGAACGGCTAAAATAAGCTATTTAAGTGGTTATAAAGATTCCCACTCCTGGGAGGAGATTAGTAAAGAATAAGCATGAGGTAAGCAAATTCTCGGCTATTATTAGGTATATACTTATAAACTTAATAAGTATAGGAGGTTTATAAAATTTAAGGTATACCTTATTATCCGTGGAGATTAATAATTAAGAGGTAAGTAAAAAATGTATGCTATTATACTTATAAGTATGTTGTTCCGAATCCTTATTATAATAACTATTTATTTCGATATAGAGCTTTTAGAGTATAATGTGGTTAATGCTTTTATATACATAATAATTGACGAGGAAGTCTATATGTAACTCCTACCCAGATACCGAAAAGTTAGACGGGTACTACGCTTAAGAAAGGCGTTTTACGGCCTTAGGAGGTCACCTTTATTTTAGTAAAAGCACCTGGAAAGTGGGCTCTTAGAATTCGGCTTTTAATGAGTTATTAGAGAGAATTATTGTTAATAAAAGGAATAAGTTACGTTCTTTTTTTATATTAACGATTACATCTTAGCTTTCTCTTATAATCTTTATAATAAGGTAATAGTATTAATAAAACAATTTTAGGAATAATATTATTTAAAAGGTAATTATAAGTTATAATAGTTTTTAGAAATTAAAGTTTTAAGGGACTAAGAAGTTAAGAAGATCTAGTTCTTATAATTAGTATTTACTAAAAAAGTAAGAAAACTCCTATTAAACGCTAATAAGTCGTTCAAAGTACACTATAATACCCCTATGTCACGGGCCGAACCCGGTGGTTATGCCCGGGCTATGCCCGTGCTCGCACTGGTGCCCCACCGGTGCCCCACTAGCGGCCACCCCCTAGGAAGCAGAGATTTCGCGCCATATCGTAGTTTACCCTTTTCCTCTTCAGCTTGAAATAAACAGTATTTGGCTACCTTTCGGTTGAGACAAGGCCTAGGACCAGCCCTTCGCACCCTATAATAGTTATTAAGCTTTTCCCTTATAAAGGGATAGCTAAACTATAGGAAATTAAAAAGTATTAACATAAAGTTAGGACGATTATGTATATAATAGTAATAACTTGCCCGGACATCGTATTCACTATGAGCCGTTTTGCATACTTTAATTAGAACCCAGGGCCAAGTCACTAGTACACAACGAATTAAGCACTCTAATACCTTTACTTAATGTGTTCCCTCTACTTGGAATACGGAGCTGTACTAGGGAGCCCTAAGGATACTTTGGAAATCACTTCAGATACTAGTTTCGCTGATAATACACTTGATTAAAAGAGCTCTTAAGTGCTTATAATGTGACTTTTTGGTGGAACTATTACGTGGAAAGTAAATAAGTAATAGATAATTATAATATTAATAATAGAAGCTGAGTTTTTTACCCTATTATACATAATAAAGGAAGCTATTTTCGTAAACTGGTTAATATCCGCTTTATAAATATAACTCTCCACGGAGAATATTCAGAGTGCTGAGTTTGCACCTTAAATACGCTTTTAACTATAAATTTATATATAATGCGATAACTAGTAAACTATGTGCTTTATGACTGTAGAATAAGTGTAGTTATAAATACGCTTATGCTATGTTGGTATTTATAATTACTGGTTATGTTAAGAAATTGAGAATAACTATGTTAATGTTGTATATATACTATTAGTTGAGCTGATGGTAAATGGACTAATAAAAGCGCTTTCGAAGTAGCTATTTTAGGTGTTTTTTACGTAGCTGAATATGAGTGACCAGTGGGCTCGTCTTGAGAACAGTTGTCGCTGTGACCTTGCTGAAGATAAGGCCCGCTGGGAGGCTGGGATGGCCAAGGATAATATATGGGATGTTGAGGTTTATGTTCTTTACACTCTTAGGGGCTTATAAACCCTGTAGGAAGGACATATGAGAAGTGCTTTAGATGGAGGAAGACGAAATTTAAGTCTTAAAATAATTATAGTGCTTGGAAATAGTTATTGAAGGGCGGATTACGTGGTAGGAAGCCCACTAGACGGAGGCCTCCCTGAAGGGGTATGTTAAATCCGTTGTATTAAGCGCCTAGTACGCTTCCGGTGTGCTCGAAGGTCCGCGCGCAGCGCGGAACAATGATGGGCCGAAATGCGCCCTTGCATTAGCCACCTTAAGGGCTAAGTTTGCCCCTAAAGAACAGGGAGAAGTAGAGGAATTACACATTATTGAATACATCACGAATTGACCCTTGAATCCGACAACCCCGGCCAAACAATCAAAAAAAGCATCAGAACATCACTCTAATGGTAGGGCAAGCCAAAAGTGGGCTGAAGATACATCAACAATACGTTAGTCGACTCCCAGGAAGGGGGATAAACTAAAGGGACAACTAAGCCTATTCATAAAACTAGAGAACGACACCAGTACTCAACGTCTATTATTCAGGAAAGTCCAGAAAAGCTGGGACGAAAGGGACTACCATATGGCTGCTGCCCAGCGACGTATTAAAGTATTAGAAGCAAAAGTTAAGGTCAGTAGGGCTAGGAAGAGGGAAAAGGTCACCATAAGTCCCAATTCCAAGTTTGCCAACATCGAGGCCATCCAGAGGGCTCAAATCGAGGCTAGCAACGTCGACGATAACTCAGATGAGTCCAGCGGGTCTAATAACCCTAGTGACAATGGAAGCTGTATTGTTGTGGCATCAAAATAGGTGGAATAATACGCTAAAGTTGATGCATCAATTAATACATCATTTTTAGGGTAGCCGAAAGTGGGGGTGGCCGAAAGTGGGGGTGGCCGAAAGTGGGTGACGGACGTTACTTCTTCAAGAACCTAGATGAAAAGGCTGCGAAAGTGACAGAGACCCAGGCTTCGTCTTTCTCGTTCTAAACATATTTCTAAATAGAATTTATCACCTTTTAATTGTGTGTCACGCCGTCTGGGGTTTCGTTTTTCGGGCTAGGCAGGAGTAAAGATCTCGGTGTTGGAGTATCGCTATGTTTTAGTGAATACAGATCAAGAAGCCTCAATACTGTGAAAGAGCTTGAGGGCAATCGTAACCATAAATCATGACGTGCAGAATGCAGCAGAGGTGCGCCGGTATCATTATGATGAAATAAAACCCACAACCTCACAGTTTTAAGTTTCCATGGCGCGGGAGATAGGCATCTTGGCAAGCGTCGATCTGCAACCTTAAGAGAGAAAAGGACTTCTCCTGGTGATGCAAACCCCAACGTGTACAGGAATTGGATCTTGCCTGTTCGAGCCAAGAGACAAAATGCACAAATGGCACCAATATTAATAACAACAATTGAGGTCAGAGGGGTAAAATACTTTCCAATCTTTTGAATGGGCAGTTCTGGCCGACACTGATGAATCCTGACTCAGTCGGAGCTTCTCACTTGGCATCCGAGTTGCGTCGGAATGGTGGCCAACCGCAGGTTTTTGAATGCGCGGAATGACTCGGCATGAGGTGACGTGGGTAGATAGATCCCACCAACAGGAATATATTTCCGCGTTGAGAGCTCCATACCTTCCTCGATTGACTACGATGCTGACAGCCCTCATCGGCGATGATGAATAAATCCTACGCCCCACGGCACGGCTTGCCGGCAACCTGGAACTCACTTTGCTTTGCTTGCAAATACTCGATCGGATACGTGTACTACAGCACAGCTTTCCAAAGAGATCCAGCAGAAGCCCGTAATATCACTTGATGTCCAAAAGACTGGAAATTGCGCAAGAAGTGGGTTTTACGGTATTCATGAAAGAAGAAGCAAGCACCCAGATCGGAGCACTTGAAGAACAGCCCCTCACCTGGACGGGCCCCGCCGAGAACCTGGTGTCTCAATATTTTGTCACCACATCAGACGTTGACTCAGCCAAGCCCAATCTGATGCCCAGAGGTTGTCTTCAAAATGATGTGATTTCTCGGGATGCCGTCAACAGACAGCGTCGTCACTTTCACTCAAGACTCCACGACGCAGACCCGCCCTTTTATGTATTAAATGGCCCTCTCCGATGCAACCGGCCGCCAATTTTGTTGCCAGAAAGCTGCCACAATGGTACTTTACTCACGAGGAGGCAGCCACCGGGTTACATATAAACGGGCTCCGGCTGACCAACGTCTCCCGCCCACCAATCACCGCGACCCCACGTTCCCCCGGCCCCGCGATGCGACACCCCGGCCCATCGGAGAAGCAAACATGCAGAATTAGGAAATCTCGGCTGCGTGGCACCGAGAAATGTGACAGCGAGCAGCAGAATGCCGCTCCTCCCTTTCGCTACCGCCGTTTCAGAACCACACGTGCGCCATCCCTCGATGCCGGGTCCGCGCGCTCACACATCGTGGTCGCCAATCAAGAGTTGTCAATCTAGACCACCAACACCAACACCCACCAACGGCCCAAGCAGTCCGATTCAGGCACTAAGGATGAATGCCTCCCACCGTGGCGCGCCGGGCAACCATGTCCCTCGTGACGCGGGGCCGTAAGCAAGGGGGGCAACTGCCGACGCGAGAGGGAGGATGTTTTCCCTGCTTTGCTTTGCAACGCTCGATCTAGACTCGGAAGTTCAGTGTGTTGGGAATGGTGCGGTGAGTAAGGCGTGCTTCTCGATGCGACTACGCCTCCGCAATGGCACGGCGTCCCGACTCAGGACGTCGCCGCGTACGTGATTACTTCTTTTGGGCTGTCTAGCAATATCCGGTGCCGCTTTCCCGGTTCGCGTTCGACGCACGCCGTCCGGCAGCAGATGAAAAAAAAGTACTATATATGCCGCGCTTCTCGTCCTGCCAGACGGATGTGCATTTTGCCTGAACTCGTCACTGCCCATCAACCAAGATCGTCAGGCGACAATCTTCTCTCCCAAGACGCACATTAATCTATCTGGACCGAGAGCGAGCACCATCAATGGGCAACCTCACCCCGTCCTCCCTCCTCCTCGCCCTCGCCGCCACGGTCGCCGGCCACGGGCACGTGGACTGGCTGGTCGCAGACGGCGTCGCCTACCGCGGCTGGGACTCGCCGGCCTTCACCTACTCGCCGCCCACGAGCCCCGTGGTCGGGTGGGAGATCGCGGCGCCGGACAACGGCTTCGTCGAGCCCGTCAGCTTTGGCGGGCCCGACATCATCTGCCACAAGTCCGCGACCCCGGCCGGCGGCCACGCGACCGTCGCGGCCGGCGCCAAGATCCAGCTCGTGTGGAACACCTGGCCGGACTCGCACAAGGGGCCCGTGATCGACTACCTGGCCAAGTGCCCCGGCAACTGCGAGAACGTCGACAAGACGGCCCTCAACTTCTTCAAGATCGGCGAGTCCGGGCTCATCGACATGTCGCTGTCCAACGGGAAATGGGCCGACGACGTGCTCATCGCCAACGCCTTCACCTGGACCGTCCAGATCCCGGCCAACCTCGCCCCGGGCAACTACGTCCTTCGTCACGAGATCATCGCGCTGCACTCCGGCGGAAACCCCAACGGTGCGCAGGCGTACCCGCAGTGCTTCAACCTGCAGGTCACGGGCGGCGGGTCGCTGGCGCCGGCGGGCGTGAAGGGCACCGCGCTGTACAAGTCGGACGACCCGGGTATTCTGTTCAACCTGTACACCAGCCCGCTCGTGTACCCGATCCCGGGCCCGACGCTGGTGGCTGGCTTGCCCTCGACCGTGGCGCAGAGCACGGCCCGCCCGACGGCGACGTCGAGCGCGACGGTTCCCGGAGGTGCCGGTGGGAGCGGCCCCACTACCTCCGCGCCCGGGGCGGCGACCACGCTTACTACTAGCAGAGCGGCGACCACCACGGCTGCTGGCGGCGGAAGCGGCGGCACCGCGCCCAAGTATGGGCAGTGTGGCGGCACGGGGTGGACTGGTCCGACGACTTGCGTTTCTGGGTCGACTTGTCAGGTGCTGAACGAGTGGTACTCGCAGTGCGTGTGAGTGACGGAAATGGGGGGAGGGGGGACATCTTGTCTAGGGGTTTGCGAAGTTCTTGTACATATTTTAGAGTGACATACATACCTTACACTGGCACTGATGCCCAGCCCAAATTGGACTACAATTGAGGACCTTTTGTGCTTGCAGGTTGCTTTACTTCGTTTGCGGGTCAAGGAGTGAAAAGTTGTTGAACACCACCGCACCTCGAACCATCATCCTCGAAGATGCCGAATACGGCGAACAGTTGTTGTCGGTCGGTTCAATTAGTTTATCAACTACCTAAGATCCATCCCCCGACAGAGTATTATGTTTGACTGCTGGAAAGGCTCAATGGCTATCCCCCCCCCCCCACGTGGATTCCTGCGACTTGACGAACACGACGACTCATTATTCTCCGCGTCGTATTCGTATCCGTTTAGCCAAAGACGCTCCTCCAAACCGCGCGCTCCACTCATCTCGTTACGCTCCGACCTATCTGTCCACCCTGCCATGCCGGTGAGAGACTTTACCACGCCCTACTGCGACCAAATATCTCATCTCATGCCTTGCTCTTCCTCCTGATCCTGATCCTGGCCTTGTCGGGCGGGAACATGGCCTCGGCAACCCACTTGTTCGGCGGCCTTTGGCCCTTGTACTCCGGCGGGAACTCGACGTCGTAGTGGCCCAGCACGTATGCGATAATCATCTTCAACTCAAAGTCGATGAGGAACCGCCCGGGACAGGCGTGCCTGCCGTGGCCGAAGGGGAGGTACTCAATGCCGGTGGTGACGAAACTAACAGGGGGCGCTTTTTCGTCGCGCGCGGCGGCGTCCTCGCGCACGCGAGAGAACCGGAAGGGGTCGTATTTGAGCGGGTCGTCGAAGCTCTCGCCGTCGGTCTGGGCCGGCTGGGACAGGAAGGACACGACGGTGCCCTTGGGCAGATACTGCCCGTCCGGTGTCTTGTAGTTGTCGACGGTGACCTTGCGGAACACAGCACGCCCACCAAACGAATTCAACCTCAACGTCTCGCGCGCGACGCTGTCGGCCCTGACCATCTTGTTCACCTTGGCCTTGGTCCAGTTCCCATCGCCATCTTCGTAAAGCACGCGGTCGACCTCGTCGCGGAGCACAGCCACCGTGTTAAACTCGACGTCCGAGCCGAGGATGTTGAGCAGCATGTTGGTCGCCTGGATGCTGGTCTGGTGCATCGACCCGAAGTTGGCAGCAACGAGACGGCGCGTCATCTTGTCGAGCGAATCGAACTCGGCGCGGCGGTGCTTGAAGGCGTAGCGCGCCATCATCTGCATGTGGTCCTGCGGCTCGGGGTGGTCCGGGTCGTCGCGGTCGTACTTCATCGACTCGACGCGCGCCGCCCACACGGGCGCGAATTTTTGCTTCAGCTTGTCGAGCTTGCTGTGCAGCGGCAGGTTGACCAGCCAGCCGACCAGCGGCCGCATGATGCGCGGGCAGCCGCCGCAGGCGCCGGCGTTCATGATGAGGCGGCTGTTGATTTCGTATGACACGTTGAGGTATTCCTCGTCTCGGCCTGCCGAACAGTCAGTTCATGGTCCGTCCGTCTCGGGATGCGCGGCTGCGTACAGATGGGGGCGCCGATGGTGAATCGGCTTGCGGCCTGGCCCACGACCATCTTGATGGTCTCGTAGAGGTCGATCTCCCGCCAATTCTCCGCGTCCGTGCCGAACCACCTGTCGAAGGCGATGCCGAGCTCGTCGTTCATGGCGGCGCAGATGTTCTCCAGTACGGTGTTCAGCTCCGTCCTGACGAGCACCCCCTGCCAGGGGTCCGTGACGTAGATGTCCTCGCCGAGGGCGCGGTGGATCTGGTCGACCTCGGCGAAGGCGTGGTGCATGCTCAGCTCGCCCTCGGGCTGGGTCTGGACCCAGCGCATGGCGCTCGTGGGCATGATGACCTCGTGGCGGAAGCCCAGGCCGGGGATGACTACGGGCCGGCCCTTTTTCGAGTACTAGATTTACGGAGAGGTGAGTATGGAAGGATGACAGCTTGGGAGGCGGGGTTGGGCTGGACATACGTTGTCATAGGCTTCGCGGAAGAGACCCGGGCAGTCGGTGTAGTAGCGCGCTCTCGTGCGGATGCTGAATCGCGTCGCGCCCTCTGGCTCGCCGACGAGCGGAATGCCCGGGGGATATGGGATGGTGAAGAAGATGCGGTTGAGGAGGAACAGGAGCACCGAGCTGCCGAGGGCTATCAGGGCAACGCCCGACCAGCTCGTCACCTCTGGGAAGACGAGCGACGTGGGAGCCATTGCGGCCAATGGCGGTGAACAGGCGGGCCAGATCAATGCGTGTCGATTCTCTCTGCAATTGCTGAATCTCTGTCGTGAGTTGGGAGGCGAGGAGAAAGAGTCCAAGTTTGGTTTCCAGGGGCCGCCATCAAGTAGTGGGAGGGAACTCTTGGGGTTTTTAAAGCGTGCCTCCTCCGACCGCTGACATAGTGCCGTCCAAACTATCATTCGAAACGGAGCAGCCGGCGGGAGATGCGAGCCAGAGAGTTGGGCCGAACGTGGAGACTAACAAGGGTCAACCAGGATGAAGGTTCCCCTAGTACGCCCGCATCAACACTATGCAGTAGACGTTTCGCCGGGTTGTGATAGGGCTGTTCCCCCCCCCCCCCCCCCCCGGGCGGGTTGCGCTGCCGAGCTGCTTTAGTAGCATCCATACCATGGATTGCCATTGCATATTGGGATCTTGTATCATGGGCCGGAGACCGAGGAGGCCGCGGGCAGCTGTTATAACACCGGCGAGATAACTGGTTTGTTTGGTTGGAATCCGATGATATTCGGTTGGCCAAACGGAATGGAAGCCAACTCCTTGTTAGCGAAGTCTCCTTCACTAATTCAACGACCTTGGCACAGCACAAGCCAGTCAGTAAGGTAGCTGCCTAACTTTACCACCCCATCCCCCATAGTTAGCAGCCTCCACCCGTCAGAGGAGATAATTGGAAGGATTTCTGGGCCTGGCCCGAACTTGACCGTTTGAAGCTGTCGTCGTGCACCAGTCCAACCGGGGCCGCTGATCCTTCCGCCTAGGGGGAGCCCGCCTACGGCGTAAGCAGCCACGCTGCCGCATTTGGAAGTGCGTAATCCGAGGGTGCCAATTGAACGGCTATTGCTGGCCTACCCGGAGCCCCGGGATGCAGGAACAGGGGTAAACGCAGCACGTAATGAAGAAAAACCAAGACCCTGGGCGGGGAATATCTTGATTTGGATTGGTGGTGGTCGAACAAGGCAAGGCGGTGGTGGTGGTTTCTTGGGACTTTGCTTTGCTTTGCTTTGCTGTTTGGGTCGGTCCACGACAGCGGTATCCGTAATTAGGGGTCCAAGTGAGGTATAACAGTTCAGTGGCCCACGCAAGACCCCCTCAATGGCGCTAAAGAACGCTGGCGGAGTGCTGAAATGGGGAGTCGTGTTCTGCAACACGGTATTGGCTGGCTGTAGCCTGCGGTCCTGATGGAAAAGATCATCCTCCCAACAGATGGAAGCCTAGATACTTGGCCGTTGCAGAAGTTCTTTTCCTGCAGTCTTGTCAGAACCGGTTTTCTTCTGTCATCCGAGACGGTGGCCTGATCCATACGAGCAATGCAGTGCACTTGGTCGTGCACCGACACGGGAGTCTGTGGTGTTTTGAGTCTGTCAAACATGTCAACGATGGGAGCCCCTAGGAGACAATGGAGAATGGTATCAACCACATTTATTCGCATATGCCAACTCGAGTTGCAACTATCACTGAATAATCCACCAGCTAACTACATTTTCCAACCTGTTGGGCTACAAACAGCCCCGATTGCATTGACACACCTGATTCGAATTCCACCATGTCTGTCCACTCCCAACGACGTAAAAGCCCAAGCCTAGGGGCACCTCTTCCATTTCCAGCCTCGGCCACGAGCCACATGTTTCCATCCACACCATAATACCCCACTGATGTGCCCTCAAAGAGCAGCAGCCACTCCAACAACAACAGCAGCAACAGCAGCCGCGGGTCCCAAAATCCTGCCCTGCCCCGCCGCCGCCGCATTAGCCTTGTTACTCCCCCCGGAGCCCGACCCGGACGCCCCGCTGGACTGCGTGCGGTACTCGCGCGGGCACTTCTCCATGGTGCTGCTGATCTTGGCCTCGTTGGACGTGTACCACTCCAAGGCCTTGCTCTGGTAGGACGAGTAGACGGAAGAGAGCGACGCGGCAGCGCAGAACCCCGACCAAATCAACCAATCAAATATAACCGATCAATCAAATAAGTTAAGAATATTCACACTTTCAAACAGCCAACTACACGAGGGTCGATATTTGATATATTCGATTAATTCTGGCCCAAATAGAATAATACTTTTCTAACCTCTAAACTAATTAGAAAACCGGAAAAAATACAAAAAAAGGTAAAAATAATGTGACAGGCTGATGCCCACGATGGCCTAAGCTTTGCCTGAGGCGTTAACCAGCATCCAACAAAAGAGCCCTCCGGTCAAAGGGGCCTCCGATCAAAGGGCCTCCGGTGACCTCCGGCGCCCCACCAGAGGTCCCCTTTGTTCTCCAGCAGTATAGATTCCTACACCGCCCCCCCTTGCGAGGAACTTCCTCTCTTGCGCTCCTTAGCTTGAAGTATACAGTAATAGAGCACCCTAAGGTCGAAAACACCTAGGCCTGGCCCTTCGCAAATAAAACTCAAACTCATAATTTCCGCAACTTCTTTAGTAACTTATACTATTCAACTATGATAATTATTTAAAAATTAACCACTTTTTACTCTAATAAGTAGGAAGTTCACCTCTCTATGGAAAAAAAACTTTGTATTTATAATAAAAGTGTATTATTCTAATATATCGCTAAATATCCCCCTTTTCACTAATTATTTTTACCTCCTTCCACTACCCCTATTACTACCTATAATACCTATTTTCGCAGTTAATATAACTTCTATTATTTTTATTATACAAAGACCTCAGTTAATTACCTCGTAGTTCGAAAAGGACGCATTTTGTCACGGGCCGAACCCGGTGGTTATGCCCGGGCTATGCCCGTGCTTGCACTGGTGTCCCACTGGTGCCCCACTGGTGCCCACCCCCTAGGAAGTAGAGATTTCGCACTATATCGTAGTTTACCCTTTTCCTTTTTAGTTTAAAATAAATAGTATTTAGTTACTTTTTAGTTAAGATAAGGCCTAGGAACAGCCCTTCGCATATTTTAAGCTTAGTTTTATTTATTATATAAAATACTATTAGGTTAAGCCCAGCTTTTTACTAGTTATAAAATAGAATCCTAGGTTAAATATAGCTCCTTAATAATAAATCGATGAACGTTGGACGCTAAGTATAGTACAGTTCCCCATTAGTTAAGAAGAGGATATTAATTAGTATAATAGTTAATAAACTACAGGCCTAATTGTAGTTAGTTTTAAATGAGGTCCTCGGGCCCCTATAGGTGAGGATTACTGAGTTCTTTAATGAACTAGAGTGAAGCCGAGGTTTAGGGGTAATATTACCGACCCTTATAGAAGATGCAAGCACCAAAGCCCCACTAGTGGATAGTTACCACCTTATAATAAAAATACCGATGTACCGTAAACTATTACTAATACCCTTAAAGTTCTCGGGGAAGTAGAAGGATTACCCTTTTTGGGTATAGTAGATAAGGGATAAGATCATTATGGATAAAGTGTTTTACTTTATTAACTAGTAATTATAGTATTTAATTAACTCTTATCTAGATATTAGTCCCTAATAAGTGGTTATTATGTTTTATATAATTAGGGGGCTTAGAGGTTAACATAACCCCAAAGATTTTATATCCTACTTTAATGGGACCTACTAAGACCCGAACACCTAACCCTAAACCATAGTCCAACTATAAACTCTCTATTAGAAAAATAACAAGAAGTTAGTTATTTTTTTTACTAAAGTTTAAATAAATAATAGTAGATGTAGGAGGTGGTGTATAACCCGATGTAACGGTCCAAGCACGTATATTGCAACTAGCTATGGCGACTATTATGAGTATTTTTAAGATAAGGAGAAAAGAAGGAAAAGTCTACTACTCCACAAATCCGTTGGATCCTAATTAGGTCTACTTAGGCCTAATCAGGCTTAGTAAATAATGGTTAGTGTTAAATATAGCTGAGTAGTTCTGAGGCCTTTAATTGGGCCTTAGTCCGTAATAATTACCCCTTTCCTCCCCTCCTTTTCTAAGGGATATTCCCATGATCAGCCTTATAATAGTCCAAGGCCATTATATCCACCAGTATATTTATTAGTTTTTAGGTGAATTAAGTATAATCCTTTTATTTTATTAAAACCTTCTATTCACCTTATACTTTCTACGTATTATAGATTTCCTTAACTTCAAACTCCTCCCTATTAGCTATTAGTATTATAGGTGGTTAAGTATTATTATGACTTTATAATAGTAATGGATTAACTTTAGTGTACCTAATTAGGTTTATGTGGAAAATATTATAAATCCCTAGTAGTATATTTAACCAGTAAGCATAGGATTTAATTAGTTTAAGGACGGTATACTTTATATTAACTTAGTTAAACTTTTTTAATAATTAATTAGATTAGATATTCCATAACCTTAATTAAACCTTATCCCCAGATTTAAACTAATTAAATAGTTGGTACTTTGTGTTTACGGTAATCTCTTATTTCTTTTATGCTACTACTATCACCACCTAAGCCCACTTAGAAGTGTCCTTCAGCTTTTGGACCAGAGCCTCTACTCTTATTATAGGGATTTTATTATTATTCCGTAAGGGTTCCTCTACTCTAATTAGGTCTAAGTTATACTTATAAGTAATAAAAAACGGGCTAAGTCCTATTAACAAGGTGACCTAGTTATTAATAACTATTATTACTATTAGGAGTAGTTCATCCTAATTATCCTAAGTATACATTATATATACTCTAAAATAGGTTTCTATTACCTAGTTTACCTTTTCTATAACTCCATTTATTTTTAAGTAAAACACTATAAAGAGTTTTTATTTAATCCATAGTAATTAGTAGAGTTATTTCTATATAAGACTTATAAACTATAATCCTTTGTTTGATATAATTATATGAGGTATCTTATGGTGCCTGATTAGACCTTGGATTAGTTGGTCTATTATTATATTTATTGTAATATCCTTTAATAATTTGAAGATTATGTTTTTTGATAGATGATCGGTTACTACTATGATGTTCATAGCCTTATTGTAGTGGGAAGGGGGTAGTCCTGTTATAAAGTTGATAGAGACCTTTGCTCAGATCCGTCCAGGGATAAGCAGAGGCTTTAATAAGCCCCTTTTTTTTGTTATACTATATGTTTCCTCGTCTATAAATATTGTAGTTCCTTATAAATCTTTGGATATCCTGGGATAGGTTTGGTTAGTGGAACTAGTGGTTAATTAGGGCTTTTAAAGTGTTCCTCCCCGGATATCCCGTTAATATGGAGTTGTGGAACTTTTAGATTAAACCCGTCCTTAAGGGCTTGTAATATAGAATCCAGATTCTGTCCTTTTATAATAATCTCTTATTATCGTTGATTGTATATTCTAATAGCATCATCAGCAACTTCTATTATGAGGGAAGTTATTGGTCTCCTCTTTATACTACTCCCCTAATTAGCTAGTATTAGTTATTCTAATTTAAAGTTTTATCCTACTAGGAGTATAATAGTTTTTTTTTAAAAGGGTTTAAGGGGGGTTCCGTTTTATCTAAGCTGGGGTTATTGGTTTAATCTATGTTTCCGGGGGAGTCTCTTATATTAGATTTAACCCTTTTTACTTACCCTGATCGGGCCTGCACTTCTCTAATTATTACTGCGTTGTTAATTCGTAATACGTTAATCCCATTCTTTAGGAGTTTAATTTTCCGACCCTCTAACCTATCGTCCTATAGGGTGCTAGGGATATCCTGTTCGTATCTTAATAGTGTGTTAGGAATTATTACTTTTTTACTAGGTTTAAATTGGATAGTGAAATTATAATAGGATAGTAATTCTAATTACTTAATCTGATATTTACTTAATTGTCTCTTTATTATGAAGTACTTCAGATTCAGGTGATCAGTTAGGATAGTGAACTCTTCTATACTCCGCAATTCTGAATCCCAGTACTCTAAGTAGCGTATTATTACTAATAGTTCCTTGTTGTATATTAGGTAATTATACTCCGTAGGTAAGTTCTTGTATAAAAAGAACACTACAGGCTTTAGGATCCCTTCGTCGTTATACTACGACAAGGCACCTCTTACCACATAACTAAACGAATCGGTCTTGAATACTATAGCTCGATTAGGGTCCTAGTGAGCTAATACAAGTACACTAATCAGGAGCGTTTTTAGCTCCTTGAACACTCTAGTGTACTCCTTGCTCTAAATAAATGGTATATCCCTTTTGGTTAAGGTTATTAGGGGTTATGTGATCCCCGAGAAGTTAAGTATAAATTACCAGTAGTACTTGGTAAAACTAATGAACTCATAAACTCCTTGTACTAATTAGGGCACTTCTTATCCCTAGATTACCTTAATTTTCTTAGGGTTTATACGAATTCCCTTACCAACATCAACAATAAACCCCAAATACTTAATACTCTTAGCCTCGAATTCGCACTTATCAATATCCATATACAGGTCTGTAACGCCTAGGTGCTCAAGGACCTTCTTAACCTTCTCTTTATGATTAGAGAGGGAGCTATCCAAATAAATTACTATATTATTAATATAAGTTAAGTAGAACGTATTTAGGAAGTCTTATAGGGTGTAGTTAATATATTATTAAAACGTTGTAGGGGCTCTAGTTAAACTAAAGGGGGTAACCATCTATTCGTATAACCCATACCTTATCCTAAACGCCGTTTTTTATTTATCTCCTTTCCTGACCCGGATCTTATGAAATACAGCGATGACATCTAGCTTTGTTAGCCACTTCGCTTTTATTAGTGCCCTTAGGGTCTCGCTGATCAGGGGCAAGGGGTATTAGTCCTTTTTTGTAATGGTGTTAAGGGCATAATAATTAACGCAGAACTATAGCCCTCCTCCAGGCTTCCAGATAAATAGAATGGGCGATGATGTAGGGGAGCTACTAGTCCTAATAAACCCTTTATCTAATAGTTTTATAAGGGTTCGGCGTAGTACAATTAACTCTTCCCTTAATATGCCATATAGAGGTCCCCAGGTCACTGGTTTATCTTAACCATAGGAGTCCTTTTTAATAGGGATAGTATAGGTAACGTTCTTTTGGTGTAGTGGTAGTTGATTAGCCTTATTTCGGTTAAAAATATATAGAAATTTGTGGTAATGCGTAGGGAGTTTCGTCCTCGGGTTTATTTTTATTTTTAGTGTTAAGGCTTTCTCGATATCGGCTAAACTTACGGAGAATACGTTTAGGGTGGATATACTAAGAGGGGTCTTTTTTTCTTTTCTATTCACCTAATTAGAGCTAAGAATACTGATCTAGTTTATTATTAGATTAGGAACTTTGGATCTTACCGGGCCTAACCCGGTTTCCTTTTTATTACCTAGTAGTCTATAATACTTATATGCAGAGTGCCTTGTACTAGGTAAACCATAATATTATTATTAATTATCCAGGACCTTCTAAGGATAACGTCGTCTTCTTAGTTAAGAATAATATAAAAGAATAATTAGTGTTATTTATAGTTATTAATATTGATATTAGTGTAAGTAATGTAATGGATTGTACTAGGAACTATAACGGTGATTTATATTAAGTTCCGAGGTATAATACTAATATATAGTAAACGGAGTTTCTTAGTGAAGGTGTCACTAATCAGGGCGTATATTAAACACCCTATATCAATAAGAGCAGTTATATAATATATCCTATTAATCCCAATATTAATATAAAATAGGTTATAATCCATACTCTTTTTAACGACCTTCTATTCCTTTATAGCTTGTTCCTCCTAATAACGACTTTCATTAGGAGTTACTCTTTTCCTAAGTTCTTAGAGTTCTAATTAGAGTTATTATTTATTTTACTTCATTCCTTAGTTTTTCTTTTAAAAGTTTTAGTTTTTTTTATCTTTTTTCGATCCTTAGGGCATTACTATTGTATATGCCCTTTTTTGTTATAATTATAATATCTAAAAATTTCCTCTTAGCTTAGCCGTTTATGGACTTTCTCGTCCTTAGCTAGCTTATTTGCCTTTATAGGTTCCCACTCCATTTAATTAAGTTAAGGGGACTCTAATTGACCGTTCTATTTCCAAGGGGACTTAGTTCTTATTTAATTAGGGGTCAACGATCTCCTATGCTGATTGTAACGGTCCAAGCATGTATATTGCAACTAGCTATGGCGACTACTACGAGTATCTTTAAGATAAGAGAGAAAAGGAGAAAATGTCTTCCGCCCCATAGGACCCGTTTGCTCTGATTAGGCCTAAGGTTAATCCGTCTTAGGTAAGCCGGGCTTAGGTAAGCGGAGTCCATGGCTAAGAGGCTGCGAAGCCTCTAAGAGGGCCCAGCCCGTTACAATTACCCCCCCTCTCCCTCCTCCCCGTTTAGAGGGACTCGTCTATAACTAACCTCATAACGATCCAAAGTTGTAGTCTCCGTTAATAACTCAACTAGTTCCCAACTAAGCTCTACGTAGCCCTTTTATTTAACTAAAACCTTCTAAGAACTACGAATCTTCTTAGCGTCCTAGATCTCTTCGACTTCGAATTCCTCTTCGTTATTTACTAATAGAGGTGGTAGTTGGGCGTCGTCTCGTTCTTATGATAGTAGTGGGTCGACTCCCGTATACCTGATTAGGGATATATGAAAGACGTTATGAATACCCGGCGGCGTATTAAGCCGGCAGGTATGGGATCCGACTATTTCCAATATAATGTACTTCGCATTCATCCAGTCTAACTTCTTAGATGGTCTCTTAGAATGGACGTTCTTAAGCCTCAACTAGACCTTGTCCCCTGGTCGAAACTGGTTAGAAGGCTGGCGTTATATATTTGCTGAGGCTTCTTGTCGCTCTTAGGCGGAGGCTATCGCCGCTTATGCCTATTCGGAGGCCTCCTTTAACTTCGAGACTAGGGCCTCTGCCCGAGCTGCGGGGGTCTTTCCTTTAGTCCGCAGAGTCTCCCTTACTCTAATTAGGTCGATGTTATAACTGTGGGTAGTGAAGAAAGGGCTAAGGCTTATTGACGAGGTAACCCTGTTATTAATAGCCATCATCGCTATTAGAAGTAGGTTGTCCTAATCATTTTGAGCGTACAAAGTATAAGCTCGGAGGTAGGTTTCTATTACCTAGTTAGCTCGTTTTGTGGTGCCGTTTATTTCCGGGTAGAAGGCCGTAGATAAACGTCGTTTTATCTGTAATAGTTGATAAAGCTGTTTTTATATGCGACTGGTAAATTGGGGGCCTCTGTCCGAAACAATAGCTCTCGGGGGTCCGTGGTGTCTGATTAGGCTAAGCATTAACGCCGTAGTCACAATGTCCGTTGTTATATCCTTAAGTAGCTCAAAAATCATGTTCTTAGATAGTCGGTTTATTATCACCATAATATTCGTTACTCCTATACGGCGGGTTGGTGGTAGCCCTGTAATAAAGTTAACTGATATCTCTGTTCAGACCTGATCAGGGACGGGTAAGGGCTTTAGAAGACCCCTCTTCTTATCCCACCATATATTACCCCGTCCACAGACGTCGCAGTTCCTTATGAAGTGTTAGACGTTCTACGACAGGCCTGGCCAGTGAAAGCGGCGGCTGATTAAGGCCTTTAACGCGTCTCTGCTGAGATGGCCACTAAGTATTGAGTCGTGGAACTCTTGGATTAACTGGGTTTATAAGGGTTCATAATAAGGGACCCAGATCCTCTCCCTCCAAAGGAGTTTACCGTCGTTGTCCACTGAGTACTCTGATAGTATTATGGGCAACCTCTATTATAATAATAATTAACGGTCCCCCCTTTTCACAACTGTCCTAATTAGCCAATAACGATTATTTAATTATAGTCCTTTAGTCCAAGAGGACTTTAGGGGCTCCTCTTCAAAGGGGTTCAGGATGAGTTCCAACCAATTAGCCTTAGGATCGTTGTCCTAATCCATATCACCTGCTATGGTACTTTCCACGGATTCCGTTATATCCATTTAATTCATCTCAAGAGTTGCCCAGTTCACCATAACTATATTCCGTTTCCCCTTTAGGAGTTATATTCTCCGTCCTTCTAGTTAATCGTCTCACTAGGTGTTAGGAACATCTTATTCTCGTCTAAATAGTGTATCGGGGATTATCACTTATTTGCTAGGTCGGAACTAGATTATAAAGTTATAACGAGATAAGAGCTCCAACCATCTAACCTAGTGTTCACTCAATTACCTCTTAGTTATAAAATACTTAAGGTTGAGGTGGTCGGTTAGGATAATAAACTCCTTTACACTCCTTAATTCGGAGTCCTAGTGTTCTAAACAGCGGACTATAACTAATAGTTCCTTATTATGTATTGGGTAGTTGCATTCTACTGGTAAGTTCTTCCGTGAAAAGAACGCAATAGGCCGTAAAATACCCTTGTCGTCGTATTATGATAAAGCACTACCCACCACATAACCTAATAAGTCTATTTCCAATATAATGGCTCGATTAGGATCCCAATATGCTAATACGGGGGCACTAATTAGGAGGGCCTTCAACTTATTAAACGCTTTTACATACTCATTACTCCATACAAATGGGACATCCCTCTTCGTTAAAGCTGTAAGGGGGTGTACTAACCCTAAGAAGTCCAGTATAAATTAATAGTAATAATTTATAAAACCAACGAAAGCACAGACTCCTCGCACTGATCGGGGGACCTCCTATGTCTGGATGGCCTTAATTTTCTTTGGGTTAACGCGGATACCCTTCCCTGTATCAATGATGAACTCTAAGTATTTAACCCTCTTCATCTCAAAGTCGTATTTATCGATATTGATTTATAGGCCGGCAACACCTAAACGGCTTAAAACCTTCTTAACTTTCTCCTTATGATCAGCGAGTGAGCCATCTAAATAGATCAGAACATCGTTAATATAAGCGGTGTAGAATTCATCTAGGAAGTCCCGTAAAGTGTGGTTAATGTACCTCTGGAACGTAGTGGGGGCCCCTATTAGGCTAAAAGGAGTCACCATCTATTCGTATAGGCCGTATCTTGTTCTAAAGGCCATCTTCCATTCGTCGCCTTCTTTAACCCTAATTTTGTGGAATACAGCAATAACATTTAACTTCGTCAGCCACTTAGCCTTAATTAGGGCTCTCAGAGTTTCGCTGATCAGGGGTAAGGGATATTTATTTTTCTTAGTGATAATGTTCAGAGCTCGGTAATTAACACAAAACCTCAATCCTCCCCCGGGTTTTCGAACAAATAAAACGGGTAATAAAGCAGGAGAGCTACTAGTACAAATAAAGCCTTTATCCAGTAGTTCTATGAGGGTCCGTCGAAATACGATTAGCTCCTCCCTAGATATCCCATATAAGGGTCCCCATATAACTGGCTTGTCTTGCCTTATTAAGTCTTTCTCGATGGGAATTACATGGTCGATATTGTTTCGATGTGGTGGTAACTAATCAGCCTTATCTCGATCAAAGATATACAAAAACTTATAGTAATACATAGGGAGTTTCGTCCTCGGGTTTATCTTCATTTTTAATACTAGGGCCTTCTCAATATCAGCTAAACTTACGGAGAATACGTTTAGGGTGGATATACTAAGAGGGGTCTCTCTTCTCTTCTATGCCCACCTAATTAGAACTAAGAATACCAATCCAGTCTACTACTGGATTAGGAACTTTGGATCTTACCGGGCCTAACCCGGTTTCCTTTCTATTACCCAATGGTCCACGATACCTATATGCAGAGTGCCTCGCACTGGGTAAACCATAACATCATCGTCAATCATCCAAGACCTTCTAAGGATAACATCGTCTTTTTAGTTAGGAATAATATAAAAAAATAATCGGTGTTATTTATAGCTATTAATATCGATATTAATATAAGTAACGTAGTGGATTACACTAGGAACTATAGTAGTGATTTATATTAAGTTCCGAGGTGTAATACTAATACATAGTAAGCAGAGTTTCTTAGCAAAGGCGTCGCTAATCAGGGCGTATGTCAAACATCCTATATTAACAAGGGTAGTTATATAGTATATCCTATTAATCCTAATATTAACGTAAAATAGGTTATAATCTATACTTTTTTTAACGACCTTCTATTCCTCCACAACTTATTCCTCCTAATAACGACTTTCACTAGGAGTTACTCTTTTCCCGAGTCCTTAAAGTCCTAATCAGAGCTAATGTCTATTTCGCTATGCTCTTTAGTCTTCCCTTTCAAGGTTTTGGTCTCCTTATCTTTCCGGTCTCTAGGGCATCTCCATTATATATACCCCTTCTTACCACAATTATAGTATTTACGGATTTCCTCTTAGCTTAACCTTCTTTAAACTGGTTTATCCTTGGCCATCCAGCTTGCCTTAGTGGGTTCCTAATCCATCTAATCAGGTTAAGGTGATCCTATCCAACTATCCTATCCAGTTAGTGACTCGACTTTATTCTGGCCGGGTATTGGCGATCTCCTGTATTAACGCTCACGGCGAGCTTAGTACAATTCACTATCCAGCTCTAATCCTATCATCAGGAACATCTGGGTGTATACAGTATAGGCCGTTAGTTTGTTGATTATACTAATTAAAAGGGTTCTTATTATAATATTTAGAACTCCTTTTAAGTAGTTAATCCTGACGTTATCCAGCCAGTGTCCTCCTCCCGCTTCTACGAGCTCCTTTTCGAACTTAGGAAGGAAGTGGGTAAAACTCTTGTTCTCTTTTTAACGTATTATTCTCAGTTGGTCGAGGGCTCGTACTTCTGCGTTAAGGTCTACGTAGTAACCCTTTAGGTATTCCATAAATTATTTAGGGTTCTTCAACCCATCAGCTCCTCCTTGTAAATAATAAGCGCTCACTATAGCTTATGCAGTGTTTTCTAGTTTAGAGTAGATATAGGTGAACACTACTAATACTGAACCAAAGGCTTCCCTATCCACGCTTATCTTCCCTTTTATTTCGAGGTACTATTATTAAAATCTCTTATACAATCCGTTAAACTTCGGTGAATCGGGGATTTAGTATCTTAGTTATCTAGGAGGTGGTGCATAGGCCTGATCGGGTAGGATCGGCGTCGTAGAAGGTATAGGGGTTTCGTATAACGTTAAGGTTAAGTGCCTGGGTTCTACTAGGGTTTATTATAGTATTCGAATTTACTCTCGTTGGGCCTCTCGTTCAGCCACTTAGGTGGTCCACATCTCCTATAATTGGGCTAATAACTAAGCGATTAACTACACCAACTACTACGGGTTTCCGGATAGGTCGACGTTATCTTCCATCGTAATACGGTTATCGTTCCTTCCGCACATCTTCATTCAGCAGTAACCACAGTATACTAATCGACGTTATTAAGGTACTCTACTACGCAGAATACGTTCTTTTAAGTTTATTAAAACCTCCTAACCCTAATCAGACCTCGCTAATCAGCTTTAAGCATTCAGGGACCTTCAGGTCAACCCACTTAAAACTCTTTATTACTCCCACCAAAGTCGTAGACTTATCTTTCGTCGATAATTATTTCCGCACCCAGCGTACTCTCATTATCTCCGATAATACTAAGATCTTAAAGATAATATAACGGTCCAAGCACGTATATTACAACTAACTATAACGACTACTACGAGTATCTTCAAAATAAGAGAGAAAAGGAGAAAATGTCTTCCGCCCCACAGGACCCGTTTACTCTAATCAGGCCTAAGGTTAATCCGTCTTAGGTAAGCCGGGCTTAGGTAAGCGGAGTCCATGGCTAAGAGGCTGCGAAGCCTCCAAGAGGGCCCAGCCCATCACACTGATGCTCATAGCGGGCTTAGTAGGATTCGTGGTCCAATTCTAAGCTTATACTTAGGAGTATTTAGGTGTATATAACGTATATTATTAGTTTATTAATTATACTAATAAGGGGGGCTCTTATTATAGTGTTTAGGGCTCCTTTAAAGTAATTGATTTTTATAACATTTAACTAGTGTTCTCCTTTTACTGTATAGTCCTTAGTTTGTCAAGGGCTTATACTTCTGTGTTAGGGTCTGCGTAGTAACCCTTTAAGTATTCCATAAATTTATCCGGGTTTTTTAACCTATTAGCCCCTCTTTATATATAATAGGTGTTCGTTATGGTTTACGTAGTGTTTTCTAGTTTAGAGTAGATGTAGGTGAATATAATTAACTCTGAACCGAAGGCTTTTCTATCCACGCTTATCTTCCCTCCTATTTCGAGGTACTATTATTAAAACTTTTTACGTAATCCATTAAACTTTAGTGGGTTAGGAATTTAATGTTTAACTTATTTTGGAGGTGGTACGTAGGCCTAATTAGGGGGAATTAGTGTTATAAAGGGTATTAGGGACTAGTTTATTGTCGATGTCGGGTACCTAGGTTCTATTAGGGCTTCTTATAATAATCGAATTTACTCTTATTAGGTCTTTTATTTAATTACTTAGGTAGTCCGCATCTCCTGTAGTTGGGTTATAAGTTGTCTAATTAACTGTATTAACTATTATGGGTTTCCAGATAGTTTAGCGTTACCTTCTATCGTCGCATAGTTATTGTTTATCCTAGTATTTTGCGTTTAGTAGTAACCGTAGTATACTTAATGATGTGGTCGAGGTACTCTACTATGAATGTATGTACGCGTCGTTTTGAGTTTATGATAACCTTTAGGTTTAATTAGGTTATACTAATTAGCTTTAGACGTTCAGGGACTCCTTAGGTTAACCCATCTAGGACTTTTTGCTACTCTTATACAAATCGTGGGCTTTTATATTAGGTGTTTAATTGATTGCCTTTAATGATTTTGAAGATAATGTAATGGTCTAAGTACGTATATTGCAATTAGTTATGGTGATTATTATGAGTATTTTTAAGATAAGGAGAAAGGAAGGAAAAGTTTGTTGCCCTATAAATCTGTTGGATCCTGATTAGGTCTGCTTGGGCCTGGTCAGGCTTAGTAAGTAGTGGTTGGTGTTGAACATGGCCGAGTGGTTCCGAGGCCTCTGATCGGGCCTTGGCCCGTGACACAGAGAGCCTATCCAAAAGGCCTCAGACTTCCATAAATAGCTTAATAATAGGGCCATACAAATCTCTACTAACAACACTTCCAAATTAAATCAATACTACTATATAGAAATTATGTCATTAATAAGGGACGTTATTAAGTTCTAGATTAACCAACAACGGACCGTCCTAACCCTCAGTAAACTAACCCTTAATATATTTACAATCCCCACCATAGTAACCGACTACAAAAGAGCGTTCAACTTAGCAAAGCTTACCCTAATGTCGCAGAGACCCTCAATGACCCCGACAACTCTCAAACGTCTACAATACCTCCAAAGCTAGCTCCGAAGCGGCCTGATGACCGTCGGGGGGTCCCCGTACAGTATATAAGGGCCACCACCACCACCGGCCCCGAATACACTAGAGGGACAATAACAACACCAGGCTGACCAGCGAAAAAACAGCATTACTACGAGATCGAGGGCTAACACCTCCTCCACCGACCATATAAAAAAAGATAGTCACCTTAGCTAAGTCTACGAAGAATATAGGTAGTTATAGTGTTACTAAAAATTAATATATTAAGGGGAAGGGGGAGGGCTTTATATATAATCGGGAATAACCTCACTTTTCAAATTAATTAAGTATTTGATTAAACAGCCAAATATACGACGATGGAGGCGTCAAACAGCCAAATACAACCCACATATTTGATTGATTTGATCGGGGTTCTGCGCTGCGACGCGGGCAGCGCCGTCTGCCACCCGCACACGTAGTCGGCGTCCGTCTGCGTCGCCGTGGCCACGTACGACATCATGGCGTCCTGGATCGCGGCCCGCGGCCTCCATCAGCCCGCTGAGGCAGCTTGATGCGTCCGAGGTCTGGCGCGGGGAGATGGGGGCGGTGCGCCGCGCGAGGAGGAGGTTGAGGTCTTGGTAGGCGGCTGCGCTGGTCGCGAGGAGGGTGAGGAGGGAGGTTGAGAGATGCATTTTCTTTTTTTTTGGGGGGGGGGGGGAGGTGAAGTAGATGTTTGAGGTTTGGTGGTGTTCAGGAAGTTCGGAATGCGGTTGATTGATGGTTGTGTAACCGTGGCGGATGTCATTGACCGCTTTATACTCATGCACGACTTGCTCCTAGCCCCTATTCCTGCCATCAAGGTCGTGGAGCAATGCTGTGAGATATCCTCAACATACAGCGCCTCCCTTAGCTGAGATGCTCGCCATCGAATCGTCGTCCGTTGAAACAACGTTCAAGCTTGGCATGCTGGCCAGACTCAGCCTCAGAAATAAATCAGAGCCACTCATAGCCGTCAAACTGTCGAAGTGGCGGTCGGGGGAGATGGCGATGTCGGTCATAAGAGGTTATATAAACGCTACTAGACGCCAGGAGGCTGAAGGCTCGCAGACGCATCTTCGGAGTTTGGTCGAGATGGGATAAGCCCAGAGAAACCAGGGGATAGCAATTCTATTTCTGCCGCTGAAGAAGCCCTGCCAAGACTGACAGTTTCGTTGTGGCGTTGTGGGTCATGAGTGATTGGGCTGTCGATGGTGAAGCGTTCAGCCGCACCTGGTGCATGATCTCCGACGAGGGCAGCCACGTGATGGCTGGGTGAGGGAGAGGTCTCAGCTCCGGAGGTTTTCAACAGCTCGACTTAGGCATGAATATAAATATGGGACTAGGTAGGTACTGACATGGAATGCTTGAGTCTAATCACATTGGTTTCCACGATTGCTCCAGCCTTCTATCTAGGAGCATCCGCATTGGCTAGGGTATCTCCCATACCGAACGTTTCAAAGGGATATCGGTTTATTGTTTCTGCCGCCAAATGCAAACTTACATACCAAGGACTTATTTGATTGGTTGATTGACAGAGGAATAGTGCCGATGGATCGTAATCATGTCCAAGTTTATGGTATTGATCAGTGCCGATACTAGTCAAACCCGTTCACAGACAAGGTCTTCTCAATACCCGGTGGTGTCAGACGTCTAGATGTTGAAATGCAATCATGTCAATTGAGAAAGATTGATACTGAAAGCGTATTCCCGTACAACAGAAACGTCTCCTCCCTGGAGGCGATGGAAGTATGCAGCAATAATAGAACTGGCCGTAGACTGCGTTTGAAGAATGCCCATGCCCATAGCTCCTGTTTCCCAGTGATGTGAGCCCACGCTAACGTATGCAACCTTAAGACAAGATGTGTTCGAATCACCGACAATCATCGAGTATTATCGGAATCTAGAAATACCATGTTAGCCACTCAGTGTCGACCAGAGGGTCTCCTGGAAAACTCACCATCTTGCCTTCTCCTTGGGCTTGGGCGGCGTAGGCTTGTCCTCGATCGTGACATTCAACTTCAGCTGATCCTTCACGGCGTGCGTCTCGACCGTGATGCGCCAGTTCATGCTCGCCGGAAACTCGTAGGCGTCGGCCGGGTTTTCGGAGGGGCGGAACCAGTCGGCGCTGTTCTTGCCGTCGGCGTACTTGATCTTGTAGTGGCTCTGGATGGGCTGCCAGAACCCGCGCTCGGGCGACTCGATGCCGACGCAGAAGCTCTGCAGTGCCTCCATGTCCTGCCAGCAGAGCATGACGTTGTCCGGGCCGCTCTTGCCGAAGTAGCACCCTTTCGTCCACGACATGAGCCTCTGAGCGTCATCGCCGGACCCGAGGTGGTTGTCGGGGATGTCCTCGATCATGCGCACGTCGGGCGCCGTCGGCACCGTGTGCTCGAGCAGCGTGAAGTTGGCCGCGGCGAGGTTCGCGAAGGTGATCAAGTGGTCCGGGGTGATCATCCTGAGGTGTTGGGGTATGGGATGCATCTCGGACAGAAAGAAAGGCCCTCTCGCGCGCGGGAGGGGTGGTGTGGGGGTTTTGTCTGGCTTTTGGGACGGGGGGGTTTCACCGAAGGCGGAAATCGGGGTCTCGGGGTGGAGGATCGTCAGCTGAGGCGGGCGGGGAATGGCTGGGGGCGTGGCTTCTTTGGAAAGATTCCTTGGAATTAAGAGACAGAGGCACGCACGAGGGAGGCGGGCCTTGGCCGCGAGCGAAGGCGGCCAGATATGCTGAGCGGACACGATGGAAACTGTCATTCTGGGGTGGCGAGGTGCCGCTTGCGGCCGGGGCTAGCCTCGTCCCGGCGCTCGCTGACGTCGGCGTGGCTTTTGTAAGACATGAGAATGTAGACCCGATCCGGCGAGGGAGTCTTGCAAGGACATCGAGACGCGGATGCCGTGCATACCTAAAGCGGCTTTGGGAGGGCTGGACGCGCCCGGATGCGGCCCGGATATCTCGATGACCCGAGTCAAAAAGGTCTCACCCGAGCATTGGAGAGCGTTGTGCTTGGCGGCGGGACGCTGGAATGCGGAGGGTTTCTCCCGCTTCATTGTCTAGGTTTTTGTCATTATTGCCGGTGGTCTTTAAGATCTTGAGCGGTAGTGAAGCCGATGTGAAAGCGAGGAACTATTGGATGATCTGCGGCTTCCATGAAGAGGCAGGACGGACCAGAACTACCTCAGAGACCTTTTAGCGCAACATACTTGATCGTTATCCCGGTGGAAAGACTCCGGTCCTTCCATCTGTATGCCGGATTGGGATGTTAGATGAAGATTGCCATCGCTTGATGTGGGGTTGAGCGAGTCCGTCGGCTTCGTCACTCCCGCATTTGGCTTCGTCCGTGACAGCGCCACGGAAAGTCTCGACTTCGGCCTGAGGTTTCAGGGAAGGCGAAGGGTAGTCTAGATCGGGCTGATCAGACGGCCAGCTTGCGGACTGGGGCATTGTTCGTGTTCTGCCCCGGCTGTCCCAATGGCTCTTGTTCCCGTGGCTTATAAGATCGCAACACCACACGTACTTGCGGACGAGATGATGTGTTAATGATGGCACCCACGTCGGCCACACCAGACTATGTGTGAAAACACACAGCTCAGTGGATCACAGCTAATAGCAGAAGGCCAGAAAGTATCGTTTTTTTTTTTTTACCATTAACACAGCTAAACATCTCGCTGCCGGTCTATGTGTACACTACATGTAACTGTAGTCGGTATCTTCGAAACAACGCTCATGGCCACTTTGACAAGGCCTGTGCATCCATCACGCCTCCAAACATGTTCCAAGCTCAGACAATAAATCTTCAGCAAGGACGTCAATAGCACCTGTCCTCTGATCTTCAATGCCAAACGACACGAAAAGCGCATCATCTAGGTACCCGTGATACCGCTGCCCTTTCGCCTTCCAGCTCATCGACGTGACGTAAAACATGTCCGAACTCCCATCCTCCCTTTTCTCGCGTCCATGAATCCAGAGGGGCTTCTTCGAGACAGCAAACACCTCGAACGGCGCCTTCTGCCGGAACACCATGACATACGGCTCGTACTCGCTGTGGAACCGGTAGAACGTCTTGTGCTGGGATATGGTAAAGATGAAAGTGTTGTCGTTGTCGGGCTTGCAATTCGGATCAGCCCTCTTGCAGAACGTGATGCTCAACGAGTTAGTCGCCTGGTGAATAGACTCCAAGTCCGGCGGCAGCTGCGGCATATACTTGGCCAAACATGCCTCGTCCCCGGCAGCAAGGGGCGCGAGGTCCGGCCCGACAGACCCATCGGCATTCAGCTGCGCAAACACCCTCTTCGGCGCGACGTCGTGATGCACATACATGGCGCCCTTCTCATCCCAGAACGGGAACCAGTTCTTCTCCATCGCGCCCCACGGCTCCGGACGCTGCAGCTCCGTCCCCGACGCAAATGCACCATTTACCCCGCCGTCGAGGTCCTTCTCGAAGCCCCAGTCCCCGAGCGCGCGGAAGTCTTGCATGAACTGCCCGAAGCACGCGTACATGGAATTGGAGCCGTACACGATGAAGGGCGCCGCGGGGCCGTGCAGCACGCGCGCGTCGTGCGGGCCGACGTTCATGGCGATGTAGGCCAGCTTGGGCGGGCACTTGCCGTCGCCGCTTTTTGTCGCAGCGACGGGGAGGACGGCGGGCGGGTCGACGCAGGACAGGCCCGCGAGGGAGAAGACGGCGTTGCAGACCAGTTCCGCGTGCTCGGCGGAGTCGTCGGCGGCCTTGCGGCGCTGCGCGACGATGATGAAGGTTTCGGAGAGGGTGGGGTGCGGGAGGATGTTGGGGTTGATGGCCTCCTCGCCGCCGAAGCTGATGGGGAAGAATTTCTTGTCGAGGGTGGAGGTCGAGAAGACCTCGTGATGGGTTTGGTCTGTTGTTGCGACCGGGGGCGGAGGGGCGGCGGCCTCGGGGGGTGATTGTGTCGGGGGTTGACTCGGGGGTTGAGCCGGCTGAGACTCGGCGGCGGCCGACGGGGCCGGGCGGGAGTGCGGGCTCAGCTCATCGGCCTGTCTCCAGTTCGGGGCGAAGACGTGGTCGAACCAATTGGTGAACCCCGACGACGAGTCCCGGAAGTCGAGACAGCGGAGGCCGACGTAGACGAGAAGGAGAAGGGGCCCGACGAGGAGGACGACGCGCTTGAAGTCCCTGGCTAGCATCGCGAGGGGCGGCTGTCCGCAATGCGCCGAGAAGCCGGTACTACGTGGCTGGGAGCAGAAGCATTCGGGGAGTTTGGGTTGCAGCGGGCAGCAGAGACAACGAGGCCGAGTGAGGGGCCCTTTCTGTTTCTGCCCTGTGTCTTTTGGGAGCTTGACTCTGAGGTACGGATGAGAAGGATACCGGAGCGGAGCTATGGCACTGCTCTGTCTCTCTCTGTCTCTCTCCACAATGTGTCTTGACCCAGTTCTACCCCGCGGATTGCATCACCGGCGAGAGGAACCAAGGAATGTGGGGGACGGGGAGGATGCTGGGAGTTTGTGTTGGAGCTAGTATAATCAATCACTGGGCGGGAGGGAGACGGGGAAGCCCTCGGGAGAAGTATGCCGCGTGATGGGGATCGGCGGACGAGTAGGATGAACAGTAATCAGCAATCCATGGATACGACCCGACCCAAGGAAATGTTGGAGTTTCCCCTCACTCACCCTCGCAAGCATCCATGGATCCCCAACCACCCACTTTGCTAACTAGTGCGGAGGGACAGGTAACCCGGGGGCATACTATGGTACAATCCTCCAACTCTGATTCGAGGTGTTCCTGAGATAAGATGCTTAATTGGAGGCAATGGTTTGCTCTGGCGAGATTTGGCTTTTTCGAGCCCGATGGCACGCGAGCATGTGAGTGCCATCAGTTGCCTCCCTCGGTGAGCTGCGGGAGGAGACCCTGGTTCGAGTTGCAATGCTTCCTCCCACCCCTCACGACGTTCCACACCACCATTTCCCGATTCGGGGAGTGTGTCCGTCCCTGTAGCGTCATTGGGTGTGATACGGCTGCAAGTCGGCGGAAAGCTGCACACACGAGAGAAATTGGGTATGAGTTGAATGGGTGTGTTGCTTGGCCTCTTCCTTGGCCCCAGCTAGCGGTCTTTAGTTCAGCCCAAGGTCTGTGTTTGTATGTGTGTGTTTGTGTGTGTGAGTGTGTGTTTGTGTGTGTGTGTGTGTGTGTGAGTGTGTGAAGCCGTCTCAAAGGCGCAACACCGCAGAGTTCGACCACCCGCGTGGCGAGCACGCTGTGCCTGCGCATTGGACGCTTTAGAGTTCGACTAGAAGACGGCCTCTGTTCGATGATTCTGGGCTGTAGCCAATCCCGACATGCGGTGACGTTGGTGCCATCGAGCTAGCAACGGCTGTGCTTTTTAAAGAAACAGGGAAAGACGAGACATGTTGTGAGGCTTGGAAGGAATTGATTGTCTGCGATTCATTGATTACAGTTGCTGTACATTGATTGAACCATTACGATATGTGGCTAAACTGCCGTAAAACCCGCCATGTCTCGGCCCTCCCGAGAGCAAATAGCAGATGCATGTGCCGCCCCAACGCCGTCGTTGTCCAACGCCTAGTTTAGTTTCCCCAACCAAACCAAACCTCGGCCGGCCTCAAGCCTTGGATGCCGGTGCCGGCGTATTCAGCGTTCTCCTGTACAGCCACTGCGCCGCCCTCACACTCGGCTCGTCGATGAATCTCGTGACGATCTCCGCCAGCCACAGCGTGAGCGGCAGGAGAATCAGATGCGGCAGCACGAACGCCGGCTCCAGGCCCAGCGGCCCGACCTTGGGCAGCGGGAACCTGTCCACCAGGTGCGCGAGGTGCTGTCTTTCCGAACCTTTGTGGTATCCCACGGCCGTGTAGATGCGGTCGCCCAGCGTGCCGAGCACCGGCCCGTGGACGAGGTAGAGCGCAAAGGAGATGCGCCCCAGGTACTGGCAGAAGCGCGTCTCGAAGAAGCGCCGCAGCCACCAGATGCGCGGGATCGCCGCCACCAGCATCACGGCCGCCCAGAAAAGGTAGAACCATTTGTAGTCGAAGACGGCCTGCGGCTTGAGGAAGGACAGGTAGTACCACCCGCGGTTGTCGCGCATGTTGAGCACGTCGCCAGTGTAGGACGGCACGCCGCCCAGATACATGGAGACGGCGAAGAGGTGGTAAAAGATGAACATCTTGGCGGGCTCCAGCCTCTTGAAGAGCGCCGGCAGGTCGTCTTTCTTCGCAAGCAGATCCAGGTCGCAGAGGAACATGCCCGACACGAACATGGCGCCGTACCACCCGTCGGCAATGTACATGAAGTAGAAGGCGAGTCCGGCCTCGCACCAGAGCCGGGCGTTGCGGGCGCAGCGCGAGAAGGCGAGGAGGGCCGTGTAGGTGATGACGGAACCCTTCATCTCGACGGGTATGGACCAGAGGTGCGGGTTCCAGCTGAAGAAGGGGCTGCCGCCGGCGGTGAAGACGAAGCTGAAGTTCTTGAGCTCGCAGTAGTAGAACCAGACCTCCTCCCTCCAGCTGGAGAGCCGGTCGATGTTGTCGACCCAGATGTCCAACATGTGCAAAAGGCTCATGTAAATAAAAGTCGTCGCCATGAGCGGGAGATACAGCCTCAACCACCGCCTAAACAGCGCCGACCCAACATTCTCGGCCAGCTTCGCATGATCACCGGATTGAATCAGGCTCAGCGGCTTTGCGGCGAGGACGTAGCCCGAGATGACGAAGAAGACCGACACGGCAAAGTGGCCGCCGGTAAACAAATGCCGGATTCCGGGAAAGGCGACGAAGTGGAACTTGCCCTCGTACCCAAACGCGTTCTCGAGGATGCGGTTCTGGACGTGCGGCTCGTGGGCCCAGAGCTGGTTGTGGTGCCAGTAGACCAGAAAGGCGGCGAAGCCGCGCAGGCCGTCGAGGTAGGCCGTCGGCCGCAGCGTCTCGGGCTGCTTGGTGTCCTTGATGGGCCAGAAGAAGGAGCCGATGCGGGCGAGGTTGAGGCGCGAGGGCCGGCGGGTGCGCGTGAGCGTCGCCGGCTTCCAGTCTGCTTCCTCGTCAGGGAGCCATTTGGGCGGCTTTTCGCTCCAGGCGGGCTTGACCTCGTCCCAGTCCCTGCTGTCGAGGATGCCCTCGCTCCTGGGAGACATTGTGAAAAAGGAGTAGCCTTTGTGGTTGAAAAGGGACTTTTGTTTGGTTGATGTCGACGAAGGGGAGAGTGAGAGGTGGGTTGGATTCAGCCGCAAGCTTGTCAGACGATGCGTGCTTACGGACTGCGTGCCTCGACCCCCTTGCTTGCCCCGGATGGGTTTGATTTGAGAGAAAAGAGGCACACTCCCCTTTCAGTATGAAAGGATCCCGCGACGGGAGTGCCGGCAGTAGTCAGCAGAACGCAAACCCCCTCCGCGCGGCGGCCGTCCGGCTTGGCGTCGATCCCCTGGGCCTGCCTTTTTCAAATAGGCTTGGACCCGGTTGCTGACGAGTTCGTCCAGACATGGAGGCATCACGAGCCAAAACACACACAAGAAGCATAACACCAGCTGAACTACTCGAAAGATTCCGAGGTTAACTACTCAAAGGATGCGGGGAGGGCTGCACTAGGATGGAGAAGCGGTCCACCTCGCGCCCGGGGGGGGGGGTTCCTGGTCCAACATGCGGGGGATGGGGCCGGGGTTGGATGCGGAGAGCCAACAACATCCAATATTGGTCCAGCTGTGCCCCGTCTGCGTCGTTGTAAGAAACTATATCACCAGGCGTTCCTTCATCGTGACGTAAAGGGCCAATTCTTGGCCGCAATTGGAGGCCGGGCGTCCCTGGCAGCCATCGTGGGTGGCGTCACATCTGCCTCTATCTCGGTCCAGCTTCTGGGTGGTGTAAGTGTGACCCGACATGTGAATCACTTTTCGCCCGCACCACGACTCACGCAAACTCGGCCGGGTGAATCCAGTGAGAAATGAGAATGCTACTCTCTGCCTTCTCCCACCCATCCACATCGGGAAGGCACCACCGCGCCGTGCTCCCCTGACTATCATGGCTTCCGGCGCCGGCGGCGCTGATCGGCCCAATCGACGCTCCAACAAGCTCAACGTCCCGGCGCTATTATGTCGCCGACGTAACGAGTGGTTCTAGTCACATCCCCGCAATAATCTGGATGGGGGGGGCGCCTCTCGATCCCGCCCCGTCCTCGTTACTCTCCGTAGTCTGAGGCGGTGGCTGTTGGAGTGTTCTTGGAGAGCGACGAATGAGAGCGAGAGCCGTTTAGCTGACGCTCTAGCCTCTCTTGTATCGAAATGGCAAGGTAAGACAGCCACCAAGGTCTCAACCACAGGATGGCGAAGAGAATCGCCGTGGTGGCGTCAGAAGCGTCACAAGAAGGCTCAACTCGCTGATAGTAGGGATGAACAGGATGCGACTCCGGGCTGACGACCTCGGCGCTTCCTCCCCCATCTTGGCCCCCTGGCCATGCCGGCTCGTGACAATGATGTGCAACTGATAGGCGGAGCGGGGGGGGGGGGGGTGTTGAGAGGGTGGTCGGATGTGAGAAGGGGCCATCCCCGCCTCGGCCCTTTGGACCATCCCTGGAGTCGTGTGCCTGCATGTTGAAAGCTCCTCAAATTTCGACATGCATCCCACTTGTCTTGCTTCTTAGTATTCGTGCTCGTCGCATATCTGGCAAAGCTTGGTCCAAAAGCTTCTTTGGCCCCGGCACCTCCCTCCACTCTAGACTTTGGAAGGAAGAAAGACTCCAACCACCATGTCTTCGCCCATCATGAGTCCACTAAGCCCATTGAGCCCGACGGGCTCCAAGGCAAACTTCTTCAGGAACAGAGTACCAACACAACTCCGGCGGTGCATCCCGCTCTACATCGCCTGCGTCTGCATCATCCTCCTCCTCGCCAACATCGACCTCGTCGGCTCCGTCCCCAAGCCCGTCCACCTCTCCAAGCGCGGAGGCCGCCACGGCTCCTCGGCGCGCGGCTTCCCCAAGAAGATCTGGCAGTCCTGGAAGGTCGCTACCTTCTCCTTCGAGGGCGAGCAGATCCTCACGGCCCGCACGTGGACCGACAAGAACCCCGGCTTCCGCTACGAGGTCCTGACCGACACCAACGACATGGAGTACGTCGAGGAGCACTACGGCCCCAACCGCCTCGACCGCCCCGACATCGTCGACATGTACCGCCACGTCAACGCCACCATCGTCAAGGCCGACCTGCTCCGCTACATGATCATGTACGCCGAGGGCGGCGTCTACGCCGACATCGACGTCGAGGACCTCCGCCCCGTCAGCCGCTGGATCCCGGAGCGCTACAGCGAGGCCGACGTCGATCTTGTTATTGGCGTCGAGATCGACCAGCCGCACTTCAAGGACCACCCCATCCTCGGCAAGAAGTCCATGTCCTTCTGCCAGTGGACCTTCATGTCGCGCCCGCGGCACCCGGTGATGCTGAAGCTAGTCGAGAACATCATGGCCTGGCTCACCGACGTCTCCAAACAGCAAAACGTGCCCATCTCCGAGATCAAGCTCGATTTCGACGAGGTCATCAGCGGCACGGGGCCCTCGGCCTTCACCAAGGCCGTGCTGGAGGTCATGTCGGCGCGCTCGCGCTCCGGGCCCGTGACGTGGGACACCTTCCACGACATCGACGAGTCCAAAGTCGTCGGCGGCGTGCTGGTGCGCGACGTCGAGAGCTTCGCGGCGGGCCAGGGCCACTCGGACTCGGGCAACCACAACTCGCGCGGCGCGCTGGTGAAGCACCACTACCACGCGTCCAACTGGCCGAGCCGCCACCCGCGCTTCCGCCACCCCATCTTCGGCGAGGTCGAGCGCTGCAACTGGAACGTCGAGTGCGTCGCCAAGTGGGACCAGGACATCGCCGCCTTCGACGCGCTGTCGCCCGAGGAGCAGAAGGCCGAGGTCGAGAAGCACGAGAACCTCATGAAGCTGCAGGCCCAGCAGCAGAAGCAGGAGGCCGAGCAGCAGGCGAAGCAGGCCGCGGCGGCGGCGCAGCCGCAGCTTAACTTCCCGGACTTGCCGCCTCAGCAGCTTCTTCAAATACCTGCGCAACCGCCTGCGAAGCAGGAGGAGCTCAAGCTTAGGTGAGGGAGGTTGCGAGGTTTCGACGGTTCGATGATTTAGAATGACGAGTCCGACTTACGCCCACCCGCCGCGCGACAATCGCCGCGCCGAGGCGCTGAACGCGTCACTCACTGCTTATGTCCCTTTCAAAGGGGAGGCAGTGGCGGAGACGAAGCGCGATGAGTGCGACTGGAAGCATTGTTTTTCGTAACTGATTGATGGCGACCGCCCAGCGCGAACGCCCTGGTGCAGTACAACGCGTACATGTTTGGTTGCGATTTGCTTTGCGGCCCTGGGGGCTTTTCGGCGGGGAGCAAATGGTCTCCTTCTGTCTTCATGCAAAACGATGAACACTAGCATGGTTAGACAGATATACAGCTGAGGATGATATAAATAAATGGGAATCGGCGGGGAGAGATACCCTTCAAAAACCTGTACATACCTTTGGCAGTGGATATTAGCAGTTGCTATGGAGCGGAGCGGCGCCTCATAATGATAAAGATTTATTTGTGGCGAGGTGAAGTCTGATGCCAACTGGTCTTTTTCCTCGTGCGTGATTTGTCAAGGCTTTCTCATTGTTATGATGTTCTGAGTTGTCTAATCACGTAGACGTGGCCATTGGAAAGGGAAGGCATCGATCAAAGGGAATGGTGAATGGACATTTAATTTGGTAAATATGTGTCGGAATGTCCACGCCGGACTGGCGCCACCTGTTGCCGCCTATCGCCCATTGGCCCGGTTAACGAGCCAATCAGAAGGCAGGAATTAGTTTTAGATCGGCAGCGTCAAATCACTGCCGTAGGCCCGATTCCTTCCTTCAACAACAACAAAGCAGATACAACGAATATATTATTATTTGCCCACCTTCTACACTAGGCCTAGTGGAGTGAATCCAATACTAATCAGTAGTTGAATACCACTTCCACAGATTAATAAGGTGAACCTTTTATTAAAAAAAGTAATATTATGAAATCCCGGAATAACTTAACGTATTTAACGGATTTCACGATATTCGCATTACCGGAAGAATTTACGATACCCTTGGTTAACTAAACGATTAACAATAGGATACCATAAGAGCTTCCTAGGAGTCCATATAAAATCACCAGAGTAACAAGTTCCGCTTAACATAACAGAATACGGTTTCTACGTCCATTATATATAACTTATAACGAAAATCTCGTAATTAGTAATAATACAAAACGCCCTCACATTTCCATCACCAACTTTCACTCTCGACGAGAAACCATCCATTATAATCAACACCCCCTCCTTCTTTAGACGCTACTCCATTACCCTGTAACTACGGAAATACCTCGGAATTAGTGCTCGAAAAGTTAACCCTTACGAGAACCCCAACTTCACCATCGTCACCATCACTACTCACTCCTACCTCTAGAGTAGTGACCCTAAATACCTAGTAAACACAATACTAGAGACGACAACCCCACTTTCCGATTACGTCCACAAAAGAGAGCTGGTAACCAATACCGAGACTAGAGCGACCTACTAAGGACATAATATCCAACGCTCAAAGGGCTGAATTCAATGAGAACCCCGACTTCACTATCATCGTCCCTACCCCTAGAAACGACCCAAACGTGGATACACGACCAGAGATGACACTAAAAGAAAAAAGACTCCCTTCCTATACTACCCATTAGAAGCAGTATTCCATAAACACCAAATAGTAATTCGCCTAATGAACGGTATACACCCTCGAAGCTACGGCTTAAAGGAAACACCCCGTGTTCGAAACGTCGTTAACCTTACCGTTATACACTAGAATATCTACTAAGATGTTAGGAAACGACCCAACTACGGTGAATCCGACACCGGAGGAGGCCCAGGGTGCTCAGGCCCCTCAACAAAAAGAGACGATAAAAGTAATAACTATTAAGGAACCTGATTATATTATAGTTAATAACTCCCCGGTCCCATTACCGAAAAAATATAAGGATAATGTTAATATCCATAAATAAGGATTATGGACCAGATTTAAGCCGGAGGACGTGACCTCTGAATCTGCTCCTAAATTAGTAGTAATGGTGGTAACGTTCTTCATAGAGATATACAACGTAAAAAGCGCTATTGGCCATAAGCTAGAAAAGGAATTCAAAGAAGACTTTAAGGAATAAACCTAGGAGACCTTTAAAATACTTAAAAGAAAAATAGTAAAGAGACTACGTAACTTCTTACTCCACTATGGTGTTTATATTCCTATAAAGGGAGGGAAGATCGTAAAGGAGCTTTTTAAGCTTAAAAACTCAAAAAAATTATACTACTAAACCTAAGAAGAAATCGAGAAGGTTAATAAAAAAAGTAAGTCCTTTAGAGACCTAATAAAGGACCTAGTCCTCTATAAGGAATTAACGGAGGAATAGATATCACCATAACCCAAATTACACTTAGAAGAGATCACAACACAGAAGAACTCTCTATAAGTGCCACTACCCCTAAAAAGAGCGGGAATAAGCTAAACCCGCATTATACTAAGCCCTTAGAATTAGCCATAACTACTCAGATAACCCATATTCACCTAAGAACTACTGGATTAAGAAGAACACCGCACCATAAACGAGATCAACGAAATAGTAACCCCTTAGTAACAAAGTATACTTATTAAGGTATATACCGACGATATAAGGTATAATAGTAAGAAATTCGATGTCCTTAACACTAAATTCCACATTTTCCTCGAAGTTTATAAAAAAATCGGAGTTAACTACTACGTAATAGTTAACCTATTCCTTACGATACTGAAAAGGAGAGCTTCTCAGTTCTACTACGGCCATATTAGTAGTATACCGACTACTCAGTCAACAAAGGAGGTAGTTAACAAGCTACGGCACCACTTCGAAAGAGACCAACGCCACTAAACCTACATTATCGATTAAAACAGAGCAAATCTCAACAAGGTTATTCAGAAGAACCCTAAAAAGACGAAAGTTAAGGCTCTAAAGACCCTCTTCAACAACCTAACAAATCTCCAGCAAACTCTCACACCATACTACCAGGGAAACCAGGTCCTAAAAGACAAACTAATCGGAGCTACCATCTCCGTAAAAAAGTACCACTCTACCAACCTAACCAGAGCAAATACAACGGAGGAACTCTATAACACAATAAGGATAAACCTTAACTTAGAGGAAAAAGGAAAAAACGCCCACCATTAACACTTTACGTTAAAAACAAAACTAAACAAGTAGTTCTGGACTAACCAACACTATAACGGAAAAGGGTAAAGCAACTACTACGGAGGTCACCAATAACAACGAGGATACCCTCACAATAATAAAAAGTACTACGTCTATAGTAAGGAAGGGTATTAGTTTATAAAGTACTCCGTAAAGGAGAGAAGTAAAGCGTATAAACACTTTAAATTAAATAAGGACATCTCCGATGCCTCTCTTAAAGTATACGGCCACTTCCTCGCTGAATATAAGGGAAATGAAGTGCTCGACGACGAGGATACTAGGGATAAGGAAGATCTAAGCTAATACCTTACTAGTACTGCCCTTAACGAAGAAAACAAGTATAATAACGAATTCCACGTTTTATTCTTTGGTCACACTACTACTCTAATCAGCGAAAACCTTGCTTAAACCCTAAATAACTAAGCCGCCTACTACACTATTATAGGGAAGGATATTTATAGTATACCCATAAAGTTACCGACCTACGAGGCGTTTATTAGCGATGACCACTACGTAACGATAATCTTTTAGGGTATTATGCCTAATATAAGAGTAGCCGGTGTTTCTATGGTTAAATACCCTTAATTCCTTGTTCTATAAAAAATTAACACTATTATAAAACTTAATACCTCTAAAACAGGCTAGACGAGCATTACCTTCGGAGATAACCCTCTAATACCCTCCATAGGGTTAACCTATGTGAATTCACCCTTTGGATAACTACTCTTCTACGTTATGAACACTAGTATACTATTCTTACTTTGTCTGAGAAATATAGACAACTTGGGGATTTGTTTCGATAATATCCACAACTTCCTCCAATAAAGAGACGTAAAGGTCCTTATTATACGTAAATGGGGGTATCCGTGGATGCTTATACACTCTCTAGAACAAAGTTTTATATAAAATCACCTCATAAACACAGAATTACATAGAATCCACCATTATTTCGGCTACCCATTAGTACAAAAGCTTTATATAATCCTAAAAAAAGCCGGCAATAACGTAATATTCGAAGTAATCCAAAAACTCACAAAATACTGCCGCTAGTGCCAAATAAACGGACGAGCTCCGGGGAAATTCAAATTCACCCTTAGAGACGATGTGGACTTTAATTATGAGGTCATTATTAATATCTTCTACTTAGAAGGGAATAAACCCGTGATTTACGTCGTTAATACGACCACTTCTTTTAACGTAGCCAAGTTTCTGGAAAACATTAACGCAAAGCACACCTAGGAGATACTACGCAAATACTAGATCGATACCTACCTTAGACCCCCTAATTAGATTATCACGGATACTAGCAGAAACTTTAGCTCTAAGGAATTCAGGAATTTAGTGAAATCCATAGTGATTAAAGTTAAAAAAGTGCTCGTTAAAGCCTACAACAGTATCGGGAAGGTAGAGTGATACTATATACCCCTATAACGAGTATATAATATTATCCACTAAGAATCCCCTTTTACACCACCGAAGATTGCCCTATAAAGTGCAATTAAAACGATTAACGATACGGCTAGCCTAGACGGTCTTATCCCGACCCTACTCATTTTCGGAGTGTACCCATGTATAAATATAAACTCACCACCATCATTAGAAATACGGTAATGCGTAGAAGTTACGCGGAAGGCTATGGTGAAGCTACGAGAGATTTACGTAGAACGCATAACAGTTAACGTTCTCGTAATAAGAAATGGCCTAAATACGGCCCTTACATAAAATCTATTACTATAGTCGAAAATTATCGTTTAGTATAAGAGAAGGGGCTAAACAGGCCCATATACACTCCTCGCTAACGAAGGCGAAAACTACGTTATCCAACTACCTTTTAGACTAAAAACTTTTAGGTCTATTATTGTTAAACCCTTTTTAAAGGATGATGATGAGAATACGGTCCTAGAAATACTAAGAAATAATGAAGAAGATATCCCTAATAAAGAAAAGGAAGTCTAAGATGAGATTATCGTTTAGACGGATACACCATCCCCGGAAAAAGAGCTAGCACCACCACCTCGACGCCCAAGAAGTAGACCACAGAAGAACGCCTAGATTAACCTCCTAGTAGAAGTTGACGCCTTTAACGACGCCAAAAGCGAGGCCACAACAATAGCTGCGTTTATAAGCGCTAAGGAAGAGGCAGATCACGCCCTTGCACTCGAGCTACGTAAAAAGAGTATAATTAAAGCCCTAGGACCCCCATTTAAGGAGTCCACTAAAAAGGAGATCGATGCCCTGATTGAACAAGGAGTTTTTGAATTTACTTAGTATAATAAAGAAAAACATAGAGGGATATGTATATTCTACTTAAGGATTGTTAATAAAGTAAAGGGTAAAATAAAGATACTCTACGAAAAGTCTAGACTTATTATTTAGGGATACGTAAATGATAGTAAGGAGGTTATCTTCACGTAATCTCCGATTATTTAGAGCGCCAATCAGAGACTAATTCTCACCGTCGCTCCATCTCTTATTTAAAAAGAGGGCTATTCACTATAAATAAGAGACATTACTCAGGTGTACACCCAATCCATAATAAAACTTAAAAGGACGATCCTTATAAAATTACTAGACTAAATAAAGAAAAATTACCCTCTAGGAACTATCATAACCATTATATAACCGTTATATAGCATCGCAAAAGCCGGAACCCACTAGTACATAATATACAATAAGTACCATAGAGAAAAACTCTAGATAAGGACTTCTACGTATAACCCCTACTTATTATTACTAAATAACAAAAACGAGAACTTCATAATAATTAGTATATAAACTAATAATATTATTGGCCTAAGTAATGAGACCTTTGCTTAACAGGAAAACGAGGAACTCCAGAAAGCGATGTTCTCGGTGAAGGAGAAATAATACCTCTCCACCAAGACACCACTTATATTTAACGGAGGGATCATTTTAACTAATAGAAAAGCTATCTTTTTACGCCTAAAGGGCCAGGGAGTGAAAATACACTTGGTTAACGCTAAATCCGCTACTACGAAGGAGTAGTACGTTGAGTAGTGCACTAGAGGTGCGTACACCGCCTTAAAGTGTTAATTAGAGGTAGTGTTCGATTTATCCGTGGTAGCCCAGTACCGAGAAGTGATACTAGAGTAGATTAAAGCTCTGAATTGACGCCTGTTATGGTAAATGGAGCACCCAGACTAAGGCCTCACTTATATGCCCCTTAATTTAACTACCACTAAGCTTTTTATTTTTGTTAATAACTCTTTTACTAATAACAGCGACTTAACGTCCTAGCTCGGATTCGTAATCCTCCTCGTAAATAAGACCAGAGGAGAAGAGGATTTTATAATAGAAGGAAATATTATTTATTACTCTTTAATAAAATCTAAGAGAGTTACGAGGAGTGTCCTCGTATCCGAGATATACGAGATGGTTACTAGTGTTAATATGGCCTACGCCCTCTCCATAACCCTGAAGATCGTAACCAATAGGCTCTGAATACTTATGATCCTAACCATCGTATATACCAACTTATACTCACTTTATGAGTATCTTATTAAGCTTAGAATTATAAAAGAGAAATACCTAATAATTGATATTATGGTATTAAAATAGTCTTATGAGAGATGAGAATTATATGAGATCCGATGGATCCACGGAGATGATAACCTTACCGACGACCTAATAAAGGTTACACTAAACCAAGCTTTTGCGAGGCTTGTTGAGGAGGTAAAAGTGAAAATTAGGATGGAGGGATGGGTTATGAGACTCTAAGGAGCGCTTATGGTGCTGAGTAAGAGGAGGAATATAAAGGAGATTAGGGGATATAGGAGGAATACCACTACTGTTGCTAGCGACGGTGAGCTGGACTTTACTCGTAGCTGGCTACGGGATATGCTCGTTTTTGCTGAAGGTGGTATGGCCGAAAACGGCACTTCTGCCGCTTCTGACCACCTTACGCACTCGTTCCGTCTATTGATTTTTTTATTGTGTTTTGAGTAATTTGGTGCCCGCACCGAATAACGCTTAATTTTTACTCGTTATTTGAGAAAGGGGCGATTTGCGGCAAAAGAGATAGTTACTAGTGTCGGAATGTCCACGCTGGACTGGCGCCACCTGTTGCCGCCTATTGCCCATTGGCCCGGTTAGCGAGCCAATTAGAAGGCAGGAATCGGTTTTAGATCGGCAGCGTCAGATCGCTGCCGTAGGCCCGATTCCTTCCTTCAACAACAACAGAGCAGATACGACGAATATATCGTTATTTGCCCACCTTCCACACTAGGCCTAGTGGAGTGAATCCAACAATATGTACAGGCAATATATACGAAGGTATGTGCCCCGGCCCCATCGCTCTGAGATTGAGTAGAGGCCCTCTCATGCGCAATGTGTACAAATGGCGTCCGTCTCCGGGGACCTATATGGCAAGCCTCATCTTAAACCCGTAACTTAGAAGCTAAGCTTCTGACCAGCCTGGCCCGGGACGGTCGCAACAACGTTGGCCGAGCCAAGAAGGGAGTAAGAGTACGGGGGAGAGTTGGCGTTCATGGTGCCAATGGGCGCAGTGTTGGCGGCGCCGCCAAGGTCGTTGTCGATAGCAACGGCGTATCCGACAATGTCGGAGTCCTGGGTGGTGATGGGAGTGGTGACGTTCTTGAAGACGTTGCTCTGGACGAGGACCTGCGCACCCTGGCGGGTGTTGATGGCGGAGTTGGCGCTACACGACGACGTTAGCTACAAGTTCTCACGTGAGATCCAGACCCGTGAATAGACATACTTGAGGTAGTAGGAGTTGTAGATGTGGCCGGTGCCGAAGCGCAGGGACGGGCCGCGGGAGCCGAAGTTGGCCCAGTAGTTGTTTGCGTAGGTGATGCGGAGGTGGCCCTTGTCCTCGTCGCCGTTGTTCTCGCTGTGGCCGATCAGGGAGGTCTTCCAGTGGTCGTGGAAGTAGGTGCTTTGAAAGGTTAGCCGTCATGTTGATAAAAATCTTTCTTTCATGTGACCTACTAGGAGATGGTCAGGTAGTCGGCGGCGTGCGACGCGTCGACGAGGCCATCGTAGTAATCCTTGTCGGAAACCAGAGCGCTGGAGAACTCGCAGTGGTCAACCCACACCTGATTGATATTGGTCAGCTCTGGTATCAAGTTGAAAGAAATCCACTTCTCACGTTGTTGCTCTCCTCGATCTTCAGACCGTCACCGGTGGAGGCGAGGACATTGGTCGACTTGATGTTCCGCACGATGATATTGCTCTGGCGACGAGCGTGCAGCGCGACACCATTGAATCCTGTTCACTGTCAGCGACTCTTGTCCGGGTCGGATATCTCGTCTCTTCAATAGGTTTACTCACCTGAGCCAGCCGACGCTCCGATGACGGACTTGTTGCTGCCGATGCGGACGTTGACGGCGCCCGAGATGGTGCCCTTGACGACGACGATCCTGGCCGCGGTGTCCTTCTCGTTGACGGCCGCGGTGAACTGCGCGAGGGTCGAGACGGTGGTGACCGTGCCGCCGGCGCCGCCAGAGGTTCTGTCAAGCCAGGTCAGCCACTGTTCGATGAGAAATGATCTTGCGAAATGCTCACCCTCCGTTCAGGGTGGCGTAGCCGAGCGTCGCCTTGTCAGAGATCGAGGCTCTCTTGACCAGGTGACGCTTGTCGGCGACGTTGTCGATGGTGGGAGTGGGCGTCGCGGCCGCGAGGCCGGCGAAGAGCGTCGCCAAGGCGGAGGTGAACTTCATTGTGGGTGCGATCGACTCGACTGAGAAAGTACCGGAGGAAGCTGTCAAACTTGCCAAGAGGGTCTAGAATCGTTGAGCTTGTGCTGCCGAGCAGTTCGCGAAACCCAGAAACCACGTTGTCGGAGTTCAGTTCCCCTTATATACATGATCTTCAGGTCCTCGATCGAACGCTTTTCCGTCTGCCGCGCAAGGGTCCTTCCGTCACGAGATCACTCTACAGATTGCGACATGGTCTCTTCACTATTTCCGTCCCCTCAGAATCGTGAGGCTCAGGGCAACGAGGGTGGCATTGATGGACGGACCAGATAGCCCCAGTCATTCCGCGAATGGTAACCCAACGCCAGACGGGACCTCACGATCCCCTCCAGAGTGTTTCCTCCACTCGACAGTCAGAATTCACCAAAGCTGCCGCAGCCTGAGTGTGGTGGCGGGCTGGGCCCGGTGGGATTGCTGACGCTAACGCCATCGTACCCAGGTCCCGAACAAGAGCAGACGAACCCGCGAGAAACAAGCTTGTATACAAGCTTTTGTTTCGTTCCCACCTTGTTTGTTCAGTGGGGAGACTTGCGTGTCATGTAGAGAGGTTGCGATCTGGATTGAGGTATGGGGCGGCCGGCGTCACCGTTGGAGAAATTTCCTCAAATCAGCATTTCGCCTCGACTCCGCGTGCAGGTACCGGCACAATCCGGGGTGCAGGCCTCCCTATGCCGCAAGGGGAGCGGTGATGGCTTAATAGAACCGTTTTATTGGTGAGAGGCGGGTGGTCTCTGCCGAGCTGATTACGTGGAAATGCGGTCCTGCAGAGGAGGCAGCGTCTTTGGACGGGATTGAGAGACGCGAGTTTTTCCTATCGTGAGAATTATGGGTCGATGAAATGAGGAAGGTATGTAATTGTGATATGTTCGCAAAGTGTTGAGCTGATCGCGTCTTCCACTGAGACCGGCACGCTCGATCTCCGTACGCCGACCGTCAATTGTCCGTCAGTTTCTCACTCAAGTTCGACCAAGTCCTTCCGGTCAACTGCTATTCTAAGATAAGCTAAGGCTCATCCTGCGGTCTCCTGGCGAGCTGCCGATTGGGTGACAGGATGCATGAACATATCAATAGTTCCATGCTCAAGCTGACAAATGCGACTTCGGAGACGACATTGATATCAAGCTAAAACTGAGGTTTGCATGTATCTTTAACTAAGAGAAGCCTCCGAGATGTAGCTAAATGGCCAAAACAAGATGTTCTGACGGTCATGATATGTGAAAGCTCTACGTGGATGATTCACTAGTTATCTCGATGATGAAAAATGTGTCTAGGAGTAACGTTTGCGGAAGTGAGTTACAGCGGTTAAAACGTGGCACACTAAGAAATTTCGGGTCTGAGAAGGCGTAGAGCCCATGAAATATAAGTATGCGTTGAATTTTGAACCCTTTTATCTGCAATTCTTTTGTGCGTATTTCTTGATTCTTGTAATCATCGGGCTGGACGACCCGAACCCTTGCAATGAAGTCGAATTACTGAACGACCAAGTACAACCTTGAATTTAAGCATACTGCATCATCGCCCATCCGATGAACCATGTAGCTGTTGCAGGTCTATTTGAGGTTGGGGGCGTTGTACCGGAACGTAGTCCGACTCCACAGCTCGTTGCCGCACATCTGAAGCTCGATGCCCTTCATGTAGGTCTTCAAGACATCAGAACATCCATCCTCCAGCCGCTTGGCAACAAGCTCATCATGCTTGCGCTCCCATTCCCGGCACATGGTCCACGACACGCGCTTTGCCCCGTCGTAGTCGAGGCCAGTCTCGTCACTCAACACCTGGACAATGTTGGAGACGGTAGAACCCTCGGCGTCAATCTCCTTGGAGGCTCGATACTCCTTGTCCCAGCTCATGATATCATTGACCACCGAGATATGGTGGGCGTAGTTGAGTTCAATTTCAGCGACTGAGGCCAGCTCCTCCTTGGCGAGGTAGATTCCCTGCGAGAATCGTTGGAGGGCAAGAAGAAGTCTCGGAAATGGTCAGCAGTGCTTGGAACGGCTCAGAGGTGTGACTCACTGTGAAGCGACGTCAAGTTCACGGTACTTCAGGTACTCGGCGACACTCTTCCTCTCCAGGCGACTTTTGTCGTTCTGAGAGCGACAAAAGACGAACGTGGGCTCTTCGATGTCATCCGCAAGCCTTTTGTCAATAGCTCTCATATCCTCCCAGATCTCAAGCACCATCTTCTCGATCGGCGAGTTATCTGCAGGGGCGAAGTCTCCCTTTGAAATGGAAATTAGGCGCTCGTTGTAGGCTGCGCCGTCGGTCAACGACATGTGCTCCAGCATATCTGTAAATAAACAGCGATCAGTACTTGGCACATCGGATATCATATGTTCGATTCGTACCATCAACTAGGAATAGCATGATCGAGAACCGACAGGCTGAGAGAACCCGGTCCTCCAGTGAAGTCGGGTATTGGCAGCAGTGCCAAGTGGGAAGGCTTTCGGCTACAAACTTGAGCCGAGATCTCTCGTCCGGAAACGGCCAATTCTCGAGAAAGTAGTTGTTGACGTGCATCGTCACTCTCAACTCCATGGGATGAGGGCGCCCGACCATGTGCGAAGGCGGTGGGCAGTCATGCTGACTAGATTTCAAAGGGCCGAGCACGATCATCGTGACCAGCAAGTAAGTGACCGGGGTGACAAATGGTGACGGACAGGGCAAAGTGTTTCGTGTGCGTTTGTGCAGTCAAAACCCGGGCAAGAACTATTTTAAATATCTCTACCGTAAATGCCCAGTGCCTGATTCACTGTTACGGCTGCACCCGATTAGCTCCATAATGCAGCAATCCTAGTCGTCCTGAGCGGTGAGTGACTGGTCCTCCTAGGCTGATGGAATCACAGAAGAGCCACCGCGGTCGCATCCGAGATTCATGTACCTCATAGCCCACATTTAATGCAGAGAGGCTTGCAGTCTTTGCTACGCGGTGAAGTTTTAATTCGTTAATGAATCCAAGCGATCCCGGAACGAAGCGGCTCGGCCGTTGGAGCTAAAAGCTGCAAGGACTATTCAAAACCAAGGAAGAAACGCGTCTGCGGAGGTTGAGCAAACATGCATTTTCCAGAAGCTGATGTTGGTAGCGAAGGCACTGCGATGTAGGAAGCCCGGCTTCACGACGCAATTTGACCGATATCATCGACCACTCCAATTGTCACTAGCCCGGCTCTATGTATGTAGAACCACAACCCCGGGCAACGTTGAACAGGACTTGATGCACTGTTGGAGTCTTGCTGTAGCATCACGTATCAGCACGGCGACTTTCGATCTGATTTCACCCAAGATCTCTGGTCGGATGGGCTCCATTGATCTTCGTATGCATACGTCGTTATGTTTGCGCTTGACCTTGCCCCAGCATATGCGCCGCGAGGATCAGGAGATTCGTGCATGAACGCTAAGTTTTCCAGGCAAACAAATTCGAGCACCAACGACAACATGTTGACCAGGACCCAACAATCATATTGTATTTTCGTTTACTGGCGGTGAAGGCCCCGGTTACCGATTGCACCCATCTTCATGTTCGTCAGTTTTCCATCACTATGGCGGTGACCAAAAGTCCATGTCACTTTACGCAACATCAGTTACGCATTCTAGGAAACAGTATTCTAACCAACAGTGAAAATCTCCACCCAACTCTCTAAAGATTTCATGGATCTGAGTGTTTCTTTTCCTGCAGCCTCCGCGCACCCTTTGCCTCCTCAAGAACGTCATATTAGGAATATTAAGACGCCTTTTGGCATTACCTCAAATGGAGAGCCGCCCACCCTTTGTCTGCATACTCACGACTCTTCTCGAGCCATTGCTGCTGGCTTCCTGGGTATTTTGTAGGCCGACGGCAGGACCTGCCTTCCACATTCGTGTTCACGCCGGTGAGCCAGCTGCCCACCTTGCTTGACAGCATCCCTTCACTACTCTCGACAACGTGGCTGTACCACAAGTCTGCAGCCTCCTGCTTGGGCTCCACATATGTGTACCCATTCTTCTCGACAAACTGCAGGAGGCCCATGACCACGTTGACTGAATTCTCGATGCTCCTAGGAACATTGCCGAAGGGCTGGTGGGGACCCAAAATCATGAAAACATTGGGGAGAGAAGGAGCCATCAGACCGAGAAAGGTTCTCGTCTCGTTGTCCCTCCAAATCGGCTCCCTTTCCTTCGCACTCGAGGTCATCCTAGGGCCAGAAAGAGGCCGGCCATCTTTTCCAGTCCAATCAATGGCATTGAGAGCTCCGGTGACGGCGTCGAATCCAGTGGCGCAAACCAGGATATCCAGATCATGCTCCTTGCCGTCTGCCGTCGAGATACCAGTTGGTGTGACCGTGGAAATCGGCGCCTCTCGAAGGTCAACCACAACCAGGTGGACGTTGGGCTTGTTATAGGCCTCAAGATAGCCGCTTTCCAAAGGAAGCCGCTTCATTCCAAAGCCGTGGTCCTTCGGTATCAGCTTTTCAGCAAGAACCGGATCGTTAACGCGGGCGCGCATCTTGGCCGCCATCCAATCCGAGTACAACCTATTGGCAGCCGGATCCGTATACGTATCCGCAAAGACGCAGAGACACTTGGCGAAGCCGGGCTCGTTGTAGAGCTTCTCCCAGAGCGCCAGACGCTCCTTCTCGGGAAAATCGGCCGTCTTCCGGGGATCGAAGCTGTGGACGAACCCGGCTGGTGTTTCGGCGCACTTGTCGAAGATCGTATCGTAATTCTTCTTGTACTCGGTCATTTTCTCGGGGGAAATAGTACTGTTTCGTAGCGGCGCACACCAGCTTGCTGATCTCTGGAAAACGGCCAAGGAGCGTATGCTGGGCACGTTGGAGATGGCCGTGATGGTTTGGATACCCGAGGCGCCGGTGCCGATAACACTGATGCGCTTGCCCTTGAGATCCCGTTCGAGGTCCATATCTTTGGGCCAGCGAGATGTATGGTAGGCTTGGCCAGCGAAGCGGCTGATGTCGGGTATGTTTGGCAGTTGAGGGGTGGACAGGATGCCCGCGCAGGTGATGAGGAATCTGGAGCGATACTAGGCCCCCTTTTCGTCGGTCAGAAGCCATTGGACATCGTCTTCCCAATCTCCAGAGATGATCCTGGTGTTGAATTGGACGTCCCGCCGAATGTCGTTCTTGTCGCACAGACTACGGATGTAGTTCAAGACTTCGGATTGGCTAGCAAACTCCTCAGTCCAAGCCCACTCGTCGAGAAGTTCCTTATCCCATGATAGATGGTAGGAGACAGATTCGGAATCGAAGCGGGCTCCGGGATAACGGTTGAAGTGCCACGTTCCTCCCACCTCTTCGGCAGCTTCGACGATCTTCGCGCGCCAGGACGGGAAGGCTTTCCGGATGTACAGGCAGCTGATGCCGGACAGCCCAGCGCCAATGATAAGGACATCAAAGTCCGAACCGGGGTTCGAAGATCCCATCTTGGCCGAGGTGTTGGTCGTGGTGGGAAAATGACGAGGTACGGGTAGAGACACCCGCAGTCAGCAAGGGCAAAATCTCCAATTGAAGGTATCCGTAGCTTCTTACCACGTTTTCTTCCATTTAGTTAAAATATGAAACCGAACTAAATGCGTCGGTGCCCATCAAACCTACCCTTTGGCCGCGTGTCATTGGAGGCCCGAGTTCACGTGTTCCGCCGCCCATGGAACGGTCCGGGACGCGCTACAGGAAAGTTACGACAGACGGAATATGGTGCTCTTCTAACTCTAGATTTCGTTCATCCGACTTTTCAATCGGAATTCCCGCTGTCGGCATTTTCCGTGCGCACACGAGATAAGAACCTCCCTCTCTGGGGCTAGCTTCGCTGTTGCTTTCGAATCTTGAAACCGTTGGAATGGTGTCATTTATGGACACTACGCAGGGCGAGTGATCTGCGTAGCCCACACAGATAATACTGCGGAAGATCGTTCGTTTGCGAAAATATCTGCCTCGGTCATTCTGGAAATGCTCAATCGACACCCGAAAGTTTCACATACACAGTGTCGTCCAGACGAGCAGCTTTTGCAAAAGCCACAGACTGGAAGACGATTCTCGATTGAATTTCAGTCTCGTTTTCTGTATTTCTCATGTACGAACGACTGTGCTTGCAGCTCGTAGCTGTGAAATGATTCTATTCTGAAGGATGTCATTACAATTTCTAGTTTTGGGACTGTTGGCCCCCCGGGTATTTGATATGGAGATGTAGGTCGTGAAATAAAAGAAGGGGTATCCGCCTCATAAAATGACCTGCAAAAGAAAGCTGGCCGTAAACTCAGTTACTTCATCATTACAAAGTTACCAGGAAACTTTCAGAAAATGGAACGAATAAAGCTCGACACGTTGGTCGATACCTTACTCAAGAGAGATCCTTGGGAGTCCGTCGTCCGGACACTGCGGCCCGTCTCGCTGGACCGTCGTCTCTGGTGCATCTCCTTGACGAACTTGGGCCACGTGTTAGTAAGTACCAAGTACTTGATGTGGCCTTGCGCGTCGTCGAAGACATTGGCGTCGAACCCTTCGGGTATCTCGCCGGTATACCGGATTTGGCCACGGATGTCGTGCCCACTCCCCGCCGTTGACCCATTGCGGCCTTGGTAGTAGGCGTCGTCGAACGGCGTGGCCAGGTTGATGGACGTGTCCTCGCCGAACATGATTCGGGCGGGTTTCTCGAAGACGGCGTCCAGCTGCCGGAGCGCCTGCGAGGGGAGGTTCAGGGGAAACTCGGCATGCTGGGGCGAGATGAAGTCGGCGTAGATCTCGAGGGCGTTGTTGAACACGTCGAGCATCTCCTCGTCGTTGAGCGTCTGGAACTCATCCGACACGGACAGCTCCAGGAAGGTCGTCGACTTCCACGCCGGCACGCGCGTGAGGAAGGCGATGTTCTCGCCGGAAAAGTCGCTCAGGGCCGAGAACTCCTGTAGCGGACCTTGGTTCTCGCGCAGTGCGTACTCGAGCGCGCTCATCGTCAGCAGACGGCTGTCCGGCTCCGGCCCGAGCTCGGCCGAGTCGATATGGAAGATCGAGACCTGGCCCTTCTCCGCTTGGCAAGCAGACACGGGTCGTTTTCGGTTGCAGTATACGGGCGTGGAGGCTGCGGTTGATGTTGGCCTCAGGGTGGTTCCCTGAGACGCCGTTTCCCATCTCGCGTTCGAGTCAGCTGCGTGTTTGTTCAGCATGCGGAGACGGATCACCTGGAACACCGGTACGAAGACGGTGAAGATCTCGAATATCATGATCGAGAGGTGGATCCTACGTAGACTGTCAGGATGTCTTTCCTGTGTATATGGCAAACTCTCGGAACCTACCATTGACTCGGCGTAAAATATGGGTTGATAACGGCGAACTCGGGCACATATAATGCAATCAGGAACATTGGCGTTGCATGGAGGCTGGGAAAAGCCCAGATGTCAGCGAGAATGGTAACCAGCATAAGTGAGAGGCCCAAACCTGGACAGACAGCACCCGACGGTTTGGGTTCTCCAGCCCATTGTGTCGCGGATACCCCATGCGCGCCAAATAAGGTAAGGTGCAACCTATCGCGACAATGAGTATGCAGTGCGTCTTGACAGCAATATGTGTCGCGGGCAACTTACCATCCACGTCCAAATCACTTGCCAGAGCACTGAAGGCCACCATTCCCAACCCCGACCCAGCTCTACTATTTGCTCCATGAGGTTGGAACCCTGGATTTCGGTACCAGGAATCCCGAATGTCGGGTGGTACTTTTTACAAGCGACCCACATGCAGACAGTCAAGAGGACCTGGTATGGGCGAACGGTCAGCATTGGGCTCTGGACATGCATTTCCAAACGGTCACGTGCCTGAGCAATCATCCCCAACCCGATGAACACCATGATCCTCGTCGTGTAGCTGATATTCCTCAGTCGACAAAGCCACGACGTCTTCGCGCCATCGCAACCGGTCCTCCCTCGCCGGCTCCCCTCTCCGTTGCCGGTGAAGTGCAGCTTCTGCAGCTTCGCGACGTGCAGGAACCGGCTGTTGGACGCGTGGAACAGCGCGATGCCCAACGGGAACCAGATACCCATGAAGAAGTACTGGATATCGTACGCCAAAACCATCGGAATCGCCCTGCCGACAGGATACGTGATCTGGGCCAGGATCCAGTACGCGTGGAGGAACAGGATCGCCGTGAAGGACAGCGGCAGGCCGCGCAGCTTGAGGATGGGATTGTCGCGGTTGAACCAGCAGAAGCCCATCCCCGCGAGGACGAGCGTCGACCACGTCGCGCAGAACGAGATGTAGAAGACGCCTATCCTGTCCCATAGCATCGGCTGGGTCGGCACGTTGTAGATCGTGAGGCTCGCCAGCACCGCTGGGTCCATGCTGTCCATGATGACGGTTTGGTTTTAGGTTGAGGGGTCGAAGGGAGGACGACGTGGCATCGCCTTGGCCGTCTTGTCGCCCCCCAAAACATGAAAACATGGGATGGAAATGTGCCCCTTTTCAAGACAACCACATTTTTCGAGTTTTCGTGCGAGGGTGGGGAATGCGAGAGAGGGGAAAAGAGTGAGTCAATGACCGCAGAAAACCAAGCCACCGGAAGAGACAACATGGCAAACCAACGGTATCGGCACATGAACGTACGCAGTAGTTATTATGTTGATCGTCCCGATCAACATCGCTAGAACAAGACAAACGATAGCGCCTGCTTGGCAAGCGATACCGAGGTCATACAGCCGCACAGCTCGTCCGAAGCAGCGAAGCCCATTGTGACGCAAGAGGGCTGCCTCTCTGCCCTCCGCCTCCGTGGCGTCCCCTTTGGCCACGGCCACCACCATCCTAATATCGTCCAGCACTCCCAAGTCCTTTGGGGTTTGGTTTGCGAACCCTGGTTTTCTGTGTGCACTGTCCCCATTTGTTTCCTTTTGTTTTATCGATCACATAGATCTTGCCCGTGCCCCCGAAACCCCCGGATCGAACCGTCCTTCACTAGACGTTGTGGCCCATCCGCGCTAGACGCGACCTTTGGCCCAATCGGACGGTCCCAGTGGCTCTCTTGGCCCTGCTCATCGCCTTCGGGGATCTTCACTGAGCCAAGCCGTTCGAGGTAAAGTGAGCTGGGCAGCCTCGGTCAAGCCTCGCAAGCATCAGGTCTTGGAAGCCTGCCAATGAGCGGCTAGAAATGTCAGACAAAGACTAAGACGCGCAAAGAAACATGAATAATACTGCATCTCGGTAACCGGACCTTTTATGGGTCCCAGATCTCTCGCATCACCGGCGTCGAGATTGACAGCGATAGCTTCATGCTGATCCCTCTTGGTCCCAACTTCCATCTGGTCCCGCTTCGGAACCTGTCCCATGTGTGATGTCCTCAGGTTTGCGGCCTTTTACGAAGACGGAGCGACGGGAGGCTGGCTACCCGAACCGTTCCTCCACATGGCCGACCAGATCCAAGGCATGTTAGACCCCTCCCTCGTGCTTGTGAGAGGATCCCAACGTGATGGGCTGAGCTGAGAGGTTACACCAGCACGAAGACCTGGCATGGCGGCAGAAACTCGGGATCTGGTCTGGGCGACGACTCGGCCAAGACCCCTTGCCATCTTTCGACGTCACACCGGGAGATTGGGGAGCAAGCCTGTCTGGGACAGAGACAGGGTCCTGGGACGCCATCGGGTCAAGATCAGTCCCGCGCGTCCAAGCACCTGGGAACGATCAAGGACCCCTGATTGATGTGCATGCTGTCAAAGCGATCTTCCGAGTTTGGGCAGAAAAAGTCGAGTCCTCCTTCCCCAGCTACTCCGATTGATTCCTCACCAATCTCCAGCTAATGCTGCCAAGCGTCTTGGTACCACTAGTCTGTGAGTGGCATGTCTCATTGTTCCCCTCCAACGCTTTGTTTACGAGCGCCCCAGTCGGCAATTCTCACGAGTTATTCTGTGGGTATTGTGATCCTCTTCTGTTGATGCAACTTTTCCCGAGTCTTGAGCTGTTGCCAACGCCATGTTCTACGCGGCCGAGGAGAAATAGCGTACCTGGGTCGGTCACGTTATTGGGGCGTTTGCTTCTTGTGTTGTTGAAATTCTCTACGGCTCGGCCACACATTGCACGGATGGCTCCGTTCACGCCGTACCACTCAGGGCCCCAGTCTCTTGAGCCAGGTTTCTATCAGACACGCAGCTGATCTACTCCATGGCCACTAACCTTAAGAAACCGCCTTGGGATGGTCACCTTGACAACAGATAAAGAGACGATGGCCTACTTGTGTTCAAATAAGCGAACAAAACCAACACCCCATGCTCACATTGAAGCATCTAGTCGCCTACAAGCATGCCATTCCGTTTATACCCAGGTGCGTCGACTTTCAGCTCACTTCTTTGGTACGAAACGGCTTCGTGACTTTGAATCACGGCAGTAACATGGAAACAACAAACCACCCTCGGTTCCATCTTTGCCGTCGTCTTCTGCTCCTTCCTCCTCCTCATCTGTATCGTCTTCACCTCCTCTTTCTTTTCCTTGTTCTCTCTCCAGCATTTCTCCTTGACAACCCGATGCAAAAAAGTCTATTTCGTACCCGAAGAACCGCATCAATGGTATTGGTAAGATCTCTGTCATATTTCTGTTAGTCGCTCTCGGTAGGAGCTTTGTCGCGCTCAGTGTGTGAGGATACCTACTAGTTTGGACCTTGAAAACCACTTCTTCCATATCCTGAACGACTTGATCATCAACAGCATACAAGCTCGCTATGCGTGAGCGCCAAGGGCCGAGAATGAACGTCTCAAAATCCCTCGAAGACCCGGACAATTGCTTAAGATGTTCGGCGAACTCGGTCGTTAAATCGTCCAACTGTCGAGCGTGGGCCTGTTCCAAGGGGTCCTTTCGGGTTGCTTCCATGTCGCCAGCAAGGGATTTGATAATTCCACCCCGAATCGGCTCAGAGACTGTCTTGCAGCACGTATGTGTCATTTCAAGCGCTTCGAACGTCAGCAGGCGTAGAAATTCAAGCTGCCACCTCGGATTGGCCGACGCTTGTTGCGTGCCAGTCTCATCGTGAGTACCGCAAGTTTCATGGCGAAACAGGTAATGCCAGAGTCTCTCGGGTTCGTCTGGACCAAGTTGGTACATTGGGTCGTGGAAGAAGAATTTGCACAGCTGACTGAACGGCGAGCGACCCCCTTCGCCGATACTGCACCAGCAGGTACAGCTATCGCGGCACTCAACCTGGGTTATTCGGTCAAAGAGCTCTTGTTCCGCGAGTGTCATCCTTTCACTCCTCTGTTGTAGTCTTTCCGGGAGTTTCCACACCATACGACATGCGAGGTAATGCCACCCGCTAGAATGCGTGTTGAGGTCGAGCTTTCTGGGGTCTTGCGGCTTCTCGTGGAGACAACCATGTTCGATCAGCCACGGAAGCACCTGGAGCACCTCGTCGCTGAAGCCTGTTTTTGAGAACGAGGTCAGGCTTCGACGCCAGCGCATGATAGGGGCCAGGCCGTCCGGGCTTAAGTTATTGAAACCCAAAAGTCCGCTGGATTCAAAGATAGGGAAGAAGGCCAACGGAAGCCCCTCGAGCTGGTAAACGTCCAGTGTGTCGCTATTTGGCACCCGCAGAGATCGCTGGACGGCCACCTCAATGCTGTCCAAGAAGGCACGCATAGCCGCATCCGGTGACGTAGGGGATGTCCAAGGCTCTTTCCCTTCAAAAACTTTTATTAAGAAGACGGCTGTAGCCCGTAAGCTTGTAGGGAAATATTTGGCGTTCATGTTGGCTTTGGCAATGTCCAAAAGGCGTTTTCTTCGTTTGGCGAGATGGGTTGAAATGATTTGAGCGCACTTTGAAGAGGTCACCATAAGAGCTTCCGACAAAGCTCGGGCGTCGCTCCTCCTATCAGGATACAGGCTGCAGCCTGCCTCTAACAACATTTCGAGATTTTCGATACAACGCCTCGCGGCAGCGTAGCCGAAGGGCCAAAGGAGAGAATGGCTTATGTCGGAATGGTGCTCGGCTGCTTCGTCCATGTGGATTCTCGCATCTGTTCCCAAAAGCTTTTTGAGCCCTTCTGGCCACCCGATGGCTAGATGGAGTGTTGTTAAGCCGTATGTTTTCTCCACCAGTGACTTCGGGGAAAGGTTCATGTGAATTTCAAGATCTTTCATTGATCTCATTAGGACAGCCCGGGCAACGCTGTATATGTCCGGCACTGTCAATAAACACCGGGTTTAGCTGGTTGGCACCAAAAGATCTAATAGAATATGACTTACAGGACTCAAGATCTAGTATTCGGGAGAAGAGAAGACCAGGATCGACAAATGGCATCATTGTGGCAAGGTCTTCAACTATCGGGTCAGAAGCTTTTGCGACCAAAAAGACAATCTCCCTGCTTTCCTGAGCCCAATGTTCTGCATTCTGCCAGAAAAGCTTGATAGATTTCGCCAAAGTTGTTAAGTTAGTCGGAGCATTGATCCAGTAGCGACCGGTTGCCTTAAAATAGCTCATGTCCCTTTCTTGGCAGAGGAGTTCCATTTGAAGATATAGCTGTATCATTTCCGTTGATCTGCAGACAATATCGGGTATCATGGATTTGCTGTCAACAGCTACCAAGAGGTCGAGATACATCTAGTTTGAGTCAGCCATGTGCCAAAGATTCAAAAATGTTGCTAGAAGTGATGGACAGCACTAACCTGCAAATGATTTATCGCCTTTGGGTTTACATCATTTGGTGACGCCAGTCGATCTTGGTAGGGCTTCAGAATTGTCTTCTGCAGCAACCCCAAACGTTCCGCAATCGCTGTTCCAGACCGACTTCGCCTCCTGATCCATGTACGGGCTTTATCCATTTCCTGTGATACGCGGCAACGGTCATCAGGCACAACATTCTTCCAGCTTATCGTTGGACCAATGGACCAGCCTCCTGCTCCATTGGGAGACCACAAATTGGCTCTGACGATGCCGCTGAGAAAGGTACCGAGGCTTAGCCTCATTCCGGCGCCGAATGATTGCTTGGCTTGCCCCGCGATGGCATAGAGTGGACAGCTCGGCCTGTGTCTCCAGAAGTTCTGTCTCTGCAAGTAGATGGTCGTTTCCCCTAGCGCTAGAGACGATCTGCTTGATCGAGTTATAGGGTAGCACTTACATAGGCCTGTTTCACAGGCGGGAGACATTACTTCAGTCCGCTGACTGATAACCTGGGTCGTGGGGATGGTGTCTATGGTTTCGCAAGCCACCTGCAGAGACGCCGGGGGCAAGAACTGAGTGACCTTGTTCGCAATGATCATAGCTGCTTGGGTGTAATGTTCCTCGTCTTGAATTTGGCCGCAAGCTTGAGTCGCCAGTTGCTGAAGCCGGGAAAGCTGCCTGACTATGCTCTGACCCTCTATGAATAAATCATGAATGCCCGCGTTCGTCTGGTCCAGCTTTTGGTCCATCGATTCAACATGCCGTCCAAAGCCCTGGATCGCACCGTCTGTGTTCGAGAGTTGTGTTTCAATGCGAGAGACCTTTTTGCTGATGTCTTCCTTCAATTGTTCCAGCTCGACCTTGTTGTCTCGGGCCGCTGCATTGAGGCTTTCCAAGCTGAACTGGGTTGTTGTTATCAGCGACTCAATGCCGGACTCGATTTCTTGGACTTTGAAGTCAATCACATAGCCGATGTTCCCCTTGAGTGAGGAAATTCCAGCTTCAATGCGGTCAATCTTCTCGTCGCGGCTCGCGTCGTCATTCCTATGATCATTTGTTGTGTTAGAGGAGGAATACATTTGTACGAGTCCATTATTGAGGGGGTAACGAGCCCCTCGCCACAGCCTAAACAGGAGATTTCATGACAGATCAGTAATAAAATAGAAACTCACAGGTTAATGGTGAGAATCGCTAGTTCGTCGGCCGAGACCACCTGCTGCATCGTCTGACGCAGCGACTTCATCTCGTCCCGGTGGAACACGTACACCATCGAACGACCCATGCTCTTGAACTTATCCTCCGCAGTCGTCGGGTCCGGTAACGGGAGTTGCACAGCCTTCGATTCCATGAGAGAGATGGCCTCTTCCGGGGACAGGCCTGCCAGCTTCGCGACCATGTCACGGAGGTTGGTGAGCTGGGTCCGCGCCGGCACCAAGCATTTAAGAAGTAGAGTAGCATCTTCTGGTCTTTTGGAGGCGATTCGAGGCAGGGCATCTGAGAGCGACTGGAATATTGTTGCGAGGGTGCGAGCATCCTCCAGTGCGTTGCCGACTTCCTTCTTTCTCTCTTTGATCGCGCTCAGATAGCTAATAAGGCCTCCGCACACCTTGATCCCGAGAGCGACGACGCCCAGAGCGGCGCTGGCGGTGGAAAATGGATCCGACATGTTGGAGTGTTCGTGTTGATGGATATTTCGAAAACGGGTGTCTGGGGCATCATGTGAGCGGTGGCTGTTGGCAAGGATTTTTTTCTTCTTTTTTTTTTGCATTTCAGAGTGATGAAGCACGGGGAATGGGGTGAAGAAGCGGGTGAGAGTTTTGTTTTCAAGAGTAAGGAATCTTCCGCAAGTGAAGGTCAGCCTTAGAAATAGTGCAATCTGCAGGCTACGTGCAACAACACTGCGTGGCCCTTCAGCCTGTTATGTCCACCCATCTTTGGCAGGCCACGATGACAGTAGACTGCGGTTGGTCTCAAGGCCGCAGCAAGCCACAAGCTGCGGTAAGATTTCCATTTGGCCACACACTTGCGAAGATGCACTTTCAGTGAAATTCCGAAGCAAAACTGCCTAGCTCTTACAGCTTACCCCACTTCCACGTCGCACGACATTGGGGGTCGGGTCAGCTGGCCGCGCCTCAGAGCCTTATGTGAATGTTCAGGGAATCCTCGCAGCAGTTTCTTTTCTCTGGCAATTCGCCTATTTGGTTGGGCAGATAGTGCTGGAGGCGCCTCACTTACGCGACAAGCCACTCGGCAGTGCATATCCACGTCGCTGGTTGGTCGGGAACAACATAATTAGTAGATTGGTGTGGGAGCTGATGGTGAGCCGGCGAGTTTATTCTCCGCGTAGCGAAAAGTTTTGGACAGAGAAATGAAAAGCGAAGATGAGCAATGGACGTAAAGGAAACGTGGCAAACCTCACACGTCGGCTTGGTCCGGTCAGAACCGTTCACAAAACTAACCTCAAACGCACAATTCAACGTTATACAATAGCAAGTGTGTAGAATAGACAGCGGGTGCATAAGACCAATTCAGCATCTATTTCATGGTGCTTACGGTCTCGGATGCCATAGAACCGTACCAAATACCGGGAATGTTTCCCGGCGCATGCCGGAGGCGAGCCTAGATATCCACTCCGGAGCCCCACCCGGTCATCGGATGTAATCCGCCGCCAATGCCCCACGCCGGGAACCGGTCGCCGGAACCGATCGAACCGTGACAGCCAGGCCACCGGAACCAAACGTAGCCAATACTCACATACATTGACAGTCTGCCGTTCCTTTGATCACACTTTAACAAGACGCTTCGACTACTGCAGATCTTGGTTTCCTTCTTTCGGCGCTTACCCAACCACGTCCGAAGCCCCTCAATCGGAGCAATGCGGGGTCTTCAAAAGTCAATCACCCGCAAGCATCCTCCCCCACGACTCAGGAATGGCCAGCCAACCACATCTCAAGAACAGGAAACAGGTGCCTGAAGTCGGGCCCGAGCACCCATGCTGACGGTTCCGACCGCCATCGCAAGATACCCGGCCGCGACCCCGCCGTCCAGACACCGCACCGTGCGGAACTCCCTCCCCCGTCCAGTGGGTGGGGGGCCGTCGCTCAACGTCGTCGGCCGTAAAACATCGCGTCTTCACAAATCCGAGCCTTTAATCAACATAAGAGTCCAAACTTCAGCACATCAACATTGGACCTCAACCACACACTCTCTTTATTTCATCAAATCTTCACATCTTCACCCCCAACCACAAACCACCATCATAATGGCAAACCCCAAAATGTCTAACTTCTCAACCCTCCCATCCCCCTCCATAACCCCCTTCATAATCCACATCTCCCAGCCCCGCCTCGCAACCCTCCAAACCCTCCTCTCCCACTCCCCAGTCCCCCCGATAACCTGGGAAAACACCCAGCCCCGCTTCGGGACAACCCACGCCTGGCTCGACCCGTCCCTCTTCTCCTGGCGCGCCCACGAAGCCCGCCTCAACGCCTTACCCAACTTCATTCACCCTTTCCCTCCCGCTCTCGTCCCTAAACCCAAAATGGCAAGTCGGTATCGAGTACGACTTGCACTTCGTCGCCCTCTTCTCCAAGCACAGCTCCGCCCTCCCCGTCCTCTTCCTGCACGGCTTTTCCGGTAGTTTCCTAAAATACATCCCCATCCTCGAACTCCTATCCAAGAAATACACCCCGGAAACACTACCCTTCCACGTCATCGTGCCTTCTCATCCTTCTCGACCTCATCAGAGATACCCGCAGAGACAGAATTCGACTTTTCCGACACCGCAAAAATCCTAAATGAGCTGATGGTGAACCTGGGCTTCGGGGACGGCTACGTCGCGCACGGCGGCGACGTCGGGACGCTCTTCGCGAGGATCCTGGCGGAGGAGTTTGACGGGTGCAAAGCCTTCCACAGTACGTCACCTCCACATCTCCCCGCTCTCGCAAAAAAGAAGAAGCATCAAGGTTGACATCTGCGCAGTGAACGGCGTATTCGCCACCAAAGACCACGTTCCGCCTCACATGGACGGCTACACGGAGCAGGACAAGCGGCGTCTGGCCGACGCGCAGGACTTCTTCGCCACGGGCTTCGGATACTCGCTCATGCACATGACGAAGCCGGGGACTATCGGCCTTGCCATCTCGTCGAGTCCCTTGGCTCTTCTAGCTTGGTGAGCGACTTACCATTTTCTCACAGCAGCGACAACAGCGAAAACCGTATCTAATTCTGCGCATCGGATCGGCGAGAAGCTCCACGACTGGCCGCAGGACCCCCTCCCCCTCGACACCGTCCTCGCCAACGTCACGCTCTACTGGCTCACCGACACGTACCCGCGCTGCATCTACTCCAATCGCTTCCCGCCGAGTGTCCCCTTCCCCGCCGACAAGCCCTTCGGCGTGTCCAACTTCCCCCGCGAGCTCGTGCCGGCGCCCCGCGCCTGGGTCGAGAAGACGTTTCCCAACGTCGTCTTGTACAAAGACTACGAAAAGGTAAGGTTCAAGACCCTGTCCCCCTGTAACCGTCGTGCGTGATTGTCTGACGATGACTGAACAGGGCGGACACTTTCCCGCTTGGGAAGAGCCTGAGGCGATGTTAGCCGGGATTGAGGAGTTTCTCGAAAAGGTCAAGCCGTCAATTTAGGCTTAGAAGCGGCCTGATCTCTCTATCTCGGCGGATGAAATCCAACTCGGCAGGAGTTGCGCCTTCGACTGAACATACAACTTCATCAAACACGAAAACTTCAAACCCGGGGTTCGTCAAATTTCGGTAAAAGCTTCTGTCGAGCGTGACAACAGCGTAGAAGCCTCCCAGCTCGCTTCGAATGTCTCTTAACGGCTTTGCGAAGGAAACATTACGGACGCCTCTGACTCTGGGCCATGTGTCGCTGGTATCACCACACGTGGCACTAGCGCCTCCTAGGCCATCTTTCTCTTCAATGACCGTACAGAGGTCCGAAACCTTGGCATTTTCGACAGCGGCTGGATCGTCTGAGAGAATTGTGGCTGACCGCCAGTCGCCTGACAGCTGCTCATGCTGTTATCATGCCCGTTTCTTCGTGATACCCTCATATGGTGTACGACGATTGATGTCTCAGTTTGAGTCGAGGGTTAGTGGACGCGACAGGGGAATCGGCGATTATTTTGAACAAATTGATCGACAAATCCCATGAGCAGTGTCGTAATGTTGACGAGTTCATTCTTTGGGCCTCGGAGTCCCCGATTGTTATGGAATCGCGTGGCCCTGATTCAACCGTGTGCTGAGAGACACATGAGTGGTACAGCAGGTGTCGCGCACCCCCTGTATGCCCCCTGTTCGAAGGCATGCCTTGCCGATCGTCTTTTTGACAGGAGGTGGTGTATTCCTCGGGTCTAATATGTCACAGGAGCTAAGGTTGGGGCCTTTCAAGTCTGATATTTATTGGATTGCGGATGTCGTGCCACCGGGTCTTCAACAGGCCAACTTGTCGGCGACGGGGGTATACTAAACGCATGTCATGGATCTTCAGGGGTGGCCCAGCTTGGAGAGATCCGTTCGAGATATATCAATTCGTATTCCTCTTTGATACTCGACCATCTCGTCCGATGTGTTGTTTCTAGCGCGTAGAAAGCACGGGACGGCAAGTAGTCGAGGGGCCCTCTTCGCCGGCGTACAGGCCCCGACAAGGTTGAAACAAAGCGTATTGCCGACGGGGTTTTGGTCAGTCTGTGGTCCCGTATCGATGCAATCGCCCTTTCTAATGGTCCCAGGCCATGCAAGATGGTTGAACCACATGCCACTAGCCGCGCGAGATCAGGTTGACCCTGGCAGTGTTCACCGCAAAAGCCTCCGCGACGAGTATTCCGCTTCTCACTCGTCATCCGGCCGGGTACTTGGATGCAAGTATGCCTGAGAGTCAGCAGAGAGCTTTCTGCCGAGCGTGCATATTGTCTCGGGCGGAACGGGCTCAATATTTTTGTTCGACGGTAGGAGACGTCTGCATTATCCCGCCGGTCGGAATATGCGCAGTTACCCTACAGACAGTGTCAGACTTTTCACGTGGTAGCAGTCTCACAGAGAGTGCTCGGAAGAGAGGGGTCGGAGTGTGTTCTGAGGGAAGCTGATGGCATATGTAACTGTGACGGACTCAAAAATCTCGATATCGAATGTCGTTGGTGGGACCACATACGAGACCCTATAAGCTCGGGAAGTTCGTTATTGACTCTAAAAGCTAATAGAATAATAGAGTGTGGTATCTGGCAAGCTGCCAGCATCGGCTTGGGCCTCAACGATGCCAGAACACCCTCGTTGGGTTCCTTAGTGTCCGACGATTCCTCCAATGCTGAAGGCCAGTCCAGGGGGTGCTAGTGCAGTGCGACAGCGATGTTGACAGTTTCCGGAGGGCGGCACAAAACCATGCGATGCGACACGCGTGGTTCCTGGTTCCATTGGGTAACTTGGAAGCACACGTGCAACTGATGGCGCACCTGGGACCCATTCGGAATTCTAGGTGGGTTTTGGCGAGTCCGCTGGATATGGAAAGCTGAATTCGATAGATCGAGCGGTTTGCGCCCATGGAGACAGCAGAAGAATCGGGTATAAAGGCAATCGATTCGTGCCTCTGTGAACAGGAGAAACGCGGCAGAGTCAAGCCCTCATCTTCACAGCGAGAAGCCCCGACACCATCATCAATCAACCTCAAGTCAAACGGCCAATCTTTCAACCGAGACAATGATCAAGTCTTCTTCCAAACAGTCTTCTTCCAAACAGTCTTCTTCCAAGTCTAAGGGTGAGTAAAATGATATGGACCGCTCGAACCCATGCTAATCTCCAGCAGGCTCCAGTAAGAGTTCTTCAGGCGGAAAGAGCTCGACTTCAAGCACGATCCCGGTCAGCCGATCATGGCAAGACCCGTCGATTGACCGTGGCCAGGCGGCAGCTCGGGGCTCAAGCACCAGCTACCCGGTGGGGCGGTGGTTGACGGAGCCATCTTGGCAGGAACCGTTCAACACGATTGCGGAGGTGCCGGCGGCCGGATCGGCGTCGGGACAATCGGGCGGACAGCAGGGGTCGGGAGCCGCGGCGACGTACGCCACATCCCGGACGCAGCAGCATCGCTGAAGGAAACACGGGTGGAGATGACGGGAGCTGCAGTGCGCCGATTGACGCTGGGATCTGTGACGACAAAAGTGGTCTGTCTCTTTGGTGTTTCCTCTCCTTGCTTGCTTGCTGGATTTGTTTCATAGACTAGAATGTATTCGCAATAGACGTTTCTGGGCCCACAAAGCAGTGTTCCAGGTATCCTTGTCGTCGTGCAAGCTGCTGCAGCCAGTGTGCGCATCAACTGCTAGACGCACCGATTGTCGGAGGATGGGAGGGCATGACGCCGTGGAAGTCATGGCTTGGCGATCAAACTAGGCCATGGCCCGAGAATGTCAGTGGCAGGAATCGCAAACTTGCGAAGGGAGCTGAGGGCTGAATCAGGGTGGTGGCTGAAGAATGCGTTCTCGGCCCAGGACTCGAGACGCTGGTGCCTCGCGTGGCGGCGAGCCACGACTCGAGCAGACCGGGCGAGCATTAGGTGACGTCGGGCGTGTTCTTGTGCATGTTTTCTGTTATTGTTATTATTCGTCCGAACCAGAACCAGAACCAAAACCAAGCGGCGAGTCACAGTCGAAAAGTGTAATTGGGTTGGGCTGGCTGCAGTCCGCATGTGCAAGGCCGGGGAAGCTCGTGTTGCTTCGCTGAGATTCTCGGCTATCGACTTCGGACGCATCTGGCAAGGGCGCCGAGCCCAACGGCGTAGCTTGGCACAGCCTTGGAGAACAGAATCGAGACGTCATGCTCTCGCATTTACCGCCAACTCCCGGAGGGCCAAGAACCAAGAGCATCTATCGACCCCTCGCTGCGGAGCGATTGGAACGCCGGGGAATTGATTGACTGACGGCCGGCTGCCTTTCCGGCGGACGGACGAAGCCTAGGCGGTGGTGGTGACGACTCAATTGATTCGGGATGGATAGACGCTGGCGGCGGATCCTGGGGTGTTGGCGAGATTGAATCGTTGCACGCATTCGTAAGCTGACTGAGGTTTGGCTTATTTTTGGAGTCGGGTGCGAGTGGACTCCATTTCTCCCTCAGAGGCTGCAGTTGCCCTTGGAAGGGAGCTGTCCCGGTCAGATCTCATCCAAAGTGTACGTACTGCCACAAGCTTCTTAGGTAAGCAGCACCGGCGGGAGGAAGAGGTACCAGAGCAGCGCTCCTTCTGCTGATCTCTCATCCTCTCACTTTCACTCTCGGCCTCTTATCTCATGTCGAGATTCTTACCTCAGCCTTTGGGTAGCATTAACGTCTTGTCTTCTCTTCCAAATCCTTCGTCCGGTGTCCGTCTCTTCCAAGCCTTCTGGGCTGCCATCCCCTGCCGCCGGGGAAGTCGAAAAGCATAAGCATAAATGCAGAAATGAGCACGTTCACGGTCTGCGTCTGGCGCATGACGTCAGCGAATCAGAGGCCGCCGTCCACTATTGACGGAAATTAATTGGCAGCAGCAATAGAGTTTTTAGTGCAAATGGTGTGCTGCTCAGCGTGCCTGGCCAAGACCCCAAGGCCCCCAAGTGTCTTCCAGCTGTCAACTAGCGCAGAGGTTGTTCTTGTTCTCCGTTGGTGCTGTGCTGGAAAAGGCAACAAAATTTCACTGGAGATCCTTCAGGGAATCCGAGCCTGTAGCAGATCCATCGGGGGGGCGATGGTGCCGTGCTGTTTTGCCTTGAGATCGTTGTCCACAACAGTCCCTTTTCCTTCGCTACAAACCTGCCCCTTCTCCACGTGGAACCGCCGTTCCTTGTCGAGGAAGCCCCTTCGCGCCTCAGTTTCAGTGTCCCGGCAAGGAGGGAGGTCGAGCGGAAGCTGGAACGGTGGAGAATGAAGGGGAGCTGGTATCCGTCGGGAAGACCTGAGGCGAATCCACGGGCGTCCTGCGATGGCGAGATGGGTACTGGATGATTCGTCTACAGTGCTCCCGGATATCTGTGGCCACTGAAGAGCAGCCAGCTTCCCAGGCCCAAAAGTGTTTGCAGCGCTGAGACAGAGAAACGAGCGTTTGGGAGCCCCGGGGCCCTGCCTGCCCGTTTTCCCGTCGTTCGTGTTCACGTTAATTTCTTCTGGACCCGACGTCCCTGGCCAAAACGACCCACATTAGATGCTGCACGAATATTGGAGAAAATACCCAGAACGGCAAGGCGGGACCCACTCCTACACCAGCCACCCCCCTGCACCACTTGGGCACTTCCGTCTTCCGTCTTCGCCTTGAGCTGTTGCATGCCCAGCCGCAAACACGCAGCTGCCCGGGCGTTGGCAGAGAACAACAAGAAGGGAGAACGGACAACGGGAGGGAAGGATGCGCTGGGCTGGGATGCTCTGTGTAGTAGGCAGAACGGACTCTGGGCGGAAAACATCTTCAGACGATAATTCCCACTATTGGGCTAGGTATTGTGTCGTAGCTTCCTCTTCAGCTCATCGAGCGGCGCCTCATTCAACACCACGTGCGGCACCTTTGTGATCGAATCTCAGCCGTCGGGTATCTTTTAACCCTCTTCCCAACGACAAAGAAAGGCAAAAACTGTTGACGGGACAGCATCAAGCCATGGGCAACGTCCTCCGCCGCAGAGGTGCCTCGATGGTGTCTTTAATAGCCAAGCCCGGCCAAGCCAAGCCCACCCGATGGAGATAGATGACAAGTCTTCCTCATCCCGTCTCGGCCCTGCCCACGGCCCAGTGTGCTCGGCCAGACCGGCAAGCCCATTTTCCCAACCCATTTCCAGTCCGAGGTGCCTGCTGCCAGTTCCAGCTGGACAAGCACCACACGGCACACAGGCGCCCCCAAGGCTCCTGGCTCTGCACAGCCCGGCTTGGTGCGCTCTGCCGTCGGCTGCCAATCACTTGCAGATGGATGGGTACGCGTCCGGGTCAGTGAGCCAATGACGGCAAGTCTTCTCGTATCATTGGGGGCTTACGGCAGGCTGAGAAAAGCACTGTTCAGGTGAAGATGGTGATCAAGGTGAGAGGTGACCTGAGCAAGATTGAAGCTGGCTAAGATCACAGAGCGAGTGACCTGATCGGACCCGAATAAGGCCTTGTGGCCAGTGCCTTGCAGCTGGCAAGGCGCACAAAGTCCCATCTTTCCCCAACCTAAACCTGAAGATCCATCATCCACCAGTGATCCTGGCCCACTGCGACGTCGCCGTCCACCGACTGGTTCCAGGGACTGGAGTTTGCTAGAGGACGCTGGAACCCCGGACCCAGCTGCTCGCCAGCCACTGGCTGGTTGACTGCTGAGAGCCCGTCGCTCCCGCAGCGCTGCCCCTGTCTCCCACGCCGCCAGATGCCCCGGTGACCCCCTCTCTGTTAGTGGCTCTCCCTCCGGTGCTGTGCAGCGTGAGTTGAGGCGCCAATGCCAAGCTTCCCGCTCGGGTGTTGGTGTTGTTGTGCTGTGGATTGTGGAGTGGGCTGTTTAGCCGTTTGCTGGCGCTTAGTGCAGTGCTGTATTCTGCACCGCCCGGGCAGGAAAAGGTACTTCGGCTGGTAGGTGCCTCTCAGCGAACCAGGGGCAGGCGGATGTACCTCCACCCGGTAATTACGCCTGGGCGGTACTTCCCCCCTCTCCGCAGCACTTGCTCTGTAGGGTCATACCATCCGATCCATCGCCCGTCCTGGGCCGCCTGTCTTACCGCGATTTCTTGCTTTTTGCCCGTCGATTCCCATCCAATTCAGTCATCACTTCCCGATTCCCTCCCTCTCCTCTCTCCTCTTGTCTCCCACCTCTTCTTCCAAGCTCCCAATCTCCCTCCACCGACCACCGCCAAGCACGAAAACGACGACCTTTGGCTCTCCCGGACTGTCCGGATCTCCGATCTTGTTCCCTTCTCCCCTCCACACACTCGCTTCGTCACCAAACAAGGAGGTCCAGGAGTAAGGACCGACGCAGATCGAGCCCACTTGCGACGCACCGATACCTTTGCGCACGCTTCCCACAGTCTGCCGACTCCAAACCACCCGTGCCGACCGACATCGTCGCCTGTACACGACACGCGATACCCTCGCCGTCCGCTGCAGACTGCCTCTCTCGCCCAGAACGGTGCTCTGCCCGACAACAGCACATCGAAGGATCGAAGGGAATCCCGCCCACGCCGCTTTTGGAGGTCCGCCTGACACGAGAATCTCGCTTCTCTCGAAATCCCACCCACCCCTACCCCGAACACCAAGCCGAACGAACCATCCCTGGTGACGAGTAACCGCCCGCGTTCGAGATCGCCCCGTCAAATCGTCACCTCGAAACGGGTTAAAAAAACAAAAAAAAAAACGCGCAACCTGCATACGCTCGGATTTCCGCCTGCGGAATCTATTAGGTTGCGTTTTTCTGCATCGAACGAACGAAAGCTACGCTTTGAGGCACTCTGTGTGGCAGAACCTGGGACGGCAGCTGCACCTTGCTCGAATTGCAACCGACTTGGGACGAAACCCGACCGCCGACCGTCCGCCAAATCGTACATCATTCGAAAGCCTCCCGGCCGAACACCGATTCACAGCAACCGCCGACCTTTCCAAGAGTTGCTCGACGTGCCTATCTCGCTGCCAATTTTCTGGGTTTGACTCTCTGGATTGTGGCTTAATATTGCACCCGTGCCACTTTCGGTGTTTTGTTGGCGACTCCAATTAGGAAGAATATTTGGCTTCCATAGCTTCCATTTTCTCCGCATTCCACAGCTGGAGCCTACCTATTTGGCCACCACAAGTCGACTCACAACTTACCCCCTCCCGTCCTCGGTCTCCTTCTTTCTCATTTCAACTCTCGAATCTCCCCCGGTATCCCTTTGACTCCTGTCCATCCTCGTCAAAATGTGTAAGTCCACCCCATTCTGCCGTGACATCCATGGGGTTTAACATCATGCAGCTACTCCGACGACGACGTTGATGCCCTTTGCGCAGCTGCCGGCTTGTGCTCAGAGCTGCGGTGTCCTCTTCGATGCCAACGGCGCCTGCGTACCCCCTGCCGCCGCGGAGGCCGACGAGACCACGTATGAGAAATGCTTCTGCAGTCAAGCAGCCCTGCAACCCTGGAAGACGGCTGCCACCGGCGTGTGCGAATACGCCAACTGCGATGCAGCTGGCTTCAGCAGTATTCAGGGATGGTTCACCAACATGTGCAATGCTGTCGACGGAGGTGCAACCCAGACGTCAACATCCTCGGGCTCGTCTTCGACGGGCGGGTCCAAGTCCGGATCTTCGGGTAGCAGCAACAGCGCCAACGGCGGCGACTGGTAAGCCTAGCTTGCGTTTCCTCCTGTTCAGACAATTGGCTAACTCTTTACCAGGCTCTCCAACCACTGGAGATGGGTCGTCATGCTTGTGATTCTCGTCGTGGCCATTGCCGGTATCTGGGTCGGCGCCTGCATCTGGCGTCGCCGCTACCTCAGGAGAAAGGACCGCATGTACGAGCTCGGCAAGCACGCTCACAAGGGCCCCAGCGGCATCATTGCCGGCTCTAGCGTCAACGTCAACCAACACAGCCTTACCTCCGGTCCCGGATCCTTCATGCCCGGTGCGCCTGCCGCCCCGTACGAGGAGAAGCCACCCAAGGAGAAGAAGAGGTGGATTGTCAACCAGCGGACGTAGACTGGTTGCTTCCACAGGATGAGTGTAGCATTATACTTCGATACTGTCCCTCAACGGCTTACGAGACGGCGTTTTATATTTCATTTTTAGGCATTGGGTGTGGGACATTCATCCGCGTTGTGCTGTTCATGGGCAAGACTTGTGCTCTTCTCATTTATATGGCGTACGGTTGGGATCATCGAGGGACCTGTCGTTGGATACAAATCATTAGTGGTTTCGGTCCTTACACGACACAATCAAAAGCGGGCTTCGGGTCGAGGTCATTGGACATTTGCAAGGAGGCCCGGCGTCGAACCCGCATCACAGAAGCGGCCCGGGTCCTTCCCCACAGGTTTGGAATAACCGTGCAAGGCGGGGGAGGCCCGAGGCCAGCTCGGCATTCAAAAATGATAATTTTTTATATCTGTTCATTTACATGGCCTCCCGTATCATCTCGTTTGCTGTCGTGGCTGACTTGACCAACGCAGCAGCGTTGTTTATGTGCGTCATTTTCTACTCGCGGGGGGATCGGGTCCACGACGACAGACCCTCCCGTGAGCTGTCCGTCCGAGCGGGCCGATCAAACGATCTGGCATGTGGGCACGGAGACCCTCTGTGTGTTGTCGTTGGCACCTGCAGGGTCGCGTTGTCAAAAGTTTCTGCCGTTGCAGCGGATGGTGACATGTCGACGCGAAGGGATCCACGGGAGAGTTTCAACGGGAGATTTGCTCGGGACGCAACGCGATGCCGGGTCTCGGCACGCGTTCGTCGTTCTGGATGCATCGACCAGAATCCTACGGGAGCACTGGGTCATCGCCGAGGAGTCTGGGTTGATTGCTTGGGTTGTACGTGAGCGGCGATGCACACTTCGATTGTTTACTTGTTTGTATGATCATTGCTTTGCGCGACATGAAGTCAACCTGGGTTGCCTCTCATCCTGTGCACGCGTATCTTGGTGTTGATGATTGATCTCAAGAGGCGATGGTATCAAGGAGAAGCTGAGGTCAATTAAGACGCGTCCGGCAGTTTCTCGTCTGCATGCACTCAGAAGCCGTCCAGACGTTGGTTGTCACATGGCCATGAGATGCAGGTTCCGCTGGAGAGTGATGAATGAAGAATCCCCGGTAGTTAGGCAAAGTGCCCGACGCGATTGACTCCTGTTCCGTGGCTGCCCAAAGCCACATGTTTTCAGTGCAACTTGAACGTTTCCAACTTCCCAACGCCTTTCCCGAGCATGTCCACCGCTTCTCTGTCCGTCAATCCATGAACATAGGCAGCACCAAGCAGGTGGCAATGGTGGCTATGGTGGCTTTCCGGTTCAGACACATTCTCATCCTGCTCGCCCCCTTCCAAGTCCCGAACAATAAACGGCACCTTTCCGCCGGCGAAAACGCAAATCTTATCGCCGACTCGTGTATCTAGAGGTGCCAGACCAATGTAGCCCTTCTTTGGGATGATGAACTGGCGTCTTGCTGTCGTCTTCTTGATGTGCTGTTTGAATAGAAAAAGCTTTGTTACCCCCGGAACGGAGTCTGGCCCAGGAAGCTGGTAGAGACTGAGGAGCTCCCTATACCAGAATCCCACATGCGTCCATCGATCCTCGGGCCCAGCACGCTCCCGTTTCGAAGAACGCTCTGCAGATGCGGCCGATGCGGCCGAAATATCAAGACACAGAGTCCGCCAAAATGCTTCTGAGACCGTATCTCCTGATATAACGTCCGTCACCCACTTTCGGCCACCCAAAAATGCCTCACCACCATGATTCCCCCTCTTCTTCCACCCACCACCACTTTTTCAATTTTTATCCAATTATCACGATATTTTGGTCGGAGTTTATTTAATATACGATGAAGCAGTACTCCGAAGATGACATCTCTCGGGCTATTGACGACGTCATAAACGGTATCAACGTCAAAACTGCAGCATTTCAGCATGGTATCCCACGATCAACACTTAGGAATCGTATGAAGGGCCAAAAAAGCAGGGCTGAAGGCTTCGCTGACCTTCAGAGGCTCTCAATTGAGCAGGAGTCACACCTAGCTGAATGGGTGCGAATACAGGCTGCCCTGGGCCTCCCTCCAACCCATCAATAACTCAGGGAATTCGCTGAACGGATCCTAGCGATCAAAGGAGACCATAGACCACTTGGAAAGAACTGGGTTCAGTTTTTTATTAAAAGGAACCCATCCATTAAGGTCCATAGAAGCAGAGCTATCGATTCCCAGCGTATTAATGGAGTTTCAACTAATACAATTAAACCATAGTTTAGACACCTCGATATCGATAGGATCAAAGACATTACACTAACTAATTGATATAATATAGATGAAACGGGTATTCTCGAGGGCAGAGGATCTAATAGGCTAGTCCTGGGATCCTCTGAGAGTTACTCTGTTCAAAGAAAATAGCCTGGATCACGTACTTAGACATCACTTATTGAGTGTATTTCGGCCACCGGAAAATCCCTCCCTCCTCTCGTTATATATAAAGGGAAGAGTGTTCAGTAACAGTGGTTCCCTCTCAATCTAACTCCATATAACTCCTAGAAGTTCACGGCAACAGAGACTAGCTGGACATTAAACTTAATAACCCTGGAATGGTTAGAAACAGTCTTTATACCCTTCACTACCCCCAACGACCCCTCAGAGATTAGATTACTCATCTTAGATGGTTATAATAGTCATAAGATAACAGATTTTATGTATAAATGTTACCGGAACAACATACATCTTCTATTTCTTCCACCACACACCTCCCACGTCCTCCAACCTCTTAATTAGTCAGTATTTAGGCCACTCAAAGTAGCATATAAAAAGCAGCTAGGGTTTCAACCTGAATGGGATTATAGTACTGTTGTGGGTAAACGGACGTTCCTAGAGTGTTATCACAAAGCTCGTTAAGTAGGCCTGACGAGTAAAAACATTATTAGTGGTTGGAAATACACTGGGTTATGGCCAGTGAATATGAGCAGACCCCTCCTCAACCCCCTATTACTCGAGAATACGAGAACCCCAGCCAAACAGTTAAAAGAAGCATCAGGAAGTCACTCTGATAGCAGGGCCAGCGAAAAATGGGCGGAGAATTCATCAGTAGTACGTTGGTCAACTCCTAGGAAGAGGGAGGAGTTGAAGGGGCAGTTCGGTCTATTCATAAAGTTGGAGAACAATACCAATACTCAACGTCTATTATTCAGGAAGGTCCAGAAAGGCTGGGATGAGAGGGACTACCATATGGCTGCTGCCCAGCGAAGGATCAAAGCATTGGAAGCAGAGGTTGAGGCCAGTAGGGCCAGGAAAAGGAAGGTCATTATGAGCCCCAACTCTAAGTTTGCCAACATCGAGGCCATCCGGAAGGCTCAAATCGAGGCTGGCGACGTTGACGATAGCTCAGATGAATCTAGCGGGTCTAATAACCCTAGTGAAGATGGCAATTGTATTGTTGTAGCATCAAAATAGGTGGAATAATAGGTTGAAGTTGATGCATCAAAAAATGCATCATCATTTTTGGGGTGGCCGAAAGTGGGGGTGGCCGAAAGTGGGTGACGGACGTTATACGGCCGGCCAGGATCGCGGTCAACTCCCACCATGCCCCGCCACGCATACAAGACGTCCGCGAACAGCTCGCCAGCCTGCCTGACGTTGCTCCCGACTTTTTCGATACGGTCGCACAAGATCCCCGATAGGCCCAAGACGCCTTGGTCATCGCTGTTACTGGCAACGTACCTGAGTTGCCCGCATGCGCTGTAGGCGTCCAAAAAAGGAACCCTATAGGCGATCAGATCGGATTCCCTGTTCGGGGGGGATTCTTGCGCGCCCCAGTCCGGAGCCCAAGACGGAAGTCCTGGCGTACTTTGTCTGTTTCCACAGTGGCTGAGAACATCCAGGTTCCCACGGTAAACGAGAAGCTCCCGCGTTGTCACCTCCAAGACCTGGGCCGCGGTTAAGCTGTAGTCGATCGAAGTCGCGTGGACGCCGCTGGATATGCTCAAGAGCCCGTAGACCTTGTCGCGAGGATCAGTTGCCAGTCTGGTTCGGAACTCCGACGCGACTTCGTCGAAGGGCACCTTTCCTTTCCTGACATATTCTTGGAGCAAGAACAGGTTCGGTAGTCTCCTTATGAGCACCACCAGGTCGTTGAAAATGCCAACGTGCCTTTCTCTTTCCCATGCAGAGTCAATATTGCAACACTGTCTCTCCGATGTATGGGTCTTATAACTGGCAGCCATGCCGAGCATCTCAGAGTCCGTCAGCAGCCGCGGCCCGCGCTGGTACGTTATACGTTTCGCCAGGACGGCCACTTGTACCGTCCAGACGCGCCACCACCATCTGTTTTCAAGAAACAGAAATAGTGCCATTGGGCTTAAAGCGAGTTCCGAGTCAGTCCAGTGCAGTTTGTCGTCGGCCGCAAGTTTTCGGATAGCGGTAATAGCTTCCAGATCGTAGTTCTCTTCAGGCCCGAGCCACACTAGTACTTGGGATGCCTGTGAGTATATGCTGCCCATCTCGTTAATCCGTGATGTCTTTTCCTGGAGGTCGTCTTGGTTGATGCAGACTGCGTCCACCCATAGCGTGCGCGGGCGGTCAGGATATCGGAGGTGTCGGAGGGCTGACTCGAGGTTTTCAGTGACGGATTTGGCTTCCCGTTGAATCGTGATGAGGCGAAGGTCTTTCGGGCTACCCCAGACGTATGAAAGAGCTTCGAATTCATCAGGAGTATCCAAAGATGCGGTGTAGAGTTCACAGTCAATATCGTCCGTCTCGTTGCCTGCGAGTAGTCGTAGGAGGCGAAACTCGCGTTTGATAGGGTCCAGTAGGCTGTACATCGGTGTGCGAGGTAGAAGATGCATGTACCGGAGAAACTGATGGTGGTGGCTGTTACCATGATATAAAATGAAGAGGTTTAGAAGTTCAAGGTCATATGTAAGATCTATCCATAGATATTGGTCTTGATCTCAACTGTTGGACCTTCAATGCCATTTGACAGTCTGAGGTTCGTAGCTGCTCGAGGATGACTCTGCATTTTAGGCACCGAGAACTTGGCACTCGACATTTGCAAGTCGGCAAAGAATCTATTGGCTAGATCTACCTGCGCCTCTCCAGCATATGCGTCTAACAAGGCACATCATCGAGCTTCCAATGAGGTATGCACATGTGTCGATGCACATGTGTCGATGCACATGTGTCGATGCACATGTGTCGATGCACATGTGTCGATGCACATGCAGAAATGTCCAACCCGGGGAGATGAGGCTTTTTACGATACATTCCCATCACTTATATTAAGAATCCAAGATATGAAATGCTAGCTCTTGACACTCCTGTGAGTTCTCTTTGAAAACACCCCGCCTTAGTTGCCCCTTTTCTTTCTGACATCGCCATGGTCTCGTTGCATATTGCTGCTCTTCACGGCGACGCAAACTTGACACGGATCTTGATAAACGAAGGCCACAATGTTGATGCTTTCGAGCAATCGTTTGGGACACCACTGCGTGCGGCAGTCTGTCGCGATTTCCACTCCGTTGCCGAAGTCCTCATCTCGGGAGGTGCCGACGTCAACCACACTACAGCCGATGGCGTAACGTTGCTTTTTACCGCAATTAGAGTACTTAGCAAGCAGAGAGAAGACGGCGACCGGCCTTCTGTCGTCTATCCCAATCACGTCGGGGTTTCGCCCATGGTCAGGCTGTTAGTAGAAAACGGGGCGCACCTAGACATTGCGGCGACGCCTTCGCGCTTCACCTCACTGCATTTATCGGCAGCATTTGGACAGTTGGCCGTCGTCAAACTGCTGCTGGAGAACGGTGCCGATGTCGATGCGCGGACGTCCGAGGACTCTACCCTTCTTCACTTCTCTGTGTCATTTAAGAAGTCCCCAGAGATCGTGAAGGTGCCGGTGGAAGCGGGTGCAGACGTCAATGCTGTCGATGCAGAGGGCCTCACCCCTCTTGTTATGGCAGTAGCACAAGGTTTCGAGGAAACCGCGCGGATACTCCTGTCCGCAGGTTCGGATCCGAACGCTACGGATTCGGAAGGGGACACCCCCATCCATACTGCCGTAAAGGACGGCAACCAGACGATCCTCTCCGCCCTGCTTCAGGGAAAATAGGATGAGGCAAGCCTCCTTAACGTCAACGTGTCCGACGAATCAGGAGAGACGCCTCTTCACATTGCTGCGGGAAGAGGCGATGTTGCGATTGCAAAGATTCTTCTGGATCACGGGGCAGACGTCGACCCAATAGATCACGCGTATTCGACGCCGTTGGTATTGGCTTTGTCAGGTTGGCACGACGAGGTCGTGAAGCTCCTGGTATCTCGGGATGCGGACCTGTATGTAGCTCGCGAATTTAGGTTCCTGCAAAAGCCAGGTGAAGATGGTACGGCGGGAAGGACGATAATGATGCATGTTCCGCAAGGTGTCACGGGAGATATCTCAACCATACGCCGGGTCCTTGGCGACGAAGAATGGGAAGAGCTTGTCGATGGTAATGGGATTCGGCTTGTAGATAGTCTCTTCAGTCAGCTCCAACTCGGGGAGATTTGACAGTTACTATTATCATTGTCTTATTTATGGTGGTCTTATAGGAGCTATCAAGATAGGGGTCCAGAGACCTAGTCATAGTAACGACCAAACATCACTCTACTCGTCCTAACATCGTCCTGATCCTCCAGAGGCACAAACGCAATCCTACCGAGATCTTCACCGCCCTTCACATCAGCCAACTGGAACCGCACTCCCCCCAGCGCCCTCGCCCTCTCCAGCCCATCCAACGCCGAACTCTGATCCAGCCCCTTGCCCTCGCAGTACCTATTCCCAATAGTCAACGAGCTCACATACCCAAAGATATCAGGCGTGCGCGTCCGGAACCTCAGCACCGCATTCGCAATAGCCAGACCCTCAAGCATCACCACCACAGCAAGCGCCAGCCCGAACCACGTCCAATGACAGACATAATGCGGGCCCAGGTCCTCCGTCACCTGCGCCTCCGCCTGCGCCGCGAACGGCGCGTTGCTCTCCGACGAGAAGTTGCCCGTCGAGAAGATCTCCGACGCGGCCGCGTACCAGAACGTGTTGAGCACCTGCTGGAAGCGCCCCTCGAAGTCGGCCAGCGGCATCTCGTACAGGTTCAGCAGGTCGTACTGCACGTCGCCGACGGCGCCGGACCGGATGAAGTGCTCCATCAGCCCGGCCTCGCCGACGTGTCGCGAGCTGCCCATCTCGCAGAAGTGGCCGCGCTTGAAAATGGCCATGACGGTCCATATCGCCTTCAGGGAGGCGGGCTGCTTGCGGGCGGCGATGGCGCGGCAGACTTGTCCTGTGCAGGAGAGTTTCGTCTCCAGGCCGCGGGGCACCATGGTGCATGTCGCCAGCGAGATGGGTAGGCTGCCGTTCTTCACCGTGGTGCCGTCCTTGGCCCAAGTCCGCGAGCCGAAGTAGATCTTGAGGGGCTGCGCGGTGTCGGACTCGAAGCGCGTCCAGGAGGCGTTGGTCACGTAGATGAAGGTGGTCGCGTAGCCGTTGGTCGGGTATGCTTGCTGGAAGGTGATGTTGGTGGTTCCGTTGGGGAACGTACCGCCCCCGCCATAATTGGGCACGAGCGGCTCTTTAAGCTTCTGCTTGAATGTCTCGGTGTCCGTGAGCTCTACGGACGAGCACCGGATCTCCATGTTCATCGATGAGACGGAGAACTCGGACGTCGTGTTGTGGCCGAAGGCCTTGACAGGCAGCCCGATCAGGTTCGTGTATCCCGCAGTGTCGTTTGTGTTGGGCACAGTCTTCCATCCAGAGGCATCTTCCTCACCGTCCTTCCAGTCCGGTATGGACGTCTTCGGGTTCCCCCAGACATCTCTCGGTGACCCTCGAACCTCGGCGGACGACGACAGCGACGAGAGATAGACAGTCGTTACGCGCGAGAGGACTGACGCCGCTCCAGACGCCGAGTCCAAGTCTGTAGTGTTTAGAAAGTCCGAGTCGAGGAACGTCGCGTTCTGTGTAGATTTCGCGTAGAAGTGCTGCGTCGTCAGCAGGCGCGGGCTGAGAGCCTGGCCTCCCAGCGGCGAGAGTAGCCACACGAAGGTCGTGATGATGCCGACGAGACCGAAACTGCGGAGCAGGAATGCGCGCTCCAACGCTGAAAACAGAGAGCTCGCACCGGATAGATGTTCCAGAAGCTGTTGCCGCCGTGTGAGTGGACCATGATATCAAACTGCCGACGCCAGCGCCTACGGGGCTGCGGAGACTTACGCGTAAAGACATCCCCTCTTGGCTCCGGTACAAAGCGATGGACTTCATGGCCTTGCCGCACACAGCGGCGAAGACGATGGGGAATATGGTGGGCGAGAGTAGCAGGGCATCCTGTATTTGGTCGCCGGTGGGCGATTTTGGCTTCTTATCCTGCGATGCTGCCGCGATCATGAGACCTGTGTACACCGTCAGCAAGAAAAACATGGCGATCAACGTCGAAATACCCCTGACCTACCTATGAATACCGGTGGCAGGAGCGCCAGAATGATGTCAAAGGACAGGTACAGCCAAGAACGCTGTAGCGACCTTGTTTCCCGTTGTACCTTGCCATACTCTGGGGGCGGGATGGCCTGGCTGGAGACATTTGGTGTTTTGTATGTTAAGGGGATGGATTCTGATCGCAGCGAGTCGTCGCCGTCGCCTCCCAGCCTTTTCCTGAAAACAGTGGACATGATTAATGGTTGTCAAAGTCGATGGTGTAGAATCCCATCGTGAGTTGCTCTGCGACACAGATCGGGCTCGTCGATTTCATGTGTGGGGGGAGAGGAGAAAATGCGGCTGAAATCCCTTTTGTATTGCTCGGACGCGGCCGGGTCGAAACGTGGCGGCTCCTTCCCACCAATCCTCGCTGGAAGGCAGCGTTAGTCGCAGGTCTTACAGTCTGACGAGTAATTTTAGAATCGCACAGGCACGCGGGGGTCCAGAAAGGAGCGCCGGTCTTATAGGGGCTAGAGGCTAGAGAGGGGAATAGCTCCTATATACTAGACCAGCGCAAATGAACCACGACGAGAGTGAACACTTCGAATTTTAATCAGCAAGTTTTATCTTCAACATAAAATTAACCACACGCACGTAGACTGGTTGATTTCCTGGGTCGTAGTTGTGTTGATCGGTAATTTGAAGAAATGAGACGCTTCAGCCTGATTTGATATGCCCGATGCACGCACGTTCTGACACTTGTTTCTCACGGTGAGACTCCGCAGACGCGACTGGCCACACCACAATCCCAAGGGAGCAGGCAGCAGCATCGCGCTGAGCTAGCTAACCCAAGCTGTCAGTCTCTTTGTTCCGCAAAGCCAGGCTTCAGCTAACGAAAGTGTTTATCTCCTCAGACCGTGGAACCAACGGTACGAGCGGCGAAGACCTCGACGGAAGATAAGACTCTTCGAAGGCTTGATGACGAGATCTGTTTCACAGCTCACCCTATACTTGGCACTGGGCACGTCAATTATGCCCGTCAGCGCGCATGAGGCACCGCAACAACGGTGCAGGAGCTTTGCACGAACGCCGCACGCTCCTCTGTGGCCGTTCTAAGGGCGATTGGGAGGCTGAAAACCTCTGGCCCGTCTTACATATGCTGCATTTGCTAGCAGGGCTCCAATCCAATTATTCGCTGCTAAAAGGCCCGACTTTATGAGGGTTCTTTGGTATAGGTATGTAGTAAAGTATCCCTACCTAGTGAGAACATAATGACATACTTTCGCGCCTAACCACAGGGTGCTTGGCTCTTCACTTTGAGCTTCTAGATTTTCCAGTATTCCCAGACGCTTTGCGTCTAGTTTGCCTCTGGTTTGCCTCTAGAGGTATTTGTCGAGAACCTAGTGCGACATCGCGGACACAATGTAACCGCCAACCAGGCCTAGAACAACGGAGGTCAGTACGGTTGACTCACGAGGCCGGAAGATTGGAAGTCGTAACACAACGTTACACATACCCAGGAACAAGAAAAGCAGCGCGCCTTTCCAAACCCGAACAAATTCGCAACACGCCGCCAACGCCGAGAAAAGCATCTTGTTCCAGTCACCGTCACCGCGTGGCTGGTGATCTGCCACGGGCGCTGCCGGTGCATTATCTTCCACGCTGACGGTTTGCTCAGCCAATTTGCTGTCGATAACCTTCAAAGCTTCCTCGTTGTCAGGGACATGGGCGACGAGATCCTTCAGGCTCCTTTCGCCTTTCAATGTGCACCCGTGACATTTCACCAGCCACGGAATCAACTTCTTTTTGTAATAATAGCTGATCTTTTGCGATATGTGCACGACTTTATTACCTGAAACTTGCGACGACAGTTCCACAATCGGGCGGGGCCACGTGCGATCAGTTACGAGCCTACTCTCTTTGATTTGATTCCAATCTGGGAATACGCTGTCGCAAACTACACGCACACACACAGACACACGTGTCCAGCAATTAGGAACCTCTTCATCTGTCAACACGGGGCGGTGAATTGGACTTACAGCAGGTGGCTCGGCTGCCCGGTTCCAGGAAAGCTTCCCATGATATCTTCAGTTGAGAATACGCGCCGTACCGCAGCATCGGAACTATGGCATCCAGAATATTATACGAGACACTGTCATCCCATATGTGAAATATTGCCTTATTTAGAACGAGTGACCAAGCTGTAGCCCTGTTTAACGTTAGAATCTCAGACTGCGAATGGTCAAACGACGCGACGGTCGACGTCATGAGTTAGTTGGGATCGGCGCCTTGCTCCAGGAAATAGAGCAAGCAGGAATTATATTCTTCCAGCCTTGTTTCTGATTGCATGTAGCCTATGCATAGGAAGCCGAAAAGCTCCGTTCTGACCCGATGGCTGCTTGCCCAAGCTTGGTTTTCCAATGCCCACGAGATATACGGGAGATAGCCCATACCGCAGGCGGGAAATACCAATGTCTGTAGCGTAAATGACGGCTACTTTGGACGAGAAAGTCTTTCAAGATGGACCGATTCATCTTCGATCGTATCGTCGAGACAGTGCCATTTGACCGAGACACCCGACGAGGCTGACATGGCTGCGTATTGACTCTGGAGCAAAGTATCTTCCAGGCTTCCCAGGAGGGCCATGGGAAGAGGTTTCCTCGCGTGGGAGTCCTGCGACTCTATAAGCCATTTCAACGTAATTTTCAGGGCCAGCTTTCAACTTGACCGGTGGTCTGACGTCTCGGTCCAACGCACACGCCTCGCACCCGCCCGGAGACAGACTACAACAATTTCTCTCAAATCGAACGACGTTTGTGAGTTTTTGAGTGTCTCAGGCGTTGAGTCGGTTAGCCAGTCCTTCACAGAACGGTGGATAGGTACAACGTTCGATATGAAGACATTTCTCGCGAATATACGGTCGGGGTCGTGTGTCTTCTCCAATGTAAGCGTCGCCCGGGTTATGTCCAGCAATCCTTTGGACATATCCCGAACTCTTGCTGAATATTGTGCCAGCCTCTCCATTATCTCTCGTTGGTTCATTTCGAAAAGCCCGGACTGCCTCTTGGCGAGTTCATCGCTGATGAAAGAACAACGGAAAGCAGACAGTGCGGGTTGGATCCTTTGATTCAGATCCTCCTCGTACACTATGGTGAAGAGAATGTGTGCTTCCTTGCGATCCCGGGTCCGAATCGAATTGAATATCCGAGAAAAGAAATTGTCCATCTCATCTGGAACATGATCTAATGTGTCGTAGATATCGTCCAAAGACTTTTGACATTCAAGATCTTCCAAAATCTCATCAAGGACCAGCTTCACCCATAGCATCACACCTTGGGCTCTTTCAGAGATCTTTTCATAGAGTTTATGGCGCTGCTCATCTTTATAGACTTGAAGATTGCGATTCTTGCCCAATTTGTCTTCTACCACCGTTTGTATGTCGCGGTATGTGACTACATGGAGTCTAAGACGTTGGGACGAGAAAAGATCGATAAAAGCGTTCTCTTCACGGCTAGAAACGCACATCTTGAGACTTTTGAAGTCGCGTGCCCAGAAAGCAGCTTCATAAAGGTCGACTTGCCGGCACCTGGTTTTCCCGAGATGTGAAAGACGTTGCCCCCGCTCTCAGTCTCCAGCCACGTGGGTAGGGACAGTTTGAGCTCAGGATGGTCGTCTGGTAGTTTGGGGGTTTCTATGAGCCAGCTGAATGTGTTTCGGGCTGCATCGGGGATCTGCTCATGCCGTTCCTGTATTCCTGGTATTTTCAAAGCCTCGAGAATGGCCTGCTTGTTCCTTTCCTGTAGCACTGACTCGGATCCCTGGAGAATCGAGAGTAAGGAAGACAGAGACTCGACAGCTTTATTCTGGCCATCCGAGACATCGGCGAACAAGCTTCGTAGAGCTTGTACCTGGGTGAAGTGGGCTGACTGCATGCTCAACAATTGTTCAAGTCTTGTTCTCATGTCCGACCTGCGAGAGAATTGGAGTGTCAACCATTGTTTCTTCCCGTAGAAGAGTTTCGCTTTGATTCGACAATGGGAACTCACCCCATGATTGTAAGAACATAGGTGTTGAGTACGCTTAAGCAAAGCGCGTGTTGTTCTTGTAACCCCTTGACTGCCTTCTCATGTCAGACTGTCTTTGCCGCGGCCTTTAGAGTATCAATCAAGAACCGCTTCTTCGTCTTCCTTGTCTTTTGGAGAAGCTGGATGATGTCATTTCCGAGACTCTCGCAATGCGCGATAATGTCGCACATATTGCTCTCCATGTTTGTGTTGAATCCGATCGTCGCGCGCTGTTTCATTGTCTCGAGGAGGTATTGCGTACGCGAGATGACCTCGTCCGTTTGGGCGTTGCTCTCGGTGCTTCCAGACACCGAATGGTGGATGCTCCAGGCCGTTTTAATGACCTTACCCGTGAACTCAACGAAGGAGAGGATCGCCGAGGTGGACCCGACGATGGTCCACGGGTCTGCCATGTTGAAAGCTTCAGCATGAAACGATATCCATCGGCATCGGATTCTGCACAAGGAGGCGATGGCGAGGTGATGATGTGAGAAGAAATTGAGGACAGAGGAGTGGGGAATGGTACGGGTTCAAGCGGGGTTCTTAACGGAAGGCGAACACTGCCTGCCTGCCCGCCTGCCTTTGACCTGCATGTAATATTGGGAGGATTGTCCGATTGTTGATTGGCAGAAACTGGCGAGTCGCAGGAGTCTTCAAGGCTGTTGTGGTGGTGCCCCATTGGACAGCAAGGCACTGCCGCTCTGGGCCTGAGCTGGCGAATCACCCGCCGCCCCAACATCATCAGCACCCGGGATTGGTCTCGCCATTGCAGTGTTCCTGGTTGCAAGAGAGCCAAGCTAGAAACGGTATGAAGCTCGGCCGGGCTACTACTTCGAAATTCCGCACTCAAACGCTAGGTTTCCTCATTCATAAAGAGCTTCCCAGTTCTCATGGGTTTGGCCACTTTTAGCACCTGGCTTTGGATCTGGGGCCTCTTCACTTCTTTTTGACGGGACTTCGCTTTCACGCCTCACCGGTATAAAACCAAGTTCTTTAAGCAACTGACGCAAGTGGGTGACAAGGTTAATATCGCCTTTGGTGGCCGGGACAACAGGCGCATTTCCCCATCGCAAAATTCTCCCCCGCATGATACCCGGCATCACCTTCCAGCAACCTTCCACGCGACTTATCGTTCCCCCACCCCATCATCCCCCATCAGCTCCGGCGCCGCAATATTCACAAGCGAATACTAGCCATCCAAAGAAAACACCACCGGCAACCGAATATCGGCACACCACCCCCAAGTATCCGTAAGGGGGCATGGCGCTGGACCAAGTGCGTACAACTCCGAACGACTAGAACGGGCCCGAATCAAAATGGCAGAGGCGTCGAAAAGGGCCGAAGAGCGCGAGAAAACGGCCGACCTGGAAGCTTACCTCAAGCGAAAGCCGACTTATAAAAAAGCTGTTTGGCAGGTCAAGGAATCTCGAAAAGGTCCTTCAGCAAGCGGCGGGCAGGCTGGAGCCAAGGCGTCGCAGAAGCACATCTGCCAGGTGTGCAATCAGCCGTTGGCTTCGATTTTGGCGTGGAATAAGGCCCCGAGGAGTTACTCTAGCCGCTACTAGAGTCCAGGGGAGACGGATGGGCACCTATTTAGTCGTCATAAAAACAGACGACTCAGTCCGAATACGCAGGTGCCGCCCGCCACCCAGCAATCTCGCAACCGCTTGTTTCTCCGAGATTTTTTGTAGCTAATAGCCCATCGTCAAGAACAGACATCGACATCTGGAGTCCACCGTCCTAACCCGCCTTTCATTGGCCCGCTTCCTAGCGCCCGGCACGGCCGGAGCCCAGGCCCTCAAACGGCCCCGCCCCTCCACAGACACGGCACCCACAGCGGAAGCCCTAATAAAGCCCAGACTCAACTTGATCCCCAGCAACAAATCACTTGGCAGGTCACATGATCTGCCCGGCTAGCTCAATCGGTAGAGCGTGAGACTCTTAATCTCAAGGTTGTGGGTTCGACCCCCACGTCGGGCTCAATTCCCGTCCGCGATTGCGCGTTCATCTTTTTGCATTTTTGCTGTCTGGCTCATCCCAAGTTTTTGTTCATCTCGTATTTCAATTTTCTTCGTCTTCATGTGTACGGTACGCATGTCCTTAGTCAGGAATATTTCGGTTTGTCTTGTCTACCTTGTTGGCAATTAGGTGCTTGGGGCAGTGGTTCGGCAAGCACAGCACTGGGGGTCGGCTTCACGCCGTCACAATCATGCGCCCGCGAAAATGGCATCGATGCACGCTGCAGGCCTGCATGCGGTGTCCCAGCTTGATCGATTATGTAGGTAAGAAGAGCCTTGTTTGTAGGATATCAATGCATTCTATCTATATACCAAAACCCATGGCATATTCTGTCCAATGCTGTCGTGCAAGACCAAACACTTTTCGTCGGAGCTTTCGTTCTGTATTCCTCTTTCCAGGCCACATGCGGTCGATCAACAGCTTTCCTATGTTTTGCGCTCTTCGATTCGTCGTCCAACAGCCGCTCCCGCTGCAATGGTCCCTTACTTGGACCTAGTTGGCAAGGCGATCTTGGCTTTGTCGCTCTGCTCTTCGGCAGCGTCCATGTACAAGTCAATCAGGCAGCCGGCCGACCAAGCCTGTGTGGGACTCTGTGATCTGTGAGCGACATGCATCGTTAGAGGGAAACGCAAGAAAACTCACCGAGTCCGGGCAGTCCTCTCCATTCTTCTGGGTCAACTCCGTCAATCCGGCCCAGACGCTATCGCGGATCATCTGCTTGCATCCCATGAGTCTTCGGGTGACTTGCTGGAAAGCTTCGATGCGTCCTGCGTCAGAGTCCCGTCTCTCCAAGTCGAACTTCAAAAGGGCACGGAGGAAGAAACCCGTCGGCCAAAGCCACTCAGGGCCCTGGTGGTAGTTCCGGCCCTTGCTGGTGGCAAAGTCCTCGCTATCTTCGCTGTTGCGGTAGTAGGGTCTGTAGTTCAAGTCGGCAGGGTCGAGCGTTGCCATGCCGGTAGGGCCGCGGAGAACCGAGTCGGCAACGCACAAGGCATGCAGGGCGTGGCTGGGGTCGAACAGCTCAGGAGCGGCACACATGGCGATAGGGAAGTTGGGACGCAGCTGGTAATCTTCGTACTCCTTGCCGGACTTGTACAGATCCTTATAGATGCCGCGTCGATTAACGATCTTGGTGTTGACGTCGTACTTTGAGTCTTCTTCGGGGGTCAGAGGAACGAAGTAGCAGCGCTCGAAGTTGGCACGGATAAGATCGGCCCAGTCCTTGAGAGAAATGGACGAGTCATCCGTCTTCTTCACCGACGAGTACTGGTACTTGCTCTCTGAGTTAAGCGATGCCACCCACTTGAGAGTGCTGTAAAGAAGACCGGTGATCTCAACAGCAGCGCCATCACGGGGTGTGCCAGGAACACCCTTGGAGCCGGCCCGGGGGCTCTCACCCATCTTGTCCATCCACGTACCACAGTTGTGCTGGTTGCCTCCAAAGATGATACCGGTATCCCAGTCGACATTGATGGAGATGTTGAAACCCTCGTCGGACATTTGAGAGTCGATGGAAGGTCCGGCGTTGGCTTCGCGGAAGGACATGCCAGAGGCGTGTCCCTGCAGCGCTTCCTGGATGATGTCCTCGATCGTGCTCTCCTGCGAGTATGCACGAGAGTCGTCGGCATCGAACCAAGTATCGTCATACGGTAGGAACCGTCTCTTGACCTTCTCCTTGAGCAGGTCCAGTCCGTTGGGGGCGAACTTGGTGTAGTCTTGAATGCACTGCAGGAAGAACCAGATGGAGTCACGAGAGTTGTATCGTGGCAGAGCACCGCTGCTGAGCAGATTGGGAATCATGCCGTGCTTTAAAACGCTAGCGAAGGCAAAAATGTGCTCTTTTGCCTCGTCGAAGCGTCCAGTGCCAAGGTAGAGACCGCGAAGGGAGATGAAAACGTCACGTCCCCAGCATCTCGCCCACTCAACAGCAAAGTGCGGCAGTCCAGCAGCCAATGACGGCACCAGCTTCTTCGGCCACAATGACGCGGACTTGACTAGACCAGTCTGTTGCACACTGACCATGGCCAGGCTCTGGAGGAACCACTGGCCTTCTCGTACGTTGTCGTTCATTTGCTCGAGTGCCCGCTCGCAAGAGCCCAAGTAGAGGGTTCGCAATACGAGACCAAAGTATCTTGGCAGCAGGAAGCTGGGAATTTTGCGGATGGCATCGAAGCGCTCTTTCAACCAGGCCGCAGGCTTGTCGAGACGCTCGAACTCTGGTGTCTTGCTAGCGCGCTCCAACCGCCCGACGACGTAGTCCAAGACCCACTGGCCGTCACGGAGGTTCTGGCAAAGAGGATGAGCAAGGTTGTTGTCTCTGATGATGTCCTTGAGGATACTCCACCAGCCTTGGAGACCAGCATAGACGAGCTTCCCATAGCCGGGAATGTCGTAGCAGCCATCCTTTCCACCGCTGCCGTCACGCTCTTCGGCCTCGCATCGGTAGAGAAGGAAGTTGAGGTCAACAAGATTCAACTTCTCCACCGCTTCCCTCGCACCCGAGGTGACGTAGGTGTCGAGACCGGAGGAGTGCTCGGCGGCCGGGATCCATGTCTCAAACAGGGCGATACTGCCTGGTGGGAACTTGTCACGAACAGTGATGATGGTCTCGTCGCCCTTGACCTCCAAGCGAACGCCGGGAACGTCGACGACTCGGCTGGGAAGGCCGCGCAGGAACTTCTTGTCGTCCAAGACTTCCTTCTTGGCTTCATCGCTTGCATCCACCTCCAGCATCCAGCTTCCGAGATGCCTGGCTCTTGTCCCGGTGAGGTGCACGGCATTGAAGGCACCATTGCCGTTACCGTAGCCGGGGAAAGCAGTGTGGGCAATCAGGAAGTATCCCTTTCTCGACTCTGGGTGAACTCTGTGAACCGTGATGTACTGGTCCTCGTGGTGAATGTGAGTCTCGTCGTAACCGTCCTTGCCCATGAGGGTGTGGATCTGGTTGAGAAGCTTCTTGATGCCGCCGATGCCGTTTCTGCCGCCACCGATCTTGACGGGCTTGGAAGATGACTCGGATGTGTACAGCCTAGTCTCGTTGACAAGATCAACAAGCCTGGGGTAGATCTCATCGTAGCCCATGACGCTGCCAGTTGCGCTCGCGCACATGTTGACAAGAGCTGCGTTAGGAAGAGTGTCGCGAGCATCTCTCTTTTGGGCCGGCGTCTCGTTGTCGTGAGTGCAGTCCATGAACAGGGCTTGCACTGGCACCGGCTTGATCGTTCGGATGATCTCTCTCGATGACGGGTTTCCGTTGAGCATGTCGGTGCCTTCTTGAGATGGGCTCATGGGGCTCATGGGAGACTTGGAATCAGGTCGCGAGATCTCGTCGACCTCGAAGCTACCAATTGGGCGTCCGCCATGCTTGTGAACCAGGCGACTCAGCTCGCCAGTGCCCCATGCCTGCATAGCTTCACGGATCAGAGCGCTCAGACCCAGTCTCTTGACAAAGACGTAGTCCATCTCCTCAGAACCAGTGAACAGCTCTGCCACGACGTACAAGTCTGGCCGGACCCGACGGGCCTCGTCAAGAATGTGTTCGGCGACGTGAAGCGGCGTGGAGTGGGCGTTGTCGATTCGGAAACCAGCAAAGTACTTGGCCAGCATGCGAGCATACTTGGTCATGAACTCCCACAGGAACGGACTGTCAGACGGGCCATTGCCGTAGCGAAGCTTGACGCAGTCTCCCCATACGATGACTTCACGCCTGAGATAGACGCGGGATTGCGGGCCGGCATTGTCAACGAGTGCGTTGCCTCCCCAGACCCATCCGTTGTTAACGAGGACGTTTTCTTCAGGTTTGTTCTTGGCGGTGGTGTCATTCTTCGGCAAGCGTGTGAAGTAGGTCTCGATGAGAGGGTTCTCCTTGTTGATGACACCCATTCGGGGCCCATGCTCATCTAGTCGGCAGTACTTGATGCGGTTGAAGAGTTGCTGCAGGATCTCGCTGACTTCGGCGTCATACTCCTTATAGAATGGCAGGTTGACTTCGTCGAGAACCGAAACCAACTTTTCCTTGGCCGCTGCTTGTCTTGGAGAGCCGCCCTCTTCACCTTCATAGCGTGCAAAGATGGCAGAGAGGAGGCCAGCTGCCACACTGGGGTCAATCTTCCTCCTGAAGCGCTCACCCATGCGATCACCGCCCTGCAGGCCGTTCTTGATTAGGAATTCGGCTTGCTCCTTCAGAGGTGCATCCTTGAGGCCGGCGACGCTGGCTCCTTCACCAACGGCATCTTCAGGGAGCGTGCTGCGACCGGCAACCCAAGCTTCCAAGCCGGCCTCGACGTCTCGGTCAACGTCAATGGCGTAGTATTCCCACAGCCTGATTTCAGAAATGACGTGTTTCTTGATGGCGTCCATAATCTTGAGGAGGTCATCGTTGTCCTTCACCTCGGTGGGGAGGCCGAGCTCCTCCAGCTTCGCACTTAGCTCCAGAAGCTTCGAGTCCAGCAGCCAGGCGGACTCCAACCAGGGCGCCGTCACGAGGTTGTAACCGGCCTCGGGGTGTTCCTGGAGCCATGCGCTGTTGTGGGCTGTATGGTTGAGGACGATATCCGTCAAACTGAGCATGGAGTACTGCTTTTCTAAGCTATGGACCAAGCCCTGGACGTCCTTCTCGCCGTCGGGAAAGCAATCGGGGTCCCACCCCAATTGGTCGTACAAGCTGTAGGGAGAGTTGGAGGCACCGCGGACCTGCAGCGGAGTGAAGTGGATCATGTTGTACCCGCGGTCGCTGATGCCGCGCAGGTGCTTCTCCCAGTCGCCTGGGTACTTGCCCATAAATTTGCTGATGACGGAGAAGATTGACAAGGCTGGCAGCGGCAAGGGCCGGCCGTCGAGGCTGAGGCGCGGGGCGACATCGATGTAGTAGAGCGGCGTTTTTTTGTTGGTGGTTGTGGTTTGGGGGCTCGAGTCCAGCTCCTCGGCGAGGTCCGGGAGCTCGGCGTAGGTGGTGTAGAAGGCGTAGGCGCCGGCCTGGAAGATGGGAATGGAGATTTCGATTGTGCGATTGAAGTCGGGCACGAGTCTGGGGTCGCGAATAAGCAACGGGGTCAATTGGGGATACAGAGTGGGCTTACTTGAACTCGCGGAAATGGTCTCTGTGGAACTCGGCGCCCTGCTCCGGAATGTTGACCCACAAACTGCCATGGCGACAGATGGACGAGGTACCCTCAATTGCGAAGCGAATGGTTACGGGGTCGTTCGTCTTCGGGGCGAGATAGACGTACTCGCCGGCGACCTGGGGCGAGCCATCGTCGTTGAGGGGGAGGAGGTAGACTTCGTTGGAGATCATGGTCTTTGGGATCATTGCTCCAAGAAAGATGTAGGAGGCAGCTTCGTGCCCCGCGGACAGATCAGCGGCGAGGGGGGAGCAGCAGGCGCAATGACTCAGATCATGCACGGCGACGCTTCCGGTCGAGGAAAAACACGCCGATCCGAGCTGTTGGTTGGCGAGCGACAGGGGAGCTTCCAACGAGGTCGAGATACGATGCGCGCCGGTAGGTTGGTAGGGGCGGAGCCTCAGGGAATTAATTGATGATGGGAGATGGAGGTAATGTAATGGCGAAGAGGAAAATGTCCGGAAAAGTGTGAAAGAAAGAGGAAAGAAAGCAAACACGATCGAGGACGGTGACGATGTGATGGAGGGCCAGACACGAGTGCGAGAAAGGCATGGCGGGGTATCAGCAGAGGAGCAGAGCAGCTCAGGAATTGGAGAAGGACGAGCTCAGCTTAAGGTAGCAACAGCCAGCAGAGCATGGCGGCAGCACTGCTGCCGGAGCTCCTCCGGCCAAGACGCCTTTCCAAGGAAGGATTGGCGCTGATGTACTTGGAGCTAAGGTTCCTGGATGCACCTTTCTTCCTCCCGGCACGGCAGCATTAGCAGGGAATGGGAAAAGTTCCAGGCAGGTGCTACCTACCTACCTCAGCTCACCACGAGGTACCGCTCGTTCCTGTGACGGCACCAGCATGAAAAGCCCGGTTTCTCCATCAGCAGAGCGCAGAAGGCGGGAGGGCGGGGCAGGTACCTGGTCATACAAAAGCATGGGAAAAGAACATGATCTGAGGTGTCAAGCTGCCAAACTGGCGCAAATGTCTAGCACCAGCTCGCCCGGAACGGGTAGCTTCGGCGGGGACAGCACAGCGCAGTGGAGCGCCCTAGCGGAGTTTGGAGCTAGCGCCTCGTACGCGTGGAGCGGCCATCACGATCCCGAGAATCCAGACCGCGATTCGACACTGGAATTCCCACTCTCCATGATCGCGATGGACCTGCCAGCGACTATCCGTACGGCGCGTCCATATCGTGCGACCCAGATTCAACCGGTAGCCGGGGTAGGTAACTTGGCAACTTGGAAACAGAGATAGAGAAGCCGACATGGGCAAAACTCGAGCAAAGGGCCAGGCTGGGCTGGACCAGGGGGATACAAAGCGCCAGTGCCAACCGTCGCAGGTATCCATGTCCAGCTGCATGATTGCAACCTCTCAACAGTTTGAAAACAAACGCTATTGCCCTTTCCCCTGCTCTCTATCTCTCTCTCACTTCTTGCTATAAGGCATGTTGGTGCTGTTCTACCGGTGCTGACAATGTCGACAGTGTGTTGGCTTCGGATCCGATTCTGCTGACACTAGGATTCCTTGGGCAATGCTTTGGGTCGTTATTGGCGCTGTCTTCGGCGAAGGTTCCGGCCAAACCAATAGTCTCCTGTCTCTTTGACCTGGTCTGATTTCTGTGATACCATGAAAGGATTGGTTAATCGTTGTAGGAACTTTTACCCAGACCGAGGTGGGAAACACGACGACGGGCTAGAATCAGAACAGCTCCCATCCCGGCGCTGGAATGACGTCACCAATTCGTCTCGCCGCCCTCTAGCGCTGCCGTCGCTGCACAGACGCAGTTTCATGCCCCTCCTTCCCGATGCTTTTGTTCCTGCTCTTGCTTGCTTGCGTCTTTCATCCAGCAGGAGCTACAGGCCATCCCCGGTCTGCAAAACCTCCTGCGGACGGGCGCCTCACCACACCTTCAACTGCTTACCCCCGTCTCATTTTCGGCCTCCGTTCCTTGGTTTCTAGGGCGCCGCATGCCAATTGACTTTTCGTACCTGAACATCACCCGCCGCAACGGTCTCTGGAATTTCCAACCCCCATGAACATGCCCATGTTAGTCAACCGCACTAACGTCCTGCATTGGCAAGGCGTGTTTCTATCATCTCTCTTCCGACTGGACCACGTCCTCTCCCGGCGCGGCGAGACGCAACGGAGCCGACACCGCTCTTTTAAATAACGCTCTCTGCATGACGTGCCTTATGTCTGCAGACGGATTGAGTTGTCGCCCTCCTCCTGGTTCCCCAGCCTCCTCCCACCACGTGCGGGCTAGTGGGACGAACAACTTTAATGAACTTGCGGGCTCTCATGAGGGCCATCTTACCCGACTCTTTTTCAATAATCACCTCTTGAGATGGATTCTCCGGTGCATCTCCCTCCCAAAGTCTTACTATCAACGCCTTGGAGAATTGAGGGGTTGATGCTCAGCTCAAAGGGAATCTCTCTGAACTCTTCTGCCTGTCTCCGTATAGACTTTATCTAGATGTTCACGTTCATCTTATGTTGCTGGGTACAGGTAGCTTCGAGATAATTGACAGGCACGCGCATTGACGTGGAAGCAAAGCTTGAGGTGGGCATGTTGAGATCATGCCACTGCGATGCCAGAAGCCACACCGTGTCAGTCAAATAAATACCTTATGTGCCACCATCATGTCTCATCAAGTCAACCCGCCGATGCGCTGCCATGTCTGCTTGAGAGTAGGGTGAGCTTGAGAAATCGTCCCTGAGACTAGAACTTTGCATTAAATCTGTCCTCTCTCTCGCGATCCTGCGAGCTACGGCCTCGGAAAGACGAAATTGTCAAAGAATTCTCTGTAATAAGACCTCTGTCTGATACACGAGCTGCAATTGTGGAAAACAGTCATGGTGACGAGGCACACGTTGAGTGGGCTGGATGAGCTGGGTTGGACGTGAGCATCGAGTTCAATTGCATCGCCCACGATTTGAAAAACGTGTTTCCCGTCACAGGAAAAGGCTGCTGCCCTCCTTCAGAGCTTGAATCTAAAGCCTCGAGTTATCAAACTGCAAGCTACTGACGCAGGACGGCGCAGGCTGCACTTAGGTTTTTGTCTCGCGCAACCCCAGGACGACAGACTTCGCAAATATTCTAGAAGTGCCTTCTTGCTTCAAAAAGAAATGAGCGCACTAGTATTTGATGAACTCGGCCAGGAAGACTACATATAGGTACTTCAACGGGGACCGAGGGGAGGTGGTGTGTTGGTGAGATGGTGACGAAGCTGACATGGTCTCGATCACAATACCCTTGCTCACCGGGGTCTATGGGACGAACTAAGCATTGTAAATGTCGCAGCTGCGTTAAACGAACATGGGGCTACATTCGAAGCAGTACTATGAGCGCGCAACAGGTTGAGTCTTCTAAGTAATCAACAGGTGCCGCCCTGGCGCGGGTTGTCAGGGCGAGCCTGTGGTACCCAGAGGGTACGAATGATGACTTTGAGCGACAGGAGCAAAATGAAGTATCGGGGCGTCTTCTAACTCTGCAGAACGGTTTGCGTGATTTAAACAAGGGGGGTCTTACTTACCAGTCCCATTCTATTGCGTGGCCTACGTGAGCGCAACGGCTGCTATGTAGTTCTGTGTAGGGTGGCAACAGAGCCAGCCAGCTCTCAACCTGGCCCGTTTTTAACTAGCTAAGGGGAGCCGGGACTAGAGCTCTCCGGTGGTAGTAAATGGGCACAGTCTGAGGTACCAATCAGGTCCATGTAGCATAAGTTTTAACCTCGAGTGCCTCTCACTGCAAACGTGAGTGCAGCTGACTCTTCTCGCGGGGAAGGGATCATGCATCTGAGAAGTCAGATTGGGCCCAATCTGCAGACCAACTGCGAACTGGGGACCCAGCGTCCGGGTCAACCTGGACTTGAGCTATGAGGACGTACCCCTGGCGTGAAGCCCTGGAAGCAGTGACATATTGCCAACATCTGAGTCGAGGACTGCATCGCACCATCAGCGGGAGCCAAGAGATCTCTCACTAGACTACTGTGGTCTGCATGTCAAAGGCTTGGCTGCAGTCGTCGTGTTCCCGTGCGCTTGTAGGTTGGTAGAACTCACATCAGGGGAGAGGGGAGGGAGACTAGATTGGTGATCATGTCATGCAAGACCACCATCCCATAAACTGGCAAGAAGAACATATTTCAAAAGACAAAGCCACCGCGACACCGTTTCCTTGGGATCGTCCAGAAGCCGTTAAATCCCAGGAATAGGCACAGCGGGTATGCCATGCCCGTTCGAGGTAATGCGGGGACTGTCATATGCTTCTCTCGGCCGCGGCCCCAGCAATTGAGTTTGGCAACCACGCGGCGGCGCACTTGGGGGAAAACAAGATTCCCGCGGGGATGGCGAACAATGGACACAATTCGTTGTAATAACGGCGTGACAGTCTGGCCCTCGGCCCTCAGCCGCTACCGCTACCGCTACCGCGGCGCCGTTGCATCCGCGCAGCCGCGACGCCCTCGGGCCCTCGCCAATGAGAACACGGCGAAGGGACGGACGACGGCTCGACCCATGCGACGATCACCGAACTCGCGGCCCCCCCAGGGGCGACAGAAACGGATGGAAGCAGAATTGCATGTGATTCTCCATCTGCCGCCAGGGGATTGGCCGCCAAGCGGGAAAGGGGAAAACGGCGGTACGGGACTGCATTGCAATCTAATCTTGGGTCATTTTCGTTGCGGTTCCCACCGGCGGAGCCCACGGCGCCACTTTTCGGACACGAAGATTGGGCAAGGGACCAGGGGTTGGTGATGCGGTGGGCAGTTTGTTGAACTTTTTTTTTTCTTTGTCTTGTGACAGGCCGAGCTCCATGGGGAGCGAGCTGGAGATTAATGGAGACCCGAGAGCCAAACATAGAAGGCTAAGGGTAAGGCCACAAACACGGGCACACGAGCAGATCCAAATTGCCGTATTGCCTCGGCCAGGCCCGGGGCGGGTGGAGAGCTGAAGTAAGTGCGCTCCCACCACGCTGGACGTAATTCCGTAGGTCCTAGGCGCGCAAAGGGCCCGACTCGGCCTCAACCCCTGGCATTTCGTTGAGCGACTATACCCAAGGAGGAAGGCGGTCTGCCCTTCTGCCGCGACCCTGCCGGGGAGAAGGTGCGTCATGCTTCCCTCAACACTGCCGCTGGGCAGGAACATCCCGGCACTGCCTGGGTGCTGACAGCGCTCAGCGGCACTGGGAGCTCGCTCGCCGTCCCTACAGCAGGGATGCAACTGGGGGGGCAGTCAGTGGTGGGCGGCGGTGGCCCTGCAGCAAATAGAGGGGCAAAAACACATGCGCTGGGCCACGAGGATGACCGCCATCGTTGTCTCTGGTTCTTTTTTTTTTTTTTTTTTCTGCCGTGACCTGGACCAAGACACACCCGACCCGAGTGACACCGGCCTCGCACTCTCTGGCACCCGCCCGCTACCTGTCTGGACCGCGCTTGACCGACCGGCCCCTCCCTTCCACGTTGGTACTGGACCTGGCCTTACACAATAGATAAACTCCCTGCACACCCCTCCCTCCCAGCTCTTCTTCCTCCCGCCGCACCTCATGCTCTTCCGTCTGCGATCTGTGGTTTCACTCGCCAGAAGCAGCTTCCCTCAACGCAGATTCTACTCCTCCTCCAACACAATGGCTTCCCTCGCCGCCGAAAAGAAACACAAGGTCACCGTGGTCGGCTCCGGTAACTGGTAAGCTGCACTGCACTGCACCGCAGCGCTATGATGCCGATATCACAACTGAGATCTGACCTCCGTCTGCCAGGGGCTCGACCATCTCCAAGATCGTGGCCGAAAACACAAAATCCCACCCCGACCTGTTCGAAGAGGACGTGCACATGTGGGTGTACGAGGAAGACGTCGTCCTCGACAAGAACTCGCCCTACTACGACGCCTCCATCGGCGAGGCCCCCCAGAAGCTCACCTCGGTCATCAACAAGTACCACGAGAACACAAGGTACCTGCCCGGCATCAAGCTGCCGCACAACATCATCGCGAACCCTTCGCTCCAGGACGCCGTCAAGGACTCCACCATCCTCGTCTTCAACCTTCCCCACCAGTTCATCGGCAACGTCTGCAAGCAGCTGCGCGGCCACATCCTGCCTTTCGCCCGCGGCATCTCGTGCATCAAGGGCGTCAACGTCTCGGACGACGGCGTCTCCCTCTTCTCCGAGTGGATCGGCGACGGCCTCGGCATCTACTGCGGCGCCCTCTCCGGCGCCAACATCGCCTCCGAGATCGCCAACGAGAAGTGGTCCGAGACCACCATCGCCTACGACCCCCCGCCCATGGACAACTCGCGCGCCCCGACCCCGCGCTCCACCTCCCCCAACCCCAACGCGAACGGCAACGGCATCGCGCCCCTGACCCCCGTCGAGATGCAGCACAAGGACGCCCGCGGCCGCACCTCCAAGACGAAGCTCACCCCGGTGCCCGCCGAGTACCCCCCGCTCGACCACCAGATCTTCAAGCACCTCTTCCATCGCCCTTACTTCCACGTGCGCATGGTCTCCGACGTCGCCGGCGTCTCGCTCGGAGGCGCCCTCAAGAACATCGTCGCGCTCGCCGCCGGCTTTGTCGATGGCCGCGGCTGGGGCGACAACGCCAAGGCGGCCATCATGCGCGTCGGCCTGCTCGAGATGGTCAACTTCGGCAAGGAGTTTTTTGGCGAGACGGTCCACACCGGCACCTTCACCGAGGAGTCGGCCGGCGTGGCTGATCTTATTACCTCGTGCAGCGGTGGCCGCAACTTCCGCTGCGCCAAGATGGCCGTCGAGGAGGGCCTCAGCGTCCAGGAGATTGAGAAGCGCGAGCTCAACGGCCAGCTGTTGCAGGGCACCAGCACCGCCCACGAGGTCAACAGCTTCCTCAAGGCGCGCGGTCTCGAGAAGGAGTATCCGCTCTTCACCGCCGTAAACGGCATCCTCGAGGGGCGCCACAGCGTCGACGACATCCCGAGCCTGGTCTCGGACAGCTAAGGGGTTACTAGACTGGACGTAGACATTGATCTGGAGAAGATGTTGATACCAAGGTAGATGGCATTCGGATAATATGGAACTTTACTAGGACTAGTCGCGATGGACAGCACGGCATGGCACGTGGGAGATGCGAGGCATGTAGCGGAGGATCGGAGTCACGGGCTGGGTTTGAGATGCGCACGTTGATATCCCGGATTGAAAATACCATAGCGGCATGGTGTGGAATGGATTTAGACAGGCTAAGCAATGACGACATTGTTGTGATCAATTTCGCGATCCGTGGTATCCTATCGCAGTATCCTATCGCAGCCCTGCAAATGAAGTGATAATCCTGTGCGTTGTACAAAGAAAGTACTTCAATCTGACATCCGCTGGCCCACGTCTTCCCAAGTTGACCTCGTCCATTCAACCTGCTTTTCAACCTAACATCCCCTCCAACAACCCCATCTTCTCCTCGTCCCTCACACATTCCCGTCCGCGCCACGACCTCGTTCTCCTCGACCACCGCTCCTCCTCCTCCTGCGTCCTCTCGCCGTCGCCAAACACAGGCTTCAGAACGCTATCATACGCCATCCAGAGCAAATTGAACACCACACTCAACGTCACACCCAGCCAGACAGGCAACTTCCCCTCCTTGTTGGCAACCATCTTGTTCAGATAGAAAAACGCCATCATGGTCGGGAAGAACAGCACCGTCAACAACATGCGCGCAATCTTCTGCCGCCACGTCGTCGCCGCGTAGGGCTGCAGACTGTTCAGCCAGCGCTGGTAGTCCTCGGGCAGCTCGTGCTCGGCCGCGCCGTCGGTGATGAGCTTGAGGTACCGCGCCGACGGCTGCGCGTAGCCCGGGTCCGGGCGGCGCGGCGGGCGGACGAGTCGCCAGTACCACTTCTTCCGCGGGTCTTTATTGTCATCGTCATCGTCATCATCATCACCGCCGTCGGGCTTGTCGCCGCCGGAGGGGATCGCGGGCGAGTAGAGCGTGTGCGCGACGAACGGGCGCGGGATCTCGATGGGCGGCTTCTCGGGCACGCTCACGCGCGGCGGCAGCGCGAGGCAAGGGACCAGGATGTCGGCGTAGCTGGACCCCCCGCCTTCGGTCGCCACGATGGTCGCGTAGTCTTCGGGGGTGACTTCGTAGACAACGCCGTAGAGGCCTTTATCCCAGCCCAGGTCCGGCGTCTCGGGGAGCGAAGGAACGGCAGCAGAGGATGGGGGTTGAAGCGGGGGCTGGATCGGCGGGAACTTGGGCGTGTCCCCCGGGATCTGGGGAACCTTCCGCGGGGCGGTGTTGGCGAAGCACGGCTCGCGGTAAGGTAGCCCCGGGAGGTCGAAGACGAGGGTCAAAAAGGGCGCGGAGACGTTCACCTGCGACACGGGCCGGATGCCCCGCGCCCCGAGGAAGGTCTCGGCGCTGAGGTTGGAGCCGTAGGCGACGTAGAGGACTGTGCTTTGCGCGTCTGCGGATTCGGGGGTGGAGGAGGCGGCCAGGCGGGCGGCGGAGGTCCGGGGGATGGATTTGACGGACGGGTAGGATGGTTTCGGCGGGGGAGAGAAGGTTGTTTCGCAGAGGGAGCGGAGGATGCGGACGGGTTCGTGGGTCGGCATCGCGGCGGAGGGAAGGGCCTTATCGGCGCCGGCGAGGGAGCAGCTCGGTCGGTTCTGGAAGAGGATCCGACGACGATCGACGCCGGGGCTGGGCTTGTTGGTGCGTGCGGCCGCCGGTTTGGTTGGGAAGGGCGAAAGCTGCGATGATGCCAGACTTGCTCGAGATGACGAGATGGGATGGCGGTTGTGGTGAGGATGAGGGGGATTGGGCAAACGGGCTTTTGACGGGCGGAGTTATCTTTGCATTACGAACGCCTGCGCTCGGGGAGGCCCCCCATCCCTGTGGGCTAAACTGCTAGGAGGGAGGGACCTTCGTTGCGGGAGCCGAGCGGACGGACGGTTTGGCGGGTGGCTTACATAACCCGCGCGGGATGGTTTTGGTGGTGGTGGAGTTTTGACCGGGGTTCAGGGGCGGAGTTCGGACTCGGGGGTGGAGTTTGCGCTATCATTTTCTCGGCGGACTGCGTGGGCGGATGGTTTGCTTGTCCGAGGGCTCCGCTTCTGATGAACGGCCAGTGATGTTGATATTCTATGTCAGGTTGTGGGTGTCATCTCTGGGACATCGTGAGTCCGCGACCCGCTTCGCAAGCTGAGATTGCTCGTCTGGGTCGCACGAACACAGCGGGCCGGTTTCCAGAGGAATATCATGAGCTCAGCTGCCCTGGGTCGACGACGTAAGCCTGCAGGGGGCGGCTCCGCGCAATGCTCCGATCACTCAGTCCAAGGAGCTTTGATTTGTAAGCGTGTTGTTGCTGGGATGATAGCCCACAGATTATTCACGGAGGAGGTCGGAACGCCGGAGTAAGCTTTCCATGTTCTCAACACCGGCGCCCGGCGGGACGACCCACCCACGGCACCCGAAGCCATCGGGCCCGACGGCCATCCGGACATCGACTGCCAACTTGAACAGCCAGATGAGGAAATTGAAAACCGGGCTAGCAATACACACTAGCCCGGCCAGCATGATGGTATTAGCTACACTTCCTCCTCGTCCTTCACACCCGACTTTCATAAAGCCATCGAGGAGTCATCGCCGAAGGAAGCTCCCTCGAAATCACCACCACCGGCAAGGGCACCCTTTGAACTGCGAGGTATAAAGATTAAAGTCGAGGTTGTCGTGTAGACTGGTTGAATAGATAAAAGGTTCAATGATTGGTTTTTCGAGCATCTAGCCAAAAAATGCTCTCTTATTGAACGTTATCTACTGGGTCTTATATATTGGGTGAAGTGATGGATCCCTTTCGGGATACGCTGCGTACAACCGTCGAATAGATAAAAGGTAATTATAAAGCCCGCTCTAAAGTATTTAGCTTTTCAGTTAAGAATCCTTATTGGTAACCTGAAACATAGGACGCAGTAAAGTAATAGTATTGAATTTTCTTTTAGATTTGGGTTGTTTGAATTGGGTTACGTAGAAGTTCAACTCTTCTTGAACAGCCACCATTATCACAATGCGAAGGTTTTATCTTGTGGTTCCCCTGGGGGATCCATCACTTCACCCAACATAAAAGACCCAATATATAACCTTCAGTAACAGAGCATTCTCTGGCCTGATGCTCGAAGAACCAGTAATCGAAAGGCATAATGTGAACCAATAAGGTCGCCAGTGGGCCACGCTGTTATCACAATGCACTGCCTTACCCGCCTGGCCCAACATTATCCTTAACTTTTACTAAATCCCGCCTATCTTACTCCCCGCCCATTTCTCACTGACTTCCACTCTCTCCCAGTGCCACAGGGTGGAGGAAGAGCATAAGGGAGCAAAGGCTGACAGACTAATGGGCTGGGACGATTGTTATAAGCTCTATACAGTACCCAGCTCGTGAAATCAATGTTCTTTACGCGTGTACAGATAACCCGCAATATGGCTGCTCGATCGCATTCAGAAGCAAAAGTAGAGGTAGTCATAAAATAGGTGACCGCTTCTTCTATATCGGGTTGTCCATCGGGTCTGTTAGCCTGTTGTTGGCTACATTCCGGCAGCGCTCCGGCTGGCTTTGCCGCCGTCGTGCATTTTTCGACCGGCCTCGACTATTGACTGCTAAGCTGCCAGCCTGCTTCCCATCCCCGGTTTCGTGCCCATTTTTGGACGGTAAGCTGCGTGAATCAGCCTTTACATATGCGAGGATGACAGGGTACCGGCACCCTGCCACACCCATCCTCGGGTAAAGGCCTCACCTTCATTGCCAATTGAAAACCTGGCAATGTTGCCCTCGTGCACATGAACGGCTAAACTTTTTCAGCTCTCGGATTCACGGAGATCAGGCTGCTGACTATGAAAAGACACAAACTGATGCTTTCACCCATCTTCGTCAATTCCTCGTCGCCTCTATGACCAGTGCACCACTTCATGCTTGCTCGTCCATTCCAACCGGCCTGAAACATTCAACGCCAAATAGAATATATATTGAAAACCATCATCATGGAAGCCCCTGACTTGGACGCATAGTGGGTCGAGTCTGATCCCGATGACTTGCGCTGTCTTGTCTGTCGGCAAGGCTTCAGCCAGGAGGCCCTCGTACGCACCTTCAGAGTCACGCCACCCAACGTCAGCCATCATGAGAAGTCTGAGTACAGCAGGCTCATCGAAGTAAACAGCGACTCAAATGTACTTTTATTCGATAGGCATCTAGAGTGCATATAGATGGTGCAAATCGGTCTCGTGGCGGTTTCCCACGTCTGGAACCCCGAGGTCTCAACCACGCAACAAAACCGTTGTTGTTCTTCCCAGGACCAGGAGTTGGCCGTGAGAAGGCTCGTGGCAGAGGAAACCATCCGCATATTTCAAGGATTTGAAGAACCAGGTGAAAGAAACGTCGAAATCTAGCACGACTACTTCAGCGTCCCCCAGTGGACAGACGTGCTGAAGAACCAGATTTTACTCGTCATTCACGACATATTCAAGCGCGCGTCCACCACAATAATCTATTTCGACGATGTCGCTCCAGAGCTTGTTGACCAGCTGTACAACGGTGCCACGTCAGAAATCCGAATCGCAGCTATCACGAACATGTGCAACGCCAACTGGTACAAGCGGATGTGGACCGCCATGGAGTTCGTTCGAAGCGGGCCGATCCGGATGATGGCCGCCGACTACCAGCTCGTACCAGGGGCGGACGATCCCGCCTTCCTCAACAAGCTACATGACGCGTGGAACAAGGAGGTCGCGGACTCCGGGGGCGACGTTCAGGAACTAGAAATCAGAGTGGGCATGAACTCCGGGACCATGATTCCGTGGCAACTGGGCCCTCTGAGAGAGGTCCGGTCGTCCCGGACCCTGAACTTCGCCACGGCTTTCGCTCTCCTCTCCAAGCCGCGGTGCCGCGACAAGGTTGACTTCCTGCACGGCCTCCGGGGAATCACGAGAACGTCACAGAAGCCCATGGAGGAGGACTTCCACGCGGAGATCGTTTCCGTAGCCCGGGAGTGCCTCCTTCAAAGCGACTACAGTGTTCTTCTGATAACGCCGAAGCACGACGTGTACGACCCGCGCATGGACCCGTGGGACGCTCTGAGCTTTCATGACATCTTCACCTGGGAGCTTGGCAACGAAGTGAGCCCGCCACGTTACCCGAGCGGGGTCTCGCCCAGTCCGCAAGGAACAGATATCTTGGCCAAGCTCGAATGCATTGGCAATGTCGACATCGTCCTTGATTTTGAGTGGAGCTGGCTAGACCCATGGGTCCATTTCAAGTCGTGTGTTGACATGACCCTCTCCGTGACCGGGCCCAACATCGACCAATTTGTGGCAACATTAGGTCCGCGATTGTTTGGGACGGACAAGGAAGAAACACTGAAGCACCTCAAAGACAACAACCTGACCAACGGTCTCGAGGATGCGCTCAAAACCCACCCCCAATTCTGCTGGTGGCCCTGGCGCGTCCCGTCTCTGGGCCTCGAAGGAGACGCCGCCTTCCAGTGGTTGGCCGACCCCCTTCTGGTTTCCCGGATTGAAGAAGACTTCGGCCAGAACCGTCTGCTCCTCATCCGAGCTAGATTTGGCACGATGCACTGCACCGAACACAACAAGCTGGCCACCATCACCTGCCAGTTCTGCCGCACAACCTCCCTGTTCCGAGTCGGGCTGTTCGCGTCCAAGTACGAAGCCCGCGGGGCTCGGGCGTGGAGAGTCCCCGGGTTGCAGTATCAGATGTCCCATCGCGGTGGAATGGCTATTCTGGAGAAGAACGGCTGCATCGTGGGCTGGATGATGTGGGCGACGCCGGCTTGCGAGTGCCGGGTGATGGAGACCGACGAGTTGAGGATGCCCGACTTGTCTGACCCGAGGGGCTCAGGCTGGCAACATTGAACCTCCGATTCACCAAAGCAGCCTGAGGAAGGAATGTCATACGTGGCGCTGCAACAGGTGTAACGGCCCACCACTTTCAGCTCGTGTTACCTGGTCTGCCTGGCAAGGAGGCGTAGTCCTCGAGGCTACCAATGAAGAGCCAACTAGAAAATCTCTCACAGGAATGATTGCAATTATGATAACCAATGGAGGTCACTTAATGTTTAGATGGCAATCCAAAAGGGACTAGCTCGATGCGGCCAAAACATCCCGACAGCCTGCATTGAACCCTTCACCAAGACGCTCAGCAGAGCCTGATTGTTTGATGGCTCCTTTCCCCTCTTAAAACTGGAAGAATACCCTTTTCTTGAAAAGATGACGGGTCGGCCTTTCTCCCTGGAGCTACAAATGCCGAACTTCTGGCAAATTTAGCAGAGCTATCAATTTGAAAACGTTTCTGGAGCTTTCCCGGCCATACACTTGCGTTCGCACAATGGATTATCCAGCAAAGAAATCGGATCAAGATGGCCCCTCGGACTCTCTGTTGAAGCGGGACCCGGACCAAGAAGAGACAATACCGATCAAGGATGAAAGTGGACAGCTTCCTAGGAAGCCGGGCTCCTCCGACGCCATTCTGCAATTCTTACTGGATATTCTGTTGGCTACTCCAGCAGTCTGCTTCATATTTTATGGATTCGCGGTCCTCGTCAGTAACGGCATACCTATCAATCAGCACCCCATACCTGCTCTACAAATGGCCGCCAGGTATAGTCCTACCTTATTTCCGATCACCTTTTCGGCTATTGCTGCCAACCTCCTGAAGGCAGCAGCAGCTTGGAAGCTCGAAAGAGGAATTACTATCCTAAGCTTGGAGTATCTACTCAAGTGTCGGACTGTCTTCAGTGCAGTTACCACTCCATTATCCCTTCGTGCCATTAACGCTATTACGCCCATGTTAATTGTCTTTTGGGCCTTGTCACCTCTTGGCGGCCAAGCTGCCTTACGCGTTATGGATGTCGTTCCTTCAACATCTGGGGAACCATGGCCATTTGAGTACCTCGAGTTTATGTCCCCAATGCGACATGGAGGTGCAGTTAGCTCGGCTGGTTATTCGACACTACCCTCGATCCAGGCCGCGTTCGCCGCCGCATTGTCCAGTCCAATGGGGTCAAAAGAAAACCCCCGGGACTTATTTGGCAATGTAAAAATTCCAATGGTCGAGTATTACCAGCAATCAACCCAAATATCCCGCAGTAGTGGCTGGTATACCATTGATTTAGGGTCTGATATTAATCCCGTCTGGTCATCGCTTATCGGCCTTCCTGTCACTTCTCTCGGCGGGCCCTCTGTTGGCTCGAACTACTCTTTTATCATGGAGACTTCCTACATGAGCACAAACTGCTCCATTCAGCACAGTTTCCTTGGCCTTTTGGAATGGGTTCTATATCGCAATAGCTCCCGATTTCAAAACGACCGGAATTTGGCACTTCGATTCCCCATGCTTGCCTATCCCTGGGCTACCGAACCTCTGGAGATCAGTCTCACGTCGTGCTACGTGCCAGGGTCCGGGAACAACCAGCTTATCACCAACGCCACATGTACGCTGAACCAAGTCTTCGCCGAGGTTGAGGTTGGATGTCACGGGCCTGTCTGCAAACCCGGTCGAATACGGCGAATTCCAAAGTCAGCAAACGCGACGGTACGAACGGGTTCTTCATCAGGCCGCCGCCGAAGGCCATCGATATACTGGTCCTGGCATGGTATTTGATGCATATATGGACACGTTTGTCAAAGCCGGTCTCTCGCTTTATGACCTTCAAAAAGGTCGACAAATGAAAACATTTGCCTCTGCGATTGAGACGTACTTCACGGATCCGGCTGCGCCTTATTCTTCCCCTGGAATCATCTCATCGTCCGGTACTGATCTGACCTCCGTTGGGGATGATATCTTTTCCCAGAGATTCTCGCAGCTTCTCAACACATTTTGGATCGGATCGGTAGCATCACGCAATATCACCAATAACTTCAAGTTTCGCAACAATGACACCGACCTCGTGCATCGACTGGTTGTTCAAAACACTACTGGAACGAGAGTTCCGGATGAACTGGTGATGCGGGTGAATTAGGCGTGGTTGTCAATACTCTTTGTGGCATCTGTAGCCATGCTCGCGTCAGGCATCGTTGCCGCAATCTTTGGTTGTTTGAGACGTGGGCCTGACGTGCTGGACCATTCAACGATGTTTTTCAGAGACAGCCCATATGTTAACGTGGATCCTTATCAGTATGGGTCAATGGAGGATGGAAACGATCAAGTGAAGAGGGTCAGAAGTGTTCGTGTTTGCATCGGGGACGTTGATGGCACTTGGGATGTAGGGCGCCTGGCCTTTGCAACTGTAGATGGGGCTACGCCACTGAGTGCTCAAAAGGCCGGAAGACGTTATGTTTGACGAACATGCAAGAGGTTTGGGATGGGCTTCGTCAGGAATGAGCTTGGGTGTGAGGGCGTTGCGGGTCCAGGTGCATAGATAGGCATGTGATCAGTATGTATTCATGATCAGGGTATTCTATCTGTTTTTACGATGGCCGTATGAAGCGCGCCAGACCCCCAAAGTAACTATGACATGTGTGGCAAGAACAGGGACAAGAGGTGTCTCAACACAATCACCTTTGCCCTATTCCTCGCAGCTTCCATGTCTCAGTTTATGGTCTGCGCAGATCGTTTACGCAGATGTATAATGTCACCGGCACTTCAAAAGCACCTTGGGCCGTTTTTGTGATTCGGACAGCGGCAAGTGAAGGATGACACACTCCTACTAGGGGGATTTAGACTGCCAGATCTTCATACTTCCGAGTCCCCGCACGCCTGGCCGCTCCCTATTACCAATGCCAGCAACAGGGGAGCCTCTAACCGAGCGCAATACCTCATAAGACGGCGTGGAATCAAGTCAGGAGCATACTAAACGGGTTAGACCGAGATACGCAAACAGGCAGAGGGGAACAAACTTACGCGTTCACTGAGCCGTCGTTCTCCGGGTTATTGGTAATTTGCGCGTATCTTCCCCACACAAGTTTACCAGCCGCCGTGGTCATCCCCAGATCACTGACATTGACCTCCAGGACTGTCCCGCGCGTCAGGACGCCCAGTCGGCTGTACATTGGGTCCTGGGGGTTCTTCTTGACTGAGATAATCTCGGCCTTGATCGTGATGCCCAGCTCTGGGTGGCTGACATGGGCATACTTCTGTCTAAGTCCCATCGGTCTACACAGGGATGTTAGAACACTTTTCGGAACAGCAGAGTCCTGATACTAACCGGATGAACTTCTCGTTCTTAGGGTCCTGCCTCGTGAAACCTTGCCCGACGAAGGTGGGCTTGGTAATCATCCTCTTCCAGGCCTTGTGTTTCGACTTGCCCGTCTTGACCACGTTGAACATCTCCTCTTCCGAAATGCCGCGAACCTTGGGCAGCGGCACGGCGACCCGCGCGGCCTTCTCCTTACGCTTCTGCTTGATGGATGATGACAGGGCTTTCGCGATGCTGGGGTCGCTTCGGTCGAGGAGGTAGTGCGGGCGGGGATCGGAGGGGAGGCTGTCGTCGTTCGTCTTGATGTTCCGCTCTTCAAGGGCCTTGATCTGCTTGCGCATCTGGATCTTGTCAACCCGGCGTCTCTCCTGCATCATCTTGGCGCGGATGCCGCGCAGGTTCTGTGCATCGTGCGATTGCTTGTGGCCGTCGCGAGCCAGGCGCTTCCTGGTCCTCTCCTCGGTGTCAAGCCTAGACCAATCGAAAGTCAGTGATCGGGGTGAGTAAGAATCTGAGGTGAAAGGGAACAAACCGCCGGCCATGCAGCTTGCGCCATCGTTCCATGTACTCGTTCTGCGGCATCTTGGTAAGGATATGGCTGAATGCCTGTGTTGATGATTCTCCGCCTCGCCTCGACCGACTGTCGAGACTTTTCTGAACTCTACCGATCAGTATATCCGACACCGCGGCCAAACATGGGATGAAACAAGGAGCAATGCTGTGGGCTAATTTGCCACAGGACTAAAAGAATTTAACTGACATTCCGTCTGATATGATTGAGGACAGGGCTCGCTAATTCCCGAAGACATCCTGCTGCTTTGCGTCGCCATCCCGGCGCTCACGTCAGTCAACCTGGCAACCCCCGGTCTCTACAACGACAACGGCCGCAAAAGATTTTCCCTTCTCTCGACTAAGGCGCGATTGCAGCACCTCCATCGCCAGGGTCGTTTCGGGTGGTGTCGACCGGAGTGGCAGCGAGCCCCGGGGCGATGGAGCACCATATGACGACGAGGAGGGGTGCCCATCGAGTGTGTTTTGGAACTGGGCTTTAGCTCGGGAGGAATATGGTTAACTTGGTTTGCTACATCTCTACAAATACAAGTATATCTAAGCCATCATTCTTGCTCGGTTTGGCATCAGCCGTAGCCATCGGCTCTCAGATTTCCCTATGTACACAATTCGGGGAGACAGATGATCTTCATTCTTCCAGAGATGAGTACCTGCTGTCGCCTACCAAACCAGATGCAGTCTCTCCAAGCAAAGTCGTCAACGAATCCAGGCCTTCCCCGCTTGCGATATCCTACGAACTGTAGTCACTATTCGTTGCGGCAGCCACTTCCACTGGGACGTGTCTTCCATGGTTTCATTACGGGAAAGATAACCTGGAGGCTCTTACCCATCTCGAGGTTTTCTGGCACGGAAGCTGCCTCATGCCTTTTCGCCCACTTAGGAAGTTTAAATCAGCGCTCCTGCACGAGAACGGTCTTCAGGCAAGTGAACTCGGACAGTTACCCCCTTTCAGATGGAAGGCACGCCTGTCAGACATGTCGTATGGCCTTGTCACCTTCTTAACCTTTCTCTCTCTGAGGGAACCCCATCCTCCATCGACACCCAAGAACCCGTCATCTTGATCCCCCAACCAGCTTCCCAACTGCAATTCTCTTCGGTCAGCTACTCGTTCATTCGTCCATGCTACCTCGAGAGCATCTTGCGTTAGTCTGATCTCGCATTACACCACGAGAGCTTGCGCCTATCAATCTGTTTCTTCCGTACACTATTGACTCTTTGCGTGCTTCTCACGGAACTCCTGCAATGCCTCGATGGATCGGTCGTACCCTCTCGCAGCCGAAATCAGATCCGGTATCCGACTTCGACCAGCCAGTCACCCGATCTTCTCGGAACATCCAGGAGGATGTTGAATCCCATGATGGCTCTTCTGGTGACCACGACTCTAACTCAGCAGACAAGTTCGATCTGGCTGGCGGACAAGAACCTCCCGGCGAGTGTCTGTCGCAGCCCAAGACGTCCATAATACTATCAAGCTCCCCTTACGGATTCCAACGTCACCAGGGCTTGCTGGAATACGAGTCCCCACAGCCACACATTCGCGATGGGAGGGCTTCCGCATCTTCATCTAGTAACATGGGCGATTATTACTCCTCGTCACCTTGGGTCCCCGATGAGGACGATGCTTCCAGCTCACAAGCGGACGAACACGCTCCCCAGACTGAGCTAGGTGCATCAGTAGACTGTTCTAGCTCCGAGATCGAAGGCTCGAGGGGGCCGGCACCATTTGACGATCGACCCTCGGACACGGCAAGCTCGGAAACGAACGACGATCTCGATACTGGCGATGATGGTGACGCTGATCAAGCCATGCCTGACCATGCTGGGCGATCGATTGAGATGCCACGCGGACTTGCAAGCTCTCACCAAGACCTATCCACAGATAAAGGACCATCTTTGCTGCCCCATAGACGAACAGTGATCCGTCTCCACAAAGCGCTGTCTGGATCGAACAAGGCATCATGGCCACCTCACATGGACGAGCCTGGGGATGTACAGATGTCCGGAGCTCTGAACAGCCCTGAGAACCTGGGCCAGAAGAGAAAGAGACCCAGATCAGAAGACTCGCATTCTAAGGAAACCATGTCGCCCTCCAACAGCGACACCGAGAGTCGACAGCCGAAGAAACGCGCCATATCACCTTCATCACTGATGAATACCGAGGCCAAGATCAATGTCTTTGCCCCACTCAAGCTCAAGTTCCCTCCACTATCTTTCTTCCAAGGACTGCCGCGACGAGACCAACAGTATGTACCGCCCCCGCAACCCAGTGGACAGCCGCGCAGGCGGCGCAAGTACGACTCTCGCCGGCCCATGTTCATGGCCCCATCTTCGCCCACAGACGCGTTGCGGAGAAGCCGCCGGAGACGTCAACTACCACCGCTGAGAGAGCAGCCACATGAGTCCCCGTTGGGAGAGGAAGAGGATCAAGTACATGTGCCCGATGAAGGCCCTCGCCAGGACAAGGACCATGTTCGTGGCTGGCCCAGTTTCAAGAATGTGACGCTTCGGGATAAAACAGCACAGCCTGGAGAGAAACTCGTGGTGGGAACAGATGATTTGATTGAGGAATAAGGAAGTATCTCTGCGTTTGGTGTTCTTCTTTAAAGTTACTGACGGTATGGCTTTGTGGTGCTCTTGCGGGCACGGGTAGAAGAACATGGTATCGTGGGATATGTCTAGATGCGTCAGGTACCAGCTTAGTAATTTCGATTATTTGAACATGTTCTTCCGTTGATACTGCCATGGTCTCTAGTGCAACTTGTTCCTCTGGCGAGGAACACAGTTGTTCCTTGTAGGGACACAAATTCCGTCTCCACAGTCTTGCTGCTGTCATCTCACGGGGTTGTCGAATTGGATGTCATCTTTGCTCAGTTCAGGCTCATGTGATATGGATGCAGAATCCAAATGTCTTCATAGCATGCCCAAGGTTAATCGATCAAGTCACGGCTTTAACCGAGCAACCGCGGGATGTGTAAGATACCGAAAAAATAACAAGGCAAGAATGAAGCCGGCTCAGCCCACAAGCAAAGTATCCCTCCCCGCAGAAAGCAAAGCGAAAAGTGTAACCGTCCCATCTTTACCACGCTTCCGTCCAAAAACGCCTCACCTCTTCCCCCAGTTCGTCTTTTTTGCCTCACGTTTCTTTCTTTCCATAAAAGCAAATGGGCCGACGGTACGCATGAGAGAAAAACGCTCGTCCTGGCTCTCTACAGCTGGTGTGTATTCCCCGCCGAGGGCCTCATGCCTGCCTGACCTCCGCATAATCGTACCTGACTTCCCTGGCACACGCGCTGCGCTCGGATGTGTCGTCCGAAGTAGGTGAAGCTGTCATCGACGGTTTCTCAGACGTTTCTCGGCGGTTCGGTTCGGGAAGCGTGGAGGGAGTCCGCATGTGCCGACGGCAGCCTAAACGATCTTGATGCCTGCCCTCCTCTCACCAAAAACCTCCTTCCGCAGGCCTTCATACCAAACGTCGTACCAATCTCTTGTAGACTGTCGTTGTCGAAAATAGGGAAAATATTGCACGCCTTCGTGGATATCGTATATCGAAAACATTAATCAAAGCCACCTGCCGGCTTGGCCGGTCTCGAAGGGTGGGCGCTCGCTCGCGGTGGGAATCGTTTCGCGGTGCTACTGTCGTCGATTACTCAATCCGCGGGGGCGTCTTTGATGAGTACGGTGACGCGCTTCTCCTTTTTTAAAGAAGGGGTGTCAGGGAACCCTTTCGATACAATATACCAGGCAATACAACAAAAGATGAGGAGCACATCTTCATGTACTCGGGAGCGGGGAAGACCGGGGTGGGAAAGAAGGAAGGGCTTACGATCTCCTCCTCTCGCCCTCCTTGCGCAAGCTCTCGATGATCTTGAGCATCTCCTTCCTGCCACCGTGGCTATCGATGAGCTTGTTGGCCATACTCATGCTGACCTTCTCACGAGCGTTTGCGCTGAGGAGACGTTTGACGAGGAGGTGGCGCATGAGGATGCACACGAAGACGCCGCAGTCGCTGCCGTTTTCCTGCTGGGGGGAGTCTTCGAGGTTCAAAAACCGGAGGGGCCGGCCGAGGATCTCGCTCATTTTGTGGGTGGCCACGCGGGCCTCGGAGTAGTTTGCGCCTCCAAGGGAATCGTAGTGGAACGCAACGCCGTCGATGGCGCTAACGAGTAACAGCGACCAGTGCGAGCCGCCCTCGGCTTGGGCAACATTGCGGGCATCGTTGATCGGGAGGAAGGTATGCGTGACCTTGGAGAAGTCGGGAAGGGCGGATCGGATCTGGCGCATGTCGGGCTCCTTCATGAGCAGGAAGGTCATCGACGGCCTAAGGAGGATGATGCGCGCTTGGGGGTATTTCGGAAGAACCTCGCGTTCCAGCCATCTGCGGTCGACTTGTTAGGTAGTTGAGGGGGGTGGGAGGGGGGATGGTTGTACTAACTCTTCCCAGAATGCAATGTTCTAACGAAGGGTTAGCTAGGTGACGAGGGGAACGCGGGCATAGAAAGTCCGTACGTTGTCTGTTAACCAGTCGTTCTTGAGCGACTTGATGTCTTCGTAGGTAACTGCAGTTGCGTAAGTCAAGTGCGACTCGGGAGCTGCACGCGAGCAGCGGGGAATAGACACGGCAGAGGTGGCCCCGGTGGGCGGCAGGTTCGGAAGGGTACATACGGAGGATGTCGTGATCTGCGACGTTGGGAAACCAGTCAGTCGGGTCCATGATCTCCGCGCCGGATGGGGAGGATTTCCACGGGATGCGCGCGGCTCGCCAGGGCAGAAGGGAGGGGGAGGGGTGTGAGACTTACACGACAGGTAAGGTTGCTGCGGGGAGAGCTAGGACGCAACGCATGTCAGTTCACTTCGCACGCATTGCGCTGAAACAGGACCATCCCCCCCAGAACAGGTACCCCGCCGCCCACGCTCACCGCACACACGGGGCCTCGAGCGACGACTGACGAGACGGGGCGAGCATGTGCCCGTCCGTCTACCCGTCCGCCCGTGGTCGTGTGTCGTCCGACGTGGGAGGCGGAGGACCTCGTCGACCCCAGCGCAACGGCTGCGCAGAGGTGGAGGTGGTGGTTGGAAGGCAGGGGACGGGAGGCAGGAATCGAGTGCGAGGTCTTACAGTGTCACCGAAGTGGCGCGCCATCTTCCTGAAAGGCATGCTCAACAACGACTCCGACCTGAGGCCGGACTTGGTGATGGAGCTGTTGCTACTCGTGGGGGAGGACGAGGGCGAGGGCTGGGTTGCTGCTGAAGCGGCGGTGGAAGAGGACGAGGAGGCGACGGAGCTGGAGGAGCTGGAGGAGCTGGGGTCGCGACGACGTTGCGGATGGTGGTGATGACGAGACGAGCGGAAGGCGAGGAAGCGGCTATATTCGCGCCGAGGTTGCGTCAGAGGCCAAACGAGTTTGGGCGAGAAGAGTGTCGATCTCTTCGTAGAGCGCGAACGACGAGCGAAGTACCGAGGAAGAATATATGGGAGAAAGAGCAAATGGCAGAAGAGGAAAAATGGGAAAAGTAAACAACTGGGGGGGGGGGGAATGAAGATGGGGAGGGCTGACGAGGGGAGCAGATGCAGGGCCAAAAAAATAAATAAAATAAAATAAAAAGCACTGTCAAGGGACCCTCTCGAGTTGGCTCTTTTCTGTCTGCAATTTTTGGGCGGGGAGGAGGGTCCTCTCTAGTCTCTGTTCGCTGCACCGCACCCTCAGGATCCCCCTAGTCGAGTCCGCAAGTCCACATAGGCGAGAGAGAGTCACAGGGCCCAACAGGCGGGCAGGCGGGGTGGGGAAAGGAATGAAGAACAGACACTGGAGCAAACAGCGCCAGATGGGGCGCCGAGCCCGTCCTTTTGGGGGTGGGAGAGAAAACTGGGAACGGACGCCTGGCCCTGCGGTCTGCGCTGCGGTGCTCTGGACTGGGCTGGAATCGGGCCAACCCTGGGCAGCTACCAGCTACCCTGGGTAAGGCGAAGGGTACGCTGGAGACAGAGTGAGGCTTGACCGGTGAGTGACTGACTGGGTTGCGTGGCGGGGCGGCGGGGGAGACGTGGCCCAGGAGAGGCTGAGCCGCACAAGCACGGCAGGAACAGGCAGGAAGCACACCTCGAGCTCCGGCCAGAAATGCGAGGTGACGAGGTGACAAGCCACACTTGAGGGGCGTGGGTGTGGGACAACTGGAGCTGGGGCCAGCTCGCGGGTTGGGCAGGTACACTGTAGCCCGCCCACGCGGTGTCGCCGGACATGGTGCCGTCACCCACTGAGCCAAACCACTGAACAGCGCTACTGAGCCTCTCTCCCCTCCCCCCACTGGAGGGGTCATGCGGCAAGCGGCACGAGAGCGCAGAGAGGCCTGAACTGAGGCCCAACAGAGCAAAAGACACAACCAAAGCTGCATTGAACACCGAGACTGAAGAAAAAGGGCAAGGACACACCTTGGCGTGCTTAGTCGGTCTGCAAATGTGTGAGGGTGACTTGACGCCGCCGGTGATGCTGCTTGAACGTCTACTGCCGCAGCCATCGTACGACAACAGCTTTCCCAAGTGCCGACGATGTCTGGGGATCCCGGGGGTGGGAAAGGCTCCCACGAGGCGGGAGGAGGGGGGTCGACGAGAGTTTAATGAGGATACGAGTTTTTTTTCCCCTCCTTCCCAGCAACAACAAAAACAAACAAAGCAAGATTCAGAAGCGAGAGGGAGAAAAATGGTAATTCAGAGCCCGGGTAAAGCAACCGGGGAATGGCGCAGGAGGTGGTAGATGCGTCAGAAAATAAGGGTTCGGTTCAAGGACACCGAAAACCTGGGGCAGAGGCAGGCGGAGAGGAAGGGGGGAAGTGGGAGGACGGACCACCGAGGCGGGAAGCACGCGAGTTTTATTTTTTTTTCTTATTCTACGCAGAAATCAGAAACGTCGCAATCGACAAAAAGAGAGATGGACGATTACCCGAGACGGACGACGAAGAATCTGGGAATGGAATAGCAGGCGATGCGGAAACGAGATCTGGAACCCCATCCACCCCCGCCCCCAAAGGCACGACTGTCCACATCTGGTTCGACTTTGAGAGCTGAGAGACGGGACGGGACAGGCCTGTGACAATGACTGCGACGATGAAAGGAGTGACGGCACAGACTGGGAAAACCTTCTTCGCCGTAACCCTCTCACCTCACCTCACTCGCATCGTAGCCGCCCTGCATAAATACACCAACACGGCCTATGCCGCAGTTCCTTTACTTTCTGCTGCTCCCATCAGCCGGTTAGTCACAGCAGAGAGCCGTGATGACTCTTCCGCCCTCTTTCGGAGCATACGAGAGATGTGATAGGAGGTAGTAGGCGGGAACAGTCCGAATAGAATGGCCAACGGGTGCCGCGAGGCGCGAAGGGTTCAGGTTTCACCTCGTCTACGTCACCGTGCTGCGGCGCCGTTCCAAGCTTCGCGATGCGTTGGATACCACCCACCTGGGGCAAATCGCGCGGCAGAAGACATGACCTGCAGCTTCCCTCTTCTCCGCCCCTACCTAGTGAGGTACTTACTGCAGTAGGTAGGTAGGTAGGTAATTCGGGCCAGGCCAGACCAACCCGCGGACCCGACCTACCTTATACGCAGTGCCTCAGCCTGAGGTGTAGCTTAGCTTAGGTACTTTGGGGCTTGCCCGGGGCTGCTTGGACGGCACCAACCCCAACTGGGACGCCAACCCCAGGCCTCCGGACCTGTGACTCGCTGCCGCTGACGCTGCTGTGCCCACCGGACGGTGCGCCGGACCCTTATCCGCGGAAAGCCTCACTATTGCATCTCGAGTGGGGGACGAGAGTTTGCTTGGCCAGGGAGAAACTTTCACCGGTCGGCGCGTGCCGAGGGAGCGCCCAGTGCCCAGTGCCAAGTGATCCTTATTCCCACCAACCGCAGCCCCGGGAATATCTGCCTCCCGCCGGCACCTGGTTGCGTGATCAGTTCTCTGCCCACTGGATCTCGCTACCCCGGTGTTGATGACTGAGATTAGATATGCCAGCGTTACACCCCGGTTGGACGTCGATAACCCGAAAGAGAATGCGTCGAATCTCGACCATCAATCCTTCATCTGCCGAGTGTTCGAATCGACCCTGAAGTAACCCCGTGGCTGTTTTGGTTTTTAGTCCGGTCGCCAACAGCAACTAGGCCTGAGAGGACCGAGGCCGCTGCACCTGTCCAGACTCCTCGGAAAGCTCCCGCTGATGGTCCGAACGTTGGTCGAAACAAGTCACAGCACCACACAAAACAGTCCAAAAAAAAGCTTCGGTGCATCGCGATGATTGGATTCTCATTAGGCAGACCCGGCCATTTGGGTTCTTGCTCGCTTATCAATTCGTAGCTCATGTCCCTTCCCAGTTATCGTACACATGCCGGTTGAAAGTTGCCAGCCTAGTCGGAGCCAGTCGCCAGGCCTCCCTTGCGTCCTGCCTCGCGCGCCTTCTCAGAGCCGGGCTCGAACGAGCCAGACGAGGCCTTGCCGCCCTCGGATGCAATCTGGCGCTGCGAGGAGAGAAAAAAATTGAGGTTAGCTTCCAGAACGCGAAAGATGCACTGGGGAACTTGTGTAGCGTACCTGCTTGTCCGGGTCCATGCTGGCAAAGCCGCCGCTGTGGCTTGCGTGACCGCCCTTGGCTGCAATCTCCTGGACTTCCTCCTTGGGTCTGGAAACCGTCAGCGTTATTATTGCTGTCCAAACACATGGAATGACACCGGTCAAAGTTGAAACGGGCCGCGCGGCACGTACCGGTTGGCAAAGTTGCCCGGGTTAGAGCTGACGGTGCCGGGGGTGTGCTCGCCGGCCGTCTCGAGGTCCACTCCGCCGCTGGCTCGGCCGCCCTTGGCTGCGATCTCCTGAACCTCCTCCGTGGGGCTGGATGCGTCAGTATCGGCCTACCTTACACGAAGGGCAAGAGGGGAAAATGAAGGCAAGCCATACCGGTTGGCGAAGTTGCCGGGGTTCGTGTTGGCGCTCATGTTGGATGGTTTTTGGTGGGTTGAGGTGAGTGTGAGTGTAAGTGGTCTGTGATGGTGATGGTGCAGCTGGATGATAAGAGGCAACAAGTGAAGCCGGTCGTTGATACAGATGTGAAGAGGAGGAGTAGAGACGAGGAAAGTCGTCTTCTGGACATTTAAATCATTTTTATCATCAGGCAGACGTGACTGTCAGCTCTTGCAAACAGAGGGAAGCAACGGCTTGGTAGCCTAGGAAAGAGCGGGCAGCTACCCGCTGTGACGTCCATTTCGGGCAAGCATCCAGTCACTGTGCACCTTCTCCTGGCGATCCCCACGCCTGCTGACCGGATTATGACGACGGAGCCGCAACTGCCCATCCTCCTCGCCATGTACCCCAGATCACCAACCTTCACGCGTTTGCCGTGGTAAACACGCAAGGTGTCGTGCAGAAAAGGTGCCCCGTATTATTGGAATAAGAAATCCATGTGTGGCCCAGACCACACCAACTGACATCACTTTGATCGCCAAAACACGCCAAGTCATCAGAGGAGCCATCCACATCCAACGCTTCCGCACGGCCTGCTGCTTGGTCCTTTTTCCCTCCGCATCAAATCAGGTAGCAATCCCATCTGCCTAGCCTTGCCGTTTCTTCAAGTTTTGCTTTTTTTTTTTCCTTCGCCGTTTTCAATGCGTCGCGTTTACGGTTTATGCCTATGATGAAATTTGTTGATGGGATCTTCGCGGCCCGTTTGTCCTATTTGCTGCTCCCTTGCGAAACCCGAGACGCGTATCCCTGTGCTAGTTGAACGAGGCAAACAGCTCTGACGTCGAGCTTTGCAGGCAGGTAGCGTTTGTTTAGCTAAGGTATTGACCAGACAACTGTTGGCAGAGCCTCAGTGGGTGCAATCGGTATTCAGAGGCAACACCCGACCCTGGCAATCGGTGCAACGTCAATCCCGCTGGGCCCGCAAGCCTGCAGCTGATCTGCGGCGCCCGTTCCGGTGCAAACCCTCCGACGACCCGGCACTCCCGGCTTCCATCCGGGGATCCGGCCCCACTCCGACCGCTGTCACATCCAAAGGTTCACCGAGACCTCAGATACCTTAGCACAGCGGGGTATTTCCACTTGATTGTCGCCTAGTGCACAGAGACTGAAGGATGAAGCTCGGAAGGATGAAGCTCCAAACGCGCCACAGTTGCCAAACCATGAGGCGACGACTAGCGGAGGTATTACGTCACAGGCGAACCTCGCAGCCACGGCTTCCGCTTCCTGGTGCCCGCCAAGGCTGCTAAACAAGACTTCCCAGCGTATCTTTTATCCTCATCTTGGAATTTGTCGTTCTGAATCAGCAGTGCCATGGTGATGGCACACAGAAATAGCCCTGCTCAACACCAAAATACGTAGCAGGCGGGCAGGCAAAGAAGTTTTAAGCAGACGCGCTGGTTCACCAGAAATGAGCATCGGCAAGGTCGTGAATGTAGTATATAATAGATTTTTCATCCAGGAAAGTCTCAAATATGAACAAATAACTGAATCGTAAGTTACTTGATGGGATGCCACCGCGTCGTCACCCATGCTCTGCCATGCGGGAGTTTCCAAGTAAATTTCCAAGTGGCAGACGGCATACCCTGCTCTCTCCTACAGACTTAAGAGTAGTTATAAACCTAGGAGGACTCCATGGCCGGGACGGTAATCTTCTCGATGGTCCACTACCCAGCATTAGCATCAATCACAAACCCCAACACTCATCAAACATAATCAACTTACAGTCTTGCCGCCGTCGGTCGTCTTAGGCTCAGTGAACGTAGCACTAGACTCAGCATAGATGCTCGCGCCATAGTTCTTATCCGCCGCGGCGAGCACGATGGTCGTATTGACGTAGTACTGCGGCTCGATCGTCCCGGTGCCCGCAGCGCCATTCGCGTCCTGCATCTCGACAGCCGTATTCCACAGCGTCGACTTCTGCTTCGACACCTTGCTGTAGCTCGCCAGCACGTCCCCGGTAACGGCGTCCGTCATGGTCTGGTCCCACTCGTACGTCGCCGTGTCCTTGAGCTTGTACTCGAACACGATGCCGTTCTCGTAGTTGACGTCCGCCGTGCGCTTGTCCCCGACAAACTGCATCGTCGCGCCCGACGAGTCGAGCCCGTACACCTCGCTCGACACGCACCACGCCGTGTCGGCGTTGGCACCCGAACACTCGCTCTGGCCCGCCGGGTACGAGCCCACGATCGACTGGATGAGGTCGTGCCCGTCACCGCTGGCCCCCACGCCGATCCAGCAGAACATGTACCCCTTCTGGCCCGACGGCATCTTGCCCGGGTACATGGTCGACGTCGTCGACACGATCTCGGAGGTGGTCTCCTGGAAGCCGACGATGGGACCCCAGGTCACGGCGCGCCGGCCCAGCTTGGGGTGCGTCGCTGCGGCAGAGGTCGCGAAGAGGGCGAGGGTGGTGCTGAAGTGCATGGTGGGTGCGTGGTTAAGGAGCGACTGGAGGTAGTGACTATGTGGGATCGGAAGAACGAAAGAAAGAGCTTCTCCTTTCCGGGAGGATTGTGTAGAAGGGCATAGTCCAGCAAGAGTCCATTTCGAGATTCGACTCGGGCATCGCGGCGTTTTTGATGCTTCTCATTTCCCGCCGTTCTGGGTGTAAGGCGGGCAAGGAACGTCGGCAAGTGGGCCAGGATCACGAACGGGGACCTGGCGGTGGATTCCCCTGGTTATACGAAACCAAAGGGGCCGGGATGTTTTGTAGAAATGAAGACTCGGGGTCGAAACAAGCTCAATCGAGGTCGATCAATTGACCGGAAATCCGCAATGGCACCAATAGAAGCCTCGCGGCAAATGCTTGGTGGGCTCAAATTTCCCGAGCGGCGCTGGCCAGACCATTCCCCCGTTCTGATGGATCATTTCCGGGCCACGACCCCTATCAACGTCTCTATCAAAAACCAACGACACGCCGCGAGCTAGTCAGATGGTGGAGATCTTCCCATGTCGCCCCAGATTGCTGTCCTCCTTGACGCGTGATGATCGGGCTGAGATCGCCGGTTTGCTGCTCGTCCCTCGCATGGGAGACTAAATTCCGATGTCGAGACTCGACCCGCCGGTCCGGGTCAATGTTCTCCTTGCCGGATTCGTTATATTAGCATTGTTGACTCTTCAGGGTATATTTCGCCTAATGGTGAGAATTGGGACTTGGTAGTGCGGACTTGGATTTCGTCGTCTCATAACGTGAAAACAAAGCACCCAGACAATTAAAGACATCCTAGATATACCCCTGACGGCGGTCGGTCTCTGAACTATGCTCTCGAAGCTTCTTGCAAGGGCCATCAACCCAACTCCGCGGAGAGCGCTGCCTTGGTAATAGTAAGACCCGATCGCAACTCTGGATCTCACGGAACTTACGTTTATGACAGGGAAGCATGGACTTGCACCAACACAAAGAGTATAGTTGATTTTTAACCTGGCAATGACAGCTTCAGGAAGGGCAGAGTAAGATTGCGAGTCGTGTGAAAACTAGTCTACGATCCTCTGCCTCAAACCCGAACTATCGTCGTTCAGCTCCTAATACCGGCCGCGGGTATGGCGTATCGAGACCGGCCCTTGACAGCTTTCGGCTCATCGATACCTCAACCTCACGTCATTGTGGACGCTGTCTGCTACTAAGTCCATACTGCACCCCGAAGGCTTGCATCATCTCGCCGAGCTGCTTCTCTGTACAGACCATCATGGGATTGGCTGTGCCCTCGACTTAAATATCGCCCTTGACCACCAGCGCAGACTCGCCATTTCCACCGAAAGTCCTCGTAGACCTGACCCTGAGGCGCCTGGCTAGGTGATATCGGACGTTTGATTATCGCTCTGACTAGGGGTTCTTCGACATATTGTGGTTTTGAAAAGTTGCTAGGATTGGGTATAATTAATTCGAAGATCGTTGATTCTGATCATTCGTTGTTCGACTCTCTCGCTCGCTCATTGAAATACACCCGATCCCAAGGTGCTCGGATGACACAGGATCGTGATAAGCACCTCTGTGTTTCGTCGTTCAAGCAAGAGGAAGCGGAGCTGCAGTGAGATATAGGTGCGACCAGATGAGACGCAACGACGAGGAGAACTGCCGCAAGTTGGGGTCCTCTGGCTTTCTGGTCCATGTGCCATAGGCAAGACGTGATAGCGCAAGGAATCTGACCAACGGCCGCGGCAGCCGATAGCGATAACCATGGACTGCACGATGGTTTCAAGACGGAGAGATAAGACGTCATCTCGAACACCGACAGGTGTCTCCTGGTACGAGATCCACAGAGCTACCGGCGGGGCTTCGGTCTTCGCGCTTCAAATGGATGCTTCCGGGCATCTATTTGCTGAAAGCAGGGTTCTGCTCCATGGTACTCGAGATGTGCTTCCGCAACGCAGCCCACTTGTTCGCCGTCGCGCTCGGCGCCGCATCCTCCGCAGCCGGCGTCTCCACAACCGTGGCAGTGTTCCCGCTCACCGCGGGTGCCGCAGGCACAGAAGCTAGCGCAGCCATGCTGGCGCCGAACCGCTGCATCTCGCCGCTCACGACCTTCTCCTTGCGCTTCAGGGCGCCGGGCCTGCTCTTCAAGCTCTTGTGGCGCACCTTGCCCTCGCGCAGCTGCTCGAGGCTCTGGGTGTTCTCGTCGAGGTCGGGCAGCGCGTCGGCGAGCGACTCCATGGTGGTGACGAGCTTCTTGTTCGGGCGGCGACGCTTGAGCGGCTTCTTGTTGGCCTTGTGGATCTTGCTGACGAAGGTGCTGTGCTTCATCGTGCGCTTGTCCTTCTTGTTCGTCAGGAAGCTGTCGTCGACCTGCGCCTCGGCGCGGTGCGTCTTGTGCGGCGCGAGCGGGTGGATGTCGCCGCGGATCCTGGCCATCCGCTTCTCGCGGGCCGAGAGCTTGTCTGTCGGTGCGGTGGGCGCCTGGGAGGGGTCAGCATGATGCGCCGAGGCATTGTGGAAGCAACCGCAGTACCATTTTGACTGTGACGACTCGAGCGAGGGGTTGGAAGATTTGAATTGGCTGACGCAAGAATCGCGATCGAAGTCTGCGGGCAGTAAGAAGCGCGGGAGAAGTTTGGACCTCGACCGCCCGAGCTTCAAAAATTCGTGGTGGGGGTCGACAAAAGTGGGGTCATGCAGTTCGTGGGGTCGGCGGGTCGGCGACTGTACCTCCGACCTTGAATAAAATGTGTAAGGTAAACTCCGCGCTTGGAGTCACTCATCCCACTTAGTGGTTCGACGAGAAAATGGGCAAGGTCGAGGATCTGAGGCGAAAGATCGTCGAAGCAGAGCTCGAACTGCGGAATCTCAAAGAAGAGCTCGCCGAGGCCGAGAAAGAAGCCCAAGACGCAAATGCGCCAGCGCAACAACCCTGGAAATGGCCCCTGCAGGCGGAGGAGTATGAGCGATATGGACGCCAACTGATCATCCCGGCCGTAGGAATGCAAGGTTAGAATTCGGATTCAAGATTGAGACCGTTCGGTGCTAAGATTCGATAGGCCAACTAAGACTCAAGAAGTCAAAGATCCTCCTTATCGGCGCCGGTGGCCTTGGATGCCCCGCAGCGGCTTACATCGCCGGAGCAGGGGCCGGCACCATTGGCCTCGTCGACGGAGATGTAGTCGAGGTTTCCAATCTTCACAGGCAGGTGGCGCATGCAACGGAGAGAGTCGGCATGTCCAAGGTTGAGAGTGTGATCACATTTTTGAAGGGGTACGATCCTCGCTCTAAGCATCCCGCATCTACACAGCTCATGATCTGACCTTTGCCCAGGTTAAATCCGGCTGTGACATATCGCGCCCACAAGACACACCTGACGCCGCAGAATGCAGAGGAGATCGTATCCCAGTATGATATCGTCCTCGACTGTACCGACCACCCAACCTCCCGCTACCTCATCTCAGACATTTGCGTTCTCCTACAGAAGCCCCTCGTTTCTGCCTCCGCCTTCCGAACCGACGGTCAGTTGATCGTCCTCAACTCCCCAGCCGCGCCCCAAGGGAGCTTGGAGGGCGGTCCATGCTACCGATGCGTATTCCCCAAGCCGCCTCCCCCCGACAGCGTCGTCAGCTGCGGCGAGGGCGGAATCCTCGGTCCCGTCGTCGGCACCATGGGCGTGCTGCAGGCCCTCGAAGCAATCAAGCTTGTCGCTAGAGGCGTCGTTGACCCGGAGGTGAAGGTCAAGGAAGCCGCTGCCCCGTCTCTCCTCATCTTCTCCGGGGCCGCGGCCTCGGGTCAGTTCAGATCTGTCCGTATGCGCGGGCGGCGGAAGGATTGCTTCGCTTGTTCTTCGGCCTCGACATTGTCCCTTGGGACGCTGCGTTCCGGGTCGCTTGACTACGTCTCCTTCTGCGGTGTTACCGCTCCTGTCAGCGTCCTGGGACCCGAGGAGCGCATCACTGCGACCGAATATGAGCGCATCCGAACGGACAAGACGTTCAAACACATCCTGTTAGACGTGAGAGAGCGGGAGAACTTTGATATTTGCAGCATCGAGGGAGCTGTCAGCATACCAATTGCAACCTTCATGAAGCAGACCCAAGTGTCAAAAGATGAGGCTCAGCCGCAGCCCGAATGGCTGCCTGCTGACTTGCCCAGCGACGCCCCCATCTACCTGGTCTGCAGAGTCGGAAATGACTCACAGCTTGCCGCAAAGCGGTTGAAAGATTTGGCGCTAGATAGTGATGGGAAGCGATTTATTGGTGACATCAAAGGGGGGATGAAGGCATGGAAGAACGAGATTGACCCAACGCTGCCATTCACATGATGGACACAACAAAGAATACAGATGACCTTTGTGAAGTTGGATTTGTTCTGACAAAGGGGGGACTGTCGTCGTGCATACTTTTCCTACGCGATACCCCTATTCCTACAAAGAGAGGAGGGCGGCCGACGCCCAGTAGCCATAAACCTGATTAACCTTACGAAAGAAATAGAAGCTTTTTGCCGTCAAGCCGGAGCATAAATGGTGATTTACACGAAGCTGACGCGCTTCTTGTTGAAGGCCCGCTGGTCCTTGAGCCATTGGCGGTAGCCCGCAACGCTGGAGATCTTCTCGCCATAGAAATCAGGGACTGTTGGCAGTGTCAGTTCATGTCCGATCAGAATGCCCAAAGACCTAGACTTACCAGGGTTGCCGACGGAAGAGACAGAGGGGTCGACGCGGTTCTTCTTGATGCGAGCGAAGAATTCCTTCTCCTTCTGTAACAAACCGTCAATATCTATTGCTGGACATCACGAGCAACCAGGCAAAGACCTACCACCGTCATCTGGTTCTTCCACCTCTTGTTCAGCGTGTAGAACACGAGCGACCCCAGACTCGGACCAACCAGCCATCCCAGCGCGCCGAAGCTCATTGTCATAAGACCCAGCGTGATGAAGGGGTCAAGAGGCACTTGCGAGACCAGCGGCTCGGCGATGCCCGTAGCAAGAACGCCAGCACCGCCGACGAACGAGGCCCCGAACGAGACAACGCTGAACCCGAGCTGCCACCTGCGCCGCGACTTACGCAGCTGGAAGAAGCTGTTCCAGTCGAGCCTATCACCCGGAGCGGGCGCCGCATTGGCCTTGCTTTGCGACGAAGCTGCCGCAGCAGTAGCGTTGCAGCGCTGCGAGCACGGCTGGCGGACGACGCGGGCGATTATTGGGGACGACGAGAAGATTGCGCTGGCGCGGGCAATCGGGGAGCTCGGAGTGAGGCCGATCGGGCGGGCGGAGGCGACAAGGGGCTTCTTCGCGGCGGTAGTCGAGTATGGGCAGGTCGTGGTGCGGGCGATGGAGGAGGCGACCGAAGCGCGGGCGGCGCCTTGGCCGGCCAGGCGGAGAGCGAATGTGCTCGTGGGGGTAAGCATCTTGGTGTCGACCTTACAGCTTTTCGTTGCGAGGGGTCGTGGGCATGGAAGTGTGGTGTGGAGAACCTTTTTTTCTTCCAGTCCAAGACAATTGGAACAAAGTGGAATGGGCTGAAGCTGGAGCTCGCGATGAGGTCAAGCTCGGTCCACAAAGATTTGACGACGCCTCACTGGGCGGCGGTAGCCACCCAGGCGCAGCTTGTGCACGAGCCGCTCCGCAGCTCTTGCTCCCTCACATCGCATGATCCTGTCGAATCCGCTGTGCCAAGCGCCCAATCCACTTCCGGCGCGCTCGAAGGCCGTGCACAGCGTGGAATAATAACGGGCCGAAATGCGCCCTTGAACCAGCCACTTTAAGGGCCAAGTTCTCCCCTGAACAACAAGGAGAACAAGAATAATTACATATAATTAAATATATTACGAATTGACCCCTAAATCCAATAATTAATAATCTAATACGTACTAAAATAAAAGTAGCTATTAAACTAAACCCTACCTATAACTATTATTCCTATACGTAATACCTGTCGAATTGAGTGTAAATCACGTATATTATTACGCATCTGTTGTCATGTCTGTTTAGCTCGTAGGGAGCTCCCTTGGCCCGTAGGGATAGGGGTAGGGGCGCCCCTGGCTGACTAAGGTGCGCTCGGGATTATCCTTACGCCGAGCGCCCGCTGCTGACGCCGCTTTAGGAGCGCTCAATCTGCCAATACCCACTTCATAATAACAATAACAACTCCTATTATAAAAACCGCTCTTTAGATAACTAGGGATTAGGTCCTTTAATTTAACCAATTATAATCCCAGGTGAAAACTTACAACTTATAGGACACTATAAATCCATTGGTTGAGCACTCTAAGAGCACCGGAGAAGAAACCTACGAAAAGATCACTTGAATACCGGAGTGGCCAGCAATCTCCGGTCACCCAAAAGTACTCCACTGAAGGGCCAGAAGTGGCTCAGGAGGCAGCGTAACTCAGGAACTTAACAAAGAATACGTTCTAAGCCCTAAAGCCTCTATAGAGCGAGCTTATACCCTTAAAGAACTATCCCCTGTGAACCTCGTTTTATATAAAGAATAACGAGCGGAATACAATAATAATTATAAATATTATACTAAGATAATAAAAAGTGTAACGTGGTTCATCATCGAGCGGGACACCATCATCAACTAGGACACTTTTCTCACCTTTATCACTAACAACTTCCATATCTTAACTAAAATCAATTAAATTAATTATAACTGCTTAGAATTACTTAAATTATTTATTTCCACAGCCTCTGAACAGGTTCTTGCATTATGGCCAGTTTTACGACAAATACCATAATATCACAAACCTGTCCGACGACGCTTTAATGACCCCTCGTTTTCCTCCTCTTCACGCCCTTCCTCTTTAACAATACCCTTTTTAGCTATAATATCCCTTGTCTGAGACCCTTCTAGGGCCCCTTCATCCTATAGTCTAGTTCTTTTGGCTTTATGGTGCTTACTAAGGGCCGTATTTGTATCTCGAAGATGGCGTAGTTCTTTTTTTATAAGGGTTTTTGTAACGGTCCAAGCACGTATATTACAACTAGCTATGGCGACTACTACGAGTATCTTTAAGATAAAAGAGAAAAGGAGAAAATATCTTCCACCCCACAAAACCCGTTTACTCTAATCAGGCCTAAGGTTAATCCGTCTTAGGTAAACCGGGCTTAGGTAAGCGGAGTCCATGGCTGAGAGGCTGCGAAGCCTCCAAGAGGGCCCAGCCCATCACAGTTTTTATATAAGAAATGTATTATAAACCTTTTGAAAACTTATCGGCAACTTCATAAATTAGTGTTAGTGAGCTTCCCTAATACTTAGAGATTCTTTTTTTTATAAGTAAAAACTAAGAGATAGCCTTATTAGTGGTTTAAGGTGTTTTAGAAACCCAAAGGTTAGGTAACCTGATAAGGGTGTTTAGGGTTATTAGTATCCGTAATTATATATCCAACTTAGAAAGGATAGTTTAAGGGTTATAAGGAATAAGCCTAGCCCCTCTAAAACCCCTATGGACGTTTTCCTAGGTAAAGGTTTAAAGGAATGCGGCCTTAAATACGAGGAAGAACTTGGGTTTAGTAATGTGGGTAGTCTGAGCCTTAATGAAGTACTCAATCTAAGAGCTATATTTCAACTTTAATACACTATAATAGTTAACGTTAAGAGGTTAGGTTAAATGTAGTAAATAAGTAGGTAAATAGATAATTATAATCTTATTCTTTTTATAATACTCTTCGAAATCGCTATTAACGTGGTTTTTATAGCTATTAATAACTAATATCCGATATATACCTCTCAATCACTGTTTTAAGTGTTTATCGAAATGCTAAAGCTATTAGAGGGCAGTCTCGTTATCGGTCCATCTATTAGAAGTTATTTTAATTACCCAGTTGTCCAAAATCTGGGCCTCGGAGTACTAACTCATAAAATAGAAGTGACCCTAAACCACTAAAAAAAAGTAGTATTATATAACTATTACTAGTAACACAATAAATCACCGTTGCCTATTCTTTATTACTAAGTTAAACCTTTTTTAGTTTCCTAATCTAATTAGAATATATAATAATTATTCTAAGTTAGATTATACTTATTATAAAACCGGTTTTATTGAAATTATAGAAATCTTTATTCATAATACCGTATTTCGATTACATATTAACTATAAATCGAAACTAAAACTTAATAATTATAAGATTTTCGTAGAGGCCTCTTTAATAATTATAAATACAAGAAAATCGCATCTTAAGCTCTGGGTATTACTAAACGAAGCGTTCTATCCAGTACTTCCCAACTAATCGGGAAGTACACTTCTAGAGTAGTGTATTAGCTATATTTTCCACATCCACGCATCGAAGCGAGAATCCTCGAGAATCCAGGTTAATAATATATTAAATAATTACCTCCTCCTCGGTTTCTATTAAATTCAATTATATATTAATACTATCGGCTTTAGCAGTTCAACTATTTATTCTAATATAGAGGGTAACTTTAGGAATGTTATAAATAATCACTACGCATCGGATACTTAATTGTAGAGTTAATTAAATTATTTTAATTACTAAATTAATCCTATTTTCAGATAAGGTATTCGGTATTATATAATAGAAGAAAAGATATATTAAAGTGGGAGGATAATGGAGGTAGGAAAAGTGTCCTGGTCGATGATAGTGTCCCATTCGATGATGAACCACGTTAACGGTGATTTATTATATTATTAGTAATAATTATACAATACCACCTTTTTTAGTAATTCAAGGCCACTTCCACCTCGTAAGTTAATACTCTGAGGCCCAGATTCCGGACAGCTGGGCAATTAAAATAACTTCTAATGGATAAACCGATAACGAGACTGCCCTCTAATAGCTTTAGTATTTCGATAAACACTCAAAATAATAATTAAGAGGTATATATCGGATATTAGTCGTCGATAACTATAAAAACCATATTAATAGCGATTTCGAGGAGTATTATAAAAAGAACAAGATTATAACTATCTGCTTGCCTACTTATTTATCATATTTAACCCAACTTCTCAACATTAGTTATTATAGTGTAACGGTCCAAGCACGTATATTGCAACTAGCTATGGCGACTACTACGAGTATCTTCAAGATAAGAGAGAAAAGGAGAAAATGTCTTCCGCCCCACAGGACCCATTTGCTCTAATCAGGCCTAAGGTTAATCCATCTTAGGTAAGCCGGGCTTAGGTAAGCAGAGTCCATAGCTAAGAGGCTGCGAAACCTCCAAGAGGGCCCAGCCCATCACAATTACCCCCCCTCTCCCTCCTCCCCGTTCAAAGGGACTCGTCCATAACTAACCTCATAATAATCCAAAACTATAATCTCCATTAATAACTTAACTAATTCCCAAATAAGCTCCACATAACCCTTCCACTTAACTAAAACCTTCTAGGAACCACGAATCTTCTTAGTATCCTAGATCTTTTCGATTTCGAATTCCTCTTCGTCGTCTACTAATAAAAGCGGCGATTAAGCGTCATCTCATTCTTATAATAATAGTAGGTCAACTCCCGTATACTTGATCAGGGATATATAAAAGACGTTATAAATACCCAGCAACGTATTAAGCCGGTAAATATAAAATCCGACTATTTCTAATATAGTATACTTCGTATTTATCTAGTCCAACTTCTTAGATGGTCTCTTAGAATGGACGTTCTTGAGCCTCAACTAGACCTTATCCCCTAATCGAAACTGGTTAAAAGGCTAGCATCGTATATTTACCGAGGCTTTTTATCGCTCTTAGGTGGAGGCCATCACCGCTTATGCCCATTCGGAGGCCTCCTTCAACTTCGAGACTAGGGCCTCTGCCCGAGCTGCGGGGGTCTTTCCTTTAGTCCACAGAGTCTCCCTTACTCTAATCAGGTCGATATTATAACTGTGGATAATAAAAAAAGGGCTAAGGCCTATTAACGAGGTAACCCTATTATTAATAACCATTATCACTATTAGAAGTAGGTCGTCCTAATCATCTTAAGTATACAAAATATAAGCTTGGAGGTAGGTTTCTATTACCTAGTTAGCTTTTTCTATAGCACCGTCTGTCTCCGGGTAAAAGGCCATAGATAAACGTTATTTTATCCGTAATAGTTAATAAAACCGTTTCCACATACAACTAATAAATTAGGGGCCTTTATCCGAAACAATAACTCTCGGGGGTCCATAGTATCTAATTAGGCCAAATATTAACACCATAACTATAACGTCCATTGTTATATCCTTAAGTAGCTCGAAAATCACGTTCTTAGATAATCGGTCTATTACCACTATAATATTCGTTACTCCTATACGGCGGGTTAGTGGTAACCCTATAATAAAGTCGACCAATATCTTTATCTAGACCTAATTAGGAACAGGTAAGGGCTTTAAAAAACCCCTCTTCTTATCCCACCATATATTACCCCGTCCATAAACGTCGCAATTCCTCATAAAGCATCAGACATCCTACAACAGGCCTGGCCAGTAAAAACGGCGGCTAATCAAGGCCTTTAATGCATCTCTACTAAGATGACCACTAAGTGTTAAGTCGTAGAACTCTTAGATTAACCGGGTTTATAAGGGTTCATAATAAGGGACCCAGATCCTCTCCCTCCAAAGGAGTTTACTATCGTCGTCCACTAAGCACTCTAATAATATTATGGGCAACTTCTATTATAATAGTAACTAATGGTCCCCCCTTTTCATAACTATCCTAATTAACTAATAATAATTATTTAATTATAATCCTTTAGTCTAAGAGGACTTTAGGGGCTCCTCTTTAAAGGGGTTTAGGATGAGTTCCGACCAATTAGCCTTAGGATCGTTATCCTAATCCATATCACCTACTATAATACTTTCCACGGATTCCGTTATATCCATTTAATTTATCTCGAGAATTACCCGGTTCACCATAACTATATTCTATTTCCCCTTTAGGAGCTATATCCTCTGTTCTTTTAGTCGATCATCTTACTAGGTATTAGGAACATCTTATTCTCGTTTAAATAGTATATTAGGGATTATCACTTATTTACTAGGTCAGAACTGGATTATGAAGTTATAACAGGATAGGAGCTCCGACCATTTAACTTAGTATTTACTTAATTACCTTTTAATTATAAAATACTTAAGGTTAAGGTGGTCGGTTAGGATAATAAACTCCTTTATACTCCTTAATTCGGAGTCTTAGTATTCTAAATAATGGATTATAACTAATAGTTCCTTATCGTATATTGGGTAATTATATTCTGCTAGTAAGTTCTTCTGTAAAAAGAACACAATAGGCCGTAAAATACCCTCATCATCGTATTATAATAAAACACCACCCACCACATAACCTAATAAGTCTATTTCTAGTATAATAACTCGATTAGGATCCCAATATACTAATACGGGGGCACTAATCAGGAGGGCCTTCAACTTATTAAACACTTTTACACACTCATTACTCTATACGAATAGGACATCCCTCTTCATTAAAACTATAAGGGGGTATACTAACCCTAAAAAGTCCAGTATAAATTAACAATAATAATTTATAAAACTAACAAAAGCACGGACTCCTCGTACTAATCGGGGGACCTCCCATATCTAGATGGCCTTAATTTTCTCTGGGTTAACGCGGATACCCTTCCCTACATCGATAATGAACCCTAAGTATTTAACCCTCTTTATCTCAAAGTCGTATTTATCGATATCGATTTATAGGCTAGTAGCACCTAGACGACTTAAGACCTTTTTAACTTTTTCCCTATAATTAGCGAATAAGCTATTTAAATAAATTAGAACATCGTTAATATAAGTAGTGCAGAATTCGTTTAGGAAGTCCCGTAAAGTATAGTTAATGTACCTCTAGAACGTAGTGGGGGCCCCTATTAGGCCAAAAAGAGTCACTATTTATTCGTATAGGCCGTATCTTATTTTAAAGGCCGTTTTCTATTCGTCGCCTTTTTTAACCCTGATTTTATGGAATATAATAATAACATCTAACTTCGTTAACTACTTAGCCTTAGTTAGGGTTCTTAGGGTTTCGCTGATTAGGGGTAAGGGATATTTATTTTTTTTAGTGATAATGTTCAGAGCCCGGTAATCAATATAAAACCTTAATTCTTCTCTAGGTTTTCAAATAAATAAAATAGGCGATGAAGTAGGAGAGCTATTAATACGAATAAAACCTTTATTTAGTAGTTCTATGAGGGTCCATTGAAGTACAATTAGCTCCTCCTTAGATATCCCATATAAGGGTCCCCATATAACTAGCTTATTTTGCCCTGTTAAGTCTTTCTTAATAGGAATTACGTGGTCAATATTATTTTAATATGGTGATAACTAATTAGCCTTATTATAGTTAAATACGTATAAGAACTTATAATAATGTATGGGTAGTTTAGTCTTCGGGTCGGTCTTCTTTTAAGGTATAAGTGCCTTCTCGATATCGGCGAGGCTCACTGTAAAGACGTTCAGAGGTCTTACTTCATTAAATATCGAGTTTTTGCGTCTAGTTCGCCTAATTAGGGCAACAAATACAGCTCTGGTTTATTATTGGATCGGGAAGCCGGGGTTTTATAATATTTAATTTGGTTTCCTCTCTTAAACCCAGTGGTCTATAACACCTATGTGGAGGGTGCCCTTAACTGGGTATACCGTAATATCGTCGTTTATTATCCATAATTTACCCAGAATAACATCGTCTTTTTAATTAGGGATAATATAAAAGAATAGCCGTCGTCGTTTATAACCATTAATATTAATATTAGTATAAGTAATATAATGAATTACACTAAGGACTATAATAGTGACTTACATTAAATTCCGAGGGGTGATACTAATGCGTAGTAAGTGGAGTTTCTTAGCGAAGGTGTTGCTAATTAGGGTGTATATTAGATACCCTGTATTAATAAAAGCAATAGTATACTATATCCTATTAATTCCAATATTAATATAGAATAGGTTATAGTTTATATTCTTTTTAATAACCTTCTATTCCTTTGTAGCCTGTTCCTCCTAATAACGACTTCTACTAGGAGTTATTTTTTTCCTAACTCTTTAGAGTCCTGATTAGAGCTAATATCTATTTTGTTCTACTCTTTGGTCTTCCCTTTTAAGGTTTTGGTCTCCTTATTTTTCCGGTCTCTAGGGTATCTCTATTATATATGCCCCTTCTTACCATAATTATAGTATTTACGGGTTTCCTCTTAGCTTAACCTTTTTTGGACTAGTTTATCCTTAGTTATCCGGTTTACTTTAGTGGGTTCCTAATCCATTTAATTAGGTTAAGGTGACCCTATCCAACTATCCTATTTAATTAGTGACTCGACTTTATTCTGGCTGGGTGTTGGCGATCTCCTGTATTAATACTCATAACGAGCTTAGTATAATTCACTATCCAATTCTAATCTTATTATCAGGAGTATCTGGGTATATATAATATAAGCCGTTGGTTTATTAATTATACTAATTAAAGGGGTTCTTATTGTAATATTTAAAACTCTTTTTAGGTAATTAATCTTAATATTATCCAGTTAGTGTCCTCCTCCTACTTCTATAAGCTCCTTTTTAAATTTAGGAAAAAAGTGGGCAAAACTCTTATTCTCTTTTTAATATATTATTCTTAGTTGGTCGAGGGCTTGTACTTCTACGTTAAGGTCTACGTAGTAACCCTTTAGGTATTCCATAAATTATTCAGGGTTCTTTAACCCATCAGCTCCTCCCTGTGAATAATAGGCGTTCACTATAACTTATATAATATTTTCCAGTTTAGAGTAGATATAAGTGAACACTACTAATGCTGAACCAAAGGCTTCCCTATCCACACTTATCTTCCCTTTTATCTCAAAGTACTATTATTGAAATCTCTTATACAATCCATTAAACTTCAGTAGATCGGGGATTTAGTATCTCGGTTATCTAAGAGGTAGCGCATAGGCCTAATTAGGTGGGATCGGCATTGTAAAAGGTATAGGGGCTTCGTATAACGTTAAGGTTAGGTACTTAGGTTTTACTAAGGTCTATTATAGTATTCGAATTTACTCTCGTTGGGCCTCTCGTTCGGCCACTTAGGTGGTCCACATCTCCTATAACTAAGCTAATAACTAACCGATCAACTACACTAATTACTACGGGTTTCCGGATAAGTTAACGTTATCTTCTATTATAATACAGTTATCGTTCCTTTTACACGTCTTCATTTAATAGTGACCATAATATATTAATTAACGTTATTAAGGTACTCTACTACGCAGAATACGTTCTTTCGAGTTTATTAAAACCTCCTAACCCTAATTAAACCTCACTAATCAGCTTCAAGTGTTCAGGGACCTTCAGGTCAACCCACTTAGGACTTTTTACTACTCCCACTAAAATCGTAGACTTACCTTTCATCAACAATTATTTCCGTACCCAGCATACTCTCATTATCTCCAATGATACTAAAATCTTAAAAATAATATAATAATCCAAGTACATATATTACAATTAACTATAACAACTACTACGAGTATCTTCAAAATAAAAGAGAAAAGGAGAAAATATCTTCCACCCCACAGGACCCGTTTACTCTAATCAGGCCTAAGGTTAATCCGTCTTAGGTAAGCCGGGCTTAGGTAAGCGGAGTCCATGGCTGAGAGGCTGCGAAGCCTCCAAGAGGGCCCAGCCCGTCACATATAGTATATTAAAGTTAAGATATAGCTCTTACATTAAGTACTTCATTAAGGCTCAGATTACCCACATTACTAAACCCGAGTTCTTCCTCGTATTTAAGACCGTATTCCTTTAAACCTTTACCTATAAAAATATCCATAGGGGTTTTAGAGGAGCTAGGCTTATTCCTTATAACCCTTAAACTATCCTTTCTAAGTTGGATATACAATTACGAACACCAATAACCCCGAACACCCCTATTAAGTTACCCGACCCTTAGGTTTCTAAGATACCTCAAACCACTAACAAAGCTATTTCTTAGTTTTTACTTATAAAGGAAAGAATCTCTAGGTATTAGGGAAACTCACTAACTCTCATTTATAAAATTACTAATAAGTTTTTAAAAAGTTTATAATATATTTCCTATATAATTACCCTTATAAAAGAAGAGCTACGCTATCTTCGAGATATAAATACGGCCCTTAGTAAACACCAGAGAGCCAAAAGAACTAAACTGTAAGATGGAGGGGTATTAGATGGGTTTTAGGTGAGGGAAGTTATGGTTATAAAGGGTGTTATTAAGGAGGAAGGGTATGAAAAGGAGGAAAACGAGGGGTCATCGAAGTGTTATTAGACAGGTTCACGATATTATGGTATCTATTATAAGATTGGCTATAACGTAAGGACCTGTCCAAAGGTTGTGGAAATAAGTAATTTAAGTAATTCTGAGTAATTATAATTAATTCAATTAATTGTGGTTAAGATATAAAAGTTTTTAGTGGTGAAGGTGGGAAAAGTGGCCCGGTCACTGATGGTGGTCCACTCACTGATGAACCACGTTATATGCTTTTATATTTAAAGGGCATTATTCAACAACAACCTTCTGCGAAGGGCTGGTCCTAGGCCTTGTATCAACCGAAAGGTAGCCAAATACTGTTTATTTCAAGCTGAAGAGGAAAAGGGTAAACTACGATATGGCGCGAAATCTCTGCTTCCTAGGGGGTGGGCGCTAGTAGGGCGCCGGTGGGGCACCGGTGCAATCCCGGGCATAGGCTGAGCATAACAACCGGGTTCGGCCCGTGACATTAAGTACTCGTAATGCGATTTTTCGGTGAAACTGTTACGTAGAAAGTAAGTAAATAATAAATAATTATAACTTTAATAATAAAAGCCGAGCTCCTCGCCCTATTAAATATAATAAAAGAAACTATTTTCGTAAATTAGCTAATATCTACTTTATAAATATAATTCCCTATAAAAGACGCCTAAAATACTAAGTTTACACTTTAAATATACTCTTTATTACAAATTCATATATAATATAATAACTAATAAACTGTGCACCTTATAACTATAAAATAAGTATAAATATAAATATACTAATACTATGTTAATATTTATAATTATTAATTATATTAAGAAATTGAGAATAACCGTGTTAACGTAGTATATACACCGTTAACTAAGCTAATAATAGACGGACTAATAAAAGTGCTCCCGAAGCAGCCTTTTCAGGCATTTCTCGCATAACTGAATATGAGTAACCAGCGGGTTCGTCTTGAAAACAACCATCGTTGCGATATCACCGTAGATAAGGCCCGCTGGGAGGCCGAGATGGCCAAGGATAACATATGAGATGTTGAGGCTCGTGTTTCTCACGCTCCTGGGGCTCGTAATTCCCGTAAAAAGGACGTTTAAGAAGTGCTTTAGATGGAGGAAGATGGAATTTAAGCTTCGAAATAATTATAGTGCTTAGAAATAGTTATTGAAGGGCGGATTAGGTGGTAGGAAGCCCACTAGACGGAGGCCTCCCTAAAGGGGCGTGTCAAATCCGCTGTACTAAGCGCCTAATCCACTTCCGGCGCGCTCGAAGGCCGTGCACGGCGTGGAATAATAACGGGCCGAGATGTGCCCTTGAACTAGCCACTTTAAGGGCCAAGTTCTCCCCTGAACAACAAGGAGAACAAGAACAATTACACACAATTGAATATATCACGAATTGACCCCTAAATCCGACAGATCCTAGTGGCTTTCACAGGTTCGGTCGGGAAGCCGGCACTACAAAACGCCGCTAAGTGTAGTATCTTTATAATAGTATTACAATAAAGCCTTTTATATTTATTATACTTTATATTTATTATTACTTTAGTATATAGTTTTATTTTAAAAATACATAAATAATAATTAAAAATGGTTTTTATTTAACGTTAATTTTAATATATTATATATTAATATTTTAGAAGTTTAAAATATTTGATATAAAACAAGGAGTTAAAATAATGTGCGATTTTTTTTTGCTTGATTTGCTGTTGCTGTCTGAGTCAGAATAAGGCTTAATTAATTCTAAGGCTGTTAAGTTTTCTCCCTTCCTCACACGACAAAGCACCTGAGCCCGAACAGGAATTGCATTCAGCTGCGGCACCACGTTCTCTAAAAATCCAGTACGTTCTTTCATGCTGTTTAGAAACGCATCTGGAGTCCAGGGCAATTTTTCTGACAAGCGCAGCTTCCAGCGTTGTTGATTTATAGCGATTCTCCCTTACCGGCCCGCGACGGACACGAGACGGACACGACCCCAACCGCGAATCCCTTCCCACGCCAACGACTAGCCGATCTTTTTCCTCCCGCAAAACCGCATCGAGGCGGGCGTGCCGCCCTGTTCTAGGAAAAAAAAAAAGAACAATCTAGTTGCCAAGGCGTGGCATGGTCTCCTCCAAAATCGAGTGACCATGTCGCGACCAACCAGCCGCGTCTGGTTCGGCAAGCCCTCCGCCAGCACCCTCAACTACGCCTCCTCCCAGTCCTCAACCCGTCCCGCTGCCAGCACCACCGCCAAGAAGCAGCCCCTCCAGCACGAGGAACCCGTCGAGCTTGCCGTCGTCTTCGAGAACATTGCATCTTACTGCGCCTACAAGCCCGGCACGGGTCCCCGTCTGCGCCCCATCACGCTGCTCCCCATGCGCGACACGACAGCCTACGTCCGCGACGAGTTCTTCGTCCCGCACACGATATCCCATGACGGCAAGAAGCGCTTGCAGTATGCTGTTGGCTGGACGGATCTCCCCGCGGCGCGACTGGTGGTTGACGCTGAGCGGATATTCGACTATGTCTCCCCGGCGGCATACGAGGAATGGTGCGCCGCCCGCGCTGCTGAGCGCGACGAGGAGGAGCGGCGGAGGGAGGAGGAGGAGAACGTGCGCGCCGTCGCCGAGGCCGAGGCTAGGGAGAAGGGGATAGTACTCCAGAACGGCTCGCTTAAGGACGTTACGCCGCCAAGGAGGGGTCGCAAGCCCGAGCCCGAGAAGAAGGGTCGCAAGCCCGAGCCCGAGAAGAAGGGTCGCAAGCCCGGGCCCAAGAAGAAGGGTCGCAAGCCAAAGGGGGCACGACGTGCGGACGTGAGGACCCCACCACCGGAGCAGCCTCGTGGAGAGGAGGAAGAGGGGAAGAAGCTCGGCGGGCCCGCGAAGAACGAACCTTCACTTTCTACACCATCGAAGAGCCGACCATCACTGAGCGGACCATCGCTTTCCACGCCATCGAAGGCCAGGCTGGCAGAGTTCCGGGAGCTGGAGGAGGCAGAGCTGGAGCCGGAAACTGAGATGGAGCCTGAGACGGAACTGGATCAGGAGATGGAGATGGGGCCGGAAGACACCAACGACGAGGATGCGATATTCCGACAACTTAACGGGGATCTGTCAGTCGCGGAGGAATTGTACGACTCTCGCGAGCCGAGCAGTGTGCCGGAGGGACTGGAGCCGCCGCGCAAGAAGCAGAAGACGACGTCCCCAGGGCCTCGACTATCACGATTGCTACCGGGCATCGAGACAGACAGCAGCCACAGCACCCCCTTCGACTCATCACGAGGAGCCACCAGCTCACCAGCGCTGCCGCCCCTCCCAAACCCATCACAAACAGGCCTTCAACTCCCGGCATCCGCCCTTCCCTCTCTGCCCCCGGCCTCAGCAACCCGCTCCTCAACACCAGCAGCCGCGCCGCGAACCGCCGCCAACCCTCCCAGACGCTCGCAACTCTCAGTAAGAGGCCCGCCCTCATCACCTCTACCCAACACATCAAAAGCGCAAACCCCGACACCTAAAGCACAACAACCACCGCCGCCGCTCCTGAACGGCTCAACACCCAAACCCTCAACCTCAACCCCGCGAACCGGCTTCACTCCGCTAGCGCAGAGCACACTACCATGGAGCCTGGCCGCCAAGTCCGCCTCGAACCTAACACCAACGAACCCAGCCACTCCCAAACCCCTAGACCACGCCCCCGCCCCCGCGGCCCCTCCCCCATCCACCTCAACACCGAAACCCTCCAGACCGTCACGTCCACAGAAACGCCCCCGCGACTACCGCGAACCCGACCCAGACCGCGACGAGCTTAACGAGCCCGTCTACGAGGTTCTCCGCCTCGAAGGGCTCCAGATCCGGCACGTCCGCGGCAAACCCACCCGCTTCTTCGCCGTCCGCTGGAAGGGCTCCTGGCCCCCCGGGCAGAACCCCACCTGGGAGCCCGAGCACAACATCCCGCGCGCCATGACCAAGAGGTTTCTCCTCGCCAACCCCACCCCGACCCGCCAGAACAGCACCATGGACAAGTACTTCAACCCGGGCTCGGCCTGGTCCTCCTCTCAGCGCAAGTACTCGTCCGTCTCCGAGGCCTTCGAGGGCGCCGACGGCAAAGATGGGGCGGGCGGTAACCTGGAGGACGCTGTCGAGGAAGAGGAGAAGAGAAAAGAGGTTGACGGCGCAGACGAGATGCTGGTCGTCACGGACGACCCTGGCCCGCCCGTGAAGCCGACGCTTTCTTGGTAGGGTGGCATGGGACAGGCGTTTGGATGACGGGTTAGACTTTTTTGAGCGATGGGTTGGAGCGGTGGCTTTTTATTACAGCGGCGTTGTGGAATTTCGGGGCAGCGGTTGATGCCCATCCGATGTGTTTGGGCCGACCTATGACGAGGAGGTCGTCGAGGAGCCTCTGCGATAATGCTGCCTTTCGCTTATGGTGCAGAGCAAAAGTCCTACGAAGAGCTAGAAGCCTCGTGCAAGGAGCAGGCCGTTCTATGATCCTTCGACCCAAGACTTGTGATTCGTATCATAGGAAGTGTTACAGCATGTAAATACCTCAATCCACAGTTAAATCTCACAATAATTGTGTGACCAGACAATAAAGGACACTCACTCTCTTTAGTGCCCACTTTATGGGAGCAAATGCAAGCCCTCCCGGCGAAACAGGAAACACAAACTCGGACGAGGCTCAGGAAACTTTCTCCTGTTGCGCTATCTCATTATCTGTTCCTAAACCATGCCTGCAACTGAGTCAGACGGAGATACTCATGTCCGTAGCTGGCGCCAATTAAGGCGGTTCCGAGACCAAATCCCTGTGCCACCATCACCAACCACATTCAATGATACGAATCAAGAGCCACTTCCAAACCCCTACCAAAACGGAGGCTGAACAACAGCATGTGCCTTCTTGCTGGCTGCTTGGTTTCTGTCCTTGGCGATCCTAGCAGTAAGCTTGTTGAAGGCCGGCTTTGATATTCCGTAGATACTTCCTCCGATTTCCTCGTTCGTGACCGAATGCGCAGGGGATGAGAAAGACGTATGGCTACCCTGGTTTCTTCCGCGCAGATGAGGAGGCACAATGGCAGTCGGCGTAGTAGGTGTCGTGGTAGGCTGTATGTCTTCGTCCAAGAGTGAAGGAACAGACATTCCGAAGTTGATATTGTTGACGTAGACGCTCACGGGTACGTGCGACGAAGGATCGTTGAATTGCATGTGACCCCTGGCCACCTCAGTAAGTGAAGGCTTAGCTACCATCGACTGGTCGACAGCCACAAGCTCGTGAGAACCTTCATCGTGTGCGGTCCGGTTCTTCATTGACTGCTCAGCGTCTCCAGCGAGTCCACCGTCGTCGACGACAATCTGTGGCTACAATTGTCAGTATCCCTTCCTTCAGACTTTTCAACGCGGTTGGCTTGTTTGCTTCTGAGGTAAAGATTTACCTTGCGAATGTCGATATCACCAGTTGCGGCGTAGATCAGATCTGTGGTCTTCTGGGTCCAGGGATGGTCGCTGTCTTGATTGTAGAAAAGCCATTCCTTGCGGTGCTCTTCAGGCGTAATGACGAAGTTGCCGTGGTACTTCTTTCGGACGGCGCCTGAGGCGGGATCGCGCTGATGCGGGACGTTTGCGCGTTGTTCCTGATCCCAGGCCATGTAGATAGGGATTTCATTCCAGTTGGCTCCCTTCTCCCAGACGATGTTCTTCCGGATGTGATGCTCTTGAAAACTGTCGGTGTCTTCGGAGTCAGCCGCGGCGACGACCTCTTCCAGGAGCCTATCGCCGTCAAGCTGTCGCTCTTCTTCGGTCATGAAAAGGCGAGCATTACCTGGATCAAGGATCGACAAATCGGACGTGGCCTCAATTGGAAGGAACGGCACCTGAAGCTCCTCCAATGGGGCGTCACAAGGATCCGGTCGGAAAGCCACGCCGCTTCCATCGCGAGGTCCCCTGTAGGACTTGAATCCGAGGATGCGGTCGCGGACGAGAACTGCAATCCGAATATCGGAGAAAGTGACTTCAAAGCTTCCATCATCGGAGCAGGCGAAATGAGTGATGACTTCAGCGAAGTTGCGGGACATACCTGCGATCTCGAGAATCACCTGCAGGTGCATGACTGGGAAATCAGTGACAGAGAGGCAACGAGTACAACTCTCACCTATCTGGGTCTGCAAGACTTCGTTCAGGGGGAAGGAATCGGTATCGGGAAGGTTCGTACGTGCTCTGAGGGACCGGTCGTCAACGGTAAATCCGAACTCGCGGCATCGTGTGAAGCGATAGAATGCCATAGCGTCTTCCGCCTTGGTGAACTCGATGTGCGCCATGTTGCTCTTATTATCACCAGCTCCCATGGTGACGATCTGAGCTTTGAGAATGCGACCGCCTCGGACGTGTTCCAGAACGCGCTGGATGTGAATGCCATCGGGGAGTCCTGACATTATGACCTGGCGAGAATCGACGTCTGGGATGTCGTTGTCCGCCGTTAGCTTCTGCTCGCTGCGCTGTCGCACAAAGCGAATACCGTGAATCAACATACCGGGAATACGCCCAGCTGGTCGAGCGCCCTGGTGGTTCCGGATGGCTTGAACCCTCTGGATGTCAGATTCCCACATCTGATCGGAGCCCGGGCTCCAATCGAGACCATCGAGCTGCTTTTCTGGGCCGTCGGATTGGTGCTTGATGTCTTGCGTGAACGAGCGCTCGTCGCTGCCGTCGTTATTGGATATAGTGACGCTCTCTTCGGCCTGCTCCGCAGCACCTACAGACATGAGGTTGTTGCGGTGAGGTTCGGGAAGGTGAAGGTAAGAAGTAACAGTTGGGGCTGCAGGGGGTTCGTCAAAGGAGATCAATGAATCGACTTCCTTCTGTCCTAGAGAATCACGCTGGTGAGTCGAGCCGTGAGGAGCGAGGCCTGCTGCGGCGAAAACATCGACATCCTCTGGATGGTTGGCCAGGTGCTTGCGAGCGAATGTCTCTATCATCTTGGTGCGTTCCACTGCGTTGATCAAGCTAAGCTGGCTCTCTTGGAAGCGCTCCTCGAGTGGTCGAATGCTTTCAAGTACGCCCGCGAGCTTTTTCTTGTATTCCAGCAGCTGTGATTCTCCGTCGTCCAAGTCCTTCTGAAGCTGCTCCTGGGTAGCTTGGAGTATCTCGTTCTTCTCGTTGAATTCGATGGCAGTCTTCTCAGAAAGGCTTTTGAGGTAGCGGGTCTGGGATACCTCATATCTAAGAGTCTCGATCGTGCTTGCTGCCTGCTCGGCGTCGTGTTTCAACTTCTCGTTGATTGTGTCCAGGTCGTCGTTCGCACGCTTCAGAGTCTCATGACCGTGTTCTAGCTCCTTGACACGAGCTGTCAGAGTAGCGACGTGGTCATCGAGAGAATCGAGGCTCTGGCGGGCATCGGCATAAGACGAAGAGGAGTTGGAGGAAGATGGATGGCTTTGGACATATGAACGCCTATAACTTCCGTCAGCATTCAAGATCATTCAGAAGCATGGTGCGTGGATCAAGGGCTTTCTTTGATTTACTTACTTGGAGGGCGTGAAAGGGGGCGACTCGGGGTCCAGACGTCCCTGTGCTTGTGGGTACGCCTCAAGGTTCAAGACCAACTCGTTGTCATGGTCCGGCGCCTCCTGGTAAGTGGAAGGCTGGTGGATAGCACGAATGCTGCTCTCAGAAGATCCTTCCTGAGCCATGCCATCGGTGAAATCAGAGAAATCGATGAGGTTAGGGGAGTCGGATCGGGAGTAGACGGGAGAGACTGTGTCTGCAGGGTCGCCATGGTTGCTTTCATCGTCATGGACCCAGCCGTCGTCGGTGGAGGCGTAAATGACGGAGTTACGGTCATCGTCCTTGGCCTTGTTAGGAACTAGGCCTGAAAAGTTGTTGTCAGGCATTTTGCTCGTTGAACTCGAGGGTTGCTGGCGCAGGCCACGAGAGTCGGCTGGCGTTTGTTTCGCTGTCTGAAGAGCACTGTGGAGAGAAAGCGGTTAGACCTCAGAAAGGGTTTGCTTGTGGCAAAAGGTTGACGGGAAGGTATTGAAAGAGAAGATATCGACCAGAAACTGCCAGTTCTTCAGCTGCCCTGATGTCGTCTGAAGGTGTAAGGTCGGTGGAAGAGGTTTGTAGGAGAGGATTCCGCGGAGTGTGGGCGTGTGGGAGCAACCAGCAGGAGGCGCGGCAGGCGCGCTAGAGGCTCCTTCACTTGTGAAGCCTGGAAGCCGCACCTTCTCCTTGCCGCTTCCAGAGCAAGCGTAGCCACAGATCAGTTCGGAGGAAGGACCGGAGAGGAAGTTGGGGGAATTGCGGGCCCATGGATCAAGCGCTTTTCACTTCCAAATCTGTGATCATTGGAAGGTTCGGCGCAACGTGGAGATGTGCTGGGCAATTGAGGAGGGCATCGAACATGCAGCGGTAATTCCTGCGTGAGACTCACCCAGTATGATTGGATTTCGACGCGCCAGTTTTCTTCTTCCTCCTCCGACGAGACGATTTCTATCCGTCTCGAGATTTATTGCCGCTGGAAGTCTGCGGTGCTGTAGATGCTGCTGGGGTATTTGGGCGCTGTTGTAGCTGGCGCTGACTCATAGTAGGGCTTGTTATAGATGCTTGCTTGGGGCTCAGAGATTCTTCGTGGGGATGGTCCCAAGATGATGATCCGGTAATGAGCGACGTTTCGAAGATCGACGTAAATACTGATATTGCAGATTCCAGGGGACTGACGGCTGAAGTCGGTAGTGGAGATGGTTCGGAGTTGAAAGCAGCACTACAGCCGCCGTTGACTCGATTTCGATCGAGGGTAACAGAAACGTCAGGTAATGCTTTGGTATTGCAGGAGTTGGAAGGGGAGTTGGACAGAGGAAGAGTTTCTCTCAGCTTCCCTGAGGTGTGCGTGGGGTGGGTTGGAATGCGGAGGTTGAGAAGGAGAGACTGAGGATGAAGGAGGGAGATGTAGGTAGGAGGAAAGTCAAAAAAGATCGCAATCACCTTCCAAGTTGCCATTTATGCCCTTGGGGGAGGAGTGACAGGAGGTCTCTAAAGGAGAATGCTCTCTTTGCCCCCAACTCCTCGAGCCGGATGCCATGGTTAAAGGCAGTTGTAGAAGGCGAAAGGTCAGGGGCAGATGAGGCGGGAGCTACAGACAAAGTCTTCCTGGGGAAACTGCACCAGCTTCATAACTCACTACTGCGAGGTCGGGAACCAAACTGGCGAAGGCAGCTGCTTCGGTCCAGGCTGAAAATTGCGAGAGCCAAGGCAACTTCAAAGCTGGGACAAGTGATTTCGCCCATGCTGTGGAGCAAATGCAGAGTCCCAAGCAACACAAAAGTGAATCTCCAGAGCACATAAAGCCACAACAAACACAAAGGCCTTCTAGGTTCCATACATCATCGCAAAGCGGAACACTGTGCTACCCAACCGGCTGGTTGCAAGACCCGAAAAGCGCACAGTGACTAAGCCATAAAATAATCTGGCAGCTCAAGTTCAAGTAAATTGGCGCTAGTTGGAGAGATGGCAGAGTAGGGAACCATACACCTAAGGCTGAGATTCATATCGTACGTGCCTTCGATCTGCTAGGCCAAGGTGGAAGGGGATGAGCGCATGCAAGTAGCAAGCGGTGGTGGTAGGACAGTGCTTCAGAATGGAGGTAACTGGGATGCCCCGAGGAATGACAGCATCCCTAATACGAACCACGTGCTGACGTTTATGAGCACTTTTGGGTAAGACTTCCTCGGAAACCGAAGAGAGATCGGTAATATTGAGTTGCGGAGGCATGCCATGAAACACAGCTCTTGAAGCTTTCGCAGAGAATGGAGAATTATATATACGGTAGGAGCTGGAATTGGGGGATATGAGATCAAAGGGACAGGGAGGGGAGCAATGTGAAGGCACTGGACTTTCGTTCGGGTATCTCGAGGGAAAGGCCGTCGCCAAAGGACACGAGGGGAATACAATGCTAGAACCCAACATAAACGCCGCGCTCCAGTATAATAGTAGAAAGAAATATCCCTGTCCAACAACTCCCCGGACAGCAGCCTCAGACCTCAACCATGATGTCTCGAACCATGTTGAGGAACCTCTCCCTGTACTCAGTTGGATTGGCAGTGATGCTCATAGGGCCATGGTTGGCAAAGAAGTTGTACGACTTGACGAGGCCAGTCATGGCCTTCGCGCGGAACTTGTGTTTGGCCCAGAAGAAGTCGAGGACGACGACGCGGTAGGTCCACTGGCCGTCGGCGTCATCCATACCGAGACGCCACGGATGAGCATCCGACTTGATAGAAGGGACCTCGTGCGGTTCCTCGGAGGCGTTTGGGCCGGGATACCTGATGAGGAAGAGGGAGAAGTCGACGGCGTTGTTGTCAGCCAGGACCTTCGTGTCTGCCTCGAGGAGGCCAAGAAGCTCCTGCTTCTGACCTGCGGTCACTCGAATCTTGTCGGGGAACTCGTCGATTAGCCTTTCCTTGACGCTCTCGGGTGCAAGCTTTCCATCCGCGATGTCTCTCTCCGGGAAGAAGTAGTCGTTCGGCTTGAGGTCGTAGGTTTCCCACCGCTCCTTCTTCGCATCGCTTGTTTCCGCCTCCTTGCCGTACAGCAGGTTCTCCATGATGATGTGGTGCGTCGGCGCCATGCCCAGTATTCCCCCAAGCGTCGCCAGCGACGTGTACGCCATGTCGGTGATGCGCACGAGCAAGCTGTGGGGATTGTTCTTCATGTGTGCGACGTACGCATCAAAGAGGTCGTGTGTGAAGAACTCGTGCTCGAACCGGCGGGGCAGCGACTTGATAAGAAACTTGTCGTCGGCAGTTGTGAAGAATGTCGAGCCGCTATACCCCAGGTCGCCGATGGGCTTCAGGTCGGACTCGCGGCCCTTGCCCTTCCTCGCTCGTTGCGCGAGCTGGAAGGAGGTCGCGTACTCCTGCTCGTCGAGATGCCAGACATTGTGTCGGAGCTCGAGAAAGTCCGCGGCGCGGTACCGGGAGAGGGCAAAGCTGAAGACGGAGAAGAACGAGGAGAGTGTGCGGAAGATTTTGGCTTGGAGGCTTGGTCGGTTAGGGTTGTCGTGGTCGGCGGATATGGCCGCGAGGATCGAGGAGGAGATGGAGGCGCTGCGAATTTGCATTTTGACGATGCGCAGCCTCCCCGTCTTTAGTGCGGAATTCAGATGGGCGCCGATGCGTTTGTGGGTGAAATATTCGAAAGAAATCGCATTTATTGAAGGTGCAGTAGATCGGTGATGTGCCGGCCGTGTAGCTTTAGAGGGAAGGAGCTGGAGCTTTATTGCATGGGTGTCCGCTGCTGACCCTGACGTCACCAGGGCGGGTCCAACCGTAGCGGGTCGCGGTGGTGTGTTGGTTTGCTGGATGTCACTAAATCAGACGACCCAGCGAGTCCCCACATGGCCCGGGAACTCAGGCATAGTGTACCGTAGCTGGCGCCGTGGACGGTGATGGGTGCAATGGAACGGTCGCGGCCCAACACCGCCCTGCCACTGTTCAAAGCCGCACGTTGATGGAATTCTCCCGCCAAAGTGCAAGCTGGGATGTTCAATGGCTTGAAATGGGAGTTGATGATATTGACAGCCGGGGTTGGGGTTCATTGGAAACAACTGATAATTTTCCTCTCGGCCTTCATACCTCCATTTCGCCCTGGCGTCTCTGAGCGTCAGGTACGCGAACACAACTCCGGCGAGGGAAATTGGCAACGCCAAGACCCCAAAAATAATGGCAACAACTACTTCTGTGGAGAGCGACATGCTGGATAAAACGGAGAATGAGAGAGTCTAGGTATTTGAAAGTGAATGGCTTGAAGTTCTGGTCTGAAGAAAGAGGGGCTCGAGGGTTGTGTCCATAGATGGCGAGGGAGCATATATATATCGATGGATGTGCACACTGGCGACCTGTTCAGAGAATGGAGGACTAAGAGGCATCAAATTACGCCCAACTCTTCGCGGACGTGGACGTGGAAAGTGGGGCTGCTTCCCTTTACAGTTTGAGTAACCCGAGCGGCCACCCACCCATTTTCCTCCCATACATAGGTCCCCTCCCTCCTTAACATTCCATCCCCTCCTAACCATCCCCTCCTAGCCATCGGTCAGACCAGCGACCCATGCAGGCAAGTGCGTTAGTCGTCCGCAGCGCAGCCATTCAGAATCCAAATCGACCCGCACCTACCACTTCCCGCACACAACAGCCCCGGGCGGCTATCGTCTGCGAGCAACCATCCATCTAACCATCCCCTCCTACACTAACCATCTCCTTCTATCTGTCTTATCCATAGCGCCACCCCCGAGGTAGCTGGTACACGCCCTTTGCGGCCTGGACTTGGCCTAGCCTGACCATGGCTCTCGTTGGCTATGCGACTACTCTGTATACTAGCCGGTGGAGTGCGGTTATTGGGGCCATAAGAATCGCATTTTACGGTCCCAAACCGCACTTTGGTCGGTGATCAACAGAGAACAAAAAGGAAATTCGATGTTTCTGAATGCAGCGAGCCCCTTGGTAGTTGCCTGACGTGAGCATCGCCACGCAAGGATGAGCCTCCCCCAGCGGGTGGCGGAGCAACTCGCCGGTTCTGATCCGAGTTTTCCAGAGATGGTAACCAAAACAAATGGCCATCCAGCCTTCTGTTCGCCTACAAAGGCCTAGCTTCCAGGTAGGGTATTCCCCCTCTTCAAGCCAAAATCCACTCAATTGCCGTGCAACAGCAGAGTATTAGTCTGCGCCAATTGCCTCGACGTGACACCAGCAGTAACTGGGCGGCGCTCTTTTGTCATCCCATCTCGCGGTTCATGATACCAGGTGCGGGAAGGGGAAGAACTGCAGTACTTTGCATTCCTCAAGGCGAGGTCTTCTAGACAACTACCTCCGATATCTCGGAATATTAAAATCTAATAACAAACAATGCATCATGGGACTGCAATGAACAGCATAAATGAGAATTAAGTGAACTTTCCAAGGCCGTTGTGAGTGAGCTATGAGCATTCTGTTGAATAGTCAAGTAAAGACCTGTTCAATAAATATAGTGAAGCGTTCATCAGCTTCGGCTACAAATGCGCCCTTCCCTTGAAACGGCCTTCATCCAGACATAATGACTTAAGATCACAAGCGGTTTTCCGTGTTTGATGGTTGAAAAAACACCGTTGGTGATATTGGTACACAGGGACGACCTCCTCTTGAATTCGCGACAGCCCTTCACGGCTCACGTGAGGAAGGTGTCGAATTGGGGGCCAATTGCGTATATTGATGTGATGTGTCTGTTCTTTTATCCTAGAGCGGCGAGTCCTCTAGGAATAGGGGTAGGGGTCTCCCTTGCTGCCTCAGGCTCGGCGGAAATAGGTGTCGCCGAACCGGCGTTCCTCGCGCTGCTTTTTGCCTTTCAATCTGACAGAAGGTTCGGGCGCCTCTGCAAAGAGCTTAGGGACGAGGACACAGTCCCGCCAAGTTTCAGGAAGCTCAAATGTACGAAACTAAAACTCGAGGTGAAGACTTTCATACTATATCCCCACTCAGTCATGCCTTTTTCAATCATCTGAAGTCCCTACTCTTTTATGATCTCATCACTCTTGTCGGATTTAGGGGTCAATTCGTGATATATTCAATTATGTGTAATTGTTCTTGTTCTCCCTGCTCTTCAGGGGCGAACTTAGCTCTTAAGGTGGCTGGTTTAAGGGCGCATTTCGGCCCATTATTATTCCACTCTATGCACGGCCTTCGAGCACGCCGGAAGTGGATTGAGCACTTAGCACAGTGGATTCGACACGCCCTTTTAGGGAGGCCTCCGTCTAATAGGCTTCCTACTATCTAATCCGCCCTTTAATAGTTATTTCTAAGTGTTATAATTATCTCGAGATTTGAATTTCGTTTTTTTACGTCTAAAGCACTTTTCAAGCGTCCTTCCCGTGGGGTTTACGAGCCCTAAGAGTATAAGGAACACAAGCCTTAACGTCCTATATATTATCCTTGGCCATCCCGGCCTCCTAGTGGGCCTCATCTATAGCGATATTACGATGATAGTTATTTTTAAGATGAGCCCACCAGTTACTTATATTTAGTTATACGAGAAACACCTGAAAAGGCTGCTTTGGGAACGTTTTTATTAATTCATTTATTATTAGCTTAGTTAATAGTGTATACGTAACGTTAATACGGTTATTCTCAATTTTTAACGTAACTAGTGGTTATAAATATTAACATAGTATAAGCGTATTTATAATTACACTTATTCTATGGTCACAAAGTACACGGTTTACTGGTTATCGTATTATATGTGAATTCGTAGTTAAAAGTGTATTTAAGGTGTAAATTCAGTATTTTAGATATTCTCCGTAGAGAGTTATATTTATAAAACAGATATTAATCGGCTTACGAAAATAGCTTTTTTTATTGTGTATAATAAGGTGAGAAGTTTAGTTTTTATTATTAATATTATAATTATTTATTACTTATTTACCTTTTACGTAACGGTTTCACCGAAAAGTCGTATTATAAGTACTTAAGAGTTTTTCTAATCTAGTATATTATCGGCGAAACTTACATCTAAAACGACTTCTAAAGTGTCTTTAGAACTACCCGGCGTGGCTCCGTATGTAACGGTCCAAGCATGTATATTACAACTAGCTATGGTGACTACTATGAGTATCTTTAAGATAAGGAGAAAGGAAAGAAAAGTTTGTTGCTCCATAAATCCGTTGGGTCCTAATTAGGTCTACTTAGGCCTGATTAGGTTTAGTAAGTAGTGGTTGGTGTTGAATATGGCTGAGTGGTTCCGAGGCCTCTGATCGGGCTTTGGCCCGTGATAATTACCCCCTTCCTCCCCTCCTTTCCTAAGGGATATTCCCGTGATTGGCCTTATAATAGTCTAAGGCCGTTGTATCCACTAGTATATTTATTAACTCCTAGGTGAGTTGGGTATAATCCTTCCACTTTACTAAGACTTTTTATTTATTTTATATTTTTTATATATTATGAATATCCTTAACTTTAAACTCTTTTTTATTAGTTATTAGTGTTATAAGTAGTTGGGTATTATTATAGTTTTGTAATAGTAATAGATTAATTTTAGTGTATTTAATTAGGTTTACGTAGAAGATGTTATAGATCCCTAGTGGTGTATTTAGTTAGTAAGTATAGGATTTAATTAGTTTAAGGACAGTGTACTTTGTATTAACCTAGTTAAACTTTTTAATAGTTAATTAAACTAGATATTCCGTAACCTTAAATAAACCTTATCCCTAGGTTTAAACTAATTAGACGGCTAGCGCCTTATGCTTACGGTAATCTCTTGTTTTTTTATACTACTTTTATCGCCACCTAAGCCTACTTAGAAGTGTCCTTTAGTTTCTGGACTAGAGCTTTTACTCTTATTATAGGGGTTTTGTTGCTATTCCGTAGGGGTTCTTTTACTCTGATTAGGTCTAAGTTATACTTATAAGTAATAAAAAACGAGCTGAGTCCTGTTGATGAGGTGGCCTAGTTATTAATAGCTATTATTGTTATTAGGAGTAGTTTGTCCTAATTATCCTAAGTATACGTTGTATATACTCTAAAATAGGTTTTTATTACCTAGTTTGCTCTTTTTATAACTCCATTTATTTTTGGGTAGAATGTTATAGAGAGTTTTTGTTTAATCCGTAGTAACTAGTAGAGTTGTTTCCATATAAGACTCGTAAACTACGGTCCCCTGTTTGATATAATTATATGAGGTATCCTATGGTGCCTAATTAGATCTTGGATTAGTTGGTTTACTATTATATTCGTTGTGATGTCCTTTAATGATTCGAAGATCACGTTCTTTGATAAATAATTAGTTACCACTATGATGTTCATAGTCCTATTGTGGTGGGAAGGGGGTAGTCATATTATAAAGTTAATAGAGACCTTTGCTTAGATCTGTCCAGGGATAAGTAGAGGCTTTAATAAGCCCCTCTTTTTATTACGTTATACGTTTCCTCGTCTATAAATGTCATAGTTCCTTATAAATCTTCGGATATCCTGGGATAAGCTTGGTTAATGGAATTGGTGGCTGATTAGGGCTTTTAGAGTATCCCTCCCCGGATATCCCGTTAACGTGGAATCGTAGAACCTCTGGATTAAACCCGTCCTCAGGGGCTCGTAATATGGAATCCAGATTCTATCCCTCTATAATAGTCTCTTATTATCGTCGATTATATATTCTAATAATATCATCGGTAACTTTTATTATAAGGGAAGTTATTAGTCTCTTTTTTATATTATTCCCCTAATTAGCTAGTATTAGTTTTTCTAGTCTAAAGCTTTATCCCACTAAGAGTATAATAGCTCTTTTTTAAAAGGGTTTAAAGGGAGTTCTATCTTATTTAGGCTAGGGTTATTGGCCTAATCTATATCTCCAGGGGAGTCTCTTATACTAGACTTAACCCTCTCTACTTACCCTAATCAGGCCTACACTTCTCTAATTATTACTACGTTATTAATTCGTAATACATTAATCCTATTCTTCAGGAGTTTAATTTTCCGACCGTCTAATCTATTATCCTATAGGGTACTAGGGATATCCTGCTTACATCTCAATAGTATATCAGGAACTATTGCTTTTTTATTAGGTTTAAATTAGATAATAAAGTTATAATAGGATAGTAATTCTGATCACCTGATTTAATGTTTATTTAATTGTTTCTTTATTATAAAGTACTTTAGATTTAGGTGATATCGTGATAGCCTCCTGGTTGAACCAGCCCGTTCAGCGAGCAGAGCCAGTCACATGATATTACACGTGACCCGTATTACATAACTTCACCCTTTCTATAGCCTGTTTAGAAGTGGGCTTCGCCCGGTAATTAGACTTCTAAAAAACAGGCCACTTTCTACTAAAATAACTCCGTTCATTATACAAACTTCACCATAGTTATAAGCCTAACTCATCTAAGCCTCTATACTACTATTGAAACCGGGCAGGGGAAGCGCGCAGCTCATCTTCGGGATGATGGTTAGGGCACGGCGACGACGACCCCTTATAAGAAGAGACTTTCTTCTAGTATTTTAGACCTAATCAGGCCTCCACACACAACACAACACACACCTTGGGAGGAGCCTCCTCGACAAAAATATTCACTCATTTTACCCATTTTTGTTATTAACATTACTATCGTAACCATAGCGTACAATGCTTTATACAAAGGTCGGTTTACCACTAAGCAACAAAGCAACCTAGTCTCGGATACGCTTTTCCTAGCCTTTTGAGCTTATTCCAGACCTAATCAGGTCTAAAATACTCAATTCCCCTTAAAAACAGCGTCCCTAAAGCTATTCGGTACAAGTTAGTCACCTCTTCGGACCCATGACGAAAAGTGCACAATTTGTGATTAGTAGAGTATATATATTATTATTCGTATAATACATACTATTCACTATATCCCCCGCTCCATTTCACTAATACCTCGTAGGCGAATCGAATACCCAATCTCCTTATTACCACTTATACCATCCACCCCCCTCCTCCTTAAAAAGGAACAACGAGAATACGCAAGGAAAACGAGCAACAGGATCTCCTTTGGCCTGACCAGAAGAACAAAATACTTTTCGGTTAAAAAGAATCTAGGAACACTAGAGACCCTAAAAGATCATCTTACACGATTATTGGCCCTCCCTCCCTCCTAGCTAATATAGGCCGAACATAAACCCAATAAAAGAGAGAGAACACGAGAAGCTTCGAAATATGATTTAAACGACGAAACACCAGCTAATACAACCCAATTAAACCAAAAAAAACACTTATATAATAATTAGAAGAAAGAACAACTAACCGGAAGGACCCACAAGAACAATAAATACAATAATGAATATTAGAATTTTTATTACTAATTCGTTTAATTTTAAATATTTAAGTAATAATAGGCGAATGAACGGATTGGTCTAGACGCGAACCCTTGGCCTAATCAGCTATTCCCAGATATCATGGACGGATCGCACGACCTCAACAAATTCAGAATATTAGGTAACCAGCCACCGGTCAACATCACAAGTAGGGTTATATCTTATTAACCTAAGACCATTATCAATCTTCACTAAGCAGGCCTCCCTTCACTTCGGTTACTATAAGCGAGCAATCCTGCGTCTAACCCTAACCACCGCCACCCTAGTAACCTTAGCCGTTACTAAGGGACTTAAATACATATTACTATGGATTCTATGAGAATTATAACCCCTAAAACTACTCCCCCCCCTTTTTTTTCCGAAAAACCATTATCCACCTCCACTACACCCAAACTCTAAATAAAAACAATAATTACTACGAATCACTAAACCTAATTAGTCGAATTAGAACATTACTATATCTACCTCTTTACTAGAATCGTTTAGGAATATATAACCCCAAACCTTCGAGGAAAACACTAAAAACGCTGGTCCGGATAACTTATTCAGCCCAAATCGAAACATAAAGGACAACAAAGGTAAGAGGATCAACAAAAATAACCCTTCCCTCACTCCGTCCAACTCTAATTAAACCTCTAACTCGGATCCCATTATCGACTTAGCGAGGATCATCTAAACTATAAGCCGTAAGGGGCCCGTTCTTAAGATGCCCGCACCAGGGACAAAAGGGGCTCCCAAGTTTACCGGTAATAACATCTCTAATTTCCTAAAGAAGTTTAATACCTAAATAAACTTAGTTAACTTCTCTAATTAGGACAAAGTAAAGGCTTTCCCCTAATACTTAATAAATAAGTACTAGGAAACCGTTAAAGCGGAGATTGAGTTAATTTCCTAAGAGGCTATAAAAAAGTATATACTCAAGACCTATAACCACCTAAACAAGGACTATATCCTTAAACCGAACAAATAACTCCGTAACTTTATTAAGGGACCCCTAATTAAAAACAATAATTTCAAAGGAGTAACGAAACTCTTCTAAAAGGTCGAAAACATTAAAACTAAGGCTTTTTATTAAAAAAAGGTAGTGATAAGTAACCCAGAACTAATCGAAACCATTATACACCACTTTACAAAAACAATAATAACCAACACAGCCCTACAAATAAAAACAACCATAAGAGAACTATTCAATTCCAGAGACTTTAACGACTACTAGGACCATCTACTTATTTAAATCAACTAGGAATCCTAGTGGGGTAAGGCCTTTAATAACAACACTTCCTCGGACAACGATCCCCAATCAGCAACATAACGAAACTCTAGGCCTAATCGGGCTTATACTATACTTATAAAACGAGCTACGTCCCCCTCTTCAACTCAGCAGCATCAGTTAAGCAAGGATATGATCGTGATAGGCCCGGCTAGAATCGACGATCTCACCAACAAACTAGATACCCTCCAACTAGCTATCCAAACCATAGAAAACCATCAACAACAGCCTAATCAGGCTTAGAACACCCCGTCCACGCAAATCTATTACTAATCAGCGTACTTAATAAACCAGAATCCCCAGGGATCACCGTATTAACAGGGCTCACCTCGCCAACTTATATAACCCACAATCACTTGGACAATAGCCCTATAATCCTGCACAAAGGGGACCATCTAATTAGAATAAACCAGGGTTTATTCCTAGATTAACGGGACGTTATTAGTATAATAGGTGTTCAGGTTAACAATTCTAGCGATACAAGCAATTCCTAGAGGACGTTCAAGCTGGTCTACTCACATTCCATAATAATAATTACTAATACGAAGACCTCCTTAACCCTCTAGGGGAAACTAATCAGGTCCCTAATTATATCATTTCGGAAACCCAAAACAAATATCAACCTAACCAACTAGTGATCCTTGGATATTTAAAGAATTAGTAATTATTCCTAAGTATCGTAATTATAGCGGGGACCGTTCTAAATAACCAAATCGACCAACCCTTTTCTCAGTCAATACAAGCACCCTAGCCGGCGCCTGCTCCTAGTACCATTATATATGTATTAGCGTTCCTTCTAAGGCCTAAAATAATAATAACGATCTTAGCGACTTCCAAGGCCAAGACCTATACAACCACTAGATCAGGCAATAACACAGCGGGGATCCTCCTACGAGGAAGCTGGGATAGCCCTGAATAAACGAGGAAAGTTATCCAAAAAGGGATTACGAAACCTATTTCTCAAAAAAACAGTAATTCATCGATCCAATCCCATGAATTAGAGGTTAAAAAAGTTTTACAAAAAGGATCCAAGGTACCTCGTTCTTAGATAAGGGAGGTAATAACAATATAATGCAATGTTCTAATAATAAATTAACATAACTCTATACCTGATTGGACCTAGGAAGTAGTGGACAATAACGCTATAGTTACCCAAGTAACTCTTCAAAAGTTGGGTGGTTCAGTGTAGGTGCCCAATCACATAACCATGAAGATGTGGCCAGCATACCGTTTTCACATACCCAACTTATCAAGTAGCTTGACCCGGCCATCAAGATAATCAACACATTACGACAACACCTATAGGACTGCCCTAGTCGAGGATTTCACTTAATATACAATGGATTAGCAAATGGGCCCTAATCGAAGTAAGAAATCAGCTCATAAACTGGCCCGAAGCTCATTAGGCGCTTTCCGTATCCTCAAAAACAGTAGCGGATTTCCTATAGGAAAACATTATTTATCAGTACGGGATTTACAAAGAAATTATCGTTAACAGAGGGTCTAAAAACAAAAGGGCAATAAATAAACTTAACCGAATATATAATTACCACAAAAAAGTAATCTCGGCCTATAACACCAGGGTGAACAGGCTAGATAAGAAGGGACATCAGACGCTCATACACACACTATTAACCTAGTTAAACAGAGGAAAAAAGAATTAGGATACCATACTACCCACAACGTTATTCGTAGACCGAACATCAATCAGAGAACTAACCGGATTCACACCCTTCTACTTAGAATATAATTACGAAACCATTACACCGATCAAAATTAATACTCTTATATAAAAGATTCTAAACTAGGTAAACGTCCACACACCTAATTAGGAGCTTTTAGCTCGTATCAGAGCCTTCCAATAACTAAACGAAAACAAAGAAGAAGTAGCCTTTCGTATAACCCGGATTAAACAACGATAAACGGATCAGTTCAATAAAGTACACAATAAGACCTTACAATAACAACGGCTATAACCCAGAGATCTTATTCTCGTTTACAATAAAAAACGAGTAATAAACAAATTAAAGGAACGAAAAATACACTACTAATAGACGGGACCCCTCTGGATTAAATTAGTATACCTAAAAACTAGGTCGTATTAATTAAAAACGTTAACTAGGGACAAAATAACTACACACACTTATAGAGATTATCACCTAAAGAGATTCATATAGATAAACAAAGGGTTATAGGAGTTAGAAAATCCATAATAGGTAAAAACAGTACTTCGAGACGAACTCCGATAAGTTCTCCCCAATCTCACAGACAATACAAACATGGCCGACGACGACGACGATAAACCTAATCCGACCATATTAAAGCCATTTACGAGATTATAAGCGGAATAAGAAAAGTGGGAAAAAGATAGGGAAGAGTTAGAAAAAAATATAAAAGTATAAGAACAACTAAGTAAATAAATAGTAATTAACCTAAAACCACTCACAGAAGTAGAGAAAGTGAAATACTAGGATTTTATTAGAACGGAAGCCTAATTAAAAAGGTTTGAATTAATGTTTTACTTTATTTAAAATTATTTATTACTTAAAATATTTGAAATTTTACTGGGATTAGGGACGTATTTGGATAAGCGACCTAGGACGATGGCCTGGATAACGCATTCATAACCACCCATACCCTAACATCTCCTTACATTTGGCTGCATTTCCTCGTCATTTAGGACCTAATCAGATGCGTCTACTATTATTAATCAGATATCTTAGTGCATTTCCCTGCATTTTGCCACATTTTAATTACATCTCCCTTTATAGAACAACATAGTAGAACGTATAAATAAGACATAAACACCACAACATTACCTTCTCTCAACATTCAACATCATTTAGCGTTATTTTCTAAGTACTTTACCCCTAATTAAACGTTTATTTAGCTTTTTTTTTATTTTATTTTTATATTTCGTTGGAATTTATGAACTAAGTAAATATATATAACATCGATGTGGAAGTTATTATTATGCTTTTTAGGAGGGAAAACCTTCTAGTAAGGGATTAGCGGGAATATTTTGGGGATAAGAAAGTAATATAACACTAGCCCTTCCTTTTATTCCTTTCTTTTATTCCTCCACTTAATTAGCCTGAATCCTCCCCTATTATGTCCTTCTTTTTTACGTATTAAGAGTTATTGCCGAAGAAAGTTATATCTAAGATCGATTTCGTGTAGGACTATTTGTACGTCTATTTCTGAGACTTAGTAAGGGTAGTGAGATCTTCCTAAAAATAGTACTTTAAATTAACAGAGGAGATATTTTTAGGGATAGCCGATCCAATTCCACTACCCTTTATACGAAGAGAACTATTAGTAAGCTGGGCACCGTACCCATACTACACATAAAAAACGGGGTCATAATAATCGCAAACGGAGCTGGTCTCGTAGAACAAGTAATTAGAATAGGTGTTCTAGTATTCACCGGGAAAAAGGACGTATTCCTAAAAAGGAGCTATAATAGTGCCCTAATCAGGCCCGTAAAGCAACGTACACCAACGCTCTTCGCAGCAATAACAAAGAACCATATTCCGACCACCAACTCCATGGACAACGAAAGTAACCCTAGCGTTTAACCGACCACTAAGCTTCTAAATAATAAACCCGAAGTGACCACTATAAGAACATAAAATAAAGACCCGACGATTAAAGGTACTATTCTTAGAGTACTTCTTTATAATTACCGAGGGATGAGATGCAGGGAACGAGAGTTAGAACTGTTGGGCCACCTTAGTACGAATATCACCGTACTCAACGGCATCAGTAAACTAAATTTTAGTATAAAAGTGACCAATAGGATCTTCGAATTAGCACTAAACGAGGGAAGTGGTGATCTAATACTCTAATTAGGTCTACTAAAAGTAGGAAATCAAAAAGGAACGATATACAATAAGGTTTACGGGGATAACGGTAATAAAAGAACCTTCGTCCTTCGGAGGATCATAGTTGAGTAACCAAGGAGTTTCCGTGACAGGAGCCGTTCAGTCGTACTTATAGTTAATGTCCTTCGGAGGCATACTATTAAGTTATAAAGCACCAGATCAGGTCGAGGAGCCAAGATTAGGGATATAATAGTGGTTATTATAAGGAAAAAAAAAGGTGGAAAAAAAGGTGCCCTCTTATATTAGCCCTGAGGGTGGCACTAATTCACTAGAGGACCTTCCGACTTAGTTAAGGAACCGTAATAGGCATTTAATCAGATGAAAAGGGACTAACTCACTTCCTTTTAATACACTTTTTCGTTGGAAGGAAGAGCATACAAAGCGACCTACCCTTCCCTTTTCAACTCACAAAACCACCTACCTTTCACCTAGAGTCGCCCTTAGCTCTGATTCAGGAATCAACTCACCCTGCGCCAACAAACAAATAACCCACTCCTCGACCCTCACCTCTTATCTTCCACTTCCCTACAACAAACCCAGCCTAATCAGAAACAAAGCTTCCTTCTCGACCTACTTTACATAACTATCATCAACTTCTCTACTCTTTCCATCACACTACCCACACACAAACATTATTATATCGGTCATCCTAAACCGAGTCAACTTCTAGGATAATAATTATACTAGGACCCTTTTTTATAAGTTCATAGCTATGGGACTCGACCCTACTCGATAATTTGCGCCTAATCCAGTATAAGGAAGTGTCACAAGACCTAAAAACTCCCGATATGTATTACTAGTAATACTTTGACCACTTACCGGGGTTACGGATCCTAATAGGTAACATATAAACCCTATATACCCATAAAATATACCCATACTAAATAACAAGATACCAATTCCAGCTCCCTCGTGGTTTCCCATACAAAGTTCAAAAGCAACTACGACTTTACGAATATAATGGGCAGCTAGTTTTAATAATTAGGGACAGTGGATGGGTTAGGCCCCAAATATAGTTACCCGTATTCTTAAAAACTACTATAACATACAGGGGAACATTATACAAAGGGACTAGTTTAAATACGGGGAAGTGGAAACCGCTACTACGATAGCTCGGCGAGATCTAGAAGCCCTAGGCATCAACATCGAGACTACCACATAACCCTAGGGAGACATACCCTTAACCCCTCAACAACTCAAACCATACTCCAACCAACTAAAAACACACATCCACGGAACTAATTTAGTCTACTTTATTATAGCCCACAACGGAAATCACTTCACAAACATCTTCGTTAACCAAATCTCAGGTCACATTTTCTAATTTAATAATATATAGAGCGTAGGGTTTTCAGAATAACGGTTTTTAGTTAATATACACAACTTGACGTCGTAGTATCAAACCATAGGTACTGGATTTGACCTGATCGGGGTTATTCGAGCAGTATCGGGCATCATTAATACGGTCCAGCAGCCTGATAGCTATGGGTATAGTGTCTTCGTAGTGGAATAGCTTCGAGTTATCTTTCAAAAAAATCACAATACACTATAAGTAGCATATTCCTGGACCCATTACTCCACCATTAACCACATTAAAGTTATATACCAGAGATGGATTAACTGGATTACCTAGGAGTTTTATAGTATAGGGATAGATTATAATCTTTATAATAAACCTCACTAATCCATTAACAAATACACTACCACCACTAATAAGAAACCAAAAAAGGCCTCTAAGAAACCACCTTCACCTAATTAACCTTAGAATACTAGTAATAACCCGCTATCAATTACTAGTAATACCAATTCTAACACATCTTCAGGCCTATCTAACCCACCAAACAATTTACCTAACAAACCCTTCTTCTCTTAATCACCATAACTAAAAACGACCCCGACGTCCCCTTACCCATACAACTTAACCACCTTAACACAAATAACCCAAAAACAAGCATAGGACTACGAGGTTAATCGGGAGGTCCTCGTACACAAGTATAAAACTAAGTACTAAAAACGGAAAAAGGTCACAAAAGTCAACCATAAAAAGATTACCGATTACACTAGGGAGGAGTTCATAAACAAGATCAACGACCCGTACCAATTTATAATATACTAAATAAAAACCTAGGAACCATTCCTTAAACCCACTAAACCTAATTAGTAATAAGAACATAACCAAAACAATACAACGGTACACTAAAACAAAGTAGCAGCAGTAAAGAAAACGAAAAGGGAGTATCAGAAGAGGTTAGAGGAACCACCTAAGGAAAACCAGAGGTACGGTCTTCGTAACCAATACACCTAATCAGGTTTCATATATACTAATTTCCTTTTCTTTTCTATTTAACCTACCCGTTTATAGGATTATCTTAGTACACTAGAGCTTAGAACTAAAACAAAGGGACAATTAAAACCGGGCAGGGGAAGCACACAACTCATCTTCGGGATAATAGTTAGGGCACAGCGACGACGACCCCTTATAAGGAGAGACTTTCTTCTAGTATTTTAAACCTAATCAGGCCTCCATACACAACACAACACACACCTCAAGGAGAGCCTCCTCAACAAAAATATTCACTTATTTTACCCATTTTTATTATTAACGTTACTATTATAACTATAGCATACAATACTTTATACGAAGGTCGGTTTACCACTAAACAACAAAACAACCTAGTCTCGGATACACTTTTCCTAACCTTTTAAGCTTATTCCAAACCTAATTAAGTTTAGAATACTCGATTCCCCTTAAAAGCAGCGTCCCTAAGGCTGTTCGGTATAAGTTAGTCACCTCTTCGGACCCGTAACGAGAAGTGCACGACTTGTGGTTAGTAGAGTATGTGTATTGTTATTCATACAATACATGCTGTTCACTGCATCCCCCGCTCCGTTTCACTATGAGAAGCTCCAGTAAGCGACGGATCGTCTATTAATCTCTATTTTAATCCCTTTTCGTTTCATAATAAAGATAACCTCCATAACCTCCTTAACCATAAGCCTCAATACGTTAATCTACTCTACTACTCATCGAAACTAGCCATAATAGTATATTATTTTATAATACCAGTCCCGTATAAGGAATATGTAATAGTATATTAATTTAAATAATACTATTCTCGGGACTTTTTATATAAATAATATTATCCCCTTATTCTTAAAGTATATCGAAAACCAAAATACCTAACTTATAAGGGACTATACCTAAAAACTAGCCGAATAGGAGTTCACCCAGTAATTTAAAATTCAAGGATAACTCAAGGACGAACAAAACAAAGTTATAAAAAAGGAAGAATCCCAGGAGATTACCCAAGAAACTACAAACACAGTACCGTTTAATGGTCTAGCCCCAAAGTAACTAAAGGAGATCACTTTAAAAACCCTAAGAATTTATAATAAGTATAGTACTTATATTAAACACTAGGGGATTATATAATATAATTATTCAAAAAAGGAGAAAGCCTATGAACTCATTAATACCTAGATCTCTACTATAATCGACCCATTAATACTTGCACCAGCTCGTATAGAACTTCTTAAGAACAAAGAGATTAATCTACAAAATCTAATTACCATTTTAAAACAATAATACACCTTAACAAAATCAAATAGTCTAATCACTATTCAAAAAAACTATAATAACATAATAATAAAAACTAATACCAGCGTTAATCCATCCATCTAAATCACTGAATAACATAAGACTTTCCTTTAAGTTAACGAGTATAATATACCCAAAATTCAAGGCCTTTTAACCACGAAAACCTTCCTATAAACAGTTAAGCAACACTTTACTCTAACATAAGCAAATACAAAACTTACATAAATTATCACACAAAAGCATACCGGAAACCGAATTCCATTACTCACCAATTACGGAGAGATCTTTACAGATTTACTCCACGAAAACATAATTTACGGGAAATCTCAGGGCTAAACTACTAGCATCTTTATAACCCTAGCGGGCCATTCCAAAAATAATATCCAAAACGACCAGGGTACCACCAAGAATAACACACAAACTAACTCATACTCTTATAATACAGTCCACCCAAAGTGGGCTCTGAACAACTACGCCAACGTGGAATACGCCCTTATAAGCTCCTACCCCCATTTTAACTATATCAACCTAAACAAAAAGGAATATAATAGGATCCGAAATCGGCTAAATAATAAGAAATAGGACAACCTACAAACCAAAGTCGCTTATAAAAAGTGACTTCGAACTAATAACAGAATTATGAATAGAGGATTCCGGAATAAGTATAGTGGAAACAAACCAAAAAAAGGTGGTCTAGTTTACCCTTTAAAAGAAAAACAAGATCCCAAGGTTATTAAACCCCCGGAATACCCTAATAATATAATTACCATTTATATTTATTCCTCTCTCTTAAGGGAAGCAACAAATTAGACAAAAATACCCCTAAACGCTTTTTCTATACTATTTTATAAACTACACCCTCTCTCAAATTCAACAATCATAGATAACTATAATACTACTCACCTTATTAATAACCTTAACCTTCTAAAACTAGGATCCTATAAGACGGTCATAAGTAATAAACGAATAGAGTTAAGTATAACCTTATTCCTAATCCTCGGAAAAGGGAAACGTATACTAAGGAACTTTCTAACCAGGCCTAAAAAACCAAATACCCAGAACCTCGTTCTAAAAAACGTCTATTACATAGAAAACTTTCACATTAACGTTATTTCAAAAGCCCTTTTATATAAGGCCGGAATATAATACTCAGGCCTAAATTATATACTTTGTGTTAAAACCCACGAAAATAGTATAATACTTAGACAACTAGCCAAAAAGGCTAATTTAGTCTTCCTCGGATATAAACCCCGTTCCTCTTATGGTCCACGAACTACAATACTTTCCAATAACACTAATATAATCGCCCTAAATCACATTAAGACTCAGCCTAGGAAACGACCATTATATGAGATGCGTGGCGAAAAGTAAGACACCGCCGACTTATGGCACCTTCGTTCAGGACATCTAAGACCAGAAGCCTTAGAGCGTCTAGTCTATAGCGCTCGAGGGGTCAGGATCAAAGCGCCCCTACGTTTAGGATACGAGTATTATACAACTACTCATACTAAGAACGTCGTTTCCCAAAGAACTTCGGAACACAAAACTATTTACTTATTGTCGCAAAAGTGGAACCACAATTACGGGACAGTAATTGTGGGCTATATGATGACACTTATATTACCGTATTTCGTAGAACCTTTTTAATTATCCAAAAAGCTATAACAATAACAAATAAGCTTTTCTTATTAAAGATGAGTTTTTAGGATAACTTTTTATATTCCCGCGTATAGAAAAGACTCTCTTATAGGTCTTCGAGGTGTTACACCTATTCGAACACTGGGTCCAGAGACAACGAGGACTATCCGTATACAAAATACGGTAAAATATCGACCGTTCAGTGATTATAATCAACGGCGAAACTACATATTAACAGTGAGCAGAAAAAGAAGGAATTAAAATAGAACTACCCCCTCCTTATATAAAGGAGCTAATAGGAGGCGGCGAGAAGGCTAACCAGGAAATCATTACTAGAGTAATCAAAATAATGTCTACGGCTAGCCTACCACTAAAACTATAGATGGAAATTATTATACAACGGCTTACTTATATAATATGAGCTCGTAAATAAATAATAATTAAATCTTATTAAATTAAGTGGAGGAAAAGTGGTTTTAGAATTACTTTTAATAATGGACGCCGGAATATGTGGCTATGCATACCAGAGACCTCCGTCCATACTAGGGTTGGATTTATACTTATAGTTACCGAGTATACCCTCTTAAATAAGAGTATAAAAAGGGAATGAATAAATAAAGGTTTAAGGTAGAACTTAGGGGATATATCGGATACTTAGTGGACTACGTCCTAAATACCCATAACTTATACAAAATCTGGATCCCCTTACTTAACCAAGTTATTATTATACGTAATATAATATTTAACAAAACTAAGTTTTACTTAAAAAATAACATAATAACGGTAATCCCCATTCTTATAATTTAGACCATAATAGAAGAGATTAGGGAACCCTCTAAGGAAATAAACCTAGTATTTAAGGTCCTCGGAGTAATTAATGAAACGGAGCGGGGGATGCAGTGAACAGCATGTATTGTACGAATAACAACACACACACTCTACTGACCACAAGTCGCGCACCTCTCGTCACGGGTCCGAAAAGGTAACTAACTCGTACCGAACAGCCTCAGGGACGCTGCTTTCAAAGGGAATCGAGTATTCTAGACCTAATCAGGTCTAAAATAAGCTCAAAAGGCTAGGAAAAGCGTATCCGAGACTAGGTTACTTTATTACTTAGTGGTAAACCAACCTTTATATAAAGTATTATATACTATGGTTACGATAATAATGTTAATAACAAAAATAGGTAAAACAAATGAATATTTTTGTCGAGGAGGCTCCCCCCGAGGTGTGTATTGTATATATATAAAGGCCTGATTAGGTCTAAAATACTAAAAGAAAGTCTCTCCTTATAAGGGGTCGTCGTCGTCGTACCCTAACCATTATCCCGAAAATAAGCCGTACACTTCCCTTACCCGGTTTCAATTATCCCCTTATTTTAGTTCTAAGCTTTAGTATACCAAGATAATCCTATAAACGGGTAAGCTAAATAAAAAAAAAAGGAAACTAGTATACATAAAACCTGATTAGGTGTATTAGTTACGAAAATCGTACCTCTAGCCTTCCTTAGGTGGTTCCTCCAACCTTATCTAACACTCCCTTTCCACTTTCTCCACTATTACTATTTTATTCTAATACACCACCGTATTATTCCGGTTATGTCCTTACCACTAATTAGGTCTAATAGGTTCAAAAAACAGCTCCCAAGCTCTTATTTAGTACACCACAAATTAGTATAGGTCATTAATCCTATTTATAAACTCCTCCCTAGTATAATCGGTAATCTTCTCACAACTAACCTTCATAACCTTCTTCCGTTTTTAGCACTTAATCTTATACCCATACATAAGGACCTCCCGATCAACCTCACAGTCCTATGCTCATCTTCGGGCTACTTATATCAAAGCGGTCAAATCGTATAAGCAAGGGGACGTCGGGGTCACCTCCGGTTATAGTAACTAAGAGAAAAAGGGCTTATCGGGCAAATCGTCCAACGGGTTAGATAAGCCTAAAAATATATTGGAATTAGTACCACTAGTAATCAATAACGGGTTATTACTAGTATTCTAAGGTTAATTAGGTAAAAGCGGTTTCTTAGAGGCCTTCTTCAGCTTCTTATTAGTGGCGGTAATATATTTATTAATGGATTAGCGAGGTTTATTACGAAAACTATAATCCATCCCCACACTATAAAACTCCTAGGTAATCCAACTAATCCATCTCTAATACATAACTCTAATGCGGTTAATGGTGGAGTAATAGGTCCAGGAATATACCACCTACGGCGCATTGTGATTTTCTCGAAAAATAACTCGAAGCCATTCCACTATGAAAACACTATACCCATAACCATTAGGCTACTAAACCATATCAACGACGCCCAATGCTGCTCGAATAACCCTAATCAGGTCAGATCCGGTACCCATAACTTAATACCATAACGTTAAGTTATGTATATCAACTAAAAACCATTATTCCGAAAACCCTACACTCTACATACTATTAAACTAGAAAATGTAACCTAAAACTTAGTTAATAAAAACGCCTATAAAGTGATTTCCGTTATAGACCATAATAAAATAAACTAAATTAGTTCCGTGGATACATATTTTCAGTTAGTCAGAGTACGGTCTAAGTTATTAAGGGGTTAAGGGCACATCTCCCCAGGGTTATATAGTAATCTCAATATTAATGCCCAGGGCTTCTAAATCTCACCAAGCCATCATAGCAACAACTTCCACTTCCCCGTATTCAAACCAGTCCCTTTGTATAATATTCCCTTATATATTATAATAATCTTTAAGAATACGAGTAACCATATTCGGGGCCTAACCCATCCACCATCCCTAGTTATCGAAACCGGCCACCCATTGCGTTCATAGAGTCATAGTTACTTCTAAACTTTGTATAGGAAACCATAAGAGAGCCGGAACTAGCATCTTATCGTCTAATATAAGTGTATTTTACGGGTACACAAAGTTCATATATTACCCATCAGAATCCATAACCCCGGTAAGTAATTAAAACATTATTAATAATACATATCAGGAGTCTTTAGGTCTTATAACACTTCCTTATACCAGATCAAACGCAAATTATTGAGCAGGGTCGAATCCCATAACTGTGAACCTATGAAAAAGGGTCCTAGTATAATTATTATCCCAGAAGTTAACTCGGTTTAGGATAACCAACATAATAATATTTATGTATAAGTAGTATAATGGAAAAAGTAGAGAAGTTAACGATAATTATATAAAATAGGTCGAAAAGGAAACCTTATTTCTGATTAGGTTAGGTTTATTGTAGGGAAGTGGAAGATAAGAGGTGAAGGTCGAGGAGTGGGTTATTTGTTTATTGGTGTAAGGTGAGTTGATTCCTGAATTAGAGCTAAGAGCGACTTTAGGTGAAAAGTAGGTGGTCTCGTAAGTCGAAAAAGGAAGGGTAGGTCGCTTTATATACCCTTCCTTCGGACGAAAAAGTGTATTAAAAAAAATGAATTAGTCCCTTTTTATCTAATTAGATGCCTATTACAGTTCCTTAGCTAAATCGGAAAGTCCTTTAGTGAATTAGTACTACCCTCAGGGCTAGTATAAGAGGGCACCTTTTCTTCCACCTTTTTCTTCCTTATAATAACCATTACTACGTCCCTAATCTTAGCTCCTCGACCTGATCTGGTGCTCTATAACTCAATAGTATACCTCCAAAGGACATTAACCATAAGTGTAACCGAATAGCTCCTATTACAAAAGCTCCTTAGTTGCTTAACTACGATCCTCTAAAAAATAAAGGTTCCTTTATCACCATCACCCTTATAAACCTTATTATATATTATTCCTTCCTAACTTCCTACTTTTAGTAGACCTAATTAGAGTATTAGATCACCACTTCCCTCGTTTAGCACCAACTCAAAGATCCCGTCGGTCACCTTTATACTAAAGTTCAGTTCACTAATACCATTGAACATAGTAATACTTATACTAAAATAACCTAACAGTTCTAACTCTCACTCCCTGCATCTCATCCCTTGGTGATCATAAAAAAATACTCTAAGAATAATACCTTTAATCATCGGGTTTTTATTTTACATTCCTATAATAATCATTTTAGGTTTATCACTTAAAAGCTTAGTGGTCAGCTAAACGCTGGGGCTACTCTCGTTATCCATAGAGTTGGTGATCGGAACATAGTTCCTTATTATTATTACGAAGAGCGCTGGTGTATATTACTTTACGGGCCTAATTAGGGCTCTGTTATGGCTTTTTTCTGGGAATACGTCCTTTTTCTTAGTGAATACCAGAACACCTATTTTAATTACCTATTCTACGAGACTAGCTCCGTTTATAATTATTGTAACCCCGTTTTTTATACACAGTATGGGTATAGCGCCCAGTTTACTAATAGTTCTCTTCGTGCAGAGGGTAGTGGAATCGGATCGGCTATCCCTGAAAATATCTCCTCTGTTAACTCAAAGCACTACTTTTAGGAAGATCTCATTACCCTTACTAAGTCTTAGAAATAGACGTATAAATAATCCTACACAAAATCAATTTTAAATATAACTTTCTTTAGTAATAACTCTTAATATATAAAAAAGAAGGACATAGTAGGGGAGGATTCGGGCTAATTAGGTAGAGGAATAAAAGAAAAGAATAAAAGGAAAAGCTAATATTATACTACTCTTTTGTCCCTAAAACATTCCCACTGGTCCCTTACTAGAAGGTTTTCCCTCCTAAAAAACATAATAACAACTTCCACATTAATATTATATACATTTACTTAGTTTATAAATTCTAACAAAATACAAAAATAAAATAAAGAAAAAACTAAATAAATATCTAATTAGGAGTAAAGTACTTAGAAAACAACACTAAATAATGTTAAATATTAAGAGAAGGTAATGTTATGGTATTTATATCTTATCCATACATTCTACTATATCGTTCCATAAAGGGAAATACAATTAAAATATAGCAAAATGCAGGGAAATACACCGAGATATCTAATCAATAACAATAAACGCATCTAATCAGGTCCCAAATAACGAAGAAATACAACCAAATACAAGGAGATATTAGGGTATAAGTGGTCATGAATACGTTATCCAGGCCATCGTCCTAGGTCACTTATCCAAATACGTCCCCAATCCCAATAAAATTTCAAACATTTTAAACAATAAACAATTTCAAATAAAGCAAAACATTAATTCAAACTTTTCTAATTAGACTTCTGTTCTAGTAAAATCCTAGTACTTTACTTTCTCTACTTCCGTAAATAACTTCAGGTTAATTACCATTTATTTACCCAACTACTCCTATACCTCTATATTCTTTTCTAACTCTTCCCTATCCTTTTCCCACTTTTCTTATTCTACTTATAATCTCGTAAATAACTTTAATATAGTTAAATTAAGTTTATCGTCGTCGTCGTTAACCATATTCATATCATCTACGAAATTAGGGAGAACTTATCGGAGTTTATCTCAAAATACTATTTTTACCTATTACGGATCTTCCAACTCCCATAACCCTTCATTTATCTACACAAATCTCTTTAGGCGATAACCTCCATAAGTGTATACAATTATTTCGTCCCCAGCCAACATTTCTAATTAATATAACCCAACTTCTAAGTATACTAACTTAATCCGGATAGGTCCCGTCCATTAGTAATATATTTTTCGTTCCTTTAACTTATTTATTACTCGTTTTTTATCGTAAACGAGAATAAGATCTCTGAACTATAACCGTCGTTACTGCAAAGTCTTACTATATACTTCATTAAACCAATCCGTTCATCACTATCTAATCCAGGCCATATAAAAGGCTACTTCTTCTCTATTTTCGTCCAACTATTAGAAGGCTCTGATATAAGCTAAAAGCTCCTGATCAGGCGTATAGACGTTTACCTAGTCCAGAATCCTCCATATAAAAGTATTAATCTCAATTAGTATAATAACTTCGTAACCATATTCCAAGTAGAAGGGCGTGAATCCGATCAGCTCTCTAACTAACGTTCGGTCTACGAATAACACTATAAGTAGCATAATACCCCAATTCTTCTTCCCTCTATTTAACTAGGTCAATAACACGTATATAAGCATCTAATATCCCTTCTCATTTAACCCGTTTACCCTAATATTATAAGCCGAGATCACTTTCTTATAGTAACCATATACTTAGTTAAACTTATCCACTGCCCTCTTATTTTTAGACCCTCCATTAACGATAATTTCTCCGTAAATCCCATACTAATAAATAACGTCTTCTTATAGGAAATCCACTATTATTTTCGAGGATACGGAAAGCGCCTAACGGGCTTCGGGCTAGCTTATGAACTGATTTCTTGCCTCGATTAGGGCTCATTTACTAATCTATTATACATTAAGTAAAATCCTTAACCAGGGTAATCCCATAAGTATTATCGTAATATGTTAATTATTTTAATAGCTAGGTCGAGCTGCTTAATAAGTTGGGTATGTGGCCACTTCGTATTTAACGGAATTATAAGCTCCCTATTAGAAGTAGTTCTTAAAAACTTTATTAAACATTACATTTCGTCCTTTATAACCTGATTCTATATAAGCTTACCTAATCAGGTCCTATTAGAGTTCCCCATTATTAATAACTTATTACGGGGTCGGGTATTGGTGGGTTAGTCGGCGGAAAAGGTAATTATCACAATATATATATAACTAAACCTTATTCTTAAATTTACGAAAACCGGCTAGTATTACATTATCTAATCGAAAAAGGGTTCTTAAATAATAAACGATTTATCGTATTTCGAATAACTAGGTCTAATTAGGGTCTAGCTAATCTCTGGGTATCGAGAAAAGCGGTGAATTTAACGGAATAACCGGAGACGTAGATCGCAGGTGCTGGGAGGCGTAGGTTATGGACAAGTAGATCTGCGCATTAATGAATTCCTCTAATCGTTCAGGGTCTTCGTATTCGGTCTGATCAGAGGGTCTAGGAGGCTTATATAATAGGCCGTTAACTATAGTATTCTTTTTACTAGGTATGTGTTTAATATTAAAATCGAAAAGGCGAATCTAGGCGATCCATCTTATTAATAATACTCTAGGTAGGTTACTTATCCCTCCGTTCAACTACTCGACGAGGACTTCGGTGTTGATTTCGAGGGTAAAACGTATACCATAAACGTATATTCGGAACTTCTTTAGCGTCATAAGAATAGCCCGTAATTCTAATTTACCGGAGTTATATTTCAACTCTACACCTTTCCATATACCACTTTCAAACTAGGCCACTACCCTTCGACCATTAACGAATTAATATAATACTATACCTTACTTAAATAAATTAGTATTAGTACAAATAATAATCTGTCCAACTTCGGGGCCGTAATCTAATCTAATTAGGATAGGGGAGGTCATTAAAGTGGTCTTTAGGATATCTATAACTTGCTATTAAATACGTCCCTACGTAAACGGTGCACCTTTCCGGAGAAGGTCATATAACAGCCATGCTTTTATCGTAAAGTCTTCTACCTATGTATAGTAAAAGGTAACGATTCCGAGAAACGATTTAACCTCTATAATACTAGTACACTTTGCCCATTCCTAGATCTTTCGAATCTTAGCTTGATTAGGCTAACAGCCGTTGTATCCACACAAATACCCTAAGATCACCACTGCTTCCTACACCCATTACGATTTTTCGGTTAACATAGTATATCCCGAAAGCTCAAAATTAACTAGGACCTTATCAATATTAGCTAAATGTTTATAAACGAATTACCGTATACTAGGAATAAAGGTAATCTCTTCTTTATTATACTACAAAGTTAGGCCCTTAATAACAATATCGTCTAAGAAGGCCTTATAGTAGTATAAGATGAGATTATATAAAATTCTTATTATAATCCACTAGAAATACACTACCAAGTTAGTCCATCCTATTAATAAAGAACAAAATCGAAAAAGTCCTAATAAAATCGTAAACATAGTATAATTTCTATTAGCCGGGTTGAGGGGGACCTAATTATATCTAAAAAAGAAGTCCAGTACAGAAAAGAGTTAATACCCACCGTATTCTTCCGCAAAAGAGTTTACGTTAGGGGGAATAAACGCATCTCGGATAATAATATTATTTAACTTAGTGACCAAATTAATAAGCTAGTATTTCCCGTCCTTCTTTTTAACTAAGAACCATAGATTTCTATACACAATATAACCTTCTTTAAGTATTCCCCACCTAATCCAGTCTCAAAGCATCTCCAGTACCGTATCTTAAATCGTTAACGGGATCAGAATACTTTTCACTTACCAAGTACTATGTAAGATAGTTCGTATCTCTTAAGGCGGGGCTACGAGGGGGTTAACCCTGCCTATATAGGTCCAGTCCCACACAAGGGCCATTTCCCTGTTTAGCAGGATCACTTCTAATAGGTCCTTCTCAGCTTATCTAAGGTGCGGGCACTTCTACAGAATAGCTACCTTCTTCTCGTCTATAAGGTATAATCCTAGCTTTATTTTAGTGAATCTCAGGGTAATCAGGCCTATAAACCTACTAACTTCCTTTTTTAACTATACTCCAGTTACTTCCATCTTCTTAACTTTCCAGAGGGGGTCACCATCAAACGTCGTCCCGTCTAATGGAACGTCGTTAATAAATAGAATTTTCTAATTTTTACGTTTATACATCGTAGTAATAGTGGTGGTTAGCTGATTAAGCTCGGGTTTTTTTGGAATTCTAAGTTTCTTAGCTTCTCATCTCATTTATTTTTTTTTTAAAGGTATAGTATAAGTAGAGAAGGCCAATTAGCATTTTATTGATTTTACACTTACACTAGTCTTATTTTCGGGTTTCCTTCCTTATAATCGTTTCACTTAGGAGGATCTTCACTATTAGAACCTAATTCGGCGTTACTTTTATCGTCCCTACCGTTTTATAACCCTTACAATTATCGGGATATTTACCTATGATATACGCGGCAGCGCAAATAGCGTTAACTAATAGCTAGAACTCTTAGCGAGCTAATACCACTAAAACCGAGATTGTTATGTTTTCGTCTATATTATATAAGACTTTATTACTTTCCTCTAGGTTGGGAATATTCTAATCAGGGCTAGTCCATTCTTTTTCCCCAGTAAACTCACTAATTTTATTATTAAGTTCTAATTTTCCTATTCCTTTAGGGTTACTTAGTAATTCTACTAATTAGGGAAGTAAAACTCTATTCCTCCTTTAACTCCTAATTACGTAAGCCCCATAGGAATATGAATACGAGTATCTCCGATTCTAAGGACTACCCTAATTAGGTTATTAATATATTCCTAGGTAAGCTATCCTATAATTGAGAACGGTCCTCTAAGTAGGGAGGTTTTTACGATACTCATCTTTGTTTCCGATACTATAAAGAAGTTTATAGGGATCTTATGTTCCCTGACCTATATATAACTTATAACACTACCATTAAATTAAGTTCGCCCACTCACTTCTAAAATCAGGGTCTACATCATAACCATCGTCCTTATCACCTATAGGTTGTTCTCCTTAATGTACTGGTCATTCACAATATTAGTCATTACTCCTAAATCCAGGATAGCTATAATCTTCTTATTTTAATTAAGTGTAATACCTCTTATTGAGATTTCGATTTTAAAATAAGGAGTTATCTAAAAACTAGGAAAATAATTCTTTTCTTTACTTTTAATAATGGGGGTGGATAGCTTAGCTAAGGTGGTAAAGACCACTAGGATATACACTTTATTAGGACTATTATTATATCTCTCAACAATCTTAGATATAATCTTTTTATTAGGCTCGTCGTCGATAATACTAATTAGACCTAAGAGCACCGGGAAGTACACATTGTTTACCATTTGCTCATTTAACAACTATTAAGCCAAGTTGATCATATAAAAACGGTATACTAGCCACATCTTCATAGCTATATAATTAGGCACCTACACCGAACCACCCAACTTTCAAAGAGCTACTTAGGTAACTACAACGTTATCGTCCACTACTTCCTGGGTCCAATTAGGCGTAGAGTTATATTAATCCATTATTAGAATATCGTATTATATCGTTATCACCTCCCTTATTTAAGAACGAGGTACCTCGGATCCTTCTCATAAGACTTCTTTAACCTCTAATTTATGGGATTAGATTAACGAATTACTATTTTTTTGAGAAATAGGTTTCGTAATCCCTCTTTAAATAACTTTCCTCGTTTATTCAAGGCCATCCCAACTTCTTTATAGGAGGATCCCTACTACGTTATTACCCGATCTAGTGGTTATATAAGTCTTGGCCTTGGAAATTACTAGGATCGTTACTGTTGTTTTAGGCCTTAGAAGGAACACTAATACGTATACGATAATACTAAGAGTAGGCGCCGGCTAGGGTATTTGTATTAACTAAGAGAAGGGTTGGCTAATTTAGTTATTTAAAATGGTCCCCGCTATAGTTATAATACTTAGGAACAATTACTAGTTTTTTAAATATCTAAGGATCGCTAGTTGGTTAGGTTAATATTTGTTTTGGGTTTCCGAAATAATATAATCGGGGACCTAATCAGTCTCCCCTAGAGGGTTAAGGAGGTCTCCGTATCGGTAATTATTATCGTAGAACGTAAATAGACCAGTTTGAACGTCCTTTAGGAATTATTCACATCACCAGAATTACCGACCCGAGCACCTATTATATTAATAACGTCCCGCTGGTCCGGGAATAAACCCCGGTTTATTCCAGTTAGATGGTCCCCTTTATACAGGATTATAGGGTTATTATCTAAGTGATTATGGGTTATATAATTGGTGAGGTGGGCCTTATTAGTACGGTGATCCCTAGGGATTCTAATTTATTGAGTACATTAACTAATAATAGATTTGTATGGACGGGGTATTCTAAGCCTAATCAGGCTATTATTAACGGTTCTCTATAACTTAGATAGCTAATTAGAGGGCATCCAGTTTATTAATGAGATCGTCGATTCTAGTCGGGCCCATTATAATTATGTCCTTACCTAATTAATACTGCTAAGTTAAAGAGGGGGACGTAGCTTATTTTATAAACGTAGTATAAACCTGATTAGGCCCAGAGTCTCGTTACGCTACTAATTGGGGATCGTTGTCCAAGGAAGCGTTATTACTAAAAGCCTTACCCCACCGGGATTCCTGGCTGATCCAAATAAGCAGACGGTCCCGGTAGTCGTTGAAGTCTCCGGAATTGAATAGTTCTCCCGTGGTCGTTTTCATTTATAGAGCCGCATTAGTCGTCACCATTTTTATAAAACGGCATACAATAGTTTCAATTAGTTCTAGGTCACTTATCACCGCCTTCTTTTAACGAAGAGCCTTAGCTTTAATGTTTTCGACCTTTTAAAAGAGTTTTACTACTCCTTTAAGATCATTATTCCTAATTAGGGGTCCCTTAGTAAAATCACAAAGTTACTTATTTAATTTAAGGATATAGTCCTTATCTAAGTAGCCATAGATCTTAAGTATATACTTTTTTGTAGCCTCCTAGGAAATCAACTCAATCTCCACTTTAACAATTTCCTAGTACTTATTTACTAAGTACTAAAAAAAAGCCTTTACCTTATCCTAATTAGAGAAACTAGTTAAGTCCACTTAGGTTTTAAACTTCTTTAGGAAACTAGAGATGTTATTACTAGTAAACTTAGGAGCCCCTTTTGTCCTTAGTGCGGGCATTTTAAGAACAGGCCCTTTACAGCTTATAACTTAGATAATCCTCGTTAAGTCGATAATAGGATCCAAATTAGAGGTCTAATTAAAGCTGGACGGAGTAAGGGAAGGGTTATTCTTATCGATCCTCTTACCTTTATCGTCCTTCGTATCTCAATCTAGGCCAAACAAGTTATCCGGGCTAGCGTCTTCAGCGTCTTCCTCGAAGGCTCGGGGTTACATATTCCTAAATAATTCTAGTAAAAAAGTAAACATAATAGTATTCTAATTTAACTAATTAGGTTTAGTAACTCATAATAATTACTATTTTTATTTAGAGTTCGGGTATAATAAAGGTGGATAATGGTTTTTCGGAAAAAAAAGGGGGGGGAGTAGTTTTAGGGGTTATAATTCTCATAAAATCCACAATAATATATAGTTAAGTTCCTTAATAACAACTAAGGTTACTAGGGCAACGGTGGTTAGGGCTAAACGTAGGATTACTCGCCCGTAGTGACCAAAGTAAAGGGAGGCCTATTTAGTAAAGATTAATAACGGTCTTAGGTTAGTAAAACATAACCCTATTCACGATGTTAACTAGTGGTTAGTCACCTAATATTCTGAATTTATTAAGGTCGTATAATCCGTCCATAATATCTGGGAATAGCTAATCAGGCCAAGGGTTCGTATCTGGACCGATCCGTTTATCCACTTATTATTACTTAAATATTTAAAGTTGAACAAATTAGTAATAAAAATTCCAATATTCATCATCGTATCTATTGTTCTTGCGGGTCCTTCCGGCTAGCTATTCTTTCTTCTGATTATCGTATAAGCGTTTTTTTTAGTTTAGTCGGATCGTATTAGTTAATATTTCATCGTTTAAATTATATCTCGAAGCTTCTCGTGTTCTCTCTCCCTTATTGGGTTCGTATTTAGCCTATATTAACTAGGAGGGAGGGAGGGCTGATAATTATGTAAAATAATCTTTTAAGGTCTCTAGTGTTCCCAAATTCTTTTTAACCAAAAAGCATCTTATTCTTCTAGTTAGGCTAAAGGAGATCCTATTGCTCGTTTTCCTTGCGTATTCTTTGTTATTCTTTTTTTAAAGAGGAGGGGGGTAAATAATATAAGTAGTAATAAGGAGATTGGGTATTCAATTCACCCACGAAGTACTAGTGAAATGGAGCGGGGGATATAGTGAACAGCATGTATTATACGAATAACAATACACACACTCTACTAACCACAAGTTGTGCACCTCTCGTCACGGGTCCAAAGAGGTGATTAACTCATACCGAATAGCCTTAGGGACGCTACTTTTAAGGGGAATCGAGTATTCTAGACCTGATTAGGTCTGGAATAAGCTTAAAAGGCCAGGAAAAGTGTATCCGAGACTAGGTTACCTTATTACTCAGTAGTAAACCGACCTCCGTATAAAGTATTATATACCACGGTCACGATAATAACATTAATAACAAAAATGGGTAAAACAAGTGAATATTCTTGTCGAGGAGGCTCCCCCCGAGGTGTGTGCTGTGTATATGTAGAGGCCTGATTAGGTCTAAAATACTAAAAGAAAGTCTCTCCTTATAAGGGGTCGTCGTCGCCGTGCCCTAACCATCATCCCGAAGATGAGCCGCGCGCTTCCCCTGCCCGGTTTCATTAACTATACCAAAGTAGTAATAATACTAAACAATTAACGGTTATCACTTTAAACTCTAATACCATAAAGATTTACACTATAAAGAAACGTCTCGGTAATGGAAAGAGGGAATCCTAGACGGCTTGGGGGATGGGCGTTGACCCCCAAAACGACTTTAATACTAGAATATATACCTAGAAACGGAAAAAGGGGGCTCACTAGTATAACACTTAACACAAAAACTACTAAAGGACTATTAGTGAACACAAAAGATAACTAATATAAATCGGGCGTCGAGGACAACATAAGCGTCTAAAACGAGGACCCTACGCAAACTAAACACCAGAGCAAAGAGGGTACCTTAAAAACACAAAAACCTAATATCAACTCTTAACCTCAACCTATAAGGCCGTATACGATAATCGAGGAGGGGAGCACCGCAGGGGATACAACGGAGCGGGGGATGCAGTGAACAGTATGTGCTGTATCATACAACACACACACTCTACTAACCACAGGTCGTGCACCCTCCGTCCCGGGTCCATGAGGGTAACTAACTCGTACAAAACCGCTCAACCAGAACTACAATCTAGGTAAGGAGACACCTCAAGACCTGATCAGGGCCAAAGAGGGGTTCCGGCCTTAAATATAGACACTGGTGAGTGTTAGGGCCTTGTTTACTCGGTGGTAAAGCAACCTCCGTACTATTCGTAGTATATAATCCAAGTAAACGAGTAAAAAGAGCTCTGAATACGTTTATCTAACTAACAATGCTTATTGACGTTCTGTAATGTGTTATTTTTTTTATGGTCCGTTATTGTGTCCTCCGCTAGAAATGCGTCCCCAGTTCCCCTCTCTCAAATAGCTCGCTGGCGCCTGACTAAGGAAAAACCCGCTTAGCGTAAGCATTTCCCCCTACACGGTTTCAATCGTCCCCTTATTTTGGCTCCAAGCTCCTGCGTACTAAGATAATAAACAACATGTAGGAAGGGAAATGAAGGAAATGATTAGATTATACGAACAAAAGCCTGATTAGGTCCATCGGTGGTGTAGGTTATAGCGTTACGAACCGCTGAGCCCCTCCTCGATCTTTGCTTTATGTGTGGCCTCTCGCTCCTCTTTCTCCTGCGTCTCTCTTTAACGACGCTTCTCGTTTTTACAATTATGTCCTTGCTAGTTATTAAGTTAAGTAGGGGTAAGGAAAGGCTCCTATACTCTTGTACGTATTACTATGAACTTATAAGGGTTATTTACTCGTTTAGTGAACTCCTCCTCTTTATAGACTATAACTAATTGAAAATTCGCAGTGGCCACCTTATTGCGTCGTCTGATTAGGTGTTGATAACCTCGTGCAAAGTATTACTACTTATTTTCGTAATTATAAAGTGTATTATATATAATATTACTTAGGACGCTGGTATTATGAGGGTACTCGGGAGGTATTAGTGATCGGGTTATAGGTAATATAATAGGTTTTATAGGTCGCTATCTCGGCTTGTCCTTCTTAGAGGTCTAATCAGGCTTACCTCCCCTAAGTATAACGTTATTATTATTATTATCGGGCAGAGCCGCTACGTCCTCCATAACCTACTTAGTAGTCCACACAATGTAGGCCTTACAGGGTTTCGGGTATAATAGGCCTCCTCTAGGGTAATCGTAGAACTTTTATGTAATCTAATTAACTCATCGGCAATACACAATCGGCCTCTGGGTATTCAATTACTAAGAAGTCTAAGAAAAGGCTAACTTATGGGATACTACGTTCTCGTGGAAGATGATGCGGAACTATTCTACTATATGAATACTATACCCCTAGCCGTCAAGTTATTAAGGGCTATTAACCATAACCGTGCTTATACGAATACACCTAATCAGGGGTCTCGGGGGCGCCCATAGCCTTATACTAAAAGAGAAGGTTATGTATATCAATTATGAAGCACTACTTAGAGGAACCCATACTCCATAGATTATCGTACTAAAGTGCGTGTCCCATAGTCTGGTTTACGAAAATGCTAGTAAAGTGATTACCGTTATGAACCGTAACGAAGTAGATTAGATTAGCTTTACAGAGTTTAAGTTTAGTGTGGTCAACGTACGAGCTAAGTTGTTCTAGCTTAAGGAGCACATCTCCCCAGGGCCACGGAGTTAAATAAATTATAACGCTAGCCTTTTTTAGGTCCCGTCTCATTAGTGTAATAGCTACTTTAACCGAGCCCATCTCAAGCCACTTCTGTTGTTGTATAAAACCCTAAGTATTAAAGAGGTCTTTTAAGATACCATCGGCCTTAGTACAGCTCCAAAAATCCTAATTACCGTCAACTACGAAGCCGGTAATGTAATAAGCCTAGAGTTCTACTATTACTATAATACTCATCGGCGAATACCATTATAGTACAGGGTTTAACTTATCATCAGGCGTCGGGGTACCTACTAGCCGCCTCGGGTTCATATATCCAATACTTAGGTTAAATATCGGGCCAAGCGGTCTCGTATTATCTAACACCTTAAAAGTAGAGTCTTTTGCTCGTTTAACATCGCCTTATACCTAATTAGGTGTATATTAGCGATTAGTAATACTACTTATAGCGATGTAGATATTTAGGCGGTTTTGTGTATATTAGGCACCCTAAATGTTTGCTTATTTTATGGGGGTAGTTATAATTCTGGTTATTCTTATTATAAAAGGAGTATTATAACTATTATAAAAGGAGTATTACGACTAAACCTAACTAAAAGAAAAGAAGTGGTAATATAATAATATTTATACGATTACGTAGTTCAGCTATTAGTTAAAGTAAGGGAGGTAAAAGGATTATTTAAAAATGAGAAGAGTTTAATAAGAAGGCGTTAAACCTGATTAGGGCTAAGGACGTAGGAAAAAGAGCTCTGAGTGTATAAGGGAAGGAGGGTAAGTTGTTATTTATAAGGTCCGGGTAGTAGAAAGTTAAGGGAGTAAATTGAAGTTGCATTTTAGACCAATACGAGAGTATTAATTAATAGTGAGATATTACTCTGTGGATTATTTTTATTTATTTAGTTGGTGTATTAAGGTAGGTACGTGGTTATTAGGAAGGTAGGGGGGGCTGATTATTGTGTTGCTTTTCTTTTCTAGTGGAGTAGGTGCGGTGATTTATTTTAGTCTTTATTAGACCGGCTATTCCTTCCTTTTTCTAGCTACTATTAAATCCGGGTTATAAACTCCCTACATTAGCTCATTATAAAAGAGCCCTTTCTCTCCTTCTCAGATCTACTTCTTCCCAGCTAACAACAACCTTAACCACCTTTTATTAATCTCTACTATTATATCCCCAATTCCTCGTTTTTAGACCTAATCAAATAGTCGCAATGCCTCCCAAGGAAATCAATTACAAATACAAATGCACTACTCCGAGCCCTAAGACTCCATGGTTTCTCGATTACCCTTACCCGAAGAGTGGCCGGTATATCACCGTTAATAACACTAACTTTATCGTAGGTCCTCACATTTTATAGTTTTTTCTTCCTCTAGGGTTAATCAGAGTTATAGATCTTAGCTTCTCTTATTTAGGCCCGTCTCGAACCACCTATCGGGTTATTATATTATAAGGTCTAGTTCACCGACGCTGTTAAGTATAGCAATATTTACACTAAGGTGGCTTAACAATTCTAATAAACCCTTCCCACTTCTTATCTAAGCCTAATTATACATAAATATAATCCTAATAATACATTTCACCATTAGGTTTTTATATTATTAACCCACCAAGGACACTTCGGATTTCTAGAATAGAAGTTTAGAGGCCAGCTGAACGCTGGTGCGGTTCTTGCTGTCTATGCGATTAGTGGTCGGAACCGTATTCCCTGCTGTTATTATAAGGAACGGTGGTGTACATTACTCGCTAACCCTGATTACAGTGTTATTATGGTTCCTTTCTGGGAGTATATGCTTTTGCTTAGTGAGTATAGTAACACTTACTCTAATTGCTTTTTTTATGAGATTAGAACCTACTATTATTATTATAACCCTGATTTTTATGTAATGTATAGCTACGATGCTTAGCTACCCAATGGAAGTATTCGTAGTAAAGTTAGTTGATTAGTTATCCCTAATAACACCCCGATGGTTAATTCGTAGTACTACTTTTAGGAGGATATGGTTATAATAGAGGTAGAATAGTAGTAAGAATGCGGTTATGGGAAGGCCTAGTCCATCCTACGGTTAATCTTATTCAGCGATAGTAAGCGGTTCGTGACTCTGAAGGACATAGAGTATTTAGACTAGCCCTAATTGGGTTTATGTATACTGGTCGGGATAGGAAATAGGGCGCTGGTTTTCGAGTTAAGGTACTTCTCGTCTTTAAAGTGCTTCTAAGGGTCTTAGAAGGAAGGGCTTTTTATCTATTACTATAATAAATATTATGAGTTTTTCTTTAATGTAAATAGCAAAATACAAAGAGAATATAATAAATAAACTCTAATCAGGGGTAAAGTGCCTGTCTAAGTGTTCAAAGGTAATGTTAAATACCACTGGTGCGTCTTCGAAATATAGGAAAATACTAAGGAAATACGTAGTAATGTCGCCCTATATCAGCAAAACGTTGCTATAATACAGCTCGATGTGCGCAAAATGTAAGGAAATGTAACTAGATGCAGCTAATCAGGGCTACGATATAAGCAAAATACAACTAAATACAAGTCAAATATAAGGAAATATTGGTTAGATATTAGGGGGGGGGGCCAATATAAGGGAACAGTGCACAATATCAAGGCATCTGGTTACTTAAATAATAATTCAAAAAAAAAAAAAAAAAGGCAACAACTTTACAACAATTGCACAAGGAAAACATGTTTACTGTTAACTGATTAGGTCCCGGTACTAGTAAAACTCTGGTATTGTGCTTTTTCTACTACTAATAGTGGTTATAGGTCGACTATAACCTTTTTACTTAACCGTTCCCATATCTCAATATTCTTTTCTAGTTCTTTTTTTTCCTCTACCCATTGGGCTTATGCTGCTTATAATCTTGTGAGGGGCTATGAAGTGGCCTAATCAGGTGTATCGTCGTCGTCGTTAACTCCTAAGCCGTTTAGTAAACTTAGGAGGGCATCTCACAACTCATCGCAGAGTTCATTCTTCGCCTAATAAGGGTCTTCTAGTTCCCACAACCCACTATCTTATTATACGAACTTCTTAAAACGGTATCCTTTATATATTTATTACGTTATTTCGTCCCCAGCTAGTATCTCTAGGTGGTATAAAGAAGTCGTTGAGTGTACAGCCCTAATCCAGAGAAGGCTAGTCCATTAATAGTGAATTTTTTGCTCCTTCAACTTATCAATAACTCGTTTCTCATCATAAACCAGTACAAGGTCTCCTAACTATAATCGCTCCTTCCAAAGGGTTTTTACGTATATATTATTAAATTGGTCAGTCCACCATTAACGGACTTTAGTGACGCGAATAGCAGCTTCCTCCCTATCTTCGTCCAATTACTAGAATACACGGATCTACGCCGAGAGCTCCTAATCAGGTATACGGACGTCGTTCCAGTCCAGAATCCTCCATATAAGGGTATTAAACTCGATTAGAGTAACGGCTTCATAACCGTTTTCTAAATAAAAGGGCATAAAACCAGTTAACCCTCTAATAGTCGTTCAGTCTACAAACAACACCGTGTACAGCATAGTGCCCCAATTCTTTCTCCCTCCATCTAACCAGGTCAAAAGAGTATGGGTAAGCACCTAATAACCTTTCTTATCAAGCCCGTTGGCCCTAGTGTTATACGCTGAGATAATTTTCCGATAAAAGCTATACTTCCAATTTAGGTCTTTTATTACCCCTTTATTCTCTAATCCTCCGTCAACAATCATTATCCTATAAACCCCGTGGTAATAAATAACGTCTTCTTATAGGAAATTCCTAATGGCCTTAGATATTATAAAGAGGGTTTAACGGGCTTCCGGCTAACCTAATAAGTGATTCCTTACCTCAATTAGGGCCCATTTACTAATCCATTATACGTTAAGTGAGATCCGGGTCTAAGGTAACCCTATAAGTATTGTGGTGATATACTGGTCATCTTAGCGGTCTAGTTGGGCTAGTTAGTAAGCCGGGTATTCAGCTACTTACTTTTTGACGTCCTCCTATACCCCTTACTAGAAGTAGAGCTTAAAGACCCGCTGGAACGTTATATTACGTCCCCGATGACCAAATTCTTTGTGGGCTTATCTAATCAGATCTTTTCGGAGTTTTTTATTATCGATAACTCGTTGGGGGGTTGGGTATCGGTGGGTTGGGCATCGGAAAAGGTAGCCGCTCTTTATTATAAATATCCATACCCAGGCTTTAAATCTCGGGTAGGCCGCCTTTGTAATTTTATCTGGTCACAATAGGGTATTCAAATAATAAATAATCTGTTGTGTCTCGTCCAACTAGGTCTGATAAGGGCTGAGCTATTTGTAAGGTATGGAAAAGAGAGGGGAGTTCAAGGGAATAGACGTAGCGTCGGGTCGGGTGGTTTAGGATGCGTAAGTGGATACTAAGTAGATTTGTGTATCGATGAACTCTTCTAGTTTATTGGGGTCTTTATATTTAACTTAATTAGATGGGCTTAGAGGTTTATGCAATAGCCCGTCTACCGCTGTGTTCTTTTTCCTAGGTAAGTGTTTAATATCGAAATCAAAAAGCCGAATCTATGCGATTTATTATATAAATAAGGCACCTAGTAAATTACTCGCCCCGCCATTCAACTAACTAATTAGGACTTAGGTATTAGTCTCTAAAGTGAATTATACGCCATAAATATACATCCTAAGTTTCTTTAGAGCTATTAGAATAGCCCTTAATTCGAGCTTACCCAAGTTATACTTAAGCTTAGTGCCCTTTTAGATACCACTTTCGTACTAAGCGACTATATAATACCCATCGACTAGTTAATAGAGCACCGCTCCCCAGCCCGCTAAGCTAGCATCGGTGCAAATAATAATCTGACCAGCCTCAGGGTCGTAATTAAGTTTAATTAGGATAGGAGACGTCGTTAGGGCGTTTTTTAGGACGTCCATTACTCATTATTAGATACGTTCCTAGGTGAATAGTACGTTCTTCCGTAAAAGCCTATACAAAGGGGCCACCTTTTCAGTAAACTTCTTAACCTAGGATCAGTAAAAAATAATAATACCCAAAAAGGATTAGACGTCCCTAATAGTATAATAGGTTGCTCATTCTATAATCTTCTGAGTTTTAGCCTAATTAGGTGCCCGGCTATTATAACTATAGAAATAACCTAGTATCACCGCCGCTTTTTATGCCTATTAAGACTTCTTGGCCACCACTATACACCCCACTAGTTCAAAGTTAACCAGAACTTTATTAATATTAATTAAATATTTATATATAAAACACTGCACACTAGGGATCGAGGTAATCTCTTCATTATTATATTGGGAGGTAGGGCTTTTAATACCGATATCGTCGAGGAAGGCTTTATAGTAATAGGGGATAAGATTATACAAAATTCTCGTTATAATCCATTAGAAGTATACTATAGAGTTAGTCCAACCCATCAGTAAAGAACAGAATCGTAATAGCCCTAAAAGCGTCGAAAAGGTCGTATAATCTCAGTTCACTGGGTTAAGGGGAACCTAATTATAACCTAAGAAGAAGTCTAATACCGAAAAGAGTTAATAGCCGCCGTATTCTTCCGTAAAAGCGTCTACGTTGGGGGGGATAAACACATCTCAGATCATAATACCATTAAGTTTCGTAATAGAGTTAATAAGTTAATAGTTATTATCCTTTTTTTTTGATGAGAAACCAAGGGTTCTTATACGTGGTCTACAATTATTTGAGCATCCTACGCCTAATCCGGTCTCATAGCATCTCTAGGATATGGTCTTATAGTATTACGGGGATTGGGATACCCTTCATTTACTATACCTTATATGGAACCGTTTTAATCTCTTATAGTAGGGCTACTAAGGGGTTAACGCTACTCGTATAGGTCCAATTCTACGTTAACGTTATCTCTTTATTTAATAGGATTACTTTTAGTAGATTTTTTTTGGGCTGATGTAGGTGTAGGCACTTTTAGAGAATTGCCGCTTTCCTCTTATTCGTAAAGTGTGTCCTAAGGGTCGTTTCGGTAAAGTGTAGGGTAATCAGACCTATAAAGTGTCCGGTTTATTATTTTATTTTTAGTCCCGTAACCTTCATCTTTTTAACCTTCCACAAGGGGTCTCCTTTCGGAATTGAACTATTTAGTGGTTCATCATTAATTAGCCAGATCTTCTGATCTTTTCTTTTATACATCATAGTAATAATAAAGACGAGCTAATTAGGTGCGGAGTTTGTTAGAAGGTTCTGATTTCGTCGGGTTTATTATCGTTTTTACCGTTATTCAAAGGTGTAGTATAGTCGGAGGAGGCTGGTCACTAGTTTATCGATCTCACACCAGCACTTATCTCTACGGTGGACCTCCTTCCTTATTATTACCTTAGTTAGGAATACGTCGATTTTCGGGGGTTAGTTAGGTTTATATAGTATTTTCGTCTCCATTTCGTAGTTTTTATAATTATATAGGTAATTATTAGTCGCTTACGCAGCTTTACAGACTACTTCGATTAATGGTTAGAGCTCGGGTTTTACTAATATCACTATGATCTCGGCTACTATGTCTTCGTCCAGGGTATATACGATTTCATCCCCACCTTTTAGGTTAGGGTAGGTCTAATTAGGGCTAGGGTCGTATATTCCCCTAGTAAACTCACTAGTATTATCACTAGGATTTAGTTTTCCTATTCCTTTAGGGCGGCCTAGTAGTTTTTCTAGTCGGGGAAATAAAACTCTATTCCCCCTTTTAGTCCAAAGTTTATAAAACCCACTAGGATATGAATTATTATGTTATCTGTTTTAATTATAGCCCTAATTAGGTTATTCGTATACTCTTAGGTAATTTAACTAGTGATAGAGAAGGGTCCTCTAAGTAAAGTAGTGTTGGCGAAGCTTATATTGTTCTCTGGTACTACGAAGAAGTTGGTTGGAACCTTATAATCTCTAATTTAGATATAATTATAAACACCTCTATTAAACTTTAAGTAGCCGTTCTCTTTTAGTGTTAGGGTTTGTATAAAAATTATCGTTTTCGTCGAAGGTAGGTTATTCTCTTTAATATACTAATTATTAACGATATTAGTTATTACCCCTAAATTAAGTATCGCTATAATCTTTTTGTTCTGATTAGGTGAAGAGCCACTAATAGAGACCTCGATTTTGAAGTGTAGAGTTATTTAGGAACTGGGAAGATGATTCCTTTTTTTACTTTTAATAGGGGGGGCTAAAGTGCCGACCTTAGTAGTATATACGATGGGAATCCGGGCTTTATTGGGTTTATTGTTGTACTTATCGATGATCTTTGTGGTTATTTTTTGGTTTATAGTGTTATTAATAGTATTAATTAGGCCCTGGGGTGTGGGTAGGTAAACATCGCCGGTCTGGGTTTCGTCGGAAAGGTGTTAAGTAAGGTTGGTCATATGGAAGTGGTATGCGGACTAGATCTTTATTGCGATATGGTTAGGCACTTGGACGGAACCACTAAATTTCCGAAGAGTAGTTTAAGTAGTAGTTGTATTGTCGTCGGTAATTTCCTGTGCCTGATTAGGTGTAGGGGTAGGCTTTCCGGTTTTCTCGATGTTTATAATAGTCTAGGTTACGAATAGAGTTTGGTTACGGGGGTTATCCCCTGCTATTTAGATAAACTCTTCTATTTCCGACTTATACAATTTTAATGAAATTAAACTAGTCTTCTTAGAAACTAGTTTAGTAATTCTACCCTAAATAATCTTTTGAAGTTGTGTAGGGTCGCCGTGTTTTAATTAAGGAAGGACCACTATACTTTTACTACCCAATTTAGTAGTTATAAAGACCTTAATTTCCATAGTTACGAGAATTGTCGCTGTTGTTTAAGGGGTAGGTAGGTATGCAGAAACGAAGCCTACTGTCACTGGGGAAAGTACACTCTAAGGTGTCTGGACCTGGGGGGCGTAGGGACAACTAATTCCCTTGTCTATAACCTCCTTAGTTATCGCTATAACTTTTGGGAACGATTACTGGTTAACCAGGTAAATAACTAATGTTGGTCTATTAGGCTAATAATAGCGCTGAGTATCCCAAATAATTATATCCGGAACCTAATTAGTCGTCCTTTAAGTTTCTAAGAGGTCGCTATATTAATAACTTCCTTTATAAAAAGTAATTAATCCGGTTTAAACGTTTTTTTGTAGTTGGGTGCACTTTTAGAATGGGCAACTCGTATACCTATTATACTAATAACAATCCGGTGGTCCAGGTACGAACCCAGGCTTCTAAAAGCTAAACGGGCCTCGTTGTTCAAAATTCTGGTGTAGAGTATTATATAACTGCTAGTACGAGCTCTACTGGTATCCACCAGAGTACTATTAACTAGGGGGGGGACGATTCAACGAGTAAGTCGCTTAGTAGCCCATATGAGCAACTCGGGCTAGCCTATAGGCCTAATTAGACGTCTATGGACGAGTCTTAAGGGCCTGAATAGTTAATTAGAGGGCATTAAGTTTATTAGCAAGGTCGTTAATATTAACTAATTCCTTGATGAACACCTCTTTTACTATAATAAGTTAGTGTTTAGTGTCCGGGGTTATTAGGTATCTAAAGTGGGGGCTATGCGGTCGATCAGGGCTGGAGTTACCGGTATAGACGGTATTGACGACTTAAGCGTTATTGTCCAAAGCGGTGCTATCTCCAAAGGCGTTGCCGTATCAGAATTCCTAGCTAATCCATACGAGCAAACTAATCTTATACCTACTAAAATCACTATACTCAAAGAGTTGGGCCACAATCATCGCCATCTGAGTTACTACACTTATCGTAGTAGACTTAGAGAAGTAGCGGGCAATAATTTCGATGAGCTTAGGGTTGGACATCATAAGTTTATTCCAGAAGAGGGCTTTAACCTTAATGTTTTCAACTTTCTAAAAGAGCTTTACTACTCCTTTAAGGTCGTTATCCCTAATCAGGCCTCCTTCGCTAAACTAATAAAATTATTTGTTTAGTTAAAGGGTATAATCCTTATCTAGGTGGCCAAAGGTGTTAAGTATATACTTCTTAGCGGATACCTAAGTAGTTCCCGAGGTTTCGGCTTTAATAATTAGTTGGTATTCGTTAAGAAGGTATTAAGGTAGTATTTTTATCTTTTCCTTATTAGAGAAGTGGGCAAAGTTAGTTTATACTTTGAACTTCTCCATAAAATTAGAGACGTTATTATTATAAAATTTAGGTACTCCTTGGGCTCCGGGCTAGGGCATCTTAATAGTTACCCCTTTATTCTTATTACCGGTCACCTCCTTAAGGGCTTCAACCAGCTCAGCATAGGGGGCTATACTCTGGGCCTAATCAGAGCTTAATAGAGTTTACGAAGTAAATTGCTCGTCGATCCTTTTACCCTTAACGTCGGGGACGTCGTAGGAGGGTGAGGGCATATCGTCCTACGAGGCGTCCCCATCCTTATGAGTCTTAAGTGCTCAGGGTTATATATTCTAGAACAATTCAGAAAAGTCTATAAGTATTGTTGTAGGTTGTTCGGGCTAATTAGGTCAGATATACTATGTAACTAGTTATTTTATAGTATGGGGAGGCTAAATAAATAAAAAGGGATCGTCCATGGGGGGGGAGTTAGCTTATATCGGGGAACATAGTTCTAATAGAGTTTACTAAGCAACTTCCCCCACCACTATCACTACCATTTTAATAACGAAAAACACAGTAATTAGGCCGAAGTGTATAGCTGTTCTTCTAAATACCCTAAGGTGAAGGGTACTCTACTTTATTGACCATCCTAAGGGAGCAAGATCTGCGAAGTGCAATCCCACTTATAATATCGTACTCCTAACTAACGACCATTCTTTCGTATCTGCCGAAACTGTTTAATCTATTCATTCTATTCGAACATAGCTAATCAGGCCGAGGGATCGCATCTAAATTAACCCACTCAAATGTTGACCTTCTGTATAATACTCAAGGTCCGTACAGTCCTTAGTATAAATCCTAAAATAATTCATAATCGTACTATCGTTCTTATTATTTATTCGTATTATTATTTCCTTTTTCTTAGGTCTAATATCTATTCATAGGGTCTGATCAGGTTTATGGGCCCATACTTAGCTCCTTGGTCATTATCGTTTAGTTATAGTCCACTTTCTTTTTCTTATTCGGGTATTACTTAGCTATTTTTCTTAGTGTTTTAACTAAGCCCGAGGTTTTTCGGGGTTCTTCGTATACCCACGTTTAACACGTTAAAACCATCATAATTATCTAATTAAACCAAATATTCATTATTTTATCGATATTACACCTTTATTATATTACGTAGCAAAATTAGGGAGGGGATAATAGTATCATAGTAATAAGGAGATCGGGCATTCAATTCGCCCACAAGGCACCAGTATAACAGAGCGGGGGATACAGTGAATAGTATATACTATATCGTATAATATACACACTCTATTAACCATAAGTCGTACACCCTCCGTCCCGGGTCCGTAAAGGTGATTAACTTATACGAAACCGCTTAACCAGAACTATAATCTAAGTAAGGAGACACCTCAAAACCTAATCAGGCCAAGGAGGGGTTCCGGCCTTAGATATAGACACTGGTGAGTATTAGGGCCTTATTTGCTCGGTGGTAAAGCAACCTCCGTACTGTTTGCGGTATATGATCCAAGTGAACGGGTAAAAAAAGCTCTGAATACGTCTATCTAACTAACGATGCTTACTGACGTTCTGTAATGTGTTTTTTTTTTATGGTCCGTTGTTGTGTCCTCCGCTAGAAATGCGTCCCCAGTTCCCCTCTCTCAAATAGCTCGCTGGCGCCTGACTAAGGAAAAACCCGCTTAGCGTAAGCATTTCCCCCTGCACGGTTTCAGGGACCACGGCCAACCCGTGTAGAAACACCGTCGACAAAGGAACTTACTACTAGAATACGATAAATAGGATAACTTTCCTATACGACGTCGCTTTCCCCACACATCTATATTTTATATAAAATAGTATTAAGAGGGATTTTTTAGTATGTTCATACCTGATTAGTTAAAAGTCCTGAACAAAGTGTCCCTAGGTTATTACACTTTACACTACGTTATATAAGGTGTAATACAATAAGTGAATAACCTGCACTTAAATATCTCTCTAAAAGAGAAACTTCGTTTAGAAGACCTTCCACCACCTCCTAAGTTCTAAAAGAAAACCTTTATAAATTCCCGGGACTACTCTATAATCTCTTTAAGGAAATAACTTATAAGGAAATCCGTAAACTTATAGAGAAAAGTATATAGAAAGTGGTTAACTAAATAAGTATTAATACTATACCCCTTCCTCTAAAATAAGTGTTCACTTATAAATCAACTTCTAAAGGAACTATGGAATACGATAAGGCGAGAATCTGTGTTAAAGGAGACCTTCAGTAAAAGGACCCATTAGAACAAACCTACGCAGCGACCTTGGCTACACAAACGTTCAGGGTGGCTATAGTACTTATAGTACACTTTAATTTAGAAGTGTAGTAGTTTAACGTCGTTAATGCCTTCCTTAACACAGAACGGGACCCTAATAGGCCACTTATGGTATACTACCTCCTAGACGGTTTTAAATAACCTAGGAAGTACACAGTACTTTCTTATATATTATATGGGCTTGGAGATGCACTACTCTTATAGTATAAAGAGTTCTCAGGAACCCTACGTTACCTAGGACTTTAACTAATAAACAAAGACCTTTACCTATTTTATACCCTAGATCACCAGATCATAGTTCTATTTTATATAAACAATATTCTCATTTTATATTACAAAGACCATATATAAGAAGCGGACAACCTTATTTTAAGGCTTAAGGCTAGGTACGAAATTAAAAACCAAGGCGCTGTATAATAGTACCTTAGTATTAAGGTTATCCGTAATCGAGTAGCCCAGAAGATTTATCTCGTTCACAATCAGTATATTAAACGAGTCACCAAACACTTCGACCTTACGGATTTAGTGTCCCTAGTGACCCCCCTACTAATAATACACTTTTAAGAGTATAAAAAGGAAACTACTAAATAAAAAATTAAGGAATTCTAAGAAAAGGTTAGTTTAATTTTGTATACGGTAATTATAATACGACCCGACGTCACTTTTATTACTACTCTACTTTCCTAATTCCTTATAAACCCATCTCCAGAACACATCACTATAATAAACCAGGTTATTCACTATCTTTATTTAACTCACCACCTCATAATATACTTTAGAAGCTTAGGGGGTGAACATGTTCTACTTATCACAAGTAATACGTCGTTTAAAAATAACAAGGAAACCCAGAGGTCTTCACAAGGATATATAATATACCTTTTCGGAGACCCAATCCAATAGAGGGCCACTGAGTAAAATATAATTATAACGTTAACCACTAAAGCTAAACTATTAAATTTTAAATATATAACAAAGGAGATTATAACTCTAAAACGGCTTTTTTAGGATATAACTCTAAACCTAGGGGACGTGTGGAGAGTGTATTACGATAATCACCAAATAATACATCTCATCGTAAACAAAGGGGAGCACTTATCAACCCACCTATGGTACATGGATATATAAAACATATAACTTCGATAAGAACACATAACGGGAAACTTCCGCATAAAATACATACCCATAAACGATATACTAATAAATAAACTCACAAAAAACCTACCTCGAGCAAATTTTAAGCACTTTAGGTCCCTCCTAAATTTATAAAATACTTAGGAAAGAGTTACATAAACTAGAAAAAACATATAGGGATAGGTTATTAAAACGATCGAAAACGGGATTAAATAGCCCCATAGCCAGGAAGCCTAAAGACGGCCCTGGAGAGCCTACGCAGAACACAAAAAACAAGTGATATTAAGCCCCGAGGGGTACTAAAGGGTATTTCCGGGTATAGGGCCCTTATACCTAAACTAATACACTAACCAAAGTCTTCACTTCCTAAACAGGAGGGAGGCCACGTACTAGTCCAAAAAGACCATTACCGTAGTGCGGGCCACCTCAGGGATAACCACGTGAACAAAGCTGCCCAAGGCCAAGCAAAGGGCTATGGACGAACTACCCCCCTGGATAGGTCTAGTGGCTAGAGAAGTAAGCTGAATAACGTCGTTAAACGCTAAAAACAACCTCCCCGCCGGTAATAGGAACCACCTTACTTTACTCCTCCGTTTTTATATACTCAAAAGCATTATAATACACTATACTAAGTTAACTAATATCCTAAATACTAAGTGAATTAACTTAGAAACTAAACTATAAAATAAATAATTATATTTTATAAGGGGTATACTTATTTATTTTCATAATAAGGAATTAATAAGAGACCGATAATACTAAGGTAGGGATGGGAATAGCGAAGGGCTAGGCCTAGGTGTTTTCGACCTTAGGGTGCTCTATTATTGTTTACTTTAAGCTAAGGAGCGAAAGAGAGGAAGTTCCTCGTAAGGGGGGCGGTGTAGGAATTTATACTACTGGAGAACAAAGGGGACCTCTGGTGGGGCACCGGAGGTCACCGGAGGTCACCGGAGGCCCTTTGATCGGAGGCCCCTTTGACCGGAGGGCTCTTTTGTTGGATGCTGGTTAACGCCTCAGGCAAAGCTTAGGCCATCGTGGGCATCAGCCCGTAACAGGAATACACTGGGTTTTTCCCTCTACGTAACGGGTACACTTAGTGACGCTACCAACTCGACAATTACTAAGGGAGCTCCTGTGTAGTGCACTGTGAACGCACTGAACACAAAGAATCTCCCAAAACGGCTACGGCTCCTCCTCCTCCTTTAAGATCCCACCCTCTATAACTATTAAAAAATTAGTTACTAAACATAACTACCCGGACTAATTATATAAATAAACTAGGACCGGTAAAGATGACTACGATGGTCTACTTAGCTTTTCGGCCCTTACTTTTATTACCCTTAGGCTTTTTATTAACGGCTAGATTTAGAATAAACTAGTTAACGATAATCTAAAATACAATAAAAGGAACAAACTTATGTATTTCAGGTTTAGAGCTCATAGTAGAATTAACGGGCAAAGCCTACGCACGGTTACGCTTGCACTTCTACGCCTCACGTACAGTGGCAGTAGCAGCGACGCAAAGCTCCTTAGTCTTTTTAACGATATTATATTAAACTTAGGTCTAAAAACGAGTATCAATAATATCCGAGAAACTATACAAAATACGTGAAACATAGGATATAATTCTCATATATTGTCACGGGCCGAACCCGGTGGTTATGCCCGGGCTATGCCCGGGCTTGCACTAGTGCCCCACCGGTGCCCCACTAGCGCCCACCCCCTAGGAAGTAGAGATTTCGCGTTATATCATAGTTTACCCTTTTCCTTTTCAGCTTCAAATAAATAGTATTTAGCTACCTTTCGGTCAAGATAAGGCCTAGGACCAGCCCTTCGTATATTTTAAGCTTAGTTTTATCTATTATATAAAATACCGCTAGGTTAAGTATAGTTCCCTAATAATAGATCGATGAACGTTGGACACTAAGTAGAGCATAGTTCCCTACTAGTTAAGAAGAGGATACTAGCTAATATAATAGCTAATAAACTATAGGCCTAATTATAATTAGCCTTAAACGAGGTCCTCGGGCCCCTATAAGTGAGGATTACTGAGCTCTCTAATGAGCTGGAGCGAAGGCGAGGTTTAGGGGCAACGTTACCGACCCCTATAAAAAATATAAACACCGAAGCCCCGCTAATAGGTAACTACTACTTCGTAATAGAGATACTGATGTGTTGTAAACTGCTATTAATACCCTTAAAGTTCTCGGGGAAGTAGAAGGACTACTTTTTTAGGTATAATAAATAAGGGATAAGATCACCATAAATAAAGTGTTTTACTTTATTAACTAGGAATTATAATACCTAATTAACTTTTGTTTAAATACTAGTCCCTAGTAGGTGGTTACCATGTTCTACGTAGCCAGGGGGCTTAGAGTCTAATATAACCCCGAAGATTTTATGTTTTACCTTAATATAATTTACTAAGATTTGAATACTTAACCCTAAGCCGTAGCTTAGCTATAAACTCTCTATTAGAAAGATAACGAGAAGTTGGCTATTTTTTTTACCGAAGTTTAAACGAATAATAGTAAATATAAGAGGTGGTATATAACCTAACACTATTAAGATTATTATATTAGAAAACGCCCTTACTTCCCACTTAAAGGAGCACCTAATTACTATTTCCCTATTAAAGGAGTATACTTAGTGGCTTATTAGGGTATAGGACGTTACTTAGAAGTTAGAGCGTATAATACCCGTCGTTACTAAACGGGAGCGTCGCTAATCCCTAACCCCAGCCCCTCTATAGAAGGATTACGATAGAGATGTTCAGATGATTAGCGCTGCCCGCACCTTATCGATTCGAAGGGAGAAGAAGGACCGTTACCACCACCACTCCTCGGGTAACCTATTAATAAACTATTATAAATACTTTTATTATAATAAAAAAAACTATATTATTAGGAATTACTAGAAAAAAGTTCTTAGGTAAGTAAAGGTTACTTATATTAAGGTAATAAAAAAGTAAAAGTATCCCAGGTTAAAAAAAGAGGACTAAGAGGATACTAGCACCTCCTCGAGTAAGGACAACTCAAAAAAAGAGTAACTCTAGTATAAAGTCGGGTACTAAAGCCGACGAAGGAGGAAGCCAAAGGATGGGAGTCCCACCAAAAAGAGTAGTAGTAAAGGAGCTAAGGGTTAGCTACTATTTAGGTAAGGATTAACAAAGGACACTTAATATACGACCTTATTAATACTGGTTATAATGTCTATGTAATAGTAGATTAGTCTTTTTTTAGATGCCTCCGATTACCGTTAATGGATCGGAAAAAGTGTGCTTTACGAGGGTATACGTAAAACAGGCTATTACTTAGTGATACCTAGGGTGTGGCTGTTTTGGATCTGGAATTAAGTGGCTATACTTAGAAAGTTTACGTATACGTAGTAAAGGGCCTAAACCCCCCCATATTCCTAGGGAAGCTATGGATAGAAGTGAATTGTGTAGTGTATAACGCCGCTACTCAGCGGGTATATTATGGTAAGGGAGGAGTAAATATATACTTCTCTAATTAGGAAGAACCAGCTATTATAAAAGAGACTTGTATAGCTTGATTATTAATGGCCCCTATATTCATAGTTGTATACCGATGAGTAAAATATTAAAGGGTATTAAAGGCCCAGGTTATAGTTATAAGCTTAAGGGATATTAAGGATGTACTAAAAAAAAGACTTATGGATATAAAGGAACTCGTTTTAAGCTGGGTTTATAAGGAGTTTAGAGATTTATTTAATTTAGAGAAGGTGTACTCGGTGCCCCCTAGGAGGCCAGGGGTTAACCATAAGATCCCCCTTATTAAGGACACTCACGGCCAGGAACTTACACTTTTATGGGGACCCTTATATAGGATATCCTATGAGGAACTCTTAGTCCTAAAAAATATACTAAAGGACCTGCTAGATAAAGGGTTTATTCGAGCCAGTAGCTCGCCAGCGGGTGCCCCGGTGTTGTTTATTAAGAAGTCTAGTGGGGGAATTCGGTTTTATGTTAATTACCGAGCCCTTAATAATATTACAAAAAAGGATTATTATTTATTACCACTTATATTAAAGATCCCCCGACGGGTAGTTATTATATAATAGTATACAAAGCTTAACATCGTAGCTATGTTTTATAAGATTCGGATCGTAGAAGAAGATGTTAAGAAGATAGCGTTTCGTATAAGATATAAACTTTTTAAGTAATTAGTTTACTTTTTTAGACTCACCGGGGCCCTAACTACGTTCTAGTAGTATATTAATATAATTCTTTAAAACTTCTTAGATAACTTTATTATTATATATTTAGATAATATCCTAATTTATATATTTAAATTAAAGAAGAAGTACAAAGAGAAGGTACGAGTAGTCCTCCGGCGCTTAGTAGAGGCCGGACTACGATTAGACCCTAAGAAGTGTGCTTTTTTAGTTAAAACCGTGAAGTATGTTGGGTTTATTATTACCACTAAGAAAGGGATTTTATATAACCCTAAGAAGTTAAGAGCTATTACTAGGTAACTGCTCCCTAGGACTATAAAGGGGGTTAAAAGTTTCCTTGGGTTTACGAATTATTATTGTATTTTTATACCTAATTATACTATTATTATTAAGCCCCTTATGAGGTTTATGAAAAAGTCGGTTATATTCCACTAGGGACCTAATTAAGAAGAAGGATTCTAGGAGTTTAAGCGGTTATTCATTATAAAGCCGGTGCTTCGCCACTTTAACCCTAAAAGAAAAATAATAGTGGAAATAAACTATTCAGGGTTTGCCTTAGGTAGCACCCTTATATAAGAAGACCCCGATGAGTATTAGTACCTTATCGCATTCTACTTATAAAAGTTATTATTAGTCGAGTATAATTACCCTATCCATAATAAAGAACTACTCGTTATACTTATATACTTTAGGACTTAGAGAATAGAATTATAAAGTATAGGTAATTTTAAGATTCTTATAAATCACAAAAACCTTAAACACTTTATGAGGAAGTAGCGCTTTACTAAGAGGTAGAGTTGGTGGGTAGAAGAGTTAGCCTAATACGACTTTTATTTAGAGTACTGGCTAGGAAAGGAAGTAGTAGTCCCCGATGCCCTCTCTTAGAGGGAGCAGGACGCCCCCCAGGGCTAGGACGATAAGAGAGAACAGGGACACGTACTCTAGTTGATACCTAACCACGCTATCCCTAAAGAAGGAACTAGTGCTCCCTAGGTGGGCCATACTATAGACGATTTACTAGTACTCTTATATATAATAGTATTCGTAAATAATAATGAGTTATAAATACTTTGGGACTAAATTATTAAAGAAAATAAATTATACCACCGAGTTTACGAGGTGGTAAAGTAGGGATAGCACAGCTTCCCACTAGAGTTATAGTTAAAAATCTAAATTACGGAATATATAATTAATAAGTAGTAGAGGTTAATGTTCTAGGATAAAATATGAGTTCCCGGAGGAAGAGATAATGATGACCCTTTAAGCCTATTATAAACAAGGGTTATATAAGAGTATTATAATTCTAATATTAGTGGTTACCCAGGGTATAATAGTATATTCGAGATTATAAACTGATACTTTTACTAGTTAGGGTACTCTTAGATAATTAAAAGGTTTATAAGGAACTATTATATATATAATAATATCTATATTTAAAGGTAAGTTAAGAAGGGGTTATTTAAGCCCTTACTCATCCCCCTCCGGATAAGTAGTGATTTATCAATGGATTTTATTACTAATCTGTTACCGATAAAAGAGAAGAAGTTCTACTATATATGGGTTATAGTTAATTAACTGAGCAAAGCGCTAATACTAGAGGAGATGGAGATTATGGACACGGTATCTTATACCTAGTGGTTCCTTTATAGTTATTACTATTTCTATGGGATACCTTAATTAATTGTAAGTAATAAAAGGTTAAACTAGGTTAATAACTTTTAGCAGGAGTTCTATAAGTTAACCAGGGTTACTTAACTACTAAGTATTACCTATTACCCATAAATTAATAGGGGAACAAAGTATATAAATTAGGAGGTTTAGGCTATTTTACGGGCCTACATTACTTAGGCCTAGGATAATTAAGGAAGATTACTTCCTATAATCTAATTAGTTCTACGGAATAAAACTAACTTAATAACCAGTATTTCTCCATTCTTTATAGAATACGGGTACTACGTTAACCCATTACTAGTTATAGAAAAAAATAGTAAAGGACCGCCTAACCGTGGGAAAGTAGCTATGGATAAACTAATAGCTAAAATAAAGGACGTTATAGTATTTACCTAAGTTATAATAGCCTTAACGTAATAGTATTACGAATTAAGTACTAATTATTATTAATTATTAGTAGATAAGTATTAGGTAAGTAATAAAGTTTAGTTTAACATCGTAAACTATAAATCCATATACCTAAATAAAAACTTATATAATTATATTATTAATACTAAATTATTAAGGTGGTGAGTATGTATATGGTGGAGTTGAATATGCTAGGAGGGATTTACCTACAATTCTATGTGGACGTCCTCCAAAGGTTAGTTAATGATCCCCTCCTAAGCCAAATTTAGTTAAATTATTAGTTATTACTTATTAGGGAAATAAATAATAAGGATGAGTGGTAAATAAAGGAGATTTATGTTTTTAAATAGAAAATGGTGGGTAAAGGGAGAAGATATGAAGCCTTAGTGAAGTGGGAGGGTTATATTAACCCTACGTGGGAGTTAGCTGGTGTTATAGAGGAAATGGAGGTGTTAGATTATTATGAGGAGTATTATGAGCTAATATTAGAGAACAACGGAGACGTAGCGTTGAAACGGAGCGGGGGATACAGTGAACAGCATGTATTGTACGAATAACAACACACACACTCTACTGACCACAAGTCGCGCACCTCTCGTCACGGGTCCGAAGAGGTGACTAACTCGTACCGAACAGCCTCAGGGACGCTGTTTTCAAGGGGAATCGAGTATTCTAGACCTGATCAGGTCTGGAATAAGCTCAAAAGGCCAGGAAAAGCGTATCCGAGACTAGGTTGCCTTGTTGCTCAGTGGTAAACCGACCTCCGTATAAAGCATTGTACGCCACGGTCACAATAGTAACGTCAATAACAAAAATGGGCAAAACGAGTGAATATTCTTGTCGAGGAGGCTCCCCCGAGGTGTGTGCTGTGTTGTGTGTAGAGGCCTGATCAGGTCTAAAATACTAAAAGAAAGTCTCTCCTTATAAGGGGTCGTCGTCGCCGTGCCCTAACCATCATCCCGAAGATGAGCCGCGCGCTTCCCCTGCCCGGTTTCAGCGTATGCGTAGGTGCCCCCTAGGAGGCCAGCCAGGAACTAGAGGCTATGCGGGGGGGAGGACGGGGGTAGTATCACGGGTCGAACCCGGTAGTTATGCCCGGGCTATACCCGTGCTTACACCGGTGCCCCACCAGTGCCCCATTAGCGCCCACCCCCTAAGAAATAGAGATTTTATGCTATATCGTAGTTTACCCTTTTCCTCTTCAGCTTGAAATAAACAGTATTTGGCTACCTTTTGGTTGAGATAAGGCCTAGGACCAGCCCTTCGCATATATACAACTTTTATTATTATTACTATTTAAAAATCCTTTTTCGGAAAAAAAGGGTAATAGGAATCTTAGTACTAAACAAGCTAACACTACATAACCCACCTAATACGCTAATTAAACTACTAGAAAATACGAGATTACCTATGGTAACGAGCTTGCGAAACGGAAGGAGCCTACATAAATAACAACACCTTCTACGACGCATTTTCCACGACGCATCTTCTAAACGTAATTCACTTTCTTTTAAAATCATTAAAACCAACGAAAAACACAATTACCTCTAGCTCTTTCCTTTATATTTACCTACTTTCTTTATTTTTCTAAGGGTTATGGTGTATAGGATCGCGGTTTGTAGATACGCTGGTATCTGGGGGGGTGTATTATAATAACCTCCTAGCTAAACTAGCCCGTTCGGTGTGCAGAGCTAGTCACGTGATATTACACGTAACCCGTATTACGTAACTTCACCCTTTTTATAGCTTATTTAGAAGCGGGCTTCGCCCAGTAATTAGACTTTTAGAAGATAGGCCACTTTCTACTAAAATGACTCTGTTCGTTACGCAGGCTTCATCACAAGTTATTAATTAATAAGTGTTTAATTATAAAAAGATCGAGGCCTACTTGGTAATAGGACTAATTAAAAGATCACCACTAAGAAGTAATTTAACGCCGTTAAGGAAATACTAATTTATAACTATTATACACTAAAAGCTAATATAAGGTAACCCTACTCTCTAATACCGATGACTCAGCTACGCAGGCCTAGACACTATTCGGCATCTGGTTAGCGCGGCGCAAGGAGTCAGGTTTACCTCAGGGGGCGAAAAGATTACAACAACCGATTACGATGCATGTAGATAAGGCAAGGTGTACCACAGGGTGCAAAGAGCCCTAAGAGAGTCCCTGATATACGCTAGACCCGGAGACCAACTAGTTCTCGATTTCTACGACTACGAGGAAGGGTACAAAAGCTACACCTCAGCTATAATCGTTATAAACCGAGTTAATGGATTTATATGGGACTTTTATCTTATAAGATGTACCTCTGATATACTATTAATTATTATAAATAACTTCCTTAAGTTACTTATAATACACTACGGAATCCCAGTTAAGATGATCGAATTAAACGGAGAGCTTGAACATCACTAATAGATAACCTAAGCGCTCTTAGTGCGAGGGATCATAATCGAAATATTAGCCCTAAACACTTAAGTGTAGAACGGTGGAGTAGAGTGGATTACCGTTGTAATTAAGGAGTGCGCAAGATCTATGGTTTTAAGAGTAAAACTCCCTAATATCTTATAGCCAGAAATAATAAGAGTAACTATATATTTTTATAATTAAACTTTATTAGTAATTAATAAGTAGAAGTTGTTTTATGAATTATTCTATAATCGCTTTTAGTATAAAGAGAATAATTTCTATATACACTTAAATTTCTTATACCTACACTTCTACGGCTGCAAAGTATTCGTTATAATAGCCGATGCTTAACTAAAAAGAAATAGAAGATAGAAGTTTGCTCTTCGAATATGGATCGGATTCACAATTAGACATACTTTAAGTAATTCCTTTTGTATATAAAATCCCCTTTACAACGAAGTTTTTACTACTCGAGATATGGTATTTAATAGGAAACACCACTTTAATAATAATATTAAAGGACTTATAAAAGAAATTAGTCATATAAATCTTACTACGATCTAAGAACATATTAAGTAACTTATCCTATAATTAAGTTACTTAGGATATTATTATTAAGATGTTAACAAAAAAGTAAAAGAAATTATCGAGCACACTAAGCCTAGTGAGCCCACTTTAAAAGTAGCATAAGAAGTGCTTGAGTATCCGATGGTAATGGTGGACGCATCGAAGCCGTTAAAAGGGCAATATACTAAGGTAAGGTTCACTCCATTCCTAACACCTCCAGCGTTATCTCCCACTTCCTTTGTGGTTACTCTAGTTAAGCTCGATGTGAGGGGGCAAGGAGATTAGCAGGAGCAGAAAATGCCCACTAAAAACAAAATTCAATAGTGAACAACACCGAGAATATTATATAAGGCTACTTTCCTAACTAATACGGCGGTTTATCAACCAAAACTAAAGAAGGTATAATATGAAATAGATGGCCCTCGAAGGGTATACGCAAGGTCTAACCAACTAAGCGCCTCTGAGAGGGTTCCAGAGGTAAGCTCTATTATTAGTCGTAGAGAGGATTACGAACCTCCGCTGGGCGTAGAAGTAAAAGACCATAAGATCGCCTTTAGGAGCCTAGTTACAGGCCAGTAAGGAGAATCCCGTATAATCAGCTCCGCCGTTAGTCGTAAAGAGGATTATAAACCTCCACCGGGCATAGAAGCCGTAATTAAATACCCACACTAGAGGGATCTTCCTCCTTTACCAACATCCTACAATTAGTTATTAATACACTATTTTAAGAAGTAATTCCTAAAAGTGGAAATTAATAACCTCGATGGACATAAAAAGTTTAAATTGTGAGAAGAAGTCGCTAAGAGTATGGTGCGTGATCACCAACTTCTAGGCTACTACTGGGCTTATACTTATAAGCTTAATAAGTATAAGAGATTTATAAAGTTTAAAGTACGCCTTATTATCCACAGTAACCAATAACCTAAAAATACACGAGAAACGTATACAACTATACTCGTAGGTATGTCGTTCCGAATCCTAATAGCCATTATCGCATACTTTAACTTAGAGCTATTATAATATAATACCGTAAACGCTTTTGTCCATGCTAAGCTTAATAAGACTATTGTTATAGAATTCCTATTTAAATACCGTGTTACTGGAAGAATCCTATGTTTAAAAAAGGCATTTTATAGATTACAAAGGTCTCCCCTCTTATAATAATATCACTTAGAAAAGAGCCTTATAAACCTCGGATTTACCCGCGTAACCAGCGAGAACTATTACTAATAAAAAAGGGAAAGCACCTTTTTCTTCTATATCAACGACTACGTTCTAGTATTTCTTAACACCTATGAAAAAAGTATATAAGAAGTAATATCTGAACTACAAAAACAATACTATTTAAAAGGGGGTAATACCCTTTAATAGTTCCTCGGAATTAAAGTAATTTAAAAACAAAAAACCCAGCACTTATAGCTCTCTTAATCAATGTATACAAAGAAAGTGAGGAAGTTACTTCCTCCTACTATTAACATCTTGAAAGAAAACCAACTCAAAGAAAAGGCATATACACCTATAACTTACAAAAAGTTATTGCCCTATAACAGAGAATCCAACACCTAGGAAATCAATTAATACCAAAAGAAAGTAGGGATAATCCTTTATATAATAATTATAATAAGACCCAACATCGCCTTCATAACAAACCGTCTAGCCCACTTCAATTAAAACCCAGGACCTAAACACCAGCACACAACAGATCGAGTACTCCAGTACCTCTATTCTACACAATTTCTCTACTTAGAATACAACGCCAAACCCAGCAACGATAACAATACACTCATAGTCACCTTAAACGTAAACTTCGCAAATAACTCCCCGGACCAGAAAAACTCACAAACTCTAGTAATAAAACTATTCGGAGACCTCATCGCTTAGAAAACGAACAAGCAGACCACAGTTACAACGTTAACCATAAAAATAAAACTTTTCTCCCTCTCTTAAACAATAAAAGAAACACTTTTCACCAATCACCTTATTTCCTCACTTCGTATATAACTACTAATCAAGGATATTCCGGAAATAACATTCACCACCAAAAATCAAATACAACCTACAATTCAGATTCAGTATAACAATTTATAAACGGTCAGGCTTGTGACCGCAGACCTTATTATACTGCAGAAACGCCTTCGCCACGTCGATATTCACAACCACTAGCTACATCAGGAGATCACAGAAGGCCGTATCTCTGTGGTTTATACGCCGTCCACAGAGCTCATAATAGATGGCCTTATAAAGAGCCTCGGATTACCACAATTTAGAGAATTCAGGAATTAAATAAGAATAAAGGAGCAAAAAATGCTTCTATAGTATAACAGGGAACGAGACCTCACAAAAGACGAAGTTACGTAAACTACTAAAATAGCAAAGGATAATATATAAGTTATTAAAGCCTAAGTAACGGAGGAAGCTCGTAATCTTCCCCGTAATACTAGAAACTTATAATCTTCCCTATTAATAAGAAAAGTGAGGATATTATACTACAAAGGGACTAAAGGTGTAAAATACTAAAAGGGGGGGGGGTGTCTACAAAACAAGGAAGTCCATCCTAGAAGTCCTCCCCTAAGGGGGCATATCAAATTGGCTACCTAAAGCACTTAGAAACACATAAGAGAAAACTACGAGAATACACTTTTAAGGACTATAACCCGGATAGAATAGGGTTTAGCTATAACTCTAAATAATAGAGTATGAGTTAAGTTTAAAAAGAACAAGCAGAAAAGATTCTATCTAGGGTAGAATTTATATACACACACAATCAACAATACACACATATTTTCAACCCCTCAATTTTAACAGCTTCTGATTCCTAATAAGAATAACAGTAGATACGACGAATATATTATTATTTGCTAACCCCCAATTACCAGGCCTGGTGAGGTGAATCCAATAGTTTATAAGATGTAGAGGCATAGAGAAGATAAGCAAAGGCATTATACTGCATTTTATTGAAGTTACCCGGTTCTAGAGGTAAACAAGCCGCGCTAAGGGCACAATGAATGAAACACCGCAAAAAGTCTTTGTGCCTTTGGTCATGTCGTTTATGTTTCGAAAGCAGCTGGCTTCCCACGTACCGATACAGACGTTGAACCGAACCGGTCACTCGAATTTCTCTCTCCCGAGAGTCGAAATATGGCCTTTCTACAATGGCTATGGCTTATACGATATCAAAAGATATCACAGCCGGAGATTCTTCTCGAACAGATCGCTTACTCGAGGAATGGGGTCGAAAGAAGCAGCGGCGGCTCCCTCCCTCTCGCAAAGCCGCCGATGCGCAAGATTTCTATGCATCAGTTGGGACAGAAGAGCCAGGATACAAAATTTCCAAATATTCAACACCAACTCTTCGACAGCGCTTGGGCGACTCCCACAGTCCGATCGTCACGTCGCGTGGTACAGCTTTCGAGTCCGATACTGAACTATCGGATGCCTGCGCTACGCCTTCTTCACCAACGGAGAGTGATGTCACATGTATAAGATATATAAAATACAAGCCCTCCCCACCTCCTCGCGTATGGTCGATTGGTAACAGGGGAGATGAGGGGTTCTCAGGCGTTGTATATCTTGAAGGCCCGAGAAAACTGGAGGGGAATAACGCCTTAGAATTGACGATCGAATAATTACGGGATATGAAAAACAGAGCAGCTGCATTAGAGCACAGCATCGAAATTCTCGAGAATGACAAAGCAACGTTGTTAGTAGAAAGGCGCCACCTGAGAGAGGAGAACGAGTTATTGAGATCGGAAATCGAGATGCTGAGAAGCACAAGCAAGAAGAGCGGACTCTCTCATAATTACTAGAGCAGGCCAGGTAGTGCGACGTGCAGTTGTTTATGCGAAATGAGTACAAATATACAATTACCGCCGTAGTGCGATTGTGATTCCACTTTAATGTCGGGTGACAATGGTTCAAGAACGAATCAACCTCAGTGGCCAATTATGGCTGAATTTGTGCAAGTTGTCACGAGCTAGATCGTCTACTATTGTGCCACGAAAATCCACGGTTTGAAGACAAGTCTCTCATTCACTCTCAACGATTGCAGGACAAAAAGCTGGACTCAGGAGAGGCCCGCAATTACTCCATGTCAATGTGTTTGTTTTCATCAGCTAGCTCAAGCGCTAGGCTTGGCTGAGAAGGGATTCTCTTGAACTAAAAGTACAGATATTGTACAGCCCCATTCAGTCTACAGCTCACGTACACCTCACCAATTCTTCCAAGATCTCCTTCGGCCGATTTACCACGATACTCGCATGGGACTCATCCAACACTCTGAGCTGTGCACTGTCGCCCAGTCGCTTGGCTATCTGCACACCATGATTCGGCGGCACGCAAGTATCGTGCTTTCCATACCAGAGTTTCACAGGCAGGTCACGGCGGATATCCTCCACTTGGAAGCCAAAGTCGGTGCACATCAAACCGCCATCCCGCCATACGCCCTCATAACCCTGCGAGAACGATTCCCTGGTCGCCCGCACAGATAGCCGGGGCCACGCGGACTGCATAAACGCCCTATCCTTCTCGTGGCCGATTGGCTGCTTAAGGAAGTCCTGATGCCGCTGCTCTTCGGTGACGTCCAACTTTCCCGCGCCCTCCCACTGCCAGAACCACCGCACGAAGCTGAGCGGCGTGTAGCGCACCCCATACGGGAACCCCACCCGATGCACGAAGCCGGCTCCGCTCATGCCGATGTCCGGCGGGCCCATGCCGACGATGATGGAGACGCACTTGAGCTTGTCGGCGGGCAGTGCCTTGGCGCAAGCGAGCGCAGATGGTCCGCCCCCAGAGATACCCTGGCAGTATCAATAAAACGAGCTCACGAATTCTTATAAGTGACGGAATCTCCGTACCATAACGCTGTAGCGGTCCAGCTTAAGGTGGTCAGCGAGCTTTTCAATGTCTCGCGGATGATCAAGCAGCTTTCCTTCGGGGTGCGGCGAGCTCCATCCGATGCCGGGTCTGTCGACGGCGATCAGGCGGGCGCCTACTTCCTTGCCCAGATCGTCGAAGCCGGCACCTTCGAGACGGGAGCCCGGGAGGCCGTGCAGGTAGAAGATGGGCTTTCCCGTCAGGGCGCCATACTGCGCATAACCGAGCTTGCGTCCGTCTGGGAGGGTGAGGGTGGCCGAACTGTCATTGTCCAGACGGAAAGGCTTCGGGGCTGGTTCTGGGGTGGTGGCCGGGGGCGTCGTTGGAGGGGCAGGTGTTGAACCGCCGAAAAGGTATGTTCTCAAGTCTGATAAGGGAGACATCGTAGATATAGAGCCTTCTGAGTGCTGTTGACGAGTTGAGGGAGAAGATGTGGGCCCTGAAATGTTCGGAACTCACTGTTATATGCAAACCATTAGTGAGACAGGAAGAGGCGCAGTAGCGGTCCTGAGGTACAGTGATTACCCGAGTTTAGGCACTCACAGTGAATCATATCAATGAGTAAGCACTATATCGTAAAGATCCCGCTGACGGGCGTCCCGTGACGGTGGTGCGTCCCGATCAATCCCGAGCTTTTACTGTGCGAGCCGGAGTACCAGCCAGTGCACCCGAGCCTTCGCGACTTGTTCTTTGAATGTCTCCGTGAACAGATGGTGCAGGCAACGATTCCGAATGCGCCAGGGGCAGCGCTCCGATCTACTAATCCCTTGGCGGTGGTGACTGGACCGTTAGGGTCGCCGTGACCCCTCACTCGCCGTCTACAGCGTGCCATACCACTACATGTACGCAGTACATAGTACTCGGCAGTGGACTGGGAGCAACATGCAGCGCATGGGACGGTGCGAATCCCATGCCAAGCTGCCGGCTGTCTTGCGCGAACAAGCGAACCTTCGTATTGCTGAATTCGCCAAGCACCATTAATAGGAATCACAAGTCCGCGAACAAAGGAGTTGGTAATCCTTCCGTAGCAAATTCAATTTCATGATTTGTCTCAGAGCCAGCACCACAATATAGGTGCGACCGCACCTGTGGTGTTGATCGCGACCCTAGTTTAGTACCTAGGGCGTTGTTTCTCGGCTAGGGGTTAGGAATGAATTCCAGCCGTGGAAAGCCGGAAGCTTATGGCCTCCCGATGTAGTTACTTTGGAAATCAACACCGGGCTCTTAGCTTATTAGTTGATAAGCGGTTGACCACAGATCTCGCTGCAAACAAATGGAATATATTGTTTCTCAGTCGTTGCGGAAAATGCAGTCCGCCATAAGGACCGGCGCGGATGACGCCGGAGTGTGGAGCCTGGGCGGAAGGCAGATCCGCTTGAGGTCCGGCGACCGGCCGGGTCTCCCTAATCTTGGTGGGGAAGTTGCCTTATCAATACGCATATTGCCTCGAATACAAGAAGTCCATCTATCTACCCTCAGTTGATGCGTCTTGCGTTCTGAATCCTTCGTACCCACCCTCCGCCAGTATAAATCCTAGCATAATTACTCGCACGAAAATGCAATCTCGGGACAAATCTAAAGGGCACGGCTGTAATGAACTCGTTACCTATAGTCATAGCTCCGAGTTGTTCGAATACGCTCATAATCAGCCTCATTAAGTGCTCTAAGTGAAGACCTCTATTGCAGTTCGTTCAGCAGCGGGCCATCAGGAGATGGGTATGTAATCAAGTTCCCCTCCCGTGTTCGCTCAGATACCCCACCTCGATGCATTTTCAACTTGTTATTAGGCAAATGATTTCCAGCTTATCTGGGACGACTCTGGCCAAGACCTTGATTTCAAAGTCGGGGTTCACTCCGCCCCCTGATGCTTTGGTAACCTCGGCACTCTCCAACCCTCAATCATATGTGACCACGTCTGCTCTTCATTTGAGGGGAACAATCAGCACTGAAACGTTCAATTCAAAACACTGAACTCCGCGAAGACATTTAAGATGGTTCAGCGAATTGCTCGGCAGGCTGGCCTCCAGGCCTTCATTGATGCCATCGAGCAGGACGGATGTGTGGTCATCCAAGACTTCACTGATCTCGCAACGGTCGAGGCGGCGAACAGAAAGGTCCAATCGTACCTCGATGCATCAGCTGCAGAAGCTGGCAGTACTATCGGCGCATTGAATGGTAATACCGCAACGTGCACAAGACTCGTTGGGCGAAGCAAGACCGTGAAGGAGAAGTTCTTCTCAGATTCCCTGTACCAGGTGCGCCCGAATCGTCAACTGGCCCTATCGTTTTGATCAGCGGCACTCACTAGATCCAACTGCACAGGAACTTGCTGATCATTTCATCGGACTTGAGACCACCCTCTGGTACGGCAGCGAGCCGACGGTCCAAAAGTCCGATCCTCCCCTTTCCATCTCTATCACCATGTCCTCGCAGTCGGGATCAAAGGCGCAAAAGCTCCATCGCGATGACAAGAACCACCATGCCAGACACACCAAGGCCACGCAATACTCTAAAGGAAGGGACATGCTGATCGGGATGTTCGTACCTGGGTGCGACACTTTCAAGGCTAACGGAGCCACGCGCATCGTCCCCGGCTCCCATATCTGGGGCGATGATCAACCCGACTTCGGACCTGACGGCAACAAGGGCGTTGAGAACGCCGAGCTCAAAATAGGAGAGGCTTTCGTGATGTTGGGTAGTCTCTATCATGGCGCTGGCCAGTATTCTCTGCCAACAGGGTGCCGTACCGTGCACATCATGTTTATGTGTAGTGGTGTTCATCGTCAAGAAGTAAGCAACTCAAAGCCTGCTGCCCAAGTCAGTACTTGCTGACGCCAATTACTCAGGAAATCCCATTCCTCAGCTACCCAATTGAAGACGTCAAGACGTACCCAAAGCTCGTGCGAGACCGTCTGGGCTGGAAGCAGTCAGAGCCAAACTTGGGCTGGGTTGATCTAAAGTCTCCCGAGTTCTTGCTGGAGTAAGCTAGTGTAGTTATCTCCTTGAAATCGCAACCTACGTTGGCGGAACTTGTTAATATACCGGAAGCTGGATATTGACCATCAAGGTCTGTTTCAGAATATTTACCTGTGCGGGAAGATGTCAGTTTCTACGAAGGCACTCATATGTCACCTGTAAATTGCTCCTATCCATAGCTGTAGAGTAACAACCCTGATGGTAATTGTCATAACATCGATATGTGTGGGTTCTGTTGAAAAGTTAGTTCATTCTCTGCCATGAAATAGACCTGACTAGTTGGAGGCTGTTGCTCCCAAATTGTCTTGATGCCTGCGTATCGCAGGCCTAAGGTCCTAGCCAGGGCATCTATAATAGACGGACGCTGGTATCACATAAGTCGTACGCAAGGCACGTCATTCCACCTAGCTAGGCATAGTCACGTCATATGTGCAAGGTGCAAGGAAGTACGGACATGAGATTCTGCGCACGAGAGGAATATATATTCCGGATAGTTTGATGCGGGATCGACCCACCACCAGCCAATCACAACACTTCACGCCTACTTGTGAAATCGCGACCTGTATATAAACAGCAATTCGGATGGCTTGGTTCGAGGATTTAGATCTTTACCTCAACATTTGACCACTGTTCAACGGTTGGCCTTTAACAACTTCAGACAAGATGTCTCACCTAACCTACCACACCTACGAGGGTTTCGGCTCTGGCAAACTGAAATCACATGCCTGTAATCAAGCCGTTCGTGTGGAAAATCAGATCTTCATCTCTAGTCAAGGTTAGCACCCATCGAAAAGCACCTTGTGAGACGTGATGCTGACTTAGTATCAGGCGGACACGACCGGGTTACGGGCAAGCACTCCCGTGACATCGACGAACATATCGATCAAGCGTTCGAGAACTTCGATTTTGTTCTGAAGGATGCGGGTGGCAAGGGCTGGGAGCAAGTCTTCAGTGTAAGATCCTATCACGTCGGCCTCACCGACGACGCCCAAAGGGCCATGGTGAGAAACTTCAAGGAGTGGATGCCGAACCACAAGGCTCTCTGGACTTGTGTCGGCGTGGCGCGTTTAGGTGACGATGGAATGCTGGTGGAGATTGAGGTGATCGCTCACGACCCGGAAGGAGCCGCAAAAGCAAAGGCTGAGGCTAAGGTCTAAGGCGGCAAGAAATAGGCCACACTGCAACCACTGGGTTGAGGGAACGGGTATTCATAGTAGACTCGGTATCTATAACCGGAGACTGCAGATTTGCGCTGATAGCTTTATTCTCATCCCGGTGGTCCTACTTCTCTGTTGCCACCTCCTTACGAGCGCTAGCTGACGGGAGACGATCTGTCCCTCATCCTGGCAAGAAAAGGGCGTAATGAACACCTAACTTATCAACGCTGTCAGACTTCCAAAGTTTGTGTTTCAGGGGGCTTTTGTCCATAGACCACATGCCTGTACTCGTTAGTATACTACTTCATTAAGACGCCGTGGCCGGATACTTACAAATCCCACTGCACATGGAACTTATGGAGAGTCTTCATTTCGTTGCGAACTTCCGACACGAGAGCCATAACCTCGCCCTTTGGGCGTCCAAGAATCTCTCAGTGAACCTTCATTGAAAATGCTCCCAGGCCGTTCAATATCCCTGCCAGACTGAGAAGGCCTAAATCCTTGTAACGTGGCTTCTTAGCCCATGGGCCAATCGGCACCTTGAACCGTTGATGTTGGATGTCTTGGAATCCGGAGTCTTGAACCCAACCCCGGAGTTTTGGGCCCGGACGTGGATCACGATTGATCGATTCCATGGCTTTGACTGTTGTCTTGTTCCACCTCTGCGTGACATACTTCTCGGTTAGACTGCCGTCATCGGAGTAATATAAGGAGTCCATGTCTTGAAACTCAGCCCAGTCACCTGGGTTCAGATGGCTACGGTGATTAGGTCAACTTAAGGTCGTTAAATGGAGTTTTCTAAGAAGAGGGCCCGACAGACTCGAAGATGTTCTGGACTAGTTTTGGCCAGTCGCCAATAGAACAGATCATGTAGCGACACATGATGTAGTCGTACTTCCTGTCGTCGAGCCAAGGACTCTCAACATCGTCAATCTCGAACTTGACGTTGGAAGGCACCCTGCGTGGGCGTCAGCTGGTGTTTCTTGAGTGGCAATAAAATCATCAGCTAAACCAAGTAACTCACCAGGATGGCTGAATGGCACTCAAATCATTTCCAATGACCTGTCTACTGTATTAACAAATAGGAACTCACAAAAGAGGACACGAGCAGCTTGAGTTTGCCTCTGCATCAGAAAAGATGTCGCCCATCACCATGGCCCCTAACCTGAGTTAGTACTGAAGTCAACGCTGGCAAGGGTACCTAAGCCTCACAATTCCCCGTTCCCGTACCGATGTCGAGAAATCTTTTAAGCTGGGCCTTTTTGATGGGGGCCAGAAACAGTCTGTTTCCGATCAGCTTCACCGTCATGGCATGTACAAGGTCGAGGCGGCCCATTTCTTCCTGCAGATCAAGATAAGCGATCAAAAAGCACGAGCTCGCCCCGAGCAAAGTATTTGCCTACCTCGTCGTTTGGAAGCGGGTATGCTGCTCGATTATGTATCAGCGCCAGGAACAAGGTTTTAGAATCAGCGAAAAGCACTCTATGACATACAACCAGGGCGGAAAGCGTGGTATCGTCGGCCATATTCGACGGGGTAGTCAACAACACTTGAACAGAGAGAGGCAGTGTAGGACGAACTAATTCATTAGTAAAAGCTTTCGGTGAGGAGTCAACACGTTGGGACAAGAAAGCCATACACTCTATCATCAATGGATGGGGTGTCTTCTGCGATCTATTATGGTTAGGTACTCCCTCTGAGGGGTTAGACGCTTTGGCTTACAGTAGAAACGTCATCAGCCTCGAGTTAGCCTGGTCCTTTTGTGGTCCTTGCATCTGACTGCGCCTCTCCTAGCACCGATGAGTCTGCCATCCTGAATCTTTCAACTGCGACAAAAGCCTGATTCTATGTGAATTCTAATGCTTTGGGGTCAGATTCCTGGGGCAAGAGAGATGTAGAGGGAGCGAGAAGGTATGTCAAAATCTTGGTTGGGAGGGGAAGCGGAGTTGTTTTTGTAATGGGGAGCCCTTGCCGACTACGTACCCAATATGACATAAACAAGAGACCCGAGGTATATGTATGTTGTTGGTGCAAGCCAAGATGTGAAGATGCAGCAAGACTCCTCGATACCAGCCAATGCTGTTCCTTCGCTGATGCTCGTTAACGTGTACCCTGGCTTGTGCACGGGATGAGCTACCACGAGCGCTTCGACCAATGCAACCACTGCTGCACGCCCAATCACTGACACCGAAGCCGATTCCAACACAGCAAAGCAATCACTTTTGTTTCCATGCTCAGTGGTCTCCGAAATGGATTTCGATGTACGAGAGTGGGTGGATCTTTCAATTGTTCAGTACACAAATCCTGTTTCCTCGCTAGAAAGACAGACAGTAAGACGTGTTAAAACAGGGTTCATCATCTGTGCTTAGTTAAGCTCTTTCCAGCGCTTCAGCGACTGTTGCCTGTTGGCCGGGGTGCACCAACATCACATCATGCTGCAAGCTTGGGGCCACGGTGCCATCTTGGAAATTTGGCCTCCAACGAACAAGACAGCGTGGCTGTGATTCGGTCTGCCTCGCCAATCCACGTGCAAACCTATAAATAGGTGAACAAGTCGCCTACTCTCAATGCTGTTGCGCTTCTACGCATAATCACGATTCCTCGACCAAGCAACAAGATTTCAGAGTGTCTCGGAGTTACGTCCCTTCCACTCTACCACCGGAAACTGCCCTGCACCATCATGACGACACTCTTAGACCTCCCACCGGAGATTCTCGAAGACATCCTGTCCGAGATCACTGCATATCGATCGCAACGGCCACACAGCCCGCTTCACCCAGGTCCGAAATGGGCAGATCTTTCGACAAAACTATGGCCTGTCCCTTTGAAAGACCTGCGCTCGCTGGCGGAAATCTCCCTGACCTGTCGGAAATTCCGCAAGGCCGCCGAGCCGACCATCTGGAGGCATCTCTCCGTCATTCGGGGCGTTGACTGGCTCGCCGGGCGGCTCAGACTTTGGGAGTCCCGACCAGACCTGTCGCGAGCAGTCAGGACTTTCTCCATACACGCCACCTTGACTTACGGCTGCCAGGAGCCGGTCGACGCCGACGAACGTCCCTTCCTGGTTCTGCTGGCGGAAAGACTCGAAGTAGACCTGACCTACGACTGGTATAATAGTGACGAAACCCCGTCCGTCCTTGCCGTGCTCGCCCTGCTGTGTACCACGCAACTCCAAGCCGTGGAGCTGGTCGGCCGTGAGGACCTCGACAAGTTTCTTCCCGCGCCCGATCGAACACCCGTCCGGCTGTTATCACTGAAATACATTCGGTGTGGCTTTAGCTCTGGCATGGGATCCTACCTGAACCACGTTCACAAGTTGATGGCCTTGGCGCCCAATATCGACAAGTTCGAGGCTGGTCCGAGTGCTCGTGTCATCAAGGAGGACAGCTCGATCTGGAGCAACGTCACCAGGCTCGCCTTCCTCGGATCCGACATTGACACAGACAACCTCGTGGGCATCGTCGGCTCATGTCGCCAACTAAGACGATTCGAATTCCGGATCTTTCAGATTGAAGCGGAAAATATCGGCAATGAAGAAGTGAGCCACAGCTCGGTGATTGCAGCTTTAGCGGATAAGCACGCGAAGTCCCTCAAGGAGCTTCGGCTTGGCTTTGTCCCCATGAAACGCAGCTGGATTCCTCCTTACTCGCGACAGGCCGGCCCGCTCGGTTCACTGGACGCCTTCGCGAATCTGGAGGCGCTGACGCTGCTGGGTCCGGACCTCAAGCCTGGAGGGGCCTTGCGGACGATTCCCCAGTCTCTGCGCGTGCTGAGCGTGTGCTTGAGCATTGAGGACATCCGGGAAGACTTTGAGTGGCTTGCCGCAGAGCGTCGGGCTGGGTCGTTTCCGCATCTCCGGCACGTGGGACTCGATCCGTGGCAATGCCCTCATATGCAGAATCCTGACCGTCCCAATCCCAAGCAGCGCCCTCAGAAGTGTCCGTACGATATCAGGGGCAAATCTGCATTCGAGCTGATAGAGAGCAGCAAGCTCGTTGGCGAGAAAAGGTTCGGGTGGAAGGGCGCCTTTGAAAGAGTGACCGGACTCTTCGAACCAGAGCTCTTGAGCTGCCCAAGCCAGCCGGTGGGCGAGTGCAAGACCGACTTTGAATGGGTAGCCTCTATCGCCCAAGCAGGCGTCCCAATTACGGTCTGTCGAGGAAGCCAGTTTGGGGATGAATATTGGTACATGCGCGAATAGATAGGGTTAGCGGCTCTTTGGAAATCCATCAAGGCGTCTTAATATGAATTTCATGTCAGTATAAGACACTTTGCTGCAGAGGCCATCTTCCCGGCGACTGATGCTTCAAAAATCAGCCTTATCAGTAGGCCTAACAGCTAATGTAAGTGAAAGGAAATATTGCAGTGATGCTGTCGTTCTAGAGGCCATATTAGTTGGGGCTATAAGACTTCTGCGATAGCTCAACTAATTCCATCATTTGGACATACAGTGAAAGACCCAAAGCACACATACTTGCTCAAAGCTTATTGAGTTGTCTTCGGTTTATTCAATAGTTACCTACCACTAACAGCCTGCCCATCCTTCGCAGCAAAGCTCCATAATTGCATCGTTTTCTCAAAGTCGGGAAGGCTGGGGAGTTTCGGTTGATCGACGAGCCACTCAACAAGTATGATAATGTGGTGTGAATTCAGGTATGTGTGCCTCAGTTGAAGCGAATAGAAATTTGGCTGCTAAATGCCAAGCAAGGGTGGCTCGCAGGCACTACTTGCCAGTCCACCAGTGAGGTCTGGTACCGTGACAGCATACATGCTCAAAGTGTACAGATCAATATTAAACAGAAGAGGCCTCCCTCCCTACCAGAAACACATTCCAGTTGCTAGCAATATGCTGCTGTAGGAAGTCCTGCGGGCTGCCAGGCCATTTCCCAGGCCAAGGTGTCGATCAGTTGGCTGACTACATGTACCGCAGAGCCTTGTCGAGCCACACCAAGTTCGCATTCGAGACAACATGTCGTCATTAACCTCAAATTCAGCTGAGTGCACCGTGTTGATAATAACCAAGGCTCGACACTATACCATACTCATTGAGATCCTTGCAGGATGCAGTAGGCAGCCACTTCGTGCGGCGTCTCGGTCAGCAGGTAGGGGTGAGAAAGGCGGCTTCAATCGGTCATCATGTGTTACACAGCAGCTTGCCGTAGCCATCGCTTCCGTTCGTGGAACGTAACATCTCATATCAGAGAATGATGAGTTGGATTTCTCAGTCGGTAAAGAGGGGTTGGGTACAGCCTGCTTCGTGGCTTGCATGCCATGGCCTGGTTTCCAACCATCAGTCGCCAAGTCTGGGTTGACGGCCGCCAGCACGCAAAGTGATGGATGGGCCTTGGTGCAGCCCCAACAAAGTGTCGAAGTCCCGCTACATAAGACAGACACCCCCGCCACCTTCTTTCTCCCGCAGCCCTACGAACGACAGCATCCCTCCAAGTGTCTATCAGACCCTCGCCCAGGATTGACTCCATGGCCAGCCCTAGGAGTATAGTGGTTTTTGTCGACAGAACTTGGTACAGTGAGGATGGCCAAGAAGGTATGCGAGCCAATGTCTCTTGATTTTCCTCCTATCTAATCAAATTACCATCGCAGACCACGACACGGGCAACCAAAGCAACGTGTTCCGATTGTATGCGGGTGTGAAGAGTGGTGATATCACCCTTGAGGACCAAACAAAGATATTCCAGGTTCGACTAGCACACAGCAGATGCCTTGGTGAGGATATTTGTGACTGCCTGCAGAGCAAGGAGTGCTTAGCAAGGAGTGCTTTCACGGAATCGGCGTCGGCAAGAGTCGGGTGGACAAGTTCAATGCTGGTGTGACTGGAGAGGGCTGTGATGAACAAATCAAAAAGGTGTACAAGGTGAATTATATTAGTTTCTGCATCCCATCGCTGTTAACACGGGGCTGACCCTTGCTCAGCACTGTGTGTCTGAAATCACCGAGTCGGAATGTCCTTCCGAAGTCTGGTTCTACGGCTTCAGCAGAGGAGCATGTATGCTACATCATTTTCGGTTTCTTCTCATCACATGTCAGAAGCTAACTTAGAAAGATGTTGTGCGAGTTGTTTCTACATTGCTACATTACTTCACATTGGGAAAGAGAAAGAATCTAGACGACCCTGACAAATCAGTCTAGAAACGGATTCTGAAATACGTGCCAACAAAAAAGCCTACGAAACGAAGCGCGACGAGAGGAGAGGAATTTCACTTCAAGTACGTTGTCATTTATTCCTATTCCAATGCTTTTCTTCTCCGTTTCTCAGTATAATTGGGATAAGCTAAAAAATTCGAAAAGAGAGAAGTATGGTCGGGAACCCCCTACGATCAGATTCATGGGTCTTTTCGATACGGTCAAGCAGGTCTACGCCAAAGACGAAAAAGTCGATATTTCTCAATTCAGACCAGTAGAGCAGGTTCGACATGCTCTAGCTCTCAATGAACAACGGAAGTCGTCCCCACTTCTCCTCTATGAGCTGAAGCCCGAAGAACACGATATTAAGGGGATTACTCCTTCGTACAAGCCTGGTTCGTTGGCGCTCACGCTGATAGGGGTGGTGGCGCTTTACATGACGGCCTTTCATTATATCCTCTCCAGTGGATGTTCATCGAGAGCAAGAAGTGTGGCTTGGTGCTTGAGATCAATCCTTCTGAAAATCTTCAGAATATCATTGAAAATCCCCTAGACCTAGTATTTCCCAAACCACAGCTAACCTCCCCCAACTTCCCTCTCGCCTAATTTTTCTTGGCACCCACTATTAGTGAAATAGGTGATATACCACTAAGATCCTTAACAATTGAAAAGTCTTCACCTCTCCCTTTTGGAGCCCTCTTATGATAGCCTCATAGCCTCCGGTGGGCACCGGACTATAGCCGGCCCCTCCGGTTAGCCCTGATCGGGGCTCTGGGTCACCTCCGGAGTTAACCCCTCCCTTAAAGGCTAAGCACCGCCGTAACACTAAGGCCCAACTATTCCGGCCTAGCCTTGGGGGAAGCCAGCCTAACACTCCTAATATAGCCCCCTCTATAGTAAAAGGGCCCTCGAACATAAGTGGGGTGGCCACTAGATCTATCCTAGCCGCCTTCGATGAACAAACCAGACCAAAAGGATGTCTTTTTAGCTATCACATAATCTGTTGATAACGTGATCTCTAGTTTTAAGGGGCCGAAAAAGCAGATCACAAAGGAGGTAATAACCTATATAATCTAAACTTTAAAAAAGCTGATAAATAATAAAGTTACTCTAATTCTAACCCGGAACTGGGCTACTATTACGGTATTAGCCCTGACCCCAGCCCTAGTCTCAGCCCCGGCCTCCACCCCGGCCCAGAACCAAGCCCCTACCCGCCCACAAGCCCAGGCTCAACTAAAAGACCTCCGGGTTTTTATTTGTATCCCCGAGGAAAGCCTGGATGCTGCCCGGAAGAACGCCCCTTTCGCCCTGCGCCGTACAGTCTGCTAGGCCCTTGGCCTACAACTAGGAGATATCCCACACATTTACCATATCTTAACTAAATACTCTTTAAAGCCCCTAAATAAACAAATCCAATAAAACCTTCTTAGAAATAAATAAAACCTAATAAATTATTTAGGGGTTTTGAAAGTCGAAACCCCTATAAAATAGTTTATATACGCTATTCTACGTTACTTATCTAAGTTCTAAAACCTAGATGGGGAAGGTATTAATATATTAACCCTAATTAGGCAAGAGGCTATCACCTAGACTGGTCACAAGCTAGTCCTAGCCTGGTAATCCCGCCTTAGCCTAAACCCTATTATAAATAAAGTTACTTAGGTTATCTCCTTTATGATCAAGGTGCCACCTTTTAGATTATTTAACCAGAGTAGTAAGGCCCAACTTATTAGGGGAAAGAGGACCCTGCTTAGGCATAACCCTGGCTACCAGGGATACCACATAAACTAGTACTATAACCAACGACCACTCTATAACAACTACAATAAACCCTTAAACTCCCACAAAACCGAGCCTTATATAACTAAACTAAAGTATATTAACTACTAAGGGCCCTTCTAGGCCAGCTATATAAGCTATTTAACTAGGCCCCTAATAATTAATGGTTATCCTACCCTCCTAAGCCGAAAGGAATATGGATGGATTCGGAAAGCTGGGTAAAAGGCCTCCGAGGCCCGCAATAGTATCAACCAGACCACTACCCAAAGCAGTACTTAATAGCCCTAGGACTCCCGTCCTAATCAAGGCCAATAACCTAGCTCTAAGTACTTATATACTAAGACCCCCTCCCAAAGATTGATTATATACCTAGGCGATAAGGATATAACTAATAATATAAATAAAGATAAAGTGGAAGACCCCGAGGCCCTCCCTTAGACTAACCACCCCATCTACCCTCTCTAAAATAAGAGCTAGAGGGTAGCTCAAAAGCCTGACTATAATATCACCAATGCCTATACCTACCTGGACCTCGACTCAGAGGCGTAGGCCTAAACAGGCCCCCCCACGGGTATTACGTATATCCTAATACAATGTGGGGGAAAAGCCCCCAGTATATACAACTTTCCTAGAGCTCTACTAGACTAATTACGTTAATATAGTACTTATCTAGGAGCCCTGGAAAGGCTATACTAATAGAATACAGATTCATATATACCCTGGGTATAATTCCTTTATCCTAGTTAATTTTTAGGATAATAGGGAAACAAGGCCCAGGGTAATAACATATATACGGAAGGGGATAAGGCTACAAATACAATAATAAAGACCTATCTAAACAAGGGATATCCTATGGTTAAAGGTTAATAATATTATTATTATAAACGTTTATAAATAACCTAGCGATCCTTATAACCATACAACGACCACCCCCCTAGGATACTAACGACCACTATGAGCCCTTATAACTAGGGATTTCAATACTCACCACTACTCCTGGGAACTAGGATCCGTTAGCCGGAATAGAGGAGACGATTTAGCCGACTTGGTTAATAACCATGGCCTCTCCTTTATTAGAGAAGTAGGGGCTCCAACCCATACCCGTGGTCACGTCCTTGACCTAACCTTCTCAAATATCCCCCTTATGCACACAGGACCTTACCCACACCTACACCTAGGAGCTGATCACCAACCTATTATAACTATTATCCCCCTTAACAATAATAAATAACAATAAATATACTAATTAGGGTTAATATTAATCCTGGATTCGGCCCTTCCTTGGTTTAAAGACCTAATTAGGGTAAGGGCCTTAACTTTACTTACCATTAAGGACCTACTCACCTTAACTAAGTTAAACACCCAGGTTAGCCGGATTATTAACCTATTTTAATAGTTATTTAAGTAGTAGAGAAAAGATAATAAAGTTGGGGAAAGTGGGCCCCCTAATAAATAAAAAAGTACTCTAAAACCTACTAATCCTACCTTAAGGCCCATATCCAATAAGTATGGGAACTGGAGCCGGCTTTGGCCTCATTATCCCTTATCCTCAAAAAGTAAAAGGTCTTCTTAGAAATAATTAGGAAAGTTAAACGGGTTTATTAGGCCACTAAGATTGAAGGGGCTATATCCAATCAGGACCTTTATAAAATAATAGGTTAATATAAGGTTAGTTTAGTAGTTAAAGCCCCCCCTTTAATAGTCGGGGACTAGACGTATAACGATAACCAGGACAAGGCCCAGGCCCTACGGAGTGCCCTGCTAGAGAGGTTCGATGATACGGATGACCTACCTGGGGACCCCTTCGACGTGGCTATGGTCCTAAGACGACAAATACCCTGGCAGGCTATGATTAATCAAAAAGAAATAAAAGCAACCACCTTAACAAAAACTATAACCCCTAGTATTAACGGAATCACCATAAGACTACTAAAACTTACTAGGACCTTATAGCTAAGCCTATCAGGCTATTATTCTAAGTATATATTAAGGCCAGCTACTTCCCCTAGCCCTTCCATAGAGTATAGGTTATTATAATACAGAAGCTTAAAAAAACCAACTTCTCAAAGGTTGGATCCTAGAAACTAATAGCCCTCCTATCCTACTTAGGTAAAGGGCTTAAGAGACTAATAACTAAGAGAATGGCCTACCTCACTATCCTAGAAGGGGTGGCTAGCCCACAGTAAATAGGGGCCCTACTAGGCAGGGCAGCTATCGACCTAACAACCTATCTCATATACGATATCGAATAGGCCCTCGATAAGGGGCTTATAGTTACGCTAGTGATAATAGATGTAAAGGGGGCCTTTGACTCTATTCTTCGGAACTACCTTATTATCTAATTATAGTAATAGGACTGGCCTAATAACCTAATTAGGCTGATTTATGCTTTTGTGTTAAATTGTATTATTAGGGTTAAGTTTAAAAAGGTAATAACAAAGGACTTCCCTTTAACCTATGGGTTACCTTAGAGCTCCCCACTATTACCTATTATCTTCCTACTTTATATTTCCGATATCCTAATTAAAAACCCAAGGCTTTGGTTTAGATATATAAACGATATTGGCCTTTTAATTACTGGCCTATCCCTTAAGGATAATACTATATCCTTAAGTTAATAGGTTACCCAAATTCTAGATTAGGGTACCAATAATAAGGTCTCCTTTAACCCAGCTAAATATAAAACTATCCACTTTACTAGGAAACATAAGTAACTAAAAGACCTACCTAGGATTAAAACTAGAGGCCTTAAAATCAAAGCCTTAGTTAAGCCGATCCATTAACTAGGGGTTTAGTTCAATAAAAGACTCTCTTTCTAATACCACATCGAAACAAGGGTAGCTATAACGAAGAAAGCAGCCTAACACCTGGGGCACCTAATAAACACAAAAAGAGGGATCCCAGCAACTATTATACAAAAAGCGGTCATCACCTATGTCCTCCTAATAGCCCTATACGGAGCCGAAACCTGGTTCAGGGGGCTAACCAAGCTAGCCCTAAGTAACACCACCTCCCCTTAGGGAGGGGGGATTGTTAATATAGGCCAGAAGGGCCTCGTCCAGAAGGTCAACAAGGTCATTATAACAGTGGCCTAAACTATCCTCCTAGTCTAGAAAATAACCCCAATAAGTAACCTTCTCCGAAATACCAGCTTACCTATTAGAAAAGTGGCTTTAAAAAGGGTACACCTACACTTCACATTCCAACTATAAAAAGTCGACCAACAACACCCATTAGTCCTAAGGCTCATACAATAAGGGAGGCAGTAAACACAACTTTAACGGACAGCAGGCCTCGTCTTAAGGGTCCCAAGGCCAGCACTACTCTAACCACAATACCTCCCAGGGCCATAAGACCTAATAGTCTAATAAACAAAGGAAAAGGCTACTAAAGCCTTCTAGGATTGGCTAAAAACTGTCCTGGACACCCATATAATTGTCTACTTAGATGGCTCTAAGGCGTCTAATAGAGCTACTAGGTATGGATTCGTTATTTACCGAGGCAAAAAACGTATAACCCAGGGCTATGGCCAACTTAGCATAATAGAAGTGTTTAATGGTGAGGTTGAAGGGGCGAGGGCAGGGCTCCAGCGGGCCCTCCTTACCTCCTAAGGCTAACCTATACACATTTATATTAATAACACCAGTGTTATCTAAGGGATACGGGGTGATGCTCCCACCTCCTCATAAACAACCTTCTTAGAGATCTACAAGGCGACTAGGATATATAATATATATACCCACTAGGCCCCTAGGTATCAGGGGATAAAAGGTAACAAAGAAGCAGACCACCTAACTAAGCAAGGCACGACGCTCCCGGTCCCCTTAGGCCGACTAGTAACTCTAGTAGGGATTAAGTAACTCGCTAAGAGACGAATATGGGCCCAATATACATAATAATAGTGTAAAAAAGTAATAAATTGATACACCTAACTAGGACTCGAGGTTAGCCTATCCAGCCCTCCTAAACTAGCCCTTCTACGGGTTACCCTATACCACCTCTTAGTAACCCGATCAGGCTACGGAGATTTCTTTAAATGATATTATTAACGCTTTAACTATAATAAAGCCCTACTTACCTACTATTATAGGGAAGTAAAGGATATAGACCACTTAATTTATAACCGAAAAACCCTAGTGAAGAGGTAACGGTGACCTACCCTCCACCCTTCCAGTTCATCAAAGCCCATAGGACCTATGGGATTACTCAAGTAATACTTTAAGGGGTTAATTACCGATCCTAAGAACTTTAAGGCCTTCCTACGTATAACAAACTTCTTCCAAAAGTTCTACCCACACTACTAGGGGCCAGCCTCCGGCTAGGCCTTAAAACAACTATACTACCCTACTAAAGGGACCAAATAGGAAGCAAAGGAACTAGAGGAACCAGCGGGATCCAAGGACAAATTAAACGCATAATAGCCAATAGGCAAAATTTGGAGGACGCGGGCAAGGGCTGTATACTATAGAGTAGGGAGTCTGAGCCTGCGGCTCTCCACGCCACATACCCCTCGGGAGGTCTGCCGCAAGGGCTACGCCCTTGCCGCCATGGCTTTAAATACAACAACAACAACAAAGTAAGTAGTTCGTACTGCCTCGGCTCGAGAGACGCTAATGTTGTGTGTGAAAGCCCGTAACATAACCATCATTCATACATCTGTCTACTTTCTCTCAGACACTTACCGTAATCTTGGGATTCCACAGACACTCAATGACTTGAGGGACCACCTCCAGTCATTTCGTCAGCAAGCCAGTGTGCAGTATGTTGCCTCTGATGTCAGGGCAAAATCCGATCCCTGGAAACAGCAAACTTCAAACTTATCCTCGAGCTATAGGATATTGATTTGTGGCAACGCTGGGGTAGGGAAGTCTATACTTGTTAACCGAGTGTTTGGCATTGAAGTAGTTAGTAAATCTTGTAATGGGTTATAAGTATATAGTTAACTCGTTTCAGACTGAAGAAAGCTCGGAACAGAAGGGCATTCACAACATTGAAAACGGGTTTGAATCAGACTTTCACCCGGGCATTATCATCCACGATTCAGAAGGTTTCCAGGCTGGTGAACGGAAGGAAGTCGACACCTTCAAGAAGTTCTTGCGGCATAGGTCGGAAAACAAAGACGTCGGCGAGAACCTCCATGCTATATGGTAAGATCCTATATCAAGTTTAGTCGGCTTCCTATCGAGCCCATCCTTTATTCACGCTGCTAACCACTTGAACGTCTCGTCAGGCTTTGCATCGAAACGAACACCCCGCGCCCAATCCAGGCTGCGTTCGCCAAGGTTCTCGAAGAGGTGTATTCCGATTGCACCTCTAATTCCGGTGTTCATTGTAGGCACAAAGAAGGATGAGTTCCTCACTCTCAGACAGCAACCCAAACGCAGCGATCCTACCACAGCAGCGGGCAGCAACGAGGCTGCGATAGTCGACGAATCCAGTCTCATATCTCAAAAAGAAACATCGTTCGAGTACGGATTCAAGATGAACCCCGAGACAAGCAGATTCTGGTCGTCGTTGGTGGTCAAGTTTGCTTTCATCTCGCGCGGTACGTTTCTACCATATACACGCCTGTGAGACCTCTAAGCTGACACTTCTTTCTCATAGATGATGAAGCGTCCATAAAGAAATTACAGCAGATCACGAGAAAATCCTCAGAGGACAATGAAACGTGTGAAGCTATGAATGCGGCCCAGGTTGTCGACGTGGATGCCAAAATTGATCAAGCCGTCGATAAGACGCTTGAGCTCTTCAGGTCCGCTGTTACTGCCGCCTCTCTAGGCTCGGGGCTATTTTTCACCTCAGCAATCACTACGCCCACTATATCAAGATGCCTCTGCAACATCATCGCCCATGGCTGTTTTGGTATACCCGGCAAGACAGTAACAGAGATCGAATCTGTCCTGAGTGGTGTCATTTGGAAGAACCTCGCACCCTTAATGGCCCAAAGCCTGGGTCAAAACACTCTAATTTGGGGCGGGGTTGTTGTTCTTACACTGTTCACCATAATTGGCGGTATCCCTCTCGCTCTTGGATCCCCGTTACTGGAAGCACCAGCTGCTAGAATGGTCATCAAATGCGCATGCGATTTGATCCTTATTCTAGACCAAGCTTTCCGAGATGGCGGCCGATCCGCCGTTAATCGCGACAAGATTAAGGCCGTCACCTTAATATACATGAGGAGCAGTATGAAAGTGATCAAAAATGGGAAAGCGGTGCATCAGTTACGCAGGGGGTCCGTCCACGGGGAGATCAACGACCTCATTCCACTGGTGTCAGCGCTCGCAATCTAGGCGCATCAGCAAAGGAATATTTCGAAGTACCAGACTGCCATACGGACGATTCTTGAAAAGCATAGATTTCGAGAAAGCGATTCGGCAAGTTTGGTATCTCCAACAGCTCCCGAGAGTAGACCCAGTGATGAAAACACGCAGGTTCTGGACATCCCGGAGGACAGGGAAGAGATTCAACTTCTTAACGAGCAAACTGTGGCAAAGGAAGGGTTGATGAAGGAATAAAACTATCATGTCGGGGTTTCATGTGTTGGCGTTTTTTGACTGATTCCTCCGTACTACGCTATGCTCGTTTGTTCTCTTGATCTTTATAATGCACACACTGAGCACAGGATAAGTAACAACATAACGCAGTAAACTCTTCACAGTCAAGGTGAAGACTGCAAGAAGGATTTGTCATTCCAACAAATCTACTGAAAAGGTACGTACTCGTCACGTGAGCTTGTAAGACTGCTGCCTTGTACGGTTGCCTGCAAGTGAGCTTGTAAGACTGCTGCCTTGTACGGTTGCCTGCAAGTGATGACTGTGCCTACCTGCTGACCACCAGTATGCCACAACCAGAGACATTCTTGCTTGGCTAGATATGGTATGTTGCCTGAAGAGAAGCCTATTTATTTTCTCTCCTCAGGAGATATAAAAGGTAGTGTAATCATGAGTCTGATAATACTTACAGATAGGAACTCCCAACAGAGTATTACCCTTGGCATCCAAGAACACCATCTTTTGTCTTTTCATCATCTATGTATCACTTCGCAATTCTCCATCAGTCAGACTAAGAACCTTAATGATGTCGTCGCCAAGGCAGACCATTCCAGCACGAAGCCCCTCTCTCCAGGTCGATCACGATGCTCAATACTTGAAGGAAATCCGCGAATCGTTGGGCGAGTCGCTCAGAGATATGTCAACTCTGAAGGACAAGGTGGACCAGCTGATTTCGATCCAAAGCTTTGCCTTTGTGTTCATCAAGGATGCTGCTTGTCAGACGCCTGACAGCCAAGAGGCCGTACAGCAGGGACTCGACGTTCTGTGGCACATGTTTTGCGGCACCGCTCAAGTTCTCGACAAAGACGACCCTGTCCAGGACAAACTTATCTCTTTACTGCTGTGGATAAAGGAATACGACGCACTCTACAAGACAATGCATCCCGCCGAAGTGGCCGGGGTTTCCTGGGAATCGTATAGTTTTGCCAACGGCTTGCGGAGATCGTGGGAGCAGCTTCTCACGACTGGCACCGTGTCTCAACAGTGTGGTCTGGCGGCCTTCTCGGGGAAACTGTTAGCGTCAGGCATCTGCCAAGTTTCAATAGAGCCGTTGGCGCTGTGGTTCTTGCACGCGGCTCTGGAGATGGACGACGAGGAGAGGACCACTGCTCTGCTCCCTGCCGCTACCGTCTGGATGGAGCAGTGCAGCCACAAACTTCTCGCACTGTCGGTCACCGGACGCGAGTACAGGGATGTTGGATTTGGCTTTCAGACAATCGGCCTGCATGTTGAAGGGTGGAGCAGCGCCCAGCCTGTGTTTGGTATGGCGAGGTGGTTATTCTGGAGACAGCGGTTCCAGGAGCTCTGCCGCCACGCAGATGCTTTTGTGGCCCAAGAGGCAAAGAAAGCTTTCATGAGCATGATCTTCTGCGGTCGTCATCTGGGCTGTGACGTCCCGGGCGAGGCCAACTTTTCCGAGAAGCTCCAAAAGGCCATGTGGGAGGAACTGGTCAGAAGTGGAAAAGAGAGCGTGGCGGTTGACGAAATTGACGTCAATGTAGACTGGGTCAAAGGATGAGGGTAAGTAGTAAGTCATACAATAGACGTCGGATTCAGGTTTGATTGAAAGCATTCAGTGAAACTCTTACTTTTAGTCACTCGGCAGTTCCATAAATCAGTGTCGTCCATGAACACCTTTTCTACCCTATATTTCTCGACCGGCACTGTTCATGAAAGATTTCTGCATTAACTGCTCCTGGTATCTATGTAAGAAAGCTAGGTATCCGTCAAATACATAACTTGCTATAAAAATGGCCTGGCCATTCTGTTGACTGACGCTCCTCTCAACCTCTTCACTCAAGCAACAAGATACAAGACGTTCACTGTTTCAGGCCAACTCTCAAAGAAAGACCGCAGATTATTCGTCGTTACAGTCCACCTATTCACAAAAGCAACAGATTACAAGCCGTTCATCGTCACAATCCATCTCTTCGCCCAAGCGACAGGATACAATCCGTTCGCCGTTCTAAAACGACTCCCAGACTCGCAAAAGATACAAAGTCTCCACCATGTCGTCAGAAACCCTTCTCGGTTGGTACAAGGTCGGATGCAAGAATTGTACCAAAGTGTACCAAATCCGTATCGACGAATATGACACGGCCACACCGTACGATAATATTGTCCTACCAGGTTGCTGTGGCCAGGCTTTGTATGGTTACTGCGATGACGTCTGCGCAAATGCGGACGGAAACAGACCAGATCTTAGGGAACCATGGTTTTGGAGGAGGTCTAAACATGATATACCTGACAAGAAGAAGATGTTGAGGAGGGGATTGTTATGAGAAAAATAAAGCTCAAGTTACCGATGTATTTGGACAAAACTCGAAAGGACAGGAGACCGGAATCGTCGTCAACAAAGACAAAGTCAGCGCTGCCGCTCGTTCCAACAAATCCAATCGAGCCTCGATTTGACTAATTTGACCCTTTTTCGCTCAGGATTGGTTACGTTGACTAATTAGCCAATCAACTAAGCCAAATCGAGGCCACGTAACCCATCTCATCGCCGTTAGATTGCCTGATTAGGAAATAAATAAAACTATGCACAAGAATATTATAATCCTAATACAAATAATCCAACATCTCCCCTAATAGGTTCCCCTTCAGTTAATTCTTCGTCAACTATAACTGGCCCATTATCTGAGGCTGTATTAAGTGCCGTTGTGATGTTAGGGTCAGCTTTATAGTACTGAAAGCTCTCTTATAGCCAGTAACTATAGCTGAGATAGAAAACACATTAAGGGTAGGTTTATTAAGTAGTAGGTAGGTTAATTAGTGGCTCCTCTACTACTTCACAGAGTTATTTATAAGTTAAGGGGGTTACTAGAGGTAAGTCTTAAGCTTATCCTATTATCGAGGAGCCTTATAATCTCACCTATTTTATACTTATTATTTAAAGTGATTATTTTTATAAGGGGGTAATATAATCTTAAGAGTAGCTATGGTATTATTAGGAGCCTCCTTTAACTTATACTAATACTTAAAATAATCCCTAAGCCCCTTTTTCGTATTATAAACCCACTTAAGCTAAACTATTATATCCTAAACTACCTCGAGGTAAGAAATACTAAATAAGTAGTAAAGAATTATAAATTTAGGAAAGGGGGGAAACTCCTCTAACTTTATATAATAAGAGGAGAGCTTCTACTAAGCCACCTTAACAGAGGTACAAAGATACTCCTAGTACATAGGAAAAAGACCTCTAAATTAAATAGCATATAACCTTTAATATTGAAACCGTGCAGGGGTAAATGCTTACACTAAGCGGGTTTTTCCTTAGTCAGGCGACAGCGAGCTATTTGAGAGAGGGGAACTGGGGACGTATTTGTAGTGGAGGACACAATAACGGACCATTAAGCAACACATCACAAAACATCAACAAGTATCGTTAATTAGATAAACGTATTCAGAACTTTTTTTACTTATTCACTTGGATTATATACCGTAAACAATATGGAGGTTACTTTATTACCAAGTAAATAAGGCCCTAACACTCACCAGTATTTACATCTAGGGTAAGAACCCCTTTTTGGCCCTAATCAGGTCTTAAGGTGTTTCCTTACCTAAATTATAACTCTATTTAAGTAGTTTTATACAAATTAATCACTCTCACAGACCCGGGACAGAGGGTGCACAACCTATGGTCAGTAGAATATGTGTATTATATAATATAACACATACTATTCACTATATCCCCTACTCTATTGCACTAGTACAACTTCCCTCTCGCCTAATTTTTCTTGGCATTTGCTGTTAGTGAAATAGGTAATACATCACCAAGATCCTTAATAGCTGAAAACTCTTCACTTTTCCTTCCCGGAGCCCTCCTACGATAGCCTCTCAGCCTCTAGCGGGCACCGGACTATAGCCGGCCCCTCCGGCCGGCCCTGATCAAAGCTCTGGACCATCTTTAGAGCCGACCCCTACCGTAAGGGCTAAGCGCCACCGCGACACCGAGGCCTAGCCACCCCAGCCCAGCCTTATGGGAAGCCAGCCCAACACTCCTAATATAACCCCCTCTACGGTAAAGGGGCCTTCGAACACAAGTGGGACGGCTACTAGATCTATCCTAGCCGCCTTAGATGAACAAACTAGACTTTACGAGGCCCAAAAGGATGTCTTCCTGATTATCGCCCAGTCCGTTGATAATGTGGTCTCCAGCTTTAAGGGGCCTAGAAAGCAGATTGTAAAGGAGGCTATGACTTATGTAATTCAGGCCCTAAAGAGGCTTATAAAGAATAAAGTTACACTTACCCCGACCCCACCCTAGAACTGGGTTACCGTTGTGGCCTTAACCCCGGCTATAACCCCGGCCCTAGCCCTAGCCCTAGCCCAAAACCGGGCCCCTACCCACCTATAAACCTAAGTACAACTAGAAGATCTCCGGGTTTTTATCCGTATCCCCGAGGAAGGCCTGGAGGCTGCCCAGAAGAACGCCCCCTTCGCCCTGCGCTGTATAGTCTACTAGGCCCTTGGCCTATAACTAGGAGACATCCCACATCTCTACTATATCTTAACTAGATACTCCTTAAAGCCCCTAAATAAATAAATCCAACAAAACCTTATTGGAAATAAACAAAAGCTAGTAGACTATTTAGGGGTTTTTAAAGTAAAAACCCCTATAAAATAGTTCATATACGCCGTCCTACGCTGCTCATCTAAGCTTTAAAGCCTAAATGGGGAAAGTATTAACATATTAACCCTGATTAGGGAGGAGGTTATTACCTAGATTAACTATGAGCTAGTCCTAGCTCGGTAATCCCACCTCGGCCTAAACCCTATTATAAACAAAGTTACTTAGGTTATCTCCTTTACGGTTAAGGTACTACCCTTCAGACTATTTAATTAAAGTAGTAAGGCCCAGCTTATTAGGAAAAAGAGGACCCTACTTAGGTATAATCCTGGTTATTAGGGATACTATATAAACCGGTACTATAACCAGTGGCTACTCTATAACAACTACGATAAGCCCTTAAACTCCCACGAGACCGAGCCTTATATAACTAAGCCGAAGTGTACTAACTATTTAGGGCCCTTCTAGGCCGGCCATATAAATTATTCAACTAGGCCCCTAATAATCAACGGTCATCTTACCCTCCTAGGCCAAAAGGAATGCGGACGGATTCGGAAGGCTGGGTAAAAGGCCTCCGAGGCCCGTAATAGTATTAACTAAACTACTACCCAGAGTAGCACTTAATAACCCCAAAACTCCCACCCTAATCAGGGCCAACAACTTAGCTTTAAGCGCTTATATACCAGGACCCCCTCCTAAGGATCGATTGTATACTTAGGTGATAAGGATTCAGCTAATAGTATAGATAAAGACGAAGCGGAAGACCCCGAGGCCCTCCCTTAGACCAACTACCCTATCTACCCTCTCCGAAATAGGAACTAGAGGGTAGCTTAAAAACCTGATTACAATATCACCAATGCCTACACCCACCTAGACCTCGACTCGGAGGCGTAGGCCTAAATAAGCCCCCCCATGGGTACTATGTATAGCCTAATGTAACGTAGGAAAAAAGCCTCCAGCACACACAGCTTTCCTAGAGCTCTACTGGGCTAATCAGGTCAACATCGTACTTATCTAGGAGCCCTGGATAGGCTACACCAACAGAATACAGATCAATACACACCCTGGGTACAATTCCTTTATCCTAATTAATTTTTAGGATAATAAGGAAATAAGGCCCAGGGTAATAACATATATACGAAAAGGGATAAGGCTATAAGTATAATAATAAAGACCTATCCAAATAAGGGATATCCTATGGTTAAAGGTTAATAACACTACTATTATAAACATCTATAAACAACCAGGTGATCCTTATAACTAAACAACGACCACCCTCCTAGGATACTAACCACTAATACGAGCCCTTATAACTAGGGATTTTAACACTTACCACTACTCCTAGGAATTAGGATCTGTTAGCCGGAATAGAGGAGATGATTTAGCCGACTAGGTTAATAACCATGGCCTCTCCTTTATCAGAGAAGTAGGGGCTCTAACCTACACCCATAGTCACGTCCTAAACCTGACCTTCTCAAATATCCCCCTTATACACACAGGACTCTATCCATACCTATATCCAGGAGCTGATCACCAGCTTATTATAACCATTATCCCCCTTAATAATAATAAATAACAATAAATATACTAATTAGGGCTAATATCGGTCCCGGATTTAGCCCTTCCTTAGTTTAAAGACTTAGTTAAGGTAGGGACCTTAATTTTTCTTACCCTTAAGGACTTACCCACCCCAACTAAGCTAAACGCCTAAGCTAGCTGGATCACTAACTTATTCTCAACGGTTATCCAAATAATGGGGAAAAAATAATAAAGTTGGGGAAAATAGGCCCCTTAGTAAATAAAAGAGTACTATAAAACCTACTAATCCTATCTCAAAGCCTATACCCAATAAACACGGGAACCAAAGCCGGCCTTAGCTTTACTACCCCCTATTCTTAAAGAGTAAAAGGTTTTCTTAGAAATAACTAGGAAAGCTAAACGGGCTTTTTAGGCTACTAAGATCGAAAGGGCTATATCCAATCAGGACCTATATAAAATAATGGGTTAGTGTAAAGCTAATTTAGTAGTTAAAGCCTCCCCTTTAGTAGTTGAGGGCTAGACGCACAACGATAACCAGGACAAGGCCCAGGCCCTACGGAGGGCCCTACTGGAGAGGTTCGATGATATGGATGACCTACCTGGGGACCCCTTCAACGTGGCCACGGTCCCAAGACGACAAATACCCTGGTAAGCTACGATTAGTCAAGAGGAAATAAGGGCAGCCACCCTAACAAAAACTACGACCCCTAGTATTAATGGGATCACCACAAAATTACTTAAAGCTTATTGGGACCTTATAGCTGAGCTTATTAGGCTGCTATTCCAGGTATATATTAAGGCCGGCTACTTCCCCCAACCCTTCCATAGAGCAAAGGTTATTATAATTCAGAAGCTTAGAAAGACCGACTTCTTAAAGGCTAGATCCTGGAGACTAATAGCCCTCCTATCCTGCCTGGGTAAGGGGCTTGAGAGACTAATAGCTAGGAGAATGGCCAACCTCACTATCCTAGAAGGGGTGGCCAGCCCACAGCAAATAGGGGCCCTACCAGGCAGGGTAGTTACCGACCTAACAACCTATTTCACACACGATATCAAACAGGTCCTCGATAAGGGGCTCATAATTACACTGGTGATAATAGATGTGAAGGGGGCCTTTAACTCTGTTCTTCGGAACCGCCTTATTATTTATTTACGGTAACAGGGCTGGCCTAATAGCCTGATTAGGCTAGTTTATGCTTTTATATTAGATTGTACTACTAGGGTTAGGTTTAAAGAGGTAATAATAGAGGACTTCCCTTTAACCTGCGGGTTACCCTAGGGCTCCCTACTATTACCTATTATTTTCCTATTTTATATTTCTGATATCCTAGTTGAAGACTTAAGGCTTTGGTTTGGATATACAGATGATATAGGCTTTTTAATTACTGGCCTATCCCTTAAGGATAACACTATATCCTTAAGTTAACGGGTTACCCAAATCCTAAATTAGGGCGCCGATAATAAGGTCTCCTTTGACCTAGTTAAATGTGAAATTATCCACTTTACTAGGAAATATAAGTAACTAAAGGACTTACCTGGGATTAAAACTAGAGACCTTAAAATCAAAGCCTTGGTCAAGCTAATCCGTTGGTTAGGGGTTTGGTTTAATAAAAGACTTTTTTTCTAATACTACGTCGAAATAAGGGTAACTATAGCGAAAAAGGCAGCCTAGTACTTAGGGCACCTAATAAACATAAAAGGAGGGATCCTAGTAGTTATTATACGGAAGGCGGTCGTCACTTATGTCCTCCTAATAGCCCTATACGGAGTTGAAACCTGGTTCGGGGGGTTAACTAAGCTAGCCCTAAATAACACTACCCCCCCTTAGAGAGGGGGGATTATTAATATAGGCCAGAAGGGCCTCGTCCAGAAGGTCAACAAGGTTATCATAAGAGTGGCCCGAGCCATCCTCCTAGTTTAGAAAACAACCCCAATAAGTAACCTCCTCTGAGATACCGGCTTACCTACTAGGAAAGTGGCTTTAGAAGGGGTACACCTACACTTCGTAGTCCAACTATAAAAGGTCGACTAATAATACCCATTAATCCTAAGGCTCGCATAATAAGGGAGGTAGTAAACACGATTTCAACGGATAGTATGCCTCGTCTCAAGGATCCTAAGGCCAGCACTGCTCCAACCATAATACCTTCTAAGATCATAAGACCCGATAGTCCTATAAATAAAGGAGAAGGCTGCTAAGGCCTTTCGGAACTAGCTGAAAACCATCCCAGATAATCATATAATTATCTATTCAGATGGCTCCAAAGCACCCAATGGGGCTATAGGATACGGGTTCGTCATTTATAGAAGTAATAAGTGGATAGCCCAGGGTTATGGCCAACTCGGCCTAGTAGAAGTGTTTGATGGAGAAGTTGAAGGGGTGAGGGTAGGGCTCCGGCGGGCCCTCCTTACCTCCTAAGGCCAACCTATACACATCTATATTAATAATATTAGTATTATTCGGGGGATACGGGGTAAAGCTCTAAACTCCTTATAAGAAGCTTTTATTGAGATTTATGAGGTGGTTAGAATATACGATATACACACCCACTGGGCCCCAGGGCATCAGGGGATAAAAGGTAACGAAGAAGTAGACCGCCTAGCTAAGCAGGGCACTACACTCCTAGTGCCTTTAGGCCAACTAGTAACCCTAGTAGGGATTAAGTGATTCGCTAAGAAATGGATACGGGCCTAATAAATACGATGGTGGTATAAGGAGGTAACGGATCGATACGCCTAACTAGGGCTCGAGGCCACCTTGTCCAGCCCCCCTGAACTAGCCCTACCACGGGCTACCCTGTACCACCTCCTAGTAGCCCGATCAGGCCACGGAGACTTTGAACAATATCATCAACGCTTTAACCATATGGAAGCCCTGCTTACTTGCTCTTACGGGGAAGTAAAGGAAGTAGACCACTTAGTTTATTGCCGAAAGACCTTAGTGAGGAGGTAACAGTGGCCTACCCTCCACCCTTCCAGTTCATTAAAGCCCATAGGACCTATGGGATCGCTCGAGCAATACTTTAAGGGGCTAATCACCGATCCTAAAGGTTTTAAGGCCTTCCTGCGTGTAATAAACTTCTTCTAGAAGATTTGCTTATGCTATTAGGGGCTAGCCCGGCTAGGCTTTAAAATAACTAACTAACGTGCCTTACCAGGGGAACTAGATAGGAAATAAAGGAACTGGAGGAACCAGCGGGATCCAGGGATAGACTGAACGTATAGTAGCTAATAGGCAAGATTTGGAGGACGCTGGTAATGGCTGCGTACTGTAGAGTAGGTAGTCTGAGCTTGCGGCTCTCCACGCCACATACCCCTCGGGAGGTCTGCCGCAAGGGCTTCGCCCTTGCCGCCTTGGCGTTAAATACTACAACAACAACAAAATATTGCACTAGTACCTCGTAGGCGAATTAAATACCCGATCTCCTTATTATTATAATACTATTATCCCCTCCCTAATCTTACTATATAATATAATAAAGGCGTAATATTAATAGAACGACGAATATTCAGCTTAATTAGATAATTATAACAACTTTAATATGTTAAACGTGGGTATACGAAGAACCCCGAAAAACCTCGGGCTTAGCTAAAACACTAAGAAAAATAGCTAGGTAATACCTGAACGAGAAAAAGAAAGTGGATTATAACCAAACAATAACGGCCAAGGAGCTAAGTATAGGCCCATAAACCTAATCAGACCCTATAAATGGACACTAGACCTAGGAAAAAGGAAAGAATAATACAAATAAACAGTAAGAATAATAGTATAACTATGAATTATTTTAGGATTTATACCGTAGACCATATAAACCTTAAGTATTGTGTAGAAGGTTAATATTTAAGTGGGTTAATTCAGATGCGATCCCTTGGCCTAATTAGCTATATTCGAATAAAATGAACAAATTGAACAGTTTTGGTAAGTACGAAAGAATGGTTGTTAATTAGGAGTACAACATCATAAGTGGGATTACACCTCGCAGATCTTACTCCCTTAGGACGGTTAATAAAGTAGAGTACCCTTTATTTTAGGGTATTCAGAAGAACGGCTGTATATTTCGGCCTGATTACTGCGTTTTTTGTTATTAAGATGGTAATAATAGTGGTAGGGAAAGTTATTTAGTGGGTTTTATTAGAATTATGTTCCCCGATGTAAGCTGATTCCCCCCCTATGGACGATCCCTTTTTATTTATTTAGCTACCCTATACTATAAAATAGTTAGTTATATAGTATATCCGAGCTAATTAGCCCAATTAACCTATAACAATACTTATAGACCTTTCTAAATCGTTCTAGAATATGCAGCCCTGAGTATTTAGGACTTATGAGGATGGGGACACCTCGTAGGACGATATGCCCTCACCCTCCTGCGATGTCCCTAACGTTGAGGGCAAAAGGATCGATAAGTAACCTGCTTCGCAGACTTTGTCAAGCTCTAATTAGGCCCAGAGTATAGCCCCCTATGCTGAGCTGGTTAAAGCCCTTAAGGAGGTGACTAGTAATAAGAATAAAGGGGTGACCATTAAGATGCCCCAACTTCCCTCTCGCCTAATTTTTCTTAGTATCCGTTATTAGTGAAATAGGTGATATACTACTAAAATCCTTAATAGTTGAAAAGTCTTCACCTCTCCCTCTTAGAGCCCTCCCGTAATAGCCTTATAGCCTCCGGTGAGCACCGGACTACAGCTGGCCCCTCTGGCCGGCCCTGATTAGGGCTCTGGGTCACCTCTGGAGCTAACCCCTCCCTCAAGGGCTAAGCACCGCCGTAACACTAAGGCCCAACCACTTTGGCCCAGCCTTAGGGGAAGCTAGCCCAACTCTCCTGATGTAGCCCCTTCTACGGTAAAGGGGCCCTTGAACGTAAGCGGGGTGGCCACTAGATCTATTCTAACCACCTTCGATGAACAAACTAGACACTATAAGGACTAAAAGGATGTCTTTTTGGCTATCGCCCAGTTTATTAACAACGTGGTTTTTAGTTTTAAGGGGCCGAAAAAGCAGATCGCAAAAGAGGTGATAACCTATGTGATCTAAGCCCTAAAAAAGCTAATAAATAACAAAGCTACTCTAATTTTAACCTGGAATTGGGTTACCGTTGCGGCATTAGCCCCGACCCTAGCCCCAGTCTTAGCCCCGGCCCAGCACCGAGCCCCTACCCGCCCACAAACCTAAGCTCAATTAAAGGACCTCCGGGTTTTCGTCCATATCCCCAAGGAAGGCTTAGATGCTGCCCGGAAGAACGCCCCTTTCGCCCTACACCGTACAGTCTGCCAGGCCCTTGGCCTATAACTAAGAGATATCCTATACATCTACTATATCTTAATTAGATACTCCTTAAAGCCCCTAAATAAACAAATCCAATAAGGCCTTCTTAGAAATAAATAAAAATTAATAAATTACTTAGGGGCTTTTAAAGTAGAAACCCTTATAAAATAGTTTATATACGCTGTTCCACGTTGCTCATCTAAGCTCTAAAGCCTAAATAGGGAAAGTATTAATATATTAACCCTGATTAGGGAGGAGGTTATCGCCTAGATTAGCTGCGAGCCAGTCCTAGCCCGGTAATCCCGCCTCAGCCTAAACCCTATTATAAACAAAATCACTTGGGTTATCTCCTTTATGGTCAAAGTATTACCCTTTAAATTATTTAACTAAAATAGTAAAGCCCAGCTTATTAGGGAAAAAAGGACCCTGCTTAGGCATAACCCTAGTTACTAGGAATACTACATAAACCGGTATTACAACTAGTGGCCACTCTACAACAACTGCGGCAAGCCCTTAAACTCCCATAAGACCGAGCCTTATATAACTAAGCCAAAGTGTACCAACTACTTAGGGCCCTTCTAGGCTAGCCATGCAGATTATCTAGTTAGGCCCCTAATAGTTAATAGTTATCTTATCCTCCTAGACTAAAAAGAACGTGGACGGATTCAGAAGGCTGGGCAAAAGGCCTCCGAGGTCCATAATAATATTAACTAGACTACTACCCAGAGTAACACTTAATAACCCTAAGACTCCTGCTCTGATTAGGGCTAATAACCTGGTTCTAAGTACTTATATACTAGGACCCCTTCTTAAGGATTGATTGTATACCTAGGTGATGAGGATATAACTAATAGTATAGATGAAGATGAAGCGGAGGACCCGGAGGCCCTCCCTTAGACTAACCGCCCTATCTACCCTCTCTGAAATAGGAGCCAGAGGGTGGCTTAAAAGCCTGATTATAATATCACTAATACCTATACCCACCTGGACCTCGACTCAGAGGTATGGGCCTAAATAGGCCCCCCCACGGGTACTATGTGTAGCCTAATGTAATGTGGGGAAAAAGCCTCTAGTATACATAGCTTTCCTAGAGCTTTGTTAGGCTGATTAGGTTGATATTGTACTTATTTAGGAGCCCTGGATAGGTTACACTAATAGAATACAGATTAATATATACCCTGGGTATAATTCCTTTATCCTAGTTGATTTTTAGGACAATAAGGAAACAAGGCCTAGGGTAATAACATATATACGGAAGGGGATAAGGCTATAGGTGTAATAACAAAGACCTATCTAAACAAGGGATATCCTATGGTTGAAGGTTAACAATACTATTATTATAAACGTTTATAGATAACCAGGCGATCCTTATAACTATATAATAACCACCCTCCTAGGATACTAACCACCACTATAAGCCCTTATAACTAGGGATTTCAATGCTCGTCACTACTCCTAGGAACCCGGATCTATTAGCCGGAATAAAGGAGATGATCTAGTTAACTAGGTTGATAACCATGGCCTCTCCTTTATCAGAGAAGTAGGGGCTCTAACCTACACCCATAGTCACGTCCTAAACCTGACCTTCTCAAATATCCCCCTTATACACACAGGACTCTATCCATACCTATACCCAGGAGCTAATCACCAGCCTATTATAACCATCATCCCCCTTAATAACAATAAACAACAATAAAGATACTAATCAGGGCTAATATCGGTCCTAGATTCGGCCCTCCCTTAGTTTAAAGACCTAGTTAGGGTAAGGACCTCAACTTTACTTACCCTTAAGGACCTACTTACCCCAACTAAACTAAACACCCAGGCCAGCCGGATCGTTAACCTATTCTTAACAATTATCTAAGTAATAGGGAAAAAATAATAAAGTTAGGGAAAGTGGGCCCCCTAATAAATAAAAGAGTACTCTAAAACCCACTAATCCTACCTTAAAACCCATATCTAATAAATATAAGAACTAGAGTTAGCCTTAGCCTTATGACCCCTTATCCTTAAAAAGTAAAAGGTTTTTTTAAAAAATAATTAGGAAAGCTAAACGGGCCTATTAGGCTACTAAGATCGAAGGGGTTATATCTAATTAGGACTTTTATAAAATAATGGGTTAGTATAAGGTTAGTCTAGTAGTTAAACCCCCCCCTTAGTAGTTGAGGGCTAGATGTACAATGATAACCAGGACAAGGCCCAGGCCCTATGGAGGGCCCTGTTGGAGAGGTTTAATAATATGGATGACCTACTTGGGGACCCCTTCGACGTGGCCACGGTCCTAAGACGACAAATACCCTGGCAGGCTATGATTAGTTAGGAGGAAGTAAGGGTAATTACCTTAATAAAGACTATGACCCCTGGTATTAACGGAATTACCATAAAACTATTTAAGGCTTACTGGGACCTTATAGCTAAGCCTATCAGGCTATTATTCTAGGTATATATTAAGGCTGGTTACTTCCCTTAGCCCTTCCATATAATAGAGGTTATTATAATTTAGAAGTTTAAAAATACCAACTTCTCAAAGGTTGGATCCTAGAGCCTAATAACCCTCTTATCCTACTTAGGTAAGGGGTTTAAGAGATTAATAACTAAGAGAATAGCCTACCTCACTATCCTAGAAAGGGTGGCCAGCCCATAGCAAATAGGGGCCCTACTAAGCAGGGCAGTTACCGACCTAATGACCTGTCTCACACACGATATCAAACAGGCCCTTGATAAGGGGTTTACAGTTATACTGGTGATAATGGATGTGAAGGGGGCCTTTGACTTTATTCTTTGGAACCACCTTATTATCCGTCTACGGTAATAGGGCTGGCCTAATAGCCTGATTAGGCTAATTTATGCCTTTGTATTAGATTATACTACTAAGGTTAAGTTCGAAGAGGTAATAATAAAAGACTTCCCTTTAATTTATGGGCTACCTTAAGGCTCCCCACTATCACCTATTATTTTCTTATTTTATATTTCCGATATCCTAACTAAAGACCTAAAACTTTGGTTTAGATATGCAGACGATATAAGCCTTTTAATTACCAGCCTATCCCTTAAGGACAATACTATATCCTTAAACCAACAGGTTACCCAAATCCTAGACTAGGGTGCCGATGATAAGGTCTCCTTTAACCCAACTAAATATAAAACTATCCACTTCACTAGGAAACATAAATAACTAAAGGACTTACCTGGGATCAAAATTAGAGACTTTAAAATCAAAGCCTTGGTTAAGCTGATCCGTTGGTTAGGGGTTTGGTTTAATAAAAGACTCTTTTTCTAATATTATATTAAAATAAGGGTAATTATAGCGAAAAAGGTAGCCCAGCACCTAGGGCACCTAATAAACATAAAAGGAGGGATCCCAGTAGCTGCTATATAAAAGGTGGTCATCACCTATGTCCTCCTAATAGCCTTATACGGAGCTAAAACCTGGTTTAGGGGGTTAACCAAGCTAGCCCTAAGTAATACCACCTCTCCTTAGGGAGGGATTATTAATACAGGCCAGAAGGGCCTCGTCCAGAAGGTTAATAAGGTTATTATAAGAGTAGCCCGAGCCATCCTCCTAGTTTAGAAGATAACCCCAATAAGTAACCTCCTCTGAGATGCTGGCCTGCCCAACAGGAAAATGGTTTTAGAAGGGGTACGCCTACACTTCATAATCCGACTATAAAAGGTTAACCAATAACACCCATTAGTCCTAAAGCTCATATAATAAGGGAGGTAGTAAACATAGCTCTAATGGACGACAAGCCTCGTCTTAAGGGTCCCAAGGCCAGCACTACTTTAACCATAACACCTTCCAGGGTCATAAGATCCGATAATCCTATACATAAAGGAGAAGGCTACTAAGGCCTTTTAGAACTGGCTAAAACCCGTCCTAGATAATCATATAATTATTTATTTAGACGGTTCTAAAGTGTCTAATAGAGCTATTGGGTATGGATTTATTATTTACTAAGGTAAAAGATGTATAGCCCAGGGCTGTGGTCGACTTGGTATAGTAGAAGTGTTTGATGGTGAGGCTGAAGGGGCGAGGGCAGGGCTCCGGTGGGCCCTCTTTACCTCCTAAGGCTAACCTATATACATCTATATTAATAATACTGGTGTTATCCAAGGGATACAGGGTAATGCTCCCACCTCCTTATAAGCAGCCTTCCTGGAGATCCATAAGGCGGCTAGGATATATAATATATATACCCATTAGGCCCCTGGGTATTAGGGGATAAAAAGTAACGAAAAAGTAGACCACTTAATTAAATAAGGTATAACGCTCCCGGTCCCCTTAGTGTCAGGTTGGTCCGCGTAGAGTGAAGGAGTCGGCGATGCCCAGGTAGGGTGTGGTAGTGACTAGCATTCGAATCTGGCCTCCTACAGAATTTCCCACTGCGCTACCCCTTAAATCCCCTTCCCGGAGTAACTATTTTCCGTTGGCCCCACTCCGGGGTTGCCCCTCCGGTGCTCCCCCGGCCCCCGCCGGTGCACCTGACACTTAGGCTAATTGGTACCCCTAGTAGGGATTAAGCAATTTACTAGGAGACGAATACGGGTTTAATCCATATAATAGTAGTGTAAAAAAGTAATAGATTAATACGCTCAACTAGGACTTAAGGCTAGCTTATCCAGCCCTCCTAAACTAGCCCTTCTACGGGCTACTCTGCACCACCTCCTGGTAGCCCGATTAGGCCACGGAGACTTTAAATAATATCACTAACACTTTAACCACAATAAAACCCTACTTACCTACTCTTACGGAGAAGTAAAGGATATAAACTACTTAGTTTATTACCGAAAGACCCTAGTGAGGAGGTAACGGTGGTTTACCCTCTACCCTACTAAAGGGACCAAATAGGAATCAAAGGAACTGGAGGAACCAGTGGGATCCAGGGATAGATTGAACGCATAGTAGCCAATAGGCAAGATTTGGAGGACGCGGGCAAGGGCTGTATACTATAGAGTAGGTAGTCTGAGCCTGCGGCTCTCCACACCATATACCCCTCGGAAGGTCTGCTACAAGGGCTACGCCCTTGCCGCCATGGCGTTAAATACAACAACAACAACAACTCATTAACTATGAGTATTATGCTATCCCTAGAGTATTTAATAAGGCCGAATACTATAAGAATAATGGACAACGACAATGGATAATAATTTTGTTGTTGTTGTTGTTGTTGTTGTTGTATTTAACGCCATGGTGGCAAGGGCTACGGAGCCCTCGCAGCAGACCTCCCTAGGGGTATGTGGCGTGGAGAGCCGCAGCTCAAGCTATATACTATAGTATATGAACCCGGCTAGTGTCCTCCAAATCATGCCTTATAGGCTACGTAACTGTCATACTATGTTGTTAGGCCCCGCTGGGTCACCCGGCTTAAGTTCGAATAAGAACAGCGAGTGCAGCTCGCAAATTTGTTAATCCGACCCGCCCGTTACGGGTTCTTCATAGGTAGCGCCTTGCCCCTGATTAGTGAATTGGGATTGGTGGGCCCTTAATGGGCACCTGAGAATATGCTGGTTAATGGCCCTAGGCCTCCTTTTAGTCTAATTAGTCACGTTGACGACGTACCGGCCGCTGGTCCCGCATTGTTCTGGTTGGGGGAGACCAGAAAACCCGCATATAGCGGGTCCAACCATTACCTATGGCGAAGCGCAACCCAAACGCTTCGTGCCCGCAGCTGGAATCGAACCAGCCCCCTCTGCGATGGAGAGGGGTTGCCAGACGCACGCCACTGCGCCATGCGGGCCAATGGATAATAAGAAACAGGGGAATTATACTAAAAACCGTAGTTTTCTCCCTAAAAGGGGGAAAATATAATAAAATCCTAGGATTATTAATATAACTATAGTGATAATATTATAACTATAGTAATAACACTATTATTATAGTATTATTATAATCTCTATAGTATTTTACTATAATTATTATAGACCAGAAGAACCATAGCCTTAGACTAAAAGAACTAAGAAGTACTAGCTACTGGGGAGAAGAAGCATTAGAGGAGGGGGGGCAACGTACCAGTGAAACCATTATAATAAACATAGGAAGAATTAGGGATCTTTAGTGATATTATGGATATTATGAATGTTGGCTGCTGAGGAGGCATAAGGAGGAAGAAAATATAAAGTAGAGAGAGGGACAGTCTGGCCCTTTTATATCCAAAGTCGAGATCTCCAGGAGTCATAGATCACTCAGAGGCATGGCCAGAAGAGGAAGTTCATTAAGGGGAGCGAAAAGGAGCATCACAAAGCTATAGGAATTAATGGTGCTATATATTGAAAAAGCAAGCTAACACGCGATAAGCGTGAATATTCGCAATAGTGGCATCTCATTGGCTATACAGCTGATTACTAAGAAATACAGTCAAATTAACCCGATCCATTAAATCGGAGGGGTTTAGGATTAGTTATTTGACTAGTGCAAATAGCTTCAATTGGTTGCCTTATTTGGAAGTCGGTTTAATAGATTGGATTTGGCGGCAGCGCTGGACAAAGTAGTCGGGTCAATAATTACACAGTTAGCCTATCAATAAGAAGGGCCTGTCATCTAACAATCAACTTAGCTTTTGAAGATAAGAAGTACATTGGAATGACATGAAGGTCAAGAGATAACCATGGGCTGAAAAGCAAAGATCTTTACCCGTGGCATCACATCCAGCAGCACGTCCTATCGATATTTATTTGATAGAGTCCTCCTTTAACAGGTGAATACTTCAGGATCATTGACATTACTGCATCTGTACTCATCTGCAGCCGTAGGAGGGTCAACGCTGACATTGGTAAAGTCCATGTTTTCGATACGGACATTATCGCAACCGCCATGAGCCCTGCTGCACTGGAGATAGGCGATCCGGCTTCCTTGGAGTGTCCCGCGGAAATTGGTAAAGCTGATGTCAGAAATGTCAAGCAGAGATGAGCTGCAATTGCCCTGCTGGCCGTTGTAGGTGATGCATTGCATAACGTATATCGGTGCCTGTTCCGCATCGTAGATTGTGACGTTGTCCCAGCCTGTAGTTGTAATTATTAGTGATTGGCGACAGACTCTGACGGACACAGTCTGGCGGAGGGTAAACGATGAAGACTTGGAAGTCCCCCCGATTAAATGAACTTACTGAGGTTTTTGACATCTGAGACTGATTAGCTTGATATCAATATAGTCATTGCGGGCTCGTCAACTTACATCCCAAACCGGCCCCACCACCATTAGGAGGGTAACCCAGTTGTTCGCCCGTCCACGTCTTTATACGGCCGGCGTAACGGGAGCCATACGCCACGACGTTCCTGACCGTGACGTTCTCGATGGTTTCGAAATTGCCGGGGTACTGCCCAATGCTTCCGATGGCAACGCCCTGGCCGTCGTGGAACTCGACGTCTTCAATGAGGATATTGGTGGAGTTGGCCTTGCAGGCAATGCAATCATCGCCGTTTTGGATCGTCCAGCGGCGGAAGTGGATGTCATCCGAGAAGATGGTGTTGGCCCCGTCCGTGTTGCGCGCCGGACTTCTGTTGGAACATGTGTTGTTCACGTAGATGTCTTGAAGAAGAACACGCTGGGAGCGCATGATTGTGACAGTCCTGTGATAGCGCAAATCGCATGGCGTCAGTGGAGGGAAGAGAATGACGGGGAAATGATTACACTGCTCAAGTTAATTACGTACCACATCTGGGCTTGGACAAAACGGATGCCCTCGAAGACAGAGTTCACCGCGCCATCAATCAAGAGAGCGTGAGGACGGTCTGTTAAAAAGATGAGTATGCTTAGGTGTAGTTCTTTGGCCCACTCGGAGTGTGTTAGAGTAAACAGGACTCACTTGGGTAGTTTGACTCTCCCTTGACCAAGTCATACCAGATTTGGCCGTTTCCATCGAAGGTGCCGTAGCCGTGTCCGTTGACGTCGAGGTTCTTACCACCCAGGACCCACGCAGTTGACTGGTTCTGGTAACCAGTGGGGATGGAGTTCTCAAGCCAGTAGGTCGTGTTCTTGCTCCACTGCGTAGAAGGTCAGCTTTCCGATCTCACTCTAGGTTGAGAAAACCCCACGTGATGAAGTTTCGAATCAAATACGTAGGAGGTGGGACTGGCCGTGACTTACCACAAGGGTGCTCTTGATGTCAATCTTGACATCGTCAAGTTCAGTCGTATTCATCGCCTTGTCGATGTAGTAGGTGGTGTTCTCGAAAACAATGTGGCCGTTGGACTTGCACTTGTCAAAGGCCTCCAGGATCGCCGGCGAGTCATCTGAGCTGTCACCGTTGGCAGTTATGACACACTTTGTGGTCTTGGGCCGCCCTCTGTCGAGTCTCTCGACAGGGCCAAGGTCAGCAAAAGCCTTCGCCAGCCCTGCTGCAAGAGCGAAGTTCAAGAAAACCTGCGAAAGAAACATGGTGTCGGCTGTTGTCAGGAAAGGCTATGAAGCTCAAGTCGCGACGAGAGGTCATTACTTACAGCCGATGAGAGACCTTATTTATATTGATCAGGTGTCCATGGTGTAGGTCACGGTGACTGTTCAAAACTACACATCGAGACACTCCACACGGCCGACGAGGTAACCTAAACTCCCGATATATTGACGTCCGTCATGATGATTTGAGTGGTCGTCCTAACCAAGTAGAGTATATGCCCAGACACCCGAATTGGGTGATTCTTTCACCCCTTTGGGAGAGATCCGGCAAGTCTCTCAGGAAGAATACTTTCCCTACAGGCCGTAGTTGAGACCATTGGAGTATCAACTTTGGTGAATCGATGGAAATCTCGGCCTAAAGGAAGCAAACTGAAATCTCAAGCCCATCTGCGTTGAAGGAGAAACCGTCATTTCTGCCCGAATGGTAGATAACCAACCTCTGAAAGCGCCTTGGCTAGCAATACTGATTCGGCCGTATCCGTGAGCGCCGGAAAAGAATCCGTCAACTTGGGTTAAACTATTCGAGGAATAATTAACAGGCACAGTTTCGGTAACTATTGCATCTCCGGATCTATGCAAGTGCGGCTGCTACAGGGCGATCAGAGCTGGAATGGGCTTTACTCGTCGGCTTTTACGCCGAACGCTGTTGTAACTATTTGACATGGATGACAGCCCTCCCCCGCAAACCCCCACGATCTAGGTGCTTACCAGGGTAGCTTTGTGCGGGGAACGCGCGACGGTTGGGGATACGGTTACCCCGACACTTCACATTTTATGCTTATTTTGGAAAGTTTGGCATATCCCCAAAATCTTGGCATCTGAATGCCATTTTGGCGAGAGTGGTTGGAGAGCATGGGTAGCTTGGTCAAGTTAGACTTTTGCATCCAGGGTCGTTGGACCAACCACCCTGACTGCCAAGGGCTTTCCTGCTACGGTCACTTTCAAGGCCGTTACGACACTCGGTGAGCTTGGCTTACAACATAGGTGCACTTCCCTTGAGCCGAGATTCGGTCAAAGATTGCAATTCATCACCGAGACTTCGAATTAGACTAATTGACGACTATGGACGGTAAATGGACAAATGGATTGCAAGCTTTCCCCACTTGAACTGGGAGTTAGCTTCAACGTCACTCGCCTTCAGGTTTCGAGACACGACCTGAAGTCACATCGAAATAGACCTGCAGCTGTCACCTCCCAGTGCTACCATACTCCATTGCGACGCGGGCCGGCACGATGCATATCGGACGTCTCATCCACGCCCTCGGGCTCGTCGGCTATTCGACCGCTAAATGGATAGTACCGGGTGCCCGCTGGCACGATACTGACGGTAGCGTCTTCAATGCCCACGCGGGTGGCCTCGCCGTGGACCAAGAGACTGGACGATTCTACTGGTTCGGCGAGTACAAGATTGAGGGACAGGTTGAAGGCGGTGGTATTTCCGTCTACAGCTCGGATGATCTCGCCACATGGCAGTCCCGCGGTCTCGCTCTTGGTGAGTAGCTCTAGCAGTTAGCACAAAGTGGTGTGCATGGGCTGATTCTCGCGGCAGAGCCCGTCGAGGGGCATCCCTATGTCTCCTCGCACAATCGGATTCAGCGCCCAAAGGTCATCTACAGCGAGGAAACCGGCCAATACCACGTAAGAAAACTCCTGTCCACCAACATCCTAGAGTAAAGGATTAACTTTACTAAACGCTCGTGCTTAGATGTGGTGGCACGTCGACGACTCCAAGTACAGCCTCCTGCTCCAAGGGCTGGCCACGTCCGACAACATATCCGGCCCATACACCTTTCAGAACGCGATATCTCCACTAGGGAACTGGTCACAGGACTTTGGCGCTTTTACCGACTATAAATCGGGGAAGTCGTACGCTCTCTATTCGAACGGAGATCGTCCCGAGGGCCGTGATGTGTACGTCAGCAAGTTGAACGACAACCTCACCGACATAGAAGAAGTCATTTTCAGGTTCGACAAGTACGATTTTGAGGCTCCCACAATCCTGCAGACTGAGAAGAGCTATTATACTCTGATGAGTCACAAGACTGGGTACCGCCCAAATAGTGAGTGCATCTTCTCATCCCGTTCCGTTAATTGCTCGGAAACTAATGTTAGTTAAGATGTCGTGGCGATGCGAGCCGACAAGCTCGAGGGTCCGTGGTCCCAGCCCTGTTTCGTATCGCCCGCCTACACCAGGACCTTCAGCACGCAATCGGGCTTCTTGTGGAGGATCAAGGGCTCGAAGACCACGACTTACCTCTATATGGCCGACCAGTGGGATATGCTGACGTTGTGGGAAAGCCGCAACGTCTGGCTTCCCATTGAAATCGACGAGAAAGAGGGAAGTCTCAAGGTTGTTTGGAATGACATATATGACCTTGACGTGTGAGTTCGCCAGTTGTGTTCTATGCTCTATCTGCTGATCAGCGAGCCACAGGAAAACCGGTGTCTGGAAGCCCGTACGGGGGAAGACATACACCTCAAGATACGCCAAGACGACGGGCAACGCTCACCTTCAGGAAGCAGTAAGTCGTACTTCACATATTGCTGGAGGTCAAATTGGTAGCTAACAGCCTTCTAGACATTCGGAAGCCACAACGTCATCGCCACTGGCATCTACGGTAACGATAGCACCATCACCTTTGAAGTCGAAGGTGAAGGGCGGGACCAATGGGTTTCCTTCTATCACCAGAGTAAGTCCACGAGTCTTGCCAAAGAGAGTTTCCAAATAATCGACCATCATTCTAACCAATTGACTAGATACCGACGACGTGGGCTTCGGGGACCAGCCTTTCGGTCAGCCCGATCGCATCAACGGACCCTGGCAGCTCCGCCGGGATCAGCAGCGTGGTGGTCAACGGCGACAACAGCATCGTGCACACTCTGTACCAGAAGGATACCCACAAGGGTATTATCCTGTCCACTCCGCTATTGTTGCCTTTGAACAAGGGAAAGAACACGATCACGGTGGGCGGGCTCTACAATGGCTTCGATTACAAAGGCGCCGACCTAGACCGCGTCGTCGTGTATCCCCCAGAAGAGAGCTGGAGGAAGCGCTCGCTTCTAGATTCGATGAGGTTTTGGTAATGTAGGAACCAACGTTGGATGGGGGGTATTGGAAGACGAAGATGTGCGACAGGAAGAAATAGACAGTCGGAAGCCTTTCTTTGTTTTCAGCACAACCTTCCGATCCCATTCGCGTTACACAGCATTTCAATAAAAGGGCCTACACGGTAGTAACACCATGAATGTGAATACATCGCTTCAATTGAGCTAAAATTATGCCAAGTCTAATGAGGCAGATAATTGCTTCCTGGGATCCCAGTTGGCATCCACGCCATCTAGGAGGTTGAGCGACTTGAGCGGTTCAGCGCCCAGAATCTTCTCGAGGCTGACCAGCTTGAAGCTGGCCTCGGTACTTGTGCTGCCATTAGGCAGCTGGTTCGCGTCATCGTGAACAACAACAAGGCCGTGAGGGAAGTCCTTGCCGAGGTTGCTGCCGACAGCGGTGATGCCATCGGTGTTGGAGACGGCATCAATCTGGCCGTCTGCAGACTTGGTGACCGTGAACGTCGTGACATATTCGTGAGGGGCGGCGCGCTTGTACACATTGTAGGCGCTCACTCCCTGGTTGGAAACAAGCACATAGCCCTGGTCAGGTGTTGCCCCATAGACGAGGGTGACGCCCTCGACGTCGGCATATGTGTGGCCGTCGCCAACGTAGGCAACTCGCACGCCTGGCTCCTTGGAGTCAGGCTCGGCGTCATACCGCCACAAGGCAGATGGTTCCTCGCCGAGGAATACCCAGCCGTTCTCTTCGTCAGTGACGCAGCCCTCAACTTGACCTCCTGAGCCACCGGTAAAATCGCGGACCAGCGTGGTCTGGAGAGTGCCGTTGGAGGTCGAAGTCAACTCGTATTGGAGGTAGCGGGCGGACTTCTCGTTGACAAACAAGTATTGCTTGCCTGTCTTAGGGGATCGGTAGACGCATGAGCCGTAGACGGAGTAATCGGGCACTGTGGGCTGGATACCGCCATCAATGTTCTTGAGGGTGCCATTCGAGGTCACCTCGAAGAGGCTGTGGATGTATTAGTCGCGTCCACAGACAGGGTCGGGACCAGTACTACTTACCAAAGAGTGTCGTCTGCACGGCAGGCAGCAAACGCGAGGTCGATCGTGCGGTTGCCGGCCTGGAAACCGTAGATCATGTCAACGTTGTTGGGCTCGCCAGCGTAAATCGTCTGAAGCAGCTTTCCGGCCAAGTCGAAAACACCCAGACCAGCGCCCTGAGTGGACTTGGTCGTGGTGATGATGCGAGACTTGTCGACAGATTCGGGTGAGATCCAGATAGCGGGGTCATCCCCGTCAGCTCCATTCTCGTCCGTCTCGTAAGAGGGCTCGACCAAGAGGAACGAGCAGTGAAGACCTCCCCATCCATTCTCACACTTGCACTGGTTGGGCCCGACACACTCGCCGCGGCCAGAGCAGTTGTCGGTACATTGGAACGCGGTGCACTTGTCGCCAGTAAAGCCGGCGAAGCAGCTGCATGTAGTGGGGTTCCCCTGGCAGTACCCGTTGCTAGAGCAGGCGTCGCAAATTTTCGAGGGGGTGGCGTCGCCGACCTGGGCTCGGGGATCGTAGTTGGTGTTCGCAGAAATGCCGAGCTCATTGATGGCACCCTCCAGAGACATCAGACCAAATCCAGCAACGTCGTTGTCAGCCTCAACGGCGAAGCCAAGGGCGCCGCTGGGGTACTTGGAGGTCGCTCCCTGGTAGATGCTGAGGCCCTGCACCTCAATATCCTCAAGGCCAGTCAACGTGATAGTCCCAAGGAGTTCAAAGGGGTACTTGTAGACAGCGATGCTGCTTTCCAGAGCAACAAACAAGTAGTCCTGGTCAGTAGAATTCGAGGCATACACAGCGACACCAGTCACATCATCAGCCGCCTCTCCGAGCTTGGTGATTTCAGGGGCGGTAGTGGATTCCGTAAGATCAAAGACGTAGACGTCCTTGTCGTCGTCGCCGGAAAGGATCATCTTCGACTGAGACTGAGAGACAGCGCAACCAGAGAACTCGGTCGGCGCAGTGAAGTTTTGGACCTAAATGGAGTCAGCGGGTGGTGCTGAAATCGACAATTCTGCAGGAAATCAACCTCGACAAGTTCAATGTCTGCATCGCCCTTTCGCACAAGATATTGGATGCCCTGGTTCTTGCCGAATAGGAAGACGTAGTCGTTGAGGCTCTTGCTCCGCCAAGAGCACAGGGCGGACCAATCGCCAAGAACGGTAGTCTGGGCAGATTCGATCTCGGTAAACGCAGGGACCTCGAAGACCCGAATGACGGAGTCCGGCATCGCGATGGTAATCGCAAGATCCTTGTCGGTCACATTATAGACGGTAGTGACGAGTTTGGTCCGGCCGGTGACTAGAGTCTTCACCTCAGACAGCGGGGAGTCGCTGTTCAGGTCGTACGCGTGGAAACCGCCAGTGGCCGCTCCACCGTCGTTTCCGAGCAGCAGAGGGCTCGACTTGGAGTAGTAAACACTAGTCCAGTCCGATTCAAGCTCCCCGCCGGTCAGGGCGGTGATGTTAAGCTCAAGATCGACGGCCGCAGTGGCCAACCAAGACTGGGCCGCGAGCGCGACGAGGGCCGCGGCGAGAGACAGGTACTTGAGGCCCATGGCGAAGGTGTCAAGTTGAAAGAGAGCAGCGGACTGACATGGCAAGACCGGGAAGCAGAAGGCCCGCCAGAGGGCGAGGAGGAACACACCATTTATCATGGCAACTCTTTCTGGCGCGCTGCGGCCCGCGACTTGGAGGGGGGTCGAATAGCGGTAGCGACCCACGCCACGGGGCCGCGATCGCAATGCAGGTTCAGCCTCCTACCATGCACGCCAGGGAAGAGCTAGACCACGAAGGGTACCGTGCGCTCGCCAGAAGCCTGGGTTTACAGAGCGAGAAGCGACGTAGGAGGGCCAAAATGTGATGATGGCACCTGAAGGTTACTTCCAGGCGGAGGGCGGGAGATGAAACGCGTGGAGGCAACGCGGGAAACAATTGGTGGGAGCCGTCAGACGAAGAAGAATGGAGCTTCCACATTAGGAGTCGTCCGTCTTGGCGGTGGCACGTGTTCTGGGCCGGGGTGAAGTCATAGGAGCGAATAAGGAGCTTTCAGGACCCGAAAAGGGGGAGAATTCAGTTGCGATCCACGATGCTACTGGCGGAACGCTGGCCCCCCTACCTTAATTATGCGGTGACATCGGGGAGGAGTTGTCGACGCTCCCAAGCTGTCAATCGCTGCATTTGTCAATTATGTAATTGCTTAAACCGTTGCGACGGACTCGTTTCATCGCGCACTGATCCCGTGGCTAGCTCTAGAAGTTGTCATCATTCGTCCAATCCATTGTGCATATGAGTTGTGACTGGGCATATTTCTGCCATAGCGCGCCGTTCAACTGCTTTCCATCAGTCTGCCGAGGTGTGGCAACACGGGCACATTTAAATCAGAATGCTCTTCAACTTCCCTATTCGTCGGCGGACGATTTGATTACGATGCAGCCATCAGGAAAGTGATCGACTGCTTTGCCGAGTAATCATTTCGGTCTTGGCAGGGTCGGGAGCCGGCGCGGCAGCTCTCCCGATTGCCGGCGGGATGGAGTGGGACCCTCGGCGATAGGAGTGGGGCTCCCGGCCCGGAGGCAAAATCACGCTAAACCCGAAGAGATGAGATGAATAGAATGAAGAGCGTAACTTTGCGCTCCCACCGAGGCTTGTATGTTCATTGTGGCTGTCTATGGTATCCAAAGGAAAAGAAAATCTATCATACAAAAGGAAATATTGACCCGGCAGGTTCCGATCCGTCCATCGGTCCCGCAACCCATTCACTCACTCACTCCTTAAGAAGGGGGAGCGCCAGTAGGGGCGGTGCCGTTGCCGGGGGCGCCGCCACCACCACCGGAGAAGCTGTTGCCGGAGGCGTGGCCACCGTCCTCGGCGATGTAGCCGGCGATGCTGTAGTAGTCGTCATCGGTGTAGTCGGCGGAGGCGTTGACACCGATCTGGATCCAGGCGAAGATGCCGTCGGCGACGTCGTCGCTCAGGTAGACGAACTGGGGGAAGGGGTCGTAGGAGGCGTCGGCCTGGAGGACAGACCACATGTCCTCGGCGTTGCTGGTGATGCTCTGGGTGTTCTCGTTATAGGGGGCGAGCTCCTCGATGGCGGAGCGCAGGGACTCGGGCCAGAAGAGCTGGCCGATGTGGTTGACGGGAGCATCCCAGACGCTGATGGTGCCGTTGGGCATCAGCGTGGCGTTGACGTGCGACAGCAAGTGGGTGTGGATGGCGCGGCCCTCGTAGTGGCCGGGGAAGATGGTCTCGAACTGGACGACACCGTCGTGGTCCGTCAGCTGGATGCCGCGGAGGAAGGTGCTGTCGAGGCCGTCGGCGGCGACGTTGCCGGTGGTGTTGATGCCGGAGTAGATGCCGGTGGCGTTGCAGTTCCAGATGTCGACGGCGACCGACGGGATAGGGCTGCAGGTGCTGATATCGACGTACTGGACCTCGAGGAACACGGGGACACCGTCGCAGTACTCGGACTCGATGACGTTGGAGCGCATGTACTCGCCGACGATGTAGTAGGGGCCGTCGGTGATCTCAGGGGCGAGAATGCAGCTGGTGTTGGCGCCGAAGACATCCTCGATGGAGGAGAAGATGCCGTTGGTGCTTTGGCCGGTCATGTTGTGGTTGACGGCCTCCCACGAGGTGAGGGCGTCGGCGTCGCGGCGGTACTTCTTGGCGGCTGCGGAGAGTGCCATTTTAGCGGACGGTGGTGTTCGGGGGGAAAGCAGCGGATAAAAACTTACGGGCAGTGAGGCCGCGCTCCTTGCGGAGCTTCTCAACCTTCTCGGCACGGCGCTGGACGGCGCGGGCCTTCATGGCGTTGGCGCCGGCGGAGTTGGAGCAGGTGTTGAGCGAGCGCTGGCCGATGGCGGCGACGTTGTCGCGGAGCTGGATGTTGCGCTTCATGACATCGCTGTCGTGGTGCTCGCCCGGGTGGGCGGAGACGGCGCCGGCGAGGGCGAGGCCGGCGGCCGAGAGGGCGGAGATGCGGACCATTGTTGTGATGATGATGTGACAAGTTTTGTGTATAGCGAATGTCGAAGCGAATGTGGTTGTCTGAGTTGTTAGAAACGAATGTTGTTGCTGCGGTGGTTGCGGCTGGTGAGGAAATCGAGACTGAGATGATCGGCTCCCACGCCGGTCTTTATACAGATCAACATCTTCATCATCTTGGCCTTCGTCCGATCCCAAGCATGGACAACATGGAGAGCCCTCGTCATCCCCCCCGTCCCGCACTGCTATTTTCGCCCGTTTCCGTCCCATGATGCCAGCCTTCGTCTGAACATTCCTCCAACCACCGGCGCGCAAAAGGTCATCCACCTCCCGTTGCCGTCGTGGCTCGCAGGGGTTCTGAGCCTCACATACACGACCTCATTCCCCGCTGGGCGCAGGGCGAGTCAATGCGTCCCCACGCTGGCGTCCTTAACTCAGCCTCATAGCGCCCGTCAAGCTGGGCCAAGCAGGAGCCAAGTATGGAAAAGGCTGAGGAAAGGGAGTAAATTCATTCTAAAGCGGAACCCGGGGTCGATCCGGGAGTGGGGACCTTCGGGACGAACTGCCCTTCGGCCTCCCACATCCCGACCCTCGCGGAGCTCACGACGTTGGCAGAAGCTTCTTTCCAGGGGCACCCGATGACGAGGCAGTCCCCACATCGCCGGGTGGCTCCGCAGCGTATTTGCGCAAGCTTCAATGAGATTGGGCTGAATCTTGCTGACAATGACAGAGAGAGGGAGGGGGCCACGTCTTTTTGCTAGGTGCCTCGGTCTGTGGGCGGCCGTTGGATAGGGGCGGACGAAGCCCGGACCCGAGCGGAAGAGTCCTTTTGGTGCATGAATGGAGAATTTGGAAGAATTTGACCTCTGAGAGCGGCAAGTCAGTTTATTTCGATCGGCCACGGCCCGGATTTGCTTCTCAGGAATTGTTGAGGCGTTTAGCCAGAAAGGGTCAATTGAGGTGTGTGCATTCAGTAACTAGCTTTTTCGTTTCGACGAAGAAGATCAGCAGCGCCAGGAGGTTTTCGATCAACTCTATCCATATCTGCACGGTCAAACAGAGTTCGTCCCGTCTCGAACGACTGTGAGAAACTAAACAAACGTGAGTGGTCGGGGCCATGCAACGGGAGGACCGACATAACGTTGAAAACTCCCGACCGGCCGGGATCCCTAAATTTCGGGGACGACGAATGGGCCTATCTAGACGCGGTCAATCAATCTGAGCCTCTGCCATAGGCTCTCGCGCTAGTCTTGCCCACCGTCAGGTCGAGCCCGTTGACCGGGGCTGTCTCAGTCGTCACCCCGACGCGTGTCACTGAGACTGGTCGATCTATTTCCGGCCGACGAGGCTCCCTTCACTTACGTTTAGCGCTGCTAACGTAGCAAAAAAAAACATGATCAATCAGCATCTGCCGAGGCCATAACAATCACCCTCGGTCTCATTATCCTCCGGGCATGGACTGAGTTGAGCGGATTCGAGCACTTTCCTAGTTCGCCCAATTGGGCATCTTCAAGCCGAACACACCGAACGATTTCCGCCACCAACAAGCTCACGGTGACGACATCATTCTATCACCGGTTCACCGTCCCTTGATTTCTTCCCGAAAAGAAGTTCTTGTCACTCGCTACGAGCATGGAAAGGTTGGCCGAAGGAGTTGGCTTCATTTACCCCTGGAAGTCGTATCTTCACTTCCGAAAATTCAACTTATTCATAGCTACATACCTATCAGTCGTCGATGCTCCAGCTAAACGGGTCGTTGGAAATTGAATCACATCTCATTGTGTTCTTATCAAACTTGTCTCATTATTCCATGGCCTGTCGACATTTTTCGATTTCTCCACCCTTCAATTGTTTGATGACAAAATTTCATCTTCACCGCTGCCCACGCCGCTTCCCGAAAGAAAGCTCATCTGCTACACCGCCTTTTTCGCCCTTGTTTCTATCCAGGTTGTCGCCCATAGCTCACGAATCGACATGCTTGGTGACGGGGCTCGGCCATTCTTGATCTCGGCTAACAGTATACGTTGGGATAACTAACCTACGGTAAACAGCAGAGGAGGAGTGCAGACACATTTCTGATCTATCCAGTAAGTTTGTGATCTTGTCACTCTTATGTTCACGCCTAGGTATTAACTAACTACTTGATTGGATTTTATGTCTATCGAGCAACTGTTGCTAAGACGCGAAGAATGGGCCACTCAACGACACGAAGCTTTCCAGGTCTTTCGATGCGCTCTGTCTTCCCAAAGCCCGAAGCATCTCGTCGACAACGAACCCGAAAATGTAGTCCGAAGTAATAACGATTGAAAACTCGAAGTCTCCCTCTGTCACATGCCAAGGGAGGGTGTGGCTGGAGCGGGGCGCACCAACCGGTGGGTCCCCGGTGGTCAACCACACAGGCTCATATAGACGAGGACTTCTCCCAGTTCTAAGGGAGAAGTCAGAGATGAATGCAGTCTTTTACCCATACCTAGCTACCCAGTTGAGTACCACCGGTTGACCCTATCACTCTGTACTATCCAACCTTGACACCCTCCCAGGCAATACCGATGAAATCTACCCGGCATTGTCTCTCTGGGATATAATCGAGTACCATTGACATTTGGGAATGATGGCGTCGAAAATTAGATGGGTTTCTTTGTCCCGACCCGAATTCCTTTTCTAGGGCTACATTAGGCGCCGCAGCGGCCTCGACATTCAGTTGCAACCTGGGCCCAACTTGAACATTCAGCCACCCTCCCAGTATGGCGGTACTCGATCGATCTCAAGGTAGGAAATTTCGCTCTGATGCACATAGACCATAACAATTTTTTTGGACCCCGAACACTTGAGTAGGTTCTGTTGTAAATATGAAGGTCGCAGCGGTGTGGTATCTCTGAATTGTAGGTACAGTCAGTGATGTCATGCAATAGCTTCCGTCACGTTGTTGGTCTTCCAATCGAAGCTTAGCTGTTCTTATTCTTGCCCATGATTGGTCATAACAAAGTGTTCGTAACAAATGACAATCGCTTCATATTGTTTATTTATCTTTAGAGTGGTATTTGATTATGTCTTTACTATTAGCACATTTAGAGCCAGCCGTGTCTCCGGGCGCGAGAGCATAACCCCGAAACATCCGCCTCCATTTGACTAAGGTTGCACTCTGTGCTTCTTCACACGACAGAGACTCAAAGGGTATTCTATTCCTCAATCCACACTGCCTTACTCGTTGTCCGTCACCTTGATAACAGTAGACTTGAACTTCCTGGCAGGAACCCTGCGGTTGAACAAGATGTCCGTCTCACGGTACGAGCGATGCTTGAGCTCAGGAAGGAAGAAGTACGCCATGACCCAGCAGACAGCGGCGGTGCTGCCCCACACGTAGCCGCACTTGCCCGCGAGGTTCCACCCCGTGGGGTTCAGCATCTGCGAGGCCAGGAAGATCATGGGGATCTCGGCGACGTAGTAGGCGGCGCGACCGGTGGCCGTGCTCAGAGCACGAAGGCGGACTGCGGACGTCTCGGCGATGATGGTGTACGAGACCGGGCCGAGGGCGCCGGCATAGACGAAGGAGATCAGGATGCCCAAGATGGCCTGGGCGTAGTTGGTCGTGTCGGTCTGCTTGATGGAGGCGCAGATGCCGAGAATCATGAGCAGCGCGACGTTGACGATGGTGCCCCAGAGGTAGATGGTTCGGCGGCCGCACCAGGCTCCGAGGGGCCAGGAGAGACCGTTGGCGAAGAGTTGGAGGCAGGCGTTGATGAGGTTGAGATCGAAGGCGCGGTCGTGGCTCATTCCGGCTTCTAAATTAGGGAGTCAGTCATCTATGCTTGAACCATCAGACGGGACGCCCACTCACGCTCGAAGAAGAAAGTTGCCTGGTTGGCAATCAGGTTACCGGCAAAGTTCTGCGACGCGTAGATCAAGCAGGTGATGATGGTTCGCCTCAAGTCGGTGCCCTTGAACAGGTCGAGGAGGGTGGGGTTGCCGCCGATCTGAGCTTCAATCGTGACGGTACGCTCAATCATGGCGAGCTTTTGTTGGCACTGCTGTTCGGTTGCGTTGGTGGGACCGAGGCGCTTGACGGAGCGGAGGGCCTCCTCCTTGCGGCCGCGGCGGATAAGCCACCAAGGAGACTCGGGGCAGAAGAAAAGGACAACCATGAGGGGCGTCTAGGGGGGAGGTCAGCTTTAGCTCAGGCAAATACAAGTGAAAATGGAGATGTCGACTCACGGGGAAGATCCACTGCAGAGCGAGAGGAGCGCGCCAAGCCCACTCATCCATTCGCTTGTTGTAGCCAAGAGTAGCGCCAGCGACAATGATTGAACCGATGGACCAACTCATCTGCAGCGTAGCCGTGCAGGCACCTCGAAGGGCGAGAGGGACAATCTCACTGGCGTAGGCGGGGCCGATGGCAATGAAGAATCCCCATGGGACGCCCTCCAACGCCTGTCCGACCGTGAGGAGTTCGAGGGATTGAGCCTGAGTCGACATGTTAGCCACGCGAACCGTTCCAGCACCCACGCCGGACAACTTACAAAGAAGGAGACGAAAATCGTGGCGTTCATGAGGATCAGGGCGAAGATGGTGGTCACCCGATAGCCGAAACGGGTGACGAAGGGGCCGGCCAAGAAGACGCCGACGAAAGCTCCGCATTGGCCGGCCTGGAAGAGGGCGCTCTGCCACTTGGTCTCGATGACCCATTCGTCTCCGATGCGAACGCCGTAGCGTTCCTGGAAAGCCCTTTGCGCGACAAAGTTGCCGTTCAAGAACATGTCGAACGACTCCATGACCTGTCACCGACGCGCATTAGCAACTAGTAGGCGGTGCCGAAGAGCAGCAGAATCAACCCACGATTGTGAAGCACATGATGAAGCCCCAGAAGCAGGCCTTGGGGTGCGTCTTGACGGCCTGCCACATGGTCTGCTCGTGCTCCTTATTCTCGCCGTCGAAGGCATCGTTCATGAGGTCCGAGTCGGCCAGGACCTTGGAGTTGGCGGCGTCGACGTGCTGCGCGGTGGCCGCGCCGTGCTTCTCGTCGGCGAACATTTCGTCGTGCTTGCTGCTGGGCCGGGCGGCGTCGTGCCCCGGCTCGTTGATACTCGGCGCCATCTTGTCGATCGGCTCGGTGGTGCGTTACACAAACGGTCAAGAACAACTCAAGCTTTCGCCAAGCAAGAGATCAAGAGTGCGCCAAGTGCAAAAAAGCCGCAAGCCAAGCAAGGGAAGGATTCGAGGGGTGGCAGTCTTATAGCCAGCGGCACCACCATGATGCGCGTCTGGGGGCGGGAGGCACCGAGTTCCCCGCTGCAATGCACGCTGTATTGATTTGATCGCGTAATGTTCCATTGGTGCGCGTAGCGCTCGTATACGATTGTTTGGACGGGGTTCGTCCCGGGACCTGTCTGGGGTGTGTCCGGGGTTATCTGGGGTATCCTGGGGCTATCAGGGGCGTGATAGGTGAAAGACGTCCTTTCTTGCGGAGGCGGGGAATGGGGAATGGAGAATAGAGGGCCACTGAGTTGTTGTGCCTTGAATCGACCCCGGCATTTTCGCTGTTATTCTTCGAAATGGTTCGGAGGTGATTCCCGAAGTGGAAGGCGGCGGTTTGTCACTAAACTCTTAGCGGATATCTGTCCGCAAAGAAGCATCAAAGTGGATGAGCCGCCTTCGGCCATTATCTTCAATCTTCTCCTTGTTTCCTCGGGCTCACGTAGTTTGGAGCCTCGGCACAGACACAAAGGCCCTTTGACTGACCGGAAACACCCGAATGATAACCACTTTTGGCCAATGACGACACGGGGTTTTCGAATCAGCATCTCGACAAGACCTTTGTGCCCCAGAATGAATATCAAAACCGAGTCTCGAGATGCCGTCTCGGGCCGAATTTCCCAGGTTGCTGACTCGGCTCCTAGCGCCAACCTTCGTCCGACGCTGAACCGTCTCGTCTCGTCTCGTTACATCGGGTGCTGCATGACCATAGCACATGGGGTGCGGGGAAGCGGTCAATGAGACGCTGACAGCGTGGTGTTCTCCCCGAGCCGGGATGGCCGGCACTTCAGCCATGCAGCAATTGACGGGACACGGGTACTTGGGTCGCCTGTTGCCTTGCTTTGTCGCCCAATCCAACGGCATCGAACCGCGCACTTGGTAGTGAGGTTTCATGATCCCATCGATGGCGGTGTCAGCAATGTGCCGATCTTGCCTTGTTGGCGGTGACGGGTCCGATACGCCCATTGGCAACGCAGGCGATAGCGGGTCATCATGTCGCTGGGAAACAGCTCAAGTACCACAAATATGAGTCTCTGTGCTGTGTTGTCTGACAAGCTCCACGTCGGGAGAAATTAACGCGACGCACTGGCCGCCAACTCTGGGGGTCTTCCCAGACAGAAGCTGTCATTGGAAGTGGGAACTTCTTAATACAAGCGCACAGCAAGCGCGTGCATGTGACAGACGCGGCAAGGAGCCGGCGGACGTGTAGGCCCGTCCCAATGGGCGCCCTGCCCGACAACCTTAGACGCATCCATGGATCATGAATGGAGCGGCTGCCATTGGGAACGAAACCACGTCCTCTACAAGGACCCCGTGCGGCTGCCCGACACCTTCACGGACGACTACCAGAACCGCGCGAACGCGGCCAAGGTCGCCAAGATGCGCGTCGCCGAGGACCTGACGTACGGTGACCTCGGCATCGTGCAGCCCGAGGGTCCCCGGACCGAGGTCGGCGAGAAGATGATTGACACCTGGTGGTGGAACGACCGCAAGATCCCCGCGCCCGAGGACGTCACGAAGCTCAAGCTCGTCTGCAAGGACGACGGCACCGTCTTCACGTTCAAGACGAAAGAGGAGCTCGCCGAGTTCAAGTTCCAGAGATATATGCAGCGCTATCTGCGCACGATCCAGAGCATCGATGATAATGTTGGGAGGATGCTTGACTGGCTCGAAGACGAGGGTCTGGCGGAAAATACCATCGTCGTCTACACATCCGACCAAGGCTTCTTCCTGGGAGAACACGGCTGGTTCGACAAGAGATTCATGTACGAGGAGAGCTTCCAGATACCCTTCATGATTAAGTATCCCAAGGCCATCAAGCCCCAGTCCGTCTGCAACGACATCATCTGCAACGTCGACTTTGCTCCCACCTTCCTCAATTTCGCTGGAGTTCGCATTCCGACATATATGCAGGGACGCTCCTTCCGTCCTCTACTCCAGGGAGAGACTCACATCGAGCCCCAGTGGCAACAAGTGGCCTACCACCGCTACTGGATGCATCGCGATGTTATCCATGAAGCATATGCGCATTATGGTGTCCGTGATCAGCGCTATAAGTTGATTTACTGGTACAACGAGGACTTGGGGATGGAGGGCGCGCGTCGTGGCGGAGAGGAGAAGGAGTGGGGGCTCTTCGATTGCGACGAAGACCCGCTCGAGCTCTTCAACTGCTACCATGACCCCAAGTATAGGGATGTAGTGACAAAGATGACCAGACTTCTGGAGGAGAAAATGGCGGAGATCGGTGACGAAGCTATCCACACCAAGCAACCTGCGGCAATACTCGCAAACGGGACAAGTAGTGGGACAGGTCACCGATGTATAATTGGGCTTGTTTGAAGGATGTTCAGATTCAAATAATAATACTGCTGAAAATTGAGCATTCAGAAGTAATTTTCGTCTGATCCCATAGGCCACTCGTTCGGCCCCCAAGTCTTATTCCAACTGCCCCAGAAACTGAAGCCAGATAGTTCGTTGAAGCTCTGAGCTGGCAGACCCATGAATTCGCCCCCAGCGGTATCCGACAGAACATCAGTCTCTAATGCCAGTCCTTCAAAGGCATCGTACCGATTGTGGATCATGCTTATGGCACTATGAGGCCTGCCTTTGTCCGGTGGAAAATCTTTGCTAGCCGCGTTGGGGCCGGGAGAGTCGTCAGGCTTCTTAACTTGCTTTCTTAAATGACCGGCGGCTCGATGACTGTCGTCGACGAAACGAGCATGTACTAAGAGACTATGAACAGCTAGGTTCTGGTGCTTTTGTGCCGTGCGTGCGAATCGTGGACGTTTCGGAGCCGGCGGCTGGCCATCTTCGGGGGCTTCCTCGTCGGTCTTCGCCACAGCAGTCTTGGCGGGGTCCTGGATTACAGCTTCCAGATCACTGAGAATGTACTGGGCCAACCTCGACCTTTTGCACAGGTGTCTCAAGATGGCTAGGGTCGAACGGGCCTGTGCTACTGCAACTTCCGTGGTGAGATCCGAGTCCGACGGCTTCAGATGGGACCTGTTGATGAAAATAATGATGCGAGAAGCATGATAGCTGAAGATGGCGACATCGTTGTCGACAACCTTCATGTCCGTATCCAGTCCGGCAAGATCATACAAAATCGTGATGATGAACTGTGCGTGGTGAAGGCACAAGCTTGCGGCGTTCTGGGTGAATTCAGGTGACACCGAACCAGTAATAACGTCCGGGGCTGCCTCTTTGTAGCCGGAGAGAAATAGCCGGTAGAGGTCGCAATGACAAGTGCGTAAGAACGTATCTCAGAAGCCATCGTGATTTCGAATACGCCCGGAGATCTTCTAGGCGGTAGGGCGCGATGGGCAATTCGTCAAGGTTTCTTTTGAATGCGTTTACCAAGCCTTCAAGTTGCGGGACCGGGTTTACGGCGAGAGAAACCTGACGCTTCAACCTCGAAATATCCCGCCGAAGGGTTGCCTGTCTTATAAGAAGGGAAAAGAGACCGTCCTCGGCGACGTCGTCATGTGAAGCAAGTTCATTACGATCACGTTCGGCCTCATTAAGCGCATTGAATTCCTCCTCGCTACAGGGTCGATTTAGCTAGACATTCTCCAAGGGACACAGCTTGCACTCCGGAAGACCATTGGAGAAACGTATGTCCATGAGAAGAAGACACCACATCAGTCGGCGTCGGACCTCCTGTGCCAAAGGATGAATGTCGGTTCGCTCGTAATGAAGTCGAAGAGCGCTGGCTGCCCTGGAGGCAATCGAGGATAGCATGAACGCTTTCTGGAACTCGCCAGTCTCGATGCGGTACTGGATGACAAGAAGAATCGCCTGTGTCCGGAAGATGGTTGGATGCTCGATGCGAGACCACAGTATACTTTCAGCTCTCCGAATCCAACCGATAGTAGCAGCAGGGTGGTATCGATGATCCTAGAGATGAAGAGCTGAAACCACACAAATAGCCAGGTTCAATGCCTCTTGCAGGTTCTCTTCTAGGTATCTCTGCATAATCGACTCCTCATTCAGGAAGGAGTACAGCGGAAGTGGGTAGACGTGACGAAAAAATCTGGCGATGAGCTGTGCTTGATCGTTAACGAGTGGAAGCTGGTGAGTTAGTGTTTCTGTTGGCAGTGCCCGCCACTCTGACAGCCATGCCACCAGGTGGCAGCGATCCTCTAGTCAGCCCCTCCAGCGCTTGGGCCCACAGGGCAGGTTTTAGCATCATACACATCACGTTCCTTCCACAGTTTCTGTATCGCTACCGGGAGTCGGGCTGTCGGCACTCGGTGGGCTCTGTCGCGACGAAGGCGCGGCTTCGAATCCTTCGTGATCTTGCCTCGCTCCGCCTGCCTCATTTGGATTTTCTGAAAATTCGATTTGGCCTGCCGAAATATCTTGCATCGAGTTACTTGTCGATTGAATCGGATGTGATCTACTCGGATGTCTGGAATCGGGATAGACACATTCCCGACCGCGCCGCCGACAGCTCGTACACGTTGGCTGCTCGCCGGAGCACTTGGACTTCTGAGAGCGGCACTCTATGCATGCTTGTGTTCCGCGTCTTCGCTCCAGCTGTGGTTGTTCTGGGATGAGAGAGGTGATTTGGAAAGAACAGTTGAAGCCGAGTCGCTCGCAAGCTTTGCAAGGTCCTGGGCCGCCGGCGCATCGGACCTGCATGTATAAGAGCTTGCTCTTGTATAGAACCTACCCTTCAGTGCTTACCTTGCGGGCTCGACACTGATAACATGTAGTTGTCGGATTCAAGGGTCAATTCGTGATATATTCAATTGTGTGTAATTGTTCTTGTTCTCCCTGTTATTCAGGGGAGAACTTGGCCCTTAAAGTGGCTGGTTCAAGGGCGCGTTTCGGCCCGTTATTATTCCACGCTGTGCACGGCCTTCGAGCGCGCCGGAAGTGGATTGGGCGCTTGGCACAGCGGATTCGACACTACCCTTCACACTAAAATAAACGGTCGAACTACGAAAATTAAAAATAAGAACGCGTTCCTGAATTTAACAAAAACCAAAAAGGAGATAATTATTTAATATATTATTAAACTAAATTCCCAAGGATTTTCACCCCAGCGGGCCAATATAGAAAATATAACTAATACACTACTCCGCAAGTGTGATAGCCGACCGGTCGGGAAGTGCTAGACGGAACACTTTATTAAACAATACCCAAAACTCAAAACACACTTTTCTCGTGTTTATAACTATCAAAGAGGTCTGTCGAATTGAGGGTCAATTGTGTATATTGATGTGTTGTGTCTGCTAAGTGCTTCAGGGAGCGTCCCTGACCCTAGGGATAGGGGTAGGGGACGCCCCTGGATACCTGAGGCGCGCTCGGGATTAACCTTACGCCGAGCGCCCGTTCCAAGGCGCTTTTGGAGCGTTCAATCTGACAAGGTCTCTACGAAGATCCTGCAATTATTAAGCCTTGGTTCCAATTAGTGGCCAATATACGATCGAAATACAGTATCCTAAACTGTGATTTCTATAACTTTAACGAAACCGGCTTTATAATAGGTATAATTTAGCTTAGAATAATTATTACACGTTCTAATTATATTAGGAAACTAAAAAATATTCAGCTTAATAATTAAGAAAAAGTAATAGCGATTTGTTATATAACTAGTAATAATTATGTAATACCACCTTTTTAAGTAGTTTAAAGTCACTTCCATTTAGCTAATTAGTACTCTAAGGCCCAGATTCTAAATATTTAGATAATTAAAACAATTTCTAATAAATAAACAAATAACAAAACAGCTCTGCAATAGCTTTAGTATTTCGATAAACATATAAAACCATAACTAAGAAGCAAATATTAAATACTTATAGTTAATAGCTATGAAAATCACATTAATAGTAATTTCGAAGAGTATTATAAGGAGAATAACATTATAACTCATTATTTACCTACTCATTCATCGCACCTTACCTAACCTCTGGATATAAGGTATTATTGTCGCGGGTACGTCGCGGGACAGTAGGAGCAATGTTGCAACTCGTACTTCCTTTCTCAACTAAGAATCCTCAGATGAGGAAGGAAGGTGTCGGATTTAGGGGTCAATTCGTGATATATTCAATTATGTGTAATTGTTCTTGTTCTCCCTGTTCTTCAGGGGCGAACTTAGCTCTTAAGGTGGCTGGTTTAAGGGCGCATTTCGGCCCATTATTATTCTGCGCTGTGCGCAGCCTTTGAGTGCGCCGGAAGTGTATTAGGCGCTTAGTACAGCGGATTCGATACGCCCCTTTAGGGAGGCCTCCGTCTAGTGGGCTTCCTGCTACCTAATCCGCCCTTCAATAGTTATTTCTAAATACTATAATTATCTTAAGATTTGAATTCCGTTTTTCTATGTTTAAAGTATTTTTTAAATGTCCTTCCTGCGGGGTTTACGAGCCCTAGGAGTGTGAGGAACATAAGCCTTAACGTCCTATATATTATCCTTGGCTATCCCGGCCTCCTAGTGGGCCTTATTTTCGGTGAGGTCGTAGTGATGACTGTTCTCGAGATGAGCCCGCTGGTCACTTATATTCAGTTGTGTAAGAAACGCCTAAAATAGCTACTTCGAAAGTGCTTTTATTAGTCCGTTTATTATTAACTCGGCTAATAGTGTATACGCAACGTTAACATAGTTATTCTCGATTTTTTAATATAATTAGTAGTTATAAATATTAATGTGGTATAAGTGTGTTTATAATTATACTTATTTTATAGTTATAAGGTGTATGGTTTACTGGTTATTGTATTACATATGAATTTGTAGTTGAGAGTATATTTAAGGTGTGAATTTAGTACTTTGGATGTCCTCTATGGGGAGTTGTATTTATAAAATGTATATTAGTTGGTTTATGAAGATGGTTTCCTTTATTATGTGTAATAGGGCGAGGAGCTCGGCTTTTATTATTAAGGTTATAATTATTTATTATTTACTTATTTTCTTCGTAATAGTTCTACTAAAGAGTCGCATTACTAGCGCTTAAGAGCTCTTTTGATTAAGTGTATTATCGGTGAAACTAGTATCTGAAGTGATTTTTAAAGTGTCCTTAGGGTTCCCCGGTGTGGCTCCGTATTCTAAATAAAGGGAATACGTTGAGTAAAGGTATTAGACTACTTAATCCGTTATACGCTGGTGACTTAGCCCTGGGTTCTAATTGAAGTATATAAGATAGTTTACGGTGAATACGATGTCCGGGTACGTTATTACAGCTACGTATATAATAATTCCGACTTTATGTTAATACTTTTTAATTTCTTATAGTTTAGTTATCCCTTTGTAAAAGAAAAGCTCGATAACTATTATAGGGGTATTATAGTATACTTTGAACGGTTTATTAGTGTTTAATAGGAGTTTTCTCACTTTTTTAATAAATACTAATTATGAGAGTTAGATCTTCTTAGCTTCTCAGTTCCTTAGAACTTCAATTCCTAAGAATTATTATAACTTATGATTACCTTTTAAATAATATCGTTTTTCAAGTTATTTGTGGCAGCAAAAGCGGAACCGCAATTGCCACTGCAGCAATCGCGCCTTATAAACCCACTAACTGTCACATTATTTTATTAATATTATTACCTCGTTATGAAATTTGTGAGGGAAGGCTAAGATGTAGTCGTTAACGTAGAAGAAGAACGTGATTTGCCCCTTTTACCAACAACAGTTCTCTCCTGTAACTCGTTAAAAGCCGAGTTTTAGGAGCCCGCTTTCTAGGTGCTTTTACTAGAGCAGAGGGGACCTCCTAAGGCCATAAAGTGCCTTTTTTAAGTATAATAACCGTCCAACTTTTTGGTATCCGGGCGGGAATTACATATACACTTCCTCGTCGATTATTATATATACAAAAGCATTTACCGTATTATATTATAGAAGTTCTATATTAAAGTGAGTAATTGTTATAATAAGGATTCGGAACGATATACCTATGAACATAATAGCGTATATTTCTCACTTATTTCTTAATTATTAATCTCTATGGATAATAAGGTGTATTTTGAATTTTATAAACCTCTTATACTAATTAAATTTATAAGTATATACTCAGTGGTAACCGAGAATTTGCTTACCTTATACTTGTTTTTTACTAACTTCTTCCTAGGAGTAGGAGTCCTTATGGCCACTTAGATAACTTATTTTAGTTATTCTGAAGTTTTCCTTATACGGGTAATCCTTTAAGTAATTGTATAATATGGGGAGAGGGGGTAATTTCTTTTAGTGAGTACTTATGAGCATACTACTCTCATAGCCCAACGGAGAAAACTCTCTATACACATAACCCAGAGTACTTCCCTTAGTAAAAGTCCCTTTTTAACTGGGCTTTTTTAACCCACTAAAAAAGTTATACTATTAAAACACTTCCTCATTAGCCTTTTAATCTAATATACTTTTATTAAAAGTTTTAAGGTAATTAATCTCATTAGGGGTGTTAGGTTAACTACATTATAAACACGAGTCTAAGAAACCGTCCATTAATCGTATTTTATAATACTATTTCTACTTTAAAATTATTCCTATTAGAAAAGTAAATTTAAATAAAACTCTATACTTCGCTGCGCTTATACTATGATCTAAGGTTATAGTTTTGTATTACACTTTTCCCTCACTTTCCCCCCACCCCTTCATAACCAAAGCTGCTTTTAAAGTAATGAAAAATGATAAGGGTCTTAGCGGCGACGCTTTAAGTGTTGGGTACAGTGCGAAGCACTTTGTGTTATACTATCTTAACTTATCTGAGTACGTCTTTATAACGAAGCTCACCTTTGGAGCACTTTTATTATACTCTAAACTTATCTCGAGAACGAGGGTAACCTCTTCTACTTCCTTATTAGTGTTTTATATTAATGTTTATATTTGGGTTTACTTAATAAGTTTTTGAATTCGCATTTTGATCACCTATAGGTCTAGATAGCCAAATTCCTTAACGGTACCCTTAAGGTTCCCATTAAAGTGTACCTTTTTATTAAATACAATATCCCTCATTATGAAGATGTCCCTTTTAAGAGGGTTCCATATTCTGAATTAATTACTTAATATATAACCCACTAAAAAGCCGATCCACACATAAGGGGTGAACTTCTTCCGCCGTTAACACTTAAGTTACACATCGGTCATCAGGGCGTAGACTTTATAATTATAGGATTATAAGTAGGAGAGGTTAAGGACCGTATAAATCTCATCTTCTCCACTCTAAAACTACTTATAAAACTACTCGTAAAGTGTTTTCCACCTGTGTATTTATGATGGGGTTTAATTATAAAAGTAGGTTATTATTTTAATAATCTTAGATTATAAGTAGTCTAGGAAATTAACTATAATAGCCATTACCCTAACCTTGGCTTTAATAATCGCAGCGAGCCTTTTAGCACCTCCGTTATAAGCTTACGTATTAGGCGCTAACGTTTCAATTGTTATTCTACGCTCCTTTAGGTCCACTACGAGGTGTGGATATCTCAAAAGCTCGTTATTAGTCTCTAGGAACTTGATATTCGTATTATAAATGTGTTTTAGATAGTTAAGTAACTCGAATAACATTTCTGAGATCGTTTTTATTATTCCTTTTTATAAGTAAAAGTCTTATACTAACCCTGAGGCTTAGTTAAAAAGAAGTATAAAAGACGTATACCCTTCGTATCCCTTGTTATAGTCGTAGAAGTTAAATATTAAACGGTCTCCGGTTTTTACCTATTTAACTAACTCTCTTAGTACTTAGTGAATGTAGTGTATTATATTTATTATCTTATATATATCGTATTCCACTGGGTCTCTACTTTTATAATCCCAGAGTCTCACTCCTCTTATTACGTTACTAAGGTAATTCAAAACATCTCTCCCTAAGTATCCAAATCTCTAATACCATCTTTTTACACTTACCTAAATAGGTTTACGGATTATTGTACTTATAAAGTGGTTTTTTCGCAGAGCTCTTAGGAGCTCGTTTAGTGTAAATTAAGGGAGTGGAATGATCGTTGTGAGTACCGCTTTATTTTTTATAGGTTTATAATTGAGAATATCTTAATTATAGATTTCAAATAGCTTGTAAATATAGTTTCGGTTTATGCGCCTAATATAATTATTACCGGGGCTAATATCTCACTAAAAGCCTTTTTGGTATAAGTATTTTAAAAAAAATAAAGTTACTTATACACCCTTTTTAAATTATTATATTATATAAACGAAGCTTAAGTAGCTTACTGTTTCGCCCCTTAACACAAATATCCACTATTCCAAAGCTATTAATTACTATTTACTAAGTACCTACTTAGAGATAATTACTAAGTGTAGCTCCTGTTAATTATATGAATTATGAGGGGTCGTTGAAAACGTGGATTATAACTCCAGAGTCGAGGATTACGGATCCATAGAGTAAGTACGTTTCATAAAAGGCTACTAGAGTAGCTTGAACACGGGCTTAATAACGTCCTATAAGTTAACTTAATTCTATAATAAGCTTAAGCTTCTAGACGCACTTAGTAAGGTCTTTGTTACTCTTAAGTTACTCAATAACGAACTTCTCAAGCACTCAATTACGCTATACATAATCAGGGTGCTTATCAGGGAAGACTAGTCAGCACTTAGAGAGCTAGTGACCTCGTTTCAGGTATACAATACACATCCTGCCCTCATCAGAGTTACTATATCTATTAATTGGGGAACGTAGGCGTTTACCTTCGCTCCTCTCATTACCTCGTCCACGGCCTCCGCGGCCTCCGCGGCCTCCACTGCGGGCCTTCTACGGTTAGGTCTTTGGTTATTGTGGTTTATCGTCGCTATTAACCGGTGCCTTAACAAGGACTTTACTTAGCGTAAATAGGTTGTTTATTACTTTAGTTCTAACTATTAACTAATAAGCTTAAATCCATAATTCAATAAGACTTCCACTAAGGACTTACGTAAACTCTAAAAACCAAATACTTAAGTATTTAGCTTATAGAACGTCTATAACCTGAACTTCATAGAGAACACTTTCCTGACGGCCAATCCAGTCCTCGGTATCCTTTCATATAATAAACCTCTTCTTATTTAGATAACTCAAAACTTTAGAATATACTTCCACTACGTTCACTCGGTGCTCATATAACACACCTTTAACGCGGGTTTATAGTTCAAAAACCCATTCATTAAGTTCCTTATCCGTAATATAATAATACTTAAAAAGGTCTAAAACAACAATCCCATAAAACCAGTTCTAAAGTATGTATAACGTGGTTCATCAGTAAGTGGACCACCATCAGTAACCGGGCTACTTTTCCCACCTTCACCACTAAAAACTTTTATATCTTAACCACAATCAATTAAATTAATTACAACTACTTAGAATCACTTGAACTACTTATTTCCATAGCCTCTGGACAGGTCCTTGTGTTGTGGCCGGTTTTGTGATAAATACTATAATATTGTGAACTTGTTCGACGACACTTCGATAACCCCTCGTTTTCCTCTTTTTTATACCCTTCCTCCTTAACAATACCCTTTACAACTATAGCTTCCCTCACCTAAGACCTATTTAGTGCCCCTCCATCTTATAGTCTAGTTTTTTTTTAACTCTCCGGTGTTTACTAAGGGCCATATTTATATTTTAAAGATGGCGTAGCTCTTCCTTTATAAGGGTAGTTATATAGGAAATATATTATAAACCTTTTAAAAGCTTATTAATAACTTTATAAATTGGAGTTAGTGAGCTTCCCTAATACCTGGAGATTCTTTCCTTTATAAGTGAAAACTGAGAGATAGCCTCGTTAATGCTTTAGGGCATCTTAGAAACCCAAGGGTCGGGTAGCCTAATAGGGGTGCTCAGGGTTATTAGTGTCCATAACTGCATATCCAGCTTAGAAAGGATAGTTTAAGGGTTATAAGGAATAAGCCTAGCCCCTTTAAAACCCCTATAAATATTTTCCTAAGTAAAGGTTTAAAGGAATACGACCTTAAATGCAAGGAAGAACTCGGGTTTAGTGATATGGGTAATCCGGGCCTTAATAAAGTGCTTAATTTGAGAGCTATATCTTAACTTTAACACACTATAGCAGCTAACGTTGAGAGGTTGGGTTAAAAGTGATAAATGAGTAGGCAGGTAAATAGTTATAATCTTATTCTTTTTGTAATACTCTTTAAAATTGCTATTAACGTGGTTTTTATAGTTATCGATAACTAACATCCGATATATGCCTCTTAATTACTATTTTGAGTATTTATCGAAATACTGAAGCTATTAGAGGGCAATCTCATTATCGGTCCATCTATTAGAAGTTATTTTAATTACCCAGTTATCCGGAATCTAGGCCTCAGAGTACTAACTCATAAAGTGGAAGCGGCCCTGAACCACCAAAAAAGGCGGTATTATGTAACCATCACTAATAACACAATAAATCGCTATTACCTATTCTCAATTACTAAGTTAAACCTTTTTTAATTTCCTAATCTAATTAGAATATATAATAATTATTCCAAGTTGGATTATACCTATTATAAAATTAATCTTATTATTAAAGTTATAAAAATCTTTATTCATAATACTACATTTTAATTACATATTAGCTATAAATCAAAACTAAGGTTTAATAATCATAGGATCTTTATAGAGGCCTCTCTAATAGTTATAAATACGAGAAAATTGCGTTTTAAGCTTTGGGCATCGTTGGACGAAGCGTTCTATCCAATACTTCCCAACCAGTCGGCCATTACACTTCTAAAGTAATGTATTAGCCATATCTTCTATATCCACGTATTAAAGTGAGAATCCTTAAGAATCCAGGTCAATAATATATTAAATAATTACCTCCTCCTCGGTCTCTATCAAATTCAACTACGTATTCCTATTATCGACCTTTACACTTTAACCCTTCATTCTGGACCAGAGGGTAATTCTCAGAACATTGTAAATAGTCGCTATACATAGGATACTTAATCACAATGTTAATCGGATCACATTAATCACTAGAATGATCCTATGTTCAGGCGAGGCTTCGGACATTGTTTTATAGAAGAAATTATATATTAAAGCTAGAAGGTGGTAAAGGTGGGAAAAGTGGCCCGGTCACTGATGGTGGTCCACTCACTGATGAACCACGTTACACTTTTTATTGTTTTAGTATAATATTTATAATTATTGTTATATTCTGTTTATTGTTCTTTAAATAAAATAAGGTTCACAGGGGATAGTTCTTTAAGGGCGTAAACTCGCTCTATAGACACTTCAGGGCCTAGGACGAATCCCTCGTCTAGCTCCTGGGTTGTGCTACTTCCTGAGATACCCCGGGCCCTCCGTCGAGGCGCCTTCGGGTGATCGGAGATCGCTGGCCGCTCCGGTATTCGAGTGATCTCTTCGTAGGTTTCTTCTCCGGTGCTCTCGGAGCGTTCAACCAATGGATCTATGGCATCCCACAAGTTATAGGTTTTCACCTAGGATTATAATTAGTTGAACTAAAAAAACCCAATCCCTAGTTATTTAAAGGGTAATCTTTGTAATAGGGGTCGTTATTGTTATTATTGAGTGAGTATTTCGTATAGGAATAGTGGTTATAAATAGGGTTTAGTTTAATAGCTGCTTTTAGCACGTATTAGATTATTAATTATCGGATTTAGGGGTCAATTCGTAATATATTTAATTATGTATAATTGTTCTTGTTCTCCTTGTTCTTTAGGGGTGAACTTAGCCCTTAAGGTGGCTAGTTCAAGGGTGCATTTCGGCCCATTATTATTCCGCGCCGCGCGCGGCCTTCGAGCGCGCCGGAAGCGTACTAGGCGCTTGGTACGGCGGATTCGACAGAAGGTTTCTTGTTCCTTTAGCTGCATCTATATGTCCTTTTATCTCCTATATCCCTTGATGTCTCACTCTAATACCGAGCTTTGCCGGTAATATCGCATATGAAGGGCTTAGCCTGTAACATTACCCCCCCTTTCTCAGCTACTAAAATCAACCTCCCAATCCATTACGAATAACCCAATTCTTTTCGCTATTAACTTTGTCCTTTTAGTAGTTTGTATTACTCAAGTTAGTAAGGGTGATCAGCTTTGTATAAGTCGAAAGTCGTATTGTTTAACCCAGTGTTTCGAAGAGCCGCATTGTACGTATTTACCTTGGTCTCGCTATTCGTTCCGCTTTTTTGGGGTGACTACTAGTGCAACCTCCGCAGCCCTAGTAGTCCACTCCTAATCCATTCGTAGTCCTTATTCTTAGTAGTTTTTGTGCCTTATATTATACTAACCTTCTAAAGCTAAGAGACCCCTAATAAAATCGTCGTACTTTGTAAATAGGGTAAACTATGTATTCAACTTTTGTTTTACCTTTTTATTTAGCCCTCCTATTAAAACCGTGATCTTTGCATCATCAGGCCAAGTATCGGCATTAGCTTCGTAGAGTGTTCGTTCGAACCTTGCGAGGTGCTTCGGTATACTCGACTACCGTTGTTCAAGGTCTCTAAGCCGTTGCCCAGCCTTTTTCGCTTTATTGGGATTATCGAAAGTTCGTTCGAGATACTATATCAGTCCAACTATGTCCCATATATTAGTCTTCTCTATTTTGCGTATAAACGGTAATACCATAGCTTGGACATTCGAATCGAATGAGTTGTAGACGTAGTACAACTATGAATCGTTATTTCTAATCGCTAAGCCATCCACCTTAAGCTTTGCTTTCATAGCTAATATCCATGTATCCTAGTTACCACTTCGGCTGTTGAATTTCGCATATACAAGTAATATCTATCGTGGTCAACCGATCCGTTCAGCCTTCAAGGCATCGATTTACTGCTAAAGGGATTTGATCATATTAACCAGTTCTACTTCTCGTTAGTTGGGCGTCGTACCCCATTGAGTTCCTTATATATCCATAGTTATATCGTTGAGTATTCCTTATACCGTATAGCCGTAACCCTAGAAGGGGAATCTAAGGATTATGTCGCGGGTACGTCATAGAATAATAGGAGCAATGTTATAACTCGTACTTCTTTTCTCCACTAAGAATCCTTAAATAAGGAAGGAAGGTTTCTTATTCCTTTAGTTACATCTATATGTCCTTTTATCTCCTGTATCCCTTGATATCTCACTCTAATGCCAAGCTTTGCCGGTCTCACTCTAATAACGAGCTTTGCTGGTAGTATCGCATGTGAAGGGCTTGGCCCGTAACAATTATAGTATATTGAAGTTGAGATATAGTTCTCAAATTAAGCACTTCATTAAGGCCCGCATTACCCACATCACTAAGCCCGAATTCTTTCTTATATTTAAAGCCGCCTTTTTTTTAAACTTTTAGCCCCGAAAATTTTCTTAGGGGCTTTAAAAGAGCTAGACTTATCCCCTATAATCCCTAAGCTGTTCTATTTAAGTTTAATATGCATTTACGGACACTAATAGCCCTAAGTACCCCGATTAACCTACCTAACCCTTAGGTTTCTAAAACACCTCAAACCACTAACAAAGCAATCTCTCAGTCTTCCCTTATAAAAGAAAGGATCTCTAAACATTAGGGAAACTCTTTAACTCTAATTTACAAGGTAATCGACAAATCTTTTAAAGGTTTATAGTCTGTTTTTCACCGGACTACCCTTTTAGAGGAAAAGGTGTAATATCTTTAGGATACAAATATAACCCTTAGTAAACAGCGGAGAACTAAAAGAACCCGATTACAGGATAGAGGGGCAATTAATAGATCACAAGCTAGAGAGCTTATGGTTAAAAAGGGTGTTATTAAAGAATAGTGAGGTAATAAAAGGAAAGTGAGGGGTTGTCGAAGCATCGTCGAACGGGTTTACAATACTATGGTATTTATCATAAAACCAGCCATAATACAAGAACCTGTCCAGAAGCTGTGGAAATAAGTATTTCAAGTGATTCCGAGTAATTGTAATTAATTTAATTAATTATGGTTAAGATACGAAGGCTTTTCACTATAAAGGTGGGAAAAGTGTCCCGGTCACTAATGGTGTCCCGCTCGCTGATGAACCACGTTACTACCTTTTATTTTCCTTTTAGGAAATCATATTTACTAAAGGATTACTTTTTATACTGTAATAAGGCAACATTATATCTCATAATATTTTAAAGTTAACGTTTCCCTTTAATTATTAATCTAAAAAGGCGGGGCTGGTTTCAAGTTCCTAAAGTAATAACCTAAATAAAACATAATTATATTTACGTTACGCTTTTTTTCACTACCGAACACGTACTTTCCATCACCAGGACAGCTCCATAGTTGATGATTCACCTGGCAGCTTGGTCCACAGATGCGATAGACCTCCGGCTAATTAGCCCTTAAAGTAGGGGTTAGCTCTAAAGATGACCCAGAGCCCCGATCAGGGCTAGCCGGAGGGGCCAGCTATAGTCCGGCGCCCACCGGAGGCTATAAGGCCATCGTAGGAGGGCTCTAAGAGGGAAAGGTAAAAAGATTTTTAACTATTAAGGATCTTAGTAATATATCACCTATTTCTCTAACAGCGAATGCCAAGAAAAATTAGGCGAGAGGGAAGTTTGAGGTTGCTGCAGGATGAGAAGACCAAGAGGGGAGTGCAGGATTTCACCATCGGTGCACGCGATTCTTGGACCACCGATGATAAGAAGCTCTCCAAAAACATCACCAACACCGACTTGGGAAGGATTGTGCGTTCTTTTGATATCATTTATACTGAGCTGAGCGTGGGCCGTTGGCGTTACCGAGTCCACGGTACCCAGGAGAATCCCGAACTGGACGTCATATTTAGTTGGCGCTGAGCTGTTCGTTGTGTGTCGCTCTATTCTCTGTTCAGTGGAGTATTGTAGAGGCTTCTCCTCCAGGCAGCCGAATGGTTTTGCGTTTTGTTTGATCTCTGTTATTGTTTGTTTTCTAAGTTTTTAGCTGGTGTTTAGGATGAATTTTACTTCAATACAAACAGACAATCCAAAGTAGACTACCGTACGTTTTCTTAATAATTAGGCAGCACACATAAACGTAAGCGCCCTGCCCTGCCTCTGGAACCGTCTGTATTAGTGCTTGTGCTACGAACCCTGGTCTGGGCTGCAGGATGCTTGCATCACAGGGGGCTGAAAGGGGGCTGAAAGCTGTACTGTCCCATCATTAGCAGGCACCGACAAACAAATAACAGGAGACACGAACTCGTACTCCGTGGGCAGGATCGGCCGGCACAATGTGGCTGTCATCCACATGGCCGGTATGGGCAAGAGCAACGCAGCTCTAGCCGCTGTCAACTACAGATCTAGCTTTCCGGTAATTGGTCTTGCCCTGGTTGTCGGAATCTGTGGAGGGGTGCCTTTGGTCACTGGGGGAGGTGTCTCGGAGATCGTACTAGGGGATGTTGTCATCAGCGAAGGACTCACCCCTTTCAACTACGGGAGACAATACCCTGACAAATTCTCGAGGAAAGACGGAGTCATGGATACTTTTGGGAAGCCGCCTCCGGTACTTAGGGGTCTTCTTTCCAAGTTGAGGAGCCGGTTAGGTCGGAAATGGCTCAACGAGAGAACTGCACACTACCTCGAGATCTTGGCACGCGATTTTGAAGACGAGGCACTTTACCCCGGCGCTGAAGAGGACAAGCTATTCGAGGGAACCTACCACCACAAACATCATCCGAAATTTGGGTATTCCCTGTGTAACGGCGATATCGACTCCGTCTGCGACACAGCTAGAACTTCCTCTTGCGACAAGCTCAAATGCGATGATTCAAAGCTAGTCCCCCGGACACGTCTCAGGCCCGGCACTTCCTCCGACCGCCAGTCCGATTCCCGGCCTACAGTATACTTCGGTCTCGTTGCCTCTGGCGACCAGGTTATGAAGTCGGGTGAGCACCGGGACATGATTGCGGCCGTGGAGGGAATCATAGAGTTCGAAATGGAGGCTGCTGGCGTCTGGGAAAGCTTCCCATGTCTGGTTATTAAGGGGGTCTGTGACTATGCCGACAGTCACAAGAACAAGAAGTGGCAGGGCTATGCGGCTGCTACAGCGGCGGCTTGCATGAAGGCCTTTTTTGGAGAAATGGAACGGCGGTACTTGATGTTGTGCAGATGTGTTGTATCGCCTTCAGTTGTTGATGCATTTATAGGCGACCCTGCCCTTTTTTTTTTTAATATAGTTATAATTGGCACTGACGTACTCGTACATGCGTGGGTCGTAATGACTCGCAAGGAGTAAATAGCTATCAGGCGGTTCACCAGCGGGGTGTACCGGTTTGTCTTCTCGCTAAGACAGAGCTAATAGTTTCAAAGGCTTCATTGTTGTGTCCATCGAGTAATTGTAAGCACTATGAGCGCTTTTGACGTCTTCGTCTGAGTCTGGTTCCGCCCGAGACTGACGGTCTTCTGAGCTACTGTACGTTTTTGCTTCCAAAAAACAATGCCAACTTGAAAGGGGATAGGTGAGACTTTCGATGAAGAGTCCGGCTCGAAAATTGTCTGAATAATAGGTCTGTTATCACCGCAATTCAATTGATTGGCTTCAAGCTGGGTCAATGTGCAGGGGATTTGGGAAGTAAGTCGACATCCAATTGGATAGCTCTCTTCTAGGCAGCAGAGGCCTAGATACGACGTGGGTCCAGTTGAGCGATTGACAGAAGTGAGTTGCATTAAACAACAGTTTGTCTCAAGCCCAGAAAGCTTATCTCTCAACTTTGGAAATGGGGCGTTCTGTGAGCGATGACTCGGTGGAACAGTCCGTCTCTTTACCGGCAGCACCCGCCATCTCATCTCGCAACACCGACGGTCGCAAAGGATGAACCTGGGAGGGCGGGCTTCACGTGTGGCTAATGGCCACTGCAGATCCGCCTAGATCGCTGGGCGATGGGCCTGTCAGGCGGTGAGGTGGGTGAGGTGGCGGCGCCAGTGGGTCGGGTTGCGGGCCGTCAATGCCATTATTACTTGCCTCTGCCTCCCAACCTCCGTACCCCGCAGAGCTCCCAAATCACCCTCTTTGTCTCTCTGCGTCTCTGACTGTCAACAACGCATTCTCTCTCTCCTTTTTTCAAACCTCCGAGAAGGCAGTCTGGGAGGAAGCGGAATTCGCGATATCATGCCTCAAAGAAAGGAGAGAGACCCCAATGCGTTCCCGACCCAGCAGTTACTCGTTCTTGGTAAATCACACCCTCCAGCACCATCCATCCCATCCCGTCCCGTCTCACCCCGTGCCGTTACCGGCTTATCTCGCACTCCTCCCCCGCGCGCTCGCGCTAACGCCATTCAGCAATATGTCGGTTTTCAGAGCCCATCGCCTTCAACTCCATCCTGGCGTACACCTTCGTCATGGTAAAGGACTTGGGCGTTGAAGAAAAAGACGCGTCGTTCTATGCTGGCCTGCTGGTCTCCGCCTATGCAGTGGCTGAGGCGTTGACCTCGATGGGATGGGGTGCGCTGTCGGACCGCGTCGGGCGCAAGCCAGTGGTGCTGTTTGGGCTGGTCGGTGTAGCAATCTCCAGTCTGATTTTTGGTCTGGCAAAGCAATACTGGGTCGCACTCTTGGCGCGTTTTGTGGGGGGTGCTCTCAACGGAAATGTGAGTAATCATTCATTGGTGTTGGTTCAATGGGCCTTTTGCTGACCTCGAGAGCAGGTCAGTGTTATGCAGACCATGGTGGCAGAGATGGTCAAAAATCCCGAGCATGAGCGTAAGTCTGCGATAAGGGGGCGAAATCCCCCTTCCTCTTCGTGTTGCGTGCAGCGACGCTGACAATCTTTGCTCGAATCCAGCCAAGGCGTATGCTGTGCAACCCTTCGTTTGGACTCTGGGCGGCATCATTGGCTCTGCCATGGGAGGTTTCCTCGCCCAACCCGCCACCTTCTACCCCTCCATTTTCCCCGAGGACGGGCTCTTTGGCCAGTACCCTTACCTCCTGCCCAACCTCGTCTCCGTCATCGTGGTGGCCATTGCGGTGATCCAGGGTGTATTTTTCCTGGAGGAGACCAATGTCCGCAGCGACGATGCCGAGGAGGACCACACCGAGGCCGTTGCCGACGACGACTTCGTTGACGAGAGGACGCCGCTCCGGCGCGCCCCGCGACGCAGCTTGAACCGTCGCCGCTCTGCTAGCCACTCGAGACCCCGCTTCGTCGAGTCGAGTCTGCCCCTGCCGATCGAACACGAGTTCGACCTGAGGAGGTCGTCGTTCGGAACCGTCCACTCGATCAAGGTGCTTCCCGATGAGCTGCGCCAAAACGGCAATGGCCGGGGCCCGCAGACTCCAACCCAGGGCCGCCCCGCCAAGACGTTCAACTTCACCGTCATCATGCTCACCGTGACGCTGGTCATCTTCTCCTACCACCAGATGGCCGCCGGCTCGCTGCTGCCAACGCACCTCCTCGACAACCCCGCCGCGCCCCCCGGACACCTCGACTTGCGAGGCGGCCTGGGCTACGACGTACACGATGTCGGCACTTACTTGGCGGTCAACGGCGTGCTGGGGCTCCTCATCCAGGGCCTCATCTTCCCGCTCTTCGTCGAACACGTGGGCGTGTGGGGCTCATTTATCTGGATGGTTGCGCTGTACCCGACGGCCTATCTTCTGATGCCCTTCCTGTCGGCTCTCCCTGAAGCTCTCACCCAGGCTGGTATCTACCTCTCCCTGGTTATGCAGAGCTTCTACGGAATCATCGTCGGCCCGGTCACCCTCATCCTGCTCAAGGACGCCACGCCCACGCCGCAAGCGCTGGGCAAGGTGAACGGCCTGGCCATGTCGGGCGCCTGCCTCGCCAGGACCATCTCGCCACCCCTGGTGGGCGTCATATACAGCTTCGCGGGCTCTGCAGCGGCCTGGTGGAGCTGTTCTGTCATTGCTCTTATTGGAGTTTTGCAGGTCATTTGGGTGCCGAGGAAGCACGTCCACGTGGACCACGTCGAGATCGACAATGCCATCACCAGGCAGCTTACGAACAACTCCCAGAGGGGACATGGAGACGATAACCGCGGCCGGATTTAAATGACACGTGGGGGACTGGTCATAACGAACGGTGTTTAGGGCGTCGTATCTTATTTTTTGACTTTGGTTTTTGTTCGAAATGCAGCTTTCTAGAGCCTGCCACTGGACCATTTTGGAGTCTTGCTTCGTACACGACTTGGCTTTGGCTATGATGAATCGGCTGGTAATGCGCGGGGTTTAATATGGGCCTTGTTGTTCCATCTGAGGTTAAATAAAATGGATTGTTTACTTGACTTGATGCTGCAGTTTGTCCGTCCAGTTAGGACCACTGAGCTTCTTGAGTTGCGCGCATACAACAACATGAATGAGTTGAAATTTCACCGGATCAACTGATCCGCGAATTCCTCAAGAACTAAGTGGTTATGCATTAAGTTCGTGGCGTCATGATATGCATGTACGTCATTAAGATACACTAATATGTACACATGAACAGCATCTTTACCAATTCAGCGGGGCCTGAGCAACTTCATGCTTCGAAGCAGTCCTCGAAGACGAGCCGGCTAGTCAGCTCCGGCACATGCGGCCGTGGTAGTCGACGTTCCAAGCATCGCTACCAACAGCAGCAACATTATACAGCAGGCCCTTGGGGTCGTACTTCTGCTTAATCTCAAGCAGTTTGGGGTAGTTGACGCCGAAGAAGGTATCCTGCCAGTCCTTCTGCTGGAAGTCGGCCTCGTTCATGTACGCGCCGGCGCCCGGGGTGGCCGCCTCGATGACGGGCTGCACGACCTCGGTCATACGGTTCTGCTCAGCCACCATGTCGGCGAAGGGCACTTCGAAGTTCCACGGCAGCGTCAGCGAGACCTGCACAATAGAGTCGCGCCACTGCGGAAGCACGGCATTAACACCGTCGCCGCCGAAGCGCGACACGTTCAGCCCGACGCCGATGTACGTCACGCCCAGCTCAACCAGAGCGCGCGCCGCCGGCGAGAAGGTCGGCAGCACGGAGCGGGGGAGCAAGCGACCGCCGAAGAGCTGCGTGCCGACCTGGATGTTGCCGGAGGGCAGCGGGCCCCAGTAGTGGTCGTAGTGGTCGCGGTAGCTGGCGAATTCGGTGTAGGTCGGCTCGAGGGTGACGCCGAGCAGGGCGAGGGCGTCGATGAGTGGGGAGAGGATCGTCGCGAGCTCGGCTTCGGTCTTGTTGTAGGCCGTCACGGCCGGGGATTGCAGGAATCCGGGACCGAAGAAGTAGATGACCATGACGCCCGAGTCGACGATGGCAGGGAGGGCGGCGTGGAAGGCGTCGATGACGGGGTAGAGGAGCTCCGTGGCGTTGTCCGGGACGGTCACGGCGAATTTGGCGCCGCTGACGACGGCGTCGGGGTGGGCTTGCACGGTGACGGAGGTGACGATTCCGTAGTTTCCGCCACCGCCGCCGGAGAGGGCCCAGTAGAGATCCGGGTTCTCGGCGCGGGAGGCCGTCACGAGGTCGCCGGCGGGGGTGACGACCTCGAAGGACAGGGTGTTGTCGGCAGCCAAGCCGTAGATCTATACATATTGTTAGATATACAAGCCTGGTCTTTGTAAAGGGGGTCAACTCACCGAGCTGAGAGCGCTGTGTCCGCCGCCCTGGATATACCCGCCCGCGAGGCCAACGGTGGGGCACTCGCCGGTGACGACGGCCAGCCCGGCCTCCGTAGCGGCGGCGATGGCCTCGAAGCCCTGGACGCCGGCGCCGGCGCGGAGGGCCTTGCCGGCGTAGTGCTCATCCTCCCAGTCGACGACGTCGGCGCCCTTGAGGTAGTGCGTCCAGACGGCCAGGGCGCCGGCGCCGGTGCTGCGGCCGTTGTAATCGTGGCCGGTGTTGCGGATGACGAAGCGCACGTTCTTCTCGTCAGCGAAGCGCACCGCGGCCGCGACGTCCGCGGCGCCGGTGGCGTTGACGGCGTAGCTCACGTAGTTGCCGAGTCCGCAGGGCGAGTCTCTAGGTTGGAAGGGGTCGCAGCTCGCGTTGGCGAACAGCGGGGCCATGACCGACGAGGAGGATTGCAGGCTGAGAGATTGCGCGAGTCATGGTTAGTGGTCTGTGAATCTCGTCCGGGAGCTGATCATGTCCTCAAGAAGCAGATCGATGGAATAGCCCGACAAGAAAAAGGGTCGGATAGGGAATAGACTCACTGGACCGCGGAGTAGAGCCATTCCGACTGCAGACGCGCGCATTTCGCCTCGTCGTAGTTGTCGCCATGGCACGGCGTGCCCAGCGGCACCGTGGCGATCAGACGTCCGCCGACGGTCTCGTTGAGCTTCGCCCATTCCTCCACGGACGGCCAGCCTTCGTCGCCGGGGAGGTACTTGCACCCAGACGCCGCCGCTGCCGTCGTCGTCTTCGTCGAGTCGGGCAAGGGAGAGGCCTCGGCGAAGCGGCTGCTGCCGCCAGCCAGCATCAGGGAAGCAAGAATAGAAGCGCGCATCTCGAGTCTCCTTTGCTTGGCGAAAGGAAGGGGACGAGAGAGGAACGTGCTTTGCAGATCGCTTGGCCGCAGGAATGCCAAAGCGCAGAGCGAAATACACGGTACGGACTACGGATGTCGAAAGAAAGGGGGGTCCGGAATACCGCACTTGGGGGCTGTACGGCTCTTATCGTGTGTGCGATGCTGCCCAAAGTGGACTCTGGATTTGCGAATAATCCCCTCAACTTCGTCGTCGTAATGGGTCCCGAATGCTTACATGGGGAAGAAGAAAAGTGGCTGGCGCCGGTAAGACAGAATCGTGCTACGGGAAAAGCGTGTCTGCTTGGTAAAATGGCGGAGTCTGCGCGCCTTTGCACAATTCAGGGCATGATCTCCGTTGCCGAACCGCAAGCACCGCCCACCACTCCCGAACCCGACTTGTCCGGCCAGCACTCGTTCCTGCATATGCAAGCAGGGCAGTTTTCCGCTGGTAACAGCTAGCAAAGAGGCCTACCCAACCAAAAGCCGTCGTATGCTCAGCACAAAATTCGTATCGAGCCACCTAAAAGCCTGCCCGAGAACCCTTGAACCAACATCTGTCATATCTTGGCGGTGGAGCCCCCCCCCCTTGCTCCTCTGCGCGGGGGGTAGCATCTGCAAGGTGCAAGGGTGCGGCGCGGAGTGACCCGGTGGTCGTTGAAGAAGTTCATCCCTCCGGTCGACCGCCAGGTGTGCCCGGACATCGCCGTTGGGTTTCAGGTCCGTCCCAGGGGGGTTGACTCGTGAACCCTGCGGACCGGACCTGATTCCGCGAGCCTTAATTGGGGATGAACGGGGGTCCTGACGACCTTTGACAGGTCCGCGAGCCCTGCGTGTTCTGTAATCCTGTGCCGTATTTGCCAGGATCCCGGCCCTTCATTTCGTTGTGTGCCCAGCTAACGACTCTCGGAAGGGTTTCTATGGCGGAATACCGCGCGTTGTTAGTGATAAGTGACCATCATTCCGTCGTTGGGACTTTCCACTTGCCCCGTGAACGGCAAACTCGTTGCGAGGAGGGAACCAAGATACCGAGGCCTGGCTATCGTTCGTATAGACCTTCTAGCCTGACATCTCAATATGGCTAGGCAAAGGCGTGAATCACACGCGGCCCTGCCTGTCAAACGCTCGGTCGTCTTCGCCACGGACACCGAAAAACGCCGTGAATGAAGCCATCTCCAAGGCTGAGATGCGCTCATGCCACCCGTTGCTCTCTGCCATTGGACGCCGGTCTAAGATGTCACATATCAAGCTTAAAGCACAGCATAAGGTCGTCCAGAAGGAATCGTATGCCGGTAGATGACGACTTTGGCATGACACACATACTATGCAGTAGTATTCCTTTTCCTCAGATCTTTACGCAATACGCGAGCCAGTACAAAGGATCTTTAACGAAACGGTGTGTGGGACCGCCCGAACCGCCCGACCTAATACCATGGCCAATTTCGACGCCTCGCACTTACAGTGCCGTGCAGAGAGGGCTGTGGGCAAGGGTTTGCCACACCTTTAGAATCGGAAACGAACACGAAATCCGGGGGAGGGAATCCTTCTGACCCTCTGACCGGCCCTCTACATAATAGCGTGGCTATCCGCTGTCGTCCGTGGTCTGAGGGTTTTGGAACGCCTTCCCGACTACCCTCGAAGCCGCCTCGACCCCCCAACGGCTGCTAGCCAGCGCGCGCGATGGGCTGGACGTACAACGCCCCCGACAACACGCCGAACGACGGGCCCAGGATCGCCGCCGTCTCGCTGACCTTCACGTCGATCGCCCTCATTCTCGTCTGTTTGCGATGGTACGTCAGGACGGTCGTGGTCAAAGCTGTTGGTCACGGTAAGTTTGCCAGGCCACCAACGGGTCTCCATCTGTGCGCAATGCCAAGTCTCTGACGCGCGACATAAACTCTAGATGACTGGGTGATCGTCATCTCATGGGTATGTTTAACTCTAAAGTTTGTTTTTTTGGGGTTCTTTTCAACTTGACATTGACTGTTGTTGGAACAGCTTGGGTCTTGTGGCTACACGGCGTGCAGCGTGATTCGTATGTTTCTCTAGCAAACAGCACTCGTTCTTTTGATCCTGACCGAGATTTAGAGACAAAATGGGGCCTCGGGCTTACCAGCCTTGACGACATGCCGCCGCAGAACCTATTTAACTTCGGCAAGGTAAGCACTCGCAACGTATCTAACACGGCTCGGGCTAACGATCAAAAGCTCCAATACATAGGTGGCCCTTTGTAAGTCCTCAAAGGTATCGGACAAGTCAGAGTCGAGTAGCTAACAATCGACTTTTAGCTACGTACTGGGCATCTGGGGATTCAAGATGAGCTTGCTTTTCTCTTATCTGCGATTCTTCCCCGAAGGAGGCTGCCGCATCACCACCATCATTGTTTCGACAGCATGTACCATGGGGCACATAGCTTTCATATTCGTCTTTCTGTTCATATGTACACCGGTAAGGAGAGGTCACGCTTGAAAGCCTACCACGCCCCACTAATCCGGCTCGATAGGTCGAAAAGCAATACGACCCTACGATACCCCCGGAAGTAGGACACTGCATAGATGCAGTAACTTTCTACATGGCGTTCTCTTCCCTAACCATCCTGTTTGATGTTGTCATGTAAGTCGCCCTCCCAACCCCCGACCTCAGGTGCTGACCTCACCGGCAACAGTATGCTGCTACCCTTCCCCGTTATCCTCAGATCCCAGATCCAGACACGGAAGAAGATCGTCCTGCTCGCCCTCTTCATTCTCGGCGTCTTCGTCACGATAATTCAGGCGATCCGCATCCAGACCATCCAGAACCTCGTCAACTACCTCGACTCGGCCAAGGCCATCCAGTGGTCTATCATCGAGACCAACATCGGCATCATTATCGCCTGCGTCCCGACGCTCGCGCCGCTCGTCAAGTACTTCGCTGAGCGGGGCCGGAACAGCACCGCCGGCGCCTCCGGGCCGAAAGGCGACTCCAAGTACGCGCTGCAAACGTGGAGGACCGGGAGGACAGGACGAAGCGGCATGCAGCCGCTCGGCACCAGCGCCAACCGTTCGAGTTCGATCTCAGCGAGCAGGATGACGAAAGCAGACGATAGCACGGAGAATATACTGGAGCAGCCGGGAGGCATCATGAAGCGGACCGAAGTCCTTGTTACGTCACAAGACGGATTGTCAGATAGGGATGATAGGGATAGTGATCGGCGTTTAGTATGACAGAGCTCAAACTAGGCAGGAGAATTTAATAACTTGACCTCGTCTTGCTTCTTTGTTCTGTTGACGTTTTCTAGTACAAGATACAAAATATACCCTGACAAGCCAGGAATATGTGGCTGCCCGGTTACGTAAGACTGCTTCAGGGGTTCAACCGAACGACGAAGCCAGGTCATTTGACAGAAGTCATATGTACCCATAAAAAGTGCATTGGGGGGATTTCTCTTTTGCACATATGGCCCGATGGCAGATTGTGCGGTTCCGATAACATTGAGGTTTTCAGACGGATAAATAGTGCGGGGAACTGAATATGCCGTGACGAAAGCCCCCAATCCCCCCTCAACTTACGACCTTGCCTACCGCTTCATCCCCTTGAGCAGCCATGTTTGTATATTTTGGTTTCAGTCACGTCGGGTCGGCCGTACGGTGTAGCAGAATATACGTATATTCGTATGGATCCTGCTGTTCTTGTTGTTGTTGATGTAGGAATCGTCACTAAGACGGCGATCTTAGACGATCGGGTTAGCGTACGATTCATGCGCTCTGATTGGCTTGTTGAGCGAGCCAATAGGAGCTTTGATGTGAAACCTTAAATCGCCACCCCGAGGTTGTTCCGACAGTATACGACAAACTTAGTCAAGAGAATCGTGAGATCCGGCTCGTGCGCTTTTGCGTGCCTTCAGCTGCATGCGACAACGCAATCAGCCTCACCTTGACCCGAGTATCTCTGAACAACCACCCCTCGTACCACACTCTCTCCTATGTCTGGGGGGACCCGACACCCGCGGCTACCATCAACCTCAATGGCAAGTCCTTGCCTAAGGGGAACAACCTTCAGACTGCCCTTCTTCATTTACGCCAAAACGAAGTAACATCCTGGATTTGGATCGATGCTATTTGTATTGATAAAAACCACCATGAGGAGAGAAACTGGCAGGCGGCCCAGATGCGGGACATCTTCGCCCAGACCAGTTTGGTCTATGTGCGGCTTGGACCCTGCAGTAACGACAGCGATCTTGTCATGGACATGGCGCAGCGTATTGGGCCAGACGCCTTTACTTCTGGCGTTCTTGACTTGTGGAAGGACCGGCCTTCCCAAATAAGCCGATTGGACACACCCCCTGAGGACGCAAAGGACGACAAGGCTCTCTGGTTTCTGGCTGAGGTATTGGACGACGAATCCCTTCGCTCCCCTGACCTCCTGGAAGCAATCGAGGCCCTTCTGAGCCGCCCCAACTGGTTTCGGTCCTGGATCATGCAGGAGATCGCTCTCCCTCGCTCTGGTCTCATTCTATGCGGCGCACAGCACGTCTCTCTCGATGCCTTTGATGCCGCTCTAAGTGCCGTGTATTTCGCCAAAATAGGCCCCTTTCCCAGGCTATTGCCACAGTGGCAAGGGTTTGGCACAGGCCTAGACAGAAACAGTTTTCATCTGCGTGGCCTAATCGCCCGCCGCCAGCACCGATGGGGCCAAGACGCCAGTCTCGCCGAATTCCTCTTGTCAGACCTGCGTGCCGCGCCCGACAGGCCATTTTATGCAGCTACCGATGCCCGCGATGTCATATTTGGATTATTAGGCATTGCGGCTGATACGGACCTTTTACATCTGCGGCCAGACTATGGCAAGACAGTTGTCCAGGTGTACACTGCGGCCACGAGGGCGATGATGTCACACTCCGCACATTACAGACTGGAATACTGCACAATTCCGAAAGACACACCTGGTTTGCCATCCTGGGTGCCAGACTGGCGACGGGTTGGCTTGAATGGGTTCGATATTGCCCCGATAAGCTATCAAGATTTGTTCCGAGCCACTGGAGACAAGCTCCAGCCACAAATACCAGGCTTGGATGATCCATATGAACAAATTCTTCGACGGCGCGGGTGCCTTGTTGATACAGTGGCGGCTGTGTTACGCATCGGGCCTCTCAATGGGTGCAATCTGACCCTCTCAACGGCCCTAAACTCTGAAAACTCGAGAGACTTTGCCCTCCAGTCAATCTTCGCGTTTGCCAAGCCACATTTGGAAACCGATGCTTCGGAGACCGCGTTATTGCGCACTCTCGTGGGCGACTGGATGGGTATTTCAAGATGCAGCAGCGAATTTGATGCTCTCGCCTAGGCTTAAAAATAACCGACCCATGGGTAACCGTTGGTAACCATGGGTGTGGGTTGGTTTTGGTGGGTTAACCATGGTATGGGTATGGTGGTTTTTGGTTTTTATGGGTTATAGAAAATATGGTTATGGGTATTTTGGATAACTATAACCATGGTTATTTGGTTAGCGAATCTGGATTGCGTGTTTGTATTATTACTCGATTATGAATTTTTGATTCTAAGTTGTATTTTTTCCTTTTTTATTATTTTTTCTAATTCTAAGTGGTATATTTTCCCTTTTTCCCACTCTTTCCACTACGTGTCTTACTACCACGACGAGTATATCGCTGTCTATCTTGTAGACGTTTCTCGTGGCGCTGTTTGTTAGCCTTAGTGGTGGTTTGGACAGCTTTTTGATATATTGTGTGACGTTTATGTTAATTTAGATAGATTAGTATAAAAGGTTAATATAAATAGAATTAAAGTAAGCTTATAGTTTATATCTTTACTAATCTAGGTATGGCCTAAGTTAGATGATATCCCTACTAGACGATGGACAAGTTGTATATCCTTTTACTGGATAGTGACACGTTTAGCGTGAATAGTAGCAAGGTTTATTACTAAAAAATTAGTATTATACTAATAAATGTAATAATTAAGATGCACTTTTAAAAACACTTATTAAAAGGGTCTTTATAGACTTTTGGATAACCTTAATAGTAGTTCTTTGAGTCCGTAAACTAGGAGTGATGTCGTTAATGATTTCTTTGATAAGCCTCTGGAAAGGTGCTTTTGGGATTAAAAGATTCTATGTTTATTGTAAGTTTCGGATATCCATTAAAGTACGGGTTGAAGGATTTATTAGAATAATTAAAGTAATTATTTTATAATAATTAAATTTACTTCTTAGGTGGTATTTCTGGGCTTTTTTTGTTATCGCCGATTGTGTGCTTTTTGGTCTTAGCTATTGCGGTTCTTTTCTTTTTACGAGGCATTTTGGGTAAGTATGAATAAGGGAGGTTTGTTTTTATGAAAAAAACAGATGGAATTGTTGGTTGATGAATAGAGAAAATAAAATAAAAGAAGATATTTATTTTGGTGATGTTAAACCCACCTTTTATGGGCGGTTACCCACTTTTAACTGGTCGATGGCCCACTTTCTATCTGGTTTACGTATTATTTATTTTTTATTTTCCTTAACTATAAAACTTTACTTTCTTACAATAATAATAACCCAAATCATAACTATTATAATAGGTGTTAGTCGAGGTGATTTTTACTTTACTATTAGTTATTTGTAATGATTTATTATATTAATCAGTTTAGGTTGTCCACCTGGCTTGGGTGTAAGCTAAAAGCCAAAAGCGTCTACAGAGTATTCTGATAATCCAAATAGTAAAAAAGCCCGATAACGTATCACCACATTATTTGACGCCCAGAAGTGAAAGGAGGCGGCAAGAAACGCAATGTAGTAGAAGATTCGTCGCTCAATTAAAAAATTATAAAATAATAACAACTTCAAAAATATAATAACACTTAAATAGGAAACCCTTATTAATAAGTTAAAACATAATATTAAAGCTGAGTAATAAGTATTAATTCTTTTCTACTTTTTAAGAATTTACTCTAACTTTTCTAACCTTACTAAGGGAAAACATCTATCCTTACTAAAAGTTCAAAAGGCTAAAAATGTTGCTACTGAGTATTAAACCAATAATATTCAACCTAAGCTTTTTAGACCAGAAATCGAGGATGTCCCTCTTAAAGAATATTCAGAGTAGGACTTCTTAGTATATTTATACTTGGATAATGTCGGAACACCACCGTCCAGCTGGTGACACCTGTTACCGCATATCACTGATTAGCTCGATTAGCGAGCTAATCAGAGGTCAGGGATTGGATTTAGAATTGCGGCCACCAGCGCCGCCTTCGGCTTCTGATTCCTACCTTATATAATAATAGTAGATAGGACGAATATATTATTATTTACCTACCCACTATAACCAGGTCTAGTGAGGTGAATCTAATACTAATTAGTGGTTGAATACTATTTCTGTAGATTAGTAAGGTGAAATTTCAATTAAAAGAGACATTTCTGAAGGACCTGCGAAGTAGTTAGCCTAATAGCCAACTAAATTAGAGGGTAACCACTAATTCGTATTATAGGAAGTTATTGTGAGAAGTTATTGTACACTAAGTAATAGGGTTATTACGGTGTTATTTTAGGGAGTTATATCGAATTCGCCCAGAACTACTTAATAGGGAAATATGAAGGAAAATACAACTCCTATGTCTATTATGTACAATCTCTGATAATAACCCTGCGAAGGGATAACTATTAACGTTGCTAACCTCTCACTTATACTAAATGATTAACCTCTCCCTCCCCTTCTCCTATAACTTATAAACACTACTTCGTCCCTAGTAGCTACGGAAAGTACCTTAGAATTAGTATTTAAATAGTTAATTTGTACGAGGACTATGTGGTATTTATACCCAGAACACTCTTACCCCTAGGAGATAATAAGATTAAACTATAAAGGGAGGTGCAAATGAGTATAAGAAAAGAGACCTTATATTACTATGGAAAAAATAAGGTTATGGGAACTCAGAATGCACTTTTTATATTAGTCCCTACGTTGGAGGTAGTATTCTATAGGTACTAAGTAGTAATTTGTTTAATATACGGAATACGCCCTCGAAGCTGCGGCTTAGAGGAAATACCCCGTATTTAAGACGTTGTTAAACTTAATATTGTATACTGGAATATTTGCTAAGATGTTGGAAAGCGCCCCAGTCCTTATTTAATAATAACCGCTATTACTATTAAATATGACCAGCTTAACTGATTAATAAGAAGCTGATGCTAAACGGTTTGAACGGATTAGATTTGCTGGGAAACGAAAAGGACTCCTAATACTAGTGAGATGGGCCTTAGAGATTAACCCAGAAGAATGGGGACGCTGGCTGTATATGGATATCGATAAGACAACGTTAACAGAGGTGGCAACAGGTATCGTCTACCTTATGGAAAGATGGTAAGCCAACGGACTACAAGGATCAGATTTATGAACCGCATTTCAAAGTGATTTAGAAGATTAGATTACCGAGATGATTAGCCTAATACCAAAGGAGATTATAAAGGTTCTCCGTGATTACTTACGGTCTTTTAGTGTTTAAATACCACCCCATCACCTTATTACTAGCCAACTATCTGAACTCTTAGTTGCCGAGGAGATATACTATTAGATAAATGCTAAGATTGACGAGGTTACTAAAAAGGATACTAACTTCCAACGATAACTTAAAAACCCTAAGTTCCATAAGAATATCTAAACACCACTAACTATTATCCCTATTAAAAAGATTTTATCTACGAAAAAGGCGTCCATAATAGGAAATATAATCTTAACACTAGAACATTCTTGTCAGGTTGGTCCGCGTAGAGTGAAGGAGTCGGCGATGCCCAGGTAGGGTGTGGTAGTGACTAGCATTCGAATCTGGCCTCCTACAGAATTTCCCACTGCGCTACCCCTTAAATCCCCTTCCCGGAGTAACTATTTTCCGTTGGCCCCACTCCGGGGTTGCCCTTTCGGTGCCCCCCCCGGCCCCCGCCGGTGCACCTGACAATTCTATAAGAGATCTAAGTAGCTTAACTCAGTTACCTATAATCTAGGGATAATTAATAGAATACGAGCCTCTCCGGGTTATAGAGAGATTATATAAGATCTCTTACCCCATTAAAGAATTTAGTAAAACAGTGACCCCTTAATAATAGGTTAACCTTGTGAAAATGTATAATAATGAGATAAGGTATAAAGGTGAGAAGTATAACGTTCTAGATATCAAACTCCGGATTTTCTAGGAAGCTTATAGGAAGATCGGCGCTGACCGATTCTATGAGGCGAGTCTCTTACTGACCATACTGAAAGGAAGGGCTGTAACACTGTATTACGCTGAAATCAGTGGTATAGAAATAGTACAGTTAATTATAAAGATCATCGAAAAGATTAGAGGTTATTTCGAAGGGGATTAACACTAATAGTCTTATATAATCGATTAGAACGAGGCAGACATCACCAAAATCATCCAAAAGTACCCAGATAAGACGAAAGTCGAGGTGCTTGAAATTCTCTTCAAAACCCTCACAAATATACAGCAGGCTCTTGCCCTAGTATACTAGGGCGACGAAGTCCTTAGAGATAAGCTGATCAGCACTACCCTCATTATTAGGGAATGCTGGATGGGTGCTAAGGCCAGAGCGAAGACCTCCGAGGAGCTCTATAACACTATAAAGATGAGCCTTAATTTAGAAGAGTATAGTAGAGAAGCCCACCATTAACACATAACATTGAATACTACTCTAAATAATACCTTCTAGACCAATAAACACTTCAACAGTAAGGGTAAAAATAATCATTACAGAGGCAGATAGCAGTAGCGAGAAGGCTCGCATAATAATAAGAAGTACTATGTCTACGGTAAGGAAGGGTGTTAGTCGATAAAACACCCTACAAAAAAGAGGAATAAGGCATTCAGATGATACAAATTAAGCCGATATATCACCAATACCTTCCCCATAACATATAACCACTTCTTCACCGAATACGAAGGGTATAAGGACCTAGACGACGAGAATAGAAATAATAAAGACCTCCACTAATACCTTATAAGTACTACAATTAACAAAAACACTAAGAATAACCAGGAATTCCACATTTCGTTCTTCGGTTACATAACTACGTTAACCAATAAAGAGCTTATTCGAACACTAAGTAATCAGGCCACTTACTATACGATAACGAAGAGGGATATCGGCAACACCGAACTTCCCCAGGAATTACAGACCTATAAAACTTTTATTAGCGATAACCATTATTCAGCGGTAATATTCTAAGGTATTATACCAGACATAGAAGTAGTAAGCGTATCAACAATAGGGCACCCTTAATTCCTTGCCCTACAAAAGATTGACGTTATCGTAACCCTGGATACGTCGAAGGCAGGCTAGGTGAGCATCACCTTTGGTGATAACCCTCCCCTGGACTCAATAGGGTTAACTACTATTAACTCCCTATTCAAAAGGATGTATTTCTATATTATAATAGTGAATAACCTATTCCTATTATATCTAAAAAAAATAAACTAATTAGGAATTAGGTTTAATAACCTCAATAACCTTCTATACTAGGGAGATATTAAAACCCCTATTATATAGAAATGGGGATACTCCTAGATACTTATTCATACACTAGAACAAAGTTTTACGTGGAATTACCTAATAAATATTGAGCTACGACGAATACACCGTCGTTTCGGCCACCCCTTAATATAAAGACTTTATATAATACTAAAAAGGGCTGGTCATAATATGGTTTACGAAGCGATCTAAAAGTTCACGAAGTATTGTTATTAGTGCTAGATAAGTGGACGAGCCCTAGGACACTTCAAATTCACTCTAAAAGGCGACGTTGAATTCAATTACAAAGTGATCGTAGACGTCTTCTACCTAGAAGGGCATAAACCCGTCCTCTACATTATTAATACTACCACTTCGTTTAACACTATGAGATTCCTCGAAAATATGACTATTAAGCATATATAGGAAATACTCTATGAGTATTAGATTAACACTTACTTTGGACCACCTAATTAAATTATTATGAATACTAAAATAAACTTCAGTTTTATGGAATTCAGGAATTTAATAAGATTTATAGTAATAAAAGTTAAGGAGGTACCTGTAAAAGCCCATAATAGTATTAGGAAAGTGGAACAATACTACACTACGATCCACCAAGCATACGAGATAATACACTAGGAATCCCCGTCTACATTACCAAAGTTAGTTCTCCAGAGTATAATTAAAATAGTAAACGATATAATAGGCCTAAATGGCCTTATACCAACCCTACTCATTTTTAAAGTATATCCGCATTTAATAAACAACTCTCTATTATCACTAGAGATCTAATAAAGAATAAAAACTACTAAGAAAACTATAGTTGAAGTACGTAGTTTTTACACTAAGTGAGTAATTATAGACGTTTTTGTAATAAGAAATGGCCTAAATACTATACTAACTAGGGATCTACTATTATAATTACTTATTAAAGTATGGTATGAGAAGGAAGGCTAAATAAGCCTATTCATATTCGTCGTTTATAACGGTAAGACCTATATTATTAAACTTTTATTTAGCTTAAAGTTGTTCAGAACTACTATTATTAAGTTGTTTTACTAAAAAGATGACAACAAAGAGGGCCAGGAAATAATAAATAATAATGAGGAGACCCCTCTATAAGAGGAAGAAGAAGTTCTCGAAGAGATTATTATATAAGTAGATATACCACCACTAAAAGAAGAGCCTATACTACTACCTCGACGCCCGAGGGGCAGGCCTAGGAAGATAGCGCAGATCAACCTCATCGCCGAAGTTAACAGCGCTAGTAATGTTAATAACGAAATACGCATAATAACCGCGTTTATGAGCGCTAAGGAAGAGGCAGACTACACCTTGGTACTTGAGCTTCGTCAGAAGGGAATAATTAACGCCCTAGGGCCCCTATTCGAAGAATCCACTAAGAAAGAGATTAACACTTTGATTAAGTAAGGAGTCTTTGAGTTCACTTAGTATAATAAAAAGAAATACGATAATATTCGAATTTTTAAGTTATGAATTATTAACAAAGTAAAAAGGAAAATAGAGACCTCTTATAAGAAATTAAAACTAATTATCTAGGGATACGCTAACAATGGTAAAAAAGTTATTTTCACATAGTTCCCAACTATCCAACGGGCTAATTAGAGACTAATTCTCATCACCGCCCTATCCCTTATTTAGACGGGCTACTATTCCTTATGGATAAGAAATATCACTTAAATATACACTTAATTAACAACGAAGCTTAAAAGAACGATTCTCGTGAAGTTATTAGCCCAAATTAGAAACAATTACCCACCAGGAACCATCATAATTATTATATGACCCTTATATGGAATCATAGAAGTTAAAACCTACTAGTATACAACTTATAGTAAGTATTACAAAGAGAAGCTTTAAATAAGGACTTCTATGTATAACCTTTATTTATTATTATTAAATAGTAAAAATAGAGATTTTACGATAATTAGAATATAAACAAACAATACCATAGGCCTGAGTAACAAAACGTTCTCTAAACAAAAAAACGAAGAACTCCAGAAAGCGATGTTCAAAGTAAAGGAGAAATAACTCCTTTCCGCTAAAACACTACTCATCTTTAACAAAGGGATTATCTCAACTAATAAACAGTTTATATTCCTCCACTAGAAGGGCTAAAAAGCGAAATTACGCCTAATTAACACTAAATTGCCCACTATAAAGAAGGAATACGTTAAATAATATACTAAAGGGGTATATATCACTTTAATTTGCTAACTAAAGGCAGCTTTCGACCTATCAGTAGTAGCCCAGCATTAGGAGGCGACGCTAGACCAGATTAAAGCTTTGAATTAATGTATAACGTAGCAAATCGAGGATCCAGACCAAGGGCTCACCTATGTACCCCTTAACCTAACTTCCGCTAAGCTCTTTGTCTTTGTTAATAGATCCTTTGCTAGTAATAGTGATTTAATGTCCTAATTTGGATTTATTATCCTTCTCGTAAATGAAACTCAAGGAGAGGAAGACTTCACAATTAAAGGTAATATTATCCACTATTCTTTGATGAAATTGAAGAGAGTTATAAGAAGTGTCCTTATATCCGAGATTTATAGTATGGTCGCCGGAGTTAATATGGCTTATGCCCTCTCTACTACCCTAAAGATCATCACCGATAAGCTCTGGATATTTACAATCCTAATAGTTATCTATATTAACTCCTATTCGCTTTATGAGTGTTTTGTGAAGCTTGGTATTATGAAGGAAAAACGCCTGATGATTGATATTATAGTGCTAAGGTAGTTATATGAGTGGCGAGAACTCTATGAGATCCGATGGATCCATGGTGATGATAACCCTGCTGATGGGTTTACGAAGGTAGCGCCGAATTAAGCCCTTACGAGGCTCGTCGAAGACATAAGGGTGACGATATGGATGGAGGGATGGGTAACGAGGCCCTAGGAGATGTCTATGATGGACGTTGAGATAACTATAAACCCGTGGCTGGGCCTGGGAGATGCTCGTTTCTGCTAGAAGGTGGTACGGCTAAAAGGGGCGATTCTGCTGTTTCTGACCGCCTTATATACTCGTTTTATTTATTAATTTTATTGTGTTTTAAGTGGTTCAACGTTAGCGTTAAGTAATGCTTAAAATCGCCTATTTAGTGTTAAATGGTGATCTTATGGCAAAAGAGAGAGTTGTTAGTGTTGGAATACTACTGTCCAGTTGGTGACACCTGTTGCTGCATATCGCCGATTAGCTCGATTAGTGAGCCAATTACAGGTCAGGGATTGGATTTAGAATCGCGGCCACTAGTGCCGCCTTCGGCTTCCGATTCCTACCTTATACAATAACAGTAGATAGGACGAATATATTGTTATCTGCCCACCCACTATAACCAGGCCTGGTGAGGTGAATCCAACAGATAACTAGCTTAACTATAAGTCAAAAGTCATCTCAGATGAGATGGTAGCCGCTACTCAGAATCCTGAGATTATTACCCATAAGAGTATTCAATAAGCTTTACTTAAGGTAAGTTTCCTAATTATTATATTTAATTATTATATTACTAAATCCTTATAGAAAACTAATCTCATAGAGTACTAAATCTTCTAAAAGATTTAGCTTAGTACTCTTAAGAACCTTCGTCACAAGTTATCTTTTTTTTATCGGTTTCCTGCCTAAACCAGTAAGATCTTTGATGAGACCAGCTAGGAATTTAATATTCCAGCCTTGTTAGCCCCCCCTTTAGCCCAAAGCTTCCTCTGAATTGAGGAACTCTTCTTATGGTATGTTCTTGAGGTCTACTAGGACCCTTAAGCTATAAAGGATACTGCCTCTAAGTTTAGCATCTTAAAAAACAAGTTTAAGCAAATTCGGTAAGTAAGTTTTATTATTTTATAACAATTATTTATATTAACCTTTTTTAAATTAATATAACTTGTAGACTTGAGTTGTTTAAAAGCGAGTTGTATATCGTGGACTTTATACTAACTATTTACGAATCCGCTGGTATTAATATACGATACTAGTATATTAATAAATTCGAGACGTTATTTCCAGATTTAGAAGTTAATCTCTTAATTAGTTTTTACTTCCTAGTCCTATTACTCTTTAGTGGATGAATACTAATACTAACTTTATAAATATTAAGTTAATTATTAATATTATTTAGAGGTTTGGAGATTAACTTACTCTTATCCCTTTTATTTTTAAAGTACTTAAGTATAAATATTAAATCCCTCAGTTCTGGAAGGGTTAGGGAATAATTTTGATAATGAAGGGCTTTAATTTCAACTTTCTACTTAGAAAATAAGAACAAAGCCTTAGGTAATAACATAGTAATTTGCTAGATTATAGGATTAATAGCTTGCTTTTATCGTATGCCTAAGAAACAACGTTTTCCCTTAATTCATACTATTTATACTAATTGAATTATAGTAACCTCAATATAATATTATTATAATTTCTTATTCTAATACATAATTCACCCAGCTTCCCATATTTTTTACTAATTGTTTTATTAGATCTATATCCTTTTTTTGGATAGCATAAAGGTTGGCGTCTAAAATATATTAGTAATATTAAAAATATTAATAAAATATATACTTACTTTTAAAAAATTGTTACTAAATATAATTCTGAAATCTCTGGAAGAGCTTCTAAAGCTAAGGATTGAAAACGTGTATCCGTTTTACCTTTAATATTAGAAGTAATTTTACGAATTACCCGAGTAAAAGATATTTAAGAAATTACTACTTAGACGGATTTTTATAGTTTTTTAATTTCTCTTAATACTTTCACTATTTATATTTTAATAATTATTCAAAAACTATTACTAAAATACTTACTTCCAGGACAATATGCGAAGGGCTGGCCCTAGGCCTTATCTCAACTGAAAGGTAGCCAAATACTGTTTATTTCAAGCTGAAGAGGAAAAGGGTAAACTATGATATAGCGCGAAATCTCTGCTTCCTAGGGGGTGGGTGCTAGTGGGGCACCGGTGGGGCACTAGTGCGAGCACGGGTATAGCCCGGGTATAACCACCGGGTTCGGCCCGTGATACTACCCCCCTCCTCCCCCTGCGTAGCCTTTAGTTCCTAGTTAGCCTCCTAGGGGGCACCTGCGTATACGCCGCGTCCCCGTCGTTCTTTAATATCGGCCTATAATACTCCTCATAATAGTTTAGTGCCTCCATTTCCTCTATAATACCAACTAGCTCCTATGTAGGGTTAATATAGCCCTCCCACTTCACTAGGGCTTCACGTCTTCTCCCTTTACCCACTATTTTCCATTTAATAACGTAAATCTCCTTTATTTACTACTTATCCTCGCTATCTATTTCCCTAATAGGTGGTAATTAGTAATTTAATTGAATTTGGCCTGGGAGGGGGTCACTAGCTGACCTCCGGAGGACGTCCACGTGGAATCACGGGTAAATCCCTTTTAGTATATTTAACTCCACTATGTGTATACTCACCACCTTAATAACTCGGTATTAGTGGTATAATTATATAACCTTCTTACTTAGGTATAGGGATTTATAGTTTATAATATTAAGCTAAATTTTATTACCTACCCGGTACTTATCCGTTAATAATTAGCGATAGTTAATACTTAATTCGTAATATTATTGTGTTAAGGTTATTATAGCCTAGGTAAACGCTATAACGTCCTTCATTTTGGCCACTAGTTTATCCGCGGCCACCTCTCCACGGTTAGGTGGTCCCTTATTATCTTTTTTTATAATTAGTAATAGGTCGACGTAATACCAGTATTTTATAAAGAATAAAGAGATACTAGTTATTAAATTACTTCTATTCCATAGAGCTAGTTACACTATAAAAAGTAATTCTCCCTAATTATCCTAGGCCTATGTAATATAAGTCCGTAAAATAACCTAAACCTCCTAATTTATACACTTTATTCCCCTATTAGTTTGTGGGTAGTAGGTGGTGTTTAGTAGCTAGGTAACCCTGGTTAACTTATAGAACTCCCACTAAAAGTCATTAACCTAGTTTAACCCTTTATTACTTATAATTAACTAAGGTATCCTATAAAAATAGTAGTAGTTATGGAGGAACCGTTGGGCATAAGATACTGCGTCCATAATCTCCATTTCTTTTAGTGTTAGTGCTTTACTTAGCTGATTAACTATAACCCATATATAACGGGACTTCTTTTCTTTTATTAGTAGTAGATCAGTGATAAAATCCATTAATAGGTCACTACTTATCCGGAGGGGGACGGGTAGGGGCTTAAGTAACCCCTTCTTAGCTTACCTCCAAATATGGATACTACTATATATGTAGTAGTTCCTCGTGAACTTTTTGACCGTCTAGGAGTACCCCGGCTAGTAAAAGTGTTAGTTTATAATCTCGAATATGCTATTATACCCCGGGTGACCACTAGTATTAGAATTATAGTACTCCTATATAACCCTTGTCCATAGTAGGCTTAAAGGGTCGTCATCATCTCTTCCTCCGGGAACCCATATTTTATCTTAGAATATTAACTTTTACTACTTATTAATTGTATATTTTGTGATTTGGACTTTTAGTTATAATTCTAGTGGGGAGTTATATTATCCCTATTTCACTACCTCGTAAACTCAGCGGTATAATCTGTCTTCTTTAATAGTCTAGTCCTAAAGTGTTTATAATTCGTTATTATTTGTGAATATTATTATGTGGAGGAGTATTAGTAAGTTGTTTATGGTGTGGCCTACCTAGGGGGCACCAGTTCTTTTTTTAGGGATAGCGTGGTTAGGTATTAACTGGAGTACGCGTCCTTGTTCTCTTTTATTGTCCTAGCCCTAGGGGGTGTCCTGCTCCCTTTAAGAGAGGGCATCGGGGACTATTACTTCCTTTCCTAGTCGGTATTCTAAATAAAAGTCGTATTAGATTAACTCTTTTGCTCACCAGCTTTACCTCTTAGTGAGGTACTGTTTCCTTATAAAGTATTTAAGATTTTCATAATTCGTAAAAATCTTAAAATTACTTATATTTTGTAGTTCTGCTCTTTAGGCCCCAAGGTATACGAATACGGTGAGTAATTCCTTATTATGGATAGGGTAATTATATTTAGCTGGTAATAACTTCTATAAGTAGAACGTAATAGGGTGCTGGTGCTTATCGGGGTCTTCTTACATAAGGGTACCACCTAAGGTAAACCCTGAACAGTCTATCTCCACTATTGTCTTTCCTTTAGGGTTAAAATAGCGAAGCACCAGCTCTATACTAAATAACCACTTAAGCTCCTAGAATCCTTTTTCCTAACTATGTCCTTAGTGGAACATAGCTAACTTTTTTATAAACCTCGTAAAAGGCTTGATAATAATAGTATAGTTAAGTATAAAAATACAATAATAATTCGTAAACCCAAGGAAACTTCTAACCCCCTTTATAATCCTAGGGGGTAACTACTTAATAATAACTTTTAACTTCTTAGGGTCATATAAGATCCCTTTCTTAATAATAATAATAAACCCAACATACTTCATAATCTTAACTAAAAAAGCACACTTCTTAGGGTTTAGTTATAGTCCAGCCTCTACTAGGCACCGGAGGACCACCTATACCTTCTCTTTGTACTTTTTTTTAACCTAAATGTGTAAATTAGGATATTATTTAAATAAGTAGTAATAAATTTATCTTAGAAGTTTTAGAGAATTATATTAATATACCATTAGAACGTAGTAAGGGCCCCGGTGAGTCCAAAAAAATAAACTAACTATTTAAAGAGTTCGTATCTTATATAAAACACTATTTTCTCAACGTCTTCTTCTATAATCCGAATCTTATAAAACACAACTACGACGTTAAACTTCGTATACTACTACGTAGTGGTTACTTATTAGAGGGTCTCTAATATAAGTGGTAGTGGATAACGGTCCTTTTTTATAATACTATTAAAAGCTCAGTAATTAACGCAGAACCGAATTCCCCCACTAAGCTTCTTAATAAATAACACTGGGGCACCCACTGGTGAGCTGCTAGCTTGAATAAACCCTTTATCTAGCAGGTCCTCTAGTATCTTCTTTAGGACCAAGAGTTCTTCACGGGATATCCCATATAAGGGTCCCCATGGAAGTGTGGGCTCCCGGTTGTGAGTGTCCTTAATAAGGGGGATTTTGTGGTTAACCCCTGGCCTCTTAAGGGGTACTAAGTACACTTTCTCCGGGTTAAATAAGTCTCTAAACTCCTTATAAACCCAGCCTAGGACGAGTTCCTTTATATTTATAAACTTTTTTTTTAGTATATCCTTAATATCCCTTAAACTCATAACTATAACCTGGGCCTTTAATGCCCTTTAATACTTTACTCATCAGCATATAACTATAAACATAGGGGCTATTAATAATTGGGCTATACGAATCTCTTTTATAGTAGTTAGTTCTTCCTAATTAGAGAGGTATACGTCTACTCCTCCCTTACCATAGTATACCCGCTGGGCAACGGCGTTATATATTACATAGTTCACTTTTATTCATAGCTTCCCTAGGAATATGGGGGGGTCTAGGCCTTTTATTATATATATATAAACTTTCTAAGTATGGCCACTTAATTCCAGATCTAGGACAGCCACACCCTGGGTATCACCAGGTGATAGCCTGTTTTGTGTATACCCTCGTAGAGCACACTTCTTCTAATCCACTAGTAGTAGTCGGAGGTGTTTAGAGAGAGACTGATCTAATATTGCGTAGACGTTGCAGTTAGTATTGATGAGGGTATGTGTTAAGTGTCCTTTGTTAATCCTTACCTGAATAATGGTTAACCCTTAGCTCCTTTACTACTACTCTTTTTAGTGGGACTCCTATTCTTTGGTTTCCTCCTTCGTCGGCTCTGGTACCCGATTTTATACTAGAGTTACTTTTTTCCCGAGTTATCCTTATTCGAGGAGGTTCTAGTGTTCTCTTAGTTCTCTTTTTTTAACCTGGGATCCTTCTACTTTTTTATTACCTTAATATAAGTGACCTTTATTTACCTAGGAACCTTTTTCCAGTAATTCCTAATAATATAACCTTTTTTATTATAATAAAAATACTTATAATAGTTTATTAGTGGGTTACTTAAGGAGTAGTAATAGTGGTGGTCCTTTTTCTCCTTTTAAGTTAATGAGGTGCAAATAGTGTTAATTATCTGAACATCTCCATTGTAATCCTTCCGTGGAGGGGCTGGGGTTGGGGATTAGCGATGTTCTCGTTTAGTAGTGATGGGTGTTATACACTCTAGCTTCTAGGCAACGTCCTATACCCTAATAAGCCACTAAGTGTAACGGTCCAAGCACGTATATTGCAACTAGCTATGGCGACTACTACGAGTATCTTCAAGATAAGGAGAAAGGAAGGAAAAGTCTGCTGCCCCACAAATCCGTTGGATCCTGATCAGGTCTGCCTGGGCCTGATCAGGCTTAGTAAGCAGCGGTTGGCGTTGAACATGGCCGAGTGGTTCCGAGGCCTCTGATCGGGCCTTGGCCCGTGACACTAAGTATACTCCCTTAATAGGGAGCTCTTTTAGGTGGGAAGTAAAGGCGTTTTTTAATATAATAATCTTAATAGTATTAGGTTATATACCACCTCTTATATTTATTATTATTCGTTTAAACTTCGGTAAAAAAATAACCAACTTCTCATTATCTTTCTAATAGAGAGTTTATAGCTGGGCTACGGCTTAGGGTTGGGTATTTAGGTCTTAGTAGGTCCTATTAAAGTAGGACATAAAATCTTTGGGGTTATGTTGACCTCTAGGCCCCCCGGCTATGTAGAACGTGGCAACCACCTACTAGGGACTAGTGTTTAAATAGGAGTTAATTAGGTACCATAATTCCTAGTTAATAGAGTAGAACTCTTTATTTATAGCGATCTTATCCCTCATCTACTACACCTAAGAAGAGTAGTCCTTCTATTTCCCCGAGAACTTTGAGGGTATTAATAGTAGTTTACGGTGTATCGGTATTTCTATTACGAAGTGGCGGTTACCCATTAACGGGGCTTCGGTGCCTATATCTTCCATAAGGGTCGGTAACGTCGCCCCTGAACCTCGGCTTTACTCCAGCTTATTAGAGAGCTTAGTAATCCTCGCCTATAGGGGCCCAAGGGCCTCGTTTAAGGTTAATTATAGTTAGGCTTATAGTTTATTAGTTATTATACTAATTAGTATCCTCTTCTTAACTAGTGGGGAGCTGCACTTTACCCAGCGTCCAACGTTTATCAATTTATTATTAGGGAACTATACTTAACCTGGGATTCTACTTTATAACCAGTAAGGAGCCGGGCTTAACCTAGTAGTATTTTATATAATAAATAAAACTAAGCTTAAAATATACGAAGGGCTGGTCCTAGGCCCTATCTTAACCAAAAGGTAGCCAAATACTATTTATTTTAAGCTGAAGAGGAAAAGGGTAAACTACGATATAGCGCAAAATCTCTGCTTCCTAGGGGGTGGGTGCTAGTGGGGCACCGGTGGGGCACCAGTGCGAGCACGGGCATAGCCCGGGCATAACCACCGGGTTCGGCCCGTGACACTCTTCTACAAAACATAACACTACTATCTCTCAACTAACTTTATATGAGATTAGTGTTAATTATTTTAATACGATTCCGTTAAAAAAGGTAAGTTTATAAATATTTATAATAGTTATTTGTACTAATCAACTCATAGAGAAGCACTCTAAGTTCAGTACCTACTGCCCGCAGTATTTGTGAAAGTTTCTTCCGTGAACATAAGTAAATACACTTATATTAATATAATATACTAATAATATACTAGGTCAAGAGAACAATAAATCACTTTTTGGTTTTTGGCGACGTATAGAGCGAAGTAGGCCATTATATAAAGGTCTTTGTTATATAGTATGAGATTACCTTTGTATTATACCAACTTTAGTACTTTTAGAGTGAACGTTTAGTTTTGGTCGTTATATTTATTATTACTTTTGTTTTAACTTTATTATTAAAACGAATTATAGTAATTTTATTTTAATTATTGAGTAATATTAAATAGAGTGGCTTTCTTATAGTAATTTTAAGAGTATACTCTTAAATGTTAAAGAAGAAAGTATAATTAGTCTGGTTCAAGAACGAGATTAAACTATTTTGAAAGTTTTTGATTATATTATTCTTTTTACTTTAGATAAACTTCAAAAACTTTAACTTTTTATAAATAATAGTTTTTAAGATTTAATTATAGCTGAAGATTTAGATAGTCCTATCGAGAAAAACACCTCTTAGTTAATCTAAGTTCGAAAACCTTTATACTCTAAAACACCAACTTCTTAAATATCACATTAATTAACTTAACTTCTCTTAAGTTCACCGATATAACAAAGCTAAAAAAGCGAGTAAAGGTTACGAATAGTTAATGTGTTTAGGAATGATGATATTTATAATATTAGTGAAAGTGATGAAGGATCTCCGGGAAAACGGTTTAGAATTACTTGAGTTTAGTGATAGAATAAAGTATAATTAGTTTTATTTAGTTAAGTTTTGAGTTTTAGTGTATTTTCAGATAAATTTGAATATTATATGTTTTCATATTATTTATAATAACCTATTTATTATAATCTTTCAAAAGATATAACGTGGTTCATCATTGAGCGGGACACCATCATCGACCGGGACACTTTTCCCACCTTCATAATCCTCCCACTTTAATACGTCTTTTCTTCTATTATATAATACCTAATACCTTAACGTGGTTCATCAGTGAGTGGACCACCATCAGTGACCGGGCCACTTTTCCCACCTTCACCACTAAAAGCTTTTATATCTTAACTATAATTAATTAAATTAATTAGAATTACTTAGAATTATTTGAACTACTTATTTCTATAACCTCTGGACAGGTCTTTGTGTTATAGTTGGTTTTACGATAAATACCATAATATTGTGAACTTGTCCGATGATGCTTCGATGACCCCTTGTTTTCCTCTTTTTTATACCTTTCCTCCTTAATAGCACCCTTTACAATTATAACTTCCCTTACCTGAGACCTATTTAGTGCCCCTTTATTTTGTAGTTTAGTTTTTTTAGTTCTCCGGTGTTTACTAAGGGCTGTATTTATATCTCAAAGATGGTGTAACTCTTCTTTTATAAGGGCAATTATATGGGAAATATATTATAAACCTTTTAAAAGCTTATCGGTAATTTTATAAATTAGAGTTAGTGAGTTTCCCTGATATCTAGAAATTCTTTTTTTTATAAGTGAAGACTAAGAGATAGCCTTCTTAGTGGTTTAGGGTATTTTAGAAACCTAAGGGTTGGGTAGCCTAATGGGGGTGTTCGGGGCTATTGGTGTTCGTAATTGTATATCCAGCTTAGAAAGGACAACTTGAGGGTTATAAGGAATAAGCCTAGCCCCTTTAAAACCCTAATAAATGTTTTCCTAAGTAAAGGTTTAAAGGAATGTGGCCTTAAATACGAGGAAGAACTTGGGTTTAGTAATGTGGGTAATCCGGGTTTTAATAAAGTGCTTAATCTGAGAGCTATATTTTAATTTTAATACACTATAGTAGCCAACGTTGAGAGGCTGGGTTAAATGTGATGAATAAGTAAGTAGGTAAATAATTATAATCTTGTTTTTTTTATAATACTCTTTGAAATCGTTGTTAACGTGGTTTTTATGGTTATTGACGATTAGTATCCGATATATACCTTTTAATTGCTATTTTGAGTATTTATTGAAATACTAAAGCTATTAGAGGCAGTCTTGTTATTGGTCTATCTATTAGAAGTTATTTTAATTACCTAGTTGTCCGGAATTTAGGCCTCGGAGTATTAACTTATAAAGTGGAAATGGCCCTAAACCACTAAAAAAGGTGTTATTGTATAACTATTACTAGTAATACAATAAATTGCTGTTACTTATTTTCGATTACTAAGTTGAACCTTTTTTAGTTTCCTAATCTAATTAGAATGTATAATAACTATTCTAAGTTAAATTATATTTATTATAAAACTGGTCTTATTAAAATTATAAAAATCTTTATTCATAATACCATATTTCGATTATATATTAACTATAAGTTGAAACTAAAACTTAATAATTATAAGATCTTTATAGAGGCCTCTCTAATAATCATAGATGTAAGAAAATTACGTTTTGAGCTCTGGGTATTGCTGGATAAAGCGTTCTATTTAGCACTTCCCGACTGGTTAACTATCACATTTCCGGAGTAGTATATTAGCCATATCTTCCATATTTACATATTAGGGTGAGTGTTGGAATCCGAATCGGGCAATAGCCCCACTTTCGGGTTCCTGATTGGCCGGTTCCGACCGGACCAATCAGAAGGCAGGGATTCTGGCGCACCGACTAGATCTGGCAACAGCCGGCCTAGCCCACGTCGGAATAACCTCCCTCCAACAACAACAACAACACTACATATTCAATATATCGATTATTACTGTTCAACCCTATCACCTAGGCGACCCTTTGACCTAGGGTTAAACCTACACTAATTAGTGGTTAATTTGACCATTATTGTAGATTAGTAAAGAACGATTACTAAAAGAAACGATTTCACTAAGTAATAAAAAATCGGATTTTATTATTATATAGAACCCGTAGTTAAGTTCAACTATTTTAGTGACAACGTATTAGAAGAGGAGGTTTTAAAACAGAGATATCGGAAATCTTATAGAACGAGTAAAGTACCGCCTTTAGCGTAAGTTCCACTTACAATAACTACACTTAACTACCTACGTTAACTACGCATAAAAACGTCGAAGATTTTGTGGAATAGGCGAAGCTCAGCCTTTGGTGTAAGCTCCGTTATCGACGCTTTTTACCCTTAATACCCTTCTCTACTACTATTCTTAATTATTAATTATATATTTTATATAAATACTAAGGTGATACCTAAAAAGGATAGTAGAACTAGAAGAATTCCCTAACTTTTACCTACTATAACCCTCCCTCCTATACCACCTCTTAACCCGACGAGAAATACTACACCCCTCATAATAGACGACTATAATAGCCGCTAATACACTATTAAGGGTTACGAAAACCTCTAATAAACGTTTTTTTTATACTCGGAGAAGGCCCCATAATTAATCTCAAATACATATTAAACGTAGAGAAATCCCCGAGGAGATTACCTTAGTAACTAGAACAACACTTAGATTACCCGGAATACCCAAGGCGCAGAGGGACACTAAGGACAACACCCCTCCACTTCTCTAACCTGATCACCATAAACGAAGATTACACTAGTGCCTTAGTAAACCATTAAAGGAACGGAATAAGACTAGCAATTTATACTACTAGGGACATAGAAGATCAACGAATAAGTATGGTATAGGACCTCGGCCAGAATACTCGGAAGGACGACACTAGAGACGACGAGCCCCTTAGGGAGATGCGGGAGATGTACCCTTATCCTTAGGATCCCATAATACGTAATAAATACCACCACAGAATGATTAGATTAAGGAATTCAACGAGATCCTGTATAAAAAAGAAGACCACTACTAAGGGATACTTACCCCTTAATATATACCCTCCGGATATTAGAATACACAAAATATACTATTATTAATAAAAATACTAGTACTCTAATCTAATAACCAACAGTAATTCGTCTAATAGACGCTATACGCCCTTAAAGCTGCGGCCTAGGGGAAATATAGTGTGTTTAAGGTGTTATTAGGTTAACTAAATAATTAGAGTATTGTGGATAACCTAGGTAAGAAGATAAATTAGTAATCAAAAAAAAGCTCTAAGAGGAGTACTCCTTTAAAGGACTCTTCTCGGGTAACTACCCCTTAGGGAACTATATAACCCAAGGGAACACAATAAACCCTTATAAGGAGAACTATTTCACTAATCCTAATCCTAGAGGAATACGCTACCCACGTAAACCCAGAAATATAAGGGAAGTGGATGGATTTTAAGCTTATTAAAGGAACGGTCTAACCGGAGAAGGACATTATCATCGCTTTCCTTTTAACTATCTATAAACAAAAGAAGCTTATAATTATGGACCTTTGGATATAGTTCTGAATGGATTTCGAAGGATGGACGAAGGACATATGGAAGGACGTTAATAAAGCGATGATAGGCCATACGATTAACACCCTTAGGGAGGGAGTAGTCTACGTCCTACTAGATAGTACCACCTTGAATATTTAGAAGTTAACTGATATTATAGCCGAAGAAGAGCTCTATATTTGGATAGATGATGAGATCCGATGGTTCCAGAAGAGTGGACTTCGAGGCCTGAGGGAGGTCCTCGAAGACTCGAAGATCATCAAAGAGATCATGAACGACTATAACATCCCCCTCCACTAAATAACTTAGGGGATAACTCCCCTAGTAGAGACGGCGAGGGAGGTAATACGAGCAATAACAAAGCCGTAGGAGAGCACCCCGTTAACGTCGGGGCAACTAGCAAGGGAATTAAACCTACTATATAAAACGAGACCACCTATGGACTCACAAATCCCACTAATCGTCAAAGACTCCCCGGTAACCACTACTAATAACCCATATATATCTCCTTTAATAAGTAACTAGATCTAAGTGTTTACGAAGTAGATAAAGGAAGTGAATAAGTATAGAGAAGAACGCTATGAGGTCCTAGAGAACTCATTATAGTTATGGAGGTATTATTATGAGGTTTTATAAATACTAATGGAATTAGTCACCTTAGTTATTAATATTATACTAAAGGATAAGGCCCTGGACTTCTTCACGGAATATATTATGTAGTTAGGTGTACTAGGGACCTTCCTATCCTAGGAAACCATTGTTAAGAGACTAAAAGACTAGTTTGAGATGAAGGAGGCCTATAGAGATTACTTAACGGAGTAATAGACGATTAACTAGGTGATGATCAGGGACGAGAACCCTATGAAGAAACCCAACAAAGTATTTGAGTTATTAGTTAAGAGATTAAGGAAGATATAATGCATGCTCAGTAGCGAATATAATACTAATAGAGTACTACGAGATTAACTCCTTTCCGTAGTTAATAACATTAAGGAGTATGCTTATACTCTCCAGGACCTAAAAAACATATTTAAAGACTTTTATAACTAATTACGAAGCGTTATTCGAAACTCTATAAAACTTAACTCGGGTATTAAATAACACTTCCTATAATAACCCATTAACGAGGAAATAAACTACTTTTTTATAAAAAAACACTATAATAACCAAGGGAAGTAAACAAAATTCGGCTAGTGAGGAGGATTTAGTAGAGGGTAAGGTAACCAATACTTTGCCCCGAGACGACCCCCAAGGGATAAGAAGTGCTATATTTGCGGGAAGGACAGTTACTAGTCCTCTAACCACCCAAAAAAAGAAGTAGATAAAGCCTTCTAAGTGTTCTGAGACGGATATAAGAGATAATTCCATATAGAACCTCCTAAGGGAGCCATAGAATCCTTCCTTCTCGAATACGAAGGCCCCTAAGGTGACGAAGTAAGGGATAAGGATAAGGATAATAGGATCTACGAGTTCTTTGTTATAGACCTAGAAGAGGAAGACTACGAGGATTGGACTTACGGAGACTAGTTTTACGCTTTAATACTAGGCCCCGAGACCACTCTTAACGGTGAGATTATTATAACGACCCTTAAGGACTAGGTAATATACTATGCTTTTACGAAGGAAGACCCATTTGACGAGGTTATTTTCGCAAAGACCTCGAAGGCTTATATACTCGAAGGAAGATACACCGACGTTGTATTCTATGGAATTATACCGGATACAGGTGCAGTTAAGTCGTTAATAACGGGAAAGCCTTAGTTTAATACTCTTAGATGCTTATACCCAGAAATTACCCTCGATAAGACTTGAGCTGGCCAGGTAAGCGTCAAATTCGACCCAGGGGAGGTCATCTCGTTAATAGGGACAACTGCAGTTATAATACTCCTTGGACCGCTTACTTTCTACGTTGTCCCTTATAATACTCTGTTCCTCCTTTGCTTTAAGGATATGAACCGTTTAAAGGTCTACTTTAATAATCTAAGGAATACTCTAAGGTAGGGAGACGTTGTTATACTAATTACTAGGAAGTTCGGCTACGCCTGGATGAAACTAGGTCACCAGGACAAATCCGTTGCGTAGAGCTACCTCATAAACGTCGAATTACGACGCCTATACTAGCGTTTTAGTTACCCTTTGGTATAGAAACTCTATAAAATCCTTTAGAGGACCGGAGAGGAAGTGGAATTAGTAGCTATCGAATACTTAACAAAGTACTACTACTATTATTAGATGAACTAGAAGGTTCCCCACCACTTCAAATTCACTATCCGGGATAACGTACTCTTCAACTATGAGATTATTGTTGATATACTATACCTCAACGGAAAGCCTGCTTTTTAGGTCGTCGATATAGTTATAGGTTTTAATACAGGACGATTCCTAAGTGATATAAGTGTAAAGACGGTGTAGGAGATGCTCAGATTATGCTGGATCGACGTATACTAAGGGCTACCCAACTAGATTGTTGTGAACACTAGCACTAATTTTAAGGTGTCCGAATTTAAATAAGTAGTAAAATCCATGGGGATTAAGGTTAAGATTATCCCTGTGGAAGCCTATAACAGTATCGTGAAGGTCGAGAGGTACTATGCGTAGTTTAGATGGGTATACGATATTATCCGGTAGGAATCCTATTCTATGACGCTAGAAACTACCCTTTAGAGTATACTTAAGGTTATAAATAATATTACAGGACTAAATGGGATTATACCAACCCTACTGGTTTTTAATGCGTACCCTAGGACGTTAAATAGCTCTCCCCCATTATTAGAAGTAACCCAATGCGCAGAGGTCGTTAAGAAAACCATGGAAGACCTTAGGAAGGTTAATATAAAACGTTAAGTCTCGGATACCCTTATAATAAGGAATAGACCTAATAATACTACCCTAAAGAGCCTCCTACTAAACTTAGAAATCAGGGTGTAGTGTAAAAAGAAGGGATAGAGAGGCTTATTTATATTAGTAGCTATGGACGGTGAGAACTACGTCGTTCAAATACCCAGAGGCCCTAAGACCTTCCACTTAATAGTCGTTAAGCCCTATTATTACGACCCTAAAGAAGAGCTGCTAGAGGAGCCCACCACCACTAATAACAGAGCAGGAAACGAGGCCCCAAAAGGTAACAATAGTGAAGGAAAAGAAAACAATAAGGACGACGTTAAATTAGTAGCCATGGATAAGATTATTATTAGATCGTCCCCTCCACTAGAGGAGGAAGAGCCTTAGCCACCTAAAAGACGACGAGGCCAGCCACAAAAGAACCCGGCCATTACCCACAAAGTTAACACCATCTACTTCTAAGCAGAGACCAATAGGCTAAAGAGACCTTATTTCGTAGTATACTTATTAGTGAAGGAGAAGAACGACCTCACACTAACCTATGAGTTTCAGAAGAAAGGCGTAATAACCACACCCAGTACCCTATACGAGAAGTCAACAGAAAAGGAGATTACGAACCTCATAAGCTGAGGTGTATTCGAATTTGTCCCCTATAACAAAGCTAAGTATAATAATACTAGGATTTTTAAGTCTAAAATCGTTAATAAGATTAAGGGGAAAACCAAGAAGCCCTATAAGAAGAGCTACCTTGTAATTTAGGGTTACACCGACGACGGCAAGGAGGCCATCCTTATATAATCCCCTACAATACAGTAAATAAGCTAGCAATTAATTCTCGCCCTAGCCCTTTACTTTCTAGTGAAGGGCCATTTACTCTAGTTATAAGACATTACTTAGGCCTACACTTAGTTAAAAACGAAACTCACCTGGACGATCCTAGCCCGTATACCGGATCAAATCAGGGATAAGTATCCTCCCGGGACAATTATAAAGGTTATAAAGCCCCTCTACGGAATCGCCGAAGTAGGGACCCATTAGTACACAATATATAGTAGTCACTATAAGGAGAGACTCTAAATGAGGACTTCTACATATAACCCGTGCCTATTATTATTAACGCCCGAAAACAAAAGTTTTACGATAATCGGGATATAGACTAACAATATAATAGGCCTTAACGACGAGAAGTTCTCCTAAAAGGAAGAGGAAGAGCTGAAGAAGGTAACGTTCACAGTAAAGGTGAAGTAACAATTCACCACTAAGGAACCCCTTGCGTTTAACGGAGGGATTATTTATTTAAATAGAAAAATAATTAAACTATGATAAAAGGGATAGGGGAAGAAGATCCAATTCATAGAGATCGGAATAACGTCCAGTAACTAGTAATACGTCGTCCAGAGAGCTCGCAGAGCATACATTGCCTTAGTCTACGATATCGAGGCCTACTACGACCTCTCCGTAGCGGCCTAGTATTAAAAGCCCATAGAAGAACAGATAAAGGCCCTTAATAAGCGATTAAAGAGGTAGATGGAGACCCCGGAAGTAGGGCTGGATTATAACTTCGTTTAGTTCGAGATAGCGACCCTCTTCGTCTTCGTGGACGGCTCGTTCACTAATAATAGTGACCTTTTATTATAATTAGGATTCCTTATTATCCTAGTTAACGAGACCTAAGCCGATAAGAGTTTTACTTTAATGGGTAACATTATCCATTATTCCTCCACTAAATCGAAGTGAGTGATACGCAGTGTTCTAGTATCAGAGATCTACGGCATAGTAGCCAGCGTGGATATGGCCTACGCTATTTCCACAACCCTAAAGTTCATCATAGACCATTTAAAGCTTCTAGAGATCCCCACGGTTATCTATACCGACTCGTACTCGTTGTACGAGTGCCTCGTTAAGTTCGGAACCACCAAGGAGAAGCGCCTTATAATCGATATTATGGCGCTCCGATAATCCTATGAGCGATGAGAGCTCTGCGAGATCCGCTGGATTAACGGGGAAGATAACTTAGCCGACTATTTTACGAAAGTAGTATTGAACAGAGCTCTGAAGCGTTTTCTCGAGGAAGGAAAGGCAACGGTTTGTATAAATGGATGGGTAACACGGGCTTAGGAGGAAGAGACATCAGTAGGGCTCAAGAGACCGCGAGGGACAGAGGGATCGTTAATACCGTGGCCAGCGCCGGCGATAACGTTAATTGACCGGTCCGATATAGGGGCCGGAAGGCCGGCTACGCCGCCAGGGGCAGAATCCGATTCTACCGCCTCTCACCGCCTTGCACACTCGAGCGAATTCGTCGTTTTATTGCGTTTTTGAGCATTTTAGGAGAAAAGTGGCCTTTACCCGATTAGCAAGCATAAAAAGAGAGTTTCCAGTGTTAGAATCCGAATCGGGCAATAGCCCCACTTTCGGGTTCCTGATTAGCCGGTTCCGACCAGACCAATCAGAAGGCAGGGATTCTAGCGCACCGACTAGATCTGGCAACAGCCGGCCTAGCCCACGTCGGAATAACCTCCCTCCAACAACAACAACAACAACACTACGTATTCAATATATCGATTATTGCTGTTCAACCCTATCGCCTAGGCGACCCTTTGACCTAGGGTCAAACCTACAGTGAGAATCCTTGAGAATCCAGGTTAATAATATATTGAATAATTACCTCCTCCTTGGTCTCTATTAAATTCAGCTACGTATTCCTATTATTGACCTTTGTACTTTGACCCTTTATTCTGGACTAGAGGGTAGTTCTCGGAACGTTATAAATGGTCACTACATATTGGATACTTAATTATAGTGTTAATCGGATTGTATTAATTACTAGAATAATCCTGTGTTCGGGCGAGGCTTTGGATATTGTTTTGTAGAAGAAATTACATATTAAAACTAAAAGGTGGTGAAGGTGGGAAAAGTGGCCCGGTCACTGATGGTGGTCCACTCACTGATGAACCACGTTATCCGAAAATAGGATTAATTTAGCGATTGAAGTGATTTGATTAACTCTATGATTAAGTATCCGATGCGTAGCGATCATTTATAATGTTCCTAAAGTAACCCTCTACACCAGAATAAATAATCGAACTATTAAAGTCGATAATACTAATATACGATTAAATTTAATAGAGACCAAGGAGGAGGTAATTATTTAATATATTATTGACCTGGATTCTCAAGGATTCTTGCCTCGATACGTGAATATGGAAGATATAGCTAATACACTATTCTGGAAGTGTATTTCCTAACCAGTCGGAAAGTGTTAGATAGAATGCTTCGTCTAGTAATGCCCAGAACTTAAAACGCGATTTTCTTGTATTTATAATTATTAGAGAGGCCTCTATAAAGATCCTATAATTATTAAGCCTTAGTTTTAACTTATGGTTAATATGTGATCGAAATACGGTATTATAAACGAAGATTTCTATAACTTTGATAAGACCAACTTTATAATAAGTATAATTTAGCCTAGAATAGTTATTATATGTTTTAATTAGATTAGGAAATTAAAACAGGTTTAATTTAATAATAAAGAATAAGTAATAGCAATTTGTTGTTGTGGCGAGTTCGCACACGCGTACGAGGTTAAGTAGGAGAAGAAGGCTTGATCTATTCACTATCTGGTGGGTGCGTCCGGCAGAATAAATAGGCCGGCTCGGGGGCCAGGACGTCACGTGAGTGCTGACTCAGCTGAGCACAGCTTCCAGACGTCTTGGTGGCCCAGTATGCTTGCGACAGTTGTATTACTAATAATAATTACACGATACCGCCTTTTTGGTGGTTTAGGGCTGCTTCCACTTTATGAGTTAGTACTCCAAAGCCTAGATTCTGGACAACTAAGTAATTAAGATAACTTCTAATAAATGGGCTAATAACGAGATTACCCTCTAATAGCTTTAGTATTTCAATAAATACTTAAAACAACAATTAAGAGGTATATATCGGATATTAGTCGTCGATGGCCATGAAAGCCACGTTAATAGCGATTTCGAGGAGTATTATAAAGAGAATAAGATTATAATTATCTACTTACTTACTTATTTATTATATTTAACCTAACCTCTTAATGTTAGTTGTTATAGTGTGTTAAAGTTGAGATATAGCTCTCAGATTAAGTATTTTATTAAAACCCGGATTACCCATATTACTAAACCCAAGTTCTTCCTTATATTTAAGGTCATATTCCTTTAAACCTTTACCTAAGAAAATATTTATAAGGGTTTTAAAGGGGCTAGGCTTATTCCTTATAACCCTCAAACTAACATTTCTAAGTTAGATATATAATTATGAACACTAATAGCCCTGAACACCCCCATTAGGCTACCCAACCCTTAGGTTTCTAAAACACCCTAAACCACTAACAAGGCTATCTCTTAGTCTTCACTTATAAAAAAAAGAATCTCTAGGTATTAGGGAAACTCACTAACTCCAATTTATAAAATTACCGATAAGCTTTTAAAAGGTTTATAATACATTTCCCATATAATTACCCTTATAGAGGAAGAGCTACGCTATCTTTGAGATGTAAATACGGCCTTTAGTAAGCGCCGTAGAGCTAAAAGAACTAGACTATAGGATGGAGGGGTATTAGAAGGGTTTTAGGTAAGGGATATTATTAAAGAGGAAGGGCGTAAAGAGGAGGAAAACGAGGGGTCATTAAAGCGTCATCGAATAGGTTCATAATATTATGATATTTATTGTAAGACCGGCCATAATATAAGAACCTGTTCAGAAGTTATGGAAATAAGTAGTTTAAGTGATTTTGAGTAGTTGTAATTAATTTAATTGATTTTGGTTAAGATATGGAAGTTGTTAGTGATGAAGGTGGGAAAAGTGTCCTGGTCGATGATGGTGTTCCGCTCGATGATGAACCACGTTAGGCTTTTTTATAAAATGTTTTCGTTATAAATATTTTTATTATTTAAAGAAATAACCATAAGAACCTATACGGTTAACCATAGAAACCATACCCATAAAAAGCTTTTCTAATTATAGTTATTAACCATAAAACTATGTAACCATTCTAAAAAATTTAACTAGTAACCATTTATAACTATACCCACTATGGTTACCCATACATACCCATGGGTACATGGTTATTGTAACCACACGGTTACCCATGGTTATTTTGAAGCCTACTCTCGCCCCCCAAGCATTTCGTCAGGGACCAGTACTAGCTGCATCTCTCACCAGCGGACAGTTGGCGTACGTTTTCCGCAATACGTATCCTTATCCCCTCAACCCTAAACATATGGAGAGATCCGAGCTTCAGGCTCTTGTTGATGGTTTCTGTGAAAGAGTGTTCAGCCATGCTGCAAGCCAATGTGAAAGGAGGAGCCTGTTTATAACTCAAGGGGGCAAGTTCGGGCTAGGCCCAGAGAATATCCTAAGAGACGATATAGTGACCGTTCTGTTTGGCGTTCAAGTGCCGATAGTTCTGCGACCCGCCGGAGAGTGTTTCACTTACGTGGGAGATGCCTATGTGGATCGTATTATGGATGGTGAGTTCATGGAAGGATGTCCGGACGAATATGATTTTGACATCATATGAAAATCATCTCCTAGTCACTTCTAGACAGCGCTGCCGCCAAAGCAAGTCAACTTGCCAAATACAAGCAAGTAAGCAAGCAAGTAAGAGGCTATTCAGAGCCAAGCAAGTCAAGTATAAGGCCATATTTAACTTACTTACTTAACTAACTTGCCAAAACGGATTATATATATATCCAGTTACCGGCCCCTGTGCCCCCATCCCTAATATAACCCTGGGCTATTTTTTCCCCCTTTTTTTACCAACTTCCCCCTAACAACAAGGATTTCTCCCCAACCCCCCCTAGTCCTATCCATCGTTATCCTCGTCGTCCCTAGAGTATTATAGTATATTCCAAAAAATGAGGGTATTCCCACTAATACCCACGTAAAGTTACTGACCCAGAATACTCTCTAAATATCGACCACTCCCACAACTCTCAACCAACCCCCTCCTCCCCTCCCCTCTACCTTTGATCGACTCCAACAAAACAAAACAATCTCCGAGCAACTCGAGGAAGCGAAGAATCACCCCATCCCTAACGATCCAACGTTCAAAACAGAATACCAATTCCATATTAATAACAAGATATATGTGTTAGAAAATGGACTTTAGTGGAGGGGCTAAAGGGGTAGAACTTTATAGATTAATTAACATAGTTAGTTTTTTGTTATTTACGTTAATGGACGACCTAGTAACTCTTCCTGGGTCTATCGCCATTGCGATCAAAAGAGGTAACTAAGGCACACTATATTTAATACCATAACTTCATCTTCTCCTATTAACCACCTCCGTTAAGTCCATAGGATTACTAAGTCCTCTACCTCTAAGTTAATAAACTCTAACTCATCATTAGAAGCTTCCCTGAAGAGAACTCGTATTAATTTTACTGGGTTAACGAAGAAGAAGGTGAAGACTATATAAGAGTTAAGTGTTAGCCTTGTTATTAATGCTAACCTACTGTTTAGTTTCTTTTAAAATAACTACTTCTAGTCTTTACTTAGTTAACTTAACTCTTAGGTATTTACCCTTCCTTAGGGTCATACCTCAGTTAATCACACCCTCGTTAACCTCTTCAACGAGAAGAAGGAAGAGGTTAAATAGGAGTTAAATATAGTAACCACTTTTATCCACATTAGCTTCGATCTATGGACCTCGCCCAACCATCATGCTATTATGGTAATCACAGCACACTTCCTACTCAGAAACAAGGGTCCTCAGGTCCACCTTATTACTCTCAGATGTTAATTGGGTACTCACGATAGCGAGAACCTTACTTCTACCCTAGAGGAGGTCATCAACGAGTAAGATATCAGGAGCAGAGTTAGTGTAATTATCACTAATAATACTAGCTTCAACGACACTTATTTACACCACCTTTTTGCTCACCTCGACCCCTCGATGAACGAGATAGATAAGAAGGCTCGTCGACTACACTACTTTGGCCATATCCTCAACCTTATCTCCAAGGCCTTCTTATTTAGCAAAGATGCTAATACCTTCGAAAAGCAGTCTAATACTTATAGACTCCTCCAACAAAATAAGCAGGATCTTCAATACTGGTGACGACGAGGGCCCATTAGCAAACTTCATAATATCATCAAGTTCATTAGATCTTTGCCCCAGTGTACTCAACACTTCAGGAAGATCTCAAAGGAGGAGACTATCCATAATCCTAAGGACTTCCTGTTGTCCTAAAAGACATCATAAGAAGTTAAGCTCATCTTAAACAATACCACAAAATGGAATTCCATTTACTTAATAATTAAATGAACTATCCGTCTCTAAAACGAGGTTAATACTTTTTATAGCTCTTAGAATAACCCTAACCCTATCCCTAATCAGAATATTCTAACTATAGACAATTGGAAATAGTTAATTAAGATTATGACAATTCTACGGCCCATATAGAAGATAACGCTGAGAACCCAGGGCTTTAGCGAAGAGGGGTCACATAATCGCTTATGGGAAATAATCACTATAATGGAATATCTCCTAAATCACTTTAAGGGCTAGAAGGTGTTCTATAACAATCCCAGCCATAATACTAAAATTAAGGCATTACAAAAGTTATTATAAGCCTTATTTATGGTCTTTTCATAACTAGCCTCATAAGTAGTCCCTCTAAAACAGAGACGTCGCAACCATTAAGCCCTCCCCCCCTCACCACCACCACCCTAATCTGAGGCTACCCTACCCTTCTACGCTCATTAAGAATACATATTAACGATCTCTAATTTTACTAAGATGGGCCCTAATACCCATTAAATAATGAGGACTACTATTAATAACAGTTGGAAGAAGCTTAACGATTATTATACCCTAATTAAGGAGTCCCTTTTATATGCCTCTACCCTCCTCCTCTACCCTGCTTTTAATATGAGATACCTTAAAAGGAATTGGAGATCAGACCGTCAAGTCCTTTGGGTATCGAAAACAGAGGAAGCTCTATAGGACTACTTTAACCGATGGTATCCCTCAGAGGCAAGGGTAACAAGGGTATCGCCAACACCTCATCAACGACCTCGAGAGCCAGATAACTTCGAAGAATGGGTAAACACTAAAACAACAATCGTTAACGAGGAGGAGAGTAAGGAGCCTGACGAGCTGCAGAGATATCTACAACTTCAGAGACAACAGGGTTATAATCCCATTAAGTGGTGGTTTAAGCATCAAAACCAGTTTCCTCACCTTAGTCAACTAGCTCTTAATATTCTCACGATGCCCTCACAGTCAGCAGACTACGAGAGGGCTTTCAGTACTACAAAGTTGGCCCTCACATCACAAAGGCAATCGATAAATCCATCCACACTCAAAAGGATACAATGCTTAAGGCAATGGCTGAAGGGGGGGGTAATCAGTCTTAGGGACAGTTGTGAATAGCCTCAATAGTCAAGTAGACCAAGTCAACCAAGCAAGTTACCAAGCAAGCAAGTATTGACGGCGAAAAAGCCAAGCAAGTCAAGTTTGAGGCCAAACTTGGCTTGCTTGCTTGGGCGGCAGCGCTGCTTCTAGATTCGAGAACACTGGATAAGAACAACAGTATTATAGGATAGAATGACGAAAAGCTGGGTTTAAAAACAAGAGTAGCTGCACTGGGGACGGAGATCCTCGAGAGTGATAAAGCAACATTGGTACTAGAGAAGCGCCGTCTGAAAGAAGAGAACAAGAGGCTAAGAACCGAAAACAAGGAGACATGACTAGAGTAAAATTATTTTGGAGAGTAGTAGACTGGTCAATGCGACGTGTAACTAGCTCTTCGTACCAAATGGGGACAAAGGTGCATTGTGTTAGTGCAGTAATTGTGGCTCCACTGTTGTGTTGTTGTTGTTGTTGTTGTTGTTGTTGTTGTTGTTGTTGTTGTATGCTCCACTGTTGTGTGATATTAGGGTAATAAATATCAACCGAATCTATTACGTTGAGCAGGACATGGCTCGTTGATATTCAAAGGTATGCCCCTCTTCCACTCTCGACGGTCGCGGGAGGAAATGCTGGACCCAGGAGGAGCGCGTTATCAATACATCCATATCGGTGTAATTTTCTCATTAGCCTGTTTTCTATGTCCAAGACAAGAGAACAGAGGTAAGTATTAGAGACGAGTATTCTGGTTTTTCGGGCCTTGTTATGCCAGGCTCGATTTTGTCCTCGCGGCTGAAAAGACTAGGCGTCTGGTGCAAATTGCCTCGACACTGTGCCACAAATTTCTCTTCTGCGTCCCACCCATGTATTCATCATGAGATCAGCTGTCTATGATCGAGCATGGCGGTGCTCTCGAATGAAAAGTGACGTATCTTTGCCAAAGAACGGACCAGGAGTTGTACCATGTCGCCCGCCAAAGAGCAGCACCGGACACCCTCGTCCGGTTTCTCGGCTTGTCTCTTGGTTACTTACGACGGCACGTGAACGATTCCATCATGAAGATTATTGATATTCTACGCGGCTAATTAATTTCTTCGTGGTTGTTTCCTGAGATATCCTGGCCTCATTCAATCCTATCAACTCAACCATCAAGCATGGTTGCCCGCGGGGCCGGCGTTTGGGCCCAATCAGCAATGCCAAACGCCACAAAATATCGATAAACACTTCCAGAATCTTTTATTATCAAGGGCAAGCTCTAGCGAGTTACCGAGTCCTAGAACAATGGGAACAATATGCCGCATGAGCACAGTGTCGACAGCGGTCCGACGTTGCCGGTTAAGCACCGACCACCACCACCACCACCACCACCACCACCACCATGCCGGTTGCTCAAGCAAACAAGTCGGTGTTCGATCTGCTGATTTCGAAGTGTGTTTGAGTATTCGGTGGTCTGGGTACTCCGGGTATTCCGGATATCTCCCACCGAAGCTTCGAAAGCACTGTTGAGACCGGAGCGCCCGTGCCTCTCGAGGTAAGAAAGATAGTGGCGCAAGCGGAATAGATGACTGAGGATTGCCGAGGGTCGTTTCGAAGAGAGCAAGGAGCCCAAGAACTCGATTGTCAAGAGCCAATGAGGTAGGGGACAAAAGTGTGTCCCGCCTGTGGCTGGCTTGACATGGGCCATGACACCATGTGCACCCGGAGGACCCAGCAATCACTTCGGCATTGAAGCGATGATCTTTGCAGATTCCATCGAATTCGCTTTTCCTTATCGTTGCTGTATCACCTCTAATTTCTGCCATCCTTTTGCAATGTGACGTCCCCAGAGTACTCGGGCTTTCGGCTGGCTGGGGTTGGATCCAGAAGGGGAGGGCTGGAGGTAAGCTGCAGGCCAGCATTGCAAGAAAGCCGGTTCGAATGTTGTTGACTAACTTCGAAGTACCCATCCGGGTCTCGGCCTCTCCTCAGTGTCACACGTTGCAAGCAAGCCGTTGGTCGTGCCACAATACCTGGTGCTCTGGCTGGTAACCTGCATGTACCACTTCTGATTGGTCCCAAGCGCCGGGGACCAATGAATGGAGGCCTCGAGATCGGACTTTGTCGTCGTCCATGGACCTTGAGAACAATTCTCCCTGCTTCCTAGAATGCATGGGTGTGCTCCGGTAGCTTCCTTGTCATCTATGGGCTCAAGGGGGCCGGGCTCATCTGCACCCATAGGCCATCTCATTAGATACTGCCCACCATGGGCCTAATTCTCGATCAATGGGATCACAGGTCTCAAACCCAGGGTAGTCTTTAACCATCGACATAGGATCTGATCATCGGCGTCTCCCAAGATCCTTGCAGGGGCAGGTGCGTCGATGCCCAGCTTAGATTTCCTCGTCGATCTTCTGCCATGGCGAACTTCAGCGGCCAACAGGTAGCCCACAGAAGGCTTACGTTGGATATCATCCGTAATCTTGAGCTTTCCCTCAACCTCTGATGCAATTGTGTCGTCAAGACTACTCGTACGTGGTGGTCAAGAGACAAGTTCGCTTGGGCCATGCCTCTGGCGAAATGAAGAGCCCAAACTGTTCGTACCCCGCAAGCAACAAACAAGTTCCGGAACGTCCTGGACTCTTCTACCTCTTTGTCATATGCAAGCAGGCCAATGCTTCTTGCAGTAGTTAGAAGTAGGGAGATGAACATCAGCACCACCCTCCCAACAACAATGTGCGTCACGGGTCTGCGTTTTTGCATCTGGATTGCAATTACCTGGTCATTTGAGACTGGCCCGTTGAAATGACATGAGAATTGCTTAGATCGGTGCCATTCAACCCATTGGCCCCCTCATTCAGACCGTTGCTCGATGTGCAGGGGTGTCGTTGCCGACGACTGCTCGAGCCATTGACCAGTCAGGGCTGGGCACAGAGAACGCCCTCCTTTGAGAGTGAAAGGTCGCTAACGTCTGAGGCGTCGTTTGCCCTTTGCCGCTGCACTACGTGACGCCCCAAGGATTGGCCCACGAATGGATTCTCTCTGATTGTCGAATATGAAGTCACCTCGATGGCTACATTCAACAGAGATGGGAGAACATCAAGTGCGACAATCTTGTGTCCTCGTCTATCTATAAAGACGGTCTCTGATTCCAGTCTGGAGTTTCTCTTTCCTCAGGCTCTTCACTTGTTCCCACCCACCCCCAGCGAGCTGGCAAGAACCCATCACTTAATCTCATCGAGCCCATCGTCACCCCGACAATCTTTTCAATTCCTCTTCCCCCTATCAAAAGACGACCCCTCTACCACCTCCGCTAGCAAGATGAGGTTACTTACAACTATTATCGCCGCGGCTGCCGCCGTCCACGCCGTGGCCCTCCCCGAAGCGGACCCCTGGTGCCGACAGTTGGGCAATGAGTACTGCCAGGAGTACAAGCGCGAGGCCCTCCCGACCCCGGCCCCTGTCCTGGATCCCAAGGCGGAGGCTGAGGCCGAAGCTGACCCTTGGTGCCGCAAGCCCGGCCAACCCTGCTGGCGCCAGAAGCGCGCCGCCGAGGCCGAACCCTGGTGCCGTAAGCCGGGACAGCCGTGCTGGCGTGTCAAGCGCGCGGCCGACGTCTTCGCCGAGTCCGTCGCCGCCTTCGACGGCACCATCGACCGCCGGTCCCCCGAGGCCCTCCTCTCGCACTCCGAGGGCGGCGCCGCGTTCAAGGCCAAGCGCGCGCTCGACGAGCTCGCCAACGTCGTCGCAGCCGCGCAGGACGACCCGTTCGAGTACTACGACGGTCTCAGCATGGAGAAGCGCTTCGTCGAGGATACGACGGCGCTGGCGCGCCGCGAGGCCATGCCCGACGCCGAGGCGGACCCGTGGTGCCGCAAGCCGGGACAGCCGTGCTGGAAGGTCAAGCGCGATGGTCTGACTGAGGCGGACGGGGAGGTCGACCTTCACGCTGAGGACAAGCACTGGTGCAACAAGCCCGGGTGGCCGTGCTATGAGGTCAAGCGTGCGGCCGAGGCGCTCGCGCAGTCTGTTGGCGAGCCTGCGGAGGATCTGGAGACGCGCGAGTTCAACCCCGTCTCCAAGCGGGAACCGGCGCCCTGGTGCAGAAAGCCTGGTCAAGCTTGCTGGAAGCGCGACGCCGATCCAGAGCCGTGGTGCCGCAAGCCCGGTCAGCCGTGCTGGAAGGCCACCCGCGACCTCCATGCCATGCAGAACGTCGCTCACTCCGTCATCGCGAGCCTCTTGTAAGGTATGTGGGATGTGGCTGCTCTTGTTGTCTGAATGGAACTGTGCTAACGCGGAGAGGAAGCAGCTTCACTTGAAACCCTCAGTCCACTTTGACAGAGTTTTCCTTTTCTCCTATACGATATTTGAGGTCTAGCTGTCAGGGGCACCGTAAAAGCTTGGAAAGGAATCACTATACACGACCACCACATATGTAACACTCTCTTGATTCCCTTCGTTCATGGCAACTTGCCATCGGTCTGACGCAGGTGGTCATTCCTTTTCACATACATGGCGGTAAATCCTTCTTGATAGAAAGATCCGCTCTTTTCTCTTTATTCTAGTGGTCGGGTTTCTCATCTGGTTCTCTGGTCTTCGTGAGAGGACAGAGCAAGAGCGAGTACCCGCTTGGGACCCAGTCCCGTCGTGTATTATAATACAATATTGATGATTCAGGAGCTCTTGTCATCGCTTTCCATTGCGCGGCGTGATTCGGTCAAAGACAACATGTTCTGGGCAGACAGTGTGGTCCGCGGAGGCAAGCCCGAGCGAGTTATGCCTCGCCACGATGAAAGCACCGCTTCGACCGTGAGCTGTCTGTGCCACGTCTGAAACATTGCTGTCAGCGGGAGAACCGGGTCCGATGCTTCAGGGACAGACGAATATGCAGCATGCAGATGATCCAGGGTCCGGACATGACCCGGATGCCGCGGTCCGTGGAGGCCCGACGAGCGAACCACGGCAACGATGTCACATGAAGACAACGTCCCCAGAACCTAGACGTCTGATAAGCCAGGGTGCAGCTAATTCAGAGCGAGCATTTGGTTGCAGCAAGCAGCAGACACACGAAAACACTACGTTCGTCGCAAATATGTACGTTCAATCATTGCGATCCTCCTCACTTGCCCGAGGGCAGAGGAGCACCGCACCCAAGATTGTTCGCTTTGCTCTCCATTTCTTTCTCCGGAGCCGATGGTCCTGGGTTCGCAAAGCGATCCTCTCACCAGAAATTTCACGAGAAACCGAATGTTTATTTTGCGTTGTTCATGAAGAAGAAAAGAAGAAGAAGAGAAGTTATTTGGTGGGGGTCTACTTTTGTAGGCGCGCCGGAGAATTTTGTATTGGTGCCTCAGGCAGTCAGGGCGTGGGACACAGCGGATGGGAGGGCGACGAGAGGACCCAGGTGGGCGGGCACGTCAGACACTGATTGGGAAGGGTCCAGCGCAGCCGGTCTTCGGGAAGCTGCGCTTGTGGAGTGGGTCATCTGCAACGATAGGCCGTCACTCGCGCGAGACAATCTCCCTCTCCGTCGTCCTCCATCCGCTGTCCTTAGCATAAACCCCCTAGTTTGCTTCTACAACATCAACAGTATTTATGATGGCCAAACCAGCAGCGATGGCGGTGGACGCCCTTCCAAGATTTTTATTGCCGCGGATCAGCTGGACTGGTCCGTCAACATCGATAGCATCACCAGCGCTACTACGACCCCTCGCCGGCTTCGCGCCGAGCTCCTGCCGGCAGATGCACGCCCAACCCGCAGCTTTCCACGGCGCGAACCGGGGCCCCCGATGCCGCGCGAGCAATCCCACCCGCGAGTCACATTCGATACTAGAGAATCCGGCCCTGAGGAGGTCTTTCCATTCGACCCCAGCGAGGCAACGAGATCACCACTTTGACACCCTTAAATTCGTACAGCGGTTGAAGTCGGACGGGTTCACCGATGCGCAGGCTGAGGCCATGATGAAGGTGCTCAACGATGTCATCCAGGAGAGGTAATGAAATTCGTACCCCGTCTTTGTGATGTCCCATCTCACATTCGTCCAGTATACAGAACCTCACCAGAACCATGGTCCTCCGCGAAGACGCCGCCAAGGCCACGTACACCCAAAAGGTCGACTTCGCCAAGCTGCGCTCCGAGCTTTTGTCCGCAGACAGCACCGAGTCCAACACGACACGAACCGCCCACGAGCGCCTGAGCAACGATATAGCAAAGCTTAGCTCAAGACTGCGAGACGAGATTGGCCGTACCCAGGCCAGCGTCCGGTTGGATTTGAACCTCGAGAAGGGTCGCATCCGCGAGGAAGCTGTCGGCCAGGAGCTGAAGATCAAAGAGACGGAGAGCAAGATCGAGACAGAGGTTGCAAATCTGAGGGAGAAGCTGGAGAGTGTCAAGTTCCAGACGCTGCAGTGGCTGATCGGAGTGTGTACCGGTTTCTGTGCGCTCATGCTGGGTGCATGGAGATTGCTCATGTAGTCACCAGTCACCTCGTCCCTTTTGTCCCCTTTGCCTCTTTTTTCCCTTGTGGACCTTTTGTCCTGCGTTGGGTCGCGACGAGTACTCTGGGACCCAGGCGAGAGTCCAGGACGCCGGAGTTTTCAAGGAGAGAGGCACAATAGGGATTCAGCGGGCTGGTGCCGATGGCGTTCTATAGTTGCGCAGCCTTCCCGAAAGGGAACGTATATTTTACTTTCACTGTACATTTGAAGCGATTGTATCGCTATTGGGGGTGCATTTGCTTCAGCACCTCCCTAGCCACTAGGTAGGGTTGCTGGGAGTATATCATGACTTGCAGTTTGGGAAGGCAAGTCTGACAGTGTTACCTACATAGGTACCTTAGAGGAAGGAGCAGTTTACCGTCCCTTCCAACCCAACCGGTGGTGGACTCAGTTAGGTTCTTTCCTCTGTACAGAGCAAACGCTTCTCTTCTTCGTTACTACTACCGTCTTCTCCCAAAGCTGGTCACATCCTTGACTTCGTTCTTCCCGACCTTCTTGTTGCGCGTTTGGTACACGACAATCCTTCCAAGTTGACCTCGACTATAAGGCACCCCACGCAACAATGTCGGCCAGCGACCCTAGAATTGACCGCGGGGATTCATCCGACTAACACGGGCGGCGTTCCCATCCCCTTGGAAAGGCTTAAGCTAGGTGACGGTGACTTCAGCATTGGCGCTGCTCCCTTCGATGTCAAGGTAGAACGCTCCTTCACTCGCCCTATCTCTCTCTCTCATCCACTCCATCGATCATTCGCTGCGGAATCCGGGGCTAACATGTCGCAGGCGGCTCCGGGACACATGGAGGAAACGTACGTTGGATCGCCTCGCTGGCTTGTGTTGGTGGTTATCTACATGTCTTTGCCATATTGGCTCTCAACTAACAGCCAAGCAGGACGTGGTTCCCTCATAACCCATTTCACATAACCATCGCCCTCCAGTTGAAGGATAAGGATTATCGCTTCTCGGTTGAAGAGCGCATCCTCGTCGGAAACTTCGAGTACTTTGCTGCGGCGCTCCGATCTGGTATCGCAGGTTAGACGGATGCTGCTCGGCGAGAGTTCAAATTCGCAGGCACCGAAGCCAGTGCGTTTGGTCTAATTATGGCCTTCCTCCTGACCGGCTTATTCCCCCAACACCCTGACCCCAAAATCCACCCAACTCCGGCCGTGATTGACGGTTTGATCATCGCCTATCGAATGTCGGACTATCTGGGCTTTCGATGCGGACCACGCTTCAACCGCGCCGTCTGCCTCCGCTTGCGGCTGATCCTTTACGTCGACCGCTTGGCCCTCCAGCAGAGACACATTCGCAAGCTTTACAACATTGTGGCTGACCAACCTGTCTCCTACAAAGAGCTCTGCGACGTCTTCGCGAAGGCGGCTGTAAAGCCATGGTTGCAGTCTTAGATGGCCAAATCTTCCAAGTCTTCCAAGTCGATGATCGAGTGCTCGGTGGCTTTCGACGAGCACTGCGGAAAGGATGCGATGGCCTGGGCTGATGTCATTACCCAGTACGTTTCTCTAGTCAGCTGCAGCAACTCTTTTGCCGTGGATGTTATGGATCAGGTACGCCAGAAGATGCAAGGCGCGAAGCGAATCAACCGGTTGGTTCCAGGTAAAGCTCCCCCTTCGGTATTCCTCCCGAACAATGTCACTAACGAAGTTGCAGCTCAAGATGGCACCAACAAGAAGGTCCATGATCTGCCGGCGTTTTCAGACTATGTGACATACAGGGATCCCCTTCCCATGGGCAAGGCTCAGACTTTCACGATTTGAAGCCCAAAGGTATAGTCGTCGGTATCGTCTTGATATCAAGGTTCTGAATTGTGTATGCCTTAGGCTGCCAGCGACCGTGGCAGAAAAGCATCAACTACTAGTACAGTTGGTAGATGGTGGTGAATAGTAATTTGTAGAAAGATATTCGGCCTTGACAGCTCCTGGGTTGGAGGTAGCATAGCTCCAGGTTCGCCAATTGATAGATTGAGGCCTTATCTGAGTCTGTTTGTGGTCTATGCCGGTGCCTCGGCGGGATACGCCTCCAAGGCCAGCCTGTCTCACTGGACCGCGAACTAGACTGCACATCCAATACGCGTGTCTGAGAAATGCAATCCTGGATCCGAACCCGCAAAACAGCTGCGAAGTGAACCGCACCAAGGCAAACAAATTGGCATGGAGCACCGGGGAATTGCGCCCCAGCAAGCCCCAGTGTTTGGTCCCCTGGATTGACACTGAATTGGCAACAACCCTCACACATAGCTGGGAAGCTGCTTATGTCATCCGCATCCGGCCAAACATCATGCCGTGGCTTGCGGAAGCGGCCACCTCAGCAACATTGCCACGTGACAGATACTTGCACGCGATGCACGGGCCACACGCGTCTCAAGCAACACGACGCCCAGCGACGCCCAGAAGTGAGTGCCCAGGGGCACCTGCCTTACCTAAGACACCCAAGGCAAGGTACCTGCTACTGCAGAAGCAGCACCACCAAGGCAGGACCACACCAGCAGGCCAGGCCAGGCCAGGTAACGTATCCGTACCGGGCCTAAAATAATCTCCAACCTTCCACCCCGTCTTCTCACACTACGTATCCCGTACCCATCTTTCCCATTCCTCCGCCCCCCAAACAAACCATCATCACCGTTTGCCCTCCAGATTGCCATCGCTGGAGAGTGCATCGTACTTCCGCATTTACTCCTCCTTGTCCGCTCTTTGTTTCCCTGTATTAATTGCCTTTCGCGCATTCATTCGGGCTGCAAGGAAGCTATCCCCAGCTCCTTCTCCTTTCTCTCACCACGACACCCGACCACGTCGCCTATCTCGAATTCCCGCGACTCCCGTCAAGCTGGCTAATCCACCACCGAAAACAGACTGAGAGGCATATTCTTGCACCTGGAAGTTTCAGCAATTGCTACCGCCTGTCATGGCGCCTTTACCGATCAAGTTCCAGGAGCTGATCCAGCTCCAGTCGGCTGGCGTTGAGGATGCTTCGATCGGCTTCAACTCCTGCGTAAGTCACGATATGCCCTGATCTATCCGCATCCTCTCAATGGCATCACCCCCGCTGACACGCTTGCTTCCAGACACTCGAGTCAGATTCCTACGTGTGCATCCGGGAGAAGAAGAACGAGGCCGCTCAGCCCGAAGTCGTCATCGTCGACCTGAAGAACGGCAACAATGTTACACGACGCCCCATCAAGGCCGACAGTGCCATTATGCACTGGTCGCGCCAAGTGATCGCTCTGAAGGCGCAATCAAGAACACTGCAGATCTTCGACCTCGAGAAGAAGGCAAAACTTAAGTCCACGACCATGAACGAGGATGTCCAGTACTGGAAGTGGATCAGCGAGACCTCGCTGGGTCTGGTCACAGACTCGGCAGTCTACCACTGGGACGTCTACGACACCGCCCAGGCTGCGCCTGTCGAGGTGTTCAAACGTAACGCCAACCTCAACGTGCGTTTAGTATTTCCAGCTTTACGTTGCGTCATGGCCCGAGCTAATCAGTTTGCATACAGGGCTGCCAAATAATCAATTACAGAACGAACGCCGAAGGGAAGTGGATGGTCGTTGTCGGCATTTCCCAACAGCAAGGTCGCGTTGTTGGCTCAATGCAGCTGTACTCAAAGGACCGCGGGATCAGCCAGGCCATCGAGGGTCATGCTGCTGCGTTCGGCACGCTGCGACTGGAGGGTGCCCCGGCCGACACCAAGCTCTTCACCTTCGCCGTGAGGACAGCTACGGGCGCGAAGCTCCATATCGTGGAAGTCGACCACGCCGAGTCGAACCCTGTTTTCCCGAAGAAGGCCGTCGACATCTTTTTCCCTCCCGAGGCCGTCAGCGATTTCCCTGTGGCCATGCAGGTGTCGCAAAAGTACGGTGTCATCTTCATGGTCACCAAGTATGGATTCATCCATGTTTACGACCTCGAGACCGCCGCCTGTATCTTCATGAACCGCATCTCCAGCGACACCATCTTCACGACCTGCACTGATACGGAATCTCGCGGCATTGTTGGCATCAACCGCAAGGGTCAAGTGCTCTTCGTGTCGATCGACGATAGCAACGTCATCCCCTACCTCCTGCAGAACCCGGCCAACACCGACATGGCCATCAAGATGGCATCACGAGCTGGCCTCCCCGGTGCTGATAATCTTTATGCCCGCCAATTCGAGCAGCTGTTCAACAGCGGTCAGTACATGGAGGCGGCCAAGGTTGCGGCCAACTCCCCCCGCCAGTTCCTTAGAACAGCCGAGACGATCGAGAGATTCAAGTCCCTGCCACAGCAGCCTGGCCAGATGTCGTTCGTTCTGCAGTACTTTGGTCTTCTTCTTGACAAGGGCGCACTCAACGAGCACGAGTCTATTGAACTGGCTCAACCTGTTCTCGCTCAGAACCGGCTCAACTTGCTGGAGAAGTGGCAAAAGGAGGGCAAGCTCACCGCATCTGAGAGACTCGGTGATCTCGTGCGGCCTCACGACCTGAACATGGCCCTGACCATGTACCTCAGTGCCAACGTGCCCCACAAGGTCGTCGCTGGCTTCGCTGAGACTGGCCAGTTCGAGAAGATCCTGCCATACACTCAGCAGGTCGGCTACCAGCCTGACTATGTTCAGCTTCTCCAGCACATTGTTCGCGTCAACCCGGAGAAAGGAGCCGAGTTTGCCACCGCGCTGGCGAACAACGAGGGTGGCTCTTTGGTCGACATCGAGAGAGTTGTCGACATCTTCCAGTCCCAGGGCATGATTCAGCAAGCAACCGCTTTCTTGCTGGACGCCCTCAAGGACAACAAACCTGAACAGGGCCACCTCCAAACTCGTCTCTTGGAGATGAACCTGATGAATGCGCCGCAGGTTGCCGACGCTATTCTTGGAAACGATATGTTCTCTCACTTTGACAAGACCAGGATCGCGACTCTTTGCGAACAGGCCGGCTTGGCTCAAAAGGCCCTGGAGCTCTACGAGGACCCCGCGGCCGTCAAGCGTGTCGTCGTCAACATCGCTGCCACCCCCAACTTCAACCTGGATTGGTTGACCGGCTTCTTCGGCAAGCTGTCTGTTGAGCAATCCCTTGACTGCTTGGACGCCATGATGAAGCACAACATCCGCCAGAACCTCCAGTCCGTTGTTCAAGTCGCCACCAAATACTCCGATCTCCTCGGTCCTGTTCACCTGATCGACCTGTTCGAGAAGTACAAGACTGCTGAAGGCCTCTTCTACTACCTGGGCAGCATTGTCAACCTGTCCGAGGACCCCGATGTTCACTTCAAGTACATCGAGGCTGCTACCAAGATGGGTCAGTTCAACGAGGTCGAGCGTATTTGCAGAGACAGCAATTACTACAACGCCGAGAAGGTGAAGAACTTCCTGAAGGAGGCCAGACTTCAGGAGCAACTGCCTCTCATCATTGTTTGCGACCGGTTCAACTTTGTTCACGACCTGGTCCTCTATCTTTACCAGCAGCAGCAATTCAAGTCCATCGAGACCTATGTCCAGCGTGTCAACCCCGGCCGGACACCCGCCGTCATTGGTGGCCTCTTGGATGTGGACTGCGATGAGAGCATTATCAAGAACCTGCTGTCGACTGTCAACCCCGCCTCGATCCCTATCGACGAGCTCGTGTCTGAGGTTGAGACTCGCAACCGCCTCAAGCTCCTCTTGCCCTTCCTCGAGGCGACTTTGGCTGCCGGCAACCAGCAGCAGGCCGTGTTCAACGCCCTTGCCAAGATCTACATCGACTCGAACAACAACCCCGAGAAGTTCCTCAAGGAGAACGACCAGTATGACACCCTCTCTGTCGGTAAATACTGCGAGAAGCGCGATCCCAACCTGGCTTTCATTGCCTACTCCAAGGGACAGAACGACCTCGAGCTCGTCAACATCACGAACGAGAACGGCATGTACCGTAACCAGGCACGATACCTGCTCGAGCGGGCTGACCGCGAGCTGTGGACGTTTGTTCTCAGCGAGAACAACATCCACCGCCGCTCTGTGATCGACCAAGTGACCGCCACCGCGGTTCCCGAGTCAACTGACCCTGCCAAGGTTTCCGAGGCTGTCGCTGCCTTCCTTGCCTGCGATCTTCCTCTGGAGCTCATCGAGCTTTTGGAGAAGATTGTGTTGGAGCCGTCGCCGTTCAGTGACAACGCCAACCTTCAGAACCTGTTGCTGTTCACCGCTGCCAAGGCCGACAAGGGTAAGGTTATGGACTACATTCACCGCCTGGACGCCTTCAGCGCTCCCGACATTGCATCCGCCTGTATCGACGTTGGTCTTCACGAGGAGGCTTTCGAGATCTTTAAGAAGACTGGCGATAAGACTGCCGCTGTCAACGTCCTTATCGAGAATGTCGTCAGCATCGACCGTGCCCAGGCCTATGCCGAGGAGGTCGATCTGCCCGAGGTTTGGAGCAAGGTGGCCAAGGCCCAGCTCGACGGCCTTCGTGTCAGCGACTCCATCGAGTCGTACATCAAGGCAGAGGACCCCAAGAACTACGAGGAGGTCATTGAGACCGCTGTCCGCGCCGGTAAGGACGAGGAACTCGTCAAGTACCTCCGCATGGCCAGGAAGACCATGCGTGAGCCTGCCATTGACACCGCTCTCGCCTTCTGCTACGCCCGCATGGACGAGCTCGGTGAGCTTGAGGACTTCCTTCGTGGCACTAACGTCGCCAACGTCGAGGAGTCTGGAGACAAGGCCTACGAGGAAGGCCTTTACCAGGCCGCGAAGATCTTCTTCACCAGCATCTCCAACTGGGCGAAGCTGGCTACCACGCTCGTCCACCTCGAGGAGTACCAGGCCGCTGTCGAGTGCGCCCGCAAGGCCAACAACATCAAGGTCTGGAAGCAAGTCCACGAGGCTTGCGTCGACAAGAAGGAATTCCGTCTGGCCCAGATTTGCGGTCTCAACCTTATCGTTGATGCCGAGCAGCTTCAGACCCTTGTCAAGCAGTATGAGCGCAACGGGTACTTCGACGAGCTTATTGGTCTCTTGGAGCAAGGCTTGGGACTCGAGCGTGCCCACATGGGTATGTTCACGGAGCTTGGCATTGCTCTCTCCAAGTACCACCCCGAGCGCCTCATGGAGCACCTGAAGCTCTTCTGGAGCAGAATGAACCTGCCCAAGATTATCCGAGCCTGCGAGGAAGCGAACCTGTGGCCCGAGCTGGTTTTCTGCTACTACCACTACGATGAGTTCGACAATGCCGCCCTGGCGGTTATTGAGCGTCCCGAGAACTCGTGGGAGCACCAGCAGTTCAAGGAGATCGTTGTCAAGGTGGCCAACTTGGAGATCTACTATCGTGCCATCAACTTCTACCTTGAGCAGCACCCCTCGCTGCTCACCGACCTCCTCCAGGCGCTTACTCCTCGCATCGATGTCAACCGTGTGGTCAAGATGTTCGAGAAGAGCGACAACCTGCCGCTCATCAAGCCCTTCCTCGTCAACGTCCAGACTCAGAACAAGCGGACCGTCAACAATGCCATCAATGACCTGCTGATCGAGGAGGAGGACTACAAGACGCTGCGCGACTCTGTGGAGAACTACGACAACTACGACCCCGTTGACCTCGCCTCCCGCCTGGAGAAGCACGACTTGATCTTCTTCCGCCAGATCGCGGCCAACATCTACCGCAAGAACAAGCGTTGGGAGAAGTCAATTGCCCTCTCCAAGCAAGACAAGCTCTTCAAGGACGCAATTGAGACTGCTGCCATCTCAGGCAAGACCGAGGTGGTGGAGGACCTGCTCCGCTACGTAAGTACATCACGTCATCCTCGCATTTACTTCATACTAACAATGTGCACAGTTCGTCGACATTGGTAGCCGCGAGTGCTACGTCGGCATGCTCTACGCCTGCTACGACCTCATCCGCCCTGACCTGGTGCTTGAGATCTCTTGGCGCAACGGTCTCACCGACTTCGCCATGCCGTACATGATCAATATGTTGTGCCAGCAGACCAAGGAGCTGGCGACCCTCAAGGCGGACAACGAGGCTCGTAAGAACAAGGAGAAGGAGCAGGAAAAGGACGAGACCAACACTCCTATTCTCGGCGGCAACCGTCTCATGATCACTGCCGGTCCTGGAGGCATGGGCGGCGGCTCCCCGGCGCCGTATGGGCAGACGAATGGCTTCGCACCTCAACCCACTGGCGGCTTTGGTTTTTAGGCAAAGGTGCCGGTATATCTTTGGACATACGTGCCACATCAGCAGCCACAGATACGGCATCAACCCATTCCCATCCGGCCACAGCGTTATCCTATGGTCGGCATGAGCAGGTATTAGGCGCTCCGCCCGATGTATCGGGCGCTACCCAAAATTCTATGAACGCGGACGAAGGCGTTGAGTTATCCCATGGTTCCCTGTAATCGTATCTTCTTTGCTCTCTGGATGGATGAGCTTTCTAGGCAGACAGGCGGATGACTCTTAGGCGAGGGAATCGCCGGGGGTGCGGATTTCATTATTTGCACGCACGAACTAGACTCGCCATTACTGATTCAGGGATATTGCGAGCCTGTAGCTCGTGCCCAAAACTGTATGATAGTCTATTGATGTTGATTTTTCTTATGAATCATATGTTTTTGACGTCCGTAACGTGACTTGTCCATGTCGAGACCTGCGAGACTCTCAATTTTACGTGGTAAATGACGAGTTACAGTGGACTGGCCAAGAAGGCAAAGCAGGAGAGCGGTGCAGAATGAGCGCAGTCATAACATTGCAGGAAAGATGGTTGTCTGTATTGGGCGATACGCCTCACCAAATCATCGTCTAAATGTGCATGCGAATACATCAAAAACCCAGCAAAGATAAATCCCCGGACGCCTTGTCTTTTTCTCCCAGTTCTTTCTTTCAGCATTAGGCCAGGTCGGTATTAGTACACTGTTACAAGCGCTCAATGCTTGATCGACGCTCCTTCTCTTTGGGCTCGACCTTGGGCTTCGCGTCGGCGATCTTGAGCCATTCGCCGTTGAAGGCGTTGATGAGCCAGTTGCTGAGTTCTGGTGGGGGGCGTTAGCATTTTGTTTGAGCAAGCAGGGACGAATGTGATATAAGTGGGGCTAGGAGTGTCGGGGAGGACTTACTGTCGTAAACTATCTTGTTCGCGTTATGGAAGTAGATGCCGTGGTCGCTATCCGGGAAAATGTGGACGTCATAGTTCTCGATGCCCTCGAGGTTGAGCTTGTCGAGCAGCGTGAGGGTGCTCTGCAAGTGGACGTTGTCGTCGGCGACGCCGTGCATCATTAGCCAGCGCACGTTGCCTGAGAGCGCTGAGACGTTGGTGACGGCCGTTTGCTCGTAGCCATCTGGGTTGAGCTGGGGCGTACGCATGTAACGCTCTGTGTAGATAGAGTCGTAGAAGCGCCAGTCGGTGACGGGTGCGACGGCCATGCCATAGCTGAACGTCTGTCCAGCGTCCAGCTCGAGGGTCTTGAGGGTGTTGAAGCCGCCGTAGCTCCAGCCCCAGATGGCGATACGCGCTGGGTCGACGTACTTGCGAGCGGCCCAGTTCTTGGCGGCGGCGACCTGATCGCGCGCCTCCCAGTAGCCGAGCTTATCACGGATGAGTACGCGGTTCTTCCGACCGATGAAGCCGGTGCCGCGGCCGTCGACGGTGACGACGACGTAGCCTAGGGCCGAGGCGACGTACGACTGGAAGTCGACTGAGAACCTCTTGTTCACCGACTGCGAGCCGGGGCCCGAGTACTGCTGGAAGAGGACGGGGTACTTCTTCTTCTCGCTGAAGTGCGGCGGTCGGCGCTCGACGTAGTTGAGCTCGACATCGTCGACCTTGATAGTGCCGTACTTGAGCAGGGGCAGCTCGTACCTCTTAGCGTTCTCCGCGAGCTCCTTGTTCTCCTCGACGATGTGCTCGTACTTGGTCGGGTTGCTGGGCGTGCTGATGACCTTTTGCCAAGGAACCTTGGGGCCCAGGTAGGACAGGAGGCCGTAGCCCGCGCCACTGGAGAAGGAGATGTCGTAGTAGCTCTCGAATTGAGTATCGGTGAACGCCTTGAGGTCGGAGCCGTTGAGGTGGACGCTGTATACGTGACGCTGGATTGAGGATTCCTTGGTAGACACGAAGTACACCAAGTTGTTCTTCAGGTCAATCGCAGACGGGCCTTCGACGACTTCCCAGTTGCCGCCGGTAAGATAGACAGGCTCGGGGTTGTCCATCGGGGAGAAGTAGGCAAGGTGGTCACCGTTGTCGTGAACAACAGTGTCGACGTATCCATCTTCGGGCCGTCCGTTGGCAGGGTCCGCGGGGATGAACTGGGTTTCGTGAGAGATCTCGAACCAACCTCCATCAATCTTGCCCACGTCGATCGTGTTGATTGTCTTTCCAGTGCGAGCAACAACATCGACAAGTACCACTCGCATGATGTCACTCACGCGGTTGGTCTCCTTGATCAAGACTTTCTGGTTGGCCCAAAGCACCATGTTGATGAGTCTGTCATCGTCAGGAAATGCGTCGGAGATGTCAACTGAAAAGGCGTCGCCACGCGCGACATCGTAGAAGAGCACATCCACGACGGGATTGTGGGCCCCTGCACGGGGGTACTTGATTCGCTTCTCATCCGGATATGTCTCCTCGCCAGCAGGCTTCTTCTGACCGGTGGGCTTTGAGACGAAGTATTGAAGCGGGTACTCAGGGACGCCCGTCTCGTTGGTCCGCAGGAAGGCGATGTACTGGCCATCATCAGAGAACCAGGTCGCGCTGTTACCGGCGAAGACCTCCTCCTCGTAAACCCAGTCGGGAATACCGTAGAAGTACTCAGGTCCACCGTCCTTGGTGATCTGCGTAACCTTCTTGCTGTCCAGATTCCTCAGGAAGAGGTTGTTGTCTCTGGTAAAGACAATAGCATTGCTCTTCGGGCTCCACGTCGCAAGCTGCACACGCGCGGCGGGCTTCTCGGGGTCGAGCGGCTCAGCAGTCTGGGTCTCGACGTCGAAGATCCAGTACAGCGCGGTGAAGGAGTGGCGCCAGTTGTGCTGGCGATCGGTCGTCACGAGGACCTTCTTCATGTCCTTACTCGGCCGTCCATCGTACGGCGTCATCTGACGACCGGAGTATTCGATCCATGGGTTTTTCATGAGCGTGCGGCTCTGGACGACGTCGGCTGAGACCTCGCCGGGTTGTTCGGCTTTGTTGCTCGCTCTGACGTCCTCCACGACAAGATAGTCCTTGCCCCGGGCGCCCTGCTCGAGCAGCAACCCGTCTTCACCGTTCGGCCCTTCAATCCAGCTGATCGAATGCGAGTACGGCGACCAGAACCCGGACATGACCTGGTCCAGCGTCACCGGCTTCCCGGAGCCGCGCTGCGTCGCCGACGGGTCGTGGTCGACGGTGCTCCCGTGCTTGTACGACTTGCTCGACAGGAAGACAAACAGGGCGCCTCCCCAGGCGAATAGGAATGCGACACCCAATATACACAGTCCCCTTTTCAGGCTACGGTCCATGCCCACGCGACGGGTCACGCCGGCTGTGGACGCCGCCAAGAACGGTCCCGTCTCGAGGTCATTGGTATCGGGCTCCTTCAGGTCGTTCTCGTCGTCATCGTCGTCATCGTCGTCGGCGTGGTCGGCGTAGGCGCCGCGCGACGTGGACGGGGTCCGGCGGCGCTGGGACGCGAAGGAGGAATACGCAGCCTTCTCATTCTGCTCGTGGAGACGGTCGAAGACGAGACTAGTGGTGGAAACGCTCGATACGGATTCGTGGGACATCCTGGGGTCCTCGGCGGTCGGTTGTCGAGAGGCGGCGGCGGCGGCAGATGGAACGGCCATTGTGAGACTGATATCTCAGCGGGAGCTGATATCGCGCGCCAAGAAAAGGTTATAGAGATGGGATCGAAACTACGTGGATTCTGTCGTGACTTGAAACGGCATGCTGTCTCGAGGCAGCTTCAGCCCTCTTTTGGAAGTGGGCGGAGACGACGACACCCCATGGATCGGAGCGATGTCACGAGACGGGGGTGGTTCACGAGAGAACGAGGGTGAAGGGGACTCAAAGAAACGTCGGAGGTTGTGTTTGCGGAAACAAAAGGACGATCGTGGAGCGAGTCAATGTCGACTGGCGACGATGCGGACAAAGGACGAGAGGAAGCTGGAGGTGTTTGGTGCTGCCCCGGACCCCTGGACTGGGTATGGGATGGTGGATTAGCAGTGGATTAGATTAGCTGGCCTGGACTCCCAGGGCAGTGTCACAGCTGCTGCAGGCCCCCAAGCCCCCAAACAGCGCCCCCAATAGGACCGGGAGCGCTATTCACGGATGTGTTGCACCTAATTGGTGGGCGCTGCGCGGCATGCCCCGCTTAATGAGGTAACATCGCATATTCGTGCTTTATCGTGCTTATCTTCAGATGCAGACCCTGGTAGAAGGATTTCCGTCTTGATGCAACACCTCCGCTTGGGGCAGGACGTTGCTCTCCTTCCTATTGTATCTTGCGCCAAACAAATCAAATTGTCATCGGTTTTCATGTGCTTCATATTACAAACCGATTGTCTTTGGGGACACAGGGATACAGTCAACGGCTCAAGTGAAGGAAAACTCATGTTTTCATTGGGAGAAAGGAAACATCATTGCCGTCTATCGGATCCTAAAAAAGCTCTCATACAGTCCAGTGGTATCAAATTCGCATCCAGGGTCTTCAACAATTCCACACCAAATCACACCAAAAATGAAACCACCTCTCATCCCGCCAAGACCAACCTCACGACCAAAAAAAGACCTCATCGAGACTATGCCCAGGCAGTTATCTGCTCCGAAATCGCCCGTCTTCCGCTATCAATAGCATCGCGGGTTACTCCGCGGCGAGCTGTGGCGCGACGGCGGCGTCGTCCTGGATCTTCTCCACGACGCAGGCGGTGCCGTAGGCGCACGTCTGCGCGAAGCCACCGAGGTCCGCGGCGTCGAAGCGCAGGCAGACGACGGCGTTGCCGCCGCGCTGCTTGCACTCGGAGACGAGACGGCCGAGGGCGTCGTTGCGGCAGTTGTACAGCATCGTCGTGAACCAGCGCAGCTCGCCGCCCGCGAGCGACTTGATCACCATGCCCAGGCTCGCCGCGATGTTGCGCGACCGCACCGAGAGGCCATAGACGGCGCCCAGCGTACGCACGACGCGGTAGCCGGGGATGTCGAACATTGCTAGCGGGATGTATGAGTATGAGGTACATGACGAGTTGGGACAGACGTACTTGTAGTGATGACTCCCCCGGTCTCGGTGAAGCAGTGCAGGTCTGACAGCTCGGGCGGGATGTGGGCGACGTCCTCGGCCTTTGCGTCGCTCTTCCTGCTGGTGAAGTTCATCATGACTTTTTGAATCGTGGTAAGGTTCTTGTCGTTCGGTATAAAACTGTGACTGCGTATATTCTGAATCGGCTTACTTATTTCGTGGTTGATGATGAACTACAGCTCTCAAGAGGACGCTACTGAAGAAGAGCCCAGCAGTCTTATATAGTACCAGCCTTTCTTCACAGACTTCCTAAAACCGGCATAGTTTTGCGTCTGCCCTCTAAAAAGCCTCATAGTTGCTGTCTTCTCACCCATGAGAAAGTGAGGCCAGCAACAGGCTTGTAAGACGGGCATCACAGCCGGCCAATACGCTCGGCCCCACACGGCGCAAGCCCACGCCCGCCATTGGCCCCGCCGCCGGAACGTATTTCGTATCTGCATCCATGAGAAACACGCGACGGACCCGAGTGGCTGGTGCGTTCCCCGCTGCTTGCCGAGCTGGAACCGGGCATCACCATTCGCGAAGCCTGGGCGAGACAGCACATGGGCGTCGATCAGTCGCTAGCCGTCTAATCCTTGCCAGCCACTTGAGGTAGGCGGACTCTTGTCCCGTGTTAGTAGGTACTCTCTGTTTGGTCAATCGAGATGTTGAGAGATATTGTTCTTGTCCCATCCGCATTGGTATGCCAGGCAGCAAGCTGTCTAGTTCCGTTGCCTCGTGCATCTCGACGATGGCGTCATCTGCCCTCACTGACGGATGAGCCTCATGGGAAGCCTCTCACTGTCCCTGCCAAGACCCTACAGGTCTGCCCTGCATTCGTTGATTCAGAATCTCCCTGATAGTGAACCCACATTCAACTTGGATGGGCTAAGGATATCTCAGGTTCAACTTGCAGTTTGGAAGACACGGCTATCTGGGCTTATGGACGGAGAGGAGGCATGAATGAGATGCACTAATGCACAACGAACTCACATTTAACTAACTGCTAAATTTCCATTAACAGTTGACTTTGTTATTACACATCAATATGCACACAAATCACCATTTTCCGCACCGTAGACATGACGTCTATCTTCACCCTCTCGACGAGGCGGCCAATATACCAGCAACCTGTCTTCGGCTCCGTCGGCCCCAGTCGAATTTACCCGGGCGGCTCATCGCAACAGCAAATAGGACGTCGTTCCAGCCGGCCCTCGTCAAACCCCTTACCCCAAACACAGCTATAAGTAGATGACTACCCCAAGGAGCAGATCTCCAGATTGGCGGGGAAATCGCCGGCCAAAACAACTCTGGAGATCAACGCTCGCTAGGAACAGAACCCTCTCTCATCCCGTCTCCTCGGAGCCAAACCGCCGCCATCAGGATCGGGAACGCGCCGGAGCCGCGCAACCGCAATTTCGATTCGCATTCTATAAGAACAGTCACAATGCCTTCGCCTGCTGATCTTACAGAGGCTCATGCCCGCAACAACTCCCTGACCCAATCCACCCAAAAGTCACCACTGCCAAAATGCACCCCCTGGCACTCTCCCTCTTCGCCGCCCCGGCCCTGTCCGCGGTCCTGAAATGCCGGGCTGCCGAGATTCAATGCCCCATCGTCTTCGATGGCCGAGTCCCCGCCGCTGCGACGCCCACCGACTTCGACTCCGCCAACGGCGGCGGCTGGAACCCGTACAACCCGAACTACGTCAAGGGCACGGGCCTCTCGTGGTCCGACATCATCCTCCTGTCCGAGGACGAGGCCGCGCCGTCTCGCTTCGACGCCGACGCCGAGGCGCGCGTGCTCGAGGTCACAATTTCCGACGAGAGCATCTTCAACAACCAGCGCGGGTTTCGGCGCGCGGGCTTGCAGTTCGCCGCCGACAGCAACAACGGCAGCCCCGCCGCCGAGGGAGTCAAGACGCTGCACTTCAGCGTCCGACAAGACCCAGAGAGGTCGTTGAATCTGACGCACGAGTACCTGGTATGTTTCTTTCAGAAGGCACTGCGGCTGAAAGCTTGTGTAATTATTGGGCGGAGTTGTTGACTGGCTTCGTGAAATAGAATGTCTGGCACGAGACGGCGGCCTACGACGCCAACCAATTCAACTTCCAGACCGGCACCATCATCGACCAGGAGGGCCTGCCCAAAGACACCTTCAAGCTGCTGGACCGGAACAATCATCAGGTCTGGTCGACGCCCATGGCGACCGACGGCTCGTGGCAGAATTTTGCCTTGACGCTGGACTTTACCCAAAAGTATGTCCCTCATCATACAATACTCTCAGATGGGCACGTGGGAGTGGGAGCTGACGGCTGACAAACATTAGCACAATCCAAGTATGGTATTCCGCAGGTGATGCGCCGCTCGAGAAAGAGGGAGACATCATCTCGGCCAATCTCGCCGGCAATGGCCAGTATCAGATTGGTATCCTGAAGAAGCCGACGGGCACTAGCGATGTCGTGAACTCGGGGTACCAGTCGCCCAACCTTGACGAGGGTCAGATCTACGGCGGGATCTTCATCGAGGACAGCGCCGACGGTTGCGTGTCTACGTAAGCCCGGTGGCCGGGGCTCGTCTAGTATTATTCGTCTATGTCTATACTCTTAGTCTACGGTGTAAAATTTGCGAGGAATCGATACCAAAGTCTTCGATACCGAAGTCTGGAACCGTGGTGGTGATCAATCAGAAAGCATGTGAAAGTCTCGCGGAATCACTTGCGGACGTCGACGGCAGTGAAACTCGCCTTCAGGGGCGCGACACTTATGACGCCATTGAGCGACGCCCACAGGTCTTCGCCCTCGGGGCTCTCCTCAGCCTGCCGCTTGATGTCGGCCAGCTGCGGCGCCCAGCAAAACTGATAGGTCCGGGCGAGGGCCAACTTCTCAGGATCGGCGGCCACGGGACTGAACAAGCCTCCCGTGATCCACCGGCCCTGGGCGGTGGTCGTCAGTCTCACCGGCCGGTCTGCGATGTCGGCGACCATCGGCACATTGACGCTGTACACGTCGACGTCCGGGTGCCAGTCGCGCACAGGGTCCCCAATCAGGGCGGCGGCGCGCGAGCACGCAGCGCGGATGACTTCATCAGGTTGCACTTCTTTGCTGCCAAAGCTGAGGGCCACCGCGCGCCTCCCGCACTGCGCCGCCTCCATTGCGCCGCCCACGGTGCCGCTGCTCAAGGCGTAGACGGTGCTCGCGTTGCGGCCGTGATTGGGCCCGGAGATGACCAAACCGAAGTCGGCCGGCGCGAAGCCAGTGTGGAAGAGCCCGATCTGGGTACAGCTGGCGGGCGGGCCGTCAACGACGAGCCAGCGGTGGAAACGGTCTTCAACCTCGTCGCAACCGGGAACGTTGCACGGCTTGTCGGCAAAGGAAGCTGGACATCTGCTTGCGGCTGTCAAAGTCTTGCCAACGGCGTGGGCCTTGCTGATCCAGGAAAGTGGCCGGTCGGGGATTACGACAACGGTTGAGTGGCCAGCCTCGTGCAGGGCGTTGATGAAGGGCGCAAAGTAGGGCGAGACGGATAACGGGGGCCCATCATCGTTGACAACCTAGGGCAGTGCATCAGTAGGTGTTCTTCTTGTACGTCATAATGCGTAGTCCCTGATAACGAGGAGCGCGATAGTTATGTAAAGCAATTTACCAAGACCCTCATTTTCGCAAATCGCCGATGCCCTAAGACTCTGTCGAGTTCGGGCTGATATCGTGACTCAAGCAATGGCGAGTCCGACTCCCAGAGGTAGGCTGAGCCAGAGAGGAGAAACAAAGGGGGAAAAAGAAGGCAACCAGGGCCAAGACTAGGCGACCGGGCGACGATTCCGCGGATGGAAGGCGTGTACAGGATGGGTTCAAAAGGTACTGTAGCTGGGCGAGGTATGACGCGGGCTCGGTCGCTCGAACGGGATAGTGGCTGCTTTTGAAGAGGAGCAAGAGGAGCAACTGTTCTGTTGAGCTGCGGACTTGACTTTGGCCGGTGCAGGTTCAATTGCTCCTCGACCTCGACGTTGAGGTCGACCCGCCGACAACGGCCTGCGAATCGGATGGCTTCATCGGATGGATCCACGACACGGATTGAGGCCCGAAGAGCAAAACGGAAAGTAAATAATGTCTCAATTCGGATTGTGAGCCATACAAGGTCACTGAAATGAACAAGACATCCCAGCCGGTGCGCCTCGCGGGGTGCCCAGCACCGGTCCACCGTCCGCCCTACATTGGCGAGGGGGAGGAGGAAAGGGAGAAAGTACCATGCCGTAGCGTGCTGTGTTTGGGGCTTCCGTTGTAAGCCGCACTATATCGGAGCGCTTTCCCCAGTGCCGGCACCTGCTCCAAGGGCAGAAACACACCGAAATGTGCACGGCTCTCCGGCGCTGGTTGGTCCCCCAGTGCACAAAAGCCGCTAGCGGAAAGCACCGTACAGAGACAGGCGGACGGAACCAAGCTTTCGTCCTCCTCCCCCAAACGTCTGCTCACATGTCATCACCGACGCCCATCGTTCCAATCAAGCAACGATGCCAGTGAGGCGCAAGGCTGCATATCGGGCACCGGGCGCACAAAAACATAAGAAGATGGCTGCCCATATCTTTTGCCGCCAAAGGCGACTTCTCTTGCCACATCCAAAGATTTCAATTTGGAAGTCTACAAACACTGCCTCTCCAAGTTGAGCGGCATTGCATCAAGGCTATCTCGATATCACGGCGTGGGCATGTCATACACCAGCAATCACAACCACAACACCTTCTCATGGGCCGGGCAACCTGTCCCGGACCTTGCTAGTCAGCAATGGGGAGAGGGATATGACGCGGCTGCTCAGCCTATGGGCTCTGCCGACTTCCTCGACACAGCAATACCGAGGAACCCTCAGTCAATGATACAGTTAGTGCGACCTGGAGGCATTGACCCAGGAAGACGCTGACCGATTTAGGACGTTCAACGCCGATTTGCCTGTTTCCTCCGCATCACAAAATGTTGATCTCGGTCAGTCGCTCGGGCTGTACGTCAACGGGGCGTCCACTGATTGTCCAGATCTTCCATTTGACCTCGCCATTGGGTCCTATGCGAACAATGATCCCGATATCGATACGCCAGGCCAAAACTCCTACGACATTGCGCCGACGGTCAGCCAAGCCAGCTCCAACGGGATAGACGAGGAGGGATCTACCCTGAGCATGCCTGATGACTTGTACGACACCAGCTTCAACAACAACAGTCAAAGCCCGGCGGCGACGAGCGTCTCGGACGCAATATTCTCACAGAACACCTCCTTGGAGAACAGCCCTGCTATTTTGAAGTGCCCCTGGGTGAGCGAGCACATAGACAACAACAACACCTCGGGAAACGCGCTGGGAATCGTTGCAACTGCGCCCCAACCCGCTACTCATGTTCACCGCGGCTTCTTGGCGGGAGGCGGCACCATTCAGAACGTCGCAAGGAGCTTTCCGCCAAATGTCAGTGCCTTATCGACTGGTCTGTCAAGCCAAAATCACTGCGTTCCAAGTCCCACGGCCGAGTATTGTGAGCACTTGAGCACGCATTTTGCCGATGAGGCTGAACTGTTCGGCCAGTCAAGTTTGGGCGACATGTTCGCATCGAACAGTCTCTTTTCACCCTACCAGAACCAGGTCGGGCCCTCAGTCTTGATTCACCCTCCTGAGGTATCAGACACGATGCAGCGTCACATGGATGACTGCCCGAGCCCGAACATATCCGCGACTTCGAGTATGCACCCCATTGATCACATCCTGCCGGACATGTCTGCGTTTGAGACACCTGGGTTGCAAAGCTTCCAAGACGCTGGATTGCAGACGACTCCTGCCATACTAGCACCGCCTACCCACCTGACTGTTCCAATTCTCGGGCCAGCTTCTAGGCCACGCCCATCAAACGGAACCAGACTGTGCAGTGTCGCTCCTACGAGGGCAACATCATACGCGAGCCGCCCTCGGTCTGTTCCAGTGTCCTCGAGAAACCCTTCTGGAAGATCTCAGCGATCTGGAGCAGAACCCGCGAGAAGTTCCGGGCCTGTTCTTATTGCTTCTAGTATCAGGAGGCGGGCAGCCACTGTCGCGTCTACGAGTACAGATCAGACTGCTAGGCCGGGGACTGCCCGTGGACGTCGGGTCAGGCCGATGGAACCTGAGTCTCGCGCACAAGCTAAGGACGTCCGAAACAAAAAGACCGTTTGCATTCGTTGTAAACACTCTAAGCAAGCAGTATGTTTCTGTTGTCGCAAGATGAGTTCTTCTGCTAACTTTTAGTCAGTGCAAGAGAATCGATAACTCCCCTAACAGCCCTTGTTCCCAATGCGAGAAACATGGGTCGTCGAACAAGTGGCCAGGCCCATGTGTCAAAGCCCACTTTGAAGACATTGTCCTCTCGGGGCCACTCAACTATGTGTGTAAGTTGTTTCCTGACGCCGTAAGCCGATTGCTTCGGCGAGTAATCGAACCTCAAGAGCTTCTTTGCTAACCAATTGGGCAGCTCAACGGGGCATTTACCACCAAACGTTGGACGGTACTAGGCGCATTGCCAAAGAACTCCCGAAAGAGTTTTCCATTGACATCATGCTGGATATTCTAGCCCGTGTACAATGCGACTTCGACATTAAAGTCTACCGAGATGGTCGACCGCTCTATGTCTTAGACTTGGACGCATGCCACGACTTTCTCTCTAACGTGAGACATCAGGATGCAGTTGACACGGCTGATAGCTGGCAATCTTTTATCGACTATGGAATTTTGCGAACAAATTCCAAGAACGACGAGTGGGAGAGCTGCATGACATCTCTTGCGCTTCCCAGGGATGACCCGCTAGCCCTCCTTTGTGCCCTCACCAACATGCCCAGCCGCACGAGATTCTCGTACGTATTCAAGGGCCTTGGGATGGTACAGGAACAATTTCTTGATCCCGAGAACCCCGCCGAAGCGGACAACCTGATATTGGCGGCCCAACTGTCACGGATCATCTGCCGGAAAGTGGAAGTCAAGGGCTACGGACACCTACAGCGCGCACTGCACAAGTCGGACGAGCTGAAGGAGAACGAGATCCTGCCACTCCTGCAGCGGTTGGGCTGCATCCTACTCACGCTGCGATGGCGGTACTCGTGGTGGAGAGTGGTTGGCGACGGCGACGACGACGACGCGGCGAGAAAGCCCTTTGAGGTGCGGGTCCAGACGCTCTGCTACGCGCTGTACTTTTACTACTGCAGCGTCCGGCGGAAGCTGGCAGCATGGACGAACGTCGACGCCCTGCGTGGTGTCTTCTCGAGGTACCAGGACACCGCGGCCCAGGTGTGGGACGACTTTCCCGGACTCGAAAACGTGGAAGCGTTCGAGACCTGGATGCGGCGGGGCGAGAAGCTAGTGTACGAGGCGGGGGTCCCTCGGGTGCTGGCGTCGACGGGCCTCTTGAGGATGATTTAGGCCCAATGACTCGTTTGTCATTTGTATACCAGCTTGGTTTTCTCGATATTGGGCATTTGCGTCCAGGCGTTCTGGGTCCGGAAAGTGTGGAAACGGGTGGGACAAACAGCACGCCCAAGACGGCTTTGATCGGGTGCGTCCGCGCGTGCATGAGATACCATAGAAGGGGCGTTTCTGGAATGGAATACGGACACCTGTCACTTGGGCCTGGCGGTTTGGGTGCGTATAGAGTCAATAGACTGGTTCTGGACCAAGGAAATATCACATTCGGACTGTGTTTTCTGACTTCTCTCGCGGCCTGAATACTACGTGACGACGCGTATATGAGAGAAACGATGGGGCGCATCGCAGATAGCCCTAGCCCTCGCCGCCCGAGCCAGCCCTGATCTGATGTTGAGGCGAGCAAGCTCTGAAAGCTGCTGGTTGTTTGTTGTTTGGTCCAGTTCTGAAGTAACGGAGAACAGCAAAACGGCACATGTCGAGATGCGGTGGCCTACCGAGGCGTGGCCCCCAGTTCATGTATCACGGCATATCTGAGTCAAAGCCCCCTCCCCCAGTTGCCCCTCGACTGATGCCGTCGTGAACTGCTCCACCAGACCGCAACTGATCGCCGGCGACGCCAACCCCGAAGCCGCCTAGCGCCGCCCAGCTTCGAGCTTACTGTGCGTGTACTAAGTAGCTGGGCCGCCTTGGTGCGCGTGGGAGAGGAGACCTGCCAACTTCATGGAGGGGAGGGACGGGCATGCTGCGTCGAGGAGGGGAGGGGACCCTGCACTCCTTGATTTCCATTCCCAGCCATCTGCATTTTTGCCAGTCACGAAACATTTCTATCTGAGAGAGACAAGAACGAACAATACGAGGCAGCTCAGGTAGGTACTTTGGGATTTACCACATATAGACACACATATACTCCGTACACACACACACACACACACACACACGAATAGAAGTCACTATATGCGTAAAGGTAGCAAATAAACAGCGGTGTAAAATAGCAACTGCAAGGGAGAATGAGAGACAGGGACGTGCACGGTCCAATTGGCCCGATCTCACAACGCTGCCCCTCCCCTCGGGTTCCCTCGCCCGCCGACGAACCACAGAACCACACTGGGATTCGCAGCAGCGAACAAAGCACGCACCATGGTCCAAAATGCCCACATTCCAACACACATCCGCCCATTCCCCGTCCACTCAACGCACAACGAGGATTTGCCCAAAAAAACAAATTCCCCGGCACTAGACAGCACAGGCTGCGAACGCAAGAAACCTATCGCTCGCATCGGCGGCTTACTTGCTTGCATCCTTCATTAAAAGAACCAGGCAAGGCAAGGCAAGGCAAGAAAGAAAAAAAAGGGCTCCACGATCCATTGCAGTTGCAGGGCCCCCAGTAACGCACTTTGCGGTCCAGACCCCATTTCAGGCTGCTGCTGCTGCTGTCATGTCGGTCTGCGCTTGTTCAGACAACAGACAGACAGACAGCATTTGCAAATTCTCCATCCCATTGCAAGGCGAACGACTAACTAACGGTGGGGGGTTCCATTCTCGTTTATCGACCGTTCGTCAATCGTCGTCAATTAAAACCCATGAACAATCCCGTCATAGCTTCTGCCCTTTGCTTTGCCCACTCTTCCCAAGCTTAAGCTAAAGATCCTTCCTAATAATTCACCGTGCGCGCGCGTGCGAAAAGGAAACGAACGCCACCACATTAATAGCAACCTTGGAACGACTCAGACAACTCCCTACCTAGTACCCCCGGCGTCGCATTCTCCAGCCTCGCCTCGCACAAGATAGAGAAACAGGGTGGATTCTTCCCATCCCGTCTCACTACCACCCACCACCCACTGCAAACCCACAATCCCCTTCCCCTTCTTCCTCCCCCTCCTCCTCCCCTCTCACAAAGACGAAGGCTCCACGAGACAGATCGCGCAACACCCTCAGCCCTGTCTCATCCCTACCCAAACGCGCGCGCACACACCAGCGCGGCTCCCTACCTCACCTCACCTCACCTCACGCACCCTCTCACGACATCAAGAAAAGGTAGATAGATAGGCACACAATAGCAACAATGGGCTTCTTCGACTTCGACACGGGCAGCGTTGTCTCCGCCCGCTCCTCCCACTCCCGCCGGCACTCCTCCCACCACGGCTCCAGCTCCAAGAAGCACAAGCACCGCTCGCGCTCTCGCTCCTCCACCCGCAAGCGCCACTCGTCGCCCGGCATCGCCGCCTCAATCTTTGGCGGGGGCGGCAGCGACCACGGGAAGCACAGCTCTTCGCGCTCCTCCTTCTTCGGCATCCCCAATGCCTCACGGTCGTCGTTCTTCGGCTTTGGAGGTACGTTCCACACACATCTCAACCCCCCCCCCGAGAAGGCAGACATGCCTCCAAGACAACCCAAAAACGTGTAACAATGGGCACTGACTTACCATTGCAGGCCGCCCCTCGTACTACAAACGCTCCCCGCGTAGCTCCTTCATCCAAAAGACGCTGAAGCAGGTCAAGCGCCTCTGGCGCGACCTCGTCTACTACGCCAAGAAGCACCCCTACAAGGTCGTCGCGCTGGTCATCATGCCCCTCATCACCGGCGGCTTCCTGACCGCCCTGCTCGCCCGCTTCGGCCTGCGCCTGCCGCCGGGGATCGAGCGTATGATCGGCATCGGCGCGAAAGCCGCCCAGGGCGACTCCGTCGGCCTCGTCGGCGAGGCCATGCGCATGGCCTCCGGCGGCCTCGGCAACCGCGGCGGCTCCGTCCACGTCGAGCGCGGCTACGACGGCGACTACTCTTGGGAGCGCCGCAGCGTCGCTCGCGACGACGGCGGCGGCTGGTCCGACGGCATCATCTCGGGCGTCGCCAAGATGTTCGTCTGAAGCTGAGCCGCCGGGAGGGGCGAGCGAAGCGCTGGCGCGTGAATTTCCTCTGGTTTTTTTTTGTTTGGTTTTCATTGTAGTACCCCAGCAGCCTGCCTGGTCCGGCAGGCTCACCAGGTTTGATATCATTTCTGGGAAGGCAAATTGTCGTTCATTGTGTTTTTTGGGGCGTTTGGGTACATCATTACGGGTTATATCATTTCTGGTTCGTCCCGTGCACAGTTCCGGGACCAACCCTGCGGGAGCTCGAACCATATTATATACCTAGATATGCACGGTTGCATATGCTTTCAGTATAGACGAGACAAGAGACGAATTCATGACCACATGGCCCGCGAACGTGATCTGTAGCCAAAGTCTAAATCGCGAGTAACACGAATACGATGTGAGCGAGGGCTGGAGACAAGGTTGATTAAGGAGTAATTCTCTATAATGCATGCAAAACACGGTTGGTAGACTTGGGTAAACTAGTAGCGGGTGACCATCACTTCTTCTTTTTTCTGCTCCCCGATCCGACCGGCTTCCGTTTGGACGGCGAGGTGTTGGACGACTTCTTGCTCCGCGACGACTCGCGTGTCGGTGCCCGGGATGAAACCTCCTCGACGACGATGGCTTCTCTTCTGCCGCGGGATCTTGTCACTGGCGGCTGCGGCCGCGCCGGCTGGACGATTTGAGCACCTCGGTTGAAGTCGTCGCTGGTACTCTCCTCCTCCGCACTGCTCTCTTCGCTGCTCTCCTCGCTGGATTCTGATTCGGTTGGGGGTGCCGCGGACCTGGCACCCCGCACTGGAGGTACAGCAGAAGTACGCCTTCCGTCCGTAGAGCCGGATGCGTTTCGTCGGGATATAACGCTTGCTTGGGCGCCGGGGCCTTCTGTCTGGAATTGAAAAGGATCGACGCCGGACCGTGGCCTCGACATGGACGATGATGAGGAAGCAGATGTCCCCGACGGTTGACGGCTGCGGGAGGCGTTGGGGGGCGGAAAGTATCCCACCGGTGGCAGCGCGGATCGGCCTTGGACCTCAGTGAATGTACCCGGAGATGGATGACGCGGCAGGTCGTCCTCGGCAGACATCGCTGCGGCCAACTGCGACAACGGGACGGAGACACGGTGCTCCTTCTCCTTACGGCGCTTGCGTTCTTGCTTGCGGGCCTCCTTTTCCATGCGTTTCTTCCGTCGCTCGAGCGCCGCCATCTGCTCCGGGCTGAGCTGGACATCTGCCCTGCCCTTCTCTTGGGCCCGCCGGATGCGAGCGAGAGCTGTGTGCACCAATGCTTCTTCCCTCTCTCTCGGCGATAGCTGATCCCAATCAATATCCTCTTCGTCGTCCGAAGAATCGTCCTCGCTGTCCTCTTCACTGTCCTCCTCGCTATCGTCGTCTGATTGTTGATAATCGAAAGCCCTCCGTGACGTGCCCGCCCTGTCACCCAAGTCTGTACCCGTAAAATGAAGAGAGTCGCTGGCGAACCGCTGCCCTCTCGAAACCAAACCAACGCCTTGTATATCCGAATCGTCCTCTTCCGTTTCTAGCTCCTCGACAACCCTCCGTCCGTCTTGCCAATACCCCTGGTGCGCAGCCCCCTGTTTCCTCCGCCCGCGCCTCGATGGTCTTCCCCATTGGGGCGCAAATTTGGGAGCTCGCGGCCGACCATCTAGACCGCCTCCCCGGAAAAAGCCTCATCGATAGGCTTGTCCATAAAAGCGGCGTGGCCGAGGATGACCACGCCGGAAGCACCGATGAGCCAGAGCATCGTCGAGAAGGGCGACGCGAACAGGCCCACGGGAATGGCGATGACGAGGAGACCGGTCCAGAGCTGGGAAGTGGAAGCCCGGAAGGTACCGATCTCGAGGTCACGGCCGTCGAGTTTGCCAATGAGAAACATGCCTGCAATGACGAAGATGATGTCGAACAGCAACAGCCAGTTGGTCAGCAGCGCGTAGACGCTGAGCATGAGGAAGACCACGCTATAGTTGCTGGAGAAGTGGGAGAGGTTGTAGTTCCATCGCGACTGGACCTCGCCAAAGTTGGCGGGTTTGGAGAGGCGCTTCATGTCGAAGAACTCGGAGACGGGACGCAGGTTGGCGAAGCGGCCACTCAAGCCGCCGGCGCGCATGCTGTTGAAGCGATCCTGGATGTTCAGGCGCGACGTCAGGGCGTCGATGGGGAGCTGGATGCGAGCCATTGTGTCGGTGTCGGGGGGTTAGGGGATGATGCTGTTGATGAGCAAGGGATGTCGGGAGAAAAGCGAGCTGTCGAGGTTGGACGGGCCGCTGGGTTCGCTCAGGAAAGGACTGTATTCTATTTAAGCAGGTGCAGGTTAGTTGGATGTGCAGGGTCGCAGAAGTGAAAATGGTGGTGGTTTTGAAACATTTGAGACTGTTCAGGCCATGTGTCTTTTCAGCTCCATTCCACCCGGGATTAGCTTTTTTGATGCGAGCGACAGACACGTGCGTAAGTCGATGCGCTATTGGACGGCGATGGCTGCTGGCTCAAAATGGCAAATGACGAGTGTAGAGGGCGGATGACCAGCGGAATGAATGCTTACCCGTGAACGCGTAGGTGCAGGCGGTGCAGTGGCTCGCGAGGGCGATGAAGTCGATGTTGTCGTGATGGCAATTCGTAGGCGTGAAGAGGCTCGGGACTGGAGGCCAAACTTTTTTCCCGTGTTTTCTTTTTTTAAATCTCGGCTCGTTTGCTGGATCCGTAATCTCGTCAATCCGGCTCAGGGGTCTTGTGGTGATTTGCACTAAAACGGCACGGCTCCCACACGTCTGGTTGGCGCTGGAGAAAGGGGGCCCCTGTCCGATTGTTCGTGGAATGGGCTCAGCGCAGTGAGAGTGAGATCTGGGCTAAGCTGCGCCGGGCAGTAAGGTAAGGGACGCGCGGTGAGGACGGCAGGTGCCAGATGGAAAGAAGGTGGACAATGGACGAGGGCAGAGGGAGAAAAATGCAAGGGAAGGCCAGTCAGGTACGGATGCCCTCTAAAGTTTAACGATAGAGGTACCGTAGCTGCAAGGCGCGGCAAGGAGGAAGTCTCCTTCCTCCTCAGATATGAGGCCGCGACGCTTCTTTGCTGGGGGTGGTCTGCGCCCAACTCGGCCCACTCTTGGCCCGTGACGTTTTGTTTCCTCCCTGGGAAGAACAAAGTCACCGGCACAGATGAGGCATATCGCGACGTTCCCTTCCGACTCTGGCGGTCGATGAAGGAGAAAAAGATGGCAGACGCAGGAGGGGGACCTTAGAAGATAAAGGAGGGGATATGTGGTAGGTTAATGAAGGAAGGAAGCGGCGGCGAGCTCTGACCGCCCCTCTCGCACGAAAGCAGATTTTTCCAAGTCTGGTGTAAGGCAAACCGGCGGCAGTGGCTATCTGAGTTTCGCGTCTGCTACCTTGCGCTGCCTTGCATTCCCTCGCTCCATGTCTCTGCCTGACGTGTGGCAGTGGCAGTGGCAGACGCAGACGCCGAGCGACCTCTTCGCAGTACGGATTGGGCCCTGTTTCCTGGTTTTCCTGCCTGATGTGATGCTGCTGCCGCGGCCGCCCAGCCGCATCCGGATGGAGAGCTACACTACCTACCTACCTTACCTAGCACACCAGCGCGGAGGACAGCTCGAGTCGGAGCGACATTGGAACAGACGGGATAGGACAGTCGATAGGCCGGCTGGGGCACTTATGCACGGCACTGGCAAGTGAGAGCCGGCCAAGTCGTCTGAGGCGGTCGAGTGCTTCCACACCGCATATGCGTCGTATATCGCGACGAAGCCATATGGGATCCGATGCCGTTCTTGTGATGGAACACGCGGAGCGGTGGGAGAGGCCGGAGGGGGAAGCTGCGATGGAAGCAAACGGGCGGCCAATGACGGGCTAGTAGTACCTAATAATTGGCTTTGGATGCGAGCCCGAGCGGCCCTGCCCAGGGAAAGCCCCAGATGCAGATGCCCGAGTGACACTAGAAGCAGCCACCGGCCGTCAGAGCACTGGGGAGAGCTGGGTGTTAAGGTAATCGTGACATGACGCCAATCAACACTCCTCAGCTACCTACCGACTACCTACCTGAGAGTATCTTTGAGGTTGGCTAGAAATTAACTAAGGCAGTGTAATGGGAGGAAAGAAGGGATGACGGGCGAGCCAGTGTGTCGCAGCACACAAGCGCACCTCACCAGAACGGCCTCGACCGAGCGCATACATCGCTTCACGTGCGCGGCGGCGACGAGGTGCCTTCTGGTCTGGAAACCAACATTCGACGGACATGCCAACCAACGTCGCGAATTGGAGGCTCGTCCACGTTCGTGTCAAATCGCGGGCCGTCTGGCATCGGCGGGGAAGACGAGACCAAACGAGTCAACGACGCAGCTTGTGTGGGTAGCTGAGGTCTGCCAAGAGGAGGAGGCATGAACGGGGTACCTTATTTGGGCCACCTCTTGCCATTTGCTCCAACATACTATCACATATTGCTTGTATCCCTTACCTTCCTCACAGAGATGCACATGACTGCGATTTAGATGATTGAGGTGCTGCTGCGATTGGGCCTCTCCATCTTTGTAGCACATTCTCGGTCGGGATAATGGGCTGGCCAATTAAAGGAAAATGGAATACTGTGATACAATAAAATAACAAAAATCAAGCCCCTCGGAGAATCCAAAAATACCTAACCTGCCATAGGTACGCACCTACCTTGAGAAGTCAGGTAAGGTAGGTATCAATAAAGCAAGAGCAAGAGCAATCGCCTCCCGCCCCTCGCTCGCCAATCACGGGTGATGGCGCGGCAGCCACGAAATGTGGAATGTGCCTCCCTTCCCCGAGCCGCCGTTTGCTTGCTTCTTTCCTTACCTTTTACTTCCACTTCGTACCGCACCTCTTTCTTTCCTCGGGTTGTTTCCAGGTTCTGTTTCGTCGTGTCCTTCCGCCTCCGAGCCGACCGATCACAGTCGCCCCAACTACCTGCCTTACGCAGTAGGTGAGTGAATGCACACTCGCAGGGCGGCCGGCGTCGCCCACCAACAATGCAAAAGCAACCGATCACACACCAACGCCGACTAACGCCAACACCAAGCTCCAACAATCCAACCCCAAAACGAGCCAACAACCAACGACATCGCGGCCCCACACCCTCACTCCACGCTTCCATGTTCGCTGCTGGAGCCCTGATCATCATCTCGGAGTTCTGCAGAGGTCCACTCGGTCAAAGCCAGGTTCCTTGACTCAGGATTTCGGACGACCCACGCGGCCGCCGCGGTGAGTTCGCACACCTAGGTCAACATGGAGGGTCAAGAAACGCAACACGTAGGGCCGATTAACAGATTAGCAACCCTTCTACTCTCTTCCTCTGGAGCCTCTGGAAGTCTGGTCTGGGGGTAATTTCTTGCATGGATATGGATGCTGAACAGCACCTTCTCGCCCGCTTTCCCGCGGTTGCGTGCTTGCTGCTGCTGCGCGCTGCTGCCCTTGCTCACGGCGCTCCTTACTTGCCCTTGCCTTGCCCTCCATGCCTCCATCGTTAGTTACTCTCCCTGACCTTGCACTTCACACCAACCCAACAATCCATCCATGAAACTTGCGCTCCCGTATCCGTGCAATATTGCAACCAACATCATCTCCCGCCGCTGCTCATCACCATCACCCACCTGCTGACCCAGGTTAGGTTTTCTCTCTCTCCCTCTATTTCTTAGGTTGTTTATAGAGGGTGCTAAAAGAGAGGTAACATGCTCAGCAACCCCGTCTCGCCTCGCCTCAGGTACCTCAAAAAGACCCAGTGGTCGCGATCCATGGTCATCTCTACTACTACACTACCTTCCGCACTGCGCGCGCGATATTACATAGTATCGGGATGGACACGCCCGTTCCCCCCAATCCTTGCCGTTCCGTCGACCCCCTCCCCGTCCCCTCCGATCTCAATCCCTCAGGTCCAGAATTCGGATAATCAGCAACGGGGCAACTTTTCTATTCTCATCTCAACACGTACTTCGTACAGCGCATCATACAGACGATCCCAGACATCCCCGACAGACACACACACACACACGGCGCATAACCGCACCACACACACGCGCTACATGTCGTGTTTGCTTCGCTGCTTGCTGCTCTTGCTACAGCCTACTGCTGCCGCTCCTGCTCGTCCATCACATCTCATCCCTCACTCCCGCCAAGTGCACTTGAGGGGCCACACCCAGACATCCTGACACCCCCCTACCACCCCCCCGACCCCCCGGGACAAGAGGCACTCCCCTCCTGCTCAACGCCGAACTGGGCGTGCCGTGCTTCCCCGGGATTGGACAAACAGCATGAACCCCCGCCACTCTCACCAGATGCGTTGCAGGAACGGGAATATACGTACCTTGCCCTTTTGTGGTTGTTTTGCGACAGCATAGATGCTGTTGCTTTCTGCTGGTGGCTGCTGCCGCTGCTCATGCTTGCTGCTGCTGCTGTTCACGCGGTTGCTATTGCTATTGCTACATCCATCTACATGGTACCTACCTTGCCGTTCGGATACATTGCAGATACCCTTGGGCCAAGGTAAATGCCTTAATCCACCTTTTCTCTTCCTTCTCTACAAAAGGTACCCAGACGACCTGCCTTGCCTAGCTAGCTACCTGCTACCCGCTACCTGCTCCTCGCTCCAAGAAACGGAGGTCGCTCGGTCCTGACGCAACTCCTCCCCAAGCGAAAGTACAGTGCTGCATGTGCCGTACGTACGGGCACCGGTCCTGGAACCTTGACCTTGACCTGGACCGCCGCCGTCCGGCTGCTGTTCACTGCTGTTCGCTGCCGCTGCCGCTGCTTTCCTCTCTCGCCTTTGCTTTGGCCTAGGTTGGTTGGTACGGAACGCTGGCTTTGGTTGGCGAACAGGCTGGCTGTGACTGGTCTGGTTGGCTTGCGGGCTGCCCTGAGTGGGAGAAAAGCAATAATTATCTCTCCTGGTTCCAGAGAAACGACAAACAACCGAGAGCCAAAAGGGTCTTCCGTTTTTCTCGCAAACTCCTTCTCCTGACCTTTCCGTTGGGGGCCGCTATGAAATGAGCCTGCCTCCCATTTCTTTCCTCCTTCAACCATCCTGCATTGCTACCATCTCTCCCGCCCCAGCTTCATTCTCATGATCAGCAAGTAGTCGGCCGTCTTGCTTGACAGACGAGACGAGACGAGACGATCGATAGTCACCCGCGCCGGCCCGGTACCAGCCTGTTTGTCCGCCGCTGCGCAATTAACGCGCTATGCCTCCAGCCAAGCCTGAAGGTTTGTCCCGTTCTGATCTCTCCATCTCATGAATTGACCCGTCTTCTGTTTGCTTGCCTGCGTTTTTTCCCCCGTTCGGAGCGGTAGGCCGAGCCAGCCAGAGACACTTGTTGGTTGCGATACAACGGCCCCCGCGATACGAGGAGGATCGAAAGGACAGATTCGCGTTCTGGGGAAAAAAGAGAGACAACGGCTGATTAAATTCCAAAAGAAGCAAATCCATCCATCATCATGGCCCCTCCAACAGTCGCAAAACGGCCGCACGCCGCAATGAGCAAGGGCAATCCGCCGAATATCGAACCGCAGCAGATATGGTAAGTTCATCAAGGCAATTCGGCGCCTTTTGTTTTCCCGCAGCTGCGCTGCTCCAGGAGCCAGCTCCGTTCGCGACTCTCTTTGCGCAACCCCCGCTAACACGTGCCATCTCAAGGGCCGAAGAATTGGCCAACTTCGACTGTTCAAAGTATGATTATATCCCGACCGACGACGGTGGTTTTTGGAGGCTGCAGCAGCATATCATGCTCGGCCAGCCCCCGCCACAGCTCCCCCAATTAATACCCCATTCGGCCACGAACAGGTCGCCTGTCCAGAAGGAGGACCAGTACATCTGCTTGTCGGCCGCATGCCCTTCGAAGCCCTTCAAGAAGAATGCCGACCTCGAGAACCATTATAGACAAGCACACGCCGACGGCCAAACCCAGCCTTCGCCCGCCCTATCACTCAAAGACATCACGCCCGCCACGAGCATCAGTAATCCGAGTCCCAAGATCAGCACCAAGGCCAACGCAGCCAGCAACAGCAATGCCAAAGGAGGAAACGCAGGCCCGGGGAACAGGAACAACAGCGTCGCCGGCGGGACGGGCAAGGAGAAGGACGGTGTGTTCCACTGCGATTACCCGGCCTGTAATCGGCGCAATGATGCGTTCAGTCGCAAGGACCGCTTCCGAATCCACCTCACAGAAGTTCACAAGGAGGATGTCAACAAGAAGGGCGGCGAGATCACGGACGACTGGCTGCAGACGCGCAAGATCTACCCCCAATGGTGGCGCTGCACAAAATGCCTCGAGAGAGTAAAGGTCCTCGACAGCGGCTACGAATGCCCTCGGGATGGCACCAAGTGCGAAGACAAACGTCGCGAGTTCCGCGAGAAGCAAGTAAAACTACAAGGCATGTGAGGACACGAATTCTGCTCCATGCGACAGCAGTGACTGGTCGCATCCGCTCCCCACGACGGATGGGGGGAGGCGGGAGGTATGGGATATCAAAAACGGAGTTTTCATCGCATAAAAGTTATCTCCTGCGGGATGACGGAGAGGCGTTGTGCCGGCCGATTCCAAGGTCTGGTTTTGTTTCTTTCGTTGGGCGGGCCGGGAATCATCAAAGGATTGGGAAATGGCATTGGGACTCTCGGGAGGGATTTTTATTCTTTTTTTTTTTCTCATCGTCTTCTTTTTAGCTTGGACGCTCGTTGGCATTGTGATACCGTTACGGGCTTCGTCATTGCGTCTGCGACAGTCGGCCTCTTTTATTTTTTTTTATTTGGACGTTCTTGTTCTTGGTGGGCACCAGCCTTTCTAGGAATGATGACACGATTAGGACTTTTTTTTTCTTCTGTCTTGCGTCTTGCGCTCGATGCGAACCCGAGGGGTCTTACGTACGTGCCCCTCTTGGCCGAAGAGAGACCGCCCGACGGCCCCAGGCGATCCGGTCTCACCGGGGCTCCACCGAGGTCGACCACGTCGCCATCCATCCATTGATCCATCCATCAATCCCTTCATTCGGCTGCTCGCACTTCAGCAGCAGCAGGAAAACAGGAATACCGAAGTCGTACGTGCATTGGCCAACGGTCCGAGGTCCGAAGACCGCGAATCCCAATGGACCGCGGCCCCCAAAACTTTCCTTTGCAGCAGGGCCTGGGGCTAGTATACGGCGTATTAACACTAACACACACTCTCACACACTAACTAATACTCGCTATTTCCCAATATCCCACACCCCCCGAATAATGCCCCCGAATAATCCCTCCTTCACCCCCGCGGGCCAGGGTTCGTTCGAGAACAGGTGGTCTGATTTACGGGCGGCGCGGTGGTGCTCAGCTCAGCCTCCAATCTGGCGGTCCCCATCCTCTTGCAGGTACCCAAGCCGGGCGTGATGGGACGGGCTGCAAGCACTAAACAGAGGAAGAAAAAAAAAATTATGCGGAACCCACTCCTCCCTCTCTCCCCTCACTGACTGCTCTCCCCGCGTAGCATATCGCGACCCAGACGGGAGGGGGGAGGGGGACGGGGAACCACACAGCATCCGAGATACCGATCATCCCAATCGAGGGCCCTTGTTCTCGGGACAGACCTCGCTGCGCAACCTCTTTGAACAACATCATTCTTGGAGGGGAAGGGAATAGTGTAGGTAGGTGATATATTTTGATGCGTGCTTGCTTGCTCGCCCCCCGATGACGACGAGCGAGACTCAGCATGTGGATCGCACGCTGGATTTTGTTTTTTTGTTCTTTTTTTCGCGCGATGGTTGCGATGGATCGCAGAGTTTTTTTGGCTACACGGGATCCCACGGGAAGGATTCGAGGTGTTTGTTGGGGACGGGCGGGCTTGGCGTGCGTTTACCACACTGCGCGAACCGACGATGGAGGACCTTTTGCGACCAGGTACAGCTTTGGCAGCTTTGACGAAACAGCAATATCGTAAAGTTAAAGCCAGCTTAAAATACGACCTTCCGCTTTTCTCGACGGGCAGTTTTTCTGCTGGTCTCGCAATAATGGGACACTGGCGGACGTAAACAGAGAGAATAGAGCCTCTATCCAATAGTCAACACACTGACCTTGAATGTCTTCTTTTTTTTTGGAGGTGAATGGGAGGTCTTTGATGGTAAATATTCCGAACGTGGAAGGTCGTTTTTCGAACTGGCTGGAATTACTCGACGAAGACCTACACAACGAAGACCTGTCTGTGGTGATGGATTTTGGTTTTCATCTATCAAGGTCCAAGTTCTTTCTCTAGTCATCCAGATGCCCGGCTCTGGGAGAGTGCCTGGTTCTGTGTGACCGCGACGTCTTGCTCCCCGAGCCTCGTTTGTTCTAGGAGACTGATGGATGAACGTGTGAAGGACGAGGCTGGGCTTGCCTTCTGACGAAGTGGCTGTGTCTCTTCCCTCTGGCTGGTGCTGGTCTTCGTTGCCGACGTTAGAGTTCACACGATCGTTGAGAGCTTGTGCTTTTTTTGTCACTTGTTGCTTTCTACAGCGGTGTGTCCGGCCTCTTCAAAGTGGCGTCCAGCGAAGGCAGGAAGAGGAGAAAAGAGTATTTGCGGGAGGTTTGTTGGAACTTACAATCAGAGAAAGGGTAAGCTGGTCCTGACGGTATTGATATTTGTGAATGGCGGCGTCCGGCGAGTATTCAAACAAATACTTACTTGAAGAACTGGCGGAGACAGAAGAACGAGTTGAAGATAAAAGGGCGAGAATCCCATGTCCAGAAGTCCCCGTTGAGAGTGCAACTATCTTTTTGGTTTCATTCTTCAGTCTCCATCACATCCACACCTGGATATCAAGTGTATACATCATGTCTTCAAATTCTTCTGACCTCGACTCAGTCCTCCAATATATAGGATTTGCCTGTTGGCCCCAATCTTCCCAGGCAGAGATGCTCGACTGTCAAGGCTTGTTTTGGGTCGCTTCAGGTTTACGCCACGTCAATCAACGTGACCGGAGAAACGTCACGATAGTTTTCAGGGTCCCAAGGGTCCAGGGGTCTCAGGGGTATTGTACCCGTCATAGTGAACACTGACGGGTGCCTGAAAGTATCGCGGCTTACAAAAAACTTAATTCGGGTCAGTCGTGGCGGCGGCACATGAGGCTGCGAGCGTAGCATCTACGGTACTTGGTTGTTCCCGTCGTGGCTACCTGTAATTCGCCGTTCTCTCAAACTATGGACATATTTCTCCGGTTCGTCTCTGCCATGCCAACCGTCAAGGTTGATCTTGGTCTCGTCGGCGGGTGGTACGGAAAGGGGGTCGATCTCGTGTCAACGTCCCTAGCGTCGAGCTGAGCTGAGCCTGTTGGCTGCCGTCTGTCGTCTTCCCCTCTATCTCGGTCTGGTTACTGTAGCCAAAACAATGTTGACTAGGAGACGAGATCTTGTGTCCGCGTCCGATATCTTGCTCCCGCGGGCTTCACTAGTTGAAGCCATTCTGATTGGTACTTGTTCAACTTGGACAAGAACAAAAGAGCAATTCAAGTCTGGCAAAACTCTGTCATCACCGGACTGTCTCTCCCCGTCTTTGCCTGCGTTGTATCTACCTCTCTGGCTTCGTCCGCCGTGTCAATGACCAATCATGCCGTCTTGCAAGTGACCAGAGGTGTGATTCACCAACTCAAAAGCCGGCCCAAAGCCAGCTCCGCACTGTCTCGAGACAGACGCCGCACCAAGAGAAAAACTTTGTTGCGTCCTGGCTGTATCTCCGATCCCTCTCTGCCTGATTTTTACCCTTCTGGCCTGTCCTTATTGTCAATTGTGCCCTCTTCACGACCTTGTAGGGGAGGTCCAGAGTCTACCCAGGTGCGCGGCTGATTGGGACCGTGTGTGAATCAGATATATAACGAGGGCGGGCATCCCACCTGTAGAAAGAATCCCTCTTGGAAACAACACAATCCGTCTTCTGTCCATTCTTCTGTCTTCAGCCTTTCTGTCCAGCCAGGTACGCAGCGGAGATCCGATATAAAGACAACGAGAATTCAGTTTTCAGAGATCCCTCTTGGAAACATACACGTCTGTTTTCTCTCCATTCTTCTGTCTTGGAACTTTTCCACCATCTCCGGCTTCACCATCTCCGACTTATTCACTTGTCTCCAACGAACCTCCCCAGACTTCAGGCAAGTATTTATTTGAATGCTCATCGGATACCACCATTCACTAACATTAATACAGACGCCATGTGCATTTGCAAGTTTACATACTACCAGTGCCCGGAGACCGAGGCTACCAAGAAGGCCTTGGTCGACAACCCCGACAAGGAGGAAGTCTACGTCCCCGATATGTGTGAGAACGCGATGACGTATATTCTCCGTGATCTCACAGATCAGGTGGAGTGACGATCATATCGTCGGGGGGGTATGCAGACCCACGTGCATATGGCAATCGTTTACTGCGCCCACCCTTACGGCTGCATGTGCGGTCATCAGATCCAGGATTTGCCACAAGTTGAAGAGCACGTCGACGGGAGCTGCCCGTACTGCCTTTCGATACCGCAGGACTTCCCCCGAAAGGTTTTGCGTCGCACAGAGCAGAATCAGAATGGGCACGAACGACTGAAGATGCGTTCCATCTTCAACCCAGAGAAAACCAACTTGGCTTATATCAACCAAGTTGTTACCTTGGCACGACATTCCGTATTCCGCCGACTCGAAAACTTCAACCTGGTGAATGAGGATGGTTACTGCCAACGAGAGGTTACTCAACAGATACGGCCCGAGCGGTTTTGCCGCAACGACGACGAACATTGGGCCGGTAACGAAGAGGTTGGAGAAGAGGGTGCCGTCGCCCGGTACTGCCGGTGCGTCGACCAGCTCTCGCCCGAGTACTCCAACCTAGGCAGAGCCTTACGAATGCGGGAAGCCGGTCTCATTCTCGAGCGACACAAGCATTACGTCCATCGCGCTGCTGCCGACCCTGAGCCGACCGATGACCCCCTCACAAGGGCCTGGAGAGCACATCTCACCGACAACTTCCTCTGGCGTAGGGAGAGCTGTTCCTTTAGCTCACAAAACATCAAGGGGGGGCTTTTCCACGTCTCGCCAAACGAAGAAGCTCGGCTTCTCGAAGTCACGAAATGCCTCAACAAGGCCGTCAATGGAAGATTGGCCAAGTTGAATACCATGATCGAGAAACAGGAAGTCTCCGTTCGGGCTCTCGTCGTCCGCCCGGTGCTTCGCTGGGTGGCTTACGACAGCGGCTTATCAGATGAACGCGTCTTCAGCATCGCGCGCGATCTAATCTTCTGGTTCATGTACGCCGGCGCCTCATACGAAAGAGACGTCATGTCCGAGGGTTACATGGAGATGATCAACGGCCGGTTCTTCGTTTGCAAGGTCTATCAGAACATCAAACATATGTTCATGAGGGTCGAGCAGGACCACCCCCTGAGTACCGACAAAGGCCAGGCGGAGTTTTGTCTCTTGGTCTACGGAAGCGAGGATCTGGAGGCGGCGGAGCGCCTCAAAGAGTCTCGGGACAAGTGCCTCGCAAGGGCCAAGGGAATGCTCCCGCGCGCCGAGGCGACGGCGGACGCGCTCACGGTAACCACCGAGGAGGCGAAGGGTTTGCTGCCCTCATACGAGGAGGAGGACGGTCCGCCCGCGTGCCCCGTCTGCTTCGAGGACTTCGATGACAAGATACAACCTCGACAAGTGGTCAAGATCTGCGACCGTTTTAGCCACCTTATGTGCCGATCGTGCATCATAAGTCACGTGGCAAACGCGGGCTCGCCGATCGACTCGAAACGTGAGAAGAGGGCGCAGTGTCCCTTGTGCAAAGAAGACCTCGACAAGTTCTACTCCGCCGCCGACTATCACCACGGCGCCGCTAACTCAGTCGATGAGGCTTGTCACGGCGTCGAGAACATGACACTGGCTTCCTAGCTTCCCATCTTGTCGTCGCAATCCTCGTCGTCGGCCATCCTCTTCCTCGCGGCGCGGTATTCAGGGCATATGTGGAGGACACAGGAGGAGGGGAACGGGAGGGAAAGGGGCTGGGCTGGGATAGCCGTGTTTATGTGGAGGATATCGGGTGCCCCCATCTCTCCCTATGGTATATTTGGAGGAATATGGAAAGAGTGACGAGGGGAGGAAGGGTATTGAGGCACGGGACTAATTTTACCCACCTCTCGCCCCTGGGTTGATGGCATACGTGGAGGAACAAGGGAGTGGGTGACGAGGGAAGGAAACACGCAACGAGGTGGAATCAGGTCTTGTTATACCCATTCTCTCTTATCCTCCCCTCTCCCCAGGATGTACAAAGGACGACAGTCCGAGGTCAGGGGGTGGGTTCCCGTCATTACTTCTCGGTTTTCATCATTGTTCTGTCGTTCTTTGATGGAGTTTGGAGTTTGGTTACATACAGCGTCTGGGTCGGCACATACAGACAAACACACATACACATGGAACAGTCGGTATAGTACCGACTTCAATATACATGCTTTCGCAAAAAAAAAAAAAAAAAGGTCTTCATCGTGATCGTGACATGTTCATCATTCTCCTTCGCTTCATCTTGCCTCATCTACACCCTCCTCAGAGATTGATGTACGTCTATCTAAACTGACTTCCGCGCGACACACCAATCATTGTCTTCGGACGAACGCGCTCACCCTCGAGATTCTGGTTGCCAGCGAGGGACTAAGGCACGAATCCCCCCTCGCATCCTCGCCCATTCGCCCCCCCTCAAATTGAGTTTTCAGCGCGTGACGCGAACTCACCTTCTATAACGCGACTGCCCAAAAAGATGCCACCACATTTGCCAGCGGAAGCTTAAGCGGCACAACGTCGTGGGCCTCCGGCGTCGGCGCGTCTGGGTTGGGCCAGTCGCCTTCATCCCCCGTCACCACTAAAGGAGCCCGCCATTCAACGCGGCTGGCGGGAAAGTTTCTGTAGGGCAGACCTCAGGGTATACCTTGTTGTCCTTGTCTCCCAACCCTTCTCTTCCAATCATTCCCCAGGCTGGCTCCGTCGCTTCGCCTAACACGCTTGACGGCATTCGCCTAGATCCCAATACGGGTTTGAGCTTTCGTTGTGAGAACAATGAACGGCCTCGACTCGAAGCGATTCAGAATCTCATAACCACGTGCCATCAAAAGTAATGGCGGTCCAGTTACGCTATGTTATCTTTCAATTTTGTAGCATGTGGCCGCGACATGACCAAGCCTCTTCACGTGAACCAGACCTGTGAGGAAACGGCGGTTGGTTTCCCGCCGACAACTCCACGTTACACCGTATTTGCTTCCGTCGACATGCCATGCAAAAATGCTTGAAATTTCATACATGCGAAAACCTCCTATTGACAAATCCTATGGATTCCACCCTCCATCCTCCACGGCACGCCATGAAGAGAACCAGAATCCTTGCCCCCTAAAAAGACAAAGCCAAAGGGTTTGTTTTGTGGGCCGCCATCTTTGATGAGATGCTTCAATGCCTTGGATCAGCTGCCATGCCGTCCCCCTTTTCTCGCTAAGAAAAGTATGTGCACGCATGTCCCTCAACCGACCGACCCCCAGAACGCCGTACCGGAACAGACCCTCCCCAACCTCCCTGATGCAGCCCGTGATGCCTTCTAATGAAATCATAATAATCGTTTCCGTCGTCGTACTTTCTGTGAAATCACCCTGGAGATTGAATCTAAGCAAGGTAGCGGTAGGTCGGTGTCGCTGCGTCTTCTACGCGCTCGAGATACTCGCGCACAATCAGATCTTCGATACGTTTCTTGATGAGGCTGATCTCGGGCTTGAAGCGACCGCTGAGCTGGTCGATGACCTCAGTGATGAGATGCGAGTGAGTGAGCTCCTTGCGCTGCCTGGTTCATAGTTAGTAAATACTGCGAGCCTTGCAAATGCTGGGAAACGTACTTCATAATTCTGACGAGTGCAGCGTCGATGACGTGAGCCCGGGTTTGGTTGTTCTTCTCCTCGGTCTGCTTTCTCTCGTCGTCGCCCTCGACCTTGGAGGTCGCGTTGATGATGGGTGCCTTGATGCGGACCGTCTTGCTCACGAAGGCATTGTTGAATTTGAACTTGTCGCCAGGCTTGACCGCCTTGTTGGCAGGGTCCTTGAGAAGAACTCGGGCCTTCGGAACAACGCACAAAGAAGTGAGGATCCGGGCAAGGTCCTGGTTAGGAATATTTGTCTTGGCTTGGATCTCCTCCAAGGAAAGCTCTTGACCATCCTCCAGATCGTTGAAGAGCATAAGCACAACCATGCCATAGGTCGGGACGTTTATCTCGTACTTTCGCTCGCGCGACAACGGGCCCTTTCCACCGGGAATAGCAGGAAAGACGCACCGGATGTCAGCGCTACCGGTCGATCCCAGCCAGGTCAACTTTCGGCCACTGCGGTTCGTGAGATAGTATTTAAGGAGGCTTTCCTGGAGGCGCTTGATTTTCTCTGGCCAGATGCAGCCCGAGCCGTCAGCGAACTGAGATGTACGCCCCATGATATCAGGGGGCCACGAGTTGGTGGTCAGGATGTTGACACCCAGATCGATCTGCTTGCGCTCGACATCGCCCAGGCCCCTAATATGGTCGCGATATCCTGTCGAGAGCTCGGCCGAGGCTTCCATGTCTCTGAACATGCCTTCAAACTTGGCAGTGAACTGATTGCCAAGTTCCTGCTTCATGCGCGAGATCATCGACTTCTCCACATCGTGACTCTCTGACTTGTTGTGAAGCAGACGCTTGGCGAGATGCTTCTGATAGTATCTTTCAAAAAGATCCTTGTCTGCGAGGTATCGGATGACGGTAATGGCCTTCTCCAGCACTTCTTCGGTTTCAGTCTCCGTCTTGCCCCGGATGCCGCGTCGGAGGTTGTCGTCGATGAACAATGACACATACTCGGAGCTCTTCGTAAACATATTAATGAAATCGGAGAAACTCTTCGTGAGAGCGGTTTGGATGATCAAGTCCCCCTTGAAGCACTTCGACCACAGGTTGTCGAACTTGTCCTTCAGCTTGAGCACGTCGTCGACCCACTTGATCGCTGCAGCTGTCTGCTGGGCTGAGGAGCTCAAGGTCTTCGCCTTCTCCGCACCCTCCGCTTCCTCGCCCTCGGCTGCGGCAGCGGTGGCAAAGTTCGTGTCCTTCAGCATCTGCTCGATCTCAAGGCCGAGTTCAACCACGCGGGCGGAAAGAATCTTCTTCAAAGACGGCTTCTTGGAGTCAACTCGTGATACAAGCTCGTAGAGGATGGACAGCTCTTCCTCTCGGTCGTAGTTGACCATGGACCTCAACCCGCTGCCTTCGAGATTCAAGAAATCATCCAGATGCGCCGAGATCAGCTCTTCCTCAACAACCTTGATGGATTTATCCTTGGTCTCATAGTGTATGGTGGTGTCGCATCGATCGGTTTCCTCCCTCAGACGACGCTGGGTGTGCCGCAGCCAGGCGCCCGCGTCGGCATCCCGGAGTAGCCGCTCGCACTCGCGCTTATAGTATTCTCGCTCGGACTGAAGGTACGCCGGCTCGAAGGTGGTCAGATATAGTTTCTCCGCCTCGTTCTCTTCGTCCGACTCGTAAAGACAGTCCAGCATCCGAACGATGTTTCGCAACAAGTGGCGGTCAATGTTGTCGCCGTCGCGCTCCATGTTGATGTGGTCCAGAATGACCGAATTGAGGATGTCGAATACGGTATATTGGCCGCTCGAGTTGAGGCAAGCTCGGAGGATATGGTCTCGGAACAGACCGATTGTTGCGGTGTAGATTGAGGCACGACGGGCGTCTTGGGTATAGCCTCGATCGAGGTACATGAGAATATCGGCGGTCATGTTCATGGATGTGTTGTGGTGGTCCCAGGAACTTCGAACGCCTCGCAAGAAATGCTCGCCCATCTTCCGGCGTTCGTAGACCGACGTGGCAGAGCCACCCATAGCGGCACTGACGAGGTTGGCGGTGACCAAACGCTCGATGACAGGAATAACGTGCTCGGCGAAGTATTGCTCTTCATATTGCTTAACCCGGTCATAGAGCTGCTCTCCTTTCTTCTTGAGCACAATCTTGTATGAGGCTCGGTACAGTTGCTCGAATGAGAGGGTACTGCAGTTCAGGTTGTGGATGTCTGTGAGGGCCTGCTTGAGGGTGTCCCAGCACTGCTCGAAGTCGCTGGGGTCGGTGTTGGAGGTAACCTGCGTGATCTATCAGTATGTGATCGGTGCACAATTGTCCCGTTGCTGCTGATGCGAAAGAACGTCCGGGTACCAGACGCAATCACGGTGGTCGCGATCTCCCTGCCCAACAACAACGCTTTCGTCTGTAGAGGCACAAGCTGGGGGACTTACCCGACCTGGGCGGCGCGGGGGCCGAATGCGACCAGCCCGCATGGCTGTGCCTCCTCCACCTCTTCCGGAAATCATCGTGTGTTCTTGTCAAAGTCGACCGGTGCAAAAGGCCTTGCGGAAGAAAAAAAAAGTAGTGGCGTTGTGTGGCCGTTTCAGGTCGGGAGAGCTCTCGCAGATAACCTGAGTCGAGTGGCGGCGGGGTAGCTTTCCTCAGCAAGTGGTTGTGCAGGAGGGGGAAACAGGAAGACGGGCAGGTGGCCTAAGAGAAGACAAAGGCGGTAAAAGAAGAAAGTCGATTATACAGCTGGCCTTTAAAGGGCTGGCCGCGCAGGGGAAGGGGCGATTCGGCGGCACAGAGGGTCTTGAAGGGAGATATTGGGCACGGCATGGCAGACGGTAGATGTAGAGGTCTAAGTCGCTGACGAGAGGAGCAAGGCTGCACTGCGCTGCCCGAGGGCGGAAGAATGGTCCGCGCGCGCGCACGAGGCGGAAAGCGCGACCGGCCTGTCGGATCCAACCAATTCCAGCCCACATCCCAGCTCCTGCCACAACGGTAGGACTGTAGGACCCAATTCGTTTGTTTCCCCCGCGGCTGAGCCACACAAGCGCCACATATGGCGTTTCAGTTCAATCTCTTTTTTTAACAGGACCTTTGCGGTTCTCGAAGATCAGTGACGACATTCCCAGTCCACAGTACAATCGAGAGCAAGCCTCAGCTTGAAAAAGAAAAAAAAAAGTACTCGGCTCCAAACATAGCCACGCAAACGCCGCAACCACAATCGACCCTCACGACGTCGCCGCACAACACAATGACCTCGCGCTCAGTGTTCACAAAATTTGCCCCCTTGTTGCGGCAAACTGCTCGCCCCGGCGCATCGTCAGCCCCTCTCAGGTGCCTCGCCGTACCCCAAGCAGCATTCGCGCAGAACCTTCCCTTCCAACCAGTCGTCGCGGCACGCTTTGCCCACGCGATCCCGAAGCCGAAATCCGCCCTCGAGGCCGAGAAGAAGACGCCGCAGCAGCTGCGCCTCGAGACCTCCCCCCACTACCTCCTCGACTTCACCTGTGTGCCCTGCGACACCCGCTCTCGACACAAGGTCTCCAAGCAGGGCTACCACCACGGCTCCGTCCTAATCACCTGCCCCTCGTGCCGCAACCGTCACGTAATCAGCGACCATCTCGGCATCTTTGGCGACAAGAAGGTCACCGTCGAGGACCTGATGCGCGAGAAGGGCAGGCTCGTCAAGAAGGGCACCCTCGGCGAGGACGGCGATATCGAGTTCTACCCAGACGAAACCGGCGCCGGAGACCGTGAGGCCCAGGCCGCTGAGGGAAAGCAGAAGGGTTCGTCTTGAGGACGAGCATTAACGAATAATACTGTACATCATTTGAGATATTTGGGGGCAGGGGATTCGGACCAAAAAACGGCCTCAGTTCCCCGGGAATGACTGCATGGAAGACGGCGTTCTGGATACCCACAATCACACTCATGGGAGACGAAAACACAGCACGCCTTGTAACAATAAAATAGATAGATCTCACATATGAACGGGCGAAGTAGCCCTTGTACTCTAAAATACACCTGGTAACCTCGCACCTTTTCCATACCAAGAACGCCGACCCATGCAATGTATGCAACTTCAGTGATTACCACCGCTTGTATCCCTGTCTGAGCACCTTGTGCTCTTGGGTTCTGACCTTCTTCTTTTCCTTCTTCTTCTCCGTCTTCTTCCTCTTGTCTCGGCCGTACTTCTCCGGCTGCGCAATAGCCTCGATCTTCCGCTTGCTCGACCTTTGCTGTCTCCTGGCGCGCACCTCCTCTCTAATGGCGAGCAACTGCTTGGTGTACTCGGTAGTGCCAAACTTCTTCTGTAGCGAGTCCATCAGGATGTGTGCCCGAGTCTTCAGACCATCCAGCTTGGTCTTGAACAGTTCATCCGTCGAGAAGGGCACGGGGATGTTGGGGTCCGTGAGGTTCTGCAGGGGGTACAGGATGGTCTTGAAAGAGGGTTCGAGATGCTCCTGCGGCACTCGACGGCAAATTGTCTCCAGTACCTCCATGGCCACCACCTTCGGTGTGATGGCACTGGATACGGGTCGCACGTCCTTGCGCAGAATTGAGGAGAGCTTCCAGAAGAGGTACTGGAGGTCCTTCCGGTGGTCCTCGATCCTGTCTTCCTCTGCTTCAGCTTCGTCTCTGTCTTCCAATGTCTCCGCCTCGGGTACGCTCTGCACCTTGACGGGTAGGCGTGGTCCAAGGAAGACAAGGATCTGGGTGATTTCGGTAGCGAGGGCGTCATCGATTTCAGGTGTCCTCAGGGCGTACATGGTTAACCTAACGAGCTCTTCGATGTCCTCGCACTCGAGGTCTAAGCCGTGGGATCCCTTGATAGCTTCTCCTGCCTTCGCAGCCTTGCCAGCGTAATCCGCGAGGAACGCGCTGAGCACCTTCGTAGTGCTCAACTTGACCGAGTTCTCTGGGTGGGCGAGACAGCCACGGATGTCGCTCCATAGGTCTCGAGATTCCGCAGAGAGGAGTTTGGAAGGGTATTGTTGCGTCAGGACTTGCACGTCGTGGAGGATTGTGTTGATGAGGTCTTCGTTGGCAACACGAATATCGCCAGTTCCGACAATCTCGGCAATCTTGCTAAGCACCAGCTCCAATTCCTTCTTGTGCTTGGATGAAGGCTCCTTGGCCTCAAAGAAGAAACCGAAAGCTTGCAGTGACAGTTTCGTCACGGCAGGGTTGTCCTCCTGTTCGATCCATGAGCGAAGGAGCGTCATGAAGTTCTGCATTCTCTCCTTGTCGGCCTTGCGGAACATATCCTTGACCAGCTCGCCAGCAGCGAGGCAGCACTTCTCGCTATCATCGTTGGCCAGCACCATTACCAGAGGCAAGAAGCACGTGGCAATAGCTTCTTGGACAAAGTCGTTCGCCGACTTCATTAGCAGGAGGTGGACCACCTCCATGACGGATAGACGACCACCCTCCCGGTCGTAAGACAGGTTGGCAACGATAAAGTTCAGTTGCTTCGTCCAACGAGCCTTTCTCTGCGGGTAGTCCTTGAGGAACTGGAAGAACGCTCCTCTTGCCAGATCTCTAGTATCTTTGTCGTCATTGGTAATCATGACAGTACCGACGTAGTCCATTGTATCGTAGACAACCGCAGTCTCGATCTTGCGCTCGAGAACGGATCGCAAGAAGTTGAAGGTGACATGGCGGTAAAGAGGCTCCGTCAAGTCGTCCTTGAGCTTACCGAGCAGCATATCGATCGCTGCGTCCTTCACAGGAATATCCTTGCGCTCACGAAGTACAACAGAGAGCAGCTTCAGGGCAGCTTGCGAAAGCTCTGTAGTGGTAGATGTTGACATGGAGATGCTCTTCGTGGCCTCCCTAGTCGCAACCTTGTATAGGTTAACGTCGTCGTCGTTGTTGAAGGGGACCTTGGCCAAGACAGTGAGCAGCTTGAAGGCGGCGACCTTGACATCATCCTCGCCGCCCACGATAGCATCACCGATGATAGGGACAAACCCGGCAATGTTGGCTGCGTTGCGCAAGCTGTCGTGTTTCTTCCACACAGATCGCAAAATATCGAAGGCGAACTTGACGAGCTTGAAGGTGTACTTGCCCGCGGTGCCAAGATTGTCCTTCTTCACACCCTTCTGGTAGAGGTACTTCTTCAGTCGTGGATCGATCTTGGGCGCCCGCTCTGGCTTCTGGGCCTTGTAGACTTCCTGAATGACCTCGTAGCAGAAGATCAACGTGTCGCGGCTTTCCGCAGCCGGATTCTGCAAGAGACCAGCGGTGATTCTTGCCAACAATGCGTCAATCTTGCGAACCAATTTGAGATCGATCTTCTGCAGAAGAAGTAACCGGAGAGGGTGCACCAGAACAACAAGCTGGCTCATGGAGGCCGACTTGGCGATCAGCTCCATGGAGTCCTGACTCTTGCTGGCCTTAACCTCCTTCATCTGGCTGATATATCCCTCGGCGTCCTTTTCTTGACCGGTAGCACCGAAGATGTCGTCGATGATGACGGCCACGATGGCCGAGAGGGTGTAGTCAAGGTCGCCCTGCTTGAACTCAGGGATCACTCTTAGGAGCATGGAGTGAAGGGTGTAGGAGAGGACGTGAAGTTGGTAGCCTCGCTTGAGAGCGCCGCGCAGTTCCTTGAGGATGAACCCGAAGTACGTGGGACCCAGCACCGAAGCGATCTGCACTAGAGTATCTCTAGCCATCTCGCGAGCCTCCCAAGTCTTGCTGCGCAAGATATGGGAGATGTCGGTCAGAACGCCAGCAAGCTTTTGACCCATTTCTTCAGATGGCAGCAGCTTCAGGAGCTTGACAATGATGACACCGACCGGCACACGATAACTGACCTCGGATTCGTCTTTCTCGTGGAGGTGCTTGATCAACGATGGGAGGAAGAGGTTGACGACATCGGCACCCAGCTTCTGCTGCGTAGGAACAGTGAGCGACAGCCTCTTGCTAGTGGGCGGAGGTGCCTCCGCGGCATCAACCTGCATGGGCTCAGTGTTCTTGAGCTCGATGACAAGGATGAGAGCATCGCTGAATTTGCCGAGCAGTCGGATCACCTGCTTTTGAAGGTCGGGCTTCGACTCAACGTAGCTGATATATCTCTGGAGAATCACACGGTAGTGCTTCCAGTCCAGAGACAGAGCCAGGTTTCCGATCGTAGACGTCGCTAGAGCACCCAAACCATGATCGTCGCTTCCGTCCGTTCGACCGAAGATGAAGTGCTCGAGCAGGGGGATAAAGAATTGGCTAAGGTTCGGGCTACTGATTTCTGCGCCGTCGTTGGCAGACTCGAGGAATCGAATGGCCTCGAGTTGTCGCGAGGTAGCCGGACTGAGGATATTAAAGAAGAATGGCAACTCAGTAGTCTCCTCATCAACATCCCCGCTGAGAAGCCCCTTCATGTCTGCCACGGGTTCCCATGTAGGCATCTGTGACAGGAGATAACCGAACACTCTCAGATACTCCCGCCTGACAGTGGAAGACTCTTCACGAGCTCCGGAGTAGATGGACGGCAGCAAGATTGTCCTCAACTGACTGTCGAATGTAACTTTCGACTCTTCGTCCTTGCAAACTGCCGCCTCACTGACGAACTTGCGGATGCCGTCTGCCGAATTCGACGCAAGAATACCAAACTCCTCGTCCGAGTGCATGTAGAAGATCAAGTTGTGCAGCAGCGGAAGCCATTGTCTTACGGTGAACGGGGACTCCCTGTTCGTGATTTTGGTGAAGGCCGCAAGCCTCCTGTCGTAGTCTGGCTCATCGATGCGGTCTGATGCGAAGGAGTTGAGATCGCTGCACAGTTCGGCTACCTCTTGAAGGGTGTCATCTTTCGCGGCAAGCGCGGAGAGAACGCGAGCCAAAGATTGCCTGTTCTCCCTGTCCTTGAAGTAGCTGAAGAGCGAAGACAGAGTTTCGAAGATGGCAATGTCGGCAGTCTTCTCTTCCGCCTCTGCAGCACCGAGAATGGTGATGAAACGCTCGAGGATGAGCAGGATCTTGCCCTTGGCCCTGGGGTTGACTCTCCTCGGGGGCTGGTTAAGGAGGAAAGTGGAAATCTTCAGCGTTTCTTGGACGTTTTCGGAGGATTCAACCAAAGGAGAGAGCTCCACAATAGTCTCGATGCAAGCCTCCAGCAGTTCGTTACCCATGGTCTGCGTCTCCAACGTGGTGGTAATAGTCTTCAGCATCATTTCCATGTTCGCATCAAGGAGCTCGGCCCGTATGAGCTCGTTGAATTCTGACTCCTCGGCAGGGGCCTGTGCCAGCTTGATGAGGTTGCGGACAATGCTCAAGGCGAAGACCTTGACATTCTCCTTTGCCTTTGGCACAGACACACACTCAATGACCTTTAGCAGGATCTGGTCGTTGATGGAGATGAACAGCGCGGCCTTTGGCAGCTGGGACCAAGTTGAGAGCAGCTGCATGATGCTAGACACCGACTGAGCCGTCTCGATAGGCAGCTTTTCGACCCTGGGCGTGATGACCTCCGCAACGATCGGCTCCGAATAAGGAGACCAGTTGAAGTCCTGCACATTGCGGAACAGGGAGATCAAGCACTTCAAGCCCGTAGTTCTGATAGCCTTGAGCAAGGATTCCTGGGACGCTTCGTTGGTTTCTTCCATTTCTTCATCCGATTCCGATGACGATTCTCTGAGCCGTCGGCAGGCAAAGATGAGGCAGTACAGAACAGGGTGGAGAAGCTTCTCGACGTAAGGGCCGACGTGAGAGCCAAGTTCGTTGATCATGGGCAGCATCATGTTCATGAAACCAACTTGCTTGCGAGGTGGAAGGATTTCCCGATCAAACACATTGCTGCGGAAGCCGGATTCGTCGATGACGCGAGCGCCCTTGAGGCCACCGATGGCGATGTCCAAAAAGCTTCCCATGTCCTCTACGCTCAAGTTTCTCAAGACGGTCAGACGGGTAGCCTGCAAACCGTGTCGGCCACTAGCAACGCCCTTCTTTGAAATCGTTCGTCCGTACAACAGCCTGAGTAGGACGGGCATCAATTCCTCCCGATGCTCAGGTCGAATGCTTTCATCACTCTGAAGGAAGACAGTGACTTCGTTCTTGAATCTAGCCTCGTCAAGAAGGTACTCCAGGTTTTCTTGGTAAGGACGAACGCCTTCCTGCTTCCAAGCCAAAATGGCCTTCAAGGCAAGCTTCTGGACCTCGATGTCACCATTCTCCATCAAATGGAGCAGGGCACGGTATACTCTTTCATGCTGGTAGAGCACCTTCGGGTTGATGAATAGAGCAAAGACGCCAACAAGTGCCTTGCGGTCCTGGAGGGACCAGTCTTCTCCTTTCGGAGTATCCTCCTCATCCTGGCTATCGGATGAATCGTCCTCGTCGGCAGCCCAAGGCAGGAAAAATGGAACAAGCTTGCGAGAGCGCTTTTCGGCGAAGTGAGGCATCGCGGTGAGGACCTTCAGTGCTTGCGCACGAGCATTGGTTGCGTGAGACTCGACCGTTTGCTGCTGCTCGTCGAAGGACTGAAGCATGAGATCTGTGGCATTATTAACCACCTGTTCCACCTCATCTGCCATGCCCCAGAGTTTCTGCACGTGTCGGCAGTCGAAGTCGGTGATCGCTGCACGGCCCTGGAGCGAAGGCTGGTTGCTGGGGCCCGACCATCTCGGCGACGGAGTCTCCAGCCAGTTGAAGGCAAATTCAGAAATGACCTCTTCGCCCTTCTTGGATTCACCAACCAGCTTCAGTGCAGTGATCGTATCCTCCCACAAGGGTGACAGCTTGACCGTCAGCATACCAAACATGAAGGCCGGGATCGCCTTGAGAAGCCACGAATCCTCGCTCAACAATGAGTAGTTTTGGCCAAGCTTGCGGAGATGCATGGCAATGTTTCTCAGGCTTGAAAGGTCCATAGCCGTCTCCTCGATGTCCAACATGAGAGTGTGGCAGGAGTGCTCATCAGACGTGGCGTCGAGTTGCTGGAGGATTTTGAGCGACGCGAGGCGGAGTTCATGAGAGGGCGCCGAAAGATTCTCAATGAGCGCCTGAACAACTGGATCTTCCTCTCCTGAGCTCTCGCTGTCACTGCTTTGGCGGTCGACTGACGGAGGTTGAGTGCGAGTAGCCTCAGTGTACGTGAGATAGGCCTCTAGGAAGCCCACAGAACGGCTGAAGCGAGGCAAGGCGGCACGGAGGAGCGGATTCAAGCTGTAGTCCACCGGGCCTGCTGCCTTGCTCATACGCATATAAGCATGGAAGCCCTGGCTGATACTGAAGTGTACCTCGTCGGATGCCAACGTAGAGGATGGCTTAAGCGCAAGCTTGAGCTTTCTAAGCAAAAGTTCCGCGATTTTGGCGTTGGCCGACGGGTGAACGGTTGTAGAGTAGAGTAGATCCAAAAGCGCCGAGTACTTCGGCAAGCATCTGTCTCGCCATGTCTGCGGGTCCTTGTCATAAGCTCCGCGCTCTGGGAAAGGCGATGCTTCCAGACGCTCAAACTTTGACACAATCTGGTCCTGCCAACTACGCGGAAGGTTGCATGTCTCCTTGTCCCCGGGCGAAGGCAGGCTATTTGACTTAACCATACGCGGCAAAAAGACACACAGCATATCTTCATTTCGGCCGTCAGACCAGTGGCTGACAATAAATCTGGTCCTTGTTAGTTTCTGAGTGTGTCATGATGCATTGCCACAGCTTACCTCTGAAAGTATGTCTGCAACAGACTTCGGAAGCGCTGAGCGTCGAGCTCGGAGAAATAGGCGCAGAACGGAATGTACCATCCCATGAGTCGGTCACGCTGGAGCGCATTCATGAAATCCTTGATGGACGGGATGAGAGCATCTATCGGTGCCTGGTGCCAGACAATTGCAGCATTGACAATAACATGTTTCCAGACAATACTCGACTTGTCTTCTGTCACCTCTGGGGAGTGCTGTGCCATCGAATCCAGAATTGCTGTGAGGCTCTCCACGACGGCAGCCCAGTTGCTGATTCGAGATCCGCTTCGGACGCCTGCGGCCGTGCCAAGAATTCGAATCAATGGCATATAGCGCCATGCCTTAGTCGGCTTTGGCTCGCCCAACGCCGCCTGCACATGTTCTTGAATCGCTTCGAGGACAGGCGCGAGGTCCTTGTCGTTGGAGTGGTGGATGATGCTGGTCAAAACTCCGCATACGAGGTCGGTCCAGGTTGCGGTCGGTGTTAGGTCTGCTTCCGTCTCGGGAATGGCCTTCATTAGTGACGTGAAGATGGCCGGCCCAGTCGAATGGATCGTTTGGCCAGGGCCTTTGATAGCCTCAGCGAACATGGTCATGAGGCCATCCTGGTATAGTTGGAACTGGCGGTCTCCAACTGTGCTTCGAAGATCATCTCTCGCGTGGTTGACGATGGCAACTAGGGCCGTTTCTCGGTTTGCTGGTGCCGCGGCCTTCTTAATGAGAAAGCTCAACGACTCGGCGGCGAAACGCGCAATGTGAGGCGGGTGGCGCGCCTTTCCGAGCAGCGGTATCATGACATCGTAGGTTGGTCGCAGATTCGGCACTAAGAGCCTCGAGAGGTACTTGAACAGGAAGGCGAGGGCTGCAAAAGTCCATTCAATAACATCCGCGTCCTGCGGCTTGGCGGCGATGGCAATGATGAGATCCAGAGACTTGGCGTAGTACTTTTCGAAACGTGTGCCCAGATCGTGCGCAAATGCCGTCAGGAGGTCCAACAAGGGCTCCAATGCCTCCTTTTCTTGTTTCGCGATCGATTCCTCGAAACATCCAAAAATCTTCTCCTCGAAGTGCAGAATCTGGGGCAGACTCTCACTGATCGGCAAGACCTCCCTCTTGAAAGAGACAAAGCCCTTGGAGATATTGAGCTCTCCCCATTTTTGCAGTCCGGTTCGGAAGTATGAAGTCGTGGCTTCGAGGTCTTCGGCGTCGAGATCGTGTCGGCGGACTTTTCGTAGGGGATCAAGCGAGTGTAGTTTCGCGAGTTTGGTCGTGAACGACTCCCAACGGTGGTTCTTCTGGTGAGGGGTCGAGTTCTTCCCCTTGCGTTTTGTAATACGCCCAGATGAAGTGGATGGCATCTTGGGCGCGGTGACAGGCGGAATTCGCGGAAACCTGTCGTGTTCGCCTCCCAGCTTCACTGATCTCGAAAAAAAGTTCCCCGCCATCCCAGTCGAGCTCAAAAAATTTGGACTTTTTTCTGCCGGCTGAAGCTCGGTCCACCCCGATAAGCTGATAAGAATATCAAAAGTGGCCCTCGGCCAATTAGACACCGATTAGATAAAGATCCACATTACTTCATCGCGCATCCCCAGTCGCATCTTTCCAGCTTCAAGCTACAATCAACAACAACCTCTGCCACTGCAACGCATCCAGCAAGGCGCAATGGCTGCACCCAAAGTGTAAGTGCTCCCTTCGGACAGCGAGCACGACCAATTCAATGAAGGAAAACTAACGCATTTTAGGATTGTGTTGGGAAGTCTCAATGGCGGTCTGCAGCCTGCCTTCACGAAGGTTGCGACCCTGCACGCGAAGAACAACTTCAGCTTTGCGCTTGTGACTGGCAATATGTTTGCCGCCGAGGATGACGGCGCAATCGAGTCGCTTCTAAATGGCGACATCAAGGTGCCACTGCCTACCTACTTCACCGTCGGAACCACGCCCCTTCCCGCGCAAATTGTCGCAAAGATCGAGGCCGACGAGGAAATTTGCGAGAACCTCCATTTCCTCGGCAAGCGCAGCATCACCAAAACATCCGAGGGCATCAGAATCGTCGCACTTGGAGGAAAGCTCGACAAAGAAGTTGTGGGGGGTCAGTCGAAGGAGCAGCACTTGCCGTTCCACACCGCAGACGACGCAAAGTCGCTCAAGGGCGCAAACAAAGCCGACATCTTGTTGACGACGGTCTGGCCAGCAGGCGTGTGGACGGGCTCCAAGGTTGCTCTTAACCCGGAGAACCAGTCGATTGTGGAAAGTACGGCGGAGGTTGCGGAGCTGTGCGCGACCATCAAGCCCCGCTACCACTTCTCAACTTCTCCTGCCGAGTTCTTCTACGAGCGTGAACCCTTCATCCACCCTGCCGAGGAAGGCTCCGAGGATGTCTCGGTCACTCGCTTCATCTCCATGGCCCCTTATGGAAATGGGGCCAAGGCCAAGGCGTTGTACGCTTTCACGCTGGCTCTCAACGAGACCTCCGTCGAGCGGCCCGTTGGCTCCACTTTCACTCCGTTCAGCTCCAAGAAACCGAAGAGACGCGCCAATGACGAGGGCTCCTACAGCCGCTTCGCAAACGGAGACGATGACGGCCGTCACCACCGCAGAGGAAACAAGCGCCGGCGTCATGCCTCGCCTCCTCCCGGCCCAGACCGCTGCTTCTTCTGTCTCTCCAACCCCAACCTGGACACCCACATGGTCTGCACCGTCGGCGAGGACAGCTATCTTGCTACTGCCAAGGGCCCTCTAGCGACACCGGAGACCTTCAACGAGCAGGGTCTCGGCTTCCCGGGTCACATCATTATCACGCCCCTGGCTCACACCCCGACCATCTATCACTCTGGTGTGGAGAGCTACTCGGCTGAAGATGCGGAGAAAACCCACGGAGAAATGACGCGTTTCCGCGAGGCACTGCAGGCTATGGTCTCGTCCAAATCGAAGCACAAGTTGGGTGCCATCACCTGGGAGATCAGCCGCCAGCGCAACATCCACGCCCACTGGCAGTTCCACCCCGTCCCCGCCGACTTCGTTCAGAAGGGCCTCGTCGAGGCCGCCTTCAAAGTGGAGGCCGAGAACCTCAAGTACCCGGAGTTTGAGACCCGTGATCTCTCGTACAACGACCAGGCGGACTTTGGGGACTACTTCCGCATCTGGATCTGGGCCGACGACGGCGAGGACAGGATTAAGGGCACCAGTCTCGTCATGAAGCTCGATCCCAACATGCGATTCGATCTGCAGTACCCTCGCAAGGTGGTCGCGAAGCTGCTCCGGCTCGAGAATCGCTTTGTCTGGCAGGACTGCGCCCAGTCACAGGAGGAGGAAGTCAAGGACGTTGAAGCCGTCCGCGAGGCGTTCAAGGACTGGGATTTTACGCTCTAAGTTTAGGGTGGAAGGCCGCAGGAAGGATCCCCTCTGGCAGGTGGTTGCCGTGCGTTTTCTGATTTCTTGCATGGCATTGGGCATGGATGGCGTTCGGGATACCCAAAAAGTTGCATCTTACTGCATTGGCAAATGGATGGCCGAAGGTTTAGGCCGCGTCTGACTTGCGTCGATCACCTACATATCAGGAGATCATGACATATCATCAGAGATATGCGCAATAGGGCGCAGATAGGCACCAAAGGTTTTTTTTTTGGAATCACTGAGAACGGGCCGTGTTTCCTTGCGCTCTTGATCTCGGGGTGTCCTTTCCAAATACCCACCGGGATGGCATGTGAATATCTGTCATGGTGAGTATCAGTGTCGAGGCGAACATGAATCAAGATTCTGAGCTTGTCGCGAACCCACTCCCGGTTCCAAGCTCCCTTGAAGCCCACGCCCCTCTCCTACCGTCCCATCGCTGACTGCGACCTAGCAACCACGGCGTACAACTAGGGGAGGAAGGCACGAAACATCCCGCGATCCCCGGACAACGGCTGCCCACCGAATCTCCCTTGCGAGAAGCGAAGCGGCGCCATCATACTTGCGCGCTTAGACGAGCGTGCCGGCGGATGTGAGAACCGCATGCCGCCCGCCCAGAGTAAACTCCTTCCTCCCCTGACAAGGCTGTAAGGTGACAGCCAGCCCACACTCCAATGGACCGTCGATGTCATGTAGATGTCTTGCCCATCGGACCCTTAAACACACCACTCTGCAGGACGAGGCAGGACTAGGCAGGACGAGACCCCCGCTCTCTGGACTTCAGAGGTCTTGGACCCTGGGAGACCCCCCACAGGAAGTGAGGACAAGACAGGCAGACAGACAGACAGAGACCTCTCTGGCTCGTGGGAGTCTCGGACCCTGTTGGACCCTGTTGGACCCTTATGACTTACTGGGCCCTTGAGAGAAAACAAACATTCCGCCTCATCGGCAACCGTCGCCGGCAGCTATGCGGGCTGAGACCGCCCAATCTCGACCCTCCGTCTCCGGCAAACTCCCCCGAATGCCTTCGTTGGGCGTGAAGTCGTCACAATGTTGCCAAGGGACCGATTCAAGCCCAGAAACTCAACCATGAGGCTCGCATGACGATATCGTGACGGACGGATACATCCGCCTCTCTTGTCTGTATCTTCTTCTCCCTTGCGTCACTGGGGGTGATGCGGCTTATGCCCACACGGACCAGAATAAGCAACGATAAAAGACACAATCCGAGACCGGGCGATGCATATCTGCGAATCCGGATAACTGTTCCAGACCCGGGATAAAATATCCTTTGTCCCCGTCGGCCGAGGCGCGGGGTGGCTTGCCTTGCCCTTGGCTGACTGACTGCTTGCTTGCTTTTTATTCTTTCCCCCATTTTGTGCGTCCACAATGTCTTTCTTCTCATGTCTCTCTCCAGCGCGCTTACCCATTCTCGGTCGTCGTCAACGTGAAACGCTAGACGCGCTTCTCGACTCCTTGCTTCGGTCTAGTTGGAGATCTATCTATCGAGAGAAGAAAGGAAGTCGAAAGAAAGGGTAGCCGCGGAAGAACGGTGAGCCTAACTAAGCAAGGGAAAAGGAAAAAGGCAAAGAAAGAACAAAAGATAGGCAGCTTGCTTGAATTGGAACAATAGCTCCGTCCGTAGCACCACCGCCGCTCCATTCATCAAGTTAGGATACGACCTCGTAGTCGGGACAAAAAAGCGATAGATGACTCGTCCGTTTCGTGCAAACGTACCAACGGTCGTGGCATCCCGAGTCAAGCATCCGAAATAAAGAAATCCATCCGAGGAAGAGATCAATCCCAGCTTGTCGGTTCGCCGGAACCGGACGAACCACCGCAAGTCTCTGCCTCGATGCTATCAATAATAGCCCTGCCGTCGACAGTATAACCCCCAATCCCCGGACTCCCGGACCTGGTACGACGTTTTCCCAGAGCACGTGGTCGCTCCAAGAAATTCCCTCGGCGGTCTTTGCTTCTTCCGCTCCTCCTCCGCCGAGCGAAGTCTGCCCTCTGTGAAAGCGACAGTGACAATGGCCTTTTGAGGCTTTGATGAGGGGAAAGGGGGGATCGGACACCCATCCAACAACAAACGTAACCGTCGCCTCCCTTACATCTCTAACCATCTTGGACTCGCTAGTATCGTAGCACTCTGTACAACACACAAACTCAATCGTCATCATCGGGTGAGGGAGCGCGCGCCGCGCCCGGGATTACCGCGTCTTAGTTAGCGCATCTGGTCAAAAACATCCCACACACATACACACAGCCCACCAACAAGCGCTAGAACACCGGCAGGAGGTATGGGACCCCGGACCTGCTGCGCTTCCTCGCGCCGGGCGGCCGTTGCGAAAACCGCGCTCTTCCGCTTCCCTCCCAGGACACAAACAAAAAAAGCCGCCCTGCCTGTCACAGCTCAGTCGCACTAAGCACCTTCAATGACGAGATCTCCTACCATATTTAGCCCATCCCCCCGTTCGGAGGGTTCGCGTCGTTCGCCCTCTGCCTTAGTGCCGTTTCCGATATGTAAGCCCCGAGAGAGTAAAGTAGTCTGTGTGACCCTGATGAAGGCTCTTCCGCAGTGGTCACTGCTGACCAGATCCAGGACTTTGCCGGTCATGGATCACCCATCACATGCATCCCCAAGGTCTAAGCTTGTGTCCGGAACGACCGTGACGTTGAGTCGTGAAACTCGGCAGAGATGTTCCCTTCTGGCTGCGCAAGGACAAGGGTGATTCCGATACGACGACAGCCCTCCTCCCCCAAAGAAACATCCTCTGATCTCCCGCCCATGGAGATGTTTCAAAACGTTGCGGTCGGGTCATCACACCGACACACCAGATGAACAACACCAACATCGGACTGGACTGAAGCTGGGGCCTCCCAGACTGCACAGACGTCGGCAACGCGAACCGCCGACCTAGAACCTCTGAGGCTCAGACAAACGCGCTGTTGCGCGCGTTTGGAGCACGTGTCCCTCAACTTTGTGTATGTGCGTTTGCTTGTTTTGTTTTGTGTGTATTTTCATTTAATTGAGTATGAGCTAGCCCAGAATGATCCGACCATGGATCATGTATTTTGGCAATTTCTTTTGATGCCAGCACTGTACAGAGAAAGCATGGATTCACCCATGCTGTAGTGCACGACGCAGCTTCAAAGCTTGCAGTGCTCTCCCCCCAAAATATTGCCAATGTTACAAGGCTTCCCAAGCAACTGCTTTTCATCCACTGGAGCTCTTCCACTTTTGGTGTGCTTCTCCCCCAGCTACTCCTACAATATACACAGGAGGTGAAAGTCCTCCACAAGCTCGGCCTTTTGAGGTCCGTGAGGCTTTGTTTTGAAAAAATGTAAAGGGAATTGGTGTTGTGAGGTCTGTGAGTGTTGTGCCATCCTATGACAACAATGTCGGGTATCCGGCGTTTGGATGGAAGGTTTGGTGGTATCAGGTGACGACGGCCAAGTGGCCAAACAAAGGAAACAGGTGAAGAACAAAAAAAAAGAGTCCATCAGGTGTGGTCCGGAATACTCCCGGATATAGGTGGGAGACCAACAGAGAGGACCAAGATGACATAGTGAAATGCTCCCGAGTCCACAACTGCGGAGACACGATCGTCGCAGTATGGCCGCGCTGTATCGTGTGTGTCGAGACCATCTCCCTCGATGGACTTCACTCGGGAATATCGAGTGATCCAGAATAGCTGACAAAGGAAACAAAGTACAATGCTGTAAATGCCGACAGGAGCCACCGCGAGATGCCAGATCCAAGATGGACTCCGAACAACCATGTTGTGGCGATGCGGGGACGATATGCAATGCGTCTAATGCCGGTTGTTGTGTTGTTGTATGTTCAGGTTCTTTTGCAGAACAAAGCTCATAACGAGTCTATTAGCGTAATAGTTGAATTCATCGCGGCCGTGTTAAGCTGCTGTTGTGTCCGGATTGTGTAAGTCGGAATGTGGGCAGTCGAATCGAATAGGGTTGAACATGTGCAGAGGGAAGACGCGCAGAACATGGACAATCAGGCTGCTGTGGTTCGCCCTATTAAGGATGCCGAGAAGTGGTCGACGGGACTGTACCTGGGATTTGGTACAGCATTAGACAACTCAGGGTCTCGCTGGGAGACCCCATTCCGCCTTGCCAGACAAGGAGACGGCTCCTCCACATGTGCAGCAGACAGTGGGAAGCACGATGCAAAAGGATGCTTAGTAGGAAGCCATGCGTCTTGCATGGCATCGTTCGCCCAAGATTGGAGAATTGCCAATCATGGCGGTGGGGTCTTGTCGGAAGCTGATGCTGGGTCTGAGGCCGTTGGGGCGCGGGGGTGCAGTGGGTGACTGGTCCACACAGGACTCGCGCTCGCCAAAGGCGAAGGTTTGCGCCCTGCCGAAGCCCTTGCGAGGGTTCTTGAGGCGGCCCAGTTCCCGTTCACAGGTGCGTTGGTGGGCTTCGTCCGACATCTCCACGTAATTCGGGGGATAGCACCGGCAGCGGTGCTCGGCGAAGAAGCCGCTGTATCCTCCTTCCAAAATGTACACGTCAGGGTATGTAAGTCGCGGGTAGTGCTCGGCGTTGGCAGTACGATCTTCGGACCGCACGTGGCGGGCCATCATCGGGGCACGGTGAGCCGAGTATTCGCAGTGAAAGATCAGGAGAGTTCGTCCTTGCATAGGGTGCTGGAATAGCTGGGACGCAAGCAGGTCCTTGTTGTTGTAGTTGACGGCACCATCAATGTGGCCGCCCTCGTACTCATACTCGAACCGGCAGTCAATGACCATCTTCTGGTCGAACTTGTCACTGTACTTTCCGTCCAGCACGTCAACCATGGTCTCTCTCGTAATCCTGGGGATGGTGTCGGTAGGGTCGTCGGCCAGGAAGTGAGGCAGGACGGGGTCCTGAACCTCATCGGCATCCATGCTGATGTGGTGAGCCTCAGGGGTAGTGGGAGAAGAGTCTCCGCCTTCCGACTTGGACTTCACGACATCAGCAGGGTGCTCGAACATGCTCAGAGAGCGACGGAACTGCTTGCGAGGACGCATGAAGGGATTCGCAGGGCGACGGTTGTGCTGGCTACTAAAGGGGCTGTTACGGTTCCCAGACAGGCTGGAGAACTGGGGGCGGGGACGGATAGCACCGGGGACGGCAGGAGTAGGGCTATTCGCGGTCTGAGGGCGACGTTCCTGAGGCGGTGAGGTGGTCTCGAAACATTCCCCCAAGGACAGGGCGCTGCTCGTATGTGTCAATCGGTTCTCACCAAATCGGAAAGTGGGGAGTTGATTGTCTGTGTTGCAGCGGCCGGGAACGCCACTAGTGGAATAGCCTTTCATTCGAGTCAAGGAAGGCCGGCGCGGCTTTCTTCGTCTGCCCCTGAGTTAGACGCGACTCGGTGGGCTAGGAGGAATGTGGCAATCAAACTTACTCCGCGACCAGTGGCTTGGGTGGCTCCAACGACGCCTGCCGAGAAATGGGGGCTGGCGAGTCCAACATCATCTCGTCGTCCTCGTGCTCACCCGTAGGAGTCGACCCCGGAGTCGGTGACGTTATCTCGATCTGCGTCATGAACGGCAGCTTGTGCGGCAGCGGGGAGACGTCCATCATCTCGTCTCTGCGAGGGGCAGGCGAGGACTCGGGCAGAGGCGGCGTCGTCAAAACGTATTCTGGAGTCTCATCAGCACCACCACTCTTTCACTGCACCGGGTCCAGACAAATGCTAACCGCGCGAGTCCGCATCGCCCATCATGTTGGACGTGAACAGGGCACGACGAGGCGTCGGGAACTTGGGACTAAACGAGACGGGTCAGCCAATTGGGGCTCCACATGAGACGACATGCTATCCTACCTCGCCTCGTTGTCCAGACGGAAGTTCTGGGACAGGTCGGCGGCTAGGCTGGCAGCGGGAGAAGAACCATAGACATCCTTGGTGGCAAAGTAGTCATTGGACCTGTGAAGCTGTTCGCGCAGGCTGGCCCCGCCAGTGTAAGCGTGAGGACGAGGGCGGAATAGATCCTTGTTTCCCCAGGACGGAACGGCCATGGGGCGGTGCATAGCCGCCAAGGGTGAAGTCTCCATGATTGCGAACGGTCGGGAGGTGTCGCGTGGTTGGAGGGATTTCGGGTAGGGTTGTGTTTGGTGGATAGTGAGCGCTGCGTCGAAGACGATACTCGATATGTCGTGACGTGTGATGGGAAAGACGGACGATCGTTAAGAGGCCGCGAGTAAACGAATGCTGCGACGTTTCCTAAGATGATTTTGCTGCTGATCCTTGCCACTCAATGGGAGAACAGACGACGTCGGGACGGGGGAGGTCGAGTATCGCGGGTGCTGCGAGCGGGAGGTGTTCGATCTCGAGTCGGGAGACTGAATTTTGCTTGGCGAGATACGAATTCGCAGCGGGGTTTCGTGCAGGGCGCTCGCGGTAATCGGGACGTTTTGGAGGGGCCGTTCGTTATTGAGTCGTTGCAAGCAACATCGGAGACCCGGACGGTTGAATTACGGGTGAATTAGACTCGTCCTTCCTTCAAATCCTGGAATTGTGCGTTTGCGTTTGCTTTCTCGAGGGGAGTCTCTCGTCGTCAGGGTCGTCGTCTCGTGGGGGGCGAGAGGCGAGGCGAGAGAGGCCGGTCCACGGTGCCCTTGGTGAGAAGGGAGGTGGACTTTTTGGACGGGGCGGGAGCGAAGCCGCTTTTGTTGCATGGAACGTCGAGTGGGAAAAGACGACGATCCTTGGGTCCGGAGCAGGCGCAATGCGGTGCGGTGCGGTGTGGTGCGGTGCGGTGCAGCAGTGCAGAGTCGGTGCCGTTCGGAGGCTACTACCTTAGTCGTGCTCGAGCTACGCTTCGGTGGCCGAGCAGAGGAAGGGAAGGATCCGAGAGTGCAAAAAATGACACAGAGCAGGGCAGAGCGCAGCAGTAAAAAAAAAACGAGTGCAGGGACGAGGGATGTCAAGTGTCCGCAGCGTCCAAGCTTTTTTTTTTTCGATTCCTTTTTCTTCCCCAGTGCCCGATGGGAAAGAGCCTATAACGAAGGTGTGGTGGTGGACTTGCCAGCACACAGTAAAAGCAGATGCAGATGCGGGTTGTATGTCGATGTCGATACGGTTCGGTGGTTTGGTGAGGATCGGTACGGACACGATATTAGAGAATGGCTGGACCTTGTTGGACCTGGACCTGGACCTTGGATCTAAGGACAACAACCGTGTACTTCTTCTATAACCTACCGTACCGTCAGACCGTTGGTGGTTGGTCGGGGATGAGGGGGGAAGAGGAGGGAGGGAAGATGTCGGGAGAGGAGGCGGCTAGAGGTTTTTGAATGAAGCAGAGAGCGATGCAGCGGGACGGGAACCAGAACAGGACCAGACTGGATTGGATGGGATGGATACAACTGAAGTCACACAGTAACCAGCCAGCAGCGGCCGGGACAGGATGCGAGGGACAACCCAAGTCCCAAGACCCAAGACGCGAGGGTGTGTGGTGTGTGGATGGGAACATGAACCAGGTCCGGGAAGGGAACTAGCTGGACGGGGTGGGTTGAGACTTGCTGGGATTTGGGCGATGTCACTGTCACGGCTACGGCTGCTGCTAGGCCAAGTCGAGTTCGGGGTCGGGATATGGGAGATGGAGAGAAAGCACAGCATCAGCATAGTGTCGTTGAGCTATGCACAAGAGCGACTTAAGCATGGCGGCGTCGGGGCGGAAAGAGATAATTCAAGCTGCAATGGAGGGCAACTGGGCTGGTCCATGGGCGATGGAGCAATCAGATGGCCCATCAACCAGATCCAGAACCAGCGCCAGAACAGGGAAGCGCCAAACGGGGGGGGGGGGCGTGGACGACGGGATGGAGAGAGAGGCGTGGGAGAGAGGCGTGCAGACCAGAGAGCAGGCGTGCAGGCTTGCAGGCGTGAGACTTGGGCTGGGCTGGGTTTGTCTTGCCTGTGCCTGTCCAGCCCAGACGACGGAGCCCTTACGTGGTAGTCTGTTGAGGCTGCGGATAAGGTGGGCGCTTCCAGGAGGGAGGAAGGGAAGGAAAAGAAAAAAAGATACATTTGACAAGTACCAGCCATGCGGTGCGATGGGCCATGGGTAGGTAGGTAATGATGGATGATGACAGACGCCGGAGCCGGTCCAGCCAGTCCTCTCTCTCTCCTTTTTCTCGCTTTCTCCCCTTGGGTCTCTGGCGATCATCCCTCTTTGCAGGAGAGATGCTACGCGCAGAGAGACTGTACGTTGTCAGGGGAGATTTGGTTGCTGCTGCAGCCTCTGGGTGGTCGAGAGGCACCACACTGTGCAGGGGAGGGACCACCAGGATGGAGCCCTGGCCTTGGCCCTGGTGCGCGCTGCTTCCTGCTTGCGCTCTTGGGCTGACGCTGGCTGGCTCTGGTGTCTGGTAGGAGAAAAAGATACTGCAAGTAGTGCCCAGTGATAATGCACCACGCACCTGCATCTGCAAGTGTGCAAGCGTGCAGCAGCGCCAGGATGCACCTGCGCATAAGGCCGCCCACCTATGCCATGTTTCTTGCATTAGAGCCCTGGCCTGCCAGCTTCTGTTTCTTCTACCTACTAACGTTACGTACCTTACTGCGTAGTGCTACGTACCTTCCTGGCAGCACCTAGGGTCGGTAGAGGACGGCACCTCGTTCCCAGGTTTACACAGGGCCAGACCCAGTTTGCATCCGACCTTATTCACAGCTTAATCTGCCCGTCCTTCTTTTTTGCTTCTGTCCTTCCTCGGGCCAAGGAATTATCGATGCCACACATCATAGCCTCTCCCGCCAGCCCAGCCCAGCCCGCATCGTGATCGTGCTTGTGCCCTGCTTCGATTCTGGCTTTGGAGGCGCTGCCATCATAGGTAATCATAACAGCAACACCGGCAGTCGCGCAATGCAGCAGAGCAAACAGGGCACACACGACACACGACACACGACACACGAGAGCCGCTCGCTTCCAAGGACGAGGACGTGCAACGGCACGTGGCTCGGCAATCCGCATCGCAGCCCAGGCCTTATCTTGCTTTAGCTGCATCTTGCGGTGCCCAGTGCAGCGCTGTGCTGTGCAGCACCATCGGCCAGAATCGTGCCAATCGTACAAATCCACAGGCCCCGGCAGCCAATGCGCTGCGTGTGTATCGTGCTCGGGTCCAATGTCCAATGCAGAGCACAAGCAGCAGTAGCAGGAGCAGCAGGAGCAGCAACCCGCAAACAAGCACAAGCCGGAGCACAAGCATTGGACCAGGTCAAGCACCCGCAGACACGGGGCTGCCGCGAGTAATCCTGCCCCTAAGGCACCTGCAGGTACGGTCACTTTACGGGGGGACGGGATGGGACGGGGACGCAGGACGCAGTATTGGATTGTATTCGTACGCCTGGAAACAGCACATCAACCTTCAGGAGAAGCCATCCGCAATCATCCATTACCGACATGAACCCATCCACAACTTACACCCGCACACGCCCTGCCCTGCCCTGCCCTTAGTAGGTTGCTGCTTACGGGTTGCCTTACTCGTCGGCGTGGGCGGGCTGGCCAGGCACCCTACGGGTAGGGTATTGGATCCGTACGGCGGTACGAATCGCCAACGCTGTAATTGGGCTCCGGGGTGCGCCGTGCAAAGTACATCTTCTCAGAGTCCCTGACAGGCGCTACAGGGCCGACGTTGGACCAATCCCCTGGAAACCTTCCCCTTACAGGTGGTTGCCGGAATGATATCCGGGGACTCTCGTCTCTGGCGGTGGCAGCTGCTGGCGTAGATGCTACCGGATGAGGCGCCCAGGGGCGAACTCTCGTCACACTGAGCCTCTCTATAAAGTACTGCGCAGCAGTAGCAGTGGGTGGTGGCTTGCTACCTGCAAGGCACACTTGGGTTAGGTACGGTACTGCCACGCTGTGTACGTATCGTGAAACTCGCTCTCCCGCGTCCACTAGTTGGCTTTAGGGCCCGGCGCGGTGCACGTACGTGCGCCGTATCCCGTCTCCTGGTCCCGTCTGTTCGGTCTCGTCCTGTCCGCCTGTCCATGTCCATTTCATATGTGTCCCCATCCCATCGTAAGGTTCTGCAGTCGTCGCCCACCCGACCGGCCGTGTTCGGATGCTCCTGAGTCCAGACCGGCGTTAGAGAGAATAGGGGAGCATGTACATGTTCCCATGCTCCCGCAGCGGTCTGTGAGCCCGTGGTCTGTGGTCTGTGGCCGGTGGTCGCTGGAGCGCCGGAACGGTCGCTGGGCAGCTCGGCCATGTCCATCAAATGACAGCCGTAGCTTCGGTGGTGCCCTGGAGCCCGGTGGAGCTGAGCCAGACACTTGCGCCGTACACTGTACGCTCATTCCTTAGACGGTCCGGGCCTGATGAAATACGCCTGTAACAAATCATAAAAAAACTTTTCTCATGAGCCCCCGCCATTTTCAGCGAGCAATCACGGGTTGCTCAGTGGAAGGATGTCGTCGTCCAGTGCTAGGGGCCTTAGCAGGTAGGGGCCTTGGGGGCGGGCTCCTCAGGGCTCCTCAGGGCAGGCTCCTCCTGCAGGGAGAAGAGAAGAAGAAAAAAACGTCGATTAGCGGGCCCGACCCAGCGGCTACTGCTGAAAGCGTATTCGATATCCGTTGCAACGGGCTCTTATTCATTTTGATACAGGTACGTCCCTTTGTGTGCAGTTGCAGTTCTTTGTGCTATTCTTCGATATGCTATTCCATCCGCCTTCTATGCAGCCTAATTTGTTCTAATATTGGCTCAAACAAAGCTGCCACTGCCGCACCTGGCCATCGTGTGTTTCTCACGATCTGCTCCGGCTTTGTCCACTCACAGCCTAGGTACCTTGCCTACCTTAGCAGCTTACGAGCTTTTGTACCTTCGTCCAGCCTTACTTTACTTGAAGCTTCTCAACGACCGATCAACCGCACGATGGATGGGACGAATAACACCGAGACGGCGGATACGCGCAGGGGACGTCGACACATGACGACGCACGAACACGACTCATCAACCATCGATTTACAAGCCAAGCCATCGTCACTGTGTGCCTTGCCCGCAGTTGGAGCTCTATCTATCTCTCGCTCCGACTGCCCCTCCCCCGGGTCAGGCCCATGGTCCATGGTCCATGATCCGCCCAACTGGTCACACGGCCTCCGGCTGGCTGTGCGCAGCGGCATCTATCAGGGTCTGTCTCTCGAGCTGACCGACGATGGATTCAATATGGGAGACATGGCTGTGGCTGGTGGACGGCGCTAGGCAGTCGGACGAGCTAAGCGCCGTCCATGTCTGTCCCGATCAGAATCAGAGTCAACTTGGAGGGCGGCCGCGGGCGACGTCGTCAGTCCAAATGCCTTCCATCAAGACTAACGATGGCGCCTTGGTAGAACCGGGCCTAGCCCGCCAACTTACATCATTGCTCGGCGCTGTCCATCGTCCAGCCTACACACACTACCCTCGCCGGGTGAGCCTTAGTCCGGAGTTTGCACCGACGAGAGACCACTACGAAATGAGCGGTGAGTTGGCGTATCGCCCTATCCAGCTCCCCCCTGTCCCGTCGCGCCTCACTCAGGCACTCTACTACTATGTAGTATACCACCTCGCGCTACCTAAACCCACTATACGTGCAGTACGTACACTCGCTGTTGGCGCTGTCTTGAGTGCTTGGCTCTCCTGTCGCTCGCCTGTCGCCTGTCTGCCAGCTCACTGACTCCTTGCTTAGCCACCCGCTATCAGCCTACCACAGGCCAGCAAGCCCAGGGCTAGGGAATTGCGCCGTCCGCCGCCTTGCCTATTGTGTCACCCGCAGTTTGCACCTTAATCGTGCCGTTTCCACCTTTATTCCTCGGGACCCCTGGCCAGAAGCGCTGTGCTTTCCTTGGACCTAGGGTTGGCAAGGCTACATGGTACCTCGAGGCGCAGAAACGGAAACGCCTGGTTGCGTCGGACCAGGGCTCTCACGTCGTGATCTTCCCAGTCTTGCCTGTCTCGTCATCCCTTCAGCTCGGCGCCGGCGGGGTTCAGGGCACACGGCACACCAAGCTCCCCTTCTCGGACTTGCTCGCACCCACGGCACAGACGGATACACCCTCTGGGATGTGAATGTGGATATGCATATTCAGAACACCAGACAAGCACTATTCGTACCGGGACCATTTCTGCGGACACGGACGGCAACGACGACGACAAGAAACAATTGGAAAAGATTGTGAGACTTTCAGGGCCCAGGCTGCAAGCCTGCTACATTCCTCGGTTGCCGGGTCGTAGCTGCGAAGAGGGTCTTGAGACACGTTTGGCACAAAATGGCGTGGTGGCTCTCGACTGCCATGCCAGTTGTCCAGTTGCTTGTTGCTTGTCTGCAGCCTTGCTCCGGGTTATTCAAATGCAGTTCCCGTTGACAAAAATGCCGTGAATAGGGACAACAAAGTACAATTGTTCTCTGCTTCGGGACGTCGATCCTTGGTTGCAACGCTTTCCTGGGCCGCTTCGGGCATTCCACCCGGCAGAGTCAGGAACCAACTTCATTCCTCAATGACCTCAAGACGGTCTCGCAGCGGCCGTCCTCGGCCAAGGTCGCAGAGATCCTAATCACGATATGACGTAAAGAGGATACTGGCCTACTTGGCCGGCCTTGCTCTAATGGCTCAGATGCCCAGATCTTGATGCACTCGAGACAGATGTCGGTAGTCGGTCCAGCAGTCCGGCCAGCCAACGGGGCCCGAGCCTCGAAAAACCGGTTCTGCCGAATATTCGGCCTTAGCCGTTCCGCTGGCACAAAAAATACGAAGACCGACTTTGCAGATCGTGTACGGACAATGCACGGCGGCTTTCGACATTGGCACATTTGCACAGCTCCGACATATCTGTAACGGGTCTTCGTCTTCGCCATTGACCATGTGCTTGCTCGAGACCCTTGGCCTCCACGTCCTCCACCGAGTAGGCGGAACGGCTCTCCGGCTATAGAACAGCGACGAACAAAAGGAGGCGTTCCCGAACCACCAGAAGAAAAAATTGGAAGGACGAAAAAAAAAGAAAGAAAAAACCACAGAACAACGACCCAGTAACCCCCCATCGTCATCTACTCCCCACAGCAACCAACGGGGCCAGCCCTGGGCTGAAGACGTGGGATTGCCGGGATGTGCTGGGCTCCGACTGGGGACTAACTGGGGGACATCGGCAGCTTGCAGGGCTTCATCTCCATCTCCGCCATCGCGACTGGCCACAGCTCTCGGCCACTCTCCCTCACTCTCTCAGCCAAGCCCAGGCCTGATCCCTCGCCGTCCCCCCGCTCATCGGCCCTGGCCATGCCCCCGGTCCTGGTCCCGGCGCCCTCGCGCTGCCTCTCGCTCGCTTCTTGTGCGATGCGAGTGTCTGCTGGGCTGGGCTGGGCTGGGACCCGCGTCCCTTGCCTACACCACCTGGCACCACGGGTTGCTTATCGCTACATCGTCCCGTGCAAACCTCACTGGGCGCCGCGCCGAATAAACAACCCGCGCCTGCCAAAGCCCGTTGCCGTCTTCGATATCATGTGCAATTGGTTCTTTGCCGCTTACTGCTGACAGCAGAGTCCCAGGGTTTGGCGGGGGCTGAGACAAACCCTTGCAGCTTTGGCTTCAGGGCATCTGGTTTCGGAAGGCAAGTGGGCAATATGAAGCTTGTCTGTACCAGGACGCAGCAGCAGTAGTGTACAGAAGAAGTGAGGCGGTACACGCCGTGCCTTGACTTCTTTCGGAGCTTTGGAAGCTTGGAGCTGGAGCTGGAGTTGGAGCTCGAGCTAGAGCTAGCTACTTCGGTGTAGTAGACCTGGAGTTGGAGCTGTTGGAGCTGGGACACAGCCAGGCGACGGACCCGAGATGATGACTGACAGAGCAACAGAGCTCGAATCCCTTGCCTTCCGTGACGTCTCTCCATTCAACAAGCCGGTCTGGACCCTTGGACTTGGGTCCTGGGCTGGGCTGGCTGGTCCGTCGGCGAACAGACGGGCGAATAGCAATCCTCTCTCATCAGCGGCGTCGGACAAGCATTTGAATGACGCGAAATTGAGACGGCGCGACATCAAAGTTCAGGCTTCAGGGCACGGGGAATTGTAAGCTGCCACTGCCAGCTGCCAACTGCCAGTCAAAGTCAGTCTAAGACCAGTCGGCGGTGAAGCGGCACGCTCAGTCTTCATCTCCACAATATGTTCCGTGCATCCGTCGAACGAGCAGCCAAAGACGACGGACGACTTCTTATTTTCCGTGTGTCTGGAAATGTCTAGATGCGGTACGCGCACGTGTGCCTCGGTCAATGGTCAGGCCAGACCAGGGCACGGCGGTTGGGGAGATGACGGCAAGAAGAAAGCATCACGGTCCAGAGTTTGGGCCATGGCCGCCTCAACAGGCCGGTGTTTGTTTTCGGGACGACGATACCATCATGGATGTGTTCGACGGGGCAACAGAAGCAATGGGGACGAACAAGACCCGGACGCCAACCCACCTGTTCCCCAGCCTACCGCGCGGCCGGTTGCAGCTGTGATGCACGTTGATGCGAGTGTGCGAGCTCTCGCTGTGGTCTGTGGTCGGTATCCATCCCATCGGCCGCGGGACGCTGAGGCGTGAGATGCAGTTTTGCATTTGCGGGCAGTCGGCCTGGCTGCATGAAGGACGGCTGCCGCAGCTACTGCAGTACAGCCATGTTTCTGAAGCTGCTCCGCCATGCTACTGGAGCTCCTGCTACTGTTTGCTACTGTTTGCTACTGTTTGCTACTGCTTGCTACTGCTTGCTACTGCTGTTGGGTTGGCCGCCCCGCCCGCCCAAGCTGCCACAGCACGGCGGTGTCTCCAAGCTAAAGATGCTCCAGCTTCCTGCAGCAAGAGAGGTACGCGGTCACCTGTGACGGTGGGGGTGAAGGAGCCTATCTCGTGGCTCCCTCCCGCCGCCTCTGGGACGACATAGCATCATCAGCACCCCTGGCCCGAGCTCCACCTGGTAGGGCAAGGAGGGCAAGGATCAAGGTCATGTTTGTCATGTTTCCCGTGTGCACAGAGCACTCGAACCAGAGGAGCACCCCTCGCTGCATGCAGCCGTCCCCAGCTCCCAGCTCCCCCTCGAGACGCCCGCCGTCTTAGGGGACTATTTGTTTACTTTTGTCAAAACTTGGAAAGGCTGCCCCTCGGTCGGCAGCTCGCTCGATCGACATCCCGATGTCCGGCTTTGATGAAGAAGCTCCAGCTGATCAGGAACCCGTTCGTGGGGATGGGGGGGGGGGGGGGCATGTCCGCTTTCGTCTCCTTGCCGTCTCGAAATAGCTTGAAGAATTCCTTCCGGTCAGGGATTATGCAACAATGGATGAGGCTCTGGATTTCAACAATGAACGAAACGGGCACAAAGCTGTCCCTCGCTTAAGGGAGCTGGTGCTATCATCAGCCCTGTCATTATGGGCCGGCCTACCCTGTCTTTCTTCCGACTGCAATCTGCGGTTGCTCAGTGAGAAGGAAAAAAAAAATCGGCTACGGAGCGCGTCCCAATTCACCGAGGGGTCCTTCAAGGCTTGAACCCCGCGACGACGTCCTTGCGGTTACGCTACAAGTGACAGCCCACCTCATCCTCCCGGTGCCGCCTCACTCAAGCCACGTCTGCCATTGGCTCACTAACGACTCTTGTCGGCGCGAAAAAGAGGACCCCGACTGCCTGTGATGTGATTGCCAGTCGACGGCTTCAAGTCCAAGCGCGGGCACAGGCAATTGCAGTCGCACCTGCACGTCCGCACGCACGGCGGCCGAGAGGTCAAGTGACTGACTACTTGTTGATTGACAGAGTGACAGAGTGACAGACAGACAGTGTGGCTGATGCAGACCAGACCTAGGTGTCTCGATGTGTCTCGATGTCGACTTGCCTTATCAGACACGGCCTTGGCCCTCGAATTGCGCCCCAAACGGTCCAAACCTTGTGGGAGAAGTCGGAGACTAAGGTACCATAGTACGCCTGGGCCTGCCTGACGCCATGGGAAACACATCCCCGGTTCTACAAAATGACTCCTTTCCCGTTGCTATATCAATCGCACGAGCTTCACGCCAACAAGGGTTTTAAGGAGAAGAGGAGACGACGCCAGCGGGACCGGCTCCCCGGTGCTTAATGAAGATGCCCAAACAGCAAAATGGAGATGATTCATCCCAATGTCCAACATCACCCGATCCCAGGGCAGGCCCACGAGGCGACCGAGACCCAAATATCAATCCCTCGTCAAAGCGGCCCGGAGATTTACTGACATAAGCTCAACCAACCCTCAACGACGACGACCACTACGCAGTATATGCACGCAGTACGACGCGGGACGTGTTTGATGTTGCCCCCAGCCTCCCTTGTTGAGTCATCAAACGCGAAAAAAAAAATTGTCGAGGAGCAATGGCCACGGTCGCATAACAAAAACATGGCATTCAAGCATATTCCGTGGTGGAAAGCGCATGGTCTCACCCGGCATTTGGAAAAGTAGGCAAACACAAGGTCTCGCCATGGATGGACGAGGTGGACGAACGTGGCCGGCGTGGTGTACGAACGACGTAGAGGGCGGTGCGAGGAAATCCCATCTCGATGCGAAAATCTTCGATCACGCACTCTCCGTCCCGATCACTCGCGGCGGCCTAGTCCGGGCTCTAAAACAGACGTCATCCTCTCACAGTTCGAGGCTAGCAGTGATCGTCATAGTTCAAGACCACCCCCGGGGGGGGGGGGGGAAGGCCGCCTGACCCTCTTCTTCTGAGCCTCCTTTCCGCCCAAGGCAGAAGGACTGTCTCGCCATGATTGATGTATCGAGATCTTGCTCCCTTCTTGGACATTTACCTGGCTTGGTCGCTGTCATTGTCATGCGGTCACATCGCCCTTTTCTGGAGCATTTCCCACAAATTCGAAGTATCAATGCCATGCCAGTGGCCGCGCGAGGCCAAGCCCCCAGTGTGCCACGGCCGCAGATGCGGCGACCGTGGTATCCTTTCCGCGGTCCAGTCAACACAAACAAGAAGCACCAAACCAACGCATGTCGCTCGTACGTATTACGGCAGACGCGATTGTCGGTCAGACAAGACAGACAGAGTGGACGAGCCGGGCAAGCCGGATCGGATCGGATTGCATTGGATTGGATGCGCTGTCGTCCTGTTGTTTTTGTTTACTTACCCCGCCGCGTACGTACAGCAACTGACTGCAACACTCGGTGGGTGGTGGTTATCGTCGGCGCTACGCAGCGAGATATTGCGTTGGATTGATGAGCTGTGAGCCCATCGCCACGCTATTGAGGATTACCTGCATGAGCCTGGGCGAGAGGGGGGGGGGGTGGTCTATCTAGAGATGGACAGGCGCCAGAAACAATCCAACAATCCAATGGGACGCCCCGATCGAGCCCGTCGAGACTTGTCTGTCAGAGGTCAGAGCCATACTTTCAGCTCAGCCCGGCCGGACGACGACTCCAAGCCATCAAGCGATCCCGCGTGACCGAAGTCGCGATGGCGTTCTTCCCTCTCGCTCCCTTGCCTTAACGTCCCGACTTCCGTGCCCCTCCCTCGCTCTCTTCCGTCTCTCGGGTTCCCCTCAATCCTACGACACGCCCTCTCGGCGCGCATAGAGGCTGAGCCGGCTGGCCATCGTCACGACTTCCCCTCTTTTTTCACATCTTCCCGCATGTCGGCCCCTGTCAAACTGCATGCATTTCAGGTCGTTGCTTACTATGGACCTTGGTGGCATTTCGTCCTACATGACTCTCTGCGCGTTTGGACTCTGGACCGTTTGAAAATCCTTCTTAGCCCGTCCGACTAGGACAGGTGGCGAAAGAGAAAAAAACGGCGCCCGTTATGGGGTTTTTTTTGCAGTCCTTTTTTCTTTGTTCCCACTCAACTTTGGGTCAAAAAAAAGGGGGACGGACATTAATGGTGAAGCAAGACGCAGATGGTGGCACCGGCGCGCGTTGCACTGCGGGTGGGAAGAGCCCTCTGTGCCTCTTTTGCACCAGTGTGGTTCCGCCGGTCATCCCCCTCGAATGAGGGGATTTTTTTCCCTCTCGCTCTCGCTACAGCAGGTTTTCTTTACACTGTACTTTGTTTACAAACTGCGGGGACGCGACTCATGTAAACAATGGGCCCCTGCAGACCCTGTTTCCGATATCCCTGCCTCGCGCGAAGTCACGTGAGGCTGCCGCTGCTGATGGTGCAGTTGGAGTGGGACCCGGGTCGGGGACGGGATTGCTTGCTTGCTGCTTGCTGCCTGTCTCGCGGGGCATCTCACAGCGGTGACGTCCTGCTCCGAGGTGCTTGCCAGGTGCGCATCTGTTTTTAGCCGCCCCTCATCCCTCCCGTCAGACGTTTTGGCAGCTGGCTGACAGGGGACGTGCCCAGGAACCGCTCCAGACTTTGGTACCCACTAAACCCGGGGCGGAGGAACTCCGGTCAGGGCAATCAGAGAGAAGGAAGAAGTGAGGCAAGCGGGAAAAAGCAACTGAAGCAAGGCACAGAGAGGGGAAAAGGGCTCCATTTTTGGCCGGGCAGACCTCGGCTTCCAGAGTCCATCCCGTTTACGGACGAACTCCGATCTACAATTGCATCACAGTCGTCTCTTTTTCCAAGGATGCCGGCCCGGAGACCAACTATGACCCAATACAATACTCTTTTATCCCGAGTCTCGACTATCTAGGCGTATCTGCTGATGGTTTCGTGATCGCAAGGCTGCCGGGGTGTCGAGAAGTTGATGTCAGCGCAGGGGTGTTGCTTCCCTGCTGCTTGCTTGCCTCTCTCTAATGTCCATCCTCCATCGCTCAGCCTCCGGTCCAGAACTGTTGGGTGTTGCCTGGCCCGCGAAGACCGCATGTCGGATGATGCTAAAAGAGATGGGACTTTTGGGAACCCACGAGAGAGAGAGAGAGATGGAGGGGCAAAGCTTGATGGAGCTTGATGCTTGACCTTGGAGCTGAAGCCGGAAGCTGGAGCTCTCTCTCTTGCATCTGCTGGGTTCCCCGCTTCCAACCGCCAGGGGCCTGAAGCGCGGGCGCAGCAGCTTGCAAAAAAGCCTGACGACACACGCCGAACGGACGATTCCTCAGCATTAGACTATGCCAATGGGCGCGCGATACGAAGCGACGATCCCCCCTCCCAACTCTCCAACGCAGCCCCCAAAAAAGCCGGGTCGAAACATGCAAAGAAAAGGCAAACCGGGGTTCTGACGAGTTTCTCATTAATTGATTTTCTCTGCATTGCAGAAACGAACAAGGCTATGTTCTGTCCAACGAGCTGGGGGCGGTTCCGTTCCCACAGCTGGAGCTCTATGCCTAGCAAGCAGACATGGGGATAGCTATGTAACTACCTTGTAAACAGCTCACTCCAAGCTGACCTATGCCTTTCGGCAGCAGGGCAACCCGCACCGACGTCTGAAACGACACGATATCACCCGGTGAGCCGAGTCCCCATCCGTTGCTGCTGCCAACAGCAGCACCTAGCTAGGCATTTTGCTTACAGTTTCCCAAATGCTCTCTGTTTCTGTTGTCCGCCCGTCCGTCTGCCTGCCCCGAGGTCGCCGAGGTCCGCACAGCATGAATTGCAGGACGGACGAGAAGCTCAACTGCCGCAACGGGGGCCCAACACAATGCCTTTGCTGTAGACGATGTGATGTTCGCACATCTCAAACGGCAAACGCTTGCCCCAGACTCCTCGCCTAAGGAGCCTCGCTTGTCCTGCGCTCGCTCGCTTGGCCATTGGATCGCCTGTCCCCGGTCTGGCGAGAACGATCACACACACACACACACACACGCCCCCTCCCTCCTCCCCCGGGCTAGAGAGCCGCCATCGCGAACATCTGCCACAAAATGCCCGATGTCGCGCGCGCGGGGGGCGGCAGGCACGACGGCGTCAGGAGTTCAGGGTCCTTTTTTGCCCCCCTCCCCTCGTGTTACGCTGCTCTCTGTCGAGTGCCTGCCTCCCTTTTCCCCTCCCCCACATCCTAGAGAGGGCGAAACCGCCACGGCTGGCGGCCCATCGACCGAGTCGGGCTCGATGGCGGCGGGGGCGTTGTTTTTTCGTGCTGGACGGTCTTGATGTTTGGTGTCAGGTTCGGGTACCATGGCATTCGGTCCCTGACTTGTGTGGTGGTGGTGTGTGCTATCTTAGTGATATCTTAGTGCATCGCGTTTTTCGGCCGGCTCTGGTTTCGTGGGGTTTTAATTCCCACGGCATTCCTACCGGCCGTTGCCGTTTCGTTGGCGGCGCATAAATTCCCGACCCCTTATGAAGGCTTGAGGGGGTGTACTGTACCATTCGGTTTCTTTGTGTGTTTCGTGAGATTTTGGCGGAAAAGGGTGTCGTTTTCTCTGCGATGGCGTCCCGGGCTAGATAGATATGCGTTTGTGGCGGTCCAGAAGCCGCCGGGTCTCGAGTCTGCGAATGCTAAGCGTCCGGTCCCGGAGCTAAAACATCATCAAACATTCCCCCACGAGGGGCGAGACAAAGGAAGTCGAATAGGGGAAAGGGGGAAGGGGGAATATGCGGCGGCTCGGAGTGAACTCCTAGGGAATGTCTCTCCTGAGCTAAGCACAGCCCGATGCCAGATGCCAATATCACCATCCAGCCCGTCCGTTCCCCCCTTGGCGGCGGCCATCAATCGCGTTGGAGCGATTCTAGCTCCCGTGCCTGGGCTATTATTTCTCCCCGTAGTGTGTGGTACGTTCGTTGACCCGTGTGGAAGCAGGTACGGTACTGCTTCTGTGGAAAGGGGGGGCGTTGTTCGAATAGAGCCTCCTTTTTCCTCCTTACTACTGCTGCTGGCCGCACGTGCAAGATCACGACGAGGGGACGAGGGGCGGCGCCTCGACGAAGACGGTCTGGTACCACCGTCTGAGGTTCCCGCACCGCTCGAGGAACGTCTGGCCGCAGTTGGCGCCGAGGACGACGTCCCACAGGGCCCTTTCGACGTCGAAGCCGCTGGTCTCGACGATCCGCTTGTCCGGGCCCCAGAGCCGCGTCAAGTGGCCGTGCTCGTCGGCGCGGAGCATGGGGTCGCCTGCGTCGCCGACGCGGGTGATGTCCATCTTGAACAGGTTGTGGTGGATGAAGAGCGGCCTCGCGTGTTTGCGCTTCTTCTCGTCCGGGTCCTCGCGCGCGTGGTCCGCGGCCGCGGTGGCCCCGTGCAGGCGGTGGTCCTCTGTGGGATCGGCCTGTTTCATCCCCGCTGTCTCGAAGGTGCCGTTGATCCAGCGGCCGAGCACGCCGTCTGGCGTGCGGACGTCCCAGAAGGGCTGGCGCAGGGCTGACGCTGCCTGCACGAAGGTCTCCTTGTCGCCCTCGCCCGGGGCGCCCTGCGAGAGGAGCGGGTAGTAACACCCCGGGCCGTACCAGTTGTAGTACGTCGCCAGGAGGAGGCTTTCGGCATGCGTGGACTTGTCGTACAGCAGGATGCCGGACTCGGAGCTGCGGCGGGTGAGGGTGCGGGCGGCGTCGAAGCGGGCGATTTGGTAGAAGATGGGCGAGACGGTGTACAGCCAGAAGTCGGGCCAGGTGATGAGGCCGTGGGTGGTGAAGGGGGCCTCTTCGAAGAGGCGTTCAGGGGGGTGGATTGGCCAGGCATCCGAATCGAGGTAGAGGATCTTCTCGAAGGGCGAGAGGAGCATCGAGAGGACCTTGTACTGGTAGTGCTTCACGCCGGCGGCGCCCTCGAGGTCCTCCACGATGAGGCACTCAACGTTCAGCCGCGGGAGAACGTCGTCGCAGAGCCGCGGGTCGCGCTCTGCGTGGGTATCGAGGAAGAGGTGGACGGGCAGCGAGGAGCCGGAGCGGCGTAGCATGAGGATCGAGGTCATCGCCGTGCCGATGTACCCCCCGCCTGCTGTCATCACGATGCCTTTCGTGCCCTTCCAGACGGGGAGCTTGGGGCCGAGGCTCTTGGCGGCGAGGACGAAGGCGTCATGGTGGCGCTGAAGCTTTTCGACGTCTCCGTCGGCCATGTCGATGAGGCTCGGGCGCGGGGAGTCGTTGTCGTTCTTGCCGGCGTCCATCTCGTCGTCCGTCGGACTGCGGCTGGACTTGATGGGCGGTACGTCGGGGTTGTTCTTGGCGAGCTCCGCGTGGAGCTGTTGCCAGTACTTCTGCATCGTCTCCGACTTCAAGTGCTCTGTCGCTGAGTGGGCTTTGAAGGTGAACTTGTTCGGCGGGAGGACGCCCGAGGGCAGACGCAGCGGCGGGTGGATGTAGAGGAGGAGAAGGGCGATGGGGACCAGGACGAGCAGCCATGTCGGCCGGCGTCTGGACATTGGAAACAAACCGGTGGACATTTTGTTCATTGGCGGCCCTTTGGGTGAGTGAGTGAGTGTAGAGCTGAGGCTGTGAGCGACAAAGACGGCGGTTCAAGTATAAGGTGTCGTTGGGTGAGTGAGTTCTCAGCACATGCTGACTGACGTATCTGCAAGGTAGTGATTGGCAGGCAGACACAAACCAGGACTCGACTCGGATGGTAGCAGACGTCAAAGGACCCTCGTTCCAGGAAGAAACTTGTCAAACAGAGTACATGGGAGATTTGCAACACATTGTTAGACGATGGTTATTATATCACGCCCAGACCGTGGAACCGCAGGCAATCAGCCCTGCCCTGCCAGCCTGCCCGATCCTCGTATGCAGCTGTTCTCTAGGGCCCGCCGTGGCACCACACGGCGAGACTTGAGATTGCATGGTTGGTGCAGAATGGGCGACCAACGACCCGACGCTCGGAAACTTGTGGTCGCATGCGAGTGAGGAAATAGAAAGCTTCGCCTTTTGGCAGGGCGTAGCGTATTTCGCTTACCTTATCTGTGCTGCAAGGGAGGGTGGACAATACCAGAACAATATGACAATACACCAGGACCGTATTACACGAGCAGAGAAGCCGCCGAATCGGACTGGCGCAGTGGAACACGAGTCGAGGCTATCTCTGTTTGTATCGCGCATTTGGAAGTCGCCCGGTTTGTGGCTGTTGCACGGGAAAATGACTTGGCCTTTTTGATCGTCACCGCCGGTAGGCTACTCCGTGTAGAATCGCCATCTCGTATCGAGGCAGTGGGCGCTTAGTGAGATACTGCGCTTTTTTCCCGGCCCTTGCCCGCGCAACAACCGGCCCCGAAGGGGATGCAGAATCCATGGTGTGATGCCTAGCGCCGTCATCTTGCAGGGTTGTGGCCATGCAAGCTGACAGCTGGACAAAATCAACACCGTTGATAGGAGAGCGAAGGCAGGCGATCGCAAAGACGGGTCGGGAGTTGCGAGAGCCGTGTCACCGGGCGAGATGATACGAGAGGCTGGATGGAGGTGAACGTCGCAGGAGGAGGCTCTGGCCAAGATTTAGAACTTATGAACGTTCGACGAGGGGCACAGACGGGAGGAGCAGAAGAGACGATCGACTCTCTTGGGACGGGATAGGGAGGTACTTGAGCGCACGCCCATTCTTTAGCCAGGCTGAGGTAGCGGGTTAGCGAGGAAATAAGCTGTGGATCGGTTGGACGGGTAGAAGTGGATCGCGCAGGGACCCCCACCTCGCGGGGCGGTACCTCGTGGGTGAGGTGAGGTAATGCAGCGTCTGGCAATTGGCGGCGGGCGGTGGAGAGCGGCAGAACTTTTTTGGTCTCCAAAGTTTTTGGGATCCCAGGCGACCGGTGCATGGCCGTTCGGTGTTAACGGCGGCTGCAAACGTCTGAAAAAGAAACCATTGTAACGTGCCACCGACTAAACTCGCATCTCGAACGGTACACGGGGTCGAAAGACAACCACACAATGACCAAGACGGCGAGCGCGAAGCGCAAGCGCGCCGAGAGGGAGGCCCTCAAGGCCGCGCAAGCCAACAAACGCGCGAAGAACTCCCACACCACCGATGGCAGCAGCCCAGACTCTGCGGCCGACGCCAATGGACCCAGACTGCCCAAGGCCGTCCTCGAAAAGAAGCTCTTCGTCGAGAAACCGACCGGCCAGGATCGCGTGCGCGAGGCGAAGCTGTACGATCTGCTCAGCAGCGAGAACGAGACGGACCGCATCGAGGCCGCCGGCGCCATCATCTCCAGCCTGCTCGACGGCGAGGGCGTCCCCGAAGCCGTGCTGGAGCGCCACCTCGACTGGCGCCTGTTTCGCGGGCTCGCGAGCGGTCGCGCCGGCTCGCGCCTAGGTTACAGCCTCGTTCTGACCGAGGTCCTGAGCCAGCTGCTCGGCCCGCCGCGCAACCTCGGTCGCGAGCGCTACCCGGGGCTCACGTTCGAAAAGGTGCTCGGCATGCTTCTCGAGCGGACGCACGTCGGCGGCAACATACCAGGCCAGGAGGAGCGGGACCTGTACTTCGGCCAGCTTTTCGGGCTCGAGTGCTTCGTCAGTGCGCGCGTGCTGTTCGTCCCCGAGGAGGGCCCTGACAGGTGGAACGAGGTGTTGAGGCTGCTGGTGAGGTTGGGCAACAAGAAGGTCTGGCTGCGGCCGCAGTGTGGATGGGTCGTGGCGCAGGCGCTGTCGCAGCTCGACCGCAGCCGCGTCGAAATGGTGCTGCAGCAGCTCGTCGAGCTGGGCTGGGCTAAGACACCCGAGGGCGTCGGCATCTGGCTCATCGCGCTTGAGCAGTGTCCCGGCCTGAAGGACGACGAGAAGTCGGGCCAGCACCACCCGCTCTCGTCGAGGAACCTGGGCGAGCTGGCCGCCATCATGAAGGGCGGCTCGCACGAGGAGCAGGAGGAGGATAAGGAGCAGCAGAGGCAGCAGCAGCAGCGGGCCAAGGGCGGGAAGAACAAACAGGCCAACTGGACGCCGCAGCTGCACTTCGTCTGGGACCTCATAACCGTGCATTTTGTCCGCTTGGGGAGCGACCATGCCGAGGAGTTTAGGGCGTTTTGGAAACGAGTCGTCGATGGTAAGCCTATTATCTGGTTACGATACCCAAGTACTGATGTTAACCGAATCTTTGCAGACAACTTCTTCGCGAAGGCGGCGACCGAGGGCCAGAAGTTCCGAGGCTTCCTGATCTTCCAGAAGATGCTCCAGGCGTACATTAATAACGACGAGTTCCTCGACATCCTCTTCAGCCGGAACCTGATGACCTGCCTCATCAATCAGGCGTCGCAGGAGGACCGGTTCCTACACCGCGCGGCATTGAAGACGTTGAAGGTCATCGAGGATGCTTCGGCGTCGCATCCGGACGCCACGGGCATCATCCTCGACAACCTCATCAGCAACAACGGGCTGTACAGGTTCGACGTTATGACCAAGAGTAGGACGGTCGACAAGATCCTGCAGCATGTCCAGCCCGAGACGGGCGAGGACATCATCCAGGTGCTTAGTGGACCTGTCATGAAGAAGTCGACCACCGGGTTCGTGTCTTCCCCTTGATAGTCGGAGCCAGACGACTGACAATTTCACAGAAAGGATATCAACACTGTCAAGCTTGACCTGCGTGTGTACATCGACTACATTTTCCGGCTGACCAGCTCGGCACCCGAGCCCGCGCTGCAGGAGCTTACTTCTCTCGCGTACGCCAAGCTTATCTGGATTCCGGAGAACGCCAACGCCATGGTGAAGGAGGTGAGCAGGGCCCGCCTCCAGTCCGCCTTCGCCAAGCTATCCCGCAAGACGGAGGACTCGAACTACCTGTGCACGGCGGTCCAGTCGATCAACCCTGACTACATCCGCATGGAGGGGGATATGAAGAAGGAGGTCAACCAGGCGCGGAAGCAGCTGGAGAAGCTCACGAAAAAGGGGGCCTCAGCGGTGGAGGGTGCTTCGGACGATGTCAAGATCGCCCAGGGCCTCGCCCTTCTCTACGCTATCGCCATCTTCCAGCTGTACAACGAGGAGCCCGACGCGTTCCAGCTCCTTAGCGACCTTAAGGAATACCAGACCCGCCTGCAGACGGATGAGGAGGGCGCCGCGGAGTTCCTTGTGGAAATCCTCCTCGCGCTAGTTTCACAGCAGTCGGCCCTCATGCGCGAGATCTCCCAGCGCGTGTTCGGCTACTTCAGCAGCCGGGTCTCGCCAAAGGCGCTGGATCTCCTACTAGACGTCCTCGCGGCTGACGAAAGCGAAAAGGGACAGCAGTCGCTCTTCGACAACGCTGACGATATCAATGCGGAGGACATGGATGACGAGGACGAGGACGGCTCTGATGACGAGCTGGGGTCCGACGTCGAAGTCGACTCAGACGTCGAGTTCGTCACCCTCAACACCGGCGACGCCGACGGAGATGAGGAAGAGGACGAAGGTGACTCCGGCTCCGACGACGAGGGCGACGAGGAGGAGGCCAAGAACCTCGAGGCGCTCGACGACGCGCTCGGCAAGATCCTCAACAGCCACCGGCTGGACAAGGACCAGGAGGCCGCCTCGTCGGATGACGACGCGGACATGAGCGACTCGGACATGCTCGAACTGGACGGCAAGCTGGCCGAGGTGTTCCGGCAGCGCGCCAAGGCGGCGCCGAGCAAGAAGAAGGAGCGCAAGGCGGCGAAGGAGTCGGTCGTCAACTTCAAGCGGCGCGTGCTTGATCTGCTTGACACATATCTGCGCAGCGAGGCGGCGAACCCGACGGCCCTGGCGATGCTGCGCCCGCTGCTGGAGTTAGTCCGCACGAGCACCGTCAAGACGCTCGCGGACCGCGCCTTCGACCTGATCAAGGAGTTCCAGAGGAGGCTGCGCAAGGCGGGCAAGGCTGCTAAGGAGAGCAGGGCGAGCAAGGAGGATGCGGTGAAGGTGTTGGAGGGTGTATACGAGGAGCTCAACGCCGGCGAGACTAAGGCGCATGCCAAGGCGGCTGTGCCGGCGTGTTTGATTGCGGCATCGAGCGTGTTCCACGCCAGCAAGGGCGACCGGGCGGCCGTGGATAAGGTGCTTGGCGATGTTGAGAAGGGCAAGCCGGCGCAGGTGGACATGAAGAAGGCGTGGGACGAGTGGTGCAGAAACCAGGAGGCCCTGAAGAAGCAGGCGGGTGCTGGAAGGAAGTAGAGTGAGTCAAGGTGTTGCGTGCATAGTTGTTGACGGGTGTTTGTTCCGGCGTTTTGGACGAGGAGCATCAAAAAACTTGTTTCATAGGCACAAAAGGCATGGCCGTCCAAAAGTTTCGTTAGAGCATCATAGATTTCTAATGTCTAGACGGTGCCTTCACATGCCTTCTACAAACTTCATGAACGACGTGATATCCAGCATCCCAAAATATATATAGCTGTTCTATTCATCTCACCAACGGGTATCAATCTATAAATCCTGTCGCTGTCATCACAACTGATGTCCGACTACACGGCAAGCCTCGAAAACCTGAGAAGAGAAACAATCAGCCTGCAACCTACCGCTCGACCACGTCATCAGAAGCTCGGTCCTCCGTGTTGAGATGCCGCCGACCAGGCACCCTACGGAGGCCGGGTGGCTCCCTGATCTCCCTTTCGATGGGGTGGACATGAGCACGCACCACGGGCAGGCCGTAGAGGAGCCTCGGAGGAGGCCATGATGGAGAGATAACTGGAGAGGTAACCACTCCAGGTGCTGCAGACTCAGAGGCTGACAGAATGCGTCCCCGGAAGGATGTGGGGTCGAACTGCCCAGGATGGTTCTCATCCCAAGGGACCGGAGGCCAGACGTCAAGGTAGATGTCAAACACCTCAGTTCCAGCAGGAGACAGAACATGAGAGAAGGCGGCGGCTTGCTCACGTAGGCTGACAGATCGGGGAGGCTGGGTGTCACCCCAAGGAGTCGGAAGCGGATCATCGTGGCAGATGTCGAACTCCTCAGTCCCAGCAGGGGAAGGAACATGAGAGGCAGTGGTGGTGGTTTGCTGGCCCAGGCGGACAGATTTCATGGCTACGACCTCTGCCGTCCCGCATTGCACCTCTTGCTCATAGTCAGTAGGGTCAGCTATGGAGTCTCGGATGTCAGAGAAAGAGGACCCCGAAGAGGTCTGAGTGAGGTCTGGGTTGGCGATATGCCAGTCTGGGAGGCGGCCAAGATGTTGGCAGGCAGCCGAGTTGACTGTACCAAGCGACTCGCGCTGGCCTGGGGTCGCCTCGTCAACCTCGTCCCCCAATCGCTCATGTCCAAGCGACTCGGATTGCGAGTGTTCAAGGACGGAATAATCCATGTGATTCGAGGCACCATCCATGGCCAACAAGCCCTCGCTGGCGCATTCGAGCTGTTCTGATGAGGTAGGAAGCCGTCTGGCGGCTGAGCGGATGGCCTCCACCACACGACAGGCTTCGTTCTGCATGGTGGAGTGTGGATGTGGATGTCGTGGACGTTGTTGAAGTGGGTGAGTTATGTGATGTAGTTGGACAGATCCCGCCAACGGCAAAGAGACACAACTCGCCCTTTTTGTGTACCTTCCGAGGAAGGGCGGCGCGACTTTGGGTCGCTACGTTGTTCAGATCGGGTCATGTGTGAAACAAGGGGATGGGAGGGGACAAGAGATGCTATTCATTGTGTCTGGCGAGGCCGAGGGTCGTTGCCTATCGAGTAGCACAAGACAGGTGATAGACCCAAAACTGAGACCCCAGTTGTAACTTGTTCCAAGTGAATCTCTTTGTCTGGGTTATGATCTATAGGGCATCACTACTTTCTCTATAACGTCTTGAAGATGTAAGAGAAAAGTGGACAATGCTCTTATGTTTAAAGGACTTGACCGAGAGTTTCTTTTCATCTTGAGGCTATCCTCCCTTAGCTACTCTTTTTATGTGGCGGAGGATTAGATGACGTATTTAATTTGCCGGGCCCTTGAGAAGTCTGACGGCACACCATTGTCAGAGGCATCTTGGCGTTGACCAGAGGCTTCGTAGTGTCCTTCTATATTTCAATAGCCTTTACTTTGTACCTGAAATACATTAAGGCACTCTCTGCAGGTGTTGAATGTTTTCTTTGTCGCCAGTCATGCTCGTCAGTTTGGTGCTATTCGCTTGGCACTGATTTTCAATTACCTTTTGCTAGCAACTCCTAGCTAAGCCCAACTCCAGGACCTGCTTGCCATGCGATTCTGTAGCAAAGAGGACCGGCAGATATGACTTCTTCGGTACCCAAACCCCAACCCTCTTCGTCTCGAAGAATGACTATAAGTAGAACTTTGTCTGATGTAATGACCAGCCGCACCTACCCGACGAGTACATAAGTCTTACAGGCGTATCATCAAGTCTTGAGTGTGCCACCTTCAAGATTGGCGCCATGGATGTTGGTCTGAGAGACATTTGGCAAGGCATGTAACAATAATTTATATTATGGTGGACTATCTAAGAAGACTTGACCTCGATCTCTGCCAATCATTGTTTTTACTCTTTTCCATCCTGGTCGGTTTTATTAGTTACTTGGAGGATAAGACGAGGCAGAGATGACGACGGCGCCTCTCTGGGATCGAGGACTTGTACGAAACGCTTCAGGCTAACTTTGGGTCAGTGGCTAAATTTGTCACCCCGTATGATACGGTTTAACGAGACCCTCAAGTTTGCGGCGTACCAGCGCCCGTTCAGATTCGTCGCAACACACTACGGGATTGCTGAGGTTGTGGATCACCGCTTGGTCAGATATAGTCTCCTAAACCTTGACGAGGAAGCAGTGATGCCGAGTGGATTCCGAATAGTATCCGAAGCCCTCGATAAAATGTTTACACGTTGTGGGTGGCCACGATACAAGACCGTGAAAAGATCCGATGCCACATCTGTCCTGTTCTTGAGACAGATCTGAGCGCCTCGCCCAGAATTCTAAAAGACCCGTACATGAATGCAAGTCGGCTACGAGGTCAGTGTTCAGGATGCGTCGATATGATCACGTCATCCGTGGCTGGATCAACAACTAACTCTGTCCGCTCGAGGACTGGCTTTCTCCTGAAAGCCGAGGCCGGTGTCGCTTGATTGGTTTCTGTCTTCAGTCAAGATAGGTCAGGGCATGAAAACATACCATGGTTCTGAATCTCAAGAAAAGTGCGGCCGCGAGGTGCAGAATACCTCGAAGGACAGCCGTTTGAATACACGATCAGATTATCAGGGACGAGAGCATGCAGGTCGGGAGCTGTCGTAGATTGAGCGAGGCGAGAACTCCTAACTGGTTTTTTTATAGAGAAAACCACAACAAATTGACGTGATTGAAATAATTCATGGTCGCATTATTCAATAAGATGTTTATGCATCCGAAATTGTCACTATGAGTGAGTGGTCTGGGTTTGGGTTGTGTGAGTAGTTGGCTTGTTTCATGCGTCTAGTCGGGAGCCATCGTTGCGAGGCCAAGTTTTCTGGTGAATGTTTCATAAATAAAACACCATTGGAAAGCCTCGGATTGTGAATGATTCCGTGTCCGTTATCGGAGGCCCGGCCGTCCTCGGAGTAGTTTGCCGACCCATACCGGGGCCGAGGCCGAGGCCGGGGCCGGTGTGTGGGACCGCATCCGAGGTTGGCGTCCTTGGTGGACCATGGCGGAGCCAGAGGACCGTGAAGAGGCACCCAATACTTGCAGTTAGCGCGCCTCATCAAATCTGAAGTTCTCGTGACCACGCATTAAGTTCACTTACACATAGGACAACACCCTTTCGGCGCGACCAAGTGGACTGGACAACAATTGTGGAGATCGGGAATGGAGCCCAAGAAGCCACCACGAACGCTTACAGACGTAGCGTAGGAAGTCTAAACGCCGAGATAGAACCAGATAGAAATACAACATAAATAGAAGAGAATCCGCCCCGAAAACAACCACTTCCTCCTTTCTCTCTGTCATCATCCTCCGCCTCGAAGCACATCAGCAGAAATCAGGATGACAGGTTCTAAAGGCAAAGGACGCCAGGGAAGTTCCAGTCCGGGAAAGTCGGGTCGACCCCAGAAAGAGGTCAAGACGAGGCACCAGACGGAAGCCCAGGCGAAAGCAGGTGACAGCCCAGGCCAGTGGGCTACCGAGAATGCGGCCAAATATTAAAAAGGCACTCAAAAAAGGCACCGAACAGAAGTACAGGCAGCAGCTCAGTCAAATGCCCAGACGAGTCCCCAGGCAATTAGCCAGACAAGTAGCCAGGCGAGTAACCAGACTTGTCACCAGATGACAGACTAGACGAGAGTTTCGACGCTGACGGAGACGATATAGACGGCATTGGTAAAGGGGTCATGGGCCAGCTTGCCAGAGGAGATCAAGCACAACATATTCCAGCTCGTGCCTGGCAGGTTTGCGAAAGTGTGCCGTGAATGGCAAAAGGTCATCGAGGCTCGAACTTTCGAGTCACTAAATATCACGTCTGCCGACCTACCAAAATTCAGAGACGTTCTCAGAGACACTCGACGTCAAATTTGTCTGAAGCGCCTATGGCTGCAGATCGATTTGGGAAAGTTTCGAACACGTCGTCGAAACTTACCAGTCGAGACTGCCAACTCAACTTCAAGGTCAGCAAATAGAAGGGCAAACCGAGCTTTCAGCAAGTACCTTCACTCCATTTTCGACATACTGTCGCAATGGGACGCCGACGAAATCATTCGGGAGAACGGCATCGGCTTGTCTTTGGAGCTGAGCACCCACTCGCAAAGCGATAGCGACGACCTTACGGGACCAGACGACTTGAAACCGAAGAAAACCCCGTTCCCTTCCATGCTGGACATTAATGGCGTCGAATTACCCCCGGTAGACGAAAGCACGGTTAGCTGGGCCGGGCTTTTACCGAGGGTTCCAGTTGTTACTGAACTGAGAATATTGAGGAGGAACAGGCGTCAAATTAACGGTGACATATTTGGCCACATTGCGGCGAGTCTGACACGATTAGACAGATGGCACGTAGAGCCATGGCAAAACACTGAACCTAACAACGTCGAACGCTGTAAGTTTGTCAAAGGAATGTTTCGTAATCTGTTGCTGACTTTTGTTCAGATATGTCTCTGATATACCACGCAAGCAATGCGACAAGGATTTCAATTTTCCAGCAATACGATACTACCGTGAACGGTCACGAATGGGGCCCCGAAGACAGAGACCGCAATCTGGCACGATACGTGGCTGGGCGCTGCCAGAACCAGGAGCAGCTGATATTTTGCAATATAATAGAAGCTAAAAACTTCTTCGATTACGTGAGTCCCAGACTTTTAGCGAATCACAGGCACACGCGCCCGCCGATCAACAAGTGGCAACACCTGCGCGTCTTGACGATGACTTCCGGCTTGATCGCCGAGAAGAGAAGCGTGAGCGACATCAACGACCTCCTCGAGGCTGCCGGGAGGACGGCCAGGCGCATGCCGCTGCTGTGCATTATGGAGCTGTACAAGACCAATAACTACAGTGCTGGGCTGTTTAGGTACCGAGTGGCGGACATCGTCGCCAAAATCAGCTGGATCGGCACGTGGCCCTTCAGGCTCAGAAAGGACGTGATGGTGGCATGGATGGACGTCGCGCGGTTGCGGCACAACAGGCTTGATCCGCATATCGATCCCGAAGTGGTACTGCGCGATTATCCAGGCCCTACCGAGTTCCTGCGAGAACATCTAATGACACGGCCTCTTGCGCTCCACTCGTCATCGGTTGAGGATCTCACGCAACGACCAAATACTGCGTCTGAAGAATCGCTGGCGCAGCTCGGCAAAGTTTCTCCAGGCGGGCGCGTTCAGAGAGACTAGGAGACCGAAACGAGGATGTTGATTCACTATTGCAAAGAAAAACTGAGAAATATGCACAACATACGGAACAACCAAGCCCCGGAGGCTGAATATCACGATCGCAATAGATATAATGCGAGAAGGTAAGACAGCCGCAGCTCCAGTGCAGCTTTTCAGCATGACTATGCTTGCTCTATCCGGCATATGCTGTGGCATCACTAGCTCCTGGTCTCCTGGCCAGTTTGTTTGCTTTTTTTGCGCAGGATCCTTTGACTCGGAAAGGGGGTCAACTTCTCAAATGCGGACAGCCTCGACCCGTCAAGGGGGAAGGCAGAACAACGAACGATTAAGCCCCTGAATTGTCGAGATCGCCAGTGGCTTTTACGTCGCCGCAACCGAAGAAGAAGACACCTTCCCCATATCTGCGGTTTCTAAATACGGAACTACCCCTTGTGGACTCAGCCCCTTTGAACCCGCAAACCGGCATTGTTGTCATCGAGGGTCCTTGCACGATGATGTCAACGCCAAAGAAAGCCAGCTTCCGGAAGGTGATTGTGTTTACTTCTTTCAGACGTTGCCGGAAATCAAACGACGATTGTTGTGCTCGTGCTACGGAGCTGAACTCGTCCACCATGATAAAGTCAACGTCTCTCTGCCAGACGTGGGAGGTTGCGCCGAACAGCATTCTCATTCTTGACACATCCGGACGTCTCGCCTGGAACTCCGACACAAGACGCCTGACTCTGGGAGTCCAATCTACCGAGTACGGAGAAACATGTGCATCGAATTATGGCGCAGATATTTCTGCCCCAAGGCACCCAGCTGGCAGCCTTTGGCCCCCCCTCAAGGTTCCAGACAGGACCATCCCCGGCCGCTTCCCACGGTACTGGACCACCACCTGCAGTGGGAAGAACATAGCATTTTCAGAGAGAATGCACACGATCCCTCTCTAAACCTTCGAAACGACCAGCAGGTCCACTGGGCATTGAGCCTGATACGCTGCGCCCACCTTCACGCCGAGCAATGCAACAATAACCATGTCATCGGGACAAAGATCCAATACATCAATACCGCGTGTCCCTACTGCACCGCCAGCATTGACGTGCACGTCGAGCACCAGAACCTGGTTATGGAGGAGCACAATTGGCACCCACACATCCCGCAGATAGGTCAGCCGGACGAACAGCTCGATCGGTTGCTTGAGGGGTACAGGGAGTACTACCTCGGGAGCCTCCTCGGCCTGATCCTGCAAGTGCTCATGAAGGCCGTTCCCATGGTCCCTGGTGGTAACGAGTGGGAAGCAGCCCTTAGTGTGGCTTGGCCGGAGACCTTTTGCAAACTCCATCAAGGCCACCTTAAATTCGATACCGGCGGATCTGACGAATGCGACTGTCTCCCAATGAAGGAAGAGTGGCGCGCCAACTCAGCGTTTACCATGCGCAAGAACGAGGCTGAAGCCCTCATGGACGCAATGAACGAGGCTGAAGGTGACGTCAGGCGATACTGGATGCAATTGAGGCTCTTCCGGGAACCTGACGGTGCACTATCCTATAGCGTGTTGCCGACTACCCAGGCCGAGAACATGTGGCAAACCTTCCCCGACGACGGCTTCCCCCAGCGACAGATGGAGTTCGTGAACTTCCCCGAGGCCATGTACATCCGCCGCATAGACCAACTTCAGAGGATGTCGCTGCAGTGTCGCGACCTGCTAGCACAGCGCGGGCAGGCCGTCTCCGAGTCGGTGCCGCCAAACACTTTCCGCTATCCGGTGCCATGGAAGGGCCTCGACGACTGGGGCGCGTCGCTCGACCGGCGCAAGCGGTTCGTCGACTGGGTGTACCACTTCGTCGCGCGCGACGCGGGGCTTGACGACGAGGTCATGGTATACATCGGCGGGGCGCTGCTGGCGATGCTCAACCCGTGGCCGAACGACCAGTACAACGACCACCCGTCGCACGCGGCGCCGTACGTGCTTGACCCGCAGCTGGCGGCGTGGGACCTGTTGCAGGAGTGCATGTGGTGGGTAGAGTACCAGTGGCCGATCGACGGGCGTCGTCCGGTGATGGTGAACCTCCGGCGGGCGACAGAGGAGACGACCCGGCTGCTGGACGTGATCCAGCGCAACCGGTCGATCGCGTTGCAGGACGCTGTGGCGAGGGGCCGGGCCATCGACGCGGCGGCGCAGAAGTTCGGGCGTACGCCGGCGGAGGCGGATGCCGAGGGCGCGGTGTGCCTGGTGTGCACGCAGGGTTGGGGCGCGTACCCGAACCACGACCCGGTGCAGCTTCCGTGTTGCTCGGCGCATGTGGGGCTGCGGTGCCTCAAAGAGTGGCTCGGCCGGAACCCGATACGTGGGGCCGACTCCGGCGAGGATGAGACGTGGCAGACATGGGCGGCCGAATGGACGTGTGTACACTGCCAGCGGGGGATGGGCCGCGATTTCGCGCCTGACATCAACCAGGGGTTCGCCCACGGGCCGTGGAGTCTGCGCGGGTACAACTTCTGCAGCCTGTCCCGCGCCCAGCCGCAGAGCACTCAGTATTGGAACTTGTTGAGCCAGCTGCAGAGCCAGCAGAATCTGGGCTGAGATTTCTCGGTGAGCATGTGGCATATGGAGACTGTATTTGTGATTCTTGGATTGGTGTTGGGAAGTGGGCTGTGTCATCTGTACCTGTACGCAAGATAGAGTTATGCCAAGATTTGATTTTGCAGTATCAGAAAACTATATGACTGCTGAGGTGTTAGCGTGATCATGCGGAACGAGAAAGAAGACCAAAGAAATAAGAGTTTCGAGAGCCATCAAGTCAACTCCTGTTTATGACTCACTTTGCATATGCTTGCCATTCTCTTGTTGAGTCACCCGAGACTACTGAGGCCTCGATCACGCCTAGCAAGCCATAAAAGTTAAGGCGGGCGCTAATATTGGCTATGTGGCATCCTGGCATGAGAGTTAAATCCACAGGAACCTCTAACAACCTGGAAAGACAATAGCAACCGAGCTGCAAGCCCACAGAGAGAATAAAATGTTGATGTGGTGGGTGCTGGTTGCCTTGTCGTTGCACTCTCACCGAGACTCGCCTGGTGGTTGAGCGAGCAAGTTACTAAGCAAGGTAGGTTCACCTTGACAGAGAGACATGTGTCTGGCTTACATAAGACATCGAGCCCACACTATTAAGGGAGCAGATCTGGATCAGGCTAGACCAAGAAGGGCATGGCGCGAGTCGTGACGGGGCTTCAACCCCTGTCCGGAACCTTCTCCTTTGAGACTGCAGGCGGGATGGATCCCCTATCCCCTGGCTTGTAGCCTAAGCCTGCGACCCTTTGCGCTGTAGTGCTGCGGTGCGCCGTCCCCGGAAGGCGAAAAGGTCCCTTGTCGACCGGGAAATTCCACTGCATCGAGCTCACCCAAAGAGACCACATTTCCCATTCGCAACCTTGTGGGAAAATTTTCCAGTCTGTCCCAGCAAACCTACGGCAGAATCCGACAGGGCGGGATACTGTCAATAGGGACTAACTTGTTGGCCCGTGGAGGAAACAAGAAGAAAAGAAAAGAGGTCAGAGAGGTACGTTACGTGGTCGAAGCGTTGCCGTTGTTGCCTCGCTGGCAGCTCCATGCCATCTCCAAGCCGCTCCCCACGTTCATCGAAGCTCGAGCTAACAAACATCTGCCATCCAGCCCTGGTACACTACCCCAAGACTCTTCCGTTTTCTGGCCATTGCGTGCCGCTCTCTCCCTTTCCTACGAAATAATCTAGACTTGGCTGTGCAAACATGAGGTTCAGCGTGCTGTCCGTTGGCCTCTTGGCCCTCCTGTCGCCGCTGACTGCGGCCTGGAGCAAGGAGGGTAAGCATGCGACAGCTGACCTCCACAACCTGCATCGTTGGGCTAACGGGGCAAACAACAGACCGCGAGATCTTCCGCATTCGCGATGAAATCAAGGCGCACGAGCCGAACCCCGACATGACCTTCTACGATCTCCTGGGTGTCAAGAACAGCGCTAGCATCGACGACATCACCAAGGCCTACCGCAAGATCTCCCGCTCTCTGCACCCCGACAAGGTCCGCCAGCAGCTCATCGCTGAGCGCGCCAAGGCGAAGAAGAAGGAGAAGAAGAAGCCCGGTGTCAATGTCTCTAAGCCCCCCACCCAGAAGGAGATCAAGGCCGCTGTCAAGCTCGCCTCGGAGCGCCAGGCCCGTCTCGGTCTCGTGCGCAACATCCTCAGCGGCCCCGACCGTGACCGCTACGACCACTTCTTGAGGAACGGCTTCCCCGCCTGGAAGGGCACCAACTACTACTACAACCGCTACCGTCCCGGCCTGGGCACCGTGCTCTTTGGCGTGTTCCTCGTTGCTGGAGGTGCCTTCCACTACCTGGCCTTGTACATGTCCTGGAAGCGACAGAAGGACTTTGTGGAGCGCTACATCAAGTTTGCGCGCAACGCCGCCTGGGGTGACAACCTGAGCATTCCCGGCATCGACACCGCCCCGGTCTCTGTCCCTGCCGCCGCCGACGATGAGGACGGCCCCCCGCAGCCGATGAACCGCAAGCAGCGCCGCATGCAGGAGCAGGCCGCCCGCAGAGAGGCCGCCAAGGAGCGCGGAGGCCGTGGCCGTAGGAACGGTGGAAGCGGCACCGCTACTCCCCGCGACACCCCCGCTGTCACCCAGGCTGGCCCTACCGGTTCGAAGAAGCGCGTCGTTGCCGAGAACGGCAAGATTCTCGTTGTCGACTCAGTCGGCGATGTCTACCTCGAGGAGGAGGACGAGGATGGCAACGTGGAGCAGTTCCTGCTTGATGTAAGTGCACCGAACCCAGGCTAGAGCTGCCAAACAGCCGCTACGCAAAACATCATTTCGGGCGATGCTAACTCGATGTAGCCCAACGAGCTGCCCCAGCCCACCATCCGAGACACCGCGCTCGTCCGCCTCCCCGTCTGGGCCTACAACCGGACCATTGGCCGCGCCGTCAACAAGAACGTCCCCGAGGACTTGGAGATCGAGGTCGAGGAAATGGTGCTGGACTCTGACGACGGCTCGCCCGCGCAGCACACTCCCAGCTCCGACTCGGCCGCCGAGGACTTTGAGCTTCTGGAAAAGTCGACGGATTCTCTTGCTAAGGCCAAGGCCAGCGGCGCGCAGACCGGAGGCAAGGCCAGCAAGCGCAAGAACAAGAAGCGGTGATGAGGACGTGAGAAAAGAGGAGCCCTAGCCGTGCCCCCTTTTCTTGCCCCCGTCTTCATGCCTGTAACAGACTGTGTGGTCTTGGTCGGCTCGAGGATCGGACTGACGACGGAAAGTTGCATAATGCATCATGAAGCTGCGGTCTTTCTCGCGATACACGTAGATTATTATCAATGCATATTCACGTTGTTTTACGCAAGGCCCTCGGAGGGTTCACGGTGATGACTTATGGCAGCAGCACAGGTGCGCAGGAGTTTTGACAGACAGCAGGACGGGGCCTTCTGTTCCGGGGGCCGCGAGCATCGGAGATCGGAGGTAAAGCTTGATGCGGCTGCCTCCCACATCAAACCGTGGTCCTGCGCAAGTGCGAGACGCTGTTTCCTACACTACTTCCACTTTGCATCGCGCAACCTTGTTTCGTCTCATCTGCCCGACTCTTCTTGCTGTACAACTCTGCGCCAAAGATACGCAAAGAGGGTCGTCCCTTTCTCTTCACGTTTTGTCCCCGAACTCAGCCTGAAGCTGTTAACGTCAACCGTTGATCGACACGTCCACCGCAGACTATCCAACCTTCGTTCACTCAGCCCTCTTCTTTTCTTCTCTCGCTCTTGTCTTCTACGCCCAGAATGGCGCTGCGTTTCTCCCCGGAGTGTCGCCCTGAAACAAGGGAGATGCCAAAAACAGACACGCCTTATACCCAAAGAAACAAAGAGGCGTCGAACTGGTCCCCGCCCATGCTCCCATTCTTCCCCCTCTCCCCCTCTTCGATCTCTCTCTCTCTCTCTCTCTCACCAGAGGACGTCCCAGGGAAAGGCTTGAGCGCACTCACCGCACGGCAACGCAGCGCTCGAGCCGCATTGTCGCGCGGTTCGCAGCCCGGTTCCGACTCCGCGAACCGTCTCTCGACTCTACCTGACGCTTCCCTGCTGTTCTAACCATCTTATTAGCGTCTGTTCGCCGACCACGCCAGTTCAGGTTGCTAGCCGCAAACCCTATCTCAATCGAGACGCGACTTGCGTCCTGCGACGGTCCCTATTGGTGGGCAATGGGAGTCTTTCGCGTGCCCTTCTCTTCCCTAGAGATCCTTCCCACTACTGCAGAGTAATGTTACTGCTGGTCCTCATACTCTCTCGTCCCGCCCCCCTTGTACCTGCGTAGATACAAGCCTCGTAATCTTATTCAGGCTATTGGACGCGTCCCGCTGGAAAGGCTAGAGACGGGCTTGCGGGCGACTGACTCCCCTTCACTCCCTCCCTTTCGCCTCACGCCCACCACACCACGGCATGGTTGCCTCCTCATGGACAGCTTTGCGTCGGAGATTGTGCCCGGTCCTGGGTGGACGAGCGACGACGGTCCCGCCCGCCACCGTCGTGTCGACTCGTACGGTCAGAGTCGTCCGGCTCTCTTCTCCACGGGAGCGTGAGGAGGAACGGTCAGTCCAGGAGAGGACTAGGCTATTATTGTGCGGTGCTGCCACGCTTGATCGAGATATCAGGCCCAACCCCTAAATCTGGTGTTCCTTCGAGCGTTGGCCTCATGATATGTATACCCACGAAACCCCCCAGACCCTGGCGGGTCTTATCTCCCCCCCAGGAACACCCGTTCTTCCCCGGTCTCGTCCCGTCGACCCGGATCACTTTCTGCACACGACCCGCTGTCCATGATCGATCCAATATTACATTCGACATGATGTTCCGGTGAAGGCAAACAAAGCAGACGAAAAGCCCAAGAAACAAGAAGAAACGAAACCAAACGAGGTTGGGTGTTTGCAGAGGGATCCCTACCGCTCGCGGATGCCGTCGTTGTCGACCTCATGATGGAGGATCGCAGCGGGCAAGTGCTGGCCGTCGCGGTCCTCTTCTTCGTGCTGTGCTGGGTCGCCGTCGCCCTGCGCATATACTGCCGCGGCTGGATCATCAAGTCTTTTGGCGTCGACGACAAGCTGATGATTATCCTCATGGTAAGTCGTCTGGACCTCATCTAAGTCATCTAACTTACACCATCCCCAGCTCATCTTCACCGTCTACCTCATCACCCAGATCCAAGGCGTCCGTCATGGCACCGGCCGCCACAGAGCCGACCTCACAGACTCGAACAACCGCGATGCCCTCATGGTACGCACTCATCTCTAACTCTCTCATCCAAGGCCGCACTCGCTGACAAAACCTCAGTATTGGTACATCTGCGAACTCCTCTACATCATCTCAACCTGCCTCCTCAAGATCTCGGTCGGCTACTTCCTCCTGCGCGTCTCCATCCGCCGCGCCCACGTCTGGATCCTGCGCGTGCTCATGCTCGGCACCGTCCTCTTCGGCTCCACCTACTTCTTCATGGTCACCTTCCAGTGCGTGCCCGTCGCCACCTTCTGGGAGGAGTCTCCCCGCGTCGAGGGGAAGTGCTTCAACGACCGCGTCGTCATCATCATGACCTACACCGCCTCCATTATCAACTGCCTGGCCGACTGGTCCTTCGGCATCCTCCCGCTCTTCATCGTCTGGTCCCTATCCCTGCCGAAGCGCACCCGCCTGCTCGCCTTCGCCATCCTTTCCTTCGCTGCCATCGGGTCCGCCGCCACCGTTGTCCGCTCCGTCTTCATCCCCACCCTCCTCGACGGCCAGGACTTCCTCTGGTCCACCACCGACGTCGCCATCTGGAGCACCGTCGAGCCCGGCATCGGCATCACCGCCGCCTCCGTCGCCACCCTCCGCCCGCTCTGGCAGCTCGTCTGGTACCGCGCCGGCGTCAAGTCTCAGGCGCCCCGTAACATTGCCTGGCGCGAGCGCCTGCAGGGCAAGCCCAGCTACGTCCGCAGCGGCGAGTCGGGAGGGCAGCAAGGCCAGGGGCAGCTGCACCACCCGCCGCAGCGCCGCCCGCTCTCCGACCTCGACGAGTTCGACGCTGACTTCCGCGACGACAACGTCGACTTCGCCGCCGAGATGCCCCGCATCCAGCATCCCGAGGCCGTTGCCACGTCATCAACGCCCTCACGTCGCAGCGGGCTGAGCAGAACATTCGACCTCACGTACGGCCGACCGCGGGGTGTGATGAGCGGCGAAGAAGACAGCGAAGTCCTCGTGACCCCGCGCGAGGACGGCGCAGGCGGGCGGTGGCTGATGCCCTCACCACGTCTCGTAAGTCCCCCTTTCTGATCTCCTCCTGAACCTCAGCAGCAGAACCTAACGACCCCCCAGCACGAAGACCGCGAACCAGACCTAGAAGACGGCCTCCACCTCTCACCCATCATAAGCTCCACCGCACCGACAGTGAACTGGGTATCGCCGCGCATGTCTGCCCTATCAATGGGCTTCGCCGGCGGCCGTAGCCCCCGAGCCGGCCAAAACCCCTCCCCGAACCCCGGCCCTAGCCCCGGCCCTATAGCCCCGGGCCGCGAGTCCTTCAACTCGACCACGACGTGGGGCTTCGGCGACGCCCGCGCAAGCCAGGTGAGTAGCCTCACCGACGCCGACGCCGGTGCAGACGGCAGATCCTACGGCTACCGCGACAGCCGGGCGACGGTCACCACGGCACGCACCTCAACCCGCTTCGGCCGCAGCCGCAGCACCACCACCCGCGCCAGCAGCTACCACAGCCGCTTCCTCGCGCCGCCCTCGCCCGGCGATATGCCGCTGCCCAGCCCGCCGCCGCCGAGCGCCTGGCACGTCAACGTCCCCGGCGGCATGGACTCAGCGCAGTGGCTATCGTCTAAGATGATGGAGCACCCGGGGAACCCGGGTGGCGGCTCCAAGAGCTGAAGACCGATCAACCTCACTCACTTATATCTCACTATTATATCATACTGACATGACACGACTTACCATCTAATCACCACACACACATATAACGCTACGGCTACGATCATGGACATACATATATACCCGGCGTACAAGCGAGATACCATTTTTCTTAAAATCGCGTCTCATTGGATTGGCGTATCTATCAGTGCGGCTAACAAGGGAAGGGTAGGGGGAGGCTTTCAGGCTGTCATCACAGCAGTAATGTCAAAAAGGTACCGCAAATTACCTTTGGCAAGGGTTTAAAAAGGATCAGGAAAAAAATCAAGGACAGGGAAAAAGGGGGGGAGGAATATCACGGGCATGCATGATGTATGATAGAAATAGAATAGAGCTCACACGTACCTAGCCGCTTCGTAATAGTTACAAATTAAACCTATAAGCAAATTGGTTTATTAGCGCTTATGAAAGGATGCAGATTGGAGAGGGACTTGGGAGGGGAGTGTGTATTCAGTCGGAAAAGAATGAAATACGCTGTGCCCTGTCCGCTTCATCACCACCCGCTTGCCAGGCGTCCTTGTCCTGCTGCCCAATGCAGATATTCTGTTTGGTAGTTCTGTTCATTCCTCATGCTCGCCTAAAATGGTATATGGCCAATGCCTGTTCGTAACGTTTTGCCAACAAAAGAAAAAAGTCCCCTATGAGGATGTCCCAAGACAGGATCCTCTACTGTCCGTCCACAGCCTGTCCATCATGCAGACTAACTTGGTATCTGCTACTGTATGCTGAATGGTATGTAAGTGCGTATTTGCAAGTTTACAGAATCTCCATGGCCTCCATGTTCCCCGTGGGCCCGCCGAACTGCTGGTAGGCGCCATACTGGTTCTCCATCTGCATTTGCATCTGAACCTGCTGCTCCCGAGCCCAGTCGTCGCTAAGGCCCTTGTAGACGGGGTCAGTGGCCGGCTTGTAACCGCTGACGGCGGTTCCGAAGTGAGAGTAGTTGCCGCCGCTCGAGGGGCGGTACTCAGCCTGCTCGCGCTCACGCTCATACTCGCGGCGCATCAGCTCCTCGTAGCCGGACATCATGTAGGGCTCGACGGATTGGGCGATGGAGTTGGCGAGCCAGCGGCCGTCATCGGCCTGAACCTGGGTGCCGTCGAGGCTCATGGTCTGCTGCTGCTGCTCCGCCTCCATGCGCTCATACCGCATCCTCGCCAGCTGCTCTTCTTGCTCCAGCGTGGTGCTCGTCCATGCGAGCGACGGGTTGTCGTTGCTAGAGGTGGGGGGAGCAGCGCGCCAGAGCTCGATCAGGCGCAGCTGGTGGGGTTCCTCGGAAATTCGGAAAAGTTGGATCTGGGAGGGAGACAGAACGGAGGGGTCGACGCCGTGCTGGCTGAGGACAGCCTCAGGAGTCAGCTGCTCGGTCTGGGGCGGCTCAGACGAGGGTCGCTGGAGCTCCTGGGCTTGCTGTTGCTGTTCTTGTTGCTGTTGGCGAACGATGTGTGCGGAGGGGTTGTAGTGTTGGGTGATGGAGTAGATGATGGGTGCCGCCGGAGCTGACGCGGAATTGGTGGGGGCGGGGTCTGGGGTTTGGTTGAGGTCCTCCTCAACCTTGGGCGTCGGCGACTGGCTCTGGACCTCAGGGTTGAAGGTTAGGTTGCGGGAGAAGAGGGTAGCGAGGTCATCTTGGACCTGCATGGTTGGCGTGAAGGAAACCATTTTCCTGTCAAAATGTTAGTAAAATTCGCCATTTTACCTGCAGCTGGACGACCCGTGATATAACTTCTTGGCCCATCTCCGACAAAAGCCCGGCGGGGTCCTGAGGTGACGGGCCGGTGCGGTAGGATCGGGGGCGGCCGGATCTGGAGGATGAGGGGAATAAAACTTGCCTTGCTGGGAGATGGGCGGTGCTGGCCGGAAAGCCAAAGAAAAGGCCGTTCGGACTAGATCTGTTTGCTGTAGAAGTAAAGCTGCGATCGAGGCAGAGCAGGCAGCGCTGTCTTTTCTCGTTCTTCTTGTTCTTGGGGGTGACCGGCTCTCGGGGAGGACAGCGGTGGAAAACAAAACTGTTTTATATTGGCTATGCTATTTACTCTCGAGCAATCGACTCTCTGAGAATGAGTTTCGGTGGAAAGCAGTGAGAACAGGAGAACAGAAGACTCGGGAGACGGAACAAGAAAATCGATAGTGGTCAGGTAGGCAAGAAGCAACTGTCGGGGGTGATTCGGTTCTCGACGTTCCCTTTGAGCAGGAAGACAGCAAAGTGGTGACAGGGCTGGGGTCCAAGGGGGGCACGATGCGGTGCCAGCAGGTCAGCGATGCGATGCAGTGGGTTGATTTAGTTGGTGGGGTGAGTTTCTCGGTCGAATGTCTCGGCGGCAACGCGAGAGTCGTTCGGTTCGGCAGGACGGTCGACGGACGGCGGACGAGTGTGTTCGTGAGTAGCAATAGCCTGCAGTGGTCGAATTCCAAGAATCCAAAGAAATGCAGAATGTTGAGGGCGAATTTGGTCCTTATATGGGAGAAAGAGTCATATCGAATTTGGCGTGTAGGGAAGGAGGGGGAGAGAGAGAAGTGGAGGGTAGGGGAGGGGGCGAGAGGGACGCCGGGCAAGGCCTGGCAGGGGGAAATTAGGAAGGAGGGGCAGCTAGCGGGCAAGGTCATGACGCAGCCAGGGCAATGTGACGCAGATTCACTGGCCACTACCGGCCGACCCTGCCCTCCATGTCCCGCTAACATGTTGAACAGAGGGCAAACCCAGTGGGCAGGTGCGCTGAGCGCTTTAGGCCCAGCGGGTGGTGTCCCGGCGGCAGCTACCTACCTTGCCTACCTAGGCAGGGTACCGCCGCCCTTGCGGTGCGGCGTGCCAGGCGAATCCACCCACCACCACCACCTCATCATCACCACCAAGCGCACCGCCGACCGACCATCAACGCTAACTGCCCAATAGCTCGTTGCGTCAGGCCGGAATGTCTGCCTGAAGCCCGTATGGACCCCTGTTTTCTGCCTGCGCTTTCTTTCCACAATATGGCCTAAGGTATCGTGCTATTTTCCCACCAAGATGGACACGAGCCGGGATGAACGATCGCCAGGCAGAGAGGCAGCAAACTGTGAATTCGGTACCTCGGAGCGTAACAGTGGACGGCCATCCCATCCACGCCGTGCCATGCCTCGCCAGTCCCCATCCCCCGGCAGCTACTACTGCATAGCAAAGCAAGAGGGCCCGGCAGGAACTGTCGACATGAAACATATCCTCTTCCAGATCCGCGCCTGTCGCCCAATGGATCGGTGACACGATTAGTCCACACGGCTTCTGGAAGACGCGGAGGTATCAAACGAGTTTCCCGTGACACACACGAGTCCACCCGGCATCATATGCATCATATGCACTCTCTGTACGCCTTCGGCCGACTCTCTGGAGAGAAAAGGGGCGGCGACGCCCTTCAGACTTGTTACATGTCCAGGTCCAAAAGTCTATTCGTACTCAGTCTTTTCATGCCGACCTCATGCCACAATATAGAACAGAAAATGTCTCAATATTTTGCTGTTTGTCGACCTTGAATCTTGACTCCCCAGGCCCAGTCCGGTGCTTCCACACCGCTCTTAATCCCCGTCCCAACATGTTTCGCCGAATCCAACCGGGCCTGGACTCGCCCAGGATCCGGGCCATCAGCAGGCAAGGAAATGCGACAGTTTTCTGACAGGAAGCTCTTTAAGCGCTCTGGCTTAGAATCAAGTTATTATACATGAACGAGAAAAAAAAACAAGCAAGAATCCAAGTCAGCTCCGTCTGCTGATGCTCAACACATGACCATAGGAACAGGTGCTGAGATTCCATGAATCCGCAGTGCCTGCCGAAAGACTGCCCCTCACCATAAGCCAACTCGCAGCTCCTCTCCAGCGCTGGCACCTGCAGCCCACTGCAGGTTCAAGTGCGGGATGGTGGGGCAATTAAACCCCTGTCCATTCCATCACCTCCCAAGCTTCGGATGCCTTATATAATCAACAAGCCTCATCACCCGCCACGTGTGGCCGTGCTTGATTCTCACACCCCTCTCCCAGGAAGCCACCCCCCGGCTTCCCTCTATGAACCTGAGGCACCCCTACAGCCAGCCTCGCCGACGACCTCGCGCAGCAACACGCAGCTCAGGTTGCCTGAAGCTCAGATCTCAAGGCTCCAGGTTCCCCAATTCCAAACCACGTCCCGCATCGTCATCCACCACCCAAACCTCCACGACCCAGCTTCACGACCTGCACCACATCACGAACTCTTTCTGCGACGACTGACCGCCCGCTTCAACGACCTAAACACCTACTGCCTTTTCCCAATACCCCCAACCCCTCTTTAATTCACAATGGTGAGCTTGCTTCCCTTGCCAGGACCCGGTCCGAAGCTGGACGACCGGGATGTTGGGAGCTATCATTACACCACGATTCGCTGACACATCCCCTCCTCTAAAATAATAGACTTCGATAGGCACAGGCTACGACCTGAGCAACTCCATCTTCTCCCCCGATGGCCGTAACTTCCAGGTCGAGTATGCCGTCAAGGCCGTCGAGAACGGCGGCACATCCATCGGCATCCGCTGCAAGGAGGGTGTCGTCCTTGCCGTCGAGAAGGTCATCACCTCTAAGCTATGGAAGCCCAACGCCAACAAGCGCATCGCCACCATTGACAGACATCTCGGTGCTGTAAGTCGACCTCTCGTGCACCCCCTCAGCAAACAGCTGTACCCCTCCTCGACATGTTGCACCCATGTACACTCGGGCTTCACATATCATAAGCCAAGGCTCAACTGACGCCCCCAAAGGTCTACTCAGGCATGATCCCCGACGGCCGTCACTTCGTTGACCGCGCCCGCGAAGAAGCCCGCGCCTGGCGCGACACCTTCAAGACGCCCATCTCCACCGCCGACCTCGCTGCCCGCATGGGCGGCTACCTCCAAGCCTACACCCTCTACTCCTCCGTCCGTCCTTTCGGCATCACCGCCATCGTCGGCGGTTTCGACCCCTCCACCGAGTCCCCTGTCGACGGCGAGGTCGGCTCCGGCCCTAAGGTTGGTGCCGGCGGCAAGGACCAGTCCAAGACCCACGGCGGGCCCTTCCTCTACATGATCGAGCCTTCAGGTCTCTACTGGGGCTACTACGGTGCCGCCACCGGCAAGGGTCGTCAGGCTGCCAAGGCCGAGCTCGAGAAGCTTGACCTCGCCGAGGGCGGCCTCTCCCTCAAGGATGCTGTTAAGGAAGCCGCCCGCATCATCTACGTCGCCCACGACGACAACAAGGACAAGGAGTTCGAGCTTGAGATGAGCTGGATCAGCGACATCGACGGCCCCACCAAGGGTCGCCACGAGGAGGTGCCCAAGGAGCTGCGCGAGGAGGCGGAGCGGTTAGCCAAGAAGGCGCTTGAGGGTGACGACGATGATGAAGAGGAGAAGAAGGATGACGACAAGATGGAGGAGTAAAGCGGGTTATTATGCTAGAGGTGGAGGTTATCACGACGCACAGAGAGACAAATCGAAAAAGATCTTTCTCACAAACGGGACTTTTTGCCGCCGAGGGGACGGGGCAAACTTGAAGGACCTTTGTGTATTTGTAAAACACCATGATGAGGGCTATGGCGGCTGGATCATAGACTAATCAGACCTGGTTCGGGCATGCTGTCGTATGTTTTGCCACCTTGACCTACATCGGTGAGATAGTAGGTCTAGATATTGCCTTTGGTTGAGCTATAACCAACATGAGTTGTAGCCGACTATAAAAAGGCCTTTTGCGCCTACTATGCCTGCGTTTTGAGCTGAAATCACGACTGTTACGAGTATAAAACCATTATAGTCTCTATTTCTGCCTAGTATTGTTTCTAATTTTATTATGGACGGAGGCAGACAGACAGAGACAGAGGCAGAGAGACAAGGACGGGGCAAAGACCGAGCGAGGGGGGATGCCGTGAGGCTGAATGACCATGAAGCTTGGATCGAATCCCCGAAGTTGGCGCTGGCCAACTTCACACGTTACCTAATGCTCGAACCCGAGGCTCTGTTGAGAAAGGCATCCGTGGTCGAACTCAGTCGTGATATATATATATTGCATCTAAGTGAACGTTAATTCCGAACTACCGGGTAAACCCCCATTTCATCCCATTCCATGATATCGGTGTTTTTCTTGCTGCTGAAATCGAAAAGCCAAAAAGAAGTTGTCGCTTTGCCCTCTGAAGTTCCTGTCTTTAATTTTAAGCCTTCACAATCCTGCACACCAAGTCCGAGCCGTCGACTGAGTCTCCCTCCTTGACCTGAAGAGTCGACACCTTTCCGTTGTGCGGTGCGGAGATGACCATTTCCTGGGAGGTGAATGTTAGCAAAACACATATGCGAAGGGACTTCGGCGAGACTTACCATCTTCATGGCACTGAGCACGGCAATCGGGTCGCCCTTCTTGACGTCGGAGCCATCCTTGACGCGGAGCTCAACCAGGACTCCGGCCATGGGCGCGCCGACCTGGCTAGAGTCGGACGGGTCAGCCTTGGGCCGGCTGACGTTCTCGACAGAGGCCTTGTTGTCGTCAACAGTGACCTGTCTGACCTCGCCGTTCATCTCGTAGAACACCTCGCGCTGGCCAGTGTTCTCGCTGAGGGGGCCGATAGCCAGGAGCTTGAGGATGAGGACCTTGCCCTTCTCGAGCTCGACGTGGAACTCCTCGCCGATCTCGGGGCGGGACAGGAAGTACTTGGTCGGCAGAACCGACAGGTCACCGTACTTCTGGATGAACTTCTTGTAGTCCTCAAAGACCTTAGGGTACATGACGTACGCCGCGACGTCGCACTCGGTGATGGGGCCGCCAAACTTCTTGTGCAGCTCCCGCTTGACCTTGGCGAAGTCAACGGGCTCAAGGAACAGACCGGGGCGCTTGTCCAGCTTCCTGCGGCCGCGGAGGGCGTCGGAGCGCAGGGGCTCGGGGAAGCCGCCGTACGGCTGGCCCATCATGCCCTCGAGGAACTCGAGCACGGAGCCGGGGAAGTCAAGCTCGGAAGCACGAGCCTTGACGTCCTCAGATGAGAGCTTGTTGGAGACCATGAACTGGGCGAGGTCACCAACGACCTTGGAAGTGGGCGTGACCTTGACGATGTCGCCAAGAAGGTCGTTGGCGTGCTCGTAGGCTTTCTTGGTCTCGGCCCATTGTGTTCCCAGACCAAGCTGCGATGCCTGGAACATCATGTTGGTGAGCTGGCCACCAGGAATCTCGTGCTCATATACCTCGGGGTCGGGACCGGCGAGGTGAGCCTCGAAGGGCGAGTAGAGAAGGCGCAGCTGAGACCAGTAGGTGTCGAGAGCGCGGACGTGACCAGGGTTCAGACCAGGATCGTACTCACTGCCCTCAAGGGAAGCAATGATGGCGTTGATGCTGGGCTGAGAAGTCATGCCAGACAAACTGTCAGTGGCAGCATCGACGGCGTCGGCACCGGCCTTGGCGCAGGCCACCATGGACGCGACACCCGTACCGGCAGAGTCGTGGGTGTGGACGTGGATGGGAAGGTCGGGGTACTTCTTGCGGATGGAGCCAATGAGAAGCTCAGCGGCATATGGTTTGAGAACTCCAGCCATGTCCTTGATACCAAGGACGTGGATGTCGAGCGCCACAAGCTTGTCGACCAGGTCGAGGTAGTAGTTGAGGTTGTACTTCTTCTTGGGGTTCATCACTAGATGGATTATCAGCAACAGCAACACAGGTTTGGAAAGGGGATCGTTTACTGTCTCCAGAGTAGCACACCGTTCCTTCAACAACACCCCCAGCCTTGTGGACGGCCTTGATACCGACCTCAAGCTGGTTGATGTCGTTCAGAGCATCGAAGACACGGAAGATGTCGACACCGTTCTTCTTGGCCTGTTCGACGAAGTGGTCGATGGCGTTGTCGGGAAGGGATGCGTAGGCAACACCGTTGGCGCCACGGAGAAGCATCTGGAAGGGAATGTTGGGGACGGCCTTCCTCATGCGGCGCAGACGGTCCCAGGGGTCCTCGTAGAGGAAACGGTAGGCGACATCAAAGGTGGCACCTCCCCAGCACTCCAGAGCGTACAGGTTGTGGAGAGCGTGGCTGGTCTCCTTGGAGATGTTCAAAAGATCCACGGTTCGCACACGGGTAGCCAACAGAGACTGGTGGGCGTCACGCCATGTAGTATCCATGAGAAGGCAACCCTTGTAGTCGCGAACAGCCTTTGCAAATGCCTTGGGGCCCTGCTCGACGATGATTTGCCTCCAGCCCATCTTGCAGGGCTGAGAAACATCCAGCTTGGTGCCATCCTCTTTGAGGAGTTCAGGCAGGATGATATCGCCCTTGAACTTGGGCTCACCGATCTGGCCCTTAATGCTGCTGCCGTTGACGGCGACGTCACCGAGGTAAGCCAGGAGCTTCTGAGCACGGTTCTGGCTGCCAATGAGATCGAACAGCTGAGGAGTGTCATCGATGAAGGTGGTCCAGCAGTTGCCGTCGATGAATGTGGGGTGAGTGAGCAGAGAGGCGAGGAAAGGAATGTTGGTCTTGACACCGCGAATACGGAACTCGACCAGAGCACGAAGGATCTTTCTCCGGGCAATCTCGTATGTTGAGCCGTGGCAAGTGCACTTGACCAACATGGAGTCGTAGTAGGGAGTAATGACGGCTCCGGCGAAACCATTGCCACCATCGAGACGGACACCGTTACCACCGGCAGACCGGTAGACCTCGATCTTGCCCGTGTCGGGCGAGAAACCCTTTGCGGGGTCCTCGGTGGTGATCCTGCACTGGATGGCGAACCCTCTGGTGGAAATGCGGTCTTGCGTCAGACCAAGCTGCTGCAGGGTAGCGCCAGCGGCGATCTGGATCTGGGCAGCGACAATGTCGATACCCGTGATCTCTTCGGTGATGGTGTGCTCGACCTGGATACGGGGGTTGATCTCGATAAAGTAGTATCTGTTCTGCTGGTCGACCAGGAACTCGGCGGTACCGGCGTTTCGGTAGTTGACCGAGTTGGCCAGCTTGACGGCGTCGTTGAGGATGGCATCGCGGACGTCGGAGGGGAGATCCTTTGCCGGGGCGATTTCGACGACCTTCTGGTGGCGACGCTGGACGGAGCAGTCACGCTCGTAGAGGTGGACAATATTACCGTGGTTGTCACCGAGGAGCTGCACCTCAATGTGCTTGGGCTTGTCGAGGAATCGCTCAACGAAGACGGTTCCGTTGCCAAAGGCAGACTTGGCCTCGGAGGTGGCTCTCTCGAAGGACTCCTTCAGCGTCTCTTGCTCGCGGACGACACGCATGCCACGACCACCACCGCCGTAGGCGGCCTTGATGATGATGGGGAACCCATATTTATCGGTGAAGCTCTTGACTTCCTCAAAGGTGCCGACGGCGCCTTCGGTACCGGGAACGACGGGGACATCGGCAGCGATAGCGAGCTTTCGGGCGGAGACCTTGTCGCCTAGCGAGTCAATGACATCGGCAGTAGGTCCGACGAACTAAAAAGGCGCCCCGAGTCAGTGGATGTCAGATTTTAGGGGGTCCAGCAGGTCTCTTACAATCAGACCGGCCTTCTCGACGTTGCGGGCGAACTCTGCGTTTTCTGACAGGAAGCCGTAGCCTGTGCCGATGTATTAGCACGTGTCAACAGTTTACGGGTTTTTCTCCTTACCTGGGTGAATCATTTGGGCGCCATGCTCGACGGCAATCTTGATGATCTCGTCTCCAGCAAGATAAGCACCGACCGGGGTGTATTGGCCGCGCTTGCCAATGACGTATGCCTCGTCGGCCTCTGTGGAACAATAGTTAGAGGGGAAGAGAGAGGAGCTGGAATGTGGACGTACTTTGTCTGTGCATGGAGAGACGGTCCTCATAACTGCGAGATTTAGTATTCGAAGCTCCGATTGTGCCCAGACGGAGTGTTTTACCTGAAGACCGCAATGGTGTGCAGTGAGAGTTCGTGGGCCTATGGAAGGGGTCAGCGCTGGGTCACCGGATGGCGCGGCGCAGCGCCGGCGTGGGCAGAGAGGAACTTACTGTTCTGAAGATCTATACGGATTGAAAAGTGAGCATCTCTGATTCTGCAACATTACCTTGAGCGGGGGAGTCTCGACATACACGAATGGCTAGAGGGTGGTTAGCTCGCCGTGAGTCAGGAAGCCGGGCGAATGGATGGTGTACTTACGAATTTCACCACGGTTGGCCACTACAGGCATGAGGAGGCACAGGTCAGCGCGGTTCTCAGACAACGATAAGGGAGCTTCTCCAGGCACCCGAGGCCCTCTACGGAGCTTCCGACTCACCCAGAATCTTCTTCAGGTGCATGATGCTGGAGTTTGCGCGGATGTGGTGGATGGTCTGGGGGTCCTTGGGGACCTCCTCCACGTCGCCCTCCTCGAAGACATCGTTGAATGTAGGCGCCGTCTGAGCCATGGTGGGCAGCTGTGAGGCGAGAAATGTGAGGAAGAAGGAGGAAGTTGCGGGAGGAATAGCGAGATTCGAGCTTCTGCAGGCCCGTTTTGAAGGGGACCGAGGAGCAGGGAAAGCTGTTGAGGTCTCAAGTGCGAGACACTTGCGTCGGCTTCGGTTGGCGGGGTGGTTTGGCTTGGTGGGGGTGCTCCCAGGTTCTCAATCCCAAGCTTTCGTCGGACGTGCCGCGGGACTGGTCTGGTCTCTGGCCTGGCCGCCTGTCTTTCAGGTGCAGATCAGGCGCAGCAGATGCGGCGGGTACAAGGTGCCAGGGGGGGGAGGGGGGACTTGGGCCGAAGACCGAAGTAGAAGGGTGCCGGTGCGGTGGTGGGCTGAGAGCTTGAGCCGTCGGGATTCGATTCGACGGTGTCGGTGACTGAGAGCCGAGGGGTAGCTGCGGAAGCTTGCTGCTCTGGTGGAGGGGAGAGAGCTTCGACGACAAGCGAGCACAGCTCTGGTTCTCTCGTTCTCTCTTACACCCGTCCGACCGAAGGGAACGGGAGTGGGCTGGCGGTGGTGGGGGTATAGCGGTGGGTGCGAACTGAACAGTGGTATCCGGGGGAGCACTACACCAAAGCAATACGTAGTAGGGGTAATGTACGAGGGCAAGCGGCAGTCTGCAGCAACAACAGCAGCGGCCAGCGGACAGAGGACAGACGGAGGACGAGAAGAGGAAGAGAGGAGGGACGGGATGAACACGAAGCTCGCGGGACGAGGGCATTTATTGTTTCTGAGTTGGTCTGCCCTCCCAATGGCCCCAAAGGCAGAATGCTCTTCCAGCTTACCACCAACCTTGACGTGCCAGCTACCTCGAGTTCCCTTAGTCGGTCATGTAACTTGGGTCCTGGTCGACCCAACTTAGAAAGGGCATGGGATTCTCTCGCCTCGGTGGCATGTACCGCGTACACCCCGGGCCAGAGACCGGACCAGATCCATCTGAGGTGGTCATGTCCATCCAGTTCAGACCAACCTAAAGCTGTCGTTATGAGAACGGCCGAACAGTCCGCGGTACGCCTGTAACTGGACTGGACTGAACCTGGACCTGGCCCGGCTGAGTGTGTGACTGCGAGATACCTGCGCAAGAGAGTGACTGACTGGAGGTGCCACCCCTCGTCGTCATGAAAGAGGGACCTTGTCTCCAGCTGCTAGCGCGAAGTCAGGCATGTATCCAGGGCCCAAAGGTACCGAGGTACTTCCACGGCGACATGGGAGATGCAGCGAGATGCGCTGCGTGGTTGCTGGTCCAGTGCAGGAAGCAGCCGCAGATGAAGGTGCAGGTGGGAGGGGGAGGGGGAGGGGTAGAGGGAGGTACTGGGTACCTGGGTATGGCAGAATGTGCCTCCCCCCTAGCAGACCTTAGCTGCTCTGGGGCTGGGACGGGAGCTTAGGCCACCCTGCGATAGCAGCTGCACCGCTCAAAACATGCCGCTTTGTCGCGGCAGACAAGACCAGGAAAAAAAAGTGTCTCCCCCGCGAATTGCTTCTCGCGCGAGACGCAATGGAATGTTTCGCCGGCATTCGGCGTTCTCCCTCTCCCACCTGACGACGATGATCATAGTATTCATCCGGCACGCTCTCGAAATCTCCCGTCTCTTGCCGCATTGGGCATAAAAGTTAGTCAAGCCTCGCAACTCTGGCTCTGAGCCCCCGGAACCCAGCATCCAGCCCATGGGTGGTGGCCGGCAGCGTAGCGTCGCGTAGCGGGCGGATACATGTGAATCCTAACCTGAGATGGTGATACCTCTTGGCTTCGCTATGCCCCGAGAAACGCCCTGGGGGCGGCCCTGAGAATAGCAGCAAAGCCCCAGCCCATCCCTGACCCAGATACTGCTTGTGTTTCCACGGCCGCCAACCAGCCTCCGCCTCCCGCCTTCCCTAGCAGCCTGGCGCCTTGACTTTCAGAGCTCCTGAGACAGTGGGCGAGAATGCCCAGAGATCTGCAATCAGCAATCAACGAAACAAAACACCATCGACGTGTCTTGGGACAGACACTGATATCTTTAGATAGATATCAATTCCATACTTTGACTCGGAAAGGCTCCACGAAGGAGGGTTGAGACACGGCGCTGCCATGTCAGTCTCCCCTCAAACACGACCTCGAAATAATTCTTCTAAAAGTAAAAAGCATGGCGGGGCCGCAGAACACCGCTAAACCCCAAGCAATTGGCCAACCAGAGCCCGCCGATACAAAACAGCTTGCTTCCGGTTTGACTAACCGTTTTGCTGAGGAGGGAGTGAGCACTAGGGCGAGGACGCCCGTCATGTCGGTAATGGCAGGTAGACGATACCAAAGTAACTCCTGAGTGTTAGAGTTGCCTTGCACTGACTGACAGCGCATTGGACAAGAGAGACGACCAAAGGAAACAGCAACTGGGAGTTAATACAGGGCAATGGGAGGCCAAGCTGGAAGTGAGACCGGTACTTCCTGGATGTACCTGACTTGCAAAGCCAATTGGCAAGACATACCGAGTGCATGCACCTGCCTTACTGCGTACGTGCATGTCTTCTTTTCTCAAGCACCCGGCACAGGAATTCGTTCTGCAAGTGGTGGCGGCTGTCACAAGGCAAGGTAGCACCCAAAGCATTTAGCGCAGGCCGTCATCGTCACCCTTCCTGCGGCCTGCCCTACTGCCTCCAGAAAGATACCGAGAGAAGCCTCAATCCCGAACGAAAAGCAACCAACTCGGCAAAGCTCGCAATCTCACGAGCTCTTCACGGGACTCCAGAGAAGGCTGGTATGGGCCTCCCGGCGGCGCCACTACCGAAGCCGAGGATAACACGGCTGGCCACCCGACGACCGTCACAGTTCGGTCGGACGTCCGCGTCACCAGCCGGCCCTGTTGCTTCGGGAGAACTCGACGCGATATCAGCCACTGGCCGTGAAGCCGTTCCTGATCTTTTTCGCCCCGCGTCCCGTCCGTCACAGAATACGGGGTGACTTTCGCAGGGTTTTAATGTCTTGTTGCCCCTTTCCTGATGTCTCTTCCTCTAGAGGAAAGCAGACATCGTCAACCTCGGTCTCTTGCACCGAGAGGCATCCAGCCAGCGGTTCAGCTGCCGGCCGCCCATCCTGCGTCCTCAACCTCTGCTGCCTCTGCGAGACCACCAGCCCTGGCTGCGAGGCAGGCTACGCCGACCTTGGCCCGGTCTGGCTACTGGAACCGCCGCCCGCCGCCCGCCCACCCCTTGGATCACCACATGCTGGACTACTCGCTACTCGCTACTCCTTGAGGAGCGCTCAACCGCCATGAAGCCACTCAGCAGAAGCGCACCACCCCCAGCCCGTCCAGGTTTTCTCGCCAGAACAAAACCGCGCACCCCCATATTACTCGAAAGTTATTCCCGGTCCACCGACTCTGGATGGGTTGAATCCCCGGACCGCGCTGCCAGGCCTGGCTCCCAAGTGGGAGCCTGTGACATTGGGCAGACGTCTGAATCATCCATCGGCTTTCAACCGGCGTGCCGGTGCAGCTGAGGTGCAAGCAAGTGCAAGCAAGTGCGACTGCCCTCGCATCAGCCATTCGATTCGTTACACCGCCAAGGTGCCATTCTGGATCTCACTTGAGCTGCAAGTCTACGGACAGCTCGGCCAGATTATCCTGCGCAGCTCACGTCCACGCCTCTGGGACCTTGCGCTCCAAGACTCTTGGCCCCCCATCAAGGCTTTTTTTTTCCCGTTTCCTCTTTTTTGCAGATCCAATCGCGTCGATATCCAAGCGGCGGCATTGGCAAAAGGAAAAACTTGACATCACGGCCCAAAACCCACCATGCCGGACATGATGGTGACTCCCACAGCCAGATCTGGATACTCCGATCTCGGCTCTCCCGGCATTTGGTCTCTTAGCCACCCTAGCCAGATGCTGCGCAAGCGCAATCACCATACAGCGGCACGGCGTATCTCCTGTCCGCCACGCCAGCAAGGCTGGAGACGGTGGTTGTCGATGGTAATAGGAATTAGCGATGGCTTCATGACACGGCACGTTGCGACATTTATTTCACCTGGTCCCCAGCTCACGGCCCCTTCTCCCTGCCACCTTGCGTGATGGGCTGCTGTATGACTCTTCGCATCGACGGATATCAGAGGTTGTTTGAGGCACACGCCGTCCTTCGTACCCGCCCTGCACCCCACGATTAATAACGCCCGACTCCAGCGCGCATGCGCGGTCCCAGAGGACAAGGACGATGGATCTGCACTCGGCCGGCCGTCCGGCGAGATCTGCCCAAGTGCCAACGTCAAGGGTGGGGGTCATATCGGTGCTCTCGCAGTTTCGGAGAGAGTCACATTGAGCCAGCCTATGGACGGCATGATACGACACCTATTTTTGACTCATCTTTTTTGCTGTTTGCTCTGAGCTCCCCATCCCCTCGTCGGCCTCGGCCTCCTGTCTCTGGCCCCGGCCCTTGAAACAGAGCGCGAATCGCCCGAAATAGGAGGGCTCCGCTCCGCTCCGTCCACCGTCTGTCACTGACGTGCGCGCAAAAAAAAAATTACAGCGACGGGGAAACCTTTCCTGACTTCCAGAGTTCGGTCCAAAGCCCCGAGAACGGCAGCCCACCATCAAAGCACCAGTGGTCCGCACCACCACCAAAACCTCCGTGCTATTGCTACCGCCGTTGCCATGCTACCCACCTTCAAGTCCAGACCGCTTGGCCTTGATGGCCAAGAGACTCACACATGGACCTTTTTTTCTCTCACTCTCACGATTCAGTGCTGGCACACGTGCCGGGGTCCCAGAAACAGTTTCGCTCTTCTATTATACGAAATAGCGGGCCTCGATGAAAGAGAAAAGGCCCGTCTCCTTGGATGTTTCCCCGGGGAATCAGGGCCCCGTTTCCGAAAGCAAAAAAAATAACAGCAATGCAAGGTGATGATGGTACAGAACCGCCAGTTACCCCGTTCGCGCCGCAACCGAAGGGGCATGCCACGTTATGCCACGTTATGCCACGCTTGCGCTGTGCCCTTTTGCCGGGGATTCCTCCTGTCACGCCTCATCCACGACCGTGGACTCGTAACATGCCCCCCTCTCGAGCCAGCAGCTACCGCAACCTCTACAACTGCGATGGCGGGGTCCATCCCACGCCCCTGCCACCACATATATCCGCCATTTCGCTCACTTGTCGTGAGGAATTTCTTTCTCCTCAACCTTAACGTGAGGGCAGGCTTATTTGCTGACGGCGTCCTTGACCTTGCTCTCGACGGCGGCGGCCTTGTCCTTGGCGCCCTCGACGGCGCCCTTGACGCCCATGGCCTCCTTGCCTCCCCAGTGGTTGTACTGCATGTAGCGGTAGCCCTGGGTGAGCTGGGCACCCTCGTTGACGAAGTGGCAGAGGAAGAGGAGGTAGTTCTTGGGCTGGACAGCAAGGGCGTAGCGCATGAAGGTGGCCGAGTATATGCAGAGGGCACCGGTCATCTGGCCGGAGATCCTGTGGCGGGGGTGTCAGTATCTTATCTGTGTCGGTGTCGATGGAAGAGATGGCCGCGGGACGTACAGGTCGGGGGACTTTTGGGTGTCCATGACGGCGGCCAGAGGGATACCAAAGTTGGAGACGGGGCCCCAGAAGTCTGTTGTTGCGCGCGGCGAGGTTAGCTTGCTGTCCCGTGTTGAGTCATCCGAAGCTATCGCGAAAGCTCGCCCGGCACCGGAGGTCATCACGCCCCGAGCGCCGGAGTCGACGATGGGAGCTCTGCCGCTCCCTCAATCGACAATGTAAAAGACAGAAGAAGCTCCAATATTGCTTTCCAGAGCTTCCCATCGGTCCGCGACGTGCGGCGACGCTTCATGTCAAAGTTGCTTCCCTCCTCCTCTCTTCCCATCGGATAATCCCCGCTAACTCCGGCGGCGGAGGAGGGGAAAAAAATCAGCACGTACGAGTAGAGCAGACATAGTCCGTCACAGGGTTGGACCTGATCTTTGCGTTGATCGCCTTGACGAGAGCGGCCATTTTGTCTTGTTTTGCGGGTGAGGTTGACGGGAGGAAACGAGCGCGCGGTCAACTGGGGCGGCAGCACACACACAACAAGGGCGGACGGTTTGGTGATTTTTTGTTGAGCACCCGAAAAGCTAAGGTGGACTGCAGATTTGTCGCTGCGGCTCCGAAATTTCGCGGGACACTGACGGACACCCGTCAGTGCTAATCGTCCTCCCGGGAATAAGACTTATGGGGAAGGACATATAAAAGGGAGGGAGCTGATTGGGTGAGAGACATGGTCACGTGGTTCGTTCTCGTCCTCTGTGTGACGGAAGGCGCCGAGGACAAACATGACGCCGAGAGGGAGGAGTGAGTACGTAAAGTGTAGGTAAGTGGAAGGGGTTTTCTAGGGAGAGGGTAAAGTTTTGATTCGGGCGATTTGGTAAGTTTAGAAAGAAGGGAAGATGTGTCTGGACTGAGAGCATTGAAGAGAGAAGCTCCCGGAACGGTTGGACGTTGGACCTTACTGGACGGGTAACTTGACCAGGTAAGGTACAGCGGCAATCGGCTTTGGCTTAGCCTCTCTCTTTGAAGAAGAACAACGGCGCATAGTGGAATCTATACAGCGGCCGTTTCTACATGCGCCGCGGCCGTCCCCGTCATCCATCACAACTCACCCCGTATGTATTTTCGACAACCGCATCTCGCATCGCGAAAGCGGGACGGAAAACCACGCCATTATCAGCTTATCCTCGCCTCTCGTGAAGATGAAGAATTTTTCTTCGTTGCTTTTCTTAGTTCCTTGGCTTCGTCGAGCCTTTTTTTTCTGGCTGTAGGTACAGAGTACAGACGACTCGAACGCGAGTACATGTCTGGACTCGACTCGCCCGGGCTGACGTAGGATATCCCGATCCCCTCGTCCGGGGCCCGCCCCGCGCCTCTCTTCAACGCGGCGCATGTGTATACGCTCACACCCCTCAGCGCGAGGACGTTCTTTGGTGCGGCTGTCGAAGAGCTTGCATGGTTATATGTTTCATCCTTTTTCTTATAATTGTTTTTTGGCCCTTTGAAGGACGTGGGCGGCATGCCTGGAGTTGGCCTTATCTCCCGTCCTCCGGAACTGGGGCCGGAGGTCGAGCGATGATCCATGTTGTAAGTGCTGCGTTGCGTTCGCTCGCGAAAATGTGAACTCTTCTGCCGTGACTGCCGCGACTGCCGCAGCTGCCGCCGCCGCAGCTCCGGTGGCAGTACCCGGTCACACCAGTTTAATTGCTGCCATGTCGCAAGGCTGTTGGCGATCCGTTCATCGGTAGCAGGCTAGAGGGGCCGGAAGGGGGCCCCGGCACGGAGCCGGGCCGGCATCACACAACTGCCTTCCCACTCGGGACTTCCATGTCAAACTACTGAATGGATATCGAGTCTCGATTGAAAGCTTCCTCGAGCGGACATCGGCTCTAATTCAGCTTCCCGTAGAAAAACCAATGAGCGCACAAAACGGTCCCGGATCTGGTTAGATGGTGGTGTGTATTCTTTCTAGTCTCGTATGAATAGCGAATCGTGGGATCGATTCCCCACTGGAGCAAAGTAGAGTTGTGAGGCTGTGGCTTACATAGCAAGCCGAGCTCATCCAGGAAGCAACACCTCTCAGGGAGAAAGTTCAGATACACTGTACTTGACAGGGACGGGTGGCGCTGCAACGGGGCCGCCCTTGCAACTTTTCGTCCTGGCTGTCTTTATTAGGTGCCTTGGGAATAAAATAACAATAGCAACAGGGACAGCATAGGGACAACAGAGACAGCGACAGCAGGGACAACGACAGCCGGGACAACAACGATGGGGACGACAACGACAACGACGATGTGAGAACACACTAGACAACTGTGTCCCAGCACGACATCTAACGGAATCCTCTCCACATCCATGGATTGGTACGGAGCAGCGTTACAGCAGGAGCAAAAAGAGTGCTCCTTCCAACTATAACCTGCATCTCAGTGCAGCCCAAACAAACAGCAGCGTCCCTTCCAATTACAATTTGCAAGTTTTCCAACCTCAACAAGCTCTTGCAACCATTCTCACTCACGTTGCACATCAACAACAACACCAGACAGGACCGATCGCCACGTCCCGAGAAACCCGTCCTCTACCTCGCCATCGACCTGGCATAGATTTCGGATCAGATTGACTTGATGGGAGACCAAAGTGTGGAGGCTGACTACGAACGAGAAGGCATCCATATGCGACTTACGATGCTCCCTCATACGGCCTATATCCACTGCCTCTATATAATCATCAGACATCTCCAGGATGAGGGGCTGGACCGAGATCTTTGGAACCATGACTTCGGATCGAACTATGACGACTTCATCGCAAAGATAGCGGAGCTGAAGGCAGCTGAACAGCATAATTGGATAGTTGAGCGTGGGGAGCATGGGATATGGAGCAGATCAATGGCGTTGGGTCAGAATGGGAGATGATATCTTGCTTTTGGTCAGGGTGGCCAGACTGGAACCACCCAAAACAACAACATCAATTTACGATTTGCGACTGATTACTTCTTAAACAGAACATCTTTGGCGGTCAACTCGACTTTGCTGTCATGACGGTCTTCACATACTTCTACTATGTCACGGCTCGGGAGAATCACTACGGAATAGAGAAAATTGCCTTCGACGGTACGAAGATCCGACAGAACCGACACGTCCCTACTGTTACACTTGGACAATGGCTCATACTGGCACTCCACTTCATTCGATCTCATGAAGTCCTCAGATACGGTGTCTACTCCCATCCATTCAGATTTGTTGCTAGTCATTATTCAAATGACATCGGAGCTTTCGGAACTGACCATGCAGTGGACCCAGGACTGATCTCTGGGGACGAGATGGTGGCAATTATTCGGGAAATGGATATCACACCCGCGTCATGGGCTTCGGACTCCTTGCGTGTGAGGGACTGCACAACAGCCCGGAAAACCGAGTCCGCCTGGGGCAGCGACTTGGCCGAGTGCCTTTGAAGATGCTACATTGGTACGTCCTAACTGTTCGGCCAGAATTCGCCGGGCCGTCGAAGAAGATGTGCTTCCAGCCTTGCTACACATCGGGTTCGATGCTGTCCCTTCTTGGGAGGGGGCTGCCAGCTGTTGCAGCGTCTCACCACCCTCGGCATAGGGTGTTGAATTACCGCCAGTGGTTCGAAGATTGTCAGGCGAGAGTAGAGCAGGAGTTGGACTGCTGAGAGATCCGGCACGAAGAAATGCAGCTCATCCTGCACCCACGAGTGTTCCGACTCGATTTGCCCAGACACCAGAGCCCGTCACCAGTCCTTGAGCCCGCATCCCCGGAGCAACAGATGGACTATAACATGGAAGAGGAGAACATTGACTACACAGAGACAGAGCCTCGCCTACCTTCGCCTCACTTACACTCGCCTCAGCCGCCATCTCCTCAGACGGCCTTGTCCAACAACAACCCGGACCCTTTGGGTTGACGCCTCGTCCACCTTCACCCAGGCCTCAACCCCCTTCTCTGTCGACCTCATCATCTGAATACGAAACTCCGCCACCACGTCCCCGCGAACCCTGAACAGGCCAGAAGCGCGCCCCCCAAAGAAGGGAACGTACCCCTTGTGCGCCGCCAGATGCCCCTCCAGCGAAGCCACGGCTCAGGGACATATTCCGCTTCCGATAGGCAAGTTCTTCGTGAACCCCTCTGGTCTCACAGCGCCAAGTCTCAGGAGTGCAAAAGACTTTTTGTGGCACTTTGCTTCTTTTTAGCATTGATACATCGCTTGCCTTGTTTGTTTTGGATGCATTGCTTTCTTTGGTTCCTGTGGGCGGTTATTGTGGCGGTTGCTTTTGCATGATGGAAGGAGGATTTATAGAACTGAATGACGGCCAGCTGGTGGTTTTCTTTTTTTCTTTTCTTCCTCGTTTTTGTTTTTAGAGGAATTTCTTACGCAACGCTTCTTAATGACAAGGCCCTCACATGCTTTCGCTCCTCAAACACAATTCGGCATTGAACTCAGTCAAGGGCATCCGACGAGAGCTAGAAGACGTGGACGATGCGATGGGACCCCTGATCTCAGACCATATTTCTTTGCTGGGATCCACGGACGAACAGGCTCAGGCGAGTCGGCTGGAAATCCACAAGCGACAGGCAAACCTGCCGGCGATGGCCAACATCCTCAAACGACATCTGATACGTGACCGCCTGGCCAAGAGAGGCGTACACCGGGCAGATTGGTACCAAGCGTTGGCACAGACTATCACGAGTTCCTGGAGGAAGTCGAGAGTCAGCTCACTGAGAATACAGCGGAGTAGGCGAGATTTCGAATGGAACGGGCAGGGCGAATGGGACAGGAAGTACAGAAGAACGAATCTTGCATTCGTTCCCACTCTCTCGAGCGGGTACGGACTTTATCTTAAGCAGCGACTGCAGGTCCGCGATCCGAAAGTTAATGAAATAGGATAATTGGCATGACCCCCTTGTGTGGAGAGCGGTCGCAGCTTCCTTCGAGCTCGCTTCTCACAATGTTTGAGTTATATTACGCTGGTTCCTGGTGCTGAAGCCTTCGTGGCTTCAAAGTGCAGATGGTCCTTGAACTCCCTGTCTCGAACTAGTTTCTGTTGTTGTCAAAGTCGGTGTCTGGGTCCCTGGTGTCTATCGAGTGAATACGATCTGGAGGGCATAAGAGCCGAACCCGGCCGGTGGTTTTGGTGCAAGCTTCAGGAGTTTCATCCCAGTTGATCGAGTAGTAATAGGAGAAGGGCACCCGGACTGCAAAGTCGAGAGGGAAGCCCGCGACTTCCTTTGTCAACCCGTGGACCACAGTGTCTTGGGCTAGCTCCTCTCATCACTTCCCGAACAGAAATCATAGAAAATGCTGCGGCTGAGTAGCATTCGTGAATGCGAACTAAATGGTTGATACAAATCAAGAGTTCCCTTAGGCTGACTTGCGAGATTGCCGCATTTGCCCAGGGCTAGCAAGAACAAGTGGTCCAAAATAGGCCTCCAAGACGGTCCAAGGAGAACAAAAACCGGCATGGGGCATGAGAAGATAAGTTTGCTTGAAATGTATCGAGGGTTCAAGGCCAGAGACGCTTTTATCACCAAGATTGAGGTGCGCCTGTCACCCTAATTTACGATTTGAACTCCATGGCAAGTGCTCCAGACACCAAGTGTTATGCTCCGCCCCCGCCTAGAAAGGCACCGTAACGGCCGAGAAAATGCCAATGGAAGACTGCGTTTACTGTATACGTTCAATAGGAAAACATAATTCTATAGCTGAGTTTTCATGGGGCTTCTGAAACTAGGAGTCTCCCTCTAACCTGGAGCCGATTCTCTCCTACAGCTTGATAGCCCCAGCATTGCCGTCAACGTCTCCAAACAGACTCATGAACGCCCCGTGAACCTCATCCGTAAGATCGCTCGCTTGCAAGCTGCGGCCACGTTTCAGGAACGCACGCCTCGAGCATTCCTATAGCAAGTCAGCATCTCAGTCATCCGGAAGCATGTCGAGTGCCCAACTTACCCTTGTAATCGCACTCCCTCCAAAGGCAGCAAGTCGCATTAGCTCGTCCTCTGCCAGACTCTTGTCGCCCGTGTCCCAAAGCCCGTCGAGGTATGCCTTCCTCCAGCCCAAGAACGTGGCAATCGAACCCGTGAGCGTATCCCCCTGCCCGCCGCTCCTCTTCAGCCCGCCCTCCACGTCCACGATGAGCGTCTCCTCCCCGTTCGAGATGAAGTCCTTGCGGCCCTTCTGCACAATCGTCACGCCGTCCAGAGCCCGCGCCAGCGTCTCAACCTTCGCCGTCTCCTCCCCCTCCCCGCCGGTCTTCTCCGCGGCGGCGGCGCCCTCATCGACGCCCAGCGCCTTGCACAGCCGCGAGAACTCGACGACGTTGGGCGTGAGCACGGCGTACGCGTACCCGCGCACCAGATCGGGGTCGCTCTGTACGAGCAGCAGCGCATCTGCGTCGAGGACCAGCGGGATCGACCGCTCCCGCGCGGCACGGATCACACGCGCGACGGTCTCCTGCATCAGGGGGTCCCGTCCGAGCCCGGGGCCGATGACGAGCACATGCAGGCGCGACAGCATCTCCACGATCGGGCCCGAGATCTTTTCCGGGTCCTTGGCCTCGCCGGGTTCATTGTCGGATGGGGATTGCCGCATGAGGGGGTGCACCATCAGGTTCGGCGAGTAAGTCTTGATGACGGAGGCCGCGCCAGGCGTACAAATCACGTGGGACTGAGAGGGGTCATCAATCACCGAGTCTCGGGAAGACACCTGAGCGACCAGTTCTTACCATATCACAGCCCAGCCTGGCGCTTGCCATGGCTGAAAAGTAGGGCGCCCCCGTGTAGTCCACACTACCGCCGAGGACGGCGACACGGCCCAGTTGCCCTGCGATGATGCGTTTGAGCAGCCGCTCTCTTCCCCGCACGGGGTGAGGGGACTCACCTTTGTGGAACTTCTCCAGCATGGGCGGGATCATCCGCTGGACGCGGCTGAGGATCGCCTTGGTTGCTGAAGACATGGCGGGAGGTCCGGATTCAGATGGCATCGCAAACTTATGGGTGATGGTTGATCGAGTGGTGCGGGATGCTGCTTAAATAGCTCAATGAAACACGGCAGATCCTGATGTTCAGCCAGTGACGCCAAACGTGGATGGAGTATCGATTACTGAAATGTGAGTGGCTCGGGATCCTTGACGTCTGAATTAGGTTGTTCGTAGGACGAGAGACATGTTTGGAAGTGGTGAGTTGAGATCAGGAGCTCTGACTGCCAGGTGATGTCACTTGCCAACACCCGCGGGGCAGCTTCAGCCCACATCAAGCAGGCAGGCAGGCATTCCACCCGCCGAACAGATTTTATGCACAAATCACGGCTATTTTCAAAGACTGAGACATGCAAGTGAAGGACAAAAGGAATCGAGGGCGTTAGATTGAGTCTTGAGCTCTATTTTACAAGTGGTTCGACTGGAGGTCCTCCCCCAAATCGCGTCCCCTGGTGCTTCCCTCGGACCGGCGCAAACCCTCGAGATTTCCTCACGCCTCTAGAGAAACAAGAAACTTCGGTATAGACAGCTACATCAACCCCTAAGCGCTCCCAGTCGGACCATTCATTATGTCAAAATGACCTTTTTAGCCCAGGAAGCTCTTGGTGAAGTTGACGATGACGTCCTTAAGGCGGCCCTCAAGCTCCTTGCTGAGGGCACCCTCCTTGTCGATGGTGGCAATCAGGTCGGACTCGTTGGTCTTGAGGTGGGCAAGGAAGTCAGCCTCCCACTGGAGGATCTTGTTGACGGGAATGCTGTCAAGGTGACCGTTGACACCGGCGAAGATGAGGGGAACCATCTCGTTGACGGCCATGGGGGAGTACTGCTTCTGCTTGAGGAGCTCGGTCAACTGTGGAATATCTGATTAGCGCTCATCCCGGATTCAAGACGACTCATTTTCAACTTACGCGTTCACCTCTGCTGAGGGTCTGCTTGGTGGCGGCATCAAGATCGGAACCGAACTGGGCGAAGGCAGCGACCTCACGGTACTGGGCCAAGAAGAGCTTCAGGGAACCGGCGACTTGCTTCATGGCCTTAAGCTGGGCGGAGGAGCCGACACGCGAGACGGAAAGACCGACGTTGATGGCGGGACGGATACCCTTGTAGAACAGCTCGGACTCAAGGAAGATCTGACCGTCGGTAATGGAAATGACGTTGGTGGGAATATAGGCAGAGACGTCACCACCCTGGGTCTCAATGACGGGCAGGGCAGTCATGGAACCACCGCCGTGCTTGTCGTTCATCTTGGCAGCACGCTCCAGGAGACGGGAGTGCAGGTAGAAGACGTCACCGGGGTAGGCCTCACGACCGGGGGGACGACGAAGCAGTAGAGACATCTGACGGTAGGCAACGGCCTGCTTGGACAGATCGTCGTAGATGACCAGGGAGTGCTTTCCGTTGTCACGGAACCACTCACCAATGGAGGCGTGAGGCAAGTTAGTTGAAAGCTCAAAAGATGAAGAGATGCCCGAGATGACCGGGGGACGGAGGCAAAGACGGGGACAGGGACCGGGGCGGGGGTAGGGAAGGGCGACGGGAAACAACGGCGGGGAAGGAAGCAGGGGAGACAGGGAAGGAGGCAGGGGCCGGGACAGAGGTGCACTTACCACCAGTGAAGGGAGCAATGTACTGAAGAGGGGCGGCCTCAGAGGCAGTGGCGGCGACGACGATGGAGTACTTCATGGCGTCGTTCTCCTCGAGGGTCTTGACGAGCTGGGCAACGGTGGAACGCTTCTGGCCGACGGCGACGTAGACGCAGTAAAGCTTCTTGGTCTCGTCGTTACCGGAGTTCCAGCGCTTCTGGTTGAGCATGGCGTCAAGGGCAACGGCAGTCTTTCCGGTCTGACGGTCACCAATGATCAACTCACGCTGGCCACGGCCGATGGGAACCATGGCGTCGATGGACTTGAGACCAGTCTGGACCGGCTGGTTGACGGACTTGCGAGGCAGAATGCCGGGAGCCTTGAGCTGGGCACGGCGCTTCTCCTTGGCGTTGAGGGGACCCTTGCCGTCAATGGGGTTGCCGAGAGCGTCGACGACACGGCCGAGCAGCTCGGGACCGACGGGGACGTCGACCTATCACGCAATGTTAGCTGCCGCCGGGGCCGGCAGTTAGCAGTGGTTCAACTCACAATCTCGCCGGTACGCTTGACAGTCTCGCCCTCCTTGACCAGACGGTCAGAACCGAAAAGTACGACACCGACCTGGCCGGCCTCGAGGTTCATGCACATGCCCTTGACGCCAGAGGCGAACCTGGAGACCAGTTAGACGTTACCCTCAAGGGCGGATAAAGGGCACTCCACGTACTCGACAAGCTCCTCGGCCTGGACGTTGGCCATACCGTGCACACGGGCGATACCATCACTATTCGCCAGCCGTCGTCAGCAAAAAAAGTTTTCCTCGGCGCCGATAACGTTGACATGCGAGTCCTCGTGCAAGCTGGCGATGCATTGAAGCTTTTCCGATGGGTTCTCGCGATGCCGAGGTGTGCCGCCTAAACGTACCCGACAGACAGGACACGGCCGGTCTCGGCGAGACCAGCCTCCTCCTGGACACCACGAATTCTCTGCTCGAGGATGGAAGAAACCTCGGTCGGGGAAGCCTTGGCCTCGGCGTATGAACGAGTCTGCATCGACGTGGCGCTGAAGACGGCGGGTGCGGCATTTCGGGCCTGAGGGTGAAAAACGGGTTAGCCGAAGCCCAAAAATGTTATGGGTTCTCCCCCCCAAAACAGCAGCGCAGCCCCAAGGGAGCTCGATGAAAAGCTCTTCCGCGACAGCACCGGACCTTCCGCGGCGTCGAAAAAGCTCGGAGATGCCTAATTGAGCATCGCAGAATCGATTGACGATGTTTTTGGATGGAATTGACGTCGGTTCGGGGATGGGGAGGTTGACGGCGTGCTGAGCTGGGTTGGACTTACGGCAGCGACTCTGCCAGCAGCAGAGACGGCGCCGACGGCGCGCGTCGACTGTCTGAGGGCGTTGCGGAACATATTAGGAGATCTTGGACCCTGTCTAGATCGAAGAAAAGTCAATTGCAACAGATGCAATTGAGTGGAGGGGAGGTTGGGGTTGATGAAGGTGCCTTTGAAGGAGTGCAAATCGAGTCTTTTTTGGAAGAAGCCCAGTGGAGGGAAAAGACAGTGAGGACGCAGTGGACCCGAAGCTGTGCTGTGCGGCCAATCACGGCCGCCCGTCGAGTTTTGCCTCAGTCCAACCCGAGATCTCCCTAACAATTTCCGACGAACAGCATGTAGCCCCGTAACCCCGTGAAATGCCTTGAAGCGCCTTACATAAGACGCCGCCAGCGCCTGCCCCCGCTAGCAAGCGCAAGCCTTCATCGCTGGATGGATCTCATCTCAACCGAAATTTTGTGTCAGTTGGCTTTGCTGGGCGTACGCAGTACCTATCTTGCTCACTTGCTTGCGCACTGAATTTCCCCGACCAGGTTCTCAGCATTGCCCAATTGAAATCCCCGCCCAGTTCCCCAAGCCCAAATGCCCCAATAATCACGCCATCTCATGATAGCATCCAGGTTCACTGAATTGAATCTTCGTCTATAAATCCGTATGCATGCTGCGGTTGGCCTAGCTTCCGTCCACTCCCCTTCCCCGGCTTCGCAATGCAGAGCTCTCCACCGTGGCATTCCCACCCTCCCAGGTTCCCAAGGGCGGGCTCTTTTTGTGCACACGTTGGCGGTTGAGGTGCGTCGGCCTGTGGAACTTCCAAGGTTTCCTGTCTCCGGCCGGCCGGAAACACCGAGCCTTACCGCCTCGGAGGAATCTTCAAAACCGAGTTGCAGCCCACCATTTTCTCGGCCCTGAGAACCTGAACGTTCTCCCGGTCACGGGATAATCTCCGCTACGACGATTTCCCATCGCGAGCAGTTCACCAGCACTCACCACATCGAGTTAGGTCATCGCGATTGCGAAATTACGCTGCAGCAATTCGAAGAAAATGCATTTTGGGTATTGAGCTACACGAACTAGCTAAAGAACTACCAACGCCGAGGATCACCTTCTTTCTTGTAGGCCACCCTGCCCTTTGCTGTTTGAGTGAGCTACCTTGGTAAGGAATCACGGACCGTCATCCCAGAGCTCCATAACCAACGTAGCTCACTCTGAAGGTGAAGCATCAGGTACGCCAGCCGATACTGACGGACTTCGTGTCTACACTCTGGATGGCCATCCATCCAGACATGGATAGCGCAGCGTTCCTTGGATATTCAGACATGAGAGGGTACTGTTCCTTTCATCACAGCAAATAGAAAATTTGGGTAAGCCGGCATAGGCGCCGGTCGGTCTCTGAGGCCGCAGCTTGACTGAATTTTCCTCAAGTCAAGCTTTGTTGTCTGACGATAACAATTGCTGGAAAGTACATGCCTTTTGTGCCATTCCCCGTTTCGCCAATACCCATAAACCCAAGCCGTCCCAAGGTTCTTTTTTGATGTCGCGAAAATGCAGCATTTATCGGACAATGCCGTCGAAGCGCTGCTTGAACCACTTGACAGTCTCCTCGCGCTTGATCTTGTGGTTGGTGCCGACACGGCTCTTGCAGCGGCGGCGGGTGGCGACGCGCTCACCCTTGCGGGTCATGCAGCAGTAGAAGTCCATGCCGTAGATACCGATGGAGGGGTCGTACTTGATACCAAGATCGATGTGCTCGCTGATACCGAAGCCGAAGTTGCCAGTCTCGGAGAAGTTGCGCTTGCGGAGCTCGTACTCCTTGACCTTGAGGCCACGCTCAAGAATCTCCTCAGCCTGTCGTCAGGTCAGTCTACCGAGCTCCCGCGCACGCGTTTTCCTCGCTCTTCGTACCTTGGGGCCGCGGACGGTGACGTGGACAGCAATCTTTTCGTTACGGCGGATACCGAAGGTACGGACGGTGTAACGGGCCTTGCCTGTGGAATTGGTCAATTTTCTGACGCCATCTGAGGGAAAATCGGTGATGCCATACTGTAGACGGGGGTTTGACCAGAAAGCTGCTCGAGCACCTTGGCGGCACGGGTCAGTCTGTCACCAGACTCGCCGACCTAGATTCGAAAATTAGCAAGCAATAAATTTCGCGATTCGGCTACCGAACGTACGGAGATGTTGAGCACGAGCTTGCGGAGGTGCAGCTCGCGCATAGGGTTCTGGGCCTTCTCGGACATTTTGGCGGTTAGTACGTCGACGACGGCTGGCGTTGGATGAGTCGATTGTCGCGGGGTTGGAGATGTCAAAGGCAGATCGATCTGTGGGCGAATTTCTGCAATTATTTTTTCTAGTGTGCCCTCCGCCGCACGGGACGCGAGGGTCGGCGACGACCCACAATAGCCGACGCTGGGGTACCTAAGGTACCTTGGGTAGCGGCTGCTTGGCGCTGGAGCACCGGGGTTTACCCGGCGTTGGCCTCGGTGGGCCTGGGAGGCTGAGGAAGGCTGCGGCGACCGAAATTTGAAAGGTTGTCTGGAGAGGACATATCCACACTGGCCTTGCTGAAGCTCTGCCTACCGCAAGCATCGAAGGCCGCGCCGAGTCCACGAGACTTCGCAACAAACACTATATCAATTTTTGAGGACTAGAGAAGCTACACTTGTAGCATCTCAAACACACATTAGCCAAGATGTCGAACAAACAGGGCAAGATGGTGAGTAGCTCCAGACCGTCCTCTCAAAGCTTGAAGGTTGACAATACAGGCTGACACGCTGTGATCTCTCTCTAGGCCGGTTACGTACGTATGGATTCTCGTCTTTGCCAAGCTGGCGAGGACGCACCCAGCGTGCAACGTTACTAACGTCTCTTCGCAGATCAACTACCGGATGAGAGTGACGCTGAACGATGGCCGCCAAATGACCGGACAGATGCTTGCCTTCGACAAGGTGCGCACCCAAACCCCCCAAATCGCGTTTTTATGGCGAATCTAATCGCATCCGCAGCACATGAACCTCGTCCTCGCCGACACCGAAGAGTTTCGACGCGTCAAGATCAGACAGAACAAGCCTGCCGCCCCTGGAAGCTCTGGCTCGAGCCAGACCATCGAGAAGGAGGAGAAGCGCACGCTCGGTCTGACGATCGTGCGTGGAGCGCACATTGTGTCGCTCTCCGTCGAGTCGGAGCCTCCCGCCGACCCTAGTGCGAGACTCGGAAAGAGCGCACCTGGCGGCATCTCGTCGGCCCTTGCCGCTGGTCCTGGTGTTGCGCGACCCGCTGGTAGAGGCGCTGCTCCCACTGCGCCGTCTTTGGCCGTATGTACACCCTCGACGCTATATGCGGAATGGAAGCTAACCTTGATCATAGGGTCCTGCTGCTGGTGTTGGAGGCGGTGCTCCTCCTGGATTCCCCGGCTTCCCTGGCGCCCCGCCCTTCGGTGGACGTGGAGGTGAGCTCTCAAGACCATTTGACCCCCGGACCCGATTCTCACACATTGCAGCTCCTCCCCCAGGCTTCCCTGGCGCTTTCCCGCCGCCTGGCTTCCCCCAGAATGCTCCTTTCCCTCCTCCGGGCTTCAACCCCGGCCCTCCTGGCGGAGCCCCTGGCTTCAACCCTCCCCCCCGAAGATAGGCTACGAAAGGATTTGTCGGTGCCTCACATGCTTTACAGTCGGAGGTTGGTTCACGGATACCATTGGCGTTTGGGGATGAATGTCAAGATTACGAAAAGCGGACACAACAGGCATGCTGATTAGCCCCCTGAACAAACCATCAGGTCAGCTTGCAGGTCTATAAGTTGGGTTGTGGGGAAGAGAATGGCAGCAGGAGTTGACTACATAGCTTCTCTGTGGATGGAAACGGCTGGCCACAAAGCGTTGATAAATATCCCAGGCTGTATTAGACTGCGTTGATAAATCAAAAGTTATTTCCGCAAGGCATTATGTGACCCCTTTCCCCTGTGCCTGTGCATCCTGTGCATAGTTCACAGCCATTGCATCTTGTCCGGCGCGTTACTCATTTGATGCGGCAAACTCGCTGCCAGATGTTACTTTACAAGGATTAGAATAGAAATAAGAAAGCCACAAGTACAGCCTGGTAGTCTGCATCATTGTCGGCCAGCTGCAAATAGGACCACTCAATAGGATCACTCAAGGTGGCACCCATGCTGCAGGTATCTGCTAGAAGACGGGGAGAGGGCGGATTCTCCGTTTGATACCTTGAGGCCAGGGCTCGTCTCGAGAGGGTGAAGTCAACAGCATGCAGCTTTCCTTGGGCCAACCAACACACCTCTAGGTAGGTAAGTAGGCAGGTAGTGCCTATGGGCTCTTGCTGCTTGAAGGGTTTTGTTCCGGATGTTTGCCTGCAAAAAGTCCCAAGGAACAATTGGATGCTCCTGCCTCTGGTGACTTTCGTGAGCTTCTCCCCTCTCATTGTTTGCTCTTTCCCACTCATATATAAAAACAGAGTCAACCCAGCACAGTCCTCTCCCGTGCCATCTCTCCCTTTCTTCCCAGCTCACACCCATTTCGTTCTGACGATTGCTGGTCTCGTCACCTTCTCTACCAAAGCAGGTCCTATTGCTTTTGTCTTTACTGCCTTTCCAGTCACTTTCCGACCAAGAACCAACCTTCGGCAACACCGGCAACATGGGTCGCTGGGGATATCGTACAATTCACTCCATTCCATCGCAGAATGTCAACGGTACACTGATCTGTTCAAAGGCCTCTTCGAATGCGACGATGATCTTGACCTCGCGTGTGAGATTGACCAAGCGTTTGGGGAGGGCAACGAAATAAGCCTCTCGATGATGGTTCATCAGACGGACATGATGGCCCATCGCAAGGCTCACAAGCCCTTCTGCAAGTCGGTCAGAGAGACTAGCTGCTTGAATGTTTGAGAAGCCGGGTATGGACGAGGAACTATGTTCAGCGTGATCTACGGCTCGGCTTGGTCTTGTTGCTCATTGGGGGAGATCATGGTTTTCAACCTACGTCCTTGAAAGTTGCTTGACAAGTTAACCAGGAATATGGAATGGGATAATCGGAATTAGCGCCATTGTATCTAGGTCATGGCTGGGTGGTGGCGGTAAGGAAGACGGAATAGCTTAATACGAGAAAGACAAGGCTTACCTGTTTCTTCCATGCGTTTCATTCTTAACCCAGTCCCTCCTGAATGGACGTCTCTCAGTCTTCTTACTCAAGGATATCTTAGCACACAGTGATTGTCTGATACAGGGAGACTCGAATGTTTACAGAGATAGAAATACGGGTAGTTGTCATGAACCGACATAGAAAAGTCCGCCGCACGCAAGTATCACCAAGACCGATGCCGCTGACTCTGAGGAGCCAGACGATTTTGCTTTACCCAGGGTGACTAATGAGGCGTTTCGTACGTCCTATCATCGCGAAGCGTCAAGGCGTTGCACGTCTCTCACATGTGTACCTGTCTCCGTAGCTCGACCCAGCGAGTCGAACCCATCATACTCAGCATTGGCGTCGATTCATCCTATCACAAAAACTGAAGATTTGATCGCGTCCTGGGCGCCGGTATTCACCATACTCGAGACTCTGGCGAGCACGGACGCATTCCCCTCGGCCTATTCCGCTCAAGCCCGTTCTATCCTTCGCCTTCTCGGTTGCGCTTTCCGTTGAGCTTTGGGGTGGACGACCTCCTTTGAGACTCGGTTTGCTACGACTTGCCAACCGGAAGCTTCTACGACAGTTAGGAGGCACCGCGATATGATCCTTCTACTCCTTTTGCGCCGACGTACGGTAGACAGCCGGCCCACCTCCAAGGTTTTGAACCAGGCGTCAATCATTTCGGACGACGCCTCCCGGATAGCTTGACCCCATGGCTGTTCGTCTTGTCTTTCTCCTGCTCTGTCGTTTATTTCAACCCTCGACTTGCTCCGGACTGATAGGCTTCTATCGTTGGATAGATCCGGACGCGTTCGGTTTGAGCTGGGCTTTCGCTTTAGCTCAGCCCTAAGGTTAGACTTTTTGCACGTTTCGGGGTAAGACGACACATTTCAAAAAGTCAGATGGGTGCCAGTCCGGTGGAGAAAGCCTTGCTGGTATTACTCCTCTCACCCTCCTCCAACTGCCAGATGCCATATTACTTTCAGTGTAACCCTGCTCTCCGTCCAAACAGCTGAAGATCGAGTTCCCTGAGTCGGGACAGCCGTCGACAGAGGTAGTGTCGACGGAGCTCTGTAACGAATGTGAGCGCAGGTCGTATGTTCTGGCTATCAAACTCGCTCATACAAAGTATATGCTGCGCAATGATGACTCATTGCGAATGCGAGCTCGGGTTAGCAGCCAAGAAGATGACAAAAGATGATAAAGGTAAGCCTAGAAATTTGGCCAAGACTGGAAGGTAAAAGGGGTTTGGGCCCGGGCTATTCGGCATACGTCCCTGAAAAAGTTCCGTGAGAAGTAAGAGCCACTCGACTGCTTCTCTGAATGGACGACCTCAGGATGTCCACTTGAGGTGAGGTGCAGGACGATCTAGGCAAACTCCGAGAGCTCATCTGACACACAAAGTTCTGACCTTGACCTTGCCTCTTTAAAGGGACCTGCTGACCATAGCACTAAGTTGACTCGCCCAATGGAAGCTCACCAAGCTATCGCGGGCTCCAGCAACTCCGTCTCATCCGAATGCTTTACGAGCGCTTCGCCCGTCCACACGGCCCGGAATCTCACCACACCCGGCCCGTCGAACCCCAAAAGGAAACCCCCGGCGGCCGGCCTTCAATCGGGAATTTCTGGCCTCGAACCCCCCCCTCCCCCCCCAAAAAAAAAAGACGTCGAACGTCCGAGCAGCTTAGCGCGGGCCCGGAAGCCCCAGCGGCGCTTCCCCGAGCCACATCGCAAGCCCATCAAACGCCGTCGAGCGGGAACCCACTTCCCTCTCCCTAAAGCGAGACGCCGGCGGCCGACGGCGAGTGGATATATATGCACAAAGTCGATATGGACGGTGTCGTCGGCGGGGGCCCCTAGATTCGCACGGCCCTTTCGGAGCCGGAGATGAACGCCCTTCAGACAAGTCTGCAGAGGTTAAAAGGCTTGGAGGCAAGCACTTGTTCGCCCGCCACCCCCGTCCCCTGCCTTAGCACCATGTGTAATTCAACATGGAGGCCAATGGGAAAGGACAGAAGCCGGTTCCTGACGTTGCCGCCGACCCGTAGATCCCCACGCCGTTTGGACTGCGTCACGAATCTTTCGTCGTTTCTCGCGTGCTCTCTCGCTCGCTCGCGTCAGATGCTGGCCCCTCCTCTGAGGCTAGAGTCTTGGTGTGGACGACGATCTCCTCTTTTTGTTTATCGCGAACCTCGCCCATATTTGAGATGGACCATCTCTAGTCCGTCCAATCGAACGACCACAGACCGTTGCCCCGTCCAGGCTGGGAATAGCGCCAGACGGATCGGGGAACCACCCAGCTCTTTTCGTCGCACCAACGACGAGAGGCCGCAAAAGAAGGGTAGCATTCTAATGTTGTTGTTGTTGTTTTCTTCGCATGTCTCTGTCCTTTCAAGCGCGATCGTCGGACCAGAGTCCGAGCTCCTGCAGAGTCCGAGCTCCACAAAGCGGGAACACGCTGGGAAATGCCTTTTGCCCTTTTTGCGGTTCAGAGGAAAATGGCAGTTCAAGCAGAAAGCGCACACACGCGCATTGCGCATCCGGCGTATACGGCTGACTGCCACCCTACCGTCAAAACGCACGTTGCAGATGGGGGTACGATGCAGAACCAAACCCACCTGATGGGATGCAGCAATGAGTCCGCACCTGATGGTCGGATGTCAAAAGGCGAATCTGCCGGCGGAAAATCCCAATCTCGAGCCGTTGCATCGCGGAGGGGAGCAATCCAAGATGTGGCTTTGATAAACTCTCGAGACGAGCCCGCTTATCGAGCGAGCGAGAGCGAGATGGAGGGGAGGGGGGGGGTGAGATGGGACGGGATCATGGATGTAATGCGCCGCCAACTACGACGAGGCAATTGTCACCCAGCAGGTCTGACCTTGGCTTTTACGCCCAAGTATACTACTTGCTTACTCGGGCCTTGATTACCATACGGGGTATCCGTATGAACACACTCCAGTCCGTCATCGCATCGTCGTCGTCGTCGTCAACCGGCCCCATTTCGTCTATCCTACTCTGCCAACTGCAACGACTCCCGGATCTCCACCCCCACCCGACCAGCGTCGCGGGTAGTTTCAACAGGGTTCCCCGGTGCAACGCGCCTCCGCCGCCGCCCGCCGGCCTACCCGCCTAGATGGATCGGCCGGTCGTTGCCAAGGTGTCGAACGACGGCCACTCTAGCCGACACCCCTGAGCGACACGCCAATCTGACAGCTCAGCCTCTCCCTTCCGGGCCTGCAACTCGCCTCCTTCCCCTCCCCCACGACTCACGACCGCTTCCCTTTTGGGCTGATGTCTGTGTTAAAAAAAAAAGAAGGTTCAAATTTTGCAAAGGTTCGGATTGATGACATTGCATTGTCAAGCTGTCTGACCGGCAAAGTCGAGCATGACAAAGACCAGGTTTCATGACGTAGCAAATGCACGAGCGGAGGTCCATTACGGGCGAAAAATGGCAACAATAGATTGAGGAATCATAATGAGTCTTGATTCGTTACGGGCTCCGTGAGCCCACTCGCTGTGTAGAATGTCCGCCGACAAGACTGTCAGTCCAAGATCCCTTCCCCCCGAGCCGAGTCACGCCTCTATGACGCGTCTCTGCAGTCCACCTCTAGCGTCCACGTAAGAGTCCAGAAATTGGTGTCGAGACACCTGATTTTGTCCGAAGGGCGACTAGTTGGTCTTTTTTGTGCTAAATGACGAAGCCGATGCCGTGAATAAAAGACGACGCTCTCCATGTGGTATCATATCGAAGAAACCGAATCGCAATAGAATGTAAATCCAGACAAAGAAAACTTGAAGAAAGAATGAGGAGTCGTTGATCATTTGCCGTCCGTCTCACTGGCTGCGTATGGCGTAAATCGGAAAGAAAAAAGCATTCGTAGCTGCAGAGTGTGCTCCTGCAGGCGCGTCAGGCGTGTAGCCTCGTTATTGTGAGGGTATCGCGTCTTCGTCTTGGTCGGCGAGTGTTTGCAGGGTTATGGGATCCCTTAGGCGTCTTGCCTTGTGGATGGCCACAAGGTAATCGACAAGGCCCTCAGCATCAGCGCCCAATGCCTCAAGTTCTTCCTTAGTGCATCCGGCTGTGCTGGAATCCTTGCTAGGGTAGCGGTACGCCGCAAAAACGATACCGCGGTCGTTTTGAGAAAGGTCTTGAGAGCCCGAGGTGCGCGGGCTTGAGCTGGGTGACCTTCGTCCCGTTGCCGTGTGGAAGGCATGCCCGTAACCTCGCGCGAATTCGCCCACCTCCGCATCGTCGCTGCGGTATTCCATCCAGCCCTCATGCTTCAGAATCTTGGATTGGACGGTGGCCGAGATCCGGAAAGGGCTGTTGAGATTCGACAGACCGTACGCGGCAAGAAGACGACCAGTCATGCCAGGAGCCGTGTCTACTGTTGGTCCATTGATACCCCCCAGGAGTGAATTCCTCACGCTGGCTGGCCTTGACGACAAGTCAATAGAGGCGCGGTAGGGCGAAATCGGAAAGTCGATCGTGTTCTCAGGCCACAGGTTTACAATGTAGACCAGGTCGAATTTGTGCTTAGCGGCGATCTGAGCAACCTGGAGAGCTCCTTCCTTGGCGACGTCATCGGCGTAAATAGACGAGGTCCGCCGGGAAGGAAGCGACGAGGATGTCGAGGCAGGGGTCGGCGGCGATGGGGGGAGCCGCAGGGGTGCAGGCATAATTGGAGTGTCCGGTACGTCTTCCAGTTCAGGTTCCTCCAAGATGTCGTCGTCGGAGAGGGCGAAGAAGTCTTTAACATCCCCTCCCTTCAGGATTTGACTCGGCGAGGTAGCGGACCCGGAAGACCTCGAGTTATGGGGTCGACGCAATGCCGCTGACTTCTCTTCCCTCCGACGCCTGGTTGCTGCTGCGGCGGCCTTCCTCTTGGCCAGACTCAAGTCCGCAGAGTCCCTCGATGCTCGCTTGTCGTGTACGGGCTTCATCTCTGGGGATGCAGCGGGTGTCGGTAGGGCACTGCTGAGAGAAGAGGAGGGACGGCCGGCCTGGGAGCTCTTTATGCTCGAGTCGTCCTCGTGGTCGGATGAGGGCGGGGTGTCAGCCCTGGGAAGTAGGATGATGGAGCTGTGGCGGTGCTCGATGGAAACCTTATGCGCTGCGGGCAAAGTTTTGGGCGACGACGTAGCGCAAGCGGGCGAAGCCGGCGGGGGGCCCGTGGGAGGGATCGGAAAGTCGAAGCCACGCAGGCTTGCCACCTGCTGACTTTGTGGTCGGTTGTTGAGCGACATGGAGCGGGCTGGTAGAGTAAGAGTCGTGGAGCTTGCGGTGCTCAAGTTGGAGAAGTGGATTGAGATACGCTCGGACTGATTCTCGGGAAGGCTCTGGGTACGCCTCTCGTTCTGGGAGGCGATTATGCGCTCATCCCTGGCCTTCATCCGAGAAACGCGCGGGCGAATAAACGAGGGCTGGGGGAAGCTGTGGTCTAAACTGGCCGTCTTGGGTCCTGTCGACTCGAATGGTGCCGGGCTTGTCTGGATTGAGAGGTCCTTCCTTTTGGAGAAGAGCCTCTCGAGGCGATCAAAGCTGGTGGGCATGGTGAATGAGGCCGGCAATATACCTGGTGTAAGTGTTGGTAAGTTTCTCTCACTGTGGTGTAAGAAGGGCGACAATGGCTTGACGCAGGCTGCACGTACCAGCTGAGAGAAGAGATTATAAGTAGAAAGGAAGGACTCGACGGACGATAGTGGGACAGAGGAAAAGGAAAATAAGAAAAGAAATTTTGTGAGAGGAAGGTTTGTGGAAGTCGAAGTGAGGTGAGGTGAGATGAGAGGGAAGGAGCGAGTCAGAGGCCTCGGCCGAAATGTTGGGACGCTGACTGAAGTGAGGTCACGGTGAGACAGGACTTCGGCGACCACGACGGAAGGCAGGAACACCCGGGCAGGAGGAATTGCCGTCCAGGAAATAAAAAGTCGTCGAGGAGGCGAATGCTGGAGTGAGTCGAGTCTCACTGGGGCCGGCTGGAGGAATCCAGAACACCAAGGGTGACGCGAGGGCAGAGCCGTGATAAGGTGAGGTGCTGGACACAGGGCAGGCCGACTCCCTTCCTGCGCGACGTCGGTTGAGCGTGTTCGAGGGTGACGAGCCGAAGGATGGGACACACAGAGACCCTGATCGAGAAGGACGCGGGGGGATTGGCCGAAGGTGATGATTGTGCGATGAAGGTTGTGTGACGACCCGGTGAGACAGTGATCGAGGCGAGATGGGTCGCAATATATATGAACGGCCCACTCTTTGCGCTGGTGTCGTCGACCGAAGGCTGGGCTTGAGAAGTGACTCGCGGGTAGGGAAAAGGTGTTAATAAAGGTGAGAGAGGAAGAGGCGCAGAGAGAGAGAGAGAGAGGAACAAGACACTAAGGTAAGGCAGGTAAATGTAGAAAAAAAGAAAGCAAAAAAGTGGAAAGAAGCGCTGTGTTGCTCGGGAGCAGACAGGATGAAGCCGATGTGAAGGGCCGAAGAGAGAATCAAGGTACTCGACGAGAATAATACCCCGGAGTATTGGGATTAAAGAATTAAGAATTGACCGAAGATCAGCACAGAGCCGAATGAGGGACACGGCCTTTGAAGGGTCTGGAGAAGGTGAAGGCTTTAAGATACTCAGAGGCGTGTTGAAACCCGGAGACAGGCGGAAGGGGGTGGTGGATGGCGGTCCACGGCTGCGGGTGTACGGCTTGAGGGCGTGCTCAGATCCAGGACGGGTCAGAGTTTACCGTGGGTCGAGGTCGAGGGGCCGGGGCCAGGTCCAGGTCCATGTCGAGCTGCCGCCGCCTGCACCTCGGAAGATGTGGCTTGCGATGTCTTGGTGCTGCTGACTCTGAGTCTGGAGGTGTCTCTAATGTAAGGTGGTTGCTTGGAGTTTGGCTTTGGGCGTGGGGAGTGGGTGGTGGGTGGTGGGTGATGTACTTCTACCTACTATTTTTTGCGACCCAAGACCCAAGGCGAGCGACGAGGTTGCAGAGCCTGCAGCGTATCCGTACCTTACCTGGTAGTGTCGTGCGTAGGTTGCAGCACTAGAGCGCTGGATTGGATTGGGCCTAGCACCGGCAGGCCAGCTCGCGCTAAGCGGTACGTACCCAGCAGTTCACCTCAACCCGGTGCCACATGCGTCTCCATCCGCCCTCTCAGGGAAGGCGCAGACCGGGGGCGAGTCCGCGGGCGGGAGAGGCGACAGACAGCCGTCGCTGACTGGCCGACAAAAGGTGGGGTGGGGCGCCCGACTGGAGCCGTGAACTGCTCTCTGTCACTTGGTGCGAAGCTCCCAGGTGCTCTGCGGACTTTTTCAGTGGATGTGGGCGGGACTTCTGCGAGCGCGACAGGGGGTGCGCTCATGGCTGGGCAGGGATGGAGAAGGGATCACGGACGTTGTGAATGGGCATGTTTCTCGAGGGCACTGACGGCTCCATCGTCAAGGGCACGCACTGCGCCGCCAGGCAGGAGGCAGGAGACAGGAGAAGGTTCTGAAGAGGGAGACGATTCGCCAGTCCCCATCTCCATGGAGAGGGCACGACATTGCACCGCTGTGGACAACCCAAGATAGGATTACACTGAATCCACCAACAGTTACAGTAACAGCCCCTAGAAGCAAGCGAACCAAGATACGGTGCCTGTCCACGGCCTCACTTCCTCACAAAGCCCCTTCGCAAGGACATTACACGATATTACGCGATGGGCTCCGCAGCATTCGACTCTGGACTTTCCCATGTTGAGGAAAAGAGGGGAAAAAAGCTCGACATGCTGCATGATATTGATCGATGAGGCGTTGAAAGGAGACGAGAAGCCGATACACGCGACCAGGGCCCCGGGGCAGGAATGGAACTGATGTAATATAATCGCCGACAGGAGGCAGCAGGCGAGGTCAGAGGTAAGTTAGCAAGGTCCAGTAGGAACAAGCCCAGCAGGGTTGGATGTCCAGCCAGTCAAGTGCCTTACAGGAAAAGGAGGAGCGCGGGCAGGTTGTTCCTCAGGCAATTAACGCGAAATGTACCTTCCAGGTTGTGGATAGAGAGACGGATAGATGCCTGAGGAGAAAAGGAGTTGACAGCGACAGAAAGCAGGTTCAGGAAATTCAGGTACTGCGTAAGGCACCTAAGGTAGGTACTTGGGGCACTGAGCAGGTTGCGGCAACTGCAGCTGCTTGCTGCAAGTGCGAAATGCAAGTCGGCAGCTTTTTTCGCCGTCGCCCAATCACGGCGCGGGGTTCGCTCACTTTTGGCGCTTCTGTCATTTCTGCCCAGACCTCCCGGCTCCTTTGCCGCAGCGCCTCCATGCCCGCACACGGCACGCCTCGCTGACAAGTTTTTATCACAATGTTTCGTTTCGTTTCTTTTTCATCGCCCGCGCAATATGATCGATTTTCGGTTTTTTTTTTTTTTTTTTTTCTTGTGCCCTCTATCTGCTCTGCTCCGTCCGGAGCAATTTCTAAGCTCGCACTCGCTCGCTGTCGTCGGTCCCATCCTCATGCGGGCCTCGGAGGTCAAAGCAAACAGGAACCACCGAAACATGTCGCCGTCCCCATCCGCATCGGCGGCGACTCAGCCCCTGAGCCTTGAGCAGAAAAATACGCCCCCAATCCAATGTCGTCGACCAATCCAAGCCAAGCCTCTTTGCCCTACGGATACCTCCTCGCCTTACTCAACTCTGTGTAACCCCTCGTGTCCCTGTCACCGGCACTGTCAGTGGATGATGCCATCCACCCGCTGCTCCTGACATCAATCACCACCGACTTGTTTTTCATCCGCCTTGCAAGCAACCCCCGGGTTCCGGCAGAAGAGGCCTGTTGACAGGGGAGATCGCCAGAGGCGAGGAGGATAGGCAGACACAAGTCACGAAGCTCTAGAAGTATCCGTACTTCTACAGACACCTCCACCACCACCACCGTACTAGAGTCTAGTTCCCGACCGCACAAGACGCGCACGCGGTGCCATCCACTGGACCACTGCTGCAATGACCACTCGGCAGTCAATGAGCACGTCACGTCTGGTTGTTCTCGGATGCCATCACCGTCTCCATTCAGACACACGACACGCCATGCACGACATATTCTTTGGTTCTCGCTGATGAGCACTGAGCTGCCCCGGCCAAACCCCCGGAATCGGGAATGGTTCGGGCAACCACTGCGCCAGTTCGACATGATGACTTGATGATCGCCCTGTCGACCCTGGTTCCTGACGACGAAGCTTTGACTTAACGTCGCGCATTATTGACAGCACCACCCAGGTTGCCCAGGCTCCTCTCGCTTGCATGCAACCAGGCTCGAGCGTCGTCTTCAACGCCTGGTACACACTGCGACGCTGCACTTGCACTGCGCCGACACGACTCGCCTCGTCGTCAGAGCGCAAAAAAGGCTGCCAGTGCCCAAACCGTCAGTCAACCCAACGCAACGGCCAGGGAAAGCCCAGCTCGCCTTTTGCGCCGACTTGGCTGTGTCCTCCAACACTCCAGACACCTTGCCTTCACGGTGCGATCGCCGCCGCTAATGCGAGCATCCCAAGACTTGTCAACATCAGACGAGCTTTTCGAGCCAGGAGTTCATCGCAGCCACCGCCTCAGCGTACCTTCGGCCGCGCGCCGCATCCAGGATGAGAACCCCAAACCCAACTTAACTCGTCCGCTTCGCATCCTCTCATGTCCGCTGCCAGTCAGACGCCCGGGGCACATCGCGATACCTTTCCCCGACGGCCGCGGCAAGACCTCAAGCACACGCGACCAGTCTGTCCGCCGGCCAACCCACTCCTCTCCCTTGGTCGACGCCTGCTGTATCATAACCGAACGTCGAGGGTTTTCCCGTCTCCAACTGCAATATATTCCGTCAGCGAAAATCCACCCGCGTGCTACGCTAGCCTCGGAAGCTGCCCATTTCTGCCCGTACGTAATTACGCTCTAGGCCTGGATTTCTCCGACTGGACCTGACAAATTGGACCCTTGACCTAAAGTCTCCATATCAAATCTTCGCCCAGGCTCCGCTTTACCAAAAGGGCCACTGCCTTTGCCGAACGCAGTCACCAGCTTTCTTTTCGGTCGAACAGTCGAGTCCAGCCACCAATGGCTTGGGTCTGGCGACGAGATGACACCACCGTACGGCCGCGAAACGCTTCCCGACGCAGGGTCCAGACTTAAGATTCGAGAGCTTCATCGGTTTCAACGAACGCCATACGTCTAAACTTGGGTATACCATGAATCGTACTCCGAGTGGTCCCTACTTTTTTCGGCCTGCTCCCCAAGGCAAACTCGGACGAGCAGCGGCTCTGCCTCCGACCCCAGCTTGTTGTCGCTCGACGTCCGTTCGTGCGCCCTAAAGCCCACCCCTCTCACAGGGAGTAAAAGTTTATCGAGCCTCACTAGACAACGGCGAAGCCATCCCCACGCCGGTCCGCGATCATCGATGCGAGGTGCGGGCCAAAATGATAGCCCGATGCAAGGGACAAGCCGGCTCGACCAGCTTTTCGCGCAAGGAGTTCGCGGTATTCATGACCTAGAAACAACCAGAACGGGAATCCTTGGCCAGAAAAGGCCAAAATGAGAGTCCCCTTGTGCGCACTCTTGATGCCAGGGATGCCGCAGCACACAGCTGGTGCTCGAGCGCACGTCTAAGGAGGGGTTTTCTTCGTCATAGCCGTTGCATTCGCCGCTCGCCCTGCCTCAATCGCTCGACCCCTCATTGCCATCGCAACATCTCGGCGTCGTTGTGACACAAGAGTTGTCGTGTAATAATGCTCAAGAATGAACGGGCTTCTCCGGCGTGTAAAGGTAGACTAGTTGCCACCGCTGCAACCGCGTTGGAGACCGTGATCAATGCGCCTCGGAAGCACGTCAGTTTCATGAGCCTCAAGTTACATCGTCGCTCACGAGGTCGGCTGATTCGCTTTCCCGTCGGCTCGTCGGTCCTCAAGTTTCGGCCGTGAAGCATCTTGATCGGATAGCTCCAACGAACTGTCATTGGACATGTGGCTGTTTTCAGGGTCCTCGCTCGGGTGCAGCTCTCAAGACCGAACCCCTCCCTCAAAGCACGGAAACATCAAAGCTGCCGACTGAGACAAGAACTCCGGACGTCGCCCCTTCTGCTTCCGAATGCATGAAAGCCGAGGCCCGCCACCAAAGATTTGAATTGCGGGAACTAATCGACTCACCCAATCGAAGCCTTCCCAACGGCAAGGCGTCGGGGTGCTGACGATTGGCTCTGTCTGTTGCCCGCTTGTTGCTAACGAGGCCAACTCTACTGTCATGGGACGGACTTTTCAAATCAGCATCGTGGAGCAGAGTTGCGCCATAGTCGCGGTGTTTTCTTTTCTGAGGGCGGAGTCTTGTCCTGCAAGCACCGGCAACCCGAACGCCCTCGCCTCCTTCAGACTCAACCGGCCAGTGCTGATGCTCCGACCTCGTTCGGCAACTCAGGTTTGCAGCCTTCTCCCTGCGCTTGATTGATCCTCTTGCTTAAGGTGGCCAGGCCAGGAATTGTAGGCGGGGAGCCATCAAGATAGCCAAAAGTCGAGTCAACGCGAGAGACCTTGTGCTTGCCTCTCCTCTGGAACGTGGCATGTCATCGGCCAACATCCCAATCATTGGGCCTCGCATTGATCGACTGGATATGTTTCATGGCTCAGCTAAGCAGCTGGGCTGCAGCCGCCGGCCGAATAAGAAGCCCTCGATCCAGCCACCTCATGGCTATGCGAACACTTGCAGTAGATGGCTACACAGGTAGTGCTGGGAGAATACGAACATAAGCAGGCAGGAGTGGGCATGGGCCATTTCGGTCTTATCATTCGTGCACCCACTGGCTCCTCTAGGCTCTTCCAGCGCATCTAGAATTGAGACCTGCATATGAGGGTTGTGCAAAGTAGTAAGCGAGGAAAAAGCAAATGTTCCCCGGCACACATCAACACCCAATCGTCAGCATTTGATGGCTGCCTCTGGTTCCTATCACGAGCGAGCCATCGGCGTACTTTCTAGTCGAGACGAGGGACAGAAGACTCAAATGAGCACATTGAGATGATGTCTGCCGGGGAAGAAACTCGACTCCGACGAGCCAACTTTGAGAATTCCCAAGGGCTGACTAGCGGGTCGGAGGCTGGCAATAAGGTACCCTCAACGGTCTTCTTCAGTTACAAATGAGATATGCAACCTGCAAGGTCTAACTCGGCATGATCCACTGGGGTTCGCATCCTTTCGAGGAGCACCGCGGCAGCACTTTTGCCAGAGTTCTAGAAAAGACCAACCGACTGAGCAATATGTCGGCACCGTTGATATCGCATCCCGATTCGATGGGAGAGAGCAGGAGAAGAAAGTTGGCCATCAAAACGTGGATCCGGACATGGTGGTGCAGTTACGCGGCGGCATCCCATCCTCGCCGTGCAGACCGGGAGCTCATGTCGCTGGCGTATCGTCGTTTCTTCTTCTCCCGGTTTTGAGATGGTCATCCTCGTTCGAACACCGACAGCACGTCCAGCCGGGCCTCATCGGGATCACTTGACCCCGGATTTTCACGCATGTCAAGGCTTGTCTGGTCTTCGGCTCTTCTCTACGGATACGTCGTTCCGGCGCCGTCGCCCAAGGTGTTCGGGCCCTTGCGGGTTGGCGTGACTCCAAGCCGGTCGTACTGTGTCCAGAACACAAGGACATTCTGTCGCACGAAGACGAGTCGCCCAATTTCAGCCCGTCGTTCATCCGATCTCCCGTCGCCGATTTGACCGTCCCAGGTTAGGCGTATAAGTGCCCATCTTATTGCAGATGCAGCTACCCGCGCTGCATCATCGCACAGCCATACCAGCCCTCGTCGACCTTTGGTCCAAAAAAGCCACACACCCGTTCCCCAACTACCGCTGAACCATGGCCGCTTTCAGCGAATCATACCTTACCGTGACGTACCTTGAGCAGAAACACCCCTCTCCCGGGATCGCATCGCGGCGCTGAGCAACCAGCGGCAACCCTGAAAGCCACGCGCACGCCTCGCAGCTTCACGGTCGCCGGTTGTATCGGCCAAGGCTCTAAGGAGAGACATCAACGTGTTTCTACTAAGCTTAGAGCATGAACTAATCATCAAAAAGCAAACAAACCATATGATTTTTCGCAGTCTGCGAATCAGAGCTCGCATCTTGGTGTTAATGACGACGATGATGCCCGCTACAAGCAGAGTCAGCGATGCAAGGGGTGAATGATGCCTACAACCAGACCCGGCTTCGAACGTGGGATCACGACTGATTGCCGTCCGATATGAAGAGCGCCCCACCACGAAAATTACAACGGATGCTCGCAGTACAGCAGCCGGAAGCGAGTGGCGCCGCCGACCACTGGCCCTACACCCAGCTGGGTGCAGTCGGTGCGAACGTCAAGCGCATATTTACCGGTAGGCGAAGCGGCCGGATGCTGCCCTCTGCTTCCGGACTACGGCCATCGGATCAAGGCCTTCCATGGGTTTGGAACTGGTCTAGGCAGAGATGACCGGATTCAGCCGTCCGCAAATTATCCGTTGGGGACGGCGACGACGGTCGTAATCCCCAAGCCACACATCCTTCGATCCGAGGCTCTAATGTGGCTTGTTATCCCCCCAGGGTCTGGAACGCCGATTCTCATCCTGAGTTCTAATGAGTCGAACCAGGCCTCGATGTCCCAAAAGACGCCCGCGTGATAATCCCTGATGCCGAAAGTCTTAGGGGATTCCTTCATCCATGGCTCCTCGTGGGACCGGGTTTTGCCCACATGGCATCGGCGGAAATTCGAGAAGTCATGAGGAACGATGTCTCTTCATTTCCACGCGACCATCTCACAAGAGGAATTATTTTGCAATGAGAGATGGCGATGCAAGCTGAGACAGGTCAAGCTAGCCGGGGTTCGACAGGCGTGTCTGACGGAGACAGAGACAGAGTAATCTGCGATGTTGTAAAGGGATGAGAAGTGGAAATGAAACGAGCAAGCCCAGCCGTTGCTGGTTCAATGCAAGGAAGAGCCGATGCTGGCGGGTAGAACTTCTTTGAACCTCAGGATTGCGCATTCTTGTCATACGGAAGCTCGATGCCACGTTTTAGAACGTCGAGATATCAAGGTATCACTTCATCGCCAGAGATTAATGATGCCGCTAATCTTCTTGGACTAATTGGTCCCCCGCCGAGGGCTGTTTTCCCATTACAGGCATGACAGCTTCAACAGATACTCAAGAAAGTGGCATCAGATCATCCCGAAGTCCAGGCATTCTGTCGAGTTGTGTGGTTGCACCAAGCCGCGGTCCATGACGAGTATTCTCTCGAGAGGACCAGAGTAACCTCAGCAGATCTTCAATTTCAATACAGACCTGAGAACGGACAGAGTAAGACTTGCCTCAAGAGTGTTTAACGGAGAATTCGCTGTATCCTACCTTGTTGGATACGGAAGCAAGGAATTGGTGCTGGGCTGTCCAAGGAGACTGCCACAAGGACATGCTTCTCAAAACACTTCTATCCGTATCGAACGCAGTACCCGGCTGCCAGAATATACTGGTGACAACCCAGTAATTGTGGTCTGACGCCCTTTTCAGGCCGTGAAGCTGGCTAATCGACAATTCCCCAACAGCTCACCAACAAAATCCATACCTACGTGACCAAATTCGCCGCTGACTACATTCCGCTCGAGTTTGCGGTTCTCGTGTCATCGTCTTATTGGCACGCCTCCGCCAACCCCGCTGGGACGGATTCGGAGCAATGCAGACATCCCACGTGGCAGTCCGGGTGTATTCTTCCCGGAATTGGAGCACTGGCGGAGGCCAGATAATGGATTTGATTATGGATGGGAGCCACTTGCTGGATACGCTCGACCCCTTGCACTAAAAGTAATATAACGGCCAAACCTGGCGTAGTCGATGACTACACAACACAGGGATGCTCTACCAGCCCCATTCTTGAACCGCCATCCCAGACTCTCGACTTGCTTACTGGAAGGAACCGATCTCAAAATGCAGTCAAGCGCGGAAAGTAAAGTTGCGGTTCTGGTCATTCTGGCCAAAGGGTGTCGCGAACAACCCCGGCGCTGGTCTCGGAGGGATGGAGAACGTGAAGTCCCAATCCTCCCGGCTCCAAGCTTCGCCGAAATTCACCGGAGCTGCTCTCGTTGTCTCTGTTGTCTCCAGGGAGCTCGACATGGCTGTCTGCTGGTGTCCGCTGGGGATGAAGACCCACGGTTGGTTCGCGTCGTGGTTACGCCGCAGCTCTGTGAAATTTGTGGCTTCATTGCTTGCCAAGGTGTAGTTTGACGGGTCAGGTAGCCGGACGACGAGGGCTCGACCTGCCCGCCATGGAATTCTCACACCTTGCTCACAAACACGATTCACACTTATCAGGTCTTTAGGATCTAATGAAGCCGCCGCAGACTCCTGAGAGATGCCAGAGGATTCGTCGTTGCCAAGAGAGCTCCCGACACTCGGAGCACCTGGGGATGGATGGCGCTGCGTCGCACCCGTATTGTAATTCGGACGGGATTCTCCCTGTTTACCGACGTCCGAAGGTTCCGACGAAAGGCCGGGGGGACTCTGTGCGGGCGTGGGAGGCAAATCCAGGGCCTCAACTCGAGCGTCGACGCAACGGAGCAGATCACGGCGTTGCGCTAGTTGCTCGATGACCCGCGACAGCAGGTTCTCATCATCGGTCAGCAAAAGATGGCGGACGGTGATCTCCTCGTCTCCTGGCGTGCCGCTGGGGTCCTCTGGGACAGGTTCGGGCGAACCATTTACTGATTCCGCGGGGCTCCTCAAGCCCATACGACGAGCCAGGTCAGCGAGTGCCTCGACATGGCCATGGGTCGCGATCCTTTGCAATTCTGTCGCGGTCGGGACGGGGCGGGTGAGCAGGTCTCTCGGCGGCCTCCACAAATCTTGTCGGTTCCCATACTGGCCACGCGGAGGAAACGGGACATGGCTCTCTTGTTCCGAGTGATGGTGCGAAGACTGAGAAGCACTGTTGGCCATCGGGAAGTGCGTTTCTCTCCAGGGAAAAGCTCACCTACTCGGCCATGGCGTTCTCCGTCTTACTACGGGGTGACTGGCGCTCGATGCCCGCGGAAGATTCAGTTGACAGAAGATGGGAACCAGGAGAAAGCCAGCTCAGACTCGAGGATTGTCAGATTGACAAGCATAGCTCTGTGTGGAAGTATTATTGAGCTGAACGAGTCCCGCTAAGCTAGCTGTACCGTATTGCAAGTGCAGGCTTTCTGCTGGGCCCCTTGAAGGTCCCAAGAAGGCCTTGCAGCTGGAATGCGCCACGGTTTCTCGATGAAACAGACGATGCAGGTCGGCCTTGCAGTCGTTGGTGGGCGAGCTGCGACGTTGAGACCATTGTATTGTGATGACTCGGGGCTTGCATGGGTGGGCAGCCGCCCGATGCCCGATGAGGGTCCCCCCTTTCGCCTTGGCTCCCCTCCCGGCGCGGTGAGCAGGTGAGCGGGGTGGGCGGGTGTCCACATCGCCGGCCGTCTCCCTGCAGTGTCTGGAGTTAGTACCGCGCACCGCGCCGTTGCCGCCCGCTGCCGCCAGCCAATTTCGGGTTTTCGTTTCGACATTCCTCTCCTTTCCCGCCCGCATGCCCATCACACTGGGTGGGAAACCGTGTCCGTTTTTTCTCGGAATGCAGACCAATTCGCGGTCTGGCGAAGGAATCCTCTCAAGTCCAATTGGGTTTGATTGGCAGACCCTCTCGTCGCATGACATTCAACGGGGCGCACCTCGGCCATGCCGCCGGACACATTGCGGCGCGCGAACGACTCGTGGACCTGTGGAGTTTCAAGGAAGGGCCTTGGATTTTGGGCCGAGGGAGACCCGCAGCGACCGATCCGATCACGCAACGTTTGGGGACTGTCGGATATCTCGGGATGGGTCCCTTGACGTCGACCCGCGGTGCCGCGCTTCCAGAAGGCCCGTATCGAAGGAAAAGACGGGAGTCCTGCCCCCCCCAAAAAAAAAAAAAAACCCGGGAATCGGTCGCGATATTTCGTCCCAACACGTGGGCGGCAACGGCGGACGGCAGTCAGCTGCTTGTACTGCTTTTACGGCTACCCACGCGCGGGTAGCAGATTGACTGCGGCTCGACGTCATGACAGGAGACCCCAGATGAGAGACGCCGTCGTCGGCGCGAATTGGGGGCTCTCGCGAGCGAAGGATTAAGGGAGGGACCAGCGAAATCCTCGTCCGTCAGCCCCAAGACCAGCCCCAATACCAGCGTCATGCCGGTCGCCGTATCGGGCCAACGCGCTCTCTGAACCGCCGAGACCTTGGGCGTTGATAAGCTGACGGCCGCTCGTCTCACTCAGCATGGCTGGCCTGTCAAATCTTTTTTAATCCAGCTCGCCTCAGCCTGATCTGATCTGATCTGCTTTGTTTTTCTCGAATTTTTCTCTCTTCATCTGACCCTTCAGTGATAAAGGGAAGAAGACTCTCGCTACACAGAAACGGACCGCATGTCCAACATGTCGACTGTCGTCACTCGTCAGTTCTCATCGCCGGGCGAGGCCGACGAGAGCATCACGAGGATGACGACGAGCTGTCACCCCTTCATGGCCCTCCCGCTCGAGCTGCGTCTGCTCATCTGGGAGAATTTCGGCTGCGAGCCGAGGGTGTTCGAGTACAGGGAGGACACGGGACTCATACGTCCACCACACGAGTTCCGACACCCGCGGCGCGTTGGCCTCAGCGTCTGCGCCGAGTCGAGAGCCGCCATCAAGGCCCTCCTCAAGCCGTTCGAGCACCCGCACGACATCGAAAGGCCCGCAACATCCGTGACGAAGGTGGCCTGCCCACCTTCACCAACATCACCCTCGCCAGCACCCCTCCTCCCGTCGCTGGGATATGTCCCTACCGACGACATCTTCTACCTGCCCCCGATGGTGTTCGGCAGCCGCATCCAGGCGTGGGACACCATCTGGACGACGAAGCCCGGGATCCGCAACGTCGGCGTGCACTGGTCCGTGCTGTACGACGAGCGGCGTATCCGGGAGGCGTTGGATGCTGCGGCAGCGTGCTTCACGGACATGACTGCGCTCGTGGTGTTTGTCGAGTTCAGGCCGTTCCCGGAACCTGAAGACGCGGATGCGGCCAAGGGGGGCTGCATCAGGCTGCTGGGCGCGCCCGAGGACGATTACCGGCTGCCGTCGCTGTATGCCGAGAAGCACGGCCTGATGGACGAGTTCTGGACGTGGGGGGAGATGAAGACCGCCATCACAAAGGTCCGAAAGGCGAGGAAGGGGGCGCCCGAGGTGGAGGGCGTGCTTTACTGCAGGGAGGTGGAGATTTCCGAGCCGTGAGATGGAAGAGCTGCCGATAGAGATGGCGTCTTGTTCAAGGAATGTGATTGAGTGGCTTCGAACTCTCAATTGGTTTGGGGATGGATAGACTCGAGTGCTTTTGAGAGGTTGGCTTTGAGGATGTTGCATGGCGAAGCGAATGATACGCACGATACCAGGGTGTTTTCTTAGATATACAACGTAAAACTAATTCTACTGTTATTCCACTACTGTCACGCTTCCGCAATGTCTTGAGTTGATGCGTTAAAAGTTAAATATTACCTCCCACGTCGAGTGCATGAAATAGCTTCGTGTAAGTCGGTTCAGACGAGGCGCTCCTCACACATCCACCATCGCTGGATCGGCTCTGTTGCCATGATTCTCTACTACTCCCTCCCCCAGCCCGCACTCCATTCCTGGAAGCGTGTTCGGCGGAACAGGGGTCTCCGGCCATATCAACTAGCAGATGCCTTTCTCCTGCTACTCCCGGCTCTCCATGTGTTGGAAGTCGGAACGACCCCCACGTAAGCCGCCGGCGCCGGGTCTCTTATTTCAACCTCATGGGTACGGCCTCCAAGGAATCCCTCGAAATGTTTTCTTTCTAGCCGCGCGTGTGGCGTCTCAGGGGGGACGTAGCGTTCGAAGCATCTCGAGTACAATGCTGTCACATCTTTGATGAGCTTCCAGCGTCCAAGAAGCGGAGGACCAACCACTCACTTGCTTATTCCGATTATCTGAGGCCCCTGTCTCACCGCGAGGTCGTCGACCCGGCCGCCACGCCGGTGCTGCTCCTCGGACAACCCCGCCTCAGCGAGAGGACCCATTCGAGCTCGAAGTTGTTGGAGTATCCCATCAGCGGCCTCTCGGCGACGTCTCCATTAGCTGGGGCGCTAGGGGCGTCTTTGGGATGTTGCGTAGCTGAGCCGCCGCCGGATGGCCGTGGTTGGATGGTTTTGGGGTGGGTGACTGGACGAAGCGGTCGAGGCATGTTTTCAATAAGACGTAAGAGGGCCTTGTTTTCCCGACACTAAGCTGCTGGTGGTTGGGGATAGATGACAATACAGAAACAGAAGGTTGATCTTTCCCATCGAGGAGGGCAAAGAGACGCATTGTTCTTTTATCGGCATCGTTCGCAGGCCTCCTTCAGAGCCCCATTCAACCTCCTGCAGCGAGCAGGCAAAACGGCTACACAGCATCCATCCCCTACATATCCACCGAGAATACTTCCATATACCCCAACGGTGCTGTTCCCCGAAGACTCTTCTCGTACGGCCGTAACTGACGATCGGTGCGCGGTCCGAACCGGACGACGTAAGGCTGGTGATCGTGCGGGAAGCTGCAGCGTGTGTTATGCACGGTATGTATCCCCATCCCCATCACCCTTTTCCGGTCCCCCCTTGCGAAGCTGAACGCTCACGGAGCACGACGGTTGTTGGCCATGCAGGTGACGTCCGTAATCGAGCGGGCATCACGACAGCGAGCCGATGGGCTGTTGAACTCGATGGGGCTCAAGCTCGGAAGGCATCCTTTCTTCTCCTCTCCCGCCGCCCCTGAACACCATGTGCACAGCAATTATGCCCCGGTGCGACTGGTCGGTGCGGTCACCGGTGAGCCAGCCCTACAGGGCGCAGCGGGAGAGGCGCGGGGGCTGAAAAGCGTTTGTGTCACCGTCTCCACGTCATGCGTCCCCAGGGACGGCCCCGTTGCGAGCCGCATGCCGCGCGTCCTCCGTCCCCACGATTGACCGCAGGGAAGGTCGATGGGGAAGGAGAGACGAAGACTAAAAAAGCCTCGTATAAAAAGATGTCCGAGAGGTGCTCGGCCCTTTCTTCGGGAAGGATTCTGTGGCGTCGGAGGAGCACGTTTCACGACAGAGTTTAGTTGTCATTGATAGGCAGTGTCTAGATCGTCACTGTGAGGTTCGAGTGGCCGAGGCACTTCTCGCGTGTTGGGTAGAGCAAGAAACATATTACTAGAAATTAAGAGACTAGAGTATGTGGTATTGTGAATGACCAGGCGTAGACAGGTATAGACGGAATCAAATCGGAAAAAAATATGAAGCAGAAATCGAAGTTTTGCCGACGAGCAGACAAAGCGCATAGCTTGTTTCCCCGTCTACCAAAGCTCACACGTGGGCTCCTTGACGGGGCAATTGAAGACCCTCTTGAACTCGGCCGAGTTGTCGAGGGGACCCTTGATGCGCGCGAAATCGGGCGAGTGCACGTCCAGTTCGAGTAGAGCGACGTCGAACGCCTTGGACGCCGTGATGGAGCACCAGCTCTGGGCGTACTTGACGAAGAAGAGCTGCTCGTGCGTCCACTTGCCCAGGCCGGGCAGGTCGTAGTCCTTGGTCGCGCCCTCGTCCCTCTGCTTCTTCCACGCTGCGAACGAGGTGGTCACTCCGCCCGCATCGGCAATGTTCTCCCCTAGCGTGAACTCGCCATCGACGGGATAGTCCTCGCCGTCGGGGCCCTTGACGGTGAACTGGTTGTACTGATCCACGAAGCACTTCGTGCGGTTTTCGAAGCCCTCCTCGCTGCTCTCGTCGAACCAGTTGGTTAAAGACCCATTGGGTGCGAACCGGTGGCCCTGGTCGTCGAAGCCGTGAGTCAGCTCATGCCCCAAGATGGAGCCCATGCCGCCGTGGTTGATGTATGAGGGGAAGTCGATGTCGAAGAGGGGTTTCTGCTGGATTCCTGCAAGAATGACAATGTCATTGAACCACGGAGCGTAGCAGGCGTTGAAGACCGCCGGCGGGAGTACCCAGATATTCCTGTCGGCGGGCTCGCCCAACCAGGACCACGTCTTGCTGGTGAAGGCGGAGGCGGTCGCAAGCACGTTGTCGAAGAAGGAGTCGTCGTGGATCTCGAGGTTGGAATAGTACTCTGCGAGACTGTCCGGGTCCACAGTTTCGGACGACGCATTAGGATAACGTCCCATACCTACTTCCGGGACACCCAAAAATGACGATATATTCCACCACACATTGATTTCAGGCTATTATTCCACCTATTCTAATGCCACAACAATACAGCTGCCATAGTCACTAGGGTTTTCAGGGTCGCTGGACTCATCTGAGCTATTGTCAACTTCGCCGGCTTCGATCTGAGCCTTCCGGATGGCCACAATGTTGGCAAACTTCGAATTGGGGCTCATTTGGACCTTCTTCTTCTTCCTAGCCCTACTGACCTCAACCTCTGCTTCCAGTGCCGTGATCTTTCGCTGGGCAACTGCTAATTGGTATTCCTTTTCGTTCCAGGCCTTCTCGACCTTCCTGAATAATAGACGTTGGTTATTAACGTCGTTGTCTAACTTGCTGAATAGATCAAAGTGATCCTGTAATTACTGCCTCTTCCTAGGAGTCGACCAGCGTACTGCTGATGTATCCAACGCCCATTTTTCGCCTGATTTTAACATCACAGTAACCCTTGGTGGTCTCTTTTGATCGTCTTGCTGGTGTTGTGGTATTCTCAAGTAGCAAGGGGCTGAGAAGGGGCTTGGCAACGTTAACTGGCCACATTCCGGTATATCTCCAGCCACTGATGATGTTTTTGCTGGTCAACGCTGCCTTACGAGCATGACCATAACAGTGAATAAACGTCCGTTTACCCACTACAGTATTGTAGTCCTAATGGGGTTGATTCCCCAGCTCCTTCTTATACGCCGTTTTGAGTGGGCCAAATACTGACTGATCAAGAGGCTGTTGTTGTTGTTGTTGTTGTTGTTGTTGTTGTTGTATTTAACGCCATGGCGGCAAGGGCTACGCCCTTGCCGCAGACCTCCCGAGGGGTATGTGGCGTGGAGAGCCGCAGGCTCAGACTACCTACTCTACAGTACACAGCCCTTACCAACGTCCTCCAAATCTTGCCTATTGGCTACTATGCGTTCAATCTGTCCCTGGATCCCGCTGGTTCCTCCAGTTCCTTTGCTTCCTATCTGGTCCCTTTAGTAAGGTAGGTTGGTTGTCTTAAGGCCCAGCCGGAAGCTGGCCTCTAATATCGTGGGCAGATCTTCTGGAAGAAGTCTGTCACACGCAGGAATCAAGAGGCTGGAGTACGTGGGATGTATGTGGTGGTAGGAAGAGTAAGTGTATGTTGTTGATATAACACTCCCACATAAAGTCTGTTGTTTCGTGGCTACCATGACCATCCAGGATGAGTAACCTGGTTTCTGAAGGGTCGTTGGGGGTAGTCATAGGTATGAATAATCCCTTGAGCCATTCTATAGCTGTAGAGTTTGACGTCCGGCCATTCTTTGTTGCCGTGAACTTCCAGGATTCATATGGAGTAAGGTCGAGAGGGAACCACTGCTGCTGGACACTCTTCCCTTTATATATGACAAGTGGAGGAAGAGCTTTGCCAGTTGCAGAGATGCATTCGATAAGAGACGTCCATGCTCGTGATCCAGGTTGTATCTTGCGAATAGATCGGGTTTCAGAGGATCCCAAGACCAGCCTGTTAGACCCTCTGCCCTCAAGAATACCAGTCTCATCCATATTTTATCGATTTACTGCTTTGGTAGCCTTGATCTCAGGGACGAAGATGATCGAACCAGCCTCTGATGACATTAGTAGAAGCCCCATTAACACGCTGGGAATCCATCGCTCTGCTTCTATGAACCTTGATTGATGGATTCCTCTTCAAAAAGAATTGATTCCAGTTCTTTCCAAGAGGCTGGGTGTCTCCTTTAATCGATATGATCCGCTCTGCGAATTCCCTGAGCTGTTGATGTGTTGGAGGCAAGCCTAGGGCAGCTTGTATTCGCACCCATTCAGCTAGATGAGTTTCCTGCTCAGGAGAGAGCCTCTGGTATCGAGACCAGGCCGTATCTCGACCCTTGGCCCCTCGGATTCGTCGCTCGAGAGTGCTTCTTGGAACACCATATTCAAATGCTGCTTTTCGATAGGAGGTACCATTTGCAACAGCTGCAAGAGCCTGGTCAGCCTGATCTTCGGTATATTGCTTCATTATCAGAAAGTATTGCTCTGACGAAAATTTGACGTTGATTGATGAGAAATTGAAAACGTGACATTGAATGGAAGAAGAGGGGTAGTCATGGTGTTGAGGCATTTTTGGGTGTCCCGGAAGTAGGTGTGGGACGTTAGCCGACCTTTTTGCTGATGGTGTTGACCTTCTCCTCCGCAACCTTTTTGACCTCAGCAGACAGCCAGTCTTTGTCAGCGAGACGGGCAATGAATGTCGACTGGACGGTGCCCATCAGGGACGTGGTCAATTCCCGGGCTGCCTGCGAGTTAACCCTGTCGACGAAGAAGCGGCCGAGCATGAAGCCAAGCCCGCTGGGTCCGGCGTCACTGTCTCCAATCCACGAGAGCCCTTGGCTGACAAAGTCCACGCATCGCGACCAGCGGGCGGCTCTGCCCACAATGTTCGGGTTCAATCCACGCTCCGTTCTCATGAAGTCGCGGTACTTCCGCGTGACATCGGATTCGATGTAATTGGCTAATTGGCTTACCGCAGCCCATACGAAGAATCCCTGCAATGTCTCTGCCGTAGTGTTCGCTAGCACCACAGACAGGTTGCTGAAGTAGTCAGGGTAGAACTTGATATCTTCTGGGGCCCAATCCGCCGGTGCCAGGCTCTTGATGATGAAGTCGTGACCGAATTGCGGGGCTGCGCTTTGGACCTCCTCAAGCGTGTACTCCGGGGCAATTGCCTGGGGTACCATCAGTCACGCCTAGTTCAGATGCGAAAGAAAGATTTGCTGGTATCGTCCACTTACCAACGGATCGCTGGGTATTGTAAGGTTTGCCACGATGAGCATGTTCTTGATGAACGTAGAGACGTCCTCAGTAAGCTTTTGTGCTTCATCCATGCTCAGGTTAGCCGGATGAACCTCCTGGAAAATCGATACCACCATTTCTATCTCTTCGGAGCCGCTGAAGGGTGTCGGAGGGCTGTTCGGGGAAGAAATCGTGAGGACTGTCTTGTCCTGAGGGTGTTAGCTTTGGCAAAAGCCGCCGACCATGTCCTCCGGGGACAGCTCGAAGTGACTTACAGGATTCAATTGATCGAAGCCAATGCCGATAAACTCGAATGTTGACAGGCTGTACTGAGAAAAGAGAAGTAGCACTTTGCCCAAATCGTCCTTTTCGGTGATCAGACGCTCCGGCTCCTCCACCGGGAGGGCTTCCACGATGCGGTCAATGAAGCGTATCAAGGGCTTCAATCCGGCCTCATTGATGGTGTCGTAGTCCAAGCAGGCGTTATAAGCGTCGGTCAAGAGCTTGAAGTTATCACGGTCAACAGTGGTTTGTTCTGGCGTCAAGGATACTGAGATGAACCCAGCGTCGGAGCCTTCAGGGTAGGGGCCTTCCAAGATCTTCTTCAACACGACCTGGAGATTCGAGGGATCTGTGAAAAGTTCCCCCGCAGCTGGCGCATTTCTAGAATAGAATCCCGAGCATGCCACTGCAAGGCAGGTGTATGAGCGAATGAAACCCTGAAGCATATCACTGGCCTTAGAAGGGCTCACGTTTGTCAAAGTCTGTGCATGGATCGATCTCGGAGTAGTCGGGAGCCAGGCTCCAAAGGATATCCGCGGCAAGATCAAGGCATGCTGGTGTAGTGCATATGATGCCGCCAGCATCGGCGGTCGAATAGTTGGTGGGCGCCATTGTGTCGGACTCTGAGTTCTCGTCCTTGACTTTGACGTGCCTATCGTTCAGGAGACTTTACTAAGTAGCAGAACAGTTTTATCGAAAATGCAAGGCTTTGCACTGCGGACGGTGGACTGCAAGTGATAGGAAATGAATGTGGTCCTCAGAGAGTGAGGTTCTGATTGCCTGGCGAATGGCCCTGGGTAGGGCTGTCAACGAATGTGGTCTTGAGCGTTGAGCGACTGCCAGAAGCTAGTCCGTCCGGTCTTGGGCTGGATTTCAAGTCGTATTATATATCGACAGCCACTAAAGGATGTGTCGCACGGCTACGGTTTACTGCCACAGAAGGTCAAGAAGGCGTCGCATCTTTGGTAGCTTTCCTCATTAGAACACATTCCTTCCATCACCGTGCCCGCGGGCATTACTGCTGTTTGTTCCCAGGAAGTAACCGACGCGAGCCCAGTCTCTGGCTCTACATGGCGACGGAAGGTTCGTAGACTTGGCAAATTTTTGCCGTATAGGTAGCGTAGGCCGGCATCGTGGAGAATGAAGCAAAAGGGCTGCCTGCTGAGCAAGTTAACTGGGTAACTTCTCAGCCACAGGGCAGATGCCTCAGCTAATATTACAAGTCTCCCGTTGGATTCTGTTGTCTTGATTGGCGAATCTTGGCGGGCTGATGCCGCTGTTTTAGGCAATTGGAAGCACGAATATTGATGTCGGTTGTCGGTCGCGAGGAAAAGCTGTTCCAAATCGTGTAGTTTCGGGAAAGGTAAGTCGTGGCTAGAATCCGGGCCCGGTGTTGAGTGTTGGAATTAGCTGAAAGGGCTTTTGGCCGGCTTTGGACTCTTTTTGGCACTTGGAATGCACGCTTAGCTCCAGTGCCAGAATGCAGGTCAAAAGTCACGGCTTCCTGCTGCTTGGCTGTGGTGGCGGTGTTCGCGGTTGTCGAGGCACCGTTAGCCGGCGTCCCAATCGTAGTGCCTCCGAGTCCATCGTGAAGTATGGGGTAATATCCACCAATTGGACGTTTTGAGTAAACAGACCACGCTACCCAGTGCCAGAATCTAGGGATGCGGAGCTCGCAAGCTCGAAAGACCCCGGCCTTGCGGAATGCTGCGATGCTGCCAAAAGCCATGTGCAAGGTCCGGTCTGCGTAGTGTGGGAGTTCGCGCCCGCCTCCAATATAAACTGACCGGTTTTCCCCTCGTCTGAGCCGTCTCCCAGGGCGAGACAGCGACTCGGTTTTGCGAAGGGAGCCACATTGACGATGGAGCCACTTGGGCCCGGAATTTGAAGCACAAGACTCGAGCACTCCCTTCAGCATTCCTTCCAGATGAAGCCATGCCAAACCGCCCTCGCGAGCTACTTTAGACGGTTCGGGCTAGCAAGCAGCGGGGCAAGACCCTGGGAGCTGGTGAGGCAAAATGAAGAAGAAACAGTCGCTTCAGCCGCAGTCCTGGTCGGGTTACTCGAGACGAAGCGATCAGATGTCGACGAACCTCCCATGGCAGCTGAGCTCAGAGAATCTGCACTCGGTAGGGTGACCGCCACGAGGCGGCGCAGACGACTGCTTTGTAATAGCGACAAAACATTCGCATACATGTCTCCTCTTACACGCCGTGTGACCAGACGTGGAAGGCCGGGAAACGACAGGTGCTAACACATCAAATGGACTGGGAGGGCTCAGGTCGCTGACTGCCGCTTGACATCTTCAACTCCCCAACCTGGCTACGTGATTAGCCGGGTACACCCAACGTGCGATGTTGTAAGTTGCAGCTGAATGGCTTGACGCCAGGCCAAGACTCCGACTCCAGTGTCGGCAGCCACATGCGCTCAGAGTAAGGTTATGACACGGCAGCTACCGCAGACAAGCAAAGAAAAGTGGATCGGAACGGGTCTCGATGCCCCGCATCCCGATCAAGCCACGTTCGCTCAGTTTCATGCGCCACAATGACGTTGACGTGGTCACGCAAGGTACCTTACTATGTAGATTTGGAGGCGAAAGCTGCACCATCATTCAGGCTACAACTTCCATTTTACACTTTTGCCTCCCTTACTATCCCTAGCCATCCTGAGCCAGCTTCGCACTCTTTTACAGCACGACACACAAGATGGCGAACGCTGGCGCCCCTCCCAACTACTGTAAGTCCTCCCAGGAACCCCGCAGCTGCAGGAGCTAACCTTGTGCCTCAGATGCGATCCTTGAAATCACCGAGACAGCTACGACTCAGCAAGTTCGAGATGCGTACAAGAAGTAGGCACCTACTGAGAGAACCCCCTTTGAAGTATTACTCACACATCTCGCAGGGCCGCCCTAAAGACGCACCCCGACAGAGTCCCCGCCGACTCCCCGGATCGAGCGACGCGGACCCGCAAGTTCCAACTTGTCAACGATGCATACTACACACTCTCTGATACCACAAGACGGCGCGAGTACGATGCCCAGCGCAACATCTTCGGCGCGTCTGCCGGCACGACCGCCAACGACGCCTTCGAAGAGGCAGACGAGGAGATGCCGCCGCAAGCCGGCCCTGGCGCCCAAAACGCCTACTCCTGGGCGTGGAACTTCTTCACCGGCCAGCAGGCCAACAACCAGGAGCAGCGCGAGAGGGCAGACAACCAGCAGTTCGGCGACGTGTTTGAAGAGATGCTGCGCGAGGAGGGCATGGCGGAGGAGGGCACCAACCGCCCGACGAGCTCCTTCTGGGGCACCATCGGCGGTCTGAGCGGTGGCGCTCTGGGCTTCATTGTCGGCAACATGCCCGGCGCGTTTGCAGGCGCTGTCGCTGGAAACCGGCTTGGCGCTGTTCGAGATGCGAAGGGCAAGAGTGTCTACGCTGTTTTCCAGGTCAGTGCGAATCTGGAGATATCTAGGGGATAGATCCAGTCAGGCTCTCTCCGGTGATTGACTAACTGTGTGGCCTTTGCTGACAAAACGTAGGAGTTGCCACAGGCAGATCGCGCGAGGCTGCTCACTCAGTTAGCAGCCAAGGTTTTCAGCCACACGGTAGGAGTATAAGTCAAGAAGTCAGTTTGGGTTTGGGGCTATATCACTTGTTGGTCAGTTTGGTGTTTGGGATGGATTCGGAAGGTTAGGTAGCTTAGCATTAGTAGTACACCACGGCATTTTTACGCAAATATCAATAGATAGTTGATACCCTCATCATAGTCGCTTCGCGCAACCTCTTGAAAGTTATAACTAACTCTGTAGGCCAATGATCCTTCACAGGGTGATGTTTGAACTCAAGTAGATAGCGAAGGTTTTGTCTGGGCAGGAGCCATGACTTGAACTGCTATAAGAGGTACATGCAGCCTGTCGCAAGCAAGTTGTCGCCTCAGGACCAACATGTCCCCTCGCGTGCGCCTGGTCTTGGACCATTTAGTAGGATAGTCGCTAGACCATGAACAAAACTTGGAGATTTTATTCAACAAGGCAGGTTAGTTTCGTAGTAGGACAGACGAAGTGTTAAACCTGGACCCTCAGAAGCTGAACTTCCAGAGGCCTGGGCTGATGGAAGCTGTTGGAATACCACTGGCCAGCTGGCGCCACTTGTTGCCGCATATCGTTGATTGGCCCGATTAGCGAGCTAGTCAGAGGTCAGGGATCGGATTTAGATTAGTGGCCCTAAACACTACTTTCGGCCTCCGATTCCTAACGTAAATAATAATAGTAAATAGGATAAATATATTATTATTTATTTACTTTTTATAATTAGGTTTAAAAGAGTGAATTTAATATTAATTAATAGTTAAATATTATTTTTATAAATTAATAAAGTGAAATTTTAACTAAAAAACATATTAATATAATTTATTATTAAGTAGCACACTATTATTTATAATTATAATAGTTATTTTATGTGGCAGATATCTCACTAATACGGGTAAACTTCATATGGGCAAAAAGTGATTATCTCCTTAAATTACTAAGAAGGTCTATCCGTACCGCTTAAATAGCTTCCGGTGTGATAACTAAGCATCAGAAGCTCGTTGCGTAGGTCTTAGTGGTTATCGTGCACTACACCACATAGGCAAGCTACGCACCCACCACTACACACCCCCCCAATTATAACCATAACTAGACTCTCGTAATGCCCTTATTGTATCCCCCCTTCTCCACACTAAAATAGTTATTTATAAATAAATAAAAAATCGTTAAAAATCGAATTCTAAGTGAATAAAATCCGGCTTTTCAAATAAGCATAGAATTGTCCTAATTAGATGAGAAAAGTTGTCGCCTCGTAGTATCTTAGGTCCAGGTAGCTCCTGCCTCTCCTGTGTCGCTTCTAAGGGTAGGTGTACACAACCTTAGTAAAATCTGCTGTACACAGCCTTTGGTAAGATTTTCTCTTTTTTTTTTTCTTTTTTTTTTCACAATAATAAGTATATTGTACATCGTAACCCTTCTTCGCACTACGATTCCAGCTTTGTGCACCTAATTTTTCGTTAAAACGGCTTCTAAGAGATTATTAATAATTATTTTAGATACCCGCCCCTAAGAACCTCGCCGTCGCAGCGTTTTTAAACACCAAGGCCACCCACTATGAGTAATTTTCCCTCTTCGTACCTATCTTTAGTTAAGTTAACTTTTTATTTTAGATATAGGTGCCCGTAAAAATAAGAAGCGCATTAAGTAAAAAAAAGAAAAAAAAAATAGTAATAGGGCGGTGCTAAGGACCCTTAACTCGAGGACCCCCCCACCGAGTATCCCTTTAGGGATAATCCCTTTTAGGGTATCCCTTCCCCTAGGGATACGGTTCTCGTCGCCGAGGCTAAAAAGTGTGACTTTTATATAATTACTATTTCCCCGTGGTTATTATAATTCCCGTTAACTTATAAGAAGTTAAGAAGTTATATAATACCTCCGGTTTTAGTAAACTTATTATATCCTAATTTAATAGTTCCACTTTTATTAATAATATATAAATTCTAATAAAGAGGAGGAGGAAAAAGAGGAGGAAAACGTAATACCCTAGTGCCCTCGTTATTATAAGTTAATACTTCTCCTACATTCTTTATTATTCTTCTATTAACCTATGTTTTTAGCCGCCCACCTCTAAAATTTAGAGGAGATTGGTCCCCTCGGGGGCCAGTCCACGGGTCCTTTACCCGGCCATCGAGGTCGTGGCGAGGGACGGGCACTTCGAGAGCGGGCTGAGCCCTGCCTCGGATACGTTTAGAGCACGGTAGCTAGCTAGTTTAATAGCACTTACTTCGAGGGTAGCGGTATTTACTGTGCCGGCTACTAGGGGTACACTTATGACCCTGCTCCCCGTCCAGTGGTTATTTTTGGTCACCAGCTCTGTAAGGCCCTCGATACTCTCACCGAGGAGAAGAAGGAGGAAGCTAAAGAGCCTTAAGAGAAGAAGAAGGCCTTATACGAAGTTAATACGGTATATCGTTTCTTATATTTAGATATCCGTTCTAAAATATTATTAATTTTAGTATAATTAGTTAACCATTTCTATAATATTCTCCACCTACTACTAGTAGACCCTATGTTCTATACTGAATTAAGTAATGGTGAGGTTAATAGAGTTATTACTCCTATTACCCCCGTTCACCTAACTCCGGCCTCCACCACCACCACCCCTAGTAGTGTACTCGTGGGTTCTACGTTTACCCGTACCCGCGCCGCCGACCTAGCGTTTAGCGCCGTTACCGTTATCGAGGAGCTTAAAGAGCTCCTTCTGCGTATTTAAACCGAGGGGGGGCTTTATACCCCTTATTAAAATTCATTTTAGAGAGCCTTCGGGTTCATAAGATCATTTCCGGGCTGCACCGCTACCCTTACTTTTGTGAGCCGTAGGCCTAATTTAACATCGTTTCTACGCTCCCTTTTCTACTTATCTTATGCTGTAATTATATATTAAACATCTAAGAAGTTAAGTAAAGCTCTAAAAAACTCGAATTTAGTTTTAAAAAGGCTTTTTATAAGTCCGTCCACTAGCATCTAATTTATAAGTAAATACACTACTTCGAAGTTACCCACTACGTATTCTTATCGTAATTATATATTCTGGATATTAATATACCTAAGCTACGTAGAAATACGTTCCCCTGCACTAACAACTAATCTTATTGTTTACTAATTATTATAATAGATTTTCCACACTTTTTCGATATCTAAGGTTATCTCCCTAAAAAGCCTTTTTAGAGTTATTATCTCCTTTATAGTATACTCAAAGCTAAGGAGTTCCACTTTAATTATCGACGTTATAACAGTGTTCTATTACACTACTTTCTAATAGATCGGTCCTCTAAAAAAGGAGATAATATATCCCTAAGAGGACTTTCGGGTTTCCTCGTCGTCTACGAAGGAAACGTCTCCAACGATCAGAAAAGCCTATCCACCCCCAATACAACCAAAGCTGATTACGAGGAACCTTAAACTATATAAGTATCGTATTACCTAATTAATAACTACTATATATTAAGGGCCTAGGTTTATAAGGAACCAAGAGAGCTGCGTAATAGCGAAGGCGACGTCTAGTCGTACTATAATAGTGGTGTATAGTATAGAACTGACTTTCTCCTAGTAGATCTTAATTTCAGTGTATGTTACTACACCGTCGAAATACTTAAAAGTGCGAAGGGCTGGTCCTAGGCCTTGTCTCAACCGAAAGGTAGCCAAATACTGTTTATTTCAAGCTGAAGAGGAAAAGGGTAAACTACGATATAGCGCGAAATCTCTACTTCCTAGGGGGTGGCCGCTAGTGGGGCACCGGTGGGGCACTAGTGCGAGCACGGGTATAGCCCGGGTATAACCACCGGGTTTGGCCTATGATACTACCCCCCTCCTCCCCCCGCGCAGCCTCTAGTTCCTAGTTGGCCTCCTGGGGGGCACGTATGTATACGCCGTATCTCCGTTGTTCTCTAATATCGGCCTATAACGCTCCTCGTAACGGTCCAGCGCCTCCGTTTCCTCTACAGCACCGGCTAGCTCCCACGTAGGGTTAATATAACCCTCCCACTTCACTAGGGCTTTACGTCTTTTCCCTTTACCCACCGTTTTCCATCTAATAGTGTAAATCTCCTTTATTTACTACTCGTCCTTATTATCTACTTCCCTAATAAGTGGCGACTAGTAATCCAACTAAATTTGGCCTAGGAGGGGGTCACCAGCTAACCTCCGGAGGACATCCACGTAGAATTATAAGTAAATCCCTCCTAATATATTTAACTCCATTATATGTATACTCACCACCTTAGTAACTTAGTACTAGTGGTATAATTATATAAACTTCTTATTTGGGTACGGGGACTTATAATTTACAACGTTAAACTAGATTTTATTACTTACCTAATACTCATCTATTAGTAACTAGTAATAGTTAATACTCAATTCGTAGTACTACTACGTTAAGGCTATTATAGCCTAGGTAAACGCTATAACGTCCTTCATTTTGGTTATTAGTTCATCTACGGCCACCTTCCCACGGTTAGGTGGTCCCTTATTATCTTCTTTTATAACCAGTAATGGGTTAACGTAGTACCTATGTTCTATAAAAAACAGAGAAACACTGGTTACTAAGCTAGTTTTATTCCGTAGGGCCAGCTATACCATAGGAAATAACCCTCCCTAATCGTCCTAGGACTAGGTAACATAAGTTTATAAAATAGCCTAAACCTCTTAGTTTATATACTTTGTTCCCTTATTAGTTTATGAGTAATAAGCGGTGCTTAGTAGTTGGGTAACCCTGGTTAACCTATAAAACTCCCATTAAAAGTTATTAACTTAGTTTAACCCTTTATTACTTATAATTAATTAAGGTATCCTATAAAAATAGTAATAGTTATAGAGGAACCGCTGGGTATAAGATACTGTGTCCATAGTCTCCATTTCTTCTAGTGTTAACGCTTTACTTAGCTAATTAACTATAACCCATATATAATAGGACTTCTTTTCTTTTATTGGTAATAGATTAGTAATGAAATCCATCGATAAGTTATTACTTATCCGGAGGGGGACGGGTAGGGGCTTAAGTAACCCCTTCTTAACTTACCTCTAAATATGGATATTACCATATACATAGCAGTTCCTCGTAAACCTTCTAACCATCTAGGAGTACCCCGGCTAGTAAAAGCGTCGACTTATAATCTCAAATATACTATTATACCCCAGGTAACCACTAATATTAGAATTATAATACTCTTATATAACCCTTATCCATAGTAAGCTCGAAGGGTTATCATTATCTTTTCCTCCGAGAACCCATATTTTATCCCAGAACATCAGCCTCTACTACTTATTAATTATATATTCCACAATCTAAACCTTTAATTATAACTCTAGTGGGAAGTTACGTTATCCCTACTTCACCACCTTATAAGTTTAATAATATAATCTATCTTCTTTAATAGTTTAGTCCTAAAGTATTTATAACTCACTATTATTCATAAACACTATTATGTGTAGGAGTACTAGTAAATTATTTATAGTGTAGCCCACTTAGGGGGCACTAGTTCCTTTTTTTAGGATAACATAGTTAAGTATTAACTAGAGTATACGTCCCTGTTCTCTCTTATTATCCCAGCTCTAGGGGGCGTCCTACTCCCTCCGAGAAAGGGCATCGGGGACTACTACTTCCTTTCCTAGCTAGTACTCCAAATAAAAGTCGTATTAGGCTAACTCTTCTACTCACCAACTCTACTTCTCAGTGAGGTGCTACTTCATCATAAAGTATTTAAGGTTTTTATAATCCATAAGAATCTTAAAATTACTTACACTTCGTTGTTCTACTCTCCAGGCCCTAAGGTACGCGAATACGGTGAATAGTTCCTTATTATAAATAAGGTAATTATACTTAATTAATAATAACTTTTATAAGTAGAATACGATAGGGTGCTAATACTCATCGGAGTCTTCTTATATAAGGGTGCCGCCTAAAGCAAACCCCGAACAGTCTATCTCCACTATTATCTTTCCTTCAGGGTCAAAACAGCGAAACACCGGCTCTATACTAAATAACCACTTAAGCTCCTAGAATCCTTCTTCCTAACTAGGTCCCCAGTAGAACATAGCCGACTTCTTCGTAAACCTCGTAAAGGGCTCAACAATAATAGTATAATTAGGTATAAAAATACAATAATAATTCATAAACCCAAAAAAACTTCTAACCCCCTTTACAGTTCTAGGGGGTAGCTACTTAATAATAACTCTTAACTTCTCAGGGTCACATAAAATCCCTTTCTCAGTAATAACAATAAACCCAACATACTTCACAGTCTTAACTAAAAAAGCACACTTCTTAGGGTCTAATCGTAGTCCAGCCTCTACTAAGCACCGGAGGACCACCCGTATTTTCTCTTTATACTTCTTCTTTAACCTAAATATATAAATTAGGACATTATCTAAATAAGTAGTAACGAAGTCGTTTAGGAAGTCTTAGAGAATTGTATTAATATACTATTAGAACGTAACTAGGGCCCCGGTGAGTCCAAAAGAGTAAACCAACTACTTAAAGAGTCCATATCTTATATAAAACACTATCTTCTCGACGTCTTCTTCTATAATCCGAATCTTATAGAATATAGCTATAACATTAAACTTCGTATACTATTACGCAACGGCTACCCATCGGAGGGTCTCTAATATAAGTAATAGTGGATAACGGTCCTTCTTCGTAATACTATTAAAGGCTCAGTAATTAACACAAAACTGAATTCCCCCACCAGGCTTCTTAATAAACAACACTAGGGCACCCACTGGTGAACTACTAACTCGAATAAACCCTTTATCCAATAAGTCCTTTAGTATCTTCTTCAGGACCAAGAGTTCCTCACAGAATATCCCATATAAGGGTCCCCATAGAAGTGTAAGCTCCTAGTTGTGAGTGTCCTTAATAAGGGGGATCTTATGGTTAACCCCTGGCCTCCTAGGGGGCACCGAGTATACCTTCTCCGGGTTAAATAAGTCTCTAAACTCCTTATAAACCTAGCCTAGGACGAGTTCCTTTATATCCATAAACTTCTTTTCTTTTAATGCATCCTCGATGTCCCTCAAATTCATAGTTATAACCTGGGCCTTTAGTGCCCTTTAGTGCTTCACTCATCGATATACAACTATAAACATAGGGGCCATTAATAATCGGGCCATATAAATCTCTTTTATAGTAACTAATTCTTCCTAATTAAAAAAATATACGTTTACTCTTCCCTTACCGTAGTATACCCACTAAGTAGCGGTGTTATACACTATACGGTTCACTTTTATTTATAGCTTCCCTAGGAATATGGGGGGGTTTAGGCCCTTTACCACGTATACATAAACTTTTTAAGTATAACCACTTAATTCCAGATCTAGGATAACCACACCCTGGGCATCACCAGGTGATGGCCCATCTTACGTATACCCTCGTAGGGCACACTTTTTCCGATCCACTAATGGTAGTCGGAGGTATTTAAAGAGAGACTAATCCATTATTACGTAAACATCGTAACCAGTATCGATAAGGGTATATATTAAATATCCTTTATTAATCTTTACCTAAATAATAGTTAACCCTTAACTCCTCTACTACTACTCTTCTTAGTGGAACTCCTATCCTTTGGCTTCCTCCTTTATTAGTTTTAGTACCCGACTTCGTATTAGAGTTACTCTTTTTTCGAATTGTCCTTACTAAAGGAGGCATTAGTGGCCTCTTAGTCCTCTTCTTTTAACCCGGGATCCTTCTACTTCTTTATTACCTTAGTATAAGCGACCTTCACTTACCTAGGAACCTTCTTCTAGCAATTCCTAGCGATATAGCCTTCTTCACCGCAGTAAAAACACTCATAGTAGTCCACTAGTGGGTTACCTAAGGAGTAGTGGTGGTAGTGGTCCTTCTTCTCCCTTCGAGTCGATAAAGTGCAAATAGCGCCAGTCATCTGAACATCTCCATCACAATCCTTCCATGGAGGGGCTAAGGTTAGGGACCAACGACGCTCCCGTTTAGTAGTGACGGGTGCTATATACTCCAACTTCTAAGTAACATCCTATACCCTAGTAAACCACTAAGTATACTCCCCTAATAGGGAAATAGTAATTAGGTGCTCTTTTAGATGGGAAATAAGGGCGTTTTCTAATATAGTAATCTTAATGGTATTAGGTTATGCACTACCTCCTACGTTTACTATTATTCATTTAAACTTCGGTAAGAAAATAACTAACTTCTCGTTATCTTTTTAATGGAGGGTCTATAATTAGACTACGGCTTAAGGTTAGGTGTTCAGGTTTTAATAGGTCTTATTGAGGTAAAATATGAAATTTTCGGGGTTACGTTAACCTTTAGGCCCCCCGGCTACGTAGAACGTGGTAATCACCTACTAAGGACTAGTGTTTAAATAAGAGTTAATTAGGTATTATAGTTCCTAATTAATAGGGTAGAACGCTTTGTCCATAGTAATCTTATCCCTTATCTACTACACCTAAGAAGGGTAGTCCTTCCACTTCCCCGAGAACTTTAAGGGTATTAATAGTGGTTTACGGCGTATCAGTATCTCTATTACGAGGTGGCGGCTACCCACTAGCGGGGCTTCGGTACCTATATCTTCTATAGGGGTCGGTATCGTCGCCCCTAAACCTCGGCTTCGCTCCAACTCATTAGAGAACTCAGCAATCCTCGCCTATAGGGGCCCGAGGGCCTCGTTTAAGGCTAACTGTAGTTGGGCCTGCAGTTCATCAACCATTATACTAACTAGTATCCTCTTCTTAACTAGTGGGGAGCTGCGCTCTACCCAGCGTCCAACGTTCGTTGATCTATTATTAGGGAGCCGCACTTAACCTAGGATTCCGCTTTGTAACCGGTAAGGAGCCGCACTTAACCTAATAGTATTTTATATAATAGATAAAACTGAGCTTAAAATATACGAAGGGCTGGTCCTAGGCCTTATCTTAACCGAAAGGTAGCCAAATATTATTTATTTTAAGCTGAAGAGGAAAAGGGTAAACTACGATATAGTGTGAAATCTCTACTTTTTAGGGGGTGGCCACTAGTGGGGCACCGGTGGGGCACCAGTGCGAGCACGGGCATAGCCCGGGCATAACCACCGGGTTCGGCCCGTGACAAAAAGTAATGATTAGAAGTGGTGTTAGAGGCGCTAAGCCGTCTATGAGCTCGAATCTCTATACGAATTTCTTGATATACGTATCGTATAATAAATAAATCTTCTTATTTCGTTGATCTCGGATAACCCTTACACCGAAGTAATACTTAATTAGACTTTGGTCCTTAAGCTCATAGGCCACCTTGAGCTCGTTGGTAATGGCTTTCCCTAAGGCCCGGTCTCGTATATGGAATAAGACTAGGATATTATCCATATAGAAGAGGACAAAGACCTTTTGGTCAGGGCTAAAGAAGAGGCACGCATCTTCCGTGCAAGGCTTTAGGCCTAATTTGTGTAGGGTCAAAGAGAACTCCTTGTATTATAGTAGTGGTGCGTCCCTTAGTCCGTATAGGGCTCGGTCGAGCTTAATACACTTCCTATACTAGTTGAAGTTGTTAAGTAACTCATAAGTGACCAGCCCTTCCTCTGGGTTAATGTCTGCGTTAAAAAAAGCGTTAATTATATTAAACTGTTGGACTTTGAGATCGAAGTGCGTTGTTATCGCTATAGTGAGTCTGAACGTGTGAGCGGTTAACGTAGCTGTGTATGTTTGTTGTAGGGAGTTTACCTCCTAGAGGTCTCCCCGGACACAGATCTGCGCTTTATAGCAGTCTAATTTGCCGTTTGCGTCCCTTTTATATGTGAAAACCCATTTTAGGGGAATTAGCTTTAAACGAGCTAATACTCGATTAATTACCCTCTAAATCCCCTTCCTTAATAGGTTTTAGATTTTTGTGTACACTACCTCCTTAAATTTGTATTATAAGTTAGCTGGTAGGTGCCCTATATCCCTCTACGTCCATGGGGGTTCTAATAGGTTATCCATATTGGGTTTCTTTTCCCCTCCGGTGGACTGTCTTTCCGTGAGCTTATTAGCTCTCCACTAATTAATAGCTATAATAATAATAGTGTAAAGTATACGGTATCCTTTATTTCCCTCCTTTTTTCCCTTTTATTAATTAGGTAAAAAGGTATCGAAGAAGGGATCCCATTCTCGTAAATTAAGCGTATTACTTTTATCTCCCACTAATTTCAGAGTTACGAAGGCTCCATCGCTTAACGGCACTTGGCGTACCCTCCTACTTACGCGTATTAGGTCCCCATAGTCCCAGCGTTTATACTTACACCTCGGGGGCCCCGAGCTACTCCACGTCTCCGTACTTAGGGGATTACCACCCTAGTTACATAAGGGTTCTTCTATATTAATAACACTAAGCTGGACACTTTCTATACTTAGAATAGACTCCTCCAGAGCTAAGTTTGCCTCCCCGGAGTTCTCCACTATTACCACATCCCCACCCCCGAACCCTAGTATACCTTTTAGGTCTGGGGTTTATTTTAGGGTTAATAGTCCTCCTTATTCTCTAATTTTAGTAGTGGTCTTCTATGCTTTAGTATCCTAAAGTGCTACCTCTAAGGACTGTAGTTCATCAGAATCACCTTCTAGTGTATTAAAGTCTCTTAGTATCTCCCTTATAGCATCGGAAAAGTCGAGTAGCTCTTGGATATCGTCCATAATAGCTCGTATTTTTTCGACTTATATTTTCGTTGTTTTTAACTCTAGAGAGTAGAACTGGGATTCGTTAAAAGTTATATTTTGTATAATAATGATCTAGTTAAGCGTAGGAGCCTAGATCCTGTAGAGGTTATGCATTAAAGGTATGTACCCTACGAGGTATCCGATATACCCATAAGGAATTATTTTAAAATTTCTCCTTTTTATTCCTATTTCCCTTTTACGTATAATTAGGTAGGCCTTATAGCTAAATACGTATATTCCCCCTTAGTAAAGTCGAAGGTTTCGTATAAGTAAAACTAGTAAATTAGGTACCCACTATTTATAATATTAGTAAAACTATTCTTTTTTTACCTAGAGAGGTAATTTCTACTAAGTGGATTTACGGGGGCTTATATTAAAAAAATAGATTCCCATAATAACACATTCTAAAATAAGCTCTTTTAGTAAGTTAGTAGTAGTGTATATCTTAATTCCCTTAATGATAACCTCTTTTCTTATGCGCTCTACTCCGCTAACCAACTCTTTTATATATATAAGTAGGAGTTCTAGGTCAATTCCTAACTCTATAATCCAAATCTCATAGTTCATCTCACCCTTAATCCCAATCACTATACACTTAATATCCTACCGTATTTTATAGATTGTAAGTCCCTTTTGTTGGTGAACCCATTACTTAAACGTAAAAAGTACGTTGAAAACCTCTTAATGTGTTTTGTTTAAAAGCCCGAATCCGAATAGGCGCTCCGAATATTCGTCCTTAATAACCAGAAGCCATAAGTACCCTAATTTTCTACGTAGAAAGTTAAAGAGATCCCACGAGATCCTATAATAGGGTCTAATAGCTTTTACCTCTAAGGTCCTCCTCGAGACTATGCTCTACGTATGCGTAAGTGAATAATCCTCGTATTAGATCCAGGTTAGGCTAAGTACCCTTACCCCCCGAATATAGTGAATTAACTTCTCGAGAATTTTAGGTCCTAGGTGTCCAGAGCATAAGTACTAAATAATTACGTTATTAAAGTGGTCACTAAGTGGCTTATAGGAAGGCCTCTTATGGTATTTCCGTAGTTGTGTAATTAGGATTATCCTAGTGGAACTAATTAGCACCGTAGAACAAGGATCAGAAGAGTAAGAGGAAATAAGCTTATATTCGAAAAAAACTAAGTTCATCTTTCTTTTAAATTATTTAAACTTCAGATTATTATCGAGCTTCCCATAGCGCAAAGAGTAATCTAAGCCGTAGAACCAGATTTTCGATTTTAATAAGTGCATTTCCGAAATAATATTAATATAGAAGTTCTTAACGTAGGCTATATCCTTAAAACAAAGGTCTTTTATATTAGGTCCCTTTTTCCCGTTAAGTATACCCTTAAGGACTCGTTTTCCTTAACCCAAAATAAGAAGAAAAAAAGTACTTACTTCGACGAACTCCCCCGAGAATAAGGCCACATAGGAGCTAAGTTCTAAGAGATCCTTATTATTAACGAAATAAAGAACTCCGTAGTTATCTAATATTATATTATCTAAGAGCGGGTAATAGCCATAATAGGGTATAAAGTATACTCTATAACCGGAAATACCGGGTTCCTTCCCTAAAAGGTTAAGGTTAATTAAAATAGTGATAATATTACTGGGGTAATCAGGTGTTTCACTACTTTTTCCGCTCTGGCCCCTATTATGATTATTATTTCTCCCCTAATTATTTCCTCCTCAACTTTACTAATTTACAGAAAAGGAGGTTCTACTAAGTTATCCCTTATCTTCGAACTTAGCCCAAAATTAACTTTACTTATTAGAGTTTACCCTATCCCTAATACCCGCAATCTCCCTTTAATTTAACATAACCCTACATCGTTTTAAGATTACCATAAAAGCTAGCTTAATGTATGCATAGTTTTATGGTTACTAAAAGTGAGTTAAGTTATAAGGGTAGTCGTTCCCGAGTAATTCGCTGTCCAAGTGGCCTCCGAGGGTTGCGTATACCCCTACACTATACGGAGTCTTCTTCGTAAATAAGGCCTCGAAATAGAGGGTATAATAGATTTTACCGTATTATCTGAGCGTAAAAAGGGGTCTCCTAAGCTCTTCGTTCATCGTAAACTAAGCTAGTTGGTTACTCACTTAAATTAAGTTCTAATACACCTAAATTACTTTATAAAAGTCCTTAATACCGAGGACTCCCTAGATCTCCGAGATGTTATAGATTTCTATGCATATATAAGTGTAATCCTACTCTTTAATCTATTTCTTTGGGTTAACGTTCCCGTGAACTCTTTTAAGAACTACTCGGTACTCCTTATATACAAATATTAGAATACTCGTCTCGGTGGGTGTAACGGTCCAAGCACGTATATTACAACTAGCTATAGCGACTACTATGAGTATCTTTAAGATAAGGAGAAAAGAAGGAAAAGTCTGCTACCCCACAAATCCGTTGGATCCTGATTAGGTTTGCCTGGGTTTGGTTAGGCTTAGTAAGTAGTGGTTGGTGTTGGATATAGTTAAGTGGTTCCGAGGCCTCTAATCGGGCCTTAGCCCGTAACAATTACCCCCTTCCTCCCCTCCCTTCTTAAGGGATATTCCCGTGATCGGCCTCGTAACGGTCTAAGGCCACTATATCCGCTAGTATATCTACTGGCTCCTAGGTGAGTTAAGTATAGTCCTTTTACTTTACTAAGACCTTTTATCCGCCCTGTACTTTCTGTGTATTACGGATCTCTTCAACTTTAAACTCCTCCCTATTAGCCACTAGTATCGTAGGTGGCTAGGCGTCGTCACGGCTTTGTGATAATAATGGATTAACTCCAGTGTACCTAATTAAGTTTACGTAGAAGATATTATGGATCCCTAGTAGTGTATTTAGTTGGTAAGCGTAGGATTTAACTAGTTCGAGGATAGTATACTTTGTATTAATTTAATTGAACTTTTTTAATAGTCGATTAGATTGGATATTCCGTAACCTTAGCTAAACCTTATCCCTAGGCTTAAACTAATTAAATGGTTAGCGCTTTATGTTTACGGTAATCTCTTATTTCTCTTATGCTACTACTATTGTTACCTAAGCCTACTTAGAGGTGTCCTTTAGCTTTTAGACCAGAGCCTCTACTCTTATTATAGGGGTCTTATTGTTATTCCATAGGGGTTCCTCTACTCTAATTAGGTCTAAGTTATACCTATGAGTAACAAAGAACGAGCTGAGTCTTATTAATGAGGTAACCCGGTTATTAATAGTTATTATTATTACTGGGAATAGTTTATCCTAATCGTCCTAAGTATACGCTGTGTATATTCTAAAATAGGTTTCCATTACCTAGTTTACCCTCTCCGTAACTCCGTCTGTTTCTGGGTAGAACACTATAGAGAGTCTTTATTTAATCCATAGTAATTAATAGAGTTATTTCCATATAAAACTTATAAACTACGGTCCTCTATTTAATATAATTATATAAGGTATCCTATAGTACCTAATTAGACCTCGGATTAGTTAGTCTACTATTATATCCATTATAATATCCTTTAACGACTCAAAGATTATGTTCTTTAATAAACGATCGGTCACCACTATGACGTTCATAGCCCCATCGCAGTGGGAAGGGGGCAGTCCTATTATAAAATTAATAAAAACCTCTACCCAGATCCGTCCAGGGATAAGTAGAGGTTTTAATAGGCCCCTCTTTTTGTTGTGCTATACATTTCCTCGTCCATAAACGTCGCAGTTCCTTATAAATCTTTGGATATCCTAGGATAGGCCTGGTTAGTGGAACTGGTGGTTGATTAGGGCCTTTAAAGTGTCCTTCCCCGGATGTCCTATTAACGTGGAATCGTGGAACCTCTGGATTAAACTCGTCTTTAAGGGCTCGTAATATGGAATCCAGATTCTATCCCTCTACAACAATCTCTTATTATCATTAATCATATATTCTAATAGCATTATCGGCAACTTCTATTATGAGGGAAGTTATTGGTCTCTTTTTTATACTATTCCCCTGATTAGCTAGTATCGGTTATTCTGGTCTAAAACTTTATCCCACTAGGAGTGTAATAGCTCTTTTTTAAAAGGGTTTAAGGGGGGTTCCGTCTTATCTAAGCTAGGGTCATCGGTCTAATCCATATCTCCGGGGGAGTTTCTTATATTAGACTCATCCCTCTCTACTTACCTTAATCGGGCCCGCACTTCTCTAATTACTACTACGTTATTAACTTATAATACGTTAATCCTATTTTTTAGGAGTTTAATCTTCCGACCCTCTAACCTATTGTCCTATAGGGTACTAGGGATATCCTGTTCGCATCTTAATAATATATTAGGAACTATTACTTTTTTACTAAGTCTAAACTAAATAATAAAATTATAATAGGACAGTAATTCTGACCACCTGATCTAATGTTTACTCAACTATCTCTTCGTCATAAAATACTTTAGATTTAGGTGATTAGTTAGGATAGTAAACTCCTCCATACTCCGCAGTTCTGAATCCCAGTGCTCTAAGCAGTGTATTATTACTAATAGTTCCTTATTGTATATCGGGTAATTGTATTCCGTAGGTAAGTTCTTATGTGAAAAAAACGTTATAGGTTTTAGGATCCCTTCATTGTTATATTACAATAAGGCACCTCTTACTATATAACTAGACGAATCGGTCTTAAGTATTATAACTTAATTAGGGTCCTAGTGAGCTAATATAGGTGCACTAATCAGGAGCGTCTTCAGCTCCTCGAACACTTTAATGCACTCTTTACTCCAAATAAATAGTATATCCCTTTTGGTTAAGGCTATTAGGGGTTATGCGATCCCCGAGAAATTGGGTATAAACTGCTAGTAGTAGTTAGCAAAACCGATGAACCCACGAACTCCTTACACTAATTAAAGCACTTCCCATCCCTGAATTACCTTAATCTTCTTAGGGTCCACACGAATTCCCTTACCAACATTAACAATAAACCCCAAATACTTAACACTCTTAGCCTCGAATTCACACTTATCGATATCCACATACAGGCTTGCAGCGCCTAGGTGCTCGAGGACCTTCTTAACCTTTTCTCTATAATTAGAGAGGGAGCTGTCCAAATAAATTAGGACATTGTCGATATAAGCTAAGTAGAACTCATCTAGGAAGTCTCATAGGGTGTAATTAATATATTGCTGGAACGTCGTAGGGGCTCCAATTAAACTAAAGGGGGTAATCATCTATTCGTATAACCCGTACCTCGTCCTAAACACCATCTTCCATTCATCTCCTTTCTTAACCCAGATCTTATAAAATACAACGATAATATCCAACTTTATTAACCACTTTACTTTTACTAGTGCCCTTAGGGTCTCGTTAATCAGGGGTAAGGGGTATCGGTCCTTCTTTATAATAGCATTAAGGGCACAATAATCAACGCAGAACCATAACCCTCCTCCAGGCTTCTGAACAAATAAAACAGGCGATAATATAAGGGAGCTACTAACCCTAATAAACCCTTTATCTAATAGTTTTATAAGGGTTTAGTGTAATACAATTAACTCTTCCCTTAATATACTATATAAAAGTCCCCAGGTCACTAGTTTATTTTAACTATAGGAGTCCTTCTTAATAGGGATAATATGGTTAACGTTCTTCTGGTATAGTAGTAGTTAATTAGCCTTATCTTGGTTGAAGATATACAGAAATTTGTGGTAATACGTAGGGAGTTTCGTCCTCGGGTTTATCTTTATTTTTAGTATTAGGGCCTTCTTAATATCGGCTAAACTTACGGAGAACGCGTTTAGGGTGGATGTATTAAGAGGGGTCTCTCTTCTCTTTTGTGCCCACCTAATTAGAGTTAAGAATACTAATCCAATTTGCTACTAGATTAGGAACTTTGGATCTTGCCGGGCCTAACCCGGTTTCCTTTCTGTTACCCAGTGGTCCGCAATACCTATATGCAGAGTACCTCGCACTAGGTAAACCATAACGTCATCGTTAATTATCCAGGACCTTCCAAGGATAACGTCGTCTTCTTAGTTAGGAATAATATAAAAGAATAATCGGTATCGTTTATAGCCATTAATATCGATATTAGTGTAAGTGACGTAGTGGATTACACTAGGAATTATAGTGGTGATTTACATTAAGTTCCAAGGTGTAATACTAATACGTAGTAAACAGAGTTTCTTAGCGAAGGCGTCGCTAATTAGGGCGTATATTAAACATCCTATATCAACAAGGGTAGTTGTATAGCGTATCCCATTAATCCCGATATTAACGTAAAATGGGTTATAATCCATACTTTTTTTAACGACCTTCCATTCCTCTACAGCTTATTCCTCCTAATGACGACTTTCACCAGGAGTTACTCTTTTCCCGAGTCCTCAGAGTCCTGATCAAAGCTAATATCTATTTCACTATGCTCTTTGGTCTTCCCTTTCGAGGTTTTGGTCTCCTTATCTTTCCGGTCTCTAGGGCATCTCTATTATATATGCCCCTTTTTACCGTAATTATAGCATTTGCGGGTTTCCTCTTAGCTTAACCTTCTTCGGACTGGTTTATCCTTAATTATCCAGTTTACCTTAGTGGGTTCCCAATCCATCTAATTAGGTTAAGGTGATCCTATTCGATTATCCTATCCGGTTAGTAACTCAACTTTGTTCTGGCCAGGTATTAGCGATCTCTTATATTAATACTCACAGCGAACTTAGTACAATTCACTATCCAACTCTGATCTTATTATCAGGAGCATCTAGGTGTATACAGTATAGGCCGTTGGTTTATTAATTACACTAATTAAAGGGGTTCTCATCGTAATGTTTAAAGCTCCTTTTAGGTAGTTAATCTTAACGTTATCCAACTAATATCCTCCTCCCACTTCTATAAACTCCTTTTCGAACTTAGGAAGAAAGTGGGCAAAACTCTCGTTCTCCTTTTAACATATTATTCTTAGTTGGTCGAGGGCTCGTACTTCTATGTTAGGGTCTACGTAGTAACCCTTTAGGTATTCCATAAATTATTCAGGGTTCTTCAACCCATCAGCTCCTCCCTGTGAATAATAAGCACTCACCATAGCTTATACAGTGTTTTCCAGTCTAGAGTAAATATAAGTGAACACTACTAATACTAAACTAAAGGCTTCCCTATCCACGCTTATTTTCCCTTTTATCTCGAGGTACTATTATTAAAATCTTTTATGCAATCCATCAAACTTCAGTGGATCGGGGATCTAGTATCTCAGTTATCTAGGAGGTGGCGCATAAGCCTGATCGGGTGGGATCAGCGTCGTAGAGGGTATAGGGGCTTCGTATAACGTTAAGGTTAAGTACCTAGGTTCTACTAAGGTCTATTACAGTATTCGAATCTACTCTCGTTAGGCCTCTTATTCAGCCACTTAGGTAGTCCGCATCTCCTATAGCTGGGCTAATAACTAACCAATTAACTACACCAACTACTACGGGTTTCCGGATAAGTCAACATTATTTTCCATTATAATACGGTTATCGTTCCTTCTACACGTCTTCATTTAGCAGTAACCATAGTATACTAATCGACGTTATTAAGGTACTCTACTACGCGGAATGCGTTCTTTCGAGTTTATTAAAACCTCTTAGCCCTGATCAGACCTCACTAATCAGCTTCAAGCGTTCAGGGACCTTCAGGTTAACCCACTTAGGACTCTTTACTACTCCCACCAAGGTCATAGACTTACCTTTCGTCGATAATTATTTCCGTACCCAGCGTACTCTCGTTATCTCCGATGATACTAAGATCTTAAAGATAATATAACAGTCCAAGCACGTATATTACAACTAGCTATGGCGACTACTACGAGTATTGTCGAATCCGCTGTACCAAGCGCCTAGTACGCTTCCAGCACGCTCGAAGGTCCGCGCACGGCGCGGAACAATGATGGGCCGAAATGCGCCCTTGCACCAGCCACCTTAAGGGCTAAGTTCGCCCCTAAAGAATAGGGAGAATAAGAACAATTACATATTATTAAATACATCACGAATTAACCATTAAATCCGACAATTAACAATCTAATACGTACTAAAAATAGCTATTAAACTGAACCCTACTTATAACCACTATTCCTACGCATAATACCCATTCGATAATAACAATGACGACCCCTACTACGAAGATCGCACTTCAGACGACCAGGGACTGGGTCCTTTGGTTCAACCAATTACAATCCTAAACGAAGACCTACAACTTATGGAACACTATAGACCCATCGGTTAAGTACTCCGAGAACACTAGAGAAGAGACCTACGAAGAGATCACTCGAATACCAGAGTAGCCGGCGATCTCCGACCACCCAAAGGTAATCCGCCGAAGGGCCAGAAGCGCCTCAGGAAGTAGCACAACTCAAGAACCCGACGAAGCATTCGTCCTAGGCCCTAAAGCGTCTATGGAACAAGCTCACACTCTCAAAGACCTATCCCCTGCGAACCTCGCTTTATACAAAGAACGACGAGCAGAATACAATGATAACTATAAATATTACACTAAACGGATAAAAGGCGTATACGCACTTCAGAACTAGTTCCGCGAAATTATCGCTCCGGACCTTCTTAAGTACTACTATACCACGGATAAGGGACTTAATGAATAGGTCTCAGAACTGCAAACTCGCATCGGCGGTGCGTTATACAAGCACCGAGTGAACACAGCGGAAGCATATTCCAAAATCTTAAGTTATCCTAATAAGAAGAGACTTATTACATAAAAGGATACCGAGGACTGGATTAGCCACTAGGAGAGCGTTCTCCATAAAGCTCAAACTGTAGACGTCCCATAAACTAAATACTCGAGTACTTAGTTTCCAGAGTTCACGTAAGCCCTTAGCGGAAGCCTTATTAAACCATAAATTCAAGCTTACCAGTTAATAATCAGAACCGAAGTAATAAACGACCTACTTATACTAAGCAAAGTCCTCGCTGAAGTTTAATAAGTCCTCCACTAAACAAAGGATATACGGAAAACTAGACGAGGAGTATTTAGACCTATAACAACAACCGGCGGACCGGCCAGTAATGACGATGAACCATAACAAATAAAAACCCAACTACGAAGAGCCCGTAGTGGAGGCCGTAGAGGCCGCGGAAGGGGTAATAGGAAGAGTAAAGGGAAACGGCCGTACTCCCCAGCTAATAGATCCAGTGACTCTGATGAGGGCAGGACGTGTACAGTATACCTAAAACGAGGTCACCAACTTTCAAAGTGCTGGCTAGTCTTCCCTAACAAATGCCCTAATTATATATACCATAATCGAGCACTTAAGAAGCTAATTACTAAGCAACTCAAGAATAACGAAGACCTTACTAAGTGTATCCAGAGGCTTAAACTTACTACAAAATCAAGTTAACTTATAGGACGTTGTTAAGCCCGTATTCGAGCCGTATTAGTAACCTCTTATAAAATGTACTCACTTTATGGATCCGTAATCCTCGACTCCAGAGCTATAATCCACGTTTTCAACGACCCCTCATAGTTTATACAACTAATAGGAGCTGCGCCTAACAATTATCTCTAAGTAGGTACTCAGCAAATAGCAATTAATAGCTTTGGAATAGTGGATATTCGTGTTAAGGGGTGAGACGGCAAGCTGCTTAAATTTCGCTTATATAACGCAGCGCTTTGTAAAGGGTTTACGAGCAACCTTATTTCTTTGAAACACTTACACCGAAAGGGTTTTTAGTGGGATACTAACCCTAGTAATAACTATATTAGGTGTGTAGACCGAAGTTACATTTGCGAGTTATTTAAAATCCACGATCAAGATGTTCTCGATTATAGACTTATAGAGGACAAAGCGGTACTCATAATGATCGTTCTACTCCCTTAACTTACACTAAACGAGCTCCCAAGAGCCCCGTAAAAAAACTGTTTTATAAGCATAATAATCCGTAAACCTATCCAAGTAAATATAAAAAAATAGCACCGGAGACTTGGACACCCAGGGAGAGATGCTCTAAATCACTTTAATAATATAGTAAGGGGGGTAAAACTCCTAAATTAAAAAGGTAGAAACCCCGTAGAATACGATGCGTATAGGATGGTGAATATAATACACCAAATCCGCTGAGTACCAAAAAAGTCGGTTAAACAGGTAAAAGCCGGAGACCGTTTAATACTCAACTTCCATAACTATAACGAGGGATACGAAGGGTATACGTCCCTTATACTTTTTTTTGACTAAGCCTTAGGGTTAGTGTGGGACTTTTACTTATAAAAAAAAATAATAAAGACGATCTTAGAAGTGTTACTCGAGTTACTTAACTATCTAAAACACGTTTATAATACGAAGGTCAAGTTCCTAGAAACTAATAACGAGCTTTTAAGACATCCGCGCCTAGTAGCAGACCTAAAAGGGTGTAGAATAACAATTAAAACGTCAGCGCCTAATACGCAGGCTTAGAACAGAGGTACTAAAAAGCTCACTGTGATTATTAAAGCTAAAATTAGGGCAATAGTTATTATAACGAATTTCCTAGACTACTTATGGCCTAAGATCGTTAAAACAATAGTCTACTTCTATAACCGAACCCTATTATAAATACACGAGTAAAAAACGCTTTATAAGTAGTTCCATAAGCAATTCTAGAGTAGAGAAGATGAGATTTATACGATCCTTAACCTCTCCCACCTACGATCCTACGACTATAAGGCCTACGCCTTAACGACCGATACGCAACTTAAGCGCCAACGGCGAAAAAAGCTCGCCCCTCGTACATAGATCGGCTTTTTAATGGGCTACACATTAAGTAATTAATTCAGAATATAAAACCCTCTTAAAAAGGACGTTTTTATAATGAGGGACATCGTATTTAACGAAAAGGCGCACTTTAATGGGAACCTTAAGGGTACTATTAAGGAATTTCACCACCTAAACCTATAAGTGATCGAAACGCAAATTCAAGAGCTTATTAAGTAAACCCAGATATAAACATTAATATAAGACGTTAACGAGGAAGTAGAAGAGGTCACCCTCGTTCTCGAAATAAGTCCAAAGTACAACAAAAGCACTCCAAAAGTGAGCTCTGTTATAGAGATGTACTTAGATGAGTTAAGATAATACGATATAAGGCGCTTCGTACCGTACCCGATACCTAAAGCGTTGCCACTAAGACCCTCATTATTTTTTACTATTTTAAAAGCGGCTTTGGCCGTGAAGGGGCGGAGGGAAAGCGAGGGAGAAGTATAATACAAAACTATAACCTTGGACCATAGTATAAGCGTAGTAAGGCATAGAATCTCGTTTAAATCTATTTTCTTAGTAGGAACAGCTCTAAAGCGGAAATAACGCCGTAAAATGCGATTAATAGACGGTCTCCTAGGTATACGTTTATGGTCTAGCTAACCTAGCGCCCCTAATGAGATTGGTCACCTTAGAACCTTTAATAAAAGTATATTAGATTAAAAGGCTAATGGGGAAATGCTCCAATAATACGACCTTTCCGGTGGGTTAAGAAAGCCCGGTTAAGAGGGGACTTCCACTAAGGGAAGCACTCCGGGTCATATACGTAGAGAATTTTCTCCACTAGGCCGTAAGGGTAGCGCACCCATAAGCATTCACTAAAAAAAACTACCCCCTCTCCCCACGTTACACAATCACTTAAAAGATTACCCATATAAGGACGACTTTAAAATAACTAAAATAAGCTATCTAAGCGACTATAAAGACTCCCGCTCCTAGGAGGAGGTTAATAAAGAACAAGCACAAGGTAAACAGATTCTCAGTTACCACTAGGTATATACCTATAAACTTAACAAGCATGGGAAGCTCGTGAAATTTAAAGTACACCTTATTATCCGTGGAGATCAACAATTAAGAGACAAGCGAGAAACGTACACTACTACGCTCACAGGTATGTCGTTCCGAATCCTTATTATAATAACTACTCACTTCGATATAAAGCTTCTATAGTATAACACAGTAAATGCCTTTGTGTATGCAATAATCGATAAGGAAGTATATATACAACTCCCACCTGGATACCGAAAAGCTGGACAGGTACTACACTTAAGAAAAACACTTTACGACCTTAGGAGGTCACCTTTACTCTAGTAAAAACACCTAAAAAACGGGCTCCTAAAACTCGGCTTTTAACGAGTTACTGGAGAGAACTACTATTAGTAGAAGGAACAAATTACGTTCTTCTTTTACGTTAACGACTACGTCTTAGCTTTCCCTTATAAGTTTCATAATAAAGCAATAGTGTCGATAAAAGAGCTTCAGAAACGCTACTATTTAGAAGGCGGTTACGAGCTACAATGGTTCTTAGGAATTAAGGTCTTAAGAGACCAAGTAATCAGGAAGATTTGGTTATCATAATTAGTATTCACTAAGAAGGTGAGAAGACTCCTACTAAACACTAATAAGCTACTTAAAGCGTATTTCGAAACCCCTATAATAACCTTTAAGCTATTCTTATATAATGGGGTAGCCGAACTGTGGGAGATTAAGAAATACCAACGTAAAGTCGGAATTATTATATATATAACTATGATAACGCGCCCGGATATCGTATTCACCGTAAACCATTTCACACACTTTAATTAGAACCCAGGGCCGAGTCACCAGTGCACAGTGGATCAAGTACTCTAATACCTCTACTTAACACGTTCTCTCTATTTGGAATACAAAGCTGCACCGGGGAGCCCTAAGGACACTTTAAAAGTCGCTTCTAATACTAGTTTCGCCGACAATACGCTTGATCGGAAGAGCTCTTAAGTGCTCGCAATGCGACTTTTTGGTGGAACCGTTACGTGGAAAGCAAGTAAACAACAGACAATTACAACATCAACAACAAAAGCCGAGCTCCTCGCCCTGTCATAAGCAGCAAAGGAAGCCATCTTCGTAAACCGGTTAATATCCGCTTTGCAAATACAATTCCCCACGAAGGACGCCCAGAGTACTAAGTTCGCACCTTAAACACACTCTCAACCACGAATTCATATATAATACAATAACCAGCAAACCGTGCACCTCGTGACCGCAGAACAAGTGCAATTACAAATACGCCTACGCCACGTTAATATTCATAACCACTGGTTACGTTAAGAAATCGAGAACAACCGCGTTAACGTCGCGTATACACCGTCAGCTGAGCTAATGGTAGACGGACTAACAAAAGCGCTCCCGAAGCAGCCTTTTCAGGCGTTTTTTGCGTAACTGAATATAAGTGACCAGCGGGCTCGTCTTAAAGATAACCATCGTCGCGATATCGCCACAGATGAGGCCCGCTAGGAGGCCGGGATGGCCAAGGATAACATATGGGACATTAAGGCTCGTATTCCTCACACTCCTAGGGGCTTGTGAACCCCGCAGGAAGGACATATGAGAAGCGCTCTAGACGGAGGAAGACGAAATTCAAATCTCGAGATAATTATAGTACTTAGAAATAACTATTAAAGGGCAGATTAGGTGGCAGGAAGCCCACTAAACGGAGACCTCCTTAAAGGGGCGTATCGAATCCGCTATACCAAACGCCTAATACACTTCCAGCACGCTCGAAGGTCCGCACACAGCGCAGAACAATGATGGGCCGAAATGCGCCCTTACACCAGCCACCTTAAGGGCTAAGTTCGCCCCTAAAGAACAGGGAGAACAAGAACAATTACACATTATTGAATACATCACGAATTGACCATTGAATCCGACAAGTATCTTCAAGATAAGGAGAAAAGAAGGAAAAGTCTACTACCCCACAAATCCGTTGGATCCTGATCAGGTCTGCCTGGGCCTGGTCAGGCTTAGTAAGCAGCGGTTGGCGTTGGACATGGCCGAGTGGTTCCGAGGCCTCTGATCGGGCCTTGGCCCGTGACAGTGGGGGCTAGGCGCTCTTTCAGGGCTTAAACGAGGCCCTAAAAAGTTATATTTTCTCTAATCCCCTAAACGATTTGCGTATTAGTGAGCAGGTGTAGTATAACGGTTTTGTTAATCTAGGATTATACAGAGTTATAGTTATTTACGAGAGCGGTTCTCCGAATAGTATGCATTACTTCTTCTTTTTATAATATTAGGAAATTATTATATATATCGCTAATCTTAAAAGGACTCAGAGGTCTTACCGCTACGTTAATTTAAGAGTAAATAATACATTAACTTTAACCCTCGTCCATTTAAAAAGTAATAGTATATTCGATCATCTATTAATCGTTCCTCTATTTAAAATGTAACGGTCCAAGCACGTATATTGCAACTAGCTATGGCGACTACTACGAGTATCTTCAAGATGAGAGAGAAAAGGAGAAAATGTCTTCCGCCCCATAGGACCCGTTTGCTCTGATCAGGCCTAAGGTTGATCCGTCTTAGGTAAGCCGGGCTTAGGTAAGCGGAGTCCATGGTTGAGAGGCTGCGAAGCCTCTAAGAGGGCCCAGCCCATCATAATTACCCCCCCTCTCCCTCCTCCCCGTTCAGAGGGACTTGTCCATAACTAGCCTCGTAACGATCCAAAGCTGCAGTCTCCGTTAATAACTTAACTAGTTCCCAAGTAGGCTCCACGTAGCCCTTCCACTTAACCAAAACCTTCTAGGAACTACGAATCTTCTTAGCGTCCTGGATCTCTTCGACTTCGAATTCCTTTTCGTCGTCTATTAGTAGAGGCGGCGGTTGGGCGTCGTCTTGTTCTTGTGATGGTAGTGGGTCGACTCCCGTATGCCTGATCAGGGATATATGAAAGACGTTATGAATACCCGGCGGCGTATTGAGCTGGTAGGTATGGGATCCGACTATTTCCAACATAGTGTACTTCGTATTCATCCAGTCCAACTTCTTAGATGGTCTCTTAGAACGGACGTTCTTAAGCCTTAACTAAACCTTGTCCCCTGGTCGAAACTGGTTAGAAGGCTGGCGTCGTATATTTGCCGAGGCTTCTTGTCGCTCTTGGGCGGAGGCCATCGCCGCTTGTGCCTATTCGGAGGCCTCCTTCAACTTCGAGACTAGGGCCTCTGCCCGAGCTGCGGGGGTCTTTCCTTTAGTCCGCAGAGTCTCCCTTACTCTGATCAGGTCGATGTCATAGCCGTGGGTGGTGAAGAAAGGGCTGAGGCCTGTTGACGAGGTAACCCTGTTATTAATAGCCATCATCGCTATTGGAAGCAGGTCGTCCTAATTATTTTGAGTGTACAAAGTATAAGCTCGGAGGTAGGTTTCTACTACTTAGTTAGTTCGTTCTGTAGCGCCGTCTATTTCCGGGTGGAAGGCTATAGATAAACGTCGTTTTATCCGTAACAGTTAACAAAGCCGTTTCCATATACGACTAGTAAATTGGGGGCCTCTGTCCGAAACAATAGCTCTCGGGGGTCCGTGGTGTCTGATTAGGCTAAGCATTAACGCCGTAGCCACAATGTCCGTCGTTATATCCTTAAGTGGCTCGAAAATCACGTTCTTAGATAATCGGTTTATTACCACCATAATATTCATTGCTCCCATACGGTGGGTTGGTGGTAGCCCTATAATAAAGTCGACTAATATCTTTGTTCAGACCTGATTAGGGACGGGTAAGGGCTTTAAAAGACCCCTCTTCTTATCCCACCATATATTACCCCGTCCATAAACGTCGCAGTTCCTTATGAAGCGTCGGACATCCTGCGACAGGCCTGGCCAGTGAAAGCGGCGGCTAATCAAGGCCTTTAACGCGTCTCTACTGAGATGGCCACTAAGTATTGAGTCGTGGGACTCTTAGATTAACCGGGTTCGTAAGGGTTTATAATAAGGGACCCAGATCCTCTCCCTCCAAAGAAGTCTACCATCATCGTCCACTAAACACTCTAATAGCATTATGAGCAACTTCTATTGTGACGATAACTAACGGTCCCCCCTTTTCACAACTGTCCTAATCAGCTAATAACGATTATTTAATTATAGTCCTTTAATCTAAGAGGACTTTAGGGGCTCCTCTTCAAAGGGGTTCAGGATAGGTTCTAACCGATCAACCTCAGGATCGTCGTCCTAATCCATATCGCTTACTATGGTACTTTCCACGGATTCCGTTGTATCCATTTGATTCATCTCGAGAGTTACCCAGTTCACCATAACCATATTCCGTTTCCCCTTTAAGAGCTATATCCTCCGTCCTTCTAATCGATCATCTCGCTAGGTATTAGGAACATCTTATTCTCATCTAAATAGTGTATCGGGGACTATTACTTATTTACCGGGTTAGAACTAGATTATGAAGTTATAACGGGATAGGAGTTCCAACCATCTAACTTAGCGTTCACTCAATTACCTCTTAGTTATAAAATACTTAAAGTTAAGGTGGTCGGTTAGGATAATAAACTCCTTTACACTCCTTAATTCAGAGTCCCAGTATTCTAAACAGCGGACTATAACTAATAGTTCCTTATCGTATATTAGGTAATTGCATTCTACTAGTAAATTCTTCCGTAAAAAGAACACAACAGGCCATAAAATACCCTCGTCATCGTATTATAATAAAGCGCCACCCACCACATAACCTAATAAGTCTATTTCCAGTATAATAACTCAATCAGGATCCCAATATACTAGTACAGGGGCACTAATCAGGAGGGCCTTCAACTTATCAAACACTTTTGCACACTCATTACTCTATACGAATAGGACATCCCTCTTCATTAAAGCTGTAAAGGGGTATACTAACCCTGAGAAGTCCAGTATAAATTAACGATAATAATTTATAAAACCAATAAAAGCACGGACTCCTCACACTAATCGGGGGACCTCCCATATCTGAATAGCCTTAATTTTCTCTGGGTCAACGCGGATACCCTTCCCTACATCGATAATAAACCCTAAGTATTTAACCCTCTTCATCTCAAAATCGCATTTATCGATATCGATTTGTAGGCCAGCAACACCCAGACAACTTAAAACCTTCTTAACTTTCTCCCTATAATCAGCGAGTAAGCCATCTAAATAGATCAGAACGTCGTCAATATAAGTGGTATAGAATTCGTCCAGGAAGTCCCGTAAAGTGTAATTAATGTACCTCTGGAACATAGCGGGGGCCCCTGTTAAACCAAAAGGAGTCACCATCCATTCATATAAACCATATCTTATTCTAAAGGCCGTCTTCCATTCGTCGCCTTCTTTAACCCTGATCTTATGGAATACAGTAATAACATCTAGCTTCGTCAGCCACTTAGCCTTAGTTAAGGCTCTCAGAGTTTCGCTGATCAGGGGTAAGGGATATCTGTTTTTCTTGGTGATAGTGTTCAGAGCCCGGTAGTCGACACAAAACCTCAATCCTCCCCCGGGTTTTCGAACAAATAGAACGGGTGATAAAGTAGGAAAGCTACTAGTACGAATAAAGCCTTTATCTAGTAGTTCTGTGAGGGTCCATCGAAGTACAATTAGCTCCTCCCTAAACATCCCATATAAGGGTCCCCATATAACTGGCTTGTCTTGCCCTATTAAGTCTTTCTCGATGGGAATTACGTAGTCGATGTTATCTCAATATAATAGTAACTAATTAGCCTTATCTCGATCAAAGATATATAGAAACTTATGGTAATACGTAGGGAGTTTCGTCCTCGGGTTTATCTTCATTTTTAGTACTAGGGCCTTCTCAATATCGGCTAAATTTATGGAGAATGCATTTAGGGTGGATATACTAAGAGGGGTCTCTCTTCTCTTCTATGCCCGCCTAATCAGGGCTAAGAATACTAATCTAGTTTACTATTGGATTAGGAACTTTGGATCTTGCCGGGCCTGACCCGGTTTCCTTTCTATCACCTAGTAGTCCACAACACCTATATATAGAGTGCCTCGCACTAGGTAAACCATAACATTATCGTTAATTATCCAGGACCTTCTAAGGATAACATCGTCTTCTTAGTTAAGAATAATATAAAAGAATAATCGGTGTCATTTATAGCTATTAATATCGATATTAACGTAAATAACGTAGCGGATTACACCAGGAACTATAATAGTGACTTACATCAAGTTCCGAGGTATAATACTAATACGTAATAAGCGGAGTTTCTTAGCGAAGGCGTCGCTAATTAGGGCGTATATCAAACATCCTATATCAACAAGGGCAATTATATAGCGTATCCCATTAATCCCAATATTAACGTAAAATAGGTCATAATCCATACTCTTTTTAACGACCTTCCATTCCTCCACAGCTTGTTCCTCCTAATAACGACTTTTACCAGGAGTTACTCTTTTCCCGAGTCCTCAGAGTCCTAATCAGAGCCAATATCTATTTCGCTATACTCTTTGGTCTTCCCTTTCGAGGTTTTGGTCTCCTTATCTTTCCAATCTCTAGGGCATCTCCATTATATATGCCCCTTCTTACCGCAATTATAGCATTTACGGGTTTCCTCTTAGCTTAACCTTCTTCGGACTAGTTTATCCTTAGCCATCCAGCTTACCTTAGTGGGTTCCCAATCCATCTAATCAGGTTAAGGTGATCCTATCCAACTATCCTATCCGGTTAGTAACTCAACTTTATTCTAGCCGGGTATTAGCAATCTCCTGTATTAACACTCACAGTAAGCTTAGTACAATTCACTATCCAACTCTAATCCTATCATCAGGAGCATCTAGGTATATATAGTATAAGCCGTTAGTTTATTAATTATACTAATTAAAGGGGTTCTTATTATAATATTTAGAGCTCTTTTTAGGTAATTAATCCTAACGTTATCCAGCTAGTGTCCTCCTCCTACTTCTACGAGCTCCTTTTTGAACTTAGGAAGGAAATGGGCAAAACTTTTGTTCTCCTTTTAACGTATTATTCTTAGTTGGTTAAGGGCTCATACTTCTGCGTTAAGGTCTACGTAGTAACCCTTTAGGTATTCTATAAATTATTCAGAGTTCTTCGACCCATCAGCTCCTCCCTATGAATAATAAGCGCTCACCATAGCTTGTGCAGTGTTTTCTAGTCTAAAATAGATATAGGTGAACACTACTAATACTGAACCAAAGGCTTCCCTATCCACACTTATCTTCCCTTTCATCTCGAGGTACCATTATTGAAATCTCTTATGTAATCCATTAAACTTCGGTGAATTGGGGATCTAATGTCTTAGTTATTTGGGAGGTGGTGCATAGGCCTGATCGGGTGGGATTGGTGTTATGGAGGGTGTAGGGGCTTTGTGTAATGTTAAGGTTGGGTACCTGGGTTCTACTAGGGTCTATTACAGTATTCGAATCTATTCTCGTTAAGCCTCTCGTTCAGCTACTTGGGTGGTCCGCATCTCCTGCAGCTGGGCTAATAACTAACCGATCAACTACACTAGCTGCTATGGGTTTCCGGATAAGTTAACGTTGTTTTCCATTATAATACGGTTATCGTTCCTTCTGCACGTCTTTATTTAATAATAACCATAGTATACTAATCGACGTTGTTAAGGTACTCTACTACGCGGAATACGTTTTTTCGAGTTTATTAAAACCTCCTAGCCCTGATCAGACCTCGCTGATCAGCTTCAAGCGTTCAGGGACCTTTAGGTTAACCCACTTGGGACTCTTTACTACTCCCACTAAGGTCGTAGACTTGCTTTTCGTCGATAATTATTTCCATACCCAGCGTACTCTCGTTATCTCCGATGATACTAAGATCTTGAAGATAATATAACGGTCCAAGTACGTATATTACAATTAATTATGGCGACTACTACAAGTATCTTCAAGATGAGAGAGAAAAGGAGAAAATGTCTTCCGCCCCACAGGACCCGTTTGCTCTGATCAGGCCTAAGGTTGATCCGTCTTAGGTAAGCCGGGCTTAGGTAAGCGGAGTCCATGGCTGAGAGGCTGCGAAGCCTCCAAGAGGGCCCAGCCCGTCACATAAAATACATTTCCAAGGTGGTAGGGGCTACGCTAGTACGACTTTTAAGGGGCTCGGCGTCTTCGGCGTCGGGATTCACTAAGTGCTAAACGTCGTTCTACTTAACTTAAAGCCTAAGTTATACAATCCAGAGAGGCCAGTCCTAACTTTTCTTTAAATACATAATCGTATCCATAACGAAGGATAATAGTAAGCGCTAAGATAAACAATTTGGGTGCTCGGTGGGCTTATGGGAGTTGGGTTCTTATGTGTAAAATGTAGAAGTAAGGGAAATTATAAGTGGGAAAAGTAGAAGTCCCGTGTAAATAAACTAAGGTCATAGTTAAGGGGTAGTTTACTAAGCTAGGCTCATAACTATGGTAAATATCTCACTAGTATGGGTAGACTTCATATGAGCAAAAAGTGATTATCTCCTTAAGCTACTAAGAAGGTTTATCCGCACCACTTAAATAGCTTCCGGTGCAATAACTAAGCGTCGGAAGCTCGTTACACAGGTCTCGGTGGCCATCGTGCGCTGCGCCACATAGGCAAGCCACGCGCCCGCCGCCACATTTTATTAATATAAATAAACTTTTTATAAATAAAAGTAACGTGGTTCATCATCAAGCAGGACACCATCATCGACCAGGACACTTTTCCCACCTTCATCATCCTCCAACTTCAACACATCTTTTCTTCCACTATATAATACCTAATACCTTATCCGAAAATAGGATTAATCTAGCGATTAAAGTAATTCGATCAACTTTATAATTAAGTATCCAATACATAATAATCATTTATAATATTCCTAAAACTACCCTTTATACTAGAATAAACGGTCAAACTACTAAAGCTGATAATACTAATATACGATTGAATTTAATAGAGACCGAGGAGGAGGTAATTATTTAATATATTATTAACCTAGATTCTCAAGGATTCTCACCTCCATGCGTAGATATGGAAAATATAGCTAATACACTACTCCAGAAGTGTATTTCCTAACCGGTCAGGAAGCACTAAACAGAACACTTTGTCCAGCGACGCCCAAAACTTAAGACGCAATTTTCTCGTATTTATAACTATTAGAGATGCCTCTACGAAGATCCTACGATTATTAAGCTTTGGTTTCGACTTATAGCTAATATGTAATTGAAATACGGTATTGTGTGTGTGTGTGTGTGTGTGTGTGTGTGTAATATTTAACGCCGTTGCTGGCCTCCCGAGGGGCATTCGGCGTGTAGGGCTACCAAAGATATCCTACAAGTCAAGCCTATTAGCACAGAATTTCAAGCCTTTTGCCCGTGACCACTATACGATAGGCCTCCAGGTTAGCATCACCTAACACCTAATAAAGCCTTTACCCAGACCTAACCGAAGGTTTCCCATAATATACCCTAGCGATAATTCACCATACCCGTCCCCCGTATTACAAACTCCTCCTATCAGTAGCCACAGTTCACCAGCAACTTAAACGGCTTCCGTGCATAGCTCCTCCTTCAGAAAATAAGTATAGCACTTCAAAGCACTCTTCGTAGTCATAGTATCTCGTTAGTATTAGGCGGCTATCCGTATAACCGGTAAGAGGAGGTACAACTTATTCCTCTTTATCCTATTCCACCAAGCTTTACAACGGATAAAACACAATTATAACTCTTCGAAGGGTAATCTTCTTTTATATAAGGGATTGTGTTAAGAGAGCGAAGCCGAGGAGTTGGTTAATAATGATATAATAGGACCTAGGAGTACCACTTACACCAGGAAAGAACCCATTTCCTTCGGGAAACTAAATAGAACCTCTACTTCGTCGATTAAAGACTTTATTTAACCTACGGAAGGCGATATCGAGTCGCCGGCGGTTTATTAGGTTAAATAATCATCGGCTCAATTCATAGGAAAAATTTACGTTATTAAGAGTTCAATTAGCACATAACCTAATCTACCCCAGCACATAGTGGCAAACCGCGGGGACTAGGGCCCCCCTTAGCACCGCACTAACAATACACACTAAAAGTAGTAGATATTCGGTTGAGGTTGATGAAATACGGTATTACGAATAAAGATTTTTATAATTTTAATGAAATTAGTTTTATAATAAGCATAATTCGGCCTAAAATAATTATTATATATTCTAATCGGATTAGGAAACTAAAAAAGGTTTAACTCAGTAATAGAGAATAGGTAACGGTAATTTGTTGTATTATTGGTGATGGTTATACGATACTGCCTTTTTTGGTGGTTTAGGGCTATTTCTATTTTATGAGTTAGTACTCCGAGGCCTAAATTCCGGATAACTAAGTAATTAAAATAACTTCTAATGGATAGACCGATAACGAGATTACCTTCTAATAACTTTAGTATTTCAATAAATACTCAAAATAGCAATTAAGAGGTATATATCGGATACTAGTCGTTAATAGCTATAAAAGCCATATTAATAGCGATTTCGAGGAGTATTATAAAGAAAACAAGATTATAACTATCTACTTACCTACTTATTTATCACATTTAACCTAACCTCTCAACGTTAATTATTATAGTATATTAAAATTAAGATATAGTTCTTAGATTAAGCACTTTATTAAGGCCCGGATTACTTATATCACTAAACCCGAATTCTTCCTCGTATTTAAGGCCATATTCCTTTAAACCTTTACCCAAGAAAACGTCCATAGGGGTTTTAGAGGGGCTAGGTTTATTCCTTATAACCCTTAAACTATCCTTTCTAAATTGGATATATAATTACGGACACCAACAACCCCAAACACCCCTATTAGGCTACCCGACCCTTGGGTTTCTAAAACACCTTAAACCACTAATAAGGCTATCTCTCAGTTTTCACTTATTAAAAAAAGAATCTCTAAGCATTAGGGAAGCTCACTAACACCAATTTATAAAACTACTAATAAACTTTTAAAAAATTTATAATATATTTCCTATATAGTTACCCTTATAAAAAAAGAGCTACGCTATCTTCGAGATGCAAATACGGCCCTTAGTAAGCGCCGTAGAGCTAAAAGAACTAGACTATAGGATAGAGGGGCACTAAAGGGGTCTTAGGTAAGGGATACTATAACTAAAAAGGGTATTATTAAAGAGGAAGGGCGTAAAAAGGAGGAAAACAAGGGGTCATTAAAGCGTCGTCGGATAGGTTCACGATATTATGGTATTTATCGCAAGACCGGCCATAACACAAGAACCTGTTTAAAGGTTATGGAAATAAGTAGTTTAAGTAATTCTGAGTAATTATAATTAATTTAATTGATTTTAGTTAAAATATAGAAGTTGTTAATAATGAAGGTGGGAAAAGTGTCCTGGTCGATGATGGTATCCTGCTTGATGATGAACTACGTTAATTATTTTTGAAGTTATTAAAACGATTTATTTATATTATTTAAATAAATTTTAGTGTACTAATCAAGTATTAAAAGTTTATTATAACGTATATAATAAGCGAGTGCTTTAGATAAGTGAGTAGCTCACGTAACTATAATATTCTATACTTCCCACTTTTAATACATATCCGTTCACCAAAAATAATAACATTATTAAATAAAGAAGCCCAGGTCATCCTAGTGATTTAAACTATTAAAAACACTCTAAATCTCAGTGCCCGAGCAATAACCGAAATCTATATAATCCCGTATATAACTTTACTTCACTAATTAAAGGGCACCTCATTATAAGGTGATATTATGCTTAATTCGCGGAATTTGATATCGCTTAAAGAGGAAAAGCTAGTCGAATATATTATTAATTTAAATTCCCAATTATTTCCTCCCCGGCTAGTTAGTGTAAAAGAAATGGTTAATTAACTATTTACTGACTATAGTATACTATTAGTCGGTAAATACTAAGTGTTTAACTTTATGAAGTAATAACTATAGCTCTGAATGCGTTTTTTTCGTAAGTATAACTATAAAAGAGCCTAATATGAAAGTCTCATCGTAATAAATACATAGTTTTAGTTTATAGTAAATATAATTATAAAGTATAGTATTTATGTCGGATCATAGATCGTGGTAGCTACGGTAGTCGTGCACGCCCTCTGCGCTAATCACGTAGATTTCTACGTGATTATGGTGAACGTGCTAAACATCTTAAGTATGTTAATCGTAGTTAACACAATGTTCAAATTTAGATAATATAACTTACCTCTATTATGTTTATGTGACAGTTAGTGGGTTTTATAAGGCGCGATTGCTGCAGTGGCAATAGCGGTTCCGCTTTTGCTGCCACAGTTTATTAAATAACTACATATATTACTATAGTAGACCCTTCTTATATATAAAACCCAACTAAACCCTTATAGTTCTAATACTAATTAGTAGTTAACTCTATAAATTCACTATTATACGATTTTTAATAATATAACCGTAGATCAGTGAAGTATAATAAAAAGAGGTGATCTTAAATAAAAGGATAATGCGGATTACTCCTATTCTTTCGTCATTAAATTGCGCTACCGAAAAGCCCTGGAAAGCACTGTAAACGGACAATGTGCGCAGGAGTGAGTAAGTATCCTCGTTGTGGCGAGTTTGCACGCGCGTACGAGGTTAAGTAGGAGAAGAAGGCTTGATCTATTCACTATCTGGTGGGTGTGTCCGGTAGAATAAATAGGCCGGCTCGGGGGCCAGGACATCACGTGAGTGCTGACTTAGCTAAGCATAGCTCTCAGACGTCTTAGTGGCCTAGTATGCTTACGATACACCCCCCAATTGCGCCACTAGGGCAATTACTTACATCAAAGTAACGGCCACCAGGCTCTTTTATATGTGTTCTAAATTAAATAATTCAATTAGAGTAATAACTCTAATGTCGCAAAAGTGGAACCACAATTACGGGACAGTAATTGTGGGCTATATCATGACACACCCCCCCAGACCGAGGAGAGAAGAGGTCTGCTGACTAAGCAATCAGCACCGGCTTACACTCGCAGCTGACAAGCCAGTCTTTGTTGACTGTTACTGGGTGCCGGCCGCTCCCAGCTGGCAAGTCTAACCTTCCATTTCGGTGACTTGCTACTGAAGCGAGACTGGGTGAGCACAACGAGGCTCGAACCCATGGCCTCTAGGTCGGCCCACATACTGCCACTTTAGCGAGGCGTTTAGCCATTCAACCAGAGGGCTCGTAGAGACAAGGGCTCATAACTGTCGCAAAAGTGGAACCACAATTACGGGACAGTAATTGTGGGCTATATCATGACATCTAATTAATTTAAATAAATTCCCTTGTTTTATAGTAGTCATAGTATCCGTGTTATATTATTATTTTAGGCTTTTGTATTTGTTTTTTTTTTATTGTAATATAGTTAAAAACTATAGTATCCGGGGTAATACGTACATCTTAGTTTATAAGAGAGGTTGTTCCTAATTATTATGTACCCTATATTCCCGACGACCTATAAACGAAGTGTGTACAGGTAACTAAAAGAAAAATTTTTCATTATCCACTACCTTTAAAAAACTTACTTTCCTTAGATCTTAATAAACCATTTTTTATACGTATTTTCGTTATGTTTTTGTCCCTTATAACTACTAATAGTTGATTTTTTTATATAAATCTACTAATTTAATACTATTGTTATACCTTATGTTAGTAAGTATTCTCTTCTTTTATGTTTCCTTGTTTTTTATATTGTTTTTTTAATAGTTATATTTTAGGTTTTATTGCTAAGGTTAGTGGTAAGAAGTCTGGTCGCGCCTTGCGCTTTACGCTCACCAGGGGTAATGCTTGTATGCTCACTAGGAGCATGGCCAGTCTCACCGTCACCTCACCCTCCGAGGCTCATTAAACGCACTATAACACTCACCATGAGCACTTCCTTTTCTCTGTGTATGTTGCCTCCCCTGCCCCCACCCCTACTCTCATACCGGCTCCTGTACTTATCGAGGACGATAAGGATGATGAGTATAATGAGATGTAGTTAGTCCCTGTCCCCTTGGGAGGCGGGTCCTCTGACCCCTTCGTTATCACCCCTAAGCCCGAGGAGAGCTCTACTATTACTAGTGTATATAAAAAGGAGGAGGAGAATAACTTTGTGGTACCCGAGGTTTCGAAAAAGGAGGAGGAGGTGGCCACTAAGGGCTTAGAGAACGATATTCCCTACTTTGCTTATGTCCATAATACTCTCCGAGGTAAGAAGTATAAGGACGAGGAGAACGTAAAACTCTATTACTACGCCCATATATATATACATATTACTAAGTATTAGGAGTACTACTATGGCCATTACGCTAATTATAATCTAATCCCTAAGGCCACTAAGATTACGGTTTTAGGCTTTTACCATATCCTTTAAGACCCTAATATTAATAATACCTTAAGTCTTTATATACTAGCCCAACTAGTATTTATACTAATAGTTTCCAGATGATCCAGTGTATGCATTTTACTATGTACTTCCTCCTTAACGAGGAGGAGGAGGAGGTCGTTATCCTAAATAATAATATAGAGATAGAGGATAAGTCCTCCCTTCTTTTTTCAGTGCCCGCTGCCCCTAAGGCCACACCTAAGAAGGGCACCCCTAAGAAGGTGGTTACTAAGAAGTCTGTTAACCACATCTCATCTCGCTGCACCTCCTAGGCTGTCGTTGCCTCTGTTGTGCCCGTTGTTGTTGTTGTTGACGAGGTTGTTGGTGGCTGTGAGGCCTACCTTGCCTTTGTTCGTAGTTTCCTTAAGCCCGGCTTCGAGGAGGCCTATGCGGTTGTTTACTATACTTTCCACCCCGATTAGGGGTTATGCTTGCTTTCTATGCCCTTCGGGGCTTCTAATACTTATATTTCGTACCCAATTATATACGTATAGGGGCCTTATACCTAAGAAAAGTTCTTACTTTACTATACTAGTGGTGTATATAACCTATGGGCCTGAATATAACTATTCTTTACTCATTATTACTTACCATACCTATTATAACTAATTTCCGTATATTATAAAAGTTAAAAAAACCTTTAAAATACTTAAACTTTGCTTTTAAGAATACTTTGGTGAATCCATTTATGGGTATTAGGTTTGTTAGTATACAAACCATATTAAACTTACCCTTAGCGTATTCTTATTTAAGTTATATATTATGAATATTTATATACCTTAAATGGGTTAATATCCGTTCATTTTTACCTACTATAAGCCTTATAATTTATTAATTATTATAATAAATCCTCTAAACATCTGCAAGGTTAAGTGAGAGGTCCTTAAAGAACCTCTAGAGAGCGATCATTTCTCTAATAATATCTAAGAAACTTAGAAGCTCTATTTTGGTAGTGGATATTATGATTATCGTTTATCTGGTGACCTTCTATATAATAGGTCCACTAAAAAGGGAGATTATAAAGCCCTATGAGGAGCATTTTATTACCTCATCGTCTATGAACAAGGCGGTACCCGCAATTAAAAGTATTTAAGCATCTCCCTCACCCCCTACACCACCATAGCCGATGGCAAGGTAGTGTGTACTAAAAAGGTAGTGAATGGCCTGATCCGCGGCTGCGAGATGCTCTGAAGAGGGGTTTGTTAGGAATAGGGAGAGTTTTTCCTGGAATTCCTTGATTTGAGCCCTTGTTGCTTGTCCCTTGTACAGTACGAGGCCTTCTGGTATAGGAGTATAAGGGGTTACAACGTTGTCTGCGAGGCCGAAGTGTTTAGTGACCTTCTTAATATAAGAATTGTAGACGAGGTAGATTTTATGTATTTCACGGTCCCTAATAATTCGTATTCCAAGGTACTATTCTATGGGGCCCTGGTCCTTGAGTTCCACCACTAACTTAATGCTATTAACAACTTTAGTGGCCGCTTTAGCGTTATCACGGTGGTTCATAACCAGGATATCATCTATATAGAATATAACAAAGACTTTGAGGTCCTTTATATAGAAAATATAAGGTTCCTCAGAGTATAATACTAACCCTATATCCATTAGGATCTTTAAGAACATCTTATACTAAAGAATAGGTGCATCTCAGAGCCCGTAAAGAGCATAAATAAGTTCAACGCACTTTCCAGGTTATCCAAAACCATCCAGAAATTCGTATACCATAAGTTCTCCATCTAAATCCATTTTCGTATTAAGAAATGCATTCACCATATTATACTAGTTGACTTCGAAATCGAATTAAGTGGCCACGGCCATTAGAGTTCTAAAGGAGTATACTATAAGGGTAGTGGTGTATATGTTTTATAGGGGATCAACCTTCTAAAGGTCTCCACGTACACATATCCGCACTTTGCAGCGTTCAAGGAAACCATCTTTATTGAATTTGTATATGAATACCCATTTTAAAGGGAGGGGCTTAGAGTACACTAATAAGCAGTCCATCTCCCTCTAAGTGCCTTTAGAAACGAGTTTATGGATTTCCTCTTCTGCCGCATCGATCCATTTAGTCCTTAATAGGTCTTCAATTTATTAGATATTCTTCTACTTTACCGGAGGTACTAATAAAATATCTCTATGGTATTTAAGGTTACCCTCAGGGTCTTTAATAAGTGTAGGTTTTATTTATTGTATAGGTCACTCTTCAGCAGCTCCGGCGATTATTAAATAAAGTGTTTTATATCCTAAGGCACTCTCTTATACCACCTTCAGCTGATCAGGCATAAAAGTAATAAAGAAATCGTACTAAGAGCTCCCATAAGGGATCCCTTCTAGGTTAATTACTATATAGTATAGCGAATAGGGGGCTTCTAAGTCTTCTAATGAAACCGGGCAGGGGAAGTGCGCGGCTCATCTTCGGGATGATGGTTAGGGCACGGCGACGACGACCCCTTATAAGGAGAGACTTTCTTTTAGTATTTTAGACCTGACCAGGCCTCTATACACAGCATAGCATACACCTCGGGAACCTCCTCGATAAGAATATTCACTCGTTTTGCCCATTTTTGTTATTAACATTATTATCGTGACCGTAGCGTACAATGCTTTATACGGAGGTCGGTTTACCACTAAGTAATAAGGCAACCTAGTCTCGGATACGCTTTTCCTGGTCTTTTGAGCTTATTCTAGACCTAATCAGGTCTAGAATACTCGATTCCCTTTGAAAGCAGCGTCCCTGAGGCTGTTCGGTACGAGTTAGTCACCTCTTTGGACCTGTGATAAGAGGTACGCAATTTGTGGTCAGTAGAGTGTGTGTATTGTTATTCGTATAATATATGCTGTTTATTATATCCCCTACTCTGTTTCACTAGTACCTCGTGGGTGAATTGAATACCCGATCTCCTTATTACCACTTATACTATTCACCCCCCTCCTCCTTAAAAAAGAATAACGAAGAATACGTAAAGAAAACGAGTAACAGGATCTCCTTTAGCCTGACCAAAAGAATAAAATACTTTTCGGTTAAAAAAAATCTGGGAACACTAGAGACCCTAAAAGATTGTTTTATATAACTATTAGCCCTCCCTCCCTCTTAACTAATATAAGCTAAACACGAACCCAATAAAGGAAAGAAAACACAAAAAGCTTCGAAACATAATTTAAACAACGGGACACTAGCCGATACGACCCGAGCAGACTAAAAAAAACACCTATACGATAATCAGAAAAAAGAATAACTAGCCGGAAGGACCCGCAAAAACGATAAATACGATGATGAATATTAGAATTTTTATTACTAATTCGTTTAATTTTGAATATTTAAGTAATAATAAGCGGATAAACGGATTGGTCTAGACATAAACCCTTAGCCTAATCAGTTATTCCCAGATGTCATAAATGGATTGCACGACCTTAACAAATTCAGAATATTAGGTGACCGGCCACCGATCAACATCGTAAATAGGGTTATATTTTATTAACCTAAGACTGTTATCAATTTTCACTAAGTAGACCTCCCTTCACTTCGGTCACTACGAGCAAGTAATCCTACGTCTAACCCTAACCACCACTGCCCTAGTAACCTTAACCGTTACTAAGGGACTTAAGTATATATTACTATGAACTCTATGAGAATTACAACCCCCAAAACCACTCCCCCCCCTTTCTTTTCCGAAAAACCATTATTTACCTCCACTACACCTAAACTCCGAATAAAAATAATAATTACTATAAATTACTAAACCTAATTAGCCGAATTAAAACATTACCATATCTACCTTTTTACCAGAATTGTTCAGGAATATATAACCCCGAGCCTTCGAAGAAGACGCTAAAGACGCTAGCCTAGATAACTTATTCAGCCCAGATCGAAATACGAAGGACAATAAAAGTAAAAGGATTAACAAAAATAACCCTTCCCTTACTCTATCTAACTCTAATTAGACCTCTAGTTTGGATCCTATTATCGACTTAGCGAGGATCATCTAAGCTATAAACTATAAAGGGCCCATTCTTAAAATACCTGCGCTAGGGACAAAAGGGGCTCCTAAGTTTACTAGTAATAATATTTCTAGTTTTTTAGAGAAGTTTAAAGTTTAAGTGGACTTAGTTAATTTCTCTAATTAGGATAAGGTGAAGGTTTTCCCCTAGTACTTAGTAGATGAGTATTAGGAAGTCGTTAAAGTGGAGATTAAGTTAATTTCCTAGGAGGCTGCGAAAAAGTATATACTTAAGATCTACGGTTATTTAGACGAGGATTATATTCTTAGATTAAATAAGTAACTCCGTAACTTTACTAAGGGACCCCTGATTAGGAATAATGATCTTAAAGGAGTAGTGAAACTCTTTTAGAAGGTCGAAAATATTAAAACTAAAGCTCTTTGTTGAAAAAAGGTGGTGATGAGTAACCCAGAACTAATCGAAACTATTGCATACTATTTTATAAAGACGGCGACGACTAATGTAGTCCTATAGATGAAAACGACCATAAGAGAATTATTTGATTCCGGAGATTTTAATAACTATTAGGACCGTTTACTTATTTAGATCGGCCAGGAATCCCGGTGGAGTAAGGCTTTTAGTGATAGTACTTCTTTGGACGACGATCCCTAATTAGTAGTGCAATAAAACTCTGGGCCTAATTAGGCTTATACTATACTTATAAAGTGAACTACGTCCCCCTCTTTAACTTAGTAATATTAGTTAGGTAAGGATATAATTATAATAGGCCCGGCTAGAATTGACGATCTCACCAATAAACTAGATACCCTCTAATTAATTATTTAAACTATAGAAAACCGTTAATAACAACCTGATTAAGTTTAGAATACCCCGTCCATATAAATCTATTACTAATTAGTGTACTTAATAAACTGGAATCCCTAGGGATCACCGTACTAGTAGGGCCCACCTCACCAGCTATATAACCCATAATCACCTGGACAACAACCCTATAATCCTATATAAAGGGGACCATCTAATTAGAATAAACTAGGGTTTATTCCCGGACTAGTGGGACGTTATTAGTATAATAGGTGCTTGGGTTAGTAATTCTAGTGATACGAGTAATTCCTAGAGGACGTTCAAGCTGGTCTATTCACGTTCTACGATAATAATTACTAATACGGAGACCTCCTTAACCCTCTAGGGGAAACTGATTAGGTCCCCGATTATATCGTTTTAGAAGCCTAAAACAAATATCAGCTTAATTGACTAGTAATCCTTGGATATCTAAAGAACTAGTAGTCGTTCCTAAGTATTGTAACCATAATGGGGACCGTTCTAAATAACTAAATCGGCTAACCCTTTTCTTAGTTGATATAAATACCCTAGCCGGCGCTTACTCCTAGTACTGTTGTATACGTATTAGCGTTCCTTCTAAGGCTTAGAACAGCAGTAACAATCCTAGCGACTTCCAAGGCTAAGACCTATACAATCACCAAATCGGGTAATAACATAGTGGGGATCCTCCCACGAGAAAACCGGGATAACCCTAAATAAATAAAGAAAGTTATCTAAAAAGGGATTATAAAACCTATTTTTTAAAGAGATAATAATTCGTTAATCTAATCCTATGAATTAGAGGTTAAAGAAGTTTTACGAAAAGGATCCGAGGTACTTCGTTCTTAAATAAAGGAGGTAATAATAATATAATACAATATTCTAATAATAGATTAATATAACTCTACGCCTAATTAGACCTAGGAAGTAGCGGACAATAACACTACAGCTGCCCAAGTAGCTCTTTAAAAGTTAGGTAGTTCGGTGTAAGTACCCAATTATATAACCATAAAAATGTGGCTAGTATACCATTTTCACATAACCAACTTAGCTTAGCAGCTGTTAGACGAGCAAATAACAAACGACGTGTACTTCCCGGTGCCCTTAGGCTTAATTAGCATTATCGATGACGAGCCTAATAAGAAGATTGTATCTAAGATCGTCGAGAAATACAACAATAGTCCCAATAAAGTGTATATCCTAGTGGTCTTCACTACCTTAGCTGAGCTATTCACCCCTATTATTAGAAGTAAAGAAAGGAATTATTTTCCTAGTTCCTGGATAACTCCTTATTTCAAAATCGAAATCTCGATAAGAGGCACTACACCTAATTAAAACGAGAAGATTATGGCCGTCCTGGATTTAGGAGTAATAACTAATATTATGAGTAACTAGTATATTAGGGAAAATAACCTATAAGTGATAAGGACGATAGTCATAATATAGACCCTAACCCTAAAAGTGAGTGGGTAAGCTTAATTTGACGGCGGTGTTATAAACCACGTATAAGTCGGGGAACACAAAATCCCTACAAACTTCTTTATAGTATTGGAAACGAAGATGAGTATTGTAAAGACCTCCTTACTTAGAGGACTATTCTTAATTATAGGACAACTCACCTAGGAATATACTAACGACCTAATCAGGGTAGTCCTTAGAATTGGAGATATTCGTATTCATATTCCTATGGGGTTTACGTAATTAGGAGTTAAAGGAGGAATAGAGTTCTACTTCCCCGATTAGTAGAATTACTAAGTAACCCTAAAAGAACAGGAAAACTAAAGCCTAGTAATAAAATTAGTGAATTTACTAGGGGAAAAGAATGGACTAACCCTAATTAGAATATTCTTAACTTAGAGGAAGGTAACAAAGTCTTATGTAACATGGACAAAAATATAGTAATCTCGGTTTTGGTGGTATTAGCTCACTAAGAGTTCTAACCACTAATTGACGCTATTTACGCTATTGTGCATATCACAGGCAAACATCCTAATAATTATAAGGGTTATAAAGTAGTAAGGATAATAAAAGTAACGCTGGATTAGGTTCTAATAACGAAGATCCTCCTAAGTGAAGCGACTATAAGGAAGGAAACCCGAAAACGAGATTAGTGTAAGCATAAGATCAACAAAATGCTAACTAGCCTTCTCTGCTCGTATTACACCTTTAAAAAAAAACAGAAGAAATGGGAAACCAAGAAGCTCGAAATTCTAAAAAAGCCCGAACCTAATCAGCCAACCACCACCATTACTACGATATACAAACATAAGGATCAGAAAATTCTACCCATTAACGACGTTCCACTAAACAGGATGACACCTAATAACGACCCCCTCTAAAAAGTCAAAAAGATGGAAATAGTTGGAATATAATCGAAAAAAGAAATTAACAGGTTTATAGGCCTGATTACCCCGAGATTCACCGAAACAAAGCTAGGATCACACCTCATAGACGAGAAGAAGGCAGCCATTCTGTAGAAGTGCCCGCACCTTAGATAAACTGAAAAGGACCTACTAAAAGTAATCCTATTAAACAGGGAAATGGCCCTCGTATAGGACTAGACCCATATAAGCAGGGTTAACCCCCTCGTAGCCCCGCCTTAAGAAATACGAACTATCCCACATAGCACTTAATAAGTGAAAGGTATCCTAATCCCACCAGCAATTCAAAATACAATACTAGAAATACTTTGAAACCGGATTAGGCGGAGAATACTTAAAAAAGGTCACACCGTATACAGAAATCCATAATTCCTAGTTAAAAAGAAGGACGGGAAATACCAACTCATTAATTCGGTCACTAAATTAAATAATATCACTATCCGAAACGCGTTTATTCCCCCTAACACAAACTCCTTCACAAAAGAATACAACGAGTATTAACTCCTTTTTATACTAAACTTCTTTTCTAGATATAATTAGGTCCCCCTCGACCTAGCCAGCAAAAATTATACCATGTTTATAACTCTATTAGGACTTCTCTGATTTTATTTCCTATTAATAGGATGGACTAACTCGGTAGCGTATTTTCAACGGATTATAATAAGAATTTTATACGATCTTATCTCATATTATTATAAGGCCTTCTTAGATGATATTATTATTAAGGGCCCAACTTCGTAGTATAACGAAGAAGAGATTACCTTTATTCCTAGTATACGGTAATTCATTTATAAACATTTAACTAATATTAACAAAATCCTAGTTAACCTCAAACTTTTGGGATACACTATGTTAGCCGAAAAATCGCAATGGGCACAGGAAGCAACGGTGATCTTAGGGTATCTATGCGGATACGACGGCCATTAACCTAATTAAACTAAAATTCGAAAAATCCAGGAATGGGCAAAGTGTATTAGTGTTATAGAGGTCAGATCGTTTCTCGGAATCGTTACCTTTTACCGTGTATGGGTAAAAGACTTTGCGATAAAAGTATGGTCGTTATATGACCTCCTCCGGAAAGGTGTACTGTTTATATAGGGACGTATTTAACAATAAGCTATGGACATCCTAAAGACCGCTTTAATGACCTCCCCTATCCTAATTAAATTAGACTATGGCCCCGAAGTTGGACAGATTATTATTTACATTAACACCAGCTTACTTAGGTAGGGTATAGTATTATGCTAATTCGTTAATAGCTAAAGAGTAGTAGCCCGGTTTAAAAATGGTATATAGAGAAGTATAAAGTTAAAATATAACTCCGGTAAACTAGAATTATAGGTTATTCTTATAATACTAAAGAAGTTCCGAATATATATCTACGGTGTGTATTTTACCCTCGAAACTAACACCAAAATCCTCGTCGGGTAACTAAACAAAGGGGCAAACAACCTACCCAGAGCATTATTAATAAAATAGATCGCCTAGATTCGCTTTTTCGATTTTAATATCAAATACGTGCTTAGTAAGAAGAACACTATAATTAACGGCCTATTGCGTAAGCCTCCTGGACCCTCTGATCAGGCCGAATACGAAGACCCTGAACGATTAGAGGAATTCATTAATACGCAGATCTACTTGTCCATAACCTACGCCTCCCAGCACCTGCAATCTATATTTTTAGTTATTCCGTTAAATTCACCACTTTTCTCGATGCCCAGAGACTAGCTAAACCCTGATTAGACCTGGTCGTTTAAAATATAATAAATTGTTTACTATTTAAGAACCCTTTTTCGATTGGATAGTGTAATATTAATTGGTTTTCGTAAATTTAAAAATAAAGCTTAGTTATATATATACCATGATAGCTACCTTTTCCACTAACTAACCCACTAATACCTGACCCCGTAATGAGTTATTAATAGTAGGGAGCTCTAATAGGACCTAATTAAGTAAGTTTATATGGAATTAGGTTATAGGGGACGAAATGTGATGTTTAATAGAGTTTTTAAGAACTACTTTTAGTAGGGAACTTATAATTCCGTTAAACGCAAAGTGGCCATATGCTTAACTTATTAAGTAGCTCGACCCGGTTATTAGGATAATTAATATATTACAATAACACCTATGGGACTGCCCTAGTTGAGGATTTCACTTAATATATAATGGATTAGTAAATAGGCTTTAATCGAGGTAAGAAATCAGCTCATAAGCTAGCCCAAAGCCCGTCAAGCGTTTTCCGTATCCTCGAAAATAGTAGCGGATTTCCTATGGGAAGATGTTATTTATTAGTATAGGATTTATAGAGAAATTATTATTAATAAAGGGTTTAAAAATAAAAGGGTAGTGGATAAGCTTAACTGAGTATATAATTACCATAAAAAAGTAATCTCAGCTTATAACACCAGGGCGAACGGGCTAGATAAGAAGGGACATTAGACGCTCGCATATACATTATTAACCTGGTCAGATGGAGGGAAGAAGAATTGGGGTACTATACTACCCACAACGTTGTTCACAGACCGAACATTAATTAGAGAGCTGACCAGATTTACGCTCTTCTACTTAGAATATGGTTACGAAGCTATTACACTGATCAAAATTAATACTCTTATATAAAGGATTCTGGACTAAGTAAATATCCGCACACCTAATTAGGAGCTTTTAGCTCGTATCAGAGCTTTCTAATAATTAGACGAAAACAGAGAAAAAGCAGCCTTTCGTATAACCCGGATCAGATAGCGATGAACAAATTAGTTTAATAAAGTACACAATAAAACCTTACGGTAACGACGGCTACAACCCGGAGATCTTATTCTCGTTTACAATAAAAAACAAATAATAAACAAATTAAAGGAATAAAAAATACACTACTAATGGACGGGACCCCTCCGGATCAAGTCAGTACACTTAGAAGTTAGGTTATATTAACTAAAAACGTTAACTAAGGATAAAATAATTATATACACTTATGGAGGCTATCGCCTAAAGAGATTCGTATAAATAAACAAAGGGTTATAGGAGTTGGAAGATCCGTAATAAGTAAAAATAGCATTTTAAGACGAACTCCGACGAGTCCTCCCCAATCTCATAAATAATACGAATACGGCCAACGATAACGACGATAAACCTAATCCAATCACATTAAAACTACTTATAAAATTACAAATGGAATAAGAAAAGTAGGAAAAAAATAGGGAAAAGTTAAAAAAGAATATAAAAGTATAAGAGTAGCTAAGTAAATAAATGGTAATTAACCTAAAGCCATTTACGGAAATAGAAAAAGCAAAATACTAGGATTTTACTAAAATAAAAGCTTAATTAGAAAAGTTTAAATTAATGTTTTACTTTATTTGAAATTGTTTATTACTTAAAATGTTTAAAATTTTATTAGGATTGGGGACGTATTTAGATGAGTAACCTAGGACGATAGCCTGGATAACGCATTCATGACCACCCATACCCTGACATCTCCTTGTATTTGGCTGTATTTCCTCGTTATTTGGGACCTGATTAGATGCGTCTGCTATCATTAATCAGATATCTCGGTGCATTTCCCTGCATTTTACTATATTTTAATTATATTTCCCTTCATAAAACGACATAGTAGAACATATAAATAAGACATAAACACCACAACATTACCTTCTCTCAACATTCAACATCATTTAGCGTCGTTTTCCAGGTACTTTACCCCTAATTAGACATTTATTTAGCTTTTTCTTTATTTTATTTTTGTATTTTGTTGGAATTTATGAACTAAGTAAATATATATAACATTAATATAGAAGTTGTTATTATACTTTTTAGGAGGGAAAACCTTTTAATAAAGGATTAGTGGAAATATTTTAGGGATAAGAGAGTAATATAATATTAGCCCTTCCTTTTATTCCTTTCCTTTATTCCTTTACCTAATTAACCCGAATCCTCCCCTATTATATCCTTTTTTTTTATATATTAAGAATTATTACCGAAAAAAGTTATATCTAAGATCGATTTCGTATAAAACCGTTTATACGTTTATTTTTGAGATTTAGTAAGGGCAGCGAGGTCTTCCTAAAAGTAGTGCTTTGAGTTAACGGAGGAGATGTTTTCAGGGATAGCTGATCCGATTCCACTACCCTCTATACGAAGAGAACTATTAGCAAGTTGGGCACCGTACTTATATTATATGTAAAAAGCGGGGTTGTAATAATCGTAAACGGAGTTAGTTTTATAGAATAAGTAATTAAAATAGGTATTCTAGTATTCACTGGGAAGAAAAACGTATTCCCAAAAAGGAGTTATAATAGTGCCCTAATTAGGCCCGTAAAACAATGTACACCAGTACTCTTCGTAATAATAATAAAGAACCATATTCCGACCACCAACTCTGTGAATAACGAGAGCAGCCCTAGCGTTTAGCCGACCATTAAGCTTCTAAACGATGAACCCGAAGTAACCATTATAGGAACACAAAACAAAGACCCGACGATTAAAAATACTATTCTTAGAGTACTTTTTTATAATTGTTGAGGGATAAGACGTAGAGAGCGAGAACTAGAACTGTTAAGCTACCTTAGTACGAGTATTATTGTACTCAACGGTATTAGTGAACTGAACTTCGGTATAAAAGTGACTAATGGGATCTTTGAGTTGGTATTAGACGAGGGAAGTAGTGATCTAATACTCTGATTAGGTCTACTAAAAATAAGAAATTAGGAAGGAATAATATATAATAAGGTTTACGGGGGTAATGGTAATAAAAGAATTTTCGTCCTTTAGAGGATTATAATTAAGTAACTAAAGAGCTTCTGTAATAGGAACTGTTCAGTTGCACTTATGGTTAATGTCCTTCGGAGGTATACTATTGAGTTATAAAGCACTAGATTAGGTTAAGGAGCTAAGATTAGGGACGTAGTAGTGGTTATTATAAAGAAGAAAAAGGTGGAAGAAAAAGTGCCCTCTTATATTAGCCCTAAGGGTAGCATTAATTCACCAGAGGACCTTCTAACTTAGCTAAGGAACCACAATAGGCATCTAATTAGATGAAAAGGGATTAACCCACTTCCTTTTAACACACTCTTTCGTCGGAAGGAAGGGTACACAAAGTGACCTACCCTTCCCTTTTCAACTCACGAGACCACCTACTTTTCACCTAGAGTTACCCTTAGCTCTGATTTAGGAATTAACTCACCCTATACTAATAAACAAATAACCCACCCCTCAACCCTCACCTCTTATCTTCCACTTCCCTACAATAAACCCAACCTGATTAGAAACAAGGCTTCCTTCTCGACCTACTTTATATAATTATCGTTAACTTCTCTACTCTTTTTATTACACTACTTATGCATAAGTATTATTATATTGGTCATCCCGAACTAAGTTAACTTCTAGGATAACAACTATACTAGGACCCTTCTTCATAAGTTCATAACCATAGGACTCAACCCTATTCGACAATTTGCGCTTAATCCAGCATAAGGAAGTATTATAAAACCTAAAAATTCCCGATATGTATTATTAGTAATACTTTAACTATTCACCGGGGTTACGGATCCTAATGGGTAATATATGAACTCCGTGTACCCGTAAAATATACCCATATTAGATGATAAAACACCAATTCCGGCTCCCTCGTGGCTTCCCGTATAAAGTTCAGAAGTAATTACGACTTTATGAACACGATGGGTGGCCGGTTTCGATAATTAGGGACGGTGGATGGGTTAAGCCCCGAATATGGCTACCCGTATTCTTAAAGATTATTATAATATGTAGGGGAACATTATATAAAGGGATTAACTTAAATACAGGAAAGTGGAAGCTATTACTACGATAACTTAGCGAGATCTAAAAGCCCTGGGCATTAACATCGAGATTACTATACAACCCTAGAGAGACGTACCCTTAACCCCTTAATAACTCAGACCATACTCCGACCAACTAAAAACACATATCCACGGAACTAATTTAGTTTACTTTATTACGGCCTATAGCGGAAATTACTTTATAAGTGTCTTCGTTAACTAAGTCTCAGGTTACACTTTTTAGTTTAATAGTATGTGGAGCACAGGGTTTTCAGAATAACGGTTTTTAGTTAATATACACAACTTAACGTCGTAGTATCAAGCCATAGGTACTGGATCTAACCTAATCGGGGTCATTCGAGCAGCATCGGGCATCGTTAATACGGTCCAACAGCCTAATAGCTATAGGTATGGTATCTTCGTAGCGGAATAGCTTCGAATTATTTTTCGAGAAAATCACAACACACCGCAAGTAGCACATTCCTAGACCCATTACTCCACCACTAACCACATTAAAACCATATACCAAAGGTGGATTAGCTGGATTACCCAGGAGTTTTACAGCGTAAGAATAGATCATAATCTTTACAATAAACCTCACTAGTCCATTAATAAATACACTATTACCACTAATAAAAAACCGAAAAAGGCCTCTAAGAAACCACCTCCACCTAATTAACCTTAGAACACTAATAATAACCCACTATCGATCACCAGCAATACTAATTCCAATACATCTTCAGGCCTATCTAACCCACTAAACAATTTACCCAACAAACCCTTCTTCTCTTAATTACCACAACCAGAGGCGACCCCGACGTCCCCTTACCCGTACAACTTAACCACCTTAACATAAGTAGCCCGAAGACGAGCATAGGACTACGAGGTTAATCGGGAGGTCCTCGTACACGGGTATAAGACTAAATACCAAAAACGGAAGAAGGTCACGAAGGTTAACTACGAGAAGATTACTGACTACACCAGGGAGGAGTTCATAAACAGGATCGACGACCTATACTAATTTATAGTATACTAAATAAGAGCCTAGGAGCCGTTCCTTAAACCCATTAGACCTAATTAGTAGTAAGGATATAACCGGAATAATATGGTGGTATACTAGAACAAAGTAGTAATAGTAGAGAAAGTGGAAAGGGAGTATTAAAAAAGGTAGGAGGAACCACCTAAGGAAGACCAGAGGTATGGTCTTCATAACCAATACACCTAATTAGGTTTTATATATACTAGTTTCCTTTTCTTTTTTATTTAACCTACCCGTTTATAGGATTATCTTAGTACGCTGGAGCTTAGAACTAAGATAAGGGGACGATTAAAACCGGGCAGGGGAAGCGCACAGCTCATCTTCGGAATAATGGTTAGGGCACGGCGACGACGACCCCTTATAAGGAGAGACTTTCTTTTAGTATTTTAGACCTAACCAGGCCTCTACACACAGCACAGCACACACCTCGGGAGCCTCCTCGACAAGAATATTCACTCGTTTTGCCCATTTTTGTTATTAACGTTATTATCGTAACCGTGGCGTATAATACTTTATACGGAGGTCGGTTTACCACTAAGTAACAAGGTAACCTAGTCTCGGATACGCTTTTCCTGGCCTTTTGAGTTTATTTTAGACCTGATTAGGTCTAGAATACTCGATTCCCCTTAAAAGCAGCGTCCCTAAGGCTGTTCAGTACGAGTTAGTCACCTCTTCGGACCCGTGACAAGAGGTGCGCGACTTGTGGTCAGTAGAGTGTGTGTGTTATTATTCGTACAATACATGCTGTTCACTGCATCCCCCGCTCCGTTTCACTAATTATAGGAAAGCGTTAAGATCTCACCTTAACTCCCCCCTAGAGGCCTCTTTTCAGGTTCCCTCCCTTCCCACAACTCTAAACCTCACACTAAACCAGGTAAATAATCCATAAACCTTCCAGTAATACTCTCTTTTCACTTTTGGGGCATTTTGGTCGGTGAGTTGGTCAGAGGTCTAATTAGCTGCGAAGGGCTGGTCCTAAGCCTTGTCTCAACCGAAAGGTAGCCAGCCAAATACTGTTTATTTCAAGCTGAAGAGGAAAAGGGTAAACTACGATATAGCGCGAAATCTCTGCTTCCTAGGGGGTGGGCGCTAGTGGGGCACCGGTGGGGCACCAGTGCGAGCACGGGCATAGCCCGGGCATAACCACCGGGTTCGGCCCGTAATACTACCCCCCTCCTCCCCCCTGCGCGGCCTTTAGTTCCTGGTTAGCCTCCTAGGGGGTACGTGCATATACGCTGCGTCTCCGTTGTTCTCTAATATCGGCCTATAACGCTCCTCGTAACGGTCTAGCACCTCCGTTTCCTCTATAGCACCGGCTGGCTCCCACGTAGGGTTAATATAACCCTCCCACTTCACTAGGGCTTCACGTCTTCTCCCTTTACCCACCATTTTCCATCTAATAGCGTAAATCTCCTTTATTTACTACTTATCCTCGTTATCTACTTCCCTAATAGGTGGTGGTTAGTAATCCAACTGAATTTGGCCTAGGAGGGGGTTACCAACTGACCTCCGGAGGACGTCCACGTGGAATCGCAGGTAAATCCCTCTTAACACATTCAACTCCACTATGTGTATACTCACCACCTTAGTAATTTAGTATTAGTGGTATAGTTATATAAACTTTTTACTCGGGTATGGGGACTTATAATTTATAACGTTAAACTAGATTATATTACTTACCCGGTACTTATCCACTAATAACTAGTGATGGTTAGTACTTAATTCGTAGTGTTACTACGTTAAGGTTATTATAGTCTAGGTAAATGCTATAACGTCCTTTATTTTGGCCACTAGTTCATCTACGACCACTTTCCTACAGCTAAGTGGTCCCTCATTATCTTCTTCTATAACCAGTAACGGGTTAACGTAATACTCGTATTCTATAAAAAACAAAGAGACACCGGTTACTAAGCTAGTTTTATTCCATAGGGCCAATTACACCATAAGAAATAACCCTCCCTAATTATCCTAAGCCTAGGTAACGTAAACCCGTAAAATAACCTAAACCTCCTAGTTTATATACTTTATTCCCTTATTAGTTTATAGGTAGTAAATGGTACTTAGTAATTAGGTAACCCCGGTTAACTTATAGAACTCTTATTAAAAATCATTAACTGTCATGATATAGCCCACAATTACTGTCCCGTAATGGTGGTTCCACTTTTGCGACAGTTATGAGCCCTTGTCTCTACGAGCCCTCTGGTTGAATGGCTAAACGCCTCGCTAAAGTGGCAGTATGTGGGCCGACCTAGAGGCCATGGGTTCGAGCCTCGTTGTGCTCACCCATTCTCGCTTCAGCAGCAAGTCACCGAAATGGAAGGTTAGACTTGCCAGCTGGGAGCGGCCGGCACCCAGTAACAGTCAACAAAGACTGGCTTGTCAGCTGCGAGTATAAGCCGGTGCTGATTGCTTAGTCAGCAGACCTCTTCTCTCCTCGGTCTGGGGGGGTGTGTCATGATATAGCCCACAATTACTGTCCCGTAATGGTGGTTCCACTTTTGCGACATTAACTTAGTTCAACCCTCTATTACTTATAATTAACTAAGGTATCCCGTAGAAATGGTAATAGTTATAGAGGAACCGCTGAGCATAAGATACCGTATCCATAATCTCCATCTCTTCTAGTATTAACGCTTTACTTAGCTAATTAACTATAACCCACATATAATAGGACTTCTTCTTTTTTATTAATAGTAGATTAATAATAAAATCCATTAACAGGTCACTACTTATCCGAAGGGGGATAAGTAGGGGCTTAAGTAACCCCTTCTTAACTTACCTCTAAATATAAATACCACCATATACATAGCAGTTCCTCGTAAACCTTTTAACTATCTAAGAGTACCCCGACCAATAAAAGCGTTAACTTATAATCTCGAATATGCTATTACGCCCTAGGTGACCACTAATACTAGAATTATAGCACTCTTATATAACCCTTATCTATAATAGGTTTAAAGGGTCGTTATTATTTTTTCTTCTAGGAACCCATATTTTGTCCTAGAACGTTAACCTCTACTACTTATTAATTGTATATTCCGTGATCTAGACCTTTAACTATAACTCTAGTGGGAAGCTGCGTTATCCCTACTTCACCACCTCGTAAACTTAGCGGTATAATCTGTCTTCTTCAATAATCTGGTCCTAAAATATTTATAACTCACTATTATTTATGAATACTATTATATATAGGAGTACTAGTAAGTTATTTATAGTATAGCTCACCTAGGGAGTACTAGTTCCTTCTTTTGGGATAACGTGGTTAAGTATTAATTAGAGTATACGTCCCTATTCTCTCTTATCGTCCTAGCCCTGGGGGGCGTCCTACTCCCTCCGAGAGAGGGCATCGGGGACTACTACTTCCTTTCCTAGCCAGTACTCCAAATAAAAGTCGTATTAAGTTAACTCTTTTGTTCACCGGCTTTACTTCTCGGTGAGGTACTACTTTATTATAAAGTATTTAAGGTTTTTATAATCCATAAGAATCTTAAAATTACTTATACTTCGTAGTTCTATTCTCTAGGCCCTAAGGTATACGAGTACGGTGAGTAGTTCCTTATTATAGATAGGGTAGTTATACTTAGCTGGTAATAACTTCTGTGAATAGAACGCAATAGGGTGCTGGTGCCCATCGGAGTCTTCTTATATAAGGGTACTACCTAAAGTAAACCCTGAACAATTTATTTCCACTATTGTTTTTCCTTTAGGGTCAAAGTAGCGAAGCACCGGCTCTATACTAAATAGTTGTTTAAGCTCCTGGAATCCTTCTTCCTAACTAGGTTCCCAGTGGAACATAACCGATTTCTTTATAAGCCTCGTAAAGGGCTTAATAATAATAGTATAGTTAAGTATAAAAATACGATAATAATTCATAAACCCAAGGAAACTTCTAACCCCCTTTATAGTTCTAGGGGGTAGTTACTTAGTAATAGCTCTTAACTTTTCGGGGTTATATAAGATCCCTTTTTTAGTAGTAATAATAAACCTAATATACTTCACGGTTTTAACTAAAAAGGCACACTTCTTAGGGTTTAGTTGTAGTCCGGCCTTTGCTAGGCGCCGGAGGACCACCTATACCTTCTCTTTATGCTTTTTCTTTGATCTAAATGTGTAAATTAGGATATTATCTAAATAAGTAATAATAAAGTCGTTTAAGAAATCTTAGAGAGTTATATTAATATACTATTAGAACGTAGTTGGGGCCCCGGTGAGTTTAAAGGGGTAAATTAACTACTCGAAGAGTCCATATCTTATACGAAACACTATCTTCTTAACGTCTTCTTCTACGATCCGAATCTTATAGAACACAGCCACGACGTTAAGTTTCGTATACTATTACATAGTAGTTACCCGTTAAAGGGTCTTTAATATAAGTGGTAATGGATAATAATCCTTCTTCGTAATACTATTAAGGGCTTAGTAATTAACGTAGAACCGAATTCCCCCACCAGGCTTCTTAATAAACAACACTAGGGCACCCGCTGGCGAGCTGCTGGCTCGAATAAACCCTTTGTCCAGCAGGTCCTTTAGTGTCTTCTTTAGGACCAAGAGTTCCTTACGGGATATCCCATATAAGGGTCCCCATAGAAGTGTAAGCTCTTAGCCGTGAGCATCCTTAATAAGGGGAATCTTATAGTTAACCCTTAGCCTCCTAGGGGGTACCGAGTACACCTTCTCTGGGTTAAATAAATCTCTAAACTCCTTATAAACCCAGCTTAGGACGAGTTCCTTTATATCCATAAACTTCTTTTCTTTTAGTATATCCTCGATGTCCCTTAAATTCATAACTATAACCTAGGCCTTTAGTGCCCTTTAATACTTTACTCGTTAATATATAATTATAAACGTAGGGGCCATTAGTAATTGGGTTATACGAATTTTTTTTATAATAACTAGTTCTTCCTAATTAAAAAAGTATATATCTACTCCTCCTTTACCATAGTATACCCGTTGGGCAACGGCGTTATATACTACACAGTTTACTTCCATCTATGGCTTCCCTAGGAATATGGGGGGGTCTAGGCCCTTTACTACGTATACGTAAACTTTCTAAGTATAACCATTTAATTCCAGATTTAGGATAACCATACCCTGGGTATCACCAGGTGATAACCCGTCTTATGTATACCCTCATAAAGTACACTTTTTCCAATCCATTAACGGTAATTGGAGACATCTAAAAAGAGACTAATCCACCATTACGTAGACGTCATAGCCAGTATCGATAAGGGCGTGTATTAAGTGTCATTTATTAATCCTTACCTAAATAATAGTTAACCCTTAACTCCTCTATTATTGCTCTTCTTAGTGGGACTCCTATCCTTTGGCTTCCTCCTTCGTCGGCTCTGGTACCCGACTTTGTACCAGAATTACTCTTTTCCCGAGTTATCCTCATTAGAGGAGGTATTAGTGGCCTCTTAGTCCTCTTTTTTTAACCCGGGATCCTTTTACTTTTTTATTACCTTAATATAAGTGACCTTTACTTACTTAGGAACCTTCTTCTAATAATTCCTAATAATATAACCTTCTTTGCTATAATAAAAGCATTTACGGCGGTCCACTGGTGGGCTACCCAAGGAATAGCGGCGATAGTGGTCCTTCTTCTCCCTTCGAGTCGATAAGGTATGGGTAACACTAGTTATCTGAACATCTCCATTGTAATCCTTCCGTGGAGGAGCTGGGGTTAGGGACCAGCGATACTCCCGTTTAATAGTAACGGGTATTATATACTCTAATTTCTAGGTAACGTCCTATACCCTAATAAATTACTAAGTATACTCCTCTAATAAGGAGATGGTGATTAGGTGCTCCTTTAAGCGGGAAATAAGGGTGTTTTCTAATATAGTAATCTTAATAGTATCGAGTTATATACTACCTCCTATATTTACTATTATTCGTTTAAACTTCGGTAAAAAAATAACCAACTTCTTATTATTTTTCTAATAGAGAATTTATAGCTGGGCTACGGTTTAGGGTTAAGTGTTCAGGTCTTAGTAGGTCTTATCGAGGTAAAATATAAAATCTTTGGGGTTACGTTAACCTCTAGGCCCCCCGGCTATGTAGAACGTAGTAACCACCTATTAGGGATTAGTGTTTAAATAGGAGTTAATTAGGTACTATAGTTCCTAGTTAATAGGGTAGAATGCTTTGTCCATGGTGATCTTATCCCTTATTTACTACACCTAAAAAGGGTAATCCTTCCACTTCCCCGAGAACTTTAAGGGTATTAATAGTAGTTTACGGTACATCGGTGTTTCTATTATAAGGTAACGGCTACCCACTAACGGGGCTTCGGTGCCTGCATCTTCTATAAGGGTTAGTATTATTACCCCTAAACCTCGACTTCACTCTAGCTTATTAGAGAGCTTAGTAATCCTTACTTATAGGGGCCCGAAGGCCTCGTTTAAGGTTAATTATAATTAGGCTTATAGTTTATTAGTTATTATATTAGCTAATATCCTCTTTTTAATTAATGGGGAGTTGTGTTTTACCTAACGTCTAACGTTCATCGATTTATTATTAGGTAGCTGCGCTTAACTTAGGATTCCACTTTGTAACCGGTAAGGAGCTATACTTAACTTAGTAATATCTTATATAATAGATAAAACTGAGTTTGAAATATGTGAAGGGCTGGTCCTAGGCCTTATCTTAACTGAAAGGTAACTAAATATTGTTTATTTTAAGCTGAAGAGGAAAAGGGTAAACTACGATATGGCGCGAAATCTCTGCTTCCTAGAGGGTGGGCGCTAGTGGGGCACCGGCGGGGCACCAGTGCAAGCACGGGCATAGCCCGGGCATAACCACCGGGTTCGGCCCGTGACATTAGCCACCTTAAAATCCGTCCTCTCTACTTTTTATAGGTTATCTAGTATTATACTTAGTTGAGTATTACTATTAGATAGGGTAGTCTCCGAAAGGGTAAGTAAACTTCGTACTTCCTCGGTATCTACCCCGATATCTCCAATTTCTTCTATCACCACACCTAGTATGCTCTTAGGGTCTGGTATAAGCTTAGGTAAAACTAGATTATTATTAACTTTTATTTATAGTAGTATCCCTTATTTTATAACATCTTATAAAATACCGGTAACCGTATTTTCTTAGGTAGGGTTATCTTCCTCCTCTTATTCATATGTCCTAAGGGCCTCGAGGACCATACTCGGGTATAGGTCCTCTAATTTAATTTCCTCTAATAGAATTTTCACTTCTTCAGTGGTTATAGTAGCCATATTATTAATAGGATTATAAAAGGAGTATTTATTAAAGGTGATATTATATAAGATAATAACCCAATTAAGCGTGGGGATCCATATTCTGAAAAGATTATGTGTATATAGGACATATCCTATGAGGTATCCCACGTATGCTTATGCCTTGACCTTGAATTCTCACTTCTCGTGACCTCCCTCACACACCCAATCTAATACATAGACCTTATACCCGTAGGTGTAGAGGCCGCCTAGTTCAGGACGCAGGTCTTAAAATAAATAGAAAACTAGGTTTTTATTATATTATCTAATATACTATTATATACACTCTACGTAAATCTAATTTAGCAATTTCTAGCCCTTTAACACCCGAGGGCAGTTATTATCGATAAATATAACTACTATCACAACTTCTAATCACAGTTTCTTTAGTAGGCCAGCGCTAATTAACATTATAAATACCTTATTAATAATATAATATCCTACTCTTTTACCATATCCCATAAACTCTTTAGTATTAGCTGGTGGGAGCTCAATATCAATTCCTATACACTTTACCTAATACTCGTATTCTATTTCACCTTGAATAATAATTACCACATACTCAATGTCCTACCTTATTTTACAGACGGATAGGCCTGTCTATCTTAAAATCCAAGCCATATACGTCTATAGGGCTTCAAAGACTTCGGCGTACGTTTTACACATTATTATGAACCCCTAGGATATATTAGTATATTCGTTAATTATCAGCAGTAACCATGAGGTGTTCCTATAACCACTAGGGTAATCGAAAAGGTCCCAGGAGATACACTAAAAAGGGCATAGGGCTACATCTTCCGAAGGTCATCGGGATATTATTTAGTAAACTTTTACCTATAAACAAGCTTAGTAATTAATTTTTATAAGAGTTCCCTTAATTTTCACCCCCCTTATTACAAAAACTAATTTCCGGAGAGCATTAGGGCCTAAATAACTAATGCAAAGGTGCTAAAGGGTGGTGTCCATAACATAATCAGGCCTAGGCTCCCTTAAAGGGCGATTACGGTGAGAATTTATTAGAAATATAATTATAATAATATATACCACGCTTATAGGAATATTTAACAAAGGGTAATTGTTAATAGGGATGTATTCAAATAGGACTATGTTATGCTCCCATTTGAGTTATCTAAGGATCACACTCTTTAAGAGGTTTCCATAGTAGAAAGTATAATCTTAGCTATAATACCAGATACTAAACTATTTTAAGAGTATTTTTAATATTATATTAATATAAAAATCCATTATATACACTATATTCTTTAAAATAAGGTCCTCGGTAATTAGGTTAACGTGGTTCATCATCGAGCGGGACACCATCATCAACCAGGACACTTTTCCCACCTTCATCACTAACAACTTCCCTATCTCAACCAAAATCAATTAAATTAATTATAATTACTTAGAATCACTTAAACTACTTATTTCCACAACCTCTAAACAAGTTCTTATATTATGAACAGTCTTATAACAAATACCATAATATCGCAAACCTATCCAACAACACTTTAATAACCCCTCGTTTTCCTCCTCTTTACACCCTTCCTCTTTAATAATACCCTTTTTAACTATAGTATCCCTTACCTAAGACCCTTCTAATACCCCTCTATCCTATAGTCTAGTTTTTTTGGCTCTACGGCGCTTACTAAGTGTCACGGGCCGAACCCGGTGGTTATGCCCGGGCTATGCCCGTGCTCGCACTGGTGCCCCACCGGTGCCCTATTAGCGCCCACCCCCTAGGAAACAGAGATTTCACGCTATATTATAGTTTACCCTTTTCCTTTTTAGCTTAAAATAAATAATATTTAGCTACTTTTTAGTTAAGATAAGGCCTAGGACCAGCCCTTTGCATATTTTAAACTCATTTTTATTTATTATATAAAATACCACTAGGTTAAGCATAGTTCTTTACCGGTTATAAAACGGAATCCTAGGTTGAGCGTAGCTCCTTAATAATAGATCGATGAACATCGGACACTAGGTAAAACGCAGCCCCCCACTAATTAAGAAGAGGATACTAGTTAACACAATAGTTAATAAACTATAGGCCTAACTATAGTTAGCCTTAAATAAGGCCCTTGGGCCCCTATAAGCGAGGATTACTAAGCTCTTTAATGAGCTGGAGCAAAGCCGAGGTTTAGGGGTAATATTATTAACCCTTATAGAAAATATAAGTACCGAAGCCCCACTAATGGGTAGCTGCTACTTTGTAATAAAAATACTGATGTATTGTAAACTACTATTAATACCCTTAAAGTTCTTGGGGAAGTGGAAGGATTACTCTTCTTAGGTGTAGTAGATGAGGGATAAGATCGCTATGGATAGAGTATTTTATTTTATTAATTAGGAATTATGGTACCCAATTAACTCCTATTTAAATACTAGTCCTTAGTAGGTGGTTACTACGTTTTACGTAGCTGGGGGGCTTAAAGGTTAATGTAACCCTAAAATCTTTATATCCTATTTCGATAAGACTTACCAAAACCTAAACACTTAACCCTAAGCCGTAGCTTAACTATAAACTCTTTATTAAAAAAATAATAAGAAGTTAATTATTTTTTTATTGAAGTTTAAACGAATAATAGTAGATATAAGAGGTGGTGTATGACCCGATACTATTAAAATTATTATATTAGAAAATGCCCTTATTTCCCACCTAAAGGAGCACCTAATCACCATCTCCTTATTAGGGGAGTATACTTAGTAATTTATTAGGGTATAGGACGTTATTTGGAAGTTAGAGCGTATAACACCCATCGTTACTAAATGGGAGTATTATTGGTCCCTAACCCTAGCTCCTTTATGGAAGGATTGTAATGGAGATGTTCAGATAATTAGTGTTGCCCGTATTTTATTGATTCGAAAAAAGGAGAAGGACCACTACTACTACTACTCCTCGGATAACCCGTTAATGGACTATTATAAATACTTTTATTATAATAAAAAAGGTTATATTATTAGGAATTACTAAAAGAAGGTTCCTAAGTAGGTAAAAGTTATTCGTATTAAAGTGATAAAAAAGTAGAAGGATCTTAGGTTAAAAAAAGAGGACTAAGAGGTTATTAATACCTCCTTTAATAAGGATAACTTAGAAAAAGAGTAACTCTAGTATAAAGTTAGGTATTAGAGTTGATGAAGGAGGAAGCCAAAGGATAGGAGTCCCATTAAGAAGAGCAGTAGCAGAGGAGCTAAGGGTTAGCCACTATTCAGGTAAGGATTAACAAAGGACACTTAACACATACCCTCATTAATACTAGCTACGATGTCTATGCAATGGTGGATTGGTCTCTTTTTAGACGCCTCCGACTACCACTAATAGATCGGAAAAAGTGTGCCCTACGAGGGTATACACAAGACGGGCTATCACCTAGTGATGCCCAGGGTATGGCTATCCTGGATCTGGAATTAAGTGGTTATATTTAGAAAGTTTATGTATACGTAGTAAAGGGCCTAGACCCCCCCATATTCCTAGGGAAACTATAAATAAAAGTGAACTATATAGTATGTAATACTATTACTTAGTGGGTATACTATGATAAAAGAAGAGTAAATGTATACCTTTTTAATTAAAAAAAAACTAATTACTATAAAAGAGATTTATATAACCCGATTATTAATGGCCCCTACGTTTATAATTATATATTAACAAGTGAAACACTAGAGGGCACTAAAGGCCCAGGTTATAGTTATAAGTTTAAGGGATATCGAGGATGTATTAAAAAAAAAGAAGTTTATGGATATAAAGGAACTCATCCTAAGCTGGGTTTATAAGGAGTTTAGAGACCTATTCGACCTGGAGAAGGTGTACTTAGTGTCCCCTAAGAGGCCAGTGGTTGACCATAAGATCCCCCTTATTAAGGATACTTATAACTAGGAGCTTATACTTCTATGGGGACCCTTATATAGGATGTCCTATAAGGAACTCTTAGTTCTAAAAAAGATATTAGAGGACCTGCTAAATAAAGGGTTTATTTAAGCTAGTAGCTCATTAATGGGTGCCCTAATGTTATTTATTAAGAAGTTTAGTGGGGGAATTCGGTTTTACGTTAATTACTGAACTCTTAATAGTATTATAAAAAAGGATTGTTATCCACTACTATTTATATTAGAGACCCTCCAACGGGTAACTACTACGTAGTAGTATATAAAGCTTAACGTCGTAGTTGTGTTCTATAAGATTTGGATTGTAGAAGAAAACGTCGAAAAAATAGCGTTTTATATAAAATATGGACTTTTCGAGTAATTGGTTTACTCTTTTAAACTCACTGGGGCCCCAATTATATTCTAATAGTATATTAATATAACTCTCTAAGACTTCTTAAATAACTTTGTTACTACTTATTTAAATGATGTCCTAATTTACACGTCTAGGTTAAAGAAGAAGTATGAAGAGAAGGTATGGGTGGTCCTTTGGCGCTTAATAGAGGCCGGACTACGATTAGACCCTAAGAAGTGTGCTTTTTTAATTAAAACTGTGAAGTATGTCGGGTTTATTGTTATCGCTAAAAAAGGGATGTTATGTGACCCTGAGAAGTTAAGAGTTATTGCTAAGTGGCTACCCCCTAGGACTATAAAAGGGGTTAGAAGTTTCCTTGGGTTTGCGAATTATTATTACATTTTTATACCCAATTATATTATTATTATTAAGCCCCTTATAAGGTTTATAAAGAAGTCGGCTATGTTCCACTGTGGACCTAATCAGGAAGAAGGATTCCAGGAGCTTAAGCGGTTATTTAGTATAAAGTCGGTGCTTCGCCGCTTTAACCCTAAAGGAAAGACAACAGTGGAAATAGACTATTCGGGGTTTACCTTAGGTAACACCCTTATATAAGAAGACCCCGATGAGCATTAGTACCCCATCGCATTCCACTCACAAAAGTTATCACTAGCCGAGTATAACTACCCTATCCATAATAAGGAACTACTCACTATACTCGTATACCTTAGGGCCTAGAGAATAGAATTACGAAGTATAAGTAACTTTAAAATTCTTATAAATCACAATAACCTTAAACACTTTATAAGGAAACAACACCTTACCGAAAAGCAGAGCTAGTAAGTAGAAGAGCTAACCTAATATGACTTCTATTTAGAGTACTAACTAGAAAAAGAAGTAGTAGACCCCGATACCCTCTCTTAGAGGGAGTAAGATACCCTCTAGGGCTGGGACGATGAAAGAGAATAGGGATGCGTACTTTAGTTAATACCTAACTATACTATACCTAAAAAAGGAACTAGTACCCCCTAAATAAGCTACACCATAAACAACTTACTAATACTCCTACATATAATAGTATTCATAAATAATAGCGAATTATAAATATTTTAGGATTAGATTATTGAAGAAGATAGGTTATACCGCTGAGCTTACGAGGTGGTGAAGTAGGGACAACGTAGCTTCCCACCAGAGTTATAGTTGAAGGTCCAGATCGCGGAATATGCAATTAATAAGTAGCAGAGGCTGACGTTCCGGGATAAAGTATGGGTTCCTAGAGGAAGAGATGATAACGACCCTTCGAGCCTACTACGGACAAGGGTTATATAGGAGTACTACGATTCTAGCACTAGTGGTCACCCGGGGAAGCAGATGGCGAGGATGAGTGGCAGATAGAGGAGATTTACGCTGCTAGATAGAAGATGGTGGGTAGAGGGAGAAGATGTGAAGCCCTAGTGAAGTGGGAGGGTTATATTAACCCCACGTGGGAGCCAGCTGGTGTTATAGAGGAAATGGAGGTGCTGGACCGTTACGAGGAGCATTATGGGCTGATATTAGAGAACGACGGAGACGTAGCGTAGCGTATGCGTACGTGCCCCTAGGAGGCCAGCCAGGAACTAGAGGTTATGCGGGGGGGAGGAGGGGGGTAATATCATAGGTCGAACCCAGTAGTTATACCTGGGTTATGCCCGTGCTTGCACTGGTGCCCCACCGGTGCCCCACTAGTGCCCACCCCCTAGGAAATAGAGATTTCGCACTATATTATAGTTTACCTTTTTCCTCTTTAGCTTGAAATAAACAGTATTTGGCTACCTTTTGGTTGAGACAAGGCCTAGGACCAGCCCTTCACACTAAGGGCCGTATTTACATTTCGAAAATAGCGTAGCTCTTCCTCTACAAAGGTAACTGTATAGGAAATATACTATAAACCTTTTAAAAACTTATTAATAACTTCATAAATTAGAGTCGGTAAACTTCCCTAATACTTAGAAATTCTTTCCTTTATAAAGAAAACTAAGAGATAGCCTTATTAGTGGTTTAAGGTGTTTTAGAAACCCAAGGGTTGGGTAGCCTGATAGGGGTGTTTAGGGTTGTTAGTGTCCGTAATTGTATATCTAACTTAGAAAGGATAGTTTGAGGGTTATAAGGAATAAGCCTAGCCCCTCTGAAACCCCCATGGACGTTTTCCTGGGTAAAGGTTTAAAGGAATGCGGCCTTAAATATGAGGAAGAACTCGGGTTTAGTGATGTGGGTAATCCGGGCTTTAATAAAGTGCTCGATCTAAGAACTATATCTCAACTTTAACACACTATAGTAACCAATGTCGAGAAGTTGGGTTAGATGTGATGAATAAGTAGGTAGGTAGATAGTTATAATTTTGTTCTCTTTGCAATACTCCTCGAAATCGCTGCTAACGTGGCTTTCATGGCCATCGACGATTAGCATCCGATATGTGCCTCTTAATCGCTGTTTTGAGTGTTTATCGAAATACTAAAGCCATTGGAGAGTAGTCTCGTTATCGGTCTATCTATTAGAAGTTATTTTAACTGCCCAGCTGTCCAGAATCTAGGCCTCGGAGTACTAACTCACAAGGTGAAAGTGGCCCTAAACCACCAAAAAAAGCGGCATCGTATAACCATCACTAACAATACAATAAATCACCGTTACCCATTCTCTATTACTAAGTTAAACCTTTTTTAGTTTTCTAATCTAATTAGAATATATAATAACTATTCTAAGCTGGATTATACTTATTATAAAACCGGTCTTATCGAAATTATAAAAATCTTCGTTCATAATACCGTATTTCGATCACATATTGGCCATAAGTCGAAACCAAAGCTTAATAATCGTAGGATCTTCGCAGAGGCCTCTCTAATAATCATAAACACAAAAAAATCGCATCTTAAGCTCTGAGCATCGCTAAACAAAGTGTTCTATTTAACACTTCCCGACTAGTCGGGAAGCACACTTCCGGAGCAGTGTATTAGCCATATCTTCCACATCCACACATCGGGACGAGAATCCTCGAGAATCCAAGTCAAGAATGTATTAAACAATTACCTCCTCCTCGGTCTCTATTAAATTCAATTGTACATTAATACTATTGGTTTTAGTAATTCGACCATTCATTCTAGTATAGAGGGTAATTTTAGGAACGTTATAAGTAATCACTATGCATCGGATACTTAATTGTAGAGTTGATTAAATTATTTTAATTACTAAGTTAGTCCTATTTTTGGATAAGGTATTAGGTATTATATAGTAGAAGAAAAGATGTGTTAAAGTGGGAGGATAATGGAGGTGGGAAAAGTGTCCTGGTCAATAATAGTGTCCCGCTCAATGATGAACCACGTTATACACTCCGTTAAACGTTTTCTCCATTCATCGTTCCCCATATCCCATAATAGGTAACTTATTATTTCCATAATAAACATATTAATTACTAAGTTCACTAATAAATGTCCCTTTAATAAGCAAATCTTTATTGTTAACTAAGTGTATAACACTATAACTATCCATTGCAATACTAAGTAAAAAGGGGTAACGTAAAGTGCCCATAATACTAAAAATACTTGGGCCAGGCCCTCCAAAGTGTTCTATAACCGGGTTAACTAAGAGGAAAACTACAACTAAGCCTAGGTAAGAGCCTTTTCTAGTATTAGAGGTACCAGAGATTAAGGATTTATTTAAATTAGGTTTCCGAGTAACTCTAATAGTCCCGGCCTTCGGGTTATTATTAGAGGTAATCCACCCTTTACGTTTCTACGTATCCCAAAGGTGTATCCAATTACCTAAGTTGAAAATCTCATATTTAAGGTTACTAACTTATTCCTTATTCATATTAACAAGTCCATTAATAACTCTAGTGAGCACATATTAAACCTTATAACATAAGTCAAACTTCCAATAATAGTTTCCACAAGGACAGTTATACATTTCAGATATCCTAGTACCCGAGCTAGTTATAAAGGTAGTACCTAAATCAGACCTTTTAACGAAGATTACGAATTAACCTAAGGGCTTAATTAGGTTTTTATGGATAATATCGAAATAGGTGATAGCCGAGAATATTCTAGCCGTTTTATTGAGCATTAAAGGCTACTACACCAGTATTTTAACCTAGTGAATTGAGTTTCACATTATCTTAGCCCAACTTAGTACAAAACAGCTACTAACGGCGTCGAGAAACACCAACATAGCATTCATTCCCTCAACTATAAGGACTTTATAAAAGCAGCACTTAATGTATACAATTTCCTATTCTGTGTACCAACGGGTAATACTTATACTAATAAACACCTTTTAAAGGATTACTATGTATTCCATGACTATGAGGATCTCAATACTTATTTTAATTAAAATAAATTAGGTCTATAAGTACCTAAGGAGCACTTAAAGTCTAATATTCTCTTTGTTTGTTTATTGTATACGAGCGGGTATGAGAATCAATTCCACAACTAATTTATCCACCCAGTTCTAGACGTTCTGGTAGGAGGTTTAGAGAAAAGTATAGGCAGAAGTGCTAGTCGTATATAACTTAAGGGCATCCTCCTAATTGGATCGGACATTAACCCTCGTAATAGGCGCAGGTTATGCGGACTCCGGGGGAATTATAGGGTGAGGTGCTTATAGTAGTACCAGTTTATTGGTATTAGGGTTCATAATACTGCTCACCTAGTGAGCAGTATTAGCGATAACCTGAAGTCGCTACTCATAAAAGTCCTAATACTTACATTATCGTCTATATTATTCTTATACTATATAATTCTCGATTATAGGAGGCATCAGTGAAAGCCTTGTAATATCTAGAGTATCTAACACCTAAGGATAGATACGTTCCCAGATCCCCTAGCCTTTAGCGTAATACTAAAAAGTAGAGTACCACTATAACCAGTCCTGGTGACCACGAAGGATAATCTTAATAACAACGATTTCGTTAATAAATAATATATTAATAAACAAAAAAGGGTATAAAATAAATTAATAAAGTATAAATATATTAAAACAATCTCTCTTATACACACAACGCTCATAAGAGTAAAGAAGGGTCTAATCAGAACTGGGCTTATAACTATGGCGAGTTCGCACACGTATACGAGGTTAAATAGGAGAAAAAGGCTTAATTTATTCATTATCTAGTGGGTACGTCCAATAGAATAAATAGGCCAGCTCAGGGGCCAGGACATCACGTGAGTGCTGACTCAGCTGAGCACAGCTCCCAGACGTCTTGGTGGCCCAGTATGCTTGCGACACTCGTTGAATCCTATAAGTATACAGTAACATTGTTAATAATTACGATGCCTCTGTAATTATTATAATATTAACAAAGATAAGGTTAGTTTTGGTTTAATCCTTTTCTCTAGTGTTCTGTTCTTATTATAAGAGCGTTTTATTATATATTCTCATTAATTTCGCACTATTTAATAGTAAATTCGGTTACCTACTCTTTTTCCCTCTACTCCTTAACCTTAAATAACTCCGAAATAGACATATAATTTACGTTAATAATAACCCCTTTTAACTGAAAGCTTTCACGAGTTAATTGACCTCACACTACTTACTCTCTACTACTAGACCTATACTTATTTAACTTTTATTTATTATTTATTCAACTATTATTAACTTAATATTAATATAACTAAAAACAATAACTATAATAACACTATAAACTCTACTAATAGGATTATTATAATTAACCCTCTAAACTTCTATTATAAGATTTAAATCCCTTCTAAGATTAAGAAGTTTATCAACCCCATAATATAAGGAAAAGGTAAAAAACCTACTATTGAATTCAACGAAATTGACATTGTAATTCATATTGGGTTTTATCTTATTTACACTATATATAAAGGATTTATTGGACTTAACTTGTGGGCACAACTTGTCACGGGCCAAGGCCCGATCAGAGGCCTCGGAACCACTCGGCCATGTCCAACGCCAATCGCTGCTTACTAAGCCTGACCAGGCCCAGGCAGACCTGATTAGGATCCAACGGATTTGTGGGGTAGCAGACTTTTCCTTCCTTTCTCCTTATTTTGAAGATACTCGTAGTAGTTGTTATAGCTAGTTGTAATATACGTACTTGGACTATTATATTATCTTTAAGATCATTAAAGGTAATTAATTAAATATTTAGTATAAAAGTCTACGATTTGTGTGAGAGTGGTAAGAAGTCCTAGACGGGTTGACCTGAGGAGTCCCTGAACGTTTGAAGTTGATTAGTATGGTTTGATTAGATTTAGAGGTTATTATAAACTCGAAACAATATGTGTATGTATTCGTAGTAGAGTATTTTGATTATGTTATTAAGTATACTATGGTTATTGTTAAATATAAAACGCTAGGATAAGCGATAACCACGCGATAATGGAAGGTAACGCTAAACTATTTGGAAACCTATAGTAGTTGGTGTAATTGATTGGATAGTTTGTAATCTAATTGTAGGAGATGTGGACCGCCTAAGTAGTTAAGTAAAAGACCTAATAAGAATAAATTCGATTATTATAGGAAGTCTTAGTAGAACCCAGGTACTCGATATTAACGATAAACTAGTCCCTAATACCCTTTATAACACCGATTCCCCCCAATTAAGCTTATATATTACTTTTAAGATAAGTTAAATATTAAATTCCCGATTTATTAAAGTTTGATGGATTACGTAAAAAGTTTTAATAATAGTATTTTAAGATAAAAAGGAAAATAAGTATAAATAAAAAAGCCTTTAGTTCAGAGTTAATTATATTCACTTATATCTATTTAGGTTAGAAAACACTGTGTAAGTTATAGTGAGTACTTATTATGCGTAAAGAGGGGCCGATAGGTTAAAAAACCCGGATAGATTTATGGAATATTTAAAGGGTTACTATGCGGACCCTAACGCAGAAGTACAAGCCCTTAACCGACTAAGGATTATACGGTAAAAGGAGAATAAGAGTTTTGTTTATTTCCTCCCTAAATTTGAAAAGGAGCTCGTAGAAGTAGGAGGAGGACACTAGCTAGACGTTATAAGGATTAACTACCTTAAAGGAGCCCTGAACATTATAATAAGAGCCCCCCTTATTAGTATAATTAATAAACTAATAATATATATTATATATACTTAGATACTCCTAAGTATAAGCTTAGAATTGGATAGTGAATCCTATTAAGCTTATTATGAGTGTTAGCGTAGGAGATCGCTGACCCTTAACTAAATAAGAACTAAGTCCCCTTAGAAGTAAAACAGTTAATTAGAGTCCCCTTAACCTAGTTAGATGGAGTGGGAACTTATAAAAGTAAATAAGTTAACTAAGGACAAGAAAGTCCGTAAATGGCCAAGTTAAGAGGAAGTTCATAGATGTTATAATTATAATAAAAAAGGGCATATATAATAGTAATACCCTGAGGATTGAAAAGAGATAAGGAAGACTAAGATTTTTAAAGGAAAAACTAAGGAATAGAGTGAAACGGATAGTAGTTCTAATTAGGACTTTGAGGACTTAGGAAAAGAGTAATTCCTAGTGAAAATTGTTATTAGGAGGAATAAGTTATAGAGGAATGGAAGGTTATTAAAAAGAGTATGGATTGTGACCTATTTTACGTTAATATTGGGATTAATGGGATATGTTATATAATTGCCCTTGTTGATATAGGGTGTTTGATATACGCCCTGATTAGCGACGCCTTTACTAAGAAACTCTGTTTGCTACGTATTAGTATTACACCTTGGAACTTGATGTAAGTTATTATTATAGTTTTTGGTGTAATCCGCTACGTTATTTACGTTAATATCGATATTAATGGTTATAAATGATACTAATTATTTTTTTATATTATTTTTAACTAAGAAGACGACGTTATCCTTGGAAGGTCCTGGATGATTGATGATGACGTTATGGTTTACTTAGTGCGAGGCACTTTGTATATAGGTGTTGTGGACTACTGGGTGATAGAAAGGAAACTGGGTTAGGCCCGGTAAGATCTAAAGTTCCTAATTTAGTAGTAGACTGGATCGGTATTCTTAGCCCTGATTAGGTGGGTACGGAAGAGAAGAGAGACCCCTTTTAGTATATCCACCCTAAATGCGTTCTTTATAAGTTTAGCCGATATCGAGAAGGCCCTAGTATTAAAAATGAAGATAGACCCGAGGACGAAATTCCCTACGTATTACTATAAGTTTTTATATGTTTTTAACTAAGATAAGGCTGATTAACTATTATTATACTAGAAGAACGTCGATTATATTATCCTTATTGAGAAGGACTCCTATGGTTAAGATAAACTAGTGACCTGGGGACCTTTATATGGCATATTAAGGGAAGAGTTAATTGTATTACGCTGAACCCTTATAGAACTATTAGATAAAGGGTTTATTAGGGTTAGTAGCTCCCCTATATTATTGTTTGTTTTATTTGTCTGGAAGTTTAGAGGAGGGTTACGGTTCTGCGTCGATTACTATGCTCTTAACGCTATTATAAAGAAGGACCGATACCCTTTACCCCTAATTAGTGAAACCCTAAGGGTATTAATAAAAGTGAAGTGGTTAATAAAGTTGGATGTTATTGTTGTATTTTATAAGATCCGGGTTAAGAAAGGAGATGAATAGAAGACGGTGTTTAGGATAAGGTATAGGTTATACGAATGGATGGTTACTCCTTTTAGTTTAATTAGAGCCCCTACGATGTTCTAGTGATATATTAACTATACTTTATGAGACTTCTTAGATAAGTTCTGTTTAGCTTATATTAATGATGTCCTGATTTATTTGGACGGTTCCCTTTTTGATTATAAAGAGAAGGTTAAGAAGGTCCTCGAGTGTTTAGGTGTTATAGGTTTGTATGTGGATATCGATAAGTGCGAATTCGAGGCTAAGAGTGTTAAGTATTTGGGGTTTATTGTTGATGTTGGTAAGGGAATTTGCGTGGACCCTGAGAAGATTAAGGTAATCCAGGGATGGGAAGTGCCCCGATTAGTGCGAGGAGTTCGTGGGTTTGTCGGTTTTGTTAACTATTACCGGTAATTTATACCTAACTTCTCGGGGATCGTATAACCCCTAATAGCCTTAACTAAAAGGGATATACTATTTATTTGGAGTAAGGAGTGTACTAGAGTGTTCGAGGAGCTAAAAACGCTCCTGATCAGTGCATTTGTATTAGTTCACTAGGACCCTAATTGAGTTATAGTACTTAAGACTGATTTATTTGGTTATATGGTAGGAGGTGCCTTATCGTAGTATAATAATGAAGGGATCCTAAAACCTATAATGTTCTTTTTACGTAAAAACTTATTTACGGAGTGTAATTACCTAATATATAATAAGGAATTATTGGTAATAATATGCTACTTAGAGTACTGGGATTTAGAACTGTAGAGTATAGAAGAGTTCACTATCCTAATTAATCACCTAAATCTGAAGTATTTTATGACGAAGAGATAGTTAAGTGAATATTAAATTAGGTGGTTAGAATTATTATCCTATTATAACTTTACTATCTAGTTTAGACTTAGTAAAAAAATAGTAGTTCCTAATATATTATCGAGATGTGAATAGGATATCCCTAGTACTTTATAGGATGATAGGTTAGAGGGTTGGAAAATTAAACTCTTAAAGAATAGGATTAATATATTATGAGTTAATAACGTAGTGGTGATTAAAGAAGTGCGGGCTTAATTAGGGTAAGTAGAGAGGGTTGAGTTTAGTATAAGAGACTTCCCCGGAGATATGGATTAGACCGATGACCTTAGCCCAAATAAGATGGAACCCCCCTTAAACCCTTTTAAAGAAGAGCTATTATACTCCTAGTAGGATAAAGCCTTAGACTAGAATAACTAATACTAGTTAATTAGGGGGGTAGTATAAAAAGGAGACCAATAACTTTCCTTATAGTAGAAGTTGCTGATAATGCTATTAGAATATATGATTAACGATAATAAGAGATTATTATGGAGGGATAGAATTTGGATTCCATATTATGAGCCCTTAAGGATGGGTTTGATCTAGAGGTTCTACGACTCTATGTTAACGGGATATCCGGGGAGGGACGCTTTAAAGGCCCTAATTAGCCGCTAGTTCTACTGGCCAGGCCTATCCTAGGATGTTTGAAGATTTATAAGGAACTACGACGTTTATGGACGAGGAAACGTATAGCGTAATAAGAAGAGGGGCTTATTAAAGCCTCTACTTATCCCTGGACGGATCTGAGCAGAGGTCTCTATCAACTTTATAATAGGACTACCCCCTTCCCATCGTAAGAGGGCTATAAATATTATAGTAGTGACTGATCGTTTATCAAAGAACGTAATTTTCGAGTTGTTAAAGGATATCACAACGGATACAATAATAGACTAACTAATCCGAGGTTTAATCAAATACCATAAGATACCTTATATAATTATATTAAATAGGGGACCGTAGTTTACGAGTCTTATGTGGAAATAACTCTACTAATTACTATGGATTAAATAAAGATTCTCTATAGTGTTCCACCTAGAAATAAACGGAGCTACGGAGAGGGCAAACTAAGTAATAGAAACCTATTTTAGAGTATACATAGTGTATACTTAGGACGATTAGGATAAACTACTCCTAGTAGTAATAATAATTATTAATAACCAGGTCACCTCATTAATAGGACTTAGCTTATTCTTTATTACTTATAAGTATAACTTAAATCTAATTAGAGTAGAGGAACCCTTATAGAATAATAATAAAACCCCTATAATAAGAGTAGAGGTTTTAGTTCAAAAACTAAAGGATACTTCTAAGTAGGCTTAGGTAACGATAACAGTAGCACAAAAGAAACAAAAGATTACCGTAAACACAAAGCGCCAACCGTCTAATCAGTTTAAGCCTAGGGATAAGGTTTAGCTAAGGTTACGGAATATCTAATCTAATTAACTATTAAAAAAGTTCGATTAGGTTAACGCAAAGTATACCGTCCTTAAACTAATTAAATCCTACGCTTACCGGCTAGATACGCTATTAGGGATTTATAACGTCTTCTACGTAAACCTAATCAAGTACACTAGAGTTAATCCATTACCGTCACAAAGCCGTGATAATACCCAACCACTTATAATACTAATGGTTAATAGGGAGGAGTTTAAAGTTAAGGAGATTCGTAATATACGGAAAGTATGGGGTGGATAAAAGGTCTTAGTAAAATAAAAGGACTATGCCCAACTCACCTAGGAGTTAATGGATATACTGGTGGATATAGTGGCCTTGGACCATTACGAAGCCGATTACGGGAATATCCTTTGGGAAGGGAGGGGAGGAAAGAGGTAATTATCATAGGCTAAGGCCCGATTAGAGGCCTCGGAACTACTCGGCTATATCTAACGCTAATCGCTATTTACTAAGCCTAACCAGGCCCAGGTAGACCTGATTAGGATCCAACGGATTTTTGGGGTAGCAGACTTTTCCTTCCTTTCTCCTTATCTTGAAGATACTCGTAGTAGTCGCCATAGCTAGTTGTAATATACGTGCTTGGACCGTTACACAACTAGTAAATGACCTTTAAGACCTCGACGTTAAAATCTTTGTAAAATATGAGATTAAAGTAATAAGATTCTTCTGTAAACTTCTTATTAGTAATGGAGTCTACATTTGCAACTATTGGAACCGGGCAGGGAAAACAGGTGTCCCGAGAGAAGGGTGAGCCTCCACATCGGCGACGACATGGTATAAAAGGCGAAGTCCCGGCGTTTTCTAGGCCGGACAGCACAAAGAGGAACACACAACAACATAAACACATCTCTTTAGACATTCAATTCGAGCATTAGCCCCCTTTTTCCCATCATAAGTTCAGAGAACGTCGTTCAGACGTAAAACGAGGTCGCTTCACCACTAAGCAACAAAGCACCCTTTTTCGCTAATAGAACCCCATTCGGAGAGTTATGTAAATATCTTCGGCCCTAATCAGGCCTAAGTAAGCTCGGATACTCAAAAAATTATGTTCCTAACACTGTTTTGTACGAATTAGTCACCTCTTCGGACGTGGGACGAGAGGTGCACAACCTGTGGTCAGTAGGGTGTATGTGTTGTAGGCGATACGATACACACTGTCCACTGCATCCCCCGCTCCGTTCCACTATGATAAAAACAACTCTAATATAGACAAATGCGTTAATACACGGGTATATAAAGCCCTTATAAATAAGGGATACTATAAATAGAACGATAAGGAGATTAATAGTAACTTAGCAAAAATCCTATTTAAGTATTATATTAAAAACCCAGTTCTCGTTAATATTATTAAAGGACTTAGTACAAATTAAATCAAAGTTACCCCTAATTATACTACGGCTTTAATAAAACCTTTAAACCATCTAATAATAACTATAACTCTAACACTAATAATAACCTCTTTACTAAATTAATATTGGACCCCCGTTTAAACTCCCGTTTAAACTCTATAACGTAACGCTCCTCAAGCAGAGCTATAGGAGACTCTATGAGCTAAACGTATTTCTAAGATAACTACTTATACCCTAGTAATAGATTAACGTAAAACTTAACGACCTAGGCGCAAATGAATTATACTTAACTAGGATCCGAGAAAAAACCAATAAAAACCATTTAATAAATAATTAACAGACCTCAATAAGTTTTATAACAATACTATGAAGCATGGTGGAGATATATACGACGTCCTTTAATTGAAACTATTGATATTTTGCAATAACTATGAAAAAATTAATATTAATACGCATTAGTTAATAACGGCCTTCTCTACTATGCTAAAGAGTAAAGTATTCTAGTTTTATTATGACCACCTCCTTAGATATAATAATAACTTTAAAACCCTCGTTAAGAAAGTATGAAAGCACTTTGAGATTGAGGACTTATACTAAGCTTATTTAACTAAATAGTATAATATAACTGTCACGGGCTAAGGCCCGATCAGAGGCCTCGGAACCACTCGCCCATGTTCAACGCCAACCGCTGCTTACTAAGCCTGATCAGGCCCAGAGAGACCTGATCAGGACCCAACGGATTTGTGTTGTTGTTGTTGTTGTTGTATTTAACGCCATGGCGGCAAGGGCGTAGCCCTTGCGGTAGACCTCCCGAGGGGTATGTGGCGTGGAGAGCCGCAGGCTCAGACTCCCTACTCTATAGTATACAGCCCTTGCCCGCGTCCTCCAAATCTTGCCTATTGGCTACTATGCGTTCAATTTGTCCCTGGATCCCGCTGGTTCCTCTAGTTCCTTTACTTCTTATCTGGTCCCTTTAATAGGGTAGGACGGTTGTCTTAAGGCCTAGCCGGAGGCTGGCCCTTAGTAGTATAAGTAGATCTTTTAGAAGAAGCTTATTACACATAGGAAAGCCTTAAAGTTTTTAGGATTAGTAATTAACCCCTTAAAGTATTACTTGAGTAATCCCATAAGTCCTATAAGCTCTAATAAACTAAAAGGGTAAAAGGTAAACTATTATTACCTTCTTATTAGGGTTTTTCAGTAATAAACTAAGTGGTCTATATCCTTTACTTCCCTACAAAAGTAGGTAAATAGAGCTTTATTGTAGTTAAAGTGTTAGTGATATTATTTAAAGTCTCCGTGGCCTGATTGGGCTACCAGGAGGTGGTACAGGGTAGCCCGTGGAAGGGCTAGTTTAGGAGGGCTGGATAGGCTAGCCTTGAGTCCTAGTTAGTCGTATCGATCTGTTGCTTCTTTACGCTACTATTGTGTGTATTGGGCCCGTATTCGTCTCCTGGCGAGTTGTTTGATCCCTGCTAGGGTTGCTAGTTGGCCTAAGGGGACCGGGAGCGTTGTGCCTTGCTTAGCTAGGCGGTCTGCTTCTTCGTTGCCTTTTATCCCCTAATACCCAGGGGCCTAGTGGGTATATACACACTTCCCTCTCACCTAATTTTTCTTAGCATCCACTATTAATAAAATAAGTAATATACTACTAAAATCCTTAATAATTAAAAAGTCTTCACCTCTCCCTTTTAGAGCCCTCCTATAATGGCCTCATAACCTCCGGTGAGCACTAGACTACAGCCGGCCCCTCTGGCCAGCCCTAATCGGAGCTCTAGGTCACCTCTAGAGTTAACCCCTCCCTTAAGGGCTAAGCACCACCATAACACTAAGGCCCAGCCACTCCGGCCCAGCTTTAGGGGAAACTAGCCTAACTCTCCTAATGCAGCCCCTTCTACGGCAAAGGGGCCCTTAAACATAAGCGGGGTAGCCATTAGATCTATCCTAGCCGCCTTCGATGAATAAGCTAGACGCTATAAGGACCGAAAGCATGTTTTTTTGGTTATCGCCTAGTTTATTAATAACGTGGTCTCTAACTTTGAGGGGCCGAAAAAGCAGATCGCAAAAGAGGTAATAACCTATAGGATCTAAGCCCTAAAAAAGTTAATGAATAACGAAGTTGCTTTAACTTTAACCCAGAATTGGGCTACCGTTGCGGCATTAGCCCCGACCCCAGCCCTAGTCTTAGCCCCGGCCTAGCACCAAGCCCCTACCCGCCCATAAGCTCAGGCTCAGCTAGAAGACCTCTGGGTTTTTGTTTGTATCCCCAAGGAAGGCCTGGATGTTGCCCGGAAGAACGCCCCTTTCACCCTGCGCTGTACAATCTACTAGGCCCTTGGCCTATAACTAAGAGATATCCCACACATCTACCACATCTTAATTAGATACTCCTTAAAGCCCCTAAATAAACAAATCCAACAAAGTCTTCTTAGAAATAAATAAAAATTAGTAAATTATTTAAGGGCTTTTAAAATAAAAACCCCTATAAAATAGTTCATATACACTATCCCACGTTGCTCATCTAAGCTCTAAAGCCTAAATGGGGAAAGTATTGATATATTAACCCTGATCAGGGAGGAGGTTATCGCCTAGATTAGCCACGAGCCAGTCCTAGCCCGGTAATCCCACCTTAACCCAAACCCTATTATAAACAAAGTCACTTAGGTTATCTCCTTTACAGTCGAGGTACCACCCTTCAGACTATTCAACCAGAGCAGCAAGGCCCAGCTTATTAGGGAAAAAAGGACCCTACTTAGGCATAACCCTAGCTACTAGGGATACCACATAAACTAGTACTATAACCAGCGGCCACTCTACAATAACTGTGGTAAGCCCTTAAACTCCCACAAAACCAAGCCTTATATAACTAAGCCGAAGTATACCAACTACTTAGGGCCCTTTTAGGCTGGCTATATAAACTACCCAGTTAGGCTCCTAATGGTTAACGGTTATCCTACCCTCCTAGGCTGAAAGGAATGTGGACGGATTCAGAGGGCTGGGTAAAAGGCCTCCGAGGCCCGTAATAGTATTAACCAGTTCACCACCTAAAACAGTACTTAATAACCCTAGGACTCCTATCCTAATTAGGGCTAATAACCTGGCTCTAAGTGCTTATATACTAGGACCCCCTCCTAAGGATCGATCATATGCCTAGGTGATAAGGATATAGTTAGTAGTATGGATAAAGACGAAGTGGAAGACCCCGAGGCCCTCCCTTAGACTAACCGCCCCATCTACCCTCTCCGAAATAGGAACCAGAGGGTGGCTCAAAAGCCTGATTATAATATCACTAATACCTATACCCATCTAAACCTCAACTTAGAGGTGTAGACCTAAACAGGCCCCCCTAGGGGTACTATGTATAACCCAATATAATATAGGGAAAAAGCCTCTAGTATACACAGCTTTCCTAGAGCTCTACTGGGCTAATTAGGTTAATATTGTACTTATCTAGGAGCCCTAGATAGGCTACACTAATAGAATACAGATTAATACACACTCTGAGTATAATTCCTTTATCCTAGTTGATTTTTGGGATAATAGGAAAACAAGGCCTAGGGTAATAACCTATATACGGAAGGGGATAAGGCTGTAAGTGCAATAACAAAGACCTATCCAAACAAGGGATATCCTATAATTAAAGGTTAATAACACTACTATTATAAACGTCTATAAATAACTAGGCAATCCTTATAATTATACAATAACCACCCTCCTAGGATACTAACCACTACTATAAGCCCTTATAACTAGGGATTTTAATACTCACCACTACTCCTAGGAATCAGGATCCATTAACCAGAATAAAGGAGACGATCTAGCTAACTAGGTTAATAACCATGGCCTCTCCTTTATTAGAAAAGCAGGGGCTCCAACCTACACCCATGGTCACGTCCTTAACCTGACCTTCTCAAATATCCCCCTTACACACACAGGACCCTACCCACACCTATACCCAGGAACTAATCACTAACTTATTATAACTATTATCCCCCTTAATAATAATAAACAGTAACAAATACACTAATTAGGGCTAATATTAGTCCCGGATTTAGCCCTTCCTTAGTTTAAAGTCCTAATTAGAGTAGGGGCCTTAACTTTACTTACCTTTAAGGACCTATTCACCCTAATTAAGTTAGACGCCCAGGTTAACCAGATTATTAACCTATTTTTAATAATTATCTAAGTAATAGGGAAAATACAATAAAGCTGGGGAAAGTGGGCCCCTTAGTGGATAAAAGAGTACTCTAAAATCCATTAATCCTACCTTAAGGCCCGTATCCAACAAGTATAGGAACTAGAGCTAGCCTCAGCTTTACTACTCCTTATCCTTAAAAAATAAAAGGTCTTCTTAGAAATAATTAGAAAAGCTAAACGGGCCTATTAGGCTACTAAGATTAAAGGGGTTATATCTAATTAGGACTTTTGTAAAATAATAGGCTAGTGTAAGGCTAGACTAGTAGTCAAAGCCCCCCCTTAGTAGTTGAGGGCTAGATGCACAACGATAACCAGGACAAGGCCCAGGCCCTATGGAGGGCCCTATTGGAGAGGTTTAATAACATAGATGACCTACCTGGGGACCCCTTCAATGTGGCCACGGTCCTAAAACAACAAATACCCTAGTAGGCTACGATTAGTTAGGAGGAAGTAAGGGCAACCACCTTAACAAAAATTATGACCCCTAGTATTAACGGAATTACTATAAAACTATTTAAAACTTACTAGGACCTTATAACTAAGCCTATTAGGTTATTATTCTAGGTATATATTAAGGCCAGCTACTTCCCCTAGCCCTTTTATAGGGTAAAGGTTATTATAATTTAAAAGTTTAGAAAAACCAACTTCTTAAAGGCTGGATCTTAGAGACCAATAATCCTCTTATCTCACCTGGGTAAGGGGTTCGAGAAACTAATAACTAGGAGAATAGCCTACTTCACTATCCTAAAAGGGGTGGCTAGCCCACAGTAAATAGGGGCCCTACCAGGCAGGGCAGTTATCGACCTAACAACCTATCTTATACACAATATTGAACAGGCCCTCGATAAGGGGCTTACAGTTACGCTAGTGATAATGGATGTGAAGGGGGTCTTTAACTCTGTTCTTTGGAACCACCTTATTATCCAACTATGACAACAGGGTTAGCCTGATAGCCTGATCAGGCTGATTTATACCTTTATATTAGATCGTATTACTAGGGTTAGGTTCAAAGAGATAACGACAAAGGATTTCCCTTTAACCTATGGGCTACCTCAAAACTCTCTATTATCACTTATCATCTTCTTATTTTATATTTCTAATATCCTAATTAAAGACCTAAGGCTTTGGTTTAGATATATAAACAATATAGGCCTTTTAATTACCGGCCTATCCCTTAAAAATAATATTATATCCTTAAGCTAATAGGTTACCTAAATTCTAAACTAGGGTACCGATAATAAGGTCTCCTTTAACCCAGCTAAATATAAGGTTATCCACTTTACTAAGAAATATAAACAACTAAAAAACCTACCTAGGATCAAAACTAAAAACCTTAAAATCAAAGCCTTGGTTAAGCCGATCTATTGGCTAGGGGGTTAGTTTAATAAAAGACTCTTTTTCTAATACTATGTCGAAATAAGGGTAACTATAACAAAGAAGGTAGCCCAGCACCTAGGGCACCTAATAAACATAAAAGGAGGGATCCTAGTAGTTATTGTATAGAAGGTGGTTATCACCTATATCCTCCTAATAGCCTTATACGGAGCTGAAACCTGGTTCGGGGGGTTAACCAAGTTAGCCGTAAGTAATACCACTTCCCCTTAGGGAGGGATTATTAATATAAGCTAGAAGGGCTTTGTTTTGAAGGTTAATAAGGTTATTATAAAAGCGGCCCGAGCTATCCTCTTAGTCTAAAAGATAACCCTAATAAGTAACCTCCTCTAAGATGCTGGCCTGCTTACTGGGAAAGTGGCTTTAAAAGGGGTACACCTACACTTCATAATCCAACTACAAAAGGTCGACCAACAACACCCATTAGTTCTAAGGCTCACACAACAAGGGAGACAGCAAACACAGCTCTAACGGATAGCAAGCCTCGTCTCAAGGGTCCCAAGGCTAGCATTACTCTAACCATAACACCTTCCAGGGTCACAAGACCTAATAGTCTTATACACAAAGGAGAAGGCTGCTAAGGCCTTTCAGAACTAGCTAAAACCATCCTAAATAACTATATAATTATTTATTCAAACAATTCCAAAGTGTTTAATAAAACCACGGGATATAAATTCATTATTTATAAAAGTAATAAGTGTATAACCCAAGGCTATGGCCGACTTAACTTAGCAAAAGTGTTTAACGGCGAGGCTAAAAGAGCGAGGGCAGGGCTCTAGTGGGCCCTCCATACTTTCCAAGACTAGCTAATACACATTTGTATTAATAATACTAGTATTATCCGGGGGATACGGGGCAAAGCTCTAGAATCCTCATAAAAAGCCTTGCTTAAGATCCACGAGGCGGCTAGGATATTCGATATATATACTTATTAGGCCCCAGGGTATTAAGGGATAAAAGGTAATAAAAAAGTAGACCACCTAACTAAGTAAAGCATAGTACTCCCGGTGCTCTTAAGTTAACTAGTAACCCTAGTAGGGATTAAATAACTCACTAGGAAACGAATACGGGCCTAATACACATAATAATAGTGTAAAGAAGTAATAAATTGATACACCTAATTAAAACTCAAAGTTAGCCTATCTAGTCCTCTTAAATTAGCCCTTTTATGGGTTACCCTGTACCACTTCCTAGTAGCCTAATTAGGCCACGGAGACTTTAAACAATATCACCAACACTTTAACTACAATAAAGCCCTACTTACCTACTCTTACGGGGAAGCAAAGGATATAAACCACTTAGTTTATTACTAAAAAACCCTAACGAGGAGGTAACAATAACTTACCCTCTACTCTTTTAGTTCATTAAAGCTCATAGGACCTATAAGATCACTTAAGTAATACTTTAAAGGGTTAATTATTAATCCTAAAAACTTCGAGGCTTTCCTATGTATAATAAGCTTCTTCTAAAACATTTATCCATACTACTAAGGGCCAACCTCCGGTTAAGCCTTAAAATAACCGTTCTACTCTACTAAAAGGACCAAATAAGAAATAAAGGAACTAGAGGAACCAGCGGGATCCAGGGACAAATTGAACACATAATAGCCAATAAGCAAGATCTAGAGGACGTTAATAAGGGTTATATACTATAGAGTAGGTAGCCCAAGCCTGCAGCTCTCCACACCACATACCCCTCGGGAGGTCTACCACAAGGGCTACGCCCTTACCACCATGGCGTTAAATACAACAACAGGTCGTTAGATCGATAGCTGCTCTACCTGGTAGGGCCCCTATTTGCTGTGGGCTGGCTACCCCTTCCAGGATGGTGAGGTAGGCCATTATCCTAGCTATCAGCCTCTCAAGCCCTTTACCGAGGCACGATAAGAGGGCAATCAGCCTCCAGGATCCAACCTTTAAAAAGTCGGTTTTCCCAGGCTTCTGGATCATAATAACCTCTACTTTACGGAAAAGCTGGGGAAAATAACCAGTCTAAATACAGGCCTAGAAAAATAGTCGAACCAGCTTGGATACAAAGTCCTAGCAAGCCTTAAGTAGTCTTATGGTAATTCCATCGATACCAGGGGTTATAATCTTTATTAGGGTAGCTACCCTTACTTCCTCCTAGCTAATCGTAGCCTGCCAGGGTATATGTCGTCTTAGGACCGTAACCACGTCGAAGAGGTCCCCAAGTAGGCCATCCGCATCGTTGAACCCCTCTAACAGGGCCCTCCGTAGGGCCTGGGCCTTATCCTAACTATTATCGTACATCTAGCCCTCAACTATTAAGGGGGGGGCTTTGACTACTAAGCTGGTCTTACACCAGCCCATTATTTTATAAAGGTCCTGATCCAATTTAATCCCTTCAATCTTAGTAGCCCAGTAGGCCCGCTTAGCCTTCCTTACTATATCCAAGAAGGCCTTTTGCTCTTCAGGGGCAGGGGGTGGTGAGGTCAGTTCTAGTCCCTGGGACTATTAGATACGGGCCTTAAGGTAAGATCAGTAGACCTCAAAACACTCCTCTGTCCACCAGGGAGCCCACTTTCCTAGGTTTCGTCGTTTCTTCCCTACTACTTAGATAACTGTAGATAATAGACTGGCTATCCAGCTAGCCTGGGCGTCTAACTCGGCTAGGGTAGGTAGGTCCTTAAAGGTAAGTAAAGTTGAGGCCCCTACCCTAACTAGGTTGTTAAACCGAGGAAAGGCCGAATCCGGGACCAATATTAGCCTTAGTTGGTATATTTATTATTATTTATTATTATTAAAGGGGATAATAGTTATAATAGGTTAGTAATCAGCTCCTGGGTATAGGTGTGGATAGGGTCCTGCGTGCACAAGGGGGATATTTAAGAAGGACAAGTCAAGGACGTGACCATGGGTATGGGTTAAAGCCCCTGCTTCTCCAATAAAGGAGAGGCCATGGTTATTAACCTAATCAGCTAGATCGTCTCCCCTTGTCGAATCCGCTGTACCAAGCGCCCAATACGCTTCCGGTGCGCTCGAAGGCCGCGCGTGGCGTGGAATAATGACGGGCCGAGAAGCGCCCTTGAACCAACCACCTTAAGGGCTAAGTTCGTCCCTGAAGAACAGAAAAAACAAGAATAATTACACATTATTGAATACATTACGAATTGACCCTTGAATCCGACAATTAACAGTCTGATACGTGCTGAAAACAGCCATTGAACTGAACCCTACTTATAACCGTTATTTCTATGCGTAATACTTATTCGATAATAACGATGACGACCCCTACTACGAAGATCACACTTTAGATGACCAGGGACTGGGTCCTTTGGTTTAACTAATTATAATCCTAAGCGAAGACTTATAATTTGTGGGACGTTATAGACCCATTAGTTGAGCACTTTGAGAGCACCGGAGAAGAGATCTACGAAGAGATTACTCGAATGCCGGAGTGGCCGGCGATCTCCGATCACCTAAAGGTAATCCGCTGAAGGGCCAGAAGTGCTTTAGGAAGTAGTGCAACTTAAGAACTCGACGAAGTATTCGTCCTAGGCCCTAAAGCGTCTATGGAACGAGCTCACGTTCTCGAAAACCTATCCCCTACGAACCTTATTTTATATAAAAAATAATAAGTAGAATATAATAATATCCATAAATATTATATTGAACAAATAAAAGGTGTATGTGCACTTTAGAACTAGTTCTACGAGACTATTGTTCCGGACCTTCTTAAATACTGTTATACTACGGATAAGGGACTTAATAAATAGGTCTCTGAACTATAAATCCGCGTCGGAGGCGTATTATATAAGCACCGAGTGAACACAGCGGAAGCATATTCCAAAGTCTTGAGCTATCCTAATAAGAAGAGATTTATTATACAAAAGGATACCGAGGACTAGATCGGCCGTTGGGAGAATGTTCTCTATGAAGCTTAAGCTGCAGACGTTCCACAGGTTAAATACTCGAGTACTTGGTTTCTAGAGTTTATACGAGCCCTTAGTGGAAGCCTTATTAAATTATGGATTTAAACTTACCAGTCAATAATTAAAACCGAAACTATGAACAATCTCCTTGCACCAAGCAAAGTCCTCACTAAGGCTCGATAAGTTCTTCACTAAATAAAGGATGTACAGAAAACTGGACGAGGGGCGTTTAGCCCTACTATAACCACTAGTGGACCGGCCAGTAGTGACGAGGAACAACAATAACCAAAAACTTAACTACGAAAAATCCGCGGTGGAAGCCGTGGAGGCCGCGGAAGGGGCAATGGGAAGAGCGAAAGCAAGCGACGCCGTTCACCTACCAACAAATCAAGTAATTCAGACGAAGGCAAAACGTGTACAGTGTACCTGAAACGAAGTCATCAGCTCTCTAAGTGCTGGCTAGTCTTCCCTAAAAAGCGCCCTAATTATATTTATCGTAACTAAGTATTTAAGAAGTTAATTGTTAACCGACTTAAGAATAACGAAGACTTTACTAAGTGTGTCCAAAAGCTCAAACTTATTATAGAATTAAGTTAACTTATAGGACGTTGTTAAACCCGTGTTCGAGCTACGCTAGTAACCTTTTACGAAACGTATTCATTTTATGGATCCGTAATCCTTAACTCCGGAGCTATAATCCACGTTTTCAATAACCCCTTATAGTTTATATAATTAATAAGAGCTATGCTTAGCGACTATCTCTAAGTAGGGACTTAGTAAATGGTAATTAATAGTTTCGGAATAGTGGATATTCGTATTAAGGGGCGAAACAGCAAACCACTTAAGTTTCGCTTATATAATACTATACTTTGTAAAGGGTTTACAAATAACCTTATTTCTTTAAAATGTTTACACTAAAAGGGTTTTTAGTAGGATATTAACCCCAGTAATAACTATATTAAGTGCATAAACCAAAGCTATATTTACGAGTTACTTAAAATCCATAATTAAGATGTTCTCGATTATAGACCTATAAAGGATAAAGTAGTATTCGTAACGATCATTCCACTCCCTTAACCTACACTAAACAAGCTCCCGAGAACTCCGCGAAGAAACCACTTTATAAGCGTAATAATCCATAAACTTATCTAAGTAAGCGTAAAAAAATAGCACCGGAGACTCGGATACCCAAGGAGAAATACTCTGAATTACCTTAGTAACATAATAAGGGGGATGAAACTCCTGGATCGAAAAAGTAGAAACCCCGTAGAATACGATGTGTATAGGATAGCGAATATAATACACTAAATCCGCCGAGCACTAAAAGAGTCGATCAAATAAGTAAAAGCCGGAGACCGTCTAGTACTCGACTTCTACAATTATAACAAAGGATATAAAGGGTATACGTCCCTAATGCTTTTTTCTGACCGTACTTCAGGGCTAGCGTAGGACTTCTACCTACATGTAACGGTCCAAGCACGTATATTACAACTAACTATGGTAACTACTACGAGTATCTTCAAGATAAGAGAGAAAAGGAGAAAATATCTTCCGCCCCACAGGACCCGTTTACTCTGATCAGGCCTAAGGTTAATCCGTCTTAGGTAAGCCGGGCTTAGGTAAGCGGAGTCCATAGCTGAGAGGCTACGAAGCCTCCAAAAGGGCCCAGCCCATCACAATTACCCCCCCTCTCCCTCCTCCCCGTTCAAAGGGACTCGTCCATAACTAACCTCATAACAATCCAAAACTATAATCTCCGTTAACAACTCAACTAGTTCCTAAATAAGCTCCACGTAACCCTTCCACTTAACCAAAACCTTCTAAGAACCACGAATCTTCTTAGCATCCTAAATCTCTTCGACTTCGAATTCCTCTTCGTCGTCTACTAATAAAAGCAGCGGTTAAACGTCGTCTCGTTCTTATGATAATAGTGGGTCAACTCCCGCATACCTAATCAGGGATACATAAAAGACGTTATAAATACCCGGCAGCGTATTAAGCCGGCAAGCATAGGATCCGACTATTTCTAATATAGTATACTTCACATTCATCCAATCCAACTTCTTAAATAATCTCTTAAAACGGACGTTCTTAAGCCTTAACTAGACCTTATCCCCTAATCAAAACTAGTTAAAAGGTTAACGTCGTATATTTACCGAGGCTTCTTATTACTCTTAGGTGGAGGCCATCGCCACTTATACCTATTCGGAGACCTCCTTCAACTTCGAAACTAAGGCCTCTACCCGAGCTGCGGGGGTCTTTCCTTCAGTCCACAAAGTCTCCCTTACTCTAATCAGGTCGATATCATAACCGTAGGTGGTGAAAAAAGGGCTAAGGCCTGTTAACGAGGCAACCCTGTTATTAATAACCATCATCGCTATTAGAAGCAGGTCATCCCAATCATCTTAAGTATACAAAGTATAAACTCAGAGGTAAATTTCTACTACCTAGTTAACTCGTTCTATAGCGCCGTCTATCTCCGGGTAAAAGGCCATAAATAAACGTCGTTTTATCCGTAATAGTTAACAAAGCCGTTTTCATATACAACTAGTAAATTGGGGACCTCTATCCGAAATAATAACTCTCAGGGGTCCATGGTATCTAATCAGGCCAAGCATTAACACCATAACCACAACGTCCATCGTTATATCCTTAAGTGGCTCGAAAATCACGTTCTTAGATAATCGGTCTATTACCACCATAATATTCATTGCTCCTATATAGCGGGTTAGTGGTAGCCCTATAATAAAGTCGACTAATATCTCTGTCCAGACCTAATCAGGGACGGGTAAGGGCTTTAGAAAACCCCTCTTCTTATCCCGCCATATATTACCCCGTCCACAAACGTCGCAGTTCCTCATAAAACATCGGACATCCTACAACAGGCCTAGCCAGTGAAAGCGGCGGCTAATCAAAGCCTTTAACGCATCTCTATTAAGATGGCCACTAAGTGTTAAGTCGTGGGACTCTTAGATTAACCGGGTTCGTAAAAGTTCATAATAAGGGACCCAGATCCTCTCCCTTTAAAAGAGTTTACCGTCGTCGTCCACTAAGTACTCTAATAGTATTATGAGCAACTTCCATTATAACAATAACTAACGGTCCCCCCTTTTCACAGCTATCCTAATTAGTTAATAACGATTATTTAATTATAATCCTTTAGTCTAAGTGGACTTTAGGGGCTCCTCTTTAAAGGGGTTCAGGATAGGTTCTGACCGATCAACCTTAGGATCATCGTCCTAATCCATATCACCTACTATGGTGCTTTCCACGGATTCCGTTATATCCATTTAATTCGTCTCGAGAGTTGCCCGGTTCACCATAACTATGTTCCGTTTCCCCTTTAGGAGTTATATCCTCCGTCCTTCTAGTTGATCGTTTCGCTGGGTATTGGGAACATCTTATTCTTATCTAAATAATATATCGGGGATTATCGTTTATTTGCCGGGTCAGAACTAAATTATGAAGTTATAACAGGATAGGAGCTCCGACCATTTAACTTAGTGTTCACTTAATTACCTCTTAGTTATAAAATACTTAAGGTTAAAGTGGTCGGTCAGGATAATAAACTCCTTCACACTCCTTAATTCGGAGTCCCAGTGTTCTAAATAACGGACTATAACTAATAGTTCCTTGTTATATATTGGGTAATTGTATTCTACTGGTAAGTTCTTCTATGAAAAGAACGTAATAGGCCATAAAATACCCTCGTCATCATATTATAATAAAGCGCTACCCACCACATAACCTAATAAGTCTATTTCTAGTATAGTGGTTTAATTAGGATCCTAATGTGTTAATACGGGGGTACTAATTAGGAGGACCTTCAACTTATTAAACACTTTTATATACTCATTACTCTATACGAATAGGATATCCCTTTTTATTAAAGTTATAAGGGGGTGTGTTAACCCTAAGAAGTCCAGTATAAATTAATAGTAATAATTTATAAAACCAACGAAGGCACGGACTCCTCGCACTAATCGGGGGACCTCCTATGTCTAGATGGCCTTAATTTTCTCTAGGTCAACGCGGATACCCTTCCCTACATCGATAATGAACCCTAAGTATTTAACCCTCTTCATCTCGAAGTCGTATTTATCGATATCGATTTATAGGCCGGCAACACCCAGACGGCTTAAGACCTTCTTAACTTTCTCCTTATGATCAGCGAATAAACCATCTAAATAAATTAGAACGTCGTTAATATAAGCGGTACAGAATTCATCCAGGAAATCCCGTAAAGTGTGGTTAATGTACCTCTGGAACGTAACGGGGGCCCCTATTAGGCCAAAAGGAGTCACCATCCATTCATATAAGCCGTATTTTGTTCTAAAAGCCGTCTTCTATTCGTTACCTTTTTTAACCCTAATTTTGTGGAATACAATAATAACATCTAACTTTATTAGCCACTTAGCTTTAACTAGGGCTCTTAGAGTTTCGCTGATTAGGGGTAAGGGATATTTGTTTTTTTTGGTGATAGCGTTCAGAGCCCGGTAATCAACACAAAACCTTAATCCTCCCCTAGGTTTTTGAATAAATAGAACGGGTAATGAAATAGGAGAACTACTAGCACGAATAAAGCCTTTATCCAGTAGTTCTATAAGGGTCCATCGAAGTACGATTAGCTCCTCCCTAGACATCCCATATAAGGGTCCCCATATAACTGGCTTATCTTACCCTGTTGAGTCTTTCTCGATGGGAATTACGTGGTTAATATTATCTCGATATGGTAGTAACTGATCAGCCTTATCTCGATCAAAGATATACAAAAACTTATAGTAATACGTAGGGAATTTCGTCCTCGGGTCTATTTTCATCTTTAGTACTAGGGCCTTTTCGATATCGGCTAAACTTATGGAGAACGCATTTAGGGTGGATATACTAAGAGGGGTCTCTCTTCTCTTCCATGCCCACCTAATCAGGGCTAAGAATACCAATCCAGTCTACTACTAAATTAGGAACTTTGGATCTTACCGGGCCTAACCCGGTTTCCTTTCTATCACCTAATAATCCACAACACCTATATGCAGAGTACCTTGCACTAAGTAAACTATAATATCATCGTCAATCATCCAGGACCTTCTAAGGATAACATCGTCTTCTTAGTTAAGAATAATATAAAAGAATAATTAGTGTTATTTATAGCTATTAATATTAATATTAGTGTAAGTAACATAGCGGATTGCACTAGGAACTATAATGGTGATTTACATTAAGTTCCGAGGTGTAATACTAATACATAGTAAACGGAGTTTCTTAGCGAAGGCGTCGCTAATTAAGGCATATGTTAAATATCCTATATTAACAAGGGTAATTGTATAGTGTATCCCATTAATCCCGATATTAACATAAAATAGGTCATAATCCATACTCTTTTTAATGACCTTCTATTCCTCCATAGCTTATTCCTCCTAATAACAACTTTCACCAAGAGTTACTCTTTTCCCGAGTCCTCAGAGTCCTAATTAGAGCCAATGTCTATTTCACTATACTCTTTGGTCTTCCCTTTCAAGGTTTTGGTCTCCTTATTTTTCCGGTCTCTAGGGCATCTCCATTATATATACCCCTTCTTACCGCAATTATAACATTTACGGGTTTCCTCTTAGCTTAACCTTCTTCGGACTAGTTTATCCTTAGTTATCCGGCTTACTTTAGTGGGTTCCCAATCCATCTAATTAGGTTAAGGTGATCCTATCCAACTATCCTATCCAGTTAATAACTCAACTTTATTCTGGCCGGGTATTAACGATCTCTTATATTAATACTCATAGCGAACTTAATACAATTCACTATCCAACTCTGATCTTATCATCAGGAGCATCTAGGTGTATATAGTATAGGCCGTTGGTTTATTAATTACACTAATTAAAGGGGTTCTCATCGTAATATTTAAAGCTCCTTTTAGGTAGTTAATCCTAACGTTATCCAACTAGTATCCTCCTCCCACTTCTATGAACTCCTTTTCGAACTTAGGAAGGAAGTGGGCAAAACTCTCGTTCTCCTTTTAACGTATTATTCTCAGTTAGTCGAGGGCTCGTACTTCTACGTTAAGGTCTACATAGCAACCCTTTAAGTATTCCATAAATTATTCAGGGTTCTTCGACCCATCAGCTCCTCCCTATGAATAATAAGTGCTCACTATAACTTATATAGTGTTTTCCAGTTTAAAGTAGATATAAGTGAACACTACTAATACTAAACTAAAGGCTTCCTTATCCACACTTATCTTCCCTTTCATCTTAAGGTACTATTATTAAAATCTCTTACGCAATCCATTAAACTTCGGTGGATCGGGGATCTAATATCTCGGTTATCTAGGAGGTGGCGCGTAGGCCTAATTGGGTAGGATCGGCGTCGTAGACGGTATAGGGGCTTCGTGTAACGTTAAGGTTGGGTGCCTGGGTTTTACTAGGGTTTATTGTAGTATTCGAATCTGCTCTTATTAGGCCTCTCGTTCGGCCACTTAGGTGGTCCGCATCTCCTATAACTGGGCTAATAACTAACCGATTAACTACACTAACTACTACGGGTTTCCGGATAGGTCAACGTTATCTTCTATTATAATACGGTTATCGTTCCTTCCGTACATCTTTATTTAATAATGACCATAATATACTAATCGACGTTGTTAAGGTACTCTACTACGCAGAATACGTTTTTTTAAGTTTATTAAAACCTCCTAACCCTAATCAAACCTCGCTAATCAACTTTAAGTGTTCAAGGACTTTTAGGTTAACCCACTTAGGACTCTTTATTACTCCCACTAAGGTCATAGACTTACTTTTCGTCGACAATTATTTCCACACCCAGTATACTCTCATTATCTCCGATAATACTAAAATCTTAAAAATAATGTAATAGTCCAAGTACGTATATTATAATTAGTTATAGCAACTATTATGAGTATCTTTAAAATAAGAGAGAAAAGGAGAAAATGTCTTCCGCCCCACAGGACCCGTTTACTCTGATCAGGCCTAAGGTTGATCCGTCTTAGGTAAGCCGGGCTTAGGTAAGCGGAGTCCATGGCTGAGAGGCTGCGAAGCCTCCAAGAGGGCCCAGCCCGTCACACTACAAAAGAGAACAACAAAAGCTATCTCGGAGGTGCTATTTAAGTTAATTAATCACTTGGAATACGTCTACGATACGAAGGTCAAATATATAGAGACCGACAACGAGCTTATGAGACACCCACGCCTAGTCGCAGACTTAAAGGGGCATGGGATGACCATTGAAGTATTAGCGCCCAATACCCAGGCCCAGAATAGAGGAGTAGAGAGGCTCGCCGCGGTTATCAAAGCCAAGGTAAGGGCAATGGCTATCGCAGCTAATTTCCCAGACTACTTATGGCCTAAAATCGTTAAAACAATAGTCTACCTCTATAACCAAACCCCATCACAAATACACGAGTAGAAAACGCTTTATAAGTAATTCTATAAGCAATTCTAGAGCAGAGAAGATGAGATTTATACGGTCCCCAACCTCTCCCACCTACGATCCTACGGCTATAAGGCCTACGCCCTAATAACCAATACGCAACTCAAACACTAACGGCGAAAGAAGTTTACCCCTCGTATATAGATCGGCTTTCTAATAAGCTATACGTTAAGTAATTAATTCAGAATATGGAACCCTCTTAAAAAGGACGTCTTCATAATAAAGGACGTCGTATTTAATAAAAAAGCGCACTTTAATGGGAACCTTAAGGGTACTATTAAGGAATTTCACTACTTAGACCTATAAGTAATCGAAATACGAATTTAAGAGCTTATTAAGTAAACCCAAATATAAACGTTAATATAAGACGCTAATGAGGAAGCAGAAGAGGTCACCCTCGTTCTCGAAATAAGTCCAAAGTACAATAAAAGCACTCTAAAAGCGAGCTCTGTTATGGAGATGTACTCGGATAAGTCGAAATAGTACGACATAAGGCGCTTTACGCCGTACCTAACACCTAAAGTGTTGCCGCTAAGACCCTTATTATTTTTCACTATCTTAAAAGCGGTTTTAGTTATAAAGGGGTAGGGGGAAAACGAGGGAGAAGTATAAAACAAAACCATAACCTCGGACCATAATATAAGTGTAATAAGGTATAGAATTTTATTTAAATCTGTTTTCCTAGCAGGAACAGCTCTAAAATGGAAATAACGCCGCAAAACGCGATTAATGGACGGTCTCCCAAGCATGCGTTTATGGTCTGGTTAACCCAGCGCCCCTAACGAGATTAGTCACCTTAGAACCTTTAATAAAAGTACATTAGATTAAAAGGCCGATGGGGAAGTGCTTTAATAACACGACCTTTCCGGTGGGTTAATAAAACCTAGTTAAGAGGGGACTTTTATTAAGGGAAGTACTTTGGGTTATATATATAAAGAGATTTCTCCGCTAAGCCGTGAGGGTAGTGCGCCTATAAGCACTCACTAGAAGAAACTACCCCCTCTCCCCATATCACACAATTACTTAAAGGATCATTTATATAAGGACAACTTTAGAATAACTAAAATAAGCCATCTAAGCGGCTATAAAAACTCCTGCTCCTAGGAGGAGGTCAGCAAAAAACAAGTACAAGGTAAGCAGATTCTCAGCTACTACTGGGTATATACCTATAAACTTAATAAGCATAGGAGGTTTATGAAATTCAAAGTACACCTCGTTATCCATGGAGATTAACAATTAAGAGATAAGTGAAAAATGTACACTACTATGCTCATAGGTATGTCGTTCCGAATCCTTATTATAATAACTGCTCACTTCGATATGGAGTTTTTATAATATAACATAGTAAATGCTTTTGTGTATATAATAATCGATGAGGAAGTGTATATACAACTCCCACCTGGATACCGAAAAGCTGGATAGGTATTACACTTAAGAAAGGCGCTTTACGGCCTTAGGAGGTCACCTCTGCTCTAATAAAAGCACCTAGAAAGAGGGCTCCTAAAACTCAGCTTTTAATAAGTTACCGGAGAGAACTATTGTTAATAAAAGGAACAAGTTATGTTCTTCTTTTATATTAACAACTATATCTTAGCTTTCCCTTATAAGTTTTATAACAAGGTAATAGCGTCGATAAAAGAGCTTTAGAAACGCTACTATCTAGAAGGTGGTTACGAGTTATAGTGGTTCTTAGGAATCGAGGTTTTAAGAGACTAAGCAATTAGGAAGATTTGGTTATTATAATTAGTATTCGCTGAAAAGGTGAGAAAACTCTTATTAGATACTAATAAACTACTTAAAGTGTGTTTTGAAACCCCTATAATAGCCTTTGAGCTATTTTTATACAATGGGGTAGCTGAACCATGGGAGATTAAGAAGTATTAACGTAAGGTTAGAACTATTATGTATACAGTTGTAATAACGTGCCCGGATATCGTATTCGCTATAAGCCGTCTTGTACGCTTTAATTAGAACCCAGAGCCGAGTCACCAGTGCGTAGTGGATTAAGTACTTTAATACCTCTACTTAACGTGTTCTCTCTACTTGGAATACGGAGCTACGCCGGGGAGCCCTGAGGATACTTTGGAAGTTGCTTCTGATACTAGTTTCGCCGATAATACGTTTGACCAGAAGAGCTCTTAAGTGCTCGTAATGCGACTTTTTGGTGGAACCATTGTGTAGAAAGTAAATAAATAATAGATAATTATAATATCAATAATAGAAGCCGAGCTCCTCGCCCTGTTATATATAATAAAGGAAGCCATCTTTATAAGCCGGTTAATCTCCGTTTTATAAATACAACTCCCCATGGAGGACGCTTAGAGCGCTGAGTTTACGCCTTAAATACACTCTTAACCACGAATTCATATATAATGCGATAACCAGTAAACTGTGCACCTCGTGACCGCAGAATAAGTGCAGTTACAAACACGCCTACGCTACGTTAATATTCATAACCACTAGTTACGTTAAGAAATCGAGAACAACTGCGTTAACGTTGTATATACGCCGTCAACTGAGCTAATAATAAACGGACTAACAAAAGCGTTCCCGAAGCAGCCTTTTCAGGCGTTTCTTACGTAGCTGAATATGAGTGACCAGCAGGCTCGTTTTGAAGACAACCGTCGTTACGATATCGCCGTAGATGAGGCCCGCTGGGAGGCCGGGATGGCCAAGGATTACATATGGGACGTTGAGGCTCGTGTTCCTTATACTTCTGGGGCTCGTGAACCCCGCGGGAAGGATGTATGAGAGGCGCTCTGGACGGAGGAAGACGGAATTCAAGTCTCGAGATAATTACAGTGCTTGGAAATAGCTATTGAATGGCGGATTAGGTGGCAGGAAGTCCACTAGACGGAGGCCTCCCTGAAGGGGCGTGTCGAATCCGCTGTACTAAGCGCCTAATACGCTTCCGGCGTGCTCGAAGGCCGCGCGTGGCGTGGAATAATGACGGGCCGAGAAGCGCCCTTGAACCAGCCACCTTAAGGGCTAAGTTCGTCCCTGAAGAACAGAAAAAACAAGAACAATTACACATTATTGAATACATCACGAATTGACCCTTGAATCCGACACCCCTATTCCGGCTAACGGATCCGGGTTCCTAGGAGTAGTAGTGGGTATTAAAATCCCTAATTATAAGAGTTCGTAATAATAATTAGTATCCTAAGAGGGTAGTTATTATATAGTTATAAGGATTACTTAGTTATTTATAAACGTTTATAATAATAGTGTTATTAACTTTTAACCACAGAATATCCCTTGTCTGGATAGGTCTTTACTGTTGCACCTATAGCCTTATCCCCTTCCGTATATATATCATCACCCTGGGCCTTATTTCCCTGCTATCCCAAAAATCGATTGGGATATAGGAGTTGTACCCAGGGTGTGTATTAATCTGCATTCTGTTGGTGTAACCTATCCAGGGCTCTTAGATAAGTATTATATCGACCTGATCAGCCCAGTAGAGCTCTAAGAAAGCTGTATGTGCTAGAGGCTTTTCCCCCACATTGCATTGGGCTATACGTAGTACCCGTGGGGGGGGCCTATATCGGCCTACACCTCCGAATCAAGGTCCAAGTGGTTATAGGCATTGGTGATATTATAGTCAGGTTTGTGAGCCACCCTCTAGCTCCTATTTCGGAGAGGGTGGATAAGGCGATTAGTCTAAGGGAGGGCCTCAGGGTCTTCAACCTCGTCTTCATCCATACTACTAGCTGTATCCCCATCGCCTAGGTATACGATTAATCCTTAGGAGGGGGTTCTAGTGTATGGGCACTTAGAGCCAGGTTATTGGGCCTGATAAGGAGGGGGGTCCTAGGGTTATTGAGTACTACTCTGGGTAATGGTCTAATTAATACTATCGCGGGCCTCGGAGGCCTTTTACCCAGCCTTCCGAATCCGTCCACGTTCCTTTCAGCTTAAGAGGGTAGGATAACCGTTAACCATTAGGGGCCTAACTGGACAGTCTATATAGCCGGCCTGGAAAGGCCCTAAGCAGTTGGCACACTTCGGCTTAGCTATACAGGGCTCGGTCTCGTAGGAATCCAAGGGCTTACCGCAGTTGTTACAGAGTGGCCGCCGGTTATAGTACCGGTTTGTATAGTATCCCTAGCAGCCAGGGTTATACCTAAATAGGGTCCTCTTTTTCCTAAAAAGATTTTTGTTGTTGTATTTAACGCCATGGCGGCAAGGGCGTAGCCCTTGCAGCAGACCTCCCAAGGGGTATGTGGCGTGGAGAGCCACAGGCTCAGACTACCTACTCTACAGTACACAGCCCTTACCAACGTCCTCCAAATCTTACCTATTGGCTATTATGCGTTCAATTTATCCCTGGATCCCACTAGCTCCTCCAGTTCCTTTACTTCCTATCTGGTCCCTTTAGTAAAGTAGGTTAGTTGTCTTAGGGCCCAGCCGGAAACTAGCCTCTAATATCGTAAGCAGATCTTCTAGAAGAAGTCTATCACACGCAGGAAGGCCTCAAAGCTTTTAGGATCGGTAATTAACCCCTTAAAGTATCGCTCCAGGGAACCCATAGGTCCTATAGGCTCTAATGAACTGGAAGGGTAGAGGGTAGGCCACCGTTACCTCCTCGCTAAGGTCTTCCAGCAATAAACCAAGTGGTCTATTTCCTTTACTTCCCCGCAAGAGCAGGTAAGCAGGGCTTCAGTGTAATTAAAGCGTTGATAATACTATTCGAAGTCTCCGTGGCCTGATCGGGCTGCTAGGAGGTGGTGCAGGGTAGCCCGTGGTAGGGCTAGTTCCGGGGGGCTGAGTAGGGTGGCCTTTTTCCTAATAAGCTAGGCCTTACTACTCTGGTTAAATAGTCTAAAGAGTAGTACCTTAATTATAAAAGAGATAACCTAAGTAATTTCGTTTATAATAGGGTTTAGGTCGAGGCGGGATTACCGGGCTAGGACTGGTTCACGGCCAATCTGGGCAATAACCTCCTCCCTAATCAGGGTTAATATATTAATACTTTTCCCATCTAGGCTTTAAAGCTTTAATAAGCAACATAGGACAGTGTATATGAACTATTTTATAAGGGTTTCTTCTATTTTAAAAGCCCCTAAATAGTCTATTAACTTTTATCTATTTCTAAGAAGGCTTTGCTGGATTTGTTTATTTAGGGGCTTTAAGGAGTATCCGGTCAAGATATAGTAGATGTATGGGATATCTCCTAGTTGTAGGCCAAGGGCCTAGCAGACTGTACGGCGTAGGGCGAAAGGGGCGTTCTTCCGGGCAGCATCCAGGCTTTCCTCGGGGATACGGACGAAAACCCGGAGGTCTTCCAGCTAAGCCTGGGCTTGCAGGCGGGTAGGGGCTCGGTTCTGGGCCGGGGCGGAGGCCGGGGCTGAGACTGGGGCCAGGGCCAGGGCTGATGCCGTAACGGTAGCCCAGTTCTGGGTTAGGGTTCGGGCAGCTTCATTATTTATAAGCCTTTTCAAGGCCTGAATTACACAGGCGGTAACCTCTTTTATAATCTGTTTTTTAGGTCCCTTAAAACTAGAGACCATATTATCAATAGACTGGGCGATAGTCAAAAAGATATCCTTTCGGGCCTCATAAAGTCTGGCCTATTCGTCAAGGGCAGCTAGAATAGATCCAGTAGCCGCCCTGCTTGCGTTCAGGGGCCCCTTTGCCATTGAGGGGGCGGTATCAGAAGTATCGGGCTGGCTTCCCGCGAGGCTAGGCCGGAGTGGCTAGGCCTCATTGTTGCGGCGGCGTTTAGCCCTTGGGGTGGGGGTTGGCTCTGGAGGAGGCCTAGAGCCCCGATCAGGGCTGGCCGGAGGGGCCGGCCGCGGTCCGGTATCCACCGGAGGCTGTGAAGCCATCGTGGGAGGGCTCCGGGAGGGAGGGGTGAAGAGTTTTCAGTTATTAGGGATCTTGGTGATGTATGACCTATTTCACTAACAGCGGATGCTAAGAAAAATTAGGCGAGAGGGAAGTTGCCACGATGTGCGGTCTTAGCCCATTAAGCGGGAATTCGACGCCACTTTCATATTCAGCCGATTGTAACGTCAAGTACCAGCTGGTTTGTGTTATTCCCTCCACAAGCCTTGGTGGGAACTCGACTGCGAGTTTCGAGAGTGCGTGAATGTCCGACATGTCCAACAGCAGCTGCCCTTAGTGGTTTCGTTGGATTGGAACTATGCCTCTCTCTTACCGTTAGGTAAGCAAACGAAAGGAAACGGCACGGAAAGTGTTACCAGAAGGGATGCCAAAAATGACTAGGAAAATTGCAAGTAACGGTACGCAGCCCGAATGGGCAAGGTGGCAATAATGAGACGGTTTCATTGGAAATACTCAACCTTAATCGGCCAACCAACACAGAGAAGTCAATGGTTTATCACAAACTTTCCACCTCAACATCTGCTCAGGCCCTTCGCAGCGAAGAGTCGCGCATCCCATAGTAAACCTAGGTAACTAACATCGTCACTAGTGCGGTCGGCAAGGCTCGAATTGGCAAAGGCCATGTTAATGGCTAGTCGATGTTGTCGAGAACAAAAAAAAATATCAGAAAAGCGATAAAGAATGATGTTTGAACATCATTCTTTAGAGAAACGTCAAGGACAGGATTCGAACCTGCGCGACCGAAGCCACTGCCTGAACTGGAATCAGAAGAACTGATAGCAGGGCAGCCCATTAACCACTCTGGCACCTTGACCGGTGATTGTTGGAAAATTTAGCGAGGAAGAGTTCCATATTGGCCCGCATCTGCAGCTGCCAACGCCACCCACCAGTGACTCCACTCGCCTGCAAGGAGTCATCCGGGTTCCATGTCGAAGGGGACGAGAGAGACGTCGAATGCACAGGAAATCAAAGGCCTGGCTAATCACCTGCTGTTGAGTTGTGTCTGAAAACCACAATTGCAGCAATGTTACACTACCTAGTCAATGGCTTATGACTTGTTGCAAGAGTACCCCGGCCACTCTGGCTGTTTCATCGACTAGTTTTGTACACAACTGTTGCGTTGACATGGCTTATGTTTGGTTGAGCCTTCTTTTGCCTGGAGCTGGCTGCTTGCACTTATGCTAGTATTGGAAGTCTCATTCCAGCACTAATATTTTCAGAGATTATGTCCCGTGAAAAGCTTTTGAGGGACTTGGACTCAGGCTCAGACATCCAATGGTGCTTGATGTCCTCCTAGGATGAGTGCAGCTCGCCATGTCTCTTCCTTGTCTCTACCTTCGCGTTAATGTGAGGGGCCTGGTGCTGGGTGTGTCCGTTGAAACGTGGCACTCCTCGAAGTCGTCATCCTTTCAAATGGTATCGCAGTGCATTCTTCTGGCGTGTTACCGAGGTCTTCGGCAATGTCCCCTTGGGCGTGTTATTGGGTCGTAGAAACAAACCTCTTGGGGTTTGAGCAGATGTGATGAGAGAAGGGCTGAGCCAAATAAACATTTTGAGGAGAATATACTGGTGTCCAATTCAGGGTAGCCTGCTCTTCTCATCCCATGAATCTCATCTCCTTGTGCCCAAGACCTCTACTCCCTGAATTAGCGGCGTTGCGTTGGCCTGCGTCACTCCAAACCTCACTTTCTCCGTCACCACTGATGCCGTCAATCGATCAATCCTCTTGTAACCCAAACTAGTCCCCGTAACCACCGTCTGCCATGTTCCATTAACAAACGCATCAATCGCATATCCATCAATTCTCTGCCCCAAAGCAATATGCTCCTGTACCACAAAAGCATCCACGGTGACCTCGCCTTCGAGATCGATCTCCACCGTCCCGGTGGTTGCGGCTGCATCCGGCGCCCAATACGTCTCCGTCTTCCCATCCAGCACATTCGCAGGACCGTACGCCGCAGCATCGTTCCCGCGAACAGAACTAGCATTGACAGTGAGAATCACTGTGAGCACGTTGCGATTCAAAAACGCCTCGCGCTGCGTCTTGAACCCTGCTAGCGCCTCCAAATCCTCGTTGACCACCAGCCCGCTCGTATCAGGTGGCACATCCAGCAACAAGTTGACGCTGCGACCCACGCTCTGGAGATACATGTCCATCAGCGCGGCCGGCGTCTTGGGCTTCTCGTTCGCATGAAAAAACCACCCATCCCTCAATCTGGCGTCCGCCTCCGAGGGCGTCCAGTACAGCCCATCTCTTACCCCTAATTCCAGCTCCGCCTCGCCCAATCGTTCGTCATCCTGCGTGCGGGAGATCGTGTGCCAGTTCGTGAGCCCCGTGACACCGTTCTCGTTGCCTACCCAGCGTGCGTCGACGCCCTGGTGGCCCCACATGATGGCGTCGGGCTGGTGCGTGCGGATGATGTCGCGGAACGTGGACCACGCGAACGTCTGCACAGTAGAGCTGCCGCTCGCGCCGTCGAGCCAAACCTCAAAAAGGTCAACTTTGGAGCCGTCGGGAAGGGTGAGGTCGACGAGCTCCGTGAGTTGACGGGTGTAAAGGTCGTTGTAGTCACCGGGGCTTGCGTCGCCGAAGATTTGTGGTTCGTCGTATATGGTGCCATTGAGGTGCGGTTTCGGCATCGCGGGGTCTCGGTGGATGTCCCAAGGGCTGAGGTAGACACCGAATTTGAGGTTGTACTTTTTGGCGCTCGCGGCGGCTAGGCGTACTACATCGGCGCTCCCGCCGCGAGAGATGCGGTCTTTGGCCCATTGGCCATTGGCGATCTTGTACGTTGTTGTGTTGGTGTCCCATAGCGCCATGCCGTCGTGATGTTTTGCCGTGAGAATCATGCCTTTCATCCCGGCATCTGCAAACGATTTGGCCCACTGATCTGTATCCAGGCTTGCCGGCGCAAAGACGTCTGGCGTAAGTTGGCTGCGACCCCATTCTTCGTCTGTGAAAGTATTAGGGCCAAAGTGAATGAAGGCGTAGTATTCGAGCTGGTGCCATGAGAGCTGACGTGGGGCCGGTGTGCGCAAGTACGGCTCTGGTGCTTGAGCAAAGGCTGGTGGCGCAAGCCAGATTGTTGCTCCGAGGAGCAGTTTCCATGCCTTTGACGCCATGTTTGCTGTCAATCAGTTAAATGAAGGCCACTCTTTTGCCCTTCCACTCAACGTGAGTCGATGTCAAGATCCCTCTTCGAGACGACCAAGAGCAGGTACTCTGCCGATTAAGTAGCCGGTTTTGTCCCGGGCCAGGATGCGGGGTTCTATCCTTGGTCCTTGCGGACGTCGCGTTGGATTTGCCAGAAGCGGCTCATTTGGGTGGTTTCGCCTAGGCAACGGGCAGATGAACAAGACCGTTGACGATCAATCTAGTCCGAGGTAGGCAGGAAGCGGAAGCCGGGACATTTGAGAACGAGGAAAGGAGAGGTAGTGACGTTACATGGTCATCGACAGTTGCAGTCGCCCGGTGAACGTTCAACGCGGGGTACAGTTACATAACAGACATGGAACCTGGAAGGTAGTGGGCTTAGTGGGTCTTGAATCGTGCTGGAGACGACCAAATTACTTCCACCCGCCAAATCAATTCCTTAAAGCTAACAGAGGAAACTTCAGCATCCCATGCCCTACCGTTGGTGTAATGCGGGGCAATGCTACATACGCAGTCTTGAGGTGTTCTAGGAGATTCGTGCCACTCGTACCTTTTGGGAAACCGAAATCATCACCCAATTCTGGCCTGATCGTACGTCGTATATCTATCTACAAAGCCCCGCCCAAACCCCGTTCATTATCAGTCGTGCCCAGTGCCGAGCCTGGGTCGACATCTTGGCGATTCGACGCATGTAGGACTGTAGACGGCTTAACTCAGCAGAAGGAATAGATAAGGAAATATATGGGGGTTAAGTAAGGCTCTATTATATTGTCCCTCATACATCTGGGCTTGTATCTCAATTCGACATTGATGGAATAATCGAAATTCGTTGCTAAAGACTCTAGTCAACTTATTACTGATGAACGGTAGTTATAACATCTCCCATGTCTTAATCCATGGATCTTTTTGGGTATATGGCCAACCATCAATCACTTGGGTCAAGTCAAGTTCCTCCACTGTCACCACCTGGTCGCCGAGTTCCAGTGAGCCCCTGGCCTCGTCAATGAAGTTGCCATTATAACTAAATACTAGCATTCGGTATCAGAACTCAAGACTTGCTTCATATATGCTCCAGCTTTTCCAATTCATCAGCTTGAAGTGCCCAACAACGCCTTTACATGTCGCACGCCTTCTGCTGTTTCTCGAGGGGCTAGGCTCAAATCCAAATGATATGAGTAACGAATCTAAGTCAAATGCCTCCGCAAAATCATGCTAACTGTCATCCTATGTCGCTCCCTCATGCGCAACGGGCGTCGAGCTCAGAGTAGCCTGTGGCAAACCCGTCCTGGGCTGTATGATGGACTCTGCACACAACTCCGCAGGCTCTTGCTGATGCTGGTGCTGCTCAGGTTGTGCAAGTTCGGTGTAGGTTCTTGGAGCATCCAATTCCTGACAACTCTCCTTTATCGGCATCTCGTGTATCTCCTTTGCTTCTGTCTCATGCATGGCCTGGGTTGCCGGGTTTCCATCCAGCTCCGGCTTGGCCCCCATGCCCGTAAACGCTGTGTCATCAGATTCGCCGACACTCATCGTCTTTCTTTGTTGCCGGCGACGGCGCCACAGGAAGTAAATGGCTCCGATGATAAGGGATAGGCCGGTGAGAGGCCCGATCACAATACCCGCAATCGCACCGCCAGACAGCCGGTTGGCTTCGGCACCTGGGCTCGTTGTCTGCGTCGGGAGGGAACTCGTCGAGCCGGGTCCCGCCGTTGATGTTTGGGATGGTTGAAGGCTGCCTGCCAGACCCGAGACCGTAAAGGGGTTCGAAAATGTGCCCAATTCGGCGCGGATGGTGTATTTGGCATCCTTCGCTAGGCAGGTCGTCACGCCGTTGCGGAACCACTCCGGGACCTGGGTCCAGGCCTGGGACGCGCAGAGTTCTTGCTCGTCAAAACACATGAGGTCTTGCGCGTAATAGGTGCATTCGCAGAGGCCAGGCCACTCGGTCAGTGTCCCGTATGACTTGGTGCACTCAGTGCGAAGTGAGTCAACGCGCGAAGCGCATGATTTCATCGTGCTTTGAACGGCCGCACATGCGCCCAGCGATGTACTCAAAGCAATCAAGTCAATTATGGGGGTCATAATTGACTTGATTGACTTATCGCGATCGTATAATTGATTGATTGACAATTAATTGGTTCGATTGACTGATGAAGCTATTCCCAACTACCAGTAAGGCTGACTGCCCCCCTCTTCATCCATTGCCTTAGACATTGGAGCTCTTTAAGCTGGGTTGGATCTATATTGTTGTTGTTGTTGTATTTAACGCCATGGCGGCAAGGGCGTATCCCTTGCGGCAGACCTCCCGAGGGGTATGTGGCGTGGAGAGCCGCAGGCTCGGGCTACCTACTCTACAATACACAACCCTTACCAACGTCCTCCAAATCTTGCCTATTGGCTACTATGCGTTCAATCTGTCCCTGGATTCCGCTGGTTCCTCCAGTTTCTTTACTTCCTATCTGGTCCCTTTAGTAGGGCAGGATGGTTGTCTTAAGGCCTAGCCGGAGGCTGGCCCCTAGTAGCGTGGGTAGATTTTCTGGAAGAAGCCTGTTACACGTAGGAAGGCCTCGAAGCCTTTAGGATTGGTGATTAACCCCTTGAAGTATCGCTCGAGCAATCCCATAGGTCCTATGGGCTCTGACGAACTAGAAGGGTGGAGGGTAGGCCACCGTTACCTCCTCGCTAGGGTCTTTCAGCAGTAGACCAAGTGGTCTACATCCTTTGCTTCCCCGCAAGAGCAGGTAAACAGGGCTTCATCGTAGTTAAAGCGTTGGTGATATTGTTCGAAGTCTCCGTGGCCTGATCGGGCTACCAGGAGGTGGTGCAGGGTAGCCCGTGGAAGGGCTAGTTCAGGAGGGCTGGATAGGCTGGCCTCGAGTCCTAGTTGGGCGTATCGATCTGTTGCTTCCTTACGCCACCATCGTGTGTATTGGGCCCGTATTCGTTTCCTAGCGAGTCGCTTGATCCCTGCTAGGGTTGCCAGTTGGCCTAAGGGCACCGGGAGTGCTGTGCCTTGCTTACGGCACCGACTGGTGAGAGAGCAACATTGCATGTTCCAGCGACATACGTTAATGTCATACCAAATAACCCCCGAGAAACTGTGTCTCATGATACGAGGGAGAAAGAGAAGCCCAAGGAGCCAGAGATTCCAAACAATCGGGCGTCTGAAGAGCATAATGCTTGGGGCTGGAGGCGTGAGCGGGAACAAAGTGGCCACGACTCTCGGCCACACACAGGTTCGCAAGTTTCTTCTACTCCCAGCCACTGCAAAGCCAGGCTGCAACTTGAAACGCTAACCAAACTGATAGAACTGCATAATTCTGAAGGGATCTAAATTACCAATTGTACGTCTGACGAAGACCGCAACGAGGATGTCTCCCATTCTCCCAAGCGGGACGCAAGAGAATCACCTTTTGGTGGAGAATTGAACGCCAGGGGTAGCGACGACGAATATCAAAGTGATTCGGACCCGGCCCACATATCTGAGGGTGCAAAACCGGACTCCGAGAATCGCGCACTAGATACGCCGGAGTACGAAGATGTATGAACTGTACTAATATGTTGGAATATATTCATCACGTAGATGCAACGCTGATCTACCTGCAAACGCGCTCAGATTGCCTCCCATAAATCTATGCCTCAAATCACCGTCCTATCCACACTCAGGCCATAACAAAGTCCACGCAACTTTCATATGTCTGCTGGGCACTTGTTCCGAACCAGAACCATTGCACCACACACTGACCGGCCTGGGCACATGTACCGGCGGGCAGGTTGGTGGGCATAGTGATGTCGAAGTTGGTGTTGTTGGCAGGCAGCTGGGCCAGCTTCTCGTCGGCGTAGCTGTCGAAGACGATGAGGGGCTCGCCGATAACCTTGTTGGTCTTCGTGTCGACGATGGAGACGTTCATGGGGCCCTCGTGCGGGATGGGCAGCGCGGCCTTCATTTTGACGACCTGGCCGGCCTTGAAGGTCTGGACGTTGGCCTTGTTGTCCTCGAAGACGGCGCCTCGGCAGAGATCCAGCTTGCCTGGGGTATGATGTCAGTAAGGGGGCAAGGGAAGGCCGTCACATGTCATCTACTTACACGTCGCCGGGGGGTTGGTGAAGTCCTCCAGAGGGATAGTTCCATCAGCCAGAACGGTCTGGACGTTCGCCTGTCCACAGGCCTTGGCCATCGCGGGACCAGGCACTCGCGCGGGCGGGTCGGTGATGTTTCCATGGGCAGAGACCATGGTGGCGAGGAGAGCCGTGGCAGCGGTGATAGCGGCGCGCATCTTGAAGTGGATTATTCGGTCTGCGGGAGAAACGGTTGTTGAGGCGGGAGGAAGAATGGACAGAGAATGTGAAAGTTGAGAGGAAGAGAACGTATTGAAACTAGGCAAGAACGGAAAACGAGTGACCAGCACGATTTGAAGGATGAGGCAAGACAAAGACCGGATGAAAAGACGTCGAGGCCAGATGGGCGGCATTGCGAATACAAATACCAGAATCTGGCCTCAGCCCGGTCCAAAGTGCTACCCAGTGAGGGAACACGACGGCCTCGCGACTCGTCAATGAAATGATGGGCGGGCGATCATAGCTCCTGACGGAGCGCGTCCGGATGCGCGGGCGGATGCGCGGGAACTATCGACGCTTGCCCCGTTCCCTACGTAGGGCGATCTGGGCTCTCCAAAACCTTCCTGGGGATGATCCCTGGGCGAAACAGGGCCACTTGTGGCTCTTCGAGGGGGTCACGAAGACAAGCTTGGTGGGATCCACGTGAGTGAAACGTCGCAAGTCTTGTGCCGCTCTCCTTCCGGCGCGGGCAGATTAGGCCATGGTCGCAACCTGCGACAAACCCTGTCTGGGGTGTTCGTGCGCCGCGAGGAAGCGAGAGGGAAACAAAGACGAAATTTGAGAACCGGCACCCGCGTAGAGTTCCATTGAATCAGGGGAATTTGAATTCTTGATCATGGACGAAAACGGCGCCTTCCTGCATCGCCTGCAATGCCAAGCTGTCAGTTTGGATGCAGACTCTCGGCGTTGGAAGGAAGGGTGACCGGAGGCGCGGATCCTCCAACGGAGCCTCCGCTGTTCTCATTGGTCAAAGGCCTCCTGAAGGTGTAGGCGATCCCGGCAAAGTGGATCGGGATTTTCGGGGCGGCGTCCGAGGGGGCCGTTTTTTTTCTTTTTCTTTTCTGATGCGCAGCGGCGCCCAAGACTCCTTACTCCTTGGCCCTGATCTCCATTGGCGCCAAGTCGACTAGAACTTCCTGTGTTAGAGGATCTACGAGTCATAAGCAAATCGTTTAAGACCGTTAACAGATTTGGGGCTGGGAATGTCACCTGGTGAGGAGCCGATCACTCATCCAACAAAACCGAGCCCACCGACTCCTGAACCGCAGCATCGTACGGTCATTCAGAGACTCTCACTCAAGAGATAAGGGAAAACCTTCGGCTCCGATGACAAGACCGGCCTCCCCGAGATGGGGCCACGTCAAAAAAGTTAGACGCGGCCTGGCACGACGCTAGGCAGCCCCCTTATTTCTTCGGCATTGTGAGTTCGTTTTCGCAGCTCTTCAGACGAAGCCGAAGCCGACCCTGAAGCCTAAATTGTGGACTCGCCCACTGCGGGTGCTTGTTCTGAACACAGCCGCCCGCACGCCGCTGCGTTGTTGCGAGCTGCGGATTTTCCTGGGGATGCGGAGACGGACCCGGGCGGAAAATTAATAAAGCCCTTACCAGAGCTTCGAAATGAGTATCCGACAGGAAAGGGTTCCTTTCCCCTAGGAGGCTGCGTGCCGCCTCAACCGGGCCAGCCATCACGAACTCGGCACTAGACCCCTTATAAGACGGCAAGTCGAAGACCCGGTAAAGAATCCAGAGCTTGAGTGGCGGCAAATGACACGAGTGACGCCATGTCAGAAATACTTGCCAAAGCGGCAAAATTGTGTGAAGGTTGTTTCTCGGCGCTGGCCTTGCTTCTGTTGTCTCCACCACACTTGTTTCTTGTGCGCGTTAATTCTCACACTTGCTTCTGCGGAAGGTGGAGGCGGCCGGCGGGAGCGTAAGGCCTTCCCCCGAGTCAGATTCAACCATCCAGACATTGACCAGTGATGTCTCGACCGCGACGCGAACTAGCCGACCTTGAAAGCTAAGTTAAGCTTGCCGCTTGTCCCGATGAGTCTTAATGATTATTATGACTGTTAAGAACGAGGGTCTTGTCAGTCACAGAATGCTACCTCACAAAGTATCATTCCCATGAGACACAGCAGACGGGCTGGAATACGTGTCATCTGCTTCGGCAGTTATCATTGACAGGTTCTCAAGGTTGGCTTGACGCCACATGAACCAAGAGCTTGGCAAATAAGAACTCAAATGAAGGTGATCTGGAATATGCAAAGACACAGGCCAGAGTCGTGTCCGTGGACCGCCGATGAGCGAGACCTCGACGCGAACGTCGAGGGATTGTGAGGTGAGGGACTGGCCAGTTTCTGGCATGAGCGTTCGGCTTTCCTTTGTTCTGTTCGACTAGTTACCTGCTAGTGGGCCATCTCACCAATTGAATAAGCATAAATGAAAACTAATTCATAGATGGATTAGGGTGAAGACTCTACGAATAGCCTCTGGGCTCTTTTGTATGCAAATCAATACCAAGTAAGACTAGACGGTTTATGTCAAAACAAGAATACATCACTTTCCGATGAGTAAATGAAACAAAGTCAGAAACGTAAGCTTTTAATGAGGCGCTGGGTTTCTTATTTGCATTATGAGTTCCTATTTTCCCCTTGTCTAAGTCTCCGTTCACGTTGATTCGTAATACGGAATGATATTACTCATAAGTATTACACCAATACGTGAGAGAATCTACAACTCATTTAGCTGGGTGTAAGTTATGGTTAGCTCCATGGGTAAATATCTCAGCTAACCTATCGGAGCGAAATGAATCACCGCACAGGATATATATAATTAAACTCACTAGATAATTAAACTGCCTTATTACTGAGTCAAAGGTAGGGCAGACTACTCTGTATTGTGTGAGTCGATTGAGGTTGAATTTTTGGACTGCGTTCAACGCTGATTTAGACATCAAGAACGGCACATAATTGAATGATATCTAGGTTCTAAAACCACAGATGTCTATCCTTCCGCCCTCCTGGGTTAATAATGCCTCAAAAGAAAAATCTTCTCTCAACACGGGCGCTCCTGCTGCGTTTCTCCCTTGCTCTGCTTCCGTCTTCAGCTCCAACAAATCCAAGTGCTACTGATACTTGCACTCAGGCTTTTACTGAAAGACTCGTCCAATCCAGGAACGTCGCGTCACGCCCGCTTGAATCTGACTTGAATTCGTAAGGAATACCAGACAACAAGAATTTTGAAACATCGTTGTCAAACCAACTACTAGTCTTTGAGGGGCACTCAAAATCGCTAAACGTCTGACAGTGTAAAGATTTTCACATGTGAATGACTGTCAGGGGGATATGAGACGGCCCCATTAAAAATAACATGATGTCATTCTTCATCTCTAAAGAAGTGTGGGACAGCTTACACAGTTCGGGAAGATGTGAAGGTCGCCGTAGGGGCATAAGATGCCAAGGGTCGAAAGTTATCACTCACTCAGATACCGTCGATATCATATTTAATAGTTAACAGGAGAGGCTGAGATTTGATTTCCAAGCGACTTAACAATATTGCATGTGACTTATGTGGTCATATGCCATAACCCTAGGCCTTCAAAGAGGGTCTGGTGAAGTTCACCTGGGCTCAAAAATGAACAGTATGAAATCCACATCAACATCTTGGTCTTTACTAAATCTCAAAGAATAAAACGTGACATACACGCCCGAAAGTCCGGATAGTTCTCAACTATGATTTTACTATGATTTTACTTTACCGCAGCTGGTGGAAGCCTCAGCCGCAATCCTGACAATAATGGCTTCACTAAACCTAGCACCAAGGCCTTTGGGATTATGAGTCGCGACAGCGGCTTATAATAACGCGGAAGTTGATGTTTTGAGGGGAAAATTGATGGAGAGGACACAGAAAACTATGAATCACTATGACATGATGCCGATACGGTCGTGAGTTTCGATTCACATGAGCCTTCAGGATATGGGATAAGAAAGACATGTCGGTTCAAAAACAGCTGGGGGGCTTCAATAGTCTAGAACGGGTCAGAACATACTACGGCCAGGCAAGCGACAAGTAGCGTGCGCTCAAAACATCGGGACACACGCGGTGTCAGGAGCGGAGGGAGTATTTTTCAACGAAGCCACTTCAAATGAGCCTTGAGGTTTTTAATGGGCTTGACCATGGACGTTGGAAGAGGCTGGCAAGTCGAATCTTTGCCGCAGCTGTATGAGATAATAGATTAGGGAGACCTGGCCCACAGCGCTGCGGTATCCAAAACGAGTTACCTAACGTTGCCATAAGTACGCCGTAGATGGACAACCAATCAGCGTTGCCGTCAAAGCAAGGCTAACAAATCAACGTCCAACCAATCTAACCAAATGAGGCTATTCGCACTACCCAATTGAGCAAGTATGACCCCTAAGTTGAGTTGGTTAAATTAATATACGGATTATTAAACATGTCTGGCCAATAGGAAAGCGGAATTCTACCGCCTCATACGCCCGAGGCGCCGGCCGGCGACCACCGTCACCACCAGCGGTAACACCACTTTGCTTAGACCTCATCAACCCTCCTTTTCACCTCCACACGAGCACTTCTTTTCGAAATTTCCTATTCTAGTGAAACCCTCGTAATGGATTTACTAATTAAGGCCTTTCTTCTTATGTATATAAAACCTATAATATTTCCTATGGTGGTTAAATTCCTCTTCATGCAATCATAAGTATATAACTTCAAATAATATGTCAATAATCGACAGCATTAACCGCCTACTCAACCAAATAAGGTAAATCTCTTCCTTCGTCGGCCCTCGGAGCCTACCCCTAACCTTGTGAAGTGGTGGATAGAGTATCGAGAAACGTATCCTCAACTTAGTCAATTCGCCATTAACGTCTTTGCGATCCCTGCTATAGCGGCCGACTATGAGAGGGCCTTCTCGTCTGCGAAGCTGACCCTGACCTCACAAAGGCTACGCTTGAAGCCGGGTATGATTAAGAAGCTACAGCTGACAAAGAATTGGCTAAAGACGGGGACCCTGGGTTATGGAAAGGGGGACATAGGTCTATTAATTACATCGCAAAGTCGTTCTAAATAACCTCATACCTTTCCTAATCGAGTAATCTAATTACGTGAGGCCTCACGTATTTGATTGACTAAAAGTTGGTCAACAGGCAAGTAAGCAAGTATCGTGGAAGAGGCATGCCAAGGAAGCAAGTTGAGGGTCAAAGTTGAGTTGGTTGCTTTGACGGCAACGCTGCAACCAATGGCGTCTTGAGCCTCAGGAATGTGGCCCGAAGCATGAGCAAAAGCTGAACAATCTGCTTTCATGTGCTAGTATTGTTCTCAAGCTATTCTAATGAGCTCGAACATATGTTCAGTGAAGTTTCATGTGAAAATTTCCGTCGTTGCAACTCACTTAACTTTCAATATCCAGGTGTCATCGTCAATGCAGACTCCGACTACGCCATAGATACCGCCAATCTGACTCTCTTGTCACTGCTCGTCGGTACAACAAAGTACTGCAGTTCCTATCTTGAGGCTAGAGTATAACACATCTTCTGCCACGCATCTGTAGTAACACTCGGTGGCAGTATTCGATGTCAATGATTCATCTGAACCACTAATACCACAGTCATCAAAGTCTGACAAGAGAAGGGCCAGATGGTAATTCGCCACTAATGCAAGATCTTGCCAAAGGAATCGAAGCTGGTGATTTAAGCAGGCGTACCAGGTGGTTGCCCACTTGATCCTATAATACGTCTCATCACAGTTGGCTCACGTCCTTCCGACATTGTGCATGTACAGAATCGGCTTGGATTACTATTTGTACACTGAGAATCGTCCACACACACGCTCCAATGTGTTCCAGACCAGTGGAGGGTGTGGTTACAGAGCTTTCATGAATCCGTACAGGCTTTTCAACCTCTCAGCATCCCTTCAGGGCCTAGTCGTAAAGTCAGCAATCAGGGATGCAGAATAGCAACACTCGGGTGACCACTTACAGCAGCCTTGTTCTTCTGGTTCTGCTCGATTCCGCCAGCAAACTCCTTCTCCAGCTGCGCAATAGTGTCGAGATCCGCCTTGGTTCCCTTCAAACTCTGGGCCTGCTTGAGCTCAGTAGACTGAGCCTTGGCGACCTTGTTTTCGGAGCGTAGTCAGCATGTGCGACGTTCAGAGAGCACTGTGGGGATGGAGAGTGCGCGTACAGTTCCCAGACCGTTGACGGCGGCGTTACCCTTCGGGGCGATCTTCTGGTTGTTCTCGCGGACCTGGATGCCCTTGTTGACGGTGCTAAGGAGGGTCTTCTTCGCCTGGTCGAACTGGCCCTTGTTGACGTTGTTCGAGTTGACGATCTTCTTGACGGCGGCGACGTTGGACTGCTCCTGCTTCTGGATCTGGATGTTCTCGTCGATACCGGCTGCTAGCTTCTTGGCGGCTGCGCAGTTTGCGTTATTCCCTTTGGCATTGGTCTTCGCATTAGTCTTCTTGCCTTAGTTCTTGTTGCCATTTTTGTTACCGTTCTTGTTTTGGCGTGCGGCAACAGCGGCGTCTTCTGCCAACGCCGGCGCGGGCAGAGCAAGGGCGACCGCGAAGGAGATGCCCATGAGGAGGGTGAGGAGGTACTTGAAGGCGTGCATTTTGAATAGTGTTAATGGTGAGAGATGAGTGATAGACTAAGGTAAAGAGCGGAACTAGAGAAGTGAAGAGCCGATAGTAGATTAGAGCGGTTAACCTGAAGTGCGATCGATGCTGGTGATGCAAAAAAGGTTGTGGATGGTGGCATCTCTCGACATTCTTATAGATGTCTCCCCACGAGTCAATTCGGACACCGCCATTTCCTGATAGCCTCGCAGCGTCGTCATCTCAACCCAGTTGGGCATACACACTCTTCGCCCGAGGACCCCGCGGACCCTGCAAGGGACAACTTGCACGCATACAGCACGTTCAAAGCCAGTTAGTCGCAGCCGCGATGCTTTCAGGGGTCGTTTCGCTTTCGCACGATGTCTCGATTGGGCGGCCCACCGGCGGACACCCCGCGCGCGCGAGTCCCCCCCCCCCCCCCCCCCATTGTCCGTCCGATGTGCTTGCGAGGGTTGCGGCAGAGAAAAGCTTTCTGGAGAATGAAAGTTTACCCGTACGTGTTTTGGGCCGATCTCCTCAGCCAGTCGCAGTCCAAGATCGTCACGAAGGCGTTTCATTCTCTCGCCCTGGACCACGGCGCTCCTCCATGCGTACCAACCAGAAATGATGACGACCCGCGAGTTTTCGAGGATCAGGGGGCTCGACAGAGGCTGTTGTGGTAGTAGCCCCGACAAGTCGGTTGATGATCTTCGCCGGGGCATAACTCTATCACCACGGATGGCACCCATCGCTCGAAATCGACAGGCCTTGGCAAGGAACAGCTGCTCACAACATGGATCGCACGACCGTCTTCCCTCAAGTCCCCCACGGTCTCGGCCTCGGGCGTCTAAACTTTTGGTCCCTTTCAACCCAGTGTATCAGAAGGACTTCTCATTTTGCCGAATTTCCTTGCCTTCTAACACCGGTTGGACGCCTCATCTCTTCTGATTTGGCGTCTGACTCGTTGAAATGGCGAGTTGTTGGACGGCGACTCTGGACGGCAACACCCGCCTGGGTAGTGAGCAAGTTTCATTTTCATCTCTGGACCAGGTCAATCGTCTTTACAACCGGAACCGACGCCTTGGTTGTTCTCAAGATCAGGCAAAATGCCGAGAGTGCTCGTACGCGTTCACCTCAACCATGGCGTCGCCTGGACCTGCTCGTCTCAACGGTCTCTCCCGAAGTGGAGCTGTGATGGTAAACGCGATGACAGACCGTTGCTTTATGGGACTCTTCTGGAATATGGAATTCCTTGAAGTTAACTCACCTTCTCTGCGTCCCCTAGCTCTTTAGCGGCATCCAATTCTCGACCAGAGGGTAGGTAGCTAGTCTCTCACTCTCCCAGACAAACACGTGGTGCAACTTCCCTCTCGCCTAATTTTTCTTAGCGTCTGCTATTAGTGAAATAGGTGGTATACTACTAAGATCCTTAACAGCTAAAAACTCTTCACCTCTCCCTCCCGGAGCCCTCCCGTAATGGCCTCATAGCCTCCGGCGGGCACCGGACTATAGCCGGCCCCCCGGCCGGCCCTGATCGGGGCTCTGGGTCACCTCCGGAGCTAACCCCTACCTCAAGGGCTAAGCGCCGCCGCAACACCGAGGCCCAGCCGTCCCGGCCCAGCCTTATGGGAAGCCAGCCCGAAAATCCTGCTATACCCCCCTCTACGGCAAAGGGGCCCTCGTACACAAGCGGGGCGGCTACTAGATCTATCCTAGCCGCCCTGGACGAACAAGCTAAACTCTATAAGGCCCGAAAGGATATCTTTTTGACTATAGCCCAGTCTATTGATAATGTGGTCTCTAGCTTTAAGGGGCTAAAAAAGTAGATCGTAAAGGAGGTGATAACCTATGTGATTTAAGTTTTAAAGAAGTTGATGAATAATAAAGTTACTTTAATTTTAACCCGGAATTGGGTTACCGTTATAGTATTAGCCCTGACCCTAGTCCTAGTTTCAGTTCCGGTCTCTGCCCTAGCCCAGAACCGGGCCCCTACCCGCCTATAAGCCTAAACACAGCTGGAAGACCTCTGGGTTTTCGTCTGTATCCCCGAGGAAAGCCTGGATGCTGCCCGGAAGAACGCCCCTTTCGCCCTGCGCCGTATAATCTGCTAGGCCCTTAGCCGATAACTAGGAGATATCTTATATATTTACCATATCTCAACTAGATACTCCTTAAAGCCCCTAAATAAATAAATCCAATAAAGTTTTTTTAGAAATAGATAAAAGTTAGTAGATTATTTAGGGGCTTTTAAAATAAAAACCCTTATAAAATAGTTTATATACACCGTTCTACGTTGCTTATCTAAGCTCTAAAGCCTAGATGGAGAAAGTATTAATATATTAACCCTGATCAGGGAGGAGGTTATTGCCTAAACTAGTTATAAGCCAGTCCTAGCCCGGTAATCCCACCTCGGCCTAAACCCTACTATAAACGAAATCACTTAGGTTATCTCTATTATAATCAAAGTATTACCCTTTAAATTATTTAACCAGAACAGTAAAGCCCAGCTTATTAGGGAAAAGAGGACCCTACTTAAGTATAACCCTAGTTACTAGGGATACTACATAAACTAGTATTATAACCAGCGGCCACTCTATAACAACTACGATAAGCCCTTAGACTCCTATGAGACGAAGCCCTATACAACTAAGCCGAAGTGTACTAACTACTTGGGGCCCTTCCAGGCTAGCTATACGGACTATCCAATTAAGCCCCTAATAGTTAATGGTCATCTTACCCTCCTAGGCCGAAAGGAATGTAAATGAATTCAGAAGGCTATGTAAAAGGCCTCCAAGGCCCATAATAATATCAACTAGACCACCACCCAAAGCAGTACTCAATAACCCCAGGACTCCCCTCCTAATCAGGGCCAATAACCTGGCTCTAAGTGCCCATACATTAGGACCCCCTCCCAAGAATTAATCGTATACCTAGGCGATGGGGATACAACTAATAGTATGGATAAAAACGAAGCTAAAGACCCCGAGGCCCTCCCTCAGACCAACCACCCTATTCACCCTCTCCGAAATAGGAACTAAAAAGTAGCTCATAAGCCTAACTATAACATCACTAATACCTATAACCACCTGGACCTCGATTTGGAGGTGTAGGCCGAAACAGGCCCCCCTACGGGTACTATGTGTAACCCAATGCAACATGGGGAAAAAGCCCCCAGCACATACAGCTTTCTTAGAGCTCTACTAGGCTAATTAAATTAATATAGTACTTATCCAGGAGCCCTGGATAGGCTACACTAATAGAATACAGATTAATACACACCCTGGGTTTAATTCCTATATTCTAATGGATTTCTAGAATAACAGGGAAATAAGGCCTAGGGTGATAACTTATATACGAAAAGGGATAAGGCTTTAAGTATAGCAACAAAGGCCCATCTAGACTAGGGATATCCTATGGTTAAAAATTAATAATACTATAATTGTTAATATATATAAACCACTAGGCGACCCTGATAACTATACAACTATCACTCTCTTAGGATATTAACCACTAGGAAGAACCCTAATAGCTGGAGACTTTAATGCTCGTTATTTTTCCTGGGAACCCGGATCCGTTAGCCGGAATAGGGGAGACGATCTAGTTGACTAGGTTGATAACCATGGCCTCTCCTTCATTGGAGAAGCAGGGGCTCCAACCCACACCCATGGTCACGTCCTTAACCTAGCCTTCTCGAATATTCCCCTTATATACATAGGACCCTATCTATACCTATATCCAGGAGCTAACCACCAACTTATCGTAGCCATTATCCCTCTCACTAATAACTATAAATAACATTAAATACATTAACTAGGGCTAATATCGGTCCCGGATTCAGCCCTACCTCGGTTTATAGACCTTATCGGAATAGGAGCTCTAGCCCTACCTACTTTTAAGGATCAACTAACCCCAACTAAGCTAGATACCCAGGCTAGCCGGATAGCCAGCTTATTATCTATAATTATTTAAGTAGTAGGGAAAAAACGATAAAACCTAGGAAAGGGGGCTCCTTATTGGATAGAAGAGTGCTCTGAGGTCCACCGATCCTACTTTAAGGCCTGGATATAATAATCCTAGGGACCAGAGCCGACCTCACCACCCCCTGCCCCTAAAGAGTAAAAGGCCTTCCTGGACATAGTAAGGAAGGTTAAGTGGGCCTACTAGGCTTTTAAAATTGAAGGGGTTAAATTGGATTAGGACCTTTATAAAATAATGGGCTGGTGTAAGACCAGCCTGGTAGTTAAAACTCCCCCCTTAATAGTTGAGGGCTAGACGTACGATAATAACCAGGATAAGGCCTAGGCCCTATGGAGGGCCCTGTTGGAGAGGTTCAATGATGCGGATGACCTACCTGGGGACCCCTTCGACGTGGCTACGGTCCTAAGACAACAAATACCCTAGCAGGCTACAATTAGTAGGAAGTAAGGGTAGTTACCCTAATAAAGACTACGACCCCTGGTATCAACGGAATTACCACAAGAATACTCAAAGCTTACTGGGACTCTATATCTAAGCTGGTCCGACTATTCTTCTAGGCCTATATCTAGACCAGCTAATTTCCCTAATAGTTCCGTAGGGCGGAGGTTGTTATAATCTAAAAGCCGGGAAAAACCGACTTTTCAAAGCTTGGATCCTGGAGGCCGATTACCCTCTTATCCTGCCTTAGCAAAGGGCTCGAGAGGCTAATAGCTAGGAGAATGGCCTACCTCACTATCCTAGAAGGGGTGGCCAGCCCACAGCAAATTGGGGCCCTACCGGGCAGGGCAGCTATCGACCTAACAACCTGTCTCACGCACAATATCGAACAGGCCCTCGATAAGGGGCTTACAGCCACGCTGGCGACAATGGATGTGCAGGGGGCTTTCGACTCTGTCCTTCGGAACCACCTTATCATCAGACTACGGTAACAGGGTTGGCCTGATAGCCTGATCAGGCTGATTTATGCTTTTATATTAGACCATACTACTAAGGTCAAGTTTAAAGAGATAATAACAGAGGACTTCCCTCTAACCTATGGGTTACCTTAGGGCTCCCCATTACCACCTATTATCTTCTTATTTTATATTTCTAATATCCTAATTAAAGACCCGAAATTTTGGTTTAGATATATAGACGATATAGGCCTTCTAATTACTAGCCTATCCCTCAAAAATAATACTATATCCTTAAGTTAATAAGTTACCTAAATTCTAAACTAGGGTACTAATAATAAGATCTCCTTTAACCCAGCTGAATATAAAGTTATCCATTTTATTAGGAAATATAAGTAACTAAAAAACCTACCTAGGATTAAAATTATAGACCTTAAAATTAAAGCTTTAGTTGAGCTGATCCGTTGGTTAGGGGTTTAGTTTAATAAAAAACTCTTTTTCTAATACTACATCGAAACAAGGGTAATAATAGCAAAGTAGGCAGCCCAGCACCTGGGGCACCTAATAAACATAAAAGGAGGGATCCCAGCAACTATTATACGGAAAATGGTCATCACCTATGTCCTCCTAATAGCCCTATACAAAACCGAAACCTGGTTTAGGGGGCTAACTAAGCTAGCCCTAAGTAACACCACCTCCCCCCAGGGAGGGATTATTAATATAGGCCAGAAGGGCCTCATCTAGAAGGTTAATAAGGTTATCATAAGAGCAGCCCGAGCCATCCTCCCAGTCTAAAAAACAACCCCAATAAGCAACCTCCTCTAAGATACCGGCCTGCCTACTAGGAAAGTGGCTTTAGAAGGGGTACACCTACACTTCGCAGTCCGACTATAAAAGGTCGACCAACAACACCCATTAGTCCTAAGGCTCCCACAATAAGGGAGGCAATAAACACAGCTCCAACGAACAGCAAGCCTCATCTTAAGGGTCCCAAGGCCAGCACTACTCCAACCACAACACCTCCCAGGGTCACAAGACCTAATAGTCCTATATACAAAGGAGAAGGCTACTAAGGCCTTTCAGAACTAGCTAAAAACCGTCCCAGATAACCATATAATTATCTATTCAGATGGTTCTAAAACGTCTAATAGAGCTACGGGATATGGATTTGTTATTTATAAAGGTAAAAAGCGTATAACCCAAGGTTATGGCCGACTTAGCTTAGTAGATGTCGCAAGCATACTGGGCCACCAAGACGTCTGGGAGCTGTGCTCAGCTGAGTCAGCACTCACGTGACGTCCTGGCCCCCGAGCCGGCCTATTTATTCTGCCGGACGCACCCACCAGATAGTGAATAGATTAAGCCTTCTTCTCCTACTTAACCTCGTACGCGCGTGCGAACTCGCCACAGTAGAAGTGTTTGATGGTGAGGTTGAAGGAGCGAGGGCAGGGCTCCGGTGGGCCCTCCTTATTTTCCAAGGTCAGCCTATTCACATCTATATTAATAATACCAGTGTTATCCAGGGGATACGGGGCGAGGCTCCAATCTCCTCACAAAAAGCCTTCGTTGAGATCCACGAGGCGGCTAGGATATTCGATATATATACCCACTAGGCCCCAGGGCATTAGGGGATAAAAGGTAACGAAGAATTAGACCACCTAGCTAAGTAAGGCACAGCACTCCTGGTGCCCTTAGGCCAACTAGCAACCCTAGTAGGGATTAAGTAACTCACTAGGAAGTGAATACGGGCCTAATATACACGATGGTGGCGTAAGGAAACAACAGATTGATACGCCCAACTAGGACTCGAGGCTAGCCTATCTAGCCCTCCTGAACTAGCCCTTCCACGGGCTACCCTGCACCACCTCCTAGTAGCCCGATTAGGCCACGGAGACTTTAAATAATATCACTAACACTTTAACTATAATAAATCCTTATTTACCTACTTTTATAGGGAAGTAAAGATAAGACCGGCCTGGTAGTTAAAGCCCCCCCCTTAGTTGTTGAGGGCCAGACATACGATAGTAGCCAGGATAAGGCCCAGGCCCTACGGAAGGCCCTACTGGAGAGGTTCGACGATGCGGATGACTTACCTGGGGACCCCTTCGGCGTGGCCACGGTCCCAAGACGACAGATACCCTGGCAGGCTACGATTAGCCAGGAGGAAGCAAGGGCAGCCACTCTAACAAAGACTACAACCCCTGGCATCGACGGAATTACCATAAAACTACTTAAAACTTGCTGGGACTCTATATCCGAACCAGTTCGACTACTCTTCTAAGTTTGTATCCAGACCGGTTACTTTCCCCAGCCCTTCCGTAGGGCGGAGGTTGTTATGATCCAAAAACCTGGAAAGACCGACATCTCAAAGGCTGGATCTTGGAGGCCGATAATCCTCTTATCCTGCTTAGGTAAAGGGTTTGAGAGGCTAATAGCTAGGAGAATGGCCTACCTCACTATCCTAGAAGGCGTGGCCAGCCCACAGTAAATAGGGGCCTTACCGGGCAGGGCAGTTATCGACCTAACGACCTGTTTCACATACGATATCGAACAGGCCCTTGATAAGGGGCTTATAGCTACGCTGGTGACGATGGATGTGAAGGGGGCTTTTGACTCTGTTCTTCGGAACCGCCTTATTATTAGACTACGGCAACAAGGTTGGCCTGATAGCCTGATCAGGCTGATTTATGCGTTTATATCAGACCGTACTACCAGGGTTAGGCTCGAAGAGACAATAACAGAGGACTTCCCTCTAACCTGTGGGCTGCCTCAGGGCTCCCCACTATCACCTATCATCTTCTTATTGTATATTTCTAATATCCTAGCTAAAGACCTAAGGCTTTGGTTTGGATATGCAGACGATATAGCCCTTTTAATTACCGGCCCATCCCCCGAAGATAACACTACATCCTTAAGTTAGCAGGTCAACCAAATCCTAAACTAGGGGTACGATAACAAGGTCTCCTTTGACCTAGCTAAATGTGAAGTTATCCACTTTACTAGAAAACATAAATAACTAAAAGACCTACCTAGGATTAAGGTTAGAGACTTTGAAATTAAAGCCTCGGCTAAGCCGATCCGTTGGTTAGGGGTTTAGTTTAATAAAAGGCTCTCTTTTCGATACTACGTCGAAATAAGGGCAGCTATAGCGAAGAAGGCAGCCCAGCATCTAGGGCACCTAATAAGCATAAAGGGTGGGATCCCAGCGGCTGCTGTGCGGAAGGCTGTTGTTACCTGTGTCCTCCCAATAGCCCTATACGGGTTTAAAACCTGGTTTGGGGGGTTAACTAAGTTAGCTCTAAATAATAATAACGACGCCTCTCCCTAGGGAGGGATAATTAATATAGGCCAAAAGGGCCTCGTCCAAAAGGTCAGTAAGGTCATTACAACTGCGGCCCGGGCCATCCTTCTAGTCTGGAAGACAACCCTAATAAGCAACCTTTTGCGAGACGCTGGCCTGCCTACGGGGAACGTGGCCCTAGAGGGGGCACGCCTGCGCTTTGCAGTACGCCTATAGAAGGTCGACCAGGAACACCCATCAGTCCTAAGGCTCTCACAACGAGGGAGGCAGCAAACACGGTTTCAACGGACAACAGGCCTCGTACCAAGGGTCCCAAGGCTATTACTACTCTAATTATAATACCGCCCAGGGTCACAAAACCCGATAGTCCTATAGATAAAAGAGAAGGCTACTAAGGCCTTTTAGAACTGGCTAAAAACCGTCCTAGACAATTATATGGTTGTTTACTTAGACGGCTCTAAGGCGTCTAATGGAGCCACCGGGTATGGGTTTGTTATTTACTGAGGTAAAAAGCGTATAGCCCAGGGCTGCGGCCGATTTGGCTTAGTAGAAGTGTTTGATGGTGAGGTTGAAGGAGCGAGGGTAGGGCTCCGGTGGGCCCTCCTTACATCCCAAAGCCAGCCTATCCACATTTATATTAATAATACTAGTATTATCCAGGGGATACGGGGCGATACTCTAGGTTCCTTATAAGTAGCCTTCCTAGAGATCTACGAGGTGGCTAGGATATTCGATATATACACCCACTAGGCCCCAGGGTATCAGGGGATAAAAGGTAACGAAGAAGTAGACCGCTTAGCTAAGTAGGGTACAATACTCCTAACGCCCTTAGGCCAACTAGTAACCCTAGTAGGGATTAAGTAACTCGCTAAAAAACGGATACGGATCTAGTATACATAATGGTAGTATAAGGAGGCAATAGATCGATACGCTCAACTAGGGCTTAAGGCCACCTTATACAGCCCCCCTGAACTAGCCTTACCATGGGTTACCCTACATTATCTCTTAGCAGCCTGATTAGGCTACGGAGACTTTGAACAATATCACCAGCACTTTAACTATAATAAAGCCCTGCTTACCTGCTCGTGCAGGGAAGTAAAGGAAGTAGACCATTTAGTTTACTACCGAAAAACCCTAGTAAGGAGGTAACGGTGGCCTACCCTCTACCCTTCTAGTTTATTAGAACCCATAGGACCTATGGGATCCCTTGATCGATACTTTAAGGGTTTAATTACCGACCATAAAAGCTTTAAGGCCTTTTTATGTGTAATAGGCTTTTTCCAGAAGATCTACCTACGTTATTAGGGGCTAGCCCCGGTTAGTCCTTAAGATAACTAACCAATGCACCCTACTAAGGGGACCAGATGGGAACCAAAGGAATTAGAGGAATTAGCGGGATCTAGGGATAAATTGAATGCATAGTAGCTAGTAGGCAGGATTTAGAGGATGCTGGTAAGGGTTATGTATTGTAGAGTAGGTAATCTGAGCTTGCGGCCCTCCACGCTATATACCCCTCGGGAGGTCTGCTGTAAGGGCTACGCCCTTGCCGCTATGGCGTTAAATACAACAACAACAACAACATAGGGAAGTAAAGGATATAAACTACTTAGTTTATTACCGAAAAACCCTAATAAGGAGGTAACGATAACTTACCCTCTACTCTTTTAGTTTATTAAAGCCCATAGGACCTATGGGATCGCTTAAGCGATACTTTAAGGGGTTAATCACTAATCTTAAAAGCTTTAAGGCCTTCCTACGTATAACAAGCTTCTTCTAGAAGATCTACCCATACTACTAGGGGCCAACCTCCGACTAGGCCTTAAAACAACCGTCCTACCCTACTAAAGGGACCAAATAAAAAGTAAAGGAACTAGAGGAACCAGCGGGATCCAGGGACAAATTGAACGCATAGTAGCTAGTAGGTAAGATTTGGAGGACGCGAGCAAGGGTTGTATACTGTAGAGTAGGTAGTCTGAGCCTGCGGCTCTCCACGCCACATACCCCTCAGGAGGTCTGCCGCAAGGGATACGCCCTTGCCGCCATGGCGTTAAATACAACAACAACAACAACCATCAGCCTTACCCCCACTGTCTCTAATGGCGATCGGCATAACCATAATTGGATTTCCTCAACGATTTAAAAGGACTGAGGGTCTCTGGCGATACACTTGCCATAACTGGAACCAGACTATTCTGCCCCACGTGCTGCAGAATCTGGACGAGGAGTTGCGGAGAATCCCCGTGCAGATGAATCCTCTTAGCGCGCGCAACGGTATATAATCACTGCCTTTGCCGGTGGTGCCGACACGGCTGGTCCCTCGTCGATGTTACCTTGGTTGCATTCTGGCAAACCCCGCATCCAGCCGTCATCATGAGGTTCGGCATCGCAACTCTGCTCGCCGCTTTCGCGGGGCTGTGCGCGGCCCAGTGGGACAACAACTCGACGGCTCCAATCGAGCTCGCGCCCGCGCCGTGGACGCTGAAGGGCACCGTCTACTCCGTCACAGTGGTCCCGCTTTCGACCGACCTGCGGACCAAGGCGTTTCCGCCCCTGGAGCGGCAGCACGCGTCGGCTGTCGAAGACGAGTACCTGGGTATCCTGGGAATGATCCAGATCATCCGCTACACGGAGAGCCCCGTCGGCCCGTACGACGAGCTGCTGATCGTGCCCGGTTTCTTCAAATACAACCACACAGACGGCACGGGGGGTGTGGTCGAGAAAAAGAACGTCAGGGTCAGCCGGATTTACGTTAGCCAGAAGTACACGTGCTGGAACGGGCGGACGAGTATGTTTTGCTAATTCTGACTCTTGCTACATGGAATTGAAGACGACTGACGAATATGCAGACTGGAACATTCCCAAACACTTGGCCCGGTTCGACTGGACCGAGAACGAGGCCGGCGAGACCACCGTTAAGATCTACCCTCACGACACGACAGGCGACCCGAGCGAGGCCTCGCCCGCTGAAAAGCCGTGGTTCCGGGCCACCTTCAAGCCGGACTTGGTGGGCGGTCTGCCCTTCAGCACCGACCTGTACAAGATCCTGGGCATCAACGCGACGCTAGCCCAGCCGCCCCTACCGACTGCGAATAGTACGTACGGCGAGCTGGCGGGGACGGACCACTGGGCCGCCACCGTGCCGGGCCAAGTCACCGACAACGCGTCGCTGGGAGTCTTCGACTTGGACCAGGGAGAGGGCGATGTCGAGGAAGGCCAGACTACGAATGTGGTGGGCGATGAGTACTTTCCCAACTTCTGGCCGGGTCTTTTGCGCTTCAACGCGGGAATCAAGCTGGAGAACGCCACTATCACGTTTAGTGAGCCTGAGATCTGGACTAATTAGGGACTTCGTTCAAGAGTGAATGTTTGCATCCGTAGACCTGCCTCCAGAGGTTTGAAATGCAAGTGAACCAATGATTGGGTCTCGACAAAGCGGAAAGAACAAGCTCTGGAGCATACATGGATGAGAAAGCCGCTATCCATAGCAGTTTACCTAACGCCTTACGCAGCGTTCAGTAATGATCAAAATAGTATGGAACTTGAAAATCGCTCTGCATCATGGCTCTTGGAATCAAATTCGAGTACTGTTTCACTGTGCCAGGGAATCGTGTCCGTAGTGTCAACAGTCAACCCTCCGTCATGAGTGAGAATAGTGACGAACACCTCCCGCGCATGAGACTTATGTGAGCGGAGATGTACCTAAGAAGGCGTTTAAGCAAGCCCTCAACGTCCATTGAAATGTGATTGATATTGGAGCACTGCAGAATCTGGGCAATCTCAGCCTGCGGAGGACTCTGAACCAATCGTACAACCTACACCCTCCCTTTGACTTCGTTGCATGGTAACTGCCTTCGCTCTCTTGGTTTCGTCGTCGGACACATTTACGAACCTGTATGCAAATATCTGGGAGGTTAAAGACCAGTAGACACTGGTTGTTCTGAAACTAAAATGGAAAGATAGACCTTTTGTATATTATTAAGAGTACTGCTAATGTTGCTGTGTCATATTAGGCTGTGTACACCACTTATGTCCTTTCTACCATCTTCCTGGACGCTGCCTGTTCTCTGGGGTGCTTCTTGTATCTTCTCTTTTCTTCCTGGTGTTCTATCTAGCATCTCGTTTGGTATTTCTTTTGGTGACCTGTTTAACGTTCTTTTCTTCTGGCTTTTGGCTATTATGGGCTATACAATTTTAATAGCCAAAATACACAACGGTATTAGCAAAATTCGATCATTTACCTCATTTCCCAGAATCTTCCCAATATATCTAGCGTATGCCCTGGTGCGAACAAGAAAGCCAGGATATTATACCCCACACCGTCAGTAGAGCCCTCGCGGCTCCATAGCGAAAGCGATGTGAATTGTCTGTAAAGGCACGGGCGTGGTGCCGTCCGCAACGACCTTGATGGTCAACTTGTCGTTCTTGTCGATTTGGCGAATTTGACAACCGGATGTATGGGTCCAAGACTCACAACAGCAAGCCAGCAGGGTACATCCTACACCAGACGCAAGTCACTTCACGACATTTTCACCGGTCTCAACATCGAACACGTCAAACTCGATCCGCCCATTCCCTCGAATCCTAAGTCACCTACGAAAATGAAAATCGCACTTCGCGCCACCATCTCCAAGGACTGGCCTGTGAGAACCGCACAAGAGCAGCAAGCGATGTCGATGACCATTCGCGCTGATGACGTCTACCTCCAGTATGAAAAAGATCAAGACCCCAAGAAGCTGTTCTACAAGGCCGTCAACTGGCTTTCAGCAATTCAAGAGAAGAATCTCGACAGCGATCAGACAGAACTCGTCGTTAAAGAGACACACGATTCCATGATCAGAGCCATCTTTGGCTCAAACATGATTGAGCGAGCTGGTCTTGGATGGAACATTACCGTCCATCTCTGCAACAAGATCTTTGCTGGTGAAGATGTCGAGGTCATTCCCGAGACAACGACCGAGTATCAGAGTCAACTTCTCGACTTTTATTCCAAGCAATCGGATCTGAAGGACATGCCTGCGCAATACATCTTTCGAGGCCGGAAGAAGATCATTCAGCATGCACGCGCTTTTCAATACATCTGCACGTTCGTCGCCAAGCAGCAAGATCTCACCGAAGAAGTCATTAAGGAAACCCATCGCATACTCACTCTGGGAGTTCCGATCGTGGAGGAAGGATTCGAGGATGTCGCCCCTGAGATTTACGGTGGCATCTATCGCGACGTCCCTGTCGGAGCTGGCTCAACTATGTTTACTGTTCCTCAGCACATTCACGCCAAGATGAAGCAGTTGTGCGACAACCTCAAGACAGAGTTGGAGGAAGCGGACACACGCCAATCGATTGATCCTTTCTCTGTTGCATCCAAGTACTCGATGGAGTTTGTCCAGATCCATCCATTCCGAGACGGGAATGGGAGAACTTGCCGCATGATTCTCAACGCCATTCTTTGCAGATATGCGGGTATCATCGTGCCGATCGGCGAGCAAGTAGAAGAGAGATCCGAGTACATCAACATCAAGAAGCGCGTGAGCGAGAACATGAAAGGACACGGAGAATATGCGACCTTCGTTCTTCAGAGATCTGTGACACGTCTCCGAGAACTCGAGAAGAAGCTCACTGGAAAGAGAAAAGGCAGTTGATGGCATTGTGAATACTCGAGGATGGGTCCACAAAGCAAGCAAGGAGAACATGGCATGCAAGAGGGACGAGAAATGAAACGAGATCAACTGTGCATTAGAATTATACCCATGCGGCTCGATCGACGAGCCCGACGATTTGCAACTGACAAAAGTCTCTAGGAGGCAGGCAACGAATACAATCCTTGCCTATTATTAAACCAGCTCTCTGTAAAATACCCTGGATTCGACTGATGGGCCCTGCTGAACTATGATTTTCTGTCGAGATACTCTCACTTCCTGTAATAAAGTTCAAGTGTCCAAGTTTCAAAGGCTCTTGGAGTCACCATGCCACTAACTACCTCTGTTCTTCAGCATCAACGCAAGACCGTTGCTTGAATCTCCAATCAGGATTTGTACCATGAACTAACTGAGTACCCGTATAACGATAGGGGAGGCTGATCAACAAAGGCGGGAACAAAAGGTGGGATCGGCGTCGTCTACTAGGCCAGTTGCCTAGAAAGACTTTCCGTGTCGTACATGCGGTGTGGCCCCGCGTGGCTCTTCAGACCCAAAGGATGCCACAGTTATAGAGATCGTGATGTGCTATGTCTTGACAGCTTTTTGGCTTATCTCACACATCATTGAAATAGAGTTGGCTTGGTAGACCGGCATATGAGACGTGTTGCAACCCTGTCATCACTCAGTCTTGGCTGCTTTGGGATTGGATCCCATGGCGTAAGGCGCAACACTGTGGCTCCCAAGACCATCAATGTATCCCTACATGGCAATACTTCAATATACTTTCAAGACACACACTCGTGTTCACAACAGCTCGCTGGCTTTACCCAGTGCTTGACATCACCCTCCATGACAATCATTTCGTCACTAGCTGACAGGGGCGCGCATTCTCCATGAAAGATGGAGCTCTGAGATTGGAAGATGGCGAGACCTCACCCATTTCCTTGGGCCTGGAGGCGAGAGGCGCGGGGTAACAGAGATTGGAGAGGAGACAGCGCGTGACCGCGGCCGAACATGTCGCTGACGGGCTTTGGACCTCAGGATCCACTAAGAGCCCTGCACCGCGGGGCGGAGCCGGACCTCCGGTAGGATGCTGGGCGTCCCATGGTTGAACAGCAACACAACACGCAGCACGAGATGAGAACGCAAGCGTGCAGTGTGTAGCCAGGGAAGAAGTGGCGAAATGCCCATTCGCTAACGTGGTTGTCGCCAGTGGAGCGTCTCTTGGTGTTAAGCTTTCTCGTGACACGGCGAAGCATGGCCCAAGTGGGACAAGACTATCCGGGCAGTCTGGAATGGCTGCCCAGGCGTGCCGACTGCGTGGCCAAGGAACGGTTCACGGTTGTCGTGCGACTAGCGGGAGGGCTAATCTGGCAGGTCGGGTCAGCATCTGGCCAAGTCCCCGTCGTGAGATGGGGCCATAATGGGGACCCGGAATTTGCGGGGAAGAAGACAGGTCGAGCGCAATCGAAGATGAAGATGGATGATGATCCTGGCAGCGAATCAGGGTGGATGGTCTGGGGAAAAGGTCGACAAAAGGGTTGGCCAAGTCAAAACCTGGGAAGGTCGGATGTGTTCAGATTGGCTTGAATTGTGAGGGAGGGGCGGTATTCGTAGCAGAGAGACGGCGTTTGGTGTTGGATATATCAGGTGCCGCACCAGAGCTTGCCGTCCTGTGCCCGACGTGGTATCGAGATAGCATGAAAACTCTGTGGCGAGTCGTGAAGTTGCGTCGAGAGAAACATGTCCCCGTCATGCGTCGGACAGTCAATTGACTCGTCGACAGACCAGGGCGATGGCTTGTTTATCCCCACGATACTTTCGGTCTGATAAAAGGACGGGGGCCGGAAGACCCAAAGACCTTTTGCTGGCTGCAACCCCCAACCCCCAACCACCCATGCCCCCAGCGGCGGCTGAGAGGGCGGGAGAGTTCGCCAATCTCTCCCTGGTGAGATCCTCCGTGCCTCCCTCGTGCTCACCATGGGAGAGGAGGTGATGGGCGACTGGTGCGGCGTGAATGTCGCTGACGGACGGTTTATCTATCCGGGGCAGCAGTGGCTAGGGGCCATCTGCGTGCCAAGGCGACGCTGTCAGAACTCGAAGGGCGCCGACGGCAAGAGCTAAGGCACCGAGTGGTCGCTGGTGGAGGTACAGCGCACACTGCGTGACTGGCGTGAACGAACGGTGACATATCCGTTCGTCGTAGGTGGCAGACGTGACTGACCAGGCTGACCTGCGTGGGCGCTAGTCCGAAGGGGAAATGGGAATTAGAAGGCGGCGTCCCGAAGTGATGAGATCGGAAAGCCTCCAGACCAGCGAGGGCCCTGGGTGTTGACTGGGAGTTGACTGCCCTGAGCTAGGGGCAAAGGAGGGTTTTGTTTGAGCACGAGTAACGCGGGATCCAGATTTGACCCATATCGATCCATAGCGGGTCGTATTAGCAGAGGCGGTCAGAAAGCCCCTTGGTGACAAGAGCTGGCGGTGGCTTTCATCCGGCCTGAGGTCAAGGTTCTCTTTCGATGCTCGGGATGTTTGAGGAGGCCAAAACATGGGCAGATGGTGGTGCTTGCGGATGAGCCCACGGTGGTCCTAGGTGGCGAGAGCTGGCATGCGATGGCACGCGAGATGGGATGTTCTGTCTTTTCGCTTTGCAGAGCTAAGATGGGAGATGCATTGACCTTGGGTACGTTGAGTGCAACCGTACGCGTGGTGGAATTGGGCGTATTGCAAGTGAGTGTGGATGAATGTCTCTGAATGCGCAGCTGCGATGCGGTACAGAGCACTAAGGCACGGGAGGTACGTACAGAAGATATTCGTGGCTGCGCGGTAGCGGGGGCGAGGTGCCTTAGGGGGCAGGGGGGGGCCAAGTGGGAGCGAAGCGAAGTGGGAAGGGGGAGGAGAGACGAGACGGCAAGAGGGCAGAGTGCAACGCGGCAAGGAGGGCTACTGCCCATGTGTCCGATCCCCAAAACAGGCCCAACCTTCAGGTAAGGTAAGTGGGCAAGGAACCTGGAAGGCATGGAAGGAAAGACACGGCAGAGACAAGGCCGCTGGACCCAGAGAAACACGTGCAGGACCCTTTTTCCCCTTCCTCCGTTTCTACACTAAAGGAGCTAGGTACAGTGTAAGGCACTGCATAGCATGTCCAAGCCCAAGGCGCTGCAGCCAATCTCGTGGGTTGGATAGGCGTGACAGACCCACCTGCAGTTACCGGGTAGGTACTTTATCAGACGTGGGAGGAAATGCTGAGCTGCAGGTGGCTTTCCCAAACGTCGCTCTTTCCCTGATTACCCCGCAACTGACGTCGACAGGAGGGGGGCCCTTTCCTTAGCGGCTGCAGTACGTACCGCGCGCACAGCCGCCAAGGTGCCTTTGCTGGAAGCAACGCGCGACTGCTGATTGGGCGACGTGTCCGTGAGCATCTGCGAGGTCTGGGAATAGGAACTGCACTTGCCGGGGGTGGCTGCTGCCGTAGCCTCCGCGCCAACCCAACCCTTCCCTTCCTTCCCATTCTAGGTCTTGCCTTCCATTCGGTCCATTTGGTGTGCTACTACTGTCCACTCTTTCCTCTCCACAGATCCCCCATTAAGAGTGCAGGTGGGAGGTGCAGTTGCGGGTACGGGTGTTGATGCTGCCGGGGCAGAGAGGACAGGAACCGCTGCCAGAGTTTGGAAGGCAAGAGCGAGAGAGACTGAGACGGGAGATAGCGATAGACCAAGTGCAGGCGCAAGTCGAGTGCGGTGGATGTCAATGCCAGTGCCAGTGCCAGTGTCGGTACCAGTGCTAGCGGAAGTTCAAGTTCAAGGCAGGTGCAAGTGCCAGCCTGTATCAGTGCCAGTGCTCTTTCCTCGCCAACCAACCCAAGCCCTCGCGTCAGCACCAACGGCAGCAGCATCCGTCCAACCCATCTCATCTGCATCCGCTGGCCATTCCAGCCAGATTCCACGTCCACTCCAATCTCTTTGCCTTTCCATCTCGCTCTTCTTCTCCACGTCGACGGCTGCACTGCATCACCAAACCCACATCCAGAGCAACCGGATCATTTTGCCGCGAGATCACTCAATCAATCGGTGTCTCTGCCCTGTCCTGCCTGCCTGCCCAGCGCTGTCAATCCTGAGCCCAATCTTGGATCCAACCTTGGATCCATCGACGTCCCCTGCTTGACGGCGGGTGTTTGCTCACTGGCAGTAGCAGACAAACGGCCTGCCTGTCTGTCGGAAGCTCAAACAGACGCCGACCGACCGCCCGACCGACATCACATTTGCCTCCTCCCCACACGCACCACCGCCCACCATCACTTGCCTGTCCTGGCCCAGCCAGCACGCAGCGCACTGCCAGCAACCTGCCCATCCAGCTCTCAGCACACACCATCTCAGCCAAACCAAGAGAATCGGAGGACCAGCCATCCCCCCCTAACGCCCCCGGCAGACCATCTGCACGCGCAAACCCTCGGGCCCTGCCCCCTACCCCACCAACCTGTCTGCCTGCCCCCGGCTCGACGTCACTCAATTAGAGCTCCCACCTGTTTACTGATTGTCCAAGAACACCGCTCATAGGGACGCTCCCCCGTCGATCCCCCCTCCCACGCAGCAGACGCAAAGGCAGAGAGAGGCACAGCACAAACGAAACCCCAAAGCCACAAAGAGACGAGGTGTACAAAAAGTCCTGTCGTCTTGACTCCGTCTACGCTTGCCAGCAAACCCCTTGATCGACGCTTTTCGCCGGTGCGCTACGCTCGTCCCATCCCTGGCCTTCCTTGTGATCAGCCTTTCGTAACCCGCCCTTAGTGTCACCCTAAATCAGTCCATCGGCCGCGGCGATATATAACCACCCTGTTCCACACATCCGCAGCTGTCGAACGATTCCCCGTTCGATCCCTCTTTCGATTCTTTCTGGACCTCACCCCATGCAAGACACTTGCCGAAACACCATTCGCACTGCACTCTGACAACCCGATCCCAACTCGACTTTACTTCGCCTTACCATTCGACTACATATATTGCACCCCCAATTCCGCCCCCAACTCTCTTTTGTCCATCATGTCTACCGATAACAACAATAACTCCAACTCCAACCCCAACAACTCCCAGAACAACCAGAACAACGAGATGCATCGCCAGCGCCGCGGTTCCGTCACCCAGCAGGCCATTGCCGGCCTCTTCAGAAGCAGCTCTACTTCGGCCGGTGCGGCCTTCCCCACAGCCACCAGCGACGCCCAAAGACGGCGTCTCTCCGTCTCCACCGGTCTCGGCCTTGCTGGCACTTCTCCCACCGGCGCCAGCGCCTTCAACTCCCTGAGACGCGGCAGTCTCTCAACCAACTCCAATGACTCCATCGACGAGAACGCCATCGACGAGGAGGATCTGCTTCCCAACGCCCGCACTGCACCCACCACCCCCTTTACTCGCAGAATGAGCTTCGGAGCTCAGGCGATGCGCAGCTTGCGCAATGGCGGTGGAAGTCCGGGATCAAACGGTAATAATCCACCCGCTTCTATAGCCCATCCCATTCCTATTACGCCTGCATCCTCTGGAAGACGCACCAGCGTGCACAACTCCCCTCGAGGTGCTGGCTTGTCTGCGAACGCCACGCCGCCCAACAGCTCGTCCATTGCAGCTGCTCTGTCGTCGGCTACGCATCGTTCCAGCAGCACTGCACAGGCAAGCAATGCACACAGACAAAGATCATCTTCTGACGTGTTTTCGCGCCCAGACCAAGGTTTCAACTGGTCCGAGCAGCTTAGGTCTCGCGCGGAGAGCTCTGTCCAGGGCTCACGACCGTCCTTCTCTTTCGGCTCCGGCCTCTCATCCTCGCCTCCCCGTGGCATGAGCAACGCCAACCACGACCGTAACAAGTCCGTCTCTGAGATGCCCGCCCCACCCGTCCAGGCTGCTGCCATGAAGCCCAAGGCTCCTGAGCGGCCAAAGCCTGATGCCTTCCAGGAGCGCATCCTCAAGGGTGACTTCTATATGGACTGAAGAGCGACAGTCGCGGCAGGCCGTCGCGAATTGATGTTGACCATCTGCCATCGTGACAAGCCACAGTTTCGATGGCTTCGACCTCCACCATCTTGACCTCGCATCGGAAAACGAGAAAAAGATCATCACAGCGTTTCATGAATTTCGAGCGTTCTTCGTCATTGTTTATTTTTATTACCTGGGCATGTTCACCGTCCACTTACGGCACGTGGCGTTCAGTCGGTTCGGCTGGTTCAGGCGGTAGCCCGCTTGCGGCTTCGATTTGGGTGGGGAAACACCATACCACATGCACGTGAGACCTGTCTCACACATCATCATGGAAGCGGAATGGGAGTGCAATTTCACGAGGAGTTTACACACGGAATGGGGAATCTGGACGAGGTTGATCGCAAATTGCAAGATTTCGGGTCCCGAAACAAAATTGGTCCGAAAAAAGATGTCTGGCTATTGCTTGCGGCACATCATAGGAGGGGGTGATGGCGCCCACACTGACATGGTTCATGTCTGGCGTACGGAAAGGAAGGCTATTGTATCGTTACACCGCTGGCGGATGCACAGCGAGGCGCGAAAGGGAGGAAAGGCATATTCGGTGGGCGGCAGGACAGACTGATGAAGCATGGCTGTTTTTATGAGACGGCCATGATAGGCACAGAGTTCAGAGCAGGACGGAATGAGGGGGTTAGGTTGCGGGCACGTAGCCCGGGTGAGAGGCGGATGAACGGCCGGCAACGGACGCCGGCCTTAGCTACCATGAGAAACGCGCTCAGGCCTGAATGAAAAAGCTTCTGGTCCTGACCAACATTGCCGTCTCCTGTCAAGTGTAATGTGACATTGACCCGTGTTCGTTGAATTAGCGTTGATGGCCGCCCGTTGCGAGACGGGAACCGCGTAAGCAGTCGGCACGCCAGGCCCGCCAGCACCCGACCTCGCAAGTCTTGAACGTGGGATTTAGGTAGGTTAACTGGGGCCGCCATCCCTGATGGTTGGTATCCGTTCCCATTCATCAAGGCCGGGGAAGACGGGGACTCACTAGGCCCAGATACCGGGCACTCTGATATCACATTCTGTGGTTCCCGTTCCATCCGGGAGGGAAGGATTGTGCAGGTGGCAAGGCGAAAGGTATCCATTCATATGATGATGTGATTTATTCCTCTCCAGTCCCTTCTTTCTTCCCTATTCCCAGCAACGCGGCTCCTCCAGGTATCACGTAACGATAAATAGCACAAAACCGAGACAAGCTTTTCCCGTGTCCACCGCCGGGGGCCCCCACATGCAATAGTGACAGCAACAGCAACCGTAGCAGTAGCAAGTATCTTGCGAAGCAGCGCAACCTCCGAGAACTTCTTCTTCTTGTGAGACGAGCGCCGGGGGGCCGGGGGGGGGTTTGTTGGGTGGTTTGATTCGGCAGCCGCCCCTCCCCTTCCCTCCCCGTTTTCCCTTTCCCGCCAAACATGCCAATCTCATCTCATCGTTATCTTTGTAGTCAAAATACCGAGAAGAAAAAGGGCAAGAAAAAGACAAAAAACAAAATGGCCGCGTCTCGGCCCTTGGTATATGACGGGCTCGGGGAATATGTCAGAAAAGTAACTTTTTTTTCCTTCCGTGTTCTACACACGCCCCCCTTTTTCGTGTCCTCGTGATCGAGAATCTGTGAATGCTGGACAGACAGAGGGCAGAGAGAGATGCTTTCCCCCCGTTTCTGCGGGCGGTTTGGCGGTTTCGGGCGGGGTGTTTGGCGGTTGATGGCTTCGATCATCCTTGTAGAGCGGCCCTTCTTTCTTTCCTCCCAAGGGGTGGGGGAGGGGCGGAGAGAGATGGGATGCGTGCGAGAAAAGACCGAAGGGTCCCTCGGATTTAGAAGGGGCGTTTGAACATCCGACGATCCGGGGTAAATGTGTCAACCAACGGAGACACGTCGGGGTGTGCGCGTTCTCTGTTGTTTGGTTTCTCGTGGTAGTATGGCGGGCTCCATATTTTCAGGTCTCAGATGTGGCATTAATAGATAAGGGCTTCACATGGGAAACATGGGGGCGCCGCCGCCGCCTGGCATCCCCTCGAACATGTCCCTGAGCCCGCCGAGCCCGCTGAGCCACGGGTCCTGCGCCATGACGTAGCGCATCCCGTTGCCAAGGCTGCCGGGGCTCGCGCCGAAGCCCGACGTAAACTCCTCGAGCGACAGGCCCTCAGCGAGTCCCATGTCGAAGCCCATGTCCTGGAGGTCGCCCGACCAGACGGGCGGCATCCAGCCGCCGCCGCTGGTGGTGTTGGGGACGTCGACGGCCGACGGGTCGTACATGAAGGGTTGCTGCCGCGTCGGGTTCCACATGATGTTGTTGGTGCTCGCAGCCCGGCCGCCGGCAGAACGGTCGTTGGTCGCGATCTCGGAGAGGAGGTGAAGGGGCGTGTTGGCGGCAGGGTAGTCCTGCAGCGTCGGCGGCGCGGGCTGATACGGAGGTCTCTGCTCCTCGGCGGCGGTTGTGTTCGTAGGTTGAGACGAAGTCCGCGCGGGAGGGCCGTCGGCCTGCTGCTGGTGCTGATGAGTGGCAGCGACTTTGAGGCTCGCGCCCTCGGGGGGCGGCGGTCCCGCGCCGAGGCCCTTGCTCTGCTTGAGAAACCAGCTGCGCAGCATCACCAGCACGACAAGGAACTTGGCGGCCGGCCGACTGCGGTCGTCTGAGGCAGCGCCGCGGAACTTCTCGAGCAGCGCATCGAGGTAGAACTCGACCTTCATGTTGTCCTTGTCGATGACTTTCCCCAGCTCAGAGCCCGGGGCGGTGGCGGAGAAATACATCTTGATTAGCACGACGACGGCGTAGGCGACGCGGACGAAGTTGAAGACGGGCAGACAGCGGATGCTGGGCACCTCCATGGCCAAAAAGGCCTCGAAGATACCGTCGATGGCGGAGAGACACGCCGAGAGGGCGTTGATGTGCGACGTCGTCAGTGTGAGGTTGGGGAGCATGCCGTCCTTGAGGGTGGCGGTGTCGAAGGGCGGGCGGATGTCGTCGAGCTGGGAGTGTAGCGCGATCTCGTGCATGTAGAGCGAGAGGACGTGGAAAGACATTCGCAGGGTTGCTGGCATGTGTTAGCAAGAGATGGCGCTGGCGTAAAGTAGAGTGACGCGGAAGCTTACACTGCATCTCTTCCTTTGGCACCGAGCTGCTGTACTTTTCGAGGTCTCGCTCCAGCATCCGCAGGGAATACTGCGTCCTCGAATTCGTGATGTTGGGGACAACCGCTGGGTCGTCCATGGCGAACTGTATGCCCACCTCCTCGGAGAGACGGTGCGTCCATACTAAGTGGCAGAAATATTTGTCCGTCGGTGCAGCTTCTAGCGACGTCTGGAGGATCTCCATTGACTCGGCCATGAACGACGACCACCTGACCAGGTTCGGTCGGTGTAGCGCCATGGACGTGTTAGCCGCAAGAAAGTACGACGCGAGCCATGCGCGCCGACACTCGAGCGACGTCGGGTCCGGCGGCGGCGCTCTCTTGAATGGGTGGTTCCTCCACTGGTACGGGATCTGCATCTTGCGCCCTCCCGTCCTCCGCCCTAGCCCGATGTCCAACGCCATCACGGCGCCGATGTGCACTAGCTGGTAGAACTTGAGCTCCTCGAAGTGCTCTGGTGGCCAGTACCAGATGACGGCGACCTGCAACGCCTGCACAATCTCCAGGCTCTTCTCGCCGGTGATGATGATCTTCTCGGCGAAGATCTGCATGAGCTCCTTGACGAGTCGGCGCTGCACGTTGGGAGACTCGGAAGACGCCGCCGACATGATGGCCAAGAACAGCAGCGGCTTCGACCTGCGCAGCTCGTCGCCGTTCGTGCCTGGAGGGAACACCACGGCTGGCATGTGCGACATCATATGTGTGTTGTACCGCTCAAACAGCTCCGATGCCTTCTCGGCGCTGAGGATCCCCCGCTCGACGACGTCGGCGTAGTCGCTGCCCATATGAATCGGCGGCGCCGGCCGGCTAGCGCTCTCTGGGATCTCCACCGGTGTGTCCCCTCGGTCTGAGAACTTCCTCTTCTGCCCTGCCGTAGCCATGGGGTCGTATCGTGCCCTGTCCAGCGCATACGCCGAGGCATCATGGCCGACGCCGGGCGCAGGCGTGCTGCTCTCGTCTGCGTGCGACGGCCACGTCCGCGCCATGCCGTGGTCCCCCCACCTCGTCTTGAACGGATTCTCCTCCCTCACGGAGTCCGATACCGACGCTGAAGCAGGCGCCGCAGGCGTAGCCGTCGACGCAGAGGTGCCACGGGCCTGCAGGCTCGCCGTGAGCGCATCGATCTTCTTCTCCAGTTCCGCAACCCTGCTGTCCGTCTTCTTCTGGCGCTTCCTCGTCGGCATCGTCACGACGCAGTTGCGCCCAGCCTTCTTGCATCGCTTACACGGACCCTCGGTGTCGTTCGGGTCCGGCTCGCATCGCACCTTCAGGCCGCGACAGGCCTCGCAGGCCCTGGGCCGTTTTGGGTCGTCTGGGTTCGCGCCATGGAGGAGGCCGGCGGCGTCGTGCTGCGGCGTGTCGCCGGCGCCGACTCCCCCGTGGGCCGAGTGAGGCGTGCCGGGGGACGACTCGTCGTCGTCTTGGCCATGATGTCCCTGTCCCTGTCCCTCGGCGTCGTTTCGCCCGGTGGCTGCGGCTGCGGCTGCGGCAGCAGATGCGGCTTGGTCGTCGTGGGCCGCGGCCTGGGAGTTCGTAGTCAAGCCATCTCTCCCGTTGCTGGGTAACTCGGTGCTTCGTAAGGCCGGATCGAGGACCGCCGTGCCGTGATCCATCGTGGTGCGGCCAACCTGTGGCGAGTGCAGTTTGCTGCAGACTGATATCGGATGATGGGATAGAAATCGGCGTGCGGCGATAGAAGTTTCCGACTTTCGCACTCCTCGCGCGGCGGAAACCGACAACAAGTGCCGACACTTCCGACACTAACAAAAATTAGTCAGCAGTCGGCCTCTGCTGCTTCTCAGCCCGTGCGACCAACTTTCTACGTTGAACAACTCAAAGTACCTTGCTGTCACTTCACGGTAACGCAGTGCAAACAAGTCTTTGTGAGAGATTTTTCTTTGTTTTTTTTTCTCCAGCTAAACCAACTATCCAAGACTGCCGAGTTGCTCTCGGTTGCCGTGCGAATCTCGAAATCATGAGTCAAACTGTTGGTTTCAGTTCGATGCCTTCAACGCCATGCTAAAACCCGCGAACAAGATCACGCATGAACCACCGACTACCGATTGGGCTAATCAACCCTCGGATGACAGACTTGGTCGTCTGCCGCCGCATGATACAATTTTGTCCCATCAAGTCATCCGCACATGCACCCAAGGACCCAGTTTAGCCTCATCTTCCCCCATTAGTGCCCAGACTCTGCAAATTTGGCGCTCGTCTCGTGAACTGAAAAGACTCGACAATTCAAAAAGCTACACATGTGAAAGTAGCGATCGATATTAGAAAGTAGTGGAGCGCTCGGCGCCGGTCCGGAATCGTGTGGTATGTTCGGGTATAATGGCGCCATCATATCGTCCGCGCCCATACGGGCTAGGTTATATAGTAAAACGTAAAATGAAAAAATGCAAGGCATGGTATCAACGCTGCGTGTAAACGAGTGGGTATGTTGCTGAGAAGTTGTGCCGAACCAGGCGGAGGGTCGGCCTAGTCACGGGACAAAACGCCTTAGAATCGAGTCTCCTCTCGCAGCCGGCTCTTGGAGCTTTGGGGATTCAGGCCCATCATGTTGCCCATCAAGATGGCACTTTCGCGTCGCTTGTGCTGTTGCTCATAACCGCCGTTGTCGTATCCGCGAGCCATGCCGTGATAGCCGTTGGTCTCGTAACCCTGTGGCAAGTACTGAGGCTCGTAGGACTGACCACGGTTGATCGGATAGTTTGGTGGCGGAGTAGGCGATGAACGAGCGCTATGCAGCTCTTGCAGAAGAGGAGGGGGAGTGCCTCCCGTCCGCTGCTGGCCTGTCATGGCTTCCAATAGTCTCTGGCGGCGTGGTGATTGACTTGATCCTGCTGAGGTGGAAGGCCGGGCTGACTGCGGATCAAACGAAGCGCGGCTGGGTAGACCGTTGGCCATACTTGGCAGGGAACCCGACCTCTCCCGGCCCGACTCTCCGTTGTCAAAAGACGACGGGAGCTCGTATTGTTCTGGCTCAAGACCAAATATGCCCGAGTAGTTCTGCAGGAGCATGGCGAAGACGGGCGCCGGGATGTTCAGAGTTGGCGAGAACACGATACCGACATTGCGGACCGTCATCTTGTTCATGTCGGCGTTGTTGATGATCTTGATCAGGAAGGCAATGAGATACTTGAGCAATGTCGCGTTGGCTTGAGGCAACCTCTGGACCAGCTCGGACAAGGCGTATATCTTCTCCTTCAGACCTGACATCTCCGTGACCGCCAAGAACTCGAGGTGGAGGTCACGCGTGAGTATGGTCGTTGGCAGCTCACGAAGATACAACTTCAACAAGGACGCAACGGCATGGATATCGTAATAGGTCTCGTCGGTAACCAGGTTGACGTCGCCCTCGATGTTGAATCGCTCACGGAGTTGCTTAATGACAACGTTGGAGCCGCTCAAACGGAAGATACCCTCTTCAAGAATGGCGTTCTTGGCATCCAGGTATTGGATACACCTAAATACGACGGCAGGGAGTGGCACATTGACGTCGGCGGGGTGGTTATACCGCACCGCCTCGGCCAGCGGAGCTCCAAACACCTGCCGAACGGGTCCGCCGTAACCGCCCTGAGGTGGCGTTGATGAGCCGCCCTCGCTTCCGCCAAACAACGAGTCCTGTCCGTCGGACGACGACCTTGTCTTGGGGCCGAATCCAAAGAAGCTGCGTTTCTTCATCTTCTTGTCATCGTTGGTGGGAACGCCAAGTCCAACGCGGTTGCCCCATTGAGTCGAGTCAGCGATGACTTGCATGTCTCGCGGGCCAGAGATCATCATCGATGGCTGCGAGCCCATCATCGGGTCGGCGGGATGAGGGACGGGATGAGCGGCAGGATGGTGATGGTCGGGCATGGGTCCTTGGCCCCTCGATCTGGACGGAGCTCCCTGCGGGATGTCACCTTGTGACATCGAGTCATAGCTGACACCAATAAGACTGTCCGACTCTGAAGGTTGGTGGTGCGACATCGCCTTCTTGTGTCGCGCCTTCTTCTTATCAGCACGCTCCGCGGCCCCAGAGGGTTGGCGGTCGTGCGCATGATGCTTCAAACCATGGCTTTCCTCTTCATCCGGGTCCTTGTAGTCGATCCATCTGAGCAGGGCGTCAACCCACTGGTCTCTTTCCCTGTCATTTTCAGCGCAGAGCACGTGCTTCACGTGGCTGCTGGAGTCTTTCTTCTTGGGCTCCAGAATGAGGAAGGCGTGTCGGTATTGGTTGTCGGCGTCTTCCGCATTTGTTGGCTGTGACGGGGAATGGTTCTCGTTGTTCTGAGATTGCTTGCCGATTTGTGCGCTGGGCAGCTTGATGGTACCTAGGTGGGCACCTCCTGGGGTCTCGTAATACTTCAGGTGTGGTCCATCCAGGACGAAGAAGCGTGCTTTCCAGCCGCCAAAGTTCTTCCCTCGCTTAGTGAGATACCCGGTTCTGAAAGGACGACCGCCCGGCCCGATTTTGGTCTTTGCCTCAACCATGCTCTCCATCGAGCCAGCGTCGTCAGCGTTCGGAGGCAGCGTGTTGGTCGACAAATACCTGCAGAGCTCTACAGCAGTCGCCGTATCAAAGGGGGTTTCCAAGAGTTCTTCGAAGTATTGATCCAGGGCCATGCGTCGGGCATCGAGCTTGGCGGGCGCGTGACCGCTGAAGAGTGACCTCTCTGGCGTCTTTGCTGTGAATGAGGGGCATTGCTTCAGCCTCTGATCCAGCTTCGAGAGCGAGACCGAGTCCTTTTCCACTCGCCACAGTTCAAAAGGCTCAGACCGTGAAAAGATGGCCAAAGTGAAGACTGGGTCTTCTTCAAGTTGCGTCAAAGAGATCAAACTAGCTCGCGATGGCTTCATGCGAGAAGATGCGACTCTGACCTGAATCGTAGGCAAGACATTCGGCGGCAGTAGCAAATCGGGATACTCTTCAGTGATGAATCCCTTGTACAAACGGCCACGCTCGGTGGGGCTGGCGCGACTCTTCTCGCTGGGTGAGTCGCCTCCGTTTTTGATGATGCTCAATGGCTGAGGGCTCTTCAGCACCATGGGCTCAGCCTGGGCCGGCGTCTGGAGAGAATGACCCGGGGGCAGGGGGATTGGCTGGCGTGGTGGTCGTGGCGACAACGGCCCCGCAGGGAAACCCCCTACGCCTCTAGGGGACGAGTTAGCAGGGCTGTCCGATCGAGCGCCAAATGGGCGAGGGCTCAAAGGCAGCCCCGGGCTCAAAAGCGGAGCCTCGAGGGTGTCGGGTTTGAGGACGTCTCCCAGGGAGGCTGGAGCGTTTTCACGGTGCATTCGCTTGGGAGGGCTCGGCGGTAAATCCGTAGGTGCAGCGGGGACGGCATCCGTAGGTGTTCCCGCCTGGCTTGTAGATTTGCTCTTCTTCGACAAGCTTCTCCTCTCCGCCTCCTGTTGAGCCAAGACCTCTCTATCGTGGTCATCCTCCTGTCGCGTTCTCCGCCGACCACGCTGCTCGTTGACAATTTCGTCGACCTCCAAGATGTCATCAAAATCGGTATCGCTTTCTTCGTCTTCGGGGCCGGCTTGATTCTTGTTCTGGAGCCGTAGCGGAGCTGGGGGAAGTTTGCGAGGGGGCGGTACAGGAAATTGCGATAGACCGTCATCAGAACCGGATGCCTGCTCACTGGCCGACATTGCAGGTGCCATTGGTGGTTTCGGGGGAGGAACGTTTGGGGGTTGGCTCGGTAGGCTTCGGGACGGTGGAAGAGACACGCTGAGAGGGAGGTCCATGAACTGCTCTGCCTCCTGCGCTTTCCTAGCGGCCTCGGCAGCTTGTTCCTCGGCGTCGTGGTTGAATTGATCGTATGCGTGCTCGTGTGCCTTGGGCATTTCGTGCGAGGGGAACAACAGCTCCCCAACGGCCGACGGGGGACCATTCGGCTGGTCGGCTGGAGGAGTGATGGGATAGGGGGCCATAGCCATGTCCACGGGCGAGTGTTTTTGACTGTCGGAGTCCAGAGTAGGAGAGTCCGGGGCAATAACCTGTCGCTCCTTGGGGGCACTAATGTCGACCGTCGGTATTCCCTTGCTCACGGGCATTTTGAGAACCTTGCTGCCAGTTTTAGAGCCATCAGTCCCCAACGTCTCGGGGGTCGACATGACCTCTTTCAGCTTCTTTCGGTACTTTTCCTTGTCCTTCAACGCCCGCTCAAGGTCCTTGTTGAGACCCAGGATCATGGCTCTCTGTTTGTCGACGAGACGCCATAATTGAGCGTTTTGTTGTGACTGGGACTGCTTCTCTTTCAAGAGGTACTGAATTACCGCCTCCGGACTGCCGGCCGTCTTGATGAGGGCGGCGATGTCTGTGGGGTCGGACTGGCTGCCAGTGACACCCTTTTGTGATTGTGATTTGGTGGAAATTGCTGAGATCGCAGAGTCCATTGAAGAGTTTCGTGGCGCACCCTTGGCCGCATTGCTCCGCGAGGCAGCGGCCGAGCCCCCGGCTGAAGACATTGGAGATCGGGGCAGGCCTGCAGGAGGCCTCGAAGTCAGGACGGGTTCGGAGGCGCAGCGATTATCATTCGTAGGGAGCGGCGATATTCTTGGCCTGCTGCGTCCGGCTGTTAGCTGTGCTGCGTTTGGTCGCGCGGGGCGCCAGGGCTGCTGAATCGGGGATATGGGGTGGGAGTGCACACATACCGCGGTGCGGTGTGTTCTGGCGTCGATGGGCTGGACGAATCACTTTGGTAGTACGTCTGTGGTTCCCCCGAGAGGTCGACGGGCGAGCGAAGATCGTCGGTTGGCGTTGTAGTGATGTCGGGGACTGTCTTGGAGCGCGGCACAGGAAACTTGACGCCGAAGGGAAAGAATGAAGAGGATCGAGGAGAAAAAGGGCTCGTTGGCGAAGAGACGGCGGTGCTCTCGTGGAGAGGACTGGGGATCGGGCGGCGAGGGGATCTAGACGGCGGAGGGGGGCATCAGTTTATTGTGCTGGCGCGGCCAGAGTCGTGAACTCCTAGTCCCACAAAACAGGTATGGCAGGCAAGGAGGGCAGCGTAAAGCAAAGAGTCAAGAAAGTCGCGGAGCTGCCAAGACGAGCACACGATAATCCTTGAAAGCCAGGGACTAAGGGACAGAGGCTTTGGCTCTGGCTCCGGCTGCTGGCTAGGAAAGGTCGTGGACTGTGGGTGGGCGAGCGACTCGCAGGACGTTTGTGGCGGGCGTGGGAAGTTCAAGATTGTAAAAGGCAAGGTAGGGTCAAGGGGAAGAAGAAGCAGCCGTAAGAAAAAGCAAGGCGCGAGCGAGCAAGCAAGCCAAGCACACACACAGAGAGAGAGAGAGAGAGAGAAAGAGGGACGACCACACACGGCAAAGCGCCCAGCGCAGAGCACGCAGAAGAGTGGACCGTTTCTTCTTTGGTAAGCAGTGCAGTGGAGAGCCAGTGGGACGTACCTTGGAGATGGAGTAAGAAGAGGGCTGGTCGTGCTATGGCTGTAGGGGTGACTGTGACTGGCAGCAGCAGCGGTGGGAATGCTGGTGCTGATGCTGGTACTGGTACTGGCGCTGGAGGTGGTAATACTTGCAGGATCGGGAGCCGGGATCAACAGGCCTGTCGTGGGGCTATCCTGGGAGGACGAGGAGGAGTTGGAGCAACCATCCGCAACCTGAAGCCGGTGAAGAGGGTGTTTTTGGTAAGGCAGCAGACGGGACGGAGGAGGAGGAGTAGCACCAACGGGTGCAGGACCAAGAGCAGCACCAGGAGACGGCGGAGAAGCAGCAGCAGAAGCAGCGACAGAAGCGGCCGTCGAACCAGCACCAGCAGGAGCAGCAGCAGAATCTGAAGTAGAGCCCTGGGCACTCCGAGTCTGGAGCGCAAGCTGCGACATGGTGGGCAATGCGACGGGTAGACAACTGGCCGACGGCCCAACTGGGGGGTGTGCAGGGTCAGAGCTTAACGCAGGACAACCTCGCTGAGGTTTCGAGATGCCTGGATGACCCTGACTGCCGTTGCATATAGCACGCCGGCCTCCTTTGCCTGAGTATTATTTTTGTTTTCTCGGGAGCGAGCGAGCGGACGAGCCGGGGACTGGACGGACGGTAGGGGGAGCCCCTGTACAGCGAGCGGATGTCCGTCGTCTGTGGCCTGTGGCCCGTAGGATGTAGGTAATGGTAATGGCAATGGTAATGGCAATTCTGCCAGGTGGGCTGGAAACAGTCTGGGCACTGCAAGTGGCTGTTTGTTGGACTGGACTCGACGCCCTTCAAGTTGCAGTTCACTGGCGGGAGCTGGGGAGTTGCAGGTTGCAGTAGTATCGACGAGGGATGCCGTAGGGCAAGGCGAGAGATTCTGCAGAGGCGAAGAAGAAAGAAGAGGACGTAGTTGGGCGTCGGGTCAGAGCAGATCAGATCAGATGAATGGCGTCCTCTCTACAAAGGGAGGCAGGGGCCGTCCGCCGTGCTTTGTGGGAAGAATGCGCAGAGCTGGGCCTGGCTGAGACAAGTGCCCGTTGTCTTGGATAGGCGTGTGTGATGGAGGGGGAAGCAGACCGGCAAGGCCAGCGACTGGCTGGCGAGCAGAGAGCGCGCGTGGATGTGAAGCCCAAGACAAGGCCAGACGTGGTTGAGGTTGTGGTCGTGGCCGCGGTCGTGGTCGATATTGTTGGCGTGCGTGGCCGACGTAGGTTTGGCGGAGGCAATGCAAATACAAATGCAAATACCAAGCCGAGCCCAGATCAGATGGAGGGAGGTACGGTACTGTACCACCCTACGGCGCAGTACGTAGTACGGCGTCTCTGTGTGTGTGTGTGTGTGTGTGTGTGCTGCGTGTGTGCTGTGTGTGTACAGTCGCAACAAATGGTCGTCGACGAAAAAACCGCACCCCTTATTCCCTGTGTTGCCGCTTCCAGTAAGAGAGGCCGGTGACGAAAACGAAGCCTTGCGAGGCGGCCGATGACTTGAATCTTGAATTCAGTTCCTCAGTCGAGGTCCAGCCCACCTCGCCCATCCACGCATCCAGCAGCAAGCAGGGCCTGGGGCAGCAGGAGGACCAGGAAAAGGAGCAGGCGCAGGAACAGGAGCAGGAGACCGAGTAGGGTTGTACATCTGACGGTCAACAGACAGGGAGCCGGGGAATTAGATGGTCGGGGCCTGGAAAGGGTGTGCGCGAGAGCGTGCGAGAGCACTGCGTGATGGTGTGGTGCCGCAGTCGTGGATGCGGAGGCAATACTCTGTATGCGGTAACGGGTAATGGTGGTGGCCGTATCGGTCGGTTCAGTTAGTGGTGGTGGTGCTGTTGCTGTTGCTCTCGTTGTCGTGGACCAAGCTCGCCAGGGCAGGAAGGCAAGGTCGAGCAAGGTTGGTTGGTACGGGAGTACGGTACGGTACCTCGACCAGCAGCGACACTGAAGCAAGGTAGGGAGGATGGTGGGTGCGTGGGCTCGGAATGGGATGCAGATGGAGCGCCTGTGGGTGCAGTGCGTGTGGGTTCTGGCTGTTGTCTCTGCATCTGCCGCTGCAAGATTGGGCCCGGAAGAGATGGATGCAGTTCGATATGGAATTTGGCGCTTCCTGGCTGGGACAGGGCCGTCCAGGGGGTGAGGGAGATGAGGACGGACGAGGCTAAGAGAGGCGAAGCCAAGACTCGAGAAAGAGAAGTTGAAGGGGCCCAAATGCAAATCGAATGCTGACAGCAGAGAAGGAGACAGACAGACTGCGAGATGCGAGCGATGCGATGCTGCCGTAGCATTGACCTCTGAGGCTTCATTTCGTTCCTACCTATCTTGTCCGTCCTTTCCTCAGGTAGCTACCTACCTACCTACTCGCAGTAAGGTAATGCGTGCTTGCTAACTACGAAGTAAGTACCTTATCGCAGTGAACTGGTTGTTCCTATCCCCCTTCCTGCGTCTCGTCCCCTTCATCTCGTACTCTTTGCCCGTTCCTCGCGGTCGGGGGTATGAGCAGCAGCAGGGGTGCAAACCATGCTTCACTTTAGATTCCTTACTAGTCACACTAATGGCAGCTTGATACTTTCCATGTAAGGTTTGGTGAGAAGCGGGGAGCAGCTGGTAGTGAATAAGGTACTCTGCTCCGTAGCGGCCCCTGTCAACCTTTCTTTCCGCCGTGCGGTACGGGGCGAATACGACTGTAAAAGTACCGTACCTTACCCAAGCTATCCGTACCTGCCGCCGTACCGCACCGCACCTTAAGGTCCGGCACCTTAGCAGGCCGTTCCTTAAAGCAACCTTACCAAGACCGGCCGGCTTGCTAGAGCCTATTGCGTAGCAGAAGCAAATGTCTTTGGGGGCCGGCTAATCTCCCAGTGCCCTGCTGCTCCTGCTGCTCAGGAACAGAAAAGAAGGTGGGATAGGCCGGTCCAGGTCCATGTCCAGCCATCTGCAATGGCGAAACCCTGAAGGCTGTCTCTAGCAGCAGCTAACAAGACGGGCCCCTCTACTACGAGAACGGGCCAGTGGGATGGCTTGACCAGGCGGTTTCGAATTTCTCCGGTTACATTCCCACTTTGCTTCGGCGACGAGCTACCTTTCTTGGTCGCGGCAGCCAACAGGGAAGCAAAAAAAGAAAAAAAAAAAAAAAAAGGGCCTACTGCGGACCTTCGGCCTCTGCGCCCGAATTTCGGGCATCGCGCTTTCACCACAGGTCCGCCCAGAAGCGCTGGATGGCATTCGTTTGCCCAGACACAGACACGCAAAATGCAGCCCAATTCCATTTACCTGATAATGACGCATCGAAACAACACCGCAGGAAACAGCCTCTCCTGCATATTCTGCAGCCGCTCCTCTGCAGCATGGCGCATCGCCGGTCCAGGTCGCCCTGTCTCACGTCAGCCACGTGTTCCGCAGCGGCGACGAACCCACTAATTCTACTGGGTAATGGCTAATGGCTACGGATACGCAGTGGCTAATGCGCCCCCAAGGCATGTCGCCAGCGTCCGCCAGCCGCAGCCGGGTGATTCACCACTCTAAAATGCTAATCTTGCTCTCAGTCCACTCGCCGCCCACTCACACACTCGCCCACTACCAGTCCCGCGCGCAAAAAGCCTAAAATTGCTGAATCCCGCCGTCGCCCTCCCATTCATCAAGTTCGTTCCGTCATGAGAGGCATGGGAGGTATCCGTCAACCACAGCGCATGTCCGACAAGTACCTGCCCCTCCGCCTCCTGCAGGAAAGCCACCTTGGTTTATGCAAGGCCTCGCCCTCGGAACGCAACACAGACGAGATCGAATCGGACTCCCGCCGTGCGTGACTCTGCAGCGGACTCGACATCTCGCCTTCTCTCCCGAAACATCGCTTTGCTCGAAACATCGGACCAAAGTACAGGGCAACGCCGCCCTCGTCAGCTTGTCCTTCTAATCCAAATGCCAAATTCTTGAACCCTCGCCGCCCGTTGCGCCCATGTCGCCCGGATAGCAGGACTGCCAGCGACCAAGCCGCAGCAGCCGATGCCATGCGGCTCCGTTCCACGGTCTGCCCATCATCCGCTTACCTCTCTCTACCTGACCATGTCTCTCTGTCTGGCTCTTGGTGAACCCGGTTACAGCAGTGGCCGCTGTCGTTGGACGCTGGGCGCTGGACTGTCGTCCCTTGCGATTCCTGTACTGCATATATGTGCCTGTGGACATCCAAGGACGGATACCGTGGGCCGCTCTCACACCCCAGATTCTTAACGCCACAACCCAAGGCCTTAATTCATCTCGGGACTGGGGTCTTCGGTTGACTCGCTCCAATCATGGCCCCGGCCGCTGGGCCAATCCATGACGTTATTCCCCTTTGGGCTGCCAGAGTCCCTCGCCTTCCAGCCTCTAGCACAGAACCGACACAGTCGAGGCCGGGGCTGGGGACAAAGAATGGCCAAAGCAATCGCCCGGCTTGGAAACTGTCTGTCATGAGAAGCAAGACAACTGTGGGCACTTGGAATGGGATCCATCCGAAGCTAGGATTGAGGGCCTTGCTGCCAGAGATTTGTCCACCTGCCACCAGAGCCTCCCAAGCCCCTCCATTCTCGGTACATTCGACATGCTATTCAGAGCGCCGTCCACGGTACGACGTGTCAGTCCGCGCCTCTGGAAATAACGAATCCCCGCAGAGGCCACACAGCATTGCTGTGGCCCGTGGATCGGACTGGACATGGACATGAAGGTGGGCGTTCCGCCAGAGCATCAGCATCCACCGTCACCTGTCAACTGTCTTGTTGCTGAACAGTGGTTCGAACACCGTCTGCCACGTCGCACAACGTTACACTCGTCCCGTCTGTCCTGGCCTTTCCCGTCTTGCTACTCGATGCCTCCCGACCGACCAGAATCGAGGTACAGACGGCCATTTTCTAGCCATTGTTGCCGCGAGCAGTTTAGCCTGCTTATGTGTCCTGCAGGAGGCAGCATCACTCCTGCAGGTACCGACATCCTTCACCAGAATGCCTGTCCACATAGGGGCTGGCCAAGGTCCATCCTGGCCCCCAGGGACGACCGGAGCTCTCTCAGCATGAGAAGAAACGCACGCTGCGATCCACGAAATTCTCGTCTGCAACCCTTCGGCTTGCGGATGCGCCTGTCCTTAGCATCTCAAACTAGCAACACCGCGATCGCCAACGGCAAAAAGCCCCGTCTCCTGTCGGAACGCCTCATCGGTGCCGAATGCCGTCGTCTCCGGGTCGCATGTGCGCCACAGTATCCGGATATCCAGAGCATGCTCGTGCACAAGCCATGTTTTCCCAGCAGATGCGTCTGTCCTTCCCCAGATTGATACCCGCCTTGGCGGAGGTGTACGACATGCTGCCTCGACTGGCCGGTCGCCAAGCCAAGCGTTCTCCTCTGGAGCCGTGTCTCCAGCCGATGTCTGCATCTCTCTACCCGCCAAAACCGACTGCTGCGCCGCGCAGAGACCCGATCTCCGCCGGCACCGGTAGTGTTCTATTCCACAGATGCCCGGGTGAGACGGCAGCATTCGGTATAAAGCTTAACGGCGTGGGCGTAAGGACGCCCCGGGAGCCAACAGGGAGTAGCTGTGCGGCGCCGCGTCTGCTTGCGGCCGACCTTCTTCCAGGCTTTGCCGTGAGCATGAAGGAATTCGAAAATCCGATGAAACGGTACACCTGGCCCGGTCCTCAAAGGAAGCGCTTGCGCAGGCCGTTTCGATGCAGCTGGCCGGAAACAAAAGCCACGACTGGCCAGATTTGTTCGTTCCCCAGCCTCGCTCACAAGGGCTTGGAGGCCATAATCCTCCCAGCTGTCTGTGTCATGTCATCCTTCAGCTCCAAGCCGAGCTCCTGGGGAAACAACCGCGAAACCTTCTCGCCCGGGATCATTTATCGCCGTCCTCCTGGATGGTGGCGCTTTGACAATCGTTTGTTCCCGGTCAAACATTGTCTTTAGACGTAATGCATGAACCGCTGCTCCCAAGATCCGGGAAGCGCTCTCAGCCCAGGGATCTATGACTCGATGTCGTCACGAGCACAGCTCAACCTCAGTTGTGAGAGGCTGCGGGCTTCGATTACCCCAGACACCTCTCCGGGACGCGGCTGAAGGTCCTGGCGCGAAAGCCCCGTTCGATCGCAACTCCTACGGATGCAACGCCTCAAGACCCAGCCGTTTGCTCTCCATGCAACGAGCCATGGATTCGTACGACCGCAGTGCTCACCTCCGGGCCAGGCAGTGCATTCGTATGTCGGGCTTCCTCCGTGGGGGACATCGTCGACTGTCATTTATTTCATGGCACATCAGCAGGAACAAGACTACAACCTCCAAAGCCCCGGAGCCATTTCGTTTAAAGTGATGCGGGCCAATCAGGCGGCTCTGCAGCAAGCACCCTCCCATAAGGTAGACGCAGGAGCGGTGTGACAGACGCCGTCCTCCTTCGCCTTGCTTGCAAATGCAACGCGCGTGGGAATACTACCGAGAGACTTGCTTTTGATGAAGCAATCAAGATTTCAAGGCCTATGAAATGCAATAAAGGATACAAACATTGCAACCTGGCAGCCCCGCTGGACCGCTGGGGACCGTTGCTCCGATTTTAAGCTGGGAAATTGGATCTTGTTCTCGGGGCTCGCGGGCGTAAACCGGCAGTTCGTTACCCCATTCGGAGTGTGGCCCCCGGTCGCGTTGATGAATCCGACATGGTCTCTACTACGGATGACCAACGAGATTGTCAGTCTGCAGGGCCGATGGCACCGTATTCCGGAGGAGGGGGGCCGATGAGGATTGATTCCGGCATAATCTACCACCCGCGCGGTGGAGAAAGGGCTCCAGAGACCAGAAAAGAGGCATATTCGGGATATGACGAGAAGGCAATTTAAACGTGCAGTAACGGTTTTTTTGCACTGCAACCATTCCTGACTGGCGCCGCGAGCGGAAACCGCCCCAGATTTGAGGCGGCGAAGAGACGCAGACTGTCAGGGACACCCCTCTTCAGCGTCGCCTTTGCCCGTAGCGCCTCGGCGGTCGCTGGTCCTGGATTCCTGGATACTGATTGCTGGTGGATCAGGTAATTTCCATCCACTTTGTTGCGTGCGCGAGGCCGGGAGCCGCTCAAGGTGCCCCTCTGAACACTTTGGAGTTGGATTCCAGAACCTCCGAACACCGCGGCCGTACATGTATATACAACGACACAGATACTGCAGTACACGGCATTGGGAAAGGGGCCAGCTGGCATTGCGATCGGCCTGGCCTGGCTTGCCCTCGCGAGCGCCTCGAGACGCAAGAACGAACGCCTTCAGCGAGACCCGAGACCCTGCCGGCCGGGGTCAAATCATTGGTGGCCTGTGCCTGACGCCTCAGAAGCCAAGTGCTCAGATCGACCATGACAGCCAATCAAGCTTCGGGGGCTGGGGCGGGGACTTGGACCCTGAGAAAGACAGGAGGGGAGTTCCGCGCCGTGTTTTACCAGGGAGATTGCCAGAAGCCCTCCAGCCCTCTCTCCCCAGTCGGCAAGCAAGACAAATGTCGTGAGAGGTGGAGCGAAGCCTGGAGGTCGTTGCGCAGCGTTTTTGATCGATGGACACATGCGCTGAGCACCAAAGGGCCGCAGAGCTGGTGCCATCTTGCTCATTCTGAGACGGTGACGGACAGCGGCGCCAGTTCTTCGTTCCCGTGATTCGGATCTGCATAACCGACGAAGCTCCCTGCTATGTAGAGCCGGGCCAAGATCCGGGAACCTTCATTCCGTCCAGACCACACCGAGCACTGCTGCATCCAGGCTGCGATTGCGGCCAAGGCACCGGTACGGGTGGGTTTTTCGTCAGGACAGGCAGACGCTGCCGCATTGGATTTAGGCCGCATGTGTTTTGATCTTTCGCTGCCGCCAAGAACCGCCACAGTGGCTCACAGCGACCTCGAATTGTGGGATATTGGTGGCGCTTGTTGCACCTCACTCAACTCGATGTAACTCGCCTCTTGCGACAACCGGGTCAGACCGGCCTTGTTCTTCGTCTGATGTTCTCGCGTGTCATCCTGAGCCTCGTGCCCGTTGATTTCAAACCCCAGAGAGCCCTGTCAGCATGCTGCTTACTTTCACAACCTCACAGCTTTCAGGCTCACTCAGTCAGTCAGACCTTGTCGTCCGTCATGTAAGTTTAAAGGGGCAATGTGGCTTCTTCCAGAGTCAGGGCTGCGCTCAAACAACTCTAGCCAACGGGCATTTCATGCGTATCGACTCGCGCGTGTTCAGCAAGATACGCCGAGGCCAAAAGGCCAACTTACTTCAGTACAGACCGCAAAGGAGAGACCCAGTGTGTCGGTTTGAGATTGGGGTTGCCTGTCTGCCCGTCGACAAGGAACCGCGAAGTTGTGTGTCACGACCGCGCAGCAGAGACTGATAGTTCTGTCTGGGCCAGACAACGAGCAACTCTTGTCGGCTTTCATCGCGAAGTTTCAGCAACCTAGTAAGACATCGTTCTCAAGCCGCCATGAGCCGACAGCCCGCTCTGGAAACAGGAACTCCCTAGGATGTGCAGTCGTACCACGCAGATGGGATCATTTTCTTTCGACTTCACGGGCAGCTGGTTTCACGCGACCATCCGTAAACACGACCGGGATGTCTGATGAGGAAGTGCGGATTCGGTTGACATGCCGACCGTCGAGTTTTCCCGGGGTTCAAATCAATTTGGGACGATTTCCGCCAAAGGGAGTCGGATTCCCACCAGCTATTTGCAACAGATCAGCTCTGCCCTTTACGTTCTGGAATTCGGACATTTGGTCATCGTCCAATTGGAGATGGGCTTTTATCCGCAAATACAGTGAAACACAAAGGCCAACTCGCTCCCCCCATGACCGCCCGCTGGTTATTTCAGCCTGAAGTCCAGCCGGTGTCGCGGACGTGTTTCAGATGCACCTCGATCTCTCGGGAAGTCCTTCGTCGCAGATTCTCGCTTCACCGCCAACGCGCCTCAGCTAGAACGATGCTGGAGGCGAAAATCCCTGAAAGAGCACCGGAAATTCCTCACGTGAGCATAGCCGGCCCTTGTTCATGCGCGATTCCGCCCATCTATCGGAAGCAACGCTCTCACGTCAGGACATCGCTGTCGGATGTGTTGCGGAGTTGAGATGACGGGTCTGGTCTTTCGGACGGACTGCCGGTCCCGGGGCCCAGCCGCCACCGGCGATATGGAATCGCCGGGCTCATCGACCTGGAGACAACCCCGGGGCCTGGAGTGGCGTTCTTCTCTTGTTCAACTTTTTGATGCTGTCACGGATTGTCAGCGTCGCAGGTGCTGGATGCCAGGCATAGGCTGGTTTTGAGTCGATGCCCCGTGCCCGTTTTCGCAAAGCGAAGCGATTCGCCCCACGACCAGCTGGCGGCCGACTTGATGATCGAGACGGTTCCGTCGTATGACAATCGAGGCTATCGCTGGCGAGAAATGGCCAGGTGAGGACTTGCACTTGGATCTCACGGGCCAGCAACTGGCACTATGCTCCGAAGGACGCGCAGCACCGGAGGCCTTCTGATTACGCATGCCCTCCAAACTCTTACTGACAACTAAAACTCAGTTTGTGATGCGGCCTATACTGGACAGCAACATTTCTGCCTGATCCAAAGGGACATATCCAGGGCTTCTGGGCAGGTAAAACGACGCCGTCTCAAGATCGAGCTCATCAGGACATCATGGGTCGCGCGGGCCCGGGGTCCGCTGCGGTCCACGTCGGTACCGGGCGCCGTTCGGGGCAGGCCGTGCGACGGAACGGGACTGTCCTTGGAAGAAACTAGAGCGCGTTGCGGTTGCAGCTCGGCCTGAGGGTTCTGAGCCCGAAGCACCGAGACAGCGACCGTCTACTTTTTGGTGACAGCCAAATGTTCGGGCTCGTTGCCGGCGAATTTGTCGCCGCCACCCAAGGCCCTTGGATGGCATGCCACCCGTGGCCCAGTACTTGGTCTCGCAACAGTCGGCATTTTGCCCAGTCCTTTGTGATTACGAAGCGGTCGTACCGCACTGTTCACAGGCCCTGCCCGACGAGGCGACGCATGCCGCCTGCCTGGCGACATGCCGTCGTCGAATGGCTGCTCACGTCTAGTGCGTGGTTCGAGATGTGTACTCGGTCAAGTGACTGCACGGCCAAGTCGTGCAGGCCACGCGTCCCGCCCAGGTACTGCCTCGTCTCCCGGAGCTGCCGCTGCGGGTTACAAGCGCTCCGCGGGGGCCGCATCCGACGGACGGTGTCCACAATACCTAATGTTGACGTTTGTTCTCGTATTTGATTTGCTTTGGCGTCTTGGATGTGTCGACGGTGGCCCGCCCTCGGGTTCGTTCGGTTGGGTCTGGGGCGCTGCCAGGTGCGGCCAGCAGAGCCTCCTCGCAGCCTCTCGTATCTTCTACGGAGTTGTGGGCCTTGTGATGAATGGAACCAAGACAGCAGTTCCGAGTCTACGTTTCCCATTGATGATATACTTTTGCAACTTATCGGGTTTGCTTTGTTACATACAGTTTAGAACCTTAACTAACAAGCCTAGGGCAAAAAGTGGACGTCTAAGTGAGTGAGCAAAAGGCAAAATAAATGGACGATCTGGGAATCGAACCCAGGACCTTTCGCATTCAAGCTTCTGGGAGGCGTGCGAAGCGAACATTATACCCCTAAACCAATCGCCCGATGGGACTTTGATGCACAGGAGGGCGGAGAAGAGGATCGAGAATCCACCGCTGCGGATCGCGGGACGCCCGAATGATCGAGTTGGGCGCCGGCGGCGATGGAGCTGGCGAGGTCGGTGACGATGGTGGGACCGCAGCAGCAACGGGAAAAAGGCAAGAGCCAAGCAAGTGCTCCTCTCGCCTCCACGCCTCTACAGATGTTAGTTCCACATGGTCGAGTTTGCGATATGGCCGCGCGGAGACGTTTCGAGAAGGCTCAAGGAGCTATGTATGGAAACGCTCTCGAGGCTCAACGGGGCGGTCTGGACCGGCCCAACCACCCTTGACGGGAATTACAACAGTCCCTGCGTGCGATTGTCGTCGTCGCCGCCTTGGCATTGTTGCTTGCTTCATGGGGGAAAGGGAAATCTGAGATGGAACGCGAAACGCATTTTTACAGGAAACGGGGAGGCGGCGCCGCCAAGGCTCAAAGATAGCCTCAACCGCGTCGCGAAAGACACCCCCCTCCCCCCCCCAAGCGACAATCAGTGCTCGATGCAACGTCCCCAGACCAGGGGGTTTTGGGGGCTGGACGCGTGGGTGGTTGGTTCTGTTGGTGTCAGGAGTTTATAGATTCGAGAAGAAGAAAAAAAAGGACCCTTAAAACAAGACGTGTGATTCTTAAAATAGTCGGGGTCGTCGTCGACTTACTCAGTTTCCCTGTCGTCAATCACCAGCCGCGCGCAGATCTATCTAATCTCTTGTTATAGGCTCGTCCCCCTTCCCTGGCGGGGTCAAAAAGGGAAGGAGAAGAGCTTCGTGACGCGAAATGTTTACATGGGAGTACGTCTCGAGTAGATGTTGATGCGAATTTGTCTGTGCTGGTTGGAGATTGCCCGAGTTGGGGGTTCGACAGAACGGGCTTTGCAAGAAGCCGGTGGGACGTTTCACGCAGCCCGAACACCGCGAAGACGTCTGTTCGGTGATGGGTACTGAGATGGATTCTAAGATGTCACTGTACAGTTACAGTCGGGCATATTGTTAAGTGATGTAGAGAGTTTGGGTGGATGAAATAGGCCGTTGCTTGGATATCATGATTCTTTCTATCGTATCGTATGTCCCAGATCGCTTTCGCCATTTGCCGCTTCGCTTCTCATAAATCCATGAAAAATAGCCAAAATACAGAATCCCTCTTCTGCCGTACATGTCCCATCTCGTATCATGTCAAATATTCCAACAACGCCCAACCAAGAGAAATGGAAAATAGCCACCGAGATCCTCAAGATCATAAAACATATATATCCAAAAGATCCTCCCGGAACGTAATTCATACAACAGAAAGGCTTTCAAGAAACGTATCAGAGACATAAGCGCTCGTGCGCGCTCATCGCCTGTGGATGTACTCCCGCTCCCGCCGGCGGTCGGAGATCGTGACCCTCATGCGCTCTTCCTCGGGAGGGGGTGGCGGCGGGAGCATGCGCGGAGGCGAGTACCGCCGTCCCTCGACGTAGCGGAACGTCTCGTAGCGCGGCTCGACGGGGACGGGGACCGGGTAGGGAACGCGAACAGGGACAAGCTTCTCGCGCTCGACGTAGACCTCGCGGACGTCGCGCTCGCGGTCGCGGCTGCCATGGCGCGAGTGCGACCTGCTGCTCCGGCTGCTCTTGCTCGACTTGCTGGACTTGCTGCTCTTGACGCTCGGGTCGACGTCGACGGCGATGACCTCGATGGGCGCGGGCTCTGCGGGAGCCGGCGGCGGAGGGGGAGGCGGAGGAGGAGGAAGGCAGACGACGGGGGGAGGTGGTGGGGGAGGCTCAATGATCACCGGAGGAGGCGGCGGCGGCTTGACGATCACGGGCGGAGGCGGGGTTGGCGACCGCGCCGGGATGAAGGTCGTCTTACGCTGGCGGACGGTGACGGCGCCGTTGGTCGGGGGCTCGAGGTAGAGACGCTTCTTGGCGCCGTGGTCGTGGTGCCGGTGGGTGTGGTGGTACTCGACGTACTCCCTCGACGAAGCTATTTCGCGATGTTTGTTAGCAAGGGGGAGCGGTGACGTCACGGGGTTTAGGATCTCACACGCACCCATTTTGGACGGCTGGATTCGTACCAAAAGGAACAACCGAAGATTTGTCTGAGTGCGCCGCTTGGCCTACACTAGGTGCGACGTATTGCGACACCCAAAAAAAAAAAAAAAAAAAAGAGGTGGAAGAGGTTTTGGGTTGCGGGTAAGCGCAGATGGTGATGTGCGTCGTGACCCAAAAAAGTTGGGATGGAGTTTTTGCTTTGCTGGAGCTGGCGGGACTGATGTGCGGTTTTTGGTTGAAGATCACACTTCAGAGAGGAAAGACTGGTGGCGACGAAGCTAAATAAAATAAGGTGGTGGAAAGAAACTGGCACGAGGGGGCGGGAGATGCGCTATCCATATATAACTACGTACCAGGCAGTAGTCAAGGTACCTTAGTGTTGGTAAAATCTAGGCAGGTAGGTGCACTGCAAGTGGTGGTGGCTAGCGGCAGTGGGTGGTGACTGCGGTCGCCAGGCCAGAATGCCAATGTCAATGTCACTCACTGCCACTGCCACTGCTATTGCCAATTACTGCCTACCTTACTGCCTACTGCCGCCCCTCATCCCACCAACAAAACTAGGTCTACCTACCACACACCACCACCACCACGACCTCCCGTCGCTCGTCCGCCCAACCGTCTCGCGTAAGATAGCACCGAAAATGACTGATTGATGCGTGCTCTAGCGCAAGCCGGTTATGTCAGCCCAAGCGGTCGTCGCCCAGTCTGAATGGGATATCCAGGGAAGGCCGGGCTGCCGTGCAGCGGCGGCTCCAAGTTCCGAGTAGCACAGGACCACACAGCACCACACAGGCAGGCATCAGGGCATCGCATCGCATCAGTCGGTTCCGCCAGCGGGAGGACCGACCGAAGATGCACGCAAGAGGGTGGAGGACCAGGACCACGGCGGGGGCGGGAGGGGGCGACGGCCACATGCAAACACAGCCTGGTCTATGGGGTTCGATCATGCTGGGCATTCTTCTTCCCTCACCTGCTGCCTCTCGGAGCGAATGGGGGCCACCGACGGCGACCTGAACAATAACAGTGACAATGACAACGATTGCGACAATGACAATTGGCCCGACGGAACGAACAGCAGCCGTCACCCAACCCAACCAGGACATCCCGTCCTCCCCTCCCCTTCCCTTCTCGCTCTGACCCTTCTCCTTCCCTTCGTGTGCGGACAGGGGCCCGCGATTGGGCAATTGACGCCTTATGACGCCAGTGGGCACGTCACGCCAGAATCAAGATTCGAGAGCGTCCCTCGTGCCAGTCCCCCGGAGGGAACCCTGCGACTCTGCGTTTCTGCCGGCTGACAACCAGCACCCCCAGTCTCGACCTCTTCCCAGCCAGTCATCCGTCGACTGCCCTGCGTCTGACCTGCTTTTCGACCTGCCGCGTCCTGCTTCATGCCCGCTGCCCGTCACCGGCAACCAAGGGACGGTGAGCAGAAAAATCAGGGTTGTTGCCCACCACTACCACCACCACCACTATCCGCCCCGCGCGGGATTCCCACGGAAAGCTGGGGGGATTGATGCTGCTGCCGCCGGCGGGCCACGTCCCCGGGGACCGCACCGCGCCGCTGCGCCCATCTCGCGAGGTGCGCTATGCGTGCTGCGTGCTTGGGAATTGGGGGTACCCCTGATCGCGGGGTTGCAGGGCTGAGCTTGTCAGGTTGGGTGAGCTGGCAGCACCAGCTTCGTCCCAACCATCCCGTAGCGTCGCGCTGAGCTGAAATGGGCGAAGTCGGCGTTTGGGGACTCCTTCGTTGGGCAAAAAGAGAGAACATTCTCTCTCTAGCCCGATGCTGCCTGCCCGCTGGCCTCAATCGTGGTTGGGCGTCCTTCGATGCCAAGGCGATGGTGGACGACGGCGATGTCATCTTATCGATCGCCCTCGGATTGGGGACGCCGAATGGCTATCCCGGTTAAGCATCTTGTCATCCACTTGTGGCCCAACCTCTGGTGACCGTTTCTTTTTCCCTATCTACCAAGATCGAGTCTAGGCCTGCCCATCCAGAGCCAAGTCTGCTGGACCTCTTGAACCAGGGGACCCGACCGATTCGGATCCCCCCAACCTGACTTGATACGATCCAAGGCAGTTGTCAGTCGTTGGGACTAGGGTTCTGATGGTGTTATCACGTCGCCGTAGCTGCCGCCGCGAGGCGCATACAAACTTTGACATTCAGCGCCGGTGATGTCGGACCCCTAACCGCCTCGTGAAGGTATCTTTGGCTGACGACGGCCGGTTGTACACCGCCGCCGGTGCGGGGAGGACCTCCGTAGCGTCATGATGATCTGGCTTCGGCGTGATGTTGGCCGTCGAAGGGAACCCTGACCCCAAGCCGTTGTCTTCGCCTCGCGCTTTCCTGGCCATCCAGTTGAACAAGTTTGCCAGCTCGCCCATCCACCACAGGCCGAGCACGATGACCAGGATGGTGACCGGTATCGCGGACGCCCAGTAGAGCCACTGCCCGGCTTCCATGTCCCGGATGTCGCTCGTGTTCATCCCGAAGATGCTTGAAACGGCGCTCAGAGGTAGGAAGATGATGGTGACGATGGTGAAAGCGTAAATGGCCTGTTCCTGTCGGTCCTTTGTCACTGCCGCGTTGTTCATGTTCTAGGCCCCTGGTCAGCAACCTTATCCCGGGAGTTAAAGCTCAGGCTGGCTTTTTGGGGTAGGCAAACCGTCTGTTCGAGCACGTCAGCCTGCTCGGCGTACTCTTCAAAGTCCCTCGCCCGGCGCTCCAAGAGCTGTGTGCACTCGGCGGCCAGGAGATCCCTGAAGCCGGCCGCATCCGTCGACGGGAGCTTGTAGAAGTCTGCCACATCGGCCATTGGCTCCAGGAGAACGTTCGCCTCGTCGTTATCGGCGTATCTGTTCCTCGCTGAGCGTATGCGAGATTGCATTGCCGCAGCTTCGCGGTGACCGGCCCGTCCGCTTGCCCGCTCGTTGAGGTGTATCCGGTTCAGATGGAGGTGTTTCGGCGTTGCGGACGAACTCTCGTCTTGTCGGGATGCCAGGATAGAGTTGAAGACGTCGGTCTGCGCAGTTATCGTGCGGTTGATCACGGTTACCTCTTGCCGTAAAAAGTTGATTCGCTGCTGGTACGACATGTCCGACGCGCCATTTGCGATCTCGTTCTCCTGCGAAATTGTTAGCCCATGAAACAGTAGCCCGCAACTCAATTCTAAACTTACCAAAGCCTTCAGGTACTCGGAGTACGTATCACTGATGCCGGCATACTTTCCAGACGTGTTGGAGAGGAGGCCGTAGCTAATTAGGGATACCACCTCGAGCGGAAGGACGGAAGAGCGTTCCATGAGCTTAAGATTTGACAGCCGTTCCATAATATGCTTCATGCCGCTTTTTACGAGGGCGTCGGCCACGTCGAGATGGTCCTCCCACATCTGAGTCTCATGACTAGTATAGATCAGGCCCATGACCAGATGAAGCCAAGCACGGATCAGGTCCAGCGGCACATCGATCTCCAGACGGTCCGTAGGTTCGGCATAAGACAAGATGTTTTTGAATGCCATGATGGGAAGGGCCAGTTGCCGCAGGCCTTTCCGGGTCGTCGGGGCGTTCGCAAAGACGGCATCCCGCCGTCTCTTGTCGAGTACATGCGGATGGGCCTCGCCTTCCGCTGCCTCGGGTAGGGGGTCCTAAAGCTCATTAGCATTCATGAGTCCGATACGCATAGTTCCGCGGAGACAAACCCAAACCAAATTCATAATGGCGCCCCAGAATCTATCTGTGGTCGGCCCATCGAACAGGGGAGGCAGGAAGAACCTGAATAAAGCATCTGCCGCGTTGAAGATGTCGACACGGTCCTCGTAATCCTGCTTCTTCCACGGCTTGTTCTTGAGCTCCTGGAGAGCTGCGCCCTGCTGCTCGAGGTACGAGTAAACTGCATCCCTTGTCGACACCTCGGCATCCAGGTAAGCTCGCCGGTCCGGTCCATTCGTTTCGGCCGTCAGAAACTCTTCCACCTCTGAGAGCTGCTTCTGAAGCACGATGAAGTTGGGCCCTTCCATTGGGCTCGAAGTATGTGTATCGGCCCAGCTGAAAACATGAAACTTTTCGTTGACTCTGGGCGGAAAGCTCATGCGCTTCCCTGCCGCATGCTGTGGGGGCTGGAGACTGCTGGTCTGAGGCCCTGAGTTGCCGCTCGTAACATGCATAAGAGGTCTGAGAATACCGCTGGGCGGGAGTTGCGGAGGAGTGCTAGCCTGTGTTAGATGACAACCTTCTCCTTCTAACTTGGACGGACTCACCAAGTTTCCATAGTGACAACGACGTTCCTACGCGATGTCTTTGCGAACTGCAAGACTTTCCACCAACGTGCTTCCGTAAGAAGACGGCCGTTGAAGTGAAAGCGCACCGCCTTGGGCCAGAAGTCGGAGAAGTGGGCGATGAAGGCGAACCAGGTCTGACACTCCTCAAGTGGGAAAGACCACAATACCGAGTCACCATATCGGATCAGGATCCTCCCCAAGTCCGCACTTGGGTCTCTCGCGGGTTCGGACGCCACGTTGACCGACTCTCCTCGCAGAGACGCCTCGCTCATTGAGCCACAAGTGATGAGGAGTGAATTATCGAGGACGATGCACCAGAGCTGACGAATATGAAAGCACGAGTCCTTCTCTCCGTTCCCGATCTGCCGCGTTGCCTGCAACATGTCCCGCTTCTGCGAGTTCCGCGAGAAAAAGGCCTGAAGCAGTGTTTGGGGTGGGTAGGCCCCGGGGTTTTCAGCAGCCTGGATTCCAGAATATTCCTCCAGTGAGAAGTAGGGGATGCATAACCAGGTCACCGATCGCTTAGCGGACTGCGACCCCTTCGCCGAATCCCCTTGCTGTAGGGGAAGTTGAAGGTAGCCAGGCTCCATGTGCCTTACGGTGGTTTGCCTGGCCGTCCGGATTGTCTTTGCGTAGTTCTTCCTCACATCAGCTAGCAGCTTGCGGATGTCGTTCTGTTCGCTCTCTGATAACAAGCGGGAGATCTCATTCTAACAGCCGGTTAGTTACGAAGCACTCAAGCGACAAGGGCAAGCACACGTACTGTGAACTCATCGAAGTTCATCATCTCTTGTTGGATGTGTCTGCCGGAAGGTTAGCGACGAAAACAACAAGCCTGAGCTTCGACCTACAGCCATCTGAACAAGGACTGTCTCCGCCTCCTCGCGTCGTATACGACTTCCAAAGTTGCAGAGTGAGAACCACCAAGAGCACCCTCGCCTGTGTAATGTGATTGATAGACTGAAAGGGCTCTGCTGAGGGGCGGGTCCTCTCCTTTTAGCGTAGAGTCGTCTGAGAAGGGCGTCTCCAGGTCGGACCCATCTTCACCTTTTGAGGGGTTGGGTGACTGGCGAGATGGATCGAATGCGTAGACCTTTCCCGTGGTGTCTTCCAGATCAACCCAGTCGTCGACCTCCTGGATGGGGCTGAGATACTCCCTGTCAGTGAAATCAGGAGGCATCGGAAACCCGTCCAAGTCGAAGCTCTGGTCGTCGGACTCGCCTGAGGTGTAGACGGACAGCGGCGAGGGCTCCTTGTGAACCTCGGCCATCTCTTCTTTCTCCTCTACCAAAGCTGCCGGATGAACGACGCCCTGCTGCTGCTGAGGCAGATCATATACCACAGGAGCTGACAGAGGCGTCTTGGGTCCGCGTCGCGGCGTCAAGGCGTCGAGGGGCGACGCGAAGCGCACCGTGGGCTGGAGCAACTGCCGGGTGCTCCAGCGGCGTCCTGGGGCCCGCGGCGGTGGCGTCGGCGGGACGGGCTGGTAGATGTCGTCTTGCTTCCGAAACTCCTCGATCAGCTGGGCGAGGTTTGCGCCCCTGCTGTACTGGCTCCTGAGGCTTTGCGCCGAGGTTCGCGGTGGGAAAAGAGAGTGGCCTCGCCGCCGAGGGTCCCTCTGGGCTTCGTACATGGCTGGCGGCTGGCGCGCACTGTGGGTCGCGCAGTCTTCAGGCGGTGCTGCACAGTGCAAAGTCTCCGATAGCCTGCTTTAAGTGTAAGTGTAAACAACCTTGTGTGTGGCCGGTAGAGCGTTTTAGTCGGCGTCGGCTATTCTGAGTCTTTCTTCAAACGGTAAGTAGAATCCGATAGTTTCAGCAGCCGAACGCCCCAGTCCCCCAGATCGGGCGCCTCGAGATCGTCTGCAACTCTTAAGTAAAAAATGCATGCAATAAGTCAGATGGCGATGTCACCCAGCCAACTCGCGGCCAGCCACCGCGAGGCCGCAGTCAGGTGGCCGGGACAGCACTAACGCGAGGCCCGGTGACCCTGCGCGCCACCTGAGCGCTGTGGCCCCAGGAACCCCGAATCTTTAGCGGTCGTTAGCGACCCGTGGACCCCTTCCCCGCCATCCTCAGCGGGTTGTCGGGAGGTCCTAGCAGGCGCCGGAGCTAAGCCCAGCAACTGGCACGGTGTCTGGGTTGGTTCCTGGTGGGTTTTACGGGGATGTTCCTGCGTCCTTAGATCGACGACATCCCGCTTATCTCGGCTTCACGCGTGTTCACCACGGCCGCGATTCACCATGGTCTAAGACAGCCTGTATGATCAGATCTCGTTTCATTGCCTTCCTAGCTGAGTATCCGAGTAATAAAAAGTCCGTGGGCCTCATCGAATCCCTGAACTCCAGAATCGCAAACCAATTGGGGGGTATCTTCCTGTCCCAGAATTAAAGCGAAGCCAAGCCTGGCGGATATCTCATCCATCATGACGGCAAAAACAAAAAACAAAAAAAAAAAAGGGGGGGGAAGGAAAAAAGGAAACACAAATCCTGGTGTCGAAGGTTCCAAGAGTTCTCATTCATCCTTGTCCCAATGATCAGTCCCAACAGGTCCAATAAGTGACTCAGTCGGTCAAGCAACCCAAAGTACCCCATTCATCCACCAATCTCCATCGGGGGGGAGCAAGCTGAAATTCGCATTCGTCGAGGGCATGGTATCGTTCATTCGTACAAGGGAATCGTTGTAGTAGAAACATCGCGTGAGACCGCGGGCATGATATGAGGTATCTTTCGTTCTCAGACTGGGTTAACCGAGTGCAGTTCCAGAATGACCGAAGCTGAAGCCAAGGCCGTCGAGGTAGTGAAGCGAAAGGTCGCAAAATCCGGCGTCGAATGTGGTTCTGATTTCCGAGCAAACAGAGTATGATCGAAGGTTGGTGAAGGCCGTTGCCAACAATAGAGGACGAAAATAGAGGAAGCTCATCCAACCAGACACACTCATCCAAAGCTCGGATTGTCGTGAGGTATGCTGATAAGGACTACATGGGCACGCCGCCTTCTCTCGCGCGATGAGCAATCTCCTCGATGGAAGCCATGTAGTAGGTAGGCGCACCCGACGAAGGGCCAGGGACTCCAAGCTCCTCTTCCTCGATGTGAGGCTCGGCGAGAGTATCTTCAATCCAGTTGCCAGACTCATCGACGTACTGGGAATACTCTGGAAGCAGACCGTCGTGGTAGAAGCTCTTCATGTCTTCCAGCAAGGGAAAAGGCAGTTTTTCCCAGGCATCCGCCATGTAATTCTGGAACCCGATTTGACGGCGGATGAAGGGAAACATGACGAGCATGAGGTTGGAAAGAGCAAGCTTCATCTTGAGTGTAGCATCGGGGTTGTGCTTCTCCTCGTAGATGCAAATGAAACTCATGCGAAGGGGAATCTCGAAGTGAGCCATGTGATTGGCAGGCACCTGGTAGTAGTAGAACTGTCCGGCGAGAAGTGGGCCGAAGTACTTTCTGATATCCTCGATGTTCTTCAAGTGCCACTTCATTTGCGTCTCAATGCCGAGGTCTGCGGCGGTGCGGTACGTCGAGACGTTGGGGATGAGACAGCGTAGATCCCAGCGGTTCGATGTGTTCAGCTGCATGCCAGGGAGTTCTATGAAATCAATCAGCAATGGAAAGGAGCACTTTTGAGATAAGCGCCTACCTCCGGTGTACATGAACGTGAGAATGGAGCTGATCATGTTCATGCTCCACGCCGAAAGGTTGATAGTAGACATGCCCTTCTATTTGATCAGAATTAGCAGGTGCTCACGGATGGCGATGAAAATGCCATAACACTCACCTCATCAGCAGGAGGAAGGTGCGCGGCAAACCACCCGGAGTCGGCGACCAGGATCTCTCGGTGGCACTTGACAGAGGCTCCGTCCTTTCCCAGGGCGATGGTCACGTCATGACCATTGCGGGCGCCGTAAAGACTGAAGAAGGTTAGCGATCTCAAATGTCGACGTTTTTGATGTCTGTTCAAGAGTAGGTACTTACCCGCGGCGGCGGCCTCTTTCGAGAGAAGCCAGCATGGCTCTCTTCAGAGCCTCGTCCTTCGACTCAGCTCCGATGGTCACCTCGACCTTGGCCAAAACCTCGGTCGAGGAACCACCGGGCTCGTCGTCGGAAAGGAGCTGTACGGCCTTCTCCTTTCCCTTGTTATTCTTCTCCTCGCCCTCGCCCTCGCCCTTGGCGATGAGGGCCGGCGAGGGCGAGGCGGTCGCGGCGCGACCAGGAGTTCCGCCAATGTTGTCTGCCTTGGCAGCGGCGGCGGTAGCGGCGGCGGCGGCCTTCGCTGCCTTCTTCTCCATTCTCTTCTTATTCCGAGCCATATTCTGGGAGATAGAGATGGTGGCGGAAGACGAGGACGGTGAGGTGGTTGTTGTTGCGGTTGAGGTTGTGTCGCTTCTGGGAGAAGAAGGGACGCCAACTTGGCTCCTGCCCTTGCCCTCGTCCTCCTTAGTGACCTGGACAAAAGCGGAACCAGGCTCAGATCCAGGCCGCGAGGCTGCGATGTCGGCCCATGTGTACTTGACCCCCTCGATAAGCATCTCAGGGGATGAGACAAGGACCGCACTGGACGCCAGCGGGGTCTTGTCGTCGTCGGTAGCAGGGCTCAGTGCAGCGGCCGAGGGAAAAGGGGAAGGGGAAGAGGGACGCAGTGGCAGCACGTTGTGTTGGCGGAGCGGGCTGGGCTTTGTGATGCCCGTAGAAGCGATCTGGGCCCATGAACGAGACATCGTGACAGGGCAAGGGAAGACAGAAGAAGGCGAAGTAAGGTCAATAAAGACAGAAGAACGCAAAACCGGATGCCAAGAAAGGATGGGATAACAGACTTGGAGGTTCGGAGAGATAGTGCTGGTGAGAAAGAATACACACAACGTGACGAGGGAATGAGAGTTGTGTGTGAGAGAAGGGGCTGCGTGGGGGAGAAAGGGTAGACGCACGAGAGAGAAAAAAAAATTATAATTCTCAAAGGGCTCCTGCCTTTAGGCAGAGGAAGGAGCAGGCACTAGCTAGCGTGTTGAGGTTGGATTTTCAAGTAAACAAGTGGGTGGTGTGCTGGCACAGCTGGGTTCACCTCATCTGAGTCTCACGTTGACCTCACTTGAAGTGCTTGCCTGAAAAGTAGGAAGGAGCCCACCACTTTTTCGCAGGGGACCTGCCACTCCAGGTTGAGAAATTGATCACCTCCTTATTACCAGCTTGACCTCCCAGCAGTGGGCTTTGTTCTTTGAGCTTGCATGGCTGTCCAGAGTTGGCTATTGTAATGTTGCAAATATTCTACCAGAAGCATAAAGAAGCCCTTTTCTGACTTACTGGCTCCCAGAAAAACAGCATGTTGACTCACCCTGCTGATCAGCTTGCCAATTTGTCTATCGCAGAACACTGCTTCCCTGTTTTCCAAGCAGAGAGGAAAAGGAATCCATTCAACAAGCACGTGATGCCGCAAATTGCAGAAAATACGCGGTGATGATGGGAACAGCCGATTGGCTTCCTGTATACCATCAAAGGCTCCTGTGTCTGTCTCCGGTTGTTTGCCAGACACAAACATGGATTAGCCACTTGCAGCCTTTGTCCATCTGAACACCTTACTTTGCTGTCGGGCCTACCACAACTATGGGAAATCACAAGCGAAACTGGGTAAAGAAGTCACGTCCTTGACCCATCGTTTCGGTCTCCCCTCGTCGGAATTTTGACTGAAGTCTGCAGACTGCATTGCACTAGTTAAAAGCCAAGTTTCCCTCCCGCTGCAAGGGCTAATTTCTCAGGCTGGCTCCCACCCAGATGTCACCATATCGAGTCAACGTTGCATTGGGAACTACCAGAAAATCCACGATTGCACACATCTAGACTTTTCCTTAGCTGACTCTAAGCCGAACTAGGCGATGAGCGCACTTTTCAACTCAATGCTCGACTAGTCGTCCAACGGTTCGCCTGCGGTGTCGTCAATCACCTTATGTAAGCGGGAGCAAGGAAAAAGACCAAAAAGTCCGGCCGAACAACAACATAGCTAAATATCTGGGGCATGGACGGTATAAGGTGAAAACACCCCCGGTCGTCACTAGTCACGCCAGTTGCCCGATTAGTTAAGCGATCGGTGCAACGGCCGAGCCGTCACCACATTCGCCCGGCGCCAAGCGGGGCGGCGCGGCAGCGGCTCCATCGGCGGGAGGTTCGAGCGTGAGGGACAGGGGCGCCATCTTTGGCGACCTTGTAGTACTGGGGTTCATTGTTGGAGTGTCGTCTAAGGTACCTTAGTCTAGTATGTACGGCGCCGAGGAACTTGTCTGATGTGACCATCTACGCACCAAACATACGACGGGAGAACCTGCCATCATGCGCCTGGGCTTTCGATTCCAACGTCCGGCCCAGATGCCGCTGCCCCTGACGTAGCCAAGCGGAGTCCGCAAAAGTGCAGCATGCCGCCGCCCCAAACGGCGTCTCGGTACCGGTTGTCGGACGAACCCGATTTGCGTGTTTGATGCCTTTCATCTCCACCGGCCCCGTCGAGACTCGGACTCTTGACCCGGCCCGAGAACCATTGACACCTCCCCGAAATGTCCATAATAACAACCATTCGCCCACCGTATTCGAGGGAATCTCGCTTTAAATATCGTTCATCTCCTTCACTCTGCTCTTCTCTGCATCTTCTCATACCCAAACAACTTCACCAAATCCAAAGATTGTCAAGATGAGCGCAACGACTGGCACAAACCGGGCCCTTTGGCTCGCATCCTACTCTGAGCCTGCCACGGTCATCGACCTGCCCATCCAGGAAGCCCCCACCGGCACCGTCGTTGTGAAGATCCTTGCGGCACCGATCGTCCCCTACACGCACCTCGTCCACTCTGGCAAGTTCGAAGCGATGAACATGCCTCCCCCTTACGTCCCCAACCCCAACGCCATCGGTCGTATCCACGCCGTCGGCTCCGATGCCGTACGCGTCAAGGAGGGCGACCTTGTCTACATCGATGCTACGGCACGCGGACGTGACGACCCTGGCAAGATGATCATGATCGGCCACATCGGCGGCCACGGCAGCGAGGGCAAGAAGCTCACCTAGGAGTGGCGTGACGGCTCCCTGCAGCAGTACCAGAAAGTGCCCCTCGAGAACGTCTACCTCTTGGATGAGAAGCGTCTCTTTGGAGAGCTTGGCTACGACCCCGCTGCCCTGAACTCCATCGCTCACTACTCCGTCGCCGCGGGTGCCCTCCTCGAGGCGGCGGACATCAAGGTCGCCGAGACCGTCGTTGTTGGTCCCTCCGGCGGCTCCTTTGGTGGCCTGGCCGTCGAAGTCGCTCTTTGCGCTGGCGCCAACGTCATCGCCCTGGGCCGCAGTGAGGCCAAGCTCTCCGCCATGCGCAAGAAGCTCAACGACCACCCGCGGCTCAACACCGTCGTCATGACGGGCGACGACAGTGTCGATGCCGCTGCCATCCTCGGCGCTGGCGCCGAGGTGTACAACGACTGGACCCCCGGCGAGCTCAAGAACCCCCCTTACCTCGGCGCGGCCCTGCGCACGCTGAAGCGCGAGGGCAGAATCATCCTCAGCGGCGGCGCCAGCGAGACCCTGACGATCCCGTATGCCTCATTCGGCATCCGCAACCTGAAGCTGCAGGGCAAATGGATGTGCGAGCGTCGGACACTGGAGCAGCTGATCAAGATGATCGAGGGCGGCCAGCTACGCATCGGCAAGGAGAGCGGCAGCGAACTGGCCGTGTTCTCTCTGGACCAGCATCACGAGGCCATTGAGCACGCGAGAGTTAACGGCGGGTGGAGAAACTACACCGTCGTCGCACCGAACCCGTGGTAGACTTGTAAGGAGGCGTGCTGATTTATTAGGATTCCGGTCTTGATTGCTTTTAGCTAGATACGCCGATCAAAAGGGGAATGTCCACCCTGTGTTCCAGACTTGATGATCTCCCCACGCGCAACGGCTTTCAAACTCATGACGATGCATTTTCCGAGCTGTCGCAAGAAACGGTCAGAGGAGGGGCCCGATTGAGAAAATCACCCGAACCGAGGGCCCGTGCGTCCTCACCCGGCGCTAGCATCGCTCCCGCCGTCCACAGCACTGTGAGTGATCCCTGCCTCCACATGGCGGGGGGACGCTTGCTAAGGCCGGGTCACGGCATTACAGTGTGCACTGGACTCTGGAGGTACCTGCCGGTAGGTGCCTCCTTCCACAGCGCAGACCCTGAGTACCGTACCTTAACTCGACCAACCAACCGACCAATCCGCGGTATCTTCCAGCCTGAGCCCCTCAAATTCACTTCATCGCACTTCGCCCTTTACCCATCCGCCTCAACCTCGACGGCCAGACGACCGGGCTCTGCCTACCTAGGTGGCTTTGCAAGCCTGACATATCTGCGCCCGGGGCTACCTGACACACTTTCCGCCTTTATTCGCCGTCACGCCAGCCTGCCATCTTTACCCGTGGCCCACCTCCGCGACACACTTCCTTCCCTTGACGCGACGAAAACAAGCCTCCCGCAACCACGCATATATTCCTCAAGAACCACTAGAGTCTAGGCAGAAATACTTATTCACGATTCTGAGATACTCACAACTCAGCACTCTTGTGAGTATCCTCGTTTGATCCCTAGCTATCTGGACCTTTCCAATTCTCATACAGCTGTCAACCTAGCATCATGGCAAACCACCCAGCCGTCGACCCGGTGGCCTCCGCCATGGAGAATCTGATGACCGCCATCCAAGCCTACGTTCGCACTGCCGTGTCCTCGGAGTCGGCAAATGCCCAGTCCCTGCCTGCCAGTACCCAAGCCGAGTCGATCCAGACTCGGTACGACGCCATAGCCAAGGAGAATCGCGAGCTCAAGGATAAGATCAAGAAATTCGAGAGTAAGAAGAACACTCAAGCCCTCAGGCGCATGTTTCATCTTCGTCTCTTGTTTGGTTATACTCACATTCGTTAAACAGAGCAGGACATGCAGAGGGACTCTATTAGGACCGCTCTTTCCGCTTACGCCGGCGATGGGATCCCAGAGTCTAAGCTCAACCGCCACGGATACAGGGCCCAGTTCCATCGCTTCATGGAGCTCCCGATAGAGCTTCGCACTAAGATTTGGAAGCTCGCTCTCCCGGGCGGAAGACTTTTCGAGCTCGCTAACGCCGATGGCCACTTTCACCGGGTCCTCCGCCACGCTCCACCTGCCGGCGGCAATCAGCCGAACCCTGTCATGGCCCGCCGCTTCGCCTCCGGTCTCTCTGAGACTACCATCACCGCCCACAAGACACCTAAGCTCCGTCTGGTGAACAGAGAAGCTAATGGCGCGTTCCAACGGTTTGGAGGCTTCGAGTTCGGCCTCTTCGGCGGCGCGTACCGTGGGATCTGGTTCAACTATACCGAGGACATCCTCTACGTCCGCGACGAACCCAGCAGTTGGAGAAACCTGGACATGTCGCGCATTCTCCGCGTTGCCCTCCCCCACACAAAGTTTCTGAATAGGCAAAATTGCATTGACAAGATCAACCTCATCGTCGACCACTTTCCTGCCTGTCGCCAGGTCATGATGCTGCAGACCATCGATTGGGAGATGCGCTCCTGTATGCCGCACCCGCGCATGCCCCCCAAATTCTACCCTTTGAGAGACGAAGACATCATCGGCCAGCACGACTACCCCATGGAGCTGTCGACGGAGATAGGAAACGTCGCCCGCTGGGGGGACGTCAAGCGCATCGTTGAGCACCTGTGGCGGGAGCAGGTCGTCGACGTCAGGATGCTCAGCGAGAGCCGCATTCCCAAGCTCGTGGGCATGGAGATGCTGCGTGCTAGGAACGGCTACTTCGACTAGGAAGCCGAAGTCGTTTACGGCTAGACCTTTTTGTCATGGATCATATTGAGGTAGAGCAACATTGGGACTCAGCGTTGGATTCGGAAGGTTTTTGTTCCCGACAGGTAGACAGTTACAGCAACAGATGATTGATTCCAGCGCTTTTCTTGATTCACTCTTTAAAACAGATTTAGATACAGTGGTGGACCTGTCTGTGAGTGCCCTGAAGCAAGTGACCCGTTAAAGCAGCCCTTTTGATACATGTCCGGAGACACCACCCCGTATAGCTGCAGTACCCCCGAAATCTTTGTTACTTGCTCGTAGTCATTGTCCCGCATGACGAATAGACATGGTGGGTGACAGGAGATAGCTTATATACGCCTCAATCAGTACTTCTTCCATGACGTTTGTGGTCTCGTTGCTCGTGTCTCCGATCCTGCTATCGCACCCACCCAAGCCTGGGCCCTTTATCATTGTGGTTTACTGGAGTCTCTCTTCGCACCAGGTTCCGCGGCTGCAAACCACTCTAGCCCTAGGTATTCATGCCTCCGTAGCTCCGAGAAAAGACACAGAACGGAGGCCCTGGCCTGCACCACCAAGGCGGTCCTTCTTGATTTTGCCAATGATGCCAGAGTCTCTTGTCCGCATAAAATTCAGCCCCGCAGGCTTGGGAGAAAACTGTCTCAGTCACCTCAGATTTCTACCCTGTCCCTGGTGTCTTCCCTATCCCTCCCTCAGCGCTTTCCTCATCCCCGGTGCCTTTCTGGATGCTTTCCCGAGCGCCTTCCCTGACGTTATTTTCCTAGAAAGGTATTCACTGAATTAAATCCTTCTCTCATGGCACTGCGCTTTTCAGCCACACTAGCCAGCTGCTGATTAGAGGGACGGGCACGCCGGCCAGCAACCCCAGAGCCGAAAAGAACCAGCAGAGAGAAAGACTGGAAGAGAAGCTAGCGAGGATTGAATACAAGCAATCAAGAATGGAGGAGACCCAGACGAGGATGATGAAGATGCTAGATGAACAGACCAGTGTTCTTCAGAAAATCTCCAAGCATCTCGGCAACAAGCATCTCAACTACAAGCGTCTTGACAACAAGCGTGGTTCTGTCCATGTGGTCGACCATACTCTCAGTGAGTAAACGTCCCCTTCGTCCCCGTCTTAACGGAGGAGTCTGACCGGCCTTTTTTCAGGTCAGGAACAGCCGACTCCGAGATTCACTCTCTTCGGCAAGCTGCTGATTGAAATCAGGCACCACGTTTGGAAGCTTGCATTACCAGGTCCCCGTCTTTTCGAAATTGAAGACGCAGCCGAGACGGGTCCCGTGAAGCTATTCAACAACCACCGACCACCCGTCATCCGTGCCGTTTGCCGTGAATCGTGGCAAATTACAGAGGAAGAAGGATCTTTCAATCTCGGAGTTTCGGCTGAAGAGCTTGGGTGCGTCTTTCCGGGCTGTTGGTTCAACCCCAAAAGAGACATTGTTCTTGACTGGGACCCAGAGGAGACATTTTTTTTGGCAGGCTCAGAGACACAACAATCCTCCAACGGGTCCAGAATTACGGCATATCAATTGAATGGATCAGAAGTTTTGAGGAGCCTAAATTCCTTAATGCTCTGCATGGCACTTTGGAGCATGTGCCGGATTGCCGCAAAATCGTCATCTTCGACCACAAAGAAGCGGATAAACAAGGGGAGAAGGATGTCATTCCTCAGGCCTACAGTTTGAAGAACAGCGACTACTTGGGACACGCCAACACATGGGCATCATCGCGATTCTCACCAGAAGAATTTGGTTAAGGCTATGTCACTTGGGAAAATATGAGGGGTATTTTTAAGGATCAGCTTGAGCACGCGATCAAATTGCGGAAACAAAAGGGGGAAGCAATTCCGGCACAGATGCCGAAGATCGAGGGCGTGCAGGTGATACGTCGTCCCGGGCACAACATTCGCCAGGATTGACGGCGAGTTTGATCAGCAGAACGGGAGAAACTGTATACTAGAATGAGATTGTCCATTTCGAGAGGCAAACAGGACACCAATTGACAGGACTTCTGATACACTCCTCATCATTGTCTTTGCTACTGCCCCTCTCCTTCTCTTTTCCCCTGTTTCTATCATCCTATTATGTTTATTTTTTCTTATTCTATTTCTTACTGTCGGAACACCACCGTCCAGCTGGCGACAGCTGTTGCCGCATATCGCCGATTGGCCCGATTAGCGAGCCAATCAGAGGTCAGGGATCGGATTCATATTAGCGGCCCCAGGCGCCGCCTTCCACCTTCGATTCCTACCTCATACAACAACAACGACAACAACAACAACAAATAAGACGAATATATCATTATCTGCTCACCCACTACAACCAGGTCTAGTGAGGTGAATCCAACACTTACCTTTCTCTTACTTTCCCAGGAATACAGGTTTGCGTCTGAGAAGCCACCATATACCTAACAAAACTTTCATCTTTAACAATAGAGGATATGCCTCAAATCTTCTTTCAGAGTTCAGAAGGAATCTGCCGTGATCTAGGTGAAATGAGTGAATTTTGAAAAGGTGTCATGACTTAGCTTGTTTGTTTCTAAAGCGAAAGCCAGCTCCTTTGCCTGGCTACTTCTTCGGTGGAGTGCTTGAACACAAATTTCTTTATCCAAGACCTTGGTCAGCTCGTCCTCGTAGATGTGGACGTCTTGAAGAAGCTTTCCAACGCCAAACATTGAATACTTTCCATCTCTACTTCCAAGCCACCAGCCCGTCCTTGAAGAGAAAATCCGTTCTGGAGCTTGGCTCCAGATATTCCCATTGCAATGGTAATGCCATCGTCTCTGGCGTCAAAAATATTTCGGCTGAGGCCAGCGTTTGCACCACCCACCAAAACACTCAGGTATGTCGGCCGACCCCTGACGAACCACTTCAAGCAGTGAGCGCAAGCCCTTCGTGCCAAGGCACCATACGACGGTATAGCGATTATTCGTGCACAACGTATGCCATATCGACTCAAGTAAGCGCGAGTTCCATACTGGAAAGGAGAACCCGGCTGTCTGTCGTGGGTTAAACCAGATTCCGCCAAGCCAGTTCCACTCCTGCAGAACCCGAGTCCTCTATACAACTACATCACCAGCACGCTTCTTTGTAAGCAGCTCTAAAGATTATTATGGAAAAGTCATCATGTTAATGACGTTGTATCATTGAGATATTTTTAATGTATTGTTCATATTAATTAGAAAGAGAGGATAAAGGTGGGGAAAAGAGGGTGGGGGATAGGGGAAATAACAGTGACGGAGAGGGCGACAGTGAAGGGGCGAGAGCCGAAGAGTTCTGAATGGGATTAATTTCCTATGCAGAGTTCCAGACCTTGCTCTGTAATGTATTTCCTGTACACATGTATCCGCCCCCTTCCTAGTAGAAGATTGCTAAAGAATCAGAAGTAAGGCTGCCGCCGATGAGAATCTTGAATGTCATATATCATCTCTTTCCCCTCAATTTCGGGCAAATCCATCTCTGTTATATTCAAGCGTCGGAGTGTCCACTTCTTGCGGTAGAAACCCTGCAGCACTTCCTTCACTCTTGCCCAAGTGACAGGAGAGTCGTCAACATCGTTGTAAAACTCTGGAACTCCCGTCGCGTCGGACCAGACGACGTCGTCATCTCGCAAGCTGAAGAGATTTATGTTGGACAACGTCCCATCGCCACAATAGAGCTGAGGACGGGTGAATAATACGATTTTGCGGCAGTTTGGCATCGTATTCAGGGCCCATGAAAGCTTTGAGACGCAATCCCGTTCGTCACTGAAGTCACGCGCATTCATAGCAATGTTTTGAACATTGCGAAGTGCGCGAGGGTCCACATGCGAGTCTTCCCCCAAAACCACAATGTCTTTGCGAGGATTGAACCAGAGACCATAGGATCGTGTGAATTCAGAGCTGAACTCAAACGTGCCGTGCTGCTCAGTGACAGTCCAGGATTCTTTGCAGACACCGCGTATGGTAGGTGGCTTGAAGGTATCATTGACCCCAATTTGATCTTGCTCGTCTACGAAGACCTGCCAGACGCGAACACCAGGCAACGCCATCTCCCAGACCTTCTGTCGGATCTCCGGGGGTAGTTGATGGAACTTGGGGAAGGAAGCTAGTACCTGGGTCAGTTTCGAGTCTTATCCATGGAGGGATAAGAGGGCTTACCGGGCGTGGGTCTTCCATTTTGGCCACTTTGTCTTCCAAGAACCATTGCGTACTGTCGGTCTATCGTCTTTGCTTGAAGTTCCATGGTCTTTGCCATCGCCTTTTGGGTTTCTGTTGTCGGTATCGGTCAGTCTCCTGGTGTATTTCTTAACAATACATGGCGTGAACCTACCTGCAAGCTCTTTCAAAGACGGTAAATCCTCTTCGGAGTTCTTAGCCACGTCTTCGATGATCTTGGCCTGTTGGGCCAGGAGGCTAGCAATCGCATCTTGGTTCTCGATCAGAATCGTGAGACTAATGTGCTCCATATGGAATGAGTGGTTCGAATCTAGCGAAGAAAAAGACAGGGAGAAAAAGGACGCGGACGAGGACGGGAGGCAAGGACGAGGAGGACAAGGTTGGGTGAGGAGAAGACGACGACGGTAAAGCTGAGAAAGAAGAATGGGGAAAGGCAGCAAGGGACGTGGAAGGTAGAAGGTGAGGTAGATACAAAATCGAGAAGGTGCCAGCTACGAAATTGGGAAGGCAGGTGCAGCCCAGGCTTCCAGGTGCCCCGTCTCAGGCGGACTCACCTCCAGGATCAGAGGATGAGTAATAAAGAACAAACTCGATTCTAACATCCCCTCAAAAACATGCACCAGAAAATACCATCAAAGACAATAAATATAGAAGCATCACATTGCGGGAACCTGCAATGGCGTTATCTCCAAACAACAAGCTGCCTAAGACAAGACTAAAGCTCCTACTACAACCAGCGCCACTGAGAGTATTTGCCTGCTCGCATCTCTTCCAGCTTATTTTTTGTCGAAGAGTACGGCAACCTGGAAGTTTGTTCGAATATTGGTAGATTCTTCAACATCACAGTACCTCTACACTGATGTAATGATACATTAAATTCGTAGGGTGCCTATTTATGAAGTGTGCTTCTAAGCGTGTTAGAATTTAAAAGTCAGTACAACGAACGCCGTGTTGCCCTCGACATCGTTCAATGACAAACGCCCGAAATTGTTACCATTTCAGCACAATCCCGCCCCTCTCTTCTCAATATTCGACAGCTTAAACCATCCAAGCTGCGAACGAAGCAGCTGTAATGACAATAGCACCCAGATTGCCGGAAGAACCCGCTACGGCTGACGCACCAGACTTGGCCGTCCCAGAACCACTGCCGTCGGAGGACGAGGCGGTGGTTCAGAAGTGGATTTAGATTTGCAGGTAAGAATTTGGGAAGTGCGGTTGGTTCTTAGAGTGATGAGTAGCTATTTGTTTCTGGAACTTGACATGTTGAGCAGAAGGGCAAACGGTCTTCGTTATATATCCCATGATGCATCACAGTTGAGGTCTTATTTGAGAATGGTTTGGAATCATCACCATATCCGACAGAAAACAGATTGTGTTGCGTTGTGGCTGATCAACTTGTTGAGGCTGGTGTCGGGTATCGAAGTTCTCCGGTCTGAACGTCTCCCTCAAATCCTTCGCGCTGCGGGATTTTGCCCAAAAAGGCAATTTTGATTATAGATGTGATGCGCTACCACCGCCAGGATTCGTCTGTAGCTGCCGCCCATGCTTAGTTGCACTTCCATCAGCGCTAAGGGTACGATTCGTGCCGTTTCCGCAGTTCATACCCATGCTCGAGGTCCTTACCAACAACATTGAGCCCTACGCGATTTCAGTCACATCCAAGGGTTCAGAATCACCAATAAGGTCCCACAAGTTACATGGTTCAAGGGTTGGCAGTAGATTCCGGGTTGAGCACAGACAGCTGCGCAGATCTGTTTAATTACGGCGTTGAAGGAGGTTGTCGGATGCAGCCAAAGCAACGCACAATATTGAGTTCCACATGCTTAACTGCCGCTCCAGCAACGCCCAAGCTGAGCTTCTGCGAACGGAATTCCAAATCCCAATCATGAGCAATGGCGCATCTTAGTATCTTGATATATGTTTGCTTGTAGCGGCGCTGGAACGTTTGAAACCAAACCCATGCGCCGCCGTAACGCCCCTTCACGCTAGCCATATCTAGAAATCTGGATTCATCATCAGCGGCCGCATCTCATCAGCTAATGCAAGTATTTCAGAAACTTCATGATTCCATAGCTCGGGTTGAAGCTCTTCGCAAAGAGATAGAGATGCCGTTTGTTTCAAATAGATAAAAGTGTCCTTCATTCTATGCCCCTCCCCTCGGGGTTTGAAAATAGCATCTTAAGCAACACTATACGCAGCAAACCAGTGATACTTTCCAACTTAATTCTTCTTCGTCAAGATAACTGTAGCATTACAAGCACGGCAGAACCCGTGCTTCAAGATCAGTACATGGCTGCAAGGGCCTATTTCCTTTGCGTCATTACAATGTTATTCCTGGAGAGTGTTGTTCGACTTCCAGCACACATCCGAAGCCTAGTGCATCGTGGTTAGTCTCAAATTCGGCGGTGAGGAAAGATGAGCTCCAGAGGAATTGAAAACTTTGCCTTCAGGCCACCCGTTCCTCAAAGCCTCGTCCGGTCATTCGCGCGTCTGGGTTGCTCTGCATAAGCTCCTAACACTTCCGTCCCCGGTCCCTATTCTTACGACTCATCATGTCGCCGATTTCCTCCGATTCGCCGTCCTCCTCGCCCTCAACGTTATATTTGGGGTGAACAATAACCAATACACCACCGACTTCAAGCTCTACGGATGGCTCACGATCGCCAACGGAGGCTTGGCTTTGCTAATGGCCGCACGAACGAACCTCTTCTCCCTCGTCGCCCAGATTCCATCACCGGTCTTGTTGGTGTATCATCGATGGATTGGTATTGCAACAATGATCCACGCTACAATCCATTTCGCCCTGAACACGCGGAATTACATCATGACAGACCAGCTGGCCGACTCGTTCTCCAACCTCCGCATTCAGGCCGGCACCATGGCATGGGCAGCCTTGGTCTTCATCGCCATCACTTCCGCTCCCATCGTTCGCCGCCGACTCTTCGAGGTCTTTTACTACTTGCATGCCCTATTATTCGTCTTTGTTGTTGGCGCGCTCATCCATGCCACCAAAGGCCCCGAGTTTCTGCTCCCTGGTTTGCTGCTGTGGGGGTTCGATCGCTTTCTCCGCTTCTATTACAGTTTTCGTTCCATCACCACAACCTCCGTGCAGCACCACCATGGAAACGTCATTAAGCTCAAGTTCGAGGGAATGAAGCCGCGGCACCCAGGTCAGATTACTTGGCTCCAGATTCCAAGCGTGTCTTTTTTGAATTGGCATCCGTTTACCATTGCCTCTGCTCCCGGCGACATGGACGCAACCCTCGCGATCCGAGGGCTTGGTGGCTACACAAATAAGGTCCAAGGTCTGATGGGAGTTGAAGCTCGTCGCAGCGGAGCAAGCAGCGAGGATGGTATGATGTCCAACAGAGCCAAATCGAAGACTGGGACCCTTCGCCTGCGCCTGGACGGGCCGTACGGCGTCGGCCGCACTCTCTGGGGAGAACAGCCGCTAACTGTGCTTGTTGCTGGTGGCACCGGCATTACTCCTGGAATTAGCATTGCAACGCATCTCATCCAGCGCGCCGCATCGGTTGATAGCAGCACCCTTGGGGGTAGATCGTGGCACATACGGATTCTGTGGATGGTGAAGGACTTTGAAAGCACGGAGTGGTTCGCCGACGAGCTGAGAAACCTAGTAGTCCTGGCTGCGGACCCAGCAGTTCCAGCGACGTTGGATATCTCGACTTATATCACCAGCACGACGACCCGAGCGGATGTCGGAAACGAGGAAGGGTACGCAATGGCGGTGCAGCCGGCACGCTATGATGGCCTGGGAGAAGTTAAGCAAGGCCGCCCAGACTTGCTTGAGTGGTTTGAAGGCGTGAGGAGGGAGCGCCCCTATCTAGATGCCGCGGTTAACGTATGCGGCCCTCGGTAGACTTGTTCATGACGCGAGAAAAGCAGCGTCGAAAGTCAGCTCTATGAAGAGCACTTTCTATGTTGAAGAGGAGGTATTTGAGTTTTAAAATAAGACTACTAGTGTTCCTTTGACGCTGTCACACAACGAGAAGAGTCTCCTGTTCTTGCCCAGTATTCGCCCCAATTGTGATACAATTCCCATTCATAATACTATAGGAGGACGAGTGGGAGAGGGGCGTGGGAACAAGGGTCTGTCACTCTGCCGGAGCTGACATAGTCAGCGCTCTTGGCATGCAACGATTGAATCCCTAAGGTACGAACCAAGATACGCCGCGACTGCCGTAACAAGGTGGTCAGCAGCGATGATGAATGAACTATGCACATTGGCTAGTTGGACAAATAGTGGAATTGAAAACCCCAGTAGACAATGATTGGCTTCGGATCATAGGAGACGTTTCCTATTGGATATGGATTGTTGATTTGACGGCATTGCATCATGGATCTTAGAGCGACGGTCTGATCTTTATGGTTATGGTACTTCGAATCGACGACGAAATTTCAAGCCGTAATCAAAAGGATGAACGTGGGAAGGGCACGTACAGAAGCCGCGGGATTAGCAACAGCCATGATGAGGGAGCGTTCTCAATAATGACTGTTTCATTTTGCCACCTGCCTCATGATGGGTCAAGTTCGTCTTACTTCAAGCCACAATGACCACCAAATCGGAAGACTTTAACCTTTTGGCTAGGGTTGAAGAAGCCCCGACTGACACCTTTATGAATACGTCCCTCACTACGAAGATGGCCAGATGGTTTGATATTTGAAAGCTGCTGCCTACATAGGCCTCGTCTTCCGCTGCGGAAGTCGCTGCGGTACGTGTAGCCAAGAACAATTGTAACAAGATGTTTCTGCCACAACAGAGGTACGCGATTCGTAGGTTTCTGCGACGTAGGGCCTCTGACAATCACGAAGCATAGGATGGATATGAAGAGAACATTGCCGTTGGATGGGCTTTGCACCGTTTGCCCGGTTCAATTTCGGACAGACAACGCATCCCAGAACCACGTCAAAGCCTCAGCAGACCGTCCACGCCGGGCCAACAATACCGAAGTCCATCGAACAATCAACGAGTCCTTGGGACAATTCCAGACCGCGTTCCTTCAATTTTTTTTTTTTTTACGAGTGGAGCATCAAGACAAAAGGGTTCATCCGAGTCATGTCCACCAAAACTTCGTCAAGGATGGTCGTCATCCTCGTATGCATACCACGCAGTCGAGTTCATTGGCCGACTTTGCAATATGGCTCGGCCAGGAAGGACTCTGCGACAAAGATAGCAACTTCCCTCTCGCCTAATTTTTCTTAGCATCCGCTATTAGTGAAATAGGTGATATACCACCAAAATCCTTAACAATTGAAAAGTCTTCACCTCTCCCTCTTAGAGCCGTCCCGTGATGGCCTCACAGCCTCCGGTGAACACCGGACTACAGCTGGCCCCTCCGGCCGGCCCTAATCGGGGCTCTGGGTCACCTCCAAAGCCAACCCCTCCCTCAAGGGCTAAGCGCCGCCGCAACACTAAGGCCCAGCCACTCTGGCCCAGCCTTAGGGGAAGCCAGCCCAACTCTCCTGATGCAGCCCCTTCTACGGCAAAGGGGCCCTTGAACGTAAGCGGGGTGGCCACTAGATCTATCCTAGCCGCCTTCGATGAACAAGCCAGACGCTATAAGGACCGAAAGGGTGTTTTTTTGGCCATCGCCCAGTCTGTTGACAACGTGGTCTCTAGCTTTAAGGGGCCAAAAAAGCAGATCGCAAAGGAGGCGACAACTTATGTGATCTAAGCCCTGAAGAAGCTGATGAATAACGAAGCTGCTCTAACTCTAACCCGGAACTGGGTTACCGTTACAGTATTAGCCCCGACCCTAGCCCCAGTCTCAGCCCCGGCCCCCGCCCCGGCCCAGCACCGAGCCCCTACCCGCCCACAAGCCCAGGCTCAATTAGAAGACCTCCGGGTTTTCGTCCATATCCCCGAGGAAGGCCTGGATGCTGCCCGGAAGAACGCCCCTTTCGCCCTGCGCCGTACAGTCTACCAGGCCCTTGGCCTATAACTAGGAGATATCCCACACATTTACCATATTTTAACTGGATACTCCTTAAAGCCCCTAAATAAACAAATCCAATAAAGCCTTCTTAGAAACAAATAAAAACTAGTAGACTACTTAGGGGCCTTTAAAATAAAAACCCCCATAAAATAGTTCATATACACTGTTCTATGTTGCCCATCTAAGCTCTAAAATTTAAATGGGGAAAGTATTAATATATTAACCCTGATCAGGGAGGAGGTTATTGCCTAAACTAGCCACGAGTTAGTCCTAACCCAGTAATCCCACCTTAGCCCAAACCCTATTATAAACAAAGTCACTTAGGTTATCTCCTTTATAATCGAGGTACTACCCTTCAGATTATTTAACTAGAGTAATAAGGCCCAACTTATTAGGGAAAAGAGGACCCTACTTAGGTATAACCCTAGTTACCAGGGATACTACATAAACCAGTACTACAACCAGCGACCACTCTATAACAACTACGGTAAGCCCTTAAACTCCCACGAAACTAAGCCCTGTATAACTAAGCTGAAGTATACCAACTACTTAGGGCCCTTCCAGGCCGGCCATACAGACTGTCTAACTAGGCCCCTAATGGTTAACGGTCATCTTATTTTCCTAGGCTGAAAGGAACGTGGACGGATTCGGAAGGCTGGGTAAAAGGCCTCCAAGGCCCACAATAGTACTAACTAGACCGCCACCCAAAGTAGTACTCAATAACCCCAAAACTCCCACCCTGATTAGGGCCAACAACCCAGCTTTAAGCGCCCATACACTAGGACCCCTTCCCAAGGATCAATTATATACCTAGGCGATAAGGATACAGCTAGTAGTATGGATAAAGACGAAGCGGAAGACCCCGAGGCCCTCCCTCAGACCAACCACCCCATCTACCCTCTCTGAAATAGGAGCCAGAGGGTGGCTCAAAAGCCTAACTACAATATCACTAATACCTATACCCACCTGGACCTTAACTCAGAGGTGTAGACCTGAATAGGCCCCCCTACGAGTGCTACGTATAACCTAATATAACGTGGGGAAAAAGCCTCTAATATACACAGCTTTCCTAGAGCTCTACTGAGCTGATCAGGTCGACATTATACTTATCCAGGAGCCCTGGATAGGCTACACTAACAGAATGCAGATTAATATACACCCTGGGTATAATTCCTTTATCCTAGTTAATTTTTAGGATAATAGGGAAATAAGGCCCAGGGTAATGACATATATACGGAAGGGGATAAGGCTACAAGTACAACAATAAAGACCTATCCAAACAAGGGATATCCTATGGTTAAAGGTTAACAACACTACTATTATAAACGTCTATAAATAACCAGGCAATCCTTATAACTATACAACGACCACCCTCCTAGGATACTAACCACCACTAAGAGCCCTTATAACTAGGGATTTCAACGCTTATCACTACTCCTAGGAACCCGGATCCATTAGCCGGAATAGAGGAGACGATCTAGTTGACTGGGTTAATAACCATAGCCTCTCCTTTATCGGAGAAGCAGGGGCTCTAACCTATACCCGTGGTCATATCCTTAACCTGACCTTCTCAAATATCCCCCTTACGCACATAGAACTCTATCCATACCTATATCCAGGAGCTAATCACCAGCTTATTATAACTATTATCCCCTTTAATAATAATAAATAATAATAAATATACTAATTAGGGCTAATATCGGTCCCGGATTCAGCCCTTCCTTAGTTTAAAGACCTAATTAGAGTAGGGACCTTAACTTTACTTACCCTTAAGGACCTACTTACCCCAACTAAACTAAACACCCAGGCCAGCCGGATCGTCAACCTACTCTTAACGGCTATCTAAGTAATGGGGAAAAGACGATAAAGTTGGGGAAAGTGGGCCCCCTAGTGGACAAAAGAGTACTCTAAAACCTATTAATCCTACCTTAAGGCCCGTATCCAATAAGTACGGGAACTAGAGCTAGCCTTGGCCTCACCACCCCCTATCCTCAAAAAATAAAAGGTCTTCTTAAAAATAATTAAAAAGGCTAAACGGGCTTATTAGGCTGCTAAGATTAAAGGGGCTATATTTAATTAGGACTTATATAAAATAATGGGCTAGTATAAGGCTAATCTAATAATCAAAGCCCCCCCCTTAGTAGTTGAGGACCAGATGCACAACGATAACCAGGATAAGGCCCAGGCCCTACGGAGGGCCCTACTGGAGAGGTTCAATAATACGGATAACCTACCTAGGGACCCCTTCGACGTGGCCACGGTCCTAAGACGACAAATACCCTGGTAGGCTACGATTAGTCAGGAGAAAGTAAGGGCAGCCACCCTAATAAAGATTACGACCCCTAGTATCGACGGAATCACCACAAAACTACTCAAAGCTTACTGGGACCTTATAGCTGAGCCTATTAGGCTACTATTCCAAGTATACATTAAGGCCAGCTACTTCCCTTAACCCTTCCATAGAGTAAAGGTTATTATAATTCAGAAGTTTAGAAAGACCAACTTCTCAAAGGCTAGATCCTAGAGACCGATAACCCTCCTATCCTACTTAGGTAAAGGGCTCGAGAAACTAATAGCTAAGAGAATAACCTACCTCACTATCCTAGAAGGGGTGGCCAACCCACAGCAAATAGGGGCCCTACTAGGCAGGGCAGCTACCGACCTAATAACCTGTCTCACACACAATATTAAACAGGCCCTCGATAAGGGGCTTACAGCTACACTGGCGACAATGGATGTGAAGGGGGCCTTTGACTCTGTTCTTCGGAACCACCTTATTATCCGTCTACGGTAACAGGGCTGACCTAATAGCCTGATCAGGCTGATTTATGCCTTTGTGTCAGACTGTACTACTAGGGTCAGGTTCGAAAAGGTAATAACAAAGGACTTCCCTCTAACCTATGGGCTACCTCAGGGCTCCCCACTATCACCTATCATCTTCCTACTTTATATTTCCAATATCCTAACTAGTGACCTAAGGCTTCGGTTTAGATATATAAACAATATAGGCCTTTTAATTACCGGCCCATCCCTTAAGAACAATACTATATCCTTAAGCCAATAAGTTACCCAAATCCTAGATTGGGGTGCCGATAATAAGGTCTCCTTTAACCCAGCTAAATGTGAAGTTATCCACTTCACTAGGAAACATAAATAACCAAAGGACCTACCTGGGATCAAAGCTAAAAACCTTAAAATCAAAGCCTCGGTTAAGCTGATCCGTTGGCTAGGGGTTTAGTTCGATAAAAGACTCTCTTTCTAATACCACGTCGAAATAAGGGTAGCTATAGCGAAAAAGGCAGCCCAGCACCTGGGGCACCTAATAAACACAAAAAGAGGGATCCCAGCAGCTGTTGTACGGAAGGCGGTCATCACCTGTGTCCTCCTAATAGCCCTATACGGAGCCGAAACCTGGTTTGGGGGGCTAACCAAGCCAGCCCTAAGTAACACCACCTCTCCTCAGGGAGGGTTTATTAATACAGGCCAGAAGGGCCTCGTCCAGAAGGTCAATAAGGTCATCATAAGAGTAGCCCGAGCCATCCTCCTAGTCTAGAAAATAACCCCAATAAATAACCTCCTCCGAGATGCCGGCCTGCCCACCGGGAAAGTGGCTTTAGAAGGGGTACGCCTACGCTTCATAGTCCGACTACAAAAGGTCGACCAACAACACCCATTAGTCCTAAGGCTTACATAACAAGGGAGGCAGCAAACACGGCTCTAATGGACAACAAGCCTCGTCTTAAGGGTCCCAAGGCCAGCACTACTCTAACCACAACACCTTCCATGGTCACAAGATCCGATAGTCCTATACACAAAGGAGAAGGCTACTAAGGCCTTTTAGAACTAGCTAAAAACCATCCTAAATAACCATATAATTATCTATTTAGACGGTTCCAAAGCGTCTAATAGAGCTACTGGGTATGGATTCGTTATTTACTAAGGTAAAAGACGTATAACCCAGGGCTACGGTCAACTTAGTATAGCAGAAGTGTTTGATGGTGAGGCTGAAGGGGCGAGGGCAGGGCTCCGGTGGGCCCTCCTTACCTCCCAAGGCCAACCCATACACATCTATATCAACAACACTAGTATTATCCAAGGGATACGGGGCGATGCTCCCACCTCCTCATAAGCAGCCTTCCTAGAGATCCATAAGGCGGCTAGGATATATAACATATATACCCACTAGGCCCCTGGGTATTAGGGGATAAAAGGTAACGAAGAAGTAGACCGCCTAGCTAAGCAAGGTACGACGCTCCCGGTCCCCTTAGGCCAACTAGTAACCCTAGCAGGGATTAAGCGACTCACTAGGAGACGAATACGGGCCTAATATACACAATGGTAACGTAAAAAAGCAATAGATCGATACGCCCAACTAGGACTCGAGGCCAGCCTATCCAGCCCTCCTAAACTAGCCCTTCCACGGGCTACCCTACACCACCTCCTAATAGCCCGATCAGGCCACGGAGACTTCGAACAATATCACCAACACTTTAACTATAATAAAACCCTACTTACCTACTTTTACGGAGAAATAAAAAAATATAGACCACTTAGTTTATTACTAAAAAACCCTAGTAAAAAGGCAACGGTGACCTACCCTCTACCCATCTAAGTTATCAAAGCCCATAGGACCTATGGGATTACTCAAGTAATACTTTAAGGGGTTAATCACCAATCCTAAAAACTTCGAGGCCTTCCTACGTATAATAAGCTTTTTCCAAAAGATCTACCCACACTACTAAGGGCCAGCCTCCAGCTGGGCCTTAAAATAACCGTCCTACCCTACTAAAGGGACCAGATAAGAAGTAAAGGAACTAGAGGAACCAGCGGGATCCAGGGACAGATTGAACGCATAGTAGCCAATAGGCAAGATTTGGAGGACACAGGCAAGGGCTGTATACTATAGAGTAGGTAGTCTGAGCCTGCGGCTCTCCACACCACATACCCCTCGGGAGGTCTGCCGCAAGGGCTACGCCCTTGCCGTCATGGCGTTAAATACAACAACAACAACAACAAAAAAGGACTCTGCGACGTTGGGGACGACCCAGACGGGACGTATATCGCCTACATCAATTGTTCGCCAGCGGCTCTTGGACGACAGGAGGCCCGGAGGAAGAGGGAGCGAGCAGATGCCACTGGACAAGAACGAGAGGAGGACGCTATACAGGCCCGGTTGGAACAAGCATACGAGCCCCAAGCCCCGAGGTCACTCCCTACGGTATCAAATGTCCCAGTCGCTCTCCGACTTGCGAGGGGGTTAAACAATGACAAGGGCATTGCGGAGGCGTCAAAGGGAAAGGCAAGAGTCTATAAGAAAGTGAGGATGAGGAAGCGGGTGCAGGGGAGGAGTTGACTTCCTTGCTGGAGCTTGATTGGAGAGGTCGGAAGTTTGGCTGCACTATTCGGGGCTGCATATCCCATAACAAACGAAGAAACACTCAACTTACAGATATAACAAATATGAAATAAAGATATATCGGAGGGAAGGACACTAGAGACGGGAAGGCAGCCGGCACCGGTACCACTACACAGCCCAAATCGCCAGCAAATGGGAATAAACACTGTGCATGAGATTGTGTTGGAGATAAACTCCTGCTCTGATCCGTGCACCCTACTAGTCCCAAAATGGGATGGTGCGGGGTAGGTAAGCTACCTTGACTGGCTTCCATGGATTGCCTGCGTCGTCGCGGGGCCATTCTTCTGGGTTCCATCTTCAACAACATCTCCGTATTCCGCCAACACCCCTTGGAGTCGCGAAGATGAGTACGGTTCACATCAAATCGCCGGCAGAGTTCCAGCACCTCTTGTCCAGCTCCCGCATAGTCGTTGCCGACTGTGAGTTCCCCCATGGGAGCCATCTACCCCTACCTCTCTCTGACAAATGGGCATCTAGTCTACGCCGACTGGTGTGGCCCTTGCAAGGTCATCGCCCCCCTCTACGAGCAGCTGTCTTCCTCACTGTCTCGCAAAGATGTCGTCACCTTCGTCAAAATCGATGTCGAAGCCCACAAGGAAATCGCCGCCGCGTACAACGTTACTTCCCTTCCTACCTTCATGATCTTCCGCGAGGGTAAGACGCTTGAGAAGGTGCAGGGCGCGAACCCCCAAAAGCTTCAAGAGGTCGTGAAGAAGCTGGCGAAGGAGGTTTCGGAGGGTGCGGCTGCATCTGGATCCGGCGAGGGTTCCGGTAGCTCGGGCGGAAGCAGCTGGAGAGGCGCGGCGCTTCCGCGCGGCTATGGCGATATCACAGATCAGATTGAGCCCAAGGGCTGCGAGCTTTTGAACGCCGACGAAGACTTCGGCCCTGTCCGGGTTCTGTTCGACTCGTCAAAGCCTAGCGTGCTGACGAAGAAGGAGGGAACTAAGGACTGGGTCGAGAGTGGCGCCGACGACCAGCTTCTGCTGTTCATGCCCTTCCAGGCCATGCTGAAGCTGCACACCCTTCAGGTACGCCCATGTCGGGACCTCGCTTGAGCAACAAGCGACGGCCGGGAAGCTGACTAATCACAATCACGTAGTTGACATCTCTTCCTCCCTCCGACGATGACGAAGCGCCGATGCGCCCCGGCACGATTCACTTGTACACGAACAAGCCTCACAACCTTGATTTCAGCGAAGCCGACGATACACCTCCCACGCAGGCCATTACCCTTACTGAGAAGGACTGGAACGCAGATGGTACCGCCAACATCGGTCTTCGTTTTGTCAAGTTCCAGAACATCAACAGCTTGATCATCTATGTCACCAAGGGCGATGGCGACGGCGAGAAGGTGCGCCTTGACCGGGTACGCCTGATTGGAGAGTCTGGTGAGAAGAGAGAGATGGGCAAGCTGGAGAAGATCGGCGACGAGGCTGGCGAGTAGGCTGCGACGGCAAGAGGCTTCCGCCGGTGGGTATGAGGAAAATTCTGCGCAAGCGCCCACATGATATGAGACATGAATAGAACCCGATCATAGAGATTTCCGGCGGCCACACTGGCTGGAATCCGATAAATGAAGATGAGGCAAGATAATTATTCGTCCTTTGGACGTCTCAAGTCACGGTGACGTAGCGGCAGTCCGGTAGATGTAACTTCAATCAACCTATCCAGCAGGCAGCGCCAACACAACCATTCGACTTCACACATCTGCGCGCGGTGTCTCGCAGGCAATATAAGTGAGCCCGGTATCGCCATAATTACCGCACACGTGTCTCCATGCGCGCATCTTACTCCAACGTCGAAACATGTCCGGCCTCTCTTACGCAACCTAGCCCGTTGAATGGGATTTAGGTCAATGAAGCGAGGCAGGCTGCAATTAAATTTGCTCTGTGGCACAACTGACACTGTGAATGTAATCCATTGATTAAGGGATTTCAGCAAACAGGGGAAACTGTGATATGTCATGCCAGCCGCACGAAGAAAAAAAGAAGAAAAAAGGAGCCTCCGAAAGAAACGCGCTCAGAAAATCTTTTTTATATCGCGGGCCCAGCGCTGCACGGCCGCTGCAAGCGGAGCCGCTAAGGGTGCGCTTAGGTCAGCGACGGAAGAACAGTTTTGCCGATTGGTCTGGTCTGTGCGCGCGAGGACCGGCTGCGTCCCGACTGCGTCCACACGAGTGAGGGCCGGTCCCCACAGTTTCACTCAGTGTGCGACGAGGAGCACATCGGCCTTGAGCCAACTAGATGACGGCCGGCGTCATCCAAAGTCGTCCAAGATGACGGCGAGCAGCAAATGAACACACCCTCTTCTCCGTCTCCGTCTCCCTCGAGCCATCGTGTGGGCCTAGCTTTCCACCTCGCCCACTATGGAACGAAGCATGCGGACCCCGGTGTACGCAACAGGCGGAACCGGCGATGCGACCAGGGCTGACTCCTGCCACGGGTCTAGGCAAGCCTAAGGGGCTTCGGTCGCGCAGGGGTTGGGATGCGACAGACGAGCGGAAGACTCGACCAAATGGTCACGCAACAATATCAAGCGCCAGTCTTTTTCCCTTCAGATTGATTGCGGCGAGCCCACGACGGGGCGGCGGCAGGAGCTGGGCAATATGCTTAACCAAACTCCTGTGTCCGCATTCGTGTCGGTTCTCCGATCGAACCTGGCAGCTGCAGCAAACAAACAACAAACGGCGCCGGGCCCGTATCAACAACAAGGTTGAACGAACTCCTCCCTCGGCCCTGTCGTTTGTCCCTGTCGCTCTCGGCGAGCTCCTCGCGACGCCCGCCCCTCTTCCGATGCCACCACTTCCCCGACCGACCGCCCGGCCCACATCTTGACACCTTAGCCATCTGCCATCTCGTTGGAACGCTGCGGTCACCTTGCAGCAGCGTGACGGTCAAGCGACGTGCTATGCCGTGGAATGGTTTGAACGATGGCTGAGCCGACGCTCCCAATCATCGGCAGTCGTTGGTCATCGCCAGCTAATGGGATCACGGCCGCTTACCGGATTACCATCTGCGTTGGCTAGCCAAAATTAGAATCCGCGCCATACCATACACCGTACATAGTACGCACCGCGGCGTCCGGCGAATCGAGTCGGTCCACCGATGCGCTCCCCAACAATGCCTCGTCAGACGTAGAAGATCCATTCACATAAGCTATCTCATCCATCTGCCTGCCGCTCGAGCTGCCGGATATCGACATGCATCGCCGCTCTGACAACGGCGCGTCATCCACTGCCGGCACCACTACCTGATGTGGCAGCCATGGCGCCCAATAGTCCACTGTTGCGGCGTGCCGTTGTGGCATCCCACGTTGCTTTTGCCCACTAACGGCACCGCAGGGACGGTAGAATGACCATGCCTTAGACCTTAGTCAAGACTGACAGCCATCAGATGATCCGGCTAGCCCCAGTTTCACCAGTGTGATGAGGAGTCTTCGGACAGCTCACAAAACCAGCTTACATCCGCCGTTCGAGTTCGAGCCCGGCCTCTTTTCCTTGCGTTTCACTTCCTTCCTTTCAAGAGCTCCTTCGCCTGCACGTCGAGTTTCTCGCTTCACTCCGCCTTCCTGCTCCGATTGGCGTCGCCGCATCTTCACTCATCAACTTGGGGAGTTGTCAGGTCTCAAACATACGCTCCCCTCACCCACCTTGGCCCTCCATCCCGGCGGAGCCTCGAAACAAACTCGCGCCCTCATCTATGCGAGATCTCTCAGGCCGCTAGTCGAAACGTTAAACGAGTGGGTATCTCGGTCCTATATTTCAACTCCATCCTTCGTCGAGAGGACGCTCGTCTGGATATTTTGCCCATCCCACCGCGCGCGGTCGCTGTCCGAGTGGTCGGGCCCGCCGATCATTAGACTTCCCCAGCCAAGATCGTCGAGCCTTAAAGAAGATCGCCCGCCAGGTTAAATCGCATTACAGGGCCTTGGAGATCTCTGCTGCGATGCAACCCAGCCTCAACGTCACACAAAGATCAACATGTCGACCCTTTTCCCAGCTTTCCCGAGGGAGCCCTTCCGACGTGCACGCGATGCCCGCCCTTTCCCCGTCATGAAGCTGCCGGTGGAGATCCGATTGATGATTTGGGAATACGCTCTGCCCGATGCGCGTGTGTACGAAGTCATGGACTCCCCAAATGCAAACCAGAAAACGCCTGCATCAGCCGGCCTGATGTTCGCCAATGTTCGAGATGAACCACCACCGGCGCTGGGTGCGGTCTGTCATGAGACCAGGGTGTTTGTGCTGCAGCGCTACAGACCCCTCACTCTTTCGGTTACTACCAAATATGTCGACCTGTCGCGGGATATTCTTCTGCTCGAGCCGTACTTGCTGGTCAAGCGCCTGCTCCGAACGCTGCACTTCTTCAGCCAGATCCCCCTCGTACGAGACAGCCTCACCCGGCTTGCCTTTGGAACGTCATACGGGCTGTACACGGGGATTTGCCACCCCGTCCTGAGTTGGAAAGTCTCCAAGTCAAATATGACTACGCTGCTGGCCCGCCTAGCCAAGTTTCCGAGATTGAGGAAGCTCATTTTCGTCGTCCATCAAGAGTTTCAGTTCGACTTTGATGTCCACTTCCCGTATGCGGCACCCCAGTCGAGCAGCATGGCAGCGCTGCGGCCCCAGCTGGTGCATCAAGGATACCGCTTCAAGTTTGACATCGAATCCCATCTCAATTACACCCAACCCCGACACCCTCATTCCAACGAATTTCTTTACTACCCGCTCAAAATAGACGAGGATAAGGACGACTGTTTCGACAAGGACGATCTAGAAGACGAGGGAGATCTTTACGAGTCGTGGCCGACGAACGACGACTGGCGGCGTTTTCGACGGAGGTTTCAGAGGTCTATACATCTGACTGTTGAGAAGGGGCCGCCGGGGAGCCCTCGGCCAAAGGTGATGCCAGCTTTGGAGGGGGCGAGTCTGCTCTGGAGATATACGAAGGCACAACGCCACTGATAGACGAATGCCCTGGCTTGGCGCATGCAGAATTGGAACTTGAAAGACTTATGATCGTTATCTTATACCCTCTCTAGAACATGGCGTTTGTGGATTCGGCTTGGTGCAATACAACAACGGTTCGGCACAGCATTTCTTCTCGTCTCGTAAACACCCATGTGGACGGCTGGTCCCGGTGACCTCACCGACTCTGGAGTGTGTGAAGGGATGGTTTGGACAGAGGTTACGCACAACTAACGTCAGGACAAGGCCTGTGGTTGATTTTGAAGATATAACTCCCAGAAAAGGGCCGTAGCTTAGCGACAAAGTCTCTCCCGTCTTCTTTTCTAGAACGCGAAGCCTAGCGAACGGTAGCATTGTCTTCTCATTGATGTGTGCCGTCGATGACCAACCCCGCCAGCCCAAATCGCGGCAACGCATCACTTCAAGCTCACAAGTCAGGAACTTCAATGAGGACCAATAAATCCAATTGGTTCTATACTTACGCGACTTGGCGCATCCTTGGGCCTTTTGGCCTCCCTAGCGTTGGAGAATCGAACATACAGACAACCTATTATCTAGTCCATCCCCCACCCGACTTCTTCACCTTCCATCACAACCACTGCTTAGTGAAGGCCCACCATCTCGCGCCGAAAGAAAGACATAATATCCCCACACAGCCACAACTATCTATCTCCGGGATGGCTTGCCGCTGTTCAACTGCCTCCTGAAGAGCCTGGCGTTGGCGGTTGTCTGCTACAGACTGGGGCTCATTGTCGGTGACCTCCTCACGAGGGTTCGCAACACCCTCAGCTCTCGCCCCGTCTTGTCTTGCCTCTCTTATCGCCGCTTCTCCCATGTCTATAGTTTTCTGGGCCATCTCCAGCGCATTCAGAGCGGCCTCTCTGCGCACGTCGTACTCCTCGAGGACATCAACCTCGGCATCGCGCGTCAACGTGGCATCTGTAGCCCTATCCGCCGCCGTTTCCGCCCTGTCAATTGACGCCTGGGTGTCCCGCACGGCCGTCTCCGCCGTCGTCTTCGCGGCCGCAGTCGACTCCTTGTACCCCATTGCCTCCATTAGAGACATTCTCACTTGTCCCGGCGACGCCTCGCAGCCGGTCCAGGTCGTTCGGCCCAGCTCGACACGACGGACGGGGTCGCAGGCAGGGCAGTAGCACCATCTGCTCTCGCCGAAGTTGAGGGGCAGCTGCTCACCGGCGAGCTGGCTGTATGACGGGGGGAAAAGATGCGAACTGCGGATGCCAAAGGCGGCCGCGAGCTCGTCGTCGAGGTCAGCGTCGTTGGCCGTGTCGCTTTCGTCACCGACATCGCTAGAGATGCAATCCTCGAGTTCGCCATCGTAGGCGTATTCGGTGTTGTCGCCCTCGTCGCTTGAGGTCCAATCCTTCTGGCTGGAGGCGCAAGAGCCGGTCTCCAATGAGGCCGACGCGGCCTCGTCGGCCCAGACAAAGGACCAGTTGTCCTCTTCGTCGCTGGACTCTGGAGTGCAACACTCCTCACTGTCCACGCAGGACCAACCCTCAGTGAGCGAGGGCGCCTCCTCCCAACAAACATCGGGGTTGGAGGGTTCCTCCATGTTGTTCTCCACGAGGTTATCAAAGGTGACTTCTTGGTCCTGCATATTGTGTGTTCGCAGTAGCTTCTCTCGAGTTAGACTGTTATTCTCCGTAGCGATATAGGAGTTATTGCTTACCTTTTGTGGCTTATGTTGACTTCAAGCGATGTGTGTATGTGTGTGTATGTGTGTGTGTGTGTGCGCGAAGGTTGTATATGTTGATGAAAAGTGGCAGTAAGACGTTTGTAAGTGTGTGTGAGGATGTCTGATGTCAAATTTTGTTCTGCTCGGTCGAAACTGGGTAATACATACTCGGTTCACATACTGAACCGGAGATACGTTCAGGTTCCCGTCACCATTTGGGACAACCTTTCGCGTCTCGTTGGTAACTATCGGAGATAAATTTGTTACGAGCTCTACCTGTTTAGTTGCTCCACTTAGCCATTCGGGTTTCCTTTACGTCTGGGTTAAGCGTGTTCTTCTTCGTATTGACTTTTCTTCTTCCACTTTCCGTTGTTATCTCCTCCCACCAGTTCATGTCACCACGCAACACTCCACAGAAAACTTCACCAGCGATGGGTTGTATAAGGCCAATGCAACAGATTTGAGACATTCTAAAGTTCACTGGGACGTTTAGTCATCCTTCACTACAACTATGGCCAAGGCAGCATCTCGGTAGCCGCTGTATCCAAGGCCTTGGGGCAATGCATCACAACCTTCACTGAGGCCTCGTCCTCGCAAGGAAGACTGCCAGACAGCAACCTGCTAAGAACCGCAACGGAGAGCCGGAACCCTGGAAGCTCACAGACATTTGCCCTTTCCTCTTCCCTTGACAAGCCTCACAGTGTATGTTGAAGCGCAAGATACATTGAACCGATTTTTTATTTTTGCACCATTTCGGTTTTCGCTTTTTCATCTAAGCTGTTGTCTTCATCGCGCCTTTGCCCGCGTTCGTCGCCGCACCTCACTGTCCATCCGGGTGGTGATGCCCTGACCGTGACGCACTAGCCATCCATCTCCGGAAGGGTTCCCGCGAAAACCAAAGTTGTCGAACACATCCGAACTGTCATTTTGTCCCATCTCCGGTGTTGTTCTCGACGTGTCGACCGCCGCGGCGTCCGCTAGATCGCGGAGTCGTTTTCCCTCCAAGTGGTGGAGACAGCCTTGCACATAGTCGCGGCTCAGAAAGGTCAAGACTGCGACGGTTACGAGCAGAGGGAAGCCGATGTGAAGCCATGGAGCCGTTTCGTCGGCAGTATCCATTGGAGAAGATGAGCTGCGTCCGTTGGTGCCTGATCGACTCAAGGTGCCTTTCGGGTTGGTGCTAGAATGGAAGGCGCCTAGGGGCAGGATTGCGAGTATGAGGTTCCAAATTGCTCGAATCATGTCGATGCATTTCCTATTGCTCATTCCATATAAAGCTCCGGACAAGGTGCATGTGGTCATGATATTCAGGGTGAGCTTACGTAGGCCGTGAGGTCTGTCGGAGTCGGTGCGGAGGAACTGCATGGCCGTGACACAGGCGTGTGTGGCTGGTGCCAAGGACACCTTTAGAGAGGCACACGTTCACTCTGATAGCTCATATCAGAGTGAACATCCTTTCCTTTTGTCGAGGACCCGAAGTGAGACTTGAAAGGAAGGTTTAGCAGAGACATGGGATGGCCCATTAACATGGACGAGGCAATGTTCCTGGTGACATATCACAGGTCGGGCTGGCACAGCTACCCTCCTTCGATCTAGAGACGTCAAACGGCTCTATTTCTAGATCTCTGGAATCTTTCTTGCCAGACCATCAAGCCGAGGCAAGATGCATAAAGATAGAAGGCATACTGACCAAGGGCCGAGAAAGGCTCAAGCTTGGGAGGCCGGACACAATCCCCTTGCCCCAGTTAGACGAGCTTGTCCTCGAAATCCTGCAAAACTGGAAGACTAAAGCAGGTCGGCGGCAATTCATACTGGTTGGATATAATATAAGCTCAGAACTTTGGGCGATCTCATCTCAAATGCCTCAATTATACACCTCTTCGATGGCTGGGTTGATTTACGAGAGCTATCAATCGACCCAGAAGGCTGCGACCGCGACCCGAGATTATAGACATATGTCACTGATTTATTGTTGCATGACTCCGATATAGACCTGTCGAGGCCAAAGCAGCAAGGAAGAAAATGTAACTAACGTGTTGCTAGCCTTCAGTCCCCAAGCCTCATGTCGAGATGTGGTGAGACCGTCTGTCATAAGGTAGGTAGCCTTAGTCCCCTGCATACATAGCTCTTCCTGTGGGAGCAATGCCCCTGCTTTCGACTGAGGAGCACCTAGCACAGTATCGCGAGACAGGGAGAACGGTACAAGAAAGGACCCGTCCCCCCAAGTCGGCAAGCAGCCTGATGAACCAGCCGAGAACCCTTAAACTGCGCTCCGAGGCTCCTTTTCCTCCTCCAAGTCGGCGAGCAGCCTGATGAACCAGCCGAGAACCCCTGTGACGGACTCCACGATGAAGCCCAGATAGCAGCCGGGGATGGCCCAGAAGGCGGTCTGGAACAGGCCATCGCAGCCGCCAAATGCCAGGGGGACCGTGGCCATGATGCCGGAACCCAGTAGGCCGCCAAGTATTCGTGTGTGGTAGGTCCGCGGCCAGACCTCGGAGACTGCGCAGCCCGTGATGATGAGAGAGACGACGAAGACAATCATGGAAATTACTGCGATGAATTTTGTGAAGGTGGCCTCAAATGGCACGCGGCCGGAGCCGAGCCCGCAGACGATGAGCCCGCTGGTTAGGTTGATGGTGGCACAGGTGGCAAGGTTTGTGTGCCTGTCCTAGACGGGGCTGCGTCCGGGGGCGGCGAAGAGTGCTTCGTTGCTGCTGGAGACGGGCGACGTTTCCATGTTGGTGGCGGTGGGTGCCGGCTCGGTCAAGTTGGCCGCAGGAGTGGGGAAGAGCAAGGGAGAGGATGGGGGAAAAGTCGGCGAGGAGGAACCCATGGTGTGTGGATGTGGTTCGTTATGCGAAGTAGATGTGTGGTTGGATAGTGTCGTTAGAACTGCAAGTGGTTTTGTGTTCTAACTCGAGTGAACGATTCGGAGATGCGCAGCGGTATTAATATCGAGGAGCTCTTAAATACTGAAAAGATCTAGTGGGCCGTTCGAAGGAAAATCATTTCTCGTCTCAGTTTTACGGGATGCATAATCTGAGAAAGCTGTTCCGCTGCCTGGACATCTCGCCCATGCACCTTGATTACCTCCCTTCGGCGAAAAGGGTTCCTGAACCCGGCGAGGCCGAGCCAGGCAACCAAGCCTCAGTGCTATTCCATCGCCTCTCACCCATCTCAGAAGGTGTCGGGTCAAGACGTTGGAGGCAACAACCCAACCAAATCTCTACCTTACAGGTTTCCAACTTCCACCAGCCATGACGATTGCGGTGCGGGAGTGTGTTCCCAGATTTGCGATTTTTTTGGAAACATAGGTTGAACGCCCAGGAACAGATTGTCATTAAACGTCTAATTTGCTCTATTTCTAATCAAGATTGAGACTTGACCATGAAAATCTGCCCGACAATTAGCATTCGAGAACACACGCGAAGGATTCAACGAGCAATGACACTGTACGTACTTGGTTCAAAGCCTTATCGTCCATGGTCGCCAGCCTCTTCTGCGCAATCCACCGTGACCTTACAGCGTGATGCCCTCTGAGAACTGGCGTGGATGTGCCGCTGCCAGTGGGTGTTGACGTGCCCGTAGCAGCTAGTGTAGAAGAGGACTCTCGCGACGCCTCCTTCTTGGCGCGCTTCTCCTCTTTGCGGCGCTTCTTCTCTTCCTTTCTGGCTGCTTTCTCGGCGTCGGTCTCAGAATCGGTCTTTTCCTTCTTACGCTTCTTCTTGGACGACTTGTCGTCGGACTCGTCCGCGCCCTCGCTCTCCTTCTCCTTCTCCTTCTTTTCCTTCTTGGCTTTCTTCTCAGCATCATCCTGGGTATCTTCCGAAGCATCCTCCTTCGCGGTCTTCGATTTCCGCTTCTTTTCCTTCTTGTCGGTAGCTGAAGCTTCCTCGCTCTCCGCCTCCGCAGCCTTCAACTTCTTTGCTGCCTTCTTCTCCTCTTTCCTCCGCCTCTTCCTCGCCTTCTCGTCCTCCGAGGACGACGACTCGTCGCTCGATTCCTCGACCTTGCGCTTCTTCGACTTCTTGTCCAAGCTATCCTCAGCGGCAGGAATGTCCTCCATCTTGACATCGTCCTTGGTCTCCTCCTTCGGCGCAGCGTCGGGGTCTTCCTTGACCTGGTCACCGACGAGCCAGCCGCCTTTGACGAACCGCATGGGGCCGAACTTGTTGTCGCAGTACAGGGTGCTCTTCAGCTGCGCGCGGGCCGCGCGCTCCTTGTCGATCGACTCGGTCGACTTGCCGTTCAGCCGCCCCAGGAGGTCCTGGAAGACGTCCATGCCGGTGACCCTATCGTCCCGTGCTTGCTTAAAACCGAGGCCGAGCATGTCGTCCTTAAGGGCGACGCGAATGAAGGAGGCATTGGCGGCGGTGTGGTGCACGGCGTGTGCGGCGTCTTTCGCTCCGAGGTACTGGCCAGGCTCCCAGCCCTGCGACCGCAGGATCTTCTGGCCAAAAGAGTCGGCGTCCTTGGTCCATTTCGTGTTGTTAGGATCCTTGCCGATCTTTCGGCGGCTACAGAGAAGGGTTAGTGTCAATGGAAGTCTAGAAAAGCAGCGCGCCTTACGTCTTTGCCTGTGCCAGACCCATCTTTGCGTTGACAGGTACGGATCCCTTGTAGTGGAAATGGGAGTTTTCAAGATGCGATAAGACTCCAGTGCTGGATATCGCAGAAAATTTTAGTGGGGTAATTTGTCGGGAGTGCGACCAATCCCTGCAATCAGCATCCGGAGTAATCCCGCTCACCGACGCTCACCGAGATTGCTCATCATCAAACCTGACTAAGCGTGGTTTGTATGAAAGGGAAGAATTTCTCTGATGTATTGGGCAGTGTGCCTGAAACAACAAACAGAAACTAATGGTTCACGAGCTTATTAAAAGAGATAACATTAAAAAAAGCAATAGAGCTAGGCGTACGGGTTCTCATAACCTGGGTGGAGAGCAAGGTAATCAGGCACCATTGTCGTCATATGGGATCAAAGTTTTCTTTACGATAAGTCACGATGTCTCACTGCGTTACATATGGATTCAAAGCCCGTCTGTCTAAGAGTCGAACAGTAGCGCAGAGTACCCGTCAGCCCACCCTACCCGAAGCCTTGCCAGTTGCAAACATCTCTCAGCGATACGCAACCAAAGTATTCACAGCCGGATACTTAAGTAGGTAACCAAGACAAGCAAGCTACAAACATAAAACCCGTATCTTGTTGTCCAGGGAGGGCTCGAAACTCGAATGGACAGGTCGAAATCGAACGGGTGCTCGGAGATCAAGGACAGGCAGACCCCCATGCAAAATACAGCAGGAAGTAGTCTTCGTCTGATTCACTCCTGCAGGACATGATGCAACTCAAGGCATCGTCTTTCCATAACCAGAGTCGTGATGGTGCTGTATTTCCCCAACGCCACGTATGCTTCATTCATACTGTACATCTATCGTCGCAACGGTTCGGCCATCCTTTTGTTCATTGTCTCGTTCCGTCCTTACACCGTGAAGCCGAAGCCCTTCATGCAGCTGCGATACTGGTCGATCGTGGACAAGCAGTCCTTGGAGGGGTCGGCGGCCTTGGAGAAGAGCATGCACTCGTCGCGCTTCGCCTTCTCGTCCTTGCAGACACAGCAGGGCTGTGTGATCGCAAGTCTAGTCAGCATTCGTCTTCGTTGCGCGCATTCTCTGTTGAGAGACGACGGCCTCGTTCACTTAGTTGCGTACCTTTGGCTTGGACTGCTGATCGGCGGCGGCAGCCGGCGCAGCGGCCGGGGTGGTGATGGAGGCTGTGAAATACAGGTTTGTTAGCCATTGATCGGGCGCAAAACGTCGCAGAGGGTCCCTTACGCAGCGCGGAAGCTTGGGAGGCCATTTTGGATGTGTAGCGAGTGCTGGGGAGCTCGGTGGTTGGTTTGCGATCCGGGCAGAGGCAAAGGTTGATTATATTCTTTGACCTCAGCCCACATTTTTTCTGGCCGTTACCTCACCGAAGCCGTTGCATTTGTCAGGCGCCTATCGGGAGCGCCCGGCTTCCAACCAATCACGACTTTTGTAAATCACGTGTGTTCGCGACCGTCTCGCGCGCATCTACCGAGCCTGATTTCTCCGTCCACCGCCGTGGCCTTCACCCAGGAGAAGCAAGAAGACCGCCTTGTCGAGTCCTATTGCCTCTTTTTCAGGTTTCCAAGGGAGCCTGAACTGTGAGACTTACAACCCGATAGTACATCGAGGTCTTGCATCCACTGGGTGGGAGAGCTCGGAGCAAGAATGAGATGGGGGTCACAGTGGTGCATGCTCAGTATGGGTGGGGAGGTGGGGACGCCCCGATTGGTCCCGACACTGGGTCCTTTGCCTCCAGCTCCCCGTCCATCGTCGCGGGTCGGGACTCGCACGAAAATCCGGGGCCCGCCGCATCGGGACCGGCTTCGCGTACGGTGCCCAGGTGCTGTGCCTTCGTTGAAGTGGTGGACCCCCACGACACCCGATTCGAGGAACGCTCTCCATGGCAGCCACTAGCGGCTGGATCCTGGGCGGTGCACACCGACTCCCTGCCGTCAGAGCTATGGGACTTTGGCCTTTTGTTGGAACTTGATCGCATTTGGCAAATGCTACCCCGGAACACAGTTCAAGGCTCAATAAAAGTCATGTTGAACAAAGCATGGCTTCACAGGGGTTCGAGGAGCACAAATACTCGGCGCTGCGCTCTCCTCATCAAAGGGTAGCTTGAGAATAAAACACCATGGAACCCTCAAGTTACCTGCTTCTTCTTCTACCCAGAGCAAAGCAGCTGCGATATTAAAGACGTATTTTTTTTTTAATCATCAGCGCCAATATGTTGTCTGTCGAAGAAACCCTGAGGCTTGCGAGACCGAGCTCGGAGTTTGAGAAGGTAATGCAGCCATACACATTCTGCTTACTGCTGTGCCGCTGAACCACGCAAGCAGATCCTCAAGGCTGGCCCGCAGGAGCGCGCCTTGACCAAAAACACCGACATCTCTAAGCTCAGAGTCAATACGGCCAAGCCGAAATTCGCAGCGGGACCTGAACCATCCACTTTGCCCTTCATCGAAGAGGAGACTCAGATAACTGCAAGGGACGGAGCGTCCCTCACTGTGCGCATCCACAGACCCAGGAACGTCCCAGAAGACGGCTGCCCCGTGTGGGTGGCCTTCCACGGCGGCGGGTTCATCTTCGGCGACCTGGGGGAAGAAACACCCCACTGCCGGGTCTTCACATCTTTCGGCGGCATCGCGGTGAACGTGGGGTACCGCCTTGCCCCGGAGCACCCATTCCCCATTCCCGTGAATGACTGTTTTGACGCCGTGAAATGGGTACGCAACTTTCGCTTGGGCATCATGTTGCACGAGTAGAACTGACGAGATCAGACCGTCGAGAACGCCAAAACACTGGGGCTAAATCTGGAAAAGGGCTTCATCCTCGGCGGTCAGAGTGCAGGCGCCGACCTGGCCCTCGGCGTTGCCTACCTGTACGGCAAAGAGAAGCTGTCACCGCCATTGACGGGCATATACGCATCCATAGCCATGGCAGCCACTGAGGAGACGGTCCCTGAGAAGTACCGGGACTGCTTTCTGAGTATGGAGCAGAACGCCAACGCACCAGTTCTGACGGCCGAGTCGGTGGAGCTCATCCTCGGTGAGTGTGCAAAGAGCTTCGTGCATTTGGGGGCCGCCGCAGAGCTGACGCCTTGCCAGAAAGCTACAAGCCCGACCCCAAGAGCCCCGTCGCCTGGCCTATCGTGGCTCCAGACCTCAGTTGGATGCCTAAGACGTACTTCCTGGCCTGCGGGATGGATCCGCTGAGGGACGGCACGCTCATCCTGGAACAGGTTTGGAAGGATAACGGCATCCCGACCAAGTTGGATGTGTACCCCGGTCTACCTCACGGCTTCTGGTCTCTGTTTCCGGGATTGGATGCCAATGAGAAACACGCGGCCGACCTCCAAAAGGCTTTTGGCTGGCTGCTTGAGTGCTGAGCTGATGGCGTCAGTCGAATTGGAGCTGTCTTTCTTCCCTCTGTTCTAAGCAAGACCTCTTCGTCCCTGTTTCAGCGTACTCTCCTCATAACTTTATAGAGTCAGAGTAGCCTGCCTCTTAAACAATCAACATTCTTAAGAAACTGAGCGGCCAAGCAGCGGCGGGCTTTTCCAGCTGGGAGTGAAACAAGACGCGCTGCGAAAAGGTTGGAAAAAGAAAGTTTAGTCCGCCAGGGGACCAATCCCTGACGAAGTCTGGCACGGACCCCTGTAGCCCCCGATCTCCAGTGGGCCACCCCCTGCAAACCTCCCTACCCTCTTAACGCGCTCACGCCAGGAAGACGCGACGGGACGAGACGGGGTCAATTTAATTGACATGACTAATTCTCTGCGCCGTTGCCCTCCGTCACCCAACACAGCGCCAGCCGTCGTGACCCAGCTGTGCATTCGCCATGGCGCCCAAGTCAAAGCCACCCGAGAAGAAGCAGCAATCGCTCACCAGTTTCTTCCAACCGAAGACCGTCAATGGCCTCGCCGCCGCCTTCCAGAAGTCTCAGGCCGAGTCCAAGACGAGAAGCCCGCCCGAGTCACCAGAGACCTCCCGCAAGAGACCTTTAGAGGAGGATGCAGACAAGGGGAACAATGGACCTGAGGAGACCCCCAAGAGAGCCAAGGGGGGGAAGGCTGAGAAGGCGGACGTGGTCGACGAGGGAAAGAGCTCCTTCCCTGCAGGACCCAAGCAATCCGATCGCGAGCCCAAGTCAAAGACTTCTACGTCCGGCAGTAGGACAGGACGCTTCGCCTACAGCCAAACATCCGACGGGAATGTTGAAGAAGAGGAAGATGACGACCCATCCACAAAGAAGCACAAGGAAGAGCTCCACAAGAAGTTCGTGAAGAAGCTCGGCCACCCAGACAGCATGCTGTGGAGGCGGCGCAGGGATGACGATAATGAAGCTGCCGAGGGAGAGGAGGGCGGCGAGGATGAAGAGGAGGACGAAGCCCCGCCACCACCAAAGGCAAAGAAGGGGGGAGCCCGAGCGAACAAGAAGCTCACACCCATGGAGATCCAATTCCTCGACATCAAGCGCAAGCACCTCGACACCATCCTCATCGTTGAAGTAGGCTACAAGTTCCGGTTCTTTGGCGAAGACGCCCGCACCGCGGCCAAGGAGCTCAGTATCGTCTGTATCCCGGGCAAGTACCGCTACGACGAGCATCCCTCGGAGGCGCACTGGGATCGCTTTGCTTCAGCGAGCATTCCCGTCCACCGACTGCCAGTCCATGCCAAGAGGCTTGTTGCTGCCGGCCACAAAGTCGGGGTGGTCCGCCAGATCGAGACCGCGGCCCTGAAGAAGGCGGGAGACAACCGCAACGCGCCTTTCGTCCGAAAGTTGACCAATGTCTACACCAAGGGCACTTATATCGACGAAAATGGCGAGCTCGAAATATCCGGCGAGAGTGGCGCCCCGTCAGGCGGGTATCTGCTGTGCATCACCGAGACTCCGACAAAGGGGCAGGGCACAGATGAGAAGGTTGACGTCGGCATAGTAGCCGTGCAACCAACGACGGGAGACATCATCTACGACACATTTGAGGATGGCTTCATGCGAAGCGAGATCGAGACCAGATTGCTTCACATTTCACCCTGCGAGTTCGTCATCGTCGGCGACCTCACCAAGGGCTCCGACAAACTGATCCAACATCTCTCAGGCAGCAGCACGAACGTCTTTGGCGACCGCAGCCGTGTTGAGCGCGTCCCTCGCTCAAAGACCATGGCCGCCGAGGCCTACTCACACGTCACTGAGTTCTACGCTGACAAGCTGCAACAAACCCCGGACGCAGCCGCATCTGCTCTCCTGGAGCGCATTCTTCAACTCCCAGAGCCCGTCACCATTTGCCTCTCCGCCATGATCACCCATCTCAAGGAGTACGGCCTCGAGCATATCTTCGATCTGACCAAGAACTTCGCAAGCTTCTCGGCACGCCAGCACATGCTTCTGAACGGAACCACTCTCGAGTCCCTCGAGGTCTACCGCAACGCCACCGACCATTCGGAGCGCGGCTCCCTGTTCTGGGCCCTGGACAAGACCACAACCCGCTTCGGCCAGCGTATGCTCCGTAAATGGGTCGGCCGCCCTTTGCTTGACGTCTCTCGCCTCGAGGCCCGGGTCGCTGCTGTCCAGGAGCTGTGGGACGAAAAGTCATCCGCAAAGGTCGACCGTCTCGAGACCCTCCTTTCCGGCATCAAGACCGACCTCGAGCGCAGCCTCATCCGTATTTACTATGGGAAATGTACCAGACCTGAGCTCCTCTCCGTCCTCCAGACCCTGCAGCGCATCGCCATGCAGTACTCGACCGTCAAGTCGGCCGAGGAGACGGGCTTCGCTTCGCCCCTCATCTCCTCCGCCGTCCTATCCCTCCCCCAGATTCTCGACCTCGTCATCTCGCACCTCGAAAAGATCAACCCTGAGGCCGCCCGCAAGGACGACAAGTACAACTTCTTCCGCGAATCGGAGGAGACGGAGGACATTGAGGACCACAAGATGGGCATCGTCTCGGTCGAGCAGTCCCTCGACGAGCACCGCGCCGACGCCGCCGCCGCCCTCAAGCGCAAGAAGCCCGTCGACTACGCCACCGTTTCGGGCATCGAGTACCTCATCGAGGTCCCCAACACGGACCTGAAATCTGTCCCAGCCTTGTGGATCAAGATCTCGGGCACCAAGAAGCTCTCCCGCTTCCACACCCCCGCCGTTGTCCGCCTCATCCAGGAGCGCGACCAGCACCGCGAGGCCCTTGCCGCCGCTTGCGACGCCGCCTTCGCCTCCCTCCTCCGCGCCATCGCCGACGCCTACCAGCCCCTCCGCGATGCCGTCTCCTCCCTCGCCACCCTCGACTGCCTCCTCTCCCTCTCCCGAGTTGCCGCCCTGCCCGGCTACTGCAAGCCCTCCTTCCTCGCCTCCCCGGCCCTGCCCACCATCTCAATCACCCAGGGCCGCCACCCCATCGCCGAGCACATCCTCGCGGATCCCTACATCCCCTTCTCCACTACTCTCTCCTCGCCCTCCCCGCTCGCCCACCTCATCACCGGCCCCAACATGGGCGGCAAGTCCTCCTTCGTCCGCGCTGTCGCCCTCCTCGTCCTCCTCGCGCAGATCGGCTCCTTCGTCCCCGCCGACGCCCTCTCGCTGACCCTCACCGACGCCATTCACGTCCGCATGGGCGCCCGCGACAACCTTGCTGCCGGCGAGTCCACCTTCATGGTCGAGGTCTCGGAGACGGCCCGCATCCTCCGCGCCGCCACCCCGCGCTCCCTCGTCATCCTCGACGAGCTCGGACGCGGCACCTCTACCCACGACGGCGCCGCCATCGCCCACGCCGTTCTCGACCACGTCGTCCGCGAGAACAGGTGCCTGACTCTCTTCATCACCCACTACCAGAACCTCGCCCGCCTCGCCGACGGCATCGGCGACGGTCTCGTCAAGAACGTCCACATGCGCTTCACTGCCACGCGAAGGGCTGGTGGCACCGGCGAGGACGGAAACGATGACGGTGACGCCGACGCCGACGAGGAGATTACTTTCCTGTACGAAGTTGGCGAGGGCGTCGCCCACCGCTCGTATGGACTCAACGTCGCCCGCCTCGCCCGCATTCCCCGTCGGGTCATTGAGGTGGCCGCGCAGAAGTCACGCGAGATGGAGCAGGATGTGCGGGTACGCAGGTTGAGGGGCACCGCAAGCCTCTTGTCGGACGTATTGGAGGACAAAGCAGATCAGCTTGACCACTTGATCGCGAACATAGAGCAGCTATAACTACCAATGTAAGAATAAACAATTGAGATGATGACGAATTGCTGCTTTATTTCTCGAAACCGTTCTGTAGCATCTATGGCTGGCCCAAATGGTTGCGAATGGCCGAAGGCTGTGCTACCTATAGTTTCTCTCCGACCCGAATCAAAAATGTTTGAGGCTAAGTCCTAGAAAGTCTGTGAAAGTCTCAGTCTGGGTCAAAAACCACCGCGTACGCATATTCCATGGCAAACTTCCGATGCCCCCCCCCCCCCCAATAGTGGTTCTCAACGTGCCAGAATGAGGATGTTCATCCCGTTCCCGTCCTTCCCTGTCTCAAGCCCTCTCAGGTGCAAGTGTTCAAGCCTCCCTCCGGCCCCGAAACCGCAAAGGGAGATGTGCCAGAAACGTGTGAGGGCATACCAGAGTACGCCTTTCTACTCGAACAGCTATCCAGCGTCAGTGATCATGAGTGATTAGAAACGGCCGAGTGGGCAACTTACTTTAAAGAGAAATTAGAAAAATAAAGACCCAAAGAAAGACGCAGAGACATGACAAGTTGGAAAGGTTCCATTGCTCAGACACCTTCCCCAAACATTCCCATGCCGTGGCCATGATCGTTCTCGTTGGCGTTGAAAGCACCGGCTGCCAGTGGCAACATCTGATTACCGAAGAAGAGTTGATGGTTCGCGTTGCCATTGATGGGATTGAATCCGTTTGCCGGTGCGCGGGAGACAGGCGGAAGCCAAGAGCCTGGGAAGCCATGGGGGTAGATCAAGCCGTGTGGCGGTTGGAATGCGCTGAAAGGATTGGCTGTGTTGGCGCCAGGCATTCTGGCCTGGTTCAAGTGAGTGTTGGGGCCACCAAAATGGTAGCTGTCACTCCCGAGTCCCTGCTCCTGTAAACCACGGTTATTTTCCTTTCCTCTGAATATGCGATGCGACAGCTGCTTGGCAGCGGGGGTAGGGGAGTCCAAGTTCAGGTTCGAGTTCGGATTGATCGGCTGAAGGGGGATACGATTGCGGATTCCGAATCTGCAAAAGAGGGATCATCAATATACCATGTCAAGAATAGGTGAGTCAACGCCATATGCCGACCTAGCCTCATCCATCATTTCATTCGACCACCTCGGAGCTGGAAGAAAGTTAGCAAAAGTAATAACTAAACTGACAGGTGGCAACTTACGTTCGGTGGCACCGCCACCATCACGGAAGACGTCGTGTTCATCGGGGAGGTTGAAGAGATGCTGAGTAGCAAAGCCTCTCAGTGATCGGTCATCGCCGAAACGGGCGTCGTCGAGCTCCATATCGAGATCAATCTCGGCATCACCAGTGGCGTCGATGTCGCTCGTTACGTCCAAATTTTCCGATGACTCGGAATCAGCCTCGAGAGAAGCAGTGGCCTCAGGGGACTGCTCTTGCGCCTGCACCGAGATCTTGGATTGCACCGATGCACTTCGAGAGGCCCGCTCGAAATGTTGATCATCTGGTTCTGACTTGACGATTATCTCGGGCGTTCCGTCGGCGTCGTTCGCAACCGTCCGGCTGCGCTTCTGTCGACGTCGAGGTTTCTTCGGCAACTATGCAGCGCGTTAGTGTTTTTTTCTGAAGAGCGTATGGCCATAAAAGACACATACCGGGCTTCCCTCGACGGATGCTGCGTCATAGACATCGCGCGTTCTCTCGATTTCGAAGTCCAGGTTGGCGACAGTCTCAGTCGTAGTGATTGCTTGGGAAGCAAGCTCCATCAGGCGAAGCACGGAGGCATCCTTGCGTTGGTTGCGTTTCTTCTTCTGATCAGGAGTCGCAGCATCGAAGAGACTCATGCCTGGCCAGATGATACCCTTGAGTCTCACTGTCTCAGGGTCCTCGTCAAGCCAGTCGCTGCTGGTTTCGGTGACTGGGCTCTCGCCGGCATCTCCGTAGAACGTAATGGCTTGTTGACGCTCGAGTGACAGGCCATTCATGGGCAGTTGAGGAGGCGTCCATGAGGAATCGTTGTCTTCTTCGAGCTTGACGAGTAGAGGAAGCGTCTTCTTTCTCTTGAGAGACTTCTCGAATTAGTCTTTCTGAAGGTAAGCAAATGACAAGTTGTCTTGGACTTACCTGCGCAGGCGGTTGGCCAGATAGCTTTCCCTTGTTGGCACTCTTTCCGTCTTTTGCCAGGAGACGCTCAGCGAGCATGTACTCGAGGTTGTTCTGGGAGTACCACTTCTCATAGGTGGCAATCGTCTCAGCCGCGGAAAGGTCAGCGTGGGACCGAACTTTTGTTGTGTTCAGCGTATGGAGGTGCCCCTTGGAACTCAGATGGGTGAGAAGGTGAGAGACGTCAGAAAATCGTGGATGATTGACGCAGACGCAGCAGAGAAGAGGGATCGAAGGACCGTCGGAAGGTTTGGCCGCGGATGACTTCTTGTTAGCCGTCTTGGTGCCAGTCGCCTTGTTGCCGAGAGCCTTGGTTCCCGAAGCCTTGGTGTCGGACTTGAGGTTGGATGACTTGGCATTCTTCGAGGCCTTGGGGGCTTTGGGAGCCTTTGGGGGAGTTTCGAAGTCGGGCTCGATCTCGCTAGCTGCATAAGCCGCCATGTTCTGTCCATGGTCAGCAACGGCAAGCAAAGTGGTTGTCTCGGAGCCAGCCGTGACTGACTTGGCTGTCTCTCCGGAGTTGAAGCGAGTGTAGTGGAGGACGGCTGTACTATCGGGGTAACCAAAACACAAAGCCAGAGGCAGGAAATCCTCGTCTTGACGTTGTGGAGGAGGCAAAGAACGATAGGTGTTCGAGGCCTCAGGGGCACAGAAAGAAGCAGTGCCCAGCAAAAAAAGCAAAGGACTGGCCCGGGGTATTTCAAGGCCTTTGAGGGAAGCAATGGGATGAGACAATTTTTGCAGTGGGAGGAGGGATGCCAGTGTGGAAGATACGACCAAAGAACGGATGCCATTAACGAGGATGGCGTTCTGGCGCGGGGTGGTGACGACAATCCAGGGGAAGGGGTCACTCACGGCTTGAGCAGCAAGAGCTGCCTGACGCTTGGGAGCCATGTTGGAAAAGGGGACGCAAGGAGCTATCCATAGTAGCTGCCGTGCTGTCGTCCCGAGTCCCTAGGTAGGAAGCCGCGATGCAGGTGGGGTTCAGATGAAGGAAGGAACCGCTGCCGATGGTCCACGTAGTACCGTCGTCCCGTATGTAGTCCAGTATAGAAGTTGCTCCTTTTGTCACTGCTCTTGCGTCAGTTGGATTGAACCTTCATCAGAAGTCATTGACGGTTATAATCATCGCTCCTGTCATGCAGAAAAGAGGAAAACAGTGAAGCGAAGGGGGCTCCTTCCAGCAGTGCTGCGAGGTCCAGTATTGTAAGGCAGTGGCCGTCACATGACTGGGCGGGGACATTCGCCTGCCATCCAGAGCACTGGAGGGTCTGAGGTCATCATCCAGTCCAATGGCCACTAGCCTCAGGCCTGAACATCAGAAGAGACCCCAAAAGTCAAATCCAATCGACCAGAGAGAAGCCGCGATTGCGATGCCATTCCCGCCCCAAATTTGAACCTCGACAGCTCGAACTGAAGGAGCCCTCGCCGCCTGATATCTCAAGTTGGGTGTTCCAACTTACCCAGATCTTGGAAGCTCACCACCAGGACATGAATCGAGGAATGAGTTGCGAGCAGCGCTGGAGGAAAGTGTTTGTGTTGGATAGGTAGGACTGTTGGAGGGTTGACCTGGTCAGCAACATGTTTTTCCATAGAGATTTCGGCTCGAGTCCAAAACAACGCACCATGAATCCTCGTTGGGTGGCAGTGCTTCGTCTGTCCAAGTGTCGGTATCAATGTCGTATATCTTGGGCAGATTTTGAAGGATTGGATTGGCCCTGTAATTTAGAGTAAGTAAGAATAGACCAAAATAGGATGTTGTGATGGGGAGAAAAGGAAAGAGAGGAGGCCTTGGGATTGTTGGAGAAAAGAAGAGAAGCCAGACAAGGCGGCTTTTGAAGGAGGGAAAGGGCTCTCGCCCTCCTGGTCAAATAAATAAGCGGGTGCATTCACGATGTGCTGGTTCACCCAGAGACCAAAGAGGCGGGTGCTCTCGCACTGTGGGAAAGTAATGAAAAGGGCGAGATCTCGCGGGAACTTTGCCAGTGAGGCGAGTGCTCTTGCCATTTGTAGACCACACAGCAGACCCAAGTGCTCAACAAGGGCGGGCTCTCTGGCTCAGCACACATCCCAAGCCAAACTCCAACAGTATGGGTGTTCTTTGAGAACAGCCCGGACAATGACACCCTCCACGATCAAGAAAGACGAAAGCAACATAGTGTACACCACCAGACGGCCGGCCATTTCTCCCTCTGGCTAGGGTTTCTTGGTGCTGTCCCTGTGCCGAGATACTACCACGAAGAGTACCCTGAATCAATTGGGAAGAAACCAAGCAACACGTGAGAGGATGATCTCAGTAAGTCTTGGTGGTTGGTGTCATGGGGATGATGTGGGATGGAAACCAAATGTGGCAGGGTGCTGGTAGAGGTGGAAACGGGGGTAGACTGAATGGATGAGTGCTGGTTATCTTTCAAAGGAACCCATGGAAACTCATCCACGGTACAGTACACCCAGTGCTCTTGGTGACTTTACTCTTCGTATTGATGGATGGGTAGTGATACAATGGCTTGCTTCTGACCCAGCAAGCAAATGGCAAGGTCATGTAACTCGGGAAATAATAAGACGAAAAGAAAAGAAGATATGAGTGAGCCAAACACAGAAGCTAACAATAAAACGAAGTTTTGAGGATGAATCGGAGGATTGGACAGCCATCACCACATACCTTTCGCAACACCTCGACAAGCTTTTGGACACAGGGTTTTCAGCCCCCTGTGTGCCTCTGGAAACGTCTCACAGAAGGCTTAATCGACAAAACGCGCTGATAGGTGGTGGAATGTGCAGTATAGTGGTTACCAGTGGCAGGGGAACTGCACTGGTTTTGAGGAAAGGTCGGGAGTAGGTATGGAGGCGGAGGAAATCAACAGAAGAGGGCGACAGTTGGTTTGTGACAAAAACGGTTCGTCCTTTTAGACTCCAAGGTATTTGATGGGGTAGATGGAGGCGACAAGGTTGATCTGACAGCGTCGGAGTGGAGGGGAAAAGAGAGGGTTGAAAGACTGTTGTTATTGGGTTTGTTTTGATGTTGATGTGCAGGAGAGGAGCGACGCGTTGGTAGGCGTGCAGGCCCAGTCCTCAAAGAGCTCACCGAGAGCCAGCCACGTGACTCGGCCTGCAGAGGGTGCTTTTCACAAATTTGTTTTGGCATATTATCAGCAGTGCCCTCAGGGCCTTTGTATGCATTTGGGCAAAGTCCTGTTCAATTCCTTTGCCTGTGTGGGCAATGAGAAATCGGATGCAAGAGGAAACTCGGGCCTTTGGCAGCCAGCTCCCTCAAACAAGGACATACAAAGGATTCGACAGGCGCCAAAAGGATTTTTGGTGAAGAATCGCCATGACGATAAGGACGACCGACAGTAACAATAGGTCATAAATCTTGCGACCGCAATTGGATCCATGACCCGGAGCTGTAGGGATACTTTGACATCGGGGCACTTGGATATGCCAAAATCTACCCAGTCTCCCAGAGATGCCTTTGAGTGGCATGCCGTGAAGGGTTACGCCTTACTTCCACTGCTTACCACAGCAGAGGAAGCTGTCAATTACGTCGCGATCTTAATCCAAGCCGCGGAAGTCTGGTTATACACCCCAGTAGAGGGCAGTCGAGCGCGAATGTCTACGACGATTCGGATGAAACCGATTGGTGCATTTTGGGTATTAGCGAACCTTGCTCTAAAGCCAAAGAGCTCAGTACTAAACATGCTCGAAGGCTGACATACAGGGCAAGTCGCAGGCGACAGCACACAGCTCATGGCAAAGCTGGCAGTCTGCTATCATTCCATCGTACATAATCGGTACCATCGTCGTCGGAATTAGAATGTATTAGATTGCAAGAGGGTACGCGTAGAGTTAGGTAACTGTAAGCATTCATCACGTGGTAGGCGGCATCCCGACTCTTTCGTGGCTGGCATCATTACGACTTCTTGCCCAGCACCCTCTCAATCGTCGACTTGGGCATGCAGTACACCGGGTCGACCTCCACCATTCCCGGGTAGCCCAGCAGGCTTAGCCCGGTGAGGCCGAACAGCGTGTGCCATACGTCCACCATGTTCCCGGGCCGGTCGGAGATACCGCCAAGTTCCGTGTCTTGGCACTTGAGAATGAAAGTAATGAGCTTCTGCCGGTCGATCCAGTGCGTGCGGTCGATGATACTGAGGCTGCTCAGCACCCACCAGCTGTAGCACACGTCCTCGTCTTTCTCAGGCCGGCCGTTGAGCCCGCCCGCTGGAACCTGCCGCTCGCTGAGCCACCGCCCCAGCTTGTCGGCCTCGACAAGGTCCAACCGTCCCGAAATGGAGAGCGCCGCGAGACAGGTGAAGATCTGGCCCGAGTGGGACTCGGCACCAGGGCTCAGTCCGTAACCACCGTCAAAGTTGGTGCAGGCGACGATGTGCTGGACGGCCTTGTCGACATCCACAAGAGACAGAAGTCCTAAAAGCGACAGGGCGTTCAGAGCGCCGTAGAGAAAGCGAGTGTCCTCCTCGCCCCATTCGTCACCGGCAAACGTGCCGCTTTCGCGGTTTTGGAGGTCCGCGATAACTGTCTACATGTTAGTGTGTTGTAAGGGTCGAAAAGTGAGATGCATTCTGCCACTTACACTTGCCTACTTGCGCTTTCCCTTTGCCGCGCGATTCCAGCTCATCCAAGGCATCGATCATGACGAGAATCTGTACAGCACTAACTGTATATAGCATATGAGGGTCGTGGCCGGGTGCGGCCCCGAAGCCTCCGTTCTCATGCTGGCACGAGAGGACGAAGTCTATGGTCTCGGCGCGGGGAAGCGCATCGGGGTGCCCCAGAAGGTGAAGCGCGGTAAGGCCCCAGTAGAGACCGTTGAGGCGGAGGTGCTCCGTCAGCCAGTAGTCGTACTCGTCTTTGCGGGTATCAAGGCTTTGGATGTATTTCACATGCGCTGCCGTCGCCACCTTCAGCTCATCCGGCAGGTTCTCGAACTGAGCTGCCATGATCCCTGCGCTCTTCCGTTTCTCGAGATTTTGGTTTGGACGCCGCCAGAAGAATGGAAATCGAGGTCGTTGCGAGTGAAGCGCAGATCGACGATTCTCCACGTAAGGCAGACAAGGACAAGAGGTGAGGTCGAGTCGCTTAAGTAATTAGGTTCCGATGGACCCCCCGGGACGGCAGGTTCCGCCGGCTGCCGAACGCTGAGCCAGGGTCAATTGCACAACCGGGACGGCTGTGGATCCACGTTTTCCGAGCGTACCTGCCTCCCTTACCGTAAGGTACCGCGTTAGGTAAATGCGACGTTTAATTCTCCGAGGAGACCTGGCGATGGTGTTTCTGTTCAGTGATGCTTTGTAACACCCTTGAATTCGCCGTTCGCAGCATATTGGCGCCCTTGGATGGTAGGTAGTTGAGCGATGGGCCATGTCCGCCCCGTTCCTCCTGATCGACGACTGTTTACAAGCACTCGGTACCTTGGTCGACACCCATCGTCTCGCCGGACCTATCAAGCCGGTAAAGTCTTTGCTTACTGATTCCCTCCAAGGTTTCGCAGAGCCGCTTCACACCGGATGCCATTGGTCAGCGAACCTGGCCGCTCGGACTTGGGGCTAGCCACCAATTGTCCAACATTACGATCTAGAGGCTGCGGAAGCGGACCAGACACCGCTTGGCCATGTACCTACAGTAAACCGCACTGCACACCAGTCCCGAAGCGACGGAGCATGCATGAGGGGGAAGGGGGGAAAGTTGCCTCCAGCCAAGCCGTCGGAGGGAAGCTCCAGATTGGACGATGCTGTCGCGATCTCGTCTGCTTTCCTACCCCGATGTTGATCCCCTTATCCGGCCGGTCCCTGAATCTCCGGCTCTCCGTCGGCACCCCTGGTAAACGGACATGGAACAGCTGCAACTCGCGCAACTGGTGAGGCTTCGCTGAGGGTCACTTGATCCCATTTGCACCTTGGCAAGTGCAGGCTTTGTATCAGATGAAGGCGCCGGAGGGCGAGATTGTGGAAAAGACGCCTGACATTGGAGATCGGGCAAGGAGAGACTCCCTATTTTGCATGCTCGTCCCGATGATCAGGATTACGCAAGAATGCCGGCTCCCAGATTGCCGCATCAGGGTTGAGAGGCAGGGCTTGCCGCATGATTCGAAAAGATGAAGAGACGGCAACTGGCCATGGACGCCGCTACAAGCTTGATCCTGAAGATAACCTCATGCCTGCGGGCGAACTATGACACATCGGGCACTCTTTTTGAGATGGCGTCGACAATGCTAGCTCTTGGAAAAGGGAGCTGGTTGGCTTCCAAGCTGCGCATCTGGACTCTAAAGACGGATGATTCGCTCCTCTCCCCTCTCCGCCCCCCAGCACAGCGCTGCACAGGCCATATCCATTAACGACGATGGGGTGCGGCCCATCAGAATGACGGAGAAGCCACGCTGCCATGTGCGCGTACCAGTTTTTCTGGGTCTCTCCCGCCTCGCCTCTCCTGGCACCGTACGGAGTACGGTACGCGGATTGACAGTGTGAGTGTGCTCATGGCCCAGCGCACCTTATCCACCACCCCAGGCTTGGCCATTGTTTGTCGAGGAAACACTACCGAGTTTCAGAGTGATCGGTCGTGTTCCTGGACTAAGCCGGTTTCGGCATGGCTGCGACTTGTAGCGTGCTCGGCCCTGTCAAAATCTCGATGCGACCGTTCATGGACTGCGGAATGTTCTCAGGTTGACTCTGTATCCGTACTCGCCGGTGTCAAACAACGAAGGCCCGTGTTATCCACTGTCGTGTATAGTGCCATGAGAGAGGGGGGGGGGGAAGACCATCCGGATATCGATTTCGCTTCATTCGCCGGAGCCGACGCAGCTGGCATGCCGTGACGAATGCCGTGCAACGAATCCATCGAGCTGGGAAAACCAACGACGAGGACGACATTCTCCTTCCATAGCCCGCCTGCCCCTCTGTGGCTTCGGACCTGGATTTCCATGGGCCCGGTTCGGATTCCGGTGGCTCTGGTACGCAAACGGCCATGCCATTGTGCTCTCGATGCGATTGATCCGGTCCTCGTGCCTGCCGCAGTGCCAAAATGCGGTGAGCGTAATGACCCGACTTTCCACCAGTCGCATTTGGCAACAGGCGACTTGCGGGACGGTGATGCTCTCGGGGTTTTGGATGCCGCGGTGCTTAGAGCTCCGCGCCAGCCATTGATGTGACCTCTGTGCGTGGCCGATCTGCAGACCTAAACTGCAAAGTAGCACGCGCCGCCGTCGTCCTCCGATTTTGGGTTAATCTTTTTGAACAACTGACAGGTGTTGATGGAAAACGCTTCCACCCATACTCCCAGAGGGGACGGCGCAGGAATGCGTTTCGATAGTTTACGAAGCTTCGGCTCCGGTCCGCGACGACGAAGGACGACTTACTTAAGTGGACGTGAGGGCCGGCGACGCGGATGGGGCTGACGCAAACCAGACGAATCTTCATCGCCGAGGACAGACCAACAAGCCTCTAGATTTAGAGTATTTGGATGACGATGTTTGGTTTGGACACCATACTATATGGTATAGCATCCCTCAAGGTCCAGTGCCGGCAGGATGAGCGGCATCGAGATCAGCAGAGTTTCGATGTCTCCTACGCCATGATCCGTCGTCTCGTCCCATTGTAAACTCTGCTCAAGAATAACCCTCGTGGCCAAAGTGCCTGCACGTTTTCGGCACGGATTCGAAATAAGGCTTGCGCCGGCACGTTGCAGCAACTTGGTGCCATCGGCCCTGAGCGGACGTCAGGCAAGTCGGTTGGTTGGTCCCCAGCCAGTCACCAGTCCCCTTGAGATGTTGGAAGACAATGATGTGCTAGAAGGCCGCTCCTGCCCGTGCATTGCAGAAGACCGTGCAGTAGCGTGACTCCTTTCCGTCAGACCAGTCGCCAGTCAGCAGGTTTGGACTGAGCCAGAGAGGCAAGCTGAGCGAGTCGAGCCGAGCTCGCCGTTGGAGGAGCAAGGCGACGTTCGACTTGGCTTCCAGGCGCTCTGGAAGGGTCAGAACATGCAGCGAGAATCACGTCTGGTGCTGGTAATGCCGCGACATGTCACATCATGCCAGAACTGTCCGTTTCTCCGTTTTCCGTCTCCGCCGACTGTCTCGTCTTTCTGGTGTTCTGGCCACTTCGTGTTCCATACAATCGCCCCTTCATTCCGCCGTGGAATAAGGGTTCAGTGGCTTTCTCTCGTCATCCGTGTTGCGATGGCCATAGCTGGGGACGGAGATGCCGTCAATACGGCGCAATTTATGCCCGAGCAAACGGATCCACCAAGTCAATCTCAATGCTTTGTGAAAGCCGGAGGGAGTAGTATCACGTCGTTGGCACCCGACGACAGACTTGCCATACCTCAGCATCGCAGTGAGTCGGGACCCAGGGGGCTGTGAGATGAGGTAATGAGCCGTTTAAAGCTCCCGTCCGCAGCTGCAAGCAAAGAGCACCCCTGACGATGGGCGCATTCCTGGCGAATTCCATCCATGGCTATCCATAGAAACGTTTGTGTTTCAGAAGTTTGGTCGCCGAGCAGCCCTGTAGAATTGAGACGAGGCATCATTTCTGGCCTTGGGCTTGGCACAGGGCATTGTGATAGAGCAAACAGCCACGTCCTGTTCATCAAAGGCTCATCAAAGAGGACCAGGTACGCTTTTGCCGTAATCAAAGCGAATGAGGACAACGCGTGTCGCGTCGTAAGGTGCACCGAATCTCATCTGTCCTGCCCTGTCGTTTCCCTTCGAGTCCCGAGGAGTCTGGCGTTGCTGCTTGCGAATACGAACAGGGTCAACGAGAGGGAGCGTTGGCATTTCTTCGGCGTTTTGGTCCCGGGCCCGGGGCAGGCGTCATTGATGAATGGTCTGGTTGTCACCTTCGAATTGGAATTGGGAGTGTAACTCGATTGAAGAGAGGTTCCTGTTGCTTTGGGCCCAAGACGGCTTTGGAGCCATTCATCGAGGTATGGCTGCTTAATAGCTCGAGCAACGCCAATGCCAAACAGACGTGCGCAGCCCAATCGACACTAGAGAGCAGCCGAGTCCTGATCTGTGCGCGTGCGACAGACAGCTGGACAGACAGGCAGGCATGTTGGAGCAAGTTGCAACTAGGCCGCAAGCAGCGAGGCTCGTGGATGTAGAGAGACCGTTTGAGGTGACTGGGAGCGTGGCGAGTATGTTGCTGCGATGATCGGGCCGGCAGGAGCTCGGGGCGCACTGCCTTGCAGCTGGCGAGCGGAAGAGCCTGATGAGGGAGGCCAAGGTAAACAAAAAGGCCGACTGAAGCTCCCGAAATAAAATAAAGAGACGTGAACAGCCGGCAGAGGCATTGGTGCTATTCATGGCACTCAATCGTGGTGAAATGGTGTTAATTGGGGGCTACCGATCAGCCACGACGACTACCTGAGATGCCTGAGATGGAGCCTGGAAAGGTACCTACCTGGAAGGAAAAGCAGCCCATTCAACACAGCCCGGCACCGCTAAGCCTGAGGTTGCGGTGCGCTGAGGTCTGAGGTACCGCAGTACAGTGTACCTACAGGTAGGTACCTTAGCTGCTGTGTAAGTGCCTGAAGTCTGAGGTGAGGTGAGATGGCCCCCACAGCTGAGGCTGCACTCAGTGACTGCCAGCGCCCCGGTGCAGCGCAGGGCCGGCCGACGTTCCCACCGGGCGCGATGGCTAATTTACACCAGTGTGGCCGTCCCTCCCTGTCGTGTCGTGATGCTGCCGGCTGCGATGCCTGTCCGCCTCCGCCAGGTCCCGTAGGGGTCAGATCCACACCACCCCCGAGGGCCTCCTTCTGGCAGCCCAACTAACGCCAGTGATTTGCTTCTGCTTCCCCTTGGTGCCTAGGCCCTGCTTTAGCGTCTTCCCCTCACCCCCTCCTCCAGAACCAGAACCTGAACCAGAACCAGCACCAACAGCACGCACCGCACCACCCTCGGCCGCCTCCTCCACCTTTTCTTGCTCCCGTCGACTCCTGTCGAGGGCGGACGGACCTTGTACCTGTACCGTGCACATCACGCAATTATCTGCTGTCGCCAGGTACCGGCAACCGCGCGCCACTGCGCTGGCACTGGTATGGGCACTGGCCATTACGCAGTGCCTTCACTGCGGCACTCTCTCCCTCTAAGGTATCCCGCACCTTCATGTCGGGCTGAATCAATTAATCCCTATCAATATCCAGTCCATTCGTCCCTCTTGAACACTCCGCAACCACTCGCTGTTCGTGCGCAGAATTGCGAGAAGGGAACAACCCAGAAGAATACGCCAACCGGCCGGGCCTTGGAGCCCAAGAGGCCAACGCCCATTCCATAGTCGCATCAGCCTCCCTTGACGCCTCCTCCACACGTCCACATCTGCTGGCTCCTTACCTTCCTCCAGAGCCACCGCACCGCACCGCACCGCAGCGCAGGTGACAGACAGACAGACAGTACCTTACGGATACGCTCTCACTGTCACCCTTCGCCGTCGCCGTTGCTCTCTCATCCTCTCGCGCTCACTCACACACTGCCTCGCTCTCCTTTCCCTTCCTTGCTCAGGAGGCACCCGGTCTCTTTCGTTTCTTGCCTGTCCGTCCTATCATCACACCCTCTCTTTCAGGTATCCATCCCATCTCTGCTCGTCCACACACACACGCACACACACGCTTTCTCGCTTCATTCGCATACACCCGCGCCCACACCTCAGATCAGGTTGGGCGACCGCGCTGTCGCAGGTTTCCCCAATCTGCCTGTTCGGCCCTGACCCCCCCCCCCTTTTAATCCCCGACAGATGCGTGATCCGTCCCCCTCCTGCGGCAGACAACGAATCAGGACTGGGACCGTTTCTGGGTTGTGCCCATCCCATCTCGCCCTGGCCCACGTTGTGTCCTGCCCTGTGCCCCCGTGGTGTTGTTCCTGTTGCTATCGCTGCAACTGCTGACGCTATTGCTGCTGCTATTGTTGTTGCTATTGTTGTTGCTACCACCACACCAGCTCCCTCCCTACCTACTGCCTACCTTACTACCTACTGCATATGTAGTAAGGTAATACCTTACGCTACAGCGACCTCGCCTGTTCGACCTGAGCCAAAGCCAGACAGAGCCTGGACCTTACCACGCCTCATCTCCAGGTAGCTGGCCTTCATTTCTTCCTGCGGATTCATACGGTACCTACGATACGGTACGGATTCCCTACCAAGGCTTGCCTGCCTGCTATTCCCTCAGGTACCTGACCTGACTGAGCCTTGAGGTGCTCCGGCTGCTCCTGCTGCTCCTGGTCCTCCTGCTGGCGCTGCCCGCTGTCGCTTCGCTGCACATCCATCACATTCATCCATCCCAAAAGCCCGCGCCCGCGCCGACGCCTGCTCCTACGCCTTGTGTCGCCTCCCATCCCATCGCCCTTGACCAGGCCCCCAAAACTCTTATTTTACTCGGCTGCCCGTCAGAGGCACATTAATTTCCTGCCATGGGTCGCAAGCCTGTACCACAGCCGCTGACGCTGTCAGAATCCCAAGCCGCCGACCAGCAGCAGCACCCGCCTGAAGACGTGCCGCCGCGCTCTGCTGAAACCCTCGCCTCTGCCGTCCCTCCAAGCGCCGGCTCCAAATCGCAGTCGCCCAGATCTCCGCGCTCTCCCTTTAGGTTCACTCCGAAAAGACCTGGCGGCAGTCGCAAGCAGTCGCTCCAGCTCGCTGACGAACATCGAAACTTTGACGACGACGATTTTCAGCAGTATCCTCCCATCTCGTCTGCCCTGCACCGCGCCTCCGAAGACACGCCCCCTCGCCAACACCACCAATACAACCCCATCAGCCCCCGTTCGCAGCAGCGCCCCGACGACCCTTCCTCCAGCACCACCACCAGCGCCGGCAAGCCGTCAAAAGGCGGCTTCTTCTTCAACTTCACAAAGACGTCCAAGTCGTCCCAATCCCCTTCCCCCTCACCCTCTCACTCGCCCTCCCACCACCAGCAGCGCCAGATCCAGATCCAGCACCAGAGCCCGATCCAGAGCCCTGACTCGAGAGGCGAAAGTATGTCGAGGGGCCCCGACGGTGCTCCCATGAGCACCAAACCCACCCAGTCTTCAGGTACGAGGATAACTTTCCCTCTTGAGACCGCAGTGTCCCACTGCCTGTGCAGCCGGGGCCCACCACCTGATCCATCCCCCGTTTCGCCTATCGTGAGACCATTTCTTCAGCCGCTGACCCGTCTGCCATTTCACCAGCAGATTCATCCTATGCTGAGCACGCCGTCCAAAAGCCCGCACCCACCCTGCCGTCGAGGTCCGACGTGTCACTAGCCTCCGCTGCCGAATACGACCCTTCTCCCGCCCAACCCTCCTCCTCGAAAAAGGGCAAGTCGAAGCCCTTCGGTCTGCTAAGCCGTAGCAGGTCGCTTCGCGACAAGGACGGCTCAAATTCCAGAGACAAGCAGCCTAGCCCCGTACCCATTACAATCAGTGAGCCCGAGCCATCGCATATCGCGCCCGACCCCAACCCACGCAAGGCCTCCGCCCCGGCCCCCGACAGGTCCATCAAGGAAATGGTCAACTCGACTTCGCGAAACCGCTCCGAAGACCGCGCGTCGCCGCGAGACATGGGCAACAGGGACGCCCAAAAGGAGAAGCCTAGCAGGGAAACGCAAAAAGAAAAAGATCACCACCCGCGGCAAAATTCCTCCTCGCAAAATGGCGGCTTTTTCGGTGGCCTCAAGAGTGGCAGGGACATGATCAGCAATCGTCTGTTCGGCAAGGGTGCACGCAGCGGGAGCACGACCGAGAGAGAGCCTGTTGTCGACGACGAACACTACGTGCTCAAGACCATCAACCTGCCTCTTGTCGAGCAAACTCGTCGCACACGCATCTCGAAGCGCTTGGAGGACTCGCGAGACAAGACCGAGTTCTGGATGCCGGCCTTTCCCTGGCGCGCGATCGACTATCTGAACTATAAGGGCTGCGACGTTGAGGGTCTGTATCGTGTGCCGGGCAGTGGACCACAAATTAAGAAATGGCAGAGGAGATTCGACGAAGGTTTGAACAACCGGCTTAATCATGCCGAATAGTTTTGCTAACATTTGGTCAGAGTACGACGTCAACTTGTTCGAGCAGCCTGACCTGTACGACATTAACATCATCGGCTCCATGCTCAAGGCTTGGCTGCGAGAGCTGCCAGATGAGCTCTTCCCCAAGGAGGCACAGGAACGCGTCGCGAGAGAATGCGCCGGTTACGAAACGGTCCCCCCACTTCTGGTCGAGGAGCTTTCCAACCTGTCTCCCTTCAACTACTACCTTCTTTTCGCCATCACCTGCCATCTGAGCCTCCTGCTGGCGCACTCCGACAAGAACAAGATGGATTTTAGGAATCTGTGCATCTGTTTCCAGCCCTGCATGAAGATTGATGCGTTCTGCTTCAGATTCTTGGTCTGCGATTGGCGCGACTGCTGGAAGGGCTGCAAGAACGAAGCAAAGTTCATCGAAGAGGAGTACCAGCTGTTCGACCAGCCACCCCCAAAAGGCTTGTTGGAACCGCGCAAGCCATCCCGGGAGACGTCACAGGAGCCCGCGCTACCAGAGCCTAACATTACGGTAGAGAGGGCGGGCTCCTCGTCCGGCAGCAGCAAGCAATCGAACGCCAGCACCGAGCAACCCAAAGATCGACGGCTAAAAAAAAAGCCACTCCAACTTTCTGAGTCCAACGGCAGCGTCGCATCCAACTCGACAATGTCGACGACGCTCACTATAGACAGCAGCGGCCGCGACGGGCCAAGAGGTTCAAACGACCTGCGACCCCTGTCGCCCATCAAACCCCTTTCACCCCTTGGCTTTTAAATCCAGGCTCCGAAGACTATCAGTTTTTTCTTCCCTCGAAATACCCAGGCGGAACTCGTGTGTATATGGAGCAGCTGCATCATTACCACCAACAAACCACTGACGACGTAACGCCGTTGACGACATTCGTTTTCCCTTTCCAACGCTTCCGGCTCCGGCACTGTTCAGACACAGTCCGGATGGCTACAAAACGCCCTCGTCGACGGGCTGGCCATCATATCACTTACTGGGTTCCGCTTCTTTTGCGACACAGCATCGTGCTATTTGGTATACCCCCAGGGCATCGAATTGTATCACAAAAAGCCGTCGAATTTTACTCTTTTCAGGAAACTGCGTTGGGCGATTTTGCATCAACAAGCAGGGTCCTTGCGAAAGGGGTTGCCAATGAGCGTCCAACGCCTTGGCAGCTCGAGATTTGGGTACCTAATTTTCTTCTTCTTTGCTATTGCTAGGTGCTACGGATCTAGCAATGTTTGGACTTTTGTAGCATGGCGAGGCAGTGTGAGCGAGGGGCATTCACGGAATCCTGGGCAGGGGGAGGATTTGGTCACAGCTCACGAACACATATGATTTGAGGGGTTGGTGGGATCTGTGTAAAATATATGAAGGAACATGTATGCAGGCCGGAGGAGACGAGCGCGGCTGGAGCCATGTGAGAGAAGTCCGCGCTGGAGAAGAGGACCACCAGTTCACAATGAGAAGAATCACCGCCCGTTAGATCTTCATGTTCTTATCAGAGCCATTAACTCTGGCTCGCGAAGCCGTTCCATTCCTTTTGAGAATCCGACGCCCAAGCCATAGAGACTGGAAATGAATGCCACCACCGTTAGAACGCCGTACCGTGCCGAAACCGAAGCATTACAAAATCTGTGTCCCAACCTCGTCTCTACCGCTTGCCAGCCGACTCGCGTTGGTTCTTGCGCATTTTCCTCTCGTTCCGCTTGATCCTCTCCTTCCTTTCCCTGCGCTTGTCGCCACGGACAGTAGTTCCCTCGGCGCGGTTCATCTCCTCCTTGGGGTCGACCTCGACAAGCCAGTCGTCCTCGCCCTTCTTGTTCATGCCCTTGTAACCCCACTTCCGGCGCCACTCCTGGCTGTCCTCGTCGAAGACGAGGTTCTTGCGTTGCTCGCGGCTCTTGGGCTTGATGCCGCGCTTGGCGGCGAAGCGCTCCCACTTCGTGGGCTCCTTGGGCTTGGGCACGGGCTTCTCGCGCGGCAGGTCCGTCGAAGGGGGCGGGAGCGTCAACAGGACGCCGTCCGAGGTGCTCTGGAGAGGACAGGTCGTGAGAAGCTGGTTGATGATGGCCTGGGCGCCGTCGCGGGCCGTGGCGGCAAGGGAGGCCTCGATGGCGGTCTTATCGAGCTCGAGGGGGTTGGGGTCATTGGCCATAAGCAGGCCTAGGTCGAAGTTGTAAGGCGTCGGCTTGTTGACTGCGACGGGCAGCTTGGGGCGCGAAGAGGGGAGCGCCATTTTGTTGGGACCTGAGATTTGGTGTCGCGAACTCGTTGGGCTATAGAATTTTGTTTGAATTGACGACTGCTCGGACGAAGTGCAGGTCTGTTGGAGACCGGCGTACAGGAGAGCGTATCGGATCGCAAGTGGGATATCCTAAACTTTTTTTTTTTGGTCTCCCAGATTTTGGAGGCGGCCGATAAGATCGGATCAACTGCTACCGCACCGCCGACTAATAGCGTAGCCAATCAGCGCTCCAATTGGCCAAGCATCCTGCCAGCCGGGGTGTGGCTCTAACGACCCGAGAATTTACTTGCGAACTTTTTGGAGCTTGGGGAAGACATCGCACGACGACCTACCCAAGGGCGACTCGACGAGCTGCCTCGGACGAACAAAAACCTCCCAATCCGAATGGCCTCGTAATTCACCACACATCGAGATTTCGGAAAAAGCACGTCCAGCCCGGGCCCGGCCTTCGACCCCCGACAACGCACACACACACACAATGGCCTCCGCCAAATGCGCGAGGTGCCTCACCCGGCCCACGACAGCCGCTGCGGCGCCTCACGTTCTCTCGCAGCGCATCGTCCCCGTCATTACCTCTTATGCCGTCGCCGCCCCCGCAACCTCCGCCGCACCCTTCTCGACCACCGCTGCCGCTTCCAAGATCGGCGTTCTCCACAGAGTGTCGTACTGGGGAAAACACATCCGTCGCGGCAAGATCATGCAGAACTCGAAGAAGAAGCGGGAGAACATTAAAGTCAAGAAGCCGGCCCCCGGAGAGCGTAAGGCCTTCCGCAAGCGCATCACCCTCAGCAACAACAACGCCTTCGCCGTCGAGGGGCTTAAGGATGCCGAGAAGGAGACGATGGCCTCGGACGATGCCAAGGGCACTGTGGTGGGCCTCCCAGACTACCTGGTCGACCAGCTCCGCGCCCTCGAGGCGTTCAAGACGACGCAGTGCTGGGGTCTGTTCAGGAGGCCGCACATCCTAGTTAGGGAGGAGACGGTGAAGCTGTCCAACAGGCTAGACAACGCCGTCAAAGAGAAGCAGACGATGAGGATGGTTCTGACGGGCAACAAGATTGCGGGCAAGAGCATGTTGTTGCTGCAAGCCATGTCTCACTCTCTGTTGAACAAGTGGGTTGTCATCAACATCCCCGAAGGTATGCTCGCTCTGTCCATTGAGCTCGACCCAAAATACCCTTGCTAACACACCACTCAGCCCAAGATCTCACCAACTCCAACACGGAATACAGTCCGGTCCCCGGCACCAAACCCCTCCAATTCTACCAGCCCGCCTACTGCTTCGATCTCCTCCAGCGGATCGTTAGGGCCAACGGCCCCGTTCTCAAGCAGTACAAGGCCTCCAAGGAGTACCCCGAGCTCCTCCACGTGCCCAAGGACGGCACCCTCTTCGACGTCGCCAACGCGGCAAAGGAGCCCGAGTTCGCCTGGCCCGTCTTCCAGGCCCTCTGGTCCGAGCTGACGATGGCGCCCGACGGCCCGCCCGTCCTGCTCGCCCTCGACGGCCTCTCTCACATTATGAAGATCTCGGCCTACCGCGACCCGTCCTACAAGCTCGTGCACTCGCACGACCTGACGCTCGTGCGCCTCTTCGTCGACGCCCTCAGCGGCAAGACGCCGCTCGCCAACGGTGGAGCAGTCATCGCCGCCACGAGCCGCAGCAACGCGCCCCGCTCGCCGTCCATGGAACTCGCGCTCGAGCAGACGGCCGCCGCGGCCGCCGACCAGTTTGTGCCCACGCCGGACCCCTACAAGAAGGGCTACGACGACCGCGTCTACGAGGCGGTCCGCAACGTCGAGACATTTGACGTCAGCGGAGTAAGCCGTGAGGAGGCTCGCGCCATCATGGAGTACTGGGCTGCCAGCGGCCTCGTGCGCGCCCGCATCACGCCCACCAACGTCTCTGAGAAGTGGACCCTCGCTGGCGGCGGTATCTTCGGTGAGCTGGAACGCGCGAGCTTGCTCAACACCCGTGTGATGCAGTTCTAAACGGGACGGGGCGGTATGTGACGAGGAGAAAGCAGAGGCAGGAAACAAGCAGCGTTCACGTGTATCAAGTGTACCAAGACGTCAAGCCGGTTGTTGGTAAAAAACAACTTTTGTACTATATGCCACAATCATCTAAAGTTCATGAGAATTTTCAACCCATTAGAACAGGCATCTGCTGTGACCTACAGGATTACATACACGCCACAGCCACAGGAACCGGGGGTTAACAGTGAACAGGGTGTGGTATCTGACGAACTTTGAATTCATTATTTTTCTCTCTTCGTACGATGGGTACGGTAGTCTACTACCCCGCGCCCCGTCTCTCACTTCACGACAAAACAACCCAAGAAACGCCAGTCCCGAGGCTTCATTCAAGAGCCGTATGTGAAGGATAACATTTTTGCAGAAGACAGCACTACGCAAAAAGCCCGACAGAAGAGCCACCCCACACTGTCATGGACAAATACTTTACTCGTCCCTCTCTCCGCCGTTGGACGTGATGAAGACCAGCCTCGTACCGTTGCCAGCCGTTTGCCAGACCTGTTTAGTGAGTGGTTAGCGGCCATTCCCGGCAAATACAGATTAAGGGGTTGAGATAGACTTACATCGAGCTCGTTGTACTCCTCCAGGGCGGCGAGCCACTGGTCCTCGGTGAAGCCCTTAGCGATGACACGCTCCTTGACCTTGCGCAGGCTAAGTTCGAAGCCAAGGTCCTCGTCGTCCTCGGCATCGTCGGCGCGGCAGGCACCGCTGTCTGCGAGGGACTTGACGAGGTTGTAGATCCTGCTGCTAGCGTTGAGGCGCTGGCGGCCGGACGCGCTCTGCTCGGCGGCGAGGCTCTCCTTGGAGGCCTCGACGAGACGAAGGGCCTCGTCGACGTCGTCGTGGGTGACTTCGTTGCTGAAGCGAAGACGGGCGAGGGCCTGGGCGAGACGGACAACGCCAAGGAGCGTACGGGGGGTGGTGTGAGTGAACTGCTGGCCACGCTTCTCGGCGCGGCGCTGGGCGTCACGCATGCGCACGTACGTCTTGACCATGTAGTCGGAGGCGGATTGGGGGACGACGGGGCGGTAGGTTCGGGCCTGGGCCACGTAGGAGCGCACCTCGTGCGGGGAGAAGACGACCGAATCGGTCCCGATGTCCGGATGGCGCTGGTGCATGTGAACGTAGGCGACGTGCTTGGCGAGCTGGGCGTCGGACTCGCGCGTCGGGGTGTCGAGGAGGAGGAAAAGGATATCGAAACGGGAGAGGAGGGCGGCGGGGAGGTTGATGTTCTCGACGGGGGAGATGCGCGGGTTGTAACGGCCGTAGATGGGGTTAGCGGCGGCGAGGATGGAGGTGCGGGCATTGAGAGTCGTAGAAATGCCGGCCTTGGAAATGGAGATGGTCTGCTGCTCCATGACCTCGTGGATGGCCGTGCGGTCGTTGTCGTCCATCTTGTCAAACTCATCGATACAGCAGATGCCGTTGTCGGCGAGGACGAGAGCACCGCCTTCCAGGACCATCTCGTCAGTGACGGGGTCGCGCATGACGGCGGCGGTGAGACCGACACCGCTGGAACCACGGCCGGAAGTGTAGACGCCACGCGGGGCAACCTTGGAGATGTACTTCAACAGCTGGGACTTGGCCACACCAGGGTCACCCATGAGGCAGATGTTGATGTCACCACGGATCTTCATGCCGTCGCCGACTTGCTTCGTCACACCACCGATGAGGAGCAGAAGAAGGGCCTTCTTGACGTCAAGGTGGCCATAGATTTCAGGGGCAATGGACTTGGCGAGGAGCTCGTATACTTGGCCGGATTGTCTGTATTGGTCGATGCGACGCACCAACATGGGGTCAACGATCATCTCGGAGTAAGCCTTCTTGTGTTGGACGATATGGTGGGCCTCGACGTAGGTGTCGGTCAGAAGGCCAGCCTTCATCGCCTTGAAGCCAGTGTAAGGTGTGGGGAGGAAAATGCCGGAGATGTCGACGACATCGCCAGGGTTAACCTTGCGCACTGAAGTGCCGTAGCACAAGACGGTGAGAGTACGAGGGATCTGACCGATAGGAACCTGCTCCGCAAGTTCTTGGACCTTGACCTCCTGGAAGGGCAAGAACTTAGAAGCTCTTGAGGAGGGGTGGAGTTGGCCCTTGGCCTGGTTCTTCTCGCAGTCTGAAGAGGGGCAAATGGTCAAAGGACCGTACGACTTGTCGGTGACTGGCTGGAAGATTTCGCAACCGCATCGGTCGCAAGTGTAGGCGCTAACCTGGACGATGGGCTTGACGTCCGAGACTCTGGTGGCGATGGCGCGGATAGTGATCAGATGGCCGAGGTGCTCGCCCTTCACTTCGCGCACAGCAAGGGCCTTGGCTGGGTTAGAGGCGCTGTGGGATCGCGACTTGAAAGCAAGTGTATATCGGCGCGTGAGTTCGGCAGGGAACTTGTCCTCGGCTAGGGTTGGGTCGGGGAGCTGGCCGTCGACCGGCTCTGTGGCTACCCGCTGCAGGGCCTCGTTCCGCCTTTGTCTTCGCTCCATGAGAACATCCAGGACATCGTCCTTGAAGCTGTCTTCGGTTAGTTCACGAGGGTCCAAGGGGGCTGCCGTGCGGCATACTTGACATCTTGACTGGGTCTGGGCATAAGCTTGTCGACTGCTCTCGACATCAATTCGACATAGTGCTTAGTGTTGATTTCAATAGAGTGAACCAATTGCAGCTCGTTGCCGAGTTGTGATTCGTACTGAAACCAACGTCAGTTCACTGATTGCATGTTGTCAAGTACCGAATATGCTCACGCTCGCCAGGTCGTCTAGGTCGATCATAACCTCGTCAATCTTGCGGTCTGCCAGTTGCTGCAGCATGACCTTGTATTTGGGCCCCGATGGGCTCTTGGCCTGACGGCGAGTGTCGCGGGTCTCGTCATCCTCCATCATCTCGTCATCGCTGAAGTCATTTTCGTCTATCGTGATGTTCCCGAGGGCATGTGAGATCGTTTGCTCGGGTGACGCCTTGAACTCTTCGAGGAACGATTCCAGGGCGGCTGGATGCGAGTTAGCGATTTTTTGCGACGGCGGTATAGGACCGGCTCACTTTGCTGCGCTGAGTACGCTACCGGCGCCTTGAACTGACGAAGCGCCATTTTGAAAGAATTCGCAGGGTCTCAACGTCGGGTTTCCTTCGGCCGCCTTGTGCAGTGCTTAGTGAATGGGGTATAATTCGTCTTTGCGACAGCGGCGGGGAGTAGTCTCGGGTTTCGGTGCTGTTGCTATCGGACTGAAGATTATTTGGCGCCGGGTGGGGGGCTGGGAAGAATCGAATGTGAGCTATGCGACCAGGGGTTGAGAAATTGGCCGGGCGACGCGATACGGACACGCTTTTCGCGTTTCGGCGACCGTGTCGCCCCAGCCATAGGGGTTAATTGATTTCCACACCGCCACATACGACTCAAGGTGAGTGTTACCGCCCGCTGCAGGGTCTCCCATTGAATGAGTACGTACCACCGCCTGCGGCAGCTACCCCGTGTTCGGACCCAATGGGGGTGGAGGTCCCTTCCATGCCGGGAATGCCTCGGCGTCGGCACATGCCTGGGCCAGTTTCGGTTCAACTCCATCTTCAGCTCCAACAGCTCCAGCTCCTATCACCCGCATCGCAGCGCAGCCCCCGCGTGATCGTCTATTGCTCTTTGCTTAGAGCGCGCCATTCTTTTGTTCTGCTCCCTCTCATGGACTGCTGCACACCCAATTGCTGCCATGGCTCCTAAGCGCAATGCGCAGTCCACTCCGGCGGAGATCTCTCTCGCCCACCTCAAGAACTGCCTGGTCAACCTCCCCGCATCATTGGTCTCACTCCTCGTCAACGTTAATACAGTAAGTCATATCAACTCCTACCACAGCCAGCACAGACTGACAGGCTCCACGCCAGCCTGCGCAAAATGTCGTTGTCGAACTCACATTCCGGCCGTCCCCCGCGAGCGCCTCCGCGTCCGGCGCATCACAACAACGCTCCGTCTTTGTGGGATGGACTGGCATGCCAAGCAAGCGCAAAGTTGCGCCCATTGTCGGGCGAGACGGTATCAACGGCGGGAGAAGTGGCGCCTCGGCGCGCGACCAAGAAGTTCCCCAGGTCGAGATAGACGCAACACTGGCCAACACCCTAGGACTGTCGGACGGACAGAAGGTGACCGCCTCGATCCACGTCGACCCTCCCGTCGCGCACACGATAAACATTGAGCCCGTTACCCCCGAAGACTGGGAAATGATCGAGCTCCACGCGACTTTCCTCGAGCTGAACCTCCTGTCCCAAGTCCGAGCATTACCGAACCCTGCCTTCACTTCAAGCTCCGGCACCCTCGTTCCACCTCACGCCTTGACGCTGCACCTTTCGCCTACGTCGACAGCCAACATCAAAGTCGTAACCCTCGACCCTGCGCCCGCATCAGATTTCCCATTTGCCAAGATCTCCCCCGATGCCGAGGTAATCGTTGCGCCCAAGACCCGCGCAAAGACTTCTCATTCTTTGGGTGAGAACCGAAGCGTGGCCAGCACCTCGAAATCGAAACGCAGTGGTGCAAGCACAGTTCGCCGGCGGAGCGCGCGGGAAGAACGCAAGCCTGCGTTGTGCCTGAGGGGTGTTGACTACACGGCATGCCGGGAGTGGTTCGACGAAAACATCACCGCCCAAGACTTCAGTGTCTGGGTGGACCGCGATCTTCTCTACACCAAGGATTTCAAGGGTGTTAACTACGTATCGGTTAATATCTTGCGGCCTACCCCGCAGCCAAGTTCCACCCAGAAGCCGCAACAGGACGCCGATACGTCAAGTTCATCCAAAGTCGCAAACAAGGTCATTACCCATTTACGCGCCTGGGACGATCCCCCTGACAGCAAGACAATAGCGCTGTCATCTCCTCTCTGCGCGACGCTGGGCTTTACTGGTGCTGTTGGCGGTATTGTCAAGATCGAACCAGCACCTCAGCAATGGCCACTGGATGCAGTACAGAGGTTGGTCGTCCACCCATTTGCCGCTTCCAAGAAGTCCACAGACGGTTTAAAGTTTGGTGGAGAGTCCAAAGCTGGAAAGGAAGAGGCTTCGAAGCAATTTAAGCACATGTACGGGGCTCGGAAAGACGCCACGTCACTTCTCAGTGGCCCTCTGACAGACGGTTCCGTAATCGGTATTTACGAAGGGCTGGAGGCTCCTCAAGGCTGGGAGGGAGGCATCATCAAATTTGACCCGCCTTCGATGAACAGCGATCCCCTGAGATCATCGACCAGATGGGTGCTAGGCCTGGCTGACAAGATTACGGTTGACTTCCGAGACCCGGTTCCTCGTCCGTCATGGTTGAATGACGATAGCCTTGCGGAGCTTCAGCCCTCCTACGACGGCCAGCTTGTGGGCATCGACAAATTGCTGCAAGACCTCCGCAGTCATCTTTCGCATCTCTCCTCGACTCTGCTCACTGGTGCGCTGGGCTCTGGCAAGACGGCAGTTGCCAAGTCTTTAGCTCAAGAACTTGGCAGAGACTTCCTCTTTCACACGACTTACTTCCCATGCCGGAAACTCGTTAATGACGAGACGAGAATTGCAACTATCAAAGACACTTTGCATCAGGTTTTCATGTCGGCCAGCTGGGGTGCCAGATTAGGGGGCAAAGCACTGGTGGTTCTGGATGACCTGGACAAGTTGTGTCCTGTGGAAACAGAGTTGCAGATTGGCAACGACAACGGCCGAAGTCGTCAAATCAGTGAAATCATCAGCTCCATTGTTCGACAATACTGCAATACAGAGACTGGGGTGGTGTTGTTGGCAACGTCGGAAGGCAAAGATTCTTTGAACAACGTCATCATTGGGGGTCACGTTGTCCGAGAGATCGTCGACTTAAAGGCACCCAACAAGGAAGCCAGGCGCAAGGTCATGGAGGCTATGGTGAGACAAGACGCCATAAGTCCGGAGGATCTGCCACAAACATCTCAAAACGGCAGTCGTCCGCCCACCGCCGACGGCAGCACAGCAGGGGAGGACAGTGCATGGATGGACGCGGGCAGCCAAGGCAGCCGCGAAAACCGCAACGCTGCGACGGGGGGCTTCATTTTGGATCTTGATTTAGATTTTCTTGACGTTGCTGGTCTCACGGATGGCTACATGCCGGGAGATATCAGCCTTCTTGTGGCAAGGGCGCGGAATGAGGCGATCATCAGATCAGTGAGCGAGATGTCATCGGACGACGATGGAGGTGCGGTCAATTTGGGTCGGATTGACTTCGACAACGCTCTCAAGGGTTTCACTCCCGCTTCTCTTCGAAACGTTACTTTGCAGAGCTCGACTACGACGTTCAGCTCCATTGGCGGTCTGACGGAGACGCGACAAATTCTCCTTGAGACATTGCAGTACCCAACTAAGTATGCGCCCATCTTCGAGCAATGTCCGCTGCGACTGCGGTCTGGTCTATTGCTTTACGGATATCCGGGTTGTGGCAAGACGCTTCTTGCCAGCGCTGTTGCTGGAGAATGTGGTCTCAACTTCATCAGCGTCAAGGGACCAGAAATCCTCAATAAGTACATCGGTGCATCGGAAAAGAGCGTTCGTGACCTTTTCGAGCGCGCCTCGGCCGCCAAACCTTGCGTTCTGTTCTTTGACGAGTTCGATTCCATCGCGCCGAAACGTGGGCATGATTCGACTGGTGTGACAGACCGAGTTGTGAACCAGCTTCTCACTCAGATGGACGGTGCAGAAGGCCTGTCCGGGGTGTATGTGCTCGCAGCGACATCCAGACCAGATTTGATCGATCCCGCTCTCCTTCGCCCCGGTCGATTGGACAAGTCTCTGCTTTGCGACATGCCGACACTAGAGGATCGTGTCGACATCCTCAAGTCGTTATCCAGCAAGGTCAAGTTAAGCGAGGAGTTGACCGAGTCTGACAAGGCGTGGACGGACATAGCACGACGAACGGAAGGGTTTTCCGGCGCAGACCTTCAGGCTCTCGTTTCCAACTCGCAGTTGGAGGCGATTCACGATGTGCTGCAGGACGATGTTGACCACGCCCCGACAACCAACGGCAAAGTCAACGGGAAGTCACATTCGTCTCAGGGCTCAGTTCCTAGTTTTGTGCAATTCCGATACGGCCAGGACGCTGTGCCGGCAAGCAAGGCGATCAGCCGTTCTGCAGAGCTGGTGGAGAATGCTGCAATTCTTGCCAAGTTGGAAAGCATCAAGCTCGCCCGGAAGAGAGTCAAGCATGCTCAGCGTCCTGACGGCGAGGCTAAGCCAGTTAATGACAAGAAAGTGGTGGTGAAATTGGAACACTTAATGAAGGCGCTCGAGGGCACCAGATCTAGTATCAGCACTCAGGAGCGGGCAAGACTGCAAAGGATCTACAGAGAATTTGTTGTTGGGCGAAGCGGCGAAATGAGGGATGGTCAGGGAAGCATGGAAATCGGTGGACGAAGCAGCCTCATGTGAGGAGTCACACCAAATAACAGCTGTTACGACGAATGCATGCGTCTCCTCTGGGGCGTTGTTTAAATAATATGAATCTATTCATGCCGTATATGTCTGCCGTCTACAGGCGCTTTTTGGTACCTCTTCGGCTCATCTTGGTGGACACATCGCTTTCTTTGATGCATCATGCGTGTCCCTCCAAAATCTTCTTGTGAAAGTCCTTCCAGTTGACCTCGCACTGGCCCTTGATGACGCTGGCCAGGACGCGGGAGCACTTGATCTCGACCTCCTCGACGAGCTCCAGGCCGCCACCCTCCTTGGCGTCGCGGACGGTCCAGCGTGTCTCGAGGACGACGCTGAGAGGACAGTTGGTGCGGACAAAGCTGCCGTCCTTGGTAAAGGTGAACTCGTAGTCACTGACGGCATCCTTGTCCCAGATGCCCTTGGGCAGGAGGGTGGGGACGCTGTCGGTGACGGAGTAGCACTTGGTGGCGGCAACGGGCTCGATGTCCTGAGGCACCGTGGGCGGGATCTCGGGGGTGCGGGCGGTGAAGTCCTTCATGTTGGGGTCGCACTTGATGTGGTGCTCGACGTCGTGGAGGAAGCCGATGGCCTCCTCGCGGGACACGCCGGCGGGGATCGGGGTGACGTGGGTCAGCTTGACCGAAGTGTTCAACATTTTGTCTGTGTTTTTTTTTTTGGGATACTGGAGTTCGGATGTAGATTATAATCGGTTGAGGCGGGGTTGGCGGAAGGATGTCTATAAGAGCTGTCGTTGCGTTTATAGGAACAACCAAACGTGAATGATAACTGAGAGACGGCGTCTAGCGCTGCGTGTCCTTGAAGGAGAAGGTTAAAGGCTTTATATCGAATTGAGCACGAACAAAGAAACTCCAAAAGCACAAACAATTGAAGCTTCTCGGGTCGTCCTTATAGCTTCTGGAGGCCGCTCCCAGAAACATAGAGACACAGTTGCATGTGATACAGTTGACGTATCAGACGACTCCTGCCCATGGACCCGAATACGCCGAGCCGGGGGTGGATGTGATCAGCTTTTACTTTTGTTTTAGGGGCCCCTTGGAGCAAAGGCATTTTCCACAGTGTTTGTTTCCCCCGCATTTCCGGGTTGTGGACCCTGCCTTGGCTGGCCTTGGCTGGCCTCAGCTTAGCTGGCGATACCTCGAGCTCAGGCACGGGATAAAGTAGAGGCGAGGTACCCTTACTACTTAGTACGCGGTAATCCCTTTTTCGCTCCGAGAGCCCAAGAGAGGCCTGGCGCCTCGGGCTGGGAAAGTCTAAATCAACCTCACCCCGGCGCGTCATCTCTCTCACTTTCTCTCTCACACCCATTCACACCTGATGACGGAGTTGGAGGAAGCATGGGCCGGGCCGCCACTCCCGCTGCGAAAGGACGCTTACGCAGAGGTGATGAGAATACGATGCCATGCTCGTCAGTCTCGGCTGTGACGCCGGCGGTGCGGCGGGGGCTGTGTCAGCAAGGGATGGGGCCGGCCGAAGGACTCCCGGATGCGGATGCGGATGCGGATACGCGCTCGGCGACGTTTTTCCTGTTGAGGGGTGGTCGTGCGAGCTCGTCGCTCCCGCGTGGACGCCGGACCCGATCCGCAGCCGTGTAATCGCAGCGCCGCGTCATTCGGACTCCCGGCCTGGAGGCATATGTCGGACCGCAACGGCATATTGGGTGGCGGGATGACATGCGTCAAGCTGTCAGTCAAGTGGTTCGCCCCGTCGGGGACAGGGTCTTATCGGCCTCCCGCAGCAGCGTCTCCAAATGTCTTGGGAGGGGGACGTCGCGGAGCGCCCCTATTCGCCAATTCACCGCCAGTCGCGGCCGAGAACGACTACAATGCGGTATGGTTGCAGCATGCAGGCCCAACTCACACTGGCAGTTTGCTGCATGGTTGCATGACTGCCTACAGGTTTCTGGTGATGTCGTCGGCCTCCTGCAGATGAGGTGAGGGAGGGAGGCAGGTTACGAGGCTGCGTGAATGATTGGGATTTGGCAAACAAAATATATGGGAAATGAGGCCTCCGGTCGCCTCGTCGGTCTTCTAGGTTCTAATTATTCTTGCTATTTTGCTAATACGCCATGAATACCTAATTGCAAGCTCGCATTGAACCGACGGGTCCTGCTTTCAAAATGCCGAAGAGCAAAAATGCAAAGGGCAAAGTTGTCGTTACAGTCGCCGAAGAAGTCCCCATAGCCTCGTCTTCCTCGGCCACTGCTCCCGAGGACCAAGCTATCGTCATTTGTGCTGAGAACATTTCACTTCTTCACTTCCTCCACACGATCCCCGATCCTCCCTCGCGCAACCAGAGACCGGCTCCTGCGGCCCATGATGATGATTACATGGTTCCCTTCGAAAAAGAGCGCTCTCTCTGTGGCTCTTTTGCGTTCATATCCAGCGTCCGAGACGACAAGAACCGAATCCCGGCGGTCTGTGTCGAGGAATCACCTGACCATAAAGCTTTGAAAGTCTTGGTCGCCGTCAACGAGAAAGAACAAGGTCATGGAAGGCAGGCTCTTGAGGAGCTTAAGTCTGGGTTTGGCATGATACTTGCCACGCTAAACCGTGTCAGAGATGGTATGTTCCAAAGGGCGTACAGTACGTGGAGTGATTCCTGACGAAACTGGCCAGACTCGCGCAGAAACTATGGCATCGAGGACGAAGTTCTGCGGGCCATCGTCGACATGTGTTCCGAAAAGATCCGGCTTCGGCTTCGGTTTATACAAAGCGCTAGAGGAGATGGAAAGCCACCGTTCAAGAAGACGCTTGAGCAAGCCATCAAATACTTCAAGGATAACCGGCCTGCCAAACGCCTCCGTCGATGCGCAGCTGCATTCGTAGAAAGGGCAAAGGCGGTGAAAACCCTGATCTCATCATGGGAAGGACACCAGGTTACAGACTCCTTGCAAGCTGTTGTAAAAGGGATCCACCATCTGTCACAGACAGAGCATCTAGAGGTCTTGGTTCACCTTGCCTTCAGTCATCCCTCATACGTCAGCTCTTACCCGAAGAGCATGTTGAACATAATCTTGAAAGTATCACGGTACTGCGAGGTAGCCAGACAGCTCTACAGATCCGCAAAGAAGTTTCCGATAGTTCGCAACGCAACAGTCTTCGCGGTCAGTCTAGGAGAAGAGGCATTTGCGCGATCATCTCCTTCGCACTTTCCCGACATCAACGCTGCTCTCATCAGCAGGTCAATCCAGAAAGACCACAGAAACCTGGATCAGATCTGCCGCTACCCGAGCAAGAAATCCCAAGTCGTCACGAATGCCTCAGCCGACACTTTGTTCGGCAATCAAGCTCGCAGGACCATGATGGAGGGGAAGATCCACGCCGAAATCCAGCTGCTGTACCACTATCTCGACAACCCCTCGACTCTGCCACCTCGAGTCGTCTGTTCTAGCAAGGACGCCTGCTACCTCTGCAATGCCTTCATCACCATGCACGGTGCTTTTCATACGCCGGGATGTCATGGGAGACTTTACCCGGGTTGGAGGCTACCGTCGACTCACCCAGAGCAGACAAAGAGGTTCAACCTTGTTCTCCAGGGTCGCCTTCGTAATAGCCTGCGTATGCTTTCTGAGAGGCAGAAGAGAACTACACACCAGGACCCGAATGAGAGCACACTCTTGACGATGATCCTGTCAAATACGACATTAGCAAGTTCACCTGAGAGTTTGACTGAACCTACCCTGCCGGATATCGATAGACCTAAGCTTGATGAGGCAATGGCCACTCCGGCTTTGTATACCGCTCAAAAGTCCGCCCAGGAAGCGAAATCAAAAAATATACAGGAGCCACGGGTCCTGAGTGTGCAGGGAGAGCATCTGACAGGAAGCGTTGAAGAGAAAGACTGGGCAGCGGAGGCAGCACCATCGGAAACGGGTGTCTCTAGGTCCCAAGCCTCTGACGGTGGATCCATATCTCGAGAATCAACCGAACCACAGCACTCTGCTTCTGGATATTTGTCCTCCGGGGAGACGTCCAGTCTCTACAGGGAAGACCTTCTTGGGGTTCAAGTAGAGAATGTGGCAAGTTCTGGTCCACTCAACGACTGCAAGCGCGTGCTTGGCTTTCGCATACGATGGCTCACAGACAAAGAGGCACAGTCAGCTCGCGAGAATCCTTCCTTGGGTATTGTCGAGGCTCGTACTATAGACGGCGAGGTTTCCTACAGTTTGACTAACCGAAACAGGGCTATATACATCTCTCATGCAGGCCAGATTGCCCAAATACGTCTATCACGAAGACGCCTCCAAAGAGCTTAGAACTCATACTCGCAGCGCAGCAACTCTGAGTTAACCTTCACCTTCTTCGCAGTCGTGAAAACCTGCACCGTACCCGTACCCATGCGCTTCTCCTTGCAATCATCAGAATGGACATCCTGTCCCTGGCGGTCCTCGGACTTCTAATCCTCGGATCCCTTCTTCGTCTCTCCATGGGAAACAACAATCGTCTCGACAACGCTGGTCGCTGCCGAGATCTCGTACGAGTCGTTGCCCTTCATCTTATGCTTCGAAGCCCACTGCTGACCGGGAAGCACGCTTTCCTTGTGGTGCTCAACCTCGGTCTCAACGACGTCAAGGTACTTCTGCTCCGCGATCCACGCCTCAAGCTCGAAGAGCATGTAATAGCGTGCCTGCTGCTGGATCATGGCATACATGGCGTAGTCAAAGCCGGTGCGGGCGTCCCAGAAGAGTGGGTAGGCACCCGTGCGCAGGTGGCGGAGGATATGTGCGAAGAGATCCGGGTCGTTGTCGATGTGTAGCGCGCCCTCGCGGTACCAGTCGAGAAAGGGGACGGCGAAGAGGTGCTTGAAGTAAGGGCTGCGCTCGAGCACGTCGATGGAGGAAACGAAGCGACGGCCGCCGAGCTCAAGGATGACGCGATCACGAAAGCGGGGCGGGTAGTTGAAGCCCGGCGGCGTGGGAGGGATGACGGGCATACTCTGGCGAAGGGGAGTCGTCTGGTAGGAAGGGGGCGGGGACTTGACGGTCCCTCGGGTCTTCTTGTTTTTCTCGGGGGTCTTCGGGCCCGCGTCGAAGTTGGTGGTCATGCTAGTCTCAGAGCTTGCGGACGACTGGCTGCCATCGTTCGAGACGATGCTCTCCGCGTAGTCTGCTGCGTACGGGTTCACTTTGGGATCGTCAGAGAGGATCTCAGGGTACTGTCGAGACCAGAGGGGGCATGTGAGATATCTCGGCTCCTTTGTGGGCTGGAAGAGGGTAGGCTTGCCGTTCTTTATCCAAATCTTCGGCTCGGATCCCTTGTCCCAGATAGAGGGCGACAAAGGGGTCGAGACAGCGGGCTTCAATCCACCGTCGCCGGCCTTCAGCGTCTTGTCGGAATCGTCCGAGTCCGCATCCTCGTCACCATCGGTGGTGGACGGGGCCACAGTGAAGCGAACCTTCTTCTCGGTCTGCTTCTTTTCGTCGCGTGGGTTCTTGAGAACGCCGTGAGGTGGTGTAGGTGCCGCATAGGAGGTGGAGGGAAGGAGAGATGTCTCCTCCGCTGGTTTCTGGTCCAGGACTGTGGGCTTGGCGACGACTTTTGGCTGCTGGTCGGTCAGGACTACGTTTCTCGCTGAGATCGAAACGTCAGCATGGTTGGTGGAAGGGCTATAGGAGGAATGAGGAAGATAGGCGGTTGGTGCTATCTTGCCGAAGATCTTGACAGGCGTGGCTGGGAATGGACCGTGACTGTCGTCGGTAGAAGGGCTGTATGAGGAAGAAGGGAGACAGGCCGTGTTTATATCGTCGTCGCAGATCTGGACGGCGGTTTCGGTTCTCTTGTGGCGATGGATGGGCAGTCTCATAGTCGTCCTGGTTGGCATTGATTGGGCGGGCTCATATTGAAATTCGTTCAAAGCGATGTTGCCTGAGGTGGTAGACGCTGTGGAAAGCTTTCTATTGCCCGCTGCATTGTTGTTGGCGTCGGCAGATAAACCAGGGAGCTCCGATATATTTTGGCTGATAGTCGAGTACTCGGTGTCTCCGGCGACACCCGAATTCTGACCCATCTTCGCCTTGCCTTCGGTATGGTGAGAATCGGGTGAGACTTCCTGCAGAAGAGTCTGTTGGGGTGAAGCGATTGAGTTGTTTGCTGATTTCATTTCGTAGGAGACGGGCGCCAGGAGCTGCTGCATGTTGTCTCCAGACTCCTCCGCGCCAGGACCGAAGAGCGCAAAAAGACGGCTTCTTCGACCCTTTTTGTCACCAGACACCTCTGGTGATTGGAGGTGCTTCGCCGCAGATCTCTTAGAAGACATTGGGACTGCGAATGCGAGCTTCGGTGTGGGAGGAGGGGTCAACGTGTTGACTGGGACTGGGAGGGAGCTGGGCGGCTCTTTGTGGGTGGAATCGAGGAAGAACAATCCCCATTGTTTTTTTTTTGGGATATGTTCTGGACCTCGAATTTGTTTTCAAATGGAGGCTCTGGTCTCGGGAGCTGTGTTATTTGTGTGTCTGGGAGTGAAAGAACGGGGCCCTGCTGGGTGAGGGTACTTGTCGCCATGGCGATGGCAGCTAAGGTGAGTGTGTTCGCATTCACCCTCTTTGCCTTTTTTATAGGGGGTCGGCAAACATGAGGGCATGGAGCGCAAGTTGCGAGTCCACTCGTAAAGGTGAAGGAAAATGTGAAGGAAAATGTGAAGTTGAGTCCACGTGAACAACCAACCAGCTTCACACGAACGTGAAATTCCTGGTGAATGATGGGCCAATATAGCCAGGCTACCACCAAGAATTGCCATGCTGGGCTGAACAATCACCATTGTCTGATGGTCACGGTAAAAGCATGAAATATTCATTCAACCAACGAGCCCAGAGATATCAAGAAATAACAAGTTAATGGTGGCTGCCTATGCCCACTATTGAATGTTTTCATTGACTTCAATTTGAGACACGGTTCGATCACTGGATAATAACGCTTGCGTCTGGTATTCATAATTCAGGAACCCTACTCAACGAGACTGGTCTGTATACACAATGATGTTGTTTGGAAGAGTACAGAGAGCCCGCGGCTTTCTATTTTCACTATGCCGTATGGCTCTTAAACAGAGCGCAGAAAACTCTCCAAATGTTTTGACCTCCGTGGCATCATCCAGGTTTCTTGGTTTCTTAATCCCACAAGGCGATCTGAGAAGTAGGTGAGTAGAGAAGGGTTCCCTCCGTAGTCTGGGTTTGGCCCCGCGGTACCGGCCCCTTGGTCAATGCTGGTCAACATGAGGACGCAAAGAGCGGCTACAGCGATGCAAGAGCTCTCTTTTTTATTAGATTAACTTGAACCGCTCCACCGACTTGTGACGCCTCGAAAGTCATTAATCGAAGTTTTCGTCATCGTCCCTCACGCCTACTGCCTCTCAGCAATGGCATTGCACCAAACACAAAGCACAAATAGGCGCTATGACGTACGGTTGATGCTGGGAATCCTGACCTGCATGGGAGTTGGGGCACATATCCAAGTGTTGCTAAAGGCTACCGAGAGGCAGCGATATTCGTTTTGGGCGGAATACCCGTTATAGTGGCCATTTGCCTTGTGCTTTGGTGGTACAGTGCATTTCGCAACAGAATTCAGGAACCACCAGCGAAGCTTGGGTGGCAGAGATGGAACCGTCAAATTCCAACGAGAACGGTAAACGACGCAACAGTGAACCCGACGAGTGGACCGTAGTTGGGGAAGTAGGCTTAGCTTGCAGCTAGACTTTCCATGTACAATTATTTCAGCGGAAAAGAAGCATTGAAATGCGATGCAAACCTGTGGACTGTTCGAGTGTTCCCGGCACACAGCCGTGGTGTGGATCTTTTTCACAGCTGAGTCCGTCCCACCTTCTCCAGTTTTCCTTCCAGAAGGGGGTGCTATTATAAGCAGGGGTGTGTACATAAGCCGCATACTCTCGGTGCAAGGTACCTAGTAGATAGAGGGGTCCTCCAAAAAAATTCGAATTTATCGATCGCAACTTTTCGCAGTTCAGCCATACAAATCCCACCATGGCGCCCATTGTGCCCATCATAACACCCAGTCGAGCCGAGCTGGACCGGCGGAGAGTGAGTGAAGAAGGCTCTCGTTACCGCGATCTCAGCAACTGACCTATTGCCCCCTTCGCAGATAGTCGGCATCAACAAGGAGACCGTCACTGATGTGCACTCGACCGACTACCCAGGCAACTTCCGGGGCGAGGCCAACTCCTGGGACCTTGACAAGTTCGCCGCCAACTTCCACGTTCAGTTTCACCACAACGACCGTTACGATGCGTCCTTCTCTCTCATCGGCGTCGATGCCTCCATCGCCAATGCCTTCCGCCGTATCCTCATCTCCGAGATCCCTACCCTCGCCATCGAGCACGTCTACATCGAGAACAACACCTCCGTCATCCAGGATGAGGTCCTCGCCCACCGCTTGGGTCTAATCCCCTTCACGGGCAACCAGTACGGCATCCGCAACTTTCTTAAGTGGTACCGCAAGCGCGAGGACGGCACGGGCGATACGTTCGACTACAACACTGTCCAACTGCGCTTGAGCGTCGAGTGCACCCGCAACCCGGATGCTGCCCCCGGCGAGCGCGACCCCAACGTCGCCTTCCGTAACGCAAGCGTCTACGCCAAGGACATCGAGTTCATCCCCCAGGGCCGTCAGGTCGACTTCTTCTCCGGCGAGAACGCCATCCGCCCCGCCAACCCGGACATCCTCATCGCCAAGCTGCGCCCTGGCCAGTGCATCGAGCTCGACATGCACATGCACAAGGGTGTCGGTTCCGACCACGCAAAGTTCTCCCCCGTCGCCACCGCCTCGTACCGTCTCATGCCTACCATCACCATCACGCGCCCGATCTTGGGCGAGGACGCCGAGAAGTTCGCGAAGTGCTTCCCCAAGGGCGTCATCGACATCGAAAAGGTCACTAAGAAGGAGGCGGCCACCGCCGGCAGCGGCCACGAGGGCCACGAGGGCGAGAAGAAGGCTGTTGTCAAGGATGCTATGAAGGACACTGTCAGCCGTGAGTGCTTGCGTCACGCCGAGTTTGAGGGCAAGGTCAAGCTCGGCCGGGTGCGCGACCACTTCATTTTCTCCGTTGAGAGCACCGGACAGTGGGACAGCGACGAATTGTTTTTGGAGTCGGTTAAGCAGTTCAAGACGAGGTGTATCCGTCTCGAGCAGCAGGTCATCAACATGGTTAGATGAAGCATCACTGCAAATGTACCCTACCTATAGATATCCCGTGTTTCTGGTTTGCAAGGGGCTGGCAAGGCAATAGCAAGAAAAAAGTTAATTCAAGGCGTTTTTTTTTATTCTTGGTCCTCCTCTAGTCAACCCCGCCTTGTGTGGGCTCCTCTTCTGCTATGCTTTGTGCTTCTTTGGCCACAGCATGCTGTCATCATCATACTACCATTACTCATGAGGGCCGAGATGCATTATGCAGTCTTCTTGAACCGCAGGTAAAATCCAAACTCGAGGGGGAAAGCAGGGTCCGTGACAATCACGTTCTGTCCATCTTCCAGCCCGAGCTCCTTGATTGTCTTTCCGAGATTGGCTCGCGTCTTTTCTTCCAGGCTGGGTGGGAACTGCATGTAGAGCGTCTTGCCTTCTGCTCTCATCGATGGCTTCTTCAGTTGAGCTTCGGGACGAATCGCGAACGAGCCCAGAAGGTCCTGGAGAGTGATGTCGGGATCGACTTCCAGCGGCCGTGCCTGTTCCCCGCAAACAGGGCAATCTTGTTTCCTCTCAGCGGCGAATGTGTAGGTGTAGATGCCGTCGTCTCCGGAGTACATCATGTAGTTATCTTCCATGCCGAGCGTCGGCGCAGAAGAGCTGGCAAACTTGAAGGCCTCGTTGCAGCAGGCTGCTGCGATAATTGCGTTCGTGGATGCTATGGCCGGAATGATGTTCTTGATGACGCCCTGGGTGAGAGCATAGGTCACCCCTGTGATGTTGAATTCTTGGGCGCGGGCGAGGGCCTTCTCGTAGAGCCACGAAACGTGGGTGGGATCGTCCTTGTCCAACTGAGAGAAAGGCTTCTCCTGGTCCCAGGCTATCACGTGTGCCCACTCGATGCAGTGCTCGGGCTGGCGGGGAATGGACGCGATGGTGCAGAGGGGAACAGTGGCTCTGGGAGCATGCATACCCAGCTGGCACTCGATGCAAGAGGTCATGGAGGGGATCACGACGCGGGCCTGGCCCTTGAATCCCTCTGTGCCTCCGTCAATCATTGGTATTACCGAGTCGCCGTCACCATCGTCGGCTATCGAAACCAGCATGGCATTGATCCATCTTCGCGCCTCGATACTGTCCAGCCCACAGATTACGAACTGGAACTGCTTGTAGAACTCGGCGTCGAAGTCTTGGATGCGGCAGTTGTGGGCGGTGATCGTGACGCCCTTGACGCGGCGCATGACGAACTGAGCTGCGACCTCGGCCTTGAACTTGCCAACGTCGGATTTTCGGAAGAGGAATTGTCGGTTCAGATTGGATATGTCGATTGTGTCTAAGTTAGCCGTGTCAGTAGGAACCAGCCCATGGAAATCCTTTGCAACTTACCCATGTCGATGACATGTATATTCTTGAATTTGGACATTGCCAAATTCTTCAAGATCTCACAACCAAGGCCGCCAGCTCCACTGAGTTCATGTCAGTCACGAAGCGTTGTACAAAGAAGGCAAGGGGTCACGAACATAACTCTGTGGTGCACAAGTCAGTAGACCGTGCTGTAAACCTTTATGGGGCCTTAACTCACAAAACTTTTATCTTGTCAAACAATTCAAAAGCCTCCTGCGTTCCCGCCATCTCATCGCTGAATGGACCGGGGTTCTTGCGGATGTTGTCGAGATATGTCCTGGATCGCAAACATTAGCAAACGCAACTTGCGATTCAAGGCGCCGTGGGCCATAATCACCATCTTTTCCCTTCATCCACTCTACTAATGGTCTCTGGCCCGGGTGCTGCCGGTGCAGCAGCTTCGGTGGCCATTTTTGTAAGGGATAGCCGGTCGATTGTGAGTGTGATGGACTGGAGGACAGTGGCGGTAGCGTCTTGCTCCTCCTGAAGCTGAGCGCCGGGAGGTGGTGGTGGAGGGGCCGACATAATGAAATGGTACGGGCGGTGCTTGGAGGTAGGCACGTAGGTAGGAGGGTCGTGCACGATAAACGTTATCGTCCTTTATCGATAAAGGTGGGGTTCCTGTCCATTCACTCAAAGGGTGCTTTATTTGGTCCTCTGAAGACCAGAGAGAGGCAAGTTCCTAAATACTTCTCAAAAGTGATCCCCAATCCCAACTCCGAAAGGTAGTGAACTTTAAACGAACCCCATCCATTCTTGGAGGGCTAATCAGAAGACAGACTCCCAATTTAGCGTTTTCCCACTTCTTCAGTATCATGCACACACAGCTTACTTTTCACATGAGGGGCTGAAGAGCCATGGACGACTTCTTCACTCCCGTCAGCACGACGTACTTGAAAGCAAGGCCCAAAGAGGCCTTGTCACAAGATTCGAAACCCGCCGCGGCACCCAGATCGGCCACAACAACGGTCGACGAGGCTTCTTCTATTGAAACTGCTTTGGAAATTCTGAAGAACCAGCCGAACTATGATGCGCTTATATCCGTCCTTAAGTCACTTGACCATGGCCGCATTTCCGCAACAGGCTTCAGGCTCTCGAAGCCGAGTCCTGAAGCGGCGCAAATCATTCAGTGCCTCGTCTCAGAGATCGTGCCTAATTACTGGCCGGTGTTGAAGGAGAATGCTTCTTCTAGATCTGGGGTTCACGACCTGGAGAGCCCAGCGCATCTTGAGCTGCTCTTAAGTTGTCTGAGAAACGTCACCAGCCTCAATGCAATCATCACGCGATTGAAGGCGCTGATCCAGGAGTGCAAGGCGAGCGTCAAAGACGTGAAGCGTCCAGACCTGGCGCTCAACTTGAACGTCCTACTCGAGCTCTGCTCGGCCGTCCTAGGCAAAGACGAACACCTCGCCGCGCTGTGGGCTGCAAGCAGTGCCGGTCTGGATATCGCAGCGAAACGGCGTCCTATGGTACATGAGTTCATCGCTTTGATTTCTGGAGGGCGACTTGTGTCAGTTACGGCCGAGGCGGATGCTATTGCCAACCCGGACAAGACGGCTAGGTCCAACCTCTGGGTCGGCGATGGACAGCAATATAGCAGGTGGCTAGGGAGAAGCATCGCCTACTGGGCAAAATGCGATATCACGTCTGATGATATCAAAGTCTGTGCCGATGCTTTCACGAGATCTCTCCGCTTGGGTTACTCTGGTAGGGTCCCATTTTACTTCTTGGCTACCGGCAAACATATTGCTAATCTCTAACAGATGCTTTGATGAAGCAACTCATCCGTGATATGCTGCTAGGAGAAGAGGATGACCGCAATGCCTTCTTCAAACTGTTCGGCCAACTCTCCCAACTGGAGCAGAAGCGTGTCGTCTTTGCCGTTTTGAAGCACTTGTCCGAAGCGTTCCTCAACAGGTCGGATGACGCCGCGGCGCTCAAGTCCAACACGAACATATCTGCAGCTGCAGGCGTCATTGCGAGGCTGGTTTCAAATGACGAGAGCCGAAAGAATCATCTAGTCTCTTGGTTAACCAGTTCAACCGGCGCTGGCCTTGGCGACGCCATCGGGATCAGGCGTGCCGTGTTGGCAGTCCTTGCCCAAGACAGAGAGTGTATCAGTCTGGTTCTGGAGAAAAGTCTCAATCAGTTCGGGGACCAGCTCTACATAAAGCACTCTCCGATGCTCCAACAGCAAGCTCATGCTCAAGTTCTCCTTCTTAGCGCTAGCTACGTTAACAAACTCTCGCCCCTCAAACTAAAGATGCTGATGCGCTCGGCGAGCTACTTGAACACCGTCTCCAACAGAATCGGTGCCTCTCAGGAGAAGGCCAGGTTTCTCGGCATGGCCGTTGGTGAGGCACTTTCAAGCCTTATTGATGGTGGCGATAGCAAGTTGGACTTCAAGATGGAAGAGATGGGAACCGACGAGGCCAAGTCTTACAAAGACCTTGTAAAAGTACTGGACAGCGTCGGGCCTATCGATCCTCTCACCACTATCTCAGTAGTAGAAGAGAAGAAACAGCCCCTGGCACCGAAGCCATCACGTCCAAAGCCTGCCCCCAAGCCAAAGAAAACGGCCGCCCCCTCAAAGTTCATTATCCGAGAGGTCTCAGACTCTGAGAGCGAGGACGAATATCTCGTCCCGTACCCCAAGCCCGACGACGACGCAGAAGACTCAGACGAGGATCCTACCCTTGTCCGCCGCGACAAGCCCAAGGCCCCAGTCTACATTCGCGACCTCATCGCCTACCTCCGAGATACGGACAATTACGACAAGCAGAAGCTCGCCCTCACAACCGCCCCGCCCCTTATTCGTCGCAAAGCGAACTTCGGCACAGAAGTCACGTCCCACGCCGAAGAGCTTGCTACCCTCTTTGTCGGCCTCCAAGACAAGTTTGAGATTGAGAGTTTTTATGAGCTCCGCCTCCAGGGTATGATGGCTGTCATTGTTGCCCAGCCCCAGAAGATGGGCCAGTGGTTCGCAAAGACCTTCTTCGACGGCGACTACTCTATCTCCCAGCGTGCGTCCATCCTCATCGTGCTCGGCCTCAGTGCCCGCGAGCTCGCCGGCTTCGACACCTCAGAGTACACTGCCACCGCGTCCTTCCCCTCCAAACGCCTCCCCGAGAGAATGGAAGCACTCTACCTCGACCCAGCTGTCACCTCCAATCAGCTCGGTTCCTCATCAACCCTCAAAGCACTCCCTGCCAACGCCCTCGACTCTATTGCCAGCTCTCTCACATCTGCCTTCATGGCCCCCATAGCCGCCAACGCAGCCGACGCGACAGCCGGCCCGGACGCTCTCAAACTCTCAACCTTCACCTCCCGGCTCCAGGGTAAGGACGCATCAGGCAAGAAGACCGGCCTGCGCTCCATCCCCAACACGACGGCCTCGATGCTTGGCGCCTCCTTCTTCTTCCCCCTGACGGCGCGCTTCCAGCACGTCTTGCGTTCCCCGTCGCTCCGCGCCGGCATCTTTATCCAGCCGCACCTCCTCTCCCTCTACCTCAAGACGCTGGGCGTACTCGTCCACGCCGCGGGACCGGCGACTCTCGCCCTGCCGCAGATGACGGCCGAGTTGTGGGACCTTCTCCTCGGCGTGCGCTCCCACGTCGCCGGCGACCTCCCTTGCACTCACGCGCTGCTCATCGCACTGGCCGCCATGCTTGAGGTCAACGAGGCGACCGACATGCGCCGGCTGTGCGAGTCGCACCCGCGCGAGGTCGTCGAGACGCAGGAGTGGGTCAGCGGTGTGTTCAACGGCACGCGCGGCGAGGACGGTGGCGAGGAGAACGACGTCAAGATGCTCGCTGCTGCAGTGCTGATAAAGCTGCAGGAGGCGACGGAGAAGTATCGTGCACTGCTGCTTGGTGACATGATTGGCTTCCAATAGGGTATATGCTACGATCGAGATCGAAGAGGATGGGAAATCTTAAAGGAATGACTTTATTGTTTATAACAATGGTGCGACTGTGGCTTTTGATCTTTGAATCAAGACAGTAATTATACCCTTCAATCATCCAAAAGGATAATGCATGTCCCCCCCCCCCCATAAACCTATTCCCAAACGCCGTAAAGTGATGTAAAACAGCATACCTTCCTGTCTCCGTTATCCATGTATGCATACAAAACCAGAACCTGACGCCATTTCACGCCGCCTCTCCCATTAGATCCTGTCTTCCACCCTTACGGACGGGAAGCGTAGACAGGTATTGATTCGCATGGCTCAAATGCTCTCCTAGACTCATGGCCATCCTCCTCAGTTCCTCCTTCACGGCGTCCGCACTGGCCGAACCCTGCATTACTTCCACCGACGGCGGCGCGGGAGGGGGTGGTAACGGGAGCGTGCCGCGGTTCGTTGCGCGTGGGATTCCGGGGGGGATCGCCGGCTGGGCGGCCTGCTGGGGGGTCAGGTATTCCGGGTCCGAGTAGTCCGCGCTGTTGAACGACTGGTGTGTGTTGAGGCGCAGCCCCTGTTGGCCGTTGGGGGGCCGAACGGTGGCACTGGCCTCCGCGAGGGAGAGATCGACTAGACCAAGGTCGTCATCCTTCGGAATGCGGGAGGCGAAGTCCGAGTCGTCAGAGACATAGATGGAAGGCTCCCGGTTTGATGTGGGTACATAGATGGAAGGTTCGCGGTTCGATGCAGGGACGTAGATGGACGGTTCTCGGTTGGACGTCGGGACGTACAGTGAGGCGTGGCGCTCGAGGTCAAAAGGGTTGGCGAGACCGACGTCTGAACCGCTGACGGAGGCGGCGTCCGAGTTGGCCGTGGAGGGGCGGGTGAGCTCGGGCATGGGGTCAGCAAGGCCCATGTCGAGATCAATTAGGCTGCCGCTCGATATGCGGTTAGCCTGGTTGTTGGCCTGCGGAACCATGAGCTCGTCGAGGTCGATCAAGCTGCCGGAAGACTCTCTGTTGTTCATCTGAGAGTTCGATCGAGGGACCATCAAGTCACCGCCATAATTGGGGGCTGGGACAGGATCGGTCTGGTGATGGAATATTTGTGGCCGGGATGCTGAGTTAGGTCCAGAGCGATCTTCGTTGAAGGGGAATCTGGACATTTCTGGATTCGCAGAAGCTGGCGGAGCCATCGCCGGGAACTTCCAATCCTGCGTCCTCCTGTTGGGATTCAGATCTGCCGGGTCGCTCAGCGGCGGCTTGTTGAAGTCTGGCTCGTCTCCCATGTGATAATCGACAGAAACACGTCCACCGCCAGCTCTAATAGTGTTCATGTCTACAAAGTTGGCTAGGTCGCCGCCGTGAAGTGAGGCATCGAGGTCGATAAGGGACTCTCTGACAGTCATCGATTGGAGAGAATCGTCTCTCAAGGGAAGGTCTGAAGTGGGCGGGGGAATCGGCCTGCCGTAGTAGGCCCGAGAGTTATCCTCGTAATTAGATATCGTATTGGGATCAAAGACTTTTTCCAAGGGAGCTTTCATGGCGACAAGTTGCTGAGGTGGTGGCCTTCTCCGAGACTTCGGTTTGGCTCGCGACATCTCATCCAGAAATCCAGGATCGAACTCTACGTTTGAGCCATACACATCGTAGACTGCCTGGGCATCTGTGTTCTGAAAAACTTGCTGGTCGAAAGCCATGGTTGTGCTGAAATTCCACTCGTCGTTGGCCAGTGCGGTAGATGCGAGATCTGAATCGTTCATATCGGGAATACCCTGGGCTCCACCGGGAGCGAACAGAGATTTTCGACTGCCACCTTGGGACTCCCATAACTTGAATCCTCTTACTAGTAACGCCAGTGATGAAGCCGGGTACTGTTGCGCTGTGTTTGCGATGTAGGGGTGCTTCTGAACCTCTTCGATCGTGGGCCGTTTCGCCGGGTCCTCCTCTAGACAGTACGCTACTAGATCCTTCAACTGGTCGGAATACTGGTCACCGTCTAGTCGAGGTGTGTGAGCTTTGATGTAGTTTCCTAGTTGGTATACATCGATTCCTGCCATGACGTTTGGTGGAAGGCCGGAGGCGATCTCATACACCATCGAGCCGAAGGCCCAGATGTCTACCTCTGTGCCGTACGATGTGGATTGATCAAAGAGCTCAGGAGCCATCCAGTGAGGAGTTCCGATGAAGGTTGATCGCTTGTCGAATTTCGTCTCGATGACGCCGGCGACGCCAAAGTCGCACAGCTGCACTCCGCCGGCCTCGGTGACCAGAACATTGGCGCACTTGATATCGCGATGGATGATTCCTTGTCGGTGAACCCAGAAAACGGCCTCGGCAACCTCTCTGAGAATCGGAATAATCCATTTCTCCTGGAGGCCACCGGGCGCCGTCGGCTTCATGAGTGTGGCGACACTTCCACCAGCGCAGTACTCAGTAATCATCCACATGGACTGTCCGACTGGCAGCGCGTCGATGACATGGTTGATGTTTTTGGCGCCACTGTCACTGAGCAACTTCAGCGCATTGACCTCGGCCAGGAACTCCTTGAAGGTGTCGGCAAGCTTGGGGTTGACGGTGTCGCTCTCCTCGATGTCGATGATCTTGACCGCAACAAGCATGCTCGTGTTAATGTCGGTAGCTTTGTAGACGCGTCCAAAACTTCCTTTGCCGATGAGCTCATTGAGAAGGTACGGCGGCTTTTCTTGGCCTGCCTTGGCCACCTCCTCATCCACTGCGGTCTGCATTTTCTTTGCATCCTCGAGGGCCTTCTGCTTGGTCACCGAGAAGTCGGGACCCCTGACCTGGAGCGACATCTTGAGAGTGGTTACCGCCCGAGACGGCAGGTGAAAACAGACGCTACTTCCGAGATAATGCACAGGCAAAAGAAGGTCAAGAAACAACGCTGGAAGAAAACGAGTTTCTCTTGATGAGATTCCTGGATAAGTCGGGGTCTGAGAGGTTGAGGCCGTATCCGTAGTGCAATCTGATACGCCCGAGTTCTCAAACACAGGGGTAGGTAGTTGGGTACCGTGCAGGTGCGGGAGCAGGGAAGGTTCCAGCCGATCAACAGCCTAATTCTGTTAATCCAGCATATGCAGCTAAGCCACAAGACTCATGTGTATTATGCAATTAACGATCTCACTTCTGCTTCATATGCCACGGACGTGTTGATGGTTCATCGGTTCTTATTGAAAATAATCGGTGCGTCTAATAAGAGCACGAACTCCGATTTATGCGTAGACTATATGCGTTTTGAAAGTAATTGCTTCAGTAATTGTCATCTCATCTAGAAGGTATGTATCCACGTTGATCTCAGGGCGACCATCCAGCCTTCTTGTCTTCGGCTTCGTTGATCCTGCTTTTGTAAGCCCTTGGGCTCTCAAATTTCTTCGCTTTTCCATTCCATATGCCGAGCTTCTTCTCTTTAGCTTTGGCTTCTGCTGCTTTGTACACTTCTTCGCAGCCTCCCCACTCAACGCCGGACCTTGCTTCGTACGTTGTCGCGAGACCACGCTTGAGCATCTCTAACCCGACATCCTTCTTGAGAAGAAAGCGTCTGACGTAGACAGTTGCGACAACGCGATCGTACTGGTCACGCTTGTAGATCTTTGCCCAAACTCGTCTTTTCAGAATGTAATTAGTTAACCAGTCCAATGCTTCCGCAGCACCGGGCTGGCCTGGCCGACCAAAATGTGCCCCCTCTGGCGCGTCGATGCCGGCCAATCGCACCGGTATCTGGATACTTCTCATCAGCGGAACAGTCCCGGTATATCACTTGAATATTGCATACCGTCTTTCCCTTCAGCGCAGCTCTCGTGCTGGGCACCTTTCTCAGCCAGTCCCATCCCGCGAGTCTCCCACCCGGAGTGTGGAACATGTGGAAATTGTCGCCGTCCCCCACGCTGGTGACCCGGCCCAGCAGAGTTCGTTTTCTGAAAAGATTGGGCTGGATGTAGCCTACGTTGGGAAACCTCCGTAGATGAGACTGGTAGAACACGAATACCCCCAGCGATGCAACAGCAGTCAGGAAAACAGGAGCCCATTCCTTCGCGGCTCGCAGCGGCGGGTCAGGCTTCGGCAGAAGGTCGTTCCAGGACGTGGCCCTGCTTCGCGCGTCATCTTTGCCGTCCCCCTCAGTCTTTGTTGATGCGGGCGCTTTGACTGAGCTAGAAGAACCGAACGGCCATGGCATTTTCAGGGACTCCGGAGGAGCTCTCGGCCTGTCCTTCTCACCGGTTGTCTGCAGTTCTGTGTCAGCTGGTTGATTGAGGGCAATTGAAACGATTCTTTCAGGTTCGACGAAAAGTCATGGTATGATTCTACGGCTGGAAAATATGCATAGGTGCCGAACGCCATGATGTTTTGTACGAAAAAATACATTCCCTACCTCTTTGAAGCCAGCTGCAGCTCAAAGTGCGTTTGTAGAGCTGAGCTCACAGCTACCTCAATTGAGCATCCTTGCAGACAGTGTCTCTAACAGTGCGCACAGTCTATACTTCGGGTAAAATGAATATCCGAACCAATCAGCAAATTGGCAAGTCCGCTGATTCGCTGAACATGACGAGTCTACGCCGTACACAACTTCCAGTGAATCCCCCTCCATCGATAGCCGGCCATTAGCCATTGGCATAATAGAGAGGCTCAATTGGAGGCACGCATCCCCCTTGACCTCTTTTGAAGCCGTCTCTCTGCCCTTCAACCGCGATGACAGGCCTCTACCGACTCGCTGGCCGCAGCGCCAAGAGGTTATGTCTGCGCCCGGCAGCTGCCTCATTCGCCGCCCGACCTTTCTCGACTACCTGCCTGCGACGATACGCCGATGCCTCCCCCCAGTTTGAGCGAACTAGGCTCACGCCCGTTGCCTCCGATTTTTCTCGCCCTGTCGACCCCTACGGCGCCGGATCAGTGCACGATGGTTCCGCCGGGCAAATGTCGCGCGAGGAGAATGTCGAGGACCGAAAGATCCGTCACTACACTGTCAACTTCGGTCCCCAGCATCCTGCCGCCCACGGTGTGTTGCGTCTGATTCTTGAGCTTAACGGCGAAGAAATTATCAGAGCCGACCCCCACGTCGGTCTGCTTCACCGAGGTACCGAGAAGCTCTGCGAGTACAAGACCTACATCCAGGCCCTGCCCTACTTCGACCGTCTCGACTACGTTTCCATGATGACGAACGAACAATGCTTCGCCCTGGCTGTCGAGAAGCTCCTCAACGTCGAGATTCCTGAGCGAGCGAAGTGGATTCGTACTCTGTTCGGCGAGATCACCCGTGTTCTGAACCACCTGATGTCCGTCTTGTCGCACGCCATGGACGTTGGTGCCCTGACGCCCTTCCTGTGGGGTTTCGAGGAGCGTGAGAAGCTCATGGTGAGTTGGACATATCCCAAGCCAATTATGCGGAATTCTCGCTAAGCCGTTGGTTAGGAATTCTACGAGCGTGTCTCCGGTGCCCGTCTCCACGCCGCCTACGTCCGCCCCGGTGGCGTCCACCAGGATATCCCCGTCGGCTTGCTCGATGACATCTACCAGTGGGCTACTCAGTTCGGTGACCGAATTGACGAGACCGAGGAGATGCTTACGGACAACCGTATCTGGATTCAGCGTCTCCAGGGCGTCGGCGTGGTTTCTGCTGCTGAAGCGCTGAACCTTTCCTTCACTGGTGTCATGCTTCGCGGCTCTGGTGTTCCTTGGGACATCCGCAAGAGCCAACCTTATGACGCTTACGACCAGGTCGAATTCGATGTTCCCGTCGGTATTCGTGGTGACTGCTATGACAGATACTTGTGCCGCATGGAAGAGTTCAGACAGTCCCTGCGCATCATCCACCAATGCCTGAACAAGATGCCTGCCGGCCCCGTCCGCGTGGAGGATTACAAGGTCTCTCCCCCTCCCCGTTCCGCCATGAAGGAGAACATGGAGGCCCTTATTCACCACTTCCTTCTCTACACCAAGGGCTACACCGTTCCCCCCGGTGAGACCTACTCCGCCATTGAGGCCCCCAAGGGCGAGATGGGTGTCTTCGTAGTCAGCGACGGTAGCGAAAGACCCTATCGTGTTCACATTAGAGCCCCTGGATTTGCTCACTTGGGTGGCTTTGACCATGTGTCCAAGGGTCACATGCTTGCTGATGCTGTGGCGGTTATCGGTACGATGGATCTGGTGTTCGGTAAGTTCTCACAAAAGCCACCTTCAGATGACCTTTTGCTAATACATTTCAGGTGAGGTTGATCGGTAAGTTGGTTCAGAGGAAGGAATTTAAAATGACTGCCGGGAATATATTTCCTTTTGTGTACTTGTAGAGTGAAGAGACAGAGTATTCACGTAAATACCGCATTGCTCTCTTTTCTAGAAGAATCCGTCCAGACTTTGTGGAATGTAACGTTTCTTTGGTCTGTACAGCAACTTGTGGTATAGCGAAGTTGCCACAAAAATCATCCAAGAGTGTCTTGCATTTGTGATGTTGTACAGGTAGTCTAAGGGATCAGACGTGTATCATGGCAGCTCCATCATTGACGTTAAGAATACAAGAGATAATTTTACAGTAAGACTCTTTAGAAGAGCTTGGCGCCGGTGGAAGAAGCTTGGTCCATGAAGAACTTCTTCAAAGGACCCATAGCATTGACCGCGCTCAAGCCGATGGACCGCAAAGGAACCAGCGGGCCGCTCTCCACGGAGTAGAGCTTGTGGAGCTTGTCGCAAACGCCCAAGACGACGTGGTTTGCAACATAGCGCTCCGAGTTGTAAGGCTCTAGGGAGAGTGTCGTTCCCAGGTCTTGACCAGTGGAAACGGCGGTCTCAATCGTCTTGACCAAGCTCTGGACATCACCTTGGCCCTGGTTCAGCCCCTGGCCGGCCAGCGGATGGATCGTGTGCGCCGCATCGCCAACGAGAGCGACGCGCTCGGCGGTATAAGTGTCCGCATGGCGCAACTTAAGTGGGAAAGAGGCAACTGTGCCTTCTTGAACTCCCACAACTTGTTGGGGAATCGCCCGTTGGTCCACAGGGGTGTGCTCCAGTCTCCATGCGAGCTCTTCTGTCTGGCCCGACGGCTGCTGGTGCATGAACCTGATATCAACCGGGCTCAGCCGGAAGGCGGCGTTCACCATGGCAATGAACTCTTTGGCGGGAAGGTTCTTGAGAAACGCAGCGTTGGCGGGGGTCGTCGACCATACCAGCGTCGAGTAGTTACCGGGGAGGGGCAGCATGGCCACCGGCCCTGTTGGCAAGAAGCGTTGATAAGCAATCTTGTTGTGCTCGCCGCCCCATCCGTCTTCCTCCATCTGCAAAGTTGCGACAACGCCATGTCTTCCGTAATCCCAGCCACGGGCCTTGATACCAGCGAAGGTACGGACCGGGCTGTTCGCGCCGTCAGCTCCGACCAAAAGCCTCGCGTGAAGCTTCTGTCCGCCTGACAGGTGGACGACGGGCCACTGCGTCAAATCCAAGTCCTCTGTCTCTTCACCGAACCCGATGTTCTCAACCTTGCTACTATCGAACACAGAGACGCCACCCAGCTCGTCCAGGCGACTCAACAGACCCGATGTCAAGTTGAGGTTCTCGCACATGTAGGCAATGGTCTTTCCCGCCGATGCGCCAGCCGGCCAGTCGAACTCGATCCTCGCGCCGCTAACACCGTCCCATACCTGCATCTCATTGTAATCTTGAACGCGCTCTCGCCTCATGTGGCTCCATGCTCCAATGGTGTTCAGATACTGCGCGGAGGTCGGCGTGAGGGAGCTGCAGCGGTTCGAGAACCTATCGGATGGGAGATTCCAGGCGCGGATCTTGGAGAGATCTTGGGCTTCGACGAGGGCTACCCTGAGGCGGGATGTTACCGGATTGGCTCCTAAGGGATATCAGTACTCGGTGTATGACATTTCCAAGCCAATTGGGTCGTACGGAGAGCAGTCAGGAGGCTGAGGCCTGCTGGGCCGCCTCCCACGCAGACGACATCATAAATGTCCGGTTCCGAAGCCGAGGAGGAGGTGCTTGCGCTTGCATAAGACCGCCGGGTGTGCGTCTGGACCCTGCGAGTGCAAGTCTTGCAGACAAACCGAGGCCTCCACAGAGCCCGAGAAGCTGCCATGATTTCTAAGCCGTCGGAAGGCAGTTTCTGGCAGGTTAGAGGGTGAGTCTGGACCGTATGATCACATGGGACGATTAATCGAATGGATAGCTCCAAATGTCAGTGCAAGCTCGAAAAAATTCGCCACAACTTAGCCACAACGTCGCATCCCAGTCGGTTGGAACAGGCTTCCATGATATGTGGCGGTGCAGGGTCTGGTGGTCCGTGCTGATTGGTAGGGCGGCTCTCATCCCTGCAAAATGTCGTGAGGTCACCCCCTGTCTGCCTGCACAGGCTACCCTAGCTGTTTTTCGCACATGACCCAGCAGGTTGCCACAGCACCCAGAGCGCGGCAAGCGGGCGCTTTCTTGCGTCAGTGGGCTTTTATTTGACTTTCCATATCAACATCTGTCCACTAGGCGCATCTGCTGCACAACTTGCATCCTACACCACCGCTAGATCTGTTGCCCGCCTGTCAAGGCCGCAGAATCAAGGCCTCCAAAACCTCCGTGCGACCGCATTTTCTGCAAGTGCCAGCCGTTCCTTTGAAGGTCTGCGGTGTTCCTACAAAGGTGCTTCAAGAGCTGCCTTTGACATCACCGTTGCAAACAAAGTGTATCAGCCGCACGGGTTCTTCCGCAGGCTGCCCTTCCTTGAGCGCAACGTTTGATTTATTCTGCTCATCTTTCCCGCTCCGTTTCCTAGCATTCATCCAACATCAAGATCCAGCATGGACGACTACGAATACCTTCAGCCTGGGTTCGACCCCAAGTCGCTGACGGTGCCGCGTCTGCGATCGATTCTCGTGGCCCACGATATTCAGTACCCCGCCACGGCAAAGAAGCCTCAACTCATCGAGCTTTTCAACGAAGAAGTCGTGCCCCAAGCCAAGAAGATTCTGGCGAAGCAGGCCAGGGCGAAGAGATCGAGCAAGGGCATCGTGGACGTGGGAAGCTCCCAGGAGCCCGAATCTTTTGACGACTACGACTTAGCCCCTCCTCCCCCCAGAACGACTAGGTCTAGGTCCCCACGAAAGGCTTCTACTCGGATCGCAAGCGAAGAGTACGAGCATGAAGTGCCTGCCCCTATCAGCCCTACGAAAAGAAAGGCGCGAGCAAGCAGCCGACCACTGGCAGAGCCCGAACCCGAGCCATATGTCGAGCCAGCCCCGCCCAGCCCGACGAAGAGAAAGGCACGAGCAAGCAGCCGACAACTCGCAGAGCCCGAACCCGAACCTTACGTCGAGCCAGAGCCGCCAAAGTCCGTTCGTAGTGTCAAGCGCGTCGTAACTCCTCACATCAAGAAGGAAGAATCGGAAGAGGATTTCTTCAAGTCACGAAGGGAATCGGAATACTTCTCATCCGAAAACCCATTCCAGAGCGGTAGCTCGCCGGCTCCCATCAAGACTCCCGGAGCTGGGCGTAGAAGAACCACTGGTATCGAGGCTGCCCAGGACAGCTACAATGGTAACGCAAGACGCCGTACCGATGGTCACTACGCCGAAGAGCGACCAAAGTCGTCTCGGAAATCTCAGGCTTTCGAGGTTCCTGTTAGCAAACTCATGCGCGAGGACATCCCCAAGCTACCGCCAGTAGAGGCCACCGACATGGTCGAAGCAGGCGAGGAGTTCACTCCTGATGCTCAATTTGAGATGGAACAGGAGATGGCGGCAAGTGGTGAGGCGGCTCTGGCAGTTCGTCCCACGGCGCCTCCGCGCCCGCGAAGGAGTCTGGCCAAGCCGTTTTGGGCCCTCGCCGTGTCATTGCTGGGAGCTTACGGCGCCTGGTATCGCCAGGAGAAGATCGCTGTTGGATACTGTGGGCTCGGTCACCCCGCCACGCAGATCATCCCTCCCGACGTTCCGGTCCCCGAGTGGGTCGTTCAACTGGCCGAGCCGCAGTGTGAACCATGCCCTCAGCATGCTTACTGCTACGAGGACTTCTCTGTTCGCTGCGAACCCGACTTCATCCTGAAGCCGCACCCGCTTGCTCTTGGCGGTTTGGTACCTCTGCCGCCCACATGCGAGCCTGATGGCGAGAAGGTGCGCCGAGTCAAAGCCGTGGCCGACAAGACGGTCGAGGAGCTGCGAGAGAGGCGAGCGCAATTCGAGTGCGGCGAGTCGGCTGATGAGGCTGGGCAGACGCCAGAGAACCCAGCAATCAACGAAGAAGAGTTGAAAGAAGTCATCAGCTCGAAGAGAAGCAATAAGATGAACAAGGAAGAGTTTGACGACCTCTGGGTTGCGGCCATCGGGGATGTGAAGGGCCGCGAGGAAGTCGAAGTGGTACAGTAAGTCAACATCTCCCGGTTTTGCTCTTCGTGTGCTCGAGTGTATCCCCATTATCAAAATCGTCAACGCCTATTCTGACATAAGTACTAACCAGACCGGTTGTGCCCGAAGTAGAAAGGCCAATTCCACCTCAGTTTCAGACGCCTACCTATCGTCCTCCTCTCTCGCTCGCCTTCCGATCGGCTGCGCCCTCAAGCGCTCCGTCAGGCTCGGGCTGGCAAGACATCGATTCTCAATTGGATCTGTAATCGCTTTGGCTGTTAGTTTCTTTTACGTTCGGGCTCTTTACAGGAAGCACAAGGCGGCGAAGGCTCAGGTTCCAGCGCTCGTTGATCTGGTTCTGGCTAGACTGGCAACGCAAAAAGAACTTGGCGAGGAAGAAATCGACGATCCTTGGCTTTTCTTGCCTAACCTCCGCGATGACGTCCTTCGATCCGTGCATTCGCTCGGCGAGCGAGACCGCATTTGGACGCGTGTCAAAGCTGTGGTTGAGCAGAACAGCAATGTGCGTACCAGCCAGAGAGAAGGCCGCAGCGGAGAGGTTGGCCGCGCATGGGAGTGGATTGGACCTATCGCGGGGGGTAGCGCCAGACGGCGCAAGAGCGGACGCATGTCATTTGGAGCGGATATCAAGACAGAAGATACCCCTGAGGCGTCGGAGAAGAGAGCTGGCGCCCATTCGAAGTGGGAAGGGGGCCGGCCAATCTACTAAACGCTATGGATTATGCTTGAATGTGCGGTAGCGGGGGGCCAATGGGTTCTTTCGATCAGACTTCACGATCGCATGTAACATTTTCTTTGTTGTAATAACGTGTCTGACGCTACGGGAGGGGGCTCTGCTCTTCATTCACAATACCTTGCTCACGAGCTTTGGGATGGCTTCAGGGCGACGCGAGGAGGCGTTCAGGTCTGTCTTATTCCATGTTGAGAACAAAGTTTCCTTCCCTCCATTATCGAAAGAGAAGACAACAGGAAGATTGAGAACAGATTTATTCACTTTGGATTTTCCCTTAATTGGTCCGTTTTGAGCATGATTTTTCACGTTGCTTCAACCAGAATGTTTTGTTGGCTATGGCGGGGTTGTTATCGCTCCCCTGGCCCGTTGCTATGTTCGGGCGGAGAATGTCGGAACGATCGGAGTTTGAGGTGGAGATGGGCGCTTCCCAACACCCAGCGGAGAAGGACACCCGGAGGGGCTCTTGGCATTCAACATGTCAATGAGCGAGTGCACAAGTAGATAGCCGTCGAATTGCTTGATCATCAATCAAATGAGTGATACCGTCATCAGTTGACGTCCGCGGTTAAAGATCGTGAATCAATTGTCGAGTAAATGTTGTACGAATTAAACAGTTACGCGACACGTAGGCAGATGTCCAGTCGTTCTTCTCGAAGTTCTTGAATTGGCTAATGCACAGGTGTTTTATTGACACGCAAGGGAACCCCTTGGACAAATGAAATCTTCTCGCTCAGACTCTAGGTCGGGGAATCTATTGGGCCTTGGCAGAGACGATCTCTGGTGACACAGCGTGTTAGCAAATGGTATATCCCTAGAAGCCATCCGATCACGGAGGTGACGGCTGGAGACGGTGGGAGCGGCTTACTCTCGACATCAGCAACGCTCTGCTGGAGAATCTGCTGGAGAACCTTGGGGTTCTCAAGCTCCTTGGTGACCTTGGCGATGATGTTCTCGGCCAGCTCCTTCTGCTGGCGCTGCTTGACCTGGCCCTCGTAGCGGACCCAGGAGTCAAGGACAGCCTTGGCCTCGGCGGCCAGAGCGGTCTTCTGCTCCTGCTCGTAGGCCTCAGCCTCAAGCTTGGCGGTTTCCTATCGACGCCTCCGTTAGCTCTCCATTCCCTCCGAAGATGCTGCCTCAACCATCCGGTCGTCCGGTTCTTGGAAGCCCCTCCCATCAAAACGTCATGATCGGTCGTACCTTGGAAACCTCGAAGAGACCCTTGGTGATCTCGACGACACTAGCCATCTGCTGGACGTCCTCGATGCGGCCCTTAACAGCCTGGGTATGGTCGGCACGGGCAGAGTTGAGGATGCCCTTGATCTTGTCGGCCTGGCCCTGGGCCCACTCGCTGTACATCGGGCCTCCGTACTTGATCAGACCGCCCCAGACGGCGAGCAGGCAGAAAGCGACGACAGTCTCCTCATTGACGACGTAGTACTCGTTGCTAATGGCGTAGACGCTGAGGGCGGCGGAGGAGGACAGGATGGCGGTCTTGGAGAGCAGCGAGTTGCCGGGGAGGGAGTCGACGATGGACTGGGCCTTCTTCTTGGGGTCCTCGGCGGGGACGTTGGAGGCGTTGCGGGCGCCGGCGACCGATGCCGAGATGGCGGGAAGGGTGCGGCGGGCCAGAGTTGGCCGGAGGAGGTTCGCGCCTGTTCATCGAGAAGAGGGAGGGCTGCGCGTTAGCCGAGTCCACGTCCGAGTCCAGCTTCAATTGCGTCGTCGTGGCGGCCAATTGACACGCCTTGCGTCTGGGTAAGGGTTTCCGACGTACCGACGGCGCTTCTAGCCAAGCGGGACGCCATTGTGAGATGATCTGGGGATGCGCGTATTATCGACTTGAGGTCATTCGGAGCTTGGGAGGTTGAGAATTTACGCAGTATCCGCTAGCTCGGTTACTTCGTCGGTCACGTGTGCGGCGGAGTGGGGCGAAGGGGGGGCGTTTTGGCCAAGGTGTCTGGCCTGTCTCTGGCTGGCAGTGTTAAAAAAAATCCCATCTCATCGGGACCCGCTGTAAAACTGAGATTGGTTTTCGGATCGATATAAACTATCATCAACTCATCCAAATAAGTCGCCAAAAAAAATGCCTGCCAAACCGTCAGGCGACAGCCTGAAGAGGAAACGAATTTCCACGAAGGAAAAGTCGGAGAAGCGCGCCAAGTCCGAATCCGAGTCGGAACCCGAAAGCAGTGGCGATGAGAGCGACCCTCAGGCTGAGATCCTGTTGCTGGAGAATGGCATTCTGGAGTCCAAGAAGAACTACAACAACATTACGAAACTGATCCAGATCGCAAAGACCTTCGAGAATGAACCCGAGTCGGCGACCCTAGCGTCGGTGGCCCTGTGCAGAGTTTTTGTGAGATTATGCTCTGCCGGGGCCCTCGTCAAAAAGCACGGCATGGCGGAGAAGGAATTGGTTGTTGCTCAATGGCTCAAGGATCGTTACTTCGAGTACAAGGCTGTTCTCATCGACCTGCTCGGCGACGAGGACCTCGCAACAGCAGCGTTGACTTTGGGGATGCGGTGTCTCAAGGCTGAGGCGGAGTATTTCAACGATAGAGAGGACTACGTCGTCCCTCAACGTTCATTGCAGGACATGCTCACGAGTCTTCTGAACTCAGACAGCGACGACGCGCGTGTCGAGTTTGTCGAGAAGTATTTGAGTGAATATGATGATATTCGGTACTGCACGCTGAAAGCCATCAAGTATGCGTCGAGAAACCCCAGAGAGCCAATATATACTGACAAATTACAGGGCTATGGCTGATGCACCGGGCGACATGCCGCAAGATGAGCTGTTCGACGCTGCATTTGAGTTGCTATCAAACATTGGCAGTGTGCCGACAGAGCTTGAGAAGTTTTATATGGAGAAGCCCAAGAAAAAGACGCATAACTTCAACTCCCTACACCAGCACAAGAGGCAAGGCCAGGATACCTGGCTTGCCGTCTTGAAGTTGGCGACCACCAAGGAACAGCGCAAACAGGTTTTGGACATCATGTCCACCGAGATTGCGCCCTGGTTTATCCGACCGGAGTTACTAGCCGACTTCCTCACAGACTCCTACGATGCCGGCGGCTCGATATCGCTGCTTGCGCTGTCGGGTGTGTTCTACCTCATCCAGGAGAGGAACCTAGACTACCCCTCCTTCTACACGAAGTTGTACTCTCTCCTGGACCGCGACATCCTTCACTCGAAGCATCGCTCAAGATTCTTCCGTCTGATGGACACCTTCCTGGCGTCAACGCACTTGCCAGCCGTTCTGGTGGCGAGTTTCATTAAGAGGCTGGCGCGACTCAGTCTTAACGCACCACCCAGCGCCATCGTCTTCGTGGTGCCTTGGATGTACAATATCCTCAGGAGGCATCCGCTCTGCACGTTCATGATCCACAGACAGACTAGAGAGGCGGACGTCAAAGCCCTCATGGAAACGCAGGGCCTTAACGACCCTTTCTTGGCTGACGAGGCGGATCCGATGGAAACGCGAGCCATCGACAGCTGCTTGTGGGAGATTGTGCAGCTGCAGTCGCACTACCACCCCAACGTGGCGACAATTGCCAAGATCATCTCGGAGCAATTCACCAAGCAGTCCTATAACATTGAGGATTTCCTCGACCATTCATACGGCAGTGTAAGTAGACCCCAAATAACCGAAGTAAGGGGGCTTGAGACTGACTAGTTTCACAGCTACTTGAAGCCGAGATGAGCAAGCAGGTCAAGAAGCCACCGGTTATTGAGTTCCAGATTCCCAAGAGGGTGTTTCTCCCGAACGACCCGGAGTCCGGGGTTCAGGACAGTCTGTTGACGAAGCTGTGGGACTTTCAGTGAAGTCCGTAATAATAGCGTAAGACAAAAGGTGGAGGCTCCGTCCATCAAAGGTTCATCAACAGAATTTCCTGGCATGTAAATTGGCACTTCGATTCCGGGGCATGGTTTGGACAAAAGCATAGATGGTACCCCTAAAGTTAAGATATATCCACGGCGTCAATGCGTATGACTCCTGTTCACTAAAGGTGGCTCGGATAGTCCGTTTGTCCGAGTAACTAGATCGTTTCCATGCGTTCGTTCACATCATACATGACGAGTCGTTGAAATTTGAGAAGCCGCATACCCAACTAAGTTTTTCAGGTGGCAGGGACCTTGATAGGGCCAAGCTTTTCAGGCCGATGCGGGTGGTGGCACCTTTTTCTTTCCTCAACGTCCACCATCACACAGCGGGCACACCCCGTTCCGTGTTTGGAGAGTGGTGGGAAGCTGACTCATGAGGCTGATAATATACATCTCGTACTGCCGTGAATGCACAAACGAACATGGCTGGACTGAGCTCTCGGAGCCGAGTGAGCGCTGATTGCAGAATACACTGACGACTCCTGTCCTCGTTCCTGCTGATCCAAGTCATTGCTACCGTTGGCATTGTTGTAGTTATAGATCATGTCTTGTCGACATTGGCGGAATACACAACGGACGGTGGCAACCCCAGAGATGGGCATCCCCCGTCGCTTGTCCGGCAGGTTCACCTCACGATAACTCCCAAATGGCAAACCAAACGAGAGATATGTCATGTCATCCGGTGGGTAAGGGTTGTTTTCGCTTTGTGGCGTCGTACAGTCGATCGCCATGGCCTTGAGGATCCGCGCTGCCGAGATTCCGTATCAAAGCTTGAAATTTAATGCCGCTTCCTCCCTGGGCAAATGCTTCATCAGTCATGTCTTCGCAGACGACCACAGGTCGACATAGTAAAGCACATTCGTCTGTCATCATCTAGCTCCCACAGCAGCCGCTTCTGTCCATGTGGCACACCTTTCGGAATTCCCACTTTCGGACGACTTTGGCTCAGGCACCTTGTGATGCTGGAGATTTTTGCCGTCTTTGGTGTGGACAGCTCCGGGTACTCAGGCTTCGCCGGCCGATACCGGTGGACACATGCTTCACAAGGCCCTACCAGACCTCGAGACAGCACGTCGCCCTCAGATCCCAGGAGTCTATATTTGAAGCTCGTGTGCCCACCTGCCCAACGCAACCAACATCGAGCGGTGTACCCAGCCGTCGTGCAGCCCCGGGTTGAGTGATCCAGTTTAAGACGGCTTGCACCGAGGAAGTCGGTGGAGGCAGCCTCATGCGTCAGGGAAGAGTGTGGGCAGGGAGGAACACCTGGAGACAGCGCTGCGCAACACTGAAGGGATCCATGGATGGCCCGTTCTAGCGGGCTGGCCCTGGCCACAGGCCCACTGCAACTGCGGGGATGACAGCTCAGCGTTGGCTCACTGCAGCTGGACGCCTGTGAATCACCACCAGAAAGACCGGCGCAGGCCAATCCTCGGGGTGGCTGGTGACAGCCAGTAGCAGCGAGGCCAGCCGCTCCCGGACCTCCCAGCGGCCAATGGAGCCAATGAGGCGGGGCCCAAGCAAGGTGGGTGCTGGGTCTGGTTGCGCCAAAGTCAGCTTAGCCTCTGAGGGGCGCTGGGTTGTTCCAGTTTCCCACTGACATCACCGAAAGCAACGGATGCATCGGTTTTATCTCCAATTCCTATTCGACCGGCAGACTTTTTCTTCCAGCAGCCCGGGTGTAATGTTGACAGAATCGGTGCCTTACATACCTTTCCGCCCGCCTCTGCCAATCGCTCCTTACCTTAACACTGAACTCGATATTCTTTCTTCTTAGCTCCACTGCCACGTATCGTTGTCGTGTGCTTGCACCTTTCAACCCTTGCAAAGCTACCGAGGCAGACATCGTCCTTCTTATCTCGCTGCTACTATTGAGCTCTCTCCCGCCCACTCCACTCAAAAACAAACACAGCTGCAATCACCCCCGTCCACTGCAGTCCTCCTTCACGTGGAATCAGCCCCATCGCCACCAAAACCCCAGCGTCGGCCCACGCCTAGTCCGCGTCTACTCGACGCCGACCCACGGCACCATCGCATCGCGTACATAAGCGTTGCAAGGAGACGGTGTGGCATACTCTCATCATGTCGGGCAACCCGTTCCAACCCTTGGCTGCTCAATTCCAGACGCCAACATCTCGAAGACACTCCAATGCGCCAGCTTCCAGCTCGGCAGCGCCTGCACCGCCGGTAACACCTGGCAACGGTAACGGGAATGATCCGAACGGCCAGAATCACCAGCCTCGTCGGCGAAAGAATCACCGTGGCGGAGGCAAGAAGAAGCGCAGTCGGCGCAAGTCTTTCGCAGTCTTACCTGAGGAGTCGCACGACGAAGCCCCAGAGCCTGCACCCGAGCGAGGAGAGTTCTACATCCATCGTTCTAATTTGAGCAATACCAGCATTGAGAGCGAAGCGCTATTGGATCACAGGTGAGTTTCCTGGCGCCCTACTTCTGCCCTGTCTAGGAAACAAGCTTACATCAAATCTCAGGGACCAGCAACCGCTTCGTACTCGCAGGCCCTCTATCATGACGCCTTCCGGACCGTTCTCCACGACAACGCCACAGACGAGTAGCAGACTACGCAACGCATATGTTGGTGACAGCGCCGAGGACGGAGACCAGTCCTGGGACGAGGGTGCTCCCCTCTTATCCAAGTCAATTCAGCGCACCGCGACCGCTCCTGTGTTCCCTGCATACGGCACGAGCGACCCTCGCCAGCGAGTGAGCCGACGCGGATCTAGCCGGTCTTCGAGGACAAAGCTCGCGCCGTCCTACCCTGGCGACAGCTACAACGTCAACTACCCTCCATCTATGCCCGGCTCACCGCAGTTTCGACCTTCAGATCCGTTGAACCTGAGCTTTGGAGATGTCATGATCCATGACGACGAAATTAATATCCATGCGTCGCCGCGTGGCGGAAGCCGCAGGGATAGTCAGACAACGCACTCCGATGATGGCCGGATGGACTCATCTCCCGATATGGCACGGAGAAACACCATCGCCCTGACAGCTCAGGAAGACGTCTGTTTCCCGAGCGGGATATCCGAAATCGGAGAGGAGGAGATGCACCCGCAAGGCCCCACGGACAAACCACGACCAAGACGCCGTCGCCGACGCTGGCCGGATCTGGCTATGCTCGAGGAATGGAGCCGATTTGAAAAGGAGGGCCGCACAGACGAGAGGCGCGTTAAGCGTATTACCGAGCCGCAGCTGATCAACGGGCGTCTTCGTCCCATCACCCGAGAGTGGTACCGCGCCGAGGAAGACTCGCCGTACCGGTTTACCTACTTCAATGAAGAATTCCAGAGCACCATCCACAGCCAGACAATTTCAGAGCTCGTGCAGCCTGGCGGGAACTTCCAAGAGCTGTTCATTCCTGAGCCGCGTCTTCTCTCTGATGATGAGAGTGAGGACACTGATGAGGACGGCGACCCGGCCCCGCTATCTACCGTTACCACCCACCATTCACACACCGGCCAGAATGGAGAATCTAGAGCGCCGACGCGGCAGCCGTCTCTAGCAAATGCCCACTCGAGTCAGGAAAGGAAGGATGGTGTTGCGTCTCCAGAAAAGACATCTGGAGGTAGTTCGCGGGCCGGATCCGTTCATCGCACACCCACGGGTCTAAGGTCCCCAATCGTTGGCAATCAGATCACACAAACACCGGAATTACTTGTCAAGACCCCGAAGTATGGCGAGAGGCCTGTGTGGTGGCTGGACGTCCTCAGCCCGACTGAGGCAGAGATGAAAGTGCTCTCCAAAGCTTTCGGTATCCACCCACTCACAGCCGAAGACATCATGGTTCAGGAGGCGCGAGAAAAGGTTGAGTTATTCCGACACTACTACTTCGTCAGCTATCGATCGTTCGATCAAGACCAGAACAGCGAGGACTACCTTGAACCTGTCAACATGTATGTTGTTGTCTTCCGCGAGGGCGTCATCAGTTTCCACTTCTCCATGACGCCTCATCCCGCCAACGTTCGCCGACGAATCCGCCAACTCAAGGACTATCTGATTGTTAACTCCGATTGGATCTCTTACGCAATCATTGACGATATCACGGACGTCTTCGTGCCCCTGATCCAGAACATCGAAGATGAAGTCGACGATATTGACGACGCTATCCTGAAGCTGCACTCAAATGTTGAAAGCTCCAAGGATGGTATGATTGACGAAAAGGCGAGCAGTGTGGGAACGGCAGTAGGATCCGAGGGCGACATGCTTCGGCGCGTGGGTGACTGCCGCAAGCGTGTCATGAGCCTGTACCGTCTTCTAGGAAACAAGGCGGATGTTATCAAGGGCTTCGCGAAGCGTTGCAATGAGCGCTGGGAGGTCGCTCCAAGGTCTGATATTGGACTGTACCTGGGCGATATTCAGGATCATATTGTGACGATGACGTCCAACTTGAGTCACTATGAGAAGTAAGTTGTTGCGCTATGGCACATTGCAGGAAGCCAATCTAACCACAGAAATCCTAGGATTCTTGCTCGGTCTCACGCCAACTATCTTGCGCAAATCAATATTCGCATGAACGAGCGGCAGGAGCAGACAGCCGACGTGCTTGGCAAGCTGACAGTGTTGGGTACCATCGTGCTGCCTATGAACATTATTACTGGTTTGTGGGGAATGAACGTCTGGGTACCCGGTCAAGAGTATGAAGGTGATTTGAAATGGTTCTGCGCAATCACGGCAGGCCTCATAGCTTTCGGCTTGGCATGTTACATGATTGCGAAGCGGGTTTACAACATTGTATGAAGAGAGTGCATTCGTCAGGACTGACCACTGGAGTTGGTGTTCGGGGCCAAAAGCATGCAATACAAAGGTAAAAGGTATTCAGTCTAGATTGGTGCATTCACAAATGGTAAACGGAACATGTGTCTGTACAATTCATTTCTAATGTCAATTTCATGTATTCTATCTACTATGTACTGACTGACATTGAAACTCGGTTTCTTGTTCATGGCCACTTCACCCCTAGATGTTGGGGTTTCCTATCCCTCGTTGACACAATGACTCCACAGTTGCTCCAAGATTCCCTTTTTCCATTTTCTGCATGTCAGCCAGTCAGTGTAAGAACCGATAGCGGCGAAGGTGACATAATGAGGCTGGTTGACTTTGGCGTCATGCACTCGGGACCCAGATGCATGATGCGAGCCCAATCACATCCCCGGATCGTCACCCGCAGGAGGGAATAGGCACAGTTGTGCTCCAAAAGCCTCCTCAGCTGAACCGCAGGACGTACAAGAGTTAACCTTGCGCCAGTTTGCCTCAAGGCACCTTCACCCGGGCATTTTCCCTCAGTCATCGTCACCGCTATTCTTATCGACTTCACAGAGAGCCGGGGGGCCCTAATATCCCCCTTACGGCGGCAGTTAGCCGACAGACGGGTCAATTGGTATGTAGACGCGATGGTGCAGTCATTTTCACCGTCGCCTTTTGGCAGCTGTGGCGGACAGCAGCCGTTTTTTACGTTGAAGGTGCGGACGCATGGGTCGAAGTCCCCGGACGACCGTCGACTTCATGGAATCAAGAACCAACCCTCTCCCAATGGTGGTTTCTCGGGAGTACACTCGCCAGATAGCAAGGCAGCACCTTCATTGAAACAAGCACCCTCCAGCCCAGTACCAGCCTCGGGGAATGCAACGGGCATTCGCCGCTTTGAACTTGGTTCTCACAAACCCAAGCGTGCAGAGAATGCCAATACGTCGAATAAGTTTACGAAGGCTCCTGGCAGAATAGACGAGAGCGATTCTCGCGCGGATTCGGGCGATTTCAAATATGAGCGGTGTTTCTTTAAATACGACGGCACCTGCTCGCCATCAACCAGGAGCGAAAGCGATCCCGTTTCTCGCCCCTCCACACCTCAAGCAGTCCCAGGGGGCTCGGAAGCAACAAGCTTGCACAAAGTTAGGACGTTACCTCTATCGAAAGTTCAGGCCAAAGAAGACCTGGCGAAAATGCACCGAATTCCCGAAGGTTACTCCCTCAAGAATTGGGACCCTGAAGAGACGCCCTTACTTCTTCTCGGCTGCGTCTTCGACTGCAATTCATTGGGTAAATGGATCTACGACTGGACGGTCTACCATCACGGCCCAGGGGCGTCAAGTTCAGATATGGCTGGAGAACTCTGGCTTCTTCTCATTCAGCTGGCCAGGAAGGTCAAGCTATCGGAAGAGACCGTCCGTCTCATAAGCTCAGATGAAGATCGCGAGATAGTGTTGGACTTTCTTGAGTCCGGCGACCGGCTGATAGACAAGCTCCGCGAGCTGCTGAAGGGGTGCGAACGACCTATGCTTAAAACCGTCCGGAAGAGAGATTCACGCCTCGGCGTTAGCGCCGGGGTCGAATTCGTGGAAGCGCTCTTTGGTCATGGACAAGAGTTGGGCAGGACGGAGCGGTTCATGCAAAGCGTGCGCCTCTTTAACTTGCGCTTCGACGTCAACTGCGGAGAAATATTGCAGAACGCTGGGCGTCGGGCAGTCATATCATCTCTGGAAGAATGCATCGCAGCCTGGGAAGGCTGTTGTCCCGTCATCGCCGGCTACATCCGAGGAGCAGAGTTCAGAAGACACGAGCCCGGTTGATGAATTCTCAGACGACACCCATGGCGAGAGCCCTGATTCCACGACTAGTATCGACACCGAAAGCACAACCTTTTCGGACTTCTCCGAAGGGGGGAGACTTGACACCAACCACCGATTTTACCCGGAGATTGGCACCCTCGTCAAGATAGCCGTGGCAAGATTTGATGAATGGATGGCATGCCCCCAAGACGACGGAGGAAAACGTGATTCTGCGTCACGGAGTTCAGGAGGCGGGAAGAATCCCTCTACGGGGTCTAGGAGAAAGCCCAGGGCCCAAGACGAGGAAGACGCCCGGAACCCTAATGAGGGATCATCTAATGACGGTAACAAGCGTCATAAGTCAAGGGGCGACGCTGAGGAAGAAGAGAGCGAGGTCTGTCTGGCCTGCCCGTACTACAAATCAGACCGATACAAGTACAGCGACTGCCTCAAGTACCGCCTCAAAAGGATCAAAGACGTCAAGCAGCACCTGAATCGGGTGCACAAGCAACCGCACTACTGCCCGAGCTGCGGTCTCGAGTTTGACACGCAGACGCAGCAGATGGAGCACTCGCGCGTGCAGCAGTGCCGGATTCGCGACTATCCGCGGCCCGACGGCGTGACGCAGGACCAGCGCGACGAGCTCTCGTTGCGGGTTGACCGCAAGATGGCACGCGGCGAGCAGTGGTTTACCGTGTGGGACGTGGTGTTCCCGGGGCGGCGACAACCCGGGTCGCCGTTCGTCGAGACACACGTCCACGAGGTGCTGTCCGGCGTCCGGGAGTACTGGCGCGAACAGGGGCCTGAGATCATGGCGGTGTACCTCGGTAACCGGAGAGACACGATGACGAATGAGGAGAGGACCCTGAGCATGATCTCGCTGTCGGCTTTGGACGACCTCATGGGCGTCTTCATCGATCGCTGCTTCGAGAGTTTCTCCGCTCCAGCGACCCAGAATCAAGGGGCCGGCTCCGAAAGCGTCTCGGGGAACCCGTCAACGAAGACAACGACGGACGAGGGGATCGCTGATGTGAGGTCGGTTTTCACTTGTCGGGACGCCGGAGAAAGTCTGGGGTCGTTTGTCGGTGGGATCCCGCGGCCTATGACAGTCACCGCTGAGGCCATCCCTGCACCCGTTCCGGGCCATTTCACGTTTGGTTCTGATAGCTACCCGTTGGGGCCGGGTGTGGTGGACCAGGGGGATTTGGAGTATCTGGCAAATATCGACATCAGTGCCTTATGGGGGCTTCAGAAGTGATTTCTCTGCTTAACTAGATATACAAGTCGGGGCGACAGGAGCCTCTTGTATAGTATATATATACCTACTTCTCTGAAAGCTACTGAACTTGTTTGTATGAGATAGCTATAGGTGTGGGTGGCAGGCGCATTTCGCCCCCCTCAAATCGAACCGTTTACTGTATAAGAACTAGTAGAATAATAGTCGACCATTTCGTGTCACAGGGAATATAATTACTTATCCCCAGGTCATCGATGATCCAAGCTAAGCTTGGGTAATATGATCAAACAGGGTCAACAATACTCAGAAAGAAAGTCCGTTGGTCGCATTGCTTCGCAGTCTGGATGCCAGCCTTCAGTGCAAATGGTGCAGAACTACCGTTACAGAACACGACAACTTGGACAGGCATCAAGACAAACAATGGGACGCCGAAGGCGTATATGATCTTTATCGACTATAGGAATCAGACCTCTTTACCAAGCCACCCAAACTCCACTTTGATGCACAACGCGTGTGAGAAATTCAGCACATATAGACTACATACATCCCCATCTATCGTACCCCTTTTACAGGTCTTTCGACCGCATCTTCTTGAGACGCAGTCCTCCCTCAAAGACACCACGGTCAACAGCAGCGGCAACGGTCAGAGTTCCACCAATAATGGCGCAGAGACCGGTCAAGAAACCAGTGAAGGTCTTGGCACGCTCTTCGCGGTTGATGACCTTCATGGGGGAGATGTCCTGAGGTCGTAAGTTAATAATTGTCGTGGAAATAGGGGAGAATGACACTTACGTAGGAGAAGAAGACACCCGGGATACCGCCGCGGGAGTGGAGGCGCTCTTGGTGTCCCTCCGCAGAATCGTCGCCGCCCGCCAAGCTACGCTTATGGCTCGTCACGGAGTACTGGTGAGTCTCGACACTACCGTCGCTGCCCTGGCCGAGAAGACCGAGACCGGAGCTCTCGTCCTCCTGGTAACTGGTAGACTTTTGCCAGTTGAGGGCGAGGTAGGAGGTGGGTACGATCTTGACAAAGTACATGAAGTTGAAGTTGGGGTCGTCGGTCTCCTGGTGCGTGTTATCGAGAGGGTTACCATGGTGGTTAGTCCAGGCGTAAGCGCGCTTCGTCATCTTCTTGGTGACGGTGTCGGGAAGCTGGGGACCGAAGCGGAGCGAGTGGACGATGTGGGTGAAGTCGTGCTGGGCGTCGCTGGGCGTGTCCCAGTAGTTCTTGAGGTCGTGGACGTGCATGTTGCCGTTGCTGAAGCTGCGGCCGGGGGCGAGGTGGAAGTTTCCAACGACCTTGTTCACGCGCAGGCCGCCCTCAATGCGGCAACCCTCCTGGCGCTGCTCCTCCAGCCTCTCGGCGTAGTGCTCGCGCGTGCACTGCTCGACGTTCTCACCCTTACCGAACGCCCACGAGGCCTGCGCGTACGCCTCCCTGACTTCCTCGCAGGTGTTGCAGCAGCCGGGCTTCTGCGCGTTCGACGGCGCCGGGGCGCCGTAGCAGGGGCCGCAGTAGTTGGGGTCCAGGTGCTCGGCGGCCTCGTCGCGGGAGTGGCTTTTCGGGTGTCAGTTTTCGATGTCGGGTCGGGGCTAATTCAGGGGCAACTCACAGGCTCAGGGCCTTGACGTCAATGACGCCGCCTCCCTCCTTCTGAGGGCGGAGACGAACCTTGTTGACGCCGTGCATGACGCCATGCTGCTGCTCGCCAGAAACATCCATGACATCGAGGGTGAGAAGTTCGCAGGGCATCTTGGGGAAGGTGATGTTCAGGTGGATCTCCATGCGCTCGCCTGTACCACGCGCGCATTAGCTCCCGCCGTCCTAGAGTGTCCATTAAGATTCAAGCATGGGCGTACCTCTTCCCTGGTCCACGATCAGCTCGGGGTGAATCTCTATCCTCCGGTAGTCAGCCCATTCTCCCCAGGCCAGCCAAAGAACGACGATAAGCGACACAATGGTGACAATTCCGCCGGAGGTGGTCCGAATGCGCGCCTCGTCGACCGTCTTGGTGAAGGCGTCAAGCCTCGTAAATCTCGACTTCGCCGGCATGTTGGACGTCGGGAGGGGAAACAGCTGTCGATCTCTGTCACAAGTTGCGTACAGCCTCGCGGGCCTTGTGAAGGGTCGAGCAGGGAATAAGCAAGTCTGCGATCTCGCGACGATATGCGCCAAGTGAAAGGAAAAGAGTGGCTGTTTTGAAAAAAGGGTAAATTCAAGACGTGAAGAACCCCGCTTGAACCATGGAGAAGAGAAGGAATTCAAGAGGCTCTCACCAACGTTGCGGCAGCTGTCATGGAAGGGAATGTCGGTTGAAGCAAAGGCGCAAGTAGAGGCCACCTTCACTTATTTTCTGGCCACGCAGCCCATCAGCTTCCAATTGCGCTAAATGCGCGGCTCGTCAGGGGTCCAGCACGGGGCAGGTGGGTCCCCACCCCTGGGTAAACGTCGGCCGCCGACCAATGGAAGATGCCGGACGGGTGTCTGGATTCTTTCCAGAATCGGATGGCCCGTGCTCAAGCTGCGCGGCCCCGCTGTAAAATCCCAGCCTGGCAACCAAGGCTGAGGTTCCAGTCTGATCTAGGAAGTAGCAACCTTTGACGAGAAACATCGAAAGTCGCGTCTTCGGCTTCGCGCTTTAATATCCAGAATCGAGTAACGACCCGCGCTGAACCCCGCCGAGACAACAAGCTTATCCGCGCATATCCTCGACTCGCGCGTTTGCAACCTCACACCGACCCGCGACAGACTATCAAGCGAACCGGACCATTCGAATCATCTCGGCGTGTTCCTCGGACCAATACCAACATGTCGAAGCCACCTTCTAAAGTGGTTTTTGTGGGAAACATTCCCTATGGTACGCCCCCATGCTGCGTGCCGAGGAACGGCGCTAATTACCACAAAAGGCCTCTCTGAGGAGCAGATCACCGACATCTTCAGCAGTGCCGGCAAGGTTCTCAACTTCCGCCTCGTCTACGACCGTGAGACCGGACGGCCAAAGGGTTTTGGCTTCGCAGAATACCCCGACAACGGTAATTAATTATGTATTATCGGATGGGAACCATGGCTGAACTTTTGGCACAGACTCCGCTGCTTCAGCGGTCCGAAATCTCAATGACTACGAGATCATGAATCGGAAGCTCAGAGTTGACTTCTCTAATGAAGGGGGCAGCGATGTCAATGACGACAACCATGGACACGTATGTTTGGAATCATCACATCAACGCCGAGGCCATGGAGAAGGTGCTGACATTTGAAACAGGGTCGAGATGGCGGCAGCGCCTTCCACGCCTCGAACGGTTACAACCCAGCCGCTGCCCCGGCGCCGTCGAGCACTCTCCCTCCTCTCCCAGCCGGCAAGGAGCTCCCGCCTAACGTCACAGCCACCGATGCCATTTCTCGCACTCTCAACACGCTTCCTCCCTCTCAGCTCCTGGACATCCTCACGCAGATGAAGGCCCTGGCCTCCACCGACCCTGCCCGCGCGACAGAGCTCCTTCAGCAGGCACCTCAGCTGGCCTACGCCGTCTTTCAGGCCCTTTTGCTGATGGGTCTCGTCTCCCCTGAGGCTATTCATTCCGTCATCGAGCCCGGCAGTGCGCCGCCCGCGGCCCCAGGCTACCCACCCCAGCCCGGCCAAGGCTTCCCTCCGGTCCCCGTGCCGGGCGCCAACAACACACCGCCCGTCGCCGGCACGCCGTACGCGCCGCCCCCGCAACAAGCGAGCTACGGTGCCCCGCCCCCTCCCCAGGCTGCGGCAGCCGCTGTGCCGATGGGCCAGGACCCCGACGCTCTGATGAGGCAGGTTATGGAGCTGCCGATGGAGACGATCAACATGCTCCCCGAGGCGGAGAGACAGCAGCTCCTGGCTCTTCGAGCGAGCTTTGGTGGCCAGAGGCGATGAGCGTCCTCAGCCGTCCTACGCATGTGCGAACTTAAACTTTCGGGCCTACGCCTTGGCTGCGCCTGGAATCGCACAGAATTGTCTTGTTTCGGTGGAAACGCCGGCAAGCTGCAACCGGCTATGTCAACGATTAACGAACGATTGCTGTTTTAAACAAAATACGGAGCCCTTGGGCGAAGCCACAGAGTTTCTCGATATGGAGGTGTCTGGTCCTCGATAGCATCCAGGCTATATCGCACATGGGAGTCTAAAGATGGACTTCTTTTACCCCGCAGACGGGCACGTACGCGTCTGGCCTGGTGGGCGTGAGGCGAGGGGCAAAAAAACACGAAGCTATTCTTGGAGACCACGTTCTCGTAGGAAGGTTGCCACTGAGGGGCTCCCAAGGAGGGGCACGAACACGAGCACCGGTTTTCAGCTCGGACTGTGACGCTACCTCTCCAAATACCCATGATCACTTTTTACCCCGACGTCAGCAGGCCGCTATCAATCTCGCGATAACCTCACCGGGCAACCAGAGGTCTGAGCCTCGGTAAGCGTACGCCTTATCGCGGCGAGGCGCGGCATGTGGGGAGGTCGGAAGGTGGCGTTGGCGATGGAAGGCGTGTATTTTTTTTCCCTCTTTCCTTCGCGGCTGCGCCTCTTCCCGGGCCGTCCAAAGCGGGGCCTGACTGGGAGGGGACGTGGAATCTCGTTTTTGCTTCGTTGGGAACAAAAAAGAATACATGCCGGTAGACCACGAGGACAGAAAAAGTCTAATAATACCACGATTGCTACCTAACCTTGAACGCATCAGCTGGGCTGTAGAGTGTAGACTACGTGATGTGCGCCTTCGGACAAAGGACAAAGCCGGTGACGTCGGCATTGGGGGTGAAGTGTTGTGTTGGTTGATCGCCCCGGGAGGGCCTGCTCCTGGTCCTGCTGCGGATCCTCCACCCGGACGACTACGACAAAGCAAACCGCCATTTTTAGTAATAGTCGCGAATCTTGTTGTCGCTGCTTGCCGTCTGCGAATCCGTCTAAAACGGCACACGGGATGAGTTGGTATGGGATGGAGGGATTCCTTCCCAGGCAGCTAGGGAACCTTGGACGACAGAGAAAGGGCAGGTTGTGGCGATGTAAATTTGACGCTGACAAGCCAACTCTAAAATCGAGGAAGTTGCCTGCTGCCGGCCCTACAAGGCGGCGAGACAGAGCGGCGGGGGGCTGATGACTGGCTGGGGGCCACACGGTGTTTCCGGTGTGGTTGGATGGGGTTTTTTTTTTTTTTTTTTTTTTGCTTTCTCTCTTTCTACTCGTCTCAACTCTGTAGAGGAAATGCTATTTGTTAGAAACATGGGAAAACTTGATTTTTTCAGAACCCCCAAAACGCTATGCTATTGTCTTGCGGACCCCCTCTTTACTCGTGTGAGGCAGATTCAGGGTTGGCACGAAGTTCATGCGTCGCGGGGTTTGACGCCGCCCCAAGCAAGTCGGCGGCGACAATTGTGGCGGCGACAATTTGGGGGGCTCGGTTAAGGAATTGCGGGTTGAGGACGTGTTGCTTCAATGCTGTCGTCGGTGAGAGGACGCGAGCGTTCATGCTGCCAAGAATGAGGCTTCTGGTCGTGCAACCTGTTTTTCAGAACATTCAGAAGCCTGCAGCCGGGCGCATCTTGTCAGTCGAGGGCCGGTGGCTTTGTTGACCGTAGCCCAATTGGGGGCAAGAAAAAGATCAGACGGGTTGCATGGTTGGGCGGGACGGGATGGGATGGGATGGGATGAGTCGGAGTTGGGACGCAGTCTAAGGTCTGAGGTCATCGTGCGCCAACCTGCGCGGCGCGGCCGCTTCTAGCCTCTGCTCTCCAATTGCAGGTTCGAAAGCCCAGTTCGCCACAGTCGAGTCGTCCGAATGGGCCTTGTGCAGTGTACCAAATGGTGAGGGTTCTCGTATTAAAAGTTCAATAAAGGTGGCACCCTCTTGCGATGGTCCCATTCGTGCATCTGAGTCTGCACGAAACAGCCACATGTCTCGCAGACGCTGCAGGCCCAGTTCAAGAGCAGCGCCGTTCCTGAATCTAGCACTTGCAAGCAAGGGATGTGGAGGGGGGAAAAGAAACAGAAACAGAAAAATACAAGGGAAGATAATTGGGGTCGTGTCAGTAGACGTCAATGGGCAGAAGCTCGCATTTTGAAAGTGCGCCACAGTCAATTTGCGTTACAAAAGCTCCTTGTCAGCTCCAGGTACAGCAAATATTTTTGACCACACACATGTCAAGGCCAGAACAGCAATGAACCGGGGCAGCGCCGACGTCCAGCCATTGGCTGCAACAACATAAAGCTGTAAAATGGGTTCATCTGAGAGAGCCCTCGGAGGAATGAATGAACAGGCGACTGGCGCCCAGCCGGGAGGGATGATGGCCGCGGGCTGAAACAATGTGACAGCTGATGCGAAACTGGATGGTAGCGGGATGCCGGGCCAGTGACGTCGGGCTGCGAAGTGGAGGACTGCTCGTCGATAAAATACACAGATGAAGGAGCGTGGGAGGGAAGACGGACCATTCGAGAGGCCCTCCAGCCTTGCAGAGGCCTAGAGGTTCCTTGTAGCTTCGCAAAGTTGGGGTTTGAACGGCTCGTGATTGACGGGAGGGCGGGATTCGATTGATTCGATCGAAAGGTCGGTGGTCTCGTTGACGCGGCTCTCTAGGATCGACGTAGGAATCGAGCCGCCGTTTAATTTCCCCAGCCGAGGGAAGGTTGAATTTTGCAATTTTGCGACCTTGGAAGGCTTGGATGTGCTGGTCACTTGTTTGCTAAGAGATTTTCCATTTCCCGGTTCGCTCGTCTGTGTTCCATGGCATGCCATGGCATGCAGAGAGCGAGACTGGCCAGAGGCTCGCCTAGTTCTAGGGCAATCATTCATCAATCGTCAATGCAATGCGAAGGGTCTGCGTGGCCCGTATCCGTGGCTTCTTTCTTTCCCGGGGAAACAAAAGAAGGGTCCCGAAAAGATTGGACTGCTGCAACGTCGCACGAATAAGGTTGCCAGTTCCCCATCGCTGCTTGGGTAGAACAAGAAGGTCGCAATAAGCCCGGAAAATAGAGGCCCCAATTGGGTACCGGCCGGCATCTGTGAGAGGACAGAACGGGTGGGAAGCAATTCAAAAAGGTTGTTTTGAGATGATATTTTGTAGTCGCGATGGGGTTAGCCAATGAAACGCGGGCGTGACTTCCCGATCCAGGGGCTATCGAGCTGCACGAGCGGGAAGCGAAATCATTAGAGCCCGCTCGAGGTGGAGGAGATCCAGAAGCTGAGAGGGCATGTGGTCAGGAAGAGAAAAAAATATAGCCAAAAAGAAGAATATTGCCTGCAGCGGATATGAGACTCCTGCTTGGGAACGGGAGGGGAGAGGGGGAGCGGCGTTGTCCGTGTGAGGCCATCGTCATGTGCGACTCCAAAATTTTTTTTGTTACCTCCTTCTCCTTTGATTGTTTTGTTGTTCTGGACGGTATCCGTGGCATGTGGCTCCGTTTTGTTTTGGCGTCGTTCCGTTGTTAATGGAGCTGAGTCTGACGGGGGACGGACGGCGACCGGGAAGGGGGCGCTACAAGGTGGCTCTCCCGTCCGTTGACAATGACCGACGACGATCAAGACGACACATCGCCATGTCTCGTTGAAGGGTGAATGGCTCCGTAGGTGCTCCGTAGATGCTCCGTAATTCTGGAGCAGGAGACGAAAAAAAACGGTTGGACAGGGGACCTGAGGGACGACGTCCGTGTCGCAGACATGAAGGGACCTGCGAGCCTGGGCGTCTGGGCCTCTCTGGTCGCTCCAGGCTGGGATCTGCGTCGTAGCAGAGCGGATATTTGTGCATAATAGTGCCTGTCTTTGATTGTGTTGCACCAGGCGTTGATCACTCCATGGTCGGTCCAGATTTTTGGCACAGCGTGTTCTAGCCTGCGTTTTCGCCCGTGTTAGTGCCGCGGCAGATGTTGCTAAAGTTAGGTCCTGTGTCCATCCACTAGAGAGCACTTGGGAAAGGGCAGCGCAGCTCACTTCCATCTTTACGCGGGCCCGGGAGGGCGGGCAGGGCAAAGGGCAACCTTACTGCGTGCGCGGAGGTAGGTTGAGGAAGAGACATAATAAGTAAGACACAGTAGCAGAGAGCTTAGCTAAGGCGGGGGGCAAAGGTGGTGGGAAGAGCAAGCAAAGCAAAGCGGAGGGTGAGGCTGTTGAACATCATTCAAGCATTGTTGCTGAGATGGGTAGTGATGAGCAGAGCCCGTGTTCCAACTTCCGGTGCCTGCGAGGAAGCAGCTGGGCTTCCTTCCTTTTGCTGTGCTGCGGCGCGGTGCAGCGCAATTGGCCGCAAGCATGTGCTATTCTCGGTGACGGGGGCCGTTGCTGCCGCACTTCAGCGAGGCCAGGGCAGTGGGTCTTGGCGATAGATGTGCGCTGGACACTGATAGTGGGTGGGCAGTGGATAGTGGACAGTGGGCTGAGCCAAACCGATGTTTACCGCAGCTTTTTGTTGGTCCGGCCAGGTCAGAAGGAAAAGAGCAGCAATCCTTCTGGTTCCTTTGAGGCGGTACCTTCACGCCATGCTACTACTATTAGGCAAAGGTAGCGGCGGATACAGGATCCTGATCATCATGCTTGGGTGCGAAGAGGAAGCGGCGCGCCCGTAGGGTATCTCACCGTCGACGCATGTCAAAGCAGGGCCACCTGACGTACTGCACGCCCACCGCATCTTACATCACCACTTTTCCGTGGTGATGTTGAGAAACACGGCACACGGATGGCGATCCAGTCGTGCTAGCAAGGCGGCATCTTGACCTGAAGTTGACCATGCATGCCCACGGCCATGACCAAGACCGTGGCCACCGACTCGTGTTGAAGACAATCCGGGCGCTTTTTACGACCGAGCAATGGCATGCGATCTGCCGGTACCTGATTGCCACCGGCCTTACTCCAAGCCACCTGCTCACGAGGTGGAGGTGGAGTGGTGGTTTGCGAGGGCAAAACGGAAAGGCGTGAGATTCCGTCGCGAGCTACGGTCTGCGACGGAATGCGCATTGGCATTGACGAACAGGGTGACAGCGCCAGAGAAGAACTGGAGACGCCGTTTCTGGTTCAAGCGCAGGGCCACAGGACCACGAGGGGGCCACTGCCCACAGGGCTTGAATGTTGAAGGGGGGCCGTCACGGGTGGGAGAAAGTGGGCGCATTGTGTATGAATGTGTGTGAAAGACGAAGGGAAGGGGAAGGGGTCAAGTCAGGACCGGTTCCTCTTTGTGCCAGCAAGGGTTCGACGGGACGGGAGAAGAAGAAAAAGGGGAAATGGGTGAGCCACGTTAGTGCATCATGTCGCCATGCTGCTGCAATGCCTGCACCCCAGACTGGACACTGGACCGGACTGGACTGGACTGGACTGGACGACGAGTTGAGACGAGTATGGGATGGGACGACGTTTGTACTTGCAGTTGCCCGTTGGCAGCACCGCTTGTGCTGCTGCTGCAGCTGTTGCTGACAACCCGTCCTCTGTTGTCTGATGCTGCTGCTGCAGGTCCAGCGCATCAGAAATTACATGGCACCGTCTAGGTGTGGCCGCTCTGCTGCTGGCGTCCTGCTGTGCGGCGTGGGCGTGGACGTGGGCGCGGCGGGTCTGTAAGGTACCTTCGTACCTCTCGCGAACTCCCCTGTCGTCGTGGTTCCCCCTGCTTCTGCAGCCGCATGGGGCCCTGGCCGACGTCGTGACTACATGTCGTGCTAACTTATCCCTTGCGGCCTAGCGCTGTGTGTGCTGTGCTAAGATCCCCTTTAGCGTGCGGTGGTGCTAAGCCCAACTCAGTCTGTTCGCTCCGTCCCCACGATTGGACCACTGGCGCTGCCACTACCATCGTCCTGCTGACAGGTCAGTTCAGGGCCGGTAAGGTACCGCAGTACGGTACTCACTACGGGACTCATCAGAGTCAGGCACCGGGCCTGGGGAGGGCGGTACCGGCACAGCAGCTGTGGAGGTGCGGCCACAGCAGTGGCAGCAACAGCAAGGTAGCAGCAGCAGCAGGAGCACGCTGCACCAGGTACCCAGGTACCCGTGGACCGCCTCGGTGCATTGCTTCTTTCCCTCTTTCGTCCGTTCGTCCCCTTCGCTTGCTGCCCCGGGCGGCCTGGTCATCACCTTCTCTCGTATCCGATTCTGGGGGAAACAGAGATCGCTTCTCTTCTTCTCTTCTTCTCTTCTCCTTCCCTTCCCTTCCCTTCCTTTTCGACCTCTTCTTCCCCTCCCCGTGTCCCATATCTGCCTTTTGCGACAGATCGGTGCCAGCCGTCGTCGAGAATCCGTCCCGCTCCTCTCGGCGTGAGACCACCTCAACTAAAACCTAACCTTGGAACCTGGCCCTTGGGGTTGACGTTGACTTCGGCTTTGACTTTGGCCTTGCCTGCTTATTATCACTCAAGCCTTCGCCTTTGTCCTTTCTTGATACCCTTCTTCTCTCCCCTTCGAAACGCTCTTTTCGTCCTCGACTTGCTTCTTGGCTGCTGCGCCTTCTTTCTCTCGTTGGCCACCAACTGCCCCTAACCCAACCCGAATCAGACCAACCCATCTGCAGGGAACTAAAAACGCACGCGCGCCCTTTTACTAGCGGCCTGCCCTGCTTTTGCTTTCCTCGGCTCTGTTCTGTCGTTTGCCTTCGCTTCTAAACAAGGCATTCGTTCTGTTTACCGCCCCCAGCAGCTGAAGAGTCGACGACGACACTCGTTATTTGACCCACGTCGAGCTTCGAACCCCCGATTTCCATTTCACGTCGACACCTCGTCTCGATCCGATTTACGCTCGTCCCCGAGCCGCCAATTCGATCTCCAGGACCTGACCTCATCGTCGATGCGCCGCCGGTAGCATTCCCGTCAGCCATACCACCCTCTCGCCATCGACCCGTTATTCGACCTTCATGTCGGAATCCTCCAAACTGGACTGACGCCATACTCGATCCTTCGGCTGAGACACGACTGCACCGCCAGGATTCCAACCACCAACCCACTCGCTGCGGACCGCCCAATCGCCCATTCGATCTGGTGTCAACCTCCCCCGATTCACACCAGGGCCCGTTCGACAACCACATCGCAATGCACGGGAACGCAGAGCAAGAAGCTGTACAAAACCGGCCGGCCATGTCGCCACACCGTCCCAACTTCATTGACCTTCGGGCGCCCTCGAGCATGTCGAACGTATCGAGACCTTTGCGATCCCCGAGACTTCACGTTGCAGGCGAGGCGCCTCCAGAACTATCGCCTCTCGATGCCTTCGCCCTGCAGAGTCGCCTTCTGGCGAGGCAGCTGCAAGCTGCTGCCAGCAACGATGGACGGCGAGTCAGCCGACTGCCGCCCTTGACCACCGAAAGCCCCTTGGTTGTCCAAGGCCGATCTGATTATTTCCGCTCCATGTCGAACGACTCTGGCTCTGAAGAGGCGCCACTTCCTGAACTCCAGAACCCCGGACTGGGATTGAGAACGGAGATGGAAGACGCCTTCCCGGAGGAAAAGGACCGCCCGAGATCAGTCCATCCACGAATGAGCCGTATCCCGCCAACCCCCGATGATTGTATCCCTCTGCCCCCACAACCGATGCTCGACTCAATTCGCGGACGTCCGATGGAGTCGGTCGGGGAAGGTCATGATGAAACGTTGTTTGGAGCTAGAAGAGAGGAGTCTCCCACGCCGATGGACCATCCCCAGATTAGCGATGCTCATCTTCAAGCCTCGCCCCCGCGGAAGGACCTCTCGCTGCCTCTACGTTCACCGGCACGTTCACGCGAAAACTCACTGACAGGATCCCCTGGAAAGTCTAAGAACCACTCCTTCGACGGCCCCGGTTTGGCACCTCCGAGGCCCAACTTCATGACGCGATCATCCAGCTCCATGTCTTCGCCTCTCGAGTCCGCCACGGAGGACAACGCAATGAGCAACTCTATCCGATCGTTGCCTCCCCGCAAACTCTCAAGCAGCAGCGCCTTCGCCGCGTCGACTGCATCCCCATCTCTTAACCCGGGACCCTTTCAGCGCTCTCCATCAGTCAGCTCCGAAGCCTCAATGCCTCTGCCGAGGCCGTCTTTCAACTTTTCGAGACCGATGAGCCGTGCAGGTACTCCTGGGTTGGAAACACCTACTCGTCAAGCCTCCTCAGACAGCCAGCCGTCCTTTGTCTTTGCAAACGATGATTCTGCCAACACCCCCGTTAGCATGAACAGCGAAGGGTTTCCAGAGCTGCTGGACGATGGCAAGGCTGCGCCGTCGTATATTTACTCGAAATACTCACTTCCCCGCGGCAAGACTATCCAGCGATCAGTTCCTCTGGACCCTCACCCGCAAGCTGCTTTCCACTGGGAGCAGCCAATTCAGCTCCCGAGTAACGTCCAGCCTATTAACCGGGGAGCGCCTCCCTCGCCCCCAACGCGGCCCTCGAGCTCAGGTGAACCTGACGACCTCAACTTGGCCAAGCCCACTTTGGGCGGACCAGCACCTCAACCGTCTCCCAACCCCAGCCGTCCGTCTACTGAGAGCCGACCTTCGGAGGATGATCCCAGGGGCCGTGGTCTAACTTCCCCCGTTCACGATGCTGCTGCTCGGGCTAGGACAGCCATGTCCACGGCCACCAGTGACTCCAACAGCACGCTTAAGGGGGCACGTTCCCTGGCCTCAGCCGCCCCAACTGCGTCAGAGATGAGCCCCGAGGAACACTTGGCCAAGGGTATCGAATGCCACGAGAATGGCTCTGTGAAGGAGTCTACCTACCACCTTCGTCACGCTGCCAAAGGTGGAATTCCTACGGGCATGCTTCTGTATGCACTTGCATGCAGGCATGGCTGGGGCATGCGTCCCAACCAACGCGAAGGCGTCGAATGGCTGCGAAAGGCTGCTGAAAGTGCCAGCCTTGAAATTGCTGATGACGAAGACCACGTCAACCAGGGCAAGTTTGTTGATGCCATGGAGAGGAGAACGCGCAAGGCACAATTCGCACTCAGCATCTATGAGCTTGGCGTGAGCCACATGAACGGATGGGGTATTGAGCAAGACAAGGGTCTCGCTCTGCGTTGCTTCGAGATCGCCGGATGTAAGTTATAATCATATCTTGTCTGACGAGATATATAACTAACAGACAAACAGCTTGGGGAGACGTTGATGCACTGGCTGAGGCAGGCTTCTGCTATGCTCAGGGCATTGGATGCAAGAAGAACCTGAAGAAGGCCGCCGGCTTCTATAGACAAGCCGAAGCTAAAGGGATGAACATGGTTGGCAACAGCTGGTATGTATTGCCTCTAGCGTAACAAGGGAACTTAAAGTCTTACTGACACCTCACAGGATCCACAAGACCAAGTACAACGACGATGACAAGGACGACAAGAAGTCCCGCAGCAAATCCAGGACACGCACTATGTTTGGCATGAAGTAAAGCTAGTGAATTGTCTTTTTGGAGTTCTTTTTGTGCGCAACGTCTAGCGGCATTTCATGGATCATGACCACTACATCAACTCATCACCTTCATACCCGGCATCTTCGGAGTTTTGGGAAGCTGGCTCTACGGAGTGCAGCTGTTTTTATTGGGCATTCCACTACATGGCTGGGAATTGTGCCATTTTCTGCATTCAACAAGGTACGCTAATGTGACCAGAGGGAGGGCCCAGGTGTCCTAATACCCATGCAAGGGACCAGTCCTCCCACTCTGTGTCATTGGGGTGGAAAAGTGTTGGCTTCCGTTTAGCGTGTACAGACCTTGATTGAACATACCCTTGGTTCCTATGTATATACCACTTTGTCTTTGGGGAGGGCGGTAGTGCCCTCCATAGGGGTTTCCTTTGTCTTGCAAAACGGGCTTTTGTCTCGCGTAATAGCGGTGGCAATGCGATGGGAAAGCTTTTAGTGTCCATTAGGACGAATGGTTACTCTTTAGTGCCAGAAATGATTTATCTCCTTTTGGTGATAGCTATGACCAAATTTGCTGGTTGATTAATATGTAGGTAGAGGTGGATGCCTTCTTCCGTAGGCGATAGATCGTATAGCCTGACCCAACAGTTTGGCGACAGGATGACGCCTTCTCTCATCCAGTAGGCTCTCAGTTATCTACGTAGGTAGTGTTTAAACGTAGTAGTAAGAGAAGAACATACCCCAACATGGTTCATCAAAACTGCAGATCTAACCAATGCGGTACGGTACTTGGTGCAACGAGGTTTTCTTCAACCAGCTGTCTCGTGGCGACAGCACTCTTGTCTCACGACAACACTCTCACTCTACTCTGAAATTGGTGTATCCTCTAACGACGGATAGGCAGGCATAAGGACATCGGTTGCAGCGCAATCAAGGAGGGCCTGCTGTTGCCTGTCATTTCCCTTCCGCATTCGCGTTTCAGCGGGATACTGAGGACGACTAGGAGGCGGAGAGTGCGGCAACACGGACGGTGAGATCATTCCCATCTATTGCCATTCATTGTATTGGTACAGTTTCCCGTGTTTCGGGAGCACTTTCATTAGCCCCTATGAAACCACCATCTTTCCTCACAATCACCAACCTAGTTGTCGACCTCCATCTCCTCGCCTGCTGGCACCTCCGTTACACTGACGTACCGACCGATCTCGTTCTTCTGGATGATTTTCTCGTTGAGGACGGCAGTGGTGCCCTTTTTGAAAGCGTAACTCTTCACCTTGGCCGAACGCTCGTTGGGCTTCACGAAGCCACGCTTGAGCGTAGTCTTGTCCTTGGTGATGATGGCGACGTCGACGTTACTTCCGGAACCCAGGTCGTTGAATATACCGGCCTGAATGGCGTCGCTGGCGAGCTTGACGGCCTCCTCCTGGTTGAGCTGGGGCTTCCACTGGGTCTCGAAGACGGACATGGCGGCGAGGGAGCCGGAACCCATGGTTACGTAGGGGAGCTTGTCGGTGGAGCCGTGGGCGTGGACGGTGAAGAGGTGGGTTCCCGTGGGGTCGACGCCGGCGACGACGAGGTAGGCGCCGATGTGGCCCTGGTATTGGAAGAGGTGTTGCTTGAGCATGGTCATGCAGGTGACGACGCGGGGCTTGCGGCCCGTCGACAGGGCGTGGAGCTCGAGGTTGGAGGAAATGATGGCCGTGGTGAACTCGGTGTCGGCGGCGGTTCCGGCGCCGGCACACCAAATCTGGGGAGCGATATAGTGCAGCTTCTCGCAGTTCTTGTCGGCCACAATGGGGCCTGAGGTTGCTCTTGTGTCGGCTGCGATCTGGAGAGTTTTGTCAGTGGCTGTACAACTGGTCTGGTGAAGCGGAAGCAGGTGCGAGGGGTTAGGTGAGCGGGGGAATATTCGTCGTTGATGCAAGGAGGGGATGGATCCCAAGAGTACTAACCACTACGCCGCCGTCAAATATGCATCCCACGATGGTGGTACCTGTGCTTGTTGCCTTAGGGAGGGGGACGCCTTGGGCGTGGAGAGCCGCATTGCGGTTGTAGTTCGAGAAGTCGAAGCCAGGCATGATTGCTGACTTGGCTGGCTAACCCTATGTGATGTTTCTCTGTCCTCGATCGTCGAATTCGTGGGAAACTTCGTGGTCGTTCAGTCGTGATCGGTGATGTGAGTTTGGGGGTGAAGTTGGGCCAGGCGGCTGGACGTGGGGATGGAGGGTTGAGACGTGGGAATGGTAGGAGCTGATGACGAGGCTAAAAGCTGCCTTCAATGGTCGTTGCCCGCTGTTTGGGGGAGCTCCTGCAAGGCACTGTGACACCAGCGTGCCAGCTTGGCGCTCTTCCACCCTATGATTGGTCAAAGCTGGGGCGGCCGGAATAACTGCACTCCGACATCGACCAATGGAAGGCCCGATTTAGGTACGCCCGCCCCGTCCCCAGTTACCTGAGGTTGAACGGGGCCAGCAGCAACCAGTGGAGAGCTACGAATTTTAGGTAACAGTCGCTCAAGAGTCCAGGCAAGAGCAGAAGGTGCAACATCCTCCAAGGCATCTCAACCGACGCCGCTGCCTTGCAACAAATTCTTTCGCGTTTTCACGTGTGAACCGAATCGTTCTCTTATTTGTTCCTCTTTTAGCTCTCGGGAGGCCTTGCTAGAATCGGCTTTTTCCTTCCGCAATCCTGGTTGCGACAGCAGCAACCATCCTAGCTGCGTGCGACGCAACGACAGAAAAAAAAAGAAACGAAAAAATTACCCGTATATCAACAACGCGATCCCTCCGACGAATGCGAAGAACCACCCCCAGCTGACTTACAAGTCCCCTCTCCAAAGCCGGCTGATTCCCAACAACCATGGCCTTCAGTAGTTTCGGAAACCAAGGAAACGCCATGCTCGGGAGCGCGGCCGGAGGCGGAGGACTCAACCAAGGCCCCGAGCTGGAGGTGATCCAGACCGAGGTGAGATCTGGTCACCGACACCGTCGATGCCGCTGTCTTTTGAAAGTTCAAAGTTCACCAACTAAATATTCTGTTCAGGCGCTTGGTTTTAAATCGATTGCCGGCGATGCGAAGCTCCGGATGACATCTGCATGGTCCCCGCCACCCGCCGACACGGCCTCCCTCATCAGCATCGCCCCCCGCAAGGGGCTCGTCGCCGCCGCCGGCCCGGATGGCATCTCGATTGCTTCGACCGAATCTGTGCGCAAAGGCTTCGAGGCCGAGACCAAGGAGAGCGACTCCTCCGACGTCCGCGCCTTCCAGCCCCAGATGAAGCTGTCTATGTCAACGAGGGTGTCGCAGCTGGCCTTCAGCGCCGACGAGAACTACCTGATACTCTCCGCCGAGACCGGAGGTGGTCTGGCCGTGTACGAAGTCCAGAGCCTGCTTCAGGGCGGTACGCTGGCCCTGTTCGAGCTAGCAACGAACGGCGAGACGCTGAGGGCGCTCGTACCGAATCCTACAACCGAGAAGGCGGAGCTCTGCGCCATTGTAACGAATAACGGCAACCTGCACATGGCGAACCTGAAGGAGAGGAAGATCAGCAACCCCTTAAAGACGCAGGTCAGCTGTCTAAGCTGGAGCACTAAAGGAAAACAACTGGTGGCTGGCTTGGCAGACGGTACCATCTTCCAGATGACCCCCGAGGGCGAAGGGAAGGGAGAGATGCCGCGCCCGCCCAGCGTGGAAAACGCTCACGGTAGGTTTACGCGGTGTGGTTCTTTCCGAAAAGTGAGATTGATTGGAATTAGTTTCTTCTCTGAGTTGGTTGGAGAACCACCTCTTCCTCGCTATCCACACGTCAACCTCAGAAAGCCCGCCTATATCAGTATACCACATAATCACTCGAAAGTTACCGACAGATTTCACGTTCCAGAAACTCACCGACCCTGTCGACCCGTTTGGTGCAGAAAAGACGCCTCACCACTCAATATTGAGACTCAAGGACTTCCCTCCCAATCTCCAGGATCTTTTGATTGTCGCATCAACGGCGTCCCCTGATATCGGTCTTCTCAGCAGGTCCAAGTCACCCCTCACGCCTGACCGCCCAAAAGACACCATTACAAATGTTTTTACCACTACGGAGCTGGCCGACGACTCCAAGCGTGCGTCTCTGCCCATGACAGAAGATTACGAGAACACCATCCCGATCGGCGTCGCCCTCGACCTGTCCAGCAAGGACAAGGTCTACAAGCCCCTTCCCGCGGACGAAGAGATCGAGGACTCGCCCGGCCCTTTGCCTGGTTTCTGGGTTCTAAACCACGAAGGTGTTCTCAGCTCCTGGTGGATTGTTTATGAGGATTCCATCAGACAGGGCACCACGTATCCTGGCATGGCAGTACTTGACACTTCTGCCCCTGCCTCCGCAGCTACACCTGCATCTGCACCTGCGGCAGCTCCGGCAGCCTCGCCTTTTAGCGGTGCTCCAAAACCCTCTCCATTTGGCTCTACCCCGAGCTCAGTACCGGCATTCGGCGCTCCATCTGCCTTGGGCTCAGGGAGCCCTGCGTTTGGCGGTGCTTCTGCGCTTGGACAAAAAACGTCACCATGGGGAAGCTCAACGGCCATGGGTTCCGCCGCCTCTGCCACGACTAGTGGCTCAACCTTTGGAAGCAATGCCTTCAGTAACAACGCGGGCAATGCATCTCCCTTCGGGCAAGCCGCTGCTCCTAAGTCGGCGTTTGGAAGTGGCGGCGCTTTCGGCAGTACTCCTGCCTCTTCTTCAGGTCCGGCGTTTGGCCAGCCCTCGTCAATCGGGTTCGGCCAGGCGTCGTCGCTCGGTCAGAAGTCTCCTTGGGCATCTGGGGGCGCCTCCGGCTCCACAGCACCGGCATTTGGTCAAACCAGTTTTGCTTCGGCGAGCTCTGCTGGTAGGGGTGTATTTGGTAGTGGCTCAACCGCAACCTCTACGCCTGCTCCTGCGTCCGGAGGTTTTGCTGGCTTTGCGAAGAGCGGTGGATTTGCTGCAGTTGGCAACAATGAGGGTGGCAGCGTTCTCGGCAAGCCCTCCGCGGGTCCCTTTGGCTCAGGGGCGTCGTCGTTCTCGACGTCGAAAGGCACAGCATTCCCGCCACCGAGCCAAGGCAGCACTAGCAGCGGGGTAAACCCATTCAGCCAAACTTTCAATCTGGGCACTACGTTCAAGCCCGATCCCTCTGCGAAAGATGACAATGACAAACCTGCTAGCACCAGTGGCTCTTCGTTATTTGGAACGGACATTCGCTCTGCCCTTGTAAATGCTGCACAGCAGACGCCGACTAAGGAGCCGGCCGTGGCCACTACGGAAGAAACGCCAAAGCCTCAGTCGCTCTTTTCTCTCCCCGGGCCAGTATCCACCACACCCAAAGAGACTCCTGCGCCTAAGAAGGGAATCTTTGGGATTTCGACTCCGTCATCAAACGTGGGTGGTGGTTTGTTCGGCTCGAAGCCCGCCCAGAGTACGCCGGATATCAAGGTTGAAAGCAAGACGCCGGGTAATGCTCCTCTGCCCCCTGAGTCAACAAGCAAGGTGCAATATCTTCCTGGGGAATCTTCGTCTTCATCGACCACTGCAAGTAAGACTTCAGACACCGCGCTGCTGCCCCCCGATTTCCTGTCGACACCAAAGGCCGCCCAAACAGATGCCGCCCAAGCCGCACCCCTTCCGCCGGACTTCCTCAAACCTGCAAAACCCAAGGAAAGCACGACCCCGGTTGACGAACTGCCACTGCCGCCAGACTTTATTACGCCCAAGGCCATCAAGCCGGTGCCGTCTACTACGCCTTCCGAGGCAGTCCCTTTGCCGCCGGATACGCAGAAGTCCTCCGCCGAGACGGAAAAGCCTAAGCAGCCAGCACCAGCTGCCGCCCCCGACTTCTTCAAGGTGCCGAATCAGTCCCTGTCGAAGGCGACTTGGTCGTCCACTCCTGCCAGCACCACGCCGGCGAAGATGGATGATGCCCCCTTGCCACCTGATTTCCTCGCTAAACCCAAGACGAACGACATCCCTACCATTCCGACTGTTCCCGAGAGTGAAGGCGATAGTGACCTGGAGGAAGACGACAACGGGTCTGAGGGTAGCGGGGTTGACGTTGCCAAGGATCTGAGTCCGTCCATTGCAGCCATGACACCTACAGCTGGCCTGACGCCCCAGAGCTCGTTTGGTGCTGTTAGCAGCAGCACTTACTCAATCCCACGAACAGAGGAAGACAGGCCACGGCAATCCCTATTTGGCGACCTCGGCCGCAACGCACCGGTATTCCCCCGACCTTCGCAAACCAGTCCGCGGTCCCCTAGTCCAGTCCGTGGTGCTGTGCCGGGACGCATTCTGCGCCAAGAGTCATCTCGCTCTGTCAGCGCTCCTGGCATGGCATCTCAGATTCTTGGGGCCCAGAAGAAGCCACCTCAGATGGGCATGTCGATTGTCGGCGGTTCAAAGCCTACCGAGGATCCTTTCGTCTTGCAACAGAGACTTGCGCGCCAGAGACGACAAGCTGAGGAGACTAGAACTCTTGAGGATGAGGAGGACGACGAGATCCAAAAGATTCTTGCCTCCAAGATCGAGCCCACACTGAAGCTAGACGACTTTATCGCGCACTCTAATGTGGTGCCGTCAGCCAAAGAGACCATTCCGGCGCAAGTTGAAGCCGTCTACCGCGACATCAACTCAATGATTGATACCCTGGGCCTTAATGCTCGGTCTCTGGCAAGTTTCATTTTAGGACATGAAGTTGGATTCCAAGAGGGCGGCCGGCGAAAGGAAGATCTCGAAGATCCCGATGGCTGGGTCCTGGCTGAAATCGATGAACTCGGAGAAGTGATTGAGAGGTCACTCGCCCAGGACCTCGAGGATGGACGTGTCCACGACGTGGAAGAGAAGCTGGAGGCTTGCAACGAGCTTGCCCGTGACATGTCTCGCCTTCGGTCGAAGCAGGATGACCTTAAGAAGATCATCATGGTCAAGCTTGACCCCGACCAGGCCGAAATCAGCCGCTCGCTGCCTTTGAGTGCCGAACAAGCCACCCAACAGAATGAGCTGCGCCGTGAGTACGCCAACTTCTCCAAGCTCCTCGCCGAGGCGGAAGCGGCCCTGACTATCCTCAAGACGAGGATCGCCGTGGCGAGCAGCGCGTCCGGGAAGGGCAATTCCAACATGCCCACCGTCGAGGCCGTTATGCGGACTATCAACAAGATGACGAGCATGGTCGAGAAACGGTCCGGTGACATCGACGTGCTGGAGAACCAGATGCGCAAGCTCCGCTTCTCGTCTGTCAATAGCCGTGAGGGCTCACCTATGGTCACGCCGCAGAAGAACCGGTCTATCATGTTCTCTCCCGAGCGCCTAGCCACGGCCTCGCCCAGTACCCTTCGCAACTCCCTCGTGTCATCGGTGACGTCGTACGGCGCCGGTGCCCGGGGAACACCGCCCCGCAAAAAGCTGAGCGGCTTCAGCAGGGATGAGAAGTCGGAGCTGATGGCGAAGCGGGCCAAGAGGCAGGCCGTGCTGGACAAGCTTAAGGCTAACGTCGAGAGAACTGGCGTGAGTGTTTGGGCTATGGAGGACATCGAGTAAAACAGCATAGCCACAAGAGCCTCGTTGTGTGATGGGGTAGTTAGTGGGAGTAACGCTCGGCGCGTTTGGAATTAATGAAGCGATGGGCACATGGATATTGAGAACGCAGATAGTGTATATCATAATGTACAATGGAAACAGCAGTCAATGCAGCCTGCCCCAATGGCCTTCAGGTGTTGACGGGGTGGAAGTCCGATGAACTGTTGGGCGAGATCATATGAGAGGCCGTTTCTGTAGAAAGACAGCACGAAGTCTCGCCACCCCCACGAAGTTATTCTTGGGCAATCCTCCCCTAGTCAATTCTAGACTCTCTAGACTGCCTGCACAGCTCGGTAGCTGGGGGTTGTTCCTGGGGTGCGGCACAGCCTGCAGTGAGGCTAAGCATTCACGTCAAACCCTGGCACTTCAAGCAAGGAAGGATCCTGCCATCCATTAACAGCAATATGTCCGTAAGATTTGCAGCAAGATAACATGGTCTTTGGGAGCAGCCATGGCCACGCCGTCCCAGGCATCCAGGATTTTCAAAAGTTCACAACATAGCAGAGGCTATTTCTATGCCAGAGTCTCCAGTATGTGGTTATGGGGGCGGAGAGGCCGTCCTCTTTTAATTTCTCAGTCGCCTCGAGATGTCATGCCAACACCTACTCTCGGCGGATCGGCCTAGCTCGTCTACCCGGAATGATGAGACAACAACTATCTCAGTGTCGACACTGCGCGGTGACCGGGCCAGCAGCACGAGAAGCAGTTTTCAATCTCTCGGTCGGCAGAAAGGGCTCCCAGCACCAGAGGAAGCGGGGAGGGACGTCAAGGCCTTCCGCTGGTGGTGGTGGTGGTGGGAAATCGCAGCCGCCGTGCAAAAGCATCACCAGCATGTGCCTAATCATTGGCGTGCTGTCGCGCGTGCAGGGCACACGGCTGGAGAAGTGGCCGTGGAGCATCCAACCGAGCTCCGTCATCTCGGTGCTAACGACGATCGGCAAGACGGCCATGATGGTGCCCATCACCTCGTGCCCCAGCCAGCTGAAGTGGCGGCACATGCGGTTGGGGCCGCGGCCGTTAAGCCATCTGCAGATATTTGAGGATGCCAGCCGCGGGCCGTGGGGGTCCGCCGTTTTGGCCCGGAAGCTGCCGTCCCAGTCGACTCTCGGCTGGGTGCTAGCCCTGGTGACAATCATCGCCCTCGGGATCGAGCCCTGCGCTCAAAACATTCTCGACTTCCCCAGTTACGAGTGTAACGCGACGGATGAGGTGGGGGCAGGGTTGGCAAAAGCGGACGCCTTCGTCTCCAAGAGCTTCTCATTTCCACTGGGTATGTGGCCCCCTATATATATGACTTACCCGTCGACTCGACTCTGGTCTTAACGCTATCTAACAGGGCCGACTAGCAGCTACCCCCCGGAATTGCGTTATTTCCACACAGCGACTGTTAATAGCCTCTTTGGGGCAACCTTGGACCTGAACTACAACTGCCCTGGGACCTCCAATCGCTGTTCATGGACCAATTTCACAACTCTTGGTGTTTGCAAAAGTTTTCGCAATGTCACGGCACAGACAACCGCGGCAGGTGGTTGGGCAGGGGGTTCATGGACTTTTGTCGACCACCTGACGTTGCTGTGTTGCCTGTCGGATGCTTGGTAACTAGTCTGCGGCCGCACGCGTTTGGTGAAATCCCCAAATGGAGACTGCGAGCGGGCTGCTTGCCGACTTGGTCCCTTTGGATCCACAGAATAAGGGTCTGAGATGGAGTCGGCCGGAGGGAGTGCGGTAGGGCTAGCAGTCTTTGCGGTAGGGAAATGTCTCGTTTTTTCCCCGGAGAGAGAGGCTCGCCAGAGACGGAACACCTGCTTCTACTCAATTTCGGGAATCCCGCTTGCAGGACTGTCCCGAACTATGTTCTTTGCTGCGCGTGGAGGGCTTGTTTCGACTCTCACAATATGTCGAGGTCTGGTCTTTTGAGGTGAAGTCGTACTTGTTGTGGGGGGATGCATGTCGAACTCGTCCCTAGCATGGATCACGGGCTTCTCTGGCCCCTGTCGGGACCCCGTGCTCCCAGTCTGTTGCCAGGGGCCTCAACTCATAACACAGATTTGGTCTCCTTCTACCTTCGAGTCGACGGACTGGTCACCTGCCCGTTGAAAGCTCGCGCTAGCCAAAGCACGACAGGGGTTGCAAACCCTTGACCGCTTCATGCGTTCTGATAATTTTAACGATGGCTTCAGGGACCTCTCTTGTGCACTGCCGTTCTGGGTGCTCCCGTTTCCCACAGTTGTTGTCGCTCCAACTTGCGCATAGCTTGACCGGTCCACGAAAATGCTCGTGCTCAGAATCGCGGCCTCAAGTTTGGCCTTGACGCAATATGCTCTCGGACAGCAATTTTCATAGTCCAGCTGGTCTCACGAGTTGCACTCCAGCTCAGTATCATCCGCTCCACATCCGCGGTCCTCGACCACGACCTGGCGGCCCGAGGACACCTGCACTGAGAGCTATGCCGTGCAACAAGGCGATACTTGCGACAGCATCTCGACTGCGCACAGCGTCTCCACCTTCGACCTCATCAGCCTGAACAGGCTCGATATCTGGTGCAGTGAGCTCGAGGCAGGCCAGAGGCTTTGCCTGCCGCAGGAGTGCAAGACGCACGTGGTGTTGGACGGCGACATGTGCCGGAGCTTGGGCGAGAAGTACGGGGTTACCGAAAAGCAGATCGTGGGGTGGAACTCTATGCTCACCAAGCGCTGCACCAATATCGAGAGATGGAGATCGACCCAAATCTGCATCGGGTATGTATTTCCACCATTACTCCTTTTCCACGGCGCTGTCTTGAAACACCAGGCCATGAATTGGGAGTTCCCAAAAAGTGACGTACTGACGACACTTCATCAATAGGCCACCGAACGGTCTTGATGATGCTGACTCTTCTGTTGAGACAATCACACTGTGCACGCGTGGCGGAAAGAGGGACCCGATACACGTGACTTCGCGACGAAAGCCGTTGGTGCCCCGCGTTTTTCGTGTTTAGCAGGGTCCAAGTCCCCAACGTCATTACTTTTCGACGTCTGACCTCTTTGCTCGGATTCGGACCCTGGCTTGCAGACCAGACTTTGCCCGTTCCTACCTGAACCACAACCCTCAATTCAAGGCCTATATTGCTTGATTTCTTGCACTGCCCCGAAAACCTCCGTCCTGAACCCCAACGGCATGCGGCAAGATGGCACCACCATCTTCGGCAGCCCGGAAGCGAACGAGCAGCACTCCTAAGAGGAGCTTTACCAAGCCTCCACCCTCGAGGAAACCCGCCAGACCGAACGCTAGCATCCTGAGCTTTTTCCAAAAGGCTGAAAAGCCCGAACAGACTCTCTTCCTAGACGGCCAAGAACAACATCTGGCGCAGAATGAAGATGACGAGGAGCCAGAGATCTACGATGCCGAACCGTGGGAGGAGGATAGGTATAATGAGGTTGAGTCTTCAATCAAGAAGAGGAGGCTGAGTCACGAAGATGAGAGCAAGGTCGGGGAGCAGTCGAGCCCAAAGGAACCCAAGAGCCCAGTCGAATCTCAAGCTGCGCCGTCGTCACCAACAGAGGCGAAACCAACGAAAAAGCAACTCGTAAAGCGCAGGGGTCCATTCCTGGACGAGTCTGATAGCGAAGATGAAGATACAAAACCGCCTGCCAACAAACCATTCTTCGTTACCGAGGGTCACAATAGAGGATCCATTGCGCTACCCATTAAATCAGAGGAGGACGCGATACCGCCTGCGAAAGAAACGAGCTGCCCCCCGCCACCACTGAAGGTTGAAGACTCGATCGACGCCGAGTTTGCAAATGTTGACGAGTTTGGTGACCTAGACGATTTCCCCGACGACGAAGACTTTGGTGGCGAAGAGTACCGCATGATGCAGTTCATGGAAGAGCAAGCCAGACTTGAGGCCGAAGTTGAGACTGCGGACACCGGTGACTACTCATGCGACGACCTTGCCGACCCCTCACGACCAAATGACACTATGGTGGCCAATTGTCCAATATGTGACGGAAGTCTTGCCGGGATCACGCCCGACGAGGCAACACGACATGTCAATGCCTGTCTCGACGGCAACCCTATTCCCCTTCCACAACCCAAACAACCCAAAAAAGAGGAAGAAACTCGACCACCAATTTCCGACCCACCGGAAGTCAACAAACGCTTCGCACGAGCGGCCATCCCGCGAGCGGGCCAAGCCAACCCCTTCAACCTAAATGATCCTGGGAGCAAGCCGACTTCAGCTTTCACGAAGCTAATGACAGGCCACGCGGAAGACGCAGCATGGGCAGATGCGGCGGCGGCGGAGAACTCTGCGCGTGGCAAACCCGCGTACCGACGCACTTGCCCGTTCTATAAAATCATGCCCGGCTTCTACATTTGTGTAGACGCCTTCAGGTACGGTGCGGTGAAGGGCTGCAACGCATATTTCCTAAGTCACTTCCACTCCGATCACTATATCGGTCTGACCGCGAATTGGACGCATGGACCTATCTACTGCAGCAAGGTCACCGGAGATCTGGTCAAGATGCAGTTACGGGTTGCCGCTGAATGGGTCGTTCAGCTTGAATTCGATGAGACCGTGGAGGTTCCTGGCACTGAGGGTGTGACAGTTACCATGATTCCTGCGAATCATTGTCCTGGCAGCTCTCTGTTTCTTTTCGAAAAGGCGATGGGGAAGGGACCCAATTCCAGAAAGCAAAGGATCCTGCACTGCGGAGACTTCAGAGCCTGTCCCGCCCAAGTCGCTCACCCTCTCTTGAAGCCCGACGTACAGGACTCGATATCGGGCAAGACCAGGCAGCAAAGGATCGACGTGTGCTATCTCGATACGACCTACCTCAACCCTCGCTACTCTTTTCCGCCTCAAAACGACGTCATTCAAGCCTGCGCAGGTTTGTGCAAATCTCTAGCCCCGGTCCAGAGTTCTGAGGACGGCTCGTGGGACAAGGTCAACAGGGAGGCTGGCACAGACACCGTCAGCAAGTTTTTTACCAAGAGTTCCGACGGCGAAACGTCAAAGGGAAAATCCAAAAATGCTCCCAAGCAGCGTCTTCTTGTCATTTGCGGGACGTACTCGATTGGTAAAGAGCGCATCTGCAAGGCCATTGCTCAGGCTCTCGGCAGCAAAATATTTGCTTCCAAGTCCAAAATACGAATCTGCTCCAAGCTTGGAGATCCGGAATTAACGTCGCTGATGACGGATGACCCACTGGAAGCACAAGTACACATGCAGATGCTCATGGAAATCCGCGCCGAGACCTTGCAAGACTATCTTAACTCATACAAGCCACATTTCAGCCGCATCGTAGGATTCCGGCCTTCGGGTTGGAACTACCGTCCGCAGGGCATGAGCAAGTCGGTGACGGCCAACACGCAGCCCGGATCGATTCCTACGACACAGATTTTGCAGGCTAAGGCGTGGCGGACTCGGTTCGGGGTCAAGGATTTTGTGGCACAACGCGGCAGTACCAAGGAGGCCATGTGCTTTGGAGTGCCATACAGCGAGCACAGCAGCTTCCGGGAGCTGGCAATGTTTTTGATGGCGCTGCGCATCGAGAAGGTCGTGCCCACCGTCAATATCGGCAGTGATACATCGAGGAAGCGGATGAAAGGTTGGACGGACAAATGGCTTGCCGAGCGGAGGAGAGGCGGGCTCATCCATCCTCTCGAGGGTGACGAGAATGAGGATAAAGAAGTCGTGCTGTGGGAAGGAAAGGATGGTCGTGGAGGAGGTGTCTGGTGGTGATTGGTAGCTTTGCGAATAGACGGCGCCAATGAATCATGAATGAGTGCTCGATCGGCGCGCAAGTCCATAGACGATGGTTGGTTCATTTCATGGATTCGTGGCTGGAAATCAAGCTGTTCTACCCCTTCCGCGTCCACATCATCTAGTCGGATTGCCCCAGACGCCATGACCCATGTTTATTTACCAGATGATTCCAAGCCGTAGCCTGGCGCTTTCCACCTTTCGCGCACCGACTTTTGTAGTGCCCCGGCCACACGATCACAATTCCCTAGGTTTCCAACGAAACTACACCTACAGTACGAAGCCCTTATTTCGCCTTTGCAGCCTGTGCGGCGGCCTCTGTTTAGTTGTTTCAGCGATATTCTGCTGCAATTTGACGCTCCAGACGGAGCCAAGCACCCCGGAGACTTTGAGCAGGGACACGTGGGAAACTCACCTCTCCGCGTCGCGTCCTCGAGAAGAGGGACGTCTACGGACCCAGCAGGGAGATGAACGTAGCGAACGACGGAGCCGCGGATGAATACATTCTTGACGGAACTCTGCAGATGCGTGGTTAGTAAGTGGGACTCTCAACAACTGGGTTGACGACGGCGCAAGCCGACGCTGAGGTTTGGGGGCTGGCGGGCTGGCTTGACTCACCAGGTGAGGGTACTTGAGCTCCTCTACGACGGAGATGTCGTCAAGCTTGATGTTTAGGTACTGGTCGACGCTCTTGAGAACTCCTCGGATCTGGATGTCGTTCTTGAGCTCGACGGTGACCTCGTGGTCTATGAGAGTCTTGAAGAAACTGGTGGCGGGGTCAGCGCGTCAGTATCGTGGCACTTGGGGAAGTCTGAAAGACCCAAAAATCGATTTTGAGATATTTGGGGTTGGTTGCAGTGAGGAGTAGAGCCGTACCTGAAGAAGAGCATGGTGGGCGGTTGGGCTGGATGGTGGTTACGATGAGCCGTTCATTCAGGTTGTGATGCTTGAGCTTGGATGCGAAGGTGTGTGGGGACAGTACTGTGCCTTAATACAGTGTGCACAGTCGGTTGAAGCGAGAGATTCGCGTGTACGACACTGCCTTGTGGCTTGATTTTTGTGGCTAGTGACCAGCCGCTGCAAAGGAATTTGAGACTGTGTGGCAATTGGCCACTGTGACCGAGTCGGCCAGTCCGTTCAGGGGAAAGAGCGAACACGTCCAGCGACCAACCATTGCTGAGAGCAGTAACTTCACTCATCCACGGAACTATCCCTCAATTTTAGACTGACAATCATTACAAGATCTCATTCGTTTGAGTTCAGTTTGGCATTGTATCTTTATCGGTTCTTGCATCAGCGCTCATCTGCTTCATCATTGAGAGTTGAGCTTCAGCATGTCTATCGCTCGGGTCACTGAATGGCGCAAACTGCCTCTAAGCTTGGCTGAACTGTGCATCGACACCACGCTCCGATGCGGCCAGTCCTTTCGATGGCGCAAGACCAACGATGAATGGTGAGCCAAGTCGAGCTGTCTTAAAAAATATTATGTGTTTCCATGCTGAAACTGTACCCCAGGAGCTGCACTTTGTACGGGCGCATCATCTCGCTGAAGCAAGACCCAACTCACTTGCACTACAAGGTCACTTGGCCAGCGAAGCCCGTTTATCCGCTCACTCCGCCGGTCGGCGAGGGCGACGGTGACAGCGATGACACCGAAGAGTTGCTACGTCACTACCTAAGTCTGAAACTGGATCTAAAGTCTCTATACGAGCAGTGGTCTATAGCGGACCCCAACTTCCGCAAGAGAGCACCACAGTTTGAAGGCGTTCGCATGCTCAGCCAAGACGCGTGGGAAGCACTCATTTGCTTCATATGCAGCAGCAACAACAATATCTCAAGGATATCGCAGATGGTATTATCAACCGTGGATGATTGTAAGAGACCCTCTGCTAACACCAAGTAGGTCCATAAACTATGCAAATACTATGGTCCGCTCATCGGCCACGTCGGAGACGAAGCGTTTCACGATTTTCCCACGCCAGAGGCTTTGACGGGAAGCTCGGTCGAATCACACCTCAGGGAACTTGGGTTCGGCTATCGGGCCAAGTACATTGCGCAAACGGCGTCAATCGTAGTGAACGAACGGCCGAAAGGCTGGTTTCAGAGCCTGACAAATCCGGAGAACCCTTGCTACATAAAAACTCCCGAGGGGTCAAAGCTGCCACAGTCCACGTACAAGGAGGCTCACGAGCAGCTTCTGCGGCTGACGGGCGTCGGGCCCAAGGTGGCCGACTGCGTATGCCTGATGGGCCTGGGCTGGGGTGAGGCCGTGCCGGTGGATACACACGTCTGGCAAATCGCTCAACGGGACTACAAGTTCGGCAGGGTTAAGACCAAGGCGTTCAATAAGGCCACGTACGACGCGGTCGGTGACCATTTCAGGGGCCTCTGGGGCAAGTATGCGGGCTGGGCGCACTCGGTGTTGTTTACGGCGGACCTGAAAGCATTTTCTGAGCGCACCGTGGAGAAAGAGGAAGGTCAGACAGTGACGGTAAAGAAGGAGGTCAGAGTGGATGAAGATGTGCCTGTTCTGGGCAGGAAGCGGAAGGTCGTGAAAGCGACTGTGAAGGTAGAAGTAGAGCACGATGTGCCGGATGTGCCAGTGGTAGAGTCATCGCCGAAGCGGAGAAGGACGAGGTCGCAGACACAGAGGAGGAGTTGACACCCTGCATGCTAAACTCCTACTTATAGTTGTTGTATACTACTGTGATTCTCTTGGTATGGTGGGAGTGCCTTCACTCGTATCAACGGCTGTAAGAGAAGTTACTTTTAGAACCTGATTTTAATCATTGAAAAATATTTTTAGTCACATCAAACATGCTTAACTATGTGAAAATTTTTATACCATAATTTTTCTCCCCCTTGCCATATTATAAAGAAGAGCTCGCCCTGAGAAAAAGGTACTAATCTGGAGTTGATAAAAGGGGAGAAAAAAACCAAAACTTGATGGCCTTCACGGCCTGCAGCTTTATTTTTTTCTTTCTGGAATTGACACTGAGACCCGGAGCTCCCAGCCTTGGCGTTTTGTCGGCTAAAGTGGGGCGCAAATTTAAGTGGCGTCGGTGCCTTCCGCAAAAACTCTCCTGCGGCTGTCGCTTCCCCCTTCAGCCTCATCAGCAACAAACAACCATTACTGATGCGCGCCGACATCATCGATCGACCACTTGCACCTTCACAAGTGACATGAAGCAGTATCCATAATCCAAGATGTCCGACGCAGACTTCGAGACCGTCCGGAAGCTCCAGGCGGAGCGCAACGCTGCCGCCGCTGCCAAGAAGGGCTCGCGCACCTTCGACCCGTCCAACCAGCGATCCGACACGGGCACCAAGCAGAAACTTACTGATAGCTTCGACACCGATCTGTACGATAGCAATGGCGTCGACAAGTTTGCCGGATACAACACGTCAATTCCCGCTGGCGATGACGATGATGAGGAGATGGAAGGCGCCGACAACACGCGCCGTCTCGTCGGCCAGTACACAGCTTCACGTGAGATGATTGATGAGTTTTCTCGCGGCGATGGCGTCGAAGAGGACGACCCCTTGGCTGGCCGGGGCGAGCGCAGCAACCGAATCACCGATCGCGAGACCGACTACCAGAAGCGGCGATTCGACCGCGTCCTCACCCCGACTCGAGCCGACCCCTTTGCTGCCAACCGTCAGGCTGGCGCCGCCGAGGATGGCACCAGCTACCGTGACGTTATGGAGATGAGGGAGCTGGAGAGGGAAGAGGAACGCGTTCGTCGCGCCATTCAGGCCCGAGCCGAGGGCAGGGACGAAGAGGACGGCAACGTTGCTGAGGCAACCTTGAAGGACGGCGACAAGGAGAATGCTGAAGCTGGATCGACAGAGGCCGTTGCGGCCGGCAGAAAGCGCAAGAAGAGATGGGACGTTTCGTCTACCCCGGCCACCGACGAAGGCGCTGCCCAACCATCCGAGTCTGCCAAGTCTAAGCGTTCGCGATGGGACCAGGCGCCATCTTTGCCTGGCACCGAAGCCGCGGATGCCCTGAAAAAGCGATCGCGGTGGGACCAGGCACCATCTGCTACCCCCATGGGAAACCAGGGACTCGCAACACCGGCACACCCCTCGCAAACGAACGGTGCTGCCGTACTGCCGACCACCTTCGGAACGGACATCTCGGGGCGTAACATGCCTCTGAGCGATGAAGAGTTGGACGCACTCCTCCCCGGCGAGGAGCAAGGATACAAGATTCTCGAGCCACCTCCGGGCTACGCGCCGGTCCGGGCGCCTGCCCACAAGCTCATGGCTACGCCTGCGCCGCAAACCGGGTTCATGATGCAGGACCCTGACGCGGTTAGACTGAGCGGGAAGCCCGTGCCGGCTGAGATTCCGGGAATAGGCGACCTGCAGTTCTTCAAGGCTGAAGATATGGCATACTTTGGTAAGCTGACCGACGGCTCTGACGAGAACAGTCTGAGCGTGGAGGAGATGAAGGAGAGAAAGATCATGAGGCTGCTCTTGAAAGTCAAGAACGGTACTCCTCCAATGCGCAAAACCGCTCTGAGACAGCTCACCGATAATGCCAGGCAGTTTGGAGCCGGTCCGCTCTTTGATCAGATCCTTCCCCTGCTCATGGAGAAGACTTTGGAAGACCAAGAGCGTCATTTGCTCGTCAAGGTCATCGACCGTATTCTTTACAAGCTCGATGACCTTGTACGGCCCTATGTCCACAAGATCTTGGTTGTCATCGAGCCGTTGCTCATCGACCAAGACTACTACGCCAGAGTCGAAGGTCGCGAGATCATTTCTAACCTCAGTAAAGCAGCTGGTCTGGCTACCATGATCAGCACTATGAGGCCAGACATTGATCACGTCGACGAGTATGTGCGAAACACCACTGCCAGAGCGTTTGCTGTGGTCGCCTCGGCACTAGGCATCCCAGCTCTTCTGCCATTCCTGCGAGCTGTCTGTCGAAGCAAGAAGTCATGGCAAGCTCGACACACTGGTGTCAAGATTGTACAGCAGATTCCCATCCTTATGGGTTGTGCTGTTCTGCCGCATCTCAAGGGACTGGTGGACTGCATTGGTCCCAACCTCAACGACGAACAGACCAAGGTCAGGACCGTCACCAGTTTGGCTATTGCAGCGCTCGCCGAGGCCTCCAACCCCTACGGCATCGAGAGTTTCGACGACATCCTCAACCCTCTATGGACCGGAGCTCGCAAGCAAAGAGGCAAGGGCCTGGCGGGTTTCCTCAAGGCCGTGGGTTACATTATCCCCCTCATGGACGAAGAATACGCCAATTACTACACCAGCCAAATCATGGAGATCCTCCTTCGTGAGTTCTCATCGCCAGATGAGGAGATGAAGAAGGTGGTCTTGAAGGTGGTATCTCAGTGCGCTGGCACCGACGGCGTCACTGCAGGCTATCTCAAGGAGCACGTTTTGGACGAATTTTTCAAGAGCTTCTGGGTCAGACGGATGGCTCTTGACAAGCGCAACTATAGGCAAGTCGTGGAGACGACGGTGGACATCGGCCAAAAGGTTGGAGTCAGCGAAATCCTCGAAAGGATCGTGGTGAACCTCAAGGATGAGAGCGAAGCCTACAGAAAGATGACCGTCGAAACGGTGGAGAAGATTGTTGCCAGCTTGGGCGCAGCAGACATTGGTGAGCGTCTCGAGGAGCGCTTAATCGATGGTATTCTGCACTCGTTCCAGGAGCAAAGCGTGGAGGACATTGTCATGCTCAACGGCTTCGGCTCCGTCGTTAACGCTCTCGGAACTCGCTGCAAGCCATATCTGCCACAAATTGTCAGTACCATTCTTTGGCGTCTGAACAACAAGTCGGCAACAGTGCGACAGCAAGCTGCCGACCTCATTTCGCGTATTGCTATGGTCATGAAGCAGTGCGGTGAGGACGCCTTGATGGGCAAGCTTGGTGTCGTTCTTTACGAATACCTTGGTGAAGAGTATCCTGAAGTACTCGGATCTATCCTGGGCGCGCTGCGGTCCATCGTAACAGTTGTCGGCATTACGCAGATGCAGCCTCCGATCAAGGATTTGCTGCCCAGACTCACCCCTATTCTGCGCAACCGACACGAGAAGGTCCAGGAAAACACCATCGACCTGGTCGGTCGTATCGCTGATCGCGGCCCTGAGAGTGTCAATGCCCGCGAGTGGATGCGTATTTGCTTCGAGCTGCTCGACATGCTCAAGGCGCACAAGAAGGGCATCCGTCGCGCCGCCAACAACACGTTCGGCTTCATTGCCAAGGCCATCGGCCCTCAGGACGTGCTCGCCACGCTGCTCAACAACCTGCGCGTCCAGGAGCGTCAGTCCCGTGTCAACACGGCCGTCGCCATCGGTATCGTCGCCGAGACGTGCGCGCCATTCACTGTGCTCCCCGCGCTCATGAACGAGTACCGTGTGCCCGAGCTCAACGTGCAAAACGGCGTGCTCAAGTCGCTGTCATTCTTGTTCGAGTACATCGGTGAGATGGCCAAAGACTACGTCTACGCCGTCACGCCCTTGCTCGAAGATGCGCTGATCGACAGGGACCAGGTGCATCGGCAGACGGCGGCCTCGGTCGTCAAGCACATCGCGCTCGGCGTCGTCGGCCTCGGCTGCGAGGACGCCATGGTGCACCTGCTCAACCTGCTGTACCCGAACCTCTTCGAGACGAGCCCGCACGTCATCGACCGCATCATTGAGGCCATCGAGGCCATCCGTATGGCTGTCGGGCCGGGCGTCGTTCTCAACTATGTCTGGGCGGGCCTGTTCCACCCGGCGCGCAAGGTCCGGCAGCCGTACTGGCGGCTCTACAACGACGCGTACGTCCAGGGCGCCGACGCCATGGTTCCCTACTACCCCAACCTGGACGAGGAGAAGGTCGACAGGTCGGAGCTCGCCATCATGCTATAGACTTTTCTGTGTGGAGAGGGCAACCAAGGATAAAAAAGCGGGATGGTATGTTTCATGGTTGTGTTTAATCGTGTTGTTCAGGTAACAAGAGAATACCCTTTCATGTAAAACCGTGACATCATGATCATGGTTCAAGGGTGATTCCTCTTCTTTGCAAAAGATATATCCAGAGAAGATGGATCACGGGGAAGCGGTTTCCAAGTTTAGTACGAGCGCCGGGCCGAGATGAGGAAGATGGGAAAGGGGAAAGTTTAAAGGGAGAGAAGCGGACGTTGGAATACGCTTGCTGTCGTTGCCTTCCAGATGGGCGCAAGGTAGCAGTAGGCGGCCACTTGTACTGAGTCATAATACTCTGTCGTGTAGACTTTTTTTGTAAGGTAGCTTTTGTACTTGGTTTTCCTCCCGGTGGAGCACTTTGCCGGCGGCGTTTGTGTTGGGCAGAAATAATCACGAAAGCGGGAAATATTTGCGGTGCCTCTCTCTCTCCCTCTCTCTTCTTGGTCATTCTTCATCCGGTTCAGTGATTTCGTCTTGGTCTTCCTTGTAATGTATCGTGAAAAATGACTCGGTTTTTTTGTCTGCCTGCCCCGGTGGAGGGCCATGACTGGGGGAGCGAGATGACCGTGACCACCGTCTCCAGAATAGCAACAACGCGCGAGTGGGCTGACGGGAGCGACATGGAAGCGGCGCCGACAATGAATCGGACCCGACGAAGACGACGACAGCAGCCACGACGAAGACGACGACGAAGAAGACGATGACGGCAGCCACGACAGGCTCTTACGAGGCAGCAAAATTGCGACGACGACGTCTCTTGTCGTCATCACCCCGTCAGACCCCATCTCCGCCGGCGTCGGCCCAGCATCAGCGTCACGTTGTTCACAAGCGTTGTTATCCCAGGATGGATCCTCCCCCAACACGCGCCCGCGCTTTGTATATCCGTATACAGCACGCGTTGTTTTTTTGGGGAAAAATACACACACCACGAGATGCATGCATTTCTTCTTTCTCCCCCTCCCCTTCCCCTACCCGATTTTCCCTGTCAGCGGTGACCTTGCTTCCGGTCAGGCACAGCTCACGTGTTCTATCTATATGCGGTTCTAAAAAAGAACATATCTCTCTCTCTGTGTTCCCAACGTTACAAGTGGATGGAGAAATGGGGGATGCGCGGGATGAGCAGGATATGCAGGAGGTCCTTCCATGTGTCGTTGGTACGGATAGTCAGTCAGTCCACTTTACCGTTGTCGCGGAAGGCCGGGATTCCTGTCCTGGGAACCAACGCCCCGTTCCCCGTCGCTCCGTACGTAAGGTAAGCGAAACGTGCCTTAAGTGTAAGGTAGCTTATACACAAACACTTTATCCAAGCGGCGGACCGGCATAACTGGCCAAAAGTTCCTTTCCCTTCCTTTGGCGACGATCAGCGAGAAGCGGATTTGTTGTTTGCACGTAATGTGGGTCAGGGGAGCGGTTCCCCCTCCCCCTCTCAGGCTTCCCTTTCTTCCCCTTTCCCTTTCCCTTTTCCCACAATCCCTCCGCGCTGGTTCGTTCGAGGTGCCAGGCGGAATGCAACTCACTCAGGGGCTGGGCTGGCAGGCTGGGTTGGGGCCGCGCTGCGTTGCAGTTGCAGCCGGCGCGTTTGCTTACTTTTTCCTGGCCGTGGGGAACGAAAATCACCCTCCTCCGGGACGGAGAAAAAGATGCGAGATTCAGGTGAGTCGACGCGGGTAGATTGTCGAAGCCTGTAGTGTAAAAAATGGAGGAGCGAGAGGAACGGGAAGTGGTTTGCGCGCTCTCGTTTCAACCAGGAACAGAGCCTCAATTCCTGACATCGTCGACCTCGTCGCAAACGGCATTCTTTTTTTTTCTCCTTGCTCTTGGCCAAATTTTGGCCGGCTTGTGGTGGCGTGCGTCGTGGCCGATCGAGAAGAGAGCATGGGAAAGTGACATTTCGGTCCTGCCAGGCACTGACTGGTCCAGCGCTAGGCGATGGGGGGCGCTTTTGGAGGCTTTTTGGCCGTTTTCGTCCAATTTCTGACCGACGTCGGGTGCTAAGGTAAGGTAGCTAAGCTTACAATAGGTGACCACCGATCTGCCAATTCACTTGCCACTGTTGTTGGCGTGCTTCTTTCCTTCTTCTTTTTTCCCCTTCTGACTCGCCCTACCTGGCTTTCCCGGGCAGTTTTGCAAGGTCTCAATAGCGAAAAAGACGGCCTCGAAGGCGTCGGCGTCAGCGTCGGCGTTGCTTCTCGCGCAAAGGGTCCCTGCGGGGGATCTACAAGCCTGTGTTGACGAGGACCAAGAGAGTTGAGGCTAGTTGGCGATAGTTTTGATCTGTCTGAGGCGTTTCCGAGTGCGCTAGCCGCCCTACAGAGGCACATTGCGCAAGCCATTCTCAAATCTAACCGCCTCTGGGGCACATGATCGGCAGCATTCCTGGAGTTTTTTAGTTTTTTTTTTTTTTTTTTAGTTTTTTTTTTTTGCGGCCAGCGGTTGGCGCTGCTGATATGTCTACTATGTAGATAACGTGGGAGGTGGCCATCACCAATAGAGTAAGCACTGTCTCGGTGGGCTCGGCCAAATTCAATGGCAAAACCGGGATACTTGCTTGGTGCAGCTGGCGAATCTTGGGGAAGACATCTACATGTCCTAGACAGCCACAGCGGAAACCGATGGCATTCGAGTGCTCGAGACATTCTTGCCTCATTTGCGTTCCGATTCCTTTTTTTATTTTTATTTTTTAATTTTTTAAACAGGTGGCAAGAAGGGGGAGGCTTGTCCAAGGTGCAAAGCAAGGTAGGCCATCGACCGGACCACCGTGCCGTGTCTCATCTGAACAAAGAGGGAACGGGCGCTGTGCGCTGCCGCGGCCTTGCTGGGACGGCGGGCCGTTTTTGAGGGCGTGCAGCCATCAGATCGAGAGCCCGGACTGGCATCTTCGCAGGCACGGAGGCCCCTTCATCGCTGTACTGACTCTTGAAGCGGTATGGGAAATCGCAATCCGTCGATGCTGTTTCACCCGCGAGAATTCAGCCTTGCCCGCGCGTGTCGTCCCATGTGCGATGCTCACGATCGTCATAGATCGCCGCCGTCATCGCACTGTCGTCCCCTCTTCCCACGAGCATTCGACTGCTTCTACGCATGGCCAGAACGCTGATCCGGAAGTTTCCCTCAACGCTCCAGAAGATCCTATGCAAGATCCAGGGGGGATCTTTCCAGGACGCATTTGTGGGATCGCCGCGGGAATGCCAACCGTGCTTTGCCGTCGTGCTAAGAGCACAGCACTAAGGATTGCGGGAGACTTACGAGTCCACACTGGAGGCGCTGGACAGATAGAGAGTTGGTGGTGTCGAATCACTGATTCATTGGGCTAGCGACCGGTTTGGCGCCGGGGCTCGTTCGGATGGGCGAAGTAGCGTTCCCCCCGGCCCTCGCAAGTGGCAAGGCACGTAGGCTGACTTGTCGAGCAACTGTAGACAGTCAAGGTGGCTTCAGGAGCGATTCAAGCACTAGTTTGTCATGGCAAAAGCAACACTTGAACCTCTGGCATTGCAACGACTGTCCTGTCTCGCGATGCCTCAACCGGCGACGTCTGTAGGGTTGGTAGAGTGTGAGCAAAGCGGTCCTGGCCACCTTGGGAGTTGCGCGTCGCCGCCTCGGCACGGCCACGTCCGAATCAATCGGCATCGGCAAAGCCTCATCCTCAAGGTCGGCCCCGGAGGAAATGGAGGGTCGTACGTGGCGGGCAATGTCTCTCTACGGATACAGTACGCCGTGGTCGGGCGGTGTGCAAGAGATGCGGATGTCCCGGGACTTGAAGCTCTGCATGACGAATCAATCCGAAGCGCGGGCGGAGGGCGAGTGAGGCACAGAGAGAGCGAGAGAGAGAGAGAGCGCTTTGAGATGAGGGTGCGGTCTGCAATGCTGGGACGAAACGTTTCCGGGGAAAGAAAGGCTAATCAATTGGGGGTGCACGCGGGGTTCACGAAACTTTAAGTACAGTACGTATCCGTCCTTTCCATCAGCTGAAAGGGAAGGGACCTGGGCAGACTCGACGAGAGAACAAGGGAATTTTGGGCGTTTCAGGGGAAGGCCGACAGGCGGGCTACGTCATTGAGTGTTTCGAAACACATCCCACGATGCCCCTTCCTCGCTCGGTTTCCCCCGTGTTTGGGGGGTGGAAAGCCTGTGGCGAGCACTGCATTGCCAGTAGTAGCAGGAGCAGCCGCAGCTGATGCCAGCCCTATGGTATCAACGGCATTTGTACTTGCCTCAAGCCGTAGATGCCACAAGTTAGGTGCAGCAGCAGTGGCAGCAGTGGCAGCAGGAGAAGCAGAGAAGCAGAGAAGCCATGCACGCACGGGAAAGAAAGGAAGGAATGGCTCGTCCAAGCCCTACCGATACCTTCTCTTTCCCTACCGGGCTCGAGTCAACCTCAACCTCAACCTCAGTTGAGCCGCACTGCGCCTTCAACTTCAGTTTGACAACCGCAGCACCCGTCCTCCCCGTCCGATGAAGCACCAACCTTCCTCGCTTTTCTTTTTTTGCCGCAACCGCAGCGAGCTGAAATCCGTCCCGTCGTCATTCAGCGCAAAAATATCCGAATCGGGCTCATGCGTAAATACAACACGGGTGCAGCCTGTTAACACGGCGTTTTCAAGCGACGTCTTCCCAGCTCGCTCAACACCAAGCTTTCGCTTCATCGCCGATGCTTCTTCTTTAGCAATAACACCGAGTTCAGCCTTTGGGCCTATCAGCCCGACATCCCCGTCCGCGGCTTGAGTTTTGCGGGCGCACCGCTCCGATTAGCGTCCTCGCACCACGTCAAGGACACGGCGCCTCACCTTCAGCATGACGCTGGGGTACAGCAGTAGCTCGTAGCCGCCTCTGCCTTTGGCTGGCCTTGTTCAAACGGTCGTTCGCGTTTCCTTCATGGGCTTGCCGGCTGCAGCGATTTCCGCCATTAGACGCTGCAGCCACTGTTCGACGGAGCGCCTCCGTGGCCTTCGTGTGACTTGGGCCTTTTTTTGTTCGCTCCGCTTTGCTACAGTCAGCAAGCACCTGAGCACCACGGAACCACAGCGCTCTGCCATGGCAAAACTGGAGCTCTTTGCCTGATGGGATCAACACGAACTTCCAGATACCGCTAGGGAGACGTTCGTCCCGTCTCGGTAGGCGTCGCTCAGGGCGTCCGTCTGTCAACCACCTGTCTGCAACAAGTTACGCGCGTCACCCGTCATCCGCTCCAGCTGGGCCAAAATACTCACAACACACTCAACACCTCAAACCACACATGCGGCATTGACTAGCGGGCGGCTTTTGAGGTGGTCTTGGTTTTGCCTTCGTCCCCCCCTTTTTCAGATACAGGTCACGGATGTCACGAACGCCGGATAGCACAGGACTAAATGCTCCAGCCCCGGTCCTGCCCAGCTATTTCGAGCCGGCCGGCGTGACAGCACCACCTCGATGTACCTTCACCTTACATGAACGACGAAGGAGGGAGGAGTCGTCTTGCGTCTCGCATCCCAGGCGCACGCTCTCAGACGGACACCGCTTCGCATCATCAGAGCTGCTGCTCCATTCTTCCCGATGCAACGCAAAATGCAGAGGGCCAAAAATTTGAGCGAAAGAGCCCATGAACCCACCACCGCCCATCTATCTGGCGACGACGCTCTGATGGACCCACAAGGAAATTCAAATCAATGCCTGCTCACAGGGTTCCCGTATTGCATGGTCTCTGGATTCGACGAACAGCAGCGGCAGCAGCATCAGCGGCGGCGGCGGCGGCAGAGCAACACAGCAACACCACCACCAATGGCGGCAGCATGCAAGGCCTCCGCAGCGGCGCAGGCACGCAGGACGCGCAGGATACGCCTAGCCGCTAAAATGTCGACTATGCCTTTGTTGTCGTACCTAGGGCTTCCGAATCGGGACTCGAACGGAATGGCGAAGATGACTACTCTGGCAAGCCCTGCCCTGGAGCTCGAGCGGCCAGCAGCCAGCAGCCAGCGACGAGCGCGTATCCCGTGCTTACCGTCCCGTCACTGGCGCCTCACGGCTCTTTCTCGCTGTAATTAAGCTCCCGATCCCCTCCAGAGACAACAATCAGAGCGATGGCACTCTGTGCTTCAGGCACCCCAGGCACCGGACCTCGACAAAGTGAGGCTGGCACGGCTGGCCCGTCTGCAGGAGTGCAGAAAACGGTCATGATCGACACTCCCCGCTGTGGGCCGCAGACGGGCTGGGATCACTGATCACGCTACGATCCATCCGGCGTAGCGTCTCCATCCAGTTCAATGCCAAGGGAGCTGTCTGGAGTCTCTGCGCAGTGCTTGATTGCCTTCAACAGACGAAAGACCCGCCTTTGGGGAATCCTGGTCGATTCTGAGACAAACCCTGGCCACCTCAATCAGCAAGGGGGCTTCCTGATGGCTTGCCCTCCCGTCTCCTCCGCTGTCGCTCGCGGCGGCCGTCACCCACGCGCCGCGAAGCACCACACACAACACACACAACACACAGCACACGCGCAACGCACCTCAGCGCCGGCCCTCCGTTGGTTGGGGTCCCCCCCCCCCTTTAGACGCACTCCTTTCATATTCATCCGCCAAGGGTTGCTTTGATGAGTTTCTCGTACTCAGCAGCCCGCGATGCACATGCACTGCCTTCCCACATCATAAGTCACTCTCCTACGCCTATACTAGGCAACCCTATTCAGCACGTTTCTCGACATTGCAGTTTTTCTCGAACTCTAATCCACCACCAGCGTTGCATCCGAGGCGCTGTGGGTCGAATCCTTCCCTCTCGACCACCCGACTTTGGCAGTTGGAAACATCCACTCTGTTGCCGCACGAGACCGGCAGCCCGCTCATCCGTTGGAACGGTAATATGACAGATTACCTACAGATTGCAGCCGACAGAGAGTGTTTCCTTCAATGTGACCCTGTTATTGTTTGGGAGAGAGGATCAGTCAGGTGCCGGAGCGGCGCCGAGTCTTGGACGGTGATCGGCGCCGTCATCATCTCGGGTATCTGGATCAGGTGGCCCTCCACGCTCGACTGCACCTCTCCGTCGGCTCCAGGAATTCTCCTGTGCGTTCGGCCCTATTCGCTGCCGTCGACAGCCAAACCCTTCGGGGAACTGGGCTTTGTCATCCCGTGGCTCACCGAAGCCCGCGCCGTTTTTCAATAGACTGGACTGCCTGCTCCGTCAAGGGACGACCGCCGTGCTGTGGCTTCAAGTCCACTACATAGTACACTAGTATAGTCGCTCGTCAACGTCGCCACCTCCACCGCCTGTCACCCGGAGTCTCCAGCGCCGTGTGCGCAGAGCACGTTCCCCTTTAGCTGATGGAGTAAGATCTCGTCACTCGAGGGCAGGTGCCGGGGGTTCATTCAACTGGCATGTCCCACTCTCAACGACAAGAGGTCAACATATCAAATTCTCAACCCCATCGGCGAGCCCATGATGAAATTTCGAAATTTCGAAACGTCTGGATCAGCGTTGTCGTGCCGGTCTATCTCCGCCCGCGTTGGCCGGTTGGCACGTCTTCAGAGAACACAACGTCTGTTCACCATTGCCCCAAGCTCATCGGCGGCCTTAACAGCGCCTCTATCAGTTCCTCCGACATGGGGCGGCCCCTGTCTAGCGTGTTTCAAGTCACTCCTTTGGGCCTACCGTCAATTGCCTCCTTCGAATAGGGCATAGTGAGGCTATCATTTGAGATGAACGCTGGGGACAATCTCGAGGAACCCAGTCGCAACTCTCCATGTTCCGCATATCCCATCTCGCTCATACCGACGACGGCACCTTATGATCACCTCTTTCGGGAAAAGAGCTGCAGAAGGGACCCAGAAGAGGCTGTTGGGACCTGGCAGGACGACGCATCCTCATCGAACGATGTTTCCTGTCGGCTGTTGTCGATGGTGCTATTGGGGGGTTTTCTTTGGGATAGCGCTGCATCTGGCAGGGTTGTCCCTAGACGACTCGACCTTTGTGGAAGGTACTGGAGACTACTGTCCGGGGATTTTAATGCCGAAAAGAACTTACATGCAGTTCTTGTCCCAGCCTAGGGTCTCGAAGCGACAGACTCGTCGTCGAGCCTCGGACCCCACCTGCCAGTTCTCGAGACCGGGTGTCGAACAAAATGTCCGTTGTTAAGATGATGGGTTCTTGTTATCGACATCATGGAGCCCGTATTTGGATGGGGGCCAAATGAAGCGCTATCTATCGGGCCATCGCGGCAGATGGTCTTTGCCACGGACTAGGACCCGGTGGTATCATACCACCATCAGACGTCGACGAAAATATTTCGCAGCTTTGTGAAGGGCCCTGCGACTAAACGCCTTTCAGCTGAATTCGGCCCGCCCCTTTGATGTGAGGATGTTGGAAGGGCCAAGGTGGCATTGGCGTCAAGCCTCGCCAACACATGAGGTCGAAAGACTGAAGCCTTGAGCGATAATGGGCGTGCCAAAGAGAATGGCGTCGCCGGGGACATCGGATTTCACTTCGGCATGTCTCGAAACACAGGTAGACATTGATTGGCTGGCTGCGACCGTTGCAATCACAGAGGCAAAGTTGCCCATCAGGGTCCAACTTATGGACTAGGAACGATTAGATGACACTAGGGGATTGTGTCAGAAGCCATTCCAGCAAGCCGATGCCCATCGTGACCGCTCTTCAATATCCCCCGAGTGGCCCCCCGGTCGCTGCTAGAGCGCCCAAGCAAAGGGCCGGGGGTCACAGAGGAACGTTCCGCACTCTCAACTTTAGCGTCGCCGGACCGGTCATGAGCGAAGGACGAATCACGGACGGCCAGCGGTTGGCGTTGTGCAGCGTCAGGTGTTGGTGTGTGGATGGCGGCTTGTTGATGTTGTCGTTCTCTGGCTGCAGCGGAATAGAAGCTAGCGCAGCGCCACACCCATCATCCGTCATCTCCCAGAAAAGGAACGGTGGATCAGCTCCCTTGCGCACCCTTCCAGAGTGCGTGGGTCCTTTGCGTCTGGTGCAATCAAGTACCGAGTTCCTCTTTTTATTCTTCTCTTCTGCCCTTGGCCTCCCCTGTCGTTCATCGCATCGGGGGTGGAAGGTAAGAATGCCTTACCGCACTGAGACCTCAGGCACTCAAGTCCCGTGAAAGCCGCGAGACATCTACTGCAGCACACTCCGTAGTGTGTACGGATCTTTGCAACCCCCTGCCTGTTGACACGGTCAGAGAAGTCCCCCAGCATGGGGAGTACACGCATCCAAGTCGCGAGTCTGCTTTGGGCTCGATGGCGTTTACCAAAGCCCATCTACGAGTGCTCTGTAGGCAAGTAGGGCAGATGCTGAGCCAACAACAAGCGCCGGACAGATGACATGGTGTATCCGGACAGACATGGGCCACGATATTTGTGAGGGATACTGAATTTGCCAGAAATGGACCGAAAGGTTTTGGTGAGAGATGGGAAATTGCTTGGCGTGGAGAGCAATGGGGTTTGATGGCTTCACGTGAAGGGTAGTTCCCTGCCGGCATGGACACGGCGATACGGACACTTTCAGGCCCAGCACGTGAGGACCAGAGATCGTGTCGTCGTTCATTTTACCCGGCTAAGCTGAATTTGCGCAGGGCAAAACGACGACATGTGGTGCGTACGGGATACTGAATGGGATGCGCCATCTTCACCCTGTACCGCAGTAGGATGAGGTGGATGAGGGGTAGCGTCAATCGAGGGTACCCCGGATCGTTGATGTAATCGCTGGGCCCTTTTGACGTTGACAAGCGATGCCTGGCCGGCTGGATGGCCGAACAACGACTGTGTATTTTGGAAGGTGCCGGGAAGGGCGAGCGATCAATGGGCCTCTTGTCCTTGTCTTTTGGGTGTCGCAGCCAAACACGAAGGGAATCCTGATCCATGGGGAAGACGACGAGAGAGAGGCTCACTACGTCAGTCCAAACCCACTGCCTCGCGGACGGGATCACACCCCCATCCCCCGTCGCACGTCGACACAAGACCACACGAACGGTGTAACGCCTGCCTTGGGTTCGCTCCCTTTCGTCGCCTCGCCTGAGAGGAGGCGGAAGCTGACACTGGCGTCATACATGTAACCTATCGTGTGTAGTCCATGTTGTCCTGGGCGCACAGAGGAGGAACCGACGTTTAAGCATTTTCGGTGCATTTCCTGGCGGCTTTGATGTCAGCCAGCGTTGGATTTCGCCACCAGGGACCCCGTCTGATGTCTGCGTGCAGGAGGGCACTTTACTACCTTAGGCCGATCCCAAGTCCCCTGTCGGCGAAAGTCGGCGTGGACGGTACCTGGACCAGCACCAGCAGGTACTGGGGGCGCGGACCAAGGCTGAATGGATGAATTGGCTTAAGCCGCAGTCACCAGCCTTAGCACAGCGGTGTAGTCGAGCGGGAGAGCCATTGCGAAACTGCTACATTGTTCCTTTCTTTTCTTTCATCTACGTCTATATGGAGGGGGGGCGCATACTATGCAGGCGGGTAGAAGGACGGGCGCCCCCATCTGCGGCTCAGTGGCTGTCATCGTTGCTGCCGTTACTTTATATGACGATGGCGGTCGACGTCGACATCCCGCGGACGGCCGGGTTAGCGGGCAGTCCGTACCGCACCGTACCGCACCGCACCGCACCGCACCGCAGCAGGCTGGTCGAGTTTGGGGTCTTTGGTCTTTGGGCTGGTAGTACTCGGTACTGTACTCGTGGCGAAGAATGTTTTACTGGGCGGCACGGCAGCGCACATTTCGTACCTCGGGGCCTTTGGTCGCTGCGCTGGGATGGGTTGCAGGCATGGGATGTCAACGTATCAAAGATGCCGTGATATGACGACAATGTCGAACCCTTCTGTCTTCGGCCGTCCATTCTTGCTGCCCAAAGCCACGGTTGCGATGTGGTCCAGCAGCACCCTCTCATTCAATTCCGCCCGCCCTCATCTGTGCATGCCCCATGTCGTGTCCCCTCCAGAACCAAAAGGAGAGAAGGAAGGGAAGAGAACGGGACGGGTTGGTTGATGGGGCAGGGCAGGCAGGCAGGCGAGCGAGCTGGAGCTGGAGCAGGAGCACAAGAAGCACAGGACAGGACAGGCCCTGCCTTACCGCAGTGCACACTCGATTTCCCTGGCCTGCCCTGTCATCGTCGTCGTGGCCTACCCTGTGCCTGCCCTGCCCGGCCCTGCACGGCGCCGCGAGCAAACGTCTTCTTCGTCGTGGACATGGACGTGGACCTCAAATCTGAGGTGGAATTGGAATTGGGGGCTCCTCTTTTGTTTTTCCCTTTCCCCATTCGCTCCCTCCACTCACTCTATCGTCTTGAATTGTCGGCCCTCCCACCTCCCAGTCCTAGTCGGGCCCAGTGCCAATGCCAGTGCCAGGCCCAGGGCAGGGCTCAATTCCAAAAGACTGCCTGCCTGCCCCCTCCTCAGTCTCCTCCCTCCCCCCCTTCGCCCCTTTCCCCTACCAGTTGATGACAGCAGTTTCCGGGTGGGCACTGTGGAGGTTGTTTCAATTCTGCCCACCCCTGCTCGAAACGCATCAATACATTGACGTGCCTTACGTCAGTGGTGCAGTCCAGCAGACGCCCTAGTGTCCTTCCTCTGGCGGCTAAGCCCACGCCGCCTCACCTTCTCTCGCTTGCACCCCACTGTTCCAGGGGGCCCCTGCTCAGAGTCCGTCGCGCAGAGGTATTGCTTGGCGCCCTCATCGACATCAGCATGCGGTTGCTTATTTCCTAACAGTGGGCAGGCGCTGGAGGAGAGGGGGGGGGGGCGCCGCCGCAGACGAAGGAAAGGAAGGGAAGAAAAAAAGAAAAAAAACAGAGGTATTCGGTACAGTACTCTGGCCCACTTCTCTGGTTCTTGCGCTTTTCTTCAAGGCTCACCCCTACTTCTTTCCCTCCTCTCCGCACGCCTGCTTTTCCAAGCCCACCCTTGTTTTTTCGTCTCCGCAAGGATGCCGTTGACATCGATTGGATGCCAAAGGTAGGCGCTATGGAGCGCAACGAGCACGGTGCGCGATGAGAAGGGACTGCCACGGAAGGAGAGGGGAGATGCAACTGGAACTGGAGACAAGCTCGCCTGGCACCTGGCAGTGCACTACTGTGTACTTCGTATGTAGCGGTAGCCACCGACTGGAGGATGAAGGATGGAGTCGAGGTGGGCGGCCTTCTCTGCGCACTCGGGCACGGTCACGGTACCTGGGTGCCTGTGATATGCTCCAGTCGCGCTCCTCCTGCTGGACAAATTCACCACTCAGGGACGCTGATACGGCCTGCCCTCCACTCTTTTTACTTTTGCGTCGTCTTGACACTTGCTGTGTGCAGAGGAGAGGTGAGGTGAGGTACCTTACGATGCCATCACACGCACTCGAGGGAGGAGAGCACACAGCTCGCTCACACCTTCACACCCATCCTCTCGAGCCATACACAGAGCACAACACTGTCATCAGGCTTCGCTGTCGTCCTCGTGGCCGAGGTACCAGGTCGGGCAGGAGGGCATCGACAGTCGTTTGGATCAGAACCCCGACCCCGGCTTTCGTCAAGCCATGCCACTGTCAGATTAAGGTATCTCGATACCTCGCCTCAGCCTAGGGAACTTGGGGCGAACGAGCGCCGTTCCGAGTCAAGCCATCGAAGTCTGAATCTGGATATGATGCTGGCTACGTATCTGGCATGGCGGGCCTTTAGGGGAAAGGAGTTGGATGTCTTTTGCAAAGACCCTGCATATCCCACTCGCGGTTGATTACTTTCGGCTGGGGACGCCCACCTATGAACGAGACTCCTCACTCCTCACACATAGTACCGACACAAGAAAAAAGCACACGCCCATCTCACCTTCAAACTGATACCACCATGTACACGCAGTGCTAGTATATGTCGGCCACGGATGCGCGAGAAAGGAGTCCGCCCACCAACAACAGCCTCTGTCGCCCTCCCGTGCCGTGCGCTTTCCTTGCCTGCCCGTCATCAGTGGCGTTTTTCGGGCTTCTTCTTCTTCTCTTTTGCCCCGAAGAGGGCGGATACGTAGCTGCATGCCCTTGGGGCCCTGCCTGCCCTAGCACTTAGCTTAGCACACATACACACATCTTGGGCCTAGGGCGAGAGGTATCTCGAGGCAGCGAAGCTATCCTACGTTACCCTGACCTCTGCTTGACGACTATGCTAGCTAGTGCGCGTGGCTCGGATTGGCAGATGGGGGGGACTGAGCTCCATCCCCTATGGCATTACGCTAGAGGCGATGGCGAGCGGGAGAGCCAGATACCGGTACCTTGTGGACATGCCCTTTGCCCTACCTAGTGTAGCCAGAGAACCAGCGGCGAGTGAGTGCTTGCGCTTGCTAGCCTTGCCCAAGGTACTAGGTGAGAGGTGAGGGCGGGAGGTACTTCAGCCGGAGCTGGGTACAAGGGCGGGACGTGTTTGAGGTGCTGGCAGCCGTGCTCTTCTCGCGCAGTCGTTCCCGGCTGGCCGGGTACCTTGTTTGTAGCAAGCATGGCCCTGACTGTACTAGCAGCCGGCCCTCTCCTCAGCGTCTCCATTCTGTGGGCGCTCTCACTCGACAGCCAGAGAGAGAGCCACTGCCCACTTCACTTGGTCCCTGCCCCCCCTCCTTCCTGGCCTCGAGGCGCGGTACGTACCTGCTGCTGCTTCCTGCTGGTGCTGCTGCTACTGCTGCTCCTCCTCTTCCTGCCCTTCTGCTTTCCCTCATCCTGCCCCCGGTCGAGGTTGAACCCCCATCCGATCCCTGCTAACGAGACCCTACCCTGGACCCGTCCTCTCCTGCCCTCTTTTCCCTCTCGCTGCCCATCTCGCTCACACCCCCCTCCGCCCGTATCCCACACCCCACCCCTTCTCTCATCGCTCCACACAACGTACTTTAACACCAAGCAAACCGACATCATAGCTTCATCTCTGTCTCTCCTTCCCGACCCGGAACCACCAGACGTAAAAGCGTTGTTCCTCGCCTCCCCATCACTGCACGACCTCTGCACTTGACTTGACCCAATTTTCTGAACGCTCATCATCAGAGATCATCAGCTCCATCTACCATCTCAAACCGCACCGCGCAGCACACAACGTCCTTAGACGCGCTCCGCCTCTCCTGCTTCGCCCTGTTCGCCCTGACTTCGTTAGAAGATTCCGCGGCAGCTTCACAAAAACAAAAAAAGAAGCAATAACGCTCCCATAGCCAAGGGAACACACGGAACCCCACTATTCGAACTTTTCGACCAAGGGCAGAAAAGATCAGTCGCCTCTTCCCGGCTGACCTCAGAGCCGTCCGTCGCATTATACCGCACTACTGGACACCTGGGGTCCCTGTCACGGCTCCTCCCAATTGACCTCGACACTTTTCACCAAACCGTCGTCGGCACCGCAGATCCTTCACCCATTTCGACTGTCCCTGGCGTACTCCAGGTCTCCGTCTCTTTTCTCCTGGTCGTCTTGTCAAAAATTGGGCCACCATCTCTGCTCGACGGAGCACACCACGCTACGCACTACCGCGCATCCGCTCCGCTCTCGCTCGACTACCTGGTCGTCCCTCCTCTAGGCTCCTCCTCCTCAGCCTGCCCCCCGGTCCTAATCTGAACCAGCCTGCTACCCTACCTAATCGCCCCCAACCCTGTCCGCCTCGGCCTCTTTCCCACGGGATATTGGCGCTGTCGATCACTCTGAGTCGGAGTCGTCACAGCTGTCTGCAGAGAAGGGGTCTCCACACTCCTGCCATGTCCCGCTGACCACTGTGCAACAAGCTTCATACGACTCTTGCCTGGTCGGCCCAAACGATTGGTCTCAGCTCTCAACTGGTTCAAATAGTCGTGTGTCAGTAGTCCACAGGCACACACTTAAACCTCGCTGATCCCCCATCCTCAACCTCCCAACTTCCACGGGATCATCCAGTTCTATCTGATCGTGTCACGACTTGGCTCTTTTCTCGATAAGTCGGACACTCGCATCTGATCAGCGAACGCTATCCCGCCAAACCTTTGTTGACGGACACCTCGTCATCCCATCTCACCACCACCACCGATCATGACTATGACATTAAACTCTCAACAACGATTCGGGCCCTTGAACTTCGACCACATGTCTTCCTACGCAACTTCCTCAACCTCCCCCCAGTTCTCCAACCCCTGGGCCAACGCCTCGTCGTCCCCTCAAGCACCCAACGGCTTGTACGCGGCCGGCAACGGTCACGGCCTCAGCTCCGGTTTGGGTCTGGACAGGTCACATACTGCTCGCACTAGCACCAGCAGCAATGCCTCGTCTTTGGGATCTTACGGCCAGATTCCCGTGACGGCAGCCTCAGCAGGTAGTCTCCCCATGGCAGACCCTCTGCCTAGGACGGACTTACTCACTGTTCCCCAAGATCTCCTCAGTATCAACCGCATGGCTGCCACATCGGCCCCCGCCTACGGTGATGCTCCCTACGCGACGGCGGCCTCCCCCGTCAACGGCTCATATACCGCCTCGCCCACCCCTTACGAGACTATGGGATATGCTCCCGCTCCTATGCGCTCTACCTTCGCTCTTGCCCCGGAACCCGAGCACTCCCGGCGGTTCTCTCACTCGTCAGTACCCTCAACTTCCCTGGTCGATGTTTCGGACCCAAATGTCCTGGCCCGGCCGCATCGCAACTCAATGATTGACTTTAGCAACAGAGGCCTTCAGCACGACGACCGAAGGAGCTTCGCTGACGCTCTCGACGCAAGCCACGGCATGCTCGCCATGAGCCAGGAGACCCCGCGCAACATCTACGGCGCGCGCGCTGACAGGGGCTCTGGCGACTCATACGGCTTCCCATCAACGCATTCCACCAGCTCATCCGTATCCTCAGCCTCTGGCTTTGGCAACTACTACGGCGCCGACTCTGTTAGTGACTACTCTACTGCCGGGTCAGACATCGAGTCTGTCACCTCCAGGACACTGCCCCGCCCACACGGTCTCATGGCACCTCAAGTTCCCCCGGCTCCCCAGTCCATGATGGGTCAGTTTAGTTCCAAGGTGTCGTCAAGCACGCAGAAGAAGCACAAGTGCAAGGTTTGCGACAAGCGATTCACAAGGCCTTCGTCGCTCCAGACACACATGTACAGCCACACTGGCGAGAAGCGTATGTTCTTATATTTTTATTATTCCGCATGAAATCGACTTTGCTAACGGAACTCCAGCTTTCGCTTGCGAAGTTGAGGGTTGCGGACGTCATTTCTCCGTTGTCTCGAACCTGCGGCGACACAAGAAGGTGCACAAGGGCGATGCCAGATCCGAAGCTGGCTCAGAGGATCACCACTCCGATTAAAGCATGGCTGCGGCGTGCTGAAAAATTCCTTGTTCGCTCACACATCGGTACCCGAAAATGGCAGAAAGTCTGCATCGACAGCCCGAAACCATCGAGACGGTCCCCGGCGAGCAGGGCCTGTACGAGATCACGAATTTTTCCGGTTCGAGTCATGATCATCATCCCATATCCACTTTCGGCACCACTACTACTACATCCTGCACCTCATCGAGTGGCACGACAATTGGGATTTTTAGACGGTTCGCATTCTTTTTTTCTCAGTTTTTACATGATACCTTTCTCTACCCTCGTTTTAATATCCATCTATCTGCGAGCGAAAAGAGATAAAGACAAAAGTCGGGCGGCGGCAAAGGAACTGGTGGGGCGGGTTGTCACTTCGGTTCAACGTCATAAAGGGTGTCTCATGATAAGTTGGATTATTTGTCCACTATTATTTGTTTGTTTATTTTTCCCCCAACATCGAGCTGGGTCAGCGGACTCGGAGAGACTCGCTGCAACCGGAGACGTACTCGGAGGCGCAAGAAAAAAAAGGGGGAGGGGGCGGAAGAGGAGGAACGAAGAGTGGACAAGTGCGAGGATTCACTTCACTGTCGATCGCTCAACCCCACACCACGCAACACGTCCGCTCCTCCCTGGGACGGGACAGGTTGGTGGCTGGACCAACCACGTTTTTGTGCTTTCCCGTTGTCAGAGATGTTCGAAAGAGGAAGAAGATCTCCAAGTGGTCATGGAGGACCTGGCGATACCCTCACCCTCGGCGTTGAACGGATATTGGGCTGGTTTTTCTCTCAATTTTTTCCCGCTGTCGTTATTTCCCGCTGATTTCTCCTGTTGCGCGATCATCATGTTCTGCGCCCGGGCATTTGGTTGTTTACCAAGGGGTGCAGTTCTTTTTTTTAGATGACGAACAAGAGCGGCCGCGTGCCCTCGCAAAACCTCGACGCATCCTGTACTCTTTCTTGAAAAAAGGAAGGTTGATGGTCGACCTGTACTATTAGTTTTTCACACACGATGATTATACCCATCACGCTACAATGCCCTGAGCATTTTAGTTTGCATCGTTTGGGTTGTTTTTGTTTGTGCTCTACTACCGCTACGAACTATATCGGGCTGGTTCTCACTGGGAATAGTGAGAAATGGGTGGAAGGGGGGCGGAAGAGATAGGCAATTGGGAGGAAAGGATATGGGCTCGCGCATTTGATCGGATATCAACCACCGGACATGGAAAGAAGCGTACATGTTGTCGCGATAGTATAATATAATAGTAGTGCGAACAAAACCAATGATACTGAACCACATGACCTGTGCTGTCCCACGTCCATGACTGTGCTTTTCGAGCTCCCTGAACCATGACGGAAGGTTCTCCATCGAGCTCTTGGAAGATGAGAAGATCGACGAACAGGTCAAAAAAAGATCAGACCACATGGCCTTTGTCCTCCCACTCTCTTCTCACTCAGACGAAATATTGGATGGGCTCCTAAAAAAGCATGCGTGCCTAGACACGATGGGAAAGAAGGGTCGATCGACTAGTTACAGATGGCTCGAGCCTCAGATAGATGGCTTTGGACAACATGGGACGGGGTCAGGAGGGTGGGGAGCAGACCTCTTTTTTTTTTTTCCCCTGTCCTGCTTACATCGAGATGGGGAAAACGACAATATGCATCTCACCCTCGCCCCCATACAGGGTATGCCAGCAGCAAATCTCAACGCTCACCAATGCCAATGCGAGTGCCATCCTCCATCATGCAGCAGCGAGGTTGCTGAGCACACACGGGCGTCTACATGCTGCATCCCCGCAAAAGGGGATTCGGCTCTCACCGACTCGCCACTCGCCATGCGTTGCTGCTGTTCTCTTTTGGCAATGATATGTCTGATGCTGATCATGGTTGGTGGTTGGGCTGGCTGGCTAGTGTTTGATACCTGACCCCCGGACGCGGGATAACGGATGGTGGTTCGTTACCACGCCGCGCTGACTTACCCACACCCAGCCTCGAACGGCAACAGCAGCAACAGCAACCCACCGGCTTGACCAGCTGGTACCGCGTGCGCGCAGCGCAAATCGTAACGTCGACACAACCCAATGGGAGGGATAAGTTTAAACTCCTTTTCTGACGCAATCTGGGAACGCCATGCTTGAGTGGTTCAACTCAACGGGGATGCTCCTCAAGGGGCAAGGGAAAAAGGAGAAAGACGCCGCGCTGATCTCTGGTGCGTGAGAAGGGGGCACAGTTTGTGAGTGGTTGTATGTGTGTTCATGTGAAGAGATGGGAGGAGCTGCCGCGTGGTCAGAGATCAGCGCGGTTGCGTTCGGTACGCGGGGACGCACACATGCTAGCTAGGCACACACATCGCCAGTGGACACACGGACGGAAGAGATCGTTGTCCGGTCCAGCGTGGTTCACTGGTCTGGTCGACGTGGAGAAGGGGAGAAGGGAGGAGGCAAAAGGTCAGTGAAAGTGGAGGCTCCAAGGCACGACGTTGTCTTGTCCACGTCCAAGGCCAGCTGGTCCGGGCATCTTAGCGGCGGGTTTGTTTTGGGACCAGGCGCCGTTACGGCACTGGATCGAGGGCGGCGACAACGGAAGGGGGCTGACTTGTCAGGCCTTTGCCATGACGGAGGCGTTTCGGGGCGGAGGTTCGGGGGAGGCTACGAAAAGAGGCTAACAGAGACGGTTGCGGAGGACCAAAGTTACGTAGGCGGGACAGTTAGCTGCTGCAGCAGAAAAAGGAGGCTGCTATTGAATGGATACGTGTTTACGTAGCGCAGTCAACGCAGCGCCAAAGTAGATCAGACTGAGATGGCACTAAACCAACAAGCTTGCTGTAAGTGGTGAGGGCGATGGCGTCTTGGACGAGACTAAAGCGACTAATGGTTTAGTGCGTTGTGGATGTGGTGCAGAGGATGAGCCGAGGAACCACTAGAAAGACAATCTGCCATTCTGCCGCAAGGCCGGCACTATTTCGTATCGTATGCCCGTCCGTTGGAGCTAATGCTTTAGAGAGGGGGCTAAGGTAAGGAAGGGGACGGCAGCACCAAGAAGAGAAGGGAAAGAGAGGGGGAGATCGCGCAGTGCGCAGGCGACGATTGCGGGTTCGGGGAGGGACTGACAGGTGGTGGGGCATCTGGAGGAGAGAGTGTCGGGTGGGAGAGCAAGTTGCCTCTCGAGATGGGACGAAGCTTGCTGGGCACTACTGCGTAGATTGCACGCGATTGGAGTCTTGGTTGGAGTTTTGGTGTCTTGGGACTATGCCGGGGACTGGGATTCTGGGAGGGAGCAGCAAGGAAGAGAGGCTCCGCTGGATTGGATTCGCTGGAGATGGATGGCCTGGGAATGACGATATTGGAACCGTAACAGATGGAGACAGCGGACCTCGTGCTGGCGGGCGGGCTTGTAGCTTGTCGGGGCCAAGGCAGGCGGCGAAGGCAAAAAAGACGAGAACTGCTCCGAAGCTTTTGCGGTCCGGAACATGACCAGGAGAGCAGATAACAGAGCCTGGCCGGGCTTAGCTCGTCTAGGTTAGGCCGGTCTTTTAGCATTGCCACAGGAGAGAAATCAATGGTAGAGTTGAGAGATAAGTGGGGATTCCGCGTTGCCAGGTGCCGGAGAGCGTGGCCGGACCCCGCCAGAATGGAGAAGCTGAGCATCGGTACCGTTCGGTTCGAACTTGGAGGCCGTCGCCCTCGCCTTCAGCACCCGATTGCCTCCAGACAGACCCAACCAAAGGATCCAACCTCGGCGGAACCAGAGATGAAGGGAAAAGAGGACGCGCGTGTTTCAGAAACATGCCGGCCTCTCCACAGTAGCACGCGTCGACGTGGAGGCAGCGGGCAGCTGTCTGTTGGAGAGCAGACCTCACTCAGATCATTGCCTGCTCGAGATGCAGAGAGAAGTCAAGCTTCGATCAAGCTTTGGTGGTGGATTGGAGCTGCCTGATTGGATGGCACTGCCCTGGTGGGGCGACCTTGGAGGGATACGGACCCTGGCACTGCTGAAGTCTGAACTGTGGTCCAGTGTCCAGCGTCCAACCTTCAGCACTCAGCCAGCCAGCCAGTCAGTGACGCCCGTCAGTCCTCTGGCTTGGTGGCCGGTTAACTGCCTCAGGCAAAGACTACGATGCCTCCGTCATTGGGCCAAGCTGACCGTCGTGACACTTTCGCCCATATGGCCCCATTCGGTTGACGTTTGATTCGGTTTTGGACGGTCGGTCTGCAGGGCTCCTGGTCCGGGGGCCACTGCGCGATAACACGGATTCCCCACCGAGCAGCTCGCTGTGCTGTGTCTCGACCCTTGGGGAGCATGCTGAGGTTACATCCATCACCAGCAAGGCGCAAGACGCAGCGTATCTGGAGGCAGTCAAGACCGCGACCGCCCAGGATTTGACTAAGAAGTGCGCTCGCGACACACCCGATTCGACGGAGTCGGAATCGAGTCTTTGGAACTCTCGCGGCGATGCCATTCCCAAACCCGACCGCCCTCGAGACTAGTCAGCCGCAGGTCACGGGCAATAGGCGAGGCGGCGAGACAGGGCGACCTTTCCCCAGTTGGCCGCTGACGGTGCCCGCTAATTAGCGCTTCCTGCCGGCCCCTCCACTGAGACGGAGTTGCATAGTGGTGTGAAGACGTCGTCTTGATGGCATTGTTGATCTCGTGCCCGGAGCAGCCTTGAGGTTGAGGCGAATAGCGCAGGCTGCACACGGTATTACGTTTTCTAGAGCTCCATGATTGAACCCAAGCGTCCCCCTAAGCAATGCCGGACCAACGAGGGGCAGTGACAGTTGGCGGGAGCCCCTGATACCGCCTTCGTCCTTTTTGGAGGCACGTCCAAGTCGAACGTGGCATGCAGAGCTACCGCCGCCAACTGGCAACAGGATGGTGGTGTCCCGTGCTAGAAACGCAGCGGGCGCGCCAATGCAGCAACAGCAACGCAACCACCTTGGGCAGAAACATAGTATTCGCAGTACTGCAAGTATACGTATCCGGAGCCACAGGAGAAGTTGAATGCTGCTGCTTTGTCGACTGCATCACGATGCACGCAAGGACTCAGATAGCCCACCTCAGGGCAAAAGCTTGTAAGCGCCCCTGCTCACATCAACGTCATTGCTGGGGCATAGCAGGCTTTGCTTTTTCTTCCTGTTGTGTATGGTGATCTAAGTCTGGTGTCTTCATTGGAGGCGGCTATCCAGATGCTTGATGGTGGGTGGTGGGTGCTGGTTAGTGCATGCGTGCGTGTATCTGCAGGCGGATTCGTCGGTGTAGGTGTAAGTGTACGGTGTGTGTGCGTAACTGCAGCGGTACGGTACCGCACCGCACCGCAGCGGCGCCCGCGGCGGACCATTTGGCGGCCGGGGAATGGCACGAAGGATCGCGAACAGCCAACAGGCGGTCGCGCTAGCCCGGCTAGCTGCACGCAGCCCCAGCGTTGGATTGGGGCAAGGCAACGCCTCGATAGATGGGATCTTCAGGGTCTTTCTGCTGTTCCTAGGCGAGCGAACGCCCACCCCAGACTTTTTGACGGGGAAAGGTTAGATGCGCCTAAGTTGCTGCTAAGGTTTTGGGTCGGTGGCCGGTTCGAGGGAGGAACACTGCATGATTGAGGCCTGATGTGATGCCACTGTTGTCTCGATGTTGTGTCTGCCTGTCTTTGGTTGTATCTTTTTCGCCACAGCACAAGCTGCGAGCCCTGAATGGCCTCAACAGAGGAGGGGTGAGTAGAGAAGAGGCAGACACTGGATGGGCTGGCGAGGAGAAGGGGAGATGGAGGGATGGGGTGGCATGTTCTCACCTCCTCGTTCCTCGTTCCCCGTTCCCCGCCCACTCACCCTCGGCCTTGACGCCTTCCTCATCCTCGACCTGGTCTTGTCGTCACCCTCTCTGTTCCTGCCTTAGGTAAGGCAGGGCGGGCAGGAAGTCACCGGAGCCAGCCTGCCAGCACCAGCTTGCCAGCAAGACCGGGCCGGAAAGCGGTGGCTGTAATTCCCCACCCTGGTCTTGGGAGCACAGTGGTAAGGAACCCATCTCGGTGACTGCATGAAGACATCACCAACTGCTCCGTCGCCGATGCAAGTCATCGTCACTTTCCAAGACACACCGCTAATTAAGTGAGATAATGGGCAGAAAAACCAACAGCAGCAAAGTCGACAGCGTTAGTAAATAACGCAACGGGGTCCTGTCTCCCCAATCGGCAGGCACGCCCGGCCGGTAATGCGCGCAAATAACGCAGCGTGAGGAGGAGGTGGAGGGACGCCGACGACAGAGAGTGGGTGTCGTGGTTCGTCGTCAGAATTAACATCCCAGGTACGGTGACGTCGGTGGCTGCAGGTGTGGAGCCAAACGGGGATAAAGCCTCAGCGGTATTCCCAGTCTCACTCGGCAACCGCAAACGTCATTGTGCCACGGCCGCCTTGGGGCCCGGTGCATCTTAGTGGCCGGCGGTGCGGCACCCGCCCTTGAGGCGTTTTCTGCGAGCCATAATTCGCCAGGATGGGGCTTGTACTCGCGACTTGTTCAAGATACTTTGCCGATACAGACACACCTCCAGCTTCAGCAGAAGTAACCGGTCGGGCTATGGCCAAAGGGGAATGCGACAGCTGGATGTGGTTAAGTTGCGCTGCGGCGGAAGGATTGGCCCATGCCGGCCGTCCTGCGATCTCAGCGACATTTGGATCCTTACCTGATGATATGTCATGTAAAGTGTGGTAACCAATGGCCCTTGGCCACTGCAATGTAATTCAAAGCGCGCTGACCCCCCCTCCCCAAAGCTCGGGGCACGTTAGCAGCAACCACAGGCGCAACCAGCGCTGTATCGCACCCAAGAAACCAAAATCCCCCTGCCATGGAGCCCCCAAGGTCCACTGAAAAACCGTCGGCAACACAAAATACGGCGCAGGCATCCTCCCCTTTTACCGAAGTTTCATGTTCCCTGCGCACGCATTTCATCTCATCAAACACAGTGCTGCGTAGCAGCAGAGGGCAGCCTCTGCGAAGAAAAAGACATTTGTCGGTTTCTATTTTCGCATCCCCTCCACTCTTCTGCTCTCCACCTTTCTCGAAACACCAGATCTGCCGCAGGCCCGCCCGACATGATGGCATCCCATCCGGCAGCGTCCCCTTAACCTAAGCGGCGCAGGGATGCCCGTGTCTCTTCCGTTACCCGTGTCCGTGTCTCCGTCTCTGCTCTGTCTCTATCGCCCCGTCTCTTGAGATGAAAAAGATGGGAGGTATGACTAGGGGTGAGGCATGTTCCCAGCAGACGCCTTTACTGCGTCCCTAGCATCCATCCATGCCTGAACCATCCTAACCACCGCAACGGCAACAATTGCCCTGCACGACGGGGGCGTGCGGCGGTCGACCTGTCCCTACCGACACTAGCGTGTCCCTTCGCCGGAAGGTGAGCAGAAAAAGGCACACACACACCCTCAGCACGAGCCAAAACATGGCATTCTGCTAGATGTCCATGTTCAGGCGCCAGGAAATACCATCGTCGTGAGGCGCCGGGCAGCCCACGGAACGGACGCCAGCCGGGCTGCACCGCCCTCTCCTGCTCAATCATCGCGACGTCTACGCTTACCCCTCCACGAACACACTGATCTTTTTACATACATAGTAGTAATTGTCTGACAGATGCTTGACGACGACGGGACGCTGTGGACACGCCCTTTCCGCCGCCGAACGAGTGCCCAACCCGTGGCGTCCCCATTGTCCAATCCGCGCGTGTCAAGGTATCGCAAAATCAGCTCCTTCTCGAGTCAAACGCTCCGTGCCCCGGTGCGGGCGGTCGCACAAACAGCAATGTCTGACCTGACTTTGACCTGACCTGGGGTGTTGCCCATTGCCAATGCCACTGGACCCGGCCCTGCCACCTGCCCACAGCGCTGAACCCAGTGCCTGCCGGTGCCGGTGCACCAGCTGTGGTCCACTGGTCTGAACAGCTGTGCCTGTACGGTCACTGGCTGGCAGCTGGATGAGGTACAGTACCTCCTACTGCGTACAGTGTATTCGCCCCTCCTCCTCCACCAATTGCTACCTGTACGCAGCATCAGATAACACTGCATCCCAGCATGAGCGCAAGAATCCTGGCCCCTGCGCCGGCCTCCCTCCTCCGTCCATGCTCCAGCGCGGCACGCCTTCGTCCCTGGTTTTCTGTTGACGACGCAACGCACCGCACCGCATCCCTACTACGTACGCTCACTGCACCGCACCCATCGGCTGCGTCTTTACGGCGCAAGGCGACGAATCTGTCCGGATACCTCGCCAACAGCCCTTCAAGGACCGGCCGCTACCCCTCACTCGCCACCACAAAACTGCCGCGTATCTTCCGTCTGGCCACAGCTGGTCTTTCAGCCAGGCAGCTATTCGCACCACCCACCCCGTGCCCAATCGCCGAGCTCTACGGCGTATGGTTTGACAGAGCGAACAACCTCCCGCCCCCGGTCCTTGTCAGTCCCCGCGGCTCCGGCCCCTTCACCGCTCAAATCAGACAACGGTCCCGTAGCCGGCGTTGCGCAAACGGACGGGGGCCAACCCATCAAGGTTCTCGCCCTCCACGGATACCTGGCAGAGGCCCGTATCCATCGCCCACACGCTATGCTCACCTCTCGCATAGGCGAGTCTACCAGCCTGTTCGTAACTTGCGACATTTTACAGCTGGCCTTGTCCACCAAGTCGAATTTTCGCCACGGGAGGAGACGGTCCTAAGGCCCCTCTCAGCCAAGGCAGCCATCATCATCATCATCATCATCATCATGAGGTTGCGAACCTGCTTAGCCAACCAAACAATGTGTCTCGCCTCAACTTGAGGCAGTTTGTCCGGGGCCCAGTCGGGGCCGCGGAGGGGCCACGGGACCCTTCGCCAAGATGAGATCAATATAGTCTCGACGACGGAGAACAACCCGATCGGGAAGGCTGTAAACAAGCTTCACATGCCATCACCGAAATTTTTTTGAATGCACCAAGCAAACGGGGGCCCTGCAAACTGGTGGAAGGCACCGCAGCAGCCTCAAACGACGCCTCGTTGTTCCCGTGAATGAACCATGCGCCATTGGACTGCGATGAGGCCACCAGCAGAGCTGAACTGCGAACCAGAGACACATGGGGCCATCGTTGCGGGGTCGTCGCAGGTTGCGCCTCGCACGACGACGACTGCATCAAGGGTCCCTTCAGCCCAGCTGCCCTATCTCTCAACCATTGGGTGCCCGAGTGCCCAAGTCCTGCAGGTCATACGTTCGTACTGACGGCAGGACAATAGCCGGAGGAAACCATGCGAGTTGGGTGTCGATAATGATTGACGACAGTCACGGCCGTATAATGAGCCCGCCCTATGCAGAGACGTGCACCACCCCAAGTTCGTGATGATTTCGAGGGAGATCTCGGGCTAGCATCGAGGCTTCGTCTGGCGCATCTGAACATCTGAACACAAGAGAGCGAAAGACGTTATGCCCAGCGCGGCACTCAGAAAGGCTTCTCTCCTTAGTGTCGTACGACCCTGAAAAGATGTCTCACCGGATCTCATCGTGGCCCCTATCGCGCATCCTGACGATGATCCCGCGGTGATCCTCAACAAGTGATTCCAAAGATGACGGTTCTCGGCGAATGGTGGGTGGGATATGACGGACGGGCGCGAGGACCGCTCGTGGCATAGCTCTTGGGGGTCAGGGCTTGAGACGAAATGTCCCGGGAACGAGATGTCATTGGGGCGAGATATCTCTGAGACGACATGTCACTGGGGCTGACTGACATGTCACCCGGGGCGCTGAGATGCCAGAGAGGAAGACCACCGCAGGCGAGACATTGTTAACTGCATACGGCCGAGGGGGCAGCACCGCGAAAGCCGCGCGCGCGATGTCTCTCGCTGCTCGCGGGCTCCTCGTCACCACAGACAGGCCAGGGCCTCAAAAGAATTTTGCTATCCGGGAGGTAATCTGCCTTATGCGTTCTGTTGGCATTATTATCATTTAATCGCTGTTGTTATTACTGTTATTGTTATTGTCGTTGTCGTCGTCGTCATCGTTGTTATCGTTGTTATGGTTGAGCGAAACTTACTTGGCTGAGTTGGCCGCCGCGGCCGTCGCCTGGTGATGCTGCAAGCAAACGGCCAGGAAGGAGGCCGAGGAGCAGGGCGCTGGGTGGCCGGGTCGGAGGGGTGCAGGAGGAGCACGCAGATCGAAGATCACTCCCCCGAACGAAAGCGGCCACGCGCGATGATGAACGATGACGATGATGGCGGCAGCTCTCAACGTCGTACAAGCACGCAAGGCGAGACACGAGAGCTGAGACATTGCTCAGGGGACAAACGGGCCCAGTCGGTCCTGTTGTACGCACTCAGACAGGACGACACAGCGTGTTTCTGAGGTAAGACGGAGAGAATGTACCTGGTCAACTTCCTTCGATTCAGGATATTAAGCTACGTTCGCGAAAAAATCGGCGAAAGGCTACTGCTAATGTCTTCGAGGCCGAGTCGAATAAACTTGGGCCGAGACCTAAAAAAAGACTTCCTTCCTTTCCATCAACCCCCCTTTCTATTCCCCAGAAGGTAGCCGCGGCGAATCCTGGCCCCCTTTCCAACCATAGGAACTCCTTTCCCTGTCTCGACCGAGACCAAAAGTATCAAAGAGAGAGATAAAAAAAAAGGCCAATGCCGCATTGATGAGGTCCGAGTGATTGTTGATTTTGAGTGTGTGTATGCGCGCATGTGACTCGGTGAGGTGAAATGCATCGGCTGTAGTGTACAAGTCCCGACGGGAACGTCGTGTCCGAGAAAAGAAAGCGGCTGGGCGCGCATAGTGGTATAAATAAACATGTAGACATTAAGCAAAGGTCGTCAGGTCGTCAAGAATCGAATGCAACGGGAAAACGAGGCAGTTCACGAGACTCTCCCTCGGATCGTGGGACGGCTGAACCCGACCGACTAGTCGAGGCTGCCCAAGACAGTCCCTGAAGAGTTGTGTTTTGCGTGATGAGGATGAAAGGTGGATGCCGTCTTCGTCCCTCTCGGGCATGGACGGCCGACTCTATGCCTCCTTGGTGAAAGATGTCGAATCGCGATGAAATCCTTTTCCCACGCCATGCCTACCCAAACGCCGGAAAGCAAAGCCCTAGTAAAAGACCGAAACTGGAACGCTCTTCACAGATGCTATACATGCGGCGCGCCGGGTCGGCCTCTGCCTAAAGACTCGAGAAGTTCGTGGGGTGGAACTTTCTGCATGCCACCCGCTCGATCATACATCGATGTCGGTGCAGGCGTGTATCCTTCGCGCTTCTTACGCAGACGATCGAGGGCCATGCCAGCAATGACCAGGAGGAAGATGAGGGCGAGGGAGATACCGAGACCGATGAGAACCACAAAACCAAGCGCAAGATGTCCGGCTACATAAAAGTTAGTATTGTTGCGAGCTTTGGGCTCGGCGTGGCCGACTTACCTTTGTCCGTGAAGAAATCCTCATTCTCGGTAAAAATCTTCGAAATCGACCCAATGGTGTTTCCGTTGTGGATGGTCAGTGCGAACGGCTGGAATGTCGTGCCGTTGAAGGTGGCAGCAGACGCAGTTCCAAAGCCGGGGATCATGATGGATCCGGTGAGCATCAGGACTTGGTTCGAGTCCAGAATATCGGTATCGTCATGAGATGACGTCAAGGAGAAGACTTGAAGACTGTTGACGACGGTGCCAGCGGCGAGAGTGACGCCGGCGGAGCGCCAGGTAGAGCCATCATACTTCGTGAGGTAAATAGAACCATTCGACGCGGTTCCACAAACCCACAGCTGGCTACGATCCCGCGAACCGGCCGTCAGGACCTCCACGGGACCCGGGAGGGAATCTTCTCCAGGGTAAGCAGACCATTCCTGACGGTCAGGGTTGTACATGGCGAGCATCGTTGCGGAGGTGCCGTTGAGGGTGAAGTTTCCACCGGCAACCAGCTGGGTTTTGCTGGTCCAGATGAGCGTATGGCCAGTACCCTCAAGGTTGACACCAGGGCGGTTCCACGCCGCGAGGGAGGTATCGTAGTAGCAGACACCAGGACAGCCAAGTGCTCCAGCAGAGTCAAAGGAGCCTGCAACGTACACGTCGCCGGAGTCGGGACGGACTTGGATGGACGTCACCGTTGCATTTCCTCCAGTGACACCGGGCGGTTGTGTGCTGTTGAAGGAGGCAGTCTGCAGGTTGACAGAGATGATTCCTCGCACATCCACATCATTGACCCGACCACGAACACTGCCGCCAGCGAAGAGCATGTCGCCAGTAACAGCAAGGGCGATGAAGGTGGAATTATCCTCGATCTGGGAGCCAAGACCGCTAATGGTGTTCGAGTTTGCACCGTCGATAAGCACCAAGTTGTTGACGGTAGAGCCGTTGGCGCCCTGGGCCGTGAAGTGGCCGCCAAGGACGGTGATGTTGCGATCGCCGCTGTTGTAAAAGGTACCAGTGACAACGCCGGTAATGTTGCCGCTCGAGACCGAATCACGCCGGCTCAGACTACTCGAACTTGTGGTCGGTGCCTGGATCTTGACGGGGAACTGGCCGAATTTCTCGGTGAGGCTGGCGGCACCGTTGGCGCTGATGGTAGCAGACGTCATCGATCCTGCGTAGATGGATCCTCCGCCGGGAAGGTCGAGAATACCCGTTGTCAGTATGCCACTGAAGGCTGGGACAGGACCGTCGAGATTTTGCAGCCAGTTGTTCTGGGATGGGACCCAAACGGCGAAGCCAGAGACTGGGATAGCCTCGTTATTTCCGAATGCATTGATCTCGGTGAAGTCGCCGGTGAAGGTGACAACCGACTCGGGCTCATCCTCATTCGTAATGTTGACGAGCATCGGGACGACGTGGTACACCTTGCCGTTGACACCAGCACCAAGAGCAGTCCAGGTGTTGGCGGAGGTGTCATAAACGCCGACATTGTTCAGGCCTGTGACCGCGTTGTCGAGAGTGTTTGAGAAGAGACCACCGACGAAGAGCTTGGTGCCGTTCAACTTCATTGACATGACCTCGCCATTAAGACCTCCATCAAGGGCCACAGTGGCCTCGCTGGCAGTGTTGATGGCGATGACATTGCGCGCATCAGTCGACGTGAAGTTGCCACCCACAATGACCAAGTCGCCAGAAGTTGTCAGGCTCGTGACCGCAGACCCAGTGGAGAATGAAGATCCGAGTTGGTTAATCTTAGAGCTCTTCAGGTCTGTGACTGTGGCTGCCTTGGGGTCAAAGTCGTACAAACCGTTGAGTCCCCCAGTCGAGTTGATCAAGGTAAACCCGACACGCTGCGCAACGATGGTCATCTCGGCAAGGTTCTGCCCGGCCAAGGGGGTCAAGGTGACGCTGGGTCGGAAACTACCCTTGGAGCTGGCCTCGATGTAGCCAAAGTAAATCTGGTCATACTTGTCAAAGTTGTTGGTCTGGTAAAGCGACGTCGTAAACTTGGCGTCCCCAGAAGACGACATGACACCGGTGACGTTCACCTGTCCACGAGTCAAACAGGTGCCATCCTGAAGACAGCCTGGAGTGTATAAGTTGACGGAGTAGTTGCCCGACTCCTTCAGATCGGGGAGGAAGGTGACAGAAGCGGAGCTCTCCGTGATGCTGCCTGAAAGTTGAGCAGTCAAGTATTGTGAGCTGCTCTGCAATGACGGCGAAGTTGTCCAGGGTCCAGTCGCAGTGGCCGAGGACTTGGTATCGCTATCGGAACACGACGGAGCATTGAAGTCGTTGATGGCGTACGAGTTGATGTCATCCTCAAAGAGCTGGATGCCGTTAAGACCACCACCAGCGCCGTAGAATGCAGAAATGTCGATCCTGAAAGAGTTCATACCAACCAGGTTGACGAAGTGGAAGTCCTGGAACTTGACGGCCGTGTCATCGCTGAGAGGGCATTCGCTCGTACAGGTAGTGTTCTTGCCAGTCGCAGGGTCCAGGTACGTCATGTTCAGGATACCTCCGAGAGGGAGAGCCGTGAAACGGAATGTCTTGGTTCCCCGGCCATCCTGGTGGGTATTCCAGAGCCGCAACTTGGTTGGCTGGAAGCCAAAGCCGAAGCTGGCTTGCCAGAAACCGGCCGAGTTGTCGCGCAGCAGCCAAGTGTTGCCTGAGCCGTCAGCGCCATCCGTCTTGCAGATAATGTTGCGGGGGTCGCTGAATCCGGACGTAGTAGTGCTTGAGGCTGAAGTAATGTTGGCGCTGGAAAGGTTGATTATCTGGCCATCCGGGGTGCTGGGAGTACTGGTGTTTCCCAAGCCAGTGAAGCTGCCACCAAAGATGATGTGGCCGTTGGAGGCCTTGGTGATGGAGGAAACAGGGCCGTTGAAGCCAGCAAAGGGAAGGTTTGTGAACCCTTCAGTGCCGTACCACGCAATGGCGTTTGTTGAGTTTGCACCGCGGAAGTTGCCTCCCACATAGACCGTATCAGACTCCTTGTCGCAGAGAAGGGCATTAACCTGGCCCGAGAGACCGGTAAGAGGTGTGATTTGGGAGGTGTTTGGGTTGAACATGGCGATACCCTGCGACTGAGTGCCATCCAAGCTCGTGAAATTACCACCTATTACCACTCCCTGCACCTCTCCATTGCTGAGCGTGAATGTGCACATGTCGTGAATCGAGGCATCGGTTGAGATGATTGGAGCAAAGGCCCCATTGGGCAGCTGGGCGAGCAATGACTCGCTACCGTTTGTGCTGTAAGGTTTCTCGCTTTGCTCCTCAAACTGGTAGAGCGAGATGCCGCTGAAGTCGCCCGCCACACCTATTCTGCCCAGTTGCGAAATGTCGAGCTTTGCTTCGGGGACTGAGGTGAATTGGATCGCTGTCGCCAGTGACGGGGCAATTGCTGCCATAGCCAGGAGCTTTGCCCGATGGCGACGGCGCGCCGAGGGGCGCCGGTCGAGAGGGAAACGCATCGCTATTGCTGTGCAGTCAACAGGTGAGCTGGTCGGTGTGTGTGAATGCCCGATATTGAGGATTTTGGATCGTGAATTTTTGATGTGAAATTGAACTGGCTTTCGCGTCGCATTTGCTGAGAGAGTCTATTTTTGGGCGCTTGCCATCGCAGGATTAATCTCTCGGTCGGTTGGTCGGCGGTCGAGTCGGAGGCGCGTCAAAAATCGGTTGCGAAATTAAACGGAAGTAGTCAAATCGGAAGGTGAGGAATGGCGGATGATGGGATAAACGAGCGTATGGGTGTTGGATGAGGCGAACGAAGGAAAAATTGAATACTGTCGCTTGCTTCTGTTGGAGGAGATGCTGTTAGAACTGAATTGCAGCCATCCGAGGGCAGCGGCAAGGCGGTGAACTGCGCTGCTTTTCCCCTTTGCCTTTGTCGGGCGGTGTTTTGTTGTTTGTTGGTGGAGAGAATGAGAGAGGCTGAGCGCCAGGCAAGATGGAGCTGGAATGGAAGTTGCGGCCCACCTGCACCTGCGCTAGGGAAATTGGTGGTGAAGTTGGGTTGCACCTACCTCCTATCAAAGCACTGACGATTTTTTTTTTTGGCAGTGGGCACGGCTGCACGGCTGCTGGAGGTGCTCGGATGCTGGCCGTCGCTTAATCTGGATTGGGATACGTAAACCTCCAAACCTGAAATGAGCTAAAATTGGTGAGAGACCTGGTGAGCCGTTTTTTTGGGGGTGAGTTTTTTTCTTGTCCCTTTCGGGTAGGGGTTCGTGGAGAAGAAAGTTTAGCGACACGGGAAATATAAAAAAAAGAAACGAATGGCTGGTAGTAATGAGCGAGTGTGAGAGTGAGAGTCTGAGTATGTTTCGGCGTTGATCCCGAAGGGCAAAAAGTCGCGCGTCCAAGAGCTTGATCCGGGCGTCAGAAATGAGTGTACCACACACCGTTGGCCTGGGTTGAGCTTTTGCAACTGTCGTGTTCCGTCGCGGTGTCTCGCTGCAGTGTCGCCTCCGACCGTGTCACGACGTGTCTGTGCTGCGTGGTGGTAATATGGAAGGTAACAGGAGCAAGAAGGCGGCGATCTCTGGAAGCCGGTGACGCCACAAGCCTAAGGGTCTCGAGGGCACTGGAGTGCTACCTCTAGTCGATGTCGGCCAATGAATGCTTCCGAGACGGACGACCAGCGCTGTCCACTATCTCAGGCTTTGGAATCGCGAGTATCGGGCTCCCCCTGGTCCGGGGCACTAGACGTCGTTTGATCTTTCTGGCGGATTTTACCCGTTCCTTCGCTGCTTTCTCCAGGCCAAAAAAGAGGGTTCAATTGTCGTACGGCGTAGGGGTAGTTGCGGCGGTCCGATCGGTGTCTTGCTTTTTACTTAGCGTGCTTGTCGTCGTATTTTCGGGAGAGAGTGGCCGAGCGCAAAGATCGACTAGATGACGAAAGGGTCGAATAAGGCGTCTAATAGAATCGAAGGGGAAAAAGGGAAGGCGAACCACGATGGCCGCGTGTATGGTCGGCTGCGATGGGAGAAATGTCAGACAACGTCCTGATCGCTGACGGTCGAGGCCCGATCAGGGGTCAGCAAGCGGCAGCCGCGTGAATCAACCTACCCGTGGTTTTAACGATTGGAATGAGCGACAGAGACGTTCCGCGGCGGGAACCTCGGGAATGGGTTTGGGGTGCTGTCGTCGAAGGAGACGAAGAGAGACAAACGGGAAGGAATAAGAAAGTCCCTCAGGTTCTCTCTCCCACACACTGAGTCTGCACTTGCACTGCTCTGGGCCCCCGTTCCTGTTTCTGGGCACCGCACTGGAACCACTTTCACCTTCGCTCTACCTCAAGCGCTGCAGCCGGCAGGGGTGAATTTGGAAATACCGGGGGGCTGGCGTCGTGCGAGTGTCGTGGTATCGGCCTGGCCTGCAAAAGAATGACAAAAGCTGGATTGAATAATGTTTACTGGATTGTGAACCGTTCGCCCTCCGCCTGGTGTATTACACGCGCATATCACTTCGGAATCCTTGCTAACACGGAAAAAGAGAGAACAAATTCAATGTTTAAGGATTCGGGGACGTTGGAGAAGGTGTTCTCTCCTTCAACCTCCCTATTCTGAATACGGGGCTGATTGGCGGCGGCGTGGTCCAGGCCTCCCGTCGTATCTTAGTGCACGTTCGTCCTGCAGCATGGAACCTCAAGGTCGCTGTCGCTCCTTCCCAGTAATGGATGCTAATGCTGCTAATGCAGCGCAGGTGACGGACGGGTGGTGGGGACGCGACGGAAGCCGTTCAGGAGAGCGTCGCTGCAACTGGACGGCGGCGCACGTCAAGCCCCACTGTCAGTGTGCTTCCCTGCAACTGTTCGCTGCTGAGGGAATGGAGCGCGCCGACTGGCCTGTGGTGGGCAGGCCAAATCTGCCATTAGCTCAGGGGTGATCTCCCAATCATCCCGCTGTAACCGTCCCAATGTCTTCCCACAGTCCCGCTGTTCCTTGCATTTAGTGCACGACGCTGTGCTGACCGGACCTTGTGCCTGGCTGTCTGGTTCGCTCTTCTCCGGTTCGCCTTGCATGGAACACCATGTGAGAGGGTTAAGGGGCTACCATTTTGGGCGACGACGCTCCAGTCAGAGTATGATGAGCCGGAAACTCGGGCAAAGCGATGGCAGCCAGTCGTCTGTTCCCTCTCTCTTTTGCTATGTCTGCCGTGATTTAATCGCCATCAAAGCACAGGCGCAAGGGTTTTTGAGGGCCTCCAGACATGGATCTAGCCTCCTTCCCGCTCCAGTTTGCACTGTCGTCCGAGGTGATGAGGGGCTTGAGGCGCCCCATCTTAAAACCCATTCGGTCTCACAGCCATTCTTGGTGGGGGATATCCTGGTCGTTGCCATCGCTGATGGTGAGAATATGCTGCATAGTGAATACTTCACAACATTGGTTGGTTCAGGTGAGTCGTGTAAGACATGTGAATGGATAGTCAAGCGTGTTCGGCCTGCCACTCAACCTACTTGGCAAGGCCCACGATTGATTTGACTGATTCACTTTGAGGAGATGCGGATACAGTGTACGGGCCTGCATGACGCGACTCGAGTCCTGAAGATACCCGCACATTGAAGCCCAGCACACTGTATTCGAGATCGCGGAGAGCCCACCTCACGGACTTGCGGGTCCGCGCATTGCGTGAGACAGCCGCGAACCCGCTTCGCAGCCGGCAATTCGCCATGACAGTTAAAGATGGCACTGATTGCTGTCTTGGCCAGAGACCGAATGAAGAGAATAACGCGAGTTACTACTACGACACGGTAGTTCACGTCACGATGAGAGAAGTCGGCACTTGCCCTGCCCACGCGGCCATTTGGATCATCGCCAATAATTCACGGCCAATCCTCCCGCGTATCCCATGCCACCCACTTAATGGGGCGCCCAATGCATTTAGCTGAGGTATACGAGGCACAGCAACTTGGATTGGACAAAAACTCGACAGCAGGCCACACAAACGAAACAACCCAAAACCGTCCCTACAAAACCGGGTAATGCGATAAACTGGGAAAGGCCGGACGAGCGACGAACTCTTATGCACCCACCACTCAGGCACCCGGCCTTTTCTAGTTTGGTCCGGTAGGCTGCTCGTCTTCCATCCAAAGGCCTTCGCATAGTCTTTCTTCCCTACGTTGACATGCCGCACATCAGATGGAAGGGTCTCCTTGACCGTGACTCGTGCGCTCTTATACAAACACACACTCGGTCAGCTCATGCTTGATTCAAAGTAGCTCACATGGCCGTTCGACGTTTCGACCGTCTGCAATGGTGTGCCTGGCGCGCAGGAACCCCTCCGTCGGTATCAGCGCCTAGTGTAGTGCCCGGTGGGAACGTCGATCCGGCATGTCGAGCTGCCGGTGCTCCATAACGACATTACCACTCGCTCGACTCCGTCCTGCATCATCTGCAAAAAGTTTCCCCATTTCCGTCTCATGACCCTACATTCTCCTGTCCCTCCGCTGCATCCATCGCTCTGGTTGGCTACCATTGTCTGTTCTCGAACTGCCAAGGCTCTCACGTTTGCACAAGGATCACGGATCCCAGGCTTTTTTGGTCATGAATCTTTCTGTCTTTTTTCCTCAAACTAGATACTCCTAGACTGGCTCCAGAGGTATTTAACAACCCTCGGAATAACATCGTTCTACATCGCTTGCACAGAAATCGCGCTTCTTCGAAAAGGATGCCTCTTGTCAGGTTGACACGTAGGCACTGTCTCCCAAGCACCTTAGCTTCCCTGCACCTTGAAAGTACGACCGCTCGCCGTCTTCCGCTCTTTCTCCTCGCTGTCTGGTCGTGCACGGCGGAGAACTACATAATGTCAGCCACTGAATTGCTGCGTCGCCAGCGCGTGAGGGCTTACCTTGGAGGAAGTCTGCTGTCCGCTTGCGCATACGCGAGTGGATGTAGGCCTTCGACGCCTTGATGTGGTAGTGGAAGTAGTCCCGGAAGGTCTGGATGTGGGAGATTACGTCGGGCATTCTCTGTGGAGTGAGGTGACGGGGGAAAAGAACTTCATACAGCGGTCAGCATCAGGAAGCCGTCCCAGAACCACATGGTCACTCACCAAACGTAACGTATCCGACCTCGCCGGTTCCAGTGTCCCTGACTCCGGGAACGCCCTGCAGTTCCAATGGAGGGTCGTTCCTGAAGAGCACCTGGGGGGCGTTCTGGATGGCTCTCCGCCGGGCGTCGACGAATTCCTGGATGAAGATCTTGCCAAAGACTCGGTCGGTCTCCTCGCGGAATATCGTGCTGAAGATGACGGTGACACGGTCGTGGCTGGCCTTCACATAGATGGCTTCCTCTTCGCGGTAGTGGATAGCCATAACTTCACCACCCTCCCGAACGCCCTGTGGCGCTTCCTCAGAGGTGTACTTGGATGCCTCCTCCTTCAACTTGTAGTGCTCCTCGTAGGCGGCCTCGAACGGCGCGGCCATGGCGTTCCGCTTCAGCAACGCCATCTTCATGATGAGCGCATCTCGCTCCTCTGCACTTTTCATCAGTCAATGCAACTTCTTCAGCTACAGAATACTGACCCTTCTCTGTCGGGAGGCTCTCGAGATCAATCTGGACCGAGAAGTCGTATCCGGGCTCAGGCGGCACGACGTATTGGCCATATTCCCTCTGGAGCACCTGCTCTGCGCCGTACTTCACCAGATCCTTGCAGCATCTTATTTGGATGGAAAGTTGGATCTTCGTCTTCGTCTCGGGGAGGGTCGAGATGTGATAGATGACGCCGTCGAAGTCGGAGACGGTCTGGTCGATGTGGACGGGAGGGGCACTGCCTTGGGGGTTAGCAGCTGCGCAGTGAAGCTAGTAAAACATGGTCACGTACCCGGAGAACCTCTCGGTCAGCACCGACTGAATTAGAACGTTCTGATAGTCTAGAAGAAGCATCTTGTCCTTGGCTAATTGCCTCTTCGTCTCCTGCGGTGTTGTTGCGTCGTTGGTTGCTGGTGATGCCTCGTGGTGGGGCCTGACGTGGAGGTCGCTGTCGGAGCTTGGTCGTAGTGGCTGTGATGCTGAGGTGGGCAACCAGTACGTACTCCACCCACACGTGACCCCCCATTTCTCTTATCGATAAGAATTTTTGCTCGCATACGAAGGTGGGAGATTTTGAAGATGATCTTCCTCCGTCGCAAAGCAAGTGGCCATTGACGAGGCTGTTGGCGCCAAAAATCCGCAAAAATGGTCAAGTCATACTTGTAGGTCGATCAAAGGTTCATGTTCCACACAATTGACTGACTCTACTTCCCCCGCAGAAAGTATGAGCACAACAAGTCTTTCGGCATTGTCGCATCCAACACATCGAACCTCGTCTGGAACTCCCTAGGTCGAGCTGGCAGTGGTGCCGGCCAAGCAATCGTAGCCGCAAATGAGGAAGTGCTGTGCTGGGATATCAAGAAGGGCGAGCTTTTGAGCCGGTGGAGGGATGAAAGGAACAGCGTACCTGTTACTGCAATCGCGCAAAGCAAGGTCGATAAAGATGTCTTCGCCGTTGGGTACGAAGACGGAAGCATCCGGCTTTGGGATAGCAAGATCGCGACGGTGATAGTCAACTTCAACGGTCACAAGTCGGCGATCACAACACTAGCGTTCGACAAGTCCGGCGTGCGACTGGCCAGCGGCTCCAAGGACACCGATGTCATCGTCTGGGATCTCGTGGCCGAGGTCGGCCAGTTCAAGCTGAGAGGACACAAGGACCAGATCACGGGACTGCAATTCGTCGAGCCCGAAGCGCAGGTTGAGAACGAGGAGAACACGCAGGCAATGGTTCTGGACAGCGACCCGTCGGCCGAGGGGTATCTGCTTACGACAGGCAAAGACTCCCTGATCAAGCTCTGGGACTTGTCCTCGAGGCACTGCATCGAAACCCATATCGCGCAGACGAACGGAGAGTGCTGGGCCTTGGGTCTCTCACTCGACTACAGCGAATGCGTCACAGCGGGAAATGACGGAGAGCTCAAGGTGTGGTTCCTGGACACAATAGGACTTGCCGCCTTGAAGGGACAGGTCGACGCGCCGCAATCCACGAAATTTCTGCACGAGAAAGGAACTCTATTCCGCCAAAATAAGGACAAGGCCATCGAAGTGGTCTTCCACCCGCGCCGCGACTACTTTGCTGTTCACGGCACAGAGAAGGCCGTGGAAGTGTGGCGCATGAGGTCGGAGGCAGAAGTCAAGAAATCACTGGCTAGAAAGAGAAGAAGGAGACGTGAGAAGGCTGGAAAAGAGGGGAAGACGGAAGTCGATGGAGCAGCCGAAGGTGATGATCAGGCAGATGATATCGTCGCCGCCGAGGCCAGCGACTTTTTTGTTCAGTACGTGATAGTACGGACAGGCGGCAAGGTGCGGTCCGTCGACTGGGCCGTCAGCAGCGGCAGCAAGGAGATCAACTTGTTGGCTGGAACAACAAACAACCAACTGGAGTACTACAGCATACCAACGAAGGAGGGGTCCAAGTCGATGAAGGACGACCTGCCCGACTACACAAGGTCGCTGGCGGTAGATCTTCCGGGACACAGGACAGACATCCGCGCCGTATCACTCAGTTCCGATGACAAGATGCTGGCAACGGCCGCCAACGGCAGTCTGAAGATCTGGAATATCAAGACACAAGCGTGTATTCGTACGTTCGAGTGCGGATACGCCTTGTGCTGCGCGTTCCTGCCCGGTGACAAGGTTGTCGTGGTGGGTACCAAGACCGGAGAGCTTGAGCTGTTCGATGTTGCTTCCGCAAGCCTCCTCGACAGCATCTCAGCACACGAGGGCGCTATCTGGTCATTACAAGTGCACCCTGACGGAAGGTCCGTGGTATCCGGCAGCGCCGACAAGTCTGCCAAGTTCTGGGACTTCCGCATCATCCAAGAGGAAGTCTTGGGCACAACTCGCACAACGCCGAAGCTGAAGCTCGTGCAGTCGAGGACGCTTAAGGTCGCCGACGACATCCTCTGCGTGCGGTACTCGCCCGACGCCAAGTACATCGCTGCCTCCCTACTTGACAACACGGTCAAGGTCTTCTTCAGCGACAGCCTGAAGCTCTACCTCAACCTCTACGGCCACAAGCTCCCCGTCCTGAGCATGGACATCTCGTATGACAGCAAGCTCATCGTCACCAGCTCCGCCGACAAGAACATTAGGATTTGGGGTCTCGATTTCGGCGACTGCCACAAGGCCCTCTTCGGTCACCAGGACAGTATCCTGCAAGTCGCTTTCGTCCCACACAACTCAGACGGTAACGGTCACCACTTTTTCAGCAGCTCCAAGGACCGTTGCATCAAGTACTGGGATGGCGACAAGTTTGAGCAAATTCAGCGCATCGACGGCCACCATGGCGAGGTCTGGGCCATGGCCGTCGGTCACAGCGGCAACTTCCTCGTCACCGCCGGCCACGACAAGTCCATCCGCGTCTGGGACGAGACTGACGAGCAGATCTTCCTCGAGGAGGAGCGCGAGAAGGAGATCGAGGAGCTCTACGAGAAGACCCTCACCACCTCGCTCGAGTGCGACCCGGACGCTGAAGATCAGGATGGCGAGGTTGGCGCTGCCTCCAAGCAGACCGTTGAAACCCTCATGGCCGGTGAGCGCATCGCCGAGGCCCTTGAGATCGGCATCGCCGACCTCAACCTGCTCAAAGAGTGGGAGAACGCCAAGAAGACGAACCCCAACGCCCCGCCCCCGCAGCGTAACGCCATCTTCGTCGCCCTCGGCAACATCACCGCCGAGGCGCACGTCATGAGCGTTCTGAGCCGCATCAAGGCGTCCGCGCTGCACGATGCGCTCCTCGTCCTGCCCTTTGCGACGGTGCCCCTGCTGTTCACCTTCCTCGACATCTTCGCCCGCCGCTCCATGAACATTCCGCTCACCTGCCGCATTCTTTTCTTCATGCTTAAGACGCACCACCGCCAGATCGTCGCCAGCCGCACCATGCGCAGCATGCTCGATGGCATCCGCACCAACCTGCGCGCCGCCCTCAAGCGCCAGAAGGACGAGATGGGCTTTAACATCGCCGCGCTTAAGGTCGTCGGCATGCAGATCCAGGAGCGGAGCGTCAAGGACTACGTAGACGAGAACTGGGACGAGGGCGACGAAAGCCGCGCCGTCAAGAAGAGGGCGTTTGTTCAGGTTTCGTGATTGGGTAGGTGAGAACAGAGAGTTGTATGAGGTTCGAAGTACAAAAGGGGTTTTGAGGGCGGTGACCGGTGTTGTTAATTCATGAGATTCCCTGTTTCTATCAGCTATTCCTAGAGATTGCATCGCCAGGTGGTGGCTTAGCATTGTTCCGGTTTATAAAAGTGTCGTCATCTAAGGTTGTCCTCATATACTTTTCTTCCCACAGGTTTCCTCCGAGTCTTGCCAATGGTGCTTGGTCCCAGAGTCAATCCATATTTCAGGTTAACCCTTCATTATCCCCACTCCCCTTTCACACCAACACGCAAGATCCCAACGAGTCCCATCTCTTGCCAACTTCTCACCACCAAATTCCTACCAAATCTTGTTACTAGCGTACCACAGCCCTTTACTCGAACCCTTCCACGTCCTTCCACATGTATACACCTTGACGAGTCTCGTTTTTACCAACTTCCTCCCAAATTACCTACCTCGCTCCTTCCGTCCACAAATTGCATACCTTCCTCAACAGCTTGCTCCTTCCGCTTTTCAACACGTGAACCCTTGGCGAATCTCGTTTTTTGCCAACTTCCTTCCCCTACACCTCACTTTTCCAAACCACAATTTGTGCACCTACTTCATCCTCCTAACGCGCGAAATATACTCGCCTTGGCAAGTCTCATTTCTTTCTTGTTAGTTTCTCGCTGCTGCGAGTCGCCGCCGCACCGGATTTGTCTCCAACGGAGACCGCCCTCGCAAACCGCTCTATCATTGGTACAAAACCGGCCCTGGACAGGCTGTTTCGTCGCCTCAACACCAGAGACGACGAAAAAGAGGATTCTTTCCCATTCAAAATCTCGAAGTTGATAGTAACTCACACCTTCATACGAACCCTAGAAGTGCCTAGCACTTATGGCCTCCTCGGCTCGCAGAGCGTATGCATATATGTCATACTTGGACTGCTTCGATGACGAGCTCGCCGTCCGACAACCCGGGCAATGGCTCAAGTTCGAGGGCACAAGCAAAGCCCAAGGCAAAGGCCTGACGCCGTTCATCGACGACACCTACACACCTCCAACCATTGAGATTCACCCCAGGGAGGTCACCACCAAGCCCACTGATCTCGACGACCAGAAGGATGACACCCTACTCCATGTAGGATACCTCGTCATTCATGGTTATGATCCTAGCAAGTTACTCGTCTTGAAGAAGAGCGCATCTGTGCATTCATCGACCCCCCAGCCCTTCAAGCGTTCGGAAGCCAAGAAGGTCTTCCGAGTTGGATACATTGCTGGAAGACCTCGCCAGTGCTCGAATGCATGGTTCATGGTTGACCCAGACCCGATTACCCACATCTGCTCACTCATTGCTCTGCCGAATGGCAAGGAGAAGCTTCACCTCTTCCCGGAGTTCAGATATGACTCTATAACTTCCCAGAGAGAGTGTGCAAGTAAGTGGTCTGACGCCATCTACCAGCAGGTGTGTTCTCAGAACGCAGCCCAAGAATCGAAGTCTCCCGCAACCACCAGCACTCGGACCGGTAAGCAAGATGGTGCTTCAGAGTCGTCTTCCAGTGATACGGATCACGCTCAGCAAGCCCTTGCTGACACCAACTCCGCCGGCCTTGGATATCAAAAGACGGAGGAAAACCATCATTTGCTCAAGATGATTCTCGCAGCAGGTCCGTTCTGCACGACAGATGCTCAGAGAGCAGTCCAGGAGTACCAGGTAAGCTTGTCGCAGTCTTCATGGGCTTAGCTCTTAAGCCCCCTTTCGACGAATACAATCTGCTCACTTCTCGTCAAAGAACCTCTGGCCCGAAGTTCAAAAGTTCGACGAAAACGAAGTGCTTGGTGCAGAGCTGCTCCACCAAACGGCTCAAGTCATCCGAGAACTTCAGCTACCCATCCCATACGAGTCGCCCAGACTCTTCCTCAGCTATCTCTCACTGCAGGTCACTCCAAACTCAGACCTGAGTTCCGATCAGCTACAACCCCTGGTCCAAAAGGCGATAGCCCAGGCGGATCTCATGAGCCCCAGATCGCATTAAGATCAACAACAAAACAGGCGCATGTTCAAGGCATATAGAGGCATATTCACCAGACCATTAAAGATATGGAGCGTGCCTATCAACACATAGGTACCAACCACAAGACGAGGAAAGAAATTTGTATGTCGAGTAGCGAAATATCTCGGAAACCTTTACCCTCAACTAAAAAAACGTAGACAGGTTTCACTAAGACTTGGAGCAGGCCCTCAATTGCCTTAAGTTTCTGTCGCGCGGAACGGGCCTAAGACTTGGCTGCGGAGGGGTCACAAATTTTCAGGGACCACCAAGCTTCACGCATAGTCCGACGCACAACAGATACGGGGGTGGCTTTAGCGTTTTCTATTACCTTCATAGCGCAGGTATCGATCGAGATTGTTTAGTTGCCCATCTTGGGGCTGGGAACTGCTCTCTTATGCCATGCACCTCAACGTTGTGACAACCGTGACAAACTGTTTTGAGGGATACAAGAGAAATACCAGAAGAGGTATTGGTAAAGATGCTGGAAGAGATACCGGAAGCAACAATAGAGGAGATAGGGTATCAGTGGCGTTACACAGCCCGCATAGCCGAACGATACGACACCATAATACTCTCTTGCCTCCATGACTTTTAATGTTCAATTCCTGTATTGTTACATTGACTCCGCCCATAGGAGTGATTATATGTATACAGTCATCGCTGGCTAACTGCCTCTATTTACTGGCTCTTCGCCTTGTTTTTCGTGTTTCCCCTTGTCGGCAGAATATCGCCCTGCACAATCAACTGCACCAAGCACCAGAGATAGCAGATGCCGAAACCCACGGCACCCAATCCCACATTTGCGACAACCCAGAGGTCGGGCTTGTCTACGGGCGGCACAATGGATTTCTCAACCACATGACAAGCGGCCATGGCAAGATAGAAACCGCCATGCAGAATGAAGGTTGCCCATTGCCGCCAGGCCGACTGGTCTTCTTGAAAGTAGGCGCTCAACGACGTCGGCGGCAGCCCGAGGAGGTAGGCCCAAAGCAGGGTAAGGACGGCGTACGGTACGCTGAGGTCCACCCGCTTAAGGAGAGGATACATCGTCCATGCACCGAGGATGTTGGCAAATCCAACCCAGGCTCGAACATCTCGTGACATTCCCTGCTTACCGGCGAGAAGAAGGGTCATGGGCATCAGAGGAAGCAAGACGCTCTTCTCATGGACCTGGTAGCTGAAGAGGAAGAAGCCCCATGCCGTGGTTGCAAAAGCGAGGGGCAAGAGCGACTTGCGCGGGCGGAAAAAGAGAATGACGTTGGGCGGGATAATGGAGGCCAGCGTAGCCACGAGAGCCCCGCGCTGAAGAAGCTCAGTAGGATACTTGCGGAGCTTGAAGACGACGTTCAAGGCGCACCAGAAGTTGGCAACCTTGTCTTCGAAGAGGCCACGCGCAAAGGGGAAGATGCGGTGCACCATCTGGACAAGCTGCTCGACGACTGGATAGTAGATAGCGTTAGTATCCAGTACGTCGGCCAGCCAAGGGACCAAGGGGAGTGGAGGCGGCGGTCCATCGTAGTCAGGCCGTGCGTCGATGCCCCGATGAGCGTCATAGAGGGTGCCTAGGACCAAAGGCAGAATCAAGATGGCAAAGGCGGCGATGGTCACCAGTGCTATTCCAAGGAAACGACCGGGTCTCAGAGGAAAGACGCAGCTGCCGAGGAGGAAAGAGAAAACGGAGAATGCGTAGTAAAGAGCCATCTGCTTGAAGCCGAGGGCGGCGACAAAGAAAACTGCCGACCACAGGTAACGGCCAGCAAGCATACTCGACATGCTTGCGAGCACGAAGCCGAGCATGACGGTGTTGTACTGAAAGTGTACATGGTCGATGAGAATGGTAGCAGGCTGCAGCAAGATTGCGACGAGAGACATCCACGCGGTCCAGGTTGGCACGCCACTGTGTCTGGAGAAGCGGCGAACGAAGACCACGGCGGCGGGAATGTAGATGAGATATTCGGAGACAATGACAGTAGCTCGCATGAAGATTTTGAGAGTCGAGTCGTCGGTCCCGCGCGAGGTATACAACTCGAACCAGGTCGGGTCGATGAGGGCACCGATCTTGCCGCAGAGCCAGCTATGGTACGCTGTCAGGGGCGGATAGTCGAGCCCCCACCATTGGAGGTCGTGAAAGTACCACTGAGAGACGGGAATCTGCGTCGTTATTTCCATCCAATGCCTCTGCGCTTCGTAGTCTCCGAACATGGGCGGCTTCTGGAAGCCTGTGACAAGCAGAGCTGTTAGCGTATGTCGCGAAAGTCGGGCGAGAGTCGCAAAAGCGCATTTACCAGAATATCCCCAGAGGCCGGCTGCCCACCTGAACAGGCCGACTGCCATGAGAATCATTGGCAGGACCTCCCATTGTGATACGGAGCCTCGGGCAGGCCACAGAAAGGAGGCCAAGGGGAAGACGGGCACCTTGACGAGGGCCTCCTTCTTGGAGAGGTGGCTTTCTGCGCTGGCGCTGCTTCCTCCGCCATTGCCGGTGCTGGTCTTCTTGCCCCTGCGCCGGGGTTTGTGGGGAGATGGAGCGACCATAATAGCAGCTCAGTCGGTTTCCGGTCGATTCGTGGGGTGCAGCATATGCTGCCGGGAGGATTTGTCGGATCGCCGAGACGGTGAATTGGCTTTGTCAAGCTTCTGGTGGCAGCAGGAGGTTCTCTCTTGAAATCCAAGGGTCCACGTCGCGTTAACGAGGACTTGGTGTGTTGGCTAGGAAGGTCCCCACATCCCGGGCCGCTGCAGTGCACCACCAACCTAAGGTAGGTTAGGTACCTGGTAATAAGCAAGGTAGGTAGGGAAGGCACAGATAATCAAGTACCTGCCACCTCCAGCTGTCAACTCTAACAAAGAATCAACTGTCCAAAATTCACTTTGGAGCTTGGAAAGGTAATTTTTGACTGTGAGTCTAAGCTATTTTAATGTTATTTTTTGTTGTTGCTTTTGTTTGAAACAGGATTATGCCATCTGCAATGGCACTAGGTTCTAAAAACACAACGGTTTAAAGCTTTCTCTATGAGTACCAATCACCTTAAGTAGGCTCTCTTCTGAGTTTGAGCATTCTGTAGGTCCTCCCTCGGGTTGGTTGTAGTTAACATTTCTTGTTTCTCAAGGTTTGGGTTAAACCAAGATTGCTCTCAGCACTTTAAACAAGTGCTGCCTTGATTATTTTGGTTGCGCAGTCTCTTGGACAAATGACTCTGAAATGGAGTCATCGTAGAGCTCCTTTTCCCTTTGGCAGAGCAGTTCGAGCCTTGCTGAGGCCGCGCGTCGGCAAGCCTACATAAGGTAGCCTCAACCATGGAGATCACCCAGAAGTGCTTCATACAGAGCCGCTTCAAGCACTGCTCAGATCATCCGGCAACTTCAGCTAACCGTCCCGAATGAGTCGCTCAGACTCTCCTTCCACAAAAGGAGGGCTGGGATATGCTGAGCTGAGAGGATGGGTCGACGAGAAGGGGGAATGCTAGCTCCAAGCCACGTGACCCCGCTCCGGGGGTGGACAAGACTAGCCCCAATAGGCTAATCCGGCACGGCCAACGTCAGAGGGCGGTTCAGTCTCGCTGACAACTTTCCATGTAAGTGGCTCAATAATCATCAGTAACTTATCCCTCACCTCAGACTCGGATTCTCGCCTTGCCTATCCTTGTGCTGGTGATCGCCTCTATTCAGCTATGCCGTTTCCTTTTGTCCTCCCCACAACCTCGGCCCTCTCATTCTCCTCCAGCTTCGCCAGCGATACTCACCCCTCACTGCCCCTCAGTGCGAGTACATATCGCGGGGTCGTGAGAGATGCTTTGAAGAAGCACAAGCGCCTTCCTCCCACGTCGCAGTCATCCCATGTCTCCACCGTCATTGGCGCGCTCAATGGCTACATCCCCTATATCTTAGCCGTCGACGCCGGCCTCAACCCGAACTCTCAGTCTGGTGAAGGCATCAGCCTCAGCGCCAAGTCGCCGCCCTCAATCGAATGGCGACCGACTCTCTCGGACAATACGGTTCCCGGGCGGGAGCGCTCGAGGGTGAAGGTTCAAACCATAGACCACGAGATATTCTTCACCCTTTCCACCCTGGCCAATTCATACACTTTGGTCGCCCGCGCTGCCTTACACCCTCTGTTCGTCACGACACAGGCCACTTTGGATGCCCAGCAGCGAACAGGCGCCATCCAGACAGCAACTAAGTATCTGTTGGATGCCGCCTCAATATACGACTTCCTGGCTTCCCGGGCAGAGAGAGTCCAGGTGGCGCCGCCGTGCAGCGACGTGGCTCCGTCCACCTTGCGCGCCATGTCCTCTCTTGCCCTCGCCGAAGCAACTCTCCTCGCCGTTCTCAAGGACGACCCGTATCCAGCCATTGTCGCCCAAGATCGCAACAAAAACGACCGCGAGTGGATGTACAAGGCTCCGGACATTCCCAAGGTCCGCGCCCATCTCTTCGCCCGTCTCTGTCTAGCCGCCGCCGAGCACGCCGCCCAGGCATCTTCTCTGTGCCAGGCGGCGGGCCGGGGCTCCAGTAAAATCAACGAGGGGCTGCTTCGTTACCTCGAAGATCTCCGGAGGACCTGCCGGGCGAAAGCATGCCGCTTCTTCGGCATCGACGCCGAGATTGGCGGCCAGGTCGGCACGGCCATCGCCTGGCTGCAGGCGGGCCTGCAAGAGCTGGGCATCGAGTCCAGGTACTCGGCCAAAGGATCCGGATTCAGTCGCTTCAAGAAGGAATGGACCGAGAAGCGTGAGGAACGCAAGGTCGAAAAGGAAACGGCGTGGGGAGCGGACGGCGGCAAGGTCGAGGAGACGAGAGTGATTGAGTTCCTCGAGGTCAAGTGGCACAAGCTCAATGACACGGTAAGTAATAGGCCTTGATTTGAAGTCGATATTCTAACGCGAATACGTCGGAAAGATGAACGTTCAAATTATACCTCAGGTCGGGCCGTTGTTGGCCCAGATGCCGTCCGGCCGTGAGATTCACGCCCTCAAGCCGTATCAGCCGCCGACGCTGGATCTCAGCATCCTGGAAGCTATGCGCGCGCCGCCCGAAAGGAATGACGACTATGGGGAGGCCCTGAGCTCAGACGACGAGGCAAAGGGACATGCTGGCCCTCCGGGGGGATTCCCCGAGTCAAGACCCGATTATAGGAGCGCAAGCACGTCGTCCTACTATTAGGTGTTGCAGCGGGCATCTGCTCGGCTGTTTTAGGAACGTTAGAGGGCCACCGCGATGGCACATATCTGGAAGGTTTCAATGAAAATACAACGCTTTCGGTTCAATAAGTCATTCATCTAACCGTTCCGGTGTTCTCTGACACTCAGTTCGGCCTGCAGCGCACCTACCTCGTCCGAATCTATATTAATTTCCCACGAACTCTTTCCTGTCTAGGCGTCGATCTCAAAAAAACAACAACCAAAAAAAAAAAAAAATAGCAGCACGTTCGCTGTCCTCGGATGAAACCCGCCTTCTCCGCACTACACCGGTAGGTACCCCCGAGCCAGCAACATCCCAAAGACGATCGGGGTCTTCATGCCTACTCTTCAGTAAAGGCAATTTCGGGGCGGGCCGCCTCGGTTTCGGGGGAGCAGAGAGGGGAAAAGCAGAGACAAGCAGAGAAGAGCAGCTCGGAGCTTGGGCCGCTTGCACTTCAGGGATTGAAGACACTTTCGCAACAACAACAACAACAACGCTCAAGCTTCGGATGACGCTCTAGGGGCTGAGCTTAAACATGTGAGATCGTACACTTGCAGCGTCTATTCGACCTCGGATTGCGTCCCCGAAGCCTGGTCGGGCATCGATCCAACAGGATGCGGAGAAGGGAGAAATTCTACTCGCGTTCCGCGGCCTCGTCGAGTCGTCATATTGCCCGCCCTGCCTCGTGCTGGACCGACCGTTCGACTTCTTGTTTTCCACTCATCATATTGCTGATTTCCCCGCCCTCCTTCGCACAAGGGGCCCGATACGGAGGCATTCAATTGCCCAGCCCGGTCGGAAAGACTACTCCCATCGACGGAAGGTATCCTTCTCTCCCACCATGACCAGCGCAGTAACCTCTCCGGTCGCCAGCTCCATCACAACAGCCAGCACCTCTTCCTCTTCGACAACCAAAAGCAATACCACAAACATCAACACCACCAGTTTCGTTAATGGCCTCCCACCCCCTTCGCCCTCGCTCCCTCTGCCGTTCACGCTCACGGACGCCGGCATTCTCCACCGCGACTGCCACGTACACAACGAATGGGTCGCCTCCCGGAGCAAGAAGCGCTTCGCCGTCCTCGACCCGGGCACTAGCCGCGTCTGGGCAACGTGTCCGGACTTCACACGAGACGACATTAGTCCCACCGTCAAGTCCGCCCACGTCGCCTTCCAGAGCTTTTCGACGGCCACGCCGCCCCGCGAGCGAGCCCGCCTGCTGACCGCCTGGCACCACCTCATCGCCGCCGCCCGTCTCGATCTGGCTACCATTCTCGTCCATGAGGCCGGGAAGCCGCTACCCGAGGCCCTGGCGGAGGTTGAATACGGCGCCGGCCTCGTCCGGTGGTTCGCTGACGAAGCCGGACGCTTCGACCAAGGGTCTTTGCCGGCCCCCCCGGACTCCCTGATCTCCCCGACCTCTGTCGCTCTTCCTCCTACTTCGTCATCCCCTTCCTCTCCTGCGCAAACCTCCAGTGGTAAAGCTCCGGCGGGCCCACATACCGGGATAAAGCCTGCCGTTCTCAAACAACCCGTAGGCGTCGTCCTGGCCTTGATACCCTGGACCTTTCCCCTCGCCTTGATGCTCCGCAAATCCGCGGCGGCGCTGGCGGCGGGTTGCACCGTTATCGTGAAGCCCTCCTCCGAGACGCCCCTGACGGCACTCGCGCTCGCCTGCCTCGCGGAGCGCGCTGGCCTCCCCGCCGGCGCCCTCAACGTGATAACGACGAGCCTGGCCAACACGCCCGTTGTCGGCGAGGCGCTCTGCATGCATCCGCTCGTTAAGGCCGTAAGCTTCACAGGTAGCGCGCGCGTGGGCCGACGTGTCGCCGCGACGTGCACGCGCAACCTCAAGCGTCTCTCGCTCGACCTCGGCGGCAACTGCCCCTTCGTCGTCTTCGAGGACGCTGCCGACCTCGCGTCCGTGGCACGGGAGCTGGTGGCTCTCAAGTGGCGACACGCGGGGCAGGCCTGCATCGCCCCGAACCGGTGCTACGTGCAGCGCCGGGTGTACGAGTCGTTCGCGCGGCTGCTGGTGGCCGAAGCCAACAGCCTGCGGCTGGGCCACGGCATGGCGCGCGAGACGACGCTCGGCCCGCTGACGACGATCCGCGGCCTGTACAAGGCCGAGGCGCTGTGCAAAGACGCCTTCGACAAGGGCGCTGTCAGGCTGCTGGGGACGGGGCGCAGGGAGCCCGGTGACGGGTACTTCATGGCGCCGACGGTACTGGGAAACATGGGGGACACGATGCTCATGAGCCGCGAGGAGGTTTTTGCGCCGGTGCTGGGGCTATACGTGTTCGACACCGAGGACGAGGTCGTGAAGAGGGCAAACGATACTCCGGTCGGCCTCGCCGCGTACGTCTTCACGAAGAGCTCTAATCGGTTGGGTAGGATGTTTGAGCGGTTGGATGCCGGGGTTGTCGGACTGGTGAGTTCCCCCTCCCCGTCCTTGAGCTATTGCAAGTTCGTATCCGTGAAGATGACTGACTTGTATCAGAACACTGTTTGTCTAGCCGCAGATGCGCCGATACCTACCGGGAACAATGGTAATGGGTATGGCTCCGGAAAGGCCACGACATTGGACGAGTTTCTCGTAATGAAATCCGGTGCGATGATGGTTGAATGCACTCCGGAGTAATGAGATGGCGATAGGAAGTCGGCTGCTCTTCTCGGTGTTGGGGGAGCCAGGACACAGACGGAGTTGGGGCGTTAAGAAGGTTGGTTGTATGTCTCGTATGTGGTTTTGGCTATCTACAATCCTAGGTATCAAGGTAGATTGATGAATATGATCATGACGGCCAGAACCAGCAGGGCTTGGCCGCCGGGCCACCGTCAACTGCCCTCCGCCATCTCCTCTGCTGTTATCTCCCATGGCATTGTCTCCCACTCTACTGTATCCCGCGTCGCCACCGTCCTTAACGCCGTTGTCTTTTCCGTTGTCGTCTTCCTTCTCGTTGTCTCTCCTGCTGCCGTCTCCCCCGCCTCGCTTTCGCTGACGCTGAAGAAGCTCTCCGCGTCGTCCAGCTCCACGGCTTCCCTTTCGTCCAGCAACCGCACCCTCTCCTGGATGACTAGCGCCACCCACCGCAGCTCCGCAGCCTGCCTCCTGGCTAGCTCCTTCTTGTCATCCTCTAGACGCTCCTCGTGCCGCCTCTTGGCGCTGTACATGAGCTCCTCGCGTATCGTCCGCTCCTCCTCCACCCGAGCCCTGTGCCTCGCGAGCTCGTCGTCCCGCCACCGGCCCCACGCCCGCCAGCCATCGTCCATCTTGCGACGGAAGTCCTGCATGAGCCCTTCAACACGCTCCTCACCAGCGTCCTTGTCTGCGAAGAACTGCTCCAGCTGCATTAGGTAAGCGTCCTCGGTCCGTCGCTCCTCCACGACCCGCAACCCGTACTCGTCAGCAAGAGCCTTCTCCCTGGCCGCCAGCCTCTGCCCCGCCGCGCGGGAAATATCGAGCTGCTCCGCCAGCTGCTTCGCCTCGAGCTCGGCGCTCGACATCTGGGCCTCGTGTGACGAGATTTCCGCCTCCTTGTCGTGTTGATACCTCACCACGACCTCCTGCAGGTCGTGCAGCCCGTCGAGCGTTTCGCGCAGCTCGCGGTACTTGACATCGATCTCGTGGCGCCGCAGGCTCTCGAGACGCACGCGCTCCTCCAGCTCGCGCTGCCGGCGTTCTTCCTCCTGCCGTTCTTGCTCTTGCCGCAGCAGTTCCGCCTTGAGGGCCTCCTCGCGCTCGAACTCCTCGATCTGGCGCAGCGCGTCGCGCAGCTCCGCCTCGGCCTCGGCCTCACGCCGCAGACGCTCCTCACGCCTGCCGGAAGCGCCGGTCTTGACGGCGTGGAGCTGGTCCATGGTGCACTCGCAGGTGCGCCAGCGCTGCCCGCAGACGTAGCAGAAATGGTGGCCGCAGCGGCACGTCATGTGCTGGCACGCCTCGCGGTGCTCGACGAGGGCCTGGCACTGCGAGCAGTGCTGCCAGCCCTCCTCCTCGGCGAGGGCGTTGGTGAGCGCCAGGTCGCGGTCCTGCGGGCAGTCGGCGTTGTCGTGCTGCGGGCCGCGGCAGATGGTGCAGCTCCAGTGGCCGGCGGTGCAGCGCGCGATGCGGAGGCCTGGGTTCACCTGGTCCGCCTTGATCCAGAGGCTGCAGCCGGGCTGGTTGCAGTAGAGACGCTCGCTGACGGGAATCTTCCACTCTTCGGAACGCTCCTTGTACGTTTTGGCTAGATTCTTGGAGACGTAGCGGTGGACGGTGCGGAAGGGGATCTCGTTGAGGCAGCACTTCGGGGGCCACTGCTGTTCGTTCTGGACGGCTGCCGCGATGAGGCGCTCGAAGCACTCTCGGCAGTAGCCGTGGCATACGACTTTTACCATATCTTTGGGGCTGAAGTCTTCGAGACATAACACGCACTCACTGAAGTCTGCTGTTAGCCGAAGGTCCCGAGATGGGGAAAGGGGGTTGCTTACACGACATTGGTCTTCTTCAGCTTGTTGGCGGTACTGCTTTCTGCAGTGCCGCTTGTTTCGTCAACATTCGTCTTGCTCGAATTTCCACTAAATCGAAAAATGTTTCTCGGGGACTGCGGCTTCGCCGCCTCTTTTTCGTTCATCTTCCGCAGGATATTCGCCAAGGCAAACCGCCTCTTTTTCTTGGGCTGGATGGGCAGGACGATCAGCCCCGGGGCTGGCTTACCCTCGCCGTTGCCGGCAAATCCCGGCAGCAGTTTGAGGTCCTGTTCATCTTCTTTTGTTTGGACGATCGAGGGCTCTGGCTCATCTGGGGTTATAATGATGGGAAGATATGGTTCCTTCTCCTTGCTCTCTGGCGATGTTCTCTTCCGCCTCGCGCTTTCTTGCTTCCTCTTCGAGCTGCCGGCGCTGGCTCTCCTCGGCGATTCTGGCTTTGACGTTCGTGATGGAGGTCTGCAGGACTTCGAGAAGGATGCCGTTGGTGATTTTCGGGGCCGTTTTGAGGGCGGCAGGCGGGTTGTACTTTGCCCACTCAATGTCATTGTCCGACTCGACGGCGGCCGCCTCGGTTTCTGCGCCCACGCCAGGGGTTGGAGGAAGGGGCTTGTTTTTCCTTTAGTGTCTTCATCTTGCAATGTTGTTTTGTCCTCGAAGCCTGGCGGCGTCACAAAAGGATCGATGTAGAAGCTCGCGTAGTCCTCCAGGCGTGTGGGCATCGGCGTCGCCGCTTCCATCTTGACGAGGGTCGCTGTTGCAGTAGACATATGAAAATAACAAAGTACAAGAGAAAAGCCGGAGGGTTTGAACTTTTCCTTGAAGAAGATCCAAGGCTTACAGAATCGATAAATAAGAGTTACTGGGCCATCATAGCAAGTAAGTGAGCAGCCCTGCGGGCCGCTGTAAGACATCCAGGTATAGCAAGATATAAATGCCCTAGCCAGGCAAACATAGGACTCACTGGACGAAGTGAAAGCCGTGGACGAATCAGAGGCCAAGATACCGAGGACTAGAAACCGATGGCGGCTCTTCCGAGGAGGCTCATGACAACGACGAGGCACCCTCACACCTCACACCACGCCGCAGGGCTGAATCTGCCTGGCTGGCGGGTGGGCCGCGGAGACATAGCAGACGCCATGACATGCGCCCAAAAGCGGTGTTAGTGTTTTGTCTGGGCTGTCTGGGTGCGTGAGAGGATGAACCACTGATTGCGACAATGACCGAGGCAGACTGCACCACGATGCGGCGAGCTGAATGTGTACATAGTAATGTCTGGTGGTGGGGGGAAAGGACTGAGGGTCCACCACGACGAGTGTCCTGTTCAAGACGCGGTCGGGCAATAGGCGTGCCAGGGCCTCGCACAGAGCACTCTATTCGGTGATGTTGGGGGCGGGGTAGTGACTTTTTAGCGCGAGTAGGCGGGCTGTGCATGCCCCGACCTGCTATAATACTGGTCACCGAAGGGATCGCTCTGGGCGGTTGCCACACGACCCCGGCCGCGGTCTAAAACAGCGTCTTGATGATCCATTTGCGGCATTCCTCAAGCACGGGTGTACAGCCCGAAGTATGCCTTTCCCATATTTACAAGGCCAAATCCACATGTCACAAAACAGTTTTCTCGTTTGGAAGCAAATAAAATTGTATCATGTACTGCCGAGACTTGGCGACTCAGAAGATCCCCCCAGGTGATATGCCAATAAACCAACGAACGACTGCTCCTGGGGCCACGGAGTTTGGTACAATAACTCACATCGTCTCAGAAACAGGAAGACATTGACCATTTCACAACATAAAATAACTACAATAGAGCAGGCAGCATTGCTCCAGTTGCCTGCGATTTGGGACGCTGCCTAGTCAGGCGCGCCGGCGGCTGGTCGCGGAGGCAACTCAAAAGTTTTGATAATGGAACTATCCTGTGGCCTCCGGAATTCAAGCAGAGGAAGGGATACAAAAGGGAATACCATATATATATATTAGAGAAGAATATCATAAAATGGCTATAGGAGAGAGGCCTGCAAAGGAGACGACGGTGAGAGGGATGACAGTGAGCAGTGAGAGGAGAGAGGAGAGAGGCGATGGTGAGAGAGGCGGCAAGAAGAGAGACGTCAGTGAGAGAGGTAGCGACAAGAGGGTTAGCTCCAGGGACGGACAACACCAGGGACGCTAGGAACAGCAAAGACGTTAAAAGATTATTTCACGCAACCTCATCCACCAAGCAAACAATACTCATTCAACTCACTGAAAATTGAACCACAATGACGCCGATACATACAAAACACGGGGAAAGGAAACACGTCAAAAATGCAAAAAGAAATCATCCGATTGTTGCATCCGCCGGTAATCGAAACCGGGTCCCCAGCTATCACCATAAGGCCTAATGGAAGGCTGGGATGATAACCACTACACTACAGATGCGGACCTTGTTGAAAACAGTTGGAAAATTGCTCACTATGAAGGTCTCAATTAAAGTCTGATGAGCTAAGCCAAAAGAGTATTGTGCACGGGCCTCACCGTGCACCGGAGTCGGCCGGGCGGCCCACTCCCTGAAGAAATGGTCGCCACATTGCGACACGCGACGATTAGGCCCAGCCAAAAGGAAATGGTTTATCCAAGAGTACCTTAGTTGGCTCTCATCAAGTTTGATATCAACTGACTAGGCCAAGGCCAAGCTGGGTGAATAGGAAGAGTCGATCTCTCAGCTGAAAGAAATCTTTGCATGGGATCCGACAGATTGGTCTGCACCGCCGCTGTTGCCTGCAACTCTGATGTATACGACCCACCGAATCCCAATGCGATGGTAACGGATGGGCCGACGACCACCTGGTCGGACAGTTTTCTTGACCAGGACCTAGCATAGACTGGACAAAAAGTCGGCACCAGAATCCGGAGGCGCCGAGTGGCCCAAGTTCGAGCGTGGTGTTGGCTCGGCCGCAAAAGATGGCCGGGGTCCATCTCACAGCCTCAGAAGCAAACAGTACAATTGGCGCAGCAGGTGAACGTTCCTTCATTACTCCAACTGACCGCGATTTAGACTCATTACACGGGAGTCGTTCGAGATGACTGGTCTCTAGATCTTTGACTTCACCTTGCCAAACTCGACCTTGTTGATGCAAGAGCCAACATTCTCGAGGCCAACCTCGACAACATCTCCGTCCTTCAGCCACAGCTGGGGCTTACGGCCCATGCCAACACCCTCAGGGCTTCAAGGGCGCGCGTCAGCACAAATGTCGATGACAAGGAGTCATGGTTTAATCCACTTACGTTCCGGTGAAAATGACGTCTCCTGGCAACAGGGTGGTGCCCTGGCTCAGGAAGGAGATGGTCTTCTTGATGCCGAAGATCATGTCCTTGGTGTTGTTGTTCTGCCTCTTGGTCAGCCTTTGGGCTCGTATTCTAAACTGCGCCATGCACCCACCTGAACAGTTTCACCATTCACCTTGGTGAAGATCTTGAGGTTCTGCGGGTCCTTGACGACCTTGCTGGTGACGATACCAGGACCGAATGGTGCCCAGCCATCGAAGCCCTTGCCGAGGGACCACTGGCCACCGCCGCGCTGGATCTGCCACTCACGATGCGACACATCGTTGCCGACGGCGTAGCCCAGAACATAGTTAAGTGCCTCGTCCTCTGACACATCGGAGGCGGCCTTGCCGATGACAATGACCAGCTCACACTCGTAGTCCAGGGTGCTGCCCGTCTGCGCGATCGGGTGCACGGGGATAGGGTCGGTCGGTCCGGCGAGGGAGGTCGCCGGTTTGTACTGGTCCGTTCAGGAAGCCGCCCGAATCAAAGGGTGAGGGCTAGAACTTACAAAGAGGACGGGGAATTTGGGGATGGCCATGTTAGACTACCACGGGTCAGTTATTGGTTGTGTACAATACCCACTTCGGCTTCTCTACCGACCTCCTTGGCATGGTTGGCGTAGTTGAGGCCGAGGCACCGCACAGTCTTGACGTGCTCGGGGGCAAGAGGGGAGAGCAGGAGGCGAATGTCGGCGACGTTGTCCGTCACGTCGTGTCTGCCAAAGATATCGCCAGTCACGATGCGGGCCTGCCTCGCTTTCGCGATATCGGTAACGCCGCTGGGAAGGATGGCATCGCCGTAGTACGTCTTGCCGTCTCGGGCAAGGAAGCGGACGAGTCTCTGCAAAGTGGCGTCAGTGGATGCGGTTGGAACTTGCGAGTGACGGCCGAACCCACAGAAAAGGACGCCATTCTTGCAACTCAGTGTGTACAGATCGCTAGAGATAAAACTTATGAATGAAATAGACCAAGATATTCTACAATTGATGGGAAGGTGTTGTGGATGGTGGAATGAGATGAGCGTCTTGTCTGGGAGCTACGAAGTGTACCCCACGACGTCCCTGACAAGCAGCCGACCCCACACACTGTGACCCCAGAAGCACGCGCTGAGGCAGAGTGCTAAACCCGGCTTCTATGCGCCGCTGCGCGCTGGTAACGTTGCCATGTCATCATCTTCGCTCATCTCCAAAACTCTTGATTTTCTCGTACTTTGCCTTCTACTATTTCTCCCCTGTGCTCCGTTAGAATACTGTCCAGTGGAATAGGGATGACAAGACGTGCTTCTCGTCTTGTTCTGGCATCTGCGGGACTGCGCATCATCAATGTGACAGGAGCTCCTCCCGGCTATTGCGTCGGCATCGCGCCTGCACCATGACCTGTTTGGGACAGGTCCCCACAAGTTCGGGGGAGCTTCTTGCTGAGTCATTCTTTGAACCGAGAACCCGAGATGCATCATTGGTCCGAACTGCTAGACGGAGCTCTTTCCTCACTGACATCAACGATTCGAGCTTTCTCGGATACCATTTCTGATGACCCGTAGAGGAATCGCAGATTCCACGGCATTTTATCGGAGCTAGCACTCAAGATGGCAGTCACACGACGTGGTCTTTCCGGCCTTCAGAGGGAGGTCCTGGGATTCTACAGGCAATGTCTACGAGAGATCCGCAAAAAGCCTGAAGTGAGATCTTTTCAACCCATGTTGAGGCATGTGAGAGCTAACAAATGTCATGCAGAATGCACAATCCCACTTTAGGTCTTTTGCTAGGCAAGCTTCAGGCTTCTGGTAGGAATTACAAGAACTAGAGCTGACATGCAACAGGGCCGAGTTCGACAGGCACATCACAATAGACAAGCGCGACTTCTCTGTGGTTGAGCACTTGCTGCGGAAGGGTCGGCGCCAGCTCGAGATGTACTCGTCACCCAGCATCAAGGATGTCAGTCGGTGAAGCAGCTGCAGCTCCTGCGCCTGGACTTTCTTCTCGAGTCTCTCCCCCCAAAATCCTTTTATTCCCACGGAAAGAAGACATCGGCCGGAAACCCAACGCCAAAATGCAAGGAACGGCGCCGACCCTCCCCACTGTACCACTACATGTCTCCTACGCTTTTGTTACCTAGACGCATGATACCAACACGAATTCTTCTTGGAAACAATTCTGTTATACCAATCGCACCGAGCATGGGTCATGCTTGAATGCGACAGATTCTTTCGGGACTGCCATTGCCTTCCACCTTGTCTTTCACCCACAATTCCTGAACCCAAACCGAACCTAGCACACATTGCAGCAGAAGACGTCTTCCGCAAGCCGATAAGCCGGTCTGTTGAAAGTCTCCGCCGCCAGCAACGTATAGTCGTCCCCTCCAAGCGAGTCAGCAGAGTCAGACTTCCCTCGGGCAGAGTTTCCCGTCACAGTACGGCTCTAGCACCGGCCAAGGGAGCGAGTCGGTCCCGCCCGTTCTCCATTGCAGCTTCGCTGGCGAAGGAAAGGGAACTCGAAAGGCTTCGCCGAACCGTAGCGTCCGACGCTCTTCAGCCCCTGACACCAAGCGCTCGGCGACCCACAAGACAGTCTATCCAGAGGACGCCTCCTACGTGGTATATCGGAATGGACAACTTTGTCCGAGCAGGTCCTAGCTCGCCGAGGCGTGGGCACACTTTGGTCCGTCCCAAGGCCGATTTTAATGGCAGCGTTCGGCCAGCAAAGCCTCGGAACATTTACCCACGGCCAGTCGCAGGCCCTTCAGGGTCTCCAACACGACACCAGCCCACCAGCGGACGGGCTCGACATCCAGTCCCTCTCCCCCGCAAAAACCCACCAAAACACCGAGAGTTCCCTCTTCCGGCTGCTGCGGGTCCCTCCAGCTTCTTTCAGCATCGCGAATCGCTATCATCTAAAGAGAAACGATTCGGAGTGGCTGATCCACAACTATGGGAAGCTGTCCGGAGGAGTCGTTCGCAGCAGAGCCAGGTATCATCTTTCGTATCCACGTCCAAACAATCGTCAATTTTGTCTGCAGAAGCCCCGAGACCGCCATCTAGGACTTCAAGTCGCCGTCGAGAAGTGAACCGGTTCGCTAGACAGCTCGAGATATACGCTGAACGTAGGGAGGCTACTGGAAAGTTGCCAGTCGCTACCCCGACCCCAGAATCAGCGGTCTCTCTGCACACGGTTACGGCGCTACTCCCGTATCAAGATGAGTTTCTGGCCGCCGGGCTGGCTGTTACTTCTTCCCAGCAACGTTTCAAGCCGCAACCCGCTAGAAGTCCGGAGAAACACAGAGGAGCTGAAACGGCATCGGCAAAACAGCCCGCGATTACAGCGGAAGCCCAAATCGAAGGGCCACAAACCAAAAGTGACCGAGGTCACCTTCAGCTTAATGGCTTGAGGAGCCCGTTGAAAACTTCGGATTTCACAAACTTGGGGACGCAAGTTATCTTGACTCATTCAGATGCGTGCGACATTGCCTTTATTAACGAAGTTACAACCGATGACGCGGGTTCCCGTTCGAAGTGCTGCAATTTACCCTGCTTCCCAAGTGCGAGGGACGGATCAAGTGATGCCCCTGAGAATCATTCTCCGCCTATCACAACACCCTCGTCAATCGAAACGCCCAGCAAGATTCTAGCAAAGTGGCAGCCGGTCTACTGTCAGACAGAGGAAAATTTCAACTACCCAGGTAAGTTCTGTTGGATGATCATAGGACTTCCTTGGCTAACATCTTCGAGAAGGAATAGACTCTCGCGATCCGTGTGTGAAGACTTGGCATGGCAACATTTCGCAGCGTCCATCCAGTTATCGGCCGCTACTCAACCATCTCCCAGCTGACGATGAGACGGAACTAGAAGCAAAAAATCCGACGAGAAAGAACCCCATAAAGCCGACTTACCAGGAGGAGGAGACTAGGCCACCTATTTCCCCCGAAGCCCTGGGTCGATGCAAGCCTTCGGCCACGTCATCTAAACCATCATTCGCTGTATCCTCTGTTCTAAAGGGACTACGAAAGCCATTGCAACAGGATGTGTTCGCCAATGTCGCAGATGTTTCGTTGGAGGAAGCTAAACTACTCACTCAAGAATCTTCGCCTAGAAGAAAGCCGTTGAAAGCCGTTGTCATGTCTGTTCCGGACGAGGACACGCCTGTTACACAGCCGCATGCAAACAGAGCTCTTTCAGAGACGGAGAACTCCCAAAAAGGAGAAATCAAACCTCTCAGAATATCCATCAGACAACCGGAACGAAAGGCCCAGGAAAAGGCGGCTCGGCAAGGAAGCCAGTTAAAGGCCGAGCACCCAGCAATATTCAATTCTGGGAGAATGTTTCGAGACTTACCTGACCCGCCAAAGCTTTCAGAGGAGCGACGTGAAGAACAATCAGCCGTGGCAAGTCTCGGAAGCAATCCACTAGACCATAACATGCCATCTACATGGAAGTTGACTCTAAGTACGCCATCATCGCTTGAGGCAGCGATGGAAGCTACGTCACGGAAAATAGAAGATGGGGAAACCAATGCAGTGCAGAACAAGGATGTTCCCCAAAAGGACGTCATTGAGACGGGGCAGCTTGACATTAACTCTGCAGACGCAGGATTATTTCAGCCCCTTTCACGGTTTTTTGGGAAAGAAAATGTCCCGGCCCCAGAGGAGCAGTCTAAACAGGCATCGCAGGCTCCCCAGGACAACGACAGTTCGGCTCCTACGGAGTGCGATAGAGATATTGAGGATCGAGATGTTTTGCGAGGCCTTCACATTGCGATATCTGCAGCTTGTGACGAAGAGGTTGATGCTTGGATCCGACAAAAGACGGGAGTTCGCATTCGTCGCTTCCTGGCTGACTTGCGAGCTTTCGAAACACTTAGTGAGATTAGGTCTGATCCAAGCCGCGAACGGGCAAGAAAGAGGCGAGCTGAATCAAGGAAGCTCAAAGCACAAATCCGGCAGTCTAAAGCTGCTAGAGAGGCGAGAGCACACTGAGAAATGACCCTGAGAGTATTGATATAGGATAGGTTATGGGCGATGAACTTGCTTCTACTACTAGACAGACATTATGCCGCAGTGCACAAACTGCTAATCCTAACCCGATTCCGATAGTACGTCGCGATGCCCCTATTCTCTACATTTATCCGATGGCGGAGGTGCTTGAGCATCCAAAGGGAATTGCGTCGTGTGTATCGGCATAAAACTTCAGCTATTCGATCAGGTCGAGGAGGCCGTCTTGGTGCGGGCGATAAGGGAGAACAGCGTGTTACAATGGCCTCCAGAACATTTGAGTCGAAAACGATATTCGATCATTGGCAGCTTACCTCGAGTGACGACCAGAAGCCCTAAATATTTTGAAACCAAAACGAGAGGGAGTTGTCATTGACAAAAAGGTTGGGTTCAAGTTAACCCCGGGATATTTTGGCGATAACCAGCATGTAATGAACTACCAGCAGTTGCCAGTTCCCAGCCCAGCGAGAGACTTTCTCAGTCAGAGTATGATGTCTGCAAATCTTACCAATGGCCTCCTGCCCGTGTTACATGACCGTTATGGCATTGGTCCCTCAGGTGGACGTCAAGCAGATAGTGATCACAGCAACGCATTCTCAAGTCTACGTCATTCTTCCCGACATCCCCTCCGAGGGGACGGAGAGGACGTCATTATCTAGCCGCGGTGTAACACAAATTGCAGGAGACAAATGTATCTCTATATTATAAGTCGTAAAATTATATACGCGTGTACCGCATGACTCTGTACATCATTATGTGGGTGGGGTATCTGCATGCTCGTGTGCTCTCATCTAAAAAAGAAGTCTCAAGCAGAAGATGCTTCGAAATGGAGCGGTTTCCGAAACAACTCCCGGAAAGCTCTAACCGCGCTTGTGCTCGAACTCCTCGGCCTCGTGGCCCATCTTAACCTCCTGCTCGACCTGGGCGAGGTCGAGGTCGGCGACCTCGGCGTCGGGACCGTCGATGACCTTGACGAGTTCCTCGAGGGTGGGGCCCTTGGTCTCGACGTAGAAGAAGTACACGAAAGTAAGCTCGAGGAAGATCCAGCCCTGAATATGAGTCAGTCACAATGCTTCCTGTGGCGCTGCGAGTTGGAGCGGGGCGACTTACTGTGTAGATGAGGTACAGCTTCCAGGTGTGGCCTTCAAAGTGCTCAAAGGCGTACGGGTTGGCGTAGGTGTTGAGCGTCAGGGCGGCCTGGACGACCAGGTTGACGAGCATGATACCCTTAGCACGCAGCTTGTACGGCAAGATCTCAATGGAGTAGCTGATGAGCAGGCCGGACCAGGCGAAGGCGTAGAAGACGCCAAAGAGCCAGATGAAGAAGATCATGGCGTAGTTGGAGCCGGGGGAACCGTGTTCCTCGTACAGGCCAGCGGAGAGGGTCCAGAAGACGAAGGTCATAAGCATGCCACCAGTGGAGGCTAGGAAGATGGGGCGGCGACCGAACTTGTCGACCTGCATAGCCAGGGTGACGGAGACGATCAGGGAGAGACCAGTCTGGCCGGCGGAGAGCTGTTGCGTGCTCGTGTCAGATCTAGCCTAATATCGTGGGATAACTAAAAGAAGCACTTACACCAAGTCTGGCCGAGGGGCTGGAGATGCCGGCGTTGGCATAAAGGATGTCTACAAAACCATTAGTGAACACAATCTTTCATTACACCTCTGAATGAAGAGGAGGCTAGGGTTAGGGTTAGAGCAACTTGTGTAGTTAGAAATTATTCCATTTCCCGAGAGCTGACTAAAAAGACCAAGAGAAACCAGGACGACGAAGCGGTACTTGTTGCCGGAGGTGCGGAAGAAATCGAGGTAGCTGCTGCCATTTTTGGCGGCCATTTCACGCTTAATGGTCTCGCGAATCTCACGGAACTCGAACTGGACAGTGGGATGGTCGTTGTTGCCGTTGGCGTGGAACCTGCCCAGGATGTTGAGGGCCTCGTCAAAGCGGTCCTTGGCAATGAGGTAACGGGGAGACTCGGGGACCCCTTTCAATAAGTTAGAAACAGCCTGAAGAGCCGACAACCGAGCCCACTTACAGAAGATGAATAGAATCTGGAAAAGGGAAGGGACGGCCTGGCCAAGGGCGGGAATACGCCACGACCATTCGTTACCGAGGAACTCGGTACCGAATGACAGCCAGGCGACGATCAGCGCGCCCACGTTCCAGAGACAGTTGTAGACAGTCGTAAGTCTCGCACGATGCTGGGGATGGCAGAGCTCGGCAAGCAGCATGGGAGAGGCGATCTGGGCAAAGGAGTTGCCGAAACCGAGGAGAACACGACCGCCCATGAACACTGCGATAGTCAGCCTCGCGTTTTGGAAGCGTACCTTTTGGGACTACTCACTTCCAATGCTCTTGCTAGCACCCTGCAGGACTGCGCCGGCGACCATAATCACGCAACCGATAGCGATGGGCAGCTTACGGCCAAAGTTATCTGCCAGCATGGGACTTTCCCGTCCAGTCAGCATGTAAGTGGAGAAGAGGGGCTCCGAGGCGCATTTCTCACACAATGGGGATCGAGACCAGACTGCCGATTTGGTAGAGAGCACCAAGGAGGCCGAGCTGGCCGCCCTTGGGGTGGTCGAAGAATTCCTGCCACGAGTCGAAGTTCTGGACGGAGTTGAAGAACATGCTGCAGCGCAAAAAAATGCACACGTCAGTAAACCGTCTCCAGACCGCGCGAATGATGGCGACATACCCATCGTAACCGGTGGTGGCCGAGGCGACGCAGAGAATAATGGCGAAAAAGTAGAGCTTGCGCAGACCGGGCTCCTTCATCCAGTTGACTCTCTCAAACTCGGGTGCCTCTTCCTGAGCTTGGACGGTCGCCTCGCTCTTGGGCTTCTTTTGCGAAATGCCTTTCAGGACACCCATCTTGACAGTAGCTCAAAGGCGTCGGGTATCGTAGAGGGAGTGGAGTTGATTGTTTTGCTTCTGCTGGCGAGGAGCGCAAGAGCCAGAACAGTCTCCGTGTGTTGGGCCAGAGGATGACTGGAGAGTGACAGCGGACGGAGGTGAGACGATCCACGGCGCGGGGTCTCCAGGTCTATTATATGGATCCGTGGATCATAAGACGAACACTGGAAGCGATGCAGACCTGGTGCTACAGTGCGAGCTTTTCGGACGGAGAGCCGGTCCGGGAGGGTCCAGGTCTCGAGATGGCCTTCTTGGGGCGTCAGGCGGGAACCACTTGGTTGGGATCCTTTGTATGAGGTCCGAGTCGGAAGTCGACCGGCCCCAATCAGCTGTCATAATCAAGCTACTCGAGAATCTCTTCGGGCACGAACGACCTGCAGGTTGCAGCCAGGGTGACAGCCCATGTTAACCAGGGTATGCGATGAGAAAGCAAGGGATTGCCACTTTCGTCCGGCAAAAGTCGATGACAGGACGTTTCAAGCTTCAGCGCCAAGCAATGACACTGTTCGCAGCACGAGACGGCTAGTCCAGCAAGACTGTATTCCGTACGCTGCGCGTCCCCAAGAGACTGGCGGCGTCCAAACGAACGGGTGAATGCGAATCGGACCTCATTACCCCAAAGTTTGCGATTGTATTTTGCCGGGCGCGTTTAGTGCCTACCTTGACAGGGACAAGCTAGATGGAAAAAGGTCTGCGCGTCCCACACGCTGAACGTTCCCCCTGGGGTCCCGTGGAGAAGACGTGACGGGGTGGGGAGTGGCAGGGAAGTGGCATCAAAGTGGAGGTTGCGACGGTCTCGCCCGCTGGCACCATCGTTGTTGCCGAGAGGTGGCGGTTCTTCCTTGACCCTCCACTGTCTGCAATAATTCGTGGGCTAAAATCGAGATGGCAAACACAGAATGATTTCTTTGGGAGCTTTGCTGTCGACGTCCATGGCCGGAGAGGCGGACAAAGGGCTTCAAGAAACTGGGTGGCCGGCTTCGAGCCCCGGAGGTCAAGCGGGACGGTGAGGAACGGGTATAATAGGAACCGCAAAATTAGACGAGTTTGGGGTTGACTAGTATAGCAGACCGCTGCGGGGAACATAAGGCCGAGGGAGCACCAGGACCGGTCACTAGCCGTTTTATGAAATCGGTCGACAAAGGCGACTCGATGCAAAGCCGGCACCGCTGCTCCGTGACTCGCGTCGTCTCGCTGTTCCATCCCGTTTCGTTTCCGTTCGTGATACTGTCTCTGGCCCGACCTGGCGAGCAGTCATAGCGAGACTACTCCAGGGCATCAGGTAATTTTCCCGACTTCGACAGATGCCTTTTCTTGCCCGCGTGAGAGACCACGTATGTCGGCGCATAAAACCAGTAATGGTCTAGTGCTCATTTGTACCAGAGTCTCTAGCGGCGACATCGATGTTGGATGTAGGTAGGCCAGGCCGAAATCAAAGCATCTCCGTTCCATCGATGCTACCTCAGTCGAGGAGGTACCCCTGCCCAAAGAAAGTTATCTCGGTAGAGTGTTCTCCCGGACCTTTACTGTTGTTTTCGCGACCCGGGAATTGTGCATGCGAAAATGCTACGAGATAGATTTCCTGTCATGCTTCTCCAGCGCATTGAACCAGAAGAAGACAGACATACAGACATATCCAAGGGAGGCTAATTGGCTCTCCTGTGTCATTCTGTGACGCGAGATGTTCTGGGAACGGTTCTTGCCCAGCTTGGCGACTACAAGTAAGGTGAGTAGCCACGAGACGAAGGACTGGTTGCTGGGCCCCACAACTCCCTCGACCGACCATCACTCGCTTTTTCGGTGGGATGGGGACTCTGGCCCACATCCCACAATCCCCATGGTCAGAAAGGGCGGTTAAACGTGTGGATTCGTGGATGTGTGGAGTGTTGCCACAGGACACCACGACGCTCGTCAACACTAAGATTGTCAGTCGATCCATGAAGACGCGGAACAACCCGACTCTGCATACCATCCCGTGCTGCGACTTACGCCAAGCAGCAGCAAAGTATGCTACCCTCAAACAGTCCCAAGCCCGGTATCGAGCCGTGTCAAGTCATGATATCGTGAAGAGAACCTGCACGTGGTTGCCGATGTGCGTGGATACGGGCAGCGGTGGAGACTCGCAGACGGCTGGACAGGCCAGGGCCGTAGACAACCGTACGACACTTGTCCAGTTGCTCGCCTTCCCTCGGCCGTCAGTCGGACGGTTCTTACTCCACAACCATCGACGTGGGGACGCGGTTTTCGTGAGGCTCCATAACAACGGTGACTATTGCGCCAGGTAGAGGTTAGAGACAGTGGTTGGAGGTTGTTAGCGTGAAGTCGGAAGAAACCAATGCGCCGCTGCCTCGCATGGGGTTTCCCCAGGGTACCACGACCGTGACCTGTGCCACCCATGGCACTTGCGTATTTTACCATTTAGCCTAATTCAGGCTAAATTGTCACCCAGTACTAGCTAGATAGCCTGTATCGGAGATCGCGCTGTGACGAGCATCGAATTGCCAGGGTCTTTCGAAGTCTGAACCAGCACAAGCAGAACTGCGTTTTGATGGATGAAGTTGATTATGTGCTCCGTGTCGCAAGCACTGGCTTCCTCAGGACCCGATCTATTGCTCCTGCATTCTCTTGTCTGTGGTCCAACCTCTGTCGGGAGCCAAGTGATCCAAATGAACATTGGGGGCCGTCTCCAAGGTCTCAGACACCGAGTTTGCCCCCCCTTGAGTAGGACCGACTCTCGTGACGACGATCAATCCTCGGATCTGGTTATCATTCATTAACAGTAGCTCAGATGCGGCCAAAGACGGCTCTTAGGCCCGCAAGACCTTGCAACCAAGTAAAGGGACGAGGAGCCACTGCTTGCAACAGCATCCCATCTATCTGAAACATTAAAATGTCGACATGTCGTTGATTTGCGGCTGCTTGCTCCGAGCAGGGGTAGTTTATCCATAAATTGCCGGCATCTCGCCGCTAAGAGGACTTTGTAAGCTGCCGAGTGCTTGTAGATCGTCGAATCCGTGATCTTGGGACCAATTGCCTTATATTGCCTACCGTGCTTCGCGCTTCCAGAGGCATGACTGAACCAACCAAAAAAAAAAAAACCTTTGCATTCCCGTGTATGCCGTTCCGTGCCGGCATTACATATTGTGCGTGTCAAGATTGACAGTTATGGTGATGGTCGGAGAGTGTCTCCGCTGTCATGTCATGCAGCTCGGATCTCGGCAACTTGTTTCTTGTGTGCACTATTCAAGTCCCAATTACGGCGACTGCTAAGTTCGCTCGCGAGTAAGACAAGGTTGATCATCGGCTGGGCGTTGTTTGTCTGGAGATGGGTTGACAGGAGGCGAATTGGGATTTTGGTGTTCGGGCGGTTGGCGCACGGGCTCCCATTGGCCTCTTCTTTTCCCCGCACCTCTAGCTGTCCCCGTCGCATCCTCACGAACCACCAACCTCACCTTCCCCAGCGGATTTCCGGCTACCAACGCCGTAAGCCACTTGTTGCCGATTGTGCTGTGCCAGCGTGACACAGGGAAGATGCGTGCCCAGAGATATATCGACGAAATGCCCACCACCTTGGAGGTTCTGCAACTGAAGCAGAATTTCACTGCCAAAGAAACATCCGATGAGCATCTGTTTCGATGCTGGCGACATCAGGACTGCAAGGTCTGCTTGGCGGAGGACCAGTGTAGTTGGTGTCCAATGGTCGGTTTGCAACATCTTGAGCGCCTCCTTGGAAGATGGCTGATTGTTGGGTTTCGGCTAGACCTCCGCATGTGTCCCGAATTCCTATGCCATCCCGTTGTTGGCACCGGCGTACAATGAGGATATCTGCCCGCATTGGGCGGAGCGCTGGGAGATACGGACCAGGCCGCTTGGCTGCCAGGTCTCTACCATCACCAGTCTCACGTCCATCATCTCCATCGTCTCCACACTTGTCGTAGTCTTGCTGGGTTGCTTGATCTTCTTTGCGGTGCGTTGGGGAAAACGACGCAGCAAAGAGGATCCTGGGTGGTGGAGAGTTTGGAGGTACGATTGGAGACGAGTCGTGTTCAGGAAGAAGCATGAGAACGGGGAACATGATCCGTTGCTTGGGCAGGATCACAACACACGGGCAAATCAGGCACCCTGAGGGCAAGCACCAGTTATCTGGTCTTACTGTTCCCTCGGCAGCTAGGGAGAATTGAATCGTAGATAATCTGGATCCAAATCCTCACCACGTGCTCCTCTATAGGTGATGCACTCGTTGCATGTGAACAATGCTTAGCCCGAGCTGACAGGAGGGATGATGGCTACCTCGTCGCCTGACCGAATCTCCGGACCATCCCCTTCATCTGGGCCGGGGATATCTACGTATTCAAGATTGACTGTCACCAGGCAGGACTCCAAGATGTTCTCGTTGATGCCGCTATATCTCTTCTCAAGGGCAGCGAAAAGCTTTTTCAGCGATAACGGAGCCGGGAAGGTCTCGTACTGCTTCGAGGTATAGGAGCTAGCGCTGGCGAAGAACAGCACATTGAAGTGGTCCTTGGGAGGTCTGGGTGCTGCACTCATTGTCTCGCTGTGTAATCTGGAGTATCTGCAATCTTGTTGAGGTTAGCCTTTGCCGATACTCGAGGTAAAGCACGAAAGGTTGAAAAGGGTGTCTGGTGTCAGAGATCTTGGTGATAATGGTAGAACATCAAAGAATATTCAGGTAATACATGCTATTTGAATGCATCATTCCAGAATGAGCGGAGAACGAAAATTTTGACTTACCATTTGGGTGAAACCCGTTTCGCGGGCTGCAGAGGGAGGAGAGGAAGCAAGTCTAAACTGGAGGAAGACGAAGAGAAGAAATAGGTAGGCAGCTCATGTGGGGCACCAGGAAAAACTGGTGTTAGCCCGAATCACGTGACGCGGAGCCAAAGTTTGTCCGCGACACGGATCCGGTTGGCGGGGCAGACTGAGATATGTCGGGGAAGTGATTGATGTTCAGTTGGTCGGGAAAAGGAGTTGGTTGTTTCTGACCCTGCGAGTCCCTGGCTGTTCCTCGATTTTATTTGCGTCATTCCGTATACTAGCTGTGCTGTTACGTGTGGTCGCGCTGCGCTGGTATCGCAAGTCACCGTCGTTACCCAGGTCAGCTGCCCATGAAAATGCCCATCCTTTCCGTTGGTGACTCAAGAACATCGGCTCCCTGCGCTGTTGCGGCGCATCACACATAGGCACAACGTCGGTCGAGCAGAGTGCCTCGCGGCTGGTGGGAGAACCTTGCTGTATTCGCAATGCAGAATCTGTTTTTGACTCCTCTAAAGAAAGCCGTGGGCTTGGGTGACGAAGCCCATGCAATGTTCCTGTCCCATCCTCAGAACCAAAATCCGTTCCTCGTAATGTCCGTACACGCGCCGCCGCCGATCGCCGCCTTCTTATCTCAGTCTGCGGGCCTCACGCTCAGACTCGAGCAGGCAGAGGATGTCGTCCTCACGGACTAGAGCGCCGTATCGTCAGTAAAAACCGTCCTGGTTTCGCCATTTCGCTCAGCGCTGGTCGCGCATGGTTTTCTCTTACCGGGTCCCTTGACGTTACGGATGATGGAACGGGTCTGGTCGTCCATGAACTCGACGCGGACCTGGGTGACACCACCACGAGAACCTGCGCGCTGTCAGAAAATCTGCAAAATTTCCACTTCGTCGGCGCATCGTGAAATTCGATCCGGGGACGCTTCGATTCGGGGGCGGGGCATACCGGTGCGGCCGAGGACACGGGTGACCTTAACGAGCTTGACGGGCTGCTTGGTAGAATCCATTTTGACTGCGAGAAAAAAAAATTACGTCAGTCGATATCCTCGTCGAATTCGGCGTCGCGACACGTACTTTGTGTGGTTGCGCAGGTTCGGTGGTGCTGAGCGGGCGGTCGATAGTGATGGGGATCGACTGTGTTGGCGATGAACTTTTTGGTGAGGTCTCGGTCAGGGTTTTCCTTCGCCAAAGCCCTTTTGGTACCCCACAATTTGGTGCAGGAGCGAGCCCACGGCACGCGGCGCTGATTGGCTGGTCGGAGCCAGGACTTTCCACTGCCCGGATTGGCCCTCACCGCCTTCTACCTTTGGCGCTGAAGGACCTGGAAGCGCCCTCATCGGTACCCCTTCGGGGCCACCAGTGACATACATTCTAGTCCTTGAAGACAAGGGGAAGAAGTGGCTTGAAAAGATTCAAGCTTCTCATAAAACTTGGGGGATCACAAGGAAGGCGATTTCGGTGGGGAACGGCAGGACTCTCAATCTCTACCTCGCCCAGGAGCCTGCTGGAGATGGCTCTGCCGCTTGGTGAGGGCAACTCGGATTCAGAGTCATGGGCCTTCATTTATTGCTCGACGTTCAACTCGACTAAACACGGATTAAAGCAGGGGTATCTTTTGACGCCAACGGGCCGTTCATGGCAATTTCGCAATGCGTCCCTCCAAGTCTTTGACCCAGGCCTCCATGACCTTCATGTTCCCCGCCATGGCAGTGTTCCCCTCCTTCATCGCCTCCTCCACCTTCTCCAGGCCTTCCTTCCACTGCTTGAGGTCCGTACCCATCTCGGTCTGTTGCCTCTCGATCCGCTCAAGCATCTCGCTTGCGGTCGCAGCGTCGGAATGGATGGCCCGCAGAGATCTCAGGCGATCCAGTAGTGGCGGTAGCAGCGGGGCAAGGTTCTCGATCGTCGGCAGCGTCCCGTAGAGAGCGTTGATCTTGGCCAGTTGCTCCGGCGCAGTGTCGCCTTCACTGGGTGCAGCGCCGTTGCCCAGCGTCTCCTGTGCAGACTTAGCCCCCTGTCGCGCTTTCTCCAGTTCCTGTGCCTCTTGAATCAGAGTTCGCACTCGACGGCTGATTGTATCCAAGTTGGATGTCGAAGCTTGTGACAGAGTCGTGATCTGCTTCTGAAGGCCATCGAGGGTTGGGAGAATTGCCCTCGGCAGCCCATTCATGTCGACCTCTGGCAGGGCCGACGAACCGACCCCTATAGCCTTCTCTAGTACAACAAGACGTCGATCAAAGTCGGCCGCCTTTGCGAGAGCGTGGCTTTGTTCATATGTAGGGGCATAGGTTACGGTGTAAGTTGCGGCACTTCCTGGCAGCACTGCATCCTGGGATGCTTCCTGGGACTCCTTCGGTAGTTGAGACACCGGTTGAACCGCACGAGAGCTGGTGGTGTGCGGCTCAATGGTCCTGGAGATCTCATCCAGAACCTTGCTGAGAGACGCCAGCTTCTCTTCTTGGTCCCCTGGAGAGGATTGAGCTGCAGCTTCTTTTCTCTTGCCGTATTCTTCCTTGGCCTCTTCGACTTCGCGTTGCAGGCGCGCGATCTTCCTTTCCAAGTTGTCCTCGTCATCCTCGTCGCTGAGGTCGCCGATCTCTTCTGTCCCATCTTGCAGGATGCGTTGGCGCCTCGTCGAGGCTTTGTATGACTTGCGCTTGCCATCTACTCGGTCCGAAAAGTCGACTCCGGAGGCGTCCACGCCCGCGGGCAGGAAGCGGGACCTCGCTTGGTCTATCCGAAGTCGTGACCGCGAGATGCCGTTAGCGTCTTCGTCTAAATCGTCGTCGAAGTCGTCGTCCGAGTGCGATTTGACAGTCATCGTCTGCCGTCATGTCAATTGCAGTCCGCCCAAATAGAGCGCACGGGTCTCACAGGCACAGTTGAGGTGTCATCTGTCAATTCTGGGGTCTCGTAAACGTCTGGTGCTGAGTCCTGGATGGCGTCAGTAGACCGCTACTCGTCCGCCACCTGGGAAAACGGGCACTCTGACCAGATCTGGCAACGCAGCATACTTGCGATTCAGCGCCATGGCGGACCGTTGGGATACTTTTCGTCGCGATTAAAGGTTTGCGATTCGACTATCGCGGTCGGGACACGTTGGCCGAGCCTGAAGTCCGTCAGAAACGTCGGTAGGCGCTGTTTGCGGGTGTTGGCGGGGCGGGTGGGAAGATGGAACGAGGTCGTCCAAATGCAGCACAAGACCCCTGTGCGGGAAAGGGAGCTACAGGCCCAAAGTCACTGGGCAGCTGAGTCGCAGGGGCTTTCCACTAAGATTCCCTTCTGGTACCTCATGCGTGTGTGTGGGCGCGACGTGCAGTGGCAGGTGGGGTTAGCAGCCGCTGCCCGGGAACGCACGCGTCAGGAACGCGACTGCCCATTTTTCTGAGGGGGAGCACGGGAGCACTTGACCTCAAACGGCAACCTCTTTCTTGGGACCCCGGCCGTCAAACAACGTGCCTTCACAATTCATGGCCGCGCCCCCTCGTTGAAACGCGGAAATCCCGTCAATTGACGCAGCCAACCGCTTTCGCCGCATGTTTTGACCTGCAGTCCGGTCATCCGGAGGGATTCAAACCGCCAATATGCGGCAGTATGGCGGGCAGCAGTTTAGTAGGCGGGTTGACCTGGCCAGAGACTCCAGGGCCCTGCCTCTTCTGAAAACGGTCAATAACAAACCTCGTAAAGAGGTTAAGCCAGCTTCTCAGCAAACGGAAGAGGAAATCACGGCCCCGCCGGAGGATACAGAGTCCGAGCTTAGTGAGCCCGGGTCTCCGACGACGACGCAGAAGGGGTCGCCGGGAGTGGCAAGGGACGAGAATTCAAGGCCAAAGGGAACACCTCCTCGGGACACCTCAAAGTCTATAGACGACTCGGATTCAGATGAAGAACAGGCTGCCTGGAAGTCTCGAACAGATATCTCGCGACGATACTTTGGTACTTCTAAGCAAGGGAGGGAGCAAGCAAAAATCTTCAGCGCCTCCCAAGAGAGCAGCTCAGGGCAGAGTCGTCTTGCAGGCTCCCAGGAACCGCAGGTTCAGACACGGGGTAGCAAAAGAAGTGAGCCTGAGTTGAGCTCGTCAGACCCACCACCTAAAAGAGGCAAATTTGGTACCAGTCGACTGGATGACGATAGAGTCCTCCAACGACGAGCGAATCAGAGAAGCTTCACCGGTAGAGAGACCAATCAAGCGAAGCAGGCTGCATCTATGAAATCTGGCGCAAAGAAGTTGACGGAATTAAAACCAGCCAAACGGAAAAAAGAAGGTTCGTCATTTCTTACAACATGTTCGTTCTACTGCTGATCCTTTCCTCAGTTCGGCCGCCAACTCCCAAGACAGCGCAGCCCATGTTCAAGTCGTACGACGATGATCCGTTTGAGCAATTTACGAGCAAGACGCCACCGAAGAGTCTCATTAAGCCGGAGGCGCCGTTGTCGTTTTCGACTCCAGGAAGCCCTGCGAAGGTATTCTTAAAGCATCCGTCTCTCAGCCCTGGAGCCTCGCCTCAACACGCTGCCAAGGTCGAATTCAAACACCCCTCTTCCTCACTTCCCGAGCCGCTACGAAGTCCTTCAGGGCCCTCTGCGCGTCTTCGCGAGTTGGATTCCAACACTGAGCGTCCCTTCAAGGACCGAAATGACCCATTCTCGGATATCTCTAATGTCGACATGGACGAGAATGAACAACCCGCTATGAAAACCTCTATCAAAGCAAAATGCCCTATCTGCAATGGGGCTGTGGACAAAGCTTTGTTGGACACCTTCTCAAAAGGTAGCCGTCTAAACATTCGCAGGCAAATACAATTCTGTCGACTGCACAAAAGGAAGTCAGCTGAGGATGCTTGGGAGACCCGCGGATACCCTGTCATCAATTGGGACGGCCTCGGCAGCCGACTCGCCCACCACTACGGCTTTATTGAGGCCATCATCAAGGGCAAGTCGTCCTACTATGGCGATTTGTTGAGTGACACTGTCAAGGAGGGCAAGAACCGAACCCTATTGAAAGCAGAGGGTAGCTTGACGCCTGGTTACTATGGCCCTCGCGGCTTACGAGCATTATCGGAAAATATCGTCAGCCATTTTTCAACCACTCTGCGAGAACGAGCCGTGGACGATCGACTCATATCTTCGCGTGGATATTCTAGTTATGTGGAAGTAGTTCTAGTCCCTGAGTTAGCTGTACGGTTGATCTGCGAGGATATGAAAGTAAGCCCTGATGCAGCCAGAAGTATACTCGAGGACAGCAAGTGGATCGGCGATCTGCTTCATGAGGACATTGGGGACACGGTTGAGCAAGCCAGCGACAATGAAGAGACATAGTTGAGGGGCTATTGCAGATTAGCAGGTTGCATCAGGCGAACAGTCGGGTATTCTTGCGGCGAGACTGTTCTGTCTATGGCATTGTTCCGGCGTTAATGAACTAGTAGAGAGCACCACACGTAGCAACCACGAATATGCGATTACCATGGCAAACGGAACAGATTACCCAGGCCACTTAATGCCACAAAGCGTGCAACGGAGCAAAGAGGCTTGTCATGGCCAGCAGCATCAATTCATTAGAAAGCCTTCCGATTCATTACAAGTACCGACTAACGCCAATCATAGCAACCCCATCGTTTTCGTGATTTTACAGCCCCATTGCCTCTCGTCTGCCCTTGCTGGTGAGGTCGAGATAAGGGGCCTCTCCCAACGACGCCACACGGTCGCCTGCTCTGGCCTCGACGTAGTCATAGGTAGCGCAGTGCCACATGCTCCTGTTGTCCCAGATGGCCAGGTCGTTCTTGCGCCACTTGAACCGGACCTGGGCGTCGTGGTTCTGAGTGACAAGGTTGAACAGGTAGTTGAGGAGGACGTCAGACTCGTCCTTGGTAACGCCGTTGATGCGCTTGGTGAAGCCCTTGTTAACATAGACGGACTTCCATCCAGTCACGGCTGTGTGGTTTGTCAGCATTCTGGGCCGTCACTAGCAGCAGCATGGTGCAATTCAACTCACGGTTGGTGCGGATGACGGGGTGAATGGCCTTGAGCTCCGAGCCCTTGTTGAGTGGCGAGCCGCGGATGCCCTCGCGGAGGGGGTTGCCCAGCCTCCGGGCCTCGTCGTGGAAGAAGGTGGCATCGTGGGTGGCCGTCAGGCCTTCCAGGAAGGTCTGCATAGCAGGGGACAGTCTGTCGTAGATCTCATACCCGGAAGCCCACAGCTGCGCGTGTTGCAGTGAGCGGCCAAGGCCTCGACATGCAGGGTTTAACGGGGAGGAGGGGGGGTGGACTTACAGTGTCACCACCGGTCGGGGGCAGGGTGTGGATCTTGAGCATGGCGTAGTCCGAGGGAACGGGCTCGAAAGAGATATCGGTGTGCCAGCCGGCGCTGGCGAACCGGCTGACATCGCTCAGTTGGTGAGTGAGGCCGCCGCCCTTCTTCTGCTTCTCGCTGCTGATGACGCTAATCTGGTCACCGAGCTCGCTACCCTCCTCGGTCAGGGGGTGGATGTGAAGGCCTGACGATTCCGGCTGTTTGGGCCGAGTTAGCCAATCTCATGGAGGGTTCGTCCGATGACGACTTACACATCCGGCAAGCTCTGTGAGGCGGAGGCAAAACTCCTTCATTTGAATTGGGGTCACATACTGGTCTCTCAGGAAGACGACACCCCGTTGTGAGACTAGATTTTTTACGAATTAGAAACGAAAACGTTCGGCCAGTTTGAAATGTCGCGCGATTCTTACTCGTGGTTGCCAAGTCCTTAATGAGTTGGTCGTCGGCCTTGAGGAGATCGACGACCTGGAGGCCCTCGTACTCCCGGCCAATAACAGGGGTGAGGTCTGCGTGCTCGTAGTTGTCCAGGGAGCCGGAGTAGACCAGCGGCTTGGTCAAGCGAGGCCTGGCCACAGAGCTGCCGCCAACGATGTTGGCTTCCGCATCGTTGGAAATTGCAGAAGGCATGTTGTGTAAGTTGATACAGTAGAATGGGAAACCCCTCAGTGCTTGACCTCGGTTCGAGTCGGCAGATGGATAAGAAGTGCGGTTGAAGTCGTCGATCTGTCTAAGCTAGATCTGATAACCAGTGCGTCGAGAATCGCCAGATATATATGTCAGAGGGCCGGAACAGCCGTTATTTTGCGTCAAGTATCACAAGATGTATTAAGTCTCAAAGCGAAACCGGGGGGCACCAGTGGTCGATGGGGAGAGAAAGAGAAGATCGTCAGACGTTTTCTCCAACAGGATGGCACTGGGCGTACGGCGGCTCCCGGCTGGTGGGCGATGGCGCAATCGCAAAGCTTCCTAATTCGGCGAAGTCTGTCTGCCGTGGCCAATCAATCGAACCGGAAGGTTCGTCGGAGAGATGCTACCCCACCCCGTTCACCAAGTACTCCAAATAGACATGTCCGAATGCTCTCTCGAGCAATCCCGGCAGCAAGCGCGGAGAAATTCTCGGGCTTCATGGGAGTGTCAAGCTGCGTCCTGCCGGGGCTCCTGGTCTATCACAGACCTCGGCGCATTGAACCTTGCCACGAATGATTTCCCGGCCGTCTTGCAGCTGGGTTTTGCTTGAAAAGCGTCCAGCTGACTTGCGACCAAAACACTGCTGATCGAGCCAATTCTCAGCTACGTACGACGCAGTCGCGACAAAGAGGGGTCCGGTTACTAGGGCGCGGAGAAAACCTGGAGTCTGGGGAAAATTGGAGAAGACAGCCAGCGGTTTAAACTATCCGGGCCCGGCTTGTCAGGACGTAGATGCAGAAAAAAAAGTTGTCAACACCATCTTCTCCCTGCCCCTGGTCCGACCACATGGTTCACCTCCACTAGTTTGTGGATATCCTCGAAGACGCAAGACCGAGCTTAGATGTCGTGAGCCATGATCTGCTAGCCTCCTGTCAGTCGTAGCCTCAAGAACCACTATTAAGTTGAGCCTCTTGGGACACCCTTTCTTCGCCGTCGTCGCTGGCTCTGCTTTCTTTACTGCCGTCTCCGCCTCTTCCTTCTCCGCCGTCATTCTCACCGGCTCTCGTTTAAGCAGCCCGAATAGCCCCATAGAGTGAACTGGCTCGCCCAAGCAGCAACCATGGCCGACGTCGAGGCCACGCAGTCCAAGGCGCTCAGCGACAGCGGCAAGGACGCCGTCTCGGTCTACCAGGACTCTGACGGCCCCGTGGTTGGTCGCGAGAACATTTCTGATCTCGTGCCGCCCCACGAGTCCTATGAGGGGAAGCACCGGTGGGATCCCGCAGCGACGTGGACAGCCGCTGAAGAGAGAAGAGTCGTTCGAAAGACCGATCTGAAGCTCCTCAGCTGGCTTTGCGTCATGTTTTTTGGTCTCCAATTGGACCGTGGCAACTTGTCTAATGCGCTCGCGGATGATTTTCTCAAAGACATGAAGCTCAGCAGTGACGACTACAACAACGTGAGTCGGCCGCGCTCCCGCCCGGCCACAACATTTCAGTGCTGACTTGCCATTCATAGGGAACTACAATTCAGCTGCTGGCCTTCCTGACTGCCGAATTTCCCGTCCAGTTCCTTACGAAGCGCTACGGTTTCAAGTACGTTCTGCCGACGATGATGATGGCCTGGGGAACGGTATCTTGGGCTCAGGCTTGGATGACCACCCGCGCCGGTTTCTACGTAACGCGAGCCCTTATCGGAGCCTGTGAAGGAGGTTTCATTCCCGGTACTATTCTCTTCGCGACGTACTTCTACACATCCAAGGAGCTCTCGGTACGGTTGGCAGTCTTCTGGTCCACACTCAATGTTGCGCGAGTTATCTCCGCGCTCTTAGCTGCGGGCCTCCTCCAGATGCGTGGAATTAGAGGCCATCCAGGCTGGTTCTGGCTTTTTGTCGTCGAGTGAGCGCTATTTCTTCATTACAATCGTGTTGGTGTTGTTGAGAAACTAATGGTTGTGGTGTAGGGGTCTCCTGACATGCGTCTTGGCCGCGGTTGTACGTTTGACTCCCCACCACTTAGAAACGTGACGATAGGTAATGAGACGAAAAACTAACTTGTTTCAGTCCTTCTTCTGGCTCCCCCAGTCCCCGACCGACACCACGACGCCTATCTGGAGAAAGCCGTGGTATACCGAAAGGGAGGAGGTCATCATGACCAACCGCATTCTCCGCGACGACCCTGCGAAGGGTCTCACAGCCCTGAAGGAGCCTGCGACCTTCAAGGACATCAAAAACGCCTGGCTTGACCCCTCAATGTGGGGACTCTACTTCATCGGCCTCATCGCCTACATTCCCGCAACCCCGGTGCAGGCATACCTCACGCTCACCCTTCGACGCATCGGCTTCACAACCTTCAACGCCAACATGCTCACGGTTCCGTCTGCTGTCCTACAGATCTTCACTATGCTTGGGCTAGCCTTCAGCAGCGACTACTTCAAGGAGCGGGCGTTCCACTGCATCTTTGGTGAACTCTGGATCATGCCCCTGCTCATCGGTCTCCTTACGCTACCCGACGGCGGCCGCGACTGGGAACGATTCTCAATGGTTACGCTCATCTCGGGCTACCCTTACTTCCACCCTATTGTGTCATCGTGGATCTCGGAAAACACGTTCGATGTCAAGAAGCGTGCCATCTCTGCGGCGACGTACAACGTCATCGTCCAGATCGGCTCGCTCATTGGCTCGCAGATCTACCGCGCCTACGACGCACCCTACTACAAGCGTGGAAACACGGTCTGCGTGTCCATCTGCGCCCTTAGTTTGGTTGTATTTGTGGTGCACCGGCAGGTCCTCGTGCTCCTGAACAAGCGCAAGGAGAAGGTTTGGAACGCCATGTCAACTGAAGAGCGATTGGCGTACCAGAACGACTCTGTAGCGCGCGAGAAGGACGGAAACAAGCGGTTGGATTTCAGATTTGTCTACTGATCAAGCGGAACACGCAGTCAATTTCATGTTGGGTTAAGGTGTATTGGACAACCAACAGCAGATGCAAACACCGAGTAATTAGAACCATGTCAGCAAAGCGATATTGTATTGGAGAGAACAGAGGTTGGCATGGACGCTTGCATGAACAGGTACCCTTCTCAGTAATATTCTGTAAATTAAAGTGAGATGAACATGCGACTCCAGAGGAAGAGAACTAGCTGGATCCAGTTGCCTCGGCCAGTGATTATTTCAGATGACCAATCTCAGTGTTCCTAACAGTCTCTCAAATACGGAGGTGATTGACCTGCGGCCGCGGCGGCCCCAATTTTATCGGCCCAGACCAGGTCGCTGGAAAGGGCCGCTCGGTCGGCGGTCACCATGCCGCAAATGCGGGGGAATACAGCGCCAAGTCGCTAACGAATACCCTTCGGTCCCAGCTGCAGGGAGCCTTCTCCACTATTTCCACAGGCAGCCTAGCGCATCGAGCACACCATCGCCGAGGCTCCGCTCCTGCATCTCAGACTGCCTCTGCCTCCTCCACATCCCCAATCTTTTTTCCCTCCTCTCCTGCTGTCACCCAAAAGTCGGCAGGCAGGGTTTCCGTCCAAAGTCAAGACACCTCAGCTCAGTTCATCCCACAAACAGCTCGGCACGCCGCAGCCGTACCAAAGACCACTCTCTCGCGTCCTTGCTTTGTAATATCAATTACACTTTACATCACTCACTCTGGGTTCCGGGAGCTTTTGCAGCAACAAGCGAGCTTGCCTTAACTGCCCGGTGCGAGTGGCAGAGCACGCAGTGGGGACAAGAGCAAGTCCAAGGTGGCCGGCTGCCATGACACGACACAAGTAGGCCGACGTTCTCGTCCGTCTTCGCGACATGTCAACCGGGCGCAAGATTGGCAAGAGAGCTTGTGACGCGTGCAAGATCCGCAAGATCAAGTGCACAGAGGTGCCACCATGCGACGGCTGCGTCGCCATCGGAACCGCATGCACCTTCAACAAGGTCCCTGCAACCCGGGGCCCCCGGAACCTGAGGACGAAGACGATACGCCAGATCGCCCAGGCCCAGCAGGAGGGATCCGGTGCCAGTGCTGATGCCGCCGTGGCTGATACCGTTGGCAGCAATGGAGCCGCCAGTGCGACCGACGCCATCGGCGGCGCGGCGCCAACGGGTAATACGCCGCCTTCGCGGTCACCGTCTTCGTCTGAAGAAGGGGTGTCAGACGGTTCCGGAGGCTCCACCGGCGGCCAACGCCTTGTTCGGCAAGAAACCGCCCCTCAACCGCAGAGGACCCCGATACCGTCACTGGTGCTGAGATTATGCGTCTATCGCTTGCGATTGTTCCCCGTATGGCCCATCATAGCTGTTGAGGAGATCATGGCCTCGCTCCACCGCGATGACGATGACCTCGAGTCTTATGTCTTGGCCAATGCTGTTGGGGCAGCAACCATCTCGCAGCTTAAGCTATCCACGACGGATAGCAACGACCCCGCGACCGCTAGCTCCATGGAAGCAGAATGTCAGCGTTCGAGGATGGCGCTTCAGGAACGCGAAGGGGGGCCCCCGATGAACCTAAACTGGCTGAGAACGTCCTTCTTCCTTCACGTCTACCATGAAAACCAGCAACCCGGTAGGGCGAAGTCCCTCCTCTACCTGCGGGAAGCCATTACAATTGCCCAGATCATGGGGTTGCACAAGGAATCATCGTACATGGCCCTGCCTCTCCCAGAGCAACAGATGAGACGAAGAATATTGTGGCTGCTATTTGTCACAGAAAGGTATTGCCTTCGCCTCCACGGCGGTTTTCCATCTCTAACAACTTCACAGAGGAGTAGCTATGCTTCACAAGCTGCCTGTGGCATTAAAATCCAACACCCGCTTCCCCTCATTAGACGGGTCTGGCGTGGGAGAAGATGAAGGCCACATATTGCCGGCGTTCAAGAAACTCGCCGACTTATTTTGGATATTCGACCAAAGCGGCGCCTTCGACATCCTCCAAAACTCGGACGACGAGGACGCCATTTGGTCCATGGCGGACGGTCTTCAGACTGCCAGCAGAGCATGCCTCGACGTTGTGCAGAGAAAGCTCCAGGAGATCCCTTTGGACTCCGATGCTAGCAATGATGTCCAGCGCGCCGACATTGTCGTGACTCGCCAGTGGATGCAGGCCGTTTTGTGGAAAGTCACCATGAACCATGGCCGAGCCTGGTCGTCGAACCAGAACGTCAACTCCTTGTCGCACCCTATACAGATCGCAAAGGAGTTCCTTCAACTCATTTCACAGCTTCCTAGCACAGCCATCGAGGCTCACGGGGCCGGAATAGTGAGGTCTACTTAGTGCGGGCCCCTGGATTGCGCTAACTTAAGATCAGGAGTTCAAGATATACGAGATCGCGAGCGCGGTGACTGATGCCGTTGCGAACAATTTTCGGCTGCCACGATCCTCCACGGACGGCCCACGAGACATCCTGCTCCAACTCCAAAGAGTCCTGGCTTCGTGTAGGGGTGGGAACAAAGCCCTGTTGGAGATGCTATGTGCTCGGATCGCTGAGGTGCAGGACGGACCATTGACGATCATGAGCAGGAATCCCACATCAAGGATTCAAGAAGTCGATGAAGAACAGTGGCGCGATGGCAATGGTGCGGAAACGGACCGCCAGTCGTCCATGTTCACGGCAGTCAACGGTATGACGGATTCTGGCCCACCATATGCCCAGGCACAGACAAGCTTTATGGGTCTATTTGATAAAGACGCCCCAGTTCAAGCAATGGGCAACGGAGATCCTACACCGATATCACCTCTACGGCAGAATATTGGCAGGCCAAGCATTTGGGATCAGTCCAGCCAGATGGGACCAGGAGCACACGACCTCATAGACCAGTTGCAGAATTTCGACGGTTCCTTCAACACTGTTGAGTCCAACGGCACACTGGACATGCTCTTCGCCAACGGGGCGTTGTGGGACAACGTCACCAATGACGACTGGATGGCTTCTGTTCAGAATAATCCCGCCGTATTCAACACCCCGACACCAACACAGTCGTCTGCCAGCTTACAGAGAACCTACGAGTAGTAGTGAATTTGATTCTGAGGCAACCAAGAAATATTTGAGAAGTTGTCATCTCATTTCTTTCGCGTGGCAGGACCAAGAACAGCCGCTTGAGCATGCTCTTAAGTGGCAAAATCCATAGCTCAGGCCGGCTCGCAGGAAAGCGATGAAGCAGAAACGTCGTGCTCATGAGCAGGTGGGAGTTCCCCTGCCATACCCTGAGGGCCAGACTTAATGCCACTACACAGTGGTATCTGTGGTAAGTCTGTTCTCACCGTCCTTTGCGATGTGGTCTAACTCTTCGCAAGCACTACGGCCATCCAAGTTTGCATGTGCGCAGTTAAAGTAGCTAAGAAAGAACCGAGAAACGCATCATGTCTAAACAATGTCTTTATTTATAGTTATATACCCATTTCAGGGGCCGTGTTTTAGGCCTCTAGCAGCACTGCTACTCCCTCATATGGACCGAGGGTCACCTTTCCTTGGGCAAAGTCCTTTGTTGTCTTCCCGCCGTTGGAGACCAACACATCTTTGACGTTGCCCTTCAGGCCCTCCCATTCCACGTGCTTAGAAGAGAAATTGCAAGCAATAACAGCAACGGCTCCCTTCTCAGAACGCCGGGCATATGCCAGGACTTGCTCGTGTGCCTCGTCGACCAGGTTGAAGTCACCATAGACGAAGATATCCAGGTATTTCTTACGCGTCTCGAGCACGGATTTCCAGGTGTAAAACACGGAGTTGGGGTTAGAAGTCGCGGACACGGCGTTGATCTCCTTGTGGTTGGGGTGGACCTTCATCCACGGCGTGGCTTCAGCCGTCGTGAAGCCGGCGTTGGGGCTGGCGTCCCACTGCATGGGCGTCCTCGCGTTATCGCGAGACTTTTTCTGGTATTCGACCTTCAGGGCCTTGAGATACCCCTCGTCCTTGGAGTCCTTGTGCAGGCTTTTCGAAGCGTCAGTCATGCCTCTTTGCCAGCTACAACCAGGGGAATACTCACTTCCAGTGGTTCAGGCAGTCGATGTCCTTGTACTCCTCCATCGGCCATTCCTTGGGCACATTGACCATGCCGATTTCCTGGCCCTGGTAAATGAAGGGGGTTCCGGCCTGGAGGCCCTGGAAGATGGAGACCATCTTGGCGCTGTTCTCGCGGTGCTCGGGGGCGTCGTTTGCGAAGCGGCTGACAGAGCGCGGCTGATCGTGGTTCTCAAGGTAAAGGGCGTTCCAGCCATTGTTGTCGTACATGAAGCGCTGCCACTTGTTGGTGCCAGCCTTGAGCTCCGCGAGCTTCCACTCCTTGGGAGAGAACTTGCCCTTGGGGCCGTGGTCGATGTCCACACTACCCGGTGTCAGCACATTGACAAAAGAACAAGGCCTTCAAGGAGGACAGGGCAAGGAAGCACTCACAACTCAAAATGGAAGATCATGCTCAGCTCGCCGCGGTCGGTGTTGACGCTCTTAATGACCTCGTTAAGGTCGCGGACGCAGGGCATCTCGCCGACGCTGAAGGCGTCGTACTCTTTGAGGATGGCGCCCAGCTCCTGGAGGTACTCGTGCAGCCGCGGGCCGGCCGAGTAGAGCTCCGATCCGCTGAGAACCTCCTGGTCCGAGTCGGGGAAGTCCTGCGGCTTGCTAACGAAGTTGATGACGTCGAGGCGGAAGCCATCGGCGCCCTTGTCGAGCCAGAAGCGCATGATGGCGTGAACCGCCGCGCGCACGGCGGGGTTCTCCCAGTTGAGGTCGGGCTGCTCGCGCGCGAAGAGGCGGAGGTAGTACTCGCCCGTCGCCTCGTCCCACTCCCAGGCGCTGCCTATAATCGCTCGTTGTCAGCGCATTCCTCCAAATTGTACAGAGAGCTGTGTTGTAGCATATGGGAACTGAAGCTCCCCCACATGCGCTCAAGATGACTGACCTTGGAAGTGCGACTTCCAGTTGTTGGGTGGCTGGCGGTTACCCTGGGCGTCGAACCGGGGCTTGCGCCAGATATACCAGTCGCGATACGGGTTGTCCTTGGAGCTGCGCGACTGCTTGAACCACTCGTGTTGGTCGCTGGTGTGGTTGACGACGAGGTCGAGCACAAGCTTCATACCCCGCTCGTGGAGCTTGTCCTTGAGCTCGTCGACGTCGGCCACGGTGCCGTAGGGGGCGTGGATCTCGCGGTAATTGCTAATATCATAGCCCTTTTTCGAGTCATCAGCTTTATTTGCTTCTCTTCGCAACTCAATTCCTCCTCAGACCGGTCAATGGCAGCGCCCGAGGCCCATAAGTGGCCTCAAGCTCAACAACACTACCACAGCTCGCTGAGAACTTTGGGGGCTTACCATGTCGATCTGCGGGCTCTCGAAGATGGGGCACAGCCACACGATGTCGACGCCGAGGGACTTGAAGTAGTCGACGCGCGAGATGATGCCCCGTAGGTCGCCCACGCCCGTGCCGGTCGAGTCCTGGAACGACGCCGGATACACCTGGTAGACGGAGCTCTCTTTCCACCAGGCTCTGTGTTGCTTGACGGGCTGGCCGCCCGCCGCGCTGCTGCCCTCGTGGGGTGCCATTATGATCGATTCGGGCCTCTATTCGGTACGGTATACGAGCGTGAGCGTACAGCTACTTCCGCCGCCGTTCGTGTTCGTGAAGGGCGGGGAGGGGGAGAGAGACAGCAGCTCAGACGAAAGGAATGGTCGCAAAAAAGTAGGTTGGTACTGCAGAAAGTTGCTGCTGCTGAGAAACGAATTCAGTAGAGAGTTCGGGAAGTTCCAATGGTACTCTTCTAGCCGATTGGGGATCGAGACGTCGACATGCGACAGAGCTGCTTAAACCAACGCCAAAGGTTCAACGGGATCCCGTGTGTAGCTGCGAGAATTTCGGCGAATGGAAGCAGATCGAGCGGCCAATGGGGGAAATTTTTTGGGGGTTTTTGGGGTTGCAGGACGGGAAACACCACGCACGTCAGTCAGTCAGGGCACCACACGCAGAACAGGTGTGTCACACACAGGGACGCACGACTCTCTCACACAGACGAGAGAGAGAGAGAGAGAGAGAGAGGAAGGATCGGCGCGTCTGCAGGGAATGGGTTGGAACAAGTCTCGGAAGCTCTCCCAAGCTCCCGATTTCCTTGGAAGAAAAGAGGTCTGGAGCGCACCCTTGTGGGGAGTGGTTTGATGGCGGCGGGAACGTGGAACCGCGTCTCGACGAACGAGAGCAGAGGGTGAGAGGCAGAAAGCAGCTGAGGGGTCGGGGTTGGTCCTCTCCGATCGGGACCCCGAAAGTCTGCCCCTCCTCCTCTCTCCCGCTCTGCTCACACGTCATCATGCGGGGTAATTTCGGTGGTGAGGAGAGCGAGTGAGCGAGCGACAAAGTCACAGACACAAGACACAGAGTGAGAGGAGGGAGCTTGGGATCAGCCAAGCACACAGCACACAGCACTTGTTGGGTGGGGAAACAGGTCGGGTACTCCATTTTCCCATACTCTCAGCGATGCCAATCTCGTCATTTGACGATTCATTCGTCGCTGCTATTCATGGTATACCGGCATCCAGGGAGCCTTGGCAGGCCGCCATCCAGCCCTCCCCCTCATCCTCCCCAATGCATGGCCGCATAAACGCCATTACGTTGTGTCGTGTTGCAGATTGAACGAGAAGCCGGAACACACAAAACTCGGAGGCGTGTAACACCAAGATCCCAGTGGTTTGTCGGAGGCCATGTGTACTCAGGGAAACTGTAACTAATCCTGTCAGTTAGAAGTAGCGTTTCCCCACAGCTGCAGCGGCCGGCCCACCTGAGCTACATGTACATACATATTAGTACGTACCCGCAGCCCGTCCCGAGAATTGCTCCGGCTCAGGGTCCGGACTGAGCTCCGAAAAGCCCGGTGACGAACCACGCTTACCGAGAGAGCTCGTGCCTCAGAGATGGAGCTGGAGCTGGAGCTGGATCGTTCCAATATCTCCCCCCTTACATCGTGCTCGTGACCTGGCACGGTCCAGGAGGAGTCCATCGAGACGAAATGAAGCCTTTCGTTAGACTTAGGCGGAATTACGACGGTCGCTATTTGGACTCCTTGATGCCATTGGCCTGGCTTCACGCAATCGTGACGTTGCGAGGCGCCTTTCTATTGGGGGATAAGAATGAAACCTTGTCCCGGTTTGGGTTCTCAACAATTCGACGCTTATCACCGGTTTACCGGAATCCTTCAGCTGTCTATCGAGAAGTCTCGATACGCTTACTCGTTGACGTCCTCTCCTTCACCAATGCATTGACTTACCTGAACAGAAAGCCGCCATGTCGAAGAGGGCAGCCACCTCCTGGCTGCGCTCCTTCAGCGTCATCGCTGATGGCGCCAAGCGGGCGACCGCTGCGGGAACACGCTCACAAGCTCAACGGCAGCATCCACGGCCCGCACAATGGGCGCGATTCGCGTCCAACGCCGCTCAACGGCCGCGGCTTGTCCTCCTCACCGCTGGCGCCAGCGCCCTAATGACGACTGCCGTCCTCCTATTCTCCCGCCCGAGCTCGAGACAAGACAAACAAGCGCTGGCAGCTTGTCCAGCGAAAGGATCATCGTCATGGCCCCGCTACACCCTCTCGGAGATACGACAGCACGACGCCGGCTCCGAACGGCCGTGGGTGACGTACGCCGGCTCCGTCTACGACATCACGGACTGGGTCGCCGCCCACCCGGGCGGGGAGGTCGTCCTCCGCGCGGCGGGCGGCGCCGTCGAGCCGTACTGGGACATCTTCTCCATCCACAAGCAGAACCTCGAGAACGTGCTGGCGATCCTGGAGGGCTACAAGGTTGGCGAAGTCGACGAGGCGGACCTACCCCTACTCGCCGCTGGCGGCGTCGTCGACGACCCTTTCAAGGACGACCCGGCCCGCGACCCGAGGTTGCGAACCCTCACCGAACGCCCCTGCAACGCCGAGACGCCGCCTGAGGGGCTGTTGGCGGGTTTCGTCACGCCCACAGAGCTATTCTACGTCAGAAACCACATGTGGGTCCCCGTCGTCGAGGAGTCTGAAGCGGACAGACATGCCATCACGGTCGAGACGCCGGACGGTGAAGAAAGGGTGTACACGCTCAAGGAGCTCCGGGAGCGCTTCCCCCTCCGGAAAGTCACGGCCACGCTGCAGTGCGCGGGCAACAGGAGGCGGGACATGACGGACCACGCGGGGAGGACTAATGGGTTGCAGTGGACGGCGGGTGCAGTCTCGACGGCGGAGTGGGAAGGAGTCTTGCTGCGGGACGTCATCGCCGATGCCACCGGTTCCGATGTAAGCGCTCGCCTGCAGCCGTCTGTGAAGCACGTCCACTTTGTTGGGCTAGAAGCCTATGCAGCGTCCATACCTATCGCGAAAGCAGTCGACCCGTTCGGCGACGTCCTCCTCGCGTTCCGCATGAACGGCAGCCCATTGCCACGAGACCACGGTTTCCCCGTAAGGGCAGTAGTACCGGGCAACGTCGCGGCTAGGAGCGTGAAATGGCTAAGGCGTATCACGCTCTCGGACGAAGAGTCACCTTCGCAGTGGCAGCGCCGGGACTACAAGACCTTCTGTCCCAGCGACGGGCCGAATCCGGACTGGAGTTCGGCGCCATCGATCCAGGAGATGCCGGTTACTTCGGCCGTCACGGCGGCGAGCGTCGAAGGCCTGCCGACCCCCCGGGTCGGCAGGACGCACGGGCGAAGAGTGGTGAAGGCCGAGGGGTATGCATATTCCGGCGGCGGGAGGGAGATCGTGCGGGTGGACGTCAGCACCGACGGCGGCCGGACTTGGCGAGCGGCCGACCTCATCGACGATGCAGCATCGGGAAAGAAAGCTTGGTGCTGGAAACGGTGGCGGTACGAGGGTTTAGTCGCAGATGGCGGACATGGTGGCGGAGCTAACGGAGACGAAGGCATCAAATTCGTGGTAAAGGCGACAGACGAAGCGTACAATACCCAGCCCGAGAGCTATGAGAGCATCTACAACGTGAGGGGCAACCTGGCGACGGCCTGGCACCGCGTCGAGGTTGGCGAAGTGGAGAGGGTGTCGAATTAGACGGACGGGAATGCTGCAATGTTTCCCAGATACACTGTTTTCCCCTTGACTTTTTACCTATACGGATAGCCATAGTTTGTTAGCGCGTGGTTCTGGCGTGAAACACCCATCCTGGGCCAGCCGTCTTCGGCCAGCTCTGCAGTAATCGTAATACAATGATGATCACGATCGTTGATGTGCCGCGGGTCGGATGTCGCCCCCATCGGAAAACATTGACCAAAAGACGCCGTGAGATTGTCCAACAATTCGCGAACAGAACGCCCGTCTGGACGCCTCGCGGTAAGCTTACACGGCGATGATTAGTGAACTCGGCGTCAGCACATTCTCTATCCGCGTCCTCTGTCCTCGCCGATGACGCACCGGCGGCAATTCGGGTCGCTACAGGAGAGCTACAGGGGGTCTCCAAGCTCTCCCGGGACGCATGTCGGGTCGGGTGAGTGAGTGGTGAGTGTGAGGGGCATAGAGAGGGGGGGTGTGTGTGGGAACCCGCATGTCCCGCACGAAGGGGTCCCACGGTTCCAGCTGCAGCGCACCGCGCCGCAGCACCAGCACTCGCCGACCACCACGTCCATTGGTCAATCCCACGACGTCTCGCCGTGTGTGACGTGGTGGAGTTGGAGGGGGAACGGGAGCAACATCAGCAGCCCGAGAATTTCACCGGCGAAAGTGTGCGGGGTGCGGGGCAGCACTTGGAGCTTTCATGTGTACGAAATAAGGAAGAAGAAAAAAGCAGACTCGCTGGATTGTAAACCAAAAAAAATTCTGTCCACCTCGTCTCTGAAGAAGAAGAACCCGGCTTGAAACCAGTGGCGAGCAAGCCGATAGACGCCTCAGATACCCCCTGTTTCCCTTTCGAACCGCTGCGCAAAGACCCAGAGACACACAATGGCGTGGGAAGAACCGAGAAAGACGGGCATGCAGTACCGCCGCCTGGGCAACTCTGGCCTTCACGTCTCCGTAATTGGTCTTGGAGGCTGGCTGACGTACGTGGATGCCGCCTTTTTCTGATGACAGCGAGACTCGTACTGACTGGCATACGCAGTTTCGGTGGCCACGTTGAGAACGGTACCATCTGAGACTAGTGGAGAGCTTCCGGCCGTCACTAACGTTCCGCAGAGAAGACGTTTGCGTGTATGAAGCAGGCCTATGACCTTGGCATCAACTTTTTCGACACGGCCGAGAGGTAAGCTCCGCGTGGCTGAAGGCTGTTTTTGACCGGCAAGACTGACAGTCGGGCCTAGCTATGCTGGCGGAAACTCGGAGATTATCATGGGACAGGCCATCAAGAAGTTCAACTGGAACCGCAACGACATTGTTGTCACCACAAAGGTAAGCGGAGTTGTAGCATCCCGTCCAGTCGGCACAAAATCTAAGCTTGTGTAGCTCAACTGGGGAGGCGCCAATGGCGAGGTGCTCATCAACAACCACGGTCTCTCGCGCAAGCACATCATCGAGGGCCTTCGCGCTTCTCTCAAGCGCCTCGATCTCGAATATGTCGACATCGTGTACGCACACCGACCCGACCGGTTGACGCCCATGGAGGAGACGGTACGCGCCTTCAACCATGTCATCGATAAGGGCTGGGCCATGTACTGGGGCACGTCCGAGTGGAGCGCCGACGAGGTCGCCGAGGCATGCGGTATCGCCAAGGACCTCAAGATGATCCCGCCCGTCGTGGAGCAGCCGCAGTACAACATCCTCGAGCGCCGCAAGGTCGAATACGAGTTCCAGCGTCTGTACCAGCGCTTCGGCCTCGGCCTCACCACCTTCAGCCCCATCAAGATGGGCTTGTTGAGTGGCAAGTACAACGAGAGTCTGGACGCGCCGCCCGCCGGAAGTCGCTTTGCTGAGGGCAAGGGCGACAAGTTTGTCAACTGGGCCAACAAGGAGTGGTACGGCAACGACGAGTGGAAGGGCCTGATTCAGAACGTTATCAAGCTCAAGGTGAGGACCCTCCGGCCACTCCGTGATTTGGGATGACACGCTGACGGTACTTTCAGGGTATTGCAGAGAAGCTCGGCGCAACCCAGTCGCAGCTGGCCATTGCGTGGTGCCTGAAGAACCAGAACGTGACGTCCGTGATCACGGGCGCCTCGAGACCCGAGCAGATCGTCGAGAACGTGGGCGCACTGAAGGTTCTGGAGAAGCTGACACCCGACATCATGACCGAGGTTGATGCCATTGTGGGCGAAGTCAAGCTGGACCCGGCTAGGCAGGACTGAACGAAGAGTGGCGTGCTTTTGGCGGCATTATTTCTATCTGGGTGGCGTAGATTGGCATACCATATTCGGGAAGGGATAAGGGATTACTTCGGTAGACACTAAAAAAGACAAGGTCGTTACTAGCCCAACCCATGCACGGCCACATCGAAGACCATGTGGTCTTCTGTGAGGCTCGCTCTATTATTCGCTGGCCTCCGTTTCACGGAAGTTGGTATTAAAGTGTCTTCAGAGGAACCGGCTTCTGGAAGGTGTGGGCAACGTGCTCGAGCCAAATTAGCAGTGGCAAGAGTCCAAAAACGTGTCTCCTGCGCCACCGCTTGCACTTGTGCTGCATGTTGGTTGGTACTCGCAGGATGCTGCTGCTTTGAGACGGACGGAATGATGCTCCGATAGGGGCGTTGTCCAGACCAACACCAGGGCTGCGGCGGGATGCTTTGGAAACAACCGGACTGGCGCAACCCATGCGCTGCCGTCTTGACTTGGTCGTCAGCGCAGATCTCAAGGGACTAAGGGACCATGTATCGGGGCCGAGCAATGCGTTCCTGGATCGATGCTTCCGCGTGTCGATGAAACTTGGCAACTCGTGTTGGGAATGGTCTCGCCCGGGTTGCTGGTACCGTTCGGGGGCCCGTTATGCCAGTTGGTTAGGTGAGGTCTAGAACTCAGGAAGGTTGTCGATCTTCTGGTCTTGGTTGCATCTCGGGAATCGTCAGGTGTCTTCTGAGGCATATTCTGGGGACGACAAGCAACAACCCCCCAGAAAAGCGGACGTTTTTAGCTTTCAGTCAGGCCATGAACTGTTGCTAGCATGGAGTCCATCAATTCCAATTTTGCTAATTTCGAGCCAGCCTTGCGCCAGCCTCATGGCCCAACGGTTGCATCAGTGACTAAGATGTACCTTGGTCTACTGCAACAACAAGTTGCCCCATGCGGGTTAGTAAACGGCCCCGGTGATACTCGACTAGTTGACGGGCCGCGGAGTTGTTTTGGTGTGCACGTTTCGTGCAATAAGGATGCCTGACAGCAGAGTTGGTGCTTTGTTGGCGGCGAACTCCGGGGTCGCCTCAGTGTAAAAGGCGAGGGAATGAGTGCTATTGCAGACGCGGCGCTTCACGGAGGTGCGGGATGCGGGTAGACGGTGTGGATGGTAATGTAGGAACGGTAGGACATGCATGGATTCCCGAGCGGGCAGAGGTGCATGGCCGGCCCCAAGCAACGAGACGAGGACCTTCGCAGCAGGCGCATTGATTGCCGTCTGGTGGTTGTCTGGTGGCAGACCCTCCTAGGCGACAAGCAAGACATGTGGCGTCACAGAGTGGGCGACCGGGGTGCGTGGGAGAATGGGACGGGGTTCTCCGGAAGGGTCGAAGTTGAAGAAAGAGGAGAACGGCTTGAACGACGTGTGGACGATTCGGGTACGTATAGGGCGATTGGGGGTTGATGGTTTGAGATAGCTGTCGCCACAGGTTGGCGTAGAGATCGAACTGCCAAATAAGATGTCAGTATCAGGCCATATCTGAGGGGAATGACGCCGGGTGGTTGTGCTGGGGACTGTCAAAGTTTGAGCTTGGCCCGCCTCGGTGCTTTGGTGTCGTGAACGACGGTTGGGAATGCAGCCTTAATTGATGAGCAAAGTTACTGCGCAGAGCAGGTTCTGGGTAGGAGGCGTACTGCAAGAAGGCGGCGTAGAAGGGGGACATGCGACCGAGCAGGGAACCAGCCACGGGAAGGGGAGGGGAGGGGAGGCAGACTGACACTACGGGACTATGAGACGAGCGTCTGAGCTGGGCCGTGGTATCTGTCTGCCCTATGCGCCCCGCGACATGCTGCTGCACTGCTGACATGTGTAGATGTGTGGGCGAATGCAAGGTACTACTCGCAGTAGCTAAGGCAATGGCTGTACCACGATACCTGCGGGTGCTTGTGAGCGAGAGAGCGAGTGAGCGGTGTGGGTGGTGGGCAACAGAACGGTCATCCATACCCGTGTTGGCTTGACTGGTGTTGAGCGCCCGTACCCTCTGCAGGGCACGCAGGGCACCTGGAATCGGGCCAGAAGCCGATGGCCAGTGGCCAATAGCTAATGGCCAATGGCGGCAGAGCTCGATGAGGTCCCGAGCTGAGACAGTGATCTCTCAAGTCAGACAGGACGCGTAAGGTTGCGCCGTCGTTGGGGGCAGGTGAGGTACTGTGTCATGACCGCTGCGTAGCCAAGACATGCGAAGAAGAGGGAGAATGTAAATAGTAATAATAATCCAAGGCTGGTGGGTGAGTTGGATGAGTCGGGAAGCAGAAAGAATGCCAAGTCGAAGCAGGTCCAATGCAAATTCCGGCAATGCCCAGATAATGGCAACAGCAACAGCTCCGACCAGCCCTGCCGTGCCGCGCCGCGCCAAGTCCATATGAGACTGCTAAGACTGGGACTTAGTCTGTCTGTACCTACCTATGCAGTAGGCAGAACTGCGTAAGGCAATTCGTCCCTCACCTCAGCGAGTGTGTGTACGCAGCAAGGTAGACACGCACGCAGGGAGCTGTTCGCGCACCGCGAATGCCCTCCTTTACGAGGTACGAGGGCGAGCTCGTAAAGGCGAGGCCGACATCAGCCAGGACCCTTCCATGCTGACTGCTCTCGTGTAATCTGCCCAGCACGCAGGTCATGACTTGTATGCGAGGTAGCAACAGGTACAATCCATGACCCAAGGTTCTTGTCAAAAGTACCTTATTTCTCTCTTCGAATAACCTTAGGTGCAGCGTTGCAGCGGGGTGAAAGTAGGGAAAGGTACGGCCACTAGTCTGCTGCATTTCATTTCAACCAAATATTGCGGCGGCGAGTATCTTTACCTCCAGTTTGCTGAGGAATCTTGAAGAAGCAGCATCAGCAGCAGGGACCAGGACGAGCGGGGCCAGTGCCAGTGCCAGTGCCATTGACCTCTCTGGTCTCGTCTCGGTGTGGTATCTTATTCGCAAGGCGTCGGTCCTGTTTGGCGATGCGCCTGTTGCTGCCGCGAACGGACAATAGGGCGATACCGAGTCTGTCGCAGGTGATTTGCGGACGTGGAAAGGTCCCGAAATACCGGCCGTGTGCAGCAGACGATTGCGAGAGTCGTCTGTGTAAGGTACCTCACGGATACGTAAGCCGCTGCTGCGCGTCTACTGCAAAAGGCAGGCTGTAAAATGGTATGAGGCCCATTACCTAAGACAGGGTCCCATCTCATGGTGCGGTTCAGTAAGTCAGCCCACCTAATACCTGCGCACCCCACATACCTGCGCACCCCACATACCTGCGCAGAGCCACGAAAAGGGGCAAACAACGTATTCTCACCACAACATCGATTTATTAAGGTCTCTCTAACCAAAAATTATACTAAAGTGATTCGAATTCGAGCTCTTAAGCTCAGAGTCCCTTTACTACCGTAAAAGTCAATGTCGCCGCAATCTCCTGGGCATTGTAAATAGTTTCAATAATACAGAAGACCTCATTCAGATTAGGCCTAACTGTCTTCTTTTTAAGTGGCATATAGGCCTCTAACTTCGCCTTCAGTTACGCATTCTCTCTCTCCAATAGGGCAATACGGCTGTTTTACCGATCCAAACCTTTTCCCTTAGTAAAAAGCAATCTATTGCCATATCTCCTTAATAACCGTAGAGTAATACTCGGTATCACCTATAAAAACTTAACACCACGGAGATCCTATGACTTCGTTGGCGTTTTAATTAAATCAGTGACGACTAGGCCCTTCTTTTTTTTTTTTTTCATAGTATTCTTCACATTATTAAGCAATAGTTGCCGGCTCATAAGCACCTTAGTCCTATTTAGAGGAAACAGGCCGGCTGCCCTCCACCCAGCGCAAACGTTCGCCTTCGATATGCCCTCTAGCCTAGCCTGGGCGTAGCAGACAAGGAAGTTCCTCTTCCCTAGGGGTGTAGCCTCTGTGAGGCAGGTGAAATCGTTGACTCTTCGTCGGTAAGTTGACTTCAGGGGGCCAAAAACAAATAGGTCAAGAGTAATATAATTAGAATAAGGAGGTAAGAAGATTAGGTAAATATCCCGGGAGTAACATTCCTACATAAAGTCAATTATTATATGGCTCCTATGCCCATCCAGGATTAGAAGTCTCTTCATTCCCTCGTCCTCACCCATAAGCTTCGTTTAGGGGTCGAAAATATCTTTTAACTAATTAACAATAATTACGTTAATCGTCCAACTGTTTATTAACATTATAAACTTCTAATTATAAAAAAACTCTAACTTTATAGGAAACCACTATTATTAAACTATTTTCCCATTAAAGATTACAAATGGTGAAAGGCTCTTCCCAAGGGCAGAAACGTATTCAAGTATAGTAATCCATATACGTGAATTAAGGGTCCATCCATAGATCTTTCACATCGTAAAGGAGCCCAGTACTAGGCCGTTGACCCCCTTGCTTTCCATAAGGCCCGTCTCGTCCATATTATATCGGTACCGGGGGGGGGGGATATCGCGGACGACGGGGTGGTTGTAAAGGTCGAAGTACTCTTGGAGTCGTTATAATATCCTTGATACGTAGGTTTTCGATAGCCTTACCTCTTAAGGTCTTAATAGATGGATTCCTCTTAATAAAGTGGTCAATCCAGTTCTTTCCGAGTAGTCAGAGGTCCCCAGAGGTAGCGAATACTCGTTGAACTAGCTCTTTGAGTTATAGATGGGTCGGTGCGAGACCGAGGGCGCCCTGGGCCAGTGCCCAGTCAACTAGGTGACTCTCCTCGGCCGGTGTAAGTCTCTGTAATGGAGCGCGCCCTTCTTTTCGTATGCCGGTACCGTTCATTCTGGCCCGGATCGTCGACTCTGGTATAGACCACACTCGTGCAGCTTTTCGGACGCTTATACCGCAATTGACGCCTTGGATCGCATTTGCGACATCAATTTCGGTGTATTTAACCATAGCGAATATCGTGGTATTTTTAGAAGAATTTATTTCGTACGTTGTAGCGATAAATTGATCGTAGTAGTTGGTTGTAGTGGTGGTGTTGAGGGGAGAAAAACCGCGCAGGTATGTCGGGTGCGCAGGTATTAGGTGGGCTGACTTATGCAGCAGCCAGCTGCGTGTGTTCCGCCAAACTGTCATCACTGTTGGTTTTGCGGACCACGTCCATGCTCCTGCCCCACCAGGGGGGAACTGGGCCAGACGCTAAATGGTGGCATTGCCACTAGCCTCTTTGGGAGTGCGCCTGCTCCCTCGAAACGCGGGCGGCAGGGCTTCACCTCACACTTGGAGTCCGTCAAAGAAGGCCTGCTGGGACGCCTTCGGGACGCACCCAAGGCACCCCGGCAGCACATCACATCTGTTTTGTGGTGTTTTGCTGGCCTCTGCCGCCCATTGGGCTTGCCACGGCCTTCTCCGCGTCGCCTTCGGTACTTGCCTTGGCCGATGTCTGGCGAGCCGCGACATGGTACCTACCTGACCAGGTCTTGTACCTCATCGCTCGCTCATCGAGGGGTGCTTGCAAGAGTGCTTGTACCTTCACTTGGCCTCAGCTCAATCATCCGCTGGAGCTAACCGCTTGCTTACCCACTAAACCGCATCTTACTGCGCTACGCCTCCGGCAGAGCGACACAAGCGACGCCTGGAGCGGGTCCCCTCCCCAGGAAAAAAAACAAAAACGACATGGGCACTGAGCTGCTGCGAGAGACACAACATGAGTTGTTGGCACATGTATCCGTACTTGAGATGAAGACATTTCATTCCGACCTGATGCCTGCATCGCTTGCCTTACTCGTGTCTCTTGTTGTAGGGCAGGTAGGCAAAGGAATGAATTGTCGTATTGGACTGTCATGAAGCTGCTACTTTGGGACTGCAATGCGATTGATGCCTTGCATCTTGAGAGGTACCCTTCCGGACGCTACTTTGACTGCCCAGTGCAGAAGTAATGCCCATTGTGCTCAATAACTGCCCAGGTGAGGTGGATTGGAACGGAGCGGCGCTAGAGACAGACAGGCATGCCATACGTACCCGCATCCGCATCCGCACCACACGCGCTCCAACAAATGCACACGCACAGAAACGATCGACTGCAAGGCATAGCAGACCTCAGCCAGCCTACCAGATGCGACCAGGCCAGTAGACAGTAGTAGTAGTAGTAGTAGTCAGCAGAGCTTCACACAGACCTCGCCTTTGGCCTTGCCTCTGCTTCCATAAAGTAGTACGGCCCAAGGTACCCTACGAAGTAACACAGGCACGCCGCTAGCTGCTGGCTGCTGGCTGCTGGGCCTTAATCGTAGTGCGACCTCTACATCTCAATCTCACGTACCACCCACCCTCGCCCTCTCATGCGCATACAACACACACACTTTATTCCTACCAACCTGGAGGTATTCGCAGGTAGCAGGCCTTTTCCCTTACCTTACATCACCCAGCTTGTCTTGTCGCCCTACGCGACGGCGCACCTCTCGGCCCTACATTTCCAGCTCTTGCCAGAGTCACCAGAGTCACGCAGCTCCATTCTTCCCGCCTCTCCTCATATCATATGCGACAACAGAAATAACCATCGACGCTGCGGCGACCGTCCCCGATTCCATTCCATTGCATTCCGCCCAGCTGGCCTTGAAGCATGACATAATCGACTCGACTCAACAATTGTCTATCTCTGCCCTGCTGCCGTCCGCAATCTGCTTCCGCGCCCTTCTCTCATCCGCCCGACGCCTGTCCCTGTCTGTCTGTCTGTCTGTCCCAGTCCAGTCCAGTCGGCCTGTTTCTCCATCAACCTGGACATCTGTCGCTTCTCCATATCGCGAACATCGCCGCCCACTCAACCCGCCCACTTCGTTTAACCGCCCCCGTCGCCGCTCCGTCGCCTTCGTCTGCCGGCTACCTCTAATCAACCTCGCCCTCGCCCTCGCCCTCGCCCTCGCTCGCGCTTTTGCCTTCGTCCTCGTCCCCGTACTCGGGAATGACATGGCACTGCGCTCTTATGCGACGGCCTGGCGACAATGACGAGGAATGAGGCCGGCTCCCGCATCAGCTCGCTTACGAGCACCAGCACCGACAGCACCCGATCCTCGGCCACCATCAGGCCCTCGAACCCGATGTCGTCGGCATCGCGCAAGGCACCTATGCGCTTGAAGACGGACGACGATGGATCCCTAGCAGGGAGGTGAGTGTCATGTTCCGTCTGTCCTGACCTGCCCTGTCCTGTCCTTGTCCGTCCCCAGTCATTCGGTCAGTCAATCAATCAATCATCCATACACTACGTCGAGCCAGTGCCAGTCAGTCCACCAGGCAAGCCCAGTACGCGACTCCAGCCAACCCAACCCAGCCCAGCCCACAATCCACAATCCCTAGTCCCCAGTCCCCAGTCCCCAGTCGCCAGTCGCCCTCTGGGACCCGGGTTAGTTTGGTCTGGGTCCTTGGGGCTCCTCTTCTCGTCCCCCCCTCCAAAACCAGATATCCACCTCGACCATACGCCTCCATTGTTGGCGAGTGTATGAGTTTGTGTGGTGGTCCTGGTCAGCGTACTGTTCCTGTAGCGCCTGTCGCATCCTGTGCTGGCCTGGTCGCTGTTGCTGTCGCTGTCGTTCCGTCTGTCCCCTAGTCTGGGTTGTTCTGGCTGGCACTGCGCTGCACTGTCGGGGGTGTCCCGCAGCCGCAGCAGCGTCTCCTTGCGCGTGTTGTCCCGAAACCCAGTCCTGGGCGAGACACTGCGTGTAGCTTGTGCTTTTTGTGCGCGCTGCTTGCTGCGTTGGTTGTGCTGGTACCGCTACCCGCTACCGCCCTCCATCCCTCCCTCCAGCAGGCCTTTTGCTACTGCTGCTTCTGCTGTTGCTACTACTACTACTACTACTACTACTACTAGCGACCCTGAATTGCCTACCTTACCTGTGCCTTGCAGAGTACCTCGCCTTCTTGCTTCACCCCTCCCCTACCTACCTACCTGTCGCCGCCTCCGCCCCGGCCCCAGGCAAGCTTTGTCGTCGTCGCTTCGTCGGTGGAGCTCTGCTGTTTTCGATCCCTCCAGTCCAGCCCAGTTCCAGCTCAGCCCAGATAATCTCATCATTCACCTTCCCTTCTCTTCCCTTCATGTTCCTTTTTCGACTGCCCTGACGAATTGCACCCATAACTGACTGGTCCCTGCGTTCCGCCCCCCGTCTAGATCCTTCATCAAGGACTTGAGCCCAGCCCAAGACTCTCCCACTGCTGCCTCTGCGCCGCGCGGAGCCTTGTCATCAACATCAACAACCTCCAATGTCTCCTTCCGCGACCACCGTCTGAGCGACTTCGCCAACTACCGTCGAGACCTGGCCGTCCTAGAGACCTCCGGTGGCCGTCTTCCCTCCATCCAGCATCAACCCCCCACGGCCACTCCTTCGTCCGCCTCCCAAGTTGCTCCCTGGATGTCGCCCTCCAACGGCGGTGCCACCGCATCCACCCCCCAGAGCCAGCTCAACACCACCTTCTACAATGATTCGAGCGATAACCTGTCCGTCGCGTCCCAGCTGTCGCCCGGCTTCCGCCCGCCCCCGAACCGACTCGCGCCGCAGTCTTCAGGGAGCCAAGACTCACCCGATGCCGCCTACTTTGGAGACGAGCGACGGCCTTCGCTGGCTAGCATAACCACCTTAAGTAGCCAGGGCTCCAAGACGAGCATTCGAAGAGGCGGATTGCAAAAACTACAGGGTTTCTTTGGAGAGGAGTTTCCCGGTCGAGATGGTTCCGAAAGCAGCTTGCACTCGAGTTCCGGGAAGGACCGCTCGCGTTCCTACAGCCACAGCCGTCCGACCCGAGATCGCAACTACTCGAACGCTACCGACCATGCACGCGACCGAGAGGGCTCGCCTTCCTCGTCGAGACCCAGGACCCCTGTGCCGGCACCCGAGGTTGTGCCATTCCTCTACCAAGAGGCCGACGTGAGTAACACTCTACCCTATCGCACGCATCATTCTTTTCCGAGCTTCCCTCTCATCCGCACATCCGCATGCCTTGGCGCCACTATCACGCATATGGGTATTGCGCCGCATCAATTTGTCTGCACTTCTTATCTTATCTTCCATGCCCGTCTTGCGGTGCAGCCCATCCGCTGTCGAGTCAAGCCTGCTAAACGTGCTTCAAGGATATTGCTAGGTACGGCGAGGCCCCAGTCAGAGACATTTTGAGCGGCCCCGACCGCGAACGTTACATGAACAACGAAAATCCCAACAACCCGCAAAATCCACCAAAGACATCCTCATCGAATCGCTCCGGCCATTCAATCGTGCATCTCCCCGGCCACCACCATCGACATAACAGAAGCATCGACGATGGAAAGGCGCTCCGGCCAACTGTAAGCAGGGAAGATTCTCAAGCAAGCTTGCAGGTGCAGAACCCCCGCGAACGCGGTGGTTCCGCTGCCACTGTCATGTACAACTCCAATCAATCCCGCGCACAAAGCCCGACGCCGAGCGGCGGCTACTTCAGCTCACGACAACACCCTTCCGTCGACGGCTCGACATCGCCCGGTGGCGGTCAGCAGCAGCATCATTCGAAAAGAAATATTTTGCATCGTTTGCGGAGGAACAAGGACAAGGATGATGGAACGTCCAGGCTGCGCGATTTGCCCGGGTCGACCCGATCACTGGCCGCGAAGCCATCGCGAACCGATTTCCAGAGGGCAGAACTATCACCATCCACCTTCCCGCTCAGTTATACCGGCACCGAACCTGGACCAGATCAAGACCCTCGATTGACAGCCTTCAACCAGCGCGCCCCCCAGACGTTCAACAAGTTTCCGTTTTCCAAGAGCAAAGGCCGTCAACAACGGCCGACGGACATGCAGGATGAGCAGATTGGCCCGACAGATAGGCAGGCAACCGGTCTGGGCACCGTCTTCCATTTGGATACTAACCTGAGCGACATGGAGGGCATTCTCACGAAGCCTCCACCCCTGACGCCCATGGACCACACCTTCATTACGAACATCGTTGATCCCGATAAAGTCGAGCCTCCTCCGGTACCGATGAAGCCCGACGCACTCCCTGGCCCTAACGGTTCCTGGAACGCGCCGGACAGCTGGGCGGTTCGTCGTAACACCGAGGATACCACCTACATAGCCCCCGACATCGACGACATCGGTAGCCCACCCCGCCCAGAAGAGAAGATGTCCTCATACTGTATCCGAATCTTTAGGTCCGACGGCACATTTGCGACTCTATCCATGGCCCTCGATGCAAGCGTCACCGACGTCATCTCTTCACTCATCAAGAAGACGTACGCGACGGATGGTCTGGAGAATTATCACATTATCTTGAAAAAGCACGATTTGGTCCGTGTTCTGGCCGCTCCAGAGCGACCACTCTTGATGCAAAAGAGGCTGCTTCAACAAATCGGATACGAAGAGCGGGACAGGATCGAGGACGTTGGTCGGGAAGACAACAGTTACTTGTGCCGATTCATGTTCTTGTCATCAAGAGAGAGTGATTTCCACTCCGTGACGAACGACCTTGGCCTTGGGCGCATACAAAAGTACAACCACGTCGACTTGTCCGGGCGCAATCTCATCACCATCCCAATCTCTCTCTACTCCAAGGCCTCCGAAATCATTTCGCTCAACCTCTCTCGCAACCTGTCGCTCGATCTCCCTCGCGATTTCATCCAGTCCTGCCAGAACTTGCGGGACATCAAGTTCAACAACAACGAAGCACGGAGATTGCCACCAAGTCTCGGAAAGGCTGCTAAGCTTACTTACCTCGACGTATCAAACAACCGACTGGAGCAGCTGGATCACGCGGAGCTCCACGGTTTGCAGGGCATACTCAAGCTCAACCTGGCCAACAACCGGCTCAAGGCTCTCCCTCAGTATTTTGGCGCCTACAAGGCTCTACGAAATCTCAACATTTCGTCCAACTTTTTGGATAAATTCCCACTTTTCCTATGCGACGTCGAGAGCATGGTGGAGTTAGACCTCAGTTTCAACTCGATCAGCGTCCTGCCCGACGAGATTGGCAAACTCCGGAATTTGGAAAAGTTCGTCATCACCAATAACAGGCTTTCCAACTCCTTGCCCGATGCTTTCCGCCAGCTGTCTGGTCTTCGAGAATTAGACATCAAGTACAACGCGATTACGAGCATCGACATCATCTCCGAGCTGCCTAAGCTTGAAATTCTCTCGGCAGATCACAATAGCATATCTCAGTTTGTTGGCGCGTTTGAGAGGATCAGGAGCCTGAAACTTAACTCGAACCCGATCACCAAATTCGAGATCATCGAGCCGGTACTCACGTTGAAGATGCTCAATCTCTCTCACTGTCAGCTCGCAAGTATTGACGAAACGTTCAACAACATGCTCAATCTCGAACGCCTTGTGCTGGATAAGAACTACTTTGTCTCCCTACCCCAGCATATTGGAAACTTGAGCAGACTGGAGCATTTCAGCATAGCGAACAACAATGTTGCTGAGTTACCAACCTCTATCGGCTGCCTCACCGAACTCCGAGTGCTGGACGTACGAAGAAACAACATTAGGAAATTGCCAATGGAGCTTTGGTGGGCAAACAAGCTCGAGACTCTGAACGCATCTTCCAATATCTTGGAAAACTTCCCCAAGCCGGCTTCTAGGCAACCACGGCCTGCAGGCGAGGAAGCTCAAACACCGGGGGTTTTAAACAAGCCCAACCCTATGAACAGTCTTCCACCTCTCCCTTCGGAGGAGTCTCCAGACTCGAGGAGACCCAGCCAGAACTCCTCGTCGACATTGCTGAGTGTGGGTCCATCGCCCGTTCCAGGCGGTGCTGACAGAAAGAGCTCGGTTGTGTCAGTCTATGGCAAGGGTGGCAGAAAAACGTCGGTGGTATCCAGGTCTACGTCACAAGGTACTGTCGCGACAATGACGCCGCCCTCGACGAGGAAAGACTCGAGCTTGTCGTCAAGACTCTACACGACCTTTGCAGGTTCCTTGCGCAACCTATACTTGGCCGAGAACAAGCTCGACGACGAAGTCTTCGACCAAATCACCATGCTGAACGAATTGCGCGTGCTCAATTTGTCGTGGAACTATATTAACGATATGCCACAACGATCAATCAAGAGCTGGCCGCAGATGGTTGAGCTGTACTTGTCCGGCAACGAGCTCACTACGTTGCCGGCAGACGACCTCGAGGACGCCAGTCTCCTGCAGGTGTTGCACATCAACGGGAACAAGTTTACCAACCTGCCTGCCGATATATCCAGGGCTAAGAAACTTGCGGTATTGGACTGTGGCAGCAATTCCCTCAAGTACAACATCTCCAACGTTCCATACGATTGGAACTGGAACTTGAATCCCAACCTGAGATACCTCAACCTCTCTGGCAACAAGCGTTTGGAAATCAAGCAAACCGTTGTTGGCCCGACAGCTGCCAACCGGGAACAGCTCGCTGATTTCAGCAGGCTGCTGAATCTCAGAGTTCTTGGTCTCATGGATGTCACGCTCACACAGCCTACGATTCCAGACCAAAGCGAGGATCGTCGGGTGCGAACATCGGGTTCCCTTGCCGGCCATCTACCATACGGTATGGCTGACACGCTGGGCAAGAATGAGCACCTCTCGACCATCGACCTTGTGGTGCCTCGATTCAACTCTTCAGAGACCGAGACGCTGCTGGGTCTGTTCGACGGGCAAGCTCTCTCGAGTGGAGGCTCAAAGATTGCCAAGTATCTGCATGAGAATTTCGGCCACATCTTCAGCATGGAATTGAAGGGTCTCAAGACACGTCTTAACGAGACTCCCGTCGACGCCTTGAGACGGGCTTTCTTGTCGCTGAACAAGGACTTGGTCACAATTGCGATCCAACACACCGAGGAGCGCTCTCAAAAGACGCATAGGGGCTCTGTGCAACCGGTGGTGCTGAGCAAAGAAGATCTTAACTCTGGTGGTGTCGCTACTGTTGTATATCTGCAAAACACGGAGCTCTACGTCGCCAACGTCGGTGACGCTCAGGCCATGCTCATCCAGACGGACGGTTCTCACAAGATTCTCACCAAGAAGCATGATCCGGCAGAGCCAACCGAGCGACAACGCATTCGTGAAGCTGGAGGCTGGGTATCTCGCAATGGCAGGCTGAACGATCTCCTCGAGGTGTCCAGGGCCTTTGGCTACGTCGACCTCATGCCGGCAGTCCAGGCCGCGCCCTATGTCAGCAACATCACCATTCGTGAGCAAGACGACATCATCTTGATAGCCACCAGGGAATTCTGGGAGTATCTCGATCCCGCCTTGGTCGTCGACTTTGCGAGACAGGAGCGGAGTGATCTGATGCGGGCGTCACAGAAGCTTCGTGATTTGGCCATCGCCTATGGCGCTACGAACAAGATCATGGTCATGATGATGAGCGTGGCTGACCTCAAGAGGAGAGTGGAGCGGTCAAGACTTCACCGCGGACAAAGCATGTCGCTCTACCCCTCGGGTGTTCCGGACGATCTTCAGCAGCTCCCGCGCAGAGGCAAGAGGAACAAGGGCGACGTTCTGGATTCCACGCTTCAGCGACTTGAGGCTGAGATTCCCGCACCGACAGGCAATGTTTCTATCGCCTTCACCGATATCAAGAACTCGACCACCCTATGGGAGATGTATCCGGCTGCAATGAGATCCGCTATCAAGCTGCATAACGAGGTCATGCGTAGACAACTGCGGAGAATAGGCGGATACGAGGTCAAGACTGAAGGTGATGCGTTTATGGTGTCATTCCCGACGGCCACTTCAGCACTTCTTTGGTGCTTTGCTGTCCAGATGTCGTTGCTGGACGTCAATTGGCCTTCCGAAGTCATCAACTCCGTCTCTTGTCAGCCGCTGTATGACAAGGACAACGCTTTGATATTCAAGGGTCTTTCCGTTCGAATGGGTATTCACTATGGCGAAGCGGTCAGCGAGATGGACCCGGTAACCAGGCGTATGGATTACTTCGGACCTATGGTCAACAAGGCCTCGCGTATATCCTCGGTGGCAGACGGAGGTCAGATCACTGTTTCGTCCGACTTCATTTCTGAGATTCAGCGTTGCTTGGAGAATTACCAGGATACAGACAGGAACGGTTCAACCGGATCCGAAGACACGTTCGATGATGACCAGGGCTTCGCGCAGGCGATCCGCAAGGACTTGCGGTCTCTCAGCTCGCAAGGTTTCGAAGTCAAGGAGATGGGAGAGAAGAAGCTGAAGGGCCTAGAAAACCCGGAAGTAGTGTACTCGCTTTACCCACACGCGCTTGCGGGTCGTATTGATCACCACCAGCAACAAGAGGCACGAACCGAGGTGGACAAGCCCGCAATTTTGCAACCTGGCAGCGAGCTGGCCTTTGACACGGAGTCTATCTGGGCTCTCTGGCGCGTCAGCTTGCGTTTGGAGATGCTGTGCAGCTCCCTGGAAAATATTTCCGGCCGGGGCTTACAGCCGCCTGAAACAGAGCTGTTGGAGAGGATGAAGCACCGCGGGGGTGAGGTAACGGAGCGCTTCTTGCTTAACTTCATGGAGCATCAAGTTAGCAGGATAGAGGTGAGTCCACGAGCGACGCTCAGTTCCAGCAATGGATTGGTTAACTAACATGAAAACCAGACTTGCGTTACGACCTTGTCGCTGCGTCATATTGCTATTGGCAACGCTCCTCTGGAACAATTAGAGGACTTGCGAGGGCCTATGAGCGACATTCTCGACCAGGTCGCGAAGCAGATGTCTGAACTTGCGAGGTACAAGGCTTTGTACGGCGAGCTGAGCGACACGGAGCACGGTAGCGACACGGAACAGGAGTAGTGCGGCAAGCGTTCCTTGATTTCATGATCCTCATGCGGATGCATAACATATATAATATACCTAGGCGTAAGACGGCATCCCGTCATCAACAACACTAACACCTGGATACCCGATTCTTTCGAAGGGGGACACGGCGCTCTGATATACTTATTCCATTCCTGTATGATGCGATACGACACCGAAACAGTTCTAGCGAGAAGCGGTATGGCGCCTGCTTTCCGGGTTTGGAGCAAACACCCGTTGGGTTTCATTGGTTCAGGGGTTTAACTCGGGGAGAGGACAATCGTGTTTGCATGAGTCAGAGTCAAGGGAACACGGGAACAGGAAGGAACAGTCCGGGGATTACGGGGGGGACGTGGTATTTTGTTCTTATCGTGTCTGCGTGTGTCTGGAGGGGCATGGAAACGGAGGCAGAGTCACAAAGGGACGGGGGGGTCTTGATGTTTGGTTTTAGCCACAAAACAAAACAGTGTGTATGCGTAGTATTGGGTGCATGGTACAGAGGCGGCGGGTGGATGGGTTCATTGTAGAATTCCCAAGGTTTGGATCGACGGAGGGACATGGGACTGTGAAACAAGAGGCTCGTTCTTCGGGCAGCCTTGGTAGGATAGTGTCTGCGTTTTGCTGTAGTAAAGAACCGGAGCTCAAGCCACGACGTACAGGTATTGAGCTTTGTGCCTTCCGTTCTGCTATCCTCACTCCACTCTGATCCAAGTGATGTAGCCAGGCGACACTGGAGCAGCTATGCACGGAGGAGAGTTTAAAAGTACTGCTCTAGTGAACATGAATGAAACTTGATTTATCTTCGTGTACAACCAACCGATCATGGTTTGGCATCCTGCTATCTGTACAATCGACAACCACCCATATCATTACGCAGACGCGATGCGCGCACCGGAGCCAACGTCCTTGGTCCGCTTCAGAATCCGGATTCGCGGCTCCATGCGCGGCCCGGCCCACCATCCGCCCGTCAACTTGCGCACCTGATCGCGAACCTGTTTGACAAGCAATCCGCGCCCAAGCACCTTCTCTCCCTCCTCCTCGCTCTCACCGGCCGCCTTGGACCCGGGACGGAGGACCTCGACGCCGGCGTACCCCTGGACGACACCGACAGTCTCCCACTGGCCCCCCTTCACGGATGACGGGTCCTCGGCCAGGACGTAGTCGAAGCGCGACCAAAAGCCCGGGTCAGCAAGAATGGCCTTGTCCTCGGTCTTGTCAAAGGCAAGGACGGGCACGGCGGCGGCAGCCTTGGCGTCGCCGCCGGCGCTGATGCTGGCCTCCAGGGCGCGCAAGTGCGGGTTCTTCGGGAGCCCGGCGGGGTTTTGGCCGAAGAGGGTGACGCCCGTCATGCAGCTCAGCACGTCAGTGTGGACGGCCGTGACGGAGGAGCTGGCGGGGCCGGAGCCGGGCTTGCCGCTGGCGTTGGCACTACCGCTGTCGAGTTTGACGTGGAGCTGATGCAGGGCGTCGCCGCCGGGGTAGTTGAGGGAGGAGAGGAGGAGCATACCCGTGGAGGCGGCGAAGGCGGCGAGTACACTGAGGCAGAGTGCCACGGAAGCGAGGGCGAAGAGCGGGGACTTGGAGCGACGGGCAAAGATGAAGTTCGCGCCCTGCGCGGCGGCGGCGGTCAGGGGCGGGACGGCGTAGAAGATGAAGCGAGCCTCCTTGTGCGGCTGGAGGGAGTAAATCGCGACGAACAGCAAGGGAGGGATGACGAGGCCTCGGGCGGCGCGGGCAGTCCCCGGCTGCGTGAGGGCGAGCGGGATCAGGAGGACTAACGCCAGGGGGTTGACGAGCAGGCGCGGAAGGGCGGAGGTGAAATAGAAGTGCCAGGGGGAGACGCCCCAGTTGGAAGAGGAGCCGAGGACAGCATTGTAGTAGAAGCCCCAGAGCTCGGGCCAGAGGGGCTTCTGCCAGAAGTACGAGTCCAGCGGGATGGAGACGACGAGGGCAACGGCGAAGGACACAGTGAAGGGGCGCAGGAGGCGCGGGATAGTGGTCTGGCCCGTCAGGAGGAGGTAGAGGCCTGTCGTGGCAAGGAGAAGGGCAACCTCGGAGCGGAAGATGGCAGCAGCGAAGACGAGGAGGGAGATGGCGACGCGCTGGCGCGGGGACCATGACTGCGGATTGGGATGGGGGAGCAGGTTTGCTGAGGAGAGTGTTGCTGGAGACGTGTTAGTAGTCATCTCGACAGAAGGGAACACCGAGAATTAGTTGGGTAAGAAAAGCAGACTTACTCAACGCAAAAGCAAACATGTTGGGCAAAGTCCGCGACGCGTAAAAGACGACGTGGAACTGGCTCGCCAGCAGCAGAACCCACCACCTGCTCACCCCATCCCCGAGCCCCTTGGCCAGGCTACGGGCGAAGACGACCAGGGCAGCGGCATTGGCAAGGCCCAGCAGCGCGCGGACGACGAGCTGGGCGTTGGCAAAGCCGCCGAGGTTGACGATAGGCCCGCCGATGCCCGCAAGCAGAACGGGACCGACGAAGGTGCGGGGCACAGCACCGGGGAAGTCGAAGTGGTCGTAGGTGGCGCGCAGGCGGGAGGCGATGTCGCGGGTCGGGGTGCCATAGACGAGGACGTCGTGGGCGGCCTGGATGTTGAAGGACTCTTCCACCTTGGTGTCCGGGGCGAGAAGTAGGTGGAAGGCGATGAGGGCGGGGATGAGGCCCAGGAGGAGGATATCTGTGGTGTTGTAGTGTTAGTCCGGTCTGATATTGAACAGCTCCAAATGAGAGTTGATACCTAGTAGCTTCATTGGAAGAGGCGTCAAGGGGAGTCTCGATGAGAGTGCAGAGGGGAAAAACAGAAAGGACTCTGGGAAATCAAGCGTTTATCTCATTTCTGATTTATGGGGAGTCACCAAGAAGAAAAAAGAGTCCAAGTTGTGAAACGATTTGCCCTGTGCTTCATCGCATTGGCATCAATGGGAACTTCACGACTTCGCTCTTTCTCAATTTTGTTAAAGCAAGTGAAAGTGTAAGCTGTCGTCTCGCACCTACCCTTAGAAGCTCTGAGTGTCCGTGCACGGTCTCGCACTCTAGCCTGCACCTGCTAGCAACGGCAGCTGTGGACAGTTCGTACCTGCCTTAGCAGGGATCTTCGGAACGGATCAATCCAAGCTCCCCCGCCATCCTTCCAGCAACGGGTCAGCAACAGCTCTGGACAGCGCAGCGCGAACACTATCACCACCTGGCTCTAAATCCCACCCAGGCCTACAAGTAGCTGGCCGAACCATCACCCCTTACCCCACGATCGCAAGCAACAACCCGCTCTTATTTCTTCGTGCGCGCCGGTCCATGCCGACACAACCGTCAAGATGTACATTCTAGGAAACTTTCTCTACAGTATGTCCCATCTTTCAGCTCTCTGCAGCGCAACTCGGTACTGACCAAAGCCTCCCTCCTAGTTGCTGTCCTCCTCATCAACGCCATTGCCGTCCTCTCCGAAGATCGCTTCCTTGCGCGCAGTACGAAATGCCCCCCTATCTCGATAGCCTCGCTCCCTGCTCTCCTAGCAACGGATTCGCGAACGCGCATTAGTGGACCGGACTGACAAGGAAACCGAAATAGTCAACCTCTCCCCCTCATCCTATGACCCAGCCTTTGGCGCAAGCGCCGATGCGAGCGTCAAGGCCAAGATCATTAACTTGATTGCCAGTGTACGGACCCTTATGAGAAGTACGTGCATCACCCAGTCCGCCTCGGCCTGCCCAGCTTCTCCGATACTAGGCACTGACGCCCCTTGCAGTACCGTTAATAGCGATCAACACCCTCATTATCTTGTATGAGGTCATCCTTGGATGAAACCGAGATAGAGGGCGGAGCTGCCTTTTTGTATCATACGACTTGGAGCCTTTTAAAGCATGGCATCATGGTAACGAACCGGCGTTGGGAATGAAAGCGGGTGGATTTGGTCGTCGGAGGGTACGAGCGTCCACGAAAAAGAAAAGAGACTACAGGCAACTTGGTAGAGCCCAACGACGTAATGTAAAGATATGGGACAGGGGGAAATGCTTCGATTATTCAAACCCAAAACCTGGCTCTATGAAGCGTTTCAGCTTTCGGTCTTCAGTGCTATCGGTCATCGGCGATGTCTTGCGCTATCGTACAGTCCGACATCATGATGTCGGGGGAAGCAACGCTCAAGATGCCATCATCACACGTGTCCCTGTTCGCCCTCATTAGGTGAAAAAAATATTATCCAAGCAACCGCACCATGCTCGGGTATCTGCTCGCGCCCAGCGTCATCATCCACTATTTCCCGCGAAACTCTTCAAGTAACTGGCCTCAGCTTGCGCCAGGGCAAGCCATGAACTTTGTCCATCGTACAGAACTCCTCCATCTCGACTCCTTTTTTTGATATATGTACGAAATAAACCACCTCAGGAAATCATCAAAAATGCTCGTGTGCTGATCATGACAGCAAGTTGCCGCTCTTCTTTCTGCCGAGGTTGAAACTGAACCGCTCCCTCAACTCCTTGGGCTTGTCCGGCTGGTTTGCCGACCCCTCGGAGCCGTTGTGTCCGTTCTCTGATGGCTGATGCGATTCGCCTTTGTCCTTGTCCTTGCTGAGGAACGCAAAACTCTTCCGACTCATCGACTTACTTGCCCGGCTTGATCGGTTGAGGAAACTTGTTGTGGCTGACGGTTCTTTCTTCTTGGGATCTTCCTTCTTCGAGTCCTCCTCTTCTGCTGACTTCTTGCTAGCTTCAATGGCTTTGCGCAGCTCTTCCTGTTCTTGCATATGTGCATTTCTCCTTCTGGCCATGGTCTCTCGCCGTTGCTTTTCTTCCTGCTTGGCCTTATCCTTTTCGGCCTGCTTTCGGGCCTTTTCTGCAGCCTCTTGCTCCTTCTTCTCGCGCTTCTTCTCGTCCTTCGACTTTTCCATTTTCGCTGCTGTGTTAGATCTGGCAAGACCTGACGGAATCGAAGGCACGGCAGGAGTGACAGGCGTGGGTGGGACTGGAGGAACAGTCTCAGATGGCGCAGCGTCCACCTTGCCCGGCGCTGATTGAACGTGAGCGAGACTAGGCATCGGATCACGCTCCTCCACCGGACTGACAGGCTGGGTGAACTGCTTAGAGAGTGGTGCTGTGCCATTCGGCTGGCCGTTCTCATGGGCAATGTTCGCGGCTTCACTGGCAATTTTGACCTCTTCCAAGCCCTCGGCCTCCATCTCAGTCTGCACTTTTTCGAATGTGGTTTCTTGGTAGAAGAGAACATATGCACAGGCCTGTCCGGGCTTGTCACCAAAGAAGTTGCGTACGAAGTGCTTGTCGACCGGCTCCACCATCTCGTCATCGAAAAGGACCCAGCCCCGATCCTTGGTTTTAATGACCGACACGTAGTGTCCATGGTAGGCATTATTCCCAATGTGTACAACGACTGCGTACAACTCGTAAAGTCGGTCGGGATCCTCGGTGTCGTCGGTGGTGTTGAACATGCGCAAGTGGTAGGGGTATACGACGCGATGAAAGAGCTTCTGCAATCGACTGTAATCCTCGGTGTACTTGAACCGCTTCAGATGCAGAGCCATAACCTTGGGTAACCGCTTAATCTTCATTCGCTTTTCAGCCTCCTGAAGCCCTCCACAATGGTCACAGTGGAACTTGTTGCGTTCGCACAGCATTTCCTCGGCAGAGAATTTGCGTAGACACGATGTAACTGACGAGTGCTCCTCCAAGTCGATGGACAAGTCCAAGAATGTCTCATCTCTTTGCGAAGCCGTTTCGCAGGTAAGGCACCTCGTTTCCGACGTTAACACGCCCTCAAAAATGTCGTGGACCCAACCAGTTCCGGGAGAACCCAAACCGTTGACTGGGCGATTGATAAGGTTCGCGGCCCCGAGAGCGTTCTCCACAGACTGAACCAGACCGTCTTTGTTCTCGGCCTCTCGCTCTTGGATTCGTTTGGCATTTGCCTCGACGTTGGAAATGACGTCGTTTAGCACAAGGCCATAAAATTCGTGAGCATCCTGGTGCATTGAGTTCCGGAACATCTCGTTGTCTCGCTTGAATATTTCGAGAAATCGCTGTGGACTCAGCACGCCCGTCCTGGTGTTGCTCTCGATAAGGGCCTGGAAAATGTCCTTGAGGCCGGTAAAAGTGCACTCCTCCATGCCATATGCGGACGGGTTCTCTTGCGCCAGTTCCAGAATCGGGCCCTTGATCATGGCTTGCTTCTTCTTGTATTCCGGCGAATCTGGCTTATCTTCGGGTCGTGTGCCAGGCGCCCCGGGAGGAGACATTCCCGCAGTAATGGCCTGTCTGCGCTTCATCGACTCTGAGGCACTCAGGCCTTTTTGTTTCGCTCCAGCCGCGTTTGGGGGGTCTTTCGCAACTGGCGGTCGGATCGTCACGTTGACCTTGGGACGGGTCCCGTTCGGGGTATCGGTGGGCGATAGGGGAGGGTACTTGATAACATGGTCTCGAAAGGATTCGGAGTAGAAGAGTGCCTGAACAATCGAGTTGCAATAGCTGCGAAATATCAGCAGAGGTGACCGGACGTGGGCGAGGGCGTCGCATACCAAGTATTGCCAAACTTCGCGGTTGATCAGCATTTGTTGTCTCGGGAAATGTGGGTGTAGGACCCGGTGGGGTATGGGGACTTACATTCTCGAGGCCGAAGAACTTGTCAGTACCATCTTCCCTCAATGGGCCGGCATTTTGCAGCATCTTCTCCAGGGGAGTCAGCTCCGGTGGTGGCTCTTCCTTGCCGGCCTTCTTGTTCGGTGCATCTTTGCTCGCTTGGCCGTTTGTGGATGTCTGGACTCGCAGGCTCTGTCAGCAACGAAGTCGCGCAGGCGGCAGAAGAGTGTGGACGAGAATAGTATCCATCTGAGAACCCCAGAAGACGGAGCGCGTGGTTGAGAGGATATCGACGTACACTTCCCGCATTCTTGACTTTTTTGAAGAAGCTAGACATGTTGCCGGCTTCTCAAAGTTGGTCTTGGGGGTCTAGGCGGGATCGGGTCGTCGTAGATAGTATCTGCGCGAGACAAGCTCACGGCGGCTGAGCAGAGGGAGCGACGTCTAACATGCGACGGGCAATTGGGCTCGTGATCGGTGATAGCGGTTCAAGTAGACTACGGGGAGGGGGGATGTCGTGTATTCTGGCGGATTCGAGCGATGCGCGCGACTGTGGCGCAGAAGAGTAGGGGTCGTTCCCTCGGGGATTCGGCCGAAGATTGGTGGTCTGTGGAGGAAGAGGAGGAGGGACGATAAGGCAGAGAGACGGAGGGATGTCAGGGGAGATGCGATGTGAACGGAGGTAGAAGCAGCATTTGCCAGAAAAGACAGGCAGTACCAGGCCGTGTTGGCAGCAGAAGAGGGAGGAGAAGTTGGCAATCAGAGTAGACAATGGAGGAAGAAGCAGCAACAGCCGTAGCAGCTGGCCACAACAAGCAGAGGGTGAGAGGGATTTGAAGTCGGGGTCCTGGGGTTGACGGACGGAGGCGAGTTAGGTGGTTTGTGGGTTGGGACAGGCCGGCGCAGGATTGGACAGTGGAAGGCGCGACAGCGTACGGCCAGCGACAGCGTACGGCCAGCGACAGCGTACGGCCAGCGACAGCGTACGGCCAGCAACAGCAGCGACAGGCCGGGCGACAGTAGATGCAAGTACTGCGCGAGGCAGACGGTCGGTGGTACGGGACAGGCGATGGCGGCAGCGACAGCGGCAGCGAGCGAGAGCGACCTGGACGGCGGGCTGGAGGTAGGTACCAATAGAAGGTCACTATTCGACGGTCGCTAGTGGTGGGGGAAGGCCAGGAGGCCCCACCAGAAGCCCACAATCAACGGTGTCAGTGGAGGGAAGGTGGAGGCCGGTGGAAGGAATCGAAGGGTTGCAGCGCACAGAAGGGGGCTAAGTTCGTCCGCGAGTGCAGGGCTAGACAGGCCCGACATGGGGTTTCCGGCCAGGGGTGGCATGGAGGAGTATGGAGCTGCAGTCAGGTACCTCTCTCGCTGAGGTGTTCAGCGTAGAGGGCGGCTTTTTTGTGCTTTTACGGCGTATGCTTCCCACTGATGGGGGGCTTCGTGAGGAGAAGAGTGAGGAGCAGAAAGAGGAGGGGGCAGGACAGGACAGGGTGGACCAGCGCTGACTTGTATCTACCCAGGCACTTTGAGGTAAGTGCTCAAGTTTCAGGTAGCTAGAGACCTACTTAGATACTCGATTGCCTTGGGAGGCTGGTGGCAGGCGACAACGGCGGCGCTTTGAGAGAAACAAACGAAAGACAGCGGCTGAGGCAGAAACACCCGCCGTTCAAGCACATTAGTGCTGCTGGTTGTGGTCGGTCTACGGCTACATTACCGTCCATGCCTCCTGCGAGTTGTCCTGTTGGGACAGGACCAGCCCGGGACGCTGGGGGTGCCTGGCAGCGGTTCGGAGCACCTCAGTCAGCAAGGCAGGTACTGTGCCCCAGGAACCTGAGCTGCAGGTGGTTGGCTGGCTGGCTGGCGAGGCGAAGGGGAGGGACTGGCTGCACTAACAGTTGAGCGATAGCGACCGACGGCTGTCAGATCCCGTCCGGACAACTCGATGTATCTGTACGAGCAGCCCAACGCGATGGTGTGTCAGACGACGCTGACTCTGGGAGATTTCTGGGGGAATTCAGGCCCAGGTGACTTGTTTGTCCAATCCTCCGGGAACTGTGACCTACCTTCCGCCAGGTAAGACAAGCTGCGGCTTGCCCGCCATGTTCACTCCTCGTGGCCTGACCCGACAGACGGATGGCTGATCACATTGGAGCAATATGTCCTGCAGGACGCCAGCGACCCACCGTCGAGATCAGACCTGCCTGTGTACCTTGGGGTCACAGCCTGGGCAGGCAGCCAGAGAGAGACTGGCAGGCAAGCTTAGCCTTCTCACGCATAACAACAGCATGCAGAACACTTCCATGTATGTTCCATCTGTAGGGCGAAATGTTCTGCAAAGGCACTACCTCTTAGGACCAGTTACCCAGGCTGCGCCCATTATTCGTCGAGACCAATTGGATGCTATCTCGTCGGACCCAAGTCCCGACCCCGACCGCCTTACTGCTCAACACGACGTACAGCCAACAAGCCAACAACACGGGAAATGGAAATATCACTACCCTGGCGGCCGGGGGGGGGGGGGGGGGCAGACGAGCTTCACCGACCAAACCCAAAACCAAAACCTGCCAACCGGTGCTGATAGCATCAAAAGTACCCGTGCATGTGGTTCCTCACCCACCTCCCACCCGCGCGCTCTGCTTACCAACATCAAGGCACGGAGCACATAATACCTGGCCTGGCATGCGAGCACCCTGCCACCTCGCTCTCCTCCGCACTTTTACCCACCCCAGACCAGACACCAGTGGCCAGGTGCAGCAGGCCTTGTCGGGTCGGTCACGTACCTACAGGCCCAAGGGTGGGCGTTCCGTTCTCCAGCCTCCAGCATCCAGGGCGCGGAGAGCAAGTTGGGTACGTACCTTTTTCAATTGGTCGATGGTCGACCATGGAACTCGAGCAACCTCCCAGGCGAGAAAGTGGCACTTGTTGATGTCAGATGCGTATCGGTGCACTAACCCGCAGTGGTAGGCTGGTATCTCCGTACCGTACAGAAGTCATCCAGCGGATTTGACGCAGCTTGTCCGAACTTTGAGACAAGGGACGGGCTTCGTCCGCCTGGACATTGACGATGACGAGTCTAGATCAGATACCCGTACCCGTCGCTCAGATTCTTTACGAGCACAAGCATTGAATAAGCCCTCTTTGGGTGTCGGCTGCGTTTGTTCCTCCTGTTGCCGACACGACGGACCGTTTACACGCCGCCGTTTGTTGGAGCTTGTTCGCAGATTCAAGAGTAACACCCAGTAGTCCCTCTCCATTTGTCTCTATTTCGGCTCGCCGCCTCGCCTAAGCTTGTCAAGCTCCCATCCACACACACACACACACACACACACACTCACTCACTACTACAAACATCCGCACCGCTGCTAATTGGGACCCGACGCCAACCTACTTAGCCGAGAGGCCTGTTCTTATTAACCCCATTCAACCAACTTCCATCCAACGGAGCTGGCAGATCTGCGCTTGTCATTCGCTTTTCTTTGACTTTTACGTCAACACATCATGCTCGATGACCCCTAGGCCTCGACAACATACGGACGCCCGTCACGCGTCGCCTTGACCTCCTCGTCCCTCTCCCTCGTCTCTCGTCTGGGGGACCTGCGGCGCCCTGCGGCACAGCAACGACCGCAGCAAGCTAACCTCCCACTACATGGGGGCCAAAAGACGGTCGGCGTGCCTACTACAAAGAGAACTGTCCAAAACAGATGGCTCCGGAAAAGAGCGCCGTGTACGTTGTGGCTGTCCCATCCCGGTCTGTCTCCGAGGTCGTGTGGCCATCTGCTGAACTCACCGTCCAAACACCCAAACAACCATTATCCAAGGGTAACCGGGTCAGATGGGTACCGTTGTTAGTCAGTCAGTTCTTTTCAGTTCTGTTTTCTGGCGACGGAGCCTACTTTAGCCCTACTATTATGCAGCATGTCAAAGCTGGCCCGACGCCTTACCCACGCTTAACTGCGGAATCGGGCAGGATGGCGCTCTCCTTGCTTTTCTATTTGGTGGGAAAAGACATCCGTTGGCTTTCGCTTCGCATACGCCGTCTACGAACCACTCCACGACAGGCCAGGCCGGGGACTCTAGCTGCCGACATCTAGCACCCCGTTCGCACTTCTCTCCACACCCCGGACACCAGAGGCGCACACCCTGAGTCGTAGGTGTTGCAGGCTCCGTTGTCGATGACGATCGATGAGACGGACATCGTCCAGAACAGGCACCCTGCGACTGCGTCTTGACACGGTCAGCCACCTTGGCCAACAGGAACCCCGATTTCCCCGTTCTTCGACGGATTGCGGTCCTCTGCCTCCTCGTTCCCCATTGCCATTCTTGTGGGTTGCCGCCGCAAGACCGTGCGCTTCACAACAGGGCATGGCATGGCGTGGCGCCTCCTCACTCAGACAAGGTCCCTCTCTTTTCAGGGTTGGGAGTTGCAATTCGACGCAACGTAACGCAACCAAACCCGCCTTACCTGAAGATAGCAAATTCACTGCAACGAGAGGGGACGCACACCACCAATTAGCAACAACAAACCAAAACCAAACAACCCGTCCATGGGTGGCCACCGGCGCGACTGGCCAACCTGTCAGGTCAGGCCAGACCACACCACAACCCCCCCGGCCGTGCCTCTCCGCCCCGTTGGATCCCTTGGTGCGGTGCCGCCACCTCCCAACGACATGTTGCATCCAAGTTGGTAGAGGAGAACAACTCGTCGACGCTACTGGCTCGATTTCGTCTCTAAATGCCCAAGGGCTACGACGCTGTGACCTTCATCCAGGCTGCTGGTCCCAAGCCCATTCGTCGATTCACTTCCCGCCCTTATTCGGTCCATCTTAAGACATGCCTCCCGCCTTCCCCCCTCCTTCGACGCCCCAAGTCTTTTCACAAAACCTAACAGTGGAGAGGCACTCGGTCGATCTGTTGCTATTCGCCTCCCCTTGTCCCAGCATGTCCCTCCCACCTGGCCTGGGGAACGCTATTGCGGGGAATATCCGCTCGCTCGCTCTCACACAATGTGCCCAATTCATCCCTACCAATCGCGACCACAGCCATTGGCTTCATCGCTGCGTCTTGGTCGCATCCATGTCCGATCGAAACGGGTTTATCATGGCTCATCCTGAGCGACGCTATGGCAAACCATCAGCTCCTCAACATGTCCGCTGTGAGACAAGTATCATCCATGGACAGGCAACTCCTCTGCCAAAGCCCCGCTTCGCTCTGACCGCAGAATGGAAAAACGCGGGAGACAGAGAAGGCAGATTTTACCGCAGGACCCAGAGGATGATTTGACAGCCTTCGGGAAACAAGGACCGAGAGAGGTACAGAAACGCCCAAAGCAAGCCACCCATCCTCCTTCGGCTCGGGGTATTCTGCTGTCGTGCCTCGCTCGTGGCTCGTGGCGCACCTTGGCTCACGTCTTGGCCAAACCAGGCCCGCCCCAACTTGTGCCCCAATCCAGCGACCGACAGTCAGCGCACTGCCTGAATCACCCGCACTCCTTCGCCAACCCGCAGGCACACCAACGCCTTCTGGTAGGCCAGCGCCCCTCCACGCGCCTCCCTTGCCGGCCCGATTCCTACGAACTTCTGGAAGAAACGAACGTCATGCTCTGCATCCCTCGGTGCCGTCTTTCACCCACTACCGCCCAGCGACCACACTGTACTATGCCGAAATGGCTACGACTGAACGTTCCTTTGCGTCCCACGACATTTCCACAAACCCTCTTGAGGTTGCCAAGCGAACCCAACTGCCCTCCTGTTACCAATGTTGAAAGAGCGCAGGCACCGGGGTTCTAACGGTCGTTGAAGTCCCCTCTTTTTCCTCCGTCGGGAGGCAAAAGTGTTGCCCGGTTTCCGGCTCCTCCCAACAACCGGAATCCTGCCCGCCTGCCTTAGCCTTAGTTCGGACGGGACCGACCCAGGTCGCCTGGAGCTGCTGCTGCTGGAAAGCTGGGGACAGCTGCAAGGTGGGTAGGAGGGAAACCGCTCCGGCGTCGCCGACTGACGGGATAGGTTGGAGCTCGTTGCACACCTACTTCTGCCATAGTTTGTATGCCCGCCATCGAAGCTAATGCATTCAGATTGTGTGGTGCGACACGTTGAATTTCGAAGAAAAATTCGGCAGCTGTCTTTCTCGCCAGGCGCACACATTTGAACCGCATCGATTGCTGCTTTCCTCAACACCTCCCCTCTTTTCTCTGGAAGTCTAGCACGGAGCAGAGGCCGGAGGGGCATTAGATACGGCAAATGCCGGTGTATATTCGGCATCTCTCTTTGGCTTCTTACAGCCTCATTCGTCTTTCTCTCCACGTTCACCAGTATCATCCTTGATTCACCATGTTCGAGTTGAACATTCCTGTAGATGAGGGGCACTTAGGGACGAGAGCTAAGGTAAATTCCAGCTTGTTCCCGTAGATCCCCCGCGCGCCTTCAGCAACATGGAACACTGCTAGCATCGAAGCTTAACCTTGCCGGACACATGGAAAGGGACATTTGACAGCAAGGCTGTCTTGGAGAACTCGGGAAGGCACACCCAGTCGTCCAGCGGCAGCGGGCCTAAGACTGTTCGACGAAGCTCTGGTCAGCCAGACTGAAGGCAGTGGTCGCTGCCGTAGGTCATGGCGGTCTCGGTCCACGTTGTCTCGGGCTTTTCTCGGGACCCTCAGAGATGGAGATATCAGTGCCCGTGGATATTTCGAGAGGCTCCTCCGTGAAAGCAACAAGCCGCAGCGCCTCTGGTCGCCATTACGACCCTATTGGCCACGAAAATCCACGGTTTTAAGCACGCACGGGACACAGAAGAACGCCACGGCTTGCCTATGAGGAAACTCACAGCAGCGGGGAAACTGTAACAGCGGCGACACAACGCGATGGATGTACCCATAACTTTTATGGCGCCGACTGCTTCGTCAGAACGATGGAAACCTTGATAGTCTCCATAATGGTCATCGGCCGGGATTCCGAACATTGTCATGGCGAACCAACACGGCGCTTACTGCTCCATTGGGGCGTTCGCTGGAACCTCGACAGCAGCTTTGGCATGGAGACTAGTCTAGACTTCAAACTGCCTCTGGGACCAAAGACATTCATTTGTCACGTCCATTAGGCTTTGGTTCGACTAAACACGCCTAGTAGTACATGTGGTGAAACTAAGGAAAGTCTTCCGGCATGAGTGATAACCTTCTGCGTCCCTCCTTGTCTCCCCACGTCTTTGCGATTCTCGAGACACATCTTTCACTCTGATAACGAACCCACGCTACGCCGATGCATCTTCTACGCCCCTGTTACTAATGTCTCGTTTATTTCTTCTCAGCCGGCGGCGCGGCTCCTCCGGTGGTCGGGAGCCCCATGAAAATCTTGAAGTAGTCCTGGGTGAGGGTCAGTTTTTACAGTCCTATAAGCTTCAGCACACATGGGTCATCACTTACGTAGATCATCCACTGGAGACCAGTCAGGGTACCAATCATGACGATACGGACGGGAAGACCGTTCCAGAGACCCGTGAAGCCAATATCCTTGTAGATTCTGCTCATGGCGGCGCCGAACGCCTCTCCGTGCTCGCGGTTGGCGTTGAGCTTGCTGACCATGACATCGGCGGGGTGAGAGACGATGGCGCAGAGGATACCGGCGAGATATCCACCTACGAAAGACACACCAGTCTGGGCAGCCTTGCTGTAGTCATTCTTCTCACCGGGGAGGCGGTCGTAGATCATCTCAACGATGGTCTCGAAGGACGCAAACTTCATCATGGTGTAGGGGATCTGGCGACCCCAGAGCGGGTAGAGACCCTTGTAGAGACCGCCCCATCCCTCCTTGGCCGTCACCTTGCTGATGCCGTCGAGGGTGCCCTTGTAGGGGGAGGGGATACCGCCCTGCATTCGAACCTTGACGGCCTCGAAGGGGCAGAGGGCGATGTCGGCGAGGAACTCAGCCGAGGCGGAGGCGGTCAGATACAGCACAGTCTTGTACTTCTGGGCGTTTTCGGGCCCGGCCAGGTCCGAGTAGGTCTTCTTGAAGTATTCATACCTGTATTTGGTTACTTGCTTTGAACTTTTGAATGGGTAGAGTGAGAGGGACACAGTAACCGTACCAGCCGTATTTGAAGGCGCCTTGCGCCGAGTATCCCCAGAAGGTTGGGCCCCAGCCGGTCATGATGCCGCGAAAGCCCTCTTTCCGGAAGATGAGGCCCCAGGCCTGGAAGTTTCCCTTATACAGCTTGGAGTCGATCTGGCGCCGCACTTTGACGAGATCAAGGGGGGTCACGGCGGTATGCGTCAGGCCCTGCCTCCAGTGTTAGTCGCCGTGTGAATGCCAAATGTCTGGTCCTGCGAAAGCACCCACGCAAGCCAGCATGCCGCCGATGGTGCAGGCAGCATAGTATTTTCCCGAGTACAGCTCGATCTTGCCGGTCTTGGCCTGGGCCTTCGCGCTGGCCTTCTCGAATTCGGCCGTCGCCTCGGCGCTGAGATTCTGCACCTTGCCCTTGACATCGTCAACGGTGGAGAAGGCGCCGTACAGCTCCGGGCGGGCCTGGTAGCGCGAGGGCCGGGGCTTGGGTCCATTGGATTGGGGCGCGGCGGCCAGCGGAGAGGCGAAGCAACCCTTAAGGGTGTCTTGTCTGGGGTAGAGGAACGACATGATCAGGTAAGGACGCTTGTTCGTCTACACCAATGACCAATTGAGCTGTCTATCTGTCGAGCTGTCAGCTAGTATATTTGAATTGCCCCGTGCGATAAGCTCGGGGGAGCACAATTGAGTTTCCCGATGTAGGTTGATGCCACAGAATGAAGCATACGAGAACTGCAATATCTCCTTGAGATGGAAGCTGGGCGGGGAACAGGTGGAGGGAATTGGTCTCGCACGAACTGGGGGGACGAAGACGTCTCCTCGCTGCAGAATGCGGAAGAGAGCGCCAAAGGTCTCAGAGTCACGCGAACTGCCGCTTGCAGCTCAGTGTGAAATGTCTCGAATAGGTAGACTTACACGGATGAATACCCCTTGCAGCTGCGGGATAGGCCAGAAGGAATGAAAGCAACGCAGGAGAACCGAATGCTCCGACGGATCGTAAGGGAGATGAGGTAAGGTAGGAGGTTGAAATGAAGCAGGTTTATTCGATCAAGGTAGATACGGCAGATATTTGGGGGAAGGACGGATACGAGGCGGGATTGGCCGGGTGGTCGGTCGGCTAGGAGCCAGTCACCTTAAGGTCGAGTGAAGGTCGAAGGTACAACCTCCTCTTGTTAAGTCCGACTATGGGAGCTCGCTCCATATCTGACCGCGGGGCCTCAATATCGACGTCTTACCCAGGCATGGTGGTAAGCGAGTATACCATTGTCATACACGGTAACCAGACGCCGCCACTCACTAAGTTTTCTTACCATATCGAAAGGGCCAAAAGCGGTAGCAAGCTGGGATTCTTAGGTGATGGATACCTAGCTCCCACAGGACAAGAGTAGAGCTTACGCGCCATTTACAAGATACTTACCACAGAGTGAACAGTTGCGGTGCAATAGTGACATCACAGCGGGAGACCTAGGGATACCGATAAGACAGCTAGCTGGCTTATCGCGATCGAGCTTGTACGGATACAGGAGCCACTTATAACCGTTAAGTCCGGCTGGGAAAGCTGTCGAAGATGAGATTCAACCTTGAAATGGGCTCTCCTACCGATTTTCCCCGACATCAGGGAGGAGAAATCCTAAATTTCATTGCGGCTTTGTTATTTTAACAGCTGTGTATTCTCCTCAATCAGGTGCCCCTGAGTACCTCTGCGACGGCCATGCGTACCAGTGTCGTTACATCTATCATGCCACCACCAGTGATGTCCCCAGTTTTCAGAAGGCATCCCGCTGTGGAACTCTCACCTCGGTGAAGATGGGGCGCTAGCTAGCCCGTGCCCAGGGGCTGAAAAAGCAAGTGCTCGACCACCCCACCCCGAGCGACTTCACACGGCGTTCTGGGCCCCCGAAACCTTACCGCCCGCCGCCGCCGCCGGTCGCCTGTTTGAAAAAATCACCCACTGTCACCAGCCCTGTCGACACCGCCCCTCAAGACCCCGCGATAACTACCACCAACCGCACGGCATACCTACGACATCCCCAGGCTCTTCTCTCTACCTCCGGTTACATCGATTAATTGAAACTTTCTAGTCTAATTGCAGCAATGGCGGCCCTGGCTTCCAACCCCGCGACGGCCTCGCAGCCCAGCGACTCCTCCTCTTCGACGCCCTACGTCTCGAAATGGTCCTCGCGCTACCGCGGCGTGCGTCTCGGCTGCCCACATTGACTTTCTTGTCCTGTATTAGTTAGTCGTCGCTAACATGACCTCTCCAAAACCAGGCGACGGTAGAAGACCTTGACCCCCCGGCCGCTCTCTCCTTCACTCCTAACGACCCCATCTCCGCCGCCCTCCTCTCCGCCTTCGAGCGCGACTACACCCACCTGACCGTCGTCGACGCCCACCGCGCCCTCGTCGGCTACCTCGCTATTCCGCACCTCCAGGCTCTCCTCGATGCCGGCAAGGTCGTCCCCTCCGACCCCCTGTCCAAAGCCATGGTCCGCTTCCAGCGCAAGGGCCGCAAGTACCGCGTCATCACCATGCAGACCCCGCTCGAGGAGCTCGAGGCCTTCTTCGAGGGCGACGGTGTCGAGGGCCGCAAGAGCCACTTCGCCGTCATCACAGACGAAAAGAGGCGCTTCGTCCTGGGCGTCGCGACGGTGCAGGACCTGGAGGAGTTTGTCAAGAGGAGGCCAGCTTAAGAAGAGCCGGCCTGGTTCGGGTTAAGTGGGGACAATGTCGGCTGCGTTTGGAATTCGCAGGTCGGGTCAGTGGAGGTCTGGAAAGATTTATACCCAGAGACAGTGGGTGATCACATGGGCCTCACGGAGGCTACGAATGGAAATAGTAGACGGTGGGCTGCATCAACTCAGGCGTTGGCGGTTCGGCACGAACCGGGGAAAGCATTGGGACCACGGCTGGGAGGCAGACGATTCAACACAGTTCTGTCGTCAATGGCACGTTACTTTTCACTTTTACAGGTCATCCTGGCGCAGCAGGAGTTCCGAGACGGCGCAGTTGCTCTTTATACTCTCAATTTTGCTATTCGTGGGAGGACGTAATTATATTGCCCAACGGCATCATCTCCAACGACCAAAAAGCCACCCTTTACGTGTGTCGTAGAGCCCACCACCAAAATGCCCCCCCGACCCTTCGTCCAAACGGAAAGAACAAGGAAATCATATCGCTGAATTCGCTCGTCTAAGGAAGCCAGTCGTATACCAGGCGGACCTCGACCCTCTTGTCGCCCTTTTGAATGACGAGGTTGCGCGCGTACCGGCGCTCGCCGTTGATGGTCTGGAAGCCCCAAATCTGCGAGGCGGTCCAGCCGTTGTCGATGCTCTCGACGTGGCTGTAGATGTGGCTCTTTCCGTCGGGACCGGTGGCCTCGGCGTCGCCCTCAAGCCAGGGCTCCTTGCCGTTCTTGAGCCACTCATCCTCGATCTCGGCGGCGGCGATGTACTTGCTCTGGCCGCGGACGCTGCCGAAGAGCCAGTCCGAGTGCTCACGCCACTCCATGTCTAGGCAGCGCTTCTCCGAGGTGCCCTTGAGGCCGCCGGTGGCGTACTGGTCGATATCGATGTGCGTGACGGGCCTGTCGCCGCTGCCTGGGGGCGAGGGCGCCGCCTGGTATTGCTTCACGTCGAGGGTTACAGTCGCCAGGCCGACGGCCTTGCGTGTCATCCAACCGATGCCCTGGAGGGCGAGGGCGGGCTCGGTAGAGTCGGACAGGGTCTTGTTCTGTTTTGTGGAGTAATGTTAGTCTACGATTATACCTCGCTGTGTCAAAAGATGAGGTTAAACTAGAGATACACGTACCATGACCCACTTGCCGTTGAGGTCCCCGATTGTCTTGTTGGGAGGAGCAGCCATTGTGTCTTGATGTTTGTCGCCTGTGTGTTGGTGCGATGTGGCAGGTGTTGGCGACGATGTCGACGTGGGGTAAATAAAGCTGCGGTGAGCTTTCGGAGTGCGCGGGAGCGAAGGTTGTAGGTGAGTGGTGTGAGTGAGGTGGGTTGCAAGGACCAAGCAGAATGCAATTTACTCCCCGAGGCAGATAGTTGTTAGCTCGCCGAGCTGGATTGATGGCAGGTCAAGCAATCACTGCAGACAGGTGAAGACGCCGCTTTTGTGTTTGCTAAACGGTTGAGTGACGTGGATTCAAGACTCCGGCCGGGAAGCAAAGCAACGCACCCGATGCCACAGACTTTATACGCAGGCAGGTACGGCCGTCACTCGATCCAAGTACAGGCGTGCCATGACTGGTAGGCCACGAGGGAAGGAAGCGGGCCGGAGGGGGACCCGGAGGGGCGAATGGGGGGAGCGGCAAGGGACAGCCAGCGACCCCTCCAGTGTCCCTCCTGTCACATGAAGCTCTTGTTCACAGGATCTCCCCGAGCGAAGGGGACGACTGGATTGGCCCGAGGCTCGCAACCCTTTTCCTAAATACTTGTTCTGTGGTTCCCGAAACCCCGGGAAGGGAAACGTAATTTGCTTTGTCTATTGGTGTCTTTCCCGACCACCTCGACTTACACCATTTGTCGCTGACCTCAACCCGGCAACTGCAGAAGAACGCCATCTCATCTGTCGTCCTGACTAATCCTTTGAGGTTTGTGGGAAACAAATAATCCAAAAAGGACCAATTCGAATGCACGCTCCCCAATTCGCACTCGGCTATCTTGGCCGGTTCAACTTGCGGGGAAACGTTGCAACCCGATGACCCCGACGACACCAAGACGCATCACAGCCTGGACCGACTTTCCCAAATAGGCAGCCGAGACATGCAACAATGGATCAGACACGCAGTTCCGAGGCTGAGGCGGCCGTGCGAAGGGCAGAATAAAACGGTCGTCTCTTTCGCTTCTGACGCAGTAAGCAAGCACCCGCCCAAGGTACCTCACCCAACCAGCCAGCCAACTCACCTTTACCCCTTCCTTAGTCTGTTCCCTAAAGCAAGGCACATCACTCTTGTTTCCTGCATCTCTCCGCCTACCTGACCTTGGTATAGATGCACATGCGCACACCCTCAGAAACCGACTCTTCCAATGGCAGATGACCTACCACGAACTCCGACCCCCCTTCTCCGTCCCGTCTTGCTAGCGGTTAATCACAGCAGCTTTCGGCAGAGTTTCCCATCAATCTTGCAGCTTGCCGTACGGGAGGCGGGCGTTCGCAGATTAGACAGGACATCTGATGCCGTTTTACACGCTGGCGATGCTCGTGGGCCCGGGCCGAGCTGGATACTTTTTTGAGTCGCGCACCTCGGCTCTTGCAGATACCACGCTTCCAGATCTGCTCGCCAAGACGGCGTCTAATGATCCTAACTGAACCCGCAGACCACGGCACTTCATAAGCGTGGGGGCAGGAAAGGGAAACAAAAAGTTCAGCTCGCTCGATGTCCACCCGTCTTACTTCTTCTGTACAACCCCAAAGCCCTCTCCTCGCCTCCGGTAGACGGCCTCGTCCAACACACCACAAACCGCCTCTCCCATCCCGCTGCGGCCTAATGCATTAGAAGTTGGTTGCACCGCAGACATTGACAGCTCGCACAGCTTTCCCGCCTCGCCAGCCTCGTTCGCGTGTCGCCTAGCAAGCCGGGACGCTAGCGAAGAGCTGCGCTGATTTGGTTTCTTTGAATCAAACCAACGAAAACGCTCCATACAGCTTCGAGAAGCAGCACAAGCATCTTCTTTCTTGCGGCGGGGCCAAGTTCCAGCTTCAGACTGGTAGCTGCGCTGCTGCGGGAAGCAGGAGCACCCCAGCTCGACCCGGGCCAAGAAGAATAGAGCTGTCGCGAGGGCCGCAACGAGGCCACATGTGAGCTCCAAATGTTTCAACAACGAACCCGGCAGGCACCCCCCTGTCTCTGCTCTAAGAAGCCGTTGCTACGTCGCATTTCCAACACTGTCAACATGACACCCGACGAATCGCTGGGCACCGACGCTTCCTGCTTCTTGCCTAACTTTATTGTAGATTACTACCTCGGAAATGTGCCAATATACGTGGCCGGAGCTACAGAAGAGGAATAGAAGGAAAAGGATATCTTGGTGGTACAATGCCCCGGCTCCCCGCCATCGGCTCCCGGATGCTTTCTTTCGCAAACATAGGGGCTCAAACAAACGACCCAACTGATATCATGACGCTCCGGCGCCGCCGTTCTGAATCGTCGAACCCGGCCGCAAGATTTACTTCACCCGCACGCTTTTTATGCTTCTAGTTCGTCCCGTCACGGCCACCAGTTCATCTTTTTGTAGCTCTCAATCACTTCCTCGATCAGGTCCTTGGTGAGTTTCGGCTTTTCGTACTGGAACCCGACGACCTGCTCCAGGCGGCTGCCGTCCATACTCAAGTCCGTGTCCTTGAGCAGTTCCTTCTCCATAAATGGTGTTAAGGGCCCCGGCCGCGCGATGCCCGCCTTCTCGAGCAGCTCGGCCCACGGGCCCATGAGCTCGTCGTTGACGTCGTCGACGACGCTGTCCATGTTGAGGCGCGCAAAGGTGCTGATCAGCTGTCCCTGGAATCCCGTCTCGATCTTGAAAACCTCGCCGATGATTTCGGCCATGACACCCTGCGTGGTGATGCCCTTGTCGACGACGTTGAACGTGGGCACCTGGCCCATGCTCTTTGGGTCCCATTTCGCCTTGCCGGCGTCGTACCACGTCGTGATCGCCCAAAGTGCTCGCACAGCGTCTGAGATGTGTACTGTGTTCGTCCGGAGGCCCTTGTCCCACAGCCACTTCATTTCGCTCTCGAGATACTGATAGACACGGGCCATGCACAGCCCCGTTGCGACCCATTGCGAGGCGTAGGGTCCGTAAACGTGTGCTAAACGGACGATGATGAGGTTCAGACTAGTGGAAGGGAGCTTCAGTCAGCGTCAAGGGAACGTGGCATTGGCGCCCAGGCAGGGCTCAAAATTCGCGAGGGTTTCCCGACAGCGCGCCCGGGACGGTGTGGAAAACGTACCCCTCGATCTTTGCCAGCTCCTCCTCGGCCTGCAGCTTGTAGACGGCAATTTTGCTCCAGGGCTTCAGCTTGTCGCCTTCCTTGCTCGGAGACGAGTCGGGCTTGTAGACCATGCCGGTGCTGAGCTCGATGAAGGCCTTCACCTTGCGCTTAGCGGCCTCCTTACCGACAGCAAGCGACAGGCCGAGGGAGCGCAGCTTGTAGACCTCATCCTCTTGCGAATATCTCGTCTCACCGCCGCAATTGAAGACGTAGTCCCACTGCTTGCCGTCGGGGCGGTCGAATATCTTGCCTAGAGCTTCTGCACGGGACGAAAGAAAAAGCAAAAATGTCAGCCAAGGCACGGGATTAGTGTGGATTGGCCGGGGGTGGCTGCTGTTTCTGTTGTCGTGTTCCGGTCGCAGAGGGGAAAAGGTGCGGTAGAAAAGGAAGGACTTTGGAAGGGATCGGTTCGTGGATTCGTTCGAGTGACTTACGTTCTCTGCTTGCATCCGCCTGCATGAACTTGCTGCCGGCGCAGGCGTCCTGGAACTCCGGGGCGAGCCATGCCAGTTGGGGCAGGGCCTTGTCGACGACGCGGACCTCTGATGCGAGGTTGTTCTCGTGGATGTGGAGGGCGAGGAAGCGGCCGATGTAGCCTAGCCCCCCAATGATCAGGACTGAGGGTTTCTCGGCCATGGTGAGGAGGGGGTTGTTGGCGGAGGGTATTCGAGCGGGTGCGTGGTTGTGTCGTCAGGAGGAAAGGATGTGTCAAGCGCAAGTTAATCGGTTGGGCAGAGGGGTTCAAGGTAGTAGTGGTGGTGTTGGTGGAGGTGCACTGGGCACTGGGCACTGAGCGGCAGACCTGACGGGCGGCGGCGGCGGCGGCGGCGGCGGTGGTAGTCGTGGTACCTCAGCGAGGGTGGTGGACGGCGGGGTTGACGTCTGGTCCAGATCCAGTTAGGGGTGATGTGCCCTGGCACCTGGGAGGAAATGCAGCACCGGGGTTGCGCGAGTTTAGTGTAAACTACAGTGCGGCGGGACGACGCGGGCGACGCTCGGCAAGGGAAAGTCCAGCCGGGGCGGCTCGAGACGGCGGCGGGCGAGGCAGAAGAGCTTTTAAACCAAACCGTTGGAAGTGGCGGGATAGAGGCGGAGGAGCGGTAGGAAGAGAGAGAGAGAGAAGAAGGGTAGAAGAAGGTTGCGAGCCTGGAGAGTGCGGTGTGTATGTGTGTTTGGTTTGTGTGCGTGTGTTCTAGTGCAAAAAAGGTTGAGGTTTGGTTGGTTACGTCTGATGATATTAGAAACGACTTAAGTCAAGGTAACGTGCGCACGCAGGAAAAAAAAACTTGAGACGACAGATGGCCCTTCCCCTAATTTTTTCACCGCAGGTCGAGAAAGGAGGGCAAAAATTAGCGGAAATGCAGCCAGAGGAGAGGGAAAAAAAAAAGGGACGAAACAGAGCGGCCCTCCAAGTCCTTCTCCTCCAATATGGTGCTGTCATTCAAAACGGGGGGAGATGGATATGGGGACCGTGGGACGGACAGCAAGCGGGACGAGGGAACGAAGGAGACAAAATAATATCAACTGGACGCACTACGGCACGGGATTGTCAGCCATGGCCATGCAATGCGCCCAATGGTGGGCTGTGGAGCTCTTGCTTCATGCAGCTCCCTCCCTTTTACCTCCTGCCTCCCCTCCTACGCACCTCACACGCCTCAACTTCCAGCAGGTTGCTTGCCATTGCCCTAAATACGTACCTGCCTTGCCTTGCCTTCCATGTTGTCTGGGTACGCAGTACCTCACTCACCTCAAGTACCTCCTTCCCGGCCTCACGGTGTACTCCAGCTTCAGGCCCAGGTCCAGGTCGGGTCCCAGCTCTGCCTGCGGTCACTTTTTGTGACCGTGCTAACAGCTTCCATTACTCCAAGGTCCCCTACCTCACCGAGCTCGGGACAGCTCTCCAGCTGGCGCCCTCCCGCCGTCAGGTCTCAATTTCTCTGGGCCGTTGCCTCTTGCTGTCGCCTGCTGTGTGGTCGCTCCTCTCCCGCATCTGAGTCACCCGGCCAAGTCAAGACGTTCACTCGACGTTATGTGCATCTCAAACCCAACCAACAGAGACAGACACACCACAGATGGCGGTGACCGCTGACAGCAAACACCGCAGACGCAGACGAATGAACACCTTGGGCAGCATCGGTCCAATGATACGAGGGGTGGACAGCAACAAGCGTCGCCCACGTCACACTACGCTCTGGCTCTCCCACACACGGTGACAGCGACGCGATTACATTTGCAATTTGCCAATTTGCCTCCTCGCCTCCCTCCCTCTTACACGGAACCAGCACTCGGGACCCGGGGCCCGGCCCAGGAGGAACTTGGAAAGGGGAGGTGAGGACCACTGGCCAGCAGCTCGAAGCCTCAGCCCGATCGGGAAATCGCACCAAAACACGTCGCACCTCCTTCTCATAAATTTACAGGGCCCGTGCTCCCTCACAAACCCCACATCGTTGCAGCAGCAGGTGTCCCCGGCCCACTCCGTGGCGCCCGCCCATCGCTCTTTTGGCCTGGCGCCTCTTCCACGACCAGCATCTACTGTCAACTGATCACGGGGACAGCCACTCTGATCGACGAACAGTCGTGAATCAGAGATATGGCCGCCAGAGTTAAGCTGTGCGTCAGGCGCCCAGGGCGCCCAACTATGGTTCATGGATCCTCAACCCCGTCGCCTCCTTTCCCATGTCTTTGCTTTTATGTCTATTGGCTTCGATTGAATCCCAAAGGACCAGAAACACCAGAGACATTGATGCCACCTCGATAGAACCCCATGCAAGGTACGCATACAATGCTGCCGTCCGTCAACATCACTAATGTACGGCATCCAATAGTGTCTCGCCCCAGCCCCGGAACGGATCCCGTCTCCAATCCCGACTCTCCCAACGCCTTGCCTGAATCTCCCCTTTGTGTACGCGGTGATCTTCGACATGACCAGGGAATTACCCATGGCTGCGCCTGCAACTCGTCGATTCTCATCCCATTATTCCCGGTCTCACACACGCTCTGTCCGGCCACTATCTCCGTCCTCGTTGTGTTACCCGGCCCGGGCAGGGAGACGACCGCCTCTCCTCGAAGCTGTGTCACGCCAAATCTTGTCTCACCAAAAGCCTCGATTTCGGGTGACACGCGCATCATACCGGAGTCAGACTACGAGGCGAGCCACGTTAACTAAACAAGAAGCAGGAAGGGCGAGTTTCTCGTGTCGTTGCCACTTGTCCCAAGCCGCCGGCTAGCGCCAGCGGTGCGAGGTGTCCATCCCATGGATCCCGCCCCGTTCCCGCTCAGGTGCCTCCCATGATGCGGTTTGCAGATGTGCCGTGCTCCAACTTTTTTTTTTAAAAAAAAAAGAGGGCGGACACGCATCGCACGCGCCGGCGCGCTCCCACGGCTCGGGCTCAGGCTTGGCCATTTGACTTTCGCCCTCCCTGCAGACTGCATTGCATGCGGGGTCCTGGAGGAGATCTGCTGCGTGTTCTAGAAGTCTTCCGGGATATCTTCTGCAACGAAGCGCCTACGCTTTCTTTTGCGAGTTAACGACATCTGCAGTTAACCCAGTGGTCTGTGATCTATTATTGACTGCAGACGAACCCTGGAAATAAAGACAACAAACGAGACACGGCCGCAACAAACCAGCCCTCATATTTTCCCAAAATAACACAAAAAGCACCGATCCAACCCAACGCCAGCGCTGACACGTTGGGGCTAGGACGCCCTCAGTGCAAGAGCCAGAACCCAACTATTGATCGTGCAAAATTTCCGATTTCTTTGACGCTCCACTCACCCAAACACGTTTCTTCCCGACTCGTTGCAACCATGGCCAATTCTCGTCAACTTCCCTCGCAAGCCGCGGTCCGAATGCTTCCTTCCTCTGTACCCGCCTCCGATGGACGGTTGCCGGGCCTCAGCGCGCTTACCGCTCCAGTTGTATCGGGGCCTATTGGGCATCATCAAGGAACAACACAGACGTTTTGTCGGCAACCAATTTCACCCTGCGTCGGCAACGCATATTTGCGGAGACAACCCATTCGCCATCCAGTGCAACTGAGGGTCTCAGGCAGGTTAAGCTCACGCTCAACCCTACTGCTACCTTGGCGGTGCTCCCTGTCTCGGTCGACACACTGGTTCACAACTACCAAGCTGTTGGGAATCTTCCGGCACGCCTCAGCACAGTCTTGCTCTGTTGGTTGAGCGCTCGGCTAGTGCCATTGATAACCAGCGTTTTTAGGTTATTGGGCATACTTTTCGTGACTCCTTCGTCGGCGTATCTCGCAAACAACCGAAAACGAGGTTGTTTTCTGTGCTGGAAGCAAGCATACGTCGGGATCAAATATGCTCGTCTGCAGCATGGACTGGCCCCGGCTCCTATTGGTCCCGAAAGCAAGAGTTCGGGGTCGATGAATAACACCCCAGCAGAGACAGTTGCCATCGCTCAACCAGCTCTTTGCTTTTTGAGACTTGGCGGCTGCCCTTTGCAAAAGCATTTGTAATTGAACAGAGCCTTGCGAGATTCCATCAACAAGAGAAGGAAGGTAAGCAACAATTTCAAACTACAATCGCAGTTGTACCCTTGAAGAAATGTAACGTGGGAGCACTGTCGCAGTATTGCTTATCAATATTTGTCCCGAAGAGAGGCTTCTTCTCCGGGCTTAGATCGTTAGCGGGGAACAGTTTGCCGTTTTCCACCACCGTCAGCTTCAAAGTCTCCGTGCCCACATACATCATCCCTGACGTCTTCGATGCTTGCACCTGATGCGTTTACGAGGGCGCCAATGCTGCTGGTAGGTGGTGCTGGGACCAGTCAGCATCATTGGTGTGATCGGGACAGCGCATCTTTTCTCCCTACCCTTGTCGCCCCTTTCCAGCTTTATTAGACATCCTTTTCGCCTTAGCTATAGACCACCGACATGCCACATGTTCACAACATAAGGGGCTATACAAAACTAAACTAGATGACTTCAGACGTGGTCAGGAGAGCGTCGTAACTCTCACCGGCCCTGTGTTTGGTTTTGCATCGGCTTTTAACCCATGGCAATCAGCCATTTCTACATCAGTCATTGCGTATGACAATGGACATGAGGAATTTTGCTATCCGCAAGGTACTTTCTGCCTGTCCGGGAGGTATGAGTCTCATTGTTATTACTGTCATTCTTCTTGCTATTGTCACTATCCTTATCATTGCTATCCTTGTCGTCGCTGTCCTTGTCGACGGCGGCTCCTATCGTCAGACATTTTTTACACGCTCAGGCCCTTTTTTAACCGTCCCAGAATTCTTAACAAATCTCTCAGGCCGGCCTCCCCGTGGTGGATAGGGTCAACCCCGGTATAGTGTGATGACCCTGGGGCAAACGGGCTCAAGCCCTTTGAATCCCCTGATGTTAGGGAACAATGGCTCCTTTTAAATGCTTACCTTCTACAGGACCTTGGAGGTTTGCACCGAGTACTTCTGCCTCAATATCTCGCCCTTATTGCCAGTGGACTCGCCAAACGCACTTAAACCTAGTCCTAGAGCCAAAGTCGATGTCGTTGAATTGACTCTAATCAGCTGCTCAGCTAGAGCAGCTCCGGGTGAGAGTCGATTAGCCTGACTGTGGCCCGCTGGCCTTGGTATTTGGACTAACCCCCCCCCCAAAGCCGCAAATCGGTTCTCCCCCTTTCCGTCGTCCTAGTTGTATGGGTACTCCTACGTAAATAGCCTAACAAGATGCCCGGCCAGAGCCGATGGAGGACATGAACAACGGGAAGCACAATGTCAGGTGCATGGTTGCTATCAGGGAGACCACCCGGCACGCACTGGTTCCTTTGATATCAAGACTATCGATGTGTTGGCCGATGACTGGTTGTTCAGGAAAAAATCTCCTTACTGAACTGCTGCTTAAGTTCCAAATGAGAAGCTCCTATGAAATGAAAACGATGGGGTTGGAAAGTCAATAGACCCAGGATACCAATAATGTGTTATCAAGAAGCTACCACATTCCTGGCATGAAGCACTAAGTTCCAGTGTCTAATGGAAGAAGTTTAGATGAACGTTACGCAAATGTTTTTCAGCCCGCTCGCCACCTTCATGTTGCCCTAATCGACGTGCGTCTTCTTTCCCGGCAAAAAGACGCCACCTCGCTACTCAACGTTGGGCCAAGACAAGGCGGGCGAGCCCTCATCTATCTGGTGCGCCTTCGATCCCGATGCCTCGATTTCACAAAGAGATCTGATCTAAGACAAGGGTACTTGACCGTACAACCTGATCTTGATGTCTTTTTCTCGAGCCCTCTGTCCCCCGTAACACTTCCTTCGCCAGCCACATACATGCGACAACATAACTGCATGAAGCCCGGTAATCATCTCTGCATGCTGCCGATGATCTCACGCTGCGCCGCGCGGTCCTTCGCGCCCTCACTCAGGCTGCCGATGCTTCGCAGGTCGCCGACGACGTCCTTGGCTTTGCCGAAGTAGACCTCCTGCAGCAAGTTGCGCATCTTGAGCTCCATGTCCTCTACGAGCCGGCCGACGTTGGCGATGTGGCTCTCGTCCCCGTCGACAGGGAGCTCCTGCTCCACCTGCCGCGTCATGTTGCCGCTGAGGTCCATATCGCCCAGCGAGCTCGCCGACGTCGACAGAGAAAGGATCACCGTCGACGTGAGCTTGTACTGCGTCGTGCGGCCGCGCTCGATGGCCTCGAAGACGTGGATCGAGTCCCATACGCCCTCAGCACTCCCGCCGGGGGTGGCGGCTGTGTGTTTCCGCGTCAGCAACAGTTCTCCTACAGGCATGACTGCCCAATCGTCCTTCCAGCGCGAGATTACTGCCGTGAACGCGGGTAATCGAGGTTGCACTTACACTTCTTGAGCAGAACAACGCCGGCAAATCCATCATCCAGGTTCCAAAAGTAGACACTGCTCACACCGCCCTCGTAGTAGAGGTCCCGGTACACGTCAAAGGCCTCGTTGGCCTTGATCTCCATCTTGCGGACGCGCTCGCTCGGAATGGCGCCCTCGCCCGCGCCCTCGCTGCCACCGGCACCCACGCCACCAACGCCGCCCTCGTCCAGTGGCGGGTCGAACTGGTTGCTCCAAGGCGAGCGGTAGCTATCGCCATCACGATTGTAATCGCACAGGAGGTAGTCGCGGCCCGTCTGCTTGCAGCGCTTCACTGTTAGGGGCTGGTCAACCGACGAAAGAAGGTCCTCGGTCAGGTCCGGGGCGAGCGAGATGATGGCATTGAGGTGGTCGGTTGTGTGTTTCGGGTTCAGGCGGCGAAGGAGGTCGCTGGAGTGACGGGTATTCGGATTAGAGACGGTTTCACCTGTGCATGACATTGGAGACGGGGCGGGACCTACAGTGCCGAGTCGAAAGGGTCGACGGCGGCCATGGTGGCGCTATGCTTGTGTTGGTATTTGTGAGGGAAGAGGCGTGTTTGAAGCTTTTGATGATGAAAGTTGGGTTGCAGCCGATTGGGTTGAATGTTTGACGTGGTGGGAGTGTTAGCGGAAGTTGATCCTGGCGGGGTAGACGGTCAGCCCCTGGGGAAGCAGGACCCCACTAGTCAGGGAGCTTCGCGGCGCACCTACCACTGATGAGGTACGGAGCTCCTTTTTAGTGGCACGTCATGATAGGATGGAGCTACTCGTAGTAAGGCTAAGCATAAGGAAGCAAGCGAGACACGCCCAGGGCATAATTTGTCCATTCATCACCAGAACCACGGCTTCTGCTAATGCTCGACGCAAGAAATAACAAGTAAGGTTAAAATATGATCAAACCATGTAAGATCTAGGAAACACTCGTAAAACTGTTGTCTCCAGATGACTGCCCCTCTTCTGGCCATGGCCCCTATTTTCGTCCCCTTTTTGACGGTCTCACTGGTTCTACCAAGAGCAAATCCTAGCCAACGTCACCAATTGCGAGTAAATCCGTATTCGCCAACGCCTCGCGAGAATAACCACACCCCGACCGCATCCAAAAAAAAGCTGTCTCTCAGCCGCGCTAGCGATGTCTTTGTGAAGCTTATCCACCATTCGCTCAACCCCCTCTGACCCTCCTCCAACGCTATCCAAGGCTCAATGTGAGAATCTGGTCATGTCCAGAATTGTCATAACCGAAAAATGCAACACGCTGGGCAGTATGGGTGGCTCGGGCGTGCTGCTTGCTGGAATAAATACAGCAAGAAGTGAAGCCAAAACCCCACCGTCCCTTCTTCCGAGAAAAGGTGCCCAGATCAAGGGCCTGATGATTGCTAGCCATAGCGATGGCCAATTGTTCAGCTGATTTCCACTCCACAAACGACGCAGAGTAGTGGCTCAGTCCACACTTTGTCGCCTTCGGTAACGTTCTCGCGCAAATCTTTGATTTCGATCTTTGGTGGGTTCATATCCATCAAGATCTTGGCCTCAAAAAGCCCCTCGTACGGCTTCATATCCGGTATCGCCGCCTTCTTCTTGCCGGATCTAGCCTTGCGTGATGTTGATTGAGCCTCAGGCGCAGAGGGCGTAGCCGGAGTTGCAGGCTGCTGTGAGACGCGCTCGTCTGGAATCGCGGGGGTCCCTTCGGTCACGGATTGTCCGTTCGTTTCTTCGGGTGCGTCGCTGGGCTTCGCGTCGATCGTTTGCTTCACTTCGGCGCCACTCTCTGTCGGACTAAGAGGGCCATTGACACCGTCGTCCAGCTTCTTCTCGTCCTTGTCCTTTTCGCTCTCTGCGACAGAAGCAGTTCCGTCGGTCGGGGGCTTTGCGGCAAAGTGGGGTTTGTCTTTTCCGAGCCGATCGTAGGTTCGCGTCAAGGCGTCCTCTCGAAGGCAATGCTCGTGAAGCCATTTGCCGCACTCCTTGTTAGAACATCCAATGAGGGTCTTGTCGGGGTTGGCCGGCTGCCGACATCTGCACGTGCGCTCGACTGACTACACAAGTAAGTTAGCTTCACGATTAGAGTGACGCACAGAGTTGTCCCCTTACCGAGAGCTGCTGGGTCCGACAATCGAACGCCTGGCGCCAGTACAGGGCCTCCTGAATTTCGTCATCGTTTTCCTCAATCCATTGCTTGACATTTGCAGGCAATGTCACGCTGACCACGTTGATGATATCCACTGCTCCACGTTAGCGTTCAGAACAAGACGTCCTGCATGGATACGACATACTGTGGTTGGATGCGATCAGTTCGTTGTGACCGTGGTAGGGCTGCCGACCTCCAGAATACTTTTTCCCCTCCATCGTACCCTCCGGCAGCTCCTCGGGCCAGTACATCCAGTAAATGCGCGCATAGACGTGATGCTCATCGCTAGCGCGAATTTCCAGAATACGTGCCACCCAGTCGTCTTCTGACTTTGATCTCCTCAATGCCTTATCAGGCTCGCCGTCCGCCGCGCCTTCTGCTGCTGCCTTTTGGCGCTGAACAGTCTGGTCGTTTGCGACATAGATGAAACCCTCACTGAAGTACTTGGTGCCGTTGACTGAGGCCCATCTATGTCAGCGACTGACCACAACGAGGAGTGGATGGGCAACTTACGGACGAAGCTGTTGTATCGCGTCATCTCCAACCACTTCTTTTGTGGCACGACGTTATACTCCAGGTCCAGGACATCATTTGCGCTTTTCCCGTTGAAGTCACCCGAGGGCGAGAAGGGAGAAAGCTGCTTCGAGCTCTTCTTCGTGTCATCCTCTTCCTGATCCTGCTTCCTTCTCTTCTTCGACTTCTTTTGTGCCTTGGTGTCGGGCTCGTGGTAGGTAATGCTGAAAGGGCATTCGGCCTTGTTCTCCTCGACCTCAGCGCGAGGGCGCTTGCGCGAGGAGGAGGACATGGTGATGTATATCGGGATCGCAAGCGAAGAGGAGGGGAAATGATCGCGTCGGATCGATAAAAGGTGGGTGCGGCGATCGCGGTCGTGATTGTTCAGGACAGTGGTGACGTTGATTGAGCTTGTTGGGCTGTCGCGACGGAAGGGAAAAGAGCACGGGTGGCTGGAAGGGAACGGGTCGGCCAAAGACCGGGGTAGAACAGGCCGAGAGGCAAGCGCGCCGTGCCCGTCGAGCTTGCGAATGCACTTTGGCAGGCGTACGATGGTTCTTGCAAGCCTGGAGATGATACAGGCCGGCTATCAACGACCAATGATGGCCACGATGCGCGAACTTTGGAAAATCGCTGGTCCAGGAGCTGGCAATTCCGGGACAAGGAGCGGAGCGCGTTCGATAATGTTTTTTGGGGTGGCGCAGGATTTCGCTGGCGGGTGGCTGGTCACGTGAGCCTGTCTCCGAGGGAATAGCGTGGAAGACGCGGATAAAGTCACGTAAGCACCGCATGGCAGCTGGGCTGCTGGGCCCATCCGCGCTTACCACATTGCAAGCCTCCGCAATAGGCGCCAACAAAACTTAATGCTCTGATTTCTCTTACACCTGATTCGCTGCCAAGCTCACCGGGCGATACAAACAATTATTTATATTCCACGCCTGTTCAAATCACATCCCGTCTCTTACTTCGTTCTCAAGTGTGTTTCGTCTTTTATATTGCACCTCATTAGTTCGTTTTTGTTTAGTCCCATCCCCTGCAGATAGAAGTGTGCATCCCCTTTTTCCCTATAAAGTCATGAAATGCTGTGGACCTATGACGTTGAACTTAGGTGCTCATGCTTTTTTTTTTAACTACAACTCAAAATCCCAATAGACGGCTATCTCATACAGTTGCAATGACCGACAACTCTCTGAACGCCATCGCTATGCAATTGTATCCAATGCTCCACAGTTAATACCGCCGGGACTGAGCACGTTCCTGCTCTTCTTCTTCATCGTCATATGCACTGAGGATGGGCCGGTCCTCGCTCTCGGTTTCGCTGCCAATTTCTCTCTGCTGGCTTTCAAAACCCTCGATCGTCACGGCGAGCTTCTCACCTTCACGTTTGCCTCTCTCCACGCTCACGCTCCAGATGAGGGGTGCCGGGAGACCCACCAACACCGCTAGGAACCAGAACGCCGGTCGAATATCACCAGACTCATCAATAATGGCCCCAACAATGGCCGGCCCAAACACACTCGAGCCCTTGTCGGTGATGGCGTATAAGGCGTAGAAGGCAGCCTCGGAACCGGGTGGAATAAGCTCGCCGTAGACGGATCTGCAAAAGCTCGATAGGCCGCCGAGCACAAGCCCATAGACTGCAGCCAGAGGATACATTTCCCATGGCTGCTGCAGCCCGATCACGCCCCAGTTGCGCACAAATGTGAGGTAGCCGAGCAGTCCATAAATGGGGATGAGCTCAAAGAGTGCGATACAGACGAGGATCGTCTGATGAGGCTTCCAGCCGAAGTGACGGGACACGAAGGCCCAGCTGAATGCCCCAATGACGCCAAACGTGGTGGATATAACATTGATCATCCCCAGCGCCCACGGCTTCATGTGAAGCTGCGTCTTGGCAAACAGAATCGCCGTGGACGATGTCGTAGCAATTGCGTCGGATAAAAAGAACCAGCCTACGAGGAATAACATAATATCCAGTAAGCGTCGGGCTAGCCGAACGGTCTTGAATAACGATCTCCATGCGTAGAAGACGTAATTCAACCATGCGCGAAACCCCCTGCCCGACTCGGCGATGGGCATCGGTGGGCCTGGCCGTGGGCGGAGCCACATGGCCGATAGCAAGGTCCAAGTTGCCCACCACGCCCCTACGAGGAAGAGAACGACGCGGAGCGACCAAGTGGAGTTCTTCATCGCAATCAATATGGCGATGGCGACACACTGCAGGAACAAGCCTGCAATGTATCCAGTTCCGATACCCTTGGAGGAGATTTGGGTTGACAGCTCGAGTTCCACCGATGTAAGCTCCTCATGGGTGGCTTTTCTGACCAGAGTGTGACCCCCAGGCTCGTCGGTACCTAGCAACGCCGTGGTGGAGTCCTCCATATCACCCACGGCCGAGTCCTGGTCGACGCGGGATCCGTTCAGAGGCTGCGACTCCAAATCCGTGCGCCCGAGATCTGGCGTATGCACCACCTTGGAAGCCGACACATCCGGATGATGGCGGACCAATAATGGCAGGAAAGAGTTCAGGAGCACAAACGATGCGCCAAAGGATGTGTTGGAGATGATGGCCAGCAGCGCGCCCAGAACGTAGGTGTCCTTGCTGACGAAGATGTAGGCCATGACGGAGAAGCTCCCCACCCAGGCGAAAATGAGCAAGAGCTTCTTCCTCGAGTCGCCGTGGTCGGCGGCGCTGCTGATACTCACGACCAGAAGGGCCTGGAGCAGGACGCTGATGGAGAAGGTATACATGGCGAAACTAGCCGTGTTGATTTCCACGCCCAGGACGTAGACGATGCATTGTCCGTCGGCGTTGCTCTTGGAATCGCTCGTGCCGCAGGGGGTAGTTCGGTCGGACAGGAGAACGCCATTTTCGCGCGCGAGGGTCTCGAGGAGAATCGGGATGAATGAGCCTGCGCATCATGTCGTGTCAGCAGAAGAGGTGCAAGGGTTAGACACTGGAATCACTGTGGGCGCAATCATCATGAGCGGTGTCTCGTTTCCTCCAGTGCTCGGCAGGTGAATATGATGGAGAAGCAAAACATACCGATGGCTAAAACAGTCAGTTCATGCGAAACGTCAAATCGAATGGAGGCAAGCACTTACCGCAAATGACATAGGTCTCGGCAGCGAAGGCATAGGCGTACCATCCAGCGAGCTCCTTCCGGCTCGTGGGGCGGGTGTCTTCGCCGTGGTAACGGGCTTGGCCGTGCAGGAAACCGTCACTGCTGCTGCCAGGACTCATTCTGTCGTACTCCGAATCGGTTTCGGAACGCTCGTCGTCTGCCTCGAAGTCGGAGGTGAAGGAGCGAAAAGAGCGTTTGGACAGGGTCGAGAGGCGCGACCATAAACGTGGTGCAGGCGGCGGGCGGGCGAGTTCCTCTTGTCTGGGAACCATGGCGGGCTGACACTAATACTTCCTTCCAGGTACCTGGCCACTAACACCACCGACACGGGCGGGCAGGCGTGACTTTACTGGCCAGGGCAGGTGACTGGGCGGGCCCGTCTGCCTGTCTCACCTGGCCGGATTGAACGGGTGAAGACACTCCGGCCGCAGCACGCAACCTCCAGCTCCAGGTCGACTTTAGGCTGCAGGTCGAGCAGGGTACCTGTACCTAAACAGCGAAGCGAGGCAGCTGTTGCGGTGCCAGGCACCAGATTTGACGTCTGCGGGGGCTGGAATGACGGCCTGTCTCGGGCGCACTGGTGGCAGCGTGGTCAGACCAGTCGGCGCTTTTCCAGCGGCTGCGCGGTCTGCACCTCGCCGACCAAGTTTTGTGTCGTCTGTTTGCTGCGCTGCGGCGGGTGCGGCCGCGCTGGACAGGTTCCAAGTTCCAATAGAATGCGCGACGGGACGCTGTGCCTGAACTCCGCTTCTCTGTTCGTCCTCAGTGGGGTGTATCGTGGTGGGAGCCTGCCGAATAGGGCATGTGGACTGGATTAAGGTCGACGGAGAACCTGGAGAGGAGCAGGTGGTGGTGACTCGCGAGACTCTGCAAGCCGGCAGCTGACCGCTATGCAACAGGCGGAGGGTGCGGGTGACGACGATGACGACGACCTGGGTTTCGCGATGACGGCAACATGGAGCCACGGCTGTTGCGACGAGACCTGAATCGCAACGATGAAAGACCTGAGGAGAGAAAGAGAGAGAGAGAAGACCCGGAGGGGAGAGGCAGGCAAAAACGTCTTCAGGATGGCTGTGGGCCGGCGCGTTGGTTATATGGCAGCAAGGCAAGGCCCCTCAAAAGGTAGCGGTAGGTAATGGGGAATGGGGAATGGGACAGAGTAATGGCTTCTGGGTTATGGGTAACGGCATCCCAAGGTGCCAATGTCAATGTCAATCCATGGTCTTTCCCGGTCTTTGCTCCATGCCTTGCCTTGCCTTCTCCATCTGCCTGCACCGCAGCTTTTTCGCCCGAGCTACCTACCTTACTTCCTTACCGCAGGCAGTAAGCTTAAGCCAAGACCCCCGGTCCACGTCCACGTCCATCACATCCCGTCCCAACTATTCCCTCCTAACCTCCTCCCAACCCTCCCCGAATCGTCTCCAACTTGCCAGCTTGCCCTCCCAACCCCAGTCCACGTCGTCGCGCGTCGCAAGAGAGTCGTCGCCCAATCTCCCAAGCGCTACGACCGCACAAGTGGATGCGCCCGACTGGATCATCGCCGATGGAAATGCCTCTCCCCCTAGCGCCGCTGCCATGCTTCCAGCGTCCGGCGCTATGAGGCAATGAGCTCCAGTTATCGTGAAAGGATGTGCGTTGAACGACACCCATCGTGAGACGAACCAGGTTGTTCATTCGTCCGATATGCCATGCTCGGCGTGCATCGATGGAATGCGTTGCATCCGACCTTGGTATTGGTCACTGGCCGCCGCACGCCCGCCTCCATTTTGCACCACACTTCCCCATCTCAACCACCATCTACCACCCTCTGCGCCGCTCTCACCGCAGGAGGCTGAATCTCTTAGCATCAACCTTCCTGGCTCGCACTGCATTTTTCTGTTTAACATCGCAAGCCCTACTCGTTCACCACGAATCAGCACACCAAGTCTCCAGAACTACCGGGCATCGTCAACACTCCGACCCGACACGCTCTTCATTGCTTCCATTTCGGCCATGGATTTCCTCAACCTAGCCCTGCCTGGGTTAGAATCCACGTCTCCCGGTTTGCATCTCTTGGCGAGCCAGCCGTTGCCGTCTTGGGAGTGGCTGGCAGTTTGTCAGTCGAGAGGATCAGAGCCGCGCTTTTCCGGCTTTCACTCGTTATATTGATCCTTCCCACGGCAGCGCCTCTAGCCTCGATTGGGTGTCTTTGCTCATGAGTGCCGCTCCGCTCAGCTCGCGTAGACCTACAATGTCCGCTTGGCCTACTTCCCCTCGCAACACTGCGGCAAACTCTTGTGGCGATCGGAGCCGGACTGGAGCTTGCGGGGGTGGGCGTACTGCAGCAGCGCAGGTGCCCAAACGATCTGCAATTCCTCTTGACCTCACTGCCCACCACACTCCAAGTCCCGTTGGACCCTGAGCGACGATCCCACCGGCATGTGAAGGCTGGCTGTCTTCTAGCGTAAAACGTGAGCGAAGCAGTATGCCAGCTGCCGCACCGTCATTGATGGTGAATTTTAACACATTTGCTTGCCCCAGACGCGCGTGACCGATCTGTGGACAAGCCAAAATCTCGCAGTCTCGCAGTAGTCGAAGTCTTCGTGCAGTTCCAGACGAGGGTGATACAAAGGTACTCTTAGCGTCCCTACTTTTTGAGGCTTGAACGCCTCGGTTTAAGGTTCTCTGGGGAAGGGTCTGTCATCGCCGCATCCAGAAAACAGAGAACCCTGGCGTCCCTCCGCAAGGCCAATCTCAAGTGAGGTATCATTTGCGCTAGCTCTTGTTTGTTTCCGTTGGAATGTTTCAAGCCGCGAAGCAGTCTGATTGAACAAAGGCAAACATTTTTGTGCTAACAAAGGCCCTCACAGACCTGATGGAAGCCGGCATTCAATTCCCCGGAAGCAAGTCGTGGGTGAAGACACACTTATGAAGCTGCTTTTGGTAGCATGGTCGCAACGACCTACCAGCGCTCATTGAATTCCATCATTCCCCGTCCGGAGCCATGCCGGTTCTGCCGGAGCTACACCGCCTGCCTGAACCAGAGCAGAGACCCACTTTACCGGCGGTCACTGGGGTCTGCCGACTTCCGCCGACTCCCGCTGACTCCCGCTACCACTCATTCATTGTGTTTACACAAACAATCAGCAAGCAAAGGCCTGGTCTGAAATGTCCTTTCTTACAGTCTGCACTTTAAGGGTCTTTCTGGAGTCTGAACCTTAAGGGGCTTTATGGAGTCTGAATCTGAACTTTGAGTCTGCTGCAGCACAAACCTTGCGCCAAACCAACAGGGATGACCACCTCCAAGACCAAGGTATAACAGCTTGGCCCACTTGAGGCCCCTCAAGTGACTCAATACCTAGTGCTTCACACAGTTGAAAATGCACAGTTTTAGCGTCCTATTCACACTCCAAGACGGGTCTCCCACCACACAGGTAATAGTCTGCGATATTTTTAGAATCAGCATCAAAGGCGAAGTGCCAGAGTGGTTAATGGGTGTGACTCGAATTAGATCTGAGTTGTAGCATCGTCTACAGTGTAGCATCGTCGATATCACATGGCTTCGGCCGCGCAGGTTCGAGTCCTGTCTTCGTCGTAAATTTCAATTTTTGATTCGTGCAGGTGTTTCTAGCACCACTGACTTTTTATTTCGTTTTTACTTTTATTTTCTGCTTCGTGGTCGGTCGGGTTTTGCACTTTGCGCGTCCAGGGAGTGTTGCTCAGAGCAGTTCGTCCGATTTGCTCTCTGAAACCAAATCTTCAAACCGAAGAGGTCTCCTCCTTACGCCACCACATCTCTTCCCTATCCTAGGGGCCTGTGACGCAAAGCAAACCCCCAAAAGGGACGCGAACATGGAAAATAAAAGAAACAGCGATAATGACAATAAGGGGGACGGACGACAAGAGGGACGACAAGAGGGACGACAAGGTGGACAACAAGAGCGATGGCGAGAGAACAAGAGACATCAATCATGCTACACGACCTGAATAGCCCAATGACACACTCTCTCATGCAAGTACTCTTTTCCTTTGCAGTTGAATTTGCGCTTCACACCACCAGGATGTACTACCTAAAGTAGTTCGTCCGATTTGCTCTTGGAGGCAGAATTCTTACTTCTCCTAAGTCAACAGCATCCGTTGTGACGCCCGTTCTCTGTTTCCCAGGCCTGTGGCTCCAGTGGCGAAGGCGGGATTCGCATGCCAGACGGGATATTTCAATTGACTGTCGAGAGGACGAGACTGAGAGTCGGAGAAATGGTGCCAGAGCCACAACTCAATAAGGCAAAGGCCGGATATCATTTAACAGTCTCAGAGACACTCATCTAGGGGTTCCTACAAAAAATTGGGATATCGTGAAGGGTATGTCAGGAAATTCCATGCCGACAAGCGCCGGCCCAACAACAGCAACCAACTACAAAATTATGCCCTTTCGCAGCCAGCAACGCAGTGCTCAGCAGCGGTCTACTTCTTGTGGAAAGGGGCCAGGATCTTGGCCTTGAGCTTGTCGGCAACGCTGACGCCAGCGCCGCCATCAGAGCGGGCCTGGGCGGCGGCCTTCTTCTCGTGGTCAATGTCCTTGTGCGCGTTGCCGGCCCCGCCGCGACCGACATGGAAGTCCTGGCCCTCGGTGGACGGGCGGTAGGCCTCGCTGGGCACAGCGTCCTTGTCGGCGCGCGGAGCGCTCGCGATGCCGGCGTCGCCGATGTTTCCGGCGCCTGAGATGGCAAATGGTCAGTACAAATAGTTTGGAGCTGTTGCATTTGGGAGGCTTTGAGGCATGCGCAATGGCCTGCCGAATTGGGCGAGGGCAACATGGGGCGCATCATGGGCAGATGCGCCGATGCCGCAGGGACGTTGATAAGGCGGCGCCAAAGAAACTCACCTCCTCTGCCAGCGCTGTACACACCGGTGCCTTGCGAGCCCTCGGGGCCGGTCCTCACGACCTCGCCGTCGACGTATTTGGTATCATCAGGGTTGATGTTTCCCGCTCCGCCGCGGCCGTGGGATACTTCGGCGGTCATTTCGGGCGAGGTAAGGAAGGTGTGGCGTGGAAAGTGGTGGGGGTGCGCTCGCGATCGTTATCTTTTGGGGTATCTCGGTGGAGAGTGTAAGGTACGCTGTTGCTGTTGACGATGAGTGAATGACCTCGAAAAAGAAATGGCGGACGAGAGGCGGCCAACTTTTATTTATTCGGGAGAAAATCACAAGATGGGACGAAGAGGAAACAGGTACGTCAGTAATATTATATATAGATAAGGCAGCTGTTCTTGGCTGCTCATCACATCATACTAAAGGTAAGATAGAGAGGGTGTACATGTTATTATCAGTGACCCCAAGCTAAGGTTATCTCTGGTGGCGCTGACAGGTTCCATTTGGGAGGCACCCAGCCGGGGACCTGGGCTGCCTGTGAGCTGTGAGGCACAGCTGCAGCTGATTGCGGGATGTCTTAGCGTCTTGGCCCCTGGGTGGGAGGGCCTGGCTTCTGTCAACCCAACTTGTTTTCGCCCATGATCCTTTCCCTCGGGCATGGCATCCCTCCCGCCACGGCACGGCACACACGCCAGCGCGGTACTTCTTCCACACTCTGTCTCGCTCACGCACACTCACACACACACACATACACCGACAACACCAACCAACGGCTCAGGCTGACGGCGAGCGAATGACAGTCGGCCCTTGCCCCTGATAAACCCCGATTTACATACCTGAATTTGGTGAGAGCTCTGGAGGCCATCCCGCATCCGGATCGACTCCGCTGGCCCAGCCCAGTGGTACCGAGGGCAGCGTTCGTCTTGATGTACCTTCTCTTCAAGACAGCTACCTTATCCTTACGCCAACAAGTGTTGACGCGACATTCCTTTATGTCTTTCTAGTCCACCATCGCTATTCCCGATTTCCATTATCCTTGGCGGTAATTTCTAAGGCCATCCTGGCTGCGTCGAGCAGATCTGATGGACGACAATTCAACGGATCGACCTCCCTTGACAGGCGACTTCCCTGTAGCCTCTTCAAAAAAGGCATGTCGTCAATCCTGCGTTTCCGTATGGAAACGCACTCAAGCACTTGCGGTCCTTCAAACGCAAGAATCGCCATGGGTTCAGTGTCTTTAAGAGACGATCTCGCCTTCGTAACTGAGAGGATTTTGGCCTATCGCCATCCCATCCGATCCTCTACAGTCCGGCCAGCAGCATGGGCATCGGGTGTATCTCCCATCCCAGGATTTCACTCAATCGTCGCCTTGATCCTCGGATCTCCACACGGCAGGACTGTGTTATGTGAACTGGAAAAACGATGCAGCGATAGTGTGTCTCATTGCCTCGGACCAGGTGGACACAAGGCTACGAGTTCCTCAATAATGCCTAGGCGAGGATGCATGTCAGCTGCAGCGCGCATGTCATCATCGGTGGCTCAGAGGGAGGGGAAGCGCAACCTCTCCAGTTTATATTCAGCATGCTGTCGCGACCTCAGTGACCCTGTTGCAAACAAAGTCGTCGTCTGATCAATCTCCGTCTGAAAGGCCTGGCTCTCGGCGAGATGGATGTCGTTGGCACTGTCACATCGGTCATCGATCTCTTTGTTGTCGTCAAGGGTTTGGTGGACAGGTACAACGATGTGCCCAAAGCAGTAGTCAAGCTCAAGCAGGAGTGCGAGGGGACCAGGATAGTCTACGTTTGGCTGAAGCAACACATATCGAAAGACCCGAAGGAACACACGACGAAGGACGGCAAGGCTTTGCAAGATGGGTCGAACAGGCGCGATGAGACGTTGACATATTTCTTCGACACAGCCATGAGCACGCTTGACAAGACGCTCAAGGGCCTACGGAAGAGGCTTAGGAAAGTGGAACCTATGCGTACGAGGGACAGAATCGAGTACATGCTGAAGGAGAGCTATTTCGAAGAGGCCTCACAAGATGTTATCCGACAGAGAGGCATGGTTGATTTTGTACTGAAGGGAATACAATTGTAAGTCACTGATAACAATATGATCGCGCCCCGTCGGTTTCGGTCACTGAGAAGACACAGACGCGACAACCAGAGAATTATCAATTTGGTCAAAAACAACCAGCAGACAGCAGGAACGTCAGCGCAGCAGGCCAAGGATCTCCAGACCGCTGTACAGAACGGCAAACTTGAAAAGGTCAATACCATTTTGGCCAGGGGTGAAGTCCACGTGGACAGTGCCTTTGGCAAGAAGGGCGACCGAGCATTGCATATCGCTGCTCGGAAGGGCTTCTTGGAAATCATACGCCGGCTTCTCACCTACAAGGCTGACGTGAATATTCAAAACGACTCTTTGGACACGCCACTGCACCTGGTGCTACAGCAAGCGGAACCTGAGATGTCAACGATATTGCTATGCTATCTCAGGGCGCGGACTGGAAAAAAGCAAACGGCAAGGGGTTGACGCCACTTCACGTGGCAGTCCAGAGATCTGTGGCCCCCGTCGTTCAGTATCTGCTCGATAGGGGAGCAGACCCGAACGTCCGGGACAGCTCAGGCCAGACACCTCTGTTGCTGGCCTGCAGTCCTCTGAACAAGTCGGGGAACAAGTCAAGGGTGGATGTGGAAGTCATCCGCATGCTTCTGAAGGCGAAGGCCGACCCGACTTTGGGAGACCAGGAAAGGGGCAGGACACCCATCCACGAACTCGCCCATAGTGGCGCTACGAGGGGACTGAAGCTTGTGGCCAAGAATCTCAAGAAAGCGGGCAAATCCGTGGACCTGAAGCAGAACCAAAGCGCCAGGGGGCAAACGCCGCTGGAACTGGCCATTGCCCGCGACAAGTCGGACGCGGTCGACGTTTTGGTCACGAACAAAGCCAACGTCAACGCCAAACAAACCTTGGAGTATGGCACCAAGACGGCACCGTTGTGGCATGCTGCAAAAAAGGGCAACTTAGCCATCGTAACCACGTTACTCAAGAAGGGCGCCAAAACGGGCGTGACGGACAAGGATTATACAAAGCTCCTTCAGTTCGCGGTCAAGAAGCCCTGGTTGGAGCTTGCACAGCTCTTGCTTCAGCCTGAAGATGATCCCGACAACAAATCCCAGGACAAGCCGAATGGGGAGCCCAAGACCGCCCCAAATACCAGTTACGCGGTCAACTTGGATGCCCAATGGTTTGACAAGAATAGCCTCCTGCACGTGGCCGTGTCCTCCAACGACATCCCGATGGCGCAGCTCCTGCTCTCATCCGGCGCAGCTGTCGACCCCGCCGGCAAGTTCAACGGCACGCCCTTCATGTTCGCCGCGCAGGCCGGGTCACTGCCAATAATGCGGCTGCTACTCGCGCACGGCGCGACATGGTCGCATACGACGCCCCAGAGCACTGACGCGTTCGTGTGGGCGTGCAGCCGCGGGCAGATCGATCCGGCGAGCTTCCTCCTCGGCTGCGGACAGAACCTGAATGTCAAGACCTCTGGGGGCTACACGGCGCTCCATTACGCGGTGGCGCGGTCGGGCAAACCGGAAATCGTCCAGTGGCTGTTGAAGCTTGGGATCGATACGGGTGTCAAGGCGACGAAGGTCAGGGCGCCGTTCAAGGCCAAGGGGACGGCGGCAGAGGTTGCGAAGGCACATGGAGCTACGAAGATTGCGAAGCTCATCGATGAGTTTCAGGCTAACGCGGTCTAGTCTATAGGGCCTCGCTCGTTCCGTAGTAATTGTAGTATCGTGGAAGACGGAACATAGTCCAACAGTTTACGCTCTTGACGTGCCAGCTTGTTAAGTCTCCAATAGCCAAGTTGAGGGCTTACTAGGGTTGAGGCTATGGAAGAGGCACGGTCTTTATAAGCACAAACCCTTCTCGACAAGGCAGCTTCCCAAGCCTTTCAACTACACAGAGGAAGCTCTTATGTCGCGTTGAAGTCCAACGTTTATTCCCTATTGGCTGAGGCATGCCTTCCATGACCGGCTTCCACGACTGTGAAATCTGTTCCAGGAGCATCTGGTGACGCAACCAAAGCTAGCGATCAATGTACAAAGCCTTCCTCTGCGAATATACTCGGGTAGGGGGGCTGTCTCTTTCGCTTATGTTGTATTCACTCACCAACGAACCAGGACAGGCGCAGGGACAGACCTCAAGAACCAGAAGTGTTGACAACAGGCCCTTGCGAGCATGCGAAGCGCGACAACAACGATCAGCCGACCATTTAAGTTGAGTTTTGCTATCCGGGAGGTAGCATCTACGCCGGCTGCGCTGGCTGCCGTGTCAAAACCAACCCGTGTTGTGAAACCTTCCCCTGGTCGCGTCGCTGGAGTCTGCGACAACCTCGCGTCTTCGGTTGGCTGCTGGCCAGCCCTCGAATACTCATGTACAGACGCCTCACTCACATGTTACGCTCCAACTTTGATTATACAGGTCATACTTGACCGAGTGTCGTTCCCGTTGTCGTCGCAATTTACTTCGTAGCCAGCCCTCGTGACAGTGGCGCTGGTGGGTGAAAGACAAGAACAGCATCAAGATGGGGAGGCACACGGTGCCGCCCATGTTGGAGCCGCTCTCAAGCGCGGTCCGTAATTACGTAGGTAGGAGAGGCAAGGGGGCAGCTGTTCCTGAGCCGTATCTGTAGCCAAACTGCATGGCGGCACTGTGTTGCCAAGTCAGTGGTAGACTTCCTTGATGATTAATATCAAGTCTGACAGATAGGTGTCTTGAAGAATTTTGCTATCTGGCAGGTAATTTACTTTATGGGTTTTATTAACATCATTTTCTGGTGTTATTTTATTGTTTTTATTGCCGTCGTCTTCGTCGTCTTCGTCGTTGCTGTGAAGCAGCAGTAACTGTATGAATTTATGTCGTCCGGGAAGGCCAAGGTTGCTGGTATTCACGTAAACAGCCATAAGCATGCAGACAAAATCATGATCATTCAGTTGAGGTTGCCCTAGTAGGTCTTAGTCCTCATCATCTAGTATCTAACAGCTGCCAATCCTGTAGTAAGATTGTTGCTGGCTTGTCGAGGTCTGTCCCTCCGTGCCGAAACTTCTGTGCCTTGTCCTAGGCCAAGATAATACTGGCACGCATTCTCGTGCCTTTCGCTCTTCCATAATTATTACAAGGATCAAAACGCTGCCCTCAACGTTTGTGGTATCGTGCTGTAAATCAACAGGCAAGGCTGGTGATAGTCGCAACATCTGCCGGAGCCTGCAGCCCCTTGCGCTGGCCGTGTATGTGAAAGGCGGACGGGTCCAATCATGATGGAGTCAGTTGCTCCGTCATCATCTTCCGAACCTCCTTCTCTAGGTTCTCCTCAGCCTTCACGCCCATCTCCACGGCACCGGTGACCTTCTCGGCGAGCTCAATCTTCTTCTGGCAAGCCTTGTAGATGAGCTCCTCGATGGTGTGGGAGGTCAGAAGGCGAATCACCTCGACATCACGAGTCTGACCGAGACGATGAGCACGGTTCTCGGCCTGAATGTCATCCTGAGGGTTGTCGGACTGGTCGAAGATGATGATCTTGTTCGCCGATGTCAAATTGATACCAGTACCGCCTGCACCAGTGGTGAGCAGGAATGCGGTAATGTCGGAATCGTTGTTGAATTCGTCAATTAATTCCTGGCGCTCGCTGACATTGGTCTGGCCGTACAGAACGCAATGTCTGATGCCATCAGTGTGGAGGACTTCTCGGAGAATCTCGATGACTTTTGCAAACTTGCTGAAAACGAGGACGCGGTCGCCGTTGTCACGATACTGGTGAATCAGTTCCAGCAGCTTGGCTACCTTCCCACTCTCCATCCAGGACCCTTCAGGGACGTCGAGATGCCTGATACAGGCATAGTCGCGGCACCAGAGATGAAGTTCAAAATCGGAAGAATTCTGCAACTCGCCGATCAAGTGATCGAGTCGCGGCTGTGCCAACTCCGCCTGTGGCACCTCTCTCATCAGGATCTTGGCCATTTTCTCGACCCTCTTGTCGTCAAAGTAGCGGCGGAAGAGCTGGGGATGGATGGCTGCCTTGCGGAGTTGCATCCAGCTGTTGTTCTGGTCGCTCGGACGCCCGCTGCTTGTCTTCTTGGCCGGACCAGATTTGAAGAGACGCTCATATTCCTCATACAACTCTTTTTGAGACGGTGCCAGGTCGCAGTAGGCCACATTGCAAATCTTGGCTGGCATGTCGGAAAGGACTTGTTGCTTGCGTCGTTGCAGGATGAAAGGCTCGAGGATCGTCCTGGCTCGACTGACGCGCTCTCCATATAGGAAGGCACCGTTATTGACGTCGCGAATGGTGACCTTCTGACTGAACATGTACTGCAGCTGATCCATGCGGCCATTGAACATCTTCGGGTCAATGAAGTTCAGGAGAGAAAGCATCTCCATCAGGTTGTTTTGGACGGGGGTACCCGTGAGCAGCATTCTCCAGCCAGCCTTAATTCTGATCAGATCGCGGTATATCTTCGTCTTGGGGTTCTTCATCTTGTGGCCTTCGTCAAAAATGGCAGCCGCCGGCTGGAGCTCCCGCAAAGCCTCGATATCGTCTTCAGAGCCAACTTGCGTGTAGGTAGTCAAGACGACGTGATAGTCAGCCGGGTTCTCGGTCATTTCATATGCAATCTCCCGGCGCTCCGCCTGAGGTCCCTGGTACGCAAGAACCGAGAGATCGGGCGCGAAGCGTTGGAACTCGACCATCCAGTTGGAGAAAGTGGAAGGTGGCACAACGACAAGGTTAGGCCAAGGTCTTTCGCCAGCACCGGTCTTCTGGTAGTCCTCAACGAGATGACAGACGAGTGAGATAACTTGGCACGTCTTGCCCAGACCCATTTCATCGGCCAGGATGCAACCATACCCGCTCTTGTACAGCAGAGACATCCAGTTCAGGCCAAACACTTGGAAAGGGCGCATCGTACAGTGGCCGTCCATAAACTTTGGTTGGCGAGAAATTGGAGGGTCTGAGTACTGTTGGCCTCTGAAACTTGTTGGTGTCAGGGGAAGCTCGCGGCTTGTCGAAGAGCTTTGGGTGCTTCGCTTCTGTCCTTTGAAGTCGATATCCCACAGACTCATCTCCTGCTTCACTCTATTCGCCTTCTTCTCGCATTCGGAAACGACCTCATCGATTGCATTGACGCTCTGAAGGAACTCCATGATGGTGTCCACCAGGGTCTCTCCGATCGCAACCTTGGGTGATTTGCGACCGCGGGCACCAGATTTCTTGAGAAGGGTGACTGCTTGTACCTCCGAGATATTGTCGAAAGGCCTCTTCTTCTCGATGATGCTGAGTTCATCTTGCTTCAGGTTTGTCATGGCAGACAAGTCCTCAATGGGGCTGTTGTTGATGGCGTGTAGGGCCTTGTCGTGCAAGCTTTCTTTCACGGCCTCATTTACTTCATCTTCGTTGTCAAAGTCATCGTCATTGTTGTCGTCAGGTATGACAATCAGCTCGTCCAGCTCAGTGCTGACATCTTGGGTCTGCTGCGAAGAGACAGGAGACCTGTCGGGACGGCGTCCCTGTATCAAGCGGCGGCGCTTCTGCTTTGGTGGCGAAGGAGTGGTGCTGCGCGACGGGGTCGGCAGGTTTGGAGTGTGGCGTCCAACAAGTCTCGGCTTTGTTCGTTCGGAAGGCCGGCTTGATCTCGAGTCCTGACTCTCGCTACGGGGAGATATATTGGGCTTCGTGGAGCTCACAAAGTGGTTGTGCTGCTTGCTCTTCAAATGACGACCCTCTAACAGATAGTTAATCGCATCCGAGACGTCGTTGTGGCAAGCAGACAGCGCCTCCTTATAGCACTGAACCGGTAAAGTCCGGCTAAAAGCCTCGGCCACCTCGTCAATCTTCTCCTGCAATTTGTCGACCGGGACATATTCGTATGACGAGATTTGTTTCTTGAAAGCAGTAGGTCGGATGTCGCCCCTTCGGTTATCCTCGTCCTCCGAGGAATCGGACTCTATTACGAGGGGCTCCTCCGCCGGTCGCTTCACGGGCTTCGCAGGTGACTGGAACCGTGTTCCGGCAGGCGCAAGCCGCGTTTTGAAGAAGCTCGAGACTGTTGGCTGCTTGGATTGCTTCGACTGAAACGGAGACGAGGCGGGCACCTCGATTATCGATCGCGAAGATGGGGAGGATGACATGTCGGGCTGTGTCTTTGTTTGAGACGCGAGTGAGGGCCGGGTGATTATCTGGGTGGCTTGGGTCTGGAACGGGGAGCAAGGTATCGTCTCTTCAGCGAGCTCGTCGACGTCGCTGCTAGTATGGGTCCCGATGGCAGGCGATCTCGAAGCCATTGCCGAGTACCTCACCGGCGGAGGAGAAGAGTCCAGCTCGATGACAACCATGGCTGTCGTGGTTTCTGATATTTAGCGAGAGAAAAGATCGACAAGAGTCCGGAAGGGGCGAACAGTGGCCGGTTCACAAGAAGGCGGGGGAATTGTTGTGCGCGCGAGGAAGAGAGCTCGGGGTCTCTAGATCGGAAGGAAAAGCCCTAGTGTTGACGTTCGCAGGAAATCATTAAGCTAGATTACGATAAATCGCAGAGAAGGAGCAAAAGAAAGGGCAGTCACGGCCTCAATTGTGGGCGTCTGGCAGGAGCAGTCGAGATTTGAATGCCGGCAGTGCTAAAGGTAGAGTGGGATTTTTCTGGGGCAGACCCCCCGGTCCGTTGACACGGCACTCGGAGCGACGCGCTTGGACGAGTCCGAGGCGCGTCAGCACGTGGTTGGCGTCATCAATTAAAGCACCGTGCATTACAGCACCAATTGACACTGTAGCCGTTGTCTTTTGACCTCACTTCACACTTTTGAGAACTCCGGTTACAGATGCAGTGAGTGAGCGGGACTCTCGATTCACCACACCTCCACGTCCATCGACAACAAGCCACCTCCTACGCTTCCATTTTCGAAGACAATTTTTCTACCGTGATTCGATAACATGTGAGCTGCTTTCTCTGTTCCCGCGATACTCGCGCTGACAGCTTGAAGCTTGAAGCGCACCATCTTACCACCCCGACATCTATCAAGACCAACTTCTCGAAACCTTTCAACATAATGGCCACCCGACGCATTGTCGCTTCAGAGAAGACCATTCTCGAGAAGGATGACGTAGTCGGCTCCAGTCCCGCCGCCAATGAAAAGTCCAACATCACTCCCGCCGTGCCCATGGACGTCATTCTCAAGCTCCTCGGATTCACCTTCGCCATGATCGTTCTGCCCATCGCTACCTACTTTGCCACAGTCGACTTTATCTTCAAAGGTGCGTCGTTACTATGACTATGCAGATGATCCCCTCGTCAGAAGGTCCAAAAGGAGAGTGGTTGACTAATTGCGGCACCGTAGGCAACTCCACGTTCGCCGGAGCTCTGGCTGCAATCATGGCCAATGTCGTCCTCATTAGCTATGTCGTCGTCGCTATGAACGAAGACCAGAGCGACAAGCTAGGTGACTGGAAGGAGGGCAAGAAGGATCGCTGAAATGTCATGCGTTCACTGTGTTCAGATGTATTCAAGCAAGCCTGTGTTGTAACTGTTGTAAACAAGCACGCCGGACGTTATCGATCACTTCACCGAGACACGCCGTTTTGTTCCCCAATGTTGCTCATGACAAGTGCGTATCTATTGCGAAGGTATCATCTCACTGCTCTATTCCCCTGCGGACACAACTGATGCTACTGCAGCATCGTAAGGATTGATTAGCATTCCCTGGCCTCCGAGACTCCGTAATTGTAGGCCAATGTAAATAAACCAGGAACCCATTCGGTGACCTGACCACCCGTCCTTGAGATGGTCTCATAAACTTCCCGTCGTACGAATCGTGTGCATGTACCGTGATCCAACAGTATTAAAGCCGTCGCTTTTGAATGAGGCCGCAAATCGCTTGGTCCTCACTCCGTCTCAAGCAATCCAGCCATCTGCCTCCATTAGGGCCGTATCATCAAGACGAAACAGCATTTCAGCGTTACCGAGCCAGTCACTTTGTATGCATATGCTGGTGTCCGCCTAAATGTCATGCCGCCTCCGGAAGGTGGGAAAATGGGGTATCGACGAAGAAAAATCGGAACCGTCTCATGTCTCATGCCTCTAACTTCTCAAGAAGCCTTACTGAATCGGCGAGAAAACCAACTCTTTCTTTTAGCTGGCGGTTCTGGCCGTTGTTGCGGCTGTTGCTGCTGAGGAGCTGCCACGGGTCTCCGAAGCACGTTCGCTTTCTCAGGGGCCGGCGGGCCATTGCTGGCGGGTTGGTAGCTCTGGCCGTTCGGCGCGCCGTTCTCGAACTTGAAGGCAGCTGCTTGGTACGATTGACCCTGGCTGAAACCAATGCCATAATCGTTGACGGGCTCTGGCTTTGGTGCCGGCGCAACCCGCTCAATGGAGCTGTTGTCGCTACTGGTCGGGTCTGTATGATAACCGGCCTGTTCCGCCGAGCTTCCACTTCCGGCCGCTGACGTTACGGTCTCGTATGAGCGATCCTTGTTGGGAAGAGGGTAAATGTTCTGATCGCCCCGCCCGTAGCCGCTCATTTGCGGATCAGTCTGCGTCCTCGGTACCCTCTGTCGGTACGGTATGTTGTTCCCGCCGTAGTAACCACCGTTCTGGTAGTTGTCGTAGCAACTCTGTCGGTTAGAGCCCATGTCGAACTGGCTGCTGTCCGGACGGTATGAGCCCGGACGACTGTTATAGTAGCCATCTTGGGGGTAGCGAGGTCCGCTAGCTGTAACAAGGCGTTAGTTGCGTGGCCCATTCTCTCAGCCAAATGCGCCACTTACTAGCATAGTAACTGCTTCGTCGGTTCCATGTCGCAACTGATTCGGTGTCTGGAGCTGATCGTCAGACGTAAGAGGCCACGTAAATGGAGATAAGTATACGTGCCTGAACGAATGTAAGACTTACGACGGTCCCTATCTCGGTAACCTCCATCAATCGCTGCCTCGAAGCTGCGGATGGTGTCGAGAGGCCGCTCCCACCGACTACGGGTCGGGTTGGACCGGTCGGGTTCGGCTGATACCAAGAGTCAGAAAACATGCTTAAGCTGGGTATATTTCGACAGAACTTACCAATGAGGTTGCCAAGGGTGTCTTTGTGTTGAATTGAGCGTAAAGGAGCCAGAGAGGATTTTGTCATGGCCTGTACGGCAGAAGGTTCGGCCTCGCTCATAGCGACGGTGGGGTCGGCTTTGCTGTGTAGTCTCTTTGCTTCCTTCTCTTGGGGCGTCTCGTGTAAGTCGATCTTATGGTTGCTTCCTGAGCTCTTGTGGGTCTTGTTGGAGTTGAAGCTGAAAGCTCTAGGTCTTGAGCGAGAACGCGTCTGGGACTGCGGCGACTGAGGAGGTTGGGAAGACTGAGGCGACTGAGGCGGCGGTTGGATGGGCTGGGGTTGCTCGTACTGCTGATACGGCCGATACGGCGACTGCGGTTGGTAGGCGTCGGGCTCTTGCTGATGGTAGTACTGGTGATTTGGCTGGTGCTGGGGAGGCAGCGCGGGAAGTGGATGGTGTTCTGCCATTTTGGGCGACCGGGGGAGTGTGCTACTTTTAATTGATCTGTCTCGTCGTACGTCGGCGGGTGCGGTGGGCAGCGTCAGCGGGCCTGGTCTCGGCGAGCAAGGTCGATGGATGGAGCTATTGCGTGCCTTATCGCAGGTCAGCAAGGGGAAGAGTGGGCGGGCGGCTCCCAGGAGCTCGCTAACGAGGCGGCCAAGGTAGTGTTCACAGGGGGCGGCGTGATAATGGAACCCAGCAACAGGTGGACGGTGGACCGACAGAAGGGGGAGACGGTCAAGGGGTGCGTGTTTCCGGCGGCTGCTGGGATAGAAAGTGGATGCAGAACTAGCAGGACGTAGTGTACCCGTAGAATCGGGCTGTTTCCAGAGTCCCACTGATGCTGATGGAGATGTGATGGGCGACGTCTGGGGCGGAGTGAAGACAGGAGAGTTTGGTGGTTTGTGTGCAAATGAAGGTGAATTTTTTTTCTTTTGGATGTTGTCGCAAGGAGGCAGAAAAGCAGGGAAGAGAGTGTCTCGTATGTGGCTGGGGGACGCAAGCTGGCAAGGAACAGGCAGTCGAAGCTGCCGTGCCGAGCAAGAACGAACGGCCGGGCAACCTCCACGAAAGAGTCAAGACTGCGACTGCGACCGCGACGGCTACAGCTACCACTAGGTGCACCGCCAACCAACAGCAGAATGACACCCACGCGGGACGCGGGCAAGTCAGGAGGAGCAAGTGCGAGTGGGAGGCGGGCTGAAGCAAAGGGTACGTACCTGGGGGCTTTGGTGGCCGATGTGTGGCTCGGGATGCTGCAAGCTGCAACAGGACGGGAGTCTGGGAGTCGGATGGATTCTGATGGGGGCAAGTTCGGGCGAGCGACACCGGGATGCTGCTCCAAATGCGCTAGGGCGGATTTCTTTGGTACGCTGCAGGGAAGTACGGCAGCCGCAACGGGACCAGCGCCCTTCTTTTTTGCGATGGAGGTCGGGGCCGACGTGGGAAAAAGTGGTGAATGGGGGCTGGGGGACAGCGCTGAACCGGGTCTGCCCAGGCTGTAGGTGCCTCCTGAGTGTCCACGAATGGTTTGGTGATGCGATTTGCCGGTTTCTGCTCCGTCTGGTCTTCTTTTTTCTCGATTCAGTGCAGCAAGTCTGCGATGCTGCGACTGCTGCTGTCGGTCCCGTGCCGACACACTTCTGTTTTTCTTCTTTTTTTCTGCCCGCCTGTCACCGGGAGCTGTGCACGCCGTATCCGTACCTTATTCCGATGACGATGGCAGACGGGGATAGCGATGTCCGAATTTCTGGTGTAATGTTTGATTATCTGTCGGGCGAGCGACCGGGCTGTTTGTTGGTTTCGTAATGATGGGCAAGTAAAATGGGTGATTTGTTTGATGTTCGGGGGTGATCGGTGATCGAATGCTACGTCGCGCGTTCGTTGGCGCAGGCGCAGGCCGCGGGCCCAGAAAATCGATGGTTCGGCGGATGGCAATGGCAATGGCAATGGCAATGGTAATCCAATGGCAAATGCTAATGCTGTGCAGTGGATGTCGAAGCCAATGCAACAGCACTGGACTGTGGACTACTGAGCAATGGGCAATTCAATGCGGAAATGGGTCGACGACCATCAACGCCCCTGCCGTGTCGGTTTGTCGGTGGACGAATTGCTGACGTCAAGCCGTTGTAATCGTCGCGTGTTTCAGAGTCTTGCGCGGCAGCTCCAGACTGGTGCTTTCTTGGTTTTTTTTTTTTGTTTGTTCCTTGCTCGTCTCCAATTCTGTTTGGTCCCTTCCCTTTCGGACCTTGGCTCTGGTGTCTCTTGCCTTGGGGGTTGTGTCTGATGTGGAATGCAATAATATGGATCGGATGGCAATTGCGTGCTGGTTTCCCCAGTGTCAGCCAAGCTTACATTGGATTCTGGATCAGTGCCTCTTTCATCCCACGTCGTCGCAGCGCAATGCACCGTGGCACGTCCTGGCTTGCCGACGTCTGCATGCTGCAGATGAATCATGGGGCGAAAAGAAATTCCCTGAATCTGTGCGTACCTTATTTCCTTATCCCTAGCTGCTGCTGCTACTGCTGATGACCCTGGTCGTCGATGATCTGTCGTCGGGGTCCTAGGGACCTGTCCGTCAACTTGGATTATCGATGGTGCTCAATAGTGTCCAAGACCACGTCGACTCAGCAAGCGGAAGGGCGATAAGAGACGGGCACCGGGCTTCGGCCACGAAAACGAAAGTCGGCGGTTGCACGACGGCAAAGGTGAAATTACACGGCGAGAGCAGGACGAGGGCGGGAAATGGTGTTTTTGGCACTGGCTCCTCGTGCTTGGCACTGCGTGCTTCTGAGTGTGCGTGAGAGGTACGGCTGGCTGGCCTGATTGGTTACGCTGCGCGTGTTCGAAGGTCAGACCTCTTGTAGTGAGGCAGGGCCGAAAGCATAAAAAATGCCAAAATCACATTAAAACGTGGCGGGAGACCTTGGGTATCTATACGAGCCAGAAAAGCGACCAGCGAACGAACAGCCGACGTCGAGCTGTGTGTGACTGGTGCTGCTGGCGGGAGGGAGCTGAGCGAGATGGTGTGTGGTGACAGGTCGATGGTCAGAACAAGTAAGGTATGGCCTGTCATGACATGGCACGGCAGGAAGCTACCTCTGGTACCTCGCGCATTTCACACCTGCCTGCACTGGAAGTGAGGGCTGTCACTTTTCTCTTCGCCCTCACCTGCCGTAGGCTGCTAGGTAGGTATCAAGGGATGCGGCGGGCCTCACTACCCAGGAAACCTGACAACATACGACGCTCCCTGTGTCCACTCCAAGAGCCGTCCGTCCAGTCTCGTCTCACCCTGTTCTGAATTGCCGGACTTTCCATCGAATGACAGGTGACTGAGGGCACCGCCTGGTAACCAGGCCCAGGGCCAGGTACCATGTAGGGATCTCCACGATCAGAAGACGGCCGCTACTAAGGCATGTATGTACTCGAACGTTGTCAAGACCCACGGCGTATCTGTTGGCCTCGGCCTCTGGGGACACAGCAGGCCGACTGGCACGACTGCGCGGCCAAGAAAGCCAAAAAAGAAATCAGCTCAGCGCAGCGCAGCAACGGAAGCAAGGGAAAGAATTGATGAAAGGCCCGGCCGTACATTCCGCATCCACGACTTGCTTGCCATTGCAGACGTCCACTCCCACCTCCCACCTCACGACGCTGCACACCACCGCCAGCAAGACGTTCCTCGTACCTGAAATACCTTATCCGAGGTACGAGGTACCTCAACCTCAACCTCACTGCCTTCGGCCGAAGTAAGGTACTTGGAGTAAAGTCGAGCTGTCGACCACCCACCGGAAGACGCTGGAAAAGAGGGGGAGGAGAATTCCACAAGCCCGCCTGCCCATTACGCGTTTCGCCCCTCCTCGCCCATCCCACCCATCTAATCCCCAAGTTTACGAGGTTGAGGTGCCATCGGCCCAAAAACCTTAGCTTACACCTTAGCATTAACAGCAACTTGGTGCTTGGCCTTGCAGGCGACAAGACCGATCAGCCACCACTGCCACTGCCACCCACCAAACAAGATCAAGACAGGACCAAACACTGGAGCACGGCGGGATAAGACATGGCAAGATAACCTGTGGGTTTCGGCGCATCCGGTACATGCACCCGGTGTGCATGGCTGCCGCGTTTGAGGTACCGCCTGGCCGGGCGCCCGTCTCCCCATTCCGCGGCCTGATCTGTGGCTTTACGCCGTGTTTCGATCCCACAGCGATAGCGATACCCAGCTTGGTGGCCATGCACCCGGCTCCCTCTCCAGCTACCTATCGGTAGTACACCACCAAACCACCTTGCTCGACTGACCGGTCGACGCGGTGCGTGGGATTGCAGCCGCATGAGAGATGTGCAGTACGACGACTCTGGTCTGAAACTTGACTACTTGCGTCTGCGTCGCGTCCGCGTCTGCGACTCATGCTCTGGCATGTTTTGGCACGCCGCCCTAGACATACCCAGACATGATATTTCGTCTGATAGCCATCCTCAGATGCCACAGACGGCATCTCGTCAAGAGGACCCTGAAGCCCGAGACACACGCAAACACTTGGATCGGACGCCTTGGGATTTTGAGGATCATGCCCGTCCCACCGCCTCTTCCTTTTCACCCCGTCCCCTCTGGTCTTGGGTGAGATGTCGACCGCCACCCCCTGCAGGTCGACTTCGTGTTCAACAGTCATACGAAGATACGAAGGCTGGGCCGCAACAGCGCGACGAGTCCCACCCGCACCCGAGAGTCCGAATGCTCAACTCGGCTGTCGCCAGACCGCCGCATAAGGCTTTAGCTTAGTTCAGCTGGTGTCGTCAACATCCGTGGGTTCCATATTGACTGGCCGAGCTGCGCCTCAATCCAAGCTGCAGACGTGACGCGGATCGAAGACCAAGGGCCCAAGATGAGTGCGCAGCGCACAGCAGATACATACGTGAACAGACTCTGCGAGGTTACTGCATGGCAACAGACGAATAGTCCAAGGTATCCGTGCCAGTTCCACGACACTGTAAGCCAGTCTGTAACTTCAGTTGCGTCTGCACTGTGGTTTTCGGCAACTAGCCAAGGATCCCGGGTCGACGCCAGTCCAGCCACAGGGTAAACTTTTTCTCTGCTCTTCTACGAGTGTTCTTCGCTGCCGCCTCCACTCCTTTCCACGCCAAGTTGGCCTGTGTGCACAACTCATGTACGCCATGCAGGCCGCTACACCAAGATAATTGCTCGTTGGATCTTGTCCGCAGGCAGAAATCACGCTGTTGCTCGTCCCCTCCCGCTTGGATTCTTTTCCGCTGCTCTTGATATCAACATCAACGAATACGTGCAGTGGCAACGCGGTGTACCTTCGCACCCCGTACCTTGCAAAGTACTCCATTTGTAGGGTCGAGAGGCCCGAGCTTCTTGCCAATCCTTTCCATGTTCCCCCAGGCCACCCAGGTTTCCCCGACCAAACCGGAAACTAAAATAGAACGAACCTACCAACGGCCCCAAAATACGTTGATGATGTCCCGATACATTCTCCAACATCAGAATCACCCGGGCACGACTGTTGCTGTGATTCTAGATCGCCCTATCAGAATCATCTTGACTCTGGCCCGGCTCCAAGTTGCGTAAAACAGTCTGGAGTTGACGCAGGCTCTCGAGGGCATTACTTCAATGCTCGTCATTGGGGCCACCAGCCTGCGTCATGACACAGCTATGCCCGAGCTGCCGAGGAAACGGCCAATCGCGTGCATCTTTCTGGCACGGCCGGGCCTCCCGTCAGCTGGGACCAATCGTCGAGCACCGCGCAAGCTCGTCCATCCTCTATCCAGACTCCGTCGGCCTTGGAAGGACAGTGAATTCGGCCTTTTTGCACCCTATCACAGATGGTCGGGACGGTTCTGTTTCCGTTGCACACCACATCCCTGGCGGCGCACGTCGGCTTGTTTCGAGGACCACGGGCATTGTGATTTTGTAAGTTGAGCGGGATCCGGGCTCTGTCCGACTGATTGGTGTCCCCTTTCCCTTCAACTCATCTCACCCTATCCTGGCGACTCGCAGAACTGCCCTTCTTAACTTTCACCTTCCTGAGTTGGTTTTCTTCTGAATCAGGCTTCCTGCCTGCAATAGCGACAGGCCGAGGCTAGCGCAAGCCGTACTTCCCGCAACGAATCAGCTTTGTCGACTGCTTGTCCCGTTCGCCTGATTTTAGTTGTTCCCAGGCCGCACGGTCGGCGAAGTCCCGATTTCGATCACGTCTTCATGGCGCCAACCCGACGTGGGCGGTAGTTGAGTGACAATGCATGTTTTAGTGGCTGCATCTCCTCGTGTATGTGGTTGGGGGCGGGGGAGGGACTGGGGGCTCCCACGGACGGCGCAGAAACCCAAACCTTGGCATCCGACCTTTCCCACCAACAGCTCCTTCCCAACGGGCCTTTTTTATCTAATCTTTTATTATTTTCCTGTGACTTCCTTCCTCTGCTTCTCGGGTCTTTCCTGAAACTCCAGACTTTGTCAGTTGGGGCGTTTCTAGCAGGGGACAACCATCCCAGCTGATCGTCCTCAGACCGCTGCCACCGAGCCTCCGACCGAGCGAGGCTCTAACATCAGAACCCTTTTTTTTCGCTTCTGCTCAGACATCTGAGGTTTCTATGATTTGGCAAGTTTGCGCCCGGACGGGATATCCCTATGAGGGATCTGATTTTCAGGGTTTTCCAGCACGCCTTACTTCCGCCCTTGCTAAAGTCAAGTCGAACTCTCTCCTGCTGAACGAATTGAGTTGGTCTGATGATTTTGATTCTTTTCCCCAAAGGGCAACTGACTAAACTGACTTTCTCGCCCTAACGTCTGTCGGACGGTTTTTGGTTTTCCTGAGGAATGTTTTTCAGAGTCGAAGTGTTCCTAGCGGGAAGTGCTACCGAAACCGAATCGTCCGAGAGTCAATTGTGTTCATTAATGAAGCTTATGCCCAGGGGGTGACGCAGAGTCGTGATGTGCGTCTCGGCTGAGGCGTAACAAATGGTAGCTGGGTTGCTACTGGCACGATGATTTACTGGCGAAAGAAAAATTCTTCAGCTAGGGGTTGACTGCCGTCCGGCTCATGAGCCGATTCGTTGTTGCTGCGATGCTCGTCCTGAAACAATTATCTTTACTTTTGCTTAGAGTTAGTATAGTGATAATGACGATCTAGCTTTGAAGGTGTCACATGTCCCTCAGCATCTCAGAAACACGCTCCCGGCTGAAGAGTCGAGATCAAATCTGTTCGATTAAATAAAGTCGTACTTTTAGGAAACAGTAACATGCGCACCCAATCCTCTATTCGGCTTCGATACCTTAGACTACAGCCCTCTACAGGTGTACATGAAGGTGCTCCGTGGTAAAGTTTTGCTGGATGTGAAGTGAGGGGGGCGAGGAGGAAGATCATATGCTGAAAACAGTACGCTGATGCAGCTGTCATACGACGTCATCGTCAGCGAGTAACCTGGCGCAGAGACGGTTGGGATAGGATCAACCTTCATACAACGAGAGACTAGAACGTGCTTGTTATTATGTCTATACCCAACTCGAAGCAACAGACCTCGTAACTTCCCCATTCTCGACAGCCGCCAGCGGTACTAGTCACTGTTCTCCTCTGTCACTAAGGACGTTCCGAGGCACTGTCGGACCGATGAAGATCCACGAGTGGTTCTGTCGGCTCCTCGAATCCCGGATGACCGGCCGCTGCTTTTTCAGGCTCTATTCGCGTCCCAGACTTTCAGCGTGTCCTCCCTTTCAGGCCGAAGCCTTCTTAGATGCCCTCGGATGGTGCGTATGGGGCTATTTACCTTGTGAGACCCAGCTCCGAAGTGGTTGCCTTTTGAGACACTCGAGGACCTCAGGCAGCTGATTTCGGCTCCAATTCTCTCCTGGATAATAGAAACCCAGTCCCTGAGCTTACTTTTTGGCGTTAGAAGGCAGCAACTCAAACCAAAGTACATGTACACTTTGCTCATGACAGGTATCCGATTGTGCGGGGCTGCCGAAGGCTGAACCTGCTGTCGAGACTGCATGGCCATCTGTGCGACCATTACCTTGCCAGGCAGTGGTACAGCACTATGAATTCTCGTCGTTTTCTGGCTACGACTATCAGACTCTCGCCGAGGAACGGCGTGTGGACCGTCGTTACCCGTTTGTCTGGAAAACCCCTCGTGTTTCCCTGTCCCCGGGTCCGGGTGATGGATGTGGTGCTGGTTCGGGAATAATATCGTTGGCCCGGGCAATAAACTGGAACTGCGAGTTTATATGCCTCGATATGGTGTGATTGAATTGAGTTATTGCGGTTGGGTGTACGGAGGATCTGACATCGCCGACCAGCCCCCTCATCTGTCGTCGTCCTTCCCCGTCAGCCTCCACGACGATGCCAGAAGCGAGGGACAGAAACATTAAAGACAACACCTCCATGTTCTTCTTCTAATGAAAATCATGGCTAAAGACGTTGTCGGCTTAGCGGTATGTGAAAGGCTCTGGTATCCATAGACCACGGGTTCACAGAGGCCCATCAACATCTGTCGCAGGAGGCATTCAGGGCTTTCACCATAGCCACGCTTTTATTCTCAAGGCCAACGATTTGGAGATGTTCGTATACACGCAAAACATTGGTAATACCCGTCATGTAATCCGAGTGCTGTGGCGTTCGATCATATCCAAGAACCGAAACATTCCAGGACTCGCAGAAACAGACCAAGGCGATCGTCAAAGATATGGAAGGCGTGCCTTTACCTCACGGCAATACGAAGGACTGTTCTTTCGGCAGAGCCTAACGCTGCCTTTGGCGGAGGCACCATGGTCTCAGTGCCTTTCTTTTCCAAACAGCCGGCAAGTTTGTCAGGACTAGGGTGGAGCAACATCGGAATCTGAGGGCCCGTTGGAAGGGGAGAAAGAGGCAGCCCCGTGAAACAAGACCGCCAGAATCCAAACTCGACCAAAGCTGCTCTTCGGGGGGTTGGTAAACCAGAGTGTCTGACGATATGTTTGGTGTTGTCTGTGCCGGGGTACCAGTCACTTGTGAATTGCTCGGGGACAGAATGGTTTCTGGCCACTGCGATACCAAGGGAAACAGGGGCTGTTTGCAGCCACCCAACCAGAGCAAGGCCACTTTTCCTTAGAATCTGTTTGCTGTTCCGCCATAACTACCTCCTGTAGCAACTCATCAACTTGAACCCAAGCACGCTCCTGATGGGCGTTCACTTGGAAAAAATGTCGTTGAACTTCAAGGTAGAACCAAATGGTTTACGGGACTCTGGGGAAGCTAGGTGGCACATCGGCTTAATAACAAGGAGTAATGAGGCCGTCGAACAGATAATTCATCCGTTTCATGCAGTTCTCCTCATGCAGCTTGAGATTCGATACACCTGTAGAGTCTTTGATAGCCATGTAGACAGTACACCTGTCTAGATACGTCATGTCGTTATATTTTGCCCCTGATACGGCGGAGGATCGAGGACGGCCAAGCTCACCATGACCTATCTCTGAACGCTTGAAACCCCCTAAGCTTTGCCAGTGTCTTCGAGCTGTCATGACTAGTTCTCCCGCAGTATCTGCACGACAACAAGTGTATCCAAAACCTGGTCCTTCGGGCTCTCACCACCCCGTCGATGCTGACACCGTTAACTTTGTGATCCGAGAGAAGCTCCTCGCCGACGTCCTCTCGAAGCCAAGCCTATATCCTTCCTCTCGCCTGATCTAGTTTGAAAAAGCCTGTGGGTTGCTAAGATACTCGATGTCACTCAGCTCAAGGCCAAGAAGATGAACGTCAACTTACAAAATGCCGATGCCCAGGCCACAGAACAAGCCCATAGCCGCCTCAGGGTCGACTTGGACTGTACAGGTTAAGGCGAAGATTAAGGCCAAAAATACCGAGAAAACTCGAGTGATAACAACAAGTCCTTTCCCTTGAATTTATGCTCAACTCCTTGCGAAGTCTGTATAGCCGTACTTGTGTCCACGAACCCTCTCTATCTAAGTCTCAAATTGCATCCCAGTACCGAAAACAAGACTGTGCCAAGCCAGGAACTTGTTCCAGTGTGAGATAAATCGCGCTTGCATTATGTGCTCACCTCGAGAGTAGAGAAGGAGAAAAGGGACGAGTCCGTATCCCCGCCGAGAGCTTCTGGGAGACTTTGTGAAGATCCAGAGGACTAAAGACCTGCATAAGAAGTACATACTTCATTTCACAGCGCAGTACTTCCTAGCCACAGATCCGGAGCATCTTAAAATGACCGGCGTCCTTCTGGGGCCGTCTCCCGCTCACTTATGTCACTGGCACGGTTCGTTTATTTTCAGAATTTTCACCCGATTGCTTTCTAGTTGCCGTGCCCCCAGTCTGTGGGATATGTCAGCCCGAGTTGTCTACGTGCGGGAGATTGTCGTGAACGGAAACAGAGATGCCGTCGTCACTGTTATCACTATTATTGCTGTCATTGCTGTTGTCGTTGTTGTCATTGTTGTTATTGTCGTCCCCGTCGCCCCTATCGTCCCTGTTGTTTCTGTTACCTCTGTTGTCTCCGGTGTCTCCATTGTCTGTTGATTGCGAGAAGGGTGGAGAGAACCGAAAAACACGGCCCAGCTAGAATCACAGCGTAATGCACATGTTGGTGACCCCAAGTCTACCCAACTGCTTGGACCTACTGCACGTTGACTGATGAAAAGGAAGTCTCGGAAGAGATCGCAGCGTTGGCATCCTGCTTTATGAGGTTTCTGGTACCGGTGTCATGCTGGCCCTCTCTTGAACCCATCGGCCTGACCTGTCCTTTCATTTTCCGAGCATATAGCGCCTCAGAGTTGGTAGGGTTATCTCGAACTGTCAAGAATAGACCCCGGTTAGGGAGCCTCGAGTGACGCCAACTGGTGTGCCAGAGGTTGCCCCGAGGCATCTCCCTTTGGATGTCATGTAGGCGGCTGATCTATGGCGGAGCGAGGCGGTGGCTTATTCCGCAACGGGGCCGTTCCCCCGGACTCCGCTCCCGCAGTGTGACGGTGTGACCCTGACGTCGCCTGGGCTTTCGATGGGTGAGTTTGGAAGAGGCCTCAGACGTCCCCTCAGTCTCAGGGCCATAAGCCAAGCCCACAGTCGAGAAGACGCCTTAGCTTGGGCCACATGGAACGCCACCGGGGGAGGGGGCATGAGTTGTTGGGAAAGGCGCGATGAGGTGACAGATGACACAATGGTGGATGATAAAGGGGCAAACTTTCCCCGGACTCTCCGGGTATTGGAACCCACTTGTCGAGGCCCGAGGCCCTAATGTCACTCTGCCGGCGCACCATAATTGAGTATAAGGGTTCCTTAGGGGCACATGTCAAGATGGAGCAAACACCTGGAGCCAGGAGGAAGGACGAGATGGGCAGGCTCGGGAAACGCAGCAGGGACCGTTGGTTCGGGGAGCTAAGCTGGGGTCTGCTCCTCACCAGATACGTCGAATGGAGATTGTGCAAAATAACCATTTGAATACCGTCGCTGAGCCATGTCTTTTGAAACACCTGACATTAATGCCGCCCGATCTACCGTCATCGTTATCGCGTATGTAGCCGGCCAACAAAAATCAAGTATATTGATTTTTTTTCTTTTCCCGTCCTCGAGCCCCCAAAACGAAGCTACTCTTCATCGACCCGCGTATAAACGACTCTCCTTTGCCAGGTTCAAGTCACGTAGAAATCATGTTTCCCATGTGTCTCGAGGAAAAGGGGTGAGGGGTTCGGCGCGGGTGTGCGTTTCGCCTCATGTGCGGTGGTTTGACGAGTTTGATTTGATGCCTTTTTAGCAAGCAAGGTGCTATGCTCTTGTCCTTGCCTGGACCGATGCAACCAATTCAGAATCCATCCTCACTACCAACTCCGTCCGATGGGGAGGCCGTTTTTAAATCGACGAGGGGTAAAGCATGACGCGAACCGAAGCACCGAAAGAGCGGGTGGGGAGGGGGTTGGTGAACTTGGCGCGGACGACGCCGGAGTTGCCTGTGTTACTGCATTAGCCCGGGAGCTCGCTTATCGTGGCTTGCGGGAGCAGATTTGTATTTACCGTGAGGGCGGGTGACCTTGCCCCAGATGACGCGGATCTTGGTGCCGCGGATCTCCTTGGAGGCCTTGTAGACGTAGGCAACCTTCTTGCCGAGGTAGAAGCTGCTTTCCGCGTTAGCGACTCGCAGCGTGGCATAGCAGACATGTGGGGAGAACGTACTTGGCGGCGTTGGTGTCGTCAACACCCTCGATCTTGATCAGACTCGTCTTGGGGTGGGTAGTGTGACGGCTACGCTGGTAGCTGAGGTGACGTCCCCTGAGAAGACACCGTTAGTCTCGGCTCATTCGATTCACAAGATTCTCGCTGCGCGGTTCTGGTTCGCGGGGTGTTCATGTCTCGAGGTGCTGGTGGCTCGTCGCATGCCCGCCATTGCGTGGTCGGTCTCGGCGGATCGAGAGTTCGGTGGAAGGGACTTACTTGACGTATACTGCAATATCTAGGTTAGCTCGAGTTCAACAAACATTGGCATATAAATGAAAGCATAGGCCGAGCGCGCGACGCCTGCCATTCTCGACATCGTCGAGGCAGCGCGCAGCCTCGATCGGCGCCATCGCGAAACCTGTGTGTGCGGGAGACGGGGGAGGGCGGGCAACTCACATCTGTGACCGGCTTCCGAAGGCATTTTGACGGTTGTTGGTTTCCTTACTCCAACCAAAAGGGACTCGAGAAAGGAAAAAGGCAGAGGATTGTCTTCGCGAAAAGACTAATACTCCGGTTCGTCGATGGTTGTCGGTTGTCGATGATGTTCGGCTACTCAGGTGGAATTTGTGAATGGAAAAATTACTGAGTGACTGACCGCTAGGGCTTTAAGCGAATGGCCCACAATTTCTGAGCACTAGCCACATGCTCGGCCAATCGAAGAGGGGCGCGCCTAAACTTCGGGCTGCTTTCGAGATGGACACCAACCAAACCGGAAAGAACACTCGAGGGCTATAAACAACACTGAAGAGACGAATGCATCAACCATAGCGAGACCAAAGGCACGCGCGAACTTGATTCTCAGCATGACTTTCACCAAGAAGATAAGGGAGCGACGGCTAGAAAGAGTCTGCACGTGATTGAGCACGTGATGCACCTTCAGGATGCCTTCTGGCAATGTCGGTAAGGTGGTGTAGGTAATCAGCTAGCAGCCACATGAGCCCGGTCCTTATCAGAGCCCCTCAGTCGGTGGCTCAGTCAGTTGAGGCGCGTTTGCGCGGCCGCTACCAAACCATGCGCTCCGGTCGCGTCAGTTCCGCTATTCCGGGGTTTGTGGTTTCTCGGCCAAATCGGGGTCAACAGAGCTGCCGACCAGACCCTGTCTCGTCAGGACGCAGCTCTGCCGCCTTCCTGGAACCCACCGTCACCCTTCGCGCCTTTATTCGCCCGAAGTTTTGCATCCCTGGCGGATGGTGGATAAGCCATCTTCTTGGTCGACTGAGAGAAAGTCCGTCAATGACAAATATTTGCATCATTACCCAATGCTCAGCTGCATTCGCACCTACCGCGCTGGCCCTTGAGCCTCACCCAGGGCATCTGCGCCAGCGTATCCGCATCCTCCAGGCCAGGGAGTTGCAAGCGCTGGGGGGAAGACAACTAACGAAAAAGACAAATGACGCCACGTTGGACAAGATTACCTACTCGTCTTACAACAGAGAAACGCAACCGCGGAAACAGATGTGCGGCTGGACCGGAGTTCCAGAATCTCTCAGGGTAGGTGCCCGTGGGAGCTTGGACGGCGAACCCGCGGAGTTATGAGACAGTCGTAGGCCCGGCTGTTCTGGCGGTCCGGCGTCCCAAGTACAACCCAAGGCCTAAATCTCGCGGGGTTTCCTGAACAGGCTCGGGCTCTTCCTGGAGCAAAACAACACGACAGACAGAGAAACCGTGAGAGGGGTGAGAGGGGACACAAATATCCCAGGACCAGGCAGGAAATGTCTCATAGGCTCCCCCTCCAAACCAAAAAAAAAAAAAAGGATCGGCTGGTCATCTGTGCTGCCAACCTTTCGGAGGCCTGGGTCGAGAGCCCACGAAGGACCGATCCGTGGGGGGCGTTCACGACCGACTCCGGAGATGTTTAGTCCTGCGTAGGTGGCGGCCGTGGGAATAAATGGCCGCCGCTGGGCGAGCTGCAAGCTTCAGCGATTGGAACGCCTCGACGCGGTGGGCATGCGGCAATTTCTGGACTGGACACAAGCTGTGCCGATTTCCAGCAGTCTGCAGCAGAGGTTCATGCCACAGTTGCATTGGCCGGACCGGCATGAGGATGGAGCTCTGCCATGGAGCCTTGCCAAAACCCGCCCCCCGCGGTGACAACATCGGAGTTGACGGGGGGGAAGTGGAAGGGAAGGGAAATGCTCGAGTCCCAGGCCGCGGCCGCGCATATCCGCCCTGCCGCCCTGTAGGCCCGACAAACATGACTCCAATGGAACTGGGCCCGACAGTCCAGGTCAGAGTCAGAGTGACAACCTGTCTGTTGCTACGGAGCACCGTTTCACACAGGCTGGCTGGCGACCCACGCTCCCATGTTCCCACGTAGTGTTCCCACGGCGTCCCTCGCGTCTTTTCTCACAGCAGCGAGCAGCGGGCCCCAAAAGCGCACCCAGTACCGTAGGCTGATCACATCTCCCAAGCCAAAGTCCGATCGGGAGCCTCGGTGGTGTCCGGCGTTTGGGAAATGGGCCTCGAGCCTAGGAGTACCGCCGTCGCAAGCTGGAGCCGGAGATGGAGCCCAGGCCAAGAAAGGAGGTCCAGATGTTGGCGTTTTGGCGTTGGACCCTTCCTGGGCCATTGCTGCCCGCTCGCCTGAGGTCATATCCATGGAGTGCACGCCTGTGCCTGTCTGTCCCTTGGGCTGAAGTTGCGCTGCTAGCCGACAGTGGCTCCTGCTCTATTTTTTGTCCGCCCCCTTTCCTCCATGTTTTTTAAATTTACTGGAGCTCCGGTGCGCTCTGACAGGCGTCTAGTTCGACAATTCTGAAATCTGCTGCAGCTTGCAGATGGAGGTACCTTAGCTCATCTTCACTCGAGGTACCCGATCTCGTTTGCTGCGTAGGTGTCGTCCCCTGGGCAAGGGTCTGACCTGCCATTGGCCAGGCGCGCAGATGTACAGCACATGCGCATCTCGGCTCAGTACCTTGCGGATAATGTTGAAGGGATTGATAGGAAACGGCAGAGTGGTAGTAAAGGCGGTGGTTTGGAGACGTTTGCGTACGCAGTCAGACGCACTCTCTACACCCACAAGGTTCTACAGACATGACACAGTAAGCATCGGCATCTCGCATCAGAGTTGTGTGGTTTTCACACAACGGGCGTCCACATGGCTTCCAATCTGATCCGGCGGGAAAAGCGAGAGGGACAGAGAGAGTCTTACCAGGCTGATTGCTTGCAAGTTAGCTGTGACGGGGTACCTAGCCATGCTTTGTTGCGTCTTACCCAACTGTCCACAATCTAGTCCCATGCCGTCAGCACCGGACGAATCAAGCTGCCTTGACTGACTCCGTGCGAACGGAACCGGAGCTGTGCCAGGAAGCTGCTCTGGCTTGTGGTCTCCTCTCTTGATTCTGGATCTGCTTTGCTGATGGCCGGAGGGCTTAAGGCCGATGGGTAGTGTGAATCTCCGGCAGCGCTCAACATTTTATCGACAACACCGAAGACTGCCCCTCCTTTTTCCCCCCTCCATTGACATCAACCCTGTCCGAGTCCCGAGGCCAAGTCCAAGTCCAAGTCCAAGTCCAGATAAAAAGCCCGGTGACTTCGATGAGGGGCGAGGCCGCGCAGGAGGACCGCCGAAAACCGCTGGAAAAATTCACCAGAGACGGCTGTGCCTCGAATCCTCCCTCCGTTTCCGTGCGCTCAGCTTTATAAGACCCCAGCTCCGTGGACAACAGGCCGCCCTCGCCGGCCTCGGCAAAGACACAGAAAGAAAATAAATGATATGACATTTGTGCTAAGGTACCTACCGTCCTGCCGACTCGAGCTCACCTTCTTCTCACCCACACCCACTTGCCAACCTAGGGAAGCTTACCCACTGACTGATTCGCCTCAAAGCGCAAAAAAGCGAGCGCGGTGCGGTGCGGGACTTGCAGCAAGTAGCCAAGTACAGTACATGACGCGCTAAAGAGGCACCAAGACAGGGCCTGCGAGTGTGAGTAAGCTCCCCCTTGCTCCCGCCGTGCGTTGATAACCCCCGCCTTGGGTACACTAAAGCGGTACGTCGAGCTGACCTCGGCCCAAGTACCTTTTAGCTTTTTGCCCATTCTGTCTGGCGCTGGCTTGTATGGTACCCATCCCACACTGCGACCGCGTACCCATACCCATACCTCCCCTCCCCCCATCCACGCCCGTACCCATACTCACGGCGCACCCCTACCTTCATCTGTGCTTCGTCATTACTAAAGTACCCCAATCCATCCGTCCCGGATTCCGCCCAGAATCTCTTTCAAATCCTTCCCAACTCTCTCTTCTGGCCTCGTGCTTGCTAACTCTGGTTTCTTTCTGTAGAGGTCTATTCTTTTCCCCCTTCTTTCTAACCTCCTACCAACGAAGACCAAACCCCCGTTGAGTCTCGTCGCCGTCATCGTCACCATGGCCGACATGAGCTCCGCCGCAGCGTATGTCACCCCGCCTTCCAACCCCGCCATCTACCCTCTCGCTGTCCGACCGACTCCGGACGCGCACCCAACATCGTCAGCCGCCTCGGAGGCTGGGACTACTGTTGAGCGGGCAATCGCAACGGCCGCGGCATGATATTTTTCGTTGCTCAATTTGGCTAACATTTGCGGGGTTTTCACAGCACTATGGAGCTGAAGGAGAACACCGTCATTGTTGTTCTCGGTGCCTCCGGAGATTTGGCGAAGAAGAAGACGGTACGCGAACCATGCGCCAGGGTGACGTGACAATCTGCTGACCTCTACTCTAGTACCCTGCGCTTTTCGGTTTGGTACGAACTGCTTCGGCCTGAATTGTGATACCTGCTGTGGACTTGGCGAACTAACCGGCGCAAATAGTACCGAAACCAGTTCCTCCCCAAGGACATCAGAATCGTCGGATATGCGCGGACAAAGATGGACCACGATGAATACATCCGTCGCATCAGATCTTACATGAAGACTCCCACAAAGGAGATTGAGCAGCAGCTCAACGACTTCTGCGATCTCTGCACCTACGTCTCCGGCCAGTATGACCGGGACGACTCTTTCCTCGGATTGAACGCTCACCTCGAGGAGCTCGAAGCTGGCAAGCCCGAGACTCACCGTCTGTTCTACATGGCCCTCCCCCCTAGTGTCTTCACCATCGTCTCCCAGCACTTGAAGAAGTGCTGCTACCCCACCAAGGGAATTGCTCGTGTTATCGTATGTTCGCACCCCCCTGATCCATTGAGCGCCGATGAGCTGACATCACGGTGATTCTAGGTCGAGAAACCCTTCGGCAAGGATCTTGCCAGCTCGCGTGAGCTCCAGAAGTCCCTTGAGCCCGACTGGAAGGAGGACGAGCTCTTCCGCATCGACCACTACCTCGGCAAGGAGATGGTCAAGAACATTCTTATTCTCCGCTTTGGTAACTCCTTCTTCGGCGCCAACTGGAACAGACAGAACATCGACAATGTCCAGATCTCGTTCAAGGAGCCCTTCGGCACTGAGGGCCGTGGTGGCTACTTTGACGAGTTCGGCATCATTCGCGACGTCATGCAGAACCACTTGCTCCAGGTCCTCACCCTGCTCGCTATGGAGCGCCCCATTTCCTTCTCCGCCGAGGATATCCGTGATGAGAAGGTCCGCGTCCTTCGCGCCATGCCCGCCATTGAGCCCAAGAACGTCATTATCGGCCAGTACGGCAAGTCTCTGGACGGCAGCAAGCCCTCATACAAGGAGGATGACACTGTCCCCAAGGACTCGAGATGCCCGACTTTCTGCGCCCTCGTCGCCTACATCAAGAACGAGCGCTGGGACGGCGTGCCCTTCATCATGAAGGCTGGCAAGGCTCTCAACGAGCAGAAGACTGAGATCCGCATCCAGTTCAAGGATGTCACCTCGGGTATTTTTAAGGACATTCCCCGCAACGAGCTGGTCATGCGCATTCAACCCAACGAGAGTGTCTACGTCAAGATGAACTCCAAGCTGCCTGGTCTCAGCATGCAGACTGTTGTTACTGAGCTCGACCTCACCTACCGCCGCCGCTTCTCCGACCTCAAGATCCCCGAGGCGTACGAGTCTCTGATTCTGGACTGCCTCAAGGGCGATCACTCCAACTTTGTGCGTGATGACGAGCTTGACGCCAGCTGGAGAATCTTCACCCCTCTTCTCCACTACCTCGACGACAACAAGGAAATCATCCCCATGGAGTACCCCTACGGTAAGCCACTCTCGCTGTACACAGTTTGTGGCTTTGTTAACTGACGTGAATGCAGGCTCTCGCGGCCCTGCTGTGCTTGACGACTTCACCTCGTCTTATGGCTACAAGTTCAGTGATGCAGCTGGTTATCAGTGGCCAACCACCTCAGCTCTGGCTCCCAACAAGTTGTAAGTCATGTTGTTGTGCGCGCATTTAGCGTAGCTACCTACATAGAAGAATTGATTCTAAAAGATGTCTGTGAACAGTTGAGCAACCACCGCCTCACCAATTCCAAAGAAGAAAAAAAACGCCTCGGCCATGTTACCCGCGATATCCCGTGCGCCGTCTTTGTTGCGTGCGCAACCCATTATATCCATCGAAGGGAGGGCATAGATCTCAGAGAAGACATAAACAAGGGAAGCCAGAGGAAACACCCTGGGGGGTGGACACTGGATGATGGAAATTTCTTCGTGTTGCTTGGCCAGGTCAGAGAGGATAGAAAATCAATCAAATTCACGTTTCCAAGCATGATCATTATTCTGTCCCTCGTGTCAGATGTTAGAGCCCAGCAGATGCAGGGAGAGTTGCGCCGAGGACGAGTTATTCCCAGTGACAGGGGAGCTCCAGTATCGGGGAGGGCGAGCCATTGGGGGTCGAAACACTAAGAAAAACGTCAATTTTTTTGGGCACATCGACACATTCGGCCGGATTCTACGGCGTATGCATCCGGCTTTTCCTACGCACCTCTGTCCTGTGGCCCATTCGGAGCAAAGACTTGTTGAAAAGAATTGCGATTTTACTAATCGTACTTCCATGCGACCACTCCCTGTGGCCGACCTAGGACGGGACCTTGGAATGGGGAGCATTGTTTGTTATGTTGAGTACATCATCCACCTACCTACCAGATACTGAGTAGTGGCTGGTACGATAAGATAAGGTTAACTCACTTGGCGCGGTTAAAGTAAGGTGCCTTACAGTGTACTTCCGGGCTGTTTGGGCTTGGAGTTAGGACCTTGTCCACGGTGGGGTAGCCCAGGTAGGGGTAAATGAAGCACGATTGGTTAGATCACGTGACTGCCTGACGAGCGGCTGGGCCGACGGGACCAGCAGGGACGGCGCTGGCGCCTCCCCGAGAAAAATGCAGCAGGAAGGCACGTTGCACCTTGACCTCGTCCTGCCCTGCTCGCCTGGCTGTACGCTCTTTCCATCGCATAACCACCACCCTTACCATCCGTCCGCTGGCCGACCACCAAATCCTTTTGCGCAACCAACGTTTACGGAATTTCTGATAACGGAATTTCTCATACCCGTCAACCCTGTATATTACCGACCGACGAATCGCTCCCGAGTTCTCGATTCAGTTTCCTGCGACACCGAACCGCGTTTCCCGAATCGACGATCGCCGCAGGACGCTTCCCCGGATCACGTTGTCTCATCGCGTCCCCACGACACCACTTTTGCGACTCCAAACCTCGATAATCTGCGGGCCAACGAACAAAATCCCGAATCGCGTCCCAACCGGCTATTCTGGCTGCTCCGTTGATGCGATCGCGCTACCCTGCCGGCTTGCGCATCCGGCGCCGATGACTGAGTCCCATCTCACTGCCACCGCGGATTGGGATCAGCCCTTGATTACCCTCAGTCACTCGCTCAGCGCCTCCTCCTAGAAGACCGCAAACCGTTTTCACATCGGCCAGGACGCACGTCAGCCTGGATCTCGGGGGGACGGTCGTGAGGCAGGCAACGAGGCAGGAAAGGGCCTTCCCCCGATGCCTGGTGTCGTCAACATGGAGAATGGAGGTCAGAATGGCACACATTCAAATCATGACAGGAACCTGAAAGTCAACGGCATCAACGGTGGGATGATGGACGGCCAACCATCGCCGAACAAGGGCAAGGCGCCGGCCGAGACCCCCGGCAACCTGCCGAATGGTGTCCCTGGAGGCACTATCCCACCGCCCGACTCACAAGGGAAGCAGCAATCTCAAATGTCCACCGGCCTCACTCTACAGCAGAAGTCGAGGATGAACGACTTACCCGATGAGATCGTGCACATCACTCAGGGGTACATACCCTTGTCAACGATTGTCTCCCGACTCGCGCAGCGAACCCATGAGGATTTACAGAAGACGATTATGGATATGGCTGCGGTGAAGTGGACGCCGCCCGCTGTGAACGGCAACACCCCGCACGGCAACGACGCACCGGATGACATGTCAGAGGGGAACAAGAGGAAGAAGATGATCATGCTCAAGTTCGCGCAAGATGCGCACGCCAAATGGGTCAAGGCCTTGGTCATCACGGACTGGAGCAGGAACGCAGAGGCCGTCAGCAAGCTCATTGACATCAAGGCACACATTGACTCCAAGAGGGTGCTGTTCGACTACGCCCAGGGATTGCTGATTGACCTGAAGCGATCCCTTATTTCCGCCAGGCTCCCCAACCCGGATCTAAAGACTGCGTTGCAGGTTCTCACTACTGGCGAGGCAACGTGGGTTCCAGAGGTAAGACTTGCGTGGCGATGGGAAAGGCATCTGCTGACACATTATAGCCTGGTTACATACCGCCCCCACCATTGACGCCCGAAGAGCAGTTGAAGTGGATTGATGACCTCAACACTATGCTTTCGTTGCGGCTCAATCTAGATGACTATGACAAGATACCCCACCAATTCAAGAACTACAGCATCCAGTCTGGCCGGGTCACCTTCAAAGTCAAGGGCGAGTTCGAGGTGGATCTAACAATTGCCGATGAGGACTTTACGAAGCAATTCTGGTTCATTGACTTCCGGTTCGCATTCTCGCCCGCTTCGAGCAAACTTTCCGATGGGCTTGTATCAGCTCTGGAAGGACAAGTCAACGAGATACTCGGCAAAGACAGCTTGGAAGGATGCTACAGGTTCCTCCACGAATTTGTTCTGACACACAAGATCAACGAGCTCAGGCGACAAGCCATCGAGTTGAGTCGAAGCACGTGGACCGGAGCCCTTGTGGTGGAGCCCCTACACCGCGCTCTGGCGCTTCAATACTGGACCACGAGATATGGACCCAACGGACCCAAGAGCTGGATCATGGTTGCCGTCAACAGTGCCAAGAAGACAAACGGCCAGATCGATCCAAAACATTCCAGCCGTCTGGGCGCCCGCTGGTACCGCGACAACAAGGAGGTCAAAGATGCCCTCTTGCCATTTGACGTGGATGTTCTCTGCGCTGAGGATCTGCTGAAGAAGGCAGTCGCCCGGCATGTGGAGCACATCCTTTCATCCATCCACAACAAGCTGCTGTCGTACCCGCGGTTTGCGAAGAGAGAATCGTTCATGACCCTCAAGGTTTCCCGGACCGAGCCGATGGAATCCTCATTAACCATGCAACTGGGCTCGCGTGACAACGTCACTTTGGTTATAGAGCCAGTTACGGGCTTTGCGGCGGTCAAACCCCACACCAAATACACCTTGGTTGGCGAGAACCGGCTCAATTACGGACCAAAAGACCCAGCCGAGGATGGCGTCACTTGCCTAGAGAATATCAGATGGGGCTATGTCATAGAAGAGTTCACCCGCCGGGGGCGAAGCGTGGGCTGGAAGACCTGCAAGAATCCCATCAGCAACGAAGACATCAAGCAGCTGGTTCGCACACGAGAGGCTTTCCAGACGATCTTTTTGCAACGCCAAAGCTTGGACCCGAACTGGTATGTCATGGTGTCCTTGAGTCTGAGTGGTGACGAGTGGTGGTTGATTGAGCTGTAAGTACAACCCCCTGGGGAAATTCTTTCATACGATACTGACCAACACAGCGACCGCAATATGCCGTCACGTCCTATAAAGTTCCACACCCGACTGCCGCTGAATCGAGGGCAGCCTGATTTGGACGACGCTTTCTGGTCGCATCTGACACTCTTCATCACTGGCATCATGACCCATGCCACCGATTTGCAGAACTTTCATTCGAGAGAGGTCAAGCATTTTACTAAGAATTCTCCGAACTACTCGCTGCCTCAGCAGGTCCGACTACCATCAGTCATCCTCAGATTATCACAGATCCTGCGGCCTACAGAGACAGGTGGGCAAGACGGCCCCAAGGACGCCTCGAGTCGGTCAGACAACCAACCCGCATCATGGGCGCAGGACCAGATTGAGGTCAAGTTTAAGGGTCTCCAACCTCAACCTGTCGCCCCAAGTGACGATGCAATTGGCGTCTCATCCACCGAGACGCTTGACAACATCCAACTAAACACCGTGGTCGATGCCATCATCAGGGTTAAAGACAAAACAAAGTTTACTCTACTCCGAGGCCGCATCGACCGCGATGTATCATTCAGCCCCAAAAAGGGGGAATTCATATTTCGCATTCGCCAGCTGGTCGGTCAGCCGATACTTGACACTCTTACGACTCATGTCAAATCCATAGACCGACTTGTTGGATTCCTCGAAGCTCTAGGGAAGGCAAGAGGCTCCATCAAGTGCGAAAAAGTGAGCCTTCGTCAAGTCATCTTCACATACAGCGATATAGCAATGCCCGGAGAGGGCGACGTCACACAGAAGCCAAGGCGGTGGCGAGCGTCCCTCGACCTAGCTAAGAGCGATATTCGCATGTCCCTGGAAAGAGGGAACCCGCACGTCAGAGTGCTCGACCTGCTCACCAAAATGGTCAACACGAAGGACGGCCTTAAAGCATTGATAGTATACGTGCCATTACTATTGCCCATCCTGAGGGCTATCGAGAGCATCGAATCCAAGTGGGACGTTCTGGAGTCTGCGAACCAGGGCCGCGTCGAAGTCTTTACTAGGTCCATCGACTGGATTTCGATACGCTACACGGTACCCGGTCCCGCCGGCCAATCACGGATCCTCGTTTTGGATATCAGAAGCAAGATGAGACGTGGGGAAGTGTGGTGGAACTTTTCCCGTGCGACGCTGGACGGGCCTCCCGGCCTCGACGACGAGTTCAGCAAGATCCTGAAGGGCATCTGGGAGTCGTACGGCGACGGGTGGAGGGGCCTGATGACGGGTGCTGCCTCCAGGCCCGGGCCGAGCACTATGCAATTGCTCACGAAGCTAGACGACGCCGTGCGGGCCCACGCCGTGGGCGGTGACAGCGGCGGAGGACCGCCGTCGTCGACGGACGGGATGCCGACGCAGCTTAGCCAGACGTTCTCGGCAAACCAGTCCTTCGGCACGCAGCCGACGAGTATGAGCCAGGGAACCAACAGGGCCTCCCAAGGGAGCAAGCAGGCGCCTGTGGTGCTTGAATAGGCACCAGCACAGAGACGCCAGGAAGGATGATCCAGGTGAAGGAGCCAGCGAACGTGAAAGGGGTATATTTATTTCCGACTCGGGGTACAAAAAGTACATGCTCGGACCCTAAAGGAGGGCCGGGTGGCCGTCACATTTACACTTTTTCTCCCACTTTTTGTCTACTCTTTTTTCTCATTGCTGTCAACATCACCGTCACTAGTGACGAAAAACGTGATACCATGGGCTGGGTATACGGGACTCGCGGAAGAGCGGGGAAGATACAGGGGACGAGGGAGGGAGAGAGTTGGTGTGTGAGAGAGACAGAGAGCTGGCGCAGCACAGGACTGCGCGTGCCACCCCGTTTAGAGAGCATGCCGGGCCGGCCATGACCCAAAAATAGATGGTCGCAGTGATACCTCCGAATAAGACTTCTAAATCTTCCAATTGCTCGTTGCGCGGGTCTTTCGACAGTGTCTGTACGTGGGAAGTTGTGAAACGTTGACAGCCGCTAAAGGTTGTCGACGACGTCTGTCAATGCGAGTACCTATTCTTTACGCGGTGGACTATTTACGGTAAACCCCATCTATCGACCATCCTTTTCGTCTATATATTTTACAGTCTTTTTGGGGGGGTTCGCAACGCCTGTGCGCCAGGTTGTCACAATATGACGCTGTCCGTCAAACTCGTTCCGGCCCGCCATCGAGCGGATTCGATTTCCGTCGTCGGGATCCAGGCCGACGCGAATAAATGGAAAGCAGAGTCAGCTCTTGGCCGCATGCGTGCGTTCGGAAAACAAGCAGGGCTACTTCTGCTTTCAGAACATTCTTCCGAAAAATGACCGCTTCTCGCTGATGTTGCGGCCGAGCCATATCAACTTTCTCCTCTCAATCATCCAGGTCAGCGGGTCACTAATCTGGAACTGCGCGAGACCCGTCGCGCCGACGTGTTGCTGCGCCGACTGGGTGATGTGGAAGGCCATGTCATAGCCGGCGCGGATACCGCCCATGACGCCGATGGACGTGTACGAACCGCCCGCGACGGCAAGCCTGCCGCCGAACGCGTGCTCGAGCTCGCCGTGCGCGCGGCCCATGCGATGCCAATGATTGACGTGGTGCTGCGGTATGCAGTCACGCGCGTACTTGGCCGTCGCGAAGCAGGGCTGGTCTCGGGGGATGCCAAGATGGCGCTCAATGACGTCCTTGGCCATGTCGATGCCCTCCTCCTCCGTGGGAATCGATTTGCGGTGGTTCCAGTGGTGTCCGCCCATGAGAACGAAGAACTTGGTGCCTTCGGGTTCACCCGGGCCGGGCGGTAGCTGGACGTCTGAGTCGAAGAAGACGCCCAGGAGACCCTCGAGGTTGTTCTCGAGGGACCGGGGCACCAGGTAGCCGACACCTGGGTAGCGGGCGTTAAGGTTAGGCTCGGGATACCACATATTGACTGCGAGAATAGATACGTTGGGAGACTTTGCGAGGGAAGGGAGGGCACCGGCAGTCATGGCAGAGAGCGCGTTGCTCGTCGTGGTGGAGATTACCTTGTCGTAGAGGGCTGCAGACCGAGAATTCTTCGTTGAGACCTGGGATGCATTAGGATTTATTCAACCAGTCCAGCGATTGAGGGGGTTGTATGCACCGAGACTCCGTCAGGTTTACGGGTATATCTGAGGTTTGTGATGGGCTCACCCAGCTTGAAGGTGACATTCGGTCTCTTTCTCAACTCTCTCGCAATAGTATTTGGCAGGCTACTCATGCCGTTCTTGAAGAAAACGAGCTGGTGCTCCTTAGCCTGATGCACATATTTTCTCAAATCCTCGTCTCGCCCCAGATTCGCCAATATGCCACTCTCGTTCCGCGCGATAACGAAGGAATTGTTATCGTTAAGTTGGGTGCGTCTGGAGGGTTCGACATCGGAGAGATCAGGCGGGTCCCCGGTATTGTAGAAAAAGCGCCACCATATCTGAGGCATGAAGCTGCGCATGCTAAGCTGGTCGGGATCGCCGCCCCAGATGCCGTGGATCATGGCTGAAACCACGTTGTCCGTCAGTTCCGGGTGGCCCGTCACCCGTTCAACGAAGTCGCTGACGGACATATCCGGAGGATGCGGCTCGTAGTAAGCTTTCTTACGGCGTCTCGAGGCATTCCACAAGCCTGGGAGCAAGCCGGCAAAGATGGGCTCGGTCAAGACATCCCACAGGCCAAGCTTGACGAGGTGGTCCTTGTGGTACAGATAGCGAGGTGGCGATCTGACGCCCACATAATCCTTGACCATATCGAGGTCTCTCAACTATAGATTGGAAAGCGCGGTCAGCGGTGAGTGCCGGCCTCGAGTGCGAGGGTAGCAAAGCGACGCAACGTACGAGGTCCCAGAGCACAAGGTCATCAAGCTTCCATGTGTCCTTTCCCATGCCGCGTAGGGTTCTCGGGCCGCGCTCGAATCGTACCGTACCCTTCTTGCCGCCGACGTCGACATCGATGCTCTGCGTATCGATCCACCCACCCACACGGTTGGCGGCGTCGTAGATGGTGATGTGGGAGGTCTCGGGGAGCCATTTGGCAAGGTAGTGCGCGGTCGTCAGGCCGGTGATGCCAGCGCCAATGACGGCGACCTGTTTCGGCATCTCAATGTCTTTCGCAAAGAGCGGCTCGGCGTCACGCGATTGGGGCTGGCCAGCACCTGGCGGGTATCTCCTTCCTGGCTGGGCTGCGGCGAGGAGGGCAGTTGTCGAGAATGGCGACGCCGCCGCGGCCCCATTGCGGGCGCGGGCAGCGGCGCGGCAGAATCGCTGCGAGTGGTGGGGTCTCAGCAAAGCCATGAATGCATCGTCGGCTCTTTGAGGACCATAGAGGAGAACAATGAGGGGGGTGGAAGGTGCGTTGTCGGTAAAAATGGTGTTTAGGAAAGTGGCGTCACGACACGGATGCGCTGGGTGGGTAGCTACCAACCTAGGTAGGGTCTTGTAGCTAAGCTGAGGTACCGGACCAGGACGCCGAAGCTACCTTCAGGGACCCACCATCTTGAACCAACATCACCTTACGGATGGGCACAAATTTTAATTACGAGTTTGCTTTCTCCGGCCTCTCGGCTTTTCTTGAAGAATGTTGTAGAGCTCGTGTAATTGCTCGAAGGTGCTGTTTTCTTCTTCTGTGTAACATGCCTATGACTCCTGTCCCACCTGCGTGGCCTGCCTACCTGACCCTACTTGCTGCCGCCCACCCTCTCAGGTTGTCTGGATTACGAGGACCACAATGTGGAGGACGAACACGGTGACACCAATGGCAGATGGTGTACCAAGCGTATGTCAGAACGCGAAGCACGAGCCCAGGGACACAATGTGAGGCCAGACAGCATACCTATGCATTACTTGCCCCATCGCTCCCAGAGACCACAATCTCAGCGTCTTCTGAGCTGTGTCGTTTCAGCTTGCCCGAAGCCATGTCTATACGTACGGAAAACATAAAAGTGCACCCGCAAACGCCCAAGGTGCCCTGCCGCTGTGGCCATACATCATCGTCCAATTATCATACAAGAAGTCGCTGCTCCTACCCCGGTCCGCTGAAGCCTCGTTTTGTGGAAACCTTCCCATCGTCCCAGTAGACGAATGGGTCTGCACGACCCTCCCAGTGTTTGTGCCTCTTCTGATCTGATAACCCAGCTCGCCAACTCCTTGTTCCCTAGCTGATCCCTCATGATTGAATCTGCATGCCGGGGCGTTAATCACCTCGGGAAGCGCGAGGCCTTGGTCCTTAACGTGTTTTTCTAGCTTATGACCTCCTGAACATTGCTCTGCTCCTGGGAAACGGCGCTTTCTTCGGGAAGAATCACCTCAGGCTCGGCCTTGGAATCCACAAACTGACGTTCGCTGACGTGTTCGTTCCCATCCGCTGTCCAGACCTTGTCCTTGAAGACTCCTTGCTGCCCTTCTTCGTGCGAGTAGACGCAGTGAGGGTTCTTGCAAGGGTTGAACCTGCACTTGACCTTAACATGTGTAAATTTGCAACCCGGCGTGGTGCATCCTGCACCGTTGCGACATAGAGGCATGTCAGGGTGCTTGAATGGGCACCTTGGATTTGTGCAGTTGGGGAAGAACTTGCAGTCTTGCTCGCTCTGGTGCGCAAGTCTCGCTGCCGGAGAGGGATGCCGGCCGACGCACTTCCGGTTCTTGCATGCGGCGCCAAAGGTGCAGACATCGTTAAGGTCGACAGTGGTACCAGGTGGAGCCGCGGGAGACTGATGCGCAAACTTGCATTCCTTGTTGGTGCAGTGGAGGTTGTACTTGCACACTGTCTCGTCCGGGTTGGGGGGTTCGCGTTTTGACTGCGACATGTCGACATCCTCGCCTTCAGCCCCGGCTTCCGCCATGGCTGAGTCCGGTTTGTCCCTGGACTGTTGCTGCCGGTTTCTGAAGTTGTTGCGGTTGTTTGTCCGGTCGAACAGAGGCTTGCCGCCGCGGCGTCCGCCATGGCCGCCGGATTGGTTCATGAGTTGTTGCTGGAGCTGGGTCATCATTTGTGCCTGTTGTTCCATCATCGCCATGAGGTCCATCTGGTTAGGCTGCTGGCCAGGCATTCCCCAAGGGCCATTTATGCCGTTCATTCCGGGGGGTCCTCCGTGTTGACCGTTCATTCCCACCATAGCGTTCAGACCAGCCTGAATGTTCACCCCACGGCCATTCATCGATCGGCCGCCACGGCCCATGCCGCCTCTCGGTCCGGTGGGGGGCCCGCGAGCGTGGGAGTTGATTCTGTCGTTGCCCCGTGTGCGATGAAGTACCGAGTCGGTGGACCTATCCATAGATTTGTTCATGTGGCCGACCATGCGCTTTTCGCGGCCTCCCCGGGGGTTGGGCCCGTTTCGCATAGAACGCGGACCAGTTGGCCTGTGAAGGGTTAGTGGCTGACGGGGTAAAGATGATACACGAGAAACGCACGCGTTGAGTTCATTGCCGTCGTTAGTACCCATATCAGTATCGACGTCGCCGGATGCAGCGGTTTGGTGGGACATGCCAGCCATAGCATCGCCACCTTGAGATCCATTCAACTGCGCATTGAGATGTTCTGCTTGTTGAAACAGCCAGCCTGCGAACTCCATGGCGCCGGGATCCTCAGGGCCCAGGCCGAGAAGATCAGTCGCAAGCTCATTGGCGATCTGTTCCTGCGATCGACCGTTGACAAGCATGAGGATTATGTACTCGGCGAGCGCAGTATCGTCGTCGGAGCCTGATGCCCAGCCAGCCTCGGCGAGCTTTGGCTGGATGGCGGCGCTCAGGGCATCCGCCAGCGGGGTGTTGAGGACGACTTGAACCGTCATTTTGAGAAGCGCCGACGAGGCGGAGGTCGCGTCAAGCTTCGAGTGAATGGCAAGAATCGGCGGCGAAGGCACCAGCGAATCGCTGCGACGTGTCGATGCGAATTTTGCGCGTTGGATTCAATCGCTCGCGTGTGGGGTATATGTATGGCAAGCGGTTGCGCGGAGTTGAGGGCGTTGCAGGTCCACGCGAATGTCGTGGATGATGAAGAAGTCAACCTAATGGAGGTAGGTACGCAAGAACGTTCTTGACGGCAAATTCAAGTTGCCCCTAGCCTAATTTGGATTAGTGGCCATATCACGTGACCGTGCGTCTGCTGCCGAACGTTCCAAGTGTGGCTGGAAAGCACCCACTTTACTAATTCAGGCACATTATTCAGCGTAACCGTCTTAGGTACCCTGTGTTGTTAAGTAGGACGAAGGCTGAGGCAGAGAGAGAGAGACGCAAAGGTAGAGATACTGCGTACGGTACAAAAACTTAAGAGCTCGCACAAGGCAGAGTGTAGAGATCGGAGTGGACAGAAATAGATGGGGATGGATATCTTGAGAGGAAGATGTACTGATCTTTGGGACAACAAGCACCCCACCAAACCACTGTCGCACCTTTTACAGCGGTCGCATTCTGGAGAGTTCCCGACCGCGTTGTCATATTCAACTTTTGTACATACACAAAGACGGTAGTTGCGGACTCGCTCATGGACGAAGAAAGACTGCTTTCAGCCTCGTGGCCGGTGCATGTGAGACAGGATCCAAGGGCGCGATTCGAAAGAAAGAAGTCAACGTCTTTCTGCTTGATCCGCGGTACGCCAGATCAAGGGCCGTCGATAGGGGCCTGTTTGGAAACTGCAGGCGGAAACCTTCCTTGCGCTTTCTTTACGCGCCTCTTGCTCAGGGTCAAATACATACCTACCTACCTACCTGCTGGTAGCATAAGGTAAGACGGGAACTCAGAGCTGCTTTGCCATATCTTAATGCCCTGCTACCTTGCCGCGCTGCGGACTCCCCCTCCACTTCCCGGTCCCGTCCTCAATGAAATGTTACAGCGCAGAGCCCAGGTTCCCCGCGGGCGGACCCCGAAATCTAGACGTCTTCCACCTCAGACTACTCTATCGTGCAAGGCCGCTGCGTCGACCTATCAAGGACGATAAGGGTAAGGGTTTACGTTGCAGATCCTGGGTGCGGTCCACGAGCTGTCACCCCGATGCTTGGCTGTCAAGCTTGGCTGGTTGCTTTCTGCACAGCGAGTGTCCGGTGACCAGGGCACCGAAAAGGCTTTGGGCGGTGTCATGCGCTGTAAACCGGGAAGTCTTCCGCCAATATTCGGTACAACGTACCCGCCACAGCCTCCCCGCTGCTCCAGCTGGCTACCTACCGCACCTGTCTTTTTTGTTGCGAGAAAGACATGCATTTGCCGTTCATCTCCCCGTTGTCTCCGGGGAATATGTCTGTCTGCCTGCTCTTCGGCGCTATTCTATTATTACTATTGGCTAGTCGTTAAAGTTGGCTTAGCGGCTGAGTGCCGTCCCCGCCCCCTGCCGCCACGCCGGCTGGCTGCGCAGACTTCAGTGTTCTGCTTCTCCCTGTTCTTCCCCTCTTCTCCCTCTCCCCGTGTGGGATGATGATCCTAATGGTCGCTCACAATATATTCTGACCCATCCATGTATCCAACCAGCGTTATCTGAGCTAGCGTCTCCGCCTCTCTACTGTCGTTCGCCCTTACCCAGCTATTCGGTGACCAAGCCGCCTCTCTGCCTACCCCAACTGGATGCCCTTTGAGGTGCCTCGCCTGCAGCGTCCCAAACGCCAGAGCCATCGTCCGTCCCATCCCAACACGACCCGTTGCCTGCACTCTCCGGCTTTGGCGTCGATGCACAGCCGCCGTCTTCGCAGCCCGCCATCCTGTGCCTTGAAGTCTGACGAAGGCATCCCCCTTGCACTCAGGGAAAAACGACAAATCACATCCCTGTATGCCGTCCTATACCAGATTGCTGCCAACGGACGCGGTTCAGGATCAGCAGCTTGGATCGCACCACCGCCTAGCCCTGTCCCCAGCCTGCACCCGTTCATTACTTGATAAAAGACTGTTGTCGGCTTGGTGGACCAAACGTCTTGGTCTTGTTTTCTTCTTTCGAATTTCGTCAGATCGGACTGGCCCATCCCTCAGGATCCCGACCAAAAGCTCTCAGCCCCTCCGTCATCAGCAGTAGCGCTGGTCGTCAAGCCGACTCAGGTCGACCTCAAGGCTTGACGTAACGTTGCGCCGTTGACTGCAGCCACCCTATCACAGCAGACTACCGCTCTGTTGGTTTACTCCCAACCACCACCTCTGCCTCAGCTTGCCCTGTCTGCACAGCAACAGCCCTCGACCGATCTGCGGGCACTTACTGCTGCGTTCTAGTTCGGTTCTCCGCTGCTGCAGTTCAGGGTGTGTCTGCGGGTGGCTGAGGAGCTTCCTCCAACGGGCCCTGATCCGCAATACTTTTTACACAGCCGCATCCTCGTGCAACTTTTTTTAATTTTATATAAACAGCCCTGGTCCTGGGCGTGTTGATCAAGAGACGAAGCACCGGGCTCCCTTATCTCCTCTCTACCCTCACCCTCGCCTTCACCTCTCGACCCCGCCCAACATGTTGCCCCAAGTCTGCCTCATAATCCTCTCGCTCATGTTGGGCCAAGTCAGCGCCAGCATTTGGCCGGCTCCGAAGAAGCTTTCGACTGGCAAGAGTGCTTTGTTTATAAACCAAACCTTGGAAATCACATACAATGGAGGATCTGTACGCTGGTTCTCTACTCCCGTTTCTACTTTGCATAACACTGGACAAGATGCTGAGAACTTATTCCATGTGCAGCTGCCCTACACTTACGGGTACAGCCCAGCGCCAGGCTCGAGCTTTAGCAGCAAAGATATCGTGCAGGGCGGCGTCTCGCGGGCCATAGGCGCCATCTTCCAGCAGAACTTCGTTCCCTGGAAATTTCACCCGAAGAACAGCGATTTCGAGCCGGATATTAACGCGGTTGACTTAAAAGTGGTCAAGTCCCTGCAGATCACGCAAACGAGCGACGACAAGCCGAGCGCGTTCAAGCCTCTCGCCGGCGAGGTTGACGAGTCTTACGCACTCAATGTTACAGAAGATGGCGCAGCGACCATCACGGCCAAGTCCTCGACCGGCGTACTGCGAGGGCTAGAGACCTTTGCGCAGCTTTTTTACCAGCACTCTTTGGGAACGTCCTGGTATACTCCATCGGCGCCAGTAATGATCGAAGATGAGCCGGTTTACTCCCACCGCGGAATTCTTATCGACGTAGCTCGGAATTTCTTCCCCGTAGACGACGTTTTGAGGGTCATTGACGCCATGTCGTGGAACAAGCTGAACCGAATCCATATCCACATCACGGATTCCCAGTCATGGCCGCTCGACATTCCTGCGATGCCTGACCTGTCCGCCAAGGGAGCGTATCGCAAAGGTCTTTCATACACACCGGACGACCTAGCAAAGATTCAGGAATACGCGGTTCACCGCGGGATCGAGCCAATCATTGAGATTGACATGCCCGGCCACATCGGCTCGGTTTCTTTTGCGTACCCGGAGCTCATTGTAGCTTACAATGAGAAGCCCTACTACTGGTGGTGCGTGGAGCCGCCTTGCGGTGCCTTCAAGATGAATGATAGCCGCGTCGACGACTTCTTGGACAAGCTCTTTGACGATCTCTTGCCCCGACTCAGTCCGTACTCGGCGTACTTCCACACTGGTGGAGACGAGCTGTACAAGAACGACTCGATGCTGGACGAGGGTATCAGGTCGAACTCAAGTGAGGTCCTGCAGCCCCTCTTGCAGAAATTCATGGACAAGAATCATGACCGAGTACGCAAGCATGGACTTGTACCATTTGTATGGGAGGAGATGCCGCTGGAATGGAACATCACTCTTGGTGACGACGTGGTAATCCAGTCGTGGCTTGGAGGTTCTTCTGTCAAGGACTTGACCAGCAAGGGTCACAAAGTGATTGACAGCAACTACAACTTTTGGGTCAGTATTCGGCGCAACCAGAGGTGATGAGAGGCATGTCCAGCTGACTTGCGTAGTACCTTGACTGTGGTAGGGGCCACTGGATGAACTTTGACAACGGAGCGGCGTTTACGAATTTCTACCCCTTCAACGACTGGTGCTCGCCGGCGAAGGGATGGAGACTCGTCTACTCCCACGACCCGAGAGCAAACCTGACGGAGGAGCAAGCCAGGCTAGTGCTCGGAGGCGAAGTGGCTGCATGGAGCGAGTCGATTGACCCAGTCAGCATTGACGGGATCCTATGGCCGAGAGCCAGCGCGGCCGGCGAGGTCCTGTGGTCAGGTCGGACAGACGCCTCGGGCCAGAACAGAAGCCAATACGATGCGGCACCGAGATTGGCCGAGTTCAGAGAGAGAATGGTTGCGCGAGGAGTCAGGTCGGAGCCGGTGCAGATGACTTTCTGCACGCAAGGAGACGCAACGGAGTGCGCTTATCCCATGTGACGGGCCGGGCCGAGGAGGTTGAAACAGCATCGGCGCTGACGTCGGATCACGGGGTCGACACACTATCTTATTAATTCCGTTCTTCGGGAGGCTGAACGGGGGAGGCAGAGTGCCTCGAGGGGATCCTCATAACTTTTGTATATTTGGGGGGCCGCGTAAGAGGCGCGCCGGCCAGTTTTATGTTCTTACGACGTACCTAATTCAGATGAGTATCAATGATTGTGTTGCATCCTTTGGCTATTGGTGCCGTGTCTCCCATTGGAATCGGGAAAAGAGAGAAAGTATGAATAAAATGGACGCTGAGGACGAGGAAGCTGCAGAGAGGACAAGAAGGGAGATGTCAGTGATGGCATACGGCCCGGATACATCAGCATTGACACTCCCCATTCAAATATCGACCTGGAATAGAGATTGTGTGCATCAGGGTACTCCGTGACCCGGCCGACGGGAAAGACAGCCACCGTCGGGGTCCGCACGGCTCCGTTGGCTCAAAGGTTCGTCCGGATGCCCTACGGAAGGGACGGCGGCGTCGCCCAAGTTTCAACTCATGAGCTCCACTCCCTCGGCACGAATGGTCAGTTGCGAGGCGGGACCGACAGTTGGATGCCGGCCTTTCCTGAGAGGGGGGCGGCTGGCCAATCACAGAGGCGGACGGGCAAACGCAGGGATGAGCGGGAATTGCCATTATCCAGAGATGCTATGTCAATGCCATGATCAGGGACGCCCAAGCCTGCTCGATCTCTTTTGTGCGTTTCTGCTTGCGTTCGACGTCACTCGCTTCGGCAGTGAGATGCTGCTGTGCGGCGCTAGCTGAGCAGGCCAGTACCTACCATATCTAGGTACCTTGCTAGACGAGGGTGGCCCTGGCTTCCTGTAGGCGCCCCTGGGCAAGTGGGAGCTCCATTTGCGGGGGAGCCGGGGTCGAGGGTGTGGCACCGTGACAGCAAAATTCCCTTTCTGGGTATTCAGATCGTTGGCGGCGGACGAGGTCCCGCACTGTGCGGCAATCACGAGCTTCAGGTGGTGTTTCTTTTGTAACGGACAGCTTTGCGGGAGAAGGAGGGACTTTACGAGGTGGGTGGTGCTCGTTGCTTCCCGGAAAAAAACAGTACCTTTGAAAATACATGTATTCGCAGTTGCGACCTATCTTACTTACTAAGATAGTACATCTGTAAGCGGTCAAGTTCCACGGTAGTTGGTTATGTTAGTCTCTCTCTGTGGTGGGTAGTAGATGGAGACTATTGAACGAAGCCTCGTGGCTTTTTTGATAGACTCGAGTTCGTCTGGTTTGTTCTTCAAGATGGGAACTACTACCAGGTACTCAAGTAGGCCTTTTCTCCTGCCTCTAATTGCTTGGACGTTTCGTTTCGAAACAGACCTCAAGGGCTTGGGTGCCGTCCGGTACCCACTGACGGCACAGTTGGAGCAGAGCGGGGCAGCGCGTGCAAGACAATTCGCACTGTCCCTCTGCCGACGCAAGACAACCGAAGCTTCCAAAATGCACCACCCGTCTCGGTTCGCAATTGGACCAATTGCCTTTCAATCTGATCGCAAAACACCATCCAACTGTCAGTGAAGCGCTGGAGAGACCGGCCCTTCGCAGGCAGCACCCCACCACCACCACCATCTACTGTGCCGCCGTGCTCTGCCCAGTGCCTCTTCTTGAGTCCTCTTACGAGACTCAACAACCTCGGCATCGCATGCCCCTTGCAGGCTTCGCAACCCTTTCACGTTTCCCATCTAGCTTGCCATTGGCCCTTGCTCACGTCTCCCGTGTGCTTCTGACAACAGCGGTTGACCATCTGACGAGCGAAAGCAAGGCCGGGCTACTGCGGGAGGGCGGCGCCCCGCGGGTCTCCATTTCCATGACCCCTTGCTCCCTCCACAGCAGCGTCAAACCCTCATCGCCAGGCTCAGGTTGGCCGGTGGGTGCTCTCTGCGGCATCTGCGCGCCTGTTGGTCGTGTTGGTGCTACCTCACTTTGACGACAGTTCGTCAGGGATATGGGTTCCGGGTACTCGTCTTTTCAGCTCCCGCTTCGACTCGCTCCACAGAAGCGCGAAAATAAACTAAAAGTTCTAACCCGTCGGTTGGGTGCGGTTCCGTAGCAGTGCAACGGCTGCTCAGCTGCTGAAGCTACCGCTGCTTGTCTCGTGCATGGTTTGCCGTGGTGCTGCTTCTACCCATGCCAGAGCACGCATCACACAAGCCTGTATGCAGCGCAGATCAGCCTCTTACTGCATATTGCTTCAGTCGGCACAACCTAGTGTAAGCAAGGCTCGCCATGTAAAGCCCCCCTCCCCATGATACGGCAAAGAAGAACAGACGAGGCATGGGGGCTGCGAGGTAAGGCAAGGTCCCTTGACATGTGGCTTCACGCGGCCGCTAGCCACAGAATGGCAAGTGTTTCGGCGGACGGACAGAACACGACGGGGTCGAGGATGGGCGGGCACCACCATGATTCGATTGCTTTCCTCCTCTCCGGCCGATGGATGACTGCTTCTGGTGCCTTGGCGCCTCTCCTGTGAAGTGGTGTCTCCTCTCCTCCCATTCCCATTGTTATTGTCATGCCCTCCCTGCAGTTGGGTTCCTTTGACCTTTGACCTTTGACCAGGTCTCTCCGCGGCCCCGAGACCACGCAACCGAACCCAAGTGCAGACAGGGACCAGGCCCCAAGTGGGGATCGAGAGTCTCGAACCTGTCATTGCTTGCATTCAGCTTTTAGCTTGTTCGATACTTAATACCTCTGTGATCTTCCTCCTCAAGCACCTTGCCTACTTCGTACCTTCCCCAGACACCAGACATCAGACGTCCGTTCCCCTGGGACCTCACTACCTACCTCATCTCTGACTGGCGCCATCCTCCTTCACATTACTCGCCGTGATATCACCTCTTCTATTAACCTTTACGTTCTCGATTCTTCTTGGGGCGGCTGGATTTCTCGTTCCTATATAAATGCCACGCGGCATTGGGACACCGCATGTCTGCTTGCCTTCGTTCAACCGCATACCGCTTCTTCCAGAAACCTTTCCACAGACGCCACTCGGTTCCTTCCCGCCTGTTGCTGAGGCTGTTTCTCGCTTTTGGTTTCGATCGCCACCTCTCAGCGCCGCGGATTTCACCATTACCGATATTGGTTGACGCTCACCATGGGTTTGGTCGAGGCAGCACTCGAATATGTCACCCCCAAGGCTTTGGCCATCTTTCTGGTCGCTGCCTGGGCGTTATGGATCGTCGTCCAACGCCTCGATGAAGCCGTTCGGCTGCGCCGTCTGGCACCCGGCACCCGCGGCCAGGCTCTCAATGCCCATCTCCCAGGTGGTAGGTTTCTCTTTTTCTCGTGCTACCGTTCCAGAACAGAAACGCTACGGGAGCTCCGCAATGGGTCGACCAATCTCCCAATGTTCTAGCAAGCTTACACGTTCCTAGGCATCGACTTCATCTTCAAGGCCGTCCGCGGGACCATGACACACAAGAATGTGGAGTTTTGGCGAGAAATGCTCTCCCGAGTGAACGGCTTCACCGGCGAGAAGAGGGTCCTAGGGATGCGCATCGTCTTCACGGCCGACCCGGAGAACATCAAGGCGATCCTGGCCACCCAGTTCTCCGACTACGGCAAGGGCGAGCCCTTCCACGAGGAGTGGCGCGAGTTCCTCGGCGACAGCATCTTCACCACCGACGGCGACCAGTGGCACGCCAGCCGCCAGCTCATCCGGCCTCAGTTCGTCAAGGACCGCGTCAGTGATCTGCACTGCTTCGAGTCGCACATCCAGACTCTCTTCAAGGCTATCGCCAACGGCGGAGCTCTTGATGGTGAGGACCAGGAAGTCGACATGGACGCCGTTGATGGCAAAGTACTTGACGTTTCCAACGTCTTCTTCCGCTACACCCTTGATGTGGCAACCGACTTTCTCCTGGGCCAGGATGTGAAGTCGCTCACGTAAGTTGTTACTCGCACTGGGTGAAGCACTTAGCAAGCGTGAGCTAACATCCGTGTCTTTGTAGAACAATCAAGCAGGAATTCGCCGAGGCCTTCAACGAAGTCCAGCGAGTCCAAAACATCATCGCCCGCGCCGCCAAATTGAAGCCCTTCGTTCCCATGTTCTCGTTCAGGGCTGGCCTCAAGGTCATGAACCGGTTCGTCAACAAGTTCATCGAGCGTGCTCTCCGCCTAAGCCCCGAGGAGCTCGCCTCCAAGACCAAGTCCGACCAGGGCTACACCTTCCTGCACGAGCTCGCGAGTTTCACCCGCGACCGCACCGTCCTCCGCGATCAGCTCGTTGCAGTCCTCCTCGCCGGCCGCGATACAACCGCCGCAACTCTCTCGTGGACCATCTACGAGCTGGGCCGCCACCCGGAAGTCGTGCGCAGGCTGCGCGAGGAGATCATCGAGCACGTCGGCCTCGACCGCGCGCCGACGTACGCCGACCTCAAGAACATGAAGTACCTCCAGAACGTCATGAATGAGATCCTGCGCCTGTATCCGGTGGTGCCCTTCAATGTGCGGCTGGCGCTGCGCGACACCACGCTCCCGACGGGCGGCGGGCCCGACGGCACTCTGCCGCTGGCCGTCTGCAAGGACACGCCCATCGGCTACTCGACGCTGCTGATGCAGCGACGCGAGGACCTGTACCCGCCCGTCTCGGACAAGTTCGCGCACCCGGACGAGTTCTCCCCGGAGCGCTGGTACCACTGGCAGCCGCGGCTGTGGACCTACATCCCCTTCAACGGCGGGCCGCGCATCTGCATCGGGCAACAGTTCGCGCTGACGGAGATGGGGTACACCCTCTGCCGTATGTTCCAACGTTTCGAGCGCGTCGAGAGCTACATGGGCGCCGTCGACGGCGGGAACCCCACGCTCAAGGCCGAGATCGTGCTGCAACCGGGCGATGGCGTCAAGGTCGGCTTCTGGCGGGCGAAGCAGGAGGGTTAAATGGAAGAGGGGAGTACAAAGTCTAGTTCTCTCCTCCCCTGTTTTCTAATTCGGGAGAAAACGGCGCACGGGACTTGTATTGGGACTCGTGTGGTCAGAGATGCTTTGGCAACAAGACAAAAAAGAAGAAGGGCCAGGAATCCATCTCACACGACAACTAACTAATGAAGAGCAATTGTGCTCACCCGGAGGTTGAAAATAGCTCATCACGCTGGGACCGCCATCCGTCGGGGGCATCCATCTCAGCTAAAGGGGGCTAATGTGCTTACGAGCTGACGGGCGTAGACTAGACCCGGCGACGAGGCTCGCGGGATCTTTGGCCCCCTACCTACTACCAATTGAGAGCAGAGGTCGTGACACGTTCAGGCTGGTAGGCTACCCGGGATACCGCGGGAAGATTTGGAGAGATATCGTCATTGGCCTGGCCTATACCTCCATAAGCAGCGCGTATGACAGGCAGCTGGGACGGGCTGAGGTCAGTGATCTAGATGCCAAGGCATTGGTCCGGCTGAATCCGCGTCTCTGGGCGGCGCAGCAATGGTGGTGGGAGGAAGAGTCTCTTATCAGAGGAGAAATCCCGCATGTATCATGACACACCCCCGGGACATAATCGAGCTTTTGCGTATAACTTGTCATTTATCATGATATCACATCCATTCGCGTAACTCTAGTTGTCAACGTCTCAACTTCCTTTGATTGCGAAGATTGACAGCCAAACTCCGGACCCAGGCATGCACTCGTGAGCCAGGTATCCAAGAATGAACCCCCCTTGCCAGTCCTAAATATGCAGAAATACCCAACAGCGTACTTGCTCTCTACCCATACCGCACGGGCCACAGAATAACCAAACGCATAAACGAACCTAAATATGCTACGAGCCGACGAGAATAAAACCGGAAAAAAAGCAAGAAGAGATCACGAAAGACGGAAGCTCTCCCTGATGGCATCTCCCAAACGCTGGATGGCCTTGTCCATGTCCTGCTCGCTGGCCGAGGCGAAGGTGGCGCGGAAGAAGAGGTCCTTGAGCGGGGTGTCCTGATCGGTGCGGAACCAGGACCCGCGCGCGCAGAGGACGCCGCGGTCGATGCACGAGTTGAAGATTTCCTCCTCGATCTCGAGGAGCGGGCGGGAGGGGGAGGGGTGGCGGGACTGGTCCACCTTGAGCCACAACTAACGAAGGGTTAGCATCTTGTCTAGCCTTGGAGCGAATCGGTGATTCACGGGGTAACTTACAAACATGCCCGCAGCGGGCGGGGTCCAGCTAACCACATCCTGGGGCAGGTGCCGCTCGCACGCGGCCAACAGCCAGTCGCGGCGTTTGGTGTACTCCATGCGCAGGTTCATCAGCCAGCGCAGATACCCCTCGTGGCCCCACGTCTCGTCGAGCAGCTTCCACACCGCGATTTGTGAGAATCCAGAGGGCCCCTGGTTCGCGACCTCGGCGTGGCGGATGAAGCGCTCGATGACCTGCGCCGAGGCCGTCACCCACCCGAGCCGCGACCCGGGCACGAGCACCTTGGAGAAGGAGTCCATGCGGAGCACGCGGCCGTCCGTGTCCATGCTCAGCAGCGACGGGATCAGCGTGCCCAGGAACTCCTCGACGGACGCCGGCGGCGGCACGGCGGGGCTGTTGGAGCCGGCGTACGGCTGCATCTGCAGGAAGTAGTACGGCTCGTCCTCGATGATGTACAGGTCGTGCTTCTGCGCGACGGCGTAGATGGCGCGGCGGCGCGCGGCGGACTGCGTCGCGCCCGTCGGGTTCTGGCCTGAGGGGACGGTGTAGAGGAGGTGCGGCTTGCGGCGGCCGCCTCGCGAGGCGGGGTCCCACTCGGAGAGGATGCGGTCCATGGCTTCCGGGAGCAGGCCCTCTTCGTCGATGGGGACGCCGATGGCCTTGACGCCGAGCGGGGCAATGGTCTCGAGGGCGGTGGAGAAGCTGTACTCCTCGGTAAGGACGCAGTCGAGACGGTCTTTGTCGCAGAACATTCGGAGGGTCTGCTCGAGGGCGCCGGTGCTGCCGACCGTCTGGCAGGACTGCCAGTCGGCGTAGGGCGGGTTGTAGACGAGCTCCGTATGCTCGGTCACGAAGCGCATCATCTGTGCGGAGCCGGTGGACTGGGTGTAGTTGAGAGCGATGGAGAGGTCGTACTCGGCGCCGGGCTGCTGCGGGTCTTTCGTGTCGTACTTGCCGACGGTGATGGTTTGGCCGGAGGCGATGGTCTCCGCCTCCGAGAAGTGCGGGGCCGTGGGGACCCGGACCGACAGCTCGGCGAAGGGGAAGTAGGCGCTCGAGGGCAGGCCGCCGCCCAGCGAGATGAGGCCCGGCTTCTTGAGGTGGCGGGCAGCCTGCTTCAAGGAGCAGGGGTGCCGGGAGAGGGACTCGGCCGAGAGGTGGTCTGGGGGTGCCGGTGAGTGAGTGAGGTGGAGAGTGAGGCAAGGGAGGGGGGCTTACGGTCCCATCGCTTTGCTTTCGGCTTGCCAACGGCCTGGGGAGACGGTCAGTACGGATTTCTCATAAGAGACGGTGAGAGGTGACGAACAGGGGCCTTGAACATGTCGCTATCCGACGCCGCGGCAACGCCCGCTATCAGCTTGCCGGCCTTTGCCCTCCGCTCCCTTACACTGTCGAACGGCGACGGCGTCTGCCGCTTCTCGAAGACGGCCTGTCTCTCGACGGGAACGGAATCCGCGACGGACCTGTCATTGGACTTGGAGTTGAACGCGCGTTGGGTAGAGGAGGTGTGTGTCGCGGGAACAGAGAGTGAGCTCCGCAGCCGGAGGTTTGTAAGTCGGGACGAGGGGGTGTTTGATAAGGGAAGGGAGGCCCGTGGGAGGGAGCCATTGAGGCCACAGCGGGCGGCTCTGGAATACATGGTGCCTAAATTTCTTGTCTATGAAGGTGTAGATGTCTCTGGAGAGGGATTCGTTACAGGTTGGAGCTTTGAAGACAGAGATATGTATGGACGATTCGTGTGTCTGTCGAGATAAAGGAGCGTAAGGCGTATCTGACACTCCAGGCGCGGAGCGATAGTGGTGGGGCAGCCCGCAGCTACCCGCAGCTACCCATGCCCCCGCATTGTGCTGCCATTCGCCTGTAATTTTTAGGTAATTAGGGGTCCTGACCGCTGCTGCCCGCTCGTGAGGGGTGGTCACGGCAACTGTTTGGTTTCGCCAGAAGGGGAGGGATTGCGCGACTCCGGTCACGGAGACCGAGAGACGGGGAGGAGCCGACCGAGTTCGGCTCCGAGTTGGGCCCTTTTAATGTTGGATTCGGGTCCCGTCCGGGGCTCCTCAGTCTTGGAGCATGTTGTCCTGAATTGGACAGTGGAACCAATGAGTATGTGTAACTCTTCAAGGCGTGACATTATGTCCTGGGGCATTAGGTTTTGGGGAGCATGGACTAACCATGCGTCAGCAACCTCACCATGGCAGCTTGACTTGACCAAGGGAAGAAAGCCAGGGCTCCTGGGCACAGAGGCCGGAGCTGCCAACAACTATAGACGGCCCGACGGCTCCCGCGCACCGCAATAGTGTCACCGTTAGCTGCCTATGCCACCGTCCGAGACACGCCGCCCCGTCGAGTCGACGTATATGCATGCGTCATGGACCCCGGGTTGCTGGCACCACACGGTCGAAACCAACAAGGTGGAAAAGTCGAACAATACGAGGATTGGCGCCATGAGCACCCCATGGCTCCCGCTGTTCCGCGGCACATCAGAGATTAGATGGCACACTTCAGCGATGCCTTTTGCACCAGGTCGACGGGTCCAGCGCCAAGGTTTTGCGCGGCCCCAGCCACCGTCCACACCAGCCACTCGGTTTTTTACGCCCCCCAACCAATCACAGTCCGCCCCAACCTCCTCGTCCCAACTCGCTCCCGTCGGGGAGCCAATCCCGAGTCGGACGGACAACGTCTTGGTCGCGCACCCAAGATCTTGATTTTTCCTCCTCCAATTTCGCGAGCCTGGCGCCCAGCTCGCCCTCCCCACCTGGCATGGCACACATGGGTTGGGCTGGGCCTCCAAGGACGCATTGCACGGCCCGATGACGCTACTGCAGCTGCCAGTGGCTGGATGGGACATCCGACTGGTGGTGGTGGAGGGAAGAACAGCCCATATACTTAACCAACTGCCGCTGCCATCCATCACGGCCCGCCCGAGTGTGCATTCTCCCTTCCTGCCCGTTCTTCCTCTGCGTTACCACCAAGTGCGACGTGTCACGGACTTACACGGATCCTTGTTGTGTCTCCCAGGTCCCTGTGACGTCGCTGGCTTCTGCCCAAAGATCTTGGCCCGACGCGGTGTCGATCCCCAACGGTGTGGTTCGACCGTCTCGAGGAATCTCTTCAAGTGAGAGCGGTCTGTCTGTCTCCTGCTTCGACAAACCTCTCTCCTGCGGTTTTGTCTCTCCCATTCAATTGGACTCGGCGGTGTAACGCCTTCACATAATCACATACACAATGATCTTCTCAAGGAGATTAGTTGCCGCCGCGGCCGCGGCGCTGGCTACGACGGCATCAGCGCAGACATACTCGACCTGCAATCCCCTCCACCAAAGTAAGTCAGGCCACACGAGAAAGCAGGCCCTCAGTTCCCCAAGACGCCATGGCTGACTCGTCTCCCTCCAGCAACATGTCCCGCCGACACAGCCCTCGGCATGGCCATTCACGTCGACTTCACCCAGGGCGCCGTCAATTCGTTCGCCGCCTCGGGCAACCCGACCTACGGCAGCGACGGCGTGACCTTCACCGTCGCGGCGTCCGGCCAGGCGCCGCAGCTCATGTCGCTCTTCTACATCATGTTCGGTCGCGTCGAGATCACCCTCAAGGCCGCCACCGGCGCCGGTATCGTCAGCTCGCTCGTCCTGCAGTCCGACACTCTCGACGAGATCGACCTCGAGTGGCTCGGCGCCGACCCGACCGAGGTGCAGTCCAACTACTTCGGCAAGGGCGACGTCACGACCTACAACCGCGGCCAGTTCCACAAGACGGACAACAACCAGGAGAAGTTCATGAAGTACACCATCGACTGGACCTCGGAGCGCGTTGTCTTTTACGTCGACGGCACCGTTGTCCGCACCCTCACCGAGGCCGATGCCGACGCCAACCAGTACCCGCAGTCGCCCATGCAGGTCAAGTTCGGCGCCTGGTCTGGCGGCGATCCGGCCAACGCCGCCGGCACCATCGACTGGGCCCGCGGCCCGACGGACTTCTCCCAGGGGCCCTTCCACATGGTCGTCAAGGACATCTCCATCACCGACTACTCCACCGGCAAGGAGTATAAGTATACCGACACCTCGGGCAACTGGGGCTCCATCGAGGCCGTCGACGGCCAGGTCAACGGCAATCTCGGCAAGGCGGGTCAGATCACGGTGACCGCCAGCGCCGCCGCAGAGACCGGCCAGTCCGCGCCCACCGTGCCCATCGGGGGCATCGGCGCCGACGCGTCCGCCACTCTCACCCAGACCGGCTGGCCGTGGGTCGCCAGCGCCCGGCCTACCGGCGGCTCCGTCCCCGAAGGCTGGCGCATGACGCCTGAGGGCAAAATTGTGCCCGACGCCGGGTGCTCGGTGAGACCGCAGGCCCTGCTCGCCTTGTCTTTTGTTCTTGGTGTCGTTGCCCTGATCGGGCGGTGAGCTTTTCGTGATACCCCGCCGAGAGAGCTTGATTTACTGCATTCGAAATATGTTTTATGAATTGTAATGGAAATGCGAGAAATGGTATATGGGGAATCATATAGAAAACGGGCCCAATGGCTCACCGGAGGGGCTTTGCATACTTACGGCGTTGTTTGAGTTTTTGCATAGTAAGGGATTCATTCATGGATTGGGCGAAAATGCAGGGAACTGCTTGTGAAAAGGATAGACGCAGTGTACTATACTCGGCCAATTTGACAACCAACCCTTGGCTGTACAGCTACAATTTGTCTCATTGGCGTGAACTACTCGACTTTTCTTGCTCTTTTTTCGTTCTTTCTCAGGCGAAGCGCCAAACGCTGCAACGAAGCTGCATGAACCGCGGCGAGGGACCTACTTGGGCAAGCTTTTCGCAAGCCTCTGTATCAATTGGCGTTGTGGCAGAGTGGTCTAATGCGCAAGACTAGAAATCTTGTTCCTTCGGGAGCGTCTGTTCGAATCAGGCCAACGTCGATTTCTTTTTGTATCTTTTGCCTCTGTTACTCAAAATGAGTCTTTTGCATCAGCAATGAAGAGTTTTTGCCTAGAGTTGAATCAGGCACCTGAAATCTCTCGATTTGCTGACCAAAGCAGCAATTGGTTGGTGTGGGTCTTCCGCAGTGAGGTCTTCTGGACGCCAGTATGTAAAACAGGACCTCAGTTCACAACTGGATCCGGAGACAGGGTGTGCAGGCCTCAAAACCGGAAACGTTTGCGACTACTTTCCGAATTCGAGCAATACGCTTTTGCAAATCTCAAACACGTTGCTAACGACGCCACCGATATGTCCATAAGACATGACAGAGACGAACCTCTGCCACTCGGAGAAAAACACGGTGCTTGAGACCGCCGTCGTCGTACAGCGTAACCCGAGGGATGTCTCGTACCACAGCCGCAGAGCACCAGTACGACTCGTAGACTCCTCCAGGGTCACAGTCAGGGCCGGTAATGCAAATATTCGCGTCCCACAGACAGTCCTGCAAGCAAAGGCATGTGAATGTCATAATCCGTACTTTGCCTAGACTTTGTTTAACGATGCAGTGGGTAACACCTGACGTGCAAGCTAGATCTCGGCCGTCGAGATCCAACGGCCTTGCTCACCGGCATTTCTCTGAAGCATACTCTCGCTACCCTGCACTACCTAGTACTAGAAACTCCGGATAGGCTCGCCCCGCCGTGGTAGACATCCATTTAGATCGCAGCTTACCCGACTTCACGAGGGTCCTGTTTCACAAGTTCGCGAACTACGAAAAGTGAAGAGCAGCGGGAACGCTGAGTTCGCTGTTTTGAATTAACTACTTGAGGTAATCTAGCTTGCTGTGGATTGTATGTGGCTCTATAGCAAGAATGAGCGGACGGCGGAGTCGTCTCCAAGTCACCGTTTCTCGAGAGCAAAAGCTCCATATACTGTGTCATTTCTCTCTCTTTCGCCGTATGCATGCGCCGCATCACTGTGCCGCCCTTCGTCGATATATGCTCTCCTGTGCACCCCTGGAAGCCCAACGCCTTAAACATCCGAGGCGTCTTCAATCCCTTCTGTGTGGACTTGGGGATTTTGCGCTCGGAATCGAAATGCCGAAAAAAATCGAAATGCTTTTAGTACAAATTACAGGAGCAAAGATATGAATGGGCCAAGAGTCACTAGACCTGTCGCCTGCCTGTCCAGAAGCGTCGAGATCAGAACTCCCAGTCTTCGTCTTCAACGGACTTGATGGCCCAGCTGAACTTCTCACGCAGGGTCTTGGAGAAGAACTTCTCGATGGGAACGTCGAACTTCTTCGAGAAGACAACCGTCAGACGAGGATCAATATAATTCTGTGTCTCGTTAGCAACGGAATTCGTCAGTGGCTGAGGAATTAATAACTTACGATCTTACTGGTGCTCAGGGCGACCTCCTTGTTGCCATCGCGGTCAGCGGCTTGGAGCTCCAGGTTCTTGATTCTGTCGTCAATCTTCTTGACTTGGTCCTCGAGTTTGTCGACGCTGGGACTCCTGCCCTCAGGCTCGACCTTCTTCGACTTGTTCTCTTTCTTAAATTTGGCGGCGAGTTCATCCGCAGCCTTGAGGCGCTCCTTAAGCTCCTTATCAGGGAACGGCTTTTCGCCCTCAGCCACACGCTTCTCGTTATCCTTCTGGAATTTCTTCGTGATCTTGGTGCGCTGTTCCTCCACCAAGAAGGCTTGGTGCTCGAGCACCCAAGCATCATCCAGCTCCTCGCCGCGAGCGAAGTAATCGGCTCCCTTCTTCTTCTTGATCTTGTTGTCGACGCCCAGCATCATCATCTTGAGGCGCCACTGCTGGTACCGAAGGCCCTTAATACGGTCGCCAAGCTTCTCCATCTGAGCCTCGTGAGCGGCACCGACAGTACGCTTATGGTTGCAAAGAATGGCGACTTCACGATTGCAGTCATTGTAAAGCTTCACCTTCTCCTGGATCGTTGCGTTGCTGTTCTTCAGCCCTTGAAGGAGTCTCGACATAGTGAAAGAAGCGTTGTAGGTACGGAAGACCTTTGCCGTCAGACCTGGCATGTAGTTCTTGAGGTGGTTGTTCAGCTGCGTCGTCGTCAGGCGGTCGAAGATATCGTCGCCGTCAGTCTTTGGAGGCTTCTTGAAGAGCTTCAGGTTCTTGAAGACCTGCTTCTCGACAGTGACTTCATCATAGAACCGAATACTGTCCTTTCCGAGAAAGTCGAAGATGACGGTATTCGGCTCCCGCAAGGTGATGTGCTCGTACTTGAGAGAGCAGCAGCCGACAGTTTCAGCCTCGTTCTCGGCGTCCTTCTCGTTGCCTGCTCTGAGAGCAAACTTGTCGATCAAGTACACAGCCGTGGCTCTCTGTCGGTCCGCCATCACCTCACTCTTGAGATCCCTGGTGTAGTCCCTGCGGATCTTGTCGATATGCTTCTTCAGCTCGCGAGCCTTCTCGAACTTCTTCATATCGCTCTGGCCCTTGATAGCGCTGGCAGCACCAAGCATGACGTACTTGTACGCGCCGTTGATGTTTTCCTGCCACATGGCCAACCAGGTAGCCTTGTTGTCGTGGACAACAGCCTTCCACTTGTGACCCTTTGGAGGCTCGGGAACTTTGGCATCCTTGCCAATGTTGATGGTGATTTGCTCGGGATAAACTCTCTTTTTGAGCTTTCCGGTCTTCGGGTGCTCTCCACGGCCACGGAAGAGACTGGGAGGTTCGACTCTGAAGTTGCCGACTTTCTCCTTGCGCCCATCCCACTTGCAGTACATGAATGGCGCCTCCAGCTCGTCCTTCTCCGCCTTCGCGGCTTTCTTCTCTGCAGGTGTTCGGTTCTTCTTGGCGATGCTCTGTTGTTCCGCATATTGCCAAATGTTCTCGAAGTCCATCTTGGAAAACTCCTTGATGTCGATCTTGCTACCCTTGCTGTCAGTTGCATGACCGGACTCCTTCAAGACGGCCTTGAAGTCCTCGAAGAAGTTCTTTTGGAAGACGGGATTATCGACGTTGTGCTTCGATGACAGCATGGAGCCGAAGAACCAAGCAACCTCCTCGGCCTCGATGGGGAGATTGACTGGCTTGCCGTCGTAGCGCAGCTTGACATGCTTCGGAAGAGGCGTGTACTCGGGTGGAAAGAGGACGCCATTGTGTTCTAGAGTAGTCCACTTTTGGCTGTCGTCCTCCTTCTTGGGCGCGTTCCACCACTCGTACTCCTCTTCTTCCTCATCCTCGGGAGCCTCGCTCTCTGCCTTGGCCTTCGCAGCAGCCTTCTTGGGCGGAGCCTTCGCGGAGGCAGCCGCCTTACCCTTTGCCACCGTCGCCTTGGCCGGTGCAGTCTTCTTTGCCTTCTTCGCGATGGGCTCGTCCGAGTCTGATTCAGCCTTGACGCCATTGGTCTTCTTCTTGGCCGAACCTGTGCCGTTCGATTGACGCTTTTTGGTGGCCGACTTTGCCAGTGGCTCGTCGTCATCTGACTCGTCCTTGATCGCCTTCTTCGGTGTTGCCTTCTTAGCCTTGGACTCGCCGGCACGGATGTTACGGGCCTCCTTAGCAGCTGCCTTCTCGATGTCGGCCTTCTTCTTCGCTAGCTTGGCACCCAGCGGCTGGTCGTCATCGGACGACTCATCTGGCAGAGCCGTCTCGTTGTAGGAAGGAGGCAGGTTCTTGCCTCGTCTCGCCGTGAGAGGCTCGTCATCCGAGTCCGAGTCCGCAACCTTTTGCTTTGTCTTCTGTCTCTTGGCCTGGGTCTGCCGTCAGCCTCGGACTCCGCCACCCGCTGCCTGCCATGTGTAACCTACCATAGGAACATCTTCGTCGCTGTCGGATTCGTCCTTATAGTTGACCTTGGGCAGTGACGATCGTGACTTGCGCTTCGCGCCGTTCGTGGAAGGGCCGTCAACATCCATTGCGTCGTCGTCGACGGGTCCGTGGCGAACAGATAGGCCGGGGGGGGCCGCCCTTGCCTTGGAAGCGGTGCGGTCCATTTCGGTGTCGACGGCTTTGGAGACTCTTGATGCAGAGACTGGAATCGAACAAGTTAGAAAAGTGCTAAGTTTTCCGGGGTGTCGTAGGGCGACGCCGAGTTTAGATACGCGACGAGTCAGGGCTGAGAGGCGGGAAAAAAGTGACACGTCAAAGGATTGGGGAAGGCGCGAAGCGTATGGCGTCCGGAAGCGCAGAAGTCTAGTTTAGCGCACTTACCGTGTCCGTTGGACCTCGCAAGAGGCGTGTCGTCGTCGGAGCTGCTCATTATGAAGAGTCTCGGTTGGCTACGTTTACGGGCGGTTAAGTAAGATCTGAATCGCAAAGTCCAAAACCGGGGCCCTGTGGAGCAGAAAAAGTTGTAGAAGCCGAACCGCGCAGAGAAATCGCGTAGATATAGAGGCAAGAGTCGAATGGTTGCAATGGTCGCCAGCTGCTGGGCGAGACGCAGGGGATAACCCACGTCTTCGAGTCGAGGAAGGCACGAGAGGTCAGGATTTTCACGAGGGATCGAGGGAAAGAGAGACGGGGAAGAAGGTGTCGGCCAGCCTACCGCAGAGTTTATGGGGCGCCCCTAGGAGTTAATGGAGTAAGAGCCAACCTGCCACCCGGTCACGTGAATGCCCCAGCCGCTCCCGGCCCCGGCCAAACTCAGCACGCCGGAAAAACGAGGAGTGGAGGGCGATTGGAGTCGGGTGCAAGATTGCTAGCCGGGAGAAAATAACGTCGAACCTACCAATCTCGCATCCCCGAAGCACCGCCCAGCATCAATTGGTCTCGAAGCGGTCGTGATCAATTGGTCCCCACACACGGCAGAGGCTCGATCTTCCTTAATTTTCAATCTTCACAATGCTTTCCCGGGCGGCGAGACCAGCTCTGCGAGCTGCAGCTGCGGCTCCCTCGCGGTAAGTCGGAATCCACACCCTGAGCTCGGAAAATCGGAGGAAGGGAAACGCAGCCCAGAGGGAGGGGAGTCAGCTGGTCGGCCATCCGCGATCGGGGAGAGCGCCACGGATTGGGGAGGTCGGGACAAAGGTCAATTAGGTGAAGATGACGAAGCTCGTTTGCTGATTGCGGGATTCCGAAACTGTAGAGTTACGGCCAGCGCGCCCAGCACCGCTGCGACCTTCGCGACCTTGCGTGAGATCGAAGGCCGCCTCAAGTCCATTCGCAACATCGAGAAGATCACCAAGACGATGAAGATTGTCGCCTCGACCAAGCTCAACCGCGCCCAGAAGGCCATGACCGACTCCCGTGTCTACGGCTCGACCTCGAACGAAGTCTTCGACTCGGCCGAGACCAAGCCCCTCGAGGGTGAGGGCAAGAAGGAGCTCATCATCGTCTGCTCTTCCGACAAGGGTCTCTGCGGTGGTATTCACTCCGGTCTCTCCCGCTACATCCGCCGCGAGTTCCTCGAGAAGAACGCCACTGCTGACCTCGTCATCCTCGGCGAGAAGTGCAAGTCCCAGCTGCAGCGCACCAACTCCAAGGACATTGTCCTCAGCTTCGCCGGCGTCGGCAAGGACATCCCCACCTTCGCCGATGCCCAGGCCATTGCCGATCAGATCGTTCAGCTCGAGGGCGACTACTCCTCCATCAAGATCCTCTACAACAAGTTCCTGAACGCTCAGAGCTACGAGCCCACCACTGTTGAGGCATTTTCCGAGGAGGCTATTGCCGCTTCCCGTACGCCCTCCCCAGTTCAAACCCGCAACGAGGCTATCGTTCGACGGTATACTGATGTTTTACAGCCAACTTCTCTGCCTTTGAGGTCGATGAGGAGCTCCTCCCCAACCTGCGCGAGTACGCCCTTGCCAACTCCATCTACTGGGCTCTGGCTGAGGGCCACGCCTGCGAGATTTCTGCCCGTCGCAACGCCATGGACGTACGTCACAGCTCCTCCTCTGCCCTGCAGCAGACGACTCTCTCATTGTTCATGATGATACTGACCATGCCTCGCAGAACGCCTCCAAGAACGCCGGTGACATGATCAGCAAGTACCAGATTCTCTTCAACCGTACCCGTCAAGCCGTCATTACCGGAGAGCTGGTCGAGATTATCACTGGTGCTACTGCCTCCGAGGACATGTAAAGCAGTAGAAGAAAAGCGCGCCTCAGATAGAGATGATTACTACCTCTCTTCCCTTTGTATCAAGCTACCATGGGCAGCTATTGCCCTCAGTGTACCAAATCCTCGCGAATACATCCTGATCTAGTCCATGGATGAAATTGCGCCACCGTTGTGTTTCGAAAGAAAAGACACTTCCTGTCTTCGCTGTCCATTGTGCGCCTGAAGCTGCGATATATCTTGCTATATACGCTATTGGAAAATGTACAAGGGCTAATTACTGCGCGAGGCACGAAGAGGAACCAATATGACAAGAAACAGGGGGTATGCTGGATTTCCCTCTCAACGCCGGAAAGAATACCGTGACCCCAGGATGTGGCTGACTGCCATGCACCCCTATATCAGAAAGACGACGGACTAAACAGGCACAGAGCCGCTCAAGGCTTTCAGTCCAGATGCATCCGAAGCCCTCTCCAACCATATACACCAGATGCTTTTCGAACAGCACCGAAAGAAGAGAAAAGCTTTCGACGAGCACAGTGGAAACCCCGCGTTGTTACTCCAGTAACCCGCCTGCCCACTCAGTACTCCATGTCGCTGCCGTCACTTTCGGCATAGCTGACATGCTTCGTCCGGCGGTGCTTGTTCGGGTTACTGCTACTGCTGCTGCTGCTCCCCCCCCTATTGACTCCCCCCTTCGCCTTTGACTCGTCCGTCTTGGCGACGTACGGGTGTTCTTTCACATATGTCGAATACAGCTCCATGGAATCCCTATCCCACTGCGCCGACCTTTCACTGTACTCCTTGATAGCACCAACGTATGCGGCCTTCTGTTCGAGCGCTTGGTCCTCGTACGGCTTCTTCTCCTCCGGTGCCGCCGCCCTCCACATTTTGGAGGTCATCACGCGCACCTCGTTCGGAGCGGGCTTCTTCCTGCCTGGCCGCTCATCCTCACACTTCTTGCGGGCTACCTCAAAGAAGGCCTTGCTGTAGAGTTGATAGGCGCTAGCTGCTGGCTTGGGGGGTGGGATGGGCCGCTCGCCTATTCTAGACTTGATGTGCTCCCAGACGGCAAGCTCGTAGGCTTCCAGACGAGCCTGTTCGGGGTCCTTGGGCCCTTCGATTTCCTTGCGTTTGTTTGAGACACTTTCCTTGGGGAGAACCAGAGGGGTCGGGATGTCGATGGGGCCAAGCATCGACTCCAGTACCTCCGAGGCGGCACGCAATCCTGACAGGTACGCTCCGTGGACAGTGGCGGGATGCGTTCCAATGGTGTGCTCTCCGGCGAAAAACAAGTTGCCGATCGGCTGTGCCATGATGTCGTAGTCGTCCGGGAGCATGTCTGGGCCCGCTGACGAGTAGCTTCCTCTGGCGAACTTATCTGAGTCCCAGCGTGTTACGACCGATTCGACGGGGAACGGTACGGCGGGGCCGAAAACACTGCGAAGAACCTGTGTGGCCTCGGCGATTAGGCTATCGTTACTGCTGTGTTCCGTATCGAATCCGGCATCGCCAGCCATCAATGCTACAAGGCATGGCAGGCCGGTTGTCTGGGTGACATTGAACCACTGAAACAGACGCCCACGCTGCGAGCTATAGTCGCTTTGATTCAGGCTGTGCCGGTTCAACGCGTCTCGCAAAACCCCAAAGATATGCCTCTCTGTGTCCCAGAATGGTTCTTTGTAGACCAAGACCAGCTTGTTGAGCACTCCATATCCGATCCGGGAGATGGCGGCCTTCTTCGACTCTGGCAAAGGAGGATCGAACTCGATATTACCCTGTTTCAATACGCCGAGTGGTATCGTTGAAACAACGTAGTCGGCCTCGATGGTTGTCCCATCCTCAAACTGAACAGAGGCACGGCCATTCTCCTGTGTTTCGTATGTGATTTTCTTGACTGCTGACTTCGTTCGGACGTCCAAAGGTGTGGGGCACTGTAGGAGTCCTCTGGGAACGCTCTGGTATCCGCCAACAATCATGGTATGCTTACCCTCCCATTCGTTGCCAGCATCAATGTCCCAACCTCCCAAGCTGAGCTTGTGCAAGTTGGTAGCGTTGCTATACTCTAGATTGGCCACATGCCAGTTGATGAGGCGGTGATCTTGGGCCGTAAGATCGACAATGTTGCGGTACTGGACAAAGGCCTCATCGAGTACTGAGCCAAGCGTTGCGGTTGGCAAGCTCGCGGCTTCGCTGAGATCAATGGTGGCCTCATTGGCCGAACCGCCCTTGAGAGCCCACCCCATGGCTTTTGCTTTCTCTGAGGCTTTGACTATCCCTGGCGTGCCCGGCTGGGTATGGACGCGCCCGGTGAGCTTGTCAGATGACACTGGCACCAAATTGACTCGTTCGGGCACATCCTGTTCAGACACTGGAGGTGCATGAGGAAGAGCTGCAGTCGCCTCTTCGGCTTGGTGGATTGTCTTGTGGCCGTCGCTCACGGCATCTCGCGCTTCGTCGATGAGGCTTGGATTGCCCTTGATAAGCTTGGACGGTTGAGATTTGAACTTGAATACGCTGACCCGATCAAGACAGTCGTTGTACAATCGTTCCACGAGCTGATCCCGCACATAGTCCACGGCCTTGCCGTTCGAATCGTAGATGGTCGTATCTGCCTTCAAAGCGCGGTATGGTAGACACAGTTGGCCGCGTACTAGGACGTTCATAGGATTTCCACGCTCGAAACCCGTGATTATCATGCCGCCCATTTCGGCCGTAAATCGTTCCCCAGCGAAATCCGGAAGCGGCGTCGTTGGTTTTGACTTGAACTCTCTCGAGTATACCCTCCCGCCAACGCGACCTCGCCCCTCAAGCACGATAACTTCCGGAGGCGCTTCTCCGAGGGTACGAAATTGGTCCGTGTATTGCCGAATGAGGCCGTCCATATGTCTCGCGCAACCTAGGCCTGACATGCCGGCCCCGATGACCACGATACGTCTCCTTTTGGTACAATTCTCAACTTTCGCTTCTTTTTCTTCTCGCTCGTTTGTCACTGGAAACGCTACGCAGCCAAAGTTGATATAACCGCGGCGCAGAAGCCAGTCGTAGCAGACGCTTGCGACATCAAACCATCGAGCCCCGGCGCAGCCGACCGCTTCATTCCTTGTTACTGCAACGCGCGGATTACTTAGCCATAGTCGGAGGATGCCGTTCCTGATGTTGAGATACGTCGTGACCTGAACATGGGTAATATGTTGCCGCAGCATCTGATATTCCTCTTGGTGAAGGGCGTATGGATTGAGCCTCGAGGCCTCGGCCGCTTCAATGCATTGTCTAGCATAGTCATAGTTTGTGAGGACTGACGGGATAGAAGATTTCGGCTTGACGTCGTATGATCGTCGTACTGTTTCGCGAGACGGAGAGGCATCTGCCGTAGGCAGAAAGGGTTCCTTATGCCCGTCCAAATCTACAGGGGTCGTCGCCTTACTAGAGACTGATGGTGGCACCGACGACAGTTCGGACTGTTCCTGGTCCGACAGGTTGGTCATCGGAGACTCGAATGATTCGTGGGGAGCATCGGGCGGCTGGATTTGAAGGGAATCTGTTGGTGCATCTTCCGCCATCGGTGTGCTGCTCACTTGTCAGCAAAACAGACGCTCAGCTCGGGGATGTGGAAAATGAGAAATGAATCGCAACATGGAAAGACAAGCGCCGGAGACACATACTCATGGTTAGATGCAGCGACAGAGGAGGTCTCCGCCTCGTCCTGACTCGGGTCATCCAGCTCCATGTCTTCCGTCCAGACGACGATTTCTGGGGCGATTTCCGATACCGCCTCTGAAGAAAGACGGCTTGGAGTTGATGTCGACGAATCCGAGAGGTTAGAGGCCGATATTCGACTCAAGGGAGCATTCGCCCTGGAAGACGGCAAGTCTGATATACGTGAGTCTCGGCGCGATACCGCCATGAATGATCCCTTTCCAAATCCAGATTCCTGCTTAACACGAGACCTCAAACTTGTTCTCATAGTTTTAGTCGTCGACTCGGATTGAATTCGAGGATGAAGAGTGGATATATAATGGTGGAGGCGACTCGTCGGCGATGAAAGGGACTCGGCCTAGGTCCCGTCCGGCTATGATATTACGGGTTTAGTTCCGAGTAGACGGCATGTTACGGTCTCTCAGGTGAGTCTGAATGGTCTCTCTGCTTGGAACTGTCAGCGGACCTGAATTTTCATTTTTGCAAGTGGTCGATATAAGAGGAGGCAGATCTGAGGTACCGACCTTGGCTGCGGAGACGCCACCGCGCCGACCGCACTATCCTCGGCGATTGAATTGAACCGTCCCGATTGAAGTAGCCTGAGTCGCAGAGACTCTGAATTAGGTGCATGGGATTTGGTCTATTGTTCTAGACAGGTCTGTGGAGGCCAAAAAGGTCTAATGCATGAAGAGGAATCGTCAGATACATGACCCGTTGAATTCGTTTCGAGGCCAGATGAGGTGGAGTTCGCCCGAACAGGTCAGAGGCGGGTCACGTGATGCAGACAAGCCACCTCGCTCGCAGGAGGCACTCATTCCATGCTTACGGGCCCGAGCGAAGCCGGCAGCACCTGCTGCGTCCCTGACTCGAGACATCCCCCAACCCGAAGCTAGAACAAACCAAGTCAGACGCCAGAGACTATCACCTTCCGGCGATGCATTAACGGCTTCTCCCATTGGAAAGACCTCATTATCTAAAGTCACATTTCTATCATTCACAAAGCTGAAGCATCGGCTCACCCGCTGCCCCTGCAACTAGGTCTCGTATCTCTCTAACGTAGCTGACTGCTTTGAGTGCTCTACTGGCTCGGGTTCGCAGCTGCGACATCCTTTGCAAATGACTCTTTCTCGATCGCTGCGTCCATCATTCGGTCTCCGCTAATGATCGACGTCGTGCAGATGACGATATTTCTCCGAGCTGCAAATGAAATCGGTCAGTTTGACGCTGGGTCATGAAGTGAATTCGGTTCGGGCACATACCTTCTTCCTGCTTCGCGATAAACCGCAGAGCAGCGATTTCTGTGAACGTTATGCCTCCGACGAATACCACAAATACAGTCTGCTTCTCTGTCCCTCCCGACAAGAGCGCCCGGGCCTTGACGGCCTTTTCCTCGCCCTTCTGCAACTCGTAGAACGTCTGCCCGCGAACGTGCTTGACGGCCTCGTCGAAGCCGTGCCAGCCCTGTGCCGCCGATGTCCCTGACGCACCGCTGGCGCCGTTTCCTCTCGTAACTTGGAGCAGATATTGTTTTTGCAGGACGCACTGGACGAGTCGGACTGATAGCGGCGCGTATCCGCTGTACACGTATGCGATATCGTTCGGGAATTCTTCCTCCACCTCGTCGACGATGAGGCGTAACAACTTGCGAAGATAGGTGTAGTTGGTCTTCGTTCCTGTGTTGTTCCCCGCGCCCCCAGTCATAGGGATCATCTCTGCCAGCGGCGATGAGCGCGACAAGAAAAGCTGGAGCTTCTCCAAGTTGTTGAGCGTCAGAATATGTTGGTAGCCGTATCCCTCCAGAACCAGCCGGCGAAATTGGTCAAACTCCTTGGGCTTAATTCCGCCCGATATGCAGGAGTAGATGCACAGCAATCTCATGACCTCCGGGAGAGGTGTATCGCGTGCGATCAGCTCTTCAATCGCCTCAAACTGAGTAGAGGGATCTGCTCCGGCAGCAAGGTTCTGCTGGACCTCCAAAAGCCCCACGAATTGATCTGTTCGTGTATACTTCATGATCTCCTCCGCCAAGCCCGTATGAATTCTCAGGCTCTGTTGCTCGGCCTGGTATTCAGGCAACTTGGTGACAAAGTCTTTGAGTTCGGCAATTGATCTCTGGCTGTTTCGTCCATCATAGTCCTTTTGCAGATTCTGAAGGCGGCGAGCAACCTTATTCAACAAGGTCCCGACGATGGCGAAGTTGGTGTCTCGAACTTGATCATACAGTTTGTCTGATGAGTCCAGCGTGATCCTGCGCTTCCTTGCTTGTGCGCTGGCCGTCGATGACTGGGACGGGGCTCCTCCAACCACAGTTGTGTCAACCTCAGCTTGGTTGTTCTGAATTCCAAACACTTCATCAATGAGACCCTCGTACGTTAACTGTGTTAACAGAGGGGTGACAAAGTCAACCTCGCGATCGATTATTATGACACTTTCGGTCGACGTACTCGGCGTCAGGCCAACTCGGTTCGTTTCACTTGCATCCTCACCGGCAAGGATTTCTTGTCGCATTCGGGCGAGGAGTTCGGCTACTCGTTTTGCGTTATCGCCTTTGCCAATGATTCGAGGAAACAAGCCGTGGTTCTGTTGGATTCCCATCAAAGCCTTGGCGAGTAGAAACGTCGGAGTAACGTCTTTGGAGAGATATAGGTCACGGAACGAATCGTTCAGCTCCAGGGAAAGCACATCCTTTTCTAGCGGGAAGAAGTAGAGCGGAAGCTCCGAGATGTTGACATCACCCAAAACGCCGGCTTCCTCAAGTAGCTTGTCCGAGACAATCGTCCGCCGAGGTATCCAGAAAATGTGGAATTCATGACCGGTCTGGCTCTCGCGTTGTAAGCGTCGGATCTGCTCTGAGAGGCTGTTAGTACGTTACAAAGCTCGCCTGGCGTCGAGATGAATGAGCTGGCACGAGCCTGCCACACTGGACGGCGCTCGACCTGATAAACGGCGTAGCAAAGGCTCTTGAGTCTTCAGCTTCGAATCTCAGTTCGGCCAAGCCGGTGGGGGTCGCACGATGAAGGGAGCTGACCTGCTATTGTCTGCGCATGACGCGCGCATTCGCCGCGTGCTATGAAGATGACATTTCGTTGGCTCGTATCGGCATTGTTGCTCTCGAGCTTGAAGATCTTGTCTACGCCGTATTCTCGGAGGGTGGGAACCTGGACAAATGCGCCGAGAGAAGCGATTAGGCTGCCCTCAAGGACGAGGTTCTTCTTGCCGCGGACCTGGTTACGGCGGCGGGTTAGCTCGGAGGGGGCCAGGCGCATCGGAATACCTTACGTACAGCCTCGAGCAGGTGAAGGAGATCCTTGCGCGCCTTGTCCTTTATCTGGTCCGTATTGAAGCCAGCTCGAGGAGCCATTTTGAGCTCTCCATGCGGCTGGGAGTGGGTTGTCGGAAGCAGCTTAGACTGACCGCTGCTCAGTGAGTGAGGTGTTGACGGGGAAGAAGCAAGCGAGCTCTGGAGCTATCAGGTGCTGATTAGATACTGTGCTAGGCAGCACGGGGCACCTCACACTGGGAACATTTGCGTCAGCGGGGCTCTAGCGGGCAGCTGCCGCGCTGCGTCTCCAGGCTGCGCTATCTCGAGACGTATCTGTGCCTTATCGGGGAATTCTAGCGGGGCTCAGCCACCATTAAGGTACCCTGCCTCGGCCTCTGCTTGAGCAGCAGCAGCAATGGCGATCACTGATCTATCCTGCAGTTGACGCCTGAACATACAGGGTACTGTATCTAATGAGAAGAGAGAAGAGAGAACGCCATGCCGTCTCTGATGTCTGCTTTATTCTTTGGCGAAGCCCTCTGCCTTGAGTGCAATAATGGAATTTCGCTGTACAGATAAATGTGCCAGAAGACCAAAACCATGCCAGTATTCTGCTGCCCGTCGCAAAGGACCAACTCCATAACCTCAGTCCGTCTGGGGTTTCCTATGCCAAATCCAAATCAACGCCGTAAGCAACCCTGCCGCACTAGACGCCTTTTTCGATCAGACGGTGTTATCATGGTAGTAGAAGTCAATGTCTCTCGGTCGAAGACGGTTGCTCCGCACGAACTCGTCGTCTCCAGCCGGCCGCTCGTTCTTCTCGTTCCCCGTCAGCATGCTCTGTATGCTCATGCAGACGCTCTCCACGTTTTGAACGGGACTCCAGCCTTGGTTGCCGAGCAAGTCGAGGCAGATGATGCCATTAGAGTAGATGTGTGGATGGATCGGGATGGGTCGCTCAGTCGTCTTCACGAACGTGACCTCTGGGGGCTCTGAACAAATGGTCAGTCAGAACGGAGGCAGCGACAGCAGGCGCATGGTGCGCGTACCAATAGGATATTGCTGAGAGAACTTGAACTTCAGTCTGTAAACCTCGTTGCGATAGAGCGGGTTGTCGTCTAGAACTCGTATGTCCATGAACCATTCCTCGAAATTATCGGCGGAAATGAGGTCGATACCAGGCGGCAAGCCAGTATTGAGCTGCAAAAGGTGTCAGAAGCAGTTGCCATGCGCTCCCTCTTGCGCGCGCACAGCTGCGAGGGGAAATGGGTCGACCGCGGCGGCTCGAGGTTACCAACCTTGGACAGCTCTTTGGCCAGCCGCTTTGAAGCGAAGCTGGAGGCCATTATGAAGCGCGGAAACGCAAAAGCTGAGAGACTGGAAGCGGCGCGAAAAAGCCACGCGAAACGGGAGCCGAGAGAGAAAGTGTGCAGAGGCCTGACGGGGGGGGATGGCAGTCGACCAGACGGTTGACACCCAGGCAGGTGCAGGACGCTGGAGGGGCTTGTTGGAGGGGCTGCCCAGGAAAGGACCCCACGATTCGGTGGTTCCCGCCGAGAACAGCAGCAAAGAGAAACGAGCACAAGCACCCCCGAAAAAGCGCAAGGCCAGAGGGCAGGCTGCACCGGCCCGGATTGGGACAGTCAGGCACCTGTCTGTGTCTGGGCCTGCTATTGAGGCCGCAGAAGAATGTAGGCCTCTCAAAGACGAACGCAATGAAGCAGGAAAAGACAAGCAAGCACAGGGCGGGGGACGCCTTGAATTGAGAATGAGATGCAGAGGTGAAGGCGCAGGAGCAGGTGCCAGTTGCAGTGAATGAGTGGCATGTACAAGGTGTCTGTCGGCCGAGTTCCGCTAAGTAAGGTAGGTACCTAAGGTACTCGCTCGGTAGGCGCGTCTAGTGTCTAGTGTAGAGTGACCTTACCTAAGAGCATGAGGTCCAAGTCACTTGACGTCGGAGTCAGCACTGTGAAAAGGCGGCAGCTTCATGCATCTTGACCGATGCGTGTACTATAGCAGACCCACCGTCCTGAGCCAGGCGAGCACTTTACAGGTGTCAAGAATTGTATATGGGCACGATGTAAGGGGGGGGTCAATTCGTGATGTGTATTGTGCTTGTGTGTCCTCATGCCTGTGAGTGCCCCTGAGGCACCTTTCTAGCGTGCCTTGTGTGACTAAGCGTGCCTCCAGCGGCCCTCCTGCGCCTTCAGCGCGTCCAGCGCCTTCAGCACCTCGGGCCTGCCACCCCTTTTGACACACCCCTTTAGCCTTTGCAGCTCAGGGTCTTATTTCCACGGCGTACCTACACCTCGAAGAGCACCTCCTGCGCACTTCATACGCAGCAACGGAGGCTACTCTTTAGGGGTAATAAGCCTATTAACTTCCTCCCTATTCATCTCCTTTAAAAATCCCTCTACTCTAAGCGGTCTCTATAAGAGGGTTACTCTCTTTGCATAGTGGTCCTATCTCCTATTTTACTAAGTTTAATTATTTTATAAACTTCTTAAATAATTATTAAATAAAACTTTTTATAAATTTATTTACTATAAATTTTTTTATAAGTATATAAATAATATTAATTATATTATTTTAAATTTTTTACTTAAATTAATAATTATATATTTTAATATAATAAAACTTTATTTTATAATATTATTAGGTTTTATTAATAAAATATATTATTTATAAATTATTATATTAATTTTTTTAAAAATAAATAATATTAAAACTAGTTAATAAATAATTTATAAAATTTACTTTATATATTACTTATAAAAGTGTAAAGAGTTTTACCTCTATTATTAATATTATAATTATATTTTCTTTATTTATTCTTTATTTAATTAATCCTTTAATAAAGTATAATATAACGTATATAATAAGCGAGCGGATCAGTGTTACGGCCAGCTAACTGACAGTGGGATCTGCTAACAGAAGTAGAGGCTCAACACTAATAACAGTACTGGGTCGTCGTTGTCTTGGTGTTTGTAGGCTGTCGTGGATCAGAAGGTCTTCAGGGCTCGTAATGGTGATCAGTCACTAGAGTCCAACGATGTGCGCAGTGTGAGATAGCTGAAAGTACCGGTGAGGGTAATCACAAGATTGATAGCTGAAGAACTATGGAAGTCTGGTCTCGAGGGAACTCGAGCCCATCCTATATATACAAGTCCCGTTTCCTGAACAGAGTCCTTTGCTCGTTCGTATGAACTACGAAGAGATGAATATATATATCGTCGTAGACTATGGAAAAACCACTAAACACTAGATTCTAGGTTATTATTGAGTATATGTTTATAAAATATACGAGAAAGGAGACCTTTAAGAACTTAAGGTAAAAATCGTTATTTATAGGGACTAATAAGTTAAAAATATTTTTAAAAATATATATAACGTGGTTCATCATCGACCGGGACACCATCATCGACCAGGACACTTTTCCCACCTTCATCATCCTCCCACTTTAACACATCTTTTCTTCTATTATATAATACCTAATACCTTATCCGAAAATAGGATTAATTTAGTAATTAAAGTAATTCAATTAACTCTATAATTAAGTATCCAACACATAGCGATCATTTACAACGTTCCTAAAATTACCCTCTACACCAGAATAAACGGTCAAACTATTAAAGCCGATAATACTAATACATAATTAAATTTAATAGAAACCGAGGAGGAGGTAATTATTTAATACATTATTAACCTGGATTCTCGAGGATTCTCACCTCGATGCGTGGATGTGGAAGATATGGCTAATACACTGCTCCGGAAGTGTACTTCCTAACCGGTCGGGAAGTGCTGAACAGAACACTTCGTCCAGCGACGCCCAGAGCTTAAGATGCGATTTTCTCACATCTATGACTATCAGAGAGGCCTCTACGAAGATCCTACGATTATTGAGCCTTGGTTTCAACTTATAGCTAGTATATAATCGAAATACGGTATTATAAATAAAAAAATTTATAATTTTAATAAGATTAGTTTTATAATAAGTATAATTTAACTTAGAATAATTATTATATGTTTTAATCGGATTAAAAAACTAAAAAAAGTTCAACTTAGTAATAGAAAATAAGTAATAGCGATTTATTATATTACTAATAATAATTATAAGATACCACCTTTTTTAGTGGTTCAGGGCCACTTCCACCTTACGAATTAGTATTCTGAGGCCCAGATTCCGGATAACTAGGTAATTAAAACAACTTTTAATGGATAGACCGATAATAAGATTACCCTCTAATAGCTTTAGCATTTCGATAAACACTCAAAATAGTGATTAAGAGGTATATATTAGATATTAGTCGTTAATAGCTATAAAAACTATGTTAATAGTGATTTCAAGGAGTATTACAAAGAAAACAAGATTATAACTATCTGCTTACCTACTTATTTATCACATCTAACCTAACTTCTCAACATTAACTACTATAATATATTAAAGTTGAGATATAGCTCTCAGATTAAGTACTTTATTAAGGCCCGGATTACTTATATCACTAAACCTAAGTTCTTCCTTATATTTAAGGTCGTATTCCTTTAAACCTTTACCCAGGAAAACATTTATGGGGGTTTTAGAGGGGCTGGGCTTATTCCTTATAACCCTTAAGCTGTCCTTTCTAAGCTGGATGTGCAGTTATGGACACTAATAACCCCGAACACCCCCATTAGGCTACCCGACCCTTGGGTTTCTAAGACGCCCTAAACCACTAACGAGGCTATCTCTTAGTCTTCACTTATAAAGGAAAAAATCTCTAGGCATTAGGGAAGCTTATTAACTCTAATTTGTGAAATTACTAATAAACTTTTAAAAGGTTTATAATATATTTCCTATATAATTACCCTTATAAAGGAAGAGCTACACCATCTTTAAAATGTAAATATAGCCCTTAGTAAGCGCCGGAGAGCTAAAAAAACTAGACTGTAAGATGGAGGGGCACTAGATGGGTCTTAGGCGAAGGAAGTCATAGTTACAAAGGGTGTTGTTAAGGAGGAAAAGTGTAAAAAAGAGGAAAATGAGGGGTCATCGAAGCGTCGTCGGACAGGTTCACGACATTATGGTATTTATTATAAGACCGGCCATAACACAAGGACCTGTCCAGAGGTTGTGGAAATAAGTAGTTCAAGTGATTCTGAGTAGTTATAATTGATTTAATTGATTGTGGTTAAGATATAAAAGCTTTTAATGGTGAAGGTGGGAAAAGTGGCCTGGTCACTGATGGTGGTCCACTCACTGATGAACTACGTTATAATAATAATAATAAGAGTTTTAAAGTTATTTTAAATACTAGCTTTGCGGATAACTTACTAAATTAGAAAAACTTATAAGTGTATATATTATATTTTATTAGAGGATTAATTAAATAAAGAGCGAATAAATAAAATATAATTATAATATTCATAATAGAGGTAAAGCTCCTCGCGCTCTTATAAGTAGTACACGAAGCGATTTTTATAAGCTACTTACTAGCTACTCTTAATACTATTTACCTAAGTAGAGAAATAATAATTTAATATAATAAACTATAAATAATATATTTTATTAATAAAAAGCTAATAATATTATAAATAAAATTTTATTATATTAAAATATATAATTATTAATTTAAGTAAAAAGTTAAAAATAATATAATATAATTAATATTATTTATATATTTATAAAGGATTTTATAATAAATAAACTTATAAAGAGTCTCACTTAATAATTATTTAAGAAGTTTATAAAATAATTAAACTTAGTAAAATAGGAGATAGGACCACTATGCAAAGAGAGTAACCCTCTTATAGAGACCGCTTAGAGTAGAGGGATTTTTAAAGGAGATGAATAGGGAGGAAGTTAATAGGCTTATTACCCCTAAAGAGTAGCCTCCGTTGCTGCGTATGAAGTGCGCAGGAGGTGCTCCTCGAGGTGTAGGTACGCCGTGGAAAGAAGACCCCGAGCCGCGAAGGCTAAAGGGGTGTGTCAAAAGGGGTGGTAGGCCCGAGGCGCTGAGGGCGCTGGACGCGCTGAAGGCGCAGGAGGGCCGCTGGAGGCACGCTTAGTCACACAAGGCGTGCTTAGTCACACAAGACACGCTAGAAAGGTGCCTCAGGGGCACTCACAGGCTTGAGGAGATACAAGCACAATACACATCACGAATTGATTCCCCCCTACATCGTGCCCATATACAATTCTTGGCAATAACGTAGTTGATAAGTGAGCTGCCCACGTCCTTATCGCACTTTAAACCCGGATTTTTCAACTATTAATTAAAAGTCGAATTTAAGCCTAAAATATAAACCCTTTAATATATAATTATTAATAACGTGGTTCACCACTCCGCAAGCCACCCCACTCTGCGAGCCACTTTTTACTAAAACCAATATCTCAACTTTATAATAACATTTCCCACAAAACTATCATACTAGTTCATATTCTCAAATCACGAATTATTCTAATTATGGATACTAAGTGAACAAACCCTCAATTAAACCTTAGGTACCTTATATCATAATTCGACGTCCCCCGAATAATACTATAATATAAAATAACCGGTCGGATTACCCGAAGTAATAAGACTAATAGAACACTAAGTTTAACACTAGGTAAAGAGGAGGCTATTATTAGATATATACTTGATCTGGATTCTAGAGGGTTTTCGCCCCGAAAATGCGATATAGAAGATAAAGCTAATTTCCTAAGTGCAAAGTATAACTCACAACGGGTTAAGAAGAACTAGACAAATTAGTTTATTAAACACTACCCAGAACTCTAAACGCATTTTTCTTATATTTATGATTATTAAAGGGCTTTATAAAAAGATCTGAACGTGTCAAACGCATAGTACCGTCTTATTATTAATATGCATACCAAATACAGTATCCAAGACTACAATTTCTATAATTTCAACAAAACCGGCTTTATAATAAGTATAATCTATACCCAGATGGTTATTATACGGTCAGAATAGGTTAAAAAAACAAAAGTTATTCAGCTTAATAATTAAGAATGGGCAATAACTATTTATAGTATTGCAATAAATAGTTATATGGTCCCGCCTTTTCTCTATGTTATAGGACGATTTCACCTTACCACTTAGTACTCTAGAGGCTATGTACCAGCCACCTAGGTAATTAAAACAACTCCGAATAGTTAGACCAATTATGATACTGGTATCAACTAGTTACAGCATTTTAATCACCATACAAAAACACATCAAAAAGGCCACTGGCGGATGTTAGTGTTTAATAGCCACGAAAACCACATTAACACCGAATTTAACGAATACTATAAAACAAATAATATTATTCCACTTTATTTACCTTCTTATTTATTATATTTTACCTAACCACTTAATATGGGAGTTTTTAGCCCACTAAAAAAGATATACGGTACTGAAATTTCGTTTTTTACACAGGTAAATATTACATATTACAAAAAATGACTTCTTTCCTACGTTCAAAATAGTATACGAAGCTGTTTTTATAGAACAAAATGTTAAAGGTGGCTTCCGAGGGTCTGGTCTAGTTCCTCTTAATCCACAAGCAGTAATTTCAAAGCTGGATATCAGGTTACGGACACCAACAACTCCGGAGGTACCCAACCAACTACCTCACCTTTGGACCTCCTAAACACCTAAGACCACCATTAAAACTATAAAATAATCCACCCTTATTAAGAATCGGGTTATTGGATATCAGGGAAGCTCTCTAACACCGATTTTAACCTCTATTAATTAACTAACAAAAATAATAATTATGATTAATCACAAATTAACGCTTTTAATAGGCAAGGTCAAAGTACTTTAGGAAGCTAATAAGATACTTTTGAAACGTCGTAGAGCTAAAAAAACCCGATTACAGGATTCGGGGCCTTTCACTGGATAAGAAGTTTCTTAGTTTTTAGTGGAAAAAGGTGTTATTAAGGAGGATATCTATAACGAGCATCCAGAGGAGGGGTCTTCAAAACGGCGCAGGACAGCTTTACGACTGTATAATATTTGTCGCAAAGGTGGACACAACACAAAAACCTATCCAGAGGTAGAGGATATATCTAACTCTTCAGAATCTGAGTTATCTAAGTGAATTTAAATGTGTTTTCGTAGAGTTATTAGGTTAGGAAAACGAAGGGTAGTAAAAAGTGGCTCGCAGAGTGGGGTGGCTCGCGGAGTGGTGAACCACGTTAAGGGTTTATATAAAAATAAAATTTTCTAAAAATTAAAACTTAAACTCTAGATAAGTTGCTCTTAAATAACTTAAATACTTAAACTAGTTTTAAGAACACTTTACTAAGGTAAAGTTTATAATTTTTTTCAAACATTTTTACCGTTATTTTATCTTTATTAAAGCCTGTTTATAAAAGAGTTTATATTATAGAATTAAATTCGACTTTTAATTAATAGTTGAAAAATCCGGGTTTAAGGTGCAATATGTAACGGTCCAAGCACGTATATTACAACTAGCTATGGCGACTACTATGAGTATCTTTAAGATAAGGAGAAAGGAAGGAAAAGTTTACTGCCCCATAAATCCGTTGGATCCTGATTAGGTCTGCCTGGGCCTGGTTAGGTTTAGTAAGTAGTGGTTAGCGTTGGATATGGCCGAGTAGTTCCGAGGCCTCTGATCGGGTTTTAGCCCGTAATAATTACCCCCTTCCTCCCTTCCCTTCCTAAGGGATATTCCCGTGATTAGCTTTGTAATGGTCTAAGGCCGCTGTATCCGCTAGTATATCCACTGGTTCCTAGGTGAATTAGGTATAGTCCTTCCACTTCACTAAAACCTTTTATTCGCCCCATACTTTTTGCGTATTACGGATCTCCTTAACTTTAAACTCCTCCTCATTAGCCACCAATATCGTAGGTAGCTAAGCGTCGTCACGGCTTTGTAATAGTAACGGATTAACTCTAGTGTGCTTGATTAGGTTTACGTAGAAAACGTTATAGATCCCTAGTGGTGTATTTAGCCAGTAAGTATGGGATTTAACTAGTTCAAGGACAGTGTACTTCGTATTAACTTAGTTGAGCTTCTTTAATGGTCAATTAAACTAGATATTCCGTAACCTCAGCTAAACTTTGTTCCTAAGCTTAAACTGATTAGACGGTTGGCGCCTTGTGTTTACGGTAATCTCTTGTTTTTTTTGTGTTGCTATTATCACTGCTTGAGCCTACTTAGAGGTGTCCTTTAGCTTCTGGACTAGAGCCTCTGCTCTTATTATAGGGGTTTTGTTGCTATTCCACAGGGGTTCCTCTACTCTGATCAGGTCTAAGTTATACCTATAAGTAATAAAGAACGGGCTAAGTCCTATTGACGAGGTGACCCGGTTATTAATAGTTATTATTGCTACTAGGAGTAGTTCGTCCTAATCGTCCTAAGTATACACTATATACGCTCTAAGATAGGTTTCTATTATTTGGTTTGCCCTCTCTATAGCTCCGTCTATTTCTGGGTAGAACGTTGTAGAGAGTCTTTATTTGATCCGTAGTAATTGGTAGAGTTGTTTTTATATAAGATTCGTAAACTGTGGTCCTTTGTTTGATATAATTATATGAGGTATCCTATGGTGCTTGATTAGACTTCGGATTAGTTGGTCTATTATTGTATTCGTTATAATATCCTTTAATGACTTAAAGATTATGTTCTTTGATAGATGATCGGTCACTATTATGATGTTCGTAGCCTTATTGCGGTGGGAAGGGGGTAGTTCTGTTATAAAGTTGATAGAGACCTCTACCTAGATCCGTCTAGGGATAGGCAAAGGCTTTAACAGGCCCCTCTTTTTGTTGCGCTATATGTTTCCTTATCCATAAATATCGTAGTTCCTTATAAATCTTCGGATATCCTAGGATAGGCCTGGTTAGTGGAACTGGTAGTTAATTAGGGTTTTTAAAGTGTCCCTCCCCGGATATCCCGTTAACATGGAGTTATGGAACCTCTGGATTAAACCCGTCCTTAAGGGTTCATAATATGGAATCTAGATTCTATTCCTTTACAATAATCTCTTATTATCGTTGATCATATATTCTAATAGCATTATTAGTAACTTTTATTATGAGGGAAGTTGTTGGTCTCTTTTTTATACTACTCCCCTAATTAGCTAGTATTGGTTATTCTGGTCTAAGGTTTTATCCCACTAAGAGTATAATAGCTCTTCTTTAAAAGGGTTCAAAGGGGGTTCCGTCTTATCTAGGCTGGGGTCGTCGGTCTAATCCATGTCTCCGGGGGAGTCTCTTATATTAGACTCATCCCTCTCTGCTTACCCTAATCGGGCCCGCACTTCTTTAATTACTACTACGTTATTAACTCGTAATACATTAATCCTATTCTTCAGGAGTTTAATCTTCCGACCCTCTAACCTATTGTCTTATAGGGTGCTAGGGATATCCTGTTCGCGTTTCGATAGTGTGTTAGGAACTATTACTTTTTTACTAGGTCTGAATTGGATAGTAAAGTTATAGTAGAATAGTAATTCTGACCACTTGATCTAACGTTCACTCAACTATCTCTTCGTTATGAAGTACTTCAAATTCAGGTAATCAGTCAGAATAGTGAACTCTTCTACACTCCACAGTTCTGAATCCCAGTGCTTTAGGTAGCGTATTATTGCTAATAGTTCCTTATTGTGTATCGGGTAATTACACTCCGTAGGTAGGTTCTTATGTAAAAAGAATACTACAGGTTTTAGGATCCCTTCGTTGTTATACTATAATAAGGTACCTCTTACCACATAACCAGACGAATCGGTCTTAAGTATTATAGCTTGATTAGGGTCCCAGTGAGCTAATATAGGTGCACTGATTAGGAGCGTCTTTAGCTCCTCGAATGCTCTAGTGTACTCCTTGTTCTAAATAAACGGTATATTCCTTTTGGTTAAGGCTATTAGGGGTTATGCGATCCCCGAGAAGTTGGGTATAAACTGCTGGTAGTAGTTAGTAAAACTGATGAACCTACGAACTCCTTGCACTAATTAGGGCACTTCTTATCCCTGGATTACTTTAATCTTCTCAGGGTCCACGCGAATTCCCTTACTAACATTAATAATAAACCCCAAATACTTAATACTCTTAGCCTCGAATTCGCACTTATCGATATCCACATATAAGCCTATAACGCCTAAGCACTTAAGGACCTTCTTAACCTTCTCTTTATAATTAGAGAGGGAGCTGTCCAAATAAATCAGAATATCGTTAATATAAGTTGAGTAAAACTTATCTAGAAAATCTCGTAGGGTATAGTTAATATATTACTAGAACATCGTAGGGGCTTTAGTTAAACTAAAGGGGGTAACTATTTATTTGTATAACCCATACCTTATCTTAAACGCCATTTTTTATTTATTTCTTTTTTTAACCCGGATCTTATAAAATATAACGATAATATCCAACTTTATTAACTACTTCACTTTTATTAGTGCCCTTAGGGTTTCGCTGATTAGGGGTAAGGGGTATTGGTCCTTTTTTATAATAGTGTTAAGGGTATAGTAATTAACGCAGAACCGTAACCCTCCTCTAGGCTTTTAGATAAATAGAATGGGTGATGATATAGGGGAGCTATTAGCCCTAATAAACCCTTTATCTAATAGTTCTATAAGAGTTCAGTGTAGTATAATTAACTCTTCCCTTGATATGCTATATAGAGGTCCCTAGGTCACTGGTTTGTTTTGACCGTAGGAGTCCTTTTCGATAAGGATAATATGGTCGATGTTCTTCTAGTGTAGTGGTAATTGATTAGCCTTATCTTAGTTGAAGATATATAAAAACTTGTGGTAATGTATAGGGAGTTTTGTCCTTGGGTTTATTTTTATTTTTAGTATTAGGGCCTTCTCGATATCGGCCAAATTTATGGAGAATGCGTTTAGGGTGGATGTGCTAAGAGGGGTCTCTCTTTTTTTCCGTGCTCGCCTAATTAGGGCTAAGAATACTAATCTAGTTTACTATTAGATTAGGAACTTTGGATCTTGCTGGGCTTGACCCGGTTTCTTTTTTATTACCTAGTGGTCCACGACACTTATATGTAGAGTACTTCGTACTAGGTAAACTATAACATTATTATTAATTATCTAGGACCTTCTAAGGATAACATCGTTTTTTTGGTTAGGAATAATATAAAAGAATAATTGGTGTTGTTTATAGCTATTAATATCGATATTAGCGTAAGTGATATAGCGGATTATACTAGGAACTATAATGGTGATTTATATTAAGTTCCGAGGTATAATGCTAATGTGTAGTAAGTGGAGTTTCTTAGCGAAGGCGTTGCTGATTAGGGTGTATATTAAACACCTTGTATTAATAAGGGTAGTTGTGTAGCGTATCCTATTAATCCCGATATTGACGTAAAATGGGTTATAATTTATACTTTTTTTAATGACCTTCTATTCCTCTACAGTTTGTTCCTCTTAATGACGACTTTCATTAGGAGTTACTCTTTTCCCAAGTCCTCAGAGTCCTGATTAGAGCTACTATTCGTTTTACTCTATTCTTTAGTTTTTCTTTTAAAAGTCTTAGTTTTCCTTATCTTTTTTCGATCCTTAGGGCATTACCATTATATATGCCCTTTTTTATTATAATTATAATATCTGCGAACTTCCTTTTAGCTTGGCCGTTTACGGACTTTCTTATCCTTAGTTAACTTATTTATTTTCGTAGGTTCCCACTCTATTTAATTAGGTTAGGGGAACTCTAATTAACTATTCTATTTCCGAGGGGACTTAGTTCTTATTTAGTTAGGGGTTAGCGATCTCCTATGCCGATGCTCACAGCGGGCTTAATAGGATTCGCTATCTAATTCTAAACTTATATTTAGGAGCATCTAAGTGTATGCAGTGTATGTTGTTAGTTTATTAATTATGTTGATGAGGGGGGCTCTTATTGTGGTGTTTAGGGCTCCTTTGAGGTAGTTGATCCTTATAACGTTTAACTAGTGTCCTCCTCCTACTTCTACGAGCTCCTTTTTAAACTTAGGGAGGAAGTAAGTGAAACTCTTGTTCTCCTTTTGTCGTATAGTCCTTAGTTGGTTAAGGGCTTGTATTTCTGTGTTAAGGTCTGCGTAGTAACCCTTTAAGTATTCCATAAATTTATCCGGGTTTTTTAACCTATTAGCCCCTCTTTGTGCATAATAAGTGTTTACTATGGTTTACGTAGTGTTTTTTAGCTTAGAGTAGATATAGGTGAATACGGTTAACTCTGAACTGAAGGTTTTTTTATTTACGCTTATTTTCCCTCCTATCTCAAAGTACCATTGTTGAAACTTCTTGTATAATCCATTAAATTTTGGTGGGTTGGGAATCTGATATTTAGCTTATCTTAGAGGTAGTATATAAGCCTAATCGGAGGGAATTGGTGTTATAAAGGGTGTTGGGGATTAGTTTATTGTTGATATCGGGTACTTAGGTTTTACTAGGGCTTCTTATAGTAGTCGAATTTGTTTTCGTTGGGTTTCTTGTTTAATTACTTGGGCGGTTCGTATCTCCTGTAGTTGGGTTATAAGTTGTCCGATTAGTTACACTAACTATTACGGGTTTCCAGATAGTTCAGCGTTACCTTCCATCATCGCGTAGCTATCACTTATCCTAGTATTTTGCGTTCAATAGTGACCGTAGTATGCTTAATAACGCAGTTGAGGTACTCTACTACGAATATACGTATGCATCGTTTCGAGTTTATAATAACCTCTAGGTCTAATTAGGCCGTACTAATCAACTTTAGACGTTCAGGGACTCCTTAGGTCAACCCGTCTAGAACTTCTTGCTACTCTCACACAAATCGTGGACTTCTATACTAAGCGTTCAATTGATTACCTTTAATGATCTTGAAGATAATATAATGGTCCAAGCACGTATATTACAACTAACTATAGCGACTACTACGAGTATCTTCAAGATAAGGAGAAAAGAAGGAAAAGTCTGCTACCCCACAAATCCGTTGGATCCTGATTAGGTCTGCCTGGGCCTGGTCAGGCTTAGTAAGCAGCGGTTAGCGTTGGACATGGCTGAGTGGTTCCGAGGCCTCTGATCGGGCCTTGGCCCGTGACACAATAAGGACGTGGGCAGCTCGCTTATTAATTACGTTATATATATTTATTTAAGAATTTTTAAAATTTACTAATATAAACTTAAAATGAATAAATTTTAAGATTTCAATATATTTATTTATTAAAGCTTTTTTTTATTAAATTTATTATAATATCTATAAGAATAAAAAGTTATTAATTTTTAATTTTTAATTTTTTTTAGTTTCTTATTTCATATATAATTTAATATATAATATGTGGCAGCAAAAGCGGAACCGCAATTGCCACTACAGTAATTGCGCCTTATAAACCCACTAACTGTCACACAATAATATTAACATCTTAATAAAATATATTAAATAAGTTTATATAAAAGCTTAAATACTTGCTAAATTATATAAAGTAGAAAACCGCTGTTTTTGGCGTAAAACCGCTGTTTTTAAGGCATTGACTGGCCAAACCAGTTCCAAACATATTCAAACCCAAGATGGAATGCGATATCTGATCGCCGTCATTTTCCACTTGACTTGCAAGAAAGTTGACTGGACTCGCAGCCGTACCCTGCGAAACGCACTGTTTCGTTTTGCTTGGTTTTGTCTTACTTCCTTTGCCGCCTTCGATAGCATGCCCCCCAGTGGCAGGGCAAGTTAGGCATCGCAGAAGGCGTTACCGACTCCAGGTTCGAGAGACATTGTGACATGAGACAGCCATCGTCAACTTAGACTCAGCGTGGGGTTCTTTTTTCGTACAGAGCGTTCTCTGGTGCCCTAATTAGACGTAAAGTCAATCGGTATACGCAGCAGAAGCATCAGCCCTGGGTCTGCGCATTCGCGAAAAGAACGGCTGCCTAGAGCGTCACTCATCGAAATGCGAGGCACTACTGTCTCTGCCTTGCAGCATTGGGGGCTGGAATATTGGCTGTAATGGTGGGCTCAGCCTTGCGTTCGAGCATGTCCCGAGGAGGCGATCCAGTCAGAAGAATAGTCCCGCGTCCGCGATACGTCGCCGGTTGATGCGCGTGGCATTGCTGACGGGGATACATTGGATGGTGTTGGTGGTGGCGCAATCAATAGGTAGGGCATCCATGGGTGGGTGATTCACATGGAGGGAACCCGCGACGGGAAGTCCGCAGTGGGCATGCAGGCGGGCAAGCGACGGGAACTGGCAATTCGGCACAACGCAGACCTTTCACCCTGAGATGTCATCGCTGAAAGGAATTCCCTCTCTGTCGCCGCGCTGGGCTTCACTGCAGTTGGCACCCAGCGAGAGGGAGGTCTCATTGGGGGAGAGCGCCCGCAGCCTCCCCAGCCACACTGCCACACCAAAGCTGGTGGCACCTCAGCTCGCAGTCATGAGCGCCGCCTGGTCGTTTAGTGTACGAGGCTCCACTTCCAGGACCCTGGGCTGCCGCTGCTGCTGGCAATCCGGCGTGGCCCAGGTTCCCTGAGGTCGCCCGCTCATCGCGGCCATGTCCGTGCTTCCCTCCTCCTGCCCCTCATTTTGTGCGGCTGAGCATCCTTCTAATTCTCACCAGCCCACAAGGCTCACTCCATCAGGCCTGCCATGGCCCCTGAATCTTGATTCTGTGCCGGTGGATGCGTGCTGGAAGGTGGCCTCCGGAGACTGCAACAGCTAAAAAAGAAGCTCTCGGTTCTTGCTGGAGGTCTATTAGTTAGATAGCCCAATCCATCGTGTCTGTACCCATCATTGCCCTATCCAGCAATCAGCACTTGCTTAGGGCGACACGACCCCAGAGTCCCCCAGTGTCCGGTACTTTTTCACTTGTGAAGCTCACCACCCACCACTGCTATTTACCTACCTCCCGCTACTACCCCACTTCACCCCTCAGCACAGGAGCTTTTAGCACGACCGGCACCCCGACTTGACCCCTCCCTCAGCCAAGTCTCCATCAGCTACGCTTCTCCGGCCAGCCTAGGGTTCGAGCCTCTGACGGCTACTTGATTTTCTTCCCCTTCTTTTTGCCAGCCTCGAGGAGCCCTTCATAAGCGCCTGTTTGCGCTCTCCCCTTTGTCGCTCGACTCCTCGCCTGCCTCGAAGCTCCCTTATCACCTCCGCGTCAGTCCTCTTTGTTGAGACAGTCGACCTCTGATCCCATTCTTGCTGCCGGTCATCCTTTGCCCGAGATGAGTTGTGAGTGCCGCGATTCTTTTCCCGCCTGCTCCTGGCGAATGCCCGACTTCGTCAATCAAATCGCGCCCCAAGATGCCAGCCATGCTGACCGCGACCATCGCAACAGTCTCCAACATGCTCAGCAGGCTCCAGGGCCAACCCGAGAGCTACGATAAGAAGTGCGATCCGTTTCCTCGATTCCATCTGTGGAACCACATCCTAACTGCCTATTGACAGGGCGAAATACCGCTTCGGCCGCACCCTCGGCGCTGGCACATACGGAATCGTTCGTGAGGCTGATGGTCCCACTGGCAAGTGCGCCGTCAAGATTATCCTGAAGAAGAATGTCAAGGGCAACGAGAGAATGGTGTACGATGAGCTGGACATGCTCCAGCGCCTCAAGCACCCCCATATCGTTAAGTTCGTCGACTGGTTCGAGTCGCGTGTAAGTAACCCCGCCCACTCGTCATGCTCAGCTCTGACAAAAGCCCTGCAGGACAAGTACTACATTGTAACCGAATTGGCTACTGGCGGCGAGCTTTTCGACCGTATTTGCGAGCAGGGCAAGTTCACGGAGAAGGACGCTTCACAGACCATCAAGCAGGTCCTTGAGGCAGTCAACTACCTGCACCAGAACAACGTCGTCCACAGAGGCAAGTTGCTCGTGTCTTGCTCTATTAATACGTCATTCTGACTCTGAACACAGACTTGAAGCCCGAGAACCTCCTGTACTTGACCAGAGACTCCGAGTCCGACCTTGTTTTGGCCGATTTCGGCATTGCCAAGATGCTCGATCGCAAGGACGAGGTCCTGACGACAATGGCTGGTTCCTTCGGCTACGCCGCCCCGGAAGTCATGCTCAAGAAGGGCCACGGCAAGCCCGTCGACATGTGGTCCATGGGCGTCATCACATACACCCTGCTCTGCGGTTACTCCCCCTTCCGCTCGGAGAACCTCCAGGACCTCATCGATGAGTGCAGTAACGCCCAGGTCGTCTTCCACGAGCGGTACTGGAAGGATGTCAGTGATGATGCCAAGGATTTCATCCTCCATCTCTTGCAGCCGGAGCCGGTGAAGCGATGGTCTAGTGAGGTATGTGACGGCCGATTTAGTCTCATGTAAACTGCGTGACTTTGACTGACAACAGCAACAGGAGGCTCTGGGCCACCCCTGGCTCAGCGGAGAGAACGCCACCGACCACAACTTGCTGCCCGAGATCAAGGCTTACATGGCCAAGGCCAGACTCCGTCGCGGCGTCGAGATGGTCAAGCTCGCCAACCGAATCGAGATGCTCAAGACCCAGGAGGAGGACAAGGAGGATTCGGATTTCCCGGTCGACGCTGTCAGCGCCGCCGACCAGTCCAAACACGGCGAGCAGGCCGCCTCCGGCGACAAGCGCAACCTCTCTAGGACAATCAAGGGGGCCATCTTCCGCGAGGTCGTTCTGGCCAAGGTCCGCGAGATGAAGCAACAGCAGGACACCTTGAAGGTGAAGGAAGAAGTGGAGAAGGAGCACAGGCGACGCAGCTTCAACGGATAGACGCGTCGGCCGTCCCTGTTTCGGGGGTGACCATGACGGGCCTGTCCAGTTACCCAAGGATGATACCACAGGTCGGATTGATAAAGCGGGCCCTTGACCGCGGCTCGAAAGCGGCTTTTGAGGGTTTTTTTCCTCGTCTTGTTGCCATGTTTTAGATGCGCGCGCGTTTCATTTCAAGCCGACCGAGCAAGGGGTTCGGTATACTTATTATTTCCGTTACTTGCCTCAGCTTGGAAGGGAGGAAAAGAAAAAGCAGCGAGACCCCATTTTATAGCAGTCCATTCTCGTTCAGAATCCAGTCATATACAAGATTCTAGGCCTTGACGATGCGTATCAAATTGTGTGCATTGAACCACCATGAACGTCCGATGACGTGACGGTCTCCGGATGGCATGGACGTGACGGACGTCTGAGCATACATCACCAAGCAACCGGTCGGCCCCCATGTTTCAAGCCGAAGAACGGACGGCGGCTTGAGAGTACTGCGCGCAATCTCCCTCACTTCGGAGAAGGCCTTGCGCAGGAAACGACAATGGCTCCTTAGTCTAGTCCGAAGAACGGATGACAGAAAACACGAGGCGACGGCTCGTTTTGAAGTACAAACCAACCATAAACACATTATATAGACAGGCTTCACCCAACATTGAATCACACATAGAACGTTGAACATGTTTATAATGTTTTCACTTTGCAAAGTTTCTTGACATTTGCTAGCTACTGACTTTGGAAGTCCACCGAGGAGCCCCGGCCCATCTCTTCGGATGGAAGGGGGTTGCGCCCTACTCTAAGACTTATAAACTACCTTATCATGACGAGTCGTTTGGTTGTGTGTTTGTACAAGGATATCTCGGAGAGAGGAGACAGGAAAAAAGTGAACAAGAAAAAGAAGAATTAGCAAGTCTAGCCCAGTTGCGTTTGCGCCGTCCTTGCTGTTGCGAATGCTGCTTTGCGCCGAAAAATCGAAGACAATGAATACAACCAGGGAACTGATGGAAACCAGGAACTGATTAAGGAACATCAGAAGCTGATGAACAAGAGACTGGATGAAAACATTTGTTAGAAAAAGAATGTCAGGAAGTTTGTTTTCCACCTCCGCCTGCCCTTTTAGTTTTTGTTTTCCTGTACCGTCCCGTGCCGCCCTGAGAAACCGGCTCCTTGATGCTTTTTTGTGAACCTCGTGTGATAGATAATACGCCGTTAGAAATTATGGTAAAGTGTGTTAAGATGCTGAGACGAAGCGAAAAAGGGAGAGAGAGAAAAGCATGTGTTGCCTGTGGTATCATTTGAGAAAATAGATGAGAAATGCTTCCGTAAGATGGTGATGCTGTAAGAAGATAGAGAGGTGGAAAAGGGATGGAGTATGTGCGCGTGCACCGGTTTACTCCAGCTCGGCGAGGACGCTCTCCCGGAGCGCCTCGTAGCGGCTAGCGTCGAAGCGGCGACGCTGCCAGCCATTCTGCCGCAGGCGCTCGATGCGGGCCTTGATGTCGAGGCTGCGCAGCTCATCGCTAAGCTCGGGCGTCGCGCAACGGGGCTGGAAGGCCGGCGAAGGCGAGCGACGGTCCATCGCGGTCACCGAGGCGGCGGGGCCGAAGCCGGGCGGGGCCAGTGCCTCCTCAACGCCGGCGATGTGGATCGATATCTGCGAGCGCAGGCTAGACAGCAGGCCACAGTAGCGGTGGACAGAGCGGTCTCGCAAGAAGCCGAAGGCGTCGTACTCGTCGTCGTCGTCGCAGCCCTCGGTCAACAGGAGGGGCTCTGGAGTCGGCGCTTCCGGCCTGATGGGCTCCTCCTCGGGCTCGGGCAGCTCGGGGAGGACGGGGAGGTAGCGCGGCTCGGGCTCGAGTGGGGCAGACAGGAAGTCGTCAAAGCCCAGTGTGGGAGAATCCGGGCGGATGAAGGGCTCCGTGGGCTGGGGCTCCGCCGGCTCCTCCGGGTCGTCGGGGAAGTCGAGGAAGGTAACGCGCTTCTTCTGCGGCGGGGTGGGAACGACCGCCTGTTGTTGTTGCTGTTGCTGAGCTAGTTTAGCGACGGCGTCCTCGACGGAGCAGACGGAAGGTGTGGGCGATGAGAAGGCGGTCGAGTTGGTCCAGGTGCGGGAAGAGGCGCGGGAGGAGATGGAGCTCGAGGGAGAGTGCATGGAGGTCGCCGCTGAGGATGACCGCGAGGAGCGGGACATGGTGTCATCGGCAGCCCGGCTCAGCTCGGACGCCCACGTGTAGTGGTCGCGAGCCTGCCGAAGAAGCTTCGTCCTGTACGGAGACGTGCCGTGGAGGGGGCGGGAGAGCATTTCGAAGGAGCTCGCGGCGTAGAAGTGCAGGTAGATGAGATATGCTGGCTCAATATTGGCCTGATGTGGTTTATCAGTAAACGATGATCAGATACGCTGGACTCATCGGATGAAAGTGTCACTTACAGTGTCCTTGATATTGTCCAGGATCTCACAGCAGCGCATCGAGCATGGCCGGTACTTGCGGTTCAGATACTGGCGCTTGACATCGGCCACGGCTTTGCTCCACTCGGCGGGCGTGTAAGGCAGGACGGGGAGGGACACGGGCGTCTGCGGGGCTAACCGCCTCGGCGCGCGCGCCTTCGGAGACCCAACCGGGCTCGTCATCGCTGTCGTCGTCGTTAAGGCCGTGGTTGCTGTGGCCATCGGCTGTGGCGTTGAGGCGTTCGACGGACTCGTGTTGTTGGTCTTGCTGGCGGGGAAGACTACACTGCCCCGGGAGCCGGCCGCAACAGGATTGAGGAGAAGAGGTATTAATCCACCCATGGTGAGAGCTTAGCGTGTGTGTTTGTTGAAGGAAGGTTTTTTGCGTCTGCCAAGTTGGCTGAAGGAGGACGGGCTTAACTCAGCTCGCCACCTTTTCGTCCGATGTGAGACCCAATCGTTGCACGTGAGTAAGGTCCGGAAGAGTCGTCGAGGTCTAAGTTCGATTGCGGTGAGTCCGCAAGTTCCAAGCACCCAATGACAATTAGCCGCGTTGTTGAACCAGGTTTAATAGTGTTAGTGACACCTAATCGTCCCAATGGGCAAACTATCGAGACAGCCGGGGAGAGGAGGTTCGAAGTCGAAAGAGAGCGAGGGCCGTACGGGTAATAGCTGAAATGGTCCAGGCCAGTCGACGTTGACGATGACTCGGCTTATCGCTGAGGTGGATATCCCCACCCGAAATGCGTTACGGGTGTTGTACGGGGACTCGGGAAGAGTCTCAAGTCGTCTGAACTTGCATGCAGGTCGCGTGTGCGTGCGGGTTGTAAGCGTTGGCCTCAGCACCGGGGAATGATCTCCGTCCAGGGGTTGCGTCAGGAGACGTGCGAGCGTGGTATTGAGTTTATTAAACGTCGGGTTTTGAAGGCGTTTCTGAGTTCAGGGTCCCCCGCGGTAGAAAGGTGAACGACAGTTGGGCCTTGCAGGTATTAGGATGAACTTGGGGAAACAATGACTTGTGACGCAGGTGACCGGGCGTCGAGGTTTGTGTAGATTATGGCGATACACGAATGACGATCCAAGAGGTGAGAGAGAGGAACAGAGACCGGGGCCCGGGGCTGTGTGAGGTCGGACTGGGCTGGCTGGAAGGGCGAAGAGACGGCTTTGTATGGATTTGCGTGGTTGCAAGGTGGAGAGGTGGCGGCTGAAGGACCGAGACAGCAAGACGTAGAATGTGAGACCCGGGGACGGGGATGCTCTCGATAATGACGGAAGATACACCGAGGGAGCCAGGAACAGACCGAGGAAAGCAAGCGGCGGGTCGGTGGCAGGCTGGGTACCCGTGGTGAGTGTGAGTGCGCGGGTGAGTGAGTGATGAGCCGGACGTGATGCCGTGGGTTGCCGTGCGATGCGGTGCGTATACTTCGTAAGCAACGGAGCCGAGACGTTGCGAGTAGCGCAAGAAGAAACGACGCAGAAGTTGGGGACCAGACAAAAGAAGCTCGTGGGAAAGGCCCGAAGGGCACGGGGAGGGAGGGCCCGTATTCAAGTAGAGCCAAGGGGAGGTGATTCGGCCCCCAGAAGGAGAGCTCGAGCTTCTCGAATTTGCTTTAGGGCAGGATGTTTGCGCATCGGCAATCGACTAGGGAGAAAAGGGGAACAAGCTTCAGGCGTAGCCTGCGCAAGGAGATTTTTTCTCAGGGCCTCTCTCTGGCTCTGGGCCTCTGGGCGTGCTCTTTTCGTCCACCCTGCTCTCAGTCCCAGTCCCCGTCCCAGTTCCCAATCCCAGAGCCAGAGCCAGTGCCAGGGCGTCTCCTCCAAGGACCAGGACCTGCATATATCGGGTCCCCATTTCGCGTATGTTCCCCTGGCACCCGGACGACGGCGCGCCTGTCGATCCTGGCCTCTAGCCTTGCTTGTCGTTGGTGGCAGTCCACCCTGAATGCGCATCCCGTCCACTCTGCATACATTGTCGTGGGCGTGTTGTGAAGCTAGTTGCGTACCTGACGACGCGTCAGGTTGTGCCGAGTTACTAAGTAAAGTACATTGTAAAGTAGGCAAGGGGGGCGACACTAGGAACCGGTTCCCATGGTCCCCTAGACTTGCACAGCGGGCTCTCCAGCGTCCACGGACGTCTTTTTTGCAATCTGCAAGGTGCTAATGGCGGCGGCCATCGTGAAGCTGCTCCATTTCCCACTTCACGGCAACGCTCTAGCCCCGTTATGGTTGCAAGGCGACTGGGGCGTCAGAGGGCCCAAGCCAAAGCCAACGCGGATGGGCGGCGGTGCCTGGTGCAGGTGCTGGTGCTGTGCCGGTGCTGGAGCTGGTGGTGCTGAGGGGGAGGGGGGACTATTTGCAAACCGAGAACACGATACCAGAAGCAGGGATGGAGAGTCAGGTTGTGGGAAATGGAGGGGGGAGGAGGGCGATTTGCGGTCCCGTTGTGGATTCACGGGAGCGACGGAGATGATTCGCCCGTAGCTGGGCGGCTTCATTTGTCATGGAGGGATGGATGCTGAAGCAAGTGAACTCGAGCCACACACTACCTGAGAAACGTCGTGTGTGTCCTGTCAAGGAAGGGCCTTCTTTGGAGACAGGTACGAATACAGAGAGTACTGCGGTTTGGGTTTGGTGGAGGGATGTGGGAGGTGGGAATTGGCATTGACGAACCAGAAGGCAGATGGCCAGACCGAGGCTGACATCCATGGAAAGAGCGACCTACGTGGGATCTCAGGTGCGGTAGGAACGATGGAGGTCTAACACTGCAACATAGCACAAGCAGTGAAGCACAGCACAGCACTGAGGACTCACTGCAGCGGTTCGGCCAGTCCAGCCAGTCCAGCCTGCCCGTCGTGGGGAATGATGCAAGACAGTTGCAAGACACGCGAAACCCTTGCTAAAAAGGGAAGGGAGGACACGAAGGGAAAAAGAAAGCAGAGAAAAGCAGGAGGATGCGACCCTGGGACGGACGGCAGACGGACGGGGCTTTTCCAACGTCGTCCGGGCTGGCCGTCAGGACCGTCCAAGAGAAGCTGCGGCAGTGCCCGTGCCCTGGCCGCGTTCCTCCTGCTGCGTGTGCAGTGTGCCTTCTGCCTTTGATGCCCGCTGCCCGCAGGTGCAAGCCCGCCGTCAAGCTGTCCGGAAGCTGCGAACCGGTAACCGAACAGCGGGCCAAAGTCCACCCCTGCGTCAGATCTCCATCGCCAATTCCCCTCCTCGGGTTGCCGTTACTTTCCAGTTTCCAGCACCATGCCCAAAGCACCCGGTTCTTCCTGTTCCAGCACCAGCTGCAATCTATCCCCCCCGTCCAAGACCCTCGCAACCTCTTTCTCGAATCTCGCCTGCCTCATCCCACAGCCACCGCGCGTGTTTTGGGTCGAGTGCCCAATTTTCCAGGTTCATGACAAGTGACAGCCTCCCACCCAGCCAATCCCGCGCCCGTTGCACCGCGCAACCCCCTTGCCCATCGAACCCGACAGTTCAGGAACCATGGGACGTCGACCTGGGACCTGGACACCTTTCCCTGTGTGCGATAGGCAGTCTGTGATCTACCCTCTTTCTCGTCCCCGGGGAACCGGTTCGCAGCCCTTTGGGCCCTTTGGGAACGGCAGTCGAGTGAGGTAAATTAACGCAGGCAGACGAGCGAAGTATCTAGTGAGGAAGGTCTGCGTGCCTATCGCGCGTCTGTCTGTATTGCCGCGCGATGCGAGGTAATTGCATAAAAAACGACGTTCCAGTGAATCTCCGATGAGAGATAAAAGAGATATGCAACCGCGCTGGTCACCCAGTGTGCCAATCCATGGGATCGCCGCACCCAGTCGGTCCCAATAACATGGTAACCTCGATGGCAGTGTCCCTTCATTATCCAGCGCTCGGCAAATGCGCAGCGTCATATCTGCTCATCTCCAGCGCCGGGGAGAGGCTCGTAAACCAAAACACGTGCCGAGTCGGCTTCGTCAGAAGATTCCATGGAATAACACCTACCGCCGCGCCTCTCCAATTTCCACGAGCGCATAAAAAATAACAAAAGTGACAGAAAACATTCTTCCCTCGGCACCTCTGTTAGCACCTCTGTTGGTGCCGGGAGTTGCAAGGGCAGAAGAACGGAAACGGCGTCCAACCACCACCAACAGGAAAAGAAAAAAAAACCGCACGAGGCCCGGTCAGGAAAAAGCAACATGAGCGTTGTTGGTTCGCCCACCGCACCACTGGCCAACCACTTTCTGCGCCGCTCACCTCACGTAATTCAATTCGCGCAGGTGAAGGCAGGTGTACCTTGCAGCACCGGGCTCCGAACCCCTGCCACTCCCATCCGTCCCATCACCTCACGCCCTCGTCCATCACACACACACCAAAATCGCAGCCTCGGACCCTCAGACAAACAAACAAAACGCCAGAGGCAAAGATGGTGGTGTGTCTGAGAGCCGCGAAGCCATCGCCCGAGGGGATGGTCAGAAAAAGGCCTCTGCGTTTCTCTGTGTTCCTCACAAGCTCCAACACTTGGGACTGAAACGAAACATTTCCCCCCTCACGCCCTCCCTCCCTCTCTTCGTTCTCGTCTTCCCACACCATTGAACCGACGGACCGCCGCGCGCACGCACAGATCTCCAAGAAAAAAAAGACGTGGACTCCAGACGGCATGCACCTCCAATCACTCAATCACCATCACAGCCCAACGAGCATGGTAGCTGCAGGGCAGAAAACATACGTGCCCCGCGTGTGCGCGCCGTCTTTCTCAATGGTCTCCTCACCGCAAGATAAAACGCCAGACCGATTTCGCAAGTCGATAATCTGGTCCCGATGGGGGGCGCGCAAGAGGGGTCATAGAAGGTAGGCTGCGATGCGACTGGGCTCGTGCGTCTGCGCACATAAGACAGGTGAGTATTCGCATGGACCAGCCTGACAGCAGCTCACATACGAATGTAAACTCACCGCAAACGATTACATCCTGTGCAAAGTGTGTACGTGTGGTCTTGCACAAACAGGAAATGGATAACACAGTAGTCATTTGGAGAAAAATAAGGCAAGTAAGTAATACGAGGATTAGTAAATAGACAGTTTACACCAGGTAAACTGTCGGGTGTCTATTCGTTAAACCTGGTGCTCCTTTCTGTCTGTTTTCCCCCTTAGATAACGACTGTAGTATCCATTTCCTGTCGACACTGTTTCTCTCCCTGGCCGTTATAAGCCATTACGGGATCCTTGATGTCCAACTTCTACGGGCCTTAGTGGTCGTTGAGGCTGTTTACAACCACAGAAAAACGATGACAAACTGTTAGTGCGCAAATGTGGCACCCTCGTAGGTGTCTGCAAGTGCTGGGGATGGCTTGGTTTCCAGTATTATTTGCTTGCCTCGCTCATTAACTATTGTTTTTTGAGCCTCGCTATTGTATCTCAGAGGGAAGAGCAGCCAAGCGGCACAGTAAAAAAAAAAAAGGGGGGGGGGGGGGGGGGGGGGCCGTCCCGGAAAACCAAAATACCTTAAGTTCAGACGAACCTGTCGCTGCACCTAGGCTCGGTCCTTGGTGCAGTAGCAGACGGAAACCACACCACCAAAAAGCAAGCCAGCCTTCACTCGTCAATCAACCGATTCGTGCAGCTTTTGATCCGGGCCTCTTTTGACTGCAGCCGTCACGACCCGCCGTATCTTTTACAGCATTCCCCCCTCTTTCGCTCGAACCCTGCCCCAACACCCTGTCGCTCGATCACGAGTCGCAGACTCGCAGGGCAGGCGGGGGGTTTGTTGCCATGACCTAAAATGTCCCCCCACTCGCTTCCTTATCGTAGACTTCGGTACCGGGGTTGAATGAGGGGTAATTGAAAGACTTTCTCGTCGGAAGAGGGCATGCGGGCGAGGATCACGGGACGGAAGAGGGTGAGAGTGTGAGAGGGAAAAAGAAAGACCCCAGAGGGCACAACTTTCTAAGCTTCGCGATGCGACGGCTGGGCAACCTAATCTCGTGATGATCTCAATCTCGAACCTTTTTTTCGGCCCTTCGTGTTGTTTATTTGTTTGTTTCTTCCTTTTCCCGTGTTGTCTTCATGTCAGATCGGCAGATCACCAAACGGAGCGAGTGCGCCCTTCTATTGATCTACCGGCCTACTGCGCAGTTTAAAAAAAGACACGAACAAACAGCCCCAATCTCCCGCATCAGATCACTTCTTCAAGCCTGTAGATGAGCTAAACGATCTACCAGACGGGCTAGACGGCCTGGCGCTCGATGAGCGAAGCGCCTCGTTCCCGTCCATTGAGTTCGGCACTAGAGGCCGACGCCCCCCTGGTGCGACGCTCAAAGCTTTTCTCCCCGTACCTGACAATCCCGCCGTTCTCTGCGCTAGCTCTTTTCCTTAGTTTGGCTGTATTAGGAACCGGGGGTTGCAGAGGAGGGACGGCATGTTTCTGTTTTGCTTTCCCCCCCACGTGGTGGTCAAAGAACCATGAACGCCACGGTTGACATGATGTGACGGTGATTAGACCAGGGTCGCGGCGCAGACTCCAAAGGCGAGGGCCCATGTTCCCCCAAGTCTAGTCCGTGAGGGCAGCAGATCGCCCATATCGAATGATGGACGACGATGAGTGAGCAAGCACTTCCTGTTTGGTCGTATTTCAGGTGGACGGGACCAAAAGAAGCTATTCTTCAGCTCTTCAAGATCACCTCCGTGACCAAAGTGTTCTCTGATGGTCAGCTCCAGAGGGGTCAAAACGCAAATGTTCTCCCGAGAGAACCACCTTCTCCCGCGTCCGGTTGCTTTCTTCGTCGTCGTAGTGTACCCTGGCGCGGTGGGTGACAGGTGTGGACGAAACCGCGTTCCGAAACTGCGCCTTCTGTCATCCGGGGCTGGCCGGCGGAGGCTCGTCTCACGTGGATCGCTCAGCTGCTGGATCTCGAGAGGGGATTTGCTACGTGAGGTGTCGTAATCCCCCAAAAGTCTGGGGCAGGTGGGTAGCGGTGCCGCGGAAGAGACGCCGCGAGTCTCGTGGGCTTCTCCGGGCCAGCTGCGTTTCGTTTCGTCTCCGAGAGTCGTCTTCGGACTGGGTTAACGGAAGATATGTCGTTGTGGGGTCAAGTCAAAGAGTGCAATGCAACAACGTAAAGGACAGACTTCTGGCAAGCCATTGATGTCGCAGATCGCATTCGCTTGTCTAGTTTAGCTGCGGTTGGAAGGGGCGGAGATGGCGTCGAGATTCGATGACGAGTTCACTTCTCATCGCGGCTAGGCGATCAATTCTGTCCAAAGATGGATGGCGGGCACATGAGCAAGGCGAAGACGCCTGTTCTGAGTCTTGGTCGTTGGAAGGCATCATTATTTGCGCATGACGGCTACGTCTATTCCTTATTTTAGCTCTAAACACGTTTGCAATGCCATCTCTATGCAGTGGGCTCAGGCTTGCTCTCCTCAGTCGATTCCGCTGCCGGCTTCGCCTCCTCTGTGACAGCAGCATCTGGCGCCTCGGCGGCGGCAGCTGGTGCCTCGACCGCCGTCACCTCAGAGGCGGTCGCGCTCTTGCTCTTGACATCATCTCCCTTCAGGCCCCCGACGACACGCAGGCCCTCAGCTTTTCGGGCAATGTCGTCCAGCTCGCGCTTTCGTGAGAGCCTCTTCTGCACCTCGGGAACGAGCGCAGCCATATCGACGAGCTCGCCGTCCTTTTGGGGGTGGCCCTCGGGCAGACCCAACTCCTTGATTCTGACCACACCCTTCTGGACCTCGTCGTCTCCAAGGATGACGGCGAACGGCGTCGCGTTGGTCTCGGCAGCCTTGAACTGGGGCGGCAGCTTGGGCTTGACCTTGTAAAGGAACTCGGCCTGGTTGTGTTGAGAATTAGTACTGTGTGTCCTAAATGTCGAGACCTGCTTGTCCCTACCTTGACACCGGCATCCCACAACTTCGAGCAGACCTCAAGACGTTCCTTGATCAGGCCAGCCTTGGATCCCAGCGACATGACGAAGACGTCGACGTTACTTTGAGGAGCTTCGCTCTCAGCTAGCACTCGGGCTTTCGTGATGCTGTGAACTTATCAGCATGGCATGTTCTATCAATGAGCCGTTCAGACAAACCTGAAAATTCTCTCAATTCCGAAAGAGACCTGAGACAATGTCAGTAACCAGATTGCCAGATTCCACGAAGTGACATCCTTACTCCGACGCAGGGAATCTGAGTCTTGCCCGAGAACATGCCCACAAGGTTGTCGTAGCTGTCACTGGTCAGCTGCTTGCTATGCAAATGTAGAACATGTCAAACGCACCGTCCACCGGCCGCGACACTACCAACACCAACGCTAGGGTCGTCTGAACGGTCTTCATCGTCCTTGTCCTTGCTCTTGCTCTTCTTCTTGGACTTGACTGTCGTGTCATCCGCAGCAGGGGTGGCAGACGGCGCAGATCCTTCCGTAACAACCTCGTAGATGACGCCCGTGTAGTAGTCCAGGCCACGAGCGAGAGAAAGGTCAAACGACACTCTGTCAAGCGCGCCAAAGGCCTCGAGGTAGTTGAAGAGGAGCTCCAAGTCGGCCATGCCAGCCTTCATCGAGGCGTTGGCGGCGAGCTTATCGTCCCGCTGCAGTTTCCGGAGCAGGTCTTGCTTGCCCTTCAGGACAACCCATTCACCAATCTTGTCGGCTACATCCTCGGGCAGACCCTTCTCCTCGGTCATCTCCTTCCGCACGTCCGCCCAGGGCAGCTTGTCGAGCTTGTCAACAGCGGAGGATATCGTCCTGATCTTGTCTTCCGGCACACCGCAAACCTCAAAGATACCATCGAGAATCTTGCGGTGGTTAAGCTTGATGGTGTAGTTTCCGTTCCAACCAAGACCCTCGAAGACCTCGACGACAATGCGAATGATCTCGGCGTCGGGGAGCATGGAGTCGTATGTGCCAGCAATGTCGAAATCGCACTGGTAGAACTCGCGCATACGGCCCTTGTTCATGGCAGGTTGATCCCTATACAAATCAGCTCGCTGCCAGCACAGCGCGACATGAGTTGGATGTATCATACCGACGGTAGACCTTCGAGATGTGGTAGCGCTTGACGCTCTGGATGTCCTTGTTCATAGCGAGCCATCGCGCAAATGGGACAGTCAGGTCATATCTCAGAGAGGTGATTTCACCACCCTGGTCAGCAAGGTCGTAGATGAGCTTCGAGTCTTCGCCGTACTGTCAGAGACGCTGGTCAGCATGGTGTTGACCGGGGTGCCGAGGAAGTGGATAGCGGGGTTCGCATATGTCGCTCCATGGTGGGGGAGGGGAAGATATGATCATACTTTGCCTGCAAGAATCTCCTTCAATTCGAAAACGGGGGTATCAAGTTCCATGCCACCGTGCTTTTGAAAAACGCCCTTCAGCTGCGAGAAGATCTTTTCGCGAATGATCATGTCCTTGCCGAACCCTTGATTCACAAAGATTAGTCGGGGTCGTATGATTCGCGGCGCAAAAGCGACGGGGCATTGACTGACAATCCTTGGTGCCCTTGGGGGTCTTGAGCTCGAATTTGGATTTGGGCGCCATGTCGGGCAACTGTTGGCTATCGAACCGGCAAAAGTGCGACGAGGAAAAAGCGCGGCGGCTGGGTCTGCTACTGGCCAAAAGAGGGTTTGGAATTGGGCTTTGAGAAAGAAAAGTCAGTCGGCAGGCCGGTCTGGCAGACCTCGAGAAAATCTTCACCTGGATCTGCATTCACCTGGCTTCCGGTTTCTCGGACGTTGCGCAAAAGGGGTCCGACTTGGGAAGAAAGCGGCCCGCGGTTCGGTGATGACTCAATCGCAAGTTTTGGAGGGGCCAGTGACTTGCGACGAGTTTTGGAGGGGGAATTTGTGAGGTCAAAAAAGGCCTGCGAGGCTGCGACTTGCTGGGATGCGACCACTTGCAGCGGCCCAATGACGTGCCGCTGCAAAGGCATACCCCTGTACGCCAATAAGGCTGGCTACGGGAATTCTTCGGGGACGGGTTGAACGGTTTTCGCCCCAACATCGCCCCAACACCACCACCAAGTCCACCAAAGTCCCTCTTGCGCCACATTAGAGACGCATTAGAGACATTCTTTTCAATGTCGCTTGGCACTTTGCTTGTATTGGTTCAACTGCCATTGCTTACATAGTACATGACTGCGCGTCGTCATCTCACGCAGCACCGTTCCCTGGCAGTGTTATATCTACTTTAAAAAACCCCTCCAATGGGACGGACTGTGTCTTCTGGTTGTTCGGGTCGTATCGTCTGTAACGATTTGAAGGAGAACGCAATAGCGAGGGAGATGACGATAGTGATGATGGCAACGATGACGAGGGAGAAAAAAAGAATGAACGAGGTAGATAATATGAACAAAAAATGACACGAAAAATGGATCAAACTACAGCTAGTCCTGCCCAATTGCCAATGACAGAGTCCCATTATCAAAACTCGACAACAAGAGCACTTTGTCGTTGACTCATCACGAGTGAGAATGATGCATTTGGGGTAAATCCAAGTATAGGTACCCAAATCTGCAACTCCACAGCACTGCAGTCACGCCGCCTACGACGGGATTAAGCTCTTGGGACTAGATTATCTGGCAAGATGAGCAAGATACCAGCGCTGCACGTTCACTTCGGTGTAGACTTTAGCCCTACTTTTGGTCTAACGTTATCCATTCGTCACTTACAACCGGTGGATCGTACACGTTCATCTGGCCCGGTCCGCTAGCCCCGCCCTCCTACTGGGCAGATTCGGGGTTCTCGAGTTTTCCGAACCCGACATGAGTGCAAAGGAGACGTCACGCTGTTCCTGTCTGACGAACCGGCCAATTTAAGCGGGGCCGGAACATTGGATCAACACTGACAGTGTGGGACTTTGGGATAGAATCCCAGTGCGACGGCTCGACCCTGAGAAGAGACGTACCCAATGAAGAATCGACAAAACCACCTCATGCAGTTCCAAGACGGTTTCTGGTGCAGGCAGCGCCAGGCAGCAATGGGATGGATCGTGTGAGAGCGGACGGCCTCCGATCTCAAGTGCAGCGGAATGTTGTCTCTTGGGACGGTTCAAGGTCTGTGACAAAGTACTGCATAGTAAGGTGCTTTACAGCATCTGATGTCTCCGCTGCCTTCCACGTTGCCATCCCATGTCTCACATCTGTTTAGCGTCGTAAATCCACTCTTTAGTGCCGTAGATGGTTTTACGGGCCGTGCGCAAGAGTTCATCTGCCCCGATTCCTAACGACATGGTACAGGTACCTCTCTATTGGAAGGATGGTAATCCGTACCTGTCAGGTCAGAGAATTTGACGGGCAGTGCAGCATCAATCAGTCGCTGAAAGCAGCACGCCGGTATCTTGGCAACGCAGCCAGTAACACACTGCACCCAACATCATCACAAGCTGAACTCCAGACCGCCGGTCTTTCAGTCGATCTCGACTCTCGAAGATGTCCAGTACCGGGGTTCGATCAGTCGGCAGACTGGCAAACTGTGAAATGATTCGCACCCATGAGAAGCTTGGTCTCTCTACGCTATGGCAGACGTCTGATGCTTTGGCTCCTCAAACTTGGGGTAAGGTACGTACGGGTGTAGACAGTTGGCCAGGCACTTTTATTTTCCCCCAAAAGAGGACTGGCGCAGCAGACGTCAATTAGACTCTTGAGCGAACCCCTAGCGGAAGGGCAGGGCGTGGCGCGTGCGCCGTCTTTTAGCCATTCCTGGGCGGGCCAAATATCCATCCGGAGTGGGTCCAGCTGACTTCCCTCCCGTTCGACTGGGTGCCCGGGCAAGCACCCCCCGGTCGGCTGCCTATTGAGGGCGTTCTGATTGCGGGTAGCCATGCTGCAGGTCTCGTAAAACTACCTGCTTGGTACTAAGTACGAAATACGACGGCGGGATAATCGGGAGGTGCTCTAATACATTAACCTTCAACTAGGGCTGCGGTCCCATGAAGCCATCGCGTTGTCTTCTTTCTCAGTTGTTTGGTTATAAACCCTCGACCATCTTCACTTGTTCTCTAATTTCTCCCTTTCGCGCCTTGACAGCCATCACCTGATCGTTTACCATCCTTCACACAATCTGGTGTTTGATTGTTTTTTGCCGTCATTTCGATTCGCGCAGCCGCTTTCTCCTCCTCCCCCCCCCTTCCCGACTTTAAGACCATGCCATATTGACTTTCATAACGACGTGAGCATGGGCATCTTCAAAAAGGATATCGTCCAACCGGACGGTACGCCGCCAGGGGCACCCGGTGTGGAGGAAAAGAAGGACACCGAACAGTCTACATCCAAGCAGGCCGAAGAAGCGACTCCTGAGGCCAAGACCAGACCCGAGCGAGAGCCAGCCTTCAAGGATTATGTTCGCGTCTTCACCTACGCAACCAAATGGGACATTCTTGCATACTTCGCAGCCGGCATCGCCTCCATTGGTGCCGGCATTACGCTACCTTTGATGAATAGTAAGTATATATTGCACTAACTACTAGAGCAAATGGGCCTCTAACATGTTTGCATAGTCATCTTCGGACAGCTCGTCAACGAATTTAATGGAACCTTGGGGTCAAACTTCAAGGCTACCGCAGACCGGATGTCTCTTTATCTCTTCATTCTGTTCCTGGCACGCTTCGCTCTCAACTACATCAACAAGTTCGCTTTTCGAATGATCGGCATCCGTCTTTCCTCCGCCATCCGACTACACTACCTCCAACGTCTCTTTGGCCAAACGATTCACGTACTCGATTCGATGCCCGCCGGTGCCGCCGCTGGTACCATCACCTCAACCGCTAATATCCTTCAGGTTGGCATTTCGGAGAAGCTGGGAGTCTTTCTCGAGTTTTTAGGCACAATAACGGCTGCACTCATAATCGCGTTTACCTACAACTGGGCTTTGACTCTCGTAACGGCATCGTGCATCTTGTTTATCCTGCTGGTGTTGGCAGTGTTGTTGCCCTTCATCATCAAGGGCCACACGCAGATGACCAAGGCTGAAGCCAAGGCGTTTGCTGTCGCCAGCGAGGCTTTCTCCAGTATCCGAATGGTTACTGCTTGTGGCGCAGAAGGCCGCATCGCTGCACGATATGCCCGCTGGGTGGAGGTTGCTCGCCAGAGGGGCCAGTTCACAGCCCCGCTCATGGCCCTCCAATTCGGCCTTATTGTACGTCGAGTACCGTCCCGAGATGATCAGATCTAACTTCGGTCAGTTCTTCGCACTTTTTGGCGCCTTCGGCCTCGCGTTCTGGTACGGTACACATTCCTGGGTCGACGGACGAGTCGACAATGTTGGCGAAGTCATCATGTAAGTCTACTCTCCAACGTGTGACAATGAACAGTCTTCTGACCTGTGAAACAGTGTCCTCATGTCTGTTATGTTGACTGTCATGTCACTCGAGCGCATCAGCACACCTCTTCTTGCCATCAGCAAGGCCATGGTGGCGGCTTGTGAATTCTTCACCGTCATCGACGCCCCTACCCCGAACACCGGAGAGTTGAAAGAACCACAAGTTTCGGCCAATGACGATATTGTGTTCAAGGACGTCACCTTTGCGTATCCTAGCAGACCTCACGTCAAAGTCCTAGACGGCTTGGATTTGACCATTGAGTCTGGGAAAGTGACAGCCATAGTCGGGCCCTCCGGCTCGGGCAAGAGCACTATCGTGGGTCTGATCGAGCGGTGGTACACACTGCAGGACCAATATGTCATCGCCAAAACGATAGAAAAGGACAAAATGAAGGAGGCCCAAAAGAAAAAGAACAAGAAGAAGGGCAAGGAGGACTCGGAAGACGACGAGGAGTCCAAGCCAGAGCCGGAAGAAACTGGCCCGGCTGTCGAACTCAAAGGTTCAGTCTCTACATCTGACCACGCGCTTGATGACATTGACTTGAAGTGGTGGCGGTCACAAATTGGCTTGGTCCAGCAAGAGCCGTTCTTGTTCAACGACACCATTTTCAAAAACGTGGCCTACGGACTGATTGGCTCCCAGTGGGAAGACGAAGCTGAGGAGCGAAAGAGGGAGCTTGTCAAAGAAGCCTGTCAGGAGTCTTTCGCTGATGAGTTCATCGACCGCTTGCCGGATGTAAGTGTTTCTCTGTTGGTGGGATTTGCAAGCATTAACCTGAGAATAGGGGTATGACACGCAAGTTGGAGACAGCGGTGCCAAGCTCTCCGGTGGCCAGAGACAACGCATTGCCATTGCCCGAAGCATCGTCAGAAAACCAAAGATTGTCATTCTAGATGAAGCCACCAGCGCCATTGATGTCCGGTAATTAATGTCTGCCCCCGGTCAAGCAACGGCAATAACTAACCCGAAACACAATACAGGGGCGAGAAAATTGTCCAAGCAGCTTTGGACAAGGTTTCCAAGAACCGTACGACCATCACCATTGCCCACCGTCTGTCCACAATCAAGAAGGCCGATCGAATTATTGTCCTCGCGAAGGGAAAAGTTGTCGAACAGGGCACACACGAGAGCCTTCTCGAGGACGAAGAGGGCGTGTACTACGGCCTAGTCCACGCCCAAACGCTGTCCCTTGGTGAACCCACAGAGGATAGCGATGAAGACGGCAAGGAGGAGGACATGGGCGCAATCCTCGACCGCGAAAAGAGCGTCGCCAGATCTGAGGCTGACAGCACACGCCAAAAAGCAGAGGCTGTGAACCGCAACCTTTTCCAGAGTTTCGGACGGCTGATTTATGAACAGCGAAACCGTTGGGCTCTCTGCATCCTGACCGTCATCTTTGCAGCATGTTGTGCGACTGGTACCCCGTTACAGGCCTGGCTCTTCGCGAAGGTCATCATTGTGTTCAACCCGGACAACGGTGAGGACAAAATCCGCAGCGATAGCAACTTTTGGTCACTCATGTGGGCGATCCTGGCGATCGGAATCGGCATGTCGTACTTTTTGATGGGCTTCGTCGCAACGCATCTTGCCCACTTCATCTGCGCGACATACAGACAGCAATACTTCGAGGCTATTCTGTTCCAGCGAACTTCATTTTACGACGAAGATGAGAACGCACATGGCAGTTTGACTGCGCGGGTGGCTGGTGACCCGAAGCAGTTGGAAGAGCTCCTGGGACTGAATATGGCCATGGTCTATGTGGCGATTTTCAATGTTGTTGGTGCGATCAGCATCGCCTTCGCATTTGGTTGGAAGCTCGCGTTGGTCGCCGTCTGCGTCACAATGCCCATCGGTCTGACCGCCGGATACTTCCGATTCAAGTATGAGATCGAGTTCGACAAGATGAATGCGGCGGTCTTCGCAGAAAGCTCCAAGTTTGCTGCCGAATCCATTGGCGCGTTCAGGACCGTTTCTGCTCTGACCCTGGAGGACTTGACGTGCCTGCGGTACCAGAATCTTCTCAAGGGCCATGTTAATCATGCCTTCAAGAAGGCGAGGTGGACCAGTTTGATATTTGGCTTCTCAGACTCTGTGTCTATGGCTTGCCAGGCGCTCATCTTCTGGTACGGAAGTCGCCTGCTCGCATCAGGCGAGTACACCCCTCAGATGTTCTTCGTCTGCTTCATGGCTGTCATCCAAGGTGCGGAATCGGCTGGCCAGAGTCTCAGTTTCGGGCCCAACGCGGCACAGGTCACCGGGGCCTCTAACCGTATCATTAACATGCGGGACTCGACAAACAAGGACACCATTCCAGTAACGGAGAAGATCCCGGATACCGAGGGCGGAGTACGGATAGAGCTGCAGGACGTCCATTTCAAGTACCCGACTCGGAATGTCTCGGTCTTCAAGGGGCTCAATTTGACCATCGAGAAAGGACAGTTTGCTGCCCTCGTTGGCGCCTCTGGCTGCGGGAAAACGAGTATCATCTCGCTCATGGAACGTTTCTATGATGTGCAGAAGGGCGCCATTCTCTGCAACGGCAAGAACATCAACGACATCAACGTCTACGAGTACCGCAAGAACCTGTCCCTGGTTGCTCAGGAGCCAACACTATTCCAGGGAACCATCAGAGAGAATATCCTTCTGGTAAATCCCCTTGCCGTCGTATGTTCACTATTGGCTAACCTATCACAGGGCGTCGAAGAAAACTCGGTGACCGACGAACAACTGCACCAGGTGTGCCGCGACGCCTCGATTCACGATTTCATCGTTTCTCTTCCAGAGGGCTACAACACCGACATTGGAAGCAAGGGTGTTTCGCTCTCTGGTGGCCAGAAGCAGCGCATAGCCATTGCTCGTGCACTCATCAGAAACCCAAACATTTTACTTCTTGACGAGGCGACCAGCTCCCTCGATTCCGAATCCGAGAAGCTCGTACAAGCAGCATTCGAGAGAGCAGGAAAGGGTCGCACGATGGTTGTCGTGGCGCACCGTCTTGCAACGGTCCAGAACGCGGACATTATCTTCGTGCTGGGCGAGGGCAAGCTGTTGGAGCAAGGCAGCCATGCGGAGTTGCTGAAGAAGAAAGGCGTCTACTGGCATATGGTACGTTCTTGCCTCTCGAATTGTGCAGAGGAAGCTAACAGTTCCCGTAGTGTCACAGCCAGGCGCTCGACCGGTAAAATTGCGGACCGTTTCCGAGAAGCACGAAGGGTGATGTCCAGATCACTCCCCTCGTTTTTCAGGAAGAAGCTTGAGTGTTTGATTAAATATGGTGTTGTAATAGATTTGGGACTTAAATACCCTCTCTTCTCGTGCAGAAAGCCTCTTGTACTCTGATTGGGAAGGCTTCACGAATTAGAATAGTAAAAAAATGGCCAATGGCGATCCCTTGAGCGGTCTTGCTACTCATTTCTGCTATGCTGAAGTCCATGATGTTCAATTCATGATACCTGAAAGCTGACGAATTTCCTTGACTCGAACCTTTCCAGGTCTCCTGAGACGTAGGCTCCAAATAACGTCGGGACGATCAATGGCCGCCTGCTCTTCCTCGGCCTTCAGCTCTTATTTCCCAAGGCGTATAATCATCACCAGTTCTGAGTACCTTCCCAGACGATGGCACAGCTAACAATGATTTACGTCGCCGTGTCAGAGGGTGTGGCGACTACTCCCTTCCTTCACGAAAATGCCACTGTCTCTCTCGTCTTCAGAGCCTCATAATACAGCCCATTCTGGCTACAGAGTTTCTAAAACGGGAAACCGTGTTGTGTATGACTATACTCAAGAACCTGGGGTGACGTCCACCCTGAGGTCCATAGACCAGCTGACAAACCTGGTTCCTGGGCAAAACTATGCGGGAAGCCAGGGCCTTGCCATCCATCGGGCCTGCATAAAAACCAGAACCAAGTCAAATCTTAATGTTGATGCGCAAATTCGGTCTCCAACTTGAATGTGCTCCTTTATTAGTGGTCGCTGTTGAGTAGGGATTCGGGCGCTTCCCGACATCTTAGTAGGTATTCTAGTGTATAACGTTAAGTTTAATAACGTTTTAAACACAGGGTGTTTCCTCTAAGTTATAGTTTCGAGGGCGTATTCCGTATATTAGACGAATTACCGTTTGGTGTTTATAGAATACTGCTTCCGACGTAGGGACTGGTATAAAAGGTGTGTTTTGAGCTCCCGTAGTTTTGTTTTTTCTATGGTGATACGAGGTCTTTTTTTTTCTGCTCGTCTGTGCCTGCTTTTGCGGTTTGATCTTGTCGTCTCTTGGGGGTAGGAGTGTTTTGGGTATAAATACTGTGTGGTTCTTGTGCGAATTAGTTGTTCGAGTGTTAATTTCGAGGTGTTTTTCGTAGTTATTAGGGACGAAGTAGTGTTTGTGAGTTATAGGAGAAGGAGGGGGAGAGGTTGATTGTTTGGTGTGAGTGAGAGGTTGGCAACGTTGATAATTGTCCCTTTGCGGAGTTGTTATTAGAGATTGTGTGTGATGGACGTAGGAGTTGTATTTTTTTTTATGTTTCCTTATTGAGTAGTTCTGGGCGAATTCGATATAATTCCCTGGGACAAGACCGTGATAACCCTGTTACTTAGTGCACGGGGGCTTTTTATGATAATTTCCTGTAGTATGAATTGGTGGTTGCTCTCCGATTTAGTTGGTTGTTGGGCTGACTGCTTTGTGGGTTCTTTGGAAAAGTTTTTTTTAGTTGAAATTTCACTTTGCTGATCTGCGGAAGTGGTATTTAATTACTGATTAGTGTTGGATTCACTTTACTAGGCTTAGTTGTAGTGGGTGGGTAGATAATGATATATTCGTCCTATTTGTTGTTGTTGTATGAGGTAGGAATTGGAGGTGGAAGGTGGTGCCTGGGGCCGCTAATATTAATCCGATACCTGACCTCCGATTGGCTCGCTAATCGGGCCAATCGGCGATATGCGGCAATAGGTGTCGCCAGCTGGACGGTGGTGTTCCGACAGTATCCCTAAAAGCCTATAATAGCATTGGAAAAGTAAAATAATATTATATAATACTATGATAAGTGTATAAGATAATCCATTAGGAATCTCCTTTTACACCATCAAAAATTATCCTCTAAAGCATCATCAAAACAGTAAACAATATAATAAACCTTAACAACCTTATTTTAACCCTACTTATCTTCAGCGTATACCCACGTTTAACACCTAACTCTACACTATCACTAAAAATCCAACAAAAAACAAAGGCCACCAGGAAAGCTATAACTGAATTACATAGTCTTTATATTAAATAAGTAACTATAAACACTCTTATAATAAAAAACGGCCCTAATATTACACTAACTAAGGAATTACACCTCTAATTACTTATTAGAATATAATATAAAAAAAGGCTAGACTAGCCTATTTACACTTACTACTTACAACGACGAAACCTATATTATTAAACTTCCTTCTAATTTAAAAGTATTCTAAATAACTATTATAAAATTATTTTACGATAAGGTTAATAATAAAAGAAGCTAAGAAACAATAAACAATAATAAAAAGTCCCCTTAACCCGAAGAAAAGGTAACCCTAGATAAAATTATCGTTTAAATAAATACACTACCCTTAAAAAAAGAGCTTATACCACCACCTTAGTACCCAAAAAGTAAACCCAAAAAGAATACACAGATTAACTTCCTTACCAAAGTCGACGACTTCACTACATTAACGACAAAGTCCCTAAAACAACCACATTGCCAAGCACTAAAAAGGAAGCAGACTACGCCCTAGCACTAGAACTATACTAAAAAAGGATAATTAATACCCCAGGGCTATTATTTAAAGAGTTCATTAAAAATTTAATACTCTAATTAAGTGAAGAGTTTTCGAGTTCACCTAATATAATTAAAAAAATATAACGTAGTTCATCATCGAGCGGGACACCATCATTAACCAGAACACTTTTCCCACCTTTATTATCCTCCCACTTTAACACATCTTTTCTTCTATTATATAATACCTAATACCTTATCCGAAAATAGGATTAATTTAGCAATTAAAGTAATTCAATTAACTCTATAATTAAGTATCCAATGTATAGCGATTATTTATAATATTCCTAAAACTACCCTTTATACTAGAATAAATAATCGAATTACTAAAGTTAATAGTATTAATATACGATTAAATTTAATAAAAACTAAGGAGGAGGTAATTATTTAATATATTATTAACTTAGATTCTCGAGGATTCTTACCCCGATACGTGGATATGGAAGATATGACTAATATACTACTCCGGAAATGTGCTTCCCGACTAGTCGGGAAGTGTTAGATAGAACGCTTTGTCCAGTGACGCCCAGAGCTCAAGATGCGATTTTCTTGTGTTTATGATTATTAGAGAGGCCTCTATAAAGATCTTACGATTATTGAGCTTTGGTTTCGACTTATAACTAATATGTGAAAAAAATATAGTATTATGAATAAAGATTTTTATAACTTTAATAAGACTAATTTTATAATAAGTATAATTTAGCTTAGAATAGTGATTATATGTTCTAATTGGATTAGGAAATTAAAAAGGGTTAATTTAGTAATAGAGAATAGGTAATAGTAATTTGTTATGTTATTGGTGATAGTTATACGATACCGCCTTTTTTAGTGGTTCAGGGCCACTTCCACTTTGTGAGTTAGTACTCCGAGGCCCAGATTCCGGATAGCTGGGTAGTTAAAACAATTTCCAATGGATGGACCGATAACAAGACTACCCTCTAATAGCTTCAACATTTCGATAAACACTCAAAATAGTAATTAAGAGGTATATATCGGATAATAATTGTTGATGACTATGAAAACCACGTTAATAGTAATTTTAAGGAGTATTATAAAGAGAATAAGATTATAACTATTTACTTACCTACTCATTTATCATATTTAACCCAACCTCTTAACGTTAACTATTATAGTATATTAAAGTTAAGATATAACTCTCAGATTGAGCACTTTATTAAAGCCCGGATTACCCATATCACTAAACCCGAGTTCTTCCTCGTATTTAAGGCCATATTCCTTTAAACCTTTACCCAGGAAAACGTCTATGGGGGTTTTAAAGGGGCTGGGCTTATTCCTTATAACCCTTAAACTATCCTTTCTAAGTTAAATATATAATTATAGACATTAACAACCCTGAACACCCTTATCAGGCTACCCGACCCTTGGGTTTCTAAAACACTTTAAACCATTAACGAGGCTATTTCTTAGTTTTCACTTATAAAGGAAAAAATCTCTAAGCATCAGGGAAGTTCACTAACACTAATTTATAAAGTTGCCGATAAGTTTTCAAAAGATTTATAATATATTTCCTATGTAGTTACCCTTATGGAGGAAAAGCTACGCTATCTTCGAGATATAAATACGGCCCTTAGTAAACGCCGTAGAGCTAAAAGAACTAAACTATAGGATAGAGGGGCACTAAAAGGGTCTTAGGTAAGGGATACTATAACTAAAAAGGGTATTATTAAAGAGGAAGGGCGTAAAAAGGAGGAAAACGAGGGGTCATTAAAGCGTCGTTGGACAGGTTTATAATATTATGGTATTTATTATAAGACCGACTATAATATAAGAACTTATCTAAAGGTTATGGAAATAAGTAGTTTAAGTAATTCTAAGTAGTTATAATTAGTTTAATTAATTTTAGTTGAGATATGGAAATTGTTAATAATAAAGGTGGGAAAAGTGTCCTGGTCGATGATGGTGTCCTGCTCGATAATGAACCACGTTAATAGTATTTAAATTTTTAATTTATAAATTGTTAATAAAATAAAATAAAAATAGAAACCTTTTATAAAAAATCAAAACTAATTATTTAGGGATACACTAACGATAATAAAAAAAACTATTTTTATATAATCCCTAATTATCTAGTGGGTTAATTAAAACCTAATTCTCGCCGTCACCCCATCCCTTATCTAAACGGGCTATTATTCCTTATAAATAAGAAATATCACTTAGGTGTACACCTAATTAACAAAAAAGCTTAAAAGAACGATTCTCGCAAAGCTACTAACCCAGATCAGAGACAGCTACCCCCCGGGAACTATCATAACTATTATACAACCCTTATATAGGATCACAGAAACCGGAACCCACTAATACGTAATCTATAATAAGCATTATTGCAAAGGGCTGGTCCTAGGCCTTGTCTTAACCAAAAGGTAGCTAAATACTATTTATTTCAAGCTGAAGAGGAAAAGGGTAAACTATGATATAGCGCGAAATCTCTGTTTCCTAGGGAGTGGGCGCTAATAGGGTACCGGTGGGGCACCGGTGCGAGCATGGGCATAGCCCGGGTATAACCACTGGGTTCGGCTTATAATACTACCCCCCTCCTCCCCCTATGTGGCCTCTAATTCCTGGCCGGCCTCCTAGGGGGCACCTGCGTATACACTGCGTTTCCGTTGTTCTCTAATATTGGCCCATAATACTCCTCGTAACGGTCCAGCACCTCCATTTCCTTTATAGCACCGGCTAGCTCCCACATAGAGTTAATATAGTCCTCCTACTTCACTAAGGTTTTACGTCTTTTCCCTTTACCCACTATTTTCCATTTAATAGTATAAATCTCCTTTATTTACTATTTATTCTCGTTATCTATTTCCCTAATAAGTAGCGACTAGTAATCCAATTAAATTTAGCTTAGGAGGGGGTCACTAACTAATCTCTGGAGAACGTTCACGTAGAATTATAAGTAAATCCCTCTTAACATATTTAATTCCATTATGTATATATTTACTATTTTAGTAATTTAGTATTAGTGGTATAATTATATAAGTTTTTTACTCGGGTACGGGGATTTATAGTTTATAACGTTAAACCAGACTTTATTATTTACCTGGTACTTATTTATTAGTAATTAATAACGGTTAATACTTAATTCATAGTACTATTACGTTAAAGTTATTATAACCTAGGTAAATACTATAACGTCCTTTATTTTAGTTATTAGTTTATTTATAACCGCTTTCTTATAATTAGGTGGTCCCTCACTATTTTTTTTATAACCGGCAATGGGTTAACGTAATACTTGTATTTTATAAAAAACGGAGAAATACTAATTACTAAATTAATTTTACTCTATAAAGCCAACTATACTATAAAAAGTAATTCTCTTTAATTATCCTAGGCCTAAATAATATAAGCCCGTAAAATAACCTAAACCTCCTAATTTATACGTTCTATTCCCCTATTGGTTTATAAGTAATAAATGGTATTTAGTAACTAGGTAACCCTGGTTAACCTACAAAACTCCCACTAAAAATCACTAACTTAATTTAATCCTCTATTACTTATAATTAGTTAAAGTATCTCATAAAAACGGTAATAGTTATAGAGGAGCCACTAAGTATAAGATACCGCGTCCATAATCTCCATCTCTTTTAGTATTAATACTTTACTTAGTTAATTAATTATAACCCATATATAATGGGACTTTTTATTATTATTAATAGTAAATTAGTAATAAAATCCATTAATAAGTCGTTACCTATTTAGAGGAGAACGGGTAAGGGCTTAAGTAACCCCTTCTTAACTTATCTCTAAATATAAATATTATTATATACGTAATAGTTCCTCGTAAACCTTTTAATTATCTGGGAGTATCCCGGCTACTAAAAGTGTTAGTTTATAATTTCGAATATACTATTATACCCTGGGTGACCACTAGTATTAGAATTATAGTACTCTTATATAACCTTTGTCCATAATAAGCTCAAAGGGTCGTTATTATCTCTTCCTCTGGGAACCCATATTTTATCCTAGAACGTTAACCTCTATTACTTATTAATCGTATATTTTGTAATCTGGACCTTTAATTATAACTTCGGTGAGAAGTTGTATTATCCCTATTTCACTACCTCATAAACTTAGTGGTATAACTTATTTTTTTTAATAGTTTAATCCTAAAATATTTATAACTTATTATTATTCATAAATACTATTATATATAAGAGTATTAGTAAATTATTTATAGTATAGCCCACTTAGGGGGCACTAGTTCCTTCCTTAGAGATAAGGTAATTAGGTATTAACTAAAATACACATCCATATTCTCTCTTATTATCCCAGCCCTAGGGGGCGTCCTACTCCCTTTAAAAGAGGGCATCGGGGACTACTACCTCCTTTCTTAACTAGTACTCTAAATAAAAGTCGTACTAAATTAACTCTTTTACCCATTAACTCTACTTCTCGGTGAGGTGCTATTTCCTTATAAAGTGTTTAAAACTTTTATAATCTATAAAAATCTTAAAATTACCTACAATTCATAGTTCTATTCTCTAAGCCCTAAATTATATGAGTACGGTGAGTAGTTTCTTATTATGGATAAGGTAATTATACTCAACTAGTAATAACTTTTATAAGTAGAATACGATAAGGTACTGGTGCTTATAGGGGTCTTCTTATATAAGGGTACTACCTAAAATAAACCCTAAATAGTTTATTTCTATTATTATCTTTTCTTCAAGGTCAAAGTAGCGAAGCACCGGCTTTATACTAAATAACCACTTAAGCTCCTGGAATCCTTCTTCCTAATTAGGTCCCCAGTAGAACACAGTTAACTTCTTTATAAGCCTCGTAAGGGGCTTAATAATACTAGTATAATTAGGTATAAAAATACGATAATAATTCGCAAACCCAAGGAAACTTCTAACACCTTTTATAATTCTAAGGGGTAACCACTTAATAATAACTCTTAACTTCTCAGGGTTATATAAGATCCTTTTCTTAATAATAATAATAAACCCAATATACTTTATAATTTTAACTAAAAAAGCACACTTCTTAGGGTCTAATCATAATCCAGCCTTTACTAAGCACCGGAGGACTACCCATACCTTCTCTTTATACTTCTTCTTTAATTTAAATATGTAAATTAGGATATTATTTAAATAAGTAGTAATAAAGTTATTTAAGAAATTTTAGAGAATTATATTAATATATCATTAGAACGTAGTTAGGGCCCCGGTAAGTTTAAAAGGGTAAATTAACCATTTAAAGAGTTTATATTTTATATAAACCACTATTTTCTTAACGTTTTCTTCTATAATCCGAATTTATAAAACATAACTATAACATTAAATTTTATATACTATTATATAATAACTACTCATCGGAGAGTTTTTAATATAAGTAATAGTAGATAACGGCTGAAACGGAGCGGGGGATGCAGTGAACAGCATGTATTGTACGAATAACAACACACACACTCTACTGACCACAAGTCGCGCACCTCTCGTCACGGGTCCGAGGAGGTGACTAACTCGTACCGAACAGCCTCAGGGACGCTGCTTTCAAGGGGAATCGAGTATTCTAGACCTGATCAGGTCTGGAATAAGCTCAAAAGGCCAGGAAAAGCGTATCCGAGACTAGGTTGCCTTGTTGCTCAGTGGTAAACCGACCTCCGTATAAGGCATTGTACGCCACGGTCACGATAGTAACGTCAATAACAAAAATGGGCAAAACGAGTGAATATTCTTGTCGAGGAGGCTCCCCCGAGGTGTGTGCTGTGCTGTGTGTGGAGGCCTGATCAGGTCTAAAATACTAAAAGAAAGTCTCTCCTTATAAGGGGTCGTCGTCGCCGTGCCCTAACCATCATCCCGAAGATGAGCCGCGCGCTTCCCCTGCCCGGTTTCACGGCTCTTTTTTATAATACTATTAAGGGCTTAGTAATTAACATAAAACCGAATTCCCCCACTAAACTTCTTAATAAATAACACTAGGACACCCACTAGCGAGCTACTAGCTCGAATAAACCCTTTATTTAATAGGTCCTCTAATATCTTTTTTAGGACTAAGAGTTCCTCATGGGACATTCCATATAAGGGTCCCTATAAAAGTATAAACTCCTAGTTATAAGTATCCTTAATAAGGGGGATCTTATAGTTAACCCCTGGCCTTCTAGGGGGCACTGAATACACTTTCTCCGAGTTGAATAAGTCTCTAAATTCTTTATAAACCTAGCTTAGGACGAGTTCTTTTATATCCATAAACTTTTTTTCTTTTAGTATATCCTTAATATCCCTTAAACTTATAGTTATAATTTAGACCTCTAATACCCTCTAATACTTTACTTATTAGTATATAATTATAAACGTAGAGGCTATTAATAATCGGGCTATGCAAATCTCTTTTATAATAGCTAGTTCTCCCTAATTAGAGAAGTATACATCTACTCCTCCCTTACTGTAGTATACCCACTAAACAACGGTATTATATATTATATAATTCATTTCTATTTATAACTTCCCTAGGAATATGGGGGGGTCTAAGCCTTTTATTATGTATATATAAATTTTCTAAGTGTAACCACTTAATTCCAGATCTAGGATAGCTACACCCTGGGTATCACCAGGTAATAGCCCGTTTTGTGTATACCCTCGCAGAGCACACTTCTTCCGATCCACTAGTGGTAATCAGAGGTGTCTAGAGAGAGACTGATCCACTATTACGTAGACGTCGTAGCCAGTATTAATAAGGGCGTATATCAAGTGTCCTTTGTTAATCCTTACCTGAATAGTGGCTGACCCTTAGCTCTTTTATTACTGCTCTTCTTAGTGGGACTCCCATCCTTTGGCTTCCTCCTTCTTCAACTCTGGTATCCGACTTTGTATTAGAGTTACTCTTTTCCCGAGTTATCCTTACTTAAGGAGGTACTAGTGACCTCTTAGTCCTCTTTTTTTTAACCTGGGATCTTTTACTTTTTTATTACCTTAGTATAGGTGATCTTCGCCTACTTAGGAACTTTTTTCCGGTAATTCCTAATAATATAACCTTTTTTACTATAATAAAAATACTTATAGCGGTCCACTAGTGGGTTACCTAAGGAGCGGCGGCAATAACGGTCCTTCTTCTCTTTTCGAGTTAATAAAGCACGGGTAACACTAGTTATCTAAACATCTCCATTATAATCCTTCTATGGAGGGGCTAGGGTTAAGAACTAGTGACACTCCCATTTAATAATAACGGGTATTATACGCTTTAATTTCTAAGTAATATCCTATACCCTAATAAACTACTAAGTATACTCCCCTAATAAGGAGACGGTAATCAAGTACTCCTTTAAATGGAAAATAAGGGAATTTTCTAATATAATAATCTTAATAGTATTAGGTTATATACTACCTCTTATATTTATTAATATTCGTTTAAACTTCGATAAAAAAATAACTAACTTTTTATTCTTTTTCTAATAAAAAGTTTATAATTAGGTTACGACTTAGGGTTAAGTGTTCAGGTCTCGGTAAGTCTTATTAAAATGGGATATAAAATCTTTAGAGTTATATTAACCTCTAAGCCCCCTAGTTATATAAAATATAACAACCACCTACTAGGGACTAGTATTTAAATAAGAGTTAATTAAATACTATAATTCCTAGTTAATAAAGTAGAATATTTTATTTATAGTGATCTTATCTCTTATTTACTATACTTAAAAAAGGTAATCCTTTTACTTCCCCGAGAACTTTAAGGGTATTAATAATAGTTTATAATACATCGGTGTCTCTATTACGAGGTAACAGTTATCCACTAGCGGGGCTTCGGTGCCTACATCTTTTATAAGGGTCGGTAATGTTACCCCTAAACCTCGGCTTTACTCTAGCTTATTAGAAAGCTTAGCAATCTTCGCCTATAGGGGCCCGAGGGCCTTGTTTAAGGCTAACTATAATTAGGCTTATAGTTCATTAGCTATTATACTAATTAGTATCCTCTTCTTAACTAGTGAGGAGCTATACTCTACTCAACGTCTAACATTCATCAATCTATTATTAGGGAGCTGCACTTAACCTAGGATTCCACTTTGTAATTGATAAGGAGCTGAGCTCAACCTAGTAGTATCTTATATAATAAATAAAACTAAGCTTAAAATATACGAAGGGCTAGTCCTAGGCCTTATTTTAATTAAAAAGTAGTTAAATATTATTTATTTCAAACTGAAGAGGAAAAGGGTAAACTACGATATAGCACAAAATCTCTACTTCCTAGGGGGTGAGCGCTAATAGGGCACTGGTGGGGCACCGGTGCAAGCACGGGCATAGCCCAGGCATAACCACCGGGTTCAGCTCGTAACAATTATAAAGAGAAGCTCCTAATAAGAACTTCTATATATAACGCCTACTTACTATTACTAAACAATAAAAATAAAAACTTTATAATAATCAGAATATAAATAAATAATATTATAAGTTTAAATAATAAAACCTTTTTAAATAAAAAAACAAAGAACTCTAAAAAACGACGTTTATAATAAAAAATAATAATACTTATCCACTAAATCACTACTCATTTTTAATAAAGAGAACATTTTAACTAATAAAAAATCATACTCTTATACTAAAAGGGCTAAAGGGCAAAATTGCCCCCTATGAAAAAGGAATACATTAAGCAGTACACTAAAAGGGTATATATCACTTTAATCTACTAACCAGAGGCAGCTTTCAACGTATCAGCAGTAGCCCAGCACTAGGAGGCAACACTAGAGCAAATAAAAGCTCTAAATTAATAGTTAGCATAGTAAATTGAGTATCTAAACTAATGGTTCACTTATATACCCCTTAATTTACTTATAACTAAACTCTTTATTTTTATTAACGAATCTTTTATTAACAATAATAATTTAATATCCTAATTCGAGTTTATTATTCTTCTTATAAACGAAATTTAGAGAAAAAAGATTTTATAATAAAAAAAATATAATCTACTATTCCTTAATAAACTCTAAAAGAATTACGAAAAGTATACTTATATCCAAAATTTCTAATATAATTACCAGAGTCGATATAACCTATACCCTCTCTATTACCCTAAAAATCATTACTAATAAACTCTGAATAACGTAGTTCATCAGCGAGCGGGACACCATCAGTGACCAGGACACTTTTCCCACCTTCATAACGAAAAGCCTTTGTATCTCAACCATAATCAATTAAATCAATTATAATTACTCGGAATCACTTAAACTACTTATTTCCATAACCTCTGGACAGGTTCTTGTATTATGGTTGGTCTTACGATAAATACCACAGTGTTGTAAACCCGTCCGACGACGCTTCGACGACCCCTCACTTTCCTCTTTATCACCTCACTATTATTCAATAATACCCTTTTTAATTATAAGCTCTCTAGTTTGTGATCTATTAATTGTCCCTTTATCTTATAGTCGGGTTCTTTTAGTTCTCCGCTGTTTACTAAGGGCTATATTTATATCCCGAAAATATCGCACCTCTTCCTCTAAAAGGGCAGTCTAATGAGAAATAGATTATAAACTTTTAGAAAACTTGTCGACTACCTCGTAAATTGGAATTGGAGAGCTTCCCTGATGTTTAGAGATCCTTTCCTTTATAAGGGAAAACTGAAAGACTACTTCGTTAGTGGTTTGAGGTATTTTGGAAACCTAAGGGTTAGGTAACTTAATGGGGGTACTTAGGGTTATTAGTGTCCGTAAATGCATATTAAGCTTAGATAGAACAGCTTGGGGATTATATGGGATAATTCTAGCTCCTCTAAAACCCCCAAGAACATTTTCGAGGCTAAAAGTCTGAAAAAGGCGGCTTTAAATATAAGAAAGAATTCGGACTTAGTGATATGGGTAATCCGGGCCTTAATAAAATGCTTAATCTGAGAATTATATCTCAACTTTAATATACTATAACACCCTATATCTAAAGGTTAGGTAAGATGCGATGAATAAGTAAGTAAACAAAGAGTTATAATATTGTTCTCCTTATAATACTCTTCGAAATCACTACTGACGTAACTTTCATAGCTATTAACTATAAGTATTCGATATTTACCTCTTAGTTATAGTTTTGTATATTTATCGAAATGCTAAAGCCATTACAGAGCCGTCTCGTTATTTGTCCATCTATTAAAAGTTGTTTTAATTACCTAAGTGTCTGGAATTTGTGTAACGGTCCAAGCACGTATATTACAATTAGCTATGGCGACTACTATGAGTATCTTTAAGATAAGGAGAAAGGAAGGAAAAGTTTATTACCCCATAAATCCGTTGGATCCTGATTAGGTCTGCTTAGACCTGATTAGGCTTAGTAAATAGTGGTTAGCGTTAAATATGGCCGAGTAGTTCCGAGGCCTCTGATCGGGCCTTGGCCCGTGACAATTACCCCCTTCCTCCCCTCCCTTCCCAAAGGATATTCCTATAATTGGCCTCGTAACAGTCTAAGACCACTATATCCGCTAGTATATCCACTAGCTCCTAGGTGAGTTAAGTATAATCCTTCTACTTTACTAAGACCTTTTATCCGCCCCGTACTTTCTGTATATTACGGATCTCCTTAACTTCAAATTCCTCCTTATTAACCACTAATATTATAGGTAGTTGGGCGTTATTATAATTTTATAACAGCAACGGATCAACTCTAGTATACCTAATTAGGTTTATATAAAAGACGTTATAAATCCCTAGTAGCGTATTTAACTAGTAAACATAAGATTTAACCAGTTTAAGGACAGTGTATTTTACGTTAACCTAATCGAACTTCTTTAATAGTTAATTAAACTAGATATTCTGTAACCTTAACTAAACCTTATCCCTAAACTTAAACTAATTAAATGGTTAATACCTTGCGTTTATAGTAATCTCTTATTTCTCTTATATTACCGTTATCGCCGCCTAAGCCTACTCAAAAGTATCTTTTAACTTCTGGACTAGAACCTCTACTTTTATTATAGGGGTCTTATTATTACTCCATAAGGGTTCCTCTACTCTGATTAGATCTAAGTTATACTTATAAGTAATAAAAAACGAGCTGAGTTTTATTAATAAGGTGACCCGGTTATTAATAACTATTATTATTACTAGGAGTAGTTTATCCTAATCGTCCTGAGTATACATTATGTATACTCTAAGATAAGTTTCCATTACCTAGTTTACCCTTTTTACAATTCCATTTATTTCTAAGTAGAATACTATAGAGAATCTCTATTTAATTTATAATAGCTAATAGAGTTATTTTTATATAAAATTCATAAACTATAGTCCCCTATCTAATATAATTATATAAGGTATCCCATAATACCTGATTAAACCTTGGATTAGTTAGTTTCTTATTATATTCATCGTAATATCCTTTAATAACTCAAAGATCACGTTCTTTGATAGACAATCGGTTATCACTATGATGTTTATAGCCCCATTACGGTGGGAAGGGGGTAGTCCTATTATAAAGTTAATAGAGACCTTTACTTAGATCTATCTAGGGATAAGTAGAGGTTTTAATAAGTTCCTCTTTTTGTTATACTATACGTTTCCTTGTCCATAAACATCATAGTTCCTCATAAATCTTTAGATATCCTAGGATAGGCTTGGTTAGTAAAACTAGTAGCTAATTAAGGTTTTTAAAATATCCCTCCCCGGATATCCCATTAACGTAGAGTTGTAGAACCTCTGGATTAAACCCGTCCTTAGGGGTTCGTAATATGGAATCCAGATTCTATCCCTCCATAATAGTCTCTTATTATCGTTGATCGTATATTCTAATAGTATTATCGGCAACTTCCACTATAAGGGAAGTTATTAATCTCCTTTTTATATTACTCCCCTAATTAACTAATATTAGTTATTCTGGTCTAAAACTTTATCCTACTAAGAGCGTAATAGCTTTTTTTAAAAAGGGTTTAAGGGGGGTTCCATTTTATCTAGGCTAGGGTCGTCGGCTTAATCCATGTCTCCGGGGGAGTCTCTTATATTAAACTTAACCCTCTCTACTTACCCTAATTAGGCCTATACTTCTCTAATTACTACTATGTTATTAACTTGTAATACGTTGATCCTATTCTTTAGGAGTTTAATTTTCTGACCCTTTAACTTGTTATCCTATAGGGTGCTAGGGATATCCTATTTACATCTCAGTAGTGTATTAGGAACTACTACTTCTTTATTAGGTCTAAACTAAATAATAAAGTTATAACGGGATAGTAATTCTAATCACTTAATCTAATATTTACTTAACTATTTCTTTATTATAAAATACTTTAGATTTAGGTAATTAGTTAGGATAGTGAACTTTTTTATACTCTGTAATTCTAAATCCTAATACTCTAAATAGTATATTATTACTAATAGTTCCTTATCGTATATTAGGTAATTATACTCCGTAAATAAGTTTTTACGTAAAAAGAACACTATAAGCTTTAGGATCCCTTCGTCATCATATTACGACAAGGCACCTCCTACCACATAACTAGACGAATCGGTCTTGAGTACTGTAGTTCAATCAGGGTCCCAGTAAGCCAATACAAGTGCACTGATCAGGAGCGTCTTCAGCTCCTCGAACACTCTAGTGCACTCCTTGCTCCAAATGAACGGTATATCCTTTTTGGTTAAGGTTGTTAGGGGTTATGCGATCCCTGAGAAGTTGGGTATAAACTGCTGGTAATAGTTGGTAAAACCGATGAACCCATGGACTCCTTATACTAATCGGAGCACTTCCTATCCCTAGATTACCTTAATCTTCTCAAAGTCCATACAAATTCCCTTACTAATATTAATAATAAACCCTAAATACTTAACACTCTTAGCTTTAAATTTACACTTATTAATATCCATATATAAGCCTATAACGCCTAGGCGCTCGAGGACCTTCTTAACTTTCTTTTTATAATTAGAGAGGGAGCTGTTTAAATAAATTAGGATATCGTCGATATAAGCTGAGTAGAACTTATCTAGGAAATCTCGTAGGGTGTGGTTAATATATCGCTAAAACGTCATAGGGGCTCTAATTAAACCAAAGGGGGTAACCATTTATTCGTATAACCTATACCTCGTCCTAAACACCGTCTTTTATTTATCTCCTTTTCTAACCCGGATCTTATAAAACATAATAATAACATTTAACTTTATTAACTACTTTACTTTTACTAGTACCCTTAGAGTTTTATTAATTAGGGGTAAGGGGTATTAGTCCTTTTTTATAATAACATTAAGGGCATAATAATCGACGCAGAACTATAACCCTCCTCTAAGCTTCCGGATAAATAAAACGAGCGATAATATAGGGAAGCTATTAGCCCTAATAAACCCTTTATTTAATAGTTCTATAAGGGTTCAGCGTAGTATAATTAACTCTTCCCTTAATATACTATATAAAAGTTCTTAGATTACTAGTTTATTTTAACTATAAGAGTTCGTCTTAATAGGGATAGTATAATTAACGTTCTTTTAGTGTAATAGTAGTTAATTAGCCTTATCTTAGTTAAAGATATATAGAAATTTATGGTAATGCGTAGGGAGTTTCGTCCTAGGGTCTATTTTTATTTTTAGTGTTAAGGCCTTCTCGATATCGGTTAAACTTATAGAGAATGCGTTTAGGGTAAATATACTAAGAGGGGTCTCTTTTCTTTTCTATGCTCGCCTAATTAGAGCTAAGAATACCAATCCAGTTTATTATTAGATTAGGAACTTTGGATCTTACCGGGCCTGACCCGGTTTCCTTTTTATCACCTAGTAGTCTATGATACTTATATATAGAGTGCTTTATGCTGAGTAAACTATAATGTTATTGTTAATTATTTAGGACCTTCTAAGGATAACGTCGTCTTTTTAGTTAAGAATAATATAAAAGAATAATTAGTGTTATTTATAATTATTAATATTAATATTAGTGTAAGTGATATAGTGGATTATACTAGGGATTATAGTTGTAACGGTCTAAGCACGTATATTGCAACTAGCTATGGCGACTACTACGAGTATCTTCAAGATAAGGAGAAAGGAAGGAAAAGTCTGCTACCCCATAAATCCGTTGGATCCTGATCAGGTCTACCTGGGCCTGATCAGGCTTAGTAAGCAGCGGTTGGCGTTGAACATGGCCGAGTGGTTCCGAGGCCTCTGATCGGGCCTTGACCCGTAACAATTTAGGCCTTAGAGTACTAATTAGCTAAATAAAAGTGACCTTAAACCACTAAAAAAGGCGGTATTATATAGCCATCACTAGTTATATAACAAATCACTATTACTTATTCTCGATTACTAAGCTAAATATTTTCTAATTTCCTAGTATAATTAAAATATATAATAATTATTCTAAGCTGAATTATACTTATTATAAAACTAGTTTTATTAAAGTTATAGAAATCATAGTTTAGGATACCATATTTCGATCGCATATTAGCCACTAATTAGAACCAAGGCTCAATAATTATAGGATCTTCGTAGAGACCTCTCTAATAATCATAGACACAAAAAAAGCGTGTCTTGAGCTCTGGGCGTCGCTTAATAAAGCGTTCCGTCCAACACTTCCCGACCGGTCAACTATCACGCTTCCGGAGCAGTGTATTAGCCATATCTTCCATATCGGCCCGCCGTGGCGAAAATCCTTGGGAATCCAGTTTAATAATGTACTGAATAATTGTCTCCTCTTCGGTTTTCGTTAAATTCAGGAACGCATTCCTACTTTCAATTTTCGCAGTTCGACCGTTCATTCTAATGTGAAGGGTAGCTTTTGGGATGTCGTAAAGGGTTGTTGTACGTCGAATACTTAATTATGATGTTGATCGAATCGCTTTAATTACTAGAATAACCCTACTTTCAGGTGAGGTATTAGGCATTGTTTTGTGGAAGAAAATACGTGTTGAAGCTGGAAGGTGATGAAGGTGGGAAAAGTGTCCCGGTCGCTGATTAACCACGTTACCTATAATCCTAATAGTTATTTATATTAACTCCTATTTACTCTATGAGTATCTTATGAAACTCAGTACTATTGCGAAGGGCTGGTCCTAGGCCTTGTCTCAACCGAAAGGTAGCCAAATACTGTTTATTTCAAGCTGAAGAGGAAAAGGGGTAAACTACGATATTGCGCGAAATCTCTGCCTCCTAGGGGGTGGGCGCTAGTGGGGCACCGGTGGGGCACCGGTGCGAGCCCGGGCATAACAACCGGGTTCGGCCCGTGACAACTATAAAGGAAAAGCACCTAATAATTAATATTATAGTATTAAAGTAATTATACGAATAGCGAAAGCTCTACGAGATCCGATGGATCCACGGCGATGACAACCCTACCAACGGGTTCACAAAAGCAACACCGAATCGAGCCCTCACAAGGCTCGTCGAAGACACAAAGGCAATAATACGGATAGAGGGATAGGTAACGAGGCCCTAAGAAATGTCCACGACGTCAGTAAAAAGAGGAATATAAGGGGAAAAAGGGGAAATTACTATTAACGTCGTCAGGGACATCGAAATAACCACAAACCCGTGGCTAGGCCCAGGAGACACTCGTTTCTACCAGGAGGCGGTACAGCTAAAAAGGGCGATTCTACCACTTCCGACCACCTTACACACTCATTTTATCTATTGATTTAATCGCATTTTTAAGCAATTCAACGCCCACGTCGAATAACACTCAAAATCGCCCATTCAGCGTTAAATAGCAATTTTACGGCAAAAAAGAGAGTTACCAGTATCGGAACACCACCGTCCAACTAGCAACACCTATTACCGCATATCGCCGATTAGCCCGATTAGCGAGCCAATCAGAGGTCAGGGATTGGATTCAGAATCGCAGCCACCAACGCCGCCTTCGGCTTCCAATTCCTAACAAGAACAACAACAAATACAACAAATATATCGTTATTTACTAACCTCCAACAACCAGGCCTGGTAAGGTGAATCCAACAGTAACAGAGCCCCGACAACGGAAATAGCCAAATCTCATAGTGCCCGGCTGCTGCTACTCAATCAGACGGCAACTTCTTCAGGGAAATTAGAACAGTAAACAGGAAACCACGCAACGCGCGCAACACGTGGCTATGACAATATCAACATGAGGGCGATGGAACCTTTGAGATTGGACAGTAGTCGAGCCAGCGGTTGGTCCGTCGGTCTCGGTCTCGGTCTGTCGCCTGCATGTCCGGTGGACTCCGCCCGTGATCAAACAGGCGCTCATTTGGCATCATGTGGGCTAGTCGGCTTGGGAAAATGCGAGTGATTCTTTGGAGTTGAGGAGAGGAGTTGCATCGCCGGCTGGGTTAAGTTTTCAATAGATACTTGCCGTTGGACTTGTCCCGTGCTCAATTCCGTCATTGTGGAGAATAACTTGATGTGTTAACCAGCATCATCAACTTATTGATGACTACTACGTATTGCCACCACACCAGAGGCCGGACATTTTGGCGCAACTTCCCCTTTTTCTTCTGAACTCTTCTACATTGCGTTTACTCTGCATTGTTAGTTGTGAGATTGCAGAATGAAGCGCCCCTGAAATAGCACATAAGACAAGACAACCAGATATAGCGGGCTGCCTCCTCAACTGCTTTATTTGGGGAATTACCAAGTGAGAGACTCTTCGCCCCCGGTAGGAGGCTTGGCGTCTTAAGGACAGCCAAGCCAACAAGTCTGAACCTTGAAGACCAGTAACAGCGATCTAATATCTAGAACCCGCTGCACTGCCACTCGATTGGAGATCGATCGACAGGCATAGGACGATTGGAGATCGATCGACAGGCATAGGACAGGATGAACACGTGCCACATATGGTCACCCTTCGCCGCCAATAGAACGCCCGACGTCATTGCTCCCAAAAAAAGCTTCTGACGGAGCCGCAGATATCAGACCACTTCAACTCCTGCGGCATTTAGGTCCCGTTGGCGGGCGCCTTGCCACCGGTCCCCGGAGTCCGGACGCATTCACGAATCTTGGAAGGACAAAACCTCCAACGGAGTCTTGGCACATGTAGAGAAAGCAACGAGAATAATTCTCGCGGTTTCCTTGAGTAGACGCCCCGTGTCACCCGGCTTTACTATGGTGGCATCAGACCCTTATTAAGGAGGGTGGATGGGGGAGGAGGTCCGGGACATCCGCCCTTCGCAATGTTCTTCTCGAAACGGGGCCTGGGGGTGAGAGAGATAGGGAATATTAGAGGCCCAGCAGAGGGCGCATCTTGGGCATTTGCGTGGGATGTCAGGGTGCATTTCATGAGGCAACCCGAAACGCGGTACAAGATGCCTTATCCGTTTGGACCGCTGGGGGAGGGGCTGCGGGAAGATGCTGCTGCAGGTAGGAAATTTTTTTTAGGCTCACAGCTTGTTTTCGGGTCTTTTCTTGCTTGGCCGGGCCCGCCGCTGTCAAGTTCGTCCTGAATAATGCAACTCTTGCCGTAGTAAAAAAACTCAAAACTCAATCGCTGCGAATTGAACGGGGACATGCAGCTGTTGTTACCGCCCGGCTGTCGCAGAGTGTCGAGTTACCGGCCCTCCGCCCCCACCACGCAGAAGCCGACCCGATCCGATCCGACGGCCGTGCCGCTCTTTGCTGCCGCTTGCTGCTACCGCCATATCCCGCCCCCTTTTCCCTTCACCGTTTCATCAGCCCGAGAACCCGTGACCTGCACTACTAATACATGTGCACTAATAGCACAACCCGGGCTAAGAGCTACCATCCCAGTGCCGTCCCTTAATGACTCGCGGCACATCAGGCACAGTCGACCAGGATCCGGTGGAACCCTTCTGCTCTGTACGCACCACCACACATGTGTGTTTACACGACAAACGAGCCCTATAGGGCGATTAGGGGGGGGGGGGGCGGTGCAGTACGCGTGCGTCGTGCTATAGTCTCCTGGCCCCGATTATTCCGGCGATGTTTTCTGAATTCTACTCAGGTGGTAACCCAGAGCGCGGTACACTGTAGGGCCCCCAATGACGGAGCTGTCCGTGTGGCCTATGCGGTCGTTAACGCCAGGTAGCCTGCCATCGTTGGGAGCCTCTTCTCTCGCTACCGCTGTACGTTAGCGGTATCTTCCATCGTTGTTATGTACTGCCCAAGGTATTGTCGGGGTTGCCCTTGGAGTGCGTACGCACCTCCATAGGACGGTGAGAATGCGCATCTACGGGGCTAGTCCGAGCCAGAGTTTCAAGGCCACCCTGGAAGGACCGAAAGACTTTCTGTTTCGTCTAGTCTAATTTTCACACCACAACTCCCACCGGATACGCGAAGCCCGCACGCAGCCTCTCTAACCGCAGGGTGCATTGCTAAGGCATGCTGCGTAGTATAAGCTTAGAAGGAGAGTTGCGGTCAACACATGGGACGACGCTTATAGGCTCAGCCGTCAAACGGCTAGATTCAGATTGGGTCATGAAATCGTCAATTGAGACTGATGCAACTCGGGGGTGGCTTCTGCTCGCGAAGCTCCGATCCCCTATCCAAAGACGCCAGAAAATGTGCTTTTTGGTACATGGGTATTCATCCATCCGCCCGCCCGCTCTAGACTCCGTCATATGGATCATGTAAATAGAAACAAATATTCGAATATGCGTATGAACGAAACGGAATTTTCGTCATGCCATGCCAACCGCCCAGGCGGCGTGGCCAAGCTGCTTGATCAACAGGCACAGGTTCTCGACGATCGGAGGGTGCATGTCCGACGAGTCCCGGAAATTGGCCCGGAGAATCTCCTGGGCCACCTCCATGCACGCCTTAGGATCTTCGAGGGGCGCCTCGGTCGCGCCGGCCCTGCTCATCGGCCCCAGAATCACGGGCCGGCCTTGGCCGAACCCGATGAAACGGTGCACCAGGTTCGACTCCGTGCCGTCCAGGAAAACGTTCTCCAGCTCGTACCCTGTCTGGGGCGTCATCTTGCCCCCGGCCTTTGTCACTACGCCGTACGTCCAGCATGCGAGAGATGCATGGTGCACTGCCACGGCGTAGAAGTCCTTCAGATGACCCTGAGGGAACATCTTGGCCTGTCGCAGAATCTGGCCGGCATGCCATAGCGCCTGGCGAGCCTCAGCGCTCTGCGACCACTCGCGCAGGTCGCCAAAGACGCGACGCGCCTGCTCCTCGCCCTCCTTGCCGGAGAACAGCTGCAGGTCGTTGAGCGACAGGTGCAGGTTCATCATCAGGAGATGAAGCACAAGGCTCTCCTGGACCGAGAGCATCTCGTGCCAATCCGACGTAACCAGCAGGAAGCCCTGCAGGTCCTTGCAGAGCTCGGCATGCCTCGACCGCAGCACCTCCTCAGACTTTCCTCCAGTGTTGTTCAGCCAAGTCCGGGTGCGCAAGACGGAACAGAGCTGGAGATACTCGAGGATGAGCGCCCAGTAGCCGTGCAGGTATATCGAGATTGCAAACTGCAAATCCAAACGCTGACGGTTCGTCGCCAGCAGGTTGATGTCTCGGAAGAGGTCGGCGATAGAGGGGGGTCTCTTGGTTTGCCCGGAATTTCGTTCCAGGTAGTACATCTTCCATTCGGCCGCCGTCTTCGCAAACCACAATTCCTTGGCCTCTGGCAGAGGCAATGTGAGCTCCGAGTACGACATTGAGGGGTTAGTCAGTGTGGTCATGGAGGTCTGAGCGTCTCGCACGAAGCAGTGGAAAAGTAGTCTAAATGTGTCAGCGCAAGGATATCCCAGATTCAGGACCTATAAGCTTACCTCTTCCACGACTCACGCTCGCACCAGGCCCTCCATTTCTTCTCCAAAACCTCCCCCTCATCAGACATATTGACTTCGACCAGGGGGTAAGATGCTCGTTGGAACTTGCCCCGATATCTCATCATCTGTTCGCTGCATTAGCAACCCTATCCTGGGCGGCGAGCCCGAACGACAGAACACTTACTGTGATTGGAATCAGGAGGTGGCACTCGGCGATCTCCATCTTGCGTCGGTTGCCACTCCACAGGCCGATGTCTTGTCCCAAGATCAATGTCTGAACGAGACCGAGATTCTTGATCGAAGTGTTGGCATCCTCGAACCTTGCTGGGATGGTGACTCGGACCGCCTCCTGGAGTGCGAAGCCAAACTTGCGCAAGGTTTGCACAGGAGTAAGAGTAGCTCCAGCTGATGCTGCCACCGCTAGCCACTCGGGGAATTGAGCGTTCATGGAGAAGGAACCGTGGTGGATCCATTGTGACGTTTGACAGAAATGCGACGCTAGGTAGATGTGGATGAGGCTGTCCATGACCTTGAGGGACGGAAACGACGTGGCGACTCGGGTCATGATGCTGTCGTTCTTGCAGGTCTGGAGAACAATGGCCAGGATCTGGTCCCGACCTGACTGGTCCAGCTTGTCCTTGACGACTCTCGCGTGCTTTTTGCGACTCTCCTGGAAGACGGCGGTGGCCGTGTCGCCTGTCGGCACGGAGAAGTTGGAGTGCTCCACATATCCGGAGTCTTTATTGTTCGGCGCCCATTGCCACGGCGAGTCGGTCCAAACCTTGACCAGTGTTTGTCGCATCTGCACCAGGTCGAGAGAGTCATCGGTCTGAGGCGTGAAGCTCTGGTTAGAGCCGGTGTTGCCCATACCGTCCATGTTCCAGTGGTCCAACAGGCCAAAATCCACTTCGTTGAGCTCGAGGTTCGAGTTGTCGCAAAAGTCCAAGACAGCAAGGCCCTGTGCTTCCGCCATCCTGGTCGCATCCATGCCGGGCTCGTAAATGACGTTTTGGAGGAAGTCGGAGAAGGGCATGGTCATGTCGACTCCCTGTCCGCCTATTTCGAAGTTTACCGGCATGCCGCTGGATGTTGTAGGCTCCATGGCGCCATCTGGTGTTGGCAAATGGCCGTTTTCTGACTTGATACGGTGCGCTGCTGCCAGCTGGCCGCCCTCATCTGTAGGTGGTAGCATAGCGTGATGAGACTGTGGAGGCGGTTGGTATGCCGCCGAAGGACTGCTGTCGTATGCCGACTGAGAGGGAGAGGTGGCGAGCGATCCGGGGGTCGATGTCGTGGTCTGGGCGTTGGCAGACAGGTGAAGGAGATGCATGGCGGCGGCAGAGCCGGCTTCTGTCGAGGAGTACTCGCAGTTCAGGTTGCGATTGCGGCACCGCGTACACGGCTTGACCTCTTCGCACTTGACACGAGCAGTAGCACATGGTCGACAGGCGTGGGAGACGCGCCCGGCACCCGGGGACGTGTCGGTACGGCGTCTCTTCTTGTTGGGGTCATTGTCGTTCTCGTGGTTAGTAACGTGGCGCTTCAACAGATCCTGACGAGCAAACGCCTTTCCGCAAATCTGGCATGCGAAGCGCTTGCCCAGGGTATGAGTCTGGATGTGACGCGCGAGATGCTCCGGGCGAGAGTACCGCCGTTGGCAATGCGCACACTGGTAGAGACTGGCGGTTGCGGCGTGACTTTGGTTGGCCGGGGCGGATGTGGGATATGAGGATTGTTGGGTGGGCTGAGCACCTGGACCCGGTGATGGCGAAACAGAGGCTGAAGGACCATTCGGGGTATAGTTGGGGGCCGAGACGACGGTGGCGCTAGGAGAGGGCCCGGAGGCGAGGGAATTTGGGTTTTGGGACTGCATTCGGGCGTCGGTAGCGAAAGCTCGCTGTGTTGCTCGATGGTACCGACGACTCGGGACTGCTGAGTGGTGGAAATGAGGTTAGGAGGCAGTGACGTCGGGGCGGGTCCGGCAATTGGCCGTAAAGGTGGCCAACGGAGCCGGACGGAGCGGCAGGAAGCTCTCGGAGGGCGACGGGAGCTGGTGGCTGGGTGCGGACGGCAGTGTCGGCAGCAGGATGATAGGAAGACAAGAGTCTTGTCGCAAAAAAAAAAAGTCCTGCTACCTGGCTAAGAAGGAAAAGGCGGAAGTGGGAGGTAGTCGGGAGTCGGGAGAGGAGATAAAAAGGAAATATGAACAACCCAAAAAGCCAAGGCCCAGGCGCGTGCTAAGCTAACAAGACAAGGTGCAGTGCAGTGCAGCAGAGCAGAGCGGCAAGTCAAGTCCCAGCACAGAGCCCAGAGAGCGCGGCAGCGCGAATTTGAACGGCTGCAGCCAAGACCGCAAGACAGGAACTCGACTTGTAGCTTGGAGCGTGTGAAGAGGAAGTGGATGTGGGCTTCCCTAGCGCAGGCCACCTGAGTTAGGTTGAGCCGGGTCTGGGTTCTGGGTCGGCTGGGGAGGCCGTAGGTGTTAAGGGTTAAGGTAAGGTAAAGTACTGCGTACCCTGGGTCGGGTAGGGGAGTAGCGGAAGGTAGGGGAGGTGTCGGTCGGTCGGTACGGGTACGGGTACGGATAGTGAGGAGAGGTGCCTGTAAGGTAAGGCAAGGCAAGGCGCGGCAGGGCAAGGCGAGCCAGGTACACTATAAGGTAAGTAGAGTAGGTAGGTAAAGTACTCCGTACCTTAAGGTAGGTAGGGGCGGACCGGCAAGAATAATTGGGCGGGCAGCGGGCAGCCTCCTCCCAAAAGATACGTACTCGACGAGGCGCATGGGCGCGCAGACGTGGGTTTGGCGGCGCTATGCGGTGCGGCGCGGTGCAGTTGCAAGGCAAGGCAAGGCAAGGAAGCGGTGCGGTGCGGGACGCAACAGAGGCCAACCTGGAGAGGGTGGTGAGATGCCGCGTCAGGCAATCATGGTGATGTCCACGGTGTTATTCCAGCGCCACATCGTGGTACGTCGGCCGCGGGTGCTGAGTATATTGCCATGACGGCTAAAAGAATCCAATGCGAGGGCCGCCCCTACGGCTAAGAGCCCGGCGAGCAGCGATCGGGGGTGGCCTCGTCATCTTCTGGCCGGCGCTGAACCTCGAAGGGGAAAGGCTCCAAGTGCCAGAGCTTCGAAACCCAAAACTCGGTCTTTGGTTGCATTTGGTGGAACGACCAGGTCTGAGTTATGCAGGGCGACTGGCGGATGGGACCCAGATCCTGGCCGAGGCGACGCAAGGATCCGTCGACGGCCGAGCACTGAGACGACGTCGACGTCGCGGCTTTTCCGCCCTCATACTGACACTCTTACTGTCCAGTCCTGAGTCCTCACAGGCTCAGCTGGTTGAGCTTGTCTTGTCTGGTGCTGAAAGTCTCGTCTGGTGTCGCCGTGCCTGACGGCATACTATGCGGTAGACAGGTGTGTGTCTGCAGAACGTCCGAAGAACCGCCCCTAAACCAAAGCTGCCGTCAAAGACATCAGCCGGCAGATGGATACGCATGCCATCCAGCCCATCCACGACGGCCGGCCCTGGCCCTCCATGACACCCACCAGTCGATCTTGACGCAGTTTGAGGCTGAAGACGCCGGCATGAGGCATCCTCGACCTCATGGTATCGGACGACCCTAGTCGCCCGTTGCCCGACCCTCTCTCTGCGAGCAGTAAGCGATGTTTTCCCGGTGGATATCGAGCTCCGTTGAGATGGGCCAGATGTCATAGCCCATGGGGCGCCGGCTACTTTGTTTAGAGGTGATCCGAGTCGGAAGTTCAAACCGTCAAACAAGCCATGTGGACAAATGGCTGATTATGGATCCTCTCATAGCAGAGCAAATCGGATACTCTGCACATGGCTCAAAGGGGCAGTAAACAGTCGACCCCCATGGTCCATAGATGGATGGATACCCCCATCGGCCATTGTCCTGGTGGCTCGCAAGTTGTGCAAGCTTTGGGTCGCAATCTGCCGCGGATGTCAATCCTTTCCGAGTATTGCCATGGACGCTGGGCTCGTGGTGCAACTCCAACGAGCCTTACTGTGTAGGGACGGCATGTATTCCGCAGCAATCTGCGGCCTCGCGCCAGCCGGCTGGCATCTCTGCGGCCGCGCTGGATGATGTATGCTGTATATGCCAGACGCGCTTGTTCGGCTAAATCCATGCTGTCCAAAGGCCAATTGACTTTTGAATCTCTGCTTGACTCGTGGGTCTCTCGACAACAGTTGCAAGTACGGAAAGCCGCGGCGTAACTTGCCCTATCGCCGATTCACCGCCGCAGCGGACAGTCTTTTGTCCAAGCCTTGCCTCAGAGAAACTAGTACTCCATAGATTGGGTGGAGGTCGAGAATTGAGTAGCGGAAAGCTCCTCTCCGCCGCCGGAGACGCAGGCTCTGCGTCTGGGTGACAAGATGCGTGTAGCGCACAAAGTGCACTACTGCAGGCCAATGGGGGGGGGGGGGGGGGTGCGTGGGCTTGCTGATCCAGGGACCCTCGCAGCGGCCCCAGCAGTTCCCCATGTGCCAGGGTCGAAAGAGCATTTGGGATTCGGGGCACCTGAGCCTGTGGTACTGGTCGTTGAAGAGAGAGCGCTGGAGAAGGAAAGAAAAAAAACGTGTCAGGGCGTTATCGCAACGACTCCCATTGGATTGGGCCTGAGAGAGAGGGAAAAGAGCGTTACGTAGGCTCTAATATCTGTGCCATCCCAGACCCTGCCCGGAAATCCCGAAGCAGTTAGGCGCGATGGGTACTCCGATGACAACCCACAGGTGCTGGTTGAGCCACTAAGCCGCTATTGTTAGATTTCCCCCACGAAATTTTGCTGATGGAACCCTTCAACAGAGGACACTTACGCAGCGCGCTCGCTAAGGCAAGGCGCGGTACTTGCCGGCTGTATACATGTAGCGGCACTCCACGGTCTAGTGTACCTTGGGCCGCCCTAGCGCGGCGGTACATGCACCAAAGTGCACTCCAGCCCTTGGCGGCCCCGCCCTCATCTTCCATCCTGCATCTGATTGTTGCATCTCTGATTCCACGTCGTCTCCTCCACCAACACCACGGCGGAATTCGACCACTTTGGCTCGACGTCCTCCAGCACGCCCCGTCATTGGCGCGCTGACTCCAGACAAATTCAACTTCAGATGACAGGCGGGCGGCATTTGCTGCTCGACTGGTCGCAGGATGACGAAAGCGCCCCCCCCCCCGTTTTAGTCTCGTCAAACGCATCCCGGCAACCCTAATCTTTTGACCGACTATGGAGCCGTGGCACGAAGCTTGAATTCTGCCTTACCTGACGGGGCATCTGGGGCAAGCTGAATGAGAGCAAACGCGTCCTCTATCCAAATCGCTCCATCAGCTATAGGGCCATGACGAGTTCACGCCGTTTCGAGGTTTCGAGACGCCGGCGCCAGCAGGGGAAATTTAGAAACAAGAAACGTCACCTATGAAACTTGCTTCTACCCGCTGCAAGCTGAGATCGGGGAAACGTCAGTTGAAACACTCCTTACTCTCCACGCCGCGGAGACAATAGACGATATGATACGATGATCTGAGGACAGCGCGACTGGCGTGCAAGCCGTTATTTCGGACCCTGGTCTCTCGGCCTCAGATTCCGCTGTTCCGCCCGCCGGCGGTGGTGATGTGATGCATAACACAGGATCGAGGACTCAAGAGTTACGCCAGCCTGCCTGCGAGGCACAGGATGGGATGGGATGCCATGGGACGGGATGGCAGAAGACGGGATGGCAGAAAACGGGATGGGATGGATGGTCACAGTCATGCCTGCGTTCTCGACCAAGGCCGCCGGATGACGAGATACCGGCTTTGCATCTCGTCGACGCTACGGAGAGCAGCTACACGTCCAGGAACGGAACTCTCCGCGGCACGGTGCACACACACACACACACACACACGCACACACACACGCACGCACGCACGCAGCATCCACGCTGCATGCACTTGCTTCGCTGCACTGCGCTACACTGCACTATACTGCACCGCCATGGACCGATGCTGCAGTTTGTCCTCGATGTGCTCCATTCTCGGCCCGTCAGGAACCGCAGCAGCGCCCTCCAATTCCAAGGCTGGGCTCAGTACCACTCAGTCTATATTTGTGTGTTTGGTGCGAGTACTGACGTTGTCGGTTGTCTAGTGTCCACGGCAATATATCCCTTCAGGAACGATGCGTGGGGAGCGCGTTGCGCGTCTCCTAGGCGAGCTACCAGGTTCACGCCATCCTAGGCGCAGTGCTGCTCATTTTTACTTTTCCAACCCCATATTAAGCACCAGCCACAGTTTGCTGCTGCGTACACACGGCACAAGGTCTCACTTCGCACTTTGTCGAGCGCGGAGCAGATGGCCGAAAACGGCACCTTGTGTCCTGTGCGTCGTTCATGCAGCAGCGAATTCTCCTCCCTGAGGCTCTTCTAGCAAGGCTTGGACCTGCTCAAAGTTGGATATCTTACGCGTGCGACGGTGGCGGCGGGGCCGGCCTAGCCAGGCACGAGGGATTCCCGCCTTCAACCCTCGATCCTCGGCTAGGGAAGCGCCGCATTTCTTTGAATAGGCGTTCAGTGTGCTGTGCTGGGAGCTGTCCGACGGGTGTACCCAGGTACTGGCTGCGAGCACTGCAAGTACTGCAAGCACACAACGGACTCCAGAGTGCCCGTCTGAGGTATGGACGGCGTCACCTGCATCCCATCCCATCTCATCTCGGGGCCGAGACGTCTGTCATCTGTCCTTTTCTCCTCTCCTCCCCCCCAAGCTCCGAGTCTCCCCCGTTCATCCTACACTAGCGCTCCTCCAAAACCCACCAATTGGTTTTTCTTCCGGTCATGTTTCGGTCTACCATGTCCAATGTCTTGGCAAAAGGCTTGTTGGTGGAACTTGCCCCCTAAACTCGAAAACCCCTTAGTCGCGGATAAGACAGAGGCCGCTGCGCCTAAATCCCTGTCTGTCCCTTTTTCCCATGCCTCGCCAAGTCCTGCCCTCATCTGGCGTGCTGCATCGGTGAGCAGGGTTGGGCCTTGACAATCTCCTGCTTAGGCCCGTCAGTAATCCCCATCCATCCTTGCAAGATATGCCATCCATACATCGGCGTAGTCCCCGACTCCCAGTACGCACTACACTAGCCCTCACGACTTCTGCCAGGAATCACTGGCTATTGTTTTCATTCTCGTGTGTGTTGCAACGTCACGGCCAGACACAGACATTGCCATCGGTAACCTTCAACCGCGCCCAACCTGCTTTCTGCTTTGCTGCCTCGTCACCTCCCGCCTATTGCTGCCCTCCTGACGGAATACCTGCGAATCATCTTGCTGAGAAGCCTTTCTGCCCCCCCTGTTTCCCCGCAGAAACCCAATCAATACTCTACCGAGATACCAAAGCTTAAACCTTTGCCGTCTCTGTGAGCAGAGTGCCAGGTAGTAACAGTGAACCACGCGCTTTGTCTAGACCTCCCTTAATGCAACGAGGTTGAACGATCGACACGGCAGATAGCACAGGGCTCGATCGTTTCATCGATCACGGCCGTCCTCGAGCCGGGGGAATGGCCACTCTTCTACTCCCCGACATCCGGGCGGTCTTCAGACAGTCCCGAACTTTCCGTCTGCAAATAGCGTCGCAACTCCCTCAGAAGGTCTCCATAATTATCTCTGAGGACCCTCAAGCGAGGCGGCTCCCACCGCGTTCAACTTCCGGGACACATTCACCACAGAGCCCACGATGGACAACAGCTTCAGAGAGCGGAGGCAGTCGAGGACATTGGGCAATGTTCGCCTGAGAGACGTGGCCACGAACGAGATCATCCTGATCCCGAACCCATCTGCAGATCCAAACGATCCCCTGAACTGGTAGGCTTTCTGACTGATCATCGTGAAAAGTCAGAGGCTCTTGCTGACTCGTTTAGGCCACAATGGTACAAGTACTACATGGCGGGGCTGATCTGCGTGGCCATGATGATGTGCAACTTTCTCGCGGCGGGTAAGTAGAGAGAGCCATCGGAAGGCATCTGGTATCTGACGGCTCTGTGGCAGGCCCCTCGATAGCACTTCTGGAAACAGCCCTGGAATTCTTCCCAGCGGCCGCCACGGATGACAGTGTCTTCAACCTTGCGGTCGCGCAGACTGCCTACTTTTTCACCACGACCGCGCTGCTTCAAGGCGTGGGCAACTTCTTCTGGGTGCCCATGGCCAATAAGTTTGGTCGACGACCGGTATACGTGGCCAGCTACGCCATCTACTTTGTGTGTATAATATGGCTCATCTTTGACCGTTCGTACGCCGGCTTCCTGGCCGGGCGCATCTTGATGGGATTCGGCGCTGGCGCTGCGGAGACCATCGCCCCCATCTCCATCGCCGACGTCTTCTTTCTGCACGAGAGAGGAACCATCATGGCGTCAGTACAAACCCTGGCCGCATATCGCCGACAGCTCGCTAATGGCGTCATAGTCTATACACATCGTTCCTCTCCATCGGAGTTGGCTTTGGGCTGGTGATTTCAGGGTGAGTTGGTTTGTCGTTTCTGGTTTTCTCGGCTCGATCTGACCGTTGTTTTTACAGTCTGATCACGATCAACCATGACTGGAGAGTGATTTACCAGGTTTCGGCCGCTTTGGTCGGAGTCGTCCTTGCACTAGCATTCTTTACATTCCCCGAAACAGCCTACGATCGAGACGATTCGAGCAACTGGAACCGAATGGACTCGATAGACGGGGTCAAGCCCGCGTCGATGAGGTCCGAAAGCGAACTAAACCCGCGCTCCTTCAGGGAGCTGCCCGCCCGTCGGTCTTCTTACCTGTCGTCTTTGAAGCTCTTCCACAAAACTCTCACGAACGAGAGCCTTCTGAAGCTGTTTCTTCGCCCTCTGGGCCTAATTATTCTGCCGCCCGTGCTGTGGGCTGCGCTGGTGCAGGCCGTGACGGTTGGTTTCCTCGTGGCTGTGTCTTCGAACGTCGGAACCGCATTCTTTACCGCCTACAACTTCGAAACGTACCAAATCGGCCTGTGCTTTATCGCTGGCATCGTCGGAGCGTTGCTCGGCATCCCGGCCGGCGGCCACCTGGGCGACAAGATCGCAGACTGGTTCACCAGGCGCAACGGTGGAATTAGAGACCCGGAGATGCGGCTTCCTGGCATGGCCATCTCCATGATTACCACGCCTCTCGCTCTTGTGCTGTACGGCGTTGGGATCGGGAAACAGCTGCACTGGATCTGTCCCACGATTGGTCTGGGACTCTGTGAGTTTCTCCCCCGGTCTACTTACCGCGGCCTGTCGTGCTCGTTTCTGACTGCCGTCGCCAGTGAATTTCTCCATTTCTCAAGGCACAAATGTCTGCCTGGTGTACGTGATCGATGCCTACCGTCCGGTGGCGGGAGAGATCACCCTAGCCGTCATGGGCTTCAAGTGTAAGTGTTGCCAACCCTGTCATCTTTCGTCCGATATTCGCAGGCCAGCAAGACGGTAAGCTGACTCTACTTTTTCGGTCGTAGCTCTCTTCGGCTTCCTGCTGTCCTTCTACACCAACACCTGGGTTGAGCAGGCGGGTTACCTGAACGCATTCGGGGCCATGGCGGGAATCGCGACTGCCGTCTTGGTCATGTGGGTGCCGCTATTCGTTTGGGGAAAGACGATACGACACGAGTCGTGGAAATGGTCGATCGTCTCGTACATCCATTGGAGCGAGGACAGGGAGGTCGGAGAGTGATTTCGAAGGGAAGGGGAGATGAAAGTCGAGCGGAAGTAGTTGTTTGTACTCGGTAACCACGCGGGACACGGCGCATACGGCACACATGGGAGACACGCATAGCACGTAAGGCGTTTCGGCACTTAGTTCAACTGATGTTAAGAACCACGGCGGTTTTGGCCTTCTTTAAGCTTCCTTCTTTTGCCCTTTGATGCCAACTTCGTGTGCCTGTCCGGGATGTGGGAGGCACCCAACCCGCGTCCAATACATTCCGCCCAGGTGCGAGAGCGAGCGCCACGAACAGCTCGCGTCTGCCCCATTTTCCCCTAGGACCCCTTGGCACTGACCCAGCCTCTTCATTCCGATTCCAAGGTTTGCGGGCTCGTTGGTGATTTTTTCACGCGCAGCTGCGGGAGGAAGATGCCGCCCAGCCGCCCAGAGGAAGGGGAAGCCAAATGGCCCAATCTCTGACCAAACTCTCTGGATCCTTCCGGATAGGTACGTACGGTATGTCATTATCTCTCTAATTCAGTCTTCTTCTTCTTCTTCTTCTTCCTTCTTCCTTCTCCTCAGAGGCTCATGCCCGAGTCAATGACCACGTTGGCCCCGGTGACGCTCCGGCTCCTGGCGAAGCACAGGACCTGATCCGCGACGTCCTCGACGGTCGCGATGCGCTTGAGCGCGGTCCGCTCGCGCATCACCTCCCGCTTCTCTTCCGGAAACTGAAGCCCCCAGTCCTGTGTTGCGTGTGCGCCCGGCACAGAGTGAGCCGATTGCTACATGAAAATGGGCAGAGAGGGGGGTTGATGGGGGCCCGGCGGGCCGTGGGATGGGCAGGAGGGTTTTCTGGCGCCGCAGGGCGCGTGGGTAAGCGACTCACCGTCAGAAGAAGCCCTGGTGACACGCTGTTCACTCTTATCCTTGGGCCTGCCGCCATCGCCAGGCCCTTCACGAGGTGAATCTGCGCCGCTTTGGTCACGGCGTAGGCCTGTTGGGTCACGCACACACGAAATTAGAACCGGGGGTGTACTTCGCCCTGCACCATGGCCTGAAAATTGGGCAGGGGGGCCGGCCAGAAAGCTGAACTGGGCCAGACTGGGCTTACCAGGGAGCTGCCGCTGATTTTGACGCCGGCCAGCGAGGCGGTGGTGATAAAGGCGCCGTCGGCGCCGTCGAGGTGCGGGCGGGCGGCGTGCATGAGCCACAGGTGCGATTTGACGTTCATGTTGAAGCAGCGGTCCCAGTCGTCCTCTTCGACGTTGTCTTCGAGGTCCTGGATGTTACGGATGCGCGTCCAGCCGCCGTTGGAGAAGAGCACATCGAGCCGGCCGAGGGCGGCGACGGCGGCGGCCACGAGCTGCGAGATCTCCTCCTTGGACGAGAGGTCGGCCTTGACGGCCTCGAAGCGCTGCTGGTCTGCCGGCAGAGGCGACTCGGCGCGGAGCTCTTGCACTAGGGAGGCGGCGCGGTCGGCGTTGTTGGCGTAGTTGACGACCATGTTGTAGCCGTTCCGGGCGAAGAGCTTGGCGGTTGCGGCGCCGAGGCCTGCGCTGCCGGCGGTGATGAGGGCAGTGGGAACGGGTGCCATTTTTTTTATTACGTTTTTGATCTATTGATCGTAAGTTGGAGGAGAAATATCTGCAGTGCGGGAGACGGAGTATAGGTGTTATTGAGTTCGTCCGATCCGGAAGACTGGTGGTAAGTGAGGGGTGGGCGAGTCGGAGCCGTTATCGGGGCGGGGTAACGGCCCGGAGCCGATGCCGAGCTGCGGGACAGGGCGGGCGGACGCCGAGAGGCCACGCACGTAGAGAACTTCGGCTTACTGCGTCCAGTGTTTCGTCACACTGCCGGGAAAATACGCCGAAAGACACAGGAGAATCAAGGTAACGCCCGGGAGACGCTGGACAAATGCTGCCTTCGTCAGCTGTTTTTCGGATTGAGTTCACTGCATTCCAAAGTCCGCGTCATGAACGTTCGCTAATCGCGCAAGCAGGAAACGGGCCGAGTTACACAGCCGGGCGGCTGCTGCTGGCCTTACTTACAAACCTGGAAGACGTATGCTCAGCGCACTGCGACCGCCGGTGGTCACTCCGGTGTATTTCACGTCAGCAAAAACACTGGAACTGATAGCGCCAGCGATAGCGATAGCGACAGCACACTAGGTAGGCACCTTAGGTAGGTAGGTGCTGGCCACTGGATTGGAGAGCTGCAGAAGGGGCGCCCCACCCCCACAAGCCGAACTTTCTCGCTCGCTACCCCTCCATCTCCCATGAAAGTTCCCCGAACGTACCCTTACCCGCAACATGCAGTTGCCAACCAGTGAACACACGCAGCCTGGGAGCAATGGAAACCAAACTCGGCAGTCGAGCTCAATTCAAGCAACGTTTGTTTCCCCCTACTGCCAAGTCGCAGATAGAGAGAGCCGAGAGTCGCCGACGGGGCCAGCGAAGCTCCAGTCCAGTCCAGGTCCCCTCCCCCGCTGTGCTTCCGGTCCCTCTGCCCTAGCCCGCCGGCGGCGAATGCGGGGGAAGAGCGACAGGTACGCGGGTTCGCTGCGTTTTACGATCCATGGCCCGGCCGTCGTGAAGGAGGAGGGAGGGCTAATTTAGGAGCTTGAGCAGGAGCTGGAGCTATCCTGCTTACTCGTCCCCCTCCCCCCTCCCCCCAGTCATCCCGACGGCACGGTAGATGCAGTCGGAGATGTTTCTTGGGCCCCTCCCAGCCTGCCCACGAGTCGGGACAGCGTTCGTGGGCAAGGTACAGAGGGGGTACTCTGCGACCCGCGGGAGTTCGGCGGGCTGCAAGCGCAGACGTTGTCGTGGTCGATGCGTGGCTAGCCGAGCGGGAGCGTTTGAGACGAAGGTCTCCAAGTCCGGGAAGCTCGCACTCTTTAAGTTGGACCTGGCTTTATATCCATCTCTGCTGCTGCTGCACTACCTACTTCTGTACTTCATCTTCATAACTCGCCTGGAATCCCAGCCCTGCTACTCGCTCAACTTCCTCCAAGGCTTCCCCTTCACATCCATCTGTCACCGTCACAAGAGTCAAGTCCCACGTGTTTCAACCCCTGCCAGACAGACTCACCTCTGCCAGAACACCTTCCGCATATCTCAGCAGCTTCACCTTGACACCATGCTTGTCACTGGTGAGGCCCCGCGTCCGAATGGCGTGTCTTCGAGCCCTCTCGTCAACGACTACCACCGGCCCCTCAAGATCGCCATCGTGGGCGCTGGCATTGGCGGTCTCAGTGCCGCCATTGCGCTGCGCCGCCAAGGCCACCAAGTCGATGTATGCTCTCTCATATTACCGTGATACCGTCTGCTCACCATCCGCAAGCTGTACGAACAATCGAGGCTCAGCAACGAGACCGGCGCCGCCGTGCACCTGGCGCCCAACTCCAACGGCCTGCTTAGGAGGTGGGGCATCTACGCCGAGACGTTTGGCGGCAACCCAGCACTTTACTTCAAGGAGAGAGACCAGCACAACAAGGGCGGCTTCGACGTCGACCTCAGCAAGTCCCAGAAGCAGTGGCAGCATCCCTGGGAGCTCGTCCACCGAGCCTACCTGCACAACGAGATCCGGAACGTGGCCATCTCTGAGGACGGCGTGAGCCCACCGGCCCGCGTTCACGTGGCGTCAAAGGTCGTCGGCGCGGACCCCGAGAAGGGCATCCTGTCGCTGGCGGACGGCACTAACATCCAGGCGGACGTCCTTCTCGGCGCCGACGGAATTTACGTGAGTTGTTGACTGTCTCGTTTTGTGAGGTGTAGGTGAAGCTGACTCGTTCGTCAGTCCAAAACGAGAAAGTTTGTGACGGGCACCGACTACAAGTTGGTCCGCTCGGGCAAGGCGGCGTTCCGATTCCTCATCCCCCGCGCGGCTCTCGAGCAGGACCCCGTCACCGCGCCGCTTCTGGACAAGAAGAACCAGCTCGGCATATGGTTCGGCACTGACAGGCGAATCGTCATTTACCCGTGCAACGACAACCAGCTGCTAAACTTTGTGTGCATACACCCCGACACTGAGTCCCACGCGACTGCGAGTGATGGTAGACGTCTCACTCTTTACTTGTTTTTAAATTACTGACTGGGGTCAGAATGGAACAAGAAGGGCTCTATCGAGCAGCTTCTCAAGGTCTACCAGGACTTTGACCCTGCGTTGCTGCAACTGATCAAGAAAGTCCACCCCGATGAGGTCAATGTCTGGCAGTTGTTGGATATGGAGGCCATGCCGACGTGGACGAACGGCAAGCTGGCTCTGCTAGGCGATGCTGCCCACCCGTTCACACCTCGTAGGTTTCTACGCTCCCAAGTCTCTTCAAGATACTAATGAGACTAGACCAGGGCCAGGGAGCAGGCCAGGCCATGGAAGACGGCGCAGCCCTCGCCGTCGTCCTACCCAAAGGCACGGCCCCTGAGGACGTGCCGGAACGGCTTCGCCTCTACGAGAAGATTCGGTTAACCCGCGCACACGCCGTCCAGGAGTTCTCTCGCCAAGCAGGCAAGGACAGAATACCCGGAGCGCCGCCCGCCGTAGAAAGTTGGTTAATCCCACAATTACTCTCATGGTTCAAGACTGACCCCCGCAGTGATGACCTACACAAACTACAACTTCGGCCACGACGAGCACGACCACGCGACCAAGATCTTTAACCGGTGGCTCTGGTCCAAGAAGAAGGACATGTACTGGCGCATGCCCATCGGCTTCGGCCCCTTCCCGGGCCCGCGACAGGACGCCCTCGGCCGCCGACAGCCAGGCGATATCGAGCGCACCTTCAGCACAGCATCGGTCAAGTTCCTCACCTCGCGCACGCTGCTCGAGACCATCCTCCCGACCGACTCGTTCCGCTTCCGCGACCCGGGAACCGTCTGCGCCGTCTCGCTCTCCGTCACTCGGCTCAACCACATGTCCTGGCTCGGCGGCGGCGGCTACGTCCACCTGGGTCTGTACGTGCACGGCGTCGAGTATGTCAAGCGCGACGGGAGCGCGATTAGCGGCACGCACCTCGCTGTGCTCTTCGAGTCGTTGACAGACCCTATTGTGTCTGGCCGCGAGGAACTGGGCATGCCGAAACTATTTTGCGATATCGATTATGAACATCATGCGACGGACGCGCGGGTGCGCGCGTCGTGGCGGGGGGCGGTATTTGCGGATATCAAGCTGCGTGGGCTGCAACCCGACGATCCCAAGACGGAGCACGGCACCATAGGCGGCGAGGCGGATTACGGGATTCTTACGTATCGGTATATTCCTGCAGTTGGGGAGCCCGGCAAGGCGGACGCAGAGTATGCGTGCGTGGTGCCGCACGAGGAGGAAGGAAGGGATGTGCCAGCCACGGTGCACGCCGTGTCGAGGTCGTCCGACGTCGAGGTCAAGATGGACGGGCTCGACTGGGAGAGGCTGCCGACGCTACACCACGTCACGCGGTTCCTGGCCGAGATGCCCATCTACGAGGTCGTCGGGGCCAAGGTCGTGGAGGGGAAGGGCGTGCCCAACGTCTCGTCATGCAGGCGGATAGAGTAGAAGGTGGTTTTGGGGATCTAGCTGCTAGGAAGCCACGGTCAAATTGGAGCCTCGGGAAGGGACTGCTACTACTACTGTACATAAATTATTGTGGCATTCGAGCTGAGAGTCGTACACGCACATCGAATACCCCAACTCTGTATTCTTGCTTACCAACTGATTTGTTGTTAAACATCCGCCGACGGGCTGCTTGACGGGACTTGATTTCCGATTGCGATAGCGAAGACAACCACCAGAATGCCATCCCTGCGTCATCGTTTCACAATCTGAAGAAACAAAAAGTCTCTGAGGCTGCGAACACTCCATCAGCCTCCAGCACCCGATCCCTCCTCCCGTCAGCTGTGCTTTCTTCTGAGCCGTCAGATTTCTTCCATTACCTCTCATCCGAAGTCGACTCCCGCGACTTACAAATCCGCCCGCCCGCCCCCCAACGACATATAGAACAGTAGAATCGTATTTCATATGAGACAGGAGAACGCACTCCAGTTTCGATGGACGGGCAATTCCCGAAATGCCAGATGCAGCAGTTTCAAGGCCGCCCGCCTGCCCTCCGCCTTCCCGCCCCTCTTCCCCACTCCACCCACCTCTTCCCGCTCCCTGCGGCCCCTCCTCCACTTTCCGCCACCAGATAAAGCTAATCCCGGACGCTGCGCGTTCCCTCGGGTGCCGAGCCGGCAGTAGCTGGTGCTTGAATGGCGTCGTGGAGGCGGGGAAGACGCTCGATGTTGTGTCTCAGGAGTGGAGCTGATTATTAAGGTTGGATGACGGATGGGGAGTAGAAGAACGCCAGTTCCCTCCCGTCGGCATCTCATTCAGCTGCCGCATTTTGTACTTAAAGCCGTTGTTACAAGAAATATCACGAAGAAACGAAACGAGGTCACGAGAAACACATCAAATTATATAAACAGAGCATTACAACAGAAAATGGCCTCCTCAACACCCAACGACCTCCGCCGCCCCCAGCGCTTCATTACAGACCACACCGCGGACGGTAAAGCCATCTTTAACACCACGCTTCCCGCCGAGATCCCCCAGCAAACAGTCGGCGGCGACGCACGCTTCTACCTGGGCTACACGACCGAACAAACGCCAGTCTCCCTCGCGGGCGGCGCCGATGTGGCAGCCTACTCCCAGCGCCTCGCGAACCCACCCGGCATCGTCATCCCCGGCGGCAGCGTCGTGCGCATCGTCGACATGCCGCCCGCCGCGCTGTCGCCGATGCACCGCACCGTCAGCCTCGACTACGGGGTCGTGCTCGAGGGCGAGATCGACTTGGTGCTGGACTCGGGCGAGACGCGCCGCATGCGCCGTGGCGATGTCTCGGTGCAGCGGGGGACGATGCACGCGTGGAAGAATGTTAGTGAGACGGGATGGGCGAGGATGTTGTATGTGCTGCAGGAGAGCGAGCCGCTTGAGGTTGGGGGGAAGGTGTTGAAGGAGGATTATGGAGAGGGTATGGGCGATGTGAAGCCCTCTGGATCATGAGGTCGATGCGCTTGAGTTATGGGATAAGAGGCGGGATAGCTCTTCTGCAATTAGAATCTTACAAAGATTACTTTTACAGTGATGTCAGAGAGAGGTGTATCTTCGTCAGTTCTCGAAGTATCATAAATGAAGCCTTGAGAGGTATAGCCAAGCCTGAAGTGAGCTCATGGGCGAGCTTGCGTTATTGCAAACCACCTTCTCAAATGAAAGTTTTCTAGCAGTACTCTTTCTGGCAGCTACCATCATCACTCACTATCTCCTGACCTTGTTGTCCAGTTCTTCCTCTTTTCCTCACTAACAAGTTCCTCCCAGTTTCTTTCTTCTAGTCAGTGTGGTGAAGTACTGTCATATTACACGACCTTTATAACGGATTCCTTTGAACCATCCGGTTCGATGTCCGTAAAGCATGCCAAACGCCCGCCAGCGATCTCTTCGCGGAGTTCTCATTAATGAGTCTCCACAAACGCTGGGCGAAGCGCAATGGCTGTTTAGAGCCGGTCGTCAAGAGACCTTCGTCATCAACATCGACGCTGGGTCTCCTAAGTCAAGTCAATTGATTGAATGGGCCTTCCGGTACTCCAAGTATAAAGCAGCGAGAGCGGCCTAGAACGCTGGATTGCCCTGAACGTTAGTTGGCAGTCAAGAGCCCCAGTACTAGCTTGCCTGTTTTATTCTGTCCATCAACCTTTAGAAACGACATTATATCGAAATCAAAGACATCCTTCACTAGAGTCGTCTGTGAAACTTGCCAGTAAACTCACGAACCCAACTTTGAATCCTTTGACCACCCACTGGGACGCATTAGACTGAGTTCAGTTCTGATCAACTATACCTTCAGTGTGGCTCTTTTACAAGCCCACAGCCTCTTTTCGTTATTTCAGGGCATGCGTGATCAGGAGAGATACTTATATTTCTGATTTTCCATTAGTTCGCCGTTGTCGGATTAGGTCAACTTGTTCGAGTTGCAACTTATCTCTGCGGAATGATGTAGAGGTATTCAAACCTCACGGAAGAACGAAAAGAGGACATCTCAGATATTCCACAGTGAGGCATCGAGGGATTGGAGGGAAACCCTGCTACTCCGGAGGGAAACCCTACTACTCTCATGCGAGAGCGGCAGCATAATGAGCGCCTTGATAGGTCTCACAGGCCTCTGGAACCTCAAGTTGCGACGCTTTCAACTTCAATTTGTTCAATTGTTCGCCTCGGGGGGCCCAGTAAAGTACAGAATCTTCCCGGTTTCTTCACTGTCAATCCGAATTGCTGCTAAGTAGCAGGGTGGATTCACAATAGTCTCAAGAAACCACACAAAGGTACCCAACGCCCACATCACAAAGATTGCAGTAAATGCTAGTTGATATGGAAGATTCTGAAATGGATTGAAGCTGGAAATGGCCCCAGTCTTGGTTTCTTCACACAAGACCTTTAAACGTCTTGCCCAGATGCGATACTATTTGACCGAGCGCAATGACGAGACATAGTGACTGCCCTGGATATATAAGATTAGCATCGTGCGTTTTCAATATAAAACACAGCAAGAGTAAAACCACGACAGTAGTAAGTGTTGGGTAGCTGGCCGAAGAGGCTTCTTATGTCTCCCAATCCTAATCGTCAAAAATGAAAATATCATGTCCCTGGCAAGGCTCGAACTTGCGACCTTTGGATGTCTCCATCTGAAGATAGAGTCATATTTATGAGGGTAATATGAGACCAACGCTCTTCCAACTGAGCCACAGAGACTGTTTGATGGTCTGGGAAGAGCGGCAAGAGACCTGTATAGCCTCAGGAGGTCGCCAAGGTAAAATGAATGGAAGGGAGGTGGCCCGTTTCGGTCAGCGAGAACGTGGCCGTGTCCACCACGGAGTGTGAGGTGAAACAACTGCAACAGCAGGTCAATCGCCAGCTTGCAGCATCGTTCAATGGACCGTTGTTCGTTGCTGATCATTTACAATGAGACCCAGGTACCACAGGCCAGGATTTCTTGTTGGGCATCATTGGTCTCACAGCCACCCTCCAGGACTCTAGGACTGACTTTTGGCCAAAGCGCAGATTCTGGCTGCGAGTACTTGCTTAGAATACCAACGAAGACCCCTTTTTGAGCTACTCAGTAGGGCAGCAAGCTAGACTCAACTATTGAAGCCAAATGATTCAGGGGGCGAAGGGAGGTGAAGTTGAGGAACACGAGAATGGGCAAGCTGAAATTAGGTAAGTCGGGAGTCCCCAGCCACCGTGGCGGGCCCATGGTCACCTGGAATGGGTCCTTCCCGGCGCCACATTCCAGACGGGCGCCAATCGCGCGATAAGACAGGGAAGGACCAAGGCGCGATAACGCCGATAAGCACCGCTGCCGTCGTCTAGGGCGGCTTGGACAGGTGCATGTGCTCACAAGGTGGTAGCCAGAGTCGGGTAGCCCAGTAGGTTGGTTGCTTTGGTCGTGTGCCTCGACTTGCCCCTCCAAATCCTCGCTTCACCATTTAATTCTTTTTGTGCAGTCATTCGCCTCGCTGCCGACCTTCAAGGCTCAAATGCTCCCGACTGCCGCTGGCCAACTCTGTCCAGGTAACATTCGACCCCACCATTCGGATATTGACTCTTGTTTCGTCATGCTGACTTATCAGCGTCAACAGCCTGACTGCCGCTCCCCCACGACTCGCTCGCGACATCGACTGATTGATGCAGATATTCGACTGCAGGCCAGACTACAAGACGACCCGATACCGCCGACAACGTAGACACGCACGCGCTACTGGAGACGATGCAAATGTTCTAATATGGCGAGCCCAGACGGTGGAGCTGCCCCAGCTTCCCTTGACGATCACCGCTTTCGCGACGATGGAGGAGACTCGGAATCTGGCAGCTCCCACATAGGGAGCGATGCTTCGGATGATTCCTCGCACCTGGGAGAGTGTCGCTGGCGAACTGCTCGATACCACGATATGGAGTGCTCCCGCTTCTTCGACTGCCCTACGCATGTAGTCGAAAGGGTGCTTTCTGAAGACGAGGGCGACGACGGCGATGCCGCGGAGGAGTCGCCAGAGCAGCTTCAGACGGCCGACGATGGGACTGTGGCCCCACGAGCGTCCAGCCTAGAGCCACCACCAACCGCGGATTCTACCGTGATGGCCGGTTCCTCTAGCCCGACCCCAACAACAAGCTTTGCGCCCGGGCCTGAGGAGACGAATCCGGAGCGACTCGTGGAGAGGCCAGAATCTGCACAGGCAACCTCTGGAACCTCTGCACGGGGAGTCGAAGAGCATGAACAGTCTCAGGATCCCGAAGAACCCGCGCCGGCGCCACCGACCCCGTTGAGCTCCCGACTCTCGGAATCCTCAGCTCATCCTTTACCTCTTCCACCAACCGCCACGCCGGCCCAGCCTACAGGAGAGTTTGTGCCTCCTGAAAGAACCTCAAGCTTGGCCAGCTCCCAAGGTGCAAATACCCCAACACAAGAGCTGCCCTTGCGCCCAGCCCAGCCTCCAAATCGGTCTCCAGAAGGACCGCCTCCACCACCGAGAAGGGCGAGTTCTTCGACTGTTGCCCATTCCGCTACACGGAGCCAGCAGGTATCCGAGGAAAGGAGGGGCCCTCCTGAGTTCGTGTTGCCACGTTGGCAGCCCGACGCCGAGGTCACTTACTGTCCGATTTGCCATACGCAGTTCAGCATATTTGTTAGAAAGCATCATTGCAGGTAGGTTTGCCTCGTTCACGTGAATACGTGACTTGCGTGCTGACACTGCATAGGAAATGTGGCAGAGTTGTGTGCAACTCCTGCTCGCCTCACAGAATCACCATCCCCTACCAATATATCGTTCAGCCACCGGGCCAGCCACGTCTAGCAGCTCAGAGATACCCGTCATCCCTCATCAGCGGTGAGGGAGGATATGCAGATTTCAGCAGCCTCGGCGGAGGAGAGCGAGTCCGTCTTTGCAACCCATGCGTGCCTGATCCCAACACCACGCCCCCACAGCCTCTTGACTCGCCATCACAGCTGTCGCCTCGCGGATCGCATTACAGATCGCAAAGCAGCATTAGTACTATGTCCAGCAACGCCCCTCCGCCTACTAGGTTCTCAAGCTACTTTACGACAAGTCCTTCCCAGGACGCCTATGCGAGGTCTAGAAGCATCACGGTAAGCACAGAACTCTCCCGGCCCCTGTCGGACTGACACGTTGCTAACAAAATGCAGCATTCCGGACCTGGCGGGCCCTCGAGCTCTCGCGGACATTACCAGTCAACGCAAAATCGCATCATGGCGGGGACACCTCCGACGTACTACCCCTCCTCCTCTTCCGGCTACCCGGGTTCATCCCGTTACCGGTCCCTGCTCGATGTTGGCCCTTCTTCGTCGTCATCGACCATACAGAACCGTGCGCTGCCTCCGCCGCCGCAGATCGCCGAGGAAGACGAGTGCCCGGTCTGCCACCGGGAACTGCCCTCGCGCAGCCTGCCCAACTTTGAGACGTTGCGGGAAACCCACATTAATATTTGCATCACCTCACACAGCACATATAGCGGCACGCCGGCGGGTGAATCGCCGCAGAACGCAGGCGGTACACCGCCGCCCCTAGCGGCGCGCCGGACCGGCATGTTCCCGTACGTTGCCACGGAGAAGGACTGCGTCGACTCCGCCGAGTGCACCATATGCCTCGAGGAGTTCGAGGTCGGTGTCCCCATGGCGCGGTTGGAGTGCCTCTGCCGTTTCCACCGATCCTGCATCTCGGCCTGGTTCATCAACCACCCCGGGCGGTGCCCAGTTCATCAGCATGATAGTTTTGGCTATTGATACCTCGGGATGTTGTTTGCTGCGTTTCTAGTCCTCTTGTTTCTCGTCTGGGCATTCCGGCGTTTCGGTTGCATGGGTCACCTTTTAACCAAGTCCATCATTTGGAACAGTGTCTTTGCTTTTACGTGTTTCACGGCAAGTCGGTCGGTCTCCTCTGTTTTCTCCCCTATCTCTCTTTATCTCCCACCTAACAAACGCCTCCTCTCTTTCATGCGGTGTCCATGCAAGACTTTCCCCGACGTGACATATCAGGGGTTGTTTCGGGCTCATGGTGAAGTGGGCACGGCATGCACGTGTCGTCATCACAAATGTGGGCATCTGCTTTTTCGAGGAGGAAGCGGCAGCAACGGCGGCGGCTAGTTGTTTGTCGGGCCTGGACTCTGCTGCAGTCCGGCCCCATCTTGAGAGGCGTCATCAGGTTGCATCAGGGGTATAATCTTTTTAGTAGATACTGCTGAGCGATTGGGGTCGAGGGGAAGAAGTGTCGTTGCTGACCAGAAACTGTCTTCCTATCTCTCCCTCTCTTTCATTTGATGGAAATACCACACACACACACTCAGATAGATAGATTATTTGGAGCTCACAATGCCACTCATGGCGAGATACCCGCCCCAAGACAGGTCTCAACCGACGGTTTCACGTTTAGAGAGGTGTCCTTTTTCGTGGGGAAGTCGTGCGTAACCTGACTGTAGAGTGATGTCAGTCCCAAGAGGGAGCGATGGAACGTTGTTCCGAGCATGTTCTGAGCACATTCCGAATGCTCTCTCGGGATTTCCCCAGGGCCAAGACCTGCCTCTGCTGAGGGCCTCGGTCCTGTCATCGATTACCCGTCAGGTGGTTGACAATGCTCGACACCACTGTCATCTGCTCATCCGGGCAATGGGTATTCTCTATCCCCTTCGAGAAGGGAAGGGGGCCTAGAACGGGCAGATCAGGGGGCAGAAAGCAGCATATCGCGAATCCCTGGCGCGAGTCCCCCAAAATTTAATGCTCCACACCCACGCCAGTACCCCACCCGTACCCCACCCGCGCCGACTGGCCCGACCTTGCCGGAAGGAAGAGAGGTTCTCGTCCTCGTTCCATTGTTCGGTCGATGAGCGCTGGGCGGCGGGATCGGCGAATGACAGACGGGCGCGCCTGGTCCGTAGGATGACGATGGGCGGCGGAAATTCAGAGGTGCCCCTCGCCTACATGCGTACGTCCGCCGAAACGAATTAGACGCTGTAATGAGGTTATTTTATTTTCCCTCTCCCTCATTTTGGTTGCGCTTGCGAATTTTACGTCCGGTAGAACTAGACGACGACGCTCGCCTCATCTCTCTCTGGCCACAGGGGTAGACGCTGTTTTGTGCGCGCAGAACATGACTCTCGGCCACCTCTGCATTGGGAGCCATTGGATGAACCGGCGAATCCTTCCGCGATCAGTGCGACTGTTTCCCCGTTCTCCAGCACACACCCGCAGTGCACAGCTGCCCCCTAATAGGTTCATCGGATTATTGTCAAGATGCGGCAAGAAGAAGCAATATGGGGCTCCCGTTGGTCTGTTTAGAGTAGACAGAGGAGGCTATACCGTCGTCGGTATATGGCACGCGGTCTGCGTGATGTTGAGCAGGCAAAGACGGGGCGTTGCAGCGGGCGGCTTCAGCCCTAGCCCAGTGACACATCCCCCTCCTTTTCCCACCTCTCATCGGGAGCAACGAGGCTGCCAAAGGAGGGGTTTTCTGTGGCTGCTTCGGTGCTTTTGCTTTGTTTTTGCCTCATTCGCTCCGTTTTGTCAAGTTTGTTTGGCGTGCAATGCCCGCCCCCGCTGGATCCTCGTTTCAACCCCCCGTCGATTTTAGATGACGATGGAGCCACGTTCGCGCCACAAGCAGCAGCATGCCTGCCAACGGCATCGCGGCACCGGGCGAGAGGGCGGCTGTTGCCATTTTGCCCTTCCGGCCTGCATGCTGGCTGGCTGGCCCGATGGCAAGACGAGGATGAGGTTGGTTGTGTCGAATGGCGGCGCAGGGAAGGATGGGGGATGAAAATCTCGTGCGGTTTGTCTGCTGTTAGTGGCGTTGCCTCCTTGTGTCGTTCTGAACAGAGACTGGCGTTAATAAAATAAGGTCTTCCCGCCTTCTGCCTGCTCAGGATGTTGTGCGTGAGTCCCTGTACGCTTGTGTGTATCGTCCTCGTCCTCTTCCTCATCCGCGCTGGTCTCTGGTCTGGAACTGTTGCTTTGCCCCATCGTGGCTTGTCACTCCTTCACTTGATATCGCCAACTGCCATTCTCTCATTGCCCCTCAAGGAACCGAGCTCGCCTCTGTTTCCAGTCTGACTTCATCAGCAGTTCCTTCTTGGTCAGGAACTCACCTTAACAACCGCCTTCTCAAGTCTGCCTTCGACACAATGAAGTATCACGCTCTCTTGTTGGCCGCCTCGGCCGCCCACATGGCTTTCGCCAAGCCGATCAAGGCCTGCAAGGCCCGCAGCACGACCGTCCTCACCACTACCGTCGGCGCCGAGCCTACGGCCCCGGCCGTTTCCACCGTCCAGTCGACCCCCGTTACACAGCCCGTCGAGACCCCCGTCCAGTCCTCGGTGCCCGTCACGACTCCCGAATACTCGGCGTCGAGCAGTGCCGCTAGCACCCCGGTCGCCTCCACGGCGCCGATCAGCGGTAGCTCTGCCACAGAGGGCCAGTCGACCTTCTACGGCGGTAACACCTCCGGTGGAATGTGCTCCTTCTCCACCTACACCATTCCGTCGGGCCTGTACGGTACCGCCTTCTCAGGCTCGGCGTGGAACTCGGCCGCCAACTGCGGTGCCTGCGTCAAGGTCACCGGACCAAAAGGCATCATCACGGCCATGATCGTTGACCAGTGCCCTGAGTGCGACGAGGGCCACCTCGACCTCTTCCAGGACGCTTTCAGCCAGATCGGAGACATCTCGGCCGGCATCATTGAGACGTCCTACGAGTTTGTCGAGTGCGGCATCTCGTCGGCCATCAAGCTGCACAACAAGTCGGGAACCTCGGCTCACTGGTTCTCGATGCAGGTCCTCAACCACAATGAGCCCGTCTCCTCACTCGAGGTCAGCACGGACGGCGGAAGCACCTGGCAGAAGACCACGCGCGCCGAGTACAACTTCTTTGAGAACCAGAGCGGCTTCGGGACCGACACTGTCGACGTCAAGGTGACGGGCAAGTCCGGATCGTCGGTGACTGTGAAGAACGTCAGCGTCGCGTCCGATTCGGAGACGACTGCGTTGTCCAACTTCTAAGTTGTGAGTGGGGCCGTTGTCATGAGCTTGGCTGCTGGGGTATGGCCGACGACCAAAGATGAGAGATGATCGGTAACTCCGTGCCACGACTCATTCTGGTTGCAATGGCTCCTCTCCATACGGACCTATTGTGGGCCAACGTGCTCAGCCCTGCCACAGGAACAGAATGCCTCTAACGAGGATCTGATCCGAAGAGGCTGCCTCACCGGCGGTGTCTTTCTCTTCTGTTTTCTCTTCCGAAACGCTCATGATGACTGGCGTTGTCTTTCGTCCGGAGGGTTTGGGGATTGTTACGATTTTGGGTTTTGGGAAAGGTTGGTTTTTTGGGGTCCAGGAATGGAATGGTAAAAAGAGACGGGCTCTGTGCGAGCTCACAGCTCCCGTCTTAGTCCGCAGCCTTTCTGCGGGCAATGTAGCAATATTTCGATTCAGACGATCTCAATTGAGCCGATAACCGAAGGCATATTTTCTCTGAAGTCCTGAAACCTTGTGGTTGAAGCTTTCCATAGGATCGGATCTATGCCCCGTTTGGCAAAGGTTCGAGCTCACGTTTCCGTGGCGCGTGGACAGTGGGTGAAGTCAGCTTCAGACATTAGGCAATTGGGCAGAAACGTGTCTTGCACCAGCGATGTAGACGAGATCCCACAGCAGCTGTGATCAGCAGCCTGGTGTGAGTCGGCTGCATTTGGACAACATCAATGGTCAACGGCGTACGGCCCAACCGACACTGTCTTGGCGCAAGAGACCACAGCCGCGACATGCTGTGTGGCGTTCTTCAAAAAGAACGTTGATGGCTGGGCCCTGCCAAGACAGCAACGAGGATGTCTCGGTCAAAAGTTGCTTTGATGTTGTTGATGGACGGTGACGGTTGGGTTTTGCTGTAATGGGGCTAGTTGGCCAACCGTCAACGGTGAGGCTGTACGCCACGTCTGGCACGTCAGCTAGTGCGCTGCTGTCATGGCGAGAGTCCCAGCCAGCCGTTGCACGGTCGTCGATGATCCGAGTAACGCCAGGAGCTTGATGATGATGATGTGCGGCGATTTTCTGTTCGACCTGTTTCGTCTGTATCAGCAAGAGACATGGAAGCAGTCTGAGGATTGGAGGCTTCCAGATGGCGGCTGGTAATCACCCATACGTGCCACTAACACACCACTTAAAGTGAAAATCAGTTGGCTCAAGGATGCTCAGCCATCAGCCCGTCATCGGTTTGCGCTGGTCCGATCGAGGAAGGATGCGCGGCAAGGATTGCTAGGCGGGGTCGATGTGATTCGGCAGCTTGTTTGGCAGCTTGCGCCCGCTGGGCAGGGTTTCCAGGTTTTTGGGGACTGGAAGGCTGCCAGGACCTCGGCCCCGTCCGGCCGCAAGCGCGACGACAGAGCGCTCGCCGAAAAACGGGAACACGAGAGGGGTTGCTGCATCCGGGCCCTGACCTTGCCATCCCCGTTGCCATTGACATTGATATTGGGCAGGTGGTTGAACATCCGAACTTGAGTTGACGATGTGTTGTACCCACTGCCTCATCGTGGCTGCCTGGCGCGAGTGTGCGTTGTAAGGGGGGCGGAATCGTACAGCTTCAAGCAACAGATCGGTAGAACATCGAACACGGAGTAATCGGACATTTGGCCGTCTGGTCTTGCTGACTTGCTCGCCTGTGCCTGTGCCTGTGCCTGTGCCTGTACCTGTGTGTGTGTGCGTGTGCGATTCTGCAGCATGGCGATGCAAACTGTAACCGGCGCTTGCTTACTGAGCCCTGGGATGAGACGACAAGCAGCGGATAGCAAGATACCTTGCAGTAGCATGTTCCATATGCACTCAGCTGGCGCGAACTTCTGGCAGGTCTGCTGGCCAATGTGGCACAAAGCACAGCGAAGACGCGGCAGCGGCCACTGACGAGACGCTGTCGCACTTCGCACCTTTCGTGTACGAGCTGCCCGAGACGAGTGGAGGCCAGCGAGCCAGCAGGGCAGCAGCAGGGTTTGGGAGGATTTGGCTACGGCGTAGGGTAGCAATGGCAGCCAGAAAAGGACCCCGGGCCCAAAACACAACATGGAAGCTGGACGCTGGACGTGCCCGTTGGAGAATGGGGAGCTGAACTGCACCAGGTACTAAGGTACTTAAGGTAGGTACTGGATAGTACTATGTATAGCGTTACTGGTCGATGGTACTGGGCCTGCTTAAGGGGCCCAGTGGAGGGCACCAAAGGGCGGGATGCCGAACCAAGCACCAAGCAGGAAATTCGGCTCCCCCAAACCTGAATGGAACCAACCCAACTGGAGCCTGCCCTGAGCCTCTCCCCCGCCTGGCCCTGGAACCACTCTGCTTCCATTCCAAGTGCAACCTTTCCGGGAGGCCACCCAAGCAAGCTGCCCATCCCTTCCTCACAGCTCCATGAGCCAATCCCGCCGCTCTGGCTCGACCAGGGGGGCGGCCCTGCTGTGCTGTAGGCGGTTCCCCGCCCGCTGGCCGCGGCCAGTCAGAGCGCGCTGCAGCGTCTCCCCCAGCTGTGTCCGCTGAGGTAATTGCGAGTATTACGTCGTTATCCGCAGCCAAGGCCACGGGCCAATTACTTTTCCTCCACCTGACGAAAGTGACCGTCGCGCTACCGAGCTCTTGGAGGTTCGCTTTGGGCTAGCTGTCAACTACTGATGCTTCGTCATATGCCCTCAATCTCGGTCCAAGTGAGCTGGACGAGGTGCTACTCGATCTCCCTAGCTGCGCGGCCGTCGTCGCCCCGTCTCTGTGCCCGTTAAACCTGAAGCGCAATCTCGTTGCACTTGCACTCGCACTGGCACTCACACAGCGCAACAGACAGACAGCATTTGCACCAGCAGCACCCTGCCTGTTGTACCTCGTACACATTGGATGCAGCTAGGTAGACAGCCTGTCTCCAGCACACACGCTTCTTGCTTGCACCTTGCACTTGCACCTGCACCAGCACCTGCACCACCTCCACGTCCGCCTCTACGCCACGGCGTTCCCGCTAACCTGACGGGGCACCTTAGCGACCTGACGTATCTGTGCCAAACTCCATCCAACCTTCTTCACCTCTTCCCTTCACTGCCATCTTACATTTTCCCCGTCTTCCTTTTAGCCTCCCGCCCTGTCTTGTTTCTCTTCTTCTGTCTAACCTCCACCTTTCGAACACTAGTATCCAACTACTGGCCGACCAGCCACAGTCCGGCCACCCTCCATTCACTCCCTCCTTTCCCTTTCAACGTTGATCTACACCCGTCGTCTCTTTTTAGTCCGAGACTCCCTAAGACTCTCGTTTCCCTGGCCCGTTTCTGCTATCTGTTCTCTACTTGAAGTCGACCCAACCTCCAACCCACCTCTGCCAGCCCGCCGGTCCACGTCGCCATTCCAGAGCTGCGAACCCTTCATGCGTCGACACGGAACTGCGAGCTGAGCGTCCTGCCAATTGACCCCGACCTTGCACACCTAGCTGCTCGAAGCGGCCTCAGAGCTCGGCGACATGGCTGCACTCGAGAAGAACGAGCTCAAGGTCCAGGGCGTCGTTGAGGCTGCCCAGGACCCCGAGAGCAACGTTTCCGCCGCCGATGCCCAGAAGAAGATTGTCGAGGAGTCGAAAAAGGCCGGCATCACAGCCTTCACTTTTGACCCGGATGCGAGCCCGGAGGAGAAGCGCGCCCAAGCCGCAGCTGTGAGTTTGCGCGACCAGTTCAATTACCTCACCCAGACCTTCACTAACCCCGTCTTGGCAGGCTGTCCCGCCCGGCTTCCACTCGCAGCGATCCAAAGGTATTTCTGTCGTGACCGACGTCGCTGATTCGAGCGACCCCGTCGCCGACCTCCCGACCCCGACCAAAGATGGCGTCATCGAACTTGCCAAAGACGAGAACGGAAACCCCATAAAGCCGAAAGACGATGCCCACGATGAGGACTTGTACACACGAACCGGCTGGGCCCCTCAGTTCGGATGGCCGAAGGCCGATGTCCACGAGGGCGACAGTCTCCTGGACCACTCCACCTGGCTTGAGAGCAACCTCCCCGACAAGTTTTACGGTGACTGGTATCACAATGCTGCCATCATTGGGTTCGCCTGCATTTCATCCTGGCTGGTCGCAGTTTTGGGCGGCGGCCTTGCCTGGATCTTCATTCTCATGGCTGTTTGTTCGACCTACTACCGTACCTCCATCCGTCGAGTCCGGCGCAATTTCCGCGACGACATTAACCGAGAGCTGTCTCTGAAGAAGCTCGAGACCGAGACCGAATCTCTCGAGTGGATCAACTCGTTCATGCTCAAGTTCTGGCCCATCTACCAACCAGTCCTTGCTCAGACTATCGTCAATTCCGTTGATCAGGTTTTGAGCTCGGCCACTCCCGCGTTCTTGGACAGCCTGAAGCTCAGGACGTTCACCCTTGGCTCTAAGCCCCCAAGAATGGAACACGTCAAGACTTACCCCAAGGCCGGAGACGACACTGTCATCATGGACTGGAAGTTCAGCTTCACCCCGAATGATACGGCGGACATGACTGCCAAACAAATCAGGAACAAGGTCAACCCCAAGGTCGTCCTTGAAATCAGGGTCGGAAAAGCCATGATCAGCAAGGGCCTCGATGTCATCGTTGAGGACATGGCTTTCTCTGGTATCATGCAGCTCAAGATCAAGCTGCAAATTCCGTTCCCCCACATTGAGAAGGTGGAAATGTGCTTCTTGGAAAAGCCCACGATTGACTACGTCTGCAAGCCCCTCGGAGGTGAAACCTTTGGCTTCGACATCAACTTCATCCCTGGTCTCGAATCCTTCATTCTCGAGCAGATCCACGGCAACCTAGCTCCCATGATGTACTCGCCCAATGTGTTTCCCATTGAGGTCGCCAAGATGCTCGCCGGCACTCCGGTTGACCAGGCTATCGGTGTTGTTGCTGTTACGTTGCATGGTGCTCAAGGCCTCAAGAATCCCGACAACTTCTCTGGGTCGCCTGATCCGTACGCTGTGTTGACGTTGAACCGTCGACAGGCACTCGCTCGCACGAAGCATGTTAAGGATACCGGAAGCCCGCGTTGGAACGAGACCCACTACATCATCATCACCTCTTTCAACGACTCCCTTGACATCCAAATCCTCGACTACAATGACTTCAGGAAGCACAAGGAACTGGGAGTGGCCTCCTTTCCCTTGGAGAATGTCGAGGAGCTGGCTGTGCATGAGAATGAGAGGTTGGAGGTCATTGCTGATGGCAAGGCCCGCGGCTTTGTCTCTTGCGACATCAGATTTTTCCCCGTCCTGGAGCCCAAAAAGCTGGAGGACGGAAGCCTCGAACCGCCACCCGAGTCCAACACGGGTATCCTCAGATTCACCGTGGAGCAGGCCAAAGATTTAGACGGCACCAAGAGTTTGGTCGGCCTTCTCAACCCTTACGCGACGCTGCACCTCAACGGTCGTGATGTTCATCACACGAAGAAACTCAAGAGAACCAACAACCCGATCTGGGATAATGGCTCCAAGGAAATGCTCATCACCGACAGAAAGAACGCCAAGCTTGGTGTCACGATCATGGATGACCGCGATCTTGCAGGCGACCAGGTGGTCGGTAAGTACCAGATCAAGGTCGAGGATATCCTGGAATGCATGGACAAGGGCCAGGAATGGTTCCACTTGTCTGGTGTCCAAACCGGCCGCGTCAAGATGATGGCTCAGTGGAAGCCCGTTGCTCTGTCCGGCATCGTTGGTGGCACTGGCGGTTACGTCACTCCAGTCGGTGTCATGCGCTTCCACTTCAAGAACGCGCGCGACCTTCGCAACTTTGAGACACTCGGGAAATCCGATCCGTACGTGAGAGTCCTTCTTTCAGGCATCGAAAAGGCGCGCACTGTCACCCACAAGAACACGCTTGATCCCGAATTCGACGAGGTCCTTTACGTCCCAGTTCATTCTGCTCGTGAAAGGCTTACTGTTGAGGTCATGGATTCGGAGAAGATGGGCAAAGATCGCAGCCTGGGTCTGGTCGAGGTGTTCGCCGGTGACTACATCTCTCAGGCAGAAAATGGGGAATACAATGTTCACGACCAAAAGAAGACCATCCAAGGAGGTCTTCAACTGCACGGCAAGGGTATTGCCAAGGGTGTTCTTACCTACACCGTGGCATTCTACCCCTGTCTCAACATTGCCGATCCTGATGACGAGGAAGAAGAGACGTCGCCAGTGGAGAAGCCGGCCGAGGAGGGCACAACCCGATCCGCGGATGCTGGCAAGTTCAGCTCTATTGAACAGAAGAAGGAGGAGAAGAAGGAGGGAGGGGCAGAGCTGGAACCCAGCCCACCCAAGACTCCAGTCACACCAGTATCGCCGACATTGCCCAGGAAATCCAAGGACGAGACTGGCCCTCCCAAGATCCGTCTTTCCCCTCAGGAGCTTCTGAAGTACGAGTCTGGTCTGTTGATCTTCAAGCTCATGGAGGCAGAGATGCCGGAGCACAACACCCATCTGGAAGTTTGGGTTGACGACATGGCGTTTCCCTCATACGTTTCTTCGGCGGCTAAACACAAGAAGCACACATTCGAAGAGATTGGCGACTGCTTTATTCGAGAGCTTGACTTCTCTCGCCTGACCCTCAAGGTTCGTGAGAAGGGCGACAAGATTGAGGGCAGCGAAAAGGACAAGGACCACACAATTGCCAAGCTACAAGGAAATACTTTGGACACGCTGAAGCAGTGCTTGGTGAGTAATGCGACTCATGCAACGCGGAATGATTGCTCACTATTGCCTAGAACAACCCCACAACCCTCAAGTTAAAGGACAAGGAAAACCGCACTAGCAGTGTCAAAGTCAGCCTCAAGTACATCCCTGTCAAGATGCAGCTCGACCCTAGCGAGAGCATCAACAACATGGGAACTCTTCGCGTGGATGTCTTGGACGCTCAAGATCTGCCTTCGGCAGACTCGAACGGTAAGAGCGATCCGTACTGCAAGTTCGAGCTCAACGGCGAAGACGTGTACAAGACCAAGGTCCAGAAGAAGACCTTGCATCCCGCCTGGAATGAGTTCTTCGAGGTCCCTGTTCCGTCGAGGACGGCTGCCAAATTCAAGGTCACGGTTTGGGACTACGATTTTGCGGACAAGCCGGATTTCCTGGGAGCTGCCGATATCAATCTAGAACAACTCGACCCGTTCAGGCCTGGTGAAACCAGATTGATTCTCGATGGCAAGTCGGGTTCGGTGAGACTGAGGATGCTATTCCGGCCGTCGTACGTCACTCGCACACGACAAGGCACTTCCACGTTTTCCGGCACTTTTGCGGCTCCGGGCAGGATTGTCACTGGCGTTGTGGGTGCACCCATCAAAGTCGGCGGCGCAGTTGGCCATGGTGTCGGAAGGGGCGCTTCTTTCCTCAAGCGTGGCTTGTTCTCGAGAAAGGATGATGACTCGGATGGTCCGTCTTCCTCAAGCTTCACCGAGATCCCTACCATCGTGGAGAACGGTGGTAGCCCGCCCGGCCCGGTACCTGGTCTCGGTCTGAAGAGAGCAACTGGCTTCTCTACCTCTGATGGCAGTGAGTCTTCGGAGATACGCCCAGGTACTTCCAATGGATCAACGACTTTGGGCCACACCCGAACCAAGAGCAATGGGGCTGCCTCTATTCATAGTTTGAACCCTGGCTCCCCTGGTGCGGGAACGGCCTCGTTTACAATTGTTTCGGCGACGAACTACCCTCCATCCACGGACCTGTACATTGTCATCAACCAACTCACGCCTAAGCCGAAGACAATTGGCAAGACCAAACATCATAAAGACGCCACTGGTTTCTTCAGATACAATGAGACCTTCACCTGTACCTGCACGCCCGACACCCAGTTCAAGATACAGGCAAAGGGCGAGCACACGTTCACCAGCGACGACGACTTGGGTGAAGCCATGTACGTCGTCGACGAGAGCGGATCAGGCGCTGAGAAGGAAATCAAGGTCGGCACGGGAACGGTTGTTATCAAGAGCAACTTTGTTCCCTCGGCCAGTTCTCTGGAGCCTGAGAGTCCCAAGGCAGCTGTTCGCCGCAGCTTCATGGGCAAGAGGGAGAGCCGAAGTAGAGAGGGAACTCCTACCTGATCGCACCTTTAACCTGTGTTCGAAGCACCTGATTTTGCGTCTCACTTGAATTTTTAGCGTTCATTCCTTATTGTTATCAAAAGCCTTTGATCGCTTTCAGATACCTCCATGCCATTGGGTGGCAGCTTCATCCAGTAGTGGTTTTTTTCATCGTCTTGGGGCAAACGGAGTCGGAGGGCAGGAGGCATGGTAAGGAGAAGGGCAGGAAATGGCGAACACGGGCTTGCAAGCACCTTGGCCATTGTACTTGCCAGGAAAGGTATCTTTGGTAATTAGGATGCAATTAATGTTACTAAAACTCCTCAATTTGAGCCTCCATTGTCGATAGCCATAGAGTGACTCGAGACATCTTGCCGACATCAAGCAGACAGAAGAAGCGTCCGGCTCATGACCCCAGTATCACTTGCAGTGCAAACAACAGCTTTTGACGTGCCATGTGTAGTAGCTGATGAAAAAGTTACTAGTCAATGCCCTTCGAATGTCTGCAGCTGGCATCCTTCCTAGCTAGTCGCCGAAAGGGTGCTGTATTATGTAAGCAGAATAGTGCATGGTTGCCCGTACCTGCAACAGTAGTGACCATGCCGAATCAGGCAACAAGGCATCAGTCAGCTACGCAGTTTCCCTGCTGAAGCTGTCCGTGACGCGAGCATGGAGCTGCCTGAGCTGGTCCCCGACCTCAGTTAACCACAAAGAGCCCCGTCTCCCATTCCAACGTCAACCTCACCCAACCCTTCCACCACCGCCTACACAACAACGAGAATCGACGACTCCGATACTCAACCGTTACTACAACGACCATTTCCGCCTAAATCCACATCCCCCGACCGTCGAGATGGACAGCCTCGTGGCCAAGTACAGCCGCCCGGCATTCGAGCAACACAACACCTTCCGGGACGATGAGCAGGAGGACCTTGAGCTCATGGGCGGTGCGCCGCCTCTGTCGTTGAAGTTTGCTATGCCTCCCGTCGCACACGTAAGTTCCCATCGGCTCATCTCTTGACTATCAAGCCCCGGGAAAGCAAGGCACACTGACGATTGCAACCCCTCAATTCAGCCGTCCTCGTGGCTCCGCGCAGCAACAGACGATCGCTCCAACCCCGACTGCCCCATCAAGATCGCCCACGGAACGACGACGCTTGCCTTCCGATTCCAGGGTGGCATCATCGTAGCCACCGACTCCCGTGCCACGGCCGGCAACTGGATCGCCTCGCAGACGGTCAAGAAGGTCATTGAGATCAACTCGGTGCTGCTGGGCACCATGGCCGGCGGTGCCGCCGACTGCCAGTACTGGCTCGCTTGGCTGGGCATGCAGTGCCGCCTCCACGAGCTCCGCCACAAGCGCCGCATCTCGGTCGCCGCTGCCTCCAAAATTCTCGCCAACCTCGTCTACTCGTACAAGGGCATGGGCCTCAGCATGGGCACCATGTGCGCTGGCGTCACCAAGGAGGAGGGCCCCGCCCTCTACTACGTCGACTCGGACGGCACCCGTCTGCCGGGCAATCTCTTCTGCGTCGGCAGTGGTCAGACCTTCGCCTACGGCGTGCTCGACGCCGAGTACCGCTACGATCTTACGGACCAGGAGGCGCTGGACCTCGGCAGCCGCAGCATTCTCGCCGCGACGCACCGTGATGCCTTCTCCGGTGGCTTCATCAACCTCTACCACGTCAAGGAGGAGGGCTGGGTCAAGCACGGCTTCAACGATACGAATCCCATCTTCTGGAAGACAAAGTTGGAGAAGGGCGAGTTCACCAACGTCACGGCCGACCTGGACTAGAGATAAGCTCCGGGACTGTCGTAGATACGAATGGCAAATGCACTTGGGCAAACGGGAACGAAATAGAATGGTAACGACAGGCGACGGGAAGGGCAGCTGCGGGGTGACGAAGACGAGCTGTCAGGCCGTCGATTTTTTTTGGGGCATCGGCGCCGAAGACCGGTCCAGATGCCATGTAACTTGTAAACTAGACCATGATACAAGTTCATTTTTATGAGCTTCTACGGTATTGTACATGTGACACAGGTGATGTTACAATTACAGGAAAGGGCGGGGTATCATGGGTCTCATCGATCTCATCTATTCCTTCTCACCCAGCCGTTGAGGCCGAGTATGCCACCGTCCTCGCTCGCTGGGTCGATCGACCACTTCCGCATCGGGGACACAGTCAACTCCGTCTCCCATCCGGCCTCGTACATCTCAATTCCCGTCCAAGCAATCATGGCGGCATTGTCGGTGCACAGCACTGGGGGCGGCGCGACGACCTCAACGTGCTCGAAACCGCGGACGTCAAGGACACGGCGGAGGACGTGCATGAGGAAGCGGTTGCTGGCGACGCCGCCGCTGACGACGAGGGTCTTCAGGGCGGCCCCGAGCTCCGGCTCGGCGGCGATGGCGAGGAAGACGCGGCTGGCGAGGTGCTCGAAAAGCAGGCGCATGGCGGCGCGGGCGAGGACGCGGCGCTCCTCGAGAGGCATGCCTTCGTCGCCCCGCGCCTCTACGATCTTGCGGATCTGGGCACCCAGGCCGTTGAAGTCGTAGGCCATGGCACGGGATAGGGCCAGCGGGGCCGTGAGGGACCAGCTGTACGGCGCTGCGGCTACATAGGGTGCGATCTCGTCGCTGCGGCGCAGGGGAGGGGTGTATTCGTAGTCGTAGTCGTCTTGACGTCCTGAGGAGTCCGGGAAGGCGAAGCGCTCGAGGAGGGCGCCGTACATGACGTCCGTGTGGGCGGATACCATGTCCGGGGGGAGGATGTGGCGGGCCGCCTTGTCGAGGGCGTCACCGACGGCCATGTTATTGGTGGCGGCGAGGATGCGGTGGTCTGTGAGGGAGCGAGAGTGGACGAGCTGGGTGTGGCCGCCCGAGACGAGGAGGGTGAGGAAGGGGAACTCGGGACTTTTGTGGTTTCTGGTGTTCGTCGTATCGTTGGGATTCTTGGCTAGGGCTGAGACGAGACGCGGGGTGAGGGCGTGGGCCTGCATGTGGTTGACGCCGAGGAGGGGGACCTGCCACGCCGCAGCGAGGCCCTTTGCCGTCGCGAGGCCGGAGGCGAGGTTCGCGGACATGCCGGGGCCGCGGGTGACGGTTATGAAGGTTGGTTTCTGGCGGCGGACGCCCAAGACTATGATTGTGTTGTCGTCGCTGCTCGCTGCTGGAGAGCCATGTTCGGGCTCGGGCAGAGAGGCGACGGCTTCGGAGACGAGGGGCCCGAGGGACGCGTCGTGGCCGCGGAGGGCGGCGACGGGGTGGACGCCGCCCCAGGCGATGCAGTCAGAGGTAACCTTGCGGTTGAAGTGCAGTGTCGCGGCGCCGGTCAGGGCGTGCTTGGAAAGGACTGCTACGCAGGTGTCGTCGCACGAGGACTCGATCGCGAGGGTCAGGAGGTTACGGCGGTGCGGGCGCTGTGGAGCGCGGCACAGGTTTCGGCGGGGGAGGAGGGCGCGCCATTGTGTGAGGCTGTTGAGGGGAGGGCGCATCGGGCGGTTGAGGATGTCGTCAGGGGAATTGGGTTCACAGGGAAAGGTGGGATGTGGTGGTGGAGGTCACGAGAAACGCAAGTTTGGGAGCTCTTATCTTATCGGAGCTTCACCGAGGCTACCCAGCACCAACACTTGTTTTCGGTGCCAGTTTACGACTGCCCTGGCCACGTTTACAATTGAGATACACGTTTGTGAGATTCTTGATAGCCATGGACTTGATGTACTTGAATGATTTCGATTAAAATACTATGCAGATGCTACTATGCATTTTGGTTCCCTCCGTATGCCATGCAGTGTAATGCTGATTCCAATCCATATTCATATCCCATATCCCGTATCCATATTCAATTCGTGCAATTCTCATTCTCATGAGATGTTTATATCCCTCCTGGCGATGAAATTCGCCCACTCGCAGCGGCAGCCACCGGTGCCGCCGTCGAAGCCCCCAAAAGATGCATCCCGGTCCTTGCGTGGGTTCACAACCGTGCTACCGAAGTCGACGTCGTTGGGCAGCAGCTTCGGCGTGCTCGTGTCAATCTTCTGGCGGTCGGTAACCGGCCAGTGCCAGACGAACTTCTCGCCCGACCTGCCGCCGTGGGTGTCCGTCTTGAGAGTAACCGGGTACGGCATCGTGCCGGGCTCCGTCTCAAGCTCCTCCGCCGCGCGGCGATTGTCGCCCAGCAGCTGCGTGTTGTTCTGGGAGCGCGTCCAGATCTGCACGAGGAAGCGCGTCTGCGACCATGTCACGAGGAAGTTAGCCTCGCTCCGACGGGCGCCACCGTCTTTGTCGAGGGGTACGTCGCTCTCGCCGTCGGTCCCATTGAGGGTGGTGACCGACTTGAGGTAGATGGTGCGCTTGAAGTACGTGTAGAAGCCGTAGTGCTCCGTCGGCAGGCCACGGTCGTACAGGCGAACGGGCTGCTGCACGGCTTTGGGGAAGAGCTGGGCGGGGGCTCCGGTGCCGTCGGCCTCGAGATCCGGGGCAGGCAGAGTGATGTTGAAGTCGAAGTCGAAGCTGTCACCTGAGTCCTGACGTCTGTCTAAGGCGTTTTGTCCGACAGTATCGCTGGCAGACTTCAGGATGCTAAGGTAGAACGGAGTCGGCTCACCCCCCTTCTCGTCAGAGACGATGCCGTCTGTTGTGTTTCCGAGGAAGAACATCTCCTGGAAGGACGGCGGAGCAGGGTCGGGCTTGAATGCCGAGTTTTGCCTCCGGATGTAGGCTCCAGCTCTGGCGATGAGCCCTCCTCGTTTCACGGCGCGCTGACCGGTTCTTGATCCGGGGCGGGGTGGCTCTCCATTAGGCACATTCCACAGATTCCGGGTGCTATTGTCCCACTGAATCTGCATGATAAATGTAGGTTGGTTCGGGCGGTTGGGAGCCACGGAATCATGTTCTTCCTTCGGAAGCGCGCAGCTCCAAATCGTCGATGGGCTGCTGCAGCCGGTAACGGCCGCTGTGTTGTCCGGTCCAACAACGGAGAGGACTCCGGTCGGCATTGGAGGGAAGTTGGTGAGGTTGACAAAGATGCTGTCAACCGGGGCGGAGCCGCTGTTTCGTGGGATGAGCGTGACGCACAGAACGATGATAAGAATACTGAGAGCGAGCATGCCGCCACAAACTCCAAGGCAGATGCGTCTTCTCTTCCGGCCTTCGCGGCCACTGCGACCATAGCACCCACTTGCGGGGATGCACCCGCGGCCTTTCCAGAAGCCTCCAACCTTGCGAGCTGCCACCTCTTCCTTTTCGTGGCGGCGGCGCTGCCTCTCGACGCGATGAGCGTCTCCTGATGCCGCGAGAAAGTGCTCTTGCGGGATGTATGTGCCAGCAACTCTTTCTGGCAGACGGGCTTGACCACCAGCTGCGTCTCTCGGTGCTGGTGTCAAGGGAATATCCGTCATGCTAATGGCTCCCTGAGAGCTCATTGTTCCGTTCATTGCTGGCGAAATCGGCCCCGGAGAAGGCGGGTATAATGCCTGCAGCGGATGACCCGACGGGAAGACGGCCCTGTATCTGACGGCCTTTTGCTGCGAAGGGGGCGAGTAGGGAGGGGGCTGCTCTGAAGGGGCCGGGCTAGGTTCAGCTAATGGTACCTTCTCTGACTGGACCTGAGGTCTCGGGGTGACAGAACGAGAGGACGACGACGGCGATGGGTCGCGTCGGTCCATGAGTGGTGACGGACTGCGCCTGGGCGTGGGGACTCTCACGATGGGCGCCTGGTTTCGCGGCGATGGCTTCGGCGATACTGGAAGGCCAGGCTTCGGAACGGTAACATGTTGGACCACAACGTTTTTAATGATTGTAGGTTCCGGGGCAGTACTTTTCGAGGCCGTGGCTTTTGCCTCCTTTTCACTCCACCAGTCGTCGTGCTCGGATGATTTGACTGGCTGTGATTCACTCTTGAAAACGGCGATGGGGCTCTTTGTGAATGGAGTCGTGACATGGTCCCACCAACCACGAGTCTGAGTTGCCGCGCTGTCTGGGCTCTTTGACACCTCCTTGGCCTTGACCGACTTTCGGCGGTTGGAGGCCACGCCGTCTTCCTCAAACAAGGTGCAAGGGCTGCCGCCGTCATCATCGTCGTTGTTGTCGTCCTTTGGCGCAACACTGACCACCCGTTCCTGCTTTTTGTAGTTGGAGGGCACAGAAGGGACTGGAGGTGCGTCGTGGGCGACACCAACAACGACTCCCAGGCCAGTTGCCTGGGAGTAGATGCTGGAGGACCGATGAGGGGACTGGAATGGGGAAGTGGTGTCGGGGGTATCAGGGCTCCAGACTGATCTTTGCTGAGAAGGAGTCAGAGGAGTGACGATATTCGGGTTTGCCGCGGGGGGTTGTTTGTTGTATCTTGGTGGTAAGTCGCGAGGCGTCTCAAAAACAGCTGTTTGTGGACTGATTTCCGTGTCGGCCATTTCTGACGGCAAGGCGATGCCAATAACGATTGGACGATCATTTGGTGAGAGATCTTGTTGGTGCGGGCTGCGAGTAGCGCTCTGGGGAGATGCAGTTGCGGGAGACTTCTTCTTCAACCAGTTCCAGCTTCCGACTGAGGCAGAATTGGGCTCGCCCTCCAGGGCGCGCAGCGCTGCGGCATCGACAAATTTAGGATGTCGCATCTGAGGGCTGCCGTTCTGCTGAGCCGCTTGTTGCTGCCGGAGCTTCGTCATGTCCGTCACAAGCTTGATCCCGGCCTTGGCATTCTGAGCCTTCTGCTGTTGGCGAGATTTAAGCCTTCTCAGCTTCTGGACCGAGTATCTGGGCTGCGAGTATCTCGTCGAAGCCGGCTTGACTGGCCTTGACGGACTTGGGCCGGTGGCCTTATCCGCGATGAGGTCTTCTTCATCATCCACGATGGGCGTGACCACATCATCTTCCCAGTCCTCCCACTCTTCCCTGTCGTGGTCGGGTCGACGGTCGTTTATTTGCCGCTGGGGCACTGATGGGCCTTGTGAGGCCATGTTGTTGATGTTGTCCACTTCACTGGGGTCGACGTGATAGAATTCCAAAATGATGGTGTACACGATGAGCCCAGCCAAAGTTGAAATTCGAGGAGAGAGCGAATGAAATCCGAGTCGTCAGAAGAGAGATAAATGAGATATCTTCAATTGCATGACAAAAATTCTGTTGTCGAAGCCTGTCGAGTTAGGACAATGTGTGGTTGCAAGAGGGTCAAAGGATTATTGGTGACGAAAGAAAAAGGTGGAAAGAGGGAAGGAGCTGAAAGGCCAGAGAGAACAGTGAAACGATCGACAATGGCAGGTCAAAGGAATACTCGACTGTGAGTCGTGAATAGGCGCACCGAGACAAGAAAAAGGAAACCGGGCAACCACCAACGGAGCTTGTTCTACCACCTTTGAAAACACGAAACAAGCAGGAGTGCACATCAGCGCGGCAGGAGTGATTAGCTTCATTATATGACTGGGGAGCTTCGCCAGACGGCGACTTTGTGTTCAAGGGTCACGGCTGGGCTTCACGATGTTTGGCTGGACACTGCAGTTCGCAGTATGAGGTAGGCGCCCAGTTGGCCATTCCCGCCATCTGATTGGCCATGGTGCCGCTGACCAGCTCTCGGGCCTGCAGAGGCGACCGCGCTGCTGGCCAGTCATCAGGCCGCGGTTGGTGGAGGCCTGTCGCCGTCGCGGCTTGCATGATGCCTACGAGCCGAAAGCTGCCTCATCCCGCGCGGTCGAATCATGCCCTGATTGCGTGCAGATGGGCAGATTGTCTCGCTGAAGTTGAGGTTGAGCAAGACAAACCAGTGGCTACAGTTGAACATGTCTGAGTGGCTCGTGCATGGCTGGCGACAAATGCTAGCATGGCTGACATAGCCACTCCTCCTTATCTAATCCATCGGCCAACTCGGCGTCCGTCTCGCTCCCTGCGTTTGAACGGCGGCAGTGGTGGCCGAGACAGGTCTGGATCCGAGTGAGTCTTCGGGGGCCGCCCCATTCTCGGCCGACTGTGTTCCCGTCTCCCTTCTGCACTGCCCTCCCTTGCCTCCAGCTCCTGGCCTGGCCATGGAGGCCATCATAGACCCCTTCTATGTCGCCGGCAGTATCAAGATCGAGATCCGATTAGACGAGAGGCCTTCTCGGAGGACGGAAAGGGCTTTGTGAGAAGCAGACTCTACGCAGATGATTCATTCCGTCGGCCTTGAGTTTACCCCAGAAAGATGCCACAACGCCCGCACGCCATCCGTACATATGCGGCGATGGCATCACAGATGATCGAGTCCGATGTTCAGGTATCACGTCTTTACCGGCTAGAATTGCTTCGAATCGCACGTACGTAACAGACTTCCCGAGTGTCCGCCGTCCCATCTTCCATCTTACGTACTTAGCCGCTACACACGCCAACCAAAACCGCCCCCTAATTTTCCGTGGTCCTGGAACCTGTCTTGGCTGTGGATGGAAGAGGAGGGACCTGACAAGTCCGGTCTCAGGTCTGGGGAGACGGGCAGTGGCATAAGTGGCTGTGCACAAATGCCTCGCAACGGCTTCAACGGAGAAAATGGTGGATGGTAAAACTTGTTGTTCCGTTCCTGAGGCGACAGAAGAAGAGCGTTTGAGAAGTCCAAAATCTCTTTGTTCTCACCAACAGCATGGTAGGCTAGTCGGCGCCTTTTTGCACTATTCGAGTAGCCAATGCTACGCGGAAGCGCCGGCGTAACCGAGGCGCCTTGATTGTGGAGACCCCCGAATGCGGCCCCAAATGCTGCCGTGACGGTAGCCGGGACAGCCAGGTTCGTTGGTGTCACGGAAACGTCGTTGTTCATTTAAAATTGGCCTAGACCTGAGCAAAGGACAGCAAAGTGAGGGGGAGCTCCGCTTCGATCTAGCATGCAATCTCTATTCGGGAGGATCAAACATGTCAAGAGTTTCCTTGTTTGGAGTTGCACCACCGCACTTTGATTTGATTTGACTTTTTGCTTGCAATTTCACACCGCTGCTGGAATTGGTCGTGTGTCTGTCTGTACGATGGATGGTCAGAGAAGCAAAGTAGAAGGAAGAATCACGGGGGCTTCGCCCGACACGAGACAAAACGGGCGGCGGCCGTATCTTCCCTCCCGTGTCTTGACTCTCTCTTATCCGGTGCTGACTACGCGCCTGCATGTTCGAAGACGCGAATTTCTTCTTGCAGGACGCTAATGAAAACCAGCAGTCCAGCGTTGTCCAGCATCCACTAGCATCTCAGCTCAGCGCATGCGAGATCTCTCGGCGCGTCCAATGGCGGCTTGCCAATTGGGCCCGAGTCGCCAATGGCCCCAATGCGACGTGGGAATGGTGGGAGCGAGCCCGCCCGCATTGAAATCGTCTGTCTTGGTCCGAAGGGCGCTTTATTACCCCCCGAGTCCCTGACTGAGGGCGCAAACTGGCCTCCTTGCCTCAACTTGGTGCTGCTGTCATCCCTGGGTGTTGTGATGGCCTGCTGTCTTGCTCGCAATTCTCCTACATAATGTCGTTCACTCCCTTTGCCTTCGATCCTAATAAGTCAACCTGAACCCGATCAGCAGATATTGGGGTTTTTTTTTTTGCAGATAAGAAGACCCCGGCCGATGACATAGTTTCTGTCACATTATTCGGACGACGGCGCCCTGGTTTTCGAGGGGAAGGGGGGAGAGTTTGAGCGCCCTGAGAGTCTATTGCGCGCAGCGGTGGGCTTCCCAAGTGGTGCCGTACCTTACCTAGCTAGGTACCCAGGACCTGGAACGTGTCAGGCCCTCAGCATTTTTGCCATGTGTCGACTACCTGTGGCAGTCGCGGGCCTGAGGTGCACCACGACTGTAATGTCAGCGCCCACTCGCTCTTGGCACCCAGAAAGCCCCCATCCGAAAAAAAAAAAAAAATTAGACGGACCGGACGGCTGGACGGGCGTCTGCGTCGACGACGAGAAGCCCAATCCCAATGTACCTTTCCCAAGTAGGCATCGCAAGAGAGACAGAGAGGGTGGGAAGCCTCCCTTATTTTATTATCCGTCAGCCATTCCCTTTGCAGATACGAACTCGAAAACAAATAATCACACAAAAGGCGGGCGTTGCGAACCTCGTCGAGTGACCACTTTTATTTCCCACGCAAAAACCTCCGTCCAGTCCTCACATCCTCGAGTCCTTGGGTGTCGTCCCCGTGGTGCAGCCCAGAACCTCAGGTCCCCCGTCACCCACTGACAGCGTCCCTCCCGGCGCAAGTGCCAGTGGCAGCAGGCGGCCAGTTCGCTGTAAGGTAGCCACCGCGAACGCACCGCTCCCTCGCCTGGCCAGAAAAGACCCCCGGCCTGCAGACAGGACTCCTCCACTTTCGCCCTCCTCCCTAATATTTTTTCCCTCCTGCTTGCTCCCGTCCCGTATTATCGACGAACCCGACTGGATGGCGACCTGCACCGAAGCCCCTCAACCACCGTATTCCTTACAGCTTGGCCTTGCTTTCCCACTTGTCATAGCGCCATACCCGGTATAGAGCCCTTCCGGACCCGTACAGCCTCGCCCCGAGAGCTCCAAACAGCCAGGCCATTGAGAACCCTCAGACTTTCTGCCCGCACCAGAGAGGACCCCCCCTATTTCGGATACGTCGACCCCCGTCCCTACCTGCTGTAAGGGTACTGCGTACATTAGCGAATCTATCTTGTCTATCGCGTTGTAACCAGACGGCTGTAAAGTGCCATCTGGTCACAACCCCCAACATTCTTCAATCTGGATCCATCACAGCCCTTCGCCACGTCCTCGTCCTTCAGTGATCGCAGGCCAACGCGATCACATCACCGCCGCCGCTCCTCCGCGTCCAGCAACCTTGCAGTCTCGGTCGACGGCACAGGCGACCGTGGCGCTTCCCAATTCCTGGGGGTCCACGGCCAGCAGCCTGGCCTTGCGCCGATTCCCGGTACGTCCCAACCCTATTATCCCCCATCCCGTATCTCTGTATCTCTCCGCGCATTCCAACAGTGGCAAGCCTCCATACCTTTCTGTCCCTTTGTCTCCTGACCCCCCCGTTCCGACATGCCACCGACGCAATCACGGGTTGGACAGCCGAATGACGGGGCCCGCTTACTGACAGCTCGTGTTCTTGGAACGCTGCAGGCACCCCCAATACCGCCGCAGCCATGTCGCTCTCTCGCAGCCCGTCTCCTATACCTGGAGGCGGTTGGGCCAGCCCTGGCCTGAACATCAACACCAGCGGTCGATCGAGTCCGAACAAAGCCTTCTCAGCTACCAACGGGCCCTCGTCGCCCTGGGAGACTGCCAAGATGAGGTCTCCAGGCCTGAACGGTTACCCGTCCTTTTCTACTCAGAACCAAGGCTTCTTTACACGACACATGCGCCGCATATCGAGCAGCCTGCCACGATTCAACAACCAGCCCCCATATGCCGAAAAGGAGAAGTTGGGCCGAGGACAATGGGCGGCACAGAAGGTCCCCCTAGTAGGACGGATACGGAGCGTCTTCGCACGTATGGGCAGGAAGATGAAGATGCGCCTGCTGATGGTTCTGCTCTTCATCCTGTCCATCATTATCTTCTACAACACCCGTACGTCAGAACTTTGTCGACGGAATTGACCCCTGTTGCTAACCATCCGGCAGCTCTTGTCCACCACTGGCGGAGAACGTTCGGAGGCGGCCAGAAGTATGTCATTATCTTGGCGGCAAATGTTGGTGGAGGAGTGATGGAGTGGAAGGGTGCCCGTGAATGGGCTATCGAGCGAGACAGTGTCCGGAACAAGAGGAAGTACGCATACCGATGGGGATACGAGCTCGAGATCGTCGACATGAGCACCAAGAAGCGATATGCCCATGAATGGCGCGAGAGCTGGGAGAAGGTTGATTTTGTCCGCTCCGCCTTCCGCAAGTATCCCAAAGCTGAATGGTATGTGGCACAAGCAAGGTTGCCGCGAATTTCGGCTAACAGCTGAACACAGGGTTTGGTGGCTCGACCTGAACACATACGTTATGGAACCCTCGTATCCCTTGCAGAAGCACATTTTCAACGATCTCAACAAGCACGTCTACCGGGACATCAACGAGTACAACCCGCTTAACATCTCCCACCCCTTCACCGATCTATACCTCGACGAAGAATCTCGGAGCCCCATCGGGGACGGCAAGCCCGAGTCCGTCAACCTCATACTCTCACAGGACTGCTCCGGTTTCAACCTCGGCTCCTTCTTCGTCAAGCGAAGCGCCTGGTCTGACCGTATGCTCGATATCTGGTGGGATCCCGTCGCTTACGAACAGAAACACATGGAATGGGAGCACAAGGAACAAGACGCCCTGGAGCAGATGTACACGACACAGCCCTGGATTCGCAAACACACGGCTTTCCTCCCGCAGCGCATGATCAATAGTTTCCCGCCAGGGGCCTGCTCTGAGAACGGAGAGAACCCTCGCATCCACTACAACCAGAATGATCATGACTTCGTGGTCAACATGGCAGGTTGCGAATGGGGTCGTGATTGCTGGGGCGAGATGTACAACTACCGCGAGCTGAGCTATTACCTCAACCGCAATCCCTGGGAGCGCTTCAAGGAGGACCTCATTGCTGTGATCTGGTTCAAGCTTACCGGACAAAAGGTCAAGCTATGAGACGCACCTCCAGACGCACCTCCAAGACAAGGTCCAGAAGCGACATTCCGCATTCTCTGGATGGACCCTTAATAGCGGCTGGTCGACCGTGATTCTCTTCCGACGTCCTGCTTATCGATAGGGCAACCTATCTTGTATACCACAGAATACGCATGCGAAGCCCGAAGTCTCGGAGACTGGTGTCCACACGTCATGAGCGATGTGAAAAACGAGACGCGGGCGGTACGAACGGCTGTTTGGAGATTGGCGGTATTTAAAAACCAAGGGAGTTGAAGACGGACAGGAGTATCGGATACGATTTCTCGGCGCGATGTACAACATGGTTTTCTTTTTCCAACCATGCACCTTTTGTCGTTACACTAGATGTTGTACGCCATGGCATACGCAGAACGTGTGCATTGGCAGAGCAGAGCCTCTTGAATTTTCATGGCATCAAGAGCTGACGCCAGCTCTTTGGCTTCGTGGCACAGAGATTGCATTTTAGTGGCGTTCAATCAGAAACCTTTTATCGTTTGTCTCGATCGTTGTTGTTCTCTGGTGAAACTCGCGAGGAGAGAAGACACTATAAAAGCAGCGGTACTCGTGCGTTGGTCCTCAACATGAAACGGCGAGAGCTCTACTCTGCTATGCTCTCCAGAAGTTGTAGACAAGCCTAGGGTCGGATGTTCGTACGCCAACAGGCTATTGGCCACACTTCGCTTTTTAAGTGAGATGATCAACAGATTACAAACAGGGCAACCCTGCGGTCGCAAAGCTGTCATGCTGCGCTACACAACGAACACTTGGGGCTCAAGAGAGCCAGGAACAGCTTGGTGGCGACGACAGGCCGTTCCTTGCATTACGAGGGATCGGTCTCTAGGGTTAATAGAGGTGCTAAGTTTATTCCTCTCAGGCAGCATGCTCCCCACCTCGTTCATCGGGTATCTTACTTGCATAGGCAACTTTCACAAGTTGGTCAAGAAGAAAAGAGATTTTGTTCGCAGCAATCGAGAAAATTATCTCGTGGAGAGAAGAAGTGTGGCGAAACTTTTCTTCTGGAGCTTGTGTCACCCAAGACGGGCTATGCCCCTCCTCCCCTACCTACATGTTGTAAATGGGACGATCTAAGCTCGGCGGAGCGGTTCTGCCAGGGTATGTGTGGCGGCGGAAAGACGGGCGGCAATGGGCAAACAATGGGGATCTCTTGAATTCAGGGACTTTTTTTTTTTTCTCGGCAAAGGATGAATAGGGTGGTGGAAAGGCGGCACAGTTGGCGCGGCGGCCTTGGTTTATTATGCCCTCCCTGATTTTGCCTCGCGTGGACTCGGGGCCAACTTGTTTTGTTTTTGCCTCTCAGGGTCCAGTTCATGAAGGCTGGTTGGGTGCTTGAAGTCAGGTACCAATAATTAACACGTGTAAGATGCAAGGTTTAAAAAAAAAATGGCTCTTCGCCAATGGCGTGTAAGTGCCTCTCTTATCGTCAAACCTGCCAGTAGTCAGTTTCGCGGCAGGCATCGATAACAACTCACCACGTAGCGAATCGTGGAGTAGATAGATGGGTCTTTTCTGGAAGGGGGGTACCGGTTCCGCATAGAGTGATCTGCAGCGCGCCGGCTGTTCGGATGGCACACGTTTTCGGGATGATCGTCGCCCTTTTTTGCCAGGCACTGCCAGGGAGAACTTTGGTAGCCCCGAAATCTGATGCCAAGCAGAATGAGCTTTGGACGGTGGTGGAGGGTTTGATCCGGGCCCCAGGAGATGGGATTTTGAGAATTCGCCTCTGCATATTCTTGTTGTTTATCCTTGGGAACTCTAAGCATGAAATAAATGAAGAGGAGATGCGGTTTGCGACGACGGACGGGAGCGGGTTACTTGAGATGGTAAAAGATCGATGACCTTCTGCTGTTCCCACCGGCCGGGTCGCATCCGACGGGGACGATCTTATCAAGCACCCATGCTTTCGTCCCAAGGAAGGCCGAAAAAAAACGATTTGCCGTTGGGATAATGGACTCTGTTAATGGGGTTCTCGTGGATTATGGATGTCTTGGGATTTGGAGGGTCTCCTCGGAAGGACGACCGAGAGAGGAAAGAACCTTGAGCCCATCAGCCCGATTTTCTTACACCGAGCCGCCTGATGTCGAGGATGTCGCAACCCGACTTTCTGACGCCGACGTCCGCATGTGTCCTGCCCGTGATCGCCGAAACAATCTCCATGCTGCTCCTCCATGAGAAGGGACGACAGGGGATTGTGGCGAGGGTTCTCGAGACGGACCGAGATGGGAGCTTACACAGTACCAGCACCGAAATCTAATATTGCTTATGCAGTACGAGCAACGATGGAAAGTCGAAGAACTGAAATTAGAAGATTGGTTTCGAACCTTGGAATTGGAGGCCGCGCACACACGGAGAGGGAGAGTGGGCCAAGTGTACACTCGCCCAGGCCCTCAAACCAAGGTGAAGGTGGTGACGACGACAAGCGCGACGACACTGGAAGCCATGTGCGACTGACTCTTGTCCGCGCGAAACAATCCATAAAGTTGAGTCCGTGTGATTATGGTTGTTTCCCATTCTTGTCCCCTTGCCTATTTAAAGTGGCCGAGGTCGTAGTAATATTGTATGTGCGCGTGTGAGAGGTGTCAGCGAGGGTGAGAGCGTGCGCCGTGTTGGTGTGAGTGTGGTTGAGCAAATGTTTCAATTCAGCCCGACCTCTGTCCCCTCGCCCTCACCCCTCCCCCTTCCCCCTCTCTCTGCCTGCTGCCTGCTGCCTTCTTGGTAGGGTTTTTAACGAGAGAGGGGCATGCGAGTCCAATATTCTCAGTGTTGTTTCAAAAGCATCGCCCACCCAAGACGAAAAAAGACTGTAGAATGCCACGAAGAAACATGTCAGGCGGTACGCAACGCAGCGCAGGGGGTAGGTACCTTAGGAGGGGCCGTAACGTGGCGTGTGGCGTCGCTGGCCGTGGCATGGCACGCACTGGACTGGGCGGCGAGCGAGCGCAGGGCAAGAAGGAGAGGCAGCTAAAGCTCTTGTCAGGGGAAAAAGAACATGCGTTACCGTAGTCTGAGGGAGTGACAGTCGGGAACTGCTGCATGCAATTCGCAGGTGCATGTATCTTTTCGCGCCTCGGTGAGCGTGCGGGATACATTGATCGAAGGGCCCCGAGGACCATGCAAGATGGATGATAGCAGGGCAGGGACAGCGGTGCAGCTCGCCCCAAGACCCAGGGGACGTGGACAGACACCTATACACTGTGCAGGGGGGGGGGGCACAGGGCAGCAAACACCCACTGGGCCACTGACAGCTGCGAGTGACAGCGCGCGTGGAGCGGCCACACACCACGACTGCACTGGTGCAGAGCCGCCGCCGCTAGGGCGGGTAGGTGGGCGCCGCGTGCTCCAGACGTGACGGTCCCGCCCGCCCCTGGCATGGTCCGTGTTTCAAAACGGGCGAGTCCAGTGCCAACCCGGCATTGACATTCAAACGGCTTGCCATCTGTGTGCTGTCTCTCTTGTTGGTCTCCCTATCAGCCATGCAATGGTATCCAATGGTTTCCGCTCGCCAGCCCTTGGTTCTTGGAAAAGGGCCCCCCTTCTCTCTCCACGCCGCCGCCTTGTTCCCCAGTATTTTCCCTTACTCTTGTTCGGTTTTCTTCTTTTTCGTCCCATCTAGGCCCCATGCTATAGGCAAGGACCAACTGCTGATCGTCTCCCCCCGTTGAATATACTTGAGGCCCAGTCAACGAAAAGCACGCACAAGCCCACACGCATATCCAAGTGGTCTCTTGGGTCTCGTCTCGGGATCTAACCAAAAAGATTCACTCACTCGCGCTCTACAGCCGTGCCGCCTCTCGGCACCGAAGGCAAAATGGGGGACTGACCCCTATCGTCCCGTCTTCGCTGCTCCGGCACCCCATGCCGTTCGGGATCCCCCCTGTAACTCGCTGTCAAGCCTTGGCGGGTAAACATATCGAAACGGGCCTGTCGTTCGTCGATGGCGAACAAACCGCACAACCATACCATGCGCCAACGACATATGTACACAGCAATTTTAATCTCCATCCATGGAGCAAGGGCTCAGGAGTTGGGCCGAGAGGCATAGTGTGGGAGAGGCGAGGGGAGGGGAGAAAAAAAGTCTCACCACGCGCGGTTCTCGGCTGCCCAATGTCTTTGTGTGTTGTACGTGGCCACCCCTTCGGTCAAGTCAGATGGAACAGACGAGGGACGAGAGTCATCAAAGTTGGGACCCGACTCCCTCCCCTGTGCCCCTCTTGTTCTGGGTGAGGAGAGAAAGAATGCTCCCCCAAGGATTGTCCGATGGCCTTGTCTGGTCTCGGGTCTTGGCCCTCTCGGCCGCCCTCCCCCCACCCACGACTACTGACCCTCAAAGACCGTATTTAGCTGGCTGCATTCCCCCATGTGGTTGAGGCTCACGAGAAAGATCCTCATCCAGCGTCGTGATCACTTTCTTGCATCCAACTTTGCTCAAAAAGCAAAAGGGTCCCCACCCCTTCCTCAGCCTCCTTTCTTTCACTTCATACCTTTACCCTCTCTTACACGCCCTTGGCCGTGGTTCACCTGTTCACTTCGTCACCTTCTTCCATCACCACCCCTTTCAGCCCCCCCAAAGGCACTCAGCCGTTTCAATCTTTCCCGGCTGAATAGTCATCGTCAAACAATCACACTCCTTCCTTCTACTACCCATCCCATCTTTGGGTTTTGCCAAGTCCATCCAGCCCGCCAGTCGGTCATTCAGTCAGCTCTATTGATTAGAGCCAAGCCAGTCCCAACGCCTCTTGCGCACCACCCGTCTCATCGTTCGCGAGTCGACAGAGATAACATAACGTTCTTTTTTCCCATAGAAGACACAAGAGGAAAGAGTTGGATTCCAGTCGTGACCAACCTCACTTACCGACTCTTCTATTCGGGGTTCATTGAGCGTCTGGACACAAACGACGCAATACCCAAGAGTCTGGGCACTTGCACCAACCACCTGGCAGCAGGCTCACACGATCCACGACATCATTCATTTTCTACCGGCTTCTGACATCTTTTGACTCTCACTTCTCTTCTCTCTTTGATTCAGACCCTGTTCAAACACACAAATACCCTCCTCGAGGCATCCAACCCTCTTTCCTCCTTCGTTGAGGTAACACAAACACACTTTCTATCCAAGACCCTTCGAGAAGGGAAAAAAAAAAGACAGATCATGATGCCTTCGCAAATGATCAAGACTGTCTTGGGCGGCGGCGCCGCTCTGCTCCTCTGCTCTGCCGGGCTGGCCCAGGCGCAGCAGAAGTACGTCCTCCACGACAACTTCGACACAGCCAACTTCTTCAACGAGTTCAGCTTTTTCGACCAGCCGGACCCCACGCGCGGCTCGCAGACATACACGAGCGCGCAGACGGCCAACGACAAGGGCCTCGCGGGCTACGCCAACAACGGCATCTACCTCGGCGTCGACGCGACGACCCAGGGCCAGGGCCGCCAGTCCGTCAGGGTCACGTCAAACAAGGCATACGACTCCGGCCTGTTCGTTGCCGACATCCAGCACATGCCCACTAGCAGCTGCGGTGTGTGGCCCGCCTTCTGGATGTTTGGCCCCAACTGGTGAGTTTTTCCTGCTTGCTTCTCATACGCTTGTGTGAGAACAGCTGTAGCCCAGAGATAAAGACCCGAAAAACAGCGACTGACTGCGAGCCTGTAGGCCAAACTCTGGAGAGATTGACATCATCGAGGGCGTCAACACTCAGGAGAGCAACGCCGTGACGCTCCACACCGGCCCTGGGTGTACCATCAACAACGACGGCACCGTGTCCTCGACGAAGCTCAAGGAGACGAACTGCAACGCCGGTGGCGCTTCCAACGGCTGCGGCCAGTCGACGTCGAGCAACCAGAACTACGGCGACGGGTTCAACGCCATCGGTGGGGGCGTCTATGCCGTCGACTTCAATTCGCAGGCCATCTCGGTGTGGTTCTTCCCGCGTAGCGCCGTGCCGGGCGACGTCACCTCGGGCAAACCGAACCCGGCGTCGTGGGGCCAGCCGCTGGCCAAGTTCAACGGCGGCTCCGGCTGCGACATCGCGTCCCACTTCAAGCAGCAGAACCTTGTCTTCAACATCGCCCTGTGCGGCGACTGGGCTGGCAAGGTGTGGACCCAGAACGCCGAGTGCGCCGCCCTCGCGCCCCAGTGCTCCGACTATGTCGCGGCCAACCCGCAGGCCTTCACCGAGGCCTACTGGCTCATCAACTCTGTCAAGGTCTACCAGGCTGATGGGGCTGCGAACACTTCTGCGGCCGCTACTCCTGCTGCCCCTGCTGCGTCTGCCGCTCCCAGCGCCGCCGTTGCGTCGGCAGTCCCCAGTGCCCCTGTCGGTCGGCCCTTTGGCAAGCCCCCTGGAGCCTCCGGCGCCCCTCGTAAGCCCGGCTACGGCCAGTAACTGGGGGCTTAGAAGCATCCTTGACTCAACGAACAAGATTTGGGAAGGGTTTCCCCTATAGAAAGGAGGATGCAACAACCAGGAATCGGATGATAGACGAGGCGTTGTGAGGCTGGTTTCTTTCATGTCCGGTTGACGATTTATGACTTTGATTTCGATATTCTCTTTTTCACCCATCTACAGGTAGCTTTTTCGCTTCTTTTTGGGACATTTGGAACACGACGGAGGGCGTTACAGGACGAGGAGGACTCCTTGAATAACCTAGGTTAAGGTTGATTGCTAGTGGGTATGTCAGCAGCAGATACCCGGAATCGGACTACTTATCTCGTATATCCGCAACTTGACACTTGTCCCGGTTCGAATCTAAGTTGGAGAAGGAAGATCGTTTCGCCAAGAGCCAGGCCAAGAAAAATGTAGGTGATCATCAAACACGAAAGTCGGGGCGAGTCAGCGCAAGCTACTTCACCTGTGGGGGATGTCGGTAAGAGCTATCTCTTTTCCCCTCGGAATCACAGATCGAAACACGCGAGGCCCGAAAATCCACGAGAGGGAGATTGGAGAGGGTCGGCGGTGCGCTGGTTTTCCTCGATTCAGTTCGGGGCAGCACGTATGCGTCCTGCCATCCGGAACAAGATTCGCTTGACGTCCCGAGATGAGATGTCGTTGAGCTTTTTCAGGGTGAGCCGACCACTAATATTGGAGGTTCTATTATGCCTCCAGGGAACCAGGGCCTCGGGAAGAGATGCCGAAACTAATTTGATTTCGTCAGGAGGGCTGCGTCCGATCTGTGGTGCGGTTTGCATGAAGCGGCAGAGCTCAAGACTCGAAACACGCTCACTGGTTCCCGCCTGAATGACTGGCTTGATTCACGATGCTTCCGGCGTATGTCAGTGGCCAGCCGAAAGGGTGTCAAGAGCGCGTCGTACTCTAAAAGAACTGTAGAGCTTGATCTGACTAGGTCACCGTTGCTAGAGGGAGTCATGTGCGGCCTGTTGGTTATTATCCGTGGCTTTGCTGTTCGCGGATCTGGTCATCCGAAGAATAATATGGAGAAGGAGTCGAGGCTGAGGATGAGAAACAGGCCCAGGGGCCAGGAGATGGCCAAGACGAGAGCGCCTCCGGGGTAAGAGCTGGCGATTGTTGCCCAGAGGAAGTTTTAGACGTTGAAGGGGAGCTGTAGCGTTACCCCGTGCCTGGCGCTAGTGGTTCGTTAGTGGCTTTTGCACCCGCAAACTAGCGGCAGGTCCCACAATCTTAAGATAGGCAGGTAAGACTGGCCCGATCGGGCTTAGCTGCCAAGGGGTTGAGGCAGATCCACCATGATCTTCGACAAACTTCAAACTCGTAGCGGGCACGCAACAACACTTCAAGGCCTTACAGTCGGGCGGGCGCCCACAGCAGACGGCTACGCGCATGGCCGCTCATTGGATCGCGGACTGCTCCACGGAGCAATCGACACCGCTTGTCGATCCGCTGCTTGGCAAAGAAGCTTGTCTTCGCGACGAGCTGGCCAGGGGCCGGCCCTGATGTCGCTGGGACCGTCTTGATGCAGCCCGCCAGCGAACCTGTTGCATCAGGGCTCGGATGAGACGCCGATGAGCCCTTCCAGCCTGCAACGGGAGGTTCGGACGACTCAGGAACCAGGCGTCTATGGACTGTTTGTCACGGGAAATGAGATCAGGGTTCTGTCACCCAGGCAATTGGACGGTGGCAGAGCCACGATGGACGGGGCCAGAGGGAGGCCGCGGGGTCCATGGGAACGAACTTGTGTGAGAGAGGGACGGATTTGTTATAGGAAGTTCTGGTATAAGATCCTCCCGTCGCCCCGACTAAGTGTGGTCTTGTTCCTCTCATCATCAGCTTCATCTCATCCAATCTTGATCATAATCCTTCCCTTCCTTCTCCACAGCAGCGCTGTTCCATTCATTCTTTGCCGGTCAATTACTTAGTTTGTAAATATTCGACTCACCCATACGACTTCCGTCAGCCACCTACAACCACCAACAAGATGTACTTCACCAAGATCGCCGTTCTCTTCACCCTCGCCGTCACCGGCTTCTCCGCCCCCGTCGACACTGTCGACAAACGCCAGGCCAAGCTTCTCTCTGTCCAGGACTACTCTCAGTTCCAGGTCTCTAATGGAGTTGCCGGCAACGCCCTTGCCGAGGTCGCCAAGAAGTTCCCTGTGAGTACCCAGTAGCAGTCACCTCGTCAACGCCAGCAACCACTGACGACCAGATACAGGTCGACCAGATCAAGGCCAACCTCGCCGGCGTGAGCAAGGACGATCTTGCCATCCTCCAGGCTGCCCGCGTGGCCGCCGAGGGCGCCGAGACCGACGCCGGCGGCTTCAACGACGCCATCGCCAAGGCTTCCGGGGCCGACGCCGACGCCCTGAAGGTCGGCAAGATCAAGAACAAGGTCCTTAAGCTCCAGCTCGAGGTCCTCGCTCTGCAGGTCCAGCAGGCCCAGGGCGCTGACAACCAGGCCAAGATCGATGCGGAGCAGAAGAAGCTGGACACCAACGTCAAGACCGACACCGCCTCCGCCGGCAAGAAGAGCCAGGCCGTCGCCTTCAAGGCCACCTCAGCGCCCAAGAAGGCGTAGGGAGAGAGTGGCATAACAGAAGACGCATTGGGGATGAATGGCATAATGGTGCAGGAAGAAGGGAGGAACGGCCTTTGTTCTTCTCTTGGCTGTACGATGGTTTCATGAAACAATGGCGAAGGGAGTATGTGCGTTGGGGAGCCAGATTTCTCAATTAATTGTTTTGCTAGATAATTCAGCAGAAGTCGAGGAATTTGGCGAAAGAATAAATATCTGAGTTGGGAAGGACTCCTGGGCACGCTTGCCTCAATCAAGTTGGTGACGCGCCGCACTGTAAATCTCTCCCCTTGCTTAGCGCATGACCATGTGCGAGTGACTGTCAATGTACACTGTACCAGGCTTCCAACCCCCAATCTTACTCCTCACCTCACCCTAACTCAATTCACTCCTTCCATCTCAACTGCGCCGTTTGCACTGAAACGCCAGCACCATCGATTTTTCCGACTTTACCGACAAGCACCATCGGCTCTCCAGCGAGGCTTAGGCTGCATTGATTCTCCAAGCAGCCACGCAGGCAGCTCTTGCCGCATGACGACTATCGCCGAGTCTTGCTATTGGGGCGCTGCCGGGGGCAAAGTCCGAGACCATGTCATCAGCTCAGAACTACATCCCCTTGGGGTGCTTGGTCACCACTCGCGAAGAACTTGCCCTTTCCGACGACAAATGGGAGCAACTTTCGGAAAAGTACAAAAGCTTGGCCGACATTTCCTCTGCGGGCTCAACTACAGATGACGGCACACCCCGGCTGGCCTTGCTCGATAAAATAGACAAAGCTCTTCTCCAGTCGGTGCCTCTTACAACTTTCCAGAACCTTGTTGTTGAGAGATGGATTCGCATTCAAAGTCTCGTCACCCATGATGAGAGAGAATCCGTCATCATCAGAGTATATGTGCTGCCCGACGATATCGACAGGCGGCTCATCGACCGAGAACGCTCCAAGCTCAAGAAGTCAAGAGCGCTGCTCTTCACTTCCCTCGACTGCTCACCACAAACATGGAAAGGTCGACCTCCTTCGGTTCCTACATCTATCAATAGCATTTGTACAGAGGAAGATGCGCCCGAAGGCGAGTCTCCTTCTCTGCTGCAAATGTTCAATACCATGCCCTCGCCAGACCCTACCCCCGAGGTCATTCACAGCCAAGGAGACCAATTAGCGGCATATAGTGTACTCGCCAGCGACATCCCCGGCTTGAAAACCACTTTATATGACTATCAACGCCGGTCAGGAGCTTTGATGATACAGCGCGAAAGTGAGCCGGGCCAATTCCTTGACCCGAGGTTGCTGAGGGGCAAAGACCAGGACAGTGCCGACTTCTTCGTCGACACCGCTCACTCCGGTACCCTTCTCAAGCAACCGCGTTACTATGACGGGGTCAGAGGTGGCATTCTGGCTGAGCAGATGGGCGCTGGAAAGACGCTCATCTGTTTGTCTGTCATTCTTGCAACGAGGCATTCGGCCGCTCTGACGCCTGAGTTATATCGAGGAAGTGATGTTCCCATTAGACAGCGTGTTGGAACATTAGCAGACATGGCAGCTGCGTGCGCTACGCGTAAGGCTGCTCCTTGGAAGACCTTCTTCAACGCCTACGGCCCAAGGGAGGACACAGGGTATCCCAAATGCCTCGATGCGATCGAAAGGAACCCGGCTTGGTTCTACGTCCCCCCTCCTATGCCGAAGCGTCCGAGCCGCTATGGGTCATACTTTGAGCTGCCGCCGAAGCGGGTGTGGAACAGTCACGCATCGCTCGTGATTGTCCCAAACAACCTAGTCAAGCAATGGATGCAAGAAATTGAAAAGCACACTGCAGGCGCGGAGGAACCAGCCAACCTGAAGGTCCTCACGCTCACGAATCAGAAAGAGGAAATTCCGGCTGCCTCCGAGCTGGCTGGATATGACATTGTTCTCATTTCCCACTCCCGACTCGTCAGAATCTTCAGGGAGGAAGACATTAACGGATGCCCATTGGTAAAGCTCCACTACAAGCGTTGCATCGTCGACGAAGGTCACAAACTCGGCCGTTCAAAAATCGCGAACAAGAGCGACCTTCTCCTTGCACTCGACTTGATGTCCATCTCTGCTCGCTGGATCGTGACCGGGACACCCTCCAATGGATTGTACGGCGTGGACGGCGAACAATGGAGCAATGGCTCCCCGGACGACGAGCCCGTTACTAACGAGGCACCATCTGCGGCAGAGGCGGAGAAGGCGGACCTTGAGAAAATAGGAGCCATCGCCTCGCTCTACTTGAACGCTCGCCCCTGGTCGAACAGCTCTCTGGAAACGGAAGATACTACTGCGGATTGGGCTGTTTACGTCATGCAGCCGAAACACAGTTCAAGAAGCTGCGGGCGAAAAGACGTTCTACGGGCAACCTTGAATTCGCTGCTGATACGACATCAACTTTCCGAGCTCAACAATCTGCTTCCTGCTGTCGACGAGAATGTTGTCGTCCTGGAAGGATCTTACCAAGACAAATTGGCACTCAACGTCTTTTCCATGATGATCATTTTCAACGCTGTGCAGAGTCAGAGAACCGATATGGACTTTTTCTTTCACCCACGGCAAAAGAAAGCGTTGCTCCAGTTGCTGCACAACCTGAAACAAGCCAGCTTCTTCGGTGGCTCTTTCTTCTCTCCAGAGGACATTACAAAATCCCTCGAAACTGCCCAGGAGTTCTTGAATGCGAAGAAAGTCTTCATCAGCGACGAAGATGAGGTTCTGCTCAAGAAGGCCATAGGAGTTGCCCGCACTGCCCTTGACAACCCGATGAAGAAGATGAGCAACAAATTCAACGAGATTCCCATCTTCGTTAGAGACTTCCTACCCAACGGCGCGGGTGCAGCTTGGTCTCTGGACGACAAGAACACCAACCCAGCATGTACGGATGCAGGCATGGTAATTGCCGTGCAAAAACTTATTCGTTCTTCCCTCGGGGACGCAGCCAAGTTGAACAGCCTATTGAACGGTCAATTGCTCGAGGAGGGTCACAAGGAAGTGGCAGATCAAGTCATCTTTGTGGCTCAGGTCAATCAAGCCGAAACAAGACACCCGAGAATGGCCACTGTTCTTGCGGGTAATACCAGGCTGGGGGGCGATATGGTTCCCAGGCATCTTCGCGCAACCGCTCGCCAGGCACCTGACAGGACAGCTCCTCCAGAACAGGATGTGCCGGAGGAATTGAAAAGGTCGGAGCTCGTTTCCACGGCGTCAGCCAAACTGTCGTACCTCATCGATGCAGTGGTAGAACACCAGACAGAGGAGAAGATCATCATCTTCTACGAAAATGAGAACGTCGCATGGTATCTCGCAAGCATGCTAGATGTGGTAAGTTGGAATACCTAGGTCGGCCAAGGTACGAGCTAACAAGACATGATCAGATACAAGTCCCACACCTCATTTATGCCAAAACGCTGTCGTATGAACGCAAAATGCAGTATATCAATACTTTTAACGACGATCCTATGTTTCGGTAAGTCGGTGGCCTGTAGTGGGAGTCCTAGTCCAGATGCTGACCGTTTCTTCAGCGTTATTCTCATGGACCTGTCGCAAGCAGCTGTCGGGCTGGACATGCGCGCGGCGTCGAGAATATATTTTATCAATCCCGTCCTGAACCCTCAGATACAAGCACAGGCGATAGGCCGAGCCCGTCGCATCAGCCAGCAGAAGCCCGTTTCTGTCGAGACCCTGGTTCTCCGCGGAAGCATTGAGGAGGTGATTGTGGAGCGGAAGAAGAGCATGACTCAAATCGAGCATTGGAATTGCAAGTCGATCCTGGATGATCGCCCGATTTACAACTGGATCCTGAATGCCAGAATCATACCTCTGCCGGAAGAACAGAGTGACAACTTGGCCCAAGTCGTGCCGCTAAAGCACCCTCAGCCAGTGTTCGGCGGCGGCTTCGGTCGAGAGCACCATCCTGATCAGGACCTCATCATGGGCGATGTCGGTCCTGCGTCGCATATTTCTAAACGGCAATTGGCAGACAATCCCTCCAATGGCTCGAAACGCCCTCGCAGCCCTGAGCCACAGGACAGCATGGACTCACAGGATGCAACTGCTCGCCCAGCACGCCGATTGCGCTTCGCAGAAGACGATGACACGAGTGCTGGCACTTCCGTGATCGGCGAAGGCAGCAGCACAGGGGCTGTGTTAGAGGATGATCAACAGAACGGTCTGGCTCCGGAAGCAACGTCTCCTAGGCCTGCGCGGCAGGTCCGATTCTCATAGACATGCTAATATTGCGCTCATATATGGGCTCGGGAACTGACGGAGATGTAATTATTGCAGGAAAGAGTGTTAGCTTTACTGTCAGCCGGCGTACTTGGGGTCGTTGTCTCATTGACTTGGCAGAGCGAGGCTGCTTCCAACCTTACATTACACAATGCGAAGATAGTTGTCTATACGAACTCATGAAGAATCACTTCTCATGGCTTTCCCATTGGCCTCATCCCATGTGTTGCGTTTAAAGCGAGATAAACGTGCAGAAGACAATGCTCGGAGTACGGATAGACCCAACGGGCATCCGAGTCGGAGATTAAAAACAGTTGAGATCGTTGCTGCAGGGATTGGGTTCATAGCGATCAACAACGCAGAGAAGTTGCTTTTATTGTCCCTGGCAGACCCCCGCCAAGCGGCGTGTCTGAGGGCAGTTCTGATCTATTCATAGTTGTGAAAATGACCGAGCCCGGCCGGAGGGGAGGCGGCACTAGTCTTTCGCAACACTCGTCAAAAGGTTATAAGGTCCTGACCGTTGGGGAGACCCTAAGGTGGATGACAGCGGAACCCGGTCACGGCAGACACAGGTAGCGGCTGGGTCGACCGAGAAGCTGGCATGGGCGGGCCACGGGGTCTCGTGGGGAGGAGTGCTTGGACGTTGCGCACAGAGGGTTGGAACAGGTTTGGAACGGGTTTGGAACGGGTTTGTCGTGCACGCACCGTCCCTCGCCGAGCATTTAAGGTGAGGTTCGTGAGTAGCTCGCGGCTAACGACGGAGAACTCTCTCCGCAGCGACTACTTGTACTCTGGAGACAACCTTGGAAGCTTGGAGACGTCCAAAGTCGAGTGGAACAGTCGGATGGACAGTGGACTTGGGTCGAGGTACACTTGGACTCTATGCCGAGACGGCGGTAGCATGCCGTCTGCAACTGCAACCCTCGTGCTTATGCAGAACGAACTCCATGTCTGAACCGAGATACCCGGGCAATGGCTAACGTGCGTACGTAAGGGCGATGAGGGACCCAGAAGCATTCAAAACCGCCACGGGGCGATGATGCAATGCGGAGGTCTCGGCAGCGGTCATCGACTCGGGAGCTGAAAAGAGGCTGGCAGGCTGGGAATGAATGGCAGAGGAGGAGAAGGCCCAGCCGAGTCTAAGGCAGTGGGTACCTTAAGTGTAGTGTAAGTTGCCTGCCTTGCAAAGTCACAGTAGGCGGGCGAAACACTCTCCACTCCTTCCGTCGAGAAGAAGGAAGGAAACAACGCCCAATGACGCTTTCTCTATATCCGTAACTGTCAACTTCCTCGGCTGCGGACGGAAGGCGTTTCCGCCCCAGTTTTCCATCTTTTTTCTTCATTGTGCATGCACCACCCAACGCTAACAAGTCTGGACCTGCATCACATCATAATGAACAGTTCGACGCGCAAGCAGCTCTGCTGGAAACGGACTTTGGTGCATTAGTCTGCGAGGACACTGGAGTCGAGTCGAGTTCATTGTCAACAACACGGCCCACTCGACTGGGTGCGTTTTGCCCGCTGAAGGACGCTAAAAGTTGGAACTAGGGCGGGAAAAAAGCAGGGACGTCGGTTGAAACTGATGCTCGCCAGGGCTGCAATTAGGCTCAAACGAGTTACCTTGCTCCGATCTCTCGGGACTTCCCAGCACCGTCCAGTTTGCGTCCCTTTTTTTTTTTTTTTTTTTTTGGTTCCCGGCCACACCAACGTCAGCGGCAGCGGCAGCGGATACAGATGGAAGCACCCAACAAGATTGCGCACCCCCCACGGCAAGGCTCCCGAGATTATCGTGAAGGGGTTCTCGAAGTGATGGAACCTCAGCCAGGGCGGCTGCCTCTGGGCGGCGGGACGGATGCTGCGCGCCTGGGGAGGAGAAGCGGGAAGCGCATGCGGGTAAGACTGTTGAGATTGACGAGGCGACTCTGATGCGACCTCAGCACGCGCTACGGCACCGGGGGTGCTTGGTCGGGTCGGTCTCGGCGTGCGAAGATGGGGGACGGGATTCCCAGCAGGCGGCTAGCCGCCAGTTTCCACTCCCAGTGTCCTGCTCCTGGTGTCGTTCGGCCAAGGCACAAGGTCGAAGTAGCGCTGCAGCTCTAGAGGTTCCAGCCCCGTCTGTGCTAGAGCAACCTCGAGAGGCCGGAAGCCCGTCATGGTTAGCCTGCTGCACCACCTCGATCTTGGTCTATTTGACGCTGCAGGGCGGACGGGATCCCCAACCTCCCGCCGGCACGCGCGACCTTATTCGTGGCCTGAAGGCCCGGACGACGAGCAGGAAAGATGAGACCAGACGACGACGAGAGGGATGAGGGAGCCCAGCACTGGCATCAGACTGGCATCAGACTGGCATCAGACTGGCACCAGCCCAAGACGAGCCCTCGAGCAGTGGCACAAACACACAATCACCGCCCGCCGGTCCCTGTCTTTCGAGGGGGATGCTGCTGCCTCGAAAGACGTGCGCGCCTCTGAATGGGCTGTGCAGCATGTGAAAGTCGATATTACTGGACGTCGAGGTGGTTCATCGCAACCCCGCGAAACGGGGACAGGGAAGCATGGCATATGCCTTGGCCGGCTTAGGACCGCCTATTGGCCTCGAGGTTCGGGAGTGGTCGTTGTCCGTCAGCCGCTCCGCCACTCAAGGCATCTCCTGCCTCCGGGAACATCAGCGACCCCTGTTAACCTTGTTTTTTTCCTACGGCGTGCCATGTAGCGGTGTCTTCCTCGAGGGAAATGTGGGCGCTCAGATGTATGGGTATCCTGCGACACATCGACGATTGAAGGCGGCGCAACAGACTAGAAGAGGGGGAACAGAGGGGTAAGATTGCCCACATTCCAATCATTCATGCGACTAAGGCATGCCCCAGCCGCTGCGTTGCAGAAATGCTGCCTCCATATTGCGTTTGCTTTGCGTAGGCCCGTAGGCGGTAGACCGTAGAGCCCAGGGACAGGCCAGGCTCAGGGCGAGCGCCGACACTTGGACGTGTCTTACCGTGCGTGGGAGGCCACGATTTGATGGATATTTCCAGCGCAGGGCAGGGCAGGGCAGCGCGGGATGGGATGGGATGGGGGTTTGCTTCTGGCTGAGATATACAAGTAAAGTAATGCGCCCAGCGCATGAGGGTCTGCAATCTGGGACTCGTCGCAACTCATTTCTCTATTTGTGTCCCCCTTCACCTCTGTCCCCTCTCGTTTCCTTGATTTGCTGGGGTAGGAACCGGGCTTTCTGTTGCTGCCCCCTATCCAGGTCCCCTCTGACCCTGCTTGGTGATGCCCTCACCTTGGCTCGGGCGGGCCGGCAGCTGAATCGAAAACTCCACCCAGGCTCCCAGCCAAGCTCCCCACGTCGATATATTAAAATTACGGCACAGCGAGCTCATGAAGTCGAAGGCTGCAGGCACTCTTCGGCAACAATAAAAAGGGCGGCCTCCCCACAGTCAGCCCAATCCCGAGCTGACGAGCGGTGCGGCTGAAAGAGAGAGAAAGAGAAAGAGAGAGAGAGAGGAAAAAAGAAAGAATTTCGGTCGGAGCAGCAACGGAATCTCGACCAGGTCAAGGTATAAGACGCGGTTATACAAGACAAGACAGACAAGAGAGCCGAGGCCCAGTTTCTCGGTGCGACGACGGACTGAAATCGAAACCGACGACGGCAAAGATGATCAGCGGACGGCAATACTACGAGATGCCGCCTGCGGGTGCGGCTGGCAAAGCGATCAACGACAACGGCATTGGCCACGGCATCCAGCACTTCGGTCCGGGCTACGGGCATAACCACGGTTACAGTCACGGCGGCAGCGGCCACGGCCCCAGCTACGGTTATGGCGATGGCAGCAGCAGCCATGGGTTACTGTCGCAGTATTACGGCCACGGCTACGGCCACCACCACAGCACGAAGCAGCAGCAACAGAGAACGGTCCCCGCTGCACGACAGTCGCTGTCGGCGCTAGACGAGAAGCGTGCCAACGAAATACGGCAAGGCGTTTACGCACACGTCTTCCTCGATGTCAAAAATAGCAGCAAATCAGAAGTTCTGTAAGTCCTTCGCTCCTGCCCCTCTGGGCTTTGCAGGTGCTACCTTGGTTTTGTCCTACCGCACATCGTCACCGTCATTTAGCTCCATTGGCTGCTGTTGTTTTTCGATTTTCAATTTTCGATTCTGTATAGTCCTTTTTTTTTTGGTTCTGCTGAAAAGTGCTCAGCCTGCTGCGATTCGTTTCATCCGTTCAAGTTTGGACGACGGTTTTGTTTGGGCTTCAGGTTCACCCAAATTTTACGTTGCATCACCCACGGAATCCCCCAGTCGTCTGCGTGTTTTTTTTTTTTTTTTTTTTTTTTGCTGGTTTTGCCCACATTTTAGAAAATGTCAACGACGACTCGGGATACAGCTCCATGCGTCGTCGCGTCGTTCGACTCCCGAGGAAAATTCGACGGGGCGCTGCTCCACGCCTCATTTACCGGTCCCCGACGCCTTCCAAGCAGATGGAGCTGGAGCTCAGCTGTTGTTGGTTTATTGGAATCCCGCATTGCTTTTTGGCTTGGACACAGGCACGCATACGGAGACGCATTACATTTACATATTGCCTACTGCGTAGGGTATCTGTACTGCGCACTCGGTAAACTTTCCAGCGCCAACGTACGGTACCTTACTACAGTACGAGGCAGTATGTACGGCGCGAAAATCCAGCAAACACACACCGACAAGCCACTTCCTGCGAGCTGCTCGCCTTGCTTATTCTTAGATTGCGTCCCCACAAGATCCTCTGCCCTCTGCCCTCTGCCCAGCCTAGGCGGAGCGGACCTGTCACTGCTGAGACGGGAATGTATCGACGCCTGGCAATGGCAGTTGTCCCTCGAGTTCCAAGTCCAGGGTGACAAGGTCGTCTTCCACGCTTCCCCTTGCCGCACGCAAACCCACCACCCCCTTGCGCTCGTCTCCAAGTCTCCAGCTCCGAATGGCGGGACCCATGATCGAATCAGGTTGCCCATCCTTGCGCCGTTACCACCCTCCCCTCCCCTTCCCTCCGCCTTCGACGGGCTTCTGCTTCTGCTTCTGCTTCTGCTTCTGCTGAGGGCGACTGCCCTGCGGGAGCCATCGGGCCCGGCACGATCAGCCTGCACTAGAAAGAAGTACAGGGGCGTCAGGAGCTGGCAATTTCCACCAGGAACAGTGGCGCGCGTCTCTGCCAGTTGCAGCCAGCGCCGATTTGCGCCGCTACCCGCCAAGCGGCAACACCACGGCGCAGTTTTTCTTCTCTACTTTTCTCGTCCCTTTTCGCACCGCGCCCACTAGGCGGTGGTGTAAGCCCTAGCGGCGTGCTAAAGTAGGGAGTCTGTCGCCGCGCCCACGTTGCTGGGTTGCGCGACTCGCCTAGTCCGTCCCCAACAGAGCTGCTCGTACCTCGATAATACTCACTCAGCAGTGGGCAGCCTGCTCTTGCGCTGCTTGCTCACCACACACGGCTGAGAGGGTTCGCCAGGCCAAGGGTCAAGGGTCAAGGGGGTGGGGTGGCCCCTTCGGTGGATGAGCGGGCACCCATCAGAGCCATCACGCTCCATCGGGATAGGATGATCAGAGCAACTGTCTGAGCACTGCCCACGCACCTCGCACCTCTCTGTTGTACGCGCAGCACGCAGCCTCCACTAGAGCCCAGGGTTCAGGCGGCAGCCTCCTGGTCCAGCCAGCCAGCGAGCCAGCCGGTGCCGACTTTGGCGGTTTTTTCTCCGGTCTTTTCGTATTAAACATGACAGAACCCCCTCGTCACGTCATGCAGGCGTTTGTCTAGTCTTCCGTTTTATCTCTGCCTTGTGCTGTTTGTCGACTCTTGTCACTTCTTGGCCTCGAGACCGGGCTGTTGCCAATGTCCGTTTGCTGGCTGTGCTGATCTAATACGTCTCTCTCTCTCTCTCTCTCGCTCTAGTAACCCGCGCATTCACCACAACAGACAGGCGTCCGCTTCACCTGCTGCTTCCACCTTCGTCGTCCATGATGGCAACCGCTTGAGAGTACCCGGCCGTTTCTCTTCTCGTCCATCTGTCGCCACTGCCGTATCCTTAATACCCGTGTCCTTAGACTCCGTGATGGCCGCCAGTCACGGACCCGCTCCGGCATACTTCGGAGTTCCAACAGACTTATACCCCAAGCGTGAGCAGTCGATGATGGCGCCCATACGCTCCAGTCCGCGAATCGCCCGCGTGCCATACGCCATGCAGACCGCCCCCACAGAATCGAAGAGTGTCATTGAAGCGATGCCGACGCCGCTCAACAGACCGAGGAAGCTCTCGCAAGCATCCACCGTCACCGTCACCAGCATCAACAGCCAGACGGACAGCTTCGACTCGCGGTCGCGGAGCTCGTCATGGAGCAGCAACAGATCGAGCTTCGAATCGAGGGACTCCAATGCCTGGAGACCCGAGTATTTGTACCAGCGCCCAAGTCAGCAGCAAACGGTTTTCAGGAAGAGGGCCAAGCCCGGGGAGATCTTTGCTAAGCTGCCTGGAGAGGTCCTGGAGCTTATTCTGGATGAGCTGAAGAAGTCACACCTGGACAAGAACAGCGAGAGCTGCGTGACGTGCTGGATGAGAGACTTATGCTCCGTTACCCTGACTGCCCGGAAATGGTGCAAGTTCGCGCGAGTGGCCTTGTAAGGAGATCCCCTCATCAGGAGACCGCTCTTTCATACTGACCGCCTTAGGTACGAGGACATTCAGCTGGTAGGGGCCGACTCGGCCTCCCAGAAGAAGCGTTACAAGCTCACCTTCGGCGCCCGAATGATGCTCCTTCGACGGACTTTGAGAGGAAACTCGTACCTCGCTGCCATGGTTCACACCCTGAAGGTCCCCAGCCCGCCTGCCGGCATCGCGTTGGAAGACTACCACAACCAGGTGGCCGCGCTCGTCATGGCATGCCCCAACTTTGAGCGTCTCATTGGTCTTAACCCGCAGTACACCCATGCCTTCAGCAAGCTCTTTCACGCCTTGTCGACCCGCAGACGGCTCAAGCACATGGACTGGATCGTCCAGCCCTCACCGTTCCAGCGGCAGCACAGGTTCCGATCGGGAACGAACAACGCCGCGGCGTCGACGCAGCACTCTCGCGATGCTTCGGTTACTCCTGGAGACTTGCAACCTCACCAGAGCGCAACTTTCCTCGACTTCCACGTCGACTGGGCCTACCTGACGACGCTGACGATCCATTGCCTCCCGGGCGCCACTCTCACCCCCGACAACCTCATCAGCTCGGCACTGATGCATCTGATGGCACTACAGCACCTCTACCTGTCTCGGCTGCCGGTGACCGCTTTCAACGACAACACGCTCCTGTCACTGCCTCCCTTGCGCACACTATCGCTTTCGCACGTCTCCGGTGTCACCAGTGCCGGTATCTCGGCCTTGGCGACCCTGCCAACAAGCCAGGCGATTCAAAAACTGACTCTGCGCCACGTCAACATTGACTCCCTGCCCGCCTTGGCGCGCATTTTTTCCAACTTCATCCACCTGGAGGCGTTCTCCCTGGTGCAGAGCTTCGCCCCTGCGCTGGACACATTCATCTGGCTGATGCCGTACCTCGCATCCGGCTCCCTTCGGAAACTTCACTGGGACATCACGAGCAACACGACGCACGCCAACGCCGCCGATTCCATCCTCGCCCGCAGCATCGCGGCCAACGGGTTCCCCTCCCTCCGCAGCCTTCGCACGCCCAACGATCCGGAGGGCATCTTCCAGGCACTCTGCCGCCCGCAGGAGAGAGCCGACATGTCGAGCGACCGGTTCCGTGCGCCCGCGCGGAGCGCCTCGTTCCCGGCGCCCCACGCGGCGCCCGGTTCGCCGACAAAGCCGCTCCAATCACCGACGTCGGCCGCCACGGCGCCGCCCGTGCCCGAGACATTCCGCGAGAGCAGCGACCTGCACCAGGCGCGGTTGGCGGCGCAGGCGCGCCTCGAGGCCGCGCGGCCTTTCCCGCGGTTTTTCGTCAATGTCATCGACGAGGACGGCACGCTGCTGGAGAAGTACGGCCTCGCGGGCTTCATGGGCACGATCGAGAGCCGCATCACGTACAACCTGCGCCCGGACCCGGGTGCCAGGGACGAGCACGGCGGCCTTGTCGATGTCACGGAGTTGATGGCCGGCAACGGCGGCGAGGAGATCCAGGCCGGCCGGGAGGGCTGCACGGGGCGGTGGAACATGTCGGCGACGACGACGGACAAGAAGGACAAGGAGCGGTGGTGGCACACCGAGAGGGGCCGGTGGCAGAAGCCGGCGCTCACATGACATGGGACATGATGATGACCTGCACGGTTAGAGGTTTTATACCCCACACCCCTTCATGATGATGTGCGCCCTCACTCACTCTCTCTTTTCCCGTTTTTGCTTTTTTTCTTGACGATCAATCTCATTTCTTATGATATCCTAATTGTCTCGGACTGGGGATAGATACCAACAACACGAAAACCTGGGGAACGGATGGCATGGATAGTACACATGTACGTAATGTTTTATAACGGTATTTAGCTCGACGACTCGGTGAAGATTTTTTGTTGGAACCCCAGGGGAAGAGGCAGGTATAAACGAAGGAAGTTGATAGGATAGTTGTAAAATCTAATCAACGGGGTTCTCTTTGATAGAGGTCTCCGACGATGAAATCGCACCTGTCCTGACTCGAGTGAAGCCCTTGTCCGTTCCTGCGATACCTCAGCTAGGTGGGCAATTTGCGTAGAATTCTCTGGAACAGTCTGTCGCACGCGGACCTCTCCCGCTCAGGCAACCAGAAACCAGCTCAAGGCAGCGCTTACATCAGCGGATGAAGGGGTTCGTTCGTTCGGGGCAGTGACGAAACGCACCTAGGCAGGTAGGCACCGGCCGGCGCTGCTCCTGGTGCTGCTGCTGCCTGTGCTCAGCGAAGCTTCCTGGCGGGCTGGTTGGCTGCCCTTACCGAGCAAGCTTTCCAGCGGGGTGTTCACCACCCCCTGGCCGCTGCAAGCCTTAAAACACCCAGGGAACCCCCCTTGACAACAAGCCCGGTGGTGTTCCCCCGTCCACCTTTTCCTCGTTCCCTCGCCCACCCCCGCCCCCCACCACTATCATCGCCCACACCCCTCCCCGTCCGCAACCACCGTGACCACTGTGGCCGCCTGCCGTGGTCCCGCCGCCCGCGCGCCCGCCCACCCCCACCTGACCTCACCTCCGCCCAGTCAGCCTCAACGACGACCGATCGACACCGAACCCGTTCTCGCGACTCACACGTACCGGCCCTTTTTCACCTCACGAGACAAAAGACAGTTTCGATTTTCGGCGGATCGCATTTCAGATACCCCCCAGCTTCTGTACCTCCAGCTCATCTTTGCGGCGACAGCGATACTTAGCATTATCTCTTCACAGCGGGCCGTTCGTCACCGTTACACTCGCCGGGTTCTCACCGAGGATCCATCCCCGCCTATCGCGAGCGGCTTATCAAACAGCGAGATCTCACCGGGTCAGCATATTCGCATCTCATTACAGGCACCGAAAAGGGAAGGAATAGAACCACGCGGGACGCAGGCGGTGATTTACCGGGACTGGACCATATTCACAGACCTGAACGCACGTCGACGAGATGGTCAAGACGCTCAGCATCTTCTGCTTCGGCGACTCCCTCACGGCGGGGTACTCGGCCTGGGGTTCGGTCTACCACCCGTACTCCATTGCCCTTGCCAAGCGGCTGTCACGGGATCTGGCCGACACGCAGGTCTTCGCCGTCGACAACGGCATGCCGGGGGATGTGGTGTCCCAGGGCGCCTTTGCGAAGCGCTTCGAGAGCGAGAGTACGTCCCCCTCCTGCCTTCACTCTAGAGTCTCTCTCTCAGATACACTGAAGAATGTGACTAACAAACCGGCGCAGCGAGCCAGACGACGTACGACTGGGTCGTCGTGCTAGGCGGCACCAAGTGAGTTTCACCATCCGTCCCGAGCCGGGGGTTTCACAAATCGAGGGGACACTGAGACTGACTTTCACCAGCGACCTGGCGTACCGCGTGTCGCCCGAGAGGATATTCGACTCCCTCATCGGCGTCTGCGACTCGGCCATCGCAAAGGGCATGAAGGTCCTCCTGCTGACGGTGCCCGAGGCCGCCCGCACGGACGACCAGCTCGACAGCAAACGGCGGCAGCTCAACAACAAGATCCTCTCGCACCAGGCCCCAAATTAGTACGTCCGCCGCCATCCCTTCTATCCCTTCTCCACCGTCACTCTTTTCCGTCTTTGCCCCTGTCATTCCCCCCTAAGAGCAGATCTTCCCCGCAAACGGGAACAAGCCCCAGACTAACACTCCCCCAGCCACGCCTTCGACCTCAACCCCAGGATTCCCTACCACTCCCTCACGGAGCGCGAGCGCAAGCGGTACTGGGACGACGGCGTGCACCTCACGCCCGACGGCTACGACTGGATGGGCGGCCACATAGCCGAGGCGCTGGCCAACTTCGTCGAGCTGGAGCGGGACCCCACCTCGAGGAAGTCGCGGCGCGCACGCCGCTACGTCGAGGAGGATATCAACTTTGATGAGGAGGGCGGCGACCCGCGGGAGCTCAGCGAGGGGTACGTGTTCGTGCGGATGAGAGACTTGGATTAGATACCATGTTTACGAACAATAAGTCTTCTTTTTCCCGGTTCTGGCATGGTTTCTTCTCTCTCCCACTCCCTCTCTATGGTCGGCTGTCTTGCCCTCTGACTAGCCGACGTGAATCTTATAATATGCTGTGACATGCTCATTTTTGCACGAATCCCGAAACGCCAGTGATCCCCATGACAACGCCAGAATCCTTAATCATCCCAAGGTCGTCGCAGTCATTTCATACAACCAGGTTGGCTTCCACGAATTCCTACGTTGGTCAGTTCGTCATGTAACCCGGAGAAACAAACGGACGCTGCTCACCGGGAACTGTTTCTGCAGAGCATTGGTCACGTTTTCCACCTCCTCGGCCATGCTCTGCACGTTGGCGTCCCACTGCCTCATCTCCTTGCCCACCGTCACCTCGGCCCGGCCGCTTCCCTTCTGTCCCGACGCCTCGCCGCCCTCGAACCAAATGACCTCTTCAAGCTGGTCAATGCGGCCGAGTAGCCGGCCTTGCTCGATCATGCGCGCCGTCGTCTCCTCCGCCTTGTCGCCGTCGAGCCCCAGCAGCGAGCCGAGGGCCTCGAAGCCGATGTTGCGGTACAGCCGCGAGGCGCCGAGCAGGTTGTGCTCGACGACAGCCTTGGCCAACACCGTGGACCCGTCGGCCGTCGTCGCGAGCTGGTGCGGCTGCAGGCCTTGGGCGAACTTAGCCACCTCCTCGGGGGCGAGCAAGCGGTCGAAGAACATCTTCTCGAGCATGCCGAACTCGTCCAGCCCGGCGGAGCGCTCGTCCTTGTAGAGGCGGCCGAGGGCTCGGCTACGCATGGGCCCCGCGGGGGCGAGGATGGCACACTTGACAGCCATGCTAAGGGTGTGCAGGCGCTCCTCCTCGGCGATGGCCGGGCTGAGGCTGATCTCGTGGTAGCGGCCCGAGGCGCCGAGGAAGTCGCGCTTGGAGTCGAGGATGCGAGCCTGGGAGAGCTTGAAGTGCAGGTCGAGGTCGCGGTCGTTGACCGTGTGCATGATATTCTTGAGCTTGTTGACGTACGTCTCAGCGGCGGTGGTATCGTCGACCTCGAGGTAGTTGCGGGCAATGCGGACCCAGACGCGGGCCTTGTCGTCGTTTGTGACTTTCCGCTGGGAACCGTCCAGGGGGATCTCGGCCAGAGTCTTTGCGGCGTCGAGGAAGTCCTCGTTGGCCTCGTGGGCGTCGGCGACTAGTTCGCGGACGGCGGCGGCCTGGTCGAGGAAGGAGGAGGGCTGCGTGGCGAGCTGGGCGAGGGTGCGGCCACCGACAGCGATCCAGAGGTCGTCGTTGGAGAGGCCGCGGAGGGCGGTGACGAAGGAAGCGAGGAGGGCGCGGGTGGAGACGATGCCGAGCGAGGCGGCGAAGAAGGCGTCGAGCACGGCGTTGAGATCGTCGGCTGCTGTCTGCGGAGACGAGAGGGATTTGATGTCGGCCAGGATGGCGTCGTAGGCGGCCGCCTTGTCACCCGACGCCGACTCGGCCTGCGCGAGACGCTGGGCGACCTTCTCCGAGGGCGCCATAGTTCTTGCAGTATTTGGCAGTTATCGTTTGAAGCTTCTGGAGATCGCGGGGTCGTTCGTGAGGTTCGGGTATGTCGCGGAGCGGGAGGAGCTGACACTGGAGCTTGGAAGGTTGTCATTGGGGTTAGGCGTCAGGTAGGTACTAGCATGGTGGGGTAGAGGGGCCTGGAAGGATGCAGGGGCCACGGTCAACGCCGGAATGTGCTTGGCTGGTAGGTACCTACCTTGGCGGCTCCGATTGGCCTTGACCGAGATGTAAGTCGCAGGCACTGAAATACCACATAGTTGAATTGCTCGTATTTCCCGACAAAAGAGAGAGACAATTCGCAGAATTTCATAGCCTTGCTATCACCACCTTTCTTTAATATGCTGAAATGAGCAGTTGTCGTCAACCGAAGTGACCATAAACCGGCCCTACGAATAGGACCCAGACTGCATCGGGGTTTGGAAAAGTGTTGCTATCCGAGAAGTGCTTTTGACTATCCGGGAGATAACCCATTTTTTGGCCCATTATTATACATCCTTCCATTTACACTCGTTGCACTGGCTAAGGTTAAACCCTGGACGACAACAACGACGACAGTGATGATAATGATAACGATAATAACAGTAATAAGCCTATAAAACTTATAAAGCCTGAGTTGCATTGTGACAGAATAACCGATCAAATGACTTGTTAGAAAAGGAAAGAAAAAAGTGAGTTACCTCCCAAATAGCCAAAAAGTACACCCTGGAAAGCAAAACTCATTTGAAAACAATCGACGCAAAATACATGACCTGTGCCCAGAACCTTGTTGTTTAGCTATACAGGCCGTGCCTGCCATAACAAGTGGAGGACAAGAATACAAGATTATCTCCTAGACAAAGTGCCATGTTGTAAAACTCGCATCAGCCTCCAGAGATCGCGTCATGCAGCACTTCGAAAAGTGGCGAAGAGTTTTATATGTAGAACGACGAGACACTAATAAAGGAGGAGAATAAACAGGTCGTGGACTTGATAGGTAAAGGCTCAATCAACATTGGTGTTGTTAATTAACTGGAAACCTCAGGTGAAAGCCTATCTGCTTGAGATCGCTAGTTACATCAACTCCATACCCAGGCATAACATGTTCTTCTCAGGGAAGTACAGGACTATCATTCCCATGCTCATCTTCATTGCCTCGCTAAAATTTCTTCTGCCCACCTCGTTATTTTCTTCTTTGTGGTTACTATGTCTTAAAGTTCCAGAACTATGAATGTCGTTCAACGCTGCTTGAACATAAAGGACGGCATGGCCACTGTGTCCAGGCTTAATCCCATCGGAGGCTGGTCGGTATCATAGGTGACCCGTGGGCGTCGACGAAGGAGCTGCTTGAGAGTTCCCAGCTGCCCCGCCGAGTTCACTAAACATCCTGGGAGTCCTGCGCATTCACAATAATTTTCTCTGGATGATATGGCCCACAATCATCCCTGTCAAAGGTTTCCGTGAGCCGTTTTCCCAGCTTGTCCTCATCCCAGTCGACATGAAACCGTCCCTTGAGAGGGCTCAGCGAGCCGATGGTGAATATGGTGTGTGGGTGAGGCGGATTCGGTAACGAAGTGTAGCGTCTCCGGCCGTCAGGGTGCTTCGGTAAGGTTACGAAGCGACTGGATTTTTCAATCAGTCGGTGCTGCAACCTGTCCACACGAGGCGTGGGAAAAATTGGAGGGTTGTACCTCAGGTGAAGTTATTGTTCGTGGAGGGAGAGCATAAGTTATTTGTTTGCCTCACTTGATTCCTTGTGTCGGTGGCCGTCAGGCTGGATTTATTACACACTACACATGTGGCGTCTACCTATTTCTATTTTTCATTACAGTCTCTCGAGTTCTGTCTTTCTCAGTTCGACCTCTGTTCACTGATCTCTTTATTGCGGAGTCGGGCGCTTTACCTGTCAAACCTCAGCAAGGCAGTTACATCTACAAAGACATCTAATGAGCCCTGGCCGCGAACAAGACATCATAATGATCGAAGGCCTATTTGGTTTCCAATCAAACCACTCTCTGGCAAATGCGTCGCATACTTAGCCAACCCGATGCCTCCGGACGGGTAGCGGGGTGTTAGTATTATGTACTCAGCCGGTGTACCAAACGTCTCTCAAGAGACTACATGGAGAAACGTCAACTTTCGCAACATCATTCTGCCTCCAAATCCCTTACCATTCCACGGCGGGCACTAAGAAACCACCTTTCCTGGTCATTTTCTGACGCTTGGGGCTGGGATTGCCAGGCATTGGACTCATTCGCATCGAACTTGATAGCATTTCGGCGTTCGTTCGAGTACCCTCACAAGCGAGGTTTCCGGACGATGCCTTCGGGGAGTAACCAGCATGAACTGGTTTGAAGCTGCCTTGATTTGCCGTCGAACACCCTGATAACAGTTGACAGGCCTATCTCGAGACACATTCGAATGCCTGGTATGAAGTCGTAAACCTCGCTCAGGAGACTAAAGTGTTACTGAACTGGCGATGCTACTAACCCTCCTCTGCCCTCAAAGGTCATTAACCAGAGGCGAGGACCGCAAGCTTTCAAATGGGCCTGGTAGCGAGGCTGGGTACAGGATATTTTAGATGCCGTTCAAATGTGACATCTGCAATGAAGGGTACTCCTCAGAAGCGGCTGTCCTGTATGTGAGAGATGAGCGCAGTCGAGAGGAGAGAAAACCTGGCGACTGAGGACGTTCGGTGCTGGGTAAACTTGGCTTGAGCTTCCCTTCCCGTCTTAGTACTTCAAAACCATACTTTGTCGTCAGGGCAGTTAGTCAGCTTGGGAGCAGGCTTCTGGATTGCATGTCTGCATCTAGACGGATATTATGCATCGAATGTTTCCCGCTGAGATCACAGCTACGTCGGCGCCCTACTTTGACATCTCGACCCTGAATAGTTCGGTGAACAATCGGAGTCTGGAGGCTGGCATTGACCAAGTTTGGACAATTTTCAAGTGGTGGAGGCTCGTTCCAGACAATCGGAATTTTTTGCCAAACACGACTCGACTCGGTCCCGACTTGTCAATTTTGACCGCTGGCCCAATGACAGGGGGGAGGGGATTGGATAAAGTTGTGCAAACACTAAGTTATGAAGGGGTCCGGGTATCTTGCAACATCGGCCCACCATCGGCTGATGATGACGAGCGAACCCTTCAAGCCCAAATGTACACTTTTTCTCTCTCTTCCCTCCTCTACAAGAAATAATGATGCCCTTTTCACAATAATTCCTCCATATCTTCTACTAGTGCTGCAAGACGATCGTCTTTCCTGGTTCCCAGTTGTTCAAGCTCTCCTGGATGTTGACCCAGTACCTCAGTTTGACCGCCTCGCGCTTCGCCGTATCGATATCATCGTGCCGGAAGGCCTCCTCCAGCACCTCCTCGCTCTGACGTATCCGTCCGTCGTTGGCCTCGCGTTGTGCCTCGAGCTCGCTCTCTTCTGACGCCTCCTCGATTTCCTCGCGCGCCTCGAGCACAACCATCAGCAGCTCCGGGTCCTCAACCTTGAGCGTCTCGTCGTTGGCAACGTCGACGCCCTGAAGTTGGAGCAGGTACTGCGCCCGCAGCAACGGGTTCGAGACTGTCTTGTACGCTTCGTTGATGCGTGCCGATGTCGCCTCCGCCCGGGCCTTGAGCTCTGCCGGGTGCATGTCTGGGTGCGCCTTGGCTTGCAACCGAAGGAACTCGCGCCGCAGCGCGCGCTGGTCGACGGGGAAGTGACCCTTGGGTGGCGGGCCGTCGGGGAGCGTGATGGGGAAGAAGTCGTAGTGCGTCACAGGGGGTTTGCTGCTGCTGCTCTCCTGTGTCGCTGGCGGTTGTTCGCTAGACGGCGTCGTCGCCGGTCTGGAGAAGGATGCGGTTCCTGACATCCACCGTACGTGGTTCGGGCTGCTTGACGCTTCTGTAGCCCATCGTGCATGGCGTGCAGCCGGTAAAGTGCTTGCGATCGCCCCCATTCCGGATAGCCGGGACATCGTCGCCTGTCGCCGGCACCTCGCGCAGAGACGAGAAATGTCCCGCGCGCTCGTGGTGATTGAACCTCGCATTCTTGCAGTGATCTCTAGGTGTCTGAACGCAAAGCTCGCAAAGAAACAGTCCAAACCTAGCTAGTGTTTGGTTGCCGTCGAGATGTCGCGATTGAAAAAGCTGTTTGCTAAGAATTACGAAATTTGCGACGCTCAGGGCGAATGGATGACGTCCCCGTAAATCAATGCCGCGCCAAAGCGAAGCGAAGCAGTCTAACGCCGAGAGCCGCTGATAAGTCCGAAGTCGGGGGAGGTCGGGGTTTTCGCGGGCTCGCGGCATTCTTTCCACGGTGGGCCCAGGCTACATGCAGTATCCACAGCGCTTGACCAAAAGGTGCGCTGTGATTCGACAGCTGACAGGTTCGCTCTCCCGGAGCTGCTGCCCCAACCCCAGATCAACCCCCACGGGCCTGCTGTCTGAGCCAGACGTACGGGGTAATTCCCGCCGAATGATTGGCGACTTATTACGATGATGTGCCCGCCTGGTCAGTTGTTGAGATCCTCCCAGTTTTGCGAAGCTGACCAGAGCCTGCGAAACTGCTGACACGATGTCCAAGGTATTTACTGCTGGAGAAGGTCAGTCGAGGTCCTCGTAGCCCTGTTCAACTCGATCCATTGCTAACGCGACCCGCAGTGGCCAAGCACAACACGCCCGAGAGCTGCTGGGTGGTGCTCTACGGCAAGGTGTACGATGTGACCGACTTCCTCCCTTCCCACCCGGGCGGCTCCAAGATCATTGTGAAGCTGTCCGGAAAAGATGCGACAGACGAGTACGACCCCATCCACCCGCCCGGTATCCTCGAAGAGAACCTCAAGCCCGAGGCCTGCCTCGGCACGATAGACCCGGAGTCCCTGGCTCTGCTACAACCCGCCCCGGCGAAGGCACAAGACGAGAAGCCCAAGGAGGGACCGCCTCGTCTGGAGACGCTGCTGAACATCGAAGAGATCGAGGAGGCTGCTACGAAGCAGATCCCCAAGAAGGCATGGGCATACTACTTCTCAGCTAGTGACGACCTGTGGACGAAGAGCAACAACAACAAGGCGTACAGGCAGATTCTTCTGCGGCCGCGCGTCTTTGTTGACTGTACTCAAGTTGATACCTCAACAACACTCCTTGGTCATAACCTAGGAATCCCGCTGTTTGTGGCCCCCGCTGCTATGGCAAGACTGGCACACCCAGATGGTGAGCGCGGCATTGCGAGAGCGGCATCCAAGTTCAACGCGATGCAGTGCGTGTCAAACAATGCGTCGATGACGCCGGAGCAGATTGTTGAGGGCGCCCTCCCAGGCCAGATCTTTGGCTGGCAACTCTATGTCCAGAATGACCGGGCCAAGAGCGAGGCCATGTTGAAGCGCATCAATGCCATGAAGGACCACTACAAGTACATCTGCCTGACTCTGGATGCCCCCTGGCCAGGCAAGCGTGAGCTTGATGAGAAGCAGCAGTTTGAGGGCGCATTCGAGGTCGAGTCAGAGTCAAACTCCAAGGAACAGGAGGCGAAGCGACCAGGCGGTGGTGGTGTTGGACAGCAGTTGTTCTTCGGCACGGCGGCTGACTTGACGTGGAAGACGACAGTGCCATGGCTGGCGCAGCACACCGACCTGCCCATCGTGCTGAAGGGACTGCAGACCCACGAGGATGCTTACCTGGCGGCCAAGTACGCGCCGCAAGTGAAGGCCATCATCCTTTCGAACCACGGCGGCCGCGCTCTCGACACGGCCCCGCCCGCGGTTCACACGCTGCTGGAGATCCGCAAGTACTGCCCCGAGGTCTTTGACAAGATCGAGGTCTGGGTCGACGGCGGCATCAAGCGTGGAACGGACGTTGTCAAGGCCCTCTGCTTGGGTGCGAAGGCTGTTGGCATTGGTCGTGCCGCGCTGTTTGGTCTCGGCGCTGGAGGTCAAGCCGGCGTGGAGAGGACGTTCGAGAGTAAGTGTTGCCCGGAGAATGTGTCGTCGTTGACGAGTCGCTAACTTTTGCCTAGTCCTGAAGGCCGAGATGGAGACATGCATGAGGCTGCTTGGCGTAAAGAGCGTCAGCGAACTGGGGCCCAAATTCGTAAGTGACACCACCACAACCCAATCCCAAGACTCCAATGAGACGTCGGATGCTGATAGATGCCGCAGATCAACACGCGCCAGGTGGAGCGGGACATTTACGACGGTGAGTCTGGACTCGAGAATAAGGTTAGCCTGTGGGTGAAGTCGAAGCTGTAAAGCGGGCACCTCCCGAGCTGGACCAGCTGAGCAGAGGCTGGTCGAACGGCAGAGTCAGAAGAGGGGGTAAATTGGGCGGAAGCATCATTTTGCCCACCATCCCAAGCGGCTGCATTGAGCCGCTTACTTCACAATTGTGGAATGGTCTTTGCTCGATCCAGGGCGGGGCTAGATCTTGACGATCTGAGATGGGGAAAGAGAACACAAAGATGGAGGGTGGTCGCGGAATTCTAGGTTGGGGCCAGGCATACGACAGCATTGTAATCCCGCTCGCTTGCTCAGTCTGGGCGGGTTATGTAGAGTCATACATGAGTGTAGAATGTGTAGAAAGTTATGTATTTCGCAATTTAGGCACCGGATGCCAGTCATTGTCACTCATTGTCATCTCGTCACTGGCCGATTTGACGTTTGAAACAAAACCCTTGAAGGGCATCGTCTCTGTGCCCGATCCGACGACGTCGCTGTCATTCGTTGATCCGAGCACCCCCATCCGGCTCATGCAATAACGTCCCGGCGTGGTGGGTTGTGTGCCACAATTCCCGGTCAGCGAACGTCAGGCGGTGCGGCAGCTTGAGACGGAATTACGTCTTTGGAGTCTCTGATAGGCCGGGGATCGCAGTTAGAGGACCGGTGGGATCGTGGAGAAGTCGCGTGAGAACTCTGAACCTTGGGCTAGGATGCCGCGAGGTCCTTTTGCGGCATAAGACGAGGCGAAAGGATCCATAGCCCTCTTACGCTCTCACTGGCGTGCCTGTCTTATTGGGCGAACTCGGCTGGTCGGATCGCGGGGTTCCAGCCATACAGAGTTTTCTTTATGACGGGGTGTTTTGATGGGGAAGCGAATAAGGCGATGTTTTCATTCCCTTGCCCTCCCCAACGTAACACTAGCCGTTGACCGATCGAGTCAGCCCGGCCCACTTGGGCAAGAAGCTTGATCAAGGGCACAGGGATGATGGGGAGGCCTTTCGTGGTACACCGTACGACAAAGGGGATGGATGAAGCGACTGAGGTAGAAAACTCAAAATATTACGGCACAGACGAGAAAGACGTAAGATGTCGAAATGTGTGTGACATCGAGTGACAGCGTCCCAGGAGTTTGTTGCAATGCAAAAAGAAAGCGCACGGCGCGATGGGCAGCTTCAGCTCCACTGGAAAAGGTATCGTTGGTCGCTGTTGGTGTGTGATTCCGGTGGATATGTGCAGCAAGGCTCCGCAATGGCTCCAGCTCTCTCCAGGTCCAGGTTCAGTGTCGGCTCAGGGCGCCGTGGCACCTGCCCGCCCTGTACCTCTGTACGGCGGTACGCTGTACCCTCCTCCACGTCCGCCGGCCCGCCCAGGGGCCCCCGTGCTAGAAAAGGGCCCCCGCTCCCCACCTGGATAAGCACCCGAGCGTCCAGACTGGGGGAGATGCAGGGGTGCGGGGGAACACGACGGCCGACTTCAATATCGGCTGCCCTCGCCGGCCTACGACCTGCAGCGAGCGCCTTCCAGTTCCTCACTTTTAGTGGGCGCTCGTGTAAAAAAAGGTCCCCTCCTGCTCACTCTCGCCAGTATTGTCGTCGCCGTTGGTTCCCTCGCCTTCGACGCACATCATTGGCCTCCTGCGTCAAATCTCCGAGCCAATTCGTCGTGGCCAGCCAATCCCGGCTCGTCCTCAGCCCATCTTGGCCGTTTGCCACTATACGACGGATCTCGGATTCTCTGAGAATTTTCAGTCTTGTGATGCAAATTTGTACTACTTGCAGTGCCGTACCTCACCGTCGTGTCTAGCCAAGACACGGAGCGTTCTCAGAAGGCCAGGCGGCAAACCCCAGGAACACAGAGCCTGGGATGCCCATTGGTCTCTAGGCTGAGCTTAAGGGGCTCGCCGGTGGCTTACGGCGGCCGGGCGAGCAGAATGAACGCCCTCAGCCTCAGGGCCGTGATGCTTTGATTGGGCAGGCGAGGGTTCTCTCTCCGACGCTAGAAGCCCGCGGCAGTGGCCTAGTGGCTGGTGGGCGACCTGCCGGGGCTCCAACGTCCACTGGTTTGCTCGCCGCCACGATGAAGCTTGTCTCAGCGAAAAGAACCGCCGCCTTTTGACCGTTTCTTTCTTCGTCTTCCACCGGCCAGATTGACCCAGCAGCTCCCAAGCCAGCCAGTCAGCCTATCACCATTGCCAACAACGTCCTCATCATGATTGCCACGGGCCTCCCGCGCCCACGGCTCCCTCGTAACGAGTAACCAGTCCCCCCCTGCAAGATTGGCGGGCAAGCCACCAGGCCCGTATATTGTGTCGTAGACGCAAACCACCACACACGAGATCACTTTCATATGCTCCAGACCCGCGCAATGTTGTTCACAAGATGCCGAGGGACCGCCAGCCGGTGGCCCAGCAGGATTGCAACACTGGGTGTTGGCGGGCAAGGGGAGACCCCAGCCGCTCCTCGACACAATGCGGGGCAACCGCTTGGAGATGGTGTCGAGCTTGTTCTCGGCATGCCACCCAGTCTGGCAACGCTGCTCCGGGCTGCCCTTGCAAGTAGCACATCCCCTCCTCGACGACGGCGCAGATTCGGACGTCAAATTTGTGACCTGACAGCTTTTTCCTCTGGATATAGTCACGCCCTGCCATCTGACTGGTCGATCCCGTCTCCTTGTCACGCAGTTGGGCTAGGTATCCGTTCGATAGACACACATTACATCCGCACTACGCTAGGAACGCTTCCCTACCTTGTCTTCCACACGGCGAGCCACCGCGGGCACACACACAATGTGTACACTCGCCCGGGTACCTCGACGCAATCCAACTTTAGACTACCCTGCCTTCCTGCCGAGTCGGGGTGTGCGTTGGGTCGAATGGGTCGAGGGAAGGGGAAGGGTTACATGCCTGATGTGGACGTGTGAAGATCTCTCTTGAGCTATCGCTACCGTGTGATGCTTGAGGGGTGCCTATTATTCCCCGACATCCCCAGCTTTTACCCCAGAGAGCACCTCCTGATCCTCTTACTTAAACTCACTCGGTCCCACTCGTGAACTCCGTTTGTTGTTCCATTGATTCACATCGCTGAGCTGCCACTGAGACGTTCAAGCGGACAGCTCTCTACTAACAAACCACACACACCGGAGCTCTGCGGAACCGAACACGAATTCCACAGCTATCGAGTCACACGAATATTCCAATTCAGGCAAGATGAGAGACAAGCACGATATCGATCACTCCGAGGACGCCGTCAATGGCGTGTCTTCTGGACGCGGCAAAAGGAAGTCTTGCATGAGACACTGCGCGAAGTTCTGGTGGATATATCTAATTGGTTTTATCTGTGCCGTCGTTCTCATTGTTTGCTTAATGTAAGTACAACGGTTACTCACACACCCACTCTCACACGAGCTTGAGTCTAACACATTACGCAGCATTTTCGTGGCTGTTCCCAAGATCGCTCAGAAGAAGCTCGACGAGGCCGAGCTCATTGTCGATGGACTCAGCCTGTCCAACACGCAATCCAACTCCTACATCATGGGCATAAACTCGACTCTGAAGTCAGACGGCCATGTCAAGGCCACGATCGACGGCTTCGAAGGCGTCATGTACCTGGAGGACCTGGAACCGCACACGCCCTTCGTGAACATCAACTTCCCCGAGACGAAGTCCGTCAAGCTGCAGACCGTGAACATCAGCCAGCACATCGACATCAAGGACATGGCGGCATGGACGACATTCAACACCTGGTTTCAGAATAACGAGACCCTGAAAGTCACCGTCACGGGAGACACGCACGTCAAGGTCTCCGGCATCAGCAGGAAATATGGTGTCAAATTTAGAAACACTGTCTTGCTGAAAGGTACGTCCAAACCTACCGCGATAGATCGTGTTGCTTTCCGAGGTATTAACATGGTCAGGTCTCAACGGCTTCAAGGGTCTCAACGTCACCGACAACACCATCTCCCTCACCCCCGACGCTAGGGGAGACAACTTCCACGGCCACGTGACAATTCCCAACCCTTCCGTTCTCACCTTCGAAGTTGTGAGTATATGAGAAGACTTCTCGCTCTTGACCGGTACTGATACGCAGTTTCGCAGGGAAACACTTCCTTCTCCAACCTCCTCAACAAGACAGAGATCGGTACCGTCTATCTCGACAATCTGATCCTCCGCCCGGGCGACAACAACATCACAATGCGCGCCAACATCTCCCAAGCGCCCGTCCTGGCCGCCCTGGGTAAGCCTCCCGCCTGCTCGAACGGCGGCATCATCTCCTTCGGGCTCCGCGGCAAGGATGTCGTCAACGGCGGCCAGAGGATTTCGTACTTTGCCGATGCGCTTGCGTCCGCCGAGACCCCGACCGACATCAACGTCGGCGCGTCGTTGAAGAAGACGCTCAACTACACCGTCTCCTGCAACAGCTTGTAAAAACTCTGGGCGCAGAGCCCTTCGGGTAGAGGATCGGGGATGGGGGAACCTCACGCACAGCCGTGACGAGTTCAGGAGGCAAGGGGTTCTTATTGCAGGTGCGATTTTAATGAATGTTTGCTTCAGGGGGCTGTGATGGAGCTAGCAAGGAGCGTTGCGTGGGAGACGTTTTTGGGATACCTCGGCCTCCATTAATTGCACGTATCGATCGATATAGCGAAGCTGGATGCTTCTGCTGCGAAGCAGTTGAATCATGATACCTTGTTACCAAATATTGGCTAATGTCTGTGGAATATGGGGCCGGAGTTCATCTACTCGTCGAGGACGTCTTCTATGGAGAGTGAAATGGCTTTGACCACATACGGGAGTCAGGGGCAAAGTCAACACCAAAACTGAGAATCGCGACTGAGAACACCGTGATGCCAGCAGTTTGGTTCAGATTCGCCCTCCCTTTTCGACGTCATAAAGCTACCCCTGCAACCTGCTATCGTTCAACATGACGCATATTTCGTCAGCTGTCGTCCAAAACCTCTCTTCGGTCCGTGTCCCAGAAGTCTCCTATCTGACGACACAAATGACGGTGCACACCCATATACACACCCCAGCTCACGGATGCCATCGTCCTCAGGGGTCTCATCGTGGCATCGTCGTTCACTCTCCCGCTCCCCCATCAGACGTTCAGGGCGAACCAGCACTGATGTCCATCCCGCCCACATGTAAGGCCAACAGTAACGCGCGCCTCGGCCCAAGACACCTGAGACGTCTGCGGAATACCTTGCTCTTCGCCCCACGCGCGGCAAAGCGGACCATGTAACCCAACGGCTTCCTGCCCTGACGCACCAGAGGGTGCTCTCGGTTCCGGATACAGCCCCGTCAAGCGCCCGCTTTTCGCTTTACCGCGCGAGAGAGGCCCCCCTGCTCGGACGAAGCCGCCGCGGCGTTCTCGCTCCCGGGAGGGGCGACATCGGCGGCGGCCGGCACGAACTCGACTGGCCCGCCGGCCTTCCTCAGCCCTGCGCGCTCGGCGCGGACGCGCTCCTGGCTCTGACGCAAAGCGCTCCTGGTCGCCCATCCTGGTAAGCTTGCCTCCGAGGTCGGGTCCCACACGTCCGGGGGGAGAGTAGTGGCGTAGCCGGCTCGGCCTTCGAGGTCGACGAAGCCCATGAGTTTGTCCGTCAGGCTCGGGTTGCGTAACGCGGCGGACTGAGCGAGCTTGGCGTTGAAGTGCACACCCTTCTTCTTGAGGTTGAGGAACTGGGTGAACTTTGCGGTCAGGGCCGGAGGGGGCGACCCGGGAGGGGAGGGTGGGATATCGAGGTTCGGGACCGGGGGCAGGGTCAGGTCGCGGAGAAGGGCGCGGGAGGCTGTGTAGGGCGAGGGCGGGCGCTGGCCATCCAGATCGTCGTCTTGCGAGGACGGACCCTGGGGTAGTTGGGCTTCCATGGGTGGCAGGGCTGGGCCTAGAGGGACTGAGTGCTGCTGGATTGGGCCGATCGTGATGGCGTCTGTTGTGGGTTGGGGCTCTTCAGTCACATCTTTTGGTGGCAGTTGTTGTGATGGTGGCGGTTTGACATCATCTGGAGGGATCGTCAGTATAAGGTTGTGGGGAAGCGTGCGGCTCAATAGATCACGGTTTCTTACTTGAATCGGGTTGATGTGTGGGAAGTGTGACCGTCTTGGGAGTTTCAGTCTACATCTGTCGAGTTAGTGAACTGTTGTGCCGATGAGAGGGTTGGGTGAGTGAGTGGCGGCACCTTCTCAGGGACGGTTTCTTGAACTTCATCATCCTCATCACTGCTGGCGTATCCGACAAGGCCAGCCATGGTTTTAGCTCAGATATTTTAGACGATCGTTCAGTTGTTGGTTGAATTGGGTCAAGGGGACTTTGAACGTGAAATGGAGCGAATCATTGGCTGTAGGTGAAGAAGCCCAGTATCAGAGCACGCCACAAATCTCGGGTTCAGAAAGGCCCATTACCCCTGTGCCTCCCAGCCTAAATCACTGTCACTAGACGGAAGGGGCAGGGGCCTGACTTTGCTGGGCAGAGTTAGAGACAGAAGTGATGGTGATTGATTATTTAACGTCAAGATGAATCTCTGGAACAGTGGTCCGTGCCCATGCGCGGCTAAAATTCGGTGGGTCTCACCTTAGTTGGCAGTCCACGTCGCGACCTTTTCCCGCCCCTCACCTCAAACTTCTACTAGCTGCATGCCCGTCCTCAGCTAAATCGCTGTCGCATCTCGACTGACGCCTTGTTTTACATACAAACACCATCTTTGCCCCGCCGGAGCTGCCAGCTCCTACAACGGTGACACCCTCGAGAAGAAAAAGTAGCTCTCACCAACGTAGTGTCTTGCCGAGAGTTCGAGACCTACAACATGGCTCGGACCAGGGACTCGCGCTCACCATCGCCTGCAGGAAGCCAATACAACGCGAGACGCCGCAAAGACGATGACAGGGACAGGCGCGACCGGGATCGCCGCGATGACGGCAGGGACTATCGTCGTCGCTCGCGATCCAGGAGCCCTGGCGACGTGAGAAGCCATTACCAATCTGGGAGACGCGACGGGGAGCATTCTGACAGATATCACGAGCAGCGCCGATACCGAGATCGCGACCGTGATCGCGACTCCTACCGCCGCCGGGACCGCTCCATAGACCGACGAGACGATGACTCATACCGCGGAGGCCGACGGGAGAACGACCGCCATAGGGAGCGCAGGAGGTCTCGTGACAGATTCGCCGACCGTAATCGGTCCCCTGACAGACGGCGACACCGCGACGGCGAACGGGACCACCGTCCCCGGCGTGATGACTCTAGAGACAGAGCGCGGGCGAGGCGTGAGGGGACCGCGGACTCTCATCCCCGCAGTAGGCGTGATGACAGCCGCTCGCGCGGTGCGGCGCCTCCAGAGAACACCAGTGTTGCCGGTAACGAGGTACGAAATAATTCTTCAAGTCATGGGGTGTTCATCACTAATTTAAGCTCGCAGGCTGCTAAGCCCAAGCCTACCCCAACGCAGACCGAAGCTGACAAGAAGGCCGAGCGACTCGCCAGGCTCGAGGCATGGAAGAAGAGCAGGGAGACCAAGGCAAATAAAGAGAATGAGGTTAATCCAAGCCAGACTAGGAATCTCCTCGCAGAGATGGACAAGAAGTCCGTGCCTTCCCCGGCTGCCGCATCCCCCGCAGTAGTGTCCCCAGCCGTTGCGTCGCCCGGATCTGCGTCGCCAGCTCCGACCCAGTCCCCTTCCGGAGCCGCATCGCCGGCTGTGCCTTATGCGGGCAAGTTTGATCCCAAGGCGATTGCGAAAAAGTCTGCGGCTTCACACAAGCACGGCGGCTCGAACGGCGTCTTGGGTTCGCTTGAGGTCCGCCCTGAAAGGTCGACTGCCGCTGTCACGCAAACGACGAAAGGTAAGCCACTCCTGCGCGCCGCCAAGGATGTCTATGCTCACATAGACCTCGCAGCTTCTGCACTACCTGCCAACCGAGGAAACCTGAGCGGCTTCGGATTCCACAAGCAGACGGCAGACAGCGACAAGCTTCCGAGCAAGCGCAAACTCGATCTCGACGAGGAGGAGGGAACGAAGAGGAAACTCACGAAGTTGCCCGCACTTCCCCTCGAAGCTGATGACACCCCCTATGCTGATCAAGACGAGGACGACGAGTCTGATGGCGGAAACTTTGCCGAGACTGAGGAAGAAGCGATCGCAGCCGCCCGTGCGGCTCATGAACGGCGCGAAAGAGAGATGCAAGAATCTCAAGACGAAAAGCCTGACGTCGCCATGGACGAGGCCCCTGCGCAAATTAACGGTACCACCGAGGAAACAGCGGATAAGACGAACGGTACTGTCACGGAGAACTCTACGGATAAGATGGACGTAGAGGACGAAGAAGACGTGGATCCCTTGGATGCCTTCATGTCCGACTTGCAAGACACTAAAGCCAAACTCGCGGTTCCCAAGGCAAGTACATCGAAGAAGGCCCAGGAGCCAGAAGCGTACTTCAGTGACGATGACTACGCCTTCAAGGCAGAAGACAAGGACGCCAATGCCATCCTCGCCATGGCAGCCAAGCGCAAGAAGAAGGATATCCCCACCGTCGACTACAGCAAGCTCGATCTGCAGCCCATTCGCAAGAACTTCTGGGTCGAACCAGCAGAACTCGCCGCCTTGACCGAGGCTGAAGCCAACGAGCTGCGTTTGGAGCTGGACGGCATCAAGGTTTCCGGAAAGGACGTGCCCAAGCCTGTCCAAAAATGGGCTCAGTGCGGTCTGACACGGCAAACGCTCGACGTCGTCGCCGACTTGGGTTACGAAAAACCGACATCGATCCAGATGCAGGCCTTGCCGGTTATCATGTCTGGTCGCGATGTCGTTGGTGTAGCCAAGACTGGTTCTGGTAAAACGGTTGCGTTCCTCCTCCCAATGTTCCGACACATCATGGACCAGCCGCCCATTAGGGACACCGATGGGCCCATCGGCCTCATCATGACGCCTACTCGCGAACTGGCAGTTCAGATTCATCGCGACTGCAAACCTTTCTTGAAATCCATGGGCCTGCGGGCAGTCTGTGCCTACGGTGGAGCGCCTATTAGAGACCAAATCGCCGAGCTCAAGCGTGGGGCCGAAATCATCGTCTGCACTCCCGGCCGCATGATTGACCTGTTGGCGGCTAATCAGGGTCGCGTCACGAACTTGCGCAGAGTCACATACGTCGTTCTGGACGAGGCTGACCGCATGTTTGACATGGGATTCGAGCCCCAAGTCATGAAGATCTTTGCCAACATGCGACCTGACAGGCAAACCATCTTGTTCTCGGCAACAATGCCCCGTATTATCGATTCCTTGACCAAGAAGGTGCTCAAGTCCCCAGTTGAGATTACCGTCGGAGGCCGCAGTGTCGTTGCGTCAGACATCACACAACAGGTCGAGGTCATTCCCGAAGACGCAAAGTTCGTCCATCTCCTAGGACTCCTTGGTGAGCTTTACGACGAGGATGAGGATGCCCGTACTCTTATCTTCGTCGAACGCCAAGAGAAGGCAGACGACTTGCTCAAGGAGCTCATGGTCAAGGGCTATCCTTGCATGTCTATTCACGGTGGTAAAGATCAGATTGACCGAGACTCCACCATTGCTGATTTCAAAAAGGGCATTGTGCCTATTCTCATTGCTACTTCAGTCGCTGCCCGAGGTCTTGACGTCAAGCAGCTCAAGCTGGTTGTCAACTACGACGCCCCTAACCATCTCGAAGACTATGTCCATCGTGCTGGGCGAACCGGCAGAGCAGGTAACAAGGGCACTGCTGTGACCTACATCACTGAAGAGCAGGAGAACTGCGCGACGGGCATCGCCAAGGCGCTCGAGCAGAGTGGCCAGCCTGTACCTGAGCGTCTCAATGAGATGCGCAAAGCCCACAAGGAGAAGGTTAAGGCCGGCAAAGCCAAGGATACCTCCGGATTTGGCGGAAAGGGTCTGGACCGGCTCGATGCCGAGCGAGAGGCGGCGCGTCTTCGCGAGCGCAAGACACACAAAGCCGAGGGTGAAGAGGAAGACGTTAAGGAGGAGAAGACCGAGGAAGACAAAGGCAAGAACGCCGCTTCTGCCATCAAGTCGGCGGTCTCCGCTATCGTATCCCGCGATTCGAGCAAGGCAGAGGGCGACCCCAAGGCCAAGGACGCGCCAGCTGGTGGAGCTGGTGGAAAGCAACCGCTCGACGCAGTCAGCGCCGCCATTAGCGCCATCAACGAGCGTCTTGGCAAGGCTGGACAGCTCCGTTCAGGCCAGCCCATCGACAACAAGGGCCCCGACGCCGGCGCGTACCATGCCACGCTCGAGATCAACGACTTCCCACAGAAGGCCAGGTGGGCCGTCACGAACAGAACCAACGTCGCAAAGATTCTGGAGGCTACCGGCGTCTCTATCACCACCAAGGGAACGTTTTACCCGGCTGGCAAGGAGGTTCCTCCGGGAGCAGACCCCAAGTTGTACATTCTTGTCGAGGGTGACACTGAGGTGGTGGTGGGCGCCGCCATGACCGAACTTACCCGACTCCTTAGCGAGGGAACGGTGGCCGCCGCTGCGGCCGACAGCCGTGCTCCTGCCTCCGGACGTTACAATGTCGTATAAAGCGGCTGGGTGTAGTATTTCTGTGTATTATACTGAGATGAGTTTAACTGTACGGCCGACACCACACCAGTATCCATTTGCTGCCAGTCTCACGGGTATGATTCTGGTCTTCGTCGTGGTTTTCCTTTGGTCCTATTTGTGGTCTCGCCTTATGCGTAAACTCGAGTGTAGGCGCAGGGGGCGCTTAGGCGTATGGAGGTAACGCTCTAAGGCAATAGCAGAGCATCGTAAGGAGTTGGAAATTTGTCCTCGACAGTGTGTGTAGAGTTAATGGGAGCGAAAATCCAGTGTTGTTCGATTACTGTCTAAGCTAACTCGACATGTGAAGTCAACCATTCAAGTTGCGAAGGCGAACTTCCTCCCTTGGACACCGAAAGAAAGGGGGCATGGCTGGCCATGGCTATAGATTCTTGGTCACTAAGCAGGCCATCAGTGTAGATTTAAATGAGCCATTTGACGTGAACCCTGTCTGCTCCTCTCCAAGTGCGCCCTGTAGTATCAAGAAATCAAAAGGTATTACCAAAAAGGATGCTCATCAAGAACGATACTACGCATTCTTGCCTTTACGCAAAGAACCGCCAATCGCCCCTCTGCCGTCTCTTCCGCATCCCTCACCCCCTTCGCCCCACTTCCTCCTTTTTGCTGTTTCGCAGCTAGTTAAAAGTCCTCGCCTCGGCGGCGGCGTCGGCGTCCCGTTGTCTTAGCTGTTGGGCGCTGACGTCTTTCAACAGATCGGTTTGTGTCTGCTTCTTTTGCGCGTTTAGTTGAGAGCCCAGTTTGCCCGTCGACTTGTTTGCAGCTTTTGCCCGGGCCTGTATCAGGGTCACACTTGGGTCAGCATAGTCCTCCTTGTTATCCAGTTCGCGCTCGCGGGCATTTTCCGTCGGGGGGGGCCAGCCCATCAAGGGAGCCCCAAGGGTATCATCCGGGGAGGCCGGATAGGTGACTCACCTCCGCTGCCTCGGCGGCCCTGCGTCGCGCATCGTCCGCGTCGGCATTGGACCGCTCTCCGCCGGAGGCGCCGCTACCGCTGCCGCCGCCCAGCGTCCGCGGAGGACCTCCGACCCTCGCGGGGATGGGCGCGGTCTTGGGCTGCGGCGGGGGCGCGGTGCCGAGGGGGCGACCCGGGGAGGAGAAGTTGTCGTCCCCCTTCTCCTTGCCGCAGACGGAGCCCATTGTGGCGGCGGCGGTCGGCTGCTACTGACACGCGGTACGGGGTCTCTCGGTTGATCGATGCGCTCGGGTGGCGAACGGTTTCGGGAGCGCGATTCAGTGCTAGCGGCCGAATGGACGGAGCAGGTGAAGTCGGCGGATGGGATGGAGGGAGGCTCCGGGAGGGAGGAGGTCGGTGCGGATGTACGTAATTACGGGGTGCGTGCTCGCGCCCGATCGACCAGGGATGCAGGGTTCAGCTAGATAAGGAGTGGTTGATACGAATTGGATCTTGAAGCAGTGTGTAGATATGCGATCTTGGACGATGGGCTATAGGTTTTCTATATAGATGGCTCCGGATGGTGTTTGTAGGCGCACTGTGAGTGTTCGCGAAGTTGAGTGAATCAAGAGCGTCACGAGGGATGAGTCTGGGAAGTACGTCTAGCCCGGGAGAAATACAGAGGGCCGCGTAAGGTAAACCTCGTCTTTCCGACATGAAGCCAAGACTGCGACGTTCAACGACGCCTGCTGCCCGCACCGCCTGCCACACCGGGCGATGGACGCTAGCGCCGCTTAAAGGCGCATCAGCAGGCAAGGATCCCGTGCTGCTGTAGCACCCGTCCGCTTCTCTGCTTGTACCTATCTCTGGGTAGGTACCCGGCGCTGGCCTGTTCCACAGTGGGGGCGGGGTTCATTGGCCCGAAGCCGGTCCTGCTAGTGTCAAAGAAGGTGCTCCGACCTCTCAGAGAAAAGAGGAGGGAGAGAGTTTGAAAAGGGAAAAAAAAAGGCCGTTCGGGCCAATGACCGAAACTCCAATTCCGCAAAGCCACACGCTCTAGCGCTCCCAGACTTAGCAAGTGGGGGGGAATCTGAGTCGCGGAGCAGACGTTGGAATGATGGCTTTGCTTAATAGACTCGCCGGCTCCATCAAGGAAGATTTCTGTTCATGATCTGAGTCGTAAAAAATGACTTCAACCGCGCTCAGTCCTCCCTGTCTCCTCATCGCCGTCCCACTTGAGGAGCCTAGGGGTTGCTGCTGTCGTTGAGGTCACCGTTGTCGCATGCGCTTCCCTTCCTCCAACGGGTGCAATGTGACGTGGGGCTGGTTACCTAGAAGATACCTGACTGACCGCCGTGATACCCCGCGATCTCCCGGTACCGTCTCCGTAGCCCACGCCATTTTTCTTCTTTTCTCTTTCGTAGCTGCCCCTCCCCCTCCTTGATCGGAAGCCGATTTTGCGCGCCTGCCATTGCTCCCACCCACAACGCCTCATCGCGCAAGGCAAAATTTTTGCTTTCCCAGCCTTCTCTAACTCTTCTTCTAAACTCCGTCGTCGTTTTCCTTCCAAAACCTTCTTCCGTCTGACAACAGCTTCGTTTTGTCGAGATTTGTCGTTTTGCGTGAAGGCACCAAAGTCAAGATGTCGGGTCAGAAGATTGCCATCGTCTCCGTCTACAATAAGACGGGCCTGCTGGACCTGGCCAAGGGCCTCAACCAGCAGAATGTCCGCATCCTCGCCTCCGGCGGCACGGCCAAGATGATCCGGGAGTCCGGCTTCCCCGTCGAGTAAGCCCCCTCGCAGCTCTTCACCGAAGCCACCGCGGCCGGACAGTGCTAATTGAGCTTCTTCTTCCTGCTTAGGGATATCTCCGCCATCACCAAGGCCCCCGAGATGCTGGCGGGTCGTGTCAAGACCCTGCACCCCGCCGTCCACGCCGGAATACTGGCGAGAAACCTCGAGTCCGACGAGAAGGACTTGGCCGACCAGAACATCAACAAAGTCGACTATGTCATCTGTAACCTCTACCCCTTCAAGGATACCGTTGCCAAGGTCAACGTTACCGTCCCCGAGGCTGTCGAGGAGATTGATATCGGTGGTGTCACCCTCATCAGAGCCTCGGCCAAGAACCACAGCCGCGTCACCATCCTCAGCGACCCCAACGACTACGCAGAATTCCTCAAGGAGCTGCAGTCGGGCGAGATCACCGAGGCGAGCCGCAACCGTTACGCGCTCAAGGCCTTCGAGCACACTGCCGACTATGATGCCGCCATCTCCGAGTTCTTCCGCAAGCAGTACGCCGCCGACGGCAAGCAGTACATGGCCCTGAGATACGGCGCCAACCCCCACCAAAAGCCCGCTGCTGCCTTCATCAACTCCGGTGAGCTGCCCTACAAGGTTCTCGGTGGATCACCCGGCTACATCAACCTTCTGGATGCCCTCAACAGCTGGCCCCTGGTCAAGGAGCTCAAGCAGGCCCTCGGCAAGCCCGCTGCCGCCAGCTTTAAACACGTCTCCCCTGCCGGTGCTGCCATTGGCACTCCCCTGACCGAGGAGGAGCGCAAAGTCTACTTTGTCAACGACATTGAGGGCATTGAGTCCTCCGCCCTTGCTCAAGCCTATGCTCGTGCCCGCGGCGCCGACCGCATGAGCAGTTTCGGTGACGTGATTGCTCTGAGTGACGTCGTCGATGTTCCCACTGCGAGCATCATCTCCAAGGAGGTCTCTGACGGTGTCATTGCCCCTGGCTACGAGGCTGCAGCCCTCGAGATCCTCAAGAAGAAGAAGGGCGGCAAGTACCTGGTTCTGCAGATCGACCCCGAGTATATTCCCTCCAAGACTGAGACCAGAACCGTTTACGGCGTCACCCTGCAGCAGCACCGTAACGACATCGAGATCTCTCCCAAGTCATTCAACAGAATAATCACCCCCACGGAGTCCGGTCCGCTTTCCGAAGCCGCCCTGCGTGACCTGACTGTTGCCACCATTGCTTTGAAGTACACCCAGAGCAACTCTGTTTGCTACGCCTACAACGGGCAGGTTATCGGTCTGGGTGCGGGTCAGCAGTCCAGGATCCACTGCACTCGTCTTGCCGGCGACAAGGCCGACAACTGGTGGCTCCGGTTCCACCCCCGCGTCCTGGGTATTAAGTGGAAGAAGGGCACCAAGCGCCCGGACAAGAGCAACGCCATTGACCTGCTGGTGAGCGGCGAGCTCCCGAAATCGGGCGCGGAGCGTGAGATGTTTGAGGCTGTCTTTGAAGAGGTCCCGCCCACCTTCACCGACGCCGAGAGGGAGGAGTGGCTCGGAAAGCTGACCAACGTCGCCGTGTCGAGTGATGCCTTTGTGAGTGGAGCTGTTCCCACAACTGCTGCAAACTTTCTGACAAACGTGACTTTAGTTCCCCTTCGTCGACAATGTTTTCCGCGCATCTCGGTCCGGCGTCAAGTACATCGCTGCTCCTGGCGGGAGCCAGAACGACGGCGCCGTGTTCGAGACTGCCGAGAAGCTGGGCATCACCTTCGTTGAGCAGAACATCCGCCTCTTCCATCATTAAGCGTATTGTGTTTCCTAAACTTGGTGTTATGGTGATTTCAACTTGGGAATGAGTTTGGACGGGTTGGGTCCTGAGGAAAAAGTTAGACTCTTTTGATCAAAGTGGCGGCCTGGAAGCCCGCAAATGCCCGAGAACGGACTGCGGGCACTGGAATCAGCAAGTAACCGCGTCGGAAGGGCAATGATATTCAACATATATCCGGAGTATTTGAGGTGTGAGTCAAATTGGGTTTGAGCGTTCGCGACCATGCAGGCGCCCCAAACTCAGCTCATGTCATGTTGTGCAGTCTGCCCCTGTGTTGTGAGTCTTGTATCGGCGGTATCGTTGGGAGTCGTGCAGCATGGCGTGCGCAAATTATGAGTCTTTTTCCGATGTTAAGCTTTTAAATTGACCTGATTTGATCGGCTTGGCGGACTAGGCGATATGTGCAGTTTTCATGGCGCGTAAGGCGACGCGGTAGCCTCGTCGCGACGCAATGAATTGAGGTCGTCGTTGGCGTTTGGGTTTGGAGCGCCACGTGGGGAAAACACGCGGTTGTGACATCTTTTTGTGTTGCCTGGGCTGTGAATCATCATCCCATGATTTGTTTAAAACGCTATAGGCTGTGGCACTGGAACTTTAAGTCTCTTGGTAGAAGCCTCCTTGCGGGGCGGCGTACAAAAGGTGTTGAGACACGTAGGAATTGTGTTTAGATCCCGTCCGGTAAGTATGTGCGCAGTACGTTCACACCTGCACTTCAGCGCGCGACGTGCTCACGTATGCGAACCCTGGATGAGGCGCGACCAATGGGAAGCAGTTCATCTCCTGGGAAAGGTCAAGAGGTGGGCCATCTGCCAACCACAGGCAACCTAGTGACCATTACCTGCTCAAGGTAGGTACGGAAGTGCCTTCCTTACCTGATCCCCTGTGGGGCCCCTCACCCCCACCCCATGTTCAGCCTCTCAGTGCCCAGGATCTCTCTTGAGTCCTTGCGCAGTCGGAAGGCGCTCGTCGAGAGAGGGATGGCGGAGGAAAGAGGCCTAAGTCTGCCTGTCGCCCCATCGCTATTAACTTTCCGAATATCTGGGCCTGTCGACGAGACAGCTTCTCATAGGGGTATATAAGAGGCGGCCAGGTCCCTCTCCCTGACCGTGTTGGCTAAGGAGAGCAGCAGAGGAAGTTCATCGTCTTTGCAACGCATGCACAGAGAGAAGAGGGACAGAAAAAAAACACAACATCAACATCGCTCGCTTGGCCCGTTAGGTAGGTGCTCTGAGATCACAATGCACTTTCTATGCAGTGTTCTGACAGGAGCGGCAGGGATTCCAGTGCTACGCTTGCCAACTAGCCCCTCCGTCGCCAGACTGAGAGACCGCATTTTTGCGCCAAAGGCCATCAAGGTTCTCACCCAGAACCACACCCGAGCATCGCACACCACAACCAGCCCGTCTGCCAAGACAACTGGGCCAGTGGTTCCATTCGTCGTCCTCTTCGCCATTCTTTTCGTCATCCTCCTCGTCGTTCTTTTCGACGTCCTCTTTGACGTCGCAAACCCTCGACCAGTGGCCAGCCGGCGATCCACGAGATCGCGGTTTCCCGATGAGCTACCAATACGGCGGGTGGCAGCCGTATGAGGCGAACATCTTCGGGGCTATTGCCCCCCATCCACATGAAGACGCAGAGTACCACCACGACGAGTTTTGCGCGGATTATCTTCAGGGTCACAAGGATGAGCCACAGCTTTCTGGCCACACAAGAAGCATGAGCGCTGGTGTCATACCAGTGCTGGGCCTCAACCAGAACTTTGCGATGCCATCGCAACCGTCCATGTTACAGGACAGTAACTTTTTCAGCAACAACTTCGTTAACAGCTCCTTTAGCAGCCCCTTGGACAACAACGATGATCACGTGTCACCCAACGAATTCAATGCCGCGCTCGATGCAAACAGTCCCATCGCCAACGACGACGCCGAGTCCATGGCCTGCAGCTCCAACTGCGACGACTGCCCTAGCCGGTGCAGCGAGGGCGGCACCGCCTGTTATGTAGCCGGGTGCGGCGCGGCCTGCACCGAGCCCGACTGTGAGGACAATGCTTCACCTTGCGACGACCCTGACTGTGTTGATAACAACACCGCCGACATCGAAGAAGCCGCTGGAGTGCTTGCATCGTTCCCCCATGATGTCGATACGCACATGCCGGGTATGGCGCCTGCCCAATATTTAACACCCTTCAATGGGATGATCGCGCCAGATCCAATGAGCAACATGATGCCTGACTACAACAACAGCAACAACAACAGCAGCAGCAGCAGCAGCAACAACAACAATGGCACTATGGGCTCGATGGATATGGCGCCGTTCATGCATTTGATGGAACAGCACATCCATCCTATGATAGGATCTGGTCAGCCCTTCTGCGCTCATGAACCCTGCAACTATATTCCTCTGACCTGCCCGTTGCCCTCTATGCGTGCCGAGATGGAACATGGACTTTATTGTCAGGGCGAGGTCCCCTACCCCCAGTGCGGCGTTCAGTTCGGTTCTCCATCGGCTATCATGGAGCATCTTCAGCAGCACAATTGGCCGGCTTACACGGGGTATCTTCAGCAGAACAATTATCTTGAGGATAATGATATTCCCTGTGGCCTACCATCTAGCCAGACACCCGCCTCCACGTCCTCCACTGCCCCGACATCGCCCAACACTGCCGCAGCGGACGTCGATCATAGCACACCGATGAGCGAGGCGACGGAGGCCAGCTCCAACAGGCCGACCAACAAGACGGCGGAATCTATTTGCCAGTGGATTGTGGATGGTGTGCCCTGCAATCAGCAGTGCAGTAACGGCGAGAGCCTCCAGAATCATTTTCGAGAGGTTCATCTCAAATCCATTGTGAAAACGTTTACGCCTGGAAAAGATGTAGGCGGCTTCATATGCCAGTGGGCCAACTGTCGTCGTGAGAAGGAAGACTTTAGTCAAAAGAGCAAGTTGGACCGTCACCTGCAAACACACACAGGATGTAAGAGCTACCCTCTCGTTCTTTTCTGGCCCAAGTTCACTAATAGATTATCCAGTCAAGCCAGTCAAGTGCGACTTATGCGGTACAAACCTCTCAGCAAAGCAATCTCTGGACCAGCACATGCGCACACATACTGGACAAAAGCCGTGGAGATGCACCTTCGAGAACTGCACAATGGCTTTCAAGCAACAGAGCGCTTTGAGTAAGTGGTGGCATGACGCATGGCGTTTATCAAGACTGACAGTTTGTAGCTATGCACACGCGAACTCACACTGGCGAGAAGCCCCTCAAGTGTGAGACGTGTGGCAAGGCGTTTGGGGAGTCGTCGAACTTGTCAAAACATCGGAAGACTCATAACATCAAAGGCAGCTTCATGTGCCCAATTTGCGGCAAGGACTTCCATCGGCAAGACCAACAGCGTCGCCACGTGAAGACTCATGAAAAGAACCAAAAAAATGCCCAGGCATCCGGCTCCAGCGCCGGCCCCTCGCCCCCCCAGCCTATTCGGAAGATGGATCAGAGCCGGATTAAGAAGAGCTCTAAGTAGTCATCTCAGCTGATGGAAGAGCTGATGGGCTTGTTCTTGAAACCGTTTTCAAGGGCCACAATCTTCTTTTACGGCGTTCGACCACCAATGTTATTGCCAACGACTCATGAGATAGATACCTTGGGGGGGTTGTGGATTTCCGGGCTGGCATTCGGCGTTCGGTAAACCAGGCTTCGGTATGGTCATGGCGCAAAGGGTACGCGCAGGTGGTAGATTGGTGTTTTGGGTTGATTCACGGATCAAAAGTAATTTGTAGTTTGAGAGCGTACTTATGGGTCTAGAGACCCATGTCAGAGTGTAGCGACGTCGCAAGTAGCACAACACTTTGAAGTAGCGTCAGCATCCCAGACCCCTCTCGTGTGTGAGTGAAATATATGGCAATTGACTCATCACAGTCTCTCCCCAAGATGCCGACGCGAAGGAGTTGAGGGACTTTGAGCCTGCTGCTGGACCCATATCGCGAGACGTGGTCGCTAGTTTCTACGAAGCTCGATTTGTCATTGTCAGGTTAGACAAGTTGACAAAATAGCACATGATGTTTCGTTTTTCTTGAAGCTAGCACATCTTCATATTCTTGGGTGTTGATGCTCCGTCGTCTTTTCCCCTCCCAGCTCTTCACCGAGCTGCTGGGTGGACAAGCCGGGACAACAAAACGAAAAGGTGATGGGGGAGAGGCGACGGACGGTTCAGAGCAGCCCCAGCATTACTGAGTCTGCTGTGTCTTCCCTTTCCGTGACGACGCCGAGCCGTCCTTTCGAGGGAAGCTTTGGGCAAGCATGGTAACGCCCGAGACACCTCCTTACTCTCTTCTGCTTGCCTGGGGCGGATGGCTTCATGGAAGAGGGGTTTTTGGTGGGATCATCGGGACCGCACTCAAAGAGGTGTGAAGTGGCGTCATGCACGTCGTTTCTGGGCCCGTTCCATGACAGACTTTTTCTTGCGTCCCCACGGAGCGGAAAGGGGGTCGGTCGGTCGACCTTGACGGACGATGGGTCCTGATGGCTTCCGGTGGCGGTTCAGACTTTGTCTCTCCTCTGAACAGGGTTTGAGGTGGCTTTTTGTGTTGCTTTCCTCTTGCGTCTGCGGACGGGTGGAGAGGGCTTGTGAAAGTTGTTGAGAATGGGCTAGGTGATAGGGGTGTATGTCTAGGTGATGGGGGTGGATATTCTTGGTCGTGGCGTGTGAGGGACATCGGGTTGCGGATTGGTTCGCCAAGCTGTTTTGCGGACAGCTTCGCGAACCATCGTCGCGTACTGCGTGGATGCCCTTCCGATTCTGCCGCAAGGGCATGAGGCAGGGCGTGCGGGAGCTTCGGTGACGAGCATCGGTGTATCAACGCCGTGGAAGTCGGACGAGTCTCTGTGTCCAACTTCCCCAAAACACATACTGGCAAGACGAGTCTATGCCCGCCTAGTAGTAGAAAATTACTCGTTGGGAGTTCGTTCCCAGAGGAAATCGCACGTCTCATAAGAATCGATGGGTAAGTTGTATACCACCGCTGGGATTGTTGTGTTGTTGTCGTTTCTTCGTAGATTCGTATGTTACTTGGTGACGAAAGCGGCCTTGCTCGTTGAGGGACACGACATTCCCATGCTGTTGTCGTTGTCGTCGAGAGCGATTCTCTGCCGAGAGAAAAGAAAACCAGTGACGAGGGGGCGTGTTGAAAATCGCTGAACTGCTTCGACAAGGAGAGCCGTTTGAATGCCCCCATTGACGCGAGAATGCTGCTGACGATGGCGGTGGTATTCCAGAGAAAATCACGTCCTAGGACCCAACTTCAGAACCCGAAACCGTGAAAATGAGGGCACATTTCTGATAGCAGAGGGGACTCTTCGTTGCTGTCGTCTCGTCTAAAGGCCGTTGGCGTGGAACTGATGTACGGACCTCGAAACGACGGCAATGGTCCCATTTGAACAAACATGGTGGAGGAAGGAGGCAAGCAGCTCGTCGTGAGTCTCTGTGTGCGCGTCTTTGAAGGGGTTGCTGGCATCTGAAGCTGCTGGCCTGGAAAACACTGGCCTGGTGGTGGATGATGAGCAGCACTATATACCCCGAGCAGCCGTATACGTCCTCCCCTTTTTGAGGACCGTGAAGATCTCATAGGGGCTGCTTCTGTTCTGTACCAGCTATGATGACGGGACGACCTGCTACGTGTCTGATCGAGGCCCGCGAGAGCACCTTTTCGTTTCGTTCACATGCATGTTCTCAAGGTCTGTGAGGGGATAGGCGCCGTTTTCGACCACTCGACCACGCGTCACTCGATTTGGAGGCCCATGAAGGTTGCTGTTCCACGGTTTCGGATCAGAAATGCCTCGAGAAATCGGAGCATACAAAGGGTCGAAATCAAGCGTGCATTGCCTCCCCACCACCTTGTCAATCATATAAGCAGCCGCTATCGTATTCGCCTTCCCTGCCCGACTCGGGATATGTCCTAGGCCGGACTCATTCGTTATTGGCACATCGGCGACGTCGAGAACCCCTTACCAGGTCTGTCGAGGAAGCGAGATCACAAAGATCTCGTTCAATGAGGCTGTCGGTGAGTCCGGGTATTCGCCTTTACGACAGCTTCGACGCTGTCTGTGCAGGTGGCCTTGCACTGCTCGCGGGTCGAATGTCGACCAAGGTAATTAACAATGCAGAGAGAAACCATGAAAAATTCGTAAAAAAAAAGCGATTCAGATCCGGAACTCTTTCTGGGTGAGAGGCGGGGGGCGTTCTGGATCAGAGGCTTGGGATCAAGGTGCACGATGCAGACTGGCCGCCGAGCATTCCGCCATATCGAAGTATCCCTAGTCATTGCCGCCAAAAACAATTACGCAAGACCCATCCGGGGAGTAAAACAGTGTTACAGTGTGATATAAGAGGGCGCAGAGGGAGCAGGACACCTAGTTGGAAACGGGGGAAGGTATTTTGAAGTTGGAGCATCTTTAGGCCCCTATTTGACATTTTTTGGCAGCTCTATGCTACCCACACACTCGGAGGACCTCCCTTCTCAGGAGAGAAGATGGAGGAGAAAGAGAACCTGCGAGCCATCTTTTTGTTTGCCATGACCGGTTGAGAAATCCATTTGTTTGCAGCACTGGGAAAATGACAAAGCGCAAAACCCTTTAATTTCCCTCCGTGACCATGCTACGCATCATCGAGTAATTCGGGAATCCCCCCATGTGCCAAAAACGTGTTACGCCTCCGTTTCCATTTTCGTAGTTCCTCGTCCCCGACCCTAGATACCCTGGAGCGGTTGGCTAATTTACGCGGCCTGTTCTTACAGTCAGTCATCCTGTCCCCTGACAACTGACGATCCGTGTGGGCGGCGGGAGGACGGGGAGCAGGCTAGGTAGAAGGGCTCAAGGCATCACGTTGGAAATACGCCAACGGCAGCGCCACGTCTCTCCGCGCCATGCCCCCGATACACCCTTCCGGCCCAAGACCCGCGAGTTTGGGTTCCGATTCAACTGACCTTCACGGCGAACTTGCGTTGGGGGAAGTGGACGGTGCGCTTCTTGGCCTTGTCGGTGACGATGGCGGCGTCCTGCGCGGATAGCCGGCGGCGGATGGCGCGGGTCTGCTTCGCGCGGAGGTCGAGAGGAGCGTACTTCTTGTTCTTGTAGAACAGGCGGAGCTGAGCGCGTTGCTTGGCGTTGATAACGGTCAGGACGCGGGCGATCGACTTGCGGATGTCGTGACTGCAGTCAAGAAATTTTCACCGGTCAGCCCCTCTGCCTCGATCGACTTCCTCTCTCCTTCCAATTCAAAGTTCGGACCCCGGAGGCCAGGGGAATAAGGTAGGAACGCACATCTTGTTGAGCTTAGAGCCAGAAGAGGCGATCTTCTGGATGCGGAGCTGACCAAGCTCCGTCTTCAGCTCTCCGAGTTGCTTGGTTAACTCATCCTTGTTCTTGTTCCAGAGCTGGCTGGCCTTGACCTTTCCGGACGACTGCGACATGATAACTCTCGTCAGCGGACTTGGCTCTCCCACGGGTGTCTAACTTTTTTGCGTCTTCGTCGGGGTTGCAGAGGTTCGGGCGCGGGGTCTCGGAATTTTGTCGAGAAAAAGAGGCGGCGTGCTATTCGGGAATCGCGTGCTCCATCGGCATCAAAGGGATTCACTCACCATCTTGACTGGATATGGGGGGTGGCGCTGGATATCTGGGTTAGTATCGACACGTCGTGAGCAGGCTGAGATTTGCGCAAGTGAATTTGTTGGAAAAGTCGCATGCCCTAGGTAGGGTTCCGAGTTTGTGCGCAAAAAACCCGGCGGGGCGGAGGTGGCCGTGTGATTGGCTTGATTGGCGTCCAGCGTGGCCCGGGGGCTTGGGCTGCGCCACGGATTCAAGCCACAGCAAAGGGTCACCGGGGCGAGTCTTGACCGAGCTCACCGATGAGAGGCGTCACTTGGGGAACCACAAGACAGGCACTTATTGCGTTCATGACTGCGGTGTCTGATTTCAGCCAGCCCAATGCCGTATTGTCTTCGGTCACTGAGGGCTCTTGTGAGTGATTTCTCTCTGTTTGAGAAGGAGGAGAGGCGGCGGTATTCTAGTCTTGTCTATTGCAGTCAAGTTTTCAAATTCCTGTCACTTGAATATCCATCTCGCAGTCTCTCTTCTCCCGTGCAGTCGTATCTTACCTTGTTCCGAAAAGACTCCAATCGTTCAATCTTAAACTAGTGCCTTACTGGCTGGCCTACCTTAGTGCAAGAGCCCGTCAGATGCAACCGCCGGCTATTACATAATCATTCAAGGTGCACGGTCCATGTGACGCCGAGCTCCTCCCTGCATCTGGTCCCTGCCGACAGCCCCAGACACGCGGACAGACCTTAGTCCATCGGAAGACGACGCCTCGACACTCACTTGAGGCCAAATAGACAACACCCACACCCACACAACCAGCATCGCGGCGCCATGGCTGTAGTTTCGGGCAACACGGGCTGGGCCCAGCTACGGCAACAGGCGCGGAGTCTGGAGACACAGGTACGATTCCTTCTCCGTCGAGCGTCATCGCTCCAGGTTTCCCTGACATGCGGGCCGTACAGACCGAGACGTTGTTCCATACATACTCCCAGTTCTCGACAGTATCAGATATAGCGCCAAAACCCACCGAAGAAGAGAGAACAAAAGAAGCGAAGCTCCAAGATCTCCTTGAAAGAGTACGTCGACGAAGCTCGCTCACCACACCGGCCTCGGATGATCGTCGAAACTAACACACCACCCCTCTGTTGCAGCGCGAGAACGTCATCACCCAACTATCCCGACTGCTCGACTCGGAAGCGACCCTCACGTCGTCCGCCCTGAAGCAAAACAACCTTGCCCTTCTCCGCGAGAAGCTCGCCGAGCACAAGGGCGACCTCGTGCGTCTGCGCGGCACTATCGCCCAGGCCCGCGACCGCGCCCATCTGCTCTCCAACATCCGCTCCGACATTGACGAGCACCGCGCCAACAACAACCCCGAGGCCGCCGAGGCCGACTACATGCTTCAGGAGCGCGGGCGTATTGACAACAGCCACAACATGGCTGACAGTGTGCTGTCACAGGCCTACGCAGTCCAGGACAGCTTCAACATCCAGCGCGAGACCCTTGCCAGCATCAACCGCCGCATCACGATGGCGGCCAGCCAGGTGCCCGGGCTCAACAGCCTCATCGGCCGCATCTCGGCCAAGAAGCGTCGCGACGGCATAATCATGGGCGTCTTCATCGCTCTGTGTTTCCTCGTCTTCTGGTGGTTCCTGTAGAGATGAAAAGCAGAGGTGTGGTTTGACGCCCTCGTTATGTCTGATTTTGTCACAACAAGCCATTACGACTGGGGAATTACCGGCATAAGGGAATGCGGTGGCGTTCTTGGGTTTGTTTGAATTGTCTTTGAGGGTATCCTTGGTGCATACTGTACACTAAAAGAACACGGGTATCTATGAGCAGTAGGTTATGACCTGGCTGCCATATTCTATTGGCTTGTAAGCCCCCCGAATATGCTGTTTTTCGTCCCGCCTCATGGTGCCGCCTTCTGCTTCTCCTCCGCCTTCGCGGCCTCCTGCGCCGCCTTCTCCGCCTTATTCCACTCGTGGAGAACAAGCTTCATGCCCTTCACCAGGCTATCCCGTTCCTCCGGCTGGCTGGGCCCGCTGGCGGCCCAGCGTATCCTGCAGAGGTTGTCGACGAGGTAGACGTAGCCGACCTTGCTGTTCAGGTACCCGATGGACTCGCTGATCTCGGTGGTGATGGCACGCGGCACCAAGAAGTACCTGCCCCAGTTGTGCTCCGAGATCTGGGCGCGCAGGTTGCCCATGAAGAGCTTGACGATCCACGTCTTGAACGAGTTGTCCTCGATGTTGAGTTGCAGGAGCTGCGTCTTTCCGGGCGTTTTGGCCACGAGCTCGTGCAGCGCTGGGTTCGCCTCGGGCGAGATGAAGGTCTTGACCTGGTCCTCGGCCCACTTGCTGCTGTACATGGCGACGACGCTGACCCGGCCGAGGAGCACGCGCGTCGTGTCGCGCGGGTTGGCGGCGTTCTTTTGCAGCGTGTCGCCGACGAAGTTGGGGAAGAAGAGCGAGTGGTCGGCCTTGAAGGGCAGTGGGGGCGCGATGAAGGACTTGCCCTCATGGAACTGCATGTTTCGCCAGTCGCGGAAGTAGGGGCGAGCCATCTTTTCCTTTCTGTGACGGGTTTCTGGTTAGGGATGTTCTCTCCTCTTTGGCGATCCTACATGGGAACCGATGGCTTACAGCTCCTTCCGGCGCACGAGGTGCTTGTCGTAGTCGACGAAATCGTCCCGGCGCTCCTTCAGCGACCGCTTGTCGATGCCCAAGTTGTCCTCTGGGTGCGGCGGGTGCGCCATGCCGATGGGCCGCGGCAGGGGCTCCGGCGTGAAGTCCTTGAGCTTCTTGCCGTAGGCCCTCGGGGCTTTGATGGCGGATGCGGGCAGGTCGGGCTTCGCCGGCTCTTGGGGCGCGGCCGTGGCCGGGGCCGGCTCCGGGGCTGCTGGGGGCTTGCCGGCGGCGAGCCGCGGGCGGGAGGTGCTGATGTGCCGGCTCCAGGCGCAGGCTGTGCATGACAAGACCCTCCGAGAGGGGCCGATGGACAGCGCCATGGTACGCAAGGGGGCGATTGGAGCCATTGCGGCAGATACGTCGGGAAGTTCGAGGTTTTGGGGGTTATCAGCTCTATGCACAACTCGAGGTCATCCCTTTGCGAGGCACAGAAAAAAAATTCGCGCCACATCAACTCTGATGGCCCGCATCGGGCCGCTCTGCGCGCCACAGAGACTCAAGCCACAGCGCCTTGGAGGTATGCCGCAGGGGTGGACAACGGACAATGCGGAGAGAGCCGACGAGGGGGAACCAGATAACAGATAGCGGGTCTCGGGCCACTTCTTGCTACCCCGAGGGGCATTTCACCTTGTGTCATGGGGGTGTCTCTGCGTCGGCCGAACACCGCGAATAGCCGAGAGTCCTGGCTGGGGAACACAATGCCGCCGCCGGCGGTTCAATCCTCTAGGCGTCGAGTTCGCACATTCCTAGATCCTCCTCTTCCCCTCTCGGAATCCAAAAATGTGAATTGTTGCTCTTCCCTTTCCTTCAAAAGTACTCGAAAGGCACTCTGATATGTTTCTACAACGAGGTTCGCGCGCCGTTAGGACGCAATGGCACGTCTCCAAGAACATGGCTCGCCTCGCCGCGGCGAGAGCTGCCGGCGTCCACCCCTCCTCCCACAGACTGTTCCATGACACCCGGCACCTGCGGGTGGTCAAGCCCGTCTTGCTGGCGGATATCGGTGAAGGTACGATTCAGCCTTTCCGAGTTTCTTATGTGCATATCATGGTTTCTGACAATGGAGTCTTTCAGGCATCGTGGAGTGCGAAATCATACAGTGGTTCGTCGAGCCCGGCGCCCGCGTCGAGGAGTTCTCCCCGTTGTGCGAGGTTCAAAGCGATAAGGCCTCGGTGGAGATCACTAGCCGCTTCTCAGGCGTCGTCAAGAAGCTGCACTACGACGCCGGCGACATGGCAAAGGTCGGCAAGCCCTTTGTCGACATCGACATACAGGGCGGGGCGAAGCAGGAGGACCTCGACGCGTTGACGGCCCCGACGGAGCCGGTGGGAGAGAAGCCAGCGCCAAGCAAGACCGCCGAGCAGCCGCCACCGTCACAGCAGACTTTACAGCCGTCGTCACAGTCAGGGCATGGTGCGCAAGGTGGTCAGTCGGCAGCTGCATCTCAGGGTAGCAGCGGTACAACAGTAGAGGAGGCCCCGCTGCGGCCTCCAAAAGGCAAACACGCGGCTCTCGCGACGCCGGCGGTGCGGCACCTCTCCAAGACTATGAACGTGGATATCTCCGAGATCGACGGCACGGGAAAGGACGGCAGGGTCCTGAAGGAGGACGTGCAGAACTTTGTCAAGCGCCGTGAGTCCGGGGAAGCCCCGGGGGCCGCGCAGGGACAGACGGCCCCGCCTTCCGGCGCCGAACCCACCACCCCCGGCGCCCAAGTCGAGACCCGCGTCCCGCTCACAGCGACCCAGCAACAAATGTTCAAGTCCATGACCCGCTCTCTCTCGATCCCGCACTTCCTCTACGCCGACGAGGTCGATTTCTCCAGTCTCGTCCAGTTGCGCACCCGCCTGAACCGCGTCCTCGCGACGGCGCCGGACGTGGCGGCCGCGGCAGCGTACGGGGGCCCCGCGGGTGCCGAAAGCGTCGCGAAGCTTTCCTATCTCCCTTTCATCATTAAGGCCGTCTCCATGGCGCTCTACCAGTTCCCCATCCTCAACGCCCGGGTTGACCTCGATCCCTCTTCCTCCAACGGCATCGGCAAGCCCGCCCTCATGATGCGCAGCCAGCATAACATCGGCGTAGCGATGGACACGCCCTCGGGCCTGCTGGTGCCAGTGATCCGCGACGTGGGGTCGCTCAACATCCTCTCGGTGGCGCGGGAGCTCGCGCGGCTGCAGAAGGCCGCCTTCGCGGGGCGACTGACGCCGCAGGACCTGGGCGGCGGCACCATCACCGTGTCCAACATCGGCAACATCGGCGGCACGTACCTGTCGCCCGTCATCGTCGACCGCGAGGTTGCGATTCTCGGCATCGGGCGCATGCGCGCCGTGCCGGCGTTCGAGTCCGAGGACTCGGACCGCGTTGTCCGGAAGCACGTGTGCAACTTCAGCTGGAGTGCGGACCACCGCGTCGTCGACGGTGCGACCATGGCGCGGGCCGCCGAGGTGGTCCGTCGCGTGGTCGAGGAGCCCGACGTCATGGTCATGCACCTGAGGTGAGAGGGGGGAACCGGCCTCGCGTGGCATGTTCGTGAGGGGAAGAAGGAGGAGGACGGGAGGGTGATGGGGGGAAAACTGACAACTCGCATTTTTTGTTCTTTTTAGCTTTTACCTAGTCTAGTATACACTGGCCGGAGGGGGGATGATATGGTACGGCACAGGAAGGCAGGTGGGCGGCGGATATGACGGCGTCGGCGCCGCATGATGCGGAGTACCATGACAGCGGAATGAGGGGCGGGAAGAGGGCGGACGGGCGACCTGACCCGACTGACAATTAGACGCTTAATGATTCGTAGATACATCTAGGAGAGGGCAGAGCGGCAAGAATAACCAAACATGGACGATGACCTGGCAAAAGGGAAGATCAAGGGTCCCCCGAATGACACAGAAGAGATCACCCGTGAGATTCTGCTGCCCGACGCATGTCTGACAAGCGCGCCGCCGGAATCATCTGGTTGTGATACCGTGGCCGAGCCCCCTCCTCGGTGTGCACGACGGCCCAGTAGCGACGGACTACCCATCTCCACAACCTCACCGAGTTGACGCCTGCCAATGCTGAAGAACCCGCGAACGGCAAGCCCGCGGGATATCCTCCGCAGCTGCAGGCGGCTCGATCGGGTAGGGTGGCCAACAAACGCAGCACGCACGTCGCAACGTCGCACGGGAGGGAACAAGACAAGAGAGGGCCGTCGACCGGGGTCAGAGGACCATATGGGTGGTATTTCGTCAGATTGTTGTATTTCCAACTAGCTAATAAGCAAGCGACAGCTCGAAAAAAGAATAACCCCCCAAGAACCCCCAGGTCCGGTCCGACCGACCAGTGAGCATTCTCCGTTTTGAACCTTTCTGCATGAGAGGAAACAATCGCCAGCTCAGCATTGCTGCCCTGGTCCCAACGAGAGCATTCCTCATTAAGACGCTGCTTGTTCTTAGCACTCCGCGTCTGCTCCTTCCGCCCAATGATGCATAAATCCACCTCAAAAGATTGGACGAGACCGGGCAGATCATCTTTCTGCGGCCCTCCATCGCGTATGCAAGCTGGCTCTAGCCAGCGCTTTTCAAGATCAGATCCCAATGCTTGCGCCATAAATTTCCCCAAGCCAACGCTCATTATTCTATGCCCTTTGAACTCCAATAATCCCGTGGGACGTGTCGCAAAACCCAGCAAATATGCGCCCTTCGTACAGAAGCGAGCTTACTGTTGCTCGTACTCCGCCATCATCGCCTTGACGCTGGCCAGGGCGTTAAGCTTGACCTCATCGATGGTTGCGTTCACGTCGATGCTGATGACGTCCGTCTCGTCGGCCATGGGCGGCTCGAGAGACTGGAACTGGCTGCGCACCATGTTGGCGCCCATGTAGTGGTTGGTGGTTGCGCTGCGAGCCTGCACACGTTGCAGGAGCACGCTTTCGGCGGCGGAGAGGTAGATGAAGTGGATCAAGGTCGTGCGGTCGAAGTATCCGGCAACGCGGATGACGTCTCTGTATTTGCGCTTCAGGGCTGAGCAGGTCAGGACGACGCCTTCGGAGCCTGCAGCCAGCTGGTGGCGGGACTCCTCGCGCAGGGCGACAAGCCAGTCCCATCGATCGGCGTCAGTCAGGGGAATGCCGTTGGCCATCTTGTCGATGTTTGCTTTGGGGTGGAACTATTTGCGCGCGAGTCAGAAGGTGCTCTAAGAATACGAGGCATCCACGCTGGCAACAAAATACGCCAGATGCAGCTCTCATCCATGTCTATTAGTGTCTCTCTCATCCTTGGAGCATGAGAGGACAAATAGTCTGGAGATGGTGAAGACTATATAGGCAAAAATGGAGAACACCCCAAGAGAGGCACTTACACTGTCGCCCTCAATGTAAGGGAGCTTCAGGCTTTGCGCCAGATACTCGGCAACCGTCGTCTTGCCGCAGCCAGCCGGGCCGGTGACCAGCCAAATGTGGTGGTACTTGGGGTTTAGGGCTTGTGGCACCCCATTTGTGAGAGACTTGGGTCCGTTGACAGGCATGGGAGGGTCGAAGGACAACATGGTTTCGTGAGTAGGAATTGCGGGAAAAGGTAGGTCGAGAATCGAGGGGTGCTGTGGTGTAGTGTAGTAGAATGTCCGTCGCGGATGGGGTATGACGCTATCGCATTGCACGGAGCAGAGGAAGATCGGGTGAAGCAGACGACAGAGGCAAGCTAAAGCCAACAAGACAACGAGATGCTGGGGATATATAGATGCGCAGACGATGAAATGGCAACAGATCTGGGGAATTCTATTTTCAGCGCAATGACATCTCGGGAGCAAGATCGAGAGGCAAGTGACGAGACGACGGCGCAGGGCGTTGTCTTATACTTTGCACGTCCGTGGTAGGGGACTCTGAGGGATCGATGAGGTAAAAAATTCCAACGGGGCACACAAGGGGTGCCTGACGGCAGCTAAAACACCTGGAGCGCTCAGCAGGTTCCAGTACCTGAAGTTCACTTTGGCGGACATCTCTCGGGCCAGGCCAGGGGGTGTACTGCGTCGTACAGCGGCATGGTAGGGGACAGGGGGCGTGTCACTGACCCGGTTCCCAAATGGCGGCGTGCCGCCAATGGGCAGCCTGCAGCACCCTGGCGGGGAGAAATCCGTGCCCCATAATGACCGGGGGGAGGGTGACTGGTCCCATGTCCGTAGGGGTGCGCCCAGGAGGCATCGTATGCGTGCGTCCAATGTTCCTGGTTGCTGTCTCGCAAACTCTCAGTACGTACTGCCTCTCCATGGGGCCGACGTTGCTTAGGGGTTGCATCTGGGGACAGGCGTGGGATGGGATGGAAGCCCAAAGTGGCGGTCTCTGTGGAGGGGGAAAAAGGCCATCGACTAGATGGAAACATCGTCGTCTTCTCGGCGACTGGCCGCCTTGCGCTGCAATAAAGGAACGTGTTCACACGGACCTCCATGATCTTCTCTTCCGCTCGGCACCCAGGCGAGCTGCTTGTTGGCACAAGGACAATCGACTATTGGGATCATCTTTACTTATTCGTGTCGGACTGGAGAAGCCAACATGGAGACAGACCACACTTGTGGGTTGCTAGCAATCCTGTCATCAAAGACTGCTTTTCGCAGGGCAAATGTGTTAGTTACCGCGATGGCGGCACAGCAAGGCAAGGGGCATCAGTAACGGCAGCCGTACAAGAAGGCAGGGTGTCGCGTCTATTGCCGAGTGCCCTGTGGCCGAGATCCTAGAGGCCAGTGTACCGCCCGCCTGCGTAGCGTTACGTTGCGCTGCGGTGCGCGGTGCGGTGCGGTGCGTATGCATGCGGGATCGCGAGTTTCGAGGGCCCCGCGGACATGGATCAAAAATTTGGCTGTCCCAGGAAAAGTGATTGTCCAGGTCTAGGGCTCTCTTGTTCAGTTGCCGGTCGGGCGAGAGCGAGAGGGGTGTGCCGTTAATTGACAGTGACAGCGACGATGCCGACAGGACGTCGCGGGCCCGGGGAGGACGGATAACGGGGTTCGGTCAGGGAAAATGGAAGCGTCCAGTTGGCTCGAGAGGCGAGGCATGACGATGCTAAGGTTGGAAAGGGTCAAGACGCCAAATGGCGGGGGTAAAGAGCAGTCACGGTGTATTGGTCGGGCTGCCGCTACAGCAGTCAGCGAGGTAGCTCAGCACCTCCTAGCCCTGCTAAGGTACCTTACCTCACACTACCTTACCCAAGGTAAGGTAAGGTAGGTAAGGTAGGTTGGCGTCGTTGTCGCGGGTGTGGAGGCGGCCAGCGTGGGGGGCACACTTTTCTAGAACAGGCACTAGGAGATAATTTCCTGAACAGGGCAGGGGCCAAAGAACGGAGCCGGCCCAGGTCACTCGACACGCAAGAAAAAACTCGGCCCTCGACTCGACAATTTCTCGGTGGGGGAAAAGCGTCCGATGACGGCTGTGAAAGCGGAAAAAGCTTTGACGGCGAGCGCAGACGTTGAAAGAAACGACGCACCGCCGCAGGCGAATCTTGCCCAACAGCAAGCAGCCGCCAGACAGCAGTCAGTGCCCGCAGGGACAAGCCCGATGGTGCCGGGGAACGGGAGGGAATAACTCGGTGAGACGGTACCGGCATCACATCAGCAAAGAAAAAGCAAAGCAAGGCGAAGCCCGGGGGCGATACTGGAGACTGCTTGGAGACTTGGAGGGGATGGGGAATGAGAACGGGGGTCGATGGGGATCCAATGGGGACGGGGAACGACAACAATTCGGAGCCCTTCATGCTCGCGATACGGCCCATGGGAAATGACTTGTCCGGCTCCTGCCCGGACACACGAACAGGGCCGCGCACCTCAGTGAGTATACATAGTACGGATAGGTAGTTTACTCCTACCTGCCATGCGCGAGCTGTGTAACCCGAGGAAGGTCAACAGACCTTGTCCTGGCCTCGCTGTCGTTCTGGGCGAGGGAAAGTGCAAACACGCGCTTTCGGACAAGGCCCGAAGAGCTATAATTACATCATAGCCACCTACCTGACCTTACAGCGGGATCTGATGGGTCACGATGTACCGCACCAACGTACCTTACCGTACCGTACTTGTACAGGCAGGCGTGCTTGCGCCTGCTTTCTCCGACACCATGGCAACATGGCTCCTCCCGTCGATGATCCCGACGCCCACGGGAATCGAATAAGCAGGACTCAGGAGAAGGAGGTGCGGACACCTACCTTACCTTACATGCCTTGCCTTGCCTTGCCTTATAGCCCTGAAATGTGAAAGCCTGCCGCATCGAGGGGGAAGAGACGAACAATAGGAGCCCTCCAATCCGCCTTAGCCGGGCTCAATGCCCAATAGCCTCGTGCAAGTCAGCTTCACCACCGATGCTAACATGGCCCGACCCTCTCCGGCTAAGGTAGCTGCCGCCCTCCCTTGTTGCACCTCCAAGTACGGGTACATACATGGCATACAAGTACCTACCTAGTAAAAATAACTCACCCGTGCGGCAGACATCTCATTAATTAAATTGAAGGGATTCGGATGCCTATCACCAGGAACAGCAGCTCCCGCTTCACCACCATCACCATCACCATCACCATCACCGCGGACAAAGTAAGGCTCGCCACCGCCTTGTGTGAAGCCCAACATACAAAGCCCTGGGCCAAGGTAGCCAAGCCCTGCACTGCACCCAAGCAATCCCAAGCATGCTCCCAAACCACAGAACCCAGAATATTGGTCACGGGCCCGACCATGCAAACACCACGACACGGCCAGCGGGGAACGATGGATTGCGTCCAGGAGATGGTGTCCACCGGGATGGCTGCATCGTCCACTAAGCGCAGGTTCTGGTTGGCGACACCGCACCGTACCGCGTCGGCTCCAGACTGCTGCACCTGCACCTCAGCCCAGCGAGTCCCGTCCACCGCTGCCGCAGCAGCGTCCCGTCGACCGACTCACACTGCCCTAAACCTCTGCCCGCTGGCGCTGGCTTCTTGCCCTGCCCTCAGCTCGGCTGGTGTTCCGAGTGGGACTCGACGACACTGGCCCGGGACTTGCTGTCCCCATCCCGTCGCCTGGGAAGAAATTGTGGTTTTAGCACCGTCCCGTTCATCACTGTGACTTCATTCCAGCCATTCGGAATGCGTCCTCGATGGTGAGACTTTTTTGTGCTCCCCTCATCCTCCACAACTTGAGGCCGTAGTCCATCTTGACACAGGCAAACATGCCTTACCCTCCGCAAGACTCCGCCGACCCCCGGCCCTTGTTCTGCTGCAGGCAATTCATGTTGTTTGCGTGCTTCGCTTCGGCTGTCACTTTCCCCCCCATCATCTTCTTTTCTCCCCTCCCCCTTTTGCTTTTGCGTGTACCTTCGACCGCCTTCCAAGTGGATCAAACCACTCCAGATCACTCCCCGCCAAGTCCCAACATGAACCCAGTCCAACGGTCAGGGGAGGCGACACGCGAGCGGACAAGGATGGGGCCCTATCACTATTCTTTCAGAGTCTCTGCAAGTACCTATTAGTATAGAGTACCGACGCCACACCTAGAGCTGGAATTGGCTCGTCCTCTGCTCTCGTGATGAGGCAGCTGACTTGCTTCTCAGGGGGTCGTTCCTCTCGTCGAAATTGCGTATTGGCCGATTGATCTGTACTGTGTTCTCCATCGACAACCGACTCGACTTCTGATTTGGGTGTTCGTGATGGACCGTCTTGCGGACACACGACGCACGACCGGAACGGTGCACCACAAAACTCACACATCGCAATGCTTCCCGCCGTCTCAAGTACCGCGGGGAAGAGCTTAGCACAGGGTTTGCGACATTTACCCAAAGCCAAACCCCACGCTGACATGCTTTGTTCAGAGGATGGGCGGAACCCAGCCTTGGCCACGTTGGCAGCAGATATGGTTGTGTTACACCAATATGATGATGTTGAGGCCGTGACAGGGCCATGATCCAACCCCCTCAACCTCACCTTCATCCCGATCTACCGCGCTTGAAGTCTGGTAAGCAGGCAAACACGGGCTGCCTTTCTGTTGCCTTGCGAGGCCTCCCTGCGAGAGCTGGCCTCATTTTGGACAGTACTAATTGACCCCTCCAGGACGTATCAATCGCATGCATACGACTCAACGCGGGCGCAAGTCAGCCATCGCGTTCAGCATGCCTGACGCCCGATGGCCACCTGGCAGCACCTCATGCGAGGCATTTCTTCTCAGCCTTGGATCCGTCCATACGTAGCTCTCCAAGAGGGACAAACATGATGCACGGCAGCATGCATTCTTCCCTGCTCAGCTCACTGGGGGCGAAACAAACAAACCTATATACAGCGAGGCGCAAAGTGAAACTCCGTATCTCGAGGATCAAGACCCGAATGCACGGCGGATGTTCCCCGGCGCCCCTTTGGTCTGAGCAATCCTTGTCGCTGAGTTCGGTTTCGAGGGTACCACCGAGACGCCAAGGCAAATGGTCCGAACAATCGGAAACCCCGGAATCACTCGTTCGTTCCCCGGTCAGGATTTCGGCGAAATTCAGTAGTGCCCGCAGCACACTCCGGCTCCTCTTCCCGGCCGAGTCGACATGTCCAGCGGGGGATGGGTTCACGCCACAGCCGCTAGCCAGAGAGAAAACATCATGCCGTCGCAAATACCATGCAGCCAACCAAAGCGGCAATGACAAAACACATTACACGGCATGCTTAGGAGGGCACCTGATCCAGGAACTACCATCGCGGGATGGTTGTTTGGCGCGAACATGCGCCTGGCCCGTCCCCTGCTGGCGCTGGAAGATTCCACAACCACGCCCATCCAGATGTGAGGATTGGAGGAAACCATGGGCAAACTGCTTGTCTGGCGATGCATGCAGAACGTAGTCGCACATGTTGTTTACTCGTCTGCATGCTACCACTTGCCAGGTCATAAGACCAGGTCACAACCTATGTGAATGGTCCCTTATAGTAACGGTCTGCAGTCCGTCAGATTCAACCAGGCAGGATTGCAGGCCATGTCCAAAGGGCTTCTGGGCGGCTGCTTTGACTGCGCAAGCTGAACGAGAGCCAGTCAAAACCGCCCGTGCCACGTCTGGTCGTTCGCCTGTTTTTGGAGATGGCAACCTCACACCGAGGACGAGATAGATTCGTCTTCTTCGGGCGAGCGGCAGGGATAGCGGCGATCAGTATCACATATCATCAATCTGGACCTGGTTATAGACCAGCTGCAGGCAAGCCTCACATGGGCGGTTCGCGGCCGGTGCAGCCTGCGCCGCAGGCCTGACCTGCGAAATATCCCATTGGCTCTCTAACCATGCATGCAAGGATACCTGACAGGTGCGGTCTGCGAGGTGCACGCCGGACCCTCTCGGTGAGCGACACGGCATCGAGAACCGAACAAAGCAGCGCCTCTCTAGGGATGGTCCGGATTCCTGTTGCCTGATTGCTGCGTCTGGTCAGATCCGGCAATTCGACCTGACGGCTCAAAGGCACCCGCCATCTCCTAGGTAATGTGACTACGCCAACGAAGCCAAGTATCCTCGGCCTCAAAATTATGGGAGAAAACATTCCCGAATCACATTTTCTGTTTCATTTTTCCCCCTTGGTCCTACCTGTGAGTGGGGTTTTGATTGAGGATAGAGAACCATTGGGTTGGACTCGCCAGCCAAGTACATTATCGAAGCTCATACTGCCACGTAATCTACCATGTGTCGTTCGTTTGCCAAATTATTAGTACTCAACCTTAAGTAGTCGGTTCTTGTGTGTGTGATACCCTTGGTAAGTTGACTTCGGGTTGCTGGCTTCAAGGTTCGGGTTGATGAGTTGAACAGCTGAGGTGTGGTTTTGGCTTCAACTCTAATGGGACGACATCACACGGGAACCCCACGAGCTCCCCCACGTAACGACCCCCGGTTTTGGGGAGATGGTGTGAATCAACCAAAACACAGGACGGCGTTTTCGTAAGGTAGCGTTGTGGAAAGTTCTCGCAAATGGTCGCCCGTTTTCACCTCGCTTCACTGTTTGCCCCTCCTTCTCCTTCTGTGCAAGTCGGGCGCCCATCCTGTTTCCAAAGGTTCCCAAGTGCCCCTCATTGTGGCTGAAGCTCAAGGGTCGGCGCCCGCCTCGACTTCCGCTTCGGGTAGGTGGTCGGCCGTCTGTGGCTTGCTGTGGCTCGAATTCCCCGCTGTTGGCGGCGTTTGAACACGCAGCCGTCTGTTCACCTGCCTGGACCTGCCTCATCCAGTGGCCAATGACCAGCTGCGGTACCATCGACTCCTCATGCGGATTTCATCCATTTCCGCCCTCCAAAGACTGACCTCTTTGCGAGCTGCTCCCTCTTCACTTCGCACCTATCTCAGGACTGTCAAGCCCAAAGCTCACCTCCCTCTTCCACTTGCCACACCCTGCCGGCAGAGATTTCTTTCCACAATGAACGCCCAGGAGCTCACCCACTACCTTGCTGACGCGCCACCGAGCGTTGTCAGGCTGGAGATCGAGAAGCACTTCAACCCCCTCACCGACAAGCAGAAGCGTTACGCGCACTTCATCAGCAAGTAAGGACAAGAATCCCACCCAAGGCGCGTGACGTGCAACCATACAGATGCGTGCCAAGCTTTTATGGGGTTCCGGGAACTAAAGTGACATCCCAGAGCCTCATTCGCGGGTAGCCGCATCGTGCTCAGGCAGATCTCCCCAGAGTCGGAGCCCATCTACGATTTCATTATCGCACTTCACAAGGCCAGCGGCGGCGACTGGAACGCCCTCGCCAAGAAGGCCGACGTTGACGAGACTCAATTGACCCATTTCCTAGAGTATGCCGCTCAATTCCTGGGAAACAATGGCAACTACAAGAGTTTCGGTGACTCCAAGTTTATTCCCAGGGCTGACGAGAAGACCTTTGCCGCTCTCGCCGCCACCTCTCCTGAGGCTGAGCGCTTCTACAAGGCCACCAACGGTGGCATCTTCAGCGCCGACAAGCCTGGCCTTATGCACCTCGGATACCCGGACAAGGGCCACTTGACCACTTACTACCCGGACTCCCCCTACATCACCCAGGCCGAAATTGAGGCCGTTTCCGGGTGGATGGAGAAGAAAGGCCTTCTCCCCGAGAACACCAGACTCCGGAAGGCCCAGGACGGCTCTTTCGAGCTGCTCATCGCCTCTGCTGTTACTAGCGTCCCCGCCGAGGGAGGCGACATCGGAAAGGAGACTGAGTTCCAGCTCGAGGATGGTCCCCTGAAGGGCAAGACGGTCAAGCTGGTGTACGGCGACTATGCTGCGGAGATGAAAGCTATCTCCGAGTACATCAAGAAGGCTGGCGAGAACAGTGACAACGATACTCAGGCCAAGATGCACGAGGCCTACTCCAAGTCCTTCTCCACGGGCTCCTTACTCGCCTTCAAGGACAGCCAGAGATTCTGGATCAGGGACAAGGGCCCTATGGTCGAGAGTGATCTGGGATTTGGTTCGTGGCAAACTCTTTTGATTTGTTTAGGAGTGTAGTGTTGGCTGACATGATTATTGTAGTCGAGACTTACAGAGATCCGGCCGGTATCCGCGGTGAATGGGAAGGTTTTGCGTCAGGTAAGCTTGTTCTCACTCTTCGAACGCACTCGATTCTAACGAAGCTTAGTTGTCAACCGTAAGTTTCAACGCTGCTTAATTGAACTTCTCTTTCTCAGCTTGTAATAGTTGAGCGTACTCGTGCTTTTGGCGAGCTCGTTTCATCCGCGCCTAAGTTGATTCCTCTCCTCCCGTGGAGTAAGGAATTCGAGAAGGACAAGTTCCTCTCCCCCGACTTCACCTCCCTCGAGGTTCTGACTTTTGCCGGTAAGTAATAAGTCTAACCCTACGCTACTAGAATCTAACATCATTTTCCAGGCTCCGGTATTCCTGCTGGAATCAACATGTAAGTTCAGTCTATGGGGACACCTTGCTGTTTTGGTCAGCTCAAGGGCTTTGCAAGAGACTAGACTGACACTAGTCTAGTCCCAACTACGACGACATTAGACAGACCGAAGGTTTCAAGAACGTTTCTCTGGGCAATGTTCTGAGCGCCAAGGCTCCTAACGAGAAGATTCCGTTCATCTCGGAAGCCGACTTGGCGCTGTACCAGAAGTACCGAGACCCGGCATTCGAGGTCCAGGTTGGTCTCCACGAACTGACTGGTAAGTGCGTCTAGGATAAGATGTTATACACCGCTAATGAGAGCAGGTCACGGCTGCGGCAAGTTGCTGCAGGAGACTTCCCCGGGAACCTACAACTTCGATGAGAAGAACCCCCCTGTCAGCCCCTTGACCAACAAGCCTGTGACAACGTGGTACAAGCCCGGACAGACTTGGGGCTCTGTATTCGGCAGCCTTGCTGCTTCATACGAGGAGTGCCGAGCCGAGCTTGTAGCCATGTACCTGGGGTAGGAACACCTTTGATTCTTCCGTAAGCCACCGATTGACTGTGTCTAGTTGCGAGTTCCCCGTTCTCAAGATCTTCGGCTTCGGCGACGGAGGCACAGACATCAACAACGAGGCTGGTAACGTCCTGTACGCCGCGTACCTGCAAATGGCTCGCGCCGGCCTTGTCTCCTTGGAGATGTGGGACCCTAAGAGCCAGAAATGGGGCCAGGCACACTCTCAGGCTCGCTTTTCTATCCTCCAGGTTGGTGTTTACAGCCGCGTGCGAGCGTAAATGAGACATTGCTGACCAGCTTGAAGTGCTTCCTGCAAGCCGGCAACGACTTCTGCAAGCTTGAGTACAAGAATGATGACTTGTCTGACCTAGAGATCAAGCTTGACCGCTCCAAGATCCTGACGACGGGCCGTGATGGTTAGTTCTCCTCATGTGGTGCGAGAAAGACAGACGCTAACCGACATCAGCCGTGGGCAAGTACCTCCAGAAGCTTCACGTCTACAAGTCGACCGCCGACGTCGAGAACGGTACCGCCTTTTACAAGGAGATGACCAACGTCGACATGGACTTCTGGGGCACCAAGGTCCGCAACATTGTCCTGAAGAACAAGCAGCCCCGCAAGGTGTTCGTCCAAGCCAACACCTACCTGGATGAGTCCACGGGTAATGTCAGCCTCAAGCACTACGAGGCATCCCCGGCTGGCATGATTCAGAGCTGGGCCGACCGTGACTTGTGACTCAACACTGACCCCACCTCGGAGTCGGAGATGACAGTAGCCAAGTTGTAAGGGGTTCTCGGCAAGTCAGCTTCCTCACCAAGAAAAGGGGGCGCGTGACATCACTTTGTAATCAACTTTTAATACCATGCCACCGAAAGGGGCGAGAACATTGAATCGAAAGTCCTAGCTTGGAGTCCTGTCTACCAATACAACCTGGCCCTTCGTATGAGAAAAGAAAAGGCCGTGATAAAGTCTCGACATGTTCCCGTACAAGCCACTGTCCTCTGCGATTCGTTGTCTCATGCCCATCTCAGTCTTGGTATCATGCTTTTTTTGTTTCGTTTTGCCACCACAACAAGTTCATATGTGTGATTTGTGTGTGTTTGTTTTTGTTCCCCTCGGTGTTGCGTGTGCGTGTGTGGACCAGATTTTATCTTCTTTGTGTTGGATTTGAAGAACCTCATTACAGACGCCAAATGTGACCGATGCCGTCGACTTCCAAATGCAATTGGCAAAACCAGCCCAGCCCGTAGCCATAAGTTCTTCGTCTACAACAACATCAACCCGAAAGTGTGATTTTTCCCCCAAACTTTCCAGTTTTTGCCCCCGCGCCGCGCGCATCAACAACCAAGCCCCCTCGGAACGCCCTAGTAAATCGGGTCTGCGTTTACCAGGCCATCTCGTGGGGCTTGTCGCCCTTGCGCAGGCTGAAGGAACTCGCCAGGTAGGAGGCGAGCATGTCGACCTTCTTGATGTTGGCGATGAGGGCCTTGTCGATGGCCTTCTGGTCAGCCGCGCGGCTGCTGTTGACCTCCTTCTTCTGTAAGGACGCACTCTAGTCAGTTTTCCTGTTCTTTCCACCCTGTGTTATGCAGCCCCGTTGGCTTCGTATCATGTGGGACGTACCTGGGGCTTCTCTCCCTGCTTGAAGAAAGTCTCCTCGCCGGCCTTCTGCTTGGCCTTGTCGGCGGTGAAGTACTTGGGTTGCGAGATCTCCTCAATCTTCTTCTCGTCGATGCCGGAGACGTCGACCTTGTAGGACGTGGCGATGACGTAGCGGGAGTTGACGCGGCGGAGGGGAACGCCGTTGATCTTGAAGGGGCCGGTGACGAGGAGGACGCCCTGCTCGAGGGTCTTCAGGAGGATGACACGCTTGCCACGGAAGCGGCCGGCGAGGAGGATCAGAACGGTGCCGGGCTGGAGAGACTTGCGGGGGGCCCAGGTGCGGACGGCCTTGCGGACCTATAGTGACAATTCCCGTCAGTGTCTAAACGTCTCGTTTGGGTTGTGTGTTGCTCGTCGTCGAATTTTGACATGTGCGGATAAATGAGGCTTCCGGGGCGGGCTACGAGCGATCTCCGATCTTTCGCATGTCTTGGGGTCTTGTTGAATTCGCCAATGTTCCTCCAAACTTTGCGGTCCGGGGACTTTTTTCTTTCCCAGACCCTTCGACCGGGGCCATTCTTCAAGACTGAAGATTGTCGATATGCGCGCAGTCGCTAATTGCGAATTTCGTTTCGGATATATCTCCCAAGACAGGATCGCTCGTGACCATTTCCCCCGCCAGATTTTCCGCACACGCACAAAACTCTCAGACGGTCGCAAAGAGACTCACCTTCTTGGCCTCGGGCTCATCGTCGGCGTTGTACCACTTCTGCGCCTTCTGGGACTGGGCGGGGACGACCCGAGTCGAGTTGCCGAACTTCTTGGTCGTGGATTCCGTCTTCGCCGACATGGTTGCTTCGGTCCTCGTGGAGGCGGCTGCTGGTGGTTAGCGGGAAGTAGGGAAGTGAACGAAGAAGTAAGTGGTTGGATTCCGTTTCGGAGGAAGCGAGGGCTTTGGGATTGTTGGGGTCGAGCAGCCCTTCAATTCTGGATGGATTATTGTTAGGCGAGTGTGCGATTTTTGTGGGTAGCGTCTGCTGAGCGAAAACCCTCAGGCGCTAGCCGTTTTTGGAATGGCGCATGCGTGGCTTCCAAAAATTCAGAGCGGGTAGGCGGTCAGCAATCCCCCCCACCTTGTCGACCGACAGAAAAGTTCGGAGTTGGTCGGGAATTTGTGTCCGATTTTCCGGGGACTGACGGCGCCGCTGTCGGCTAAGGAACCCCTGCAGCGCGGCTCGCACGCCACGTGATGATAAGATAAAGCTTTACCCAGCACCCTGAACCTCACCGAAAGTGCGAGAAGATACCGGGCAAATCTGCTGACTTCGTGAAGGCGAACTCACCACGGCGTTGGCCCGAGGATATTAGGCGCTGTTTTTTCCGTTCTTTACGTCTGTTTTAAACTCTGCGATTCTGCTTTTGAACTACTTACTGCTGCAGTTGGCTTGACCAGCACAATGCAAGCCAGAAGACAACTCATCTCATCAGCCCGGCGTTTCGTCGGGTCAACATCACCGAGACCTATACGACTAATCTCAAGAGCACTGCTCAACGAATCCACCGTACTAAGAAACACCGGAGTTTTACCAACAGTAGCCATTCGTACGTACGCCAATGGCAGGCCTCACCCTCCAGGCGGCACCCATAGCATGAACATGGGCGGCGAGCCTGAGAAGCCCGCGCTGGAGCAGTATGGCATTGACCTGACGGCCAAGGCCAAGGACGGCAAGCTGGACCCGGTCATCGGGCGTGACGCCGAGATCCAGAGAACGATTCAAATCCTGTCGCGGCGCACAAAGAACAACCCCGTCGTGATCGGCAAGGCCGGCACCGGCAAGACGGCCATCCTGGAAGGCCTCGCGCTGAGAATCGTGCGCGGCGACGTCCCGGAGAGCATTAAGAACAAACGCGTCATCGCCCTCGACCTCGGCTCGCTCATCGCAGGCGCCAAGTTCAGGGGCGACTTCGAGGAGCGGCTTAAGAAAGTCTTGACTGAGGTCCAGCAGGCCGAGGGCGAGGTCATCCTCTTCATCGACGAGCTGCACACCCTGCTCGGCCTCGGCAAGGCCGAGGGTTCGATTGATGCGAGCAACTTGCTGAAGCCAGCGCTCGCTCGCGGCGAGCTCCAATGCTGTGGTGCGACCACGCTAGAGGAGTATCGCCAGATCGAGAAGGATGTTGCTCTTGCACGGAGATTCCAACCCATCATTGTCAACGAACCTACCGTCCCGGACACCATCAGCATCCTCCGCGGCATCAAGGACAAGTATGAAGTCCACCACGGTGTCCGGATCACCGATGGTGCGCTCGTTGCGGCTGCAACCTACTCCAACCGCTACATCACCGACAGATTCCTCCCCGACAAGGCTATTGACCTCATGGATGAAGCTGCTAGCCACCTGAAGCTTCAGCATGAGTCAAAGCCGGAAGACATCATGGCGCTCGACCAAAAGATTATGACCATTCAGATCGAACTTGAAAGCTTGCGGAAAGAGAAAGACGTTGCTAGCAAGGAGCGCCGTGAGAAGCTGGAAGCGGACTTGAAGAAGTACGAGGACGAGATCTCTGGGCTCACGAAGCGCTGGGAAGCGGAGCGTGCTGAGATCGAATCCGTCAAGAGGACCCAGGAAGACCTCGACAAAGCCAGAGTTGAGCTGGACCAAGCTCAGAGAGAGGGCAATTTTGGACGCGCCTCTGAGCTGAGGTACAGTGTCATCCCTTCCTTGGAGCAGAAGATCCCCAAGGACGGCGAGAAGCAGGACGGCACTCTCATCCATGACGCTGTCACTGCCGACGACATCGCAGCGGTTGTGTCGAGGGTCACTGGCATCCCAATCTCCAAGCTGACTTCCGGTCACATCGAGAAGCTGGTCCATATGGAGGAGACTTTGCGGGAGTCGGTCCGCGGCCAAGACGAAGCCATCAAGGCCGTCTCCAACGCCGTGCGCCTCCAACGGGCCGGCCTGAGCGGAGAGAACAGGCCCCTCGCCTCCTTCTTCTTCCTTGGCCCCACTGGCGTGGGCAAGACGGAGCTTTGCAAGAAGCTGGCCGGCTTTCTCTTCTCCACCGAGTCCGCCGTCGTCCGCTTTGATATGAGTGAGTTTCAGGAGAAGCACACGATTTCCCGTCTTATCGGTGCCCCCTCGGGATACGTTGGCTATGAGGACGCCGGCCAGCTCACCGAGGCAGTTCGCCGCAAGCCCTACGCTGTGCTCCTCTTCGACGAGTTCGAGAAAGCGCACCGCGACATCTCGGCTCTTCTGCTGCAAGTTCTCGACGAAGGCTACCTCACGGACGCTCAGGGCCACAAGGTGGACTTCCGCAACACGATTATCGTCTTCACATCCAACCTCGGCGCCGATATTCTCGTGGGCGCGGACCCGGCCCGCCCGTACAAGGAGTCAGCCGACGGCGAGATCGATCCTGAGGTCCGCAAGGCCGTCATGGACGTCGTCGCCGCCAACTACCCGCCCGAATTCCTCAACCGCATCGATTCCTTCATCGTCTTCAAGCGCCTCGCTCTCGCAGCCATCCGCGACATCGTCGACATCCGCCTGCGCGAGCTGCAGCAGCGCCTCGACGACCGCCGCATCGTCCTCGACGTCCCGGACAATGTCCGCGACTGGCTCGCAGAGCGTGGCTACGACCCCAAATTCGGCGCCCGCCCGCTCAACCGCCTTATCACCAACGAGATCGGCAACGGCCTCGCCGACAAGATCATCCGCGGCGAACTGAAGTCAGCCGAGACTGCTGTCATCTCTGTTAAGGAGGACGGCTTCGGCCTCGAGGTCTCTTCGAAGCCACAGGCATAAACCAACAAAATCTTCATCACGATGCACGACTGTTTTTTATTATAACGGGACAGCTTTGTTCCGTTAGAGTATGGAGTATTTGGAAGGGAAAACAAAAGCATTAGATGATCCCCCCCTCACGAACTGTACTACAACCAACATGTATCACCATCTTCGAAAAGAAGCTTGTACGTATATATATATATATATATAGACTCAGAATGTCTTATTACCCTGTGCATACACAGATAATCAACAACTCCCGTATTCTACTTACCGACCTACCATGCCTCATAGCCTCATAGTGCTCGTGCGCTTATACCCACCTTTGGAGTGTAGATATTTGTCCTTTCCGAGTCCCTTCCGCCATCATCCCTGTGACGTAGGGTACCCACATCACGCGTCTAGGCCGTGATGCGGCCGGTATAGGGGGCCTGGCTCTCGTGTCTTTGGTGTTATTTTACAGTTTTCGTAGATCTGAGATAGGTCAAGGGGGCCGCCGCCTTGGGGCACGTCACTCTCACAAGACAGACGAGATGCCAAGAGATGCAGGGCAATTTAAAGCGAATGCAAGTCTATAACGATTTTGTCCCAACTCGAGGCTGAAACTACCTAAACCCCTCCAAAACCCAACAAGACGACAAGACTGGAAGAAACAACCCAAACAAACCCGTCCCCTGACAGGGAAATCCGTCCAGTCGTGAAGAACGTTGTCAAGCCCCAAGTTCCGTCCCTTCCCCATATCAGGAGTCACAGGGAAAACCAAGACTACCAGAATATAAAAGCAGAAAAACACCGATTCATGGAAATCGCGTCGAAAAAAAGGCGTGAGAAAGCCAGGGTTCATGGTAAAGCTTCTCCGTTGCATTTGGTCGGAGAACCGTATAGAGTTGCTGCGTGTTTGTGGACTGTACAGATTTCCCAACCCAAGACGCCCCCTTTCTTCCAAAACGAAACTTGTCCTTTTGAGACCAGAATGTGTGCGTGCTGCGTCGAGAGAATGCTAATGTAGCGTGGCTCACGAGATGTCAGGGACCACCACGGGGAGGAGGGGATGGATGGACGGAGGGAGAAAATGCGATAAATGAGTTATGGACTATTCGATTGCCTTGTGACCGGTAGCTTTGCGAATTACAACCGTACCAGGGGAATGACGTGAGAAAAGAGCAGAAGAGAAGGAGTCCGTCCGACTTCTCTTCGCGTCTTTTACTGGTGACCCGCCTTGCGCAGGGTGGTGGCAAGCCACTCGAGACCCTCGTAGAGACCATCGCCGGAGGTGGCGCAGGTAGACTGGATGTACTATCGGAGGGGTCAGTACGGCTGTCGTTAATTGGTTTCGATGGGAGGAGACATACCCAGGCGCGTTGTCTCAGGCTGTGGAGGCCAAGCTTGTCTGTGATCTCGGCGGCGTTCATGGCGTTCTGTGGAAGGACAGGTCAGTCGCGTGCTTCGCGGAGGAAACCCCGAGAGGTTTCGGCGGAAAGAGGGGGAGGCTTACAGGCAGATCCTGCTTGTTGGCGAAGACAAGGAGAATGGCATCCCGCAGCTCGTCCTCGTTGAGCATGCGCTGGAGCTCCTCACGGGCCTCGACGATACGGTCGCGATCGTTGCTGTCGACGACGAAGATGATACCCTGGGTGTTCTGGAAGTAATGTCTCCAGAGAGGACGGATCTTGTCCTGACCACCGACGTCCCACACGGTGAACTGAATGTTCTTGTACTCGACGGTCTCGACGTTGAAGCCTAAAGGGCGTCGGCATCAGCAGAGCACTCTTTCCATCAGGGCACCGGGATGGGGCTAGAGACACCGGGCGGGGGCGCCACTTTCGACGATGATGACACGGGGAAGGACAATTGTTGGGCATGCGTACCAATGGTGGGAATGGTCGTGACAATTTCACCGAGCTTGAGCTTGTAGAGAATCGTGGTCTTTCCGGCGGCGTCAAGACCGACCATCAAAATTCTCATCTCCTTCTTCCCCCAGAGCTTGTCGAAGATCTTGGAAAACGCGAGACCCATGGTTGCGATTCGGGCTGCGGTGTATGTCTAAGTGTCGGATGGATTGGGTAGACGATGGAGAGGAAGAAGTAATCTGTTGAAAATAATAAAGTGTAAGCGCGACTGATCCACGAGCAATTTATTTATGGTGACGTCGGGAAGGCAAGTGCAGGCGGGATGTTGAGGACACGGGCGAAGGAAAAAAAAGGAAGTCCCCGAAAGGACAGATCTTGACGGAGGCAGGGTTGGGTCACTGACGACAGTGTGCCTAATGGCGCTGCTGACACGGGGCTAGAGGATGGAAGGCGAGGTCCAAGTTCGATGTTGAAGTTCAGGCTGCCGCAATTCGCAAATGGAGGAGATAGCGGGATGGAAGAAGTGGATGTGGACAGGCGACGTGGAGGGAGGGAGGGATAGGGATATTGGATTGGGTTTGGGGGCGTATGGTGGGCTGCTCTGAGCGGCGTATCCTGAGGTGTCGTGTCCAGAACAGAGCCAGAACCAGACCGATGCAGGCACGCGCGCAACAGCAACCTTGGCCGAGGGGCGTGGGAAAGGAGACGGGAATGGAGAGGCAGCAACGGATGATACAGCAGAGGCTGGCGGACGAGTCAAGACAGACGGGTGAGAAATGAAAATTGCTTCAACTCACTTCTTCGCGACGTCCCTCGGCGACGGAGACGGGATCCTCGATGGGGGTGTTGTCGGGTCGTGGATGTGATTGTCGGTGAAGGGGGGAGACAGTCAAGTGTCAAGAAGTTTAGGGTGGAATAGAGGCGAGTAGAGGGGGTGGGCTTTGGTAAGATAAGTTCGGCTCGGCGAGGTTGGTGGTGATTTGGGAGACAGAAAGGCCATGTTTTTCAAACTCTGTGTCCCCACTCTTGACCACCGCTACAAACGGACGCCACCCCTAGGCCTGCCCCGGTAACCTCCTAGCCATCCTGCCAGCAAGGGAGTACCTTACTGGCCAGTGACACTGCGTACCTATCTCACCGTCCAGTCGTTGCGTGCTACCTGCTGAAGCCCAACCACGGGCCACTTGTAGCTGAAGTGGTCCCCTCCCTTCCAGCGCACTCGACCACTGGAGACCCTTCTGAAGCACCAAGTACCCGCATCACGTGCAGGGGTCTGTTCCTAAATCTGCCGGAAGATTATCGGTCCATTCGCGTCACGCCCCACGCTAGCCCCCTTTCGGATCAGCCTCAATCCAACCAAACTTCGCCAAAGTGTCCAGACTCAAGGAACAGGGATCTCCTCCAGGAACCGATCTGGAGAACAGCCTGGACATAACCAACGTCGCTCTTTTTTTCCCGACCCTGCCACTGCCACCGCTGCTGCTTCCAGCCCTCCCCGACGAGACTCCAGAATAGTAGCCCGACTCTGCTGCCTTACACAGCTGCAGTCTGACATCCTCCGGCCACGAGAGCTTCACCCGCGCACCCTCTAGCTCCTAGCCCGTCGCCGCCGCCATGTTCTTCCCTTCGGTCGCCAAGCTGCTGCTCGCAGCTGGTTTCGTCCACTCGGCGCTGGCCCACAACATTCAGCTGCCCGCACACGGCCGCGAGTGCTTCCACGAGACGCTGCACCGTGACGATAAGATGACCGTTACCTTCCAAGTTGGCGACCGCGAGTTTGGCAGCGCCGGCAACCTGGATATTGACTTCTGGGTATGAGAACAAGAGTTAGCGCGAGCTTCCGCGCCAATGGCTTCGGTAATTGGACATATGGGCTGATAGTTACGACCCTCCAGATCACGAACCCCATGGGACAGTACGAGACCTTCGACAAGAGTGTCTCTAACGGTGACTTCTCCTTCGACGCGAAGCACGACGGCAAGTACACCTATTGCTTCGGCAACGAGCACTGGGGCGCCCACAGCAAGGAGGTCTCTTTCAACGTTCACGGTATCGTCTACGTCAGCGAGACCGACGTCCCTGCCGACCCTCTCGAAGTTGAAGGTAAGATGGCCAATTCAAATCACTCGTATCAGAAGCGCAAAGGGTCAATTGGTCTAACACGCTGTGCGCTCTTTTCAGTTCGTCACCTCTCCGAGCTCCTCGCTCAAGTCAAGGACGAGCAGTCCTACATTGTCGTCCGCGAGCGCACCCACCGGAACACCGCCGAGAGCACCAACAGCAGAGTCAAGTGGTGGAACCTGTTCGTCATCGGCCTCGTCATTGGAGAGTCCGTTTTCCAGGTCTGGTGGCTGCGCAGGTTCTTCGAGGTCAAGAGGGTGGTCTAAAAAGAGGGCGTGTCGTGTCGTTTTCAGTTTTCCTCGGATACCCACCCCCCGGTGCTGGGCGAACGACAGGTTATAGGCGTATAAAAGAAGAATCTCTAGCAGAGCGAAAGGGGCGTGGTTCTCGGCTTGTTGAGGTGCAGCAAAAAGCATGTATAGTGTATCATAATCACACATGAATGGTATGACCGGTTCTGAATACGAAGAGCTCTTCACGAAGGATTGTGAAAGGCTGGGTGACTGCGCATGTAGTCGGGCTAGCTCTGTGTAACTGGCCACATCTCGCCAACTAGCCAAGAGAGCTTGGACTGTCAATCGGGTTACTCATCGGTCACTGCTTAACATCTGACCGAAGAGCCAAGAGCACGCAAGCGCCCAAACCCAGCCCGACGTTGGAATGGCACTAGACGGAAAGGCTTGGCCGTAGGGCAGAATCAGCCGCACCGTGTCAGAGCCATGGCATGCCATGTCTCTCAATCGTGACAGCTCACAGGCCGTTCGCCACCCGTCCTGTCAGATGGAGCAGGCGGAATGCCGGCTGCCTGAAGATAGCTCCAACGGCTCCAAACACAAAAGGGCGTCTTCCCCAAAAGGGGCATGTGATCACAAGGACACACCACCTGCCACCTCATGCACACATCAGGCCAGATATGGGAACTCGGTTTGCTTTGCTCAAAGTCGAATTGTAATGTTGTTGTTGTGTTGTTGGTCAACCTTTGTGTGGGCCATCATGACTCCTCTAACCTGACAGTCATTATGTACATCATACATCATGTGTAAGGCCAATGCATTATGCCTTTCCTACAATCAACCCACGGGTCCTATCGTGTGGCCTCCGAACTGTAGAATCCAACAAGCAAACCCCCCAAGACGCCATACCATCTGAATATCCCAAAAGGTGGCCTTTATAGTAAAAAAGAAAAGAACAGAAAAAAAAAAAAACGCGCGCATTTCGTCCCTCATGTGCCTTTAAAGAGCGCCAAGTCATTTCATGCATTAGGATCAGACTCAGGAACGTTCTCCTTCTCCTCCTCGGGTATTTTCTCCACCGGCAGGTCAACTCCCTTGACGGGGTGGATAAGCATAGGAGGCAGACACATCCTGCCCTCGCCACCTCGCATCTGGCCGACGGTCGAACCGTCCTTGCTAAGGTCTTCGGTCTTCTCGAACTCCTCACCACCGTCGTTGTTGACCTTGAGTCCAAGCCATCTGCGGTACAAGTTCGGGGCAAAGCCCGAGTTGTAGAACCAGGAGAGGCCACGCAGGTTGTGCTCACGCTGGCCGAAAACAGCAGTGCGAGCGCCACCACTAGCACCGTTCTTGCCGCCGTTCAGGACTTGAGCCAGGTACTCCGTAGGCCACTCTCTGTCAACATACATGGGGTGAGGGGCAAAGACGGCCTTGTAGCCGTGTTGGAAAGCGACCGTCGCGGGCCACATTTCGGGGAAAGCAAAGTGCTTCTTGAAGGCGGTCTCGCGGTGCATCGTCATGAGGAGACGGCGAGAAAGACGCGAGGCTGTGATGATATGCGCTCTCCTAGGCGGCATGCGCTCGTTTCGGTTGTTCTTGTTGTACCCGGTGATGTCTTCCGAGAGCAACCAAGTGGTTCCCTCCGGGTCGAAAATAGGGTTGAAGGAGATCAGGTCAGCCTCCTCGCCAACTCCCCACTTGTACTTGTCCTTCTCGTAGGAGGTCGGGGGCTTGGGGTCGTCCTCGATTTCGAACCAGTCCTCCTCGTTGAGGGGGCGCTCCGGGCCCCAAATGGTCTTGTCTCCCCTCGAGACGGGGGTAGGATCCTTGTGCTCCTTGTTCGAACCGGGGATGTTCTTCCACATGTTGTCGGGTCCGTCGGTGCCCATTTCGGTCTGAACACGGGCCATCTGCCTGAAGTCTTCCCACGAGCCGTGAACGCTAGGGATGTAGAAACGAGCGTTCCGTTCCCAGAGTCCTTTTCTTGGCTGCTCCTTAGCCCAGTTCTCCATCTTACTGAACAGGTCGTAGTAGTGTCCAGTGTAACGAATGTCCATCTCCCAAGACCAGTAGTACTCGTACTCGGGGTGCTGGTAAGCGAAATACTGCATGGCCATGGACAGACCACGGTACACGCCGTGAACAGGCAGGTCGGGGCCTCGGGTGAACAAGTCGAAAAGACCTTGGTAGAGGGACAGCATCTGCGTCTCGGTCCACAACGTAACCAAGCCTCTGAACTCTTCCGGGATGCGCTCCCTGATCCGACGCTCGTAAACCTCGTGGTCGGCAAAAACTGGGTGAGCAGCGTCGTTCTTGATCTGGACCAAAAGGTGGATGTCGTAGCGGCCGCCCGAGGCCAGCGCGAGCTCGGAGATGACGGATCGGACGTTCATAATGTCCTCCTCGCGCCAGTTGTATTCGTCCCAGACACGGATGACAACAGCAGTTCGGGGAATTTTCTCTGCTTCCCTCTTGGGCTCATCACTGGCGGTCTTGCTTCCAGGCTTGCCCTCTTCAGTGGGTTTGGCATTGGGTTCCAGGTTCTCCAAGGGATCGCGCGAGACTAGGGTCGCGTTCTGAGAGGGCTCATCGATGTAGAAGCCGCGTGGGGTCGGGACCTTAGGCGGCATCGGCTTGAACCTCTCCGTGTTGGACTGGTAGCAACGGCGCTGAGCTTCGGCCCAGTCGACCTTGCGCCAGTCGACCTTGGGAGCCTGTTCCCACACATCTTCGGAGCCTTCCTTTTCACCGTGCTCGCCAATACCGAGGCCGCCGGATGGAACAGAGTATCCGAAGCCGTAGGGCGCGTAGCGTCCGAAACGTTCGTAGCAAATGTTCTCGGGCAGGTTCAAGAGCTCGTAGGAACCCTCAACGTGCTGAGGGAATCCCTGAGGGCGACCGTCCATGTATCGAATCGGCGGGACTCGAACCTTGTCATCCGGGTCGACGAAGCACTCGTTAAACTTCTCTGGCTTGGTGATGAATACAGATTCAGGGTGGTCGACAAAGATCTTGCTCTTAGGTAACTCTCGCTTCATGGCATCGTCGATACCGTCTTCGCGAGTAGCAGTGACCGTGGTGTTGATGTCGAGCTGGTCCAGAGGAGTCTCATCCTCGGAACGAGGGTATGAAGGGATGTACTGCGTGGCGGGGACAATCGTCTTGACACCGGCGTAGTATCTTTGGATGAACTTGAAAGACTCCCACACGGGTGGTGGGTCTGGTTTCTTTTCCACCTTGCCCTCGATGATCATCTTGTTCTCGACATGGCTGGCGCGCGCCAGAGACATGATCATCAGGACCATGAAGGTGAGCAGACCCATGCAGAGGTATCGAATAATTCGGTTGGGGAGTCTGTAGAGGTGGGTGCGCGGCCGGCGGGCCGTCGCAAGTGCTCGTTTCGGCAGCATCAGGGCGGCGCTCGAGAGAGAGGACGAGGTTTGCCTTGAACTCCTCGCGCTTGGTGAGGATGTGGTGGAGTAGTCTTCTGAGTCCTCGTCGGAGTAATAGTCGTCGTCGTCATTCGATAGGCGCTCCTTGGTCCGCAGAGGACTCAATTGCTCGTACTTTGGTAATCTCCCGCCGCGGTTGTCGCGGGTCCGCAGAGGGTTCGAGAAGAAGCCCATGGCGGCCGGTATGGGCTGAGGTCTGGAACTTTCGTGTTAGTCCCAGCGGGAGGGGAGCCAAGCGCGAGTGTTCCTTACTACAGGAAACTTGAGGGCAAGGCCGGTTTCCGTGGGCGAGCCCGTAAATGGGGCTGTCGTCAAGTCGTCTTGCTCAGTAAACTCTGGGCATTAAGACGGGCGATGTGCGTTTCGGTAGAGAAGAGACCCAGGGGGTTCGTGGAAACCGGGGATCGTGCGAATATACAGTTACCAAAAGGCAGCTTGTAGGCACGGATTGGGGCTAGGTAGGTGTAGACGGAATAAAGTACAGGACGCAAGCAGGGGAAGGATGGAGATGAGGTTTGGGGACTCGATGCTAGGGCATCATATGGAAATGAAGCGCAGCAGGGGAAACGAGAGACGGAGGTCAGTTCGGGCCAGCAAAGTCCACCTCGAGTAATATGGATCTATCAATCTTGATATGAGCGACCCAGCGACGGCGGGACAACGTGAGGAAAAGGGCAGGAGAGAAAAATAGCAGGGCGGTACGTACTGGCGAATGCGCAGTTAGCTCCGTCTCGTGGTGCAAGTGAGTGGTTCGGCAGTCCGACAGTGATTGGCACCTCTCGGTGGCACCCAGTGTGTGGGCTGCCACAATGGAACTTCAGGTTGTGGAAGGCCGGTGGTGGGGCTCTTTTCCCCCTATCCCACGCAATCGCCACTAAAAAAGACTGGATCTGATTGGGGAATTGGTGGGGGTGCTGGACGACGGCTGGCCAACTGCGAGTTGCTCTGAGCAACGGCTGCGTGGGCGGTCGGCCCGGGCAGAAACTTGGAGGGCGACATGCGCTACCTACCTGTAGTTAGGTACCCTACCAACGCAGGTCAGCGCTGCACACCTGCGCCGCCGCGGATGCAGCTTGGTGCCGGAGAGCGCTGCGCAAAAGCCTGGTTGCGATGTGCGCACCAATGCGGGCCTCGCAGAACTCGCAGGCCCAGCAGGGGGTGCGGCCTTGGTCTCGACTTCTCGCTAGAAGCATCGACCGGGGTCTCCCTGACAACCATTAAACAACCTCCGGGACTGGTTGCCCGCTACGGTTCGGCTCCCTGATTGCAGCGTGTTCCACTTCCCGTCCTTGTCGTCTTCTCTAGCAAATTCAGGACTGTTAGCCGCTGCATTCTCGACACTGTCCTCGATCTTGGCCCCGGCCAGCATTGTTCCCCTCCGGCCCTCCTTTCCTCAGTCCACCCACGCTGGCCAGAGTCGCAAGACGGTGCAGTCCTCCGTAAGAACCTGGACACAGCACATGAAGTGACTGGGGTGGGGGGCCGCCGGTAGGACAGCGACCGACCGGCTTACGAGTGGAGGATGGGCTTTCTGCAGTTGGTTGCTGCTACAGCCGCAGTACCAAGTTGAACAAGCGTATCTCATCCCGGCCACATGCTGCTCACGACTCGTCCAACGTCGAAGAAGGAGTCGGACGAAGCTGCAACATGGTCGGACGCGTTCCTCTGTTTCGTCTCAACCTGCTTTATTCCAACCCTCTTGGCCCTTCCATGAGACAGTCTCTCCTCCCAGCATTCCGCCGCACCCAAATCACCGGCCAGACGCATTTCTTCAGCCCTTCTGCTCAGTCTGAAGGCCTGACCCAACCATGCACCCCGCATGTCTCCTCAAAGTCTCCGTCGCCGACGTCATGCTGCCAAGATGGCCAGTGTGTGGATGTGCGGACGAGAATTCAACGAACAATATCCCTAACGAAACAGTCAGCGCCACCTTGCGCGTACGAAGTATGGACAGGATACGAATCGCGGCTCATTAGACATCCAAGAGATTGGTTCTCGTGGCAGATCATACCGGAGCGCCAATCCATCAGTCATGTCGGTCGTCCAGATTCCAGCAGCAGAACAAATATAGAACACGCCGAGATTTACCACGCGAATATCGATTTGCATATCCAGTTTTCATCTCCTCATGCGTGTGGCTGAGGGCGAGAGACATCAATCGTATTCCGCCAGAGTCGCCCTCCCGATGCAACCCCCTTATGTCCATCCCTGTTCTGCCATATCACCCTATCTCCCGCCCCTTGCCTGCACTTTGCCAGCGCTGCGCTTAATCTTGCATTCCTCTCGTCCGCTAATGGGTGGCGGAAGAACCAAAAAAAAAAAGGGCGAGAGAAAAGAGCTGCACCGAATAAGATCACTGGCGGCGGCCCTTGACGCGTCCCGTCTCACCTAGCACGGCCCGTCTAGAAGACGCCTCCCAGCAAAGCTTCCGACCGCCAACATCAAGCCACATTCCTGAAGGGTTCATGCTTGGGCGTCACGCGCCATCCTTCGAGAAAACGGGCCAAACAGTTCGAGACGCAGCAAATGAAGAGGCTATGGCTCGACGCTTGACGCTTTCGACAAAGGACAAACCATGAGCAAACTTCGTAGATACGGCCCCTTGGCGTGTTCCCAGGCAATAAATAGCAAATAGCCTTTGCGCTGCGGCTGTGACGCAACTTTATTATAAGCTTCCCTAGCGACCAGCGAGTAGCGACGTGCGACGTCGAGGCCCGTCACGCTGCACTGTGCAAGCCATGTAACCCCAAGAAGAAAAGGTTTTACGACGTGCGGCTGCAACTCGAACTGCTCACAGAACTGTCAATTCTCGAGAGCAGGCCTCGCGGACATGGATCTTGAGAGGTCCAAGGCAAAGTCCACCACCTCTTGGTGCCCCTCCAACTGGCTCTCTTCGTCGACAGCCTCCCCAACAGACAGCCACAGACACCGAAGCCGCTCTCGGTGGGAAATCAAACTGCCCCCTGATTATCACAAAGCACAAAACGACACCACAATGCAGCAGCCAATTACGAGACATGCCTCAAGGAAAGTACCTAGGCAGGCCGATCCGCCATCGTCAAAACGCCCAAGTGGCCCCCAAATGCGGGGATCCTCACTCTGGCTCGTCTTAGACAGCAGCAGCTCCCAATCAACTTTTCTGAGTCGAGAACGAGCCTCCAAGCGCCTCTCACCTGCCCCGTCGGAGGGTTTCCAGAGGCCCTCGTCGCCTCGCCTCCGTCACCGGCGGCGCTCTGGGTAACATTCACCCGAACCGGCGGTGGAACCAGACCGACCTCAGCCCAACGTCATGCCTTGGGTTGAGCGCACCAAGACCGCCCGTTCCGGTGTGAGGTCCGTCTACGCCTATTGCCCGTCATGTTGAACGAACATGCCGAGCACCGCCGTCTGGCAGAACATGCACGCTCCCGAACTGGTACCCAACGGTGAGAAGAAGCAAAGGCGGCCTACCGGATGCCTTCGGTTTTCCCAGTACGGGAGTCCAAAGGTAACAACATCCAGGCCCGGTATCCCAGCTTCACGGTGGTTGGACAAAGTAAAGCGCCCTGCCCTAGTTTACCTGTGTCGGTGCGGGAACTTTGCCCATCTCTGCCCTTCGCACGAGTCCAATGGGTTTGGAGGTCGGAGGTCGGAGCCTATGCGACGTTTGTGGTTCAAGCTTCTGCCCTCGAACCCAGCTAGCCAGCCACTCAGGCTTGACGCTTTTGTCAACCGGCGTCACTTGATCAGCCTCGACGCCAGCTCCTGTACCCCGCATACTCTGAGACCTACGACGAGCAGACAGGCGTGTTCGTTGAACCTCGTGGCCACTCGTTTCTGCTGTGCCAGGTCAGCTTGACCTCATCCTACCTTTGCCTCGCCCTGGAACGCTGCCTTACCTTCCCCCCCTCTTCTCACGTTTTACCTGGTCTTACTTATATATCTTCATCCCGTCCCTTCTTCGGATCCAAAACGGCGCCGTCTTATAAGCTACGCGCCCATTGCCTTTTCGAGCCAGGTAGTGGACGGTGCATATTAGTGCCCATGCGTCTCAACGACTCGTCGTGAACACACCAGCAAAAGGCAGCCATGTCCATCTCCCTCACCACCTCGTCAACCTCTCACCGCCTCCATGACGAGCCAACGAGCGCCGCCCAGAATGCATGCGTGGGCCTGGACCTCGACCAGGTCGCCGCCGTTAGCTATGTCCTCAAGCAGGAGCCCATCTCCGTCACCCTCAACGGGCCGGCCATCTTCACCCTGTCCATGACCCTAGCCCTCATCATTCACTTCCTCGAGCCCCGGACTGCTGAGTTCCTCATCATCCTCGTGCCGATCCTGCTCCTGGTGCGTAACGACTACCAGAATTTCCTCGGCCTCGGCCCCGGCGGCACGCCGGCGACGTTCCAGGGCTACGTCCGGATAGCCTGGCTCAGGCTGTGGGCGCTCCGCGACCCCTTCACGGCGCCCGAGCCGAACCCCAACCGCCTGCCCAAGCGCGGTATTCTTCTGCAGCAACAACAAGACAGCGACGGCGGTATGGGCCGGCTGCCCTACCGCCCGGGACCGCGGCCGCTGGTTGCCGGGATCGCCCCGCAGCGGCAACTGGACCAGCACGGCACGGTGCCGCAGTACCGCGCGCTCCGACGCACGCTGGAGCGGCTGGCCACCGAGAGCCCCGCGCGGTTCGGCACGGCGCGGAGCTGCCTCGAGAAGCATGGTCTCGGCCTCTTCGCACGGCACCCCGTCAACGTGACGTGCAACGGCGAGGTCTGCCACGTCCACGACTCGGATCACTCGCTCCACATGAGCCTGCACCCGGAGGACATCCGCGAGGTCCTTGCCAAGGGATGGGGCCAGCGGCACCCGCTCGCCTGGAAGGGCAGGCTGCTGCGGATGCCCGTGCCGGAGGAGTTCATCATGGTGTACGCACCGAGAGGTACGTGAGGTTGGATGACAGGCTGCTCGCTTACATGGTGCACCTGCAACCCGAAGAGGGTCTGTCTTAGAATCACCATGACTGACACTGCGTACAGATGACCATGAGTTGAAGATTGTGTGCAGGATCATAGAGGCGGCTATCTGGTACGTTAACTCCGAGAGGACTGAGATTCGAGTCGAGAAGGCCGTGTAAGACGGCTTCTCGCCTTGACAGCGCTCATATCTATACGTAGTACCATCTTCGATATCAGATTGTTTACTGGTGGGTGTTGGCGCGAGATGGCGTTGGATAAACACGGCATATTATAAATGACATATAAGGAAGCATTCAAAAGAACATTATTGAAAATATTTGAATTTCGCCCGTCTTTCGGGGTTCCCAGTGTCTGACAGTCACACTATCGAAAACAAGTATCTATACAGGTCCCATACATCCGCGCAGCCCATGCTTAAGTCAAAGAAAAATGCCATACTCTCTACGCTCGAGAGAGAAACTCAAAAATTGGAAGAGACGATATTAGTCGCTGTCGCTTGGCTGGTCCTGCTTCGACTTCTTGAACCTCTCCCTGCCTGTGGACACGGACGCCTCGACGACGCGCCCATCGAATCTGCGCCCGTTCATGAGCCGTATGCACGCCTGCGCCGCCTCGGGCTTGGAGAACTTGACCGACACGACACCGTCGGGCTCTTCGTCGTAGAGCACCACGTTGGTCACGTTGCCCAGCTTGGCGCACTCCTCGCGGATGTCCTCCTTGATCTCCAGCAGCGCCGCCGGGTCCTCCTCGAGCTCCTCGAGCGTGAACATGTGCCGTAGTATCACCGTCTTGTCCCACTTGGAGTTCGTCTCTGTCGGCACCACCGACGGCTCGTCGTCGCTCCAGTCCGCGAGCTTGGCGGCCATCTTCTGTGTCTTGCGAATGATCTTCTGCCTGTCCTTGTCGCTGCGCTCCCTCTTCTGTTGTTGGCCGTTCGACGACCCGCCGTTCTCTCCGCTGCCGCCGCCGTTGCCATTGCCGCCCCCTTCACCCCCGCCGTTCTCCTCGTAGATAGTCTTCTTGTAGCTCGAATCAGCCGCCTGCACGCGCATCTTCGGTTGCCCTGCCGGAGTGGGCTGCTCGAAGCGGAAGTCGGTGTCGTCGAGGAGCATGATGGCCATCTCGACGCTCTGTGGCTTGAAGAAGACGACGAGCGCGTCGCCCTTGAAGTTGCCCTTGTCGTCCGTATACATCTTGATGCGCGGCCGGCCGCTATCGATCTCCTCGGCGACGACGCCCGCCTTGCGCGAGAAGAGCTCGTGCACCTCGTCGGCCGTCACGTCGACGGGCAACCCTGTGACGTAGACGGCCGTATTCTGGCGCGGCTGCGGCGGCAGGCGCGCGGGCTTAGCCTTCTTTGCGGGACGTCCGTTACCGTTGCCACCGTCCCGGGCGGCGCTTGCCCCTCTGCTGTTGTTGCCCTGGTCGTCCATGGCGCCCGATGAGGAAGGCGACTCTTTGCGTTTCCTGGAGTTGTCGGTGGTCTGTAGTGGTGCGCTGGCACCAGCGGTCCTCGAGAGATCGGCGAGCTGCGCCGCGGTTTCGTCGTCGTCGAGGGGCTCGTCAGCGGCCTCGGCCCATGTCGCCGTCGCCGCGTCGAACTCGAGCTCGGTGCCGTCGTCTAGAACGGCGAGGTACTTGTTGTCGAGCTTGGAGAAGGATATCCGTTCGTCGCTGCCGAATTCGTCGATGGACGTCGGCAGCGGGTCTTTCGATTGGTCTGCCATATAAGCGTAGCGAAGGGGTGTGCGGTCGTATTGTTGCTCGAATGGGTGTGTGCGAGCGCGGCTACAGTAAGGTGAGATCTTTGTAATAGCGAATGGGGATGGAGTTCTGGTGACGGAGGCCTTCGAGCTTCAAGTAGGTGCGAAATCCAAGCACATTCTTGGTGACGTTAGTGGAGCAACGGCAATGAGGTGCAGGGGATGTCAGTGCAGAGTTGGGGTCGTGTGGGGTCATCGGATCTCAGGCAACGAGCTACAGCTGTAAGCTGTAAGCTGCCCTGTACCTCAGTGCTTTAAGCTCACTACCTATGCCTTACTAGAGAAGTATTCTGTTGCAAAAGACTTCGTCATGAGCAATTGTCAGGCGGATTTACTTCCCATCATGGGGAGATCCTCACTCATCACTTGTTGGAAGCTTTGCTTAGGCATATCATCGTTACTCTTCTTTGGCCGGGAACACCAGGCATCGGACTCTATGTTCACTTCTGTCGTTTGATCGCCCCGCCCTTGCATGCCTTTTCATCCACCTAGCCCTGCTTCTTCTCCTTGACCGTTGATTTGACGCCCTCGACGAACGCCTCCACTGCCTCACCGCCTCCCAAAGGCATGGCGCCGCCCCTCATGTAACCACCGTTGGGAACCTTGACATTGAGTGCCTCGGCGATAGTAGGAAGACCACCGTCACGGAGCGCCATGGTCAGGCTGCCGAGAGCCTGGTGAAACTGAGGGCTTCTGAGAACCCTTTCCAGCAGGCTCTTCTTCTCCGCAAGACTCAGAGTGGCTTTTGCCGCGGCCGCTGCCTCTGCTGTGGGCTCAGAGTCTCCCAAGTCGTCAGAATCCGTAGCCAGAACCAGGATCGCCGGAGGCAAGAAGCCGAGAAGACTATCGATGTAATCCTCCGAGGCTGAGCGAAGCATCGGGATGGTGATCTCGTTCGGAAGAAGGTGGTTCAGATACGGGAAGGGCTTGTCGGCATGTTGCTGTCCCTGCTGAGAGCCGCCCAAGCCCGGGTTGCCTTGTAATGAAGCCAAAAAGTTGCGAACAGCGGCATCTGCATCCGTATTACCGGAGCTACCAGCAGCGCTGTCAATCAGTCAGCACAGGAACACGTAATCAAGCGATCAAGCCGTGGGCACCACGCAAATGGCAAACTCCGAACCCTCGTGTCTTTTGAAAGGCTCTAAAAGTACAGGTGGCGCCATATCGCGGGCCTCACGTCTTTTTTCCCCTGTCCGTGCCAAAGCAGTCCGTTTGATTCTAGTGACCCTGGACTCCGACCACAAGAGACATGCATTAGGAGAGGACCTACGCTCGTGCTCCATCGCTTCCACCCTCTCTAGCATTCTCGCCCTCTTCGCGAACGTCGCCACCCGTGGCACCAGGGCCAGCGCCGCCACTGCCTCGAGACTGCTCGTTGCGGTCTCCCTGGCCCTCGGCATCTTCCATTGTCTCGTCATCATCGTCGTCCCGTCTGTCGTCGGTGTTGCGGACTTGTGCCAGCTCTCGGTTGACGTTGACATCCTCACCCTGGAGGAGGGCGTTGACGATCTCGCCAATCTTCTTGTCGCGGGGGCTGAACCAGCTGGGGTCGCCGTTCCGGGACTGAGGCTTGGATTGCAGCCAGAAGAAGTGTCTCTGGGAGGAGGATCCGAACTTCAGGACGAAGACGCGACCGTTGGTCTTCGCTGTCGGGTGATCGGCCGCGGAATGGGGGACGAATTCGCCGTCCATAGGTACCATGACCAGGTCGAGCTCGGGGTTGTCCATGGCGGCATTGCGCTCTCGCCAGCAGAAGTGAATCAAATCTGCTCTTAGTTAGAGGCAATTCACATGCGCGGTGACGCCTGCACAAACCATCTTCGGAGTAAAGGTAGATGTAGCCCGGTGTGGCCTGAGGCTTGACCTTGTAAGGCTTACTGGAGGTCTGTCGTCAAGTCAGCGAACCGGAGTCTGGAAATGGGAGCCGGGCCACTGACGTCTGCCTCGCAGATACCAGCCTTGAAGGTTATTATGGGCACGATCGACATGTTGTGCCTTCGACTTTCGTGTGTTGTGGGAAATGCAGATGGTGTAGTAAGAAGTCGAGGTTTGCGGTGGTTCGTCAAGTCGTTTGGGGTGAAGATGCGGTTGGCGTCACGTTGAGCTCGTTGGATCGGAGCTCTCGACTGCAATTGCGTAGGAGCTCCCTGCCTGCTTGCCTGCCTCAGGTGGGCTGGCTGCCGCCCATCCCACTCCCAGTCCGGGCCCGCAGGGGTTGTGTCGGGCCGCATTTGGTCCGAAGGGGGGGACAACCAGGTATGGGGTCCGTGCAGGCCTGGAAGCGCAGAAGCAGAGAGCACCGCACCGCAATCAAAGGGAACGAGGTCAAAAATTTCCCAAACCCCACCTCGACCTATTTCAACCTGAACCTCAACACATCCCTCTTTCTCCTGCCTTCTCCCTGATACCCCCTTTCTTCTCTCTGCAAACCTTTTCCAACCGCAAAAATGGGCTTCGCCGACCTTCTCACTGATGCTGGTGCTGCCAGTAAGTTGTTGCAGCGTTGAATTCTTCCTTTCTTTCACAGACTGACAGTGAGTCAGTGCTGAACAGCTGGCTCACCACCCGCTCCTACATCGTTGGGTACGTTGATTCCTCACAAATCGCCTCGCGCCCTCCAAATTCCCTTTCCACGACTCCCCTTGGCAATATGATGAGAAACATTGGTCCGTGTTTCTGAGGCAGCTTAAGACCCTGCTAAATGACGACCCAACAAGCACTTTGTGCAACTCTGAACCCCGCCTTGCCCATCCAAATTTGATGCTCTCGCACCTTCGGGCAACAACACATTCGCTGACTCAATCGGCACAGTCACACTCCTTCTCAGGCCGACGTTGCCGTCTACAAGGCCCTCCAGTCTGCTCCCGACGCGGAGAAGTACCCCAACGCCGCCAGATGGTACAAGCACATCTCCACCTACGAGAGCGAGTTCGCCACTCTCCCCGGTGATGCTTCCAAGGCCTACTCCGTCTACGGCCCTGAGGCCAGCGAGCTCCCCGTGAACCCCGCCAAGGCCCCCGCCGCCGAGGAGGACGACGATGATGTCGACCTGTTCGGCAGCGACGACGAGGAGGAGGACGCCGAGGCCGCTCGCATCCGCGAGGAGCGTCTGGCTGAGTACAAGAAGAAGAAGGAGAACAAGCCTAAGGTCGCCGCCAAGTCCGTCGTCACTATGGACGTCAAGCCCTGGGGTAAGCAATATGTCTAAACAAAAGCGTGCCAATTCAAAGTGTTAACACATGAATACAGATGATGAGACCGATATGGCTGCCCTCGAAGCCGGTGTCCGTGCCATTGAGCAGGACGGTCTGGTCTGGGGTGCCTCCAAGCTTGTCCCCGTCGGCTTTGGAGTGAGAAAATTGCAGGTAAGTAGAAACTTTAATTCTCTAAGAGGAGGATAAGATGTTGATTAAACTTTTAGGTGACGCTCGTCGTCGAGGACGAGAAGGTCTCAATCGATGACCTTCAGGAGAAGATTGCGGAGCTTGAGGACTACGTCCAGTCTTCCGATGTCGTGAGTGCACCCCCAAAGCTCAGTAACCGTTTTAGCCGCATATTAATGATTCAAATAGGTCGCCATGCAGAAGCTGTAAAGCGCTTTATGACAGGATTGGAGGGACGAATTCATGAGGCATGATGTTGGAGACATGACAATCCATAGAATCCTCGAAAAAGTCGATCGTGGGGTTGCTCAGCACCGGCGAAGGCGGTGGCCTGTTGCCCGATACAGAGTGCGAGCCTAAAGACTTATTATGAATACAAACGAGGTTACGAAGACCTTTGAAAGACGTAAAAAAACAAAACTGTTCCATCCTGCTACTCGTGTCAATGCTTGAGATTTAAAAAATTCGCGCTCTATGACCATGATGGGCCGTGAGGGGAAGCACCTCGATCAAGACAATGGCTTGTGGTGGGATGTTGGTGGGGCAGCGCTAAGTGAGGGGCAATCTTTCGTTCCGTCAAAGGCGGTCAGACCAATGCAACGCGACTCAACTGGCCGAGCTAGATTGGCCCATTCTCACGTACAAATCGCGTACCTTACTCCGCCCGACGCGAACTCCAGCGCGGCACTCGACGGTTGTTCACACGTGCGCGTGACCTTTGGCTGTTCGACTTGGTAGAAAGGGCCCCTGCTTCTTCCGGATTGCGCAATGTACGGCGATTTGGGCAACAAATTGGTACGAAAGGCAGAGCCCTTCTGCTGTCTGGAGGAGACTAACGCGTTGTGCAGGTGCAACATGCCAAACGAACGCAAAACCTCGCCCATCTGCCGCCGTACCAAGCCGAGATAGTACGCGCAGTGGCGCGCGAAGTCAGAGATCTTGATAAAGACGTGACAGAACTGTTGGAGCCATTCCAGGGCTCTTTCGATCCATCCGCAGACCAGGCGACGGCTTGCACGCTGCTCGTCAACCACCTCTCGATGCGCAGGAACAAAAGATGCCTGCTTGCATACCATCGAACGCGAACGGACAAACTTGAAGAGCTGGCTTGGAAGGGAGTTGACGTGCTCGATCTGTCCGGCCAGCAAGTCCGAGGCAATGCAGGATCGACTGGCGGGGCCAATGGCGGCGCTGAAGGGCCAACGAGTAGTCTCAGTCCACAAGAGGAGGAATATGTGAGGCAATATGGCGACCTATTAGCCGCCTACAAGGGACAGTGGACCGACATCGATTTGACGGGGAGTTTGGAGCCGCCTCGTGACCTCTTTATCGACGTGAGGGTGTTGAAGGATGCAGGAGAGATACAAACCGAGTACGGGTAAGTTTGGATTGCCTGAGCTACAGAACAGAAGCGCATCTGACGCCGGGGATTTAGTGCCATCAACTTGACAAAGAACAGCCAGTTCTATGTGCGGCAGGGTGATGTCGAGCGGCTCATAGCGCAGGGTTATCTCCAGAAACTCAGCTGATGATGGAGCTTCAACCTGATTGCGCAGTTCTCAACTCTGGGGAGTTTATAACACTAAAAGGAATTTGTCTTCATTTCTCCCATATCTGGAGATCGGCGGAGTGTGAGGGGTACGGATGCAAGCTCGCCCTGGCCGGACCCATGCACGGGCAAGATTCGAAATGGAATATTTGGACTGCCACGCAGTGCTCCATTCCTGACTGGATATCATAATACGGTGCGTCAACATGATGCGAGAAACCGAACATCTGAGCATACATGGCTGGCATCCCGCGGCGTGTGCGGGGCACAAGCCTGCAGTTTCAAGGGGTTTTATTTGGGGGGAGCGGGATTCGCGACGGGAAGACCAAATGGTCCGGGGAACCGTCTCCTGTATAGGATCTGGGTGACGGGGACCACAAACAACAAAGCATGGCCTGGAGCAGAATGGGACCAAGATCTACATGAACGGATAAGTTCCGGGGCCGCCGGCCAACACGACAACGTTCCAACAACGTATGGGAGGCTCTGGTGGAGGGCGCAAGGAGCGGGAACGCAGGCCATATGGTGCCCAAAATATCTGCGTTGCCGGCTCTTCAACGGATCATTGCTTTTGTCGGCGATTAGCGAATAATCGGGGACAGGTGTCTCGCATGTGGCAGCAGACGAGGGCGTTCTGAGCACCATTGGTCGAGAGCTGGCTCGCATTGCTCGGAGACAAGGAGCGGGCGCGCGGGGAAAGATGAAAAAAAAAGATCGGATGTCGCGATATCGGCGACGGATGAGTACAAGCAACCCGATAGCGACCGGCATTCAACGATCAGCCCGCATGGAAACCTCAGACACGTTCACGACTTTACATGTCTCTTCAGCAGAATCTAAGCGGCGCCACGATCCACCAACAGGCAGCTCAGTCAGGCACCCACAGTAGCTCGTTGCACAGCAGAGCGGCGGCGGATGGCACAGGCATGGAAGGGCACGACAGGGCATGGGCAGGGCGTGGTGCGCTGCATTGCATCATGCTCTGCATGACGCCGTTAGCCAACCTGAGCCGCCCTCCTGATCGTCAGCCCAGTAGAGGGCCGAAGCAGGAGACGGGTGGTGGACGTGGCGGCATCTGGCCACTGTTGGCGGTAGTGCTTCTCGGTACAGATGTTTGGTGCCATTAAGACAGATCATGACGACCAATTGACACGGGAATTGAATTGACAAGCTGTTAAGATACCCCACGGGAGACGTGAGGAGCTGGGAAAGCTTGAGCATTGCACTGGCGCTCTTCAGACGTGAGCTTGGGCTGGGACAAGGGCCCGTGAGGCAAACATTCGGCGAGGATGCAGGCCGTCGTCCCCCCATCCGTTGTCTCCAGCTGCGGCCAGAGCTCGGAGGTGGTGCAGCGTGGCCTGGGCTTCCGAAGCGCGAAAGCCAAATCCTGGATCCGAAGTGGGGTCCAGCGTGAGGTGAGGGTGAGGGTGGGTTGCCACACTGCAGCACCTGCGAGTCCAGTGTCCAGTGAGGTAGACTGCCGTCCTTCCATCCAAGATCGAGGCCGTCCACTCTTTTGGTGGCTGCCACACACTGCCTGCAGCGGCTGTAAGTGGTCTCGCTGGGGGAGGGCCGCCGCGCTGTACGTGCAGGGGTGTTTTTTTGGTGCCGTTACGTAGGTAGTGCGACTCAAGCACGTACCTACCTACTACGAAGGCGGAAGGGTACCTACAGACCTAGAACTTGGAAGTACCTTGGCGATGGAATGTCCGCCTGGAAACCACGAGGGTGTACGCCCGCTTGGCCTGTAGTGGAATGGTCCAGAGGTACCACAGGCCGGAGCAGTGCGCTAGTGAGGGGCGAGAGCCACATGCAAAAATGCAAATTTGACTTGGTTCAAGGTTCGTCTAATTCTCTGCTGCTGCTGCTACGGATACTGCTACTGCAACTGCTGCTGCTGCTGCTGTTTGCTTGCTTGCTACGTGCGCGCGCGCCATGTTGACGACAACCTCGACCACCAACTCTCGCTCTCACTCGCTCTTTTCGTCCGTCCTTTTATCTCGCCCTCCGCCTCCTTCCCCCCTCCTCGTCCACACCCACGTCCCGTCGCGCCGTTTCTTTCTTTATCTCCATTAGCGTTTTGCTTTGCCTTAGCCTTTGGCCCTTCAGCTCAGCACAGCAACCTAGACCATATAGACGGGCTATCCTTGCTTGCTTGCTTGTAGATCCAGTCCCGCCCGCCCGTCGTGTAATACACTTTCCCATCTCTTATCTGCGCCGACACTGCCCACCCTTCTCGCTCCCCTCCTCTCGCGCCCAAACCCCAGCTCAGCTTCAGCTTTCCCATGACTCCCAGGTAAATCAGCGACAACAGCCGCACCATTGGTCTGGTTCCCCGACAGCTGGCGCCCTAGGACGGTGTTCCGGTGAACCTCGGTGCCTCCCGTCGACGCCGCCGCCAACGACACAACCAGCCAGCCAGCCAGCTAGCCAGCCAGCCGTAGCCATGTCTTCCCCGAACTTTGGCTTCTCGCCGTGGCGGAGAAGAGCCGCATCGCTCAACTCCCAGCGAACTGGCGAGAACAACCCCGATAACCCGCTCATCAGTCCCGGCCGAACCTCCCAGACACCAGGCCCAGACGCGAGAACCCTGTCGTCCTCCATGAGCTCGAGTCACCGAGAGCCCATACGCTCCTTCATCCACGGCACCGTGAGGGACCACCTAGGCAAGCACCCCATGGTTGGCGCATGCGTCGTATCGTTGACATACCACTAATATGCCGTCACCAGCTCCTGTCGACAGCGCCCAGTATGCCCGCAGCGTGCGCGAGGACACGGCAGAGCTCGCATCGTACCTCTTGTCTGACAAGAAGACCGGCCAGAGTCCAGCTTTCCTCTCACGCCAACAACGCTCGCAGTCGTCGCAACTCGGGCGAGAAACGGCAATTTCAGACAACGAGGACGACGACACAGCAAGCGCTCACGTAACGAGCTCCGAGACCATACACGAAGTTTCTGAACCGTCGTCACCGGAGGAAGATCTTGAAGGAATACCGGAGGATGGACCATCGATTTTGACAAGCCTGCTGAAAAGGTCACCCCCTCAGTCGCACCGGGATCCATCACCTGAGTCTCAGACTCAGCTCCTACAGGCCGACACCCACGAACCGAAACGCACACCTTCTAGAGGAAGGCCAGAACAAGAAGCGCAGCCGTCAGCCGGCGTTTTTGCAGACGAGCCGACCGAGCGCACGCCCCTGATACCCAGGTTATCGTCTGAGAGTTACGAGACAAACGGAACCAGCAACGGGGTTGATGTGGAGGGGCAGAAGCAGATACCCAAAAAGCACTGGTTCCGTGGGCTGAAAGACTTGACGGTCAATGTTGAGGATCACATCGTCCACGGCGTTCAGGTCGCGACAAGTCCCAAAGCTTGGAACCGCCAAGCGCTTTGGCAAAATGTTGTTGTCGCCCCCGTGTCATGTTTGCCTGCTGTCGTCGTTGGCTTGTTGCTCAATGTCCTTGATGCACTGTCCTACGGTAAGTTTCGTTCAAAGTAAAGGCAATGTCTCACCTTAGCTAATTATTCTAGGCATGATTTTGTTCCCGCTTGGCAAGCCCATTTTTGCCGGCCTGGGGTCTGCCGGCATATCAATTTTCTATGTCAGCACCATTGTCTCGCAATTGACCTTCTCATTTGGCAGTATCTTCAAGGGAGGTGTCGGCTCTGAGCTTGTAAGTCCCACGCGGCCCCTCTTGCCGCAATTTTACTGAACTGAGTCCAGATCGAAGTCGTACCTTTTTTCCATAACATGGCCCAGACGATCACTGACCATATTGGACAAGACAAACCTGATGCCGTGATTGCGACGACAATCGTCTCCTATGCGGTCAGTTCCATGATGACGGGGACAGTTTTCTATCTCATGGGGAAGTTCAACTTCGGTTATATGGTCGGTTTCATCCCAAGGCACATCTTGATTGGCTGCATCGGAGGTGTTGGCTGGTTCTTGGTTGCCACAGGCTTTGAGGTCTCAGCCCGCATGGACGGTAGCCTCGAGTACGACCTCGATACCCTTCACAGGCTGTTCCAGACCGATACGATCCCTCTGTGGCTCACTCCACTTCTGCTCGCCATTGTGCTCTTCTACAGCCAAGCCAAGGGCGCATCCAAGTACTTCCTGCCGCTGTACATCATTTCTATTCCGATTGTCTTTTACTTTTTTGTATTCTCTTTGGATGCGCTTGAGCCCGACTACTTGCGCGACCACGGCTGGATCTTTGAAGGTCCGCCGGCTGACGAACCATGGTGGTATTTCTATACATTGTACAGTACGGCTATACCCTCGACACGATGCAAATGTCTGCTAACGTCTGTCTTTAGAATTCAATCTGGTCGAATGGGATGCAGTGGCGGAAACTATTCCCGCCATGCTCGCCCTGACCTTCTTCGGCATTCTCCACGTCCCCATCAATGTTCCGGCTCTGGCTTTACAGACTGGAGAAGACCATGCTGATCTCGACCGCGAGCTCAAGCTCCATGGCTGCTCCAACTTCATCTCTGGCCTTGCCGGCAGCATTCAAAACTACCTCGTCTACGCCAACACCGTCTTCTTTATGCGATCTGGAGGAGACAGCAGGCTTGCAGGTATCATGCTGGCCGCCTTGACTTTTGGTGTCATGGTAGTTGGGCCTAAGATCATCGGCTTCATCCCAATCATGATGGTCGGCACTCTCATTTTTGACCTCGGATTTGAGCTTCTCCTTGAGGCTGTTTGGCTCCCAAGAAAGAAGCTCAAACTGGCCGAATATCTCACGGTATGTCACCCTACTCAGAAGCATGGTCAAATCTGACCTTTTTAGGTCATCGTGATTGTTCTCGTCATGGGAATTTACGACTTTGTCATCGGTATCGGCGTGGGCATTCTGCTCGCATTTGTATCGCTCATCATCCAGACGTCAAGAGTGCCAGCTGTGCGAGCGAGCTACACCGGCGAGATCGTCGGATCAACCGTCCGCAGAAACCCTTCTCAACACCACTACCTGCAAGAAGTTCGTCGGCAGATCTATATCGTCAAGCTCACCGGCTTCCTTTTCTTTGGCACTGTCGTTAGTGTCGAGGAGAAGATTCGAGCTCTGATCGACGACCGAGCCTTCGCTCAAAGGCCTATCAAATATCTCATCCTCGACCTCTACCACGTTACAGGCCTAGACTACTCTGCTGGTGAGGCATTCAATACCATCAGCAGATTGCTGGACAACAAGGGCATCATTCTTGTGATCAGTGGGAAGGATGCCGAAAGCGAAGTTGGCCGGAACCTGAGAGCCATGGGACTCGGCAACGATGATATTGAGGTTACGCTGCTCCCGGATCTCAATTCGGCGTTGGAGAGTTGTGAGAACGAGCTGCTCAAGACCTTGTACGCAAGCCAGGAGGAGCTGCGGAGAGGCAACCGTCACGCACCGACGGCCAGCCTTGATGTGCCTGCGAAATCCGACGGAGGATCCTTCGACATCGTGATCAACTCGCCGAGGCGCAGTCACCTCCACGAGGCTGCGAGAAATGCCTTGGCAAATACAGAACCGTTGGGGACGATGAAATGGCAGAGCTTTAAGGAGCCTTTGCGATTGATGCTGCAGATATTCCAAGGCATTAGCGAGAAGAACGAAGACTTCTGGTTCAGGGCGGTCGGCTACTTCGTCAAAAAGGAATACCCCGCAGGAACTGTCTTGTTTACGAGAGGGGAGCCCGCCAAAGGCTTTTACCTAGTCGAACACGGCATCCTTCGCGCAGACTACGACTTACCCCAGGGCTCTCTGACGGAAAGTATCGTGGCGGGCACGACGTGCGGCGAACTGCCCTTCTTTTCGGAGACGGACCGGACGGCTACGGTGACGGTGGACAGAGACTGCGTCGTGTGGCGGATGGACAAGGAGGGTTGGGAGCGACTCCAAAAGGACCAGCCGGACGTCGCGCAGGAGCTGTTACGAATGTCGCTGAAGCTGACGAGCGAGCGAATGACGTCCATCACCTCGTACATTTTGACCATGGCGGGCTAGTATGTATTGGCGGACACCTTGCACATTGGATGGAGTTCATACGGATACTAAAAACCACTGTTATAAAAAAGGATTTTGTATGTTGAGTTGGTTATTGTAAGCGGGATTGGTCACATAAAATTTGTTGATAAGTTGAAAATACCTAGAAGAGATCGGAAAGCCTTCTCAGGAAGCAAACAATTTTGAATCAAAAAGCTAACGACCAAGTTGGTCAAGTACAACGGAGCTCGCAAGCATGAACTACGTATCGTAGGCTCATCAGCATCGTCAAGAAACTCACAGGCAAATGACGCGTGACCATCTCTCGCCAATTTTCTCCAGTTGCAAGCACCAACGGTAACAACATTGCCCGCAGAACCCATCAAATAGAGCTTGTGGACATACTCAACTGTCTCCTCGTAGCACGCCATCTTGGAGGTGACAAAGTCTGACGTGGTCATCATCAGCCAAGGTATTTATCAGCTGGGTGGTCACGTCAGAACTGTGAGCTCTCACCCATCCATCGCGTAGGCAGTGCTGCAATTACTCGGCTGTAGGCAATCAGTCCAGCTGTGGGAGATCACCCGAGACACAAACGATTGACAAGAATATGAATGTAGCCGTGCCGGGTATATTGGAGGCTTTTAGTGTGTGTCAGGTCATGCCAGCCGCTTCTGAAGTATAACATAGTTAATAGCTCTCGTTATCTGATAAACCTGTTGATTTCCGAGATCATCTTTGAAGTTATGACATTCTTGATGGACTTGTTGATGTTAGATGCTTGTTAGGTTCAGCCCCTGGACCTTTTCAGATTGGTCAAGGAGCAACAAGTCAAACAAAGCTGTGGTTGCAGAATCCGACTTGGCGGATGACAACAGTCTCAGCTTTTATATTCTCGGCACTCTTTAAAGGACCGAGCCGCAATCGATGATGTTGATGGGGTTATCTGTTCTTGCCTTCAAAGCCTTCAAAGCTGGATCATAGGACCAGCTTCCTTGTTAAGGTAGAGAATTTCCAGGTGGTAATTCACGTCCTCTCGTACGCTTGAGGGTATTGCGGATTAAAAGAAGCGTCACGAAATTCGGAATGGATTGTGATGAATATTAGAGTGCATACCTACTGTATTGTGCCCACGCAATGTCCCCCGACTTAGTCTCTGCCACATGACAGCACACATCTACCCAACGCTGGCCAGGGCTGTTTGAACCCGGTACCATTCCTTTTCATCAAATTACAGAAGGATTCCACCCTTCATTTGGGATAGATGTTCACTATTCCGTTTTCGGATCTCTGCTTCGTTTGTTCCGATTCCGGACAGCCAGATAATGCCATGTCTTACTCAACACATTGTGACTGGCTCAGCCACTTCCTCGCCAGCTTCGAATTCATGAATCAACACGCCGTCCCCGTCTTCCGACAAAAACAGCAGTGATTGGGTGATTGGTTTAGTGGTATAACAATCCCTTCGCATGGGATAGGTCCTACGTTCGATTCGTAGATTGTCCAAGTACCTTTTTGCCCCGATAGCCAATGCCGGACCAAGAGGCTGGGCTGTAGCTTGGTGGCAAAGCCTCTTACAGACAGAACATAATAGGTGTAACAGAAGAGACAAAAAGAGCTGCAAAAGAGACAGCAAGAAGAACAAGAAAAGGACGACAAAAGGAACAGAAAAGGGGACCAGGACAGACGCCAGGAGAGACGCCACGACAGACGACGATAAGAGAGACAGCAAGAAAAAAAGCAAAAAGAACAACAAAACAGACAAGAGATACAACAGAAGGGCTTTATGAAAACAAAGTGGTGCCCACAGCGCGAGACGTCACTTTTGGCAGGTCAAGCGAGGCCTACTTGGTTCTCCGCCGTCCCTGGACCCCTCTAGCAAGTCAGCGACATGATGTCTCTGGCATGAACCATCCTGGGCCTCGCAACTCCCTTGCTTCTACTCGAACGTGTTCTTGCCCCTTGCTAGGAAATTTGAACTCCTGCATTGCTGAGATGGCGACGGCTGGGCCTGACTCCACTCTGGACAACTTAGTCGCAGACATGACATGCATTCCGTCAATGATAGAAGCTGAAGGAGATGAAGACTTCCTGGCTAGGTGTAAGCATCCGCGACTAGACTATCATCGTCGCTTAGAGAACAGTAAGAGACTACTGTATTAGCTACTGGTCTTGACCCCAATACCTCTAAAAGTGACTGGGGTAGTCGAGCCGTGTCTAGAACATTTGCCCCTGAACTTCCGTGGAAGTTGAGTACTATGGCATTGGTATCATCAATAAGACGTCGCCTTTCTCGAGAGTATGAGCATGCAAGCCATAGAGACCACGAGAAGTGGCCGATGTTCTACTATGTAGACCGTAGCGGCTGTTCCCTTCCCAGAGCGCGAAAGTCGGCCACAGCAACTCTTCGCTCCTTCCTCGTTTTTGTATTATGTTCTAGAGAACAGCTTCAACTTTTGAAAACGAAACATTTCCAAAATTAACCACCGCTACCACCACTCCCGGTCCTCAAAGAGCGGAACAGCCCCGATGACGAATCGTCCCCAAGGTCAAATCGTCGAAGGGCTCAACAACGCCGACTGTGCTGCGATCAATATCCAAAGAAAAGAAGAAAAGTGGCTATGTGGATGAACATGAACTGGCAGCTGTCCTCTTCATGTCGGTCATATTGGCCACCACATCGTCAGCCATAGGCAAGCATGATTCGGCACCAAGTTACCGAGGTGTTGTGTAACGTAAGGGAGTTGAGCTCGAGGCCGGTCCCTGACCGACGTGAAGTACAAGGATTGCGTCACCGGCGCAGGAGCGTGGCTTTCACGAGCCCAGGTGGAACAAATGAGCACGGGGGAGCGGATGGTAATATGTCACCCCTCGCACCAGGAGTCATGGCACCCGACAAGAGTCGGGATTACAAGAGACTGCCATGTTCGTGTAGCTCTGATGATGACAGCAAGTGCTGCCTATGTGGAGTCGGAGGTTACAACAACTTGGCCCTGCTGCCGCTCCGGACACTCTGGCGGCTGCATGTGGGACGCAGCGGAATGTCGTGGGCTTTGTGATTAGTCTACCGTCATCGATAGTTTGTTACCAGATGCTGTGCTACCGAGACGACCTAAACAGTTGCAATGCCCAGAACTGTAGTAGCAATATTTGACGTGTAATTTTGGTCTGGCTTCTTCCTTGTGACCAAGGTATACGATCTTGTGGACGGTAACACGGTAATATGTCTAATCACGTCAGTAAATCACTTTGTCGCGGGTACTGACCCTGACAATACCTCGGCTTCCTCGGCCATGCTCCCGTATCATTCCTCGGGGTTCAACTGCTACCGGATCTGGCCCAGGCAAGTAACTCACCATAATCCGCGGGGCGTGCCGTTGCTGCAGGTCGATGCCAACCCCGCGTGGGTTTATTACGAACTAGTGGCTGAAGCCAGTCACACATGTCATCTCCCACGATGGAACTCGTCAGGCGAGAGACCCTCGACCTAAAATGGATTCATGTGGATATGGCATCATTCCAGAGACCCTGTCCACAAGTCTCACATCAGGAGCCGTCATTCTCTGCGTGAACTACGTCCAGGTACGGCAGTCTGCAGTCATCGTTCCTCGGTGCACGTGCAGCTATGCTTGATACTCACATCGACGGTCGGAACCGCTTACTCACAGCGTCAGCGGCTCTGCCGTAGTATTCGGCAGCTTTCAGCCCGGTGAACGATTCAGCCCGGAAGGGTGGTATATGGCAGGGACGAGGGGCGGAGAGAGACCGGGGAGAGCAGTAACGAGAACGAGATCACGGATAACGACAGCAGACATGATTGGCGAGGTAGCAAAGGGCGAGCCTAACAGCCGCGCTGGTGAAAACACGAGAGAGGATTGGAAGTCGACTCTCTCTCTCTCTCTCTCTCTCTCAACAATCATGTGATAGCCAAAGAAATTCGCCAACGAGACCGAGAAAGTGGGCAAGTTGCCAATGGTGTATTCAGGCCCGCCAGTTCCTGCAACTCAAAAGAGAGTGTGCCGGAGATCAAGCTATCTGGCTTGACACGGCAACGGCGGCATCCCCCTTCTCCTTTCGCTTGGAAGCTTCGCGCGATGGCACACGGCCAGCCCGCCCTACCGGCCAGTTTCCATCGGCAGCTACGTTGCATATAACGGCTTAGACACCTTATCCGAGGATATATCACAACGCCCAATTTCGCAAAGACAACCAAACTGCTCCGACTACATTGGGAAATTACTCCCCGTTCGGCCAAGAAGCCCCCCAAAAGTCAATTCGCTCGTGTCCCCCTGAAGTTGAACCTTTTCCCACGTGCTGGGCGGCGGGCATCGCTAACATCTCCCCCTAAAAGGTCACCACCGCCAAGGTTCCTGTTTGATGTTCGTCCCAAAAAAGTGTCTTTTCTCTGGTCGTGACGCCGTGACGGCCCTTTTTTCGTCCCAACTCTGTCTCTAATAATAACAAGCCTTCTATCATACAAATCTTATTAGAAAGAATTCAGAGCAAGAGTTTGGTGGTGGGAAATCGTGGGAAATCCGAGAAAGCCAGATTGTTTTCATCTTCTCCTAATGACACGACACACCCACGTCCTGAAGTGAGGGATCGGGGGGGCAGGCAGCCTTACAAATCAGCCTGCCTTCCAGCAAGACGACGACGTTGTTGCTTTGCCTCTTTTCCGCCTTGGCTCCTGCCCGCCTACCTTAAAAGGTGCTTTGGTTCGTTGTGCTGATTAATGTAGAGTCACAACGTGGCTGTCCAGTCACATCGCACGCCCGGACTACTACGCAGCAGAGGCGGCTCGCGGCCGGATTCGCCACCAGCAACACCACTCCGCACACCCTTTGGCCTTTGGCCTTCAGCAGGTCCACCACCCCGCGGCCATCGACATCCGGAAAGGCGCGGCGTGCCTGCAGCCGTCAGACACCCTTTAAAACAGAAGTGGGACCCCGGACGTCGTTCCCGGATACGGCCTCACCTCGCTCGCACCTTGCCTCTTTTTACCTTCTTCTCTTGAGAAGTAACCTTTTCTTCCCTCATCTCCTGGACTCCTTCGCACCCGTTCGGGGACCAACGGCGCGACCATCCGAGACATGAGCCTGCGGTCGATTTTGGGGGGCGGCCGAGTGAAAAAGCCAAAGCCGAAGCCGTCCGGCTCGTCGCCTCGCAAGGCCAACGGGACGAGCAGTCCGCGGGCCCGCGGCACCACCGCCAAGAGGAGGCCCGCGCCAGCCGACTTGGATGCCGACCACAACCATGACGGCGGCGGCGGCTATGACTTTTTCAACGACAGGCTCGAAGATGCCGGCCTCGTGGCCGCCCTGGCGACAGACATGTCCCTGCGTGACGTTGTACAGGCCATCAGGTACACTCGCAACCACATGTTCGGCCCCGTCCCGACGGAGGCGGCCGGCATGAACTCTACACGCACCGCCGAGGTGCTCAATTACCGCAGGGTCATGCCGGGCCTAGTGACCATCTCTCACCTGCACGCCCTCCTCGCCTCGCCCACCGCCGTGGAGCGGGAAGTGGCAGAGTTGCAGCGCGGCGGACAGGTTCGCAAGATCTACGTGCAACGCCGCGGCGGGTTGGGCGAGGCCCTCATCCAATCCTCCGAGCTGGAGGGGATCATCACAGAGCCCGCGGTGCTCGACGAGGATACCAAGACTGCCTATCTGAAATTCCTGCGCGATAGCCCCCTGGCGCAGACGATGCCGCGCTCCGCTTGCAGTCAAAGACAAGCCGACGCTCTACTGCGGGCAGGGTTCCTAACCGCCAAGATGCACGACACACAGGACGTAGGCAACCCGCTGGTAAATCTCTACTTACGCCCGGAAGAGCGCGCGAGCCTGACGAGTATCGAGGCTGTATCCCGCGCAGCGTCCGGCAGCTTCGACGCCGTGGGCGGGCATGGAGCAATACATGCCGCGGGTGGTGGGGGAGGGGCGTCGCGCGCCGACGCGTCATCTTCGGGCGCCGACTTTACCATTGCGGTGCCCGGGAATGGCTCCTTTCTCAAGTTGACGACCGCCGCCATGGAGCATCTGACAAAGCTGCTATCCAAGTCGCAATTTAGGGAAATGCCCGTGTCTATGCTGAAGGAGCGATGGGAAGGCGGCGTGGCCCGTGATGAGGCGCGCCTCGCAAGGAGGGCCAGGGGCGAATTCGCCGGCGTGCTGCCGGGCAGGACGAAGAGGTGGAAGGAGTTTTACGGCCTCGAGTTCGACTGGGTGCTGGAGGAGGCCATGGGTGCTGGTCTTGTTGAAGTCTTCGAGACACGGAGTGTCGGTAGGGGAGTCCGCTTGCTGGGACTGGCCGTCCCCTAAGTCCGGACAGCAGCAGCAGCAGCAGCGGGGTAGGTTTAAGCTTGATACCACGAAGATCGAGGATAGCCTTCGATTCTCGAACAGTCGATAGAGTACGGGGCCAACAGTAACACTGTTCGATTCGCGCCAGTCGATGAAACTCGCCTGCCAAAGGCTGCTGTATCGCTTAGGGTGGCTCAATCGCGATTCGGACTTGCTTGCAGTGGCCGCCCTCCGGCATGTTCGTCCGAGTGTGGTGTCTGCGTGTCTGTAATCAGGAGCAAATGAAATCATCAAGACGTGTGCTGAAGCACTTTGACATCGAGTCAGACCGTGGTTGTGCAGATTTTCCCAATTCGGGACAGTCATGTTCCTTGCTATGACTTGCATCTGCTGTCTGCTTGGTCGACGGCAAATCCGCCATGATTACCTGGGCGGGCGGGAAAGGGGGATGAGCCTGCTGGTGAAGTTTCCCCAAGTCCCCAGCCCCCTGACCTTCATCTGCCGCCAAGCACGGGATTTGTTCTGAAGGGTCGCACTTGGAGCGGTGGTGGCGATGCGGCTCCAGGGTGATCTAGGTAAATCCCAGGTGTTTGCAGTTTGATCTTCCATGCTTCGCCCACTCGCGCGCTCGCTCGTGGAGGGCGCGAAATTTAGGCGAGAAGGGCCTGTTTTTTTTTTTTGTTTTTTTTTGTTTTTGTTTTTTAAATGCGACTGCGAGGGTTGCGAATGCCGAGTCATTGTCTGGGCTCTTGGGGTCTGTTGCAGCATAAACGTCAATGACCTCTCATCTGTTCTTTGCACTGATTCGCGTGGCCCTGTCAACGATCGCGGGCCTCGGACTTTATCTTGCCCGCTCTTGAGATGCTCCTGCAGGAACCGATACACGCCGTCGTTTTTCCTTTGCAAGACTGTTAGCCGCTGGAATGAATGACTGAATCGCACTTGCAGAGACTCGGGTCGAACTTCGGGCGACATCGAAGCATTTGGAACATACGGATACGGCCAGACAGCCGGGGGGGGGGGGGGGGGTTTGAAAGTACATGCTTGTCCATCTGCAGCTAGTGCTGCAGCGTGTTTAGTAATGCGTCCGAGCAGACGAGGAGTTGAGGTTGAAGCTGTCAACGACGCCAAAGATCAGACACCTCTTGAACGAAAATGACAAAACGAGATGGGCGCAGCGATTCGACGTCGATGTTAGAGTGGCTGTCTGCTGGGGTTTTGAGGTTGGATGCAACTCAAAACGCCTACAAGCCGGGGCCAGGATTAAGAAACTGGAATCGGGCTCAGGGGCCCAAACCAGAAATCTTAGGGGCTGACCGTTGCCTGTGCCTGTGCCTCTGCCTGTGCTAAACGTCGCCGACTACCTCAGCATGTAATACGGAGTACTCCGTGGCCACCACAGACAGAGCTTCCTGCCGGTAATTGTGGACTATGCAACTGCTGCTTCGCGTGCTGGGACACCAAGGATGGAAAAAGCAACAAAGAGCTGCATGGCCGAGAACGGGTACGATGTACGTACATAGGCAGTTCTACTAGTCAAAAACGGTCAGAAGCTGCCTCGGACAGCTGAGATGCTGCATACGAAATAGACCGAGCTTGGGCCAGGCCCTGGCCCTTTGAACGGCTGGCGGTGGAACGAGTTGTCCCGAGGATTTTATATGAACAGACGATTCGATGTGCTAAGCATGGTGAGGCACTTGCGCAACCGTCCTGCGACGTGGGATTGCGGAGATGCAGCAGCTCCAAGTGCCGGGTTCGTCAGATGACGGAATCGCAGAAGGAACGGGATGGGGTACAGGTGACATCCGTGGCAGTGAGACACAGACGTCCGGTACGGCTCGGCGAGACTATCCCGGTGTCGGGGTGGATGTGGATGTCTCTCGCCCACTTCTCTGCTCCGTGCTCCTCAGGGCCGCGATTGCCAGTCCGTAGGGGACCTCCAGCCTCTAGCACCCAGTGCCCAGGAAGCAATTGGCCAACGGCTTCGAAGAGGGTGGGCTCGTCGTGCAGGATTGGTGTGACGGACCCAGGCCCTTGAGATTGTTGGAGCCGGGTCACGTCGAGGTCGAAGTGCAACGGCGAATGGGAACCGGCGGGGAATGGGCGAGGCTGCAGCTAGCGTGCTCGTCGTCACACAGACTCCAACGCCATCAGCGTCTTCTCCAACTCTGGGCGTGCTAGGAAGTTGCCGGAGACGGCTCCTGGAAAGGCTGTAGTGTATGTACTTCTAGGCTGTACCGTACCAGGCGATCCGCGATAGCTGTTATCGAGCGAGCCCCAGGTGCGGCGTGCCTGGACAAGGACAATGGGGGCACGGGCGCGCCACACATGGGAGGCCGTTGGCTGGAAGAGGCAGTGATGCGATGGCATCCGGAAATTGCACCGTGGTCCGTCCAGACTGCGTAGTATGGGGTTGCTGCCAATTCGCAGGGCTCGTTTGATTGCGACCATGGCCTGCACTCTAAGTGCTCGGCCCAGCCTTTCTATTTGCCGTGCTCTGTCCAATTGCTGGCCGAGTCATCCTCGCGGAGCCGGACGAGTGGCCTTCCCTAATGAAATCGAGGGTCCTGTGTGGGTTGCTCGGGACATGTCGAGAAAGCACCCAGGATGACGGGCGGGTCTGAAGATGGAGGTTGGAGCCAAGCATCTGGCGCACGAACTCGAACTCGAAGCAGCTGGCCCGCTGGCGATGGAGTACCGTACAGACAGACCCTACTGCGTATCTACTGGGCAAGGTAGTATACAGAGTCAGTCAGGGTAGGTAGCCGAACGTAGACAGGTCCGTAGAGACGGATGAAAGACATGTGGCAGCACTGTCTCTCGGCGTGGGACGAGTAAGTGACGATGGCGAGCACAATTACAGCAGCCGCTGTTTGTCCTGATCTGGCCTGCTTGGTGGATTCCGCGCAGCAAGGTGGATTGCTTGCTTGCTTGCCCGCTGCTTGCTGCACAGCACCCGCATATGCGTGCGACGGTGGTACTGTACGAAGCTGGCACATGTGCGTCGTCCGTCTTGGTGGTCGACGAAGTGCCGTCCGTCCCAGCGAGGGACATGCTCACAAGCTTTGGGCCGGAAGCGAGCCAGTGCGGATTTTGACAGCAGGGGTTTTCGAGGCACCTTCTTCTAGCACGGATGTGTGAGGTACCTAGAGACTTGAAGGTCAAGTAGCGGCAAGGAGTCAGGCCACAGGGCGACGCGGGTGGTTTCCCGTGAGGCATGGGGGGCCGTCAGTGCAAGGCGTCGCCGTGGTCGGTGTCGAGCCTGGGCCAAGCGCCTGCGCGCTGCTCGCGATTAAAGGGGCGTGGCGATGTGCCGAATACTTGGGATGCTTGTAGCTCGGAGCAGCAACGCGTGTATCTCTTGACTAGGCCCAAAAGAGGCTGGCCCCCTGTTGTGCCTGAGTTGAACGCTGGGCCCTGCAGGGGCTGGGACGGGGGTATAATCTCAAAGTCTGGGTACAATTTGATGATGACCAGGCTAGCAGGGGAAACTTTCTGGGGTGTGAGTGACGATGAGTGGTGCATTGGACGGGCCCGTTAGCATCTGGCTAGTGATTATTGAGGGCAGTGGATGATAGGTGAGGAAGGATAAGATAGAGCAAGAAGAGATTTCGCGTTGTGCTGTGCGATGCCAGGGCTCCCCCTGGCCTGAGATGAAAGCGCCAGCCGTTTCTGTCGAGGACGGGCCTGGGCGACGTTAATGGTCGGAGTGGATGAAGTGGAGGAGCTGCGAGCCAGAGGAGCAATCAACCGACGATAGTGGCCAAGTCCAGCCCTGGGAGTTGGCTGGGGGAACGTCCAGTGGGCGAAGGAAGAAGCGCAGGGGCACTTGCCACTGGGCAGCGGGAGAGAGAGAACGACACGAGCGAGAGAGATGAGCAGCGCAATGGACGAGGGGGACAAGAGAGCAAGCAGGGGAGGAAAATCTCTCTCTTGACCTTGCGTTTAGCATGGCCACGGCCATGGCCATGACCATGACCAGGGCCACTGTATCTCATCCTCATCCCTCATCCCCTTTTCGAGCGTTTCTTGACCCAAACATCCATCACTTTTCCCTTCCTCTCCTCTTCTCCCCTTGCGGTCGTCGACGCAGAAGCGCGGCCTTTTTCAATCTGCTTCTCTTTACAGAGTACTGCGCGGATGCCCGTCCTTGGCCAACGCAGATACCAAGGATCGCCCGCTGTCCCATTGATCTAATAGCTTATTCCCAAAGAGCATTGCGCAATTCACATCTCATCCGCACCCGTTTTGTCGGCATATCCATGCACAATTTATTGTGCGTCCCACAAGCTCCCGTCCAGAAAAAGCAAAGAGAGAATAACGGTACGTACCCACTTCGCCTGCATCTCTGCTGTTACCTTCCCTCTTCTAGCCCAATATCCAGTGCGTCTGTCCACACAAAAGCCAGACAGCAATAGGAGAGACAGGCGAAGAGAGGACGAGGAGGAACAGGAACAGAGACAGTGCCACCCAAGCCCGGTCCAAGACCACCAACAGACACCCTGCCCCCTCTCAAGAACCAACAACGCGCCTAACACGGAAAAGACCCGCCAACAGGCCTGTCCTCCATCATCCAACATCCCATCCCATCCCGCCGCTGTCGTCCATCGTGTTGCGGTTGCGCTCCCATCTGACCCCGACGCCGACGGGCCTAATATTCAGCCACTCTACCATTCTGCCGTCTTGGACACAACAACTTCCCGCACTACCTCGCCGTCGACGAGGCTAATCGCACCGAAACACGCTTTTCATCACCACATTCTCTCGCAGTTTCTCCATTTTGTCGACCAGACGCTCCTTCTCATCTCGCCTGCCGCAACGCACACGCACATACTGTGCATACTACGCACATACTACGCATACCACGCAGCACGCACGCGCTTCTCGTCTCATCGTCGTCATTCATAACTCTCCAGTCGCATTCGTCTACTCTTCTCCTATTCACCTTCTTGGTTCGGCATCTCGTCGCTTTGCCAAGACCAAACAGTCCCGTCGCTCGAGACCCGGATCTTTCTCTTTCCACAAAGCATCGCTTCGCTCCGCCCATCGCATCCCAAGGATCAGACTGTTTCCCGCTATTCAAATTCACCTCGTCTACTACGGTTCCGGCCGATTTTCCTACCGAACCGCACCGCACCGCACGGCTTCCTACCGTGCATCCCCTCCATCTCCAACTCTGCAAACTTGTTTCCTGCTTCGAGAAGCTCAGACTCCACGGCTACAGCGAATCCGCGCTCGCATATCTCACGCCCAGCGCTGCCGTCGAAACATTTCCACTGGTCGAAACTACCCCCTCCCTCCCGCGTCCAATTTTTGAGTTTCCCCGACCTGCCGCCCAATCTGAGTGAGTACCCGTCGCCATCCCAGTCCTGCGACTTTAGCTGCGCGAGCGAGGCACCAGAGGCACCGTGCTCTCCAGCCAGACGAAAAAGAAAAACCCACGCCGCAGCGCCGCCCGTTAGCGCAAGGAATACAGCTCGACGGAAAACCCACCGCAGTCAGACCTTTGTTTTCCCGACCCTCTTGGCCCAACCCCAACCCCAGAACCGACGCCCAAGCAGGCCCGACTCCGACCTGGACCTGCACCGCAAGGAACACGCCGCGAGACATACGAGAGCCCGCCCCTTCCCAGGAGTCCCCCGAAAAGCCTCGCCCTCTGGGCATTCCTCCTTCTTCCCACCTTGGTCCACCACCAAACATTCGGGAGCACAATACCGCGCAAATACAATCACTGCTGCCTTTTGTAAGTTTTTCTCGCCCTCGTCCCTGCCACCACCACCATCCGCCCCGCTCAGTGGGATCGCCCCCGTCCACGAGTGTCGCTGGCCTATCTGCATGTCATGCTTGACTCCCGTGCCCGCCGCTATGATTGTCATGATCCCGGTGCACTGACAAGTGTTCTGCCAGCAGAGCCTCGAAATCCGATGAAAAGCTCCCACGTCGCCCTGCACACCCTCAACGCATAATAACGTTTCATACGTCCCTGGTTCTCGAAAGTGTCCAAAGTGCTGGGATACAAGCCATTCGCAGGCCAGCTCCCCGTATACGCTTGCGGCCTTGGGACGAATTCAACCCGCGCGGCGAGGTCCCTCTTTATCGACGTAATCAGCCGCCCGACGATCACCCCCTTTCCACTCTCCGAGTTCATGGACCGACCGACTTTTTGTCTGCCCCCGACAATCTAGAAGGCGTCCTGCCCAGCTTGGGATTCTGGTTGCTTGCAGAACACCCGGCTCCCGACTTTCAATCTTTTTAACGGAATGGCAACGACACTTCCGCGGCCCTCGCGGCCGTCAAACGGCCCTCCGACCATGGCCTTGCCCGCACTTCCTGTGCCCAAGACCAGGAAAAGCACTGGGAATATACCTACGCCGGCGACCAAGTCCAGCCCCTCCACCCCCAGCGCCCCCAAGAGCGGTCTCCGGGCCCCGTCGTCCACGACCTTCCTCCCTCCCACGACTCCCGCCCCGACATCAGCGCTGCCACAGCCGCGCGCGGTCTCTGCCATGAGCAATACTTCTGTAAGGACATTGCGCAAGACAGTGAGCATCAACTCGTTCCCCCAGCCGCCCCGAGGCGACAATCGCGTCAATAGCCTACCCCCTAGTCCACTTGGTGCTGACTCTTCGCGGAATAATTCGACACGCAAATCGAAAGGTTCCACGACCTCGAGCTACTCACATCTCAGCAACGGTGCGCCGAGTTTGCTGAACAACAATGCTGAGGGAAAATCGATATCGAGTGCCAGTGTCCGCATGTCGGACGGCCTCATTAGTGTTTCCTCGCCGCCACAAAGCAGGAGCTCCTCGGCACAGGATTCCTACTCTACTTCGGCGACGACGTATGATGACCCTATTGATGGAACAGCAGCAAAGTCATCTGACGGCACCAGTGATAAGAGAAGCTCTAAATTAGACGGCAAAGGTAATGTGGTAGTCAGCGTAAGAGTGCGACCGGATGCGAGCGGAAATGAGAACAACAAAGCCGAGGGCGAATGGATGGTCGATGGGCGCAAGTCTCTTGTTGCATATAGAGGAAAAGAAGGCGGCGACTACTTCTACGGTAATATCTCCCCATCTGCATAGCGAAGTCCGCTCTGACGTGATGCCTTAGATAATGTTTTTACGACACACGACGACAATAGCCGAGTCTACGACTGCATAGCGAAGCGTTTGGTTCGTCGAGTGATGGAGGGTTACCACGGAACAGTATTTGCGTACGGTATGACCGGTACGGGCAAGACGTTTTCGATGCAAGGAACCGCCTCCTCGCCAGGTGTCATTCCACTCGCCATCACCGACATCTTCTCCTACATCCGAGAAACACCGTCACGCGAGTTCCTTCTTCGCGTCAGTTACTTGGAGATTTACAACGAGAAAATCCACGACTTGCTAAGCATGTCCACCGGGGGCGGCGCTGGTGCTAACGGCGGCCAAGAAGAAATCAAGTTGCGCGAAGACAGTAAACGCGGTGTCTATGCCAGTCCTTTGAAGGAAGAGATTGTGCAAAGTCCGACTCAGCTCCTGAGAGTCATTGCTCGCGGAGACCAAGCGCGCAGGACAGCTAGCACCCAATTCAATGCCAGGAGTTCCCGAAGTCATGCGGTGGTTCAGATTGTGGTAGAGAGCCGGGAACGGATACCGGGGAACGCCGGAGGTGGCGACAGCAAAAGATCGGGAATGCTTCCAGGCGGCGTGCGCGTGTCGACCCTAAGCCTGATCGATTTGGCTGGATCTGAGAAAGCCGCCGAATCCAAAGAGCGACGGACAGAGGGTTCGCATATCAACAAGAGTTTGCTGACCCTGGGTACCGTCATCTCGAAACTATCCGAGCACAAGGACAAGGACGGAAAGGCGGCTGATAAGGATGGAAAGCACTTGCCGTACCGAGATAGCAAGCTGACCAGGCTTCTGCAAGGGGCTTTGTCGGGCGGCTCTCTTGTGAGCATTCTGTGCACGATTCAGATCGGGGCAGCTGGCAGTGCTGCATCCTCCAATTCGCATACTTCAGAGACCATCAACACCTTGAAATTCGCATCAAGAGCAAAGAACAACATTGTCAGTCATGCCAAGAAGGCTGAAGAAGCTCTTGGGGCCGGCGGCGATGGCGGTGCCCGGGTCTTGCTGGAGCGGTACCGCATGGAGATCCTGGAGCTGCGGCAGCAGCTAGAGACACAAGCGAAGGAGAAGAACGCGAAGCATGCCGAGGCAGAAAGAGAGCGGGACGCTGAGGAGGAGAAGGCCCGGGAGTTGGAGGCTGAGCATCGGCATGAAGAGCAAATGCTGGAGATGCAGCTAGCTCGCACGGCGCTCAAGGAACGGATCGATCACCTTAACCGTCTGATCTTGAGTTCCAAATCAATCGGCGTCAACGCGAGCGGATCCTACAGCGCCCTCGGCATCCACACTAGGTCATCCATGGCTTCGGCCAGGTCATCATTGGCCACCTCCGTTAGCGGCAGACCATTACTCGAGCGAACAGCGTCGATGACCTCGGCATCATCAACAATAGGCCGCCGGTCCAGCGGTCGGTCAAGTGGAGGTCAACGGCGGTCCAGTGGTGAGGCAGGCATCGTAACAGACGACGACAGCGTCGGCGAATACGGTGATGGCAGTGCGTCGTTGACTGCCCAGAACCGCGCCTTGCAAGCCGACTTGGCAGACAAGAACCGTTACATCCAGACGCTGGAGAAGCGGCTGATGCAGGCAAGAAGGGCCAGCTCCTCTCGGACCTCTGTCGGGTTCTCTGCCCCTAACAAGGGCATCATGGTTGGAGAGGACCACAGCGTGTCGACCCTGCTGAGGGAGAAGGATGCCGAAATCGCCGAGTTGAGAGCTCGACTGGACGACAAGGATCGGATGTTGGCCGCGTTGCGCTCCGCAGCCCGTTCGCGAGACGTGGCCGAAGGGACCACAGATGGACGGTCATCTGCCCTGTACGAACACAGCCCTCCGCCAACGGTAAATCCGCCGCCAGCACCGTCGAGCTCCATGGCAGGTCCTCGGAATCGCACCAAGAGTGTTGACGAGATGAGCAAGATTCTGGACGAGATGATTCAAGATCGGGTCGAGACGGGCCATCTTGTGAGAGGTTCCAGGGGAAGCGTTCGGGTTGCCAGCCATGGCAAGCTTGAGACCCATCCGGAAGGGTCGCTGGACCTCGAGCCCCTGAGGAAGACCGCCTCGTTTGACGAGACGAACAAGGTGTCGGTGGTGGAGGTGTAAGAGGTTTCTTTCTGTTGGAAGTCAAGCTTCAGTTATTTCTTTACGTCGCGAAAGGGGGGCGATCTGGGCATCATACAAGGTGCCTTCACGGAGGCAAGGAAAGGCGTTCAGGAAGGGTCGACGCCGACCCCTTTTGGTTTTGTTCTTATACCCGACACTTTATTCGCCATGGTTACTGGCTGAGAAGGCGGCTTTTGCCTTCCTTCAGTTCGAAATCAGCCTTAGCCGTCGGCCTGTTTTATTAGCGTATTGATACGGGCAGGAGGGAGGAACTGGTAGAGGTTTCTTGTCACGATTGAGCCGTGCAACATCGGAGCATCGGGGCCGGGTTTATCATCTTGGGCGGACAGTTCCGAGGATGGCAGAAAAGGCGACGAGGTCTGCCAATGGCTTTAATACTAGGCAGATGATTGTGATGGATCATGTACATCAGAAAGCAGGCCTGGTCAGCTAGCTAATTACGGACGAGGAGCGACGAAAAAAGAGAAGGCTATGATCTATCAGATGCAAGCTCCCTTTCTCCGTTGATGGCAACCCTTGGATTGTCTCTCATTCATGTCCACTCGGCCGGTTACATATGGAGAACACGGCTGGGAGAGAGAACAGCAAATCATAGGCGGGTTGAGCATTTGCCGAGTCTTCAGCTGCGGGATCGTACATCTTTGTTATTAGCCAGGCAGAGAAGTAACAGCCAGTGATTGTTTGTTTGCAAGCACGCCTCCGTTTGGACACGCAAGTCGCCTCACGAGACGGCACTTTACTGGGCCCTGTGAAAAGGAAGGTTACATCGGGCCAGCACAGGCAGTCAGCCAGCCAGCCTGTCAGCCTCACGGACCAGATCGTAGGATTGGGGGAGAAGACGTCGAGTCGCGAGATTGCGATCTCGTGGTTGAGATGCTAAGCCCAAGTAGGCGCGTGCGTCTGTGGCAGATCAACACGCTAATCGCAATCACATTTCACAAAATCCAGAGTAGCAAACAGACTTTGGAACGGTTCCCAGTACCGCGGTTTGAACGACGAGCGATCTTGGGTGCAGGCATGTGGTGTGTGAATGGTGGTTTGAGGACGAGGCGCGCGCGGCGCGGAATCGGCGGTACGAGGAGGAAGTGCAGAGAGCTTAAGGTATTTTTAGTCTCCGACTGGCTCGATGGTTTGAGTGAGACGTGCGGAAGGGGGGGAGGACGGATCGTCGGGTGGTTTGGGATAGGGATGGAGGGATGGAGGGATGGAGGGATGGAGGGGGGAATGGAGGCTGAGGTTGCAGCATGAATGGGTGCACGGTCGCCAGCACGGGGACGCTGGCTGCTTGATGTGATGACGTCCATCCTCGGTGACTGGTCACTTTTGACCCTTTTCTCGGGACCCTGGGTTTGGACGATCGTGATGAATGGGAGCTCAAGTGACGTCTTGATATGCTTTCCCTCATGACCTTGTCCATCTTCATTGCGTTATGCTTTGTGTTTCTTCTATTTCATCTTCGTATGATGATTTAGAGGAGGTGAGAATGAGAAGGTGTCTGATAATAGCCGTGTCAGGCTTATTTTGTCACTAATGGTGGGTGGGAGGGAAGGAGTCGAGTTTGCTGATTGTTTGATGGGAGAATCGGAATCGGAATCGGACATTTCATGCGTACGAAAGGAATTTGAGTTTGTAGTAGTCGCGAATGATTTCGGATGAAAAAAATGGACGGCGCTTCTTGCTTCCGGGGGTTTTGCTTATTTTCGGACAATGGTTTTGCGTTTGCGAAGGCTGTTTGCGCGGCCTTTACGAGAAGGACTTCGGTTCATTGGGCAACGACACACGACGGACGGACATGTGGGCGCGAGGCTATTCTCACTGCCTGCCGGCGGGCGGGAGGGCGCCGGCGCTGTTGTTGTCGTGATTGACGCTGTGAATGGAGGACAGTAACTTTTCGGGTATGACGAAATAAATTGAATAGGGTCCCTGTTTGCAATGACGATCTGCAGAGCATGGGAAACTCAAACGTGATGAGTTTGGGCCTCTTTCTCTTGTCTCTTTCTTTTCTGCCTGTGCGACTGACTCATTTTCTCTGCCCGTCACGAGGCCAGAAAAAAAAACGGGTTTGCGGAGAGCGGGTTGAGTTCGTTGTTTGCCGACTCTTCGCTTTTCAGAAGGCGGTCGTACGACCATGATGTCTCACGATGGCGCCCTTTTTACTTTCTCCCCAGAGTGCTTTCGCTTCGTTCCGAGCCCAGACGACCAGCTCGGATTAGAACCGAATCCCGTGCGCGGGTGAGCAGATTTTCTGCGTCTTTTAGCTCTCTCAATGTTTACTTTCGGAGCCGGCCTAAATTGAGGGATCCAGAAAGGGGTCGCGGCAGGGGCACGAATTCCCCATCGGCCCTGTCCACGTGCAGCATGCTGAATTGGGATTCTCTGGTCGTGACATCGTCACTTTTTTTTTTTGCACTTCTTGCTTTCCTCTTCTGCAGGCGAGAAGAGGGGCGGCCACACCGGCAACCGGGGCGGCGAAAGAGGAGAGAGGGGCAGAGGGGATGGATGGCTCGGCAAGACTGGGCGAGTGAGATTGAAAATGGTCCTTCGGGGCATTTGTGATGGGAATAAGGGACCACTTTCTCACGACGTTTTGGGCATTGAATTGGCGCGGCTGATGATGACTTGACAGGCCGCTGCTGCTGCTGCTGCTGCTGCTGCTGGGGCCTTACCAAGAAGGAAGTGATGGCCATTCTGGGTCTCTGGGAGGACCGGTGAACTTCAAAGGGTGCAGATGGGGACACTGGAAGGGACGTGGCGGGAGGAGGTGTGATTGGCTCTGGATCTAGAGGGGCGGATCTCATCCGAGAACCCCTGCCGCATTGGTAGCCTCCCTCGGCCTGTGAGTGGCTGCATTGTCGCCTGCCTCTTGAGCGGCCCCCCGAGATTCTGAAACGTCCTAAATCGTGACTGGCGACCACAAGAGGTGGGGAGGGGGGAGGGAGGAGCCTGTAACAGCCTGCAAAAGTGCTGCGCGGCGGGTAGCCCTTACCACCGGCTTCCTGTTTGGGCACTTTGTCAGCGGGTGCCAACGCCAGACCCCGGCACGGGTGTTGCAGATGCTGCTTTTTTGCCTTCCAAGTTCATCCCCTTCCACTTCCACTTGGCCGTCTGCCTTCCAGGTTCATCTTCGCAGCACTCGAATGACCTGAGTCTCCAGCGGCGTGGGCTCAGACTGTCAGCACCGAATTGGCAGATCTGACAGAGAACCGTCCGGCTCTGATGGCTCTTCTGTCGAGGACCGTGTCAGGGGATCCTGTCGAGCGGTGCTGGGACTCCTGGCCCTCGTCTGTCCACTTCTTCTCTGGCGCCCCAACCTTTTATTCCACAACGGCACAGGGCGGATACAACCAAAGCAGAGTGGCCCGTTGCCCTGGGATGTTCCATCGCTACTCCCGGTTTTGGGGCTCAAGGGCTTTGACTTGCCCGTCACCAATGGATCGGCTTGGGTATGGCGATCCCGTGAGGATCTTCCTGGCTGCTTACTTGTTCGGGCACGCAGCATTGGGCGATGCTACGGCAGTAGGCAGCTGGGAGTGACAGCAGCCCAGCTGAAGATGAGGGGAAACCCTGAACTGAGTTTCTATTCGGGGGCCGATCATGATGCTCACGAGAAACCCGACGAGCCTGATCCGCATGCGCGACGCACTCCCGCACCGCCACGCGGCAGCTTCGGTTCCTCGTTTTGCTGGTTCCGCCGTCCATCGTCATATGTCGAGCCTTCGTTTCGCGGGTTTCGTTGGTCCAACGCTGCCGTCGCACCGGCTCGGAGTGTAAGACAATATGGACGATCTGGCTGAATGGGAATGGCAGAAACGGTCCCTATCATTCATTGATCAAAGCAGAACCCCCCCCCCACAACACAACTTTACCTGCCACGACCGCTTTCCCTCCAGCTTTGTTCTTTGTTACAAACGCAACGCCGCCCCGACTCGCCGACAGCCAGCCGGATTTCTTTTTGACAGGCAAATCAGTAACAGCCAAAAGCCAAACTTTGACAGCAGCAGCTGGCGGATAGTTTATCTCACGGACGTTCGGCGCTGCAGGAGCGCTTCAACTTGGCACGACAAGACACGACACACAACACCGACACCGACACCACCTCCGGAGCTCTGACACCTCTTGTCCTCCCATCTCCCGCGCTTCCCCATCCCGCCCATCCTTCGGCCCATCTTTGCTGCTGGCTGTCCCCCGCCCCTACCTTCCCCTCCCCCCCTTCCATTCTCGTCTGTTCAGCCCGGGTATCAAGTCAGAAGAGGCCCGGACGAACAAGCCCTCGTCCCATCTTGCGCCTCGCTTCCGCCCAATTGATCTGCGGCACCGCACTCCCTCCTGTTGCGCTGTCACTGGTCTGGCATCGGATAAAGTTTGCGTCGCGGGAGACTGAAGGGAACACGAGGGTCGAGGAGCGTGAAAGAACCGAGGGGGAACCAACATTGCATTGTTGCAAACAATATACCACAGACTGGACGAGACAGACGGCAGCACACGCGGCGCGGCATACAAAGCCCGTCTCGTCTCGGTGAGCCACTCGCACCTCACCTCGGTCCCCAGTCCCCAGTTGCTACCTCCATAGTGGGTAGACCAGACGTGGACCCCCGGCTGGCCCCATACGCCCATACACACTACCTACTCAGCACGCAGTACAAGCAGCCAACTGCTGCAGTGTTCAGCAGTCAGTGTGCACACCGCACCCGCTCCGGCCGAAGGAGCCAACGAACGCCTGCCACTCTTCCCACTCGCACCCTGGTCTCTGATGATCGCCGCCAAGACCCGCCATCCGTCATTTACTTCACGCAGTTGATCGCACTTTGCGTCCTCTTTCGTCGTCCCCGGCGGTCCTTTACACTGCGTTTTCTGCCAGATCCAGGACAAGGCCCCGTTGCCTTTTCCGTTGCCGCTGGATCCCTTTAAGCAGCTGCAGCTGCTACCCTGAGCTAGACTAGCAGGAAAGGGGAGGAAGAAGAAGAAGAGAAAAAAAAAAAGAGCTGCTGGCTGCTGGTCGAGTTCACTCACTACTACTTCACCCCCGCCATCCCCGGTCCTCGCCAGATTCTTTTTTCCTCATAGACCGATCGCGCCACCGGCCTCGGTCTCGTGCTGTACGGATACGCAGAACGCTGCATTGCTCGTCTTCCACCGCGCTGACCACCGCATTGCCGCCTGCACTCCTCGGCTCCCCTTCTGTGCGACCGCTGTTGGATCCGTTTACTATCATGAACGCTTCCTAGAAGGAAGAAGGCCCTCCCGTCCATGACCACCAACTAGGCTCGACGCCCACCGACGCTCCTTAACTAGACACCAACCTACCGATATTCTCTTCTCACAGCTTCAACTACTACTTCTTCTCCGAAGCCCTCGGTTTTTTTTTATCAAAGATACCCATTGGTTTGATCCGTGTTATTGGACAACAACCAAAACGACTCTACGAACTTTCACTTCTTCTGGAGATACCAACATTTCGTCATTATCCCGTTGCATATAATGCGAGCAAAGATGCCAGCCCCCTTGGACCTCAGCAAATCCAAGCTGTTGGTTTCCGATCCGCGGATGAACCTGCGACGATCTACCTCACACAACAACTACGAAAAGGTGCCCCTGTCCGCTACTTCCGCCCGCTTCAGCTTCAACCACCTGCTCTTCTCGTCTCCGCCGCCCTCGCCCAGTCTCCCGGCCCTCATCCCTCCTCCCAGGAAATCACCCAGGCACCCACGACCAAGTCGTGTTCTTCGCCTTACCTTTTGGATTGCCTTTACCGTTCTCCTTCTTTACTTCGCCACTTTTCCCTTCCGAAGCACCTTCGGCGTCCCGGCGCTGAACTTGCCTTACCTTTCCAACCGTGACGACTTTGAGATGATTGGACAAGACGACTTGCCCGACTTCCCCACGCCCATCGTTATTACGGACCGCAACGGAAAATCCAAGTGGACTGTATCAATCCCCTCGAGCTACGACTTCCCGTTGTCAGTCAAGGAGTATGGAGACATGTGCAAGAAATGTCGAGAGGTGGCCGCACGCGTGAGGGACATGCGCCACCGGACTCAGATCCCGGATCAGAACCTCCTGGGTCACGAAGCTCCGACCGATCCGTACTTCATCGATGTAGCTGAAGCTCAAAAGTCCGGCCTTCTTCCGGATGTCGCTGACTCCAGATGGCCCAACAACGGCCAGGGCCGCGATGGGGACTTGGTTGGAGAGAACAAGGACTCATTGGTTGAGAAGCCGGTGTGCCCTACCTCGATGACATTTGTTCTCGAAACGGCAGATGCTGGTATTGGGCAAACTATCATGCAACTATGGACCTTCTACGGCCTTGCGAAGAGGCAAGGCAGGGCCTTCTTCATCGATGACTCTCGCTGGGCGTACGGCAAGTATACCGATATTTTCCAACCGCCTCCTGTTCCCGACTGCCGTCCTCCCCCACGCCACGAGATGATCCCTTGTCCGCCTCGAGCCCGCCATCTGGTGGTCACGTCTGAGACGGCCAAGGAGATGTGGGCGGGATCTCTGAGCAAGCCCCATGCCGACTTCCGCGCCCAGGATGACGAAGGGCTGCGAGAGCTGTATGACCTGGCTCACGAGGGTTACAGGGTTCTTTTCGATCTCAACAGAGACGACGCCCAGTATGTCATCAACAGAGTGAAGGAGCTCAAGGCCAAAGCGCTCACCGGAGACGCCAACCCCAACGATGGTCTCGTAATCGGAGTCCACGTCCGCCATGGCGATTGTCACCCTCTCGAGTACCAGTACCGCGGCACATACGTTCCCCAGGAAATCATAGCCAACCGCGCACAAGAGGTCATTGAGGCCAACTACAAGGGGGTCGGTGCCGACGGCGCTGACAACGAGCTTGCCAAGCAGAAGTCGTTTCTCGTGCTGGCCTCCGACGACCCGACGGTCTACGAATCGGAGGATTTCAAGGGCTCCATTCGTGCGCAAGAACAGATCCGCCTGGCGTCCAAACAGGAGGTCCACAAGGCCACCCCGGACAGACACGTCATGCACCGTTTTGAAGACGAGTCCTTTGGCTGGGAGGGCGGCTTTTTCGCCGCCATGTTCTGGAACCTGGGTCTGTCGTCCATGAGCGCATCCAACGCCGCGACGGCCAAGAACAAGCAGCTGATTCCGTCAGCCGAGACGCTGCGTCTCCGAGGCTACATCGGCCGCGCCTACATGATGGACCTCGCCGTGCTCGCTGGCGCGAGCGACGTCGTTATCTGCACGGTCAGCGCCATGGGCTGCCGCCTGCTGGCCGTCATGATGGGATGGGACAACGCCATGGAGGCGCAGAACTGGATCAACGTTGACGGGCCCTACGGATGGACCGGTCTGTCTATCTGAGCGACTCCCATCAGAAGCAGCACACTTTTTTTCAGAATCAAACAGGAAAGGGCATAAGTGGCTCGCAACGGCCGAGCCATGAGGAAAGCGTTCAACATTCATAGCATGGTCCTGGTGTACGGCGTCAAAAGCGAAGGCACATTCTGATTTCATCTTCTTTCTTGTTGTTTTCCTGGCTTACTTTTTCTGGGATTCGAAGAGATACCTCTGCAATTGATTCGCGAAAACAAAAACGGCATTTGCATGCATTGGGGCTGAGGGGGGTGGACAGCCGACAGTCGTTACTGCCACATCTAATCATTACAAAAACTCAACAAACCAAACCAAACCAACACAACGAAATAACGAAGCGCAGCATCCAGGTTCTGACGCATTCGAGACTAGCTAGCAAGAAAGAATAAAAAAAAATTTCAAATAACTTATCTGTCCAGTGTGCTCCATCTCGTGGCTGGTTTCACCGCTGGTGATTCACCAATGAAGGCGAAGAGGAATATGTAGTTAATCTACCAGCCTTTTCTGCCCTCCTTCACTGCAGTTTTAGCCATTGCAAAGAGATGAGTCCTCAGCCGCAACTCTTACCCAACCAATCGGAAGGTTGTCTGCGCCTATCGTGCTCCCTTGGAGGATCGTCCCCCGTCATTTGAGGAGTTGGCCTGAAGTAGGAAATGTCTTTGCACGTCTCGTTGGTGCCTTTCGCGTTGTGGGGGAGCAGCGTCTTGCGTAGCTTCTGAGTTGCGGGATATTCTGGCCGCGACTCCCGGCTGAATATCTTGGAATCGTCTCCTAGATTCGCAGACTCGTCCTCCCATCGGACAAGCGAGCCACACAGCCGATGGGCACCTTTCAGCCGCTGATAGCGCGTTTTTCAGCGACCAGCAAATCGGCCCCTGAGCAGGGTTTCTGGCTGACACAATGATCATCCGGATTTCGGAACGGGGTTTGCTGTCAATCGACTAACCCTTAGGATGTCTCAACTGCTGATCAACTTTGTTTGGGTATCACTACTGATTCAGTACGAGAGAGTGGTCGCTGTGGACGTATGATGCTGTTCAACTTGGCCCTAAGTTAGAGCATATCACGGCGGCCCCCCATTTCTGCGATGTTGAAAAACATGACAAACATCTCGTCGCCTACCGAGGGACTGGGGGTGTTCCACAACTGTCAAGTTTCCAAAACTCATGCTATTTAAAGTCCACCCTGGCTACGCAGTAACGCCAGAACGTGCCTAACAGTTGTTTGTTGACTTGTTTTGAGGGCGTGGATCGCAGGGTCTAGCAAGTAAGGCCGGTCCATGTGAAGCACAGCAGCCAAAAGGTTCCCTTGTTGCAGTGCCGTCATGAGTGCCCAAAGCTTACAGGGTTAATCGCAGGAATCCCGGTGACGTAAGAAACATGTCTAAACTTGCCACTTAGCGGCGTTACCCCATTACTCGCACAGCAGGAACCACGAGATTTGGATGCTACGTTGCGGAGTCTATTGTGATCTAGCTGTTTTCCTTGTCAAAACCCAAACCAGCGCCATGGTAACCATCAACTAACTACAGCGGTCATTCCAAGCCCCTTTAATAATAGGGGCAACGAATCAATCATAACATCCCAAACGGGCGTTTAGCGGCCTCTGTTGGGCTTAGTTGGTGCCGTCCTCGAGGGCGGTGGTGTCGACACCCATGGTGATGTAGCCGACCATTCCGTTTTCGACATTCTCGCCATCCAAGGGAACGACGCTGATGATGGGGTTGTAGCCCCCGACGAGACTCTGGTCAAAGAGACTCAGCGAGTCGACGTCGTTGGTGGTGCGTTCGATCTCGGTGTGCGATGCGTACGGCTCCAGGGCCATGAGCTGAGCGGAGAGGTCCTCCTCGAAGTAGAGCTGGCCGGTGTTGACCAGGTTGCCGGAGCTGACGGTGCCGTTGGCGCGGACAGTCCCTGTAGCGTTCAAGGTCAGCAAGAGATCACAGGAAAGGGGAGTCTCTGAGAGGTGCAATATACAGTCAGTGAAGACCTGGGTGTGGATGTGGATGGCACGCTCGACGTAGAAGCCGGGGAAGATGGTCTGCATCTCCATGACACCCTCGGCGTTGGTGGGCCACATGCCGCGGAGGAAGGTGGTGTCGTCGGTGTGCAGGTCCGTGACGCCGATCTGGAAATCGGTGACGTTGAGCTCCTGGAGCAGCTCCTCGAACCGCGTGTTGGGGCTCAAGTGCGTGAAGGAGGAGTAGCTGCCGGTAGCATTGCAATGCCAGAAAGAAACAAGAGCGTTTTCCAAGGGCTCGCAGGTCGCCATGTCGAGGATGCCGACGTCGAGGGTCAGGGGGATGCCGACCTCGCCCTCGGACATGTCCTGCCGAAGGGTCTGCGAGCGCGGCCAGACGTAGGGGCCCTCGGTGACCTCGGGGGTCAGAACGCAGGTGTTGTTCTGGACTGTTGGGCAGAAGTTAGTAAGGGAAGCCTTTCAAGACTCACAGGAACTGTGTGTTCGTGGTCACTCACTGTTGTCGTAGTAGGGACCCTCGGTGTTGATGATGACACTCGAGTTCGCCGCGCGCTCCTTGAGCTCGACGGCGCGCTTGGCCATGCGCTTGGCGTGTCTCTTCCTCTGGAACTCGGCGGTCTGCAAAGCGCACCGGCGGGCCATGGTGTCGCGGCGCGAGATCTCTGAGCGGGAGAGGATCTCGGTGTGAGCCATCACGGAGGCCGTGAAGAGGCCGGTGGCCAGGGCAGAGCTGAACTTCATGGTGAAAGAATGAGTGAATGAAGATGCTTGGAGCTGAAGTGAATGACTGAGGAGAGAGACACGGGAGAACGAGTGCGATCCTGTTGGACTGAAGACTCAAGAAGAAACCCCCAACTCGAGAGGCGGACGACGAGCCTTTATCTACTCGTTCCTCCTCGGCCTCTCCTTCAACCCGACTGAAGCATTCGTGGAAGTGTTCTCCTGCCAATGTGAGATTTAGGTAGCACTATGCCCCCCCTCAGGCTGCCTGGGCCCTCGACAACCTTGAAGGTATCCACAGGCACCCCGTCCATCGTGAAAAAAGGATCCTTGGATATCAGCTTTTGATTACGGGAATGCTACGCTGCGCACATTTTCCAGAATGCACCGTAGATCCATAAACAGCATGATGAGAAATGCGATTGAAATGAATGTTTCGTTGGTTCCTGACGATAGCCGGGGCCACTTATGGGGCCACCCCCGATCCACAGGGGGGCATCGCCGCGCCGCGTGAAGTCGGCACGGGATGTGGGAGCGACGTAGCCTCCGGCGAGTCACGTCCCCCCCGAGAACTTGCCCCTTTTAGACCCTTTCAGGCCCTCTCAGCCTTTCAGGCCCTCAGCCTTTCAGGGCCTCTCAGAGGGCGCGGTCCCCATTCGAGAAACTGGGTACTGCGCAAAACCCCCCCTCCCACATCCCGACAACTTGCTGATAACTTAATGACGTCTTGCTTGGCAACCGGCGGCGAAGAAACCTCTGGTTGCTTTTTTTCAAGGGGGGCTCGGTCGATGAGACGAACAGGAGATCGGACAAAGTGCGGCGTGGTCGGAGTCTGGCCAGCAAAAATAAAGTGCCTCTATTCGTTAGGGTTACGGAATATGCACAAGGGGGGCCCCGGTTGCGCATCGACTTGATGGTAGCGATGGAAGCCGTCGGCGGCAGCGATGTCGATATGTACGTGACGAGCGAGGGAAATTTGGTCGAGCTACTGCCTCGCAGGGCATAGTCTGGCTAGGTCTGTCCGTCTGCCAGAGACCTGTCAAGCGAACTCTTTTTCTTCTTCTTCTTTTCTTCCCACCGGCGAGGACCGGTCTTAGCAATCGGGCAGTGTTGCAAGGCCAGCCCTCGCCGTGCGAGCGCCGAGAGCGAAAAAGATATTGCCCCTTATTGTCAGGCCCGCTAACGACCACATCCACGGAGTTGGCCTTCGATTGCCTTTGATTCTCAAGTCCAGGGCAGGTCCATTGTTGACTACGGAAGGCAGAAATGTGGTTGATATTGGTATCGAAAAGGACGTTTTGCACAGCAGGTTAGACCGAACGGCCAGACTATTTTCTCGCGTTTCAAGTGGGCAAATCACCCGCCAACGAGGTCAAAAACACAGCCACAAAAGGTAAGAGCTGGTCATTTTTGGGCAGGGTTTGGCTTACCAATGTTATGCCAAAGCCGCTGCTGTCCACTCGTGGTCTGAGAGTACAGGACATTGCATTCCTGCGTGCTGGGGCCTTGGCTCCTCAGTGATATTGCATTGACCTTAACACCGGATCAGCACCGGCTGTTTCCTTTACAAAGTTAATGTAAGGAAACATTGACTTAAGGGAAGCATGAAGACGGTCTCGTCCGTACAGCAGAGAGTGATGCTGTCACAAGACTAGAATACCCTAGCCGTCGAGGCATAAAACAGGGTTACGGGACCACTATGGTTGCCAAGTAGTTATACCAGGGAGCATTTATCCCACCCTACCCAAGCTTAGGAGTCACTGATGAATGCGAGTCACCTACCCTTCACTAAGCTGACCCCTTAACTTCACACCACACCTTGCTCTTGGCCTGACGCCTGAAAGATTTTCACGTCTTCTCGCTACGTCGCTGTTCATCCTGGGATGACGAGTATTGGCGAATAGCAGTGATGAACGCATATCATTCGCTGTTGGGTTGAAAAGGGGGATGAGGAACGAGAGACGAGAGGTTATTCCCGGTAATTGATCAAAGGGAACAGAGCGAGCTGGTGAAATACAGAAAGATAAGAGTGAATTCCGATGTCACGGGATAGTCCTTCCTGGTTTCTATCTAAACAAAGATGCGCTGAATCGGTGTTGCTGCCCTTTTGGGTCGTTGGTCGCCCAACGTCCCCATGGACCGTAGAGTCTGGCATCAGGAGTCCAGGCCATTGCATCAGGCCCTCTTTGGTTTAATCTTTGGTAAAGATGTTTTATCAGAAGTTGTGGCTGCTGCGTATTCCGAAGTCTAGTTTTAACGCCTGGGGCAAAGAACATTGGGCATTCTGCCCAATACCCACTGTGAGTTCGGAAGGCTGCTAAGCAGGAGGATATAACAATACTACCGACAAACATCGCAAAGGTATTCTACCATACCCACAACACACAAATTCTGCAGTACAAAAGTCGGTTCAAATTAAAAAAAAAAAAAAAAAAAAAGCCAAGGGTTGGACATGGTGTCAGTCCGTCAAGGTAAATTCTACCGTGAGGTACAGCAAAAAACATGATAGACATGCTGCTTTTCCCCCGATTCGCGATCAAGTCTTCCATCTCTCAACTTCAAAACCATGGCGCCCCCTGATATCTGGAACAGAGGGGGCAACACCGACATTCAACATCATCTAAATCACTGCTAGCGTCAATAATCGGCAATATCAAACGTCTTGAGCTAGGACTATGAGGCTTTAGTACTCGTAATGGTTGATTTTAGTGATGGTTTGAATCATGTCGAGGATCGGGATTGCTTAGTTCGCGGCATTTGAGGCCCCTCCCTGTAAATTTCGTCAACTATGACCTCCACGTCGTGTCTTGACAGAGGGGCTGACTGTGCCACTGAGCCAGCATCATTCATGATGCATAGCGAGCTTCAATGACCACGGTTAGGCTGCTTTTCCGAGTTCTGAATGTATACGTGAGAGAGCTTACTAAAGAGTTATGTTTGGTTAACGTGTGATTTCGTTGAAATGTGTAGCTGTGGTAAGCAGAGCCGGATTCATGCCCCAACTGTTCCGTTTACCCTGTATTTATGAAACCGTCTGCTTAGTAGGTGGCGTTATCGTTGGTTTACTAGGACCACTATACATCCAGAATAAGAACACGTTGCGCGGTCGGGGCCTCCGGGGAATGATATTCCCTAGGTTATTTTCGTGACTACGTATGTAACATGAACACATGTTGTGAAAGCGAAGCTTACCAACTACGGTGACCGGTAAGCCGGGCCGCAATTTGAAAGAAAGTAAACACGTATCCGGAGAAAATCTGGCGTGTTCTACCTGGGTTTCGGAAGTGAATTTGCGTTACTGTCTCCATACTGGGCTCAAGCCTCTGGGGGGCTGTGAACGTGCTGTTCTGCGATTTCTTCCACCTCGGTTTACTCGGCTTTCTTGACGTGTGTACGGGCAGTCGCCGTAGGATCGCGCCAGCGTCATGAAGATCCACCACGTAACTATCAAGCAGCTTCATCTCCATCTCATTCCCCACACTGACCCGGCTTTATGTCTTCAAGGCCGTGTCTGGCGGACCAGTACCCAAGGAAAGACACCGGAGATATTGAAGTGACTGAGAGCGGAGAAGATGGAGAGAAAGGGGGTGCCGGACATCCCAACCCCTTGACATCGGCACGAACTGCAAAGTTTCGCTAGGTTGTCCAGCAGTAGGAGCATGGATGTTAGGGAAGCTTTAAGTGCAAGGTTTTGAAGCGTCATTGTTGTAGGCTCATAAGGTGCTAGGTATAGCTAGGTTTGGTTGTTATTGCTTCGGAATATTTTCAGGGTTAGTTCCCGCGATGTAGGTTAAGACATTGCCAGGATACAGACTGATGTATCGACTGATCAAGATCAAAGGGCATTATAAATAATTCCGATTACCCACATGACGTGGATATAACAATGGTTTCTAGATTTGCCTTCTTTCGTGTGTTATAGCTCCTATATCGTTCGGGAAGGGTATGGCATTGCGACGTACCATACGATACGGCTACGCTTCGATACGTGTGTGGAAAGCCGATAGAAGAATGGTATGCATATGTAACAGCTGACAGCGAGAATAATGAAGTCCACCAATTAACACGCCATCGGGCATGCGTATGAGCCTCGAACAACATTTGGTTTTTGAAGACAGTGTTGAGAGACAGTTTCCTATTCAGAGATGGATGCAATTGGGGTGGAGTAGAGACCGGCGCAAGTACGCGTTAAGGACATGGAAAGGGAGACAGTACCACCGCCTAGCCTGCTCCCCTGAAAATAACGAGCAAACTACACTCCCTTAATCTGATATGTCAATGTATCAACACCAGGGAACAGGTTGCGGCACGGCTAGAAGTGGGACAGCTTGATTATACTCGTCTCTCTCGGTCTATGACTCGGAGCAGCTTGTTGTAATGTTAAGCCCATCACCAATCCCACGCATACCCCTTCCAGACGGTCAAAGACCAGTGCATACCAGATTTCAATAGAAACAGCGACATAAGAGCGTCTCCGTGTATGCTGAGGCTTGTCGTCCGGGGACGTCAAGTTTCCTAGTGGATTCAGCGGTTTCGCCTTCATGGCCACGGTGACAAAGTACCCACTTCCCGGGCGTAATTCCTGATGACAGAAAGTTGTTCAAGTACTTGCCCATGGCACAGCGAACGGACTGGCAAAAGCAAGACTACATAGCTTGTAGAGTGTAGGTGGACGGGTCGGGAGCCGGCCGAAAGTTCCGTGTGAAACACAGCAGGATCTGTATCGGAACAGGCGGTGTGATCTAAATGAAGCAAGATAGAATCCAGAGTTTTGAGAGTAGTCATAGGATACGGCGATGCTCCCAGTCTGGATGCCTGTATTGGCTGGGAAGAGAGCGGCAGCGTCCACATAGAAAATCAAAGCTCAGTTGTCCGACCATGCGTCTGTTGCAGGATGTGACAGACATCTAGAGCCCACAATCTCACATTCGTCTTCCTCTCGCGTAACCCGCTCTTTTAGTGATGCGCAAGAATGCCGAATTTGAGAGGCAGCCCGGATCAGCTGATCGACTCCTATCCCAAACCCTCTCTTACGTGGTAACGCCCGGATTAGACGAGTCTTTGATGGTCTTGGTTCTGTGATCATCAACACAGACTTTAACAGGCACTAATGCCGCATCGTCAGGCGTCAAAGTCAAATTCGACATGTAGCAGACGACCCAAGACGGCCGATCTGGACCCTTGGACACCATAGCCTACCCGTAAGAAAGCCTAGTGCCGTCATCTAGGGCCAGAAACAATAGACTCTGCGGGGATGGCCTGATTGAACTCGTAGAGCACGAGATAAAAACGGCTAAGGCCGACCCCTGGGACAGCAGCTGAGGGATCTGGCAAGATCAGGCCATTCCATCTCGTTGGTGTCCGCACTACAGGGGCCTTATTATCAAACCCTGCCGACAGCTGGAGGATTCGATCTGCCAACGTGGGGTTGCCGATTTCAAGCAGGTGGTTCCCGATAAGAAGTTTAAGCTGACGTCGGTCAACAGTGGTTGACATGTCAGCCAAAGCTTGGTGTTCTTCGACAACACAAACCCCCTGGGCTCGGGCCGCGTGGGCCACCTTTGCAAGAACTCGATGTCAAACTAGACGGAATCGTCGTTGACTAGCTTCGAGTGCTTGACATGTCCCAGGAGCAGACTAAAAACTTTAAAAGGTCGACACGTACTGCCAGAGTCGCGGCAACTCGAGGCCGCCTCAAGTATGTTGAGACGTTGAACGAACGCGGCTCGAACGGTTGCCGTGAGTCAGCAGCTGCGCGTGTGCTTGCGGCTCACGCTGATATGCATCTTAGCTAATGGTAGCTATTGAAGAGGAATGGAGGGGTGTAGGGGTGACGTCAGCCCCTCACTAAGCATGATGCGTGCATCTTGAAGGTGACCATTGGTTTGAGAGTAGCTCTGTAGACAGCGCGAGCAATTTGTTACCCTTGCAGAGCTGAAGGTATATGGGGGAAAACTGGTGCTCTGCCAAAGACTCGCCGCACACGCAGCAATGATGAGGCGCAGAGCGGTGACGGTGGTGAGGTTGGTCTTAGCATGACGGAATGGTCCGCCTCGGATTCTTATTCGGGTTGGCAATTGGGCCCATGTGAGTGGCCAGTCCGTCACCCCGGCGTCTGTACCTGCCTCGGCAGATTCAGATTCTTACTGCGTAGATTTCTGCCAAGTGAGGTGGGGGACTGGGGGGTGTTCCCAAGTTCCAACGAATGGGAAAAAGAAGTGGGGGCTATGGGTGCTTGACAAAGGACAGCGACAAAGTGTTTCCAGAGCAGAGCAATTTCGAAGTGGCTTCATAGTGATGAAAGTTGGTTTCGACGACTCGGCCAGTGCTCCCAGATTCGGATTTGCACGACCATCGAATCATTCCCATCGTGCACGGCTGGATTAGGGCAGGGAGGGTCTCTTATACGAATACGAACGGCCCGTCATTGGCGGAACGCCCGCGCCACTGATTGGCCCCTCCCCTGTCTCGGCTTTCTGGCGCAACATGCAAGCTGGAGCAACGAGCAGAAACACACTGGAAGGGGAATGGTAGGGAAGAGGAAAAAAATCTACTGCAGCGGACGCTGCGTGGCTGCACAGCAAGGTACGTCCCAAGCTGCAGCGACCTTCCTGGCACTAGGAACGGCCGAAGGCCCGTGGAGACCCTGTGACAGGTACCCCAAATCCGATCCCAGGTGGCTAGATGTCACAGCTTCTCAATCTTGGCTCCATGGATATGCGAGAGGCTTGACCGCCTGGAGCTGTTCCATGCATTGGCTCGCACGCCGCACAGGTTGTTTGCCCAAAAATGTGGGACCCAACAAAACGCGGCAGATATCCAATCTCATAATGGGATAATTTAAAACCACGTCTGGAGCCCCCTTCTTGACGCCTTCCACTCCTTCTCGTGCGACTGACCTTTGCGTGCTACGCCCGAAGATCATTGGGAACGCAGGCAAACGCGACGACATCCCCAGGCCACTCCAATTGACGCACCTGTCCTCTCCTTTTCGCCCTCATCAACGACCCTTTCTCCTTCCCAAGGATGGGTCTCGTCCAAGAGATCGCGGGACCGTTGTCCCAGCAGTTCCAGACTCTGGGCACTGGTTCGCAGGTTGCCTTTGGCGCCGTCGCCATCATCGTCCTTTCCGTCGTCCTCAATGTCCTCTCTCAGATCCTCTTCAAGAATGCGAACGAGCCTCCGCTGGTCTTCCACTGGTTCCCCTTCATCGGCAGCACCATCACATATGGCATGGACCCCCCCGCCTTCTTCCAGGCCAACCGTAAAAAGGTATGCGCGCTATCACCATGTCGCAAATAAACTCTCCCGGGTGTGGCTCCGGGCTAACAAGCATCACCCTAACAGTATGGCGATGTCTTCACCTTCGTTCTGCTCGGCAAGAGGACTACTGTCGCCCTCGGACCCCAGGGCAACGACTTCATCCTCAACGGCAAGCTCCGCGATGTCAACGCCGAGGAGATCTACACCGTTTTGACTACTCCCGTCTTCGGCCGTGATGTTGTCTACGACTGCCCCAACGCCAAGCTCATGGAGCAGAAGAAGGTTTGTGCACATTGCCGAAAGTCTCCCACCGGCAACGCCATGCTGACAGCTCCCGCCCCTCCAGTTCATGAAGATCGCCCTGACCACCGAGGCCTTCCGCTCCTATGTTCCCATCATCGCCGACGAGGTCGCCAACTACTTCAAGCGCAGCCCCGACTTCAAGGCCAAGTCCGGCGTCGTTAACATGCCCCCGAAGCTGGCCGAGATCACCATTTTCACCGCCTCCCACGCCCTCCAGGGCTCTGAGATCCGCAACAAGTTTGACGAGACTCTGGCCGCTCTGTACCACGACCTTGACATGGGCTTCACCCCCATCAACTTCACGCTGCACTGGGCCCCTCTCCCCTGGAACAAGAAGCGCGACCACGCTCAGCGCACTGTTGCCCAGATCTACATCGACACCATCAAGGAGCGCCGCGCCGCTGGCCGCACCGATGGCCTCGATATCATGTCCCACTTGATGAACTCCACCTACAAGAACGGCACCCAGGTTCCCGACCACGAAATTGCCCACATGATGATCGCCCTCCTCATGGCCGGCCAGCACTCTTCCTCTTCCACCAGCGCCTGGATCATGCTCCGTCTCGCCCAGTACCCCCACATCATGGAGGAGCTTTACCAGGAGCAAGTCCGCGTTCTGGGCGCCGACCTGCCTCCCTTGAAGTTCGAGGACCTCGCCAAGCTGCCCCTGAACCAGGCCATCATCAAGGAGACGCTACGCCTGCACGCCCCCATTCACTCCATCATGCGCGCCGTCAAGTCCCCCATGCCCGTCCCCGGTACCAAATACGTCGTACCCACGAGCCACGTCCTCCTGTCCGCCCCTGGTGTCTCCGCCTCCGACCCCGAGTACTTCCCCAACCCTCATCTCTGGGACCCTCACCGCTGGGAAACCGACTCCCCCAACGCTCCCAGACTCAACCAGGCCAAGCCCGAAGACGAGGAGGAGAAGATCGACTACGGTTACGGCCTCGTCAGCAAGGGCGCCGCCTCCCCGTACCTGCCCTTCGGCGCTGGCCGTCACCGTTGCATTGGCGAGCACTTTGCCAACGTGCAGTTGCAGACTATCACCGCTATGATTGTTAGACAGTTCAAGTTCCGCAACGCCGACGGCAGCGACAAGCTCATTGGCACCGACTACGCCTCGCTCTTCTCCCGGCCTTTGGAGCCCGCCAACGTCTACTGGGAGAAGCGCGACGCATAGAGTGCGGATTGGGGGAGCTAGACTTCTGAGGTGTGGGTTTTTTCGGGTTTAAAGGCATGTACATCGCAAGCCATTATGACTGTATATCACATGGCACGGGAAAAAGACATAGACATGAGAAAGCGCTACGGCGCGGACGGCAGACTAGACTGTCGCCGTCGAATAATATTAATACAAAACAAAGTTATGACATCACTAAATCTCTCCAATCCCACCAAAACGCGCGCCCATTCGCCAGAAGTGTAGCCGCGATGACAGGCGCTTGACAAGCACGTTCTGTCAATGACCGGCCCAACTCTAGCCGTTGGGGCAGTCTAATCAGATTGCGGGGCTCTGCAAGTGGTGATGGGAACGACCTTTTTGCTTACTCTTGGGGGGCCTGAGACTGGTTCGGTCGGCCGGCCGTGTTTTGTTTCAAGGTCAGTGCGCCGGCGAGCTGGGATGGTCTGGACGACGTCTCAGGCAGGGCATCCATCCCCGTCCCCTCCTCCTGGTCCAGTACTTTCACCTCATGTCAATGCTAAAGCTCGCTCGCTCATAAAAAAAGAGCTGTCGCAACCACTTTACGAACAGCCGCGTACCGACGTGGGGTTTTGAGTTTGCTCATTGACGTCGCACTACTAACACGCCACTGCGACACTGGCGCCCTGCTCTCCGATCAATCCGTTACAATATATAACGAACTGCGGTGCTTGTTCTCCTGGCCCTGAGACAACGACGCATACATTACTCGCAGCAGGTTCCCGGGACTCGACATATTAAGAATCCAACGCCAAATCCGGAATGAGTTCGGAGGACGAAAACCTGGGGCCCCTGGTCCGGCTATGGGGCCTCCGGACGGAGCAGCTACCGGCGCCGAGAGCCACCACGGCCGACTTGGCACCGTTCCTCATCGCCGTGCTGCAGGAGGCGATCCCCTTCATCGACGCCGTCGCACCCAAGGACGGCACGGCGCGGCCGAACGAGTGGAAAGCGAAAGGGACAAAGTCGTTCCCCGAGTCGACGGCGCACGTCGAGCTGTACGAGCGCGTCATTCCCGCGGCGGAGCTCGAGAGGGAGGCCGCCCGGAACCAGCTGACGAACAGCAGCGGTTCCGTCGCCACCGAGACGTGGGCTTGCCGAAGGAGCATCCACAAGGACAGGCCCGGCAAGGGGACGGCGGCGTGGGAGGAGTTTGTCAAGTGCTTCAAGGACGATCACGTCGAAGCCGAGAGGGCGTTCACGCCCAACATCATGGAGGCGAGGGAGGCGCTTGCGTGGGACTGTGCTGGGATCTCTGTGGATGAAGGGGGCATGACGTGGGAGGACTTCAGGGTGGGTGTGTTCGAGATCAAGCACAAGCTCGGGATGCCGCTCAAGAACCGAGTGTTCCCAGAACTCATCATCTCAGCCAAGGCGAAGGACGCCGACGAGTTTGTAGTCGTGTCCATGCCCGTCTCGGATCTTGCATCTTCGGACCATGGGCAGCTGGTCAAGGACAAGGGGGTCGTGGTGGGTGCGTACGTGAGCGTTGAGAGGGTGAGGAAGCTGCCAACGGGGGCGATCGAGTGGATCATGGCAACGGCTTCGGACGCCAAGGGAATCCTGCCGGCGTGGATACAGGCGAAGGCCGTCATCGGGGTCGTCGCGAAGGACGTCGCGCTCTTCCTAGGGTGGATCACCGAGGAGCGCGAGAAGGGCACGAGCGTGGGCAAGTGGACGGCCATCAAGGGGAACAGGGGGAGCGAGGTGCCAAAGGGGAAACAGTCGATGACGTTGGAGGACGCGGAGTCTTCGTCGCAGGGAAGAAACTCGAGGCAGGGGGTGTCATCGAGGCACGGGAAGGAGCCGGCCACTGGTGCGAACGGTACGAGGGCGGGAAAAAATGGGCAAGTGCACAATTGAGGAAACACTGATGGGGCGTTGTGATATATCCCAGTTTACTTACTTTAGGTACGAGGCACCTACATTAATTTGTATAACGGTCAGCATACTCCTAAGCGGGATATCTGTTGCCCTGCTTGTCGACTGAAATCGAGATCCCAGAGGGGGCCGTAGATCGAGGTACCTGAATCAGAATGGCAGAGGCAACACTGTGAAGTTGGCCAGACTTTCGACCTTCGACTTGCCACCCGATCTCCCCACCCGATCTCCCCACCTGATCCGTCTTTCTTAGTCGCTACTCTGGAGGACTCGTACTTCCCTTGATGAAACCTGTTTGCCATGATGTCTAGGCTGGCAGGTTCTTGCCGTAGCCCTGCGTGCCTTCCGGGCGGACATGCTTCTAATACCTACCTTACTCTGGCAGGTAGGGGCGAGGGGACTGTGCCTTCTTCCATCTGGATGGATTAATGAGGTAGGAGCCTACCAGAGGAAGCAAGCCACCTGCCATGCAATGATACCCCAAGGACGGGGCAATTCCAAGCTCCTCTCTGGTTGCCCCTGAAAAACTTTCGTCCCCTCTCGACGTCTCCATGTTCACGTCTCTGACGTCCTGCATCCTCTGCCCCGTGAGCAGATTCCAGTGCAGACACCACCAGTCCCTCGCACCTGGACTGTGCCTCCCTCTCTGGTTCTCTGATCCTCATACCAGGCTTTGCTTCTTCGTTGGCCGTTATACGCCCCTTAACGCCCGCATTGTTCAGCTCGATCTGTCTCGGTCTCTCAACCCCTTTCGTGACAGTTTCTGCGCCGGGGATCACGACGCCTTCGACAATCATGGCCGGGACATCTTATAAAGTACCGGTAAGAGCTGCACAGCCCAATGCTGCAGAGCGCATAGGGGAGCCGTAGAATTCTGGTAACACATATGGGCAGCCCAATGGCGATGATTCGAACAGCACCGCTGCCCCCAATACTTCGATGCATGACGCCGAGATGGCGTCTGTCATGGCTCTGATTGATATGGAACAACAGAGGAGACAAGCTATCATGGACCTCCGTCAACGACTGAACACCAACGAGCAGAGCAATGGAGAGGTGCAGATCCAGGTTGGCGACGTGCGCCGAGAGCTCCAAGATCAATTAGCTTCCCTCGAGGACCGACTGCGCAAGATCGAATGTGTCTTGGAATTCATCAAGGACCGGCTACCCCAGCATGAGACAGGCAGAGAAAGTCCGGCTCACGACGTTCAGGCGCCCCATGATAAAGAGACGCCAGACCCAGTCCATAGCCAAGCTGACGACTCCCCTGGTGAGTAGACTGCGTGGAAAATATGCAACCATGCTGATGTATGGGATAGGCACCAACGACAAAGTCGAAGACGAGACGGAGTCAGAAATCGAAGAGCCCCCAGTTGCTAAAAGACGAAAGGTTTCAACTCGATCCTCGGCCCACACCACGACGCCCGCCATCATAGAGAGATCCTTGGTTAACATGACGCCGTCGTACAATCGCACAAATACTGCCAGACATCGAAGGGATATTTACAGGCGATCGGCTGAGCAGAAGTATCAACAAGTACCCCAAGGGAGTCCAAACGAGCTCCGGCGTTTCTTCTACGACTTCCTAGAAGGCATCGCGGACCCAGAGTACGCCATCAGCCTACAGCGTAGGCTGGTCAGAGACTTGCCTAGCGTGTTCCGGCCAACTAAGAGAAACGTTGGCGCGCGTAGCATCTGCGTCCATCGCCCTCAAAACATCAAATGGAGCGAGATCTGCGGGGTTCTGGATGCCTTGGAAATGACTGAGGATGATGATGAGGAGGAGGAGTAGATGCGTGTGTTGGACGAGTTGGAGTTGATGAAGATAATCCTCATTTGCTGATACGAGAACGGAAGTAGCGGAACGGAAAATCCACGATGCAGCCCGGCGCAAATGCCACACTTTAGACAACTTGTTATATATAGATGGCTGTTCTTCTCATCAATGGAGGGATACGTAGGTACGAAGCACAAAGGTTCAGATTGCCTCAGGGTCCAGGTCTTGGTCCAGTGAAAGGACAGTGTCTGTGCGCCACATTGTGGGTGGAGTTGGGCGACGCGTAGGCGTTTGTCACGCTAAAATTTACCGCACGCGACCTGCAAGGCTGTGTGTGGTCCCCCCAGGAAGGTACTGCGCTTCGCCAGAGTACCTACCTACCTAACCGGAAGGTGCCAACCATTTGGGAGCTTCTACCCCCAGACTAAACCAGAGATCTTTTTGCCCGACTTTTGACGGCATCTGAACGCAACATTTTAAGTCAGTTGCAACTTTTATCCCTCGAACCTTCTGTCACACACGAACCCCGAATGCGCGACGCATAACGGCGACGACCGACCAAGGCGCCTCCCACTTTCGCGCTGGCCGTCGACAGCGCAACCGAAGACGACAACCACCCCCCAGCTTCGATCTATCTCCAGTTCGACATGCCAGACATAAGCGCTCCGCCGCCGCCGCCTCGGCCAAAGTTGAAGCTCAGCGTGAGCTCCCGCCAACCGTCGTTTAGCGAACAAAACGGCGCGACGCCATCGTCGGCGACTCCCCTCTCAACCAAAAAGATCAAGCTCAAGTCCTCACAACCACCGACGCCCGCTGGTTCTGCCGCGCCGACGCCTGCGAAGACGAAAGCTGGGCGACAACCGAAGCCCACGAGCAAGCTGATCGAGTCGAAGAAGCGGGAGCAAGACGAGATTAATGACGAAGGCACAAATCAGCCGGCCAAGAAGATCAAACTACTAAAGACGCCGACAGTTACGACACCGGGAAATCGCCACATCGTTGTCAAGTCGAAAGGAAAACCCCCGCTCCACCCGCCTGGCGATGGATACGACTCGGAAGCCAGTGACCAAGAGAAGGATCCCGTGATCGAGGAGCAATTTGTGTTGCGCATGATGCCCGGCGAGCACTGCGAATATGTCAGAAAGTGCATAGAAGAGGGGAAAGTCGGCGTGCCAAGAAAGGACGGCGGCGCGGACATTGCTATCAAGTTTTTCGACGACGAAACCAGACGCGCCATGGTGATGGTCAAGGGCCAGCACTATGCAGCTGTGATGCTGGAGTTACCCACTATTACAGAGGGCATGAAGTCCTGGGACAGGAAGACGTTTATGAAGTCCGCCGATATCTGTCACATGCTTCTGGTCTTCCAACAAGTACGCTGCGAGGAGGAGGCGAAAAAGGCACCGCTGCCCCCGATGATCCAGCCTGGATTCAAGTGGCCCCATGGTCTGACGCCGCCGATGCACGACGCCGTCAACCAGAGATTTGCCAAGGTTATCAGCCGATCTGAGATCGAACTCAAGGAAAATGAGGTTAAGAAGCTCTTGGCGGCCGATGCGGCTGCCGTTTCCTCAAAATACGAACTCATCGACGACAGAAGAGCGCAGTCTGGCGACGAGTACTCCGAAGACGAGCAAGATGCCGAAGGCGAAGCCGACGACAGCGGCTACTTCCCCGCCGAAGGATACGCCAACGGCGAATTGTTTGACGATGATCTTGAGGCCGAACTCGAGGCTGCCTTTGAGGAAGAAATGAACCAACCGACGACTGAGGTCGGAACGCCAGCAACAGGCCTCGAGGCAGCCACTCCGATGACCATGAACACCGGAACACCAGCGCCCAACCCGCGAGATAGTGCTGACGGAGAGGAGTCGGCCGTTAGCGAGGAAGACGAAGACGATGACGACGATGACGACGACGACGATGACGACAGAGCACGTCTGGACGAAGTCAAGGCCGTTCGGGAAGATATTGCGCAACTCAAGAATGAGATATCCAAGAAGGAGGCTGAGATGGCGGCTCAACAAAACAAGATCCTGAGGGCTCGTGTTGAGACCCGTCTGAAAGATCTGAGGGCAGAGCTTCACTTGAAGATGACCTCAATCGGCGAGGAGGAGGAGGATGAAGACTAGCAAACGCAGTAACAACGCTCGGGTAGGACATGGCAATACCTCGGCCTTCTTCAGATGGTCATATTACGAATATTCTACGACCATGTATATCTAGATCATCACTATCAGGCATGAACGCTTTAATACCATAAGCCCAGGCGCTTTGCCAGCAGCCTTTTGTTCTCAACTTATGACATTGCAGTGAGGATATAGTAAGCCGATCGTACCGACGGCAGATATTGTACAAGAGCCCGCCTCCATTTTCATGCTCTCTGTATGATACACGAACCCAGTCCGCTGCCGGGACAGCGACGATGCCACACGCACTATATTCACATAGACTTGAGGTAGTTGGCCTCTTTGATCTTTGTCTTGCGCTCCTTGCGCATCGCCTTGCGCAAGGTGTCTCGGCTGTCCTGCGCTTGTAGGTTGTGCTCGACGTTGCCGCCCTTCTCACCGGGCAGGTTGATGGACTGCTGTGGCAGGGGAATCTTGGGGGCGATGGCCTCCATGTCGCCCGAGGCGAGGAACTTGGCCTCCAGAGCCTTTTGGCGTTTGGCGGCGGCCTTGCGCTGCTTCTTGGATTTGGCTGGCGAACGCAGGAGCACGTTAGCAAAGAAAACGACCGGCCACGCGGGATTTCAGGCGCCATCTCTAAGGAAGAGGAAACATACAGAACATGTCGGCGGTGAGGTCATCCGCGGACTCGACGACCTCTTGCTTCGTCTCGAGGCACGTCCACAGCCACGCGGGGTACTCCTCGTCAGGAAGGGCCACGGGGTCGGTGCGGCCCTTGAAGTAGTTGAGGCCGTTGAGAACGGTGCCGGCAGGGCAGGAGGAGATGGGCTCTGCAGGGGTCTTAATGGCCTCGTCCTGGACGTTGGAGAGCGTCGGGGGAGCGCTCGGGTCGGAGGCAGCGGCGGCGGCTTCGTTTCTTGTCGGCGCTGAGAGGGAGAAGGGTCTGACGAGGAAGGCGGCACTGGCGGCGCGGGAGGGTTGGAGACGGGGCAGAGCCAAGGCCCGCCGTAGGCATGTTCTGCAGATCATCGTTGCTGAGGAGGGGGAGGACACGACGAGAGGTTGAGGTCGGCCTGGCGTTTCGTCTTCGACAGTCGGAGGGGACCTTGACTGTGGTGGTGTTGCAGGTTGCGCAGCTTCGAGCTCGTAGTGGAAAAATTCTGGGGCGGGCGGGACGAGCCTGTTGTGCACTTGGCATGGAGGCTGCACCAGTATGTCTACCTCGACTACCTCCACGGAGCTTCGACCTCGATCGGTACGACCTGTGTCGCATGTGAACAGAGGAAAGTGGGAGAAGCCTCAATTGGCTCAATTAGTTGGTAGATTGGATGCTCGACCAGAGGGAATTAACTCATTGAGACATGTTCTATCGGCTGCCCGCTTAAATGCTGGATAGATGCATAACCTCAAAGCCTTGATTGATTCATTTGTACATATCGTGAGGGATATCCCCATCACGCGAGGCCAATTGACATGATAATGACACGGCCAGTCCCTCCGTTTTCCTTCCCGGTTGCAAAGGGGAACCTCTATCAAAGCGACGCCTGTATTCCGAATCAGAACTCTCCCAAAACCATCTCGCCGTGACGTAGCGCCTCTATGCCTTGTCCTGCTTGCTGATGTAGTTCTGTTGCTGGAATAGCGTGCCCTTGACCTTCTTCTCCTTCAGCAGCTGCAAGTAGCGTTCTGTGATTGCATCGTCAGTCACTGTTTCGGCCGCCCGCCGTGAGCCAAGGTCCCGGCGCCCCGCAAGGTGCCGGTCCTGCTACTGACCTCTCAGGTGGCCGCAGTTCTCCAGGTGGTTCACGCCCTCGCGCTTGTAGCACTTGCCCAACTCCTCGCCGACGAGACGCAGCATCATGGCGCCGACCCATTGCTCGCGGATGATGGCGTCCTGTGCCTGCTTGAACGCCTTGGTGTCGTCGTAGTCGACGCCGTCGAAGGTCGGCGGGACCTTGGGCTTCTGGGCCAGGAACATCTCGGACTCGGGGGTCGGCATTTTGAGTTGGCGAAAGGTCGTCTCGAGTGAATTGGGTTCGAGTTGGACGATTGGGTTACCGGTCGAGGGGATCGCGGCGAGGTCGAGCTTGGTGGTGATCGGGTTCGGGGCCGGGTTGGTTGGCTGGCTGCTCGGGACTGGAGGAGCAAGCTAAAGGTCAGCCAAAGTTTGGCGGCCTTAATTCGCAGGCTCCCGCCGGCAGCCGCCTTTAGGCCCTTGGCGCGCGGCTAAGGTGTGGCTTTCGGTACGTACTCGAAGGACCCACAACCATGCAGCCCCTCCAGTCAGTTTCGCTCACCGCCCGCAACAGTCGAGGGACGCCCCGCTAAAAAATTGAATCTGCCAGGAAAAAAATCTCTGTCGCAGGACCCTTCGCCCCAACCACCGGACCCTGGCCTTATAAGCAAAGCTACCGCCTCGAGGCAGCTCTAAAATTTTCCTCGCGCAACCTACCACCTTGGAAAAAAGTCTTCTGCTCTTTTCCGTCTTCCCATCTCTTCGCCTTTCCTCTATACCCCTTCATTACTCTATCCCCCCAACATAATCACAATGGGCAAGACTAAGGCTACCACCAAGGGCAGCAAGGCCGCTGACCCTCTGAGCAAGGTCAAGAACGCCGGCGTCACCAAGGCGTCTGAGAGCCCCAAGGCCAAGTCCAAGGCGATCGCCAAGGAGGCCGCCGCCAAGGGCGTCAACGGCAAGGAGAAGAAGAAGTCCAAGAAGGTTGTCGAGCCCGAGTCTGAGTCTTCCGACAGCAGCGAGGAGGAGGAGGAGGAGTCCGACTCCGACTCTTCTGACTCCGAGTCTGAGGAGGAGAAGCCCGCCAAGAAGGCCGTCGAGTCCTCTGACAGCGAGAGCGACTCTTCCGATTCCGACTCTGAGTCCGAGGAGGAGGCCCCCAAGGCCAAGGCCAACGGTGTCACGAAGGCCAACAGCGCTGCCAAGAAGGAGTCTTCTGACAGCGACTCGTCCGAGGAGGACTCTGACGACTCTGACTCTGACTCTTCCGACGAGGAGGAGGAGAAGACCGAGAAGAAGGCTGAGAAGAAGGCCAAGGCTGTGAGTCAACGTGTCGCATCGCCATCTAAACATCAACTAACGGTATATCACAGAGCTCCGACTCCGACTCTTCTGACTCCGACTCCGACTCTGAGGAAGACTCCTCCGACTCTAAGGAAGCCTCGGAGACCGAGAAGAAGGTTGAGGAGCCCTCCAAGAAGCGCAAGGCTCTTGACGAGCCCGTCATCCCTGGCAAGAAGGCCCGTACCGACATTTCTGAGAAGAGCTCTACCCTCTTCGTTGGCAGTCTTGCCTGGGCCGTCGATGACAACACCCTCCACGAGGCTTTCCAGGATTTCCCCGACCTCACTGGTGCCCGTGTCGTTACCGACAAGAACACTGGCCGCAGCCGTGGCTTCGGTTACGTCGACTTTGCCAACCCCGAGTCTGCCGCTGCCGCTCTCGAGGCCTCACAAGGAAAGGACCTCGCCGGCCGTGCCATGAACATTGACTTCTCGGGCCAGAAGCCCGCTGGAGATGGCAACCCTCAGGCTCGTGCCTTTGACCGCGCGCAGAAGCATGGCGACACCGTTAGCCCCGAGAGCGACACTCTGTTCGTCGGTAACCTTCCCTTCGACGTTGACCAGGACACCGTTCGTGCCTTCTTCAGCGAGGTCGCCGAGGTCACCAGCGTTCGTCTGCCCACTGATCCGTAAGTTGGCCTCTGCTCAGACAAACAAGCATGCATCACTAACAACATCATCAGCGAGAGCGGCAACCTTAAGGGCTTCGGCTACGTTTCTTTCAGCTCCGTTGAGGATGCCAAGACTGTGTTCCAGCAGCTGAACGGCCAGTACATTGGCGAGGGCCGAAGCGGCCGTGCTGTGCGTCTTGACTTTGCCAGCCAGAGACCCCAGCGTGATGGTCTTGGTGGTGGTCGTGGTGGCGGCCGCGGTGGCTTCGGTGGCCGTGGTGGTGGTCGCGGGGGTGGCCGTGGCGGCTTTGGTGGACGTGGCGGTGGCCGCGGTGGCGGTCGTGGTGGATTCTCTTCCACCAACCGTGGTGGCCTTGGCGACTTCAAGGGCTCCAAGATCACCTTCTAAAGAGTGACGCAAGCCGCACGATGATGTTAATTCAGAGGGCATAATGCGGGCATTTCTGTGGGCTTCGTGGGCTGTCGGTTCGAGACAAGTTTCTTCCCCACGGGGACTGTGGGCTTTGAGAGCAGTCTCTTCGGAGACATGATAGACCTGAGGGCTTTTCACTTTGACCGTGGGCTTGTGGGCATGTCCTCCATTAATGAGGCATTCGTGGGAATTGTACGCTATTGTGGGTTGACCAAGAAGGCATCTGCTGCAAAGCAGCAAGATGGTTCACCAGTGGGCAGACGGCTTATTATCACGAAGTTGGGAAGAATCTCAGCATGCGCAGAGAGGACCAAACTTCACGATGACGACGGCTTCTGTGGGCTCTGGGGGTTACTCTCGACATCTACCTAGGTAGACTGTTGACGTGGCTGGTCAGGCGTTTTCTCTTTAGTACTCTCGATCTTGGAACGATACCATGCAATGCAAGCATACCGGAGTAAGTATACTTCTCCTCGTGAATGTCATTTCAAAAAGGCACATATTTGCCAGAATGAACTCGGCGTTGTGGGATCGGCTCCTTAGTGTAATACAATACAAAAGTTCTTGATTTTCCAAATAAACAAGTTTATCACAGACTCGACACTCGATTAATAAATGTTGTGAAGATGCACTGATAGATGGAGTGAGATTGATAGTCGGCGGCGACGGCTGAAGATGGGTAAGATTTATGGGGAGCTTGTCTCACAGCAGGGGCCTGCCCGACTTCGCTCCCATTCGACAGCAGCCTTGTGGGCTCAGCTTCCTGCAGCTGGCGGTGCGTCATTGGGCGGCACGGGGTGCGCATTCAGCCCCCGTGATGACGGGGGTGTAATCTAGCGCTACATACAGCCTTTGGTGGGAAATGCAGAACGGCTTGGTCACTCCGGCCCTCCCTCAGCAAACAACGTCACGGGGGAACAGGTGTTCACCGGCGGATGGCTGCGCGGACTCGCCCAGCCGTTGGACATGGCGCCGCAGGCGACCAAACGGTCGAATCTGTTGGGGAACGGTGGAGCGGAAGGGAGGGCACGTCAGTGGAATCTGGCATGACTTAGAGGACGATTATAAGACGACAATCACGGCGTGTCTTGGGATCGCCCTTGTCGCGGGATGCAAGTCGCAGACCACTAGCAGCGCCGGACGGCACCTAGCATGGTGTCTTCGCAGCCCGGTCGTGTCGTTGAAGGGGGCCCGACTTGAAGAGCCGGTGTCGGTGGTACTCTGCAAGACGCGGTCGCAATGCGGCGTGTCGCAAGTGGTGGTCGAGGGCGTGTGGCTGGTCCACTGAGCTGCACCTGACCCCACTGCTGCGCAGCACTTGGCGGCCCGGACGACGTGTGCGGGTGGGATGTTCACAGTTCTCGGCGGGGATGACGGGCTGCTCTCTGGGGCCTCCTGGGGCCTACTGGGGCCTCTGGGGAGCCGTAGTCTGGCGTGGTACACCGTAATAATAGCGGCATGGACTTGCCAGCAGCCGCACTGTGCTTATCGGGCGCTGCCGCTGCGAAAATGCCTTGGACACCTGCTGCATGTGTACATCATCTGGCATCCGTTATCCCCTCCTCCCTCGCACCCCCTACCTTAGGTACCTACCTGCTGCAACAAAGAAAGGCCCGCCCAGGAAGCCCAGCAAGCAGGGCCTCAACACCATCTCGCCGACCCTGCGTGCCTGGTGAGCCAGCCATAGTCGGGGCGGTCTGCTGTAATCCTTCCTTTCCCAACTTCACCTCTGTTTTTCTCTGTTTACCCCGTCCTTTGTCTTTTTTCTACCACCTATCTCGAACCATCATCAGCGTCGCGCGAACAGACATCTCGGACCGCGTACTAAGCATCGCCAGCCAGCGTATCTTATCTCCAAAACGCGGGGTTTCGGACGGAGGAAGAGGAAGTAACCCCCACACCCGTCCAGCCACCTCCACCGACATCGAGGACGACAACTACATCCCTTCCGCCCGCGAACGACTCCCTCATCTTACACTTGCTCTTTTGATTTTTGTTATTCTACGGCGTCGAAAATAAAGGATCTCAACATGGACGGACAGCAGCAACGCGGCCAGAGCGCCGCTCCGAACTGGCGGAACAGGGCGTCGGTGAACGGAGCGCGATCCGCCGCAGGGCCACATCGGAGGAACGACGGTCAATGGCCGGAGCAATCCCAAAGGCTCGGCGAGGCTGATGGACGATCTCCTCCAGAGTCCTGGGTCGAGATTTCGTCGCAACCGTCCTCGTCATCCCTCTCGTCCATCGGTGACGAGATCGTCACAACCGGTCTCCGAGTCGGCGGGTCCGTCGCCGCCCGCCGACGTCGCTTACACCACCAACCCGTGCCTCGGTCCTTCCATGTCGACCAGACGGCCATCCACACCGGCACGAGCAGCCAAGAGGAGTACGACGAGAGCGAAAGCGAGGAGGACCGATGCTTGACGAGCTCGACCGAGAATGTTCAACAGTCCACAAATACGCCGTTCGCGCAACGTCAGCCGGCGCAGGTGGAATCGGAGGATTCTGATGACGATGACGAGATCGCTACGGCCCTGGGCCGTGTTCCCGACGACCCCGTCTTTCGCCCTCAGCCAAACGCTTTCTCTCATCCACCATCTGGCCTGAATAGGAATCATTCGGCCAACTCGGCCGTCCACCAGCACCCGCACAGCGGCGTGCGGCCGTCACTGTCCCATCGGTCTCAGACAAGAGTCCAGCGCAATGCGCCAAACTTCATGTCCCCAGCATACCAAGCCGACAACGATGCGGCCCTTCGAGCCTCACTCACAACCCTCCTATCCTGCGCCGCTGCTGCTCGTGGTCTGCCCAAGTACAAGGACGCGGAGCAGCAAGGCGCACCAGCGCACGCCGGTGTCGGACCCAGCTCTCAACCCGTAGAACTCAGACTCATGCCCGAGTCTGAGCTCATGACCGATAGGCCCTCTCAACCTCAAGGCACCTCACCGACCAAAACGCCAGCTCGGTCGCGGACGCGGACAGCTGCATCGTCTGCTCCCTCGTCACCCAAGAGCGATGGAGTCGACAAGCACAAGCGGGGCTCATCTTCACAAACCCGCTCGGCGAGAGCGGCCAAGAAGAAGAAGGTGGCGGCCGGCGAGGAAACGATCATCAGCCCGACGTTACTTACCTGGGTCGTAAGCGCCGGCGTCGTGGTGCTGGTCTCCGTGGTTGGTTTCGGCGCAGGATATGTGATTGGCCGTGAAGTAGGACGGCAGGAAGCCCTCTCAGCGGCGGGAGTGGGTGTCAACGCCTCGACGGTCGCGGACTCGTCGTGCGGCCGGGAAGTTATTCGATCGTCCGGCGGCGGTCTTCGCCGCCTCAGGTGGGGGACGGGTGTTGGTCGAAGCGTTGTCGCTTGAATCAGGTTCGATCTTCGAGCATCCCGCCTGAATCATGATGCGTCGGATGCTATTTACGTATCGGCCCTCGGGGAAAATCTGGGCCTTTCCCCCTCCTCCGGGGGGATCCGGGGTAATGGAGTGCGGGCTCCTCCGGGCTTTTGTCGTCTCCTTCTTTACACTCTCCTTTCTCGTCACGAAACTGGGTTTGAACGCGGGCCAGCGACGAATATAGACGATCTTCACCATGGATACCTCTTCTTCCTATTTTGGGGAAAACGCGGAACATACCCAACAAACGAAAACTGGGATAGGCGTGGGCGTGTGTTTTGCTGCACTTGTGGACACATGAAATCTATCTACATCTTCATCTGAAATGATCAACGACCGGAGGGACTGGCCAAGGGCTGGGCGGCATGGCGTGAAAGCTTTTTTCCTCTTGGTTTTTTTTTTCTGTTTCTTTTTCATTCAAGGGTATGGGGTTTGAAATTGCTGCGATCGCATCTAGGCGGAGGTGTCGAGGGAGGGTGTGCGGCTATGGTTGCCTCTTGCCTCGTGCCTCTCTCCATCTCTATGTCTCTTCTACTACCTTGTTTCGGCGGGATATGTGAAACCTTGACTTAAGGATAGCACCTGCGGTAGTCTATAATACAATGAGGGGATGGGATGCATGGTACGGCGACCCCGTCTCTACAGAAGAGAAATACATACACGTGAAGCAAGGCCAGACTACGGTAGGTTTGGTTTGAGGCAAGGCAAGGCAAGGCAGTACACGACGGGAGAAGGCTGGTCGACGTGCGCGGGTTTCGTCAGAGCTGCGCCGCGGTGCAGCTGCAAGGCGAAAACGGGACATTCGAAACAAGCTGGTGAACTGCTAGCCCTTTCGTGGCAATTACGTGTGCAGCCTTCGAAACTCGACTCGAACTGCGAGGCGCGTTGAACGACGAACATTCGAAACCTGCCGCCTTCTTTTTCGGATAGGCACGGGAACGAATTCTGGCAGCAACCCCCTGACTTGCGTCACACCTTTCTGGACGCGAGACGAGAACCTTCGTCAACCGTCGCGCATTCCGGACTTGAAACCGCGGCCGTTGAATTGGTTCAACATTTTTTATTTTCTTCCCGTTCGTTACACATCGACAAGGTAGCAAGGGAGGAACTTGAGAGGTTAGATCGATCGGAACAGCTGTTAGAGGCCACTTCAGATCGTTTAGTCAATCTCAGATATTTTTGCAGGTTTTTTTCTTCTCGATTTTCTTTCCGTATACGTTCTAAATGGAGCTACGCATCTGTCACGAAAGACGTGGAATGCTGGGATTGCATAGCGACCGAATGCTTTCATCGTGATTGATGCCTCGCCTAACGCTCACCACGTCCGTAGAGCTGTTGTCTCCACCATGCCCCTTACCGTAATCCCGTGAGAGTTGTTAACCCCTATAGCAGATCTGGATGGAACCATTGATCTCGCTCTCCTGAAAAAGTCACCGATGCCAAGAACAATGCCATCTAGATAGCGTCTCGAACCATAGTTTCGATACGACGACGCCCTGCGGACTTTGCCAAACTTGGCGAATACACCGTGGTATGGCGATGCAGGGAAGATCGTTTCGCTCGTCTTTTTGCTACCAAGCTTTCGCTACAGGACACCCTGCGCTTTCCGTGTGTTCAGTCGTTCGTAAATGTCAGGATTCGGTCGTGACTTGATGACAAGGACCACAGCAATACAGGGAACGCTTTTCCCCGCGGCCGAGGTATGAATCTATTCTCATTCAGTTCGTAGGTCTCGTCATCGGATTCCAGTCTTCGTAAGGCCTGCCACAAGCTGCAGGCAGGACCATGGGCGGTCTGTACAGTCTTCCAACACTTCACAAAGCGGCCAAATCGAGCGGCACACTGCTGCCACGGCCAGCCCTGTAACGCCTTGGACCACCCACGAACTCCCTCGGCTTTGGAAGCATGTTCTCGTCCTGGAACCTCCATCGTGAGTCCTGCACAATGTAGCGTCCGCCACCACCTCCAGCGTGAAGGCTCGTTGTCGTGTTCGATCGCGTGGGGCTTGGACTCTTTGCACCATTGGGGGCTAGAGTAAACGCGCTGGGGTCGAGCATAGATGAGCGGAGGCCAGACCCCGAACGGGTCCGTGAAGGAGGAGCGGCCGGCGGCGGAGCTGCAGCCGCGGGAGGCGAGGGCGCCGATGAGGGGGGTGGCGGGGGAGCGGCACTCGGTGATGCCTGTCCAGCAGCTCGTAGGGCCGCCTGCATAGCCAGCGGCGAGGGCCCGTTTGATGCGGGTGGAGGTGGTGGAGGCACTGGGGAACGGGAAGGAGGCGACGGCGCTGGTGCCCTAGGAGCTGCGGCAGCAGGGGGTGGTGGCGGCGCTGAAGGTGGTGCCAACGGGGGGAGTGCTGGAGCAGCAGATGGAGGCGGCGGAGGAGGTGCTCCAGGAGCCGGCGCACCGGGCAACGGAGGAGGGTTGTTAGAGGTTAATGTGGACGGCTTCCGGGATGCAGGCAGTGGTGGTGGCTTTTTGCCAATAGGAGGCGGAGGCCCTTTCATCGATGCCGAGGAGTTGGGTCTGGGCACATCGCTCGGCGTCTTGCGTAGATTGGCGATGGAGGGCGGCAAGGCTGGGGCAGCGTTAGGAGGCGGGAGGGGAGGTCTGCCCGGCACAGCAGGCGCGGCGCCTGGGGGCGGCTTGGGAGCACCAAAAGTAGGCGGCTTTGGCACAGAAGATGACCGGACATTGCTCTCAGGATCCGATAAATACGATGAGTCGGCAGCTGCACCGGTGTCGACGGCACCACGGGTCTTACGCAGCTTCGGCATGCCTCCGGCAAAGAGTCCGGCCAGTTGTGGTGCAGAATCCGGGACACTCGGCGCCGGAGCACTATCACGTCCGCTTTGGTCACTGTTGCTCCTAGCTCGATTCCCTGGTACTGGCGGCGCAAGACCGCCAGGCGGTTTGGGAGCACCGCCAAGTCCAGGGACTGGCGGTGCACCCCCGATGGGTGGTCCTCCCGAGCTGTTCGATGATTTTCCTATCACTGGAGCGGATCTGTCGTTCGTAACGGCTTTCTTGAGTGCTTTGCCTTTCGTGATATCGGAGAGAAGAGCGCCCTGTAAGCTGCGTTAGTCCGTTGTTCTTACAAAGAAGCGAGGAAGGGCTCCGGGCTGGCATCGTACTCGGTTCGGTGTTCCGGCTGGTGGTCTTGCCGGGAGGCTGCCGGCTCCTGGGGGACCCCCCGGCGGAGGAGGCGGAGGCGGAGGGCCGCCCATACCGGGCATTGGAGGCGGTGGAGGAGGAGGGGGAGGCATGACGGGACTATTCCGGTCGGCTCAGCGATGTACGGCTATTGATGTTGAAGAAAATATGATGAAGGTGGGATGGAAAGTCGAGAGTCGCGGGCGGAAAGGTGGTTGGTGGTCGATGATGGAGGCGGTGATGTCGTCTTTGTCGTCGTCGTCGGTGTCGTCGGCGTCCGGGGTTGGACGGAGAGGCTAATGCAAGCCAGGCTCAGACTCTCGACAGGTCGAGCGCAGCGACTGCAAAGGAGCAAGAGATGTCGTTGAGATACAGTGTGGTCGGAAGACAGGGTGTTGTTTCAATAGACGACGAATGAGGCTCTCGAGGGCCGATCAATGCATTCCCAGGGGCGATGAGATGATGGTACTCTGGAGTAGCTTTTTCAGCCGCGTGGTGTTTCGTCATCTTTTGGGCGCCATCTTGGACGTCCTTGAGAGGCGCTGTTAGGCGCTGGCGCTGGCGCTGGCGGTGCCACCGTTGCAGCGGGAGTGGGTTGAGCATGTCTGCCTGTTTCGAGGTACTTCTATTTAGCAGGCAAACTGCCCTACGGCGGAGTACTTCAACTGAAAGGCTCGGCGAGCGCCGGGGGTATCTCGGAGTACCTGTGGCTTGAGGATACGCAAACACGGGACGCGGCCAACAGGCAGCGACAGAGAAGAAGAAAGCGTACACCGAAGAAAATAAACCGGAATCACGCCGAGTTATCTAAACGATCTAATGCAGCGCTACAGACGGATCAGCAGCTCCAAAAGTCTTGGGAAATGGTGTTGAGGAACATGCAGACAATGGGTGTGATAGTGGTGTGCAGGTGCAGACATGTGTTGGCTAGCAGACGGCTGTGGCTGTTCCCGAGCCACGTTTCTTCAGTGACCTCAAGGTACTGCAACTGCCGTGCAACACTGCTGCGGTGTACCTGCTGAGCTGAGGTCACAGTGGTGCCCTGCTGTGTTCCCCGCTCGCGAGGGGAGGCTGCTAGCCCCATTGGTGCGGTGCGCGGTCCCGAAGAGCCTCCAAGCTGGAGCGATCGCTGAGGCCAGGGGGGACAATTAGAGCTCCTGCTATTGGAGGTATGGGGCTGCAGGTGGAAATTTTGCAGGAGCTCCCAGCTCTGCCCGGAACGTCCGCTCGTCGACAAAGCTTCGTTCTCTTTTGCTTCACAAGGGCATCGCACTTCCCAGCTCGTCCGTCGGCCTCCCGCTCCTTGACCAAGACCCAGACCCAGATCCAAGACGGCCTCTCCCGGGATTTCGTCCAAGACGGCTTCTGCCTCACCCGCCCGACGGCCCTCTTTGCTTGATTCTCTTGGCCTCATTTCTACCATCCACGCGGCTGCTGTGCTGTTCGCCCTACTGCAGCCCAGCGCAACCAGCACACGACGACGTCGCATTGCATCCCTCTCGCTCAGTCACTCGTCTCCTGCATAGGATCGTTCAATCCAGCCCGCCGCAGGTACCTCCTCTCTACACGAAGACCCGATTTTGAGGCCCTCTCCGCCACGAAGATGATGCGGACTGCCATCATCCGGCCCGCGGCTCGCCAGCCTCAATCCGTTTGTCGGTTATGCATGGCCTTATCACGCGCTAGCCATGGCCAACAAACTCGACTGCTACATACTGCCAAGCGAAACGTACCGACGATCGTCCCTCCGCGATCTGCCAAGCTTCACGAGAATACCACATCGAAACGGGTCGAGGGGGAAAGTCGCCTGGCGAGCACCGTATCTGCGGCGCGCTTGAGCAAGAATAGTCACGAGAGGCCCGCCGCGACGAGGCCTCAGTCCAAGGAACTCCCTGATCCGAGCAAGGTGGCCGCGGTGGTTCTGCAGAGCAGGCAGCGCTTCCTCTCCACGGACGGAATTCCAACTCCACAGCTTGTCACCGCAGCGTTGAAAACGTGCCAAGGCGCCGCAAATGCGATTCAACCCTATCTATCCAAGTCGGAGATTCGTCCGGGCTCGACTCTGGCGGCGTCAACCGCCTCCGACCTCCTATCCCTGGACTCCAACCCGGCTGCAGCTAAATCTGGTTGCACGTCGATCCCGTCAGTCTCCGTCAAGGATACAGTCGACACAATCTCCGAGTCAGCGTACGAAATCATCGCCCACCCCACCGTTTCCATTGGCCCCCAGGTCTTGGACCTATACGTAAACATCCAAGCTAGGCTTGGCAGGCCCGAGACACTTCCCCATGTTTTCGACATGTATGCGTCAAAGCCCAAACCAAAGGCGGTTGAGGGTTCGATTGCCTACATCAAGCAGAACCCAAAGCGAGCAGACAAGGCAATCGAGGCATCAGTCGCCGAAACAGCTTTGGGGGCGGCCATCGACGCCAAGAACCTCGACGCCGCTATTGGCATCGTTGAGGCCTGCTACGCAACACAGGCATTCTACAGGCAGAAGTTTCTGCGGAGGGCGCTTCTGCCCGTCTCGGCCTTGGGCGCAGCCCCAATTGGGGTCTACGCGCTCGCTTCCAATATATCTGCGTTCCAGAACACAATGGAGCCCGTGACAGCCACCAAGTTCGCCTTCGTGGCCATCCTGGCCTACCTAGGGTTCACCACTACAATTGGGATGGTTGCCAAAACCACTGTCAACGATCACATGCGACGAGTCACATGGGCCCCCGGCATACCGTTGCATCAGCGCTGGCTGCGCGAAGAGGAGCGGGCCGCCATGGACGACATTGCGTGCGCCTGGGGCTATAAAGAGAAGTGGCGTCACGGCGAAGAGGGCGGCATCGAGTGGGATTCTCTGCGGGAGTATCTGGGTTTGAAGGGAATGATGCTCGACAGAGTGGAATTGATGGAGGGAATGAGTTGAGAGGAAAAATGCGTTGAGAGGGTTCGTTCATGAGACGTGCGGGGTGGCTTCGCAGCGGCGGCCTCGGGCGCCATTGGACGGAGCAGTGAGTGCAGTGCAGTACACTACCCAGTACAGGAACAGGGCCGCTCGTCGTCGGGCTTAGGGAACCATGGCCATCTGAGTTGCAAATCTGAACGTCGTTGCTCAGCCCCCCCCTAGTCCGGAGAATAATGCGACCTCCGGCCAATCCAAGCCCACATGGGCCGTCACCAGGGGCCCGCCAGCAGATCGGCAATCTACGTCTTATCCCGCGCATCTTGCCAAGAGACTGCCCAGACATCGCCCAGACAGCATCGCCATCCACATGCGGATCACCGCAGACCAAGTCGACAACGCTGTCACTGTCATCTTGTTTTAAGCGCTATTCCTAGCCCTCCTCCGCTCTCGACTCGGCATCAGTGCATCATTGGTGACAAGATGGGTTTGACGATGGATTTACTAGTTGGCGCGGAGCCGTTCGAACGACGGCGCGCGGGGCCTACGATGACTACTGCACCGCAGCTGCAGTAGTGTCTGGAAGTTGGGAGCTGTTCTACCATGTCAACTCTGAGCCAATCTCGCAATCTATTTGACAAGCCTTGGAGCTTGCCCTATTTCTCCACTTGCCCCCCCCCCCCAGCCTCTGCACGAACACACCGGGGTGCACGTCGGGAGTTGTAGGACTACGAAGACCCCTGCCGCCATCAGATTGTGAAAGCGCCTCCCTGCCGCACACGCAAGCCTAGACAAGTCCGCCCCGGCCTTGCCCAACCCTGTGGATCGGGGACTTTACAAAACGAGTACTTGCTATAAAGAAGCAGAGCCTCTTGCATCACCAGCTGTCAAAGTGTCAATACCATCAGCAGGTCTGTCATCCGGATTACAGACGACATCATAGCAAGACAGAAGTTATATCAACACCATCCGCGCCAACACCAACAAAACCATCAGATCCAAGTGATTCGTCAACAAGACCCAGATCACCAACAAGACATACACACATACAGGCAGGCACCATGGTTGCCGACAAAGAGGACTTTACGCCGTACGATCCTAAGCGATGTGCACACTACGCCCGGTTTGCTGCCCACCTCGACAGATGGCAGTTTGATCTTCTGTACTGGCTTCTATTCGTCTTCAACCTGTTCGTCCTATTCCTCGCAGCATGGGGATACACTCGGTATGTCCCCCGCAAAACCATTACACCTCACGGTCTTTTCTCACTTTTCTCAAACAACCTCACTGACCAACTTTTCAGGACATTAGAAGCTGTAGCCGACCTCCCGGAGTCGAATGCAAAGCGAAAATCAGCTATCCGACGCTGCATCTGGTTCAACCTGGGCTGCGTTTGTGTATCACTGGTGACGGTCATTATGGAAGTGTTCACTTTGATGGCTCTGCAGTTCTGTGACGGAGAGGACCTCATGTCGCTGTACTGGTCGACTTTCACCATGATCCAGGTTGGGTCCCTCATTGCAGTGTGCGGCGTCATCTTGGCTCTCGTGCATCAGTTGAGGCAACGAAAGAACCCGTGAGTTACTCCCCAGTCACGGATGACCGTCTCGTCCTTCTGCTAACCGCCTCAAAGGCCCTGGGCTCTCGCTCTAGGCACTCCCGTTCTCGTTATCGCCGGCCTGTTCCATTACATCCACAGCTGCCTCTCAAGGAGAGCGAAGAGAATCGCCAGGAAGCGGAAGAACAGCGACGCCAATACTCTCCCGATGAGCCAAGTGTATGTGCACCCCTATTACTTTTTTTTGGCTTGGGAAGTTTGATTGCTGCCCGACGGCCACTGCCAAGCTGGATGCGTTTGTGCTAACTCGGGTGTTTAGAAACACGATCCAGTGCGAACCCTCTGATGAGGACGAGGGTGTTCAAGGAGCCGAGATTATCGGGCTGACAATCGACGGCGGCCCAATCATCCACTTCAAAGATGCCGTGCCGTACAGCCTACCGGATTCGAGCGAGATTATTGGGCGCTGCGAGAACGACAAGCCCATTGTTGTGTGCCGCCGCGATGGCTTCCAGCTGATTTACAACGGCACGGACTCGCGCGCGCCGTCACCCAACCCGGCCACCAAGAACGTGGACTGAGGCGGCGGTTCCGTTGCATCCCGCAGCGGCAGGCCCCCACCCTTGCATAGTTGCGGCGAAGTCAAAGGCAAAAAAGGTCACAGTCTAGATCCCGCCAGATCGACGTCCCTACGGCGACCCCCATGTCACAACACCAGGCACGAACGAGCAGAGTCCCTGCAACTGGGACGCCATGTCAATTTACGCTGCACTTTCAGCTGCGTACAACTGGAGAACTGTGACTCCCAAGAGCGCCCGTTGGCGCCTAGTACGTCATAGCCCTCGTTCCCCACCAGGTCTACAGACACACGCCCGCCGGCCTCTTGTCTGTTCATTTTGGGTTTCTCCCTTTTCGGCGCGTTGGCCTTGGCCTTGGCTTGGCGGAAGGAGATCCCTGCACATGTTTGAACCGGCGACGGCCCTAAGTACAGAGAAGCACGCGGCATGCCGCTTGCTGCTGCTGCCGCTGCCACTACTTACGGTGTGCGCGGTGTGCGGTGAGCGGCAACTTCTGCTTGCCGCTGTACGGCCGCTGTACGGCCGCTCGCCCAGACTCTCCAAGCCCGGCGGAGGGCCACGTCTCCCGCGCTAGTGGGAAAGCCACAGCCCCTATCGACTGCCGGGACGGGCGCCGGAATGACGGTCTCGAAAAGCCGGACATTAAGTGGCAACAGCAAGCGGAGCAAGAGGCCGATCCTGACGCGGAAAAGAGAAGGCGTCGCGCCTTGCGGACGCCGGCCGAGCGGGATGACGGAGTCCGCCTCCCTCGAGGGTCCAATTCTTTTATTTTATTTTTCACCATGTCGTTTGCAATCAACCACATTTCTGCAGAGTTTTGTCTGTTTCGGTGCCTACGTTTTGAGCCGTCCTTGAGGGCCCCTTTTTTTCTTCTCTCATTCTCGTGTTTTACTATGCTCTAGTGTCCACATTGCGGTCTTGGCGTTTTGGGAGACGCAGCGAGGGGGGAGGTGAATGGCTTTGAAATCGACACACGGGACGAAGAAAGTGGGTGAGGGGAGGGAAAGACAGAACAGAGGGGGTCTAGACAGAGGGAGAGGGGGGTGCACGCATGTATCGAGTGTGCTGTGCGCACCATCATCCGTGCTCTCACTCCTATGGACTTATTGCTACTACACTTATTACTCTGCAAAGAGACGGGTTGTTGACGAATCCCTGCCCAGCTGATGGGATGGGATGGGATGACGGACTGACTTATCACAAAAAAAGTTTTTTTTCCTGGCGTTTTTTTTTTGCTGTCCAAATGCATCAGGCCGCTATATGAGCCAGGACTTTTTTCTTCGGCGGTTTATTGAAAAAGTTCACCCCGACTTCTTGGTTGAAGTTTTTCCGATTTCTCTTAGTTTGCTCGTCAGGGGTCTCGTCGCTAGCGTCGGTATTAGTTGACGATCCATGGGAATAATGGAAGATGTCGGAATTCAGGTGTCTGTGGTTCTCTCACATGCGTCACTCTGCTGGACGAATAACACAGTGAGAGGTGTTCACGTCTTCTCTTTTGGGCAGGAAAAGCTTGGCCAGGGCGGCGGCTTAGACATTGTCGAGAATGAGGCTAGCCGGCTTTAGATTGAACCAGATAAGGGTGTTTGTACTATAGTATGTAGCCCACATTCCTAGCCCTCGGCACTGGGCCTCAAGAAGAATGAAAAGAAGCGAATTACCAGTAAAAATGAGGGGCCAAGAGATTGAGCCGAACCGGTGAGGCTTATCGTGTGGTATCGTGATCAACGACGCCGAGGCGCAAAAGCCAAGCGTTCGAATGCCAAGTGTGATCTCTTTAGAGTTGCGACCATCGCCATCGTGGATTGTTGAGATGACGATAATGATGATGCTGAGAAGCAGGAGAGCGCGCGCGCGCACGGGTGGGCTGCGAGGGCCGATGAAGGCTTGAGAGGCGTTTGGTTTTTCCCTTCTTTCAGGCACCACCCTCTTTCAGGGTCCGAGAGGCTCTTCTGCCGTCGCGGTCTAGATTGCGCAAATCGCATCTTTTCCTTCTCTCGCCCAGCAACCGCAATCAGTGTCTTGTCAGATCATAGCCCCTCGTGTCTCTCCTCGTCGAGACAACGGACAAAGGACGCGCAAGCAACGTGCAGCGGTCATATGCCCCCAGGCCAGGCCACCAGAGGCCACCAGATTCAGCGAGCCTGAACGGGGAGATCGGGGCCCGGGATGGGCAACGCACGCAGCGCATGTGCGGAGCGCGCCCGCGCATATACAGCCCGCTTTCCAGGAGAGACACACTATTCTTGGGTTGTTTGGGATGTTTTGTTTCCTTGTTTTACGGTTTCTTGGATTACAGCAGCACCCGCATCTCCGGGTGGGGCACACTGTCTCACATGCCTATCTAGAGGTATCTTGCGTGCTTTCTCCTTTCCGTGTCTTGACGCCCGATGACGAGGTCTCATCCCCTCCCTCGCCTCCTTTCTCGTCTCTTCTCGCTGACGGTTCCTACCGGTTTTGAATCATCCGTGTGATTACTCTTCCGGTCAGGGGGGGTAGAGGGTAAACGGGATAGCTCTGCAGGAGAGGGTGACCTATGGTGCTGTAACGCTAATGCAGGCGCCCCGCCTTGCCGATTTGTAATATCTCACCGGTGAGACGGTCGTCACTGCGCAGGACGGGCCACGACTCGCCGCCGGCCTTGGCGAGGTTCACCTCAAGCTTGGTGCCGAGAATCTTGAAGGTAGACTTTTCCGCGTCGATAGGCGCAAACAAAGGAACCTCAGCGGCGTAGCGCTTGGGCGGCGAGTCCGAGGTCGGCAGGTCGAGCTCGATGGACTGCGCCTTAAACTCGATCTTGGCCGACTCCTTGACGATCTTCTTGAGGAAGAAGGAGGCAATGACAGTGGACGGGGTTTGGTAGAAGTCGCTGCGAACAGTGTCGAGCCTCTCCTCATCGCCCCCTGAGGCGCCGCCCTTCTTCTTGCCGCTACCGATAAAGAGGTGGCGGTCCTTGGTCTTGCAGCCCTCGATCTTCATGAACTGGTCAAACTCCAAGACTCGGCGCTTGCAGCAGCTATAGCCCTTGGAGCCCTCATGAAAGATGGGGGCGCCCGGGTGGTGGACGCAGGACTCGCCGTCACGGGAAGAGCCCTTGCGGAAGGTGGCCGAGCAGGCCTTGCGGCGGCAGGTCGCGCCGTCGGGGATCTCGAGCGAGTCGTCATCGGACTCGGACTCCGGGGGTGGCGGGGGAGGGGAGGGCGCGGCCTGGGCCTGGGAGAGGGGCTTGCGCTCCGGCGCCGGAGCCGAGGCGAGCTTGTCGAGGAGGGAGGGGTCCGCTTGGGGCTTCTGCTCAATCTTTGGTGGCAGGTCGGTTGTGGAGTGCTTGCCGGTTGTGCAGGGGGGAATGGCCATGAACTCCTCAAAGGTGAGCACACGGGACTTGCAGCACTTCCAGCCTACACGAATTTGCAGTCAAATCAAGTTAGCCGCGGTGTCTCGTGTAACATCATGTGCAAGATCGGAGCCAAGACGACGACGAGGAGTAGGAGGCCAGTGAGGGATGCGAGTGCTTCAATTGGGTGGAGGGGGAATCCCTATCCCGCGTGGACGGGACAAGAACGGGAAGGACGCGTCTCCAGTAGAGTAGAGTGACGAAGTAAAATTAAGATGAAATCGCAATAGCGTATGCATGGTGGGCGGCGGGTGAGTACCTTTCTGGCCTTCGTGGAAGATGGGAGGGCCGGGGTGGTAGACGCATGGCTCCTCTGGATCGGTGTAGAGCTTGTTACAGCCCTGGTGGACGCACTTTTCTGCCATGGTGGGATGGAAGTCCGCGGTCGTTCGCAGTCGTTTTCGCGTGGGATATTGCGATTGCGATGCGATTGCAGTTGGACGTCAGGGTTGGGTGTGGCGTAGAGCCTAAGAGATAGAGGCCGCGCGAGAAAAGAGCAAAAAAAGGCAAATTCTGAATCAACGACTGGTGACGTTTGAGACTTGGGAGGGAAGAGCTGCGGATGGCGGGTCTGCTGGTTTGAATATTGTCGAAAGGCCCCCGTCAATGGAAGTGAGAGGTGGTGGTGGTTGTCGTCGGTGGAGGGGTACTATGATGGTTCTCCAGGATTCCAGAATTTCCCAGGGGTCCTCACAGCGATTTAGCGGCTCAAAATTATGCATGATGGACTCAAGCTCCGACCAACGGCGCTTCTGATTCGCCTGTCGCCATCGGCGCGAGTGGGGTGCTGCTGCTTCAGTGTGCTCACCGCCTGCCTCAAGCAGAGCCCCTGCCGTTAGCTGGATAAGGGAACAATCGGCCGTACAGTGGCAGGTAGTACCCGTGCCTGCCAGCCTGTCCCTTGCACGATTCGGCGGCTGGGGTGGGAGTTCAGTTGGAACCTTACGACATGACCAACCCAGCCCATAAATTTGCCTTTTACTCTTCCCTCCAGACAATTGCAGTATTCTTACACTACATTTCTCACCTGTCGACAGAAACTCACCTGGGGAACCCAATCAATTATCGGACCTTTTGAAACGAGGCCAACGGGCGTTCTTCCCACCTTCGCTACTCGGCTCCGTCATCTCACTCTTCCCTCGGCGCCCCGTACATAGAACACACAAACCATCCCTGGTCCTGGCTCGACCTACCGTTTGGCATTTTAATTCTTCTCTTCTCAGCTGACAGCGAAAACGAGGCTGTTTCACAGCCCTTCGAGCCTCCCTTCCCACCCCCGTCCTAGCAGCTGTGAGTACGTACTGCACACGCTGGCGCCGAGGGTGTGGCACTTTGGTGTGTCTACGGAAAACGTCAGATAAAGAGCAATCGTGATTCTACTTACAGATTGGTTTGATTTGGTTCTGCCATCCATCAGATGATGTTCGCTCCAACGAGACGGCTATTCCAACAAGTCCAGACATGCCGGATCACACTCTTCACTCGCGATGACTGCGGATTGTGTATCAGAGCTAAATCGGCACTCTCGAACGTTTGGGACAGGAGACCGTTTGACTTCAAGGAGATCGACATCACAACGCCGGAGGCTAAACGTTGGAAGGACTTGTACGATTTCGATGTGCCGGTGGTGAGTCTATCTGAGCGACGAAAAAGAGACACGTCCGATGTTGCAATGGCCCCCAAGTTTGTTGCACGGAGCTCACTCTCCATTTCCTCTACCCCAGATCCACATCAGCAAATCCGAGGCCCCTGAGGAGGACCCCGACCCCAGAGTCGTGGGCAAGGCAGTTAAGCTCATGCATCGTTTCGATCCCGACCAGATCGAGGCCAAGATGGACCAGGTTGAGGGAAAATAAAGGAAGCTTGTCGGCGGCCGCAGTTTCTCTTGGCCAAACGACCAAGAGGCCAAGCAGCGTCGTCCGCCGGCCCCTTTTCGTCATCGTTTTGCACCGACTCCTATTAGTACGACCCACCTTTGGTGGGCTTCGCCTCTCCGCGGGCTATGCTCAGCGACTCCGCCAATGTATACTGCAATGCCGTGTAGTCCGTCGCTACGCTGATCATATCGAATCCCTTGTCCGCAAAGAATTTGGACTGTTCACCACTAGTGCAGAAGATCCCAGCCTTTTTGCCCGCCTTGTGGGTGGCCTCGAGGATGCGGTCGATGGCATCGCTCAGCTCTTTCTTGATGATGCCGTTGATCACAGGGTGGCCAATGTTGTTTCCTGTCATCCGGTCAGGTTGCCTGTGTGATTGAATTTTGAGGAGTCATGGTGGCTGACCTAGATCAAAGGGTCCGATAAACAGAGCATCGATGCCTTCCACCGCTGCAATATCTTCCACTGAGTCCAAGGCCTCCTTGGTCTCGATTTGGACAATTGTCAGCAGGCTGTCGTTCGCCTGCTCCAAGTACTCGGTCATTGTGGGCGCTGGGCTGAACCTCTCCATGGCGAGCGGCGAGCCGAAACCCCGTCGTCCCCACGGGGGGAACTTGGCTGACTGGACGAGGTCCTTCGCCTCCTGGGCAGTCCGGAGCAACGGGACGACGATCTTGAACCCGTCAGCAAGATGCTCAGTGACATGCCGTACAACCTACGCCGTGAGCACCACAGTCCAATGCGCCTGACCATGACGTTAGCAGCGTTCACTCAGTCGAGTCTTCGTTTCCGGGGGCTCCTTACGTTTAACCATCCAACCCTGCATGTCCGGTATTCTTACAATGGGCGATACTCCGGCAGCGGCAATGGCGGGGACGGCATCGTGCATGGCTCCGTCTGTGGCTCACAGTCAGACGCGGCTTCGTCGGCCACTTCGAGATCACGTTACCATCAATGTTCCCGTGCTCGCAATCAACCAAAACCCAGTCCACGCCGGGGCTCCGGGCAAGCGCCCGCGAGACGTTGGCGCCGGGGATCATCTGCCACAGTCCAAAGCTAGGGCCAGTGGCCTTGGTGAAGGCTGTCTTCAGCCTGTTGGCCGCCTGCATTGCTGACATTGTGTCTTTCAACAGCTACTAAAAAAGATATAAGAGGTGGCGGGGATTGTTCCGCAGCTGTGGGCGCAGCGAAGTGTCGTCTTATATATGAGGGATACACGTATGATATCACGATGTCTTTGCCGAGGATCGGCTCGGTGTCCTGACGCCCTGCCCTGTCTACCGCGCCTTATTATGTCAGACGCCAGGTGCGGGGGGTTCGTCGCTCCTGCGGGATGAAGACCGCTGCCTCAACGAACGAACCCCCCCTTACCAAAGAATTGTACTAGGCTGCTACGAGCATGCTGCAGTGTGGTGGCCGGGTAGCCTATCCGCGGGCGGGACGGGAGATATGGGCCTTGCACAATCTCAGGAACTCAGGCCCATCCACAACCTACGAGGCGTCCAGGCGGCGGGGTAAGGTTTGCTATGATTGGGGAATGTTGCGGGCAGAATATGGGGAAGGATGTGCGAGGGCGGGGACTTGTTCGGGTCCCGGTCTCGGATCGGGAATATTAAACCCGACTGGTGTCGTTCCTGTCGTGGGTCGGGCTTTGGAATACGTTCTCATCCGTGGGCAAATTCACGGCCTACAAGACATATTTAGGTCAATTATGCGCTGGCCTGGTCCAGGAACGTCTCTTCTTCACACCCAAGAAGTGAATCGCTAATGTCCTTATGGGTCGCTCTTTTATTTTATAGAACGGGAGGAAGTTAGTGTACAACAAAAACCCAGGCATGGTGCAATGATCCTCGTTGAAGACATGCTCCGCTGATCGGGCATGTGTATGCCCTAGGTTTCCCATAATTTTGTCTATCCTTCTGCTTCATACGCAGACGGCTTAGCGTATCGGGATTCGTTTGAGGCCTTCGGGTGGTTCTGTGGATGGTGCTATGGAAGGCTCGCCCTGTTGCCTCAAAAGTTCCCTCTCCGCTCTGCAACACTCGTTGCAGTAGCACGCGATGCTCTCTCCTTGGTCGTTCATGCTTTGGATGGTCGAGCTTGGACTCCTGCGGTGAGGTACGTAGCCCTTTTCGCGTTGCGGCGGGGTCTATAACATCATTACTCGCCCTCTTCTTCTCCGTATCTCGTCCCGGGAAACAGTCCTAATCCTGGAGACAGCTTCGCGAAGGAGTATTTGTAAGTGAGGCCACAAGACGTTTTCCCAGGAGACAACATACCCAAGATAATCTTCCTTGATGCTCCCAATCGCCCACATTTCCCCGACCTCAGTTCTTGTACCAATCACCTTGACTCGTACGTGAGTTCCCGGCTCGATGATCGTATCTTCATTGTTTGTGAACTGGGGAGGGGTGGCATTGGGGTCCCACTTGATTTCAGAGGGAATGAGCTATGAGACGGTACGGTTAGCCATCGACGAAGAACTGCCTGGCCAGCGCGGAAGCGGGGACCTACATGCGCTGACACGAAGAGCCGCAGAGGCCCTGCCTGGGCAAAGAAGCCCTGATGGTTGACCGAATATACGACGGCGTCAACCTGGGTTCATGTCAGAAGCCGCTTCCCGACAAAGCCAGGCAGATGTGTAGCATTTACCGTCTCGCCCTTGAAGGGCCGCCACACTACCGCACGGTAGCCTACTGTGAATTCCGCCAGACCGCTGCCCGGGAGAATACGACCCTCGGAGATGTCGAAGGTGTCCATAATGGAAATGATGTAATAGCTGCCTGCGCAGGTACCCTCCACATCCTTAAGTAGCTTGCTCGTGACCAACTCGTGCATGTTCCGGCCGAAATAAGATGGATGCAGAGTGACCCTGCGCTCCATGTTATATAGAAAAAACATCGTGGTAGGCGGCGCGGCGCGCTCGACTAAGGTATTTGAGGTTGTTCTCGACGAAGCTTTACTGCAAGACGTACGGCTCTTGCGAAATGCTGCGCGCAAGAGCAGAGACCTGCGAGTATTGAGATGCCTTCGGAAAAGATTAGATGCTGGGGGGCGGCGTCTTTTTATTCGATCCGACGGCAACGCGATTGACTCGATAAAGAAGGTGGCCGAGGCGCGACTTCCAAAGCCAGACCGTTATTCAGGTCTGGAGTTGTGGGCACGGGGGTAGTCGCAAACGCGACGCGTCTCGGAAAAGAAATACAAGTAGACGGAAGGAAACAATAGGAGTGCAAGAGCGAGAAAATAGATGAGCTGCTACCTCCGCGCTACGGGTGATGCGCCGTCGGCGTGGTGACTCGACGGTTAGTGAACGACGAGAGGTTGCACAAGAGGATGAGCCAGGCGAGGCTGATGGACACTGGATGCTGGCCTTCCAGGTTGGGCTGAGGTGCGAAAAGTGGCTCCTTACCTTTTTCTTTTTTGGCCTTGCAGGCAGCCACATCTCCCATCTCCAGGCAGGCTTGAGGGACGGGAATTGGCGAGCCACAGCCCAAGCCACAGTTTCACCTGCCACCTGCCATCTACCTGCCACACTTGCCGCGTCTGCGCTAGACGTGCACTAGCGCAGAAAGCTCCATGTGGCTTATGGCCCGCCGGGGCCGGGGTAAGCGCGACGAGGGAAGGATGATCCCAAATGAGTGTGAAATCCGATTTGCGGACTGTATCACGTCTCCCAAGCTTAGGCTGCCCTGACAGTGTGCGCTCCTCGGAGCAAAGGGATGCGACAGGTGGCGCCACTTGCGACGGCGGAAAGCGCAACCCTAATAAAGCTGTGCCTCTTCATTTTGGGTGATGTGAGGGCTTGTGGCACAGCGTCTTATCGGGGGGACCAAGAGAGTTTTGGGCTAGAGTCTCGCACTCATCCAGGTTGAATCACATCGTTTGACAACCGGTCGAAAGCCTCTCCAGCCCCCAAACGCGCTCACACGACAAATCCACGGCAGCAGATTGGGCGACGGGAGTCGTATGTTGGATGCATGCACCGTTAGTGGTTTTTAGTGGACTCGTCCCCCGAAATCTCCAGTCAGAAGCCGCCCTTGTCGCTTTGCCCGCCCTTGTCACCTGCTGGAAACACTGCGGCCCTCCCCTACGGGTCCCCCGAGCCGAGAGCAAAAACGCGCTCCCAGCGGCCCCACGGGCTTCCACTTCCACGGCGCCTGCTGTGTGGGACACATATGAACACCATTGCAACCCTGTCCGGAACACGACGGCATTCCTTCGTTTTCCATCTTCCTCCACGGGCCTAACATCACCAACGCTGCGTGTCGCCAACATTCAATCCGGGCAATCGATATTGAAGATCGACACCGCCATCTGAAGCTCAATACAATCTTCCCGCCTGCCTGTTGCCGCTCCCGTTATCGACCTGCGGCTGAGCCTCGACCCTGCAGCAAACCTCGGTTCTCAATCACCTGCTTGCCTCGCCTAGGCTGAGGTCTCAACAACACCGTCCATCCTCATTTACACTGCCAATATGTCTCTCGACTTGGAAAAACACTTGACCTTCGTGAGTCACCAGGCCAACCTTTTGAGAAAGTGTCCTCTTGGGTTGCTAATGCCCTCCTAGTATGGGGCATACCACCACAACACCGTCAATGTCGGCATTCACATGGCATGTGTGCCTGTCATCCTTTTCACGGGGTTCTGTCTCGTAAGTCGTCAATGAGTGACAACTCAAGTCTTTCCTTCAGCTCATTCATTCTCTTGTAGGCCACCAACACAGGCACTCTGATTCCGCTCCCTGGCTGGCTCACTGTTCCTAACCTAGATCTCAACCTGGGAACCCTGGCAGCACTGACCTGGGGAGGGTTATACGTGCTACTTGAGCCTGTAGCCGGCACATTGCTGGCCATTATCTGCTTGGCCGCCACCGCAGCTGGCAACTCTTTCAGGGTCGACAACCCGGCTCTGACGAACAAGGTCGCCATCGGCGTCCACTGTGTCTGCTGGATCTTCCAGTTCATCGGGCACGGCGCCTTCGAGAGACGTGCGCCTGCTCTTCTGGACAACCTAGTCCAGGCCATCTTCCTGGCCCCTCTCTTTGTCTGGCTTGAGTTCCTCTTCAAGCTTGGTTACCGACAAGAGCTCAAGGGCCGCGTTGACAAGGCCGTCGAGAAGGAGATTGCCAAGTTCAAGGCCTCCAAGGCCAACGGACAGGCCAAGAACGGCAAGGCCCAATAGTCAACACGCAGACCGGCCTTCGACAACCTCATCGTGGTATTGCGAAGAAAACGCACATCTTCAGAACGGAAACCTTGAGTCCTGGCTCAGCGCCGACTGCTCCGCTCGACTGTCAGTAGTAATCAGCAGAGTCGGGGCGGCGAGATAATTAGGGGAAGCAGTGGTTGAACAGAGAATTCTGCGGGACGCAGGCCCCGCGGCAGGGAAGCATTCTGGCAGGCGCCATCACTTCACAAGGCGGAATACTTTCATCAGATACCAATTTGAGCTTACGCGTATACAGATTGTCAGACGTTGGATCTGTATCTTGGCCGTGTTGTGACACTTGTCAACGAGAGTTTTCACCGGACCCTTGCGCGTTGCTCGATCATCGTTCTATTTGGAAGGGAAAGGAGGCTCTATCTGTCTATGTCAATTGCAGGAAACGCATGAAACGAGTACATAGTTCAACAGGACGAAGCATTCACTCACCAACAAGTCTTTCCTCCATCCTGCATCCTTCGGCCATGGCTAATGTCGGTTCACACGCTCCACGTTGCGAGCATCTTTGCAAACGAAGGAGATGGTTTCTGAGGGGGCGTCCAGACTAATGTCCGAGCGGGTAGCATTGTTGAGCATTCTCAATACGCCCTTGCGCCCAGCAGATTTCGCTGAAGGCTGGGCAGCGGGGGTTTGGCTCTTTGAATAGTATGATGGCGGGGTAACTGTCAGAGGTTGAATTTGCCGGCCTCGCCTATCTGCGATGAGGGCGGCTGGGCGATCGGTGTTGTTGGCAGCGGCTGGATGTGAAGACTGAGACGGCCCGGAGAGAGATCCGGATGGCTGCGGAACAACAACATTGAGGTGAGTAAGGTTTCTAGCCTTCAACTCGTTCTCGTACGGTCGATACGGGTTTCGACCGTCGTTCAGACGCCGTGGGGCCATCGCATACCAGTCTTTCGAGTTCTCATCACCCTGTTGAACCGCTTGCCTGACTGAAGTCCATGGGCGGCCGGCCCGATCAGCACCAATAACCGGCCCATTCTTCAAGGTCTCTTCTTGGTCCTGGGTGGTATCTTGCGGCGGGGTCTGCGGCAGAGGCTTGCCCGCCGGCGGGGCTGGAGGGAATTTGAGCGCGATCTGCTGTGGGTAGTGATACGTTGGCTGGCCCCAACGATCACTTAGGGGAACGTGGGCAAAAGATGGCATGGCGGGCAGAGCCTTGTCGTATTCATTGTTGGCAGGTCTTGTCCGGAGCTGCTGCAGCTGGAACGCCTCCGCCCTGGACATGCCGCGCTCCAGGACCCTTTGGCGATCCTCCTCCTCCTTACGGTGGCGTGCGCGGCTGAGCTCCTCGGGCATCAGTCGGTGGCGGTAGCGGTCGTAGACGCGGCCCTTGGTTGGGGTACCGTGCTCCTCTGCCTCACGGCACTCCGGGCAGCTGCTAGAGACCCAGAGGTTCCAATCTGCGCGGACCTCGTCGCAGGGGTCTTCGGGGCCGGTGCCGAAAATGAAGCAGACGACTGGGTAGCACAGCCAGCCCGTCTTCTTACGCCATGTCCGTCGGCAGCTCATGCGCTTGGTTTTGGTGTGGCAGCACGAGTATCGAGCGGTTCTGAGGCACATGATTGTTGGCCTTGTGGTTATTCAAGGTGATGGTGGGTGTTGCGATGAAGTGTTCCCTTTAGATAGTTGACTGTGTGTCAGGAGGCTGGCTTCTGATTTGTTTGTGATATACGGTAGGATATCTCTGTCATAGACAAGACTCCATTTCTTCGAGTCTCGTTCAGGTCGCTTATATTTAACCTCGATATACCGTTGGCTTCGCTCGCGACCAAAACCTTCCAGACAAAGAGAGAAGGATGTAGACATGATAACTGTTCTTCAATGACATTGTACATTGGCCCTTGTTCCATGGGGCACCTTTATACCTCCATCTTTGAGTGCCAGGCGTGTGCTCTTTGACTCCATGCCAGTCAGGAAATTTTATGTGCCAGCCTTTTAAGCGGCACAATCAGCCTTTATTTTCTTTTCAAAATGTGGGTGAAGTTCTGACTGTTGCTGACAATGAAAACGGCAATTCGCCTGGGTTTTCAGCAATTCCAACCCCCATGAGGAAGTCAAGATTCCTCGCACTTCTGTTCTCTCTGCTTCTACTACTGCTGCTAGAAAGCCATCTCTTCCATTTCTATAACAGTCGCGAAAATTTTTCGTACTAATTTAAATAATAAGTTTAAATTGACACCTTTTGATCCTAAAATAAATAACCGAAGCCAAGCGTCCAATCCTGATTGTTGCCTACGGTCTCCCACAAAGGATCTGCTTCTCTACCGGACTCTCCATGTTCTCTATTTTGAGATACAATGTTCCTTTATCTACTTCTCGGGTTACACGCCAACTTTTTCCAGCTGGTCAAAACAAAGCTCTCTCGAGACTTGAGTAAGCTGGGCGGCTGGCCCCAAATCTGGTCACTTATCATTGACATTTCTGAGGGGTTCTTCACTGCTTCTGATTTCCATCGATATGAAACGAATTTTTGGTGTTTATCAATCTGACACTTGAGAATGAACACTGAAGGCCTGGGAGTTTCCATTGTCCCTCGACAAAAGCCGAGTTTCCCCTATTCCTCTCTTTGTTTGAGTTTCATTCATCAACCGACTTGAGACCTGATTGTTCATTTGAGGCTGAGGTGGATGGACTTGTTCAAAAAGAAGATATATATAACCGTGGATGAAGGAACCATACAGTCGGTACTGTGGGCTGCCACAGACACAGAAGGTGTAGTCTTACTTTATCTCGGCTGACACCACCACAACCAAAGCCAGGAAGGATCACGAGTCGACATCGCAAAGGGAGGAGAAACAGTGAGGGGAAAAGCTGCAGCAGACATGCCACAGGTGCAAAGGTATGAGTAACCGCAACAACAACACTCTGCTTGGTCAGTCTCGCCAGACAAAGCTTACAAGCCCTTATTCGGCTTCCGAGAGCCATGATGCTCGCATGCTCGCCCCAAGTATCTACGAGCAGACCCGGGGACGTATTTCTCCTCTGTTGAACCCCAAACCGCGATGCCAGCGATTTTGGGTTTCTGTAGAACCGCCAGCCAATGCGAGTTGGGCAATTGAGGATCGGCAGGAGAAGCTGCTCATCTGGTCCGATCTTTCTGGGGGCGTTTGGGAGAGGGGCTCGACCAGCCATGCGCAGGCCAGCGACATAGTTTCTGTGCCCGTGTGGTGGGAGAAGGCCGGAACTCACACGGAAGCATATTTCAAGGAGAGCACCAGGCTCGTCATATTTCGAAAACTCGACGGCAAACTCAAGATTCTATATTCTTTGCCTGAAGATGTGTCGGTCTCTACTCATAGCTTCTTCGGATACTTCCCCCAAAGAGGCCGTGCTGCTCTTTGGTTTTCGCCCATGACACCTCCGGGCTCTCCTAAGATACCCAGACGAGAAAATGGAAACGCTTCCAGGACCCCAGCTGCTGTGAACCAAACAGCCCGGCGCAATGTCCTCAGGGCTGCGCTCCAGGGAGTCTTAGCCAACGCCCGGAACGTTGACATCGATAGCTCCCGTCGAAGGGAACCGGGCCCTGACAACTTGGGACCGCTCAGCGAGGAGATGGACGAGCTTTTGTCTCTCGTTGATGACAGCAGGCTTCCACCGCCTTACTCTGCTCAGCTAAATGAAAAGCAAGCGGTTGAACCCGCGGAGAAAGACTTCACGAGCCGTCCCGCAAGCGTGCCTGGAGAGTCTCCCGCGGTCAGTTGTCTTCCAAGTTCGAATCCAAATGTCTTCTGTCATCGTTTACGAACCAATAATGTGCCTCTCGCCGTCGACCGTCATCCCCTCCTGGACAGAGTGAGGAATGAGCTCGCCTCGTCCAAGAATGATGCTGGACTTGGCCATGGGAAGCTTGTCCAAGGACCTGGCCATCGACGACCCGAGGAGTCAGTCGCTGTGGGCCTCCCATTAGGAGAATCGGGCGAAATCTCGCAGCCATCCGATCCCTCCGCTGCACCGCGAACAGAGCATTCTCCAAAGGACGGCCCGCCCAATTCCACGCTTGAAGGAGCGGACCGTCGCGTAGCGCACATTGTCGAAGCAGGTCGCCGCGAGCAGCGAAGCAACGAGAGACGGGCCCACGTGCGGCGGAGACACGAGGAACTTCGGCATGGGGGGTCTAACTCCGCCTACAAGACACGGCATGTTGGGAAGGGTACGGAGGAATGGCAGCTGGAGAAGCGGCTGAACCATGCGGGACCCGACCTTGGCCGGCGTGACCAGGTGCAGCGGCGTCAGAACGCAGAACGACGGCCCCTAGGGCAGGGAACTCCCGGGAATGGCAGCCATGGGCAGCTTGCCTCTGTCTCCCGCCAAGGATTTCCAGCCACGGCAAGTTCGGTCAAAGAGTCCCGGGCCCACACTCACGGGAACTACACAGACGGTTCTAGGCCCGAAGCCGGCGATGGTACCGGAACTCGTCAGTTTTCGCTACCCGGGACCCAGCTTCAGCCCTCAGAAGCGGGCTTCTTAGCTACGATCGTGGCGGAAGAAAATACACAACCTGGAGCTACGGCGACGCTGGCTGGGCGACCTGAAAGATATGTGGGAGCTTGACCAAGGAGGCGGTCGCCCAGTTTACTTCGATCCAGGGCGGCCACTGGGCGGTGTTGATAATGGCTTCTACAAGGTGATGGGAAAGGGAAGAAGATGGGGTATTGGTGTTGGTTTCTGTGGTAGCATATGAGGCGCCGCGCAATACAAGGGCGTCTCATTCTCTTGCTAAGTTTTCTTTTGACTTAACTCGACTGGAGCTGTGTGACAGAACCGGAAATGACGTTGAAGTCTCGGAGGGGGGATGTTTCCTGGCTGCCTGGCGTCAAGCTGAAGTTGTTCGAGCCCACCTACGTATGAGCAAGATGTCTCTGCTCATCACCCATGGTCGCCATGGGATCTTCTCCTTTGTCTTTGGAGGCTTGCCATGACGCGAAGCTAGGCCATCGAAAGGGCGACCCATTCCTCTCGTGATATCCCTAGTTGATCCAGTTGTGATCGAATCAGATTGAAAGTTGCGAGGAAAACATCATCTTGACTTTGAAAAATCTTGGCAGGTAGGTTTGCACTCGGCTTGCAATAGAGGAACACGACAATTTTGATTCAGCTGTTGAGGGCCCCGCCCCTTCCATCATGTCCCTGGAAAAACACCCGGGTTAGGTTGGTTGGCTGCTAACAAAGGCCACTGTCTTCTTGGCTAGAGAAAAAAAAAGAGAAATCCACATTGCTTGTGAAATGCCCAAGACGGTCAAGCTGCTCAGCCTCAGAGAATCCCATTCCGGCTACGAAGTCCTTAATGTCTCGCCTATTTATGGCGAGGTATTGCGCAAGAGTTGAAGGTCATTCTCTCGACATGAGTGCGGTTGATTCGGCCAGAGAGAAAGAATGCATCGACACCGGCCCGGAATTGCCTCATCCCAAGGATGAATTCTTGAGAACGTCCATCTGACTGGAGCATATCTTGTGTTTCGTCGGTTTCTGGTGAGACATATGTTCCCTGAGAAGGCGGTCAGTTGTCACGTTTCCTTCAGCTCAAGCCGCTTATGTCTGGGCAGCTCAAATGGGCAAGGCTAGAAATGTAAGCTCCCGTTAGGGAGAGCGGGAAAGGAGGTAAGTGGAGGCTAAGAGGCCGCTTGGGCTGAGACAAAATAGACTTATTGTTGCCCTCAACTTCATACGTAAGAAGTATCTCACTCATCACGATCGCATACTGTCGAGCTTTTACGGAAGCAGAGCAGGCGGCAAGGAGACGAGAGAGACAGTATTGTAAGAGGCTAGAAACATCTCAAAGAGAGAGAGAGAGTCAGTGACAGAAAACAGGCTTGAGAGACCACTTCCTGGTGATCCCGGGCCGGTTTTGTCGACTCTGCCGGATGCCGTCGGGGCAATACCTCAACATCACATCATCCTGAAAAAGGTATGTGGTATGCAAGTCTACCGGTGATCGGCGGCGGGAGCAACGGCGAGCTCGGAATGCACTGACTCTGATCCCAATTTGTCTCCACGCAAACGTCATGAGAGCCTCGGCCGAGATTTTCTGTGGTGTCTCACCAAGAGGTATGGATGGATATGGGGATTCGCGCCTTGTCACGGAGGGTCGAGGCTGGACTAAACTGGTGCGCCCTCCCGTGGGACACATTCCCGCTCCCGTTCGCAGATGACAGACGCCAGCAACCAAGCAAGGAGGAAAGACGCTACGGCGCTCCAGAAGTGGACTTGTCTTGATTTTGAGTTATCCATCAGAGACATCCCGGACGGATGAGGCAGCGCGCGACGACGAGTGCCCGGTGCTCATTGGCTGCGTTTCGAGGAGGGAGCTGTCAAAGGCTCTTGGACTGAGACTCCCGCCCTTCCTGGACCGCCTTGACCAGGAGCCTAGCCCTAGCCCCAGGGTCCAGCGGCTGGCTCTATGTTACGTTGTGAGAGTGACTCGCGATGGGCCTCAGGGAGAATGAGTCCGGGGCTCCACGGGCCTGCCACGCTGGGCGGCTGGCGAGCGTGAACTCCACGTTCAGAATTCTTTGCCAGCCTTGGCGCTGAGGGGCGGCGAGGCGAGGGCAGGACGACGAAGACGGAAGCCAGAGGACAGAGGGGATACGACACGGGATCGAAGGGGGCACGAAGAGCAAGAATCGATGGCCAGATGAATTATAAAAGACCTCAACATCCGCCGTCCAAAATAGAATATTCTTCTCATCATCACACCGCGCTTTCACTACAGGATAGTCAGCTGCTTCTTCTCTCATCTCTCAAGTCTTCGGATCATTCTCTACAGCTCTTCTTCAATCTTCAGCTACCCTTGCTTCAAAATCAGCTTTCAAAATGAAGTTCTCCGCTGTCTTCCTCACCACCCTCGCCGGCTCCGCCCTGGCCAACCCCGTCGCCGTCCCCAACGCCGACAACAATGTCAAGCGTGCATTGCCCATCGGCACTGTCGGTGTTCCCGGACCTATCGCCGGCCTCCTCAACGGCGCCGGCAGCGGCGCTGTCACCGACGCCTTGGCTGGTCTCCCCATCGGGCTTCCTGGGGGCGGTGCCCTCGGCGGGCTGGACCTCCAAACCCTCATCACCACCTTCACAGACCTCCTCGTCGTCAACGTCGGACAGACTGCCGTACAACTCTGTAAGCATCACTACACCTGAAGAGAGGAATACGAAGAAATTAGTCGACAGTGCTAACATACGCCTTAGTCAGGGTCCTTGGCGGTATTCAGGGTGCTGGCGGTGTCGCTGGCGCTGGTGTTCCGGCTCTTCCGGCTCTTCCCGCTGGCATAACTCTTCCTGATCTTGCTGCTCCCAACGTCGTCGACAAGCTCTCCGACGAGCAAATTCGGGCCCTCATCGAATTCTTCGCGGCCCAGCTCAGGAACGCTACCAACATCGACAGCAAGATCCCAAAGCTACCGCTCACCAGTATTCCTCTCTTGAGCCTGGATCAGGTTCAGACTTTTACCCCGAAGATCCAGTTTATTCAGGCTACTCTTCAGACTATCGTGGCCAGGCTCCGGAATCTCAACAGTAAGTCGACAAACTGCCTTGCGCTTGTCCCGACTTTAGATGCAGAAAGTTCTAACATCGCAACACAGCCGAGAACGTCGTCCCCATCCCCATTGATGCTATCCCTGCCTTTAACGGCCTCTCGGCTCCCCTCGCACTGCTTAGCAACATCGTTAGCGGCCTTCTCGGCAGACTCCTTTCTTTCGGCGCCCGCAAGTAAGCTGAGAGCCGTCAAAGCTGGCACTCGATCCGGGCAGGCCACTCTGCAGCTGACAGCGTCAACATCCTGCACACAATCCCGGCGAGTGTCCCAGCCTTGTCGATGGGAGCCAAGCAAGCAAGCGCGCGCGCACGCGAATTTTTTGACTGGCTTTCTCGCGCTCTTGCGCGACCACCACTCTCTCACACCCCGCTCCAGCACGCTGCTGCATCAAAAAGTTTCCGAAGACTTGAGAAAGGTTTCCTCTGGGACGGGGGATTTCTGCGGTGGATCACACTCACACACACACTATGGGGACTTTCAACTTTGTTACAGAATGAGAGGATTGCGCGAGTCCCAGCGGCTTCCCTTCCTCCTCGGCTCTGCCTTTTAATCTGGAATTTTCTTTTAATCATCTCTTACAACACCTTCTCTTCTTCACGTTCCCCCTAATAGGATTCAGCTAGAATCAATAAAACAGTCAATCCTTCACAACAGCTTTTCCATTGCTTGACTGGCGCGCTTGTGTGAACTGGTTGGAATTTTGGGCGAATAAAGATCTTCGGTCTGTGGCAGAAAGGGTAGAAATTGAGTTAGGAACCGGGCCAAACGCACTCGGGAGAAAACAATCTCCCAGGCAGTTTCAGACTGGCCCCAAAGTTCCAGAAGCTATTGCTCGTCTTTCTTGTGTAGTTTGCATCCAGAACCTGTCTCTTGTCGATCTTTGTGGCTGCCATCTCAACCGGGCAGTGATGAGCGGGTTCAGGAATGGGACTGACGAGGTGGGATGAACTTCTTTCGTGACGTTCCAGTAGAGACAACCTACGCTGCACTTGCATGAGCTAGTATACAATGCAGCCTCACAGCAATATGCATTTCATTTAAGCATAGCCGATGTGGGTCCGATCTCTTCTCTCCACCCCAGCAACAAACATCATCGAAGGTCTCCGGGCGATCGACGGAGTGTTCCTCGTTCCTTTGAAGCTGGCAGCCACCTACCCAAGGGGCGGTCTCCCGAGTAAGGCTGCAGTAGTAGCATAATCGTTGAACACTAGGCGATCGCGAAGGACTTACCGTCGCATCTATCTGGCGGCCAGGCCAAACGCCAGCATCATCCATCGACCACAGCAATCGAGCGCTTCTTTGCTCCTGACGCCGTCGAGCCGTAGCGGCTCTACCTCGTGTCAGGTAATACAGTATCCCGATCCCCAAAGCGAAGGCCCTCTAGGAGACGGGGGGACCCTGATGCAGGCTCCTTACGGGGGGGTGGCCGCACCTTCCCAGGCTGCGTTCGCCCTGGCACTGGCGCTGGATGCTGGCGAACAGGCGGCGGCGCGCCGGCACACCTCCCCGCTGTCGCGGCCGGCTGCGCCCCTCTCTGGGCCCCTCCGGCGGGCATTCCCCACACTTTTGCTAATGTACGACGGCCGATCTTTGCCGTCTGTAGTGGGGTGTTCGTGGATGATTCGTACATCTCCTGTAGGTGCTGCATGCGCAAGAGCGTTCCCCCCTCCTGGTCGTCTCCGTCCAATCCTCTCGCCGGTGTTTTCCCTCGTCTGCTTACATTTCCTGTCAACATCCCTTCGTCACCCCTAACTATGTGATGTCAATCATGGCCCGGATGGGGCAGACCATCACGTGTCGGCCTCATGATTCGCGAGGGTTGTGCTACTCTGCATGTTGCAAAGCGCTCGGTTTCGCCCGCTGGGGTGCATTGTTTGTCATCCATCCCAGGGATGTTCCTTGCCTCGCCGCACAACCCAGCCATCGAAGGACAGGAAGGGACATGCTTTTTGCGCTGGGAAGATCGCCGGCGTTTGACTGGCTTGCCGGCCATCTAGGCCAGTGCTGTGATCAGACCACTCCAAGTGAGCACGCGCGGGGTAACGAAATGCGAGGAGCAGGAGGAGGCACCTGCTTGCTGGCTGTCAGTTCGAGCAGCTTCACGCAGTACACGGCAGCGACCGTCAGTCGATTCGGAGGCGAGCAGTGTTTTACGCCCACACGCCCACAAATGCTCAGCGTAGCTTTATGTAACCAGACGCGGGCCCCGAACAGCCCATTTCACCTTCACTCGCGTGTGCTTTGTATACGTACCGGCGAGGCCGGTCGGCGCTACTGGCGAAGCTCCGCGATGGGAAACGGACGAGCCAACGTCGTCATCGTACCCTCGCCAGCCCGCTTCGACAAGCTTTCCCGCATCCCTTGTGTCAGAGGGGTGGGCGCCGTCCTCATTGGTGAAGTCATCTCTAAAGGAGGGTGGCAGCATTGGTCCGCAATACCCTAGCAGGCCTAGTACTTGCCTGCTTCTCCTTCCTACCCTTACCTTACCTTGTCATTCTGGCAGTTCGAGCTAAGGGAAGCTCCGAGAGGGAAGGAGAAGAGCTCGATTGCTTATATATGCTCGTCCTTCCACTGGTTCTCTTCCGTTCTTCCTCTTCCCACTCAAGCTCAAGCGATTCAAGACACTTCGAGAAACACCTATAACACCAAACGCGTAACCTTGACACCGAAAACCACTTACACAACATGGACTCCGGCAAGACCAACAACACTCCCGTCTCCCCCACCAGCCGCAGACGCGTACGGCAACCCCTCATTCCTCCCATCCCACGAAGAGTGACGTAGCTAACACGGACGCCCTGCACCTCAGAGCTCCGGCACCCTCTTCCAAGGTCTCATGGACCAGAAGCGCGGCGACGGCACCGCCCAGCGCAGGCAATCGATGACCGACTCGAAGCCGCAGCCCGGGTTTATTGGACAGATGTGGCAGAAGTATGTTGCACTGCCATTCTCTCCGTTGTACACCTTGGCAGAAACTAATTCGATTCTTAGTTGGACTCGCGGCCCTTCTAGCCCCCCGAAATAAACAGGACAATGGACAGGTTCTACATGTAGGTTTACCAGGAGGCGTTTTGTACCGGCCCTTTGAGGTCGTGGCTGTATTTCTACCACGGGCGTTGGCATGAATAATGTCCTCTTAGCATAGCAGTACGCCGAGATTATCAAATTGCGTGTCAATTCGAATGTGATCCAGTGGCCTGGAATCGTCCTTACCAAGCAACACAGTGTGGTGAATGATGGTTTCGCTTATACGTGCTTGCATATGATGCCGGACAACATTGGAGGGATCCGTGTTGAATGACCAATCTGACCTGTGTACTTTGCAGTTGACCAGAAGTCTGCCATGCCCGTATCTGAACTGTCTAAATTCGCAAGTGCCCATGCGCTTTTCCTTTTGTTCATATACAATCAGCTTGGAGTTAGTCAACCATTCGCCGTCGTCTCTGATTGAAACTCCTGATGCATGCAGTTGATATCTGAGCTCGCCGCGTGATTATTCGGTCTTTATCCTCGCCTAGGGGCATCATCCCAAACGACGAGATATCTGCCGAGTTGTCGATGTGAGCGTCGAAATACAGCAACTCAGCCTAACAATCCCTTTGACAACCAATCTCAAGAGTTCAGGTGACGTTGTTGATACTCTGACGAGCTTCGGTATGGCACACAAGGCATAGAGAGTAAGGATTAATTGGACCACATCTTCTCGCACACAGCCGCATGCTCGAAGAACCACTCCAAAAGATTTCGTCACACATCACAGACTTGTTTGTAGACATCGCTTCGGGAATCAAAACGTCAGGCTTGAATTTCAGCTGCACAGGACTACTAACATCCAGAGACTCAAAAGTCATCTCCTCTGCACAGAAACCCCCCACCTGTTTTTCCCGGCTTGACACGTTGGTCCGCCGCACGCACCCCGAACCTGTAGATCAAGCATAGAGCTTTTTTCATCAGTCAATGATGTGACCAACTCAGGGAGACGCGACCAGCCCAAGCTCTTGAAGCCCACCAGGCTTCCAATCCAAGCGTTAGCCCCGCGCATTCGGCGTCCATCAAATGGGCGGTGGCGCGATTCGCGGGGCAGGTCCTCCTCGGCCTAGTCCGAGATGCTGGCTCCGGAGCAAAGTAGCCTCTGCCGCGGTAGGTCGTGATGCTTGAGGTGACGACCTCGGCATGTCGCTCTTACTATCGCGCTTATCTCCTTCAGAAAGAACCCCGCCTGCTCGGCACGTGGGTAGGCATGCCTACCCCCATCTGTCATTCCACGACAGCGGTTGTGACACTCGATCTGTTTCGACAGTTGACCACTGTAACGTACGGCGGTTTTCCGCCGACAAACGTAGCGGGCGCTGCACATGCAAGTCGCGCGCATTCGTATGTGGGGCAGAAGATGAACACAATGATGTGGATACCCAATAAGTTAACACGGTGCAGTCCCTAGGGACAGAGTTTACCCCTGGTGAAGCTCCATAGCACACCGAAGGGGAATGATCTTTTGTCGGAGATTTTCCGTCTTTTTTTCGTCCGCAGACGTTACTGGTCGCTGGAATCGCAATCGCAGAACGCAAGAGGGTGTTTTGTGCCTGGCGCTGCTCTTTGTCTTAGCAGACGCAACAGGTTATATACCCGACAACACGCTCATGATGTACCGGCCACAGTCGGTGGCTCGCGGCCATGACGAAGGGGTCAGGCTGTGTCAGCCCTCGGGACAATTCGTTGTCCACAAAAGGGTCAAGTCCTCCATGGGAGCGGATCGTCTGCAGTAGATCCGTCATGCCAATCGGAGGGCCAATCGCGGCCCTGCCGCATGGAGTCCATGTCCTCCAACCAACACCTCAGGAGCATCGTGTTGGTTGGAGTCGTGTTAGGGTATCGGTGCCATATCGCCAATCCTAGGCAGCGCCGATACCCATCTGCCGTCCACCGCTCTCGAACTGAGCGTCTCTGGACCAAACGCCAGTTGGCGTCTTCCGGGTTGCCGAGGAAAGGATGTAACATCAACTTTCCTACTCGCGAAATCTTCTTGATACCGCGGGCACACCCAGGCATGCCGATCCTCACCCGATGACTCGAGGATCGGGGCCTTTTAACGTCCTGCCCAGGACAGAACACGATCAGGGCGCCGTCCTTTTCCGTTCCTTGCCCTTGAGTCTTGGTCAGCATTATGATGCATAGGTGCTGGGAGCTGTAAGTGAAGGGCTTACTAATCGCGCCGGAGCTGAGGAAAAAAGGACTCAAGAATGCGAAAGTCCCAGACAAACATGTCATTATCGTTGCGACTCATCAGAATTAGGTAGGGTGTCCGAAGCTCTAATTGCTGAATGAACGAGATGCAGTCGTCCGTTCTGGTTGCCCAGGCTTGGAAACGTAACAAGTCTAGAGATCGTTACTAATGTGAGTTAGCAAAAGCCTGGTGTTAGACAAAGACCACACATACCACATGTGACTCCATAACCAGAATCATAACCATAATGCGGATCAAATAGGCTCTAAATGCCTCAAATCTTGCCGCTCATTGTTGCTTCCTTGCAACGCCATGGGCCTTTTTACGTCCTGCCCAGGACGAACCAAGAAGCCGCCCATGAGCGAGGCTGACCTACTCTCGTGGAGGCAGACCAGCTCACTGCTGACAACGCAGCATTTATGCTTTGTCGACAGGCGGGGGCTTGTTCTGGGTTTGAATGGCGTCCATGATGTGAACGGAACCCACACCCATGTCGATAGGCTGGGAGATGGCACGTGGAAAGGACCACATATATCTAACAACAGCGACTCAATAGTCGGCACCATATCAAGTGGTGATGGAAGGACTACTATTATCGTCAGGTCGGTTGTAGAGGATGATCCAACTGTAACCATGAATTGTTAGTTGGAGTCCAAAGACGGTCTGCTAGCATCAAGGGGGGATCCTGCATGCCTTTCTGGGGGCAATGTGTCATGTGGCCTGCCTGTGTCAATCGAGGTAATAACCACAACACGGTTGTGCGGTCGCAGAGGCCACCGAGTGAAACACGCTAGGGGTTGGTGGACCACGACGCGGTCCATCTTTCAACAGCCGAGGTGGGCCTGTCGAGCAGATCCAGCGTGGGCAAGTTGCTCTTCTGGTGAGGTCAAGCCATGAAGAGAAGAAAGAGAGGTGGGGGAGGCAGCTGGACTGATAAAGCCCGCTGGCCACCGGTAAAGAATCAAGAACCCATGGTGAGGGAAGGATCGCGAGGCAGTCGTTCTGGCCACGTGTGGATCGTATAGAGTTGGAAGTGAGGGGAAGAAGAGATGTCGAAGGGGGCGAGCCGATATTTGAAGGCGACCAGGAAGCCAGGCCCAAATCCTTGCTGCCTTACCCCTGGATAAGGCAGGAGAAATAGTGGAAAGGCAAGCCTGGCAACCTGGATGGGTCAAGCAAGGGGATGGAGTCGGGTAGTGGTGATGGAAAAAATTGTAAGGGCGAATGATGGCGGAGGGAGAAGTGAATGTGCAGTGACGACAGATGGGGGATGGTTTGGAGCTAACCTGGAAGGTGGAGCTGCAGCCTGCGTGCGGCGCGCGACGGGATAGAGCGCGCGCACGGGCGCGGATCGACTGTGTGAACCTGGCCGGTAGCGGGACAAGTCGCACTGTAGCTAGCCAAACCCGCCGCGCTTCTTGCTGCAGGAACAGACAAGCGCCGAGCTGGAAACCACCATTATGTGATAGGTAACCTGCGATGAGGAAGCAATAATTCCCGGTGGCTACTAGGTAATTTCAGCAAGAACTGCCCAGAATGAACGAACATAGGACACTCGTGGAGAGGGGTTAAGAGGGGTATGGGGAGCGGGACACAGACACAGACACGTAACTCCAGCCCCACGTTGGAAGGGCTGGAAGATACTTCCAGCCTCAGCTGTGGTTCTCAGCTGTGGTTGCTATATATTCCGGAGCTCCGTCAATGGGTGATAGCAGATAGACAGCCAGGTGGAAAGCATACGCCACCGGGTCAACCTCTCGGCTTGCTTGTATCGTCTGCGGGAGGGAGATGAGAAATGCTATGACAGATGGCACCGAATGCGTGTTTTCATTAGGTAGGTTGTATCGTGGCATAGTGGATCCGTCACGCACTGGCGTCAACCCGGACGGAATCACCAACCCGTAAGGTTGGCGACTGTGATTGCTTTGTCGCAGAGTTAAAGAATGGATCATGACCCATGTGCGTGCCGAAATAGACTTTGCCGTCGAATCTGCGAACCATGGCCAGGGTCACGTATGGTTCCTGGTGTCTTTCCCCGCTCTCTTGGTCGACACAAACCATCTGGCACCTTCGACAAGACCCCATCAACCTGAAGTCATTTTCGCCTACTGAGAGACTTGTCCAGTTGTCTTCCCCCCACGCCAGCTGCTCCGAGTCCTGGCCCGTTGTTCCGATGACGACATTGGCCCGGAATGCGCCAGACGGGACCGGTCTTCCACCGTTTGCTTCGATCTCGCGGTTTAACGCATGTAAACTTGCTGTGTTGATCAAAAGTATCGGGCTCTCGTTCGACAGGAGGATCTTTCCTGTCGGCTGCTCCGAAACCGAGTCTGGCGGAGATGGTAACTCTGGGAAAGCCCCAGGGCAAACCATTGGCGCCGCAGTCCTTACTTGCTGATGCTTTTGCACCTTGGCCTTTGAGTGGCGCATTCCGAGACCCTGACCACCTGCTGGGAACCGAGCTAATGCGCATGGTACGCCTAGAATATCGCTAAAATAGTCGTTGATGACGGCGGAACTATAGACCTGAAACGTGACGTTATCTCCACAGACACGGGAGGATCTCCCATGGGATGCGGCTTTCGCGTCAAAGTGTGCTGGGTCTGCAGAAAGGGGCACAAAGACTTCGTCGGGAGCATGCGCCGGTTTCTCTCCACGGTAAGCAACACGAAGCATGCCACGGTCGAAATCGAGCACAGGCCTGATCAGGGCCATCTTCGGATATCGTTTCTGGCTCAGTGCTTGGCCGGATCCCTGGTGAACAAGACACCACTCTCTGTCCCAAGCCAGACCCTCAGGTTTGACCTCCCACGCCGTCCCTTTGGGCACGGCAAAGGCCCCGCAGCTTTTGATGGGATACACGTTGATCTCCTGGATTTGGAGCCCGGAGGCTGATGGGGACATCATTCTGACGGGCCCAACATCGACAGGCTCGGTCTCCCGATAAAACTCATCGATGAAAGCAACGAAGAGATCGACATCAGAAACTGTGCTCATAGCACCCAGACTTGCTCGGATAACGCCTGTCGGCTTCCCAGCAATGACATCCTGGTCGGTCCCGCAACGGAAACCAGAGGAAAAGTTCCTCCTCATCTCCCAAGGTTTTAACCCAAGTGCTGAAGCAATGGCCCCAGGACTGCAGACGCCGCCGGTTCGAACATGCAAGTTCTTCAACGTTGCCAACTTCTCGAACTCATGTAGGCTGATCCAAAGACTGGCGGAGTTGCGGATATTGAATGAAATTAAAGGGCCAGTACCGCCGGAGTCGGCTCTACCGTTGTGACGCTGTGAGTAGATGGTACAGACCGCTTGTCCGTTGCCATGTCTGAGAGCTGCAAGCCGGTCATGCAAACGGTTTGCCAAAAAAGCCGTATGCGATGCCACGCGAACCATACTTCCAAACAGCTCTGCGTGAACATCAAGCGCAGCATCAAGGGCAAGGATGCTATGGAACGGCAGAGTACCGTCCTCGAGCCTCTCATGGAGAAACACGGATTTTGGTGAGTGCCACTGCTCCCTTCCGCACAATACTATGTCGACGGTGCCTCCACCGAAATAACGTTTGTGACTGAAAATAGGTTCGGCTTGTTTTCTGACGATCAGAGCACCGAGGTCCGGGAATCCGAAGATTTTGTAGAGACTAAGAACAATAAAATCTGGGGCAGACTCTGAGTCGCCGAGGTCCAAGGGAGACGTTGCAGCTAGCGAGGCAGCATCCAGCAAAGTATAGATGCGGTGTGATGTCGCAACTGACTGTCGTAAGAGTGCAGGCCATGTCAGGGGGTAGCGTCTCCCATCCATGTGAGACTGAGCCGTGTAGGAAAAGAGGATGGCTGCTTGAGATTGACCAAAATCGGAGAGGACAGATTCCCCAGAAACCCACCTTCCGACGGTGGCGTCATCGACACACTCGCTGTGACGTGCCTCTCCGCGGACCCCGATTACGCTGGTGTGGCATGCTTCGTGATAGGCAAAGAGAAACCCTTCTGGCTGTGCCCGAAATGCTTCAGAAACAAGTTTGACACCAGCAGTGGCATTCGCCACAAACACTAGATCGAACTCGGCTGGGTCCGCGTTGAAGAACCTGAGGAGCTTGAGACGGATGTCTTCAATCCGTGACGTCGTGTACTGAGATGGGGAAGAGGCCGAGTGTGGATTTCCAAGCAAATTCGACATCATGTCGGTCGAGAATCTGTCAATAAGAGATTTTGAGCAGAGAGTCGATCCAGCATGATCAAGGTATATCGAGTCTAGATGAAGGTCAGTGAGTTGAGCAGGCTTAACGGCACTTATGGATACCACCTTTCAACATGGGATACTCTCTCTCTCTGAATTCCTCCACTCGGGAGTTGTACCCTTGCGTCACTGCTTTAGCCATCATGGTAGATGCTAATTAACCACGCAGAGGGGGTTCCAAGCCGCAATTCTGCAGTTTTGGGACTGATAGTTGTGGCGGAAGAAGTCGAGAGCAGAGATAATCCCCCGCACCGTAAACAACGCCGATGTGCCCGTAAGTGTATCACAAACACGCCGGATTAGGTGAGACAAAGTTGCCCGAGCTCAAGTTCTTGGAATGAAGAGGAAGCCGAAAAAAAGGTAGCCCGGAAGGTCATTGTGGAGGAAGTTCAAGACACAGATACAAGGAAGGCATATAGGTTTGGCGCTATCGTTGGAAGGCGGCCTTGCCCGCCTCTCGTGCTGAAATCACCGGGCACCTCCGCCACTGTGTCGTCGATTGCCACAGCGTCGTAGGGAAATGGGAAACACAGTGTGCACAAGTCCCAATAGGAGACAGCACTGTGACTCCATCACGGAAAGATCCGAGCTCAGCTCAAGTGCAGGGGTACCGCGTGTGCACGGACCATCAACCACTTAAGCTCCCCGGTCGTGTAAAGGAAATCGCGACGCGCTTCGCGACTCTCGCGTCGTTTCCCGGTCATCTCGCATACGCCTACCACTTTAATTAAGACTCTGCAGTTCCACTTGCCAACCCGAGCCCTTTCTCTCAACTTCACCTGCCTCATGCTCCTTAAGTCTTGACAGAACTTTCCCAAATTATTTCTTCATAATTGTCAGTCACGATTGCCTGTTCCCAGCAATCCCCATCAACAATGTCTCGCTCTTCCCTCGGCAAGCGGACAAGGACGGTCCAAGACCAAGGTAAGCTCGAACTGAACCGATCTATGGCTAGGGTGCTCTTGCTGACTGCCTGACCAGATGAAGTCCAGCTTCCTTCCAAGCGCACCAGACGCCAAACCAGGGCCGCTTTGGAGAACGACGAGAACGTAGATCCCGAGGCGGCTACTACGTCTGAAAGCGACTGCCAGCTTGACGATGCTTCTATTGAGCCGGCTCCCAAGAAGCTCAAGCGTTCCCGTTCTCAAACCCTCACGAAGACGATCCCGATCACGCCACAAACGCCACGACACCGAGATGTCTTCGCCAACTCTCCTTCAACTCCCCGGCAGGTGGTCAAGTCCGCAGGCAAACTCTTCCAGCGGATGACGCCCCAATCCCCCCTCACACCCGGCTCCCTCCAGACCGTCTACCACTCAGCTCGGCAACTCTTCGCTCGGGGTGCCGATCCGGGCCAACTTGTGGGACGAGAAACAGAGCGGAAGCAATTGACTGAGTTTGCCCAACGATGCTCGTCCTCGAGCCCGAACGGATGCCTCTATGTTAGCGGCCCTCCAGGGACCGGCAAGAGCGCGATGGTGAAGGAGATCACAGAACAATTGGCAGACTCGACGGATGTGCGACAAGCATACATCAACTGCATGAGCGTCAAGTCATCCAAGGACCTCTACAACACCTTATTGGAACTCCTCGGATACGGAAACGACCTCCCGGAGGCATTAGCGATGGAGGCATTGGAGAAGATTTTTGTGGCAAAGAAGAAAGACTCGCCTGTCCATCTTGTCGTCTTGGACGAGATCGACCACATCTTGACCATGGGTCTGGAGAGTCTGTACCGCCTATTCGAGTGGTCCCTGCAGCAGCCATCGCGACTCGTCTTGATCGGTATTGCGAACGCGCTCGACCTCACGGACCGATTCCTGCCACGCCTCAAGTCCAAGAATCTTAAGCCGGCCCTCCTGCCCTTTCTCCCGTACTCAGCGGCCCAGATCAAAGGCATCATCACGACGCGGCTGATGACGCTGCTGCCCAAGGATAGCAAGCAGACGTCGCCCCCTTTCATCCACCCTGCGGCAATTGAACTCTGCTCGCGAAAGGTGTCGAGTCAGACGGGAGACTTGCGAAAGGTTTTTGAAATATGCAGGCGCGCGCTCGACCTTGTCGAGTCAGAGACAAGGCAGCAACACGAAAATGAGGCGAGGGAAAAGGTTCTTCAAATGACGCCTTCGCGGAAGCCTCTTGGTGAACACGCCAACAGCGCCGCTTCAGGCGGGTCCTCGAGAAACGTATTCCATGTTGCAGCGGCGTCACTCAGATCGTTGACGGCAGAGACCGCACCCCGAGCATCCATTGGTCATCTGAACAAAGTCACGCAGGCAGCATTCAGCAACGGCACCGACCAACGGCTTAAGGCCCTCAACCTTCAGCAAAAGGCCGCGCTCTGCTCGTTGGTGGCTCTTGAAAAGCGCAACCGGGCAGCAAAGATGGCGAATGGCTTGGCAACTCCAACAAAGTCGCAGATACTGGCTCCGACAGTCAAAAGCTTATATGAGACTTACTCCATCCTCTGCACCCGAGACTCTGTCTTGCACCCGCTGTCAAGCTCAGAATTTCGCGAGGTCGTCGGAAGTTTGGAGACGTTGGGTCTCATCAACCCGGTCGACGGAAAGACGGGTGGGCTTGTGGTGATGCAAACACCCAGCAAGAGAGGACGCAAGTCGGCGCTGCCCACGGGCGAGGATAAGCGAGTGGCCAGTTGCGTTGGCGAGAGGGAGATGGAGAACATTGCCGACGGCGTTGGTGCAGGCATCTTGAGCAGCATTCTCAGCGGCGAGGCATTGGATTAATCCTTGTATTATGGCATACCAGCAGGAGTTTCTTCGGGAGCATTTTCTTTGCATGGAATCGGAGTCCGGAAAAGCATAGCACGTGGCGTTTGGGGGCATCTGATGCGGATCGGTGGACACGATCGACGAGGCATTAGATGCCAGAAGTTGTTATTGTCTGAATATTCATGTATAGATAGATAGTTGGAGGAGACGGATGCATTAGACGGAAGAGGGGCCTACAGGACGGGGTAGTAGCATGGTAGATGCTCGAATGGCGGCATAGAGCAGTGTCAGAGGGCATTAGGACGAGACATTAATAGCATGATACCAGACGGTTAAAACGAAACAAGGGTTGTCGAGAGCAGAGCTGGCGAACGTCGCCCGAGTCGCACATGGACGACGCACGCTCAGATGTGAAGTGCATTAAGACGATGAGGCGAAACGGAGGAGTTCTGGTGGACGGACAGGCACCAGCGGCCTCCAGGTCCTTGTCCTGGAGTGAGAGAAGTCGGGTGTCGTGTCCCAGGGCGCGGAGAAAAGGGTGTATCTCCCGCAGCCAAGCCAGAACTGCGTCGGTTCCAGGTTGCAACCAGATCGGGTGCGATCCGCTGCCGCCACCAACGGTGTAACGACACGAGGCCTCACACAGGTTGACACATTGCAGTCATAAGTCTCTCGCTCGCTCAGCAACACCTTATCTTGCCTGGGCGTGGCTTGGCGTACCTTAACGGCGGTAAGGTGGGCTAGGTATCCAGGGAGAACGTGGCTCAACCCGCGCGACCCTTACCTCGACCTGGCGTGGATCTGCTCTCAGCTACGTATCTGGCTGTATTTCGGCGTAGGTGTTTCTAATAAGTAGGAGTCAGTAATCTACCCTCCATCCCGATACCCCGTCGTCAAGGACAGCAGGGTGGAATGAGAGAGTAACTCTCAGGAGCCAGGACGCCGACAGCAAAGAAACAGGAATGTCATGGTTCCGGCCTCTATTTTAAAACTCATGTTTTTAGCGGACTGGGAGAGGCAGAATTGCTTCATCTTGAGGGTTACGGCGTACTGGTAGGTAGCAACTAGCAAGCCAGTCATTGGCAAAGGATGCCGTACCGCCGAACTCGTTCGGAACTGCTGGTTGGGTGAGCGGCTTGGTGGTTGATTGGCGGGTTTGGAGTCGATGGGGATTCGTCGTTGCCCCTGCTAGGTCGTTGGGAGCTCGGAGGAGCCCGTCGGCCGTCGGCATCCAATGTCACCTCGGGCGTTATTCAGGATCAATCCCGTCATGCTGTGCCTGTTACACAATTGCGAGAGAGGCAGGTGCTGCGTACTGCGTCCTGCGTCCTGCGTCCTGCGTAGCACGCAATGAAGCAAGGCGGCAAGCAACCAAGCAAACAGTACGGATGGACAGGGGCACAGGGCATCTCAGACGGCAGAGCTCCGGACGGACGGGCCCAACGAATAGCATGTCTTGGTGTCTCCCTGAGGTTCCCTTTCTGGACCCCTGTCTCGAGTGCGAGGCTTCCGAGTCCGGGCAGCCAGAGAGACGGGAGACTTTTATTTCACTGCGTACAGGTACTTTCCAGGTTGCCCTTAGTCAGGCAATGGCAGCCCCAATGATGAGGCGAGCTCCAGCAGACAAGGAGTGCTGCTTGCAAATGGGGCTGAGCTGACGATAGCTAGGCGGGAGGGGTATGGATACGTTCTCTGACGCCGTCTGCCGCCGTGTTTCTGTTTCTCTCTTACTCTCTCTCTCACTCACTCACTCACTCATCGCGCGCGTACCACTACGACTAATCGACTTTGGGGGGGGGAGGGGGCTTCATCAGATTCCTTCTTTCCTCCTCTCCCGGGCAGCCCAAACGCAGCTGCCCCCGTTCTCTAGTGCCGTCCTTCCGCATTAGAATGGGGCGCCTTGGGCGTTAGTGTGGTGTTGTTGGTCGATGCCGCCCACGGCGTCCCGTACCGTCACATTGTCACTGACACAGACGCAACGCACACCTGGTGTTGTTGTTTTTTATTGCTGCGTACCAAGGTACCTTACTGCGTAGGCCCCCGAAAGCCGTCCGTCCGTCCACCTACTTACCACCTTACCAATGATTGCCCCCCTCTCCCCTTAGTACAGATACGGACAGGACGGGACGGGGGACGGCCTCTCCCACGCTGCCAGTCATTACCAATCCCTTCCCGTGCTGGGTAAGGCCCAGTCCAGTCCCATGTGTGCTGCATACGCATGTCAGGCCAGTCGGTTTGGGGCCTCGAACGGCGTGCGAAGAGAGAGGTCCGCGCAATGCAATATACATCCGGCGCAGCATCCGCACCGGGAAATACGCGCTGCCTGACGCTGTGTGTACACACTACGCACTACGTGGCCCCGACCCCGACCCCGACAGCAACAGCAACAGCAACAGCAACAGCAACAGCAAGCACCTCACCCGCACCCGCATCAGCACCAGTGACAACGACACCCCCCCTCTCTCTCGTCGTTGCCCAACCCGCGTGCCGTGAGCCCGCCACCCGTCGCCCATCACCCACAGCGCCCCCATTCTTGTGCCTCAGGCTTATTGTTCCCGTCCTCTCCTGACCCCCCGGCTCCCACGGGCAATCTGAGACTGTGAACCCTCGAGATTTCCAGAAAAAGCGAAGCTTTCTTGGCAAGGCTCCCTCTTCGCTCTTGGCATATGCAACCAAGAAATCCGCTGCCAGCATTCTCTCAGATCCCAGCCTGGCATTCCATCATCAAATCAATTCCCCTCTCAGTGCTCACTGCTCAGTGCTCACTGCACAGTCCCATCGCGCGAGCACTGGTCCCTGACCTGACCTGCCTGACCTGACCGTCCCGACACACCGAGACCTCGTGGACCCGGTCAAGCCGCCCGTCGAGCAGCCGCTTCTCTCTCAGCCAGGCTCACTGCCAGCGCCAGTGCCAGTGCCAGTGCCAGTCCCAGTCCAGTGTCTCGCCTCTCGTCCCCGCCCCGACCCATCACCACCAACGCTGCTGCAAGCCACTAGGCGCTGCCGTGCGAATATCCTCGTTGGATGCCGACGTCGAGGGTGGAATCGTCGTCGCCCCTGCTGCGCCCCTCTCCCCATCGCCGCTCATCGCCCGCATCCCGTCTCCGCGTCCTCCTCTCCCGCCTCCTCTGCTGTCCTCCACCGCGGCCGACACCACCATCGTCATCCTCAACACCACCACCGTCATCCCCGACCCCGACCCCGACCGATCCACGACCCAGCCAAAGGCCCGGCCCGCAAGTCGCTGCATACATGGGCGCATATTCGCATTCCAACGGCTCCGTCGAAGAAACAACCTCGTCCGCACGCTCGTTTTTCTCTCGCTTCGCCCTACCCATCCGTTCGCGGTCGCGTAACCTCGCCGACTTCCACGTCCGCCCCGACGACCCGCACCGCCAGTACTCAGCTGGCGACCATGTCCGCGGCGCCGTAGTCTTGACTGTCGTCAAGCCCATCCGCATTACTCACCTCACCGTCACGCTTCATGGCTACGTCCGCGTCCACAAAGGCCCTGCCGTCGGCGAACCCCCCGTCGCGAATCCCGCACTGTCTGGTCGTTCGTCCGCACAATATCACGGCAATGGATACGCCTCGCTTTTTCAGGACGAGCAGGTGCTCAGCGGTGAGGGGCGGTTGGAAGCTGGAAAATACGAATTCAACTTTGATCTAGTGTTCCCTGAAAAGGGCTTACCCAGCAGTATTGATGTATGCCCAGACCCCCACGCCTCAACGTGATGAAACGCAATGCTGACGCGTTGAACCACCAGTTTGAACGAGGCACGATTTCCTACATGATTACAGCGACTTTGACGCGTCCGACTTCGATATCCCCGACTACATCCTGCGATCGAAAAATTCAGCTGGTGGAAAAGGTGGACATCGGTCCTCTCGCGCCCCCACGCCCTCGAACCATCTACCTCGAACCGATATCCAAGAAATCAAAAAGAAAGAAAGCGGGCACTGAAAAGGCAGCCATTGCCGTCGAGACGGTCGAACACGGCTCTGACTTGGAGACTCATGAAGCCGAACCGACCCCTGAGCCATCAACGTACCCCGACGAGCATGCGCACGATCTGTCCGACCAGCCACGGAGCCCGACACACACCGACATACAGAGCGAAGTCAGCGGTGACAGCACAATCAGCTCCAGCACAGGCATTAGCCTAAGGGGTGCTGATCCTCAGTTTGCCAGCACTTCCTTGACTAATTCTAAAATGCAAGCTGTGGACGAGAAGACGATCACGGCCACGATTGAAATGCTCAGGGGTGGCGCTCTGCCAGGAGATACAGTGTCAGTCAAGGTCTCCGTCCAACACATCAAGCGGATAAAGAGCATGCATGGTGTTATTGTCACCATGTACCGCCAAGGCAGAATTGACACAGCACCGCCAGCTTCCATGTTCGCCGACATCATGACAAAGGAAGAGACTCGCAAGCTCGCAAAGGAGGACTACTACCCTCGCTCGCGGACAGGCCTCGGCGGTCTCTCCTTGAGTTCAACTTCGTCACTCAGCGTCTTTCGGAAGGACCTGTGCCAGTCGGTCGCTCCCTTGATTATCGACCCGGTAACACTAGAGACAACGGTAACAGCGTCGGTCAAGGTACCCGAGGACGTCTTTCCGACCATAAAAGGCGTGCCGGGGGACATGGTGAGCTTCAAATATCAAGTGGAAGTTCTGGTCGACTTGGGAGGCAGGCTTGCAAACCAACTCCAGGGTGGTGGCCAGTCAAGGGTAGCACAATTCGCCCCCGGATCTGGCGCTACGGAAGGAAACAATGCAGTGCTCACTTCGTGGGGCGGAAATGTTGTAGATACTGATCGGTTACGGCGAGAAAAGGGAGTAATATCTGTCGTTTTCGAGGTCATATTAGGGACAACGGACAGCACGAGGCTGCGAGGACGGAGTAATACGCTGCGGACATACCAGATGCCAGAGGAATCTCTCAGCAGGGAGGAGGTCTCGAGTCCCTGGCCGGTCGACGACATCCATCCCGACGACGGCGAAAGTTACTGGCCGCAAGCCACCCCTCAGTCTGCGGGGCCCTTGCCGGGCCACTTGACAAGGCAGCCGACGATTACGATCCACCCTACGAGTCCGCCGGACGAGATGCAGGCACCGGCGTATATACCTCCCCCACAGGTCCAGGACGAGAACAACCTAACGGAGAAGGAGCGAGCGAGACGTCAAGAAGAAAGGTTACTACCGAGCCAACCGCCCCAGGCTTCCGAGGCGGGCCCGTCAGCACCATCGGCACCGGAACCGAACATTTACGATGCTGAAGACGAGCCTTCGCCTGCAGCGTCAGCACCTCACGCAAGGAACCATGAGGAGGACCCTTCGGCGCCGACATTGGATGATCTGTCTACTGCCCGCGAAGCTCGAACGGAAGACAAGCAAGAACTTGAGCGGCAACGTCTCCTAGGCGAAGCCAGCGCCCCGCCTGAGTTCCCAGACGACTATGACGCTGGGCCCAGCGCATCAGCACCACCAGCCGATGCGGCCGAGCCCTCGGCGCCCGCGCTGACGGACGAGGATGATTATGGCCAGCAGTACAGCTACAGGACAGAAGCAGGCGCTGGACAGGCCAGCCACGCAGCAGGCTCGGAACCCCTGCCGAGGTACGAGCGTTGATGACATTGTTGAGGGCGTGAGAACCGTCGAGCACGACGAGGGCATGAAAGCAATGGTTGAATAGTGTATAATATGTGTGCGTGAGTGACTGTTGAAGCATTGTGAGCCATCTACAAATTACTATAGAGACACGAACGTGTGATACGATTGAGAGCGAAAAAAAAAATACAGCAAGCAATATGACAAAAAAAAATTTGTTCTTTTTACTATCATCTCCATGAAGCGACGTCATCTCCATGTGTAAGTACGAGATCCAGCCCAGCCAAGTCCACCGTTCGCGCGCGCGATACGATCCCGCCCGCCACGGCAGCCATCCTTCTTGGCAATCCCGCCCGGGCGGGAAATCAACCTACCATTGTCTGGCTGGCCGGGCCGGGCTTGATCGACGACCACGACCCCCACAATTCTGCCGCGAACCATCTCTACTTCAAGGAGGCCTTTGGAGCGAATTAGGGCACATGGACGGGATAGGGGAGAGAGGATTAGGTTGTGTTTTGGGTGTGGTGGTTCACGGGATGCTCCACTCCTCAAAAAGGCTTGTCTAAAGGCTTGACAAGACGATCAAACACTCTGCCCTTCCCTCATCCCCGGTCGTGTTTTTTCTGACTGGGCCTTGTTGTCGCAACTTGCGTACGGATGCCGAGAGATCCGCGGGCATGGATCCGGTCTTTTGGGCCTTTTCTTGCGGCGTGGTTGTTATTCCTCTAACGTTACCTAAGATCGACCGTCTATCTACTACACTCTGCATCGATCGTGTCGATGACGGACGACAGCAAATTGCTGATGCGTTGGGGTGTCATGATTCGGTTCCGGCGCCGGGGTTTGGGGACTAAGCCACTGCGCACCAGCTGGGCCTCTAGATTAGCTAGAGCTGATCTGCTGGATTACTAAAGACGCAGGGCCGCGTTCGCTCGCGTCTTTTTCGCAGGGGGTGGAGCGCGGGGGCGCGGACGCGTGGAATCCGTGGATTATTACGTCTCATGTGGCGCTGTCAGTTGGGCGCCATGTGCAGCAAGGACCCAGGAGGCCTTTTTCTTCTCCTGCCTGAGGGAAAATATCCCCCCAAAAGAAGAGCGCCGCAACCCCTTCCTACACTACCTGGAGAAAGGAGGGCCGTTAGCGCGCGAACCAGGACAAGTTTATTTAAGGATGGATGGAAACACGATTTCCTGCCTGGTGCCCTGGTGGGCGCCAAAAGAACGAGGTGACGACTGACGACAGGACCGGGGGCAAGGCGAAGGAGAAGAAAGAGTTTGGGCCCAACGTCGAGACAGCCGTCGCCGCAAAGCTTGGCGCGCCTGGGCCCCCCGTTTCTTTCCTCTTCGGCCCCAGCCCTGCATTGTTTTGCTGGTGGTGGTGGTGGTGCTGTTGCTGCTACCACTCCTTGAACGGGGGGAGGCTGTCAGAAGCAAGAGAGAGTTTCTTGCATGCCTACTTCCCTCCCTAGGCCGTGGGTTAGTCCGGTGAGTAAGTTCATCAACGGCAGAGATGACTGATGTCAAAGGTACTTTGGCCTACCGCTCGTGTCGGGTACGAAACGCCGCCCCACGGAAATGCGGCATGTTTCGATGGTGGCTTAGGCAGGGCTCATCCGGCGGGTGTTAGTGAGCGGTGCTGCGCTGGCTGGCTGCGCGACGCTACGCTGCTGCGCAACCCAAGTGGGAAGTCGGACCGCTGTCAGGTACTTTGACACATTGGGATATTCTCCAAGGGTGGATTCCGGACTGGCAGGACCAGGTAATCGCCGGGGAAAGTGAGCCCTGGCCTGTGTCGATGAAATGACGCTGAAGATTGTTGGGGAAAAAAGGGGTGACTCGACGTCGCTACCTTCGTCAAACAGTGACACTTGGTGTTTTGCGTTGTTGCGTCAGCGGTCTTTCGGTAGATGTTGAAAAAAAAAATCTCGGTTGGGTTGGTTGTCAGTGATGGGTGACCAAGCAGCCCGGGCCGTGGTCAGTCGGGCGCGAAAGGAGGAAAAAAGGATGCGAGCCATACGTAGGAATGTCTCGCAACGACGACCTGATGATGCAACGGGAGCGAGGCCGTGTGATTACCCCAAACGGCCGCGACGGGCTACACGTGGGCTGCTGGGCGAGACAACGCCAGAGTGCTTGCTATGCAGTCAGTACAGGCGTCCTAGCCCCAAAACCATACCATTGCGTTAGGTCTGTCTGCTGGTCCCAATCACCATGCGGCCTAGCCCGTCGACAATCTGTAATTCATGCTGGCTTGCAGCGGCATATCACAGATCTCGCCGAGAAATCTACGGAGGGCCCGGCCGAAAGTCTGGGGGTCGAGTGTTTTGACAGCAAGCCCAGTGCTTCGCCCGCCACAGACGAAATCCGAGTGGACAGGGCTCTTCCGTAATGCGCATTTTTTTCTTTCGCTTCCGCGACTGCCCGCTGTGCTTAGTTACGAACATGCAAATCATCAGACGAAGTCGCTCCTGGACGGGGATGAAAACAGAGCGAGCAACAGCGGGACGCATCACCACCGCCACCGCGAGATCCAACCTACGACTGCCCGCCACTAACAGTCCTTTCTCTCCTTCTCTGTTCTGGCTAGTGCCTGTGGCTGCGCTTCCCCCCCAGTACGGACATACCGCAGCTAGGTACATTCGGATTCGGAGTTATTCGCGGGTCAGGCACTACAAGGCAAAAGTACTTGTAATTTCTCTCGCCTCTCTAGCACCGCTGTACGCTTGCTTTAGATTACCTTAGTATAGTTGAATCGGAGTAGCCATGCCGATGTATCCCTGTACCGCGCAGCACCGGCGTCGCTCTCGTTTTCCCAAGCAGGGACGGGCCAATTAGATGCTAATTATGGCGTACGATCTCTGCTGCAAAAACAGAAGTGCGAAAAAAAGCTTCTACTCCTCGGCCCCGCAGCAGCCCGCCCATCGCTCTCTCCGAGACCCAGTGAGAGAAAAAAAAAAAGCTGTGCAACTCCCCCCCCCCCCCCCCAGCAGGTAGACTGTCAGTCTAGGCGTGGGTAAGGGTACAGCACTGCATCCAGCAGTGCCCAGCCAGCTTTGCAGGGGCCCGCAGCTTCTACTGCCTTCTTAGGCACCCGTGAACCCGTGCCAGCCCAGAACCTGGCCACTTGGGGGCGCCTTTTTATCGACACGACCGTCCGCTCTTACCCACCTTCGAGTCTCAAGATTTCTTTTTTATCTCACACACACATCCATCCATTCTCATACATCTTGCATCTCACCTCACATCAGTTTTGAATCAATCCAAACGGTCGTTGCATCTCCGCGCGCTTCTTTTTCCCTTTGAGAGTCCGATATACCCGTCTTTTCCCAGAAACACAAGTCGATAAAGACCTAGAAGTCACGATGGCCAGCAACGATTACTACAACCAGGGCGGTGGCTACGGCCACGGAGGCGGATACCCTCAGCAACCCCAACCTGTAAGCCATCACTGCATCCATCAGCCAGGAACGGATCGCCTCTGTCCCTCCCCGCCACTCTTGGCTTGGGATTGGCATGCGCCCCGGCATCTCACTCATCGTAAACATGAAAAGAATGACGACTAACACGTTCTACAGGCCTACGGTCCTCCCCAAGGCTACCAGCAGCAGGGCGGCTACTACCCCCAGGGCGGTCCGCCGCCGATGCAGTACCAGCAGCAACCCCCCATGCAGCAGCCACGGAAGCAGGGCGGCGGGAACTGTCTTACGGCCTGTCTCGCCGCGCTGTGCTGTTGCTGCGTCATCGACGAGACATGCGAGTGTTGCGCAGAATGGTGAGTCTTCTTCGTCCATCGAGAACCATCGCCACGGGACTACTGACCCAATTCACAGTTGCGAATGCTGTTTTGAAGTATGCTAAAACGGGGGAGTGAGGGGAGCATCACCAGTCAGCCAGCCGTTCGCAACCTGACATTCGTCGTGTGTCAAAAGTCACGGTGTCTGTGTCTGGGTGTCTGGGAAGTGGGGTCCCCAAACGATAATGCTCGACACTTATTTTTATTTATTTGCCTGCTGCCGGGGCAAAATCAGCAGTGGGATGAAGCGACGGTTTCCTTCCCTTCTCCACGGCTGAACGGCTACACGGCTACGACGGTGCAAGGTTAACCCCGAACACGATCGAGAGAATGGACGAAAGGACGAATGAAGGTTGGACGATCGGGAATTGGGGCAATTTTTTCATGGGATTCAGCGATCTTGGGGTTTTCACCCCTGCGGCGTTTATGGCGCGTACTCCATCTGTCTCATTTGGATGGGCTTTTTGAGCGCATTATTTCGTGCGCGAAGTAATGACTCTCTTCAGAATATGTTTCCACAACATGAATATATGCCTCACGTAGTACAAAGACTGCCCACCAGTTCTCGAGTGAAGTCATTGGGTTCAAGGGAAACTACACTAGTATCGGCGCCAGAAACAGCGCCGGCATGGCCGTGATGCAGCCTTGCGTCATTAGCCCATTCCCGGTTTGACGGATCGCACACCACTGCAGATTGTACGATCTTGTGACATGGCAAACAGATACTTAGGTTCTATCGGAAGGTCGAACAGAAACCTATAGCTTAGGTCACTTAGGAAGTGTTGACAAGAGCCAAACCCGTGGCAATACGACTTCAATGTTGGTTTTGATTCCTACCGAATGCACTGAACCCGAATGCAAAGGCTTATAGGGGTTCAAAGCACGACTAATCGCTGGCCGTCACAAAGACTTTTTCTATCTGCTCTCATCAACCCATGCTTAGTTGTCCAGTTGGACGTAGTTGGCGGGGAAGAGACCCTGCTTTCCACCATAGCTACCGAACCACCAGTCCTCGTCGGGGAACTCGAGGTCCTCGATCGTGGCATTCTCGGGGAACGTGAGTTCTACGCATATCATTAGCACCATATCAGTCGTGGGAGAGCGAGAATATCTTACCGTTGTCCTCGGCAGCCTCGTAGTCGAACAAGGCCGTCGCCGTCCGGCCACCACCGGCTGCAGGGGGCTCCGGCTCCGCTTGAGCCGGCGCGGGAGGAGGCGCACCGCGTGTCGCCGCCGCCGGCTCGGGCTCATCCTCGACGAGCTCCACATAATTGCTGGGGAACAGACCGCTCTCTCCGCGAGCGTTTGTGCCCATCCACCAGTCCTCGTCCACCATCTCAATATTGGTGACGTACTCGCCCTCGCGGAGCTCAAGCTCGTTGTCCTCGGCCTTTTCGTAGTCGTACTGGATCAACGCCCGGTGACCGCCGCTTTGTGCTTGGCCGGCGGCTACTTGCTCGTGACCAAACTGTTGCTCTGCGACAGCCGCTGCAGCGCCCCGGCCAACATCCTCCTCGGGAAGCTCCTCCTCCCTGGGCAACTCCTGTTCAATTTGCTCAGTAGGGATAGGTCTAGGAGGCTCTCTCTCCACAGGCGGCTCAAGGTCGACCTCCTCTCCACGAGCGACGGGCTGGGCAACGCGGATGGGGGACTCAGGCTCGGGCTCCTCCTCTTCCTCTTCAGGCGCCGGCCTGGGAGGCATGCCAGGCAAAGCGAACCCGCCAGCAGGCGGCCGAGAGTCGCTGGACGGGAGAGGCGGCGGTGCCTCTTCCTCCTCCTCCTCTTGCTGATGGTGAGCGTAGGCGGCAGCGCCTCCAGCAGCTCCAGCGACACCTACGGCACTAACGGCAATAGGCGCAGTACCCTTGAAACGGTCCCGCAGAGCACCAACACCACCAGGAGAGGCGGGCGTCTCCCGCTGGGGTTCCTCTCCAGTGTTCTCTTGGCTGATCTTGCCGGCGATTCCACGTCCGTACTCAGCGGTTTGAACTGGAGCCCAGGACTTGCCACTGTAGCCACTCTTCCATTCTCCGCTCTTTTGCACGCCAATGGGAGAGGTGGCCGGAGGTGATACGACGGGGGATGCGACTCCCTGCTTGCCCTTCTTCTCGGCCCAAAGCTGAGCGGGCGTCTTGCCGCCTTGGTCGGCAAAGGTTCGGCTAGCAGCACCAACAGGCGGGGGAGCCGGAGCAGCCGGGGCGCCGAACCCACCAAGACCACCGGGTGTGGGAGCTTTGGTGCCGGTGAAAGTAGATCCGCCGAACTTGTTGGCAACCTTCGGCTTGGGCAGAGACGTGAGACGCTCCGACTGAGGCTGGTTGAAGGCGGCACTCCGCTCGGCCAGAGACTTGGGCCGCTCCTCATCGGCGGCGGGCTCCGGCTCGGAAGGCTTCTGAGCTTTGGCACGAATAGCAGCGATATCGACCTTGCCGACAGGTTCATACGCGCCCTTCACAGGAGCCGGCCGATCGTCAGCCTGGTTCTTCGCCGCAGCACGGATCGCAGCGATGTCCACCTTTCCAACGGGTTGGTATCCGCCCCTCACAACATCGGCTCGGTCGTTTTGCGAGTTGTTTCCGTTGAAGCTGGATGGCTCTTGGCGCTGCTTCGTGAGCTCGGCCATGTTGACCTTAGTGGGCTTGTAGGCAGGCGCGACCTTCTCCAGTTGCGACCGGGTTACCGGCGGTGCGTCTGCGCCCCATCCATCGTCGTCAACATTGGCGGGCTTGCGGTTTCGTGCGGCCACGATTGGGTTGACGGATCCGATGGAGGATGTGGTGGGAGTGAAGACGGGCTTGGAAGCAACTGGCGGTGGGGCGGGGGAAGCCGTGGAGCCGCCTGCTGAATACTTGGCACCGGAGGCATCGGCAATCTTGCGCATTACGCTCTCGGGCTCGAGGTCGCTGTCTGAACGAGCAGTAATCTGGACGTGGTAGCCGTGGAGGATCTTGGACACGGCCGCGGTATGCGTGGTGAAGTAGCCCTTGGTCCTCTCGGGGACACCGCCTCCGCACCAGGCAATCAGGGCATTCTTGGGAAGGCCAGAGTTGGGGTCCTTGACTTTGACGAAAGCGAATTGGATGCGACCCTCGTTGAAGTCCTCGATCAGGTCGGTAAGTTCACCATCTGCGTGGAAAAGAACAACTGTCAGCGCATGGCCCGCGAAGCGACGTCAGTAGCTCGGAGGGCGACGGGAAACCCACCTCCAGTGCTCTGGACCTTGAGCACGCTCTCCTTAGCACCGGTGTCTTGAAAAGCGTTGGCCAGAGGAGCCTGAACCGAGAACAGCGCCCATTGAGCGTATGTTGGCGAGCTCGAGCTCGGGGGCGGGCCGTTGATGACGCCCTGGTAGCTACTCTTGATGGAGGGTCCGTTTATGGACAGATTGAGTGACGCCATTGCAAGTTTGGGCTATGAGCTTAACCAGCAGTGGTCGCGAATCTTTGAGTCGTCAGAAAGTTGGGGGATTGGGGGAAAGACGAGGGTAAAAATGGGAGGGCGGAGGATGGCAGGTTGTGAAGGTCTCCGTCGGAGAGTCGCCTTTGTGTCTTACGGGCCAGAAGCTGACGTAGCAAACCAACCGCCTCGATTGCAGAGTCGTGGACAGCCGAAGTTGGAGAGGCGCAGCACCAGGTGGGAACTAGAACTTGGAGGTGAAGCACGGTCCCACCAGACTACAATACCGGGCAGCGTGTTACGCAGTTGTTCGGCTCGCCAAGTGCTGAAGCGGGGCAGGGACACGCCTTAGGAGGTCAGGTAGGGCAGCTTGGGTACGAATACAGGCAGAGGGGGTACAGGTACAGGGGCACACTGTATTCTGATTGCCCTTGAGCTGCGTGCCGTTCTCGCTCTCCGCTTCGGGCATCCCCTCGTTATGGTGGGGCAAGCTTGCTTGGGCAATGTTTCGCTGAGTCACAGCACCCGTTCATGCAATTATGCCTAATAAATCTTGCGCCAGATGACGCAACAGGGAGGTTTTCTCGGTACGTGCACGTTTCTATACTTATAAGCCGCTCCACGTCCGCGGAAATTCCTGTATCCGTCACAATCGCAGCCACTCCAAAAAAAAACTCGCTCACGAATTGCCCCTCCAACTACCCCTCCACGTATCGGAGACCCGTGGTTTATCAGCTGTTGGTTTGTCATTTTGTGATCCGGTGCCCGGCCGAAGTTGTCTATCCCCCAGAAACTCTTCCTCGCGTCTTGTTCCCCCTCACGACCAATATTACGGCGCGCGACGCACCGCATCTAAACGCCCGAAAACCAAAAAGTTCGCGATCCACGAAAACACAATGTCGACGATCACGGAGATCACTAGTCTCGCCGACTGGGAGAAGCACATTGCCTCCACCCCGCCGTCCACCCTCCACATCATTTCCTTCCACGCTCCGTGGGCCGCCCCTTGCGCGCAGATGGCCACCGTCCTCTCGACCCTTGCTTCAGAATACCCCGTCACCAGCCCCACACAGACCTCCTGGGCGTCCATAAACGCCGAGGAGCTCAGCGAAATCAGCGAGACCTACAATGTCACCGCCGTGCCCTTCCTCGTTCTCCTGCGTAACGGTCAGGTCCTCGAGACCGTCAGCGGCAGCAGCGCCGTCAAGGTGCGTAATGCGATCGAGACACACGCGAAGAAGCCCGCCGCCCCTGCGGTGAATGGAACACCAGACCTCGAGAACGGTCCGGCCGCTTCGATGGACGTCGACGAGCCCGTTGATCCGGCCAAGGCCAGGGAGGAGTTATTCAAGAGGCTGGCAGACCTGGTCAAGGCCGCGCCGGTGATGCTTTTCATGAAGGGCACCCCGAGCTCCCCTCAGTGCGGCTTCTCAAGGCAGCTGGTCGCCATTCTGAGGGAGCACTCTGTGAAGTACGGCTTCTTCAACATCCTGGCCGACGACGAGGTGCGGCAAGGGCTGAAGGAGTTTGCGGACTGGCCGACCTACCCTCAGCTCTGGATGGACGGCGAGCTGGTCGGCGGCCTGGACATTGTGAGTGCACACTGCAACCCTTTCCTCCAGCAAAGTCTAACGTCTCTATGTAGGTCAAGGAAGAAATCGCCAACAGCCCCGACTTCTTGGCCGCTTACAGCATCAAGGCCAACGCAGAGACTGCCGCTACCTCATAGATAGACTTGGAATGAGTAGTTATTGCCAGGTCACCCAAAATGGTTCCCGTCACATTCCCCGGCGTTACTCTTTGGTCATTCATACCCCTGTCGCGTTCAGTTTGCGCCTCGATATCGTTCCGGTTCCCGCCGGCTGCTGATTTCCTGCGCTGGCCTACGCTGACTCTCAGCTTGTTGGACTCGAGCCAGATTGCCTAACGCTACAAGGGGATTTCGCATCTGGGAAACACCTACCCCGTGGCTAATTGAGATGCACGAGACTGGTTGCGCAGTCGACTCACCGTCTGCTCTGACGTCTCGGCTAGTTGGAATGGGCTGTTGGAAGCGGACACTGCCACCCGAACCGCACCAGCGGGAGTTGCGATATCGTCGGGTCGGCTTACAAGTTGCGGCTCTTTGCGCCAAGTGCCATGACAGCAACAAATTACAGGATGCACATTTGCTTATGTAGTTTGAAGTTATGTTCAGATGATGATCAATGAAAGTAAATCAATCGTAATCCTGGTATGCCGTCCCTAGGCTAACATTCTGACTTTTCAGAACTGATCTTCCAACGTGAACTATCCCAAGAAGCCATTATGGCGAAGGTGGCCGGCGAGATTATCAGCTATCGTTGTTGAAGCACATGATGAGGTTCTACTTGACCACGAAAAGCTAGTTAGGCCGATCGATCGCCTCAAAGATTCATTGTGTGCCGAGCAGTTTCTCGAGGCTCTGGTTCAGTACCTTTATAGACGTCACCGACAACTTGTCTCCTTTCTTCAACGCTCATAGATCCGGAACATTGCTTAACCTAGACGACACAATTCATAGACATGTTCCAGAGCATATGTTGTGTATTGAACTAAGAAAATGAGACTAGTAATCAGCCTCCGGCTTAAGCTGGACTAGTACATGAGCACAAATATGATAAGCAGGACCCTGACAGCAGTGCCAGAAAGGAAAGTGAAGCGAAGGCTATCGCTTGTGAAGGAGCACATGCGCCATTGGAGTACCAATAAGAGCAGATGTATGATCGAAAAGCTGTATCTGGCTTGCATAATGACAACTTCGTAGCAGTCTCTACATATCAACATCCAGGCCAGGTGGAGCGATAAGCAAATGAGAGGGTGCAGCCAGAAGGGCTTACCATCCTCGTGCCTAAATCACCAAATACAACTACGCCTCAAGAGACTGCAATGGTTTGCCTGTTTCTTGGAGGAAGCATGACTTGCATGGTTAGAGAACTGCTTAATTTGTAGGGAATTCTACAACGCAACTCTGGCAAGTACGACCGCTTGATTACAGCAACGTGACCTTGACAGTCTACTCACGAGTGCCATACCGGCCTACAGAGAAAGCATTTAGCAAGAACAGTCTTCGACGTCGACGCAATTACTAGTTACATTGTCATTGGTAATTTTCTCGCAACTATACTAAATAGGGGTTTCTAGCCCTTTCAGTCCCTTCAGGGTCCTCGACAGAGGTCTCCAATGTGCCGATTGCCAAACTTCCCCAATCAATAACCAGGGTCCAACTTGGCCAACAGGAAACCCCGAGATATGCTTTCTGCAGGCCTAAGCATGAACCACAATACCAACGGACGTGGTGAACATGACATAACTGAACTGGCAGACAGGCAACAGTCGGACAACCCACTTCTCCATGTTAACTAGTTATACATTAGAACGGGGGCTGGTAACGCCACACTTATTCTAGCCAAAACAGAAAGTCTCAGCTATAAACAATTACACTACAATTAAGGGATAGCGATAACAAACCAACCAATAAATTAAACAATAATTTTACCGCTATAATAACCATTAAGTTCCTTAACCTCCAAAATATAACCATACTTCTGCACGAACAAGGAACTTAACGATAACTTTAAAGAAAGGGCGGAGCACGACTTAACGCTTGCCTTGCTTCTCCGTGTTGTTGATACTTTTCAAGGCATCGCTCAGAACACTGGTTCGGACCATCTGGTTGAGGGAAACAAGTTAGGACGTAGCGAATTATGATAAAGGTAGCCTGTCGGAGCACTCACGACGGCTGCTGATTGCAAATGTAGAACGCTTCGCGTTTGGTGTTTCTTATTGTAGCGGTAAGGGGATGTCGGCAGGTTCTTCAGAGACGTCGTGGACAGAGTGTGAAGGTACCTGCAACGAATGACAAAGCCATCACCCAAATGAATCCATGATCACAGAGCCTTGAGGGAAGGGCGAGTAGCCTACCTGTCGGGTTTAAAGGTCGTGATGCGCAAGACCGGTGATGTGTGATGGACAACAGCAGACCGCAGAGCAGAAAAATTACCCGTAGCTACCCTATCAGATCAGCCAATTGAGCCAAGCTAAACGCCCTCTCTTGAGTCGCTTGAGCGGCCTTATGTGAACCACTAAGCTGTTGTACCTTGGAGACAGACCGGTCTGGCAATGCTATCATGGCTTAAGTCTACCCGGTACAATCGGCAAGTTTCACGAAGGCATCTTTATGAAATCGACAGTTGTCATCTTGCTCGTGGCCAGCGACGCCTTCGCGGCCCCGGCACGCACTATCTCGACGTGAGCAGATCAAAGTCAAGACTGTCCCGGGTGCCCACATTGGGTCACTCCCTTCAAAGCCAAGCGGCCTCCGCGGTCTCTTGGGTAGTAGGCAGCAAAGACGTTATTAGATCTCATGATCGCTGCTTCGTATACATAAAGAACCATAGGTTCAGGTTCCTTCAAGAGGAAGAGGGAGTCAACCCTAAGCATCACAGGACATGTGTGTTTCGGGCCTGAGCTAGAGCGACGATAACGACTGGCCAAGCTGGGACGACGGTCGGTAAAGTTTCGTGGACGATTACCAAAGGCGACGGTAAAGCTTGTGACATATGGCGCATGTTCTTGCCATTCGTTTATTTCTTTTTCTTTTCTACATTGTACTTCGTGGGATCGACCAACCACTGGAGTCCAGCATCCTACAATTATGGACAAGGAATACCTTTGCTACATGTTGTTTCCGCCCCCGCTCCCCCCGTTCCATTATCATCGCATCGTCGTTTTCCTAGCCGTCTACAGCACGTATGTGACTGCCACGGCTGTCGCAGTGCCCATGAACGCAGCCAGGTAACCATGCTGGGTGGCTCTGCTTCCCGCGGAGGTTGGGAGGAGTCCTGCGGGTGTCGAGGCGAACAGGAGGCCGTTCGTGGGAGCAGCAGCACCTGCCGCCGTCGCGAGCACCATCGAGGTCATCATCGAGGACGGAAGCGTAATGCTGGGGCCAACGGGTCGGATAGAAGTACGTTCGGGCTCGCCTCCCAGCTGAGGTGCAGCCGTTGGTTTGCTTGTGGGAGCTGCATCCCCTGACTGAGAAGTCTCAGAGCCCGAACCAGAGCCAGAATTAGAGGGAGTAGCAGACGGAGCAGCGGAGGGGGAGGCAGAGCTGGGCCCAGCTGGGGTAGCAGAGGGGGTGGCTGGGCTGGAACCAGAATCACCAGAAGCGCTGGGGCTAGATCGATCGGTTTCTGAGCCACCGGAACCACCGCTTCCAGATCCGTTATCTCCAGAACGGTTGCCATCCTTACCATCCCCAGACTGAGAGCCGTTGCCCTTGCCATCGTCCTTGCCACCCTCGGAGCCAGAGCCAGAGCCACTGCCTGAACCGCTGTCTCCACCGTCCTTGCTGTCACCGGCACCGCTGCTAGGAGTGGGCTGCGGCTGTCCATCCGCAGCGGGGATATCCCCTGGGGTCGAATCGGGAGAATCGGACTGGATCGGGTTGAGGGGTACGAGGCCGGGGAGAGTTCCGTTCGAACCCGTCGCCGGCGCGGTCGCAATCGGCACAGGCATGAGGGCCGCGGGTTCGGTGGCAGGAATCTCAGGCAGTCCGGCTGGAGTGCTCGTGTTCGCAGGAACACTCGTGTTGGCGGGAACGAGGAGGACGGGAGTGGCCGGCGTAGCTGGAGCGCTCGTGTTTTTCGGCGGAATAAGAACTGTGGGTAGCGCAGCCGGGGTGCTCGTGTTGGCTGGAACGAGAGCTGTAGGCAACGCAGCTGGTACGCTGGTGTTCAAGGGGATGGCGGCCGACGGGTCAGCGACAATAGTGGACAGCTCCGGAGTCGGGGTGCTGATGTTCTTAGCCGGAAGGAGAATAAGGGGAAGAGAGCCGGGCTGAGTCGTGGCAGGGGCCGTGGGCACGATGGAGATGCGGCTTTCTTCAGTGGTGGTAACTGCCTCGGCGGGCTGAGTAGAAGCAGATTTCGAGATTGCGGGCAACTATAGACTGGATCAGTATTTGCGGTTCCACTCGATTTAGAGCTAGATAAAGTACCTCAACGAGAGGGATTCCCGTCTGGTTGTTGGCTGCCGGGAGGGTTGAGAAGGACTCGGGAGCAGACGAAGACGTCACTGACTCGATCACGGCCGCCGGAGTTGAAGAAGTCGGGGTAGCGTCGGGAAGGTCAGGAAGCGTGTTGCTGTCAGCCTCAGATGCTTCAGGCGTCGCGGGGACCGACTTCTGGCCCTCGGGGGCCGCCGGAGCGCTCGAGATGGGCTGGTCGGTGGGAACCTGTTCTGGGGCCGCGGATGTTGAAGTAGCCGGAGCCGCCTCCTCATCACCGCTACCACCCTTGCCTTTTCCTTTACCCTTTCCCTTGCCGCCAGTAGGAGAAGCCTCAACAGGAGCAGCTTCAGATGGCGTAGCCTCTACGGAAGGCGTAGCAACCTCGGGGGTAGAGGCCTCGGGCGTGGAGACCTCTGCAGGGGCAGAAGCCTCTGCAGAAGCAGTGACCTCCGTGGACGTAAATTCAGCGGAAGTGGTTTCAGCGGCAGTGGTTTCGGCGACGGAGAGCTCGGTGGTGGTGCTCTCGGAGGGCAAAGCACCAGTGGCATCTCCTGCCAAGGCCTGGGTGAGCCGAGCTTCGCAGACGGCGATGCTCAGCAGCAGCGCCAAGGAGTTTGTGAACCGCATATCGTCCCAAGAGTTTCGTTAATAGAAAGAAAAGTCGTAACGTAACGGGTTGGCCAGTTGCAAAGGCCAAGAGCCGAAGAAGGATTAAACGGCCAGCTAGGGCTCGGGTATCAAAGTCGAACGAAAGGAAGGTAAACGAAGGGATGCTTGGAAAAAGCTGGCCTGCAGACGGGTTCAAAGAAAGAAGAAAGTAACCAAAAAAAAAACAAGGTCAACTAGAAGCGAAGACGAACAAGTAAAGAGTGAGAAGAGAACGAAGAAGCGAAGACGGATGGAGAAACCGGGAGAAAGGGAGCAAAAGAGCTATCACCAGAGGCTCAAAATCGGATCGGTGGCTCTCATATGGATCTCGCGTGTAAGTCAACACCCCCCTACAGGGGATGTGGTAGGCGAAGGGGGGCGTCCCCCAGACGTCATACTAAGGTTGGGAAAAAAGCTCGGCAGGGGTGCAGGGGGCGTCTCATCGGCCGACACACGCTACCAGCCCCGGAGCGGCGCGGGCAAGGTCGCACGATGGGGCCAGACTGGGTCGACGGCCCGCCCAGATGGGCAGCTGGTTGCACGGGAAACATTCTTCTCGGAGGAGGGGGGTGGTGCCTGGCCACTCGGAGGCACCCAAAGCGGCCATGGAGCATGCGAAACGCCATCCATCGTGATGGGGCGGCCAGTGGTGCGGAGGGAGGATCTCGCAAGAGGCGAAGCCGGGTTTCGCGATCCCGGCCTGCATCAGCGCTTGCCGTCTTCCATCTGGGCGCCTTCGTCACTAGCCGCTTGGTATTGTAGGCGCATTGCGCAGCATGATGGCCGAGGTGTCGTCGAGAGCTTCTAGAGCTCTCGGCTTAGAGTTGGAATTAAGCTTGTGTCGTCGCAGGGGAATGCACGCAACTTCAGACAACTCGGTGCCCCTATGCAGCATCGGCCGCAGCGTATTTTTCGTCCCATCTCGTTTGATGGCCTGGTAGGATCGTGGAAAAGCCTCTCTCTGAGCGCCGCGAAAATAAAAAGTCGGGATGACAGGGGCAAATGCAAAGCTGCGGCTGAGACGTTGCCCTGGAGCTGATCAAACCTAAACCTCCCGTCCGGAACCAAGCGGGCAGGCGGAGCCATGTTAAGACCTTTGGTGCCGGCCACGCAATCACACTAACGCTCCGCACTGACCGTGCCCTTGTCAACGCAATCCCCTCTGGGGACGAACCGCCCTGTATCACCATTTTCTCCGTGTTTGACGTTGTCGCCAGCGATGGCGTTGTTGGGTCCTCATCCAGTAATGTCCTTGGCCAACACAAGAGTCCGACTCCTTTCCTCAGGTAAAGGTTGAGTTGAGCCATCGATTCTCCGATGGGAAGCGGCTTGGCAGATTGACAGCCGGCTAACGACGTCCTGGGCGATGAGGTCCGAGAATGGTAATTCGAGATCCAACGTTTAATAGTGCTGGATCATCCATATCTTCGTGGCATTTTCTGGCCCGCCTGTGGAGTCGGGGGAATATGACGAGCTTAACGCTGTCTTTCGGCTCAAGGTTCTCTATCCCCTGTCGCGGGCCGTCGTCGCATTTGCAGCCTGTTGTTTTGGTAAGTGGTGAGATCTGTGGTCGCTCTTGGGGTCACGCTGATTGACTGGCCTGGAAGCCGACGGCCAGCCGAGTAGCCAACATGTTTCGTTCGAAAACTACTATCTCCAAGGTGGTCAGAGTTCTTGCCGAAACTGTTTCCAGCCTTTTCAAGCTAGGTACTTACTGTTCTCAACTCAATGTGTTCCATTCATGCCCAAAGCTTAGTTAATTTTCCTCCGTTATATTCGGCCAGAAACTACTATGCTTGTTGTTGTTTATTTTCTGGCACCTTTTAATGTTTGTAAAAGTGCCGATGTAGGTTATTATAAATGTCTCAGTGTTGTCCCTGGTGTTGTTGTCCTTGTTGTCCTTGGTGTATTCACATAGTGCACACAATCAGGGACGAAGGTCGACACTAGACATGAGTGAGGATGGGCACAACCGTTAGAGTCGCTACAGCAGATAGATGGCCTCATCTATACGATCCTCGAGGTTGGCCAAGCGGCCTCGGCCAAATGAGAAGCGCCAGTAGACGAGAGCGACGACACATGGAGGCGGCGATTTATTATCTCGCCTTTTCAAGACATTCAGCCGCAGGACATCGGTAAGCCTCCTTGCCCAGCGGTGCCCAGGCCCTAGGCGGACATGGAAAAAGAACCCGAACAACTCGCCAACGTTCTTACACAGCCGACTCTCGTCATCAAAGTACAGGCTGTGCGAGATGTCTCCATATCACGACAAAACAGAGAAAACGTGCTTAATTGGCCTCGATGCGGCCTTAATCATACCATTCTCCAGTCGCCTACCCGTGTAGTACCTTACAAACCTGATCATAGTAAACAACAAACCCACCAAAGGCCGGCGAGTTGATCGATTCTCGTCGAGCCAATTGCCCGCTGTCTTACATTTACAAGACTCTATTCCTCTGCTTTTCTTTACAGCCTCTCGTGACCAAGGAGGGTTCTAGTTACCCTCCGATTGGTTTCCAGGAGTGTTCGTGTTTGAGATGCCATGGAACGCATCACCAAAGGCCGAATCCTCCATCTCCGCGTTCAAGTCCAATCCGTCACCCAAGGATGCTCCGTAGCTGGCCATCGCATCCCCGGCGGAGTCCAGGTCTCCCAGTGAGCTGAAGCCGCCAGGGGTCTCTCCAGTAGGCGTCCCGGCGGCAGAAGGAGCCTTGGCAGCCGGCTTCGGAGCCTCAGACTCGGCTGGCGCAGTCGCTCCAGCAGCAGCAGGACCAGTTGCCGCGGCCGTGGGATCGGGTGACACGCCCCCCTTAGGCACGACCACCCACTCCCCGCTACCCGTTCCCTGATCAGGGGCGGTGGCAGGTGCTTCCTTGGCGGGTTCAGTGTTGCCCATCGTGACATCCTCTCCAGCGATATGAGCAGGCTGCGCCTCGGGCTCCTCCGGGATGGTGGGGGGAAGTGGCGCTGGCGAGGGTACGTTCGCGTTTGCTGGTGTCCCGGCCGTCGAGTTAAGTGCAGAAAGGTGAGTCTGCGGAGTGGGGAAGTTGTTGACAGGAGTGGATGTGGCAGAGAAGCCGGTGTGCATTTGATCCAGGAGACCGGCCGCAGTACCGCCCATATCGATGTCCGAATCGCCAACCATTACACCACTATGTTGCGAGCCAGCCTGGGACGGCCGTCGCGATGCGGAGCCGCTTGGTTCAGCACCGGCCGCCGCCGCTGGTGGGGACGCTGCCGGCGGAGGGACGGGTGTGGGTTCCTTGACTGGCTCCGGCGCTGGCTCCTGGAAGCCGCCGTCCTGTATCCGATGCACGTTATGAAGTACCTCAATGTGTCGGCCGAGGTTGGCTTCCACCTGAGCCACAATCTCATCCACCTTCTTGTTGTGCTTTTGAGACCACGAGCCGGAACTGTCGTCCGTGTCTGTTGAATGGCCCTCAAGACGCCACAGCTCCGGACCACGCTCTTGAATGGAGTTCTTCACCTCCTTCTCGGCATCCACAAAAATTGAGCTGGCCTTAAGGCTAGCTAAGTTCTTCGTGTGCTCTGCTTTCATTCTCTCCATCTCCGCCTTGGTGGAATCCTCGTGCTCCTGTACTCTCTTCCTGAACTCGTCTGCGAGGCCGGGTTCCAGCCGACCGATGTACGGCTTCTGCGGGACTTCCGTGAGGGCATTGGCACCCTGGGCAGTGAAGATGCCATCGGTAAGAGACGCCAATTCGCCCTTGAGTCCCAGTCCGAGATCAGGGGGGGCAATCTGGCTTAAGCCGTAGGGAGAAGATACGATCTCTTCCATCCATTCATGGTTTTGCTGATACCGGGCAAATGAAATATCTCTTGGGGTGAGATGGTCAAAAAGATCCTTTTCTAATTCTTCGTCGTCGTGCAAAGCCTCTGCGTGAGCGAGGGCTTGTTGATGCTGTGCTTGTGCTTGAGCCTGAGCCTGGGCCTGAGCTTGCGATTGTCGGCCGCGGCGGCCCTGAGGGCCGGATGGAGGGTAGGCCATTTGTTGAGGAACGCGTCGTGATTGGGCCGGCGGATTGTACATCTGAGGTCGCCCGCCATTACGGGGGAACTGGATTGTCGGCCAACTGGCGCGGTCGGAAAGCATGAAATCCTTGCGCGCGATTTGGCCGCACTTCTGGAGGTGGTTGCGAGTTGCCATGATATGCTGCGTCTCTTGAGAAACGGGAATCAGGTTGACGGGAACACGGTCAGGAGGGTCCGAGGGGCCGTAGTGGACCATCCAGAGACTGATATCCGGCTGCGGCGCATTCATCACCCCAGTCTGGGAAGGAACGAGTCGGAACCTGCGTCGCGCATGCATGGCGACCTGCTCGCCGGGGATGAAACCCGACTTGATATAGTGAATCTCCAAAGACTGTGGCGATGGTCAGATAAGGCATCGACAGCGGGACGACGAGGTGCATACCAATCCATTGCCGACGTCCTGTCTGTGGTATTGTTCGGGCCCCCAGATCATGCCATCACTGGCGAAGTTCGTTCCGAGCCTCTTAAGGGGTTGCCATGTGAGATATATCTGGCCATCGCGGGGTCGATCGAGGTAAGTCCAAAAGAATGGGGCCTTGTCTTTCGCGATTTGGGGGGCCGACATCAACCATTTCGTAATTTGGTTCAAGTCGACGCGCGCCTGGTCGGCATAGTGCGTGGCGGAGACTAGATGGGCATGGCTCAGCTATGGAATTGTGAGCGACTGATATCCTTTGCGATAGGGTTGTGGTGCAGCGCAGCTTACCAGCTCCTGATCAATTCCGTCACTGGGGTCCTGGGCCATGGCGGATCGCGATCGCGGGTGATGACTGCGTGTCTAGTTGGTACCGATGCGCAATTGTCAGCGGCGCAGAACGGTCAATCGTGCCATAAAATTGCGACCTGGGCGTGGAAAGAAGTACTCATGCAACAATGTCGATGGATGAATCGCGACGAGTGGGAAGGCTGGGTGCTGGGGTTGATGGATGGATTGGCTTGCAGGTCGGTTCGCGTTCCCCAAATTTCTCGCGACGAGGCTGAGGTGCCTGAGCAGACCCTGGTCGTTCCAAAGCCAATTAAAGCGGTCTCGGTCATGTGGTCCGTGCACAGGACCATTTGTCGCTATCAGACAATTGGGGCATTTCCAAGAGAGGCTTACTCAGCGAAGCACCATCCTCTCCTGTCGTTCAGAGTCATAAACATTTCCCAAGGTACACACGATTCCTCCCAGCAAGGCTGAAACACGATCACGAAAATACACAGTGAATGGAAAGGTCAAAATGGGTGGAATCATTTCATTTCATTTGCCTGGACCTGGAACCATTATACCAGGTATTATATGCCATTTCCTAAAGTCTACTCGTAACCCATCCAAAACCTTTTATGCGTTGTACGTAGAAGCAGAGACGTTGCCTCCACGGCCAGTCCAGTTGACGTGGATGTACTCTCCGGCCGGCCGGGTAGAGGTGGCGCTCTCAGGCTTCATCAAGAAGGTGTGAGCACCGAAGTAGTCACGCTGAGCCTGGAGCAGGTTGGCGGGGAGATCCTTGGTGCGGTAGCCGTCGAACCAGGACAGGGCAGTAGAGAAGGCGGGGGTCGGGATTCCGAGAAGAGCAGCCTTGGCAACGACGTCTCTCCAGCCGGGCTGGGCCTTGTGGATGGCATCCTTGAAGAACTTGTCGAAGAGAAGGTTCTCAAGGTCGGGGTTGTTGCGGTACGCGCTGGTGATGTCCTTGAGGAAGACAGAGCGGATGATGCAGCCACCACGCCACATCAGGGCAATGGAAGGCTTGTTGAGCTTCCAGCCGTACTCCTTAGCAGCCTGAGGAGCTTGTTAGCTTTATCTTAGTCACGGGGGATGGTTGCTACAGACCTCCTGCATGAGCATGAAGCCCTGGGTGTAGGAGACGATCTTGGAGGCGTAGAGGGCCTGCTCAAGGTCGTCGATGAACTGCTCCTTGTTGCCCTCGAACTTGTTGTTGCGGCCGACGTACTCAAGGATAGTCGAAGCCTTGGTACGCTCGTCCTTGAGGGCGGACAAGCTACGGGCAAGGACGGACTCGGCGATCAAAGTAACGGGAATACCGAGATCGAGGGAGTTGACAGCAGTCCACTTGCCAGTACCCTTCTGGCCGGCCTTGTCCAGGATCTTCTCGACAAGGGGAGTGCCATCGTCGTCGTTGTAGTAGAGGATATCGCGGGTGATCTCAATGAGGAAAGAGTCCAAGACACCCTTGTTCCACTTGGTGAAGACGTCGCCAATTTCCTTGGGGGTCATGCCAAGGCCGCGCTTCATGATGTCGTAGGCCTATACAAGGTGTCAGCGTTCGTTCGATGTAGACCAAGGGCTAGAAACACATACCTCGCAAATGAGCTGCATGTCACCGTACTCGATACCGTTGTGGACCATCTTGACGTAGTGGCCCGCTCCTTCATCGCCAACCCAGTCACAACAGGCCTCGCCGTCGCTCTTGGCGGCGATGCTCTGGAAGATGTCCTTGATGAAGGGCCAGGCCTCCTCGTTGCCACCGGGCATCAGAGACGGGCCGTAGCGGGCACCCTCCTCACCACCGGAGACGCCGGAGCCGACGAAACGGATGCCCTTGGACTCACAGTACTTGGTGCGTCTGTTAGTGTCCGGGAAATGACTGTTCCCGCCATCAATTATAATATCACCCTTCTCGAGGAGAGGAATGAGAGTCTCAATGTAGTCATCGACAGCCTTGCCAGCCTGGACAAGGAGCATGACACGGCGGGGACTCTTGAGCTTGGAGACGAACTCCTCGATGGAGTGGGCGCCCACAATGGACTTGCCCTTGGCCTCGTTGGCCAGGAATCGGTCGACCTTGGAAACGGTACGGTTGAAGGCGGCGATGGTGAAGCCATGCTATATAAGACGTCAGTAACCGCCAAGAAGCTCCAAGAGATTGAAGGAGGTTTACATCGGCAGCATTCATAATTAAATTATAGAGTCGCAGAGTCAGCTTCTAGTCCAAATATAGGAGTGTTTGGTGATGTACTTGACCCATGACGGCCAGGCCGATGAGGCCGAGATCAGCGCTGTGATGTGGTTAGCATATGTTGCTGAGTTGTGAAAGTCGGAAGAGTGGGACGGAGGCGGAGCGGGACCTCGGAGCTGGCACAACGCCTGCCACAATGTTGGCCAGACGAGCGCTGCATTGCGGGAATGAGTATGGGATTGAGGCAAGGAGGTGACGCTGATGGCTCGAGACCAATGTCCATTGGCACCTCCCATGAGCCCGCCGTGACCCCAAGTATCACGACACCAAACGCAGGCATGCGCGAATTGGCAGCCATGGTCGTGTCGTGAGCATCGGAGGCCGGAGGCGGGGTGGTGGGGTAATTTGGCTGCAGAGCAAGGGCAGAAGGAAAGGGGAAGACGGAGCTGTAGCTACTTACACTGGTCCAGACATGATGGATGATTGTCGACGAAGGAAGTGTAGGGGTGGTTTTTGGTAGAGGAGAGGTTCGGACGCGCGATTCAACACGATTGCGGGAGCGTCGAGATATTTATCTCTTGGGAATGTGTCAAGAAGGACTAGAGCTGGAGCCTTCGTCGACCTGGGCGAAGTTTGTAGGGGGAGGAGGGTCGACGGAGGGGTAGGATGGGATGTTGGGAGGGGTGGGTGTTTGCATTGGGGCAGGGGCCCCCCATGCCCAGTGCGGTGCGTACTTTGTACTGCATCCACGCAGACGGCGGCCTGCTGCTGGCCGGCTTCAACTTTTTTGGGGGTAGGAATTGGAAAAGAGGGCAGAAAAGCGGGACTCGACCATCGACATGGCGGCGTCTGCTTTGACGGACAAGAGCTTGCTGAGACTGATTGGCTTTGTCGGCCCTGGCGGAGCTTACTCATGGGCTCGCAGCCAGGTACTCTCTAGGTATCTTTCACGCATTTCCAGCACTTCCGTCCAGAAAAGAGAGGGACGCATACATCACCGTCAGTCCCTCTGCCCCATCAAGGCCCTCCGGTGCCGACGCCAATTGGGCGGTTTGTCATGGAGGGGCAGTTATGACGATGCTGTGTGCTACCTCATGTTTCTCGCGGCTTCGCTGTCTCTGAGCTCCCCGATGGCCTCGTTTGGCAGCTTTGTCCAAACCTCCATCAAGCTACTTTGGCATAAGAAAAGTTTGACAAGAGGAAAAGGACGGATAGCAGCAGCATTAAGCAAAGCTCTGACTAGCTGTGCTGCAAGCAAAGAGGTACCAACTTGGACTTTGTTGCTCAGCATTGCGTACAAGAGCTACCACAGTGTGACCAGCACCCGGCCCGCGCGGCGGATGGCGGCCCAGCAACGACCACCATGCTTGCTCCACGCTGATGGTGTTTTAGTCAAGCAGAGGCGCGCCAGCCTGACGACGAGCGTCCTTGACTCCTGCAAAAAGGCCTCTTCTGGATCCGTCCAGTTGTGGTCCGATTCGGCGATAGGCACCCTTTCCCATTGGCCGCCGCCAGTTTCTGCCTCACACTCTGCGCGTTCCAGGGAGATGTGCGACTCCGGTATTCAAACTTGATGCGTCAGACCCTGTCTGACGTTTCGTAACCCACGCCTGCGGAGGAATCACTCTGCGCTCGGTCTAACTTCGCGCGGGGGTCTCCTGCTAATCGGCTGCCCCGTCCGCAGCCTGCACTGCCTACCTTATTTTGCGTAGGAACGCGGCGAGGTATTATCACGCTCTCACGGAGCTCCGGTCTTCGCTCACTCGCTTCGTTCAGTCTTGGGCCGTTCCTAGGCGGGGCCCAAATGGAAGGGTAAACTTGGCTTATTTGCTCGAGTTATTCCTCGAGCTGAGCGAGAAGCGGCAGCTCCCCTGCACGAACCAGCATGTGCCTCATGCCCCGGACTGAATTTGAGGAATTCCGTTTCCTCGGCATGGAAAACCCCCTTCCATGCTCCGGGCCGTTCCAGCAAAGCACAGCTTCCAGAAGCTCCCGACATGGACCCTTGAAAACAGCATTGTTCTTCGCTGTCAACCGAAAATACGCGCTCTCGGCGTGATGCGTCTGGACTCGGAGGGAATGCCGCAAACGCAGCCTTACCAGACAACCTCTCCTTGCTTGAGGACAGGGACCGCGGCGAAGCGGTGCCGCATGCGTACGCATGCGCCTCGCGTTTACCATCCCTAGCTGGGGTCCTTCGGACAGCGGGTGGCTGGCCTTGCCCAGCGCATTGCGACAAATCATCATGCGCTTCAATCGTGTGCAGAGCAAGTCGGTCCCAACCAAACCGAAGCTGGCCGCCAAACGCCCCTCCAACTCCTCCAGTTGGACAGCTTGGCCGAAGCAGCGATCAATCAATCAATCGGGTTCGTTGGGGGCCCCACGCGTCTCTCAGCGGAAAGGGGACAGAAAATATCGCACCTCCATCCCCCGACGTACCTCAAGGTGTGGATGGAGGCAGAAGCACGGTAAATCCGTCCTGGCTGCTGGCAGCTGCTCACAAATCGCCATGGGCCGTGGACCGTGACATAGGAAACGAGGGGCAACCTCCGGGTGGGGATGGTAAACACCTAACACCGTACTTGTACACCACCGCCGCCTTCGGGCCTTGGGTCGGTCGAACTTGCACAATCCGGAGACGTCGGTTGAGAACTCCGCTAGAGCTTCGCTGGAAACCCACGCGCATTATTGATTGGCATGGGCCTGACCGAGGGAGTCTCAGCGACTTCTTGGGAGCCGGCACCGGGCCCAAGGAATGGAATGCGCCATAATTGCACTAACAATTATCCGCCATGTCCGTCTGATAGTTTTCAACGGATAAAGTGCATCTGATGCAGGAACAGGATGAGGGGGATTCGGGTGGTGACAAAACCATCCGAGCGGAACGTTACCACATGGTTGACTCGGCCCAAGATGGAAATTCCGTCTTGTATTTCCGCTGACGAATGGGGACTTGGCGGTACGGAGCGACTTCGGTATATGGATTATATAAGCTAACAAAAGGCGGCAGTTGAGGCCCGGGTTCCACAGTAGGAGAAATGAACCACCGCCTTGCCCAAAATAAACAAGCCACAACCAACACGTGACACGTCAGTCAGAAAGCTTGGCCTCAGCCACACATTCCAAGGCTTTCACCGAGGCTGCAACAACATCGTCACATTTTCTCCAACATCACCAACAAATAAGACCTTTGCCATTTTGCGCCAGCCCCGACAAACCCGCCACTCATCAATCGTCGGCTACAGCAAAAACAAGCTAAAGGGAAATTTCTTTGAGCAGGAATCTCCAGGCTCAGAGGTACGTTGCCACAAGCAATCTTAGGCACAATCTTGGCCGCGCAAAAAAAAAAACCGCAGTCGTTCATCATGGCCTACCCGCCCCCTCCAGGTATCTCAAACGGCTCCTCCAGCAACACATCATCCCACCCATCCCTGCCCGCGCGGCCGCCCCCCTCAAAGGCATCCGGCGGCTTCAAGCCCGCCTTCAAACCCGCCTTCGGATCGGGCGCAGCGTCCTCCGCAGCACCCGCCTACTCGAGCGCCCCGAGCTACTCCAGCGCGCCCGCCGCCGCCGCCAACTATGGCCCGTCCTACCCGTCATATCCGCAGCAACATGGCTCACCCGCCGTAGGCGGCCAGGGCCCCTACCAGGCACCCCCGTCATATCACCAGCAATACCCGCAGGCCGGCGCCGCCGCCGGTGGCTACGGACACTCGAGCGCCTACAGCGCCGCCCCATCGACCGCGTCCTACTCTGCCGCGCCGCAGATCCGCAACCCTTTTCCCATTCCCGGGGCTGCCGGCTCCGACTACGACCCAGACATGGCGATGCAGATCGCTCAGTGGCAGAGTGCCTACGTTAGTAAGGATACGAACTCTAGAGAAGCAGCAGCAGCAGCGACCGGCGGCTCGGGCAGTGGCACCCCTGCCACCACGGCGTCAGGAACCCCCGGCGCTGGCGCAGACGTGCTCGACCCCGCCGCAGCGGCGGCCGCGGCGAACGTCGCCCCGAAGGAGCGCAAGAAGACAGTAGTGCGCGAGGGCGGTGGCAAGAAGTGGACCGACGACACGCTCGCCGAATGGGACCCGAGCCACCTGCGCCTCTTCGTCGGTAACCTGGCCGGCGAGGTCACGGACGATTCGCTCCTCAAGGCCTTCTCGCGGTGGAAGTCCGTGCAGAAGTCCCGCGTCATCCGCGACAAGCGCACCGCAAAGTCCAAGGGCTACGGCTTTGTCTCCTTCAGCGACGCCGATGACTTCTTCCAGGCCGCCAAGGAAATGAACGGCAAGTACATCCAGAGCCACCCTGTCGTCGTCCGCAAGGCGAACACGGAGATCAAGGTCACCAACGTCAAGGAAAACAACCACAACCACCGCAACAAGAAGAACAAGAAGTACTCGGGCAGCGGAGGCGGCGGTGGTTCAAACAAGCATGCCGAGGCCGGCGGATACGAGCCCCACCTCGGCCCCGTCCACCACCATGGCGTCACTAAGCCGGGCCAGAAGACCAAGAACGGCCTGAAGCTCCTCGGCTGATTCTATCTTTGGCTAGACTCTTTTCTCGAACAGCGGCGCAGACCTGTATTAGTTTCTTTGAGCATGAAAGCGGCGTTGGGAGTTTGAGGCAGAAAGCATACCCGTGTTAAGCATGCATCGGCATTACACAAATAGAAGCAAGGTCTTGAACAAATCTGCTCTGTGGTGATTTCTGTCACAGTTGGCTGTCCAAGAAGAGTTGACCCTAGGGGTAGACCACGTTCTGTTGTGATGTCATTCCTGCTTGTGATGTCCATGCTTACCACAAACTCAAGACGTTTTGCTTAGTATAATAGACTTGGGTCGGTTGATCATAGACGTGGCTTCCACGCATTGAGCAGAAGCAAGATTCTCGGTGTGGTATTCAACAAACTTGTTTCATGAAGCTCATGATTGTGCTCTCCGCGTGTCTAACCTCTCGGGTATTACACTAAAACGGGTGATTCAGATCCAGCAGCCTGGTCTCTGTCCCCTTTCCCCTCTCTGTTCTACTGCCACTCCCACTTATGGTATATCCACCCCGTTATGCAGCTTTCTCTTTCTCTGGCCGTCCTAATTCCCTTGGGGGTTCCTTGAAACGATGAACCCAATACCAACATGTCGGTGGGAGAAACACTCCAACCGGATAAGTCCGCTCAAAACTCCTTGCCTGCCTGCCCATTCCCGTTTATCTGCCTGCCAGTCGGTCAGATATGCATACGTCCACATGTACAGTTTGTTCTTTTTTTTTTACCCGAATATACAAAAGAGAAGAACCGCGTATCGATGCGCAGGCCTAATTGTCGCGGTGGGCCTGGGCCGTCCTCGACTCTTGCGCTGTATGTTGCGGGTTGGGCAGGATGTCGCCGTCCGCGGTCACGAGGTTGTCCTCAAAGTCGGTGCTGTTCCGCAGCAGGCCCGTCTCCTCGCCACCCTCATCGTTCTCGCTGCCGCTGCTCGACGAGTTCTCGGCCTCTAGGTGGCCGCGGTGAACCTCCTTCTGAGCGTCTTCGCGCATTTTGACAATCTTGATGTAGTTGTACGCGACAATGGCGCCCATGGTAGTGATGAGACCGATGAAGTTGACGGGAGTCAGGCGGTCGTCGAAGACGAGGGCCGCGGCGGTGATGGTGACGACCTCCTTGAAGATACCAGCGATCGAAAGTGTGACAACCGAAGTGCGCTGCAGCAGAGCGAACTCAGACGCGGTCATGAGGAAGGCGATGCATCCGGGAAAGAGGAGGAACAAAGGAGTCGTGACGGCGCCCCACTCGTTCACAAGGACCTTTAAGCCCTCAATAAGGGCGGGAAAGCCCTCGACGGGGATGGCGATTACGATCAAAGTGAGAAACATGACCGGCGCCAGGAAAAAGATGCTCGAAAAAGGGTTCGAGGTGGCCGGGTTGCGAAGAAGCAAGATCTGGGTCAAGCCCCAGCGGAATCCAGAAAAGAAAGCGGCAGAGATGACGAGGATGAAGCCGCCAACGCTGAATTCGACTTCTCCAGAAACCATGAGAACGACACCGAGTGTCATGGTCGCAATAATGGCAACGAGACGCCATGTCGGCTTCTCGAGTCTAAATAGGAAGGCGAACATTAATACAAAGGCAAGGGAAGATGATTTACACATGGCTGGAGCATTGTTAGCGACTGGAGAATCGTCTGGAGGGTTGATATCAGACACTTACTGTAAAATGTGAGGGTAATAAACTTGAGCGAAGTGTTTCCAAGTCCGATATCGAGACCGGTCGCCGCGCCGCAAGGCCCAATGCGCGTCAGATAGAACATCTTCGTCATCAGGGGCCTCTCGGGCTCGGCTTCGTGTCGTGAGCGGCCCGCATCTGAATTGCGCACCGCATTCGACGGACGTAGGGAGGGTATTAAGAATAAAACTAATGATGCCAGAGCGAATTGCACCAGCATATGGCATGCGGTCGTGAAAAGGGGGAAGGAAAAGTTGAGACGGTCCTTGTCGAACATCCATTTGTTATACTGCAGGTATTGGGCGTCAGCTTGCGATTATGCTGACGGGAACGACGTCGGGGAACGGGAGTTGTGCTTACCAGCGAGATGCTGAGGGAAAACAAATACCACAGCAAGATTAAAACGATATTGACCATGGACCTTTTGACGACGTTTTGGTCCGCTTCCTTTTTCTCCTCGTCAGTGATCTCTCCCCGTGCAATCCTCTGATCTAATCTCGTGTTGCGCCTCTTCTTGTGCTTCTTCCTCTTCTTGTCCTTCTTCGTCAGACCCGTCTCCTCATCGTCGTGGAGATCCTCGTCGGAGAAGCTGTCGTCGTCCTGGTCTTTCGAGGCGGACGGCGTGGGCCCGAGGTCCTCTTCTGAAATCTTGGGCTCTTCGAGCATGTTCCCCTGGTTCCGCGCTGAGCTCCTGTCGTGGTGGTTGCTGGAGCCGGCGTTCTGCATCAGACTGCTCCGGCGCCGGCGGTGACCGGCCCCTTTCATGGGCTCCATCTCGATTTCTTCGTCGTAGACGGGAGAGCGTTGGCGGGAGTGAGGAGGATTGACGGAAGAATATGGAGAGCCCAGGCGCGGAGATGCGTGGGCGTGATCAGCGGCGACGTGGTCTCGTGGCCGGGGGGCATCCGAGTTCTCGGTGGTGGTCGCGTGTCCGGGCGAGGGAGCGGATGGTGGTGGTAGCAGCAGAGGCGATGGACTCAGGAGGCGGCGATTGGGGGACTGTTCTGGTTGATGGTGTTCGTGGGACGGGGGGAGGGCGTCGTGGTGCTCAATGGGGTCAGGGGAGGATGATATGGCACTGGGAGCAGACGAGCGACTGGGATCGGGAGGCAGCACATGCACGAGGGATGAGGATTCAGAGGAGGAGGTGGACATGATTAAATCTGGATTCCACCAAGCAGTTCATAGGATGGGCTGGCTGGGCTGGGCTGCTCTGCTGGGGCTGGCGAGCATATGGCAAATGCAACGCAGTGGATGGGTCGGAACGAGGAGCTGGGCGCAGTCATTTGCTGTCCGGGCTGGGCTGGGCTTGGAGCGGTGCTTGGATTTGCTTTGGTCTGGTGCTAGGCTGGGCCTTGGGCCCAGGACGAGAAGGTCACGGTGGTGCGGATCATTTCTCCAGCCAAGTGTCGCGCCCACACCCGCCCGATAGGTGGGCTGGGGGCCAGAGGGGGGAGCCTCCCGGTGCCACCCTGGGGAGGGGGAGCGAGGGGGAGGTTGACCTTTCTCAGTCAGGTACCTAGGTACACAGGACACCTTCTGCGTAGTAAGCCCAGTGATGTTGTCAGCCACTGCTTGCTTCCTGGTTCTGTGTCTCGCCGCTCAGCAATGGAAGTCGCTGTAGCCCAGCCCAGCCATGGGCCACTTCAGAGGGCAAGTACTGCGTACCATAAGGCGGTAAGGCGGTCGCTTCAGGTACCTTACCTTACCGCCAATTACCGCCTGCCTGCCTCCGAGAAGTGTCCAATGCCTCTGCCTGTTGCTCCCAAGATTAAATGTGGAGAGCAGCTTAGCGCGCCTCGTGGTGGAGACGGCTCGTGGATTGCTGCAGCAGGACTGGACTCGCTTCCAGCGGCGGTCAGGGTCCCCTTCAGGGATGGCCTTTCACGAGCCTCCCTGTGACATGCCAACTCACAGCGATGGGCAGCGCTGATTGCCTTTTTGCCAAGGGGACGGGAGGGGAGGAGGCGAATGCGATGGGGGGGATGCACGAGCGACACCGCGACTTTCTTATGCAGGGCCCGTCAGGTACCGCGCAGCACCAAGCTCCAGCACCAACACCACCCACAGCACCACCCGCGGTGCTTCCGGGCACCCATCGGCCAGTAGGATGCTGCTGCCCGGTGCCAGTGGCCAGTTTATGCCGCCTTTCCTGGCTGTTAGTGCCATCCCACCTCGGGAGCGATGAGGATCATGGGCCACCTGGATCGCGTTGGAAGAACAGACAGAAGGAAAGATTGGGGCTTTCCCTTGCGTGCCTAGCTGGGCCAGCAGATCTGGGTCCTCTCGTGCTTGACACATCGATACCTAACGGCAACCCGTTCGTACGACGGTCGCATTGCGGCAATATCAACTCCAGAAGGATACGCGTTCTCTTGAGTCACCACGTCAGGTCCCCGTTCGCAGCTGGGCAACTGCCCACGGAGGCGCGCACTATTCCCCTCCGGGCTGTTGACGTTTATGCTTGCTTTCCCCGCGGACGTCACCACGCTACCTTAGCTACGCAGTTACGCAGTACGGATACCCAGCTAATTACACCGGCTCCCCTTTTTCCTTCCCCTTCTCCTGACTCCTGACTCCTGACTTTGAGGCTGGGTCGGCCGGCACCTGAGATTGCCTGGCCAAACTGGCCTCATGGTAATTACCTCTAGGCGAAGTGAGCGAGCGAAAATACGCAGTACTATGCTATGCCCTGCCAAACGGGCTGGTTGAGCTGGGCTCCCTCCCCCTTGAGCTCCGTCCGGCTCGATAGATCTACAGGAAGCAGATTCAGGATTGGCTCGGGGCATGAGACCGGAGGGTCGTCTGAAGACAAGAGGTGTCTCCCGAGTTTCACAGGCCGACCCGCAGCCGTTCGTCCTAGTCCGCCACAAAAGCGAAATGCAACCTACCTCCATTTAAGCTTGGTCCAGCCGTCTCTCACGTTCAGAGTCACAGGTTCCTCCGCTGCGCGGGGGCCTGATTAATTGAACCTTACCGCAACTCAGTGCACCCACACCGCACCGCACCGCACCTGCTCCCTACCTAGTACCTTAGGCTCAGTACTCCGCACCTAAAGTAACCTACCTACCTATGCACTATGGCAGCCGCTACCAACCAGTACCACCTTACGTGGTACTGCACTGCACCGCACCGCACCTGCGGGTTCGGCTAAGTTACTGGCCATGTGGTTAAGGCCAGCTGCCAATGTGGGAAGGGCAAGTGCTCGGGTGACCAGCTGCCCAAGCATCTCTCTCTCCACTCACACTTTGCACGCCGCGGCACGCTGGTTGAACTGCCAAACTTCCCGGCCCCAACCAGATTCATCGTGTTCCGACCCGGATTCTCGGGCGGTGCCGCGACCCGCTGCCGAGAGACCAGAAAACGCCCAGCATCCGATTTTTTGACTGTTTGGAAAAAGACAAATTCTAATAAGCTGCTTGCTGGCTGACAAGATCTGCCGCACTCTAAACCGCCGTTGCATTGTTCTTGTTTCTGGGCCCCGTTTCTTCCGAGACCACCCTCTCCCTTAGCACCCGCCATTAAGCACATTCTACACACCTCTTGCCTCGGGCCGTTTCCTCTAGAGAGAACCCGTTTCCCAGGTTCCCGTCTTCACGTGTAGGGAGTAAGCTTACATAGTATGCCAATGGCTGCTTGCCTTAGACCAAGCGCTATTCACGCAGACAACGGGGTTGGAAGCGCTTGAGTCCGGTGGCTTTAAATCGGAACTATTGACCGACAGCTCCAGCATTGGCCTCGATCTCTCTGCCAACCTCCCCAGACTTTAAGGAAGGCTCGGCAGCTTGGTCTCGAGCCTGTTGGATTTGTCTCTTGTCTTACCCAGCCCACCATCTTTCTCAGCAATCTTCCCGCTTCACCTCTTTTTGTGTGAGACAGCAGCTTCACTGTTCTGGGTCACCCGCCACACGCCCTTTTTTTTCTTATTCCTCCCGCCTCCCGTGCTGGACTTGTACGGAGTACCCCAGCGCTGTTGTCTCGAATACAGGAGTTTGGGGCAGCGGGGTGAGGATTGCCCAGACGTCATGATGTCAGGTGCCGTCATCCAGCTCTAGCCTAGCTGCGTAGTGAGAGTGTAACTCGGATTCTTCGCTGCTCCATCTCTCACGACTCAGGTGAGCGAGACCGCGGTGGATGCCCGGGAGGAGAAAAACCACAAGGTCCACGTTGAGGGAAAAACAGCAAGCAGACGACAGACGTCGGTGTCGGTGCTATTTGCAGACCTGTCTGAGCTCAAGCAGGGAAGCTCTGTGCCGCCCGGCTCTGGCGCAGATCTGACAGCTTCCGTCGAAGCAGCTCCCCAAGTAGGTAGCAGCAGCCTCGACTTGATACACCTATCTGCATGTCGATTTGCTCCGCGGCGCCATCTGTTCACCACCTACCAACCCGTTCTGTCAGCTTTGAAGGCGGGATTTCGGTGAAAGTCAATCAGCCCGCAGCTGTTGCTCATCAGACGGGTATCAGGATGTGCAGCTTGGGAGATGAAGACCAAGTGCCATTCGCTCGCTGCCAAACCATGGCCTACGTCTTAGTAGACGTTGACTTGGGGGCCATCGTGACAAAGCAGATCGATAGGATTGGTGCCTTTGGTCCTCCTCCTTCTCTGTGTAATCGTGCCAGCGCAGATCGTAGCTTCTCCTCTTTCAGTAAGCATCCCGTTCTCAGTTCGCCGGAGTTTACCTTGCCTTTGAGCCTAAAGCTTGACCTAACCACCCTCGCCTCCTTGTCTGGAAGCAGAGAGAGAGGTATCCGAATCGCAGCCTCAATCATAGAGGGTGGTCCTTGAGAACTCTGAGATTGTCTCTTTTCTTCCTTTCTTTTTCTCTGCAGGCAACGGACGTCTTGATTTATACCTGAAATTCCCTGCGCCATCCCGACGCCCCGGAAGCCGACGTCATGGCTCAGAAGCGTTCGACAAGACATTCCGCGGGCAGCCACGCCGGCTATCTTCCCATCGAAGACTACGGCATGATCGGCAATATGCATACGTGTGCCCTCGTTGGAATGAATGGTTCGGTCGACTTCATGTGTTGGTATGAGACAATCCTCACTTTTTGGGACCCGGCTTGGCACTCACTTACACGCCCCTGCTGTTGTCCCCTTCGCTGCTCCCACCAGTGAAATTCGCCTCGGCGGTGAAAACTCGGGGTTCTCGTGACTTAATGATGCTCAAGTGAGATGAGCTGTCGAATAACCTCAAATCCGTACTACTCGGGTCTTCATACTGCTGCAATAGTTCCCATGGCAGACATCATGAATCAAACTTCTGATCCGTGTTTTCAGGCCAGACTTTGACTCGCCAAGCGTCTTTTGTTGACTCCTCGACAAGTATAAGGGAGGTTTCTTCAGCATCTCCCCTTCATCTGAGACCTGTACTACAAAGTGAGTATACTCACCCACCAGCTCTGGCTGTGATGCTGACCATCGTGAAGACAGCAATATCTGCCATCGTCCAACATCCCGCAGACGCGGTACATCCACGATGACGGAGTCGTCGATCTTGTGGACTTCTTCCCGCGCCCGAAGACGGCCACCGTATTGTCTAAGATTAGCCGTCAAAGCGCGTTCCGCGAGACCATCAAGATCCAGGAGGAACTGAAGAAATGGCTCGTCCGTCGGGTCGAGTGCATCCGCGGACGCCTAGAGATGGGTAAGCGGCCATTCTTCTCACTTACACCTCCTACCCCCTCACAGACTCACAACACCAGACATTGAACTTTTCCCGGCGTTCCAATACGCGACCGAGCCGCACGTCACCACCATCCTCTCGCCAGACCATACTGCAGGCAGCACCAGCAAGGCCGTTGGCGCGAGGTAGTCAGCCGCAGCCTCATGCTGCTCAAGATGATGACGTACGAGCCGACTGGCGCCATCATCGCTGCGCCGACCTTTTCCATCCCCGAGGATATTGGGGGAGTTCGGTAAGCATTCCTCCTACCCCCTTTTTGTGCCTCTTTCTCCGACTGTACGCCTTCAAACTCATCATATACGGCTAGCAACTGGGACTACCGCTTCTCCTGGGTCCGCGACTCGAGCTTCACCATCTACATCCTCCTTCGACTGGGCTTCTCCGCCGAGGCCGACGCTTACATGGACTTCATTAGCGAGCGCTTCGTCAAGTCCCGTGGCCCCGGCGGTGAGCTGCCCATCATGTTCACAATCCGCGGCGAGACCGAGATCCCCGAGGTCGAGCTGTCGCACCTCGAGGGTTACCGCGGCAGCAGGCCAGTACGGGTTGGCAACGGCGCCGCCTTTCACCAGCAGTTCGACATTTACGGCGAGCTGATGGACGCCATATACCTGTACAATAAGTACGGCAAGCCCATCGGCTGGGATCAGTGGTGTTCGGTCAGGGAGATGCTGGGTGAGTCTGCCCCCTTTTCAGTGACCGCCCTAGAACGTTGTGCTAATCAGAACCCATAGACTTTGTCCTCACAATCACGGACAGTGAGCTCTCCTGCTCGTCACTAGATACGTGTGACGTGACTGACAAGGCAGAACCCGACATGTCCATCTGGGAGGTCCGCAACAACAAGCAAAATTTCACCTACTCCAAGGTCATGCTCTGGGTCGCCTTTGACCGCGGCCTCTGATTTCCCCCTACACAGTCACTGCCCCTCTTTCAAAAACTGGGTAGAAGCTGACAATGCTGTGTGCCAGGTTATAACAAGGAGATGAAGTGCTTCGTCCAGAGCTACGAGAACACCACCATGCTCGACTCCTCCATTCTCATCGCCCCGCTCGTCTTCTTCATTGCCCCCAACGACCCGCGCTTTCTCAACACCATGGACCGCATTCTCCTGCCGCCCGAGAAGGGCGGTCTGACAAGCACGGGTCTCGTCTATCGCTACGATACGGAGCTTTCAGAGGATGGTGAGTTGCCATCTGGCCCTTTTGTCTTTCAAATCCCTATTCCTGTATTTTCCTCATTTTTGTTTTCTTCCCTCAAGTTTCCACCGATCAGAATAGACTTGCCGAGGCCACATGTATCTTGATTCATACTAAAAGAAAGGGGCTACATAAGTACCCAAATACTAATCGCTTCCCAGGCGTCGGCGGACGAGAGGGCGCTTTCAGCATGTGCACCTTCTGGCTGGTCGAGGCCATGACGCGCGCCTCCGTCTACGAGTCGCGCTACCTCGTCCACGCCGTCAACCTCTTCGAGAACATGCTTGGCTTCTCCAACCACCTGTCTATGTTCTCCGAGGAGATCGCCCGCAGCGGCGAGCAGCTCGGCAACACCCCCCAGGCCTTCAGCCACCTGGCCCTCATCAGCGCCGCCTTCAACCTCGACCGTGTCACTGAGTTTGCGAGGTGAACAGTCATGTCGTCCCTTTTCTCAGAGGGCGTGCGTGTATACGGTCAGAGGGAGAGGGAGTCAGCACACGACGGGACGGGGAGTATCGTATTGGGAAGGGGCAGTTTTTGAGGCGTATTGTATTAGCATAGTCATAGTTCCTATGCGTTGTTGCTCCAGCAGAGCAAAATATACCGGCACAGCCATGAATAAAAAAAAGTATATGCTCATCGGGGCCGTACCCGGAGTATCCTATTCTCATGCCAACCGACCCCCTCAACGACATGCTTTTCGCTTTAGTCTCCCCGTCCAGTAAAATCACGAACCTCCCACCCGGAAAACGCCGCGCTATGCCCCGTGTAGTAATTCACTCCTTGCCATCATCCGACCGTCCCAGCGTGGTCGAGCTTGCCGCACTCGATGACCCTCGCCGCCGCCGGCGCGTCTTCTACGACAGGTCCATGCTATCCCGGTCCTCGCCCAGCCGGTCCCCGACAGAGCTGAGGCCGGAGCTCGGCGGCCGCGATTCCTCCTTGATCCGCGGCGAAGTAGCCGAGAACGAGCCCGCTGTCGACGGCCCGCGCATCTTGGCTCGCCACGTGTGGATGCTCGGCAGGTCGCCGCCCTCCACCTGCACCTCGCCCACGTCGTTGCCCTTGCCGAGTATCGTACCGTGGTATTTGGAGTCCTCGCCGGTCTTACTGTGCTTCTTTTTGAGGACTGTTGGTCATGTCAGCTTCACGTTATCCTGGGATTTTGCTTAGGTGCGAGACACTGCAGAGCCAAATCGCTTGAGTGGATGGGGTATGCAATGTGGGCAAGAAACTCACCGTTCAGGTAGTCGCCGAGCTCAAGCTCACCATCACCCACCGCCGCCTCGCGGATGGCCTTATTCCTCGGCCCGCTGAACCACTTAATGAACTCTTCCACGCCGCGGATATCCTCCACCTTCTCCCGCAGCTTTTCGGCAAGAACCACCGTCGTCGCAGCCGCCGGTGCGTTCGTCATCGCAAGGTCGCCGTCGGTACCAACAGCTGCACCATCGACACCATTCTCTCCGGCCCCTGCTCCACCGTCCACGATGTTGTCCAGGATCTCACCCAATATGGTGCCCCTCCCTTCTGCGCTCACGTCGTCCGGCGGCACCGCGCCCAGCTCCTGCAACGCCATGCGCACGTCCATGATGCCAGGCGCGTCGCCCTCCGGGTTGTTATCCGCAGCGTGGCGTGCCGTCGCCTGGCACAGCGCGAGCATGTACCGCGCTGCTAGCTCCGTCATCGTATCGAGAACCACTGGCCGCGTGGCATGGTAGCCCGTCGCGCGGAGAATCTGGAGGACCGCGGGGCGGAGGAGGGCGTGAAAGAGGAGCGGCGGGGGCGTCATCGTGTGCGAGTGTATTCGAGTGTATTCGTGTGCGTATATGTGTTTGCTAAATTCGGGATATTTTGTTCTTGGATATGGTATATCGAATGTCTGTTTCCCTGCGTGAATCCCCCGAGGGTAAAGAGAGACACCGGTTCAAGAGGAAATCGCGAGTGCTGTGGCAGGGCGTGGAGGTGCGATTCCGTCCGTCACCATCGATTCTGTAGCCTTGTTGGAGAGCTTCGCATGATGCTGCGGCGCGTGTATTTCGAGTCGCAAGATGAACTATATGAGCTAACACCAGGTTTAGTTCCCTAATTCGCGTTAATCGCGTGGAATCGAGTGCTTGTTCGTCTGGGCTGCGAAGTCGAAGCAGGTGCCTGTTGCGAAATTTCAGCCTTGTTGGGATGGAGCTCGGACCACTGCTGCGCGAGAGAAGAAGCTCCTGCGGAGTGCTGGAACGACAGTGTGAACACTGTATTTATACCACTGCCCACAACTACCGGCAAGCACGAACCTAGCTGACCTGTCACTCTTTCTCGGATGTTTATAGAGTTATCAAGGTTTTGACATTCAACTTTTACAGATTCTCTCCGTGAGATGCCTTTTGACCAAACTCGTCACCTCTCCGACCATGGCAACATAATTATCTTATCCAATGCCTTTTCCAAAAGTCACACGGCCAACTGTCCGCTGATCAAACTCACTATGCCGCGCCTTATTCCTTATTTCTGCCTGACACTCAGGTCCTCGGACTTGTCGAGGCCTGTGTACTTGTTGATCCAGCCCAGCACCTCCCGATGCCACACCAACGAGTTCTCTGGCTTCAAGACCCACTGCCGCAAAGTTAGCCTGGAACGACCTCTGCCTAGGTTCGGCACTTACATGGTTCTCGTCGGGGAACATCAGCAAGCGGCTGGGCACCCCGCGGGCCTGCAGCACGTTGAACATTGCCAGACCCTCCGAGATAGGCAATCTGTAGTCCAGCTCGTTGTGGATGACCAGCTGAGGAGTTGACCACTGATCAAGGTGGCGGGCGGGGTCCCACTTCTCGTAACCCTCACGGTTCTCCCAGAGCAAGCCTCCGAAGTCATGCAAGGGGAAGAAGAGCTCTTCGGTGGACCATTGATTGAGCGTCGAGAATACGCCATCGTGGCACACCAGCGCCTTGAACTTTCGTCCCAGCTCGTGGCCCTGAATCCAATCTGTTGATTGTTAGCGCCGTCAGCCACCGCCCAATCCTGCAGCCAACTCACTAATCATGTAGCCTCCGTAAGAAGCACCCAGAGCAACGGCGTTCTTGGAGTCGATGTATGAGATGTTCTTCTCAATATGGTCAAAGCACTTGACCAAGTCAACGTATGGCCGGCCACCCCACTCGTTCTTGATGTTGTCGGTGTGCTGCTGTCCGTAGCCTGTGCTGCCCGTCGGGTTGGGCATAACCGCGACGTAGCCCTGCTCCGCGAAAATTGCAGGATTCCACCGAGTGCTCCAGCTATCCATCCACGCCGCCTGCGGTCCTCCATGGATGAGGAAAGCAAGAGGGTACTTCTTCTTTTCGTCAAAGTTCGAAGGCTTCACCACGAGAGCATGGACGTCGTAACCCTCGGCGCCCTTGAACCAGAATTCGTCGCATTGGGACCGGGATAGGCCAAACGACTTGCCGTGCTTCGAGCTCGACGAAACAAGGTCTGCCTTCTTGCTCTCCGGGTCCAAGACGGAGTAAGCCGAGTTCTCGACAGCGGATGACGTGCTGATGAAGAGCTTGTTGCCGTCGTCTCCAAGCAGCTTCGCCTCAACCACGGAGCCCTCCCCATAGATGGCTGCGGGCAGGTCTTTCGCCTTGTGCGGTGTTGAGGGCAGCTTCCAGAGTTTCGCCCGGCCGTTCTCCTCCGCCGAGACGAAAAGTTCTGAATCGTCCTTGCTCCAAGTGATCCATTCCGGACGCGTGTCCCATCCACCAACGCCGTCTTCCGTCTCATAGAACTCCTGCACACTCGCCAAGTCAAAGATGTCTGGGATGAGCATCAATCTCGGCTTGTCCGACTCGTACTGGTCGCTCTTCATCCTAGTGAATGCAACCTGCTTTCCGTCCCTGGAGAATACTGGCGAGGCGGAGTAGCCGCGCAGCTTGCTTGTCTTGATAACCTGAGGCGCAGGCGGCTTGTCCTCCTTGAAGGACTTCAACGGGATATAGTAGAGGTCCGTCTTCGTGTACATGGCGGGGGAGATTTCTGGGTCGCGCGCAACAAAGACGAGGCCATTCTTGCTAATGTCAAAGTCTCCTGAGCCACCAAAAGGTGGCACAGGGGACTGGAGTTTTGTGCCATCGAGGGCATTGACCAGGCCGGGGTCTTCCAGCTTGTACGACTTGCCATCCTTCTTCAGAAGGCCGTACCAGATGGAGTTTTTGTTCTCACTGACCCACGCATCCCAATGCCTGACAAATAAGCTCGAGTACACCTTTCCGGTCGTGTGCGATTTCTTTTCAGCCGCCGGGTTGTACATGGCGCCGGAGGGGGCGGTCAGGACGCACACAGCAATGGCGACCTCACTTTCAGAAAGGCGCTTCGCTTTGAGGCTGGACAAGCTGCCTTCGAAGTGGCGGATCTCGTTGACGCTGAATCGCACTGTCAATACCAGTCTGTAGTGAGTGGCTATATATGTCACCTACACGGACGGCTCGTTGGCGTCACCCAACATGAGGCTGGTGGTGCCCTTGTCGCCATTTTTAAGGAACAAGATTTCATTGTCCGAAAGCCATGTCGCATCGCTGTAGGACTGGTCCTCGTAGAGGAGGGTGGAGTGGCCACTCTCGACTTCGAGGGCGCGAGTCTGGGTCGTCTTGCTGTGAGAGTCGAACGAGTACGTCGAGACCTGGTCGTCGTCAATTCATGAACCGGCGCTTTGGATGATCACCAACGTCGGCCGAACAGAGGCGCCCCGTTTTGGAGCGATCCAGGTAATTTGGGAATCTCACAGTATACAGCACTTTCGTGCCGGCCGGGTTGGGAATGCCGGGGGATCTGCGCGGGGCAGAGAGGAGGACCTCGGGCGTGAACTTGGAAGTTATCGTCATCATGAGGGACTAAGAAGGGTAAGACACTGAGCGGTTACACGGGTCACTGATTAGATAGGATCAATGGCAGAGGGACGTCAAGGTGCGAGCTCTGCCGTAGATGTATGATGATCGAGTCTGTCTGTCCCCCAGCTGCGACGTAACAGCACTATGGGGATCGACCGCCTGGCATGGAGCTCGGTCGACGAGCCCCGCACTAGCTACGAACAGGCTAGCAGCGGCTGTTTGGGTGCCAGCAAGGTTCTCGGTCCCCTGCTCGGGCGCTGCACAGGCTCAGAGCACCCCTCAGGCCCCTCACCACCATGCGATGCAGTCTCGGCTCCGAAACAATGGAAGCACATGACCCTAACCAGACAGCGAGAAGCTTCACCAAGCGGCAGAGCGGTTGATGCAGCCTCATGCATGAGATCGGCATCATTGGCAGAGTTTATCGCCTTCTTGGCACTTCACTTCTCGCTCTCAAATGCAGCAGAAAAAACGCTCGAAGCAAGGCCAACATGAAATTGAAGGCCATCTTGATTGGGCGTGGCTTCTCTAACTAGGCAGTATTTACCAGTTGTCTCTGGTCCGCTGTACCATTCTTCAACCAATACCATAGCGCAATAGCTACTAGAAAAGGCAGTTGAGTATCCTGGCGCCCATAAAGAGCGCCTTCATTGCCTGGAACCAGTGTCAAGCCGAGTCATGGCCAGATTTCTGGTCGCGTTGCAGTGACCTGACAGGCCCAGAGATCAAAAGTTCGTCTCCACCGGGCACTTCTGCATCGAGATGCGCCAAAAGTTCCTGCAACCGACGCTGGCCTCGGCTGATTGGTCGCTTCTGGCCACTTCAACCCGCGTCTTGGTGTTGATGCTCTTCAACACGGCATATGAGATGTGCATATAAAGCTGCAGCAAGCCAATCCGACCCGTCGAAAAGGTATGAAATGTAAAATGATCATGAGGTATCATAATCCGGAACTCCGTAGTTGTCCATGTGCCACATGATTTGCGGCTTTCACCATCCGTCCCGTCTTGCTTTTGCGCGAGCTCAATGTTGAGTAGCCACGATAAGCGGCAAGCTGCGCTCCGAAAGAAGGGCTTACCCAATGCTCGAAATCGTAGGGTCTCGGTTGTATAGAAACCCGGGTCTGCGATTTGAAAAACGCACCGCCATTCCGCTGTGACAAATATACACTGGGCCAAGTCATGTGTGTCGTCGTAGCGGCGCGCTGGGATTTCCCGAGTGACTCCTGGATGCATCCTGAATGCAGCCCTGCCTCATTACTTGCGGCCAGCACCAAAATTGATACGCTTCTTATTCGGGGCCTGAGAGTCGTGGTCGCTGTCTTCTTCGTTTTGTTTCTTGTTCTTCTTCCCCGACTTAGAGGCAGTTGCTGAAGTCGGCGTGGCGTGGTTCGATCCAGAGCCATCCTTGAAAGACGTAGACAGAGGAGTCGGCGCATGCGACGCGGGCGTGGAGCCCGGGGTTGTAGCTTCCTGTGGTTCACGTCAGCCCGGGCCCCCCGAAGAGACGCCGGAAATAACATACACTTCCGGGCCGATATGAAATGGAGGAGCGCGAGAAAACGCGGTTCTGCTCCGTGGCGCCGGCTTTGCGTCGTTGTGCGGCGGCGCCACTGCCCTTGATGTAATTGTCAAAACCAGCAATGATATTGCCGTTTGGTGTGCTCTCGAGATACGACGTCTCCTTCTGCTCGATGTCGGATTCGATGTTGGCAAGGCGTCTTGCGATGGCTGCCCGCTTGTCGAGCATCTCTCTCAGACGCGCTTGCTCGGCCCTGTACATCTGCATCGTGGGTGCCTGTTGCTGGGCGGCGCCAGCTGCGTTCGGCTGGTTTTCACCCATGTTGTCGGGGTTCGGCTGTGCGGCTGAGGTAAGGGCAATGTCTCGAACGAGCGGAGAGCGAAGCGGGGATGGAGTTGGGATGGATGTGATGAAATCGAGCTGGCTGGTGGTTGCGACAGAAACGATGCTTGACTTCGCGTCGGAGCTTCTAGCGGCTGAGGGCCGACACCTTGGTGGCGGGCGAAGCTGGCCCCGTTGGCCGTTAGCTTGAGTCGCAGCCCATTGGCTGATTCGGAGGCCGCCGCGCCGGCCATACCCACACCAAAGATGCTTAGCTAAGGTCTCCAGGGCAGGGCTGGCCAAGAACCGGTGGTGGTGGCGCTGCTGGCAGGGATGAGGCTTTGAGTAAGCCAGGTGGAGGCAGTTCATCGGACTTCCACAGCCCAAAATCCACAGTCAACAATCCTTCAGTCAGCAGCATTCTCAACCGCAGCGAACCAGTCTGGTTTCTTGTGCTGTTCTGCAACTCAGAGCCTGGTTATCTCCACTGGGTCTTTGTCACGCTTCCTCGAAATCGACAAGCTCGGCCAAAATTAACATTGTGCCCAGCCTGATCTCACCAAAGCCAGGGTCGCGAGTCCGAGTCGCAGCGCCGCAGACCCCGTCCGTCCTATCCTGGGAATGCTAAGAGTAAGGCTGCCGGCGTGCTAGCCCTGTCCAGGACGCATGAACCACGACGGATCATCATCTACGGTGCTGTCTATCTGCAACATCACACGAGCCGCTCATAACAGGCTGCCGGGTGTGCCCCTGACTCGGACGGCAGAGACAGGATGACATTGACAGCCAGCCCGTCAATTAAGAAAATTCGGGCGGATGTTTCAACATGGCGAGACCATCACGGCAGGCTGCTTCTTTTGCCGTACATCCATGGATTCACGCGAATGCCCACGCGCCGTTGAGGGCAGATGACAGGCAAAGAAACCTAGAAGGCGCTCCCCAGCCTGCGACTGGCAGTTGCGCAGTGGCAGCCGCACCCTAGACACCCCCTGCCGGCAGCCACGGCGCTCAATTGCCCCTCTGGACAGACTGGACTCCCTCCGAGCCGGGGCCTGACGAAATCTCCGCACCGTCAGCCGCACAGCACAGCCAATCACTGGCATGCAGCTGCACCTTTTTGACAGAGGAACGAGAGACTTGGCCCCTGTTTCGTTTCACCACGGCCGCTTCGCGCAGGCGTCGCCGATGATCTGTGGCTACGATGCAAGCAGCAGCCTGTAGAGCCTGCAGAGCCTGCACCGTTTGCGCCTTTCCCCCTTTTCCAGGCAGTCCTGGCCTTCTCCGGTCAGGTGCTGCGGGCAAGCTGCGGTGTGGTGACAGGATGCACTTTTAGGCACTTTAGCTCGGGCAGGGGGCGTCCCATGTGGGGAAAATAAGGGTGCAAATCAACTGGCGCAAGCGCGCGGAGGGAACGGAAACCCAACCAAAAGTCCAAGGGCGCGCGATCAAGGCACTGGCTCCTGCGTTTGCTCGATCAACACGGCACGCCTGCACGCCTGACCATGACTTCTGGGCCACTCACTTTTACTTACTACCAGTACCAGGCACCCTACCTACCTGTACTGGTGTCTGTACCTTGGCTTCGGGAGCCAACAAAGATGGATGCTGTGCTCAGGGGGGCTGTCCACTGCCAGCCACTACTAGCCCAAGCATCCTGGATTAAAAAAAGACCACCACCTCGCACTCCCGGCGCCTTCCCTCCACCGTTCGCTCTGATCTGACTGTGTCACTCACTCAAGCCTCTTTCGTTCAGTCCCCAAGCGGATATCGTCTTTGTCGTCAACTCTGCTTCTCTGTACAAAAGCCATTCGTTTCTCTCCCTATCAGCTGTCAGGGCCCATCTTACATTCGACGATCATCATCACCCGCATCACCTACAACAACACCTGCATCAACACCTCCAACAACACCTACATCATCGTCTGCATCCTGCTTCCATCGCGCACTACCTAGTACTTCTACTTCCACCGCATCCGCAACCCGTCTTACACCACACAACCAAACGCTCACTCGGCCCAACATGATTTTCGCAGGCCTTCTTCCGGTTTCTCTGCTTGCCTCGCTGGCTGTCGCGTCTCCGCTCCTGAATGTCCGCGAAGACAAGACGGACTGCAACGCAACGGAAATCATCCTCAAGGCCGCCCCCAAGTCCGCATCATGCTTCAACGTCACGAGTTTCCCGGAGGAGTGCGCCACCGCCTCGCAAGCGGCTGAGTTCCTCCCCGACGCCATGTACCACTACAACATCACGACCCCGGGAGCCATCGCCGCCGTTCTTAGTCTCATGGCCTTCGAGACCGGCGACTTCCGGTACAACCGCAACCATTTCCCCGAGCCCGGCCGTCCCGGCCAGGGCACCCGCAACCTGCAGATGCCCTTCTACAACATGATGTACGCGCAGTCCTTCCCCGAGCTCGAGGCTCAGGTCAAGGAGATCGCCGGCACCGAGACAAACGGCACCAGGCTCTCCGACGACCAGAAGAACAAGATCCTCGAACTCGTCATGCCGGACAAGTACAGCTGGGGCTCCGGTCCCTGGTTCCTGAGGACGCAGTGCGAGCAGAGCGTCATTGACGAGCTCGCGACCGGCACCGTCCGGGGCTTCACGCTCTACATGGGCTGCATCGGCGTCGAGGCCACCGCGGACCGCGTCGAGAAATGGACCATGGCCAAGTCCGCCTTCAACTTGCCGTAGATGCGGGGCGGGGCTCTGCATAGGTCTCTTATAATTCCTGTACATACACCTTATGGGCGACACGGTGACGACATGGGCAATTTGGCGTTAGGTTTTTGAGATGTTTAAAAATATCAAGTTCCATTCAACCAAGGAAACCGTCAAGTGAATTTGTGCCACATGCGTAGTTCCCACATATGTGCACAACCGTCCCAAGTCCAAATATAAGACAAAATATGTACGCTCCGAGGTGGGGGCTGGGGTATAAAGTAAGGTAGGTAGTACATGATGTCTCGTGCCTGGACATCGCAGAGCCCCCACCTCGAGAGTAAGAATCGAAACCCTCCTGAGCTGGTGATGCTCAGTCCCTTTCCCATAAGTATACACTCGCTGCCGACATAATACCAGTCCCGAAACCATGTACAAAAGATAACTACACACTAGAGAAGAGGAAAATGTGAAGAGACACGTCGTCACTGGTTGTTGCTGATTGGTTGACAGTCTGATGTTGATTGGTGTTAGTTGGCCAAGGGTGGCACATGGCCGTTGATTGAAACCCATGGTGTCGGCACTTCGTTGCTGCTTGTTGGTTCCTCTGTCAAACACACTACTACGGCTGGGACGCCACGCAAGGATACGACGTCATGTTATTAAATCGTCCTACCAAATCTAAGTTATAATCGGTACTCTCAAAAGCGAGGCTGGCCGACGGGCGGGGGGGGTTTGCACGCCGAGCAGGAGGTGGCTTGCTTATGCCAGCGATGCCGGCGCCACCAGCACAAATACCCGTCCCCGCGACCCGCTCGGCCGGGACGAACACGAGCGGCTCCCCACCCCCGCTCTCGGCGCGCAGCACGCCGCTCGAGTCCGTCACGAACGGCCGGCACCGCGTCACCTCGAGCACGACCCGGCACGGCCGGAACCCCGTCTCGGCCCGCCCCAGCGCGACCCCGAACGTGCGGTTCGCCCCGACGTTGGAGTACACGCTGACCACCTGCGACCCGTCGAAGCCCTTGCGCATCGCGATGATGCGGTCGTCCGTGTAGATCGGTAGGGACTTGTAGAACAGGTACCCCGCGTCGAGGGCCGCCATCGTCGACCGCAGGCCCGTCAGCTTCGCGATGTAGCGGTACAGCTCCGCGCTGATGTCGTACCCCGTCAGCCAGAGCGCCTCGCGGTTGTGCGGCACGTCGCCCCCGGAAAACCCCTGCTCGAGGCCCTGGTAGACGATGGGGATGCCGTCCATCAGCAGCGTGAAGGCGAGGGCGTTCTTGAGCAGCGCGCGGTCCGAGGTGTGGTTCGCGAAACGCGGCTGGTCGTGATTCTCGAGGAAGCCACCCCAGAGCGTCAGGTCGCGCGCGGTGCCGGCGAGCGTGCGCACGCCGTTGGCCAGGTTCCAGATGCTGCCCGACGTCGACTGGAAGGCCTGCGTGACCCAGTAGTAGACTGGGTAGTTCATCAGGCCGGACATGACGTCCTGGTACGGCACGACGTAGGCCGGGTCACCGTGGAAGACCTCGCCGACGGAGTAGACGCCGGCGGACGACTCGAAGCCGGGCCAGAAGGACATCTCGACGTGCTTGGCGCTGTCGAGGCGCAGGCCGTCGAAGCCGAAGCGGCGCACGGCGCGGCGGATCCAGGCGTTGAAGACCTGGCGCACGGCCGGGTCCTCGGTGCGCAGGTCGGGAAGCGAGACGTGGTCGCTGCCCTGCCAGCACCGCTCGACCGAGTCCTGCGACGAGTAGTCGATGACGCACGGCGGGCGGTGGTAGGCCGAGCCGTTGGAGAAGGGCCGGTAGATGGAGTAGTCGACCGTGCTGCCGGGCCCGCGCCACGCCATGTGGTTGGTGACCACGTCCGCCATGAGGTACATGCCGCGCGCGTGCAGCGCGTCCGACAGCGCCGCCAGGTCCTCGGCCGTGCCGAAGCGGGGGTTGACCTCGTAGATGTCCTGCGCCCAGTAGCCGTGGTACGACTCGCTGTGTTGTGTTAGTCTCGGTTATACTAAGCCCCGTCTCTTGTCTAACACATCTCTCTTATACCCGACCTCTCACTCTCACAACCAACCCAACGAGAAACCCTAGACTTGGGAATAACCTTACCCGTCATCGGATTTGCCCTGGATATTCTTGACAAAGGGCGAAATCCACACGGCCGTCGCACCCAGGCCCTGGATGTAGTCCAGCTGCTGCGCGATGCCCCTCCACGTGCCGCCGCAGTAGGTCCCCTCGGCCGCGTTGCACGGCGCTGTCGTGGAGCCGTCCGTCCGCGCGAAGCGGTCCGTCATGACCTGGTATATCGTCTGCGAGCGCCACTGGGCGGCGCTCAGAGCCGACACGCCCGTCATCATGACGGCCAGGGCGGCCGTCGCCGAGAAGAGCCTCATCGTCGGTGGTGGTAGGGGTATTGCGCCTCGCTGAGAGAGTGACCGATATTCGAAAAGAAGGTAAAAGAATGGCTAAACAAACAAAGAAGGTAAAAGAAAAACACAAACAACAAAAAGAGTGAGTACAGAAGACGTCAATCGTAAAAAAGGGTCGTGAGTATCGTGAGACGTACAAAATGGGTTATATAACCTTCTCTCCTTCTCCCATAACGGACTAGACGCGGTCGAATAGACTTTCGCGAGTTGTTCGTCGAATTTGGGCCAGATTAAGAAGCCGGTTCCATAACTCGCCCTCTGTCCTCAGCCTCTGCAGTGTTCCTGAGTTGCACAGGCAAGGATCCCCGGGGCGGGCGGACTGTCCGCGGTCTTTGCTGCACCGGTAGGCCGGTAGACCAGGGGTTGCGGGTTAATGTAGTTGAGAGGGGGGAGAGGGGGAAAAAAATAAAGTATATGAGATGAGGTTCGTGTCTTTTGGGCAAGTCCGGATTCCCAAAATTCCCAACAAGGCAGAAACTGGCGGCTTGGTAGGACCGGGGGCGACTCGTGCGAGTTGAACAAGGTTTGATTGTGAGTTTGATTGATTGTGAGAGACTCCCCACAGCCAGACTCGTGGGACGACGAAGTGTCGGACGCTAATAAATAGAATTCGTGTCAGTGTGAAAGGCCCTCTTGTCCCCCTTTTGTTTTTTTCTCTGTGTCAACCAAATAGGTCCCAGTTCACCTTCCAAAACCAAGGTCCAGAGGGCAAAGTTCCCCCCTCATGTGCCGTGGACCGTTCGTGTTTTTTTCTCTCTCGCTCGCTCTTTGCAAGCTGGGAGGGTCGTATTAACTGGGGTCGGGCTGGGTCGATCGGCCCTATCGGCGGGGGTGTCCCATCCCTCACCGCTCCCGAGACGCCGAAGGGGGCACCGCAACTTCGGTGTCGCCCAGTCCAGAGGTACCTCGGCACCAGTGGCACCAGTTGGGTCTTCGCTTTTCCTGTGGTGTAGCCGGGAAAAGAGGCAATAAAGCAATCAAGCAATCAAGCAACAAGACAAGCGTGGACCAAAAGAAATAAGCCAGGGACAAAAGCTTGCATTTGCCAAGTCGTGGGATGTCGAAATGGTCTGAAGTATCTTTGCGCAACGGCGGAGTGCCAGGCGGAGTTGATATCCCACACAGTCCGAGAAGACCAGAAGAAAATTACGCCCTAAAAACGTGGCCGGCATGACTCGGGACGGTCAAGTGGGCAATGCCAGCGCGGCGCAGGCACACATGCACGTGGACAGGCGGGCCAGTGACACGGGATCCTGACCTCCCAACACAGCAACTCTTCAGTGCCCCTCCACCTCCCCCCCTTTCTCCTTCACAGTGTTCCCCCCCCTCGACTTGACACACGCAAGCCCAAGGCATCCCCGCATTCTCTTCTTCACCACCACCACCACCACGGCTCAGGGACGGACCGAATCCTGCACTGTACGGCCGCCTTGCCCGCCGAATGCCACGCCGGACGGCGCTCTCCCAGTGCCCGCTTTGGACCTGTCATCCGGTCCATCTGGCCAACCACACCCACGTGCTTCGTCTGATGCGACGTCGAAACTGACTTTCGAGACCGCCGCCGTGCGCTGATAACATCGGGCCGTTCGAATCACATCTTCGCGGGGTGCATGTCATTGCGGGCGAGAAAGAGAGCAGGGTATTTTATTCCAACGTCAGATGTGGAAAAAAAAACAGGCCGACCAATCTCTGATCCCACCAAACCATGTCTATAGCGGACACTATCCCCCGTCCTCCTCTTATCCTGTCGAGCGGCCCAAACGCTGGTGCTTTCCCGATTCTGTGATTGGTCTCGTCGTCACATCACTCCGTGCTCCCCATCTTGGCTCCATCAACTAGCCCGACATGTTGACGTTGCCGTTGCTGTTGCTAAATGGCATTCCGGAACCGTCCGTCTCTGGCGAGGACTGCCCAGGGAAAATCTGCTGGAAACCCGTATCGCCTGCCCAATTTGCGTTCTGGGTAAATGTCTCGAAGGCATTCTAAGCTTTGTTAGTACTAGGGACGCGTGTCGCTGGCGGAAGGCAAAACCTACCCAGTCAAAGTTGGCGGGGAAATCTCCGCCAGCCTCAAGGTTCGTGAACATTGAGAACGGAGACCCCGCACCATTCATCCCAAAATCACCCCCTGAAAAGTTCGGCGTCATTCCCGTACCCGTCATCGGCATCGATCCGCCAAAGTCCATCGGGCCAAAGGGGTTGGGCGCAGCCATGCTGTTCTCCATGGCAGCTGCCGTGTTGGGAGTTATACCCCCGGAGAGCATTCCAAGTGTCACTGCAGCGTTATGCGCCGGCTGCATCTCGGGGCTGTTGTCGAAGCTCGAGAACGGCTCGCTCTGGAAGGTTTCCTCTTCCGAGCTCGGGCTCTTGATCTTCTCCAGCATAATTTCGAGAATCTTGGAAGCCTTGAAAGCCTCCATGGAGGTGTCGGAAAGTCCTCTCCAGATGTCTTTTGCCCGCTCGAGGTTGCTGATCATCTCCATCCTCTGCTCCGGCGTCCAGAACATCGCCGCCTCCGACGCTCGCCGGTCGTTGCTGGTCTCGGCCACTCGATCGAAATTAAGGTCAAAAGCAACCAGCATGGCGGAAAGCAGAAAATCCTTGGTGGCAATCGAATTCACGAACCACCTGAGGGACCGGAGCCTGCCGTTCGCCTGTGATTCTCGGTCGAGCGTCACCAGATGCCGCAATGTTTCCAAAGCAGCTTCCACCGCACTCCTGCGAGAGTAGGCATACCTCGAGTTCTGCCTGGCCCGAGGAACGTACTTCTTGTGCAGCAGGCAGATGATCTTGAGGTACAAGATGTTGATGTTGAACCTCGCAATGATCAGCGTCACCGGATCGTGCGATCCCTCCAACGGTGCGACCTTGAGGTGCGGCGGCAGTTCTTGGTTGATCTCGCGAAGTCGCGCGTCAAACCGTAGAATCTCGTCGTACGGCAACTGCCTGCCCACTCGGTTCGTCGCCTGCAGAATGTCGCCCATCTCGATACACAACTTGGACTTTGCAATCATGTACGCGATGGGAGTGGGCTCTGTCTTCGGTCTCGAAGGAGGGAGGACTTTTGTATCAGGCCCGAACTCTTCGTCAAAGATGTTGTTCGGCAGCTGCGTATCGCAGTCATGCCCGTAAATCATGGACGGCAGACAGACTTGATGTGAGAAGACGACATCCGCCATTCTCACCAACGCCCACGTTCGTCGCCTCATTTCCTGTTACGTTGCGTCAGCGCACGTCCACGGATCCCTGGCATTAGCGACTTACAGCCTGAAATGGTGTCAACGAGGGGAACCACTTGGCGTCGCGATGGTAGCCCATCCGGAAGGCAACTCTGGTGAGCAACGAGACAATCAACCAGATTCCCAGATCGGCGTCCCACCTCGACGAGTATTCCCCAAAGACATAAAGCAGCATCGTCTCAACGGTGTACTCGACCGGTTTTGTGTAGTCGGCCGCGATGAGGCACTGGACAGTGCGCAGACGATACTCCGACGCCAAATCCAGAGTCCTCCCCTTCCACTCTGGCGGCTCGTCTCCGACCTTGTGGTAGCTAAGCATGGCGAGACACAGGATGGAGTACAGGAGACCCAGCCACATGATGGGTGTTTTCGAGGGGTCCTGCCAGTGATCCCGCAGTTGTTGCTGGAATGTTGGCGAATGTATAATGTTCACCGCGTTGTCCATGGAGTTGAAGTATCTCGAGCACAGAGTGAGAACGACCGACTTGGGTGGCAGTTCTGCCCGCAGCTCAATCTCCGTCGCGGGCGCGGCTCCGAGCAAAAACGTAGGCCCTTCCCTGGCGCTCGCCGGTTTTGACAACATGACCTTCTCGTAACTACTCTCCAGCTCTTTCTTGTGGTTTTGGAAGTACGTCTTCACCTCCGATATGTCCTGCAATATTGGAAGCCAATGTTCTTGGCCAATGTACATCGACTTGCCCTTGTCCGAGTCGATCTTCAATATGCCCAGAGAAGTCGCTAATTCGTCGCCCGTATCACTTTCGTCACCATCGTCGTCGTCGCGCATTGTTTCTTCGTCATTATCGATCCTTGCTGACGCCGGTGTGCTGTCGGTAGTCGATTTGCTGTTCGGGGTTCCGGTCGCGGCTGCTGCTGCTGCTGCTGCGGTAGAGGGATCAATGGCTGCGCCTCCATGCATCAAAGACAAAACTAGGCCTTCTAAGCGGTCAATACGGTTCTGCATGTCATCAGGGCTCGAAGCGCCTTGACTTTGGTTCTTCTTGCGCGTAGCAGGAGTTGCGTAAGAACATGAGGTCGTGTCAGCGCCCTCACGCTTCACGCAGTTACTGCACGGATGACTCCTGTCACACTTCCTAAAAGTCGGTTAGTATGAAAATGAGTAAAAACATCTTGAGAAAAGTCTTACAATCTGCAGCACGAGTTAGCAGGTGTCATATCGGAGACGCGATGCGCATGCTTACTTCCTAGTCCGGCAAGGGTAGCAGCTGAGAGGTACCCTATTCCTCTTCCTCACGACTCGGAACTGCTCCTCAGGGGACCGACCCGACCCTGAGGAGGGCGTCGTAGACGGCGGTGTGGGAGTCATGATGAAATGATATCCGTGGATCAAGAGACCGCGTTGAGCGCGACTGGATGATGATGTCCACGGATGGAGGGTTGTGTGTTTGGACTAAGAGTAGGTCCGGCTTGACACACGTGGGTGCGGTTCAGAGCCTCGGATGAGATAATGCAGCCCGGCGTTGGTCCTTATACACCTCGACAGGCCCCTGACTTAAGGTCCGACTATGCCGTCAGACTTCCGACAGGAGGGGACGAAGATAGCCACTGAAACGGTGACAATAGCCAAACCGTCGGTAGCCTAGAGCTGTAGGAGCGGAGGCGGTAGGTTCGTGCAGATGCCGTGTGCTTCGACGGGGGGCCGGCCGACTGGATGGGCGCATATAACAGGAGGGTCCGGCTGTCAGACCCCACTATCCAAGCTTCTAATGGACGGAGGTCGGCCTCTGATCTCGATCAAGGCCGTCTTGCCTCAGGGTCTGTTGCGGCCGATCAGGCTCTTGCGTTTCTCGAAAATGAGCGAGTATGACACAGCCTTGCGTGTCAGTGAAGCTGCTGACCATGTACTGTCTTGACAAATGCGCCAAGAGGGCCAAGGAGCGCAGATGTTCGCCACAAGTTCGAGAAGATAACGAAGGCTCGTGGGACAACTCGAGCGGCTTGCGTATCAGGGGAGGCAGAGTCGGGTGGTCGGGGTAAATTCCGCGATGCGCAGGGGTATGGAGGTTGGCAAAGCAGGGCTCGACAGGAGCGGGCGCAGCGGAGGAGAGAATTGATTTCCCGCAAAGTGGCAAGTGTCGGGAAGCGGGAAGCGGGAAGCGGTAGCGCAGTCAGCGCGACATGCGTAGAGCAGAAGGCGAGGTCTCGTAAGGTTGCGATGAGCTTGGAGGCGGCGTCAGCTTTTGGTGGTTTGGGCCCGGGCAACGGGCAACGGAAGGATCGCATTGGTCCGCGACCAAGACGCCCAAGCAAGTCACAACTCACCGCCGGTGCTCGTACCTTTGCCGTTGCCTATGCTAGATTGGGGGCGCGAAGGAAGTAACTGGAATGGCGACCAAGCCACGACTTGACAAATGCAGTCGGAGGTGCCGTGGAAAGACCGGCAACGTGTGCGTCGTGCAAGGTGCAAGGCAAGGCGAGCGAGGAGAGAGGGCGAGAAGGAGATGGAGGGGAAGAGATGAGGTTGCTGCAGCGCATCCAAAAAAGAAAGATTCGACAAAATCACGGATACAAGCATCAGCAAGCATCTGATCAGCGCGAATAAAACAGGCAGGGGTTCACTACTGCCCTCGTAGGGACGTCTGTAATGGCAACGGGGGGTTCCTTGGGGTTCCTTGGGCCTTGGAGGACCCGCCACCATCCTTCTCTCCCTTCACCTCGCGGCACTACGCTCCCAAAGGGCAGCTGATGTTGCCGATCCGGCCATGATACGCCGCGCCGCTTGCTGGTGGCTGCTGCCCGGTACGGCGACTGCGTACGGCCTACGTACCGATGCGCCAAAATGCGACGCTGGTGGTGGGGGGCTCGCGCGCTGCGCACTTCGGGCTTGCAGAAGGGCTACCGGCCTGCGCGTGCTCAATACCTACCTAGCTTACGGATACTATACCCAGGCAAGGTACCTACCTAAGATTGGGTGGGTGACTGATTGGCGCACAGGGGCAGCCTGCCGCCTCTAGCCAGCTGTGCCCGGGACCTCCCAGCGGCCTTTCCCTCGTTGTCGGCTGCCGCCCGCACCACCTTGACCAGAACCCTGGGCGCTGGGGACCTTACGTTGCTGTGCTCCTCAGCTGCCAGCCCGTCTGGACCTGCGACGGAGTTAACGGAGACAAGGGTGGGTCTGGACCTTGGTGAACCATCGTCTCCAATATCACCTTCGAATTTCTGGGCTTGACGTAGCCAGCGTCACAGATTCAACAGCTATAAGAGTCATACGCCGAAGTAACATTAACACATCAGACGACTTCTTTCTGCCGAGGAGACAAGACGCTGCCGCTGCTGCGTTGTGGGGCTGCCACCGTAGTAATTCCGTTGGATAGGGCACCTCGCAGCAAATCCTTCTCGCTTCTCGCTCGACTTACACGCAGACTGCAGCCAAGCCCTGTCGTCAACCGTCAGCCGAGGGTTCAAACCATCGTCCGACTCAATCAGACACTGCTCAAAACATGGAATCGCATTTCAGACGAGGTCAAAGAAAAAAAAAATTACGCGCATAACGCGACTCGTCATGGCTACAAACTGTCGCACTTCCAGCCCGCTAGTCTGCTTTTCTGGGGAAAAAACCGGCGGACGGAGGCTCCAAAGTGATGACGAAAGCGGGGTGGCTTGGAGGGTTCAAAGTCAAGCAAGCGAAGGGACGAAAGATCCCTTCCCTCCCCCCGCAGGCCCCGGTATGAGCATCCGGCGGCCCGTGTGTAGCCCTGGCCCACTCCTGCGGGATCTCTTGGCGTCGACACGGCTGTTGGTATGTTTTGTGCACTGCAAGTAAGGCTTATTATTGATGGTTCAGATGTCACAAAGCAGGCCTTCGAATTTGAACAAAATGAATTTCTCCCCCGACCTAGATACTTTACACGTTTTTAACTCCAGAGCCAAAGCCCAATTCCGAATAGCATCATCGTCTGAGCCTCCGCCCGCGGTCTTATCCTCCTCATCCTCGTCCCCAATGTTGCCCATCCTTCCCATGAAATATTAAGGGAACGGTGGCAACACTCGTCTATTTTTAACATTCTAGTACACACGCTTGAACGGAGGAACGGGCTTGCACTCGTTCTCATCCAGAGTGGTGTCAATGACGCCGCGGTAGCTGAGCTCGACCTTGCCGTGGGGCTGCTTCTGGAAGGAGAGGGTGTGCTTCATCCAGTTCTTGTCGTCACGGTCCGGGTAATCCTCGCGAGCGTGGGCGCCACGGGACTCCTTACGGGCGGCGGCCGAGGTGGCCGTCTGGGTACTATTTGATTCATTAGTGTCTGGTTAAATCATGGCACGCCTAAGATTTAAAACTTACGCGCAAGTCAGGAGGTTACGGAGCTCAAGGGTCTCAACAAGATCAGAGTTCCAGATCATGCTGCGGTCCTTGATGCCGACCTCGGGGAAGGTGGCGTCGATCTCCTTCATCTTGCGAACACCCTCATCCAGAGACTCCTGTGTTCTGAAAACGCTGACCTCAGTCTGCATAGCCTTCTGCATAGCCAGACGGACATCGGCGGTGGTTCTCGGGCCTTCAGAAGTGCGAACCTTGTCAAGGACCTCAATGTGCTCAGCACCAGCATCAGCCTCCATCGGCTTGAGCTTGGCACCGGGGGTGAAGTTGTCACGGATGGTGTGGGACACGGCACGGCCGAAGACGACCAAGTCGAGCAGGGAGTTGGCACCAAGACGGTTGGCGCCGTGGACAGAGACGCAGGCAGCCTCACCGCAGGCGAAGAGACCAGGGACGATCTTGTCCTTGCCATTCTCGTCAACAGTGATGACCTCACCAGTGTACCTAGTGGGGATACCACCCATGTTGTAGTGGACGGTGGGCAGGACAGGAATCGGCTGGGTCCGGACGTCGACGCCGGCGAAGATACCGGCCGTCTCCGAGATACCGGGCAGACGCTCTTGGAGAACCTCGGCGGGCAAGTGGCTAAGCTGCAGGAAAATATGGTCCTTCTCCTCACCGACACCACGGCCCTCGCGAATCTCCATGGTCATGGATCGGGAAACGACGTCTCGGGAAGCGAGATCCTTGGCGGTGGGGGCATAACGCTCCATGAAGCGCTCACCCTCGGAGTTCAGCAGGTAACCACCCTCACCACGGGCACCCTCAGTGATCAAGCAGCCAGCGCCATAGATACCGGTAGGGTGGAACTGGACGAACTCGAGATCCTGGTTAGGCAGACCAGCACGGGCCACCATGGCCATGCCGTCACCAGTACAGGTGTGGGCGGAGGTGCAAGAGAAGTACGCACGGCCGTAGCCACCGGTAGCCAGGACGGTGTTGTTGGCGAGGAAACGGTGCAGAGTGCCGTCCTCCTGGTTGTAGGCGAGGACACCGCGGCACTCGCCGTCCTGCATGATCAGGTCGAGGGCGAAGTACTCGATGAAGTAGTTGGTGTTGTGGCGGAGGGACTGGCCGTAAAGGGTGTGGAGGAGGGCGTGGCCGGTACGGTCCTCAGCAGCGCAACAGCGGTAGGCCTGTCCGCCCTTGCCAAACTTCTGAGACTGGCCACCGAAAGCACGCTGGTAGCTGTGGGGGAAAGCACCGTCAGCACGGAGCGAGGCAGACTCGAAATAGTGGCCTCCAACTCACATCTTGCCATCCGGGGTTCTGGAGAACGGGCAGCCGTAGTTTTCGAGCTCAACAATGGAAGCAGGCGCCTCACGGGTCATGTAGTGAATAGCATCCTGGTCACCAAGCCAATCGGAACCCTTGACGGTATCGTACATGTGCCATCTCCAGTCGTCCTCGTGCATATTACCCAGGGCGGCGTTGATACCACCCTGAGCGGCGACGGTGTGAGATCTGGTGGGGAACAGCTTCGAAATACAGGCAGTGTTGAAGCCAGCCTCAGCAAGACCGAAGGCGGCACGTAGACCAGCACCGCCGGCACCGACGACAATGGCATCGTACTCGTGGTCGATAACGGGGTATTTGCTGCTAATGTAGGGCGAAGCCTCCTTGGCCCGCAGAGGGCGGTTTGCGAACACCCGTGCGGCAGGTCTGGTCGTGGAGAATGCGCGCGCCTGCGAGAACTGGTTACCGTTAGCTGCGTTGTCTTTTCGCGATCGACCCCGGTGCGTCCTTCGAAGTTGGCCCGGGGCAAAGGAAGCGGCTTACCGCAGGTCTGAAGGCAATTCTCCTCATCGCCATTGATGAGGCCATGATTGAAGCTAACACTGCTATTGCGTGTCAGTTTAGATATTGTGATGTAGTATCTAGGTTGAGGGGCGAGGCGGTACAGGATGATGGCCGAGGATGTCGAAACCGAAGCCGGTGGATGGGTGGAGGGATTGTACTGAGCGTTCCGAAAAAAAGAGAAGGCCTGAGCAGTCCGGCCGGAGCCAGCCAATCAGCGATGATGAATTTGTTATATAGCCGCGGCATTGCCGCGCCACATCTTCGGCGGATGCAGCCATAATGTGGCTTGCTTCTTTTACCCCCATTGACGCATACACTTTGTAACTGCCTATTCAGCCTCTACATCTCGCCAACGCCTCTCCCGACGTGCCTCAGCTTCATGCCAGTTGCTGACGAGCAACATGATCCTTGCAGTGGTTACACAAGCGGCGGGCGTCTATTGCACGTCTGGAAACCAACTCCAGCGTGTCGATCAACTCGGTGGCTCCGTCAGGCCAATCACCGCACCTTTCGCTCAGGAGGGCGCCATACACATGCACTTCATTCGGCCCCTCGCCGAATGACTCACCATCGATGACACCTAGACCAAACTATCACCACTGTATGATTATTAAACGGCGTTGGGCATTCTACCGAGCAGCATATCGCCGAAACGACCTCGTATGCCGAGTCGACGCCCTCCTTTTGCTGCATTTGTCAGCTGTTTATCGCCGAATAACTCAAGACCGCCAGGTGGTGCATTCCCTGACGACGAGAAATGGACCCGCCGTCTCATCATGATGGTTTATGGTTACACATGTCGCTCTGGAATAAGTAGTCTGTCGTCACCATTGGCGGCCTTGCCACGCCGATGGAACCTCGTCCACCACCCACACGTTGGTTCGACGGGTCTTTCCGATGGATTCCACCTCACTTCCTGGTTGGACGACAAACATCCAGTCATAGAAGTTTATTCGGACCTCTGGCTGCCTTGTGAGGCCATGATGGACTCCTGCCCCCGGCAAGGCTCGACCATCCGACCATCCGACCGTCCGCCTTGTTCGGGGACCAACTAACTCATCCTTGGCCGCGCCATCAGCACCAGCACCACCGAGTTCTGCCCTTTCCGTCAGCACTAGGCTCATACAGGTCCTCGGCCCTTGTCGAGCAACTGGGCCAGCCCGTTGGACCTCGTCCGGCGACGCTAATCATCCCGCAATTCTTTGTGACACGCAGCCACGCCCTTCCCAAGTGTGAGATCCGACGTGTCGGCAGTTCTTAAATAGAACCTCTCGTTCGGGCCTTGAAGCGCGGAACTTGTCCGCTCGATGTGTTTCTGTTCGCCCGTCGGAGTGCATCACAAAAGTCCCGCTAACGCAACGGCCGTATCAACAGCATGTCACGTTTGTGTGCCTGCAGGAGAAGATCGGCGCTTGTTGCCGCCGTCCTGCTAAGTGCTTGAAATAGACGCTCTCCGCACGACGTCCCATTTACACCAAGAACTCTGAATGAGCGAGAGAACATCCGCCAAGAGCACGTCCTTAAGGGCGGGCTCATATCTCGCATTGACGATTTACTCGTTCAATTGAGGCAAAGTTCCTAAATCCGTCTGCCCAAAGGCCCGGGCTTTCATCGTGAGATATACTTGAATCGTGAGATGAAAGAGCAGTTGCGGGAAGGCAACAGTCGATGCACCAGCGCCAGCCCCGATGCTGAACACTCTGGCCGTTCCTACGACGTCAAAGAGCCTAGAGTAGCCGTCGAAACCCTCAGGCGCACACCTGGAAGATGCCACAGGCCCCGGTGCATCTTGGCAATTCTGCGTAGCTGCGAGAGTTCCCCTTTGGCGGTTCATCGATCAGGGCTAAAACTTAATCCATGGTTTGTAAGTCTTGACAAACAGGCGTGAGTACTGCTTGGACCAACAAAGAGCCAGCCAGCTCTGCCCAAGACCTCCTGCCCCTTCTACGAGACTTGCAAGCCTGAGAGCCATTCAGGAGTTGACGTCCTGTGCTCTTCTCTCTCCCTGTCTCTTTTCCGTTAGGAAAAAAATCGGTTGGTTACAAGAACCTTTCGCGTATGGCCGAGCACGTGTCACTTGCGGCGGACCACTCGTGCAATGCTAGCAAGGTAAATGGCTGTCCGACGGAAATCTCGAAACACTCCTTCTGAGGACAAATTATCTAGTGCTCCGGCAACAATGTTTATAACCAGCAAAAACATGTTCGCCATTGAAGGGTGCAGGGGCTTTGACATGTATTATCGGAGTTTCTTGCTAATCACTAAGGCGTACAGTAGTCTCGTAAACACCACAAGGATATCCTACTCATTGCTAAAGGGAAGAGGAAAAGAAAAGAAGAGAAACTCTTCAACAGAGAGCACCTTGATAAACGCAAAAAGTACCAGGAACACATAACCCGACTTGACTTCTGTAGATAACCCAATTTGTCAAGTATGGTAAAACCACCCTTGAGGCACAGAAAAAGGGTGTGTTCTACGCAAACCCACGATTCTACTCAGAGCAATTATTTTTAGGGAAGAGAACCTCTATGCAAAAACCTAGCGTAGCAGAGACAGGCATGTAAAAAAATTCCCACAAACCCGCCCCTTCGACTGATTCGTAGCAAGACGCAGCTCATGCAAGACTCCTGGTACTCCTCGCTGTAAACCCCTGAAAGTGATTCAAGCTATAACATATCAGGGCACAGGGATGCAGAAACCAAAATACCGCCCGTTTCCCAAAGACGCAAATCAAGGGACGGCTCCCAGAGAATTCTGAATGCAAGAAGTAAAGCGAAAGAAAAGAGGAGAAGGCCAATCATGCGATGCTGTTTCTGATGCTGACCAACCGGCTGCTGGGGTAGTTCAGCAAGTTCTCGCTCATGTCCAACGAGCCCAACTTGGCCGATACCGCGTCAACGATGCTATCCTCGCCCGGCCGATCAAAGGACGCTTCCCAGTACATCGCGCCGCCGAGGGGTTTGCTGGCGATGTAGTCGGCCTTGTTTTCAGCGCTTTTAACGTTGTCGTACGTGACCAGCTGCCGTGCGGTGCTGTCGTAGCTATGAGAGGCGCCGGTATGTTCATCGAACTCCTCGATGCTGCTTAAATTACACAGTTCCTTGTAGGCCAAGGTTTTTTCAAGGTCTTCATCGTCCCTGAGCACATCCGTGAACGGCATACCGAGGCCCCCCGTCTCGAGAAATACATGGCCGTACAGCGGCATGCCAATAACAATCTTGTCTGCGCGGATTCCCTGCGATATGTAGCCCTCCAATGCCGCATCCGCGCTAACCGGGGTAGACTGTGGGTTTTTCTGGCTGGGGTGGAGGTTTGCCTGGTGTCCCGCAAAATGCACACCATCCCACCCGCCCACGAAGTCGTAGGCCATGAGGTACCAGGCGTCGAGGTACGTATCCATCCCCGTGAGGTTCATCTTCTGGTAATTATCTGGTCCCGCGGGGGAGGCAACTGTGAGGTCGAAGTGATATCCGGCATGCTCCTCAGCCTGTCTGTTTAATTCCTGGCGGCAAGCCCCGAGGAGGTCGACGAGATCCGCGGCTTGCTGCTGATCTTCCGGGTATTCCCAGTCGATATCCAAGCCGTCCATGCCCCAATCAAGCATTAGTTGGACAGCAGAGGTAGCAAAACGCTGGCGCCCGTCCTCGGTGGATACCGGAGTCGTGAAGTTATCCCTGTAGCTGTAGCCGCCAATTGAGAGTATGGTTTTCATGTGGCGGTTCTGCATTTTCAACTTGAAGAGCCTTTCAATACAGTCTGTGCCACACGTGGAATCCTTAAGGTAGCTAAGCCTGTCAGCTTCTCTGCTGGAAGTATTTTACCATCTTGAGACGCCAACTTACACCGTTCCGTCTGACTCCACGTCCACAAATGCGAAGAGCAGATGTGTCACTTTGTCTGCGGGTATATTTTCGGGGGGAAAGTCATTGGCTTTCCTGTTCCGGTCAGTTTGGGTTGGAAAATGGAGCCGAATTTTGACCTACCAACAGGGCCAGTACAAAACATTCCTGTAACTGGTCTGAGTCTCTTCAGAGTTGCCATTCGGCTTACCCGGGGCGCTGCCTGTATTTGAGGGCGATGGCAATGGCACGGGTGTTTGATCAGATGGAGATGTTTCGGCATCTGAAGGACACAACTCAGGGTCTGCAGGAGTCGTCTGCGGGTCTGAAGGCAACGTAATCGTAGTAGTAGTCGTTACTACTATCGTCGAATCCTGCTGTAAAACAGTCTTGGTTTCGATCGTCCATTCCGTCTGTGTATCTGGGCTGGGCGCATCGCAGCCACGTGGTTCAAGATCGTCACCCACGGGCAAGGCAACCACGAAAGCCGCGAGAAGAAGTGATGCGAGAAGCCTGAATGCTATCATATTTGCCGCTGATACTCGGTGAGAGGCTGGTGCCGGTGAGACATTAGAGGGAAGAACAGAGAGGAAACAGAACGCCCGAGGGAAGAAGGGTGCTTTTATCATTCGAAGAACAAAAAAAGCTAAACCATAGCCCCAGAGCTGAGACTGTTCATCATGGATGGGAATGTCCCTTGTTGGTGGCACAGCTCGCCAACCCCCGAATCAAGTTGCGGCAAGGACTGGAACGAGGAAAAGCTTGTCGTCCTTGTTAACCGTTCAGGTAAGCTCTCACCGACCGCTCCTAGACGATAGTGTCACAACCGCAAAAACTATGATTAGGCAGAACAAATGAGGCTCAGAGGCAAATCGTAGTTGTTCCTCAAGGTTGTGTGTGGGGATGAGGCCCCGTACAAAGATGAAGCTTATCATTGTTCATGGGTGTCCACGCGAGGTCGGGTCCACACAGTTGCCTGAGATGAATCTTCTGGCAACCTTTTCGAACATATGACAGGAAATTGTACCATATGCCCCCCTTCAAAGTTTTCCAAGTTGACGCTTATGAGCGTCCACCCTCTACCTTGGTGTAATCTGGCCATATCGTAGACTGTTGGGGTCGCAGCCCTATACATCCTGATGCCTCTTCGGATTCAGACGACTGAAATTTACCGAGACCCCAAAGAACCCCAGCGCTACGTTTTTCGGGGCGATTGGAAGGCTGTAAGCCGGCTGTCATCAAAGTGATGTTGGTGGTATGTTGGACGTTGGACGTTGGACGTTGCGGCGGATGTTCCCATGATGGGTGACAGCGGCTGGCGCATGCGCCCCGCTTTCCCTCGGCGCTGCGACCTGCTGAACATTGAACCCTGCCACAGCGGGAGCGCCCGGCGCACACGCGACTTCGGACAGCAGCTCACTCCACTGACAGCTGCCATCTCATGCCATCCCAGCAATCTCGCCACTGAAGGGCCATGTGACGAGGTAAGCTCTCGCTCTGTTTGTGAGCGTTCACAGCCGGGCTTACGGCTCATCTAGCCTTCGAAAAGTTCAGAAGAACAATATGTATTCCTCTGAGCGAATTCTCGCGTGTTGTGTGTTGCTATTGACTCAGGACAGAGGGGCCAGTGTGAATTCGACCTCACTTACACTCCAACAGCTGGTTGGAACTCATTGCGCCACCATTGGGTACATTGTCTCAGTTGGAACGCACGCCATAACGGCGATGAGAATCATGTCGATTAAGGCAGTAAACTTCATTAGTGTGATCCACTTACCTTCAAGTGAATCCTCGCCCACGAGGCCGCTTCAACTGTTCCAATCTCCTGAAAAACAATGACCAAGTTCCAGTCTCCTAAGACCGGCCAGACGCCCATCCCAAACCCTTCAAACCCTTCCAACGCCAGATATAAGACATTCGTGATACATGGCATATTCCTCCCAAAGTCCCTTAATTATTCTCTCTACATGCTAAATCTGCTTCTTCTCCTTCATCTCCTCCTTGGATGCCACATTGACAGTGGGTCTAATCACATTAGCCGTCAACTCATGACCATCGATTTTGGGTGTCAAACCTACACAGCTTCCAACAAGCCCTTCTTCTCGAGCGAATGGGATGTCGTGCCGGCCGTGACAACCTCTCTCTCGCCCCCATCCACGATCTTGCGCTCGAATCCGATCATCGCGGTGGGCATCAGCGCAAAGGCCCCCAAGAGCCCTGCATACGCGAGCCACGCCGCCTCGTCCGTCTCACGGATCCAGTCACCGTAGCCCTGCTCGTACAGAACCAGCCCGAGGATCGCCTCGGTCGCGGCCAGGAGGAACGCCGCCAGCCCGCCGATGGCGAGTCGGAACCACGCCACGCGAGGGATCTCATAGGCGACGACGACATAGCGAGCCCAGACGATCCCCACGAGCGCCTGCAGCGGCACGAGCATGAGCTCCGTCTCGGACGTCGTGAGGTGCTGCCGCGATGCCGGTAGCAACTGCTCTTGGTATCTGCAAACGACCCACGAGAGTAGCGTAGCCGTCGAGAAGGTGAGAAGAAAGTAGGCCCAGGCGATGCGGACAATAAAGAAGGTGAGCGCGACGTCCCAGAGGATCTCGATGACCGAGTCCGTCGTCTCAAAGAGGTAGTGTCCCGTCATGGTTCAATAGGATTGATGATGCGATTGATTTGTTAGGGGGTAACTTGGTGGTGTTTTTTTCTTCTTTCTTTCTAATGTCGCATTTACTAGAGTGTTCAGAGTATCTAAGTATGTGCCCATTATATGTAGACATTTCCTGCTCACGCGATTTAGGTGTAGTGTTCTTGTGATATGGCGGCGCCTCAGACGGCCAGATGTGTGGGGTGATCGTGGAGTGATGGCCGGGGAACTGCGGGATGCTGCACCCCAAATGCACGACTGGTACCTGACAAGCGCCAATGCCGAGAGGGGCTCGAATGTTGTCTTTGCGACACAGCAGCCTCCTCTCGGCCGGGTTTGCGCAGCTAAATGCCAACTTTATGTAAGTGCAACAACCATCGCAGGTTGGGGTGATGAAGTGTATTTTGGGGGTATCGTGTCTCTCCGTGTGGTGGGGGCCTTCCTCTTGCGTTCCGCCTTCTAAACTTGTAAACCAAAGGAAATAATTTGTAGGAGGTTAGATCTCGGTCTTGGCCAGCTTCTTGGCCAGGTCGTCCACCTCCTTGTCCTTGATCTGGACGGTGGGCTCCTCCTGAGCCTCCTCAGCCTCCTTGACGAGGATCTCGGCCCTCTTCTCGGGCTCGAGCTCCTCCTCTTCCTCGGACTCTTCTTCATCCTCGGAATCCTCCCCCTCCAGGTCACTGAGGCTGTCGAGACCCCATGCGTCCTCATCAACGATGTCGCCACCGAGCTTCTCCTTGCGCTCCTCGAGGAGTTCGCGAATGGCAACGACGGAGGGGTCCTCCTCCTCAAACTTGTTGCCGTTGAGCTCGACCTTCTTCAGCGCGGGCAGGGAGTCCGCGGCAGCGCTGGCAATACCAGTCAGGGCCTTGGAGGTAATGTCGTTGAACTGCAAACGAAGGATCTCCAACTTGTTCTGCTTGCCCTTAGCAAGAGCCTTGGCAACCAGATCCGTACCCTTGGCCGTAAGGTAGGCATCGTTGAGACCCAACTCTTGTAGGTGCGCCCAGGCCGGGAGGATGCTGGCGACGGCCTTGGCGCCCGAAATGGTAAAGGTGTTGTCCTGGAGATCGAGGATACGCAGCTCCGTCGCGTGGTTCAGACCCTCGCTAATGAGATGGCTAATGCCCTCCTGGCGGATACCGTTCTGGACCATCTTGATCTCCTTGATCTTGTTGTGGAGGCTGAATGCCTTGGCCCAGGCCTGCATACTGCCGTTCTCCAGACGGTTGCGGCCGCAGATGACGGTCTCAAGGTCCGGGACTTCTTTTCCCTCCTTTCTCGCCGCCTCCTTCTTTGCGTGCAGCTCGGAGAGCGCATCCGCAACCAGGATGCCCGCGTGGGGACCGAGGCCGTTGTTGTTCAGGTAAAGGTGCTGGAGGGGCACGTGGGCAGCCAAGAAGGCCACGACAGGCGCCTGGGTGTTGATACCAAAGGCATTGTCGTTCAAGTTGATCGTCGTGAGCTTGGGGAGGTTCAGGATAGAGGTAAGGAGGGAGGACAGCGCCTCGGGGATCTCGCTCAGCAGGCGGCCGGTGAAGATGTCGGAAAGGTCTGCGGCCTGGTGTCGCCTTCGTTAGCATGCGCGCATAGTTGTAAGTTGGTGATTCCGGAAATTTACCTTGAGGTTCTTCTTCGTGGCCAAAACCTCGCCGAGAAGCTTGCATGCGCCGACGCCCAGAGTGTTTCCAAGGAACTTAACCTCTTGCACATCCGTCGAGCGCAAGTCGGCGATATGGGGCTCGAGGTCGGCCGCAGTGTCAAGCTTGAGGCCCTTTCCCTCGAGGGAGAACACTTTGCGCGCAGTCGCCATGATGATTTTGTGGAAATAATAGAGTTTGGAGGTGCTCTGAGCAAGGTGACTACAAATGCGCAAAATGAATCTGTCTAGGTTGTGATGTTGGTGGGGGAGGGGCATAAACAAAATAATGAAGGATTTCGAGACCCCAAGTTACAGGGGGTGGCCCTGGGAGGGCGGGTGCCTGGCTGGCACTGGCATGGGAAGGATTGCCAGCTGTAACCCTAGCGGTCCCAGCTGGCACCGTTCGATGGGACCCACCGGACAAGCTCCGTGGACCGTGAGCACGCCCGTCCCGTCGCGATCGAGGCGCAAACATCACCAAGGTTGGCAGGAGCGATGAGGCAAGGCCAGCGTGATTTCCCAGCGACTGTTTTGATTCTAGCTGTTAATTATCACGACCCGATCACGTTTTCTTTTTTACAACCCACAGAGGTTTCTTCACCACCGAGAACGCCTTCAATTCGTCCCTTTCACCACCACGAATAATTCTAAGCCGTGCAGCATAGCCAGGACCATTTTCTGCATCCCCGAGAAGAGCTTTTCATTGTCAAACCACGCAAGATGGCTCGCGACTCAACGCCACCCGAGTCGCCTCTCTCCTCGATGAACAACAGCGATGCCTCCGATGATGAGGTCCACGACTACGAGGACGAGTCCCTTCTCCGACCTTCCAAGAGGCAGAAGCTAGGAGCTGCCTCAACAACATCCCCTGCTGTTGTCCACGAACCCGAACATGATCCCGAACTCGAGCCAGACCCGCTTCTGGACACCGACGTCTCATCAGACACGTCCGGCGACATCCCAAGCTCCCCCATCAACGCCAGACTCGACGAGGAGGACTTTCAAGAGCAGGTCACCGTGTGCGCCTGGGAGGGATGCGACGCGGGTGATCTCGGCAACATGGACAAGTTGGTGGAGCATATCCATAACGACCACATCGAGAGCAGACAGAAGAAGTATACTTGCGAGTGGAACGGTTGCAACCGGAAGAGCATGGCCCATGCCAGTGGCTACGCACTGAAGGCTCATATGCGTTCCCACACTAGGGAGAAGCCCTTCTACTGCTATCTGCCTGGTCTGTTCTGCCCTTGCTGTCTACCCCGAACGCCCTAGCTAACTCTATGACAGAATGTGACCGCTCGTTCACGAGATCCGATGCACTGGCGAAGCATATGCGAACTGTCCACGAGACAGAGGCCCTGCGGCCCTCTGACCCTGTTCCCAAGTCGATGCAGACAGGCCCTACGGGTAAAGGTAAGCTGAAGATTATCATCAAGACTCCCCAATCGCACGCCGCTGGCCAAGACGATGCCATCGATGATGGCGTAGAGAGTGACGATCTGTCGGCGGACCTGTTTACCCCCCTGACCGAAGACCAAGGTTTCACCGCGGAAGAGCTAGCGATGCCCCGCGAAAAGCTCTACAGACTCTGCAGACTCCAAGTCAGGTGGGCTCAAGAGGAGTCCGCGAAGCTTTGGGAAGAAGTCAAGTTTTTGGAGAAGGAATACAAGAAGGAGTGGCAGGAGAAAGAGGTTCTTCTGTCCCAGGTCATTAAGAGCGAGGTCGACTGGAACGAGCGCAGACAAGCCGTGCTTTCGGGCGCGGCAGATGTCCAACTCATGGGTGTCATTGAGAGTCGAGAAGACAACGCGACCGCCACGAACGGCGATGGCGATGGCGATGGCGATGGCGATGGCGACGGCGCTGAGTCCCAGGTCAAAGAAGCATCCGAGGACGTTACCATGGCAAACGGAACCAGCTCTACCGAAGTCGCGGCAGCGAGTTAGAAGACGATCCACAAGATGGTTTGGCAAGGTCAAGAAAGGAGGCTCCCAACTTTGCGACCGAGAAGGCCTTCGGCGAGGGGGCACTTGTTTAATACAGGCCAAAAAAAGCCTGCATCTCATGGGGGGTGGAAGCCTGTGGCGAACACTCGCAGGCTAGGGTTCACAGTATGATGGTCATGGATTGATTGAGGACACCAGGCTAGGGGAGGGACGAAAAGGGGCGTATGGCGTAGCTGTATGTTAATAGAAGAATGCTTGATTCATGTTTTAGTCATTGAGGAGGGCGACATTACTATCTGACGTGCTTTCTTGACGTGGCGAATGTGCAGTCTATGGCGAGGAAGCATGCCTCCCTCGCCAGTCCATCTTGACCTAGATAACTGTCTACATGCTCCGGGCTTCGGGGTTGAGGAGAGCTACTGGTTCAACTACCATACTTAGCAATCGTCGTCCACAGACCTTTTGTCCGCCAGACCTCCGCCAGACCAATCTCGAAACGCCGGTTCGGCAAGTACACAATACACATGCTCACGATCCCGACATCCAGAGGCCTCGTTACAACCCTTTCTTCTTGGACTTGTACGACTCAGCGTTCTTGAAGGGGAACGAGCTCGTGTCCTTGTCGAAGCCGTGCTTCTTACTGCGGCGCGACTTATCGCCGGCGAACATGAGGCACCAGAGGCCGAAGACGGCGAAGACGGCGCTGCCGAGGCTGCCCAGCACGAAGGCCGTTTGGCCCGTCCGCAGGTATCTGCTGTAGCAGTAGAAGGCGGCCGAGGCGTGGTGGAAGGAGGTGAGGACGAGAGCCGCGTTGGCGTAGGGGGATATCGTTCCCGGGGGAGCTGTTTGGGCGTGAGTATGCCACGTATAACGAACGTGCTGTTGACGAGAGCAGGATGGGACTGACTTAGGTCTTCGGATGCAAAAGGTACCGCCCCTGAGAGGGTCACGACGAGGAGGCCCAGGGTTAGCAGGGCGAAGCCCAGCGAGCGGGCAAAGTAATCCTCAAGAGCTAGTATTCAGGTCAACATTCAAGGTTCCTGAAAGTGCAAGATGAGAATGTCTCACAGGTGGCAGCGGCGGCCTGGAAGTCGTCCGGCCGGAGGAGATTGCCAATGAACCGCGGCCATATAATCAGCGGGACGGCCTGGAGGGAGAGCCAGCCCAGGTTGCCGAAGCTATAAGTCGATATCGCCTAAACGTCTACTGTCAGCGTCCGCCGCCACGACGAGACTTCGGTATTCGTTGAGGGTTGTTTCTTACGTCCATTGTGAAGCACAGTCGAGCAATAGCCCTAGTTGTATATATGTATCTCAAAGGGGAATGAGTTTTGTGAGCCGAAATTGGCAGCAGCTTCAGGAGCTAGCATGTATATATCGTGAAGCTTGCCAGAGCTTCGTCACGCGTGAATGACCTCAGGTACACTAAATACGACCAGCGACGTCATTGGCCCGGAGGCAAGTCGGCCCCCGGTACCAGCGAGCGCGCGTCCACCCCTGAGGCCTGGGCTAAGGCGCCTCCCAGCTGGGCATGGGGCGAAAGCGGCTAGGGGGTAGGCAGGCCACGCATCCGCCCTGTCTTCGGGTTGCACCGCCTGAAGAAACCCCCTGTAATTCTTCCACCGTTACCAACCGCCAGGGGAGGGGGCACCCAGGGCCGGCCGATGCCGCGGGGCTCATGCTCACCCTCCACTTCTTTTCCTTTTCCCAACCCGCCACCTGCCGATTTCGCATGCAGGCGGGACGTATTTACACTGACATATCTATGAGGTGCCACTGGTGGGGGACGGATTTGCAATCATATCCTGTCCGACCTATTTTTTCCCCCCTCCCTATCTATTAGTCGCGTTTGCGCATCTCCGGATTCGCGGAGACTCAAGACTGAAGACGGAGAACAAGGACCCTCTCTATTAGCAGGCAAAGCCAAGCAAGCAGCGGCCTCAACTTCTACCATTCTTTTCCCCTTCGCCGCCACCTTTTTACTTTCTTGCACCTTCTTCATCTTCTTTCGGTTGAACTTTGCGCTCGGAATACCTACATATTGTGTGACAAATACCTCAACTGCACCGCGCTCCTCTGCCCCGCGGACTCTTCTTCACCCTACCACCAAAACCTCACGAACCACCGGCACAATGAGTGCAATCCTCTCCGCAGACGACCTAAACGACTTCATAAGCCCGGGCGTCGCCTGCATAAAGCCGATCGAGACCCTGCCCCCTCCGCCGCCGCCGCAAGATGCCTCCCTCGAGCACGAGGTCATCATCGACGGCCAGCCCGGTTCTGCTGCGACCAACGCCGCCCCGGCTGAGATATCTCTGACCGACTGCCTCGCCTGCTCCGGCTGCGTCACCTCCGCCGAGGCCGTCCTCGTGAGCATGCAGTCCCACGCCGAGGTCCTCAACACCCTCGACTTCGGCCCCTCGCTGCGCATCGTCGGCCCCGACGATGCCGGCCAGTTCCGTGTCGAAGGGCTCGAGGACGACTCCCGCCGCCTCTTCGTCGCCAGCGTCTCCCCGCAGACCCGCGCAAGCCTCGCCGCCGCCGCCGGCCGCGGCACCACCGAGAGGGAGGCCGGATACATGCTCGACAGGCTGCTCGCGGGGGGTGCAGACGAGGAAGCTACACTCGCGAGCGGCGGCAAGTGGGGTAACGACTTCACCTGGGTCGTGGACACCAATGTCGCGCGCGAGGCGTGCCTGGTCCTGGGCGCGGACGAGGTTCTCGGTGCAGAGGATGCGCCGCCCTCGTCCGCGAAGAAGCCGATTCTGACTTCGTCGTGCCCCGGATGGGTGTGCTACGCCGAGAAGACGCACCCGTACGTCCTCCCGCACCTGTCACGGGTGAAGTCGCCGCAAGCGTTGATGGGCACGCTGCTCAAGACGACGCTTAGCAGAAAGCTCGGGATCCCGCCTAGCAGGATCTGGCATCTGGCTGTGATGCCATGCTTCGACAAGAAGCTAGAGGCGAGTCGCGAGGAACTCACGGACGCGGTTTGGGCAGGGGACGGGACGCCGGGACGCGGGGTCCGCGATGTCGACTGTGTCATCACAAGTAAAGAGGTGCTGATGCTCGCGGAATCAAGAGGCTTCAATTTCTTCGACCTCCCCCGGAGCAAACCCAACCTCCAGCGCGCAGTCTTCCCCGACGCGCGCCTGGAGAAATTCCTCTTCCCTCGCCGCGGAGCCCACCGCTCTTCTCCAGTCGCAGGCTCATCCGGCGGTAACCTCTATTATACTCTCCAAATGGTAGCATCCAAGCACCCAAACTCCCAGATCCAAGTAATCCGAGGACGCAACGCCGACGTCGTCGAATACGTTGTCGCATCCTCCACTGGAGACCCGATATTCAAGGCTGCCAGGTATTACGGTTTCCGCAACATCCAAAACTTGGTGCGCAAGCTGAAGCCGGCGCGGCCGTCTCGCATGCCGGGCGGCAAGGCCTTCGGTAGCGCAAGAAGGCCAGCAGGTAAGTCTGCCGGCCTCGAATACGCCTATGTCGAGGTGATGGCGTGTCCTGGTGGTTGCACCAACGGCGGTGGGCAGATCAAGGTCGACGACCCCATTGTTGTCGAGCGCAGAGGACTCGCAACCAAGCCCGGTCCGCTCGAGCAGAAGGACTTCCTCGCAGAGGTCGACGAAGCCTACTTCTCTGCTGAGGACTCTGACGGCGAGGCCGCGGTTTCCCAGAACGGTGAGACGCGAGGGGACGTTGTTGATGGAATTTTGCCTTCTTACATTCGAGATACCCTGGGTCATTGGGCGAGCATTACTGGCATAGACTTGGGTAGACTGGCACTCACCACATATCGCGAGGTGATTAGCGACGTGGGCAAGGACAAGACGACCGAGACGGAGCGCGTTGTCCAGCTGGCGGGGAAGATTGGCGGCGGCTGGTAATTGCTTTGTCGGTAGGATAGAAATTCAACCCTCTTCGGTGCCTCGTTTGGCAAAGCCAAACCCCCCTCTTCCACTTCCATCGGGTCCGCGCGGTGCCCGGATAGCCTGCCTGGGTTGGTCTTCGTCTCTCGAGGCAGACCGCCCAGACTGCTGACCGGAATCGCCGCCGCGCTTTTGCATGGAGAAGCCTCCCCTTGGCGAAAAGTTTGGGTCGTAGAGCTCGCGGCCGCTTTCGGACCGGGCCGCGTCAGACCTACTGCCGGGCCGTCTCGTGTCCTCCTGGCGGCTCAGATTGCCCTTGTGGCCTCCGCGGCCGCGACCCCTGCCGCGCTGGTTCCCTCTGCCACCGCCTTCGTTGCCAGCCCCCCTAGGCGGCGTGACGGTGCCCGGGCTCGAGGCGCCCGAGGAAGGGTTGGACTCGCCAAAGATCTTTGCGCGGACCTCATCGTACCGCCGCTGCTTCTCCTCGCGCTCGCGTTGCTGCTTAGCCTTGATCTCCTCGAGCGTGAGCTGCGGCTTCTCCTCCTGGCGGTCGTCGGCATCGTCGTCAGCTAGGGAGAGCTTCTCGAGGCCGGTGACGGGGTCACGGCGGGCGATCATTTGGGGCGCGGGCTTGCGACTGAGGACCTTGACCTGGGGCTTGAAGCCCGTGGCGAGCGGTACCGAGGGCTGGGACTCGAGAAAGGTCACCGGCGTCGGAGTGTCGCTGTCGGCCGCACGTTAGCTGGGGCTTTGTCTTTCGGGCATTGGCCGTCGAAGAAGAGGTGGAGGACATGGGGGATGCTTGTATTTGGGGAGAATAGATTAGGGGAGTAATGTACGCTGATTCCCAGAGCTTGCGATTCGCCTCGGCGTGTTTAGCGAGACGTTCGGCCTTGCTCAAAGGTGCCTGCGGCTCGGGTTGCGCCTGAGCCTGGGCGTCGAGCTTGTCGGCCTGAGATTCCCAGTCGTCGTCCCAGGCGTCGGGTACGGGGCCCTGCTTTCCCATGATTACAGAAGGTTGGTCGTTTTCGGGTTCGTGGGGAGATCGTGTGAGGAGCGCGGTGGGAGGCTTGCAGGCTTCCTTTTGGTGCGACGAGCCTGCAAGGTGGCCTGGGAATGGGATGCCGAAAGGGTGGAGGAGAGAAGTGAGTGTACTTTGACCGTGAGACGGACGATGCGAATACTAACGTAGCATTGAGATGTTGCTATGTCTATAGCTAAATGGGAAGCAGAGGTCAGATTCTCTGACGTTGAAGGTGTCCACGACAAAAGATGTGGGTGAGTGGGTTGGGATGAGGTTGACGACCCCCCTTGCTCGGCGTTTCCTTAACCTGTTGGTACGGGTCCTTTTTTTTTCTTCTTCGGTCGTTCAGACCCGATGGAGGTACCGCTTTTCTACCTTCTGTTTGCGGAACCTTTCGCCAGCTGCAAGGTACCAGCCAGGTTCCTTTTTTGGGTTCTCGTGCGTGTGGAGGGACAGCCCAGGGGGGTGGGCGTCAGCAGGAGACACGCATCGGATCTTGGAAACACCCTTGGAATGGTGGGGTTGCCCGGCCCGTGTGTGTGACACGGGGCGGACAGGACGACATCCCACTTGCACTTGACTTCTGCAAGCACACTGCGAGTAAGCAGAGCGGACGCCGGACTCATTGCGACTCTTCAAAGCAGAATATAATTATCGGTTTTCTCAAACATTCGGTTCAGAGCCTGCTCATTCGCCTGCCCATTTACACAGTTTTCTGCATCCTTGTAGTCTCAACCGCATTCCTGGGTATCCTCGTCTTGGCGCATTCGCCCATTGCCGAATCGGGCATCCAGAAGAGAGCGACACAGTAAGCACGGCAAAGACTCCCACAGCCGGCTTTCGTGGCCGCTCAGCGAATATTTAGACGTCGGAAATCCCCCTCTGTCGGAGAAAGATTGGTCAGGGCGACAATGGCGGCCACATCAGCGCAGCTCCAGACCCCGGGGCCCGAAGCTGGGGGAAGCGCCACCGACGAGAAGGCGGCGGCCAACTGGAACAGCAAGAAGTTCAGGGAGGAATACGAATCCTTTAAGTCAAAGCTTGTTGATCAGCGATTCGACCCAAGTAAGTGACCAGGAACAGCTGTGCTGTCGACATTCAAATGGAGTAGGGGTGGGCTTGCCAAGCGCAACTGTCTCGTTGATAACACGGCTGTGGCACGAATGAGACTGAAGGAGTTAACCCTCGACAGAACACTTTCCCGACCCGCTACTCCCCAGAAAAACGACTGACGTCCGGAACAGCCCCAAGGGGACTACGCCGGAGTTGGAGCGCAGGATTGATCAGATTATCGCAGAGCACAAGGTATGAGGAGGATGCCTTTGGTCCATTGGTAGGCTTATCAAGAGGAGGTTTGGTTGTTGGGCATTTATTTGAAGAATTATCGGTCTTAATTAACTACAGAATGGCGTTTGTTTGTTTGCAGTGTCCTCGGGGGCCGAGGAGATCATGGCATCTTTTTAAATGATTGTAGTATTATCACTTGGCCTGGAACTGAAAGAACATGTATCCCAATCACCTCATTTCTTATGCTTAACCACATCATAAGTATCCAAAAGCATTTTTCTCTGTTTCAGTGTCGTTCACTATGATAAATGAAGTGAATAAATATATATATATATATATATATAATAAAAAAACACCCATAATGTGATGATATTCACTGATATGATCCCATCTCCGTCAGCTGCCACAATCTGTACCAGGGATATCACACGCTCAAAGGCCTTTCATCCAAAGCTGAATCTCATTTTTTCAATTTGGTAGGTCCAGTGAATCACTCCATTAAGACCGGCTTGTTCATCTAACCAGAGCACGATATGCCTCTGACACGGCTGCACGCTTCCTTCACTCGAGCTACGGTCAGTTCAGACCAAATTCACTTGGATCACTCCCGACAGCTTCCAAGTCACACTTTATTTGTTTTTATTCACTGCAATTGACGTGTGAGGACCTTTTCTTCTCTGTTCTTTCTTCCTCGGACTGTGACACACTTGCACTTCAACTTTGGTGTGTCATCAACACTCCTTTAGAACAAAAATCAAATCTCAGCACCCAAACGAAACAGACATCAGCAAGCGAAACATGGCTTCCGCAGACACCTCCTCGTTGGATCGCGGCTCCGATGGCCTCCAAGGCCCCGCCGGCTCCAGACTTTCTGCTTCGCCGGTCTCGTCTCCCATCAAGCGCAGTAAGTACACTCCCAATAAGAAGTCCTTTTCTTCAACATCCGTGGGTGTCTGACAAACGCTCCCAAAACAGACGTCCGCCTCGCAGAGCAGGTCGACTCCGCCATGCCCAAGGTGAAGCGTGAGAAGGGCAAGAAAAAGGCCCAGACCAACACCGCCGTCCCCGAGGTCAAGCGCGAGGACGACCGGGCCCAGGCCCAGTGCATCACGTCGCCCGCCCCCGTCCCCGGCAAGAAGCCCATGCGCATCCTACTGTCCACGAAGACCTTCAAGTGGGTCAAGAACGCCGCCGGCGACTGGGTCAAGGTCCCAACTCAGGCTCCGGCCCGGAAGCCCCGCAAGCGTGGCGAGAAGATGATCAAGGAGGGCGAGCAGAAGTATTGAGGAGACTTTGTCTGTGTATGGACTGGTTACTCACGACGGCCATGATGGAAAGCTTCTGAGATACCCTGGCGTGTTGGTATTTGGGCCTTTTGTTCTTCTTTTCGGATTGGCTTCTTTACAACATATGAGCTTGTATAAACCTCATGAACAGGAAAGCAGGGGGTAGGGGCATATCACGGCATGGGCGGTTACTTTGCGGCATGGGTACTGGTTCGTTTTCCTTCGGCGTATCGCGGGGATCAGCACGCGACTTGCTTTGTCCTCATAAAAACTTGTTTTTCACCTTTCCTCCTCCCTTATGGACGGCTTCGGGTGTCGACAACGTCTTCGTTATCTGGCCAGGACTGTTACTGGACATCGAGGGAATGAGGTTCACATTGTTTGCAACCGCTCTACAGTCCAATAGCCGGCCTGGACTCGTATGTTGACGCGTGTGGACGAGTAGGCGATTGATTTGCTACACGTACTTGTGTATACAGTGAGTACTGTCTCCGAGTCCCCAAGTCTTACCAAGAACCCAAAATGTTATACATCCATCGAACTGAACACCTGACAAGCGGTTTTGTGGATGGGGGCATTCGAGCTGGAACTGTCATCTTCTCTCGGTGATTGGGCAATGTGATTCTGGCTCGGCGAAAACTGCAGTTCAAGGCGCAGCAAGGTTAGGGTCTTACAGCGACCCCGACAAAGGGCCGAGGTCGAGGGATTCGTCACACAAGCGCCAAGATATCTCTTTTTAGTAGGTTGTTCTACATCGTGTTCAGAGGGTTGGTTACACATGGCAGAACGTAAGTCATCTGTCTAATTTACCCCTCATCGGCAGAATGCGGGACGATTGACACCGGCCCTGCATCAAGGTACGTCAGGCACGGTAGCTAAACATCCGTTGGAGAAGAGCTCCAAGTATTACTGTCGACAACTGGCGCGGGCAACTGGCGTGGGGGTGGGGTTTGAACTGTTCAAGCTTCTTGTCTCCATCAGAGCTGTTTTCTCACACCCCATGCTCCCAAAAGCAAGCTGTTTGTTCATGTGAGAAGGACGGGACAGAGTTCTGGCTGCACGAAGGGTCGTACGAAGAAAGCACGAAGGTTCTTCGGCATGTGCTTTCCGAGGGAGGGGCGGTTTGCTGAGAGGAACCTTGGGTCAAAAAGATTGGACAGCAGCCTTCACTGTGTTTTGTCAAGAGAGCACCGCTCCGGGATTGGCGAGTTGCAGATCCGGCGGGTCGGGTCGAGGATTCTTCGGACGAGGATTGCTTGGGGGGTTGGGGTTGCGAAACGTCGACGAGAGACACTGGAAGTACTCCAATGCGCAGGCATAGCAAGCGGAGGAGGGGTCATGTAAAAGAGTTTGGGCGCACATGAGCTCAGGGCCAGGGAAGCCGCGGTTCCTCAAGTTGTACCTGGGATCGAACATCAAGTACCGGTGACTCGCTGCACAGAGCCTTTCTTGTTGGGAACATGTCAGCCATGTGCACCGGGGAGGAAGGCTTTCATGCCGGGAGTGATATCGGCTGTCACTGGATGCCAGCGGCAACCAACCTAGACGTGCGCATGTCGCGAATCGGTGACCGACGACCTTGTCCTGGTCGCCATGTTTCCCGTACACTACTTGCAGTACACAACCTCAACTTGGTCGAGGTGCTGCGCTCGATAACCGGTTGGCTGGCGGGCCAGAATCAGGGTGGCCATGGCATTCCTCGTGGTGTGTGCGTCGAGCCCAATGACTCGTTGACGCAAAACCGACATGTCTCGAACGCTGGGCGACGTCGGATCGGCTGGGGACAGAGTTGGAAGCTCCCGTGCTGCGTCGAGGGGGGAGTGCCGGAAGGACGAAGCAGTTTGACGTAGTCGATTCCACCAGTTACGTAGCGGCGGGACGGTTGCTCCACCGCAGTTGAACGGCGGGGAGGATTGTCGATTGTCGGTTGTCGCTGACTTGCGTCCATCTTGTACCAGGCGTGGGGGAGAAGGGCGGAGTTTGTGATGCTCGAGATTTTGTCGTTCACAAATGAATCATGGCGTGGGCGCTTTGGGACACCTCATGGAAAAGACGGTTCGCAGGGCCTCCCACGGTAAGCGTGTGGTTGCAGCGAGTGTACCGGTACCGATACATTCGTCAAAGGGGTTGAAAGATTCACGGGACGAATTAGAGCCACAGAGGCCTTTGCAGAGGCGCGAGTCGTCACCATACCATATCGTAATAATATTACACGGCTCTTGTCGACGTTACAAGTTGCTGCTTAGCCATGCCGCCAGATGGTAGTTTGTGTCCGTGTAATCAGCCAGGCGAGTCCCTTGACGGGGATGTAGACTGGAGAGGCACAGAAGCAGCACCATGAGACAAAAGTAAGCGCTGCCCCACGGACAGGCTTGCATCCGTTGCAAAGGCGACTGCTGAGTGCTACTTTAGCCTGGAGCCGCTCCATTCGTGCGACCCGATTTGACCTGAACTCCCTCTCTGGGCGGTGGAGAGTTAGTCAGCGTACGAATCCTCTTTCTTACCTCAGCTGCGACGGCATTGCAAAGCCGATCCTTGGTAACCTGTAAAAGGCATCGAGTGGTATTGTTTGGCACGCCGGGCATGCCAGTCGGCCGAGTAGGAACGTGCCTGCTAGATCTTCAAATATGATAGGGCGGGCTACGCAGCCAATATCGTTGCTGGGGTTTGTTTAGGCAAGTCCGCCGCCGGTGACAGGGACCAAACTGACCGAATTTAGACATGTGAGTAGTCAGAGCGGGAACACGGCCAATGGTGTCTGGGGGCTGATGAGCTGAGCGTGCGTGTGCGTGCATGGCTCGTAAAGCAATGGCGATGGGTGTTGCTGGCTGCTGCTATTGCCTGGTGCATTGCCATGGAGGCAGTGAGGACAAGGGGCGAGAAACCTGCTGGGGTCGTCCCGAGACATTCTAGCCCTGGCGGTGATTTACGGCGTATTATCCAGAGCCCATACGCAGTAGTGTAGACAGAACCAGCGCCGAGATGTATCCGTAAGGCGAGGTACGCAGTAGCTATAGGTCCGGTTGGGAATGAAACCGTGAGGGATTGGAGTAGCCGACCATAGCAGAGCCCCTTCTTGGCTCGGCAAGGTAATCAATTCCTGCTGCAGGTGAGCCCGCGGGAGGCAGAGGCAATGCGATAAGGCGTCTTTGGCTTTAACCACACTGCGTGGCCGTGTTTTGTCGCAGCCAATGCCCCGTTCCAAATCGATTTTGGTTTGTCGCTTGCTCGGTCGTCTTGACTCATCGACCTTGTCAACAGCGCCGGCCATCCAACCCACCCCCGCGGTTTGCTCGCCCACGTCGACCTCCAGAGCAAGGTAAGGAATGTCCCGCTGGCGTTGGCGGGTTCGGGGGTCGGCATCCCGAGGAGGATCCCTTGGTCGGCGGTCTCGGAGAGGAGCCGTGGCATCAACCCCCACAGGCGGCCAGAGCCAGCCGATGCGATTCTGCATCTGCAGGTATCGTCCTTCCTTTTGGATGTGGCACAGGCTGGACGGGAGGCGATAGATGTGTCGCTCAGCTCCGAGGCTGAGGCTCGAATATTGACAATTGGTTGCGGCTTAAACCTCGCTCAAACGGGGGCACTGAGCATTCCTTCCATGGGCAGCTCGGTCAGTTCTAGAAAGTCATCTGGAACATTGTGCCCCTGCAGTCAAGCAAGCCTAGCCGAACGGAGGCGCACCGGGAGACCAGACCTGGAACATTTCTGTCGACTGACTTACTTCAAGATGTGATACTTTAGCTTGGCAAAGGAACCTTTCATGGCAGCGAGAGGAGACGGTGGACAAGAGACAAGAGGTACGCAAGAGAGGTACTTGGGTACCAGGCCATGTGTCATGGCTGCGTGGGCATGGAGAGGAGGAGAAGACGAGGAGGAGGAGGAGGAGGAGATGAGCGGGGAGCAAGTGAAAAGAGGAGCCGAAGCGATGTGGACGCGGGATAGGCACCGGCTTCGGGGAGAAAGGCACAGAGCAGACAATTGCAATGATTAGGCGCATCCTCAGTGGACAGGATGCAGTTGACGAGCGTTGTACGCAGCAGAGACCAGAACAGCCCAGACCTGACCATCGACCAGTTGTTGATTGGTACCCTGGTGGAATGGGAATGGGATTCAGGTCGTTCAGCAAAGTGCAGACAAGAATACCAGGTAAGGTACGGGCAGTCTGGAAAGAACATCGCACAGGAGGACGTACCGAAAGTATCTAAATGCAAGTACCTGCCTGAAGTCGGGGTACGCAGGGCAGTGTACGCAGCCTACAGTACATGGCATGTGGGGTGGCTGCACAGGGCTAAAAGCGTCGAGCGCACAGGGCGGCTGCCATTGGGCTGCGGTGCAGTACTCTGACGGTTCCTCCCTTCTCCGCACGCCATATAGACCAGAGATGTATCCTTGCCGTACCTGCTGGGGATTGTGTTTGGCCGCCAGCCGCAGTTCCAGGCCCCTCTGGTTGGACTCCCCGACATCGTCAGCCTGAGGCTGGCCGCCCGAATATCCAGTTTCTTTTAAAGTTCTGCCCCAGACACCGCCCGCATCGACCTCATCCAGAACTGTCCAGTCCATGACAGGCTCCTCCTTCCCATCTCCACCGCCTGGGAGAACAGGCTGCTTGCTGCCTTCCCTGCCGTCGTGCCTGACTTGCCTTGCCTTAAATCATACACCCGTAACTTCCTTCCTCTCTTGCGGTATCTCGCTGCGGTGCCTTACCTTAGTAAGGCGAACGCTGTTAGCTCACCTCAGTCTCAGTCGCCTGTCTCTCACCTCACTTTTTGCCGCATCTCACCTCCCCCATCAGGTTGGCCTACCTGAATACCTACCTACCGGGCCTGTTATTGCTTTCCAGCTTCAGCACCATCAACCAGCCAAGACCCTTCTAGGTTCCTGCCTGACCTACCACAGCAGGCGCCTTGCTCGTCTGCCTTAGCTCAGGTGGTTTGCTGCCCTCGCCTGGGCCTCGACTGCTGCTGCCCCTGCCCCCCCACCGGGACTTGGGCGCCATCCCGACTTTTCCAGCTTCCCAGCATCGGGTCTTCTCCGTACGAACCCTCCGCCTCGGTGCCACTTCACGATCCGCCTTTGGCACCGCCGGCCTCTCACTGGACGGTGACATCGCAGGCTCCCTGGCATATTCGGGCCTTGGGCCAGTCCATCGCGCTGCGCTGTTCGCCGCTGCCCCACTCCTACAAACGACCAGCTAGCTGCCCTGTCCTGTCCTGTCCTGTCCTGTCTCTCTGCCTCTTGTCGCTGCCGCTGGCGCTGTCTCGGTGCCCTCCAGACCTGTCGTCGAACACCGCTGCCATCCCGGCGCGGCCAACAAGTACAACCACAACGAGAGCAGAAAAGCAACAGGCCTCACCTGGACTCAATTCGCGATTTCCCCTCTTCCCTCCACCCGCCTGCATCCACTCCACGCACACACCACCCACGAAGCACACACAACACTCCTCACCGGCCGACCTTCACTCCATCCCACCTCCCAACTTCTCACCCCCTCGGCCTTCGGTGGAAAAAAAAAGTCTCCAATTCCACCTCCAAAAATCACAACACCCGCGCACCACACCGCACTTGCCGCTTCCATCTCGTCAACAACCACCACCGCCGTCGCCGCACCTGCGCAACCCGCCGTCACGCACATCTGCCGCTCTCACTACCCGCCTCGGCCAATCTCTCGGGCACGCTGCCATATCTCGGCCTGTTTTGACGCCCTCTACGGCCCTGGGCCTCTGCCTCGACTAGGCCTCAACCTTCCTCGCCATCACAATCACAATCACAGGATTGATTTCCTCGCAGCCAGCAGCACCAAACCATGTCTGGCTCCGAGGGCGCACATGCAAACACGGGTGGCTTCGACTTGTTGAAGCGGGCGACACAGGCAATGATGATGTCAGGCCCAACCTCCAAGTTAGTACAGTTTTCTTATGCGTCTTTCATCTGCTTTGCCCTGCCTTGTCGTTGCCGTCACCTTCCCTACCCATCGATACCTCTGCCTACCCGACTCTCCCCATTTTGTTCGCTGCTGCCTTTGTCCCTCCAAGTCTCTGAGCCTCCCTGCCTGCCGCTGCCGCACTGCACATTCCTCCCCGTCCAACAAAAAACCGCACCCTTTCTTTTTTAGTTCGACCTTCTGGATTTCATGCTCCTGGCCAGTGGCCCTGAGCCAATGCTGGTTTGGTCAAAGCTGGCGGCACTAGTTCGCCTCCCTCTGCCCGGTTCGACTTGTGACGCTCTTCTCCCATTCGCTTGATATCGGCCTTGACCTTCCTTTCCTAATCGGTTCTATTCCCCCTGTCGGTTCGGTTGCCGTCTCTCCAAAGTTGGAGGAGCAGCGCAATCAACATGGACTTGTTCAATTCGCGGTCCTTCCCGCACTCACTCCATGGGCTTGGCCGCCTCCAACATGTTGTTGAGGAAGCTTTGCTAGCTAGCCGTAGTCTGGCAGCTGTGCCTGGATCTGGACCTGGACCCTTGATAAGCCTCTCGTGTTAAAGGTTGTCTCCTCCTTGCGGCCTGTCCTGTCTCTACGGTACACACATGCTACCCAAAAGCGTGGCGATGGAGGAGTGGCTGGCGAACGAGGAAGCGTTTTGGGACCTGCACCATGGACTGCTGGTTCCCGCTCCTGATGCTTGGGTGGATGGAGTTCCCCATCTGGCTAGTGTCAGTGGCATCAGACTGCCGTCAACGGCCCCTTCAGCCTGCCGCTGAATGGTTCCTAGACGATCCCGGACGACCGTCCGAGGCTGCAAGCAAACTGAGCTCAGCTGACGCCTCCTCGCACGCATCTGCTACTGCTGTTGCTGTGCTTCTCCTGCTGCTCATCCCCTCCTAGCCCCAAGGCCTCATCTCCCCATGCTTCCCCCCGCGCCCGCTTTGTTGGCGCCGGACAATCTGACCTGACGGCCTGGGGGCGTCCTAGTCCTAGCTGACGTTCCTCCGGGCCCATGTCGCGTGTGATATACGACGCATCCAGGTCCCCCTCACACACATCCAGCCTCTTGCACATGCAAATCAGCGCCTTACCCCTCGTCCCATCCCTCCCCCTACCTACGCCTACACTACCTTCCTACCTACCTACCTGAGGGTCGGTACGGTACCTAACCCCCCATGCCACGCTTACCTGAGCTCTTCGTTCGGCCGCCAATGCGGCGACAGCACTAAAAATTGCAAATCGAGGAGTCGGGATGGGGGTCGCCAGTGCAAGTGCCAGTGCTGCACGAGACTTATCAGAGTTGAGGCCTGACTCGCCTGATGCTCAGTGCCAGCGGCAGTGGCAGTAGCAGTAGCAGTAGCAGTAGCAGCAGCGACGGACGCGGCCGCGGCGGTACCAGTGTTGGCCTTCATTATCCAGTCAGCATCCCGCTTCTCTAACCACTACCTTCTACCTCCCCTTTTGCCCCCCCCCCTCTATTCCGTGCTCTGTACCCTGCTCTTCTTCGTCCTCTGTCTCCCCCTCCCCCTCTTCCCACTCGCGCGCGCCCAGCATCTTGCCCCGCCATCGCCTTCACTAAAAGGCCCCCCCGAACAAGGCCTTGACTAGTGTTAGAGGCCCTCAACTCAACGGGGGCGTCTTCGGAACAAAAAATCCACTCTGCCCATTTTCCTATTCGACGACGCTTCTCTTTTGGCACTTTGCATCATCCCCCCAAATTGCACTACCCGGCTAGCTATTGCGACGGCATCCTTGCTTCCACCCGGCCAAAGAGGACGAAAAATTTCCCCGTCCTTTTCCGTCATAGGCGGCACACGGGCGAAGACGTCTCCTCACTCCGCCGCCTGCCTCCTCTGCTCAGAGTCCCTGACTCTTCCTCGTCCTCACCCAACCGGCTGTGGGCTTGGCAGGCCGTCATGAGCTAGCTCCCTGCTCCAATTCGCCTTCGCTTTTCGCTCTGTTGCCCGGCGTGCTCCTCCCTCTTTATCGTGTTATCTGCAGTTTTCCACCCTTCCGCGCACTTTCCGACGCCAATAATAATGATGAATCTCACTGTTGACCACCGCAGCAGGTCTGCCGCCGCAGCTGACGACGATGGAGCGGATCAAATCGGCTTCGACACGCCCCGCTCCGGCGTGGCGACCCCTCAGCCCGACCTCCATGACAAACGCCTGCCGGGCATCATGAGCTACTTCGGCCAGGTTCGTACAGATTCTATTCACAATTCTGTATCTGCCCCTGTCGCGTCGGCTCCCGTACGAGGGCAGTCTCTTTCCGGTCCCTCAGCCGAAGAAGTCGAGCAGAAAGGGACGACCTCTCAGGTCAGCTCAGTGGTTGCTGTGCCCTGTGGCGATTCTGAACCAACATCCCCATTGCTTCCCTGCCCCGACCCGCGAACCTCGTCACAACACCCTGCATCCAAGGCACTGGCGGGGACGCATCAATACCCAACCCCGCCGATATCCAGACGGTCGTCCATGGGGCGTCCCATGAGAAGTCTGTCACTGTGGCACGGAGACGGACGGTCCGCTGCATCCTCATCTGCGCGACCGCCGCTCCAAAAAAGCCCATCAGACTTCCCGACGACAAAGTGCCGCAGTCTCACCCTCATGTCTCAACCTTCAAGCATGGTCACCACATCAGTCGTGCATGCTCATCACATATCCAACCCCAGCCTTCCCAAGCCTGCCACACCGATGTCTCCCTCCCATTCCCACGTTGGTTCAGCCCAGGAAGCCACTCTCCTTGACAACTCTTCGTCGCTTGATCAGCTCAAAAAGCTAACACAAGTCGCGGGTATCAAGAGCGGCCCACCAACCCCCACCAGAGCGCTTTCAGCGGCGCAGCCTTCTCAGTTTGAGGAGAGGTCAAGCTCCAAGAGAAGCAGTAATGAGACAGTGCCTCCCAGTGGCACGCAGACGCCCAGGGGCTCCAGTGGTGCTCAGGTCCCCGCCGCGAAGGGCAAGCTCACGATTAAGATTGTGGAGGCAAAGGGCCTGAGACGCGCTCGGGATCCCTATGTCGTTGCTGTTTTTCAAAGAAGCGAGCTCATCTCGGGAGGCCCGCGTTCTGTAGAGGAGGAGGAAGACGTGAGCGTAAACCTGCCGGCGCCGTCCTTTGGAGGCATTCCGATCCAGAGGCAAGGAAGCGACTCAGGTCGGCCCGCCGTGTCTATTCCGATGCGCAGCCGACAAAGCAGCAACACCAGCATTTCGGACTACAATACTTTCCGCAACAAGTCCCGGCGATCCTTTACCAGTCCGAAGTGGGACGCGGAGGCAGAGTTGTAAGTGGAAAATCATCCTCGGTGCTGCCTTCACCAGCTAACCTGGACCAGCGATGTGGTGGACTCCAACATGTTGGTGGACATTTCAGTCTACGACCACAGCGCCAACGGCGAGGAGTTCCTGGGTCACGTTGACTTCCAGGCGAACAGAGACTCCAGCAACCCCGTCAGCGGTTGGTTCGCGCTCAAGGGCCACGCTGACACGATGGCGGAGAACGCCCCGACTGGCGAGATATACGTTGAAGCCGTTTATCAGCGCACCGAGAGGAAGCATTTTGGTCCCGAAGATTTCCAGATCCTTAAGCTCATTGGAAAGGGAACTTTCGGACAGGTCTACCAAGTTCGGAAGAAGGACACGGAACGCATTTACGCCATGAAGGTTCTTTCCAAGAAGGTCATTGTCCAGAAGAAGGAAGTGGCCCACACCGTCGGCGAGCGGAATATCCTGGTTCGGACGGCGATGTCAGACTCGCCCTTCATCGTGGGGCTCAAGTTCTCTTTCCAGACACCATCAGACCTGTACCTGGTCACTGATTACATGTCTGGCGGAGAGCTGTTCTGGCATTTGCAGAAGGAAGGTCGGTTCGATGAGCGAAGAGCCAAGTTCTATATCGCAGAACTTATCTTGGCCATTCAACACCTTCACAACAACGACATTGTCTACCGAGATCTGAAGCCGGAAAACATTCTGTTGGACGCAAACGGCCACATCGCCCTTTGTGACTTTGGTCTGTCCAAGGCAAACCTCACCAAGAACGATACCACCAACACTTTCTGTGGAACGACAGAGTACCTCGCCCCTGAGGTGCTTCTCGACGAGTCAGGTTACACAAAGATGGTAGACTTCTGGTCTCTTGGTGTTCTCGTTTTTGAGATGTGCTGTGGATGGAGTCCCTTCTATGCGGAGGACACCCAACAGATGTACAAGAACATCGCGTTTGGCAAGGTCCGGTTCCCTCGGGACACCCTTTCACAGGAAGGCCGAAACTTCGTCAAGGGCTTGCTCAACAGAAACCCCAAGCACCGCCTGGGCGCAACAGACGACGCAGAAGAACTCAAACGCCACCCCTTCTTTGCTGATATTGACTGGGATCTTCTGACAAAGAAGCTCATCACCCCGCCGTTCAAGCCCAAGTTGACCTCGGCTACCGATGTCTCCTACTTCGACCCCGAGTTCACCAACGCACTGGATAACAACGGTTCACTTAATGAACGGGCAGCGGCCTTGTCGAAGGGCTTTGCTACGTCGACGCCCCTTTCACCTTCGGTGCAGGCCAACTTCCAGGGCTTCACTTTTGTGGATGAGAGTGCACTTGACGATCACATGAGAGATAAGAACCGATATGATGACGAAGAGATGCACGATTCTCACCAAGACGACGATTGGGATGATCTTGAAGACATGAACCAGAGAGGCAACCGGATGAGTGGCATTGTGCGTACAACCACCAACGATGAGCAGATGGTTGGCGGTGGCCACTTTGATGTCTAAGGGATTTGGTTCTGGTCTTCCTTGTCATCTCAGGGTTCTTTTTTCCATGGATAAAAAGTTCATTACAGCCCATTTCCTTTGCAAGCAAAAACACACGGTCGTCATCACGAAGTCAAAAACGAACATTCATGGATTCAGTGCATAAGGGCGGTCATCTTTGCATGTGATATTGGGGGGTGTAATCGGAACATGGCGTTTTGGGCTGAGCGATGAACAACATTCGAATCCTGGATCGGCCTTTCAGAATGCTGCTTTTCAAAGCTGATCGAAGCACTTACACACGCACACGCATACACACACACACACACACACACACGCAATATGCTTCTTGATGAGACTCTGGATACCAAGGGCAAGTCTTCAGACTTTGGTAACTTCACCAATGTTTTCGACTCCGCTCGCTACTTTCACGACGTCTTGCTCTTTCATGCATGCGTGTCAGGCCATCACGGGGCTGTCCCGTACAAAGAAAATTGACGAGGACGGTTGGGCATTTGTCGACTGTTGCTCGTGACATGGGATGGAGGTGGAACGGAGGATGTTTCTGCTGTTCTCTTTCTCTCTCACTCATCTGAAAGGCATGCCTTTTTTTCCCCGAGTTTAGTCAGAATTAAGACGTCTGTATGGCATTTCACCATAGCCTGGGCATTATCCCAGAGGACAGAGAGAGGAAGATCAAAAGAGAGAATGGGGAACGGCACCAAGCAATGCTGTCTGTAATAATGCCTAATTAGCTAAAGACACCGTTCCCCCAACACATGGGACCCATGTTTTAACTCTATGCTGTGAGATTTCCGTTGCACTGTCTCCATTATTGGGTTCTTGCCCAGCCATAGATGTCATGATGCAGGGAGAGGTTTGCAACCCGTCCCAGTGCCGGAGTCGTGACGAGGTGGGTTTGGCCTCGCCGAAAGCTCTCTCATCTTGCGGACAGATGTTGAAGAGATCAAAGCAAGGGGGCTTGAGATGTTGAGCGTAGCATCCTGCAAGGGGGAGGGATCATTGGGAAGATGACCCAAGCGACGCTCGCATGAGAAGGAAAAAAAGGCCTCTCGCTAACAGCTGGTTGTGGGCCCAGAAAACAAGCAGTTGTTTTTGTTGCTGTGGTAAGACGTTGTTGCTAGATCGACCGCATTGACGATACACCTCACAATGACTCTTGAAGGATGGGGTTTGCTACTCCGAATTATGCGTTGTGGGTTTGGGGGACGTTGGATCTTTCTGCCGGGATTCTTTGATAACTCACCCTCTGGGTCTATTTTCGACCTTGTTTGATCTAGATTCTTTTGAGCACCGACCATGTATACCGTGGGGGAGGGGATGGAGCCAGAGAGACACTTTTGTTCCGGGGGATTCCGGGTCCACATGCCCGCCTCCCAGTGTTTTGATGGCAGATCTGGCTGGGCATGGGAATTTGGCAGAGGTTGGGAAAATTCCCTTGTAGAGACCTAGTGCTCATCATATTGAATTGGCATGGCGGGGGTCAGGTCGTAGGCGCCGGCCGACGGGCGTAGCGGCGGGTACCAAAACGACCTCACGACCTCGCGACAGTTCGATCTTCGAGATATACGACGGAGCAAACGACGAATTGAGTGCATGCCAGTAATTTTCCTAGCCAGCGTGGTTCAGTTGAACAATATACACGGGATTACCACCTCCCAGCACACCTTCCCTCGTTTTGCGCCTCTCCTCTGCATCTCTCTCCTCTGCATCTCTCTCTCCATTTCTACGCACGCACAGCACACTCCCCTTTCCTTCGGTCCGTCGGCAAGCGGCAGGTTACAAAATCCAAGGATCGATCAGGAAAAGCGCTTTTTCCGTCTCGGATAAGGATTGGAGAATGTCTTCGGTCGGTCTTTTTTCATCGTTTTACGGCAGAAAATCGTTTCTTTTTGGTTTCAAAAGGGCGATATGAGGGTGTTGTTTAGTGGTGGGGCTCCTCCTCGTCCTCCTCAATCATGAGCCAGTCCTGCTGGACGGGCTGGCCGTCGGCGGCGACGGCCGAGGCGTCCTGGCCCTCGACCTCAACGGCCATGCTCTCGTACTCCTTCAGGCTGGCGGCGAGGTCGGCCTCCTCGGGCGACTTGGGGGTCTGGGGGATGTTGAAGGTCTGAACCTGGCCCTGCGCGTCCGAGTCCTTGACGGGGGCGGGCTTGTAGGCCTTGAGCTCCTTGAGGTAGAGCTCTTGGACGAAGTCGGCTGTATCGGTAATCGGCGGTTAGCATGCCATGAGTTTGTTGTGGGGGTTCGACCGGGGACGAGGACAACGGCGAGGTGCATGCTCAACGGGAGGGAAGAATGACAATGATGTGTGCGATTACTTGTCGCCTTCGAATTGGGATAGGGAAGGGATGATGTCGGGGTTGGGGTGAATTGATGATGACCGATATCGTCACCCGCAACGGTGCGAGGCGCACTCGCCCCAGCTTCGGAGCTTGCCTCCCTTGGCCGCGCCGGCAATCCGAACACCCCAGGCGCCAATGACCATCAATCCCCCTCCTCCTCCAACGATTGCAACAAACGACGACGACAACGGACTGTAAAAAAGTATTACGAACCTCTTCGCGAGACCGTGGGGGCAATGAATCCCCTCATCTGGACGGCGCTGGGCCTCGTCAGCCGAGAGACAGCTGAAGCGGCGCGCTATTACCACCTCACGTCAGTTTTTTCCTCTCCTCTCGCCCGCAGGCCGACCACGACAACACGACGACGCATCCGTCCTCGTCGATGAAGGCAGCAGAGGGGCAAACTCACAGTAGCTCTGGACAATTGGACGAGCATCTTGAATGTGGGTGTGGCTGGCTCAATTGGGGACACCGGGGGGGAAGGGGGTGCAGAGGACGGTAGAGGTTGAGGGTTTTGTACGGGACGGGGACGTAAAAAGCTGGAGTGAACGAGCCGGTTGGACGCAGCAGTGATCACCGCTCCGACCTTGGTGCCTCAGGCCACTATTTCACTCAGTGGGCAGGCTCGATCGCTTGCTTGCTCCTCCCCACTCCACCTGCACTGGCGCCGCTCGGGGAAACGAGGAGAGTCGATTTTTGGCAGTGGACCCGGCTCACGTAATGCTTCTCCACGGCGCAAAAGCTGAGCTCACTCCCGGTCTTTGTCTAGCTAACAGCTTCAGGCGGCTATTTGGCCACCAGAAGCTTGGTTTCGTCAGTCAAGGTGCCAACCACCGACATCATAGGCTCACACGACCACACGACCACCTACACCAAACGGTTGGATCTGCTCAGTCTAGGCTTCGTGCGATCTGGACTAGCTCTTGTAGAGCTACTCAATCGTCTTGCATGACCTCACTTTATCTTCTGGCATCTCACAGACGCTGCCCATTTTCGTCATCGCCCCGTCGCTTTTCATCTGGTGTCGAGTGATACGTCAAGGCTACCAGGACTGTTGGTCTCTTTTCATTGATTGCCACTCTTTCAGGTCAGGGGAGTTATTAAATTTACACGAGATAAATCCAGTGATCGTTACATTCATAGCCTCGCCAACGTCGAGGTGATTTCACTGTCCAACGCCCTCCAACTCCAAACTCTACAAACACATAGGTGGTGCATGCCGCCTAGACACAGTGTAGTCCCCAATAACCATTATCGGGAGGGCATCTGCCTATGCCATGATATAACCAAGAAGTATGTAGGGGATTCTGTTCATCATATGGCTCATTCCTTTCCTAGATCCAAGTTTCCTGTTAGTCCCAAGTTCCCTAGCAGCAGCCTCTTCATTTCTTCTGGCGGTAAGGGATGCGCTGCTGAGAGTCGGATGAAGAGTCGTGGCCCTCCTCGTGCTTGATGCGCCTTCCCCTGCGCATCTCGCCCCAAACCCCGGCTCCAAGCCACATCACGCCGATGACAGCAGCCACGACGGAGTATGCGATGACATATCTCCTGGGCGTGCTGGCAAGCTCGAGGCCCAGGCCGCCGTTGATGATGCCGAGAATCATGACGGACCTGCCGTACCAGATGTGGACGTGGCTGATGATACCGCGGGACTGGAACTTCTTGTAGTACGCGTGATGCGCGTAACCCAGGAATGGCTGTATGGCTAGCAGGGCCACGACCACTGTACCCAGCAGGGTGTGCGTTTGCTCGAAAAGCTACGGTCGTCTCACATCAGCCTTACGGTCCTAGATGGGCGAGGGCCAGGGCAAGGGCCAGGGGACCAGGGAAGGGCGCCCCTCGTTTACAAAAGGGAAAGCAACTCACATAACCATTGTCGCGGGCATAGGCATAGCCGGTGCCGAAGCCGGCCCACATCAGAAAGAAGGCAACGGACTGCCAGGCGGCGTGTACCATCCACTTGCCTACCAGAGACATGAGCATGGCGCCAAGAGGGTACAAGGCAATAAAGACGATCGACATTATAACGCCGTGAGCAAGAAGGATGGTGGAAGAGCCACCGCCTCCATTAAATACAATACCGCCACCGTTGGTAGAACCGCCGTTTCCACTGCCACTGCCACTCTCCGCCCCAGTGAAAGGGTTGCTGTCGGACTGAACCGTCGCCTTGCTCAGGTCGAGGTTGAAGTTGTTGTGCTCGTCGTGCTGCTGGATGCTCTGGTCAACGCTGTTGGAGTTGATGGCGCTGCCCGACTTCCACGCGGAGATCCACGAAGAGCTGGCCGAATTCAGGGACATGGAACCGCTGCTCCAAGTCGCGCAGTTGGTGCAAAGTACGTTGGCAACCATTTTGCCGTTCTGAATGCCAGAGCCGGCGAGGAGCTTGAGGTCGGCGCCGTTCTGAGAGACCGTCGGCATGTTGTGGCCGCGCGCGGTGCGGGGGCTGATGGTGACGTTGTTGTTGCCGTCGGCGTACATGATGAACATGTTGGAGTTGGACATGCTCGAACCAGTGCCGAGGGCCACCCACTGGTAGCTGGTTGGGGCAGACATCTGGAAGTACAAGTTGCCGGTGCCAGAGCTGGCGGCAGCCTGTGGAACCGCGACTTTGAAGCAAATATCATTGGGGCATGCTTGGATAGGCTCGGCGGAGGCGGTGGCGGCGTCTATGAGCGTTGTTAGTGCCAACGAACAGCTCTTGGGGATCTGGCAGAACGTACAAAGCGCGCCGGCCAGAGCAGAAGCTGCAATAGCCTTCATTGTGACCAGTATCTGGGTTATATGGGAAGCGCTGTGGAAGCGTGTCAGCAAGAAGAACTCAAGTCGTCCAGAACGGCGAGGGCTCATGGTAGTTATATCAAGAACGGCAGCGGGACGGGGGTGGAGGCGGAATGTAACCGACATACGTCTGTGAATGTTAATATGCAGGGAGGCTCCGGACTTGTCGTTGGAGTAACACGGCAGTTGGAAGCGACTAAGGGGAGAGGAATGGGTGGGAGCTCCGGGCTTCTTATGAAGAAATGTCGGAGGCGCGACGGTGCAACTCCATGGCACGTTAGTGTTGGCAGAAGACGCGGTGCGGTACTAGGTTCAAAGCGTCGGGTCGTTGGGAGAGTTGGGAGAGTACAGAGCGATCGCGGTGGCTTTGATTCTGCTGCTGCTGCTGCCAACCGTTTTGCAGTGATTTGCGTTGGACGGACAGGGACTTGCTTCTGTCTCGCTGCTCCCCACGTCGTCACTCGTCACCCAAGAGATCTTGGCGTGGGAAACGGCAACGTCTTCATACACTAGCACAAAGTTATCTCGTTTTTGCTCTTCGTGTCGGTTCTGGGAGTCGGGCCCTGGCCCTAGCTCATGCCCTCCTCCCTCCTCCTTCGTCCGCTTGTTCTTGTCTCTGCCTATTCCCATTCGCCTCGTTGACTCTTGGCTTGGGGGAGTGCGGCCAGCGGAGCAACTCTCTGACAGTTCAGCCACGCATGGGGATACCCCTGGAGACCTGTAACCCACGCATAAGATACCTGGCGGCGGGCTGCAGGCTCTATCGGATAACATGCTGCATACTTTTAGTAGTCGAGTCGGGAGGGCGGACAGCTGCGGTTAGCTCCCACTCCCAGAGAAGCTCCCGGGGGGGGGAGGGTGCCAGGGATCAGCACACGCACGAAGACATGCCTTCGCTAACACAGCCACCAAGCCCAGAAGTTGTCATGGGCTCAATGCCACGGCGATTACTTGGGGTCGCAATGTAAAGTGACGGCCCATGGGCATGGGGAGATGTCGACCCGCGTCGACAGTCCCGGTCGGTACAACACGTTCCCCCGGGCCAGTAAAGCCTAAAAAATGGGCGTGGCAGCTAATCAGGTATTCTTACCCCCGGTCAGCATTTTGGCTCCTTGTAGTGTCTTGGGGTGTCTTGGATCTGGCCTACCTACCTACCTACCTAGGCACCCTCTCGGGTGTCAGACGGAATTGGGGAAAACGTGATTGGGTAACAAGCCGCCCAAGCCCCGATGCTAGAGGGGGAAGCCCTGGACGGCCGGCGCTCTGGGAGCTGGGCTACTGCAGCATCAGCATCAGCGTACAGCGTGTACTGCGTAGCTCCCGCGAGCGAGTGCCTTTCCCAGTCGATGCCTGTATCTGTGGTGTACAACAGGGGATTCCCGCTTGCTCGTCCATTCGGGGATACTGCAAGATGTACTACAGCGCAGTAGACACATGCGAATGATGAGATGCCATTTGCAGCATGCCCTTCGACGCAGGCTGGGAGCCACCCTGGTGGGGGACAGCAGATTTCTACGCAGATGGGACTAGGGTGTTTCTGCCTTCTCCCCAGGCCATCTGTTTAGAGTACTGCAAGTATGGTCTGAACTCTATTGGCGAAATGAGGGCGAGTGGAAGCAAGTCCGGGTACCGTAGTCTGGCGTGGCATCCCAGCGAGGAGAAGAGAAAGTGGAAACGAAACGCCCTATTGATGGCCATCGATACCCTGCATATGCGACTCCGTAGTTTGCTGAACACCGGATAGCAATGCCAGTGCGAAAATGAGAATGCCAATGCCAAGACCCAAGTCCAGAAAGGAAAAAAGCCAAGGTGGGCAGGCCAATGAACGGGCTGGGCAAGACTCAGCCTCCCGGGAGTAAAATGATGCCGTGCGGGCGGTCAGGTCTCTGTTGCCGTAAGCCTTGGTCAGAAACACTCTCTGTTGGCTGAGGTGTACATCGTACTGTTCTGGGGATGAATGTCGGACAGGCGGGTACTTCAGTGCCTTAGTGCAGTCAGGAGGAGATGCGTACGCAAGCATTCCACGATGAATGCTTGGCCTTGCGACGGCGGGAGTCGAAAGGGCCAGTTGGACGAAGCAGAGGAAGCAAAATGTGGAACGGAGCACCGATTGATGTGATAAGCGCACCTCCGGGCTGCAGGGTGCGGTGCATTTCCCGGCTCCTTTGCGCTCGCTCGAGTGACTTACACCAACTCCAAGGTACTGCATAGTACACCTTACCCTGAAGCAGCCAGCCAGCAGGCTGAGGAAGGAAGGTGCACCTTGAGGAGTGCATGAGGAACAGCTGCTGCTGGCCTGCTACACTGCTTGACTGTACACTACCTACCTTCCCTTACTGCCCAGAGCCCACAGGCTTGCACCTGCATACGGCTGGGATTTGCACGGACTGTACTGTTCCTTACTACACTACTGCTACCCACAAGCCGGATGGCACCATGTGGATGGCCCTACCGTGCCTGCTGAGGGCCGACGCTTCAACTGGAAAGCCGCCTAGAACAAGCCACCGGGCCCGCGCAAAAGACTTGCGCAGTACTTGCATCAATACTCCCATTTACACACATCGCAGCCGCGCCCGGCTGAACGCACTATACGGCGTAGTACCCTACGTCGCCGTACCATGCCAGCCTGGAAGTCGTCGAAAGTACCCTGCTTTGCACATGGGTGCACGGCCGGACAAGTGCGCCTGTCGACTCGGCCGCGACCAAGTATCCTCGAGAACACTCTCCCGGGGCTTGCTGACGAGGCACGTTGTCGCCAAGGAAGGGGCTTATCTGATGGCAGCCGCAGCTTTCGGCATTGCTCAGCTCCTGCTCCTGCTGCTGCTGCCATCGCAGCCCGAATACACCGCCGGCCATCACTAAGACCAACACCCACAACCACAACGCATCAGCGGCCGGCCCGGGCCTGGTTGATAGACTCTCCTAATGCCAATTCTATTTCCATTCCCCTTCCCCAAAAGCCTCACGCGCGAGCCGCCGACCCTCCGATCGTCGGTCAACGCCGTCTCCGCTCACCGAGGAATGCAACCATTCTGGCACCAACCAGCGTGCTTCTATTATCAACACCGTGCTTCATCCGACGTCGACAGCACTAAGCAAGGCACAGCTGAAGGGTCTGCGTGTCTTCACACCCCATCCATCTGGGCATCTCTGCAGAGCCTGTCGATCAAACCGTCCGGCAAACCGTCCGGCAAACCACCCGTCCATCCATCCCGATTCGTCAGGCCGTCCACTAAGACGACACCAGTGGGACAAGCGCCGGCCAGCACCAGCCCAGGCCACGCAATGCTCTTCCCCCTCCCGCATTTGCCATCATTCCTCTCATTCTAGACCTCGTCGGACTTGAGCAAGGTTGGGGGCGATAGCAAGCTCCCTTCCTGAATCGGCAGGATTCGTCCTGGGCCGGCTACCCGCGCGCTTTTGACGCCATGTCAAGAAACGTGAAACCCTCGTACTGCATGTGCAAGGCACCGCATCGCAACAACACGGCCCATCTCCATTCGTCTGACTTTGCGCAGGCACTTGCCGGTTTCTTTTCATTCTTGGCTGAAGTAATGACGCATATTAATCCGAAGTATGCATCACTTACCGAAATCGCTGTCTGTGTCGCCTCACTAACATCATCGCGACGCGCCCAAGGCTTGCACAGTCCGCCGCTATGGCCAATCCTCACGAGACACCGAATACCAAGTGGCAGAGGACAACACCTGTGACTCTGCCTCGCAGATCCAGGAACAAACACCAGCTGACTTTTGCTGTCTGTCGTGTCAAAGCTGCATCCCAAAGCTCTGCTGAAGGGCCGCACGAGACCAGGCATCTCCTGGCATCGCGCAGACAACACACAAAACGATGGATCAGATGTACCAATCTCCAAGACATCCAGAAGCCTCAGGAGCACAGAAGTCTGAAAGCAGACCGAAATTGCGTCACCGAGTGTGGCTCAGGGTTCCTCCCCGCGCTCAATGTACCGCGCCAAGCTTCCCCCACCAACGACTGCATGCCAGCTTTCAACACCCAAAGACCCATCCTAGTCCAAACTCGACGGAGGGCTCCAATGACTTCCTGTGATAGAGTTGCATCATCTCAAGCCCACTGTACATCGTCGCATCTCGATGCTCTTGGAAGCCGCGCTCTGCGGCAAGTGCTCACGTAGGAAACTGCCAAGGGCCTCACGTTCTCTGGTTTGTTACTACAACGGGATGCCTGATGCTTGCAGCACGTCAGATGTTGTGACGGCAACCCCAAACGCTCTGAGTAACCTTGGAGGCAACCCGTAACGACTGGCAAAAGTTAGCGACGGCCCTCGTGGTCCGCAATTCCGCCACTATTTCAAAGGCCGACCTGTCACCACGTCGTCAACGAAAACCTTGTTCTCCCGACGATCTCTGTTCTGTTGAACATTCCCGGTGAGAATCGACTCATTACTTTCATCTCGATGTCCCAATCCGGGCACGGGGCCCGGAGTGGGGCCCCGTGCGGGGGCTTCCACTTGCCGAAGTGACATTGCACTCCCGGGTTGCTGAATCGCTAGCGAGTCGGGTGAATAGCCTAGTGCAACCCAGTATCTGGGCAAAGGCGCAACAATCATACCGTCTCCAACAAGAGTTGCCCCGATGCTGATCCACTTCCACAACCGTCAGTTGTTGATATTCGCTCTAGTGTTCCCCCAAGTCAGACTCGAGGGAGGCTGAGCAGCTATCAATCTTTTTGGCATTTAAGCTTCCTTGACGCTAACTTGCTCCCAGGGCGTACACATCGATGGAACATGATCAACCCTGAATCCTTGAGCTCGAACCAGCCCTCCGGACGTTGACGCCGCCAATTAGGCGCTCCCGGTGTCCGTACGTCCCGTTTCTCCGCAGCTTCCTTTTCTATTCGTGGGGCAACTCTCTTCTCTGGCACTCGACCCCAGACTTGTTATTTCTTATACTAACCAACACTGCGGCAACGGTAAGGGCACCAGTCGTTCTCTCCACTTAGCAGTGAAACTGGACGGGATGGAGGCGCTGCGCCTCGTGGTAGCCCGCTGTCGTCCAAAGGTCAAGGCACGCCTTGGTCAGGGCTTCAATGAAGGGTCTTCATGGCGCGCCCGCGAACAGAGCGAGTGCGACAACCTCTGGGAATGACGCCAAGCACCCAATTTACTTTACTTTTCTTGTTCTCTTTCCAAACAGAAAGAGGGGAACAGCTACGCAACTTACCTTCTGGATCGGACATGTCTCGTGTATTGTTGACCCTAGTTCGGTATTACTTGCCTTGGCTGGCAACGACGACTATTGATTGACGACACCATCGACCTCCATGTCGCCCTTGGCGTCCGAAGTCGACATCAGCGCAAGTGAGCATCCGCTCGCTGGTAGGGTCGCAGTTCCCTCCGGCCTTGAAACGCGGAATCGAAATGGAGGAGGAAGACTCTTGATTAGTTCCAGGCTGGAGTCATCCTTCATCATGCATGCGTGTACGCTCTCCTGTTCTTTCGGTCCCGAACATGAGCAGCGAAATCCGAAAGGTCTTACGGCCCAAAACTTCCCACCGGAGCACCGAAATGCCTCTCTCGCCCATGACGAATGGGGGGCCCCCGGACCGCCGGCACGGTTTCTCACTCTCTCGCAAAACCAAACAAAAAATCCTAGAGGATTGCAATTCAACTGCCGTAACGCCGAAAAGGCGACGTCACGGCCCGGGTCCAGTTCAATCCAGCGATGATCATTCAGGAGACGTTGGGGGAAAAAACCCCGAGTGAGGCTGTTCTCGGGAGCGACGGCAACGCGTCGCGGTTGAGCATGTCGTGTGGCTGCTGACGAAGCGAGACCGTCGAGTTCGCCGGACCGACACTGCCGCACAGTCATGTTCATGAGACATGATGGGATACCCCTTGCCGTTCCGTCCCTGATGCCTGGGAAGGTGGTTCGCCGAGACCTCGTAGATCCGCTATATTCAGGAACACACCGCCGGCCGGGGCTTCGGGATCATGGAATCCTCGGCACGCGGAGTGACAGCCACAGCCAAGATCACAGCCAAGGGACAGCCAAAACCAACAGCAGATGACTGAACTTTGCGCGGCCCTTTCTTGTTGCCAAGGAAAAAGTCAAAACGTTCGTATATATTCACGCCGATGATGTTTGAGCGACTGCGAAGACAAAAACTAGGCATGCATATTAACCCAAGCGATAGAAAACACCCCTCCCCCCCCCATACCCAGTCTGTTTGAAAGAGGAAAGAAAGAAAAAATCAATCTCGATGCCAACGTTCCGTCTCTCTCTGCGGCTAAAATTGGCTGTCCATGGGTGGCCTCTGGCACCATACCCATATCCCATCTTTGCTCGCTTCAATAACTCCGTGCTGACAGGTCGCATGCCGCACCATTCCCGATAACGCTCCAAACTTTTGACGTCCTCATCTTCAATCGATACCTCATACCATGTTGAACTGCACTAACGCCGTGCTGTCTATGCGATTCTTCTCTAATCGCCCGTGGCGGGCCTCTTTCTCTAGACCTCTGTGCTGAATCTAAAAGCGTGGCTCTCTAGGAGGCTGCTCGACGCAACGAAGCTGAAGCCGCCAAAGGGGTCATCCTCTTTGGACGGCAGCGCGCCCCAGGGGTCCTTGGAAGTGACCACGGGGCTGAGGGACAAGTCGGTGAACTCAGGGGCAAAGTTCTCGGCAAGCTCGGGGTCTGTGATCAACGGCTGAATGGGCGGCTCGACCTCCCTGGCAGCCAACTTCTTCCAGTCGATCTTACGGAAGAAGCGATGGCCCTTCATGGTCTGGAGATCCTTCGGCATGTTGGCACCAAGGCGCTTGCTCGGGTCCTTCTTCAGAAGACGCGTCAGGAGATCCTTGGCATCGGGGCTGAGGAAGTAGGGCATGACGAGCTTCTGCTTGACAATGTTCTGCTGGATCTTAGCGTGGTTGCCGCCGCGGAATGGCGGGTTGCCAGTCATCAAGTCGAAACCAAGCGCGCCGAAAGACCACCAGTCGACAGCTTTTCCGTACTTCTGTCCCTGAACGACTTCAGGAGCCATGTATTCGACGGTTCCCAGCATCGAGTTGCAGTGGTCCTCCGAGTCAACCGCGACTTTGGACAGACCGAAGTCGGTCAGCAGAAGATGGCCCTCGGAATCCAGCAGACAGTTCTCCGGCTTCAGGTCACGGTAGACAACGCCCAGGGTGCTGTGCAGGTGGGAAATAGCCAGAAGCATCTCCGCCATGTAGAAGGCAGCGACGGGCTCGGCAAACATCTTCTCTGTGTTCAAGTGGGTGAAGAGTTCGCCGCCCTGTCCATACTCGAGGATCAAGTAGAGCTTCTCATGGTCCTGGAAGGCGTAGTACAGCTTGACGACAAAGGGGTGTCGGTTAACAGATTCAAGGATCTGGCGCTCCGTCTTGGTCTGCTCAATGAGCTTCTTGTGGACTGTCAAGGAAGCCTTCTTAAACTGCTTCTGTGCATAGAGACGGCCAGTCTCGTGCTGCTTGACCAGAAGCACAGTGCCGTAGGTACCCTTACCCAGGCATCGCAGGGGCTCAAAGTCGTCGGCAGTCATCTTACGCTGCGGAGCGTTGCCATCCTCGATGGGGATGATGTTGTTACCAGTCCGCTCGCGGACACTCTCGTCGACATAGTCGTGCTCCAGGTTGATCTCATAGCTCGTCGACCCACCCTCGGACCGGTCACTGCCGGCCTCGCTTTGAGTTCCGTCATGGCTGCCGGAGCGGCTCATAGCGGCGCTGCGGATGCCCAGGCCGTTGGCATGGCCGGTGCGGGTCATGGTGGTCATGGTGCTCGTCCGGGAGGAGGCGTCGAGGCTGAGTGGCTCCATCTGCAAGCGGAGCTTGGCGATGCCGGACATGGCGGGGGAGGCTCCGCGCATGACGGGGCTGCAGTTTGCGCTGACCATGTCGTCGAGGCGGGCGGGACGACCACCACGCTTCGACTTGGAAGACAGAGGCGGGGTAGCGCAGAGACCATGGTCGGAGTCCTCATCGCCGGAGGTGACGGGAGTGTGTTGGAAGCCGCGCACCGTGTTCAGTGCGGGCGTCGCCTTTGCAATCATGATTCGGAAGTTGTGGGGGTTTTTATGGAGGTCGCTCCTTGTAGTAGTGAATGTTGCCCGTCAACGAGGGGCGCGCGTGGGCTTCCCGCTCGCGCCCGAAACTGGCGATGGCCGTCACTTTGGTAGAGGGTTTAGATGGGGAGCACAAGGAGCGTGCCTCGTCGTCGCTCGGGGTCGGCGCGCGGTTCGGACTCGTAGTTTCTGTGGAGTTTCTTGTGGCTCGGCGAGCGCATCTGGCGCCTGAAGAATGAGCTGGACGTGGCGTAAGAACCTTTTTTACTATGCATTTGTGGTCGGTCGTTTCTCTTCGATCGCGATCGGTAACTGAATATGGTGAGGGTTTGTGGTCACCAAAATGGTGTTGAAGGGAGAAGAGGAAAAAGGAGAGAAGTTCGAAACAGGGCCCGAGGGAAGAAATTCAAGAAAATTCAGCCCGCGCCTGCCCGCCCAGGCCTTCCTTGTCTCGCCTGGGGCAGGCCACCAGCGGCACTGGCACGCACTGCAGAACACCGAATGAGGTACCTGTCTGGGGTGGAACCAACCAACCAGGTCGCCGGTCCATGTCAGCCGGCGGCCCAAAGTGACATTTTTTTCCTTCACATCCTTCACATGAAGAGCGGGTGTGGGCGGCGGAAGCCAAAAATTCGGGCACCCGCGCTGGGCCTCTCTTGGGCGCTGTGATTGGGCAGGCGCAGGGGCTGTAGCACTCTTGCCCTGTTCGACTCAGCCCAAGTTTTCTGGGTTTTGACCGCGGGGCTTGCTGGCGGCCACTTTACTCGCTACCTTAGGTGCCTGCCCGCCCATCACTCCTTCCACGGTTTCTAGGCCTCAGGTACCTGCCTGCCGTATCCGTCTCGCAGCCCGGCCAGCAGCGGGGATCAGCACGGTACCCTGCTATTGCCCAAAGCGGCTGGCGGCGTCAGCGGACCGGGAAGGTCCCATCAGCGAATTCGTGCATCAGCGTCCGTATTTCCAGCTGGGAATCCCACCAACGACTGCTGCCTCCAAAAGAGGTCTCTTGAAAGGCTATCGTACCGCCCGCCTGGAGGCGGAGGCTGCAAAACGAGAATCCTCCAAAGCCAACAATGTTCGCATTGCTCCCAAAACTGCGGAAATTTGGGGAGAAGGACGGAGGATGCGGTGATGACGTCCGCCAGTCGGCGCCGCTTTGTGGGGTGTCCCGTGCCTGGGTGGTCTGACAACGGTCTTGTCCATTATCAAACATGTACCTAATAGCTTCGGCGGCCGCTAATTTTCCCCGAAAGTTGCTATTCTTATGCGCCTCGCTCCCTGCCTTCGCGTTTGGGAGAACGCGATGGACCTTTTCTCTCAACTCAAGGGAGTGAGAAAGGGGGGAAACACCAACAATACATTTTACAAGCTTCGATCAGAATGACTACAGGCACGCAGTGGTCTCTGAACAAAGGAGCAATCGGCGAGAAGAAATGATTCTGACGCATGTCTCGGGTGGAACGGGGCACTGGAACTGTTTTATTTGCAGAATGCGACAGTTACCCAAACTGGGCGTCTTACCTTACTCAGTTGGGTCCAAACGCACCTGTCCAACTGGTCCGGACTTCACCAACGCATGCCTCATCGACAATGGAATTGGTTTCGACTCTGGGCCTGAATCCGTCCTTCCTTCGTTGGTAACCGTCGTCCCGCAAACCCCATGTCGTCAAACCCGGTGCGGGATCAGCTGAAGGCTGCAAGCAAACACAAACACATGTTCGTCGCAGCAACCGCGAACGACTTCTCCACCAGTTCCCACTGAATAAGGTCCTCTGCTTTCCCGCATCCAACCCTGCTGAAACCTGGACGACGAACTGCTCTCGCGCGTCACACACACGGCTGATTAAATAAGCCAAACGCCATATGATCAACGACCAGGAAGCGCTAGCATGCTCCAAATCCCACGTAAACATTTGTCCTCTCCTCCGCTCAGCCGTGACGGGAGTCTCAGCCTAGTTGGCTTCCACGTTCGTCCGGTAATGCGTCTCGAGACTGAACCTTGCAAAGGGACTCCTCTGCCTCAGCCGCTTGCTGAACCGGAAGAACAGCCAAGGCGTCACGCAAAACACAGTCGCCAGCGCCGCGAGGATCGTCCCAGCGATGTTGGCGTTCAGGCCGGCGTACATCTCGTGGGCGATGAGCGGCATCAGCCCCGATGCGACGGCCCGCACGAAGGCGAGGCCCGAGAAGGCTGACGCCGAGTACAACAGGTACGAGTCGGCGAGGTAGCCGCTGAGTGTGTGGGCGGTCTCGTTGACGGCGAAGCCCACGAGAACCAGCGCCGCCGTTGGGACCATCCAGTGGACGCCTCCCACCAGTGGCGGGATGGTCCACGCGAACCACGCCAGGCCAATGGCTTGCGCCGGCGCCGCGAAGGCGAAGCCCTTGATCTTATCCTCTCTGCGTCATTCAGTTAGCGTTACCACGTTCGCCCCAACACTAAAGGCCCATTAAGGCTGAAGTCTTACGGTTGGACAGGCGTTTGCTTGCGTTGGCGGTCCCGGACGACCTTCATGTCCCACAGGCGAGGCAGGAACGTGAAAAGAACCCCAACAGCTATGGCTAAAAACGGGAGTGAGGCCTGAGTTCTGCTGAATCCAAGAGAGAGGTAGACCATGGTGAGTGATTCGGTGAAGAGGTAGATCATACCCCAGGACGACGCTGAGATGAGTGCCACTATGATGACCAGCGGCTGGGTGAGCAATATTCTCCCCGGCCTGACAACGCTAATCTGGATCAAGGCCTGCCAGTCGGGTGCCTCGTCCGGGTTATGCCAGCCCAGCTCCTGGATGCTTGTCTCCTTTTTAATATGTTGGATAATATGGCCTAGCAGAAGACTTGGTCTGCTTTCCCTGATTCCAAAGAGGGCGACGAACAGAAACCCCGTGACGATCGCCGCGCTGTAGAAAATCCATCGCCACCCCACGGCCTCGGAGATGTATGCGGCGTAGATGAGCCCGAAGCACAGACCGATGGTGGTTCCCGCGTTCCATAGGACGACAATCCAGACTCGGCGCTTGGTATTGAACATGTCTTCCACGCTGCCGGCGATGACCACGGACGGAACAGCTGAGGCAAGACCGGCAACCAAGCGACCTATGTACACCGCCGATGTGGAATGTACCACTCCAGCTAGAAGACTGAAGATGCAGAATACGGCACAGGACGTTGAATAAGGGAGGCGGCGGCCGAAGAGCTCTGAGAAGGGGGGGATCAAGAAACCTCCAACTGCCTGGCCAAGTTGATACCTCCTGGGTGTTAGGGAAAGGAGAGAAAAGAGCTTGCGTTATGAATCAATGTACTCCGTGACTCACATGAGTGAAACCAACTAAGGACGCTTGACGACTCAGTTTGTAGTCTGGGGTAGCCTCTGTCGCCGCCACTGCCTAGGGAAGAACATCAGTATGATCCTAGATCTTGTCATAGTCTGCCAGAGGCCACAAAGTGGTTTGATCAAGGAGATCGGGTTCTGAGTGAGAATGCTCAGAAACGCTCTTCGGTTCGGAAGCAGTTATAATGGATTCTGCCTGAAGAGAAGTGACTACGCCGCTCGGGTCCTGCCGATCTACGGGCCGCTTCCGCGTAATAAGTCTGGGGTAATATAGAGTATCAACTCACTCCAGTTGTGCTTATGACAGTGCTGACTAGTGTTAGGTTCAGTCCCACAGCGGCTCAGGACAGGGGAAATCTCACGTGTACAACTCAAAAAGAATGATAACCGTGGTGTCAAATGTCTTTCTTGTTGTCGACCAATTTCGGGGGTGTGCTTTACAGTCCCGTTTCCAGTTGATTAGCCCGTCGGCCTGCCTCTGTACGCCGTAGGATGCGAGGACAGCTGCCTCATCCGTTTCGTGGACCGCATAAGTGGCTTTCTTGAAGCTCGGCTTTTCAGGAGTGTTTGTCTCGATGATAGCCATGTTTGACGAACCGGTGCTAAGAATGAAGGTTGCTCATGAGCTAAACTAACCTCAAAATTGCCTCCTGACCAAATAAGGGTTAGAATGATCGAAGAGACGACGGAAGACAATAGAGAAAGAGCCTTGCCTCCTCCTGATATCAGCAGAGAGCGCCACGACTCAAATAACTTATATCCTACACCGCTTGTTGACCACATCACCCTCGCGGAAACCCTCGTTAAGCCAGGGTGGGCATCGCCCTCGCCCTCCGCTGAACGATCCTGAATGCCAATGGCCAGCTGACTCGGGAAATGGGCGTCCTCAAGCCCATCCGAGCTTCGCAATTCTTGATTCATCACAGCGCTCGCGATCCTCGGAGGCTCGTTTCTTTTTCAGCTTCGAGTCCTTGAAGGATTAGGAGTGCTGCTGCATGTGAGACCTTAGTGGTTGCATCTGCCATAAGCACTTGGTGGCTGCGCTTCGGACCCCATCCAATCGAAACGCTACCCTTGACTACTATCACCATCTATTGAGGGCGGGACAGGGCCGAATGCGAGCAGGCTGTTAAGCATATCGGCTCGATTGGGACTGTCAGTTTGCTTGGCCCCAGGCTCCCACCTCCTTGAGGATCGTTGGGCCGAGACAGTCGACAGGCGAGGCGAGCGGATTGAGGTTCCCCGCGGGCGTGGCTGCAGGATTTCACAGATGGCGACAACAGCTCGGTGTGACCAGCTTCTAGCCGAACATCGCAAGCGATTCGCGGGTTCTCTGTGACACATTCTAGCCTGCTGTGGGAGTTTGCTGGCTCCAGGCAAAGCCCGTACAACGTAGCCGAGTCTCGAGTCACAGTGTGTATAGATAGTTTCAATGCTTCGTGCCCAACAGATGCTTAACTTAGGTTCGCTTCTTTCAAACACGCCGACTCGATACTGCTATTGTGGCCCAGAGCCTCCATCATTCTTGAGAAAATGTCTATCGGGGAAGACAGTCCTATACTTTGGGGCTCACCTCAAGAGACTGGCTCTGCGTTCGACTTCAGGAGTATGTTCCCGCTCCGTCCTCAAATGCGAGAAGGTATTCGTTGTGTTCTGACGCAGAAGATACAGGTGATGTGATCACGACCCCGTCTCAGGGCATGCTCCTTGCCATCGCTCGAACAACACTCCATGACGACGTCTATGGGGAAGACTTGACGACAATACAGTTCGAAGGGGAGATGGCTAAGATATGCGGGCACGATAGCGCGGCATTTGTTCTCTCGGGCACCATGGCCAACCAGCTCGCCCTGCGGTCCCTCCTTCATCAGCCACCTCATGCAATTCTTGCCGATGCCAGCTCCCATATTATCCACTGGGAAGCGGGGGGTATCGCACACTTGTCGGGTGCCATGGTGCAGGGAATTCGTCCTATGAACGGCCTCTACCTGAGCCTGGAGGACATCAAGAAGCACGCAGTACTTACAGATGACGTGCAAAAGTGCCCTACGCGGGTAATTAGCATAGAGAACACTTGTTCCGGTGTAGTAATCCCGCTTGCAGAGTTGCAGAGAATCAAGGAGTGGGCTTCGATGAACGGGGTCGCCGTCCACATGGACGGGGCACGTCTCTGGGAGGCAGTCTCGGCTGGGGCCGGCACTTTGGAAGACTTTGGGAGGTGCTGTGATGTGCTGACGCTGGACTTCAGCAAAAACCTCGGTGCGCCTATGGGCGCCATGGTCATTGGGTCGGCCGAGTTGATTCCACGACTCAGGCGCATTCGCAAGAGCATCGGCGGCGGGATGAGACAGGCCGGGGTGCTCGTCGCTGCAGCACAGCAGGCCGTAGCCGAGAACTTCGGACTGAGCACCCGTGACTCTAGAGGCGTGCTGGAGACCAATCGTATCATGGCGGAGAGAGTCGGGAGGATGTGAACGACGAGAGGGGGGAGACTGCTGAAGCCTGTCGAGACCAACATGGTTTGGTTAGACCTCAGAGGATGCGGCGTCAAGACGCGTGAATGGAACGAGCTGGGCAAGCAGCACGGTATCAGGCTCGAAGGGAAGAGGGCTGTGCTGCATCACCAGATTGATGAGTTGGCCATTAAGCGTCTAGGGGCTGTGATGGACGCGGTGCTCAGTCGTGTCAGCAAGACGCCCGTTGTGGAAGCTATCCTCAAGGCTCGACTTTGACCTTTTTGATTATGAACTCTCCATATTTGTAGAACCAGCTTTAGAGGCATGTTCTGAGGTGAATGCAGTGTGCTAGTGTTGATAGCAGTCTAGCCCATAATTATTGGTAGAGGCTTCAGAGCTTCAAGCTACTCAGGATGCTGGAAGACAGGGGCTTGACCCAGGTAGTGGGAACCTTCCCAAAAGGCACCCGAGGGACCTGGGAATCAGTAGCATCGGCAAAAAGAAGCGCCGTGCCGGCAAATTTTACGGGACCTGGAGAGCTGCACAGGCCCGCTACCTCAGTCTACGATTTGTTGGTTGAATGGCATGCAAGGTACTTGCGTAAGCTTCAAGCAAACCCGCCAACCTTCCTTAGGCTGCCATTGAACAGCGACCACTTCTCTTGAAACCTTTTTTCTCTAATAGATCGACCCTGCACTTTCTTCCTTCCACGAACCTCGAGCTACGTCCCACATTTGGGCCGGGAAGAGCCCCATATTTCGCCCAAGATGATGCACCCGTCGCGACAAGCCTACGTCGAGGAGGCGATGGACGAGGATAGAGGAATCGCGTTGGAAGACGTTCCCGTCGACCATGACTACGAACTTCCTTCCACGATGACCGGGGTTGCACCCGAGAAAGCGTCTGCCGTCCTGGCCCAAATGGAAAGAAAGAAGCTGGCTGCGAGCATCGCCGTGCCCACGGACGACAACCGCGTGCGAGCGAAGCTCAGAGAGCTTGGCGAGCCCGTGACATTATTCGGAGAGGGCAAGCCTGAGCGCAGGGATCGTCTACGTAACCTTCTTGCCGACCAACTCGCTGGCGGCGAAAGTGGCGACGTGGAGATGGAGGACGCGGCGGACGAGGAGGCGGAGGAGCAAGACGAAGAGTTCTACACACCAGGAGGCCCGGCCCTACTACAAGCGCGCGTCGAAATCGCGAAATATTCCCTTCCCAGGGCGAAGCGACGAGTCCAGTTCCAGAGAGCAGAGTCGACCATTCCCCTGCGCACGCACGTCAAGTTTCGGAAACAGATCAAGGATAAGCTTGAGGGCTTTGAGCTCCAGGGCAGTCAAACAGCCGGCGATAGGCATGTTAGCATGACGAGGTTATCGCCAAATGGGGACATTGTTGCGGTGGGAAACTGGGGAGGAGGACTCAAACTTATCGAGGTACCGACTCTGCAAGAGAAGATGAACCTCCGAGGACATACCAACAAGATCAGTGGTATCTCATGGCACCCAGGCTCTACACTGTCTGGTACCAGTGTCTCCCCAGACGCTGTCAACCTTGCTTCTGGAGGAGCCGAAGGCCAGGTTCACCTATGGTCGCTAAACCAAGATACCCCCCTTTCGACACTTGCCGGCCACAGCGCCCGCGTGTCTCGCGTGGAATTCCATCCTTCTGGGCGCTATGTGGCATCTGCATCGGACGATACTACATGGAGACTCTGGGACGTGGAGACGAATGCGGAACTACTTCTCCAGGAAGGACACTCCCGAGGTGTCTATGCCGTCAGTTTCAACGCGGATGGATCACTCCTGGCGAGCGCTGGTCTTGACAGTATTGGTCGCATTTGGGACCTGCGGTCAGGACGCACCGTCATGATTCTAGACGAGCACATTCAACCGATCTACGCACTCGACTGGGGCTCGGACGGACACAGAGTGCTATCAGGATCGGCGGATGGCTGGGTCAAGTGCTGGGATGTTCGAAAGGTGCAGAGGACGGCAAACCTGGGAGCACACGCAAAAGCTGTCTCCGACTTAAGATGGTTCAGGGGAACGGACGATCTCATTGATGGCAACCCCCCCGGCGTCGACGAGAAGGGCGCGCAGCAACCAAAGAAGGCCGGTACGTTCTTCGTGTCCGGAGGATTCGATTCCAAGGTCAAGGTCTTTTCGGCCGATAATTGGGGCGTCATTCAGACCTTGAGTGGACATGCTGGCCCAGTTGCGAGTGTGGACGTGAGCAGGGACGGAAGGTGGATCGTGAGCGGAGGTCATGATCGGACAGTCAAGCTTTGGGGCCGCAATGATGGTGAGGGAATCTAGGAGGTTGGGTTCCCCCGATGGAAGTAAAAAAGCACCACCATTAGAATAATGAGATACCCATGAATTTGAGAGAAGTTCAAAAGCCTCAGCACAAGGTACGCTTGTTTACCTACGCTCGCAGGCAGCCAAGCCAAGGCTTATGCTATCCAAAACCCTGATTGTTAACACGAAGGATGAACTCCATACTACTCTACAGGCAATACCCCCTGGGTATTCAATAGCCTAGAGAATGTGACAAACGCCAAAAGTTAATAATGATACAAAATTGACTACAAAGGTAGAGGCAGGCCTTTATAACTCAGCCGTCGGTTGAGGAATCCTTGTCCAGATCATCCTTGCAAAGCCCAAAAGCCTCAGCATAAGCCACAGTTGGGGACGTTTTGCACGGACCTTCCCTTTGACAGGAGCCGACAGGGTCTTAAAGTGGCTGGTAGAGTCACGTGGCAGCATTCTCGATTAGATAACGCGTCAAACATGATCCAAAATCCACTACACCTGCAGGCCAAGATACCTCTAGCATCACCAACTACGACGTTGCGACAGCGTGCGCCTTCCACCCATGAGCAAGCTATCACTCCGACTTTTACCGATCGCAGGCCTGAATCAATCTCAGTAGCTTCGCGGCGATGGCTAGTATTGATCGCTATCGGCCATCAAGAGAGGCCTATCAGCCCCCGGGCTTGCCTGCTCCTCCACGACCAGACCGGCAGTCGAGGTCTCCCTCGCGACGCCTCGACGTCCCTCCCGCAGTTCCATCTCCGCCGACACAATCTTCCCGCACGTCACCACCGAGGCCTCATTCTCAGCGAGATGCGCGATCGCCACAGCGCTCCAGAGCGCAATCGCCCTCCGGTCCCCCACCGAACCAGTGGTACTTCACGATCGACGAGGCGCTAAGCACTCCGAGCGTTTTGGACGGAATCTCCCCGACAGAAGAGCGGCTTCGGCGCGCTAAAGGCATTAATTTCATCTACCAAGCCGGTGTCCTACTCGACCTGCCTCAGATAACACTCTGGGTTGCGGGTGTCTTCTTCCACCGATTCTACATGCGATACAGCATGGTCGAAGAGAAGGGCGGCATTCATCATTATGTGAGATACTGCTACTTTTGCTCTGTCTTCCGCATTGATATAGGCGGGGTCTGACAAGTGTCAGGCTCAACCCGCCCTCCCCAGGTCAAAGCGAGGCGCTCTGAAGGCCCAGGCCGAATCAAGGCTGACAGAATCAATGGAACAGAATATCGCGGCTACTGCCCTCTTCCTTGCGAATAAGACGGAGGAAAACTGTCGAAAGACAAAAGAAATCATCATAACAGTCGCCAAGGTCGCCCAGAAGAACCCAAAACTGATCATCGACGAAATGAGCAAAGAATACTGGCGATGGAGAGACAGCATTTTGGCATACGAAGAGCTGATGTTGGAGCTGCTCACTTTCGATCTCATGGTGGACAACCCATACCAACGCCTGTTTGAGCTGCTGGGACAGCTTGACATCATCCACAACAAGCATCTCCGACAGTCAGCTTGGGCATTTTGCAACGACGCCTGTCTCACATCTATTCCTCTGCTGCTTGAGGCCCACGATGTTGCCATCACGTCCATTTTCTTTGCCAGCATACATACGCAACAAAAGATCGAGGACATCATCGGCGAGCCATGGTGGAAAGCACTGAAAGGCAATGAGCAAAAGTGTGCAAAGGCCATCAATCTTGTACAGCAATTTTACACCGAGAACCCACTTCGCAAACAAAACCCGTCTCTGCCATCGCCAGCCTTCGACTTGGAGAACACGAGACAACCAAGAGACCCGATGAGCCAAGACGCCCTCTCCTCGACCGCAGGAACACCCTTCGAGCTCGACAGGGGGACCCAGAGCCCAAGGGCAAGAGCCAATGGCCGCGATGGCCTCACAAACACCGAGTCCGGGTCTCAAGCTACACTTAAGGAGCCTGAAAGGGCGAATGGTAACGGCGTTGTGTCCCCTGGAAAACGCAAGGAAATCGACTCGGACTACGAGGCCCGGGACCAGAAACGCGCAAGGCTTTCGGATGAGGACGAGGGAGAGGTCCTGGACTAAATCACCCGTATAAGTTTGCAATATTGTAATTAGCTAGGCACCTGGCGTTTGGAGGTCCATCAATCTTGACGACGCGGGAGGGCCGGGGAGGAAAACAAATTTGGGTGAGGAAACATCCAAGTGTACCATATAGGACACGCTTTCAAAGCGGTTTCGAACTGCGAGCAACATGGCTTGCGGGCTAGAAACTAGCAAGTATTCAGGACGTGGCGTTTCAGGAGGGCGGGGTTCTGGCAGAACTCATGATGCGAGCAATGCTTTCGAAGGCATGGGATACCTCGATAGTGGTTTCTAATAAACACACAGTAAAACAAGGCATGTTACGGTCTCACTCGTTGAAGGTAGGAGGGTTGGTCACGGTACAGGAACTCTTAAGCTGTCTAAAGGCTCACGCCTGAGCCCGTCCGTCCTGCCCACCTTACGGTTGATAGCATCATCCAAGAAGTCCACCACGTCAATCATGCTATCCAACGCCAGAAGCGCCGCCCTCTCATGCTTGTTCAGCAGGGCTCGCTTGTCGGGACCCATGCCCGGCCCGCACATGTCGTGGAGGTGGTGTTGCACCAACTTCAGGGGAATAGGGGCGCGGACGACGTTGCGCATGAAGCACTCAACAGCCTCCCAGGGGCAGGCCTCGTGGCCGGCGTAGAGGGCCGGATTGGCGAGGATGCCACGGGCAGACATGAGGCCGGCGAGCTTGGTGCCGCTGGGGGTGAAGGGGGTGTGGCCATTGGTCACGGTTGTCGTCGAGTTCTGATCCTTCTGCTCCTGCGCGGCTGCCTTTGCGACGGCGGAAAGCGGCAGGGTGGCCATGGAGAAGACATCGCCGGAGAGGAGGATCGGGAGGGTGTCGCCGTACTTTTGAAGGAGAATGCCGAGGGACTCGGTGTTGATGGAAGTGGTGGAGGCGGTGTGCCTCGTCCGTGGATGGATGGTGAGGAAGTCGATGTTTCGGTCATGGGGGTTGCCGATGACAGTGTCGATGAAGTCCATTGTTCTCCTACCCGTTTGGTCAGCAAAGGCCAGTGACGCTTCGCCCTAACAAATATTCCTAGGGTTAGGACAGTGAGAAGCAATACCTCAGGTCTTTATGAACACGGATCTTGACGCTAACGCTCCGACCCTTGGGACTGTCGACGTCGCGCTCCTTTCCGACGTGCCAGCCGTCGTTGGCCAGGCGCTGGCGGGTTTCGACCGTCATATCGCGGACGAGCTCGCGCTTCTCCATGAGTGCAGCGCCGAGAGTCTCGGCGCAGGCCCAGGACTGGGGGCATCCGCAGTTTAGATCGACGCCGTTGACATAGGGAGCGGCCAGGGACGACGAGCGGGCGAGCTCCTGGGGGCTGTTCGAACCGAACTGGACTATTGTCGGAGGCTGGACACCGCGGGTCGATATTGTGAGGTCTTTGGTGTCAATCATTAGCAAATAGAAGTGTGTGCGGTTGGCTTCGGCCACGAACCGCTGTCGCGGGCAAACTTGTTGCGGTTGAATTCCTTGGAGAGGATCATCGGCGTCCAGCAAAGATCGGTTCCATATTCGTGGACGGTTTGGCGGAAGGCGAGCTGTGACCTAGTGAGTATCCGGTCTACTTATTAGATTCGCAGGGCAGCCATAATACCTTACTGTATCTCACCATGGGCGCAGAGACATAGAGAAATCTGTCCTGGCTTTTGGCCGCATCGAAGATTTTGAGAGGACTTAATGCATTAAGATGTGGTCAGTCATTCAGTGAATGACGAAACACGGCAGAAACAAAAGCCTAGGGGTTCACTCACTGGATCCTATCCGAAATTGTTCCATCGTATGATTCCGCTGCCATGACTACAGTTCCGGCGTGCGCGGTGAATCTCCCCCGTATGAGACCAAAGTTAGTGAGTCGAACTGAGTGAAGAATACAGTGAGAGTGAGGTACCCACGGCATTTTTTGGTGGACCAGGGGGGGCCTGAGTGTGTGGCTCTCCCACCAAACTCAGATCGATCCAATGTCATGGTGGGGGTGGGGCTTGCTGTGACGATAACGGCGGACCCGTTCCACCGGGCCGATATGTTCACGACTCGCGGGAACATCCGCTGCGATCATCATGCCCGTTGAGAACGCCAATACAAGGGCTAGTTGGGCGCATCAAAACACCTCGTATCCCGGCGGCAACTCTTGCATTCAGCTAAAGCTCTATTGCATGCGAGGCCCCGGGGAGGGAAGCATGGTACGTATTTGAGTAAGACGGGACAATCCCTTCGCGAAGTGACGATGCCGGACACTTTTCAGGTAGCCGACCCTGACTTTTTCGACGCCTCAGGTCTAACTCAACGTATGCGCTTCAATGTCGAAGATCACCAATAATACGACTGTTGAATTCTTGGCTTAGCTGACACTGGGGAAAGAACGGCATCTAGGGAAGAGTTGTCAGGTAGGTAAGCTAAGTTTCTCGATGTCTTGGACATGGCTACCCAATAAGGTAAGGATGGAGCGTCGGAGAAGCTACACGTATGCCACTCTATCCGTTGCTATTGCACGTTGACAAGCTAGCTTTGCTATCCTGTATTACCTTGGGGGTCCCTGACGAAAATCTCTCGTACCATGAGACATCCCTTCGTTTCTTCCCGGCCGCCCGTACAAACACACGGCTTCATGTTATTGGGCTGATGTCATTCAGCCGTCAGCCGTCGGGGCGCCCAGGCCATCCTCACACAAACGCGCATCTTCCAAGTCTCCGGTGACATTCCTCGCAAACGGTGGGAAGAGTTGTGCTCTGTGAGGCCATGCTCATGGTTCCACTGCCCTCGAATCAGGATGATACAAGCCTGGGATCCCACGATGTATCGCCACCAATAGGCAGGATTCAGCAGCGCACTGAACATGGCCCGGCTTGGTCCAACGACCTCCCTCCCCTTTCAGGCCAAATTTGCCGCCCAGAAACACAGGATTCTATCAGTAGACGAACCGATGGACCGCTCTGAGATTACTTCATAGACTTGAATGCGACCTTCCGGACAACCTCAAGGATCGTCGCTTCGTATCTATCCGTCCGAACTGGGACCCGGCAAGGGGTCCAGATCGCCGCCCCCTCGACACAAGCGCCTTGGCAGGAACGGCAAAATCTGGGGAACCGCTATCTAGACTCGTGCCTGTCTGAGACGACCCAGCCACAGACCGACAGGTCTATTCTTGCCGAAGTGCCTTCCCCTGGCGACGGCTTCACCTGGAAGCACGCGGTGCGAATTGTTGCCAAGACCCGGGTGAGCCTATCTGTACCTGCCGAACTTTGAACGAGTCGGCTTAACTGGCCATCGTCGTCCAGTATGACTACTCTACAAAGAATCGGGAAGTCATTGCTTGGCCCCGACTACCTTAACGACCTTATGTCGTTCTCTAGGTGCTACAAACAAAGGGTTTATACTAGCGCAACTCCCCGCAGTGTCCGCTCCCCCCTTGACTCTTAGCAAACTTGAAATCTCCCTTAGGCAGGGTAGCTGAAGGCCAGCCCGCTCGAAAACAGCCGAAAACCGAGACTCTGACCTCATCGCCAACCACCATCCCCGACGGCAGCCCACCGCTTCGGTCCCCGGCGCACACTACTCTTCACCTGCGTCCAGATGCGCTCGCTCTCCCTTCCCTTCATTTCAGCCTCGTGTAACCTTTCTCGTGTTTGAACCGGTTTGTTTCTCTTGGCACATATGATAGGCCAGGTGGGCAGACTTGGCGGACATTGAATCAAAGTTGCTAACAACCAGGGCGTATTTATCCGAAGGCTCGGAAGGGCACCTAACCTCGACCGCGGTGGAGGCGGTCGTAAACCTACTCGCGCTAGCCTCCGTCTTCCCGTCTTGGAAGTTATTGCTGCCGGCTCTGAGGATACCGTGTTGTACGCGCGACCTTTCCCGCGCACTGAAGACGAAGGATATATAGCAACCCGGATGTCCAGCCTCTGCGAAAACTAAATTTTGTGTAATCCAGCATCAGTCTAATCCACACGTCACTTCCACGCGCCATTCTTTGCAACACTCCGGGCCCTCGCCGTCTCATCCAACTTACACAATAAGATACAAAAATGCTCTCGCGCCAACTCCTAGCAATTCTGAGCGTCGCCGGCCTCGTCGCTGCTGCCCCGCAGGTGCCAGCGCCGGGCTCCGCCGACTGCCCGTTAACAATTTGTCTCGACGGCATCAACCCAGACTGCGGTATCCGCTGGGGAGGGTAAGTCGTGCGCTTCCATCTCCCGCCTACCTTGAACTCCTTCACCCGCAGAACGACGGACCCGGCCTTGGACTGACATTCTATGCCTCTAACAGATGCTACGACATGTGCCAGCCAAGCCTCAGCCCGACCATGCCGCCTTGTCCATCCAAGACCAAGTCGAGGACGCGCAAGACCAGATCCAAGCCCACCAAGACCCGGAGCGTCAGCCCGACGTTCCCAACGCCAACGACGATGCCGACAATCTCGGACTGCGTCTCCCGGACCGTCTGCGTGGACTACGTCAACGAATGCAGCATGTGGTACGGCGGGTAAGTTTCTGCCCTGAAGCTCAACAGAAAAGCTTGAGGTCTTTGGTACCTTTTACATCCACGTAACTAACACCGTTGGCGACTTGCAGGTGCCACAACGACTGCCGGCCCTGGCCATCGTACACCCCGCCGCCCTGCCCGAGCACCTCGCCCGTCGTGACACCGGTGCAGCCTACCGCTTGAAGTAGGATGGATGGATTGAAGGAGGAAGGGCTGCGGTAAAATTGTTGTATCAATAGGACTTGAGTGGTCGTACGATTTGGTACTTGAGCAATGTTACGCTCCCATCAGAACCCACTCTCTGAATATGAAAGAAGGCCAATTCGAAGCTGTTACTTCAATACCACCACATATATACCCACCTAAAACGGCGCTTCGGGGGATTGACAGAAAGCTCGAAATCGGTTCAGCAGGGGGGTTGGTCCTAGGCGATTGAATTGGGTCGGAGGGGAGTCCTCGTCCCCGGTCCTCGCTCTCCGTGTTACCTTCATTCCTATATATTCAGTTGGGATGTTATAAGTCGTAAACTCGGTATTATAGCAAACAAGACAAGGGAACGATAAGAAGAACAGAGAAAGCTAGAGTACCATGATAGCTGAGGTTAATGTTCGTAATTAGTACCACCTTAATAACAAACCGTCCGGCCGGAGCCAGCCAATCAGCGATGCCGGGTTTGTGATTATATAGCCCAGGCGTTGTCGCGCCACATCTTCAGCAGCCCCAGCCACGATGTGGTTCCTGGGGCTTCACATGCAAGTCCCGTCATATTCCGAGACTCCAGTCCGGGGTATCATCAGTGCGACCGGACGAAAGCTTAGCCCTCGCTGATCAACAGCTCTCTCAAGTTATATTTATCCGAGAGGGGACACATTGCTCAGTTGCAAGGCTGCGGTTGCGCTTTTTCATGCAATTGTGTCGTCTGATTTTCTTCTTCACTGCATTCGCCTTGTCAATCGGTCTCAATTGCTTTCAATCGCTCAGGCAGTCTTTGTCGCATTGGTCTTACCGTGGCCGCGGCGCTTCCCGAGTCGCATTGCCGAAGTGCGGGTGGAACTGGGCCCCCTCCATTTGTTGATGGAGAGACCATGACTTCACCACAGGATTCCCATCGTCAGACATTCTGTTTGCCACTTTTTGCTTAAGTACACAACGCAAAGCCTCAATCGAGTGCTTCAATCTGGCAAAAGTGCACTCAATTGGCGCTTCTATTTACGCCTTTATCGTGCAATGTCACAAAACTAGGAGCACGTGCTCGACGTTTGCAGCCAGAATTGAAGAAATTGAAATAATTTTTAGGGTTACCTTAGGTATCTATCGTGTAGCCGCCGTTCCACTGCCAACTTTTAATGTGGCAACTTCCTTTGTTGTTTTTCGCCCTTGCCTCTTCGTATGCCTTTCCGCGGGCCCGACACAGCAATCTGGGGGCGGACCCCTTCCCTCGCGCCGCTCTCCAGCACATCTAAACACACAGGCAGTCTCTCATCAGTGGCCGCAGAGTAACGGAAACAAAAGAAAGCCTGAATTCAGAGTCCCCTTATAGTGTGTTCAAGGAGTTCAAACTCCAGCCATGCTCATAAAGTACACACTACCTAGTATACAGCCCATATCGCGCCGCCCAAGATTATGACTCCAACCGTAGATACCTCCGCCTCTTAGAACGCCATCTGCTTCTTGATCTCGGCAATAGCCTTGCCGGGGTTGAGACCCTTGGGGCAGGCACGCGTGCAGTTGAGAATGGTGTGGCAACGGTACAAGCTCATCGAGTTGTCGAGGGCCGCCTTGCGCTCCGCCTTGCGCTCGTCACGGGAGTCGATCAGCCAGCGGTAGGATTGGAGGAGGATAGCAGGTCCGAGGTACTCCTCAGAGTTCCACCAGTACGAGGGGCACGATGTCGAGCAGCACGCGCAGAGAATGCACTCGTACAAACCAGTCAGCTTCTTTCGGTCGGCGACAGACTGGCGGTACTCCTTGCCCTGAGAATAGTTAGTTAAATTGCCGCATAGCGCCAATAGCATTGAGGTGGGCGTACATCAGGGGCAGGAGTGTCTCTCTGCAGGTAGGGCTTGATTGAGCGGTATTGCTTGTAGAACTGGGTCAAGTCGGGGACGAGGTCCTTGACGACGAAGGTGTGAGGCAGAGGGTAGACCTTGACATCCGACGCGCTCTCAGTAGGGATACGGCCTGAGAACTCCCGTTAGCTGCGTTCCCATGCACTTGTCCAGAGGCAATGCCGCAAACAAAACCGGGCTGCCACCGTCCCGCAGTTACGTACAAAGGCAGGCCAGGGTGTTCTGGCCGTTGATGTTCATGGCGCAGCTACCACAGATGCCCTCTCTGCAGCTTCGGCGGAAGGTGAGAGTAGGGTCCAGCTCGTTCTTGATCCGAATCAACGCATCGAGCATCATGGGTCCGGTCTTGTTGAGGTCCAAGGTGTACTCCTGCATGCGAGGCTTTTCGGTCGGCGTGTCGGGGTTCCAGCGGTAGATTGTGAACTTCTTCATCTTGGGCTCCTTCACCGCGGGCGCATCGCTGGGGTTTGCCAGGCCACGGCGAGGGATGGTGACGGCAGGGCGGAAGGCGGCCTTGGTGGCCGACCCGAGGACTCGGGAGGAAGAGCGGAGGGCTGCCATTGTGGCGGATGATGTCGGGAGCAATTGATCACGTAGATGCTGATGGCAGAAATGATTATTGGAACACCAGGAGGAAGATGAGCGACTCCAAGTCCTTGGGCGGGGCGCAGTGTGGAAAGGGGCGGCCTATTCACCGTGAGGTTTGTCTAGTGGCGTTCAGGTCGACGAAGACATCATGGAAGTAAAGTCCAAAACTTCCTCGGTTATGGCGAAGAAGCAGCGTCGGCCGTCAGCCAATCAGCGTCGTTCCAATCTTAATCACTCCGGACTGCCGACTTACCGACTTGTTCCTAACGAGACGCTACTGCACGTGACGGAAGCGGAAATACCCCGGATATATCCCTTCCGAATCCGGGGTGCGGTTTTCATATGACATCAAAACTGAACGTTACATCCCTTCACTGAGTGCAGCACCTATCACCGATCGCGAGTCCAACTGTGCTCGTGCGCGCGTCGAGGAAGCTCTGTCGCTTCTGGAAATTCTGGACCACCAGCGTCGCCATGTCGTTTTCTTTCGCAGCCTAACTTGACCTTGGGACAGTTAATATGCGGACTGCGGAAGCACCGCATCTTCAGGAAACACTACACGTCGCTGCACATTGGATGCAATGGCCGCAGCGGTGATAATCTTGCGCCAGCCTCTGGTCCTCCTCTCCACTTCGAGGCCTTTATCAAAGGGTATGGTTCTTCATATTCTCTCGGGTCTCTCGACATGATAAGTAGTTAATTGTCTGGCAGCCTGCGCAACATTCCCGAAATACCTGTCCCGTCATCAATCGACCCCTCTATCACTACTCTCCCAGCGTTATCTCTCAACAACCAGAAGCATGGGCTGGGATGCGGCACCAAAGCTTTCCTTCCACGTCGCAGCTTCCTTTACAGCGAAAGATCGCCCGTACGATCCTTCGACGCACATATTCCACTTCAATCCCTACAATCGCATCCAACAGACTCGTAACAAGCGATCGAGACCAGACAGTGGCCACGATGCCTTCTTCGTCAGCAGGGTAGGGGAATCCGGTGCAGTAGCACTTGGCGTTGCCGATGGTGTCGGCGGCTGGGTCGATTCAGGAGTTGATCCGGCGGACTTCTCCCACGGCTTTTGCGACTATATGGCCTCAACTGCCTACGGGCATGGCCCGATCAAGAACGACCCAACGACGAAAGGCACCGGCGATAAAGACCCGCTACGGGCACAGGCCTTGATGCAGAGCGGATATCAGGCCATATGCGAGGACAGCAGTGTTATTGCAGGTGGCAGCACTGCATGTGTCGCAGTTGCCTCGCCGGACGGGAACCTCGACGTCGCAAACCTGGGCGACTCAGGCTTCATCCAGCTTCGTCTCAACGCCGTACACACCTACTCCGAGCCCCAGACGCACGCCTTTAATACTCCATACCAACTGTCTATCGTGCCCCCGAGCGTGGCGGCCCGTATGGCGGCCTTCGGGGGCGCCAATCTCTGCGATTTCCCCGCCGACGCCGACGTCACTCGGCACGACCTCCGGCACGGCGACATCGTCGTCTTCGCCACGGATGGTGTCTGGGACAACCTTTTTAACCAGGACATCCTCCGCATCGTGAGCCATGTTATGACGTCGACGGGCGCGTGGATCATGAGCCAGAACGGAGTCCAGATCGTCGGCAACCTCAAGCCCTTCACGAAGCCGTCGGAAGACGCCGCGGAGCGGCCGCCGTCGAAGTTCCTCACGCTGCAGAGCGTTCTAGCGGCCGAGATCACGCTCGCCGCCAAGTCGGCCAGCCTTAACCGCAAGGTCGATGGACCCTTCGCCAAGGGCGTGCAGAAGTACTTCCCTCAGGAGAACTGGCACGGCGGCAAGATCGACGACATCTGCGTCGTCGTCATGATCGTGTCCGACGACTCCAAGGCCCAGAACAAGAGTCGCCTATAAACACACTGTATCATTATCAAAAAGCCATGTTTGCTAGCATTGGGTGGGCTTTCTCGTTTCCTGTTTATTTCCTTGCTTTGCCTAAAACATAGACGCAAAAAAGGAAGCGCCGCCGCTGCATGTTAGCCATGTGTATTGTACTATTGTCTCTGTCTGTCCCGCCGTTGCTTATTTCCCCCTTCCTCTAAAAGGACAGAAATCTTGTATATAAAACAGCAAGCTCCCTCTCGAAACAGAGCAACAAGCATTTGAGAATTTTACGCAAGTTTAACCCCCCGTTGTCACTCTAGAATACATACTCTGCCAGTCAATGTTTACAGAGGACGTTGCGTTAACGTCGGTCGCGTCACAGACAAGTGAGGCTCCCTCACAGCCACCGTCCCTTCTCCACCGATTAAACTACACGTTTTGGCTCGTTCGATCGGCGAGAAATCCTGATGCTGCGCGCGCCGCGACCTCTGTGCGTTTTGTTTGGCGGAGGGAGCGCAGATCCGTGTGGGAAGGGGGCACGAACTGACGTGGTTCGTGGTTTGAGATCCATCCGGTCTCTTCCCTCCCCTTGCTTCTTCTTCGCCCACACCCGAGCGCCCCTATTTTTTAAATGGCTCCACGTCAGCCGTCTGCTCTCTCCACGTGGAGACGATGGGATGAGGTTTGTCACCCGCGTTGGTTCTCTTTTATTTTCTGGAGAAATATAATGCTTTTTGGATGGCAGATCCCTAGTTTTGTTTACTATAATTTTAACGACAGATAAACATCTGTTGTAGAGTTTTGCTATGTGTGAGGTAGGTAGCCAATCTTTGGCCAATGATTGTACAGCCTTCCGTCTGCACTGGCTACACTGGCTGCAGACAACGACAGCAACAGTAACAGCAGCAGCAGCAGCAAAGACGACGACGACGACGACAACAACAACGGCGACGATAGCAACAACAATAACAATATTAATAAAACCCACAAAGTAAAGGATATCCTGGACACCAAAATTCTGGTTGTGAGTTGATTAGTACCGGCGCCCGCTTGTCCGCCTGTGATCATTTGACATCTTGGTTGTATGACGGGAAACGCTCCGCCCCTCCGTACGTGCATTGCCCATTCGGGCCGCATGCATAGGTATGGCCGTTTGTCCTCGGGCGACCTCGTCCCTGTACGATGCTACATGCGACCACTCGGATGGCAGCATGCAGGCAGTCTGGGGCGCATGCGACACAGGCTATAGAGAAAAGACAGGCAACAGTCACACTACACTGGAGGCATCGAGTTGTTCTAGGTTAAGGGGCATCAATTCATCTGATTGCCGATTGATCGTGTGTACAGACAATATTGAATACAATACACAGAAGTGGTACGCCATCCGCTACCATCCCCCTTCGTAGAGTCGTGCTAACTAAGCAGCTAGACTCCAATACAACGCCTCATTCTGATTGTTCCTGGATCGCATTACTATATATTAAAACCTTTTTATTCCCATCATGTACCCGTCAAGGGACTCAGAACTATCATCTACAACCAACATCCGTTTACTGGAAGTAGAGCATGGCGGCAATAGTGAGGCCGATGAGGGCAATGGGGGAGCCAAGGCGGCCAGCGTCACCGCCGGGGACGGTGGTGGGAGCTGTGGTAGAACCAGAAGTAGCGCTGGTGCCTATTTGGTGTGTGTTAGCATAACAGGGTCTGGGCTTCTCATGGCCATGGGTTGACTTACGGGTGCTGGTCTGGCGGGTGCTGGTGGAGACAGTAGTAGAGGCGATGGTAGAGTTGGCAGCAGCGGAGACGGAGGCAGAAGCAGAGGCAGAGCTGGCGGCAGAGGTGATGGTGGAGCTGACAGCAGTGCTGGAAGCAGAGCCGGAGGCGGAGCCGGAGGCGGAGGCAGAACCAGAGGCGGAAGCAGAGGCAGAGCCCGAAGCGGAGGGGGAGGCGGAGCCAGCGAAGGTGAACTGAACGCTGTAGTTGGGGACACCAGACGAGTCGGTGATCTCGATGGCGTAGGTGTCGCTGGGAAGGCTGGAGGAGGGAGTCCAGGTGAAGGAGGTGCCAGTGGCGCCAGCTAGGATTCAGGTCAGGAATGCGCTCTGATTGACATGTCTGGGCGACGACTTACTGGTGATGGCCTCGACGGTCTTGAGGTTGATGTTGGCGCCGTTCTTCAGGTTGAGGGTGACGGGGCCGTCAGCCTCGGACCAGGTGATCTCGAAAGGCTTGCCGGCCTGGATGTTGAACTCAGTGTTGGTAAGCTTGACAGCCTGAGTGAGGGCGGCGAAGCCGGCGACGAGGACGGAGAAGCTCTTCATTGTGAGTGATTTGGGTAGTTTTTTGAAAATTAAGTGGTGGTCGATGAACGAGTGTGAGGTAAAAATTAGGTATCGTACTACTGTAATTCGCAAAAAAGGTCAACAACGAATGTCTGAAGGCTCGTGAGGAGACAAGAGAGAAACAGGCAGTGTGGTTCGAAGGGGGGACTCGAGGAGTAATAAAAAGACTTGCTGCCCGGGCGAGCGAAATTAGGCGAAGAAGAATCAGGGGTGCAGCATGGAAGGGGGGGTGGTGTGCGGAGGCATGCGACTTACAACAATCTGTACGGTACCCGACGTGACGGAGTTTTTCCTATTATTGCTCGGGGCGCTTGCTTGGGGGTGTATACCTCACCGAATACTTGCAGGACGGCAAGGGCAAGGACGAGGACGGAGACAAGAGACAAGGCAAGGACGACAAAAAGGGTAATTTGGCTTCCGGGGGTGTGGTGGTGGATGTGGTGTTTGTTGGATTGTTTGTGTGGATGAAGTGGATGGAATGATGGATCAACAAGCGCGGGAGAAAGAAGATGGCAGCCGAGTTTAATAACGGCAAGAACGATCGAGGCTTGCGTTTGGGTTTTGCGTGGAATCACAACAATGTCCAGCCCAAGCCCAGCCTTCCAGCTCCTCGCTCCTCCTCCTTCCTCCCGTCGCTCGCACGGTAACCGCGCAGCAGCTTCGTGGAAACCACGGCGCCACCATCACGGCTCCTACCTGGCGCGAGCTACAGCAGCAGGCGTCCAGTCGGCGCAAGCAATTCGGCGCAAATGAGAAGCAACGACGGCCGCGACCTGGGCGGGCACTTTCCTACCCCTCCGAGCAACCCCAGCAACAGGGGGCCACTAGCACCCAATCTAAACTAGGGCCAAAATTCCTTGGAGGTGACCCCTGTCGCAGAGAACAAGCTGGCGAACCTCAAGGACTTGCGCTAACGAGCACCAAGCTTCAGGTTCCTTTGGGATCCTTTGGTTCTTTCTGTCGCTGCCGCTACTTGCCACGCCTTTTTTTCCCCCCTTTCTTTGCCCGAGGCGAGGCAGTTGAAACTTGCAACACCTTGGACAATGCTCAGTCCAGCTGTTGGAGGCGTTGGCTGGGGACGCAACAGAGCCTGCGTCAACGTTCTGCCAGCCTCCCAACACATGCACGCGCACTGTCGCCCGATGTGCTAGCCAGGTGCCTGCCTTCCTTGCCTCGCCTTAGGTTAGAACGTTAAGGTAGGTAGGTAGGTAGGTAGGTAGCTGAAAACGCCTTACCTTAGAAGCACCTACCATTAAGGTGTTAGCCCTTGCCTGCAGAACGTACCATGCCTTAGTATGAAGTACCTCCAGTTTTTTCCAACGACATGCAAACCTGGAAGGCTGGCTCAACGTCTCCCCTCCCCTCCCTCTCCTGCCGGTCGGTCTTAAGACCTCCATGTGCCCCGGAGTCGCCCGAGGCCCCCTATTGGCTTTGGGGGCTGGGGTCCATGGGAGAACACCGTGAACCCTTCCAGCTTTCCAGCTGGGGGCGAGAGGCCTGGACCTGGACTGACTTCCACTAACCCGGCCCTTCCAGGTGGCAGGCGCTGCTTTCCAGAACCCACAGCCCGCAATGGCACAATGCAGTCCTCCACTGGCACTTCAAATAGCAGCCCCAATGGCACACAGTCCACCATCTCGCCGAGTCCACCATCTCGCCGGGCCCAGTCCACCCCAAGTGACACCCGTTGGAACCCGCTGGAACTGCCCAAGGTGCTCTGGGACCGCCTCCTGCCCTGATTTGCGCCAGTCCCTGACTCTCGCCCATGTTCTCTATACCCGCTTTGCTTGTTCTGGCCCGATGACGGGGGGTTCCTGTCGATCTGGGTCATTGAGGCGCAGCAAGGGAGGGACGAGACTCATTTTGCGCGCCGGATGGCCCATCTCTCTCGCCCGAAAGGCATCGCATTCGCGGTCTGCCTACGGCGTACGCAACGCCTCCTAGCGAGCACCTCTTTTTCGCCTCCCATGGGAATGTGTGCACCTCATCTTGGCATGCTGATGCTGATGCCGATGCTACTGCTGCTGCCACGGCCTACAGCCTACAGCCTCCAGCTGTGCCGCAGCGGCTTCTGCAGCTATCGCCGGCTGACGCCCTCCTTCTCGCAATACTCAGCCTGCACTTGCGTGCGCAACCAACAGCGTCCACCCCTCCACCCCCCTTTCCAGCTCGTGTTCGATCGCTTGAGGCCAAAACTTTACTGGCCACGAGCCAGTCACGGGCTGTCTACGATTCGATCACCGATGCTTGTTGGCCTTGACAGCTCCACCACGCCGAAGTAGGTGACGACGCCTCCTATTGCTCTGGTATCTTCAAGCGCCCAAAAAAAAAAAAAATTACCTTACTTCTAGGTGGCGGCACTCTAAGTTAATAATTGCTGCCCTTGTGTGCTGGGCCCATCCACAGTACCCGCGGAAGCGCGGCGGCGGCACCTACGTCGTCAGCCTTCTGTGCTCCTCGGTGTCCGTGTCTAGGCCTCTAGCTAGTAGGTAGGCCGTAGGCTGGTATGGTAGGTGGGTGTGTCTATCCATACGGATATCCGTCCACCTATGAGTATACAGCGCATCCTGGACGTGTGTTTCTGTCCGTGGAAGCACTGACGGGAGGCATGAGACAACAGGTCAGCTGCTGACAGAAGTTCTTTTTCCTCTTGGTCCCAACACAGGACGGGTGATGGGCTGACGCTTCTGTGAAGCGTAGGCCGACTACTGGGTAGGTACGCCGCCCAGTCTTGACTGGCGACGATAGTCTGGCGCACAGCGGGCTGGAATGAGACACGCTTCCACCGATCATGACGATAACAACCTGCGGTCCGTCGGTCTTCCTCTCTGAAGGGTATGGCCTGATGAGGATCTACCGAAGGGCACCGGAGGCAGAGTTTGCTCTCGTCTGCACCCGTGCCGCGCACTCCTGCCGGCCCCTCCCTCCATGGGCCATGGGATGGGATGATTGGACTCTCGCTCGTTCTCGCGGCCCGGCACTGCACATATGGATATGATATTGCACATATTACCATGTCTGTGCTATATCCATCCGCTCTGCACCAGCGCATCGCGCAATAGCGCCAATCTCGCTCTCAATCAACGAACGGGGCCCTTTGCAGTTTGTGCAATTGGATGCAACGACGTCAAGGCCGCCGGCAAGAGGGCAATTTCAATGCGCCCCGTTAGAGACCCGTTGTGGAGCCCGACATTGGCCAAATCTCCCCAGTCCAGTGGTGTCGACGCGCTATTCCACGGCTCGCACGGTACCTGCATCTCGTGCCATGGGCCTTGTGCCTGAGCTCCAATCGACGGACTCGGACACTAACACCTCCCGGCTCGCCCACAGTCCCCCTTCGCTACCTGGTACCCTGTCCTGTACCGCTGTACATGCGCCTGTGCTCCATCAGATACCCAGTGAACATCGATCCATCTGAGGGGGCCCCGCGGCCGACAACGGAAAGCCTGCCATCGGCATCCCAATGATCCCATAGCGAGTGTCGCATCGTCCGAAAGACTGGATGTTTGGCAATATGACACTCAATAACCGACCTTTGTTCTTGTTTGCAACGAAATGCAACTCTGCAAGAACCACCGGGGAAACCCATCGGATTTGGCACCCAACCGAAGAGGGTCATGGTATTCGCCTCCTTTTGAGTTTCAAGCTGAGCGCGGTGTGACGGTGTCTCCGTGACAGCCTTGGCCCTCTGTCAATTTGCACTTTCCAAGCATCTGCACCGGTGACATCTCGTGGTAAGACGCTCTTGGCTGAAAGGCGCCGAGTCTGTTGAAGCCAGTTCGCCTCGAGACCCGTTTCAATCTAACATCCTGCTGGAATGGATATCCTCCCCGAATTACCACAAATTGCTGCTCGAATCGGATGACTCAGAAGAACACGATCCGATGGTACTGGCGGGAATGCCGGCACTGCGACTGGCAATGCCGTTCCGTGTCGTGTTAGTCGCAGGCGAAACCGGGAAATCAGCCTGGTGAATATTCTGCAACGCCACTGCCGCGCCCATCAATCAAGGCCTGACGTTTCACATGCTCAGGCTGAGTATACGCGCGCTGGGGATCTGCTTCATGCCATCGAGCCCAAGACTCGCAAGAGACAGTCTTGAACGCATCTGAGAGGCACGACGGATGCCTCGGCGGGCTCCCGGCGACATCACGGCTCGCGGTGGGATACGGCCCAAGACCCTTGCCAAGTGCCGGCACGTCGTCTGATGGAGTTCTGCGCCTCCCCCTAGAATGCCCAAGGAAGGCGACAACTCAACTCGGCCAACATCACACACGGCTGCGCCAAGCCGTCCATCCCTCGCGACACAAGGCGGGAAGTCTGGCACGACATCATAATGGCAGTGGCGAACAAACGCCATAAACAGAGGCGTCATCCGACGTGTTGGGTTGGAACGAAGTCTATTACCGGGAAGAACTCAGCGTGCAACGGACGACTCCCCGTCGAACACCTTCCGCTTCCTCCCTGATCTGCGTCACTGTCGCACCCTTACCTCTGGCCTTGTCCACAAAGTCGTCGAGCGATCCGCCGACCCCAAAGTATAGCCTCTTCGCCCCAACCAGCGCCTGTGACTGACAGTCGCTCCGCTCGGTCTGCTCCTTGCTAAGAATAGCAAAGACCATCTCATTAAATGCCTCCAGGGCGAACGGAGAGTAGATGGTCTCGGCCCCGAGAAGCAGGGTATCGAAAGTGTTGGCCTTGTCCAGCTTGGACTGACTCTCGTACAGGAGGTCGATCAGCTCCTCCGACCAGCCACCAGAAATGAAGTTGAGAGAGACCTGGGACGACGTAAGAAAGTCTCGGAACTCTTGCAGCACCTCAGGCGTGAGCTCCAGCTCGTCCTCGAGCGCGAACGCCTCCTTCAGGGCGGGGCTCTGGTCCCTCCGCTCGAGAGCCCAGGCGAGGATGAAGTTGGGCAGCGTCACCAACTGGAGGACCGTTGGGTTGTAGTCGGCGAGCGTAAGCAACAGCGGTGATCTCGGGGCCGGGTCTCTCATGGTCCACTGGAGGAGTGCGAGAGAAGGCAGCGCCGTGCCGCATCCAAGCTGCGCCGTGTTAGTCTGCCATCGCCACTCAAGAGACGCGCGTCGGTCAGTCTCGTACCTCGATCACTCGGAGAGGCCGCTCCTTCAACGCGCCAAGATACTGGCCGCTGGCCAGGACCTTGACAAGGTCCACACTGCTCTCCCAGCTCTTGAACCCGCCCTCGTAGACGCCCGTCTTGACGTCGTGGGCGCCGAGCCCCTCGCCCCCCGCGGCGACCGAGTCGTCCTCGGCCATGAGCTGCACCCGCACATCCCACAGCTCCCGCCGGGGGATCGCGATGGTGGTGCCGTCGTCCAGAACGACGTCCAGGTTGCTGAAGGCGACCTTGGACGGCAGCTGCGAGAGCATCTGCTGCAGGTCGTACTCGGTGGGCGGCAGCTGCGGCTTGCCCGGGACGGGGAACGCGCTGCTGCTGCGTGCGGCGGCGGCTCCTGCGGGCTTCTGCGGGGTCCCCTCGGGCTCCGGAGCGGCGGGCGCGGAGGCCGGGGCGGAGTCGTCCTCGATGTCGTCGCCGCCGAAGCCGAAGGAAAATGACGTCATTGTTTTTTGTTTTTGTTTTTAGTTTTCTTCCTCAGGAAAAGAAAGGGGTGAAGTGACGTGGGGTGCCGCGGCGGAGGTTGTAGGAATTTTGGATTTGATATATCCGTTCACACAAGTCAAGTGCCCCGAGAGAAGAAAGAGAAACCTATCAAAAGGTGGGGGCGGGGTCGCACGAATTGCACGGTGCGCAACCCTATTGGGGGCTCACCGAGGCTTGTTGCCTGTTCCGTCCATCTACTGCACTTATGCATCATGCAATGACAGTGTGAATCTCATATGTTACGAAAACTAATGAGGAGACTTTTGGAAGATTTATGTAATTGCGGTTTGTGTATACTTTCTGTTTTGTTGTCAAAAGGCGCTCGGAATGATGTCATTGAGTAGGAGCGGGCCGATTATCCTGCCATTGTCCGGCCCATAACGACGGTCCGAGTTGGAGTCGGTGGAAGGAAGCATGGCCGGTGCCTACTTTTCCACTGTCTTGCCATCTGGTTGAAGAGGTAGACGGTAGGCCGCCGTAGGCGCCGTTCAAGGTAGCCGGTCTACAGTCCTTCGGGCCCTCTGTCGGATGCTTCTAGGCGGGCCGGCAATGGAGTGATGGGAGACGGCTTTCCGTGTCGGCTGGGGGGACCGAGAGGTAGTCACCTGACAAAAGTGTCAAGCAGTAAGCAAAGAAAAACAAATGGTGTAAAGAGAAGGACGGGCGTTGAAAACCAACAATCGGACGAATGGTTCCACAGAGGTATTACGACGATTCTCAGCTTTGAGGAGGAGCCTGATGTTTCTAGGCTGTCGAACACGAAGTCTCAGTGAATCTGAACGGCTGGTATCATTTTGAGTTAGAGGCTTCTGCCAGGACGCCATTCATCCCTAGAACGTCTACCTCGATATCTTTAAGCCCTCATGCGGCCGTCGAGATAGACGACTTCATGCCGGAAGGAGAGGTAAGATTCACGCCGTGACGTGAAAATAGTTGCACAACTCATGACAATGGAAGGACACACAATGCTTGAGAAAACTCGAGAAGATGGTCGTGTCTTGTATCAACGAGCCTGTGGTTGATTCGATGGCCAGAGAAGGAAAACTTGCTCCTGTTAGTAGAAAGGTGCTGGGGCGGCTGTAGTCTTTAAGGAGCTTGGAATGTCAACACGTTCAGAGGGGTCGCCGTGTAAATTTTGAAGCAGTCATATCCACGACGCTGACAGCTAGATCTTGTGGCATTTTCATACATAGATCAGGCATACACTGTAGCTGGTGGCCTCAATAAGACTGGAAGATCTGGTGTCAGTGGGTGTGCTTCATGGATGGGGAGGATTCACCCAGCAATGCCTGTGTGAGACTTCTCCATCGTTGGGCTGTATTCGAAGTAGCTGGCTGGAGCCAGTTGCAGGTCGCCGGGATTTTCGGTTCAGTAACGTCAATATTTCATAGCCTCTTAGGGCTGACCTTCACGCCGCGCTTGGGAAGTAGTTGGATAGCCCAAGCAGTGATGGCGGGGACGATTCTTGGACACGTGGAGTCTCACATTTTGGACAAGTTCAGGGGATAGAAAGGAAGGCATTGGGTAGTTGATTGTGCTTCGGATGAGAAGCCTGGGATTCTGCAGCGAACTGGCGGTTGTAGAAGGCCTCAACACCCTTGTGCCACCCTTTTTAACGATCACCAACTCCGGGGACCATCTTAGCCATCAGGATGCCTGCCACTCGGTCATGACAACACCCACGTGGCCGGAAGCCAGCAACCAGAGAGCGCAGTTCAACAAGATGTACTTTAGAGGCTTGTGAAGGAATCTCCGCCGCAGATGCAGAGTGTTGTCAGTCAAGGCACTAAATAAGCTTGGATTCAAGCTTGTGCAGTGTCAGATTAGATTTGACGTCTGTCTTGATCGTCAGCAACCCAGTAGGATGTCAATGGTTGGTTGGTTGTCGACGCCGCCATCATGGGTTGGGATTCTGTGGGGGGCGGAGAAGGTCAGTCAGCGTACCTAGGTACTTTGGAACCTGGAAGTAGTCGGGTCCATAAGGAGTGGTAAGCAGGGGGTTCTATTGGCTGACGTGCCAGAAGTCCCTATTCCTTTCCACCAACCCCATCAGCGAGCGCACTTGACGTCGCAAACACGCCAATGAAGAGAAGACTTCTGCGTTGGCGGGAGGCGTTCTGCAGCAGCGCCCAGGCAGCATTTTCCAGAAACAATGTCTTTCTTTTATTTTCCCTCGCCGGAGCCTCCCCTCGGTCCTCGGCGGCTAGCTTGCTTACGTACAGTCCCAGCTGCGCTGGACGGGATGGCAAAGGCGAAGCTGCAGCTGTGATAGGCCACTTCGGAAATGCCCTCCGCAACTGAGCCTATCCCGTCTTTCGTACAGTACAAGCGGGCGGCGACCGACGACCTTGGCAACGTCGCCCCACGGTTCAGCTTGCAGCAGCTTGCAGCCTGCAGACGTCTGTCTGCCAGACACCACTCACCCCGGGCTGCGCATCTCGAGACCCAGAGGATCTTGTACGTCTTGTGCTTCGTGCTTCCCGCGAGATCTCGTGTCTCAGTGGCCAGCAAACGCGACGAGACCGCCCCCATCCACCAAAAGGATGCGGCACCGGGGCATTCCACGCGGCCGATCGACATTGGGCTTGACTCCACCATCCGCGCAGCCAGGCATCGCCATATCCCGTGGATCTCCGTCGGCATCGGGCGGGTTGCCAAGTAGAAGTGCCGCTTGCTGACTGCCTCTACCTCGTGGCCTGCCGCCCGCGTTGTGATGATCCTGGATCCGGGCCAGGGCCTTCTTCCAATAGAGGCTCTACTACACGCTCTCTGATACCCGCCCGAGGCTCCGTCGCCTACGGCACTTGCCACGATCCAGCTTCGGTTCCAGGCCGCCCTCTGGCAGCTCGGCGAGCCTCGTGATTCGCCACTCACCGCGTCGGGGTCCATGCCGCGAACACCCCTCAACCTGGCCTCTGTCGTGGTTGGACAATTTACGACAGCTTCCAGTCGGGGCCTTTGCTAATCCGACAGTGCTTGTCCACAATAAGCTTAGCAGGCACGCAGACAAGCCATGTCGTCAGTTCTGCTCATGGGCCAGCCTTGTTATCGAGCCGCCTGGATAGGTGCAGCTACACCTCTGCCGTTCCACCAGCCAAGACTGATAGACTAACTGTCGTATACCGACCAACAATGGCGCCTGTTCAGCCCCTCCACGACCTTCCTTTAATTGAGGAGAACCCTACCCATTGGGCGACCTCGAACCCACCGGCTTGTCTCATGTGAGCTGTCTCTTTTAACCATGAAATACAACGCCCGTGACGAGAAGTTGCGTTGCGCTAAGTTGTTGTCCGTGGTGCCGCCCCAAGTAAGGTGGTGTGATCGTGGTGTTAGTTGACGCCAGCCACGACTCAATGGAATCGCCTCGGACTCTGCTTGCCTCGGGCGAGGCAGGCGGTGTCGCCTAGGGCGGGCATACCCATGCCAATGGATCTTTCGTTGCTTCTTCCTTCTCTGTTATTTTGCTTGTCTCTCATCCCATCCTTTTCTCCGCTAGCCTTGGTTCTTGTGTCTTTATTGGTCCGTCTCCGGAACAAACTAAAGCTGCAAACCTGCCAAAGCCCATCTCTCCCTGGTCGCTGTCTGTACCCTCCTTCATCCGTAACTCCACCAAACGAGCAACGGGATTCCCTTGTTCGATAAGGAAGCCCCTGCAAGAGTTTGGGGGCGCCTTCCTCAGCAAACCTGTAGGCTCTCCAGTTCCACTGGGATATAAACCGGGCCTTCTTCCTCTCTTGCAGTACCTAGCTCTCAACAACTCGAACAACATCGCCATGACACGCCAAGTCATCCCCCATCTGTCTCGCCATGTCGACGCTCATGGCAGCGGCTCCGGCCAGTCTGCCCGGAGCAGCACAGCCTACACGGTTCGCGAAGCCCCGTTCGGAACGCCGCGCCCCATCCGGATTATCGGCGTCGGTGCCGGTGCCAGCGGGATCAACATGATCCGCACGCTCAGAAACACCCTCGGTGCTTCAACGTACGAGCTTGTGGTCTACGAGAAAAACGATGGCGTCGGAGGCACGTGGTTCGAAAACCGCTATCCCGGCTGCAAGTGCGACGTCCCCAGCCACAACTACCAATTCTCCTGGAGGCCAAACCCGGCTTGGTCGAGTTTCTTTGCCCCCGCCGCCGAGATCGAGGAGTACCTGTGCAGGATATGTGACGATGAGGGCATGCGGCCGTTCATCAAGACGTTGCACCAGATCGTCGCTGCGTCGTGGTCAGAGTCAAAAGCCATCTGGGAATTGCAGATCAAGGACTTGAAGACTGGCGTCGTCTTTGGGGACTACGCCAATTTCGTTATCGATGCTACTGGCATTTTGAAGTACGTATTGTTCGCCATGGGATGTTGGTGTCTGGGATCTGACCTTAGCAGTAAGTGGAAATGGCCAGACGTCGAGGGATTATCCGACTTCAGCGGCGAACTAGTCCACACCGCGAACTGGCCTGAGGACTTTGACTACGCTGGCAAGACAGTTGCCGTCATTGGCAACGGAGCTTCAGGCGTGCAGCTTCTACCGGCCATCCGACCTCGTAAGTGCCACAGATCGTCGCCGTTCGATGTACCAGGCTCACATAGAAACAGACGTGAAGAAGCTCCATCACATCATCAGGACACCCGCCCTAATTATCCCGCCTCGAGTTACGACAATGAAGATGGGACCCTCGGCGTCACTTTTGCAGCAAATAGAGATGGACGAGGAGGAGCGTTTCTCAGCGGCACAGATCGAGCGGTTCAAAAACGATCCCGCCTTCTACAAGAAGTTCTCACAGACTTTGGAGACAGATTCGAACATCAAGTTTGCCGTTGCTCTGGTGGCGGGCAGCCCTCAACAGAAATGGGCGCTGGGCAAGACGAAGGAGTTCATGGCGACCATGCTCAAGGGGAACGAGAAACTCTGCAAACAACTGATACCCGACTTCGCGCTGGGCTGCAAGCGACTCACTCCCGCGCCTGGATACCTCGAATCTTTCCATGACCCCAGGGTTACTCTCCACACGGACACCATCAAGAGGTTCGTGCCACAAGGAATAGAGCTCGCCAACGGAGAGGTACTCGAGGTTGATGCCATCATTTGCGCCACCGGCTTCGACTCTTCGTTCCGTCCGTCGTTCCCCCTTATCGGCCGACGCGGCAACCTGCAGGACATCTGGGCAGAGCAAACACCAAAGGCGTACATGTCCCTCGCCGTTGCCGGCCTGCCCAACTACTTTAGTAAGTCGATCCCTCGCCACCCGCCGCCCCCTTTTTCTAACAGCTTGCCTGTAGAGTTCCTCGGCCCTAACGCGCCCATTGCGCACGGCGACGTTTTTACACTTAGCGAGCACATCGCCACCTACGTTGCCAACACCATCCACAAGTGCCAGACGGAAGGCATCCGCTCCATCACCCCATCGGAGGCGGCCGTTGAGGACTACTTTGAGCACACCACCGCCTTCATGCCACGCACGGCATTCACGGGCGGATGCAGGTCATGGTACAAGCAGGGCGAGGTACACGCCCCCGTGACGGGACTGCACCCGGGCAGCAGGATGCACTTCATCCGCATGCTGGAGCACTTCAGGGGCGAGGACTGGACGTACACGTATGAGAACGCGAGGCAGAACCGCTTCGCGTACCTGGGCAACGGCTTCACGATGCCCGAGATGCAGATGCTACAGGCTGGTGCGCCAACGTCGTAGACAAGGCAAGGCTTATATTAACAAGGACATGTGTATGGTATAGAGAGGGCCAGGCTTTTCTTCTTCATGGGGCTCATCGCCGGTGGCTTACTTTCTTGGGGCGGCTTTGCAGGCGTTGATTTGGGATGGGTTCTTTGGCATGACGAACATCAAATCGACTCTTATTGAGCTCAATCCCGCGAGAAGAATCGACATGTGAAGCTGTCCTTGGTTGATCAAAGTGCCGTTATTCTGTCAAATAGCTGTAGGTTGCCTTGAAGGCGGCTGAGACCTCCAGGGGACCCAACATGCGGGAGTCGTTCGATGTCTTGGGTGCTGAGCCACGGGTTGGTTGCAGCGAGGCGACTTGGTGAGCTTGCACGCCTCATCAGCTTCTCGAATATTAGGAAGCGATGATCTTCCGAATACATAACCGAGGAAACTGCGTCTAGAGACAACTAGTTATTCCTGAAACGACCAAGCCGTTCCTCAGGCCATTGTAGAGCAGTGGGTGGCGCGAAGGACCGGGTACTGGCGGGCCTTTGCAGGATATCGATGAGCTTTTAATGGTCAACGTTCCCGATTACGATTCCGCAGCTACTGAACTTATCTACGGAGAAATTTGACCTACGGGTGATATAAAATCGTCCAAACCCGATCTCCCAAGGTCGCCTCATCTGTCTTATATACCACTCTGGCATTGGGATGAAACATCGTTGTAGGGGACTACGTACAGTGCCTTTAGTACCTAAAGTTCGCTATGGCAGACTAATGACAGCCGAGATAGTGTGGCTTCCTCGGGGCACTGACCCGCCCACCCTTAGCCTTAGCGCCTTTGCCGTGCGGTCCGGTCCGCCCCATAGTGGCCGGCGCTTAGAGATGAACGCACAACTTCAACTCTGCCTCCTACATGCAACTCTGCCTCCTACATGCAACTCTGATTCGGCACTCCCAATTCTGATGCCAACGCCTCGCAAGCGCGAAAGTCTCATTCGAGAAGCGCCTCTCAGGTCTCGGGATACTCCACCAGCAGCATTTTCCACTTTGGCACCCGACATCGGCCGCCCGGCATGCATGCCGTTGTCCCTCCCAGACGTATGATGGATGGCGAGCAAACCAACACAGCCTGCTTTTGACCGGGGGCCTCTGTCTCCTGCTGGCAGGCATACATGTTCCGGTGGCTATCTTTGGGGCCATGCTCCGCGGCAGAGCCAATCTGTCGGGTCATTAGGGACGTTTCCGTGACTGTGCAGTTGGCGACCAACGCACTCTCTGCATTCTGGGCGGCCTCGACGAAACGTCCAAGCCGATTGAAGAAGTCTTCCCCCCCCCCCCCCCCCCCCGTACGAACCCCTCTCCTGGTTTCTTCATTTCCCCTGGCGTACTCCATCGTCACATAGCACATAGCAGGCGTGTCTTGTGTTGGTGCATTATTCTTCTTGATTCCCACGACGTTACGATACCACTGTCTAGTCCTGTGCTACAGGAGCTTCTGTTTCGTTCTTTTTGCATGTTGATCTCAAGACTATTTTGTGATTTTCTTTTTTACGATGGGTAATAATGAACCAGTCTACCTCCTGTCGCTGGGTGCGTACTTCTCCATTGCATGCCTGCACCTGAGCTGAAAGGGACAACGACGACGGTGCTAACACAAAAACGTAGACGGCGGCGGGATCAGGGGAATATTCGAACTCGTTATCTTGGACGAGATCATGAAGCGGCTTCAAGCACTGGCCGGCTGGAAAGACCTACCGAAGCCTCGAGACCATTTCCACTTGATAGGTGGCACCAGCACCGGCGGGTTGGTTGGCCGACGTGGTCGTCCCAACAAACCCTGGTACTAACAGACTTGGGCTGACCGAGCAAACATATTTAAAACAGGCTGATCGCCATCATTCTCGGGCGCATGGGCATGACGACCAAAGAAGCGATCGAGTGCTACGACAACACCGCAAAGAACATCTTCCGCAACAGCAACCGGCGCCTGAACCGCACATTCAGAGAAAAGGCCGTCGAGAAAAGCATCCAGGACTACGTTGCCAGGATGAAGCTGCGGACGACTGTGATGATCGATGAAGACAGTCGGGAAAAAGGCCTCGCCTTCGTCTGCTCCGCACCCCGCCACGCCATGAAATCCCCGTACCTGTTCCGGACCTACAGGGGAAATGACAACCACGCCCACAATGTCGAGACCTGGGAGGCCGCCCGGGCGACCACGGCCGCGCCGATGTTCTTCCCCCCCATCTCCAGCAAGATCGAGGCCGAGCGCGCCTTATACGTCGACGGTGCCGTCGTCGCCAACAACCCCTCCAAGCTCGTCCTGAAGGAGGCGGAAGCTCGGGTTTCTCCTGAGCTTGGGCACCGGCCTTAAGGAGACAGACAAGGGCGCGTACGTCAGAGGCGACCCTGAAATGGTGTTCCAGCGTCCGAGCCCGAAGCTGCCCCGGAAGGAAAGCGGCGCGCTCATGTCGAGGTGTACCATGGACATACTTCAGCATATGAAGATGGTTATGACCAATCCCGAGGCAGACCATGGCGAACTTGAAGAGCGATTCCGAAGCATCCCGTACGCGTACTTCCGGCTCAACCTGAAAGAGGGCGCGTCAGACATCAAACTGCACAAGTACAAAATGATGAACAAGCTGAAGGAGGCGACGAAGGCGTATCTGCAGGACGTCCAAGTTTCGGCAGACATTTATAAGATCGCCAGCATTTTGTACAACAAGGCGGGAGTCAATTTGCCGTTGGAGGCTGCCTGTAAGTTTCCGGCGATCGCGGATTCGGTTTGGGACTTGTTCCTCTGACGCAAAGCAGGTCGGGCGACGTCTGTGGAAGCATCGCGGCATGCCGAAGTGGAGGAGGCCAAATTCAGAAAAACCACCAGCGATGCGTTCACTGGCAGGGCGGACATCCTAGAAAGAATGAACCGTCACTTTTACGAACGCACTTGGGGGTCGTCGCCCAGGCGGCTGCTCAGGATATGGGGCATGGGAGGCGTCGGGAAGACCCAGATCGCGCTGAGGTTTAGGGACCTGTATGCGTCTCGGTTCGACCACGTTTTCTGGATCAACGCCGCCAGCACCGACTCCATCTACGAAAGCTTCCGGATAGTCACCGATAAAATCTTTGGTGGGGGACACAGCAGACCCGAAATCAAGGGTGTTCTCGAATGGCTGTCTCGCGAGAGGAAGGAGGAGTGGCTCCTCATCTTCGACAACAACGACACTGTCGATGTTACCAAGTACATCCCCAACGGGGTTACGGGGAATATCCTCTTCACCAGCAGATAGAGAGATATTTCCCCCATCCTCAAAGGCGACCAGGCATTGGCCGTTGATACCATGGACGAGACTGATGCCGTGGAACTCCTGCTTGCGGCATTAGGCCGGCCAGGGCAAATGCTTTCAGTGAATGACGATCGTCACGCCAGGGAAATTGTCAAGGAGCTGGGGTACCTGCCTTTGGCCATCGATCAAGCTGGGTCATACATTAATGTTGAAGATTGCGAACTGGAGGATTACTTGAGTGATTTTCGAGGGAGTCAAAAGCAGATGTTGAGTGATGCTTCGCGTTTTCCTGGCATATTCGAAGACAATCCGGCCGTGTATGGAACTTTCGAGTTATCATACGAGGCACTGGAGAAGAGATCGAAGACGCATGACAACAAAGGACGAACTGCTCTAAACGCGATCCGGGTTCTCAACATCTTCTGCTTCTACCATAATGAGAACCTGTCGGACGATATCATCGCTCGAGCTGCGACGAACCCCCGCCTGGATTTAGAGGCGTTGGGCGACCTGGGCGAGACGGAAAGATTGACGCCTATGGCGCTCTTCGAGCTCAAGGCTGAAAAAACCTGGGAATCCAGCAACTACTACGAAGGAATCATGCTTCTTAGGAGTTATTCGCTCCTAAAAAAGTCCGCAATCAACGATGCATGGCACTCAATGCACGTCTTGGTGCATTCCTGGGCACGCGATCGGATGGACAAAGACAAGGAACTCCTTAGGATCCAGCACTTCACGGCTCGTTCGATCATCTTCGACTGCTTTCACTTATTCAAGTTTGAAGACGAGAGGCTTCTCGCCCAGATACTGCCGCATGTTCGTTCCTTGGTCGATCGTGGTGGTTCTGAGTATGGCTCTTGGGTCAAGCGGACTGTGCAAGATACAAAATACGGCAGGCTCCTGCGCGAGGTCGGTATGTGGCGAGAAGCGCTCTCGGTATTCGAGGACATCGTGCGAGAGAGGCGTGCCTTCCTCGAGTACGGCGACGAGCTGGTTATCATAGGCTTGTGGGACCTAGCTAAGACGTACAATTACTGTTGCGAGCTGGAGAAGTCTCGTAAGCTTTTCGACGAGTGCACGACCATGTGGAAGAAATGCTCCAACGTACCGTGGGGACTCAGGAACTGGCCACGCGTAGCAGTCGACTACGCCGATGTCCTCAACCAGCTGGGAAGTCTTGGAGCGGCTCAAGAGATACTCACCTGGGTCGTGGACGAGGGAGACAAGATGAACAGGAAGGGCGCAAAGTACCGGAGTGCCCTCGCGGCTTTGGCGACGACATATCAGCTCGCGGGAATGATCGATGATGCCTACAAGATCGAGGCGGTGGTGTTTGATTTATGTTTGAATGACGACAAAATTGGGGCGGGTCATCGCGCGACGATGGGCGCCATCAGCAACCTCGCCACGCTGCGGTCCGCAAAGGGCGAGCACGAGAAGGCGGACGAGATGTGGCGGCACGTTCTCGAGGCCGACGAGAAGTTCAGGGGTAAGGAGCACCCGATCACGCTGCAGTCGAAGCTGAATGTGGCTATCGGATGCGTGAACCTCGAACGGTTTGAGGAAGCGGAGCGCCTGCTCAGAGAGGTACTAGAGACCAGTGAGAGGGTGCTGTGGCGGACGCACCTCGACACACTGACGACAATGGAGCATCTGGCAGATGTTTTGCACCGGACGGGCAAAGAGGCGGAAGCCTTGGACCTCCAGGAGGAATGTTTGGCAGGGAGGCGCGATGTTCTGGGAGAGAAGCATAAGAAAACCGTGAAGACGAGGACAGTCCTTGAGACGATGAAGCAAGGGAGGCCTCAACTGCTCGAGCAGGTGCAGTGGCAGGCAGAAGATAACCTGCTGTATGGGTAATCATGCTCTGCAGGGTTACAATGACAGGTACTTGCACTAGAAGACATGAAAAGGTAGGTATTTGGAGGATATTTCATGGGAGAGCGAGACAAGAGAATGAGGGAAGATAATGATGGCAAGTTAGAGGGAGATTGTAGCCCAAGATCGCTTTTAGATATCAAACGACTGGCACAACAAGGACTGTGTATTGAAAATTTAAGATCAAAATCGCGTGGGCTTGATGTTGGACGACAGATAATAGAGACCTGTTGCGGTCGAGGTGTATGATTGAAACAGTGCATTACACTGTACACAGTTCACTGTGTGGATCCTTCCAAACCTGAAGGAGCATCCATGACACAACACCCTCAAAGTTCCCTCACGTTTTGATGGATGAACCTACCAGAGCCAAACAGGTAACTCTTTAACACTTAGAACGAATCTGTCTACATATTTCATTTCGATCGCCATAAAGGGGGCCTCTATTCGCCTGAATACTGCCAAACCAAGAGCCGGGGTTACGCTTTTTCAACAAAACAGAGAGAGAGAGAGAAGATGCGCTCGTCACTCGTAACGAGGATGGCCTCTGCCGCAAGTCCCAAGTCTGGTCTCTCGCCTCCGCCCATGGCGCTGCTCCCTCCCATCCCACTCTACCGGCGTCTGCTCCGCGCACACCGCAAACATCTCCCCTCCGAGATGCGCTTGCTGGGCGACGAATACATCAAGGCCGAGTTCCGCGCCCACCGCAAGGTCGACAACCCGGCACACCTGGTATGGCTCTTTTGCATCTGGCGCATTTCGGAAGTGCCTTGCCTGTGACTTTTGTTTTTATCCACTCGCATATTTGCATTGCTGACGTGACTGCAATCTTAAGATCGGTTTCCTCACAGAGTGGCAACTTTACGCTCAAAAGGTCGAGGGCGATGAGTGGCAAGGAGACAAGATTGATCCGGTCAAGGTTGCCAAGATGAGCGGTGAGTTCATGCTGATATGGATACGTTCCCTCCCGAATTTGAGACCATAGTACTGACGATCCGCCTGCTAGATGAGCAAATTGGCCAGCTATACGAGCTGATGAAGGCAATCAGGGAAAGGGGCAGCCAGGGTGAGGGTGAGGACCAGTCATAATAACCTGTTGCCGTTGTGCAAAACAGTAGTGTATGCGCAATATCGTGCTACTGTACAAAACACTCATGTAGATCTATGTGTTGAATAAAGCCTCAGCTCTCACGAAAAGTCTGTAACTCCCACAGCCGTCTATATGCTGGACCAACAAGGGTGTCCATAAGCGCGTATCCCTGGGTGTTACGCAACTCAATAACAGCTCCATTCGTGGCTTCAGGAATCCCCCTCCAGCGCCTCCACGATCCAGTTGGCCTGGATGACGCTGACCTTTTTAGCGTAGTTCTTCTGTGTGAAGACATGCTCGAGGAACATAATGGCTTCCTTCTTCTGCCCGTGCAGCACGCTCGACGGGTGGATCGCGACGACGTGCTTGCCCTGAGATGTCACGTAGCTCGCGTCCGGAGCTAGGACGGCCGTTTTGGAGACGAAGCCCCGCAAGAAACATTTGAGCAGGGCCTCGGCTTGCTCAGGCGGGATGGGGCTGAAAGGCTGGGGATCCGGAGGCGGGGCCTCTGTGAGCAGGCCCTCCTTGAGGCATAAGCTGCGCAGCTGTTTCCGAACGTTGAGAGCCGTCTTCATGTTGCGGATGTTGACCTTCCTCTTCTTGCACCACTGTATGCGGTCGGCATTCTCCGCCGCGTACTGCTGCATGGTCGTCAGGTAGGTGAGGATGTCACCCTCGCGACGGTAGAGCTCCTTGCGCAACTCCTCGATTTCCTCGCGCTGCTCCTCAGATTGCAACTGTTGGAAGATGTCGTCGCCCGAGGTGATACAGGCAATGATATCTATGGCTTCCAGCACGCAATCGAACTCGGGCTTGGCCGACGCCAGGAGGACGGCGCCAAGAGGTGCCGCGATGGGGAACGCAGCCATCTTGCGGCCAGCTTCGGTGATGCTGCCGTCATCTCCCAATGCCCCAAGAATGTGGAGGTTGATGAGTGCCCGCTCGATAGCATCAATGTCGGGGGTGTCCATCAGAGGGAATCCCAGTACGTCATCAATCCCTCTGGCTTTCATTGTGAGAACGGCCCCAAGGACATCGATTCGGAGGATTTCCGGCAGGTCAGTTTCTTGCAGCGTGCCGAACGACTCCTCGGTGTATAGCCTGAAGCATTTGCCTGGGCCCTCACGGCCGGCTCGACCTGTTCTTTGAATGGCGGACGACCTGGAGATGGGTTTGGCTAGAAGCGATTCCATGCCAAGGCGGGATCGGAATTGCTTGACTTTGGCCTTGCCGCCGTCCACAACATACCGCACTCCAGGAACGGTAACGGATGTTTCCGCAATGTTGGTTGCCAGCACAATCTTCCTTGTGAAACCGCCCTTAACAGGTTGGAAGGCTGCGTGTTGTCCTTCCATAGAAAGTTGGCCAAACAGAGGAAGCACCTTGACCTTGGGGACGTTGGATGCCAGCGTCGCTGCATACTCCTCGATGAGCGCCTGCGCGGATTCGATTTCCTCTTGGCCAGTGAGAAATGCGAGGATGTCGCCCGGAAGGGGCTCTTCGGTATGAATCTTAAAAATGGTCTTTAGAAGTGCTTCTTGAATATCCGGTACCGGCTTGGGCGTATGGATTGTCTTGACCGGGAACTGGCGACCTTGAATCCGCAAGACTTCAACTGAGCCCGGTGAGCAACTTTGAACATCGTTGTCATCACATTTCGTGTCCGGAGTTGGGGTGGAAAAAAAGCCCTCGATACGTTCGACGTCGGCGGTAGCACTCATGATGACAACCTTGAGCGGTACACCGCCTCGGCCTTTCCGATCGCTCATGAGGATCTGCTTGAGAAAGCCGGAGACAAGATCGACGTCGACGCTTCTCTCATGGATTTCGTCAACAACCACGGCGCTGTATTGTCGCAGGCTGGGGTCCCGCAGAAGCTCCTGGATCAACATACCCTCGGTGAGAAACTTGATTTTCGTGCCCTTGGGCACTTGGTGATCGAAGCGGACCGAGTATCCCACCATTCCCTCGCGGCTCTCGCCGAGCGGCGTTCCGGCCTCACGAGAAACGCGATGGGCCAGTGTTGTTGCAGCGACTCGACGGGGCTGCGTCACGGCGATCATACCTCCAACGCTGACCTGCCTTCCACCCTCAATATTGACGGTCTGTCTCCTGCACCATGGTTCCTTCACGAGGAACTGAGGCACCTGGGTACTTTTTCCCGAGCCAGTCTCACCGACGAGAAGTAGGACGTCATTTTGGCGCATGCGGGTCTGGATGTCTTCCCGATGCGCCCAAATGGGCAGCTTCTGTCGGGTCTTCAGCAGGGCCGGATTATCCTTCCATCTCGGCCCTCGTTGGTCTGATTTCGGCCTCCCTTTGTCGTGAAGTTTTTTGAACGAGTGTTTGTTTGCAGGTGGAGCTGTTTGGCCTGGTTGCTCGCCCTCGTTCTTTGGTGCTTCTGACACCCCAGGCTCCGTCTTTTCTGACGATTGTTGCTGCTCCTGCTGTTTGGGAGCCTCCTTCTTGGCTGGAGGATTGAAGTAACCTTCCAAGGATATCACTTTGTTTCCGACCTTGACAACATGCTTTCCGTTGAGCTTCCTCTTTTTGGCAGCGCGATCGCTGTCTGGTGTTGGCGACATTCTGAGGTGCCAGCGAGGTATAGACGAAAAAAAAAAAAAAAAAAGGTCACAAAGCACTGCGTTGAGATTAAGTGAGAGCTGGACGTAGTAGGTAAGAAGAATTTTTGAGGGTCCCCCAGTCTAGATCCCGGACCCTGTGGTACCTAAAGTGCTAATCTTTGATTGGGCCATGACCCCGCATTTTGACAGGGCGACACTGTGTAGCTCTCGGTCGCAGCACGACAATCCTACATTGTAGGTAGTCAGGACTGATACAAACTTATTGACATCGTTCCAGACAAGACTCGCACTTCATTGTGATCAAGCAAACCTTGTCATCGGGACATGTGCCAGCGTCTAGGGAGAGAGCAAATTTTCACGTGACGTTCGAAATCTACAAGGAACTGGCGGAGGCCAATTCATGCCCGGTGTGAGAGTTGACACTCACATGGCATCAACTTGAGTGCGGCCTGGAATACTGACCTCGGGAGTCGAGACCCTGGTCGGGACGCCAAGAAGGCCGCAGGAGCAGCTCTGAAGAGGCAAGTGCCACGTAATTCAACAAGCTCGACATGTGTATTGGCAACAAGTCATACTATCTCCCCCTACCTCTGTCTCTGTCTCTGTCTCTCTCGGCCCCTCCCTCTCTATGTCTGTCTCTCGTCTCCGTCAACGTCTCCGTTTCCGTCTCTCTCTCTCTCTATTGCTTACTTTATGCGGTTCAGGCGCTCCCTGTTCATTCTGACTTCATCATCAACAGCATCGCTCTGTCGTAGGGTTAGCAACTATCAACCGGTGAACATGAGTAAACGCACCTTTTCGCCTAGTCTAGTTATCGTTCGATTTTGGCGTTCCAACTCAGCCGCCTGTGCTTTACTGAGATGGTTGAGACTGCCAACGGCACCACTAATTAGGTCAAGGCCCCGGTCAATCTCGTCTTCTTGCCGCTGCGCCTCAGCAGCTGCTTCTTCATCACTGTCATCGTTCAAGGTATACTTGGACTTCTCAGCCTGGCTCCTCCCTGGGAGCTTCGCCTGTGGACGGTTGGAGAGCGACATCTCCCTGAAAGTCTCTTCCATCCGCTGGTTGGAAGCAAAAGCGTCACGTCTGGTAGCTTCGCGGGTCTCACGCTCTTCGCGGTGACGGTCAAGGACCGCTTGATCACGTGCCACAGCGCGCTGCTTTGATGTGAATGGGTTGCTCATGTGGACGGCGAACATGCTCCGGTTGAGAGTTTTTAGCTCCTTGGCACGGTCCTGTGCAACTTTGTTGTGGTTCGCCGCCAAGTCTAGGTTCTTTTCCGTGTTGTGTAGACGTTCGCCTTGGGCACCGAGTCGAGCGAGAGTCGCGCGACCAGTTTCCTCAGCCTGCATCGCAGCGGCGAGAGCTCTGTTGACAGTCTGAACGGATTCATTCCTGACATCTCTGATCTGGTTCTTGGTAGCGCGGTACTCCTCGGCCTCCTGCTCCTCGGCCGTGAGCTCTCGGGGTGCTCCGTAACCGCCGTAGTCTCCGCCGGCACCTGAGGCGCCCGACTGGCCATATCCTCCATTTTGTTGCGGGGGTTGCCTCTGGTTGTAACGGTCCTGAGCTCCGCCAAAGAGCTCGTCACGTTGGCCATCAGTGTCGGCACTGTCTGTGCGGCCTAAGCCTCCATAACCACCCGGACCGCGAGACCCAGCGACGCCTGATGTCGTTTGGTTCGTGGCGTAAGCGTTCTGATTGTCGTAGCGGTTGCTGCCGTAGCCACCAGCAGCACCGTACTTCTCGTTGCCGTAGCCACCCGCAGGTTGAGGAGGAGCGCCGTAACCGCCGCCAGCACGGGGGCCGCTAGGCAGACCTCCGGGAGCACCGGCAGCAGGTACGCCCGCTCGAGCTTGCTGGTAAGGCGTCATGTTGGCATATTTGTTCGAATCTTGGGCGTAGGGGTCGTCACCACCTGGTGCTTGGGCGTAGGGATTGTCGGACCCGGCAGCAGGAGACTTGCTCTTGCGACCGAAGAGGGCAGAGCGGTTGGCGTCGTCGGCGTCGTCGCCCTTCTTGCCGAACCCGAACTTCTTCATGGTATTCGGTGGGGATTGGTTCTGGTTTTGAAAGGTGTGGGTGGAAGGAAAAACGCAATGCTTTGTAGAAAGTTAATCTGGACAGGAATATGTCAGAATAAGATCAGGGCAAGGTGGACGGACGGCAGTAGAAGCAAAGTAGACGCAACTGGAGACGGTGGGCGGGTGGCAGGGGAGGGAAGGAGTTTGTACTAATAGCGGGCAGCTTTATGTGGCAAAATCGGGCCCGTCTTAGGTGTGTTTCGACGTGGAAGGTGCGCCCCTCTGGGTCTAAGCCATAAAACGCGTGGCGGCGAGCGACCCGAAGCGGGAACATGCAATTGAACCGAGTTCAGCGCTGTATCGCTGGGGAGCGACTCAAGGACTGACGGAGAGCAGAAGGACAATGTGGTGTACAACGTGCCTAGGGAGGGTGTGTGCACATGGAATGGCTTGGCTTGGCAGGATTTCTCAGCCGGCAGCTTTTTATACTATGCAGTAAGGGCCTATCATCATCACCATTGTGGCCAATTTGGATTAACTTCGGGGGGTTTTTTTTTTTTTTTTTTTAACAAAAAGCTTAGGCTGTCACGTTCGCCATGGAATCGAATAACGTAGAGGCATTGGATGTATTACTGGGTGACTGTTTCTCGTCAGGGTCGTCGATCGCGCGCTGCCTCGGGCTGCCTGCTTGAATGTGGCCGCCGCCAGCATGGCCGAGAACCTGATTGTGGGAAGAGGTATGGAGTACAAGAAGAACCTGGAATCCAGTGCCTTAATGGCGCAGAGTGGGCTGGAAATGGCGGCCGCCATGAGCCTATGGCCGTCCTCCACGCCTGGCTCAGCCTCGGGTCTAGTGCTGAGAGATTCAGTTTACGCTGCCCGAGGTACCTGGTGACAAAAATAAGCCAGACCCAGCTCTCGTCATTGTCGTTCGCTCTCTCTCTGCCTCCGACTTTCCGTCTCTCTATCTGTGTCTCTGTCTCACTCCATCCCCGTCTTTCGCTTTCGAGATATTCCGTTAGAATAAGTTGAAAAGATTACAAGAAAGATGAAGGCTGTTACAGCAAAAGAATGAAGGAGACCATAAGGAAGAAGATAGAGATCTGAAGCCAAGTATCTGGCTTCTGCTGTCATCCACGTGCCATAGTGTTTCTCATGCGTCACTTTCAGCTTGGGTCGGGCTTGCCTTGTCTGCAAACAAATTCCCACGCCAGACAATCCCTTTAAGAGTGGCTGCAGTAATACGGGGCTGAATATGCGCCAGTCTGCGCCCCTTGGAAGCATAAGGTGTTTTGCATGCTTCATCTGTACTATGTGTGCTACGATTGCTTGAGCACTTTTGCTCTTGCCAATTGCAGACCGCAGGGCGGCATTTGATGTCCCATGCATAGAAAAGGAGAAGGGAGATCTGCAGGATGTGTCTGATCTTCGAAACTAATTAGTTCCGTCCAGCAGTTCCATCCATCGTTCCAGGAGGGGCAATGGAGCAGCTTCAGCGAGAAAGGACAAGGGACAAAGGACCCTAGATGCGTCCGTACGGTATTCAGGTACCAGCGGCACCGAGACATTTGCCTAAGGTAGATGACGGGTAGTGCTTGCAGATACTGCCAGCTGGCAGGCGAGTCGGTTGGTTCTTGCTAGGACAGGAGCCTTGCTCAGGTAACAGCCTACCTAAGGGGGTGCCCAAGTGGGGCCCGTAGCTGGTTCTGCAGCAACCTGGCAGCGGAGTCAGACGGCGCAGGTCCAGTTGGTACGCTAGGTACCTACCTACCTACCAAAGTAAGGTTCAATTGGAAAAATCGCTGCTTTAGCAACGGCAGTATCATGTGTTGGTCATTAGCCTTTTTGGTAACGACTTCGTCAATACAAAAAAATATCTGCGCAACTTATCCTGTGTTGTTTTAATTGAATCGATTGCAGGAAATTTCAGCGTCAAGAGCCTTGAATTCCGCCAAGTAGACGACAGAGCCGGATACAAGATGTAGGTAGGCTGCTGTCGGCTGCCTCAAGAAGACCGCCCTGCGCAGTAAAGCGGCGGCGGTCAAGGTGCCATCGCTCCAACGGGCCACCGTGGAGTGATTCACCACCACAGGCCACTTGCCTACACTGTACCTAGTGGGCTACCCGCACTTTCTCCGCAAGGTTGAGCCACCCGGTGAGTCCTCCCCTGCCTGGCCTCTGCTGCGTCACACCTTGGCTGAGACCTTATCCGAGTCATACTTCCTTCGAGAACTTCAACGTTCCTCAAGTCATCCACGCCTCGGATGCGCCTTAAACAGTCGACATCCTCTCAAACACAATTAGTCTGCTCAAACCCACCCGCGCGACCGCAATGGCTTCTAGCTAGGTTTCTAGTTCAGCTCTCTCTTTAGTGCGCTACCGTCGTCACCGGCACCCCCTGATCACCGGCTCAACCAACATCGCTTTAGCTGTCAAGATGATACCGCGTATAGCGTCTCGTTCTGCTACCTTTGTTTCCGCAATAGCTCATCATAACCGGCGTTTACATCGATATCGACGTCATCTTTTCCCAGCAATACGTATATAGGGTCCCTCTGCACAATTACCACCGCCGGCGTACCGAAAATGGCATCCGGTTCAATATTCACCTTCGACACCGACCCTCAACGGGTCTCTTCCCCGTGGCTGGCTCCAGAAGAGCCGGGGAGAAGGCCAAAGTCTCATCCTACCTCTGATGATGGAGAGCCGCAGCCTGGCCTCCTCTCCGACTATGGAGTCACCAAACTGGAAGCCGAGCCGCAAGAGGGGCCGACTGAGTACAAGCTTCACCTGCTCCTACGACCCCGGCGAACATACACGGCCATGAGCACCATCGGCAAACCAGCTTCCCAGCATCTGAAGACGTCTGCCGCCGCAGCTCGCCCCTCCAAGATTGTTTCTGCAGTTCTATCGGCTTCCAGCCAGAGTCGTCAGGTCCGCCTGCAACAGCTGACTACGCAATTGCTTTGGAGACTGCAGCAATCTTGCGCATACCACGCTCTGAACCCTAAAGATCTCATTGTTCCCAAGCTTCCTGATGACACGGCCGACCTGAGCCAGGCCATGATGCCGCAGAAGCCTCTTCCAGGATTGGAAGAATCTCGCGGAGCACTGTACGAAATCGGCGTGGCTGATGACGGAACCCTGGTTGGCTTGACCAAAGACGAGATGGATGAGAGCATTACCACCCTTAAGGTCATGGCAGCGACGTTGGGTTGTCGCGTTGAAATTCTGCGTCACGTCATTGTGGGTGAATGCGATTGGCTTGAGACATCCGAATTGGTCGACAACGTGGCATCTCAGCCGGCACAGATTGCCCGACGAGCCAGACTTTGGGTGGTCGAAGCATTGGTCACCCCTGACTTCTCGACCAAACATTCCTCGGCAGAAGACGCTGGGAACGGACATCGTTTGGCCAAACCTTCCTCAAGGGCCAATGAGCCTGTTGTCCTACCGAGCAGAGGACGGTCGACAACTGACCAGCTCAGAATAACGCTTACGGGACCGACTACATCTGGGAAGTCCACACTTTTGGGCACCTTGTCGACCGGCACCCTCGACAACGGCCGTGGAAAGAGTCGGATTAGTCTTTTCAAACATCGCCACGAGGTTGCTTCTGGGCTCACCAGCTCGGTAGCGCAGGAACTCATCGGCTACAAAGACCACGCCATTTTCAATTACTCTCAAGACCACGTTGACTCTTGGATCGATATCCACGACAGCGCTGAAAATGGACGCCTGGTCTTTGTCTCTGACTCCGCTGGCCATCCTCGTTACCGTCGAACCATTCTGCGAGGGCTGTTTGGCTGGGCCCCCCAATGGACAATTCTCTGTCTCGCTGCAGATGACGCGGAGGCGAGCTCGAGCAAAGATGGGGCCAGCTCAACCGCCAACGAAGTTCTTGGAACTGCGGGCGCGAGCGTCGATCTTGCCGAAGCCCATACGGAGCTGTGCCTGAAGCTGAAGAATCCTTTGGTCATCGTCATTACCAAGCTTGACCTGGTTACTAAGTCAAGTCTGCACCGAACTCTTGGGCAAGTCCTGACTCACATCAAGGAGGCAGGGCGAGTTCCGAAAATACTCCAGCCTGCCCAGGGCGGTCCACAGGAGTGGTCCAACATCCCTCCTGCGGACCTCGATAAAGCCCAGGCTCTCACAACTGAAATGGAGCAGAGCGGAGACTTGCTCAAGTACATCCCTATCGTCCTCACCAGTGCTGTTAGTGGTGCGGGCGTTGGGTTGACGCACGCTCTCCTCGAGAATCTTCCTCTACCACCGGCGCCGACTGCGCATGACTACGTGGGGATGGCTCTGAACCCGGAGCAACCGTCGTGCGTCTTCCACGTTGACAACACGTTCAGTCTCCCGGCGTCTTATGCTTCTCTGGCCGAAAACCCCAACCAGAATGACACGGGGACCGTCGTATCTGGCTATTTGAGATTCGGTCAACTCTCGGTCGGAGACACCATTGTAGTTGGCCCCTTCCCTTCAGGCGACGACGATTTCAAGGGCATGACTCCAGAGGACCGGCCCTCTCCCGGCAATTACGGCTTGTCAATATCCCACCCATCGTCATCGGAGCTGGCTAAAATTGCGATACGCAACACGGTTGCAGCCTCAACCATTAAGGGAGAATGGCACAAGGCTAAGATCGTTAGCATACGCAATTTAAGGTTGCCTGTTAACACGTTGGAGGCCGGGCAAGTTGGAACCATTGGTATCGTTTTGGAGATGCCGCCAGGCAGCCCGGCTGAGGGGGGTTTTGAGCAGCGGTTGCCGAATGCTCCCCGCATCCGGAAAGGCATGGTCCTGGCGATACCACCCAAACACATGGTGGACACAGGAATGTCCCTTCAAGCAGCTAGTGGACTGACGGCATCGTTCCAGGACCCAAACACAGCCTCTCTGACGTACGGGTCCTTGGTTAATGTCTACGTCGGAAGTGTCCGCGCAGCTGCTCGAGTCATGGGCACCTCGAGGATGACGCCTAAAGACGATTTAATGAACTCGACGGCGGACGATTCCGAAGAAATTTTTAACATGAATGAGCACGACGAGCCTGCTTTCAGTTCTGGGCTGGAATTCTCGGAGGGTGTTCAGGTCACATTGGAACTGCTCACAATCCGTGAATGGGTTGAAATGGGGTCGCAAATCCTGCTGCTTGAAGGAGGCTGCAAGGACAAATCTGGGTTAGAAGGATTTGTTGGTACTGTCGTGGAGATTGTTGATTAGTCTGGCAGGAGCTTGTTTTCCGATTGTGATATAGTGGTGGCGCGGAGCGACAGCGGGTTTGTTGTTTTCAGTATTACACCAGCGTTTTTTTTCTTTGCTGCTTTTGATTATATCATGAATGTATTCTGTATTCGTTTTTGCATGATCGACCGACAAACAGCCCTTTTAACGCCCCAACGCCGGCCATGCCACTCGTACCATTAGTGCGTCGTTATGCCCTCACGAGACCGTAGAACAGTGTCCAGGTGAGAATGAAGCCGGGAAGCCCACCGAATAGCCCGCTCGTCCAAAAGTCCAACGGCCCCTTGAAGTAGCGGCTCGTGCTGAGGAAGGGTAGGCCCGCCGCTGTTGATTCAGGTGCGATTCGGAAGATGTAGACCAGGAAGATGGTGACGAATGAGAGGAGGAAGTAGAACAGGAAGCCGCTGTAGGATTCGAGACCGAGGATGCCGGCGGCAACACCGAAGAGGGAAGCCGTAAGACTCTGAAGGTTCGAGAGGCTCTGCGCAAAGAGTGGAGTGTTAGCGACGGCGGCGACGGCGAGGGGCAGATGCCCCGAGAGCTAGCTATCCCACCTTGGTGTTGTGCATCACAGAATCCTGCACAATGGGGGAGATCTGGTAGTCGCGTTCGGACGGCATCGTTGCGTTTGTGTACGAAACCTAGGTGGCTCGAGTTGTTTCAATTGGGCGAGGCCGGAGTTCTGCTTTCGGGATTGTGCTTCCGCACCGTCGATGCGCTTGGGATGGTGATTGAGCGATGTCTGTTCGTTGTTGGAAGAGCTCCGTCGCTCTGCGGGGGTTAGGTAATGTTAACGGCCCGCTACCTAGACTCAGAGCTGGATTCCGAACTGGATGCCGCATAGCCCGTTGAGCCCAGGTGGCTCGAATTTCGGCATCCGGTGTATATATGTTCCGGATCGGCTAGATCCCCGGCCGGTGGAGAGGCCCGTCGGCTCCGCCTCGTCATCCCATGTCCCAAATTTAAAAATATGCAAATAATACACAATACGCGGCGCACAAGCCACATCTTCGGCGCGCTGTCTTAACTGTTCGCTCCCTTTGGCTGGGGCGGATCATATGCAGTCACACACCCCACCGAGGCTCCGACCTACCCCTTGCACCTTAATCGTTTACAGGGGTTGCAGGTTCCTTCCCCATTCGTGAGCGGCAGGTGTTCACCTTCGGGTCGGCGCTTTGAGCAGCACCTTGCTCTCCCTTCCCCACTGTGCTACCTCCGCAATCACACTACGTATCCGTACATACGATTCGTATATATCCCCAAGCACCGTCCATACACTCGCTGATTGCACATGTTTTGCGTTCCCCTTGAGTTCGTCCATGGTTTTTGATCGCATCCGCCCCTCGTTTCCCGTCCGTCACGATCCCACGACGCAGCGGCAACACGACGACTGAACTGCGACCGATGGCCGCGCTGTTTGCAGGTGCCTCGCCGATATTGCCAGGTCGCTAGATGGAGTCCGTTGTGTTCGAACAGACGCCGCTCGCTGAGTACCTTCGCGGTGAGTGCGAACATTGCGAAATGCGACCCGAGAGCATGCGAGATCGTCGACTGACAAGGCGCGCGCGACAGATGAAGGCGAAGACGAGCAGGCAGGATGGGCGCACAACGATCCAACTTACGACGTGTCGCCTCCGTCGAGCCCTGAATTCGCGCCGACCGGTCGGCCGATGGTCAGGTCGAGATTCCGCCAGAATCACCTTCAGATAGACATACCGACCAAAGCCTCCGCCCACAAGACCTACCGACGAAGCTATTCCGTGCGTCTCCCAAATCCCCTTTCTGTGGCATATGGGGAAATTACAATCGCTGACTTGTGCTGTGTGTTCTCTTCAGACCGCGGTAGCGTCCAGGATTGACCGAGCCGACAACTCCAAATTCCTCGAGCAATTTCGCTATACTATAATCGCATCCCAGTTACTAAGTGGGCACTCCATATTATCCCAGCATCATGCATCATCCCGGCCTGCCAATGCTGGAATCGACGGCAATCCGGCCGACAAGTTATTGGACTCGACGGGCGCAGTCGTTGCTGTTTTGGGAGCCCTGGCTTTGGCCGTCTCGATCAACTGGATTACGGGATCAGGGCCTTTGAACAAGAAACGCGTCGTTGTCATTTTGTTTCTAGCCGTGATTGCTGCAGGGATCGCCCATGTGTTCATGCGGAGGCGGTGGTTGAGGTACAGACGGCTGCAGGCACTGTCTGAGGTCACAGCGTTTGTTTCAAACTCCCAGGAATTCGACAGCGCGACTGGTGCGGCCATCGCTCTGGTGCAAGAGGTGGAATTGGTGTCCCGAGGCTACCGCCTGTAAGTTTGTCTCTTGATTCACTTGCCGGTGGTAAATGTTTATATGCGCTGACACAAGGTTTAGGAGTGCGCCACTGCCGCCCATCAGTCGCATTGAGGATCGCTCACAGACTCGCAAGTGCGTGCGCTTACGCAAGGCCCTGCGAGCTTGCTTTGCAGATGTGGTTCCCGCCTACGACCAAACTATGTTGGTTGTGAAAGGGTTCTCGGAGCAACTTGACTTGGAGAAATACTACGATATTTACGACATAAGCGATTTTGACATGTCGGATGCCAAGCAAGGGTTTAAGGACACTGAGTTCGACGACGCCGAGTCACTGAGGACGCTCAAGATCCTCGCCGCACGGTTCCACACCATCCGTAAGATGTTTTTGTGTGCGTTGTTGGCCTTGGATGCGAGTGGTGACAGCAACGATTTGCTGAGATGGACGACCACTGTGGAAGCGCTTCGCACGCTCAATGCCGTGACACAGAAAGCATTTGAGAGCTTGAAAGGATTGTTGAGTGAGGAGGAGTGTAAGTGTGCATACTCTATGGCATGACGTCTGGTACTGACACATCTGAAGCATTCCCTGTGCCGCCGACTCCAAAGATGCCTTTGACACCCGGTAGGGAGAGATGGAGGTCGCAATTGCGGAAGCTCAACTCTTTGTCCAGCGGAATCCGCGGTCTTCAAGCCAAACTGCAACTCCTGAGAGAGGAGTCAGACCGAAGTCTCAACGAGTCCGACGACATATCAGAGCTCGGTTCCAGCCTGATGGCCCAGTACGATTCCATTGGTGGAGACCTCAAGATGCTCATGCAGGCTTGGGAGGAGGGGAGAGCGGCACTTGCCCTGGGCATCGACCGAAACGAGAAGAGATTGTCTTCGATGAGCACTTTGCTCTCTCCGACCAGCTCACTCAGTGGCCTTACAACAGTCGAGGAAGGAGGCGCTGCCGAAGCTTTGAAGGCCCTCAATGGAGAATCACCATCTAGCTTGGACTTTAGCAGCACTGGAGAACCCGACACCGAGGAGGTCTTTGAAGCCGTCGCTCAGCCGCGGCCAAAGAGCATGCTCACGAGAGAGGAGCGCATCATCAAGATGAGGGAAGACCGAGAAAAGCGAGACGTCACTAAAGAAAAAGCGGATGCCAACAGGGGCATGCTTAAGGAGCTCGAGATGGTCATCAATCTCCGGCCCCGCCCGCGCACTGGGACGAATCCGTCACGCATCGTTTCGATGTGACGAGGACATGACATTTTGACGACAGAAAACCGGCGTTTTGGAACAGGAAACCAACTAATCATACAGTCATTTGGACCTTTGCTATCTTCTTTATTCGTCTGATATATAATCTGTGCAAACACATTCGCTTTGCCGATTGCATATAGAAGGGGGGTTCGGGACTCGGGGACAGGAGGCATCGTTCATTCGAATCGTTCATTTGTAGTTTATGACGACACTGATGTGCACCTATATGACATTCGGTGCAGGCTCCATACCGAGCCAGATAGCTTGTACAGACTACCTTTAGTATCCTAATAGGAAAGGAAAAGTCGATTAACTGAGCCGCCGACCCTAGCCAGTGAACAGTCCAACACAACACATGTTTTTATCAATTGTTTTTGCCTCAAAACATAGTTAATAAAGACTCTGGTTGCCAGGGTAAAGGAAAGGGGCCACGATTCAGGGGTCCCGGATTCCCCTGAGCAAGGGAGGCTGGTGAGCCCGGCCAGCTATCTCAGACGGGCAAGGCGCCTGCCCACCTGCCTGCCTTACGTCGGTGGAAGGCGCACGTGCCACCATTGATTCTGCTGCCCCGCGCGTTAGGTTGGCGTCGAGCCCTATTAAACGCTTGACGCGTCTCCCCTCCGCAGCCCACCACGCGCGCAACGTGTCTTGCCCGTCCATTAAAGTGCTTTCGCGACGAGTCCTTCTCTTCTTCACCAACCCCTCGCAACTCTGCTTGACGCTCAACTAGCCAAGTCCACGACCATAATTGCGCCTCATCTCCCATTTCCTTGATTTCTGCAGATACCACTCTCCTGTTTTTTCTCACGCACACAATCAGCCAGTACGTTTTTCGCCCTGCTCACCGATTTTCTCGTCTTGCAATCCTGCGCAGGCTGCTAACGTGGAGCAGAAATGCTTGAAGCCAGACTCGACCAAGCCGACATCCTGAAGAAGGTGGTTGACGCCATCAAGGATCTTGTCCAGGACTGCAACTTCGACTGCAATGACTCGGGAATTATGCTGCAGGCAATGGACAACTCTCACGTCGCCCTGGTGTCCATGGCCCTCAAGACCGAGGCCTTCTCCCCCTACCGCTGCGACCGCAACATCGCGCTCGGCGTCAACCTGGCGTCGCTGACCAAGGTGCTGCGCGCCGCTCAGGGCGAGGACGTACTGACGCTCAAGGCCGAGGATGCGCCCGACAGCCTCAACATTGTCTTCGAGAGCTCAGAGCACGACCGCATCAGCGAATACGACCTCAAGTTGATGGACATTGACCAGGAGCACCTGGGCATCCCCGAGACGGAGTACGCCGCGACGATCACAATGCCCAGCAGCGAGTTCAGACGTATCTGCACGGATTTGATGGCCATGAGCGAGTCGGGTAAGCAATTGCCAGCCGTCAACCCAGCCTTCTTCTAGTTGCTAACGCTTTGGATTTTTCAGTGACGATCGACGCAAGCAAGGACGGTGTCAAGTTCGGATGCAATGGCGACATCGGCAACGGATCCGTCACTCTGCGAAGCCACAGCAACGTCGAGAAGCCTGAGCTCAACGTCGACATTGAGCTTTCCGAGCCCGTCTCCCTGACCTTCTCCCTCAAGTACCTCGTCAACTTCTGCAAGGCCGCTGCCATCTCCAAGCAGGTCAAAATCTGCCTGTCCAACGAGGTACCTCTGCTGGTCGAGTACAGTCTGGTCGGCCAGAGCTACCTGCGCTTCTACCTGGCGCCAAAGGTGAGCATCCCTTTAGCTCCAAAGGGGAGCCAGAAGAACATGAGCGCTAACGCTATTCGTAGATCGGTGATGAGGAATAGACAGGTGATTGACGACGGAATGAAGAAGTTAATGCGGGCGTTGCACGGAACCAGAGCGGGCCATGGGGCCTGTCCTTTCACTCTGGATTGACTTTTTGCATGTTCTAGAGATGCGCAATACGCTGGTAGATGAAGGGCAAAAGCACTTTTGGGACCACGAACAATAATGAGATTTTCGTTTCCGCGTACCTAAGTCATGAACCTCGCAGTTTGGCTCTGTGGGGATATGTAAGATGTGATCACTGGAAATGAGGGCCAGCTGCCACCAGCTGCGCTCTGATTCCAGACTCGGGCTAGTGCGGGGTTCTTCGATGTGCCTTTTGGCGGGGTCGTTTTGCCCTTGGAACCAACCTTTGGTCGGGACCCTTGAAAATGTCGGAGTAGACGGGCGCGAACGTCACAACGTCAGAGTCAGAGCTAGAAGGACCTGGAACCGCATTACATCGGGCCCGATCTGCTAATCTCACTTTAGTCAATTTGAGGACCAACACAGATACGCCTTGAAAATCTCGTAGACACCTAGGCCTCTCTTTGATGATTCTGCTGTCCATAATTTGAGTTATCAGCTACTTCGTTTTATGTTTTTCCTCATTTTTTAAGATTTTATCACTCCATCCCCTCCCTCCTTTCCGCCGCTTTCCCAGTTGAGACGCATAAACGCCGCGTATCGGCTGCGCAGCTCCGATATCAGCCCGCCCGCCGAGATCCGACATTTTGAGATCTGAGAGAGATCTACATCGAGGCAATAGAGATCTAGATTATAGACGAAACACTCTTTCCGGAGTGAGAGACAAGATCGTTTTGAGACCATGACAGCAGAGCTCCCCGTTTCTGATACCCGCGTCTTGGCCGTCGCTAGTCATGTGAGCCACTCAGCACCCTTTCCCCCACGTCTCTCTCGTAATGCGACTGGGCAACTGACTTGTGGGTGAAAGGTCGTATCTGGGTTAGTTGCACCGCAGGCCCATGCCCATGCCTTACATCCCTCGCAGTATGCAGCGGTAGTCGAGAGACCACGGCGCTCACGACCCGAGCAGTAATGTAGGAAATAAGATCGCCGTGTTCACGCTGCAGTCCCTTGGCTGCGACGTCGCGGCCCTCAACACCGTCCAGTTCAGTGAGTTTCTCTTCATCTCGCTCCCGTCTCAACCGGCGGATGCCGCATATAGGCAAGTCATGACCCGCCGACCACAACGCTAACGCGGCAAAGGCAACCACACTGGCTACCGGCAATGGAAGGGCACCAAGGTGTCGGCGCAGGAGATCCGCGACCTGTTCGAGGGCCTGAAGCAGTCGTACCTCGACGACTTTGACATGATGCTCTCGGGCTACATCCCCGGCGCCGAGGCCGTCGTGGCCGTCGGCGACATCGCGACGGAGCTCAAGGCCAGGCGGGACGCCGAAGGCGCGCCGGGAAGCTTCTTCTGGGTCCTCGACCCCGTCATGGGCGATAACGGGAAGCTGTACGTTGCCGAGGAGGTCGTGCCGGCGTACCAGTCCCTCGTAGAGCACGCGGACCTCATTCTCCCCAACCAATTCGAAGCCGAGTACGTAGCTCCTCCTTCTGCCTCTCCATCTCTCCCCCCTTCCCCCGAATGCCTTTGCTTGCCTTTCACATCGCCCCTGAGTAATGCTGACACAACGATAGGCTCCTCTCGGGCGTCAAAATCACAGACATGGACTCCTTGCAGTCGGCCATCCGCGCGCTGCACCGCAAGTACGGCATTCCGCACGTCGTCATCACGTCGGTCAACCTCGCGGCGCCAGACCACCCACCCTCGCACCTCTCGGTTGTCGGCTCGAGCATGTGCCCGACGTCGGGCGAACCACGACTCTTTAAGATCGTGTTCCCGGCCATCGACGCCTACTTCTCCGGCACGGGCGACATGTTCGCGGCGCTGATGACGGTGCGCATGCGCGAGGCCGTCATCGCCGCCTCCTCCTCCGACCCGTCTAACAACTCCGGAGGAAAGCCGCTGAACCGGACGCAGTCGTGGCTCAGCGGCGACGATGTTGGCGCGCTGGACCTGCCGCTCGCGCGCGCGGCCGAGATGGTGCTGGCGAGCATGCACGAGGTGCTGACACAGACGGCGCGCGGCATGCAGGAGGCCGTCAAGACCGCGGGCGCTGCGGAAGAACCAGCGACGGAGGAGGAGAGGAAGAAGCTGCACCTGCTCAAGAGCAAGAGCGCGGAGCTCAAGCTTGTGCGGAACGTGGCGTGCTTGCGGGATCCTGTTGTGGAGTTCCGGGCGAGGACGGTAGACTAAGAAGACCGGGTAAGTTGCAAGGGAAATACAGGCATACACGGAGGAATAGGGCCTGCATGGGGCGGCGCGCTTGGGATAGATAAAGGCATCCATGGTCGTAGAGTTGTCATCATTCATATTTAATCCATTTTATGGTTTGTTCCCCTTGTTCTACGGGCTCCGCCTTTGTATCGACGGGTGTGTTTTATGTGCCATGTATACTCCTTGAGTCTCTGAACCGTATCGCAAGCCATCCGATCCAAACGCCCTTCCCTGTTTTGGGGGTGACATTTACTAGGCGAGGGAGACGCCCGTGCTGCCGAAGCCGCCGGCGCCGCGGACGCTCTCCTCGAGCTCCTGGACCTCGACGACCTCGGGCGTGAAGATGCGCTCGATAACTAGCTGGGCGACGCGGTCGCCCTCGGAGATGGCGAAGTCGGCATCGGCGTGGTTGAAGAGGAGAACCTTGACCTGGCCGCGGTAGTCGGCGTCGATGACGCCGGCGCCCGTGTCAATGAAGTTCTTGGAGGCCAGGCCGGAGCGGGGGGCGATGCGGCCGTCTGTACGAGTCGTCTTTGGTCAGCTTCTGGTTCATGGAGAGCCTCGAGGGTTTCGTGTAGTCGCCCCGGGGACAACAGGGAGAGACACGAGGGGGTTGGACGTACAAGTGCCGGCCGGGACGGAGATGGCGATGTCAGTGTCGACGAGGGCCTTGCCGCGCGCGGGGATGACGGTCTCCTTCGCAGCGTAGATGTCGTAACCGGCGGCGTAGAGACTGCCGCGGGTCGGCAGACGGGCTTTGTCGGAGAGCTTCTTGACCTGGAGTGGCGGGCACGGCTCCATTGCTGCGGGCACCGAGGTGTCGTCGGAGGCTGTTTTGACTCGCTTAGCGGGGGGGTCAGAGGAAGGCACGGCGGTGACGGGTTCAGAAGAGCTCATGTTTGTGTTTTGGTTTTGGGGGGAGAAATGTAAAGGCAAAGCTGGAAGAGAGTTTACCGTTTACAAACAAGAGAGGTGTCGTCGTTTCGGTGAAGGGGTGGGGCAGGACAGATGTGTTTGCAAGCAAGCAAAGCAAGCTACCACCCCTGCAAGATAGGTCGGTATAGCAGTCCATCCCCGTGTGGGCTCTTTAGGCGGTGTCGCGACGACGCGTGAAGACGCGGGCGAGGCATTGGCCAATTAGAAGCACGGCGACACCACACTGGGCAGGTCCGGTCCGTAAAGCACCTCTCCGGACGAAGGCGCCGGGCTCCGGCTTTACATCGAATATTTCTACGAAATGTATGAACGAACTTTTGTCATATAGAAAGTTACAATACCATTCGTAGATTGGTGAATTAGCTGCATATATTCTACGGATTGAGTAGTTCTATACGCACGTTGGGTCAGTTCGCTGAAGCTCCCTCCAGTATCCGCAGTACCTGGTAGCTTGTCAGTTAAGGTCAAGCTTCTACAGAGTAAATCAGGCTGCCGGTCTCGGTTACGGCAAGTTACGTGTCTGCAGCAAGCTGCCATCCGCAGCTTATGCTTCTTTAATTCCCCGAATCTCCCTTTTCCCGATGATCCATCAGGGTCTCAGGATAGCCTCAGGGTCGCTTCATGAACTGGGGACGCCCCAAAGGTTGTGCTTGTTCGTTCGTCTCTTGCATTGTTCAGCGCCAAACTGTGTTCACGGCGCATTACACGCCAAGTACACGGCGAATTTTCATTATCGCGTGCGCGCCACACACAAACACTCAGCGCTCTTCCCAAATCCGGAGTAACGTGCAGAGTCAAAATCGCAGGCACTGTGATGCGCAATCGAAAGTGCGGACGGGACCCGCACTGTGACACAAACGGAGCCTCCCTCGTTGCTATAATACTCTTTTTTGATCAATGTGTCCTGACTCGGAGGCTCGAACGCTTGACATCAGGAGCTTTTCTGTGACATCGAAGGACCCAGGATGGACATGCTATCGTGAAAATCTCAGTTTGATTGCCTGGGATGGCCAGCCCTCCCCACACGGGGGATCTGCGGACATTGCGTCGCACCCACGGGAGTGCGGCATGCCGGGCCCCTCCTAGTTAGTCGTCCAGCTCTCTTTCAAAGTCAATCAGCTTGAGCCTCGTAGCATCCTTCGGATGGAATTGCGCGACCTTTGACCGGACGAGGAACCGCGCCGCTGCTGTCTCTTTCGGGATCTTGACATATGCCGCCGTGCTGTCGCCTCCCGCTTCTACGAGCTGGTTAAGGAGCTGTTCTGTCAGCTCACGCATCTCGCGCCCCGCGGCGCCGGCCTCGTCCACGTCGTCTCTGCCGTCTTCCTGCGGCAGCCCCCAGACCTCTTCGAGCCGTCGCTGTCGTTTGTCCTCGTCCGGCTTGGACTTGGCCTTCGCCGGCCGCCCCTGGGCGTTGAAACCCGCGACTAGTTGATCAGAGTCGATCTCCATCATGTCACCGACGACCGGCCCACCGAGGCCCTCCGCCGCCAGTTGCGTGGCGAGGTGGTCGTCAATGAACTTCCTCAGGGCCTTGAGTAGTTTGATCGTCTCTCTGTCGTAGTGCCTCTTCTTCTGCTTGAGTTCGTCCAGTCTTTCCTTGGCCGCCTGTTCGGGCGTCAACTCCATTCTAGATTCGGCTTCATCTTTGAGCGATTGGATGCGCCTCTCCAAACTCTGCTGTAGGAGTTTCTGGTCGGCCAGACTCGCCTGCTCGCTTTCGAGGCGGCGTTTTGCCTTCTCGAGCGAGGCCCCTTGGCTGGTCAGATACTCCCGGGACTCAGCAATGGTCTGGTGCGTCTTTCGCAGGGCCAAAAGCGCGGGCAAAACAGAACCCGAGGACGGCACGAAAGGAGGGGTGCTTGCGACCTGCTCGAAGGCGCCCTTCATGACTTCGTAGGATTCTCTCCCCGGGCCCGGAGGCTTCTGGTCGGACTGTCTGCCATCGCGTTGAAGCTAGGTACCGTATTAGCATACGATCAATGGCAGGCATGGTATAAGAGGATATACCGATGCAAGCTCTTCCCGGTGTTGCTGAATCTTTTCTTGAAGTTCTTGCAGGCTCTGTTCCATGCTCAAGGCATACCTATCGCCGGCGGGCCGAGGAGGCTCGCTCATACTGGGTTCGGATCTAATATCTCAGGGTCAGACGTTGATAGTTTATGCCCTTGAATCAGTCCAAACGGTCTGATATTTGGCGACACGGTGCTAATATCAGGCAGGAGGTAGCACGCGACTCCAGAGGGAGCCCCGGAAGAAACGAAACACTTTAAGCAACGGCACCACGCGAAGCCTCCAGGCCGTCCCAAAGCACACGGCCCGTCGGAGTCGCGGAGGTGTCCAATGGCGTCGAGCGTCTGATCGGACCCCTGCCAGAGAAAACAAGGCGTGTTCAAGATGGGCGCTAGATCCTCCCAGTCTGTTTCAAAGGAGGTGTCACTGTGTGTCGGGAATTATCGAGATTTCCCGGCGGACAGACACAGCCAGCGACAGGACCCGGCGCGAAGACAGCACAGATGATGCACTGTCTCGCAGGCAGGGCAGGCTGGCGCGCTGTCAACGGAGCCGGACGGGGACAGGTGCCAGGTGGGAGTGAGTGCAGCAATCCAGACGAACCGGACGTGTCTATCCTGTCTGCCCTGCCTGTCCCGTCTGTGGCGCTGGAAGAAGAAATATGGTATCGGTGTGGGAAAGAGCGGTGGCTGACTGCGGTTGGTTGGGCGTGACCAACTTGCAAGATCAAGATCGGCCGACGCTCTCGGTGGACAGCGGTTGGCAGAGACGCGATGTTGCGCCGTCGCCGTTGATTGCGTATGTGTGTAAGGTAGGTGAGGTAAGGGTGGAAGGCACCGCCCCCGTTGCAGCCAGTGCTGATGCTGAAATTCCAAGATGCAGGGCCGCACCGCATGGAGGCAAGTCGCACCTGCAGCCGGAGCTCACACTTTTTCTGCCGGCCATTTTGCGGGAAGCAAGCAAAGCGCGCACTGTGCGGCTCGCCGCTGCTGTCCAATCAGAACGCGCGCCGCAGCAGCAACAGGTGGCCAAACACGATTGGGGGCCCCTGGGCAAGCCCCCCCATGCAGCTTAATCTGCCGGAACAAATCACTGTGTGGCTCCTGCATTGCTCGCTCAGAAGGGTGGGTAAGGCGATGGAGGAGGGCCGTGCGTCCGGCTACTGTGTGCTGGGCCACGGCACCCGCCCGCCTGCTGCTCTGCCTGCCCTGCTAGGTGGCATACGGCGGAGGTAGGTAGGTAGGTACCTTAGGTTGCTTGCTTGCTGGGCTTGCTTGCGCGGTGCGCTGCTGGCCTGGCCCTTCCTCCACTGATGAGCGTGAGGCCGATCTTTTTCTGCGAGGTTTCAGCAACATCTTGCCCTCGCCCAACTCCCAAACCTCTTCGAGACATCCGGACCCCCTTCCAACCCGTCTGTTTGCACGGTTTTTTCCTCCCCATCTCTTTTAATCCTCGCTCCGTCTCCCGCTCCTCCCCCGTTCACGAGCTTCCTCCTTTTGGTGGGTTGTATTCTGGCGCAGCGCATCGGTCCCATTCCCGCTCTCCCCTCACGTGTCGTGTCGCCTCGCCTCCAAGCTTTCTCTGGTCCCTTGCCCCGACCGTCGGCGCGTTGCCAGTCTTGATTGCTTGAAGCCTTGTCGAGCACAAAGGAGAGAAACCATCGCAGAAGGGTATCAAAGCTCTGCTTGCAGACTTGACAAACCGTCGCAAACACATTGCAGCTCCCCTGCCTCGCAGCTTGGACTGTCGATTTGACGGAGAAAGGTTTGAGCTTCTGCATCCGAATCGCCTCCTACATACAGCCTTTGTCTGCCATCAGCTCTCCCGCCCCGCCTTCTCTCTACCTCTTTTTCCATCAACCCTCTTCCTCCTGCCCGTTACGCTGCCTTCCCGCCTCGCCTTCCCTCCGCTTGACCTGAGTTTCACTGCGATTCTCACGATTTCGGAAGCTGCCACGACCCTGATAGGATAGGAGTCATCCTGAACCCACTCCCCGACCTACCTCAGCCTTCACGATCCTCTGCCCTGCGACTTCCATCCTCCACGATCACAGCCACTTCACCGAAAAGAAAATTTTCTGAACCCGACCCCGACTACGCCACTACACCAGCCCGTTTTCCTTTGAAAACCGTTGTGGTGTAGATAGTCGAATACAAGCTCTTCTTGAATCTCAAACGGAATCGCGAAAACTTGTGTGAGACATTAACAGCTAGCCATCATGTCCGCGTCGCCCACCCAACCCGCAAACTCGGCTAAGCGCCCTCTCGAGGAGACGTCCTCTCCCTCGCGCAGCAACGACCAGCCCGAGGCGAAGCGACCCGCCTTGGACAAGATACTGAAGAACGATGAGGAGTTTGAGATGGCCCAGCCGCTCGAGCTCAGCGCCATCGAGACCACTGACGCAAACGGAGCGGAGAAGACGAACGGCGCCAAGGCGAAGGCAGACGAAGCCGGCTCCGAAGGCACCGAGACGAAGCCCATCCAGAGCTCTGTGGCCGGCGTTGTCCCCGCGACTTCCACACCCTCTGCGAGTCACGACGAAAGAGACTGGATCCACATCCGCGCCGTCATTTCCAGCCCCGAGGCTGCCACGATCATCGGAAAGGGCGGAGAGAATGTTTCCAACATTCGCAAGATGTCCGGCGCCAAGTGCACTGTGAGCGATTATCAGAAGGGGGCCGTTGAGCGCATCTTGACTGTTAGCGGTGTTGTCGATGCTGCCGCGAAGGTTTGTTTGATTTGCCTCCCTCTCACCACTCGAACACCTTGCTAACTAGTTACCAGGCCTTCGGTCTCATTATCCGGACACTGAACAACGAGCCCTTGGCCGAACCGTCAAGTGCTCAGTCAAAGACGTACCCTCTGCGCTTGCTCATCCCCCACATCTTGATCGGTTCTATCATCGGCAAGGGCGGCGCTCGCATTCGTGAAATCCAGGAGGCTTCCGGAGCTCGGCTTAACGCTTCTGACTCTTGCCTGCCTCTCTCCACCGAGCGCTCGCTGGTGGTAATGGGTGTTGCTGACGCTGTGCACATCGCGACGTACTACGTTGGCAGCACTCTCTTGGAGCAGTTGAACGACCGGTTCGGTGGCCCGGCTGCGTCAGCCTATGCTACAAGGAGCGGCGGCCCGGCTGGCGTTGTCCCTGGTGGCATGCAAGTCGTCCCGTACTGCCCGCAGCCGACGACCGGCAATTACGGCAACCGTGAAAACTACAACAGGAGACACGATGCCCGCGCTCAGCACCATCTTCCTGCCGCTCCGTACGCGCAGCCCTATCCTCACGCCGCTCAACCGAACCCGGCAATGCCCATCCATTACGGAGCGGCTCAGGCCGGCGGCTACGGCGCAGCCGCTCCCATGCAACCTCACGCCGGCCCGGCCGTTCCTCAACCGCACGGCACTCACCCTGCTCAGCCCATGCATGGAGCTATGCCTGGCGCTCCGATGACACAGCAGATCTACATCCCCAACGACATGGTCGGTGCCATCATTGGCAAGGGTGGTCAGAAGATCAACGAAATTCGCCAGATCAGCGGCAGTGTGATCAAGATCAACGAGCCGCAAGACAATAGTAATGAGCGGCTGGTGACCATCACTGGAACGGAGGAGTGCAATCGGATGGCACTTTACATGCTATATTCTCGTCTTGGTATGAAGACCCAGCCCGGCAAAATGAAACGGAAGTTCTAACAAAGACTACAGAATCGGAAAAGCACCGCATTTAACGTTGACGACGTTTATGACTTTACTGACTCTCACATTTTAGTTCGGCAAACCAAAATTTCGGGCGGATTGGTACAGTTTCTTCTCTTTCGTGAAACATCATCACCGCGCTGGGGGGATATCGGATTGGCCTCCGGCAATGTCATCGCCGCGGGGTCCCGGCTACAACTGGGAAGGGGGACGGATTTCGATCAGTTTTTGATCAAAGGTGCTTTTAGAGGAGGTACTACTTTTAATAGTGCACTACTCTCTTTACTTCATCCACTCTCCAGCACACCTTGACTCCCTGCCCACATCACCATCACCATCGCGCGCCCCATCTATCGTCGTCCTGCCGCCTCGCTCTACCATCCACTCCGCCTGCATACACAACCCTGATGGATATGATAGCCTCTTGAACCCTAGACTCTGTCTCGTGATCACTGCCCGGAATGCCCTGAAAACGCACGCCACGTACCATCATGTACTCTGCCCTGTCCTGCCCTCCTTTCCTATTTTTACATCTTGACATGTGCCCTTCTTGTCTCACAGAGGCGGAGGTCACCTCGGCCCCTTTTCTTTACCCGCGTCTTGGCGGAGGAAACTAGGTCGGACGGCATGGGCACCGAGAGTTTCCCGTCCGAGAACGAGCGTGCTAACATTGGCATCACAGGCATCGGACGAATTTACGGTGGCGAGAGCCGCAAGCGCGTCTGTGTCGTATGGGCGGTGTAGGCAGGACAGAGCTATTGCGGACAAGCTGGTGAGTCTAAACCATCGGTTCCCGCGTGCTAACGCAGAGCAACACCCATGTCCTCTGATCACATGCAACAAGAGCCAATGACAGTTCCCGTCCCTCGTGATCTGGACCGTTCGCCATTCTATTGATGGAGTGCCTTGCTACTAGACTTTTTTGTTGTTCATCTCGAGATACATATTATAATAGTGTAATCATAATCGTAATCGTCCAATCTTCGTAGGTTTTGCCTCCTTACACCCACACTGCTTGCTCCAGAAGAACCGTGGACACAACCTTTTCAAGCTTGCTCGAGATTTACGTGGTACTACCCAGTGTCAGTGACCATGGTGCCGGTGGTCCGTGAGTGGTGACTTACCATGGCGATGTCCTTGCGACCTGACCTCAGTAGATGGATGTTGTCGGATATGGCTGCGATTACACGTCAGCTGCCCCGTCCCTCCGTACCACGAAAGTCTTCCATCCGGGAGCTGGGGTTAGATACTCACGTCCAGGCTTTCCCTTGGCCTCGAGATGCGCCTCCTTGCTATCCCACCCCAGCAGCAACGTCACCGCGGGACCGCTCTCGCCGCCGTCAGCCCCGAAGGCGAGCGGCGCCGTGACCTCGCCACACGCATGCCCGTGGAATCCCTCGACAGCGCCATCAGCCATACCCGCAGCGAACTCAGCCGTCCGGCCCGCGAAGCCAGAGTCGACGCCGTAGGCGACAAAGACCTCGGTGCAAGGGGCGCGCAGGGCGGCCGCCGGGTCCGGGGAGAGGGTGACCTTGTACGAGACGAGCGAGCCGGCGGCCGCGAGGGCCTTGAGCGAGGCGAACCACGGCATGTAGCGTTCCGAGGCGGCGAAGGCGGAGAAGGCGTCGTTTGAGGTCCACTCCACCACCAGCACCGCGCGCGACGGGTCCTCGAGTTGGCGGCCCGAGTAGATGGCCGAGACGCCCGGGTCGGACTTGAGCGAGGAGAGGACGTCGACCCAGGCTGCCGAGGGCGGTGGGGAGGGGTTCTTGAGGGTCAGGAGGATGAATTCCGTCACTTTGGACATTTTGTTGGGGAGTTCTGGGATGAGGTTGAGGAGATGAGATGAGGTAGCACGAGGGGTTTCTAAGTGTGATGATGGGTCAGAAGAGGTATGCAGAGCGGTAGCGCTTTGAGATGTGTCAGCGATGGTATCGACGTTTATATCTTGCTCCACAGTGAAGCTATTCACGATTCTTGGTGATGTTTGAATTGTTGTGGTACTCGACGTTCGGTACGCTCTAGCATCTTCCACGAGGTTCCGAAGCAGTTCGACCGCATCCGGCGATGTTGGGGGGGCCGGTCACGTGGACGACTACTCCGCATCGCGTGCGAAGCTTCTGGCGATGCACTGGCTTAGCGGTGTCTCAGTCTCACGTCTGTAGCACCATATGGCCCGTCTCACAGTTTCATTTGTCCAGGGCCTCGCATTCCCCAAGCGCATTAGCTGTTTTGACTTGTCATCCAGGGTGGGGTTCAATAGGACGAAGCTGTCACGGGACGACCTCCGCTCCGCAGGCCGGGCGGGAGCCCCGCTTCCGCCGGCGAGCATCCGCTGGCGCATCACCGGACCGGAGTCGACTGGTCTAGATGATCGGGAATTAGGTGGCGCACGGCTCATTCAGCCTCGGGCCAAGGGTTTCATTATTCTGGCAATGGCGCGTCGGGAGGACGAGTGACAGCAAAAAAGAGTCAAGAACAAGAATAGGGGCTTGACGCTAAGGGAAGTGAGTCCCGTGCAGTAGCCATGCCAACGGCCAACGGCTGGGTCGGGTTTGATTTCTTAAGCGTCCGAACGGTCCTTGGAGAGCAAAGGCCTTGACGAGACTTGCTACCGCTGCTCGCCACCCCATTCATGCCCAATCACGGTCGAGGCACACAAAATCAAATTCGATGAGACCTCGACAAGGCCTCGACCGGGCAACCCAAGAAGTATCGCGCTGCCCAACCAACACAATGATACGGATTTTCGGCATCGGAAGTGGCTTAGGGCTGAGGCGCATTTCAATAAAGCGTGTCTTGGGTCTGCAATGGTGCTGCAGCAGGTTGCAGATGCTGACAAGGTTGTCGCGTCGCGAGGCAGACGAGAGCGGCGCTCAACTTACACCAGGATGGTTAGGTCCGCAACGTTGCGCAAATATTGGAAATCGTGGCACCACATCCGTGGAGCGAAGCTTTTTCCTTCTCCAGCGTCAGCCAGCCTGCATGTCCACACCAAAAGGGTGACAGCAGCCAAATGTGCCCTCGTGACACTAGATTTCGCGGTGAAGCCGTCAGTCACTGTGCCGCTTGACCGCAGCAAAAGCCGGCAAACCCTTAGTCCGTACTCGGCTGTATTCGGACGAGGTGACGCTGACTGCATCGTGGAGTCACAGGCAGACTGCGACTCTGTCAAAACCTGTCGGCAGACATGGGAAGGCTCGACGCAAGAAGACGTGTTCTAGGGCTGGGGTTTTTGGGTTTTGCGAATGGCCTCAGTACTTAGCAAGATGTGAACCCACTACTGCGACAGGCTATTCTTGTCGCAATTTTTCGTATTGCTCTTCCCAGAAATGCTTTTATTGGCTTATGAGGCTGTCGGTCGATCAAGGGGCATTTGACTTCAGACTTCCCCGTCATCAATGCCATCATACTTGGCGACCCACGGTTTGCGAGTCGTTGCCGAAAGAGCGTCAATCTCGCAGTTGTTGACTGTGGACAATAGAGTTCGGTGTTGAAACTCTGACAGGGAAATTGAAGCAATGGGGATCTTGTTGACGGACGACCCGAAGAGACGGGTGAGTCGCTCCCTAAGACACGTAGGTTGTGGCGGTGGAGGCACAGGTGTCGCCGCCAATTATCGGACTGTAGTGCACTGCGTGCTGCGCTGAGAGGGGGCGGAAAGACGTGTCATTGCGATGGCTGATGCCCGCATGTGAACGAGATCAGATGAAGGTGGATGGCCGATTTGACTTGACTGACTCCAGCTTCTGCCCGACGCCATGCATGAAGTGAGCGTCCCGGGCGGCGGCGGGAGTGAGTGTTGTTGTTGGGGCGGACTGAGGCGGCATTTGTGGCCCAGTCCGGTGACTTAATCGCGTCCCCAGGCCCACGATGCCCTCACACATTTTCATGGACATGGATGGCTGCGCAGAGCCATCGAGACGGCAATGGATATTTCGGGGTGGCGCAAGCAGGGGTCAAGTGTCAGCAGTGCCGGTTGCTTCGCTCCCTGCTGCGACGTTCGAAGGAGAAAATCAAGGCGGTAGTGGTAGTATCCACGACGACGATGCTGATACGATGGAACAGCCCGTTGGGACGGAGAAAACAGAGAACTATTGATGACTTCGGTGCGTTTGATGTCGCGCCTGCCTTCGCTTCGCAGTTAGTGCCCTTGTTGGTGAGATTCTCGAAGGGCCTAAGACAAAAGATCTTTTCCTGCAGGTTGGGTCGTCTCCGATGCCCCCCTGTAACCTGTAAGGAAGCCTCCGGTACTCCTTAGCATGCAGACAGACAACAGTGCTGGACTGCAGCTAGTAGGACCTTCGTTGTAAATTAAGTGGTCGCTTTGACGCATGGCCGATGTTAGTCCGTCGTCTGGCAGTGCGGTGGCCAGAATCCAGAACGGTGGGTGGATGGATGGGAAGGATGGAGCGGGCGGCGGGAATGACCTGGGCGATGGAATTGGCGGCTGCGGCTGGTCGATGAACCGTTTGCTCAGGTGTGTTCCTTGCAGTGGCCGGGTCGCTAACGCGCTGCTTGGTGCGTGCTGTCCTTCCTGCCTTCTTAGTGCTGTGGCAGTAGGCTATCTAGCCCATCGGCCTGTGAGAGCGCGGTGCCTTGCGGTACGTACACGCAGTAGGCACCGTGGCTGCGATTACCTTCCGTCTGGCAGGAGTGCTGTGCACGAATTAGCGACGTCTATTTCCAGATCCACGTTAAGGTAATTACTTAGCTTAAACGCTCAACGCTGAATGGGACATCGACGTCACATCATCTCAACCCCGTGTGGGCTCACCGGGCAAAACAGCAACCCTTCCCTTTCCCTTCCGCCAGGCAGAGACAAGGAGATCGGGGAAATTCCCAGGAGGGGCGCAAGTGTGGATGGGTAATAACTGGGGAGATGCACGGGTTGGAAGGAAGACCTGGCCGAAGTCCGTCTTGTCATCCACAGCCGGTTGGCCTCAATATCGGTGCTTCTCAGACTCCGCCCCTTGAAGCCTTTTTTTTTTCTTCTTCTCTGTCTCTGCCCGTGCCTTGGCTAGCACGCCACGCCCCGAAACTTGGCTCTCTGTTTGGCGGCCTGGGCTGGCCTTATTTTGGCCTCGCGGTTGCTTCCAAGGCTTGATGTTTGCTTCCAGGTTCCAGTGGTTAGGTTCCGCCCTTACCCAGGTCCCAGAAACGCCGCCAAACCTTTTGAGGCCTCGCGAGAGGATCGCAGAGAGGGGCATCAGAGATGAGGGCAGCAAGCAACGTCGCAAGTGCTCCGTCGCATGGCCTCAGCTCGCAGTCCCTGACATGGATGGTGGTGTTGTTGCCTGGGCCTGCTACCACCTAGCCTGCCAGAACCAGAGTTGCAGAGCACCGCAGCAGGCTGGACGCAGGAGCTGGGAGATCTCGCCCCGCTAAACATTGTGAAGCGGGATATTATGAAGGAGTCCCCTGGAATGGGATCCAAGGAGGTCTCGCGCCGGGCTTCCCATTGGCCAGAGCTACGGCCCACAGGGTGGGATGCGGAAAGCACGTTCACAAGTGTTGGCTCAGCCCTTGTTCGGTTGTGATCTGTCCCTCGCCCCGAAGGGAAAAGTTACTCTAGCAGGAGCAGCGTGCTGTGGCTCCCCAGTGGCTCCGCGGCGCTCCAGCGCTCCACGAGCTGTCCTGCGACTCCACGCTTCAGATGGCGCTCCAGTGTTCTCGGGTAGGGGTACGTACCGGCACTCACTAACTTACACTAGTAGATGGCACAATTCGCCCATTCGTCGTCCGCAATCGCGCCCTCTGCTGAGCGAGATTTGTGCGCTCGCAGGCGATGTCGGTAGACTAAAAAGGAGAGGAGCGCTCCAAAAGGTACCTGCGCCAGGGAAATTTCCCATGCTCCACCCCTCCCCCGCTCCGTGCCGCAACGGCCCAATCAGACGGGCTTAATCTCGTCTTTAATTTGCCCACCCATGCTTGCTCTGTCGGCGGCGCAGTTGACAATTGCAACGAGGCACGCCGATGGCCACGGGAGCTTTGCGCCCAACTTCAGTGTGCGACAGCCTACAGCTTCTTCGAAGCCCGCTCTGTGACTGAGCGAGGTGCCCACCCCTCCATGATCCCGTCATCCTCCCCCCCTTCTCATGCCCGTCCCCTACCCTACGCTGCACCATGACCTTGGACCGTACCCGCTCTGCTGTACGCTCAAAGCGTCCGCAAATGTACGCAGTAATCCGTGCTGAACCCAGAACCGGGCCGCACAAAGTACGGTGCAGGAAGTATTTCTGTACTCGACGCGGTAGTGGGTGGCCCTTGACCTTGCCTGCTCCATACTCCATGCTCCATGCTCCAACCTAAGCACCAGGGACCATGGGCCGCCAACCCTGTGCCCCCCTTGCCGCGCGCCCGTGAGCCTAGCCCCGGGGGCCAAGCACCTTGCTCACCTCACCTCCTCTTCTTTCCTATCCCTCCGCTTCGTCTGATCTTCTTCTCTTTCCTCTTTCCTTCCCTACCACAGCCCAGTAAACTCACCGTCCCCGTGTGCGTCTCGTCCTCTGGCTTCAGCCTGCCGCTCTTTTATAGTCACTCTTTTACCCACGTCGCTAGACACCCACTCTCTCTTACAACCACTGCTCGCTTTCTTCCAGTCGCTCTTTCTAGACTTGTTCGTCCTCTGATATACATCTAACTTCTAATCACCACATATCAACAAACAAATAAACAACAACAGTCAAAATGCAGTTCACCATCTCTGCCTCTGCCCTCCTGGCCTTCGTCGCCTCTGTTGTGGCCCAGAACCCTAACTTTGACCCCGTCACCAAGCCTACTCCCAACGAGAAGATCAACGCTGGCACCACCTACACCATCGAGTGGACTGCTCCCGATGCCTTCAAGGACGTCACTGTCTCCATCGGCCTGATCGGGGGCGCCGCCCAGGACAAGCAGATCCCTCTCCTTGACGTTGCCTGTGAGTACCATCACCTCGCCGCACGAGGGGCGCCATCTCTCTGCCACCAACCCATATCATCAAACAGTTAACTGACACTCCTTCAGCCGGCATCCCCAACTCTGCTGGAAAGTACAGCTGGACCATCCCCACCACTTTGGGCAAGGACGCCTTCTACGGCCTGACCATCAAGTCTGAGTCCAACCCCGACGTCGACTTCCAGTTCTCCAACCCCTTCCACATCGTCGGCAGCAGCGACAGCGCCTCCGGTACCACCACCCTGACCTCCTCGTCCGGCACCGCTACCGTCACCCTGTCCGCCGCCTCCGTCTCTTCCACCAGTGCCTCCTCCAAGGCCCCGGTCGTCGAGAGCGTTGTTACCAACAGCACCACTCCCCTCGCCACCGTCACCCCGACCCCCGGCAACCTGAGCAAGACCGTCGTTGCCCCCAGCACCATCACCAGCGTCACCAAGGCCACCAACGGCACCACCTCCAAGACTGCTACTCCTTCCGCCACCATTGCCACCCTCACCGGCACTGGTGCTGGTGCCCAGGCCACCGCCGGTGTCTTCGCCGTCATCGGTGGTATCGTCGTTGCCGCCCTGCTCTAAGTGACGCTCCCTGCAGCATTTCTCGGATTTTCCATCTGTTGAATCGCATGGGTATGGTTTTGGGTTCAACGTGCATATAGGTCATGACAGGATAAAAAGACGGGGACTCGGCTTCTAGGCTAATAGGTTCGGGAAACCCGCGCCTCCAAGCCTCGAGGAATGGGCACCCGCACATGGCGTTTCTACTTTTTTTCGATACCAGTATCTCCCGTGGACGAGTGCGATCACGAGGGATGGGTTGATACCTTTCTAGTTGATAATGTGAGAGAAGAACGAATTTGAGTCTATTATTACAAAACGCAACCTTGTCTGTCCCCAGATGAACATCTCTGTCGCCATCGGATTGAAGTTCGAGTGACATGCCGATCGCTTCGCGCGGTGCGATGCCGATCAGATAACCTTGCAGCTGTCACGCGAGGGCCGACAGCTTGTCTGACAGGAACAAGGGATACTTTGGCACCATTGGCCCAGGCACATCAGCGCGGTTTCGGCCGGCCGCAAGGTCCTCGGGCGAGTTGCTAACAAGCGGATCAGACATCAGACGGGTCAGGCGGGCTTCTCTTCAGCGTGCATGGATTGTGCCACCACAGCATCAGTCCTGCAGCTTGGCAATTCCTCGATATGGCAAGTGACGTATGGTTCCTCTCCCTACTAAGTCGAGACTTGGCATCGGATCTCGATAACGTTAATGTTTTCTCTCAATTTTTGTCTCTTTTCGTGTTTGCTGATTACCTGCAATCAGAACGACCGCCGATCGCAACCCACAAACAATCAGCCACTCATCATTTGAACGGCGGGTGTGCCGGCCCGTTCGGACTCAGTCAGCTGCCCGAGTGCACCACGGAGTCCATCCGACACCGCCCTTGGAGGAGACCCAACAATAACTCCAGTCGGCTCCAACGCCAAGCTGGTCGCCTTCAAACCTGACACGAACCGCTCATGACTCGGGCCCCAGATATTGGAACTCCAGTTTTTCTGGATACCATGGGAAACTCTGTGCTGCGTAAAGCCCGACGAGTCCGGGATGGCCCTTTTTTGAAACTGGGCGACAGACCGTCTTTGGTTCTGCTGTGTTATTTTCAATTTATCCGGGCGGCCTCTGTTTTGAATTCCCCCAGCTAAGGTGTCGCCGCTTCTCTATCCTCGGCCGGCGATGCCGTCGGATGTCGGCCTCGTCTTATAACTTTTTTTTGGTTCGATCCGGGGAACGATGTTTTACTGATTTGTCCTTGCCCATTTTTTCCTCTCTCGGATTCTTTCTTTCTTCTGTTGTCGATTATTATGGGCAGATGGTAACGCAATGCAATGAATTATACTTTCGGCTCCGTCGTCTCTTTCATCTCGGGAGACTCTATGGGAACAAGCGTTCCGCGCGGCGACATGGTGACATCGTTGCCCGGGTATTGCTGAGAGGGGAGACCTTTAAGGGGTCTTGGTCGAGGGCTGAACCTTGCTCCATCCCGCGAGTGCGGCGTCGCTTTCAGCACTTCGCGCTCGCTTTCCTTGTCCCGGGGCCGCTCCGGAGTGGCGTGGCTATTGATTGAGAGGGTCAGGCGCAATCTCTTCAGCTCCGGCGCAACGAGTAAGCGTAGGCGCGCGTTTATCTAACCCCCAGTTCCCTGATGTCTTCCTCTCTCAAGTTTGGGAGACAAAGGAGTGCTCCGTGAATAATGCCCGCGGGTATTGGGTGTGACTCGGAGTTCGTCTGGCGGCGCTTGATTAAGGGGCAGCAAATACCTTCATAATGGTTTCGGAGGTTGTGACTGGAACCGGAACAGGAGACTTTTCAGAGAGGGGCAGGGCGAGATGAACCGGTTTGTATTGCGCCCTGGACCTTGTGTCTGAGATGGCTGTAATGCATATGCTTTGGAGTTCTGTGTCGTTGGCAGAGGTTCAGCCAAGTTGGTCTAGCGGCCAGAATGGCGAACCCCCCCCCAAATCCCCCGACCTCCAAGATTGTGGGTGCCGTCTCTCTGACAGGAGTTCGTTGGCGTCTTTGCGCATCATCTGTGGCCCGAGATCTTAGAAAATCCACCCCTTCCTAGGCTAGCCTGTCATGGCCAAGATCTCGCCCTATTATTGCATCGCTGAGCTTGCCAGTTCTCAGGTCAGTAACACGCCGCTCGCGACCATAAATATTCCCGACCGTGGATAAAGGTCAAACTCAACGAAGATGCAGATGCCAATACCCTCAGTTCGGGGATTTCTTGAGCCGACAAGCATGGCGCAATGATGGCAACTGAGTTAGTGACAACAATCCTATCAGCAACGACGTCACCCTTTGCGAACTACGTCGTCAGTCAGGTCCAGAGTCTTCTTTGACAGTGTGACTTTTGCTAACTATCGGCGCCAGCATCTGAATACGTTAAAAACGCAGCTCAGGACTCTTCCTGTTCTCAACCGAGTGGTTTCAACTGTTCTCGGTCTGGCAAAGTCCGCCAAGGTTGACACCCCCATTCCCAGAGCTACGACGTTGGATAATGGAACGTCCTCACGATCCAGGCGTCTTATGCCGATGCTCATATCATCCCAGTAGCCTCTCTGGCCGTGTTCTCTCTGTTGTTGGTCACTATATCTCCTCAATGTTTCAGTGACAGGAGTCCCGCCGAGACTCGAGTGACGCAGGTGTTGGACCAATTTCTGAGCCAAGACCCCGTAACATACGAACCTGTTCGAGGCGATGTCTCTCTCCAGTCCAAAAGGATACACAATATCATCAAGGCCTCGACCGCCGTACCCCGTCTCCGTCGCTTTCTCAACTCTTCTGGAAATATCGTGTTAGACATCTGGCAGAGACCGGCGGCGTCTTGTTCAAAAGCATGTCCAATGTGTCTAGGGAATTCAAGTCACGAATACCTTTCCCCAAACAGGTAAGACAATTCTGTGTCAAGTGGCAGTGGTGCCTGTTTAGCCTGGACTGGAAAAAGTGAGAAGAGACCATCAGTTGCCCGTCTGCTTCCTTCACTCCCCAACGGAAGTAGTTGCAGCTCACCTCTGCCCTTCCAGGCAAGTGAGGCCAATTCCAGGACATGCCTTTGCTTTCGAGGGGATGATCGATCAAGTATAACCATTCTGTCAACTGCCATGACTAGCCCCTAGGATTTGGAGCTTTTATCCAAGGTCCTCGTCTTCGGGTATTTGACGGTCTGTTTGTTTATGAGACGTCCTTGTCTCGCAGGCTATGGAAATGTCTAACTAGTTACAACTAGAAGAGCCCTGAGCTCCCAGCTCTTAGTTCAACTTCGCTTCACGTGGTTGCGAAGGTTCAATATCATTAACGGATGGACCAAACAACGTCTGGGGCTGGAACTTATCCAGGCGGGCCTTTCTGGAGCCCTCTAATTCTGAGCTTTCATTTCAGTCGACAACATTCAGAATGAGCGGGTTGCTACTTGGCGATGGCATCAAGAGGCTTCTCGAGGTGGACGAAGCCGGGCCCACCGAATAAGCTACACTGAAGATGTCCGAGCGACAGGATCGCCGTCCTTCCTCAGCCCTAACTAACCACACACATGGGGGGAATCGGGCAAAAAGAAAATAACTTATCTCAATACGAGGAACATGAAAAACTCAAAGTACACATACAGAGAAGGAAAAGAAAAGAAAGAAAAAAGGATACTGGGTGCCAATCGCTGACGGGAATTGAGCCCGACGTGGGGGTCGAACCCACAACCTTGAGATTAAGAGTCTCACGCTCTACCGATTGAGCTAGCCGGGCGACTGAACCCAGCTTGTGTGATTGCTGGAGTCGACAGGACGGTGGATGGTTTATGGATGGTGGGTGTACGAAGGTCGCAAGTCCCACAAGTTTGGGCGGGTCCTCTTAGGACGAAAGGATGGCGGTTCTGGATGGACGGCTGACTTGGTGACGAAGAGCAGCTAGGTAGGCATAGCTCTCGCGGAGTTTCTTTAAGTCTCTGTCTTTTTGCTTCTGTTTGTTCGAAATTCAGCACAATAGTCGGTCTTGGGAACCTAGCCGTGGGGACCTAGTGAAGACCGATTCGATTCCCATGGACCAGTGTAAGTCAGTGACAGAGCCCTTGCGAATGAAGATGGCAAAGTGAGCTTTCCCGTGCTTTTATACCTTCTTTTGTGTCTTCTGGGGGTTTGTCCGGAGGAAATCTCTAATAAGCGGATGGGCGATGAAGATCTGAGATGTTGGCACCAGGGAAGTTACATTAAAAAGGACGGAAACATCCCGGAGGTCTATCTAGTGTTTCCCCCAATATAGGCAACTACTATACTACGAGTAAGCTAACGTGGATTTGAGCACACAACTCGCTCCTTGTAGGAGGGTCATGGAGGGGCCCATCTTGGTGACTTGAGGGGTCCTTCATTGAAATATTTTCTGAATGGACTGGCGGGCTGGTGTTATAGGAGTTGGACTTGACCTTGGGTTTGCCTGAATTCTTCTTGAGTTCCCTTGCATCGTGCTAGTAAACTCAAATGAATAGAGGAACAAATTATTGAGTGCATGGGATTTCTTTCTGTATGGTCTAAGGCAGATTTGCCTTTTCGGTCGAGATTATCAACTCCGTTCTGGAGCATTCAGGGCCGTCTGTGATACTTCGATGTCTATGCATATTTCACGACAGCACATTTCCAAAGACGATACGCCAGGCCAGTTCCAAAATGGGCAAAATAACTGCGTTTTATGTTTTAACGGAGGCTTCTTGGATGTGAGCTGCGTTGTTTGACCAAGGCCTCCGGCGGATTAGACTTCGGAAGTAGAGCAGCAAATAGCATAGCCGAGGCTCTACTTGACGAAAACTTTTCAGAACCCTAAAGGGTGAATATGGTAAAGTTTTCTTGCGGTATACTAAAATAAGAAGCGAGACTGGGCAGGTGACCGCGGCTTTGCACTTTTTCTGGTTGTCCTAAGCCTCACGACGGTGTTAACTGCCTCTATACCAGGCAGGCATAGACGACTGCAGCAAAACGGTTCCAGTCGGTAGACCACGCGAGACAAGTAAGACTGATTAACCTTGAGTGATATATGATACAGAAAATAGCGGCTGTGTACACTAAGAAAACAGTATTTTGGCGACCAATGCTTCGTCGAGAGGATCGAGAGAACATCTGGTATTGTCATGTCCTCTAGACAATCCTACGGCAACTCTGCACGTATTGAGATTTTCCGCCCAAGATCTCCGTTGTTTGTCCCTCTGAGAATGTCGAGAGACCGCGATCGCTTGTTATGGTGTTGCGAGCACCAGCGCGTACGAGGTTAAATGGTAGAAGAAGGCTTGGTCTATTCACTATCTGGTGGGCGCGCCGGGCAGCATAAATATGCCGGTGCGGGTGCCTGAGTGTCACGTGAGCGCTGACTCATCCGAGTGCAACTCCCAGAGGATCCGGTGGCCGAGTGCGCTTGCGACATATGGAATGTCGGGATGGAACAGGGGATAGGGGTATGCTTGGGAGCATGCCCATTGGTCTGTCCTTTATTTTCGACGCCGGGGGAATTCGATCGGGTCGCATCGTTCCTGGGAAGTAATATAGCACTGTTAATGTGAAGTATCGAGTGAAATACTGCCATGAAGTGAGTTGGAGAATACTTGCATCGTAGCTAATACCAAACCTCTTTTCTCAGGGCAGTTTACTACCCAGTATGGGAACGAATTATCCTCGGCGCAGGGTTATCCGGACGATGCTATCAGTGTCAAAGGACAATTTCTTCATCATGATAGGTAGGAGAGAAGCCCAGTTGGTACAAGAGTTGACGAGTAGAGTACTTTCGAAGTCCGTTTATAGTGCGAGAGCACATGGGCGTCCGGCATGAGGGGATCTGTGCTGGTTATGTCTGGAGACGGACACCTACTGTGGACAAATAGGTCCTGTGATGGTTGGACGATGGATTTTGAGTTGTCGAGACAAATAAAACACCTGTAATGAGTGAAAGGAATCTTAGCTGACTTATTTCCTGTCGAACAAGTCGATGCGAAACACTTTCAGGAGCAAAGGGACCGTTTGAACCGCGAATGAGGGAAGTAGAACAAAGAGAAGATGCTGTTCCGGAGGAGAATCAATGGCTTGGGGGCAGAGGAAGGAAGGAAGGAAGGCTAGGAAGGCCTGAGGAATTTTGCCAGGCGAATACCCCTTTTCCGTGAAGAGCGCGTTGCAACCAATTCCTCACACCAAGCTCAAAACTGAATTGGCAGCAGATAGTTAGCGCCACTGTAAATAAGAGATAACGTGCTTTATTCTGCAGCAAATCATCAAGCTCATCGGAAGGTGATTAGGTTCAAAACCCGACAATGGTCCCTCGAGCACTAGCCGTCCCGGTCGCGGTTTGGTATAGACATCAATCTAAGAGCAGGTCCGGACGCACAAAATCTACAACACACGGCATCTACTGCGTGGCAAATTGAAACATGGCCCGATACGCTTGCCATACTGGGCTTCGTCACGCAGTCCTTCGTAAGTCAGCGTCCAGGGTGGTCGTGATTCCTCCCTCAACTCCCGGTCGGACGCCACACGATATGGCCAATGCCTTGAGCACATCGATTCAAGTAACTCCGGCACGAAAAGAGCTCAAGATATCAATCGGCCCGCGCGATAGGAGACCACATGTAAGTTTGCGATATCTCTGCTCCTGGAGGCCGAAACCGGGCGCAGAAACTTCCTGTTGGGCAGAGATATGAACGTCCAGGAGATCCGGAGATGCAAAATTCGATCCACTGGCTCCGGCGAGGGAGCAGACTGATACCCAAGGTATATCGTGGGCTGCTGCGGCAGCGCGGTGCGCCTCATAGTCGGATGGCAGACCCCACGCTGGCTGCCGCGCACTCAATGCTATGATGCGCGCACTACTTGATGTGTCTCGGTACCATTGCGCCAGATAACGTCGAGCTGAATCGAACGATTTTGAGCAATCGAACCATGAGCTGCGTTGCCAATGCTGCTGCTGAAGCTTGTTGATGCTCGGCGTGATAAGCCTATAACGCCCCCTTGGCAGAGAGGCCAGCGTGAGCCGGCCGAGCACATCAAGTTGTGCCCGTAGCTCCCAGAAGGCGCTGTAGGCCCTGGACCACACCACCAAAGAGGCATCTTTTCGGGAAGAGGAAAGCCGGCCGACGGAAGAAAGCCCTGCAGATAACCTGTAAAACCCGTTGTCCAGGGGGGTAAATATGGACATTCTTTCAGGGGGGTTTCAATGGCGAGGAGCCGCAACCGGCTGTTCCTTCTTGCCGCGGTCTACAAATAAATGCCTTTCATTCACGGCAATCCGAGGGCGCCACAAGTTCTTTGTCTGCTGTTTCGATTCTCTCCCGTTTCGGATTTTCAGGCAAAAGCTTGCCGACTGGAATTGGTCTCAAACACAAATTCGATCGATATCCATGAACGTTGAAGATATTCTCGCATGACGCATGGGCCGTCTGGTGCCTTGAGGGTAGGCGGCTGTCTTCCCGTTATCTTGGATTGAGCATCTCCGCGGAGGATGACTTACACGTGCGAAAAGGCAAAAAAGGGTCCGCACCGCCGCGTTACGGTGGAGGCTGAAAGGGCCGTTCAGAAACGCCCGCAACCCACGGCGAGTGTCCGGATCCATCCATGACAGGGCCCGGTAGTGCCGACCTGTGCGCCTCACTTGGCGTTGACATTCCGGCGCGCAGTTCGAGGCGAAAACATGGAGAAATGTAGTCGGGCTCGAGTTGGAGAAGTCTAGACCCCATCACGCCGCGACGGGAGACAGAACACCTGAACCAGACAAGCGGATTTTTTGCGTGGGGGCAGCCGGCTGACATAAGCCAGAAATGCGCTGCGCTAGGTACCTTAGGTACGCCGAAGTACACACTACCTTAGGGTAATCCTTGCAGGCGGCCGGGGGCTTCCTTGGCTCCGCTATCTCTTTATCTTATCTCAACCTCGTCCCCGAATGCAGCATAGGTAGCAACCAGTCATCCCAATTTTTCATCGGCCTTCAGGTACGCAGTAGCAGTACTTGTACGCTCCCCGTCTTGCTCTCCCGCTGTTCCTGGGGGGGGGGGGGGGGGCAGCGGCAGCGTGAAGTGAGAGGGAGTGTGGGAAGGGACTGCAGCATTGCCCAATTATAGGGCTCCTGATTACACTAAATCGTGCTACCAAGCTATTCCTGGACGACCGCCGAGAGACACTGCACAGCAAACGGTCCAGGGTCAGGCCCGACGCCGTGCCAATCCTCTGCGGCGTCGAGACCGACGAGACTGGCCTTCTCGTGCACCGGGCGCTAGAAGCTGACTGTCGGGCTTCGGCTAGCGTGGACGAGCCTGGCATCAAGGGACTATATCATGCCATGCCTTGCCAATCCACGCGCCCCTGTCCTTATCAAGATCCCGATGGCTCCCTAGTCCCGTCTTCTAGAGAGCCAAGCCACTGTCCAAAGCTAATGGTCGTCGTCAGCCGAGGTTCCATCAAACTGCATCTTTATCCCCAAATATCAACTCAACCCGCAGCTAGGAATCGTCAGGAGGACCAGCCCAAAGTCTCAACTCGTCAGAGGCCCAATTCGGCGTCGAGACCTAGATACATGTCATTCTCGATTGGACCAGGGGGGATCAACGGCAACGATCCAAGCAATCACCAGTCAGATATCAGAGTGCGAGTCCTTATCTCTTGGATGCTAGGGGTGGGTCCTGGCTCACCCGTCCCGACTGCATCTCGAGCGCCTCTGGGAGCCTCCAGAGATAAGCAATAGGCTCGCAAGCCTCTGTTTCGTCATACCGTTCCCCGTTCCTTTCTCACCCTGCCCAATCATGGCCGTTTGAAAGCACTTTACTGAGTACCCTAGACAGGCAAGGACCGTCCAGATAAGGCATGAACCTAGTGCCAGAGACTATCCCGCTTGGCCCATCAGCTCACTCGTGCTTCGCTATCTCGACGCTGAGACTCGCGACAGCGTCGTCTGCACACAACATTATACACCTCGATCGCCATATTCATCGAGATAGCGCCTCGTCGAGCTGAGTGGGAGGATCTGGGGAAGTCTTCCTCTCCGCCAGCCTTGCAATCGGTGGCCATCTCAGCTCTAGGGTCCAGCGAGCCTCTGTCTTATCTCACCCACCCCAAGATAATTCGCTTCGTTCCGAATTGAGCCTCTGGACCGCAGTCCAAGACGCACACCGGGGTAGATTTGGCAATTCTTTGAGCGTCCACTGCTCCGTTCGTCGGGAAGGTTGGTGGATCGGGACGCAACGTGCAGCGCTGGCTCTCTCGAGACACCACCCCAGTGCCTCAGACTACCTACGCTACAGCAAAGATTGTGTCATTTCCGCCCTCTTCCCGGCCACAAAAGCCTTATCAGAGAGATCGACAGGCGAGTCCGCTCTTAAGGCTACCACACCGTTGGTCCGGCCTAGTTCTTGGGCGACGCCTGGCCCGCCTCTCATCCCATCAGCACGCCTCCATCACTCTCGTTTTGTCACCCCCGCCTCCCTTGTATACCCACAGACGGGGCAACGGAGTCTTCGCGGCAGAGTTGATTGGGCCTAGCGTGGTGTCTCTCCGGAGATGCTCAAGCCGCCTTCAATCTTGAGGAACCGTATGTCGCTTGATCATAGCTAGCAATATAAGACTGCTGGGCGAGCCTCCATCGAACTTCGATATAAGCGCCAATATCGAACATCCGACGACAACCGTTGGGTATAACCTTGTGACAGGTCTCATCTTGGGTACTCTCGACCGATTTCTGGCTCATTGATGGCTACTTACACGAGACCGCGAACAACAACGCCCGGGACCCCACATTATACGACACCGAAACTCCACGAAGAAACACCAAAATCTTTCGACATGCAACTTTCCGTTCTCTGGAGGGCACCAGAGGTGAACCCTATCAACCGGAAGGCTCGCAGCATCCCGGTCTTGAACATCTTCAATGTCTATGCACGAGCCTTCCACTTTTCCTGGCTTGGATTCATGATTGCTGTGCGTATAAGCCGAAGATCCAGGAAAGGTCTTCCTGCTAACAGTGGTGTAGTTCTGGGCTTGGTACACCTTTCCGCCCTTACTGACCGTCACGATCAAGAAGGATCTCAACTTGACTACCGCCCAAGTAGCCAACTCCAACATCGTCTCTCTCGTCGCTACACTGTTCATGCGTCTCATCGCCGGTCCCGCCTGTGATCGATTCGGTTCCCGCATTGTCTTCGGCTGCCTGCTCCTCATCGGCACCTTGCCGATCGGTCTTGCCCCGTTGGTTAAGGATGCCACCGGCCTTTACATCAGCCGTTTCTTTATTGGCGTCCTTGGTGCGACCTTCGTCCCCTGCCAGGTCTGGTGCACCGGTTTCTTCGACAAAAATGTGGTTGGCACCGCCAATGCTTTGGCTGGTGGTTGGGGTAATGCTGGCGGCGGCATCACCTACTTCGTCATGCCTGCTGTCTACGACTCCTTCGTCCACGCCCGAGGGTATTCTCCTGGCCAGGCTTGGCGCTTGACCTTCATTGTCCCCGTCATCTGCCTCCTTGCATGCGGCCTGGGACTTCTACTCCTCTGCGAGGACACGCCAACTGGCAAGTGGGCCGATCGTCATCTCCATGCCCAGGAGAACCTTCAATCTCACGGAGTCGTCAGCTCTGACGTTATCGACATTCCCGGCGGCATAACTGATCGCACCACTGGCTCCGTGGCATCTGACGAGGAGAAGAGAAGCAACCACAGCAACAAGAACGGCGTGATGGCTGACCACGAGGCTCCCCTTTCCCGCACTGAGATGCTCGAGAGTGCACAAGGAGACACCGTGGTCAACCCCACCTTCAAGGAGGCTATGGCGGTTGTTGTCTCTCCCCAAACTATTTTCCACGTCGCCACTTACGCCTGCTCCTTCGGCGGCGAACTGGCAATTAACTCGGTCCTTTCCTCCTATTACCTGAAGAACTTCCCCTCACTTGGCCAGACCGGTGCCAGCAACTGGGCCGCCATGTTCGGCTTCCTCAATGTCATCACTCGTCCCGCTGGCGGCGTTGTCTCCGACCTTCTCTACCGCTACAGCGGCCACAACCTCTGGTTCAAGAAGGGATGGATCACTGTGTGCGGTGTTCTCACTGGCGCGCTCCTGATTCTCATCGGCAAACTCAACCCCCACTCCGAGGCCACAATGTTCGGCCTCATCTTCCTGATGGCTGTCTTCCACGAGGCGGGCAACGGTGCTAACTTCGGCCTCATTCCTCACGTCCACGGCTATGCTAACGGCATAGTGTCCGGCGTGACGGGCGCGGGCGGAAACCTGGGCGGCGTAATCTTCGCCATCATCTTCCGTTTCATGGACAACGGCACCAACTACGCCAAGGGCTTCTGGGTCATCGGCTGCATCAACATTGCTGTTAACCTGGCGGTTTCTTGGGTTCACCCTCTGCCTAAGGCGCAACGACACTAATCGCTGTTGCCCTAGAAAGCCGATGATCTTAGTTACGACTTATTTTGCTGCTGTTTAATGATTGCAGGGTGGGTGTTGGGAAAACAATGTCTGGAGTACCGGGTTAGGAATTATGATATCCATGGGTTCGAATTCTACATATAATTTGCAATTAAAAGCAATGCAATGATCTATTCTACTTCGAGACATCCGTCGCTCTATAATACCTGCCCATTCAATGATTTCAAGTTCCTGTCAAACCACACGCCCTAAACGTCAAAGGGAAAGTTCTTTTGTGACTGAAAACTGAGATAGATGAGGGACGATCCACTCAGAGACGGCATCGCGGGATTTAACCCACTCACATCGCGATAGGCATGTACCAGCTGGCTGTCTTGGACTGGCGCCTCATCTTTCCGACATGGCTTAGGCGCAATGAACGCATCGTGACTCCAGGAACAACGACGCAGCACCGTGTTCCGTCAACATTGACCATTGACCTCAAGAAGGCTTGCTGACGTCAAGTATAGCCCCGCAGCGGCAGACAATCCCCCAGAAACTGCATGGCGCCTTATCTAAGGTATTTGCATCTGGATCGGCATCTACCCGGAGGTGCGGTCGCTCCGCTCACACACATACGCCGCTAGACACAGAAGAACACCCACTCCATCGCTTCCTCCCGCCTCCACACCAATGTCGCTGTCAAGATAACGGAGAGAAACGTCCGTCTGGGGAAGTTTTGCGCTAAGGAGGGGAGGAGAACCAGGTGCATGTTTAGCTTATCGCAGAGCGTAACTGACCTCAGGTAGGTACTATAGTCTGGCGAGGCTGCAGCCTGCAGGTTCTGATTCTTCACTCCGAGGGCAAGAATAGACCAGCCCTATCGGGACTTTTCAAAGCTGCAGATGCGTCTTCCCTGTCTCGCGGGAAACGAACTCATTCATGGCGCAATATACAACAAGGTAGGCGGGCTGTGGCACTTCTATCAACAGATACTGACGTACGAAATAGCAAGGCGAAAAGGAGCCAAACAACACAACTATTTACACAAAGATGTCCAACCCATTTTGTGCTTATTCCCAGCACCAGTACACATCTAAGTTTCTATCAACAGATGCTTCGTCGTCTCAATAACTGTCGTCTGTCCTGGACAGAGGCCAGCCACAGCAGATAAAGGCCTTGGGGATACCATATCCGAGACTTGCTCGTGTAATGGTGCACATAGCTCTGTTCCTACTTCCGACGACCAATGAATGGGTGCTTGTGTGGAAGGCAGAGAGCCCAAAAATTTACAGTCGAATGGACTGGTATCGCCCGTAAGGTACCTTGTAAGGCACCGAGGTACCTTAGGTTGGCGCGCAAATGTAGATAAGCAAAGCCGCAGTTTCACTGGGCGACTATTCCCGACGCCTGATCACGTGAGGACGAGTTCAGTCTGCTGACTCATGGAGATCGCGCCAACACGCTACCGTGGGTAGCTAAAGTGGGTGGTGGGCCAAACGCGGTCGACGTCTCCGCGCAGAGCCCGGCGTAAACACGAACTACCAATCTTACAGACGACCGCCAAAGAGCCTCAATTGCGCCCCAAGAACGTCCCCGATGATGCCTAGAAGCCCCCCAGGTGCATTTCCTGCAGTCGAATAAATGACTCGAAACAATCTCGGGGATCAACTCTCCTGGCTGCTCGGCCATATCTCCATCACTAGACCGACCGAACTTTCGTTCCCGCCAGCCCGAGATCCCTCCGGGGTCGAGTCGTCGCAGTCGCAGTCCCGCTTCGGAAGCTCAGGGTCCCAGCAGGAGCTTCCAAGTCGCCCGGTCGCTACTTCGAGCTTTGGTCGTTCGAATGCTGGACCAGCTCTTCATGCCTTGGACGCGGTGGAACAACAGCCGCGGGACACTAGGGTGGCAGCAGCGGGAAGCTCAGACTCCATGGCGAGACTGACCTCTTCTTCGAGGCCTAGAAAGCCTTCACTGGCGGTCAAACAACAGCAGTTGCTGACGCCGTCTTCGACAACAAGTGGTGGGCGGTTCTTGCAAGCTTACACAGCCAAGCTCCAGCAAGAAGGTAAGTTTTCCTGTGAACGGCAGGATTCTTGGAAGCTCAGACCAGTGACAGATGCACAAAATGGACGAAACAACCGAGTTGCCCCGTCATCATCGGAGGAGAGACGACATAAGCCGGCGCCCGCCCCCACACCTGATTTCCGTGACGACAATGACGATGAAATCTTGGATCTGACTGGCAACGATACGGTCCTGTCATCAGACTCGCTTGCGTTCGATGAAGGGGTCACAGTATGGAACGAAGAGCAGGCCGCGAGGCCGGAACCGTTGTCAAAACGGGGCCAAAAGAGGAAGAGCACCGAAATGAGTAAAGCAGGGGATATAGACTCGGACTCAGACGAGTTCCCGGACATATACAAGACCCTAGGAACACCAGCTCCCAAAAGCAGTCGATCTGCTAAGGGCACGAAGACTATACCTTCAAGTATTCGTCGATCGACTACAGACACCGGTGTCGTTGAAGAGCGAACCATCACGCAAACAATCAGCCGGACGCAGCGCACGTATAAGATGACCGACGATGTGCATGGAAATGGGACCCCGCGCCGAATACCGATGGCTTTGGGGAATCAACAGGCTCTTGGGCGGACTCCAAGTAAGGCGTTACGGATATCCTCGAGTCCGGAGTCAAACAGCAGGGCAAGATCACTGCAGGCGAGCCAGCAGCGTGGCAGGCACAGAGTCATTCAAGATTCGGACAACGAATTTGACGATGGAGATATTGATGAGGAGCTTCTCGCCACGCCAAGTCGAACCATATTCATGCCGAACTCTTCTCCTCGGCCTTGGCCAGCATCGGCCCCCCTGGACGATGTAGAGTCATTCGACGAACTCGTCGCCCCTGATACTCCCTCGAGGCCTCAGCCGCCAGCATTGCAGCCGGATGACCATCTCACAAGCTTGGAGACTAGCGTTGGGGAACCAGCAAGTCGAAGTTACTCAAATGACGCGTTGTCCCAACAAAGTTCCTCTCAGGGACGAAAGCCAGCGATCCTCAAGTTTATCCTGAGCAACCCAGACGCAATGAAGACTAAGGAGAGAATGATACAGGAACAGCGCGAGCAAAACTCTAGGGATTACGGCAAAGCTCTGAGGGAGGGCCTTAGAGAAGACCGTGCCCAGCTGAAGAGCGCGAAGGAACTGCTGCTGAAGCAACAATCTTGTCTCCAGGAAGTCTCTGACCTCCTGAGGTCTCATGCAACGCTCGAAGACGAGAGGGAGGCATTGGCACAGGAAATCGCCGACGCTTACGATCAAGGACGCGATACTGAGCAAGACGAAAATCGTCTGGACCAGCTTGCTGACCAAGTAAGGACTTTGGAGGAATCTATTAGTAGACTTCTTCCGAGCGCCGGTATCGAGGATGAATCCTTTATTGAAGACTATCGAAGGTCGAAAGCTATTGTCATGGGCACGCAACCCTCTACTAAGGGTCCTTCGAGAACAAGGAGGGATACGCAGGCGATGGCTGAGAGCGACAACCAGGTCATTCATCAGACACAATTCCCTGGATCGTCGAGACTGACCGACCCGAGGGATCACTCGCCACCCTTCCCGCGAAGCAAAGCTCAAGCGCCCAAGAGCGCCAAGAAACCTGCCCATCCTAGTGCCATGGCCAGTCGACGTGATGACTTCGACGACGACTTTTTTGACGACATTGAAGATGACTTTGGCACGTTCCATCCTCCTCCAGCCCCTATTTCCAAGGCGGCGCCTCGTCGCAGAAGCCCCATGAAGACATTACGTCCTTGTGCGCAGGACATGTCCAGCGATTATGGCGATGATGCAGACGCGGATATGCTCGCGCTGGCACAGGACTTTGAGCTTCGTCAATCATCATCAGCAGAGGACGCCACCAAACGAAGGAATGTTCTTACGGCGACGTCGGGAAACGCTCCCCAGCCTCTTAAGCCAGCCGAACCTCTGAAGAAGAGAGAACCTCCCAAGGCGAAGCTCTCAATACCTCCCGAATTGATGAAACATCCATGGTCTGCGGATGTCAGGAGAGCTTTGAAAGACAGGTTCAGGATGAGGGGCTTTCGGCCTAATCAACTTGAAGCTATTAATGCTACACTGGCCGGCAAGGATGCTTTCGTCCTGATGCCGACCGGTGGAGGGAAATCTCTTTGCTACCAGTTGCCAGCTATTGTGTTGAGTGGGAGAACGAGGGGAGTCACTATTGTCGTATCCCCTCTGCTCAGTCTGATGCAAGACCAGGTTGATCACATGTCGGCACTCAATATTCAGGCGTTCTCCCTCAACGGCGAGACAAATGCCCAGAAGCGAAGCCAAATCTTTTCTTCCTTCAAAGAGAGAAGCCCTGAGCTGTACATCCAGCTACTCTACGTTACGCCAGAGATGCTCAACAACAGCACTGCATTCATGAAGGCCTTGACGAATCTCTATTCAGGCAAAAGACTTGCGCGAATTGTTATCGACGAAGCTCACTGCGTCAGTCAATGGGGCCATGACTTTCGACCAGATTACAAGGCATTGGGTAAACTTCGTCACCAATTTCCCACGGTTCCTATTATCGCGCTTACGGCGACGGCAACTCAGAACGTTATTGTCGACATTAAGCACAACCTGGGTATGGACAACTGCGAAGTCTTCTCCCAGAGTTTCAACCGGCCCAACCTTACGTACGAGGTTCGTAGAAAGGAGAGAGATTTGATCACAAAAATCGCCGACCTCATCACTTCCAAGTACAACGGGCAATGCGGAATCATCTACACGCTCTCAAGGAAATCCTCGGAGCAAGTGGCTGAGAAGCTGCGCACGCAATATGGGGTTCGGGCCAATCATTATCACGCGCAAATGACAGCCGAAGACAGAATTGATGTCCAAAGGCAATGGCAGAAAGACAAGATCCACGTCGTCGTGGCAACCATTGCTTTCGGTATGGGCATTGACAAGCCTGATGTTCGGTTCGTCATTCATCACTCAGTCCCCAAGAGCTTGGAAGGGTACTACCAAGAAACTGGGCGAGCCGGACGAGATGGCAACCCGTCAGATTGCATTTTATACTTCGGATACCAGGACGTTGTTACCCTGAAGAAAATGATTGCAGACGGCGAAGGCAGCGAAGTGCAGAAGGAACGACAAAGAATCATGCTCAACAGAGTGAGTGCGTTCTGCGATGAACGTGAGAATTGCCGCCGCGTCGAGATCCTTCGGTACTTTGGAGAGAATTTCAATCCCGAAAACTGCAACAAGACATGTGACAACTGTCGAGCAGGAGCTGTTTTCGAACAGAAGGATTTCTCTGAATATGCCATTGCGGCTATTCAGACCGTTGATCTTCACGAACGCCTGACTATCAATCAGTGCAGTGAAATTCTCTTGGGGAAGAAGTACCAAAAGAACATTGACCAGCACCCCGACGACCCTCATGGCATTGCCAAGGGGATGAAGAAACATGAGATTGAGCGCATCATCGACAGACTTACAAATGAAGAGGCCCTAGAGGAAGAAAATGTCGTGAACAAGAGGGCCGGCATCGCGATCCAATATCTCATTGTGCGTTCCTATGTACTATCCTCTTTTCTTGATACGTTGGCTAACACGGTGTTAGGTTGGCCGCAACTCTCACTTGTTTTTGTCTGGGCGCCGCAAGCTGTTACTGTCAGTCCAGGTTTCCGATAAGGACAGGGAACCCTCGGCCCCAAAGCCAAAAAAACGGTCGAAGAAGAGCAAGAAGGGCGAAGAGCTCGATCTGGATGACGATCCATCGGGGGTGCATCTTCCGCCTTCGACAAACGTGTCTTCACCCGCGCAAGTCAGGATTCAGAACAAGAGGAAGGGCAAGTCCTTGGCGACTGTCACTGACAGCGACGACGAAGAGGAGATGCTGCGGCAAGAGATGGCGGAACAGAATTTGCCCGTGCACGCGAATGGCTATGTGAAGGATGGCTTCGTCATGTCAGACGACGACTCCGACGATGGTTTTGAACCTCTACCCATGACACGCAGACGGGGCGAGGCTTCCCGGGATGTTGGTCCTCGCATTGAAGAGGATGGACGTTTAGGCGAACTCGATGAGCTGCACCAGGATGTCGTACACAACTTCGTCCAGGAGGCAAAACAGCTTGAGGAGTCACTTCGCAATGCACAAAGCCTGCGGAAGCCACTGTTCTCAGAGAAGAGTTTCAGAGAAATGGCCATTCGATGGACGACGACTCTGTCTCAGATGCGCCAGATCCCAGGAATCGAGCCAGAGAAGGTGGCCAAGTTCGGCAACAAGTTCATTCCGTTGGTCAAGCGCTTTCAGAGCAGCTACAAAGCTATGACGAGTGCAACGGATGAGGTCGATGAAATGGAAACTGGCAAGCAGGATGTGGTAGACTTGATCAGCTCCGACGATGATGAAGACGAGGACATGGAAGACGACGACGATGAAGAGGAGGAATGCTCAAAGTATTTCAGCAACGGGCCGCCTCCCTTGACGCCTGCCGTCCAGGAGTGGAACGCGCGTATGAGGGAACTCGAGACAGCTCCTCCGAGTCGAAGCTCATCGACGGCGCCGTCTCGAGCACGCGGTGGCAGCCGAGGCGGCAGGAGAGGCTCTCGCAAAGGCTCCGGCGGATGGTCATCATTCAAGAACAAGGCGGGTGTGACTAAGAGGAAGGCTTCCGGCGGAACAAGCAGGAGGAGCGGCGGCGGAGCAACGGCCTCAAGCTCCAGGAACTCAGCAATGACAAGCTTTCTCTCCAAGAGCAAGAGAGGTGGTGGCCGCGGTGGCGGCAGCATCGGACTGATGCCGCATTGAGTAAGCGCAAGGTGACGGCAAATGAGAATGAGACATACGCATGACACGAACAGAACCCGGCGCTATAAGGTCATTGAGACTGTAGAGAGTAGAAGTCTCATCCTATGGCATTGCATTACATGGCATACATGAAGCGAGATATGGAAAGTGTTCCGACAGCGGGAGAGACATGAGGTTTTTTTTTTTTTTTTCACATTCGTGGCAGCGGAGTAGGCGGTTAAACGCATGACATGCATCGTCAGTTTTTGCACGGGTTAGGCGTCGGCCGGGTCGGCCTGGAGACATCCTTTTCCGGCGCAAAAAAACACAGCATAGGCACAGGCACATCTGGCACTTTAATGTCGACAATGACCGAGAGAAGACAACTATACTCTTCCCATTATGGGATGTTACCTCTCCACACAGAAGACTCTATGCCTGCGTGGTGAGATCCCGGCCACCGAATTAGTTGCGAAGACGACCGCCCATGTCTTATCTACAGTGAAGTTACCTTCGTGATTGTTCTGTCTCCGCTGCTGTCTCGGCCTCTAATTCTGTTGCTTCCACTCCTGTTTCCCCCAGTGCTCCTGCCTCACTGCCTCCGTCTCGTCTCAGCCGCCGCCTTTGGTGGCCGCTGTGTACGCGGTTTGCACATTCCAGCTTACGAGAAGGGCTGTCGAGAGGTCAACCACCATCATGGCGCACCATGCTAGAGAGCCTGGTATGCGAGAAATTACCAATTTGCGTCTTTCCGCCTAGCTAACTACTTCCTATTCCCTGCGCTGGCCACTGTCCCGTCTCAACTACTGCCAATCCTGCCAAGTTCCCTATGGTGCCAGTACTGATGGGGGTATAAGTCTCGTAGGGGGTTTCAATACATTCGTCGTGGCGAAAGAAACAATAATAAAAAAACACTAACGTCTCTTTTTATCTCTTTTCTTCCCGCAATGGTGGTGCGCTCCGTGTGATGACAGCCCCGCGTCCATAAAAGACGGGACGCGCAGCGGCGCCTGATGCGGCCCGAGGCTTCTCACTTGTCCATCGCACACGGCTGGTCCGCGGGCCCTCTATCCTCCTGGTGCCGCCCCAGACCAGAACTCCACCCTCCGGGTATAGTCCCATCCCAAAGATCGTCGGAGCGGTCTTCCCTGCCTAGAAAAAAACGCCGTCCGACGGTTCCTAACCCGACGCCACGCCGAAAAAAAGCAATAAGTAAAATTGTCCAATTGGCATTGCCGTGAAGCCATAAAGGAGCGTAGTCGAATATGTACAAGTCGTATCATGTCGAAGTGTCGCTGGGCTAGATAAACCCGAACGATTCCTCTCAGTCCTTCGCATAGCAAGTCCAGGCCTCACTCATTTGCCTGTCGTCGATACTGTGTCAAGTCCGCCAGCGGGGCTTGCATTTTGCCTTCGAGCGGATATGGTTGGGCTGAAGAAGGGTTACCGGAGAGCTGAAAACCCTCCTTTGCCCGGGGACGACAGGCCCCTAGCCGCGCCATCTGGGCTTATTCGGAGCGTTTTTAGACAACTCTGGGAGGGTCTTGCGGGTGGCACTCCGAGAGCACATCTGGGGGGTCTCTCTGCCACTCGTTACGCTCTTAGACGAGGGCTGTGGCAGCAGGCTGGTTCGCCGAGTCGAAGCCAGAGAGCTGGCGGGGCGGCTTGGTGTATTGTCGTCGGCAAATAGGTGAGACCTGGGGGGTTGCAAGGATGAACGCCGAGTTGACTGAGACTCGAGACCGGACGTAGACATAGATGAAGACAGGCGCAGCTTTGACAACGCCTGCTGTGAATATGGGCCAGGAGAAGCGATTCGCTCGCGGAAAGAGAGCTTGGAGGGGGCTCTCTTGGTCGGAGTGTACTCGGGCATGGGCGAAGCTGATAAGTCTCGATTAAAAGGGCCGCGAATTGTGGGCAGCTTGGTGCCGCCAGGCGAAGATGATCGCGGAGTCAAAGATGAGGGAGGTCGGACGACGGGTGACGGCTGCTTAGCGTAGGGGCTCGACGAGGTAAGACTCAGAGGCTTGAAGTTGTGACCAATTCCGACGTCGTTCGTATTCGTTGAGCTGTTCCATCTAGGGCGGTTGGGCAACGTCGACTGCGGTCGAGGAATGCTGGCAGCAGACGGGGTGTAAAGTCTGCTGGTGGACGTCGTGCTTGACAGTCGAGACGTAGAGGTCAGAGGCTTGCGCATGTGCTGGGAGGGCGTTGGCAACGACGACATTATCCTGTTTGCAGGCTGCGGCAGGTGACTGCTGCTCGCCGAACGACCCTGGGTCATCTTGGGCGTGGGGGTGATTGGTTCTAAGCCAAGACTCGACATGATGACCGATGAAGGAGGGGAGCTGCCGGGAGTCTCGCGACCGCTGCCTATCGTCGAGCGATCATTCGACAACATGCTCGAAATAGAGTCTCTCAACTGCTGGCCCCGACTATCCGCTTGCACCTCGTCGACAACCACGTCCACCTCCCTCATCTCATCCTTGAGCGACTCCCATTTGGACTGCATTTCTGCGTGCAGCCGAAGTATCTCGCCGTTGACTGTCAGACGATCCTTAACGCCTTTATCGATGATGGCCAGGACTCGCTCGATGGCAGGACCGTAGTGCGTCTTCTTGGCGTCATAACTCTCGATCTTTTTGCTCATCGTGGGTGGGCTGCTCAGATGCATGCCAGTATCAACAGCTTCTCTCAGCTTCTTCATTGACCTGTCGACAGATTCGATCATCTTCTGGGCCTGTCTTCCAGCGTTGCGGAAAACCAAGACCCATCGATCCTCGCCCAACTCCTTGCGCAGCGATTCGGCATCCTTCTCCAACTTCTTGTAGCTGCCATCGAGTCCCTCACGTCGCATCTCGAGCTCTTCGCAGGCCGTGGGAAAGGTCTTTTCGGCTCTAGCAGCGAAGACTGCCAGTCTCATGGGAAGAAAGTCCAGTGACGCGCGCAAGGGCTGCATCCGGGCGAAGAGTGCCAGCAGACTGGAGTCGTCATGCGACAAAGTGGGCGTCCCGGGCGATGTCGATCCAGGGCTCAGCGGCAAACCTGCCAGAATGAATCGGTTTTGCGCCTTGGACACGGGTGGAGGGGTGTCTTCGACAAAATTCTCAAGATCTCCAATGTCGACGCCGTCGCCGGTCGCGGCAGCTATCAAAGACTTGTGACGGCGCTCCTCCATCTCGAAGACCAAGCGGCTCAGCTCGTCCATTTCACTCTGAACATCTCCAAGGACCGAGTTCCAGAGTTCTTCCCATTCCATCGCGATTTCAACCTGGCCCTTAACGGTATTCAGCGTCGCCTTGATGTTTGCCCACTCCTCAATGATAGCGTCCATCTGTGAGACAGCGCGGTGAAGGTCCGCGGGCGGAACGTCGGCGATGTCTTCGCGGCATTGCAGCTCTTCAATGGCGCCGACGTAGACTTTGATCAGCTCCTCGAAGCGATGGATGGCGTTCTCGACCTCCTCGTAGCCTCCGCGGCCACCTGCAGCTGCCCACTCAACGTCATCGTCACTATCCAAGCCGCCGATAACTTCAGATGCCTTGTGAATCCAACTTCTGATCTGGTCCGCGGCGTTGATAAAGGCCTTTGATGCAACTTGTGCCGTCGGAATGGCGGAGACCTTGCTCGAAAGCGATTCGGCGTCGGGGAGTTGGAGCGATGTTAGCTGGGCCAGTTGATTGGCAAAGGATGCGCGGGACAGCGTGTAGATGGAGCCGGGCCTCTGGTGACTGGGGTTGAAATACGAGGATAGGTCGGATGTGAATTCGGCGGCGGGTATGGGCGGCGTGTCCTTCGGGGGCGGCGGAGGTGGGTGGTCGGCGGTTTGGGAACCACTTCTCTCAAGGTGCTCGCGCCTCGTTTCGAGCTGGACCTTGGTGCCGTTTCCATTTGTGTGGTCGGGCAGACGGTACTTGTGCGTCTCCATGTCCAGAGGCTCGGTTGTTGTGATCTCGGGTAGAACGAGAGACGCGCCCGGGGCAACGTCTGTGCAAGTCGACGATATCGCAGTGCTGGGTCTCGATGTCAATGTTGCGGTTCGTGAGTTTGTTGCTTCCGAAGTACTGGGGCGGCGGGTGACGCCCTTCCACGGGCGGCCACGGCGATGGATAATGGATTCGATGGAGTTCGACTTGTGAAACTCGTCAAGTTGGCGGATCTGTTCTTCGGCCAGACGACCAATGTTGTCTGGTGGGTTGGGAGACGGGTCTGCTGATTTCTTGTGAGAAGCGAAGCCAAGTGCCTTGAGGCGTGCAGCTAAACCGGGCGAGGGTTTGCGCGCTTGTATTAATTTGCTTGCGTTGGGGGAGGCGGACGGGGATGAGGTGGCGAGTTGCGAAGATGGCGACTGTTTGTTGGTGTTGTTTTCGGGGTCGGCGATGGTATTGTTGTTGTTTACGACTTGGAAGGGGGGCTGCAGCTGGAAAAGTTCAGGACTGGAGACGTCAGAGAAGCCCAGGTCCAGGTCCGCAGTGGACGTGGTTGCAGCGGCATGCTGGGCCTGTGCCTGGTCCTGCGGGTGCTGGGGCAGCTGGGGGTGCTGTAGCTGAGAGTGGTTGGGAGCGGAGGCAGCAAAGGTGTCGGCATCGGCGGCGTCAGCGGCTGCTAAGTTGCTGCAACTGGCCTCTGCCTCTGCAGCAGCAGCAGCAGGTGCTACCCCGGCCGACATTTATTCGTGCTTGCCCTCACTGCTGCGTGAGTAATGAGTGCTTCATCCAAGACGCCGACCACCCTCCTTTCGGGATTTGGAACCCAAGGCGGCCGGCCCCGCGTGCCTCCGGAGGGACAGATGTGTGTCTTTCTATTGTGTTTCTACCGTTGTCGTCTTTGGCCTCCTCCGTGGCTAGGTCAAGCCGGGCAACAAGGACGATGCCGGACAACGACAGGGCGAGCGCCGGGCGTCAAGGACGACAACGTCTGAGCTGGCTCGTGGGTTGGCTGGGTCCGGCGGTCCTGAGCTCGAGTGATAACTGGGTCAGGTTGACTGATCCTCGCTGGGTTCAGTCGGGCTAGCCGCAGGCCGCCGAATGAGAGGAAACGAAGAGCGGCGCTGGAATGCTGGGAACGCTGGATGCTTGGCCAAACACCTCGAGCGCACTGTTGTCAGTACCTAAGCCGGTGGGGTCCAGCGACAGGGACTCTCAGAGCCGAAAGACGGGAATGCAGTCGTTATTGGAGCAGGAGTGTGCGCGCCGCAGTAGGACGGAACCGCACAAGCCGGTCGTTGGTTGGCGTGGTTCTTGGGCGACCACGCGATTGGGTTGGGATGCAACGAGGGAGCGGCGCAGGCTCTTAGTGCGCGACGTAGGGCGCAGAGCAGAGCAGAGCAGAGCAGAGCAGAGCGAAGCCTTGTCTATAGCAGGGCCCCAAAGGTACCGGAAGGTAGGGTAGGGTTGGTTTGCGTTTGGGACGGGTGAGGTAAGGTCTGTCGTCAGGCTCAGACCGTGCAACAAGTTGGAGACCAAAGAGGGAGAAAGAAGGTGGCGGCGAATCGATGCGCAGCCAGCGGTATGTCAGTCAATCGGTCGGTCGCTATGGACGTTAATTGGCGCCCATTGCTTGGTCCGGCTGCGAGCGAAGATGCTGGGTTGGTCCTTGCTCGGGCGCAAACGTAGGATGGGAAGACGTAAGAGAGCGTGGCAGGAAATAAGACGTAGCGGGCGATCGACGGGGAAAGCCTCAAAAGGTGTGTGTCCGGATGTACGTGCAAATGCGAATGGTTGAGACGAGATGGAATAATACAAGACATAGAAAATGACGAAGAATGGTAGCCGAAGGCTGTAACGGGACGAGGAAACGACGAGAAAGGTAAGACCGAGCAAAACGGACACAGAAGAAAGAGACAGAGAGAAAGAGAGAAAAAAGCACTGACTGTTTGTGGTTGGGTGGAAGAAGAAAGGAGGAAGAAGGGAAAGGAAACGAGCGCTTCCGAATTGAATCGAATTGATTGATTTTGGACTGGAGACTGGAACTGGAATTGGAATTGCGACGACTCGAAACGCGACGCGGCCACGACCTCGACCTCGGCGACTGGCCTTGCACAAGCAAGCAAGCAAGCAAGCAAGCACGAGGCAACCTGGAAAGGCACAAACAGGAACATCAGCCGCTCTCTGAGGCGCGGCATCCCGCAGCGCTTTATTGAATTCTGAAATCTGATTCTGCACCTTGGACGAGGCCCGCGAGGCTACATCGTCTCCCGGTGCGTCGCCTCCATCGTCAATGTTACATGTTACACGCAACACTCGATTCAGCATGGACCAGCAAGATAGACTCCAGCTCTCCAGAAAGACCGAGTCAAGCAATCGCGCCATCGGGCTGGACTTGGGCCCGTCTCCCTCCGCACTCTGTTCGCCAACAAACACGTTGCAGCACTACGAGAGGATAACTTACTGCGAGGCACTCGCACTCGTGTCTGCATCTGCATCTGCACATCTCTGGATTATCACGGCCGGACAGCAAACCTGTCAACCTTAACGGAGACAGGGCTCCCTTCCCCGTCCAGTCGCCGTCGGAGCTCAATCCCTTACGACGAGCGATGAAACGCCCGCCAAACCCTCCCTTCCCCTCTGCCGTACCTTTTCTCCGACAGACACAAGCAGCAGGATGGGGTTCCGTACTGTTTTATTTTTCTACCTTACTCCGTATTAGATGTTACTACGCAGTAGTCACATTTGTATTCAGGCTTTCCTCGCACACATCATACCATACATAAAGGCTGCAGGCGTCCATGGAGTTGTCAAGGGGAATATCCCGATGAACACGCTTCCCTATCTGGCTGGCTTGACGTTACCGTCTCCCTCGGCTGTTGGTCAATATTTGTCGCCTCATCTGTCGGCAAATCACAATTACACTACGCAGGACCTACGGTGCCAGACGCGCACAGGAGTCACAGGAGACAACGCCCTTCCATTCAAGCCACTCGCACGCTCTATCCGTTTGTCACCATCACCCAACGCCGAGACACTGGCTTGACTGGAATATGGAAGCCAACCACGGAAGCAATAGTCGCTGATCCTACCGCGCTTACAGTCAGCTAGGAGTCCTACCTCTGCTTGCCCCGTCCGTTCGCCCTCGTCGCTTGGGGATGACGCAGCGCCAATCAAGCAGTGACCAACAGATAGATGAACGAAGCGATCTCTCCCATCCTCCTCGCCGCTCACGAACCACGAGTTCATTACCCTGGAGGGCACTAGGCTCTCGCCAGTGGACCACCACGTTGCCAGCGACAGCCCTTCCGAGCCGGCCATATCTCCCCTAAGTTACAACGTCGCAACGGGTGTCACCGGTTGCGGTAGTTGGCTGCCCTCTTCGCTCCCCTCTCGGCTGACCCTTGCCAGAAGCTGTTCCCGGTTCTGGACTGGTCACCCGCTACAGGCCGGGAGCCCTGGCAAGCTTGGAGCCTCTTGGAAGATTGGACGAGCTGGGGTGACCCTGCCACCTGGGTCGGCGAATCGGGGGCCGTGTGCCGTGGGCCCCTTTCTTTCTCGCCTTGCCTCGCCTTGCCTGCAGGCGGGCTCCAGAGAGTTGGACATGTGTTCTTCGGCCAGACACACGGTGGCCGCCGTTGCATTGATTGCGGGTTGGCCGGACAATCGACCCAACGTCTCCTACCTGTATGCGTTTCAAAGATCCAGAATCACAGCACAAGCCCTCTCCCTAGCTGTGCTCGACGTTTCTTACGTGTGCCAGCTGCTGACTTCTGAAGTTGCCCAATTTAGCTCTGGCTGATTGTCATGCAACATTGTAATCAACCAAATTTACGATTTGGATCCGCCTAGTGTCGGCCTGAGCCGTGGCACGACCGGCTGCTAATGTATATTACTCCGCATCTTAAGCCGTCATTTATGCAAGGGACAGGCGCACACTTACATGTCGACAAGTGACACACCTGCGTATGGAATGTTACCTACCTACTGTAGCTTGGAGGACGAACTGGGGTATAAATTGACATACGGCGTAGCCCATAGCCAAGAAATGCTTGAAGATGTCAAGCGACGGCCAGAGGATTGCTGCATTCTCGCTTTGCTTGTGCTTTTTCACGCCTTGATGAAACATGTCAGCATCGCAGTAGGGCGACGTGATCGCCGGTGGCTTCCGACTTAGTTTATCACCCACTAACTGGGCAAAATGGACACTCGACCTTGTTTGCCGATAGCTGGGGCCAATTGACGTGACTGTGATTTTGTCGATCGTCCGAGAGGAAAAAAAAAAAAAAAAAAAGGTGGGCAGCGAGAGAGTTCCAATGCGGACCAAGAATCGGTTGGCATGGTGGCTTGCATATCACTTGCATTGCCGCCAAAAGTCCAGGGTCAAAGAGGGTTAGAATGTGGGAAAAAAACGGCGAGAGGGAGGGAGGGAGAGCTACAAAGGATTGTAAGTTGCCGAGTAAAAGACAGAAAAGAATAAAAAAAATTTACCGCTTCAAACAACACAAATGACGACAACCAGCTATTGGCTTTTATTCCGAGTTGCATCAGTCATGACCTACCTTGAGCTTCTTCCCAGTAGTCCCGGATATTTGCTTTCACAAGTTAGCAAGGGTCTCTGAAACCTCCACATGTTCAGCCATTGAGCTTCATTCTCCCTTAACTCGAGAGCAAAACCCACAAGTGCGTCAGGCTGACGTCGGCAGCCGGAGTCTTTTCCCTTTCCATTCAAGCCTACCAATCAGGACATGGAGGCACGGAACTCCCGAGCTGGTATCAGCGAGGCATGTCGCCAGATCCACGTCGTCATTTGTTAGACGGCCAGCGATACCGAGATGTTGTCGCTTTGCGACAAGGTCAAGCACGGAACAACGATCTGGAGAGAAGGCGCGGGAGAGGCCGTAGTGTCGGGTAGGTAGGGAGCACCGCACCTGCACCCCCTTGGCGCCATGTGGCCGAGGTGCATCAGCGTCTCGGCTCGATTTGCTTCCTCGACGATGCCCCGGACATGGCTTCGTTCTCGCGATTGCATGCATGCGAAAAGGGCCTCGTTAGCGGATCAACGATTGGGGATGAGCAGGGTTGAGAGGGAACGCGTGTCTGGGATTGACGAGGGGCGCAATCTCGATGTCGGGAAACGCGGAGCAGAGGCGTTTGGCGGAATGAGATTATCCACTGGAGCTTTGTTGCCCGGACGAGTCCAGTGTCGCTGGAGATTTTTTAAAATTTGAGCCCCTGAAAATGCCATCGCCACGGGATGGCGACTGGACGACAGCGGGAATAAGAGCAACAGTAGCTTGCACAGGGCAGGGCTGGGTTTGTGGCCAAGAGGTCTTGATTGGGTTCTCCTCATCAAATATCTCTCTGCTTGGCCGTGCATCGTTGCCGTGTCGCGACGAGCAAGTTCCGCATGTTCATATGCCTGTCCGTCTCGAGAGTGCTATGTGTCGAAAAATGGTACTTACGGATACGGCTGGATAATAAGAAGACGATCGGCCCCTCTGCCTGGCTTGTGGCGGAAGGGACGAGTCTGAGGTTTATCGAAATACATCGCTACTAAGCATCGCACGTCTAGCGCTAGCAACGCACCCTTATACGTCAGGTCCCAGTGCGGGATCAGAGTTCCGTTATTTTTACATTGCTCTATCAAAAGTGCAGAAGCTACTTTGGTGCAGCCAATATCGACTTCGCGATCGGCGTCCAGTCAGCAACGCGGCATTGTTTACTTTGCTCTGGATCTCCGCTACCCAAGGGCAGCATCAGACAGACGGTAATTGCATCCCTCTGAGTATCCGGACAGAACACAGCAGACAAAGTACCTAGAGTGCACGAAAGGGCAGGCAGAACGTCTCCCGTTTCACGCGTTCCATCCCTCCTTCACCACTCTCGTCCTTGCGGCCTTGCCCCCCACCCTCGGAGAAGGACGCGACGTTCAATTTAAACCGTCCCTCCCTGGTAACCCTCGCGCCACTCCATTGGACCCCCAATTTGCCTGCTGGAGACTGATCACAGAGATCAATTCCATTTCGCCTTCGGCCCCTCCCCTCTGCTCTCCAGAGTCCAGAGTCCAGAGTCCACGTCCCCCAAGTCCCCACTGCACAGCAAGCAGTGCCCAGCACGAAGCACCCAGCATGAAGCTGGCTGCTACTGGCACTTGAAGCCCAAGGCCAACGGGAAGGATTCAGGCAAACGAGGCCGGCCATTCCACCAAGACAAGCACCAAGCACCAAGGCACTCACCGCACCCGCATCCGCACCTGCGCTGTGGCTGAGCCAGCCCAAAACCCCTGACGCCGGATAGTCGCGTCGTGTCACAGCACGCAGCGCAACCTTACCCTACCCTGCCTACCTTGCCGTTGGTTCCTTGCTCTGTCGCCCTACCGTTCTACCGTTACCGACCGACCTGTCGTTTACCGGCCGGGGGCAAGAGCCCAGTAAACTTTCTATCCGCTTGGAAACTGTCCGTTGACCAACTCGCTTCACTCCTTCTTTGCCTTTACCTCACCTTACGAAATAATACCCCGTACGTCTCTCGAACCACTAGCACACGTTCCTTCGTCAGAATCTCCTTGTGTCGCCTTCTGGACGCTGCGGTGCACCCAGTTGCTACCATTACCACTACCACTTCGACCGCCGCCTGTTCGCAATCCCTATCCTCCGCTATACATACCATTTACTGCGACACTGTTTTGTCCCCCCTCACCTTATCTGCCGCATGGCTTGAGTCCGCCGTCGATACCAAGCTGAGACGAGACATCAACATTCCCTCTGCGAGATCGCCTCCATACCTTTGGCTCTCTTTAAGAATCCCAGGCCTACCAGCTGCCTCTTCCCCCGCTTCTTGAGCTTAGCCAAACACTCGAATTTTGCTACCCACCGACCGAAATCATGGCCACGGCAAACGAAGTGCCCCCTTCTTTCCGATGCGATTCCCCCCCGCCAGAGGTATCCCCGACTCCCGCCATTGGCGCCTGCCCTGAACTTTCTCGCTGCTTGTCGACGGCATCCACTGCTTCTCAGGGCTCCGTCACTGACGGTGCCTCCCGCGAGTCCATGGGAAGCTTGGGAAGCAGCACATATTCCAGACAATCCTCTGGCAACTATAGCCGTCGCTCAGATGTGAGCTTCGTATCCTCCCGCCAGTCGACTTGCAGCAGCTTGGACGGCCGCTCCAACTCCACCCGACGCCGCGGATATGTGCGCCCCCAGGGCACCGACTTTGCCGCAAGTGCTCGCCACAGGGAGAGCGTTCTAAGCTTAGGAAGCATTGCCCACTTGCAATACTACTTTGCGCGGACTGGTCTGCTGGACGGCAAAGGTGCTCAGTTGGCGAGAAAGAACAAGGTGAAGGGCGGGTTGGACCTGTCGTCTCTGAGCAGCGCGAGTCTATCGCCAAAGCTTTCTGCTTCAGATGCCGACCCCTCCTACGCTTCCCTTGGGACCAGCCCTGACCAGTTTGGCGCCGGGCCGATGGTGGAATCCCCCACGGAAGAGCAAGATTATTACTATGACGACTTTGACGAGCCCGACCCAGACGTTCTGCCTCCTACAACCAGCACCTACATTCACAGAGTGAAGCCCGTGCCTAAGCCGCCAACGATCGAAGAGCTAAAAGCAGACCTCACTGAAAGCCTCCAGAAGGCCGCTGCGGCCATGAAAGATGCTAGAGAGGGCAACGATCCGGAAGCCAAAACCTTCACGTTGAGCCTCTCGCCTCCACAGCATACGCCCAAGAAGTCCCAGGGTTGGTTTGAAGTACAGGGAATGCACATTCTCGACGTTATGACGCTGGCCATTCGCGCCGCCAAGAACTACTACACAGCTCATGAGGTTCCGGAGCGACTAGACGCCATCAAATCCGAAAAGGAGATTCGTACAGAACTGTTCTCCGTCATGGAAACTCTGAAGCAGATGGCAACCCGCAAGTGGACGGGTGGAATGAAGGACGAGGAGCAGGAAACACTCGACTCTTGGATTCAGGGACTCTTCAACATGCTCAAGACTGAAGAGGAAATGATCAAGGCAGAGAAGGCGGAACGCAGCACCTGGACTTGGATGAAGGGTGACTGGACTGGCAAGGAAGTGGAGAGGGAATTGGCCTTCATGGCCTCCCTTGATCCAAAGGCTGAGTCGTTGCCGGAGTACACACCTGCTGTTAGCGCAACCGAGTTTCCCACGCCTTTCCTGCAAAGCTTGCAGAACGGCATTCGACTTGTCGAGCTCCACAACGCGGCAGTCAAGAGATCGAAACGGAGGTTCGGCGTCATTACCTCGTTCCACACCGACACGGAGAAGCCTTACCGTTGCGCCGACAATATCCGCTACTGGGCCAAAGCAGCGGAGCTGCGTTGGGAGGTCCTTCTGAAAGTCGATGCTCTCGGCATTGTATACAACAGCAGCCCCGAAGTCTGGATCAACTTCGAGAAAGCCGTTCTGACTTGGTGCCGCAAGGTCCGCGAAGAGATCACGTCCGACCTGGAGGGCTAAGGACAAAGTATCTCAGGCTCCCGTCTTTACGATTGATGCCCCCCAATACCCGTCTTTTTCTGGCGTTTTTGGTGGACCTGGTTTTTCCTTTGTTATATTTACCCTGGGAGAGACTGCCCACCATCTATCTGCATTGCATATGTGCTTCTACAACCTTTACGCAATTTGTCGCATCAATATCTAGTAACTGGGAGGAAAGAGACTGAAGCATGAGGCATCGCTTTACCATCATATAATGCGATAGGGGATACAAAGGCGTTCGGACAGTCGTTTCTTAACATTCATAGTACATACTTGGAGGTCATCCCTCCTAATTGACCTTGAGCTTTGATTGACTTCTTGAGATCTAATGTTTTGTGTGGTCGGCCAAGCGTGCCACAAATTGATGTGCCAGTCAGAGATTGGAAGTCTGTACAATAACCAATATTGGCACTCGGATCACTCTATCCGTCCAAATAAAAGACTTCTGCGAACCAGTCTCGCGATGGATCCAAGTCATCGGCGAACCGTCGTGACACGGCTAGCCGGAAATCGACTTTATCCGTCCCGGCTCACCCGACCAATCACAGCAGCCCAACCGGCAGAGCTTCGGTCGTGACAGGGGTCAGACACTAGTTAGAGCTGAGCCGTGCTTTCAGCGAGGCAGAAGGCTACAGCGGGAGGTACGTCTACACATCAAACCTCCGAAAACAACGATTACATACACCACAGCTATCCACCACCACCGTCACCGACCGACCCTTCTCCAAAGCGATATCCGACACGACACCTCTGCACCTTCCATCCCTCGACGCGATCACGAATTCTAGACCCTTTATTCTTTTCCACCACACAAACCAGAGGGATGTCTTCCGACGACGAACGCCAGAAGGCTCTCGACTCCTACCGGGCCAAGCTGCTCGAATCCCGGGAATGGGAAGCTAAGCTCAAGGCCCTCCGGCTCGAGATCAAGGACCTGCAGAAGGAGTACGACCGCACCGAGGACAACATCAAGGCGCTACAGAGCGTTGGTCAGATTATCGGCGAGGTTCTGAAGCAGCTCGATGACGAAAGATGTGAGCACGATCCCACCTCTCCACTTCCGCCCTTGATATCCATCCCCCACCACCGTCACCAAAATTACCACTGCCGCCACCAACCCAACCCTCAAAGCAACCATCGCTAACCTATTGTTTCTGGAACAGTTATCGTGAAGGCTTCATCCGGTCCCAGATATGTTGTCGGGTGCAGGTCAAAGGTTGACAAGGTTAAGCTCAAGCAGGGCACCCGTGTCGCGCTCGACATGACAACACTCACCATCATGCGGATGCTGCCCCGCGAAGTCGACCCCCTCGTTTACAACATGTCGCTGGAAGATCCCGGTCAGGTTAGCTTCGCCGGAATTGGCGGTCTCAACGACCAGATCCGCGAGCTACGGGAGGTCATCGAGCTGCCGCTCAAGAATCCCGAGCTTTTCCTGCGCGTGGGCATCAAGCCGCCCAAGGGCGTCCTCCTCTACGGTCCCCCCGGCACCGGAAAGACACTCTTGGCTCGTGCCGTCGCGAGCAGTCTCGAGACCAACTTCTTGAAGGGTGAGCGCAGCAGCCCAATCCTTACGCTGCACTACGGTAAAATGAGAAATGCCACTGACTCCTGTGGTGACAACAGTTGTCTCATCAGCGATTGTCGACAAGTACATCGGAGAGTCCGCCCGTCTGATCCGCGAGATGTTCGGATACGCCAAAGAGCACGAGCCCTGCATCATCTTCATGGACGAGATCGACGCCATCGGCGGACGCAGATTCTCAGAGGGAACGAGCGCGGATCGTGAGATTCAGAGAACCCTGATGGAGCTGCTGAACCAGCTCGATGGATTCGACTACCTCGGCAAGACCAAGATCATCATGGCGACGAACAGACCTGACACCCTCGACCCCGCTCTGCTCCGTGCCGGACGACTTGACAGGAAAATTGAAATTGCGCTGCCGAACGAGGTCGGTCGGCTGGAGATTCTCAAGATCCACGCCTCTGGCGTGGTGACGGAAGGCGAGATCGACTTCGAGAGCGTGGTGAAGATGAGCGACGGCCTTAACGGTGCGGATTTGAGAAACGTCGTGACGGAGGCGTAAGTCCCCCCTTGGCAAACTCCGTCTACCTTTTTGGAATCGGACAAATACTAACGTGAAGCTCCTGCAGGGGCCTTTTTGCCATCAAGGACTACCGTGACGCAATCAACCAGGACGACTTCAACAAGGCGGTGCGCAAGGTTGCCGAGGCCAAGAAGCTGGAGGGCAAGCTCGAGTACCAGAAGCTGTAAAGCGGCGATGTCACAATGATGGTCATGGAGGGCACGCAAAGGAAGCCGGGGAGGAAACAAAAGACGCCAAAAAGGGGCGGCTGGGACGAGCATCATCGGGTCCCGGCGGCTTGGGGAGTCTTTAATGTGTTAAACAAACAGTGTACAATACCCGAGTCCAGGTTTGGGGTTGTTTTGTTTGGTGGGTGGGATCTTAGAGACGCTAAGGCGGCCAATAGAGGCAGCAGCGAACGGACGTCCCAAGCACCGTTAGGAAAGCACCTGATTCCAAGTTGGCTCGCGCATCGTGAACGCGGGGCATGATGTTTACTGATTTTTTGTTGCCCCTCTGCTGGCTGTTGCTGCTGCGCTGTTGGTTCCCTCTCGCGCACCCTTTCGATGTTGGCCGACATCAAGCCCCGCGAGCGCTACGAGGCGCTTTGGCATCTCGTATCGTGTGTCGTCGTACCTATGGTGCAAGCTTGGACTGGTGCGTTTCTCTTATCTCCCTCTTTCTCTCTCAGGCGCGCGTTCTTGCTACGCTTCTCGGTGACTTTTTGTTTCCTCGTCTCGCGAGGTCATGGACCAGGGATCGTAGCCAGGTAGGTCAGTAGGTAGGTAGGCCAGGAGGAGCGAGCTCCGGTTTTTTTTTTTTTTGAAGCTATTGATGGCTGCACAGCCTCGGCTGAACCGGGGGGCTTGGCTATGGGCGGGCTGGGGCTGAAAAATAGGGAAGTTCAAGGGGAGGGCGACCTCGCCGGCGCCACGTGCCGCACTGAGCTACACTATTAGCAGCAACCCCAAGCTTCCTGGTCCTGATCCTGAGGCTGATGGCCGCTCGTCCTCTGGAAACCCACAGCGGCAAGCGGCGTGCGAGTCGTATTGGGCGACATCGCGGACGCCCTCCCGGCCCCTCTGAAATTTCAATAGGTCCGGAGTCAGCGTAGGGCTGGAGGAAACGAATGGGACGGGGTGGTGTCGAGTGCGAGAGACGGGGCCGGGAGTGGTGCGTAAATCGAGGTTGGCAAGCCACAGGAGCCTGACGGATGCATCCACAGCTGAGGGGGTGGGTTTAGGTAATCTACATCTCCACCGAAGCTCCTCCTCCTTTGCCTTGTGTGATGTAGAGTCTTACATGATATCTCTCTCTGACAGAAAACACATGCCTGTGATCCTGTCAGACGTGGAAACAGGCCGGGCGGGTGGGGAATGAGGGTCGCACACTGTATCCGTCAGCTTCAGAGGATCGAAAGGTCTAGCCCTGCTTCTGTAATTCGACGATTCCGACCTGTCGTGCAAAGGAGGCTGCTGCTGGTGCTGCTGCATGCGGGTGGCGGGGCCTAGCTGAGACTGCATCATGTCATGGGTGATCTCGCACGGCAACGAATAAGGACAGAGGTCAGCCACATATTTTCGATATGAGGGATTACCGTGAGACTGGACATGAGCTGCGCTGCAAGCGGGAAGCCCACTGCAGGCGGCGCGTCAAGTCTTGCGCTGGGCGTCCATCATGACAGCATCTCGGACTTCTCTGGCCCTGGCTGGTCGGCCTTGTTGTTGGTATGGTAGCAATAATTGTGCACCAGCTCCCGTGTGGTCCGTACCATCCCATCCTGACATCCATCTTGCCTATTCCAGGGACCGTGGAACATGGCATCCACTTCTTGGAATCTGACATCAGAATGCCCCCAGGCTGCGCGAGCGCGCAACAAAGCGGCTGGCAGATGTGCAAGCGGCAGGCCTTGCGGGCTTGTTGGGTTCGGCCGGGTTATTCTGCCGCGGGCTCTTTGAAGATCGGGGTCGACAGATGAGCAACGAGACGGGCAGTGGCATTGAAAGATGCCAGATGGTGATTTGCAGGAGAGGCCGACCTAGCAGGGTTCTCGGTTCTCTCGTGGGTGCGGGATGTTATTTTTGGCCGTTTTCTTATACGGTGAACGGAGTGGACGACAGGTTGCCCCCCTTTTTGGCCCGTTCTCACGATTGCCATTGAGGCTGTACCTTTTTTAGCGTGTCGTTCCCTTCCTTTTTCTTCGTACCTGGACGCCCCCCCACCCCTCGTCCTCGCCGACCCTGGTATCCCCTCCATGGGTGCAGCCAGCAACCGAGCCAAGCAGCAACAGAAACCAGGGGACCCGACTCTGGGAATTCCTGTCGACTGGCGTCGTAGTGCCGGCGATCCCCACTAGATTCTTTCTAGCGTTGGACAAACAAGGTGTCTGCACCCAGAGGACTGGGGACCGGGACCAGGGAATACGAAAGGGAAGGGGGCCGAGAGAGCGATGATGTCGGCGATGGAACCCCTCCAAAAGGCGTTGAACAGCGGGTGTGCAGCGTGTCGGGAATGACGAAGGCAGGTAGCCGTCTGCATTATACCGGCCAGGAGAAAGGAGATGATGCTTCTGAGGTGACACCAAGAGGGTGCTCAATGTCGCATTGGGGACCAATGACGAGGGCGTTGTGGTAACGGCGGTTTTGTTTTTGCTGCAGTTTCTTGTTTCTTTCTTTTTTGCGTTGGCTCCCCTTTTTTTTCTCGGGCTTGGTTTGGACGGGTTCGCGCCCGCGTGTAAGTCAATGAAAGAGGTTGTTGGGATGAGGTGGCCTGGATCGGATCTTGGGATGCGGTGAGAGGATTGGATGGGGCAACATGAGATGGGATGGGGGGGGTGTGGCCGGAAGGTAGGTAAGTCAGGTCGGCAGACAGGTACATAGTAAGGCGAGGGAAGGCGGGCCACGGAACGAGCAAGCAGGCGACTGAACTCGGGTACTCATGTCGATGGAACTCATATAGATGGAAGTGGGAGGGTGGTGAGGCGGGTGAGGCGTTCTCGAGCAGGCCAGAAAAGGAACAGCATGGAAGGCGTGGCATATGACGATGGCAGGCGGAGGGCACAAGGCAAGACAGCAAAGCATCATCTTACCTTACCAATGCAGTCAGGGCTGGTAAAGAGGCTAGCTGCGATGCACTGAGATTCAGATTCGGTGGGAGGAGCTAGATGGAGCTTGGCCAAGTTGGTGCCTGCTTGGTGCTTAGTTTTGCTACTAACGACCTACCTACCTAGGTACCTTACTTCCTAGCCGAGGAGCTTTCCCATCTGGAGAGATGCTCAAACTGGTGCAAATGCAGATACGAATAGCTTGCGGATAGTTGTCGAACTCCTAGCAGCGGGCTCTGGAAAGCAATCGACGGGAACAGAGGTCTCGATAAGCCCGGCCGACTGATGACTGATATTCCGCTCCCCGAGATATCTGATATCACATTCTTGCAAATCACCCGGGATCATTGGAGATGACATATCGAAGATCTTGCGGGTTTGTTTCTGCAGATGCGCTGAGCAAGCAAGCGGACCCTTTCTCATCAGCATCACTGTATCCGTGATAGTAGGTTAGATGAACAGCAAAGGATCTCCTGAGACTGGTGTTGTGGCGGTACGTACCGTGACGATCTCCTGGGCTAGTGTTGCAGCCGAATGGCTGAGCCAGGAGATGGCGCCACAGCCCGGGAGAGCGTGTGTGACAGAGTGTTGGAGGGGACTGAGGGGACTGAGGGGACTGGACCTTGAGGTAGGTAGCGGAGCGGTGGACGCTTTAGCGCGCTGCGCCTGCGCCCGCGTCTGAACATGTCACTCGTTGGACGACAGTTCCCCGCCAGGTACAGACGGGTTTTGCTGGGTTATGCCGTCCCGGATGCCCCGTCGTGGATGTAGACATGATGTGGCTTTTCGGGCAAGTCAGGGGCGCAGTGCATGAGGTGAATAGGAATGAAGGAACGAAAGAACGAAAGAACGAAAGAACGAATGGCTGGTTTGTTGGTTTCTGCCGCAGCTTCTGCATAGGAATCGTAGGTAACCTTAATGTGCAGTAAGGTACCCTCGGTAGGTACTTTGGGCACCTCAGGTAGGTAGCTAGCTTACTGCATTCCTTCTTAGCAGACTGACTGCGATACGGATACAGCGCTGCGGGTGCTCCTGCCCTGGTCTGTTCAGTGTCGCTGGTGAGGTGGGGGGCATCCCAGCAGTTGCCCCTCACTCCTGCTTCCTCAGCTCTCGACTGGCTGGCCAGGCCCGTGGTCACTCCGGAGGCACTTCAGACCTGAGGTGCTGGCCGCTGCTGCTCCATCGAAATCCAGATCCATCTGTTGCCCCAGCGCCTGCTGAGTCCTGACATATGCCACCCCGGTCGAGATATGTCAGACACCTCACTCACTTTCTCGACCGCGTATTTGGCATCTCGCACCAGCGCTGGGGGCCCCAAACATCCAACGCAAGCGAGCAAAGGCAAGCACAACCAGACATTCAAACAAGACACGGGAGCAGAGCTGTTCCTCCCGCTTGCGAGCAGCGACAAGCAAGACAAATCGCCGTGCTTGTACCGTTTTCCTGCCATCCCATCCCTCTGCATTGCGTCGGCGTTGGCCCCCATCAGTGCCCATCAGCCTCATTGTCACAGGCCAGAGACTAAGGTATATAAGCTCTCGAACCTTGCCAGACGTCAGTAAAGCAAAGACACAAGGCAGCCGCAAAGGTCGCACATTCACGACAGCAACAAGGACTTGTTTCTCTCTTGCCTCCTCCATCATACCTTGCCTGCCTTAGCGTAGGTAATAATAAGCCGACGGCTGCCATATCCAGTACCTAAGCCTTAGCCTTAGCTCATCTTCGACCCTCGTCCTCTCACCTCAACCCGTGCCGCGCCTGTCAATACGAGCACGCCCCTGCCACCACCCCGCCCACCGCCCACCTCCACGCCTCACACCTCTGGGCGCTACTGCGTGCGCTCTCCACGTACACAATACACTCCCCTCCTCTCTCTCGCCAGTTGTCCAGCACGCACATAAAGCTGCTCAGCTCCCGCCTCCTTACCACTTGCTCTGCTCTGTTATTCCCTCTCGATCCAACTATCCGTCTCTCTCGCCCTTCTTGATACCCCTCACCGCCATCTTCCACGACCGTCCTCTCCGTCTCGGTCTCTCTCTGCGAATTGGTCTTTACGTCTTTTTATTTGGGTCTTTTTTGCGCTGAATCAACATGTGGTATGTCTCACCCAACTCCCCCGCTCTCTTGAAAGCTTGCCCACAGTCTGCCCCCTTCGACGCATCTTTTCCCAGCTGAAAAGGGGGCACCGGCCAGCCCCCACGGAAGCAATTGGCACTGCAGTAAGCAGTAAGCTGACAACAATCGTTCTCAACAGTGGCATCTTCGGCTACGTCAACTACCTGGTGGAGAAAGACCGGAAGTTCATCCTCGAGACTCTCATCAACGGTGAGTACACCGCCTCCTGAAGCTGAAGCTCTCCAATTGGAGCCAATCAGCTCCACCCCATACTCCTGAGAGCCCCTTCTTGCTGACGACGCCTTGTTCCCTATCACCAGGTCTCTCCCGTCTCGAGTACCGTGGCTATGACTCGGCTGGTCTCGCTATCGATGGCGACAAGAAGAACGAGGTTTTTGCCTTCAAGGAGGTTGGCAAGGTTGCCAAGCTCAAGGAGCTCATCGCCGAGTCCAAGGTCGACGAGACCAAGTACTTCGACTCACACGCCGGTATCGCCCACACTCGCTGGGCTACCCACGGCCCCCCGTCTCGTCTGAACTGCCACCCCCACAGGTATGTCTGCCTCCCCCAGAAAATAACAGCAAACTTTCCCCTCGAGCCTCCTTCCCGTCAATTACTCGACCGCTGACATTGCTCCTCCTTGTGCAGATCCGACCCTAACTGGGAGTTCACCGTCGTCCACAATGGTATCATCACTAACTACAAGGAGCTGAAGACCCTCCTTAGCTCGAAGGGCTTCAAGTTCGAGACCGACACGGACACCGAGTGCATCGCTAAGCTCGCCAAGTACTTGTATGACCAGCAACCCAAGGTCGGCTTCACCGATCTGGCCAAGGCGGTCATCAACGAGCTTGAGGGTGCCTACGGTCTGCTGATCAAGTCCGTCCACTACCCTCACGAGGTCATCGCCGCCCGCAAGGGTTCGCCCCTCGTTATCGGTGTCAAGACCCAGAAGCGCATGAAGGTCGACTTTGTCGATGTCGAGTACTCCGACGAGCAGGGTGCCCTCCCCGCCGAGGCCGCGTCCCAAAACAGCGCTCTCAAGAAGCACCAGGACAACTTCCTCAACCCCAACGCTCTGCTGGGCGCCCCTGACAAGTCCCTCCTGCACCGCTCCCAGTCGCGTGCCTTCATGACCGACGATGGCATGCCCATGCCCACCGAGTTCTTCCTCTCCTCTGACCCATCCGCCATTGTTGAGCACACCAAGAAGGTCATGTACCTTGAAGACGACGATATTGCCCACATCCACGAGGGTTCCCTGAACATCCACCGCTTGAAGAAGGCTGACGGTAGCTCTAACGTCCGCACCATCCAGACCCTAGAGCTCGAGCTCCAGGAGATCATGAAGGGCAAGTTCGACCATTTCATGCAGAAGGAGATCTTTGAGCAGCCCGAGTCCGTCGTCAACACGATGAGAGGCCGTCTCGACATCGCCAACAAGACTGTCACCCTTGGTGGCCTGCGCTCCTACATCTCCACCATCCGCAGGTGCCGCAGAATCATCTTCATTGCTTGCGGTACTAGTTATCATTCATGCATGGCCGTCCGCGGTGTGTTTGAGGAGCTCGCCGAGATACCTATTGCGGTCGAGCTGGCATCCGACTTCCTCGACAGACAGGCACCTGTCTTCCGTGACGACACTTGCGTCTTCGTCTCCCAGTCTGGTGAGACTGCCGACTCTCTCATGGCCCTCCGCTACTGCTTGGAGCGAGGTGCCCTGACTGTTGGTATCGTCAACGTCGTCGGCTCCTCCATCTCTCTGCTCACCCACTGCGGTGTTCACGTCAATGCCGGCCCCGAAATCGGTGTCGCTTCCACTAAGGCCTACACCTCTCAGTTCATCGCCATGGTCATGTTTGCCCTCTCCCTTAGTGAGGACCGGGCCTCCAAGCAGAGGCGCCGTGAGGAGATCATGGAGGGTCTCGCCAAGATCCCCGATCAAATCAAGGGCATCCTCACTCAGGACCAGGCCATCAAGGAGCTCTGCTCCAAGACCTTTCAGAACCAGAAGTCCCTCCTGCTGCTCGGCCGGGGCAGCCAGTTCTCCACTGCCCTCGAGGGTGCCCTCAAGATCAAGGAAATTTCTTACCTTCACTGTGAGGCCGTCATGTCTGGTGAGCTGAAGCACGGTGTCCTCGCTCTCGTCGATGAGAACCTGCCCATCATCATGATTCTCACCCGTGATGACCTGTTCAAGAAATCGCTCAACGCCTACCAACAAGGTTAGTTTTGGTGCCCGTCTGCCATCCTTGCTGTACTGAGTACTAACTGGCATCAATAGTCATTGCTCGTGGTGGCAAGCCCATCGTCATCTGCAACCCTGCGGATGAGGAGTTCAAGTCCAGTGAGGCCGAGAAGATTGAGATCCCCAAGACGGTTGACGTCCTCCAGGGTATCCTCAACGTCGTGCCTCTGCAGCTGATCGCCTATTGGCTCGCCGTCATGGAGGGCCTGAACGTCGACTTCCCTCGCAACCTCGCCAAGTCGGTTACTGTCGAGTAAGCGGTTGTCTGTAGGGTGCAACGGAGGTCGGTTCCTTGATCAAGTGCTTCTCGCCAATAGGAGTTGGGTTGCCAAAAGGGAGGCAAGGCCCTCTGTGCTTTTTAATGTCACCGACGGTGGCCAATTTTGGGGACGGGATTCAGACGTGGCTGTGACCGACTCCCTCAATATGTATTACTGGGAATTTTAAAACGAGGCGTGATTGTAGATCCAAGGGCCTGTCACGATAAAGGAGCGTGTTTTTTTCCGAGGTTAAATGCCGAAGCAAAGGCAACCTGAAGCAATGAAAGCAATATTGTCTATTTCATTTAGTGTTACATTCGCACATCTCGTTCCTTTTCGTGATGCCGATTACACATGGGTAGCAAGTCGTCTCTGACCTCTCTTCTTCCCTCTCTACCCAGAGTCGCCTTCAGTAATGCCACATATGGTTGATCAATCGCAGGCGGTTGTCCCAGTGAACCGGTAATTGTCATTTCATTCCTCTAACTTCAGCCGCGGTTGCTGTCTCGCCCCTACGCCCCACTTCACACTCAAACGACCTGCGTGCCGTAGCCACGGATCCGTTCGGCAAACTTCCAGCTCTGCTTCTCAAGCTTTTCGTTCTCCTTCAGGTCAACTCCCTCTTTGGTCACGACGGCAATAGAGTACGAGTCCAGACTGCGGGCGTCGCGATAGAAGAGCACCTTCATGCACTCCTTGATAACGTCGACGGCCGCCTCCTTGGACAGCTTGGTGGCAGCCTCCTCGTCGGGGACGTAGCGGCGCATGATGGGCTGGGCGAGGGCAGAGCCAAAGCCGGTGGCAAGGGAGGGGGAGGTAAAGGTGGTGCCGAGGAGGTCAGCGGCAGCAAGGAAGGGCTTGCCGGCGTCGTCGAGCCCAGCGACGAGTAGGCTGTTCCAGAGCGGGTCGAACTCGGAGCGGCGCTTGTAGAGAAGCTTGGAGAGGTATTTATGCAGGTTGGCGGCGTTGAGGCGGGCGGGTTGGTCCGGTGAGGACAAGTCGTAGGACTCCTCGATGTCGAGCCCTTGGAGGTGTCGGTCGAGGAACTGCATGTCCGAGACGTCGCCACCGAAGCCGACGACGGTGGAGTCTGCGAAGGTGCGAAGACGCTTGACGTCGGTGAAGCGGGCGAGGGAGCCGTAGGATGCTATTCCGCAGTCATATGGTTAGTATTACCTTCATCATTCTGTACGTTGGCTGCGTGGCGGAAGTGGTGAGCGTACCCAGGTTGTCAGCAGCGATGACGACACCTTCGCTGAACTTGATGGCGATGACTGATGTGCCCGTGACGATGGGTGCTTGTGTCGCTTGGTTAGGGCCGTTGGGGTTCATATACGCGGCGTCGTAGGCTCCGTAGACATCATCTCTGGGCTATAGAGGGGTTCGGTTCGTTAGTCTACGATGCGAGGCTGAGGACGGGTACGTGAGGAGGGGGGACGACATACACGGCCCCAAGCTTGCGGTCTGTGATCCATTATGGCAGGTGGTGATTTGTGATTGAGAAGAACGGAGGGTCGAGATGTTGTAGTCGGTGTCGGTCTGGGTCGCGAAGGATGGGATGAGGATTGTTTTTGGTGATGGTCGGTAAGTGATGTTGAACGCAGCTTGGGGGTTGCTGTGCTGAGCTTCGCGTCCTGTGGATGCCTCTGCCGGCGGCTGCCAGGTGCTGCGACTGGCTGGCGCTGAGTTGGGGCTGGCTGCGTCAGGGAGGTGCCTGACAAACGGGGCTACGATTTGGGGTGGGCTTACCGAAAAGGGTCAGCTCGGAAAGCTGGTATGGTGGGCAGGCGAGGGAAAGTTTCGAGAACCTCTGCCCTTGCCGCCGGCTCACTTCAAGGCAGGTACCGACTACACAAGAAGAGCTCCAGGGGTCAAGGTAAAACAAACCAGGAGGTTGGCCAAGGTCAAGTCGCATGCCCACAGTCGCTTGCTCGTCATTCTGTCAACACACCACGGACGGCACTTGCAGAAAGGTCGATTAAAGGGCACCCGATTCCTCCGTCCCTCTACATACAATTGGCCCTGCCCGCGCCCCGGAACATCGCTCGGCAGCCCCCCGTTTCGTCCTCCTCCGTCGTCAATCCGCCTTGTCGCTGGGGCACTTTTTGACGACAAGCCCAGACAAAAATCATCTGCGACTGGGAAAGCTCGGCTCAGCCCACGCGCAAACACCCACCACCGCCACTACCCCCACATACAGCAAATCCTACCATCATGTTGACCGCAATCGGTCGGGCAGCCGCCCAGCGTCTGGTCCTCCGCGCCGCGCCATTGGCCGCCGTCCCGCGATCGCAGCCCGTCGTCGTGCGCACCGCTGCGCGCCGCGGCTTCTCAACCACCCAGTGGCCGCGTCTCGCAGCCAGAGCCTCGACGACGAAGGCGACGCCCAAGGCAAAAAAGGCTGCCGCGCCTACGAAGAAGGCCACACCGGCCAAGAAAGCGGCGCCGGCCAAGAAGAAGGCCGCAAAGCCCAAGAAGGCTGTGGCGAAGAAGACGGGCCGCTCCAAGAAGCCGTTGACACCCGAGGAGAAGCTCAAGGCCGACTTGCGTGAGTGGAAGAAGGGGGCGCTGCTTGATGAGCCCAAGCCCCTGCCCAGCTCAGCTTGGGTCTTGCACACTCAGCAAGAACTTGGTGGAAAATCCGTGGGCCGAGACAGACTTGCCGAATACATGAGAGAGGCCGCCCAAAAGTACAAAAACTTTTCTTCTTACGAGCTCCAGGTAAGCCAATTCATAGATCATTCTTGCACGCCCAGCACTCGGGAGGCTTGTATCTCTCGATCGAAGGGGTGACACGGGGTGTGAATTGAATCAAAAGAGCCAAGAGAAACTAATGCGTTTGTTTCCCTCGCAACATAGCGTCTCCAGGAAAAGGCCAACGAGAACGCCCTCGCCAGTAACGCCGCGTTCAAGGCGTGGGTGGAGTCACACCCGCCGATCGAGGTGTACAATGCGAACATCCTCCGTAAGCGCATCCGCAACGCCACCGGCAAAAAGAAACCGGCACCGATCCACGACGAGCGCCTGCCCAAAAGACCTCAGTCAGCCTACGTACTTTTCTCCCAGGCGCGGTTTGCGAGTGGTGACTTCGACGGCATCCGACCTGCCGAAGCGGCGCCCACCATCGCCGAGCAGTGGAGGAACATCCCGCAGTCGGAGAAGAGCACCTACGAGGACCTGTCTAAGGCCGCATTCGACCGCTACTCGCGCGAGATGGACAGCGTCCTAGGACGCACCGCGCCGGCTTGAAACCTCGGGTAAAGGGGCGCGCCTGATGCGTATGCCGGTCCAGGTGGCCGATCCGAAAGGAAGAGAGCTCTGAATTGCTTCCCGGGTGTGGAGGAGTCGGGTTTCAGAAGCAGGTGTAGGTGTTCGTCCGGGTTTGCTTGTGGGGGGCGTTGTTCGACGTCGGGCGGCTGTGTATGAGGAGAGGAGGGAAGAGAGGGAAGTGCCCTTCGTTGCTAGTTCTTACACTGCCTGTACAGCTTACGTTTCCCTTTTCCCGGTATATTTTGCTTTGTTCCGCGAGTTCAACCCTCTGCTAAGTAGGCGGCGTTGCGATGCTGAGTTTTTCAGATACCAATCGCCAAGAGAGAGGTTTTGCGACCCAAAACTTGATGACTTCTTGATATGCTTACCCTTGCGTAAAGTATAAAACAACCCGGGCCGCCCTGTAGATGCCATTGTAACAGAATCACCCACACGCCGTTGCCAAACTCTCGACGTTTTTGTGCCATCCAACAAAGTATCCAGCCCCCTTGCCTTAAGATAAAAGAGGAAACGCCTCGCTAGCCCATAAATCACGAGAAAACGCCGCCGATGCACGGCTCCCGAATACAAATCTACCGCCGCGCTCATCCCTGTTCTGACCCGTCCTCCCCTAAGCTCTCCCCGGACTCAGAGTTGTCGTGGCCATTGGTGACAACGACGACCTCACCCGCGCTATCGATCCAACGCGCGCCGTCCGTCTTGAGCGCTCGCTCGCTGGCGAGGTAGAGCGCCAGGTAGACGTGGCCGGCGACGTGGCCCCAGCAGTAGATGCGCAGCCACGACCAGTCGTCGGCGCGCTTGCACCAGACGCCCCAGCCGGCGAAGCCCTCGAGGATGTAGTCGGTGAGGAAGTGCCAGGCGCGCTCGCGCAGCGTGGGCCTCCAGGAGGCCCAGTCAAGCAACCAGTGGCCGCGCTCGAAGGGGCGCAGATCGCGGCGCTGCTCGGCGGGGCGGTAGCGCTTCGCCATGTTGAGCTGCCGCGCGAGCTCCCGCAGCTTCGGTGTCAGGAGGTCGGCGGGCGTGAGTTCGTCGGCGGCAACAGGGGGGCCCGCGGGGTGGATCTCGAGCTGCTCGAGGTAGCTCAGGTGGCGCTGGTTAGGCGGGCGGATCGGGCGGTAGAGGTTACCCGCGCTGCCGGGCCCGACGTCGGAGGTGCTCCTGGTTATCGATCTTGATTCCGAGATTGGCGCAGAGCGCTTGTGTCGTTTTGAAGAGGGCGGAGGCTCGGAGCCGGCGCGGGACGGTGATGTTGCTGGTGGTCTCTTTCTGGTAGGGTTGCATGGTGTGTCTTGGATGACTTGCTCGTAAGGCGAACTTCGAATTGGCGGCCGTTTGGAAGTCGGGAACGGGGTGCTTAGAACGATGTTCTCCGTCGAAGACGCAGGGTCCAAGGGGACGTTGCCGCCGCTTGTTGAAGAATCGCTCGATGTAACGAGGATAACTTGCCCGTCGTCTTCGTCCTCATCTTCTTCCTCTTGTGATCTTTGACTTGCCTCTACCGAGAATGCTGGTGCCCGTTGTTGACTCTGTGACGGAACCGGCTGGGAGTATAGGTGCTCTTGGCTCTCGAATTGGCCTGCCAGGTGCTCAAACAGGCGGCTCGGAGACGAGAAGTCTGAAAAACTAAAGTTGTTTGCGGGCTGAGAATCGTCCACAACACTCGGATGGGCTATCCAGCTACTTTGATGAAACTGGGACTGAGTGCCTGGCTGGGAGGATGGAACTATGTTCTTTGCTGGCCTGCCAAGACCCGGGGAGTTGATATTGTCCACTACACTTCTGAAAGAGAGCTCAACACTCTTAAAGGAAAACTCTGGTGCTGGTTCGCGGCATGGTACTAGGGGCGATGTTTGTCTCTGGGTCGCCTGGCTGCTTGGGATTGGTTCTTCAAAGGATGTCCGTGAGGCATCGGGTTCGGCCGGTGAGCTGGGGATAACAGTTTCCGCATTTGTGATTGTTTCTCTGCTGAATATCTTTGTCTGGGTGGTTGGTTGGAAGTCGAGATATGCCTGGGCCAGGGCACGGTAACGGGCATCGTCAGTGGTCTTGCACGGAGCTGTGACGTGCACTAGGATTTCGACGTTTCCACTCGTCTCCATGACGACCATGCAGCACTTTTAGCCGTGCTCATCTCAGGTGGTCGCCAAGGACTATAAGGATATGAAAAAGGAGGGTATTTATCCAGGTGCAAGGAGAAAATAACCAATTCAAAATACAGCCCGTGGAGTGTATATGGCCCAAACCACGTACCCTGAGGGCTCCAAAGTTTGGGAATTGGGGCGTCAGATCGAGGACGAGACCGTGGAAGCGCGACTCAACGCCATTAAGTTGCGAAGCCAGTACACTTCGATGTGGGGTGCAGGGCCCCTGTACCTTATGTATGTACGTAGCAGGCGGCGGAAGCAAGACCACCACACCGAATCCACACCCGAGACTGGGGTGTGGTTGGCCCGTAGGCTAAATACAATTTAGCGCGCTGAAGAGCTCCCCAAGTATCTGTACCACCATTTTCCACAGAGATTTGCATGGTGCATACGTATCTGGTACGAGCTGTCAACTAAGGTAATTGAAACCACCACCAAGAAACACTGGTCCATCCGCGCCAGCAAACATGCTGCTTGCTTGCTTACCTGAAGGTACCCCAGGATCCCAACAGCTCAGGGACCAGCTGCAAAAACCACCGACCAGCCAGTCAACTAACAATCCTTCTTCTCTACGACCCTTCTGTCGTCGTCCCTCCGCCTCGACCTTACCTTGCCGAGCCCCACGCCAATCCGACCTCCCCGAGCCGCCAGCGAAACAGCATCATGTCCACCGTCACCGAGAAGCCCACGGCCAAGGCGCCCATCCAGCTGGGCAAAGTCCTCGTGGTTGGCGGCAACGGCTTCCTGGGCCACCACGTCGTCAACCAGCTGCTCGCTGGCGACCGCTGGGCCGTGACCTCGGTCGCTGTCATCGACCTCCGCTGCGCCAACAACCGCAACCCGGCCGCCTCGTACCACGAGGCCAACATCACCGACGCCGACAAGATCAAGTCCATCTTCGAGGAGGTCAAGCCCGACGTCGTCATCCACACCGCCTCCCCGGCGCCGCAGGCCGACGGCGCCGTCAGCAAGGATCTCTTCCGCCGCGTCAACGTTGACGGTACCGCCTCCATTATCGCCGCCTGCCAGGCCGCCTCCGTCAAGGCCCTCGTCTTCACCTCATCCGCCAGCATCATCAGCGACAACTCGTCCGACCTCATCAACGCCGACGAGCGCTGGCCCGTCATCCGCGGCGAACAGCAGACCGAGTACTACTCCGAGACCAAGGTGCGCAAATTCCTGGCAAAGTTTCTCAATCGGGGTCGCAACCGCTTCCTAGGACAAGAATTGACTGACACGCTCCCCTTGCCAGGCCGCCGCGGAAGAACTAGTTCTCAAGGCGAACCGCCAAGACCCCTACCCCCTCCTCACGGCCGCCATCCGCCCCGCGGGCATCTTCGGCGAGGGCGACACCATGGTCACGCACCAGATGGTCAAGATCTACCGCGAGGGCAAGACGGGCGTCCAGCTCGGCGACAACAACAACATCTTCGACTTCACCTACGTCGGCAACGTCGCCCACGCCCACCTCCTCGCCGCCCGCCTCCTCCTCGCCACCGCCGCCGCCTCCACTCAACCCCTCGACCACGAAAAGGTCGACGGCGAGGCCTTCCTCATCACCAACGACAGCCCTATCTACTTCTGGGACTTCACGCGCGCCATCTGGCGCGTTGCCGGTTCCGACAAGGGCACTGACCACATCTGGGTAATCCCCCGCGAGATCGGCGTCGTCCTCGGCTTCTGCTCTGAGGTATTCTTCACCATCATCGGCAAGCCTCCCACCTTCAACCGCCAGCGCAACATCTACAGTTGTATGACCCGCTACTACAACATCAACAAGGCCAAGAGCCTTCTGGGCTACCGCCCCATCGTCAGCCTCGACGCCGGCATAAAGCGGGGCGTGAAGTGGTTCCTGGACCAGGAGAAGGCGGGCAAGGTCAGCATCAAGGCGTGAGGAGGCAAGAAAGGCGAGGGACGGTTATGACAGAGCGGCGATATGGTAATGTGAAGACCTTCATGTTGAAAAGTATGTCTTTAGTATATATATACATATACCCTACAGGAAGAGGGAAGTAATAATTAGCCCATGAGGCCACGTCGAGAGCAGAAGAAAACAAGCAAGGAATGGCTACTCAATGATCACGCAAGCAAGCGGTACCCGGGCCATCAGCTAGAGAGAAACCTACAGGCAACATCGGCCTGGTCCAGTTCGCATTTGCGGAACTATCTGGTTTTTCCACCCCATCCGCAGCTACACGAAAGATAGAGAACCTGTGGCCCTCTTTATGGCCTTGAATTTCCCAAGGCGAAATAGGCGACCTGAGGTCTCTTCTCGACCCTCTCACATCCCAGCTATCGTCCTCGTCCCTCCAAATCAACTCTCACAAATGCAATCCGACATCTAACCCCATTCCAACAGAAGAAGCGAAGCTATAGTAGGTCTCACGCAAGCCAAGAAGAGAATGAGGCTTCCCTCGGCTCGAGACAGTCAATCAAACAAGCCAGTCAATGCCCGTCGACAAGTCGATGGGCCCTTGGGGCCCTACTCCAAACCGAACCAAAAGCCAAACCAAGCCAACTAAACCTCCCTGTTTGAAGACGACCAACATGTCGTGAAAGAATACCAGCGGACCGCAAGAATCCCTCATTTCATGGCCCGATGCTTTACTCTCAGAGAAGCCAAGAAGAAGTAAAGGGGTTCGAAATAAGCTTTGAAAGAAGAAAAAAAAAACTCGAAAAATTCATTCATGCCGCCTTGTCGTGAGTAGAAGTAGCCGAACAAAAGGGAAATCTTTTTGTCCTTTTGATGAAAAAGGGTTGGGAACGCCGCCAACAATGCATGGATATGTGACTCTCAAAACCCAAATTGCAATCCCGATAGAATGCGTCGGAAGTGGTGTGAAGCCAGCCGGGCAACACTTTCCGTCGCGTGTGTATAAGCCTGTTGGCTATGTGGCATGGCTGGGCTATGTGTTTCCGCCGACACCCACGCCGCTGTTCTGCCGATTCCAGTTGGAGTTGCGCCATTCCCTCTTCTGACCCTCAGTCGGGCCTTCCGTATCCGAATGGTCAAATTGGCTTCCGTAGGGTGAGGGGTGGCCATTGTCTTCGTGTGCTCGCCATCTCTGAGGTGGCGTGCTAGGATTGGGGTGGTTGTTATAAGGGGGCATGGGCGGCTCCTGCACAGGGCGGACACTGCTCTCTTGTTGCCACAGAGCGGGGTCAGTCTCAACCCGTCGGGGCGGTGGCCGCGTAGAGTTGTCCGGTCTGTTAAAAACCTCGTTGACTTCACCAAGCCCTGGTCCTCGACCGACACGGTCCTGGTAGCGCTTCAAGATATCCTTGGTGGTGAGTTCAGTAGGATTGCCAAACACAAATGGATCGTTCACAAGACCCATCAGCTCATCAGGAACCTGCGAGATTGGTTAGCGATGTGCCAAATTTAATCATTCGCAACAAAGGGAAACCTACTAGGCACATCTCCTCGATATAAGCAATCATGTCCTGCACAGCGACAATGGCGAACATGGGGTCGCTGTCCAGCGCAGGGGCTTTGTTGCTGCTGTACAAAATGTTGGGCGCAATGACTGTTGCCAAGTTCTTGATGTCCATTCTGGATCCGGCCTCCTCGTCGACCTGGTGGAAGGATCCAGCCCACTTCAGGAAGCAGAACAGAATCTCCAAGGAGTCCCGATGGGCCTTGGGTAAGAGACAGCAGATGAGATGAAGGTACTGCTTCCTCTTGGCGTCGTCCTGGTTCTTGGCGACAGCGATCCAGAGGCGCTGGAGCTTGAAGGTCAGAAGGGGGTCGGGAAGCTCACGCAGGTAGCGCTTCAGCAACGCCGCGACTTGGACCACAGGCTGGTCCATGAAGCTGATGTTGTCACATCCTTCGCGGTCGATTCTCTCGACGAGTTCGGTCAGCTTCTTGATGTTGCCGTTCTTTCTGAACACACCCTCCACAGACAAGTCCATTTTTCTCATCGAAGAGATAAGATCGTCGATGATGGCGGGAATTTTGAGAGTTCCAGGCCCCACACCATCCGTTGAGTCGGCGCCATCCTTCTCGATGATGATTTCCAGCGGGACTCCGAAGATGCCCTTCTTCTTGACGTTCTTCGGTCTGTCGTTCTTGAACGCCTTGCCCAAATTCTTCCAGAACGTGGGCTGCTTCCGAGACTCAATAAAGCTCAACAGCTCATCGAGAGTGAACTCGTTTTCGACAGCAGGGTGCAAGGTCAGGACCGCCAGGTGCCGTACGATAAAGTACTCTAAGCCCGAGAGCTCCGAGAAGTACTTCCTTCCCAGTCGCTGAGGCATGGGGTCACCTGCACGGATCTCGGCCTCTCTGCCCGCGGATTGCGATCTTTGATGGCCCATGGGGTCTGTCGCCGGGGACCGAAAGAGCTCTTGGCGAGGTTTGAACTGTTGCTCCTTGACTTGCTCCGCGGCGACGATACGCGGGATATCGTCCAGTGTCAGGGCGTCCTGGTGGTTAAACATTTTGTCCGTGGTGCCCTCGTCGTTTGGGCCCCTGTCTTCGACAATCTGGAAATCTCCATCGGCTCGTCCCGGATCCTCGCCAGCTGATCCTGGGCGGACACTGCGTCCCTCGGGACCGTCCATAATGCGTGAGGTTCTGGCCTTTCTGAAGCTGGACGACAGGTGCTTGTCCAGACGGGTGCTTCTCAATCGGCGAACATCATTCAGTGTGTTCTCGTAGGAAGACTCGCGATTGTGCTCCCGTTGATCTCCAGCGTACGACTTGGAGCGGTTGTCTGAGTTCAGGTAGGGTGCCTCACCCGGACCCAGAGTTCGGGGGCCCTCGCCTGGACCGTAACCGTCCATGTTCTGGTCGTCGTTTTGACGAGGCAGGGCACCATTGCTTCGGAGAATGTCCAGCAATCTTGCGAGTGCCACCTTCAGCAGGAAAACGTACTGCTGCAACTTGGTGACATGTTCGAAAGTCGGCATTTCCTCGCTGTTGACGCCGACACAGGTGTTGCAGTAAACATGCGTGTCGAATGCGTTGTAGCGAGCTTCGTTCAGCTTGCGGCCGAGCTCCCTGGTGCAGCGCGCACAGTTCACACAACCAATGTGCCACCGTCTTTCCGCCGTTTTCGCGCACTCATCCTCGACTGATTTGTTGCAAAGCGCACAGTGGTCCGAGTCCTTCGCTGCCAGTCGCGAATTGCCAGTAATCGCCTGTAGGGTGTTGTCCTCGCTCTTCATCGTGTCCAGCTCACCCAGGTCGTCCAGGAATTGGTAGATGCCGTCGGAACTCTTAGACTCCTTCTCCAGCCGCAGTGCTCCCTGCAAGCAGATCCGAATGAGGAGCTTGAGGTAGTGAGCGAGACCTGTGACGAGGGACAGCAGCTCTTGGGTGACGCCAAGTTTTCGGGCTCCCGTGTCCTGGGTTTTGGACAACAGGGAAAAGAAAGACACTATCTTCTTGCAAAGAAGCTTGGCTTCCCGTCCGTACGACAATCCTAGTTCTGCCCGGTTAGTATGATGTTGGAGTCAAGGAGACTTGAACCCACCCTTCAACTTCAGCTGATCCATACAATAGTCCAGTCGGTCTGCGGACTGGAACAGGATCTCGACATGCCAAATAAATCTCTTGGCAACAAGCACACCATCCACATAGGCGCCGTTGCTGACATGAAGAAGCATGTCAGATATGCAGGCAGCAGACGACTCTTCGAAAGTCGACAGGACGCTCCAAATGCGATAGACCTTCTCCTCCATGCGCTCCTCCTCTTCTCTAATGATTTCACGAGTGGCGGGGTCGTCGCTGTCCTTGGGTATCTCAGGGGTTTCGCTCGGTTGGGTCAGTCGGACGTTCCAGAACTTGTGAATCATGTAACACTCCGGATGCCAGTGCTGATTCTGGCCATTTCTGAATATCTCAACAAACTGCTTGAGGATCGCGGTCTGGCAGCCGTTGCATCGTTGCGCAAACTGGGTGGAGTAGTGGTAGTGGCAGTAGACGTTGCCATCGTGTTCGTAGTAGCTGTCCTGGGCGCCAAAGACGGTCGGGCACAGAGAGCATGTGAAGTGATCGACGTGGTACTTGCGGTCGAGTGCAGTGATGTAAGAGCCGCGAAGGGCCCCTCCGCACTGGAAACAAAGCAAACCAAGACGACGGAAGTAGTCTGTCTCACACAGCGGGTATTGTCCGTCACTATTCTCGTCGTCGACGGGGAAGAACTTGGAGGCTACGATCTGGCCGCAGTCCTGGAAGAGCAATAAGGTCAGCGGGGTCAGGGGTCACAGGGGCTGGTCAACACCTACACGACACTTGAAGCAGTCCAGATGGAATGTTCCATCCAAAGCGCGCACGAATTGGCCTGTCAGCGGCTCTCCACACTTCTTGCAGATTCTCTGTTGACCGCTAGCTGAGCGCCCACCTCTTCCCTTGGATCTACTGCGTTCACCGCTCCGCCTCATGTCGCCGTCTCTGCCAGGCGTTCGCGGGCCCGGTGAGCGTGAGGGCTGCTGTGAGCGGTAGTTGTTTTCAGGAGTTCGTCTTCCTCCATTCTGCCAGCCTCGGTCGCCAGGGTAGGCCGGTTCCATAGGGGCGGCGGGGTGGGCATGAAAGCGGTCGTCAGACGCCCCATGATCGTAATCCGACGCCATGCTGCGATGATGTCTGTCGGTCGTCTCGTCGCTGATCGAGTGGTGGGTTGCAGACTCTCAGCTGGCAGGGCGGATTGGATTGGGTTGCGGCCCGTCAGCCTCGAGTGTCGGACGTGGGAAGTGGCAGGAAATTATCGGTCGGCATCAGCTGGACCGTGGATTGGCCGGGGTGGTGGGAGATGGGTATGTACTGGGGTCGAGAATTGAAGAGAAGCGTCGTCGTCGCACGGCGGCGGTATCGTGCTGGACAATACTAAATAAGTCGGGTAATGAATGGTCGGCAGCTACTCGCGTGACTGGCGGACGACGGCAGGCCACGTCGCAGGGCACCGGGCTGAAGAAAAAGATGGGCGGTGGTGGGAGTGGAAGAGGTAGGTAGTCGGGATTGGATTGGGAAGCCAGTCGGTCGAGGGCGAATAGTCGGGTACGGGGTCGGGGGTCGGGGTCTGGTCAGGGTGACAGTGAGGGTGAGGGCGAGCTGCGGGAAAGCGCTGGGCCTGACTGAAGTCGGGTGCTGGCGCTGCTGAGTGCTAAGTGCAGCAGTGCAGAGTGCAGGACCGAGAGAGTGCAGGTGCACCACCTGCGGCTGCGAGGGCGAACAGGCGAGCAGGGTGAGTGAGGGTCGAGAATGGAGACTGGAGACCGGGTCGGGGTCGCAAGGTTAGGTAGGTTGTGGTTTGGTGGTTAGGATGGCTTGTGGCAGTGGAGCAGGCGATGTTTGGAGCTGAATTCAGCGACCACGACCACACAACGCATACAGCGGCCGGAGCAAGCAGACGGGGCCCAGGAACAACAAGAACAAGGGCTCGGCAGGCCGCGATGCGAGGCGAGGCAAGGTAATGCGAAGCGTCGGGGTCCGGCCAGGTCAGGTCGTTGGGGGGGGGGGGGGGGGGGGGTGGATGGAAGTGCCGCAGCCCAGCGCCAGAACCAGAACCAGAACCAGAGCCAGAGCCAGCACCAGCTGAGAAGGGGAAAAGGGGGGCCGGGTCGAGGCGATCAAAGGAGTGTGGGCGAAGGCGCGAGAATGGTTTTGTTGTGAGGCGTTCGTTGCTGGCCGTAGGCAGATTTAGTGTGGGCTCGATCGGCTGCACCCAAAACTTCAGCAAATCCCAAACCCGGCTGTGCAAGCGCGGAGGCAGAGCCCAGAGTGGTGCTGGATGGACACTGGACTGTCAACCTTAGCGCGCTGGGGGAGGGTTTCTTTCCCGGGTCTTACAGCGGCACTGTAAGTTTACCTTAGGTAAGGCAGGTACGCGAGTAAAAGTACCTTGCCGAGTCAGTCAGGTAGGTAGGTAGGGGAAAACTACGAAGTGGTGGTGGTGGTGGTGGTGCTGCTGCTGCTGCTGCACTGACTGTGCCGTGCCTCACCTTGCTTGCCCGTAGTGTGTAAAAGTAATGTAAACTACCTAGTAGGTACGGCCTGGTTAAGCAAGGCAAAGCGAGGTAGACACGCGGTAGGGCGGGCGGTAAGGCAGGGCAGGAGTGAGTGAATGTCTCCCCTCCTCTTTCTCTTTTTCTCTCTCTCTCCTGGGGGGGGATTTCTAGCGCTCGGGAGACATGCTAATTACTCCTCACTGCCGTAGGGCGCTAAGGCCAAAGATCGCCGTCTATATGCACTGTTTGGGTTCTTCAGAGACGCTGGCTTGTGGCGTCAACCAGCCCAAAAAAAAAAAAAAGGGCGGATTATCTTACGGCGCAGTGTCAGAAAAATAAATCATCGAGAGACAACACTCTCGGAGGGTCGGAGGGGGCATGAGTGCAGGTGCCTGACGTAGCACAACCCAAATTCCAACAGCTTGGCTTATTCAAGCCGCCGATATGCCCATGCAACAACTGCCACCATCCGTGCCGCGCTCCTTCTCCTGGCCGTGATGCTTCCCGCTCCTGCTCAGAGGGCTGCATCGAATCGAACGAGGGGGAACCACGGTCCACGCCTGGAGCAGGACAACGCAGCCCAGCAGCCCAAAAGACGACCGCTCACTGCCTCTGCTGTCTGCCTGCTGCTGGGGGCTTTCATTGGGTCCGCACCCCGTTGGAGCGGGGACGGTGCTCTTTCTCTCACTGGACCTCGCCCGCTGGACGCGACCTGTGATGATGGGGATTCTATTTACAGTGGAATTGCGCTGCTCCTGGCAGGACGAGGGTGTGGAGCCCGGGCTCTGCCAGTCTGGCACCCCATTGGCCCTTCAGGCGAGGAGCAGGTTGACATCCGTGCACGGCCCACTGCAAAGATGCCCGGGCGGAGGAGAAGGGGGGTGCCTTCACTGCATTTTTGGGCCCTTGGCCGAGCAGGAGGAGCAATAGGAGCAGCCTGAGGGTGTCCAGATTGCGAGCTTGGCCCTCCTGCAAGTCCTGCCGCTGCAGTACCGTCCGTACCACGCCTCTCATCAGTGTCTCTCTCACCTCTCTCGCACTTGGGTTTGTAGCAATTCGCAAGTAAGTGTTGTTAATTAGGGTAAGTTGGAATAATGAAAAACGATGTTATCAGGGAAAATGATAAAATGATGAGGATAAAATGACGAGTGGAGAGGGGGAGAGGGAGGCAAAGTGCCTAAGGTAGGTACCGTAGGTAGTGAGAAAAGACACGAAGAGTGAGTTGAGTCTCTGAAATGAGTGTCCGGCTTTTTCTGTCACTCGCGTGCTGCGGCACCTGCTCAACTTGTTCTTCAGACCGCGTTCTTCCCCCATGGCCGCCCTACGCAGAGCCAAAGCTAAAAGCCAAAAGCCAAACATCGGATCACCTGCACCGTCACGTGGACCCATCGGACTGATCTTCGGGCCTGTCTCTCGCTGTCCTTGGGATGATCTCGAAACGGGACCCACCAAATTTTGATATACGAGGTTTTACCTCAGATAAACGCCGATGCAAGCGTCGGGAGAAATTGGTTCTAGAGTAGCATTGCCATCGTAATCTGTTGATCCAACGGCCTTTCCCCACCCAATTGACTCCTCATCGTGAGCCTCAGCCCTGGAGCTTGCACAACGTCTCCTTTTTCGCTTCCTCCATATTCTTCTTGGTCTGCCTATATTCCTTCTTCATCTTCTTGATGGCCTCTTCCTGCTTCTAACGAGCCCGAGAGACCTCAGCCAGCTTATCAGTCGCGTGCTCGCCGCCCGTGATATGTCGGGTCTGGCTTTCGCTGGCCAGCATGTTCGTGATTTTCGTTTGTAAAAATGGCTCATGGACACGCTAACCATGTTCGCCCGTTGTAATGTCGTCTGAAGGCTCGTCGGGTGCCACGGTCTGGACAGGAACCATCGCTAGGTCTGTTATCTGATGTTCGGCCTCGGGATATTGGACGGCTCGATGGATGTCGTGGTCTGACTTGACGACATCCCAAGCTTTATTGGCCGATCTTCGGGCTTGGAAGATCTGGAAGGCCTGGTCGAGGTCGCAGCTGGAGGTGGTATAATTGTGCAGCCGATCCTGCGTCGCATGTTGGACTGGAGAGATGCATGGTCGCCGACTCCCTTCTTCTCAGCGTTGACTCTGGCTGTCTTTCTCTGATGTATTGCTGCTGGTCTCGTCGGCTGGACGCTTCCTGCTGCCTGTATTGTGATGAGGTGGTCCGCTCTCATCCTGGTATTTGAGAGATCCTCTGCCTCGTCAACCCCGTCTTCCTCGGCTCCATGTTCGTTCTCATCGTGGTCGCTGAGTTTCTCGGCGTTTTGACTCTTGCCTGCATCGCTCTTCTCTTCACTCTCGTCGTGATCTTCGACTTCCTCCACGCTCTGGCCCGTGCCTGTCCCCCAGGCACCACCCTCATGGTCGCTTCTTTCTTCATCCCGAAGATTTGCTGTTCCGAGAAGCTCAGGTATGATGTATTCAGATTGTTCACGCCGTTTTCTAATGGCAGAGTGGATCGCCGATGGATATAGGGGGTTTTTCTCGAAAACAGTTTCCTTGGAAGTGTGTCCACCCCTGAGTACCTCTTGGAGGATCAGACGCTGCGTGAGTTCTCTTGCTGACCACCATACGTGGGGGACACGCTTCGGCTTGAAGTAGGCGCCGTTACATGCTTCAATGATACTGTAGTCCTTACTCTTCAGCACAGTCGTCACAAAGTTTCCCAAGTCTCGGGCCCATTGCTGGATTTCCAGTGTCAGTGCTGGGAACGCACAGCAGTCGAGAAAGGAGACAAGCCGTGCGTTCTGCGCCATCTTGTGATTGTGCCTGGCCGTGAGCGCGAGGTTCCTAAATAGAGTTGGCCAGACTTGCCTGAACGGCCTGTTAGTACATTCACTTGGGGCCAGCTGCAGGGCAAAATACGACGCAGCAATAGCAGGAGGGCCGCGAAGTAGAGTAAGGACGCGAATGACAAGAGGGCCGGAGTTGCAATACGAGGTAGGTGTAAGATGAGATCTCGGTCTGGTGTTCAGCCAAATCTTTCATCATTCATCATGGTAGAGAACGTGATAGGTCAATTTGTCTTTGGTCATATTTTAGATTATTCTGATGCTGGCAAAATAAAAGGCTACGACACGGGTTGAAATAGTAGTTACAAGCCATCAACCGTCAATCAAGGACTTATCTACACTTTCCCTTACACGTCAATTATTAACTTGAAAACGATCACCTGTCCGGTCTGCAACTCATAACGGCGTGCTTGCCGTCCTAGTTGCTGGTTCAACCCATGTAGCCAACGCTAGATAGTTTGCTGTACCCAAGCAGGTGGTTTGAGAAAGTGTAGCAACCAACCACTAAGGATGAAAACAAGTTCACCATAGATCAGACTAGATGCCCATGTCTATCTCCCCGCCTCTCGTCGAGTTCCCGATGTCAACACTCCAAAGGGAACAACCAACTCTAGTGGAGTGTCGGGCGGTCATGGCAAGAGTTGCGGTCTTCAGCGACATTTTCAACATTCTTCAACCTGCCAACTACGCATGACTTGAAATCAGTTACAATGTCAACTAGAAAACCAAGCATCGGAAGAAAATGCTCAGCCCCTTCACAAATGCCTCTCCGTGACCCTTACACAGATCACCTCACCAAACCCAAGTGGAGCAGCCGATAAGGATATCCCCAGATCCATCATCTCTCGCCACCCATTATCTCCGACATATGCCCCGTGTCCATCGATCGATTCTTTAGCAAACTTGTCAGCGTTCCCTGACAAATCCGTCTCCCTCCCAAGCCTTTGGCACAACGCCTACAGAAAGCATCCGCGAACTTTTAACTTGACACACAACTCAATAACTCACGCTCAGCTCGACCCGAACTACCCCGCCCCCACCTTCCAAGCCCCTCCAACTCGCCCCTCCATAACAACCCGCAATGAACGACGTAGAAGGCCTCGCAATCGCAATCGAGGAGGCGAAACTCGGCGCCTCCGAGGGCGGCGTCCCGGTACGCCTCCATGCCATCTCCCCCGAACTTACCGATGACAGACGACTGACCCGTACCAACAGATCGGGGCCGCCCTCGTTTCCGCAGACGGCAAGCTCCTCGGCCGGGGCCACAACCGCCGCGTCCAGATGGGCTCCGCCATCCACCACGTAATCCAACTCCCCGTTAGATCCGGGTCTCTAGGTACTGACAGAAGCCCTAGGGTGAGACTGACGCCCTCTTCAACTCGGGCCGTCTGCCGGGCAAGACGTATAAGGGTTAGCAACGCCCCATTGACACTACTTCCACCCTTATAATGACGAAATTGCCCTTGATGTAGGAAGCACAATGTACACGACTCTCTCGCCCTGCGACATGTGTAAGTTCCGACTTCATCCACACCGGTGTCTCTGCACTCCATGGTCTCATTGTCGTCTAACCTCTCTAGGCACCGGCGCCTGCCTCCTCTACGGAATCTCTCGCGTCGTCATCGGCGAGAACAAGACGTTCCTCGGTGGCGAGGAGTATCTCAAGCAGCGCGGCGTCGAGGTTGTCGTACTCGACAACGCCGAGTGCAAGGCCTTCATGGACAAGTTCATCGCAGAGAAGCCCGAAGTCTGGTAAGGAGCGCCTGCCTGTTTCCTGGACTGGAGTTGCTAAAATGAGTAGGAACGAGGATATCGGCGAGGAGTAGAGTCGTTATTGGCAAGAATGTTGAGGGAGCCCGGAGAAACAGCAGTGGCTGGAGTTGATGAAAGTAATTTGAATGTTTTGGTTGCGGATTCAATGCCAACGTCATTTGCCGCTTCTATTCAACAGCATGATTTCTAACACAACACGATGATGGATGAACTCACGCCCACTCGCCTGGACCGCTCCCGCCGTAAGCTACTTGCTATCATACCACTTTGGTGTCAATTGACACGGATTCGCCAACCGAATGCGTAATCTACACGAGCATGGCGCGGTTGCTACGCCGCAGCTCTATTCCCAACAATGCCGGCCTATTAGCCGCTGTCCATTTCCCAAACCTTTTCAACATGCCCCGGTCACATCCTCCGAGACTCCTCAAAATCGAAATGGTAGAACAACTGTTCCCAGACGCTTTATGAAAGCAAGTTGCGGAGAGATGGGCTTGTGCTAGCCCCTGCAGGCCGGGGCGGGTCGTTGGTTGGCCGCATGCTCGGCGTTCTTAACGGACCGCCAGCATCGTGGGCAGGAGGACTGCCGTACGGTGTTCGTTGAGGCAATAGTCCCTGCGCGAACGCGTCGGGGCCTCTTGGTGGAGGTGCGCCATTGGGCAGACCGTGAGGTGGCGGCGCATGGGTGTTTTGTCGATAAGGGTGCATGTACGGTGTACCGTGAGACATGGGCCCTGCCATAAGGGGTGAAGGCGGCACGGCACTGTGTGCGGGTTGTCCCATGTGTCCATTCGGGACACCCGTGGGCATTGGAGGGTGCGGCGGCACTGCCATAGGCGGGGGGCGCAGCGTGGAGAGAGGCTGGAACGGCGGATGTCGTTGTGGTGGCGAGCCGTGCTGTGGAGGGCGATTGTGCCAGTCCCCGTATCTCGGGGCCGGAGGGCCACAAGGCCCAGGGCCTTGGTGAGGAGCGGGTGGGGGTATAGGCGGCGGTGCTGGTGCTGGTGCTGCAGGAGCAGGCGGCGGAGGAGGAGGCGCCGCAGGTTGAGAAACAGGCGGAGGTGGAACCGGAGCCGGTGCCGGAGCTACCCAGGCGTAGGATGATAGACTACGCGCTCTCGCCTCGGGGCCAGTTGTTGGCGGGCTTCTCAAGGCTGGAGGAGGTGCTGCGAGGGCATGGTGCGGCGGAACAACCGGCAGCGGGGGAGGCACCAGGCGCGCGGTCTCGACCACTGGCGAGGGATCCTTCGGCGGATGGGGGTTCGGCTTCCGCTTGGCCTTGCGACACTTGTGACACTGAAATTTCCTCTGCTCCACGAACTTTTGAGCTTCTGAACCAAGACTTCCATAGTGACCGTTCGTAAGCTCTCTCTCGTCCGAGTTCTCGATAGGCCACCACTTGAGGCTGACGTCGATGCCACAGGTGATGCAGATCCTCTCACCAACTTGATGGTCGCCTGGTGTTTCGTTGGCGGTGCTATGAGACACACCGTTGACTGGAAGGGTGGTGGTCGATGCTCGTCGAGCAGCACCTGGAGTGACAGGAATGCCACCCATCTTGGCGGCATTTGTCATCAGGTTAGCCTTTCTGACTGTGCCAGTCAACGTGAGGTCGGCCTGCTTGTAGCTTTGCACATATAGTTGAAGTGCGTTCAGGCCGTCTTCATTGACAATGTCGTGCATCCGATGAACAATTGTCTTGGTTGGGGCGTGCTCCTTGCACCACACCGTTGCTGACATGACACCGCTCTCACCATTGATGGTAACGATGTTGAACTGATCGCGGCGTGAGCCTTTGACCGGGGTGATATCAAAGCCGAGAAGGTAGCCTTGTTGACGAGCACATTCAACATGGACTGGAACAGGTCAGTAAGACGCCAAAGGCTAACAATCTAGCTCTCCACTTACCAAGGCTGCGACAGTTGTGGCAGGCAACGCAAGCACCTCCTTTGTGACCACAGGCCTTGCAAACCTCGTCATACCTCGCCCGAGGAATGGATGGAATGCCCTCTGATGGGCTCAGAGCCTTTGCATTGCCAAACTTGACCTCTGGTGTCCAGGTAGCACATGTGACGTGAGCCCAATTGTTGTCTGCAGTCCGCTTCAGGGGTTCTCGTGGGTTGACCGGGCGGTTTGTTTCCTCCTGCTTTTTCCTGTAGAAGTCCGCTGCCTTTTGAGCCTGCTCACGTTCCACACGCTCCCGTTCCTTTTCTTTCTCTGATCTTTTCTTATGTGCAGAGACCTTGGGCGCCTCAACAAAGTCATGTTCCGTGTGCTCAACAGGACACAGGACACACTTGTATTGCTAGGAACAGTCAGTGCCATACCGATACCGAATAATGATGGCAATCTACTTACTATTGAGACCTGGGGGCTCTTGTCGTTGGCGCACATGTCGCACGCCCATTTCCCAGGGTTCCTATTATCAACAACTCCATAGCAGTTGCGATGGACCGTCAACCGACATTCTCTACAAGACAGATGCTGGTCTCCCAGGGGCTCCAGCTGGTCGCAAATGGCGCAGGGCATGGTTTTGGGCTTCGGAATTTCGGGTGCCGGTGGCGGTGCAGGTTTCTCGACTGCCTTCTCCTTCTTTTTGGGATGACTGGGGGCTGAGTCAGATGCCAATGGCTCCGAGTCGCGGTCGGGAGCGGCTCCCTTGAGCTTCTTCCGAGGCGGCTCGTTGGAAGGAGCTGCCGTAGCCGCAGTGGCCGCTTCGGGCGCGTTGGCGGGCGGAGGGGTGTTCCAGTAGGTGTGCATCTCCTTCGCAGCCTCGAGCTCTTTGAGAAGCTCCTCGTCCTGTCGTTTCTTCCAGGCCCGGCCGCCGGCTTGGGCGATCTTCTTGGCCACCTCATCGACATCCTCCCACTGAATAGCATAGCGCCGCCAGAGCTCTGCGCACCTCCGACACAATGCTTGGATATATTGCCCGCCCTTGTCCTTGTTCGAGTTTTTGCCTCCGCCTTCGCTCACAGGTGTTCCTGAAGCGTTCGGAGCTCTCCTCCACTGTCGGGAATACTTTGTGTGGCAAAACTTACACATGAAACCCTTCTTTTTGCTGTTCGCCTTGTCCGCATCAAATGCAGAATCGTCGGCGTCGTCGGCAATATCGTCTTGAAGCTTGCTGGCTGCCACCTCGGCCTTCTTGGCTTCCTTCTTACTCTTTCTGTTCTGGAAGTTGCCCCAGATCTGTTTGCCCTGAGGTGTCTTCTTCCAGGTGTAGTAATATCGCACAATTGTTCCTGGTGGCACTGTCTTGACGTGTCGCTTGACCAGGTAGAGCTCAGATCCGTACTTGCTCACGCCTTCCTCAAATTTCTTCTGCTCTGTCGGGGTCAGATCGGGCTCTTTGAAGGCAGACTTCTCTATTTCAGAGAACAGCTTCAGAGCCCGTTGTTCATTGTAGCCGCTGTGGAAGTATGTTTCCAAGGCCACGTCGTGCAGATTGGTAGAGTTCTTGGGCAGGTCAAACTTCGGGGCTAATTCTTCTGCCTTCTTCATGTACTCTTCAAGTTTGGCTTCCCAGCCTTCATTCTTGTCAGTCTCTGGAGGCGGCAACCAAAGTCTAGTGGACGTCGCGTTCGGATCGTCGTCCTCAAGGTCCTCTCCTCTTGCCACATAGCCGGGAGGTTCGTCCTGTACCCATTTGGGACGCTTCTCGCGACGCGACTTTTCGGCCTCCAAAGCAGCCTGTGCCTCCTTGGACAACTTCGGTTCCTTCTTACCCGCCCTCTTAGTCTCGAGAGGTTTTTGGTACTGCACAGGCTGGCCAGGCCAGGCAAGCACGGTAGCCTGGTGCTTCGGACCAATGCGAGTGCTGGCGCGCGGGTAAATGCGGTCATCGTAATCGAGGGCATCCTCGGGCTTGCAGTGCATCCCAAGATAGCGCCAAGGCCAGAGGCTGGCTTGATAGATTTGCTCTGCGGTGCCGGTGCGATGAGGGTCGTCATTGTCGTCGGCGGGACTTGTCCGCTCGGTGTCGATTTGCATGTCATCGTCGTCGTCGTCGTACAGATCGTCGTCGTCTGCATCGCCAGCGGGATCCAGCAGGTTGGGCGTGTGCCGGGCCTCCAATTTCCGCTCCTGCGCGCGGCTGCACGCAGCACAGGACCAAGCGAAACCTCGAGAGGGCTTCTTCAACAGCGGTGGCCTGACACAGTTCATGTGGTATGTCTTCTTACAAACAGCACAGTCGACCGAGTCATTGCTGTTACCCTGTTAGCGACCCCAGCTCCCTCACTCCGACGGCGGCGTGGGTGGACCAACCTTGCACAGTAGCCGCTGCATCGCTTGCAGAGCTTCACCGCGCTAGTGAACTCTTTTCCGCGGCCCTGCTCCACAATAACGAATTTCCAGCGCTCATCCAACACTTTCTTCACCCTCTCGGGAACGTTGACGATGGTCGAAGTGGGAATGAGGTCGTAGTTTTTCTGGATGTATCTGTCGTACAGCTTTTCGTACCAAAAACAGTCCGAGGTCTTGCGATACTCGTCCATGTTGGGAATTTCGGCCTTGTGCAGGATTTGGCACTTGCCTCGCAGAGCCGTAAGAGGGCTGATGTCGGAATGCATTGTCGCAAACACGAGGCGAGTGTCGTTTACCTTTTTGCCAATGTCCTTAGGCCGGTAGAACCAATTGATGCGAAGTGCATCGACCGGCTTGGTGTTGTCATTCTGCGTGTGGAGAAACTCCATGATGCGCCCCAGGTAGTAAGGCTCGCCCGGGGGCTCACACACGAGATAGACGTTGTCTGTGATCCTGATCAGCATGCCATCCTTCCGAAGTTGAAATGGGCGCAAGGATGGATGTGTGGTTTGTTGGTGTCTTACCATTGGGTGCTAGTACGGTCCCGTCATCCGCCACTAGCTTTCCATCCTTGGGTTTCGCACTACAGTTCTCAAAACTGAGCATGTTCGTCTCTGCGTATGAGCTAGCGTAGGGACCCGACGCCGTTTTTCGCGATGCCCCCAAACCAGCGCCCGAAGACGACGTTGCTGCCGATGCTTGCGCCTGAGACGCTGCAGACGCGGCTTGCGAGGTGGCCTTGCGCTTTTTGGAGGGTTGGGTTGACGTCGATGAAGTGGATGTCTGCGTGGTTGGGGCTGGGTTTGCGGGCTGAACATCCTTGGTCCCGTTCTGTGAGGAGACGGACTTGGTGTCGTCGGATGTGAGAGCTTTGCGGGATGAGCCGTTGGAGCGCGCGCCCTCCTGGGCGGAGGCCGCTGACACGTTGCTGTGACGCGCCGATTTTTTGGACTCCTGATCCTTCTTCTCGGACACGTAGTCGTACATGTCGACGTCGATGTCCTTGTCCTCGGCGTAGTTGGGGCGCGAGGATCCAGTGCGGTTTCGTGAGCGCGTCCCGTAGGGGTTCGCGGCCTCTACGGCGGCGTCCTTGGCGGCCGGGTCTGGGCCGGACGAGGTGGACTTGGTCATGGGCGATGTGCTGCGCAGGGCGGCATCGAGCTCAGTCAGGTTTGATTTATGGGTGGCTCCCTTTGAGGTTGATGCGCCCGACGTCGAAGGCTGCGCGGAATCCGAGGCGTCTTGTGCAGATGGGGTGGCGCTGGCAGATTGGTCCTCCGAACTGCTGGTATTTTGGTTTTTCTGCGCCATGGTGCCGGTGGCTAGCTGCGCGATGGCAGAGTATGAGATGGAATATGTCGGGGCCCTTCCCGCGGACGGTGAGGTGCAAGAGGGCCGACAGGTCGAAGCTCGTCTCTGGAGGAACGACGGCAGAGGCTCCGATCCATATGACGACGGGTCGAAGGAGGATCCGGCGGCTAATGATGCAGCGAAATGGCCGATGACCAGGCGCGGCCCATGAGATGTCTGTCAATGGGCAGTAGGCTCGACCCGAGGGGGGCGAGAAATATATGGGTGCGGCCGTGTGTGGATGCCCTTGGGTCCGGCGGGCAGAAAGTGACGTTGAAGGGGGAAGGTTGCGCGTGGACGTGGGATATGGGAGTGGATATGGATGTGTGTGTGTGTGTGTGTATGTGTATGTGAGAGCGGATGAGTGAGTGAGTGGAAGAGCGGAAAAGGGAAGGGCGAGTATGAGTGAGGGAAGGTCGGCGCTGGGAAAGACGAAATGAGGGCTGAGAGTCGAGATAGTGGCCGCGCGACCAGGGAGAGGTGAAGCAGGCAAGACGGAGCCGGGTTGAAGGTGGTGAAGATGGGCAGGGAGGAAGTGATGTGGAAGATGGAAGGAAGAGAAGAAGACGGGTCCGGGTCCAGACAAGCGGAAGGCAAAATGGTAAGGGTAAGGTAGGCAAGGTACGGCACGGCAGGTAAGGCAGGCAGGTAGGTAATAGGTAAGTAAGGTAAGGTAGGTAAGGAAAGGACGTGGACGTGGACGTGGACGGGAAACGTCGAAGAAAGGTCGCGCGCTCCAGCCTACCAGCTCCGGTACCAGCTCCCAGCACCAAGACCCAAGACCAGGACCAGGACCAGCACCCGCACCGCTGCACGCCTGCACCGCTGCACATCTATCTGCACCAGGCCAGGCCCAGTCCCGTCCTGTCTGCCTCGACAGTCGCAGTCGGTATTTGCCTTTATTTGCCTTTGCCTTCCTGACCTCAGCGACCGCGACCTTGCCTTACTTTTTCAACTTGACTGCGACCCGGCCCTTCCTCTTCCTGTTGGTCTCGTTCTGCCCCTTTCTCTGCCCTGCCCTGCCCTGCCTGTCTGGCCTGCGGAATCTGGGTTGTCGTTCTCTGCTGCTGCACCGACTACCTACTCAGGTACTCCTACTGCGACCTGCTACTACCGCTGCCGCCCCGAACCGCATGGGATGGCAAGGCAAGGTACATATGGCAGGTAAAGTATGGGCCAAGTACCTACCTTACCTGGCGATGCGGTACGTACTTGTCTACCGATGGACCAATGCTAGGCTAAAGCAATCCCTCTCCAGTCCCGTTCTGGGCCAGCCAGAGAGGCGGCGGCGGCAGCAGCAGCAGCAAGAACAGCAGCAGACCCTCGCTCTCTCTCTCTTTTTTTTCTTTCTTTCTGCTGGATGGGGCTGCGTTGAAGGTATCGATCTGCTGAAGGCCGGGGGTGCGGTACTTGTGAGAGCGCACAAAGTTTGCCCTACGCTGGGGTACCGATACGTCTATACAACCTGCATGATACCTGGGCCCACCCTGTACCTCAGTACCCGCTCCCGCAGTTATCACTCTCGCACCAGCCCAAGGGCCCGTCGACCTCACACCTCACCCCAAGGTTGCCAACGCCGCAGAATCCAACCACACGCCCCCGTCCATCTCACCTCTCGTCCCCTTCTATCAGATCGCCGCCATGCTCTCTTTGTGGGAGCGCGGTTTGGGCGGGGGGGGGGTTGCCCTGGCACATCCAACGCAGTCAATATTCAATTAGCTCCCCATCCTCTCCCCTCCGCCGACCGCATGTTTGCAATGTCGGCATGCCTCACAGGCTTCACCCTTCACCCTTCGCCTGGTCCGCCGACCGGCCTCAAAGGTTTACAACCTCTGCCTCTGCTGCCGAGCGATACGCGCCATGCGTGTGTGCGTGCGTGTGTGGATGATGCTCAAGACCTGCATGAGGCGACGTCTGTCGCTCTCGTCTCTGTCTGTCTGTGTCTGTCTCGCCGTGTCCCGCCCGCGCGCTCGCCTGGGAAGCCAAGTATTGACGTACCTTGGCTGGGCACTCGGTGCATCCCCTACCTGGCTTTCATCGGACATCAGACGCCTTGCCCCGACCACATCTCTTGCCATTGCCATTGCCGTCCGGCATCCCAACCTCTGCGAACAAATGCGACTGTCGCCTGTGGGTGGTCTGGTCCTGCCAGCGTGCGGTGGCCCTCAGGGCGCAGAGCCAACAGGTTCAATTAACTTCACTCACGACGAAAAAACTAGGTTGACGACGTTGACGTTCAAACAGCCGGCCGGCCGGGGCTGGCTGGCTTGTTGGACTGGGACTGGGACGGGGGTCGGGGGTCTGCCTACGATGGCATGTACCTGGTCCAGTACCTTTTCGCACTACATGCTACATTACCGTGCCTACCAACCCAATACCTGCTGCGCACTCGCAGTACATGCGTGCCTCCTGTTAGTATAGCTGTAATAGCAGACTCGCGGCAGAGCATCAGGCAAGTTCGGTATGGGATGTCAACGCGAGGAAGGAGGGAGTGCCTTCCGTGCGATGGATGGTTCGCTCTTTCCAGGTTCCCACGCAGTTCTTGCTGCCACGTCCTTCCCATCCCTACCTACCTACCTACCTTACAGTGTACCTCCACCCGTCGACGTCCTCTTCCCCCATCTCGCCGCGCTCGTTTTCCCTTGCAGTTTTGACGTCGGGCTCCGCCTTCCCTGCCCTACCGACTGCGAACTTGGGGTGTTTGATGCGGTACCTTCGTACAAGTAGCCTTGAGGCATGTCTCCTCATGTACTGGCTCCATCGATCTTGTGGCGTGGAACTTTGGCTACCGACTAATGTACTGACCTTCTACGTTGTCCTTCCTCCTCTCAGGTGTTCCCCTCTCGATACATACATAATTGTCCGCTGGTGTTCCGCAGAGTGCTTCAGATGCATCCTTACTGGGCCGTGATTTGCCTGGCGGCGGGATATATGTACCCCAACTAACCTCCTCCTAGGTACGGATACGCACCCGACATGCCTCCATCAGGTCGAAGAACCTTACTCATCTTGGGTCTAAGCAGAGGGCGGAAACACTAAATATGGGCAATCAGCCAACCGTGCCTCGCTCCGACTCGACTCGACTCGGCCACCGGCGTTGGTATTGCGGCGGTCGCTGTGGTGGTGCTTGGTGGTGGTGCAGGTTGCTGGTTGCTGGTTGCTGGTGCTGGTGCTGCTGTCGCCGCTGGCTGTGTCCGGCCACTCGCCCACTTCTTCCTTCGATTCCCTTCCTTGGTTCGTTGCACCCCGGCTTGTCCAACCCTGTGGAAACGAAGGGCTCCCTACCGCGTAGGGATGTGCCCACGAGATGTCGTCCGCACCCCCGTCATCACCCATGTGTGTCGGTTCCATTTCCATCCCACCTTCTGGGATGCCCGGTGGCCCTTGGCCGCCCACCCCAATATCAACAGCACTCGCTGATGCTGCCGCCGGAGCTACGTCCTTTGCCTGCCCCAACGCTGCTTGCTCGTGGCTTGGGCTGTTTGCTTGCGCAGCTGCACGCTGGCCACACCGATCGCTCAAAGGACTCTCTTCTCCGGGACTTTGCTGACGTTTGACTGGCTGGCCACGTCGGCCTTGTGACTCGATTATCTGCCCAAGGCATCGGAGATGGGAGATGGGAGGTACCTTGGCGTGTGTGCCTCAATGCACGTCTACGCAGTACCTACCTTGTCTGGTCGATGGGCGATGCCACTCAGCTTCATCTGGTTGGTTTTTCCCACTTCTTAACTGCGCTGGCATGACTTCGGATAATAGGCACGTCTGGAATGATCTGCCATCCCCTACCACTATTTCTTACACTCACGCGTGTGGTCATATACACACAAGCCCTGCCAACGTTTATATGCACGACATGGGGGAGACCAATTCCGGAGGATATCACTGAACCGCTCCCAATGCCCAGTCGGTATCGAGTACCTTGCCCTTTTTTCCCCTTCCCTTTTTGCCCCCCCTCGTCCGCCCCCTCTCTCCTCTCAATCTGAACATCACCTCTTGGCGGAGTATCCCACCTCGCACCCATTTTCCTGGCCGTTTGACAATCGCGGAGCGCTGCGCAGAGTCATGCTAGGCTATTTTGGCTCCTTAGGTAGGGTGTATGCGCAATTTGCAGTCTGTGCCCGTTGTTGTTTACGACGTCGCGGCCGCTTTTATTTTCCCAGAGGCGATGGCATCCAGCAAAGGAGCAAGTGGCCTATGCAACACAAATAACGGGATGGGTGTCCATTGTGCCAGATGTCAGATCAGGCTGTGGGGGCTTTCGATTCTTTTGTTGCCGGCTTCCAGCTTGTGCGATCAGGCGAGATGCTCTCGCTGGGCGGCACTTCTGCTGCCGCGATGAGGGGCGCTGTCAAGCAACTTATTACATGGCAGTAACATGAGATGCCTGCGACTAATTGCCTTGCCTCACGCACTATCCGTTGCGTCCATGATGGGGCTCGCAGTCTGCCGTACTTCGTACTTGTAGCAGTCAGATGCCGACCGTTGCCCGTCCAGCTGTTCCGAGGCAAGGCGCACACCAACCCCGTGCATCGTACCTCGACAAGTACAGATGAGATCGAAGCGCCCTCCCTCACTCCCGCTCCCGCTAGCCCAGGATTTATTTCCAAGCGAATGCAATATCCTCTTGACGTTTCTGACGACCGTCCGGTTTGAAGACACATCAGCGCAAACAATACTACCGTGTGTTTCAAAGTTCAAACCACATACCAACCCTACCGAGTACATCCCCGGTACTGAGCATGCTGAGGGATGTGTGGGAGAGGTACGGAGATACATGGACATCGGTGTGGAGCCGCAAGGGACGCTGCCAGACGGCCGAACCGGTACGTACCTCTCTGCTACCTCGTCGCCCTCCTTGCCATGACAGAGGCACCGCAGCACCACATCACCACGCACAACTCGACCCTACCCTGAGGTTTGGCGACTCCTGCAAAGCAGGTTTGCCTGGAGCTTGGATCTGGCCTTATTTCCCCCGGCTTTCATCGTCTGCTACCTTGATCTGGGAGCATGCGAACGTCGTCGTGTGATGACATCGCCCATCGGCGCTCGTCAGCGCAACGCGGGCCACTCTCGCGCCGCAAAACATCGGCGGTAGCGACCGCATCGCGCGAAATAGATGGGGCCGTGGCTCGGCGAGCACGACTAATGAAGTGAAGGGCAACGCGCATTTGGCAAGCAGCGGCCGCGCGCCAACAGCCAGTCTGCCTACCCTACTACCCCAAACTGTCAACCCCCAAAGACCATCCAGCCCTACTTGACCTTGTTTACGGATTGCGGATACGGGTGCGTTACCCCAATTCTTTCGCCATCGGCTTCCTTCTCCAGCGATTCGGGTGGGGAAAAGATCCCATTTGTTGAGTCGTGTAGCACTGCCCACGATGTACAATCTCCGCCTCAGCTACCTATTTTGGCCGGGACACCATTAACGACACCTGCTCACCCGCCATTTATCTAGCGTCTGGCCAGCAGCCATGGTGCGCAATTTATCAATGTCTTGCCCAAGGAAAGGGGTGGCTTAGAAAACGAGAAGAAAGGAAGCAATCCGCAGCGGCGCGCCGTTAGACATCACCCCGGAAAGCGGAAAACGTGCCACAGGACCGTCCACCGTGATGAAAAGTGCACAATCACTGGGTACGCAGGCAGTAGCGCCCGCTGGTTTGGCTGTAGCAGAGATGGGGGACGTCAGAAAAGACAGATGAGGTTGACCGCATTTGTCGGTTGATCCGGCACAAGCGAGAGAAAAAAAGGGCTCCTCATGCCGCATCGCATGGTGCAAGGGGCCGACCGCTAGCCAGCGACAAGCGCCTTCCCGGGCCCGGGCCCATTTCCCATCGCCCTCCAATCCACCGGCCACGAAATCATGCATTGTGTGTTGAACCCCAACCCGTTTCATCGGGGGAGGACGATTTGAGAGAGCGAGCGAGCGGCGGTAGTTTAGGGTATGTGTGTCGACGTCGAAAAATTCAAATGTCGAACCCCAGGACAGAAATCCCTCCCCTTCGGACCAGTATTCGGACCCTGCGCCGAATCGCCAACGCCGTGGCTAGAAGAGTCAATATCTCTCTGTCTCGACACTACGCCCAGATCTATGATGGGGCGCGGATGTCAAGGCGACATGTTTCAGGAGGGATGGTCGCTGTGCAGAGACGCGAATGTCGTCTGGACGAGTTCTGACATTTAACAGCAGAGGAGAACGATAGACGGAGAGAGGGATGTGACGACGACTTTGTACGGCGACGTAATAGGCTTGGGTGAGGGGCCAGCCATGCCTCAACCACCATCAGCCACCGATGGGAAAGGTTGTTCGGCAGCTGTTTGACGACCTATGTTGCCACTTTGGCATACATACCGTCACTTGACACGGGTCCCGGGTGTCAGGTCGAATTAGCTGGCGGTGGTGTCGGTCGGCGACCGAAACATCCATCGATCTCTCTCTGTCCATGTCATCGACATGCGGGAATTGGGTGGTGGTCACTTGGTGGCAGACCATGACAGGCTAGCGAGGTGCGTTAACGAATGGATGGGGGGCCAGATGATGATCCCTGTCCGGGGACAGGGTCTGGCACCTCACCTCGGCCTGGGGGGACCGCACCGGTGCGTACCTACGGGAGGGTTGCTGCTGGCTCTTGGACCTGGATCATCCTTCGTCCGCGCGAGTTGGCTGCGGCGCCGTTCGGGTTCCTGATGTATGGTTGGGGCTGGCTGCTGGTCTGGTGCTGCAGCTGCACACAAAGAACAGGACCCTGCGACCCCCTGTCCCAGCCCGGTATCCCATCCTATCCTATGCTGTCGTGGTGTTTTTTTGTCCTCTCTTCTCCCGCTCTTCGTCCACCTCCGTTTTTCCTGTTTGGCCCGGCCTTGGTCCTGTCCTGTGTCCTGTGTCCTGTGTCGCCCGTGGCTCACTCACCCAGGGCTCGGCTTCTTCCATTACCCATTCCCGTCCGGTCTTCCTCTCCTCTTACAGCTCAGACAAGCCCCCCAGCGCCGGGCGGGCCCATCCCTTTTCCCCTTCCCCTTCCCAGCCCCGAAAATCCAACGTGTGGCAGAAGTCCATCGGGCCCAGCCTAGTCCGACTCCAACCCAATCGGCCCCGATCCCAAAAGTCTTGCAACAACAGTGTCAGTGCCACGTCTGGTCCGTGGAGCAGACAGCCACGCGAGCCACGCGCGGACCCCACCAGACTGTGTGTGAAGTTGTGGCTCGGTCAGGAGTGGGGTCGGATCTGGGTCAGTGAAGAGTACGTACCGCCACCGCGCCGCGTCCCGGCCAACCCGGCCGAGTTCCTGTGTCCACCGTCCAGTCAGGAGGCCCAGCCCAGTCGCAGCGTTTCCATTTCCATTTTCGGAGCACTTTGGGCGGTACGTACCGCCATTGCTGATGTAATACCGCCTCTTGCCCACATGATTTCGCGTGACCCCAGTCCGGCGGGTCATCCTTGCTGCTGCCTTCCACACGTCCTGCAAAACGCGCTTGCCCGTTTCTATCAACAAGTAGTATTGCATCACAGACAGAACGCTAGCTGCCTGTCAAGATTGCCCAATTGCACGACGTCCAAATCTCCATTGCACCTCCAACTACTTGCAAAGCTCGCACCCATAATCAATGGAGTGTTTTTTGCCGATAGTTCATCTTTTGCTTCGCCATGGCCTCCAATGACGGCATTTGGCACAAGACCTCTGTGCAGTCCGCCAAGGAGCAGGGTCACACTTATTCCACAGTCACCACAGTCACCACAGTTGCTGGACAGAAGCGTCCTCGCCCCGAGACTGCACATCCCGCGGCGCCAAGACCGACAACGCTTCTAAGCCATCCGGCACATGTGCACCGATCATCGAGTTTGCCTCCTGGGCCTACAAGGCTCACGGCAAGCCCCATAACCTCCTTGGACGCGGTTGTCCATCAGGGTCCCTCTGAATATACCCAACGAAGAGATGTGCAGGCGACGCCGGCCTCGTCTTCAGATCCCTTGCTTGCTCTAGCTCACCCCTTTTACGGCCTTCCTCGGCCGCTGATCCGAAACTTGTATGGCCTTGGCATTAAGATCATGTATCCGTGGCAGAAAGCATGTCTAAGAGGGCCAGGGCTTCTCTCTGGCGAGAGAAATCTCGTATACAGCGCTCCTACTGGAGGCGGAAAGTCACTTGTGGCCGATGGCGAGTTTCGCCTCTCGTAAATACCGCCGAGGACGCCATGCTAACCTTATGATAGTGCTGATGCTGAAAAGAGTCCTCGAAGAAAAGAATGCCAAAGCCCTCCTCGTGTTACCCTACGTGGCTCTCGTTCAAGAGAAAGTCCGTTGGCTACGGAGTATTGTGCAAGACGTGCCAAAACCCAAAGACGAAATCGACGATGAGAAACGTACCTGGAGGCGGCGTGCCGACGAAGATTCCGTCAGGGTCATCGGCTTCTTTGGAGGAAGCAAGATCAAGCCTACTTGGGCCGATTTTGATATTGGGGTTTGCACGATGGAAAAGGTATAATGACACGCAGAAACATAGCCTAGGCCTGGCTAACCGTGGTTACGACAGGCCAATGCGCTTGTAAACACTGCGATCGATGACTGCTCCATCAAGCATTTGAAAGCTGTCGTCTTGGATGAACTCCACATGATTGACGACGACCATCGTGGATACCTTATGGAGTTATTGGGGACCAAACTGCTCACTTTGCCTCAACCCGTGCAGATCATCGGCATGAGCGCTACCATGTCTGTGAGTGTAAAGCTGCAAGACAAGTTGTCGGAAGCTATTCGTCTGACACTTGTAGAACATCAACCTCCTGGCCACTTGGCTCGGAGCTCACTCGTACGAAACGCGCTATCGACCAGTGCCTATCGAGGAGCATCTCGTATACGAGGGTGAGGTCTACCCAGCTGCAACGACAAGTGAGCTGCTCCGGACGGCCAGTGAGTTAAAAATGGGAACGCAGCCAACACAACAGAGCCCCAAGGCCGTCAGACGGGTCGAAATATCGAGCCACAAAGAGTTCAAAGACCCTGTGCTGAACGCGGTCCTCGCTCTCGCCAGCGAGACTGCTAAAGCAGGTTACGGCGCCCTTGTATTTGCCAGCAGCCGTTTCGGTTGCGAATCAGATGCTCGCTGGATCGCTAGAGTTATGCCCTCCCAAGACGAGCTTGATCCCACGATGGTAGAGAAGCGAATTGACCTGCTCGCCGAACTGCGCAGTTTTGGAACGGGACTAGATCCGGTACTCGAAGAAACTTTGCCGATGGGAGTAGCATTTCACCGTAAGTCTGTCCACAACACGTCTCGGTTATCTGGCTAACTTGACTAGATGTTGGTCTTTGACGATACCGCAATATCGAGTTAGTTGCTAACCAGTCTAGGCCGGGCTAACAATCGAGGAACGCGATCTTATCGCCAACGCTTATGATGCTGGAGTCATCAAAGTATGCGTAGCTACTTGCAGTCTTGCAGCTGGCATCAATTTGTAAGCACCGCCTCAGAAACGACGGCCCTGGTGGCTAATAAGTGGCAGACCCGCGCGGAGAGTCATCCTTCATAATGCCCGTATGGGGCGAGACTTTGTTGGGCCCTCTATGCTCCGACAAATGCGTGGGCGGGCCGGGCGCAAGGGCAAGGATGAAGTTGGCGAAACGTACTTGTGCTGTCGCAAAGATGACCTGGAGCAGGTTATTGAACTGATGCACGCCGAAATGCCACAGATCACGAGCGGCTTGACAACAGACAAGCAGCGCATTCAGAGGTAAGCAGACCATGGCCAGAACGTCAAATCTCGGATAGTATTGACTGCGTCCAGAGCATTGTTGGAGGTCATCGCGATCCGGCTCGCAACGAGTAGAGATGCACTCGACGACTACATCTGCAAAACGCTGCTGGCACATTCTGGTCCCCCCGACTCACTGCAAGATTGCGTCGAAACGAGTCTCAAGAACCTTCAGTCGATGGAGTTCATAGCAGCGGATATGTGTGGCAACTACCAGCCTACGAAGCTGGGCAGGGCCATCGTAGCCTCTGCATTGGACCCTGATGACGGCGTGTTTATCCATAAGGAGCTAGAAAGGGCACTCCAAGCGTTCGTCATGGACGGCGAAATGCACATACTCTACACTTTTACGCCCGTTCAGGAGTTTGGAACAAATATTAACTGGCAGGTCTTCCGCAATGAGATGGAAAATCTCGACGACAGCGGTCACCGCGTTCTCGGGTTCCTCGGGCTTAAGCGCGCAGTAATCAACCGACTGTAAGCCTAGTTGCCTCTTCTTCCGATGTCGCTAACCGTCTTCAGGGCGCAAGGTGGTACACTGAAAGAGACGACTGCCGAGGAGAAGGAGATCGTCCGTGTACACCGCCGGTTTTACATGGCCCTCCAATTACGAGACTTGTGCAACGAGATGCCCATCCATGCCGTTGCGCGAAAGTACGATGTGCCTCGGGGCGCTGTCCAGACCCTCTCGCAAACCTGCCACGGGTTTGCAGCTGGTATGATCAAGTTCTGTGAGCATATGGACTGGGGGTAAGTCGAGGGCCGCTCTGCATGGCCCATTGGATCACTAATCGTATGCTGTAGCGTCATGGCTGCCGCGCTGGACCATTTTTCGGATCGGTTGAGAGCGGGTGCAAAGGCAGACTTGCTGGCATTGGCACAGATTACCTTCGTAAAGAGCCGGACTGCGTGAGTTACGCGACCGAGAACATGTCGGAAATGTGTCTAACTTTGTGGAACAGGAGGGTTTTCTGGGAAAACGGCTTCCGCAGCGTCGCAGCTGTTGCGAACGCAGATCCCAAAGAGCTCCTACCTATTCTCATGCAGGCAAGTAAAATGTCGACTCGTCGGTGGAAGTTTGGCTCATGATTAGACAGGCCCAACCGAGCAAACTGCGCATCAAGGGACAGGAGAACTTCAAGTACGAAGAGAAGTTGATCGCTAAGGCGCAGGTCATCTCGAACTCGGCCAACCGACTGTGGCGTAAGTATAGACGCGGATGATGTTGGGAGACGTCTGGCTCGCATGCACAGCAGCTAACGACGCGGACAGAAATCCAGATGCAACAGGAGATTTATGAGGAGGAGTGAGCAGGCCGACAGAGGGACCGGAATACATCGGCGGCGGTTGGAGGGGCCGACCCATGGCTGCAGAGTCGCCGTTGCGAAGTGTGGTGCATCGTACCCGGGCAGTTGGTGGTGGTGCTCATAGGCCATTCCCACCACTTCCCGCAGATGGGCATGCAAGCCGCCGCACACCCGTCAATAATTGGTGATGAGACGCCCAACTTGCATTGCATCGGACGGCAGCCCCTCCCACCGCCTTTGCAGGCCGGATTGACGCGACTGACAGCGTGTGATGGAGTTCCGCTCCCACCGCCACTTTGGGCTCCTGTAGCCTCTCAGTGGCCTGACTAGCCGCGGTTTGGAACAAAGCCGTGGACCGACAGCCACCAACACAAAACGAAGGGTGCCAACGGCGCAAGACATGGGAAAAGCAACACAGGCTCGTCACATGGGCACCTGCGGTGTGGTGCAGCGATTGCGTTTGCGTGCGTCCCGTTCCGGAGCTGCGCAGGGCCAGGCAGGCGGATACAGGCATGGAACGCAGACCGAGGTGGGTGGCATTCCCGAGAAAGTCGCTAGCGAAGGCGGCAGCCAAAAGCTGCGACTGAAGGGGGAATGGTGGCCCGGCATGGAGTTCTGGGTGACACCTGGCATGCGCTCGATTCTTCCATGCGACAACAGAACGGTTCATGCAGCAGTTACACAGCAGACACAGCAGACACAGCAGACACAGCAGACACAGCAGACACAGCAGACACAGCAGGCACAGCAGGCACAACAGGGAAGCGAAGCGGGAAAAGAAAAATTGGCCCTGTCCCAAATTGGACTTGTCCGGCGGGCTCCAGCCTAAGTGACCTAGATGCGCCTCGCCAGAGTTGGCGGTCGTGAGGCTGCTGGGCGCGGCCAACAAAGGTCTGACAGCCACCGCCCACCGAGCTACCCACCCTCATCCGTCCTGTTCGACTTGTGCATATTGCTATGGGTGTGGCTGCCTGACCTCGGTCTCGCGCGCAAGTCAAGCCTATATGAAGCCCGTCATTTCTCTCTCGGGGTTGTGTCCTCCAGGTTACGTCGTAGTCGTGTCTCTCAAGGACGAGTCCTCGCCATATATCTCGGACCTGCTCTGTCTGTCTTCCTCGGTTCGTTTATCCCGCTAGCTGACGGCGGCTCGTAAAGCAGCTAGGTACGCCAATCACGCTACAGGAGCCGACCAATAGATTCACGCGCGCATTTCTCTTCAGCATGTCTGCCTCCGGTCGCAGTCGAAATGGAGGGAGAAGCAGTGCCGGCGCGGATAACGCTGCGCGGACTTTGGGCGAAGTGATGAGAACAGCGCCGAGCGACTCCCCGGACATCGTTGTCATCGATGAAGCATACGATGAAAAGAAACGAAAGGATGAGCCAAGCCTACGTGAGGACCTGTGGTTGACATCCGCAGATGGCCGGTACAATTCGACCATTGTTCCTCTTCGTGTCGGGCGAGCGCCGAATCAAGAGACCTTCCAAGTACACAGAGACATCCTGGTGACGACAGAATACTTCCGGAAAGCGCTATGCGGAGATTTTAGAGAAGCCGAGGCGCAGTCGATGGATTTTCCGGAGGAGGACCCGGCCATCTTCCATTTTCTCGTGGCCTTCCTTTACCAGCGAAGCTTCGTGCCCATCAGGCCCGCCGCTTCAGCACTAGGCCTCGACGAGTCGGAACGGGGCAAGGCGCAGGAAACCGGCCATCTGAGCGAGTCCGAGTCGGAGATCTCGTCCTCGGAGGCCAGCGACGCGAGCGCCAGGAGCAGAATGCGAGCGCAGCGTCGGCAGCGGCGGCGAGAGCGGCACTGGGAGCGCCTGAACCGCAAGCATCCCGGCGCACACCGCCCAGATTGCAGATGTCCGCGCTGCACCACCACGACCGGGCCGCCATGCTGGAACTGTGGCGTCGGTCGCGCGAGGCCGCTGCCCGGCGGCCACATGCCGCACATCATCCCCATGCCCCCTCCTCCCCCTCCTCCCCTAAGGCCGCTCCCAGGCGGTTTACCACCGCACCATCACCGCCGGCGACGTAGTCGGCACCAGATCCTCACGCCGCCCGGATCGACTCCCTCGATCGGCGGCATCGGCACCTCGGCCTCTTCCTCTTCGGGCATCGACCACTACAACGACGAAGATGACAGCATGATGGACGGCGATCGCATCCGCGGCGAAGACATGCGGACGTGGCTCCTCACCTACGAGCTCAGCCTGGACGTATACCTGCTGGCACAGAAGTTCCTGATGGACGACTTCAAAGCCGCCGTCCTGCGACACTGTGTCGACATGCTCGAGTCGGCGGGCTCGGATGCCGCGCAGTCGCTGGTCTTGCGGCTCTGCGCGAAGCTGTACGCCGGCGTGCCTGAGTCGGACCCGCTGCTGCGTATGGTCTTCGCGCGTGTCGGCTTCCTGCAGCCGTTGCTGTGGCAGCGGGCGCCGCGGCACACATCCGACTTCCTGGTCGGCAATCCAGAGGTCGCGGCGCTGGTTCTGCGCGAAACAGCGCTCCGGCGCGAGGAGGATCTCGGCGGCAGGGCGCTGCCGTCGATGGAGCGCGCGGCGGCAGGGGCGCACCATCATGCTGCTGGTCCTGGCATGCCCGTCTGGCCGCCGGTCGGGGGGCCGCTGGGGCACCATCACATGCGGCCGCCTCCGCCGCCGCCGCCGCAGCCTCACTGGCACGGTGGCCCCGGAGGAGCGTGGTGAAGAGAGAGCAGCAGCATCTCAGTGTGATGTGTCATTGACGTTTGTTCAAAAGAGACAGAGGCACGTGGCGAGGGTGACATGGAGAACAGAGAATCCAGTCGCCCATTCCCATTATTCTGTGAATATTCTGGCGGTACTTCTAGTTCACTTGGATTGGCGTTGTCGGACTGACAAAATGTACTGCGTGGTGTGGTGACATGGATCGTGCCGTGGTCGAGGCGAAACTCTGTTTGATGGAGACCCCCAACATCCCGTTCACAGCGTTTGCGGGTTGTTGTTGATTATTTGTTCCATGGGCCGGCCATTGGAGAGTCTGTGTTTATTAGTGAGGCGTGAAATTAACCCATTATTTTTTCAAAGCATGAAAAGGATAACGAAACAAGTTGTACGCGTGTGTGTGTGCCATCGTATCGAAGGCCTAGCCAGTCCGTTCATCCGATCGAGCGAGGAACAAGAAAGCATGCAGGTCCCCTTGCCCCTCGCGCATGTGATGTATCGAGGTGGTATTTACCGATCCCAGAACGGCACGACTCGTGCCCAGGCAAAGGGGACAGGGGTATTCCCCAAGCAGAAAGAATTCCAGCGAAGGGAAGGGCAGCAGCTTCTACTTCGGCGTACTTGTATATTTCTAGTGTCAAATTTTACCGTGGCATCCGCGGGATGGCTTAGATTGGGCCAAGTCACGGAGGACGGCACACATAAGCAGAGATCTTCGGGTGCGATTCCCTTGAACAGCGACCTTACACTACACACCACACACAGACATACACACTCTCTCACATATACTCCATCTTCTTGTGAGTCGGTGTGTCTTGTGTGTGTGAGCGTGACCCGACCAGGAGAAAAACATGGATGCGGAGAAATTTGGCAGTAATCATGGCCTTTCGGTACATGATTGAGGAGAATCACCGAGAACTGCCAACTGTCCGCTTCCCTTTCCCCCCGGGTCCCCGCAAGTTTTCGATTTCTGGGGTTAGAGCTCCGAGCAGGGCCCTTGTCTGGTCGTCGACCCCACCCTACCCCACAGCCAAACTAATGACAGCTCTGTCTACCACTCTTTCCTGCGCCGGGGATAACGACGAGCAGGGTATGAGCTGCGGGCCAGGAGGTCTCTTTTTTCGTTTTTACCTTGCTCTGGGTGATGATGAATAGGCTAGATCGAATTGGCCTGGCAAATTAATTACCCGCGAGGGGGCTGGCCTCGCTTGCTGTTGGAGCGGCGGCGACGTCGCAACACTATATATACCCGCATAGCCAGGGATCCGGCCGAGAGAGGAGAGGAGCAGCCATGGCTCTGACGATCACAGGTCCTCTCTGACCTTTTAACTTTTGGAAGAGAGAGAGAGAGAGAGAGAGTGTGTGTGTGTGTGTGTGTGTGTGTTCCGACCTGCCGCCCGCGATGCCGTCAACCATCACCACCGCCGCGGCGGTGCTCGCCGCCCTCGCGGCCTGCGGCGCGACCTCCGTCCTGCCGCAGCAAGCACGGCAGACCCAGACGCACCTCCTCGCGGACCTCGACTACGGGAGCTTCCAGGGCGCCTACTCGGAGCAGTACAACATCTCGTATTGGCAGAAGATCCCCTACGCGGCGCCGCCCGTGGGCGAGAACCGCTTCCGCGGACCACAGCCCCCAGCGCCCGTCGAGGGCGTGTACGACTCGAGCCAGTCGTTCGATATGTGCCCACAGCGGACGGTGAGTCGTTGCTGTTTACGATTGGGACTCGGGAAGGACCTGGTAGACTAACACGGCGGTGCGTGGTTATAGGTCAACGGCTCCGAGGACTGCCTTTACCTTGGCCTTTACTCGCGTCCGTGGACGAAGGGCCAGCCCCTGAAGCCCGTCGTCGTCACTTTCTATGGTAAGACGAAAGATGGAAACCGCTTTTGTGTCTTCGCACTGACGTTTTGGAGGCGGCGGCTTTATCCAGGGCTCGGCCTACTTCACCATCCCGCCCTCCGCGTACCCGATCCTCAACGTCTCGTCCTCTTCCGACATGATGTTCATATACCCCAACTACAGAACCAACGCCTTCGGTCTGCTTCCGGGCAAGGAGGTCGCCGCAGACCCCAGCTCCGACCTGAACGCGGGCCTGCTGGACCAGGAGGCCGTGCTGCGATGGACGCGGAAGCACGTGGCGGAGTTTGGCGGCGACCCGGAGGATGTGACGATCTGGGGCCAGTCGGCGGGCGGCGGCAGCGTGCTGGCACAGGCGCTCGGGCGCGGCGGCGAGAACCGTGGCCAGCTGTTCCGCAGGGCGATGGCGAGCAGCCCCTTTTGGCCAAAGACGTACGCCGGCGACGGGGCCGAGGCGCAGGCGCTCTACGACGAGCTCGCGGAGCGCGCCGGGTGCGCCGGCCCGGATAGCCTGGCGTGTCTGAAGCGCGCTGACGTGCAGACCATCCGCGGCGCGAGTCTCCCCATCGCGAGCTCGCACCAGTACAACACTTCGACCTTCACGTGGGCGCCCGTCATTGACGGTGAGTTCCTGCGCGAGCCGCTGTCGGCGGCGACGGCGGCGGGGAGGGTCAACATGGACCGCGCGTTCGCGATGCACAACACGCATGAGGGCGAGAACTTTATCCCGCCCGGGTTCCAAGGTGCGGAGAGCTCCGGGTCGCCGCCGTTCAACTCGAGCGAGGCGTCGTTTGACCAGTGGCTGAGGGGGTTCCTTCCCGGGCTCGGTGAGTGCGAGATCGAGTCCGTGAAGAAGCTGTATCCGGCGGCCGGCAGCACGGAGACGATATCGTACAACACCACCTATGTCAGGGCGGGTCTCATCTACCGGGACGTGGTCTTGTCGTGTCCCGCGTACTGGTTCGTCGGCTCTGCGCCGGAAGCGGGGTGGCTGGGCGAGTACTCGCTCAACCCCTCCAAGCACGCCAGTGATACCGTCTGGGTATGTCAACCAATTCGTGGGAATAGGGGCTAGCAGCTGACAGCAGACAGTGGAATCAAGTCAACGCGGTGCAAAAGACGGACCCAACTCGTTACCAGGGATACGCAGGTAAGTATTTCTAGCAAACGGCCCATTCGAAACTAGTTCTGATAAACGCCTTTAGGTGCTTTTGCATCTTTCTTCCAAACAGGCGATCCCAACGCCCTCAAGCTCTCGCCGTCGACGGAGGCCGGCGTGCCTCCCCTCAAGGACAACAAGGAATGGACGATTGTGGATGCAGGTTTCGAGACAGCCCAGTTGGAGCACCTGGAGAAGAGATGCGGATTTTGGAAAAATACAGCAGCAAAGATACCCATTTGAGGTGATTGAATACGGTGTAATGGTTCGAGGGTAGACTAGTCAATGGGGTTGTCTCTCAGCTTGAAGAGCTCCCTCATCACGTCCTCCGTCTTGGCACGCAGGGCCGAGTGGTACAGCTGGTTCGTCTCGTACACCTTGCAGCCCTTGACTAGAGCGGTCGTGTCCCTGGCAAAGTGGTAGTCGACGTACATGTCGTCAATGTAGCCCGCGGCATAAACAGGCACCATGTTCTTCTGGAGCTGCTCCTGGTCGTACAGTTCCGGCCATTGGTCGAACTTGGCGAGGATCTCGGCAACCTCGCGTAGCTCGATCAGCTCGGGATACGTCTCGAAGTGCAGCGGGAAGATCATCTCGCCCGAGAAATAGAGCGGGGGAGCCGTGAACTCCGAGATAGCAGGCTCCTTTTCCAGCCAAGAGAATCGCTCCAGGGACTTGCCCATTCTGTAAGCCGCCCAGTTGGAAGCCACTCCGGGCTTCTCACAGTAGATGGCCTCGTGCAGAATGGCGTAGATGATGTTGCTGTCAAACGAAGTGGCTTGCTCAATGTTTGTGAGGGACGAGCGCGTGAAGAAGCCGAACTGGTCGAGGTCCGTCTTCAACTTGAGGATGGTGGTATGCACAGAATCAAGCCCTCCGTGTGCGCCAAAAGCCAAGCCGAGGGTGAGAAGTCTCGGAATCGTGAGGAAGCCACCACCAGGGAGAGGAATCTTGCTCTTCTCCTGGATAAAGCGGGCGACCTGATGAACGGCATTAATGTCCTCGGGGTACTTCTCATAGTAGGCTTGGTTTCTCTCCGCGACCTTCTTAAAGGTTGCCTCGTAGACCTGCTCAGGCTTCTTGCCAACAGGCGCAAGACCGCCGGTAAGAAAGACTTCCCGCAGGCCTTGAGGGAACTTGGAGAGGTAAGTGAGAGAGACGAAGCCGCCGAAGGACTGGCCAAATAGGGACCATTTCCTCCTCTCCTCCGGAAAGTCCTGGGTGAGGTACGCCCTCACAGCCTCCAAGTCGTTGACAATGTTGTCTTGGCGCAGCAGCTTGAGATGATCGGCCTGTTTCTGGGCATCGCCTTGGAGGGCCAGGGTGGCTGCCGAGACGGGTGAACTGAGACCAACCCCTCGGTAATCGAGGAACAGGACTTGGTAGCCTCGTTCAAGGGCAGTCCGGGTGATCGGGCTGTCTTGGGGCTCCGGGTTGCCAAATCCGGGACCGCCCTGCAAGAAAACCATCCATGGTTTTTGCTCAGCTCGCTTCCTCTCCGATTCGGTTGGGGGGACGATGGGTCTCTCGTGCTTGGTGACACTTCTGCCGAAGAGCTGAAGAACGCCCGCAGACTGGTTGTTGTAGTCTTTGGGCACTTCGAAGAAAAGCTCCGAGACAAGAAACTGTCCTGTGTGCTGGTTTAGAAACGGTCCTGTGCCATGGCTTGTAATGTAGAAGGACTGTCTCGGTGTTACCTGGAATCACATGAGACCTCTTGCTGAGCAGCTTCGCTGCGCTGATCATCTTGGAAGTCATGATGGCGACCGCGGGAACCGAGATCAATGGCCTAATGTCTTGGACTGAAGGCTAGGTGAGAGAACAAGGAATAGAACTGAGGGTTGGCTGGTCGATTGGTTGAAGAACCTCGGAACCCCGCGCAGGTGGTGGTGCAAGATAAGTAAGTGCTTTGAGACGTCACACCTTCTGAGTCGGGCAGTTGGAGTTTGCGCACAGTGTAATCAGAGAGAAACTGGCCGGATAGCACAGTTTGATGCACTGTAGTATACCTCACTTATTCATTTCGGACTTGACTCGCTGCCATTAGATTGCCTCTTTTTGCCCTTTTACTTAAAAGACGGGCTGTTATCTCTCTGTTTTCTTGAAAGATATTGGCTCATTTGCCCCTCGAGCTCTTACAGTGTGAATGACTCGCAAGGGTGACGATAACACGAGATGAGGGCTATCATGCTTCTTCTTGCAACTTTCACCGACTGGCTTCTTCTTCGATTTAGCGTAAAAGTGTCTTCCCGAGAGCTTAGTCTTAGGGAAAAGGAGACTCCGTGGCTTGTAGCTCTCCCCTGCACAAGCTTCTCAACCCTATTGTCTCTGGATCGGGCCGCCCTCGGGGAGGTGCTGCAGCAACTCGCCGGGACTACGTATCTAGAGCTTGATCCTGAACACCAAAACTGTTTTGATCCCAGCTCGTGTTCCTGCTAATTTAATGAGGGCGTGCAATACCTCCATGACGGATTACGCCCAGAAAGCAGTTCGCGGTTATCTACCTCAAGCGTTCGTGCACAACTGTCCAGGGTGTCTAGTGATGCATCAGGAACGGGCCCTTCGCCTAAGATGGGCGGGGACTGCGTGACCAACAGCAATTGAAGCCCTGTGACCATTAGTCTGCTCCAACTGGACCCTTCGTCGGTTGGTTTCATCACTTAGTAGTGATGCTATTGCTGGGTTCAGATCAGCCTGTGAACCACTGCCAACTGCAAAAATACTTAACAATCAGTAATACATTCCTTGCGGGAGAGCAAATTATTGAAGCCTCCGCAGACTCCATGTCAGATGTGGATCTGGGACGACGAGAGTCTGCAACTTACAACCAAGCAGGTAGTTGCAGGTCATGACAACCAACAGAGCCACCTCGCCGTGCGACCCTGCTGTTTCAGTTGGCGCACTTCCACTTTCTGGGAGGTAGCTGCTTGGCCGAGTCTTATTACGTAATCTCAGCGCCGATTGCGGATTATTGTGACCAATGACATCAACCCCCGCCAGCGATCCGAAAGGTGCTCGGCTCGGCAAAACCTGGGTCGGACTCCACGCGCGCCGAAACTCCAACACCTGGGGCCAGGCCTTTGGCGCAAGATGGGCAGAGAAAGTAAAGTCTCCCCATCAATCCAAACATCAAAAACATCGTCCCGCCCCTTCATGCCGCATCCCACATGTTCCGATCGCGAAGCTACCAGCAGTGGGATGAATTTCATACATCTCACCCAAACACTTGTTGATTCTTTCAACGCCCTCGCCGATGAAGTCCAGATCCTGACAGATCGGAAGACGATCCTGGAGCACAAGCTCAGGTTCGCCCACGAGCAGGTACGCCAACGGTTCGAAACGCATCCCTGGTTTGTCAGCGGGCCGCCTGGCTTGCGACACTCGCTACACCCCCTTCCTGCATGATGAACAACCTTAGCTCTAGATCAAGAGCTCCTGCATCCGGGAGCGAAGACCGATCACTTTTACCATTTCCTGACTGCAAACTCACGTCTCCTGCTTATCGTCCGGTCGGCCTCGGTGATAATTCTTGCTGACCGGCCCGCTACTCCAGTACCAGTACTTAGCCGATAAACATGCACCCGCTGTCCCCGAAATCTCAGAAGTCCTGGCTAAGCTCCAGCTGCCACCCGAACTCGCGAACCCGTCTCTAGTTGAAGAAACGAAAACAGTGCCCCTTCCGAAGCGCAGCAGGCTGGACACACGAAATCAAATCGCACTCATCATCCGGGACGGCCGGCGCGTTGCCCAGCAACTCTCGTCAATCGGCGAAACGAGCAAGACGAGCGACTCTAGCAGAGAGACGTCCTCACGCGAAAACGAGACCCGAACCTCCATGTCGACAGTGCTCGAGCAAGATTTTACCATCGAGGGGAAGAAGGGGCACCTAGCATGCCCCTTCTCCTCACAAAAAGCAGACGGCGCTGGCGGTGATGGCGACGAGGCGCAAGTCGCAGAGACCGGGTCGCAAGACCCGACGCCTCATCACTCTGCCGACCCCATCTGCGCCGCCATGTACGAAGAGTCTACGTCTCAACCGGCTCCCGGCGCCAACGGCTCACCTGCAAAATGCCCGATCCGCTACCTAGATCAACACTCACCCGAGGAGATTGCGCACTACGTCGAGACGCATAAACACGAGTTGCCTCGTAGCCACGAGGTCTGCGTGAGACGGTACCAGAAGAACGAGGTGCAAATCAAGAAGCTGGACGCGAAGTATGGTAACCTGGTCAACATGATCCAAGGGCTTAGCGCGCTCCACCAGCCCATGCTGCCAGCCTCGCAGCAGGAGCAGGAAGAGATCGATCGAGCTTCGAATGAGAGGGTTCACGACTGGGCAAAGGCCGTCACTGCTACGGCCACTGACGACGCCGAACAGACGCAACCGGCTCTCGTGGATGCGGAAGAGGCTCGGCAGAGCCATTTCGACCGCCCGCTTAAGGAGGTTCGGGTGGGAGAGTCACCCAGTCGTCCGTGGGGCATCTCCGTCCCTGTCTATGAGCCCAACGGCATGGACGACGAGGAACGCCCTCTGTCGCCGCCTCCTGCGCCGGTCTTCATGCCGACTGGCTCGGATGTCGAGGAGACGCCGGCGAAGGCCGGAAAATGCCCGTTCGATCATACAAAGATGGCGGCAATGAGCGCGGCTCGCGATGAACCCCGCCCCCATTCTCCACCTCCAGAGCCCATGTTCGTGCCTAACGGGGTGAGCGACAACGCATCGCCGCCCAAGACCGGAGGCAAATGCCCCTTCGACCACGCCAAACTGGCCGCCATGGGCTTCACCTCTCCAACTCCGAATACGGGCGAGCAGACTTTCGTCCATCCGGACCCATCCCCCGTTGAACTACCGTCGACGCCCGTCAAGCCGCAGCCATCTCATAGCGCTCCACCGCAACAGCCGGCGTTCATCAACCCGCCACTGGACGCGACTAAGCAGGTCGGCGCCAGCGGCGTTCCGCAGATGGTCTTTACCGGCCCGGTCTTCATCGGGTACCCTATCGAGCAAGCGATCCAGTTCATGCAGCATTTCCAGGGAAGGCAATAATGATGTTTCCGGCTCTTCCAACTTCGGTTTTTTTTTGTTTTCGCCCAAGTCTCCTTATAAAGTGGTCACTTTACGTCGTTTTGGTTTGGGGAGTGTCATGGGAGGCGTTTTGTGTAAATTCTTAGCGAAGGCGTTGGGACGGGCTTTCGAGATTTCGCTTTCACTCTTCTGGTTTCGATTCTCCTACAAATTCTTTTTGCAGTGGTTTTAAACACGAGTTTCATGTACACAGATTGACGAAGCCAAGGACAAACGGGAATGATTGGGACGCAGGAAAGGGATGGCAGACAGAACTCGTCCGTATGATGATACCACAAGACCAGAAATGAGACTACTTGAGCGTGCCTTGACGCTCGATTCACGTCCGTGCAAATAACCCCCCGTCGGTCACTTCGGTCTGCATTTGCTGTATTTGGTAATTTTCTTAAGCGACTGATGTCTAGTAGGCTGTATTTCCTGGCCCGACTTTCCACCTCCAAGTCTACAACCTCCGCCCGCCGCGAGAAACACAAAAACCCCTGTAAAACGCCTTAATTCACATCTTTATACCCGTTCCCCTGGCCATCATGATCGTCATCATGCGTATCCTTGGAACGTGCCTCCCCCTTGCCCCGCTCGCCATTCATATCGTCATCGTTGTCATCGTGGTACCCGCCCTCGACGGCGTCCTCCTCGTCGATGGCCTCGCGCGCCCACAGCGAGATGTCATCGTCGTCCATAAGCGCCGCGACATCCTCCGGATCGACGAGGCCGGCCTCGACATCAGAGTAGTCGGGCGCCCCCGGGTCCCGGCCGGGGGCTAGCGCGCCCTCGGCCTCGGCCTGCTCGAGAGCCAGCTCGGCGGCGCGCGCCATGGTGCGGTTGTAGATTACCCAACCGACGACGAGCCCGACGACGCCGCCGAGGATCATGGAGATGTAGTTGATGGCCTTGCCGCCCGCCGTCATCTCGTCGCCCTTCTCGGCAATGAGCGCGAGGCGGCTGCCAATGAAGACGTGGACGAGCAATTTGGGGCTGTTGAGCGTTCGTGTTAGTTGAAACGATTCTAGACGGATCTACTTATAAAGGGCGACAGGGGTAGGCTTACCTAGCCAGCGCCGTGGAGACGGCAAAAGCCCACGGCTTAATGGAAGGGATCGTGGAGAGGAAGCCGTTGGACAGGCTGTATGGCAGGGGGCAAAAGCGCACCGCCGTCAACATCCCCAACCCGTCCTTCCGTAGCACCTGACCCAACGCGATGAAGCGGTGGTCCTGCCCCACGAGGCGGTGCACGTAGCCGCTGAAGATGCCCCTGCTCGTGTAGAAGGCCGTCAAGCTGCCAGCCACGGTGGCCGTCGCTACGATGGGGTAGCCCAGCGGGAAACCGTAGACGAAGCCCGACACCGAGATGGCGGTGCTGTAGCCGATCATGGGCGGGAAGGCCGTCAGGAGTGTGAAGGCCCAGATGATGAGCCACCCGCCAGGCAGGGCGCGCCACTTCTGGGAGATGGGGGCCAGCCACTTGAAGATGTCGTGCGAGTATATGAGGAAGAGCAGGCCGAGGACGTTGACAACGAGCAGGAACACGGCGACAGCGATCCGCTGGACGGGCGAGAGGCCGAGGTACATGGCCCACAGGCGGTTGCCGGTACGCACCGCGGACCGGATGGTGCGATTAATGCCCGAGAGGGCCGTCGTCCTCCTGCTGCCGAAGGACTGGGCTCTACCGAAGCGGGCGCTCGAGAGGCGGCGGTTTGTGCGCGAGGACGAGTTCGCCCATGGCGGGCGGACGTCAGGGTGGCTGTCAGACGGCGACGGCGGGTGCGGCGAGATGGAGAGTGCCCGCGCTGCGGACTCGTAATCAGCCGGCATCGTGGCGGCGGTAACGGCGGTTGTGACTACTGCAGGTGCCCGGAGGCTCCGGAGGCAGAAGCTATTCGCGGGGCCGTCGGCAGGGGGTGGTTTGCGGTTCTTGAAGGAAGGGTTGGTCGAGTCTGGGTTCGCAATTGGCCGGTTCGGGATTCACCCATCCATTTCGAAACGATAGGCAAGGAGTCGGCGAGGTCAAGGTGATACGTAGGGAAACTTGTTTGAGGGAGGAGTAAGAGAGGTAGTCGTAGCACTGCGAGGCGCTGGCTTTCACGCCCAAGGCGATGAGGTAAGCTAAGCCACCGCGAAGCTGCGCATTGCAGTGTCAGCCAAGGATCTATTCCTGATCAACGCGGGTCCCCGTTGGTGCAGGCACTTCGGGGTAAAAAAGAACTGACTGGGGTCTTTAATTTCTATTCAGGTTGTTGATTCTATCACCTTGACGGCTGCATAGGAAGAGAAAGAGGTTGCGAGGACACGCAAACGCAAGGAATAAGGAAGGAAAGACTGATGCCACTGAAGATGCAGTTAGAGGGCTAAAGAGCCTGTTTCATGGGCAAACGCAATGAGGGTGTCTCACGTTCCTGCGCATTGGTTTCAATCGCTTGGCAGACAGGGGATTCGATGCATGGCCGCACGCCCCAACTGGCAAGGCGGCAGCAGCTGTGCATCCGGCTCGGGTTGCCTGCCGACCGAACGCCCGCCCTACATTGTAAATCCGCCCCAAGGTCCGGCGCGATCGCGCTGCTGGACGTGGAAGTTCCCGCAATGTCCTTCCAGGTCGTGGGGGCTCCACACGAGCTGGAAGCTTTCGATGCTCCCCCGCCTTCCCTTAATTTTTCACCGCCTGCCTGAACAGGCCGAAATCTCTAAACTTCGCATCAAAACTTTACTATCCCGCCCAGTTCGTGCGGGATTGATGGGTTGTGTCTACCCTAGGGAAACAGTCTCCGCCGTCTTTCCCTTGACCATCGCACCCCTCTTGGTCCCAATCCCCTTCGCACTTACACCAAATCCCCCTCCTCGCCTTCCAAAATGGTCAAGAAGCCCACCATCGGCCTCCTCGGAGGCGGCCAGCTCGGGAGGATGTTGTGCGAAGCCGCGGGGCCCCTCGGCATCGATATTGCCATCCTGGACGAGGCCAACTGCCCAGCCAAGCAGGCGAACCAGAACAGCCGCCACGTTACGGGATCGTTCAAGGACCCCGCCAAGATCAGAGAACTGGCCGCCATGTGCGATGTTCTCACTGTCGAGATCGAGCACGTCAACACCGAGGTGCTTGAGGAGATCGCTACCCGCGGCGTTATCACCGCCCCGGGTACCGTGAAGAAGGTGCCCGTTCACCCTTCGTGGCAGACTCTGCGTCTCATCCAGGACAAGTATCTGCAAAAGGAACATTTTGCCAGAGCGGATATCCCCATTGCCCCGCAGATGGCCGTTGAGTCCGGCCCCGCCATGCCGGAGGGCCTGACAGCCGCTTACAAGAGCTTTGGCTTCCCTTTCATGCTAAAGGCCAGGAAGGGCTCGTACGACGGCCGTGGCAACTTCAAGGTCAGCGGGCCGCAAGATTACGAGGCGGCCGTGCAGGCGATGGGTAAGTTGTCGCTCTACGCCGAGAAGTGGGTGCCGTTCGACATGGAGCTGTCCGTCATGGTCGTGCGGACGGAAGACGAGGATGGTGAGCTGAGGAAGGTTCACACCTACCCCGCTGTCGAGACGATTCACGAGGAGAGCATTTGTACCAAGGTGTTCTACCCTCCCCGAAAAGTCCCGGCCGATGTATGCGAAAAGGCACGTAAGGTGGCTGGAGACGTCATCAAGACACTGAAGGGTAGAGGCGTGTTTGCTGTCGAAATGTTCCTGTTGAAGGATGGTAAGTTGGGTCTATTCGTCAAGTTAAGCATCGTCTGACGTGAATACCAGGCACCATCACCGTCAACGAGGTTGCACCTCGCCCTCATAACTCGGGTCACTGGACGATTGAGACCGTACCGTACATGTCACAGTACAAGGCGCAACTCTACTCCATCCTCGACATGCTCCCGCGGTCTATCAAGCTCCAACCACGTGTGTCCAGCGCCATCATGCTGAACATCCTGGGCGGTGCCCGTGAGGATTCCCACGAGGAGCTGGTCGATCTTACGACGTCATTGTACGACGATAACATGGACGTCTTCCTTCATCTCTACGGGAAGTCTTCTAAGCCGGGCCGAAAAATCGGCCACATTACGGTCACATCCTACTCCCCCAGCGCAAACCTGGAGAAGCTGGCTGCCCCCCTGATCAACGAAGTGAACTACATGCGTGAGGCCCGACTTGACGCATCCACGGAGCAGCTGCGTCTCCAGGAGTCTCCGGCCAAGAAGACTAGCTCGCGGAACCCTCACAAGCCCCTCGTGGTTGTCACAATGGGCTCTGACTCGGATCTCAACGTGCTCAAGGGCGCTTTCGAGATTCTTGAGAAGTTCGAGGTTCCTTACGATCTTGACATCACCTCAGCCCACCGCACGCCTCACCGAATGGTGGAGCTGGGTAAGACCGCCGCCCAGCGCGGCATCAAGGTCCTAATTGCAGCGGGTAAGCCTGGGCTCTTCTTCATTTTGCGCGTATAATGTCGCTAACACCAGATTTAGCTGGCGGTGCTGCCCACCTCCCCGGTATGCTGGCATCTGAGACTACGGTACCAGTCATCGGTGTTCCGGTCAAGGCTACTCACCTCGACGGCCACGACAGCTTGTTGAGTATCGTACAGATGCCTCGTGGTTGCCCGGTTGCTACTGTTGGAATCAACAACTCCACCAACGCCGCCTTGCTGGCAGTCAAGATTCTCGGGTCTTTCAGCCTTGAGTACCAACAAAAGATGGCTCAGTACATGAGCAGCATGTCCACCGAGGTGGAAAACAAGGCTGCCAAGCTGCAGAGCGTGGGCTGGAAGGCGTACCTTGAGGAGAAGAAATAAGCAGAAGGGTGGGTGCGGGGGTTGCATTGGGAGGTGCCTTTTTTTCCACTTTGAATAGCATTGATTGATACCAGCACCGGCGTCTTGAGGGGCAAATAAAAATACAAATTCGAGTGGTCGAACTGCCGAGTATGTTTCCGGATTTTGACGGCGCAGTGGGGTGACGAACCTATCCAAGGAAATGAAGGAGTTACCGGCCAAACAGCCCGGCAAGATGGACTGGGATCGGAACCCGGAGGGCAGATGGTTCTTGAGTGACATGAGCGCGTGCGCCTCTCTTTGAAAATGAAACACAAGATGGTTATTTGCGACCCCCTCAATTGTTTGTGGGCGCAGGATGATGCAGCTGACGACACGGGTATGGGAGGTCAACAGCCCGTTAGCTTCGTGCGTAGCGTAGTACGAAGTGGTTGTGTCAGTCGATAGGAGAGGTTTCTTGGTCGAATTTCACTTCGGTGCTGGTACCTCACGCCGAGAGTGATCTAAGCTGCTAGGCATCGCAAGGAATTTGGCCGGAATCTCGTTGCGCCTGGGAACTTGATTTCTTGAGGTTCTCGGAGAGTCTTTTTCTCGGCCTTGAACAGCTCGCGAAGTACTGTCCAGCTCCAGTATGAAAAGGCCTTCAAGCGAAGGCTGGACTTTTGCGGGAAGGAGCAACTCTCTCAAACGGTTGACCCATCTTAGATGCTCATCTCGCTTTGTCGTCGACCGGCTGCAACGGGTGTTCTTTTCGTCTTTTGAATGGGAATTCTTGTTGATCACGCAGGCGTCCTTCGCTTCGTAAAGGATCGTCAACTGGACCGTGGTCTTGGCCCTGTGGAAACAGATAGAGATTGCGAGCCAACCTGCATGCTTCAGAAGCACGCTGCACATCATCGCACTCGAGGCTCTTCCCGCTGCCACCGCTGCCACCACACTACCTGGGTACTTCGATACTGCGTTCTTGGGGCAAGGCAGCCCGGCTGCATTGCATGTGTCCATGACTACCAAGTACCTACGAACGGAAACAACCGCCTTGTGATTAGGAGAGGTCGCTCCCCGGAGCGTCTTTCTGGCATTTCTACTTGCTTTCTAGTTTCTTATATTTCTTTCCTTCTAGACCTTTGTCACCGCCGCCCGCCGCTGGGACCCTTGGGGGGGTCCCTCACGAGGAGCCTAACCTTGCCGTCCCCGATCTCCACACCTTGACTCAGGATGTCAACCTCTTCCTTGCTGTCTTCCGCACTCGATGTCCCCTCACGGGCCAGGGACTTGTCGTAGCTTCGAGCATCAATCCCCAGGATTCCGCCCATGTTGTTGCGGTCGCCCGGCACAGAGAATTCGCGGTAGGCGTATCTCCACTCGTTCAAGAAGTTACGAATCGCCTTGCCCACCTTGTCCTTACCGTTCTTACTGTGGTGTCCGGTGCCGGTGATGGCGTAAATCGGTCTGCTCTCCCTGACATTCTCCATCAACACTCGCTCCAAGTACTCCACTGCTTCTTCAGGGTGAAGCCCGTGCAGGTCAACGTAGATCTCAAGGCTGTTGGCGTTGCCCTTATTACGCTCTTCATACAGCTCGCGGGCTGCCTCTCGGTGAGCTTTCCGCATGAGATCATTCTCGCTCTGACCACGCAGACTCAGAGCCTTGGCGGCCCTCGCATCATTGCGGTTCCAAGCTTGTGCGGCGCTGTGAGATAGGTTAGGTTCGCATTCGATAATATCTAGTGCATGTCTTGTTTACCTTTGGAGGAACTTATTCCTGAGACCGCCGTGCTTGATGGCTTCCTGCCGGGCTTTGAGATATGCCTTGTTGGCTCTCTCGCCGGTTTCCAGCCACGGGATGTGTTTTGGGTTCGAGATTGCCTGTGCTGCCGCGCTATTCTCACCGTTTCGGACATTGGTCGAGCTCCCGTTCCGTCCGATCTTCTTAGAATCTTGACGGAGCGAGGCCGGGCCAGGGGATGGCGACATCTTGACAATTTCAGCAAGGGAGCTTGGTGCGAAATTCTCCTTGTGGCCATGCCCATGCCCACCGCGTTTACCGTGGTGTTTCTTTCCCTGTTTTGCGGCAGCAGAGCCCAATGTCGGGAACGCATCGGCGTCGTCCGGCGACGGGGCTACAGGTTCCCTGTTTTGCTGGTGTCGGCTACCAGGACGGGATCTTGACCGAGTGTTTTCACCCGAGTAGAATGGTTTGAGGCCGGGCGGAGGCGTGAGTCCAACAGTGACACTTGGGCTCCCTCCATAGCCGCCGAGATGCTCCGGGGTGCCGGGTGGAAGTGCTGGGAATGAGTTCAAATCGGACAAGTTGTTAGCTTGTTTGGTAGGCGGTGTGTTGGAGCCGTCCATCGTGAGCTTGTTCATGAGATGTGCTGGGTCGTGAGAGAAGATGCAAGTATCCCCGGCCAAACAGTTACCCATCACCCAGTATCTTTGGGATGCCATGTTAGTCATTAAAACGCCTGGAGGGTTAGCTTATGTAAACTCACTTGCACAGATGGTTGCTCAAATCGTGACTGAACCTGCAATCGGCCCGGAGGCATTGTCCTGTAGACATGTAGAACTTGCAGATAACTCCTGATCTCTGTCCTGCGGGCGTAGTGGGACGTCCTTCTGCAGCTAGAGACTTTCCAATCAGGGAGGCCTTGCTGTCGTCGGGGTGCAGGCTGCTATATCCGTTCTCTTGCGCCTGGCTCTCCATGATGGACACGATCGTTGCGCTCAAGTCATAACCGTGGACCGCAAGTGCGGCCTCGATCTCCTCATCAGTGCGTGTTTGGCCGAGTATCGAGCGAAGCATGTCGTAGGGAGACATGTCTGCCTGCTGGGACGACATGGATGAGAACTCAGGGGCTGCGGCGTTCAGACCGCTCGAGGTTCCGACGGACGAGGTGACGCTGATGGCATCATCTGCAACGAGCCACTCTACATTCTCGGTTTGATAGTCGCCGAAGGTTTCGTGAGAGGGGGAGTTATCGTTGGCGAACTCGTACGCGTTCAGGTTCGGGCTATGAGGGATGGCTGGGGTCGCGAAGGCGAGTCTCGGGGACGGCCTTGGGGAAGAGAAGGGAGAGGCAGCCGAGGATTTCGTTCTCGAGAAGGTTGGGACGAAGCCCGGGGGAGCTAGTGGGCTGACTCCCAGGCGCGGAGAGCCGGAGAGAGGAGTGGCATTACCGCGCCACGAGGCAGGCGATGGTCGTCGGAGGATGGTCTGGCGGATGGGAGGGGGAGAGGCGGAGCTCCCACCGCCGTCGCGGTATCGCCATAACACGTCGAGGATCGCATTATCTAGTGATGGGCCAGTCAAGGTCGTCTGGCTTCGCAAGAGGTCCTCAAGCTTGTCCGTCTTGTCCTCGTCCTCGAGTGTGGCATCCTGGAGGATAGGGAGGCAGATTTCGAAGTGCTCGTCGGAAACCATGATTGCGCGGTTTAGGACCGAGTCGCAGCCCTCGAAGGGCGGGATCAGGCAGCAAAGATGTAGTTTAGGATATGTATTGTTTGCGTACAGCACGTAATGCTGGGAGCCGGAAGCGAGGCAGCGTGTCTATGGATAGTGTTCGGTCTTGGAGTGGAGCAACTACTACGTAAGGCAGGCCGGCGCGAAGGCAGAGGCAGCGGCAGACGGGGGACGGGAGACGGGCAGGGCTGAGTGTCCGGTATGGCATGGGCGTCGCCGAGAGTTGTCAGCCTTCGTGTATGGTCGCGGCCGGTGAGGTTGAGCGAGGAGCCGTTGGGCTGTGCCTGCGGTGTTGGAGCAACGTCGGGATTACTAGTGGCAGGATGCGCTAGGGGCTGGTGTGTGCTCGAAGGATAGTTGAGGAAAGCGAACGGATGGCGATGGGAGCGAAGATGGTGGGCGGGACTCGATGGTTCCGTCACATGGTTTCGGAGCCAGGGGCGGAGGAGGGATTGTCTCGAGCTCCTTGTTGGATGAGGTGGTCGATGCTTCCGTCACAAAGCAGGCCAGCGGGAGCCTTGTGTGTGCTTGCACTTTCTTGCTTGGCTGGCGTGCTTTGTTGCCGGCCGTTGCAGCGCAAGAAGCAAGACACGCGAAGAGGGAGGCAGACAGACAGACAGACGGGTGATGATGGAATGGGTGGTGGGAGGAAACGCGGCCACCGAGTGTAGGCACGTTGTTCCCCCTTCGGCTGGCTGACGACTGGGACCAGGAACGCTGGCTCGGACGGGACCAGAGGCGGGAGAGGTAAGGTGAGTTCCCCGGGTTGCTGTCGCTGCAAGGTACTGCTAGGTACTGCTCGGCGCAGGCAACAAGCTAGGTGTACTTGGGCGTACGTGGGTGCTGTGCTGGTGCTGGTGCTGCTCGCAGCAGATGCCAGTGGGTGGAAGGGATGATGCGGCGGCGCCAGCACTAGCAGCACCAGCAGCAGGCCGCCAACAGCTCCTGGGGTCGGGGGACTGGGGACCCGGTGTCAGTGAAATCAAAGCTCAGAGGTACGTACCGGGATTGGTGGCTCCAGATATCCAATCCCATGCGCAGGGCGGGGAAGGACCCAACTGTCCATCCAGTGAGCTGTCAGTGTTCGCGCGTGGGGTCGTTCCCTCCACCGTGGTGGCCCCCTCTCAGACTCACCACTTCATTAAAAGGCTATAATAGTCGTCGGCCCTGGGCCGGGTTGGCTTAAGTCCCCTTTTCTCTATGAAGGAACCTTGCCTGACACTGGCGGAAGAGGAGAGAGGACGTGGATAGGAGACGGGACTCCTCAACGAAAGGTGAGGGATCCATCCAGTGCGAAGAAACGGCCAACGCAACCCGTCGCGTTAGTGCAGTCGGCGGGTTTGGCGGGGCTTGGGACGAACTCGTCTGATTGGCCGCCTGCAGAGACACCAGCAGCAGACCAAACCAGCTGACGAGGCAAACGCCTGAAATCACTGGGCGAGAGATACGGAAAAGAAGCCTGCCAATTGCACGTTTGCCTTCGCCGAGAACCTGATGGAAGGGAGGCGGCCTTCTATTCAGCTGCGCCCCTGGCCAGCCATTGCGCGCCCTTTATCCCATCTCACGCAGCTTAAACTACCTTTTTATATCTTGTTCCACAAGCTGGGCCGAATGGTACTTTGCCCTGCTGAAAGGCTGTCCGTCCGACCTTCTGGTTGGGCAAGCTTCATCCAATCTAAGCTCTGCCAACCCTCAGCCTCCGATCTTACACGTGTGCCCGTAGAAAGTGCTTAATCAATCAGAAACACATTTTGTTGCTCATTATATCCAGGGTAGTGAGTGAAAGCCATCAGTTTTTGTTGCGCTCAGGAGGCGTAGCTCTTGCAGCCCCCCAGTCAGTTCAGAAGACGACATCGTAATATGGCCGAATCAGGCTATGGTACAAATCTATGATTTCATCAAATGCCGTGGCATTGTCTAACATGTTTTTCATGGCACTTCATCATCATCCATGTCGCCGCCGAACCCGAAGCTGAAGCCTCCTCCGTTTGCTTCGCCGTCTCCACCGCCCACTGCCTCTTCCCATTTCCTCTTCCTCTGGCTGTTCTTCTTCTCCAGTATCTGCTGCGCCTCTTCCAGGAGATCCGGGTGCTCCTGCCGTAGCCGCTCAACAAACAGTCCGTAAGGGTTTGTCACCTCTTGCTCGAAGCCCGTAACCTGGTCGGGTTTATCCTTGAGGAAAGACAAGACCTCTGAAAGCTGATATAGAGACGTCGACCTGGGCACGAAATTTTGTGTCAAGGCGATGCCGCTGTCTAGGTTAACCACAAGATGCCACCATCCACTGGGTACGTGTAAGATTTCCCCTTCTTTGCAAATCCCTTCGATACATTCCGGCAGCTGCCGAGCCTCCGCGTGGAACTCGAGAAGCCATTCGGCGATGCTGAGAGGGCTCGTCACCTCGCTGCTGTCCTCCGAGACGTATACCCCCGGAACTTGGGTCGTGGGCGGGAACATGATCCAATACTTGGCACCCTGGATCACAGCGTTCCATGCGCTCGTACCGTTTGGGTCCTTGTGGAAAGTCGAACCGCTCCTTTCGGGTCCGATGATGAGCCAGCGGTGGGCTGGTCGCTCCTTGCCGAGGAGTTCGAACAAATCGGGGCCGAAACACTCCGGCTTCCAGTACGCCGCTCCATCCTCGCGGCCGACCTTGATCCCCATCTTCTCCGCAAACTTCTTGTCGAAAAGGTAAAGCGGGCTTTCGTCATCGCTATTCTTCATGTAATCGTAGTATGTCGAGAATCGACAGTCAACGGCCTCGGCGCGGAACTCGACATCCCTGTAGCGTTGGAGTATGACATCCATATTCCACTCATGACAGACGGGCCATGACTGAATGTAGTTGGTCATGATGAACGGCATCTCTGTCCACTTCTCGGCAAACTCTTGGTAGGTAAGAGTCTCCATGCGCTGGATCTCATTGCTCTTTGGGATTCTCGATGTGAACTGCGTCAGATCCACATGACTGCAGACAAAAGGCCTGTGAAGGACGTCGGAAAAGACATTGCTGCAATCTACCCTCGATCGCTTCTCGGACGATAGCCCAAGTTGGGTTGACCTCCATGAGCCCTGCCATTTGCCGTCGAATTTGCCCGAGCTATGAGACCTGAGAGGTTGTCAGCTGCTGGGCCACACTTACAGCCATGATGTGATGAATCAAGACTACCACGACCTTCCAAGTAACCCAGTCACTCTCAAGAGTCATACTGGACCTTGACCAGGGCTAGGCAGTTTGGTGATCCGAAAACCCCAAAGGCAGTGTCGCCAAGCATATACAGCGCTTGCTGACGAGCCGTGGCTCCACGCCTCCATGTTTTTCCCGATTTGAGCTGAGTGACCGACTTACTCTAGAAAAAGTGCCTTCCATAAATCATCAGACTGGCAAAATGCGAAGAGAAATTTGCCGGTATAGCCTAGCTTCCTCAGGCTCGTCTGGTCTAGGTACTCCAATAAGACCATGAGGGCCTCATCGGGCAAAATTTTGAAAACTCCGATTTGCTTCCGAGCGTTCGGACGGTCCGAGAGATATTGGTTGCCCAGCGGTTTCACCCCCAAAGGATGAGTAGGAATTGACTCAGTTGAAATGACTGCATCTTCTAGAGGTTTTGAGTCATAGCCATGACCGTTGGTGTCAGCATCAGCAAGTTCATTAATCCTAGCAATGGGCAGAGCGCCATGGGGTGGCACGAGGCTATCGTTCGCCATATTCGACTTGGAGGGACAGTGACATGTGCCTGCTGCTAAGGCAGGCTAGGCCGGCAAGGTTGCCGCGGGGAAGACGTTGGAGAAAACAACGCAAGCAGGCCAACTGAAGAATGAAGAGTCAAGGACAAAGGAGCGGAAACCAGCAAATCCTGCGCTGGAGACGGGATCGTGTCACTGGGCTGGCATTGAAGGCGCAGGTGGTACGAGTGGCGGGCACATGCTTCGATAAAGTCGCCCTGCGACTCAATTAATGCATGAAGATGTCTAGATGAAATTTTTGGCAGGCATCCCGCCACCGCGCCGTGGGCAAGACGAGAAAATTCAGAGCCCAGTGCGGCGGCGGTACGCTGGGAACCCTGCTATCTCCGGGCCTCCCAGCGCTCTCTGCCTGCTGCAAATAAGTAGTGGTTACCCATTCACTACGGTGGGCGTGCCCTAATCAGCGCCTGCCATCTCCGTTAGCGTGGCCTCGCTTACCGCATAAATCGAGGGGCCGCCCGCCGCCAGGAAATTTTTTACGTGGTCGAGAATTCTTGCAGCTGCTGATAAAAACTTCACCTCCCACTCGAACAACCAAGTGCTCCGTCACCCCACGAACAACAAACGCACCTTTTCCCTAGATTCAGTTCTGCTCTTGCGCATCGTAAAGAGCATCGGATCTAGAAGACAGTTTAATTCTTAGACTTCTATTCGTCGACATATTTCGCAAAACGCTCCTAACGAGACGTTTGCGAATTTTCCAACCCCTCGACCAACCCCACCTTCGCGACGATATTTCTAGGTCCCAAGCTGTGCTTGTGATCTAGATATCTTCCCTAAACAACACCGCAATCATGGCTGACAAGGGTCTTGAGGACGTGCCTGAGGGTAAGTACGCGACACTTTTTCCATGATCGCAGCCGTCGCTGGGAGGTTTCTCTCTTGGTTCGAGGGTTGCCCACCGACCGGCCGACCGACCGCTTCTTCCCCTCCTCTCTGCCCCCTGCCTGGCGCATTCCAAAAGACCTCAGTCGCTGACATCGCATCTGTTGTACAGGCCAGATCGAGTCCAACTACGATGAGACCGTCGACTCCTTCGATGACATGAACCTGAAGTCGGAGCTCCTCCGTGGTACGTTGCGTCGCGCTCAAAATTTTGGGCAGAAATGCCCTCACTATCGAACTTTTTTTTTTTTTTGGCTGACGTTGCCTTCAAGGTGTTTACGCCTACGGTTTCGAGCGTCCCTCTGCTATCCAGCAGCGTGCTATCATGCCTGTCATCAAGGGTATGCCAACCTCCCTTCCCTTCCGCCTTAACCCCTACTTATCGTCACTTAGGTCACGATGTTATCGCCCAGGCTCAGTCCGGCACTGGCAAGACTGCCACGTTCTCCATCTCGGTCCTCCAGAAGATCGACACCAACGTCAAGCAGTGCCAGGCCCTCATCCTCGCCCCCACTCGTGAGCTTGCTCAGCAGATCCAGAAGGTCGTTGTCGCCATCGGCGACTTCATGAACATTGAATGCCATGCTTGCATTGGTGGAACCAGCGTCCGTGATGACATGAAGGCCCTGCAAGACGGTCCCCAGGTCGTCGTCGGTACCCCCGGCCGTGTTCACGACATGATTCAACGTCGCTTCCTCAAGACCGATGGCATGAAGATGTTCGTCCTTGACGAGGCCGACGAGATGCTTTCTGTAAGCGGACCTTTTCTGCTCTATTGCGGCCTTCACATGCTAACTTTTTACTTCAGCGCGGTTTCACCGAGCAGATCTACGACATTTTCCAGCTGCTTCCCCAGAGCACCCAGGTCGTCCTTCTGTCCGCCACCATGCCCCAGGACGTCCTCGAGGTCACCACCAAGTTCATGCGTGACCCCGTCCGTATCCTGGTCAAGAAGGACGAGCTTACCCTGGAGGGTATCAAGCAGTTCTACATTGCCGTCGAGAAGGAGGAGTGGAAGCTCGACACCCTTTCCGACTTGTACGAGACTGTCACCATCACCCAGGCCGTTATCTTCTGCAACACCCGCAGGAAGGTCGACTGGCTCACCGACAAGCTCACTGCCCGTGACTTCACCGTCTCCGCCATGCACGGTGACATGGACCAGGCTCAGCGTGACCTGATTATGAAGGAGTTCCGTTCCGGTTCTTCTCGTGTCCTGATCGCCACTGACCTTCTGGCCCGTGGTATCGACGTCCAGCAGGTTTCCCTGGTCATCAACTACGACCTGCCCGCCAACCGCGAAAACTACATCCACCGTATCGGTCGTGGTGGCCGTTTCGGTCGTAAGGGTGTTGCCATCAACTTCGTTACCGCCGAGGATGTCCGCATGATGAGAGAGATTGAGCAGTTCTACAGCACCCAGATTGAGGAGATGCCCATGAACGTTGCCGACCTCATCTAAGTTACGCTTCACGGATAACGCATTCTCTCTCCTTTTGCACGAACCAAGCCCTTGGTCTGCTGATCGATTACGCACCGGATCTGGCACAAGTTTGGGCTGTTTACACGAGATTCATCAGAACTTTGTTTGTTGATAGATCACGGAAGGCTACCTGACGAGTCACTGGGCGTGGCCGGCTCGCCGTTTCTTGGTTGCTGGACGCGCCCCGACTCATGGGTGGGATTGAAAACTGGCTTGCATGCGGAGGGCTTACGAGTCTCATGGCACCTTAATACCACGAAGGTGCAGCGGACTGGTACCTAAAAGAATCATTTGGCAGGGTTTCAGTTTTTGACTTTCAGTTTCCTAGTCTCTCTGTACGTAGGGGCCTCGTCATGATGAATCTACATTTTAAAATAACTATTGGGCGTACTTCCCTTTCATGATGTGATGCTGTCGTCACTGCTACATGTAAATCGGCCAAGGCCTCCCCCGTCCACCGCCTACTTACGTTGCTTCACCGAGAAGTCCCAGACGAAGGAAGCGGGGTGGGCATGCACGATGCTGGATACTCGGGAATGGCAGGGTGAATATGTCTATCCGACCGATCAGTATGGAGAATTCCACCCTCTTTTATCTTCGTCCCACCATACAGGCTTTGTCTATTTCCCAGTCGGCCACGCTATCAGGACGGTCGTGCATTCACAGACATGGGGAAGAAGGAGCAAAAACAGGGCTGGTGAGCAATCCTCCCTAATCGCCTAGGTAGGACCTGAAGCCAGAGCCCATGGGGCAGCAAGGACGAGAGACTGGAGAGGAGGGGAGGTTGGGCTGCGGCGAAAGCGCCACGTGGGGGGGCCATGGACTGGCTAGGTGGGAATTGTGATGTATTGTCGGACTGGCTGTCGTGCCCCTCCATAACGTTGAAGCCTACTCAGTTGGGGCTTCCCGATTTGGCGAGGTTTTCCGTTCGAGCCCCCCTCAACGCACTTTTCATCGCGATTTTGCCAGTTAACCACCGGTCCCGCGATTGCAAAAAAAAAATCCAAAGATTCTCCGTCTTCAAATCTATCATCTCGTCAAAGAGCGCAAAAAAAAAATTGGTAGCTTCTCTTTGATTGAGCGTGTCATCCTTAGTGCAGGGGCCATGCTAATCTTCTCTGTATCGTTTCAAATTGACCAAATGCCCGAAGGCGAAAACAGGACCTCTTTTTCTGACCTATAAAGGCATCTGTCTTGGGTAAATTGGTGCGAGCGTCACGTAGTGGGGCAGGCTGGTTCAGGCTGCTCCCAACACAAACGCACCCAGCTGTCAGTTCAGGCCACCAAAGTTTTGGTGGGGGATCAACCCCTCCGAGAGTGATTTTTGTTGTTACCCCGCCAAACACACCGAGTCAGCGAAACGACGAGACAGTGTTGAAGCCATCATCGCTTTTCGCCCATCAGTGTGTCTGGACAGTGACAATTCTTGGCAGATTTTTGTTAACCAGCAAAAATTCGTGAGCGAAACTCGAGAAAAGGGAAGCGGGGAGAGACCTGAGGCGGTGCCATCGATTCTTTTTCAAGAGCCCACGATCAGGGTTTCGGATTGTGTGTGGGATCCTTGGTGAAAGGGGGAAGAAAAGTTTCAAAACTCCCACCCGGTTTTTTTTTCGTTGTTCCTCGTTCCCCCTCCCTCCTCTTCTGGCGGCTCCCCGGGGACCCCCTTTTCCGTTTCGTTTCGTTTTGGGCAGTTCGTTAGGGTTGCAAGTGGGAGGGACTCACGGGATGAAACTATGGTGAATATGTAGTTATCGAGAAATGTCACCTTGTCAAATGTCAGCAGGGGGAGGGGTGTGAGATGGGGAATCGTCACAGAAGTACATCAGGTACCCCTGGGCACCGCAGCGATTCAACACACCGGCAATGTCACCCACACAACGAATCAAAACATATCGACAACTCACGACTTTGGCGAGTAAAGGCAAACCTCTTTGCTACATGAGCTGGAGTATTCTGCACAACGGAACAGGTTCGGATAACTTAGCTAGAAAACAGCTCCAGGGCAGCGGCTTACTTAGCACATACTGCATGACCTGTAACCCCCTGAATAACAACCTCACGAGTACATGAGCCTCCGGTCATCCTTAAATGCACCGGGCACTGTGGATTGCTCTGTTCTTCGAGTGCCCGTCCGCGCTCTCGATATGCACTTTTTGTAGTTGACAATAATTAACATTTCTGCCTCGACAAGCAAACCGCTAATTTGTCTCCCAAGGAACTCTCTCGTCGGGGTACGTCGCAAGAACCTATCGCGACGCCAATTCTCAGTGGGCGGTAGAGGTTGGAGGTCTTCGAACTGATGTCGAGGAAGGCCGAGGTAAATATGCCAAACGCGAAGTTGGAGATTCATTAGGCGACCACAGCGAAGGCCATAGCTCGACGAAGAGTTCAATAAAACCAACTTGCGGCGCATGTCTATCATTAGGCGTGGAGTCATGCGTGTTAGTGGCTGTGCTCCGTGTCCTGAAGGAGGAACAAGGAGAGCCTACCAAAAGCGTAGACTCGTAACAACGGTTAGCTAGAGATGATGGAAGTGCCCGCGAGCGCATCGGTAATCTGGGCCATAACCCAGACCATAACGCTCTTTTCCGTCGACATTGGCGGCAAGAACGCTGCCGGCGACTGATTGACAGAAGTCCAGGCCAATAGGGCCCTGGGTAAGAAGAAGTCTTCGCCTGGGTGGGGAGTATCTCGGTAGTGAATATGTCCAGTCGTAGACGTGGGCAACGGTAATATTTGGTCTGTTCTTCTGAAGATTGCAGCACTTACGTGGCTGAGCAACTTAGAGAAGACAACTGTGTGATACAGACCACAACAACCTGCGAAAACGCGTGAATCACCATATCACCATCCAAGGCAAGGAGAAGGCTGCGTCACCGCCAGTGAGACATACGGAATACCATCAACTTTCCCCTCGTGTCTCTGCATGCCATTGTGAGCAGCCCTTCTCATTGACTTTCGAGGTTCCTCGATCATGGGTAACTATCGAGAATATGTCAAAAAACAAGACAAGAAGAAGATACTATTAAGGACAAGGAAGAGATTGGTCGCAGGGCGGAATAGGCGAGCTAGTGAATTTGGAGTCAACATCGCTCTTTGCTGTCTAAGTCTGTGCCGTCCCTGTTCGCTCATCCTTCAATACGGATGCCCTAGGAATGCGTCTGGGATCTCGCCACAGAGCCTCGTTAATGGGGCCTTTTTCTTTGGCTATTCTGGCTATTATTTTTACAGCAATTGAAAGAAAGGGAAGAGGGAGCACAAGTAGGGCTGTCAGACGAGATCGAGATGGGAAAGGCCAGCTGACCCTGTCTCACTGGTTCATCCCCACGTATCACGAGCAACGAATGAACGACCACCGACGTCGCTGGAGTGCACCGTACGGCCCCTGAAATACAACGGGTACGATGTACCAACTGCTTACGACCGGGCTATGATATCCATGGTGGGATTTCATATGTGAACCGTCTCATACTTAGTGTACAGAACCCAGGATCCCTTCAGGGGACGAATGCTGCTTGGGAATAGCAGAATACGGACAAGAACCGGTCAAACTGCCGCTTTCCCGGGAATAGAGTAGAACCCAGCACCAAAGTTGACAAGGACTAGGTAGGGTAAAGTTGAGGACCGCGAGCTCTACGAAGATGCGTCAAGCTTTCCGACGACGACGATGACCGTCTCCAAGTAGCAATGCGGAAGCAGCGCCGAAGGAGCCAACCACACAGAAACGGCTGGCTAGCTCAGAGTGGCGAGATACACGAGGGTAATAAATGAAAACCCCGTGTCTTTCGTCTCTCCTTTGTTTGAGTACTGCGGCCGGCTTCTCGGTTTGCTTCAGGCTGAAAGTGAATTGATGTCGAATCTCCTCTCCGGGGCTCCTTCCTTTGCGCCAAGAACCGATACGGCGTGTAGGTTTTCATGTCGTCTCATGTTAGCTGAATGTTGTGGTTTATGTCAAATAACTATAGTTCCAGGATCTGAGTCCTCGGTTGAAGCTTGAGGTCAAGCGTTGCACGCTAAGCGGAGCAGGAGCCATTCACAACATGGTCCGTCGTTCATCAGTGAACAGAGGCCCGGCAAAACCAGCTTGTTACGTATAGACATCTCAGGTACGGTCCAAGTACGTATATCTTGGCTTCTGAGCAGTGTCTACGTATCTCTCCTCATACGAACCACACATGCTTGCAAGGTGCCTTGTGATAGGTCTCCACTGCGGTGGTATGTAACTGCGCTCGCAGAGCTTCTTGCTAGGATACCTCGGTTTCTTGGCTAAGATGTTTATTCGTAATCATCGGACAGCCACAAGGCCATCTGGGCCGGCAGAAAAACACTCGCTTGCTGGCTTCTTACTGCACAGTACACCTAATACCAGCAGGTGGAATGTCTCCATCACCAAGACTCATACGCTAAACCAGGTGGGTTTCGTGGGGATGTGGGTGCTGTGGTCCGGAGACTGAATTGGGCGCTCCTTGCGCAGAAGAACACATATTCATACAAAAGAGACAGACATCTTTGTCGGAAAGTTAATCAGTACTTAGAAAGTGAGATTCATGCCACCGAGTACCAACGCCGTGTTTTGACAGACAGGTAGACCGGGGTGATGGTATCCAACATCATTTGAATTCATTACAGCCCAAGTCTTTCATCCCAGCAGCGAAAGGCCGTAAACTCCGAAACAAGTCAAAAGCCTGGCCTGCGCCAGTCAACAGGTACTCTTTACCGTATCCCTGCCTGGGACGTCATAGACATCCATGGATCTCATTGCAACCACATATGTTTCTCCACCTCGCACGGGATCATCACGGAAACTTGGGTGGTCGCCTAGGATTGGCCAGCCCGGCTCTTTTCCAGGACGTCGGGGGGCGGGAGGAACTCCGGACCAAACGAGAGTGGAAGTAGCTGGATATCAGGCTCAGCGTCAAGATTCATCCACGCCTCTTATTGACATTTTTACGTACCTGCTGGAGCCTCATGGCGACGTACTTGCCATCCTTGTTGAACATGATGACGGGCGTCTCCAAATCAACAAACTCACGGATACTGTTCGGGTCCAGTGTCAGTCCGTAGCCCCTCATGAACGAATATCTCGCCCTGCCGAGTGCCAGGAGGATGTCAAGGGCCAAAAAGTTGGATAAAGCGGACTTACAACTGCCGGCACATGCCACACGGGCTGCAGGGAGCTTCGATATCGGTGGCTACGGCGACGGCCTTGAATCCCCGGATGCCCTCGGTGATGGCCTTGCCAAAGGCCACTCTCTCGGCACAGGTGCCTACAGGGTACGAAGCGTTTTCGACATTGGCACCGTCGGTGTACTGGCCGTCATTGGACAAGAGGGTGGCTCCCACGCGGAACTTGCTGTACGGGCAGTAAGCCGTGGCTTTTGCCGCCGTTGCCCTTTTGTGAAGCTCCAGCAACTCAGCGGGCGTCAGGCCGTATTTCTTGGCCGTGTCGGCCGTCTGGGACTCAGTCGCAATGTCAAAGATTTCTGGCGTGAAAGACATTTTGAGGATCCAAACGAGCGGGGAACAGATAAAAAGATGAGTGAGGTTGTGAGAGGGTGGAGATGAGATAAGACTTGTAAGATGGAGATGGAGATGGAGACGATGGTTGTAGATGATCTAAGATCCCGGCGCCTGTGCTACCTTATGCTTGGCTGAGGTGTGATAGCTCACAGGACTGCTCTGCGGGTGCCACGATTAGCGTGTGTTGGGCGGTAGCTTTGGTGGAACGCCTCTGAAAGTGCCACTGGAATGTTCCATTTATGGGGGTCCGTGTGCCCAAATGCCATGCTCGGCCGTCTCCGATTTCCGTTTGCATTTGCCCAAGTTAATTTAATCTGTTGCTATCAATATTGGAACCGGGACCCGCAGCGCTACGATCCAGCAGAAAACCGCCTTCACCGACCACCGCAGAAGATGTCGAGACTTCCTGCCTTCTTAGGCAGCATGCATTTCCTGGAGACCACCCCGGATTGGACAGACATTCCCCCGTATGACCAACCAGGCATGCTCAGCGCCCTGCAACCATAACCCCCCAGTCCCGGCCACTCATTCCAATCAAGCTTACCGGTGCGCCTTGCCGATGGGGATCGTAAGCGGGTTCATGGCACTAAGCAGCAATCGGTGAGCTAATGTACGGATCATGAGGTCCGTCTGGCAGTGGGAGACACTTACGACGCGCCGCCGTCGACGACCAGGTTTGCTCCCGTGATATATGAGCTGAATCCCGAGGCGAGGAAACCAGCCACTCGGGCAACTTCCTGCGGCTTGCCCGGTCTCTCGAGGCCGATGGTAGCCTCCGAAGCCTTCTTGGCGTCAGCTATCATAGTTGCGGCTCACACTGTAACGGCAACTTACCTCCTTGCCTTGCAGACTCGCGGGAGGGAACTGGGAGTTCATTCCCTTAATGTCGATCTAGGCCTTTCGTCAGCCTACAGCACTCACCGATAGCCACTTGGTCCGTTCTTACACCGCTGAGATCAAGACCGATATCAACCTGGCCCGGCGAGATGCAGTTGATTCTCACTCCGGTGCCCTTGAGAACGGCAACGCCGGCCTTGACGACGCCGAGCGCAGCGGATGCCGCCATCGTGTAGCACGGGCCCCAACAGCCTCCGTATGTCGACGCCACGCTGCTGATGACGATGATGCTGCCGTACTTCTGGGCCTTGGGCGCGGCGTTCGGGTACGACTTCTTCTCTGTGAGTTTGGCCATGGCTGGGGGTGCGTACTTGAGCGCGAAGAACGGGGCCATGGATTGCGCCTCGAAGCAGCGCTGCAGGTCCGCCGGCGTCGTGTCGGCGATGGAGGCGGGACCCAGCAACCCGGCCGACGACACCCAGACGTCGAGACGGCCAAAGTGGTTGAGCACCTCATCGATGAGCCTCAAGATCTCATCCTCCTTGGCTACGTTGAAGGGGTACGGGATGACCTTCGTGTTGGGGTGCTCGTCGTGCACTTTGTCGACGAGAGACTTGAATGATTCGTCGCTGGCCGACTTGTCGCATGCTGCACAGTATTAGTATGAGCCGATGGCGGCCCAGCGTTGTTGGCCCAAACCACGAAAATAGTCATACCGTATATGGAGGCGGCGCCGTGTGCTGTCTGCGGTTTAGAGGCGCTTGTTCGTGGACACGGGGGATGAATCTCATACCTGCTAGCTCTTCGATGATAGACTGCCCAACTGGCTGGGCAGCGCCAGTCACAACGCAAACGAATCCATACTGACGAGCCAGGTTAGTCTCACCAATCTTGGCAGGAAGAGAGGTTGAACGGACGAGTTTACCGTCGGCGCGGTAGGGGTCGAAATCAACAGTGGTATCCATTGTGGACATGGACACTCAGGTCACCCAAAGTTCGGATGGGAGCTGCTGCAAAAGACGTCGTCGATCTCTCAAGGACTGTTCGGCGTGAATTGGATTTTGTATGCCACGCAGCAGAAGGCGAATTCATATTCACGATGCAAGGGGAGAGGACTGGGGAATTTTCCCAAAGTCATGCCACAACTTGAACCCAGAGCTCGGGCGGCTCAAGCCTTCCATGCCCCCGGACGGTCCTATGCCGTCACCTTCACGCGAGACGCCCACGAACCGAATGGTGCTTCTCCGAGGGGCATCGACCCTTCGTGGATGCGCACAGTTACCTCTCAACCAACCCGGACGCCATTTGATAAGAGATAAGTAGCACCTCACACCGACCATCTAATGCATTTTCTTTTTCGCCTATTGGCACAAGAACCTCTTTCTCTTGCGCCCGTTCGCTATCTAGTGGGCAATCAGACGAAAACATTCCACAACCTACGGACACCGAATGATACGACAATAGGGAGAGACCAGGGACACCTGGGAGGGTTCCCCAGCGCGGCCCGCGAGGTGGGTAGGTTCTGCTGAGCTTCGCCTGGTGATATCGCTGCCCATTCAAATTGGCCGCCTCTCATTGGGCGGCACCCGGCGGGACGGCGGAGATGCTCGAATTTACCCCGCCATTTTCAACCTCGACATCATCTCATGGTTGTCGTCGGGTAGCCACTGAATAGCCATGGTTACATGTTCTTACTTACCTCATCCCATCACTTCTCATGTTTTCTCGCTTTGGGTCGGTGGATGCTCCAGTCATGCTGCCAATCAATTTGCGTCCCCTGGGCCTCGGCCGGTCGGCCGACTCGGATGCCAAACAAGCCATCTTTCTCATACCTTGGTAGTTGAGGCTATTCACGGACAGAAAGGTCGGCCATTTGCTGCCTAGGTTTGAGAGAACTTAGATTATCATGAGTCAATTGCGTATGGTGTTTAGGATATGGTACCAAAACTGTGTTTCCCTTTAACTGTGCGAAGTACTATTGAATCACTTGAGGGCTCTTACGTGGGCCATTAAGCTGTTGTACCTTGGACTTGGATTAGAGGGGCAGCTTGAGCTAAAAGACAAGGCTGGTCCGACCTTGCTTGCTACTGACTATCATACCGAGTCAGAGATGAGGGGAAATTTAGAACTAGTTCGACAAGTCTTGGTGAAGAAGATGCATTTCAAGTAATCTCTCGACGATCGTGTGGTTTGGCAGTCCTGGGTATGCGTGGCTTGACTGCAACAAAGTTTCAACAAGAGCGAGAAAAGGAGGGGTAGAGACAAAAAGAAAGGGGAGCCAACCGGATTCGGACCGACGGCTCATATTCGCTGAAGTGTACTTCATTCTTAGGATCTAATAGAGAGTAGAGGTGGGCGGGAGAGGTTTTAATACTAAGCTACAGCCCTTTAGGTCTGCTTGTTGGGCTCCACGGCATTGATGTTGGTCTCAAAACGTACCGAACACTGGAGCTGGGTGGATCGATCGGATGAACCATCCAAGATCAAATTTTACGACAGGAGGTTTCCACCAAAGAAGAAAATTGGGATCAGCAAGTAGGTTGTGGCAATATGTGCGGTGTCCGGATGTTTAGTTGTAAAGGCATGCGCATTCGAAATACCACGGCGATGAATTCCTCAAAGGGCTCACTTGGAGCCACGAATTACGTAGTCAGTATGAGGAGGGTTGTTGGATCGTCGGATTGAAACTGTAGACACCACGCCGCTGCTAGAAGACAAGCACAGATTGCACTTGACTCGACGATACGTGCTCGGGCAGGCTACAACTGGTAACGTCAGGCTCAGCGCAGTAGGGCTTGTTCCTGAAGCTTCATCGGCAGCTGCCAAACTGGAGTGACTGCATCCGGGCAAATACTCCACTACCATTCGCTTCTGCCACATAAGGAAACCCGTATATTGTTAGCATGGCGATGCTGATGACCGAGAGGTATAAGCCTAGAAGCAAGCAGCTGCCGACCTCAGTCAGCACCTAATGTCGAGAGGCAGCTTGTTGGGCATCGAGTCAAGCTTGACCTTTGGCGAGCCGCGTGTTTGTGTGGAAGGTTCTCGTATCGACGGGGTCAATGCTGGGCACGCCAAGGTCTTAAAGACCACCCCTGGTCTGAACATCGCCGATAGTAGCTCAAAGCTATGAAGGAAACAAGCTTGAGCAACAAAGAAAACGAGGGAGAACGAGGAAAGCGGACGGAGCAAGGGTTGCACGATATGCTCTGCCTGCACGTGTCCAGGATATCACCAGAATGTACTAGACCAACACACAAGATCCACGCAACCAACAACACGGCTTGCTCCCAATCATCGAAGGCGGGGCAAAGGACGTCGCCGTCGGATAAATTGTGCGGAAGACACACGCCCTCCAAGCGATGGCAGCTGGGTCTGCAATGTCGAACTGATCTCTTGGAGGGCCCGACGTATATGCAGTTTCGAATTGTCCCTTCTGACATCCGATGAGTCTGGTGAAACACGGACGCGAACACACGGATTTGTTCGATGGGCATTGCGAATTCTGCATGTTCCTGCTGTGCAGCACACATTGCTATAACCACAGGGTTCTCTTGTGTCCGCGACCTGCGGCTCATGCGGGCTGACGATGCATCGGACGCGTCGGCAGTCGTTGGATTCGTGTTATCGCCGACGTCAAGTAAAGTCCGCGGTGCAGCAGCAGCGCTGATAATGACAGGATCATGGATGAGAAATCTAGGCTCCTCCGCTTATCTAAGACTCCGGCCAGGTGGTGGGGATCAGAGTTTGCGGGAAATTGTTAAAGAAATACCTTTCGGGCAGGGACGAGAATAGGCTTCACAGCGGACTGGGGGAGGCAATCAGGCTGGCGACGAGGCGCACCGCCGCTGTGAGCAACCCCTGGAGCCCTGGCTCGCCGCGTTTTGGCTGGGGCATGGCCTGGTCAAGCAGCATTTTCTGGAGCAGGGCGGATCAGGGTCCTTGGTACCCCTCGGTCCCGATCTGGCAGGACGGTGCAGGTATTGCATCATCAGCACCGCCACTGTGGCTCAAAAGTCTTCTACACCTTTCCATGGATTTCAGATTGGGGCCATTTGGGCGCGGGAAATGCGCAAGGCGACCCGCACTTGTAGCCTGCTTCTCCCTTTATTTTGAAAAATCCAATGTCCTGTCACTAGCGCTGTCGGTTCCATTCAGCCCAGGTAGATTTCCACCGTATTCCTCCCCGCCAGGAACTTCGCATTCAATAAACTGCCTGCCCCAGCCCGGCGCAACTCCTCTCTATCTTTTTCAACTTTTCCTTCCCGCAGCAACATCTCCATTTCCAGCTTACCAGATACCCAGTTGTGCAGGCATCTTACGCCTGCTCTAGCAAACAGTAAGTCCTCTCCCTACGGCGCAAACCGTGATGTGCCAGTCTGTCTCCGACCCGACAATCCGCCTTCCCTTAACTTGCCTTGCTCCTGTGCGCGGAGCCTCGAGCCCTCCAACTCTTCTCCCTTTCCCGCCCATCTTCCCTATCTTCTCGGCGGAACAAGTGCGGAACAGAAGCCACGACATCTACAAAACATTCGTGAATCGTATCGCTGACCGGCTCCGGCTCCGCAGGCCCCCCCTCCTCAGGACCCCTACCCCCAAATCAAGTCCGATCCAACCGCCAAGGCCTTAGATAAGGATTACTGTACCTACATACAATATGGTCAAGGAAACGAAGCTTTACGACACCCTCGGTGTATGTCTCAGCCCCACAAACGCTCAACGGTCGAGGCGAGTTGTTAACGTTGCAAATAGGTTGCGCCGACGGCGACAGAGCAGGAACTGAAGAAGGCATACAAGACGAACGCCCTGAAGTACCACCCTGGTACGTGACTGCGCGCCGTTTCCACACGGACCTGCTGACCAACTGCCCGCAGACAAGAACGCCCACAACCCCGACGCGGAAGAAAAGTTCAAGGAGGTCTCCCACGCCTACGAAATTCTGTCGGACTCTCAGAAGCGCCAAATTTACGACCAATATGGCGAGGCTGGCCTTGAGGGCGGTGCCGGCGGCGGCGGCGGCATGGCCGCTGAGGACCTGTTCGCTCAGTTCTTTGGCTCCGGCAGCTTCGGTGGTGGCCTCGGCGGCATGTTCGGCGGTGGTATGCCCAACCGCGGCCCCCCCAAGGCGCGCACCATCCACCACACCCACAAGGTCTCTCTGGAGGATGTCTACCGCGGAAAGATCTCCAAGCTGGCTCTCCAGCGTTCCATCATCTGCCCCAAGTGTGAGGGCCGCGGCGGAAAGGAAGGCGCTGTTAAGCGTTGCGCCGGCTGCGATGGTCACGGCATGAAGACCATGATGAGACAGATGGGTCCCATGATTCAGCGCTTCCAAACCGTTTGCCCCGACTGTAACGGTGAGGGAGAGACGATCAAGGAGAAGGACCGCTGCAAGGGCTGCAACGGCAAGAAGACTATCGTCGACCGGAAGGTTCTCCATGTCCACGTCGACCGCGGTGTCAGGAGCGGCACCAAGGTCGAGTTCCGCGGTGAGGGTGACCAGGCCCCTGGCATCCAGGCCGGTGACGTTGTTTTCGAGATTGAGCAGAAGCCCCACCCCCGCTTCACCCGCAAGGAGGACGACCTCCTGTACCAATGCGAGATCGAGCTGGTGACTGCTCTGGCCGGTGGAACTATCTACATCGAGCACCTCGACGACAGATGGCTTAGCGTTGAGATCCTGCCCGGTGAGGCGATCGCACCTGGTATGTTGGACCTCCTGCATGTAGATTATGCGAATAAACTAACCGTCTCGCAGATGCCGTCAAGATGGTCCGCGGTCAGGGTATGCCTTCTCCCAGGCACCACGACTTCGGCAACCTGTACATCCAGTTCACCGTCAAGTTCCCTGAGAAGAACTGGACCGATGACCCCGCCGCCTTCGAGGCTCTTCAGAAGCTGCTTCCCGCCCCGTCTTTGCAGACCGTGCCTCCCCCTGAAGCTATGACCGAGCCTGCCGACCTCGAGGATCTGGATAACAGCTCACAAGCCCGAGTCTTTGGAGGTTCTGGCGGTATGGACGAGGATGACGAGGACGGCCAACCCGGCGCCGAGCGTGTGCAGTGCGCGTCCCAGTAAAGGACACCTGTTTCTCATGAGATTTGAACATTAACGAGCATCATCGGCGTGTTTGGGGGGTGTGGATCGAGGCACTTTCACATCTGTTCTACCGAACGGAAATGCATATTTTCCCAGCTACGAATGGATGGAAACGGCTGCATGGAAAGGGTAAAGGGGGCTGCCGTTCGGAAGGCGCCTATTAGATGGCGGCTAGCCGATTGGCCGACGTCCCATCTAGAGGCGCTGAGTCGGTTCGTCGAGATTGAGGGCTGGATTCTGATGGGCCAGCACAGTAACAGGGATATCTGGCCCAGCGCTTTCGTGTTTAAAAAACATCACTTGGCTTCTTTCGCTCGACGGACATCGAGACTTGGTAGGAAGGCGTTCACGGTCATAGAGAGGATAATCCGCTGAATCGATTTGATGATAAACGAGCTTTGATTCGCTTGCTATATCGTATAACTGAATGTATTTGGTATGGGTTATGATGCTTCTTCCTCCGCTGTCCCCACTTCTTCTGCCTGTTCCCCCTGGCCCCCTTCCTCGCCTTCGTCGCCATCATGGCCACCTTGCTTGCGCAAATCCTCGATGTTGTACAACAGCTTCCGCACCTGCTCGTGAGACATGTCAAACTCTCCTTCACTCAAGCTCGCGTCCTGGGGCTTGAAGTCTTGTGTTGAAGAGAACGCAGCGCCGGTCCACTTGTATGCCACGATACCGTTGGGTGCAGTACCGGTCTCTGTTGGGTCCACCGTCACCAAAATGCTGGACAAGGCGCCGTCGCTTGAAATCGGCGCGACGTGGATGGGGTTGCCGGGAAGAGAGACGGTCTTGATGTGAGAGAGAGTGTTTTGCCCCGAGAAGCCCAGCACGAATATGGCAGGGATGCTAGAGAGGGAGTTAGCATAGCTTGGCAATTTAACGCAAGACAATCATACCTTTCGCAGACCGCCAAGAGAATGGGGGCCTGCTCGCCGTTGGCAATAATCGTAGCTGCCAGGAGTTGCGAGACGGCGACCTTGGCGGCCTCCTTGTTCGCCTGTTGGACCTGCTGCAGCATGTCGAACTTGGACAGGACGCGGCCGGCCTCCCAGTCCCATACGAAAAGCTCGCTGTCGCCACCGCCCGAGACCAGAACGTCCGGGCGCGGCAGGGCGAGGGCACTGACGAAGTTGGCGTGGCCGAGGCAGAAGCCCTCGATGATGTGGGCGTGCGGCATGTAGCGCGAGACACGGATGTGCTCGTCACGGTCCGCCGTGATGATGTACCGGCGGGAGCCCTTCTCGGCGAGCGTAAGGGCCGTGAGCATGGAGACGTGGCCGATGAGAAGGGAGTGCTCGAACATCGGCTCTTCCTTGGGGGCGTCGCGCTTCGCCTTATGCATCTCTCGCTGCTGGTTCTTGAGGGCCCGGAGGTTGGCCTTGGAGTGCACGGTGAAGTTGCTGGCTTCCGGCTTGAAGGGCCTGGAGGCCGGCTCCGGTGTCTCTTCCGCCGGGGTGGAGGACTCGGCTGGAGTAGCGGCAGCGGGCTTGTCGGAGGGTATGAGAGGCAGGGAGAAGACGTCGCCAAACTTGTCTGCACTCAGGACCGTCTCGTTATCAGGGCAGATGAGTACGGAGCAGGGGCGTTTAGGCATTGTTCTTTTACATGTGTTAAGGTCTATCCTACAAGACGGGGCGAGACGGACGACGTACCTCTGGCTCAGCTCTTTCAGATTGCCCTTGCCGTCGTGCTCGAACACCCAGAGAGACTTGTCGTGGCCTGAGATGGCAAGCAGATGGCTTCCGTCACTTGTGGTCGTCATGAGGGTAATGACGGGGTAGTCGGGGACTCTCGCGAACACATTGCCACGGTTGTTCGGCTGTTGACCCTGACCCTTGTTGCCCTTCCTCCGGTCCTTCTTTCCCTTCTTCTCATTCTGCTGCTGCTGATCGGCCTGCTTCTGAGGCTCATCGATGACCATGGCGTCGCCGTCCCTGGCCTGCTCATCTTCGCCCTTGTCCTCCTTGCCGTTCTCGAGCCTCTGACGCTTGGCAGGCGGCCCGTCCTCATCGTTGGCGGGCGAGGTGGAAGTGGGCACACTCGAGCTCACTTCAATCTCAACCTTGGCCGCGGCAGCGGCTGCAGAGGCAGCTGCTACCTTCTCGACGTCGGGGTGCTTCCATGTCGACAGGTGAGAGCCGTCCTGCAGGCTGAAAGAGTGAATCTTCCCGCCCCTGGCGGCGAAAACAACGTCGCCGCAAGGCTGGACAAAGTTGTACGGGACCTTCATGATGAGGGCGCGAGTTCTCCCCAGTTGAAACCGCTCAATTGGGCTGAAACTGGAGTTCCTATGCACCAATGGGCTGAAGCTGAGGTAGAACTTTCACTGACGGACTCATCGGAACAAAAAAAGCTGCCCCACCAATGCAGGTGAAAAAAAGGTACCTGCACGATGTATCTTTTTTTTCTGAAGCTCGGGCCACGCCTCATGCAGACGGCCCCACGCTTGCCTTCTTTGGGCCAAGAAGACGACTGGAGCACTCGTTGCCCTAACGGTACGGCGGCCGGGCCACAGATCCACAGACGTTTGGCGAGCAAAAACCCCCCAAATTTTTGCGCGTCTACCTTCTCTCCTGCTACATCACCAACTTCTGATACCCAAATCCCCATCAACACATTGAGGGAAATTTCATTTGCCCTTAAACATCCTGCCTTCAAATAAATAAGAAGATATGGGGGGCAAATCTGCGAACAAGGCCGGCTACTTCGACAAGCTCAAGGGCTTGCTCGAGGAGTACCAGTCCATCTTCATCGTCTCCGTCGACAATGTCAGCTCTCAGCAGATGCACGAGATCCGACAGTCCCTCCGTGGTGAGGGTGTCGTTCTGATGGGCAAGAACACCATGGTACGTTTTGGACGGGAGCCAATGGCAAAAAGTCATTAGCGAAAACGAAGGGTGCGCTTTGCTAACGGAAAACTTTACAGGTTCGCCGTGCCCTCAAGACCTTCATCCCCGACTCGCCCGAGTACGAGCGTCTCCTGCCCTTCGTCAAGGGCAACGTCGGTTTCGTCTTCACCAACGGTGACCTCAAGACCATCCGTGACAAGATTCTGTCCAACAAGGTTGCCGCCCCTGCCCGTGCCGGTGCCGTCGCCCCCTCCGATGTCTGGATTCCCGCTGGCAACACCGGTATGGAGCCCGGCAAGACATCCTTCTTCCAGGCTCTCGGTGTCCCCACCAAGATTGCCCGTGGTACCATTGAAATCGTCTCGGACCTGAAGCTTGTCGAAGCCAACACCAAGGTCGGCCCCTCCGAGGCCACCCTCCTCAACATGCTCAACATCTCGCCCTTCACCTACGGTATGGGCGTCGCCCAGGTCTACGACAACGGCAACACTTTCCCCTCTGATGTCCTCGATATCTCCGAGGACCAGCTGCTGAAGGCTTTCGCCGGCGCCGTTACCACCATCGCCGCCGTCTCCCTGGCCGTCAACTACCCCACCCTGCCCTCTGTTACGCACTCCTTCTACAACGGCTACAAGAAGGTCCTCGCTGTCGCCATCGAGACCGAGTACAGCTGGCCCGAGATCGAGGAGCTCAAGAACCGCATTGCCAACCCCGACGCCTACGCTGCGGCCGCCCCTGTTGCCGCTGCCGGTGCCACTGAGACCAAGGCCGAGGAGAAGGAGGAGGAGAAGGAGGACGAGGAGTCCGACGAGGACGGCGGCTTCGGCGGTCTCTTGTATGTTGCCCCGCATCCCATCTTGCCTCTCTGGCAGCGTTTGCTAACATGTTCTCCAGTGACTAAATATGACGGGAAATCGGTGTTACGGCTTCTATCTGGGCTCCGGATGGGTTTACGACGATACGTGGATCTAAAACACGGCTTCATAGATGGGTTGCCGGTCAATCAAGCACATCGCATTTGACGGCAAAAGAACCATACTCATGAGTTTGATTTCGGTGATGTGACATGCTCGCAAGCATTCACTCTTCCATCGTCCAAGAGGTTAGTCTCATATTTTTGCTCACTCTTGCACCATGCTTTCTATGATTATAAAACAACTTCAAGAGCTTTTTAACCCTGAATCTTTCTTGATGACACTCACATCACCACCCTATGAGAGAGCTTCTTATTTCATCTATCGTACAGCCGTTCTTTCCTGTTGGGTATCATGGCTAACGTACAAAAAGTTGCAGGTCTTATACACGCCCATCGTACAACACGATCTATTCTACGTCTTGCCGTGTCCCTTTTTTGTGTAGTATGTGCAATGCGAATGTTCAAGTAGTTTCCCTAAGCCGTTGCGTAGGCACCGAGGACGTTTTTGGCGACATTAATCGCCGTCTCGGGCAGGTTGGCCAGTCTCGCGACCTTGAGAGCGTGGCTCTGTCGGTTAATCCCCTTGCGCAACTTGTGAACATAGACGAAGCCCCCGTCCTCGTCCTCGTCCACGTCGGTGCAGTACATCTCCAATCCCCCTGCGCCCCCATTCTGCGGCCCGCAGAGGCCGTCGGCCATGGCCAGGTCCGCCACCTTGTGAAAGTGCGTCGCGAACAGCGTTCGGCACTGGTTGATGGTGACAAGGTGGTGCAGGCATGCGTAGGCAACGGCCGCCCCGTCCTCGGGTGTCGTGCCCCTGCCGATCTCATCCATGATGACGAACGACCGCGGCGTCGCGGTGCGCAGGATGTGTGCCGTCTCCATCATCTCGACCATGAAGGTGCTCTGGTCCCGGTATAGGTTGTCGGCGGAGCCGACGCGGCTGAAGATGGCGTCCACGATCCCCATCTCGGCGTAGTCAGCCGGCACGAAGCAGCCGACCTGCGCGAGGATCGTGATGAGTGCGTTCTGCCGCAAGAATGTGCTCTTGCCGGCCATGTTTGGCCCCGTGATCAGCCACAGCCGGCCCGCTGAGGGCCCGCCGACAAGGCAGTCGTTGCGGATGAAGTTGCGTCCCTGCTCGCGCAGGCCGCCCTCAACGGTAGGGTGGCGGGCGCCGACGATGGTATGGGCGGTCGAGTTGTTGAGGACGGGGCGCACGAGGCCCTGCTCTTCGGCGAGCCGGGCGAAGGAGGTAGCGATGTCGAGTTCGTCGAGGACGGCGGCGTTGCGGCGCAGCTTGACGAGGTTGAGCACCACACTGGAGCGGAGGGCGTGGAAGACGCGCTGCTCCTCGGTCCGGATGCTGTGCCGGGCGTGCTCGAGCTGCTGGCCGAGGTGCGTCCACTCGGGCTCATGGAAGGAGCGGGTCGAGCGGCTGGCGCTGAGGGCTTTGATGTCCGAGACGGACCGGGTGTCTTTACCCTTGATGTGGCAGAAGTGGCCTAAGGCGGGGCTCCAGCGGAGGGTGAGGGAGGCTGCGCTATGGCGGTCCCGGAGCGTCTCGGCAAGGGCGTCCCTCTCGGCGTGCAGGACCCCCAAGTCGGCGTGGAGCTGCCGCAGGACTTTGCTGGCTTCGGGCTTCATGATCCAGGCCTCGTTGTCGTCGGCATAGGCCTCGCGCACCGAGGTGGGGCGCTGCTTCTTCTTCACGGCTCCCTTCGGCAACGAGGCGGCGTCGTTCTGCGTGCCCTCGCTGCTCACAATCTCCTGGGCGAGTGCGATCATCTGCCCCGTCTCGTTTTCCTCCATCTCGTGCTGGTAGACGACGCCCTCCTCGTCGATGGCCCCCTTGATGCGGCGGGCGAGGTTCAGGGGTTTCTTGAGGTCCAGGCGGGCCGTCATCTGGGCGAGGCAGTTCGACTCGTCGGGTGCCTGGACTAGCAGATCCTGGATGTTTTCAGTGGCCTGGATGGTGTTGGCCAAGGCCAGCAGGTCGTCCGGGTCGCCCCGGCCCAGCGCGAACTTCTGGACCAGCCGCTGAGAGTCGTGACTACGACGGAGTAGTAGGGCGACGGCATCGCGCAAGTCTGGCTCCTCGATGAAACGGGCGACGAGATCCTGCCTCAGCTTGATGACCTCGAGCGATGTCGACGGGGCGCTAAGCCAATCGTTGAGCAGCCGGGCGCCGCTCTTCGTGACGGTCCGCCGAATGGCATGGAGGAGGCTGCCGCGGAAATTTCCATCCCGGATGGTCTGTTTGATTTCTAGGGAGCGCATACTGTTTTTGTCAATACTCATAATTTGCATGTTTTCATGACGTAGCGGTGGCTGCAGCTTCATGCTCAACCCCAGCAGCCGCTCCTTAACGTAATGCAGGAGCAGGCTCCCTGCCATCACCTCACCCTCAGTGAAAGCGTCCTGTGTCGCCTCAGGGATTTCAGACTCGAGCATGGGCGCCCAATCAGAAATGCGCCTGATCTCGCCGAACTGACTGTATGTGACCAGATGGCGGTCCTCAGCCAGTATAGAAAACAGGCCATGGTCCGCCTGAGCCTGGAGGTCGCTGTCAAGCACGACTTCTCGTGGGCATATCCTCGAGAGGGTCGACGACAGCGCTGCAAGATCGGTAGCCTGGGTGTAAAATTGACCGGTGGACAGGTCCAACCACGCGAGGCCCAACCGGAGTGGTTCGGCAGGGTCAGCAGTTGCCGGAGTCACGCTCCGGTCAGCGGCTGAATGGGACGAGTCTGAGTCTGCCCCTCCCCCTCCGGGCTGGCCCGCCGCCGCATGGACGGCTAGCACATAGTTGTTCGCATAGGGATCCATGAAATTCTCGTCAATCAGGGTTCCCGGCGTGATGATACGAGCAACTTTGCGATCATGCATCAGTCCACCAGACTTGATCTTCTCTGGCGCCTGGTTAGGGAACTCCTCAGCGACAGCGACGTAGCGATTGAGGTCCTGGACTAGGATCTTGAGGAATCGATCGAGCTGGAAGAAGGGAAAACCGGCCTAATCATCATATATCAGACCCAGACACAGGAGAGAAACAGCGCACAATTTCAATAGAATGTAAGTGTTTACCATGGGGACCGGGCCGGCGCCCGTCTTCTTCTGGGCGACCTTGAGGTTCAGCAGAGGCCCGTACTCCTCGGCGTGCTCAAAGTAAAGCTCGTAGAAACCACCGACACGCGTCAGGAGCACGCAGTTGTCGAATTTTTCCATATTACGACGCGCCTGCAGCACGACGGTCGGGTAGGCTGGACCCTCATCTTGCATGAGACGGGGATCCAACGGCAGAACGCCCTGGGGTAGATCGTCAAGCTTCACCGTGGACTTTGTCTTCTTGCTCCTGACGAAGACGAGGCCAGCACCGCCATGCAGGTGCCACGCCGAGACTCCAACAGCCCCAACCCCAACTTCTCGGCCGAAGATGGAGGCGCGGCCCCGTCCAGAGCCATTGCGGCGCAGGCGGAGGTGTGCGGAGGCAGGCGACCGGGAAGCAGTTAGTAACGGGGGAACCAGATCATGACAGGCGAGTGTGGTGAGTGATCGGGCCAACATGTGAGCATGTCATCAATGTGAGCTGTTCGGAGTGACGTCGACGCTCAGGTGTTGTCCTGCTCGGATGCAGAGGGTACCGCACGGTAAGGCAGGGTAAGGACGGGAAGGAAAGGTCTCTGGAGGGCCCAGGCGCGGCGAGGAATGTGATGTTGTGACGGGCGGCGGAGGGGATGATGAGATAATGAGCCGGGTGGACGATATAAGCCGGGGGGTCAAGGCTGGACGCAAATCATGCGAGCGGCAGTGTGGACGTGAAATATCGCGAGATTTTTCGGGACGATGGCTCGAATCCGCCCGATCGAATCGGGCCCCATAGGGGATCTCGCTGGAGGGCAGGCGCCTGAGGCTGGGACTGGTTTTTCGTCCCTTCTCGGAGCGAGAGTCGAGCGCGTGTTTGCCTCGCGGCGGGCCTGCCCTGCCCTGGACGAATAAGGTCCGGGGAGGTAGCATGGCATGGCATGGTATCGGTCGCGGATGGGATGGCACGGAGATGGCATGGTCACCGTCGCTGTCGCTGGCGGTGGCGGCGATAAAATTAGGCGCGACGGACCCTGTACGGATGTATCGAACAGAAAAGATGCGACGGACCAAGATAGCAGCGGCCAGCCAGCGAACCGGCCTAACTGTTGCCTCCGATGGCAGTATCGCGGAATCGTCGCAAACCGGACCTAAGGACTGGAGACGCGACATGCGAGGCGGAGAAGAAACGGGGTTTATGGAGAGCGGCCGTGATCGGAATTAGGGGTCTCGTGTACGTACACTCCCTAGTACAAGTACCCGTCGCGAATTGCCTCTGGACCTGGAACTGGAGCTGGAGTTGCTGTGGTCCCTGAGGCAAGCCAGATAAGGTAGAGGATCCATACTGTACGCAGCGCAAAGCAAGATACGCTGTGACTCTAAACCGAGTGTAAACAGGACAAGCGATGAGCCAAGCCAAGGCACTCGAGACAGTGAGTTGGTGTTTTTGCCGGGTACCTGCCGGGTGTGCATCATGGTCTTACGAGAGTTCCTCAGCCTAGCGTCATTTCGTTGGGCCGTCGTACGTAGGAATGACAATCGTGGAGGCCGTTGGAGCAGAGGACCACAGAAAGAGAAACAGGCCCGCAAGAGGTAAGAAAGGGCAATCCGCTGGTGGGGGAGCCAGTGCGGCGGCGAAACAGCGACTGTATTTCCAGTGCCCCGTGAGCCCTAGGTTCCAGGTTGGGTGCCACCTGGGGGCGTGAGCAGGAGGGGCAGCGCACCTAGGTAGATGCAGGGGGGGCGCGCTATAGGCGGTCTGCTCGCTGATACGGGAGGACCCGGCTGCGCACACGCTTCAGCGTTGCTGAGGCCTCGCTGTTGGGCGCCAGCCGTCGACCCCTTCGGGCCGCAGAAACACAGTGTGTTGGACGGCTGCAGCGCCTAGAGGGCCACTAATATGCGGTTGAGGTGCAGTAGGGGGGACCAGTTGGCAGCGAGGCTGTCCGCTGTCGCTGCAATGCGGGCGGTGGTCGAATGATGTTACCGTCATGTTGAGATTGACAGGGCGGGGGTCGCATCATTCATGGCCATATCGTGGCTCGCTAGCCATTGTGATCAACGGACAGCTGCACCCCCCAAAAGGGGAATTCGCAGCAGTGCCTGTGCCCGCCCGCTGCTGGCAGCAAGCGGACGACGGTGGGCTGGAGGCAATCAAAGATGGGCAGACGGCAGAGGATGCCGCCACCCCGGACGCACTTTATCTCAAGAGGATTGATGGATGGCAGCACCTATCACAAGGCCCCGGGGCCGGCCAGGCACCGCGAGACTGCCATGCAGCTAGCTGGCTGCTAGGGCAGGGCTTTTGAGGTAATGTACAGTAGACAGGTCGCACAGGGTCATGGTGTATGACGGAAACATGCCAGGACCCGGTGCGGCTTTCGGGGAAAGAAGGGGGAAAAGGGTCTGACTGGAGTCGAGAAAAGGTGCGATGCGTCTGGTTGTGCGAGTGTGGCTACTGCAGCGTGGGGTGCTTGGCTCCATCCTCCATTTCCATTCCGCGCTGCCAGCTGATGATGACTCTGGAGCAGCGGGCGCTGGAGGGCATCATCGCATCGCAGGTGGGTGCAGAAACATGGGATATGGGGAAAGGGAAGGATGAGTGGTCCGGATCGTAGCATGCCATACCAAGCAACTGGATGATGCTTGGATGAGAGTCCACCGCAGTGATGTGAGAATGTAATGAGGCTGGGGCGGAAGGGTGCAACGTGTAAGCGGCATTACTGCGCGTACACGGTGCGGTGTCTGTTTGCATAGAAAGACAGCCGCAGCTGGGCCCGGCATGGACCGGTCAAGAGCCTTTCCTCGGCACGAGATTGGCTGCCAGTGCGTGGTAAGGCCGCCGGCTGGCGTGTTGGGACAGCGGACCAGACTCGGCAGCGCAAGGCACAAACGGAAGAGGCAGCAGAAGAAGAAGGAAGAAGAAAAAACTAGGGACGACTGCCACGGCTGATTGACGCTCGCGGCATGGCCGTTGCGACTTGCTAGCGGAGCTGTAAGAAGTCGGTGAAAGTACCTGGTCCGCCCTTCTTAGGGCGGTAGGGTACCGTGGGGTACGTACCTGGCTGGCCCCAAAGGGTCGGCGCGGTTGCCATTCGGCATCGGCCGATTTCGACTCCTGCTCAGCCCATTCCCGCTCACTCCCCAAATTTATCGCCAGACCCTTGGCCCAAACATGGCAGCATGCGCCGTCATGTTGCCTTTCGGATTTGAAATATCGGCCTGTAGGTATATATCTCTTTTTTCTGTGCCCCGTTTCCCCCTCCTTTCTTACCGAGCACTTGGTTTGATACGTCTATCCTGCCTGCCTGTCGGTCTTCAGCGGATACCCGACCATTTACACCCTTAACCCGTCTCATCGCTATTATTATTACTACACCACCACCAACACGCTCCCACCACCTCTCTCCCATTTTACTATTACTACCGCCTCTCCTGCGACCCGTTGCGAAACTGGGAGCCCGTACACCTCTCTCACTCTCTCTTCTCTCTTGATCGTGCCTTCTGCCCACCAGCAAGAACAACAACCAAGAACTTAGAAGAGCCCCGGCGCGCCCAATCACCGATATCCACGATATCAAACACGCACCGTCTCAACAACACCAGACACCACACCACTTATCACGACAGCAAAGTTGATGACGCAAAAACCACCCTTTATGGCGGCGCATCTCCCAACCATCAACTTTAACCCTTTAGCTCCCGTCACGCCTCCCCCCGAGCATCTCTCATTCCGAAAACCCGCCATTCCGCTGTCTGCTCAACTAAAACGCAAGGCCGCCGAGGCCAACATCACCCTCGACCATGTCCCGATGAAGAAGGAGGAATCACCGTCGAGCTCCCAGCCCATGCCTCCGCCCAAGCCCACCTCAATTCCGAACGCGCCTGTGGACCCGAGCCAGCCGCCGATGGACCCTCGATATGTGGCCATGGTATCACGCATCGCTGCCTACTACCAACAAAGGTGCCAAGCCATCTCCAACGCGCAACAGCAAAGATGTCAGGCATGGGCAAACATGCACAGGCAAAAGTGCCAGGAAATGATGCAGGCGGCCATGCTGGTGGTGGCTTGGTACATCCGCGACCGGATCCAGCGGAGGCGCCGGAGGCAAAAGCGGAATTTCCGGTCGGGGTTAAGAGCACAGAGCACCCGGTCCCGTGTGACTAAGGGCGAGGGAGTCCGGCGCTGGGTCATGAATGTCCCCGAGGGTTTGCCATCGCCGCACATCCCGGCGCTAGACGATCTCGCCGACCAAGACGAGGCCCACTTCTCCATGGACAGGGAGGTGCCGCCAGACAAAGACACCAAGCTATTCGAGATGGCCGACGGCATGATCAGGAGTCAGTACCGCAAGATCGAGGTGCCCATCCTCGGCGTGCTCGGCTTCGAGGAGAGCGAGAGCGAGAGTGAGAGCGAGGCCGACGACGACTTCGACCAGCCCATGGAGGATGAGCTTGAGGAGGGCGAGGTAGAAGACTACGACGATGACGAAGATGACTTGGACATGGATGACGAAGACGAGGAAGAAGAGGCTGGCTCCGAGGTTGTGCACCGCGGCACTGGCACCGGCACGGGAAGCCGGGCCAAGGACTCTGGGCTGTCATCTTGAACGGAACGGTGTTTTGGGGGCGTTCGCGATTGTCTTTTATTAATTACGGTGTTACTGGCGGGCATGGACAATGATGTGATGATTGGTTGATTACCCTGGGCATCTACATACCTCAATTCCTGGCTAGTATATATATCCTACACCCACGTCGATAGGAAACAAGACGAACTTTTTTTGCTTTCGCAAGACCACTGGTTCATCCCATTCAACCAACGAGTCAACGAGCCGCTCCAACCCATCGAATCGTGCCGACATCGTGCTACCATGGGCCGTGATTCAGCTAAGCGAGATGGGTCGACAAACCTTAATTAGTTGTCTTCCGGCATGTGGAAGCTTTTTGGAACCGCTGGAGGCGCCTCGACGGACGGGGTCCCGGCTGGTGCATTTGTGTGTTCGCTTGTTGGGGCCGTCCCTATGTTGCCGACGCTGGGGCATCGTCAGTCTCCCAGCCGGTCGCTGCTGGCCCGTCTGGGGCAGATGGGCCAAGAGGGCATTTCAATCACGAGTGCCGACAGCCCGCATCTCATTTGATTTGATGGAGCGGCGACGCTGCACGATGACTTGATTTCCCCAGATATCCACCTCGACTACGGGACGGGACATACATACAGGCGAATGCATCGCTGAGACACGCGAAAACCGATGTTTCCCAACGTTGCACTTTGCCTGCGCTAAATCATGTGCACTGCACTCGCATGCGTGACGTTTCCGGTGTCACTGCTTTCCCAAATATTGCTCTCGTGTTTCCCGGGCGTTACACTGAATGTGCATCTGGCTGTCCACCTGCCACTGCTGCAGAACCACCCGTTTCGTCGGTCGGTCTTGCTTTGCCCACTGCCGTCATTCCACAGCAGTCGATCGATGTGCTCGTTGCTGTGCAGACTCGACCAAGAGGAAACAAGGAAGAATTTTGCTATCCGGGAGGTATGGGTATCATTAATATTAGTATTATTATTATTATCATCGTTATTATCATTGTTGTTGCTACCGTCTTTACCAACGTTGCCATTACCGTCGTCATTGTTACTATCGTCGTCGTCGTCGTCGTCCGCCGCCGTTATTATTATTTAGGCTTCATAGCCAACGCAGACGTCTACACTCCTACGCTTCTACGCCGCAACTACCAGGTAGTCTTTGTATACCCATTCTAGTATACTAATCATCCCCCTCATCCTCCATTCGTATCCATACCATATTATCCGGTTACGTCGTCGGTCTAGCTGTCGAATCAGCTGTCTCTTGGCAAGTCTTATCCTCCCTCAACTCATCCACCTTCCTGTCTCAGGTGCTGGGCTGTCAGCTTTCACCCTGGGAAGTACGCAACGTAGAGCACGGGAGCACCCTACCCTGGCGCAGCTGTTGGCGCTGAAACAAAGCCAGTGGGAGCGTGCGGGGACAGGTCGGTGCAGCAGCGAAGTGCGGGGAGGTTGGGCCGAAGGTGACGCAGCCATCATGCGATCCCCCTTGATAGCCGGTGCACCGCGGTCCACCACTAGAAATGCATGTCCTTACCTCATCTTGTCGGCTTGGTGATCCATTAGCTCCTTCCTCGAAAGCTGCCAAGCTCCTTCCTCGCAGTGACCATCAGTAGTACATAAACGAGGCCGTCAGAGCTGTACAAGCCGTAGTCAGAAACGAAACACCCCAAACAGCTGCTCCGCGGCCGAACAATCACTAGCTATCAGCTCTCCGGCGTCGCTTCTACCGGCGTCGCTTCTATCGTCGTCGCTAAGCTCCGGACAATATGGGTGGCGGCAGAGAGCCCAAGAGCAAGAGCGATTACCCGACTCTGGCCCCCCGGCCTGTCGGTCAATGGATCTCCAAAATCTACAAGGACAGAATTAACCAATTCTACTCCTCAGGACAATGGGAGAAGTACAACCTCCTGGCGTACGTGAACCCACCCACAGTACCCCGTAGCTCACCCGGGGGACATCCGGCTAACCGTTGATTAGGATGATGACGGAGGGCACCGCATCGGGCGAGCCTCACGTTAAGCTGTCTGTCTGGGACGCCCCCGATACCACTCGACCGACGTTCGAGGAAGCCGTTTCGCACGCATTCAAGAAGACCGAGGTTGGCGCCTGGTTTGGCCCGTCCTGGTCGACCCACTGGTTCAAGGTCGTCCTAACTGTCCCGAAAGAGCTGTGTGACAAGGATTTGCTTGAACTACACTGGGACGCCAACAATGAGGGTTTGATCTGGACCGAGGACGGCAAGCCTCTCCAGGGCCTCACTGGAGGTGGCGAGCGGGTTGAATGGATCTTGCCCAAGGAGTTCAGGGACGGAAAGGAACACACCATCTACATCGAGATGGCCTGCAATGGAATGTTTGGCAACGCTCCTGGCGGCGATTCCATCCAGCCTCCGGTTCCTAACAAGTACTTTCAGCTCGGCAAGGCTGATATAGTTGCTGTCAACCCCGAGGCGCGAGCACTCTGGATCGACATTTGGATCGTCGGCGATGCCGCTCGCGAATTTCCCCAGGAGTCGTGGGAGCAGCATAAGGCCCTCAAAGTCGCTACCGACATTATCGATGCCTTTGAGCTCGGTAATAAGGACTCCATCCTCAAGTGCCGGAAGATTGCCCAGGAGTACCTGGGCCCGGATGTCGACTCACACAAGGTCTACAGCACCGGAAAGCAGCCGCAAGTGTATGGCATTGGTCACTGCCACATTGACAGCTGCTGGCTCTGGCCGTGGGCCGAGACGAAGCGCAAGGTTGTCAGGTCTTGGTCCAACCAATGCGACCTCATGGACCGCTACCCTGAGCTGCACTTTGCCTGCTCGCAAGCCCAGCAATACAAGTGGCTGAAAGAGCTTTACCCCTATGCCTTCGACCGCGTTAAGACAAAGGTGAAGGAGGGCAGATTCCATCCCATCGGTGGCAGCTGGGTCGAGCACGACACCAACATGCCCAGCGGTGAATCCTTAGTCCGACAGTTCTTGTACGGTCAGCGCTTCTTTGAGAGCAACTTTGGTGAGCGTTGCCAGACTTTCTGGCTACCTGACACTTTCGGATACTCCGCCCAGTTGCCTCAGCTGTGCCGCCTGGCGGGCATGAATCGCTTCCTGACCCAGAAGCTCAGCTGGAACAATATCAACAACTTCCCGCACACCACTTTTAACTGGGTTGCCCTTGACGGCAGCCAAGTCATCTGCCATATGCCGCCTTCAGAGACCTATACGGCCGAAGCCCACTTCGGCGACGTAAAGCGAAGCGTCAGCCAGCACAAGTCGATGGATCAGGACCACACTTCGTTGCTCGTATTTGGCAAGGGTGACGGTGGTGGTGGCCCGACTTGGCAACATCTCGAGAAGCTTCGTCGATGCCGTGGTATGGCCGATCAGGTCGGCATGCTGCCCAGAATACACATGGGAAATACCGTCGATGATTTCTTTGACAAACTTGAGCCGAAGGCCACCAACTTCGTCACCTGGTATGGTGAGCTCTACTTCGAGCTTCACCGTGGTACCTACACCACCCAGGCGAACAACAAGTTGAACAACCGCAAGTCCGAGACTCTGCTCCGCGATATTGAGTGGCTTGCCACCATCGTGACTCTCAGCGATAATGGCAAGGATTACAAGTATCCCAAGAAGGATATCGACGACATGTGGGAGGCCGTGCTTCTCTGCCAATTCCACGACTGCCTGCCTGGCAGCTCGATTGAGATGTGCTACGATGATTCTGACGAGGTATGTTGCAATATTACACATACAGGCAAATATACTGACCTCCACGATTAGCTCTATGACAAGGTCTTCAAGACTGGCAAGAAGATCCTCGATGACATTCACGAGGTTCTGGGTGTTTCCGCCACCACCACCGGCAACCTCAACGAGACCATGGCATTGAACACTCTCCCATGGCATCGAAGAGAAGTCGTTGAGATTTCCGAGACAGAGGCAGGTGTGGCTTGTGGCAATGGTCAGATACTTGCTATTCGCCCGTTCAAGATCTCGGAGGAGAAGCCGGCCGTCACCATCGAGGAGGTCAGCGATGGTGTTTTCGTGCTGCAGAACGACCAACTCCGCGTCAAAGTCGAGGAGGGATACATCACCTCTTTGTACGACCGCGTGGCCGAGCGCGAGGTCATCGAAAAGGGTGGAAAGGCGAACCAGTACGTCGTCTTCGATGACAAGCCACTGTACTGGCAGGCCTGGGATGTCGAAGTCTACCATCTCGATACGAGAAAGGAGCTTCGCTGCGGCAAGACTTCTATCTCTGAGCAGAAGGCCCACCGGGTGAGCTTAACCACCGAAATCAAGATCAGCGAGCAAAGTTCCCTGAAGTCTACGATCACTCTCTCGGCCGCTCTGAAGGGAGCGCAGTCATGGGTTGAGTGTCACGCAGCAGTTGACTGGCACGAGAGCATGAAGTTCCTCAAGGTCGAGTTCCCAGTCGACGTCAGGAACACGGAGGCATCCTATGAGTCGGCATACGGCCTGGTCAAGAGGCCTACTCACTACAACACGAGGTATGTAATTCTGCGCGATTGCGTTGGACTCTTGCTGATTTCTCTCCCAGCTGGGACATGGCCAAATTCGAGGTCTGCTGCCACCGATTTGCGGACCTGTCTGAGAACAACTATGGTGTCTCTATTCTCAATGACAGCAAGTACGGTTTCGCCACTTGCGGAAATTTGATGCGCCTGTCTCTTCTGCGATCGCCAAAGGCCCCGGATGCCCACGCCGACATGGGAGCGCACCAGATTCGCTGGGCTATCTTCCCTCACCAGGGATCCCTCGGTTCCTCGACCGTGCGGGCTGCGTACGCCTTCAACAGCCCCCTGAAATTGCTGTCGTCGCCAAGCGCTGCACAGGCGTCCCTTACCAAGAGCCCCGTGACACTCACCGGAGACGACTCCTTGGTGCTTGACACTGTCAAGCGCGGAGAAGATGACGAAGATGTCACCCGTGGCGACCTCCCTAAGCGCAAGGGGCGCAACGTCATCCTGCGCGTGTACGACAGTCTTGGCGGTCAGAGCAAAGGCACTATTGAGACGACTTGGGACGTCAAGCGTGTCTTCAAATGCAACCTGCTGGAGGACGACATTGAGGAGATCGAGATTAAGGACGGAAAGTTCTCCATCACTCTGCGACCGTTCGAGATCGCATCGTACCGCCTAGAGTTGTAGGGCGGAGACTCGAGCGGCGGCGGCGATCTTCAGGACAAAAACGACAGTGATGGAGACGGTGGATGTGAACTTTGACGACAATACTAGCTTGTCGGGCCTGTCGATATCTGCAACTGAGCAGCATGAAATGGGATTTTGACGAGAATGCATGATGTATGATTGGCGAGGGGTATTCAGCAGCACTTACTGAATGACGGAAAGCGAGGATACGGAAGACGCGGAGGCAGGACAAGCTCCTGGCAGCGAGTTCGGGGACGCGTATATACCTATGTAAAACATTTGCGAAATCAGAATGGCTCTCAAGTTCCTAACCCCTACATGCGCCGACCCCAGAACGCCGTGGAGACTTGAAAACTTGCAAATTCCCAGGGAATAGTAGAAAAGATGACATCATTATACAATACATTGATCAGACTGGCCTTGTGTGTGTTTTTTCCGCTTTTTCCTCATCCCCGGTCTGTTGCCCATCATTCTCCTCTTACAACGACCCCTCTTGGGGCAGGTCCTCGATGACGCCCTCAACAATGTCGATGAGTTCGTCAATATCGGGCCTCTCGGCGGGCTCGACCTTGAGACATTTCCTCACAACCTCGCGGATAGGCTCGCTGATCTTGGGCTCGCCCGAGGATCCGCCGTTAGCGGCACCGCCCGCGTCGACGGCCTTGCCCTTCATGCCGGTGCCGGTGCGCTTGACCCCCTCATCGGGGAAGCGCCAGTCGCCGCCGAGAACGCAGAGGCTGAGGGAGCCGCCCGTCTCGTCGGAGCGGGCCTCGAAGGGGGACTTGCCGACGAGGCAGGCGTAGAGTGTGCAGCCGAGGGACCAGATGTCGACCTTTGTGTCGATGACGGTGCCGGTGCGCACGTCGAAGAGCTCCGGCGCGCGGTAGGGCATGGTGCTGTGCTCGGCGGCCGTGTCCTGCGTCGCGATGGCGAGGGAGTGCGACGTGATTGCGATCGGGGACGGCGCGATGGAGCCCAGGTCCATCAGAATCGGGTTCGAGCCCGAGTCGTCGACCATGATGTTGCCTGTGGTGGTTTGTCAGTGAATGATCAGGGAAGTGGACTGGGATAGTTTTCTGTGCCTACCTGGCTTGATATCGCGGTGCGCGTACGACTTGACGTCCCCAGAGCCGGGCGTCTCACCCTCCATCAGCGGCCTCTGCTGCTCCGACTCGTCCTCCTCGTCGGCACCCGCGGCGGCGGCAACATTGGCGACGCGCTTGCCGCCCTTGTTCTTGCCCTTCTCCCTCTTGTTCCCGGGCTCGACGCTATCCTCCTCGTCGCCGTGGCCCATCTCCATGCGCTCCATGGCGGCGGGGGCGCCGCGGTACTTGTGCATGGCGCGCAGCGCCTTGCAGACGCCCAGGAAGAGCAGCATGAGGCGGCGCTCGGGGAAGGTGGTGTGGTTCACGAGGTTGGCGTTGATGAGGTCCTGGAGGTTACCACGGCGGTAGTAGGGCAGCAGGACGTAGACGGTCTTGGAGCCCGGCTCGCCGCCGCGTTCGGTGGCGATGGCATGGTCGGCCGCGTGGATGATGCCCGGCGTAAGGGCGAAGAGGCGGTAGGCCTCGACCTCCTTCATGGCCTGCGCGACGGACTCGGCGCCAAAGGGGCACCGGATCTTCTTGAGGGCATATTCGTCGCCCGTCGAGGTGTCCTGGACAAGGTAGACGTAGGAGAAGCCGCCCTGTGTTGTAATCGCACGTGTTAGCCCCGAGTGTCTTTAAGCCGTAGCCCCGACTGGCAGGACGCAGGTGTCCGGGGGACCAGAGAAGAGGTGCCTTCGGAACAGACGGGGGGGGGCGGACTTACCTCGCCGAGGAGACGGAGGATCTTGAAGTTGCGGCTGTTGATCTTGAGAGTCGGCGAGCCGGGGAAGCAGTTTAGGCAGTTCCCGAAGGAGTAGAAAACATCGAGCAGCATTTGCGCCATGGCGGGCTAATCGTAGGGCCGCTGGCCGTCCGTCGTGAGCGTTTGCGTGTTTCTGACGGGAAGTGTTCCTCGAGGTTTGGCTCGGTAGTGGTCGTGGTGATGTGGTTCGACCCGAAGGAGAGGTTCCGTTCGGTGAGTATGTCGTCAATGCGTTCGATCGGGCGGGTTGAAACGGTCGGACTGCCAAGTCGAATTGGCCTTGCTCGTCGGGGGCGGAATCAAAACTCGAGGTGGCCTCAACTTTGGAGACGAGCGACGAAGAGCAAAAAAGTACAAGCTGCGCAGCCTCGTTGCGAATTGAGGTTACGTTTGCGCGCGCGTTCTCAGCCTCTCTATCCGCGAAGAATCAGGACAGCTAGCTCTCGTCTCCCCCCGGCAACCAAAGTGGGCAGGAGCTGACGCAGGTCCGTAAAAAAGGGCCAAGGGTACTGCCGTGCGAACGTGCTATATACTGCGGCAAACGCTATGGGGAACGCGGGAGTGTCGTCAGGATATGCCCGGCCGGGAAACGCGCGACTGGAAAGATGCGATTGAAAAACAAAATAACTGCCTCGAGGAGGAAGAAGAGGAGTTCGAGACGAAACTCTGACTGACTTCCCTTGGGAAAAAAAACTAAAAAAAAACTGCAAACTTTGAGACTGTTTGGCGATTAAGTATACGGGAAACATCAGATCAATTGCTACTCGAGCTTGCCCTTCTCGTCCAGTGTGCGGCGCCCTCGCTGTCCGGCTGCGCCCTGCTGAGCTAAGGATTCGTGCGCAGAGGCCGTGAAACGCCACGGGGGACTTCTGGGTGGGGAACACCAACCAGTTCCCAACTCTGGGCTTTGGAGACGGCTTTGAACACGCAAGAGCCCCGGCCGGTATCGACGGGAAGACCCCTGCCATCCGAAAGCAGCCCGTCCCTTGGTACCTGCAAACCGACGGACGACCGACGGTCCAAGATCTTTTTTTCATCTGTTTTCCCCCCAACCGCCAGTTCTCATCACATGCAAACGGGGCCTAACTGAAGCTGCGCATTGTTTGTTAACCTGTGTCGTCTGAGATAGACTTGTATTCATGTTTAAGGACTACTATTAATGATCCTATAGAAGCCTTGTGGCATGAACTTGCAAAAGCCAAAGGCCCCTATGCTTTTCCGCCCTGCTGGGTTGAGCTGTCAACCCATCATCCCCGAGAACTTGTCTCTCCCCGAACTGTGGTATCATCGCTACAAATGCTATGACGAACAGAAAACTTCCACCGCGCCCGTCATTCAGGAATCCTATACAAAACCGGTCATCTTACAGGTCGACCTCTCGACAGTGATTCAATACGGATATAACAAGCAAGGCAAGGCAACCGTGCCTAGCCTAGCCCTGAGCACACTTCGGTCGTGAATCTTCTTCGCTTTCGAGGTTCAAAGTCCATCCGCCTAGAACGCGTCTTCGAAAGGGCAGTCGACGCTGTCGTGCCCGTCTCTCTCGCAAAGAGCACACCACTTCGAGTTGTCAACTACACCGCTGTCCTTGCCAGCAACGGGTCCCGACTCTATGGGGTTCGGCAGGATCTTGACGCTTGGGGGGGCCACCGGCGGAGCCATTGGCGGGGAAGGCGATGGCTTAGACTTGATCGGCGACAGGGGAGCGATCTTGTCCTCGTCGTTCATGGGCTTCAGGCTTTCTCTGCCGGTATCCTTGCCCGTCTTGCCAGCATCGCCGTTGGTCTTGGCACCCTCAGTGCCAAACATGTTGGTGCAAGTAAGGATGTCATGGCCCCCGGTTTCACAGATCTCGCACCAGAGAGTGCTGTTCTCGGTGACCGACGAGTAGGTATCACTCTCTGGCATGGTGTCCAACGTGCGACCGCGCTTGTGCGTCCCCTCAGGAGAGCGAGGCTCACTGTTCCGCGCCAGGACAACGGTATCCCGTGAGTCGCGGAGCGATGAACGTTGAGCGCTGCCGTTCGCTGTGGAACCCGATCGCTGGGTCGTGGCGCTTCCCCTACGCAGCATCTCCACTTCCCGCTCGAGTTCTTCTTCACGGTGGTTCTTGTCTTTGATGACGGCGCGAAGCTCCGTCAACTCCCGCTCTAGCCTCTCCCTGGCCAAAGCATTCTCACGGATCGAGGGGTCCTCTGCTTTGACGGCGCCTCCCGCGTCAGGAACCGAGTCTCGGCTGAGGGAGTGGATAATAGCCTTGAGTCCCCGAATCTCGTCTTCCTTTTGCTCAAGCTCCTTCGACACGGACGCGCGATCACTGTTTGGTGAACCTCCGGGGCCAGCCGCCGCCGCTTTCTCGCGTTCACGACGTAATTCGGTTCGTGTACGTTCGACTTCGCCCCGGAGGAATTCGACCTCCCCTCGAGCCTCGGCTTCGCCACGTCGTGCGTCCTCAAGCCCTTCCTCGAGTTCCTGAACCAACTCTTCAAGAAGCTTGAGCTGGCGAGCAACCGAATCCACGTCATCGGTTCGAGACTCGAGTTCCCGAATCTCCTGCATGAGCTCATCTATGCGCTTCTCGTACACACGCTCGGTCTCGGTACTAGCCATCTCTAGGGTGTCGATAGTGCTTCGGAAGTCGGCCCGGTGTGCATCGAACTCGGCCGTGAGCATTGCGATCTTGTCGTTCTTTTCTCTGACTAGCATACGAAGTTGCGCTGAGTCCTTATCGTCGAGGCTGTTTCGCTTAAACCCGGTCACGTCTGAATTCTCCATAAGAGTCTGCAATTCGGTGAGACTGCTCTCCATCTCTGCCAAAGTGGCTGCCTGATCTCTTAATTGCCTGTCGCGATCCTCTAGCTGCATCCTGAGTCGCTCAACCTCATCGTCGTTGTTTGCCCGCGATGTCGCCCTCGACCCGGCACGTGACGGGACTCGGAACTTGGAGCTGTATGAGGACACAGAGGTAACGCTTCCGTTTGTCTTGGTCCGTTGCAAGCCGGTGGGTGTCGCATCGTCGTCGAACAGTGAGGTCTGGCCAAGGGCCGATGCGCTGCGAGGACCTACACTAGGTATCCTGTCCAGCCTCGGCGTCTTGCTGGGATCTCCGGCTGTACCACGCACACTCTGAGCGAACCGGTTGGCAGTGGGAGAAGTGTATTTGGACACTTTGCCAGGCGTGGCTAGAGATGGTCTCGCGCTAGGCGTCATTCCCAACTTTCGCGAGGGTGACTCGGGACGCAATGAGGGTTTGCTGGGCTTTTTCAGGCCGGGGCTGGCTGAGCGACCTGGACCGACGGACTTGCTGAGGCCGGGCAACGATGGCGTGGGGGGAGTGAAGTTTGTCGAGTTCTGGTTGCCGATTTTCAGGCCGCCAATAGTGCTCGCTGTGGGCGTGTGAGGAAAGGAACTGGAACTGGAGCCGGGAGGCGAATCTCGTCTGACGGCCTTGTTTACAGGCAGAAAGATGCCCGCGCCCGGGAGAGTCGTCGTAAAGTATGATACGCTGGGTAAGGCATGCGCGTTAGCTGTGCCATTCAAAATGAGGGCATCCGGGTTGTGTCAACGTACCCTTCTACTTCACCTGAGTTCTTGCCTCGCTGCGAGAACTCGGGATGCAGCTCGACACCGGCGAAAGTGCCCTTCTTTCCCTGAACGGTACCGATGAAGCGAACGGTGCCGAGCATGTTGCCCGGGACCTCGACGACATCGCCAATGACGAAGTCATTCCCGGGCCTACCGGGAGTGGCGGGGGCCATTTTGCGAGGGGGCGAGTCGGCTAGCACGCTGTTGTAGGCGTAGGACTCGCTAACATCGGGAATGGAGGCGAGAGAATTGGGGGTCAGGGCGGCCAGGGAGGATTTGCGCGGCAGGGTATGGTGGGAGGGCGTGAGGCGAGAGTGAGAATTGTAGAGTGAGTTGAGGCTGGGAGACGATGCGGTTGCGGAGGAGGGAAAACCGCTGGTGACGCTGGGAGCTTTGCGAAGAGTGCGCGGCGGGTGGGCGAGAGATCTATGGGTCGGCGCGTATGCGGCGGTCGCTGTTGTTGTGGTGACGGACATGATGAATACACGTCGTTTGGGTGTTCCGGGCAATAATTAGTGGGTGCCGCGGTTCGTGGACAGGGACCCGGCCACTGGAGGCGACCACTAGAGGGAGTGCTGGACGGGAACTTTACTGGCCTTGGCCTTTGTTCGGCGGCACAGGTCAGGCCAGGTTCCAGGTTGTGGTGTGTTGTTTCCCGACGCCCCACTGGTCGCTCACGGCGTAGCGCAATACAAGGTGAGGTTGCTTGCCTTAGTCGCGACAGCAGCCGGCAACGAATGAGGTGCGCGGCGGAAGACGGGATGGCAAGGCGAGGTACCTCTGGGCCAAAAAAGCAACGCAAAGACCTTTGGCTGGCTGGTGGGAAAATTGAGATCCAATGCGCTCTGCCGAACGAGGCTAAAACCAAGGAACCGCAGGGTGGGATCGTCTCGGGCAGAGGAAAGACGGCTCGCTGTCTTGTCTCTCTGGCAGCCGCAGCAGCTGCAGCACAGGCTCAGCGCTGTCTCTCAAATATCGGGGCCTTGTCAGGTCGTCTGGCAGCTCCGAGCAGCTTGGCCAGTGCCGGCTGGAATGTCCGGGCAAATGGCGATGGGCGTTTCAAGGCGACGGCGACGGCGACGGCGACGACAACAAGAAAGAGGACAAAAGGGTCCAATGCGACAGAGAAAAGCTCGCGAGATGAGGGGCTTTTTGAGACGCTCTGAGCCTCCTTTCCCCTTGGAAGCACGGCCGCTCTAGACGGGTTCTCAGACGGTGACCACTTTTTGGCTCAGCCTTTTGGGTAGGGATCCGTAGGCCAACGAGATGCAGGGGGGGGGGGACGAGTGTCAGGGAAGGGGAATCGGATTGGGGTTGGTGATCCGTCAGGTGTAGCGTTATCCTTGTTGAATGTGGTGGAGGGTTAGGCGATGTAGCTCTGGTAGCGGTAGCGCATACGTATCTCGGGGAGGAATTGGGGTGGGAACGCGCGAGAGTGAAAAAAAAAGGTGCAGGTGCACTGGGCACGGAGCGTAGCGGATGAATAGAACGGGACGGACTGGTGTAGGGAGAGACAAAATCAAGACAGCCGATACACGCCAAAGAGGCGGACGATGGGGAAGAGGGCGACGAGAAAGAGGAAGCTGGCTGGCAGTGAGGGATTGAGACAGAGACAGAGGCAGAGGCAGAGGCAGAGACAGACGGCGTAGAGCAGAAATGCTCAACTCTTTGTATCACGGCAACAGCTCTCTCCATGTTTACGTGGATCCAGATCCAGCAGGGAGCCGTAGCGGCTGCTCGCGAGGGTTTTGGGCAGCGACAGCCTCTCGATGGCTGCAATTGGACGAATGCTCTACATCGCTCCTTCTTCATCTCCATCGCGGTGCAGCCGCAGATCCCCCAAAGGCTGCTCCAGGGCGGTCTCAGTGGCTCCTGCTGTTCCCATCTCCTCATGGTTGCCATGACGCTGTCGTAGCTCTGCGTCGTCCGAACGTGGCTTCCTGTGCCGCTGCATGCAGACAGCGGAGCTAGCAGGCGCCCAGCCCAAGCAAGCTAGGGGACTTCACCGCCTGCATGCAACGTGTTTGCGGAGGGTGGAACGTCTGACGGTGGGTTCAATCCACATGTCTCTGCCTCGTGCCATCACGTCCTCTCTTCAATTTGCGCCCTGCCTCAGAAAGAGTTTGCTCGTGTCACCACTGTCACTCTGCAAGGCCATTGCCTAAATCGACCTTCTCCAAACGTAAAGGGCGTAGCATCTAAGCAATTATTGGAACCGTCCAGTTGCTGCTCGATTGACAGGTAATCTTAGATTTGCCTCCCTCTCCCAGTCACCACCTGTTGAACGCCTCTCAAATTTAGATGAACACCGTTGATGAACCAGACCGGGGCCGCCACAACAAGTGCGACCTTATCGGTAAGATTCTGCTCCTGCTTTCCGGCACCCCAAGAAATACCTGAGAAGCAAGTCTTCTGGATCCGGGCTGGGTTATGAATGATTGCATCTGCTTCCCGTCGGCGTTTGCCCCCAACGAGTCAGCTCAACAGAGCCAGGGACAGTGCCGCCATCTCTCCCCAAAAGAGTCAAGTCTGCATGTCAAAAGAGATGGGTCCCATGCAAGTCGTCACACGGCTGCGTGATGCGATGCGAATCAGGACACTGACGCACACGACATGGTGGCATCAACGGTGCCAGCAGATGTCTGCTGCTGACTTCAGCATGCATATGTCACAAATCTGTGTTATCTCCACGGATACCCGATTGCCAGTTGGGCACTTTTGTGTTTCTGTACCATCTTAGAAAACGGCTCCCAATCAGTGGCGATCGCAGGTTCGGATAAACAAACCAACGGCCCCTCCCCAAACCGAATCTGCCCCAGGTCGATTCCAGTTCTTCGCAGGCCTTTTCGTCCCTCGGCTCTGGAAAACCCCGTCCCTGGAACCGGACAGGGACAGCCTGGGCGCCGCCTCCAGGAATGGCTACAAGCCGAATGAGGGTCCCTGGGGTCTAGCGGCAACGCTTCCAGGGCTCAGTGGGGGAAACTGCCCGAATCTCCGAATCGGCGGTGCCTGAACTGTAGGTGCGCCACAGGGTGCCACGGGTGCATCACCACGCTTAATTTTGGGCCGTCCGCCGGCCGATGCATGGAAGCCCAGCGCATCATCAGACGAAAATAAACTCGCCAATCTGCCGCTCGACCTCTCGTCCACCCGAGACGTCAAGCTAATGGGATGCCCGTACTCCCGGCCCGCAGCGAATTTGTCACGAAGAATGGCACGACGAGGCCCGTGATGAAAAATTAGTGTGCTTCTCAAGTGCAGGAATGCAGGGTGCTTTTACATGCTGCCTGTCGTCATTTCTATGGATGGCCTTTCCAGTTGCGTCTCGTGCCTCTCAGGCCGCGCGCAATATGTAAATCGGTCTTGCCTGTCTGCCCATTGGATCACCTACCTCCCGAGCAAATCAACTGCAATGTCCTGCAGTTATGCCGCGATTCTCCCACGTGCTTCGAATCCACAACAAGCCGCCGGCATCGACGTGCCTCATTTCGACGCGCCCCCGGTCGTGGGGTGTTCCCTGCTGCTTGCTGACTGCGCCGGGCCGTGCTGAGTTGGAGGAATTTTCTTCTCCAAATCATCTTAGTGCCTCGACGCCGTCAGGCAACTTCAAGCCCCTGATTCACTCCTTGATGCGGAGTAAAAACGCACAGGTCTGTCTTCCCGAAGGAAGCAAATGACCTTTGCGCATGTCTCTTGTCGCATCCACCTCACCTTGTTCAGCTCGGTGAATCATGGCTCCTCTCGATTATGTCTTCTCTTCCAATGGGTCGTGTGCCGTCGTTGAACACCATCGCCTCGCGGTGTTGGCGCCGAAGGCGCTGTTCCTCGGCCGAGTGCTCTCTCGTACGAGGTACTTGCTCCACCGATTGTTGCCCTTCGTCTACACCCTCTGCGTTGGATAAAGTCGACTGCAAGGCAATCGTAAAGCCGGCAATGTTCGAGTCCGGGGTTAGGTTCAAGTTGGTCTTGGATGCCAACTTGCAGGCGATGATTGTCTTTGCCCCCTGGGTGGTGTGCGCAATCCTTGTGACGATGTCGACGATGCGGTTGCTCTTGTGTTCCATGTAGTAGATGAAGTTCTCCTGTCTCTCGGCCTCATCCTCTCCCCAGTCCTGTTTGGCCAGCCACTTTTCCACGAATTTGGCCTTGACCAGCATGTCGGCGCCGTACTTAGTGATCAATTCGAGGACAAACATCAGGCAGAATCGCTCAGCCATATCCCTAAGATAGTACTCGTCCCAATACTTGTCGTCGAGTTTCGTGTGCTCCACGTCGTCCAAGCTCAACTCGAGGGACCTCACGAGAGCCGTGTAAGCTCTCCATGTATGCAGTTTGGAGAGCCCCTCTGCAAAGTCTACTGTCAGTCAGCCCTTCCGCCCCCCAAATGAAAGAAATCATCTCACCGTTAGTCTGACCCGTCAGTGTTGCAAGAGCACGGAGACTTTGCATACGAGTGTCGTAGTCGGGTCGGGTGATCCCGTAGAGCAGGTATCGTACTGTTTCAGAGTCGTTTACGGCACGGTCGCAAAGTATCTTGATGGCAATGTCGCGGATGGAGAAATTGGGATGTAAGAGGAGTTTGTCGAGCGTGTCCAGGCGGAGCGAGTCCTCGGTTTCCTGAGTAATGTACTGCGTCTTGGGCGGCGATATCTTCACTTCGTTCTCGTCGCGGATGAACGTCAGCATCTGGGTCATCATAGTGACCAGGCCGAACGTAGCGGCGCCGATTCCCAGAAGAATGATGCGCTCATCGCGGATAAATGACAGGAAAGCCATATTGCCTGGTAATTAAAAGAAGACTATTGAAACATGATAATCCACGGTGCTCCAAGCGATGGCGGTCGATAGGAGCTGAGGGACGTAGCTAAGGTAAGCTCCAGGGTTGGGACAATCGCGAAGCTTAAACCCAAAGCGCCAGAACAATGCGCTCATTCTGCCGTCCGCCACCGCTACTGACTCCCCACTATCGCGATAAGATAAGCACTTCATCCTCACAAAAATTTTGGGCTGCCGCAACCTGCTGTTCCCCAGCAGCGATTTTGACACCAGGTTCTGGGTGCGCAACGAAAATGGCCGGCTCGCAGCTCAAACGGCTCAAGGCCTCCCTCAGGGAGCAGGGAATTGTTGGACCCCAAAAGTCAAAGAAGCAGAAGCGTCAGATTGCGCAGGACGAAAAGGCCAAGAACGAAAAGCGCCTGCAAAAGAGTGCGGCGCTGGGCCAGATCAGGGAACAATTCAACCCCTTCGACCTCAAGCATAACCCGAGAGGACCCAAGTTCGAGGTCACAACCAACAGACCACCAATCGGAGCTGCAGCTAAGGGAATCAATGGCCGCCCTGGCGTCGCAAAGTCTATTGGCGAGGAGAGGGTAAGGATGCCCGACTGCTGACTTTCGACACCTTGCTAATAGCCCAACAGCGCCGAGAGACCCTTCTCGTCGAGATGCAGAAACGGAACAAAGTCGGCGGAATCCTCGATCGTCGATTTGGTGAAAATGACCCGTCAATGGCTGAAGAGGAGAAGATGATCGAACGTTTCGCCCGGGAAAAGCAGAGAACACACAAGAAGACTTCCCTTTTCGATCTTGAAGAGGCCGAACCTCTTGATGAATTAACCCACATGGGACAATCCCTCAGCTTCGACGACTCGGCTCTCGCAGACGACTTTAACGAAGACGACCTCGGAGACGGGTTCGAAAGCGATGACTCTGATATGCTGAAAAAGAGGCTCAAGAGAATCCGCAATGCTGAAATGGGCGAGGACGAGGAGGGTGCTGGTGAGCAGCCGGAGAAGAAAAAGACAAAGAAGGAGGTTATGGAAGAAGTCATTGCGAAATCAAAGATGCACAAGTACGAGCGCCAGGTCGCAAAGGACCAGGATGATGACCTACGCATGGAGTTGGACAAGGAGCTGCCTAACCTCCAGGCTCTCCTACTCTCTCGCGGCAAGAACAATGCAGCGGCGACGGACGAGTCCGGGTCGAATAAATTGATTGCCGGAGTTGACAAGGCTACCTTTGACAAAGACTTCGACTTGCGCCTTAAGAAACTCGTCCAGGATAGACGAGCGGCGCCCAGCGAACGTACCAAAACCGACGAAGAGAAGGCAGAGGAGGAATCAAAGAGGTTGAAGGAGCTTGAGGAGAAGCGCTTGAAGAGAATGAGAGGAGAGCCAGTCTCGGATGATGAGGACGAAGATGAGGAGATGCAAGACGAGCCAGCCGAAGAGCCCGCTTTCCAGTTCATTAATCCTGAAGAGGAGGAGGACGAGGATTTCGGTCTTGGAAAGGGAATTAAGACGCGCCCAACCGCGACTGACCTTGGCTTCGACGATGAAGATGACTTCATCATTGAGGATGACTTGGTCGCCAGTGGCTCAGATCTTGAACCCGTCAGTGACGATGAGGAGGAAGAGTCTGACGAGGATAACGCGGGCGAGGACGAGGACGACGAGGATGATGAGTTCACCAAGGGCTTGCTCAATGAGGAGGAAGCCAAAAGCTCCCTTTTCACAAGTGCGCCTGCTGGTGGAAAGGACGGCGACAGCTCCGAGTTGCCATTCACATTCCCTTGTCCGCAAAGCTACGAAGAACTGCATTCGCTGGCGCAAAAATATCCCAGCGACAAGCTGCCTACCATCGTTCAACGCATCCGAGCGCTGTACCATCCCAAGCTGAACAGCAGCCACAAGGAGAAGCTCGGGAACTTCGCCAAGGCCCTTGTCGACATGGTAGGCAACGGCCCACGAAGCGACAACAGCCCGTCCTTCCAAGTACTGGAGAGCTTGACCCGACACATCCACTCACTCGCCAAGATGTTTCCTGTCGAGATTGCCAACCAGTACCGGTCTCGCCTGGAAGAGATTAGCCAGCAACGGCCTCTTGCTTTGCGCATGGGGGACTTGACGTTGTTGACAGCAATCGGAACAACATTTCCAACGTCGGATCATTTCCACCAAGTCGCAACACCCGCAATGCTTACCATCGGTCGTTATCTGGGTGGCAAGATCCCGCAGGCGCTTAGCGACTACGCTGTCGGCGTCTTCCTGTCGACCCTGGCGGTTCAGTACCAGCAGTTCTCGAAGCGTTATGTTCCTGAGGTCATGAGCTTCTGTCTCAACACTCTCTGTGCTCTGTCTCCCTCCTCTGTTACATCAGTGTCCGGAAGCTTCCCCATCCACAAACCTGCGGATGGCGTGCGAATCATGAACGCACGAAAGACCGAACTTCGACGGCTGTCTCCCTCCGATTGCTCCAAGACTGAAGTGGCTGCCAACGAAGCTGAGTCCATGAAGATCGCTTTGCTGAGCACGACAGCCCAGGTTCTTGGAGCAGCCGCGGATACGTGGACCGGAAAGCCATCGTTCGTCGAGACCTTCCAGCCCGCCCTCGATATCGTGGCGCATCTGAACAGCAAGGCGTGCCGGTCCAAGCTTCCCGAATCTCTGAGCGAGCAACTCGAGAAGTCCAAGTCCAAGCTGGAGCGCATGCTCAAAATTGCGCAGCTCTCAAGACGGCCGCTGGAGCTGCACCACCACCGCCCGCTGGCCATCAAGACGTACATCCCCAAGTTCGAGGACTCGTTCGACCCGAACAAGCACTACGATCCGGACCGCGAGCGTGCGGAGATGGCAAAGCTGAAGAAGGAGCACAAGAAGGAGCGCAAGGGCGCCATGAGAGAGCTGAGGAAAGACGCTCAGTTCATGGCCCGCGAGAACCTCCGCATCAAGAAGGCCAAGGATGAGGCGTACGAAAAGAAGTTCAAGAGGGTCGTCGCGGAGATCCAGAACGAGGAGGGCCGCGAGGCGAACGCGTACGAGAGGGAGAAGGAGGCCAGAAAGAAGGCGAGGCACAGGTAGATGTTCTCTCCAAGTGTCTGCTTGTATCCGCGATCAAAAAGTTTATGCATATTATCGGCTTTTATTTCCCTTTTGTATTGAATACCAGCATAGGAATGGGTGGGTTGGCGGAACCGTTCTTCTCAAGACATAAATAGTGAACAAGTCGGACAAGAGATGAAGATGAGGAACATAAAACTAGAGACGATTTCTAGTAGCATGCAAGTAATATCACAAAATGCATTCTGAAATCGGATTCGCTTTGTAGCCTTTTCTTACATATTGGCATACATGCAGCTGAGAGCCTTCTGACAGCTGACGGCGGTTGGCAGCCGTGTTCCTTGATCGTCGACAGAACTTCAACAAGTGACATCAAAAGTTCATCTTCACACTACCTTCCAATCTCATTCACAATTGTTGTGTCCCAAGCTCCCAAGCATAGATATTGTGGGTTCATCCCAAGGTCGTTTCTTCCGGTGTCGAGAAGCTCATACTCATTGGCCACCAAGGCTTATCTTACTTCAAGGTCATAAAACCCACGTCAACACGGGCCGCCTCATTTTTCATCTGCACCTGCAGACACTTACACGACCTACAGTCGATTCACCTCAATTGCAAATTGTTCAACGTCGCGGGACATCATTCTCGCGCGCGCATACATGTAGACAAACCTTCACGGACTCGTCGATTTCGTCACCGAGTAGAATCGTCACAACCATGGACCTCAAGCAATCAGCAGCCGCCTCCGACGAGGAGGACGACTACATGAACATGACCTTCACCGACGAGCCCACCACAACCTCGTCCTCGTCTTCGCGCGCGGCCGAGACCTCGCTCCAGCGCCGGCAGCGCCTCAAGCGCGAGGGCGAGATCAAGGGGCGCGTCAAGTCCAAGGCGGAGCTCGCAGCCGAGGAGGCCGCGGCGCGTGAGAAGGGGCTCTCGCGGTCGCTCCTCGACGACGCGGCGGCCAAGAAGAGCAAGGGCCTTGCGATGATGGCCAAGATGGGCTTCAAGGGCGGCGCGCTGGGCGCGGGCGGCGCTGCAGGGGACGCGCGGACGGAGCCGATCGCCGTCGAGGTCAAGGAGGACCGCGGCGGCATCGGCATGGAGAGCGAGCGCAAGCGCAAGATGCGCGAGGCGGCGGAGCGCATCGAAGAGGAGGTGCGCGAGGGCAAGCGCGTGCGCGTCGACCCACTCGAGTACCGCGACCGGATACGCCAGGAGAGGGAGGCCGCGCGTGTGCAAGGTCAGGTGTTTGGGGCGCAAAGGGTCGCGGAGAGGATGGCGGAGGAGAAGGAGGCCGGCGACGGGCAGCTTGAGGAGGGGATGGAGGACACGGGCGACGAGAAGAAGACGAAGAGCGCCGCGTCGAGGCCGCTCAAGTCTATCAACGTCATCTGGCGCGGGCTGGTGAGGCATCGCGAGGAGAAGGAGAGGGACAGGAGGATGAGACACGATCTGGAGCAGAGCTTATCGCGGCTGCCGACGTACGAGGACGATCAAGAGGATGAAGATGACCGCACAGCTCTGGGGAAGAAGCAGACGGTCTATGTCATGGCGGAAGACGTCGACGAGGAGGACCCCGAGCTGGACGAGTTCAACGAGCTGGAGGACACGGAGAAGCTGCGGCGGCTGGTGGATCATCTGAGAAAGGAGCACCGGTATTGCTTCTGGTGCAAGTTTACCTATACGGACGAAGAGATGGAGGGGTGTCCTGGAGTGACGGAGGAGGATCACGACTAGAGGACAAAATAGTAGAAGGAAAGAAAAGACAGAAAGCTGCAGATTATCACTGTTGGAGAGACAGTACATGGAGTCATGATGGGTGTCATTATATGTGTACAGTATCTACAACATGTAAACGTTACGGAGAGGACTTGTGGCCTCTAGGCCTCGCTGGCAATAATATCATACACCCCCATCTCCTGAGCCACGTTATCTAGCAGCAGCTCCGGAATATCACCGACCTGCTGCAAGTAGACCGCCTGCAGATACTCCGAGAGCTCATCGCCGCGCTGTTGGGGCGTCATTTCGTCGAGCTTCTTGGGCTGGCCAGGCTGCCTAGGTCGCCCCTCAATGAAGCCATCCATTTTGTGCTTCACGCGCCGCAGCCTCTGCCTTGCTGAGACTGTATCCCACGCGATGTCGGTCGTTTCCATCAGCATCTCGAGGGCCAGTAGCTCAGGCAGTGTGTAGTTGAAGACGGATTTAAAGGCCCTCAGGGCGACCACAATACCGAGGTTATCCTTGAGCCGGCGGAACGTGTGCAGGATCTTCCGCGCCAGCTGGCCGTCGAGGCCGCCGGCGGCTGCGAAGACGGGCGCGAAGCGGACCGTCTCCGCGAAAGTCTCGCGCGTGAGACTCACTTCGCTGTGAAGATGGTCGCCGGCGACGCTGTGCAGCCTATTCACACCCAACATCTTCCATAGCGCCATGTAGGTGTAGGGGTCGGGCTTCACCTGGCGCTCGTAAACGAGCATTCGGTACTGTTCCCGCGCCTCAGCAATCTTGCCGAACTGGGAGTACGACTCGATCAGCTGGTTCATCATGAAGGCGTCTGGGCTGATTTCCGCATCTCTGAAGGCGTCCCAGAGCGTTTCCAATTTGTCATGCAGCTGTCGGAGGCGGTAGTTTTCGGCAAGGAGGCAGAACGTCTCAAGCGTGGCCTTTGGCATTGGGCCGATCTCGGCCTTGCCGGGCACTTCAACCGTGCGGAGGGGACCCTCCACATCTGACAGTCGTTGCCGAGTACGAACGAAGTCGATGCGGACATTGATCATCTCCCAGGCTAGGTCGTCCGCCTTCTGGAAGTTGTCAGCGCCGCCTGATCTGTGCCAGGCACCGATGAGGCCATTTATTTGGATGCTGGCTGCTTCAATGCCCTTGGAGCGCATGAAGGTGAAGACGCTGTACGCTCCGTCGAGGTCGCAAGCTCCAATAAGTCGCTTCAGCCACTTGCCAAAGAAAAACTTGTTGCCAATCTGCGAGGGCAGGCGTTCTTGTCCTCTGAGATCGACAGTTCCCAAAGTCATCATGTCGACGAAAGCATGCAAAGCACGCTCTGTCTGGTTTGTAGTCAAGAAAAACGAGATGACCTGGTCGTAGTCTTCGATGCCCATTGAAGGGCCCATGAGATCTCTCATTCGTCGGTAGTCGTCAAAGGCCTTTTCTCTGACTTCCTCTGCAGAGTCGACTGCGCAGCTCCTGATGAAGGGCAGCATGATTCGCGGGTCAAACTGGCGCTCTAACAGTTTGTTCACTGCGCGCTCTGCTTGGACCAGATCACCCTTCTGGCAGAACATGCGCACTCCAAGCTCCCAGAATTTCTGAAAGGTGTCGGCGCCGCTGTCGCCGAGAGTCGGCATACACCGTTTCCAGCTGCCGATGGCCTGAACGTCCCATCCCTCGATGAACATCGCTTCCATTGTCACCAGCTGCTGAGGAGGGGTCAGGGAGACTTTGGCATCGCTCATATCCCTCGCCAGGAACGAGAGATATGTAAGTCGGTTGGGGTTGTGAGCCTCGTCCGATGACAGTATCTGCCACAAAAGGTTCCACACATCGTGAGGGACCTTGGCCCATGCTGTTGCCAGAGTTTGTCGCACCGCATTATACCGTTGCCACACTAACTGAACAGTCTTCACAGTCACCTCCTCCCCTCTCCGCGTTTCTTTTGTCGTTCGTGATAGAAGGGCATTGAGTCGGGTGACTAGCTTTCTTTGGTTGAATCTCCATACATTGTCGGGTATCTGTGGTATTGGAGGGTTCTTTTTTCGTTCGGAGGGGTCTTGTTGAGCTATCGCATCGATCATGTCCATCGTTGCGATCGGGTTCGAGTTGTCGAATTCGCTTACATCGAACCCACGCGCCTCGAGTTGAGCGACCAAGTCCTTGATATATGCGTCCAGCCTTCCTATTGTCTCCTCCGGGTTGTCGGAAGCCGCCAATTGTCCCTCAAATTCCTTTGCGATGGACTCGACGTCGTCAATTCCAAAGGCTTCCAGCCCACCCTCTTTCTGGAGCCGCGATAGCGTTGACCTCATTTCAGATGCAAGTTCGTTATTCAAATCTCGCTTCATCTGCTGCACACCACCCACTGAATCGGCAAACGCATCCTCGCCCTGGAGGGGCTTAACTTGACCCGATTCGTCCTTCTCGAAGAAGCGTAAGGTCGGCTCCCCATTTTGCTTTCTCGTCAACTCTTTAAGCAGAGCAACGGCAGCTTGGCTTGGTTCGGATTCCGTTCGTGAAGGTTGCGCCGACGAGGGGCTGCGTTGTGTTCTCGAGGCACCGTATCGAGGGCGAGCTCCCAGCTGGGCCACGCGCGAGCTATGCCGTATAGCCCATGGTGGCGGGGCGGATGCCCCTAGAGACGAGCGGCAAGACTGGCAAATGAACGTGTTTCGACATGTTATGTCACGAAAAATGGCTCTATGGGACATAAGGAGAGGCAGAGCTGGTCAACATTAAAGAACTTAGAAGAAGACGGCCCTCGACGCAACTGAATCTTGAGTGAGGTAACTCGGATCAGATTTTTTGATGGACCCTGAACCTAGGTAGTAGGTAGGTACCTTAAGGCGCGCGCCGCCGAGTGGCTTATCTTATCAATGACCCGCTAAGTCCCACACCGCTTGCCATTTGCAGTCCGGCCGGCCGCCGTATCAAGGCAGAAAAGATAATTTTTGAGATCCCACCTTTGTCTTCACTTTTTGCGTCTGGAGCATCGGCAGTGCCACGAAGCTACGGCACGATGTCTTCCGCCCCGGAATCCCTGCGGTTTACAGGACACAGGTCCTTCGCGCAGCGGCTCATTCTCTCCACCCTCACTGGACGACCCATCCACATCTCCAAGATCCGCAGTTCCTCGCCTACAAATCCTGGCCTTGCGCCGCATGAGGTCTCCTTCCTCCGTCTCCTCGAAGCCGTCACCAATGGAAGCTCTATGCAAATCTCGTACACCGGTACAACCATCACCTACCACCCCGGTTTAATCACCGGAACCATAGCCGGCTTCGGCGCCTCCGACGGCGACGTCATCGAACACAACCTGCCGGCGAACAACACCCGTGGCGTCACCTACTTCCTCCTCCCGATCTGTCTCCTCGCGCCGTTCTCTAAGGCTCACGTCAACATCCGATTCTCTGGCCCAGGCGTCATCACGTCTACAACCGAAACTGGCGATATCTCCGTCGATTCCTTCCGTACAGCCATTCTGCCGCTGTTTGGCCTCTTCGGGATCCCTCCGGCGCGAATTGAGCTGCGGGTACTCCAGAGATCCTGCCCCGGAAAGGGAGGAAGGGGTGGTGGCGGAGTCGTGGAACTTCGATTCGCAAGCCAGGTCCGACTACCGAAAACGCTACACTTGAACCGAAACCCTGGCAAGATAAGGAGGATAAGAGGCGTCGCATACTGCACTGGTGTTTCAGCGTCCAACAACAGTCGTATGATCCATTCTGCCCGAGAAGTGTTGAACGCGTTAGTATCAGACATACACATTGCGGCCCAATATGACCAGGCACCGCTTGTCACGGCGGCCGACAAGTCGAAGACGCGAAATGGAATTGGGTTCGGCTTGAGTTTGATTGCCGAATCCAGTTCCGTTGGCGTGCTCTACTCGGCCGATGTGGTCGCTCCACCAATTGGCGGGGTCGTGCCGGAGGATATTGGCAAGAACTGCGCCTACCAGTTGTTGGAGACCATCGCGCGAGGAGGATGCGTCAGTCAGACATCCGCTAGCACCGTTTTAACGCTCATGGCCATGGGCTCTGAGGATGTTGGAAGACTGAGGATAAGCAGGGACGTCATAGGTACGAAAGAAATGGTGGGTTTGGCTCGGGACTTGCGAACATTTGGCGCAAGCAGCTGGGGCTTGAGAGACGTGGATGATGACGACTCGGGCGACATACTCGTTTCGGTGAAGGGAAGCGGTGTTGGTAATGTTGGTCGCAAGATAGCTTAAGATACCAGGGTGCCACGGCACCATTCAAAGACCAGTAGGCGCTGGTACATCGTAATCCCATTTGTACTACCTCTGATTCCGCTGATTGCGTTCTAATTGGGGCATCCCTCTCATTGCCGAAAGTCTTGTCAACGTAGCCGTATATCCCAGCGTTTGAAGCGAATGCCCTGCTGCTCCCCGAAAATCCGTTGTGGCATTACGGATGGTGTGAGATATGTGGAACTCGCCGAGAACGCCATTCCCCGAACTAAGAACGTCAAATAGATGCATCCCGCTGGCCGCGTAAAGGGACGGCCGGCGCCTTGCCGACCGGCTTCTTTCCCGACTTCTGTCAGCAGAATTGCTGGGTTCATCATCGCCATTGGGCCTCAGAGGCTGCATCTCCACGCTTTCTTCGCCTTCCACATCTAACCCAGGCGCATCCCTATGCACGCCCCGTTCTTCGGCGTCGTGGTCTTGGGTTGATGTCGCTGCGTTCTGTTCCTCTATCGCCTGTGGCAGACGGAACAAGAAAGGTCGTACAATTGGCCGCAGTTTCTCTCGTTCGGAATGGACGGCCAGCATCAAGCATTGCACGGCTAGGATGACGAGATCGAGAGCCAAAAACGTCAGCCTCGAGGTGGGTGGCTTTTGCCCGATGAAGTCGACGATAACACCTCCGTGGAGATATCCTCTCGCAGCTTCGCCGGCCGTGGGTAGCGACGCAAATATGTGCAAAAGAATACACAGTAGGTTTGGAACGAATACCGATATGACCTGCGACCGCGGGGCCTCCATCGTCAACGGGTAGTCGTCCGGCTTAGGTGTAAGCCAGTGGTGTTGGCCATAGACGCGTACAGCAAAGCGAAAGATGGAACACCTGTCGCGACAGTCAGCGGGTACTACGGGCACAAAGCAAAGTCGATTTCTTACTCCATGTAATAGAGTGTGCAAAGTTCCGCGTATACCAGAGCATCAAGATTTCGCAACAGCTGGGTCATGAGGTCAAACTTCCGCGCGAGGCCCGGATTGACCTTTCGGTGTTTTCGTCGTCGCCTCCTCCTAGAACCTCGAGCACCCGGATCGTTCGCTCGTTGCGACAGCTCCGGGAACCCTCTGCCATCCTCTTGGTCATCTCCGGGAGGGATCGGTCGGCCTGGCAGGGTGTCTGGCGCGGCATCATCGACCATAGCTCGTTGGCCTCATTGGTGTCGGCGGAAATTCCTGCAGCGTGGAGGGAAGCGGCGCTTCACATACTCCAGCAACTTTGGAGGATGTGAGTCCGATAACAGGAGGCTGGCGGTTGGGATGGAAGCATGTGTAGACACGTTCCCGACCGTTGGAGTGTGGACAACAGGCGGCCGAATCCAATCTGCAGGGATGCCGAGAGTGACGCCACAGCTTTGGGTAAACTGCCTTTGGACGGAGGAATGCTGCACGGACGCACCCCTCGGTGCCAACTCCAGCTCCCTTCAGCTGACGCTAGCAGCCGGAGAGCAAAGTTCGGCGACCGGAAGAACGTTGCTACGAGGACCCCTCCTTCCTATCCCGCGCAGGGTCCACACACCCCTCCGATTCGACTGTGCACAGTGTGGCGGGCCAAATTTCTGCCAGTAGTTCCCGCCCTGAGTCTGGGTGCCCCTCTGACTCAACCAAGAGAACATCGTCAACCCCTCGTGCAAGTCAGAACAGCAGGTAGCAGCACACGAAACCATGGCGACGGCAAGCACTGGTCCTTCTGGGGACCTCACATCCCAGATCCTTCTTGCTCTGTCCAAGAAGGATCCCATTCTGTCCGCCGAGGACTTCCCCGAGTTCCAGTTCGCCGAACTGAAGGCGGCACTCGATCGGCTTGCCAGCCGTTCCATGGTGACGTACGAATCAATTGACCGTGAGGAGGCTCTTCTTGAAGCCGAAGGCAAGCGGATTGCGGAGCACGGAAGTCATGAGGCCCGCGTCTTCGAGGCAGTGCGCAAAGCTTTGGAGGGTCTGACGATCCAGGAGCTTGAGGCTGCGATCGGCGACAAGAACGTTACCAAGCTTGGCCAGGGCAAGGCTTTTAAGAACAAGTGGGTGAAGAAGGAGACCACTGGAAAGCTTGTCGCGACTGTGAGATTTAGCCCTACCTGTCTGTCAAAACGAACGCTAATTCAGTCGTCGCTAGACCGAGTCGATCCAAGACGAGACCCAGGCCCAACTCAAGACGATCCAAGAGAAGCGCACTCATGATCCCAAGGTGATCACGGACCTGAAGAAGCGCAAGCTTATCAAAACTCAGAAGATCATCACCTTCAAGATCCACAAGGGGCCCGAGTTCGCTCTTGAAATCAAGAAGGAGGAGACGGACCTTACGGCCGACATGATTGCGTCCGGCTCGTGGAAGACGGCTAACTTCAAGCCCTACAACTTCAAGGCCCTCGGTGCCGACCAGAACTCCGGTGCCTTGCACCCCCTCAATAAGGTCCGTCACGAGTTCAGGCAGATCTTCTTCGAAATGGGTTTTGAGGAGATGCCTACAAACAAGTTCGTTGAGTCAGGCTTCTGGAACTTCGACGCCCTCTTCGTTCCCCAACAACACCCTGCGAGAGATCTTCAGGATACTTTCTACGTCTCCGACCCTAAGGTTGCAGACAAGCCCGGCCCAGAGTCGGCGGACGACAAGAAGGATTACGAAGCATACTGGGAGAACGTCAAGCAGGTGCACCAGGATGGCAAGTTCGGCTCGATCGGATACCGGTATCCCTGGGCCGCAGACGAAGCCCAGAAACTGGTCCTCCGCACTCACACCACCGCTATCTCCACAGCGGTGCTTCACCAACTGGCTTCCAAGAAGGGCCCAGATGGCAAGCCTCCCCCTGCGAGATACTTCTCTATTGACAGAGTGTTCCGCAACGAGAGCGTCGACGCCACACATCTGGCTGAGTTCCATCAAGTCGAGGGTATCATTGCTGACTATGGCTTGACTCTTGGTGGCTTGATGGAGTTCATGAAAATCTTCTTCGACAAGATGGGCATCACAGATATCAAGTTCAAGCCTGCATACAACCCTTACACAGAACCCAGCATGGAGATCTTCTCCTTCCACAAGGGTTTGAACAAGCTCATCGAAATTGGTAACAGTGGCATGTTCAGACCAGAGATGTTGGAGGCCATGGGTCTGCCCAAGGACATGAGGGTTTATGGGTAAGTCTACAACCCTTACACTAACTTCTTGAAGCTAATTGCAACTTGAACAGATGGGGAATTTCCGTGGAACGCCCGACAATGTTGAAATACGGCATCTCTAATATTCGTGAGTTGCTTGGTCACAAGGTGGACTTGAATTTCATTGAGAGAAACGCGGCGGTGAGACTAGACAAGAACTAGACAGGTGAGCATGGGAGGCTAGAAAAACGGATACGAGCTAGAAAAGTGACATGACTTACACGAGATGAGCTTGGGCTGGCATTTGTTGGCGAATGGAATACCAATCAACTTTTGACGGGGGCTAATGACTGTGTCTGTGGCTGCGCTCGAGTCGTGTTCTCACGATCGTCGATTCCAATTGTGTATGGTGTTTTGTGGATATGGCACCAAACCTGTGGTTTTTGTTGAAATTGTGGGGCCACTACTGAGTTACTTAGGACCCCACCAAGCCTACCTACAGTGTACCTAGGAGCTGTTGTACCTAGTAGTGTATGGGCTTTTTGCATCTATTAATTGCAGAGCCAAACTAGACACTTCGCTCGTCTGCCTGCACTCGCAGGCAGATCGAGGCTTACCCCATCCTTAACCCTACTGGCAACACGCTCAATATTTACATGCGGTACGTGATGCTACGTTGTTGGATAACTTAGAGAATATGACAGCGAAAATTTCAATGCCCAAAGTTAATACTGCAGAATCGGCCACAACAGTGGCTAGTCTTGGTGATCCTTATGACGGATCAAGTCTCCCCTAATCGCTCTCATCGGCTTCAACACCCAATGCAAATTTCTCCAAGCTGCTCCGACGGCATTACGCAGTACTTGGGCTGCTTCGGCGTATTGGCATTGGCCAATGGTTAGTTGGATGGATGGGGAAACTCAGAACTCCCCGGCATAGATGGCGGGGCACATGCTAGATGTGGCGGGGCTTGACCAACGTCAGATCGCAGCCCACGAAGCTCGGACCCTCACACAGCCAAAAAGGCGCGTGCAAATATCTGGAACAGGTGTATGAAATTGCTGCAGCAGATCACCGTGAGTCACAGCCACCTGAGCTGCAGCTGGAGCACAGGGAAACAACAGGCCAGGCCTTTTTTAGTCAGGCGCTCAACTTGAGGGACTACGGGCAGCAGGACGAACCAATGCATTGCAGCATGCTGTCTGAGCTGGAAGAAAACGTCTGGGCACATGGAGCTCAGCTTTGGAGCTTAGTTGGAGAGCAGACCTGAGCAACCAAAACAGCTCAAACAACGCGGAGTCGAGGGAAAGAGGGGCACCATTACACCAACTTACGGAGGTGCCATGCTGAAGGTTCAGACAACTGAAAACCCCCTAAAACTCTGTGCACTCTCTGCATTGGCAGAATTTTTCGCCTATCTGAGGCTGGATGAGGGGTGTTTGTGTGTCACTGCCGTGACGCAGAGGGCTGCTAGGTGCGATAACGGCGCCCAAGTGGTCCCTGGACAGTAAACGGGTCCCTGAGAAAAGAGACGGCCTGCAAATCACCCCCAGCTAGCGTCTTGGGCGGTTGTTGGGCCCCCCCGATCGGCCATTCAACCAACGCCAGAGAAAAATTTCCTTATCTTATCGGTGATCGGTCTCGGACCGCCTTTTTTGCTGAAGACGACGACGGACCTCCTTCTCCCCCACAACCTTAACAAAGCTCAGGAAGAGTCACATCCCTCCCCAGCGGCGGCTATATTCCTCTTCTCTCCTGGTCCTAAACCATTCAATTGGCTCTGACCTTGAGAATTCACTCCCCTCGCACCGGTCTTTGTCGCATTGGTTACCTGAGACCGTCACAATGCCGTCGGCCATGTCAAATACTTTGGCAGGTCGCGCCCCGGCCGTTCTTCGACATGGTCGACGCACAGCTCTGGGAGTCGGCCGCAACTTCACCCTCGCCGCCGCCGCCAACGGCTCTGCCAGAGCTCAACTTCAGAACAGCAGCGCGAAGCTGTTGCAAAAGCGCCTTTTTACTGCAAGCGCACTCTGCCCTAGCAGCGCTCAGTCTGCGCCGAACCCTAAGGCGTATCTCGAGAGCGGCGTGATCAAGCCCCACGTCGGCGTCGATGTTAAGAAGGTGCTGGTTATCGGCAGTGGTGGTCTCGCCATTGGCCAGGCCGGCGAGTTCGACTACTCAGGTTCGTCTGCTCTGCAGTTCTTGGCCCTCAAAGTGCCAAGAATGAGTCACAGCCGTCAATGAGACCCAGACTAACAAGAGTGTCTGTGAAGGAGCGCAAGCCCTGAAGGCCCTCAAGGAGGCTGGTGTGAAGTCGGTTCTCATCAACCCCAACATCGCTACCATTCAGACCAACCACTCTCTCGCCGACGAGGTCTACTTCCTCCCCGTCACGCCGGAATACGTGTCGTACGTTATCGAGAAGGAGAAGCCCGATGGAATCTTCCTCTCCTTCGGCGGCCAGACCGCCCTGAACCTCGGTGTCCAGATGCAGCGCCAGGGCCTCTTCGAGAAGTACGGTGTCAAGGTTCTTGGAACTAGCGTCAGAACTCTTGAGGTCTCCGAGGACCGTGACTTGTTCGCTCGCGCCTTGGACGAGATCAACATCCCCATCGCTAAGTCAATCGCTGTCGGAACCGTCGATGAGGCTCTCGAGGCTGCCAACAAGGTCGGATACCCTATTATCGTCCGTGCCGCTTACGCTCTCGGTGGCCTTGGTTCCGGTTTTGCGAACAACGAGGAGGAACTCCGCAACATGGCCGCCAGGTCTCTCACCCTTTCCCCCCAGATCTTGGTCGAGAAGTCTCTGAAGGGATGGAAGGAGGTCGAGTATGAGGTTGTTCGCGATGCGAACAACAACTGCATTACGGTCTGCAACATGGAGAACTTCGATCCCCTGGGTATCCACACTGGAGACAGTATTGTCGTCGCTCCCAGTCAAACGCTGAGCGATGAGGAATACCACATGCTCCGATCGGCCGCCATCAAAATTGTCCGCCATCTTGGTGTTGTGGGAGAGTGCAACGTTCAGTACGCTCTCCAGCCTGATGGCCTAGACTACCGCGTCATCGAGGTCAACGCTCGTCTCTCTCGTTCTTCTGCTCTGGCCTCCAAGGCTACGGGATACCCTCTCGCTTACACCGCCGCCAAGATTGGTCTTGGCCACAGCCTTCCTGAGCTGCCCAATGCCGTCACCAAGACCACGACTGCCAACTTCGAGCCCTCCCTCGACTACATCGTTACTAAGATTCCCCGCTGGGATCTTTCCAAGTTCCAGCACGTCAAGCGTGATATCGGCAGTGCTATGAAGTCTGTTGGTGAGGTCATGGCCATTGGACGAACCTTTGAGGAGTCTTTCCAGAAGGCCATCCGCCAGGTTGACCCTAAGTTCGTCGGTTTCCAAGGCGATAAGTTCGAGGACTTGGACTACGAGCTTCAGAATCCCACCGACCGCCGCTGGCTTGCCATCGGTCAGGCTATGCTCCACGAGAACTACTCAGTTGAGAAGGTTCACGAGCTGACCAAGATTGACAAGTGGTTCCTGTACAAGCTGCAGAACCTTGTTGACTGCACCCGCGAGCTTGAGCAGGCGGGTGGTCTCGACAACCTGAAGAAGGACCTGGTTCTGAAGGCCAAGAAGCTTGGTTTCTCTGACCGTCAGATTGCTAAGGCTGTTGGCAGCACTGAGGACAAGGTTCGCGAGGTCCGTCTTGGCTTCGGCATCCGCCCCTGGGTCAAGAAGATCGACACTCTTGCGGCCGAGTTCCCTGCTGACACCAACTATCTGTACACGACTTACAACGCCTCTTCCCACGATGTTACTTTCGAGGACAAGGGTACTATCGTTCTTGGCAGCGGTGTCTACCGCATTGGTAGCTCTGTCGAGTTCGATTGGTGCGCTGTTGGCACCGCCCAAGCTCTGCGCCAAATGGGTAACAAGACTATAATGATCAACTACAATCCTGAGACCTTGAGTACAGACTACGACATGGCCGATAAGCTCTATTTCGACGAGCTTAGCTATGAGCGTGTGATGGATATCTACGAGTTGGAAAGCGCTTCGGGCGTTGTGGTCTCAGTTGGTGGACAGTTGCCCCAGCTGATCGCTTTGAGGCTCCAGGAGGCAGGTGGCGCCAACGTCCTGGGCACCGATCCTCGTGACATTGACAAGGCTGAGGACAGACAAAAGTTCTCTGAGATCCTCGACAGCATTGGTGTCGATCAGCCCGCCTGGAGGGAGCTCACCTCCGTCAAGGAGGCCGAGGCTTTCGCCGACCAAGTTGGCTACCCCGTTCTTGTCCGCCCTAGTTACGTTCTGTCTGGTGCAGCCATGACTGTCGTCCGCAGCCAAGAAGACTTGAAGGAGAAGCTTGAGGCTGCGTCCGACGTTTCTCCCGACCATCCCGTCGTTATCACCAAGTTCATCGAGGGTGCCCAGGAGATTGACGTGGATGCTGTTGCTTCTGAGGGTAACCTGATTATCCATGCCGTCAGCGAGCACGTCGAACAGGCGGGTGTCCACTCTGGCGATGCCACGCTTGTCCTGCCCCCTGTCAACCTTGACCAGACCACCATGGAGCGCATCAAGGACATCGCCCGGAAGGTTGCTAAGGCCTGGAGCATCACCGGCCCCTTCAACATGCAGATCATCAAGGCCGATAACCCCGAGGGTGGCGAGCCTGCGTTGAAGGTTATCGAGTGCAACCTTCGCGCTTCCCGGTCTTTTCCCTTTGTCAGCAAGGTTCTCGGTACCAACTTCATTGATGTCGCAACCAAGGCTCTGGTTGGCCAACAGGTCCCTGAGCCCCATGACCCGATGACTGTCAAGCGTGACTACCTTGCCACCAAGGTGCCTCAGTTCTCCTGGACCCGTCTTGCCGGTGCCGACCCGTTCCTCGGCGTCGAGATGGCCTCCACCGGTGAGATTGCTTGCTTTGGCAAGGACCTCGTTGAGGCCTACTGGACTTCTCTGCAGTCCACCATGAACTTCCGCATGCCTGAGCCTGGTGAAGGTTTACTCTTCGGTGGCGAGCTGAACAAGAATTGGCTCACTTCCGTTGTCGACTACCTTTCGCCTCTCGGCTACAAGCTGTACGCCGCTGACAACGAGGTCAAGCAGTTCATCGAGACGACCGCCAAGGGCAACGTCACTGTCGAAGTGATCGAATTCCCCAAGAAGGACAAGCGTGCTCTCCGTGAGGTCTTCCAGAAGTACGATATCCGTGGTGTCTTCAACCTGGCCCAGGCTCGCGGCAAGAGCATCATGGATGTTGACTACGTGATGCGCCGCAACGCCGTTGACTTTGGCGTCCCCTTGTTTATGGAGCCCAAGGTGAGTTTGATCCCGGCTGCCGAGAAATATTCAACTGAATTGATGACTAACGATTGATACAGACCGCCGTGCTCTTTGCCCAGTGCATGAGCGAGAAGCTGCCTCGCAAGGAGGGCATCCCCGCCGAAGTCCGCCGATGGTCGGACTTCCTCGGCGGCAAGCCGTTGTAAATACGCACAAGAGGAAGGCCAAAAAGAAAACTAGTACAACTTACTACCCCTTCCTCTGTTTCAATTTTTGCAAAAGGAGTTCATGGCTAGCCGGAAATCTACTTCGTTTTTTCGTTTTCTAAAAGACATCGGTGACGGGCGATGATGTGATATCGGAGGCGGGGAATATAAAAAGAATTACCAAACCTGTCAAGGGTAAACAAAATTGTGGTTGAACGTCTTTCTTGTCCTGTGTGCGTTTGCGCGGGGCTTTGATATCAAAGACCTTTCAAGTTCACACTGGTAGATTTTTGGGCTAGACGTTCTGTGGTGGCATGTTGGTATTTGTAGATAGCCTGAAGTACTGAGCGGGGAAAAAAGTTCAGAAAACAAATTGCGAAGCCAGTGGTCGTGATTGTAGTAGGCACGTTTGACTGAGGAGGAACGAGGACTAAGCGGATTTGATCTAAAGTCGCGATCCTCGACAGTTGGGAGCGCCTTGTCAAAATCACCATCGATGAGAAGGACCGCTTCGTGGAAGCGAGCGGCCTCATTCAGCGCAATGTTTGGCTGGCTGGAGAATGTTCCTGGTGGGAACGAGACATGAGTCCAAGGGCTGGCCTGCTTAGACCGGGTTTCTTGGGCAGGGCGCTTCAACTTGGTGTTCCCCTGAGGTCGTGTCCAGAATGTCCAACGGGTAAGCTATTTGTCGATTTAAGACTGGTTTTATCGATCGATGTCAAATTTAGGAATAGGAGTCTAAGAGCGAAGCTCAAGTATCTTTTATCCAGGTTCATAGTTGACGATAACCTCAATGGCCACCGTCAAAAGTCTGTGAAAACTGACATAATCATCATTAACAACACAGCTCATACAGTGTAATCAAAACTAAGAGCTACATCCTTGAACGACAAACATGTGAAGCGCAGCATGTCATGGCAAGCCTAGATAATTCATTCCGAAAAGCAGCAAACAGAAACGATCAGTGCAAAGGAACTCCGTTCAGCTATGGCATCTACTTTGGAGTGACTGTTGATTGGAGGCGCTCTCAATTCATCGCCTCTTGAACGACTACTCATGCCTCCCTACCATGCCGATATGCTACCTCAACCTCAACACCATGCCGAACAAACCAACTTGGCCGTCGAAATGAGCAGCTAAACCACCCAACCTATTTGCCGCCGGCAAATGACACCCATAATTCGGATCTCGTAAGCCGTGCGTTTTGTGCGGAATCATTACCAACGTGATATTGGCAACTAACCCTAGAAATTCAGAGCGAACGTCTGGATAATTACCCTGGTGGACGGCGTTCGTTCAGCCTGAAGGCAGCAAATCGTTTAGCCAGCGGTTCTTCTGTGGTGCCGGATTGGCGTGGAGAAGCAGCAGCATTCATTGCACTGGAAACGGGATGGCCCTCGGACTGCCGTGGGCGCTTAGGGATTCGCTCACCGGTCGATTGCAGGATGGCCTGCAAAGTCTGCCAGCCCTCGGTAGATCGCAACTGATACGTGTCGGCGAGGTCGTGCTGCGACGCAACTCGGCACAGCAGTGACTCCTCATCCTAGGCGTTGTCAGTGAGATAGTGCAACTGAGGAAGGGGGTTTATGTACCTTGGAGAGAATGCCCATCTGGTGAATGAAGCACAGCAGATGGAAGTTGGACATTTCGAGTCCGCCTTCGGCTGGCTTCTGCCCACCTGAGAACTTAAGAATCCTCGCGGCCGCCGAGTGTTCTTGGCTTTCGCCAATGTATTCCCGGTTCTCGATGGGGAATCCCGGCTGCGTGAATGTGGGCTTGGACTCGTCCGGAAAACCGTGGGTCAGCGTCACAAAGAGATACTCAACAGGGAAGGACGGCTTCGCGTTCTCTTGCACATTGGCTCCGTATTCGTTGATTCTACGGTAAAACACCTCGGGGATGTATCTTGTTCGGCTAACGGACCCGTCGTCTTCCTCTTCTTCACGAACAAGCATGACGGTGGGTTCAGCCGAAGGTTCGATGATGTCGGCGCGGACCATCTCGACGGCGTCGTTGGACGCTTGGTATGGCGAAATGGAGATCTCTCCTGACTCATTACCCGAGATGATGCAAGTGACGAAGTTAGAACCGAACTTGCCGCTGTCGCTCCATTTGGTGGGCTTCGGGTGCTGAGCCTGCAAACGTGAGATGAAACAAATTTCTTGGGAAGACAAGAAGTGAGAATCAGCATGTCTCTTGCACACGACTGATCCGTCACCCGCTCCAGCATCCACAAGATCAGTGAAGATGACACCAATCTGCTGCAGACCACACAGTCTTGCAACGTCATCAACATCCTTTTGGTTTTCCCAGGTGTTCAGTGAGATACCATCAGCCTCGTCAACTTGAGGCGGCTCGTAAATGGCCTCCACAACTGCCTTGATGCCAAGTGGTACCACCTCATACTCGGCATACCGTCCGTATAAGTAACCGAGTCTTTGGGCTCCCGTCTTTCTCCAGGCGTCGATGAAGGTGTCGATGATGGACGGAGACGAAAACTCGACGTGGTCGACCATACGGAACGATTGGGGCTGGAGGGTGATAGCGCTTGGTTGGCATTTGGTGCAGATGCCCTCGGGCCACAGCGGATGTCCGGAAGGGCAGTCTCGCTTAACTCTGAAGTACGGCTCCACGAGAGGGGGGATGAACGAGCTTCCGAGCTCTGGCTTGTTTGTGGCTGAGTTGATCTTCCGCAAATGAGAGTGGAATGAGAGGTACTTGATCTTCTTCTCCTCCAAGTACTTGGCGTTGAACGGGTCCAGTGGCATACAGTAGTCGCACATTCCCTTCTCTCCATGACGGCACATCTTGTCGCGCTTCCTGGGGATCTTGCCATCCTTCTTGTCTAACCGGTCGTCCAACGGGTGCTGCTTCACGACCTCCCAGGGGTTCTTGACCTTTTCGGACGGCGACGTGACGGAGGGAGGATCGATGGGAAGGTCCTCGGTGGGGAGGATGGGCTTGCCGTTGAGGCGATTTGAGGATGCGAGGGGGTGAGCAGACGGCTGGACACCGTTGGTGGCACCATTCGATAGGCTGTCCTGATACTGGTAATTGATGAAGATGAGGTCACCGTGCCTGCGAGTGTCAAATTGCGCCCAGCATCTCGAGTTCCAGCGTCGCCTTACTTCAGTCCAATATGTCCAACCTTGAAGGACGCAATATCAACGAGCTTCTTAGCATCGCCGCCAGTCGGAGCGTTGGAAAGGGTTATGGTGTTCGGGTCGACGGTATTGGGAAGGTTCGGAAGCAGCTATAAGAGTCAGAACAGGCGCCCACAGCTCAATAGAGGTCCCATACCAGACACCCAAGCTCGCCGAAGGTATCGTCCTTGTCGATAGTCAGACGGCTCATGCCATCAGGCCCTCGCAGTCTCAAGAGCATCTTGGGCGACGGATGCGAAGCTTTGCTGCGTTGCGCTGAAATGGAAGTGGAAAATGGGTATAGGTGGGGGGGGGGGATTAAATAGGAAAAATATATAAGCTCGTTCTCTCTAGAAAGAGCCCATAGAGCCTTTATTTCGTGTCGCGTCGGGGTTTGCGGCAGAAGGGGGAAGGTGTGGCGGAGGGAAGGTTGTGGAAAGATGCCCAAGTCAAAAAGGTAGCTGCTGCTTAGGTGTGAGAGAGCTCTGGAACTTTGACGTGCCACTTCGCCAGAGGTGAACGGCCGAGCAGCGTCATCAGAGGTGGTGCCTTAATGTGGGCCCGGCAAAACGACGGAGAGAGGGGCCACCTTCAGCAACTGCCCCTGGCATAGCTTATTCACCGATCAGCAGGGGCCTTGGTGGCTTGAGGAGGAAAGTACAACAGAGCAGCCACACTTGGCCCTCTTGGACCAACATGAGGTGCCCTGTACCCTTGCGCCTTGCAACCAGGGTCAAAGATTCAGCCGCTGCTTTACCATACATACCTAAATCACCAAGAGACCAATGCACAAGCAGACAGCAAGTAAATGTTGAGATGATTGTTATATTCTTGGAGGGTTAAGTTTTAGTTGCTAAGCTCCCAGAAATACTCCCGGGTGAATGGGGGAAATAAAGATAAAACTACAGAGCGGCGCCAAAGGGTACGCAGTACCAGGTAGGGTCCGTTAAAGCGGCGGGCCATCTTTGACCCTGGTGGTCGGCCAAAAAAGTGTCCATTTGCGACCAAGCTGTCATATTGTATTGGACACGCTTCATCAACGGCCGGCAGAACATCCGCCTCAACACCGCCGATTTCTCGTCCATCGTTCGCCCTCTTCGTCTTTCCACCACGATCCTTACGAGCGCGCATTTTCCGCAGCAATGTTCGACGTCGACTGGATGAGCCTAGTGCTCCCTTTCGCCTACCTTACGGTTCTCGGCGGCGTTTTCATGACCTTTTCCAAAATCTACAGACAGCGCAAAGCCAGTATGTGTTCCTCGGACACTATGTCCTATTTCCCACGTACCCACGCAAATTTCAGGCATGCGACCGTCTGCGCAAGACAAACACGTGTACTGACAATTGATTTTCACGTTTTAAAGCCCAAAGCGCCAACCTTGCTCCCTGGTTCGGCCCTCACCTACAGCGCAACATCTACCTGTCCCTCCTGCACATCGGATCCCCCGAGGAGGGCGAGAAGGCTGCTTCCAAGATCCCCGACTCCGTTATCCGAGCCGCCCTTCTCCGCCGCGCCGTTGAGGACATCCACCGCCTGGTCCAGATCCGCTCCGCCAAGCAGGCCTGCAGCACGTTGCTGCAGCGGGGAAGCGTCGGCGATGACCTGTGGCAGCGCTTCCAGCGCGCCGAGAAGGAGATGGAGGACGAGCTTCGCGACGTCGTGATGGAGGTTCGTACACCGTTCTATTCTTGCGGCAAGAGGTCTTCTGAAAACGTCTGATGACTAACTCACAACCCAGGCCAACGCCCTTGCTCCCAACTGGGGTCAGTCCATCTTCCAGTCCGCCAACGAGATCGCTGCCAACACCATCGTGCGCAACCGCCTCGAGGAGGTCCAGAACACCGTCAACCAGGAGAAGGAGTGGTGGGAGAAGCGCCGGGCGACCATCCAAACCGAGTTTATGAAGGAGCTCGACGAGTCCGAGAAGAGCTCGACCGCCCCGCCTAGTGTCGACGGCGACGCCGTCCTCGTTGACTCGAGCACCACCAGCACGCCCTCCAAGAAGAAGAAGGGCAAGAAATAAAACAAACACACACATTTCCGCCTCCATACCTCTTCATCTCCCAGCACCTCTTATCCCCTCTCTGGGTCAGGGGATCTCCGCGTCATACCCATCCTCTCTAGATACCTCATTCCCCATCACTGTGTATGATACGGCACTTGGTGAGAAATCAAAGCATTCAACGGCTGTCCGGTTGTGTTTGGCGTTCAGGGTCATACAGGGTACTTATATTGCATCATGAATTGATTCGAGAGTCTATAAATATCTCGGCTCCCCTCGCACTCTCGCTTTTGAGGTTGTTCCGCGGGTTTGCCCCCAGAGGGGGAATCTAAGTCTAACTCTATGATCATGAATCCACCAACTCCTTGATGTGCTGTGTGATATCAACGCAATGCCATGCAGGGAACAATGCAACATAAAACTCGAAGCCAAGTCAAATTCCCACCCAAGTACCCGCCCCTCCAACTTCCGCCTCTTTCTTCTTCCTTTTCCTCTGAAAACCCGCTGCTGGGGCTCATGAGTACCAGGGCATCTTTCTCCTCAAAGCCTCCTCGTCCTCCGCTATGCGCGCCAGCCGCGCCTCCTCCATGATCTGCTCTTCGGTCTTGACGCGTATCCGGATAGGCGTGTCGCAGCCCCTGTAGCCATTCGTTGATCAGCTCAATAATCTTTTCCAAGGGGAGCATCGGCGGCTGCGAGATCGAGGAAAGTATCTTCTTCGTGCTCGTCTTGCGCGAGTCGTAGTAGATAACCTCCCCTGCCGCCTCGAAGGGGACGTACCTGAGGCCAATGAACTTGCCAATCTTCCTCCGCTTCTCCTCGAGCGTGAGGCCCGTGTCCCACATGATAGGACACGGGTACTTTGCCGACAGCTCCGTCGTCGGGTGGCACTGGTCGTAGAAGCGCGCCAGGTCGTCCAGCTGTGGCTCCGTGAGCAGCCAGAAGTTGAGCAGCGTCGAGGGGAAGGCCGGGTGGACGTGACCCGTCGAGATCTGAACGAGGGGCGCAAGGGGCAGCCGCATCTGCTTCATCTTATCCTGGAACGCCGCGTTGCGGGCCGCTCGGCGGTTTCCGATGCCGCCGTTGTTCGAGTGGTGGTGCCTGGTTGCCATCTTGTTGTGTGTTTTCTTAATCCCTTCTCTTCTCTTCTCGCTCCTTTGTCCTATCTCCCCTTCTTGGCAGCCTATTGCCCTCCTCTTTTGGCTCTTCTCAGGACAGTTGGCTTCTTCCAGAGAATGGCTTTCAAGTTGGCAGTATGGAGACGACTAGGAGGATGTTCAATCCGTCGTCGTGGTGGAGAAAAAAGATGTCAACTGGCGTGAGAGTAGTTCAATGATAATGTTCAGCCAGATAGAAAGACGAATGAATGGTTGTTGTGTCTCCTCGTGATATATGAGATGAGAATCCTCGCGAGAACGGACTGGCGTATTTCAGCTTTGATCTTGTTCTCTCAGGTCTTGTTCTCGGCTGGAAAAGACCGCTTCAGGCGGAAGTGGTCTATGTCTGCACAGATAGGAGAGCGAATGGGCACGTGAGCGCGCGAGTGTCTATGGTATTCGAAACAAACAACTTGATGGTTGGAGGATGGGATAGTGAGTCTGTTCATCGACATCAACCCGGCGAGCAACTTGCTCTTGTATCCATCGACGACGAAGGGACGGAGAGCGCTACCCCCCGCCCCGTCCGCCGTTCTCCTTTGACGACTGAACAGCGAGAGAGACAAAACAAACTACCCCAAAGAGAAAAAGGTCCAGATAATGGGAAAGGAGGTTCCAGTGCGCCGCAAGGAAGGCAAGAAACAGAAACCGCCAGCCGAAACAACAAGAAAATCCAGACTCTCTCGTTTAAGCGAAGCAAGCCCCAGCGACCCGAGCAGCTGGGACCCGGAGAGCGATGAGCGAGGGCTGCGACAGAGGCACTAATACGTCAGGAGAGACACGATTGCTTTGTCCATCGGCGTCCAGAGGTTGCCCACACCGGGCGAAGCTGGCGAGGGCGAAGCCGCCTCCTCGCCCAGAGGCCCGGGTCTCCTTTCCCAAGCCGTCCGTGTGTCTCTCTTTATCTCGCCCGTATAGGCCAAAGCGACGTGAGACACTGGCGCTCCCGACCAGGAGATGGAGGGGATGGGCGTTCTCTCTCGTTGCGTAAACATCTGGGAGGCCGAATGGGCCTCTAGACGAGTCGCGTGCCGGCCGAGACGTGGGCCTTCCGAGACAATATTCCTCCCCCTTTTCCGCCCTCCCCCTCCGCTTTCCTCCCCTCCGCCTCCTCTCCCACCCTCTTCCACCTCTTTGCTGTGGGCGAGGGAGCGGCAGTTCGAAATTCCGTGTTTGCGGCATTAGTCCGCGCGCAAGGAGATCGGAATTTGACAAAAACGGTGGCTGAGCACCGGTTCCGTGGTGGTCTGGCCAACGGGACAAAGAAACGATCGAGAAGACAATGGCCTTGTTGAAGAATATGACTGAAGAATGTCAAATCGACCTGATCCACCCGAGTCATTGACAAATTCTTCAAAAGACAGATTCCCTCGTCGGGCCAAACACACATCCACACCGTCTTGTCGTACCGATTTGATAAAATTATTGTGCCCGTTGAAAGAGCAAGAAAAATACCTGCTTGCTATTGACAAAAAACCGTCGTCTCCCATGACCTCTCTCTGCCCTTACCCACGCGACTGACGTGTCTCCTCGCGCTACAGGGCTCGTTTCACACTTCCAAGGCGTCGTCGGGGACCCTTTCAGCTCCTACAGCCACTTGAGCTTGGCGATGTGGTCCGTCTTCTTTCTGCTCATCTTGACAAAGCCAAGGGCCTTTAGTTCGGCCAGCCCCCGGTAAAAGAGCACCAGCGCCGCCCGCTCATCGGCGTTCCCTTCGCTTTCCGCAGCATCGTCGCCGCCCACCATGGCGTAGAAGGCGGACCACAGGTCGGCGACGTTGATGATATTGCCTGTCTCCAGGTACAGGTGATAGAGCAGCGATGTGGCGGGCAGCGTCGTCGAGAGGCCTTCGCTGGTGCTGCAGCACGCGCACGCGAGGTAGTCCTGCGGCCGCCTCAGGCTCCGCTCAAAAACGTCTTGGGGCCGGGGGACGAAAACATCCCGGTAGGGTGTCTTAGAATCGTAGAGCCATGTCTCGTGCAGGAAAACATTTGCGGCCGGCTCGCTTCGTATGACGTCTTGCAAGAGCTCCGCGACCTGGTCGACGATTCTGGTGAAGGCTTTGTCGTCATCGGAAAGGGCTGCCGAATCGTGGCTGAGCTGCACCTTTTGCGCGACAACGGTCGTGCGGAGCACTCTGCTGTGGCCGCTATACGCGCTCCGCAAAGTGTTTCCTTTCCCTTGCGCTTTGCCGAGCAGCTCCTTTGACTCGGCCAGAAAGGCCTTTACAAGAGCCGGCAGGTCCCCCTCGGATTCCCATGTGGCGAGACACAGTTGGCCATCGCCGCAGGCTATGGTTTCTTGTACACGTTGCAGCATCGAGACAAAGTCATCCGCTTGCATCCTCTTGATGCTTTGAACGAGGTCCCAGCTATCGGGCGAAAGGTCGATCCCCTCGGCCACCGCTTTCATGTACATCTGAGAAAAGTCCTCCTGAACAATCCCGGTGGCCTGAATGAGTTTAAGCGACCGAAGAAGACCGGTGACCCATGCCCGTTTCTTGTCGGGAATGTCGAAGATCTTCTCCCGCAGGAGATCGTCATCTTCCAACAACGACCTCGCTAATCTCAGATCCTTTACCTCAACGGCGTTTTCGACCTCGCGCCGGAACGAAGGGAGTGAACGAAACGCTTCCAGATGCTGGTCTTGAACAAGCTCGCTGTTCATTTCGTCGTCTTCTAAAGAAAATACGCTCAAAGGATTGGCATAAAAGTGGCACATGTACGCGTACTGCGCCCTGTTAATACTGTTCAATTCACCAAGCAAGGAAACTTCTTACCTTGATTGATGCGACAAAGGTCTGGATGCTTGCGACCTGGTCCTGCTGCCTATCTACCAGGCTTTGCAATAGGGTCGGGCCAATAGCTAGAGCTGCATCTATTGCAGCAATGGCGGGTTCGAAAATCTGCTCCTGAATCGTTTCCGTCTGTACAACGTCGAATTGAGCGCCGTAGAGATGGTGGCATGCGGACTTGAGCAGACGAGCTTGAAGGAGCTCTACCGACGTCGCAATGCCGAAAACAAGCATGAAAGGAATCTTGGGTCGCCAAGAACTTATTGCAGAGAGTCAATAACTGTTTCAAGAGGGCTGTAAAACATGACATACTTGAAGAGGGTGATCAGTTCTGACAGAAGTGCACTGTCAAAGCCTTCGCTGTCCTGAAATGCAACAAAGATGTGGTCAAGTTGCTGGGTCTTTGAGAAAGCATACAGCCCTTCTAAGTCGTAGTTTAGATATTTTCGGCCCTGGTCCTGTTAGGTTCCATTACGTTTATCTAGTATCTGTACCTACGTCTTGACCAAATGCCACCTCGACATCATCGTCATCAAGAGATCCGCGAGAGGTGGCATCTTCGATGATCTTCTTGAGCGCGGCTTTGATGTTGGAGGCCTCGGACGACTTGAGTCTCACGAACTTGCTTCGAGTGGTTTCCTGGAGCGTCTCAGACAGCTGCTCGAATAAAAGGTCCTGGGAAGCAATGTTGGGCCCAGTGATGACGAAGGCTGCGGGAATCTTGCTTCTGCCGTGGAGTGTTAGACTTTGGAGAGCTGAACTTCCTATAATCTGGTAGCTACTTACTGCGAGTCGGCCTGGTCCTGGATAAAAGCAGTCACCTGGTCCAGCGTGGCCGAGTTTGCATCACGCAGGATTTTCTGGGAATTTCTGTGATTAGTTGAGTCTCTTCATTTCGACGTCATTGGCTCACCTGAACTTTGGACTCTATTTGTGCCCAGCTAGTCTGGAACAGCTTCTCGCGCAGCCGCACGCACTCAGCCAGCTCCTCGCCGTTAAGTGAAGCAACAAACGTCGAAGACCAAGCGATATTTGTCTCTTCTATGACGGCATTTTTGGACACACGCCGTCGTTTTGCTGGGCGGTCGGCCTTGGCTTCATTCCCCTGCGGACGGAAGATATAGGCCGCCTGAAGATGACGGTCAGTATCTGGCACTTATTGATACGCAAGAACTGCTCACCTGATGATCCTCTTGCTTGAATTGGGGCCCTTGTTCGTCTTCTGCGCTCATTTTGGCGGCAATTGGGGTATAATTTTACGAGGCAGCAGAACGTTGCTGGAGGTGAAGCCGAAACGCGCTTAGCTGAGTGGCACGCGTCGGCCTTCGAGCACGGACTCGGACAGTGTCTAGACAAGCTGATGGGCACTGTAAATTTGCCACGGCCCCTTTCGCCTTCTACAGTGCGCGTAACAAGAATCGCGGCTGCCATGTCTTGCCTTAGTCACTCAGTCCTTCAGCAGTATCGTCAGGACTCATGACACACACATTTACCAAGGCAATAAAAGTACCATCAAGGTTTGTTAACAAATGACATTAAACCAACTCTCCCAGGCCGTGTGGAAATAATGAGTACCAGTCTCGTCTCCCTCTCGCTCGCAAACCAATGACCTGTTATGACCTCGCCTTCCACCTCCAAACCGAGGTTCACAATCCTACATCATCATACCCTGAACAAGCGGCCTCTGCAAATCCGAGCGTGCCTGGAACGTCCTCCGAGCCGGCTCTCCTCCCTGAATGCCGTGGCCCCTTTGTACACCGAACCCGCTGTCCTGGACGAAACCGCGCGTTGTCTCAAATCGGGATTGCCGCAGCCGCCTGTCATCTAACGCTCCCAGCTGCTCGCTTGTAATTTTACACCGTAACCAATACAAGATACCGCTTTTGCGATTGAGGAAAACCGTATACGCCAGGAAACGCAATTGGCCAGACCCCGATGGCCTGGATCGCCCAGGCAACCTGCTGGGCCCATGTCTTTACTTTTAAGCACACCCGCGACGTAAACGGGGCCCTTAGGCCTTGGCTTCAACCGGTTCCGGGGGCGCAGGTGCCGACTACCAATCAGGTTAGCTTCTGTCACGACGTTCATGAAACATTGGCTCTCACCTCTTCAGTGGGCTTTTCAGCGGGCTCATCGGCCGTCTCGGACTTGTCGGCCTTCTCTTCCGTCTTTTCAGGCTCCTCAGACTTCTTTTCTTTCTCGTCCTTGGCATCCTTGTCGGCATCTTCGGACTTTTCAGTCTCCTTGCCCTCTTCCTTGACACCGTTAGAGGCGGAAGGGGTCTCCTTCGTCTCCGCAGTCTTCCCAGACGTGCCGTTGACACCGTTGGTGGGAGCCGGAGTTGAGGTGCTCGCGGGAGCAGCTGCCGCATCACCCCCGCTCAGGATCTTGGTCCATTTCTCCAGTAGGGTCTGCGACCGTGCCTTGAACTTGAACTCCTCTTCCTTCGGAATAGAATCCAGCTTCAAGATAGCCTTGAGAACTTTGTTAATCTTAGTAGCCCGGATGATGGACACCTCGAGGTCTGGGAAGCTCTCGAGCTTAGTGATATAGTCAGACATCATCTTCATCTCTTCTTCCTTGGGCTCTTGATCCCTTGTGAGGAGGCCCTTCTGGAGCTTGTGGCGTAAAAAGAGAACCTCCTTCTAATGTAAAAGTTAGTTTCTGGAGCCTAGGTCTTTTGAGTGTCCACTTGCCTCCTTGCGCTGATGCTTCTCCTCAGGAGTCAACTCGGGCTCCTTGGGCACTTCCTTTTCCTTCTTCTCAGCGCCATCCTTCTTCGATGACTTGGTCTTCGCAAGCTTGGCAGCTTGATCCTTGCCAGACTTCGGAGTCGCGGTTCCATTTGTCGTCTTGGGGGTAGAGGATGTGTTCAACTTGATCTTCGGCTTCTTGCCCGAATCAGGTCGCGCCGGAGTCTGCAGTGGGTATTAGTAAATTGACGAGGCACACGAGCTTTGCATACTCACGCTGACGGGCTCTTCCTCGGCCTTGCGCTTCTTAGTCTTGGACTTTTCCTTCGGCGCAGGAGTCTCCTCATCGGCAGCATCGGCCATTTCCACATCATCGTCCTCGATAATCGCCGGTGTCTTCTTCTTGTTCTTCTTCGCGGCTTCCTTTGCGTCCTTGGCAGCTCGCTTCTGAGCTAGCTCGTCCTGGAACTTTTGCAACAAGTCCTTGTAATGCTCCAGCGGGTGCTGCTCTATGGCAAGCTCGAAAGCATCGCGCAGCTCCTTCTTCTTGACCTTGTCGGTGAGAAGCTCGGTCGCCTTCTCCGAGGTGAGCTCCTGAAGAGCAGAGTTTGGCACCCAGCCGCTGATGCGCCATTGGGTTAGCGGTGCAGTCCAAGGCTACAGGAGGTTAACGAGCTAGGCGGGGCGGTTCACTCACAATTCGTTCGTTTCGAGGTACATGACAGGAAACGTGCGGTCATTGGCTCTCTTGCCACCGTCAGCGTAGTCTTCACGGTACGTGCCGTCAGCTCGCTTCGCGGTCACGGGGCGGCTCTTGATAAGCGTCTCGGGAAGCATCTCCTCGTCGCAGATGATGACGGGCCATTGTGGGTATCCCTTGAGTTTGACGAGGAAGTGGTCGCCCGGTTTCGCGTCGAGGTGGAAGAACTTGGCCTTGGATGCCTTCTTGCTAAGTTTCTTGCCCTTGGGCTCCGCGGCGGCCGAAGATCTGCGACGCGATTTGGACTTGTCAGCCGTCGCATCGGTGGCGGGCGCGGGCTCTGCATCAGCAGCGGCGGGCTCAGAGGCCTCCTTCGCGTCGGGTGCGTCTGGCGCGTCCTTCATTTCGGCGTCTTCATCCTTGGATGGCTCGTCGGTCTTGCCGGAAGCTTCCGCGTCCTTGGCCGCAGCTGGTAAGAAACAATGGGTTAGCAGGAGGATTGATTGCGTGGTGCCAGAGTGAAGTCGCGGCGCAGGTCGCACTCACATTCGCCCTTCTCCTCCTTGTTCTGTGTCTCCTCGGCATTGTCCTTGGCAGCTGCCTCGGACTCGGTTTTCGCGTCGTCAGCAGCAGCGGCAGACGCCTCAGAAGCTTCGGCGGCGGTCGACGTCTCCTCGACCTTCTTTTCCACCTCTTCGGACGCGGCAGGCGCAGATTGGCCGCTGGTGGTCGGCTCGTCAGACATTGGGGGCGATGTGGCGATAGCTGGAAATAACGGTATGGATGCGGGTGAACAGGCTAGTCGCGACGCCAAAGATTAGTTGCGACGGGTCAAAGGGAGAAAGACGCGTTCTGGGACGCGCTGTTCGTGAGTATGGTTGTCGCGACGATGGTGCGAGATAAGCTGGCTGAACAAAAGATGATGGGCGCAATTGGGAGCTACCCGTGTTGTGGTGGCAGAAAAAACGACCGGCTGGAAAAAGATGAACGCAGGCTCTTGGAGGTTGGACGCGGATGATGGTAGGTGGGACACGTGACCCTGGTGGTCCACCAAGTAAAATCGTAGAGTCTCAGTTGGCAGTCGCAGCGCAGCGCAGCGCGGCGCGCGGTGAGTAGGGAAGTAACGGTGGATGTGGCTCGGTCAATGCCCAGTCCGCCGACGTGCTCTTTCGCGACACAGCCCCCTTCCCGTTCCTTCACGTAAACATCCATTCACATTGGCCCGGACACTTGTCCCAAAGAGTACCTTAATCACTGAGGAGAAACCTCGTCCTTCCCATTTTTTGACTTTGAATACGCGCTCCCATCCCAATTTCCCTTTGCCCCCCCCCCCCCCCCCCCCGAAGCCCGGCTCAACAACCATGCCTGGGATCCGCCCGCCTACTCGGCCACTGAAGCACCACCGTCCGAAACCACTGTCGCACCGCCCACAGTCTGCACAACCGGGCCTCAGGCGATTCAACCCTGTCGAAAGAGGGCAAAACCCGCCTGTGGACGACCCGTAATGGGAAGAAGAACTGACTTTGGCCGAAAACTTGTCTATTACCCTGCAACTCCTCTCGATCGATATTGTACACATACTAGTAAGGATTCGTGCCGACGACATTACCTCTCGTCTCATCTCGCTCTCAGAGGCGTCTACTCATCGTCCTCTTCCTCGTCGCTGTCGTCCACGTCCATGCCTTCTGCGGCCGTGACGGAGAACTCTCGCTCCTGGTCCACGCCGACATAGCTGTCGCTCATTAGGAACAGCTTGAGATCATGCTTACCAGCCGCCGGCACCGTAAAGTCCAACTTAACCTTGAGCTCGCGGCCAATTGTTACACGCTTGATTGCCAGAAGGTTCTTCGTTCTCTCTTCGCCTACCACGAGCCACCAGTTCTCCAGTTTCTTGGCCGGGTAGAATGGCGCATGCACGGTCGGGTCGAGCTCGTCGTCCTCATCGAGTTGCCGCTGAATCTGCACGCTCAGGTAGGCGGGCTCGTTGGCCCGGATATCATCCTCGTCCAGGACGCTGTGCTCAAGCTCGATGTCAGGATACTTGTCGTTTGTAAACGCCGCAGCTTGAGCCAGTTGGTTCTGGGAGAGGCCGATACGCTTGACCAGCTTGGCATAGTCGGGGTTCTCCTCGGGATTCATCGCCTCCATGAAGTCGAAAATGTCCTTGACGCTGCGGAGAGGGTCTAAATTAGCATCACAAATTACCATTGATGACGTAGGCACATACCCGAACTCATTCGCCACCTTAACGACCTCAGGTGTGAAGTGAGGAATCTGCTTCAAGGGGCTGTCCCGGTCCCACATGGCTTGCACAACCATCTGGGACATCTCCATGGCATTCATGGCATTCAGGTGTCCATCAGACGAGAGAATATCCACCGTGGCGCTCAGGAGGCTGAGGACCTTGGAAATGATAACCTCTTGGTCCTTGGCGAGGTCAATCGGCAGCTGCATTCTGGAGAAGTGTGCCTGGAGGAGGACGAAAGCCTTGAAGTGCGCCGAATCGTACACAGGCTCCGACATCTTGACAGGGATACGGTCGTAGATACGACGAAGTATGCCTTCCTCATGTCTCCTGATCTGTATAGCCTCGAACTCGGTGGCAGAAGTGATGATTTCCAAGACACCCTTAAGCTTTGTCTTCGCGCTGAGAGACAGCAGGAAGGTCTGCATGGTGATGTAGGAGATATTGTAGTATGCCGCAATCATAGCCGCGTTCTGGGGCGCAACTGACCCATCATCTTCATCGAGTTCGATGATCTTCGAGTCGCTGAGTTCCTGAAGGGTTGTCTGGATAAGATCAGACATGTAGTCGCTGAGACCATCCTGCGTTGTGCTAGTCAGACTGTAGAAACTAGGATTGGCGAGAAGACGTCTGTAGAAGTAGGTGAATGTTGTCCAATTAATGGCGTCGTCTCCAGATTCAATCATCTTCGTGCTGATCTCGGTCACGAAGGCATCGTGGAGGTAGTTGTGCAGGTGGGATTCAACGGGAAGAGCCTCGTTGAGAAACTTCTTGTAGAACTCTCTCTTCGCCGCTGGAAGCATGAGTACGCCACGGCCTCTACCGTCCTTCGACGGGCGGAGTGCCTTCCCAAACATGTGCAAGACCTCACTTAATGAGTAGTCGACGTAGCGATGCTCGCGACCCTCAAAATATTGAGTGCCCATGACAACAACCAGGTGGGCTGTGCTGTTCAACTCCCAGCACACATCACGAGAAGCTACCAAAACTTGGATAGCGCCGTGCTCGTACAAGTGCTTCACAATACGTTTGTCGCTCTGGCTCAGGGCTTCATGATAATAGCCAACGCCGTGGGACAAGGCTTCGGCCAGAGCTTCTTCGGTAATGCGCTCAAGCAGAGGGCGCAACTGCTCTACCTCGGCATGCAGAAAGCGATCTTCATCGTCGTCCATGAAAGCCGCCGTAAGCAGATCCCGCGTAGTGGCTCGCGTCTGCTTCCTGCTTGGAACGAACACGATCGCTGGCTTGTCAGCAGACATCTGGGTGATGGCCAAGTATGTGGGCTTCGCCATGGAAAGCATCAGCGAAGGAAAATGGGGGTTGGTATAAGACTGAATGTGCAGTTCGAGCGGGACAGGGCGGACGTGTGGACTGAAGTTGTAAATGTCGTGTTTCCTCGCGTCGATCCACTCTCCAAGGTCACGAGCGTTCGCAAGCGAAACTCCCAGCGCGATGATCCTCATCGGAAGCTCGGTCTGTGTCCGGATGTAGTGCATCCTCGAGACGATGATCTCGTAGATGTAACCCATCTGATTACCCAGTAGGTGCACCTCGTCGGCTATAAAAAGCTCGACAGTCGAAACATTCTTTCTGCGCTTCCATTGCCGAGAGAGCACGTCCCACTGAGTGGGCGTGGCGAGAACCAAATCGCTGCGCTCCAAGATCTTCAGGTCGGTAGTTGTCTCGCCTGTGAGCTTTTCGATGGTCTTGCCGCGACCAAGACTGCCGAGTCTCTTCTGCCAGTCGTCCAGACGCAAGTCAACAAGCTCTTGGAACGGGGCGATGTAAACGGCGCGTCCTGCATTTTCTTTCTTCCAGTGTCGCAGCAGCGCGAATTCGGCGCATACCGTCTTGCCGCTGCCGGTTGGGGCCCCTACGAAGACGTTCTGATCGGTAGTATACAAGGAGTTGAATGTTTGCGTCTGGATGCGATTGAAGTTGTCCCAGCTGGGGTACAGCTTGGCGTATTCCTTGTTCTTCAGGGCGGTGACGGGCAGTGGTTGAAGTTCAAGGAGCTCAGTATGAGGAGGGAACCGCTCAGGCAGGATCAGCTTGTGGAAAGACACCGGCAATCTGGTCTCCGAGTGCATCCAGCGGTCAGAAATGACAGAAATGAAATAGTTGGGTGGCATGGGATCCGTGATAGGAACTGTGAAGTCAACGATGTGCTCGTTCGACTCAGATTCAGCGTATTCCTTGCGGAGTAGGAACTGATCGCTGAAGAGAATGTCCTCTCCATCGCAATCTTCGACAAAAATCCAGAAGCTCTCGGCAGGACCATGGACTTCAACATCCCACTCGAAGTTGGGAGTGATGCTGAGCTCGACTCGCAGCATGGACCTGGTCAGCGGCTGCACTTGAGCCTGAACCTCGACTCTTGGAAACTTGGCCACCAGGCCGCAGACAGTCCTGCCAGCCTTGGGCATACCCAGCAGTTCGCCCATTCGCGGAGGGTCGAGATCGAAGTAGTTGTTCCAAGACACCTCGATTCTCTCCGATTTCTGCACAATGTCTCTTGGACAGCTGGAGAACTGGCGGAGCGGTGACATTGTAGGCCACATTCGCTTCTCGGCCATCTTGCAGAGATCCAGAGCAGTCTTGGCCACAGACGCCCACCCCTTCTTCATAGTAATTTCGAAGATGGCACGGAGAATACGGCCAGCAGACTGAGTGACATAGACCATATCGGCCATGAGAGCAAGGCCATCCAGCTTGAGTCGTGAGATGTAAGCCTGAAGCAGCACGTTGATTTTGGCGTGAGGCTCTTCAATGCTCTCCTTGACTGGGATGGGGACTCTGCCTAGCAACTTGGCAAGCTCGAGCTTCTCGTCCTGGCGCACCGGAATGTACTTGAACTCTGCGCTGAGTGAGAAGACCCGGAAAAGTTCGATCGTGGTAGTTGAGTCCTGGATGAGGTTGTTGTAGGTGTCCATGGAGCTGTGGGTGATGTAGTAGTGTGACGCAATGCGGCCGAGTTCTGTGGACTGCAATTTGCCAGTCTTTTCGTCGTACCTGACAAGTTCTGATTTCCTAAGGACTGATGCCGCGGAATGAATGAGATCGACTCTTTTTTGTTCCAGCGCCTCGTCCTCCTCGTATTCTGCGCCAACTTGATAGAGCCCAGGAGACCGAAGCATACGGACAAAAAGGTAAGTGTAACCCAGCCACTCGACACCCTCATCTCTACTTCTGACATTGCCAAGGACGATTTCGGCATTTAAGTTGTCTACCAGACGGCTGACAAATTGACTCTCGATTGGCAGTTGTTGGTTGAGAAGAGACAGATAGTACTGGATCTCGTTCTGAGTCGTGATGATGATGCCCTCACCGTAAGTGTCGAACTGTGGACGACCGGCACGGCCAAGCATTTGCAAGACATCTTGCGGGCTAAGCTCAACCCAGCTACCCTTCTCCGGGGAGTAGACCTGGGTGCCCTTGATAATGACAGTGTGGGCTGGAAGGTTGACACCCCAAGCAAGCGTTGCTGTGCACACCAGTACCTGAATAGCACCTCTGGCAAACAAGTCCTCGACATCCGTACGATCGATGCGGTTCATACCGGCATGATGGATTCCAAACCCGTATGGGAGCAAGTCTTTGAGGTCCTTGTCAGTAGCTTGGCTAGCGGCTTCGTTGAGGACCTCGCGACTTCCAGCGTCGTGACGCAGGATCTGGTTGATCGTATCCAGTTCCAGAGCCTTGTCCCTGATGTAACGCGCGGTCTTGGCGGTTTCCTTTCGAGAATGGACGAAGATGAGCATTTGGTTTCTGTTGGTGCCAACGTGCTCAATGACCTTGTTATAGGTGACATCATTCATAGTCTTCAGCTGCTTGATTGCCTTCCGGTCAGTGACGCCAATAAATTCCTGGCGCAGAGGGCAAGGACGGAAGCTGCCATCGAAATGGAAGAGACCCGTGTCCATGTCTACGCGGAGGAAGCTGGCGACATCCTTGTAGTTGGGCAATGTCGCGGACAGGCCAACCAAACGGACAGGCTCGCCTGTCTGCTCGGTCTTCCGAATGGTCCTGCTGATGATGCTCTCGATGACTGGGCCACGGTCGTCGTGGAGTAGATGAATTTCGTCGATAATGATCAAGCGCACCAAATTCGTGTAGCTGAGATCGGTTGCCTTTCTCGTAATGACATCCCACTTCTCAGGGGTAGTAACAATAATTTGCGTTTCCGCAATTTGTTGCTTGGTGAGTTGCCGGTCGCCTGTCAACTCAGAGACCTTGATGCCGTAGGGTTCCAGTCGCTTGCCGAAGTTACCGACTTGCTCCTGCACCAGCGCCTTCAGGGGCGCGATATATACGATCTTGAAGGCATCCAGGTCGATGTCGCCCGTCTCTGGGCTCCGGTTCTTGCCGATCTCTCGGAGAATAGTAAGCATAGCCACGTTCGTCTTTCCGCTACCAGTGGGAGCACAGATGAGCATATTGCCATCGTCTCCAAAAGCCGTGGGGTAGCACTTGGACTGAATCTTATTGAGAGACTTGGCAGTGCTGAAAGGTAGACGAGACCACTCTGGCATGTCGGTTATAGGAATGAGGGTGTCCCCCGGCTCGTTGCGCTTTTTGGGAGGGGGAACATGGATTTCTTCCCATCCCTTAAATGTCCGTTTTGTTGAGCCTTCGGGGAGCCTTACTTTAGGGTTGCTCATCAAGTGGTTACCCTGGTCAAACACCAAGTTCTCCAAGTTGATCAGCTTCCGCGGTTGCAGGCCTCCTACTAGTCCTTGAGGGCGTTCTAGTTCCGCCGCGGGAGCGATTGTGAGCGATGAGGGCACGTCGATGTCCATCTTGATTTCCATCCTTCGCGCCTTTTGGTTGTCTGCCTTTTTGCCAAATTTCTCATTGAGGATCCATTGGAGGCCTTCCGAGGCCATTTCACGCTCAATGACAGCCCTTTCCTCGTCTGTCTCGGCTCTTGAGTGGCGAGTGAGCCACACGACCTTCTCTCTGTTTTCGATAAGCAACTGAACCAGTTCGTGATGCTCGTAATCGAATAGCTCCATGAGGTCGTTCTCGATTTCTCGCAGAGACTTCTCCTCACCACCCTGCTCATCGGGTTCGCCTGAGAGGATGCGCAAGGCATCTGTCGCCTTGTCGTGCTGTTCGTGGGAATCCGCGTATAGCTTTCCGATTTGTCGCTGCAACCAGAATGCGTCAATATCCCTTGCAGGAACTGCCTTTGTTTGTTTCCCGTCTTGCGCTTGCTTGTTGGGTGCCGAGTCAATGATCATGGCGTCGTCATCCATTTTTTCGTCGGATCCGTCCTGGGCTGCTCGCTCATCGTCCTCCTCGTCCGCTTCTTCGTCCTCTGAAGACTCTTCCCGAACCTCGTTGACGATGCCTCCTTCTTCATCTTCGGAATCCTCGAAAACGACCGCCACACCTTGCCGCTCGTCCAATTCGGCTCCGTCAGCGCCATCGGCCGCGTTCGCGTCCATGTCTTCGTCGTCGTCTTGCGCATCGTAGTCCGTGATTTTCTTCCCGAGGTTCACGAGCTCGTTGAATTCCTTTGGACTCAGTGACACGCCCAGTATATCGTCAACCTCCTTCTTCTTGTCCGTATCTTTCAAGTCGTCGTCCTTGAGGAATTCCAAGATCACGTCGGCAGCGCTGAGCACGACAGACTGGTTTACATCGCCCAGGTTGTCAGACACGATCTTCAATATCAGCTCAAAGGTCGCTCGAGTTGCGGGCGTTCGCGGGCGATAGTTGATGCCCTCGATGAGCAGGTCTCCAGTTCCCAACACACCAGTGCCCCTCGCTTGCGCCGCCTCAGCCTTCTTTTTGCGCTGCTCCCGCGCGAGCACATCCTCGCCGTCCTGTAACCTGCCGCGTTCGACATTTGGGAGGCCCGTCGGCTTTTTCTGTTTCGGTGCTTCGTCGCGTGCGACGCGTGAGCCCATGTCCCGAATGCTGAGCTTTCCGGCGAGGGATTCGGGATCGCCCGTGGCCTCATCGTTCCGTCTCGAGACGAAACGACGGTCCGCCTGGAGAACCAGGTTGGACATGGCCGAGTACTTGTATTGGGAGACATCGCGGTTTTGGTCTGACATCTTGGCTGCGGGCGGAGGGGGTATCGTGTGGTCGGGTGGTATCGTTGTGCTCGAGTCTTGTCAAACGACAGAATGGCGGCTTGCGCCGAGTTTTTATGCTTGAAAACGAAGGCAGGTAGGCCTCCTATTGCCGCCGAAGAGTCACACCCTATAACAAACTTCTAAGCAGCAGTTACTGCCTGCTTCCCACCTTGTCGGCCGTGAAAACGCCGTATGACCGTCCGTCCAGTATTGAGTCGTTGTGCAAGTGGGTGGAGGCGCGTATCTACGGGATGTCTTCAACACCCAAAGGAATAAATTTCGTATCAGCGCGACGCCCAAGGCAGATAGCTACACGTGACCTAGAGTGGAGACACTGAGGCCAACGCTAAACTCAAGGCAGGGTACGTACCTGGGCACCTCATATTTAACATCGGCATTATTTTGTCGAAGTTCGATGTCAAGACTGTCTAAGATAGGTTCACAGGCTGTATTTGAAGACTGATCTGAACGAATGAGACGAGGAGAAGAGAATAATCGCATGGCTATCTTCATAAGCATAAGAACTACAGACAGATAATCATCTATAGGGCCCATGGTGACAACTACTTCACCCTACTAAGGTTTCGAGATCTTTTCTGTCAGAAAAGGACGGCTACGCCGCTGAAGCTTACAGTTTCCGCACTTCTTCAGTGATGACTCGAAACGGGTGAGGACCATTGCTCTCTATCAGTGATGAATGTGCCTGGATAGGTAGGGACTGCTACCTTAGAATTCATTCTTCAAAACTAAGGTGGTTGTCAGTAGAACATGGCTGTTGAGATTAATGTTAGAATTCTAGCAAATAATTCACTGGAATCGCTTTAGAATCGCTTTAGAATCAGTACCAAAGCCGTCAATCAAAAGAAGCCAGCGAGAACAGCAGAATACAGGCAAGTACCTACACACGCATTACACGGTCGCGAGGAATTATGTAATCATTCAGACACTTGGGGACCCGTCAATTTAGGCTGGCCGCCCCATCAAAACAGGCGATCTTAAATCCACACCATCCTGGCGTGTGTAAACCGGGTCTGACCAGTTATCAACACAACACATTCACAGGCTGAGGTGGTAAGGGGACAGCATCACGAAGTTTTCCAGACATAAGTCTTATGGACTGATCTGCTAAGGTTCGCCGTTATGGATCCCGCTCCTAAAGTAATCCAGAAGATCCAGGCATCAATCGAGCCATACATCAAGCCACGGGAGCAGGTCGCCTACATACGCCGCGCCTTAGCCCTTCACCTCCAAGCATGCGGTGAACCAGGGCCTATACAGAGCCCGCTGTCTCTTATCGACGCATCTTGCACCGTCACCCCGACCAAGGAAGCCAGGGGTCTCCAGAGAGAGTACCTTAAGGCTCTGGATGCCAATCTCAAAGCCCGCAATGAATACGAACAGACGAGGAATGAGTCTGCAACAAAAGCTCCTCCCCGGACCAAAACAGCAGATCCGAGAGATCAGCTGGGGGAGCACATTTCCCTTGTAAAGCTGCAGCAGAAACAGCAGCGACTCTTGACCGTGCAGAAGTACCTGGACCTACTGTTACGCCAACCAGCAGCATCCGAAGATTTTCTCAACCTGGAGCACGTGTTCAGGGATTCACCACCACTCCCTGACGTCCCAGCTGCGGTCGTGAACAGCTTCACGGTCAGCAAAACCACGGCGAAAGCGGACCTGAGTGGGCTGGCTGGGCAGCTGGAGAAGGTGGTGCTCCGGGCCAAGCTGCTTCTGCAGCGAGAGGAGCAGCTACTGCAAGATGTTCGCCAGAGAACCGGGTCGCTGGCGGGTCAGGTCAGCGACAAGGAAAAGGCGCATGCTTTGGACACCACTCGATCGGAACTCATCAACTGGATCGAATCGGAACTCAGCAAGGCCTCTGGCGAGGCCGAAGAAGGTGCGCCGTCGCAGCGTAATGGGGGGGACACCCACGCCGATAGGACAAACATCGACGAGAAGCTGGCCGAGATCAAAGACAAGTATACCAAATACGCAGCCGCGCGAAAATCGCTACTTTCCATGATCTCCCAACAGACACAACCAATCTTGAAACCTGGGGGAACCGAGTCTGCCAGCTCTCCTCAGACCCAGCCCGTCCCACCAGCACCAACGGCATACCTACTCATACCGTACCTCGACAAGCTCCTGTCACTGTCCCGAGAGCAAAAGGGCATGATCATACAAAAGTCGCATATCAACGTCGTCCTGCCCAAGCAAGCCAAGGAGACCCAGCAGGCGTTGGATCATCTAGCTGAAGAAAGCCAGCTCCTGCCTGGCCACCCCATGCCCGGCGCGGGCAGACCAAAGTCCGGGTTCGGGGAGGACTTCGCCTCTGCCATGTCAGAGAAGCCAGCCACGTCGGAACGTGTGAAGCCTTGGGTATTCGCAGCGGATTCAGCAAAGATTGCCACACTGGAGGTTGTGGCCGAAAAGATTGAGGGGGGCCAGGTTGCGCTAGAAGGCTCTATGGCGGCTTTGCAGGAGATTGACAAGCTTTTGGGCCAAGGGCCGCAGGAACCCGGAAATGAATCGGCGGCGGACACGACAGAGGAGGATATTTGGCTGACGCAAGGATCGGCAACCAATACGGGAATGAGGAGGCATGCAGCCCATCAGGGGAAGGACTTACAGGCCAAACCAGGAGATATTTGGTCTGCCATTGACGGAAAACTTGGTCTCATCGGTCATGAAGATCATATTTGAAGAGCCCGAAGTGGTATATACACCCTATACAAACGTAATTTTTGCCAGTTGCAACGCCTCTAAAATCCGGACGTCATTTGTTCTTCATTAAAGCCACTCTCTAGGAACTCTTGCATTAGTTGCCGCGACCACTCATAATGCCCGATATTCTCAAGGCAAGGTCTAGGATAGACAGGTGCTCGTCCGCGCCATCGACAAGCCTCTTGTCAATTTCGGAAAAGACAAGAACAATCTTGTTCTTCTGCACGTCGGGAATTGTCTCGTCAAAGACAATCGCTTGGTACAACTTCACATCTGTCAGAAGAGCCGGTCTGTGGGTTGGGAGTTATTACTTACCTGGGAGACGACCTGCCCAGCACTCCAGCCATCTGCTACCATATCCTCAACCACCTTCGCCACGTTTTGATACGTGTCGCCGGCGCCTCGTGGGCGTACAGCGGCGACCAGTCTGTCGATAATCTTTTCAGGAATGACGCCTGCAATGTCCTCGACAATCTTGACAGTCACGGGCTTCTTGTCGACATCCATGGCGTCTGCCGACGCATCCGCGTTCACTGCACCGACTAATCGCGCAGAGCTCTGCAAAAACGTAATGGCCTTTCGCAGATCGCCCTCACTGCACTTGATCAGCGCATCAACGGCACTATCCTCAACCTGTACACCCTCGTTCTCTGCGATGTCCTCCAGCCTCTTCTTGGCGTTACCCTGGTCTAAGCTCTTGAAGCGGAATTTGCTGCAACGGCTGGCAAGGGGGTCGATGATGCGCGTAACGTAGTTGCAAATTAGGCAAAATCGCGTGATCTTGCTGTATGTCTCCATGGTCCGGCGCAGGGCGCTCTGGGCGTCCTGGGTCATGGAGTCGGCCTCATCAAGGATGATGATCTTAAAGGGTGGGCACGGATATCTCTTCTTGTATTCGGTCGTGGGGTTCGTCAACTGCATGCGGGCGAAGTCCTTGACCTTTTCGCGGACGATGGAGATTCCTCGCTCGTCGGAGGCGTTGAGCTCAAGTACGCGCGACTTCATCATTTCGGGACCGTAGAGCTCCTTGGCAAGGGCCAAAATCGTCGAAGTCTTACCAGTACCCGGTGGTCCGTAGAAGAGCATGTGTGGTAGCTGCAAAATCGAGTCAGCGGCGTTTGTGAGGCTTCATGGGGCATGCATCGTCTCGGGTGGGCGTACGTTGGAAGCCTGCAGAGTCCGCTGCAGGACTGTGACTGTGTGGTCTTGGGCGGTGACATCGCTGAGGGTCTTTGGACGGCTGAAATCGCAGTTTAGCATTCGATGCGAGCATTAATGGTGTTCGTGGGGGGTTGACGGACTATTTCTCAACCCAAGGCTGTGCCCTTGGTGGCTGCGCAGGTTTCTCCTGCTTCTGGGCAGACGACCCATTCGCAGCGGCCTGCTTCCTGGCCTTGAGGTCGAAGAAACTCGCCATAAGGACTGTGGCTGTCGTTGACCTATGTATAGACTCTTGTCGAAGGGTTCTGGTCGCAATTGTTGTATCGTCGTTGTCGATCGTCGTTGGAGGTTCCAGCAGTGACGATAGAGAAATCAATTAAACTGCTCGACGCGCTGGCCGGGAGTTGACGCGTGTTGGAGCTCTAGCTGACAGGGGTTTAAACAGACCGCGTCTGACGGGATTCTGGCTGGGCTAAGACCCCGCGACGTCGGCCTGACCCACTCCAGGTACCTCCATCAATAAGTGCCCCGGCTCGCATCTGGGAGGTTTCTCACACGACCTACCTATCTGCCTTGCCCTCAACAAGGTTCCTTTCCTTGCCGACGAAGGTCTTGAGAGGGATGAAAAATCAAAATCGAGACTGGATCTCTGACCGTCTAGTAGTTGATACGAGTCTCAAACGGATGAGGAAATCTGTTACCAAAGGGTTCATTCTGTTTGCTCTACTTCAGCGATCTCAGTTACTAAGTCACCTGGTAGCACAAAAGGTGTTGGGCGACATCACTGCAGGAGGTGTTTGCCTGGGAGACCTATACAAGAAAATCGCCTACCTATTCAGCAAACCAACCGCATTCCGCATATACCGACACCAACGGCTTCTAAATGAGCACTGCTAATGGGGCCGTCATTTTGATCTAGGCGCGATAGCTCTAGTTGCAAGTAAGCGTCTTATTTGGATACCGACTTTCTGTTTGTTTTTTGCTTTGCTTTTTTCCCCCTGGGTGTGCTCTATTTCCCATCTCTTGATCATGGCCGTCCTCGTCGTCGTTTCCGTCCTATTTCTTTTGATTGTTGTGGGGGACACCGCCCGAATAACGGCAGTCCAATGATGGTGCCGCTGGATGACGCAGACGGCAAAAGTGCAAGGGAGACAGGCAAGCAGAGGTGTGGGTGATGGGTTCCATTCTCAAGGTGCTATGCGGCGTCATAGTCTCACTTAAATGTTGAAAGGCGAAATGATGAATCAAGGCTAATGGCGGCAATGAAAACCTTGACAAATACTGGCTTGCATGAATGAATCACCCCCTGTGGTCTGAATTTGAGCCGTCCCAGGCACCCGAGCCTTGTTCTTGGGAGGGAGCAACTTACTTTTTTGTTGTAAGTGGCCTGGCAGGCAATCCAACAGCACTTTGAGCGCCTTCAGCGGCCTCACCGAGCTTACCTGGTTACCTGAGGTACCTACCGTAGGTACCAGCCAGGTCCATGGAAGGCCCGGACTGATTGCCGTCGGTCGATGTGGGGCTTTCCGCCAGCAAACACGGAATTTGGGCGAGCAACACTCCACTGTGAAAGGCGGCCTTCCACAGCGATTTCACCTGCATCATCAAACAGACGCTAAAATTACCCCTCATGCCCCGCCAAACTACCGATTTAGAGCAGCTGCCTCGTCCCAGCGTCCCATCGAAAGGCTTCCAGTCCCGACCCGGTCTACTTCTACCTGGGAGGTAGCCTGCCAACTAACCAACCGAAAAAACCTGCCAGCCAACCAACGCCAGGCGCATTTGACCTTGTGCATAAACCATTTTCCTTCCAAACCTGACCGCGTCTGTCAGGCTCTCGGGCCGCCCTCTCATTCCTCCTCCATCTACTACTACCACCGCGAGGAGATCGAGCCATCACATTCACGAGACACCGACCGCCTCTTGAACTGCAACCCCACGAACGCTCGATCAGGGAGCCACAAAGCACCCAACACAGCCGTCAGCATGGCGGATCAATCCATCATCCGCATCACCAAGGTAGCTGCAGCCCGGTCCCGCCACTTCCTTCTCCCCCAACCGTGAATGAGGGGTCGGAATCGCAAGGCTAATGATCGCGTTCTATAGGAGTTGAGCGACATCCAACGGACCTCAGATCTTTGTACGACACGCCTGTTCACGAGTAAAACCGCACAAGACCTGGGCTGACTTAGGTGACAGCGCTGGCCGTCGCTTGCCGCGATGTCGACGTTCGCAATGTCAAGGCCTTGATCATCGGCCCCCACGACACCCCGTACGAATTCGGCTTCTTCGAGGTATGTGACCTTGGCTCAGCTGCTTTTTGTCACGCCAATCACTAACCACTACGCCAGTTTGCCATCAGATTTAACAAAGGCCAGTTCTTAAGGTGCCACTCTGCAGCACCTTGTGGTAGCTAACCAACGAGCAGATTACCCGCGCAAGTCTCCAAATGTCAACGGTATCACCACGAACGGAGGCCGGTGCCGCTTCAACCCGAACATATACGCTTCCGGCAAGGTCTGCCTGTAGGTTTCCACTGAATTGGGGACAAACTACCAGGACGTGAATACTGACTGTGCTTTAGGTCAATCCTGGGGTACGACGAAGCACACCAATCCGTCGAGGAGTTCCACACTGACCAAGCGTAGCACCTGGCGCGGTGAGCGTGGCGAAGAGTGGTCCGCAGCTCAGGGTCTCGAATCTATCCTCATTTCCATTCAGAGCCTGATGTCAGGCAACCCTTACGAGAACGAGCCTGGTTTCGAGGAGGCAAACGAGGCGGCCGACAAGAAGAACCAGAAGGACTATGTCCAAAAGGTAAATACGCTGCGACCTACATATTCGCACAATCGACACTGACAAGTCCGACTAGATCCGGCATGAGACGCTGCGCATTTCGGTCATCCAACGCCTGGAGGATTACTTGGGATTGACCCCGGAGGGCGTCGCCATCGCCCAACAGTCCGCGGCCGAGCAGGATCAGTTGGATATGGACACCGAGGATATGGACGACACCAATGTTCCGTTCGAACCTTTCAAGGATCTCTGCAAGCGCAGATTCCTCTGGTACTACGACAACTACCTGGCTGCCGTGCAGAAGGCCAAGACCGAGGTCAAGGACCACCAGGCCTTTGTGCGTATGCCTTTCGAGGGAGCGAGTAATTCCATGGACGGCAAGTTCAACTACACAGAGCTGGAGAGACGCCTTCGTAACATCAAAGCTGCCCTTGACAACGAACTTGTCAAGTGGGCCAAAGAGGGTCAGGTTGCGAACGAGAAGGAGATGACGGTCTCAGTCAACTTGCGGCACCAGTATGAGCAGGTCGTGCAGGCCTTCAAGCGCCAGGATATCCCCCATGACGTTCAACTGGAGGACAACAACCCTTTCGTCTGGGTTATTACGTACTTCGGGCGACCCATGACCAACCTTGACGGTGGACTCTTCCGTATCAAGATACACTTCAGCCCGCGGTTCCCGGAGGAGCAACCTCGAGTCAAGTTTGCCACGCGCATCTTCCACCACAGAATTGCCGAGGATGGCACAGCCTGCTACTTCCCGAATCAGCTGCGAAAAGACGACGTCCGTTCGCACATAGAGGCGGTCTTCGCCGCGTTGGAAGAAGAGGATCCCGCCTACGACCCTCGCACCTTGGTGAATCCCGAGGCTCATAAGCTTTACTGGGGCGGTGCCGATGAGCGGAAGAACTACAACCGGCGGCTCCGGAGATCAGTCCAGCAGAGCATGGAGTAGGTGGTCTGCAACGCTTCGTCCAAAACTGTTCCACTGACTTGACTATAGTGACTTCTGATCTACACGTACTGCTTGCGTACTTACGCAGGACGAGGAGCGGGGTTATGAGCGCGGGTTTTGGAAGATCCAAATGGCGAGTTAGCTGCGCGACCATCGGAATGCTCAAGGGGAGGGTAGTTCAGCAAAATACGCTGGGATGCTATTAATCGCTACGACGGGGGGTTTGACGAAAGGCTTGGGTTCATCATGTTCCGCACAGGACTGGACGGCGTTTACAAGGCATCGGAATCATGCATACCAGGAACGGGTTTAGGGATTGTCCCGTTAGACTCCAGTAGATACCTCGAGTAATGACGCTACGAACTAGCTCTTCTTACGAATGTGCCCACTTGGTCTTTTATTGACGAATGAACATGACTCTATTGATGAATTCTTTACTTTTGATCCGAGTCCATAGCCGTAACCGTAACGCCTGCCTATCCCACGCAATCCATATCACCTCGTGATTTCATGTCCATACGTATCAAAGCATAAATCATACATCGATCCTTAAGGATGATGGCGTTTCGACCGAGTTCAGAATATTTGCGCGACAGGTCGCCATCGCTCATCACTTGCTGCCCTTTGTCTTCTTATCGATTCTATCTTTCCCAGGCGTATAGGGAGCAGCGACGCCGATGAACGGCCGTTGGTTTCCTCCTGCCGCCCCGGTAAACTCGTACGTCCCGTTCGGCCCCAGTGTCGCAGGTGCCCCCTGGCTCGGCCGCGCTATTTGGTCTGCATGCAGCTTGTCCAAGGACTCCCCGACGACGGCATATTGCGACCAGTTAATGGGCGGGCACCGTACCACATTCTGGGGCTTGGGCAGCGATTCCCATGGCCGCGGTTGCTCAGGCGCCTTGCCCTGCCCGGCCGCCGATTTCGCACCCGAATTCTTGCCCTCCTTGCCGTCCGCCTCGTCGTCCGAGTCCGAGTCAGACTCCAGGAACAGTTTGTCGCCCTGGGCGTGCACCTTGCCGGCCCCGAGGTCTGCCACAAAGGCGGCCGGGTCACCGATGGCGGCGTTCTTGGCGGCGTTGAGGGCCTGGATGTCGGCAGCGGCCTTCTTCTGCTGCATCTGGAGGATGGAGATAGCCGACTTGATGGCAAGGACGTCCGGGTTGGAGTCGAAGTCGATGGGCTCCGGGCGCGGGGGTGGGATGGCGGAGGCGGAGCCGGCGGCTGCCGGCGGCTGCGTGGAGTGGGTGAGGACGGGGCGGGAGGCGGCGAAAGGGGCGGAGGGGTCCGCAAGCCGGGAGGGTGGCAGAGTTGGGGTTATGGGGCTGATGGGGGGCCGAGCGGGGGAAGAAGAGCGGGAAGAGCGGGAAGAGCGCGGAGGGGTCTGCGCTAGAGGGTTTGTTGCACCGGCCGAAGAAGAAGCAGCGCCGGCAGCGGACGCGGAAGCCGCAGACGTAGATGGCGCCGCGGCCGCATTCGATGCGCGCGGGGGGATCGAGTCTGTTGATATCGTGAAGCCTGGCATGGTGGGCGAGGCTGGGTGGCTCGCGACGACGCGCTGTTTGTTTTGTTTGGCGGTGTTGGTGGTATAGATGTGGGAGATTGGGAGGTTGTAGGTTGGATCGGGTTGCTTTGGTGGGGTTCGAAGCTAAAGGAGGCCTGAGAGGGGAAGCACAAGGGACGGGATGGAATCGGAGCTGAAGGTGCCCCGTGCGTCGTAGTTGGGCCCAGTGCAGACGGGTTGGTAACCTTGCCAGCTTCGCAGTCGCTAGCGTGCAGGAAGGCCGTTTTCAGCAAAAAGTAGACTCGAATAGGCAGGCTTCCAGAGAAAACGCGTTGAGGTAGTTCAGGCGGTTGGGAGTCGGGCGATTCCAGCGAGCCAACGGACGTAAAGGTTGGCCAAAGCCAAACCGGCGCTGAATAAGGCGGCGGTAAGGGAGCGAGGTTTTCTTGCTTCTTGTTTTGACCCTGGCTGTTTTCCCCCTCTTTGGCCGAGTCGCTGTCTTGTTCAACCCAGTCACAGACAACGTTTGGTGCTTGGTGAAAGACGAAAGACTGCAGGACGAAACAGAGCGCTGAGGTCTCTAAGAGGTTGACGTCCAAATGCGCGTTTGCCACTGGCTAGTTCCCTTTTGAGGAAGGCGGCTAATGTCAAGATCTGATCCACAGCGCCGACACGGGCAGTGCAAGTCCTCCCTTGTCCACTCGTGCGTCAGCACGTGCCATTGACTCCACTAATCCTGCCGGGGTCCAAAGTGCTGGGTTCACATTGGTGAGGCAGATTTGAGGTTCGTGCTCACATTGAGAGATCTCTCTTCAGGAGACCCAGCAGCAGCAGTCTCGGCCGGAGGGCGGAGAGACACTGCCTGAAGGCGTCGCAGAGAGGAATGAGTAAATCCCACTCGAAGGGAAAGCGTATTCCGAAAACCTCCATGTCTCAATGATGTCGAGAATCCGGCAGTTTCTTCAGCGTCTTGATTCCACACAACGTCATTTGGCATACGGACGTATGCTCCGGGTGTTACTGTCCCGTCCCGGTAAGCTCCGCCGAAGATTGGTGCTTACAGTGTATCGTCCCGCCGGTGGGTACCGAGGAGGGATGGCAATCGAGAGCGACAGGCTGAGATCTCTGTTTAAATATTGTGGCTGCAGCAGGCTCATAGTGTAAGTCGGTATGGGAATTGTTTCTTCGAGCCCTTGCTTCAGCGACTTATCGATTTGACCCCGCCTGCTCTGTACAAATCGGGCAATCATGTCGTCTCAGGCCCATCACTATTAGGATCACCTCTCATGTTAGTCTTCCTGGTAAGTTGGACATCGCTGGCTCTTGTGCCTTGTTTGTCGAGTCGCTAGCGATGGTCAGGTTATCTCTGCCTTTTATGCTCCCAACTGCCGTCCGTTCGGCCTGCTGGGAGCCTGACAAAGGACACTGCGCCTCGATACAGTATGCCTTGGGGAATATGGACCTTAATCTCGGGTCAGGAACCAGCGCGGTGCTCAAACAGGCAATATACAACAAAGGACGAAACGCAACGCCGTCGGCCAGCTAACAGTTCTCGCTGCGCCTTTCGTGTTTTGGGACGTCTGAGACATGCTCCTGCTTGGTGTGTGAGACATTGAATGGAGGGAGAATTGTTCGTATGTCGGCCTGACAGCCCGAGACATCTCGATTCCCTTGCACGCCCCAGCGTTGGCATCAGTTCCCTTGTACCTGTGCCTTGAAGCAGGCGTGGAAGGTACCTGGTCTCTCCCAGCCGCAGAAAGTACGTCCCTCAGTGGCCATGCAGACAATGGATGTCATTCACCGTCCCTGCTTCAGAGTCTTTCCAACGTTGGCGTTAGCGCGTGTTTCTAGTGGCTCGGTCGCCTAGTGGCGTCCACTGACGATGCAGCGCTGTTGAACCGCGCAGCCTCTGAGTTATTCTTTCTCTGTCAACGCAGTAAAGGCCGACGACGCGAGCTGGTGAGCGACGGGGTATGGACGGGGTATGGCCTACGCATGGCATGGAGGCCAGGAGATCAAGGAAGCTGTGAGACTAGTTGGCCCGCTGTCTTTCTGATCACGCGGGGCACGAGGCAGGCGTGGTTTCTGAGACTTTCCCATGCCTTCCTTTTCTTTTCGCCCATTGGGGAGAGGGGGGCGGCACTGCACACGTTCCTGCCACGAGGCCGTTCTTGAGCGCCCGCCGATCTTTGAGCTTCTTCGTCTCCCGGCCCATCATCTTGGGCTGCTCCTCTTTTGACCTCGCAGGTGTCTGGGAAACATATACGACCTCTCGTCTGCCCTCCACGCTCCTCACGCTCTTTCCATCCAGCCTCCTATCAGCTACACTCTCTATCACAAGGTACGACAGTCAAGACGCCAACGGCAGCTAGTCTCTGTCACCGTCTTCAGAAATCGGTTTGAACCCTTCCAGTCAGAGAATAGGAGCTGCGCACAACATCTTGAAGCCAAATTCCTGTTCAAAATACCCACCAACCCGTGCGGTGCTACCTGGGGCAGCACCATCCTATCCGAGGCATCTGGTTACACCACTGGCGTCTCATTCCAACATATTCTCCTGGCTACGGATGCTTAAATAGCAGCATTCCTCAACATTTATTTCAGCCGTAAAATGCCTTTTCCCCTCCGCCATCGCATGCAGCATAAACACCCACCTCCTCTTCCCAATCGCCAAGACGACAATATCCCACCAGCTATATCAACATCCTTGCCTATTATTCGAAACTTCTCCTACCCGACCACGGTATTTCATTCAGCATCGGTTTCTTCACCTCCAACGCAGACAGAAAGACACGATACACTCCTCAATCCCAACACACTGCTGCAGCCGAGGAGCCACCGTGGAGGCATCGAAACCCCATTCTACTGGGCATCTTCCTACATACCTTTGCGAGGCCAGGAAGAGCCACGAACGATCAACCAACATCCGCTCACTGTTTACACTGCAGCAGAGGCATTTGCCTACGACTAGGGGCCGGTTTCAGTGAAGAAGAAACGGAGAAGTCTACTCGGTTTATCAACCCCTCAAAAACGCAAAAAATCCACCGACAATAGGAGAGATATAAGGGAGCCTAAAGTCCCATCTGGAGAAGGAACTACTCAGTGGAAGCACACTCCCCTACATCGCCACAAGGCCGTCAAATCTGCCGACCTATCATTTGCTCAGCTGCGATCGCCGAGCCCTCCAAGGCCAGCTTCCAGCTCAGGCGTTGCCGCAGTTGACACCAGAGCAACAACAGCCCTCCAAAATATTGGGCTGGCAATCGACGAAGAGAACAACCATCCCGGAACCTTGCTTGAACCTGAAGATTTCAATATGAATGCCAAGACAGTCAGGCGTGTGGCCTCGGAGCTCAGCCTGAGAATGTCTCCCCCGATGCGCATGTTCTCCAACCAGTCGCAGTCCTCCGCCTACAGCCCTTCGACTACTAGCGTCGACAGAAGTCCCACCAAGTATGGAAGTGAGGGCAAGTCCAAATCCAAGAAGGGAAAGAAGCGCTGGGTCAGCCAGCTCAGGGACTGGTTCACCACCGGAGAACCATCTGCACGGGACTGGAAGCAATTCCAGAAGCAGGAATTCCGGCGGCACGGCATCGCCATAAACGACCCCGACGCCAGCGTGAAGCTTCACGCCCCCATCGGGGTGATCCCCGAGGAGGCCATCAGGCCGTCCAGCGGGCCCGACCCAGAGGCACTTGCCAGGAAGAGAGCGATGAATAAGAAGCAGATGCGCCGGGCTTATGGTAGCAGCGACAGGGTTTCGGGTTCGTCTGTCTCTTCTGAGTCGTCGTCGGGCAGTCCGGAGGTCAACCCCATCGCGCCCTGGGCGTAGGCGCCTTTGGAGAAAGAATGAGGTGGTGTGCTGCCCACGCGGAAAAGTTTTGAGAGTAATGACTGAGATGAAGCCACGCAGAGGATGAACATTTGCCTGTAGAGAGTTTGCTTTTGCACTATACCACTCCCCGACGCCGCGGCTCAGCCCGCAAAGGCAGGAGCAGCAGCATTGGAATTCGGATTTCACTTCAAGAGCGCCACGCAAAAAGGTTTGCTTGAACAAGAACGATACCTCAGATAGATGAAAACGGAAGGTTTCTACACCTCGGATCTACCCATCCATTCACGCGTGTCTCGTGTCGTCCTTTGCCACGAGGTTTTCAGCTCGCACTCCCAGCGGTTGGCGGGAGCATCGCAACGAGACCATGACGTTTGTGGAGCTTCTTTGACCCATCCATCGGCCTAGCATCTGGAACCGACAGACGCATTGACGATGGGTAGGTCCGCATTATTAAGAACAGTGGTATGGAGCACGGGGCCTGAATATTGGGGTTGAAGGTTCCAACCCATTGTGCAGTGTCAAGCTAGCCGTCTGGCTGGACCTCCTGGGGTTTCACGGCGGAGTCGTCGGGTGGGTTGCATCGGTGATCGGATCGGGGTGGGGAGGCATCACGGAATTGTCATGTATGGCGACATCTGGCTTCACATGCATGGTTGACCCCAAGACGAAGCCCAGCGGCACACGGGCGTGCAGCGTGGGGATTTCGTTGGCAGAAATTTCAAGATAGCACGGCGCTACAAACAGGTGATGGTTGTCTCGTCGTCGTGATTTTCCCTGCTTTTTCTTCTTTGCTCGTTGGTCTTCCGCAGGCTGGGCACCGTTATCCCCCACGCGCTAGCCGGAGCTTAGTTTCCGGCGATACACCGGAGTAGAGAGGTTGCACGGACGGCAGCGCTCCCCAATCGCCGATGTTTGTTCGATGCGGCATGATCCACCATGCCGCATTCAGTGGCTGCACTTGCGATCTAATGACGACATGACAGGGAACGCCCCGAAGCTCTGGGCCGTCCTCAGCTGCTGCAAGTCGACCCCTGGCGTCATCGACGCGCCTTGAAGTGGGATGTAGGTGTAAGTGCCAGTTAGCTGATTTTTAGGAGGACGGTCCTGCTCTCGAATTGCCGATTCTCGATCTCCTCTATTTCTGTGTTTTACCACCGGCTTGTTTCGAGGCTTCAGGACGAAGAGTATCCCCTTGGGCTACCCAGCCAGTTGCACCAACTTACGAACCTCACGAGAGGATATCCGAGACATTGCGAGTCTGCGAATACAAGAGCCGAAGCCATAATGCCGTCGCTTTGGGGTTCGAAGAACAAGAAGGACGACGACGCCGTCGACGATGGACCTCCGGAGGAGAGATCGAACGCGTACGCGGCGAGGGAGCCCGACGAGCACACCCGTCTACTGCCGAACCGGCTCAACAGCGACAACCGCCAATTTCTCACCCCCGATGACCCAGCGGTGTCGCCATATAACCTGTGGACGGTACGGGTGATGCGATGGGCCACGGTGATCCTCGCGGTCCTTACCTTTGTGTGGTGGATTCTCAATCTGGTTTCCATCTTCGTCACGCCGCCCGGATTGCACACCCGCGGCTCAGGCTTCTTCGCGTTCAGCTACTCGAGCTTGGCGCTCTTCACGCTGCTATTCACGCTAGTCTTCTTCGGAGCTCCGTCCGCAGCCGTGCGGGTGTTGTCCATTTTCATGGCCGTCATGCTACTCGTGGACACTATTCTCATTCTTGCGGTACAGAAGAATCGATATGAGGAGGGCGGCGTCGGAATCGCCAGTGTCATCTGTGAGTTGCTCACTGCTAAATTTTGAAAATGAAACTGTTGCTGACCAGTCGGCCTCAGGGGCCTTCCTCATGAGCTTGTGGGCACTGCTCGCCGACCGAACAGTTAAATGGGGTAAGGCCGAAGAAGAGGAGCGGCTAACTGGCCGAGTCGAGTCCCGGCGGACAGTATGGGAATGGACGGAGGTCCTCATCTCGACCATTGCCTATGTGGTGCTTTCTGTGGTGATTATCCTGATCACTTGTACCTTGATACTTCGGTCGCTGGACGCTGGTTTTGGCCCGCCGGGCGAACAATATTGGGTTGATGGGGACCAGTACCGAATCCACATCTTCTGCGAAGGGAACAGCACCGATGCTGCCGGCAACAAGCTACCGACTGTTCTTTTTGAGGGCGGTGATCTGCCGGTAGAGAACGGAATCTGGCAGCTGGCGCAAAAAGCTCTAAAGAACGGAACAATGTCGAGATATTGCTTCGCCGACCGCCCAGGATTTGCATGGAGCGACACGGCGCCGAGCCCGCTCTCCGCGGGCATGGCGACGGATGCACTCAGCGAGGCTCTGGCTAGAGCAGGCGAGCATGGCCCTTGGATTCTGGCGAGTGCAGGAATTGGTTCGGTGTACTCCCAAATCTTTTCATCTCGACACGGCAAAGAGGTGAGGGGCATTATCATGATCGATCCCCTCCACGAAGATCTACTTCACCGTGTCTCTGCGCCCGGCAGAGGGTTTCTGTTCTGGCTGCGCGGGATTATCTCGCCTCTCGGGCTCGAGCGTTTGCCAGGCGCCATTTTCCGAGGACGCACCAGTGCCGACCGCGTCTGGGGCCGCGCAGCCGGGCAGAGCGGTAAGTACCTCTTCACAAAATTGCAGGAGAGCCTTGTGGCGGATTCGCTCACCAAGCGAGAGGTTGTCAGCGGCAAGGCAATCCAGTACCAGGACACACCTCTGGTGCTGATCAGCTCTGGCGTCAACATCCGCAGGGACAGTGCTTGGGAAGATAAGCAGAGGGACCTCAGCCACTTGACAAGAAACTTGAAGCATTGGGATATTGTCGACGAAGCGCCCCACAACGTATGGGAGACGTACGATGGTCGGCAGAAGATTGAAAAGAGGCTTCGGCAGCTGGTCCATGCGTAATCAGCAAGGCGTATTTTGTAGCGTTCAAGATTGGGGCTGCATGCGGGCTGCACGCGGGCTGTATAATGGTCTTGTTGGAAAGGATCTTTGGTTGGATGAGATTCTGCATGTTGGTTAATTTGCATACGGTTGGAAGTCTGGCATGTGCGACTGCGGCGCGGCAAACGGTTGCGAGACGAATTGACGATGGCGATTGATGTTTTGCATGGCCTTGAGTAGTGGACACAACGGCGGTTGTCTGCATTGTGTGTGCTCCCCGATTGACACGTGAAATGACTCGTTGGTTGCGTGGCAGTGTGCCGTTCAGCGATTCTTTAGCGGTTTGACGGGTGGCTTGCATGACCTCGCTCAGTCATCTGTTTGGGCAACGTGGTGGGTATGTCGTCATCGCTATCCCAAGCCGTCGCCCAGCAACGCGCTGATGAAAATAGAGGCAGTTTGGGCAGTGCAGTCAATCGCTTGCCGGGAAAACGCGGCAAAAATCATGTTTGGAGGTTGAAGACGCTGACAGACGGCAGATGTTTGGCGGGAGCTGTTTTGCCAGAGTTCTGCGTCGCATCTTGGCTCCGGCGGGATCTTGCATGTGGTTTTTGCTTGTTGCAGAAGCTCCGGCAGGGAACAGCTTTTGGGGGTGAGAGTTCGGGTGTTGCTCACGCGACATGGTGCTGCCGGGCGGGTGGCTCCCCCAGACAGGGTACATTAGTCGAAGCGCCGCACCGAAGGCAAAGAACAGTCGGCATCGCAGAGGGCCAAGAGCGCGCTACTGGGCTAAGGTTCGGACAGACAACAGATTCGTCCCATGTCTGAAACCCAGGGCTGCACATCATCATGTTAGTAGCGTCTGAACTTCGAACCTTGCGGCATTCGATTGTGTGTACTATTACTCCATCTCCGTAGGAGGACCTCTTCGTAGCAATCAATCAATGTGCGCAGTCTCGGTGTCCTATTCCGACCTGAGTCCGCCTATCCGTCTGGCGCGCATTGGGCATAGAGACCTAAATCCACTTCTATTCATCCGTTACACCCTGTGTGTACTTGGGGGCGCGACTAAAACAGGGACGAAAAAAGAACGCGGGAAGATCAGGCCAATTTGAAAGAAGAGACGAGAAGCGGAAAAAGAAAAAGGAGAAAATTCGGGGCAGAGACATATGCATGCCGTTCGTAAGACCCAACCAACCCGTATTGGCGGTACGTGACGCGGTGGACTCAAGAACAATTACGATTATGAGACACTGACTAGGACGGGGAGAACAAGAGCGAAGGAGAAAAAAAAAGGTTGAGAGTCCGCCTCGGAAATGCCTTTACCTTAGTGTACGGGTACCTTTTCTCAGGGCCCAGGGAGCTACATAGTAACTCGTAAAGCACCTTACTCACTGTCAGATACGGGCTGCTTCAAATTTGAAGAAATGCGACAAGTACAAGGTCGTTTCGAGAGCGCTAGAGGCCTGCCCCTTCGGCCCCTCCAGTCGCAACCCCCGTCTCTCCATCTCCGTCCCCTCCAAGCTCCCTCTTATTTTAAAACGCGACCCAATGACGGCAATGCCTGTCCACTGGTCCCCGCTGGCCGTCACTGCTAGTGCCAACCCGCCGGCGAAAGGGCCCTGAGACCAAACTGCAAAGACCCAAGAGCCCCAACCTGCAGTGCACCCTGGACTTGGGGAATGGGACCCCAAAAATAGTGTAAAATTGTCTTCGGCGGGCGCCTAGAAGTGCCTAAGGTAGGGACAAGGGACCTATCTTGTCTTGCGGTTCCGAGCCTTGGGGATGGGATTCCAATCCTCCCCGGACCCCTAGCCCGGAATGGCCGCCTTACAGCCCAGCGAGGATGTCTGCGTGAGGAGAGTCCGAGGGCGCTGCGACGCTGCGCTGCCGCGCTGTCGCCGCTGGGAGATTCTGTGCGGCGGCATGCTGGAGCCTGTGCCAATGGTGAAGGCTGGCTGGCGGACGGGATGGATGGCAGACGAGTCCAAGGTGGGCGGCGGATGCCAATCACGTCCCGCCAACCGTGTCCCAAGCCATGTGCGCCAATGGACTGGAGGCATCGTAATGTGGACGGACGAGAGGACGAGCCTCGCTGACTTTTTTGACAGACGGTGATGGGTGTGATGTCGAATTGATAAGCCCCACGTCGGCCGACAATTACCTTTTTCGCCTCTGGCTCGCTGTGCTACTGCACCAGCGTGCGTACCTGCCTAGCAGGACCTTAGGCTCACATGAGCTGCCCCCAACGCGCCTTCTGCTCCTGTTGCGAGGCAGAACGCCGTATCCGTGTCGTTGAGCACGCTCTCCACGTATTCCACAGCCAGCCTGACGGCATCCACTGAGAAGGCACGGCGTGGACCCTGAGCTAGCACAAGTACCTTTTAGCCACGACACTGAACAGTGGACAGCGGACAGTGGACAGCGCGATTGCCCTCGAGATATCGCGGATACGTACCTTTCTGTGCTTCGGTACCCGCAGCCCTCCGCTACATGGCGGTACATGGTCTGTCGTGCTACTGCCAAAGCGGGGTTCGTAAGGGGGGGTTTTGCTGCAGTGTCAGCGAACCCCCTGGCCAGTGATAAGGCGGGCTCACTGTCTTCAGGGTCCACGCACGAGGAGCAAAGGTAAGGTACGCAGTACTCCAACACGCCTCTCGCGTACCTGCCCACTTCGCCGGTACACCAGGCTCTACAGCACTGTTGGAGGTGAACTCATTGCTGCGTACATGCCTACCTACCTCCCCCAAATCAGGTACCTAAGTCAGGCAGGTACTTTGGGTACTTTCGCCTGGAGTTGGGTGGTACTGTCCCGTTTCCTCCTCCTCGTCCCTGGCCCCGACAGCAGCAACGCTCCGCACCCGCACCGCACCGTACCTGCGATCTTTCCGAACCTGAAACCCCTTGCTTCTCTCGAATAACCCAACGTCGAATCTCATCCCATTCGGGCTGAAGCCACCGACCGCCATTCAGTCCACCATCTGTCGAGGGCCAGCACCAAGCACCAAGCACCACCAGCTGCAGGGCAACGCAGCCGATTCATCTTGCCATTTACAGATACCTGGCAACCTCACGTCGTCCTTCCCTCCGTCCTGCGCTACCTTACCTGACGCTACGCTGGACTGACGACGACTGCCCTACCGCTGCTGGAGGCCAAGGTATACAACCATCTGATTGCCTCGCCTCACCTCGCGTCCCTCTTCTCCTCTCCTCTCCTCTTCTCCTCTCCTTCCTTCGCCCTCGCTCCTTCCTCCATTTTGCAATTCTCGACCTCGTCTGCTCCACGTGCGAGTGCGAGCGCCTCTGGGCAGCTTCGACTGGTCTGCAACTGGTCTGCCCTACAATTCCTCGAGGTAAGTCGGCTCCTTCCATCTGGACTTCGAATACCGGCACCGGCCACATCCCACCGGGAAGGGGAAAGCGACATCCCGTCCGCCTGCTCTTGCTGACACCACCGCCCCGCGCAGAATTTCCTATGACGCCGCCATTGCTGCTCTTCGATAACGGTCTCACAACATGGAGAATGAACCGCAATCCGCTACTTCCTCAAGGCGGGGCCGTCTGATGGGGAAGCTGTTCGCCCTCAAAGAGAAGGATCGCAAGCCGACGGCAGAAGAGACGGGAAGCAACATCAACGACTTCCTCAATGGACCCTCCGATACTCTGCAGGTTTCCCACTCGGCGCCCCCGGCCCAACTTCCCACGCTCTCAAAACTCGATACCACCGCGGCCACCCGCTACCCTCAAGCCCTCAATGTCGCCAGCCATTCTCAGCAGAGTCTGACCCTCCCAATCCACTCTGCCCGCAGCCCCGGCCTCGGCCTTGGCATGCCGCCGCCTCGGAGCCCGCGGCGCAGCAGAAAGGGCCTGACAGTTCGCTTCGTAGATTCCTATCCCGAGATTATTGGCGAGGGTGGTGACGAATCGGAAATCCCTGCGATCGAGGTATCGAAGAACAGGAAGCAAAGGCCGCCGCCATCTCCCCGCCGAAAGCCCATTGCTGCCGTCCACGATTCTCCGCCCAGAGCGCCCTCTGTGCCGAATGAGGATTCAGACTTCGTTCCGGGCCGTCTGCGTCGGACCCAGACTGGCTTCTCCTCCATCCACGAGCCTGTTGTCGAGCCTAGAGAACCTCCCCCAGCTTACAGGGAAGTTGCACCAGGCAATAGCACCTCAGCACCGTTCCTGGACACCCCGACAAGCGCCAAGGATGAGAACCGGAAGTCTTTCATTGAACACCACCAGGCTGAAATGCGCCAGGCCGAGGGCAGGGCTTTCGCGGAGGCCGCACGCTCCGCCAGCCAGTCCTCGCACCCCGAGCGGGATGACCAAGGAAGCCAAGCACCTTTGGCACCCCAAATACACGAATCACCAACTGAATCACCTAGTATACCGAGCAAGTCCCCTATCCCACCACCAAAGTCTCCCGAAGACCACCACCGGAACGCGCCCGATCAAAGCCCATCCTCTGTGTATTCTACTGGAAGCAGCTTTGGCCAACAGAGCACTGGCAACAACACCTTTTCACGGCAAGCCTCTGTTAGCTCTCAGCATAACATGGCTCCTCCTGCTGCGATCGCTTCCAGACAGGCCTCCTTCAACTTGCACGACGCAGTGCTCGCAGTTGGAGATGAGGCCCTGAACACCTTTGTCACACGAACACGGCACCTTAGTGAGCTCTTCAGACTGCACGCTGAGACAATCAAGCCCCTTTCAGCCTGTTCGCTTATTGAGCTGGCACGTGGTTCTCTGTGGTGGTTCCTGAAAGGCCGAATGGCCCTGGAGGCTGCCGTACGCGCGCGTCCTGGAAGCCCTCAAGATCAAATGCAGAACGACATGGACCGTCAGCAGGCTTATGCGAATCTCGCGAAGGGATACTGGATGTCTGAAGAGGCAATCCCTGAGCTCATGGAAGCCAAACGACTTCCGCCTGATGCTGGGGTGAATGAGATCCGCTCCACCCTAGTTTCCACGCTCAAGAAACTGGCTGTCTCAATGAAGAGGAACGGCTTTCTCCCCCCCGAGGAGGCCTTCTTGCCTCAGACTATCGACAAGTCCATTTGGGTCGAGTACCCCAGACTCAGCGTCGACATGGTTGCTCTACTTACTGCAGATTCTCAAGCAGCTATAACTGGGATGGTTCGAACTCTCTCGCCTCCCGAGATTCTTGCCTCGCTGCCTCCTGGTGATACATCTGACAACTTCACGTTCGGCAGAATAAGCACAGACGTGTTCTTGATGGAGCAGGGCATGGACTCGCAGAGATTTTACTTCCCCTGTCTTCTGTCCATGGTTCGACCCCAGAAGCAGCCAAACCTCGTGTTCGTCATTGCCAGCCAGCATGGAGAAGTCAACCTGCGCATCCAAGGGAACAAGACGCTGGGACCTACCTGGGACGATGTTCGGTGGCGCAACGAGACCTGCTCCCTCGAGATCAAGCTGCCTCGTGGCTTCATGGTCGTTGCTCAATGCTCGCAGCAAGACTACCGAATGCTGTGGAGTATGTACGACTTCGGCGCCAAGGTCCAATCCACGCTCTACCCCCGATCTGATGAGCACTGCACGTTCCGGTCCACGCTGCGGTCGTTCCAGTACTTCGATTCTGACCCCCAGGCCCGAGCCTTCCCCAAGGAGGCTATCCAGGGTGTCGATGTGGCGCTGTTCGAGAAGATTCATAAGGAGAATGCGGCTACCGGCCCTCGAGCTTACCACCGCGGATTCAGAATCACCGTTGTGACAGGTCCCCACACCAGGACTCTGAGCGGTGTCAATCACAGCTACACGCCCCAGCAGCCGATCCCCTTCGGTTTCCTCCGCTCTGACAACGGTGATCCGGCTCTCCTCCTCAAGTACGACAATGGCCGCCAAAAGGTGACTATGGTACTGTCCTTCAACGACGAGAGAGAACGATCACACTTCCATTCCCTGTTGATCGGCACATCTGTACAAAAGGACGAAACGATATTCGCCGATGTTCCTCTCCTTGGATTCTCTGTGTCGACATCTCTGCAGGACAGCAAATTCCTCCCAGGCGTCAGCCAGATGCCTTGGACGTCGGTTCGAGTGATCAACGAAGATGCCGAGGAGGATGTTCCCCGCACTGTTCTCTCCGACCGACTGAGAGTCGTGGTCGAGTCCAAGCAGGGTTCCCTCACCGACCGAGTCAACGTTTCGCCTGGTGAACTGCGCTTGAGGCTGGAGGTTAAGGACGCAAAACGCTTGGTAGTGATGAGACAGCCGCAGTTTGACATGACGGCGGCGTTGTCGGATGGGTCCGTCGGGAAGGAGATGCCCAAGGAGCTGACGAGCATGCTCCAAATTCTGCAGACCTCACAGACTATACGCACATACAGTTTCCCGACCTTGAAGGATCTACACTCTTTCCAAGCTGCGTTGACCGGCTTCTCTGTCATCTTCGACGGTCTCGCAGCGACCTTTGCCATATCTCGTCGGCGAATGGTCGTGCCTATCCACAAGAAGTGGGAGGCGGGATGGACTCGAATCCAAATCGTTCAGCAGAACTCCATCATGCAGTTGCTGGCGTTCTTCCCCGATTTCCACCATGGACAGTGCATGAACTTTGTCCTGAAAGGCACCGACGTTTTCGAGACGTTTTCCCGGAGCAGCAAGGCCGGTATTAAATTCGTGGATGCCAAGTGGCCTTTGCCGCGGATGCCCAATGGCACCGATGGACCCTCGGATGATATGGGATTCATCTGCTTGGACATGCCGGATCTGCCGGGAGAGCACGACGACATCTCGATCCTCTTCGAGAACGAAGCGGGTAAGTTTATCTCTAGACGGAATGGACTCGGGTTGGTGCTAACGTCCGATCAGAACGCGACCGTCTGTGCCAGTGCCTTCCGGCACCTGTCAGGGGCTCGAGATCGTTGAGAGGCAAATGAGTCCACGTGGACCAAAGGAATTAATAGTGACATGTTGGGCGGAGGGCAGAGCATCCAAAGCATTTCAGCGGGAAGCAGCAAGTGGACATTCAAAGTATGAGATACCCATCAGTCGGTTCATCACATTGCTTCGCGAACAACGGACGACGGGGCGGAATAAGTGAGTGGTTGGGGCACGAGGACGGAAATGGCATGGGATGTTGGAATAGCCACTGGGAGGGGCATTAGTTTATACCGAGATGACGATTGTCTGCGGACTCTGGTGATGTGGCAGGTTTGGCCGGAAGCCTCGGGTCTGACACGACATTTCGGGCCTGGGAAGCTAAGCAATGCCGAGAAGGTTCTACGTTCCTCCGACCTTTGAGCAAAAGGCATGGGGTCAGTTGCTTGTTATTGCTGCCTGGTAGGATAACTTGTGGGTAGTAAAACGACAAGACAGGCGGACAGGCAGAGAAGCAGAAAAGCTTGCTACGCACATAACAAGTCTAGGTAGACAGGACAGTAGCTTGTCAATGATACGCGTATCAAATGGCTGGCATACGACGCATACGAACAAGTTGCCGAAAAAAATACAGGCCGTACGCAACAGCCGCGTTTGGGAACGATGAGGGCTAGCTAGTTCCAGGACCGAAGTGACCTTATGCCGTTCGTTGATGGATCGAGCCCCACGGCTGCCTTACCGACCGGGAGCAGCCTCCCCCTCCGTTCCAATTTGACTTGTTTCTGTAGCCTTGGGCTGCATGGGAAAGCGGCCAATATTTCTTGGATTAACAGCACTGCCACAATTCACCTGCATGAAAAGGTGGGATGCTGAGAGAAAGGGCCGCCCGAAATGCAGCGAGGCATTCCAGTGCATAATAGGGAGCCTTAGGGGACACTTGAGCGGGCGAATTAATGACAGAAGGGGGAGTCTTTCTCCTCATGATTGGACCGTCACAGGAGCTGGGGGGCACATGATTGGGTGCAGGGTATTACAGCATCTGCGTTGGTGTGTGGACATGGGACGGAAAGAGGGGGAAGCTAGGAAAGCTGGGGTGACACTCCCAGCCAGAGATGCGTCGATGCCATGCCATGGAATCCAGCTAATGTGCGGCGGGCTCTAGGCAGAGAGGTGTGCATCTCGGGAACCGCTCTGGCTGTCACCAGGCGAACGAGAAGATCCTAATGCGGCGAGCTATGTGGCCCTTGGGAGGAGGTGGTGGTCCGGACTCTCGGGCACTATTGCGCTTGTGTGAGATGATGACGGACAAGGATTGCTCACTTCCAGTCGCTGAAGAGGTACCCGCACCTGTACTTGTGCACGGAAGCACAGTGACGAGCGAGTGGCAGAAAAGAAAAAAAAGTTTCCAAAAACGACACGACGTCATCACCCCTCGCCCGCCGTGGTGGGGTCCATCCCCGGTGCTCAAGGGAACAATTACCATCGACGTAACTTGCATGGGGGGCCAAGCCGCGGGCCACCTGCTCAGGAGGGCCTGTGATCTGCCAGCTGTTGTCTTTCTTGCCTTACGACCAGTCTACGTCGGCAGGCAGGTAAGGTAGGTCAGATAATTGCTAAGGAGTCTACCAGATTCTAGATCCAGGTGAAGAAGGCCGCCCTGGAACGGCACTGGATTGGACTCCCTCCTCCTGATTCAAATCTTGGGTCATCTTCACCACCCAGAAGTAAATCATCCCAAGTTCCGGCCGTTCCTCAGTGACACTGAACCGGCAACGCAAATTGACTTTTAACAGACGTCCCTTCTCCCTCAGCCCCTCCTCTGCCTCCAGTCACTTCCTCCTCTCCCGCCGTTCTGCATCTGCTGCTCTCTGCTCCGTTCTGCTGGGCTTTCTGCTGTCAGAGATAGCAACAGTAGCGGCAAGCAGCACGAATTGTGAGACAGGCGTATGTCATCCCCTCTTTCAAAGCAAACCTCTCCTCTCCTCTTCTCCGCGGCCTGGACCTACGTTCCCAGCCCGTCTTTCTCTTCCCTGCCTGCATCTGGCTGATACATCGCCAACGTCTGTTCCCGACGGGTCCTTTGCGGGCGTTCCATCGCTTCGATTGAACTAAACCACTTCACATTGCCGAGCCTTCAAGTACTTTTCTTACGACAAGTTCCCACCACATATCCACCGCCCTACCGCGTATCCTCCCCCTCCTCCTCCTCCCCGCCCGCTGGACAACGAGACGCGGACTGGACGTACAGGCCTATTACTTTACTCTGCCGGGCTAACAAACCCATCGTTTACCGACTCTACCCCTAGTCCTCCTCGCAACACCAGCAACGCCTCCCGGCGAGCACTGCCCCTCCTCCCGCTTAAAGGGGACATCCCGGACGGCGCGCCGATAAGCCCGATAGCGGCCAAAGAACGCACTGAGACTGAGGGGCACCGCTGCACCCACCGAGCCAGTCGCAGTCATGGGTTTGGTCCATGTGCCAGGAAGACGCTCCAGAGCGTCCAGCCTCAGTGAGTCTTACCAGCCCTAGCGTACCTACCAGCCCAATGTAATAGCAATCCATTTCTCTCGCCGCGCGCTGTTCGTGCAGCGACAAATTCCTTCGGCGTCCACTCTGCAACTTTTTACCTAGTCTTGCTCCCCCGCTCGCTACCTATTGCCCGGCTCTAAAGTCTCTCGCTGGGACCCGAAAAGCGCCTCTGCTCTGCCTCTCTCCACTACGAACCTCCCACCTTGCGCTCGCCGCAAAAAAGTTGCCTCCAATGCTGACCTGGCTCGGGAATCCCACAGCTAGCAACCGCTCCAGCGTCGACGAGACCAGAGCTGCTGCCGAAGATGACGACACCCTTGTGGTCGAGCCCGACCAGGGCAACGGTCAGTGAAGCTCCCACGAGAAACGTCGCGCCGCCTCCTCCGGGCGGGAATCTCTCCCCACGCGGCGCGCTGCATGCACTTGGCTAACATGGAGCCCAGTGCTCATGCACATCATCTCCCAGCTTCGACCGGGTGCCGATCTGAGTCGCGTGGTTCTGCCGACCTTTATTCTTGAACCCCGTAGCATGCTCGAGAGAATAACCAAGTCAGTGACGTCTTGTGCTGATGCGCCTTCCGAAGCTTCCTTCGCTGACGGCCGCCCGTAGCTTCATGTGCCACCCCGAAATGCTTCTTCCCATACCCGAAATTGACGACCCCGTGCAGCGGTTTGTTTCCGTCGTCAAGTTTTACCTGAGCGGCTGGCATATTCGCCCTCCGTCCGTCTTCCCTACTCCCGAGCTGTCCGAGAAGGATCGAGGGTTGCTGACATGTGCGCAGGGGAGTTAAGAAGCCTCTCAACCCAATCCTCGGCGAAATATTCACTTGCTACTGGGACTTGCCCGACAACACGAGAGCCTACTACATTTCGGAGCAAACTTCGCATCACCCTCCCAAGTCGAGCTACTTCTACATGGTTCCCGATCACCACATTCGGGTTGATGGCACCCTCAAGCCGAGATCCAAGTTCCTTGGCAACTCAGCAGCAAGCATGATGGAGGGCACTGCCATTCTGTCTCTGATGAACAGAGGGCAGGGCAAGACGAAGGGTGAACGATAGTAAGTGAGACCAGGACCCGGAGTAAACAATCTGGTGCTGACTATGCGCACAGCATCTTGACACAGCCCAACATGTATGCCCGCGGTATCTTGTTTGGAAAGATGAAGTACGAGTTGGGCGACCACAGCTTTGTGCGCTGCCCGGAGCTCGACCTGGTTGCCGACGTGGACTTCAAGACAAAGGGATGGGTTGGCGGTACTTACAACGCAATTGGCGGTTTCATCAAACAAGAGAGCACAGGGGAGATCCTATACGAGCTTTCTGGGCTCTGGAGCGAGGAAATGTTTGTCAAGGACGTCAGGGTAAGCCAAAACCACACCTTCTCGCGGTCTTGGTCTCACTAACGAGCCCCGAAGACTGGCCACAAGGAAATGTTCTTCAATGCCCGGAAGTCGAAGCCGAGCAGCCCACTGGTGCGGCCAATCGAAGAGCAGGACGAACGTGAGTCTCAGAGACTCTGGCTAGCGACCGCGCAAGCCGTGAAAGATCGCAACCACGAGCTTGCAACAGACGAGAAGACCAAGGTCGAAGACAGACAGCGAGAGGAACGAGAAGCCAGGGCCCGGGAAGGCGTTGAGTGGAACCCGAGGCTCTTCAGGAGAGTCAAGGGTGGCCCTGGAGCAACTGAAGAAGGTGAGGAAGAGTTGGAGTGGATCATCAATGCTAAGATGTGAGTAACGGTTGAGAGAGGAGTTCTAGGGGGACAGGTTCACTAATATTTAGCAGCGACGGACCAACACCGGCGAAGCAAACTGAGCAGATCCTGGCCATCTATCCTATAGTCAAGGGACAAAAGGCACCTGTAACACACATCATTCCGCCACACAGGCCTTCAATCACCGAGGCCCCGGCCTCTCAGCCAGAGGGGGGCGGCAACGATCTCATTGACTTTGGCGACAGCAGCACCCCGAGAGCACCTGCGCCGGCTGTTCAACCCCCGACTGGAGCTCATCTAGCTGGGAATGAGGCACGGAGCGACTCTAAGGACATTCAAGGCATGCTGAATAGGACGGGGACACAAGCCGGTGAGGGACCGCTGATCGACTTCACCTCGGACATGAAGAAAAGCGTTCCCCCGCTAAAGAGGGCCGACACCAGCGAGGATTCCTTCCACGACGCCCTTGAGTAGACTAGACATTTTGATTTGCGTCTGGTAAAACGTGTGTCATCACTTTCATTCATCATGGGAGGGTTAACCTCTGGCTAGAGGGGGCGGGCGGAGAGGTCCATTCAGTGCACCGGCGAAAAACGGGGTTTCGGTAGAAAATGATACCTTTGTAGATATGTAGCATTGTTTACGGATTAACTCTAACGGCATTCAACTGCGGACGGCAACAAATAATTTCACACCAAGCAAGACGACGAGACTCGTAGATTGGAAGCAATGCAAATGGCTTATGATTCGAAGCCCTGTTTGTGACTAAGGTAGTGTACATGATGCTCCGTCCCTGTCAAAAGTTTCCCTAGTAGTTGTTGGTGTATTCGTCCCCAGAACGCCATGAACGCCAGTTTCTTTTTTTGTTTGGCCGTCCCAGCCGTGATTTCAACCCCCATTCTGTCTCCGAGGCGGCGATGGGCGATTGGGGGAGCGGGTATCAAAAATCCCTTCTAGTAGGGCTTCCTCCACGGAATCCCCCAGCGATGGGTTCAAGTTTGATCATCTTCCGTAGCAAGTCGTGGTTGCGGCTCCTGCTAGATGGGCGGTGACTGCGAGGCGAGCGTCCGGGTGGTCTATACAGGTCGCCTCTCGCACCACCGCCGTTCACCCTGTCCCAACCGTCTCTCTTGTCCCTTGCCAAACCTACACCGACGCCGTTGCGGCCGACATGGCCGCCATTACCGTCGCGGTCGTCGCCGTCGTTCTCCTAGTAACGGCGTCGCGTGGGCTCGGGAGTCGGGGTGCGAGAGGGAGACCGCTCATCGCGGCCGCGCTCCTTGAGCCACTTCTTGGTGCTGAGAGTGAGGTCGCGGTCGAGATCCTCGGAGGGGTTCTTGCGATGGATGAAGTTGCAAAAGCCGCCGCGGACGCAGCCCTCGCCCGAGTTGAGGCGGCAACAGGCCTCGCGAAAGTCGGTGACGGGTGAGAGTTCGCAGTATATGGGCCGCGCGGCGTACCAGCGCGAGTTGAGGTCATCGCAGGCCTTCTGCGCCGAGTCTTCGTACTTGAAGCGGGCGTAGACGTTGCCTATGAGATCTGTTTGTAACATACACGTCAGTTCCTTGCTACACACGAGGATGGAAGCGAAATGGAGGAAAGGAGACAACGTACGGTCATTGTTGTTGTCGCAGACGACCAGCTCCTCCAGCTCGCCGTACTTGCAGAGCTCGCACCAAATGTCCTCGTAGAAGGCATCGAAATGGTTTTGCAGCTGTGAAGGGTTCATGCGATTCTTGGGGTCGTATGCCGGGTTCTGGTAGAGGTTGGGCATGAGGATAGTCTGAGAGTAGCTGGGCTTGACGTGCTTGCGCGAGCAGCGGTCGCCGTGACGGCAGGCGCCGATCTTGAAGTAGAAGGAGCAGTTGACCTTGTCAAGCTCGGTGCCGAAGATGGAGGCGAGGAAGTTGGCCATTTTCGCGGTTCGGGTCGGTTTGGCGAGGGGGCTTGTTTTATCGTGTCACGATTTCAAAAGCCTATTTCACCTCGTTTTTGATGTTGAAAGGAGGATTGGCCGTCGACGGGGTAGTTTGCGCGCGCCGCGTTGTGTTAGGGAATGGGTTTGGGGCCGTGGTGCTAGTCGCGATGGGAATGCGACGGAGAAAGGAATATTTCAGCAGCCTTGCGCCACATTGATTACTAACTGGGGCTGAAGCTTCCAGGTGTGGCGCGCTCTACGGTCAGGTACCTTGTTGTTCGAGGTGCACCTGGTTCTTTCGACCAGTTCTCCACAGCAGCAGACACGTACCTACGTTACCGTTGTCCCTGGCGGCGGAGTCTCGAACATGTACACGGTTTGTTGAAGCCCGTGGGGATAAACATTCCAGGCCAGCCTTATGGTGAGTGATTGACATCATATTTTCTGCAACCAATTGTCTTAGCCCGGCGCCTGCAACTCCTCCCGTTACAATGCGTACGAATGCCTTGAGCAACTCAATGCCGTCAAACACCAGCAAGCACTGGTGCACGGCAATCACAACAGCCGCAACAGCTTTGGTTGCGACTACAGCCACATGTTTGAAACACTGGACTCACCCGAGCAGACTATACGTTGAGGCTAGGCTCAAACATGGGTGACGTCGAAGCGTGAGCAACCAAGACCCTCGATTGGTACTGACTCGGAGGAAGGCCTGGATTGCTTCTAGACTTGTGTCCCGTCCGCCGTCCACATAGTTCGCTCATCCGATTATGATTGCCTGTCTAAGAGAGTCAAAACTGTAGTCCAAGTCACCGGGTCATAGCTACCGGTCACGAGACAGCTTCATGCAAGAATGCAATTCGATCGCATCTTATTCGGCAATCTCGTTAGAGTTTCTTCCAGACGCGGTGGAAGATTAACGGCCTCCGGTGGGAAGGGATGGTGAAACCAGCGGCTTCGCGTGTGAGGTGTAGCTACCTTGCTATGCAGTAGTGTCCACAGGTGCATCGAGCCTCCAGGAATAAGTGGAGATAAACATCAACGGCGCCGCATCATTGGTGCAACCGCCCCCCAGAGCCCCGAAAGTGAACCCCCAATCCTGAGTCCAATTGCAGGCGGCTACCGCATTGTACCGCAGTAGGGGCGGGCTCCTGGGTTGCTCCCCGTCGCCGGCCGCCGCTGCACCTGTGCTGTCCCTCCTCCTGCAGGACAGGACATAGGACATGCCCGCGCAAACTAATACTTCCCGCCCGTGCGCACCTCATCCAATTCAACGCGGACCGAAGCCAACATCTGGTCTGTTGCTTCGTCAGCCCTCACCACTCCCACTCTCCTTTTTTAGTCCCCTACTCGGTGCCAGTCCTTCTTTACTTCCACCTTCCCCTTGCCCGGAAAAATCAGGAAAAGTCTTTTTTAGTATATTTGATCGACGCCGTCCCTTCGTCTACATTGCGACGGATCTGCAGAAGAAGCTTCTGCCTGTGTTCTATTTTCCCGACACGGACGGACCCTCTCCCGCGACGGACCTTGAGATATTACCTTACCCCAGACGCCTCTTTTTGCTTATATAGCCTGACCCAGAACACTCCTGACAACACAACAAAGCGGGCCATGAATTTGACCGCGACGCTTCCCCCCTTTTGCTGACGACCCTTCCCTTCGACACCCGATCCTCGCGCCGACGCTCCCTATCTCGAATCCGTCCACAGTCTTTTTCGACGCCGACGCCGACGCCGCCGCCGCAATGGATCAAGCAGACATTCCGGCGCTCCTGTCGCGCCTCGCGAGCGACGAAGACGCCGCCAGGAAGATGGCCGTCTTCAAGCTGCAGTCCTCCATAAACGACCCTGCCTTCGCCGACGTTTTCATATCCTCCGGCGGCCTGGTCGTCCTGCGACGCCTGATCATGAGCACCGGGGGAAACACGCTGGCATACTCGCTGCAGAGCTTGACGCGCCTGCTGGAGGTGGACATGGGCTGGGAAATCTTCGATGGGTCGTCCTCGGGGGACCTCGTCGAGCGCATCGTCGAGCTAATTGTCACTAACCCCCTCGTCAACATCCTCCGCGGAGCCATGTCGATCCTCGTCGCCCTCGTCGCCCACTCGCAGTCCTCCGGCCGAGCTACCCACCGCACCCCAGGCTCGTTCGGGTTCAGGGCCCTGAAACCTGCCGTCGCTGTCTACCCGCAGTTCTTTGAGCTCGTCATCGCCCAGCTGCAGTCCGCCGACCACGCCCTGTGCGCCAATGCCCTCATGCTCATCAATGCCATGATCCGGGACACCGTCTCGAGCGACAGCGGCGCGAGCAATACGAAGGCGGGCACCCCCGCCATGGAAGAGTGGTCCAAGTTCATCAAGCGCTTGCAGGACCTCGGGTTGATCAAGGCGGTTTACAACCTCATGCAGAGCTCCTCGCTGCAGGATCTCGCGCACCCCCTGATCGAGTTCCAGTCGCTGACCAAGGTTCTGCTAAGAAAGTGGCGGGAGGTGAAGGTTGACCTCGAGCGGCCCGAACACCGACGAGGGCTGAAGGGGTTGCACCTTGCTAGCAACCCGGAGAAGCAGGTCAACGGCATATCTAGGCAGGACGAGCTAAACGAAACTGGCAAAAAGGGTAGCCGCCGACACAACCCTGAGAAATGGAGGAGACTGGGCTTCGAGACAGAGAGTCCAGCGCAGGAGTTTGAAATCCCTGGGTTCCTGGGCATGATGGACCTGACCGACTATGTGCGCAAGAACGAGGACAGCTTCCAGAAGCTGTTGCTAGAGCAGTCAACGAAGCCAAGGAGCGAACGGTGCCCAGTGGCACGAGCAAGTCTCGCTGTCACCATGATTCTCTACGACCACTTCGAGGTCGAAAAGTCAGACGTTGAGGACACTAAGAGTTATCAAGGCTTGGACGGTATTAAGAATAACGAGAAGCTGTTCCGGCCCCTCCTCCTACAGTGGTCGCGGCTACACACTGCCGGCCTACAGGCCTTCTTCCGTGTGTGGAAATCCACCGCCGCAGAGCAATTGGACTTTGAGAAAGTGGCAGAACTCGTCCGGATCCTCATCGAGCAGGTCGTTGGCCACGCTAGCAGGACCAAAGACGTTGTGGAGGTCGAGGAGGAGCTCTTGGAGTACGACTGCACCAGGCTGCGGGAGTTGCAGATTGAGCTTCTCGAGCTATCTTTCGAGGATCATTGGGGTCAGCACCTGTACCAAGTCCGAGAGGAGCTGAGGCAGGAGGCTCTGCAGTTTGTCAAGGAGCAACGCATCCGGTGTCTCCTTCAGGGGTCTTGGTTCTCGAAGCCGCTACCACGCCGGGACACCAACCCCAGAGACGAGACTAAGCGTCGTTTGTATACGCCACGGCCGTGGAGGTTCGCCAGGTTGTCGCACAACCGCAGGTACCTGCACTACGCCGATTTTGAGACTCAGACTGCGCAAGACCCCGGCCTGGACGTTTTGACGGAGAAGGTCGATCTGAGCACCATTAGCTCGGTGGTGTCCAACGTCTCGGCACCCAATGAGGAGACGCACAGCGCGACCAGTAGTTCGACGCTCAAGAACAACGCGACTGTCAAGTCGACAACCAAGATCACCATCTTCAGCTACGTCAACCCCATGGAGGCGGCCAAGGGCGGTGATGCCAAGGAGCAGGCCATCCTGACGCTCTACCCGCTCACTCACAGCCTAGCATCCGAGTGGCTTGACGGCCTCCTGATGCTGCTCAATCAGGCTCCGATCACATCCGAGACGAACAAACTTGTCAATCTTGTCAGTGACTTCGGCCTCAAGATCAGGCTGCTGAATGTGAGGATAGAGGCAGCGTATACCGGCCCTCCGCCGGGAGCCGGGGTGGTCCCCAGCCGTGAAGGGCTAGACGAAGACTACTTCTACGAGGTGTGAGACGTAGGCGAGAGGCTCGTAGAAGGAGCCGATTCTTGTTTTTACTTTTTGACTTTTGATTTCCTTTGTGGTGCCCTTTTCTACTTACATATACCCGCGTTCTTCTCTTGCTCTTATGACAGGGAATGTAACCGAAGGAGCTGGGGAAAATCATTGCAGCTCGGCTCGGCTGCCTCTAACGTGCATAGCGAGCGGTTGATTGCGTCGTCACCTACGGAGGCTTGGATTTTGGTGGTGGGTATATTCTCACTGGGGAGGTTAAGGGCTGTCAGGAGGCTGCATATATGGATGGATGGTTGGGTGTTTATAGCTGTGCTGGCAGGCTCTCGTATGATCATACCCCAAAGCGAGTCTTGAGGACTCGCTCAAGTACATTTATAATAGAAGGTCAAATACCCAACAAGACATATCGTGAACCGTGTAGATATGGTGTGACATCCACGGTGTGGTGTGTTCAGCTCATGTTGGGAGTGTGATGCTGCCTGAGTGGCGTTCAATAGATCGAGGCTGAAAAGTACCATTTGAGACATCAACGAGCAAGCCATTTGCAGATTCCAACAATTAGAGCCCTGCCGGCCTGCGTGGAACTCCGTCGGAACCAAGGTTAGGCACATTAGGGACGCGGGACGGGCGGGTATGTGCCGTTACACGGAGGGCCGTTGGTCTGCCTTGTCCCCCTCCACTGCAGGGGTTCAGCAGCTGGTAGCGCCCGGCCAGCGGGTCCACTGCATGGCTAACAGGGGGAGCTCCAGCCCCTCGTCTTCGATTGCTGGCCCAAGCTCCATTGGTTGCCCCCCCAGCCCCCCGCCGACATCCACTAGGTCCAGCTGCTGCGAAGCGAGACGACCCCTCTCCCATTCCGACGACGGCGACAAAGAGCATCCTCATACAGGCGCTCTCGATCTCACAAATAAAGGCCGGGAGTTGCTGCTCACCAGCAGGAGAACCATCAGACAATCGCAGAGGCAACACAAACAGCTCAAGCAAAAGAACACAGTCTAAGGTGGTTGGCACGGAGAATGACATCACCCTAGCGACCCTTCCGCCCCTGAAACAAACGACCTTTCTGCTGCCCGAAAGTAAACTTTGGCTTCTTCCATAAACACATGGGCCGCCGCCTACCGTGGATCCATCCGCACCTCAAGGTCGACTACGGCGCCAGGACGAATGGTAACAGCGGCTACAACAACAGCAGAAGCAGGATGGTTTCCAGGACCCCCCGGGGCAAGCGACTCATGTACAACGGCGGTGGCAGTGGCAGCACAAGCTATGGCAGAAGCAGATATTCGGGCGGATACGGCGGCACCGACTCGCCTTCATCGTCAGCCAAAAAGCGGCTCGACGGGCTCTACTTCGAGGACGCCTGGTGGTGCAACTGCACACCCCGGGCGCGGGCCCCGCTTCTCCAGGTGAAGAAGAAGGGGCCCAACACTGGGAAGTGGTTCTACGCATGCGACACGAGGAAGTGCAACTTCTTCCTCTGGGCGGAGGATGCGGAGTACAGGGCCGAAGGCGTGACCATGACAGTGCCTCCCATGCCGGACGAGATCGCCGCGACTGGTACCACGCCGACGCCGGCAGCCAAAACCGCCTCCGCTGCTGGCGGCCCGGCTGCTACACCCTCGGCGACGGTAGCAGCATCGTTGCCGACCCCGACGACGACGCAGACTACCGGACCGAGACGGACTTTCATGGACGACTACTTCTCGACTCAGTCCAAGCCGAGCGGCGCCAGCACCGAAGGCACGTTGGGTCAGGGGCCCAGGGCGCAGCAGGCGCAGACGCCATCCCGCAGCACCAAGACGAAGAGGGTCCTATTCGAATTCAGCGATGACGAAGACGAAGACAAGCAGGAAGAGGACTTCGGCCTCGGGGACATGTCATCCGACGAGGAGAGGGCGATGAATGAGGCCATGGAGCGGAGCGTCACCAAGCTCCGCGCTGCTGCGCCCTCCACTCCCGTCCACCGACGCACGGCAGACGACGCACAGCCGTCCACCCCGTCGACCGTCACCCGCACTCTCTTCCCGGAAGCCAAGCGCCACAAGGCGGGCGAGAACACGGCACCGTCCCCGTCTACCGCCCGAATCAGCTCGGACGTGAACACGTCCTTCTCGACCAACAGTGCGTCCTCCATGACGGTGGCACCGTCATCGTCGTCACCCCCGGCCTCGACGCCGTCCAAGGAGGAGGACTTGGACCCCACGGAAGAGGTGCTCGCGCTGCTCCGGCGGCCCGGGCAGAAGGTGGATGAGGCGACGACGCGGGACGTCACGGCCGTGCTACGGCGGTTTTCGATGAAAGCAAAGGGTATCGCGCGGGGCCGCGATAGCGTGCGGTCAACGCTGCGGGCCAAGGATGAGAAGATTGCGGCGCTGCAGGAGAGAGTGGCCAGCCTGGATGGCCGGAACCGCACGCAGCGGGACCAGATTGCCGACATCAAGGCGAGCATCATGGACCTGTACTCGAAGCACTGAAGATGGTTGGGGGAACACCTGGGGAGCATGAGGATAAGGGAATCGTCTGGCATGGGTTTTCACGAAGGAAGGGCAAGCGCGACTTTGGTTTTTGAGACGAGTTGGAGTTGAGGATACCCCTTTTAATGGTTCTAGCTTATAGGTCCGTAGATATTTGAGGAGGCAGAAAAGGCGCCTTTTCTGGAATCCATATCACTATATTGTGTTCTGAGTGTCTTCTTCCTTTGGTGTATGCTAAGCTTGCCATCATAGAGGGAGCTCAACCTCGGACCCGCACAGTTCATTGCCGCTCAGAGAAGGCCAACAGGACTATACACCAAGGAACAAAGCTCCCAACTCTTTGAGCTCTCACGAATATCAAGGAGAACCAACTCGTTCGGATGGTTCCCAACTCTGGTTGCTCGTACGGGTCGAGCACCGCTGTGAATGCGCCTCGTCTCCTACCCCTCCCGTGCTTACTATAGCCCATCAAGCCCTTAAGCGTCGTCGTCGTCGAAAGAAACACGATATGACATGATCCTGAAACGCAGACGCCTTTCGTCGCCGATGTCATTCCTATTTTTAGCCCCCGGGGTCTGTCTTCCCCACGTTTCGCCGGTAACGGGAACGGGAACACGCCTGAATACTACAACGCCTTGGCATGGAACGATTCTGGACGCGTCGAGGCATAACCCTTTAAAAGTTTAGACCAATGTTACCGAGCGAGGTATCGAAACACTCGTGTATGATGCAAAAAATAAAACCCTTTACAGTAATGAGGTATTGTAGAAACAAACCATACATACGCCTTGTTGCGGGGCTTGATACCCCCAGTTGCCCGACCCTTTACCCTGCCATGTATGACCCAAAAAGAGCCCCATAAAGCCCGGAAGATCATGCTTATTTCTCTAACCTCACTGGGCCAGAACCTCGCGCAACATGACAAGGAAGTTCTCCTTGAGTTTGTGAACCTCAGAGACCGGCGGCTTGGCCGGTTCGCCTGCGCTCCGGCGGAGCCTATCGCGTCTCTTAGCACGACGCCGGCGCTCGGCCTCGATAGGGTCGAGCTCGTCTTCCTCCTCTGCCTCTTCCTCGTCTTCCGCATCGTCTTCGTACGCCATGTCCTCCAGGTCCATTTGGTCGAGGCCAAAGTCCGACGACGAGAAGCCCGTAGGGACAAGGTCGGGGCCACCGTTGCCCTCTGCGGCCATCTTCTGCCGCGTCTTGTCGTGGTGCCACTTCTTCCTCGCTTCTTGCCATGCGATGAGTTGGTTCACCTCCTCGATCACCTTGGCCTTATCGATCGCACCAGAACTGACGCCGCCCTCGAAAAGTGCGTTGATGTTCAAAGTACCGTTCTTAGGACCCTTCCTGAGGAATTCCAGGATGTCTTCTATCCAACCCATCAACTGATCGAAGAGTCCGTTGTCGTGTGTATGGACCTCGTGAACGAACTTGTAGAAGTTGTGCTCGTGTCTTTGGCAAAGATCAATGAACGCTTGAACTGTCTGGTTAGGGTCCGCCGAAGCGTCCTGCTCCTGACATTTCTCAATGACCTGGAGAACCGTCAGTATATTATTACACTCCAGGTGGAGAATTCCTTACCTGAATCATGTCGTCGATGAAAACAGCGAAGTCCGTCACGCTGTTGTACACGTTCGCTGACTTGTACACTCTGACGAGGGGTTCATAGAAGATCGTGAAGAGATCTCTGAAAAGCTGGAGTGTGACCGGCTCCTCGACCAACTGCAACATCATGGCCTTGTCGTGCTGTCTAGTACAAAGCTTCAAGAACTGCTTCAGGTAAGAGAACAACTGAGCGCCCTGCTTCAGCTCTTCGTCCACATTCTCGACAGCGTTGTTGAAAGCGACGTAGGCGTTGTAGAGTCGACCAATTTGCTCTGACGTCAGAGCGGGCTCGAGGTACTCTGAGCGCAAGATAACAACGATCAGGTCGATGTCTTCAGCAGTGGCCTCTTCTCGAATGGCCATCTTGATGTGCTCTTCTGCTTCCGTGTACAGCTTCAACTTTTGAGTCAAGACATCGTCACCGATCTTAGCAGCAAGTGTGTCGATTGACTTTTGGAAGCTCCTGATGCCGTCGTTGAGAGTGAGCGAAAAAATTCGCTGCAGAAGTGAACGGGTGCCGAAGGGCTGCGCCAAGAAGATGTCCAAAACGCCGGACATGACAGCTGCAGGATTCGCGATCCTGATGACGTTCTTCATGACAGTGTACGGAATGAGAGAGTGGATCCTCTTGGCTTGGGCGAACAGTTCGGGGGAGTTGTCCTCAGCAAGGAACAAGTGGTATATCGTCGCCGCCACCTCAATCCGTAGCCATTCCGCAAACTTCCTGTACTGAATGCTCAGGTCTTGAATTGTTTCCTTATCCTTGATTTCCTTGAAAAGAGAAGTGAGGCCGTTGCGCTCCACGATCTCTTGACGGAACCTGAAACCTGTTAGCAAGGCATGTGAGTGTACCATCGCGGTTTTACATACTCCTCCATATAGATGTCAAGCTCTGCAGCGCGCTTTCTCGCAATCTCGTAAAACTTCTTCTGTTCCTCGACGCGCAACTCATCGACCGCCTTTCGTCGTTCGATATCGTCGATGTCAGCATCCGTCGGGGTGATCTGGTCCTTGGTGAGGAACTCCTCCATAGCCTTAGTCTGTGCAATCTGAGGGTTCGACAGAAGAGAGCGAATGAAGGCTCTCAGGGAGACTCGCTGGCTCTCGCGCCACAATGTGACCTGCTCGTTCTTCTTGTTGAGGAACGGCAAGGGACTTCTCGGCCTGCTGTCAGTGGACACGCGGGGAGAGTTGCGGCCGGACGCTGTAGAGCCGGCACGTTTATGACCTAAGTCTGTTAGCGCCCATACAAAAGACGTGGGCAGGAACTGACTCACCAAGTACTGAAAGCTTGGAGGAATCGTTTGCCTGGCCAGGGGTAAGGCCAGTCATCTGAGTGGAAACTGAAGAAATCGATGATGCTGAGGAATCGGGCGATCCGCCGCCGGTCAAGGAGGACAATAAGCCCGTTGTCGTCGTGTCCGCCTTGTTCTTCTTGGGTAGCGTAGGAAGCACCTTTCCAGGCAACTCCAAGCGCAGCCTCTTATGCAGCTTCACGAAATCGCCATACCTCCTACCAATGAAGAATTCGAGCTCGCCCTTGCGGTGGATGCGCATGATGAATTCCTGGACAGGGTGTTAGTGGCGTTTCCCGTCCTCAAAAATATGCGTAGCCTTACAGCGTGCTTGTGAGTTCGGATGGTCTTCCTCTCGGACGTGATGCGCACGGCGGCAATGTTGACATCCCAGTCATTGATGTAGTTTCCCTCTGGCATCGTGTGCATAACTCCCGTGTCAATGGCGTTGCTGTCGACGACCTCGATCTCGGAAAAGCGTATCCTCTCCTCGAAGCCGGATGAGGTCTTGCATCCCGATACCATCATCAACTCGACGAGCTTCTGGCATTTTATGGCCAACTTGCGCCGCTTTGTTTCTTCAAGTCTGTCTTCGGAGGACGAAATGTTCTTGATCGCAAAGGACTCCAGGAACTGCAACGGAGGAAGCGAACGAGTCAGCGCAAACTGGTCCGCCGGAGAGTATTGGTGTTCCAGAGGGTTGGGAAGCTTCCCGACTTACCACTTGAAGCTTGTCTTGCCAAAACTCCTTCTCCTTGGCCTTGTCGAGGAATGGGAAGTCGCGGACATGGTGTACGAAGATGTAGCGCAGAATGGGGAGCTCCGAATCGAGGGGGGAGACCTCTCCGACGTCTGACTTGAAGGGGGCGCCGAATCGCCTGAGGGCCGTAGGAGAGTTGAGCTCCGAGATCTCGTATTTGACTTGCTCGGAAATCAGTTCTCGCTTGAGGTCTGGCAGAGAAAACGTTAGCTTAGTCCTGCATGCCACACGAGGTCACGAAGCGGGGATCCCATACAGTGCTCTTGCTTGCCCGTCAGAGATTGGCCCGGCGGGGGGATAGAGGCGCTGCTCTTTGTGCGAACGGGGAGCTGTACGTCAGACTGTGTTGCCGGGGCCGGGGCCTTGGCCGAGTCTACGGCAGCGCCATCCTGCGGTGGTGCTTGCGATGTCGAAGCCATCGGCAGTGTTTCTAGGGATGGTTGAGCTGCCCTCGGAGCAGACAGTGTATCGTAGGATGGCTCTCGGTGGTGCCAAGCTCGCAAAAGTTAAAGAATGTTTGTGTATTTGGGGGAAAGGGGCGGACGTCGTCGAGAGGATCGATGTGATGGGCGAGAGCTGACTGGCGTCAGAGCGAGTAAGGTCGGGTAGCGTAGCGCCGCTGGGAGGGACTCGACGTAATAATCAATTTACCCTGGGCTGGGCAGATCCAATGGGTAGGCTGCAGGGTGCAGGCCCAGATTCCAGTGGGGGCGCAGGCTGAAGAGCCACTATACGTAACGCGCGTATGGCGGGGTAGTTACAGGCTCTGCCGGCTACCTAGGTACAGCTCCTAGAGACGGTAGCTGAAAGTCAATGCTTGCTGTCGCGGGGCCTGATTTGAGAAAGGGGAGCCCGGCCACAGCCTTTTTTTAGGTGAAGTCCCAACCCGCTTAAACTTTTTGGGCTTGCTTCTCGATCTTGTTGTCGTCTCTCTGTCGTCCGACGGGGCCCCGTCCGCCTCAAATAGTTTGTTCCCGGTTTTTAATAGGCCGACCCTTAGGACGCGTGCTAAGACGGGCGATGATGGATGGGGGCGAGCAGCAGATGGGTCGCCCGGTCACGGCGCCGGAGACAATGAGCTCAGAGCTGGTCGGAGAGGTTGCGGAGGGAGCGGTTTTGGTGTGAAGCAACACGCAAGGTCAGCTGCGCAGAGACGTCGGAGGAGGATGCATCAGGATGTTTATTCTCTCACAACAGCCCAGTCCAACGGATCACGGATATCTTAGCTCGGAGGGACGGCACACCATAAGCGTCGTTTGGCGGGGGCCCAGAGGCGAAAACAACGGACAAAACAACCTGGGAAGCAGGGGAAGAGCGAAAGAAAAAAAAAGCAAGGCAGGGTCCGTAACAGGCGGAACTACCCTAAGTATCTACGCCCAGTACCTAGGTACTTTAGGTACTTGGTATGTAAGGTAGGTATCCTGCCGACAAACCTTCTTTAGGCTTTGGCTTGTTTCTCTTTCAGCACTTCAGGGTCCTGTCGCCTCGCCCTGGCAGTGATGCGAAGTGACGCGACGTTGATGCGTATAAGAGCGAGCAAGGACAAAAAGGACTGGACGAAAGGCTAGGATCCATGGCGGCGGGCCGCTGCTTTGGGTGGCGGCGCAAGCTGCTCTGTCTGCCTGTCTGCTTCAGAAATTGGGTTAGGTGTGTTCTCACTGCCGCCCCTCCTCCTGCTCGCGATCCCCAATCGCAGCATTCTCCAAAAAAGCCAAGCCCTTCCCCTTCCCGCGTGTCCTGCTGAGAGGGATGATCCACACTCGTCCCGACTGCGCCCAGCCTGGATGATGTTCTCAAGGTTGAGCCACCCAAAACCCAAGCCCAACACTTACGCAGCGCCTCGACTGAGTTTTTGAGGCCCGAATGACGCCGAGAAAGGGTGGCGGTGACGGCGAACTGCTGTCGACATTTGGCCATGGGATGCATGACGTCGCACCGTCTGCGACCTGCGCCGAAATCCGAGACAAGGCACACAAGACAGACAAGACAGACGACACATCCACTGAGGGCCACGATGCTGACTATTCTGTGGGATACATGATACCTCGCGACCTCCAGCCACGACGATCCGTACTCGGGCAGTATTCGGATGGCACAGCACTCGGCTTAGCTGCCCTTCGCTTGCCCTCCACCTGCTCTCTCTGTTTTACTGTTTAGGACTCCCCTAGTTCCCCTCATCCCGGTGTAGGCAGATTTTCCTTTCTCGGGAGGTGATGTAAGGTACTGCTCGCAAGTCACGGCACCCGCGCAACATATTTCTCCATTCCCCTCGCTCGCTTCGTTGACTCACAGACGCGAGAGCCGCCAACCCCCCAAACCAGCGAAGCAAACAAGCAGGAAAGCATCCGGGCATGGATGATGGATGGACAACCACCCCGCTTGCACCAGTTTTGTTGTCAGTCAGTCAGCCTTGCTGGCCAAGGCCACAGGCGCGCAACCACTGTCGCCATTAGGTCCTTGGCCCGGACGAGACCGAATGCCCCCAAGAAGGCCAGATGGGGCACTCGATGGCTAGCGCGCCGGTTGTTTGGTCCGCAAATGAGTCCTCGTGCTTGTGTTTCGTGAGATTCTGCGGCCCTTCTTCTCCCGCCTAGACCCCGCCGTGTCCACTTATTGAGCAGATCGCAAACGTCTTTTTTTTTCCTAGGGCGATGACTCTCTCGTCTGCTTACTCTAGACTCAGGATGTTTTCCCCCCGTTGTGCCGACCCGTTTTGGCGCCGCGGTGCGGCGGCTGGTGAGGAACGGTTTCTGGAACCCGCGGCACGCGGGACGTTTCCTTTGTCTGGGCTCAAAAGCTTTTGGAAAGGGATGACTGAGAGAGGAGTGAGAGACAAAAAGGCCCCGTCTCGACACGCTCCATCCCTGCGCCTATCCGGATACGGGTGCCGGCCCCGCACACACGGTTGGACCGCCGTCGGCGTTCGGAGCGGCCCCTTTCGGCGATTATCACAACCTATGCATAATCCTCATTAAAGCAGCCCATCGGCCAGCCCGACTCGTAGGGCTGGTCTGCCGCCTCTTGCTTCCGGCCTGGTAGCTCATGAACCAACTACCGAAATTGATGACAGGTCTTCCAAGAAGTTCTTTTGCTTGGCACAATGGGCAAAATTCTTTGGCGACAGCGAACGTTGAGGCGCTTACATGAATGGGGTCTTGGCCGGATGTCGCCATATCACATACGACTAAATTGTCATCCCTCGACATGCTTGTCTGGCTGATGAGTCGTCCTCTTAGAAGTTCACGATTTGCTCTAGTCCTTGCTGATTTTGGTAATCTCCGACACTAGTCTTCCAAGTGCACCTCTAGGACGGCTAGCTCTACGCCATGCCCCTATCTCCACGCCATGCCCCTATCTCCAGCGCCACGGTCTCTATGACGACGGGACTGCTTGACGTCTTATTATGACTTCAGTAGGTCAGGATGCATCGGAGAATGTCAGAACAAGCCGTAGCGAGTGATGTTCCTCCCTGCGTCGGCTCTCCATCGTGGGAGTTTCTTCTCGAAGTCGTGTCTCATCCTGTAGCCGGCCTCGATACAACATCCGCACTGCTTGTTTTTTCCCAAGCCATGCATTAAATATATCTTTACCCCTGAGTTAGTGCCATTGTGGCGTCGGGCTGTAAGTCCTCGGGAAGGAGCTGAAGCTTCCGCGTACATCGCTCCCCTTAATATTGAGGTTGCCATGTCATCGGGATTAAGCAGGACAGTACTAGCCAATAAAACCCTTGACCCGCTGTGAATGTGTAGGACTTCTTGGGAGGTCAAACGATGATGATTTTAGCATGTTAAAGCGTGATAACACGGCCCGTCGTTCTGATAACCGTAAATATTGTAATTATTCTTGGCAGAGCCTAAACCAAGGCTTCGGGCAAGTGACGGGCAAGTCTTTTTTCTGGAGCAGGCCAGATGAGATGAACGGGATGGTCATAGAGATACCCCACGACTGTTGGCCTAAAAAGACGGCCAGAGCTGGGTAGGGCCAGGAGACGAGGAACATGGGCCCTTGTTCGCCCTCGATATACAATCAAAAGTTGATAGAGAACATATGAAGCAATCGGACCGCTAATAGTACGGGCTTTGTAGATCTGATTCGCAATGTGCTTCCCTGGTGTTGTTAGGTCTTCATTGAGCCTGTCAGCCAACTGGCCCCTGGGCTGCTCAAACATGTCCTTGGCAAATCATCCAGTAGCTGCGACGATGTTGAGCGCCGCAGCTTCAGAGACGCTTGCTGTAAGGTTCTCCACTGTGATCGCATGGAAATTCAAGAATCTGTCCTCTTAAAGCGACAGGTCAGGGAAGGGTGAAATAAACATATCCATTTATTACCATGTCGATGTAGAAATGGTGAAAAGCTGTCTACATTCGTCGTACATTATTACCATAAAAAGCATTTTTCACTGCTACTGGTCTTCAAACTTGGTCTCTTACAGCAATTTATCGCTTGTATTCTAATTTGAGGACCCTGATATGATTAAACTTCGAGAAAATATGGTAAATGCCATCCAAGATCAGAAGTATAACAGATCCCACAATCCGGATCTTCTGAATAAGAGAGCATAAAGGGTCGCCCGAAGTGACAATTGTTTGCTGATAGATTGTTAGACTGTGTTTGGCAAGGATAATCTTCCCATGTTCCATCTCCCGGGCAGCATCCGAATCCACATGCTGCTGGGCAAGTTGCGGTTATGCGGGTTGGGCTGGAGGATTATTGATTTCACCTAGGTACGTTGAGGTATTATCGAGGTGATGAGAGGGTGAAGAAGATGGAAAAGAAGAAAAATACAACGAGAAGAACGAGGATGAAGGCGACAAGGCAAGTAATATAGTAGGGAAGAATATGGGGAAGAAAGCAGAGAGAGTAGACAGAGAAGAGTGCGGAATGAACCCCGTCGATGTAGCACACCGTCACAATAAGTAACCTCTCAAGATACCAGATCCAAAGCGTCATTGTAAGTGCTGATTCAACATGGGACATGAGACGTTCGGAGAACACTCTTGATCCTCGATGTATTCCCTGACGTACCCAGCCACTGTGTTGATTTCCATGACATGAGGTCGTTCCCGTCCCGTTCGATTTCCTCGTACTCGCAGGACTGCGACTCCCGTAAAATATAGTTCATCTATGGCTCATATAACACATAAGATCTTGTATTTCAACACGCAGAACGATCCCATCAACTCGGCATGGTCAACTTTCTCACTTCCCGCGTCACCCCGTTCAATGTCGATACCTGGGTCGAGTAAGGCGACCTCTGCAGGATGCTTTCGAAAATATCTCTCATACCCAGACACAGTGTTTTCAAGCCACGGAGGTCTGTTAGATATCCTTACTATCGTCATATGCCCACCTAGAAGTGTTCGGTTGTTACTAGAACCTCCTCCGTACACATTTACGATGCTAATATCATACACACACCACTTGATCTCACAGTCACGGGGTTGTAAGTTTCCAGAGAGACAAATGACATGAAGTCTGAAGCCTGACGAGCTCGAGCCCAGAGGTTGAGATGAATGGGAAACATTTGCAATGCTCAGTCGATTCGGTTGGTTCAACCTTAGCCAGTCTGGCGGCACTTCAACACGGCTACAAAGCACGGCAGGGCTGAGAAGCATAGCGAAAAAACCAACACACTCCGTCTTAATCTATGGAACGGGCAATCGTAACATTCCGTGCAACATTCGGCGATGATAATGGAGGTGTCAACGGCAGTCAATCTCACGTTGAAAGTGAAACCCGCGATCTCATCGCATCGCAACAACAGACATAAGCCGGTCACACAACCCCAATAGCCACGGGAGTACAAAGCTGAGCGACTGTTTCTCGCAATCGACCGGGATGAGAAATCCTCACATAAGCGCGTATCTCGTATTCAAACACGAGGGTCACAACCACCGTAGGTGGGGCACAGACATCAATATAAAGCTGCATCGATGATCAAACCAAGGTGAGGACGGGAGAGTTCATTTCCACGGGCGAAGCGTAGGGGCCGAGTGAAAGTAGTATTGCCTCTGTTCGGGGGTATCAAAAATATTAAGTATCCAAAACTCGCAGTGCCTCTCCCGTATGCCTATTCAACTGTATATATAGCACGCGCCGGCCTCACAGCTCATCAAACACTCTCAACTGGTCCTCTTCCTCTCTACCATGCCGATTCTCCCACAGCGGCGATGCCGGTCCCCCCCTGCCCTCACCGTGGCTCTTCCCGCCCACGCCGAGACCAGCCGCGCTGCGATTCACCCCCTTCTCGACGAGCTGCCGGCCGGCATCCGCGGCGGTCTCGAGGTCTACCCCCCCGACCTGCTGCGCGTACTGCGCCCCGATAAATAGCAGGATAAGCACCGCGAACACGACCGACATGACGATCCACACGATCCGCAGCCGCTTGCGCGTCTTCTCCTGCCACTCGCGGTCCGCCCGCTCCCACCCCTCAATCCGCCGCCTGACGAGGTCGACCCGCTCGCTGAGGCCCTGTATCCGCGTGCGCCCCGTCTCGATCCGGCTCTGCAGCGTCTCGATCCGCGATTCTTGCTCGTTGAACATTCCCAGCTGCGCCAGCTGCCCGTCGACATCCCGCGCCATCGACTCCGCCTCCCGATCGAACTCGCCCGGCAGCTTCCGTGACGCCCCCGCCAGCTCTTTGATTGCCAGGATGGTGTTCTGCAGCATACTCTTCTTCTCAAGCACCGAGTAATATGTCTCGTCTAGCCGTCGCGTCGTTGCTGTCGAGAACCCGCTGAGGTCAACCAGTGATTTCTTCAGGCCCCTGCAGGTGAGCACACGTAGTTAGCTTGGAAACCCCTTTCTATGACCGCATGCGACGCCACACGTACGTAACCCGGCTGGCCGTCCTCTCCTTCTCCTCCAGAAGCACGGCCGCGTTGTTGGCCCTCCTCGTCTTGCCTCTGGGCGGTGTAATCGCCAGAGGATTCTCGCCGCCCCCTACTATCGGCCCCACGAGCGCGCTCGTCCGTCGGCTCGAGTCCGGGCTCCTGTTGGGCGATACGAGCTCCGTCTTCGTCATGTCGAGCGAGCTCCGTCCGGGCGAAAGCATCGGAGACCGCTCGCCCGGGAACAGCAGCTTGCTGTTGTCCTTGCGGTCGCGGTGGTGGTGCAGCGTCGGGTGGTGATGGTGGCTGTGCCGGTGCCGGTGCATCTTGATCGGGGGCGAGAACTCGGTGATGGAGCGGGCGATCTGGTGCCGTGGCGGACGCGCGGGCAGAAGAGCAGCAGCGGCAGCGGTGGCAGTGGAAGCGGTCGATGGAACCTTATTGCTGTTGTTGTCAGAGATGCCGTTGCCGACGCCGTTGCTGGAGGAGTTGCTGATGGCGGCTACCGTCGACAACGTCGCCGTCGACGACGTCGGCAGCTCGAAGCCATGGGCGCTGCCGCCGGTGCCAGACATGGTTTCACCCTGTCGCCTTTTTTTTTGCCGCCTTTACTTTCCCTGTTCTGTTGCGAGGGCGCACGCGCTGCGCTGCGCTGCGCTGGTCCGGCCGGCCGCCGCTACCGCGTTCGCCGCCACGGGCTGCAACCTGGTCCAGACGATTTTTGGGATGGCCCAGCTAGCCTTTTTCGCCTCGGGATGGTCAATGCTCGGGCGGGAACAATTGTGGCTTTTCTTTTGGGCAAAGGGAGGTAAGGCGTTGCCGGTGCGGTGTGGACGACGCGGTGTGTGTGAGAGAAGGGACGGAGAAGGTGGAGGTGGAATGTGCACGGTTTCGCGGAAGCTCTGCTGGCGGCGCTCCTCGGCCAATGACGCACTTTCACATGCCCTTCCCCCGGGTTCCTCCTTAATCATCCGCATTGTCTGAAACGTCTGAACCTCACGTCCGGCAATCTCCCTGTCCAGAACCTGTTGGCCAAGAAAAAAAACTTGCCCAGAAACACGACTTTGACTTCAGACGCTCATTGTTTCTATGATAACTATGATCGATTCGAGCTCGTGTTGGGCTCGGTTCCATCTCCATCGTCTGGCCTCAGATTCGATCGACACAAGGCGAAGCTCGGATGGGTAGCCTCATGGGGAACTTCTGATGGCAAGGTACATACATATTGTTCTTTTTGCTGGATTAGCTCATCCTCCCTCCCGCCGGCTCCGAGCCCGCCTCCATGTCGTGCCCGCTGCCCCGTGGGCACGCAGTAAGCACTCGTCACAGCGCCTGGTCTCCCCGACGTCGTTCCATCTCCCCATATAACGTTTGCCCTCGCATGGGCTCCTGTGACACCCCGTTTGTTCTCCGAGCTGCGCAAACCCGGGTGCGGTAGGCCCGAATCCTGCTTTCTCCCCGACAGTGTTTCGGAATTTGTCACCGGGACCGGTGGTGCTCTGGCGAGAGGTTGTCGGCGCCGGAAGTTGTTCGCATTGCCCGCTCAAATTGGTTGACTCGCACCCATTCAAGAATTGAGGAGTTTGTTTCGCTTCTCCTTCCTCTTCAGTCTCTCTACCCGCTTCTTGTGCATCTTCTCGGCCATCTTCTCGTACCGCTCCTTCTCCTCCTTCGCCGCCCTCCTGTCCTTGATGGTCTGGATGCGTTGCTAAAGGTTTCGTCAGCCTTGCGATTCACGTTCAGTTTCTCGGGGGTGACGTACCTTGCGCTCTGCCTCCTTCTCGTCTTTCATCTCCTTCTCCTTAGCCTTCATCGCCGCCACTGCAACGCGTTCCTTGGCGCGTTTTTCATAGGAAGTCAAGCCTGACGTCGGCCGAAAGGCCTTCTTGGGAGCGTGCCACTGCTTGCCTGGTATCGGGTTAACTGGATTCGCCTGATTTGCCAGAGAATGAAGCAGGCCAAGTACCATTCTTCCGCATTCCAAGCGGCTTGTCAGCCGTGGCGGTCGCAATACTGGGTTCGTCGGCGGACATGACGAAAGCGCTGAAGAATTGCAGAGTCCGAGACGCAGGAACGTTAATTTGCGCAGTCGAAATTCAATGTTCGGCGGATGGCTCGAAATCAGTTTGCCATGTTCGAACAGAAAATTTCTGTCACTGATTGGAATGCGGTGGGGTAGTGACAAGGCTGCGCTGCAGGTTCAAGCCGCATTTGTGGCGGCGACCCACAAATTAAGGCACCGCGCATTTATGTGGCTGTGCTAGGGGTCTTCCAGCGACTCTACCCATCGAGCCTGCGACTGGAATGTGCACGGCGGGAACCGGCATCGCGTAGGGTTGAGTGACGATTCTGATCGTCGGAGGCAGAGACACGATGCCCAACCGTTGACAGGACAGATCTCCCGACGCCTCTGATGGTTCCAGAAGGTCCAAATCTGGGTGGACATGGGAAAGGCTGTCTCGCCACGCCCCAAGAACAGCTCGACGTCCCCCGTCGTTTGAAATGACGCCCGAAATTCGCTTCCCAGAAATTGTAGGTCACACTTCAGGCGGCCGTCAGCTTTCATCAAACGGCCGTGTGCCTCGGAGAAATGCGCTCCCAGCCTGGCGCTGGCATGGCCACGGCTGGTGTTGGGAGATGGCAAAAGATGGCAAAAGATGGCGTTGAGGGCTGGGACAGGCGGCGGGACTCATCAGACAAATTGCCTCATTGTGTCCGTATTACACTACACCAGGTCCAGCCAGACGACGGCTGATGTCCGATGCCGTGGTGGCTCGTGAGGCTGCCGAGATGACCAAGTTGAACGTTTTGGTGTCTCCAGTTGCCAACTTGGTCGTCAATATCAGATTTTGGACTTGCCATCCCTGCGCGTTGGACCAATTGAGAAGTCTAGGACGCGTGCCTGGCCGTGTTAGACTTGGATATCCCAGACTTCAACCCCAGGTTCCCGATGTGAGGACCCCAAACGATGCTCGAGATGATGACTGCTTGGCCACCTGAAGCAGGGGTACCGGAGTCAGTTTTATGTGGTATTAGGTAAAGACAGCTGGCACAAAATTTGAACAACAGCGGTGTCGAGGAAAATTATGATGACTTGGCCGCCGCTTCGTTTTATTACCGAGGCGTGGGGTCTGCTGAAAGCGGCGGCTGGTCATCTGGCAGGCGAGATTACCTTGGGTCATCCGCAATTCGACCGGACCCGGTGCGCTCTGATTTGCCGCCAACAAACGTTGACGGAGGCTGGCGCGGGAAACATGGAAGGATGTGTATTCTTAGAACAATTTGGCAGATCGGATCGGATATGAAATGATGCAAGTCAGGATGTTTTGGGTCGGAGCCGCGCTTGCAAGACTGGCGAGAGGTTGGGGAAAGAAACATTGGACAAGGGAAATAGGACGAAATGGGTCTCATTGGGACCGAACGACCCCGGTCTGGTGGAGATGGGTGCCAGCCAAGGAGGCAAAGCATCATCACGAGGAGGATTTTTGTTCCTTGCCGGGAGATGAGGGCTCGCAAGGAGGAACTGTTCCTGTTCCCCATGCAAGCAAGCCTCTGCGATGGGATCCGTACTTCCTAGTGCGCACAATCCATAATCCACGGCCAACAAGAGTGTACTTCGTCTCGTAGATAGGTCGGATTCGGCATCTCGCCGGCCCCAAACTTTCAAACTGTTGGGCGGCGACAGTGACTGGATGGAAGCTGCCATTATCGTCCTTTGCCGACTATACTCCAATAAGGTGCCGATTCGTGACCGCAACTTCTTCGTGTCGTTATCAGGCCGATGAATCTCAATCCGTCCTCGATTGGTACGTGGCGTCATGCAGGTCCGTCTGTGCACGCCCTCCAAGTCCAACCTGCATTCACTATGTGGGTTTGGATGCGACGCACACAGGTGATTGACAGGCCAGATTCTGGTTGGAGCGAGGCGGAGGCGCGGAGGATAGCATCTGCAGACTAGACTGCAGCCTGCAGCTGCAACTTTCAGGGTGAGAAGAAAGCGGCGGCTTTGAACGAGTCTCGATGCATGGCATGGTAGGCCGGCAACGGGCGGGAGGCGTCTGTTTGTTGATGGTCGTCGCAATGGGCGACTCGAAACAATTGAAGGGTCATGAGCTGAGGGCTAGGCCACTAACCAGGCTAGGCGTTTACAGAGCTTGCGCCTCTTTGTCCTCCCCCCTGGACCACGGAGGGACGGCGTTGTCGCACAAAGAATCTACCCGTTTTCCATCGGGCTGACTGACAGGCGCGGATTGGAAGCATCAAGCTCAAACTGCAGCTTCAAGGGAGGGGAGGGGATGGGGCGGCGGACCGAGTCGCTCCAACGACCTTGGTGGCCGCCCGCTCACCGGCTCCGAAGCCCGGGATCACTGCGTCAAGATGGGGCTCCAAGAAGCCGTAGCAACAAGAGAGGAAAACAAACTTTAGAGTTCATGCCGCGTGATACTCTCTTTGTTCCGTTGTGGGATGCATCGACCATGGACTGAGTTGAGGGAGCCATCATGGATTCATGGATTGATGGCTTGTTCCTCCACTGCGTCGAATGTGCTGAGCTGCCGATGATGTATCCATGGTTCGACACTCTCAATGTACCCATCGAGTCCTGCAGTCGGGTACTTCGGTAGCGGGCGCTCTGTGCAGAGAACCTGGTCTGCCAGTGACAGAAAGAGGCACAGTTCCATCTGGGGTCGCGTCGTGTTGCCTCCATCCAGCTCCAACTGTGACATGCTCCCCCACCATCGGGCCAGGGGGCCAGGAAACGGGGGCGTCAAATACGGGAAACATGGGAGAAACAAGGTAATAATCCCATCCTATCCCACCCGTCCCATCCCATCCCAGAACGCATTTGGCGGTACAGCGGCCATTGGTAGGATGGACGACGTTCCCCAGCATGACAATATCATGGCCGCATTTGGACGACATTGACTGATGATTTCCCGGCGGTGAGGCCCGGGGAGACGGGCGACACTTGAGTCGAGAATGCCGTCCCAAAACCCTAACACAAAGCCAAACAGACGAAAGTTGGCAACGGTATCCGTCGGTGCCGCGCCGCTGGCGGGCCTGCAGTGCGAGATACAGATACTTTCGCCCTTTGCGTACTTGTATCCGTACGCAGTAGCCGGCTCACAGTTCACTTGACGGCTTGTCAGCGCCAGCTGGCCTTCCCCCAGGCCCAGGGCTTGCCAGACTAAGGAAAAAAGCAAGCAGATCTGCCAGGTGCTATCGGTCATCTGGCCGATTGATTTAATATGGAGATGGGAGGGGTCTTGTAGGCTTGGGGGTGTGGTTCCTCATCGTCCCTCGTTCCTGGGGGGGCCGCGGGCGTTGCGAGGCCCAGCAGGAAAGAGTGGGCGGAACAGCGACGAGAGGGACTTGGCACATACGTTTTGCACCCTTGACCGTCCCTGGTTCGAGGCGGCCAGCCAGTGAGAGGCCGCCGTTGCATCTGGGCGTGGAGGAGGAATTCGGCTCATGTGCCGCCTCAGCGCCCATCAAGCAGCCACATTCGGACGCTCCAGTGAGGCCGGCCACACACTCTCATTTTTGACCGCTTTGGCTTTGGCTGGCTCTGGATTGGAGCTAGAATCCGAGGCGTTGGCCAACCCGCCAAAGGTGCGGCCGGCGTGGCTGTCGAGTTAAGCCGAGTCGGTCGACTTGTGTCGACCGAATTCAATCAAGCACAGCAGACATGCTGATTGTCGAGAAAAAATAGTTGAAACCTGTCCGGCTCGCCCGAGTCGGGGAGCAGAAGAGCGAAGGTGTCCAGGACTGTCTGATCCGTCCGGCCTGTCGCCAAGTTAGAGTGCGAAGCAAAAGTATAAGTGAGCGCTTTGGGGAGAAGGCCATGCCATGTCATGACTTGGCTCGACTCAACTAGGGCGGCCTTTCGTCTCGTCTCTTCTTTCGACGACATCGAGGCTCTGCTCCGAGGCCTTTAGTCCCCTTCGCCGCAAGGGGGAATTCTACGATGGAGGGGGCGTGGACGAAGGGCGCCCACGCCGAGTCTGTACCTCCAGAGGCAGTTTGCAGACAGGCCGGCGACGAGATGATTCGTCTGGTTTGCGTATGCCATGTGCTCGTCGTCTACATAGTAGTCATCGGATCCCGTGGCATCAGTCTGGTTTTCCCCGGTCTCTATCGGCCTGGGCGAGCTGAGCTGAGCCGAGTTGCGCCGGGCTGCTAGCTCACCGCCGCGGATTATTGTTGTTTTTTGTTGTTGCTGTGACGGGCTTTGAGTCTGAGCTATCGATGCTTCTAGTCGATACCCGAGGAAGTACCTTTCAGCGCGCCGGCTGCCTTGAATAAGGTGCGGTCCAGAGAGCAGTCAGTTTCCTTCCATTCTGAAGGGAAGTTTCTTGCTCAACCGTGCGTTGATCGTGGGATGCGCTTCAGTGTCTTGCCGTTCTGTAGGGCGAGGTACCTTGCCTTAAGTTGGGAGACGCGATACGCGGTACGTACCCCGGTCTTTACCATCCACCTTCCAGGTTGTCTGGCACAGAGCACTGTAAGGTACCCAGATAATCCGATGCACGACACATTATTTACCTTGAGGGTGCACTGGACTTGGACTATCTGTTCCCTGCCATCTTCTTCCCCTTGACTTGCAGGCCGAATCATTGCCAGATCCACTCGCAACGGTCTCAGACTATGGCCGGACCATTTCGATAAAAGTCAGATTCCCCTTTGCCCAAAGGATGGATCCGGCAGCGTGAGCGTGGCATGAGACAAAGAAGAGCAAAACAATCAAACGGTCGGTGATGATGACGAGGGAAGCGGCAGCGGGAGCGGCAGCGGTGTAAACGTCGCCTCGGCATCGACGCCAAAGCCCCAAAAGAGCCTACCCTAGGCATCCTGCCTGGCAACGTCGTCCACGCAGCGCCCAGTGGCCGGCCGCTAAGCAGCTGGAGGGTTCCAGGATGAGGGCGAGGAGGAGGCAAGCCGGGCCTGGGCTGTGGCCGCCTGGCGACGGGCGACTCTAGTGCGAACTGCTGATATACTAGAGCCGGCTAGCACAGGAAGAGCCTTCGAGGTGTGGCAGCCAACAACAACTCGCTCCGTGATTACGGCGTACCTGCTCACCTCAGAAAAGGTACCTTGCCTTAGTTGCCCAGGTGGCCAGGAACTGGACGGTTTCTAGTGGCCGATTCGCCAGAGGGCAGAGGGGAGGCTGCCCTGGCGCACCCAGCCCAGCGCAAGTACAGCTGCAGGGCCGCACATGTATCTGTCAGGGCCCGTCCAGTTGCTGCGACGCATGAGCGTGAATGCAGCTGTCGCAGCAGCGCGACGAGACGGGCATGAATACTCCGTCGGTACATGGACGTGAACGGGCACCGCGGGCGGCTGTTTTACTGTTTGCAAATGCAAATACAAATACCAATGGAGAAACCGGAAGACGCAAAAGGCCGCAGTCTATGACTTACCCAAGCCTCGAGAGTTTCTACGGCCCGTCTGAGGCCAGGTGCAGGTGCAGGTGTATGTGCAGGTTAGACAGACAGACAGGAGCGAGCGCATCGCATCGCATCACATCAGAAACAAGGTGTTGTTGGTGTTGGGTTAGGTTCGCGGCCTCACGGTGCTCCATCGCTGTTCTCTGCTATGCGAGCTCTATCTTATTCGCGCCGCTGGTATCCGCCCATTTCCTTTTGCCTAGCCCTTTACATCTGCCTGCCCTGTCTATAGTAACAAACCTCCCGCTATGCTGCTGCGCAGCGCCTTACCGCAAGGTTAGGGAAGGTAGTTTGCTTTTATTTCTCCGTGTGCCTTGCAATGCCATGGCTGCTAAGGCTCGTCCTGCCGCAGTTCCATGTTCTCTGTAAGGTAAGGTACGCACCTTATTTGCTGGCGGGTTGCAGCGCACATCTGCCAAACGAGGTACCTTTCTGCAGTGGGCTGCCCTTGCAGAGTACCTGCCAGCGGCGGGCAAAGTACTTGCAGTGCCTCCAGGGCGTACTGCGGTGCTGCGGAGTGTACCTCGCGGCCCTGGCCTGGTAGGTGCGCTACCGCTGCCCCATCAATCTGACTGCCCCTGGTTGCTGGCCGTTCCCTGCCTTGCTTGCCCGGGCTCTGACTGAGGTGAGAGACTTGGAATCACAATCGCGCATCCACTTTTCTGGTAGCGCACCTGGTCGTGATTGTGGTTGTGGTCGCGGTGTCCCTGTCGTCCCTCGTCCCTCGTCCCTCCTTCCCTCTCTCTCCCTCCTGGAGCGCGTCCTGCCTGCGCCTGCTCAGTGCTCTCCTCCCCCCTCCCCCCGGCCGGCCCAAACCCAACTCAGATTTTCTCTCCACACCCTACCTGGGCCTCCATCCAGTGTCCACACACCCCCCTTACCCATCCCACCCCCGACCGCTGGACCCGACTCGTCGCTTCCTCGCTCTCTCTCTCTTGCTGCGGGTGTGTTGGTGTGTGCGTGTGTGTGTCTGTCCCCAATTCTAATCCCAAATCCACCCATCCATCCCATCCTCTTGTTCTTTAGTCTTCCGCGTCGCAACCCCCCTCTTATTCCTATCAACTCTCTTCCCCCCAAATTCCTTCGAAGCCGTCGTCGCTTTTTGACTTCAGCTTCCTGGTCCAATTCCAGTCGTAAATCTTGCAGATTTGCTTCTGGTCTTGCACCGTCCGCTCCTTAACAACCTCTTCAATTTTCAACTTCGATAAATAGCATTTGTCTTACCTGGTCGACCGGCTCCATCACGGTTCTGCAGTCGTGAACGCCAATTTCGTCCAATTCCCATCGTCAGCGCGCCGCCTTCGACACTCGCCCGCAAGCCCTTCACTCTGTGTCACGACGCTTCGCACGAGCAAGAGCCTGGTTTGCTAAGACTCTGATGCCACAGAACTAATCACAAGTCTCGTCGTCGCCTCGCAAACTGTCCTATACGCGTCGTCCACGTCAAGCGAGACCCGAACGAGACGAGACCCTCCTTCACTCACCGACGACGACCGCTTCTCGCCCACGTCTTTTCATGTCCTCCGCCTAGTTATTCAATGATCTTGTTGCCGCAGAGCGGCTGAGTCAAGAATGGCAACCGCTGTTAGACCTGAGAGTCTTATGGGAACATCAGGTGCCCACCGTCTGGAAGAGCCTTCGATGCAATCGCTTCCTCTCCCAGTAATGCTGGATAATTCTACAGCTTCAACATCCTCCTTTTCAGGCCCTCTGCAGCAATCTCCACGAACAATGCCTCCGCTACCAAATCCCCCCTTCGTCTTCCCGGCGAGGCCCTCGTCAGCCTCTGCACCTTCGTCTTTCTCGAGAGCAACAGGCCGCCGTCCTCTGTCGGCCATCGAAATCCACGACAGATCCTCCTTTGGCGCGAGCGCCGACCCTGTTGAGCGCCCAAACAGATCACCCGCGCTCCCCAACTTCACCTTCAACCCGGGCGCTTCACTGTCCCCCGACACAGCCTTGCTCAGCCCCCCTCTATCTCCTCCGCCGGTGTCTCCCAGACTAGTGCCATCGCCCGCCACCAGACCCGGCCATGGACACAGAAGAGGAGGAAGCGAATTCGTGGGCGGAAGCATTCGCTCTGGCGATTCCATCACAGTGACGGGAACCAGTCCGACGAGGTCTGAGAGTGGCTTCGCATCTCCAGCCTTCCAACCGCCTCCCACTAAGCCTAATCGTCGCGGTCACGCCCACAGGCGATCCGCCGCACTCTCCAGTCACGACCTGTCTCTGATTCTCCAGCCACCAGCACCGGGCCCTATGCGAGGAAGCAGCGCCCCAACAAGTCCCTGTGAATACGATCGACGGCTGGAGGACCAGCCCCCAGGTCAGGGCGAGAAAACACTGAAATATGTTGAGTCCGAGCCTGCACTGAAGGTTCCGAGGGAAGCCCACACGCCCACCGACGAATCAGCCTCATCGAGTGGCAGAGTATCGCCCGCGGTCAGACCTGTGACCCGCGCTCGCGTTGGGTTTTCCGATACTTTGGAGTTCATCCCCCGTCCATTATCCATGGTGTCTAGCGATACGTCAAGTACCGTCACAGCTCGGCCCGGTGGACATTCCGTTTCTGGCAGCATCTCCTCCATCATTTCCATACCGACTACTACAAATGCTGAGCCGGAACCTGTGGCTCCTCTTGTCCTCACTCCATCCCGCCAGAACAACGAGTCAAGGCCTAGCACAGCCGGTGCGGTCCTGGAACGTTCACAAAGTATCCAATCAGTCGGGGCATCTCCCAGGAGGCGAAACTCAATTCCCACTCTTATCAACGTCTCGGAAGCAGGCACTGCCAGCCCGCCAATGCCCAGCCCGACCAAGACGCCAAAACGGTGGTCCTTCTTTGGCCTCGAGCCGTTTGCCGCAGCGGCATCGCCCTTGCGCGTCAGGCGTCTTAGCTCGAGCTCTTCAGAGTCTGCTTCTAAGCCGAATAGCTCAGCATCATCGTCCTCGGAGCACATTTCAGAGTCCCTTGGCACATCGGAAGCCTCCGATTCTCAAAACAAGGACGGCAAGAAATCAAAGAAGAAGAAGAAGGTTAAGAACTGGGCCGGCTCCATCTTGACACGCAAGAACAAGCCCCGGTCCAAGAAATGCAAAGACTTGGATCTTTCGGCGGCTACTGCCGGTCGAACTGAGCAGACAGAGCAAAAGGACGAGGTGTACCTCGCCGAACCTGAAATGGAAGTCGAACCAGTGACGCCCACACTCCTCGTGACGGACGACTCCTCTAGCCAACCGCAGACTCTGCAAGAATGGAAGCCGCGTCCTCTCTCACCCCAGGACGACGCATCGTTCCCCATGATCGACCTGGATGCCGCACTCGGCCCCTTCAACACCCCTCTTCCAAACAACCCCGAATGGGACGCAGCCCAAAAAGCTGCGGGCTCCTCCAAGCGCCAGTTACACAGCGCCCAAGGCATGAAAGGTTTCAGCGGACCAGGCATGCACTACCACCGACGAGCAGAGAGCGCTCCCGAAATGGTACCCTTCGAAGGCGGCCGATTCGGCATTCACCGATTTGGCAGCAGCTCCACGATGGCTGATGTCTTTGAGGAGGACGAAGAGGACGAGGATCACGCAGGCAGACATGCCGCAATTCTGGCTCGCAGCGGTGTCCCGAGAGCCACTGTACAAGACGACCCGGAATCTTCCAATGACGAGGCGACTCCCCCAGCCAGCAACACTGTGAAGAATCCCATGCTTGACGCCAAGCCCGTCGGCGTTGCGGATGACAGCAACGTTGACGTGGTCTCAACGAACGTTGACAAGGAGGGATCAAAGTTTACCGCCAGCATGAGATCTGAAAGGTCTGTGGCTTCGTTGCAGGAGAACGTCATTCCGGAGGAGCCTCCTCAGCCCGAGGTTCCTCAGTTCCGAACAAGCTCCATTTTCCACGACAAGGCGGACTCAACTGGCTCCGCGACTCCTTCGCCTCGCAGAATTCTTGCAAGCAAAGATTTAGCCCCCGTGGATGTCAGCCCTCTGCACTTGCCGACCCCCTCCAACGTTCCCGTCAGCCCATACTCGATGAGCCACTCCTCCTCATACCCTTCACCTCGCTCACCGATGTCGTATGACGCCCAACGAATTTCGACGGCTCCGTCCTCCGTCAATGAGGAGAACAACTTTCAATCCCTTCTCCTGGGCGAGCCCGGCCCGGAAGTCAGACTTTCTGTGGATATACCTTCGTTGACATCCAGCCACTCCACGATGACTAGAGACAGCTCCTTCGTGACCAACTCCCAATTCAGACCAGAAGGCTTCCGCTCTGACCAGCCACGGCCGGTTTCAGTCTCGTCGGCTGCGTTCGGCCGCCGACGATCAAGTCTTGCCAGCCTGAGCAGACTCATCAGCAGTGCTCACGGGGAACGAAGCAAGCTCTCAATGGAGGTCTCGTACGATGGCGAATCTGAGAAGAAGCAAAAGTCAAGCCGAACGAAACGTCTCAGCCAAATGATGCGATTCTGGAAGGCCAAAGAGGACAACTCAGCGTGAAAACGTCGGCAACTCACATCTCGCTCACCAACCAAGCCGGGCGATTGGTCACTATCTGCCTGGTCCTCACCTCAGACTATAAGGTGACCTCCCGACGCATGTATATGGAATTCTTGTACAACTTTTATACCTTCTTTCTCGACGGATCTGTCCGACGGGATAATGTCTTTTTGTACTGGGAATGGGGACACGTCTCCGACAGGAGCACCTTCGGCAGACGACAACACCCAACGCCGACACACCCTTAATACCAGATAAAAAGCATATCAAGCTCGCAGCCGATGTCTGGGCAACACGCCGGGATAAGCGCACTCGATAAGTCGAGCTTTTTGGGACACGGATTCGGCGTTCTTTGTGATGATAGCATGAGCAGCAAGTTGCATGAGCATAGCAGGTACGCGGCCATATGTCTTTCGTGGCACATGCAGGAGCGGAAACATTTGGTTCAATGGTTTTGTTTCCGTTCTCTGGACATATCCGGGATGAATTGCGAATTTAGGAAGGCGAAAAGATGGGGAGGCAGACAAGTCGAGGCACGACGATTGCAGCGTCCCTCATAGTTCTTTGGCCGGCCGGCTGCTTCGGCCCTCTAGACGATGGAAGATGGTACAAATCGCGACGTAGACAAATATTAATGAACATATTTCGAGACAAACGCCATTTTGCGCTTACTTGGTCGTCGCCTGAATGTGATACAGGCAACCGGGGCAATATGACGGTGGCTATGATGAAGTGGGATGAAATCAGGACGAAACGCGACCGAGATTGCGATCAATCCGATGTGTCGGTGTCTGGCCGCTGTCATGGCCAGCGCCGGGTCGGCGACGGCTGCCCTGATGACCTGGGGGAACGGACGAAGTCGAACTACTGTACGGCGGGCGGAGCACCTTTAGGCCAGGGGGCCGAACGCTGGGTCCTAGACGTTGTTCAGGAAGCCTCGGTAGAGCCCGCGGGGGTAACCCCCTGTCGCGTCATACCTCTAATTGGTAAGGGCACCTTGGGGAAAGGTAACTCGTGGCCCGGTCGACGGCTACTGGCTACCTTCGCTCAGAGCTTCCCCGTCCGAAGGCTTGACATACCACAGCGACCAACAAGCTCCCTCTTTCTGCGACTCCTACAACTGCCACGTGAACCCGCGCGCACATCCGTTCCTCGGTCTGCCTATACGCCCAAACATCGATCCGCGCGAGGCAACCAAGCGCAAGCCAAGCAGCAACAGCAGCGAAGAGCTCTCTGCATCTGTCGATCCTGCGTCTGTCGGCATCTTCCCCGACGACTCTTCCCTCTTCCCTTCCCCGCGCCCCGACTTTCAAACCTCCTCAACAAGAAACATGTCGTGGCGCATCCAGAACCTGCCCGATTCCACCTCGAATCCGGGCGGCGCGGCGACGAGCGCAAAGAAGAAGTCCAAGTCATCCTCGGACGGGCGGGGCGCGGCCAAGCGGCTCATCAAGGAGCTGGATGTGTGGCGGTCGGAGCAGAAGGACGAGCGGGGGATTGAGAGGCTCGGGCCGGTTGATGACGAGGACCTGATGTCGTGGGAGGCCGTGATTAACGGTCGGGGAATCGGGAACGGATACGATGGTACGAGAGCTTTCCCCCCTCTTTGTGCAATTGTCTTGGCGGCCCTTTCGTCGCAGAGTCTGCGCATATTCCCGAATATCATTGCTAACGTTTTTGCCCCCTGAACAGAAGGCCGCTGGCTCCTCAACATCCAGATCCCGAAGGACTATCCGCTCCGCCCGCCGACGATACGCTTCGTGACGCCCATCGTGCACGCGAACATTGCGCTGCAGACGGGCGAGATCTGCCTCGACCTGCTCAAGGACGCGTGGACGCCGGCGTACAGCGTCCTCGAGAGCGTGCGCGCCGTGCGCACGCTGTTGGCGTACCCGGAGACGGACTCGCCGCTCAACATCGACGTCGCGGCGCTGCTGCGCGGCGGCGACGTCCTGGGCACCCGCGCCCTCGTCGAGTTCTGGTGCCGCGACGATGACGGGCGGTACGACGGCCCGTGATTATGATGTGATTTTGTTGTTTTCTTTTCTGCTCTAGTCGACGCCGCCTCCCGAGTTCTTATCAGGGTGAGGCCATTTTTGCGTAAGGGGTTGGTTCAACCGCCGCCCCTGGGTTGGTTGGGAGGGTTCGGAACTACACTAGTGCCAAGACAAGACATTTCCTGCAGGGAGAGAGGGAGAGAAGGAAAAGAGGCAGGAGAGGGATTAGGATTGGGACTTTCGGGAGCCGGTTGGTTGGGCGTGCGTTCTGGGAGGACTTTGGACATTGTGACACGGGACGGGACGGCGCGCGCGCGGGTTTTAAGGGTAATCTGACGGTTGGTGCTCATCAGATTGTAATCATAGGATACGGCAAAGGAACATCTCATTCAACTTTCTTGGAAGAGACAAGAGAGAAATATGGTTGATCTATCGCACTGGAGTCCTCGAAAGGGGGGCCACATGTGAAAAAAAAAAGACTCCTTCTAATGCTGCAAAGTTGGTTTGCTGTGCGCATCAACCCATGGTCCGTTTCCCCGCCGTTCTCGATCCCTTGGCGTTTCGTTTATTCTTACACATCCGGACGCATCGCATCTTCGCTCGGGGCGCTCGTTCTCCCTCCCGTGTTGGCTTAGAACCTTCTCCCGTCTCCTTTCCCTCGTCGTTTCCCAGACTCCGAGCCCGAACCAGTCGCCCAAAATGAACTTTGTAGTTTGTGTGTAATGTGAAAGAAAATATACTACAAAAACGCCTTCAGACTTTTTCGCCCTGTCACCCACCCCCCGAAAGTGTCGAATGCAATTATGTCGGCAAGATACAAAGAGGTATCTGCACACTAAAAGGCATAAGTTTCCAATTGGACTAAGTAAGGCCCCGCGCGTAAATTCGTGATGCCGCCGCCGGCGTGTGTTTGTCAGCGGCTGAAGAGTAGGAAGGAAGGAAGGAAGGAAGGGGTGGGTTTGTTATGTATCCGTTGTCGCTGGCGCCTATGGGCAGGAAAATGGCAGGCGTTTTCTCTTTGTCTACAGCTTGCGATCCCGTCATGGCGCTTAGTCATTACTCGTTGTAGTGGTAGACCTGTAGAGTGTCAGCAGCTGAACCGGCGGCGTATCAGGGGGGGTTCAGGAGATGGTTGCTTACCCTGTAATTCGGGAGTCCAAAAGGTTGCCAGCCTAAACGTTTCGCCATCTTGGCGAAGCCTTCGGTCTCGATGAGGTGGTAGAAGGCGAATGGAGGGAACATGGCGCCGTCGCGGTGGACGTCCGCCTTGACCAGCAATGCCGTGCCGCCGACGCCGTCAAGAGGAATCTCCATCTTGGGGTCCTTGTCATCGGTGCCCAGGTACGCCATCAACGCACGGTACGTCGGCATGTCCTTGTAGCCCTCAAGGAGGATGTCGTCGCGGCCCATTGTCTCGCCCATTTTCTGCGCTATCTCGCTGTCCTGCCAGCTGTTGAAGTCGTAGGGCCGCTCGTCCATCTTTTTGGAGTCCTCGTTGTAGTACCGCTGGAAGCAGTTCGGAACGATGACAGGTTTGTCGTGGTACGCCAGGTCCTGGATGAGGGTAGGGGGCGTCTCGACAATGTCGGCGTCGAGCCACAACACCCACGAGGTCTGGGGTCCCAAGGTCGTGAAGAGCAGCGAGTTGCGGGCCTTGGACATGACGGCGCGCCTCGTCTTCTGGTTCTCCATCTTGTGACGTTCGCTCTCGTCCTGAGACGTGACGGCGGGCTCAAAGTCTTGCCGCATGATGACGATGCTCTTGAAGCGGTTCTTCTCGTTCCCCTGCGTCTTCGTGATCTGCTCCTGCAGCGCAGCCGTCGCGGCGTTGCCCTCCTTGGTCTTGGGCAGGATGAAGCCAAGGGAGATGAGTGCATGGGGGTAGTTGAGGTTCAGCAGGTTGTCCCAGTACTCCTGGTAGAAGCGAGCCATGGGCGTCAGGATGAGTACCGACTCGCGGTTGCCAATGGGATCAGGGGTGATGGTGACATTGTTCAAGTTGTAGCGAACGACGGGAGGCGGCCTCGTGTCGGACTTTGACTTCTTTCGATAGGGCGCGGTGGGTGGCGAGAGGTGATGGGAGGCGGTGCCGGCGGGCTCTGGCTTGGATGACTTGGAGGGGCCGACGAGGAAGACGAGGATGAAGATGCACAGGACGGTTCCGAGAATCAGCGTCACCGGATTCGCCTTCTTCAAGCGGACTGACCCCATGGGGCGGGCCATGGGTGTGATCGGGGCTGCTCACGCGGCGGTCGATGATGCGGAAATCATAAAGCTTATTGAATTGTCAAGGTTGTCGTTCGACGACGGGTTCGCTTCGCTTCGCTTCGCGCAGACAGGCAGCTGAGGAACTTTCGGGAAAGCGGTTCGGCGCGTGTATTGTAACAGTTATCAAGAGAACGTATTTTTTTTTTCAAAAGTGAAAAAAGGGGGCCGTGCAAATGGTCAAAAGAATATGACCTTGGAGGCGCTTCCTTCTCGTGTCTCTCTGGCGAGAAGGAGAAAATTGGCCAGATACGAGGTTCCCGCGTTGGCGTTGGCTGGCAGCAAGTCAATCAAGGGATGCGCTTTGGGAGGACAGCTCTACACTAAAGTTGCAATTGGCGTCGCAAAAGGGGCTTAGCGTCATCTCCCCTCGAGGACTAACTCCGGCCCGAATCACCTGCCTCAGCACGCAGGGCGCTGACAGTTACGTGCGAGACGACCCTGTAAACTCGCGACCAGCTATGACGGGCGCGCTGAAAGGTGCTAAGACTTTTGACTGGCTCAGTCAGGTAGGGGCCGGGGCCTGATAACCGACGGGGCCCCTGAGACTGAGTGGAGCCCGCTAGACCTCTAACATGGGGAGCTATTCTCAGGCGCGTATCCGTAGCCTCTGCGGGTAGGAGTCAAGTGATGGAAGCTATGCCGTCCAATCAGGCAAGCCCCGCCTAGCTGAACGCGCCACATTAAGCACAAGCCACATAAATGCGCCACATCCCGTCGCCAGTCTCCGGCCGCGGTCAGCCAGGTCCCTCGTCGGCTTGGGTTGCGACGCTGTGTTGTCCCATCCATCCTGCAGCAAAACCTACCATCCTCAAGGTCGAGGTTAAAGTTTTCGATTTTCTTCAATCCGACCTGCTGCGCGGCCTCCCTACCTTTTTGAAACAGTTTACTCTCAAGGTTACCACCATGGCGGATAAAATGGACCGCAGCCTCGACGAGATCCTCGCTGAAAAGGTACGGACACATGCAGCCTCGCGAGCTATGCTGCAGACTCGGGGCTGACTCGACACGATGCAGAAGGGCGACGGACGCAACAACCGCAGAGGCGGTCCTCCGCGACGACGCGAACGCGAACGCCAGGACTACCCCCGTGACGGCGTTAGAAAGGTACGGCGCGATCACCTGTTTCTCGTGTAGGGGAGATCGCCAGACTCACCGTCTAGGTTGAATGACCCTCCCTCCTCCTCCTCCTCCCGGTCAACTACGATTTCTCGCAGCTGTTAGCCCGCGCTGGACGCCTCGTTGAAGACCGGGACTGGATCGTGTCAATTGGTAGGCCTAGCTAACACGTGTCGCCGTCCTGCGATACAGTCCTTCCGAGACGAGCCAAGAAACCTCGATAGGTAAGTCCGAGGCTCCGCGGGATCCGGACAAACCTGCAGTCTGCTAACCGTTAGACAGCGAATGGGTTCACGATCGTTTCGAAGAACACGGTACGCCTTCGCTGGCTCCGAAGCCTCCTCTCCCAACTCTAAAGCCCGACAGATTCTCGCCGCGCCCCGGCCTCCCGACGCAGACGCGACTCGCCGGAACACAGGTGGGTTTCCGCGGCCCATCCCGATATATTGGATGAGTGCTAATGCACAACGGCAGAGATTCCACTAGTGCAAAGCTACGCGTCGAAAACGTACACTATGAATTGACCCCTGACGATCTCGAGGTACGAACGGCTATAGCGAGATACGGGCGAGTGTTGCAGCTAAAGGTCGTATAGGAGCTTTTTAACAGAATTGGCCCTGTCGTCAAGCTTGATCTCAAGTACGACCGCGCTGGACGGTCCGAGGGTGTTGCCTTTGTCACAATGCAATCCCGCGAGGACGCGCTGGAGGCGATCAAGCAGTTCGATGGAGCCAACGCCAATGGTAAGTGCCCTGGCGCTCTTCTTCGTTTGCCCGAGATGCTAACCTCCTGTAGGCCAACCTATCAAGTTGTCGATCATGGCGGGCGGACAGGGCGGTAGATCGCGTAATCCGTTCGACTCAGCAGTTATGCCAGGTCGCCCACTCTCTGAGCGGATCTCGGCTCCTGGGGGCAGATCAAGGTCGATGTCGCCCGGACGCAAATACGACGTTGAAGAGGCTGCGAGCAAGGGGATCGACAGATATGTGCCCGGGAGCCGCTCGCGGAGCCCCATGCCGCGTCGACGTGGCGGTGGTGGTCGCAGGCCTGGGGCTCGCAGGGAAGGAACAAGAGACCAGGAGGGTGGCCGAGGTGGGCGCAGGGAAGGGGGCCGAACCCGGAAGACGCAGGAGGAGTTGGATGCCGAGATGGCCGACTACTTTGGCGGAGGAAACTCCGAAGACACCGCGCCCCAGGCAAACGGTGGCGCAAATGCTGCGGCGGCTGCGGCCGCCACCGACGATATCGACATGATTGAGTAAACGTCCAGGTTGGATAGCCTGCCTAGAGTTTATGCAGAGGCGCATGTGTGGGAATACATGGAGTCACGAGACGAGATCAGGAGACAAGGGAGGGATGTATTGGCACATGGGATAGCCAGTTGTCCAGAATGCCGTTCACGGTTCACCCTCTTCGCCAATAGCATCGTGGACCCTTACCAAATACCTTAGTTATAGAGGCCGATGATAACCCCTCTCAACGGATTGACACGCACGATTGTGTTCCGGGACGTGGAACGCCCAACGCCCATCCAAGCCCAGGGCACCAATCACGAGTTTAGACCCTTTTCTCGGGCAGCGCTCCGGTGTTTCGATTTCTAAATGTTCCAGGAAATAGCTATGCCGATGCTTCTCATTGGGTTTGCAGATCGCATTCCCCTGTCCCGGACGGCATCAACACCAGCATTTCATCCCTTGGAGGCGCAGCGTCTTGGGGCAGAAGTCCTGATTTGCGGTCGTCAAAACAAAGGACATGCCTTATTCGGCAGGCCCACGACGAGCCGCCGGGCGCCCAAAAGCAGGTTTCCGATCGCGGGGACCCTCCATGCATGTGACATGCAACTTGGCACCGTTCCCCAAAAACCAAGGAAAATCGCCCCAGGTCCCCCGCCAGGGCGCACGTCCGGCCTGCAACGTCAGGGTGCATGCACCACCCGTATAATTCCTCCCGCACCACAGCACTTACTCCCCGGTCCCCCGTCTGCGCTGCTCTTGGCCCCGTGCCCTCCTTTTGCCTCTGCCACCTCTGCCGTCATCGCAAACCTTGGAAATCGTTGCAACAGAGATGGGGAGTCAGCGGTGAGCTGCAAACACAACCACGAAAGCAGACGGGGACACCGACGGTTCACCTTCAGCGGCTTGCGACTCTAAACGGTCCGACGATAATGGCAACGCAGCAATATGACGGTCGCTGGCACTAATTCTGACTTATATCTCCCTCCAGCGAAGACTCCTGTCGCCGCCGCCACTCCTGCTGCGCTCCTGCTTGCGCGACTGAATCGTGACCACGACGATCGACACTTAAACAGACAACCCGACTGAGAGAGCGCGACACGAGAGTTTGTTTCAACTCTCGAAGCTTTAACATCTTACTTTTTGAGATCAGCGCGACATACGCAACCGCTTGCCGCTGTTCTCTGACGCTGTCTGGCCATCCCGTCCCGTTCCGAGGGCCTTACAGCCACTCTTAACCACCGCATACTCCGTCATCATCTGGTCGTCGGGCCTCCTGGGAAGATTACCATCTCCAACACGGGATGGAATCGGCCCAGTACACGGAGGGCTCCTCGCCATCGAACAACATCAACAACAGACGTACACCACGCAACAACTCTACACAACCACGACAGCAACCACGATCAAGATCCCAACCACCCAAGCCGCGGAGGAGGCCGTCGGCGCGTCCTCCACCTTCGGAGACTACGGAGCCGAGGTCTCTCTCTGACCCGTCAGATCGGGAGCTTGAGAGCGACGTCGAGGAACTCGGCCGCTTCCGCTCACCTCCACCACCCAACAACTCGGGCTCGAGGCAACCGAGGTCGAGACCAAGACCTGCAAGACGACCTTCCTCAACAGCACCACAACCTGCGCCGGCGCCGTCGATGCCTTCCGAAGATGAGCAACTAGTGGATCCGGTCCCTCGCCGGCCGGCCATGCCGGTACGGCGGTCCGCGCCCAGGAGGATACCGCGCCTTGGCGAGGCCGGCGCATCCTCCGTGCAGGCGTCGGACACCGACACAACGACCAGTTCCTCGTCCTCGGGTCCTCCCCCTATCCGGCGGCGTTCAGTACGGACGCGTACGGAGATGGGTTTGTCCCTGAGGCAACCGATCCAAGAGAACCCTGAAACAGGGGCTGTTGTCCCGCCTGGTGGGGGGTTTGGCCCGGACTGGGACGGCAATCGGCCGCTACCTGCGCGGACCAAGAACCCGCGGGACATCCTCAAGGATGGCGAACGGGGCTTCATCGTGGATCTGAAATTGAACCTGGAGGTGGAGGTGGAGATCAAGGCGAAGCTGATGGGTGACTTGACCTTATCTGTGTTGTGATGTGGGTATTTGGGATCATGGGATCATGGATTTTCTTCACGGGACATGCAAGTGTATGATTCTCTGATTTGGGCAATGGTTACGGTATATAATACAGAGGAAGGGTTCATGGACAATGAGAATGGGTCGGTCTCAAATGGTTAATAGTAAAGAGGGCGTTCGAAGTCGGAAAAGTTCGTGGGGTTGAGGCGAAGGTAGTTGCCTGTTTCGGTCTCTGCTGCTCCCACCAGTGGGCTCGAATGAGGATCGATAGAGCGTTCACAAAAGAAACTGAATAAAAATGAACTTTGCTATCCGGGAGGTACTTTTTGGCTATCCGGGATGTAATTTGTCTTATGGGTTCTATTGGTATCAGGGTTTTCGCCGTCGCCGTCGTTATTGTTATTATCATCATCGTCATTATTGTTGTTATTGTTATCATGATTATCGTCATTCTCGCCGTCGTTGTCGTCGCTGTTGGTATTATGGTTGTTGTCCAGACTATTAGTATTAACTCAGCTACCTCCCGGATAGCAAAACTCATAAAAATCTTGCATCAATTCTCGCATGACACTTATGCTTTGACAGGTGATCAAGCCAGACCTTGGGGTGAACATCTATTATCCAGCCGCAGTTGTGGACTTGCCGTGTTGGAAACCAAGTGGTCGTCGAGTAGTTTCTAGTCTCTGCGCAAGGCCTCTATGCCGACCAAGGCCTCTATAACACATTTACCAGATGAGCGCATGCCGCTCGCTGCCATCCGTCGCCTCACTCCGTCTTCTTCTTCTTCCGCTCGAAGCCCTCCGCCATCGCAGCCGCGACGTCCTCGATGGTCGTGCCCCTCTTCCTCTTGCCGATCTTCTCCTGGCCCAGCGGCGAGTCCTCGGCAACGGCCTTGTACACGCCGGCGGCGCCCAGGAACATCTCGGGCCCGAAGCCGCCCTCCTTGACGTGCGTCTTGCTGATCTCCTCCATCTCGCGGACCCAGCGGTACGCCTTGGGCGGCATGTTGACGACGCCGCGCTCGGCGAACTCGAGATGCGTGGGCAGCCGCGCGGCCAGCTCGGCGCGCAGGTTCGGCAGCACGCCCATGCGCTGGGCCGAGGTGAAGGCCTGCGTCGCGAGCGCCGTGAAGCCCTTGGACATGGAGGCGAAGCACATCTTGAGCCCGCTGGCGGCGCCGACCTCGGGGGAGATGTGCTCGCCGCCCAGCACGGCGCTGAGGCGGGCGCCCAGGTTTTCGGATTCCCCTTCGGCGGCGGACAACTCGGCCAGCTTGTGGGGGCCGGACATGGGCATCCCCGGGACGGACCACTCGTCGTCGTCGGTCTGCGGGGCCGAGGAGGAGACGTTGGTGCCGGCGTTCGGGGATGATCGGAGGCGGGGCGGGGCGCCGATGATGCAGGCGTCGACGAAGACGGCCGGGGCGCGGGCGCGCTCGAAGAGAGCGGCCATGGACTTGCACGTCGAGGGCGCGACGGCGTTCATGTCGACGAAGTAGAGGGGCACGGTGCGGGACGAGCCCTCGAGGGCGTCGACGATGCGCTGGGCCGTCGCCTCAGCGTCGCGCGGGGGTACGACGGAGAGGACCACGGCGCACTGCGCCGTGAGGTCCAGGTCCGAGTCCAGGAGCTCTACCTTTGCGTCGCGCGCACGCTGTAGGGTGTCTTCGCTGTGGAAATGTCAGAATGTTTGCATGAATCAGGTGAGTGAGCGGCGTGCTGAGACGAGGACCTTACCTGCGTCCTTTGCAGTTGGTTACGACTTGGAATCCCTTGGCGATGAGGAGCTTGGCAATGCCGACCCCCATGTCGCCGATGGAGATGACTCCGATCTTTGAAGGTGTTACGCCATTGACCGCCATTTTGAGATTATTTGTCTTTGTAAAGTTTTATGCCCAATGGTAGATGGACTGGATGAAGTTGAGATGTGGAGGTTGGAAGCGTGGGTGAGCATCCACATGCAGCGATCTGAGCTGCAAGTTACAGAATTGCGTCAGTCTCGGCGTCTTATTGCCGTGCACAACCAGACGCAACTGACACACCGGATGAACGGTCGAAGAGGCCCAGCCCAATTGGATGGGGAAATGAGAGGAAATGATTAAAGTTTTCAAAATATTGCACTGCTATCTATGCAGTCTATCGATGGCGCTGTTCATGTTACAAGTTACAATACACCTTGCGCTCAATTCCACGCGACTCGGGCTGCCTAGTTGGTCGTCTTCGTGTACCCAATCCATGAGTCCGGAGCATCGAGCTTCGACTCAGGGGAATTCTTTTGCGCGCCAGAGGCAATGAAAAGGCCGTGGCTCGTTACCGCGCCGAAGTGATCGGGGACGAGCTTCCATCCCGACGGACCGTCGGCTGAGGGCGAATCCTCCGCGAGTGCATTCTCGGAGGTGCCAAAGGCAACGCTCAAGGGTGACACCCCCGGCAACTCAGGCTTTGCGGTCGCGGGAGGCGAGACGAAGTACTGGACGTATGACCCCGGGGCGACGACGCCTTCCTGAGCGCCCCCGTCGTGTTGACTAGAAAAGGAGCGGATGAAGCTGTCTAGGTCGTCCTCCTCGGAGGGTGAATATTTCGTTTCGGGGTCCAGTGAAAGAAGACCCTGCTTCTTTCCCCATCCACCTCCGCCACTCACTGGTGTTTCCATTAGTCCCGCAAGACGCAAGTAAGGGGAGAATTATAGAAGGTGGACTTACGGATCCTGTAGACTCTGGCGCCGTGGCCAAGGAACCCTTGCACGAGTTTTTTCGTCTCTAGCGTCTGCTTCCACTCGTCTTGCGCGGTGCTGTTTTCGTTCAGCCGGTTCGACCACTCCTGGAGGCGCTCCAGATCGCTGACTTGTGTGGTAGCGGGGGGGACCACAACAGCCCAGACGCCGACAGGTCCCGGCGGGAACTCATGGCCTTCCTTCATTCGCCTGTTGAAAAGCTTCTGGACCGCGGTCTCGAGCTCTGTGGACGCCGGCGCGGCATTGCCGTTTACTTCGATTTGCCTGATGATGTTACCCAGGCCAGTGAGGATCTTCCGAGGAGCCGTGATAGGGGCCAATGGCGCCTCGAGAGCCGTCTGCGAGGTTGCGAAGCCAGCCGAGCAGTTGACGTCTTGGGCCTGTCTTTCTTCCATCTGGACAAGTTCCAACGGCGAATCGCCTCCCACCCGGCGCCAACGGCTTGCTAGAAGGGTGGACTGAAGCCCATTCTGGAAGATGGTGTTGGCAAGGGGAAATGTGCAAGTCGTGGCTGCAGAAGCTGGGGTTAGAGAGTCGAGGTGGACGCGAATGGCGGCTTGCAGCTTGGAGTCGCGTTGAGGCTTCGGGGGGTTCCCGTGCCACAAATCGGGCACGATGGTCTCCTGGGATCCTTGATAGAAGGAAAACCCGTGCGGAATCTCGCCAAACGGGTGAATAGGGTGAAGGCCGTCGACGGCCGCGGCGAGGACGTCCAGGCCGCCCAAGTCATTGCTTGCCGATGACTCTGACGTGAAGGGTTCTAGCAGGGCCGACATGAACCGCTTATCCTGCAGCCAGGCAGCATATTTGCGGGATGCAAGGATGACTAGAGCATTCTTGTCTGCGCAATGCTTCCCTTTAAGCTTCCGTGCCCCCTGATTAACAGTTTGAATGAGTGAATCCTATGGGTGTGGCTGTTAGTAAGGATCTAGTCGATGACGCACTCTGGACCTACCTTGCTACCCTTCCCATACCCATGAACCGAGAATCGAGCTGAACTTGAAGCCCATCTCCTCGAAACGGGGCCGCGAAGGGTATGGTTGAGTCTTGAGGGAACCTTGGATGAGTACATTGTCACCACTTTTCTCGAGGGTATCCGGGTTTTCACCCAGGAAATTATGTGTCTGAAAGGTTCAATGCCGGAGCATGCCCGTCTCAACTTGGAGGATAACGGGGTCTGCAGAACTTCACAATGCCGCCCAATCGAATTAGATTCAGAACACAATTCAAAAGAGTCCAGTGTAGAAGTAAAGTAACAGACAAATGAGAGCGACAGGGGCTTCTTAGACGGGACGAACGAATGGATTGATGACCTCGAATGGAGATGTACTAGGTAGCCGGGCTCCTTCCCTTATCGATACGCACCCCGGTCAGTGGCCGCTACAGTGGAGGACCCTGGCCTTATGGCTCAGGCCCGATTTTAGCTGCATGCTAACGTGCTGACCCCTCCCATGCGCTCCTCGTTGACATCCAATCCTGTGAGTCAAATCCGAGAACCGCTGCGACCAAACGGTCGAGTCATATTTGCCTGCCCCTCATCGGAAACCCTTTGGAGTTTTTTTTTTGTATTTGGACAAGTCGGAAGCCCACCTCCTCGGGCTTCTTCGTCAAAATAACCACCACGTCCAGACTAATCTTTCTTCGAGCACTCCGCGTGCGCCCTCCGCTGCTCAGTCCTCGTCCTCGTCTACGACATTTTTATCAGACACGTGCCACAATGGCTACCGACAGCGGACGCGGAAACCCCAGTGCGCAACCCCTCCACCCACCCCCCACATTCTCACGATGCCTCCCGCCTCCCACCAAATCTGATTGTCTGTGAGCCGGCCTTAACGCTGACCGTGTGCTTTTCTCTCTTTCAGTTGCCGCTACTGAGGGCCTCAAGGAGGAGGTGCCCCCGGCCGTCTCGAACGAAACCAAGGCCCAGGTCGCCGCGACGTCCGCCACCCATGCCGCCGGCCAGGACGCTGGCGCGACTGGCGCCCCTCCGAAGGTGAAGACCGAGAAGGAGTTGGAGAAGGAGCGCAAGAAGGCCGAGAAGGCCGCCAAGTTCGCGCAGAAGCAGGCTGCCCAGGCTGCGAAGGCTGCTACCCCTGCCGCCCCGTCCAAGAACAAGGAGAAGAAGGCCAAGGCTGAGAAGAAGGAGGAGGAGGCTATCCCCAAATACGTTGAAGATACCCCCAAGGGAGAGAAGAAGCGCCTCAAGTCGCTCGAAGACCCTCACTTCAAGGCTTACCACCCTGAGGCTGTCGAGAGTGCTTGGTACGACTGGTGGGAGAAGGAGGGCTTCTTCAGTATGTTAAACAGCCCAACCAGGGGTTCTCAGCTAACGCAGCACCCGCAGAGCCCGAGTTCACCGCTGAGGGCAAGATCAAGCCCGCGGGCAAGTTCGTCATTGCCCACCCCCCGCCCAATGTCACTGGTTCCCTGCATCTTGGCCACGCCCTCGGCGACTCGCTCCAGGACATCATGATCCGATGGAACCGCATGCTTGGCAAGACGACCTTGTGGATCCCTGGCTGTGACCACGCCGGTATTTCGACACAGAGCGTTGTAGAGAACATGCTCTGGAGGCGAGAGGGAAAGACTCGCCACGATTTGGGCCGTGAAGAGTTCATTAAGAAGGTCTGGGTGTGGAAGGGCGAGTACCACGAGAGAATCAACGCTGCTCTCCGGAAGATGGGAGGAAGCTTTGACTGGAGCCGCGAGGCTTTCACGATGGACGAGAACCTGTCTGCTGCCGTCGCCGAGACCTTCGTCAAACTTTTCGAGGAGGGCACCATTTACCGGGCTAACAGACTGGTCAACTGGTCTTCCCGCCTGACGACCGCGCTGTCGAACCTCGAGGTTGTCAACAAGGACCTGAGTGGCCGAACGTTGCTGGAGGTCCCCGGCTACGACAAGAAGATTGAGTTTGGTGTCATCATCCACTTCAAATACCCCATTGAGGGCTCTGACGAGACCATTGAGGTTGCCACCACCCGTATCGAGACGATGTTGGGTGATACTGGTATTGCCGTTCACCCCAAGGACGAGAGGTACACGCATCTCGTTGGCAAGAAGGCTAGACACCCTATTATCGAGGGTCGCCTGCTGCCCATTATTGCTGATGAATACGTCGACAAGGAGTTCGGTACTGGTGCTGTCAAGCTGACCCCCGCGCACGACCCCAACGATTTCAACCTTGGTCAGAAGCATAAGCTTGAGTTCATCAACATTCTCACCGATGACGGTAACATCAACGAGAACGGTGGCAAGTACAAGGGCCAAAAGAGATTCGAGTAAGTACTCGCGCGGCATGAGCACAGGATCATTCACTAACGGGGCACAGCGTCCGATATGCCATCCAGGACGAGCTCAAGCAACTCGGTCTCTACGTTGAAAAGAAGGACAACGCCATGTCCATTCCTCTGTGCGACCGTTCCAAAGATGTCAGTGACCCCCAACCCTTAATACCCCCTACAATTGACCACTAACAAGCCGCCAGGTCATTGAGCCTCTGCTGAAGCCTCAGTGGTACATGAGCATGCGATCCATGGCCGATGAAGCCGTTGCCGCTGTCAAGGACGGCAGAATCAAGGTTCGCCCCGAGACTTCCGAGAAGAGCTTCTTCATCTGGATGTCGGAGATCAACGACTGGTGTATCTCTCGTCAGCTCTGGTGGGGACACCGCTGCCCCGTCTACCTGGCCAAGGTTGAGGGAGAGACGCCCGATCCTCTGGACAACAAGCAGTGGTTCGCTGGCAAGACTCGTGAAGAAGCTGAGGCCAAGGCCAAGGCTGCCCTTCCCGGCAAGAAGTTCACTCTTGAACAAGACGAGGATGTGTTGGACACTTGGTTCTCCTCTGGCCTGTGGCCTTTCTCCACCCTGGGCTGGCCTGACAAGACTCATGACCTCGAGTCGCTCTTCCCTACGTCCGTCCTTGAGACTGGTTGGGACATCTTGTTCTTCTGGATTGCCAGAATGATCATGCTCAGCTTGAAGCTTACTGGCGATGTGCCTTTCACTGAGGTTTACTGCCACAGTCTCGTCCGTGACTCTGACGGCCGCAAGATGAGCAAGAGTTTGGGTAACGTTATCGACCCCTTGGATGCCATTTCGGGTATCTCGCTGCCCGACCTCCACGCCAAGCTCCGCGTGGGTAATCTGCACCCTAGTGAGGTCTCCAAGGCCGAGAAGTACCAGAAGACGGCCTTCCCCGATGGCCTTCCTCGCAACGGTGCCGACAGTCTTCGCTTTACTATGGCCAACCAGACGTCGACGAGCGGCGACATCAACTTCGACATCAGAGTCATGACATCCTGGAGGAAGTTCTGCAACAAGATCTGGCAGGCGTCCAAGTACGTCCTCGGTAACCTGCCCGAGAACTTTGTACCCCTGAAGGAGCCTGTCATGGGCAAGACGCTCGCCGAGCGCTGGATGCTTCACAAGTTCAACGCCGCCACCAAGGAGGTCAACGCCTGCTTGGCCGACCGCGACTTCAAGCACGCGAGCCAGGCTTTGTACAAGTATATCCAGAACGAGCTCTGCGACGTCTACATCGAGAACAGCAAGGTCATTCTTCAGAGCGGCACTGAAGAGGAGCGTGCAAGCGCCCTCCAGACTCTCTACACTGCCCTCGAAGGCGCGCTCAAGATGGTCAGCGGCCTACTCCTTTCTTCCCCTTCTATTCCACGACAGTGAGGCTAACAAGTCAAAGATTCACCCGTTTACACCATACATTACTGAAGAGTTGTGGCAGCGTCTGCCCCGTCGGCCTGAGGACAAGACCAAGTCCGTCATGCTGGCCAGCTACCCCGTCTACGATGCTCAGCTGGACGATCCCGAGGCCGCGGTTGCCTATGAGCTTGTTCTGGAATGCTCACGCGCTGGAAGACAGATCGTGAGCGAATACTTCCAGAAGGAGGGAAGCGAGAGTAAGTCGTCCCTGAACCCATTGTCACCCACTTTAACTCAACACGCCTCCAGTCACCGTTCAGGCCCACGACGCCACCTCGTTCGCAACTATCCAGGAGCAGGCTGGGTCCATCAAGGCACACTGCGGCAGGACTGTTCTGGGCGTCAACCTGATCGGTTCCGATGCCGCTCGCCCGGCCGGCTGCGTCGCCATCCCCGTTGGCAGATCTGCTTCGATCTACCTGCTCGTCAAGGGCCGCGTCGACATCGACTCCGAGATCGAGAAGGCGAAGACCAAGCTCGACAGGGCTCAGACCGGCATCACCAAGCTGACCAAGCTTATGAAAGCCTCCGGCTACAAGGAGAAGGTCGCCGAGGCCACCCAGGAGGCGGATAAGCAGAAGGTTGCCACTCTCGAGGCCGAGGCTAAGGGCTTTGAGGCTACGATTCAGCAGTTTGAGCAGCTCAAGCTAGAATAGTAGACTTGCGCAAAGAAGGAGGGTTTAAAACAAGAGGTCATGGTCACTTGCGATAAAAGAGAGATTTTTTGGCTTGTCATTAGCATCTTGCGAAGACACTCATGTATAGGTCGATTAGAACCTCAAAATAAAAAAGACGTTAGACATGGTATAACCGAGCTTGGTGACAAGGACACGTCACATTGTCTCTTCTGATGATACAAACGCCCATATCGCGTTTGTCGTCTATTCAACCCCACGACGACCGATTCCGTGACATTAAACTACCAGACAACCACTCCCAGCGGCGCCGACGTCCACTCGACCCCTACGCCGCACACAAACCCAAATCACCACCGTACGCGCGCATAAACCTACTGCTTCTTCTTGGCGCCGCCGCCTCCCTGCTTCCTCTCCTCCTCGAGCTTGGCAAAGTCCTCGTGGTCCTTGCGCTCGGCGTACCACTGGCCGGCCTGGAGGACGAGAACGCCGACGAGGACGAGGGCGAGGATGGTGTTGCTGGCGGCGAGGACCTTGAGGGAGTCCTCCTTGGAGAGGAGGATCTCGCCGCTGTCGCCGGCGGCGGTGGCAGCGGCGGCCGTCTTCCACTCGGGGTCGTCCCAGATGCCGGCGGAGACGGAGCGCAGGCCCTTGACGATGTTGGTGATGTAGACGCCGACGCCGATGAGGTAGAGCACGAGCGAGGCGCCGTCGAAGAGAACGTTGGCCTCGGAGGGGCGGAAGAGCTTGATGAAGAAGCCGAGGAAGCCGGTGAAGACAATAATGTTGAGGAGGCGCCCGATCAGCGGCGGCGACTGGTGCATGAACTTGAGGTGCGTCTCGAGGTGCGCGAAGAAGGACTCGGGCACGGGCGCCGAGGTCCAGAGGAGTGGGAAATCATAGGGGAAGCTGGCGAAGAGGATGCCGAGGAAGAAGCAGGTGGCTGCGGGGGAACCCAAGTTAGCTTTTTCCAGTAGTCCATGGAGAGGACGAAAGATGTACGGCCAATGATCATGAACGTCGCGAACGAGTTCGACCCGCGGTAGTTGCTGGATTGGGTGTTCTTGGACCAATCCACCCAGCCGGACATCTTGGGCAGCGGTTTATCGACGCTCGGGGAGAGGAATTCGGTGAGGCGTGACGGGATGCGAGAAGACGGAAGAAAAGACACTCAGGGTCCTTCTCTCTGGGCAACGGAATCCGGCAAGGATCGATCTCTCTGGGGTGTCGCAATGGAGATCTGTCGCGCGCAGGCGGAGGGGTTGGTGAAGGGGTGAAAAATTAAAATAAAAAATACGGGTTCACCAAAAAAGAGCACGCGGAAAGGTTTGGTCGGGACGGCGTGAGGTATGTGCGTATCTTAGGTTATGTCGCGGGAGCCGCTCGCGCGGATTAGTTGTGCGTACCAGATTGCAGATTGCCTGCCGTATCTACGCGCCCGCACCTCACTGGTCGGTTTAGGTGTCAAGTTCTGCTTACGTAGGTCCCGCCGCCCCGAGCTTGGCGGCGCCGTATCAGTCGGTGGGGTACCGGGTTGGCTCGGTTGCCCGTTGGAGCAGGCGCGCGCCGTGTCAAGCTCAAGCTACCTTATCCGCACTTCAAAAAGAAGGTCGGGTGCGATTTGTGCTGTGCACGCGCTGCACTCTGCAAGCTGCACACGATACGCGCTTTCTCGGGAAACATCACTAACCCGGGCGGGTCGGGTCGGAGATGGAGGGCCTGGAGGCCAGGCCGTCTAGCCCTGGCCAAGTTCCCAGTTTCCCCATTCCCGCAGGCAGGCTGACGGACGGTATGGGTGGCTGGAACCGAGAACTGTTCTCGAAACATTCTGGACATCCCCCTCCCGAGATGACAATCCGGAGATTAGCATTGGGCCGCCTCGGCCCTGGCCTGGTCCAGCCTTTCGGCCCGTCGCTACTCGGCCACGAGGCCATGATGTGTATCTTAATCTCGAGTGTGCCAAGCGAGTGTCGCTCGCGTTGTTTCGTCCCCGCGGTCGTGGGAAACAGCAGGGGTTTCTCGTACGAGAACCGGTTCTCCTCCAATCTGCCAATAAAAATCTAAATCACCATGGAGACAATAGCCTTCGCGATTTCACGCCGATGGCCCTGAAAATGATGGCATATTTTTTATGTTGTACACGCGCACGCCTGAACAGAACCAGGTCGAGGCTATCTAGCTATTATGCATGCCTTCTCTCCAGCACAACGGGAAATTGCCTCCCCCGTCGCGCACACGCAGAACAACCAGCAGTGCTCTCGCCATCCCATGAGCACTTGAGAAGATAGAATGTGCGGCACTGCCTGCTGAAGTCTGCAAAGTCTTCGCTCCCGCTGAGATGACTGAACGCTTCATAGAAACGAAATAAAACCCAAGAAAACAAAATCCTCGTCATAGGGATGTATCCCATCAAGACTGTTCCAACAACATCGTCAAGAACGGAAATGGGTAGTCATGTAAAGATCAAAGAAGAAAAAGAACAAAAATTAATGCAAAATAAAATGACGTCGCTACCGTAACAATGCTGATTCCGTCAGAAATTCCAGGGAGGTATCAGTGCCGAATCGCCAAGACGAGCGAGTCTTCAACTCAACAGCTGCCGAGAAAAGAACCACCGTCGTCGTCTCGTGAGTGGGAGGACATCTCCCGGGGTATAATGAGAAACCTCAAAAAAAGAAAACGAAAATATCAGAGAACTACCGACTGCATCAGCTTCGAACTCCTGACCTGGATGACTTCTTGCCCAGTGTCATCTGGCTCAGCGACAATGTCCTGGCAGCCTTCTTGCGTTGCGGGTCTTCTTCCTCGTCCCGTAATTCCTCTCCAAAGGCGCCGTAGCCGTGTGGGTGGTCTTCCCTTGGGATCGCAAAGACTTCCGAGTACGAGTCATCATCTCCGACACCGGTGCCGACACCTGAATCTTCGGCCAGGAAGCGCCGGTTCTTCGACGCGGCATCCTCGTCGTCCGTCGAATCATGGTCGAAAGCCGACACGCTACCAAACGACTTGGCAGTCGGAGGTGGCTCCATCTGAATAGACATGCGCCCGTTGCCGTTGGGTCCGGACAGCATGTTGAGGCGTCTGGTCAGCTTCTTGACCTGGGATTCAAGAGCCTGTCTGGAGGTTCTTTCCGTCTCCAGAAGTGCCAGGAGCATCGTGTAGTGATCCGCAGTAAACGTATCTGGTGCGCGACTGGCATCCGGGCGTGACAGAGCTGGCAAGCTTGCGACGCCGCGGATGGTCGCATTCGAGTTCGGCCTGTTCATTCCCATGGGGAGTTGAAGAGAACCCACGTACGTGGGGGTTTCGCCGAAATCGGTGTTTGAGTGCGCCGAGTTGCTGTACCTGGACGACGGCGGCGCGTTCCGAGGAGGCACCTGGTGAAGCGCCGTGTTCACAGCAGCGGTTGCCTGCGAAGGCGCATTGTAGCCAGGCATGGGAGGTACAGCTCGGTCTGGCTGGTTGCCGTTCACTTGGAACCCGGGCATGGAGTTGCAGAGTTGAGTGACTACGTCCTCCATTCGCTGCATTCGCCCCTCGAGAGTTTCAATCCGCGACTCGATACTGGCGGCCTGGGTGATTTTCATGCCAGCCATGACGTCCATGTGGGTCAGGTTGTCGAAAGAGAACGGTTGAGGTGGCGTCTGCATCACGGCCGGTTCAATTGGGGAACCAGTGAGCTCGTTGTCAGGAGGATTAGAGGAAGCCGGCGACGCGATGAAGGCCGGATCGTAACTTTGTCGCCAATACCGGATCTCATCGCTTCGCCGCCGAAGGTCTGCCCGGGTCTCGGGGTTGTTGATACCACTAAGGCTTCTGGATCGACGTTTGTGACCAACATCGCTTGTGATTGCGCGCCCGATTTCTTCAGGGTTGTCGTCGTCGTCGAATAGCCGGCTTCCGCGCACGTGAGTACTCGCAGGACGAGGCGAGAGTCCTGCCAATTCACCCTCGCGGCTCCTGAACGGTGCAGAGTGTATTTGGCTTATTGTCGAGGTCGCTGCTCTCTTGCGGCTCAGCTGCGATGGCTCGACGTTGATCGAGCTGCGCGCACTCTCAATGGCAGTGATGTCGTGAGGCCCGATGGAGTGAGACCTCAGTGCTCTGTCGTACTCGGTGATCGGCAGCGACGCCGATCGCTTTGGCTCGGCTTCCTTAACTCGGCTTAACGCGGAGGGGTCCTGGCAATTCCGAATCAGTTCCCAATTCATTGCAAAAAAAAAAAGCATCGTGGCACGGGAGCAGCCGCTGCCGAAACTCACACTCTTGTGTTGGTTCGCTGGTTCATAGGCCGAGACGCGCTGCGAGTCGGTGGAACCATTCTTCTTTTTGCGGCCAAATAGCTTTCCCAGTGCGCCGCGCAAAGTTGACTTTTTGCGCTGAGGCATGTCCTTGCTCGCGCCCGTCTGTTCCGACGATGCACTCACTGCTGAGTACCTCAGATTGCTGGCAGCATTGGCCCTTCTTTGCGAGTGCGGAGAGTTGGTGTGCGGGTGCGTTGCTGACGTCGGAGACGACCCGGAGCCAGAGCCGGATCCAGAGGGAGCAACAACCGAGTCTGCTCTCGGCTCCTGTGATACTTCGGGGCGGGGGGCTGAGACAACGGCTCCGGCCGCAGGCTCGGCTTGGGGCGGATGCATTTGCTGCTCTCTCATGTCGCCAGCGGTGACTGGTGTGGCAATACCAGTGCCTGGGTTGCGCATGGGGAATTCGTCGTCGATGGGGTTAGGGATGGGGATTGGGCCTGATATCTTGCCTCGTATGGACTGGCCCGTCATGGAGCGGTTGTTAGCAGGGGAGTTGGCCGATTTGAAAAGTCCCATGGCGGTGTAAACCTGTGTATTCTGCGGCTCGCGTGAGGCTGAGGGCTAGAACTCGGGCGAACGAGGACGACGACGACGGAGGAGGGGTGATGTATATGGTCGTCGGCCAGTGTAAGCCATGGAGTGAGGCTGACGAGGGAAATGACCAAGAGGGGCAGAGGCAATGCTGGTGAGGCCCAAGGGAGCGGGTGATGTCCGGTGCCGTGCCGTGACGGTTCGTCCTGGGTATCCAACCAGCCCAGACCAGTCCGGTGTGTCTGGGAATGTTGGTCGGGCGGGTGGTGTCTAGGCCAGGTGGTGATCTATGCTGGAACCTGATTCATGGTGCATATGGCCAGCAATGCCGCCCGTCGTCTGGGCTTGTCGGGGATTGGGGAGGTGGCGATGGCCCTCGACAGCCGCAGCGGCGCAAGATCAGGACGGAGCGAAGTCGGCTGGGCAATCAAGGCAGGAAGAAGGAGGCGAGTAAAGGAGAAGGACCGACGACGGGATCGAGAATTGGGGAACAAGTTATGGACTAAGAAGGGGGGACCCCAGCAGCGCATGCGTCATGTATCAAAGGAGCACCCGGGCAGCTATGCGACAGGCTGACGAGGCGGCCGGAGGAGCGCGTTGATTAGGATGGGCGGTAGCGTGCCGCTAAGCAAGGTCGACGGTCGATGGATAGGCGTATGGTGTGGGAGAGGGGGATAGGACGAGGTGAGGGTGAGGGTGAAGATGGGGAGGAGGGTGAATTATACAATAAGAGAGGCCGAATATAGCGGGAGAGGTGCAAGGAACGTGGGCGCGAGGTAGCGGTACCTCACAAAGAGCAGTAGGTATTGGTCGGGGGGGGGGGTGAGGAAGAAGTGAAGGGTTTGGGGTCCGGTGGTTGGTCGGGAAGAATATCGCTGTCTCTCCCCAACGGCAGACAGCACGGCACCGAGTGGGAAAAAGAAACAAAAAAAGAGGAAAGGCAGGAGAAAAGGGAAAGCAATGGCATGTAAAGGCGTATCGGTATCGGGCCCGCGCCTGCGCAAGATGTGTACAAGGTACTTCGGGCCTCACGAGGTACAGGACGACAAGCGGACAGGGGGGGTGCGAGGGTAGGTACGATGTAAGGCAAGGCAAGGTAAGGGCTGCAAGGAATATACGTACATGCAAAAAGACCAGCAACGCACGGCGAACCTCAGATACGGATGGGGGGAGAGGAGAGACCGTGGAGGCACTGGCAGACAGAAAAGGCAGATGCAAGATGCAGGCGCGAATGCAGCTACGGCGCGATGAAACAAGTGTGGATGCACGACTGGGAGGATACGGACCATTGGAACGGCGTCAATGGTGCATATAACGTATCTAGGATACAGTGATGCGCCCAGAGGGGGATACTTTGGGCACTGCAAGTGCGCCACGACTCATAAGGTACGCAGTAAGGTAGGTAGGTTGGTACTCGCAGCATCAGGACAGGACAGACGGCAGAGAGAGGGCAGACGACAGGCAGACAGACTGCCCAGTGGAGGGCAGCAAATGTCGGATCGGATGGAAGTCGTCGAGACAATGGAGCATTTCCATTTTCCTTCCATTCTCATTTTGGCTGGGATTGGGGGGATTGCGGCCTGCGGGTTGCCCCCCTCCTCATGGGCCCGTCCGGTCCCTGTCGCTCTTCCTTGGCTCCTAGCTCGGGGATGGCCCTTGTTTGAGGCCAGTGCTTGGGGCGCCCAGGACGGTGGGGTAAGCCAAGGTGAGGTAGGAGAAAGACCCCCCTGCCCAAAGTGAAAGTGTACTACCTACCCTGTACCTACGTCTAAGGTACGCAGTAAACCAGGTCAGGTAAGGTAGGTAAATGGCGGCGTTGGGGGTCGCGGGTGTGGACGTGACTGCGACCGTGACCGTGTTCTGTGGTGTGTTCATTGTTGCCGCGCTAGCAGGACTTCAAGGCACGTACACCGTAACACCTCCACCACTAAACTCGGTGTCCCTGCCCGTCCAAGGTAGGAGGACGTAGGCCACCTCGAGGGTGCAGGCAAGGCACGCAGGGGAGCGGCTGGGCCACCTGCAGCGCCTGCAAGTATTGGGCGTTGTGGCGGCCCGGCCTGCGCAGCCAAGAACCAGCTGGGGTTGGACGGCGAGGAACGCATGTACATACATGCGATGCTCTGTACGGGGAGCGTCTGTCAGATACCAGCCGTCTGGTGTTTGAGGTGGCCTCCGTCTCCGACCGGCGTGTATGAGCGACGTGAGGGATGAGGGGGGAATGTGGGCGAACGGCACCATTTTGATACTATCGTGTGCCCGCGCCTGTCCCTATCTACCTTAGTCACGGGCGTCGATCAAGGGAAGACACCGTACTACCACCTATGTATGTCATAGCACGCACGCTGTGCGAGCGAGGACGGGAGCTTGGATGGGGATCGGGTCGGAACAAGAGACCGAGGGGGCAGTTAAGGTAAGGTAGCTTATTAACGGCAAGGACCTTAGCAAGGAGGTGCAAGTAGTCAGCTAAAAAGGTGCTAAATGCGGACGAGATGCTTCATCTGTAGGGTAGGGCCAAGCAAGACCTCGAAAGGAAAGGGCATGTTGGCGTTGCAGAGGGCCGGCCGTACAAGTGAGCGAGCGGGATGCGCACCTGAAGCTCCAGCTCCAGCTCCAGCTCCAGCCTCCAGCCTCCCACCTAGGTGCTCCACGAACGTCACCGTCGCCTCAACCTCAGCTTTGTGGCCCCCGAATATTCTACAACTGTTGGTGTCGGAGCCTCAAGGCAAAACAACAAACAAACCCTGCCCAAAAATAAGTCGTTGTGATCCACGGCATTGCCCGCCGGCCAACTCCACCGCACGACTCACTCTCACCTGCACTGACAGCTGTACACTAAGATGAGGAGTTCGGGTGGGGTCTGCTGCGGTCTGGCTGTCACTCGCGGTACAGAATCGCTTTTATGGAGCCCGTATCTGCGGCAGCAGTCCAATCCAGCGCCGAGGTAAACGACACCTACCTCTCTCTCACATCTCACCGGCCAGGTCGAGTCCAGTGACCGCTGAAGCCTGCTTGCCTGCTGCCCACTGTCCAGCCAGAGTGCAGAGAGAGAGTGCTGAGCCTACCTGCGCTGCTGCCCCGGTCCTGCCGGATCCAGTCCAATCCGGTCTGCTGGTCCGCCTCCGAGGAGCTGCCGTTTCAGTCTTGCTTTCTTTTCTTTTTTCCCTGCTTGTCCGACTCCCACTGGACGGGGCCTGTCGAGGGAAGGTGCTCCCGCCCCCCGTCCCGTTGTGGCCCGTGTCGAATGGAAACGGGAACATCACGCTCGCACCAGCAAGTCAACACGAATCGCAACAACGTCAACAAAACACCTTTTGAGGAAGCAATTGCGGAGTGTGTGGCCTTGCCAATGCTACCACCGCATTTTCGCTGCTACCGTACCGTACCCAGATTCGATTCCAGCTACTCTGCTCGACCCGGTTCTTGGCTTCGTCGCTACCAAGCCCCGACTCTCTCTAACCCCGACCTGATCCGCCCTGGACATAATCAGTGAGCCGCCGTCAATTATTAGCCAGCCTTTGTTCGTCTCCGAGTCTCAGCTTGAACCCCAGTCGCCCGTCACTCGAGGTCAAAGCAAAGCCCTCGACGTGATGCCGACACAAGGAGTCCCTGACGACCTTACGTACCGCAGAGGTCAGCAGCCATTGATTGCCCGCTCTGGAAATGCTCCAAGGGGTTTGGGTTGGCATCTTCACGCGACATGGCGTTCCAGATGCCACATCCAAGACTCTGCCGCCACCTAGTCGTCCAATATCGCGACGCGACGCCAGGGTCGACCAACGCCTACCTTGCCCCATTGGGAAGCCTGCGAAGAGCCCGGCAAACGGCGTGTTGGAATTCAGGGATCCTGCTGCCATCGGCACTAGCCTCTAGCCTCTCTCGTCTGGCCGCCCGTTTGGACTATCTCGTTTGGACTATCTCGTTTGTGGCCCAAATTTCGCCTGCCACTGCCACTGCCGCCGCTATCGAAACTGACAGTCGCTGACGCCAGCTCCGGCTTGATCTGCCCGGCGATTCTCCAACCACTCGTCGCCTTGATCATGGCGCTAGAACTAGCTCCTCGAGAGTGACGCTTGGGAGATGTGATCGCTCGTGTCACGGGCGAATGGGGATGCGCCCTCGAGCCGCACATTGGAACGGGGCATGCCTCTCCTGGAGCGCTGCAACCACATGCCACGTCCTCCTGCATTCACCTACCTGCTTTACGCCAAAGTATTCTTGGAAACCAGACGCGGCCGCAGTCTCGCAGAGGAAGAGGATTCGTGCTTCTGCCTCGGGCATAGCGCCCATTACTTGTCAGTTTTTGCCCCTTGGAGCGACGACGAGCCTCCCACGACCGCGCTCCTAAATTCCCCCAACGTGCAGCTTCGCGAAGAGAAAAAGCACCCGCTAGCCTGCCGTCGAACCCCACATCGCAGAACCAAGAGGCTAAAACACCACATGGCCCGCAGGCCCATGTCCAACGAGCGCTGCCCCATTGTCTGATATTGTCTGCCCATTCTGAACCTAGGCCAGATCTAGCCGCCACTCGTCGACCGCTCCCGCTCCGCGGCCCGTATAACGAAGATGACAAGTCCTCCGTTTGTCGGTAGGCCTATTCGACCCGTCTCCAATGACTCGTGCGGGCCTCTAGCTAGTACCAACAGTTGCAAGAATGCCACATGGCAGAGCTACCTCAAATGGACGCTCTTTTTCTCGTCTGCGAGACCCTGCTGATTTTTTTTTCCCTGACAGCGAGATATGGGGGAGGTGGGCGTTCGCTGTCCACATTGGCAGGCGGCCCAGCCATCCCCAGGACTTGCATGCACGAATGGCATGACTTTACCACTCAACAGCCGCCGTGCCGTGCCATCGCGGACGACATGATGCAGTACTTGTTGCTGCAGCTGGAGAGTCACGCACACGCTCGCGCTTGGTCACTGCCACTACGGCACCCGATACAACGTTCTCATCACGCGTCCGGTGACGGTTTGATCGGCTCGTCCGGTGGGCCTCTGCGGAGCATCATATAGCGAGCGAGCCGACTTATGATCTCCCGTCAACCCAGCGCGCCCAGCGCCGCCAGCAGCATAAGTGACCGAGCATAAGATGCGGCGGCCGGCAACTCCAGGGAGCGCCATGTCATACCCCAACACTCTCATTACTCGCCAATGCTCCTCTGGAGTCTGGATATCGGGACACAAGTCCAATTAGGAATTTCGGCCCCGGAAATGGTACTGTCTCGAAAGGACGGGGTCGAACCGTGCTGCCGGAAAGCGTTTGAGGAAAAAGAGGATATGAAAACCCTCCAACTCCCGCCCCGGCCCGCCCGACTCGACACGACGTAGGTATGTGGGATTTGCGTCACATCAGCCTCCAATTTCCAAAATGCCAGCTGGTGGACGATTTGTCCTGGCGTGCCACAAAAAGGGCCGCCTCCGAGCGCGACATGCGCCAATTGTCGGCGGCAGGTGAACCGACCTACGTAGTAGATATCATCCGGCCTCACCCACGTCGGCCTAGGCTCTCGGCGACTGCAACTGGGACCTGTGGTGTAAGTTGTCAACAACAAACACGAAAAACGCACGAGGTCCTGCACGACATCAACAAACAAGAGATACGAGGATGGGATGGGGGCCCGACTTGTTGTGTATTGTTTCGGCTCTGCAGCGGATCCCGCATTAAGACCACGTCGGCGAAAAAGGCCCCGGCAAAGTGATATCTCTGTGCCAAGCAGTTGCGAGACTGCCTCTTTGCGTATGGCTCTAGCCTCTGCGGCCGACTCGGTGTCAGCCGCACGGGTTTGGAAGAAAAAAGGTGCCTTCCACAGCCCCAAAAGGTCGCAAAATCCAGCGCACAAACTTGAGCGAAGGAGCGCAAACGCGTTCAAGTCAAGCAACCCCTCCCTCCCTCGGTAGGAGAATTTGGCGGGTCTGGCCACGTTCGCAGGGATGGCACAGACTGTTTCAGGTTACTTTGGTGCCACTCTTCGTCTGATCAGTGACGGCTGACATCTGTGCTCCGTCCACACCTTTTCCCCCTCTGGTCCCTTTTTGTTCTCGTTCTGGGATCACCACACGACCCAAGGAACCCAGGCCCTGGCGCCCATCAACTTGCGTCAACGGACGCTCCCTCCCCCGTGAACCCCAGTGGGACACTGGTGAATTCTACGATACGCCACCCCAAAATGCACAATGCCGCCTATCCCCTTTTCGGAAGCGTTGGGGACCAGGCCACCGCCGCGCATAAGAAGCCATCCCAGCTCTTTCACGGCCCTTCCAGGCGGTTTGGGATACACCGAGGCGGCCGGTTCATCGGGACTCCCAGATCGTCTGGTCTCTCTGTGGCCGCGGCGGACACTTTTCGTCGCATAAAGGTTGACACTGGAGATGGCCTGCCTGCATGGACAAGAGTGCCACCCGCAACCACCCGCCATCCCAAAATTCCCAAAATGGCATCAGGACCCTTGAAGCGTCGACAAGTCTGGATATCGCAGATCTGCGTTCTCTTCGAGGAACTCCATCCACCTCTTTAGGAACGTGCTCCCTCTATTTGTGACGCAGCGGTTAGCAGAAAGAAGAAACTGGCCCGAGATTTCGGGGCGTTTTGTGCGGCTCAGCAGCGTCTCAGGAGAGGCATCTGTGCAGCACACCCGACCAGAGGGAATTGAAAGAAGCAAACACTCTCAAACGGACTCACCTCTTGACCGTCTCCGAGTCCCCGATCACCGTCAGCGAGCGTTTTGGTCGCGTCATTGCCACTAGACCGCATTAACATTCATGCGCTGGGTCTTGCCCGTGCCGGGATGTCCCCGGAACACAGCTTCGGCTTCTCCTGAGCTTACCGTTCAGCCGGCGCTTTTCGCCTAGGAACCCTACTTCTCCTTCGGAGTTGCTCCGGACAAGGCTGACTATGACAGCCTCCTTTTCGCGGCCCTGGAAGCCGTCTACACTGCCCAGCTCGATGCCCGGCAACTGCTCCTTCAGGGGCGCGAGGATAGCGAGCTTCGGTTCGTCCGATATTAGCCACACGCTGCGGTTCGCGGCCCGGATCATGCCTCCTGCGCCTCATTTTTACGGGTTCGGGCGGCCCAGGGATCAACCACTTACCTGAGCGTTGTATGGAGTTACGACGGCGATGTCCTCCGACTTGACGCCGGCATCGACCAGGCTCTGAGCGTGCTGCCGTACCAATGCGGCCTCCATCTCGTTGCTCTTGCTCTCGCCGTGAAGACTGAACTTGGCCTTCTTGTCGGCATCTTTGTCGTCGTCCTCGTTCTTCTCAGGGTAGTCGCCCCCTTGCGTGTCGATAAAGACGAGCGGCTCGTTTGTGTCTTCCGTATCCTCGACCTCGTACGGGAGGTCTTTGAGCAGACGCTCCTTAACTGCCTCTCCGGCAATAAGCTTTCCCTCGTAGAGCTCGTCCGAAGGGAACCGCATGATCTTCTCGTGCATGCGGTACTGCGTGGTGAGCATCCGCTTGATGGATGACCCATGGAGGGCGAGCAGCCTGTCGAACAAGGTGGTTTCCAGCGTCATGCCCTTGATCTTCTTCTCCCCGCCCTCGGCCGCCAGTGCCCTCTTAACCTTTGAGTTAAGGGACTTGATCGTCGGTGGCAGCTGCAGGTGATCGCCGGCGCACACGGCCTTCTTCGCGGACAGCAGGGGTACCCAGCACTGCGCCTCGAGGGCTTGACTGGCTTCATCGATGATGACGACGTCGAACTGCTGGTCCCGGAGCTGGTGGCCGCCGGCGCCGTGCAGGGTGGCCAGGACAACCTTGCTCTCGCGCACGAGGTTGCTGACGCAGCGGCGCTCGCGCTCGCGGAACTCCTTGCGGAGTTCCTTCAGGTCGGCGTAGATCTGGCGCCGCTCGCGGCCGTTTCGGGTCTTGCGGACGGACGCCTGCTTAGCGTCCATTTCGGCGCGGACGTCCTTGACGATGGCGCCGGCCTCGGACGTCTGAGTCAGCACGTCGAGGGAATGGGCGAGCACGCTCGGGAGTAGACGGGCCGGGTGGCCGAGGCGAAGGATGGGAATCTTGTGCGGTGCGAGGCGCTCGACGATGTTGTCGACGGAGATGTTGGATGGTCCGCAGACGAGGATGCGGAGGTCGAGCTTGATGAGCTGGAGGATCAGCTCAATGAGAGTGTGGGTTTTGCCAGTCTGAGATGTGTCAGTTGAAGCTCTCGCTTGGTTAGTGGAAGGAGACTGACACCCGGCGGCCCGTGGATGAGTGCCACTTCTCTCGACGCGAGAGCAAAGCGAATGGCGTCCTTTTGGGAGTCGTTGAGAGAGGGGTCGATCCATTGGATCTTAGAGAGCTCCGAGTCTAATGCCAGATCAGGGGGCACGGGAGACGGGCTCGAGAGACCGAAGAGGACGCGCATAAAGGCCGTGTACTCGGACGCTGTCATCTTTTCGAGCTTCTCCATGGTTTGGTTCATTCTGTGCTTGTTAGCTTCCGTTCATGATGCCATCTGTGGAGCATTGTGAACCATCTGGAGGCCACGATGGGACTTCATCCATCTGCAAGGCTCCCGCCGAAGACTCCCCATAATGCCTCGAACGTGAACTCACCTCCGGTACGTGACATCGTCAGCAACCTTGACGATCCAAACTCGCCCCGTAAACTCCCTCTCCTCGCCCTTGCCCTCATCGACAGCGACGCCCACGGTATCGTTCCGCACGCGCGTGACGACGCCCCTGGCGCCCTTGCTCTCGAGCTCGCGCACCTCGCGCTTCTTGGCGTTGCCAGCGGGCTGCTCGGCCACGAGGACGATGTCGCCGGGCCGGAGGCCGTGCTCCGGCAGCTCGCCGGAACTGGTGGAGGTGGCCGGGTCCGGGCCAAGCTCCAGCACCGTCCGGCCGCCGAGACCCGTCCGCCGGGCGCCGACGACGAGGTTGGGCAGCGCGAGGCCGGCGCGCTGCAGGGCCGAGGGGGAGTACAGTGACACGAGGGCTGAGGACTCGGTGACCTCTGCGGCCAGCTCGGCCGAGAGGAGGGAGAGCTGCGTGCTTGCGAAGGAGGGGACGGAGAGGGGTTCCGATTTGGGCGACATTTTTGTGTCTCTCCTCTCGTAAGTGTCCCGTCGTGTTTGCTTAGTTTCCTTTCTCACAGACGAGTTTGTGGGGACACTGTGTAAAAGACTTTTGTCCAGGTGGACTCTGTATTTGGCTTGAGGTGAGTTGGGTGTAAGTGAGGTTGGCGTGTTGTCGAGGAAAAGGTTGTGACTGTAAATGGTCCTGATGGGTAGGCCCACATGTGAGGTACAGCTTCGCTTTGACGTCATCTGATAGGCTGAGACGGCAAGGTGGGCGAGTTGGAGAAGGCGGTGGCATGCTCTTTTGCGCGCTCATTAACTTTGCATTCCTTGTGCAGATTTGATGTGGTATTATTATCATTCAATGCTCATCCATAGGTAAGTAAGTACGTGACGCCAGATATGAAACTATGGTACATATATGACTATGATGCAGACACCCAAGCAACCTTTCGATGCCATGACCTAATAAATGCAAACCAAATGTCCCCAAACCCACATGCACCCGAAAGCTGGTAGCAAGATGGGAATCCGTGTAAACAATGGGAGAAATGTAAACAAACTTTTAACGCTCCGAGCCCGTCGGGCCGACTACGATCACGACTACCAGGCTCACCGCCATGAGGGCAAATGCCACCATGGACACGATGATGATGGTGCCCCTGCTCGCGGGGAACTTGCCCTTCATGACCCATTGCTGGGCGCGGAAATAGCGCTGGTAGCCGAGAAAGAGGATGAGAATGCTTATGCCCAGGAAGGTCGCGCCCAGCGGCTTGCCGAGCTGGCGTAGCGTGCCGCTATTGGCGTCGGGGTTGGAGATGGACGAGTTAAGACGGAAGAGCTGCGTCACGGCGATGCCTATGGAAGCGAACGCGAGTGATGTGCGGAGCCAGGCGAGGAAGGTTCGCTCTGTTGAGGGACTTGGTTAGCCGGCATCTACGAGAGTGTCTAGTCGGCCAAGGTTCCGCATACCTAAAGCCAGGTGGTCTCGAGCTACGCTCCCCTTGTTCTCCAGCTCAATACTCTGGAAGGTGGACAGGAAAACGGTGTACCACGGCTCCTTCAGCTGGGCGGCCCTCGCCTGCTCCTCCCGTGCGGCCACCGAGTCATAGTCCTCCTCTTCCTCGGCCTGGGCCGGAAGGTGGTTCCACACGGAATGGGACTTGCGGGGCCGCATGCTCGCGAGCTCGGGGGCGGTGGCCGTCGCCGTGACGGCCGGGACGCTCATGCTCTGGTAATTGCGGTCCGGGCCGCGGGAGATGATGCCGATGGTCTCCTCGTGCGTGCCATCCTCCCGGGAGTAGTTGCGTGAATGCGGCGGCGGGCTGGCGGGTGCTGATCGCGTGGCCGAGAGTGTGCTTCCCATTGCTTCTGCACGGCCTCGGGCGTTCTGCTCGGCGCCGGCGTTGTCAGTTCAAGGATTGAGCGGACGGGGCCCGTGTTTGAGGACGGGAGGATAAGTCGGGGGCGGGGACGGGAAGGAGAGGAACCCCTAGCGGTTAAAAAGGTGAAGCTAGGGTCCCAATGGCGGCCAGAAGGGTCGGTGCCAAGCAGGGTGGTGGTGTAGAGCGCAAGAGGTCCCACAGTTTGCGGGTGGTCGGGTGAGATGGGATATGGGCAGATGGCAGATGCAGATGCAGAAGCAGAAGCGAGAGTGGTGAGTCGGACGTACCTCTAGGATCTCGTTGATGCGCTCGTTGGTGCTCTGCCTCCGGGACAGCGAGCGCGGCGAAGTTGTGGAACGCTCGTCGTAGGAGACGCGCCTACTTAACGCTCGCGGGGGCGGTGGCGTGGTGGTGGACGACGGGGATTGCGCTTGCTGTGGATCGGACGGAGGAGGAGCAGGCGGCGGCGCCGACAGGGCCGAGGGTGGTGGTGCATCATCGCGGGCGGGCGCCATCACGACCGAGACAAGAGCGACTGGCGCTTGTCCCAGTCGAGAGCACGGGCAGAACCAGTCCCAGGCTGATGGCTGATGATAGTGGCACACGCGAGCGCAGGGGTCGTGTGACGTGATCAAGAAGGGAAAGGGAAAGTGCGTCTTTAAGAGGAAGAAGACGGCTAAGGTTTCTTGGAAATTTTTGGGGTCTTGGTCCTAGGCTGGAGCTTCCACAAAGTTTGCGGGCAATGGATCGGGAGAAGGCGCGGTGTTGGTGGTGGTGGTGGTGGTGGTGGTGGAGAACGATCGCAGTTACCTAGGTACAGTGCCTACTAGTACTATGCAGGCGGCTAATTGCGGTGCGGTAGGGGCCTTTAATCATGCAATGCCGCTGCGAGTGCCTGCGGCTGTCGGCCGGGGAGAGCACTGGCGGTATCTTCGGCGGCAGTAAAATTGGAAATGACGGGGAGGAAACTTTGGGGAAGCTGGCAAGAGCTCTTTCAGCTGCGTCGGCAGCAAACAAGTAGGAATGAGACAGACTTCCTTCACGTGGGTTGTATGGAACGGGACCCCATGACATAGCTCCGACCCTCCTGCAGCTTGATCTGGAGTAAGCGCTTTACAGTGTTTTGGTTGGTCGCTGACCATCAAGATCTCCCTCCCTCCCTTGGGGCAGATGCTCTGCCGTACCCCGCCACAGACGGGGACCTCCAATCGGATTGCCCACTACGAGTCACGGTCGTCACTCTTCAACCTCCTCCCGCCCATCGTGTGCCAGCTGAGGACCCTGAACTCGAACCCCGGATTTCCTTGCAGATGACAGCAGCATGTTATTTCTTAAAGGCTTGGGCCGCATTGACTCAATGTCTGTCCGTCGACGGCGAATCCCTCCATCCTCTTGGAGCGACTCGACACGAACCAAGGCAAAGCCATCTGCTGTGGACGGGGTGTCACTCGTCTGTTGTATGACCGACTACGAGTTTACCGCCATACCTCTTTTATTGGCACACTGCAACTGTGACATCGCAGCCAGCCCGCAGTCTCACCCGGTCGATCCGGTGCAACTTTCGCGTAACACTGGTGTACTGCAAGTAAGACGCAGCCTTCGTCTTCGACATCACTGATATACCTACATACCAGGAAGATGCTGTCTGGGCTCCCAGAACCTTCGGGTAGCTCTAGGTTCACTAAACATCAAGACGTCGCTATTTAGACCCTATCTTTCTAATGTTATTTCAACGTCAAAAAGACCAGTGATCTTACTCACCAGCCCCAACATCCCACGAGTCTACTTCACCTACCATGCAATCGCCGAGACACCCCTCTAGCATCATGGGAAGTTGAAGTGCGTTCGCCGTAGAATCCTGGTGAGTCATGCTAGCTTGGTCCGGATTGTCGATCCAGAGCCCGAAGCCCGGCTCCGGCACCGTGCACTACGCTCGACAACCGCACGTTCCGTTCCCGATATCCTCGGCCGGCTCCGACACGCCTGGCCGAGGTTGTTGTCAAGTTAAAGTGAAACCAAATTGAAGCCTGTAAACCGAGCCTCACATTCTGATAGTTGACTTGAAAATGGGCAAGGCAAACGTTTCTGATCAAATTGGTTTTGCGGTTCTTGCTCCAGCTCACAACCAGACAGATAACTGACTGGCCCCGTCATTGAAAACCATCGAGCCAAACACATGCCATAGCCATGATCATTTACCATTGTCATTTCGAATCTTGAGATAATAAAGGGCGGTTATTCGGGAGTGTATTGGAGTGGAGGCGAAGGGACTGTTGGTAATGAGGCCGCGAGTGAGAGGCTGTAGTAGCGCAGCACTAGTATCAACTATACCGCTGAGATTGATACGACATGAGACAATTGGAGGCCATATATTCGAACGGATTAAACAGTCTCGTACCTTGGAACATTTCAGAGAATCCACCTAGATTTGGCAACATAAGTCGATTGCCGTTATCTTTGGCGCGGCAAGGGTCGCTTCTCAGCCAGCTACAGAACATTGTCCGGCAGGCAGATATGTATAAGGCCAGCGCTGCTTCGACTATTCAGCGGTCAGATCTATTTGGGAACAAGACACCGCAATTCCACATTCGCCAGACTTGAATACAGGTGTCTATTCTAGCCAATAAAATTCTGGGCACGCTGGCTGCAGCTGTGCCCCCGACGAGCCTGAAAAGTCACGGCGCTTATCGATGCTCATTGGCAGCCTGAGCCACGTCCAGTCTTTCCCCTCTTGGACTCTCACTCATTCAGTCACCACAAAGGTCAAACTTACAACAGTCCACCGTCTCGTTCGCGAAGTTGGGCTCAGCACTCGCCCTGCTTTCCCTTCAGAATGACCAACCCGCTGCCAAACCGACATCACACCCATCATGTCTGACCCTTCGGACTACACAATCGGATGGATATGCGCAATTCACACAGAATACGTCGCTGCTCAAGTCTTTCTCGACGAAAAGCACCAGAAACCTAAAGTTCTTTCCGCGCAAGACGGAAATGCATACACTCTCGGCCGGATGGGCAAACACAACGTTGTTATCGCTGTGCTGCCCGATGGAGAGTACGGCTTGTCGTCAGCAGCCGTTGTCGCGCGAGACATGCTACACTCCTTTCCCAATATCCGTCTTGGTCTCATGGTTGGCATTGGCGGTGGTGCCCCTACACGCGACCCTGAGCGCGACATTCGCCTAGGGGACGTCGTAGTCAGTTCCTCCCATGACGAACATGGAGGTATTCTCAATTACGATTTTGGAAAGATGGTGCAGGGCCGGTATTTTCAAATGACAGGCTTCCTCAACCGACCTCCGTGGGCTCTTAGAACAGCCGTCAGCCAACTCAAAGCCGATTTTGAGGAGGATGGCTTTCAACTCGGCGACGTCGTCAATACTGTCTTGGCCGGAAAGCTGAACCTCCGGCAAAAGTACAGTCGGCCACCTCCCGACACAGACAAGCTCTTCCTCAGTCATGTGGTCTATGACGCTGACAGTCCTATTGAAGCCCCTGGCCCGGAACTCCTGGTGCCTCGGCTACGGCGGAATGAAAATAACAACCCAGAAGTCTTCTATGGGCTGATCGCTTCGGCGAACAAGCTCATGAAAGACGCAACGATCCGGGATCGGCTTTCCAACCAAGGTGTCCTTTGCTTTGAGATGGAAGCTGCAGGGCTTATGAACCACTTCCCGTGCCTGCTTATTAGGGGGATTTGCGATTACTCTGATTCTCATAAAAACAAGCTTTGGCAGGGATATGCAGCAATGGTGGCATCTGCCTATGCAAAGGCCTTAATTAGCCGTGTTCACCAAACGAAACTTGAGAAGGAAAGGGCCATCACGGAGATCATGGCTCATAGTAAGTCATATCAGTCTATATGAGTCATTTGTCGGTACATAGATGTAGCTTAACACATTGTTCAGTGCAAGAGATCAAAACGGACGTCTCTGAGATAAAGCAACGCATCAATGCCAAAGCTCTTGACAAATTACCCGTGGACAATGGTGCCGAATACGATACTTACAACGACCAGCACGAACCACGATGCCACCCAGAGACTCGAGTTGACCTTCTTCAAGAAATCCAACTATGGGCAGAAGTATCCGACGATCGGGAGAGGATGTATTGGCTTAGCGGCATGGCTGGCACTGGGAAGTCGACCATCGCCCGTACAGTCGCCAAAAAATTTGACGAAATCGACTTACTTGGCGCCTCCTTTTTCTTCAAGAGGGTTGAAGTCAACAGAGCAAATGCTTCCTTATTGTTCAGCACAATTGCACGCCAACTAGTGAAGAAGCGCCCTAAACTACTATCTCACGTCATCGACGTGCTGGAGCAAGAGGACAACATTTCATCCAAGAACATCGCAGAGCAGTTTCACAAGCTCATCTTCGAGCCGCTCACGAAGATCAGAACACATCCCTTGGTAATTATCCCGGATGCCCTAGACGAATGCTCAATTGAGAAGGACGTCGAATTCATTGTCTCTTCGTTCTCAACACTCGTCAAGTCGAAGGGGGTCAACCTCAAGGTCTCCCTGACGAGCCGGCCAGAGCTTGCTATTCATTACGCTTTTGATCGAATAAGTGGGTGTTATGAAGAGATCAAGCTGCACCAAGTCGATCGAGATGTCATCTCCAATGATCTCAGGATCTTCCTCAGAGACGAACTGGCAGAGATCAGGGGTAAATGGAATGACCGAGAGCGCTCCTCTGAGCGGCTTGGCCCTGATTGGCCCGGAGAAGATGGACTCGAGGTTCTGGTCCAGACCGCAACGCCACTCTTCATCTTTGCTGCGACTATGTGCCGCTTCATTCGAGATCGCTATTTCGGCAGTCCCGAAGAACAGCTTGCAATCCTCGTCCAAACTGCACATACAAACAATAACGGTATCCACGACAAGCTTGCCGCGACATACCTCCCAGTATTGAGATAGTTTGAGACCGACAGATCAGGATTGGAACGAGAACGGTTACTAAAAAAGTTCCACCAAATTATCGGTACCGTCATTCTTCTCGAGCAACCACTCTCAGCCGAGTCCATTGCCAATTTGATTGGCATCACAAACGAAGAAGTCGGTCGTCTTTTGAGCTTTTTAGGGTCGGTTATCGACATTTCCGAAAGCCCAGACTTGCCTATCAGGCTTTTCCACCTATCGTTTCGCGACTTCCTTCTCAGCCCAGCAGCTGGGAACTTTCAAATCCGTTTCAGTCAAGTACATCATCAGATTGGACTTAGTTGTCTTGATTTACTTTCAACTCGGCAGCCATTACGATAAAATATCTGTGGCTTGAGGCCAGGAGATAGTCGTTCAATTATGACTGAAGAGATCATACATGAGCGGCTTTCTCCTCATATACAATACGCATGCATCTACTTTGTTCATCATTTTGAACAAGCTGGGATAGGCCTTCAAGATAATGATGCTGTTCATTTATTTATTCAAGCCCACCTCCTTTATTGGCTAGAGGTGTTGAGTATATTGGGCAAGGCTGGCGCAGCCCTCAAGATGCCAGATATACTAATGGGCTTAATAGTTCCAGTAGGTGTCAGGACCTCAAGCAACAGGCTTCTTGCACAAGCCGTAGCTAACCCACGTGAACCAGATACCTGATCAGCGAGAACTTTTCAATCTGCTGGAAAACCCAAACCCATTTATTTCAAATTTCATTTCGATCTTCGTTGAATATCCTCTTCAACTGTATTGGTCAGCACTTGTTTTTTGCTCCGACGAAAGCCTGGTGCGGAAAACGTTCGCCAACTGCATCCCAAGGTGTATCACTTTCCAAACACCACACAGACCACACTGGTCCCCCTTGATCCAGACGATTCTGCCTGGATTATCAGAAGTAAGACACATGGTGTCTATAATACACTGTGTTGCTATCTCTCCAGATTCAAGCACTATAGCATGCGGGTACAACCAAGGAAATACCCGAGCGATCCAGTTGTGGTCCATGTCCACTGGAGAGACAAAGCTCCGAATAGCTATGAGGGACGGGGAAAGATTCGAGAAATGCAAGGGTTCGCTAGCATTTTGCTGGGACTCGAAGCGTGTTATCTCAGTGGCTGCTGACAATTTTTGGATTCACAACACGGACACGGGCGCCCTCGAACACACTATCCCTATGTTGGCTGCCGGCGCGATCTACATCGACGCATCGAGGCATTCCGACTTGTTCGTTTCGGCTCACGGTAACCGTACCGTAACATTATGGCAACCATCTACTAGCGAGAAGATCCGATCCCTGATACCCAGCGATGGGATCAGAAATGACAGTAGTCCCCTCATGGGATATGTTGGTTCCTCAAAGGACTCCCAACGCGTGGCGGCACGCTGGTCTTGGTACAACGACATCTACATCTGGGACGTGGTCACAGGCCAGTGCATACATAAAATTTCGACTACAGGACACGTGGTATTCTCAGGTTCTTCTTTCGTTTCATCTACGAGAGACATACGAGGCGTAATTCAAATCCTAGACATCTGTACCGGCCGTTGTCTGGGTGCTTTCGACAAGAATCTGCACACGTTTGATAGAAACGACAATATCTACGTCGCTTCAGGCCATCTCCCACGACGCCAAATTCTTAGCATTCAGGATTCGCTATCAAGAAGCCTATTATCCAGGGTATATTTGTATCTGGAACCTGGCTACTGGTCAACATTATCGAACTCCAAACATCCCATACGTCAGCTCAGAATCATCTGACCCCGGACCATCCCTGATATTCTCGCCAGATGGGAAATACCTAATCCATGCAGACGATCGATACATTAGAATATGGTCGATGTCTTTGATGGATCAGTCGGGAACCGGCAACATAGCAGAATCTAGGTCATGTCCTGGGGCGACCAATGCTACAGGCTGCTACATACGTTCAGGGGCGCATGAGCAGCTTTTGGTGTCGGTTCACACAGATCGAAAGATCAATTTATGGTCAGTAAGAAACGGCCAGCTGATTTGAAGCCTCAGGGGTCTCAGTCCACGTTCCAAAATCGCAATATCTCCCGACATAAAATGGTTGTACTCTTCAGACTTCTCTGGAAAGAGTCTAATATGGGATATTTCTCAGCATTCCGAGCGCGAGCCTTCCGTTCTTGAGGAAAAGTCTGACCTACGAGGTGATCAAGTGTCATATCAAGCAATATTTTCAGCTGATTCTAGGTTCATTGTAACCTCCTCAGCTTCGAGTTCGCAACATGGCGGTTTAAGTCTCTGGGAAGTCAGTACAAGAAAGAGACTCCAGCATGACCCTGATGGGGCGACTCCCATTGTCCTATTTCCTAATGGGAAAAGATTAATGTACCCTGCGAGAATGAGCTCACGCCTGCACCGGGTCAGAATTCTATCAACGGAAACGAACCTGTTCTTCGAGTTCTGTGAATCGACATCGAGGGCAAAGTTCAATTTCTAGCCATCTCGCCATATTCAACCTGGATAGCCGTGGCTATGAGAAAAATTTCAATCCTCGAACTATTGACTGATGGGCCCCCGAAGAGCCAACTGTCATTATGGCTAGCTAATACCGGCAACTGTCTTCTCAACTCCAGAGATCTCACTTTCATTACAGCTATGGAGTTTTCTTCCGACTCATCAAACATTTCACGACGCATTACGATGGCGATATCCGTATCTGGTCAATGTCTGCAGGTCGGTGCATATACAGAATTCAAAATTATCGCAGCATACCCTCCCTATCATTTGCTGCAGATGATTCGTCTTCAACAACAGAGGATGGGGGGCTCTTGATTTCCTATCCAACAGAGCCACCAGCTTCTCCACGTTTAAGAATGGGGAAAACATCATATCGTTGCCTGAGGATGCTGGCGTTCACAAAAAAGCAGATGAACGCATGGTTACAAGTAATTCCATCCTTGCGTGGGTTGATGACTTGGCTAGACTATGGTTCGTGGGGTTTTCTCCGGACGGAACACCTTTCGATTCTGTTTGAAAGGCACATTTATTTAGTCTTCTGCCCAGGAAATGACTAATGCTTTTAGAAGGCCTTGATGCTCCGTCCGTACATAAAGGTAGTTTATCTACCGTCAATCATTCTCTTATATGCACATGTATACTATCTACGTCTTTGCGTGTAAGAGGTGTTGCTCAGCTACCTGAGAGCCGGCTCAGGGTCCGTCCACTCAATTTACCGATGTTCCAGAGAGCCACCTTGGAAGCAGGTCAAGTTTGATGAGCCGAAATTGGGTTGCTACACGTCATGAAATTAACCTCGGGGATGTCCTGATGACGAAAAAGCCTATAACAGGGTTTCAGAGTAAGGTCAGCAGCCGGCATCTTCGACGGCTCGGTGCTGTGGGCAAAGACTCTTATCATGGCGACAACGCGACAATCTTCCCCCTACTCTGTGGTTGACGTAGTAGCTTACACGTGTCCCGGTTTTCTTTTGCACCTGTGTTGTTTGAAACTCCGTTAATAAACTTTTATAGTATGCTTAGGGGGAATAATTTGAGGCTGTACGTCGGACAGGGAACAATGGCTGAGAACAACAGAGATCTCAACATCCCAAACCTCAGCCATCGTGCGACGAGGGAGAGAATGCGCGCAGTAACGAGATGAAAGGTCTATTTGTGCCTCTTCATATGGCTCTGGTTCGAGTTGTGACGCTGGGAATGTCTCGGCAGGTGTGTAGAGCTTCTCAAGAAGGCCAAGGAACCTTATCCTTTAGCTATCTCTTGAAGCCCATCAGCCTGTCGAAGGTAGGGTAAGCGTCATGAGTATAATGGACTATCCAATGATTCGGTCCTTAAAATCACAGAGGTTTAAGGAGACAGGGGAGACCATCAAGGAGAACCGCAATTCATAATGAAAGGGACGTGGTCGACCCTAACCACAGGGTGGTTGCCATTACGGTTATTCATTTGACGGAAGTGTCGGGTGTGCAGTTTAACCTTACGCTACTTATCAGTTGGATTCGGTAATTTTCTCATCTGGTTGGGATAGGGAAACTCGGTCAATGTAATCTCTCAGGGAGTACTCTAGGTGGACGTCAGAGATGGACAATTCCCGGCTCATATGCGACAGCTATTGAGCCCTCGCCATCCTCCGAACCATGAAGGAAAAATCTCGAAGGGGTAGTATTATATAGCCTAGGCTAGGTCTAGAAATAGGTGTGAACTGTGAGGAAGGGATCGGGTAGGTGACTCGCATTCATCACCGATTTTCTTGTGACAAACAGTATCTGCGCCTCCCGCGATGCGGGATCCAATTTCGTTGGCGACATGGACGCCTTGGCCGGATCAAGGACGGCCGAGACAGTCATCCAGTTGATCGAAGACGCCCAAGATGTGATATTCAGGGAGAGTCATAAGAGGCCGCAAAGTCTTTTCTGCAGGCTATATAAAGTAGGCGATCCTCTCCATACTCTCTCCTTGTCCTCAAGAGCATCGTCATCCAAATCATTTGTCTTCAAGATCATTCGTCTTCTGCGTTGATGCGGCTCTTGTATCTGTTCCTCAAAGGGTGCAATGAAGGGGAAAGATGGGAAGGTATCCGGAATCGGCGTAACGCCTGTCCCGCCCTGCCATCCAAGTATCCCGTGGAGTATACTCGCCATAATACACCGGGAGAGGAAGAAGAAACACGGACGCCAGTCACAATCGCTGCCGTGTCGTCATGATCAAGGCCAGATCTGGTGAGCGGAAGCAATACCGCCTTCTGGGTCTCATGCCAACCGATCGGTACCAACTAATCTGCTCACCTTCCTGATACCGAAGTCAGAAAGCATGCCATTGCTCGGCCGGCTTGTCATGTCGGAAGATCGTGTCAGAATCATTAATAGCCGGTACTGCCCCGAGACTCTTGATTTGGTATAAATGTGCCCAGCAGTGGCATGACTTGGCTTTCCACCAAGGCTCCAATTGGTGGGATCGCATGAGGTCGGCCGAAGATACTGAGGTCGGAAGTGAAATCGTTGCCGCAAACCGAAATGGGTGACAGTATGAAGCTGTCAAATGTCACTCATGCAACGCTTCCGTACTCAGCGGGTTTTCGCTACCCCTCCGCCCTGGTGGTATTGTTCCACTCTCGTGTTCCTGTAGTATACACCGCCGAATACCTCAGGGGAGAAGACGACGACGACTTGACGCCCTCCCTCATCTTCAGCGCCAGCGTCGGAAGGGGTGCTAAGGTCGTGTTCGGCCCTGTCTTGCCCATCCCCGGGCTGTCGACATTCATAAGCAGATATCGATCAACTATTTGGAGAGACTGCAGTTCCCAACTAGACAAACAGGCCAACAAAGCCTGGTAATATAGAAAACTGAACAAAAAGCAGAAACTGGACGCTCAGATGAAAAGCCCGCTAGTCCAACACGCAAGCCATCTTGCCTTGTCTGTATTTAGCCCACCTCTCTTCGCCAAGCGAGTCTCTTCCGGTAGATCCTCTGCCTCGTGTTGATTCGGTATATCCTATGCACTCAACTTCGAACATGGCCAGAATGTCTTGAATCCGATTAATGCAAACAAGCATCCTCTTGACCACGTCGTCTCGGGCCGGGGGAGGATTTCGTCCGCCTACGCCTTATTGTTGGTATCCCCAGAGTATACTCCTGCGAATACGAAAACTTCAAGGGAGGAGAAGACGACAGCGATGGCCGGGAGCGGAGGAAGCCTTCAGTTTCCTCCTTTTAGAAGCCTTCAATCTACAGAATAGCAATGACGGTAGTCACGAACAGATCCCACTACATGCTACGGCTCTTGTATGGATGATACTGGCACCTCATAGCGTTGGTTTCGTGCAAAGTCACCGATGGCTTGGCTCGCTTTTGTATTCAAAGCTCTTCACATCCCACGAGGCAGCATACTCATCATCAACCTCACACATGGGGGCCATCTCATTCACGTTCTGATACTTGCATTCCAGGACCTCTACTTGAACAGCCCGACGGCGAGAACCTCCTCCCCGTCACCGCCCCATATCGACCTGGCATACACGCACGCCGTTGTCCTGTCCCCGGCTCCTCCGCCCGCTGGGCCCGACCAGCTCGTCCTCGAGCGGTTCACATACATCAAGTACGGGAAATACTTGTCGCTGCCGACAGCCTCGATGTACGCACGCCGCATCCACTCCTCCGCCTCCTCAAACGACGCCGGCGACCTCGTCTTCTCGTGCGTGACAGCAAGCCAGGAGATAGTCGCGTGCACGACCACACCAGCAACCACGACATGGCAAACACGTCGATAAAACGGCACCTGCTCTGACGGCCGCAGGTTAAACGTCCGGTACTCCGCAGATGAGTCGGGCAATCGCGAGAGACCGAGGTGGGCATGCCACTCCACGCCCGCCTGGCGGGGCAACTCCTCGACTTCGACGGCGAAGAAGGGCGGCACGGGCTTATCCTCCGCGCTCTTGAGGACTGACCAATCCGGAAGCTTCCGCTCCGCGGCTGCGTCCTCACCGCCGAGGGACATGTATTGCGGGTTGAACTTGCGGTCCCACAAGTCCGGACCGGTCTCGTCATCGTCATCTTCGTCGTCGCCCGGGGCATGGGCTCTTCGCCATGAGGCGGCGGCGAGACGGGCCTGGCGCCGCATGGCCGCCTGTTCGGGCGTGCGCGGGAAGTACGCCGCCACGATGGTCCACAGCTGCACACGCATCTCGGCGGCGATGCGCCAGAGGTGCTGGAGGGAGAGGACGATCTGCATCTCCAGATTGCCCGTCGTCTCCGTGGGGAGGATCATGCTCGCCGGCACGAGAGGTATCTGACCAGCAATGGTCACCGTTCTGATTCCAGCCGGCGCGGCCTCCCTGCTCAGGGGCACGTCAATGGCTTGGCTGTAGGGGCCAATATTGGCTGGCGCCCAGTAGGAACGCGACTGCACGTGTAGTCCGTTGCGCTCGCGTTGCTGGAGCTCCGGTTTCACCGTCAAGTGTATGTTAATTGACTTGTCTTGGGGGAGGTCGCCGCACGAGATTGTGACTCGCGAGGGCGGGTTGGGGTGCTGGAACAGTCTGCCATAGATCTTGTTAATCGCGGGGAAGTCTGCCATGCGTCTTAGGACGATGACTGTATTGGTAATAGCTGTTGTAGGCAACGGCGGGGTGTGGCCGGCGAGCAGATTTTGGATTTGCCGAACCACGTCTTCCGTTTCTTCCTCGACGGAGAGCTGCTTGCCCGATTCCTGAGCCTCAACGGTCCAGTAAATATCACCCGAAGTGGTCACAGATGCTGAGATCTTGCCATCAGCTTCAGCAAAGTCGCGCACAGATAGCTCTTCCTCCAACGGTGCATCTTCAGTCAGAGAATCCAGCAAAGTCTGGAACTTGTGATCCAAGACGTCTGGCACTCGCGCCGGGGAGATGCTTTCTCCCGCCCCCGTCTCAGGGGTTGGCTTCTCTCGGACACTCGCCCCCTGAAAGCTTAACCACGACGTCCCGCCGCCCTCTCTAACGGTCCGTCTCGCGGCCTCCGGCACCTCGACGGCCTTGCGGAACAGACCGGGCGGCCCGTCGAGCACTATGGTCTCGAACTCGCCGCCCTCGCCGAGCACGGAGCCCTCGGCGGCGCCAAACCGCCTCAGCGCGCGCTTCACGCGGGCCGCGCCTGTCAAGCTACTCACCCTCCCCCACAGGAGTTCCTCGTCGAGACCCGCGCTGGCGACCTTGATGATCCTCGCGTCGAGCCCGGCAGCCGCCATATCGTGCAGCAGCTGCGCGTCCTCGGCGGGCTGCCCCGGGACGGGCGGCGGCAGCACGGGGTACTTCCACAGGTAGGCTAGCGGCGCGAGGCCCAGGCGCAGCGCGACCGATTCCACGCGCGTCCGCTGGTAGGTGGACAGGATCGCCCCCGCGCACAGCGCGTTGGCCTCCGGGTGGTTCGCCATGACGGTGCGGAGGAGGGGCACCATGCTCTCCGTCTCGTCCGCCTCGCCCTCTGAGCTCGCCGTAGCATCGCCACCACGAGAAGGCGACACGGCGTGCGAATCGTAGTCTCTGCCCTCGTACCTGGCGCCGCCATATATGGGCTGGCGGTACAGCGGCAGGCCCGTGGCGTCCGCGTATAGGGGGATGACCTGGTGTCCGACAGTCTGGTACATGAAACTGTTCAGGTCGGCGTCGTCAGACGCCCCCTTCTCAGCCTCTTCCCCCTTTCCCTCCGACTGGTGCTGCTGAGGCTGCGGGTTCTCGGCATCCTTCACGTGATCAGCGCGAGGCTTGAAGATGAGGGTATCATGGGCCGAGCGCGTGGCGTCCTCGCCGGCGCTGACGGGCGCGGCGGGAAACAGGTTAGCGAGGGCGACGAGCCTGTGCCCGTTCCTCTGGCAGTGCAGGGCGGAGAAGAAGCTGTCCTTGCCGCCGGAGACCAGGGCGATGACATTCAGCTGTTCGGATGACATGGCGGTAGCTCGGATGGCAGGCCAGGCAGGGCCTCGGACGGCAGCCACGGAAGGGGACTCAGTGCGATTGGACTGACTTGAGCAACTCGGACTCGAGTCTGGCCGGGGCTCTGGCGCAGGCCGTGCTGTGCGGACCGCTGGTCTGCGTCCTGAGGCTGGCGTCTTTGAGGCTTGCGACTTGATGAGGGTCAATGGTCAGTTGACGGGCTGTCTCAAGCGGGCCACCTTCACGGAAGGGCAGCGGGATGGGGAACAGACTGGTTCGTCCTGGACTCAAGGGACCCTTGAATGACTCGGAGCTCCGTTGTCGGGGTCCTCAAACCGTGGTGAGGCCGGGGGGCTTGGGAGGAGTCGTTGAGGAACGCGAGGAGCGCGAGATGGTACGAGGCCAGAGGGAATTTGCAGTGCAGCCGGCGCCCGGCGAGGGCAGCGACGGAAAAAAAAAAAAAAATTTGCTCCGCTCGGACAATTTACACAGATGGGGCCAGAGTGAGTTGATGAGTCGGTACTTTGCACGCTGAGAGCAGCAGGCTGGCAGCAGTGTGCGAGGCGCGTCTCCGCTGAATGAACCAGTGAACAAGTCCCGCCGCCCCAGGTATCTAGGTACCCAAGGTACCTTCTGGCCTTCCATCTTCCATTGCAGGGGGCCAGCTGCCTTCCTCGCAGAGTTCCATTGAAATGCCAAGTCTCCGTAACGGCATTGGGGATGCAATGGAAGGTATGGATCCTGTTTTCGAAGCCGCCCTTCATCGAGATTCCGACTGGCCTCTCTACCGGGGCGCATTTCTCTTCTCGCCCGGGTGGGAACCTCAGGCCCGGCCCCCGGGGTGTCGTCCAGGCCTGTAGGTACCTTCCATACCACTGTGGAAGGGTACTTGCCGGCCTAAGGTTGAGAGGTGGGTGAGGTGCTAGGTAGATATGCCGCGTCCACCGGAGATCTCTCGTCGCCGGGGCCCTTTGGGCGGCCTGGGGGGGGGGGGGTGGACCTGAAGCCCCAGGGCACTTGGAAGGGCCAATTTCACCCGGCTCGCGTCGCAGGCCTGTCAAGCTCCAGAACTGGGGGACTCGGGACCGCTGGCCAGCCGGGCAGACCACCTGGGCAGTGTGGGTTAAAGTAAGGCATCTCTGTGGTGTAGGTACCTCGGTGGGCGAGGTACATCAGTGCCCTGAGATTGGCGGACCTCTCGGACGCTGGCTCTCTTTCGGGGCCCTTTTGAGCCTAAGGCTGCGGGCGGCGGGCGGGCGACGGGCCTGTAGATTAGCGGGCCGCGCCAAAATTGCGCTGGAGTTTCGCTGGAGTTCGCTTCATGCTTCATGGGCTGATACCGGACGCGCCCTCTCTTCCATGTTTTTGCGGTGTAAGGTGTCTCTGCCCCGGGGGCCTCGACTCTCTCTCTGTGGGAAAGCTTTGGCGAAGTCGGAAACTTGGGACACACGACACACTCGCACACTCGCTTCATGGGAGAAAATAACCTGGAACCGGGCGCTGACGCCGGGACCGTTCGACTTGGGGGCCCCGGAAGGGGTCCCTTCGCCCACTCGAACAAACCTCAAACATAAGGCATGGGGCCGGGATATCATTATCCATCATCCAATCCAGTATGGGGACACGACGACGACGACAGCAAACATCAACAGCCCAGTCCAGCCTGGTAGCCCCAGGATACCACGTAGCCTGCCACTCACTCACTCCACTGATGGGAAATGGTGAGAAGCCATCATGAGAAAGTCCAGCCCAGCAAACAAGCCCGCCGAACTCGGTCCAGACACAGCGACTGGACCGGGACCCCGTCCGCCTTCCCCCCAAGCGCGTCCCCATCATCTCTCCTCTAACCTCTGAGTCAAACCCGTCGTGAGAAGGTCCGAGACACACACACACACGAACGCACCGCGCTCAGCGCCAGCCCAGCCCAGCCCAACCCGTCCCATCATCTCAAATCAACCCACCATTCACCCACATTCATAGACATGCTTTTCCAATGAGAAGCTTCACTTCGAGAAAAGCACGGTTGACACTTTTGGGGGACGCCGCTCTTTCGCCCCCCATCGCGGGCGCACATCAGACACTCACTCACTGGCAGGGCGGAATGGTTGGTTGGTTGGCTTGGCTCGGCCCCATGTTCAAGGGTTGCGTGTGGTGCTTTTGCTTTGCTTGCTTGCAGCTTGCTTGCGTACGCACTACCGCTGCTCACTCATCTCAATCTTCATCATCTCATTTGATGAGGTGCAGCAGCACACACCGCGAAAAGCACAGAGCAAGAGGAAAGAGATGACAGACGCGGGAGCTTGGACCATGATTTGCGATTCGCAGCACGAGCGGTGTAGGGGGAGCTGGACGCTGGACACTCTTGGAGAGAGCAAGCAACAACTCACACACCCGACCACAGGCCCAGCCCAGCCTCTTTCTCTCTGTTCCCTCTTCTTAGTTCCTTTTTTAATTTGTCGTTTCATCGGGGCTTCATTTGCGAAGTCGCGGTCTGAAGCCTGGCTCAGATGCATCACGAGCCAATAGTTCGCAAACCCCCAGGCCTCTTCTTCTTTGGCGAGGAAAAAACGGGCTGGGTATCTGCTCCGTCCGAGCCAAGATTCTCACCACACACACACCTACACACACAAAGTGGAAGAAAGAGGCACGGATATGGAGCACGCTGGCCGCAAAAGATGGCCGGACGGTACGGAACAACGGTTGGTACCTTGCATCGCGGACCAGAGACCATGTATAACTGCTACATGGCCCTCAGACGGCACCTTATTAAGTCGTTATTATTGACTGACTTGTAAACCTCGCCATGCAGAACGACTGACACACACACGAACCAGTGGGCGGGCGGGTTTTATTATCTGCAATACTTCCACTCTGTCTACCATTGCATCGCCTGTGCTTTACGACTAACTGACCAATCCCCCACCTCGTTATTACCGTAGCATCTCGTATTGGCAATCAACACGCGGTACATTGACACGGCAGACTCAGAAAAAAATTATAATCTGCCGCTGACTGAGTGCTTATTGTAATTGACTGACTCTCTCTGCCGTCGGAATCCTTCCCATGCCAAGGACGCATTCGAACAAAAATAAATCCAAAGTTATTTTATCTTGCTCTACCCTTGGTCGATCCGATCGAGGTTGCATGATCGCGCCCGTCAGCAAGTACACAGACAGAGGGAAACGGCAAGCTGCGACATCAACACCATACGTGTACCACATGTGTCGTCGTGCGAGTGGGTACCTCTATTCGCGTCAAAGTAGAAACGTCCCCTTCCAAGAAATAATTGTGGTGACGGTACGGGCATGCCGAACCGTTGGAATTTTTCTGGAGACTGCGTACCTTGCTGCTGCTGCTGCCCCCAAGCCCAAGGCTCGCTGTCTCGAAGTGGGTTGGGTTGGGCGAAGCGAGTCCCCTTGTCCGGCACCGAATAATACCGTTACAGCCGGACCTCAGTCCGCGGGCATGGGTATGGAGGGGCTCTCTTTTTCTCAGAAGGGAGCGACGCGAGGTCTAGAGACACGAACCTGAGGGGACACCTGAAAGAGAGACACAAAAGTCGGAAGAGAACCACCAAGGCGGCCAGCCAGTCGTCGGATCGCGAGTGACTCACGTCGCTACGTTCCTCCCGCGAGACCCGGTCCCAAACGTCACTTGCCGGCGCCGTTGGACGGCACGGGGCATGTGTCGGCTAAGGCAGTCAAGCCATGATCCGAAGAAGAAACTAGCCCCATTAGAAAAAAGAAACAATAGGAACAAAAACATCCGATACGGGAACCAAAAAACCCCATGACGAAATCTGTGTTCCGGAGCCTATTGTCTTAAACAACAGCCCTCGTGTCTTACACCGCCTCAGAGAAAAAAATCCGTCAAGATCCAGGCCATCGACCGATGAGTTAGAACATTGACCGCCGAGTCATGGAAGGGAAGCAGTAGAGCGAGGCACATCACATCACATCACATCGTCAGCAGACTAGGGAAAATCATCATTTGGCAGCGTAAAAAGGTTCTCTCTTTTTTTTGTTCAGAAAAAATGTGTTTCTGTGTACATTTACAAAAGCGTCTCTGATTCTGCGGCGAAAAGAATAGCATCTTGATCCTGTCTGTCCATGTCGAAAGTCCTCCGATGATCGTGACCTGCACTCACACCCTCTTTTCGCAACACATTGTTTTTGATCCGTGACCAAGAAGCAAGAGCTCGAACGAGAAGAAATCCAACTCGAATCTGAAAAAAAGTAAACACATGAAGGCGACGGCCCGAAACGGCCTCGGGGGCCCGAAACGGAGCCGCACAGAAGAAAGTTCCCTTGTTCCAAAGCGATGACGGCCGGCCGGCCTCCGAACATGCTGGAGAGATTACAACGAGCGTAGAGAAAAGTACACTTAGGCCGCTGCCAAAAAGATGCGTCTGGGTCGTGTCTCTCTTGTCTTCTGTTTCCTCCCTTGCCTTTGCCGTAGCATAACTCTCAAAAAGCCAAACGCGAAAAACAATCATGCTGCCGCTGTATCTGAGTGAAACAAAGCCCACCGTACACGCCGTTTCCTGATTCCTGATTCCGAAGTGCTCGCTGCCCTGCCCTTGCGTTCTTGAACTTTTTTGGTGATCATCATGCAGCCCTTTGAAACAACACATCCCTTCGACGCTGACCAAGCCGAGACCCGCGAGCCTCACCATGTCTGGCGCCGGAAATATTGATACAGTGAAGGCAAGGTGTTGTTGACAGAATGCCCAAACCCGCTTGCGCTTTTCGCATCTGACCCTTCCCAAGGCGCTCTATCTGCAGGTGGTTCATGATAGGCCCCGGCTGGAAGGGTGTGACCCTAGTGACCGACCCGCGTAAACCATAGCGGGGTAGGTCTGGAAAGAAGAAGTTGTCATCAAAGTCGTATCGGACATAATCGAGGCGATGATTGGTCGCCGTCGATCGTGAATTGCTTGAATGCGAAAAAATCAATCAGACTCTTCAGTCGGAGCGCTTGCGCTTCTTCTTGCCGTTATCCTCTTCCGAAGACAGTTCGCTGGCGCTGCCGGGGATCTCGGCCGCAACCTGGAAGAGGACCTTGCCGAGGGTGTGATAGTCCTCGGGGTGGCCCATCAGGCTGTGGTCGAAGCCGTGGACGCCAGAGTCGTCGAGCTCCATGACGATGGCGCCGCTGCCGTGGGTTCTCGCGTGCTGGGACAGGTTGTCGCTGCGGGAGAACTTCTTGCCGCACTCGTTGCACTCGAAGGGCTTCTCCTGAGTGTGAAGAGAGCGGTAGTGGCGCTTGAGGTGCTCCTGGCGGCGGAAGCGGCGGTTGCAGAGCTCGCAGACAAAGGTCTTAGACGGGTCCTCGGTCAGAGACTGCTTGCGGCCACGGCGGTTGACCGGGGCGGGCAGGGGAGCAGAGGGTGCATCAGACTCGGAAGAGCTGTTGGCGTCGGACGCGGCGGCCTGGCTGTCAGACTTGGGCTCGCTGCTGGCAGGTTGCGAGGATCCGGCGGCGGAAGTCATGGTGGGGGTGGTGTCCTTGGCGACCCGGCGGCGCTTGTCCTGGTGGCAGTCGCTGTCGGAGCAAGAGGCTGAAGGGCTGGGTAGGCAGGCAACAGAAATCTCAGACTCGTCAAAGGTGAAGTCCTCCTCGGCGCCGATGAAGCTGGCGTGGCCAAGGGAGACGACGCTGGAGCCAGTGCAGGCGCGGGGGCGGCGGACCTCAGCAGTGGCGTCACCAAGGTTTACAAGGCCGTTGACGAAGTCGTCCTCAGATTCAAGGTCAGACAGGTCCTCGAAGGCGGGCAGGCCGTGAGGAATGGCAGGGTTGAAGTCAAAGGTTTGCGATGAAGGGGCCGAGGCAGGGGTCTTGGCAGAAACTTCACCCCTGAGCTCGTCACCAAGAGTGAAGGCGGAGTACTCGGGAGCCAAAGTCGGGTTGGACGTGTTGGGAGCAGCGGCGACAGTCAGGTTGCGCGGGTCGCAGAAGTCGAGGTCCTGTTCGGAAGCAACCGACCTGGCGTACGGTGAGGGTGAGGGAGAGAGCGAAGGGCAAGATGCTGTGGAAAGGAGGTCGCTAGCGTTGGTGCTAAGCGAGGGGACTTGGGGAGCTTGGTTCTGGAGGTAGACTGCCAAATTGAGTTAGTGCCCAAAAAACGTCTAGAGTTCCAATTGTTCCCACGAAGCAGGCAGGTGTGCCCCGCCGCACCTTCTCCAACCACCACCAACACCCAGGCCGCTGGGACCAGGCGCACCCGCCAAGCGCATGGGGTGGCAATGATTGCAGAGCGGTACGGCAGACACCGCTACGAGTCGCGAAAAGACGGTCAACACTTACCAGGCGTCATCGGGGGTGATCCACAGCTAGACCAGTCCACGGCAAGGTTCTCGGGCACCTCCAGCGTCTCCTTGAAGCCGTCCAGGCCGTCGAGTCCGTCCAGGCCGGAGAACATGGGGTTCATCGGCGTCTGCAGGAGCTCGCAGCTGTTGTGGGGGCTGCTGATGGCGCTGCCCGAGGTGGACAGCGGCGGCGTGGAGGGGTAGTAGATGCTCTCGTCGCAGATCTCGGTCTCGAGCATGATTGCCGGCTTGGTGTTCATGGGCTGGGGCGAGACCACAGGAGTCATTGTCGCTGGACCGATGCTGTAGAGCGTGGGGCCCATGGGCTGTGAGCAGGCCGAGTTGGGTCGCGAGTAGATGGGCGTCGAGGGCAGCGTCGGGACCATGGGGTACATGGCCATCTGCTGGTGCATGTTGGGCTGCTGGGAGAAGTGGCCGCGGTGCCTCGAGGTGTCGGGCTTGGGTTCGGGGCGGTAGTAGAGGAAGGGAGCTTGTCCCATTGCCTGGGCCGTCATCATGGTGGCGTCCATTCTGATGCGTCTAGTCGTCTAATCAGTCCCCTGTTCACCAAATGCAGCAGTTGTTGCTTCTCCAGAAACGCACCAGACGAGGTTGTCGTTGAGCTGTGGGTGTTAGTCGGCGGAAGTCGAGTCCGTCTTTACCGATTAATCGTGTATATGCGTGGGGGGTTGCGTTGGCGTTGTGTTGTTATACAATCGTTCTGGCGAACTAGATCGTGGGCAGGTTGGCCTAATGACGGATGGGTTCGGTTTCCTGTATTCAAGGATAGGACGACGGGTTGTTGGTGGACAATGACCGTCTGGAGGTTGTTGACTAGATGAGTGAAAGTGGTTTGGTTGCCTTAGTTGTACATGAACTCGTCCTGAGTGAATCTATCTCTCGTGGAAGGTTGAGCGTCGTGATAGAGTGTGGTTGGCTTGGGAGGGAATTACGGGCTCGAGGACGGTTGTTGGATACTTGTGTTAAAGGAAGGACGGGATGGTTCGAGCAGGTCGAAGTGTTTCCCAAATATCGAGTCACAAAAGAAGGAACCGAGAGGTCATAAGAAGAAAAGATCACAGCGCACCGTAGCCGACTGGAGTGTCGATCATGGGAATGGCGAGAATAAAATGAACGTGGGTGGTGAAGGGGGATAAGTAGGAAAGAGTCCAAGATCAACCGACTGGCGCAAGATAAAAGTCGTCGATGGTACGGGACACCGCGTACCAAGCCCAGTCATCCAGTGGCAGACTGGACTGACCAGACCAGACCCTAGCGTACCATGCCCTTAGTGCCTGGCCCTCGTCCCTCGTCCCTCGTCCTAGTCCCCTCTCCTCCACGCAGGCATGTCTCACCCACACCCACAAGCTGGCCAGGGCCCCAGGGGAGCGGTGCTACGTACCTGTGGATCCGGGTACGTAGACGGGCGGCTGGGGTGTGCGGGTACGTACCGGATACACCGCTGCCGGTACGTACCCCCTCGGCCGCTGGATGGGTTTCCGTACCTAGCGGGTGGGTATGGAGGGGAGAACAGGGGTAGGGGGCAGGATGGGTGGTGTGGACCGCTGGACTGGACGGTTCTGCTGAATCCTGGGTACGTACCGGGGCAGCCCGCGAGTGGGTGGACGGTGGGATGGTGGATGTGGATGGATGGGCGACGGCGGCGACGGACCAGGAACAGGAACACCAGCGGGCGAGACGGCGCAGAGGGTGGATCCCTGCTGTACCTCTCGCTGCATGTCTGGTTCTGGGGGCAAGCGGAAACATCAGACGGGGTGGGCTCTGGCGCTACGCACTACGGAGTATGGCACTATGGGACTACTGCGTATGGCACTACCGTGTGGGAAGGTAAGGTATGTGCTATGTGTTAAGTGGTGTGTGTGTGTGAGAGTGTGCCTGAGAGAGTGCGTGTACAGATACGCAGATGTGTGTCTATGTGATGTGAGTGTGTGTGGGTGGGCTGCCCGGCCGAGCATGGCTCAGCCACTAGGCAATTCTAAATCTGGACGGGCAACTTTTTTACAGAGGGACAGAGGGACAAGACGAGACGAGCGAGCGGGACTGCCCACGGCCACAACCACACACAACCTTCAACCTGGCCCGGATGTACCGCAGTCTGGACGGTACCTGACAGCTTGCTGGTCCTTGTGCCTGCCAAGGTATTCTACTCTATCTGCACTCTGTGCCTGACGTCGACACGTCCTCCCATGATGCCGTCCTCGTTCCTCGACAATGCTGCTGGAGGCCCTTCCTCGCCGCAGGTGCCTTGTCTGGAAGGATTCCCGTACCGTGTGCTGTGCGGGATAGACTGCCTGTCTGTTGGCTGACTAGTACGCAGTAGCAGTTCGGATAGACCCTACTGGGAAAGTAGGTAGGCCTTGCAGCCGCAGACATACGACACCTTGCAGGAGCACGCCGCTTTTGACACCAGTAGGCCACTGCGTTTTAGAGGCAAAAGCCGTGTGTCTTCTGCAGAACGAGCTGTGCCGCCTCTTCCTAGTCCCGTATCGCGGCATCTGCCTCTCCATCAGATCAGCTGTCACCCATCTCCTGAGCTGAGCCCAGCCGGTCCCTACCAGCCGCATGTTGCTGTTGAACAGCTACGGTAACGGAGCCAACGCAAGCAGATGGCGTTGACGGCGGCCATGACGGGCGTTGCGGCCTTGCCCGGCCCTGGGCACGGAGCAGCACTATACATAACTATTGCATATCGTCGCCTTTTTTCGTGCATGACTGCGTCGCACGCAGTGCTGGCGATCTCCTCGTAATGAATAGATAGATCCAAGCTTTGGTGGTGGCACCCGCCTGATTATCGCTGTTGTTGTGCGTAAGAGCGTAGATAGGTAGTGCATGTAGATACATGCTCCAGGTACTCATCCAGCATAGGTACAACCTCTCTCTCTCAGTCTTTGAGCAGCACAGAGGGAAGTTTTTCACGGGCCACCACGAAGTATCCATACCATGTGCCATACGAGATGAGACAGGCCTGTAGACGACGACAGGCCTTGCTGATCGTCGAGGTCATCGAGGTAACTCGACTGAGCTGCATAAACCCGAGGGCTGTGTGTTCGTTGATAGGATGGGCAAGTCAAGGCACAAGTGGGATAGTGCGTATGGATGGGACGGTCGACGTCCACACAACTTGCACAAATGGTGTCCTCGATTCGTACTCGCTCGTCTGTCCCAGCCTGGCGCGTCCGACCGCCAGCTCCGGCACCGTCATTCGCTGGACTGGCCCTCTGTCGACAGTCACACATGCAGACACACTTATGCTGCACGCCAGTCGTATCGCTCAATGTACCAGCACACCAGCACCCAGCAGCCCACGACGGAGGCGCTGATGTAAGGTACGCAACCAACGAGTGCTAGGCGGCGTTGCGCCGCTGCTCGCTGATCACTCGAGCCTACCTCCAGCTGTAGTGTAGTTGCAGCAGGGGCAATAGTGATGGCAACTCGTAGTATCAGCGGCAACGGGAGAAGGGTCTGCCCTGTCCTCGCGCGAGGCAGCCGCCGTCTGCCGCTCGTCTCCTGGATCACGGTGGCCCCAAAGCCCCAGCAGGTTTCGCTGCCGTGGGCGCATTCGTAACCCATCTTCATGCTTCGGTGCGGCTGAGCTGAGCTGTGCGTGTTTGATTCTCCAGACAAGCGAGCAGCGAGCAGCGAGAAGCTCGAAACGCAGGTACTGGGCAGCCCGAGCAGCATTGACATGGACAGCCAGGGTGCCTGGCGGGTCGGACTCATGCCAGAGCCGCAGCGCAGAGACGAACGAGCTTGTCAGTTGTCATCAAGTTGAGGGACGGTGGACTTGGACTGGCTCCAAGTTCTGGAGAAGCCGGTGTGGCTCGTCCATCCGACGTCGTCAGGCACACACAATTAGTGCGAACCTGACCTGAACCCGACTTTCTAAGAATAAAAAGCCGCAGCAGGCCGACACGTTAATTCGTCCGAGTGTTGGATAAATTGTGAAAAGGGCCCTGGCGGAGGCCGCACACCCACCGATCCCCATTATGCGCCATATTGGCTCCCCCTCCCAATAGTACGCGGAAGCCAGGCGAGTGCAGAATTTTGTGTAAGCCCTTGGATTCCTCGAGTGGGAATGGGAGCCAAAGGCGTGGGCAATGGGCATGCGAGTGGGCCAGGACCACAAGCCGGTGGTCCACGGGCGGGCACAATTAATTCCTTGGAAGCGGCGAACATGTGAGTGTGCTCGAATAATGTCGATGCATATTGGCGTCGTATCCAATGCGCGCCAGCACCAACAGAGGCCTCGCGCGTCGCCTACCGGGTACGCTGGTGACTGGCCAGCCTGGCTCCCTCGCCGTGTGGGTGGTTGTGCAGGAACACGAAACACACAAAAGGATGTGTGTGATGGGTGATGGGAGTTAGGCCGGGCCATTGGCCATTCAGCGCGACCAGAGGGCGCATCTGCGGCCCCCATGCAAGCACTTTAGGGCCATCACGACGTTTGCCATGAGGTGCCATCCCACCACTGGACCACTGGGCGTCCACTGAGGGCGGCTTGGCATCTCAATGGTCGCTCCCACCGTCCATCACACGCTGCCCATCGCCAGTCAGCAACCCCGCGTCGCGCTTTGAGCTCAGGCTTGTGGCTTTCCTGGCATCGCGTTGGCTAGGCCATGACGCAGCCGCCACTAGCACGGCTCTCTCGGTCTTGTTTCTCTCGCTCGCTCGCATTCGGGCGCGCGCCGCGCGCCTGGGGTCCATACCACTCAGGTCTCTCTGCCTACGGCGTATGGATTGACAGACTTCGCCGATGGAGGCGTGTGTTTCTTGTTTGGAGTCCATCCCCGTTCTTTCAACCGTCTGCCGAGGGGCGTTGGATGCTGACTGCGTCACCCGACCATGGCCCCGCCAAAGCCGAGTCGGGCGCGGCCTCTCTATCGGTCTTGCGTGCGTGGTCGCAGTGTGGATGAATCTGGCAAGTTGAATCTGGAATGGCCGGCCGGTTGGTCCCAGCCCAGAGCGTGTTGACATGAACAACCACGCATCAACCCTGACCCCTGACACAACAGGACGTGGGTTGGCTTTCGGCACGCTTGACAGTGCACAGAAAATGCAGGCGATGATGGCTGGGCCTAATCAAGCCTCGCGAGTGGCCCGCGGGCCGCGGCTGATGATCATGGCGGGAACAGGGCAGACCCCGAAATGATGGTGAAGCAGGCCGACGAAGCCAGTCGATTGGCATCGCACGGGCAGCGGGCAGAAGTGACATCTGATCTTTTTTCAGGTCCGAGATGTGTTAAATTGAAAAGAGTTTGTTGCCACCGCGTCGCGAGGAGGTCCATGCAGCAGGCATCTTAGTCGAGGCAGTGCAGCCAAGTCAGTGGTTGCTGGTGGCTCGCCGTGCATATGCCGTCAGGTACGGTACCTAGGGCCGATGCCTACTTCTGGGTAGGTAGATAGGTGGGTAGGTAGTAAGTAGTACGTCAATGTGTGTACCGCGAATGTGTAAAAGTACGGCAAGAGCGAGGCTTGTTGTTGGCTGGGCCGCATCTGAAGGCGAGGTGAGGTCAGTCAATTACGGATCCCGGATGTGACTTGAGACGACAAGCCGGAATAAGAACTTTACTGCATACGTGCTCTCAGCACCTGCAATACTATGTCTACCTAACCTTACGGTGCGCATCTTAAGGCGCGGCAAGGTAGGGTAAGGTACGGGATGGTAATTAGACGGACACCACTATGGCATTTTCGGACGAGAATGGGTTGGGCGATTGAGTTGAAGGAGGCGATGCTCCTAATTGGAGGCACCCAGCAGCAGCAGCATCCATCGCCTGAACTTCACCGCGAGACGTCTCTCGTAGTCCCGCAGCGTGCATGACGGGAAAAGGAAGACACGGCCAATCAGGTGACATGGCTCCATCGCCTTCGCCCTGAAAGGCCAGTGGTGGTGCTGCCGTTGGCTGCCGTTGCAGTGCTAGCGGGAAAAAGCAAAAAGAAGAACTGCATCGAAGGCAGATGTTCCCGAGTCCCCGAACCCGGGCAGGTACAGGCAGGCACAGGAACATGGCAGGAGTACAGTGGAGGATTCAGGAACGGACAGGTCAGGCAGGTCAGGGACGTTCCTTCCTTCCTTGCTGGGTCGTGCATCCGCATCTGGTGCCGCCGATGATGCCATTAATCGGGCAAGTGGGAGTTTGAAAACGTCAAGACGTCTGGAATCAGATGGACAAGCAGCCAGCCCATCGAATGAACATGCATCGCACCGCACCGCACCCAACCCACATTGCCCGCCTTACGTACGCACTTGTTTCTGAATAGGCACCTGCTGGGTGCCTGAGTCCAGCCGCAGCGGGCCTATCCTAACGGCACCTGCCTCACCTATTCCTCGGAGGAGGAAGGTACTTCAGTCAGCATCTCTACCTGCCTGCCTGCCTGAGCAGATTGTGCAGATACCTTACTTCAGTGGATGGACGAAGGCCCGAGTACCACACTGCGGCCGCCTTCTCGCAAGACTCTGCTCAAAAAAGGAAATAATCACTGTACCTTACAGGAAACGCAATGCAAGGAACGCCGCGAGATGCAGTGTGCAGTCTGCGCGTTGCTGATGCCGCTGCTGCTGTTGGCACACGGCTACCCCTCATTCGCGCTCCCACTCCCCGGTATCACCCCGCCTCTTCTCACCACACCCTCACGATGGTCGGATAAACAGTCGGACAGTCCCCCAAGAAATCCTCCGCATCACCATCACCCCCGACCCCGGTCGCACCAAGTGCTCGTCTCGCCTTATCGATACTGCCCTTGGCGCAGCACCACGACACAGACACAGACGACACTGCGCTACACCACACTACACACGTCGCCCGTCTGTCGGGACGCAATGTCTGATCGTGCTAATATAACGGCGATGAAGATGATGCTCGCAAGGACAGCGCCCCAAGGCCCATCCATGCCCTGCCCCGGGAACTCTGCGGCGCACCGCCCCAGGACTCTCGTCCTCTCGTCATAGACGATCCCTGATCGTGGCCGTCCGCTACACTTTACAGTCGACACTACACCACATCCCATCAGGCAAGACCCTGACTGAGCCTCTCGGGGCGCGAGGCACACGTCAACTCCACGTCCGTCTCGTCCAGATCACAGATCGCTCGGGATGCTCCTCGCAGTCCGGGATGCCAGAGGCAGCCGACGCGAACCTTTTGCCCACGGAGCCTGCGCTGCGAGCCTCCCGACGGCCTGACTGCGTACGCAACAACGATGCGTGACACTGCCCTGGGTCTACGTAGGTACTCTACTTCGAACCTTATGCACCGAAGCTTGGATCATGCACCCCGGCTCCCGGCCAGAGGCCGTCACTGGAAGGAAGGGGCCTTGAATCCGATGGTCAGCAGCACCAACCTTAAGCACGCCAATCCGAAATCCAATGCTCCAACACCGATACCAACGCTGAACCAACAGCCAACAGCCAACAGCTAACAACCAACAACAACACGCCAACCGAGAACCAACACTCGACAACAGAGTCCAAACAAGCCTCTGTGTTTGGTTAGCTCCTCTGCGAATATCATCCTCGCATGAGGTGATCGGCCTTTCGGACGCTGCGCCGCTTCCTGTCCTCGGCCAGCAAGTGAAACGCGGCGTCGTCTGCAACGGCCAGTTCATCAACAGCTTTTCTTTCATAACGTTTCTCTTTGTTCCCCCCATCGGCTCACGTGCCCAAGCTCGTCCGCCCCGTCAGGTACCCGCGTCTTTCTTTGTTCTTCCCGCGTGTTTGGACGGCTAACCTGTTCCCCATCTTGCCTGTTCGGAACGAGACAGCGAGGCTAGCGCCGAGTCCAGTTGAACGCCCCGACGGCCTGAGACGACGCGAAGGACTGAGGTCGCCACCTCCGCCGGGCTGGAGACACGGACTCGATCCCATTGGTCCGAAGGAGGGACGACGGTGATGGCTTCAGTTGGGCTTTCCATCAAACACACTGGCATGTTCGTCTCAAGCCCGCCCACCACCACCACTACCGCCGGAACAACGCTCGCAGCCGCAACTCCACAAACTCTCTCTCTCTCTCTCTCTCTCTCTCTCTGGCTGGCCTGGGCCCTCATCCATAATAGCTTCGATGTTCCAGTTGCACCATTGACTGCCGGCAGAGCCCTACACTCTCGGCTTCAACTGGTTTCCGCGCGGCTTCTTTCATCATGGTCGGCTTTTTCCCAGCCCCCAAGGCCGCCCAAGACCATATTGAATGTCTTCCCGTCAACTAACGTCTCTAGCCGAGACGGTAGTTCTGTGCATAAAATTGCACCAGCTGCCGGGTGGCATCCATTGTGCATTAGTTTCATTGTTTGCTCCATCCAGCTGCGACTGGCCGAGGGACGGAGGACGCACGCACGATGGGTCAAACACCTGCGCCGCCGCAGCACAAAGCGGGCACAAGCCGGCTCGATGCCGCGGCTTGCACCATTGACAACCGACTCGACTCGACTCTGGCCTTATCATCTCGTCACTATCGCCTGGCCTGTGCCCATGCGTGTGGCCCAGGCTGCCCTCGCAGCGGGGCACTATACGCCTTCAGCACATCTTCCGGTGCATGTCGGCGTGAATTCGGGCTGTGCTCTGCATTACGTTGCATAACTCGCCTGCACCACCGGCCGTAGCCTTCCCAATGGGGCAGCTTATCATGATCCGTCGCGCACAGCACACGCTGATCGCCCATTGACTTTCAACCACTGGTCCCTAGAGCTGGGAGAGTTCCGGCCGGTTTGTGCCATGGGATCCCAGCCCCGCGGCCCCTGGGACCCCGGACAATGGTCCAATCAACAATTTGCCTCCATTCATGCGTCCACCAAGGTACACTTATCCACGTTAGGCCTTCCATCCGACTGGAGCCTTCTCTTCACGGCCTGGAGACGAAGGACGGCTACGCCCAGAGCCAGATGTACCTCTGGCGAGGAGGTACATGCCGTTCGCGGGTTTCGGCCAGTCACGACTCGGCGTACCTTGCATACTGTAGGCTCCATCACCGTCTGTCGATACTGCAAGCTGTTCGTACATATGCAGGAACAGACCAACAGATGCACACCACATGCAGGTACGGTGGAAATCCACTATTTCGAGTGCTTCTTCGTCTCGTTCGTCACTACTTGCAGACCTCTCGTCCCAAGTCTTTAGCCGGATACCATTATGCACCGCTTTTCTGGCAACAGTTTCGCGAAGAATCTATGCTTGCTTCATCGCAGCAACCGTCTCATCGCTCACATCTGATTGCATGCCTGCTCGTCGAGTCTGCGAATCCAGCGCTAAAGTGCGCTTTGGGGTACATGTCGATTGACGTCGTCAGCCGAGTGAACAAGCGGACCCCGTTCCTCTGTGGTGGTGCGGTACCGACTTGACAACCCACGCTCTACGTGCAGTACATGTTCCTGTGGGCTAGCCAGCCAGCTAGGCAAGAGGGCTGTGTCAAAGTGTTATCGACCATCGAAAGATCAGTATCGAAGGCCCGCAATCCGTTGCAACAAGTACCAGAGCATGGTATTCTCGGTCGAACCATGGGTGGTGGTGGGGTCCGGAAGCCTTCGCGGAACCGGCAGCTCGACGCTTGGGTTCACCTAGAGCCCTACGAAGAAAAGCGGCGTGCGGATTGTGGGTTCTCCAGTCGAATAAGAATTCAGCTCCTGCACCCGACATGGGATGGCATGGAGAACGATTGCCCGCTAGTGACCTTTGTGGACTCGAGTTCGACTGAAGTTGACGGGGCCGGGGTCCGACCGCCTGCTGGCCGACCGGGTGTTATCTCAGCGGAATCCACGGGCAAGGCAAGCAAGAGCCAAGTGCCTGGCTCACGAATCCTCTCGCCACCGTTGGAGTGGTTGGGCCGTTCCTGGGAAATGGATCAGACAAGAGCAAACAGCAACACGATCCAATACACCGGAACAGCTTAAGCCCAATGTAGCATGCACTCATACAACATCCCCGACCTGTTGGGTGGACGCATACATCCATGTGCAGAATTTTCCATTGACCAGTGACCACCCCAGAACTGACATTGCGAGGCGCCATTACAGCTGTGTGGTTGCAAGTGGAAGCAAACACCGCATCTCGACCGTCAACGGCACATCAACCCACCTCCAAACATCAGCTAACGGTCCATAGTAGATCACCAGCCGACCATCACCATCCGCTGGAAATCTCCGCAAGCCGCTTCCCAAGAGAACCCCACAGAGAGCCATTAAAATGCCATGGATGGCGCAATATCGACGTTCAAGGACAACAGCGCAGCAGATCTATTTGCTGGTTTGTCGGGCAGACCCCGGCGATCCGTCGTTTGATGCTCATGAAGTTCCCAATCGTACCCGCGGGACCTTCTTTCCCTCTGGGAAGTTCCCTTCTTCGAATCACCTTCGACGGCTTGGGGGGGCCTGGTAAACGGGCATGGTACTTTGGACGGCCCGGGTAGGGAGCCGTGGGGTCCCAGTCCAGCCAATGCCACCGAGACGGCCAACGGCGACCAGGCCCAAAAACGGACCTTTCTCCGGTCTTTGCTGCCCCGGATTTTTGGGTAGTCTAGCAAAGACCTGCCTGAAATTTAAGTAAAGCGGCGACACACCATCTGTCTTTTGCTCGGTCGCAAGGGTCTTCGCCGCAACCAGGCATGAGTCTAGAAGATCACCAGAGAGACCTCCAACGGGCCCGAGATGCTCTAGAGCCTGGGGCCGCGAATTTAGCCTGTCCCGAACAACCCCGACCACCCAAGAGGCCGATGGACAGATTTCCCGCCATCGCCAACCAATATCCCACACCAGGACTAGCAAAGCCAAAGATAACTGCTGGGGTTGACGGTCCGGTCGCGGACGAGGTGTTGCATGGGGCTTCGCTTGGCGTGGAAAATCCTCCGGGATGAAAGTAACTCCCCAGTCAGTCTCTTACAAGGCAGTTGTCACGGACTCGACGCCTGGTCTGTCAACTGCGAAAAGCAAACATCAACCGCCACCAACGTCTCTTTAGCGAGGCCCAAATGAGGCACTTCCTGCTGTCTTCGTTCGTCCGAGAGCCAGGCCACTCCATAGTCATGCAAGGTTGACAGGGAGATCTGGCTTGCCGAAATGTTCATCGAACAAACCCGAGGATCACGAGGCTGGGCAGCCCGAGCGGACGAGACGACAAAGGCTCCCTCTTCGCTCGTTCCGTGGGCACGTGGCGTTACAGACCGTAGAGGCTCGCCGGGTTACCCAATGCCTTTGCTCTGTTGCAAAGAACCCACACACTTCTGAGGATTCGGTTAATATTTGGGAGCTGTCATCCTGAGGCTTCGAGGTGGGGGGGAGACATCCCTCATCAGGGGTCACCCCGTCCGGCCGGTTGAGAGCAAGGATCTGCTCCGCCGCGACCAATGGGCATTCCCGCGGTCGTTAGTTCGTGGACCTCCAAGACCTTCGAGAAGGTTTCAGGGCCCGCAAAATCCGACGCCAGGTTCCATCACAATGCATCCCGCATAGTCTGCGGATGGGCGACTTGCCTGATTGGGGCTCCGTCGTTGTCATGACGCATCGCCTCGTGCGGACTTTTGGAAACATTGGGAAACGTGAAGCAGATGGAGGGGTGCAGCATGAAGCAGCGACCCCAGAAGACGATGGAGCCACGGTTGCATTCTTTCATTGTTCTAGAAGGACTGGCTTCGTCACCTGCGTACGATGTATCAGGCTGTTCGAGACGCGATGGCTGCGGCCAATATTACGGAGCAACCCTATATCGACGATATACGGCAATCACGCCGAGGTTCTTCGACGGTAGCCGTTCGAGGACGTTTCGAAGGCTCATTCTCGGGGAGATCTCGACCAGCAGAAACATCGGCCTCCCGCGGAACGAAAACATCTCTTGTCGATCGAACCACGTTCAAAACTACGTGCCAATGTCGGCGGAGACCTCGTCGGCTCCATGCTACTGTTACCACATCGTAACTCGGTGCAGTGGAGTTGCGACGCTGTGGTGTATTACTGAGTAGGTCGGTAGGGTGCTCACGAATCTCAGAAGCCGGAGCTCGCCATCGGCACGACCCATTGACGATGGTCCAGATGGCAACGTGGAGGCCGAGTTCGCCAGGGTCCCCAAAGGCCTCCCGCTCGTCCCGCCGGTTTGCCAGAAGTTCACCGCCAAGCGCGATATGCCCCAATATCTCTGGTAGGTCGCAAAAGGCCATGGAGGCTGGAGCTTCCATGGGTCTGCGAGTGGGAGATAAAGTCATTTCCATGTCACTAACTACCGACGTTCGTCAACCTTCTAGAAGTGATTGACGTGGGGAACGGGAAATTGGATGTTCCAGAAAACCCACCTCAGCCTTTGTCATCGAAGCGACTGATGACGACCTGGGGGTAGCCGACTCATACGGCTATCTTGCCTCTGGAAACGGTCAAGAAGCCGATGTATCGAGCCGACGAGAAGACCGGAAAAATCATCTGTCAAAGCTAGCGTATTCCGTTTTCCCGACTGAGCTAGTGGCCCCATGGGCAATAGATCAAAGCTCGTACCGACATCAAATATTCGGGTTCTAATCTGGCTATGGCCAATTGATGCAGGATTCAGGAAGACCGCCGAGTCGCCGCCAACAATACGAGCTTTTCCCATTGATAGGAATACCTGAATGCATGGCAGACAGCCCCCCACGGAAGTGCCTGAGCGCGCCGGGGCACATTTCGGAAAGCTGGCAGCGCTCGGGGACGCGCACTGCAGGCGGTGAGCAATCGCTTCACTGGTCAATCACCCTGCGCGAAAAGCCCTCTCAATTCCATCGTCGTACCAAGACATTGAAGTAGGGTGATGGGTGTCGAGTTGGGGAAAAACAAAGTTGGAAAACTTGGACTACGGCATGCCGAGTGACGGAGGGCGAAGGGGTGCATCGGTCACATTTCTCAAACCTGCATTGCAGTGGTGCGGTGCGGTTTGGTGCGAAAGAGGGTGACGGTACAGATACAATTCGAAGAGGGCTGGCTCACTTGCAGCAGCAGGTTGGCAAGTTTGCAAACACGTGCGAGTGCTCGCACGCATCCTTCGAACACACATGCATCCAACCTCCTCAGCTCCATGACCCTTGCTTGGGCTTCGAGAAGGCGGCGTGTCTCTGAATGTCTGAGTGGGTGGGCGAGTGGGTTCTCACTGTATCTCTGTCGGCAGATTCGCTGAGAACGACAAGTGACAGGTCAGGTCAGCCGGGAGGAGAGCTTCCGCCCAAGTACTATGCAGCACTGGATGTGGACTTGTTGTGGACTGGCCGCCTTCCAGCAAACCGGCTGCTTCTCCGGCACCCGGGGTTCGCGGTCTGTCTTCCGGGGCTTAGGGCGGGCTTGGACGGACCTGTGGGCTGCATCTACATTGCAGCTGCGCGCAATGCGCCGGTGGTCTGGCAAACATGGCTGGGTTTTGCAGCATGTCATTACCGTTCCGGTTTTCTTGGACCGCCGGCACACATGATGAAAGTCCAGCGACCACGTCGGCATCGTCACACCCAATGCTCTCTTACGCCCGATGCGTGTCGTCGCCACAAGCTCATGATGATCAGGGACTTGGCGGGGACGTTCACAGACGACGGCGTAGTAGGTGTACCACGCCCAGGACGCCCAGGTAGAGGCAGCAGCGAGACGAGACGACGGCACTACCAGCCGGTCCCCTACACTGCCGAAGGCTAACAATTGGCGGTTGCGGTCGCGCGAAAATCGCATCCACCCGGCCCCATCGGACCCAGCCATCATGACCTCGCCGATGACATAATTGTCCGAGAATCTAGTGTATCTTCAGAGGGTCGAGACGCCTCCAAGGACCCTGGACCCGACCACGTTGAAGATGCTTCTGCGTGCCTAACTAAAGGTTGGGGTCAATTGGGCTGCTAGCGGCTGTCGCTGATGGCATCTTCCTGGGTCGAGATTGTGATCTTCGGCCTCTATTTGAAGATCCGGATGGGGCTCTGTCAAGTACAACGGGGCATGGTCATGCGGGAAATGGCCTTGTGTGGCACGCTACGGGGCCGCCTTGACGGGGGGAACAGAGGAACGACATCAGTTAAACCTATGCTCGAACAGGTGTTGGCAGCCGAATATCGAAATTCGGATGCCGACGCGTTCACCGACTACTCCCGTCGATCCTCGCGTTGGACAGTGCCGTCTTCCTTTCTGCCGGACAAGAAACAGCTCGTGACGTTCGTTGCTGGACTAGCGGTTGATCAACGTCAGAAACACGCATTTCTACCCTTGGCACATGGAAACACTCGTGCATGGGAGCTGACGATGAGCGAAGTACCGAGCGGTCGACACCCTCAGATGCAGCAACAATTGCTTCTCCGGGCTTCGGTCGCCGAGGGGCCACACACAACCTCCGTCCCTGCCCGGTCCTCGTCCGCCGACAGCCCCGCACTTCCTTTTTGCAACTTGAACTGCACTGCTGCTGACCCTCCACCTACATACGGTTCGTCCACGGCAGAGTTTTCTGCCGTTGTTTGCCCGTCGTTTCTTTTCCTCGCTAAATGTCTCGCAGCTGCTTTGACCTCTAGATGAGGGGGGGGCTTCTTCTCGAGAGAGGGGTAACAGATGGCAGGCGGCGCTCGTGGATCCGCGCAGTCGCGCAACCGCTGTTGCTTGACTCGACAAGTGTCCGTGTCACAATGCTGGATGGCACTGCGAACGACACTGACAAGCCAGGGGATCCTCGAGGGCCAGACGGCGGATCGCCCACAGTGAGTCTGTTCGCCAGACTAAAATGGTGCATTTGACGTTGCCGTCAATCTATCTGCTTTGGGCACGAGCCAGCCTGCCGCCTACCGCGCCACCGTGTTGCGAAGCGCATCGTTTGCGTCGGGGCGATGATGCCTCCCTCCCCTCTCTCTCTCCCGTCTCGCCGAAGTTTGCGGGCGCGGGTACGGGTGGGCATGGCCCAACACGGTCCAGCATGGCCCAGCTGGGCATTTGGAATGTCGCGGTTAGAACCACCTGCAACGTGGCTTCCGCGTCGAGGGAGGATGCGCGAGCGCGCTTCCCCGGGAACCGGCGTCGGCGAGCTACTGCCGACGGCGTCTAGGCCAGACGACCCTTACTCGTCCCCCCATTCGTTCTGGGCAATGCCTTAGTTAGTTTGACTACCTGAGCGGGCGTTGGCCGGCGGAATCGCGGATTGGATGTCCCGGAGGGGTTTCCAACCTGCCTTTTTTAACCTTTGACGGAGGTCCCCTTCGTAGACCCCCGTTCTAGACCGGCGTGGCATTGGAGGGCCCGATGGTGGATGACTCGCAGTGGTTAGAGGCCCTGCCGAGAGGAAATCTTTTCGACTCGTCCACTTGCCTTTCCAGGTGGCCGCGCTGGAAACGGGCGGGGAGGAGCATCTGGGTTCGGAACAGTGTCGGTTCTGGTCAGATTCGCCTGCCGCGAGTCGGAACCACCCGAGTACTGACAGGCGGCAAACTTCGCGGGTGGTGTCGCGAGGTAGCGCTGGGCAACGGCTTTGCGGCGAGGCAACTCCAGAAAAAAGGGTAGGACCCAGGTCGTGCTAGGGATACGGCCTTCGGCCGCCTGACCGCGTAGAAGGCTCCTGTTTCTTGTGAATTCCGGTGCTGGGGCAAACTTGCTGAAGTTGTAGCTTCGGCGTGCCTCTGTCCTCGCATTGCCGTCTGCCACGGTAAACCACCTCCTTCCCATCACCCCGAGGTCCAGAATACTTTTCAGAGTACAATCTCTCTGCAGTCCATGGGTTTTTGTGAGAGCGAAAATAGTTTTGGACATCGATCGAGGCTGTGCGGAGATTTAGTTGTCTATTCCAACGTCAAGTTTCATACTAGAAGTCTAGACGAGGTCAACATGCTTGAATGACTTGTTAACAGCTGCATAGTCAACCCCGACTTTTGACGAGTCTCTTCCCAAGGTGTTAAGTGTGCCGCATGGCTTATAAGCGGCGTGAAGTCGTGGTTCACACCCTCAACTTCCCAGCAAAACCATATTAACAACTTCCCTGGAGAGTCCGGCAGTGATGTAAAGTGCCGACCGCTAGGTGTAACTGGGCTCTCTCGCGAAGGGGAGTTGAGATCGTCATCCCGCGGTTCTCTGGGCATGTTTGATCTCTGTGTCATATAAAGCAGTTGTCAAAAAAACAAAAAAACAAAAAAAACCTAGGCGAAATCAAAATATTATTTATCGAGGCGACTTTGATGGTTCATGATTCTTCGAATCTTAGCTGTGGATAGGTGAGCGGCTCTCGTCTTGCGTCAACATACTCGAAGTGAGCTTCTTATATGAATTTAGTTGAGTGGGTAATCGTTGTAGTTATTCTCCAAGGCACTTAGATATCATTTCTCTTCTAAACAACTCAATCGGCGGGTTGGTTGATGCCGGTGTTCAGAGTTGTCCAAAGTATGCCAGTTGTAAGACCGGTCGAGACAGAGACGGGCGTTGATTCGAGGCTCTTCGGGATCTATTCTGCCATATTTGTTAAGCAAAAAGACCAGGGCGATCTTCGTCTTTCAAAGGGAGACTACAAAAGTCTGGACTAGAGTCGTGGTGGTCGACTGGTTCATATGAACCTCACCTCGCGGCATGCCATTCGTTCCCGTTAACGAGAACACATCGTGATTATTAAGATGAGCTTCTACGATCAGACGTCAGCCCCTGCATTCATGCATCTATATACTTAAGGGCTTGCTGATTGAAGAGGTCACGTACGTGTATCGCGGGAGGAAGTTTCAAAATGGTGACAAGCCAGGTCCATGTCGAGAAACAGGACGTCGCTTCAACTGCCGCGTCGTTGTCTGAATCATAGACTTCAGATGCAACTACATAGTTAATGACCAGTCAAACAAAGGTGTAAAACTTTGCGAATACTCAGGTCTCCATGTCACTCTCTTTCAACGATCCTGGTCACATTTATCACGGAATGATGGATGCACTAAATTACTCTAAACACCAAGCTCTCTCAACTGCACCTACCAACTCACCGACCTCAGGTACGCGCCCATTCTTGTCCAAAGCGACGAATTTGAGCCCCAGGACGATGCATGACAATCCCGACAGACAAAAGAAGAAGAAAATCAAACACAAAAAGTAGCAAAAAGCAAAAAGTAATGACAACTGTGAGATTCGAACTCACGCCTCTTTCGAGACCAGAATGCTAGTCCTGTGTACAGGACCAAGCTTGCGCTTGAGTCTGGCGCCTTAGACCGCTCGGCCAAGTTGCCCGAATAGGGAATTTGCTGGTGATTGATAGTCAATTTCGAGTCCAAGTAGGGCTTGCGGGGTCGAAGGCTGCCCCACAAGTCTTCGCTGCGCGGAAGTGCGCAACGGGAACGACGAAGGTTTTTTCCTCAGCTGATGCTGAAAGATAATTCGTTTTCGATTTAGGAGTGTTTGTATTTGCCGGCTAAGCTGAGTGCGCGGTTGTGTTGATGTTATCTGGTTCCGGGTTGTGAAGAGCGCACAGCACAACTTAGACTCTAGCCATTCTATGAGTATCTCACGGAGACGTTTACAGACCTGTTTGGAAGTCAAGATCCAGAATATGAGAGTAGTTCGAAAGACTGAATGTACTAGGGATTCTGGGAGGCATTCAAACTAAATGGTCAAGCATAACATGCCGCATCCAGCTTGCGGTACACCACTGAGGTAGTTCGGATGTCAACTTGAACACTCGACTGACCTCGTTGCCATGCATTTCTATGCATCTACAAACATGCCAACTTTATTATCGGCTTCAAGTCTCCGCGAGCCGAGCATTTGGCATGATCCTGGAGTGGAAAGTGCATGTCGATACGATAGCTCCATGTCATAAAGTCGATATAATGCTATGTCAGGCCCGTACAAACCGAATGTATGCTGATTTGATAGCAAAGGGACATTTCTTGGCTCTATAAAGTCCACAAGGAGAGATTTGAGGCAGGAGAGGTGTCACTTTTGTTGCGATGAGCCTTCGTTCAGTTCATGGATCATCGCTTACTTGGTTTTACTATTCATGCCATCTACCCTAATCACCAAGCTTCCTTCGTCACCCGGATTCAAACAAGAATTACAGGCTACTTTCCTTGACAGCACGGCTTGAATTTACGGAGCTCGATCTTCTCCAATATTTTAGGTAAGAAACCAACAGCGATGGAGGAATCTGATCAAGAAGACAATGCTTGGGCTATCGATGCCATCCGTGTCATGGTTCATCACTGCTCCGTTGTGCTTCCATAGAATACCTGCGGCGACTTCAAGCAGAAGAGCGACCCCTTTCCATACAGTCCCAGTCCGACGATGGATTCTTGCCTATTTAGACGTATCGTACGTCCTATCCTACGAATCTAAAGGCTCATGCAGCACTCAACAGAGAGGCAGCCAGCCATGACGTCGACGACGTATTAAATTGCATATGCTGTGTGGATCGATAGTTAGATAGACGACGTGAAAGCATGCTTTCTCGGCCAGGTCGCAAGTTTCCTCAACGAGTCACCGAAAGTGACGAGTCCGAGGGCACCGTATGGGGTCTAACAAGCTGTGTCTCGGTCAAACGGGAGCCCAGGAACATCTGTGAAGATGATTTGGTCCCACCGGATTGATTCACTCAAATAGCAGCAGCTTGTTTGCCGTATTTCATGTCTGTATATCTCTCTAGTAATCAATCTTCCTAGGCCCAACAAGCGGGCCAGGACCTCTCAAAGCAAGACCCGTTTGCGATTATCGTCGAGGCCATGACAAGACGGTCGAAAGACTTTCGTGAACTAGTTCTATTTAGTTACCGGGAATCTCATACAAATATGAGCGTCACAGAAGTCGAAACGGTCATCGGGAAATATAATTTGAAGCACGCAATCATGCCAGAAGAGTGAATTGATGCCATCTTGCTGGGCGTTCCCCCGATGGACGTCCCCCCAAAAGCATGAATCAATTTCCTCATGATTCTAAATAACACACGAGTCGACCGGCTATAAAGTAGTAGTCCATGGCGACATCGCTAGCTTCCTTCTCCAAACGGCGTTCTAGTTCTGAAGTGAATTGATGTTTAACTTAGATCTTTGCCATCTCGCTCTGGTGGCATTCGGCCTTGACTTTGTTGCTTCTTGTGTTTTTGTCATGATATAGCCCACAATTACTGTCCCGTAATAGTGGTTCCACTTTTGCGACAGTTTTGTAATCCCAAAAGCTTTCCCGATACCAGACTATCAATACTGGTACCTTTGTCCACCCACCTCAAACTACTAGTACTCTTTCCTGCATATGAATTCCATGAAACCATACATCCAGAAAACCATATATCCACAGGAACAGATAGGGCATGAGAGAGAGACATAGAGGGCGGGATAATCAAGAAAACATCTCCGTGAATACACAAGCTACAGACAGGAACCAGCAAAACTCAATCAACTGCATCATAGGCCCCATCCACCTCCTTTTCCACCCTCGAATACCCTCGAGCTACGCCAAAACGCGGCTGATGACCTCTGTTATATCCTCTCAGGCGAGATTTCGCGCATGATCCAGTTCTTGAAGTATATGACATACGCTATCATGTGGCCTTGAAGCCGGGTGACCTATCGGTGGTAGGGTGCCTATGGGATCTCACGACGTTGCGGTCTTTGATGAGAGACGAAGGTGGCAAGGACCAAAATCTACTTGGGACTCTCACATGATCCAGCGTGTGACCTCGACTCTTTGAAATCTTTGTAGTTCTGTCTTATGTTCTATTTTAACCACGCCTAATGCATGCCCCTTGCCCGCCCCAAACTTGTTGAAGTAGGCCTACACCTGTGTGACAAGTACGCCTCGTAGTATGCGTAACATGGCCGTACTAAGGGAAAGCAACTTCATTTCTCATTTCAGACCATTTCATCTCTACTCGTCTGCTTTAAATCTATCATCGTGACTCAGCTAACCCCTTCGTCTTCGACAGAGTCGGGGGCTACTTCCCTGCGAGGCACGCATCCCCATCACTACCAAGCAGTGACATTCGACTACAGTAAGGGCTGCATCAACCACTCTATTATCTTCTCTTCTGGGCAAGGTGCACCTGGATCTCGCTTGGCGGTTTCTTGCCACCTCGTCGGAAGAACGACTCACGGCAGTGCTGTCTCGGCTCCCCCTTCGACGTGTCTCTCCCTCCGAGCTTCTGCACCCCTAACTCCGTTTACTTACATGCGGATGCAAACGCTGTGCTACTTAAGCTTGATTAGAGGGGCTTCAGTACAATCACGAAGTAGGGCCGAAAGCTTGGACGATTATGAGTCGGCATGTCTGATCTCAGATCTGATCTTCACCTTGCTTTTTACTAGCGATAAGAACTGATCCGCTCACTTGTCTGATCCGCTCGCTTATCATATACGTTATTCCTTTTTTATTTATTATTATTATTATTATTATTTTAAAAAAAAACCTAAATTCCCCGGTGTTGCAAGTAAAGTAGTTGGATACGAGACACTGTTCTTCCAGATGGGGATCCCTTACCAAGACTCATGTGAAGTCTATGCTACAATAGGAGAAGCCGGGTACGGTAACCCTAACCCTCGAGCTGACGGTTGCCAAGGATGAAGAAACCCCATGCTATATTCCAACGGCACCAAAATTTCTTCAACATCCTGCTCTCAACAACCAAAAGAACTTGGGTCTGCGCACAGGCCGCGTCAGAAACGAGACATGGGACGAACGATATTGACCAACGTATTCCCACCCGACCAGACCGCATCCGTTCTTCCCGTCCACAGCCCGCCGCGACTCGACTCGACTCGCGCGGCTCCCCACAAACTTTTGCGGGGGCGTTAATATTAAACGCCCCCTCCCCTCTCTCCCCCCTGCTCCATCAGATAACTTTTTTTGCATCTGATAATCAGCCAGCTCGTCCGCCATTCCGCGGCGGGTCCCGAAACTTACCTCACGTCGTCGTTGGTCCTCGAGGGAAAGCTGGACCGGGCCACCTGACCGTGAATGAGCGAGCCCCCAGGAACCGACCGACTCGGCTGAGCCCGCAAGCCGCTTCCCCTCCTGCATGCGCTCACCAGATCGGTCCCTGCATGAAAGGGATGAGGTGGGAAGATTGCGACCACATCATGTATGTACGAGCGAGCCACCACGACCGCCGCCGCCTGTCGTCGCGATCCACGGCGAAGCGGGCAGAGCTGCTCCATTGGGCCAGGGACCCGATGCAGCACATCCATCTCGCACGCTTGGCGGACCTGGGGGCGGCCCTCTCTTCCTCTTTCTTCAACCAAGTAGTTTTCGCCAGGAAATAAAACCCGGTCCACGCTGATGGAGTCAATAAAGCGACCAAAAAAAGGATCCAATGCGATGAGGTGTATTTAAAAGTGCGGCTGTTGCCGTAATGCGCCCGGGTTCGCAGCATGGGCACTCCCCTCCTTCCGCTCGTTTGAATTTGTTCTTCGTCTCTCCTTTCTGAGGGTGTCTTTGAGCCAAGCATACCTGTGTAGCCATGAAAGGTAGCGCCCTCGCCCTCGTCGCCGCGTTCGCGCGCATTGCGGACGCAGCGTACGTCTGGCCGTCAGCGTATGACGAAATTGAGGACATTCTCTCCCTGCAGACGGGCTACCGCAGCCGGGGATTCGTTGACGGTGAGTCTCTTTCTCGGCCAAGCCCATCGAAAACCGACTGACAAGTCAAACAACAGGCGTGACCCCGTGCTCCTTCGGTGGTAACATCAACGGCCGGCAGTTCGCCGCGGAATGGATCCGAACAGCCTTCCACGACGTCATCACGGCGCCAGCAGGCGAGGGCGGCCTGGACGGGTCCATCTGGTTTGAGCTCGACCGCGCCGAAAACGGCGGCGCCGCCTTCAACAACACCTTCAGCTTCTTCAGCGCCCTCTACTCAGACCGGGCCTCAGCCGCCGACCTGCTCGCAATGAGTGTCGTCGTCGCTAATGCCGGATGCGGTGGCGCGCCCATGCCGTTCCGCGCGGGCCGACCCGACGCCAACGCCGCCGGCCCCGCGGGCGTGCCGGAGCCGCACACGCCAATCGACACAACGCGGGCCGCATTCACGAAGGCCGGCTTCAGCGAGAAGGAGATGATCTCGCTGGTCGCTTGCGGGCACACCCTCGGCGGCGTGCACAGCCGAAACAATCCTGACATCGTGGGTCTCGAGCCAGAGCCTGATACGGTGACGCACTTTGACAGCACGCATGACGACTTTGATAACAAGATTGCGACGGAGTATATCGAGGGCACGACGTCAAATCCGCTGGTGGTCGGGCAAAACGAGACCCTCCACTCAGACAAGCGCATCTTTTCCTCGGATGGGAACAAGACCATCTCAGAGTTGGGGGCCTCGGAGGACGGGTTCAGGACAGCATGCGCGGACGTGTTTACCCGCATGATCGACACTGTTGCCTCGGACGTGACGTTGACGGACCCCATCGAGGCTGTCGATATCAAGCCCTACATTGGGTTGGTGCTGAGCGAGAACGGAAGCATCGCCTTCAGTGGCCGCGTCCGCGTCAGGACGGACGAGGGCACCGGGCGGGACACGGCTGATATGGCCGTACACCTGACCTATTCCAACCGCAACGGCGAAGGCAACACCGTCGTCGCCACCACGCTCGACGAGGGCGGTGTTACCACAGGCCTCCACGGGGAGACTTTCGTTTGGTACCAGTTCGAGGCGGCCGTCGACGCCGCGAGCGGCATCAGCAACTTTCTCATCCACCTGACGACGCCGTCAACCAACCAGACGACCGTCCACAAGAACGGCGGCGACGGCTACCCCGTTGACGACGCGCTGCTGTACCTCGAGTCGGAGTCGTGCGTGAATCGGACGAGCGTGAACAACGAGCGGACCTTCACGGTGACGGCCGCAGTGCGCAAAGACCGCTCGTCCGACGCGGCGACGATGGACTTCGTGCGCCTCGTGCGGCGGCAGGGGGTAATTGTCCGGAAGCTCGAAGTCGAGACCGTCGAGCTCGCGGCAACGGGCGAGGAGAGGGGCAAGTACGTCGTCGTCCAGGGCCAGATGCAGCTCGCGACCAACGGATGGAGCACGAGCTTCGATCTCGTCCTGGGCGGCGAGGCGGGGGTAACCAAGGTTGAGTTCTTGAAGACGCAGGCCTGCCCGCGCACATGATAATGTGTAATTGTAATCAGATGACTGGCTGCCTACCGATGGATGGGTAACGCCGAAAGCAGCGAATGAAGATCACGAAGCCTTTTACGAATTAGCGCAGATTTGCCCCGGGCTTTCCGATGGGTACCAGGGCATGTCGAGATCTTGTGAAATGTGATCGATTTATTCTCCCTTTCTGCCCATCCTTATTCTCGTGCCTGTCTTTTGATATCTGAAGTCACGTTCTGCAGTAGTTGCCAACTCATCATCATAGAACCGTCACGGGTCGAGATGATGTCCGAACCAGTATTCTGTCGGCAAAAGATGGCCGGTGGTCCTTCAGGGTTGTTTGGCAAGGTTATTTGGCAGAGCACTTGTCTCAATGCCGATTAAAGGCTTAATTCGGTGTCGGACGATGCTGTGCTGTTAAGCCTCGGCCCGAGTTTGGGTCCTAAACAGCATACGAGACAGACATCCAGGCTTCCTCTCAACAACATTTGGGGTCACACATGACGTTCACACACCCAACCACTCTTCAGTCTCTACCGAGAAACAGACAGCCGTTCTTCAAGGGCCCCCTCTTGCGGGCCGTCGATCTGCTCCATCACCCCTGAGTCCCCTGGATCCGGAGGGCGGCAAAACTTGCCGTTCATCATGATAAACAACATGGCTCGGTGACGGCCGGGGAAAAGCAAGCGACAGGCCATGTTGTCAACCGAGCCGCGGCTTTGGGATGGCCGCATCGATAGGCGAGCCATTTTGTTTGACCCTGATGGGTTGGAGCAGCACATGCTCAATCTGTAACCAAGGACGAAGCAATCGACGGACGGCTCCGGTTTGCAGCAGGCTTCTGGCGCGGGCCCACGTCGACCAGGAAGAAACTTAGCACTGATATGATAAGCAGCTAATCTCGACAAAAGACCCTTCGGCACAGCGTCTTGGCTATGAGGGAAGGCAAGGCCTGGTAGTGTGAGGCCAGTGACTAACAACTTCCAGAAACAGGCCCGGGGGCGACCAGGCTGGCGGTATCCTCGGGGTGTGCTGTTCGTGGCGTTGGGGTGGGGTCAGATCGGAAATCTGGAGAGCATCCCCGTGGTGTTGCGTTTACTGCATGCCGCAGCCACTGGGCCAAGCGAGTTGGTCCATGGTAAGGCGAGGGTAAATCCGTCAGGGTGAGGCACCAAGCACGGCCGTCAATGGCGAGCATCTTATAGGCCCGGGGGCAGAGCATCTCGTGCGATTTGGCTTGCTGCGCCGCGCATCTCATGCGAAAGGAAGGCATCATGGGCCATGTTGGAGCAGGCTTCTGCAGTCATGATGACGGGAGGGTGGGGTGGTTGAACGCGGTGTGGGAGGAAGGGGGAAGCCGAAGAAGAGAAACCTGTTGGAAGGGCTGGAAGGGTTGGAAGGGTGCTTCTAGGGCAGGAAGGGGGCTCTGGAAGTTGCGGAAAGCCGGTGTCAGAAGTTGGAAAAAGAAACGAATAGGGCGCCCGCCAGGGATGGTGACAGTGACATGTCAGATGCTGTGCTGCGACGTTGGGCTGGGACCATCCGTACGCAGTAAAAGATGGGCGTTCGCATACGCCCTAGGTGCGCAGTATGGGGAAAGGACACCGCTGGCAATGCCAATGGCAAAACACTGTGGGCCAAAGCCATGCCACGCCGCCATGCCCGGCATCGGGGGGTTCCACGTTGCGTTTCCAACCTCCGTCTCCGCCGGAGCTAACCCCGGGCCAGCATAGGGACGGTGGACTGCGACTGCAACTGCAAATGCTGGACGATGCCTTGGGACGTGGCCGTGACAGACCAGACAGGGGCAGAGATGGGATAGGGCGGACGGTTGGGGGAGATGACGGATGCTCCCATACTGCTGGCAACATGCAGCTGCTGCACCGAGGTCGCAACGGGGAGCATGTCGACGTCCCTGCTGATGTCGTTCGTGTCCCTCGCTGGACACCGGGAGCCTATCGTTGATGAGGCCAGTAGGAACTTTATCGTCGCAAGCCCACTTGGACGCCAAACGTAAAGCTGCAACGCACCCACTTAGACACCTAAAGTAAAGCTGCTAGGAGACCCAGGCGGACCAAGGCGGAGTGGCAGAGGGGGATCGAGGGTTAGAAGCAAGGGACTCGAAAGGGCAGCGAGGTTGATGTTGTTCGTGGTTCGTGCTAGAGTCACCAGCGGCGTGTTGGTCAGAAGGAGGCTAAAAGTGGCCTCATCGACGGCTTCAAGAGCCACCCCGGGGCGGATGCAGTGCGGCATGCAGCAGCAGCGGCAGCAGCAGCGTCAAGTCGAACGCACCTGCCACGTTCTGGAGCATGCCCAAAACGGCTTAGCGCGCGTCCTGCTGGACCCTGGCGGCCCTTCGGAGGGGCTTGGCCAATCAGCAGCCAGCGAATCTGTGGCAGCACGCTCGGTGCATGGGTAAATAATCCGTAAAATCAGCCCATTCTCACTCGATCCGCCGCGCTCCAAAGCTCATGTCATGCCATTTTCCAAAATCGTTTGAAGCATCCGCGAGGCAATCTCCAATTCTGTCGAACCATCCAGCTATCAGTCTGCAGTCGCAAGCTTGCCGGTTCCTGGCGCCCCCTCTTTTTTTTTTTTTTACGGAACGTCTTCGGTTTTTTTTTCTTCTTTTCCTCTTCTCTCCTTCACCGTCAGTCCGTGTCTTGTCTGCAGCCCTGGTCCGGTCTGGTTTGGTTTGCTGCTGCGTCTGCTGCACCCACTGTTCTGGTCCTGGTTCTGATCTGCCCTGGCCTGGCTGCATATTCACGACCCTATCCCATATTGTTATATCTCCAATACCACCTCCGGACCCAACATTTTTCCTGTCGCGCACAAACCTCGGACGAGGACACCACACTGCACCACTCAACGGCTGGAGCCGTACCTCTGTCCCCCCTCCTCGCCTCGAGCTCGAGCTCCACGCCTGCTTTAGTGTGTGCCCGTGTGTGTGCGCATGCGTGGTGTACTTGAACCACTGCATACACTCGACCCCACGTCCGAAAGCCTTCATCGTCTACCGTGCGAGTCCGGCCCGTTAGAGACACCAACTAGCTAGCACCGATCCTCGTTCGCATTGAGCCGTCGCAGCATAGCTCAGCCATCCCGTCAACCTCGGAGCCTCCCGACAACACTCGCTGCCCACGAAAGCCCGACCCCGCCTCCCAAAAAGACCGTGATATCACTGTTCAAAGCCGAGCATGGCACCAGGTGTACTCAACTCGGACGGTTCAATGGAGGACCAGAACAACACCAACAACATCGCTACCGGCAACGCCGCCGGGCGTCTGAACGCCAACTTCGACGCCACCGTAGACACCCTCACTCTGCTTCGCAGTTTGCCTGAGCCTCCCATAGAGTCGCAGGTATGCGTTGTCGGTGCTGGACCTGCCGGTCTTATGTTGGCCGCCAACCTCGGCCGCTTCGGCATCAAGGTTGAGGTCATTGACGACAGAGCTGATCAGACGCCTGTTGGAAGGTAGACCACCTGTCGTCCCCGCCGCATGTCTCCAGCCCGCTAACGCCCATGTAGAGCAGACGGATTGCAGCCCAAGACGATCGAGACCTTCCGCCAAATGCGCCTGGCCGATCCTCTGTTGTTGCGAGGTGTGCGCGTGTACGACATCTCCTTCTGGCGAAGCACCGCAGACGAGCCGCTTCACAGACTAGGCCGTGAGGTTCATTACCCTCCCGTTATCGACGTCCTAGACCCGTATATCCTCTTGGTTCACCAGGGCATGGTCGAAGGCCTCTTCATTGATGATCTGAAGAAGCGCGGGGTCGAGGTGCGGAGGAATACGGCCTTCGAGTCCTACAGCGTGCCGGAAAACAAGGCTGGACCCCTCCAGGTCAACTGTCGCACGAACGTCACCCAGGACAGGCGGACGATTCTGACACAGTACCTGATTGGATGTAAGTCGCTACATAAGCCTTGCTCTAGTGCGCAGGCGACTGACATACATAGGTGACGGCGCGCACTCGAAAGTACGGAAGAGCATTCCGGATGCGCGGGCCATTGGCTTGTCGCAACCCGCCATTTGGGGTGTCCTTGACGGAGAGCTGATCACCGACTTCCCGGATATCTGGTCCAAGACGCTGGTTTACTCCCAAGAGTACGGTTCTATTCTCATCATCCCCAGAGAGAGGAACATGACCCGTTTCTACATCGAGCTCAAGGCAGGCCCCAAGGCGGACAAGCGAGAGCTTGGCCAGGAGTTCGTCATGCAGCGCGCAAAGAAGATCATGGCGCCTTTCGAGGTCGATTGGAAGTACATTGAGTGGTTCGGTCGTTACCAGATTGGTCAGAGAGTGGCCAGCCGGTTCTGCGACCCCCACTTGAGAGCGTTCCTGGCTGGTGATGCCAGTCACACCCACTCTCCGAAGTCGGCTCAGGGCATGAACACCTCAATGCACGACTCCTGGAACCTGGCATGGAAGCTCAACCTGTCTCTTCGTGGCCTCGGAAAGACTGCTCTGCTCGAAAGTTACGAGGAAGAGCGAAGAAAGATCGCCGTGGACTTGGTCAACTTCGACTACGAGCACGCTAACCAGATTGCTGGCGGTGACGCCGTCGCATTGGCGGAGAACTTCAAGACGAACGTCCGTTTCATCTCCGGTATTGGCGCGGAGTATGCCGAGAGCGTCCTCAACAAGCACGATCCCCAGGGCCTTGTCATGGGAGACGCCAGGCCGGGCTGCTTGCTTCCGCCGGCCAAGGTCACCCGTTACATCGACTCGAACCCCGTTGATGTGCAGCTTGACATCCCCATGCTTGGCCAGTTCCGCATCTACCTCCTGATGTGGGACATTCAAGCGTCGGGACCCTTCCTCGAGACTTTCTGCCAATCGATTGCCTCGGCCAACTCCTTCATCAGCAAGCTGTCTGCCGCCGCCAGCTCTTCGTACGCTTCGCAGCCCAGACTGCCCTCCCCCGAGGACATTTACTACCGTCCGGAAAGATACACGGCCGTTAGCCACCTCTTCACATTCGCTTGTATTAGTAAGTACGCCCAAAAACAAGGGTCCACACCAAGCTAACCAAACCCCAGCCACCATGCCCAAGGCCGATGTGGAGATTTCAGACCTGCCGGCGCTCCTGCAGGACAGCCGCTGGACGTTCTACCTGGACGACATCCCGGAGCAGGACACTCGCGGCCAGCTCTGCACCAACAAGTGGCTCGGCAGCCTCGGCCCCGGCGAGGTGGCCATCGTCAACGTACGACCCGACGGCTACGTTGGCTCCATCGGCAGGTGGGACTCGAGCATCGACGATGCCGGCGAAGAGGCTGCCCGCTGGCTGGACACGTACTACGACGGCTTTCTCCAGCTGCCCAACGGCTCATCTCCGACCACGACGCCGACCCCCATGACAGTTTAGACATGCCAATTCTCTTAATAATCTAGTCTGTTATCGGGGGCGACCACATGAGCGTTTCTGTATTATACACACACACACATCTCACATGACGACACATAATCAAGGTGCCTGAAAAAAAGCATCGAGCATTCAAGAAACCAAACGAAAAAAAGAAACGCAGGCATGAAATCATCACTTTCTCTCTCTTCCAACTTGTCCAGCAGGAGTTGGGGAGTGCGGCGGCTGGTGCGGTTGTTATCTCGGCATTTTCAGGAGCTAACGGGGAGATGGGATAGTACAGCACAATCTGCTGCAAAGCACAGCTTTGGTTGTCATTTTTTTGTTTCTTATTTTATTTCCCCTCATCTTTTCCAATTTTTCATCACTGCGCCGAGCCAAAAGCTTGGGAATGGGATTACCATAGCTAGTAGGCAGACACACACAAATCAATAGATAGAATCTTCAGTGCAGATCGCCCCTCTCTCTCTTCCATCCCTCCAGTCAGCTTCACGCGCGCCATCGTGAGACTATGGCACCACGTTTCTGGGGTCCATTGTGAGCTGTCATCTCAATAGTCCCCATGTGCACTCCCAGTCCGGACAGGCAGCGCAAATCTATTGCCATTCCCAGCCAGCTCCCCTACCCCTCGCCTTGCCCGAAGGAGCCGGCCTGCCGCCACTGCCTGCCGCCGTCCTGCACGGAGGGGGTCGTGTTTCCCAATCCTTCCTTCCTGTGAGGGCAGGGCACGGGCGGGCTAGCCCGGATTCTCACTCATATCGATCCCGATCTGTTGCTTTCCTCTCTCCCTCTCTGAGACCCTGTACTGGATTGAGGAAATCGGACGACCTCCCACGCCAGCCCTATCAGAATCAAACCACGCTCACGTCCCCCGCTGCGTCCTCCCCGACAACCCACCGCTCGTCGCCCGCCAGTGCGGCCCCCGACATGACGGCCCTCCACATGTCGTCCCCGAATTGCGCCTCGCCCCGCCCCGCTGCCGCCGTGCCTTCGGGGTCCGCTTGTGTCTGAGGGTGTGCCTCTGCATGTGCGTCTGCATCTGTACCTACAGTATCACCAGCAGGAGCGGTACTCGAAGAGGCAACTCGTGTTGCTGCCGCTTCAAGGGACACACTGGCACCTCCTCGACTCGCGTCGTCGATGCTCGCGCTGACCGTCTCCATGGTGAAGCACCGCCGCCCGCAGACCCTCGTCCCGGCGGCCGCGTCCACGGCCTCGGCGACGGTGAGGTACGGGAACTCCTTGTGGCGCCAGCACGGCGCGAGGCCGGGCCAAGATCCGTCTCTGGTGGAGCCGTTAGCCGGGCAGAAAGACCTCTCGGCATCCCCCTCGGCGCCGCATTCGTCGACCCACCGCGGCCCGCCCCCCGAGAGCGGCATTCCCATGCTCCGCACGCTGTGCCGCGCCGGCGGCGCCTGGGACGACTGCGGCCCCGCGACCCACGTGTGGTCTTCCTCCTGCAAGAAGACGTGCCCGTCGTCGAGATCGAGCCGCATAAGGCGCGGCATGTCGCGCTGCCGCACGCCCCAGTGGTCGAGGTCGCCGTTTGCCAGGCGCAGGACGACTTTTGGCCCAGGGTCCGGGTCAGGCTTGCGCGAGGACGAGGGATCGAGGCTGGGACGGTAGGACGATGGCCCCCCTAGGCCCAGACGACGAGGCGCTCGAGGGGCGTGTCCTCACCCCACGGCGAGCGGGTGGGCTAATGCGCGTAGAGGGCGTAGTGCGTCGCACTGTGCGAGGAGAGTAGACGGTCCTGCGCTGAGAGCGGGAGGCCGAGGTAGTGGATCTTCCACTCGGAGCGGAAGGCCACCGCAGGCGCTTCCTTTGTTGTCATCGTGTAGAGCGGCGACGAGGTGGTGTGCACGTCGAACGCCGTGGCAAAGTGCCGGTGCGCAATGTCGCGCTCGTTGAGCGGGTGCGAGCCCTCCGCCTCTGCCCATTCTATCACGAGGATGCCCGCTGCGAGGCACGCACGGCGGACAACCTTTGCGGTCCAGTCGAAAGGCATCGTCGTCTCGGCGCCGGAGGCCAGGTCCAGCGCCTTGAAGACGGGCGGCCGCGAGGGGGAGGGGTACACAAGCACGCCATCGGCGCAGGTCCAGGACGGGTCAGGCGGCTGGAGAGGCGCAGTCATCTCGTCGCGGCGGAGGAGGCGGCTCCACGGCGCGAAAGGACGGAGGAGCTTGCGGTCCTTGAGAAGGGGGATGGTGGTGAGCGAATGGAAGGACGCCGCGGAGAGGTTGTGGTAGCGCCGGGCGATGCGGGCGAAGATGACGGGCCAGTCTACTGCTTCCACCTCTGCTACTTCTAGTGATGTCGCGCTTCCCGCTGACTCAACATTTGGACTCTCTGACGAGGCATGGGCCCTGAGGAGTCTGCACTCGAGGGCATGGGGGAAGAAGACGTGTAGAAGCGCCTGCGAGAGGTCTGTTCGTGTGAGGGCAGCGTAGGACGCGCGAGAGACAAGGCGGTGGAGGACAATTTCGCGGGGTGTGAGGTGGGAGAGGACTTCGAGAAAGATGGTGTTTGGGAGGTCCGTCAGCTGGAACATTTCGCCTGTCTCGGAAGTTCCTTTCACGATATCAGTGTTAGATATGAGGTTCAGAGTATTGAGGATGATGCTGGGGTTTATGAGTGAGTTTCGGGTGGTGCCACTTGAGTTCAATAGTGATAAGGCCGCTCACACAAAATGATTGCACGTGGGACGTATACGATGTTCAATTGAGATACTTTAATCGTTAAAGGTATAGTTGAGAGACTAATTGTTTCCGTCGGTCTTGGACGACTGTCTTTGGTGTTGTGCAGGTGAGAGATGGTGGCATGAAGTCGAAGCCTGAGACGGACGGATACATATGGGAATATGGAGCCTTATTACTAAGATGGCAGGTGCACTTGATCGATACAGGCAAGATAGACGCCGCAGCTTCACCCAAGCAATGAGATGCGCCGAGCTCTTACTCAGTTTCAAGAAACAAAACAAGTTGCTGCACACGAGTGTTGGTTTTACTGTTTGTAACGATGCTTTCATTTTTGCTTCATTTTTTTTTTGCTACAAATGCCTAATTCTCTGACAAATGTCACTTCATATTCCGCCATGCGCAAGTTGTGCAACACGCTCAGGCCTTCATATGCATTTTGCCTTTTGGTCATCCTGAGATTTCATTCCCAGTCCAGTCAAGGTATCCGGATCGCCATAGATCGTTTCCATTGCCCGCTCAAATTTTCGTAAAAATCAAACACACTCACTCGCACACCATCCGCCTAAGACTGAGTCGGCATGGAGACGTCAGCCTTCTGCGAGATGGCGTCGGCAGTCTGCCACAGGGCAGTAACCGTCTTCTGCTGGGTGTAGAACTGGATGCCCGGGCGGCCGTAGAAGGTGTTAGCACCGCCGCCGGCAATGCTCTTCTTGTTACCGGTGAAGGAGAACATGGGCAGGGGGACGGGGATGGGCACATTGATGCCGAGCTGGCCGGCCTCAATGTTGCGGCGGAACGTCTCGGCGGTGGCGCCGGAGCGTGTAAAGATGGCCGTGCCGTTGCCGTACTCGTTCTTGTTGATCAGCTCGATGGCGTCGTCGAGGGTCTCGACGTTGAGGCAGACCAGGACAGGGCCGAAGATCTCCTCCTTGTAGCAGCGCATCTCGGGCGTCACGTTGGAGATCATGGTGGGCGCCACCCAGTTGCCGTTGGGGTACTTGGCCGGCTTGTAGCCCCGGCCGTCGAGGAGGATGGTCGCCCCCTCCTCCTCAGCGCTCTTAATCAGGCCCTCGATGCGCTGCTTGCTCTGAGGGGAGATGACGGGGCCGAGGTCGGCGCCCTCCTCGAAGCCGCCGTCAACCTTGAGCTTCTTGGCCATCTCGGCCAGCTCCGGGAGCCACTCCTTAGTCTCGCCGACCATGACGAGGGTGCTAAGGGCCATGCAGCGCTGACCGGCGGCACCGAAGGCGGCGCCGACGACGCTGTTGAGGAAGTGGTTCTTGTTGCAATCGGGCAGGACGGCGGCGTGGTTCTTGGCACCCAGGTTGGCCTGGACACGCTTGCCGTGGGCGGAGCCCTTGTTGAAGATGTACTCGCCGGCCTTGTTGCCGCCGACGAAGCTGACAGCCTTAATGGTAGGGTCTTCCAGGATGAAGTCGACCGTCTTGTGGGCGCCGTGCACGACGTTGACCACACCCTCGGGGAAACCGGCCTTCTGGACGAGCTCGGCCAGAATCATGGCGGCACCGGGATCGCGCTCGGAGGGCTTCAGGATGAGGGTGTTACCGGTAACAGTAGCGATGGGGATGCACCAGAGGGGAATCATAGCGGGGAAGTCTAGAACCTGTCAGTTTCATCTCCATCGGACATCCTTGGAGAACAGCACTCACTAAAGGGGCAAATGGCAGCCACGACACCCAATGGCTCGCGGTAGCTTCTCGTCTCCATATCCTTGGCGACCTCCAGCACCTCGCCCTTGAGCAGCTCCGGAGCGCCGCAGGCTGCCTCGGCAACCTGGAGACCGCGGAGGACGTCACCCCTGGCGTCGGCGAAGGTCTTGCCCTGCTCGAGGGTGATGCTCGCGGCTAGACGGTCCCAGTTCTCGCGGATAAGCGCAACGAACTTGAACATGATCTGCTGACGGGCCAGCACACTCATGGCCCGCCACTTGGGGAACGCCTTCTCCGCTGACGCCACGGCGGCCTGCAGCTCCTCGGTGGTCATCTGGGGCACGCGGGTGACCAGGTTGTTGGTCGCCGGGTCGTGCAAGTCGATGAAGTCGGTCGCGCTCGAGCTGACGAACTTGTTGTCCAGGAAGTAGGGGGTGTCCTCCGGCTTCGAGATCTTCTCGTGCGTCTTGGGGTACGACTCGGCCGTCGAGGCCAGGGCGGCGTTGAGGTGCTGCGCCGTGGCGTGTATCCTCCTCGCCGCGACGGCGGAGACGGGTGAGCTGGAAGACATGGCGGTTGACGACAGGCGAGAAGAGCGGGTGAGAGAGGCTCTAGAGGTGCGGCTGACGCCGGCAGTGATGCTTTGAGAGATGGCTCGACGCATTGTGGTGGAAGAGAAGAGGGGAGGAGAGGGGGACACGAAGCAAGAAGAACTAGAACTAATACGCTGTGCGACGGCGCAATTGACAAACCAGAAACAAATAGTGCTGCACTAAGGTACTCTCAGTCTCGGTCTGTTCGTCCCTAGGAACTTGGAACCAATTACCAGCCACGCGAACGGGAGCCGGAGACGAGCGACATCGTAGTCCCTTATAAGGTCCCAAGGGAAGCAGCGAGCTCCCAGAGTGTGGGGAAGGTTGGGGTGGGGTAAGATAACGCTCCCTCTGATCCCTGCCGAGTTCCCCAAGCTCCCCCTGCCGAAGCCGGCCCCAATGCCGCCTTATACCGAGGGGATCCGTGCTACAGGCCTCGAGCATGACGCCGATGCCCTGAGACGGGAAATCAATAGGCGGCCCAGCGGCGTAAACGGCGTAAACAGCGTATCATCATGGCCTGTACAGAGGGGGGTCAAAAGTCTGAGAACACCCCACATTTGGCCACCCCCCTTCATTCTAGCCCCCCGACTTCGATATACCACAAAACCATGAATTTCTCAATTTGTATGGCGATAATAGGGTCAGAAAAAAGCCCAGAGTTTGCTCTTTAATATCGGGTATACCAACCCTGTGCTTTTATTACGGCTTCTAAACGCCGGGGCAAAGACCGAATAAGGCTCCGGATCTTCTCCTACGGGATCGCATCCCACACTTTCTGAATATACTCTTTGAATATATTAATATCTAACTCATTCTTATTGAGATTAAATGCTTCCGGGTATAATCTCCGCAGGTTAGCTTTCATCATTCGCCAACAGTGTTTAATCGGGTTCAAATCAGGTGAATATGGAGACCATTCAAACCATAAGATTCCCCGAGCAAAGAGCCACTCTATCGTCTTCGCTAATAAGTGAATAAGAGCATTATCCTAGACGAAATATCTTATATCGTCCCAGTTAAGAAGGAAGCCTTCCTCTAAGCACTTAATATAACTATTAGAGTTATAGCCCTTCGTCTTCGTGGTATTATCCCTCATCAAGAAGACTAGCCGGCTTTTCCCCTCCTACCACACCATAGCCCAGACCATTATGGATATATCGGCTTTCACATGGCTGACAAGGTTGACAAATCGCTTCTTCCATCGATCCTATGGTAATCTAAAGACCCAGGTGGTAGGGGAGGAGGTATTATTTTGGCAGGAAGATTCATCAGAGAACTGGGACTATGGGCAGAAATATTAGCAATAGAGGTATCAAAAAGGGTCTGTTCTGAATTAGCCATACCAACATTAATTCCTCGACTTTTGGCAGCCACTCGCGTAAAAATTAAAGCCGAAAAGCAGCTGCATCTTTCGTAATAAACGGTCTCTTCATAGCTCGCCATTTACGAATATTGGCTTTCCATAAAACCCATTTGATGGTACTAATGCTTATAAAGACGGCTACTTTAGATTTAAGCTATTAGTAGCTATCCCGGTAATGAATTTTAGCAGAACGAAGTAGTACCCGTTTTTCCACCTTTAAGAGTTTCTCTGGTCTCCCTTTTCGGGGTTATAACTCGAAAGTGTGGCCTTATCGGTATCGTTGAAGTGTCCTAGTCACCACACCGAGGGAAACGTCGAAAAGTGTAGCAGTCTCGCAGTAACTTCGGCCCGTCAGCACAACCGCTATGATCGCCACTCACTGAGCTTCAATCAGCTCATTGTTAAATCTTCGATTTCCCGCTAAATTAACGGCAAAAGCGTATAATTCGGCCTCCATTTGGGTAAAATATGGGTTATAGGAGGGAAAAGTGTGTAGGGAGGGGTACGCGCACGCGACGCGGCATCACTAAAGTGTTCTCAGACTTTTGACCCCACTCTGTAGTTAAGCGGAGACCGCACTCACACAGGTGCACACCCACCTACGGTGCCTCACCTCAGCCATCGGGTGGGCCTCCGATTCGATACCGGTCCGACAGACACAGATGTCATAATCTCGCCGCGCAATGGATTACCTTGCCGGCAGATACAACTGATAACACATATAAACGCCGCAGCGGAAGTTTGGTCAAAATCCTTTTTTCCCTTGGTACCTGAGCTACCTAGAATACACCTACGCCATGCTTCTCTCAGCCCCCCGATGACCAAAACAGACATATAGTGAGGAAGCCTTAACTGAAAAAAAAACCAGCATCCATGTTCCTCTTGCTTCCTGGTTATAGCCCGATGTTCTGCTTCATATGAGATCCCATGGCCCATTTTTCCGCCGAGAGTATCAAAGAGAGAGAGAGAGCGAGCTAATTCACATTTGCGCGCCACCCAACATCAACTCCAATCTACGACTGGCTTCTGGTGTTGCGCTTGGTGGCCTCCTTGGCGGTGTCAGCGCCGGACGCGACAGCCTTAGCAGCCTTGTCCTTGACATCCTTCGCCGTGTCCTTAGCATCACCGGCAGCCTTCTTGGCCGCAGGGGGAGCGGCGCCGCCAGAGCTGGCGAGGCCGACAATGACGGCGATGAGGGTGACAAGGAGGGCGCCAATGCCGCCAGCAACCTCAGGAACGAACTTGATGGCCTGGATGGGGTCCTTCTGGGCGATGGTGATGAAGAGGTCAAGCTTCTCCTTGATGAAGTGGACGGGGTCGTCCATGAACTTGAGGTCGTTGGGGGACTTGGGCTTCTCAGCCTCCTTGGGCTTGTCGGCAAGCTCGGCGAGCTGCTCAAGGGGGTGCTTCTCCTTGAAGGACTCCTCGGCAAGCTTGGCGGCGTCCTCGACGGAGTGGCCAATGTAGATGTTGTCGAAGAGGATATCGCTCTGCATGGTCCAGATCTCGAAGCCAATCTGTTCATCACCCGTTAGCAACTGACATACAGATCAATAGTTCACAAGTGGTTTGACTTACAGCTCCCATGGGCTCGAAGTTGGCAGGGGTCTTGTCCTCGAAGTAGTCGGGGTTCTTGATCTTGCGGGGAGCCCAGACACCCTTGTAGGCAGGGTTGTCAATGTAGGGCGCGGTCCACTTGCCCTTGTAGTCAGGGTTCTTCTTCATGGGCTTCTTCCAGGGGCCGCAGCCAGAGACCTCGGCGCACTTGGGGTTGGGGACAGTAGGGGCGATCCAGTCACCATCCTCCTCGTCATCCCAGTCCTCGGGCTTCTGGGCCTCAGGGTCAGGAATGGTGAGGGGCTCCTCCTCGAGCCAGTCCTCAGGGATGGTAGCCTCCTCGTCGACGATCTCGAAGGGAGCGTCCTCGTCCCAGTCCTCGGGCTTCTTGGCCTCAGGGTCGGGGATACGGGCCTCGTCAATCCAGTCCTCGGGCTTGGTGTCCTTCTCATCGTCAATCTCCTTGGGGGGGTTGACGGCGGGGGAGAAGTCCTCAAGAAGGGAGCCGGTCTTGACCTGCTCGCCGTTCTGCTGGATGATGTAGGTGTTGTTGGGGTGGACAATGAGAGTGTAGAGCTCAGTGGTCTTGACGATGCGAGCGGTGGGAGGGGAAGTAAGGTGCTTCTCCTCGTACTCTCCAGACTTGGGGTTCTTGTGGTTGAAGATGAAGTGGACCTTGTTGGTGTGGCCGCACTTGTCGGGACCGAACATGATCACGTAGGGAGTAGCGTTGGAGAACTCCTCCTGGTGAAGAGCCTTGTTCTCGCGGAGGAGCTTAAGGTAAGCACCACCACACTCAAGACCGTCTAAAAGGGCAGGTTGTCAGCATCACGCATGTCCATTGGGCGCGCACGCGCGTTGGTGAGAAACTTACTCTGGAGCTTGACCTCGTACTGGACGACGAGAGTCTTGCCCTTGTTATCGATCTTCTTGGGGAACTTGGCCGAGATGGCGTGGTGAGCGGCGGGGTTCTTGACAACAAGACCCTTGTCGCCCTCCATTCCCTTGTAGACCTTGGGCTCCTCAACAGCCCACTCGCCGACGTAGGCCCATTCCTCCTCGTCCTTGCTGTCCTTCTTGGCATGGGACGGGCTCCATCTGGACTCCCAGTCGTCGGTGAACTGCTCAAGGAAGGGAGCCTTGAGCTTGGTGGGCTACAAAGAAACCGGTGTCAGAAGCTTGCCACGTGAAAAAGTGAAAGAGCAGTTGCCAGTGCGGAGAAGCTTCCCCCGGGATCCGGGAACTCCGCCAGGTGCATTGAGCTCGAGCGCCCGGGCCAGAGGCCAGCTCAGAGGCGGTGAGAACAGCAATCGCAGCAACAAAGGTAGGCAATCCGCAGGGAGGGGGCTTACAGTGAAGGTGGCCATCTGGGGAGTGACCGAGGTGGAAGACTCGGCGACGGTGGAGGACGACTCCTCGCTCAGGACCTTCTGAGCATCGTCGGCGTAGGCGCCGCCAGCGAGCAGAGCCGCGGCGGACAACGCAGCGGCGTTGAACTTCATGATGGGCGAGGTCGGGATTGCGGCTACAGGCTCGCAGGGTTCGGTTGGCCGGGTTCAGATTCGATAAGATGACACCTAGAGCTTGGTAGCTTTAGGTATGGTGAGAAGAATTGTCAATTGAAGGACAAGTTGTTGCTCCCAGCGCGGTGATGGAGGAGAATTACTCGAGAAAGAATTTCCCAAGGAGAGGAAAAAGAGTTTCGGAAGAAGGAATGGGGCGAGGAAGGCGCCAGATTTATCAGTCTGTGAGCAGGAGCAGGAGCAGGTGCAGGCGCGGGCTGGGCTCAACGTGTCCTTTTTTGTCTAAGGTACCGGCAAGCAGCAGCGCAGAAAAGGCCAGGTAGGGAGCTATCGCCTCTCGGGGTAAGGTATCGAACTGAAAAAAATTGGGGACCTCACCTAAGGGACCAGCACCTACCTGCTGCGTACGGCGCTCCTCACCTGCGGTTCCAGGGGTCGGTCGGGGTAGCACCTCACCTACAATCCACGGGTCGGCTGAGGTGTACACCGCACCTGCAGCAACAGCTCAGCGCGCGGCAGTACCTTGAACAGTGGGCTTCTCTGCTGTGGCTGACTGGCTGGGCAAAGTGCGGGGACGCGCTACAGCGCCTGTTGGAGATGGGGCCCTTGCCAAGGGGGACCCACAGATGCTAACAGTGAATGGAAGGAGGGGGAACTTCACGGTGCTTCGACGAGCTTCCAAGCCTCATCTGCTCATCCCGGTCTGGAAACCGAGCTCTGGTCCGCCTGGGCTCATCATCTTCGCTGGTGGGACAGGAGCATGCCCCGCTTCCATTTATCCGCTCTCTGCATGTCGCTCGGCGTGCTTCATCCCGTGCCAGCTAGCAGCATCGCGGCTGGTCCCGCGCTGGCTTAGGACTAATGCTATGCTACTTGCTGCAGCGTTGCGAAGGGAGGCGGGCAAGGCACTCATCCAGCTTTGTATTGGAAGGCTGGTTTACTGTAGAGATACGTACAAAGCAGAGACAAACAGACAGAGTGCAGTGCTCAGAGCCTCGGCCCATGCATGCCTGACACCAGCCTCCAGGACATCTCGGGAAAGTTTCAGCGTCTCAATGGCGGACAGGGCAAGGTTCTGTTTTCGGTAGGCGGGTTCGCGATTTAATATCAGGCAGAGTCAGTCTTTTACTGCGTAGTAATCGCATTTTATTATTGTCATCAATCTCACGAGGCCGTCCCTTTGTCCGCTTCGTTCCAGGGTCTCCACCCGACGGGAAAATAGAAACATGGCGCATCTCGTCGCTCAGTTTGGCCGTCCAAAGTGGTTAGGTGTCCTTTCGCATCGACTGCCCTGCGCCGGTTCAGCCTCATCTGACTGAGCTAGCTGCCGGTTCTTCACCGGTCTGTCACATTAGCCTTTTAGCGCGCTGGCTGCCCATCCGCAGATCCGCCATCAAATCTCACTGCGCATGCCCTCTACCTGAGCGCCGTTGCTCGCTCTGTTTTGCTGCGGTGCACTATAGTGCCTTACGGGGGAGACCCATTCAGAGGGCGGGCAGCTCCAACCAACCAACCAACCAACCAACTGCTAGCCTCTAATTGCTCTCGCATTAACGCAGAGAGCGTTCCGTGCCTTGCGTGCTTTGCCATGTGGGGAAGACATGAGGTACTACTGGCCAATTCAGCCTCACATGCATCATGTGGCATGTGGCTTGGGAGAAAATTTCCCGACGACTTTGAGCGACTTACAATGCCCAATTTTGATGAGTGAGAGAACTTCAAACTGCGCCATCAGCCCGACGCACGCACACAAGACACAGTCTCATATTTGTGTTCTCCTTCTACTTTGACTTTGAGATTGAGAGTCTCTTCGCCGGATCTCAAGTCCAGCCTCCGTCCTCCAGCCTGACTATGCCTCTACCCCGCGACCCCTCCTCACCCCAGCACTCATCTCGCAAGAAACAGCCCACCATGGCGTCCGCCAGTGAAATCGCGAACCCCGACCAGCTCATTACCTCAGACAACCCAGACCACCCGGCGAACCTAATCCCCTCTCTCTGCGCAAAGTTCTGGACTCTCGGCTGGGTCACGGGCACCGGAGGCGGAGCCTCTATCCGAGATGGGTAAACAACCTCTTTTTATATGCATTCATCTCATTCATGCTCATAAAGTATTTGTTTGCTCAAACACGACAACTTCCTTCTCACATTCATGTGACCATAAATGCTTGTCTCTTTGTTCACACCCAAGCAAGGAAACAAAACACGCACACTCTCACAAACACAAACACAAACACAAACACAATGGCTCGCACTTACACACCCCATCCAGGGACCTTGTCTACATCGCCCCGTCGGGCGTCCAGAAGGAGCTCATGAAGGCCCAGGACATCTACGTCCTCTCCCTCGCCGCCCAGGAAGCCTCGCTCAAGAACCGCGTCTACCTGCGCTCCCCGCTCTCCTACAAGCCCTCACAGTGCACGCCGCTCTTCCTTGCCGCCTTCACCCGCCGCGGCGCCGGCTGCTGCATCCACACGCACTCGCACTGGGCCGTCCTCGTCACGCTGATTCTCGAGGGCCGTGGCCCCGGCCATGACAAGCTCTTCGAAATCAACAACATCGAGCAGATCAAGGGCTTCGGCAAGGGCTTCCAGAAGCAGGGCAACCTCGGTTACCACGACACCCTGCGCATCCCCGTCATCGAGAACACCGCCCACGAGGAGGATCTCACCGAGTTCCTCGAGGAGGCCATGGACAAGTACCCCGACACCTACGCCGTACTCGTCCGCCGCCATGGCGTCTACGTCTGGGGCGACAACGTCCACAAGGCCAAGACCCAGTGTGAGAGGTGAGTCTAGCAGTGATTCTCCGTAACGCCCGAGGCGCCGAGGCTCCAGCCTCAGCCCTCGCATGTCTTAAAGGGATCTTGAAATATGCTGACTGGCGTCGGTTAGCTTGGACTACTTGTTCCAATTGGCCGTTGAGATGAAACGACTGGGCATCCCCTGGCTCAGCGACATTCCAGTGACCAAGCCCACCAGAAGTTAGACGTAGCCTGATATATGAAGAATCGAACCTCACTTTGTTCCGTCCATTAAAGCGACGTAGGGTTAAGGCTGCGGGGTGTCGACAAGGGTAGGTACCCAGCTTGACAAACTCCATCTTTCTTTGCCGAAGATCTGAACATGGAACAAGGGCATGTTATCCAGTCATCGACGTGCAAGAGCTTTCAAAACAAGCAACATATCATGGAGCCATGGCATCACAGGCCGTGCGACAGTTCAAGTAGTGAGATAAGTTGTAAATTTGCAGCGGACTGTTGTTCCTGTCCACCGATACATTAACGCATATTCCGTAGTCTGCGTATTCATTATTGACCGCATATGCAACAATCGTCTCCGACGTGGTATCTACCCCTCATCACCTTCCCAAATCATCCATCCAATTTAAACCTACTCTTTTTCCAACCTCAAATGTATAAAACCATTTACAGAAGGAGAGCGCCAATGAGCCCGAGGAAACCGAAAGAAGCGGAGCCGACAAGGGCGGGAGCAGCGTTGGGGGAGGAAGTGCCGCTGGAGCTGGAGCTGGTGCCGGTAGCAGTGCCGGAGCCGGTAGCGCGGGAGCCAGAGCCGGAAGCGGTGCCGGTGGCAGCGGTGGCAGAGCCAGAGGCAGCGCTGCCGGAGCCGGAGCCACCAGTGGCAGCAGGGGTGCCGCCGGAGGTGAAGTAGTACTTGCCAATGCAGTCGTCACGGCAGGCAGCGAACTTGTCGGCGTCACTCTGGTCGCACTTGGCAACGCACTCGGTGGTCTGGTTGACCTGGCTCTCGTTGGGGCTAGGGACCTATATCGCACGTGTTAGTCTGTATTTTTGGCTTTTCTCGCTTCATGGGCCGAAAGTCTCCTCCGCCTCGGGGGCAGTAGAGTGGCGTTCAGTCCCAGAAGCCACATGGGGAAGGGTCCTTCATACGGCAATGCACTTGGACTGGCAAGTAACGTCGGTGGCGGGGCAGGCCTCAAGGCACTTCATGATGGCGGCCTGCTCAGAGGACACGGCATTGCTGGCGGAGGTGGTGGCAGTGGCCGCAGTAGTAGACTGGGCGCTGGCAACGAGGGCGAGAGCGCCAGCGACGAGGATAGAGGTGAAACGCATTTTGGCTGTTGTGGTGGTACGAGACGCGTGAGATATCACACGGTGTATTAAGAATAGTGTAAGTTAATAGTCGGACACACAACGAGAGTGGTTGAAACAGGCGTGAGCAACGAGCGAAGAGAGCAGAGGCTGGCTGGGGAGGGAGAAGGGAGGAAGGAAGGAAGGGATCAGGTGCAAGTGGATGGATGGAGGTGGGTTTATAATAGTGTGCCCTTCGCGTGGTGTCGAGCCAGAAAACAGAAAAACCCATCTCTGCGGATGGGAGGGTGACCATTTCCTGCTTGGCCCTTGGCCCTCCGGGGGTGACAAGCCAAGACCGCCCCAGGTGCCCTGCTATGATTAGCCTTGTCCTGGAGTGCCGCCCCCTTCTCTTCCTTCACACCCACCTTTCAGCCGTGATGTGCGTCCCATCGATGGTCTTGCTCGTGTCCGTGGGCCAGGGACGCGGCTGGGTCTGCACGCAGGGGCGGCGTCCGGGGTGGGTAGAGGCAGTCAAGTCAGGCCAGGGTGCAGGCCAGCATCTCGTCAGTTGCCAGTGACAGCGGCGGCAGCCAAGGCGGTCGAGGCAAGAAAAAGCCTCTGTCTGGTTCTCTTTCTCGGCCAAAGCAGCGGCTTGTGACTCGAATGCTAGCCGGTTGCCCCGTCCCTGTTGTTGTGGGCAGAGAGCCCAAAGCCAAACACAAGCGAGAAAAGGGGAGCCACGGCAAGGTCGTGACGATCGAATTGGATCGCGCCGCGTCTGGGGAAAGATTGGGTCCTGCCCCTGGACACTTCGGGAGGGGAGAAAGTCAGGTACGGATAAGGTCGTAGGTAAAGGTACATTAACTTTGCGCCTCGACGCCTGCGCTACGGCATTGGCCTTAAGCCCTGAGGAGGGTGATGATTCTATGCTGATAGAAAAAGGCGGGAATCATTGGCAGCCACGACCCGTTAGTTGGCCCCTGCTCGTACTATTCCATCTCTTTATGCAGTGTTTGGCTGCTGATTCTGCTGTGCTCCTGCTCTGTTCCTGCTCGAGTCGAGGACGTCCTTCCTTCCAAGTTCTCAGCTGACAGTTCCAGTACCTTCCTCTCTGCTCTGGGCGTCTGGCGCCTGTTCCTTGTGACTCGCGGGATGCCTGCCAAAGTGGACCGGGGCCAGCTGTTTAATCCCAATTTTAAAATTGCGCTTTTCCTTCTTGTCGTCTCTTCCTTGGGCGGCGCTGGTGCCCCCTCGAAGCAGCCAATTGCTATTTGACCGGCCCCTGCAATGTCTCCATTGGAAGGACTTGCCGAGGGCCCGTTATTACATCAATGTGGAGGGCCGTTGGTCTGGTGGTCTGTTCGTATTCACTCTGGACGGCTGTCGAGACCTCGATCGAACCTTGCCACAGCTCACGGCTCCATCCATTACCAGTTGTTTGTTTGCTCAGATTTTTCTTCTTCCTCTGGGGCTCAATCCGCCGTGTGGAATCTGGATCCGCTGCTGCATGACAAGCGGCGACCCTGTGGCGGTCAATTGACCTCAACGTCTGCTGCGGCTGACCGGGTGCCGACAGTAATTCGGACGAAGTTGGGTTGACAGCCAGGCAGCCGAAGGAAATCAACAGGCCCAAGCCAGGGAAGAAAAAAAAAAACCACTCCCTCCGTTGACTGTGACACGAACCTGGCGCGTCTCGTCGGCCCATGCAGGGTGCCTGGCCAATGGCACCGTGTCATTGGTCGACCACCTGCCCTTGTTTCAGGGCCTCAACCAACTTGACTGCGATGTCGACCTGTCCACCGGACAAAGCGCTGGATGGACGGCTGGAGCGCCACACTCTATGCCACCGCGCAGTAGCTTGGTACCTGGCGCAAAGTAGCAGCTTTTTTGACGGCTCTATTTTCTGCTACCAAGGCGGCGGACAGCGGTACCTGACCAGACCAAATCTCGGATGGCAGCGCTGCAGCAACCGTGCCCCTAAGGCGCCCCTCTAAGAGGCCCAAATGAGCACTAAATCCGAGGGCGCTCTAGCGAATCCACCTGCCGCCAAGTTCTTCTCTCAGGTTCGACGACCGCCATCGCCCGCGCGACCTTACATGGCTTGGGCATCCTTTGAGCGATACCGGCCACTGGCTCCTCATTAGTCCACTGGGAATACTCCCCAGGCCCCTTGCGACCTAGGTTCGTTTCGAACGGCCATTAGTGACGGGTTCTAGACTAGCAGGGACAGCATGAGTATCTCTCAAAACGAATATCGGCCGGTTTCATTTGCTACTATACTCCCGACCGACAGCCGATCATCGTCATATGTCGTCACCCGCAAGTCAAGAGCAAACACAATGACTTACACGGTGGCAGACAGGCAGGCAGGATGGCTGGCGGGAGACCTTTCCGAGCGTGTGCGATGCACGCCTCCACCATCCAAGTGCCGTCGTAAGCTGCGAACGGAAACACCCAATCCAAGATGGGCGGTCGCCTCCGCCTCATAGGATTTCGTACGAAGTGCATGAATACGAGATGGCCATCAACACACCACTCCCTCGATCTGCGATCTACACACTACGGGTATAGCACCATCTCCAAGACACCAATGCCGTGCCGATAGGCCCGTACGAGCCACAACCCACCCTGAAGGAAGCGCCGTCAGGCTTCCGCGCGTGGCGATGCACCACTTCGGACTCAGTCTTGCGCATCCGGCGTCGAAGAAGATGCAAAAAGAAATCCCAACGAAGTCTCGTGTGTTCTGTGAGCGCCCGGCGACTTTTCTCGGTAGCAGCGCTGCCTCTACGTATCCGTGCAAGTACGGAATACTTCTGGTAACCATTATTGTCAAACGAAATGAACGAAAAGACGACTTGCCTCATGGGGCTTCTCGCTCCTTGCCCGCCAGCCGCAGCCAGCCCATGACCGGAAATTTCACCACGTCATGTCGTCATCCTTGCCTCCATCCCCGACGCTAAGCCCTTCGAACTCCTCCTTTTCCTCCCTTGCGCTCGCTGGGCTCAATTCGATGCGAGCCGGGGCAGCGACATGCGCCCCCCTGCGCTGACTCCGCAGCTCTCGATTGGTTGAGATGCTCTTTCCTGGCGGGATGTCCGCCGCGTTCCAATGACACTCGAGTTGTTGGAATAAGCTCGGGAGGGATCACATGGGACGAGACCGTCGAAGGCTGAGTTAAGACTGGTAGTAGAACACGCCGTTTCGTTATCTGCATCGAATTGCTATTCTCGAACTCGCGATGGAACGCGCCAGAGTCGACGAACAAAGAAATGAACGGTTAGACGTCTGCTGCGGCTGGTAACGGCTCAGAGACACGCCGTGTTCGGCGCCTCAGTCACGCCCAGCCACGAGCACTCAGCTGAGAAACATCAGACCGACGATCAGGTAGTTTGCCCACGTGATGATATTGCTTCTTTCACCGAAATCGCCCCGGGCGTTTCGTCCAAGCGATGCTATGCTAGTCTCATCGTCCAACTTACAGCTCGTCTCGCTGCCTGACTTCCTCCTGCTGCACCCCTTGCCTCAGATCGTCACCGGGCGCCTGGTCAACCACAGGCTCGGCATTTATCTTGCCATCAACAACAACATCCTCGCCGTCCTCTGGAGCCGTTGTCTCCTCCTCGACGATCTCCGCCGGCATCTCCTCCACATTCTTACCCACCTTCTCGACCAGCGACTCGGGATCCCCACCGACGGCCGCCGATCGCTGCGGCTCCTGCCCGACATTCACGGTGGGCAGCGACTCGTCCGGTAGACCCTCGACATCGATCTTACCCTCGCCCGCCACAACCGCCGATTCGGCCGTCTGGTCCCCGCCGGAACTTGCATATCTAACCACGGCGCTGCCGCCCCCGATACTGATGTTGAACATCAATCGGAGCGGCAACCAGAGCAGCCACCACATGGGCCCGTATAGCAGCCTGCGGAATAGCAGCCATGCGCCCGTGGCGGCAAGCATGTAGAATGCCGTCTGGAGGTACCATGTGTCGCTCTTTTGCGAGCGCAGCAGCGTGCCCAGTAGGTCTCGCGAGCTGGCAAGCATGGTATCGAGCGAGCCGTACGAGTCGTCGAGCTGCTTCAGCGCCGCGGACGACTCGGTCAGCGTTTGGTGCGCGAACTCGCTGCGCGCAAGCTCCGCCGCGATCAGGTCATGCGTGCGCCGCAGCTCGCTCGTCACGTTGCTGCTCGCGCCAACCGTCTGCTTGTCATCCTCCGTCAGGGAGCTCGTGTTGTGGTCCTTGGTCTGGTGGACATGTCGGTGGCGGACGACGTCGGGCAGCGGCGCCTTTTGTTGCTGCTGCGCGCCGAGGGACGGCGAGGACGCTTCGAAGACGGGGTTCGAGTAGGACTGCAGGAGCAGTTCGCGCTCGAGGCGCTGCGCCTGCGAGAGGTTGCGCTTCGCGGCGAGCTGGGCCTTACGGAAGGTGACGCGGGAGCTGCGTGGCATAGTTAGCGACCCGATCCTGGTGCGTGATTGCTCGTGAACGTCGTGGATGTCCCTTACCTCTTCAGCTCCTGCCTCAGCCTGTCTACGCCGTCCTTGAGGCGTGTCTTGGTGTGCTCGGCCTTACTTCCTGGCCGTCCGTCCCTGAGATCCTCGACCTCCTCGCCGAGGAGCTCCAGCTCGTCTTCCTCCTCCCGCAGGATCTGGCTGATTTCAGAGCTCAGCTCCCCGCCAACGCCGCCGTCCTCATCGGTGCCGAGCGGCACGGACCCGGGCTGGAACCGGAGATTCTGGAGCCTGTCGATGAGCTCCTTGAGCTGGGCCGTCGTCTCCTGCAAGGCCGTGAGGCGCTCCTGCAGGCCCTCGAATGACATTTTGCTGTGCTTTTCGGGTGTTCCGCTCTCTCGTGTCTGTCGTAGTCTGACGGTAAAGGGCAAAAGGTCCGGGTGTCGCAGCGAATCGTGGCGTGGATTTCCGGGAACCTCGTAGGGAGGAAAGCTGGCCTTTCGCCCAGTGACGAAATGGGTGGTGGGATTCTGGCTAGTTGATGCTGTCACCCCTGACCCCGATATAGGGATATGCAATTGTTCGAGGTATAGAGGGGGTCAAGCCACACCCGCGGCGTCCAAGCTCCCGCGCTGCCGAACCCGAGCCACGCCTCCAAATTTTTGGTGACAGCTTCACGTTTTCCCGACCCCAGCAGGCTATTCATCGACAGTTTCTCACGCACCCAGATCGCCGCCGACGACCTCCCGGACACCGTCCCCAGCCCAGACCTCTCTCCTGCCACTCAATTGAGCATCGCAAGGCAGCGCGCCCTTGCCAACACTCGCCCAAGATGATCACCAAGTTCATGACCGAGGTCACGACAAAATTCAACCCCTTCTCGCCATCCGCCAGGTCGGCCCGGCTCTTCCTTTCTTTCATCCCGCCCACCGCGCGTCAGACCGGCATGACCATCAAGACGGTCCTGCTTCCCCGGACGTCGACGGAGCCCCCTTCACTCTACGTCAAGTTCAGTACGTTCTGCCCACATACATCACTGCCTCCTGTAGCACAAAACCTGGTTGGGCAACGACTGACCCCTTTGCAGAGGACGGCAAGGAGATGAACCTCGACTGCGAGCGCACGGGCATCAAGAATCTTATCGAGGAGGTTGACCGACACTCTCGCGCCTTGCAGAAGCAGGCTGACTTGAACGATTAAGAAGAGAAAGAAACAAGAAAAACTTGTATTATTACGGCATTGCATGTATGGGTTACGGCGTTTTCTGGGACGGGCACGAATGATATCCTTCGGGAAATCGAATATAATTGGCGGCTCAAATGTAGCATGCACGAGAAAAGGTACAGAGAGGAAGACACGAAGAGATGCCGATGTTCAAAACTGGCTGGAGTATATAGCCATTAGATGCAAAATCAGCCCTGCCCATGAGGCTCAAATCCCAGCTCAAATCAGACATCAGCTGTGGACGTGAGGTCATCGCGCCTTTTAATCGTGGTGATTTTACTTATTGGTAATTCTAAGTTGACACCCCTCTGGGCAGTCGTGCTTCGATTTCATTTTCAGTCGTCAATACGAACAAGGTCAGTTAACGCGCCCATATTAAGCTCGACCAGAGCGGTGCACTTGATCAGCGTAACCAAGCCATTGATCAGCATCCTATGCAGAGGCACCGCTAATAAAGAACCACTTGTCAATGGAGGCGTCAATCTTCTCGGGGGCGAGCTCCTGGTGGGCAGGCAGAGGGGGCAGCTGGTCAGCGCCAATGCGGCTGGGAGACTGGCTGACAGTGACGTTGGTACTATGCGGTTTTGTTAGCTATTTAGCGCTCACCCATGTGGTTTGCCAAGGTATGGCGTGATAACTTACGTGGCGACGCTGCCGGCCTGGGTCTTGCCAGTGATGAGTCTCTCCCAAGCCTCGGCGCACTCTCTGACGACGTCCATGGCGTAGCTACAGCATTTGTTAGCTGGGTATTTCCCAAAAGCAGCTCACTGTCCAAAACTAACCTCTTGTTCTTGCACTCGCCAGTGAAGGCGAACTGGTTCTCGGGCTTTCCGTCAGGGATCTTGTAGATGCGGAACCACTCGTTGGTGGCACGGAGAAGGCCAGGCAGGTGGCGCTCGACGTCCTCAACGTCGTTGAGCTTGGGAGCCAAGGGGTCGTTCACGTCGATGACGATGACCTTCCAGTCAGTCTCCTCCTCGTCAAGAAGAGCCATAACGCCGAGGACCTTGACCTGCTTAACCTGGCCGGTGTAGCCGACAAGCTCACCGATCTCGCAGACGTCGAGCGGGTCGTTGTCACCCTTGGCCTTGGTCTCGGGGTGGATGGCGTTGGGGTCCTCCCAGGTCTGGGCAATTGGTTAGATTGCGCGCAGGATGTAGCTTGAGTGACGGTTTATCGTACCTGGGGGAATGCACCGTAGTTCCAGAGGTAGCCCTTGTGGGGGAAGCAGTTACGGACGTAGCGGAGCTTGCCCTTCTTGATGTCCTGCTTGATGGGATTAAGGAGCTCCTCCTTGGAGATCTGCAATTCGATTATCGGTCAGTGCCACCTGTCCATCGTCTTCATTCACGGTGTGAGGTGTCTAGTGACAACACAGACGAATCCGAGGTCAAAGACGGGAGAGGAATTCGTACCTCGAGCTTGGCGTTGGTCCAGCGGGGGATCTCAACGACCATGTTCAGGATGGTCTGCTCGGCGTTGGCGTACAGAGGGATGTCGTGGAAGGGGGACACGGGGACGCCATCCTTCTCGATGTAGATGCGGTGCTCCAGAGTGTTGGGAGCACCAACTTTGCGGAGGGTGTAGGGGGAAGCCATTGCGGGATCGTGGTGCAGGCTTGGGTCAGAGTCTTTGGAGATGGTAGAGAAATGTCTAGCAATCTGTGCGGTGCGGCGGGAGGGAATTTTATTATCGGCGGATTGAGGAGGGGTGCGGTTGGCGGATGATGCAAGGAGGGATGGAGGGGGAGGGGTAGCAGACCCGGCTGTTAGCTTGGTGTGTGCCGCCAGGGTGGCTGAGTGATTGGCCCGGGACGGGGCCTGAATCGGGGACAGGCGAGAGAAGGTGGAAACGGGGCTGGGTCGGGCGGACGATACGAATGCGCGCCTAGCAGCAGTGTGCGTGGCAGCGGCAGCGGCAGGAGGAACGGAGCTGACAGGTGTCTTGGGGAGGGACGGCTGCAGCTTAATGCCTCGCGGGAACAGCATGTATGCTACAAGTGACCGGGAACGGGTCGCTGGAGGGAAGTCGGTCAAAGAAGAGAGAAAAGAAAGGACGACAGGGCAGGGGAATTAGCGGATGTTTAAGCTCGTCACAAGGCCTTTCAGAAGGGAAGCAGCTGTGGCTAGACTAAGTCAGTCTCCTATTCTGCATCCGAGGTTCGGTGGGAGGCGGTGGGCAGCCCGCTAAAATGTAGCCGTGGCCGATGCAGCTTTCGCGAGAGGGTCTGTGGGGAGCTCAAGGCAGGACTCACCAGCAAATGGAGGCAAGCAGTGGGAGACACACGCGGCAATTGCTGTCGATACGGGGCAAGGGAGAAACCGGGAGAACCTTTCAGTTGTCGTCGTCTGTCGCAACAGCAACCTCGCGACGACCAGGCCTGGAAAAATTCTTCACTCGCACTGGCTGGAGCTGGTCCAAGCTGGTCGACCCCTGCACGATGCCCCTCCTTACCCCTCCATGGCACGGCCGGAACAGCTTCACCAACTTCTTGTATGGAGCCCATTTCATGACTGTATCAAGTACAGAGACGACCAGGATGCCAATTGCATCGGCCCTGTGCCTTGAACATGATGTCAACCTGAGAGGTCTTCGCTCCAAGAGCGCGGTCGGCGAGACGGCAACATTTTCTCCCAACTCGAGCTTCTGGACCGCAGCTGCCCAGCAACTTAGATAGCTCAGAGCCATTGCATGCCCAGTCGGCTTGACATTGTGCAACAACATTCTCAGGACCACAATACTTGACGTGTCTGCGAGAAATCGAGCGCCTTCGTTCTATTTCAGCAAAGCCAACGGGCCATATTGCCATCGTCTCCTTCGAGAAACCACTTTTGCCTCCCCAGGCATCTCTAGAAAGCATGATGGCCCAGGAAACGAGGCTTCTATTCGAGAACGCCTTCAATCAAACTCTCGCCATCCCAGCTTTCCTCAAAAAGTGCTTTCTTGTTCACGCTAGCCCTGATATTGAGCTAGCAATGCAGTGAAGCAAACACGCCAGCTATGTGCACAAGTTTGCGACGGAGCAATGCACAGCTGCCTTGAGACGTGTGCCACCGGCCACTTTGGACGGAGGTCAGCCGCATCAAACTGAGTACGGCAAGCAGAATCTCTTCAACTCTGGTGAAGAGAACACCAAACCCAACAGCTTATTATCCACAGGTCGTTGAAATTGAGCTACTCAAGGCGCATGATGTGAGGGATCAAGGTACATCGTACAGGGGTAGTTGCATGAGCCTCGAGTCGAAAAATAAAAAGCGGATCTATCCCGATAAAAGCTTATCGATAAGTGAGATACTTTTCTCCGTCGCTAACCCGTCAAGGCATCGCCAAAGCGAGGACCGTTGCGCCGAAGACTAATATCTCCTTCTTTTGGAACCATGTAGCGTAATTTTATTACTTGTCATGTCTGTTCGAAGTCTGCTCAAGACGATGGGATCTGAAATCAAGAAAGTCCCCATTCCCCGCCGAGGGGTCGACTATCGGGGTAAGATCGTGCTTGCGCCCATGGTCCGCTCCGGCGAACTCCCTTCTCGCCTCCTCGCCTTGCACTACGGCGCAGATTTGGTATGGGGTAAGTAGCAAAACTTTGGATGTTCTTGAACCCAACTTACAACTTCCCAGGTCCCGAAACCGTCGATAAGGCCATGATTGGCACTACGCGCAGAATAAATCCCGTCACCAATACAATCGACTGGACCAAGATTCCCTCCTTCGGCCAGAAGAACCCTCCGAAGACCATCCCCGAAGCGTTGGTCTTCAGCACACATCCCGAGAAAGAGGCGGGGAAGTTGATCTTCCAGATCGGAACGGCCGACCCGGACCTGGCAGTGGAGGCGGCCAGACTCGTCGCGGCAGATGTCTACGGCATCGACGTCAACGCCGGCTGCCCCAAGCCCTTTAGCATCAGCGGTGGGATGGGTGCGGCCCTTCTGCAAACGCCCGACAAATTGTGCGCAATCCTGCGGGCTCTTGTGACGCACATCATGCCGGAGTTTGAAATTGGCATCAGCGTCAAGATCCGCCTCCTCGAAACCCCTGAGAAGACGGAGGCTCTTGTGCGGCAGCTTTGCGCCACCGGTATTACCGGACTCACGATCCATTGCAGAACCACGCCCATGCGACCTAGAGAAGCTGCAATCCGCGAGCAACTCCGAATGGTCGCAGAGGTGTGCCACGAGGCGGGCGTCGCCTGCATCATGAACGGCGATGTCGCGAACAGAGACCAGGCAGTGGACCTCATCAAGGAGTTCGGGGTTGACGGCGCCATGATTGCTACGGCCGCCGAGACAAACTCAAGCTGCTTCAGAACCGATGCCGACGGAGGCCTAGCGACTTGGGAAGAGATCGTTGCGCAATATGTCAAGCTGTCATTGGACGTCGACAACAAGTTTGGTAACACCAAGTATCTGCTGGGCCAGATCATCCCTGGTAAAAGCCCGTTATTCCAGGAGATGCACAAGTGCAAGACCTACACTCAAATATGCCGAGCCCTTGGGCTTGAGGACCTGGTTGAGCACGCCCGCCAGACAGACTTGAGCAAGGGCCTCGACCCCGAGAATGGGCCCCAGAAGGGTGGAGGAAAGGCGGGCAAGAAGGCCAACGAGAGTGCCATGGCAGCTGGTGGTAACATGGCAAAAAGCCGGGAAAAGCAGACAACCCGCAAGAAGTCCGAACGGGGCGTCAACGTCTCTGCTGACACCAAACAAGCAGCCGTTCCCTTACAAACATAAGTGACGTTCAACACCCAAAAGCAGGGGTGGATTTGCATCAATGGCGTTGGGTATGGGTGGGTTAGAGCATAGCGAAACGATATCCCTTCGGCAGACAGCCAAAACTTGCTGGGACGGGAAAACTACAACTTTTCATACACAGCTTCGCATATAAATCTGAACGAATTCAAGAGACCGAGCAACTTGGCTCAGGAGTTGACCCCAGATTTTAAATTCTGTAAATTACAAAGGAACCGTCAGCTGCGAATATTTTCGCTTCTGCTGCTATGATACAGTCCCATCCTCTTTTATTTTCCCTTCTTCACCCAGTCCTCGACGCTCTCACGGGCGTCCGTAACCTTCTCGTCGACATATCTCACACCAATCTCGCTGTGGAGTCTCGCCATCCTCCAGCTGTTCTCGATGCTCTCACGGAGCTTGAGGTGTCCCTGGGCAATAACGGGGAAGCGCTGCTCGTACTTCCAGGCGAGGTTGGAGACGTTGGTCATGGTGATGGGCAGGACGGTCCAGCCGGCACCGATGCCGAGAGCCAGGGGGGCTGTAGCGCGGAGCAGGACGCTGCGGTTGCGGGTGATGATGCTGCCGGCCATGGCGGCGACGAGGACGTAGATGGCGCCGGGCATCAGCTTCTCGCCGCTCTCGCGGGGAGGAGCAAGGGAGGCGATGGTGCCGGTGAACGACTGCTCGAGGTTGAAGGCGCGGTCCATGGTCCGGTTCACGGCGTCCTCAGCGCTGACGGCATACTGATACAAGCCCAGGCGGGCCTTGCCGATCTGGACGGCTAGCCGCTCCGTGGGCGTAGGGCCTCGGGACTGCTTGGGTTCCTCGGGCTGAGGAGGCTGCTCGGTCTGGGGAGTTGTGGGAGTGAGGGTTCCGCTGATCGGGACGGGCACCAGGTCGTCGTAGATCGGCTTCTTCGACTATGGCGGGGTCAGTATTCGGGGACCGTCGATGCCCTGGTCGATTGCGGACATACCTGTCTAGTCTCGGGAGCTTCAGCGTGGACGGTTCGGGGCGCGAGGGCGAGTCCCACGACGACGGTCGCTGCCAGCGGCGCGGCGCGCTATTGCCTCCATGTTAGCAACCAAACAGAAGCTGGATGAGTAGAAAACAACGACGTACCCGTTGTAGCAACACTCTAGCAGCCATGGTCCACTCAATTGGTCGATTGAGGGAATTGGGTCTTGGTCTGGCGAGAATTATTTGAATGTCATGAATGATGCACAGGCTAAGGCCCCAGGCCCACGCTGCGGCTATTTCCGGAGCTCGGGAATTCGATTATGCACCGCACCTGCACACACCCTTGCACAAAAAAGTTGTCCAGTCCCGGCTAAGTTAGCAGGCACCTACTTGCGTTGCCGACATTTCTCCCTTGCCCAGTCATAGGCACTTGCTTCTATCAATTCTCTCAAACTCTCCCAAACTCTTCTTTTCTTGCTTGCTTTCACTTACTAGTTTTGGGTACCGACCAGTAGTTATGATTGAATCCTCAGCGAGCTTTTCATAATGTTCAAATCCCAGAGCCGCGGCCTCTGGGTCTGCACGCAATGCGTCCGACAAGCTTCCCGCGGCCAACAGCGCCGGTGGATGGCCGTGTCCGGCGCCGCCCCCTCGAGCATCCCCGCCGACCACGCCCCTCCGGGCAGAAACACCGACGATGCGATCCTTCGCGAGCTCTTCGACTCCCCATCCCGCGCCGCGAAGGCTTTCAAAGCTGCCGGACCCAGCGTCGGCTTGTTCAAGAACCGATACCTCACCAGCCCCAATGGCTTCCTCGTCTTTGCCCGCCGGAGCTTGGATAAGGCGCAGAAGATTGTCCATCGAGTTCTCCATGCATCCAGTGTATCCGAGTACCAGGATATTGTCAAGGACTTGGATCGGTTGAGCGACCTACTTTGCAGAGTTCTCGATCTCTCCGACTTTGTCAGAATGACACACCCAGACCCGCGATTCCAACAAGCGGCCGCGGGGGCTTGGTCGCTGGTTTATCAGTACATGAACCAGTTGAACACCATGACCGGGCTGAGCGACCAGCTTTTGAAAGCCATGGGAAACCCCGACGTCGTCGCTGCTTGGTCAGAAGAAGAGAGGACGGTCGCAGAAATTCTGAAGTTGGATTTCACCAAGTCGGCCGTCGATCTGCCCCAGCAGGAGCGAGACCGCTTCGTCGACCTCTCGCAGCAGATCAGTGAGGTCGGGTCAATGTTCGTTTCCGACATGGCGCCCGCAAAGAAGGAAGTTGTGCTACCATCTTCGAGTTTCTACGGGTTGTACCCCGGAATCGCTCGGGCACTTACCATGAGGGGCAAGTTGCGCCTCCCCACCACCGGACCTGAAGCTCAGGCTGCGCTCCAAAGCGTCAAGGACGAAGACACGCGGAAGGAAGTTTTTACCGCGATGCGCACCGCCTCCAAGCAGACGGTCCACTTGCTGGAGGCGATGCTCAAGCTTCGATCTGAGCTGGCGAACCTCGCCGGCTTCTCTAGTTACGCTCACCTTGCCTTGAAAGACAGGATGATGGCGAAGTCCCCTAGCGCGGTGTTGCAGTTTCTTCACGCATTGCAGAAATACAACACACCCATCGTCCGGGAGGAAATGTCGGACCTTTTGAAGATGAAGCAGACCCGCATTGACAACACTGCTACTCAAGTTCACCCCTGGGACAAGGACTTTTTGATGGACGGCGTGCGGGCCAGCATGAGGCTTCCGGTCCGTCACCCCGACCACCTCCCTTCCTTTTTCTCGATCGGAACCGTTATGCAGGGTATGTCGAGATTATTCACCCGTCTCTATGGCATATCATTGAGGCCTAGAGAGTCCCAGCCAGGAGAGACGTGGCATGAGGATGTGCGACGATTAGACGTTGTGACGGACACGGGCGATTTGATCGCTGTTCTGTATTGTGACTTGTTCTTCAGGGAGGACAAGTCGCCAAACCCTGCTCACTTTACAGTTAGATGCTCTCGGGCAATTGCGCCATACGAAGTCCAGGAGGCTGCAGAGGACTTGCACAACAACTCGTCTGGCATGCCCACGTTTGAGAGGGCCGAGCAAGCGGCCAACGACGGCATGGAGTGCTTGCAACAGGATGGTGTCCTGATGCAACTCCCCACCATTGCCTTGGTATGCGATTTTCCCAAGCACAACACAACCAGCTCGGCGCCCGCGCTTCTGTCGTACTACCAAGTCGAGACCCTTTTTCACGAGATGGGCCACGCCATTCATTCCATCTTGGCTCGTACCAAGCTTCAGAATGTTGCTGGCACCAGATGCGCAACGGACTTTGCGGAGCTCCCGTCGACGTTGATGGAGCACTTCGCCGCCGACCCGTCAGTGCTGGGACTGTTTGCACGCCACTGGAAGACGGACGAGCCTCTGCCTTATAAAATGGTTGCAGAGAGGATCCGTTTGGCTAAGCGTTTTGAGGGTATCGACACCGAGAACCAGATTCTGCTATCGCTGCTCGACCAGACCTACCACTCGCCCGAAGCTGCCGACCCCTCGTTTAACTCCACAACTGTCTTCCACAATCTGCAGAAGCAGTACGCTCAGAGCGGCGCGGATTCTGCCGGCACTTGCTGGCAAGGCTTCTTTGGCCACCTACACGGCTACGGCAGCACCTACTACAGCTACGTCTTCGATCGCGTCCTCGCCGAGCGGGTCTGGCGCGTCGTCTTCTCCGCCGGCGCGGACGGCAAGGCCCTGGACCGAGCCAACGGCGAGCGGCTCAAAGAGAGGCTTCTAAAGTGGGGAGGCAGCCGAGACCCGTGGCAGTGCCTGGCAGACACGCTAGAGGACGATCGCCTAGCCAAGGGCGACGACAAGGCGATGGCGCTAGTCGGCAGCTGGGGTATAAAAGACGACCATGCTTAGAAGTCTAGCCCTGAGCTGCTATCTTGAACTGTATCATATGTGACAGCACAGCACATGAACAGGCTCTGTCGACCAATAGAACTCTATAGAGACAATTCAACTGCCTAGTTCAATTGGGCTTGGGGGTGGCGTCCGCCGGTCCTAATCGTGAAAGGCGACCGCAAGGCTTGGACCTGGCTTTGTTCTCATCTGCCCTCTAGATCCAGCCTATATCTCAGATGCCACGGCAAACTCCGCCCAGATGTTCAAGCAACTCCTCCCATAACTACCCAGCACTTCCTTTCTCGTTGTGATGTGTACTGCGTGCTATCGATTTTCCCACGGTCTCACAAAATGTCAACTCAAAATCTGACTTCATGCGGTGTAAGTCGCTGATTCCCAGTTCGGGCAAGACTACGGCTGGATAAGCCACAAGACACACTGAAAAAGAGGATACGGAGAGAAAGCGAGATGGACGGAATAGCTGGCATGGCGCGACGCCCCAGGTGTCATGCAGAGACAAATTCCTGCAGGCCATCGGCGGGCTGGGCGGTGGGGTCGGGAACGACGGCAGTGGTGGGGTGTCGGCGCTCGGGGTCGGCCTCGGCGTGGGGCTTGGAGTCGGGATACCCGTGGCGGCGCTCGTGGTTGGCGCAGCCTTCTTCTGGAGGAGGAGGTCGAGGCGGAGGGCCGGGGGTGATGGGGAAGACGGAGGCACGCACGTGGTTGAGCTGCGGGATGCTGGGGACCGGAAGGGGATGACGGAGGATGTGACATCGCCCAGCGAGGGCGATGGTGTGGTGCGCGCTTCGCAGATTACGGAGGCGTCCACTGAGTGTCCGGAGTCACCGGGTGGGCATAGACACCCTCAGGAGTCCTCGTGAAACAATATACCATCATGTTTCTCGAGCGACGGATCATGGTGTGCATTCTTCTCTTTTCCCCAGTTTGCCTTGGAGGAGTCCATCTAAGCATACGGGTGATAGTTCCAACAGTTGTTGTGTTGATATTTATGACTCCTCGAGCTGTTGATGGAAGATAACTGGCCTGTCTCGATGCCAGTTATGGATTTCCCTTCGATTCTCACTTAATCCAACTCGAGTAGACAAGCTATAAGAAATCCGCCTCAAATTCTAAATTCTCATTAGGCTCGAGAGGTCCTCGCCCTACTGGTGACGTTCTCTTTACGTCGAAATAGTCTTCAAGAGGAACAAACAAATGCTTTGGCCTACGATGTAGCACGAGCTTAGGGGAACATGAGCAGGACGTCACCGAAGCACCGCCGCACGGCAGATGCGTCTTAGCTCTGCACCCCCGGGGCACCTCTTCTGCAGGGCACATGCGCGCTGGACCTCAGCATGCCTAGCGCCCCAGCACCGATCTCGAAGGGAGAGGAGAGGACCCTGAGAAGTGCTAAATTTGGTAACGTGCTCAGCGATGCCCTCATCCCTCTTTTCTCCAGCCCAATGGGGAGGGGCCACAAACCGGTGTGGTGGGCAGGGGATGTCGTCGGTGGCGTGCAGGTCAGAGCCCCGAAATTCTCGCCCTGGGAGAGGATCCCAAATCCGGGTTTTGGCCCGTTGGCTCCCCACAGCGATCGGCCTGCAGATCTCGGCCAGGTCCTGGCCAAGACGGAGCCAGTCAGTGCAACCCGACCCCATTCATGATTTCATTGAGCGTTCTGACCGAGAACCTCAATCCTGCTTGGGCCGCCAAGACATCTGGTTCTCGTAAGACTGTGATAAAATGAAGCCCGTTTTCCAAGCTCGGATGGGCCCGTCTGCTTACCCTCCGATGAGCTCCAGTATTGCTCACTATGTCAAGAACAGCTGCCATTTCCCGGTGTCCCTCGTTTTCTTGACTCTTGTGTATTAATATCTAATCCGATTCTCACCCTCGCTTATACCACACTCGCTTGAAAGCCTTTACGAAGATGACGTCGAGAGACAGCATGACGGTATGGCTCCCGAAAGAGCTCTACAGCTCCGTCGAGCCGTTTGCCGACCAACGATATGTATGGTGTCCGATGCCATTCGACGACTCGCTACCAGTCGAGCACACGTCTTTTATTTTTATGGGAGACAAGGACAATGGGCTTAAGAAGCCAGCCGTAAAAAGACACTCGATGGGCTATGACGACGGCTCCGACACTGCCGCCGAGGACGATTTGGCTCCAGTGTCCCCTGGCACAAAAGTCCTGGCCGGGTCGACGGATATATTGAGTTCAGAGACCGAGTCCGAGAAGGAGTTTCCGCATAGAAAAATAAGCCAGAACCTCAGCCGGGGTAGGAGGAGACCGCGGAAGACCCAGCCGCAGCGGCGCGGCCACGCCAAACATGAGGCCGACGAGTGGCATCCGGAGCGGAGGAGTCGGGGCTTTGCCGTGCATTTGGGTCTAAACCTAGACGTCGAGGTGACCCTGAAGGCGAGGGTCACCGGTGATTTGGAGTTGAGCATGCTTGTAAGTTGTTGCCTCTTATGCCCGTCCGATACTGTGGTATAGCGTCTAACATCGAGGCAGTGACGAGCAATAAAAACGACTTAGACGATCCAACGACGATACGAATCCAGAATAAAATGCAACCAGATTTACGTGTGAATCGAGAGGCGTAAACCGCGATTGGCAGCCCGATAGGAATCGGGTTCGATTCTGAACGTTTTGCCCTTTCTTGCCTTTTTTTTTCCGTCTTTCTGTCACCTGCCTCGGCTCGTCTGCGACATAGTACAGCATAGACGAATATTTTCGACTACCCGCAAAGGCTACTCGGAGTTATTAGGGATGTCAGAAATGCCTTGTGTTGATGTTTTGTCACCGGGCATTTGACTTTCTATGTGTGGGAAATATGAGAACACGACTACGGAAATGAATAAGGGAGGTAGAAAGAGGTACGCACGGCGACAACAATGGGATTAGAAAGACCTGAAGTAGACATCATTCGATGTCCTCTCGTAAATATAAACGAGATCAAGAACGTCAACTGAAGAAGCAAGGAGATGTTGAATCTAGGACTAGAGGCTGACTGCGTCTGCCGTGGCGGAAGAACAAAGCAGCTGAATCTGATACGCAGTAAATGAGATGACGCGCCAAGACTTTGCATGGTGAGATGTGCTTCAATGAGGACTTGTCTAGCCTGCCTTGGCATTGGTGATGTCGGCCTCTCGGAGACGCCAGCGCGGCTTCGGGATGTAAAACATGGCGAAAGTGAACCAACCCATGGCAAGTCTTAGGGTGCCGAATCGACGAGACAGTTGTTGTAAGACGAGACACCCCTCTCGGAGGCGTCGCGAAAAACGTTGCGGCCACCAAACCTCGCGACCACAATTACGAATGGCGTATCTGAAGTTGAACCCGTCGAGCTTTCTATTCATCCGAAAATTCAAATGGAGGCGTAAACACTACGGCGATATTCCCAGTTCGCCGCACACGGACCACACCCAGTTCCTGCATCCCATCCATCCATGCCCCTTCCCGTCAGGAACCGCCTCCCACGGCTCTCAGCTGCTGTAGGCGGGACGGTCTGCCAGATTACAGGGCCTGTCCCTGGCGCCGGCTGCAGCCTGCAGTGGCATCGAACCTTTTTGGGGCGACGGGCTTCAGGGGGCTGGCGGGCTCGCGTCCCGCTAGGCCCGTTCCTCGCATCTCAGAGACCTGGCTAAACCGCCTCGGGGCGCGCCATCGCGGCGCAGCGGTCGAATGCATAATCTCCTTGTAGGACGCCGTCGCTGCCGCCCGGACGGGAGAGCAAGCCGCTATTGATACCAAATTTTTTTTCTTTCTCTCTGTCCTTGTCTTCCCTGCTCTCCCTGCCGAAGGCTGCTGCTTACATCCTCCCCGCGATCACGAAGCAAGGCTCACCGAGATGCCTTCATTATGAGACTGCGCCGTACTCGCCGCCAAGTTACCGTCTGACCTTTGAAATCGCCAACCACCAATACCAATCACGGTATCTCACTCCCACGAGGCTCCAGCCTTGAGTCCCGACGAAGACGTTGTCCCACCCATTTGCGTGACACCCTTTGAGGCAGACTCGGCTTCATCGCACCTCCTCCTCCTGGCGACTTTCCAAGAAACGCCCTGCCCGCCTCGCGGCTTGAATTTTACCGGATCACCCTCAAATCATCACCTCAAAGAAACACCGCAAAAATGGTTCGCAACGCCCTCGTTCAGCTGCTGGCCTCCTTGCTCCTCCTCGCCCTCTTCGCCCCCATTGCGTCCGCCGACGACCTCAAGATCTACACGGACTCCGATAAGTACAAGTACCAAGGCTGCTACAACGAGACGACCGAGATCCCCAACACGGCCCACGAGCGCGCCCTCGCCAACGGCGCCTCGCGCGTTTTCGCGGGCAATATGACGGTGCCCATGTGCCTTAGCTTCTGCAACGGCGGCTCCGACAAGCCGTTCAAGTACGCCGGTGTCGAGTATTCCCGGTGAGTCTCCTCCTCCCCGCAGAGGCAGCAATAGCAGCAGATGCAGCAGCTTCTTTCAGCGAGTTCAAGGCTTTTTGGTTGGTGGGATTTAATGCTAACGTTAATGGTGGGTTGCAGCGAGTGTTGGTGTGCGCAGTACCTCTCGAGTCTGGCGACGAAATTCGACGACTCCGAGTGTGGCCTCCCCTGCGACGGCAACAAGGGCATGGTTTGCGGCGGCGCCCTGAAGCTGAGCGTCTACATGGTCCAGAGCGGAAGCTCTAGAGCCGCGGCCGCAGCATGGGGTGTGGTGCTCGCGGGGGCACTGGCAACGTATTTGATTTGATTCTGTCTGAAAATGATCATGAACCGAGGATTTTCTTAATTCGCTGGGTATTTGAACGTACGCACGGTGGAGTTGCTTCGAAATGGGCGTGAAATTGGGAGGACAACTTGGAAAGCTTCTTGGGAGATACCCCTGGATTTGGTTTGTGGTCACTAGTATTTGCTTTTTCAGACGCAACTTTGTTGGACAGCTTGCATATTCTGGTTTATAATTGCAGGGCTCCAACCTGCTTGGCTATCCATCCAATGGTATCCTGACATAATTCGTGAATCATACAACATTCATAGCTTCAGAGGACCCAAACCTCTTCGCTCAACCGCTTTCTGAACTCCAACTTTGATATCGGCGACGGTCTTCTTCCACCCTCGTTTCCCCCTTCCCTCGCTGCCGTCCTCCTCAACCAGCCATTCCAGCCACTGCACAAGCTTTGACGCCTTGTGCATATCCCGCTCCTCCAGGACAACTCTGCTCAGGTACTTCTCAAACATGACAACATCCTCTTGATGGGGACCGTCTGCCCGAGTTCCATCGTGCCAGGCTTCAATCATGTCCTTGATCTCCTGTAGCGACTTCACCACAGAGCCCATGAAGTTGACCTTGGGTGGGGGTGCCGGGAACTGCAGTTTGGTTTGTCCGCCAGGCAAAAAGTCGCTCGGCTCGGCTGGGTGGTGCCTACAAGGGGCGTTGAAGTTGAGCCCGGAACGTTGGGCGAGGCGTTTTCTCCGGTGGTCTTCGATGACTTCCCGGCGGACGTCTTCTGGCAACTCTGCAAGGAACTCCTGGTCAAGTTCCTCTGGCTCTTCTTCTTGTGCTACATTTGCAGCTCCTTTGTTTGGCAGGAAGTTTGTCTGCAGACGGTTTGCGGCTGCATCTTGCTGTCTTTCCCTTGCATTATTCCACAAGCTTCTGCCTCCTCGCTTTGTTGGCGTTGTTGCTTTTTTCGGCTGAATGAGCCTGTCCTTCCGTGGCGATTGCGGCAAGCGGGACTGGCCGCCTTTTCGCCCATATTGGGCCAGGACTTCGGCCTTCATGTCCTCTGGCAAGGCATTGAAGACTTCAGGATCTACCTGTGAGGGAATCTCGTCCTGAATTGCAGGACTTTGGCTGCGAGATTTGACGGGTGGTGAAGGTTGTCTCGGTGCTGGTGTTGGCTTCTGGCCCCTTAGCAGCTTCGATCGGATGTCGTTGGGCAACTCGGCAAGCACAGCTGGATCGACTTGTGAAGGTAGGATGAACTGAGTCCCCATGATATTCAGAGGCGTGTTTGCCTTTGCGTCCATCTCACCAGCTCGTGAGAGTGCCAGAGCTGGATGCACTTTGGGTTTTCTGGGCGTCAAAGGGTCATCTGCGATTGGGTCTCGGGCCATATCCACACGGCCCTGACCCTTAGGCTTGAAAGGACTTGTGTCCTCAATTGGATCGGTGTGGCCTTTGGCCTTGGGCTTAGAAGGGCTTGCGTCCTCAATAGGATCCGTGTGGGCTTTCTTTGATGTGGCTGAGGCGTTGAAGGTGGGAAATGCCAGTCTCCGCTGGCTTCCTTCTGGTCCAGTTGCGCCAGTCTTGATAGGTTCCAGTTTGGTCAACTGCACACCCAGGCCCCTAAGATCCCCTGGGCTGAATCTGTAAGATCGGAGTATTGAGACAGCTTCCTTTGCGATGGTCTCAGCGCTGTGGGTAGCAACACCGATCACGATGCTCTTGCTAAAGCTGTCGCACTTGCCATGACCCAAATGCTTTGCTGGGTCCAAGGGCGCATCTTGGGCGCGGCGCATGATCTTCATCGTGAACTGTTTACCCTTAACCTGCTCATTCAGCAGGCGTCGCTCCAGCTCCTTGCACAAGTTGAGGACGAATTCTTCGGCCTCTTGTTGGTTGATGAACCGGATGCCCCAATTTACTTCTGCTGAGACCGATTTTCTGGGCGGTTGCTCTCCAACCTCAACCCGGTCAATGCCACGGGCATATTCCCAGAGCTTTTCGCCGGTCTTTGGTCCCAGAGAGGATGACAAACGCTCCTTTGATACCTGTCGAATGTCTTTGACGAATTTGACGCCAATTTCTTCTAGTTTCCCGCTCAAGCTGTAGGCGACACCAGGAAGGTCCTTCACTTCGAGCTCCCCGATGATGTCGAGGACTGCTTCCGGCTTCATCTGAAACTGGCCGGCGGGTTTGGCTCGTCGCAGGGCGACTTTTGCCAACAGGATGTTGCCACCGATGCCCACGGATACTGCACAGCCAGTTGAGGCTTTGATTTTGTTTCGAAGTTCCAGGGCGATCTGTTCGGCTTTTCCCTGTTCTCTCCAGATACTTCCTTCGTCTACTGCTGTGCCGTCGGACCCGGCGCTGGAGAGAATGATCGACGTCATATCGATCAGTGCCTCGTCTATGCTGACGCTCTGAACAACGCCTCCCAGATCCAGTATGGCCTCATAAAAGAGACGGCTTGCTTCTTCGTACGCGGGGAAGTCGTATGGTAGAACTTTGATATCGGGACACAGCTCTAGTGCTCGCTTCATCCACATGCCATTCTTCACCCCACACTTGCGAGCAACGTAATTGCAACTCGCAATTTCCGACGCGGTTCCGCTACTATGAGCCACCACGGTCGGCTTTTCGATGTACTCAGGGTGTTTCTTCAGTGATACCGCGCAGAAGAAACTGTCAAAGTCTACATGCATAATGTAGCGCCGTGAACCAGGCTTTCTCTTTATCGCCTTGAGCGATGTACCCTTTTCCTTGGCAAGCTTTTGCATTTTCGATTTCAACTCGGCCTTCCAAGTCGACAAGTGATGGAGGCGGCTTTCCGAGTAGAATTGCTTCAAGAAATCAGGGTTCGCCGTGGACGATTTCCAAATCTTAGGGTCGGAGAGCAGCCAGGCATTGTGCTCCTCAGAGGTCATATTCTCTGGCATTTTGGTCTCTCTCTTCTGTTCCTTGTCGACTTCTGGTACCGGAACTTTATCGTCTGGCTTCTCGGGCTCTAGCTCGGGTTTCGTGTCCGTGTTGGTGCCTTCAACTGGGATATCGACCATTAACTCATCGAGTTCCACGTCGTCGAACTCTTCTACATCGTCCTTCTGCTTAAGCCTCGATTTCTTGGCTTGTGGCGAGTCCATGGGACTATCCAGACTACGGCCATGCTTCCGGGAAAGTGGCGACTCAGCCCGCTCGGCAAATCGACTTAAAGATGGCGTGGCTGGACTACCAGCGGATGCCTTGAATTGACTGGTGTAGAAGCTGTTGTCTGTCTGTTCCCTATATCCTTTCCTGAACTGTGGGGTCATCTGGCTCAGTTTGTTTGAGTCGTCGAACTTGAGAACCTTCTGGCGCGGCCCATCGTCGTTTACTCGGTAATCATGCCAAGGTAGCAGCTTTCCAGCTTGGATGGAATCGGTGACCCAGGCTGGTTTCACAAGTCGGTACTTGCTATAGTCCACAGACTTCTTCGGTGGCACAGACGATGCGATAATGTGTGTTGCCATCGTTTTTGAGTCCAAATATTGCAAGAAGCCAGCACCATGCTGAACAAGCTCGCGGTGTAATCTATAAGGCAATTAGCCATCGGTGCTCAACCGCAGGGATAAAGACTCACATGTGGAGTGGTGGTTGAGTATATCCCATGACATGCGCGACCACACCCTTGAAAATCTGAGGCTTCTCGGTCGAAGCAGCCCGCATATCCGCGTCCAGGTTTTGAAGTTTGATCTTTTTTCGCCTGAAGTAGTCGCCGAAGCCGCCGAAGGTGCTTTGCTCATACTCCTCGCCCGCTTCGTCGACAAATTCATGGTTTTCAATTCGCTTCCTCACCTGCGAGGAGTTCTTCTCGAGGCGACTTCCCATCTTGGCCGATTTTCGCACAACTCTCGTGTATCTTGGGTGATGATCAAGTCCGGTTAGGATGGTTGCAGAGGGCCCGATTATCGACTAGCGTTTTGATCAAGTTCTCACAAAATTCATTCCAAGACATCGGATGTGTATGGTGAATCATTTTTTGATGGCTGCGATATTGGAATTCATCGGCTGTGAAGATGAGTCGGCATGGGTGAGTGAAGTTGACGATATTAGCGGACGTGTCAGAGGACCGGTACTTGATGCCTGCGACCGCGTAAAGTGGGTGGGGCAGTCGCGCGACTCTGCACGCCGTCCCGTGACCCGTACCCACGATGACTAAGCTCAAGAAAATGACTAATCGAAATCTTGCACAGATACCTAGGTACCTGCCTTACAGCGGCCTCGACACTTGGAAACTGAACGGCTTCGGCGCGTCTACGACAACAAAGACGCATCGAGAAAAGGCGACCATGAACAACGAACAATTTCGAAAGCTTCTGGGCGCGAATACCCCCAAGTCCGCGTCTCAAAGCAATGGGCCTCCACCTAGCAGCGCCAGCGCGGCCGGCGTTGGGGCGCTGGGCTCACGACAACGACCAAGCATCCCAATGACCCCGTAAGTCTCCCTGATGAGATATTTTCATTGCGAACTGCGTACTAATATACGGTACAGTCGCTCTGTAGGAGGTGGCCGAGCCGAGTTTGCACGACAGCTGGCAGCGAGGAATCAAGCAGCCCAGCCTCAGAAGAAGTTTCGATCCTCTGCGCCCAAAGGATCCCGACTCGCGGAGGGATACGTCGACCGATCGAAGGACCGAAATGACAAAGAGGAAGATGACCGCGCGAAGAGGATAAAGGCTTTGGAAGAAGCGCTCAAAAACGAGGAGATCGACCAAACAACGTTTGAGAAGTTACGCAACGAAATCGCCGGCGGGGACCTGTCGAGTACCCATTTAGTTAAAGGACTGGACTTCAAACTTTTGGAAAGGATACGGAAAGGCGAAGATGTTTACGGTAGCAACGAAGACGATGCCAAAGAGGCGCCGCCCGAAGAAGACGTGGACGACCAATTCGACAAGATGGAGGAGACAGAAGTTCAGGCTATCGAGAAGGAAAAGGTTAAGAAGAAGGGGCAATTGGCGCCCGCGGCGCTTGTCCCCGGGAAGAAGAGAACACGAGACCAGATCCTGGCAGAGATGAAGGCGGCGAGGGAGGCGGCCAAGGCTCAGAAAGACGCCAATCTGGGAGACAAGTTCAGGAAGATTGGAGCGAAACAAAAGCCCGGCACGCGGATTGAACGAGACAGCAAGGGCCGCGAAGTTCTGATTATTGTCGACGAGGATGGCCACGAGAAGAGAAAAGTCCGGAAGCTGCAACCGGGAGCTGAAGAGGAGCAGCGCAAAGAATTCATCCCGGACAAGAACGCGAAACCGCTAGGAATGGAGGTGCCCGAGTTCTACAGGAAGCAGCAGGAAGAAGAGGTCGAAGACGATAATGACGACATTTTTGCCGATGCAGGGGACGATTACGACCCACTTGCTGGCATGGACGGCAGCTCCGATGAAGACAGCGAAGGAGAGGTGAAGGACAAGAAGGATGCGGCAGAAGACGCCAAGGACGAACCAGAAGCCGAGTCGACGTCGATGCCACCGCCTCCTAAACCAGTGGCGCCTCGCGACTACTTTAAGGACTCCAAGACGGAGCTCATCTCGTCACAAACGCTCAAAGGACCCTCTATGTCTGACCCAGCAATCATGGCAGCGTTCAAGAAGGCCGCGCAGCTTAGAGCAGCGAACAAGGACGCGGACAGCGATGAGGATGAGAACGATGAAGAGGCCAAGGCTCGGGCAGCGCGCCGCAAGAAGATGCTGGAGATGGTTGACAGAGATGCCGAAGATATGGACATGGGCTTCGGCACCAGCAGGTTCGAGGACGAGGCGGATTTCGAAGACCAGCCCGTCAAGTTGTCAGAGTGGGGTAACGAAGACGACGAAGGCGGCTCCCGAGGCGGCAAGACCAAGCGAAAGAGAGGCCCCAAGAAGAAGAAGGGTGATGTTAACAACGCCGCGGATGTGCTCAGAGTTATGGAGCAGCGAAAGGCAGCAGCAGACAAGGCCTAACAAAGTACGGGCATGATCACGACCCGGAGGTCTGCAGCGAGGTAACCACTCTGCTGCGGCTGCGACGCTCAAGGAACTTCACATTTGACAGGCCAGTTATCTAACATCCTCACGATGCACCGACGCCTTTCCGCCAGCATCGCGTGTCAAGTTTTAGTAGTCGTCTGATGCTTCTTGTCGATTGGTGCCGTCTTCGAGCAAATCATCGATGGACTCGGGGGGCGCGAGTCGTAGACCAAAGATTGCCACAGACTCGACACACGACATGCCCGATTCAGTGCGCCTGACGACACTCCATTATGCCTTTACTGCTGCCGCCATCCAACCTCAAGATAGCCTTAAATTCCAGGGCGAAGATGACGTTCGAGATATCAAGGTTCGTGATGAGTCAGCCAGGGCTGCGTCGAATAACCCGGCAAACACGGGGCTGGTCTAACACTGTTTAATACTGGACCTTCCGAAACGGGCGCAGGTCGGACGGCACCGCCTCATTTATCAAAGACCGCTCGGGTCCGCCCCAGCTGCTTTGGAGCTACTCTTTAATGCCTAATTGGGGCCGACGAGACTCGCCCAAGATCTCAACACCCTCAGCCCCAAACACCGTCCATAGGGTTTCGCCTAATGACAGTCAAATAAACACCGCAGACATGACTATCATGCGATAGGATTGGCCCAAAACGCCCTTCAGGCACCGCCCCTGGCTAGGTGCCCATCCTCCCCGTCTTTTGTCATTGGAAGTAAACTTGGGCCACAGACTCCAGTGTCCCCCACCCCCGTTTCGCGAGCCCCAGAGGGGTCCCCGTGCCTGTTTGGTTGGCCTAATCCACCGAGAGTGGGAACGCCCAACTGCAGCTAAAATCGCACGGCGACAAGCCCGTGGACCGTGGCTGTCTATCTACTGGGACACCCGAGGACAACCCTCACCTCACACCTGATTGACATTATCTGCCCTCCAGTTCTATTTCTTGGATTCTGTTCGTCTCAGTAGCCATGGTTGACCTCGATTTGCCGGAAACCCCAGTTCCAGTCTGGCTGGACTGCGATCCCGGACACGATGTGAGTTAACTACCGCCGTCTTTAAACGTGTGAGGGATCGGTCATGGGTGTGTGCATGCTCCCAAGCTCACTCACTCACTCACTCACAAGCCGCATCATGCAGGACCTCGCCTGATGCCGCAAGCTCCTAACCACGGTCCTGAATGAGAACGTTGCGCTGACCAACCTCGCCAGGACACCTTCGCCATCCTCCTGGCCGCTTATCACCCAACAATCAAGCTGCTTGGACTGTCCACCGTTTTTGGAAACGCTCCCCTAGAGTACGTGGTGATCTCCCCGGACCGCAGCAATTTACACAACACCCTCACCATCTCAACGCCTCAAACAAGCGGTGTCATCAGACGCTAACCACTCCCCCAGAAAGACCACCGCCAACGCCTGCTCCATCCTCACGGCCATCGGCAAGCACAATGACATCCCCGTGCACGTCGGCGCCGCCAAGCCCATGTCCCGGCCGCCGATGCAGGCCGCCACCGACATCCACGGCGAGTCCGGCCTCGACGGCACCGACCTTCTCCCGCAGCCCCTGAAGCCCGCGGACCGTTCCGTGCCGGCCGTCGACGCCATGGCCGCCGCTCTCGCTGCCCAGCCCGCGGGTACCGCTTGGCTGGTCGCCACGGGCTCGCTGACCAACGTCGGCATGCTCTTCCAGAAGCACCCGGAGCTCGTCGCCCACATCAAGGGGCTGAGCATCATGGGCGGCGCCATCGGCGACGGCTTCACGGACATCGTCATGGGCAAGGTCGACGGCGTCGCCCGTGTCGGCAACTGGACGCCCTGGGCCGAGTTCAACATCATCATCGACCCCGAGGCCGCCGCGAGCGTCTTCCACAACAAGGCCCTTGCCGCAAAGACCACTCTCGTCCCGCTTGATCTATCGCATCAGGTCCTCGCTACCGAGGAGGTGCGTGACTTGCTCCTCTACGGAAGGGGCCGCGGCGAGAAGACGGGCCGCGGCAAGACGACGTTGCGCCAGATGCTGGTTGAGCTGCTTATGTTCTTCGCCAAGACTTACAGGTATGTCCCCCTCGAACCTTCATCGGACCCTGGGATTTGACGTCTCCGGGACTCGTACTGCTGAGCATCCGACTAACGGAACACCAGCGACGTCTTCGGCATCACCGCCGGCCCGCCCCTGCACGACCCCCTGGCGGTGGCAGCCGTGCTCGCGGGCACGCGGCACGAGATCCCCTTCCACGACTTCGACACCAAGAAGGGCAACCGCGTAAAGTACCACGAGCGCTTCGAGCTGACGGTCGTCACCGAGGGCTCGCTGGATGACGCCAAGGAGGGCAAATCGCAGCTGGGCCGCACCGTCGCGCGCCTGCTCGAGCCCGGCAGCGAGGGCGTCAGGATACCCCGCGGCCTCGACGTTCCCATGTTCTGGAAGGTCATCGAGGAGTGCACCGAGTGCGCGGACCGCGTCAACGCCGGCGAGTTGACGGGGCTCAAGGAGAACGGGCCGTTGGAGAACTGAAAAGGCCTCTTCGGAAGGGGTGTAGGGGGAGCTGGAGGGTTCATGTCGGATTCTGCGTGTTTGCTGATTTGGATGTTACGACCTAAGCGAATCTGCGTTCAGTATCGATAGACCAACAGTTTTGAGATCATGATTGGTTACTTGTCAGAATACTCGATGTGTGCCAGTTGTTTAAGGGGCTGTGTTCGAATGTGCGTTCGCCGGATTATCTGTCGCCAAGTTCAGTGCGCCCAGTTGACCGCATGCTCACAGTCCATCACTTGAAGAGTCTGCTCTCAAATAAATCCAGTCCCACTTGAGAGTGTTCTACTTTGAGAATTATAATAAAAAGTTCATGATGGGCACCCTGGTTGCCCTTCTCTGGTAGATAGCCCCTAGGAAACATCTATTTCTAGTTTTCTGTATTTTTTATATAAAACTGCCATTAAAACCAAGACAATATTTTTAGCGTTCGGTGTTTCAAAATATTAGATACTAAAACATTCTCAGGGCCTGAACGGGACTTTCTTCTAAATTTTTGCTATCCGGTACATAACTCACTTCATAAATTTTATTAGCCTTCTTATTACTACTGTTGTTGTTACCGTCACCGTCGTCGTCGTTACTGTCATCGTCGCTATCGTCGTTGTCGTTGTCAATTTGCAAGTTTTCTCGTAAATCATAAAGAAAACGGTGGCAGTCAACTGGTAATGGCGATTTGTATTCAGCTAAGGCTAGGCGATGGCCGGGATCCGGTCCACGCTTGGGGTATCACGCTTCCCGTCCTGTCTATACGAAATGTGAAATATTAGGGTTAAACACGCATCTCGTGGTTAAACATGTGTCTCGTCAGAATCGTCGAACCTCATCAAGAACCTCAATGTCCTCTCGTACATCCACACCGTGACCGCGCTCGACGGCGCAGCCTTGAGGAGGCTGACTGTTAGGCCCCTATATAAGCCACGTTTACCCTCCATTGCAAGGATCATCCGTATGGCACCGATCGCTCCCTGATACTCGGGGATGTTCCTATGCACGTACCGAGCCCTCGTGGGCCCCTGGACTTGAATGCGTTTCCGCACAAGATCGAGGGGAAAGACGGCCGTTTTGGACAGGACGCTGGCCACCACACCAGCCGTGGCATCACCGCCACCCCACGGAAGCTGCAGGTTGCCGAGCGGAAGGCGCAGTCCCTCATACAAGGCGAAAAACACGCCCATGTACGGCACGATCTGCGCCACGCCGGGTCCGAGCCCGCGGAAGAAGCCGCGAGGGCCTTCATCGCGGTAGATGTCGGCCATGGCGCGCCGAAGGCTAGTGTACACTCGGTCGTTCCCCTGCGCCGCGAAGCGAGTCCGTAACAAGTCGAGGGGATATGTCATGGTCGTTGCGGCAGCTCCCGCCGTGGCTCCGGAGATGAAGGACTCGGCGGCGTGGGGGAGCCGGTTGTCGAAGGCGGTCTGTAGGAATTGGGCCATGGAACGGTAGGCGGTGAATTGCACGGCTGAGTAACAGACGTACATCAGCTCCGCGGGGACATTACCCTTCCAGAGCCCCGTGATGCCTTCATTCGCGAGAATGTGCTTCATGGTATTCAGAGTGCCCTTGTACACGGGCCCGCCCCTGGCTTTCGGAATGGAGAGAGGGTCGGAGAGCGAGTGCGACTGCAGCTGGAGGCGGATCTTGACGACATCGAGAGGAGCGATTACAAAGCTGTCAAAAGCAGTTCAGCGTGAGTCACGATTTGACTTTGGCAGCTGACGATGCCGCATACCGTGCAATCAGACCGGAGGTGGCGCCGGCCGTGACGACCTGCAGGCGGGAGCCCTGGGCGGACAATGTGTAAGCATCGTGACGTGTCGATATTCGAGATAGAACGGCAACGGCGGCGACTAGAAGGTCGGAGAGACCGCCATGCGCTCATGCCTTACCTCATCCTTGAGACGTTCGCCGGACATGCGTCCGGCTGTGTCCTCGTCAGGACCTGGCGAGTCTATGGGTGGCGACGGATTGAGCGAGAGGATAGCTTGCCGGAGATGGGCGAACTAGTTTCGGGACCGGAGAACGAGGTTTATCAGGTTAGATGAGAGGTGCCTGGGGTGTCCGTCCAAGCGGCGCGATCCGAGATCCAACGGCGGACACCTTCCCGCGAGTTCCTCTCCGCGTGGCGCTGCTGAAGCTAAAACGACGGGATTAAGGCTTTGGCGAGTGAGGCTGAGGGTCTCAATTGACGAAAAGCGTGTTTGAGGATCTCTCCGATGTCGCCGGAAACTAAACAAACCAAACAATGTCGGGGTCTGTTCGTTCGTTCGTCGTTTGTTCGTAGAGATGTCAATTTTTTCACGTGTCTAAGGTATTCGCCTCTCGCGTGGGAATTTTTTCTGGTTACCTTACCTACCAAGGTACCTAGCCTGTAAGGTAAGTAAGATAAGATAGCTCCCGCCCACCCCAAGCAATGTGACGCAATCCTGATCGTAGCGTGCTGTCAGGGAGATTTCCCACTGCATTTTGGTTCAGATAGTGTGTGAGAGCCCCACAGTGGGCGTCACTATAGCAGGGGCGCCTGCCTTACCCAGCCAGATTAGTGTGCATAGCCACGCAGAATCTGGTCCCTTTCACCCGTGCGGGCCAGGCGAGCGAGATCAAAGACGCGGAGGCGTAGATGCAGATGCAAGTTCAATTAGGACGCGGAAGAGAGACGGGACGATGCTTGACTCTCTCACGGGACCCATTGCGAGACTCGCTCTCTGCTGAGAAATTCGGGCTCTGGATCGTCATACTCTTTGTTTGCCCGCCCTCTGCGTCTCGTGATGACGGGCGATGACGACAATAAGATTGACGAAATGAGAGGGGGACGCCTCAGTCAGGAATAGTCAGTACTCGCTATCGCCAGAAAAGCAACAGGCCGCGTCAAGAAAAGGACAGGTGCGATGGTTGGATGGGCATGCGAGGGCCAGACTATTGGTGGCATGTTTGGAGGTTTGGAAAAAGTATGGTAATCTGAATCCTCCATAGAAGCGTCTCTGACAAATGCCTTTGTGTCATCAATGCTCGGCAAGTGGTGGTTTCGAGTGAGAGAGACCGGCACGGCTGGCAACGAGGGAGAAGAACAGGTGCAGGCCGCACGCAGCGCAAGTGCCGTTTTAGTGTTTTAGTGGCAGACGACACGGGTACTTCCAGCATGGCCACACTGGGCCTGGGCCTGGGACTGGCTGGCTGGGCAAGCTGGGACTGGACGAGGCGTGCGCCGGGGAGACGAATACACTGCAACGGCATGAGACGAGACAGACGACAAACACCTTGCCGCAGCAAGGAAGGTGGCAGAAAAAGAGAGCCAAGAGGCAGATGAGGTGGAAGCTTCAGTCGGGTGCCGGGCTCCAATTACACGTGCCAGAGACTACTTCGGCGTAGAAGTACTGCGTAGACGACGCAACTGTGCGCTCGAGCGGACATTGTTGCAATTCGCTAATTGTTAGTGGTTCCCTCCGTCCGAGACGACTCCCCTGGCGGAGTCGCAGCTGGCTTTGAGGTGCCTTCGCATTGGCTGGAACCGCCTGGCTTGGCGTGCTGGCCGCCCTTGCCCCCCCTCACTGTGGGATCGAGGCACTGGAGCAGCCCCCCGACCGAACTGGCGACCAGCGCCGGGAAAACCAAGCCCAGCCCTGCATTTGAGGGGGAGACGGAGCCTGCGAGCATGGGACCGCCAACGCTGCGTAACTTGACGGAGGATATACTTTGCGGCCGCTGCCTCGCTCTTTCCTGCCTCTTCCCCCCTCCTCGTTATAATCGTGACTCTCCCATCTTGGACACGTCTTTTTCCTACTTATGTCCTCAGAGTCCCTAGCCCATTGCCTATCCAGCGCGAGACTTGCCTGTTTGGACCTGTTGCCAAGGCAGAGATTTTCCGAGTCAGGGTGACCAACGAGACGAGACGCCCATCTATCCCAGCCGTGGCTGCATTTGACATCGTCAGCAACACCTGGTCGCCTGCGCTACCAGCACCGTCACTCTTGACTAGACCGCCCCTTGCCTCGCATATATTCCACGTCTCCCCATGAGTAGTGGCCGCGAGGGACACCAAACCACATCACACCTTCCAGTATTAAACAACATCATGGCTTCGACGACCACGCCTATGCCAAATATCGGCGGCCTGTTGGCCCCCATATTGCCTGCTCTTCCCCCAGCCTCTATTTCCACACAGCCGGCAATCGGTGTCCTGCCGCTTCTGAGCCCCATTCTGAGGCAAAGAGTCCAACTTCTCTCTGAATCCAGCACTGAGCCTTGGCTTCGCCTGCTTGCCTACGACCAGGACAAGGCCGCGCGACTGACCGAGATTGTTCAGAGCGGCAGGCTGGAGCCGCACCCCGTATCGGGAGAAGTCGAGGTGGACTGGGAGTACGACGCGAAGACCAAGTACCGGCGACTCGACTTGGAGACGCTGCAGGCGCTCGTCGTGCTTGAGGAGCTCGAGTTGACCTTCCAGCTGATCTACTGCTTCGGCGACAAGGACGGCGGCGGTGACGGCTGGAGGGTCGGCGAGGTTAGCGTCACGGACAAGACGTCTCCGTTCGGCAACTTTGGCGGTTACTCGACCATCACCGAGGCCGAGAAGGCATACGCAGACGAGAAGGCGGCTAAGACCACCAGCGCCAAGGCCCCGACCCCCAGCTTCAAACAGGATGTCGGCGACGCGGACGAGGACGAGGATGATGGCTACTGGGACCGGTACGATGCCACTCCTGCTCGCACGCCCGCCAACAGATCGCCTGCAGTTAAGCGGTCTCCCGCACCGCACGCGTCACAAACGTCGCAACTTGGTGCTTTCCGGACCGACTCGGCGGAAGACGCGTACTATGCACAGTATGATTCAGTGCAACCAGCGATGGACGCTCACGATCCCGACGAAGAGGTAGAGGGTTTCGATGTTGCCCCGCCTCTGGGACTGGGCAAGGTCGTCAGCCAAGACCACTCGGAGCATGGACTCACTGAGACCAACGGCTCCTGGACCATGGCCAAACCGCCGCGGTCGCCGTCGATCCACAGCCAGGACGAGGATCGGGCGGCCGTGCTCCTCCACCCGCGCCCGGCTTCGAGCGCTAGCAGCAACGGGAGCCGCATGGTGGAGAAGCTCGAGGAGACTGCAGGAAAACAGGAACAGAACGAGTTTGGTGTGAAGCAGCACGTGTCGAGGAGCATCCGCAGCCTCTTCCTGCTGGCTCGCTCGTCTGGTATCGACAGACACGAGTTTGAACGCTTGGTAAAGACGGAATTGGATGTCCTCGGAATGATTGAGGATGAGGAGGCTTGATTTTCAAGGATGACTGTCTTTGTATATAAGGAGTTCTTGGGGCTTGGTGGTGTTCCGTGGGGATATCCGCTGCGGTCAGGATGACCATTCCGCATAGGTCCGGGTTGCATATGTACGGCGTTGATTCTGGCCATACCTCAACAATTTGAATTGAAAATATTCTCAGAAGAATCGTCTTGAAGAATGGTGACAAACGAGATGGGGGAAACAACCAGTTTATCAGATCACGAGCTTCGGTCCGAGAGCTCAACAGTTTGCGTTGGTGAGGGAACCTCAGCATCGCTGGTAGTCCGATACTCATCGGACATGACGGCCGTTGAGCGACAAAGAGAAAGACGATGTTGGTAGGCCAAAAAGCAACATACGAAAATGGAGAGAAATCTGCCAGAGAGAACGGACAAGCTTGGATGGAATCAGAGCGATGTGTCTGTTGCGAGTGGCCAGGTTGAAGACAACGTGTCGAAGTAATCATCTACCACACCGGCCTCAACTGTTGGCGAACTTTGGGAGGACAGGCCTCGGCCTCGGCGCATCTCTGCCCTTCGTCAGCCCGGCTAAGGGTAGCGGATGAGGGGTAAAAAGAGGTGACAGGCAGCCGGGACCGTCCGATCTCGAACGGAGAGCCAGAGTATCCGCAGGCTGCAGCCAGGCCGCCCATCAGATCAGCTAGAGTTGGAATTAGCCGCCGGCGCAAGGACGTGCCTCTCTCTCTGTGCTGCTGATCTTTTCACCGTGCGATGGTCGCGGCAGGGTCATGTGTTTTTCGCCAGGCGGCACTTCTCTCTAAGCGCCCGGGTCTTTGTTTGCCCTGGGTGAAGGGTGGGCGGCTATGCGGCCGCCGAAGGCGAGGACCGGGATGTCTTAAGCGCCGAGGCTGGCGGTTAGGGAATCATGCCCTTTGAAGTGTTGGTCAGATGTCTATCCTGGTACGATGAGTGGCGAGGTGAGATTCCTGGGGGCCGTTGGTTGACGGGTTGCGTTGTTGGGTTGGAGAGGTCCGTCATTCACGGCCGCATCGTGATGCTGCCGATCTGGTCCGAATGACACTGTACAGCCTCACGGGTCGCATCACGCCAGGCCAATATGTCCGATCATATTCTACAAGTGACATGCACGAAGTTGCCTCTTCGGAGACTTCCTGAGTTGCGAGCTGTAAGTCAGAGTGAAGCATCACCAACACCCCAAATGTCTCGCGTCCTATTGGCCCGCGCTCCCCAAAGTGGGCAAATTACCCCACCCGGGCCGGGGCCGCCTTCCAGCCTCAACCGTAAGGCCGCCACGCGCCAAAGCAGCAGCACACCGAGCCGCCCAAAAAAAGTTCACCACCGAAAAAGCTCGTGGCATCAGAGCAGCAGCTTCGGGAGTTAGTGAAGGTACCACCACGCGGCGGAACACACCACCCTCCCTCTCCCAATCGCCCTCCTTCATGCCACTCCCGCTCCAACACACATACACAACATGTTCCGCTCACGGTTAAGGATACCGCGCCTCAGCGTGGCCGCGGCCACGAGGCCGATCATGCCCCAGCGGCGCTCGATGCACTTCGTCCCCCAGCTCAGCCACGACTTCAGCGCGGGCGTTCCGGGCCTAATGTCCAAGGACGGCTTCCACATGGCCTGGACCCAGTACATGAAGGTGACGCTGGACAAGCTCAACGCCCTGACGGCCGGTTAGTCTGACCCCTCCCCGGGCACTGGCGAAGCTCCCCCCTCCTCGCATGACCAACAACCCGCAGCACGGTGAGGCCAATTGAACCCCCAGAGCTAACTTAATCCCCCCAGGAACCGACTTCGAGCAGCGCGACGTCAAGCAGATCATCCTCGCCACGGCCCGCGATCCGGACCAGGCGCCCATCTTCAACCACGCCTCGATGGCGCACAACACGCACTTCTTCTTCAAGAACATCACCCCCGACCCGAACCCAATGCCGGAGCAGCTGGCCGCGGAGCTGGCCCACTCCTTCTCCTCGCTCGAGTCGCTGCAGCGCGAGATGGTCCTGACGGCGGCCTCCATGTTCGGCCCGGGCTTCGTCTGGCTCGTCAAGGCCGGCCCGCAGGACTACCGCGTCCTCACGACCTACCTCGCGGGCTCGCCCTACCCGGGTGCCCACTGGCGCCAGCAGAGCACCGACATGAACACCGTCGGCCTCGTGGGCTCCGCGGAGTCCTACTTCGGGCGCTCTGCTAACGCCCAGCGCTCCGGCGGCAAGTCCCCCGGCGCCCTCAACGGCATTCCCCTGCTGTGCTTGTGCACGTGGGAGCACACGTGGCTGCGTGACTACGGCCTCGGTGCCGACGGTGTGGGCGGGAAGAAGGCCTTTGCTGAGGCGTGGTGGCAGGTCGTGGACTGGGAAGCCGTCCTGGTCGCCGCGGGTATTACCAAGGTTAAGAGGCCCGGCTTCACGGTCTAAGGGGTGTGTGTTTTGGTAGGAGATGAGGGGATGAAGCGAAAAGGGAGGACAAGCGCGGCATCACGGGTTATGATCACGGGATCTAATGATATGGATTTCCCACCCGTGGATGGGGGAGTGGATGCCAGCGGTGTGGAATCACAAAAAAGAATTGTAAGATTAGAAGGCTGCATATACAGATGGGCAATGTACTATGCTGTACTACTTAGTTTCTCAATCAGCTCAGATCACGCTTCCTGTCTGTCTCATGTGCGGTGGCTATTTGTGAGCCATCTAGAGGTGGTCAGGGGAAGGCGGGCGGTGAGGGAATTGAACTCGGCTCACGAGAGACATATTGAGCAGAAACGGGAGGCTCAGCCCGTATCAGACTTTGGACTATGGTCACGGTGTAAAGGGCCATGAGAGACAGCACCCGTCTGGATCTGGGGCAACGCCTTCAATCGGACCCTGGGGCGAGCAACATGGGATATCATGCTTGACCTCCACGTATCAGATATCAATCAACGAGAACCATTATCACTTATACGCGTATCACATCTTTATATTGAAAGCAGCAGACAGCAAATTCATTCATAACGCAAAGACCCAGACCTCGAAATGCGGCCGTCAACGGATCTCATTTTTCATTTTTTTGGTTTCTGCTAAACACAAGAGCTACTCGGAGGTATCATAATAGCCGTCTCATAAGACTTTGTTATATAAAAGGAGCCGGAATGAGCGTCTTTTCGTTGTCGGGTGTGTTGGGTGGGGGGTTGTGTGTGTATGCGGAGAGACAGGGAGAGAGTTGACAGACCATGGGAAGAAAAACCAAGAAAATTATTTCCAAAACCAAATCCCCGTTTCCTATCCTTTCCCTCCCCCCTTATTTTTCTTATTTTCATGTGTGTGCGTGTGCTTAAAGGAGAAAAAATCATCGTCAAACCCGGCGTCGGGTATAGGGGGGAGGGAGAATCTGATCCAAGGATATAACAAATGCCGCTATCCAGTAACTATGCAACGTAAAGAGAGGAGAGATAGAAAGAGAGAAGTTCAGAAGAACAGACGAAAACAAAAAGGTATCCTTTTTCCTCCTTGTGGACTTGGGTCCCGAGGCGTGCGTACGTAGGCGTGAGTGCGTTCTTTAAAGCAGAGAAATGCAAAACGCAGTCATTACCGTTCCATCATGTTTTAGCTTTTTAGGTGTTTTTTCTTTTTCTTTTTGGCTTCGTCCCCTGGACTGCTCCTTTTCACCTCCCGGAGAATGAGAAGTACAATCTGAAAGGAGTGGATGTCATATAGACATTTGATGTGATAGAGGGGGTGTTTAGATCATGTTGCCGTTGACGCTGACCTCGAAGCCCTCGCCCTTCTGCCTCATGGCCTTGGCGAGCATGAGCTCGCGCATCCAGTCGATGCGGTCGTCACGGCTCTTGACGGCAAAGTGGTGCGTCTTGCCCGTGCCGTTGACGCCCTCGACGGGGATCGACGACGTCGACGACGACGAGTGGTGGCCCGAGACGAGGCCGTGGAGCGCACTGTCGCGCTTGCGGAGCTTGGCGGCGTTCTTGTCCTGGGGAATGAGCTGGAAGCTGAAGGCGGCGACGGGGTCGCTCTTCTCGCGCGAGTGCGACGAGAAGTGGACGGCCTTGAAGGCGGCCGAGAGCTTGCTCTGCGACGCCAGGCTGGAGCACGCGATGGCGTAGTCGTCAATGTCGACGTACTCGAGCGTGCGGTCCACCGTCTGCGCGTCCTTGTGCACCGCCAGGCGAGTGCCCTTGAGCGTGCAGAAGGTATCGTTCCACTCGTGGCGGAGCATCTTGGTCTTGCGCTTCTTCATGGGGCCCTGGAAGGTGACGTTGTCCTGTTGGGCAGCCTCAGCCGCCTGCCTGACGGGGACGGCGCTCGCGAGGTGCGAGATGGGCGGGATGGCCTGCTCGTAGGGCGCCGTGCGCTCAATGGGAGACCAGGGGTAGTTGACGCGGGGAGGGGCTTGGAGGGGTTGTTGCTTGGTGCGCGTGGAGGCGCGGGGAGAGCTCTGCTTGGGGGAGGTGCGGGCGATGGGGGTAGCGGTGTTCTCGTCCAGAGCAGGGAGGATGGGGAAAGAAGGACGGCGGACAGAAGAGCGGGACAGAGTGCGAGAGGGGGGCTGCTGCTTCGGGGCCGCGCGGTAGTTCATTTCAGGGGGGACGGACTGGGAGACATCGCGGGCGATGCGGTCCATGGGCACAGCGGTGACGGGAACATCCATCTCGGAGAAGGGAGTACCAAAGCGGTAGGGGTTGACGGGGCTCTGCAGATCAGGCGACATGGCCTCGGCCCGGTCCATGATGTACGGAACGAAGCTTTGCGGTTTCTGCTGAGGCGAGATCCTCCTCTCAGGCTGGGTGACGGGAGGGACGGTTAAGGACCTCAGGTTGCTGGGGCGCTGGGGCTGGCTACCCGGGATTGACAACTTGGGCAGCTTGCGCAGACCCTCGGGTTGAGGCTTCATCGAGGGGAAGCCCATCTCAAAGGGAGGGGTGGGGGGCACGGAGTTATCCTCGTACTTCTGGAAGTCGAGGAACTGCCTCACGTTGTCTTGGGGATCCCTCGCGGCCACATTGCGGAGGGCAGCCTCCTGCAGGTACTGCAGCGGCGTCTGGTTACCGGGGCCCAGGACATCTGACGATGCCACGACGGACGGCACGGCATCGGAGACGGGTCTCATGATTTGGTTCGGGTCGATGGCTCTGGCGGTCTCCGGGTTGCCGGGGTTGCCGGTGATGACGACCGTGTCCTTCTCGAGGTCAACGAAGGGGTGTTCCTTCTTGAACGCCTCGATGAGGCGCTGCTGCTTCCTGTACCGGGAGCAGTTCTCTCCCTTCGGGCAGTGGTGCGGCTTGGGGACGACCTGCTCGATGCCAACGATGGAAACCGACTCCATGGGGGTGATGATGTCCTCGTGGGAAGCCTTCTTTGGCCTCCTCCTGCTGCTCTTGCTTCGCGTCATCCCGCAGTCATCCTCGCGCTCAGTAGACCTCATCTCGCGGGCCTCCTTCTTGACTTCGCGACTCGGCTCATCCTGGATGGGCGTCGGCGCGCGCATAGAGGTCGGTCTGCTGTCCCGGAGAAGCTGAATCTGGTTCCACACGCGCGTCCTCATGCCAAACGACGGGATGTCCAACTCCTTCAGATCCTCAAACTTTAGCGTGATTAGGATGGGCCCGTTGATGTCGTTCTCAACGAAGCGGCCGGCGACCGAGAGCTCAATGCCCGCATTAAGCATCGACTGCGCGACCATCTCTGGTGTCCACGAGACTAGCTCTCTCGAATCGAACTCTTCGTAAGTAAACTGGAAAGGACCGTTCTGTTGTCTGGGAACCGGCAGCGGCGGCAGCTTAGTGAACCTAAAAACCTCATCGTACGGCCGCGCCGTCTTTGGGGTGATGGGAGACAGGGTGAGGACGGCCTCGTCGAAATAGCTCTCGGCTTGCGAGGAGCGAAACAGATGTGGGCCGGAAGGCCCTTCGATGGGCTTGTTTGGTGACGCGAAATCGGCGAAGACGCGGCCTTGACTTGACCTTGGCGTTGAGACCTCATCGTAGGATGAAAGTGTTGTGATACTTGGCTGGCCGCTCGACTGCGCGCATATCAGCAGCAGCTCTCCATTTGACCCATGGGGCAGACTTACCGAGTTGACGCTCATCCGAGGAGAGTTGTCCTCGAGTTCGCTGAGCACCTCATCGTCCCATTCCATGTCCATAAACTCTGTCGCAACGGACGTTGGTCTTTGAGGCTCGCTCTTGAGACCAAAGAATGTGTCGCGCATGGTGCCCTTCTCGCGCATCTCGTGATGCAGGCGACGCTCGCCCATGGCGTATTCTTGTGTGTAATTCTGTACAAAGAGTCAGTCTCAAAGCATACAGGAAGCCATTCGCACCACATGATCTTACCATTTTGTGTGTGTATGTGTGTAAGTCGTATCTCGGATACGGAAAGTGGGGGAACAACGAGGCTGGCTGTAACCGGCTCGCGGCTTACAGCGCAATGTGCAACCTTCCTGGGGATGTGTCTTGCTTTTCCTGCCTACAAGGCGGGAATATCGGAGCCGTCGCCGGCAACAATCTGGTCTAGGGGATATCCTGATGATGATGAAGCCTGTAGATAGGACGCACGCAGAGCGAGACTGGGGACGCCTCGGGGGGGGGGGGGGAATCAAGATAGGAAAGTAAAGCAGCAAACACGAGGAAAAGGAAAAGATCGAACCAAAACAGAGCTGGATATGCTCGAATGGTATGCAACGGGTCGCAAAAGAGAAGAAGGAGGGGATCCGGTACAAGACGGGCGCCTACCTTGAGTTATGTATGTCTAGTGCGTCCGTGTACGGGGCCGGTAGGGATTGGGGATAGGGATGGGGACGGCGGTAGACAGTATACCGCTACGACTAGTAGGTAGGGGAGCAGAGGAGCAGATCCATGGAGGTTGAGGTCGGATCACAGCACGTACGCAACGCAACGCACGCACAGCGCAATCCCTATCCCTCCCCTCCCCCATGCCATATGCATGCTGCTTCTGGTGTGATTCGACCCGTGGCACTTGCACACGGCGCCGACAGTGGCACTCCCAACAGGCCAGGCGTATAATAATAGCGCTCCATGGTACGTGGATGGGTATGGTAAGGGTGGTGGTCGAGCGGGCGACGGCCTAGCCAAGGGGGCGGTGGGAGGGGGGCTTCGAGCTGGGCAACGAGCGATATCTTGGGTGAAGCCAGAGGGGGATATGCTCGAGGGCTGGTTCCCCGGCCAAGGGGGTGTGAACCGGACGGCATCCATGTAGACGACGGCGCACAACCGAGCAGCAAGCACTTGCACTTGCAGTGAAGCACCAAGCAGCGCGCCGCACCATGCTGCCATGCCATGCCATGCCAGTTCCCAAGCACAGGTTGAGCACAGCGCAGGCACAGCGCAGCACAGCAGCAGGACCCGACTGGTGCAGGAAGAGCAGCCGGCGTGGGGAAGGATTGTGCACTCGTTCTGGCCGTCTGTCGGTCTCTCTCTACAGAGGAGGTGTGTGTCTGGAGGTTGAAGAGAGTTGAAGCGACGAAAGAGGGAGGGAGGGATCATGGATTGGGATTGGGGGTCTGGACGGGCGCGAAAGATGGCCCGTCTGCGGCCGCTGATTGGGTCGAGCCGGCAAAATTCCCGTGCATAGCGCAAAGCCGACGGAGGGCACTGCACCTGCGAGCGGCGCTGCAAGATCTCATTGGCCTAAAATCATGTTGTGCGACTTTATTTTAGGGAACGCTAACACGCCATTGGCCAGAAATCCGGTCACCCCGGTCCAGGCCTCGGCGCGTTTTAAGCGCCCATCTGCTCGACGTCTGGCGGCGGTGGCCAGTCGCTATCGCTTGTCGTCTGCCCAAGTGGGGCTATCCCTCCCCCGCCCGCCGTCAACGGAGCGCAAAAGAGGGAATTACAGTGCAACTTGTCGGTACGTACCGCACCTACTAGGAAACAGAACGGAAAGGAGGGGTCGGCCGGTGTGGGTCACTTGGACCCACGACGCTAAACTCGGCTCTCTCACCTCACACCTCCCTCGGCCTCTCCTCACCTTCCAGTCGCACACGCCCCGATTGCCATGCTGAGAGCCCGTCATCGCCCGCAACGTCTGGCGCCCTCGACGCTGCTCTCGACTGTCCCCACCTAAGCCGTCGAGTCAAAATCTACAGGCCCTGTCCATCACCTGCAAGGACACTCTGACCAGGACCAGGGGCAGGACGAGCTTCCCCGGCACACACACACTCTCGATGGCCTCGCAGCTTGCCCAACAACGAGCAGCAGCAAACAGCTTACCCGCCCTCCCGCTCACCATCCATCACCTAGTGCTCTGCAGGGCACCTGTTCCAGAGCTTGCAGAAACCACCACCGCCGCCAACGCCGCCGCCGCCGCCGCCGCCGCCCACCGACCTCTGCTAGCGGGACCTGTCACTTCCACCTCCGTTCCTGTCATCACCGCCATCCATCTTATCAAGTCTCTCTTCCCCGGATGAAGCTGGCGCACAGGCTTTGCATCTTGTCGCCACAAAGGGCATGGCATGGAATGTGGACCTGACAAGAACGCCATGCCATGCCGTGCCATCCCACAGGTAATGGCATCAAGGGCGCCATGTTTCCAACGGCGCTGCACCCTTCGGCTGGGAATCGCAAGGACAGCGACATCTATACGTAGAAACTGCGTGCTCTGCGCATCTGTTGCGCCGTTTTTGCTGGCAGTCATCCCGGAAGGCGGGTTCAATCAGAGACAACCGGCCACTCGCTTACCGACGAGAAGCCAAAAAGAAAGGTCCTAGCCCGGCCTCTCTCTTCACCGTCGCACCCCCGGCTTCCTACATCCACTGCACCGCGACCTCCGGGCTCGACGAGTCTCGAATTCCCACGGCCAAGGGCCAGAATACCCCACCATCGCCGTCAACTGACTTCCCCTCACCGTCCTCGTCAGCCACTCACTTTGCTTGTCGGGCCTCCATCGGAGAAATCCCATCAAACTGAGACTGCCTTTCCCGGCCGGGGGCGACGAGGCCAATGGTCGCTCGGGGACGCCTCTTCTCGCGAAAAGACCAAGGCGAGGCGAACTTTTGCTTGCTTGTCATTATAGAACGCCTTTGTCCGAGTAAAATGGGACGGTCCGGATCACGATGGGTCCTGTCAAAAGGGTCGTTTCTCTGGTTGTAGACCCATTCCGCTCCTCCTCCACCTGGCGTGCAACCATCGACCGTTGATCGCAGTCTGCTAGCCTCTCCCGCCTCGCCTTGCCCTCAGCTCGCAAATCAAACGTCCCTGTATCTCGCGGCCCAATCGCTCCCGGCCGATAACGAGCAACGTGACCTGAAGGATGTGGCCCAGAGCACATGACCTGCACGACTGGCTCACCGTCGTTGCTGGGGAAATTTGACCAGAGGGAGAAAGAAGACTCGTCAGGTCATGATATTATTCCCTTGCCCGCTTTACCCACGCATGACTTCATATGCCATGGAGTTTGCAGATGGCGGTCAAAATGTGACGAGAAGACATGGTTGATGCAGTAGGTGATTTTGCCTCTTGCAGCCCGTATGCGTGCTCCCGATGCAAGCTCGCACAGCTTCACGCAGTGGAACATATCTTCTTGGCCTTGTTTGCTGAGCGGGAGATATCGACTAAGGCAAGCCATTTTGCGAGGGAGAGAAGGGGTGGCTGGCGGAATAGAGTGAATGGCTGATGGATACGTTGCGAATACGTTGTGATTGGGGGGTCTGTCTTTGGGGGGTCTGTCTTGAGAGGGTGGTACGACAGGAATTCGGGGGGTGCCAGCTTTTACCCCGCAGAGTCAATTGAGACAAATCTGCGTCTTCGTCCCGGAGGAGGAGACCTGCGGGCACTCTCTTGCAAGTGGACAGCTTGGGATGCCGTGACATTCGACGTGGTGATATCTGATAGCGATGCCGTATCGGACTGCGCGGGCATTAGCTCTCACTCACCTCGACTTGATCTCAACATGATCTGGTATTGCGAAATCTTGTAAGCCAATATCTCTTGTCCGATTTGGGTAATGCGATCGCGGTCAGATCAGTTACGAAAAGCCACTGTGGTTTGTTGATATCCGTCGCCGTAATCACATCCGGCCCCAGATTCCGTCCAGCCCCCTTTCCCGGGCCAGCCATCGTCGAGTTGCGCGACATATCTCTCTCTCGGTCTTGTGTGCCGTTGTCGGTGAAGCAGTCGGCATGCTCCACACATCATGTAAGGGAGCGAGAAGCGCGCTGCATGTCTTCCTCGGGCTTCTTGGAACCGGCGCAAGAGTTTTTTCCCCTCCAGCTGACTCATAGCTGAACTAAAGATGCTGTGAACGACAGCCCCGTCCTTGCGTTAGCAGTGTGACGCTCTGCAGGGAAGCAGAAAAGCACGCTCCCGCTAATGCGTCTCCATCTTCGATATCCATTCCAAGCGGTGTTCGATGCAGTCTCCGAGACATGAGAAGCCGTGGCAAGATCCGACGGGACGAGGGGCGCGTGAATCATTTGCGGCCTTGGTATTCCTCTTCTTCACCGACTCTTCACGTTGCCTGGCATATTCGTGGATGACCTCATCCGACGAATCCCGCGCGCCAGGGAGCTGCTGCGTCCCACGATTGCACAATGTATGTCTTAGCCGGGCCAGCTCGCGATGTCTCGCTCCGTTCAACGGCATCCAACGAAGTCTTGTCCGACCAAAGCACCTGACGGCGGAGGACGCAGAGCAGACGGGCCAGTGAGATGGTGAAATAGTGCAGTGCAATGCGAACCATTGATGGAAACCCCGGCAATGGAGGAATGATTGTCGATAAATGTGCTCCGCGGCCGAGTCTACCCGACGGCTATCCAGAATCCTGTGCTGGAATAGGCGAATTCCAAGGCAATTGGGCCAGGGTTTCCGCGTTCAATTTCTGATCCTGGAGGAGGATCATCAAATACGGCTAACCCTAACGAGGGCACAGTGCAGCTTGCGCACCCCTCAGCCCACAATAGAGTCAGGGGTCGACGATGGCTGGAGTGGAGGATGGTGTGGTTTTGGAGAGGTCGTCCTCGGGCGAATTGGTCACTGGTGTGGCTTCGAGGCCGGCCCATGTTTTTTGGTGCGTCTTGGTGAGAGGACGAGCGAGGCCTACAAAGTCCAGACATGTCTCCAGTGCGCAGCTTTTGCCCTCCAATGGAACTGGCTGGAACACGTCCTCACGCGCGCTCACATGATGGCGAGCTAATGCGAGCTTCGCACCATCTGTTGTGGATGGATGACTCTCCCGCTCAAGTCAGCCAGTGGATCACGACAATGCGGGCGGTTTGTGATGGTGTTGAGCGGGCAGACTCTGCCAAGCGAAGCCGCCCATTGTGGCCGTTCGCAAGACCCTGACCCTGGAGAGATTCTTTGTCAGATCGCATGGCGATGCGGCACAGATGGTCTGAGCGAGACTGATGCAGCTCATCGTGATTGCTGACCGTCGACGGACGCTCCACTAGTGTCATGTCGAGAGAATGACGGCCATCTCGCAATTGGTATTGACGAGGCAAGGTTAGGTTAGGCGGCGGCGTTGCAAAGACAGGCTCATCGGTGGTGCGGTTGGAACTTGGGCAAATCTGCCGCGAGTCGTATTGCAGTCGATATCACAATAAAGACGGGGACGCGACGAGGGAGCCTTGTCCCCCAGTTGTATGCCTTTCATGGACTGGACCTGACCTTGGACCCCTTTGTCATGTCGTTGTGACGGCCCTGGAGGTCTGGATGCAACCTCGAATGGGAGATTGGTCATTTGTCAAGACGCATCCGATGTTGATGCTCAGCCATCGCATCTCGAGTGGTATTTGAGTTGCCGGCTGACGGGAAGGCATTTTGCAGTGCAGTGCAGTGCAAGCTGCAAGTCATGCTGTGAATTGGTGAGATGCGACGGTGAATTTCATGCAAAATCCATGATTGCGCCATGGGGTCGGGATCGGGATTCAATTACTGGTCTGGTTGTGCTTGTTGGGGGCGCCTTGTGCCGCTCAGCAGCATCCATGGATTCAGTATTACTCCATGCGTGCTACCTATGTCAGTATTTGTGTACTGCGAATCCGTGCTGTATTTGAGTGAATTGGGCCGGGCTTGTCGCGCGGGTTAGGTTGAACCTGGGAGGGGAGATCCACCGATTCAGCGGGAAGGCGGAAGGGCATGGATACGGGGTACAGTGCTCCCGTACGGTATGGAGCTGAGCGAGCTTGAGCCTTGAGCCTTGGGCCCTTGACCATGACTGGGAGATCCTCGCCTCGTGAGATTTGGAAGTTCAACCACAATTGTCCGTTTTGCGGGCTGAGCATCGCCGCAGCCCTCGTGCCAATGCCCTGTTGGCCTTATGAGGAGGACTTACGGACGTAGCATTCTCGCCAAAAGGCAAACAATGCAGCCAGACCCCGTCACCCATGACCATGACACCTTGACATCTTGTCTTGACTTGATAGAGCCCTACCGGGGTCCGTGGTGATGTCCCGTGCGCCGGTGGCTGGGGTCTAGAAGCTAGAAGCAAGCGATGTCGCGCCGTTCGCGAGCTGTTGGCGGAAGAGCGGGAAGATGGGGATGCCCAGCCCGCCGTCGGCTCTCCGCAAAAAACCACAGCGGCCGCCTCCCTGCAATCTGATACCCATAAGGTGTCTACCTTGCTTGCAGTGCTGTACTGTAGGTACTGTACTGCTATCTCGACCATCAAGGTTCAGCAGAGCTGTTCACATCGCATCACACCACACTAGCCACAACAGGCCTGTGATGATGAACAATGGGCACACCCCAACGCCTCAATCCCCGTCCGCGGACCATGTTGGGCTTCCGGTGGTTGCTTGCTGCCGTTGACGACAGATCCGACGAAGCCAACAGATATTGCTGGCGCGGCCGCGCAGCGTGTGATCTGGAGAAAACGAAATTGCGCCGTGACAGAGGCGTTCTTTTCTCGTCCAGCTGTTGCCGAAAACAGTAAGTTTGTCCACCCAACTGTGAGTGCGCAATGTTTGGCGATCCTCTAGAGTCAGTTGAACCGGTCAATCCCACCACACGGCAGGAGATGAGGAGTGAAGGACGAGGCGAGCAACAAACAGTGCTTACTTGGTAGGCGTGTCGATCTCAGAAAAGAAGCCGTGTGGTTGCAAAAGGCGCAGATTTGAGTTGTATGTGCCGCAGTAGCTGAAAGGAAAAGCCTCTCGAGGCCGGATGAGGCAGCTTAGCAGAGAAGGGATATTGACAAGGTGTCGGCATGGCAGGGAGAGACCCCAAGGGGAAATTCCAGATGGCATATGGCGTGTGTCCGGAAAAACCTGCGCAAGGCGCGGAACGGAGCCTGGCGACGGCAAGCAATCCTGCGGCGCGGGCGGGATGGCTATCTAATCGTGCGCATCTCTCTCGGCGACGGGGGGGCCACCAGAGAATATTGGCGATGATTGCTGGACGGGCGCCGTGATTGCGATTTTCAGCGGGCGGGCCAGCGGGCTGAGGGGAAGAAAAAGCAACAAAACCCCCAGCCGGTTGACTGACGAACGCATGAGCGAGGCACGGCATCCGTTCGGTTCGGATGCTGTGCAGTTGTGCAGGTCGGGGTTAGGCTGGGTTAGGGGTTGGGCTGGGGGCTACTGGTTGAAATTGCCAAGACACGACCGTTACTGACGGGAAGGATTGCGCGAGTCGGGAGAATAGAAGCCCAGACTCCGAGAAGAAATTGTTAAGGGAAGGCTGGCAGAGCGAGACGGAAAGGTGGTGAGCTAATTAGCTCGGTCAGCTGCCGGTTGACGCAGACGGACGGCAAGAGGAGCCATAATTAGCATAATTAGCCCCGAAAAGAAAAGAAAAGAATTATAAAACTATTGACTTGACGTAGCATCATGAGATCAGGGTTAAACTCACAGCCAAGAGGGTTAAATCCCGCAGTTGGGGCAAATAAAAATAGCAGCGGGTGTTAGTCTGCGTGCCTGAACTCTGCGGGTGACGGCAAACATCTGCAGCGGCTAGACGGTGTGATGACCTGCAGCGACATCCCCGAATTAGCCCTCATAACTTTGGGGCAAATAGCAAAATGCAAAGAGGGTTAATTTGATCACACCCGAAGTTGGGCGGCTAATTAGCTCGCCAGAAATAGGCATCCGAGAACCGTCAGATGAACGGCGAGGCGTGATCAGGTGATCCGAATGTCCCGTCTCGGACGACGACAACGTACATTGGGCCTATTGTGGGCGGGAGATCATCGGCGGACCTTGCCCGACGTGCCTTCCCTGGACAGCAAACCTGCCAGGTGCGTTACCGTTCGGCAGCACTTGCACGGCACGGCGAGGGGAAGGGCAGCAGCGGGGAGAGGGATCATGGACGTGGATGGGGGATTGGGATGGGCAATGAAGGCATGTCATTGGCCATAATTCAGCAGCGCGCAGATTGGGCTGGGTGAGCATCTGAGGGACGTGCCCTCAGCTGCAGCGTTCTTCCCTTGAGCGTGCAGCCGACGTGGAGCTAGCATGCAAACCCCGCGAGTAGGGGCCTATCACTTGCCGCGCTTTCGTCGCTCACTGGCCAAAGCTTAGCTCCGCTCTGGAAGCTAGCAGGGGTCCATCCAATATTGCAATGCGCGATCTTGTTGGCTGCAGCCAGCAGCAGCCAATCCGGGGCAGTAGCAGCCCTCTCTCAAGAGCTTAAATCCCTGCTGCATCACAGGCGCTAAGAAACGGTTGGTCCCGAAGCCCTGCACGAGACTTTAAGTCGTCACACGTGTGGTCGAATCAACGTGGGAGACGCCGCTCCTGACAAAGAGCCCTCGACTGGCGAACAATGACGCTAGAGACGTACGAGGGAACGAGAGGCAGGCACTCGCCAGAAAAGAAAGCAGAGAAAACTGGGGAGAGACAAGCATCCCCCCGGTCGCTGCAACCGTTATGCCAACGACGACTGAAAATCCTGACGGCTTTGACGGAGCGGAGCACTTGCACGACATGTCCCGCGGTGCCATGATACCCCCTTGCTCGCAGCGGCTGACAGCAGACTTGCCTGTAGTTGGGTATCGATGCACAAGTACCGTGCCGGTCAGTGCGTTCCCGGCTTGCCATGGCTGGATGCGTGCTTCTTCGCCTACGCTTCCCACGATGCGAGCGAGGTATTTTCGCTCTCTGGCTCGCCTTATGCTCTCTCAGCGTTGACTGCTGCGTACAAGCCCACTGCACCCCTGGCCGCTCGCCATGCACGACAGAAGTCCTGGTTCCACCGCGTCAACCAGCTTTCAACCGACAGCAACTGGTCGGGTGGACCAGCCAATCCGGGAGTTGACCGCCTTTCTCAGCAATCTGATTTGTGGATTGTCTTTCAGAGAACCCCTCTCTTCATCATCATCGTCAGTCGATTCTAGCACGGCGCTGAGGGCGATTGAGGTCTGGCTCCGGGCTCGCTGGGTTGGTATGTTCAGTGTCGAGGGCAGGACTGCAGAGGCAGGATCGACGAGAATCTCGGACAGACGCCAGTTCCCGGGAGACCACAAAGATTGAAGATCTTGCCTAGAACATCCCCAGGCTGATTTGGATTGCCAAATTTGATAATGGCCGGTGGGGTCCAACGTTGGCAAGTCATGTCCCGCACATCGTTATCCATCATGCAACCGTGGAGCGAGGCTCCTCTCATGGGATGATCGGACGAATCCACCACGCTTGCTAGACAAAGCCATTTCGAGAACAAGGTTGGCAGGGCCGGCAAGGCTGGTCTCTTGCCCATGTTTTTTCGACTCTGACTCTGGCTCTGGTGGTTACGTTGAGCTCCACATAGTCTTGGAGCGAGCGGTGTTGGTGGTTGGCAAACCTTTCCATGCAAGTGCGTGCAACCCTAGGAGAGTCTAGGACGGAGCTTGTTAGCGGAAGAACAGGTCCAGGACGGATCTGCTCTGCAAGGGTGCGCCCAGCTAGCAATTTGGTCCGCCTCTCCATATGTCGGCCCCCGAACCCCTCCGGGCAAATCGTGTCATCTTAGGCCAAGTTTGCGGCCAAGAGGGTCATACATCGACAGGACCTAATGCAGAAGTCGGGAGGACAAGGAGACAACGAGCAAGACATGCCAGCTCGGTGTCGTTGCAGCGCCGGCAGGGCAGGACCAGGCCGCGGAACGGGCTTGCATCCAGCCGGGCCATGACACTTGCGCATCACCACGATGGTCCCTCGAGCTGATATTGGAGATCAGCACCTGCGCCGGACAGGAGCCGGACGAGTGTAGTGGACGCGGTATCGACGGCGGGCAGCCGGAGACGCAGATGGCCAGATGGATGGTTGCAAGGTTGGCAAGTCGGGTTGGGCAAACCCCAAGGCCCCCCATGTGCGGTTCTGCATGTCTCTGCATCGCGTGTGGACCGGGTGGTTGACGGTATCCTTGGTCCCCGACGGCCTGCGGTCGACCATCCAGAGGCCAGCCATGGCAAGCCACCGTATGCATGCGGTGCCCGTCTTGCCCGTTTAGTCGCTCGACAGAAGCCCTCACCCATGTCTGCCATCTCCAAGCTTCCCCCCTCTTCCGTGTGCCTCTCTATTCCTATCCTATTCTCGGGTGGGGTCCAGTGAACCAACCCCGAGTGCGACCACCTTTGGCGGCCCATCCTCATTGGCACCTGTAAGCGCAGGTCGAGGTCTTACGCACCTCGAGCGAGTGCGGCCGGCCGGCCTGCCTTGTGTCCTACTAGCCTGGCTGCAGTAGTAGTAGAGAGAGAGAGAGAGAGACACACACACACACGCACACATGCACACACACGGCGGGCTTGATCTGGGCTGTGGCCAAATTTAGAACACGACTATGGGCGGGCTACGTAGCCAACAGCAGGTGGTTCCTTCGAGATACGGCCACAGGGCAGTCGGCCGACTAAGAGGATGACGGCCGTGATGAAGGCGGCCACAATATAAGACTTTGGGCCATCCATCACCATCGTCCAGTCTCGGTCTCTCTCTTCTGTGTTGTAGACGTCAGGAAGAAGGAAAGTGATCCAAGTGTTGTCCAAGGTTTTCTATCTCTCTTTTTCATCGCGTGTTTTATCTCCCTCCGCCCTCCGAACCCCAACCACTCGAGTTCCCCGATATTCCAGTTGAGGGCAAGCCGGACTTGCTTGACGACCAGTCATTCATTCGACACACACCGCACCGCACCAGCATTCACAAATTGCAAATTGCACCACCAGCACAACGACTGCTTACAGTTTACGAAACGCACACGCGAACTGCGGCAGCTCAAGAAATCATCGTTCTCCATCGCAAAAAGATCGACACGGAAGAAACGAATAATTTAATAATTTGACACGACTGAAATTTGGGTTTTGGGAGCGCGACAGCTATTCGATAAACAACCAGGCCTCCCATCTCAAATTGCGTTGACAGCGGAACAAGCGAACAGACGTTTTCCTGATCCGAGAGTCCCTTGCAACGGCACGCACACATCGCCCTGCCTGCCTGCCCTTCACACTCTCTCCCCTCTCTCTCAGTCTTCATTTTCCGAAGACAGGCCCGCTTTTCGCAGCTCGACGCCAAGAGCACCCGAGAGGAACGGACCGACTTTTGCCAGTCCTTTACTCGCCAGTGCAGCGCAAATCAAAAAGCAGAACGGCAGCAGCGCAGCGCACGCACTTGCCCTCCCGCACACCCCCCGGCTCCACCATCCCAGCAGGTGCACCTTCCCCGGTCCAGAGCACAGTGTAGCTCGCCTCAGGCCCCACACCGTGCAACGGTTCCTGTTCCTGCCACGCCCCCCTCCGCCTGCACCCTGGTCCCTGAAGCCTTAGCCCCCGGCCGGCTCCACTGCACCGCACCCCCCTCCCTCTCTCTCTGTGCTCGCCCACCCCAGCCAGCTTCGGCTTGCTGTTCAACGCAGGTACCTCCATCGCGAGAAGAAGGGTACAAATGTCAACACTACCCCCCAACCACATTCACAACGACTTCATGAGATCAACAGCTGCAGTTAACATGGCCGTCGCGTCGTCAGCGAAGGCCAAGTCGGCCTGCAAGGCAAACGTCAACAACGCCAACTCCAAGGCGAAGACCCAAATGCACCGCCGCTCGAGGACAGGTACGTTGCAGCTTGCCTATACTTCTCTCTACTTGCACTTGCACTGCCTTTCTATCACACAGCTATCTGTCTTATCTATCTATCGGCCTCGCTCGGCTTACACCCGAGTGCCACTGCCACTTACACCTGCTCTGCCCTTGATTTCTTCCACAACCGCGAGCCATTGAAGCCTCCCGAGACTAATTCATCTCTTTTCAGGATGCTACACTTGCAGATTGCGCCGCAAGAAGTGCGACGAGGGCTCGCCAATGTGCTCCGCTTGCAAACACCTCGGTCTGACATGCGAATACAAGCGCCCGATGTGGTGGAGCAACAACGACGCCCGCCGCAAGCACAAGGACGACATCAAGATGATCATCAAGCGCAAGAAGCTCTCTGAGAAGGCGTCGCACACAATCCAGACTTCCGTCGGCTCTCCCCCGGGCCTGTCGCACTCGCTGCCTACCTCTGCCACCTTCTCAGACCCTCTTGACCGCACCCGCTCCGCCTCCATCGACTCGCACTTCTCCACCGCCTTCAACTTCAACAGCCCGCCTACCATCGGCGCTGAGTACGCGGCCTACAACCAGCAGATGCACCCCGACCTGATGTTTGGTGCCTTCCCCTCGCCCTACGAGATCGATGTCAAGACGGAACGTCAGGTGTACATGAACGATGTGCCCACCCTGAGAGAGTCGCACGTCTCCACCTTCAGCACCTACACCACCCCTCCGCCCCCGGGAACCATTCTGCCTTCGTCGGTGCCCCTCGACGGCGAATGGACCGAGCAGATCTACTCGGAGCGCAAGGAGTCTCTTGGTGAGGAGGCCCTCAACGTCAACTTCTTCGACTTCTCCCATGGCCCGGCCATGTCCAACCGCCAAGTCGCAATTGAGCTTGACGAGAATGACCAGCGCCTGCTGGACCACTTTATCCAATTCGTCCTCCCCACCATCTTCCCCATACTGGAGTCGAACCAGCACGGCTCTGTGGGCTCCGACTTGATCCTCCCTGCTCTGCAGAGCAACAAGGGTTACCTGCACTGCTGCCTGAGCATCGCCGCCCAGCACTACAAGGCCACGATGAACGTGCCCGGCGAGGAGATTGACCAGGACATCATGCGACACCGCTACGCCACCATCTCGGCTCTGTGCGATGCCCTCGGCAAGGACGAGAACCACCAGGAGATCCTCGATGCTGCTCTGGGCCTCATCTTCTTCCAGTGCGTCGTCGGCCGCTACGACGACTCCCTGCCCGACATCCCATGGCACCAGCACTTCCAGGCTGCTATCAGCCTCGTCCAGAAGCTTGACCTCCCCCGCCTGGTGTCTGACCCCAATGAGCCCATGGCCCAGACCCCCTTCAACATGACTCTCACTTCTTGGATCGACATTCTCGGCGCGACCATGCAGGGACAAGCACCTACCTTCGCCCACACCTACCGCGAGAAGCACCTGTCTTCCAACCCCAGCTTGGGCCTTCGCGAGCTTATGGGCTGCGAGGACCGTGTCATGTACCTCATCTCTGAGATCGCCTGCCTCGAGGCCCTCAAGGGAAGCGGCATGGACGACATCACCCTCTGCCAGCACGTCCACGCCCTTGGCGAGCAGATTAACCTCACCGAGATTGGCGAGCCCAGCCCCAAGATGCCCTACAACAGCAACGGCAGCCTCTCTCCCAAGCAGCTCTCCAAGAACATCACGGCCGCTTTCCGTCTGGCCGCTCGCATCTACCTCTGCAGCTTGGTGCCCGGCTTCAACCCGGCCCAGCCTTCCTGCGTCGGCCTTGTCGAGAAGCTCGCCAACGTCCTCCAACTCATCCCTTCGGGACCTGGAGGCTTCGACCGCAGCCTTGTCTGGGTCTACCTCGTCGGCGGCTCTGTCAGCCTTCCTGACAGCTCCCTCCGCGCCCTCTTCGAGGACCGCGTCGCCCAGCTGGCTGATGTCTCCGACTACGGCTCCTTTGGCCGCGTCGCCTCGCTCCTCAACGAAGTCTGGGCGCAGACAGGCAGCATCAAGAGCGGTTCCCCCGCTTCCAGCCCCCGTTGCTCGCATGGGACGGAGGCGGTACCATACATCCACTGGCGGGATGTCATGCAGATTAAGGGCTGGGACTTCTTGTTGATCTAAACACCTGGCTGGTTCCGGGCTGGGCAGATCAGCAAAGAAGACTTGGTTCTCTCTGCTATGTGTACCGCCTTCGCAAAGGTGATGCAGGCAATCGCCACTTCCCTTCGCGTGAATCGGGGCTACTGCCAGCCAGTCTCGCTCTGCTGGACAAACATTTTTTGATTTTGCGTTTTGATACCACTTTTCTTTTTTATTACAGCAACCTATTCAGGGGTTACTAGAAGGACACGCCGCAAGGCAACCGGAGCGGACATGAACTATGAGAGAGCAAAGACACTTGGATCACTATTTTTTTCTGGACACTGGATGATGATGATGGATGATGAATGGGATCACTGGGATGAGGCCCTGACATGCGAGCGCAAACACGAGATGCGACGAACGATTTCTTCCTCTTTATCAAGCGGGACATTCTTTTCACGATTTCCGTCTGGTTTCTTCGTTTTTTCTCAAGGTATACCTCAGCATGAGCAATGGGAATGGGCTTCAATGGAGTTTAGTGATTGGGAATTGGGACATAGCATTTCGGTGCATCTGGACTGGATCGGATGGACGAAGAAGGGCTCTGGGAGCTGTGATGGGCTAGCTCCCTGTTGACTTCTTACACGGGGCTCATTCTACCGATTTACTACTCTACGGAGGTCGGTGCGAATCGAGCAGGATTGGGATTCCTGTAATACCAAATATACCCAACAATTTTCAAAAGCAATTACCTAGCTCCTTGTTGTGTACGCTGCTGTCTTTGGAGAATGCTGTCTCATTCTGCGGTGCACGACTGTGTGAACGATTTGCCAGGCGGCAACAGGCACAAATTCACTCGTCCCGTCGGCCGAGCGTCTAGGCCAGTCTGTGCCAAGGGTAGGGGTGGTTGAATTACGACGGGCTGATGGTGGCGATCAACCACCACCTTCCGTTTGGGAGCACTTGAGCCGAAGCTTACTCGCAGCAGACGGTAAAAGGGGGAGGGGGAGGTCAGCAAAACGGGACGAATTGGGGCAGCGGGCACCGCATGCTGAGGTGAGAGGTTTATTTTGTTCAATTCGAGTTGTGATGTATTTTTGCACCACGGGCGAGAGAGACAGTAAGGTACCGTGAGTGGAAAGTGTGGAAAGTCGGGCAGACGTTCCACTTGGGACGGAGAGGTGCCGATGCGGGCATCCGATGGATGGAGGCAAGCAAGCATGCTTGCTTAGCTTTGGGGTTCTGCTCGCCCAGTCTGAATGACTCTGACTGGGGGGTCGGACTCCAATGCTTGCAGAGTGCAACTTCGTATCGCACCAGCCAGAATTCACAGCGAGCGATTCGGAACACAATTGGTTTACTGGGGATGCATCTGGGCTCTCGGCCAAGACGAGGTAAAAACGCGAGTTGCAGCAGCAGCAGTAGTAGCAGCACTCTACGCGCCCTGGCGCGCCCTGGCGCGCTCTGTTGCTCGCTCTGCTAGAGACTATCTCGCTCTCCCTTGGAAATTCGCGAACCACATGACCTCTCGCGAAGCGAAGCGACGCGATGCGATGCCGGAGATGGGTGAGGGGAGGGGTGTGTGTGATGGCTTGGTGTAAGGTATGGTGTATGTACACTCACCTAGGTCAAGGTATGTTGACCGGAGAGCGGTGAGCAACGAACGGACTGGCGCTGGGGTGTAGCTCGGTGAGATATTGGTCTGGGGTTGGTATTCACCTGACGTCCGTCTGTGTGGTTTTTTTTTTCTTTGTCTCTCTATGGCGGGTGGGCTTGGCTTGGCTGACGGGTTTACACATTGGGGAATCCGTTTTTTGGAGGAGGCATGGGGATGGGAGGGGGGTATGGAACGGATCTCAGATACAAGGGTTTTTGGGGAGTCGGGGGTGTTACGGTGTATGTGGTTTTTTGGAGAGTAAGAGGCCGAGGCCGATGGCTACGTCAAAGGTTCATTGCCAATGACATGGTAAAAGACATTTGGTGATGGGTGATAGGACGATAAGCCCATGTTGCGTAGGTAGGAATGGAGGCGGACGGAGCCTGTTCGAGCCGTGCGGTCTGGAGGGTTTAGAGAGGAGTCACCTGGGCAATTCTGCATCGTGCACTTTTAGTATAGTTCCCTTTTTTGGGGGCGTGTAATTCAAAAAGAAATGAAGAAGAAATGGAACCACAGTATCGAGTTTACTGTGAAGAAAAAAGAAGATCAGTCTAGGTTTGAGTTTTTTTTGCGTTCTCTTCCTTCCCGTAGTTCGTCATCCCAATTACCACCCCTCCCCTCGCCTCTCTCGTGTGCTCTGCTCGGCGCGCCGAATATTTGGTTTGTGCGGGCATTTTCTGAACAGACGTTGACAGGGGAGGGGGTGGTTCGGCACGGGGTCTCAGATGACGGAAAGCAAGATTTTGGCGCCCACTTTGAACCCAACGGTTCGAGAGCGATAGGTTGTTAAGGTAGTTGGGTAGTAGAAAAGCAAAAAAAAAAAAAAAAAAAAAAAAAAAAGGGACCGACCGTTCGTTCGTTCACCGCCGTTTTCGAGTCACAGATGTCGGCAGCACTCTGCGCTCTCTGCTCTGGCGTGCGCTGTGTGATTCATCGTGAATTGGCAAAACTGGAGGCCCGCCGCCCGGGGGGACGTGAGAAACGGCATTCGTCCGTGGCCGGACCAGATAGGGCAGCTACGGGCTACGGCGGACTGAAAAAACAGAAAACAGGGAAAAGCCAAAAGGACGTGGTCACTGGTTACGCTTTTGGGGGTTGGATGATGGGGGCGTATCCACGTGATGGGCCGAGCTGCGGCTGCCATTTGCCCTTGTCTAGATGCATCTTCAGCTATTACTCGGTACTTCTTCTCCCCTTGCAGTTATCTCATTCCTCCGACGCCAGCCAGCCAGCCAGCCAGCGAGCAACAGCAGGGCCTGAGACGGAGACGGGGCGGAGGAAGGAGGAGGAGGAGGCTTGGGAAGAGGGGTCCTGCAACGGACATGGAGAAGAGACCACGGGATCGGGGCGTACGTGCGTTTGCATCAGGGAATTTTGACGAGTTGACGAATGCCGTCCCGTCGCGTGGGAGGAGGGTGTGTCGAGAACAGGACAGGTCGGGCGTTGTTGGTTCGGAGGGGCGCGATGGGCGGGAAACCACGACATGGGCCATGGCGACATGGCAAGGCGGATTTCGCAGACGTAGATCACGGATAGGCACAGAATGAGAGGGAGGGGGTCGGGGGACCCTGTGGAATGGGGACTGGGACTGTATGGGGGCACTTACACCGACGGCGACAGCGACGCGATGGCGGCGAGGGAAGATGGGCCATGGCCTTGGACGTGGACGTGGGACGTGGACGTGGGACGTGGAACGTGGGACGTGGAACGTGGACATCGTCCGGGACCTACATCGTCTGGGCAGACTTACTGACTGATGAATGACATACACTTACAAGTGCAGCCAGCATGCTTCATCGGCCACGCCCCCCTTGACGAGCTGAGAGAAGACGTCTAGACGGTCATGATGCCAGCTAGTGCTGCAAGGCCGTTCTCGCCGTGGCTCTGTCTGCAGGACGCGGGCATCGCTGCAGTCTCAATGGCAGGATGGACGAAGCGTCCTTCTGCCGGCTGCCGATCGGACCCAAACGTGAGGCTTTCGCGAGACGGTCTTGTGACCACGGGAGTGGTTGAGGGAGCCCGAGAGGCGGCAAGGGCTGCGAGGGTGAAGTACCTAGTGAAGTGGCTGGAACCGAGGCGTACGTCACGTGTGGCTGGGTTGCAGGTGGCGGGCCGGCCTGAGGTGAGGTAAGGTACCTACTACCTACCAGGTGCAGGTGCGGTATTGGCCGTTGGGAGATCCTCGGCGAAACCCCGCGAGAAACCTTGTTTCCTCGGGCTGCCTCAATGACGGATATCTGCCGAGGATTATCTCCTTGGGTTCTCTTTGGATGGATGTTGGCCCTTCTCGGGTCGAACAACGGCGAAAAAGCCTTGGCTCGAGAATGCCCGAAAGAGGACAAGTCCGGACAGAAGACGGAAAGAGTGAGAGGGACGGACGCTAAAAAAGGGAACGACAGTGGCAGAATGGGTCCTCCCCCGTCGGACGGGGCCCATCGACGCAGGGGCCGCCCTAATTTTGGGGCCGCCGCTTCTACGGTCAGCGCCACGGGCGAATCACACGCGCGCGTCTCCGCTCCGCGGCTACTTTCTGGCACTCGACTAATTGGCTGTACAGAGTATGACTCTTCTCGTTCGCCCGCTTCGCTCTCTCCTTCACTGCGTCTCACCCATACGCAGAGAGCCCGACACTGACGTATCCAAGTTTGGGAACCTAAGGTACAGTGTATGTAGGGGGTGAGGGTACCCACAGCAAAAGGCGCCGGCGCTTCGTCGAGAGCCTCTCATCCACCCCGGCCCCGCGACTACCCAGACCAGCACTGCCTCAAGGCCAGACTGCGTACCGCCCAACCTGAGGTGGTAGAGAGGTCAGGTAGCGCTGCGACGATGAGCAGCCCATCTTCCCTCACCACCATTTGTCGAGCACCATCCGGGGTTTGGGAGAGGACGGCCAGGGAAGGAGGCAGATTGGACATCGGCGCCCTATCAACCTCTCTCGCGAAGAGGCTTGGGAGGGTTTATTCTGCGGGCATCGGCGTGGTGGCACCGGACCACAACGGCGAGCGCATCACCTTCGCTCCACCATTTCTCCCCGGTCCCCCAGACGAACAGCAGGCGCTGCCGTCCAGTCGCGCCCGCGCTGGGCCTTTGCAGGCAAAACCCTCGCAAGTCGCCGCGATGCCGCCCATCGGCCGCTTGGTTGGCCACCACGCGGCCGGGCCCCAAGAGGCGAGGGCGATCGGGTGGCTCCTTTGGCTGGACGATACGTGAAGCCCGTTTGTTTAGAGCCGCACAACGAGAGAAGAAAATCGATGGGAGTCCTCCCGCCCAGTGGCCGAGGGCAGGGAAGGGGTGCTTTGCACTGATGGATGGCCCCTTGCCGCTTGCCGCGATATCAAGACCAAAAAAGATTGGGCTTGGATGGCTTTGCTCGATGTTGGGTGGGAACAGAATTGTCCTCTTTCGGGCCATCATCCGACTTTTCTTTTCTCTTCCTGCTCAATATCGTCCTTTTTCGTCTTTCTTCTGAGGTCATCATTGTCTGTTTGTTGGCTCGTCGCTATTCTTTTGTCCGGCCTTCGCCCTCTAGTGAACTGAGCGGCCGGTTTCCTTGTCTCATATATCCTCTACGAATAGTTACAACTTCATTGTGTCTTTGTGGCCATCCCAGCACGAAACATCTCCTACCCTCGACTTATTTCTACATCTTTGTGTCCCCTGCTCGAGAATCGTCTCGGCCTTTATTTGCTCTTTTGTTGCCTATTGACCCATACCGCCACATGAGTCCGACTTACACGGCTCTGACACACGCCGACTCCGAGTAGCAAGAAAAGTGTTCAGCAGACTCGTCAACTCCGACGAGACGAACTCGGCTGAAAGACACTCTCTGACAGCACAACACACAACTGACCGAACCTCAGCCATGGCGAGGTTACGAAAATGCACACGAGCCACGGTGCTCTCGATCCTCTTCGCTGCCGCACACGCTGCTTCTATCCCATCCGTCTTCGGGCGGCAAAACACATGCGCCGCAGAAGGCTTCTCACCATGCGGCAACGGTCTCCCCTCAGCGTTTTGCTGCAACACGGGCGCAACCTGCATCACTCTGGCCGGGAGGACAACCGTTCTCTGCTGTCCGGAGGGGAAAAACTGCGACCGGATCACGACGATCAGCTGCGATGTCTCGTTGCAAAATCCCGAGACCCACGCCGATGCGGTGATCAAGACCACGGCCCTCCAGAGCAAGCTGGAAACTTGTGGCACCGAGTGCTGCCCATTCGGGTACAGCTGCAACTCGGCCAACCAGTGTGTGATCAACTCGGATCAGACACAGAAGCCGTCCGACCTGCCAGCCTCGGAGCTGCCGACCACCACCCCGGCGCCTTCGTCCAGCGTCCCCATCCCGACTGTGGTACCAACAACCATCACCACTTCCTCCCCCTCCTCTTCCTCCGCCGCCGCCGAAACACCTACCGCTCCCGCCCAGCAAGAAGGCGATGGCAAGGATAAGGACTCGAACAAGAACGAGAGCACGTTCCCGACTGCCATTGTCATCGGCGTCCTCTGCGGCGTGCTGGCTGGCGTCGGTCTCGGCGTTGCCCTGCTCCTCTTCCTCTCGCGCCGGCGCCGCCGTCGCAACACGAACGTCCGGAACGAGAAGAAGCGTAGCGGCCTGCCCCGCCCCTCGACCTCGACGTCGTCGTTCGGCAACATCATTTCCGAGCCCATACCCATATCCGACTCGGCCTTGCGCACCGACTTCATCCTCAAGACCCCGTCGACTGTGCACTCGCGGGGCTCACCCGTCTCCTCCCCGACGCGGACGGGTGGGAGCAACAGCGCCGCCGGAAACCACTCTCGTGTCTCCTCCACGGCGACGACGCTCGCGCACCAGCCCATCGGCCTCGCGCGCAGCGACTCCAAGCCCAGGACACCCGAGCGCACACCCGAGCGCGGCATCCCCGTCCCGCCTATCCGCGGCATGCGTCCCAACTCCGGTGGTCGGCGGCCGCCCAACGCCGTCAACCCGCTCCTGACGGTGCCGGGGCAGAACCTGAATCGCGAGCCGAGCAGCGAGAGCATCAACGTCTTCGCTGACCCGCGGACGGTTGGTAGGCCAGGCCATCGGCGCCTAACATCCGCGACGACCTTTACGGATCTCATGGAGGAGGCGGACCTCGGGGACGTAAGGCGCGGAAAGCCCTTCGTGCCGACGACGCCCAAGACGCCGCAGGCGAAGCGATAGGATCGCCTCTAACCTTGGGGTCTTACCCCCGTACATGAACATAGACGATGGCTGATGGGAGATTGCCTTCACGATATTTATCCTTCTTTTTAATCCTGTTTTTGGCTACACATCTTTAGCTCTTTTTTCGATTCTTGATAAGGGGAACATGCGGGCATGGGTTTTGTGGAGGGAAGAGATTAGACGTTCGCTCTTCTTTTATTTTGTCTCTTAGATTAGGGAAATTTGCTGTACCTTTGCTAGGGCAGACGGGGTTGTTTTTGTTTTTTGTTTTTATATCACGACGGGCAGGGTCTCAGGCGTTTGCGATTCGGAAAGACTTATACCCACGGTCGCTTTATTTTATTTACATAGTCGAGTTGGTTACTTCACTCCAGAAGAGGGGCCAGAATGAATTTTATTGCAACGCATTTTATAACGTTTCTATATCGAGTTGTCCTATGTTGGCGGTATGCTGCATCGGTGATCTCAGACGATGAATCCGTCCGGTATTTAGTCCTTTACAGTTGGCGATACCATCGACTTGCTTCGATTACCTGAGTCACCTGGTGGGAACATAGTGAGGCACTCTTCAAAGCGCGCAATCAAAATAAGCCTAGACACCTTATACAGTAGCACGACCAACGCATGTATACATGTCGTATCGCACATTTCGGTGATGCAATTTGAATTGCTGCAAAGACCATCTTAGCCGGTTGGCACTCTCTTTTAAATGGGCTTGTCCCTGACCTGTTTTGTTTCATGAGGCAAGAGCAATGTTATGACTGTTGGTGCCAATTGCATTTGTCGGAGTCGTTCAAGTGCTGATGTGTTGGTGGGAACATGTTCATCCCCATTTGCCACATTGGTCACCCCAGTGGTACTTGTGCGACGGTATCGTTTGGTTGCCTGATGAATCTATCGTCGTCGTCGGGATCCGTAATCCCGGTGGGATTCTTGGCTGGATAAGGCTGCGAAGAAGGGAACGGCGATGGCATCATGTTGGATGCAGAGTTGGAGCTTTGGCGGCAATGCTAAGTCGATCTTCGTCCGTATTGAACAACGCCATCGAACACTTTCTTCTCCGACAAGAGGAACCAGAGTGGGTTGGAAGCAAATGGTCAGGTCGAGGGCTTCGTGCTCCTGTCGGATTCATCATCGACGCTGCGATTATCGGAGTGATAATCCGGATCACCTGATGGGGAGTTATGAACTATCCCAGGTGAGATATCAAACAGAAGCGAAAATCTGCTGTAGCATCATGATGGTATATATACAGGCGGTATCACACAGAGTGCCGTGGACCACAAGGGCACACTTGGCATGCGGACATTCCGGGGCAGCGACTAATCGATACGAGAGCGCATTGTCCTAATTCTTGCCTACGACCACGGGTTTCCTTCAACACACATTCAGCCTCCAGGCACGAAACAGACCCCCACGGCTCTGGCGTTTTGTTCCGCTGTCGTCGAGGCCGTATTCCTCGCGAAATAAGACGTGGACGGAGGGAACGGCGACGGCAGCGCCTTGAGGGGGCAGACTTCGTTTCCGACAAGGGGAACCAGAGTGAGGTGAAAGGAATGGACCACATACAGGAGAAAGATAAGTTGACAGTAACAAATTCACAGCTTTCTGTCACTGGCCTATGAGAGTCCTTCAGATTGTGCAACGACCCTCATCGTTTTATACTCTGGCCGGCTGCCCTCTCACAAGGACCGACTGGCTGGCAGGCCTTGCAGAAGTCGGTTGGGCTTCGACTGGATGTCTACTGCTGGACGGGTAGGGTACTTGGCGCGGTATTCCTAGGATTGTATCCAAGTACCAGACGCAAAGTTTGCTGGATGGACACAAGAGATGGGAGTGGGCGTTGCTAGCCGCGGTGTGCAGCACGTAATAGTATCGGTGCCCGAGATTCCGAGCCGGCAGGGCTAAGCGGCCCTTCGTTGTCGTCTTTTGTGGTCCTCATCGTTCCTCTGACCACGTCTTATCCCGCGGTGGAATACGGCCGGGAAGATAGGGACGGGCTGGGGAGCTGAGGTCGGGAAATCCGAGGGGGTTTGAAGACTTAAGAAACACGCTTCCCTATACTTTCTCAAGCTTATTTTTCGCAGAACACCCACGCACCGTCGATCCCTTCCCTTCCGCACATGTTTCTCTGAACACTTACAACTTATATGTCACTTGAGGACATGGAGGCCCTGAACTAGATCGATAACTGAAACACGTCGCCTCCCTCACCCCGTGCATGGCCAGCGACAAACCCGACTTCGCTGTTAATTTGTCAGTCTCCCTCAACGACCAACAAAGAGCGCCGAAGGTTGGGTGCTCTGGACGCAAAGACCGGCGCTGATGTAGTGTAGTCGTATCTTACAACGTAGCTGCGTCCTGCCCAGGCTCAAGGTATCCGATCGTCATGACGCCAGGTGCGTCCGGGAATGTGACATTTGCAATGGTCATCGCGGCCTCTATCGTCTCCTCTCGTCTCCTCTCGTCTCCTCTCGTCTCCTCTCGTCTCCTCTCGTCTCCTCTCGTCTCCTCTCGTCTCCTCTCGTCTCCTCTCGTCTCCTCTCGTCTCCTCTCGTCTCCTCTCGTCCTTGTACCCAAAGTTCGTATTCTATGGCCGGTATAAGAGACGAGCGGAGGCGACGATGGCATCTTGCAGGACGAACAACCGCGAGGCTGAAGGGGGTTGCCGGCAACAGTCCGGGTTAGACTTGTATCCAGAGCAATAAACGCATACCACTTCATCAGTGCAAAACCCAACCGAAAGGTCGAAAAAAAAATCTGCCAGAGCCCGGCTCTTCCTACGCCACCTACAACGCTTTTTAATGCGACGGCTTCGACGACGTATTGGCCTCGTTGACACTATTCTCACGCCGAATAGCTCGTCGGAACCATAGGCCAGGCATCCCGATGCACCTCATAAGTCAGACACAAGACATGCCGATCCGTAACATCGAGTCACACGCTTATTATCCGAACAGTTCTTGTACGATCGATATAGACCCAGAAGTAAATTTGTACGACCTAATAATAAAAATGGTATACGCAAAGAAAATGGTATCTCTGATCGATGCGTCCCGGCCTTCTGTCGATACCGAGTAAAGAGTCGAGCACCGCTATTCTGTGTCCTCCAGCAGAAGAGAGAAAAATTGTCAACAAGACCACAACATAACGATGCCGCTTTTTTCTCTCCCTTTTATGAAATATCAGCCCTGGTACTCAACCAAGTTTCATTCTGGCTCTCCATCCTGCAACTCCGATTCTCCAAGTCCCAGTCGTAAGATTCGACTTAAATATCCAAAAACATACAACGAATGTCAAGGCATCTACGAGTATGCTTCTAAAATCAGGCCGGAGGCATTGGCACGTCTCACATGACCACACACTTCTTCTCCTTTTCCCCTTTGCCGTGATGGTCGCTTCTGCGGTCGCTTCTGCTCACCGCGGAGACGTCTGTCCACGCAGCAGTGCTGGCGACCTCGGGGTTGATCTTCTTCTTGCTCTTCTTCTTCTTCTTCGAGCCGTTCCAGCCCCTCCTCTTTGCATCTTTCATGTTCTTGGCTGCGCTCCGCTCGGCACGACTGGGTCTTCGGTTGACCGACGAGTGCGACTGTCGGCCAACAGACGTCGTCGAGGGGGCCTGAAGCCATGCGGGAATCAAGTTTCTGCTGCCGGAGGCCTCGGCATTGGATGCCTGGCCTGTGGCGGCTCCATGGTTAGTAGAGTTAACGCTGTAGATGGTCTCGAGGCGCTCCACGGTCGGCCGTATAGAGCCTAACTGTGTTGGGCGCGGGTGGCGTGGAATGGGCGCCAACAAGGGCATTTCGCCTCTACGGTTCGATTGCTGGCGTGTAGGGAGGTCATATGCACCCATCACGCCTCCGGGTGTGCTGATGATAAGCGGCTGATCCTCGATGGGCGAGTTATTGCCTGCGCTCGGCGCCTGGGCTTCCGGCCCAGGCTGCGGCCCGGACGACGTGCGGGACCCAGGCCTGCGACTGCCGACAGGGACGCGTTGGACTGAGCTGAAATTTCCTGAGAAGCGTCGGGTCGGTGTTTGTGCGTCATGATCCTGCAGGCTAGCCAATTGGTCGGCCGTTGGTGGAGGCGGGAACGAAGCATTCATCATGGCGTTGGCACTCAAGTCTGTTGCCGGGGCCGAGTTAGGATGGCCGGCCTCGGCTTGCGAGTCATTGGCTGGTGGGGCAGCCCTTGGCCATGTTTGCGCATTGGACAGGCGCCTAACACGGGGTGTCTCGTTATCGGCAGCCGGTTGGGAGTTGCTCAGCTCTGGAGAAAACCCAAGACTTGCTGAGGGTATCCGCAGGGCTAAAGAAGGGGGAGACGGGGCTCGCTGAGTGACCGGGGAGACCAAGGACTCTTGTGGGGATACTATGTCCATAGTCGACGATCGGGTAAGCGAAGCCTCGCTGACCATGCTGTCTACACGCTGGTTGGAGGTAAGAGGCTGAGGGTCGTTTGGCCTTCTCGCAGCCGTCCGAGGAGAATCTGGTGGCGAAACGTCGTAAATGTCATCGATATCAATGTGAGCTGGGGGGCTGGACAACGGTCGATCCGAGGCTGCACTACGAGGCCGGCTCATATGCGTCGTGTCGCTCGCGACCCGGAGATGGCTGCTGGTCAATCCAGGGCTGACGGCAGGTTCTTGGTAGCTCAATGGACGGCCATGTGTTTGAGCAAGAGTTGGCCGCTCTGGCAGAGGCCAGGCTGACGATCCGATTGCAGGCGCAGCTGTCTGGGTCCTTGCCGGCTGGTTTTCGATCTGGGCACCACCAGGTGCGACGGCGGCGTGTCGCAAGAATGCGGGCAGGTCACCGGGGTCGTCCTTTTGGTACGGCGGCGGAGGCGGAACCCAATTGTCTGCGTCGCTCTCATGCGGGTGCTCACGTCGGCCATCGGCTCGCCGATACTCAACCGGCCCGGCAGTCGGGGGTGGGGGATGACGGCGCCGATTTATCGCAGCAGCAGTCGCTGCTCGGCGGAGGGTATTGGTTGAACGGGGTCCATCGTGGGAGTAAGGGGCTTCAACGGCCTCCTCTTCTTCGATCATTGAGGCGGTGTCGCCTCGTTCGGCTTCAGCTGCTGAAGTGGCAGCGCCAGCGGATTCAGATGTTGGCTGCTGAACGTTAATCCGCGGCGGTGCCCCAACTCGCCTGGGAACCAGAGGGTCGTCGTCGTCGCCCTCAGCTGCCGGCTCCTCTCTCGGCTGTGGCATAGGAGGTAGCGGGGGCAAGGGATTGCTCCGTATCGCGGCGCTTGTAGCTGCACGCATCACGGCCCCGCGATCGCCCCGTTTCTGAGCCACTGTCCTCCGACGGACTATGGCAACCTCTGTGTCCATGTCTCTCTGCTCCTCCTCCAGCACCTCAGGCTCCTTCGTGCCTACTTCGATCTCGATCTCGGTTCTGATGCCATCTTCCAAGCCATAATCAAAGTCAAGAAGCGTGACCCTACCGCCGTCAACAAAGTCGATGTCATCTTCTTCGATGATGGATTTTCCTGGCAGAATGCCCCGGGCAGCAATGACAAGACGCTCTTGTGATGATGACTGGTCAAAGCTGGCGACCCATTTCACCATGCTGACACCCTCAAGCTCAGCGATCTGGGCGCCCCATACGAATGTGTTCCTAAGCTTGTCACACAACATTTGCCATTGCGGTACCCTAGGGTTTTCTTGCGCTCGAGAAGACGAGGTCCGAGATGGGGGTCCACTGTTCCGTCGACCTTGGCCGGCAGAAGACGATGCGCCATCGGGCCCCGAAGCAAACTCGGGCACTGCGTCAAGGTCCTCTGGTACACCATACAGCCAGATGTCTTTGCCCTGGAAACCAGCACTGACAAGGTCGCCGTGGAAGGTCGCCGCGGGTAGAGTACAAGGCGTGAGTTTGCTTTGAGAGGCCGGGTGGGGTTTCGGGCCTGTGAAGTATGTCGTTCCATTGCGCAGGTCCCCAATACGCACGGCTCTGAATGTCTCAAAGCTGCGGTCAAAGGTGAACGTCCAGCTTGCCTCCTCCTGGCTCGAGTCCTGCAGCAGCACAGCGTGACTACAATCGCGGCTCGTGTTGGGAAATAGAATAGATGTCGTCCATAGGCCGCTGATGCTATCGTCGCAAAGCTGGTTGCCGGGGTCGTAGTAGGGGGCGGTGAGGATGACTGTGTTTGGTGGCGATGAGTGTACGGTAGTTCCGAGGATTTGTGCTCCATCGAACGAAAAGGAAAGGGAATCAACTCCGTCACACTTGACGGCTCTCCTATCCGTAGGCAGCGCGCCCGGGTTAACCAAAGATACCTCAATACCTCCCTCATAAGCAGCAGCCAAAACAGAGCCGCATGGAGATAGGGCAATGGTACGCGGGGCATGATCCAAGATGAGGGATTGGGTTCGGCGGGGTGGTGACTGCTGAAGATCGTAAAGATCGACTTGCATCTCGCTAGACAAGACGGCGAGCATGGATCCATCGTCCTTGATACAAGTTGAGACGGGGCGGCGCAAGATCTTGAATTCTCTCTTGACGTCGATGTCCTTTCCTCGCACATCAAGCACGTAGATTCGAGAAGAGTTGTAGGCCAAGACATGGTGGCCGCGGGGCGAGGGGCTGAACTGCATTCCTTCGCCGCCGGGAGACGACGAGGAGCTAATGGAGTTGGATATCAGCCTGATTACGGTTTCGCGAGGTCGTAGGTATGCCTCAAAGAGGTTTCGCTTGACTTCTCTGGCGAAGAGTCGCCTGAGACGGGGAAGGTCCTCATCTTTGACGTCGGCTTCGCGCAAGGGAGGGTGGCTCGCAGAGTATGATGGGCATTTCGAGAGGTGGAGGGCGTAGAGCTGGGCCTGTTGGGAGACCTGGCGCCATTTCGAGTTGAGGAGGACGAGGGAGGCAAAGGAGTCGGGGTCGGTCAGCTGTAGGATCCTGTCACGAGGTTAGGAGACAATGGAATCGTGAACTAAGGGCGCGGAACCTACTGCTCGATGATCTCGTCGGGCAGGCGATCGAAGGCGGGATCTGAGGCGAGAATGGGGGGTTTGTCAATGGACGACCGCGGCGCCCCTTCCCCGCGGGTGTCAGTGCTGGTGGCCATAATAGACGGGCTAACCTGCTCGCGTTGTCGATATCGCTGCGAGGCTAAGAGAGCGAGGGACGGACGGGATATGTCATGGTGAATCGTCTGGAGTCGTTGGGCCGGCGATGGGACGAAGAGGAAGCAGCCGCGGGCAAGGCAAATGCAGAGTAAAAGCAGAGCACGGAACGGGATGTGTGTTGGGTTCGGGTTCGGGGCGGCGAGGGCTGAGAGCAACCAACGAGCGAGGTGTGGGATCACAGATACAGATGCAGACGCAGACGCAGACGCCGACGCAGAATCAGAGCAGGAGAAGCGTGGCTCGCGGCTAGAGTGCGCTGCGCGAACGCAAGCAAGGTGTGGCGGAGCGACACTAATGGCTACCTGAACTGAAGTCCATGTCCAGCTCCAGCGTCCAGTCAGGATCTAAAGTCTCTGCCTGCTGCTCGTACATCATCAAACCAGGGCCTGGGCGCGTCTTACCGGATGGTACCCGACAAATCCGCCCTTGCCCAAAGCTACCCTGCCCAGATCTTCCGACCTGAGCGCTACGCAGCACGGAAACACTGGACGCAGGGGACCCCTTTCCTTGGGCAGGGCCTGGCAGTGTACCTCGGCGTACCTAAGCCCCGTAGCTCGCCGCCCCCATGTACCGATTGTTAGCAGAGGGAACGGGGAACTCTGCTGTCAGTGGCCCGTCGCTGGGCCGTGCTAGTCCATTTGCGTTTGCATTCCCGCAATTCTCACCGCACTAGTCAGTTCGCAGTCCAACAGCCCGTATGGTACACATCGCCCACTAACTCGTGCATGCCGCTCACAACACGCTCAGAGCACCAACATGCATCGTAGCACACCCACAACCTCATGTTGGTTCATGCTCTATGTGATGAGTGTATCGTGTATCTCATCAGGCTGGCTGCTGCTTGCGGGTGTTTGGACCGATGATTGTTCCGTTGTTTCAACAATCAAGGGACTCTTGGGTCTTGACTTAGGTCTTGTACTTACAGCCCCCTCCCCCACCATCGCGTCCTGACATGTGCCCTACCCTACCTTACCCAAAGTCCCAATCCCATGGAACGTGCCATCTTGAGATGCACACATTCCCTGGCCTGACGGAAGGCTGCTCCCTGGTGCTATTTTCTTTTCCTTCTCACCATCGACTCGTCCACGTCTGTGATGTTTACCTCAGACGCGAGATCAAACCGGTGGCTGCTGGTCAGCCCCCTCCTCCAGACCCCTCGAAACAGCAGCACAGCAGCACAGCAGCAAAAACTCGGCTTTCAGCGGTGCTGCTTTGACGACGCTGAAGGGCGATTGAAACATGCGGACCCTGAAAAAACACGCGGCGATATGCAGGGAGAGAGCCTAAATGCATCATGTTGAGACCCGAAGACGGACGTCTGCTCTCGTCGCCAAACGACGCCAAGCATCGGTGATTGTCGCTTGGCCTTCGCACTCTGCGCGCCGCGTTCCCCAGTGCCCACCGTGATTCGCCCGGGTACTGTCTCCTACCTACGCCGCCCACCGCCTATCACCACCAGAAACCACTAAGCTGGCTATCTTCCCCTCCTCCACATCGTGAGTCCGGCGACTCAGCACGACTCAGAATCGCCGCTTGCAGCTGTCCAACAATTTTTCGCCGTCTTCTGTCTTCTGCCAATCCGGGCCTGATCAACTGCCAACCACGGCGACACACCAAACACCCTCCGGGCGACAAAGTGCTGCTATTTTTGGGCGTCATACAGCACTTGCTATGCAGTAGGCAGGCTAAGTGGGTGCGTGTCTACGCGGGCCAAGCCGCCCCCTGAAGATGCTCGTAAGACAGAGGCATGCAATTGGCAAAGCAGATGGGAATTGCAATGCACTATGTAAGACAGCACCGTCCTCCTTTGTCCGCCCTGAGCATTGATGACTTATTGATGACTTTACACCAGCATCACGGGACCAGTCAGGTGGTCGACACCAAGCCTTGTCTCGCTTATCTCATCGGTCCTGGCGATGCGTTGGTGGTGCTGAATGAGCAGCCCCGCGGAATCGTACGTCCGCTATTACCAGGGCATACCACCGCGTATGCGTCTCATCAGTCATCAGTCTCACGGTTCACCGGTCTCATCGGCTTCCGCGGCTCTATTTCTGGTCTCTTCATCTCCATGTTGGCTGGACACTTCTCCAGTATTCTTGCTTCATATATGCCACGGTCCCATGAAAGATGCCCAGTTTTCCCCAACTCCCCCTGTTGCAGCGACTCCAAGACAGAATGCGATAAGAGCCGGTGGCAGCGATAACGATCAACACGAACCTTGGAAGAAGATGAGAAAGCAAGGATGGAAGCTCGTCCACTGCTGCGCAGCAGAGTGCAGCTCATCTATCAGATGAAGCGCCAAGCCTGCAGCACCCTGCGCACCGGAGAGGAACCGCAAGCCTGTGGCGAGTTCGTGCCGGGAACTCTCTGCTCCCGCAGCCGCTGTTGTGCCTATACTTGAAAAGGAGTCGGGTGAACCTTAACGCTCTTTGTCCAACGACGACGCCTCAGAACCTCGATGCCTCGCTGCGGTACAGTGGCTCCGAGGTGCCGAGAGATGACGACGGGCTCTGCGGGTCTTGCTCGCGGAGCTGCAGACGTTTTATTGCCGAAAAGAGCCAAACCCCGGGTCTTTGGGGCTCCCTGTTGGCTGTCGCTCCAGTGTTTCCAGTGGTGCCCAGCGGGTTGGCTCCTCCACGAGTGTCGGTTTACAGGGGGCCATCCGGCTTCCAGAAGTCCAACAGTGGCCGATCAGAATGGCCGCGGCGGCGCGACCTGCTCTTCTGCTGCTGCCCGCTGTCCGGGCTCCCTCACTGCAACTTCAACTTGGCAGTGCGCTGACACAGCCCGTGCCCCCTATCAACTCTGCAGCAGCGTGTTCCCGCCTGCGTGGCCCTGCCCCGAGGCAGAGGCAGGTACCCCGGTAGACTCGCGTTCCCACTTCCCGTGCGCCGCAGCCAAAGTACCGCTGCTGTCAACAATGAATGTCCACTGGTCCAGTGTCTTGCCTTGCTCGGCACTGCCAAGGTTCAACCCTCCCTGCTATTCTCAGATATCATCGCCAACCCAGAGTCTGGGCCCCTTTTTTGTCGCGTTCTCGTCGGTGCTCTATATCTTGAACCGTCCACTTCTGAGCACTGGAGAGATCGTCGACATCTCATCAGGGACTCATCTTCGGCGTTCTACCCGCACCGTCTCGCTTCCTGCCCTGCTGGAGCGAGTCTGTGAGGCTGGCACGGATCGCTCCTCAGAAACGACATGCCGCCGCCGCTAGCTTAGACTCTTTTTTTTTCTTGTCGCTTCCCCCGCTCGGTATCTTTCCCATGGGTTGGCTAACTTGGCTTCGGGGTTCGTCGGACGGTTCGTCGCACGTGCGATACGAGTTCCTGGGCCATATGACCTGGAAACATGACCGCCAAAATGAGAATGTCAACCCGGCGATGGAGAGGAGAAGGTTCTTGGACTGGCGCAAATACTCTGCTCCGGTTGCCATCGTCAGCATGATATTAGCCGTCCTCACTGTCGTTCTCTACTTTAACATCCGTGAATATATTGATAAGCGGGATCAGGTTAGATTTGATCTCGTAGCCCCTGTTCTTTTTCCCCTTGTAGCGAGACGCAAAGGCTAATGCTCCGAGGCAGCTCAACCTGCCGAGAATCACCGTCGACCTCAACTACACGACGTATTCGGGCTATGTGTTCCCCAACGGCGTGAACCAGTTCCTGGGAATGCGCTATGCAGCGCCCCCTACTGGCAATCTAAGATGGCGAGCCCCTCAGGATCCCAAGCCAGAAAAGGGCACCACAGATGCTATAGAAGTAAGTGCCTCACTCTGCCTGACCGGCCGCGGGTGTCCATACTGACGAGCTCAGTTTGGGCCGATATGTCTGGGGACAGACGTATCTTACCCTACATCAGGCCAAGATGAGGACTGTCTGTATGTCAACGTCTGGTCACCCAACAATACGACGCCCGACTCGAAGCTTCCCGTGTGGTTGTTCATTCAAGGCGGAGGTAAGCCACTCACCTAACATCCCTCATCATTCCCCTCTGAGCTCTAACTACACTGTTCTTTCGTATAGACCTGATAATTAGGCTGGTAACTGACATCAATCAGGGTACACTTCAAATGCTAACCCCAACTGGAACGGCTCTCAAGTTGTTGAGGCCTCGGGCAATAACATCGTCTTTGTCGGCTTCAACTATCGGGTTGGCATGTGGGGATTCCTGGCGAGTGAACGGGTGCGCAAGGACGGCGAGTTGAACGTCGGGCTTCTCGATCAACGGCAGATGATGAAATGGGTCAAAACTCACATCTCAAAGGTATTCAGAACAACTGCCCTTGGTCTCAGGTCGGCTTGCTAAACTTCATAGTTCGGCGGTGACCCTGATCATGTCGTCATCCACGGAGTATCGGCAGGCGCCGGCTCAGTCGCCCTTCACCTCACGGCCTACGGCGGACGGGACGATAAGTTGTTCGTAGGCGCCATGGCCGAGTCGGTTTTCTTTCCCGCGCAACCTCGTTTACCCGAGCTGGAGTATCAATTCAACAAGACGCTGGAAGAGGTGGGCTGTAAAGATGAGAAGGATCAAATGGGCTGCCTGCGAGGCAAGGACATCAAGACACTTCAGGACGCCAACGCCGCCTCGCCGTTCCCCGGCAGACAAGCGAATCCGCATTTCTACTGGACACCCTGTATAGACGGCGATCTCATCCAGGACTACCCGTATACCATGTACGAAAGCGGGAAGTTCCTCAAGGTCCCTGTGCTCTTCGGAACGGGATCGAATGGTAAGTTCGACACACCCCACACGAAATCCAGTACTCACAAATCTGCAGAGGGATCCGTCTTCGCAGCCAACGTCGCAACCCAGGACGAGTTCACAAACTTCATGGAGGACAACTACCCGAAGCTCACCACGAACCAAACCGACACGATGCTGGAAAAGTACCCGCTCATGACGGCGCTGCCCAACCACGAGGCGTGGTTCCCCTCAGCCAGCCAGGCCTACGGCGAGACGACCTTTATCTGCCCAGCCAACAACATCCTGAGCGCCTACGCCGCGGCCAACATGTCAGCAACGAGCTGGTCGTACCGCTTCAACGTGCAGGACAACGACAATACGGCACTAGGGCTGGGCGTGCCGCACGTCTTCGAGGCGCCTGCCATCTTCGGCATCGACGCCTGCCCGACGCCGGAGAGCTTCCGCACGTACAACCAGCCCATCGTGCCGCTCATGATGAACTACTGGATCTCCTTCATCCGCGCGCTGGACCCCAATGTACATAAGCTCGCCGGCACGCCGGCGTGGGCGGACTGGTCTGCAAACAACCAGTCTCGGTTCGTCTTCGAGCTGGACAGCAACCGCATGGAGAACGTCGACGACGGGCAGCGGGAACGGTGCGAATTCTGGAAGGGCATCGCTGGGATCACGGAGCAGTAGGTGGGAGCGGGTGTTTGATATGGCTTGGCCAAATAATGAGGCGTTCGCATGGGTTTTTGTATAGAGTGGGGTCCGCATTGGATTGATACCAGCATTGGATGACGGCTCCTAATGTATATTGCGCTCCACCTTAGTATTTACAACTTGGATGATATTGTCATTTACCCCAGGGCCAGTCGAGGCTCTGCAGGTGAAAGCTGGGACTGACTACTTCAGTTCAGCGCCCAACTCTCGTAACGCCCCGTTCAACACTTCCCAAATAGGCATGAAGAAGACGAATCCCGGCCGCCGCCAAGGACTGTGCCGTAAACACGCACCGACACTGACGATTCCCAACTTTTTGCTGGCTGTGCCGCCCGAACGGTGAGAGAAGAGTGCCCGGCCCCCATCCCTCATGTGACTCGCCTCAAGCCACCTCCAACTGGGGGTCAGGCAGCCGCCTCAACAGGTTCGGGCTGTCGTCACCAGCTGACCATTACATAACGAACCAACATCCAACGTTTTCTTCGTTCGACGCACCAACATCTCAAATTTCGGAGAGTAACGATAGTTGACTATGGCTGCAGTCGACGCAAAGATGACAGACAAAGGCGGGGATCAGGTCCCGCCCGGGACGACGGGTGCGGGCCGAGATGAGGTAACGAGGGATACCAAGGACAGCGCTTCCGATGGAGTAGCTTCAGACCATGAGGATGGTACGTTGACTACTTTCGCCTGACTTGACGTGGAATGCTGAGGGTAGCTGCGGTGGAAGACGACACAACAGCCAAAAAAGGCGGGAGTGCCTCTCAAGACGACCTGATCTACGAATCGCCCGCGCGCCGGAGGAGAAGACTCCGGCAGCAAAAGGAAGAGGAGGATGGAGGCGGTGTGTTAGGATTTGTGAGTAGTCTTCCTTCCTGCTTGTGATTTGGGAGCCTCTGTGGCTAATGTGGGTGTGTAGTTGTTCCACCTTGCTGGGTTCATGTACTGGCCATAGGCTCGTTATTTTGTCTGAGATGGTCTTGCAATGTCCCTGTTGGTGTATATTCAGCCTGTTGAAAAACATGCAGCTACTGTCTTAATGAATATGGCTTGATGGTATTTCTCGTTGCTTGGTCTACTTGGAGCTTCGGAGAGTGGAAAGACTCTGCTTCTTCTTCTTGGGTGGCTCATGTGGCTCAGACTCGAGCGGCAGTCCGCCCGTCTTCCTCCCAGCGTCTCGTCCCGGCCCCCGTCCGCACCTGCGTGCCACCAACCGGTCTTGCAAAAGGCAGCACTTTCAACTGGGTGTTTGACTCAAGCCCTAGCTCAGAGTCATTGTCGAATACCTACGTAATACATCGCATTTCTGCTCTCTTATTAAGTGATCTTCCTTTGGAATTAGCTGGCTCAGCGTTCCGGTTACGAGTCGTAAGTCACTAACACCAGTTCGAGGCCTAGTCTGGGTGAATCTGTCACATGGATTGTGGTCATATCTAGACAGCGGCTTAATCCGTATCATTCCCCTCTTGATTCCTGCTTATTAAGTTTCCCTCCCCTACCTTGTGGCTCGGTCTTCATCGTCTCCCCTCTTCATTGGCCGTAGATATCGCCATCCAGGCAACGAGACCACTCTCCCTCAACTCTATCCGCCTCCCAACCACCCCTTCGGCCAACCGCTGCCTACTGCACCCGCAACGATGGAAGCTTTATTATTGAATTGCCCTCTATATGTTCCTAACAATACCACAGGGGCCGTGGCCGAGTGGTTAAGCACTCGCTCGACCTTGGAGTTCCGTGGCTCGACATTCGAACCGGCAAAAACACACTACAAGCAACTGCATCACTACTACCAAAACATACATCACAAATCCTCCACAATGAAACCAAAAAGTCATGACTCCCAAGGTCAGCGAGATACGATGGTTCGACTCCATCCGGCTCCATCTCTTTTTTGAAATTTTTTGTTTTTGGTATTCCTCTTTTACGCCTTTCTAGCGCCGTCGTAGACGAAGAAAATCACAGTCATGATGAGTTACTTGGAATGCGTCGACACGTTCAATATTCTTCGACAAAACCAAACCCCCATATACTTGAAGAGAGAGAAAGATAGATTCACTGGCACATGCCACCAACCGCACCATTCCCCTACAGTCTTCAGCTCACACACCCGCGTCGATCGGGCGATTTGTTCACTAACCCTACTCAGATTCCATTGTATAATAGTGCCACTTCTACTATGTCTCTTACACAGACCTCCAACAATACTATGAGGAGTTTGTCGACTTCAGCCCGTCCCGATTCACCATGCGCAGGTTTTAGGCCTGGGAGTACAGGTAGGCTACTATTCTTGTCGGCCGCCGCACGCGCGTTTGTGTATTTATGTGTCGTGGCTGAGGTGAACGGCTTCAGACCTCACAATTATGTTCCCTAGATGCCTTCACTCGCGCCCGGACGCCCGCGACCTGTTCATCTATTTTGGCTAGGTTATTGGTTGCTAGGTTGCTTTCTCGGCATTGCAGGTCGGCTTTTTCATGGTCTTGTTGGAGCCAAACAGTCCCGTGTCTCGCAATTTCGTGCTGGTAGTCCCAGCCAGCTGCACCGAGTCGTGGTCGCGGACTTGAGCCTCTCGCATCTGTAAAAACCCCCCGGACCTCTCTCCTTTGTTCATAGAGTATTAAGTCGGAATACTAAGACGAAGGGCGACGCAAGCAGAACCTTTGGGGCGGTGCTTCGTATCCTAGACACGCAAGTTAAATCGTGCATTGAATCTTAGCTTCCAGTCACTCGGCCACCGCTTTATAGAGCGCCATACCATGGAACTTCTACAGTATCCCTGGGGACACAGTAGTCTTGGAAGTATTATGTCTACCTTATTCGAATACGGCACCATTTTCATTTTTCTCGGGTCCCTGACTCACATGCCGTAGACTGGATATAGTTTGTGTTTGCGACGTCTTCTAAAAGCTGGACATCAAGGTGAACCAGATCACACTCCGACAACGCCCAGCGGCAATTGTTGAGATCGGTATAGTTGGTGTGCTCGTATAGCCTCTCTTCGGCGACAATAGTCGCTGTTGTTCTTTGGATTTGATTCCATCGTGGTGCGGCTTCCATGTCTTGATCGAAGATAAGATTCACAGATTCGGAGTGGGAAGGTTTTGGGGAAGGCACAAGACTCCAACAAGGAAGTCTATCACTCAGAAAAGACGACACTCTTACTCATACTCCGCTGATGAAAAATGATAACAAAGTTGTCACACTGCTAGGTTCGTGGCACGAACTTACGAGCATGCCTGGACCGCCGAAGTGTTACTCCGCGAGCAAACTATCCCGTGACGGATGGGGTATGTGGCCGCGGATATTACATCCATATCTGAGGTGCCCGGCGAAGCAAATGTATTGACACCCGGAGCAATTTTGTTCCCAGGAATGGATCGGCTGCGCCCAATGGTGCAATGACACGATGTGACAGTGAAATCATCCTGCTTTCCATCGCCTCGTGCAAGTATCGCTCCTGTAAGTCTGATAAAAATTTCTTTGTGTTCATTAATTGATAGACTAAATCGACAGATCCCTGCGGCATCCCCATACCGGCGGGAGACATATCCGTACCAGGCTAATTAGAGTTACACTTCTTCATCCGAGCGTATCCACACTCGGCATAGTATATAAAACAACAGTTTCCTCCATAGAACTGAACTTCAACCCCATCTTACTCTCTCACTGAATCCCATTCGCAGGCGTTTGTTGATCCCCAACCAGCACAGTGCTCTCCTCCGCCCGGTCCTCCTGCTCCTTGTCGGTGTAGAACTTCTCGACGTCTTGGACGACCTGCCGCCCGTTGAAGTTCTTCATCAGCTTCTGCCCGTCCGCCCGCTGGCGATGTTGGTACCAGTGCGGCATCACCCTCAGCGCGCTAAGAACGTTGCCGAACCCGGGGACGATGACCTGCCCGCTCGTGCCGTCGAGCACCTGGCGCACCACCGCCTCTGCGACTGTCTCGGGCTCCAGCCCGGGAACCAGGAATTGCAGGCCCTGTTCGTACCCCGTGAACAGCAGCGTCTTGGTGTAGCCCTGGTTGACCAGCACGGTGCGCACGCGCGGCGCGTTGTACTTGGTTTTGAGCTCCGCCGTCAGGCCCTCATGGAAAGCCATGGCCGCGGCCTTGCTGGCGCCGTAGTCGACCATGGCCGGAACTGTCATCCACGACGCGAAGGAGGCGACGGTGACGATCATGCCGTGGTTATTGGCCACAATGTGCGGGAGGAACTCCTTGGTGATCCAGAAGTGGGCGAAGGTGTTGACGTCAAAGGTGAAGCGGATATCGCGCTCCGTGGAGTCGAGGACAGTCTTGCCGCGGGCGACACCAGCGTTGTTGATGAGCACCGTCGGGTGGCCCACCCGCTCGCGGATCTCCTTGGCCACGGCAGCCAGCTTCTCGGTCGAGATGATATCACATTTGAAGTAGTGGACGTTGGAGGCTGTTGGGTTTGTCAGAAACGCTTCCCGAAAGCGAACAGAGACAGGGGTTCTTTGGATTGAGGGGGGAGACAGGGAAAAGCTTACCCGCAGCGAAGGTCATCTCCTGAATATCCAGCACCACGACGGTGATGCCCCGTTCGGCGAAGAACCGCACCATGTGGCCGCCAATACCACCCGCACCACCAGTGACGAGAACGACCTCCTTGGACCAGTCGTAACGGTCGGCGACCCAGTTGTTCAGTACGCGCCGCGAGAGCCAGTTGTTCAGCCATCGCGCGACGGAGAGGTAAGCCAGCTTCTTGATGCGCGCGAAGGCGTTTGGGTACAGCACGGCGAGGTCGCCGCCCTTCTTGGTGTACCGGGCGAGGAGTAGGAGAGGGAGCATCAAGGCAGGGTTGAGGGCGGTGCGGCCGATAAGGCGGAAGATGGGGTCCGCGACGAGGCCCTCGCGCGGGAGGAGGCCCTGGTGCATCGGCATCTTGGAGGTTGTTGTGGTTGAGGTTGCGAGGCAGGTGTAACGGGGCAGTTGCCGGTTTATGAGGTGATACTGCTCGTCTAAGGCGTCTGTGTAACTGCAGTTGCTCGCATACAAAGAAACGACACCGTGCAATTGAAATCGGATGGCAGCTCAGGGTCGAGAGAAGCTTGGTCCAGAATTCCAATAACGGCGATTGGACCCCCCGAATCCAGAGAGCTCAGTCTTTTCGCGAAGCTTGAGCAACTCGGGAGCTGCAACGTCTCGGGCCTCAAGAAAGCTGGGAAGGTAAAAAAGACAGACACGCAATATCGTTTACACCGCCGCGTACCTGGCATGCGACCCCATACTTATGGCAGTTGCAGTGACCGGGGGGAGACAGGTCTGCAAGAACAACCGGGCAGGGTCGTGGAGCTCTCCCAGAAAACCATTCCGTGGCGACAGAAGCGCATCCATGTGCAGCCCATGTGGTGCAGCAGCCAGCAGCGGTGCATTGCTGGGCCACAGGTTCCCCCTGATGATGTAAATGCGATGCCGAGGTTTAGCGCAGCCGGCCCAAAGTGCGGGGAATCTGGGAATCTGGGGGATGCACCGGCGACAATTCGATTCGAGCCCGTAAACGAGGGGGCTCTGGTCGTGTAAAGGGCGTTCTGATAGGGTGGTACGATCTGGCGCGATGGGATAACGGGCGATGTCGACGCTGGATCCCCGCGTGGTTGCGTGCATGTGAGGCGTCGCGTGGTGGTGCGCATTTCCACTTTTAGGAAGCAGTTCGTCGGCGAAGGGGCCACGGAATGGCATGAACGTCGCGGATGCCCACCGAGCCGGGGGATGGGTGGGCCCGGGAATCACTTTCCTACTGCGTCCTACTGCATCCTACTGCGTAATAGACTAGCCTTGCTGATCGAAGCCGTCTCCTAGGTAAGGCAGTGTAACGGTCAAGTCTGGTTAAGCTCTTTTGTCATGGAGGAGCGGGACCTTGCTGAGCTTCGACAAAGTCTAATGTACGCGTTTCTTCTTTAATTTTCCTAGAAAGCCGGCCGTTAGAAAATGGTATGTAAACCGTCCGTCAACAAATACAAATACGAGTCCGCGACTCGATTAAGCAATATGTACTAATACAGTACTTCGCCCGGGTATCATGAAGGTAAAATTACGTCCTCGCTCCCACCGTTCTCAATCACAGCATCAGCGCAGCACTGATGCTCACCAAGCACAGCCAGTGCGCGCCGTCCCTCCAGCTCAAAGTGCTGCCGGCACCGAGTCCGTCCTCAGGCGTCGCCTCGGGCTTGGTGCCTCCGAGCCCGTCGTCGTTGCCGTTGCCGCTGCTGGACTCGACCTCGATCGTCGTCGAATCGCCCGGCGCAAAGAGCACGCCGACACCGTTCGCGGCGGTGGCGTTGATCTCCTGCTCGGAGAGGAGCGGGTTGTTCAGCGCGTCGCACGAAGGGCGTCCGTCCTTCTCCTCAATACTGTTCGTGACGGCGATGGGCACGTCGAAAATGGTGTAGTGGTCTTCGCCGTTGAGGCGGAAGTTCTGGCGAATCGAGATCTAGCAATTAAGGTTAGCCCGATGTCTGAGGCTGCTTCCCGTTGGGCGCCATGTCTTACGTTGTAAGCGCCGCGGTCGCTGTCGGTCGAGGTGGGCTGGCCGTTGCCGACCAGGCAGTCGGGCCAGATCCAGTTGACGTGCTTCACCGTGCTGCCGGGTTCCTGGAACATAATGTCTCCCAGGCTGGCGTTGTTGGCCGACGCCGTGCCGTTGGTGATGGTGAAATTACGGCCCGTGACGTAGCTGGACAAGAACATGGTCACGTTGAAGATCTTGGTCGGGCTGTTCTGGGCGTAAGGCGGCAACGGCATCTTGCCGTTCGTCGATACGTCCAGCGCAACATGGAGATTCTCTGCGATTTCCGTCAGACATAATCCCAACAACAAAGCCTCATCGCAACCATATTCCAGAAAACTTACCTCCTCCTAATGGCGTTCCGGGCTGTGGGGCGTCGAGGATGACCAGACCAGGCGTGAAGATCTGGCCGTTGGCAATCGTAAAGTTCTGGGCCGAGCCAGAGGCCGCAAATAGCGACAGCAGCGCCGCCGCGTACGAAAAGGAGGTTACCATCTTGGGCACGAGAAAGGACGCTGCGTGTTACAGCCAGACGGCAAGAGAATCGAAGCGGCGAAGAAAACAGTAAAACAATAAGCGCAGCGGTCCTGCGCGGGAAAGCGGGAACGGGAAGTAATTAGTATTTGGCCACCTGAAGTGTCCAAGACTTTGGGAGCGACAGGGTCCTGGACTCTGCAAAACTGCAGGGAAAAGTGGAAACACGGCCCTACTCCAGAGGATATTTAGATGCAGGATCACGCCAGGAAATGAGCATTTGACAACGGGAGAGAAGCACTAGGATGGAGTGAGTGGGTGGGAAGACGGAAAAACAGGACCAGAGCAGAGCAAAACGGGATCCCAAGAGATTGGGACGTCAGCTGCTCTTGACTCTCGTCACTCTTCCGGAGGGCAGCCTAGAACATGCCACGTCCATGCCGTAAACACCTCCCTTCTCGATGACAGCGGCGATCCGACGCGAGGGACAGCAAATAACCTTGGTCTTAAGGCCTTGGAAGGGGCCTGGATTCTCATGCCGTGTGCTTCCCGGATGCCAGCACCGGGCCAGGCGTTCCATCGCTCCAGCAGATGCGGTACGCGATCGCTATCTTCGTCTGTGCATGACGTGGGCCAGAGACTGCACAAGGCCAGGCGAATGGTCCAGCGAGGAGGGGGCCGTGTAGCGGATGCGAAATAAGATGGCAGCCCCGCGGGTGTGATGCCCTCTTGATGCAGGGCAGGTTTCAGATTGAAGAGAGCAGGCGAAGGGGCCGAAGCCGAAGCCTGCCGTGTCCAGCGTTTTTTTTTTTTTGAGGCACGCCGGCCTGCCCGCCCTTGTTTGGTGAAATGAGACGTTGGGAAGCACGAGCCAACGCCTAATTAAACCCACAGCACGCTCCTCAGGTCGGTTTTCGGCCCCTTCGGCACCCTCTTCCGCCGCCAAGGGACTTCCGTACCTGCCTTTAGGGACCTTCCTTGGGCGTCTGTCCCCAGATCACCCACAAGCAGGAATTATATCAACCCGTACGATCACCGGCATTGAGCCATTGTGTCAAATGCTGCTTTATCAATCCTCTCCCAAGAGTGATTACTGCCATCTTTCATCTGACGACACCCAAAAGTTGCTTCTGAAGATTCTACTGGTAACTCCTGAGCCTTCGCCAATGCTTCAAGGACATCCTCGCCGAGGTCTTCGTCGTCTGAAACCTCGTCGTCCGAACCCTCTTCGCATTCGCTCTCTTCCGAATTGTTCAGTCCAGAGAATTCATCATCCTATACGGGCTGTCTACCCAGCAGTCAGTGCTTGGGCGATCGCGCCCCAACACTCCGCTCTCACTTGGACTCTTTAACTCCCCTCTTTAGCAAGTCGAAAAGGCATCCATGGATGTTAAACCACCATGTCTACTGGTGCTCAAATCTCGTTTGTATTTGACTTGAGCTTCGTCAACATCTCTGGACAAACATTTTGAAGTCTAAATTTTTTTTTGAATGGATTGCTGAGCAATGGCTTTGTCGGTTCCTAGGGAGTGTGTCGTAGGTTGCTAAGCATGACGGCTGTTATCGTCGTGTCGGAAGTCTTATCTGATAGGCCTGAGACGGTGGATCCCAGCACTTCTTCAGTGGATCACGCCCTTCCGTGCACGCTGCCATCGACAAGGCGCGTGCACTTCGGCCTCTTCCGCTTCTGTATAAAAAACTACCATAAGAACGAGCACCAAGGCCGTGGAGACATCGCAACAGGCTCAATTGAACTGCAACAGAGAAATCCGGCTCTTTCTTGACGATACCAGGCTTTCAAGCAATTGATCGATTCCCCACCACCCTCCAACCGTCCTCGCCCCATCAGATCACTCAACGGAGCCCTTACACTCAGTGCCGAGGCACGGCTGAACTGCCGTTGTCCAGGAAACATGATCGTGCCGCGGTCATCTTGCCGACTGGCAAGGCATGCGCTCTCCCGGCTTCAGCTTTGCAGGAGCTCAAATCGAATTGCCCCCGCGGGCACAACCCTTGGCCATAACGGCCAACCCCAAACAGATCGCCGTTACATGAGCGCCGCTGCTTACCAGACCCCGGCTGGCCTCAAGGATCTCCTGCGCGTGTCGGACGAGGTCGCCAGTGCCGTTGCGACCAACAAGCCCGTCGTGGCCCTGGAGTCGACCATCTACACCCACGGCGCACTCGGAAATGACCTCGGCCTCGAAGACGTCGTCCGCCAGGGCGGCGGCGTGCCTGCAGTCTGCGGCATTCTCAACGGCGAGCCCGTCGTGGGCTTGACCGAGGAAGAAGTGGCTCTCATGGTTAACTCCGGAACTGCCAGCAAGGTCTCCAGGAGAGATGTCGCGCACCTGGTCGGCTTGGTAAGTCCCGTTTGATGGGCGGCTCCCCGCTGTCTCTGTTTCATAATATTCATGGACTTCGGCTCATCTAAGCTTGTTGTTCGTGTATCTGACCCCGGACCCTTGCTCTCATGCCCAAATTGGATTTCTTCAGCACACTCACACACGACGCAGGGCTTGACTGGCCAGAAGGTTCACGGCGGTACAACTATTGCCGGTACCATGCTCCTTGCAAGGCTGGCCGGCATCCGCATCTTCGGTACCGGTGGCTTGGGCGGCGTTCACCGTGGCGGCGAGAACTCCATGGACGTCTCTGCCGATCTGACTGAGCTCGGCCGCACCCGTGTGGCCGTTGTGAGCGCCGGTTGCAAGGGCTTCCTCGACATCCCTCGCACGCTCGAGTTCCTCGAGACCCACGGCGCTTTCGTCGCAACCTTCGCCGACGGCCGGACGGGCAAGGTCGATTTCCCCGCCTTCTGGGCCCGGGAGAGCGGTACCAAGAGCCCTCTCGTGGTCCAGACCGAGCGGGAGGCCGCGGCCATGATTCTGGCGCAGGAGAGGCTGAACATTGAATCGGGTATGCTCTTCGCCAGCCCCATCCCTGAGCAATACGCCATCCCCCACGCGGAGATGGACGTTGTCATTGAGACGGCCGTCACGGAGGCTCTCGAGAAGGGCTTCACTGGCTCGACAAACACGCCGTACGTTCTCGGCAGGATCAGGCAGTTGACGCAGGAGCGGAGCACACTGGCCAACAAGGCTTTGGTGAGGGCCAACGTAGCGCGGGCCACCAAGATTGCCGTCGAGCTCTCGAAGATGCTGAACGAGGGCACTGGCTCGGAGTCCGTGTAAGTGAGAGCTGCTTGTTGCATAGCTCAGCCAGAAGTTAGGGTCTGACTGCGTAGATAGCTCGTCAAGCACCTTTGTTTCTGGATTTGACGCCGCTGCCAAGCCTGCCACCAAAGTGGAAGCTCCCAAGTCGAGCAAGGCAGACGTCCTCGTCGCGGGCTCCGTGGCTATTGATCTAAGCTGTGACTACCATCCCCTGGGCGACAACAAGGAGGTCTCCCCGCATATGCACACTTCCAACCCTGCCTGTATCAACCAGTCCATCGGCGGCGTCGGCCACAACGTCGCCCTTGCCGCGCACAGAGTAAGCGAGGACGTAAGCGTTCGCCTCTGCAGCATGGTCGGAGACGATGTGTAAGCTCCCTGACTATCTACTTATCCCCCGTTCCCTGTGCCCTATGCTGAGTCTACCACAAAGTGCCGGAAAGACTGTCCTCGCCTCCCTGAAGGCCTCGGGCCTCGACACGACGTACATCCGCCAGCTGACGTCCGAATACCACGTCTCGAACCGCACGGCGCAGTACGTGGCCGTCAACGACGCTGAGAAGAACCTCGTGCTCGCCATGGCGGACATGGGCATCTTCGCCAAACACTCGTTCCCGGAGTACTGGAAGTCGGCGGTGGCCGGCGCCAAGCCGGGCTGGCTGGTGGTGGACGGCAACTGGAGCCCTACGGATATTCGGGCGTGGATCCAGGCCGGGCGCGATCAGGGCTGCGGCGTGGCCTTTGAGCCCGTCTCGACGGCCAAGTCGATCGGGCTGTTCCCGCGTGAGCACCCGCACCTGGGCGTGTACCCCCGCCCGGGCATCGACATCGCCAGCCCGAACAACTTCGAGTTGACGGCCATGTACGCCGCCGCCAAGGAGAACGGGTTTTTTGACACGCCGGAGTGGTTCGAGGTCATTGACGCCTTCAACATGCGCGGCGCGCGGGAGCGCTTCGTGCAGCTCACATCCACAGAGATGACGGACGCGGGCATCCCCGTGCAGACGATCCATCTGCTGCCGTACATCCCGACGCTTGTGACGAAGCTGGGCTCCAAGGGCGTGCTGCTGACCACGATCCTGGGGCGGGACGACCCGCGCCTGAAGGACAGGGAGCACGAGAGGTGGCTTCTTACGAGAGCGCCCATGGACCATCCCACCATTGGGGGCGTCTACATGCGTCTCTTCCCGCCGGCAGAGACGGTGGCGCTGGAGGACATTGTGTCCGTCAACGGCGTCGGGGATACCTTCTTGGGCGTCATGATTGCGGGCTTGGCCAAGGGGGGCAGGGTTGAGGACCTGATTGACGTCGCGCAGAAGGCGGCGGTCTTGACGCTGAAAAGCCACGAGAGTGTGAGCCCCGACCTCGGACGGCTGGATGGGATGCTGAAGGCTTCTGTGAGGAGTTGAGGGGATTGGTGGGGACAGGAAGCAGCGTGCATGTATAGTCAAGGCCTCGGGGTGGGTTAAAAGTGCAGTGCAGGCATACCGAATGGCAACCCGACCGCAGGTTTCTGAAGGACGAAAAGTCGACACTTGAGCACTCGTGTGAGCAGGCTGGAAATGCAATGGAAGAATATCGCGAGAGGAGGTAGCAAGGACCTCTTCATGGCCGCTTGGAAGAAGACATCCGCCACATCTGTACTGATAGTCTTGAGCGCAGGCACCAAAGCATCATCCCCTGCAACGGGGACAATACGAGTACTGTGGCCTAGCTAGTTCAATGACAGAACAGTCCCAGGCGGTCCGCAAATCAAGAGGCTCTTCATCCTCACGATATATAATGCTACCCCTAAAGCAAAAGTCCAGTGATAGGATCAAGTACTACAGCGGGAAGGCCTCTGGGTGGGCTCAAATTGCAGTGCTTATTAGTAGTGCAAGTCGTTCAGTGCAGCCAACCTGGAATGTCACATGTACACACCCCTGCAACCATCAAAAGCCCCGCACTTGCAGCCGTGCAGTTCTTGGGCTTCCATTGGTCACTTACAGCCCCAACGTTTCTGCAAGGCTGACGGGCCCATTAAAAAAATTCTGGACATCGACCTTTGGCAGACTGCCCGCCCATCCCACTACGACCTGCCGGTGCGCTGAAGATTGCAAAACTTGCCAAATCTCCAATTGCGCGACAATGGCCAAAGAGCAGCCCTTCGAACAATTCTCCGACGAGGAGGTCACCTCCTCTGAGGAGTCCGAGCAGTCGGAGCTCGAGGAAGAGACCCCTCGCCAACGCAAACCGAAGCCCGTGATCGACGAGAAGGACTCTGACGAGGAGGAGCTCGAGCGCTTGGTCCTGGGAGGAAAGGCCGACTTCCGCGAACAGCTTTTCCGTAATGATGTCTTTGGTGACATTGAGGGGTTGGAGAAGGAGAAGAACCTGCAGCTTGTTCAGCAGGACGAGCCTACACTAGAGGATGTTGCCGATCACGACCTCTTCTTCCTCGACACAGGAGTTCCATCGGCGAAGGGCTCTCAGGTTGGAAAGGCGGCGCAACAGCCCTCGGCGGCTGCCGCGGATGCACCCGCGTGGGAGGACAGCGACGACGAGCGATTGACCGTTTCTCTGGCGAACACGACGAGGTTACGAAAGCTGCGAATCAGCGAGGGCGAAGACGTGGTCAGCGGCGCCGAGTACAGCAGGAGATTGAGACAACAGTTCCTCCGCCTGAACCCCCTGCCGAAGTGGGCTCAAGAACCCGAAGGACGCCCGGCGAAGAGGAGAAGAAGATCATCGGCCGCCGCCTCCGATTCCTCAATCAGCTCCGACGAGGAGGGCAGCGACACTGAGCTGTCGGCCGCCCCTCTGGGGAAGTTCATGCGCGACGTCCACCGCCTCGCCGGCAGGGACGCCACGGGCAAGGCCCGCCTCAGACCCGAGACGATCGACATCCAGCGCACGCGCGAGATCCCCGACACCCACAAGGCCGCCGTCAACAACCTGTCCTTCCACCCGAAATACCCCGTCCTCCTCTCCTCCAGCTCCTCCTCCGTCCTGTACCTGCACCACCTCAACCCCACGGCCCACCCGACGCCGAACCCGATGCTCACCTCGGTCCAGGCCAAGGGCGTCGACGTCCGCCGCGCCGAGTTCCTCTACCCGCGGGGCGACAAGATCTACTTCGCCGGCCGCCGCAAGTTCTTCCACAGCTGGAACCTCGAGTCGGGCCAGGTGCAGAAGACGTCGCAGATCCAGGGCCACCGGCTCGAGCACAAGTCCATGGAGCGCTTCAAGCTCAGCCCCTGCGGGCGGTACATGGGCCTCGTGGCCTCGACGCGCAAGGGCGGCGGCATCATCAACATCATCAGCATGGAGTCCGGCCAGTGGATTGCCGCCGCGCGGCTCGACAGCCGGCACGGCATTGCTGACTTCGCGTGGTGGAGGAACGGTGAGGGTCTCGCCATCCTCGGCCGCGACGGCTCCGTCGGCGAGTACAGCATAGCGGAGCGCAAGTTCCTCGCCGTGTGGCACGATGACGGCTGCGTGGGCGGCATGATCATCGCGCTGGGCGGCAACCAGGGCCCCGAGGTGCTGGGCGACGACCGCTGGGTGGCCATCGGTTCCAACAGCGGTATCACCAACATCTACGACCGCGAGGCGCTCGTCGAGAGGTCCAAGACGAGCGAGGTCAACATCGTGGAGCGGCCGCAGCCGACGCGCACGTTCGAGCAGCTTATCACGTCCATCACACAGATCACCTTCTCGCCAGACGGCCAGCTGATGGCTTTCGCCAGCAAGGAGAAGAAGGACGCGCTGCGCCTCGTCCACCTGCCGAGCTGCACTGTCTACAGGAACTGGCCTACGGAGCAGACGCCTCTGGGCAGGATCACGTCGGTTGCGTTTGGGAGACAGAGCGACCTGCTCGCGGTCGGAAACGATACGGGCAAGATCCGTATGTGGGAGATTCGGAGCTAAGGGTGTAGAAGGTACGGGATGAGTAGTGTGTAAACAGCAGGCAGAAGTGTAACCGGGTCTTAATTTATCTTCGTGGGTTCCACGAATGCCAAGGCTCATCTCTCTCTCTCTCTCTCTCCCTCTAAACCGCCCTAACAAGCCTCAACCATAATCCCACTAATACCTCCAATGGTGAACTCTTTGTCATGTCTTGGTAATCAGTATCTGTTAATATCCCGCATGAGTGCCCGCATAGGGGTGCCTGGGGCAACCCAGTCAAGAGCAACCTTTCGACCCTTCTTCTTCCGAGTCCAGTTGGCAAGTTCCTGGGGGCTGTCAAAGAATTTGACGTCCTGGGGCTTGTTCTTCGCTTGCAGGAATTGATGGATGTTCACGTTGACAGAGCGAATCGCCTGAAATCAAAGAGAACACACGAAAAGTTAGCAATGGATCTTGTAGACAGGCTAGAGAGGCATCTCTAGCTTACCTTTTCGCACTGAGCCTTGCTCGGGAGATCTCGAGACAAGCCCAAGTCACCGCAGAGATCGCGCCAATCGTTGAGGTCATTGAGGTCGTCCTTTGGTGCTTAAATAATCCTTCCAAGGGTCATTAACCAACTGGCGGTGGCGGGTCTGCGCCTTTCTTTCCTTCTTCGGCTGCTTCTTGACGCCCTTCTTGAAGTTGCCCTTGGTCCTGTTGCGAGGCTTCTGTACAGTGTTCTTCTGGGGCGCGTCCAGCTTTAACATTTCAAAAGCCCACAGGAAAGCATCGTCGAAATTGTGACCCGAAGTTGGCGCCTCATCGGGCCACTGTATGTGCTGTTTGGGGTTCTTTTTTTGAGCCATTGTTGGTTGTAGTGAGTGTATTGCGTTTTCACTGAGTTGTGAGGGCGAGTTTGTTATTGTTTTGTGGAATTACGCTGCAGCCCGGGGATGGGGTAAAGATTTCTTTTATCTCTTTGTTTTCTCGGGAAGGTGCGACCTTGCCCTTGTCTCTGGTGGCCGGGTATTCAGAGCACCTGCCTGATAGAATCAAACAGACACGGGTGGACAGAGGCAGAGGCAGGAGCGGCGGATATTAACAGAGGGAGGCAGGAGCGACGCACTTGAGTTAAATGGACAATACAAGAACCCATGAGGAGACGCATTCACAGTCAACGAGGATTCTATACCATAGCAGAACATGTAATGCCCATGCTAGAGAATTTAATGATAGACAGCAAGCTTCTATATGCATATATCCTATTCTCATCAAACACAGTCTGCGAGACTACCTCGGTGATATTTCGCTCACAATGTAGAGAGTACAGGTGCTGCTAAGGTAATGCAACTACCTTAATTAGCACTGTGTTCCAGCTCAGATGCTTATTGTTCTTCTTCGTTTCATCTCTGATTGCATCGCTCATGGTTTTGTTTGATGTGTTTTGTCATGACCTCTGTACCCTAGTTCTTTTGTTGCATTCTTTGCAATTCCCCAACTTTCCTACTGTCAAATCAACTCTCGCATAAGCCTACCTATTCACAGATTATGGGTAATAAAGTGGTTTTAAGGCCCTGACTTGTATCTCTGCGAGAGTTACTCAGTCTGAGGAGAAACAGACTCCCTTTGGCACCGAGGTCGCCGTGGCCTCCTTGCCTGCACTCCTCTATCCGGCGGCGTCTCTCTCAGTGCTTCCATCGGGCTCCTTTTGATTATTGTAGTATGAGATACGGCCCGAATTTCCCAGGTGACAAGGCCCACTGTGATGAGAGATATGGTACGTTTGGTATACTGGAATCTTACAATACTCACAATATGATGGAAGTGGAAGAGATGGTATCACAAGCTTGAGTCTTTACGACGACAGGTTGGCGATATGAGGCATGTCTCTGAGGACCAGGGCACTCTGTAGAAACTTGATGTTGGTGAACGTTGAAAGAAACTTCGATCCTATTGACTTGCCAAGACGTAAGACCCCCTAAATCCTCTCGGCCATTGGCGCCATCGTTGTTGCAAACCCTGAGCCTCTGACTTTATAGATTGAGATAACAGCGAGATCAAAATGAGACGTAATTCGGTGAAATGAAGCACGTCCTTGGCTGAATATTTGTTCGTATGCTGGGAAGATGTCATCCTACGGTTCCTTGGGCTAGCGGAGATTCAGGTTAGCGAGCACCTAGCACCTAGCACCAACAGAGGTCATGAGAGCATGAACAGACGATGTGCCATCTCTCAGTTCTGATAGCTACGCGATTTGCAACTTGGCTTATCATCACGAAGCTCATCCGATGGCGCTTTCTGAACCTGAATGCTGAGCAGTCCGCCACCAGCCTCCACAGAGAAGTCAACAGCAGCACGAGGCATGACCATCCCCGGTCTTCCTTTCTAGCAGTCTACTAATAGCTCCACAGAAACTTGCCAGCTAAGCTACGAGGTCAAACCAGGGAAGTTCCCGGTGCGATGCGAATCGCAACTCGTGCCGTCAGCTGGCAGCATCACATTTCGTCGAGATCGGTGACGCAGTTCAAATATGGAACTAGTCAAAACCTCTGACAAGTTGAGAGAGAAAGTTGTTCAACATGTGGCCAGTCGTTTGTTGAGCGCCCTGTGAAGAGGCGGTGACCTGCCCAAGACATGTGGGCAGTCATTGGTCAAGTTAGCTCCAAGTGAGAGTGAGTCAGAATTCGACCCCTCTCTCTCCCCAGGAACTCCCGGGCAAAGTGCAGCGGGATAATGATGAGATGAGGCTGATATCGATGACGACTGCTGGTCATTGGCAAGATGAAAAGAGTTTGACAGCCCGAGAACGGTTGCGGGCCGGCACAACGCTACCCTAAAGGAGGGTTGGTGGCGTCAACATCCAGGTCGACATCGTGACCTAAGTACACAACTTCGAGGACACAAGACCCCGAGATCTCGACGACAATGGGAGCTCGGGCCGCTGATTCGATACCGTCTGTTGAGTCGATCGAGACGAACGAATCTGTGCGTCAACCGAGTTCTTCGAGTTTCAATGCTCCCTGTGAGCGCATGTTGCCGAATGCACCCGAATCGGCCAGCTGTTTCGAGTCTGAAGGTCGGCAGCGCAAGCCGACACAAAGTCTCCGTACAAGCGGACCCCGACCCCGAGCGGTTGAGGGCCTATCTGTCGCTCCGCGGCAGCCAAGCACCGAGAGCTCGGCGCTGGCGATCCACAAACAATAGACGGTGAGAGTTTGCGAATGACGCCCGCGCGAGGCATTTACGGTCGACGGCGGGCACATGTCCTCCTTCCGAACCAACGGCGGCTGCAGCGAAAGCCCACTCCCACTCCGGTCGGCGCGGGACGGAGGAGAAAGTGCATGGCTGGCGGCATGACGCAAAAAATTCTCACGCAGGCGGTCCCGGGTCGCTTCATCGACCTCTCGCTGATTTCGTGACGGGTCCACGATTTCCACTCTGGCGCATGGTGGAATGGTGGGCGCTCCCATCGGAGTGGACAGACCACGACATCGTGGGTTCGGGCATGGATGGTGGCGTCGCCTGTCCGCCCCTTGACACTCCGGGGTCCTTCTCCTCAGTGCCACTGTGGAGAGCTCCCACTTATGTAATACGCGCCCCCGATTGGCGCAGCTGGTGGGGTTTGTTGACCTTCATGCAAGGGCCGCCATTGGCCGTTACTGGGGTACATTCAAACCTAGAAGCGAGCGAGTGTTGCACGTCAAGATTTTCTGACCTTTTTTGGTGCGCTGACTCTTTGACTCTCTCCTCCACGTCCCGACTTGTTTGTCTTGGGCTGGGATGGGCAACGGTTCAACGGTCGGGTGTTGGCTGGCGCCCTACTAGATCCCAGCACTCGTCATGCACTAGACATGCCTATCGTCTCAAGCCAGGTGCCAATCTGGCTTTTGCGAGGCTCCTGAGGCACAAGCGTACAACCCGATGAGCCCAGTCCAGATCCAGGCCGTCAAAGCTGCGACCAAGAAAGTCGCTCGCGCGCCCCTCCGATCTGTGCCGCACGTCTCCTCACCCTTGGCCGGCATCTGGCAGCTGGTTCTGGCGGAGATCATGCCAGGATCTGGTGACGGACCCGGGTCTCCTCAGGCGCGTTAGCGAGAGTTCCCGACGCCCAGGTTCAGCCCAGCCGGTCCAGCCATTGATGATTGTCGTGCGTCTGACCCGATCCCGTAGTGGGCTATTACGCGATGCTGAGTCGTCAATGGCTTCGCTGAATCGCAGGCGCCGACGGCCGATGGGAGGGAATCAGAAAATTCTGTCCCAAACAGTACGGGATACCCGCTTATCCACGCCCGCTTTGGCAACCCATGTCGCCTGTCCCTTGGCCGAACCCAATTCCATGCGTTGGAGGAGGCGCAATGCACATGCCGGCCGCAGAAAACAGCTCACAGCAGCAGCATGACCAGCAGCATGCAGGCAGCTAGGGGCAAGTTGGATGCGAGGGACATCAACTCAACATTGGCATACGGCCAAGCGGCACGTTTGCTTTGGGGTCCAGCCCTTATCCGTACGTACATCACTTCCTGTTTCTAGTGAGTCGTCAGTCCTATCAGTCCTGCCGGTCCTGTCCTGTCAGTCCTCACAGCGCGCCTCGCCTCACTCCTTCGGGCGCGGCGACGTTGGATCGGGTGGCATTCAGGCTCCTCAAACGGGAATCCGAGGTTGCGACGGAGCGGGCGGGTGTGTGTTGTCTGACGACGATTCGCTGCGACAGCGCAATGCGGCGAGCCGCCCTCGGGAAGTCCAGTGTCATCCAGTGTCAGTGTCAGTCAGTCACCATGGCAATCGATGAATGGCCTCGCTCCACGCCGTGTTTCCCTTTTTGTTGTTGCTGTTGTCAGTCACACAGTCAAGTCAGCCTTATGCCGTACAGCGTATCCGCAAGTGCACGCGCAGTAATATTCCCCCAGCCCGGGGCCGGTGGGAACGAACCCCGACCTAATCTCTCGTCGCAATCTGAAGGCCGTCCTGCGAAGAAAAGCTTCCTCAGCAGAGTCTGCTCCGGTTGGCCGGCTCTCCCCTGGCACGGGCTGTCCTGGGCCAAATCATGCCATGGGTCGCCCAACCTCTTGTGTCGGCGCGTCACGACCACACCACACAGGCTAGTAATCGTAGCCATAACATCTCATACTTATTCCTCGCGTGACCCGCCCGCGCTGTTGGTGCCTTTGTCTTGCGCCTGCCTGCGTTCCTGCTCCTACCCATTTTCGTCACTTTCCCTGGTCCTCTTTGCCTTGGATTTGGACCCTGCTCGACATCTGAGCTACTGCACTTTGATGGATATCCTGCCTTGCCTGCATTAGGGCTCCATTTACTCCATTTACTCCAGTATCCGTATTACCTGCCTGCTGCAAGGAGTACCTCCTGCAAGTACCTTACTTCGTAGCACCTACTCCAGTTACCAGTACGACTTTCCTTCCTCGTTGGACGGCCGCTTTCTTAAACCCCCGGTGGCCCTCCCCTCCCCCGGACGCTATCAGACGGCCTTGGTTTGAGTCTGGTGGGAACTGAGAATCAACTTAGGCATTCTCTACAACAACCGACAGCCATTGGCGCTGCGAAACTTCACATCTCCTGACGGACATGGCCGAGTCTGACCTCGTCCGCCCCTCGACGTCGTATTCCGGCGCCTCGGGCCTGCAGAGGAGGTTTCTCCTCTCGAGCCCGGGGCGGCCTCGCACTGCAACCGGACTCAGCGAACCCAAATTCACCCCGACACCCCCCGCTGGCTTGGCTGTGAAGGTCTGCATCAAGTTTCAGCACTCTCTCGACCTCACCTACGAGAGGCAGTACCAGACCTCACAAGGCTTCGAGCCGACGGACCAGCTATGTCACGCCCTTGTGCGCCGCCTGACACACTGCTCCAACGAACTGCTCACCCGCAAGGACTCGGCCGCCCTAGAGTCCGCCATCCCTCAGATCGGTGATGGTAAGCCGCTGCGGTTCGAGTTGATCTACCAAATCTACAGGGGAGGATCTCAACCGTGGGCGACCAAATCTTTCAAGTCGTACCAAAAATACCCCATGGACAAGTCCTCTGCTATGGAGATCGCTCGCTCCACCGACCGCATCGTCGGATCATTCCTCAAGCTTCACGACCGCTCTTTCAGATGGATGCACGGCAAGATACGCGAGCGATCTGGAAGCGAACCGGAGATCCTCAAGCCGTTGAGCAACCCGGTCTCCCTCCTTCACATCCCCCAGTCGCGTTTCATCGATGCCACCCAGGATTGGGAGTTCGTACCCGGCTACGAAATCACCCTGCGCTTCAGAAGTCAATGCAAGTCCCGCAAACAAAGGGAATGGGAGCGGACCATCACTCTCCAGAGCACACAAAGCTCTCCACTGACCCTGTCCCATGGCGAGGACATGGCGTGGGTATTGTCAACAGCAATGCAACGTTCTCTGGACTCTAGGAAAATGGCGTTCGACAGACAACACCGATCTTGCAACAGGTTTGATTCCTTCGAGGAATGCCACCACTCAGAGCAGAATGCCGTCCACGTCGGATTTCAAATCAGAAACCAGCTTGGTTTGGACCACCGGCACCTGCGCCGCGAAATCGACAGCAACCTGCTCCTCTTCCAGGAACCCGAGGGTCTGGACTGCGAGCAGTTCGTCAGCCAGCTCGAGCACTCATTTGCCGCGGTTCGGGACGACACTGACAAGGAACTGTCCGAGATGGACGACCTTAGGCTTACAGTCTACGAGCTGTCCGGCCGAGGTTGGAAGGCAGAGAAGCCATTTGCCGTGTGTCTCGATTCGACCGCGTGCTACTCCCGAAGGACAATCAAAGCCATTCTGGACCGAGTCCAGACAGGCGTCGCGGATATCCTCGGCGGCAACGACATGAGCATCACCCTAATGGTACACAAGCGTGGCCATCTGGTTTTGGACAATACCCTTGTAGCCCGTTCGCCGTACTACGCAACTGGGCAGCGCCAAGGCGAGGATGCCGAGGCCGTGAAGCAGGTATTCTTGACGAAACTCAAGAACCGGATCCAGTCAGACATCGCCATGGTGGTAAAAGACACGTGCTCGCTTGCCGACTCCGAGCCCCAAAATATCCGTGTGGTCGAGCGACCAGTTCCAGCAGCGAATGACCCTGCGGAAATGGAAGCCTTGCCATCCAGCAGCCCGCTCCCGATCCCGACGCCCACGGGGCCTGTGCCGGCATTCGATGGCAGTTCCAATGAACCGTCCGAACCTTTGGTGCAACAGGGTGAAACGCCTCAGAGTGGCAGTGGGGATGAAACGACTCCCGACGGCGTCATTGACACCACGGGGCTCACGGGGCTACCGCAACGTCCTGAAACCCCAGCCAAAGCCTCAGCCCTCAAGGACCAGTTCGACTCTGGACGTAGCACTCTGTCCTTGTGCTCGACCGAGGACGGGAATACTTATCCTTCATCGTCGTCAGCCCCAAGCCTTGTCGACGGCGATATTGGTACGCCCCGCGACAGTCTGCTGGTTACGCCTACTTTTATGCGAACGCTTTCGGGTCGCCCTCGGCCTTTTGAATCGAACCCGAGCATTGCGAACTCCGAGACCTCCGACAGCGAGCTAATTGACGATTCATTCGCAGGGCCTTCGACTCCGACGATGCAGCGTTTCAACGGTCCGCGGCAGTTCAACTTGCTGGGCAAGGGCGCTCACTCGGTCTCGCGGCAATCCCTTGTGTCGTTCGAGTCCGAGCCCGAGCAGAAATCGCTGGCCGAGTCGGAGCTCACGCCTGAATCTGAAGATGCCGCTGTCCGGAGCCAAGAAGTCAAGCCCGAGCCTGAGGTCCAGCCGGAAGCCGCCACTCAAAAGCCCGCCTTTGAGGGCTGGCTGGAGTACTGCTGTGTCCCAGTCGACGCGGAAGAGTCGCCGGCCGAGCCAGAGCTGGTCGTTGAACAAGAACCCGAAAAGTTTAGTGAGGTGACTGTGCAAGAGCCTGTGATTGTTATCACGCCCGACGAGGATGAGACCCCACTGGCCGCGCCGACTCCTATCTTTGAGGGTTTCTTGGAATACGCCATCGAGACGATCATCGAAGAAGACGAAGAGGATTCGGACGCGGAGTTCCACGATGCAGCCTCTACTGCTGTGGTTCCCGACCCGTCCAGCCCCGCAAGCTTCGCGACAGCCACAGAAACCGGCATCAACTCTCCGATCAGTCTTGACTTCGCGGCCTCTACTCCTCTTCACATTGAAACCACGACAACCTCACCTAATCTCCTTGAATCCGAGTCACCTTCTACATTGGAGACAGTCTCGTCGCCACCTGCCAAGGAGGTGATCGAGACCGAGCCAGTTGACGAGGACGTGGCTACGCCCGTCCCGACTTCTCGGGTCGATGCTTGTACGTCTTCACCTGACACCATCGAACCTACTTCAACCCCACCCGTTCCTGAGAACGTCGAACCCTCCCCCGCTCCCGAAACCGAGAAGCCCTCCCCGGTCCCCCCTGAACCTTCCGAACCGAGACTTGACCCCTCCGACCGGATTCACCGTGACCCCTCCTACCTCATCCTGACCGAAGCCCGGCCCGTCCCGTCGGATGCCCCGCGCACGCCGACGTCGGATTCGACTTCGTCGTTCAGTGACGAGGAGGAGATGCGTGAACCGTCTACCCCACCGTTGATGCCAGAGACTGAGGACTCGGACTACTCAGAGCCTTCGGAACCGACCGTGTCGTTCCCCGACCTGCACTTGGACACCCCCGCCGTCCACGACGATTCCAAGTCCCTGTCCCTCTGGATGCCATCGAGGGCCTCATTCCTCCCCGACGACCACAGCGACAGCTACCTGGACGGCGGCCGCAGGTTCTCTGTCTCGCGCACCCTGTATGCCCACTCCAACTCGAGTACGGCCTCGTTTAGCCGCCCCCTCACCTCACACTCGCGCCAGTTCTCCACCTCGACTGCAGGCCTTTTCGGCTTCCAGGAACCGAAGCGTCTCGACGTCGGTCTGCGCGGCGCCATCTTTGGCGTTGGCAGGGTGCCGGTGCCGAAGACGCTTGAGCGGAAGCCGTCGCAGGTTCTCCTCATCCCAGGCAGCAACAGCAGTAGCCGTCGGAACAGCGAGTCAAGGGGGATTGGTGGTGCCGGTGTGCTGGGACTGGGCAACGCGTACGCCTTCTAAGTGGTTTTGGGATTGGGGGTAAACACTGGGTTTAGGGTTGGGTTTGAACAACACATTGGAATTCGGATGGGCTTTTGGAATACCACTAGGGGATTGGGGACAGCTGCAGACCGGACGGAGATCCGGTAACTTGCATGGAACAGGCGTTTTTACGGTGGTATTTTAGGTGATTCCCCTACAGCGGAAAGACTTCGAATCTTCCCGCGAGCGATGCATGGCGGACACAGATTTGATTTTGAAAAGGAAAAAAGAGCGACTGCGACCAGGACCGTTTACACGAAAATTCCTGCCGCTAGCGTAGTGTAGACAGACACGCACAATCATTGAAATAATGCATCGAGTTTACTAGCAACCGCGTCTCAATGAACCTCTATGATCTATGCCTATGGTGTCTCCAAATCGCGCCTTGATGCAATCAAATGGCTCCTCGAGCACCGCAAACCCTCATGACCATGTTTGGAACATGTCATGTACTCTGAACAAGTGAAGACTTCCAAAACCGGCCCCTCGAGTTCCTATTGTGACCTGTCGTCTCGATACGTACTGGCCTCCGCCTGCCTGATTCGAGGCGTCTGACCACTTCTCACCATCTGACCACCCCCCCCCAAATTGAGATCGATTTCGTAGCCCGGAAACGCGGGGCAGTGTTCAATCGTGAACCGCCTGATGCCGGAGAGGGCCGGCACGGTGCACGTCGGACGACGGTCATTTCCGAAGGGCGCCGCCGAGGGGTTAAATGGGCCTTGCTGCAGATCACTCGCCCCCTGGGGTCGGGAGGGGGCTCTATTCTGGGGACGGACAGATATGACGCCTCTGCGTTACCTGCTGGGCGTTCATCCCATCGTCGAGCGCGACCGGGGCCCTTGACCGGAGGTGAGGTCACCATGTGGGCTTGGTCGCGCCATTCTGCGCAGGCTGAGTGCGCCCCCCCCGCCCTCACTAAGCAGGCGCAGCCGCCGCGGGCCGAACATGCCATTTTCGGGCCAGCGCGGGGGACTCTCGGAGATGGGCAAGTCGGGGCTGAGATCCTGTGTTCTTCTTGTTCCCAATTCGGGTCCGGCCGAGGTATACAGGCCCCCTGCGCTGCGAGCTATTCCTAGCAATTTTTGACGCCGGGACTTTGCGGGGAGAAGCGGGCCATCAGACGAGCTCGGCGTCGCCGGCGTCGACGACGGGCTTCGCGCTCGCCCAGCGCAGGATGAGGATGTCGCCGGCTGCGCCGTTGACGCCGCCGTCCGAGTCGGTGCCACGGCCCTCGACGACGGCGTCGCGGAGCAGGCGGATGAAGACGGCGGTGTCCGGGTCCGGGCCGTCGATCATGCTGATATTGCCGGTGGTGTCGTTGAGGTTCTGCAGCTGCGGCGGGAAGGAGGAGAGGAACGAGGACAGGTAGTGGTTGTGCAGCAGGGCCTGGTGACGCGTGGCGTAGGCCAGCTCCGTTTCGGAGAGGCGAGAGCGCAGAGACGGGGACGAGAGGTAGTGCAGTGTGTGCTTGTCGATCTGTTGATAAGGTGTTAGCTGGGTGATGATGGAGGGGCGGTCAAGAAAGGGGGGGGGGGGGGGGGGCAATGCTTGCCTTTGCTATTCGGGCTCGCAGGTAGCTCCGGACGAGGAACTTGAAGCGCTCCAGCTCGGTCTGGATCACGATCAGGGCGAAATTGGTCTTGGGGTCCATGTCGCCAGTCATGTCCTCGACCTTTTCGATCTGTCGCTTAATGCGGTCGTTGACACGCTCGAAGAGGCCGTCGGACGGCCACCTGGAGGAAGCGGATGCGTCAGTCAGTATTTCAGGTACCATTGCGACGTCTTCAAGGGGCAGGCACACACTCTAGAAGCTCTGGAGCTGACCGCTCTGCCACCCAGGCACGCGTCAGGGCCTGCAGGTCGCGCGTCTCCGAGGGGATGGAGTGGGAGACCGGGTCGACCTCGCGGAGGATGTCGTCAATGTCCATTGTGGCGGTTTGGGATGTCAGCAACTGCTGGTCGGGATGCTATGTCATGGCAGGGCGGCGACGGGAGAACGGAGCTGTTGTGTCAAGCTTCGAGGACTCGGGCTTGGGATCGCGGTATGGATGCTAAAGTGAGAATCGCGGGGTGTAAATTCGATGGTGGGGTCGCGCGGTGTGGCGTGAGTGGGGCGCTGCAGAGCTGCAGCAGGGGTCTTAGAAAGGTACAAGAAAACACCAATGACGACCGACGGCCACGGAGTAGCTCTCTATCTCATTCTCACAGGAGCTTGCTCCAACCATCAACGCTCCCGCTCCTCTGTGTAATCTTGCCTTGCATTTTATTTTTCCAGGCACAACCTCAATTTACCTTGTCATTGGCTTCAAGTGAAGCTCCTAAGAAGATGCATCTCCGCAGCGGCCGGGTTCGGGAAGCAACCCCGATCGAAGCTTGGACGTAGCGTCTCTTGATGTTACTATGACGGAGCGGAGTGAAAGCTTATGCCGAGGCACAAGAGCCCGGCCGAGCTGACCCCGACTCCAAATGCCGACGCTCCTGAATCTCCAGCTGCTATTTCAAGACATGGGTGCTTCCTACCGAAACGGCCTCGCTCCTAGCTCCCTAGACTCGTCAAGTCTCAAGTCTGTCAGCTGTGTGAAGCTCCTAACAAGCAGCTCTCTCATCAAACAAGCAGTCCTCTCATCGCGAGTCGACATTCTTCATTGCCTCCTCAACCTTCTCCCTTTAGACATCCGCTGAATATCATACACAATGGGCGACGCCGGCGATGAAGGCGAAAATGATCGTCCGACCTACGCCTCTTACGCGGTCAGCATCTACCAGAATGGCATCATCGCTGGCCAGCTTCCCATTGTGACGACGGATCCGAATGGCCTGCAGGCACAGGCCAAAGCCGCCATGGGCAAAGAGTGCTTCAATTACGTCTTTGGCGGTGCCGGTGAAATGTCCACGATGGACGCCAATCGCCTGGCTTTCCGTCAATGGAAGATTCTCCCTCGTTTCCTGAAACCGAGCAGTCCTCGTGATTTGCAGACCAATCTGTTTGGTGTCACTTACGGTGAGTTTGCAAGTCTAGTGAATCGAGAGGACCATTTCTGAGACAGCCCCAGATTCCCCTGTTTTGATGGCCCCAATCGGGGTCCAGGGCATCTTCCACGAGGACAAGGAGACAGGACTAGCCTCGGCCTGTGCGGAGCTGCGTGTCCCGTACACTCTGAGCACGGCGGCGACCTCGACCATCGAAGAGGTCGCCGAGGCCTCGGGCGACAACCACCGTTGGTTTCAGCTCTACTGGCCCATGGACGACGAGATCACCGGCTCGATCCTCCGCCGCGCCAAGGCCGCCGGCTACAAGGTCCTCGTCGTGACCCTCGACACCGTCACGCTAGCCTGGCGGCCCGCCGACCTCGACCAGGCCTACCTGCCCTTCGTCACCGGCACCGGCAACGCCGTCGGCTTCAGCGACCCCGTCTTCCGCAAGAAGTTCGCCGCCGAGAACGACGGTGACACCGTCGAGGACAACGTCATTAGCGCCTCGCGCTACTGGATCAGCCAGGCCTTCCCGGGCGACCACCACACCTGGGAGGACCTGGCGCTGTTGCGGAAGCACTGGGACGGGCCCATCGTGCTCAAGGGTGTGTTGAGTGTCGATGACGCGAAGCTCGCGGTGAAGCACGGCATGGACGGGATCATCGTCAGCAACCACGGTGGGCGGCAGCTGGATGGCGGCGTGGCGTCGTTGGAGATGCTCCCAGAGATCGCCGAGGCCGTCGATGACAAGCTCACGGTCATGTTCGACTCGGGCATCCGGACGGGCGCTGACATTCTCAAGGCTCTCGCGCTCGGTGCCAAGGCCGTCTTCGTCGGCAGGCCCGCCATCTACGGCCTAGGCATCGCGGGCAAGGAGGGCGCCAAGGCCGTCATTGCGGGACTGCTAGCCGATCTGGATCTTACCATGGGCCTGTCTGGCTTCAAGAGCGTGTCCGATCTGAAGCCCTCCATCCTGCGGCAGATCCGGTACGGCGGGGACGTCAAGGCTAATTTGTGATGGGCGGATCGTCAGTGCCGATGCCAAGGCCTAGGAAGGGTTGGAGGAACGACGCACCCATACTTCCTTGGAAGATCTGAAATGATCGAACAAGATACAAGCTTAATTTTGAGCGCTAATTCCAAGTCTCCATTCCGTCCCGTCCACAAGCGTTCCAAAAGCTTGTCAATATTAGGCTTCATGCACGTCAACGTGGAGCTACCGCGCTGCGGGCGTATGCCACGAGTCTCGGAATGCTGGTCATCTGGGGAGCTTGTCAATGGGAATGCTAAAGTCACTAAGGGGCTAATCGTGAAGCTACCAGTGCCTCCGACCAAAGCGCTCCCTTAAGTCGAGCATGCCGCGTGGTTCTACCCACTTTTACGGAATTCCATGCCAGTCGTTCGACCAATCTGGACTCGCGTTGTCTGTTCATCCTTGGGAGAAATATCCTGCCGCCGCGCTAGCATCATTCGCGATGGGAAATGGTTCTAAAACGTCTCTCTCAATTTTCCTTGCTCAGGACCTCGTATTTGCGGCCCCCAAAGGAGGGAGGGCAGCAACATGACGCTTGTCTTCCCGGTGACGAGATAGTCATCTCCTTCTAGGAATGTTTGTGGCTTGTTCGTTGTGTTCCCAGAGCTAGTATGCATCCTTATTGTCCAGTGGGAGTTACCAACTCTCACCTGTCTGGGAGGGCGAGATCCCAAGATCGCTTGAACAGAGTTCTATGGATGTATCTTGTCTTTGAATAATCTCATGTCGGACTCTGCCGTAGAGCCGGGGGACTTGGATACATATAACGACCACCCGAAGAAGGTGAGAGGAGGAGAGGTTGTAGATGCAGCACCAGACATTACTTACTACCAGTCACTCCTTTCTAACCAACGTTTCCTTTCTTCAATATTACGTTACAATAGCTCCTAATTGTCGTACCCTTCTATTAAACTCTTAACAAGCACCTAAATCATGCGTACCTCAACGCTAATCGTCGCTGCGGCCTCGGCGGCCTCCGTCCTCGGCGCTCCCCTAGAGAAGAGGGACGACTATGCTGCTCCTCCCGGCGGCGATACCACTATCCTCAACTACGCCCTCACCCTCGAGTACCTGGAGAGGCGATTCTACCAGGAAGGCCTCGCAAACTACACCGAGTCGGACTTTTGCGAGTTCGCCGGCGACGAGGGCAGCAAATTCTACAAGAACTTGAAGACCATCTACGAGGACGAGAAGGTTCGTCTCTCGCTTCTGTCCAACATCTCTTCCAAAACCTTTCTTGATAACCTCGACAACCAACATACTCTCCAAAACTAACACCAGCAACCCAGGCCCACGTAACCCTCATCAAGCAAAACCTCGGCACCGCCGCCATCGCCGAGCCTACCTTTTCCTTCCCCGTCGATACCCCGGAATCCTTCATTGCCTTCGCTTCCGTTCTTGAGGGCGTTGGCGTCTCGGCCTACCTGGGGGGCGCCACCGCCGTCGCCTCCAAAGACTACCTCTCGGCCGCCGGGTCTATTATGGCCGTCGAGGCCCGTCACTCAGCCTACCTCCGCGCCGCTCTCGGCTACAAGCCCTTCCCTAAGGCCTTCGACACCCCACTCGACTTCAACCAGGTGCACACCATCGCTACGCAGTTCATCGTCGACTTCGCGCCTGGCACGCCCGCTCTGCCGTTCAAGGAGTTCCCCAAGCTCGAGGTCACGTACGTCGAGGGCGGCGGCGGGTGCATCTTCGAGGGCGCCCGCGTGATTGCGTTAGAGGCCGGGAATATCAAGGAGGACGAGGAGGTGTACGCCGTTTTCTTTTCTGGGTTGGAGTCGTTTTACCTTGCGGTCACCGTCAGCGGCGACGATGTGAGTTGCCTTTTTCTCCTTACCACCCCCTTTTCAACGTACTTCTCTTTGCCAAAAGACTGACATGATGCGATAGTACGTCTTGGATGAGATCCCCAAGGGTGCCGTGGGCCAGGTCTACTGCGTCCTCAGCACTGCCAACGGCGAGGACGTCGAGGTCTCGGACGCGAATACCATTGCCGGCGTTCTCGTCATGGAGGTTAGCGATGCGTCCTACCATTAGACTCCCTCCGTTTGAACGAATTCGGGAATCTTGGAGTCAGGGGCGTGGCGTTGATATAATCTTGTCACAACCAGTGTATCTTTTCTGGTGTTCTTGTACCTAGGCAACAACTCGGTCCCAGCTCCAGACTTGACTTGAATTCTAGCGGAATAGTTTTATCCACGAGTATGTAATATACTCATTCTCATGCACGCACAGCCTAGCTCGCTTCCATCTTTTACATCTCTCTCGCATCTGCTTCTTTCTCTGCGTCCGCCTCTGCCTCTATGTCAGCATCTAGCATCTGTTGGTACTGACGAAGGCGGGCCGCGTGAAGCAGGGGTTATCCGAGGAAGACATCTTCCTTTTGAGAAACGGGGATCTAACAGATTAGAAGAGAACAATGTGGTGATGTGGTGTGGCGGCGCGATCTGGAGGTTGGTGGGAGAGATGCGAGACAGCTACGCTATATAGGAGTAACAAGTGGTCAAGAATGTAGCCTTGCAGTTGAGTAGAGATCTCAAAAAGAAGACGTTTTCAAGAATTTGCATGATCAGGAACAAGTTCAAGTAGTGGCAAATGAGAAGTAGTACTAAAAATATCGAAAGTATAACAGCCCTGCGTCGGCCAACCCAAGATTGCCGATTCCAAGTCGCCCGAAAAACCTTTACTCCTTGTCCTTACACGTTGCGTGTCCCCGTTAGCCACGTATGCCGATCCTGATCCCGTCATGATTTGTGTACGTCGTGAAGGTCCGTTCCCCTGATATGCATCTCCCCAACCCAACCACCAAGCTATTGATACGCCAAAAAGCCAACCCAAAACGATAAAAAGGTACGGCCCAAAAGTATAGACTCTTAAACCTCAGTCTAGTCTCAGCCGATGAACTCGGTACACAGCAGAGGTTCCCATGGCTGGCCCGTTACCCAGACTCTCTCCATCAGCCGCCTTGCTTTGTGTACCTGGGTATACAGATTAGCTTTGGTGACACTTATGGTTATTCAGGGACATAGATTCCATACTTGGGTCATCCCGTTGCCCTCCACGCTCCTGAACCTGCCCAGGATCCTCGTCCGCTGGTCCTCGTCCAGGGTATTGCACCCGGCAGTGAACATCGGGAACAAGGATCCCGTCTCCGCGGTGCCCCCCGATCGGATGTACTCCATGCAGGCAATGATTCTCTGCACAGGACCCTGCACGTCCGCGTGCCCCGGTGACTTGCCATACACCCGTCTGTGAAGATGGACGAGACCAGCCCAGTGGAAGGCCTCGTTTATTAGCACCATCTCCTGCCTGTCCCGCCCCTCGACATTGTGTACGTGCCTGCAAGGATGCGAGGGCTGCGCCATGCTCTCCATGAGCTCTCGCTCCAGTTGCTGGGCGTGGCGCACACAGTCGAGGGATGGAGTCCAGTCGTACCGCGCTTGGTTGTCGGGTCCGATGCGCTGGGGGTCGCAGTAGCCGGCCAGATCGGCGACCTGGGCCAGGAGCTGGACGCATTTGGTCGTGAAGCCCATGATGCAGTCAATCTCGTGCTGGTCGCCGGTGTTGTTGAACATGGTGTACTCCAGCACCCAGGACCTGGACGGGTCGCCGTCCGGGGTCCCGCCGCTCAGGCTCCCCAAGACGTCCAGATATGCGAACCAGCTCCACAAGAAGGAGCATACTCGGTCCTCTTCTAAGGCGTAAGTGGTTCTTCGGAGATCTGCCAGCCGCTTACGCATGAGGTCTCTGGCCAAGTTCAGATGCGTCTGCCAGGGAATATCGTAGCCGAACGCCGTCGGCGATATGATCTCCAAAGACGCGAGCATTATCGCAGTTGCCAGGCTTGTGTTGGATATGATTTGTTCCCTGTCGCTCAAGGCCAGTCGGAGAGCGGGGAAAATGTCTTGGACCCAGAGTGCTATTCTCATCTCTGGCTCTCTCTGACGAAGAAGCCTAGCCCTGTGTGATGCTGAAGAGCTGTTAGAATAGAAAGGGGTCGCGATGTTCTGCATATATTTACCTGAATATGCTAAGAGCAAGGACAGAAGATGGTCATTCCTCGCAGCCATCTGTGGTAAAATTGTGCGAAAGGGGTTTGATTTTGGATCATCGTAAGGTACGAGAACTGCCGGCGTTAGGACTCTGAGTCTCTCCTATACGAGTGCCCTTACTTTTGGCTGTATGGTTGAGAAAGTGGTGCTGTAACCTTGGCTTAGTTCGGGGCCAATGTTTGATTTCGGGCTACCTACAAAGTACTGTTGTGGAGGAAGAGGCATTAGTGCTGGTTCCTGAATGCGCTTGTAGCAACTGGGGTGGAGGGCCTTACCAACAGATTCATGGGGTTATCCCGAAGTCTGCGGGTTGTTAGTCTTTCTCTTAGCGTGTGGCCGGAGGGCCTTACTTTGAAGGCAAGGGTTCAATGTTCCGGGGTATCCAGATTGAGACTGGACGATCATAGTACCCTCCCGTCAAGTCAGACCCAGCGTTGTGTGCAACTCCAGATCCAACGTGCCGAGGAGACGAGACATTGCCGTGTGAGTGGCCAGCACCGGTGACGATATTCAGTCCATTTGGTGTTGTTTGAGAAATGGCACCAGGATCGTTGTTCTGGTTAATGTCAGTGTCTTGAATACCGAGATCATAACCATAAAATGTCGCATCATCAGGCGCTTCAGCTTCAAGTCTCGAATCAGAAAGAGGTGGCCCGAACGAGTACTGCGTGACTTTCTTGGGATGATGGGAAATGTCAGGAGAACCCGACAAGAGATAGTTCACGGAGAGCCTGCTGCTTCCAGGAGATGCCGGTGATGGAAGTGCGAGTAGCGGGGTCCTCGGCTCGTCCTCGGCTTTCAGAGACGAAGAGGCTGGTGTCAACGGAGAACCACGAGACGTGGAGCCAGTATTGGAGCGGATTCGACATATAGGAGGGCTCGCGCCGGTGAGCGATGATGGCGAGGACAGATAACTGGCCTGGCGATAAGTATCGGAGTCACTCGATTCGGCGAACGATTTTGATCGTTTGTGCGGCCTCTGCGATGGGCTTGAGGTCCCTGATGTACTTCGGCCGAATTTCGACGTGGAGGGGAAACTGTCGACGACATGTTTGGGAATGGTGGGAGACGGAACTGACACCTGCGTTTCTGGTGGCGACGCCGCGAAGAACGAACCTGAGCCTGGTCTATCGACGTGGCGTACGTCGGCATCCGTATAGTCCTGTTTCCTCTTCCCAGAGTCAAACCCTACCGGGGCAGTCTGGACACGTCGTGCTATGGGCTTGGGTTGGATATGTGACGTGGACCCCTTGACGGCAAACGTATGTTCGAACGATGACTGCGATTGCGTAGTCTCAGGTGACGGCTGGCTGGTTTGACTGGTTTGACTCGGGGTCCCGAAAGATGATGATCTCTTAGTTCGACGGCCCTCCCAGTTCAGTCGGACACTATAATCGCATGTTTCACCTGTTCTTTGGCAACTGTTGTTGACTTTTGTTAGCTGCGTCGAAATTAGGGGGCCTGGTTCGGGCGGTGTACGTCTCAGTGCGTGCGGGAAAAGGGAGTTTTGACGGTAGAGTTGTGATTTATGCCTAAGCTTTGCGGGCTGCCGAGGCCCGTCGACAGCATGTCGTCCCGATTGCTCTCTACTGTACCATCTCGAACAGGAATAAAACAGTGCGATACATCGAAAAGGAGGGACAGGGCTAGGATAATGCTAGTGCCGAAAGAACGTTTTGATGTTTTTTTACTATCGCGCTCCGATAAACTCAAAGTGTTCCTTGAAGCCCCTTTGAAAGAAGGAAACGCCAGACTTACTTGACGCATGTTGGATGCTCTTCGCCGCACTTTACCTTGCGACCCTTGCACGGCCTGCAGTTGTATAAGTAAGTAGCTGCGGTTGAGGAAGCGCGAGACAGTAGCCCCCAATTGTCTCAAGAGCAACTTACCAACAACCATTTCGACTTCGCCGTTTCGGTTCTGGCGCCCCTGGCTTCTTTGGGCGCGGCATGCTACAACCCGGACCTCATACCAAGCTATGAAGAGAGAGGGCAGTCTGGACGAGCTGGAACAAAAGGGCGGGGTCGAAGGTGGATGATTGGCTGGCTCATGCTACGCAGACATGCAGCGGCGGTATGGTGCCTGTATCTATGCAATCTCGTCTGCACAAGAGTCGCAGGTCGTCTTCACTGTCCACGATGTCCGCGGGCCAGATATCGACGGGCAGCTTTGGGATCAATATCCGTTTCATGCGAGTTGCGAATTGCAAGCGGAAGAGGGTATTGCGTTCCGACCTCGTTCTTAAGTACAAGTCATTGGCCGGCGAGATCAGGCCCGAATTGGGTTGCGGTGATGCAGCGCCGATTGCGGGATTGTAAGCGACCCAATGCTGGCCTTCTCCGTCCACGTGAGCAACAGCCTCACTCAGTTGGGTGGTTTTGAGTCGCCATGCGGCTGCATCGTGAAGCTCATTTGACTAGCCGCCGCCTCATCGGACTGGCGGGGATGGTGCATCACTGTATTGCTTTTTCACTTCAGCCCCAAGGGGGTGACAGGCAGAACACCCGACTTGAGCCCTTGCGTGGGGTGTACGGAAACGGTCTGCTCTCATTTCATTAGCTGCCAGAGGGCGGCTCTGTGCTGCTGTTCTGGCTACACGATGTCGATGTTTAGAATCTTAATGTCTTCCTCGGGCTTCTCCTTGTACGTCCGAACGTTCTCGATCTTGTGGATAACGTCTAGGCCTTGGGTGGCACGTCCGAAAATCGTGTGCTTGCCGTCCAGCCAAGGCTTCACACCCATACGTTAGCAACATTGTATTTCAAGGGGGCTGGCCTCTACTCACCGTCTTTTCTGTGGTGATAAAGAACTGGCTGCCATTGGTGTTTGGGCCTGCATTAGCCATGCTGACAGTGTACGGCTTGTCGTGCTTCAGGCTGCTGAATTCATCTTCGAACTCCTTGCCCCAGATACTCTCGCCACCCGTGCCGTCGCCCAGCGGATCTCCACACTGGATCATGAATTTCCTAATGACACGATGGAAAATCGTGTTGTTGTAATAGCCCTTCTTGGAATGAGTGACAAAATTCTCGACGGCCTTCGGGGCCGCGTCGGGAAAAAGGCGTATGTGGATGTCGCCGTACGTTGTATGGATTACCGCCCCCGTTCCCGTCTCTGCCTTCTTGGCCTCTGCAGCCTTCTTCTGGCCAAGAATGGTCGGTTTCTCGTTCTGCACGTCTCTGACCGACTTGGAGGTTTCCTCGTCATTGGTGAACATGTAGAACCGCACCTTGTTCACCCCAGTTGCAATGAGAATGGGGTCCCTGGACTCCGATTCCTGCAGTAACGGGTTGCTTGAAGCCCCCATCTCCACAGTAGTGATGCCTTTCTTCTGCGGTTGGCCTTGGTAGATGGCCACGTTAACGGCCCTAAAGTTTTCGTCCTTGCCGTACACCTTGACTACTTGGTTGGTGTACGTGTTGAGCACTTTGATGCCTGCTATAGATCCGTAGAGGATAAAGTTGCCAGACTCGTCGAAGATGACATTTGCCTTGTTCTTGTATGCCGCAGAGTCGATTTCCCGCTCCACCGCAAATCGACGGCCGAACTCTACAGGTTCGAGCTTCTGAAGCGCAGACCCTGCCTGCTGCATCTCTTCGATTACTTGCAAAGACTCGTCGTAAGTCCTGTACAGTTTACCCGACGCAAAGTCAAAGATTCGGATCTTCCTATCCGGCTGTGAGAAGGTCGCGAATTGTTTGCCAGTCGGTGAAATGGTGATGGACGTGGGGACCGACTTCGCCTTCTTGAACTCGAAGAGATTCGTCGAGGCTTTGAACTCAAAGACATTGTCCGGCTTCTCGTAGTCCCCGCTTGGCCGCCAGTATTCCACCATTCCCTTCTCGTCCGCCGATATCACACAATCGAAAACGCTGTTGAAAACGACGATGGAAACAGGGCTTCTGTGCAGCGACTTAATGGTGCGGATGGGATCCTGTCGTTCGCCCCTCCCGTCGAAGATGTGGATGTTGGAATTAACATCCTCTGATACTGCGAGTAGGGGTAGCGAAGCCCCCCGGTTGTGCACCCAACAAAGACAGCGAGGCACAAACTTCAGCTTCAGCATAGCCAGCATGTCGAACGTAATAACGTCGAAGATCTTGATGGTCTCATCCGCCCCAGCTGTCGCGAAACTCCTTCCATCCTGACTGACTGAGACCGATCTGATCTCGCCGTTATGCGCCTTGAATTCTTTCACAAACTCGATGCCTTCAGCTACCTTCTTCCAGAACTTGACAACGCCGTCGGTCGAGGACGTGATGATGAAGTCTGTCAATGGCGTGACCGTCACGAACGATAGCTGCTCCTTGTGCATAAGAGACTTGGAGTAACGGATCGACTTGGGCAGCGCCGCGATATAGAGTTTTTCGTAGGGCAGGACTCGTCGCTTTTTCTTGGGAGCTTCGGAGGGCAGCTGCGGGCCCATGTCGTCGTCGGAAGAGCTGTCTATTCACGGGTCAGCAGGCGCATCGTCGCAAGCTTTTGTATGCCTACCATCATCTTGGCCGGCAAAGTCCTCATGGGTCCTCTTGTTTCTCTTGGCGTCATCGTCGTCTGCCATTGTTCGCTACTGTCTCCGATTTGTTCTAGCTATAGCTATAGTTCTGAATACACGAGAGAAGGATAATAAGGCTGAAAATTGGGTGCAGGAGCTCAGACGGTTGCTCAAAAACACGGCCAATCAGAGCCGCCAGGGGTATGAGCTTTCTTTGCTGCTACGCGCTACCTGAGCCTTGTCGCTAAGGTACCCGGACGCGACGGGATCACGGGAGGTATGCCCCACTAAACTTAGCGACCCTGGGGGACATGCCGATTGGAACTTTCCAGGTTGGGGGCCTGCGTGGGTCGCTGAGGCGGGCTGCGATCAGGGGCCGCTCTGCGGATCCATCAGTGACCTCATGACGACGCTCTCCGAAGGGACCGGACAGTCGCAACAAGCCGCGGGCCCGTTAGGTCGACGATGCATCGCTGTGTGCCTTGATTGGTTACCGAAGCTCCGTCAGCAGACCTAAAAGCTTCGAAATTGTGTCTTCAATGTTTTCCTCCTCTTCTTCATAAGCTTCGTCTCAAAAATACAAAGAAGTTGCTCGGACGTTTTGCTCCCTGCGCCATCCCTCAACACTCATTTCTTTTGGGGTCCGCCGTCTCTTCGCGGAATTGCCATCCCTTCGCACAACAACTTACACCAAAACAAACACGAACTCCGCGAGATAAACCCCAATCGACATCCGGACAAGATGGCCAAACATCACCTGCAGCGGCTGGAGGCGCCGTCTCGGACGCTGTCGCTTGTGCTTCACGTTGCCGGTGTCCTCTCCTTCCTGGCGAACTTCAACTTCTTGAACAACCTCACGCATCACATTGCCATGGGCTTCGGAGGGAACTACCAGCACCTCACCAATATTGGCCTGATCCTGTCCTGCATGACATTTGCGTTTGGCATCCTGGCCGACATCACCCTGAGCCCTCAATTGTTCGCTGCCAAGAACGCCTTCTCGACCGTTGCTGCTCCGCTTGAGGTGCTCATCAGCATCCTGTACTGGGGAATACGTTCCATCGATGAGCGCCTTTTGATCCCGGAGGGTTTCGAGCTTCACTGGCTGCCAGATGTCGGGTTCCATCTGGTCCCTGCTGTCGTGCTGACGCTTGACCTGGTTCTGTTCAGCCCGCCGTGGACGATTCGGGCGTACTCGGCCATGACCATCAGCATGATTTTTGCCTTTTTGTACTGGGGTTGGGTCGAGCTGTGCTTCAGTAAGAACGGATGGTGAGTACCGTAAGACCACAGACTGGACGAACCTGCCTGCTGACCACTGATGCACCACAGGTACCCCTATCCCATCTTCGGAATTCTTAACACGGCGCAGAGAGTGGGATTGTTCACCTTCTCTGCCATGTTGATGACCACGAGTACGAGCCTTCTGAAATGGGTTTATGGACGGGTCAATGGCTTGGAGAAAATGGAGAAGGAGGCTTACAAGCCCCTCAAGAAGACGCTGTAGGTGTAGAGTTCGGGAGTTCCGGTGTGTCTGTGTGTTTTTTTCCATTGGATGTTTGTTTCCGCGAGAATGTCTGCCAAATCGGCCGGAATAGAGGGCGGGAGGTTACTAGATTGGTGCCGCTAGAGCTTGCTTATAGACTATGAATGAAACGACGTGTACTTTTTGTCTTTCTCTCCGATAGGTCAGATGCATGAGACGAGGTGCATCAACGTCCCAAGTCGCCCTGCACCTACGCTGGTTGCAGTGTTCAGCGTTGCTACGGACCGCTGCAAATGGGCCGGCCTTCGGTGTGTTCGGAGACCTTTCCAGGCCTCACCGGGTGAGACCCATTGTGTGGCGCCATTCACAGTGTTCCGGGCGGTTGGAGAGTTCCACAGTGGCACGTCACAGCTAGAGTCAGCGGGAAGAGCGCAGCAAGGATGCCCCTCACTGGTGGCGAGAGTGCTTGTCGACCAACTTTTTTCTGAGCCGTGCTCGGCGGGGTACTGCCGGCCGGGGGGTGGGCAGGCCAGCAGGGGGGACGAATGAGTCTTCGCCTATTGCTGATATTCCTCGAAGCTACCTACTCACTTCCGCCTTGACGCATCCTCCAAGGGAAAAAAAATTAAAAAGTCTAATTCCTCCACTTTCACTATTTACCTGCTCGTGTTTTCATCGCAGTCCCAGCCTCACCCTAGATTGCTTTTCTTCTGTTGAGCGCCTTCGTTGCTTTCCGTTTCCCCACCGTCGCCATCATGTCTGTAAGTCGTCGCCCCTTGCTCCCCCCGGTCTGCGCGTACGAGTGACTCACCTGTCACCATAGAGCTTCTACATCGAGAACAAGAACGTCGGCAACAAGGCCGAGAGTGAGGATTGGAGAAGTATGAATCGCATTGGCTGCTTTCACAAGCTTTCTCTGGCTAATTGGTTTTGTAGTTCGCGGATACAACCCTCTGACTCCTCCCGATCTCCTCCAACACGAAATCGCCCAGACTGTCAACTCGAAGAAAACGGTGATTGAGGGCCGCGAGGAGGCCGCTGCGGTCGTCAATGGCACCGACGAGAAGCAAAGACTCCTGGTCATTATTGGACCTTGCTCCATTCACGACCCCAAGGCGGCGCTCGAGTACTGCGACTTGCTCCTGGCCGCGAAGGAGAAGCACAAGGATGAGCTGCTCATTGTCATGCGCTCCTACTTGGAGAAGCCGCGCACAACAGTAGGATGGAAGGGTCTGATTAACGACCCAGATATCGACAACAGCTTCAAGATTAACAAGGGTCTGCGCCTGTCAAGACAGCTGTTCGTCGATCTCACGGACAAGGGCATGCCCATTGCCAGCGAGATGCTTGATACCATCTCGCCCCAGTTCCTTGCCGATCTGCTCTCCGTTGGCGCAGTTGGCGCGAGAACTACCGAGAGTCAGCTGCACCGAGAGCTGGCCAGCGGTCTCAGTTTCCCCGTCGGCTTCAAAAATGGAACTGACGGCTCGCTTGGAGTCGCGATCGATGCCATTGGCGCAGTCAGACACCCCCACCACTTCCTCTCTGTTACCAAGCCTGGTGTCGTCGCCATTGTCGGTACCGTGGGTAACGAGGACTGCTTCGTCATCTTGAGAGGTGGTACCAAGGGCACCAACTACGATGCCAAGAGCATCGGAGAGGCCAAGGCTGCGTTGGAAAAGGCCGGCCTTCCTCAAAGGCTCATGGTCGACTGCAGCCACGGCAACTCTCTCAAGAACCACAAGAACCAGCCCAAGGTCGCAGCCGACCTCGCAGGCCAGATTGCCAAGGGCGAGTCTGCCATCATGGGGGTCATGATTGAGAGCAACATCAACGAGGGTAAGTACAGTCCAAGAGTATCGGCAGAGCAGAAGCTAATACGTTGTAGGCAACCAGAAGGTGCCCAAGGAGGGCAAGGATGGTCTGAAGTACGGTGTCAGTATCACGGACGCATGCATCCACTGGGACGACACGGTCGCCGTCCTCGACCAATTGGCCGACGCAGTGAAGCAGCGACGTGATGTCCTCGGCAGAAACGGCCACGCTTGAGAAATTGGAAAGGAATCCTTTTCAAAAAGTCGAATGAGTTCTGGTTGAAAGTTCGCGAGACATCCACGCATCGCGGTTCGTCGGGGAGAGTCAGGGGGATGTTATGCATATACCACTGCTAGCTTGCCTGCCATTGGGTTGGGCAGGTGCTACATAAGGCCTCAGTGCTAAACTGAAGATAAAAGTTGCGTCTTTTTTCCGTTTTGAAATAAAGGTCTTTAATACCAAATTCGTCCCGAAACACGTTGTCGAACAATTGATGAAGACGGTGAAAACGGAATCAATGTTCGTCCAATGTTCGTGTTGCGGTGCTGCGGTAGCTCGATGAATGGATGGCTGCAAGGGATTTAGACCAATCATGCGGAGCATATTTCTCAGACCGGCCATGACGACAAGGCGCGAGACGGGCGATCGGAAATACTTCTGGTGAATTGGCGGGTAAGGGAGAAGCCGGGTAGGAGGAAGCAAGCGAGAAGCGGCCGGAGCGGAACATGTCGCCAACCGACGCCATTAGCCAATCAGAGACGCCCCATACCTAAGGCACTCGAAAACTGCCTCACGGCGATTTTCTCCTGCCTTGACTACTGTACAGTAGAAACGACCTCCGTCACGAGAGGACCAACCACCCATTGCCCCATCATTTTGTTCGCGGCTGTCTCTGTAGCTGCGGATACAGCTCGCCCATCATGTTGGCAAGGTCCTGCCTGCGCTCGGCGCGCACCTTCACAAATGGCGCTGTCACCATTTCCAAGGTACGCAAATGAGCTGATCACGAATCCTATTTCCCGAGGCAATCCGACCTACCTTGCTTGGACATCCCGGAGCCAGCTCAATGGCCGTTGGCCGGCATCAATGAGACTGGGACCGAAGGCTGACAGTGATTGAAACAGCGTGCCGCCTCTACCTCCAGCGGTGCTGGTGCCGAAGCTTCCCCTTCTCGACTGAATCTCGCCGCCGTCACCTCGACGTCCCTCGCCCTCGGCTCCATGGCATGGTACTACCACCTCTACGGACCTTCCGCGAACGCCGCGGCACCTGCTGAGGAGGGGTGAGTTTTATTCGTTTGGGCGCGGTTGCTACGAGAGAAATTGTTCGGATGCCGAGATCCCTAGAATTGAGGCATAATTTACAAACACTCCAGAGCAACCCAGCAAAGGGACATTGAGCTGAACTATCATCGCCAGATTGCACGCTACCCACTACCCTTGGGTCCACGAGCAGTGGTTCAAGACCTTCGACCACCAGGCGTAAGCACCCACCACCTTGGGCCGCCCGGTCAACATGACGCTAACCCCGAAGTGCAGTCTCCGCCGTGGTTTCCAGGTCTACCGTGAGGTTTGCGCCTCTTGCCACTCCCTCAGTCGTGTCCCCTACCGAGCCCTGGTCGGTACCGTCTTGACCGTTGACGAGGCCAAGGCCATGGCCGAGGAGAACGAGTACCCCGGCGAGCCCAACGAGCAGGGCGACATCGAGATGCGCCCCGGCAAGCTTTCCGACTACATCCCCGATCCCTACAAGAACGAGGAGGCTGCCCGCTTTGCCAACAACGGTGCCCTCCCCCCCGATCTGAGCTTGATCATTAAGGCCCGCCACGGTGGCTGCGACTACATCTTCAGCTTGCTGACCGGTTACCCCGACGAGCCCCCCGCCGGTGCCGTTGTCGCCCCCGGCATGAACTTCAACCCCTACTTCCCCGGTACCGGTATCGCCATGGCCCGTGTCCTTTACGACGACCTCGTAGAGTACGAGGACGGCACCCCCGCCTCAACCTCGCAGATGGCCAAGGACGTCGTCGAATTCCTCAACTGGGCTGCTGAGCCCGAGATGGACGACCGCAAGCGCATGGGTATGAAGGTTCTCGTCGTCTCGGCCTCTCTCTGGGCTATCAGCGTCTGGGTCAAGAAGTACAAGTGGGCTTGGCTCAAGTCGAGAAAGCTCGCTTACGACCCTCCCAAGGAGACCAAGGTTCGCCACTAAACCATACAACTTTTCCGGTTGTCTCTGTGTATGTTATACTAGGCTCTCTAAAACAGCTCCTTTGTTCGTGGAGGCGGCAGAGACGAGATTCATCGTTGGGAGCAAACGGGGGAGCGATAGAGTGTAAATCAGATGGTCCTTTTTCAATACCTGATTTCTTGATAATGACAGTCATCCATGCCTTTCTGCGTGTCCGATGAATAGTGCCGCGCCGTAAGCCCGCTTTCTGACAACACACAACTCATGGTCGGACAAGGAAGCAGCCTGCTAGCCACCCGTACCAGATTCGAGTCAATGCCACCGTACGTTATTCTCAACTGAGTGTGCGTTCTTTGGTGTGGGGTCAGACTGAGCAAGACAAGTCGTCTCCAGGATCATCTCGGCGAATCCATGGCCGAGTTGGAGTCAACCGACAAAAAAGCTGAATGCAACGTCGGAAGCACCATGACCAAAATCTTTTGGCCCAGCCTCCGATAATATGTTTCGTTCGAATCACTATCAAGACCCCTAAATTGTATAAAGTTCCAACTTACATTTGCTTTTTGATCCGGTAGGCGCCTAAGCAGATGGATGTATAGTAGTACACATACAATCAGTCTTTTATGAGATCCAATGTGGGATCAAACTACAGATACACTTTGTACCGCACACTACCTAGCCCAAGTAACACGTATGGGTGAGCGGGGGCAAAAGAACCTCTTCACTAGGTAGAAAGCTCTTCGATGGCGATGGAAATCCTTTGACAATTATCTTTATCATCAATGTCCCATTCCGGTCTTTCGCTTCGATCTTCTGAGGTAAGAAAGCAACAGTACCAGGGCTTGCAGGCCCAGGTTGCGCATCCCGTTTTCGGGCCACCGCGGCTTTGGGTAATCGAAGTACTGAGAGTACCTCTTCAGACCTAAGGAGTCAGTTGGCAGAAAGAGTCAGTGGGTCCCTCTCCCCTGTAGCAAAGCAACGAGATGGAAAGAACACTCTGGTGCAGCGCATTTTCCAGCGGCCGGCGCGGCTTCCAAACAGTTGGACAGGGCGCTATGAGTCCGCTGACAGAAAGAGAAGCTGCACGCCCACTCCACCCACCAGATCCCGACCATATCAGGCTGGAAAGCTCCGCGCCGTTTGCCTGCCTGGCTGGCCCCCTTCATAAACATCCAACCTTACGGCGGGTTGCCCACCTAAACCGACTCCCTGCAGGTAGTAATCACACCCAAACCAGAGCTGCCCCCGACACCAGGAGAGAGGAAGGAAGATACCTTTCCACAATCACCACACTCCTCTTCCTACCTCGCGTCTCTCCTCTCTCCTTCTCAGACCTACCCACAGGTTTTTCTCCCACCATTATCCTCTCCCGCGGTGCCACCATCGACATTAGGAGCCTGAACGAGCATTCAACCAACGTTTGCACGGCACCCATTTCGGCACGACCTGGGCATCTCGCCTCCCAGCTCTCTCTCTCTCTCTCTCTCCACCTTGTCCCCCGACTCGACCCTCATCCAAACGACCAAATGCCGTCCGTCGCCGAGGAGCATCCCCGGCTGACGGCGCCCGGCAGAAAGCGCAGACGAGACAACGATAACGACCTGCAGATACAAGGGCCTTTGTACGAGAAGCTCGCCCAGTACTCGGCGGTCGCCTCGAACTGGAACGCTGACGGCCCTTTTGGTGGCAGACCCGTTCAACAGCAGCTGCAGCAACAAGCAAGCCTCTTCCCTCGCCTTCCCGGAAATGACCGCATGGTTTTCCAGCATGGCAGCCCCAGCGTTGTCGACGACCACCATCACAATTTGGACACCGTCCCGAGAAAGATAGCACCTCTCCCGGTGCCCAAGAGACAACGCATGTTTGACGAGGACGCAGACGCAGATATATGGGGAGCAACAGAAATAACTACATCACCACAAAGACAACGGCGGCATAGCAAATCATCTTCGTCCCAACAGCAGTCTAGGGCGCTGCAGGATCAGACTGATGCGGGCAATAGGCCAAAGGCCCCTTCATCGCTGAGCCCTTGCCACATATGCCACCGCCGACCCACCAAGAAATCGGACCTTGACTCTTTTGCAGATTGCGAGGGCTGTGGACAGCGGACTTGCTTTGTGTGCCTAAGGGAATGTCAGGGTTGGCAGAAGGACGGACGATCCAGCAGTGGTGACGAGGCGGAACAAGACCTCTCGCGGTCGTTCCACATGAACGACATCGACGACGAAAGACAACAGCAACTAAGAAATGAAGGCCAAAAATTTGAGCACGACGCGGGAACAAGAGGTGGACAGGACAAGCAACAAGACGGTTGGGCCGGCAGTGCTCACCAACAGAAGGTCTGCAGCCGGTGCTGTATCGAGAAGGGCGCCGAGGGCGATATCGTCTGCCTAGGCTGCCTATCGCGGATGGAATCGGTTTAAGACGGTAATGGGGAAGTATTATGTTGACAACAAATTCAACGGATTCAATATGGGAACAACAGCCGTCGTCATTATACCGAAACAGTCATGAGCGCATGGCGCTGCTGATGAAGGCACGCATTATCACTTAGCACAGGGAATCATTAGGCATTGCTGAGGCAGCATAGGGAATTTCACTTGGGTGGAGGGGTCATTATCAGGGACAAGGGAACAAGGCCCAGGGCAGGGCTCCTCGCATAGACAGGAGAAGGCCTGAGAGCCCCTAGGTAAATGTAATTTTACGACTTTTAGTATCAAATCAAGAACAAGAGCCACGACAGTGCCATTTGCCTGTCGACCGACGTATTCGCTGGTTTCCAATCCAAGGTCTTATGTGACAGGTCCAACGAACTGAGTGAGAGGTTCACGTATGACCAATATCCGCACTTGTTTGCACACAGGTTGTGGGCGCGTGGAAAAGCATGATCTATTTATCTCGGGCAAGGTATCCCGCCCCTCTAGACCTTCCCCGATCCGAAGCCTATTCTTACAGCCTAAAATAAGACATGACGAACTCCGTGCCCCCTCGCTCCTGGATTCCTTAGTTGTATTGCATGTAGCTGGCCGTCGAGTTGAACTTGAGGTTGGCCTTGATGACCTTGTCCACGGCGCTGAGGAAATCCTTCTCCGTGGCCACCTTTCTGCGGGCGCGAATGGCGAACATGCCGGCCTCCGTGCACACACTGCGAAGCTCGGCACCCGTGGCGTTGGGGCAGAGACGGGAGATGAGCTCCCACCGAATGTCACGCTCGACTGACATGCTCTTCGCGTGGATGCGCAGAATGTTGGCACGGCCCTCGAGGTCAGGCAGGGAGAACTCGATCTTACGGTCGATACGACCAGGACGCATCAGGGCGGGGTCAAGGGTCGAGGGTCTGTTGGTGGCGAACATAACCTTGATGTTACCTCGGGCGTCGAAACCATCAAGCTGCGTGATGAGCTCCAGCATAGTTCTCTGAACCTCGTTGTCTCCACCAGCGCCGTCGTCGAAACGGGCACCACCGATGGCGTCAATTTCGTCGAAGAAGATGATGCAGGCCTTCTTCGTCCGCGCCATCTCGAACAGCTCTCGCACCATTCTCGCGCCCTCGCCGACATACTTCTGAACCAGTTCACTGCCAATGACTCGGATGAAGGTGGCGTCCGTTCTGTTGGCGACAGCTCGCGCGCAGAGCGTCTTTCCGGTACCGGGGGGTCCGTACAGAAGGGCACCCTTCGGGGGGTCGATGCCGAGGTTGACGAACCGTTCTGGGGAGAGCAGGGGCATTTCGACGACCTCTCGCAGCTTCTCGACCTGCTCCTTCGATCCACCGACATCTCCGTATGTAACGTCGGGCTTCTCCTCGACCGTCATCATTGTAACGCTCGCGTCAATCTTGGGCGGGAGAGGAAGCAGGATCTGATATTTGTTCCTGTCGACACCAACTCGCATACCTTCCTCGATATCCGTCGGGCTCACTCTCTCGCCCAGCTGGACGACGAACTTCGCAATTTGCTTGACGTTGATGACATATTTGCTCTTAGAGTCGTCCTTCTCGTCGGGGATAATCTTCGTACACCGTGCGACCTGGAGGGGCTGTTCTTCCGACATTCGCTGCCGGTCTGCTGCTACGTCCCAGAGATGGGGAGGGGCGAGACCTGTATCAGATTCCTGGTCAAGTTAGTGACAGGCTCGTATGCGGAAGACGGCGAAGCTACCTTGACACCGATCTTCTCATCTACACTTGTTTGCTTCTCCTTGATCTGTTGCTCAAGCTTCTTGATGGCAGCGCCGTAAGGCGCGGCGCCGTAGGTCTTCAGCACCTGAATATCTCTGGGTATTGTCAGCCAAAAGCAGCTTGCAATCGCGGGCCGCGGCAGCATCGTACTCATCGGTCAACGGCGTGATCTTCTTCTCCTCGATCTCGTCGTCTGCGTAGTTCTTCTGGTACTTCTCCCAGTTCTGGCCGGTAGCGGAGGGCTAATGCTCCGGTTAGCACCTGCTTGCTTCGGGGCATTCATGCAAGAGCCGTACCATGATGCAGGATGAGGACTGGGCGTCCTACGGCCGGTGATTTGAATGACGTGTGTTCGGTAGTTTTGCGATTAAGGTAGAGTATCGGCGTAAATTCGTGAGGTTCTCAGGGATCGCGTCGGTCGTCAAGAGTGGGAGTGCTGGGGGTGGATTGGTGGTGATGGAAGACGGTTCCGTAATCCAGGTTGCCTTGAGCTCTAAGCACGGGCCACAGATGCGAGGCTGCTGTGGAGCTAGGCCGGTTGGTGCAAAATGCAAACAGGTACCGGGGCAGGAACAACCTGGAGGCCGCTAAAAAATATCCCACCGCTGGGGGTTTGCTACCTGAGAGAAAGTGGGCGATCGCAAAAGAAGGCGACAGCGGGACAGCACCACGACGATACCGATACCTTTGCATCCCGGGTTCAGCTTGCTCCTCCGACCTTGAATTTTTCGAAAGCAAGCACGTAACAAGCAGAAATATCCAAAATGGCCACACTTGCACCACCCCCCGCCGCGGGAGGCTCTGGAAATGCTGCCTTCAAGGTGCGGGCAACATGCATACCCATGGCGAAGCTTCAAGAGCTCTTGCTGACGTGCTCATAGGACAAGGAGAAGCCCGTCGCGGTCCGTTCTTCCAACATTGTTGCTGCCAGAGGTGAGCATTTCGACCCCTCTTCTAGCTTCACGAAACAGGAGCTGACTTCCTACCAGCCGTCGCCGATGCCATCCGAACATCCTTGGGCCCTCGAGGCATGGACAAGATGATCCGAAGCGGAAAGGGCGAGACCATTATCACCAACGACGGAAACACTATGCTCAAGAGCATGTCTGTCATGCACCCCACAGCGAAGATGTTGGTGAACCTTTCGGCAGCGCAGGATGTGGAGGCGGGAGACGGCACAACATCCGTCGTTGTTATCTGCGGTAGCTTGCTCGGCGCTGCGGACCGCCTTCTGTCAAAAGGAATTCACCCCTCTGTGATCTCAGAGTCCTTCCAAAGAGCGGCCGCCGCAGCCGTGGAGGTCCTTCACGACATGTCACAACCCATCTCCCTCACCGACACCGCGTCCCTGCTCCAGGCAGCCAACACCTCCCTCTCCTCGAAGATTGTGTCGCAATACTCGAACATCCTTGGACCTATGGCTGTCAACTCTGTTGTCAAGACCATCGACCTCAAGACGGCCGACAACGTCGACCTGAAGAACATTAGAATAATCAAGAAGGTTGGCGGTACGATCGAGGACAGTGAGCTTGTGGATGGCCTGGTCTTGACGCAGCCCGTTCTCAAGGGCGCCGGAGGCCCCGCGAGGATCGAGAAGGCAAAGATCGGTCTCATTCAGTTCCAGCTTAGCCCGCCTAAGCCTGATGTAAGTTGCCCCTGAATGGCCCCCTTCTGGCGGTTGCTGACCAATCAAGATGGAAAACACCATTCAGGTGAATGACTACAGACAGATGGACAAGATCGTGAAGGAGGAGCGTCTTTACCTTCTCAACATGGTCAAGAAGATCAAGAAGGCCAAGTGCAACGTCCTCTTCATCCAGAAGTCCATTCTCCGTGACGCGGTCAACGACCTGTCGCTGCACTTCCTGGCTAAGCTGGGCATCCTTGCCGTTAAGGACATCGAGCGCGACGAGGTCGAGTTCATCTGCAAGTCCACTGGCTGCAAGCCCATCGCCGATATTGACTCTTTCACGGAGGACAAGCTCGGCTCTGCCGATCTCGTTGAGGAGGTCCAGTCCAACGGAGCTCGTATGGTGAAGGTGAGCGGCGCCAAGGCGACCGGTAAGACCGTCTCCGTCGTCGTCCGTGGCGCCAACTCCCTCATCCTCGACGAGGCCGAGCGCAGTTTGCACGACGCTCACTGCGTCGTCCGCTGCTTGGTTAAGAAGAAGGCTCTTATCGCCGGTGGCGGTGCCGCCGAGATTGAGATCGCCTCGCAGCTGTCTAAGCAGGCTCGCTCTCTGACGGGTACGGAGGCCATCTGCTGGAAGGCCTTTGCGGATGCCATGGAGGTCGTCCCCACCACTCTGGCCGAGAACGCCGGTCTCAACAGCATCAAGGTCGTGACCGAGCTTCGACACAGGCACGAGCTGGGTGAGAGGAATGCTGGTGTCAGTATCAAGTCTGGCGGCGTCAACACCAACATCTCCAAGGAGAACGTCCTGCAGCCGTTGTTGGTGAGCACTAGCGCCATCGAGCTGGCTGCCGAGACGGTCAAGATGATTCTCAGAATAGACGACATCGCCCTGACCCGATAAACGGGGACATGAGTCATGAAATGAAAACAAATAGTAAAAAGGGGATATCCAGGCTTGATGATCATGTACATTACGGCTGCCCTGGCTTGATCACGGTATAGACGTGGGCCTGGGATTGAGGCGTCAAGCTATTAGAGGCTGAGAGCAATTGATCACCAACAGATACCTTGATGACACCTCACTTTCGTTGCTCCTCCGAATACTTCGTCATGCTAATCAGCGTTGATTGATTGGTGTTGTGCGCAGTCATATTGCATTGTTACCATCTTGGGGCTGCCATAACTAGGCATTTCTCGAGCCAGACCGAAGGGATACTCGTTCTCGTGGCGCGCTCATACATCTATTTTAGCATCCTCTAGGGATGTACAGCCTTCGGCGTAGTGGAAGACTGCTGCCTAATAAATTTCTCGTGGCTGGAACTCATAAGCTGTTGAAATGGGAGGTCAAGGGAAAGCTAAAAGGATCGTTAGGCCACGGCCTGAATTCGGCAAGTTGGTCTTTTTTACCAAAATACTATTCAGCCCTCAGTCTGGTTGGCATTCTCATGGTCTTTTCGTGAACGAGTTCAGTGGCGTCTCCCCTAACATCAACTCAGGTTGCAAGGCAATTGAGCATAAATATCGCGAGAAGACGGCTAACATGTGTCACTAATCCGTAGATACAGAAAAGAAGACTGACATAAGAAACACGAGTTAGATACCAAAAACGAGTCAACCCAGACGCCAGGATCCTATCCAAAGGCCAATTTAGTTGAGAATTACGGTCTGCAAAGTTGGTTCAGTCAACTCCCAAGCCTCTTTCTGTACCTTTCCCAGCCCTATACGGGTGGCTATTTTGTCACCGGGATCCCACTTTACCATCATGACATTGTAGAGAGGGGATTCGTTAACGTCTACCCTCTTCTCGTTTCCTCAGTATTGGGATTCCGGGAGAAAGATGAAGCTGAACCGCATCTGGTACAGTAATTGCCATCGATTGGTTGGAACGACATGTCCCACGATGTCGCCCTTCTCATTTCGCATCTCGAGTTCGAAAATAAGGTGTTCCTTCGCAGGCTCTGGGCCTTTGCCGTCTTGGTGTGGCCAGCATATCTTTTCACTTCTGACCATGTTGGTAGGACGCACTTCGAACGTTGCAACCTGAGTCTCACAGATAAGGTAGTGGTTTATCAGGGGCAAGCCATTCGGGACGTCAGGAATCCCGACATTTCCGTTGCGCAACAACGAAGCTCTTTCCATGAAGTGGCTCTGGGTACCTGGGATTTGGAATGAGATACTAAGACCATGGCCGTTGACTGACCTCAATCGCCTAGGAGGGCGGGGAGGGGGGGAGGGCCGGGTAGACTCGACGACGGCAGCCGGTTGGGCCGCATTGGAACAGGCGGCTTTTCGTTGGACTTTTCATTCATCTTTTCTTTCGTTGTGTACCACATCACCAGCGGCCTGTGTTGTTCCTCAGGTTGGCCGTCTTTTTGCCAGAACCTTCTATAGGGATAGGTCATCGTAGGTAGAAATCCAGAATGGCTCTTCGAACCGCACTCCTGGATGAGTTTGGATATCGCCATTACCTTTTCCGGTATCCCATCCTGCCCAGGACCAGCTGGGAAATTGAGACTCCTGTTGACTTCCGTCGCCTGCTGCACGACGAGTGAGGCCAACTCCACCGGTAGCCGGTGGCTGCCAAAGAAGGGCCAGGTCGAGAAACGCTTCTGGTAGACCGCTAAGTGTTGGATCTCCAGCCGAGGCTGTCGCGTGTTTCTAACCTGAAGATATGCTCGAGATATCCAGAACGCTCAGAAGGCCCATCATACCATTCAATATGTCTCTGGGATTGGTAAGATCTCGGCTGGTGTACTGTTCTAGAACTTTGGTGTACTCCGTGAAAAGAGGTGATCTGTAAATGATAGGCAGTCGGCCCCGTCTTTCCTTGACAGTAATTTCCCGGCTGGTTGTTGGAGGGGACAATAAATCAGTCTATTGGTTCGTCCCTTTCCTTTGGAGTTAGAGGGAGAATTAATGGGCGAGGTCTGGCTAGGGGGCTGCCGTGTGCCTCGGCATCAGAACTGAGCCGAGGACTTGGAGGAGGCCGCGTTGGCGTTTCATCGTGAGCCGGACTTGCAGACTTCGATTTTCTTCCGGGTGTCCCGAGTGTCAAACGGTCCATTTTGAGTGACATTTTCTGATTAAGTGTGTTGACGTTGTGATACGGAAATTTTTCTGTCTACTTTGGGATGAAGCCATTTCAACTTTGGCAGACACCTCATCAGGAGTCGTCAAGTTTCAGGCTGACCTGGAGTGGCAGACTGGCTGCTTTATGGATGAGAATACCAACACATTCAATTGCAAGCATGATCTCATTTTCATCTTCGATTTTAAATCATTAGGAAATCAGGCTGCACGAAGAACATATCAGCTGTTGCCTGATTTCTCTTAAGATTATCAGCTTCAGCTTCGGGCCCACTGACGTATAATACCAGGTAGTTCTGGAAGAGGAACGTCTACATCTCCCTGGGCACTACTGCCGTGGAGTGTAAATCAGGCTACCCTGGAGCGCAGATAGAGGCGTCTGTTAGCGAGTATTAAAGCAAAGCCAGTCAAGACAAGGCCTCGCACCATCGGAAGACCTTTCCTAAATTGCAGAGGTATCCAAAGTGCCAAAAAACCTACTCACCTGCTAAGAATTGGTGCCGTGAATCCTAGGTTCAGGAGCACCGAAATATCATGTCGGAGGCCAGCCTAGACCAAAGAGTCCCATGGTAAGTAACACTGTCAAACCTAGCCAAACACGTAGACACCGGCCACTTGAAGTTGTCAAAGTTGTTATGGAAAGCTCATCGACGTTACATTTTTGAACAGAACATCAGTGACGAGACGTCGGGATACTGGGGCAAGGTGATGTAGAGTCTCTTGTGATGCATACCATGCTAGTGAACAAGGTGTAGCTTTCTTGTCAAGAAGTCCTCGGAAGACATGGGAACATCAGAGCGAGATGGTCTGGGTGGCGCTGCTGGCAGGTGACTCTACAAAGGACCTCGTCCGACTACTATCTTCAAATAGCTCTCTTCTCTAGTATCGTCCTTCTCTGACGTTTTCGCATAGATTCTGCCCCATGTCGCCGTCCATGGGTTTCTTTTGTGGTCAAAACAAAGTTGCGGAGAGTTGGAAGGTTTGTAACGGATGTTGCGCATAAACTTACATGAGCTAAACAGCGGCAACTCTCAGGGTATATTGAGACCACATCAACATTCTCAGTCAAGAAACACACGACTCATCCATGTAAATAAATTCGGACTGGACCACAGAAACAAGCAATCTGATCTGAACGGCCTCAGAAGATAGCCCGCCAACCACTTTGCCCATATAAACGGGCAAAAAAGCCAAAAAGATAATTTGCTGGTCAATCGCGGACGGGAATTGAGCCCGACGTGGGGGTCGAACCCACAACCTTGAGATTAAGAGTCTCACGCTCTACCGATTGAGCTAGCCGGGCGACTGAACCCAGCTTGTTTGATGACGATGACAGAGCATGGAGACAACCATAGCGGATCGTGTGGTGCGAGGGCAGGGCACTGGAGAGAACTGGGGCCGCCCCTTCTCCATCCACAGTTACCCTGACGACCACTAACATCATGACTAGTTGGCAGCGTGGGTACGTCAAGCATCAGTTATTGGAGACAACTGAGTTGCAAGGTGCGGAGTTCAAAGTTTGAAAAAGTTGTACAAGGTTTGTAATTACTGCTATGAGCTACCCTATATCCAAATAGCCAATCTCTTTGACCTGCGGACAAATAAAAGGTCGTAAGTCTTTCCTGCCTTGCCTTTCCCAACGCCAGAATGGTATATGATTCGATTTGTCGATATAGGAAAAGGGGAAGTTATAAAATCCAGCTCAGCTGATACAAAAGAAATAAAAAAGCTCTCTTTTTGGGTAGGACCACATCGCACGCATCAGACTCGTCCCTCTCATCTCATACATAATCATACTTCAGTCTGGGCTTTTTTGCTTTTCTTTTCTTTCTCATCTCCCCTGGCCAAATGAGAACTGCTGGGGCGGCGGGCTCTTCACGGGAGCATCGGCGTAGGCGCCAGGGATCGGCACCGCCTCGTAGACGGGCTCGTCAGCGGCCATCGGCGCGTGCTGAGCCTGCTCCTGCTGCTGGTGCTGGGGAGGGAAGTTGGGCACGGGGCCAGTCGCTGAGGTGGGCGTGAATCCGCTTGAGCCGGCCTTGGGCGTCGCCGAGGGGGCCTTGGTGGGAGGAGCCTGGAGCTTGAAGGCGGGCTTGGGCTTGGCGAAGCTGGACTCGGGCTCGACGAAGCGGGTTCCCGGGGTGAAGGGCGAGGCCTCCTCGATGCGAGACAGGTTGTCGAACGTCTTATCGGGGTTGCGCGGGGAGAGGGCGTACTGCGAGTAGAGACCAGGTGACTTGAGGCCGGGGGTGTTGGGGGCCGACTGCGAGCGGAGCTGGGCAAGGTAGAGGTCGGAGCGGGCGCGGTCACGCATGTCCATCGACTTGTGCAGGCGGCGCTTGGTGTAGTAGCGGTAGAAGACGATGCTGTAGAGCAGGACGCAGATGACATCGATGACGATCTCGATGACCATGCAGATGAGGGCCCAGTTCTGGAGCCGGCAGAGGAGGGCGTAGTCGACCTTCTCGCCGAAGAGTTCAGCACGCTTGTTCTCCTTGCAGCTCCATCCCCACATGTCCTTGCCGCCGCCGTTGTTTCGGCTCGACTGGAAGATACCGGCGGCGACAGCCCAGAGGACCATGGAGACGATGAACCACCCGATGGCGAAGAGCGTGTAGTAAGTTGCTACTTTCTCGGCACGGCGGTGTCCACCACGGCAGTAGGCAAGCATAACACCGATGCAGACAAGGAGGGAGATGGAAGCCACTGCATTTCGTGTCAATACGAGCAGCTTAGTCTCGAGGTCGGTGGCACTCACTAGTAATAACAAGAACTTGGGGCCAGATGGCGGTGCCTTCAGCCCATGGCGGCAAGCCGCTCTGGGCAGGAAGACGCCTCGTAGCGTTGAAGATCTGGAAGGTCGCGGCGAGCATGGAAATGATGATCAAACTGCAGCTGAAGTTGACTCCACGAAGAGCAAACTTTGCCATGCGGACGCGGGTCTTGATTTTCTATAGAATTTGTTAGTGGTTGCCGTCCATTTATAAGTAGTACATCACATACCAGATCGCGGGCCTGCTCCTTGTCGGTTGCCGCCTCACGCTTCTCCAGGATATCCTCCTCACGGAAAGTTGGGCTGAGAGGGTTTTCGATCTTCCGTGCTGGTGTTCCGGGCACCTTCATGGCACTCTTGAGTGGTGACCTAGGGGTCATGGGGACGGCGACAGACTCGCGGTTCCCATTGTTGTTGATGTAGCCGAATCCGATGTCACCGGGCTGAGACTGAGGCACTTCTGACCTGACAGGGTCGGCGAACGGCGATCGAGCTCCTTCGACGGGAGAGTGTACTGAGGTAGCTTCCGCAAAGCGAGGAGTACGAGGGGGCTTCAGTGATGAGTCGGAGGAGGAAGAGTCTGTGGATGCTGATCGGGCGGGTGTGAGGTTCAGGGCGGTAGGCCGCCTCTTGTCTTCTGGTAGTGATGTTAGCACACAGTGCCAGGGAGCTGGCAGCCGATGCAGCGACATACCTTGGGCAGCCATGGCTGTGTGTGTATGAATCTGGGTCCCCAGAGACCACAGCAAGGAGAGGCGTGTCTAGTATATAGGAAAGGCAAGCTCAGACTTGGGTCGCCGGCAGGAAGGACTAACTCAGGACATGCGACAGGTGGCGAAGATCGAAGCAGCAATGAAGCACAATGTGAATCAAATTTAGAGAGACCAGCTGTCAGAAGGAGTAGAAGAGGTCCAGCAGGTCGGTCACTCGGGGGAGTTGGTGGTTTTGAATTGGCGCCGCCGCAAGTCAGGCCGGAGGCAAGACCCTTTCACTGCATGGGGCAGATCAGCATGGTGTAAGTGGGACGAAGCGGAATGGGAATTCCTACAGGTAGCGTGGGAGGGTAGGGATGGCGCGAGTTGAGCAGAGCTCTGATAGGTGAGCTGCCGGGTTCCAGGCCGGCGATTCGGTTGTGATGTAAATAGACGCCCGCGAGAGTGGACGGGGTGGCGCCGAGCTTTGGTTGGTTCGATGCTTGAGAGCTGTCCTGGGAAATCGCCTGTTCCTGGCTGGCGGGTACTAAATCCAGCAGAGTCGTTTGATTGACAGCGTTTACCGCTTTGACAAGGCGGCTTCCAGAGCGACAAGGAGACAACTGAAGATGTAGAACAAGAGAGAATTGCTTTGAGCTCGAGAAGGAGGAGAGAGCGGGATGATGAGCCAAAATCAGCGCGGAAGACTTCTTTACCGGGCCAAGAATTGCGCAGTTTTTCCCAACCGTAAGACGAATATAGAATACTCAAAGCAACTCCAAGTGTCCGGCGAGAGGGGAAAGAAGGCGAGCAAGAGGAGGAGCATGCACACTTGTCCATCTCCCAGCGTAGCCGACATGACCAAGGTACAGCAACTTGGGTACTGGCCGTCCTCGACAAAGCTTACTGGAGCTTGGCGGCATTTGTCGTTGCATCCGCATGGTTCGACGATGCACGTAAGAACAGTGATTGGACATGGCTCTTCAAATTGAGAGGAGGCCAGCCAGTAGCAAGGGAGGACAATGCTGTGGTTGGGCGGATGATGGAAGAGGAGGTTTGCGGAACCCTTGCTCCTGATTAACCACCGGCGCCAACTCTTCCAAATCGACAAATCGACCCTTGCTGCCGCCCGCCTTCCCTGTCGGCCAGCTGCAGACGTGATAGGTTCGTGAGCTGCAGGCGCGCCGAATGCTACATGCCTGCACTTTGGCGCAAGAACATGCGACCAATCAGCAGCCAGAGGTGCGTGATGGACGTCCAGCCACATGCAGGCCGGGCGGTAAGAAGTTGGGGGAGCAATGGGTAAATGGGCGGCGACAATGGTGACAACGCCTGGCATGGCGCGCGGCCTTTTTTGTCCCTTTCGACTTCTCACTCGAGTCACCCGAGTCGTTCTCTGCGCCTGAGGCCCTGATCTAAGAGCTTTGGGGTCTTGCGTGACCGATTCGGGCGGGTGCCGGTCCTCGCTGTGGGTCTTGGAGCCATCAATCACCGTCTGTTTGGCCTTGGCTGAGTTGGCTTCGGTGAAGCTCTACTGTGAAGGGTGCACGCGGGCTGTAAGATGCACAATGTGTGATATACGGCGTACGTGTAGCCGTGGTTTTCGCCCCTCTCCCACCTTCGTCGGCGGCCCCAAAATCTCACGTTGGCCACGGGGAGTTTTGGGTAACTGAGAATCGCAGAGGCAAACCGAGGGATCCGGATGCCTCTACGAATACCCGACCAAGGCCGTTGGGGGCGTTGTTTCGTACTTCCATTGTGTACGGTGAGGAGAAGGCAGCGCCTTGTTGTGCAGCTTGATTACCGACGATCTGTGAGATGCGGCGACAAGGAGCAGTAATATCGGGGCATCTCTCCATTCGGAGAAACGACCACAGCTCCCTCCGGGCTGTCAGCCGGTCAGCGATCGACCTTGTGCCGAAGATGGTGGGAGCACTTAAGGTAAAGGCCTGGCCCGTGTCCCGCCGTTTTCCCTTTCACTCGTCCGAACCAAGTTTGTGTCCGTGCTTGCATTTTAACCCTCCTTCACCCCCAAGTTTAACCCGTAGGACGCCTACCTATTTTTAGGCCAACAGGCCAATCAGAGGAGCTTCGTCCTAGTGGGGGGTTGCTTTCCTATTTTTACCCCAATTCGACTTATCCCGTCACACTGCTCCCGCCGCTCCCTCCCTCCTACTTGGGAAACTTCCACAACGGTTGACGGGATGGATGACGGTGCCACATGCCTACACGGCGTAACATTCTTTTGTTAGAGATATGAGAAGAATCCTTCGCCGGCTCCCGCTGCTCGGGTTGCCCTAATAATGCCGCTTTACATAACTACGGGAAAAGATGGAATCGGATGCTGTGACGCCTTAACGATGCGTCAGCCTCAAATCGACGTCCCGTCCCACGAACCTGGGATACACGAAGCTCTAGGAGATGTCGTGGTGTTGTAGATCACCCCAGAGGCTGAGTTGTGTTCGCAGCCTTCAACACCATCCATAGATATTGACAGGTAGTAATCAACAGCAGCAAGTCCTGTAAATGGTTTTTCTTCCTTTTTTGCCCCCCGTTTCCTCTAGAAAACCTCGTCTTCTCTCTCTGTGGCGTCCTCTCAACCGTCTCCACTCTGTCGTTGCCGCCATCTCTCCTAATGAGGTTCTCACGTTCCAATTATTGCGGGAGACATGGCGCGTACAACCGAATTCCAGAAAGCTTCTAGCTGGAGTCTTCTTATTAAATCGTGGCAGTCCCGAAATCTTGGATTATTGTCAGCCAAAGACCGACGGGCTCATTCAAAGCCTTGAAGAAATTCTGTTCTCGGCGTGGCGATGAAAGTCGAAAGGCTGCAAGGCTGAGGTTTTCTTCGGTTTATCATATCCAAGGGTGACCTGTCAGCCCATAGCAGCCCAACATGAGGAGCAATTAGAGTTGTGAGAAGAGTCCGACTCATCAGGAGCTCATTCACCACTGTAGGGGTTTCGCCAGTGGCCCGATAAAAGCCCGGCGGGGCACTTATCGCCTTATCAGTCCCAAAAGGGCTTAGCGTCGACTCACACCTGCGGTTGCAGCACAGAAGAAATTCGACTCACAGCATTTCGGCGAGGCAAAATTGACTGCTCAACCTCGACGTCACGAAACCCAAGAACTGAGGCTCCATCCTCCTGCCCGACACCGTCGAAACTGCTTAGGCAAACCATCCACCAAGAGGCGATACAATTTTGAAGAATTTGACGCCCTACGCCGGCCGCAAGTCCCGCTCGACAAATTACCCCGCCACCACACACCGTCGCGACCATGTCTGCCAACGGCGATCCCAAGTACGACGACATCGAGTCGGAGTCTGACTCTGGCGAGTCTGTGGAGGAGCAGACCGAGGTCATTGAGGAGAAGCCCATGAAGCCGGCGCTGAAGAAGTCGTCGAACCCCGTCACCGCCGACAACACAGTTCAGCGCCCTCCTCTGCCCCCGCAAACCGATCCTAAAGACCTCGACGTCAAGACCCTCACCCCTCTCACCCCCGAGATTATCGCCCGCCAAGCAACAATCAACATCGGCACCATCGGTCACGTCGCTCACGGAAAGTCCACCGTCGTCAAGGCCATCTCCGGAGTCCAGACTGTCCGTTTCAAGAACGAGCTGATCCGTAACATTACCATCAAGCTTGGTTACGCCAACGCCAAGATCTACAAGTGCGATAACCCTGAATGCCCTCGCCCGGGATGCTTCAGGAGTTACAAGAGTGAGAAGGAGGTCGACCCTCCCTGCGAGCGCGAGGGATGCAGCGGCACCTACAGATTATTGCGCCACGTCTCGTGAGTATCAGAGAGCTTACCCCGGAATCGTGAATGCAAGGTGGCTAATATGCTCCACTTAGTTTCGTCGACTGCCCCGGTCACGATATTCTCATGAGCACCATGTTGTCAGGTGCCGCCGTCATGGACGCCGCCCTGCTGCTTATTGCCGGCAACGAAACTTGCCCCCAGCCCCAGACCTCTGAGCACTTGGCTGCCATTGAGATTATGAAGCTGGACAAGATCATCATCCTGCAAAACAAGGTCGACCTTATGCGCGAGGAGGCTGCCCAGCAACACTACCAGTCCATTCTGAAGTTCATCAGAGGTACCGTTGCCGGAAAGTCCCCCGTCATTCCTATCTCTGCCCAGCTGAAGTTCAACATCGACGCCGTCAACGAGGCTATCGTCAACACCATCCCCGTCCCTCCCCGTGACTTCACCCAGGACCCTCACATGATTGTCATTCGATCCTTCGACGTCAACAAGCCTGGTGCTGAGATCGACGACCTGAAGGGCGGTGTTGCTGGTGGTTCGATTCTGCACGGTGTCCTAAAGTTGGGCGACGAGATCGAGATCCGTCCCGGTATCGTCACGAGAGACGACAAGGGTGCCCTGAAGTGCACGCCCATTTTCAGCAGAATCGTCTCCCTCAACTCCGAGTTCAACGACCTCAAGTACGCCGTCCCCGGTGGTCTTATCGGTGTCGGTACCCGCATCGACCCTACCCTCTGCAGAGCCGATCGTCTCGTCGGTTTCGTCCTGGGTCTCAAGGGCCGCCTGCCCGAGATCTACAGCGAGATCGAGGTCAACTTCTACCTCCTGCGCCGTCTCCTCGGTGTCAGAACCGCCGACGGCAAGCAGGCCAAGGTCGCCAAGCTCACCAAGAACGAGGTCATCATGGTCAACATTGGTTCTACGTCTACTGGTGCCAAGGTTGCCGCCATCAAGAACGATGCCGCCAAGCTGGTCCTTACCAGCCCTGCTTGCACGAACATTGGCGAGAAGGTTGCCTTGTCCCGTCGTATTGAGAAGCATTGGCGTCTGATTGGTTGGGCCACCATTGCTGCGTAAGTTCACCTTTTGCTCCTCACAAGCCCGTTGATATCTAACTGTTCATAGTGGTGTCACCCTCGAGCCCAGCACGGCCTAAACCCTGGTCCAGCAATGAATCCAAACAATCAAATCTCAAAAGCCCATTCTTCAGCATCACAGGAGTCTAAAAGAATCAGTCTGGTAGAGCCGGTGGGGAGCCAGGGGGGCGATTGGCATTTTTTGAGTACCAGGCGGGTAATGTATGCACATGACAGGACAACACCGCATAGATTTGATGTGGCCAAGAGATTGCGAAATTCGCGCAATTCAGAGGCCCAATTTGGCGGAGTGTCACGGATCCACAGGAAAAGAAAACGCAAGGGAATGCTAGACGGTGTATGCTGGTAGATAGGCCCGGAAGATGAATGAGACCACAAATGCTTCTATTATTTCCTGACCTTGCGTGCATGCTTGACCAGGTTTTCTATCACGCCCTCGAAGGCCTCCCTGTCGCCTATCTTTTCGTCTGTCTTCTTGGTCCAGTACTCCAACACCTCCATGGCCGTGCCTTCCATGGCCTGCAGCTTGGCGACGTGCGCCTTGAGTTCGCTGTCCGTCATGCCGTTGAGCGCCTCCTCTGTCGTTGTGCAGAGCTGCTTGGCGGACACGAGGTCGAGATCCGGGACCGGAGGCAGACCTTTCCGTTTCTTGGACGCCGTCGGCTTCCCCTGGGAGTCGACTGAAGTCGATGACGCGTTAGCCTCGGACTGCCGTACCCGCGACACGGAGCGGGAGTCTGAGGACGTTCGCGGTGAGCCGGACGAGTTGACCTGTAGTGACGGCAGCACAAGCTTCTTCTGCTTGGATGCGGGGAGGATCTCGTCCAGGTCGACCGGGACACCGAGTGAGACGAGGAATAGGCGCCGAATGCGGGAACGGATCCAGTCTGGCGGCGCTAGCGGCGGAGGGGCTACTAATTGTGACCACAAAGACGCGCTCCGTGGTGTAAGGAAGATAGGGTTTTTTTTCGTTATTGGTGGAGGGGACGATACATCGAGGTCCTCCGGGGGGAATAGCGTGTTGAGGTACGGGTCAACAGCCTGTAGGACGTCGTCGCTGTCTAGGCCGTCGAAGTCAGGTATAGACTTTGTTCACGAATTAGCTTCATCGTGCACCGCAAGGTAGTATTTCTTCAAGACTCTTACGAATGGTAATGCTGGAACTTGTGGTAAGCTCGGCGCAGGAGCAGGGGCGGGCGCTTCAAATTCTGGTTCTTGAAACCCATCCTCAAAGTCGTCAAAATCACCGTCCGCCTCACCACCCTCTTCGAAGTCGTCAAAATCGTCACCAAAGTCATCATCATCCCCGTCTTCACCGCTGGGTGGCGGCGCGAGGCCGTCACTCGAGGGCGCAGACGACAGAGCATTCTTGGAGGGTTTCCGCCTCATGCGAGGGGAGCTTAGAGGAGCGGATAGTGCAGGTGATACGGGAATATCTACGAAGGACGCCAGGTCAACGACGAATGCTCTTTGAATTTTAGGGATCTCTACATCGTACCGGAACTGCCGTCTTCCTCGGTCTTGCCTTCCGGCTTAAGGACGAGGTCGGCGGGTGCATCTGCCTTACGCTTCTCCTCGTACTCCTCTGAATGCGGCCCTGAGGAGCCCTCGACCTCCTCGACGACAGTCTTGGGGATGGGCTGCCCGCCCGGTGACGGCGGTGGGACGGCGCTCTCAGAGGATGAATCTTCGCTCTTCTTCTCTTGGATAGCAATCTCGTCCGGTTCGGCGTCACCCTCCCTCATGCGGTAAGCCTCCGTGCCAGGCACCTCACCGTATGACGGTTCGTCGTCGACTTTCTCTACGCGAGTCTTGGGGACGGGAGACGTTCCCGGGCTGAGAGGAGCAGATTGCGCATCGGAGAAGTGATCTTCTGAGTCGGAGGATTCAGCTACCAGATTGTTAGACAACGACTGGGACGATCATCTAGGGAGGGCGATGACAAGGGGGCTTACCTAGGTCGTGGGCGCCAGGGTCGTTAGTGCCAGACCGCTTCGGCGGCGTGAGGGCATCATCGTCCTTCATGGTTTTGATGCGAGGCCAATTGCGAACTGTAAGGGGGTTTTGTGGGAGACACGAGCAGGCGAAGCAGTTGGGAGTTATCGACGATGGTAGAATAGGAGTGGGTGTGGAGGGGGGAACCTGTCGATTAGCGATACGTAATGTGTGGGCCGCAAAAGAAGTGCGATATCCCCAGATTCAGTTTTTGGGCCGCGACAACTTCTTCAAACCAAAGTTGAGCAAGGCTGACGGCACCTAAGAAGACCAAATGAAGCGACTTCTTGGGCAGGGAGGCATGAAGCAGGCTCGAAGAAGGCATCAGGACGAAGGTGCAGCTGTATGACCTGCCAAGCATCACGTGGGGCGAGCCCCGGCTAATTCCGCGCTAGTACCTATCTGTAACTCTGTTGGTCACCAGCAGTCCCTGGTCCAGGCAGGTCCAGCGCGCCAGTCGCGTGGAGACCTGGAAGGCTGGAGCATCGAAAAAAAGCTGCTAGCCATTGTCAACAGCTACCCTTCCCCCGACAACCAAACATCCGTCGCAATCCTTCCGCGCAGCTCGACACCAAACAAGCGACTGCTCTCTGACGACAAGCAGACTTTTCAAGGGGTCGATTCGCACCTCAATGCGACGATACTGAACTTCTGTAGCTCACAGTTATCGACTACGCCCCTTGCGATTCGCAACCTCAGAGAAACCGTCAGGTATCAACTAGACAACCACCCGATCGACCCGCGAAGCTCCGATACAATGTCTTTCAGCTTTGGAGGCGCGAGCTCCACGCCGACTTCGAACAGCGGTTCGAACCCGACGACCTCGGCGCCGGCATCTGGCGGTCTTTTCGGTGGCGCTGCAGCCGGAGGCAGCGCTCCCAGCTTTTCTTTCGGCTCCCTGGGCGGTAACGCATCTGGAGGAGCTGCCGCTGGCTCAAGCAGCAGCACTTCTGCCGCCGGTGGACTCTTCGGAGGTACTGGCGCGAAGCCAACGGGTGGACTCTTTGGTAGCACCACACCAGCCGCCGCCTCTACGGGAACACCAGCCTCGGCCGGAGGTCTCTTTGGAAAGCCTGCAGCGGGCGCATCGTCTACTCCGGCCCCGGCTGGCGGTCTCTTTGGAAACACGAGCTCGAGCACACCCAGCACATCTGCGCCCGCCTCGGGTGGCCTGTTTGGCGGCGCTGCCAACACAAGCAGCAACGCTGCATCGTCAGGAGGTCTCTTTGGAGGGAACACCGCGTCGAAACCGACAACGAACCTCTTTGGTGGTGGTTCAAACACTGCCAGCCCTGCACCCTCTGGCGGGCTGTTCGGTCAGAATACCGCTGCCGCGTCAACAACTCCCGCGCCCGCCTCTGGAGGGCTGTTCGGTGGCGCAAACAAGAATGCTTCCAGCACACCAGCTACTACGGCCGCCCCGGTTGGTACTGCCACTCCCGCAAAGCCTCTTTTCTCGCTGGGAGGATCGACTACACCAGCAGGAGCTCCCCCGGCCGGTGCCAACAAACCTGCCGCTGGCGGTCTCTTCGGGACCACGGGATCTGGCTCCGCTGCGCCGTCTCCGTTCGGTGCCGCAATTGGCATTACGCAACCCAAAGCTGCGTCGACTGTCCAGCCGGCTAGCACAGTAGGCCTTTTCGGTGGTCAAGCACAGCAGCAGCCTGCTGCTGCTGCTAGCGGCGGTCTTTTCGGCGGGCAGAAGTCGGCCGCAACGACCGCTCCCAACTCAGGCGGGCTCTTTGGCCAAGCTCCTGCCACTACCACCTCTACCCAGCCAGCTTCGACGACCACAGCCGCAGCGGCTCCCGCCGCCACTACGGCGTCTTCACTCTTTGGCGGCGCTAAACCTGCTACACCTACCACCGCTGCACCCGCTGCCACCAGCGGTTTGTTCGGCAACACCGCTTCCACACCGGCAGCCTCGACGGCACAGTCCGCCGCTACCACCGGAGGCCTTTTCGGCAAGCCCGCTGCTATCACCTCTGCGACAACCTCCACCCCGGCCACCGCACCTTCCCTGTTCGGCAGCCAAACCCCGGCACCCGCGAGCAAGCCTGCCAGTGGCCTCTTTGGGGGTACTCCGACAGCCGGCACCTCTCAGCCAGCAGCTACTACTGCGGCCACTTCTACCCTAGCGGCGACTACAACAGCCGCGGCCTCTACTGCCACCCCTGCAGCTGCCGGAGGCCTGTTTGGTGCTAAGCCATCCACCCCGGCAGTCGGGACGTCAACCCAGAATACCACTACGCCCGCCGCCACTACTGCGACGACTGGCACCTCAAACACCCTTGGTGCCTCAACTACTGGCCCGACCTCTCAGTTGCCTCGCTTGAAGAACAAGTCTATGGACGACATCATCACGCGGTGGGCCTCAGACTTGTCCAAGTACCAGAAGGACTTCAAGCATTATGCCAACCAGGTTGCCGACTGGGATTTGGGCCTTGTTAACAATGGCGAGAAGATCCAGAAGCTCTACCTCAACACATTCGAGGCCGAGAAGGCAAGCCACGAGATTGAACGCCAGCTTCAGGCCGTTGAGAGCCAGCAGGACGAGCTCGAGGAGTGGCTGAACCGCTACGAGTCTGAAGTTAAGGATATGTTCTCTCGCCAAATGGGCCAGGGTGAGACGTTGGCTGGACCTGACCAGGAGCGTGAGCGCACTTATAAGTTGGCTGAGAAGTTGACTCAAAACCTCGATGAAAAGAGCAGAGACCTATCCAAGATGGTCAAGGAGATCAATGACATATCCGGCACTCTGAGCAAAGGCACCAAGCCCGAGGACCCCGTAAGTTGCTTCGTCTCTCAAATGCACATACCCCTGCTAATATGTTCGAAGTTGAGCCAGATTGTCCGTGTTCTCAATGGCCACCTTTCGCAGCTGCAGTGGATTGACTCCAACGCGGCGTCTCTCCAGGCCAAGGTGTCTGCCGCGCAGAAGGCGAACAATAACCTAGGGAGTCAATATGGAGCCCCGGAGACAGATGTGGCGGAGAGCTTTTACCGATCTTACATGGGTCGGCGTTGAGGGATTACGATAGAGCATTCTTATTTTTTACGGTAGCACACGAGAGATTGGGAATTGAGATAAAGACTCCGGTAATGGAGGATCGTTAATGGCTCAAGCTACAGACTGAAGTCGCTCGCATTGAGTGGGACGTTCAGCACGCGGGTTGCCTTCCCAAATGTACATGTACACTAGCCTAGAATGTGGTGAATACCAGGGTGTTGGTTGACAAGACAGCTTTCGATTTCGATGATTTTTTTTAGACATGCGTGTGCGGCGGCAGCAACATTGCGCCGGCTCCTGCGGATATCAATCTTCCTCTCGCCAGTTGTCCCCAATTCTGCCCCCCGTTCGTTTTATCGCCTGGGCTTTGACAGAACGCGAATGACGTTGCTTAGTTGTGCTCTCCACCCTGCTCCTTGGTGATCTCGTCGCTGAAGCAAGCAAAAATTGTTAGTTTCCCCGTACCAAATCAAACGCAAAGTGCAACATCATTTCTCGGGGACGAACATGTGGTCGGAAAGCTGCTGAAGGTGAGCCTGCTGCTCGGCGAGCTTCTTCTTGAGCTCGAGGAGCTTCTCCTTCTCACGCTGGCGGATGGCGAGGTCCTCAGCAGCCTTCTCTCGGCGCTGAAAGGCGTCTCTGCGGGGTAGAAAACATTCAATTGTCAGCTTCAGCTACTCTTTGAGTCCGCGGAAAACGATCAATTGCAAATGCAAATGACCGCTTGAGACAATCCAGGTGATTCGGAGAGGGAACGAAGGGGAACAGGACTCACCCTTGACCTCCGAGCTTGGGGGGAGCTCCAGTGTCGCCCTCGGCCATGACTCGGGTGGTGGTGGTGAAAGTAGCTCTGGAAGGAAAGGCCAAAGGACGGGCAGCAGCCTTTGAGACGGCGACGCGGAGCATTTTTGCGGTGTTTGGAGGTGCGGTTTGGGGGTCGGGTGCGGTGCAATGGCAGTTGTTTTGTAGGCTGGAGGTTGTGTTTGGGTGCAAGTTGACCGATGACGATTGTCCCAGTTTTGTGATAGGTCGAACTGTGGGGAGGTGGTGGTGGGCGGTGCTGACCAGCAATGGGAACAACCGGGGGGAAGGGAGATCTCGGTGCTGATTAAATGCGCACCGGAGGGGACTGTCAAAGGGGCCTACCTACAGCTACGGGCCTACGGGCTGCCTGCCATGATCTGATCCTTTGGGGCCTTGGACGAACTGGGCTGGAAGGGCTCTGGGAAGCCTCGGTCACGGTCCTTACCCGAGTACGCGATGTGATACGTCATATCCTGCCAACGGCGAGGTACTCTGCTAACATGGACTGCCGGCATTTCTCGGCTTGGTTTGCTTGGTGGGCAAAAGAATGGGAACAAGTTAGCAGTAATGTCCTCAGGCAACCGGCCAGTCACCTGCTTGCAGGCAGCTGACGCCCTTGTCGCCTCCAACTTGCTGGATTCTTCGAGGGGTGCTTGGCTGCGGTGGCATATGGGGACAAGCAACTGCAGATGCTGGGGCGCACCCGCAGATTCCCGCGATGGTCGACACCTTGTCCTTGAAAGGCATCAGGATATCATGACCGCACCACGTTGGGGATTGGCGGCCTTATTCCACTTGATTTGATTTTCTGTAGGAGTCATCGGCCGCGTGATTCGCAGAATATTGCAGAGGGGCAGAGCACGAATAAGAAACGGATAGAAACACGTAGTCTCGTATCGCGGTCGCAACATAGCATAGTGCCGTATACTACTAGATGGGCTACGTCCGAAAGCAGCAGCCTTACGGTCTTGTTATCTCCGGCAAGGCTGAATCTTGGTCACGACTGGGATGTTCCCCGGGCCCTCGGGGTTGGGAGAGAGATTCGGGCGATCTGTCTCTTCGAGTCTGTCGGCCGATGGGGGTTGCGAGTGGTGCGACGTTCTATTCTTTGTCTCGCACGAGGAGGGTACCTTAAAGTGGAGAGCGGATGGATGCCTTGTCCGCGCGTGTGTAAGTGCTGCCTTGATGTAGGCAAGGCTGAGAGACTTGCGATGCCTTCGCAAGACGAGCCGACGAGGCACAGATAGTTTGGTCCATCCTGGCCTAGAAAGGCAGAGAGGTGGTAGGACCTACCGAGGAAGCGCCTAATTATGCTTCAAACGGCACAGGCACTGCCACTACCAACTAGAGGCAGGGCTACGGGACTACACGAGTGCCTGAACTCAAAGGGAAGGATGGGCACGGTGGAAGGCGATTCGACTGCATGAAAAGACGAGATGAAGCGGGATGAGAGGACGGGAGGGGTTCAGCTTCGGGTTGGCACTTGGGGTCCTCGTGGCAGAAGCTGCAGAACAGAAGCCTGGGCCTTGCGGATAACGGATAACCTTGGTCAGGAAACTGGAACTGAAGCGACATGGAACGCCCTTCAGAGCACGCTGTACCTGACCCTATTACACGCAGATACAGTGACGTGATACCGACACGGCGGAAGCAGCAGCGGCGGTGGCAGCCCGCAGGCAGATGAGGTAAGAAGCTCCCGTCAAGTCGACATTGAAGTCACCCTGCCGCCGGTGCCTTGGATTGGTGCCAGGTGTTGCTTGTCCCGGCGGGCAGCGACGTCAGGTACCTGAGTCCATGAGGTGCCAATTTACCGTACACTACAAGACACTGGGGAAGGGGCGCAGGGGACCTTGGTACGGCGGAAACTGACGCATGAGGAGCAGCCAACCTTGAAGGTACCGACATGTATCCCCCCACTGCCTGTCGCAGAGTCAGGTCGAATAGGGGCAGCGCAGGCACTGGAGGATTGCACGTTTGGAGACCTCTTTGGGGGACCTTGAGGGCAGTTTGGGGCCAGCACAGCGCGTGACAGGCAGACCTCTGCTGCGTAATTGCGGTGCCTATGGCCCCTACCTGCTGTATCTCTCAGCCGCAGCGCACAGCCGCGATACCTGGCGCTACTGCCCCCGGGGCGGTTCACGTGAGCCCGGCAGGCCATTCCAGGGCTAGCATTAGCACGAACAAAAACACAAGGGCACTTGCTACAGTGGGTGCGCAAAGGGGATTGGCCAGTGCCGTCCCCAATGTGCTTGCTCGTCCAAGTCAACCAGTCAAGTCGGGTCCCGTTCCCAGTCCCGGACCCAGGCCCACGCCCACACCCACTGTCCAGTCCCAGGCCGTGGCTCGCCAGCCCAGTCGCCTTGTCTTGCCCGGGCCATGTATTGTGCAGTCCAGAGCCCCTTCCTCAATTTCCATCCATCACCTTTTCGTCTCATCAACTTTCCCAACTTCAAAACTCTCGCACTACCTTCGCAAACGTCCACACAACCCACTCCTATTACTCCTTCGTCACGCTCTCTTCCCTTGCTCCGAACCTAAGAGTCTCGACACGGGAATCGTCCATTGTCTGCTATCCATCGTTCCCCAAGAACATCCCCGCCGTCCTCAAAACATCGCACCAAGGTACGTGGTCCCCTCCCCCATCCCCCGTGCCCCCTCTGTCGTCATCGCATCCCTCGCCGCAATCTCCTTCCACCGATGCCCAACAACCGCCCTCGGCCAGTCTCGGGCGACCGCTCCTCGACGATGCCATCCATGCTTCGCCCTGCTCCCGATTGAACGCCCCAGCAACCCTGCACGCCCTATCTTGACTGGTCAGGCGCGAAACCCCACCAGGAGCGGGGAGCCTCATCCAAGTGATGAAGTCAGCGAGGCGCATACGCCGCGACTCGCCGTATCCTCCCTCAAACCTCTCGCCCACTCTGGCAACGTCAATTTCCGCCCCGCGGCTCCTCTCCCCTCAAATTCACATTGGTCCATCTTGTGGAGCGCAATTTCGCCGTTGTCGCCGCGTACACGTGCTAACCAACCTCGACCGCTCCAGATCACAACCGGCACCATGGGTCACGAAGATGCTGTGTACTTGGCCAAGCTTGCTGAGCAGGCTGAGCGCTACGAGGGTACGTGGTTATCGTTGCCCCGGTCCGATGGAATATGCTGATGAATGGCCCTTCAGAGATGGTTGAGAACATGAAGATCGTGGCCTCTGAGGACCGTGACCTGACCGTCGAGGAGCGGAACCTTCTATCAGTTGCCTACAAGAACGTCATCGGCGCCCGTCGTGCCTCCTGGAGAATCGTCACCTCCATTGAGCAGAAGGAGGAGTCTAAGGGCAACTCTTCCCAGGTTGGCCTTATCAAGGAGTACCGCCAGAAGATTGAGGCCGAGCTCGCCAAGATCTGCGATGACATCCTCGACGTCCTCGACAAGCACCTCATTCCCTCCGCCAAGTCTGGCGAGTCTAAGGTCTTCTACCACAAGATGTAAGAATCAACGTCGTGGCCGGCCAGCGGGCAGCATCGCTGATGACATGAACAGGAAGGGTGACTACCACCGTTACTTGGCCGAGTTCGCCGTGGGTGACCGCCGCAAGGACTCCGCCGACAAGTCCCTCGAGGCTTACAAGGCTGCCACCGAGGTTGCCCAGACCGAGCTTCCCCCTACCCACCCCATCCGCCTCGGTCTCGCCCTCAACTTCTCCGTCTTCTACTACGAGATTCTCAACGCCCCCGACCAGGCTTGCCACCTTGCCAAGCAGGCTTTCGACGATGCGATTGCTGGTTAGTACAGCCATGAGACTTAGTATTTGCATTTGACTAATGCCCTCCACAGAGCTCGACACCCTTAGCGAGGAATCGTACAAGGACTCTACTCTTATCATGCAGCTTCTCCGTGACAACCTGGTAAGACGTCATGCCAAGTCTCTCGCGATACGTAAACTAACTCCACGTTAGACCCTCTGGACCTCTTCCGAGGCTGAGCCCGCGGCGTCAGGCTCCGCCGAGGCCCCCGCCGCACCCAAGGAGGAGGGTGCCGCCGCGGAGGCCCCTGCCGCTGCCGCTGAGGAGCCCAAGGCTGAGTAAAGGGTTTGGTCACGTAGCATTCTGCAACCTGCGTTCATCGCCGGAATTGGGTGGACTGGTGTCTACGGAGTGTGGACTGGAGATTTCTCTTTTGCGAATCGGCATCATTTAGGCAATACACACAAGAATTGTGCAGGGGTTGATTTCTCCTAGTACGGGATTGGCTGGGGGCTAAAGAAGAGCATTTGGAGGCCGACTGCACCCACGTTTGCTTTTAGACTCTAATGCAAGACCGTCTGGACAACAACAAAAAAAGACTAAAATTGCTTTTAAAAAGCACACTCGGCAACACTGGCACCCTAGCATAACTACTACGAGTTAGCGTACTTCGCTGATCGTATATACTTCCATTTCAATCACTCAGGAAGACTTGTGGCGGGATCCAGCAACTTGCTGAGTTCCCTTTTAACATGATGTCTTTTCATTTACTACAATACAAGTCTGACGTTTACGCAGTGAAATTCTATGAGAGGCGTACTGCCTGGTATATGTCCAGTCGTTGGAGCATGGTAAATGAGTATAATATGCGCTCAGAACTAATTTCAGGAGGTTCCCCCCCCCCCATTTGGCCAACCCGCCTTAGTCGTCAATCACTATGGCGAAATGAACCTTCATCCAGAGACTGCAGTCTTGACACCCGACGAGCAGCTCGCCGTTCTCCCCAGCCTCCTCCAGGTCGGCCTCCGTGAAGAGAAAACCGCGGTGGTTGCCACACCTGCAGCTGCGGTACCAACACTCGGCGCCCTCGTCAAAGTCGAGGTCGTCGAGGTCGACGTTCTCGATGCCCGTCTGAAAGGCCTGCTCGCGCTTGAGGCCCTGGTTGTTAGGGGCAAGATCGAGGGACCGGTCGTACTCGGCCCTCAGCTTCGCGTCGGAGAGAACCCTGTAGGCGGCGGAGATTTGGTCGATGGCAAAGACCTCAGTTTTCGTCGACGATCTCGCTGAATCAGAAGCAGTTGCTGTTGTTCCCGAACTCTTGAGTTGAGGGTATTTGTCCGGGTGGTTCTGTAGGAGAGCGCGGTGGTAGGCCCGCTTGATGATTTGCTGCTGCTGCGGCTGCCCTGCTGCTTGGTCTTGGAGCAGCTTGCGGGTCAAGCCTAGAACCGTGTAGTGTGTGTGGCCGGCGGGGAGATGTTCGCCGGCAGCAGAGGGCGAAGAACTCATCTTGAGCGCGGGGTCGAGAGTAGGTCGCTCCCCTTGAAGTTTTGCTGTCGGGGGCGCGTCGATTGTAAGTGGAATTTTCTGACGAATTGAGAGTTTTGGAGTCCTTAGATATGAGTCACGTGAGTGGTTGAAAGCGTTGAAGCAGACGACCACGTTTGGTACTCAACTCAACGAAAAAAAACGACGACGATTCTGGTTTGAAGGTAGACTGATCGAGACACTTGTCTTAATTTCGAGCTCAAATCATTGGATTGTGGAAGGGTGTGTGTTAGCTGGAAGTTGATAGCCTCCAGCCCGCAGAGGCAGCATAAGGGACCAGACAGCGTTCGGGAGTTCTTGATTCGTTTCTTGTACATGATAATACATGGTGTATGAACACCGTCTATAGAAGTTGACGTATCGTGAGTTGAACAGCCAAAGAGATCACTTATTTGGGGAATCTGGTCCAGTTCCTCTTTCCAACCTGTTCCCAGCATGTCAGTACCCAGATCGGACTAGATGCGCGGCGCCAATTGACTTACCTTCTTCCACTCCTTGATCAACTTGGGCATGGCCAACATGGCCTCTCTCCTCTTCTCCATTCTGTAGCAATAATCAGTCACCGTTGTCCCGCGGCACCACCAAAGCAGAGGGGTAACGTACCTGGCCACCACCATTCTCTCGTGAATCTTTCCCTTGACCTTCTGGCCGACACCAGTACCCTTGACCCTGAGACCGTGCGCAACGCGGTGGGCGATGCGGTGTTCGGTGCCCTTGACCGTGTGCGGGAGCAGCTCCTCGACGCCGTGCTCGCGCGCTAGCTTGACGATCTCAGCCTGCCGGCGCAGCGAGTAGACGGGGTCGTGCCACCTGCCCGTATCCGGGTGTTTCTGGGGCTTAAAGGGGTTCGGCGTGAGCTCCTGGAAGCCGGTCTTGGGTGTATCGGCGGGAACGATCGAGCGGGGTGGCCAGCGGGCGAAGAAGCGCTGGAGCTGCGCTGGCAGGGCCTTCGCCAGCTGGATATGGCTCTGTGCTGATGCCATTTTTCCCCCTCTCTCTCTCGGGGCCGGTTTCTGCCTCCTCCTTTGCGTATGCGCCTGTCGATAGTAACTGGCGAACTCGGATTGTCTCCCTCCCGCGTAACGTCCGGGTATCGTGGGTGTCTCGCTCGGGAATTGAGGAGGGGGCGATTGTTCATTCGACACGAGCTTTCGTCGCTTCGAATCAAGATGGTCTCGACGAATTGGCTGCAGGACAAATTTGGGTGCGGCCAGCCTTATCCACCCCTGCACATGCAGCGGGGGCAGGGGAGGTTAACGTGAGGACTGAGGGGCAAGAATTGCCGAAGACAGTTCGTTATGATTGGTTCTCGAGCATGTGGCGCATGGTGCGCCACAGCGCAATTGTAGCCTTCCACCTGTGCATCTTTCTCGTCGGCATTTCCAGCTTCGCCTGTCATCGTCCGTCTGTGCACTCAGAATTGTAAATAGTAGAAATTCGTAGGAATTGTTTCTAATATAGAGGATTCTTATTAGCAAGTACCTTTGCATGTGACTCTGAGCAAGCACTCAGCCCCAGTCACCTTCCATCACGGTATGGTAACTTCGTAAGGCCAATTAAAGTGGGTCTGTTCAGCCACGCTATATAAGGCTACCTCTTCTCGCCCGTGACATTTCTTCCTGCACAACATCAGATCTTCAACAACTACACGCAAAGATGAGCGCAAGACGAGAACCCCTCGATCTCGAAGAGGTCTTACGCCGGAAGAAGGCCGCCGACGCTGCCTCTTCTAAACTTCGGTTTATTCCGAAGAAAGAGCGAGAGAGACAGGCAGCGGAGAAGGCGAAGAAGGAAGAGGAGGAAAGAAGACGGAAGACAGAGGAGGAGGCCAGGAAGAAGGAAGAGCTCGACAGGAAATGGGCCGCCGAAGCCAACGGCGTCAGAAACGGCACTACTAACGGCGCGGGATCGAGGGTGCCAACAGGGCCGAGGGCGATGAACGACAATGACCAAAGGCAAGGACAGGGACGCGGGCGCGGACGAGACAAGCAAGAGCGGAAGGCGGCAACGAAAGACGGCAAGGAGAAGAAATCCGCCGAAGCGATCGAAGCTGAGCTGCAGAGAAACCGCTACTTGGGACCTGAGGTGAACAAGGAATCCAACTTTTCAGTCAAGAAGAAGCGCAAGAGAGCGACCGAGTTCAAGTTCGAATGGGACGCCGAGGAGGACACGACACTCGACAACGACCCCCTCTACGAATCACGCATGTCAATCAAGTCATACACCTACGGCAGTCTCGCCGGCGAGTTCAACGAGGAAGCTGAGAGCATTGCACGCAAGCGAGCTAGGATGATCGAGGAGAGAGATCCCGAATTCGGCAAACAGCGCGCGGAGGCGTTCATGCAGGAGTTTCGCGACGCACGAGACCGAGCCAAGGAGCGCGCCGATCGGACGGGTCTGGGAAAACACTGGTCGAAGAAGACACTCGACGAGATGCGCGAACGAGACTGGAGAATCTTCAAAGAAGACTTTGGCATCGCCACGAAGGGCGGGCTCATTCCCAACCCCATGCGCAGCTGGCAAGAGTCAGGCTTGCCGCGGCGGCTGCTGGACATTGTCGACCGAGTTGGATACACGGAACCTACCCCGATCCAGAGGGCGGCGATACCTATCGCGCTGCAGGCTAGAGATCTTATCGGCGTCGCCGTCACTGGTTCCGGTAAAACTGCCGCTTTCTTGCTGCCGTTGCTGGTCTACATATCAGACCTGCCGCCACTCGACGAAACGAACAAAAACGACGGTCCTTATGCACTTATTCTAGCGCCGACGCGTGAACTAGTCCAACAAATTGAGACTGAGGCGAAAAAGTTCGCCGATCCGCTGGGTTTCAGGGTGGTCAGCATTGTTGGTGGCCATGCTCTCGAGGAGCAGTCATTCGCGTTGCGCAACGGCGCCGAGATCATCGTTGCCACCCCCGGTCGCCTGGTGGATTGCATCGAAAGGCGCCTCCTTGTCCTATCCCAGTGCTGCTACATCATTATGGATGAAGCAGATCGGATGATCGACCTGGGCTTCGAGGACTCGGTGAATAAGATTCTCGATGCGTTGCCCGTGACGAACGAGAAGCCAGACACGGACGATGCGGAGAATGCGCAGATGATGAAGAGGTACCTCGGCGGCAAAGACCGGTACAGACAAACAATGATGTACACGGCCACCATGCCACCGCTCGTTGAGAAGATCGCGAGAAAGTACCTTCGTCGTCCAGCTATTGTTACGATTGGTAATGCTGGCGAGGCTGTCGAGACAGTCGAGCAGAGGGTCGAGTTCGTTTCAGGCGAGGAGAAGCGGAAAAAGCGTCTGCAGGAAATCCTTGCCTCAGGGGACTTTGCTCCACCAATTATCGTATTCGTCAACATCAAGCGCAATTGCGACGCCGTTGCGCGCGACGTTAAGCACATGGGTTACTCTGCTGTCACACTCCACGGAAGCAAGACCCAAGAACAGAGAGAGGCGGCACTCGCGTCGGTCCGAAGCGGGCAGACAAACGTGCTCGTCGCCACCGATCTGGCAGGAAGAGGTATCGACGTTCCAGACGTCAGTCTTGTCGTCAACTTCAACATGGCGACGAGTATCGAGAGCTACACGCATCGTATCGGTCGTACGGGTCGTGCGGGCAAGAGTGGTGTTGCCATTACGTTCTTGGGCAACGAGGACACGGACCTCTTCTACGACCTCAAGCAGATGCTTTCCAAGAGCACGCTTTCGAGGGTGCCCGAGGAGCTCCGTCGGCACGAGGCGGCACAGCAGAAGCCCACCAGAGGCCACAGGAGGGCAGGTGGTGGGGAGGAGTCGTCAGGGAAGGGGGTTCAGTGGGGCGCCTAATGTAGGGTAATGGATGATGGTAGCACAGCGAGTGGATGAGGGGACTGGGCGACGGCAAATGGATGCAAGGAGCGGAAAAGATCTTGTCTCAGAGATTATCTGATTATCGTGATAATCTATTATGTCCGAGCCCAAAGCGTTCGGCGCCTCGGGGCTTGTGGCGGGGCTGTGCCTGACAGCGGGGAAGGATTCGCTTTCCAAGGCTAGCTCCCGCCGACCAAGCCCAAGTAACCCCACCACGGGATGACTTTTTCTCGGTCTGATGTCAGGGCCCCGGGAGTTCTGGGCCTGGGTAGGCGTCTTAGCACTGCACGAGGAAGTGAAAGAGCAGAATAAAGAGAAAAATTTGTATCCATGGCCTGCCAACCTAGGAATTTTTGCAACACTGCGCCCAAAACTCCACATTTCCGGTCGTCGCCGTTTGGCCACATGGTTGTTTAAATGCTGGCCAACCGCCCGCCCAGGTGGACGCGAACTGGACGGGCTGCCAGTAATTTCTCTCCCTCTCTTCGTGTGCTCCCTCCTAGCGCGCGTGGTTTTTTTGTCGACGAGCACCTCCGCTGAGGTACAAGCTGCTAGCTCGACGCAGTGATTCGGAGCCACTAAACCCGCCCCGGTATCGGTGAGGTGGAACTCTGTTTTTCCATTTGGCGACAGCGCAGAAAAAAAAGTTGCCCGGGGGTGCGCTTTGGGTGACACACCGGCTACTTTTCGCATTTGCCCCGCGCTCCGTCCTATGGTCATCCCACCTCCCTGATTCAACACAGCACGAGGGGGAGCAGTGAGGACAGTGCTGAATAGACTTCTATTCAACCCGTCCTACACTTGCTCCTTTCTAGCACACTCTGTTTCGTCCTGCGGGCGCATAAGCTGCTCAACGATATCCTGGCCGGCACCAACGAGCCAACAAACACCCGTTGGCAAACAAGCCCATCACCTCACCTCCTTCCTGCCTCACCGACCTTTGCTGCGGTATCACCGGGGGTTTTGGCCCTCGCCTGCCCTTCGTCCTACATTCGACATCATAAAAGCTCTGGAAGCTCTGCATACGTACTCTCCCGATTGTCAAAATGATGGACACAGCAGGAGCAGCCATGGAGATTCCCCACCATGACGCACCGGTCTCGCTGAACAAGAGCCGCACCGCGGCCTTGGAGGCGATTGAGGACATTGTCTACGGATCGGTGAGTCTCGCAGTTTCCCGCGCAAAGAGCTTCCCAGCGGCGTTCTAACAAGTCGGTTTCCGAACAGGTCGCCGGCGTTGTCGGAAAATACATCGAGTACCCCTTTGACACGGTCAAGGTCCGCCTCCAATCCCAGCCCGACAACCAGCCCCTCCGATACAAGGGCCCGCTTGACTGCTTCCGCCAGTCCATCAAGGCCGAGGGCGTCCTCGGGCTCTACCGCGGCATCAGCGCCCCGCTCGTCGGCGCCGCGCTCGAAAACAGCAGCCTCTTTTTCTTCGAACGGATCGGACGCTCCGTGGTATACTCAGCGGGCTGGACGCCCCAGGGCCAGGACCTCTCCCTGTCCGCCCTGTGGTTCACTGGTGCCTTCTCCGGCTTCTTCACGTCGTACGTGCTGACGCCGGTCGAGCTGGTCAAGTGCAAGATCCAGGCCCCCGCGAGGGCCGACGGCTCTACGCCGCCGCAGCTGCGCCCGCTGCCTGTCATCCGCGACATCTACCGCCACCACGGCCTCACCGGCTTCTGGCACGGCCAGATGGGCACCCTCATCCGCGAGTCGGGTGGCTGCGCGGCCTGGTTCGGCAGCAAGGAGACGGTGACCAGGATGTTCCAGGCCTTCAACGTCCGGGCGGTCAAGACGCAGGCGGAGAAGGACGCGATCGCCGCGAAGCCCCTGCCGCTGTGGCAGCAGGCGTTGGCGGGAGCATCCGGCGGTGTGTCGTACAACTTCCTCTTCTTCCCGGCCGACACGATCAAGTCGCGCATGCAGACGGCGGCCACCGACGCCGCCCAGGGCCGAACATTCTGGCAGGAGGGCGTGGCCGTCTGGCAGCAGTATGGGCTGAGGGGGCTCTACAGGGGCTGCGGCATTACGTGCCTACGCTCAGCGCCCAGCTCGGCCTTCATTTTCATGGTTTTTGACGGCCTCAAGCGACATTTCCCCATGCAATAGACTTTCTGCTTTTTGATATCCTAGACTTGGGCCCTGGTGGTGGACGGGTTTGATTTTGCTTCAAAAAGGCTTTCGGGCGTAACGGGACAGCTTCAGCTGATGATATATATCTATACACACAAGAAGGGGGTTCAATGGTCAGGCAATGCCGGGAACAACCTATTAGAGTATGACAAGTAGATATGAGTGCGGATATCAATCTTTCTTTTTCTTCTCCATTTCAATATCGTCCCTTTGGGACTGGCTAGGGATGCGCATACTGCAACAGAATTTACACCCCCATCCCTCATCCCTCTGATAGCACGGCACAACAAAGCATTCTGGGCACGGCGCATCTGGAGTTTGATTCACCTTCATCCACCTGAGACCGCAGTTGGCATATGTGTAGACGTGCTATTTCTTCTTGCCCGCCGCAGCCTTGGCCTCCGCGCCCTTCAGATCCCAGTTGTTTAGGTATCCGGCGCCGGCGCAGAGGTAGGTTGCAAAACCGAGCCAGCCGAGATACGGGACAAGACAAGCACCAGCGATGCGGTCGACGGAGCCCCAGAGGTATGTAAGGTACGAGTTGATGCTAAGGAGAGCGACGATGTCGATGGTAGCCTCAATGGGGCGCTTGAAGACAAAGAAGAGGGGCATCCAGGCGAGATTGAGGGCCAGCTGGATAGTGTAGAGAGTCGCGCCCTGCTTGGTCATGTTGATGTGCTCAATGGAGGAGAATGGGGACAAGCCGGTGTTGACTGCGCGGTAGGCGGCGTAGCCCATCATGCTGTAGTTGAATGCATTAGCGCATATGATTACCCAAGTCTTGGGGTATTGGGAGAGTTCGTACCCATACAGGAGGGTCCATACAGGGCCAAAGACCTGGGGCGGGGGTCTAAGGGGAGGGTTCTTGATAGCGGCATATGTCTTCTGAGTTTCCGATGCTGTAAATATTAATGTCAGTCTTTGGGAGGCTTTTATCCGATAAGAAAGGGGAGCTCACGTCGCGACGAGAAGCCGACAGCGGTCCCTAGAGCTACGGGGAGTAGGATCGAGGCTGCAGCATTCTCGAAGACCTGGTGGGGTAAGGTCAGGGCCGGGATAAAGGTTGTCATCGTGTGATTGTTGGCCTGAGAGAGTAACTCTTTGTAGTAGCGAAACGACTGGTAGTTAATCGTTCTCGAGGTTCGGGATGGTTTATAAGAAGACGTTCGACGGGAGCTCAGTGGTCTGGAACATGCGATGGTATGCCTCGGGGCGGGTCCAGTCTGACGTGCGAGAGCTTTAGAGAGCTATGACGCAATTTATTCTTCAATGTCAGGAACAAACGCCCCTTCTCGCAGCGGTGATATCTGGCCAGGTTGGAAAGACTGATGCACACAGAGGTAATAACCTTACGATTAAAAAGGGGATTTCTAATTCTCGCAAGGAGACTAGCCGGGGGAAATTGTCACAAAGCGTTGCGCTGTCACTTTTTCAAACGGGCAGATGGGGCGTCCATTCCTCAGATGGACATGCCGCTGTCGCTACAGGGGTGAAACTCTGGAGATCGCTGGGGATCGGCCACTGTCTGCAGCTCAAGCCGTTCCAATTGACCCACGGCCTGCTGCGGCTGCGAACAGCTGCGAGCTACCTACCTACCTAGCTAGGTAAGGTACTCTTTCCTTTGCGCTTGCCGAAGGCCTCGCAAAGCACATCGCGCCTTCCGCTGGAGTTTTGAAAGCAACCTGCAATTGCCCGCCAAATAGAATTGCAGCCACCACTGCTCCTCACAAACAAATTCAGGGACCCGGTTTTCAACACAAACAGACCGTCTAACTCAGCCCCAAGCTTCGTCTGCTGAAACGAGACTTATGCAGTTATCCAGTGCCGATATTGCCGAAGATCCCCCGATAATACGCTAAGCCGTATTCGGAACTAGTGCACCCCGGGATCCAGCAACTCTTTGTTCCTGTCTCGTCGGCAGCAAGCAAGTCAGCCTTTCGTTCCCCATCTTTACATCGTGCATCCCAGAGGCCTTCTTTGGATCACGACAACATCTCTCGCGTCACGTCGTCGAGGCATATGCCCTCGCAACCGAAATAGTTCGTTCTCCCTTTCTTCCTGCATCCTCTTTACTCGCCTGCGCCTATTGTCCCTTCATCCCCCTTCGATCCGATTCCCCAAATACTCCTTCCTGTCTTGCCCGCCCCCAAAATCACCTATTCTCCCGTCCGGCTCCCTGTCTAAACCCTCCTCCGTTTGTCAATCTTCTTAGCCGGCCTCATTTGGCGCTCATCTTTCTTCTTCCGTTTGCTCCGTCATTCATACAGAGACGAGCCGTTTTCTCCATCTTTGCCCTCTGGCAATTGCACCACTTTTACTGCTGCCACCCTCCCGAATTCTCAATTCTCTTTCTCTCTTCTCCCGTTTTCCACAGAAAGCCACACTCGCCTGCAAGAATGATTTTTCTAACCGCAATCCCGTTGCCAAATAACAGGCTTCCTCATTCGTTTTTCCTTCCTTTTTCGATCGAGCAAGCGGGCGGAGACACATGAGACGACAGAACGCGGCTACCCGACGCGATACTTAATCTGGGCTGAAAGGCCGCCACCTCAACCCCGACAAAGAGTCAAAAAAGACCACCCATACTCGTTAGCCTCGCGACAACAAGGCAAAGATGGATTCGTACTCTTCCCACCGAGACTCTTCCGCGCGTTCGCCGGGCGACAGAACGTGGAGCAGTCGCGACGAAACGCGAGGCAAGGATGATCGGGGCGACACTTTCTACCGCGGTAGATCCCCTGGTGCGTATATTTGACTACTTCCTGGATCCAATTTACCCTGCGATGGGTTTTGCCCTCACGGATCGTTCCCTTAGCGTCTATCCGATGCCCAATACTTACACCACGTCACAGGTCACGAACGTCAGCACCGCGAAAGACGACGTTCCCGATCCCCGGCCGCTGTTGACCGATACGAACCGAGGGGACGCGGTGGTCGTGATGAATATGCCGGTGTTCGCGACAGAGATGATCGGAGGGACAGGCGGATAGGATCGCCGCCGGCCAATATCGACCGATATGTCCCAGGACAAGACAGCGGCCCTGCTCCCATGACCGTAAACCCGCTCGCGGATCCGGTGAAGCTCCCATACCAAGTTGGATTCTCATATTTTGGCGAATGGTGGAGGATGAATGAGAAGATCAAAGAGGAGAAGGAACGCCAACGCACCGGACGCCGTCGCGAACCGGAACGAGTCCGTGGCCCACGCGAGGCGCAGGAAGAACGCGAGAAGGAGAAAGCGAAGATCCAAGTTGCATACGACGCGTACAAGGAAGAACTGCAGGCAAAGATGGCACGCACCTTCGTTGCCGAACATAAGAAGGAGCAGTGGTTCCGCGAACGATACGTCCCCGAGATTCGCGACGCTTTCAGGTCCCAACTTAACGAGTTCCGCCGTGGCGCTTACAGTCAATGGGAACAAGACCTCGAATCTGGAACCTTTGACGAGTTTTCCCTGGAAGGACTCCCGAAGAGCGAGAGCAATGGTCTGGGTGGTATCGTAGAAAAGGAGGAGGGTGAAGCAACCGCCGCCAACGAGATCCTTGGAGTTGGAGACCTTGTTCCGGCCAACGGCGCCGATATTCGCGACGAGAACCTGTATCAGCCGACACTCCTGATCAAAACCATCGCACCCCATGTCAGCAGACAAAACCTTGAGACTTTCTGCAAAGAACACCTCGGAGAGGATGAGGGCGGTTTCAAGTGGCTTTCTCTATCGGACCCCAACCCCAGCAAAAGGTATCACCGCATTGGTTGGGTCATGCTTCACCCTTCATCCGAGGTTGCCACTACCGTGGTTGATCGAGTGGACCCCAAGGATGAGGAGGGTGATATGCCCTTGAAGTCCCCGGCGGTTGTCTCAACGGCTGAAAAGGCTCTGGACGCCATCAATGGGAAGACGGTCAAAGACGAGGTCAGAGGTGACTTCGTCTGCCACGTCGGTGTACACAATCCGCCCACCCATCCGCGGAAGAAGGCTCTGTGGGATCTTTTCTCTGCACCCGAGCGTGTTGAGAAGGATCTGAGTCTGGTCCAGCGACTCGTCAACAAGTTTGAAGAAGACTTTGGATCGGACTTCAATGCTATCTTGAAGATTGAGGAACGAGTTGACGACCTTAAGAACGCCGGTCGCCTTCAACCTGCCGTTAGCTTGACAAAGAAGAAGGTCAAGCGTGAGCGCGATCTGGACGTGGATGATACCATGGAGGATGGCGAGGATGGTGCCATTGACGATGATGAGGATGAGGGCGCGGTGGATGAGGACGAAACAGATGACGAAGACTTGCTGGTGAAGAAGAAGCAGCTGGACCTCATGATCGAGTATCTCAGACGTGTTTTCAACTTCTGCTTTTTCTGCGTTTTCGAGAGCGACTCCATTCACGAGCTCACTCGCAAGTGCCCTGGTGGCCACTTGCGTCGCCCCAGAAGTACCCTTGGTACCGCTGCGAAGGGGGTCGCTCGTGCCAGCGCCAACGGGGAGCCGTTCCCTGGCAAGAAGCGTGACGAAGTCAAAGAGGAAGACGAGGCGGCAGAAAACGACAAGAAATTCCGCAATACCACTGGCAAGGCGGAACAGCAGCTTCTGCGCGCATACAACTGGGTCAAGACCTTCGAAGACAAGATTATGCAGATCCTTGACCCTGAGTCCGCAGATCTACGCAAACTCGGCGGTCGGTCCATTGAAGACGCCATGAGCGAGGAGCTCCTCAAGTACGTCAAGCAGGAGGACGAGCATAAGTGGAGATGCAAGGTTCCGGAGTGTACCAAGCTGTTCAAGGAGGAGCATTTCTGGCGCAAGCACGTGGAGAAGCGCCACACCGAGTGGCTTGAGGGCATTGAGCAGGAGGTCAGTAATCGTATTCCCTCACCCTATCCGAAGCACCCGACTAACGCATTGCACAGTTCCACCTCATTAATGCATATGTCATGGACCCATCCCACATAGCTCCATCGAGAACGGATGCCAATTCGAACGGCCATTTCCCGCCGGCAAACGGCCAGCCTGCCACTGGCACCCCCAGGGGCTTCAACTTGCAGAACTTCACCATGAATGGCATGATGCCTATTCCAGGCTTCCCAATGCCTCCAGGCGGCTTCCCCCCGTTCCTTGGTGGTGGCGGACACCCGGGAGCACAGCCCGGTTGGAACGCAGGCGGTGATGACCGTGGCGGACCTGGCCCCATCCGCCGAGGAGGCATGGGTGGTGGTCGCGGCAACTACCGAACTGGCCCCTATGACCGTCGTCCAAATCCGAGATGGGATGGCAGCATGGGTGGAAGAGGCCGTGGCGGTGCAGGGAAGTGGGGAGACGGTGCGGCAGGAGGTGCTGCAGTTGGTCCCCGGGAGGCAACTCAGGGCCGCAGTCTAAAGAGTTATGAGGATCTCGATCACGTTGCTGGCGGTGGTGGTGGAGAGCTGAATTATTAGGGCAAGAACTTCTCCCACCGACGGCCAAATCGCATAAAAACAGAGATTAAGAAAGCACAAGAACATAGCTAGTTGCTTGCACAGGGATTCATTGCAGCAACACAACGGCCATACACAGCCGGCAGGGGTGGTGGGAGTGACAGGAGCAACAGGAGTTAGGAGTGCAGCATGGCGCTCATAACTCTGGAAATGTCTCTTCCGTCTAGGTGGATTCGCACATTCATTCCGTTGGGAACAATGGGCTGTACTTTGTAAAATTATCAGAAAATTGGGGTTAGTTAGGAACTGCAAATATCATTTCTCTTTCTTGTCTTCTTTGCCCTGTCCATGTTGTGTGCAACTGTTAGCATGCCTAACCTAGAATTACAGTGAATACCGATTTCTTTGTTGGTCTTTACCCATGACCATCTTAACAACTTGATTGGAAGGAATTGACATGACGTGTTTTTTTCAGAGGTACATATTGATTGTTCTTGTCTGTCTGCTAGTTTTGATAAACAAAGATTGTCATTCAAGAATGCAAGGTGTTATCAAGCCCATCATGGGCTAAGTCTTTGTTGATACACACCTTATTGCGCTTTCACTTCTCTTCTTTCCGCACAGTCTAATATTTATATCGGCTTGGCATATTCTAGAGCCGCGGCCAATCAACGATGACATGGCCTCTGGCAGCTGGCAGCATATTATGCTGTTGCAAGGTCGCTGACTTCGGCAGCTCTCGCGCTCGGTCAAACAAGTCATGTAACGAACGGCCAACCAGCCCTGCAGAATACATGAAGTCGATTGTTACTAAAAGCTCCATCACGCTTGTTTATGTTTCGCTGCATAACAGAAGACAGTGCCGAGCCCAAACCGTCCTCAAACTTCGGTCGTCTCTCGACGACGACACCAGCGTCTGCCGTTTCTCCAAAGTGACTCGCGTCTATGTGATAATTTTCCATCTATGTGCACTCGCAGCCTTACTACATTGCCAGGGCCCAAGCCCCCCCCTTCTTTCTACGTCCCTTCAAGCGCGGCCTCGTAGGGCTCGGGGTCGTCCCGCCGGTCTGGTTCCGCAGACGCCAAGTTTATGGTAATCGTTGAGCATGTCCAGGCACGAGTCCTACGGTGCGTCGGCAAGCTTTCGACGCCAACCACAGCCCGCCCATCGAGGCGGGCATGAAGAAAATCAAACCTGGGCCTTTGGCGCCAAGGATGGAGTAAGGGCCGTCCGTTATGCTGGAGGAGGCCTTAGGGACATGAAATTCTGCTGAGCTTCCGGGTGGCTTACGCAGAGTCCGCGGCCAAGCCTGCGATCATACTAAGAGTCCGTCTTACTTCGCTCCACCGGTCAGTGTTCCGCCGCTATTCTCTGGTAGATTTCATGTGAGCCATAGACTCGGTCGTCTGCCACAGATAGGAATATCAAGTCTTGTCGGCTGGCGCGGAGAGGCCTCCATCACACGGCGATCATCAGAGTTGGGATGACACAAGCTAGCGAGTAGTCGCGGAGAAGGCAGCCGGGCATGTGATGGGGATACCCCAGACTACGCGACCGTTGGAGGACCCTGTGATTAGTGCCTGTCCTATGTTCAAGCAGAATTGTTTCTGCAGCACAGTTGAAACAAAAGTCCCGCGGGCTGGCATGAGAGAGCATTGAGTCGATGAAGAGAATTCCTACACAGCATGTCTAGAGACCAAAGCACGTTAACGACACCCAGGAGGAGCTATTGTCGACATGTGGGCTTCTCGAAGGAAGCAAAGGCCGTCAAGTTAAGCACGGCTATAGTCGCTGAGCCGGAGCGCAACCAAGCGATTGGTCCCAACAGCGCAACTGGCGCCGCAGCCGGCGTGACTGTCAAACGAAGACGGACGTCCCTTCAGCTTTGACAAATCCGTACAAGGGACGAAAGCTTATCCCGACCTTTCCACGCAGTAGTAGCACCCACCCACTGGCCGGCTGCGGTTGCGGTAGCTGGTAGTTGCTGTCTGGCGGTGCGTGCGTCGTCCCTGCTGCAGTGCACCCCCAAAAAAAGTGGTTGCAGCCACGCAGCCAGTAAACCTTCCTCCAGCCTCTTCCCAGTAGAGCAGGAACCAAGTTTCGAAACCACCACCACCCCAGAACCAAGTTGTCACTCTTTTTTGTTGCCTTGTACCTTCTTTACTTTCTCTTACGCCTTCGTCACTTTGCATTATAATCCTCCCGGCCGCCCGTCATGCACCCAATCGCGATCCGCCTGCTTACTCGGGCCTCCTCCCGCATATCCTCCTGCTCTGCTTCCGCACCCGTCCGTACTAATACCTTTGTTTCCTCGTCCTCGAGATCCCCTTTCGCTGCATCCCGCCTCCGCCTCCAGCAGCGACTCCCGGCGCGTCGTTTCTACTCCTCAGAGCCCCCCAAGAAGTCCTCCGGCGTCAAGTTCTGGCCTTTCTTCGCAGTCGTCGTCGTTGGTAGCGGTGCTTACAAGCTACTCGTTGATCAGAGAGCCGGTGAGTGGACACAGCAACAGTTGCCCCCTTCCCACATCTCCATACCGCACCGTACCGCAGCACGCCACTTTCCACACCGCCGAGATGATAGCCCCTCAGCAAAAGCTATCCCAAACATGCAATTGAGTCGTCTTCTGCCCTCGAACAACTCGCTGACCTCGTTGCTCGTCCAGACATGGCCGCAATCCAAGCTCCCGAGAACTCCCCCCAACTCCCCGCTCCCGCCAAGTCGACTCCGACCTTCTCTGCCTCTGACGTGACCGTCCTCTTCGTCCTCGGCGGCCCCGGAGCAGGCAAGGGAACCCAGTGCGCCAACCTCGTCAAGGACTATGGCTTCACCCACCTCTCGGCCGGCGACCTCCTCCGCGCCGAACAGGACCGCCCGGGCTCGCAGTTCGGCCAGCTCATTAAGGACTACATCAAGGACGGTCTCATCGTGCCCATGGAGGTCACCGTCCAGCTGCTCGAGAACGCCATGACCGAGGCTATCAAGGACAAGGGCTCCAAGCGCTTCCTGATTGACGGCTTCCCCCGCAAGATGGACCAGGCCTTCAAGTTCGAGGAGGCCGTCTGCCTCGCCAAGCTCGTCCTCTTCTACGACTGCCCTGAGGCCGTCATGGAGAGCCGCCTTCTCGAGCGCGGCAAGACGAGCGGCCGCGCCGATGACAACGCCGAGAGCATCCGCAAGCGCTTCCGCACCTTTGTCGAGACGAGCATGCCCGTCGTCGACTACTACGAGAAGCAGGGTCGTGTTGTCAAGCTCGATGCTACCCCGTCGCCTCAGGACATCTACAGCAAGACGCGCCAGGAGCTTGCAAAGCGCCTTGGTGAGGGCTTCTAAGGAGTCTGCTTCGACCTAAACGTGTGCAATTAGAAGCCGAAAACAAAAGGGGTTCAATTTGAAATTGTGCCTCTTCACACCTCTCTCCCTCGAGAATTAGAGACAACTATGGTTCTGGGGTTAGGAAACATCTTGTAAACCTATTCCCGGGGAAAGGGTGGTTTGAGTAGACACATACCTAGCCTACTAGGAAGGCTAGATAGTTATAGACTGCACGAGAAAAGGAAGGGGAAGCAGCCGTGTTTAGTATATGGGCGTGTTGGTGGACTCCTACATGGGTTCCCGTCATGCGTGTAAGAGTTCTGACTTGTAGCATGTTTCCTTTCTCTTTATTCGTGCATTGTAAACCAAGAAAACGATATACACCAAAATACTTGACCCAAAAAAACGATATTTGAAATATTAAGTCATTCTGGCTAAGAAGCTCCCGCTGGTGCGGGAACATGACTCTTGTGTGGGGAGATAGAAGAGGGGCGCGCTTGAAGTGGTTCGAATCAGGCTCATATGACTTTGACAGCCTGGTCGAGTCTGTACGTCTGGAGTAATGTGACTATCCTGACTTGAGGACGGGTTTCACGGTTTACTGTGCAAGCAAAGCTGTCTGCTATCAGGGAACGCACAAGGTGAGCCAGTTCGGTAGACGTCTGTATCCTGATCTCGTTACGCCGTTTCATTCGGAGTTTCTCTCTCTCTGTCTCCCCTCCCTATGAAGCCTCTTTTTTGTTTCCCGCAAACGCAGCAAGCAAGCAAATGTCCATGTGCAGCACTTTTGTTTCGGAACCGACCGACCGAGCTTCTAAACAGAAAAAAACAGAGACATCTAGCCACTTGTAGACATGTCCGCGCGGCTTCGGCTCATCAGCTCTATAACTCGGCCGCGGGCGAAAAAAACAAACGTTTCCTTCTTTCTCCTCGCCGTAATTACATAAAAACTGTTTGGTTTCCCTTTTGCTTTTGTCCTGCCATGATGCCCATATCTCTTGGCCTCTCGTTTCTCCCAACGCAACCTTTCCCGCAGACGTTTTCCCCGCGGGGGTTGAGAGACGAGGACGTAAGAGTGTAGCAAAGCAGGAGGGGAAACCTCATCACTGCCCAAAACCACATCGACCACTCCTGACGCTCCCCTTAGTCGTCGTTATCCGTCCTCTCCTTGGGCTCACGCGGCTCTCTGGGCTCCCGCTGCTGGTCGCCGCCGCGGCGTCCCTGTCTCTGCTGGCGGCCGCCGCTGCCGGCCTCGTTGCCGGCCTGCAGCTTGCGCTCGGCCTCCTGCGCTTCGCGCTCCTTCTGGGCCTTGGCGTTGACCTGCTCCTTGCGAATGACCTCGTACAGGTTGGAGAGGGTGCCCCTCCACGAGTCAAGGCGGGTGGCGAGCTCCTGCCATTGCCGGGTGCCGAAGACGCGGTAGGTGACCTTGTGGACAAGGAAGACCTGGTCCTGCTGGGAGAGCTTGCCCTCGACGAGGCCGGCGCGGATGACGTCGATGGCCCACATCTCGACGTCCGAGGCGGGAACCTGGAGGGCCTTTGCGATGGCGCCGTACTCGATGCGGCGGCTCGTCGTCTGGGCGGCGAGGGAGGCGAAGGTGAGGAGGCGCATCTTGCGGTGGAGGCGGTCGTGGTCAAGCTTCTCCTTCTCGATCCAGCCCTCGTGCTCATCGTTGAAGTCGTTGTAGTCCTCGAGGTCCTGCTCGGCAAAAATATCGAGGAGCTGCGAGAAGACGGGGTGCGTCTCGCTCAGGTTCTGGACGGAGGGTATGCTGCGGATGTCGGTGAAGAGGAAGTGTGTGTTGGACAGCAGGGCGTCGCGAACCGCGCGGAGGGATAGCCGCTGGGCGTCCTCGGAGCCGATCTCCTCCTTGTCATCGGCGTCAAAGGTACGCAGGGCCTTGAGAATGTACTCATAGCTCTCCCTAATAAACAATCGTCGCATCAGTATTTCTGTTTCACAGGGCCAAGCCCCCGCCTTTCCTCAGATATGGTCGGTCACTCACTCTTCCTTGCCGGCCTCCTTGGCGACCTCGGAAATCTCCTCGTACATCTGTCTCTGGGACTCGTCGCTGGTGCCCCAGTCCTCAAACCAGGTGGGGATGAGCTTCAGGTAGGGCTGGATGGTGTCGAACATGGAGTGGGACTTGAGGAAGCGCAGGATGGCCATGAAGACGTTGAAGCGTATCGGGTTCTCGGGGGCGATGAGGTTGAAGATGGTGCTGAGGGCGTTGAGGCTCAGGCCGGCGCCGTGGACGGGGCTCGAGGCGATGGGCTTGGAGAAGGCCTGGCAGAGGGTCGGGAGATGCTTCTTGGGGTCCTCGGACTGGAGCACCAGGTGCACCATCAGGTTCGACGCCGCGGTGAACTCCTTCTCGGGCACCGACGACAGCGCGGCCGACGAGCGCACCAGCTTGGCCAGCACCTCCTCCTTCTTGTCCTCGGCGTCGATCAGAGGCTTGACCTCGTCGGCGATGTGGAGATAGTCGGACATCTCGCGGGCCAGCTCCTGGAAGGAGCCGTCCACGAAGAGCAGCTGCGGCTGCGTCTGTTGCTTCGCTCCCGCCGCCATGATTGCTGGTTTCCGGTTTCTGAGGGGGTTGACGGTCACACACGCACGCTTGGAAGGATGATGCGGAGTTGCAAAAATGGGAGAGGAGTAAGAAGGGACCCGGAAAAAAAGAGAATGCGAAAGTGTGTAGAGGGGCGTGTCGTTTGGGAAACGGAGACAGGGGGTCGGTCTGTCGTCGTGCGGTGAGTCGATTGCGAAGCCCGTTCGTGGATGGAGGGGTGTTGTTGGTGGAGGGCCACAGGGCAATTTTTTCTGTGCGGAAAAGAGGGGCTCTAGGCGAAGGCCCTGAAGGGGGGAGGACTTCCAGGTTGCGGCAGGCGCTCCGAGGCGGGGTACCGGGGTCGATTGAGCCTCTTTTCACTCACCGAGACGGCGCGCCCAAAGTTGGAAATGCAGTTTACGACGAAGTTGGAATAGTTGTAAGTAATTTTCAGAAACACACCTTTCGAAAAGGTTGATTCACACTTGGAAGAGGGACTCCTGGAGAGGCTTCTCGCAACTAAGCCCCGGCCCCGCCCCGGCCAACTCTTCCGTGCAACCCCACCAAAAGGCCACACACGGCGCCCCGTACCTCATCCGGAGCCGACAGGGCGGCGGCGGCGGCTACTCCCGTTTTCATTCGTTGCTGGTCCGTAGAAGATCTCCGACCGTAATGGAACCCTTGCAGTCAGTCGTATCATCCAGAGTTCTTCATATTCGTGTCATAGGCAAAAGCCACGGTGGCGACAGTTTCACCGTTACTAGCAGAAATCCACATATAAGTTCAAATTGTTTGTGTTGCCCCAATATTACCAATATAACGACACAGTCAAACGCCAAACTTTTTGCCTTTCCCTTCTGCAGGTCTCTGCCAGCCGTCCGCTGAACACCACAATACATCACATCTAGCTGGGATCAGGATATCCCCAACAATCAGACTACCGCTGGCACAACGCACCTAGACGGCATGGTCTGTATGGCCCGAAACATGAGCAACGACAAAATGAAACCCATTGCCAAGTGTGTCCCGTGAGCATGACACGTACCATAGGCCATACTCCTCAAAATTCGAATACGAGAGATATTACAGTGCTTCAAACAGCCTTATCATTCTTCGTCTCGCCGGTAATGTCCGCCTTGGAATAAATGCTGTCACCATCCTCGCCGAACAGGGCCTGGTCACCCTTTCCGCCCATTTCCACAAACTCGCCAATGTCTCTTTGTGAGGCAGGATCCAGCTCCTTCGGTGTCATCTTCTTTGTCTTGTTCTTCGAGAATATCTTGACTGGCTTCTGGTTGTCTGGGCCGGGAACCCTTGATGCTACCGATACCGAGTTCAATGAACTGAGCAGCGTTCGTTCGCGGACAACACCTCGCCGATGAACATCCAGACCCTGGATACCGCCCACCAAGCCGTCGGTGCTATCGTTTACTCCAGGCTGGTTTTGTGTCATCCATGGGTGATTGAGACACTGGTTGACAGTGAATCGCCGTTCAGGGTCCACCACAAGCATGGAGTCAATGAGATCAACTGCAAAATTGTTAATGGAGTTTGTGGACTGTCTCTAAGGATTACTTACGAGCCGGGTCACCGACTGAGTCCCAGTACGGCGAGGGGTAGTCGAACCGACCGCTCTTGATCTGCTGTGAGAGCGTGAAGGGGAACTCTTTTGAATAGAGCTCATCCGAAAATGGCGGGAAGCCACACAAGCAGATGTACAGTACCACGCCGAGAGACCAAATGTCCACGGCCTTGGTGTATTTTCTCTGCCGGCCCTCGGCTAAGATTTCCGGTGCTACGTAGCTTGGTGTTCCGCACAGCGTCGTGGTGAAGGATTCTTCGCCAATAATCTTGGCCAGGCCGAAATCAGCCAATTTGACGTGCAAGTCTCTGTCGACCATCAGGATGTTTTCTGGCTTGATATCTCTGTGGACGATGTTTCGATCGTGCTTTCCCCAGTTAGCGAGCAGTCAGACATAAGTCGGATAGTTCCAACTCACCAAGTACTTGATACCCTGGAAAAGTTGCGTGAAGAGCTTGCGCGTCTCGTTCTCCGTAAGCTTCTGCTTCATCACTATGAAGTTGAATAGCTCGCCCTCCGGTGCCAGCTCGAGCACCAAGTATACGGCTTTGCGCTCGTTGAAGGTGTCCTTCAGGCAGAGAACGTTGGGGTGGCTAACGCCCATGAGAACCGCAATCTCCTGTTGCAGCCCCTCCTGCTTCGACCGCTCCTCCATTCCAGCAGTCTTGGTGAATATCTTGACGGCGTATCGCTGACCGGTGGACTTCTCGACGCAGAGGAAGACCTCAGCGAAATGGCCCTTGCCGAGCTTCTCCAACAGGGTGTACTGCTGGAGGAAGGCGCTCGTCTGCCGGCTCTTGGGGTATCTGAAAATGAAACGAGCCTTGTCGAGCACGGCGATCTCGTCCTGTTCTTGTAACTCTCTCCGCTTGTTGCGGCCGACGTTGGCCTCGTTAACGAACGTTCCGTTGCTCGACAAGTCTTCCAAGATGGCGACCGTGTCGCCACCTTTGTTCTCTGTGAATATCAGGCAATGCCGGTTCGACACGACGGGATCATCCACGACAATGTCTGTAATTCGTCAGCATCGCCGCATCGGACCGGCCCAGGGACCCAGGCGAAAAGGCTTACCGCACTCCGGGTGACGTCCAATCAAGTACCCGCCCGAGGCGACCCCCTTCACCTTTGTACGCTCGTAGGCCTCCTCTTCCTTCTTCAACGGCGACTTGCCCTTCATATCCTTGGGATCAGAGTCCTTAGCTTCGAGAGTATCCGGCAGCGGGCAGGCCGCCCTCTTCTTCATCACCAGGCACTTGCCATACTTGGTATCGAGCGGGAACAGGTAGCCCCAGACGCCCTCCTTGGCCTCGTCCTCGACCTCGTCAGAGAGAGTATCCTTGGCATCTGGAGGGTACTGCGAGAAAGCCTGTGTATCCTGGGGCGGGGAGGAGAGGTTGTTGAGGGCCTGCGACTGTGAATAGGCGGCTTCGTCCTTGTCGCGGTGGTTAACCTGGCTGGGGCGTCCTTCAGGGGGCGTGGCGGTGGGTTCCTTATAGACGTCGTCCGAGTCGCCCGACCCTCTCGTAACGGGCGAGGGCAGCTGCTGCTTGTGGGAAACCGGGGTCTTGTCGGCGGCGGGCTGCGATAACCTCTCGGAGCGGCGGGGCTTCTTCGCATCCAAGTCTGATTCTGGCAGAGAACCCTTTGCCAAGGGGAGACGGTTTAGGATCGCACACCAGAAGGCCGGGCAGAACAACAAGCGACTCACTCTTGGACGTTTCAATTGGCTCTTTTCGGTACGAGGAGGAGCCATGGCCTCGGCTGTAGGCGATAATTACGGCGGGTTTCGCAAGTAGTGACGGTCGGAGTCAGCAGGAGTGGTAAGTGATTATGGATCCCCAGGTGAGATGTGGCGATCTGTGTATGACGACAGGCAGACTTGTGCACACAACAGCACAGGGCTGGGTAAGGGTATAACGGTACGTGTGTGAATATGGTAACCAGTTGGTGATGAATGGGTGGGAGTGTTGCCTAAGGGAGAGCAGATGGCGAGGCTCTCATTAATAAACCAGGAGGTTCAGGAAAGGCAAGCCCGGGAGGGAGCGCGGTGTGCAGCCTGGAAATGGGGGAGCTATTGGCCTGGACTGGACCGGACCGGGAGTTCCAGGTGGAGAGGTAGGTGAGGTGAGGTCAGGCCAAAGGTACCTTACTGCTGAGATCACCAACGCGAGCGCCCTCGCACCAGGCACTCTGGGCTGCTACCGGCCTGTGCCTGCCAACCTGCACGCCTGTGCGAGCTGCCGGGTCAGGAGCTCCCCTGCTGCAGTGTGCTGTGCTGCTCTGGGGGACCTGCTGGGCTGGGCTGGGCTGGGCTGAATTTACCACCTCAGGCCTGGCAGGGCCTTCTCTCGGATCGGGGGCCGTGCAAGGCAAGTGGGTCGCCGAGACGATAGGTATGACTGCACTCGAGTTTGCAGGAGCTGCAGCCTAGAAATACGGCCCATCGATTGTTCCGCCTACCTAGCCGCGAGGCCCAGTGTACGAAGTAGGTACTTGACACAACAAGCTCGACGCCTGCCGGATGAAGCTTCAGCTCCTCCTTGGGGAGGCAAAAGAAAGCGCACCAGCCGTGTGTCTCGGCAGGATAGCACTCGTCAGTGGCTCAGAAAACCTGCAAGGCGTGCCATCCAAATCCAGTCAGCAGGTTCCAAGGGTGCTGGATGCAGGGCAGGCAGGCACTGACTGACAGGCTGGGGCCACAAGGTCCGGGTCGGCAAATCGCAAGCCGAATGCTACAAACTGATGGAAGGGGAGCTCCAGGGTCGAGGTTCCTTCTGTGGGAAACCGCAGAAGTTGTGGGGTTGATGGACGGTTGATCAGTTCAACATGGAGAGTCGGACGGGGCCAGTATGACTCCCTCTATTTCCATTTCGTGCTGGTCTTGACGGCTGAGCAGCAAGCACACTGATGGTGCAGCACCCGGACACCTCGCCGCGTGAGACGGTGCCTCGCTTCAAATGCTTTTCCTCACGATCGCCCCGGGAAGCCTAAGGGCAGCGTAAGACTTGTTCGTTTCTGTCCTTGTGCCTGTCCCGTCTGCCGACTACCACCAGCCCGCGCTAGACCACCCGCCAGATGATTGTTCCATGAATCATCCGCCCATTGTCCATTTTTCCTAGCATCGAGATTCCGGCATTTGGCCACCCATCCAATCCCCCTATCCCTCCAACCCGCCTCCCCTGCGGGAGTCAGTAGCTGCTTTGCTAAGCTAAGGCATAGCTAGAACTGCCCGCCGGCCGCCCGTTTGACAGGTCCCCTCGTCCATGGCTGGTGAAACGGCCTATGCCAATTCCCGTGCTGTCATCTTGACTCGTCGTCTGAGACATATCGTCATGCGTCGCTTAGCGGGGTGCTCAACTGGACCTAGCCGGGAGCGAGAGACGACCATCAGCCATCGCATGTGACCCCATACAAAGTGCCATCTCCGTCTTGAAGAGAGTTTCGCCTCGCTTGCTGTGGCTATGACGCCAACCTTCCGGTGTGATTCACACCCATTAAAACCACGTGCGTGGCTCACCCGTCGCCAAGCAAACTGCGTTTTTACAGGCGTAACCTCACCTCAGTTCAACAAGTCACTAAATTTGAGGTGGTTTTGCTCGTCTCTCAAGAAACGCCACGGAAATGTTCTGGGGGCCAGTTGGTGGACAACATATACAAAACTGTTTTGTGTTCATCATCTCATTACTATTACTATCCATACACACAGACAAACGCGCGCACATCGGCCATCTCTGTCTTTCAATGCCTCGCATTTTTCCAATCGAGGACTACTCCAATGCATCTGCTTCACCGCAGACGTCTGCCGCTCATGAGCGCACATGCTACATGTGAAAACTTGTCCTTCTGATCCTCCTGCTTTGTGATGAGGATAGCACTTTCGCCTGGTAAAACAGCAACGCTTAAAGCGTAGGAAACCTGGTAACGACAGTCAAGTGCGCCAAGCGTTGCTTCCTATCCCCTAGCCGATGCCAAGATGCCTTCATCTATCATCACACTCAAAAGTCATAGTCGTGGGTTGGAATCCTCTGGAAGCTGATACCAGAAGAGGACTTGCGTCTTACTTGGTAAGAAAACGCAAAGCACATTTCGAGATGCGCCAGACGCTCGAGGCGGGTAGGTCGCTACCTTTCCGGAATCGGGCTCTTAGCCAGGCGGCCTCCTGCGCTTACTCTCTTCTGGAGGCGTGCTTCTCTCTCTCGTTGAAGCTTCTCGTTCGGGCTCATGTTACCGGGCAGCGTCCCGACCGTGTCGCTCGAGAACCCCGTGTTTCGACCCCGTTTTTCTTCAACGTATAACTGCGCACTTCGACTGAGCGGAAAAGCCGGCATCGCTGACGGTATTTCTGCTCCGTTTTGCAAAAGCATCTCCGCGACTGGGAATGACACCACCCTCTCCGTCTCAGATGGTTGCCCGGGGGTTGGTGAAGGAGACGCCGGATCAGCCGCTGCTAATGCTAAGAAGACTGCGTGCGTCCCACGCGACCTATCCGTGACGTTGGGACTTGCTTTGAGAGCCAGGGCGTATATCACCTGCTGGATCTCGTTCTTCTTGATGGCTGCCAAGAGTGTGTCCTCGGGAGTGGGATAGCGCGACAGCGTCGATGAGATAGGTTCCACGTACGCCCGGTCGACGTACTTCGCCGTAATGAATCTTAGCCGCTGCTCTCGCGATGCCTGGGGCCCGGGCTTAGTGCCAGGCTCAAGCTTAGACTCCCAAATCATGTTTGATACCCTGTTTCCGACAAGCAGCAAAAGCTCGACAATATCGGGGGTGAAGGAGTTGATATCCAAGGTAAGAGATCGCACTTTGCTGATGTGTGTACCGAGAGAGCGGTGGATACCACTGCACTCAATGCAGACAATGATGGCCAGATTGATTGAAACCCATTCAACCTTGGTCCCTGATCCGCAGTCTGCGCACCAACAGTTGCCTTGGTCGTTGTCCCGAAGCAATTGCAGCAGCTTATCAGGGTTCTCATCGTAGCTGGAACTGGTCGATCTGTGTGTGCTTGGTCGAGCCCCCACCGTGATTCGCCGCATTGGCGCGCCGCTGTTAGAGTTCTGGTGATAATGGTGGCTATTGTGACCAACGGAAGGACTCTTCCCAGTCAGAATAGAGCCAATGTCTTTTCTGATGGAACCCGAGTCGGTCGAAGACCCCGGGCCGGACTTGTCTCTCATAACTCGTCCCTCGACAGCACTTTGCAATGCATTGTTGATAGCCAAAATCCAACTGTTCATGTCCTCTTCCGAGGTAGCTTGGTACACTCTTTTGTAGTGTGGCGTAATGACCTCAAAACAGAATCGCCGTTCGGCATTGCGGGCCTCTCTCACTGACGCCATTCGCAGGTCGATCGGGTCCATATGAAGGTCCAGCTTTTGTTTCCAATTGCTGTACTCCGAGAGCTTGCCCTGATCGAGAACGATCCAAAATCTATCGAAGGTCAGGAAGGGTCCAACACCGCATATTGTTGACAATACTCACTTGTGCCAGCCCTGTTTGTTCAAGTTACGGGGGTCGACGTGATTGCCAGGTTTGCTAAGGGACCACAGCAGACCCTCCTTTCGTTGCGCACTGCTGGCACTGGCTAGTTGGCCATAATCTTTCTCTTCCAAGTCACGAATACCCTTGAACTTGGAGGCCTGGGCAGGACTTCCGACTGAAGAGTTACCCAGACTGCCCGGTGACCTAGATAGCTCAGGTGTCACCATGGCCACGGTTGTGTTCGAGGCTGAAGCCAGTCCGACCTTCAGCTGTGAGCCTGTGCTATCTGCGCGACCAAGATCACTGTCAGAAACGTATGCGTTTCCGTTGGAGCCAGCAGCTTGGCCTGTACTGTTGCTGGCCACTGATATGGGTTCCGGCTCATTGTATGGCTGATTGCTCTTCTCGAGCAATCTTCTTTTTTCTTCTCGCTCACGTCTCTGGTACTGATATTCCTTGTCGGCTTCTTGAACTTCGCTGGAAAGCGCTTCCAATTGTGGTAGCAAAGTGTCAATCTTCTTGGCCGCATCAAGGAAGCTCTTCGTCTGCGCATCCGCATATCTCGTGAGATGAGAGAGTACCTCCTGCTCTTTGCGGCCACCGTGGAGGTCTTGCATAAAGCTCGAGTAGTCAAATCGCTTAAGCTCGAAGTTGCGGCGTTTCGTCTGATACTTGGTGTCACTCTCTGCGAGCTTCTTAGCCTTGACTGAGTCGTGACGTTGGCCAAGATATCGCGAAACATAGGCGTAGTAATCCTTGCTCTCCTCCTCGAAGTCTCGTTTCTTGGATTCAGCCTGTTTGATGTCCACCGTATAGAACTTGTCGAGCGGATCAATCACAATGCGCTTCAGGTTGACCGTATTCTGTCGCTCATACGACAGAATTTCACGGGCAATCTTGTCAAAGTAGTGCTCGATGGCCGGTTGGACGGCGTTGGCGTTCGTGGAAGATGCTTCCCGAAGAGTGTCAATGAATTCGGAGAAGTTTTTGTTGGCCTCAACCTGGGCTTCGTGTGCTTGTTTGGCCATCTTGAGCACACGCTTCATCTGCGTCCGCATATTACCCGTCTTTTGCTCCAGAGCCTTGATTGTGGCTCTGAACACTGGTCCATCATCTGGTACGAGAACATCGTCGGTCGGCTTAGGGCATGCGACGTCCACTTTGACAGGCTCCTGAGCCGGCGGCTGTTGTACGGGAAGCAAGGTAGTGGAGGATGTTTGGTTGAGGGGCAATGGCGACGCAGGCTCTTCCAACTCGGCATTGCTGATTCGGGAATCAACGGACTGGGAAGAAGCGACTCTGATCTTGGGGGGCGCGGTCAGGTGGAATGGAGGCGACGGCGAGTTGGGGTGGCTGAGCGGTAGAGATGCGTCTACAGAGGTGTCAGTCGCGAGGCGCAGACGCCAACAGACAAGAGGCACGGAAACTTACTGGAAACCCAATACGAGAAACTAGCCAGAGTGACCAAACGGTGGGCTCGGGGGTCATACTCGACGAACTACCGTAGTGTTTAGAGAGGTAGCAGGCAAAGGAGGTCAGATAGCCAACATACGCTGCAAGAGTTCCTCCATCCTCCACCCCGGTCTTCGATGGGCTTTGGCGGTTTCCATTTCCATGTCCAGTCAAAGGAAATCAAGGGGTGACCTTTGGTGTTAACATCTCTTACGAGCTCGACATTGGCATTCTTGTGTAGATTCGGGTCCGCGTGGAACTCGCGAGTGACGAGGTTTTCCACCTCGCGCGGCGTAGAGGCATATACATAGGTCAGTCCGCTGATCTGGGTGTCGACAGAGGCAACAGTTTCGGAGGTGCCATTGGTGACAAACTGCTGTCCTTGGCGAACGATAAAGGTGAAGGTAAAGGATAGCTCGTCGTCGTTGGTAAGCTTGAGTATGAAATTCGGGGCGCCGCCAGGGCTGGCTACGACATCGGTGTCCTGCAAGACGACAGTCAGTGCATGTTGCCCAGCGCGAGGCCAGAGGAGCTATTGCAGAGATGTCTCTGCTTGCGCCGACGAACCTGGACGAATTCTATGGGACTACCGTCACCCAGCGGCCGGGAGGCTGATACTCTGGTGGCAGGAAATGCATTGGGGGTAATGTTTATAGAAGAACGCATTCGGGGATTCGAAATGACGAGGGAGGATATGGATACTGTGTTGAAGGGTTAGCGGAAAGCGACTGCGCAAGGCTGCCTACGTGCATGAACAGGCAAGCAGGACAGGCACGAGGATGGGGGACGGGACGGGGTCTGTGGGAGATCGCACGTCGATTCTGGTCTCTAAGATAGAGAGTAGCCCCATCATCGGGCTTGCTGCTAACGATGCCCATGTTGAAATGCTCATCCGGAGATTAACGGCGCATGTAAGAGGAGAGCGTCGACGGGGCGGCGGTGGGAGGAGAGGCTCTGGGATCGCGAGCGGGCTTCGCAGCGCGGGGTCGCAAGTCGGCCAGGATCGTGGACATTTGGCGACGCAAGACAAGGCCAAGCCACAGCCACACCCTCGAGGAGCCAGTACGAAATTGTGGACGGGGCGGCCAGCTTTGAGACGCTGAAGGCAACGGCGGCCTGAGCGAAGGGGGGAGGGCGATGAGGGCGACGACGGTTTGGGGAACGGAGACGGGAGCTAAAATGAGAGCAGAGGAGCAGCGGCGGTGGTGGCAGGACAGCAGAAGGGGAATAAAAAAGTCTTGGGAAAATGCAAAAGGTTGAATGTTACTGTTGCGATATCGAAAGAGGAGCTGGGCTGCGGCATGTCTGCCTCAGAGGCCTGCCGCTGGCGCTGGCGTTGGGTGTGTGTGGTGGGCGGTCCTGGATACCTCGGTCGCGGCAGCGGCAGATGGGGGCGGGAAGGTACCGGTACCTGCGCAGCAAGGCAGGAGGAAGTGGAAGGGTGTCAGGCTGGACTGGGGGATGGACAAGCCGGGCTAGGCTGGCTGGGTTTGGCGGCTTTGCGGTTTCCATCAGGTCCAGGCAGTCTGGAGTAAGGTACCACTGCCACCTCCTCAGCTCTTCCGGGCTCTGGATCGGAAAGGCGAGGTACCTTACGGCGTACCTGGCCACGCTGGGAAGGGAGGAACCTCCCCGTTGTGACGTTGAATCAAGCCCACTTCATGTTCAAGGTGGGCAAAGACGAGATTGGCGCCGATTCACATTTATCCCGACCCCAGTCCGCTGGGCGCAACTGGAACCCACCCGCTCGACTCCATCTTCTGCTTGCCTTGCGGCTTGCCTGCGCTGGTCCTGGTCCTGCGTCAAATTCACTGGCGAAAGAGCACATTTTCGGGTTGCAGTCGCTGGCAGGCGCAGGTGCATCGGCGGCGCGTCAGTTCAGGTCCCTTACGGCTAAACGGGCATGCTGCTGCCGGGCACAGAGAGGATCGCGAGACGGGGACCCTTAGCGCACTGCGTATCTCGGGCGGTTCAGTGGGATATCACGACAATGGCGGCCTCTTATTAGCGGCCACGCGGTGGGGTCACCAGCACAATGCCCGTCAACAGTGACCGCAGCGCATGGGATCACCAGCGACCACCACACCACCTACGATGAGCTCCAGCGAGCCTGACTGGACGCTGGACGGCCTGCCTCCGCCTGCTCCCCACCCTCCGTGGTTGCCCCTCTCAACTTGGGGAAGCGAAGTCCATACAAATCCTTGAACAGCGCGCTTTAGACAGGCAACGGCACCGGGTTATCTAAGGCGCCCCATCCCCATGTGCCTTGGATCTTGGATCACCGAGACGCTGCTCTGCTTAATCGGTCATGAGCCGTTGATCTTGGCGATTTGAATTACAGATATCCTCGAACTGCAAGAAACAGCCAACTGGCAACCACCGAAGCGCCAGGTCCCCATAATCATAATGCACCTGAGTCGCGCCAGGAGAAAAAAAGGGGGTAGCGTTTGGCGGTTGGGCATGAGGAGGGAGGGGTTGGAGAGGGGCTTCACAGCCAGCAAGCCCAGCTCCAAAAGTCAATCGCTGATCTTTTCAAGCATCACTTACAGAGGAACCACCAACCGTGCTGTCGATCGACCAGCTCAAGCCAAGGCGCCCGCTGTACTTCGGGCGTAGCTTTCCTCATCTCGGGAACCTTTTTACCTACCTTGCCTTTGGGTCACGCCAAGCCCAGCATCAACAGCTGCTTAACGCGCCATGGGGAACCAAGAAATCGTTTCAGTTCTGTTGTCTCCTCCCGCTGCTCTAGCTGGTGTTGCGGATACTTCTGCAGAGAAGATAGCGCGCTAGAAGCGTGCGACGCCCAACTCCTGCGCGACCGCCTGGCCGGTGCGAGCTTATGCGCCGCGCCGTCTCGACGACGACTCAACGGATTCTTTTCATCCACCCACCCTGACCAACGCTGGTGTTTCTGCAGCGGGACGGCGAGAGCTGCATTTATGTGGCCGTATATCCGACCAGCCGGCGACCTTTGCTCGTGACGATGTCTTTTTTCTCCCTTTTTTTTCCCCCTCTCTTGCACACTGGTCGTCATTCAGTTGGGCAATCGCGCCGCTGTGGTTTGTTGCGGTCCCGACAGCCGGATCCGACCGTGTGTGAGATAAACAACGGACCATGCAATCCCCAGTTGCCCATCCTTCGGCAAGGAAGATCCCTTGGACAAAATTGGGACGGACAAGTCAGTCGATGGCGCGTCCAGATATTAGTCTGCTGCTTCTGTGCATCGCCAACATGTGCAGCGAGACCCGTTGGTCTACTGCGCAGTAGAAGGTTCATATACGGCATTTTGTTCGTATCAGTTTACCTACTTGAAGGTCCCAGGGTTCGTCGTCAATCGTCTCGTCAAAGTCGGAAGTTGGCTGCCATGCTCGTATTCTTGAGAGAACACTGAAGTGACTAATAACTGCCCTCTGCGCCCAAGCATTTGGATAAGCGGTGGCGCTTTGCGTTCATTGGTAGCGGACCTCCTATTGGGAGCCAACGAGAGACAAACGCCGGCGATGTACGTTTTGATGGTCGAATGTGATTGGATGTCAAGGGCCTAGCAAGAGTTGGTGGTGCAACCCGTGAGATGTGGGATGGAGAAGGATGATAAGGGCCAAGAAATGAAGACCTGCTGCTGCATAATGGGCATGCGCGTTCAGACCGCTCCGCTCCATCGCTGCTCCGGACGAACGACTGATTTGCTGGCGTGAGCGGCCGAGGAAAGAGGTGCTCTTGGGTCTTGAACGACGGTGTGGAGAAGAAAAGAGGACACATGAAAAATAAAAATTTAAGAAACAGTCAAAAAATAAGCGGCCAAGAAACATTGCGCGGAAACATGCAATGCGTCCCCCTATTTTTCGGAAGAGTTCATGCCCGCCGTTGAATGAAAGATTCTTATTGCAAAGTAGCGTCGCAGGGCTTGAACGTTAGTTTGAGGTGGGCAATTGCCCAATCCAGTCAAGGTGCCCTATCCAAGACATGGCGAGGTGAGGTTGTTGGTGAGTAAGGTAAGGTAAGGTAAGGAGGGTACCGAAGTAAAGGCGCGGAAGCCTCTTAACCTCGTATAATCAGGGGGTTGGAAGGCCGAAGGAAAAGGGTGACAGGCCTTGGTTGAAACATGGCGCCGAGGATTATGATGCGAGATAAAAGAGCCATGTCTCTTTGTGTTGCCTGGTCCAAGTGGGAAAACGCCAGTGGAAACTGTGCTCTGCTTTTCTTTAAGCTTTGTCGCAACACGGATGAGGTCTGTCCTATTGCGGTGCTTTTGCCTTGGTTCTAGGCAGCGTGCTATGCGGTAAGGTAGACAGCGCAGAAAGAAGTACCGCTTAGGCGCTCTCAGGGCTCGAAAGAGAACGTCGTGCCGTCAGGCCAGAGCTGCAGCGCCCTGTGGTCCAGTCCCGTCCGCCGTCCGCTGCTCACGGGTCCGTCAGGCATCATCGATACCCGATACGTACTTCCTGACCTTACAGAAATACCTTAACTGGGGCCGCTTAACGCCGCGCAGGGCCGCAGGTACCACCGTGCCACCTTTTCTTGAAAAGTACAAGGGGTCCCGGCAGTCACCGCAATCCCCTTTTCTGCCAATGACGTGTGTCACCTGCTGGCCAAACATCAACCCCAAACCTTCAGAGGGTCCCCGAGCGGTTGCTTGACCGAACAACACCACCGTCCACGGCCACGTCCTCTCGTCCACCTTCTCCCAACTCCCGAGCAGCTGTTCTCGCCGCCGTCTCCCGAAACTTCTTTCACCTCCGACCGATTTACTCACTTTTCGACAGACGAAAGAATCCACGACCAAGACGCCGCCCTAGACGACGACACCGGCCCACTCATCCCCTCACATATCTGGCCATTCTGCGCTGGTTCGAGAATGACTGCTTCCGCATAATCGTAGCCTCGCCACCGCTGCACACATCGACTTCCGACCCCACGCACATCCGGGCCTGTCGCGACCATGTCGTCCGCCTCTAGGAGCTCGTGGATGCCGAATCGTCGCTTGAACAGCAACCGGGCAAGCACCAAGTTGAGGGGTTCCAGGGGCAACATCACCCTGGTCAGCCACGACGATGCGTACACCTTCGCCCTCCGTGCCGCCTACCTAAACTACCTCCTCCAACCGAGACAGAAACGAAAGCAATATGTTTCCGCACCGAAACCTGCCCAGCGTTCCCATACGAGCGTCACAGAATTAGTTGGGCAATTTGTCTCCGGCAGTTCCAACAGCATTAAGCTGCCGCATGGCTTCCAAAAACCGCTTGAAAAGAGGATTAAGAATGTTCTCACGGGGAAGGAGCCCATGCAGGGCTTCAACGATGCCGCCCTCAAGCGAAGCTTCGCAGAGGCTTACACGGCCTTTACCGAAAAGAGCTTTCAGAAGTCGGTCGAGAAGGACCGAAAGTTGGAGCCATACGTTCTCATGTTCTACTCCTCCGCCACCAAGGCCAACCAGAAGTTCGCTCAGTTGACATCGGCGGCGGATGATTCATGGAAGGATGTGGCCGACAGGCACATGGCCATGTTCATTCGACTTGTGGCACAAACCCTTCGGGACCAGGGGCACGACCGGGACAGACCTGAGCTGATGAGCCGACTGCACACGCTGGAGAACAAGCTGCTTACCAGGGACCAGAACCTGTCCATCGATGCCAGCCAAGACAAGGGCAACACGATCGAGGTCGTCGTCCCCCCGAGTTACGACGTGAAGGATATGCCGCTGGTTCTGACCGTTGCCCGCATCTTTGGCCGCTCAAACTCGGAAGTGCAGGCCGACATTGACGTCAACCGCCAAGTTTGGACCGAGGAGGCTGCACTGAAGGACATGAAGGCATACCAACAACGATTGGCCTCTGACGCCCCTGGCGCATTGAGGAGCCAGGACTTTGACCTCGAGGAGGCCTTTCAGGAGTGGAAGAGGGCCGAGGCACCGCACCTATCACAGATCATTCTCGATATCTTGACGGTCAAACCAGAGTTGGCCAAGACGTCTTCGGGCTCCGACAAGCCGCTTCCTGGACGACCAATGTCCATGTTCGGTGACGAACAGGCTTTCTCTGAAATCAGCAAGGCAATCACGAGTCCTGATGGGTCCACTCTTGGCTTTGATAGCTCTCTCGGTTTCGGTTCTTTGTCCCTGGATGACCCGAGCCGTGGTTTTGACGAGGTAGCCTACACCTTCATCCCAAACGACGCCAGGGCGTTCTACAAGGCCATCTTGCAAGACTGCATGACGTACGACCAGCTTCATGCTGACCCGGCTGCCGAATACTCCCCAATTTCCAAGCAGTCCACAGATCTTCTCACTGAACTCTGTGTCTATTGGCGTATTCCGCAGTTCTCAAGGCTGGTTGCGTTTGTTGAAGTGGCCGCCAAGAAGTTCCTTGATAGGGAGATCGGCGCTGATGACCTGGCTGTTGCCATGGAATTTGTCAAGTCTTCGTCCCCAGAAGTGAAGAAGCCACCCCATCTGCACCAGTATAATCTTGGCCTCGCCTCGATTGACCAAACCCGTTGGACCCTCCACGATTTTGCCGTGTACCAGAACACCTTGCACAGTCTTCACGATGCTCTTCTGCGAGATCTCTACGACCTAATGGTTTGCTGCTACGAGTCCAAGCCACCGCCAATCGTGTCGGTAATGACGCTTCTAGAAGAGCATATTCTCGCAGATCCTTCTTTCTCCCCCAGATCAGAGCAGGTTCAGGAATTCGCCGCTCATCTCACTGACGGTTTGAGACGTGCTGCGACTGAAGTGTACAACACGTTCGTACACGAGAAGCTGCCCAACCATGCATCTGAATGGGAGTTTTCGCATGTCGTTAACCTCGGCCAGGCTGTTACCAAGCTATCCGATAAGATCCGAAAGCGATACAGGAACATTCCCGACATCATGGGTGTCCAACCTTGGCAGGTCCTGGTCGAGACAATGTTTCCAAGTTACGAACGGGACGCACAGCATATCATCGAGCGCACAATCGCCGTTGCAAAAGAGAGGGGCGTCGAGATCAACATGCAGGACGGGTTCGACCTCTACAAGGAGTTGGTCGGACTACGACAAACCCATCACGCGGCTCTTCCGGACAAACCATTCGAGTTCCAGATTGAGGAACTTCTTGTGGACTTCGTCTGGAGATGGGTCAAGAATGCGGAGACTATGATGGTAGAGTTCGTCGCCAATGCCATCAACCAAGATAATTTCCAAGTTCGTGTAGAGAGTGCTGATGAAATCCCGGCCGACGACAAACGTCACAGTGTGTCCATCATCGACATGTTCATGTTTTTCAGGCAAACTACGGAACAAGTGTACCAGCTTGAGTGGGACAGCGACGTTCATCATGCTAAATTCATGACGGCACTCGCTCGTTCGTTTGCAGCTGGCATTGGTCAATACTGCGAAGAAGTTGAGAAACAATTCGCCAAGGAGATGGACCGACCAACGGCTCAAGAGGCTGCCGCGGCGAACAAGTCAGCTCAAGAAAAGTTCATGCAGTATGCTCAATATGCTCGAGATGCCTGGAACACAAAGGACGCACCTGAACCTTTCCAGTTTCTGCCCGAGGTTCGTGTTGGACAAGCCTTGAAAGTCTTTCTGGTCACTAACACTTTTCCCAGTCATTCGTTAAGCTCAACAACATTGAATTTGCCATGCAAGAACTCGACAAGCTGGAAAAAAGCATGAACGTCGATGCCTGTGCCGACGTTCTTCGAAAAGCAGAGGGTGCAAAGCAGCATGCAAGACGACCCAACAAGTACGTCTTCACGATCAAGGTGGTCGAAGCCGAGGACTTGAAAGCCTGCGACCCTGGTGGCTTCAGCGACCCTTACGTGGTGCTCGGAGACGAGTATCAAAAGCGTCTTTACAAGACTCGCATCGTATACAGGAACTTGAACCCCCGGTGGGATGAGTCCGTCGACATCACAGTCTCGGGTCCGCTCAACGTCATTGCAACCATTTGGGACTACGACACTTTTGGTGAACACGATTTTGTTGGCCGCACTTCGCTGAAGCTTGACCCGATCCACTTCAGTGATTACTTGCCTCGCGAGTACTGGCTTGATTTGGACACGCAGGGCAGAGTTCTGCTGCGTGTGAGCATGGAGGGCGAGCGAGATGACATCCAGTTTTACTTTGGAAAGGCATTTAGACACTTGAAGCGGACTGAGAGAGACATGGTCCGCAAGATCACGGATAAGGTAAGCCCCCTGACGTTGTAGTTGCAGTCTGGCTGCTAACGTTTCCTAGCTCCGAGCTCAAATCAGCGCCACAATCTCTCACGAGACGCTACGAAGCTTGATCAAGGGCAACAGCATCAGCTCTTCAGTAACGGCACTATGGAAGAAGCGGTCGTCCACGATGCCTGTCGTCACAACGGCAAGCGATATCGAAGGCGCCTTACAACCACTATTCCACTACTTTGACCAAAACTTCGCCATTATGAAGCAAACTCTGACAGATGCAACGATGCTAGCGGTCATGACACGCCTCTGGAAGGAGGTCCTTATGGCGATTGAAAACCTTTTGGTTCCTCCTCTGTCGGAAAAGCCGTCGTCGCAGAGACCTCTGACCCAGAAAGAATCGGACATAGTCTACAAATGGCTTGAACTGCTCTTTGAGTTCTTCAACGCCAAGGACGATACCGGCGAACAGTTGGGCGTGCCCCAGGATGTCCTGAAATCACCCAAGTGGCACGAGCTGGCTGCTCTGAACTTCTTCTACTTTGAAGACACTCAGAATCTCATCCGGGAATCAGAGCGAATGGCAGCCGCCAATGCACAACGGGCGCAGCAGATGCTCGTGCAGGAGAAGCACGAGAACCGGCTGTCAGCTCCAGCGACCTTCGGCCCGACTTTCAGCGGCGGACCAGGCGCGTTTGCGAGCATGGGCACGATCCGCCGAGGCAAGTCCATTATGATGAGCCGGAACCTGGGAACAATGCGACGGGCGAAGGAGGAGAAGCGCAAAGAGGCCCAGGCGGATCCCAGCGATGATATGATCCTTCGCATCCTCCGTATGAGGCCCGAGGCGGCTGGTTACCTCCGGGAACGGCACCGACAGAAGGAGCGACAGGCCGCTGCGGCTGCCGCGGCGTTGATCGTAAAGAACAGCGTCAACCAGGGATGGAACACTGGTGGTGCGGGTGCGTACGGCCGCAACAACCTCCCCCGGAGGTGAGGAATAAAATCCTCCTTCACTTCTAAGAACAGGGAGGCGCTGCCGACATGACCATTTTTACTTTTGCTTTTGCGCGTGTTGGTAGTTCACCGGGGAGCGGGGCCGGGGGGACATTTCGATACCAGTTCAGGAGAACCATCATTCAGGAGAGGCAAGATGGAAAGGGGGCGGGAACATGACATACATACGCGCGACGCAACAACGCCTTTTTCGAACAAAATCTCGGTAGCGGTTAAAGGCATCACGACAAATGTAGATACCCTTCGCTACGTCTAATAACTCGGCCGGCGCCTTTGATTTTCGGGAAGGGTAAGGGGTTTCAGGTGTATTTTCGTTTCTCTTTCTTCTCTCAGGGAGTTTGTTTAAACTGGGCTTAGATTGCAGTTAGCAATAGTCAAGCATGATATATACGTTGCCAGAGATCCGCCCATGTACATTGTATGTGACATGTCCTGGGCTATTGGCAACATCATCGTCACCTCCATCTCTTATCCCACTCCTTTACCTCTACGCAGTCCCTCCTAACCAACTCTCCGGTACTGTTTCCCTCCAACCCTGCCGCTGTCTTTTCTCTAGCGACATTGTCCTTTACCAAGTACTATAGGCAACACAGGCGGAATGGCCAATTGACACGAAGTAAGCGGCACGTGAAGACCTTGGGCTCCTGGATGAATCAACAGCCAATGTGGATTTTCAGGGTAGCACTGTGGCTCTGGTCACCCTTGACGACATCCTCACGGATAGATACACATACACAAATAAGACAGCATACATCACCTATGGTCGTACATCGGCCTCTCACGTGGTCTCTTGCTTCACCGAGCACTCCCACACGACACCCGCACACACGCAGGCCAGGATCGTGAGGCCACCCGCCTCGAGGGGTCGTACCTTCGTGGAGGCGGAAGCTTCAACTTGGCAACACACCTGGTCGTTCACGTCGAAGTATACCCGAAGAAACCCCAGAGCAAACCCCGAGAACGTTCTGTCACGGGCGTCGCATGAAGCATGAGGCAGAAACGGGCTTGTACGCCGATGCAGGGCCCCTTTCGCACATACACACTTCAGCAGTAGGTAGCATGCGTGCCGAGGAACTTTCTTTTCGCGGAGTGGGTTCCGGGGACCAAACCTCCCTCCACCATACGGCCGTCAAATCCGTCGACAAACGGTCGTCTAAAAAGGTTATTTTACGGCGGTGTGGTCGAACGGCCGATTTTGGTGCCCAAGTCAACCCCGCGGGAACGGCCGGCAAGATGCGACAAACCCCTCCCTGGTCTGAGCCAGATGGAAGCCAAGTGAGCAAAAAAAGGCAAAAGAAAGAAAAGCTTCCTTCCAAGGTTCCGTCGTTCGAGTTGAAGGCATCGTGAAGCGCCAGCCATGTGCAACCCCAACCGAAGCACGCGCCGTGCGCACATGTGAAGAGGGTCTCAGCAGCAGTCAGCAACACGTCACCAACTCAAAATGAAAATGCTTGCGCGACCACCCTGTAAACTTCAGGCCACTGTCCGCCCAGAGAGATATTGCGATCATCCCCCTCTTTGGTTTGGAGGGGACAAGGCGCGAAGCTCTCTGCCAGAATGGACGACTCTTCGTCTGCACGAGCCCGGCCTGGGAATCCTGGGGAAAGCAGGGTCTACCTGGCTAGGGGGCCGAAGCCAAAGTAAAAAAAAAAAAGGCTTTGCCATGTTAGAGATATATTTTCTCCGAGTACAGCTGGAAGCTTCCCGTGTCATGAGCTCGCGCTTCTATGACGTTATACGGGGGAAGCAATCGCGATTGCATGCGATTGCACGCGATTTGCACCAAAGCCAGAGTCTACGCTGATGGTTTGCGACTTTGCGACTGGAGCGGGATTGAGTTCGAGTCCTGGGATGATCCCCCGTGCTTGGGCTTCCAGGTGGTAACGCGAAAGCATATGGAAGGTTGAAGCTTTTGTCGCCCAAGCGTTGGATCAGGGCCCGAGGTTCGGAAGAAAATGAGGTCGTCTCAGGATAGAGAACTATAGAAACGGACGAGCGTCCGTAATAATAACATACGGCGTTACGAGCACCCCCCGTCTGCTGTGGACCCTTTGGGTGGTAAAATCCGCTGTCATTGGTGAGTGATGCCAGCCGCAGTCTCCGATCGACAAGAGCTTGACTCGGACGACGATGTCGAGCTCTCTCTCCTCGGCCAGCGAGCGTCACTCGACAGCGATGGAGAGCTCCCCATCTTTGCCAAATCAGGCAGCACATAATGCATCCCAACGTTGCATCACACTCTGGATCCTGAAACCTCAGCATCCACGTGTGTTAACACGCAAGTCGAGCACCCACAAGCCGCCGAGCATTTAACGCTTAATTTTGACGGGACGGAGGACCAACGTTAGGACAACGTCCGGCCTTTGACACCAGTAGGCGAAGCCACAATGGTTCCGAGTGACGTCCGATGAGCTCCGGCCGAGGAAACCGCGGTCCAAACCCACCGAAGTTGCCAAGAGGATGCACAACGACCGCCGCAGCTCTGCTGAGGATGTGGATTTGACGCTCGAACCTCATGGCGGTCCTCGACTGTCTTTGTCTCGCCCGTTGACGGCCCACAGTAACGGGAGAAAAGGCTGGGTAGCGTGACATTTTGCTCTGGACGACTTCCCAAGCAACAACTCTCAACGGTTGGACTGGCAAAACGGGCCCCTCTTCAGGGACCCCTTCATGGTGGTGACTGTAACGACGACGAGGTCTAAACAGACCAATCAGATAGCCGCAACAGGCCTTGCATTCCCTCCAACCGGTAACCACCGACTCAATGGGAGGCCTGGCAAGTGACCTGTCACCGACACGAAATGCACGCTGAAGCGGTGACCGGCATGTAATCCCAGGCCAGGTGGACGCAGGTTGCAGTGGCAAGTGTGCCGAGCCCCCCGATCTCATTCCCAGGGTACCACAGTCTTCGTCCTTTCACTTGGACGAGACGAGCGGGGGGAGACGAACGCATCCGTGATCCAGAAAAAAGTCTGTAAAAGTCCTAGCGCTGTGGGAAGAAAAAGAAATGGTCCCGTTTCGTGGCTCACGGAGTGGCCGCTCCCCAAAACTGTCTAGCACCGTCTCGTCGTGCGTTCCACCCATTCTTTTTTCTGATCAACTGTCGGAGACTTGTGGCTGGAGGCGGCTTTGCAAGAGAGTTTCTGTCGAGTACAATGCTGAGGCTGCCCGAGGGGGTCTACGGCTTGGCGGACGGCTAGTGCGGAGGTCATCGCACCCTTGATTTCGCGACTCGCGAATTGGGTGCGTATTGGCGGGAGTATTCGATACGAGTCAACCGCGGCTGCAGGGTCCTCCGTGGTAGATTGAGATTTGATACGCTGGATAGCCTAGAAACCCGGCATCGTGTAACCGTAGCCCGAGTTCATAGAAGCCATGCGCGGCGGAGACTATGCCTGGCTCTGCTTCTCGAGACCTACCATGTGGCCTGAATGAAGGCTTGAGGTGAGCCTGCTGGGAAGCACCTGGCTGTGGCCGTGACGAGGCTTGTGAGGCATCTATCTCGGTCGTCGCAACCGACCATCAAGATGGGGATGTTGTCACAGGCGGGCGTCAAGTTGAAGCGTCTTATCCGAGAAAAGCAGCGTCAGAACTGTCACTCGCAAGCGCAGCCCGATGCTGTCGATCAACATCGAAGTCCGGGCGAGATGGCAGTGCTAAATTCACCGGACTAGGGCGTACGGCAGCAATTTGCATGAAGGCCAAATTTGGTCGTAACTGTGGCTTTTTCCGTGCTCCCGCCTGGCGTACGTGGGGTACAGACGGAGCTCGTGGGCAGCCTATACACGAGCCCGAGCGATCTAAAGAAGCCGCAGCCAGTCAGCATGGTGTTGCGGAAAACGCCCGGCAGGGAAATCGCTCGAGACAAGGCAAGCTAGCGGTTGGGCGACGGTGAGAAGTGATAGATGGCGGATAACGCTTATGCTGTCTTGGACAGGCGTTCGGTTGGCTGAAGCAAACGAGGCGCTGGGTGAGTGGCCAAGGCATGCTGACTGCGACTGCTGAAAAGCCACCCCATGATAAAGCCGCTACAACTGTGAGCACTGAGCAGTTGAACCGCATTAGCTCCTAGCGGAAGCGATGATGTAGGGGTTCTCAACCAGCATGCTGCTAAGAAAGGCAATCTGGACAGCGTGCAGGGTGGCAAGGCGCATCGAAATAGGGGTTCAGCAGTTGGCGGCGAATCTTCAGCCTCTTCTCAGCCAGTGCCTGGAGACTGACGGGTGGCCGGGCGGCTGGAACGGGCTGGAGGCGATGGGACGGACGGCCGGTGAAGTTCCAGAATGAGTTGGCCCCAAGAAGGCGGGTTGGCGGGTTGGGCTCGCGGCAGGCCCAGGGGATCGTCGACAACAATGTCAGGGAGATTCAGATGTCGATACTGGCATCGACCTCGTTCCGATGGGATTGTTAGACAGGTACTTCCCGGGCGAGGGTCAAAGCCTGAGGGGCGGACGGCCGGATTGCACTGGCGGCAGGGCGGTGTGGCTCAGGGCCGAATCAGATTAGCGACCTCCTGGACCACAGTGACGTCGGCGGCTTGGGGATCTCGGCTAGCGACAGGTACCCAGTAGCACGGCTCGATATTTCGTCGCAAGTAAGGTACTTCCATGCAAGGAGCGATGGGAATGTAACTACCTTAGGCTGCCTCGCCTCGTGAGAACGGCTCTTGCTGATCGAGTCCACGGCCTTCCTGTAGGAGCATTTCTGGGGAAAGCAGAGGCGCGGGGAGGGCCTGGTTCAGTGGTTGCAGCATCGGGTTGGGAGGCCTGATTGGGAGGCCTGCTGGGCCGAACTGATAGGATAGGCACAGATTGGCAGGTAGCCAGCAGAACGGTTTAATTGAAAGGATGAGCGACGCGAGGGTCTTGAAACGGACGGAAGAGCCATGCGCGACGATCTTAAGAGGGCATTTCGGATTGCTCTTTTTTGACAAGTGGAAACCATGAGAGTGACCCTGACGATCGGGTACGTGCTGGTGTGGCAGAGCTGATTTGTGACCGTGATTGTCGTTCATTGCGTTGGTTTGTCAGAGCCTGAGTAAAAAAGTCAGAGACGCGGGTGGACGGGCGGTCGGCTGCTTGCCGGGGGCAACAGCGGTGCAGGTGTGTACTAGGTAGGTGCAGGTGCACATGCGCATTCGAGGGAGGCAGCGACAGAGACGGCAGAAAAGAAAAAAAAAATTTGAGTGGCTCTTTTCTTTTTCGTTTAGGTGGAGGCGGAAGGAATGAGCGTGAGAGTGGGATGGGACGATGGGGACCAGACCGATGTCTGACCTGGACCCTGGCTGCTTGCTGGCTGGCGCTTCGCGCAGACTGCGGTGCGGTGCAGTGAGTTCACCTCACACCTTCGCTTCAGACTTTCGGTTTTCAGGATCCCACCACCCGTCTGCGAGGGTGTTGCAGGGGCCACTGCGACGTACTGTGCGGCTACATCGCTTGATTACACGCTCCTGCTGCTGGCTGCTGCTGCATCCATTCAGTCACTGCGGATACAGAGGCAGACACGCGCTGAGCGCCTTCCGCTCGGCATACTCCCGGCTGGCTATCAGTGGAGGAGCAACATATGCCGCAGGCAGTCGATCAGCCAGCGCCTTGGAAAGAGCATGCCCATTGCCTGTCTTCCTGTCCTGCTCAGTCGTCATCGTCAAGATCTCGATCCAAGCCGTCATGTGCGGAATCTGGAACCAGCCGGTTCCCACTGCTCGCAAACAGCGCAGTAGCAAAGGCAAGGTTGGGTTGACGACCAAGGACGGGCAGTCCCTGGTGCGCCATGTGACAGCCCAGCCCAGCGCATGTCGTCTGGCTGTCTGGACACACTCTGGACTTTTCTGGACTGGACTCGACCGGACCTGGCCTCTGGAGCTCGGCGGAGGTGCACCGCGCTCCGTGGGTTGGAGCAGCGGTACGGCGGTGCAGCGGGTGGGGACCGAGGGCATGCAACGCGACGCAACTCTGCTGGAGAGCGGCATGGCATTGGCATGGCTCTGGGTGCTGGTGGATGGATGGTGGATGGGGATGGGGGCGGCCGGGAGCCTCCCGCCGTCATCGCCTGGAAATGCTACCTTGGCTCCCGCTGTCGTTACCAATCGTGCTGCTGGGGACGCTGGTTGCTCCTCGCAGTCGTCACACTCGAATGTAACATGCAATGAAGATCCACGACCGGAGCAGCTGAACCTCAGTCCGCCTGCCCTGCTGAAATGCTCCAAACCGCGAACGCCGACGCTGTTTACGCGATACCCCTTTTCTGAAAAACCGCTTTGCAAAAGTAACTCCACAGTGAGAGAATGCGTTGGTTTCCCCACACCAACGCGAGAGAAAACGGTTCTAACCCATCCGCTAGGCCGTCTCGGGGACGCTCCTGCAAGTGCCCAAGCAGCCACACTACGGTAGACACATCAGCGCATGCGCTGACAGACCGGGATGTCAGTACATTCCGCCTCACCCCTGCCAGGTCGTCTGAGGTACTGCGTGTGAGTTCTCCGGCTGCTAGTACTGCATAGCACGTACTACGCAGTATAGAGCAGACGGGCCTGAGGACAAACGACATTACGGCCAAACGAGCCAGTTCAGTCTGCGGCAACGGCCGACATGCCCCAATACGTTGAGCCCGCGCGGCGGGAATCGCCAGACGAGGAGTAGACTGGTCCAACGGCCTGCGCTAGCTTCTCCGTATCCATTCTCGACAAGACTGACGACGACATCGGGCCTTGGGCATATGGGAACGGAAAGGGGGGACGGGGAGGGGAAAGGTAAGAAGATTCAAAGGGCAAACCATTGGTAGACGCCGCGGTTGGCTACCTTAACCTTAGACAAACTGGAACACAACGTGTACTCGGGCAATTAAACACCGTTCCTCGCCGGCATGGCGAGCGAGGGAGGAAGAGCCGACCCAGTGAGATGAGGCAGCAGAGCACGGCTTCAGGGCACCAGCGAGAATGCGTATGGACGAGTACTTTGCCCGCTGACACCGGCTACTAAGGCATCTCAGATATGTACTGCGAGGTACCGCCTTTTCCAGCCAACCTCGCATCACAGGAAAACTCAGGGCAGGCTCAGGCTTGGGGGAGGGGCACAGCAGCGATCCTGAGCCAATACCATCCGTCAAACGGCATAGTCGCCCGGGAGAAGGACACAGGAGGCCACTAAGAACCCCTTCCGGGCGTCGACGCTTGTGCTGCGTTTGGAAAAAACATCGATCGATCACCATTCGTATTCCATTTCGGCGCGGGTGAAGAGCGAATTGCTGTGCTTGAGAGGCTCCTTCTCCCACCTGACGGGGGGCGCGCCCCACCATCCCGTCCCTATTCGCTGCGTGATCCAGGGCCCCGTTCGACTCAGAAGTACCCGTAGCCGCATCTCAGGCGTGTGAAGGTACACGCAAGGCTGGACCGAAGTATACTAGCGTCTTCCCCTCTGCCCCAGTGGCAGCAGCCAACCACTACACTCAGGTACTGCCTAGCACGGGTACTCGAGGCGGGCAGGTACTCTGTGTGCCTGTCTGCAGAGGTAGACTCGGTGTACCCTGCTCTGCATGCTGCCCCGGGGCATCAAGTAGCCTGAGGTACACATACATCACTACGCATGGGTCCCCAATATCAGTCCCCGGTACTATGTACAAGGCCCTCTCCTGTACCGCCGCCCTCGCCGTACGAGCCACCGCCCTGTCCAACCAGCAGCGACAAACCAGCGCCAGCGAATTTCAGCGCTGTTACTGCTGGCTGTACCGTCGTCTCTGAGGTTCGCCTCGTCGAACCAATGCTCTCCACCTCCCACAGGCAACCCCCCCTCGCCTTCGCATCCCACCCCAATCCCTACATCCGCCCTCCTCCATCCGCTGTGGCATTCGTCTACCCCCTGTTGCGTCTTGTTCCGCCTTATCTCCTCTCTTCTCCAGTACAGTGGTCCTTCTCTCGCTTTGGCTCTTTTGCGACCTCTAGCAGCAGCTCGTCCTATCCCGCCTGACCACTCTGGGCGTGTCTCCTCGCTATTTGCTCGCCTCATTGCTTTTTACCCTCTTTCTCGCCTTATACCGTCAAACCCACCAACGCCATCCCCTTCTCTTCCTCTCCTACACCTCCCCTACCGGTCTCCAATCCTCGTACCTACCGCTGAAAAGAGCGTTATCGTCTTTGACGCCTCGGATCGACTCGATTCGGGCGGGTGGAAAGACTCTCTGTCTATCTCTTACTATTCGCTGCTTTATTCACTTTGGTTTCCAGGCCCCGACCAGAGCTAATATGCTGCCGGTTGACCACGACTCTTCTTGATCTATACCCGCCCCGTTCCTTTCCCACCGAAACTCCCTCTAGCCGCGACCTCCCTCTTCGACGGCCTACATCTCCCCTCGGGCAAAGTCGCAGGCGGCATACATCTGCTTTGCTTGTTGAGTCTGCCACCCGCGAAAAACAAGGATGGTCGACGACGCAGCCTTGGCCGCTGCGACGGCCATAGTGCAGGCCCTCGCCGCCGATGGTACGACGCCGATGCCCCTCCCCTTCAAGCCCGATGCGCGAATCGAGCTCCCCGGTCGTGATACTCCGGCAAAGCGAAGCCTCGAGAACGAGCTGTCAAAACTGGCCCAGAGAATCGAGAAACTTGAGAACAGAGCCGCCCATGCCTCCGTAGCCTTCCCCGAAACCCCCAACGAGGTCCACGACTCCCTCTTCGGCGACGATTCTGATGCCACCTCGCCCTCGTCCTCAAATAGCCGCCCTATTCCCAGGCCAAAATTCCAACGCGAAGGTACCGCCACAGACGACCCAAGCCTCGCAGGCAGCCCGCTGACTGACGAAGCTTTGGAAAGCTTGCAAGAGAAGGTGCTTGACCAGGAGAAAGGTATTTCTAGCGCGAGACAGGAAATCAGCAGCGTTAGCGCCCAGCTCCTCGAGCAAAAGGAATTGCAGGAGCAGGCCTTCTTCAAGATCGAGCAAGAAAGAGTCGCTACCCTGGAACGGGAACTATGGAAACACCAAAAGGCAAACGAAGCCTTCCAGAAGGCCTTACGGGAAATCGGTGAGATCGTTACAGCTGTCGCGCGCGGAGACCTTTCCAAGAAGGTTCGCATGAACACAGTCGAAATGGACCCCGAAATCACAACTTTCAAACGGACAATCAACACCATGATGGATCAGCTGCAGGTATTTTCAAGCGAAGTCTCCCGAGTCGCTCGTGAAGTCGGAACCGAAGGTTTGCTTGGCGGCCAAGCCCGGATCGAAGGTGTCGACGGTACATGGAAGGAACTGACAGACAACGGTATGTCTTCGTTGCTGATTACCGTTCGCTAAGAATTCCGACTAACAAAGGGCGCAGTCAACGTAATGGCTCAAAATCTCACGGATCAAGGTAAGCACTCGCATGTATCTGCGCAGAGGACCGCAGTGCTAACGTATTGCAGTGCGCGAAATCGCATCGGTAACTACGGCGGTCGCCCACGGTGACCTGACCAAGAAGATTGAACGCCCGGCCAGAGGAGAAATCCTGCAATTGCAACAAACCATTAACACCATGGTGGACCAACTTCGAACTTTTGCCTCAGAGGTCACCCGTGTCGCTCGCGATGTCGGAACCGAAGGTATCCTTGGCGGTCAAGCTGACGTCGAAGGTGTCAAGGGCATGTGGAACGAATTAACGGTCAATGTCAACGCTATGGCGAATAATCTGACGACACAAGTACGGGATATCATTAAGGTGACGACTGCTGTTGCCAAGGGTGACCTTACACAAAAGGTGCAGGCGGATTGCAGGGGTGAGATTTTCGATCTAAAGTCGACTATCAATTCCATGGTGAATCAACTGCAACAATTTGCCCGGGAAGTCACCAAGATTGCGAGAGAGGTCGGTACCGAAGGCAGACTCGGAGGCCAAGCCACCGTCCACGACGTTGAGGGAACGTGGAGAGACCTGACCGAGAATGTCAACGGTATGGCCATGAACCTGACCACACAAGTGCGCGCAATTGCCAAGGTCACCACCGCTGTCGCCAATGGCGACCTCACAGAGAAGATTAGAGTACCCGTGCGGGGTGAGATTCTTGATCTCAAGAACACCATCAACACCATGGTTGACCGTCTTGGTACTTTCGCCTTCGAGGTCAGCAAGGTCGCCAGGGAAGTCGGCACCGACGGAACGCTCGGAGGACAGGCCCAGGTCGACAACGTGGAAGGCAAATGGAAAGACCTCACCGAAAACGTCAACACAATGGCTTCAAATCTCACATTACAGGTCCGCAGTATTTCAACCGTCACGCAGGCCATTGCCAATGGCGACATGAGCCAGAAGATCGAAGTTGAGGCCCAAGGAGAAATACGGGTCTTGAAGGAAACGATAAACAACATGGTTGACAGGCTGTCCAACTTCTGCAATGAGGTGCAGAGAGTGGCCAGAGATGTCGGCGTCGACGGCAAGATGGGTGCGCAAGCAGACCCTGCCGGCTTGAAGGGCCGCTGGCGCGAGATCACAACAGACGTCAATACCATGGCTAGCAACTTGGTTAGTGCCGACACCCCCTCCTGTCTTCTTCATTCAGCACAAATCACGATGGCTAACTTCGCACGCAGACAACTCAAGTACGCGCCTTCTCTGATATAACCAACCTTGCCACCGACGGGGACTTCACAAAGCTCGTCGAAGTGGAAGCCTCCGGCGAGATGGACGAACTCAAACGCAAGATCAATCAGATGGTGTCCAACTTGCGGGATAGTATCCAGAGGAACACACAGGCAAGGGAAGCAGCAGAGTTGGCGAACAAGACCAAGTCAGAATTCTTGGCAAACATGTCCCACGAGATCCGCACGCCCATGAACGGTATTATCGGCATGACGCAGCTTACGCTCGATACCGACTTGACGCAGTACCAGCGCGAGATGTTGAACATCGTCAACAGCCTCGCCAACAGTCTGCTGACCATCATCGACGATATTTTGGATCTGTCCAAGATTGAGGCCCGCAGGATGGTCATCGAGGAGATCCCGTACACACTTCGGGGCACCGTCTTCAACGCGCTGAAGACGCTCGCCGTCAAGGCGAATGAGAAGTTCCTCGACCTTACCTACCGCGTCGATAGCTCGGTCCCGGACCACGTTATCGGAGACTCGTTCCGTCTTAGGCAGATCATCTTGAACCTGGTCGGCAATGCCATCAAGTTCACAGAGCATGGTGAGGTCAGTCTGACGATCAAGAAGGCCGATCCGGTGGTTTGGCGGTGCAACCCTGACCAGTATGCCATCGAGTTCGTTGTTACCGACACGGGCATTGGCATTGCAGCCGATAAGCTCGACCTCATTTTCGACACCTTCCAACAGGCTGACGGATCCATGACCCGTAAGTTCGGTGGTACCGGACTTGGCTTGTCCATTTCGAAGCGCCTTGTTAAGCTCATGGGCGGTGACTTGTGGGTTAAGAGCCAACACGGTCAGGGCAGTGAGTTCCACTTCACCTGTCGCGTTCGTCTGTCAGATCTCGGTGTCGTGTCCATCGAGAAGCAGATCAAGCCGTACAAGGGCCATGAAGTTCTCTTCGTCGATAAGGCCCAGACGACGTATGGCCAGCAGATTCGCGACATGCTGCACACGATCGGTCTGAAACCTGTCGTGGTCGAATCGGAGAAGAGCCCGTTGCTCACGGGAGTGCGAGACGCCCAGGCGATGCCGTACGATGTCATCATCGTGGACTCTATCGATACAGCCAGGAGGCTTAGATCCGTGGACGACTTCAAGTACTTGCCCATCGTCCTGCTGGCGCCTGTTGTTCACGTCAACTTAAAGTCCTGCTTGGACCTGGGAATTACGTCTTACATGACCACACCCTGCACGGCTGTCGATCTGGGCAACGGCATGATTCCCGCCCTCGAGAACAGAGCAACGCCATCGCTGGCAGACAACACCAAGTCTTTTGACATTCTGCTTGCCGAGGACAACCGAGTCAACCAAAGGCTTGCCGTCAAGATTCTCGAGAAGTACCACCACGTGGTTACCGTTGTCGGCAACGGTCTCGAGGCTGTGGAGGCGGTCAAGCGTCAGAAGTTTGACGTCATTCTTATGGATGTGCAAATGCCAATCATGGTAAGTACCGGAATTTCTATTACGAGTTCATCTTGAGTGCGAGCTAACCCCACCCGGCAGGGCGGCTTTGAGGCAACCGGCAAGATTCGTGAGTACGAGCGAAGCCTAGGCTCGCATCGTACTCCCATCATTGCTCTGACAGCCCACGCCATGATGGGTGACCGTGAAAAATGCATCCAGGCTCAGATGGATGAGTACCTGTCCAAGCCCCTGCAGCAGAACCACCTCATCCAGACAATTCTCAAGTGTGCCACCCTTGGCGGCCAACTCCTTGAGAAGAATCGGGAGAAGGATCTGGCCCAGCAGTCAAGGACCAAGGCCAGCGGCAATGAGCAGCCTCAGTCTCATCTCCGGCCGCCTTTGGAAAACCGAGCCTTTACATCAAAAGAACCAATGATGGGGCCCAGTCTGGGCAGCCCAGCATTGGTTACGGCAGATCAGGAGGATCCCATATCTAGGGCACGTAATGGCCTTTCCGACTCGCGCAGCCTAACAAGCTAACTTGGCTTCTTGTTCGTGCGCGTAGCTGCTGCTGAGGTCACATAGTTCCTAACTGGGATGTGCAGGGACAGGCTCAGAAAAAACGCAAGTGGCGAGACGAGTAAAACAAACTGAGTGGCATCGTTTGTTCGACGAAATACCAAAGAAAGATAAAAGAGCATTGGTGGATGGATACAACACATGGATGCCGTCGCTTCCTCGTTTTATCCGACATCTCTCACGCTATTTACGCATGGCACGATTCCTTCAAGCGGTGAAGGCATTTCCAGACAAAGAAGCACTTTTTCGAGTTCACTATAAACATAAGTGTGCATAGTGTTCGAGCACACAAAGAGAGCGGCCGGCTTGTGACAGGCTTGGTACGCCAGATCTCAAGGCGGGTATGCACACAGGGGGGCATTGGGGTTTGGAAGTCGTTGGGAGTTTCATCATTCTTGTCTTTATCAAAGGGGCAAGGACAGGCGTCACGCTGTCCGCATTCTTCACCTTCTCGTTAACCTTCCGTTGTAGTTTTACCATTAGTACCAGGGGGTGGAGAGGGGAGAACTATTCATTCAGCAGCCAGGTTGTTGGCTCGCTGTCACCTTTGGTTCTCTCCTATGAGATTGGGGGCCATGAGCCCGACAAAAACGGCTGCAGTCCTTGGCTCGAGGATGGCTCGCCGAGAGTAGGGCCAGTTGGATGTCGGGGGAGCCACCGACCAAGCTGAGAGGAATTGGGAAAAGAGGTTCCATTTCTTGAGAAGAGACATTGGCGGTGGATAGCGGGAAAGACGGGTTTTGATTTCCTCACACCAGGGTACCAAGCAACAAGGGCGTCAGATAGGTGGGGAGGGATTGAGACTTACTTACTATTGATGTCAAAGAAGAAGCCAGGCCGCCGAACGGAGAGGCTGAATTTCCCGAACACCCAGACTTCGCCATAATCCCCGTTGCAGTGTGATGCCAGTCAACCGATGAGAGGGGGATGTGTCAGGCCAGGTTCTGGGACATGGTTAATCAGCGAAGAGCTGGCTCTCGGGCAATGAAGGGGGGAGATGTTTGAGAGGGTGTATATCAAAGGAGCAATGGCTGCGTTGTTGGGCTCGGGCTGCCGCAGTAGACATGTTCACTAGGGAGGGCTCGCTTACAAACCAGAGCGAGACAACGAGAACCACAAACGCGCAGTCTCGAGACCACTGTTTTGGGAACTTGATCGCGGCAAAGGGGGACCACAGGAAGAGGGGCGAGCGAGGAGGCTCTGGCTGCGGCTGGGCGTGTCTGCCTACTACTCACCTACCTACCTACGTCCATGCATCCATCCCACGCAGCCCCAGGACCCTCTGCAGGCAGGCCAAACCCCAAATCATGTGATGAGGCCTCGCCCAACCTCACCTTCACTTCACGGTTTACAGTTTTCGTCTTTTCCACCAGTTTTACCCGTCGGCCGGGGGGTGATAGGGTTGGATGCTCCTATCCCAACCGCATCAAGCTCCCGCGGGCGCGGCGGCATGCAACCACCCACCAGTACCACCACCACCACCACCACCCCTCCTCCCTCACCTTTCCCATCCGCGTCCCGTCTCATGGAGCATCGTCCCCGGGCGGAGAAGAGCGGGCACGTTATCTCGGACCTGCCAAATGGGACATGCATGAGAGCCAGAGAATCCACTCCATGTCCATGGTCCCGTCCGGCCGACTTGACTGGCCGGGCGGCTAAGCCAAGTGCGTCCTTGGGGGAGTACACACGCTACTACGCACAGCTCGGGATCACGCCGCATAAGACCCAACGAACGAGCGCATTCCTCTCAACGGATACTATTTCCAGCGGTTGTGTGATATGTGTATGTAGGTGAGAGTGAAAAAAGGATAGTGTATAATAAGAGCGAGCGTGAGCGAGTGAGTGGCAAACGTTGCCGAATGCCTCCCTCCCCCCTGTCTTTGTCTAGTTGTTCCCCAAAAACTCCTCGAGGAAAAGAAAGCCACCCCCTTTCGATTGCCTACCGGGGGATTTGCTCAGAATCCGCCCCCCTAAACGATTGAACAGAATGGGATTTGTAGAAATGGGATGTGGTCGATGAGAACGACTGTGATAGGTCGGTCGGGCGGGACAAAAGGGCCGCGGACGGGATCAGCTTTGCCTCCGATCTCCAACAGGAGATCGTCGCCCACGCGGGAATCTGCCAAAATATCGTCACCGAGAGACGTTCCGGAGCATACACGCCCCAAATGTTTTGCTCTCCCTAGAGACCCTGCAAAGCCAAGTCGCAGGACAATGGGACACAAACAAGCGGGGACGCCCGCTCCGCCCCTCCCGACGTGAGCTATTTCAACATGTCGAAATCGACTATCCCTCTAAGGCTTCTTCGCCGACCGAGCTGAGCCAGAGCCATCCGTATGCCCGTTGGAGCCTCCGTTGTGGGTAGCGGCGCCGTCCTTCTTGGTCTCGTCATCCTGCGTGGCCGTGGAACTATCGTGCTCTTTCTGGAGCCCCTCCGCGCCTTCAAAGGCGGCTAGGAGGGCGTCCAATGTGTTCTCGAGGTTGGTCAGGTTCGCCTCGAGCGCGGTGGCTGCCTGTTCGCCTCTGTTTGCGATTCCCGGTTAGTCCAGTTTCTGATTTCCGCGTGGAGAAAAAGCGGTCACGGGGCGAGTCTGAATGGGCAAAGAAAGATGGGAATCTGTCTTTTGCGTCTCGCCGCTTGGCTAGGCCCGGACGCAGGAGAGAGGGGTTGGTGGTTTCGGCGTGTTTGGATCCTGGAGACTATTGGGCATTGATGCGAAAAATGGTCTCGAGCGACGCCGAGGCCATGAGCTGAGACTGGAATTGAGAGCATTAGCTCCGGGCGTGAGATGTTAAGGGATAAATCTGCCCCCGGGATCTGGGCGGATGGTCTGGCCAGAGGGCCTAGAACATCGCCGATGTGGCTTTTCTGCGGGAGCGGTAACCGAATGCCATCGTGTCACGGCGTCTTGTGACAGGCAAAGTTGGGCACTGTCGTACCACAACCCATCCGTTGCCACCTCCGCAGATCTGGCGATATAGCCGGTTGCCTCGCTTCAATGCATTGTCCTAGACAAGGCATAGCGGCACGAAGTGCATACATCGCGGGAGTGTAGATGCCTTCTCTCGGCTGCAAACCGTGGTTGAGACCAAATGGCACAGTCTAATCCAGTGTTTCGGGGTTAAGGAGGAAAAAAAGAACACCTCGGCCCAGATAGGCCTAAATCCAGAACCGGAAGCGAGACGCAAAACAGCGCCAAAACCGGGAACTTCAGGGCTGAGGATGCCATACAATAGACCAAAAAAAAAAAAAAAAAGGGATTGCCAACGCCGTCTTAGCCAGGAACGGGTCAATGCGTCGCTGGTGCTGCGCCGCGCAAGGATGCGACAGAATATTGGACAGGCGGCTGGCGCTGTGCACTGCGCTGAGCTACTGGCACAGCGCATTCCATTCCTCGGAGTTGTGGCTTCGGAGGCAGCTCCGTCTCTGTTCAGGGTGCAAACATGCCATTCTCGACATTGTGGTAGGGGAAGAGGGGCGTTTCAGTGCGGCACCCCGGGGGCGCGTGTGCAGAAGACAGTGCTGGCATTGGCCCTTTCAGATGAGGGAGCGGGGGGGAAAGGATGGAAAAATGCTTGTCGAATGGGCGTACCTTAGGAGGTCTCTGTAGGCCTAGAACGCGCCCCAAACGTGGTCAGCCCAAAGAAAAAAAAAAAGAAAAAAAAAGGAGTATGAGGGGGTATCCCATATTGCGCCACCCCTTCTGCCTTGCTGCTAGCCTCTGCTCTCTCTCAGCACACTCGTCGTCTCCCGGCTGCGACAGCACCGGCAACGAGTGCCCCCCAACCGGCTGGCTCGCTCGCTGGAACACATCGTCGGTGGTGGACCCCACCGCAACGCCCACACAGCGCAGGGGAGGGTCCAGACCGCCCCATTTCCGATGGACGGGAACTGTGAGCGACCAACGAGCGTGCCGGCGGCGGCGCATGGGGCGAAAATGTGCAAGATGGCCGGGGGAAGGGGCGGAGCGTGGGCGCGGAATGGGAAGAAGAGCAGAGGACCAGCAACATCCAAGGGCCCAAGGGAAGGGGGAAGGGGTCGGCCATGGTTGAGGGCTCGAGGCAGAACTTCTGCATCAACCAGCGTGACCCTCCCGGCCCCCTCTTGCTCCGTCGGGGTTCCAAATAGCGTGCAGATACGGACAACGTACCTGGGCGACGTTATCCACCGACGACTCGTTATCGGGCCTGGTCGTTGTCGGGGAGGCGGACTCGGGCTCCTGAGACGCTGGGGCCATGTTCGGAGACGGCGACGGGCGGGCGAATCGAAAGGGTCGGAAAGTAAAAATAAAAATAAAAAAAAGAGAGCAGAAAACGGGAGAATGTGGCCTGATTTGGGGGGCCTGATGGAGAGCCGCCCTCTTTTTTCCTATCCTCTTCCTCTTTCGCCTCTTTCGTAAGTCTGCCGTAATGTGGGAAATGCGGATACTTCTTTGACGCTCGACACGCCTGTACCACGCCGTAGCTGCTTCGAGTGAAGGGGAGGAAGCGGATTTTGCAGGCTAAGGCGGACGACTTGCGAGAAATTCGACTCCTCGCGCTGGTTTGTTTGTTTGGTGGTCTTAGCCTCGGCTGGCTGGTTGGCGGGCTGGCCTGACAGACGCCTCGTAAAATTCGGTAATGCCGAGCCAATGGCGAAAATTCGGTGTCGTCCTAGCGATGCAGATTTCCAGGATGGATGAATGGGATTTTGTAGGGACTTGGGCGGTTTGTTGATGTTGCGCGACAGAATTACGCTGTTGCGCAAACCCCTCAACTTCCCTACCCAAAACACCGGGACACGGACGCAGTGGGGGGCCCTGCTTAGTGATGCCTTCCACGTCCTGACTCCGTACTTGCACCTCACAGTGTACCTGCTACCTGAGGCAGCTGAGGAAGCTGGAGATGGACGAAAAAAGAGCAGGAGGATCCCCCCCAACAAGCTGAGGAGCCCTACAGCGCAGCATCAAGGCAATATAGAGCGCCGCGGAGTGAAGAATTGTATGTGTAATCAGTCGCCCAGATAGTCTAGTTGGTTAGGATGCCACGTTGTGGCCAATTGCCCAACGCTCCGTGGTGACGGCGGTTCGAATCCGCCTCTGGGCAGTTGGAAGTTGAAATTAATTCTTGGCTGTTTTGATCACGCTAGCTAGTTCGTAGTCTTGATATTCAAGCAAGCACTTTTTGCCTTTTTTTTATTTTTTATTTTTTTACGTATGTGATTGATGGATGGTGGGTAGGATCAATTGGGATGTCAAATGTGAGTTGGTTTTGGGGCCCATTTTGCCTTTTGCACGGCACCTGCATGATGCCCGTAGGTCTGTCCACCTCATCGAGATGCCCTGCAGCAACGATACTACCTCTGGTATCCGTACGTAGAGCACCTGTCCATATCCGCATCCGCAGTACGCCGTGCATCCTTGATATGGATTTCAATTACAACCTGGACATGGGCACAGGAAGGCAAGGGTCCCAAAAGTATCGCGGCCCATTCGGCTTAATCACAGCACCTGACTCTTTCGGTCGATCGTTATTCGGTAGATGGAGGATGGGCTGCTGTTCCACATGGGCCATCTTGGCTCTGCTCCAGAGACACAGAATAAGGCCAGGACCCGGAGCCGGGGGTTGATCTGATGTTCTCGCACCCTGGAAGGCCGCCGAGAGGCCATCAGAAATCAGTACAGCGATATTGAACCGCCGGAAAGACAGAACGGGACCAGTGAGGAGTAATGACGGTCCCCGATGCTCATGTCGACCGAGCTAGCGCTGTAAGGCAAGGCACCGACCTAAAGGCGCTGCACCGTAGCGTGCCCAGCAGCACGTGTGCCTAGCCGCACACCCTCGGCAGCTTACACCTCCTCCTGCCTTGGCTCATTACACGCCTGCAGACACACCTATCAGACCGTCCCAGAGACCTACGTAAGGCAACTGGGAGAGGTAAGGTAAGGTAGACAAGGCGAGGCCAGGTAGGGAAGGCTAGGTGAAGCGTGTGAATTCCTAGCCCCGTCTGGAGCCTGAAGGACCAGTGTAGGGCGAGAGGTACGGGTACCTCTGGCAGTGCACACCGGGCTGGTATCGGTACAATCCCAAGGTACTCGATGCCTCCCACACGCCCTCACACTCTCACATTTGTTCTGGCTGGGTCACCCCACTTGGGCGGGTGGAGCACCGGAAACTGTCAACCTTCCCCCTACTAGACTCTCGAGGGCGCACTAGCTTTCTTGGGGTTTCCCTTTGGCTTTTTCGATGCCGCAGCGCATTTCCAGATGTCGACCTCAACCCCTCTGCAGCCAGATCGGACTCACTGAGAGTCAGATCAAGAACAATGATATCAGATCCCAAACAAAGCACATGGGACGCCGCCCCTTCTGACGCACTGGCGTCCAATCTTCCCGAGGACAATTGGTGGCATTTGCTCAATCTCGATGACCTGGAATGGGCGTTCGCGATCGAGATGTTGGAATTCACCGTGTCCATCAGCACCCCCCCTCCGTAACATACGGTCCGATCCCACCCATCCTGGCTTCCCATACACGCCTGCGGTTGCGCCTGCGCCTACGCGTGCCCCGATGGCCCATCAGCAAGCAGCATCAGCACCAACGACACCACCACCAACAATAACAACACTGTCAAACCTCAGCATCAGCATCAGCATCAGCCCTGTTGCCCGTGCCCCGTCGTGATCGTCTGTGCCGTCCGCGATCGAACAAGTACCCAAATGTAGGTGACTGGGTATGACTGGCATGACGACGTGCCTTTTCCACATGGCCCAGCGGCCAGGCGCAAACACCATCACAGTGTATCCGCACCCTCGTGTTGTACCGGCCGTGGTAATGTTTTGTTTCCTCCTCCCATTTCTCTCACACCAGTGGTCTCCGTTCGTTCGGCGGCTGGAGAAGCCGATCGCTAGTGGACAGCACTGTTCAGCCCATTTGCTGCCAGCCATTTCCCATCTTTGATGAAACTGTGGCCCACGAACGCCTTGCCGTTGCTCACTACCCAACGTCAGTCGGCATGGGCCATCGTAAGAGACGAGGGACTCAATGACCCTAGCCAGTGGTAGGTTCCGCAAGCCACGCGCCGCATCGAATCTACGTCACGGCGGGAAGCCCATATTGAAAGTTGAGTCGGGAGGTTGCTAGCGTATTGGCCGCTCTGTAAGTTGTAACGCTACTTTTCGCTCGTAGCGCGTAGCGCGTTCCGCTGCGAAACCCTCTCCTCCCCAATGGAAGGGGACCGATAGACCGACACCCTCCTTACTCGGTCGGACTGAACTGTGCATACGGTCTGGGAGGCATTTAGTCTCGAGTGGTGGTTGCGTTCGGTTTGCTGGCCCAGGCGTTCGATCATCGTTCGCTTGAAGAGTCCAGAACGTTCACTGAACGTCTTGGATGAGCGAGGGCCCATGACCATGACGATGGATGCATGATAGCACGACGGGCGACTGCGATAGTTGCACCGGCTCCCGGACGAGAAATGGCGGTGCTGCCATCAGAACTTTGCGTCGTTCCACCTTTTGTGACTCTAAAACCGAGGGGAGCTGGAAGCTGACAGGTCATCGTGGATATGCTGGTACTGGACAAAACCGAACATGCCCGTGGACATGGCAGGCGCAGCTCTCTGTGAGGTGCGTCCGGTAGGTTGCGCGTGGTTGAGAGCATCCATGATCCTTGGGATGGGCGGGTGGACTGGGACGAAGGCCAAAGGCGTCAGCGAGGTACCGTACCTTGGACACTGGGCTGCACTTGGCCTCTGATCTGCAAGTCAACTTCGTAAAACGATTGTTGGACGCATGTCCTCCCGTTCCATTGCCTTGGCGAGAGAGGGCCTGTCTGCGACTGGATCTTCTGCCCGCTGTCGCTTGCCTTGGTTGCTTGCTGTCTGGTCTGGCTTGGTTGAGATGGCCCAAGTTCCAGAACGCTCTGATGGATTGTGGAGACGTGATAGCCGGAAAAAAAGTGCATGTGCTCTCAGCCTCACCCTCTGTAAGAAAATGAATGCCATCTCCAACCGAATGCGCAATCTCCAGTTCGCGATGGCTTTTTTTCTCGCCCCTTCGCCACACATCGAATTTCCCGATCGCGCTCGATGGGGCATCCATCTGCCAGCAAGCCGGCGGCGACCTGGTCGGTCATCTCTTGGAGTGTCACTGCATGGCACGGCCATCAGTAATCGCATTGCGAGAATCCGATCCTCCGTGCGAACGAATGCCGTGTGAACAAGCCGGACAAACGGCGACCGGCCCTGACAGAGCATCTCTTGTAGTCTGACCAGGTCAATTTTTTCCTCCTTCGTATTCTGCAGTCCAAGCAGCAGTAATTAGGAGGCGGCGCCTCTTGGGGCCGGGTCACAGGTAGATAATTGGCCGCCGAAACAGTAGTGAATCGTCTGCGTCGTGGTCCCTCGCGTCCGGCATACAAAGCACTCGGTTTCCGTTGACGGGCTTCTTCTGCAAACCGAACGACGAGCATCGGCAGGCCGCAATGTGGATGCGATTACATCGAGCCCATCGCCGGCCGTCCGTTGTCTCACCCGCGCCGTGCAATGGGATACCTTGCAGAGGGACAAGGTGATGTGCGTTCCTCGACTCGTCGACGGTGGTGGCCAGATTCATCCGCGTGAGCGAGCTGCGGCAGGGGTGGTAGCGGCTTTCGATCGCGGCGCAATTTTCGATTTCAGGTGCCTTCCCACCCATGGCCCAATGCTCCGTCTCCCCGCATGGAGGCGTGGCATTAGCGAGCCCGGTGGTTCAGCAAGCTTGTCTGCTCAAACGCTGACACGTCGAGAAGCGCGACTCTGCACTCTGGCGTGTCTGGGTCTTGGTCTGGATCTGGGGACTAGCCGTCCTGAACCGCAGTCGAAGTTGAGAGCGCATCGAGATTCCGGCCCACGGCCTCCTAGGCGGGCTTGATTCCCACGACCTTCATCTAACCCAGGCGATGGTGCGTGTTTCCTAGACTGCAGGGCTGTCATGGTGTCGGTTGCTCATCCCTCGTTTTGCTGGGATTGTCTTTGTCATTGTGCCCATCTCTACGCAGTAGCCCATGTCGCATCGTCTGCCGCCCGCGGTTCTGGTCGCGGCCGTGGTCTCGACCGAGTTCTTTCTTTCAAATGACGCTGTCTGATGACGATGATGGGATTGCTGCTGGGCCAAGACCACGACTGCGCAGCAAATTGTGGACCGCCTGCGGGCAGGCAATGGATCATGTCTGCTGTTCGCTGTTCGAGGGCCGTCATGTCAGATTGAAGAATACCGACTCAAAGACAGCGGAATGACCCGCTCTGGTCTTGAACGGGCCCGTATGAATACATGACAGGGATTGTATTGTGTATTGTCCCATGGCAGACACGAGTCTTTCCCATAGCGGCCCTGGCTCCGGAACGGCTACTTGCTGCTGCTGCTGTTGTTCGCTGTCGCTGCATGGCATAAGACGGGAGGAGGTAGTTGCTGCTGCTGGATTGACTGCAGACAGGCCGCTGTAGGCCCCTACTGACGGTCCGTCATGGAGTGCCTTATTAGCTGCCCAGTGTATGTGCGGTGCTGCTGTGGTACCTTGGGCACGGGCGGCGAGTGACTGGTAGTGGTAGCGGTAGCGGTGGTTGATGGACGAACACCTCACACGCCCCCCTCCCTCACTCCTCGGCCCCCATCCCCATGCCAGGCCAGCCCGCAGCGCCCATTTGTCTGTTCCGGGCTGCCTAAGGTGTGAGTGACTACAGTGGGCGGGCACTGGCAATGGCACTGGTGGACGGGGGATGGATGGACGGGGACGGGGGACGGGGCCTGGGACTCGTGCCCTGGGCTGCGTAAGGTGTAAGGTAAGGTACGGTACGGGCGTCATGTACCGGTACAGCCCCGGCAGGTACCAAAGAGCCCCCATCTCAAGCGGCCGTTTCCTGTTCCTGACTCGCTGAGCACCCATGTCTTCCACGACTTCCCAGGCCCCCATAATTGTTGCTGGTCGAATCCCGCTTTTATTTGCGATGGGCTTCCAGTAAAGCTCCTCGCCGATGCTGCTGGATTCCTTTCCGACTTCTCAAAAATCGGTTTTTGTGATCAGACGCCAGGGAGCTTGTCTTGGGTACCTTGAACTAAACCATCAGCCTGTTGCTCTAGCTCCTTTGCTTGGGCCATAGGCATGCCACCCCAGATCACAGGTCTGCGGCGACGTCTGAGGCTACATCAACACACCCACCCTCGAGATTCCCTTTTGACACCTCTGACCTCACCTCTCAATCCGCGTCGATCACCGCGGGGCTGGTTCTGCCTCTGCTACAGTAAACGGTTAGCCTGTCCTCCGTTCCCTCTGTCCCTTTCCTGCTCTTCAAAGCCGCGCTCCGTCTTCACAGACGGTTAAGCCCCCCCTGATGCTTCTTCACCGTTCTTGATCAAAAACACTTCCGCGAAAAAAAAGACTTTTGCTGGCGGGCCCTTCGTTTTTCTTCCCCCAAACACTGCCCTTTTTTTCCTTCTCGAACAAGCAACACTTTGGGTCTCGATTCTCGATTCCCGTCCACACTGCTACTTTGGTTCTTCCCCTCCCTTCCCCCCGTACCATCTACCTTTTCCCCGTCGTTCATGCGGCTGTAAACCGCCGAACCGGCTCAGAAAGACGCACCACTTGCTGTACGTATCCTCTCCAGTGTACACACATGCCACCCAGATCTCGAGGGCCCCTCTCTGCTTGGTCCATCCCGTTGTCCCACACCCAGGAGCTCGGTCTCCTTCACCATGTCATCGAGATCCGTCTTCTTATATTGCAGCCACCACGTTGGTATATCCATGCCTGGCCTGCCGCATATCTTCGCCTTGGTCCACCACCATTAACCTTCTTAATCGAACAGTCTCTTGCCCCAATATACGAAGGGAGCTTGACTACCGCCTCGCCATCGCAGCACCACCATCATTCGGGACCGCCGAACATCACGAGATCACGACCCCGTCGTCAACCCATCATTTTCCCTCGCGCACCGTCTTCGCGTCGCCGCCCAGCAACCCCGACTTCAACCTCAGGGGGGACACCTAATGACCGTTGGCTGGACGTAGAGCAAACTGAAGTGTTTCGACTTCGAGCGAAGGAATCCGGCGCGTAGTGTTAGGAACAGACGAGCAGATGGGAACGAATTGACCGACGACGAACGAACGTTGCAAAACTTTCGCGACGAGGCCCCCCTTGGACAGCCGCGACGCAGTAAACCCGCCGCAGACGACCTCCGAACTTACCCCACGACTCACCCAAAGACCTGCCACATCTTGAGGCACTAATCCTAACCGACCACCATGGCGCAAGAGCTCGACAGCATCTTCGCAGAGCTGGGTATCTCCCAATACCTGGAGACATTCCTCGACCAGGGTTTCGACACTTGGGAGACAATTTTGGACATCACAGAGTCCGACCTGTGAGTGCATCTCCTTACTCCGGTAATGCATCGCCCAAACTGACGAATACCTCAGGGACGCCCTTGGAGTAAAACTTGGCCACCGACGTGTAAGGTCCCTTGTATGCGCGATCGTTGCCGACAATCTCTCTGACACGCGAAATAGAAATTGCAGAGACGTATTGCCAACTCGAGGGGCCACGCCCCCGACGCGTCTCTAGTATCCCCGACGAGAGCAAGCGTCGAGGAGCCCAAGCCCGAGACCCAACGGCCTGACCAACCACGGCCCGAAACCAAAGAAGGTCCCGTTGTCACGAAGCGCAAGTATCGACGGCATCCCAAGGTTAGTCCAAATCTGAGAAGTACACCCTGATTCAAGATGTACTGACGGCTGGCAGCATGATGAGAATGCGCCGGAACGTCCACCCTCGGCCTATGTGTTGTTCTCGAACAGTGAGTTGCGTAAAGACAGACTGCCGGAACGCGTGTTGGCTAACTAAGAGTGCAGAAATGCGCGAGGAGCTGAAAGGTCGGAATTTGACCTTCACAGAAATTGCCAAACTTGTTGGAGAACACTGGCAAAACCTGTCTCCTGCAGAGAAGGAGCCTTTCGAGACATCGGCTCTCAAGGCCAAGGAGAAATATAACCATGACTTGGCCGAGTATAAGAAGACGCCCGAGTACAGGAAATACATGCAATATCTGCAAGACTTCAAGCAGAGGCAAGCCAGTGCCAACCAAGGTAGGTGTTGTCAGATGGCAGAGACGCGTGTGCACCACTAATGCGATTTCAGCAAAAGAGTCTTCCAAGCGCCAGAAGCTCGATTCGGGCGCCCGCCTGACAAATGGCAGTGCGAGCGCAACGCCTGGGAGCCTCAGTAGTACCGGTAGCGGGAGTGAGAGCCAACCTGGGAGTGAGCCCCCTCCGAACAGGAAGCAGCGAGTTGGATCCGTGGTCTCTTTGTCTGAGTCGCAATATTCGACGGTGGTGCCAACTCCTGTTTCACAATACCACAACCACATCGTCGATGAGGTGGTGCACTCGCCAACCAGCACTCAATTCGACCGTGAGAGCTTACACTCGACGAGCCCACGTACGTCCCAAAGCCGAAGCCGGCGTCCAACATGGACGGACAGCCAGCCGAATCCTGAGGCGGCCGCGCCAACTCACCACCTGCCTCCGTTGTCAGACATTTACAACGTCTCCAACGTCTCCAGGTCTCCCGAGGCGGCAAACGGCTACGGAAGCCTGATCCCCCCACAGCACCCTAGTTCTTCGGTCCCGCCACCGCTGAAGCACGAGTACTCATCGATGGGGAGCTCCGCCTCTCCAGGCTCCGCACATTCGTACTCGCATACGCCAAGCAACCATTCGCTGCCGATTCACGCTTTGGTAAACAAGGCAGAACAGCTCCAACCGTCGCCTTTCACGACTGGCCCCCCCAGTCTCCAGGACCAAAGGCCTGTATTCGTCCCTCCTCCACAGGGTTCTCACGGGCCCAGGAACGGTACTTTCAGCCATCCTTAGCATAGCTTTCGACAGAGGCTAATGAGGTTTTCAAGGTTACCACTCTCCGCCGCCAACGCTGCTGCGGTACCAGTCGAGTTCCTCGTCGTCGGGAACTGAGGGGTCGCTGGCGTCGTCACATGCGTCTTCACACGCGTCCTCCCAGACCTCGCTTGGGGTCCAAGAACGAAGCGACCCGAAGCTCGACGGCATGAGCGCTTTGCTACAAGCTGCCTCGCAAGCAGGCAGGCGTACCTCGTGAAGTGAGGTGAGATGATGAACCGACGTGTTCAACATGAAGTATGATGAGGCTGCTCTCACGGGAGGGCAGCACGCGAGTGGATCGAAAAAAGGAAGTGTGTCGCAAAAATTGCATTCTGTTCATTCCGGATTGGACATTGGTTCGAAAGTCGTTGGCTGTCTGCTTCTTGTCGGAAGTGCGAGCGTGTTGGTCGAATCGAGCTGGAAGGCCGTGGTTGGTGTGTCTGAGTATCTGAAATACCCTCATGGATTGGCATCTTGCTGGGCATCATTTTTGGGATCCTTTACGGCGGCGCGTTTGGAAAACCCTGATTGGCGTTTTGGGTACTTCGGACTTGGCATCTTTTTCTTTCTTGCCCAGTTGGGGCTATGAGCTGCGTGACACGACACGACCAGACGATAGGGTTCATCTCGAGGGTATAGGGCAGGGTTGGTTGATTGGACATGGCATGACATAAGTGAAGGTCTCTGGCAGCCAGGGACGCCAAAAATCATATAAGCAGCGTAACAAGGGAATAGCCTCAAATCGACAGCATAAGAGGCAATACAACATAATGGAATGGGCAAAGAAAATAAATGTGACCAGCAACAGAGGAACACTTGTTGGAGAGAGAAGATGAACGAGATTGAAAATGACGTGACATGGACCAGGAGAGGTAGGCGGGAAAGAAATGTCTTTTACCCTCCAAGGGTTTCTCCCATTGCCAGTCCAAGCTCGCAACCAGGGAAGCTACACATGCGAATGGCCGCTAATAACGACCAACAAGGCAAGAGTGGCAGACGAATGAAGGGTCGCGTCCCCCATCCTGCAGGTCAGTCAGTTCATTCGTTCGCTCCATGCCATGCGTTGGGTGGAGGTTTAGGTCCAAGGTAGTCCGCGCACATGTAGTGTACGCGCGTGCCCCAGATAGCGAGCCTCCAACGTCATCATGTGCTCGGAATTTCGGGGTCTTTCCGTCGCGGCGCCTGTTTTTTGTTCCCCTTCCTATTCCCCCAGAGCTTGGCGCCCTTCTTCTTCTTTTTTTTCCCCCTCTTTTCTCGGTGCCGATCGCTCGAGTCCCTGCGTTCGTTCGATGATCTGAGAATGGGGAAATTTGAGATGCAGGTGTGTGGCCACATCAGGTTTTTGGGTGAAACGCGGGTTTTGCGGACATGGGATACTCGGAATCGCGGGTGGTGATCGACGCATATACGAATCACCAACTCCGCCGGGAAAGATGAGAAGAAGAAAACGAAAACGCCGTTTGAGCTCTTCATGATGCGATCAAGGGGCTTATAATAATAGAAGCTGCCACGCGCGCTCTCACACGGACTCCCGCGCTGCTTCTCATCTTCATCCGGCCCCGTCTCATCCCATCCCATCCTCAGACAACCAGAAGCAAAAGGCGCCACTCCTGCAAGCCCCGCCCCGCGCCACGGGATGATGATGGGTGCATGTGAGTTGAGCGCCCATCCCCCTCCCCCTCCTCCGGAGAATATGCTCCTTGAGGCTCTCTCATTTCGCTTGCAAGGAACGCTCGAGGTGCGCTCTCTCTCATCCCCTTCCATCGAACGATAATGGGTCCGTCTTGCTTCTGAGGGAGATGAGGGAGGAGGGGTATTTCGTTGGTGCCGAGAACCCACAACCAAGGCATCGGGATGCGCACCGGCGTACCTACACGTGTATACCAACCAACGGACGGGCATGGCATGAGCACTGGCTAGTTCCCGTCTATATCGGACGGGGTCGATGTGGGTGAAATCAGATAGACTAGTCGAGCCGGCACGTCACAATCAGCTAGTAGTAGAACGGCAATTTTAAACGTAAAGATCGAAATGCACTCTCTCAAGTGGCCGCTCTCATTCATTACATAAGACGTCACACTAGCCTTCTCCCATGCTTGAGCCCGCTCATCTCGTGTAGGCGCAGGCACCAAAATGAATCTTTCGCCCATCATTATCGGAACATACCCCCAACCTTAAGAAAACCAGACATGTCGTTAGAAACAAAACGCCGGGCCTTGTTGGGCAACCAAATACAAGCACGCAATCGCGACTGGCTCTCTCCTGTTTTTCGCCCTAGCTTCTCCTCACTTCGTCTAGTCGCCGCCCGCCGATATCTCGGCCGTCCAGTCCTTGCGGATGAGCAGCTCCGTGAGGTCGGGCGTCTTCTCGACCACCAGGCCCTTCTCGTTGGCCAGGTGCAGCAGACTGATGAAGCAGAAACTCGTCGAGATGTCCTCCATCATCGGTCGCGGGTAGACGGTCTGCAGGTTGTTCATGACCTCGGTGAACTTCAGCTCCGTGTCCTTGGACGGGTCCTCAGGCGGGCCCGACGGGGGATGAGAGCTGTCAGGGTCCTATTACGAGAGTTAGCACTTGCATGTCCGCTGCAAATTCTTGGTTGGTGTTTAACTTACGAGATCTCCCAAGTCCATGCCCTTCCAGATCTCCTCCTTCAACCGCCTGACGTCCACCCTCTTGGCGACACGTGCATATTGCACGTAGTCTGGCCGGAGACGGCGTGTCTGGGTGACCAACGTTGTGCCAAAGGCGCCGGTGAAAGCATTTGTAGCCGCGTCGCTTCCGAGCAGAGCTGTCATGCCCGCGGCTTCGGTGAGACCAGGATCGCCCTCGGCAGCGGGTGAAAGGTGCTCGCGAGCATCAGCAAACTCATCATCCTCATCGTCCAGGCCACCAGCGAAGGGCAGCGCATCGTCTTGGAAGAAGTTTGCGTCGTAGTCTCCCTGGGGCAACGCGGTGTCTTCTTGAGAGCTGTTCATGGGCTCCTTCTGCTGCGCCCAGAAGGCCTCGTCCATCTCGCCTTCTGGCACGTCTCTGTCCTGGTGGCCAGCGTTGCCGAAAGTGCCTACTCTGTTGCCAAGCATCCGCCGTCTGCTCAAACGGGCCTTGGGCTTCAGGAAGAGGTTAAGGAGAGACTTGGAGTTGAAGTGCTTGTCGTCTGGCAACAGGTTTCGTGACTTTGACTTCCAGTCCTTCTTAGGCATGGAAATGGCGGAGTTGCTAGAAGCCTGTGTGTACAGGACGTCTGCCAGCGTTTGGTCAAGGGGCGCTGAGAAGTCAATCTCGAACGGCTCCTTTTCTTTGCGTTGCCGCGCAGGAGCTGCCGGCTTGTTGACGTCTTTGATCTTTCGAATTCTCCAGTGCTCAGCGCTGCTCCAGTTCTTCTGCAGGGCCTGGTCGAAGTATCCGAGGATGTCTTCGTGCATCTTGTCTGCGTTCTGCGGGTGTTTCATGGCTATGACGAAGTCGCCGTTGTCCTGATCAAGCATCTCGACTCCGTCGCCACCCGCAACACCATCTTCGTTGAGGCCGGCATCGTAAACCCGCATTTGGGGCTCCAGAGCAGCCTCCTTCGCCCAGGCCTCACCGCCTTCGCCGAAGGCGACATCGCCACCGAGGTCGAAACCGCCGAGTCCGAGGTCATCGTCGTCAAAGCCGGCAGCATTGTCACCATCGATGAACATGCCAGAGTTATCACTCAGTAAGTCGGCGGTCTTCTCCTTGTCTTGATCTCCTCTCCAGTCTTCCGGCGCTCTGAGGAAGGGGATATCCAATGAGCCGGAGGGGTTGCCGAGATCGAAGGTCTTCAACGACGGACAGATATCCATTCTGTCCAGCTGGCTCACGTCGGGGAAAAACTTGGCACCCAATGCGCCAAGGTCGATCTCAACGTCCTCCGTCTCCTCCTCAGGTTCGGGCTCGGGCTCATCCTGCATCGAAACGTCGGGGGTGCCCGCTTCATCATCATCATCGGCCGCAGCGTCCTTCTTTCTTGTCTTCGAGGTATGCGCATCGCCAACATCGTCACTGCTGTCGAAGACGATGCGTCCCTGCGCATCAACCATGAGATGGTTGAGGAGCAAGCCCTTGGCACCGCCCTCGTCGAAATCTGCCGATGTCTTCTTGAACAGGGGGTCCACGGCGAATTCAAGTTCGAACTTCTTGAGCTGGAGCGAGGAGAACGAAGGCGCAAGAGTCGCCTCTGACGAACGTTGCGTCTGTTCAAGTCAGCATATCCCCGCCCTTCACAGTCGCCCAGGTAAGGCTCATACCTTTCGCTTTGGCTTCTTCCTAACATTGCCGTCCTCGTCGACTTCCTCCTCGCTCTCTTCACCTTCGGCTTCGTCACCGTCTCTGTCCTTCTTCTTGCTGTTGCTGTCTGCGAGACCACTCAGAAGTTTACCAGTCTCGGTTGCGACACTGTCGACTCTGCTGGTGTAGATCTTCACGCAACCGTCTAGCGTGCAACTGGCCTTCTGAAAGTTGACTCCATCGCCTTCCTTGAGCAGGGACATGTCGTGGAAGTAGTCGATAAGCGCAAAGTTCCAGGAGTTGTTTGCGTTGATTTTGTTGTCCGTGGCCATCTTCATCCACTCTTCGAAGTTAGCGAGAATCGGGACTCGCTTCATGGGCGTGACAGTGCTTCCGCTGACAACAATGTCTTCATCGTCGTCAATGATTTGTCGGCCTCGGCTGCCGCGGCCGTGGGGCGTCTTCGGCTTGGAGTTCGGCGACGCATTCTCGAGATCTTCCAAGCTGATGTTGATTTTGCGCAATGGTGTCGCAGCGGCGGCCTTGAGTTCGTTCTTCTGGCGCTCGTGGAAGGCGTGGCGGGAATGCGCCCGTCTTGCCTTTTCTTCCGCGTCGTCGTTGAGGGGGATTCTGCGCATTGTTTAGCATCGTTGCTGGGCAAATATCGGTGAGGGGAAGCGGTCGCAAACGCACTTGACGGGCGAGTTCTTGAACGGCGATGTCTGCATCGACCCGGAGGTCGCTCTGACGCTCCCGGCGCGCGGTACCTGAGCCACTCGAGGCATGTTTGCTGTTGGCGCTGAGGTTGTCGTTAGGTTCGTTTGGTTGTTGCTGTGCTGCTGTGTGCCAGTGCCAGGAGCCAGTGTTTACTTTCCCCACCGGGACACGTCCCAAGCGACGACGCGAAACAACAATAAAGAGGTGGTGCCTGAATTATTAGGCGCTAAATTTAGCTGAAACTTTCGGGCCGAGCGGGGCGGACAGCTGAAAAGCCCGGGCACAGCACCGCCCCGACACCTTGGGCACTGCACCAGTATATAATCGTCCCAACTTCGTCAGCATTATCAGCACGTGACGACATTCATGGTATCTGCCGAGAAAGCGTTGGAACCCCTCTCTTACACTTGCCGTTCCAAGCAGCCCCTCTCTCTTAAACCTGCCGTCCTGTGAGGCACAGCCACGTCGGAGGGGATGGTCCTCGCATGTCCTCGGCTCGATCAGGGCACCTACTGACGGTCTTGGCCAAGAACTTGCGACGCTGTCGTTTCCTCAGAACGCTGGGCAGGTTTTCCCGGGCTGCCTCCCTCGGACCTCTGAATCGTACATGAAGGTGAAAAGCGCATGCACCCTGCGGCTCAGCTCGAACCGCTGAAGCTCTTTATTTTTGCATAGCGACTCGATTCAGAGACATTAGTTCCTCCCTGCGCGACGGAACGAGCGGCCTCACAAGCACGCGCACGCGACGGACTCGGCCATGGCTTCGGATGAGCCAATTACATTTGCAATTTGACGTCAGCATGCCAGCTTCCAAGATCCGGGGGAGCGGGCTTCGCTTGCGGCCATTCTACACGACCGTCTTCCTGCTCACCCTGTTGGCTACCTGGTCATTCATCTCAAAGTCTACCGAGAGACAGCTTCTTCGGCGAGATACCTCGTCGTCTCCACTCACCAAGCGGTCCTCTGAGCTGACCGAGTGCCGGGATGTCCACAGCGCCACCGACCAGTGTGCCTTTGTCAAGGCTCACTGCGCTGAAGATGAGGCAGGCCTCCTCTCTTACTTGACGCTCTACTATTGCGATCTTGGCAGAGCCCAGCCGGTTGCCTTTGCTATCCTGGTTTGCTGGCTTGGCCTGCTCTTCACCACCATTGGTATTGCTGCCAGCGATTTCTTCAGCGTCAACCTCAATACTATTTCATCTATACTCGGGCTCAGCGAGAGCTTGGCTGGCGTTACATTTCTGGCCTTTGGAAATGGATCCCCAGATGTCTTCAGCACCTTCGCCGCCATGGGCTCCAACAGCGCCAGCATGGCGGTAGGCGAGCTGATCGGCGCCGCAAGCTTCATCACGGCTGTCGTCGCCGGATCCATGGCCTTGGTTCGCGAGTTCAAAGTGGGGAGAAAGACATACGTCCGGGATCTCTGCTTCTTCATCGTGGCCGTCTGTTTCACCATGGTGTTCCTGGCAGATGGTCACCTCCATCTGTGGGAATGCATAACCATGGTTTGCTACTACATCTTCTACGTGGTCACTGTCGTCACGTGGCATTGGTATTCGACACGGCGGAGCCAGCGGCGGGTCCGGGAAGCAGCCGCACGAGGCCATGTGTACGGAGCGGTGGGTCATCCCAACGATGAGCTGGCCCCGGAGCCCTACCGGGATGATCCCGACGACGAGGATCGCCAAGTCACCTCCGGCGGCACCTCGAACGCTGGCGACATCAGCGTACTGGAGTCGGGGCCGAGAATTGAACTTGACGACCAGGAAGAAGATGGAGATGAGGCCGAGAGTGACCATGGAAGGCACGTCGTGGCCGAGATGGCAAGCAACATGCGCGTCGTGCGTCCCAGAGGAAGACGACGCAACACCCTGACGCCTATCCGCCCGAGTTTGGTCGGTGCCTTGGAGTTTCGATCAGCCCTGGCACAGCTGCAGAGGGAAAGCAATTTGCGGCTTAGGCCGATGCACGGGCGAGCGTACTCGGTGAACCACATCTCAAGAGCACACAGTGAAACGGGCACAACAATGGGACCGCCATCCGACTCGGGAAGATACACAATCAGCGACGTCGAGGGTCTCGGACAGAGCAGGAATCGGGCCATGTCGTCTGGAGACGTGCCTGGGTTGGTTAACAGCCGCGACCACTCCCCTTGGCGAGGCTTCCCCCGGCAAGCAATGCCCGCGAATCCGATCCAGCAGGTTAAGGTGCAAGAAGCCAGAAACCGAAGCCCATCCCCTGCCTTCAAGATTGGCGGCAATCTTGCTCCCCCTCCGGTTGAGCCAGTGCCCCACCGGCAGGACACCGGCGCCGGCGAGCCCTTGGATTCCCGACCGCTACCTGGCCAACTCTCTCTCCAAATTCCGACAAGTCGACGAACGAGTTTCAGTGACAGGTCTTCGCCAATGTCGCCCTTTCCCGGTTACACAGAATCCCCCATGATGTTGACACCGGCAGCCCAGATTGACCCCCCTGAGTTCATCATGCCGCCTGGCCCAGCTCGCATGGAAGTTCCATATGTTGCCTACGAGGTCGCCGAGCCAAAGCCTGTGCGGTGGTGGCCGTACGCAGTCCTGCCCCCTCCTCATGTCTTTTGGCGAACGTTATTCCCTACACTACTGGGTTGGAAACAGAAAAGCCACTGGGACAGGTTTGTAAGCACTATCTCTTTTCCCAGCATCTTGCTCCTAGTGCTCACCCTCCCGGTGGTCGAAAATGAGAGTCCTGACGACCTTTCGGACGACACTATCATGGACCCAGTGCTGCAGGGGCAGACTACTCAAGCCGACGTCCCCGCGCTGTTGCCCGAGGGCCAACCCATCGAGCAGGAGACGGAATGGCAACGCTACCGACGGGCTACCCTGACACACTCGCGGATGCCTTCTCTTGAGGTTTCCCCGAAGAACTCTCCAGCGTTAATCGCAATCGACGATCCGAGCGGTGCACGTGTGGCAACCGAGGCGCCCACCAGCCACCCGCAAACCCTTAAGCCAGCAGTGCCGCTGCCTTCCGAGAGCAGCCTTGCTGCTGTTGATGAGCCCGGCCACTGGAATAGATGGTTGGTGGCTATCCAGATATTCACGGGACCTCTATTCGCCGTCCTTATTCTTTGGGCGAACATGGAGGATGACATCCAACAGCCGTACAAGGTACTCGTCAGACTCATTCTATACACTCTTCTGGGGTCTACAATCTTGCTCGGTATCTTGCTTGCGACGACAAACCCCGACAAAAGGCCCAAGTTTCACTTCTTGTTATGCTTCATGGGATTTATCATTGCCATAGCATGGATATCCACCATTGCGGGCGAGGTCGTCGGCGTCTTGAAAGCTTTTGGTGTGATCTTGGGTATCTCGGAAGCTCTCCTAGGGTTGACCATCTTTGCTGCGGGCAACAGCGTGGGCGACTTGATTGCTGATATCACTGTTGCCCGGCTTGGCTACCCTGTCATGGCCCTGTGAGTAGCTGCGTCACGTCCCCCTGAAAGCACACACTAACACGCGTCTAGATCTGCTTGCTTCGGCGGTCCAATGCTCAACATACTCCTTGGCATCGGCATCGGCGGCGTTTACATGATGGTCCAGGCTGCCAACCACCGGCACAAGAAGCACCCTGACAAGCCGATGAAGTATCATTCATACGAGATCCAGATAGGAGGTACCTTGATGATCTCGGCCATCACACTCCTCGTCACTCTACTAGGCCTTCTACTCATCGTCCCGATGAACAAATGGATAATGTCACGGAAGATTGGATGGGGACTCATTGCGATCTGGACAGTCAGCACCATTGTTAACGTTATCATCGAGGTTACAGGAATATGGACTGACGTGTCCTATACCTTCGGCATATAATGCTCATAAATTTCTTTTCTGCGAACATACTCACAGACTGTAACAGTATTACACCAGTATTTACACACGGCCGAGTGTATCCCAGCATAGCGTGCGACGAAAACAAACAGCCCCTATGTCTTTCTTGTATTTCCTTGGCTTATAGACAGTCATTACCGGCTCCAGCGGAATGGGCATCGGGGATCTACCACATAAACATTAGTTCATAAAAACATATTACACGTTTACGATACACGTCCACCATGACAACGAATGTCTGCAACCTTGCGTACGTCTAGGATCGGTTATCCAATTCCGCCATTGGTCGTTCATTTCCATTGGCAAATTTTGCAAGAGGTGAGGACCGTCTCATCTGGGCCACACACCTCTGGCTCGAGTTTCCCATCCAAGTCAGGCACGGTCCCACGTTGTACGTTGACCACCATCTGATGTATCCCCTCGCACGGAGTTGCTCCCATCCGAACCCAACAACATCCAAGACGCGTGGCTGAATGAGACGAACTGAGATCATCGTAGTTGCCAAGATCTATGCCAAGGCTTCATCTCGTGTGTTCTTCTCAGCTGGCTGTGCGTGCGTTTTTGTGTGTGTAAGCGTGTGTACCAGGCTCGTCAGGCACATATGTTACGCGATGAGCTGTCGTCCTCGGGGCGGCTGCCTCTTGACGATCTTGGATCGGCGAAATGTTCAGCCAGGAACGCAGGTCCGGGTATAAAGTTGATATCCCAAGCACGCAGAGTTTCTCAAGACCAAGTTGCTCACAGATTTACGCTTTCTTCACATCACACTTCTGAGAATACTTCAAAAACACACATCTTCTGATACCCTAAATCACCTAACGCAAAAATGGGCTTCGACACAATCACCAACATGGCCAAGCAGTTCGCCGGCAATGAACAGGCCAACAAGGACCCCAGTCAGCAGCAGCAGGAGAACCAGTCTGGCAAGACCGGCCAGGACTGGGCCGACGTCGGCGCCGCCGCGCAGAAGGCCTTCACTGGCTATCAGGCCGACAAGGCCGAGGGCAAGGGGCCTGACTACGGGGAGATCGGGGGCGTCGCGCAGAAGGCTTTCTCGGCCTACAACCGCGATGGCGCCAGCGGTGAAGGGGAGAAGCAAGAGGCCGACCTGGCGGACATTGGGAAGGGCATCACTGTTGGATTTCGGGGCGGTTCAAAGGGCGAGTGTGCGAAGGGGACAGGTGAGAAGGGAACAGGAGATATTAAGGAGGACGGCGAGGGAAAGGAGAGCCAGTGTGAAGATGGTGCTGAGTGCGAGGAGGGGGCTGAATGTGAGGGTCAGCATGGGTCTCAGGAGAAGGGTCAGGGCAAGCTCGACCGTGGCCCCATCGGAGAGGGACGGAGAACGAGACAGAGCGGCGGACTTCGGCCGGACAAGACTCAAGTTCCAGGTGAGGATTTCCTAGGAGACAACGCTTCCGGCTTGCAGGCGGGACAAAACTCGCTGGCCGATCAGGACTCCGGTCTTGATGTCCCTGCGTTCTCCAAGGACGACACGGTCGACGGAGGTAAAGACACCTTGGACGGTGAGCAAGGCGGCAGATACGGCGACACGGGAGTGAGTACGGACGCCAGCGGTAAGTCCACTATCCCTTGATCCCTTCCTCTCGCTGATTGTGGGGATCGCCCTGAAGACATTCCCGCTTACATACTTTGACAGGATTTGCCGGGACAGGCACAGCCGATTCTACTGGTGGCGCTTTCGCTGACACCGGGGTAAGTTAGGGTGCTGAACAGCACCACTGCTTCTCGGCTTCGTTACACGAATAATAACTTACACTGACTCTAGACACAGAGCTTCTCGGGTCGTGGAAGCGGCCAGAACGAGTGAGCTGGAAAGAGATTCTGTTGGCTTTGAACCGAGGCAAAATTGAAGACTGCACGTGGAGAAACGAGTTTGGTTTGTTTCGTTCCAAGTCGTGCCGCCTATCCTTAAGAAACCAAACCAATAAAGCGAACCATTCACCTAAGATCGCGACCCTTGACGCAATGTAGCTAAGCTAGTCAAATGATTATTACTAAAGCAGAGATATCGGTTGTAGAAACTGAAACTAGAAAATATCTCTTGCTTCTTTTGCAGCTGCATCGAGTTACTCGTACTGTGCCAGATAGCTGATAATATTGTCGTCGCCATTCTACTTTAAGACTCATTCCCGCTTGTCAGCCTGAGCACTGAACGTGATGAAGGACTTAATTTCCCAGAGGCGATTGGTAAATTTCACTATTACTACGCAGTCTTCGTTTGGGCTTTGTTGATGTTGAGTGTGTTAATGTGAAGTATTTGATGAGAATTTTACATCATCCTCGTCTTCCTTCTTTCTCGTCTATTTTCTCCTCTTATTCGTAAATTAATAAACATCGAATGTAACGGATGGGGAAAGATGGAACGAATCGAATGGGAATGAATCACTATGGGCCACAGAGCAGGGTTTGCCGAAGGAGATTAGCATCGCCGCTCACCACGTACGAATGCCTGGCTTTTGGTTTGACTGTGACGGCCATCGAACGAACCTTCCCGAGTATACAAGGAGCAAAAGACTGGCTCACCATCTCTCTCGGTGTTGGCTCAGTAGTCCTTGAGTTCGCTCTAGTATCTTTTGTCTTCATCTCCTTGTCCACCCTGTCTGCCTCGGGGTATATTCGTTTCCGCTTGGAATCAAAAGATCAAGGACGAGACGCAAAGTAAGAACTTCAAATAGTGATAAGAGAATCAGAAGAAGAAACATATTGGCTATCTATAGCTAGAGCTTCATGAAAACAAATAATCACTCCGAGAACACGGAGGTTGCTGTCCTCTGCGTGCAAGACTGGGAACCACTTCCCAACCACCGGACCGGGGCCGCCCATAACCATGCGCTAGGTGCTCTGCCGCCCCGACCCCACCAGCAAAGCCGGAGGCCCCATTCCTGCTTCGGGGGCCGCAAGGGGGGGGGAACTAGCCACCCCAAGGCCCACTGCAACCGCCGTGGCCCCCTGCGGTGACGCGGCCGCTAGAGCGCCAGAGCTGCCATTCCCACCAGCTCAGCACCTTGAGGCCACGATTGTCTGTACCCTCAGTCTACATGTGACGAAGGCCGAGGAGTATTGAACACGTTCCCGGCTCTCCTTTCTTATTGACGGAACGCGAAGAAACAGTCATTCGAAGAGCACTGCCACCATGGGGATTGCGTGGAAAAGTTTCAGAAGTGACCACCTGAGCTTACCCTCCTCATCTCCTCAATCTCGTTTCGATGCCAGCGCCTCGTATTGCCTGCCCTTTTCCAGTTAGCTCGGCTATATCTCCAAGAGAATAGTTAGCAAGCTGTCATCAGCACGCAAAGACATGACAGATCGCCGCCGACCAGGCAGGACAACGATCATGAAATCTGTCAACATTGGACACATCCTCGGTGTTCGGGCGGTTCGACACGAGATTGAGCGTCAATTGCCAAATCATGACGCAGCGTCACAAAGTAAACACGGCGAGCGATGCAGTTCAGGAAACAGATATAATAAACCGGACAGAAAACCCAATTGACAGCTGCTTTTCTGGCTCCTTGACCCCAACTACTCCAATCAATCACACACCCACTATTAGTCCAGACCAGACCCTGAAGCACCCACCACCACCTTTGCCCCGCCATCTCAAAGCAACCCTGCGCCGCTAAGCCGCTTCTCTCTCTCTTGCCTGCCACATCCCGAAAGAAGCTCCCTCTCCTACTCCCCCCAGATTGAACTTCTGACCGCCTTCACGAATTCTTTTACAAAAACCGTCCCGACCTACACCGAAACCCCCGAGCTCCAGAAACCCCGACCGACACTCCCCTGTACGCGCATTCACACGGACATCATCGCAATGGCCAGCTACCCCCCTCTCGAGGAGCGCCCGCTCAAGAACACCATCGTTCTCTTCGACGTCGACGAGACCCTCACTCCCGCCCGTCGCGTAAGTTCTTCCGCAAACACAACGCTTGCAGCTTCGAAACACCCATCAATTGGCCTCGAGCTACCTAGCTACCTCCCCCACCAAGCTTCAAGCTAACGCTCTCCCCCTCCAGCATGCTACCCCCGAGATGCTCGACCTCCTCGCCCGCCTCCGCCAAAAGGTCGCAATCGGCTACGTCGGCGGCTCTGACTTCAAGAAGCAACAGGAGCAGCTCGGCGACGCCCAGACCCCCGTCACCACCCTCTTCGACTTCTGCTTCTCCGAAAACGGCCTGACGGCCTTCAAGCTCGGGCAGCCCCTGGACTCCAACAGCTTCATCCAGTTCCTCGGCGAGGAGAACTACAAGGAGCTCGTCCGCTTCGCCCTGCACCACATCGCCGACCTCGACATCCCCATCAAGCGCGGCACCTTCATCGAGTTCCGCAACGGCATGGTCAACATCTCCCCCATCGGTCGTAACGCCACCAACGAAGAGCGTAAGGCGTTCGAGGAGTACGACAAGGTCCACAACGTCCGAAAGGAGTTCGTTGCCAAGCTGCGCGAGCGCTTCGCCCACCTCGGTCTCACCTTCTCCATCGGCGGAATGATCTCCTTCGACGTCTTCCCCACCGGCTGGGACAAGACCTACTGCCTGCGCCACCTTGAGAACGAGGCCAAGAAGGAGGGCGGCATCAAGTACGAGACCATTCACTTCTTCGGTGACAAGACCTACGAGGGCGGCAACGACTACGAGATCTACAAGGACGAGCGCACCATCGGCCACGCCGTCGAGGGCCCCGAGCACACCATGCGCATCGTCAAGGAGCTTTTCGACTTGTGAATCGTGCCCGAGGGCAATAGCAGGCTTTGACCGGGGACGCGGGACAAGGGATACATGAATTGGTCGGAGGGGCCAAAGATAAAAGGGGGTTTGGAGAGATTATTATACCAAGACCAGCTGGTTCTGTAGACATGCGGTTGCGACCTGCCGAGCAAACAGACCTAAGCTTGTCTCGACTGGCGATCAACCTTTCACGACTGGAATTTTTAGTAGATGAGAAAAGAGCACAATCGAGTACCTCATGAACAGACAGCATTACATGCTTGCAGTGGATTGTATATTGAAGTGTGAAATTGGGAATATGGATGGTTATGTAGTAATATGGCTAATATCATCAGGTCGTCAAGCACTCGCTTTATGTCTTGTCGTTTCTTAAACTCGCCTGAAATGGTGGAGAAATATTAAAATATTCAAGAAAATATTGCCATCCTCAAACACCCCCTTTCTACCGGCCAAACTCCAGATGAGGCACGATGACGGGTCCGTATTTCGTCGGCGCCGTGAACGCACCATCACCCTGAACCACAAAGTCCACCGCCAGGCTCAGCTTCGTCAGGCCTTGCCCGTTGGCGGCGTTGGCCGCGTACTGCGTACCCGGAACAGCCTCCGGGTCGTAGGCCACCACGGCCACGTAGTTCCTACGTCCCATGAGCTTCTTGAGCTCGCGCGCAGAGCCGCTCGCGTCCGTGTGGAAGATCTCCATCATGTCTTCCTTGGTGTCCGAGACCTCGTGGTTGGACTTGTGCCCGTTCTGGGGCACGTAGAGGCTCTTGTTGTTGTGGAGCAGCTTCAGAATGTAGTTGCTTGCGGGCTGGGCAACGATGGGAGACGTGATGATCTGGTACATCGTTTTGTGATCACTGGGATGCGTAGGGTCGTGGACCAAGCCGGCTCCCGCACAGTTCACATCTAAAGATTCGTTAGTTACTGGAAGGGGATGTGAAAAGAAGTTGAGCTTACCTCCAGACATGAATGTCATGCGGATGCCCTTTTGCTGAGCGATACCCTGGAGGGTCCGAATGAGATATGTCCTCTCGAGATCCTTCGAGTCGTGTGTCCACATGTCCTTGAGCACCTCAGCGAGATCGATCTCACCAAACTGGTTGAGGACGTTGCCCATGAGGCCAGACTTTCCAACAGCCTTCTTCACTTGAGTGAAGCCCTGGGCTACCACTTCCTTGCCGCCGACAACGCCGGCCACTGAACTGGTAACCTTGCCGAGCAAGTTGTAGGACATGTTGACGGCCTTCTTGCCAGTTGTAACAGCAGTGGCCAAGCTCTCGACCGCTTCGAGGCGGGGGTAGACGAGGGGCACCGACACCATCCAGATGCAGTGTTGCACGCTAGGAGGCAGCGTGGCAACCTTGGGGAAAATACCCTGATATGTCGGGCCGGCCATGACTCTGCTTTGGTTTCTCTCAGATCTGCAGTCGGGTCCAACGACGACGACCGCAGGGCCGAGATACTTCACAAAGTGCCAACCCTGGCCAGTGATAGTAAAGAGATCCAAGTCGTTGCTGACGTTGCGAAGGATCTCCACAGTCGTGTGGTGCTGGAAAAGCAGGTACATCTCGATGGCTATGCGACCAACGTTCTTGAACATTTGAGACCCTTGCATGTACTCGGGGTACGAGCCGAAACCGTCAAAGCTGGGCTGGTCAGAAAGGATTGCTAACGTAGGCATGGGAAACTCACATATCATGGTCGTCAACCTGCAGAATGTGCGGGATCTGAGCAAACGCCTCCCGCAGGTAGGGCTGGTCAAAGTGACTTGTGTAATAGTGGAAATAGGCGTGCGAGACGTCTTCCTCGTGGCGGGCAGTCCACTGCGCGTTCTTTCTGTTGTCCCTGCCACTCATTGCCAGCCACTGCTTCAGCAAGGGCACCTCTTTCCATAACCTGTCGCCGTAGATTTGGTCACCAAGGCCAAGCTGGACATGGAAGCCTCCGCAGTCAACGTTCTTCTGCAGAACATCCTTCCACATAAAGCCCACGCCACCGAGCTTGGAGCGTTCGCTCTGGGACGTTGCCGCCGCGAAGTCGTTGTTGGAATGAGCAATGAATCGCCAGCCGTGCTCATTGCGTCCAGCAACCACAAACTCATATCTCGTGCATCCCAAGTGAGAAGTCACAGCGTATGTCCATTGTTCGGTGCCGTTTTCGCTCATGGGCAGTTCAATATCATACTTGTAAAACGTCCAGCGCTGATGAGTGAAGATATTGTGCGACACCAACTGTCGCGGGTTGGGAGAAAGGTCGGCACTAAGGTGGAGGTGGATTGTCGGAGGCTGAGGCGCATCGGTCACGATCATGATGCTGCCCAGCCACAACCCCTTCTCCATATCCATATTGCAATAACGCAGGTACGGTCCAAAGTACACGCCGTTTGTGGGCTGAATCTTGTACATATCGACACCAGCACTTGGCGGGGGGCCAGAAAACCCGGCGGTAGTGGGCGTCTGGGACACAGCGACGCTCATGATGCTCTCGGCGTAACCAGGGGTCTGCGGGGGAAACATTGGAGATCCAAGGGGTTGCTTGCCGAACAGCGACGGCGACGCAAGAGGGTTACCGTAAGTCGACGCAGTGGGCGATAGCGGCGCCTGCTCGTGATGGATCGGGTTGGGACCCTTGGGAAACTCCCATTGTGTAGCCTGGGTAGCCAGGTGGATATAGTAGTATTGTCCAGAGTTCTGATCGAGGTGGGCAATCCAGCCCTCGGGCAAGGGAGGCGGGGAGGAAGGCCCGGCATTTGGAAACGAGGCAGGCACCTGGACAGTCTGCGCAACCGGGGCTGCTTGTGCTTGTGCTTGTGCTTGTGCTTGTGCTTGTGTCGAGGGCTGACCATTCTGCTGCTGTTGTTGCTGTGGCTGCTGTTGCTGCTGCTGCTGCTCTGGCCGGGGGTCATTGGCGAAAGCCGGATGACCTTGCAGTGATGGTGAGGCCAAGCCTGCTGCTGCGGGACCAACCGATGCGGGCTTCTTGGGGGGTGATTGCGCGGCGGATGTAGCCACTGACGGCGTCGAATCCGCGCGTTGCTGACCCGGCCGCTGCTTCTCGGCAGGGTAGGACGAGTTGCCTCCCGGGTTGACGCTCGAGTAAGCGGGGGGAGGGGTCTTCGTGCCCATCCGCTGGAAATCCTGCTCTAACACGCTCACTTGCAAGGCAGGCTGGTCTCCCTGGTTCGCCGCCTGTTGAGGCGGGGGACTGAACGTGGGCTGGGTAGGACTTGTCAGAGGGTTCATCCCCTGATACACGGTTGGAGGCCCATGAGGTTGATTCTCTGGGTTCTCGGTAGGTGTCCATGGTCGCGCCGGCGGTGGCGCACCACCGTACTGCGCTAACCTCTGAGAAGCAGCGGAGTTTTGCGCCTGTTGCGCCTGAAGGCTAGTCAACGTTGCCGTGCCCGAGATACCGGAGGCAGCATATCGGGCCTCGATTCCACCGCCAGGGATGACCCCGGGTTCCACGATCGGGGTCTCGGGCGGGGGTGGAGATCCACGGCTGGCACGTGTTGTAGACGTCGAAGCAGTAGAAGCAAATCTGTTTACACTGCTCCCGGGCATATCGAGATGTCCAGAGCCCTGAGACTGAGGCTGAGGCGGTTGGTGCTGGCTCTGGCTCGGGGCAGGTGGCGTGGAGCTCGATGCGCCGCCCGGAGGGGGGTAATACGGCTTCTTGGTGTAAGAAGGGTAGTTTGTGGTAGAAGCTGCCGGGCGCTGAGGTTGCGGAGCGTTCAGTGGCTTCGCGAAGAAGTTGCCTTCCTCACCGGGACTCGTAGGAGAGGTAGCACCCAAAGGCCTCGGGCCGGCGCCGCGTCGCTCGGCGAGGGTCGGACTCTTGGTCTCAACGGGACTGGCATTCAGGCGCGGGGTAATATCATTGTAGTCGGAGCCGAAACGCTTCGGGGCGGTAATGGTAGGCGTGGGCTTGCTCGGTTTCCCAGGACGGAGGTCCTCTTCGTCGGGGTAAGGAAGAGGGGCAGCAGAGCTCGAGGCTCCCGGGGGCAGAGGAAAGGTCGGCTTCGAGGTGAAGGACGAGGGCGTGCTGGAAGCCGACGGAGGGGCGGGGTACTTGAAGCGGTCGGTTGATGACGGCTTGGGGCTCTGAGGCTTGAATATTCTCAGGGGCTCGACGGTCGGGCTGTCGCAGTCCTCCTCGGGGTGGGAGGGTTTGTTCAGAAACAGCTCGGCGTCAGGGACACCGCGACTGCGCTCCATGATGGTGGTGATGGGTCGTGTCTAGATAGACCAGTATCTTGGACCGACTTGCGCAGGTACGCGGCAGTGGCAGGCTCGATGCAGTGTGCGAATGACGCACCACGAAAGCTCAAGTCTGCAGGTCAGGGGGGAAAGTTATTTATAGGAGCTGTCGAAGCTGGCCGTTTTTGTGTCTGCCGTTGGCTGCTGTACTTTGAGAGGATCGCAGCAGCCGATGGGGGTTGGTGGGGTTCGAGTCTCACGGGGCGAGAGGTCGCAGAAGGGGCCGGCCGCTGGTTTTGGGCCCGATGGACGGGCGAAACAGATGCGATGCGGCACGCAAAGAGGGCTGAAAGATATGTCGTTCTGAGAAGGGAGAAGGGGAGGCTGCAGAGCAGACAGGAGCGCGATCTTGAATGAATAAAAACGAGCCAGACAGGACGACGGGAGACCGGGACAGGTAGGGTTTGGGTCTGGCGGGAAGCATTGGGCAAAGTGCAGGTCGGGCGGCATGGGATGGGATGGGATGGGGACGGGGATCTAGGCCCCTCGTTCTCCAGCGGCAGCGGCAGAGACACAGCAGAGCAGGGCAGAGCACCTCAGAGAGCAGAGAGGGGAAACCTCAGCGCGGGAGGCCTGGCCGGTCTGGCATGGCGCTGCAGCGAATGGGCCGTATGGGCCGTTAGAGACTCTCGCACATTGGGGCAGCTGCCAGTGGAAGGAAGGCAGCGCCCGAGTGGCTCGTCTGCTCCCAGGCGGGCGGCATCAGCAGCCAAAGAGCCTGAAGCAACGGAACTATGGGGCCCTGCATGGTGGCAACTTGCCTAACGGAGCTCGGTGATTGGCCCGCCGCCGTGGGCGCTTAGAGACCGGGCAGCAGCAAATCGCAGCTTCACCTTGAAGTTGCAAGCGCCTGCCCATGAACGTGAATTGCTTGGCTTGGGACGAGCCTCCCACCGTCCACGAGCCCTGGGCCCGGCAGCGGAGCCACTCGCACTCGTAATGCGCACACAGCGAGATGAGGGTGATTTGTTGAGTTGGGGGATGCGGCATCTGCGATCCGGTGATGCCTCGCTGCGCCAAGAAGGGGGGAAGAGAAAGGGGCAGGTGCCCGCTCTTCTGCATCACTGTTCACTGTGAAGCATGAGCCATCACTCGATGGAAGCGCCGGCGTTGGAGGGAGGAGGACACGGGAGCTGGATCAATATGGGATATGGAGGAGAAATGACCGGAAGCGACCATGGATGAATTGGATGTATGTGAATGCGAAGGGAACCTGGAAATGCGAGAGCGACCTGGAGAAAGGACCCGAGGAGGACCCGGGAGCACAGGCCAGGCCGGGACTGACCGCTATGTGGTCCAGGCTCCGTCGCTCGGTCAGAGACACTGGCTTCGGGCCGCCTTATCTAAGCAAACGTGGTCCAAGCTTGCAGGTCGTTCGCCAACCGAATGAAATGTCACTGGCCAGAGTCGGATTCGTTGGTTGTGCAGTCGCATTCATATGAAGATCCAGTCCTCGGCTGCATGGGCAGCCTGACGCTTGGTTCGCCAGAGCCGCCCGCAAGTTCACGCATCATGGTTTTGGTTTAAGGGGCCGCATTACGCAATCAACATCCAGGATTATGATCAAGTATTGAAGGGAGATGGTTGATCCATATTGTACTATAGCTTTGCGAAGCAATTCAAACCCTAACCCTATCGTTTGTGAAGCGTATCTGGCCTCAGCGGCCAGTCTGACTATCCTGTCCCTTCTGGCTCCTAGGCGCCACCGTTCCGATCATTCGGGCCGTCTCCATTCTGACCATTCTGGGCGCGCTGATTATTCTGATCACTTCTAACCTCCAGGAACCGGTCCGGTATTCCATGCTGGTAAAGAAAAGCTAGGTCAGCAAAGCTCAACATTATACAACAGAGAAAGACAAGGACGCTAGCATTACCATCGCTTGGGTTTCTGGCGACCTGTGGTGCTGGCATGCGACTTATAGAGAGAAGGGGTAGGGGTTGATGTCGGAACAACCTCGGCGTGGTGATTTGAGGTTTCACCGCAAAGCTCCTATTGGCTCGCTTAACGAGCCAATCAGAGCGCAGGAATCGTACGCTAACCCGATCATCTAAGATCGCGGTCTTAGTGACGATTCCTACATGAACAACAACAAGAACAGCAGGATCCATACGAATATACGTATATTCTGCTACGCCGTACGGCCGACCCGACGTGACTGAAACCAACAGTAACCCTTTAAATATTCTATGAATTTATCCGGGTTCTTCAACTCATCGGCCCCTCTTTACGCATAGTAGGTGCTCACTATGGCCTGTGTAGTGTTTTTTAACCTGGAGTAAATATAGATGAATATAGTTAACTCTGAACTAAAGGCTTCTCTATTCACACTTATTTTCCCTCTTATTTTAAGGTATTATTATTAAAACTTTTAATATAATCCATTAAACTTTAGTGAATTAGGAATTTAATATTTAGTTTATTTCAAAGATGGTATATAGGCCTAATCGGGGGGAATTGGTATTATAAAAAGTATTAGGGACTAGTTTAATATTAAGGTCGGGTACCTGGGTTCTACCAGGGCTTCTTATAATAATCGAATCTGCTCCTATTAGGTCTCTTATTTAGTTACTTAGGCAGTTCACATCTCTTATAGTTAGGTTATAAGTTGTCCAATTAATTATATTAACTATTATAGGTTTCTAAATAATTTAGTATTACCTTCTATTATTACGTAGTTATCACTTATCCTAGTATTTTACGTTTAATAATAACTATAATATACTTAATGACGTGGTTAGGGTACTCTACTATGAGTACACGTACACGTTTTTTCGAGTTTATAATAACCTCTAACGTGGTTCATCATCGAGCGGGACACCATCATTGACCAGGATACTTTTCCCACCTTCATCATCCTTCAACTTTAACACATCTTTTCTTCCACTATATAATACCTAATACCTTATCCGAAAATAGGATTAATTTAGTAATTAAAGCGATTCGATTAACTCCACAATTAAGTATCCAATGTATAACGATCATTTACAACGTTCCTAAAGCTACCTTCTATACCAGAATAAACGGTTGAACTACTAAAGTTAATAATACTAATATATAATTGAATTTAATAGAGACCGAGGAGGAGGTAATTGTTTAATATATTATTGACCTGGATTCTCGAGGATTCTCGTCCTAATGCGTGGATATAGAAAATATAATTAATATACTACTCTGGAAGTGTACTTCCTGACCGGTTAGGAAGTGTTAAATAGAACGCTTTATCCAGCGACGCCCAGAGTTTAAGATGTGATTTTCTTGTATTTATGATTATTAGAGAGGCCTCTATGAAGATCCTATAATTATTGAGTTTTAGTTTCGACTTATGGCTAATATGCGATTAAAATACGGTATTATAAACGAAGATTTCTATAACTTTAATAAGACCAGCTTTATAATAAGTATAATCTAACTTAAAATAGTTATTGTTACGGGCTGATGCCCACGATGGCCTAAGCTTTGCCTGAGGCGTTAACCAGCATCCAATAAAAGAGCCCTCCAATCAAAGGGGCCTCCGATCAAAGGGCCTCCGGTGACCTCCGGCACCCCACCAGAGGTCCCCTTTATTCTCCAACAATATAAATTCCTACACCACCCCCGTTACAAGGAACTTCCTCTCTTTCACTCCTTAACTTAAAGTAAACAGTAATAGAGTACCCTAAAGTTGAAAACACCTAGGCCTAGCCCTTCGCATACTTTAAGCTCAGGATTATAACTTTACTATAACACTGGGTTAAGCGCAGCTCCCCACTAGTTAAGTAGAAAGGAGTATAGGTTGAGCGTAGCTCCCTACGAAGAACAACACTCCCGGAACTCCAACAGGTTAACCACTAGTCCCTAGAAGAACAATCAAGATAGCCCAGTCACCCCGATGGACGCCGCTACACCCCCAATGCTCCATAACGAGCCAACCATGGAAGAGATGTTGAACACCACTTTAGGATCCCTACAAACCCAGATAACAGAGATCAGCGAGAAATTGGAGAAGAGTCAGAACCAGAGGTTAATGACCCCTAGGAGCAAAACCCTTCGTACTCCTAGTAGTATCCACACTAATACCCCACTAATATTTACTAATAAGTTAACTCACCGGAAACCCTTGCCCAACCCCCTAAAGTTTTCGGGTAAATAAAAGGAATACGCCCCTTAAGTATAATAAATAAGAGATAAGATTTTAATGGATCGCCCCTTTTACTCTATGAACTATAAAATCTAGTACCTAGTTAATTTATACTTAGAAGTTAATCCCTAATAAATAATTAACACTTTTTATACCACTAGAGGACCTAATAAAACCAGAAACCCTAAGGATTTTATATACTACCACGATTACACCTATTTAGATCCAAACACCTAATCCCAAGCCGTTACCCAACTATAAACCCTACACCAAAAAAAAACAAGAGTCTTACAACATTCTTACCTAAATTTAAACAAATAATAACTAACACTAACAGTGGTAATTAGCCCACCACCGTGTAAATATCACTCTTAGAGGTAACTTTAACCCCTTCACTGAAGGACCGGCTATTCACAGTTAAACTTCCTAAGGACTACCTAAGTTAGTTCACTCGAGTATAGGACATTACTTAGAAGGTTGAACAGGCCTCCAGATATAATCACCCTCAGAGGTCCACCCACTCCCCCACTGTTCATCTAAAGGACAACAATGGAGATGTTATCATAATGGGAGCGGTTTAGTCTACAAAAGCCAAAAGAAAGATAACCACCATTAGACCCCGGAGAAGCTCCAACTCCTCTATAAATAATAACTATTCCTAACAAAGAAACCCAGAACACAATAAGGATCACTATAAATACTTTAAGTATAAAAAAGAAGGACACCTTACACGGAATTACTAGAAGAAGGCCAAACACCACTAACAGGCCAACCAGCCTTTTATAGCTAAAACTTGCCTAAAAGGAAATACAAAAAAAGAAAACCAACTAATAACCCCTAACTCAAGTAATAAGTATAAATTAAAAAAAGAATAACTCTAGGACAAAGTCGGGCCCTAAAGCTAACTAAAGAGTAAATAAAAGGATAAAAGAAATACTAAAAAAGCTAATAATAGCAAGGCAAGTAATTTATAATTATAAAAATCAGAATTAATAAAGGACACTTAACTAATGCCCTGGTGGACACCAGCTGCGAAGTCTATACTATGGTTAACCGTTCCTTTACACAATACCTCCGATTACTATTTATTAATACAATAAAACACCCTATAAGAGGTTACATAATAAGTAGCCCCTCACCGGGTAGAAACCAGGGAATAGTTGTAATATAAATAGAAATTAGCGGCTATACACAACGAGTTTACGTATATATAATAAACAATTTAGAACCGGATATATTTTTAGGAAATCCTTAGATAATTTAAAATAAGGTGAAGTATAATACTAGTACCCACTAATTTACTTATAAAAAAAGAAAAGTAAAAGTATACCTTTTTAATAAAGAAGAGCCCGAAAATATATTAGAAATACGTTAAGTTAGATTATTACTAGCGGTACCGTTTGCTATGGTTTGCCGTATAACATAAAAAAGAAAACAAAAAGATAACTAGAGACCACTAACTGCTATTATAATAACCAGCTTATAAAATATCGAGAAGGCTCTCGTAAAACTGGAACCACAAAAACAGGAAGATATTTCAAGGCTAATACTAGAATGGGTATATAAGGAGTTTAGAGACTTGTTTAACCTAACCAAAGTGTACCCAGTGCCCCCCACCAACTAAGTATAGACCACGTAATCCCTTTAGAGATAAGGCCAGAAGGGAAGGAGCCCTAACTCCCTTAGGGACCTCTATACACCATATTAAGAGAAGAGTTATTAGTATTAAAGAAAACACTTAATGACCTACTAAATAAGGGGTTTATTCGAGCCAGCTGCTCAATAGCCGGTGCCCCCGTGCTATTCGCTAAAAAGCCAGGAGGCGAATTAAGATTCTGCGTTAATTATAAAACCCTAAATACTATTATAAAAAAGGACCATTACCCATTCCCACTAATATCAGAAACTCTCAATAAAGTAACCACTACTAAGTAGTTCATAAAACTTAATATTATAGCTACTTTTTATAAAATACGGATCACTAAAAGAGATTTAAAAAAAATTGTTTTTAGAATAAGATACGGGTTATTTAAATGGGTGGTTTACTTTTTTAGGCTTACCGGTACCCCAGCAACGTTCTAGTAATATATTAACATTTCCCTATATAAATTCTTAGATAATTTTATTATAATTTGTATAAATGATATCCTTATCTGTACTAGTGGCTCAAAGAGGGATTATAAGGAGAAAGTATAAGTAGTTCTCCAGGCCCTAACCAAAGCCGGCCTGAACTTAGACCCGAAAAAGTGCGAATTCTGTGTTAAAAAGGTGAAATACGTCGACTTTATTATTACCACGGGAAAGGGTCTATTGTGTAATCCCAATAAGTTGAAAGTTATTCAAGAGTGGTTGGCCCCCAGGTCCCTTAAAGGTGTACGAAGTTTCCTAGGTTTCACTAACTATTATCGTATATTTATACCAGGGTATAGTGGACTAGTGGAGCCCCTAACCCGATTAACAAAGAAGGGGGTAATCTTTTATTAGGGAATAGCTTAAGGAGAAGTATTCGAAACGCTAAAAAGGATGTTCACAGAAGAGCTATTCCTATAGTAATTTGACCTGGACGACGAAATATACGTCGAAACAGACTACTCAGGTTTTACTTTGGGCAGTGCATTATCACAAAAGGACCTAAAAGGTCATTAGAGGCTAGTTGAGTTCTACTCATAAAAACTCTCACTAATAAAGTATAATTACCCGATCTACAATAAGGAGCTTCTTATAATACTCACCTACTTACAATCCTAGAGAGCTGAACTCCACAGTGTCCAATACTTTATTATCCTAACGGATTATAAGGGTTTAAAGTATTTTATAAAAAAGTAATACTTAACTAAAAGATAAAGTCGCTAAATAAAAGAGTTATCCTAGTACAACTTTAGAATTAAGTACTAACTAGGAAAAAAAGTAATAATACCTAATACACTATTAAAAAGGGAGTAGGACGTCCCCTAAGGATAGGACAATAAGAGGGAAAAGGGCCGGGTAATCCAAATAATTCCCAACTCTACATAGCCAAACCGTACTCCACCCGGTGACCCTCGAATTAGACGAACTACCAAAAATACACTAGAAATACCACAAACCACTATTTTTAACACTGACCCTACACTACAAGCCCTTTAGGATAAAAAACTATGAAAGCCGATGGAGTATACTAAGCTACTTATCTAACAATAAAAAAAAGAGGAGAAGCTTCCCACTAAAACTCAAACTAAAGGTTCAAATCGCTGAATATGAACTCGATGGGCTGGGAAGATTAATATAGAGAAATCGACTATGGGTACTAGGGGGGGAAAACGACGACGACCACCTAAACAAATTATAAACTAAGATTGTGCAAAGGTATCACAACTCGTATACTAGTGGCTGTCACGGGCCAAGGCCCGATCAGAGGCCTCGGAACCACTCAGCCATGTTCAACGCCAACCACTACTTACTAAGCCTGATCAGGCCCAGGCAGACCTAATTAGGATCCAACAGATTTATAGGGCAGCAAACTTTTCCTTCCTTTCTCCTTATCTTAAAGATACTTATAGTAGTCGCCATAACTAATTGCAATATACGTACTTGGACCGTTATATTATTTTTAAGATCATCAAAGGCAATCAATTGAACACCTAATATAGAAGCCTACGATTTGTATAAAAGTAATAAGAAGTTCTAGACGGGTTAACCTGAGGAGTCCCTGAACATCTAAAACTGATTAGTACGGCCTAATTAGACCTAGAGGTTATCATAAACTCAAAAAAACGTATACGTATACCCATAATAAAGTACCTCAACCACATCATTAAGTATACTATAATCACTACTAAACACAAAACACTAGGATAAGCGATAATTATACAACAATAGAAGGCAACGCTGAACTATCTGGAAACCCACAACAATTAATACAACTAATCGGATAACTTATAACCCAATTATAGGAGATGCGGACCACCTAAGCAACCAAGTAAGAGACCCAACAAGAACAAATTCGACTACTACAGGAAGCCCTGGTAGAACCCAGGCACCCGACCTCGACAATAAACCAGTCCCCGATACCCTCTATAACACTAATTCCCCCCGATTAGGTTTACGTACCACCTCTAAAATAAACTAAACATTAAATTCCTAATTCACTAAAGTTTAATAGATTATGTAAGAAGTTTTAATAATAGTACCTCGAGATAGGAGGGAAGATAAGTATAGATAAAAAAACCTTCGGTTTAGAGTTAGCTGTATTCACTTATATTTACTCTAAGCTAGAAAACACTATACAAATTATAGTAAACGCTTATTATGCATAAAGAGGGGCTAATGGGTTGAAAAACCCGGATAAATTTATGGAATACTTAAAGGGTTATTATATAAACCCTAATACAAAAGTATAAGCCCTTAACCAACTAAGGACTATACGGTAAAAGGAGAATAAGAGTTTCACTTATTTCCTCCCTAAATTTAAAAAAGAGCTTATAAAAGTAAAAAGAGGACACTAGTTAAATGTTATAAGGATCAACTACCTTAAAGGAGCCCTGAACACCATAATAAGAGCCCCCCTCATTAGCATAATTAATAAGTTAATGATATACGTTATATACACCTAGATACTCCTAAGTATAAGCTTAGAATTGGATAACGAATCCTATTAAGCCCACCGTGAGTATCGGTGTAGGAGATCACTAACCCCTGACTAAACAAGAACTAAATCCCCTTAAAAGTAGAATGGTCGATTAGAGTCCCCCTAACCTGATCAGATGGAGTGGGAACCTACGAAGGTAAATAAACTAGTTAAGGATAAGAAAGTCCATAAACAGCTAAGCTAAGAGGAAGCTTGTAGATGTTATAACTGTAACAAAAAAGGGTATATATAATGGTAATGCCCTAAGGATCAAAAAGAAAAATAAGGAAAACTAAGACTTCTAAGGGAAAAACTAAGGAATAAAGTAAAATAGATAGTAGTTCTAATTAGGACTCTGAGGACTTAGGAAAAGAGTAACTCTTGGTGAAAGTTGTTATTAGGAGGAATAAGTTATAGAGGAATGGAAGGTTGTTAAAAAGAGTATGGATTATGACTTATTTTACGTTAATATCGGGATTAATGGGATACGCTATACAATTGCCCTTGTTGATATAGGGTGTTTAATATACGCCCTGATTAGCGACGCCTTCGCTAAGAAACTCTGTGACGGGCTGGGCCCTCTTGGAGGCTTCGCAGCCTCTCAGCCATGGACTCCGCTTACCTAAGCCCAGCTTACATAAGACGGATCAACCTTAGGCCTAATCAGAGCAAACGGGTCCTATGGAGTAGAAAACATTTTCTCCTTTTCTCTCTCATCTTAAAGATACTCATAATAATCGCTATAACTAATTGCAATATACGTATTTAGACTATTATATTATCTTTAAGATCTTAGTATCATCGGAGATAACGAGAGTACGCTGAGTGCGGAAATAATTATCGACGAAAGGTAAATTTACGACCTTAGTGGGAGTAGTAAAGAGTCCTAAGTGGGTTAACCTGAAGGTCCCTGAACGCTTAAAGCTGATCAGCGAGGTCTGATTAGGGTTAGGAGGTTTTAATAAACTCGAAAGAACGTATTCCGCGTAGTAGAGTACCTTAATAACGTCGATTAGTATACTATGGTCACTACTAAATAAAAACGTGCAGAAGGAACGATAACCGTATTACGATGAAAGATAACGTCGACTTATCCGGAAACCCATAACAATTAGTACAGTTAATCGGTCAGTTATTAGCCTAGTTATAAGAAATACGGACCACCTAAGTGGCTGAACGAGAGGCCCAACGAGAACAAATTCGAATACTATAATAGACCCTAGTAGAACCCAGGCACCCAACCTTAACATTACACGAAGCCCCTATACCCTCTATAACGCCGATCCCACCTAACCAGGCCTACGTACCACCTCCGAAATAAACCAGATATCAAATTCCCAACCCACCAAAGTTTAATGGATTACGTAAGAAGTTTTAATAATAGCACCTTGAGATGGGAGGGAAGATAAGTGTGGATAAAAAAGCCTTTAGTTCAGAGTTAACTATATTCACCTATATTTACTCTAGGCTAAAAAACACCGCGCAAGCTATGGCGAGCGCCTATTATACACAAGGAGGGGCCGATGGGTTAAAGAACCCGGATAGATTTATGGAATACTTAAAGGGTTATTACGTAGACCCTAACGCAGAAGTATAAGCCCTCGACCAACTAAGGACTATACAGTAAAAGGAGAACGAGAGTTTCATTTACTTCCTCCCTAAATTTGAAAAGGAGCTCATAGAAGCAGGAGGAGGACACTAGTTAGATGTTATAAGGATCAACTACCTCAAAGGAGCCCTGAACACCACAATAAGAGCCCCCCTTATTAGTATAATTAATAAACTAATAATATACATTGTATATACCTAGATGCTCCTAAGTATAAGCTTAGAATTGGACAGCGAATCCTACTAAGCCCGCTGTGAGCGTCGGCGTAGGAGATCGCTGACCCTTGACCAAATAAGAACTAAGTCCCCTTAGAAGTAGAATGGTTAATTAGAGTCCCCCTAACCTAATCAGATGGAGTGGGAACCTACGAAGATAAATAAGCTAGCTAAGGATGAGAAAGTCCGTAAACAGCCAAGCTAAGAGGAAGCTCGCAGATGTTACAACTGTAACAAAAAAGGGCATATATAATAGTAATGCCCTGAGGATCGAAAAGAGATAAGGAAGACCAAGACTTCTAAAGGAAAAACTAAGGAACAAAGTAAAACGGATAGTAGCTCTGATTAGGACTCTAAGGACTCGGGAAAAGAGTAACTCCTAGTGAAAGTCGTCATTAGGAGGAACAAGCTGTAGAGGAATGGAAAGTCATTAAAAAAAGTATAAATTATAACCCATTTTACGTCAATATCGGGATTAATAGGATACACTACACAACTACCCTTATTAATACAGGGTGTTTAACATACGCCCTAATCAGCGACGCCTTCGCTAAAAAACTCCGCTTACCACGCATTAGCATTACACCTCAGAACTTAATACAAATCACCATTACAGTTCCTAATACAATCCACTACATCACTTACACTAATATCAATATTAATAACTATAAATAACACCAATTATTCTTTTATATTATTCCTAACCAAAAAAACAATATTATCCTTAGAAAGTCCTGGATAATTAACAATAACATTACGGTTTACCCAGTACGAGGCACTCTACATATAAGTATCGCGGACCACTAGGTAACAAAAAGGAAACCGGGTTAAGCCCGGCAAAATCCAAAGTTCCCAATCCAGCAGCAGACTAAATCGGTATTCTCAGCCCTAATCAGGCGGGCACAGAAAAGAAGAGAGACCCCTCTTAGCACATCCACCCTAAACACATTCTCCGCAAGTTTAGCCGATATCGAGAAGGCCCTAACACCAAAAATAAAAATAAACCCGAGGACAAAACTCCCTACGCATTACCACAAGTTTCTGTATATCTTCGACCAAAATAAGGCTAATTAGTTACCACCACATCGAAACAACATCGACCACGTAATTCCCATCAAAAAAGACTCAACAGGGCAAAACAAGCCAGTTACATAGGGACCACTATATGGGATATCTAGGGAAGAGCTAATCATACTTCAACGGACCCTCACAAAACTACTAAATAAAGGCTTTATTCATACTAGTAGCTCTCCTACTTCATCACCCATTCTATTTATTCGAAAACCCAGGGAAGGATTAAGGTTTTATGTTAATTACTAAGCTCTAAACACTATTACTAAGAAAAACAAATATCCCTTACCCCTAATCAGCGAAACTCTAAGAGCCTTAACTAAAGCTAAGTGGCTAATAAAATTAGACGTTATTACTGTATTCCACAAAATCAGGGTTAAAAAAGGCGACGAATAAAAGACGGCCTTTAAAATAAGATACGGCCTATACAAATAAATAATGACTCCTTTTAGCCTAATAGGAGCCCCCACTACGTTCCAGAGGTACATTAACCATACTTTACAGGACTTCCTGGACGAATTCTACACCACTTATATCGACGACGTTCTAATCTATTCAAATGGCTCACTCACTAATCATAAGGAAAAAGTCAAAAAAGTCTTAAGCCGTCTAGGTACTACCAGCCTACAAATCAATATCGATAAATACAACTTCGAGACGAAGAGGGTTAAATACTTAGAGTTCATCATCAATATAAGGAAAGGTATCCACGTTAACCCAGAGAAAATTAAGGCCATCTAAACATAGGAGGTCCCCCGATCAGTATAAGGAGTCCATACCTTCGTTAATTTTACAAATTACTACCGTTAATTTATACCGGACTTCTTAGGGTTAGCACACCCCCTCATAACTTTAACGAAGAGGGATATCCCATTTATATAAAGTAACGAATATGCAAAAGCGTTTAATAAGTTGAAGGCCCTCCTAATTAGTGCCCCTATACTAGTATATTAGGATCCTAATCAAGCTACTATACTAAAAACAAACTCATCAGGTTATATAGTGGGTAGTACTTTATTATAATACAACAACGAGGGTATTTTACGGCCTATTACGTTCTTTTCACAAAAGAACTTACCAGTAGAATACAACTACCCAATACACAACAAGGAACTATTAGTTATAGTCCACTATTTAGAACACTAGGACTCCGAATTAAGGAGTATAAAGGAGTTTACTATCCTAACTAACCACCTCAACCTTAAGTATTTCATAACTAAAAGGTAATTAAGTGAACACCAGGTTAGATGGTCAAAGCTCCTATCCTATTATAACTTCATAATCTAATTCCGACCTAGCAAATAAGCGATAATCCCTAATACACTATCTAAACGAGAATAAAACGTTCCTAACACCCAGTAAAACGATCAACTAGAAGAACAGAGGATACAACTCCTAAAGGGGAAACAGAATATAGTTATAGTAAACCGGGCAATTCTCGAGACGAATTAAATGGATACAACGGAATCCGTGGAAAGCACCATAATAAGTGATATGGATTAGGACGACGATCCTAAGGCTGATTGGTTAGAACTCATCTTAAACCCCTTTAAAAAGGAGCCCCTAAAGTCCTCTTAAACTAAAGGACTATAATTAAACAATTATTATTAGCTAATCAGGATAACTATAAAAAGGGGGGACCATTAGTTACTATCACAATAAAAGTTACTTATAATATTATTAGAGTACTTAGTGGATAACATTAGTAAACTCCTTTAGAGGGAGAGGATCTGGGTCCCTTATTATGAACCTTTATGAACCCAATTAATCCAAGAGTCCCATAACTCAACACTTAGTGGCCATCTCAGCAGAGACGTATTAAAGGCCTTAATTAGCCGCCGCTTTCACTGGCCAGGCCTGTCGTAGGATGTCCGATGCTTTATGAGGAACTACGACGTCTATGGACGGGGTAATATATGGCGGGACAAGAAGAGGGGTCTTTTAAAGCCCTTACCCGTCCCTGATCAGGTCTAAACAAAGATATTAGTCGATTTTATTATAGGGCTACCACTAACCCACCATATAAGAGTAACGAATATTATGGTGGTAATAGACCAACTATCTAAGAACGTGATTTTCGAGCCACTTAAGGATATAACAACGGACGTTATAGCTACGACGTTAATGCTTGGCCTGATCAAACACCACGGACCCCCGAGAGCTATTATTTCGGACAGAGGCCCCCAATTCACCAATCGTATATGGAAACAACTCTATTAACTATTACAAATAAAACAACGTTTATCTACGGCCTTCCACCCGGAGACAGACGGTACCATAGAACGAGCTAACCAGGTAGTAGAAACCTACCTCCGAGCTTATACTTTATATACTCAAAATAATTAGGACGACCTACTTCCAATAACGATAATAGTTATTAATAACAGGGTTACCTCGTCAACAAACCTCAACCCTTTCTTCACTACCCATAACTATAATATCGACCTAATTAGAGTAAAGGAGACTCTGTGGACTAAAGGAAAGACCCCCGCAGCTCGGGCAGAGGCCCTAGTCTCAAAGTTGAAAGAGGCCTCCGAATAGGCACAAGCGGTAATGGCCTCCACCCAAGAGCGACAAGAAGCCTCGGCAAATATACAACACCAGCCTTCTAACCAGTTTCAACTAGGAGATAAGGTCTGGTTAAGGCTCAAGAACGTCCGTTCTAAAAGACCATCTAAGAAGTTGGACTAGATAAATACAAAGTATACTATATTAAAAATAGTCGGATCCCATACCTACTAGCTTAATACGCCGCCGGGTATTCATAACATCTTTTATATATCCCTAATCAGGTATATGGGAGTCGACCCATTATTATTATAAGAACGAAACGACGCCCAACCACCACCTCTACTAATAAACGACGAAAAGGAATTCAAAGTCGAAGAGATCCAGGGTATTAAGAAGATTCGTAGTTCCTAGAAGGTTTTGGTTAAGTAGAAGGGCTACGTAGAGCCTACTTAGGAACTAGTTGAGTTATTAACGGAGACTACAGCTTTAGATCGTTACGAGGCTAGTTATGGACGAGTCCCTCTAAACGGGGAGGAGGGAGAGGGGGGGTAATTGTAACGGGCTAGGCCCTCTTAGAGGCTTCGCAGCCTCTCAGCCATGGACTCCACTTACCTAAACCCGGCTTACCTAAAACGGATCAACCTTAGGCCTAATTAAAGCAAACGGGTCCTATGGGGCGGAAAACATTTTCTCCTTTTCTCTCTCATCTTGAAAATACTCGTAGTAGTCGCCATAGCTAGTTGCAATATACGTGCTTGGACCGTTACAAACTCCACTTACTACGTATTAGTATTACACCTCGGAACTTAATGTAAGTTACCATTATAGTTCCTGGTGTAATCCGCTATATTACTTATACTAATATTAATATTAATAACTATAAACAACACCAATTATTCTTTTATATTATTCTTAATTAAAAAAACGATATTATCCTTAGAAGGTCCTGGATAATTAATAATAATATTATGGTTTACCTAGTGCGAAGTACTCTATATATAAGTGTTATGGACCACTAGGTGATAGAAAGAAAACCGGGTTAGGCCCGGTAAGATCTAAAGTTCCTAATTTAATAGTAAACTAAATTGGTATTATTAACTCTGATTAGGTGGGCATAAAAGAGAAGAGAGACCCCTCTTAGTATATTTACCCTAAACGTATTCTCTATAAGTTTAACCGATATTAAGAAGGCCCTAACATTAAAGATAAAGATAGACCTAAGGATAAAACTCCCTACGTATTACCATAAGTTTCTGTATATCTTTAACCGAGATAAAGCTAATCAACTACCATTACACCGGAAGAACATTAACTATGTTATCCCTATTAAGAAGGACTCTTATGGTTAAGATAAACTAGTGACCTGGGGACCTCTATATGGCATATCAAGGGAAGAGTTAATTATATTATACTGAACCCTTATAGAACTATTAAATAAAGGGTTTATTAGGGTTAGTAGCTCCCTTGTATTATTGCCCATTCTATTTATCCGGAAACCTAGAAGAGGGTTACGGTTTTATGTTAATTATTATACCCTTAACACTATTATAAAGAAGGACCGATACCCCTTGCCCCTGATCAGCGAGACCCTAAGGGTATTAGTAAAAGTAAAGTGGTTAATAAAGTTAGATGTTATCGCTATGTTTTATAAAATCCGGGTTAGGAAAGGAGATAAATAGAAAATGGTGTTTAGGATAAGGTATAGGTTATACGAATAAATGGTTACCCCCTTTAGTTTAACTAAAGCCCCTACGACGTTCCAGTAATATATTAACTATATTCTATGAGATTTCCTAGATGAGTTCTACTTAGCTTATATCAACGATGTTCTGATTTATTTAAATAGTTCCCTTTTTAATTATAGAGAGAAGGTTAAGAAGGTCCTCGAGCACCTAGGTGTTATAGGCCTATATATGGATATTAATAAGTGCGAATTCAAGGCTAAGAGCGTTAAGTATTTGGGGTTTATTATTGATGCTGGTAAGGGAATTTACGTGGACCCTGAGAAGATTAAGGTAATCCAGGGATAGGAAGTGCCCCGATTAGTATAAGGAGTCCATAGGTTCATCGGTTTTACTAACTATTACCAGTAATTTATACCCAACTTCTTAGGGACTATATAGCCCCTAATAGCTTTAACCAAAAAGGACATACTATTTATTTAGAGTAAAGAGTATATTAGAGTGTTCGAAGAGCTGAAAATGCTCCTGATCAGTGCACTTATATTGGCTCACTGGGACCCTGATTGAATTATAGTACTCGAGACCGATTCATCTGGTTATATGGTAGGAGGTGCCTTGTCGTAGTATAACAACAAAGGGATCCTAAAGCTTGTAGTATTCTTTTTATGTAAGAACCTATTTATGGAGTGTAATTACCTAATATATAATAAGGAACTATTAGTAATAATACACTACTTAGAGTACTGGGATTTAGAACTATGAAGTGTAGAAGAGTTTACTATCCTAATTGATCACCTGAATTTGAAGTACTTTATAATAAAGAGATAGTTAAGTAAACATTAGATTAAGTGGTCTGAATTATTATCCTGTTATAACTTTATTATTTAGTTTAGACTTAGTAAAGAAGTAGTAGTTCCTGATATATTGTTAAGATGTAAATAGGATATCCCTAGTACCCTATAAGATGATAGGTTAGAGGGTCAGAAGATTAAACTCCTGAAGAATAGGATTAACATATTATAAGTTAATAACGTAGTAGTGATTAGAGAAGTGCAGGCCCGATTAGGGTAAGTAGAGAGGGTTGAGTTTAGTATAAGAGATTCCCCCGGAGATATGGATTAGATCGATAACCCTAGCTTAGATAAGACGGAACCCCCTTTAAACCCTTTTAAGGAAGAGCTATTATAATCCTAATAGGATAAAGTCTTAGACCAGAATAACCAATACTAGTTAATTAGGGGGGTAATATAAAAAAGAGACCAATAACTTCTCTTATAGTAGAAGTTATTAATAATGTTATTAGAATATATGATTAACGATAATAAGAGATTATTATGGAGGGACAGAATCTGGATTCCATATTACGAGCTTTTAAGGACGGGTTTGATCTAGAGGTTCTACGACTCTACGTTAACGGGATATCCGGGAAGGGATACTTTAAAGGCCCTAATTAGCTACTAGTTCCACTAGCTAAGCTTATCCTAGGATGTCCAAAGATTTATAAGGAACTACGACGTTTATAGACGAGGAAATATATGGTGTAATAAGAAGAGGGGCCTATTAAAACCTCTGCTTATCCCTGGACAAATCTGAGTAAAGGTTTTTATTAACTTTGTAATAGGATTACCCCCTTCCCACTGTGATGGGGCTATGAATATTATAGTAGTGACCGATTATTTATTAAAGAATATAATCTTTGAGTTATTAAAGGATATTATAATGGATATAGTGGTAGACCAACTAATCCGAGGTCTAATCAGGTACTATAGGATACCTCATATAATTATATTAAATAAAGGACCATAGTTTACGAGTTTTATGTGGAAATAACTCTGCTAATTACTACGGATTAAATAAAGACTCTTTATAGTGTTCTACCCAGAAATAAACGGAGTTATAGAGAGGGTAAACTAGGTGATGGAAACCTATTTTAGAGTGTATATAGTGTATACTTAGGATAATTGGGATAAACTATTCCTAGTAGTAATAATAGTTATTAATAACCAGGTCACCTTGTTAACAGGACTTAGCCCGTTTTTTATTACTTATAGGTATGACTTAGACCTGATTAGAGTAGAGGAACCCCTGCGGAATAATAATAAGACCCCTATAATAAGTGTAGAGGTTCTGGTCTAAAAGCTGAAGGACACTTCTAAGTAGGCTTAAATGGTGATAACGGTAGCATAAGAGAAACAAAAGATTACCATAAACATAAGACGCTAACTATTTAATTAGTTTAAGCTTAGGGATAAGGTTTAGTTAAGGTTATAGAATATTTAGTTTAATTAACTATTAAAGAAGTTTAACTAAGTTAATATAAAGTACACCATCCTTGAACTAGTTGGATCCTACACTTGCTAGCTAGATACACTACTAGGGATCCATAACGTTTTCCACGTGAGCCTAATTAGGTACACTGGAGTTAATCCGTTACTATCACAAAACCGTGACAATGCCCAGCCACCTATGATATTAGTGGCTAATAGGGAGGAGTTTAAAGTTAAGGAGATTTGTAATATGCGGAAAGTACAGGGTAAATAAAAGGTCTTAGTAAAATAGAAGGATTATACCCACCTCACCTAAGAACTAGTGGATATACTAGTGGATATAGCGGCCTTAGACCATTACGAGGCTAATCACGGGAATATCCCTTAGAAAAGGAGGGGAAGAAGGGGGTAATTATTACAGGCCAAGGCCCAATTAGAGGCCTCGGAACTATTTAACTATATTCAACATTAACCGCTGCTTACTAAGCCTAATTAGGCCTAGGTAAACCTGATCAGGATCTAATAGATTTGTGGGGTAGCAGACTTTTCTTTCCTTTCTCCTTATTTTGAAGATACTCATAGTAGTCGCCATAGCTAGTTGCAATATACGTGCTTGGACCGTTACAGTGGCCACCCAGGACAGAACAGTACGTTGGTAATAATAAGCAGACAGTTCTTCTGGCCAGGCCAGTCCTAGATAGTTCGGAGGTTTACACAAAACTACAATACCTATAAAGGGATACACATCTGGAGGTAAGCCAAAAAAGGGTTCCTTAAACCCCTACCAGTGCTTACCCACATTTACTATAACTTATCAATGGACTTCATCACTAACCTTCCTCTAATAAAGAGGAAAAAGGCCTAATACTTATGGGTTATTATGGATAAGTTATCGAAAAACCCTATATTAAAAGAGATGGAGACTATGGACGCTAAAGCTTATGCTCAGCGGTTCCTCTCCTATTATTATAGGTTCTACGGAATACTATGAATAATAATCAGTGACCAAGGATCGAATTAGATAAGCCGATTTTAGAAGGAATTTTATAGGTTAACTGGTGTAAAACAACTACTAAACACTGCTTACCACCCGTAAACAGATGGAGGAACGGAACGCCTTAACCAGGAGATCTAAGCAATTCTCTGCGTATATATAATATATACCTAGGATAATTAGGGGGAACTATTACCCAGTATATAATTAGCCCTTAGGAACTAAATAAGTATTACTACGACGATGTCCTTATTTTTTATAAAATACGGATACTACGTCGACCCTTTACTAGTGGTAAAAGGAAATAACTAATTATAAACGAATTGAGAGGAAATAGCGAAGTAGCTAGTCCAGAGGATAAAGGACGCTATAAAGTTCGTTTAAGTAGCAATAATAGCTACTCAGTAGCGAAGCGAAGACTCCATGAATTGCACTAGGGGACCAGCTAAGTGGTACGAAGTTGGAGATAAAGTATGGCTAAACGTCGCCAACTACTCATCCCCAAGGCTAAATAAGAAACTAGCGTAACTTCACTATAAGTATAAAGTTACATAAGTAATCTCAGCTCACATAATAGAGCTAAATATACCAACTAGCATCTATCCACATTTCTACGTAGACCACCTCCGCAGGGCAGCTAGTGACCCATTACTAAAGCAAAAAACAACTAATAAATAACTACCCCCAATTCATAACATGGACGGAGATCCTAAATAGCTTATAGAAGACATATTAGCAGTAAGGTAGCAGCCGGTGGGTAGAGGGCGCCGTCACCAGGCCCTAGTTAAATAGTGCAACGGAGCGGGGGATGCAGTGAACAGTATGTGCTGTATCGTACAACACACACACTCTACTGACCACAGGTCGTGCACCCTCCGTCCCGGGTCCGTGAGGGTGACTAACTCGTACGAAACCGCTCAACCAGAGCTACAATCTAGGTAAGGAGACACCTCAAGACCTGATCAGGGCCAAAGAGGGGTTCCGGCCTTGGATGTAGACACTGGTGAGTGTTGGGGCCTTGTTTGCTCGGTGGTAAAGCAACCTCCGTACTGTTCGCGGTATATGATCCAAGTGAACGGGTAAAAAGAGCTCTGAATACGTCTGTCTAACTAACGATGCTTGTTGACGTTCTGTAATGTGTTACTTGATGGTCCGTTGTTAGAAATGCGTCCCCAGTTCCCCTCTCTTAAATAGCTCGCTGTCGCCTGACTAAGGAAAAACCCGCTTAGCGTAAGCATTTCCCCCTGCACGGTTTCAATAGCAAAGCTATGTAAAGTTAACTTAGGAGCTTATAGAAGTAGTATTGGAAATAGAGGTTTTGGATAAGTATGAATGGTGGTATAGAGAAATTGATATAGTGGATGGGGACCCGGCGTACACCCCGAGAAAACATCGGAGGGCAGTAAATTAATAACCACTGGTACACCAGCAGAACACCGGTGGGGAGGGAGGGGAGAAAGGAGGGGGTATTTATTACGGGCTGATGCCTACGACGGCCTAAGCTTTGCTTGAGGTGTTAACCAGCATCCAACAAAAGAGCCCTCCGGTCAAAGGGGCCTCCGATCAAAGGGCCTCTGGTGACCTCCGGCGCCCCACCAGAGGTCCCCTTTGTTCTCCAGTAGTATAGATTCCTACACCGCCCCCCTTGCGAGGAACTTCCTCTCTTTCGCTCCTTAGCTTGAAGTAAACAGTAATAGAGCACCCTAAGGTCGAAAACACCTAGGCCTAGCCCTTCGCAGTTATTACACATTCTAATCGGATTAGGAAGCCAAAAAAGGTTTAACCTAGTAATAAAGAATAGGTAACGGCGATTTATTGTGTTATTAATGATAGTTATACGATACCGCCTTTTTTGGTGGTTTAGGGCCACTTCCACCTCACGAGTTAGTACTCTGAGGCCTAGATTCCGGATAGCTGAGCAATTAAAACAACTTTTAATAGATGGACCGATAACGAGATTACCCTCCAATAGCTTTAGTATTTCGATAAATACTTAAAATAATAATTAAAAGGTATATATTAGATACTAATCGTCGATGGCTATGAAAACTACGTTAATAGCGATTTCGAGGAGTATTACAAAGAGAACAAGATTATAACTGTCTGCTTACCTGCTTATTCATCACATCTAACCCAACTTCTCGACGTTGGTTGTTATAGTGTGTTGAAGTTGAGATATGGTTCTTAGATTAAGTACTTTATTAAGGCCCGGATTACTTATATCACTAAACCCGAGTTCTTCTTCGTATTTAAGGCCGTATTCCTTTAAACCTTTACCTAGGAAAACGTCCATGGGGGTTTTAGAGGGGCTGGGCTTATTCCTTATAACCCTCAAACTATCCTTTCTAAGTTAGATATACAGTTACGGACACCAATAACCCTGAACACCCCTATCAGGCTACCCGACCCTTGGGTTTCTAAAACACCTTAAACCACCAACGAGGCTATCTCTTAGTCTTCACTTATAAAAAAAAGAATCTCTAAATATTAGGGAAGTTCACTAATACTAATTTATAAAGTTACCGATAAACTTTTAAAAGGTTTATAATACATTTCCCATATAGTTGCCCTTATAGAGGAAGAGCTACGCCATCTTCGAGATGCAAATACAGCCCTTGGTAAGCGCCATAGAGCCAAAAGAACTAGACTATAAGATGGAGGGGCACTAGAAGGGTCTTAGGTAAGGGATACCATAGCTAAAAAGGGTATGATTAAAGAGGAAGGGTGTAAAGAGGAGGAAAACGAGGGGTCATCAAAGCGTCGTCGGATAGGTCCACAACATTATGGTATCTATCATAAGACCGGCCATAACGTAAGAACCTGTCCAGAGGCTGTGGAAATAAGTAGTTCAAGTGATTCTGAGTAGTTACAATTGATTTAATTAATTTTGGTTGAGATATGGAAGTTGTTAGTGATGAAGGTGGGAAAAGTGTCCCGGTCAATGATGGTGTCCCGCTCAATGATGAACCACGTTACCTTTAATAATTTTGAAGATAATGTATTAGTCTAAGTATGTATATTACAATTAATTGTGGTAATTACTATGAGTATTTTTAAGATAAGGAGAAAGGAAGGAAAAGTCTACTGCCCCACAAATCCGTTGGGTCCTAATTAGGTCTACTTAGGCCTAATTAGGCTTAGTAAACAGCGGTTGGCGTTGAACATGGCCAAGTGGTTCCGAGGCCTCTGATCGGGCCTTGGCCCGTGACACCAATATAAATGGTGAAGGGCCCTCTCTACGCAGCTGATTCAACACTTCGGACCATTAGCTAATAGGAGGTAATATAGTCGACCATAGAGGGCCACGGATACTAGAAATAAATCTATTCCATGGCAACACTATACGAGGGTATCGTAAAAAAGCCCTAGTACCTATAGGGTATGTAATAAGCCAAGGGCGGCGTTAGGGGAGGTCTCACGGAACTCACGAGATCGTAGGAAAAAAACAGTCAGGGTGTAAGTAGTGTGGAGTTCCAATATATAACTCGGAAGATTACTAGTACCTTTATTATAACCAGAATATATAGACGCGAAAGGTACCAGGAAACCAGGCTATTTGGTTGGCCTAAAAAAGGCTTGGCTAGTCGCTGAGTGGCTATTACCCCTCACGCCGATGTACTGTAGCCATTCCGCAGTCGATGGGATATTTTCATCTTAGCTCACGGAGATCATTCTGCTTGGAGTGCTGCGTTGCAATTTCTCAAAAGTAAGATGGCGAATGGATTCTGTAGTTCCCCAAGGGACGGTTGAGGATGTAGGGTCGTGAGATGGTACCTGAGTACCGGCATTCATCTAGATCTTGAACAAGGACATCCCATCTCTGTTAGTAGATAGAAATATAGTCAACGGAATCTCAACACATCTCTGTCCCGACGCATTTAGTCTTCGAGACGGCTCTCGGTCCGACCCGCATTCGGGGTTCAAGTCATGGGAGTCTGCGAGGTTGAGGTTGCCGAGGAGCTTTTTTTGTCGAAAGCAAATAATAATTACATGGCGCGGCCGTGCGTATCGACCTTGTTTTAATTTTCCATCGTAGTGTGGTTGATGTCTGAGCTTTACATGCCATGCCTCTTGTCCTCCACGAGCTTCCATGATGGTGTCTAGTCAAGCGTCAGTTATGAACTGGAAAGGAATGATTTTATGTCTTACCAGATGGTTATACGACACATTTTCAGCAAATTTCATGCTCGCGTTCCGCTTTCAAATCAATCGTATTCATCGAGGAGTGAGATTAAGACACTCCTCAGCCACACCAGCGAGCGCCACATGTGGCTTAGCATGGCCACAAAAGGCGCCTCTGGAGCTCTCCCTCCTCCTTAGTCACCTAGACGCTTCGATACATTAGATTCGGGATGAAAGGGATCTCAGCATGAAGGACGAGGTAGTGTGTAATTCGGCAGGAACAAAGGGGGACTCGGGCTGGTTCGCAACGACATCCCGGCAACTTATCCCGAGAACGACTCATTTTTCAGGTGAAGTTGACTCACACCCATCAAGCCTTACGACTTGTCTACGCAGACGCTGCCAGCTAGACCATGCGTGGTTTGAGGCCTCAGTTTGGCGTGCGTGTGCATCCCCCCTTCGGTGGCGAGCACCAGCTCGACCAGCGGTGCCGCCCCCCGGGACCGACAGCCACTCCTACCCCACAGCGGCCCCCTTGCAGCTGTCGGGGCCGAACATTGGCTCCCACAAAACTACTGTGAAGTACACCGCACCTCACCTTGGCTTTCGCTCGGCCAGACGCCTCACCCGTGCGAACTGCGTAACACCTTGACAAACGGCATAGCGAATGCAGGCAAAATAGAAAGACGCGGCCTCGACGCCTAGGATGCCCCTAGCACGATGAGGCGCCCTCAATCTCGGTCTCCGAAGCCACAGCGGACTTTGCCTTGAACATTGGACGTCGGAGCTCGGTGACAAAACCTCCCGCCCTCCGTCTTCGTCCAATGAGCTCTTGGCCGAACCCCCTCCCCGGGACGCGTGGCGACATTGTACCTTCGACGCCCATCATTCGAAACCGTTCTGGTCAATTCGACCTGGCAACTAATGGTGTAGTGTATGTATGTGTGACTGGATCAATTGGCGTCGCAAGTGTTTGCCTTCTGTCAACATCAGATGGTGGCATACGCATGCTCCTGCCTTGCAGTGCTTCATCGAAACCACAAAGCGCAACGACATGGTATATAAACCACCTTCGTCTTCACCTCTGACGTCTTTCCTTCCTTCTTCATCCACAGCTTCAATAGCTTTACGATACCAACACCTTCGCTCAAATCGACACACATCAAGAAACAGCAATCATGTCTTGGTCAGGTCCAAACAACAACTTTCAACCCCCCTTCGGCCGCCCAGGCCCCGGCGGTGCTCAGTCGTTCTGGAACTTCGTCCACTCTTTCGACCCCAATGCCCGCGCCGGAGCTGGCGTCGACCATGCCGGCTTCCCCTTCCACAACGCTGAATTTGGCTTTGGCAACGGCCCAAGCGGATGGGGCGGCTACGGAGGCTGGGGTGACCCGCGTCACAGAGGATTCGGCCACCGCCGCGGCGGGCGATGCGGCAACCACGAGCCCGAAGAGGCGATGCGCGATGCCGAGGAGACGATGCGCGACGGCGAGGAGGTAGAGGCCTCCGACAAGGAGAAGGACGACACCCCCGACACCATGCGTGACGCTCCCGAGGAGGGCGCCCCTGAGCATGGCGGCCCCCACGGCGGCCCAGGCCGACGAGGCCGCGGCGGACGCTTTGGCCGGGGACCCCCCGGCGGTGACCACTGGCGCCACAGCAGACACCACCACGGCCCTCACGGCCACCACGGACCCCGGGGCCCACACCCGCCCCCGCCGCCACCCTTCGGTGCCGCCCCGCCTCCGCCCCCACCCCCACCTTACACCCAGCCTGGCAACTTCGACTTCCCCAGCTTCCTGCAGCAGTTCGCCGGCCACCCCTTCGCCCAGAACATCCGCGATTGGGCAACGCGCATGGGCTTCATTGGCGCCGACGGCGCAGCCCCCGGCGGTCCCGACTTTGGCGGCCCTGACTTCGGCGGCCCGGCCCCCAACGACGACTCCAACTTCACCCCGCCCGTCGACGTCTTCGCCACCGAGAGGGCGTACGTCCTGCACTACGCGCTCCCGGGCGCCAAGAAGGAGGACATTGGCGTCGACTGGGATGCTGACAAGGGCGAGCTCCGCGTCGCGGGCGTCGTCTACCGCCCCGGCGACGAGGACTTCCTCGCCACCATGGCCTCGAGCGAGCGCAGGGTCGGCATGTTCACCCGCTCTGTGCCCCTGCCGCCCGCGGGCGCCGAGAGGGAGGAGATCGATGCCCTCTCGATTACGGCCAAGATGGAGGATGGTGTGCTCATTGTCACCGTCCCCAAGCTCGAGAAGGAGTGGACTGAGATCCACAAGGTCGATATTGAGTAGAGTCTCCTCGTCTTCGAAAAGAACGGCTCGATTTTTTTTGGTCTAAACGGTTTTACAACGATGAATGATTAAATATCAAGGATTATATACGGAATGGCTTTGAATTTTTAATTTTTTTAGTTTCTGCACTAGGTAGCCATCAACACAACCGTTTACACCATTCTCTGTCCCATAATTGTCCACCGTGATTGAAAAATGCCAATTAGCTCCGGAGTTCAGCATCTAACCACTTCTGAAACCATTTCATCAATGGAGGTTCTCGCATCTCAGCCGCCAATCAAAGCGAATGCACCATCTGTACTGTATATATAGTGAGCGACTCGGTGGGTGTCCCCTCCACGGGGGTTAAAATTGCAGTGCACGACAGGGTCGTCCGGGAGGTTCCAAGCGACGCAATCCACTTCGAGTCCCTCGAGATGAGTTAAAATTGCAGTGGAAAAGTTTGGCGACGATATTCCATGGCCTTGGTGGCACAAGTCGCCGTCGCCCCCGGTTGACTGGTGTAAAGCTGCTTACCCATTCTGCAAGTCGGCCACCGTAATCTCGTCGAATCTGGAAAAATCCCTTGCCACAACATATCCAGCCTGTATGTGTGTGAGGGTCCGTCACCGTTGCCTCGCGCGCCTTAGTGAACGACGTGGTCGAGAGAAACCATGACAGTGTATTAGCACCTGTTCGTCAGCGACAGTCTCTAAACAAATTTGACATCGGTATTGTTCTCGCCATCGTCCATTAGAAATAGGGATCGTGATGGATGGAGCTTTCAAGAATAGGACCAGCTGACTGCCAACCTGTTCTGAGCACACCAGTTTCTACAGACGACCTTACACCGAGGATGTTCCGGTGGGGTCGCTCTCCAGACTGCGAAGAACGGCGCGTCGCCGATAATGACCACCGAAGCCCGGCAGGCGCTTTATAAATTGGCGAAGTCATGTGGTACAGGTATCTAGGTCCGTGTTGCTCCATCCGCCGGTTGGTGCAGCAGTGCTGGTGGTACGCTCAACTAGAACTTTCTACATGATCAGGTTGGGATACGAGGCGGGTCAAAGTCCGAGACACGCAACTGAGTACCCGGCTCGCTATCGACTGCGTCTTTCTTGTCTTCTGAGTATTTGTCGGAAGTTGATTACTATACAATAGGAAAGACGCTGGTGTCGGACGCCAGTGCTGGACACTGCGAGGAGCCGAACGCTTCAGATTCTGTAGTCTGACTACACTCAACCGCGACTTTGCCAGAGATGTTGCTGAACTGCACTTCGGCTGCGCGGCGAGCGGAAGTTGCCAGTTTCGAGGCTGCCAAGGCTTGATAAATGGCATCTTTAAACATGTAGCAAGTGTCCTAGATCACATGAGAGATGGAGGTGGCTAGAGGAAGATGGCGAATGATTCACCTGAGACATGATAAAAAAAGTTCGTAGGATTTCCAAATAGGCATCAGCAGCTTGGTAGCCCCCAAAATCCTTACCTAGATGTGGGTTTCGTAGCCGATAGCTCCAAGTACAATCCATCGCCCATTCGCCTACTTGTAACAAACATCAAAGTAAGACAAACCTCAAGGGGATGTTCGTTCAATAGAAATTGTTCTGCTGTGCCATTATCATGACAACTCATTAAGCAAGGCCGTAACGATGGTATTACATAAAGCAGCAAAGCAGCACCCAAAGTACACCGTCATTCCCAAGACTCCTCGCATGTGAATTGAAAGTATACCAACATCACCTCTCAGCCGTCACCTCATGCAGCACCAACTGCCGTCTCATTCTGCTTGCTACTGACGCTCTCGATGCTCGCCTCGTCAGCGCTCTTGTGGGTCTTGTTATTCCCTGGCACGGAGCCGGCGACGATCTTGGCGTCCTCGTCCGGCACGGATCCCTTGCCCTTGACAACCTCCCTGTGCTCAGTGCCGAACACGTTCTGCTGCTCAGGCCGCCAGTCCCGCAGGTCGTCTTCAGCGTCGTTCAGGATCTGTCGCGCCTGATGAGCGTTGTGATACGTGGGACGCATGTCGCCTGGGACGACGGGGGTGTCGTCGAGCAGCTGCAGCAGGCGCCGTCCGTGCTTGGCCAGGATGATCTGCTTCTCTGCGCGCTCGATGGTTGCGGTGAACTCGGCCTCGTACGCCTCCTTGAGCTTCTGCCGAGTCTACCATACAGACACGCGTTAGCAAATATTCAAACGGACGTCACCGTTGACTTGATGAAACGGGGTTATATACGATATTCGTCAGTTGGGCCTCGGCTACCAGGTTCTCCGCCTCGGCACGCACAAGCTCCTGCTCCAGGACGACGAGTTTCGCGCTTTGGGGCTCCTTCATCTTCAGCCGCGCGATCTCATCAGCGATCTTGTCCTTGCCATCGCGGCTGGGCTGGACGCTCTTCTCGGTGTTACGGATGGTCTTGAGGACGCCTCGGGCGTCGTCGAGCGAGTGGGCGTACTGGTCTTCCTGCTCGCCGAGCTCGCTTAGGATGACACCGACCTTGTCCGAGATGTCGGAGGTAGCCTCATCATTGGTCTGCTCGCCCCATTCGGACAGCTGGGTGGCGATGGAGTGGCGCTCGCGGCCGGCCGTCTCGTGGGCGTTGATGAGATTGTTCTCGCTCTTGATGAGGCGGTAGAGCCGACGAGACAGTTCGGGCTGGATGTTGCCGCGCAGCGAGTTGAAGGAAAAGCCGGTGCGCTTTGGCGCGTTCTGGGAGCCGGAGCGGCGGTGGTTGGAGCGGATGGAGAGCGTTCGATTCCTATGACAGTGTGTTAGCATGGGGACTTTGGAATAACAGCGCTTGGTTTGCCGGACACATTGGAGCTTGAGGTCGACTCGATTAAGGCGCTTGAGTCTTCGCTGCTGCGAGACGAGAAGAGACGCCACATCGTGACTATGTCTGGCCCTGGTGAGGGGTTTGGAGATCGCATCACTTACATTATGGCGGCTGGTCGAGGTTTACGGGAGATATTCCTCAATAATTTCTAGCGCGCCTTCTGTTGAGATATTTGCAAAGAATACAGTGCAGAAGAGGAGCTGCGATGAGGACTGGGATATGGGGAGTAAAACGCCAGGTCCCTGCAGGTGTGATGCACCGTCTGCGAAGCCCACTGGCCTGGGAAGTCTCTACGCGGGGATGACAGCCTTGGATCGCCGAAGCCAAGACTTGAATGAGCCTTTTCGTTTCGAATAATTGGGCGAAATTGGACGTCGTGGGGGAAGGCAAGTTGCAGTGTAAGATGCGACAGCCACGATGCGACAAGGGTCTATCGTGGATTTTAAAAAGGGAACTGGGAACCTCAACGGTTATCTCGGGAAAGGACGAGGAGCTGGATTGAGACAGTCATGTCATAATTTGACAGATGGCAGGTGGGATTCCACAGCGCCGAGGGGAGCTAGAGAATGGGCAGCTGTAGTTCAGCTCCAGCTCTAGCCGTCTTTGGTACCGGGGGGCACGAAGGCACCCCAACATGCACAATAAAACGTACACATTTGCTGTCCGGGTGTCTCTGGCGGGGTGATAAGGTGCTGTACGGCAGCTCAGTGCAGAAGACGATGAGGCAAGCCGAGTGCACCGGGCTGTGCTTGTGCAACTACCATGCCCTCTCCCAGAAGTAACCTCTGTGGAGGTGTGGTGATGATGATGCTGAGGATGACGAAGGGGTTGGAGGGGTCACGCCATGATGTCATTGCTGGGCGGGACCCTGGGCCGACAACCTTGGGGAAAAAGGGTCCTTCCCTGCCGCGGTCCGCTGCGACCTCCCCTCCACTCTCCTCTGCAACTCCCGTCCCAGTACGCCTCACTCACTCCACGCATCGGGATCGCGAGCGGGCATCTGCCCACCATCAGGCTGTCAAATGCCAAATCCCAGCTGGCGGGCAGCGGCAGCTCGGGTGCACTCGTCCCTTGTTTGGTGTTTTACGCTTTTCACACTCTGCCATCGTCACACAGACACGGCAGGGCAGAGTTTGTATGCGCATTTTGGCTTGCGTTGCGTTCAGACCCATGCAATCGTCATCAAGAAAATGAAAAAGTCTACTCTCTGTAGGGCGCGAAAAACGACACTGCCAAAAAAAGCCCCAAGATGGGATCGTAATACGTCAAAACATAAAATTTCGTTACAATCATGCCGGCCCCAAATACAAACACCGTAATCGTACAAATTCCATGTCCCCGTGTATCGCGCTGATGACAGCCTGCTTTGAGACGCCTTCAAGAAGCCCATCCGGTCTTTCGTAAAGTTGTCCGCCAAGCAAGATCCCATTATGCCCAACACCTCTTCCCGAAAAAGACGACGCCATCGCTTGCGTTTGTCGCTCGCTCATGTTGCTTTAGGCATTAGCCTTCTCTTTTCATCCCATCTTCTTTCCTTGATCGTTCCTCATGACTCGGAAACGATCATGCCGTTCCTCGCAAGGCGAGGGGGTTGCGTTCTGATGCCTTCCCGCCGAGCCGCGTCGAGCTGCTCAGCTTATACGTATCTGCGGCTCGTCCGCTCGTAGACTACGGGCTCGACGTAGCTGGTCCGCGGGGTGGCGACGTAGGACCGCCTCACACTGGTGTAGCTGGCCCGCGGCGAGTGGTGGTGGTGATGGTGGCCATGGTGGTGGTGGCCGTGGTGGTGGTGGTGGTATCTCGTGGGGATCACCTCCTCGTGGTAGTAATACTTGCGACCGCTGGTTCCGAAGCACATCTTGAAGTATTAGAGTGGTTCTTCGCTGTCGAGCGGATCGTGTAGTAGTGTGTTTGTTGTTGGGTGCGTCGGCTATTCAGTGTCCAAGACTGAACAGTAATGTGGGTGTAGGTTGGTATTAGTTGTGGCGGCCACTCAGTAGAGCCGGGTGAGGATATACGATAAATGCGAGTAGAAGTTTCGGCTAATGTTCTTCTTGCGTAAGTGCCAGGCTATGCGATGCACCAGGCTGGAACGGGGTGCGGGCGACAGGCGGCCTTTTTATGATTTTCCAACTTATCCCCCTCTCGATCTGGGCTGGGCCCGTGGCTGTCCAAGTGTTTAGTTTAGTCGTGTTGGTCACTATGTCAGGGGACTCGGGGCCAAGGCGAAGCAAGTCAGTCATCCATCCCTCCCACTCTTTGGAGGGGATGCCCCCGCCTCCATTTTCAGACGGGAAGACAATGCGAACAACGGCCTTCACCGAATCCCTGCGTCGCGTGAGCGGGTTGGTTGGTTGGCCCTCTGCAATACGTATATCCGGTGGTAAGTGGCTCAGCGCTCTTGCATCTCTCTTCCAGGTTCGTTGGCGCAGCTGCCCTGGTTCCGACCCTTGCTCCAATCCGCGGTGGCCGGGGGGCAGTCGCGTTGGGGCTGCCATCCTTGCTTTTCGAAATGGCGCCGGCCGCCGCCTCGCCCACCCTCCTCAGCCAGTCCAGACCGCTGCCGTAAGGCCAGGGTCTCCCCACCGGGGGTTTGATCCGCGTGAGATGGCCCGCCCAGGGAAGAGAGGCCAGAAGTTGGATTTTATTTTGGAAAGAGGAGTAGCAGGGGGTTAGGGTCTGGAATAAATGTCTTCAGAGGTTTAGAGTTGGGGGCTCCTGGGTTTTGACTCACGGCTCTTGGAGGGCCTCAAACAAAGCTTCGTCGAATGTGGCCTGGGGGCTCTCAGCTGGTCCAAGGATCAAGAAAGAGTGCAAATTACAGCGACAGTTATCGTTACAGTCGTTGCGAGCTGTCCTGCACTGAAAGCAGGAATCCTCAACCGACATCTCCACGGAGGCAAACTCGGGTTATTCAAGGCTGGGATTTCTGTCCCAGAGTTATCGACGATCTCAGTCGTGAGATTGTCATCTCTCTCCGTGATTGATGACCTCTTAGTGCACTTTCTGTGTTGTTTATAGAGTACTTAAGATCTGATCTTCCCATGCGGTCCACTCACACCCAACTCTCACCGCACTCACACCTTGGTCAGCCACGACGTCAGCCTGCGTCTCCCCGATGGCCTTGAGGAGCGGCAGCAGGGATGGCTTCTCGAAGCTTTTCCCGACGGGCCCAGTAAGAGCTAGCTTGTAGGCTCGGGCCCTGCCCGTCCTGAACCCTGAGCATCATTCAACACAACCCGGGAAAAATCACCAGTAAAGGGTTCACCGGTCGAAGATCAGTCCGCCAGTCCAATCATGATTCTCTAAAGCCCTCCGTTCCGGTTCTGCTTTTCGATGCCCGTCTGATGTTACATGTACAATGCTAGGAAAAGCCGTCCTCCGAGGTCTACAATCCGATCTATTTCTTGTTCGCGATCGTGGGGTTCAGTCCTCCGACAGCCCACGCCGCCACAAACACGAAGACCATGCTGCCGAAGACAACGAGAGGCTTCCGCAGCGCAGACGCCGTCGAATACTCGTACGACACAATCACCTCCCGATCACGGAACTCATCGACGAGGTTGTTCGCCTTGATGATGACCGACGTGCGGCCGATGGTGTCGAGGTACGTCTTGTGGACGTCGACGGCCAAGTCGGTGATGCCCGACTGGGGGAGGCTGGTATAGAACTTGACGTTCCTGCGTGCATGTTAGACGAGATAAATATGAGTCTCAAGGCCGCAAATCACTTACGTAGCTCCCTCCGGCAGAAGAATACGCAGGTTAACCTGTCCGTACTCAACGCCCTCAGGTTGCTTAGGACCCTCCAAGAAAGGCACGTTCAGAACGTACTTTCCAGAGCCGTCGACGGTGCGCACAAAGTTCTTGGCATCCGAGTTCCAGCCGATGACGAAGGGGTACTTCCAGCCGCCAAAGACGGGGTAGCGTGGCTTGATCTCCAGCAGGGCCTCGCGCTTGTTGCTGCGGAATCTCGAGGTCGAGACATTGCCGATGGCATCGGTGTAGTAAGGGTCGGCACTTCCAACCTTCAGAGGAAATCTCATCTCCTTAAGAGCATAGGTGTTGGGGTTGAAGTATTGCGACTGCGCCCACTTAACTCGGTTGAAGAGCTTGGACAAGTTCGCACCGCGGTGGTAAAGCTCGTATCTCTCCTCGAAAGCCACGTTTCCTCCCCAGTGGCTCACCTCGATGTCGCGGTCGAGCGTGGCAACGTGGGTAACAGGCTTGGTAAACTCGAATCGCACCTGGACAGGGGCGACAGCGCCAGCGGGCTTCTCGTCGAAGGGTCCGTAGGTGAGCTTCGCGCCCTGCTTCTGAGGGAACTCCTTGATCTCTCCGCTGCCAGGAAGCTTGGTGTAGTCGGGGATGTTCGACGAGTGGGACTTGACCTCGGTCTTCTGCTTCGTGGTGACGTAGGCCGAGGGGGCGTACACCGAGAAGTCGTAGGTGAGGAATTGGTTCTCGTCTTGGGCGATCGAGGCAGGGAGCGGGTTGTAGGCCTTGAGGAAGTAGTAGGAGATGCTCAGCGTCTGCTGCTCGCCCGCCTTCAAGGGCGCGGGCAGCTGGATCTTGTAGTACTGGATCTCGCTAACTGGCTGTTAATACCGTGACATGCATTTGGTATCTCGGAGTTGACCAACCTCGAAGGATGATACTCCACCGCGTCAACTGCAAAAGGGCCAGCTTCGGGGTTTTTCCTATCCTTGGCCTCGAAGCCTCCAATGCGCGACATCTGGTCGGGAGTGAAGGGCAGATAGTATTCATCTTGGGGCTGCTTGTCGATGTTCTCGATCAAGACATTGATTGACTCCTTGACATAGTTCTTCTCCAGAGAGACAATGTGCACCAGGTTGGCGTTCTTAAAGACCTGGGGCGGCTTGAAGGTGGGCGGCTCGTTGACTTTCGACACCTTGTCTGCCGCGGCGGCACTCGAATCGGAGCTTGCTACAACGGGGGAGAGCAGGCTCAGAAGCCCAGCGGCGATGGCGAAGGCTCTCATAATGTGGGAAAGTCAGGGGAGATGCTCATTGACAGAGCCTCCCAGCAGTGAGAATCAGAGACGGAGAAAAGCTGTTGTTGAGGCGCAATTGAGGCTTTCACTCCATTGCCGAATTGATGATCTGGCTCCTGAGACAGCTCCCCCCAGCCAAAAAGCTTACGGATACGTTGCTTGACGGCACGCACGGGCCATGCGCAGCTGGGAACCGCCGGGTCGGGTCAATACAAGTCCGGACGAGCATCGGCGCTGTGGTGGGTGCGCCAGCCTCCACCCGGTCAACGCTGCCCGCCGCGTGGACAACGTGCGGAAGGAGACTATGGAGGCAGCTCCAGCCACACGCTGCGCCTCACCTCCTGTCCCTTCCACGTCTCTCGCTTGGCGTTGCGGGGCTCTTACCTTTCCAATGAATGATGCTGGGCCCGGGTATTGGTGGGGCATGATAGCTTTCTCTGCCTCTGCCTGTGCTTCCTGCGAATTGCTACGATTTGCTTCTCCCAGCACCACGTCACACTACGAGCTCCGGCCATTGGTGTGAGGTTGGCGTTGCGTAAGGACACTGAGACATACGAATCGACCCCGCTACACAACTGGACTTCCCACAAGAGCGCAATTCGCTCTCTAGATACATCATTAATAGCTCCAACAGTCGGTTTCGTCTCTGGGCTCATGGCAATTAAGTTCAGGTCAACCCTAGGGTCCACTGCAGACCGCTACGGCGTTCCTAGGTACTTGGTTGGGCCATCCTAGCTGAGTAAAGGCCGCTGCAAATCTCGTAGTAACCACTGGCCGGGGCTTGACGGCTCTGGCCCGGGCCCTGGCTGCAGTGGGACTTACCAAGAAAAAATAGCGTGTGCTGCAGTCCTTATCTGAGTTGGCCCGCACAGGTGCTCCGGGTCTCCGGCATCAGCGGTCTCGGGGAGCAGGACTCGACTCAAGGACCCCGGGAAGGGGCCACAGTGTGGTGCAGCAGGTGCAGCAGGTGCAGCAGCGCTGAGTGAGGTCGAGGGAGTTCGAATTCGGAGCAGGACCCGACAAGGTTGAGCGAGTCCACTTCAGCTTGACCTCTCGGTCAGATGATCCACGTCCTTCACCTTTTCCTCAACGTCACTCAGTGCTCTCACCACCTCAGGCACTTTGACCGCCCAACCTGCGACACCGAGATATTCTTATCCTGCACCTTCTCTCGTACATCTTCAAGCTTCTAGGGGCTGCAGCTACTTTACCGCATCTTACCGCATCTTCAACACAACCCCTCACCAGTTTTACCCCGCGATCCGCCAAAGCTCAGTCAAAATGGTCGGTCTTGGTCCTAAGGTCCCGCCCTCTAGGAAGGGTAAGTTGTTGCCAGGATTTCTTCTTCATTTCCCTTGCAGCACTTTTGAGATGGAAGGAACGGACTTTTGAGCCCTGTCTGGTGTTGAGACAATACTTTGAGATGCTCCGGTGTCCAGGGCACTGGCAGTGGTACCGCTCCTGCGCCATGCCGCCAACATGCGGTCGTCACACCCTCCCCGTGCTCCTCAACACCTCACCCTCCTATCCCCATCCTGCACACACCTCCATCACCACCCATACCCGATCCTGACTGGTATCATGCGTTTTCCCACTGCTCCTGTGCCGGAACACAGGTTGCGCCACAAGGCTGGGCTGCAGAGCAGCTCCCGTCTCCGGACATACCCCAGGCCAAAGGGGTAGCTTGTCAAGCAATACCTGGTTCATTGGGAAAAGCGCAAGCTGTCTAGCGTTGAGCTGGGAGACATGGTCTCACTTATCAGACATCCCCCACCTCTTGCCCAGCTTTCTTCTTTTGCCGCAGCAGTTGTCACTATAACAAGCTGGCAGCCACCCTTCGGCCTGCTTGTCCGCCCTCCAAACCCTTTGTGCTGACCACCACTCTGCTTGGCTGCTATTGTTTGCTCTTTGTTACCTGGAGTTGGCCGCTTGTTTTCACTCTGTGCTTGTCTTGGGTACCTTTACACAACAGAAGTCGCATCCTACAGTGACGTTGTGAATAGCCGAGGAGGCAGTGATTCGGAGCACACCCTTTCCCAGGCCAATTCACATCCTTCATCATGGCCGACAAGGAAATCGCTCCCCATACAAGGGAGCGCTCTTACCACCATACCACCATTATTCCTGGGCGGAAAAGCAAGCTATACGGTCCATTTACTTCACTCTCTTCCACTGTCGCTAACGATGAAGCATCTTCTAGGTTCGATGGCCGATGTGCCCAAGGACCTGCTCGAGGAGGTCAAGAAGCTGGAGCAGCAGTTCACTGTTCCCACTGAGAAGCTCAAGCAGATCAGCAAGCACTTCGTCTCTGAGCTTGACAAGGGTGAGTCGCGCATCATTTACAAGGTGAATTTAAAGGGACTAACACTGAGACCCAGGCTTGAGCGTTGAGGGTGGCAGCATTGTAAGTGATATCTTTGACATTATAGTAACCGCCGAATTACCGTCTAACACCATCCCAGCCTATGAACCCTACTTGGGTTATGTCCTTCCCTGATGGTTATGAGACTGGAACCTATCTTGCCCTTGACATGGGAGGAACCAATCTCCGTGTCTGCGAGATCACCTTGACCGATCAGAAGTCTGAGTTCGACATCATCCAGTCCAAGTACCGCATGCCCGAGGAGCTCAAGACCGGTCAGTCTGAGGAGCTGTGGGAGTACATTGCCGACTGCTTAGCTCAGTTCATCGAGACTCACCACCCTGACCACCCCAAGTCTGAGAAGATCCCCTTGGGTTTCACCTTCTCCTACCCCGCCACCCAGAACTACATCGATGAGGGCATCCTTCAGCGTTGGACCAAGGGCTTCGACATTGCCGGTGTCGAGGGCCACAACGTTGTTCCGTTCCTCGAGGCTGCCTTGGCGCGCAAGGTAAGTTGCACAGAGGATTGGGGAAGGACAGAGCACTAACTGACGTGTCATTAGAATGTGCCTATCAAGCTCTCTGCGCTGATCAATGACACGACGGGAACTCTTATCGCCTCGGCTTATACCGACACCAAGATGAAGATTGGCTGCATCTTCGGCACCGGTTGCAACGCTGCCTACATGGAGAACTGTGGATCAATCCCCAAGCTTGCTCACATGAACTTGCCCGCCGACGCTCCTATGGCCATCAACTGCGAGTGGGGTGCTTTCGACAACGAGCACAAGGTCCTGCCCCGTACCCCCTACGACATCATCATCGACAAGGACTCTCCTCGCCCTGGCCAGCAGGCCTTCGAGAAAATGATTGCTGGTCTTTACCTGGGCGAGATCTTCCGTTTGGTCCTGGTCGACCTGCACGACAACAAGGCTGTGCACATCTTCGAGAACCAGGACATCTCCAAGCTTCGCAAGGCGTACACCCTGGACTCCTCCTTCTTGTCCGCCATCGAGGAGTATGTTTGAATTATCGCCCCGTTGTTTGAATAAGCTGCGTCTAATACAGTGTATAGTGACCCCTTTGAGAACTTGCAGGAGACCAACGACCTCTTCTTCGCCAAGCTGAACCTCAAGCCCACCAGACCCGAGCTGGAGCTGATCCGCCGCCTTGCTGAGCTTATCGGCACTCGTGCCGCCCGCCTCTCCGCTTGTGGTGTTGCTGCCATCTGCATGAAGAAGGGCTACGAGAGCTGCCACGTCGGTGCTGATGGTTCGGTATTTAACAAGTACCCCCACTTCAAGGCCCGTGGCGCTCAGGCTCTGCGGGAGATTCTCGACTGGCCTGCGAAGGCCAACGCCAAGGCTGAGGACCCCGTCGAGATCCTTGCTGCTGAGGACGGAAGCGGTGTTGGTGCCGCCCTGATTGCCGCCCTGACTCTCAAGAGAGTCCAGCAGGGTAACATGGCCGGTATTCTGCACCCGGAGAACTTCAAATAAAGCTCCGGGATGAGTGATGGAGGAGAGGCAGAAAAGTTCTAGAATCCAGAAGTTCCAGTACTAGACGGGATGTTGCTGACACGACTTTTATCTTCCTGGGCTCTACGGGTATGTAACAGACCTATAAGATAAACCACATCAAAATTCCAAACGGGGTTAGCCCAAGAACGTGCATGTCGGCAACCGGTACTCTGCGTAATGTTAGCTCATGTGATAGAACGAAACCAAGGGAGACTCACTGTCCAAGGTCCAGTACCGTCGCTTCACACCTTCCCACTCGCCCTTTCCTGCTTCTTCCAGGCCCTTCATGTCGACGTCCAGCTCATCCCATTCGAGATCCAGACCCGCATCCGCCATATGCATCTCCACAACCTTGGTGTAGACGTCGTAGCATATCTTTCGGTCCGCTCCCAGGCCGTTGAAGAAGCTGAAGCGGCCCTGTTCATCCATCAAGCCGGGAATGTATTCGGTGAAGAACATTTTTAGCTGGGCATAGTCCTCGCCAAAGGTGTCGAAGTAGATGGCGTCGTAGATCTCGCCCTGCTCAAGCAGCTTAGGCACGATGTCCTGCCACCGGCCGCGGTGGATCTTGTATGCGCCCTCCTCGGGGTCACTCGCCTCCCAAGCCGCGCCGAACTTGGAATCGGGCTTGTCGACGTGCTCGAGCACTTCGGGGTGGGCCTCGATGATATGGTGCTTTGAGGGGTGGGTCTCGGCGAACATGGCGTCGATGATGCCCATGCCGAAGCCGACGTTGAGGATACGCTTGCCAACAGCCAGACCTGGGAGGACAGCGTCGACGCTCTTGCGCATGATGTCCGTCTCCCAAGCCATCATGACGCCGTTGCCGCCGTCATCGACGAGCTTGCCTTCCGAGTATGTCAGGTTTGAGCGGAGGTATTCTTCCGATTTCACGTCCGGGTCGGCGACGGTCGGCGGCACGAACTTCTTCTCGACTTCTGCTTCGGGGGCGGGCTCCGCAACCGCCTCGACGGCTTCTACTTCTTGGGCACCATTCTCGCCGTTCTCGTCGTTGGCAGCCTCGACTTCGTCTTCGTCCATTTCGGAGCCGGAAGACAGCTCTTCGTAGCCGTCCAGAAGGCCGAACAGCAGCTCGGCACGCACGCCGGCCTCGACGCAAAGCTTGTACAGCTCGCTGTGACCCAAGCGCTGGGCGACGCAGCCGGGGGTCTCGTTGTTGGCGTCGACGTCGTTCCAGATCGCGCCCAGGAGGAAGAGCTCGTAGACCGTTTCCTTGGCCTCCTCGACCTGCAAGTCATCGTCGCCCTCCTTGGCTGGCCCGCAGGCGCGGATCGCTGCGTGAAGGGGTGTCTCGCCGGTCGTGGGGTCCTGAGCGCTCGCCTTCTCGCGGGCGTCGAGCAGCTTCTTCAGCCCGGATACATCATGACTCCAGGCGTGAAGGAGAATTTCTCTAGTGGTGTCCGGGCAGTCGGACGTGATGCGAGCTTGCATCGAGTCGTCAATCGCCATGGCTGCAAATGGAAAGAAAGGATGCCCGGGATGGGTCCGGTTCGGGGGTGGTATTCGAGAACTGTGTGCGTGAAATTGGCCTCGATCGGTATCTGTATTCCGGGTACGGTCCGTGGTACGTCAGGGAATTCGATCTCGGCCGGCGCAAAGAATGAATTCTCACCTCCGGGCGGCCATGCAGGTCCCCCGCCGACCCCGCCATGGCCAGAAAATTCCTTCCCGCCGCGCTGCCCTCTAAAAGCGCTGTGACGCACTGGCGCACGTGCTCTTCTGCTGTTCGCAATTGGTCAATGCCCCTTGCCAAGAGCCCTGGATACCAGCTGGATACAGCGGGACTAGCCCAGGCCACAGCGGATCCGGGCCGGGTCTGAGCTGCACGTTACCGGGTTGGGGGCCCCATATCGTCAGAGCCCCCCCTGCCTGAAGCTTGTCTCGTAAACCGTTGGCCGCTCCCATTCCATCGCTTGCCATTTGTTTTGCCTGAACGACCCGACCGCGCCAGGCGAGAGAGCTCGACCTCACGTATTTTACTCCAACTCTTGGGACACATCAATACTGCACGATCGGTTATACGGCGCCGCAACTGAGGTGAGACCCCGTTCCGTATGAAAACTCTCCCCAATTGACTCCACCGATTCCCCCGACCATTTCGCACCCAAACACGACACACAGAGCACCTTGTTTTCCCTAGTCCCAAGCCACCAGTTACAATGGTTTCTCTTCAACGAGGATTGCCCTCATGCTAATTGTCCAAGATCTTAAGACACAGGAACGAACTTGGCGACACAGTCTAGCACCTAGTGAGCTTTGGCGCGCCCGCCCCGGCATCGTCGTCATGAAGTTCGGCGAGCAGCTCCGTTCGAGCATCATCCGCGAGTACCAATGGGCCTACATCGACTACGATGCTCTCAAGGCCGACTTAAAGACGGCTACTGGCCCGATAACAGATAAAAAGGGAAAGGGCGTGAAGCGAGAATGGTCCGAGGAGGATGAGGGCCGTTTCGTTAAGAAGCTCGAGGCCGAGCTCGAAAAGGTGCATACGAAACAGAAGGTGAAGGCGATGGAGGTATCCAGGCGCATCGCCGTCAGCGAGCGCGAGGTCAAGGGCGTCGTCAACCGTCTCAACGAGCGCGGCCCCCGCGAGGATGGTCCCAGCGAAGAGGAGTTCATGCTCTTGGAGGAGGACTTGAGCGACATCATCGCCGAGGTGCACGACCTGGCCAAGTTCGTCCAGCTGAACTACACCGGATTCTATAAGATAATCAAGAAGCACGATGTAAGGGCTGTAGCTAGAGAACGACGAAGGGGCAAGTTACTGACAGCAGACAGAAAATGACCGGCTGGCACCTCAAGCCTGTCTTCGATGCGCGACTCAAGGCGAAGCCCTTCTACGAGGAAAACTATGATGCATCCGTCGTGATGCTCTCAAAACTGTACGACTTGGTCAGAACGAGAGGCAATCCAGTGAAGGGTGACAGTGCGGCTGGCGGCTCCCAGGGCAGCTTCGTCCGGAACACCACGAAGTACTGGGTCCACCCAGACAACGTGACGGAGCTGAAGCTCATCATTTTGAAGCACTTACCCGTGCTGGTTTTCAACGCTAGCAAGGAGTTCGAGGCCCAGGACTCAGCTATCACATCCATCTACTACGACAACCCGGACACCTGGGATCTGTACGAGGGCCGCCTGAAGAAGACAGAGGGAGCGGAAGCCATCCGTCTGCGATGGTATGGTGGAATGCAAAGCGAGAACATTTTCGTGGAGCGAAAGACGCACCGCGAAGACTGGACTGGAGAGAAGTCCGTCAAGGCACGTTTCTCGGTCAAGGAAAAGAACGTCAACTCGTACTTGCGAGGCGAGCTTCTGCCGGAAGCCCTATTTGAAAAGGCGCGTAAGGAAGGCAAGAAGTCCGAGAAGCAAATCGCCGAGGATGAGCGACTTGCGAAAGAAGTGCAGTTCTCGGTTCTGAAGAAGGGGCACAAGCCCGTGTGCCGGTCCTTCTACAACCGTACCGCTTTCCAGCTTCCGGCCGATGCCCGTGTCCGTATCTCCTTGGATACGGAACTGACCATGGTTCGGGAGGACAACCTCGACGGCGTTAAGCGATCCGGCGACAACTGGCGGCGAATGGACATTGGCATTGACTACCCCTTCTCGCAGCTACCCCCAGGCGACATTGTGCGGTTCCCTTACGCCGTTTTGGAAGTCAAGCTTCAGACCCAACATGGCCAAGAGCCTCCGGAGTGGGTGCGACAGCTCATCTCGAGTCATCTGGTTGAGGCTGTACCCAAGTTCTCCAAGTTCATTCACGGAGTCGCTTGTTTGTTCCCAGAGCGCATCAACTTGCTTCCATTCTGGTTGCCGCAGATGGACGTGGATATCAGGAAACCGGTTACCCACGACTTTGGCATCCACAGGCCAAACCAGTCAGCAACGACCACCACATCGGATGACGATGAAGACGACGACCTCGACTCTGACGATGAGGAGGGTCTTTTGGTCTCCAGCAACAACGGGGCCACCAATGGAGAGTCCAGTCGCCAAGGAGCTGCCAGGAATGGAGCGAACGGCGCGGATATCGAAGATCAGACTACCGACGGCATCGTCATGGCCGATAACGAGAACTACTTGTACGACTCAGATGAGGAGTACGATCCCGACGAAGCCCTTGAGGATGCTCGGAGAGTCGGCGGGTGGACATACTACTCAAGCCTCGCGTCCACAAAGGCTCGTGCTTTTGGACGGGGTGCCGTGGATGTGTTGAAGTGGGTTGTGCCGCATCCCCGTGGCTCGGTGATTCCGCGACGAGAAGTGCAAACCCAGCTCTTCGGCTCGGGACCCATCCAGACCAAGAGGTTTAAGGCCCCTAAGGGGAAGAAGATCTACGTGCCGGTCCGCGTTGAGCCCAAGGTCTATTTTGCGGCTGAGAGGACTTTCCTTGGCTGGGTAAGTTTTGCTTTGACTGCTAGAGGTACGAATAACTGCTAACAAATGATGGTACAGCTCGAATACTCCATTTATGTCGGCACTGTTGCCGTCACCTTGCTCAACTTTGGCGACAAGCCTACGAGCGCGTCTTTCATTGTAGCTGGCGTTTTCACATTGCTTGCCATCCTGTCGCTCTGCTACTCCGTCGTCATCTATCTCTACAGAAGCAAGGCCATCCGCACCCGGAGGGCGGCCAAGTTCTACGACCGTTGGGGACCCAGCGTGCTCTGCGGCGCTTTGTTCATTGCTGTGTTGCTTAACTTTGCGTTCGAGGGCAGAGAGCGACAGTACTGGTAAGGTGGTTGGTTCTGAAAGCATAAGCCCTTGAAAACAATAGCGAATGTGTGTTCCTTTGTATCTTGTACTATGGCAGCGGTATTGTATCCTAGGTAATTGTCAACAGCATTGGTGGTTACTGTCAGACCTGGCTCGTTTGTTCTGATGCATTTTGGTGCGAAGCATATCATTAGGCTTGGAAAATATGTTGTATCTAGGTACGAAAAGAAATGTACGAGTGTTTGGTCTCAAATCGCCTGGTCAATTGGTTGCTATAAGCGAATGTCGTCTCCCGATGCCAGGTAGGTAGCATGCCTAGAACACGTCATGAATTTTCGTGCTCATAGCATTACAGACCTATGGATGCTTGCCTGGAGTGTAGGGTCTCCTTGGTCGGCCTTTTGGCGTCGCCGTGTGACCGAGCTGCCATTCTTGCATCCGAGTGACACGTTGCATTCTTGTTTTGGGTGTTTATCAATGTGTAGATGGGCATATTTGCTTGCTCAGTTTGGGACGAGACTTCGGCCTCCTGCGATCCTCCAAGGCACGAAGGATTCACGCTTGAATAATTGCCTATGCATCTGACGTGAGCGAGCCAGAGTGTCGGATACCCTGCGTATCTTTGCGACTACAGCCCAGCCCTATCAATTAGATAGACTAGAGCCCGACGTAGGCCAGCAAGGCCGGCGGCCGCCCGGCAGCAGAATTGTTCCCGAGCTACTGTGGGCACGTAAAGCAATCGAATCAAATGCGATATACAGCCAAGGCTCGAGCTCATTGAGGAAGGTCGAAAAGATCAAACGTGAAGGATTCACTATTTTCATGGCAGGCGTAGTCGATTCGCTCAGGGTGTTGGGTGGGATGAGCGATTCATGCAGCTCTCCGGAGAAACATGTGGAGGGGGTAAACTGGAGAGCTCAGCTCAGCTTCCCTGTCTTACACTAAAAGCGGGAAGCTGTCTTGCCTCTTACCCTCTCCAACAAAGCCGGACGACATCGCGAGGCGCTAGACCTTTATCTAGGAGAGTTCTAGCCCCTCGCTGGTCTGGATATTTCTGCCTCAACGGCCTGTCAGCCCCGCTCTCAGCCGTCGGACGACTGGAGTCCCTCTCCAGTATATATATATATCCAGGTCCTATATCCGGCCCCTCCTCCACACGCACCAGACGTCGTCTCTCCAAGCAAGACAGCACCGTCCGCCATGCCTGTGCTCAAGCCAACCGCGGAATGGGGGCGTTGCATACCCCCAGAGTCCAATTATGGCATCACGACCTATGCGCCGGGCTGGCAAAGTGCCGTTCAGTTGCGCGAGGGCGACCCGGCCATCATGGCTCGCATCGTGCACATCTACCCACGCTTCGGGCCTTTTGGACCCGTTAGTAAGGTCGGTCGCTTTCCACGTCCAATATCCATCTCCAAAAAGGAGTCTCTCATGACAATGGCACTTGACTTACACGAACCAGGCACTCATGGCCATCTGTGAGAAGATGAGGACCCCCGAAGGCCACGGCGCCCTCTACTGGACATCCCCGGTAGCCTACGACATCGTGCGCGCCCACGCAACCCACCTGAACCGCAAGGAGCACGTCGTCGCCGAGACGGACCTGGGCTACCGCTGCGCCGACGTCGGCGGCGTGCGCCTGTACCTCGTCACGTACCCGATGCCCAAGACCCCCGGCGTCATCGGCGCCTGGCAGAACCCCGGCACCGGCGTCTCCATCCGCCTGGCGGAGCACCTGCTCGCCAACATCGACTCCCTAAAGGAGGTTGAGGTCCCGGCGGGTGGCTTGCCGGCGCCGCCGACCGAGTACCTCCCCGAGAACGAGTCGCACGCCAAGCTCCGTCGGCGTATCGTTGGGCTCCTGCACCGCGCCGCCGTCGACCCGGAGAAGGTGAAGGTACAGGAGAAAGATGTGTTTCTGTACATGACGGGCATGGCCGGCATCTTTGAGTGCCACCGCACGCTTCTCGCGCACCGGCCTGGCGCAGTCGCGATCTTGGGTATTGCGTTCCACAGCACCATCCACTACATCCAGGACTCCTCGCCGCATGGGTACCGGCACTTCGGCCCCGTTAACTCGGAGGGCCTGGACGTCTTCGAGGCGTGGCTGGACGAGCTGGCCGCTGACGGGAAGAGCGTGAGCTATGTCATCACTGAGTTCCCCAACAACCCCCTGCTGGCGAGCACCGATCTGATCCGCTTGAAGAAGCTCGTGAGTGCATCTCCTGAGACCCGGCTTTGGAACCTAACTAACACACCGCAGTCTGAGAAGCACAACTTCGTCTTCATTGTCGACGACACAGTCGGCTCCTTCGCCAACATCGACGTCCTCGCCAGCTCGGACATCCTCCTAACCTCCCTCACCAAGTCCTTCTCAGGCTACGCCAACGTCATGGGCGGCAGCGTAGCCCTCAACCCCCTCTCGCCACACTACGCCGCCCTCTCGCACCTCTGGGCCCACACCTTCCACAACGAGTTCTACGTCGCCGACGCCGACGTCCTCCTCTCCAACTCGGAAGACTACCTCGCCCGCACCGCCATCCTCAACCGCAACGCCGCCGCCATGGCCGCGCACCTCCTCCGCGAGACCACCGACCCGGCCTCCCCCGTAACCAAGATCCTCTACCCGCCGCACCTGCCAGACTACGCCAACTACACGCCCTTCCTGCGATGCACCTCCGACGAACTGCCCGAGCCGGGCGCGGGATGCCTGCTGACCATCGACTTCGACTCGGTGGCCTCCGCGCGCGCCTTCTACGATCGCCTGGCTTTCTACCCCGGTCCGCACCTGGGCGCACATCGCACCCTCAGCTTCTGTTACGCCACGCTCGCCTTTGGCAAGGACAAGGACGAGGCCGCGTACCACCGCTCCTACGGCCTGCTTGAGGAGTCAGTGCGCCTCTCGGCTGGGCTTGAGGACGTGCAGGATCTGCTGGATACACTGGATGACGCGCTGGCTGTGGCGAGGGCGGCCAAGGCGGCCGGGTCGGGGGTCGCTTCGTGATGTGTGCGGATGTCTCGTGAACTTGCAAGCCTGAGATGATGTATAGACCCCTTTTCGTCTTGAGATTCCTTGTTGGAAACTAGTAGAAAGTCAAGAAGATACATTGCCACGCAGAGTACCGGCGAGCCCTGTGATAATTCTCAAGATGCCGACAATCGACGCACAATAAAGGTTGACCTTTGAAATGAGACATTATAAAATGCGCTGTTGAGGTGAAAGGACTTGCAGACTGCGGTCTGTACATACAGCCTGATCATCGACCGACAGTCATACAGGCAGGCGACAGGTGACTTGACAATTGAAAGTCTCAGTTCCATTATATTTTCTTCTCGAGGGCTTGCGTCAATGGACAGGAAAACAAAAAGCCTACGCCCGAGTCCCATCTTACCAGTGATTATCTATCAAAGTACCACATTCCACATAATCTCATTCACAGCATCACCTCGCTTCTATGCCTCGTATTTTTACACCACCGCAGTCACTCTCCTGACGCTTCTCCTCGCGCCCTCACCGCTAACCATAATCAGACCCTCCATCTCCAACGTGCGCATCGTCTCGTTGAAGTCGGCTTGCTCCACCGGCATACTCGCGCCCTCGCTCAGTTTCCTGGCAACTTCACTCCACCTGACGGTCTGGCCGCCGCCGGTCAGCTCATCAAGGAGGTGGAGAACGGCCTCCTTGAGTTCCTCCTTCTTGCGGCGGTCGGCAGCACTCGTGCCCTCCGTCAACAGACTCATATCAATGCGGCCCTGGGAGTCAGTGGCGGCAGTCTTGAGAGCGGAGCGGATGAGACGGGCGGCCTCCTGGACGTCGTTCCGGGTGACAGTGGTAGACAGACGCATCTTGGCGTGGGCCTCGGACAGACGGATCATGGACTCGAGCTGTCTCGTGGTAGCGGTGATACGCTTCTCGGCGGCACGAACGTCCTGGCCGAGCTTGCGCATCTCGAGGTACTGGTCGACCAGCTCTTGCGCGGCATCCTGAGCAATCGTGGGGTGGATGTTGGCACGTGCATATGAGATGTAGGATGTGAGGAATTCAACGGGCTACGAGCAAGTTAGCATGGGTCGGGTTGGGTTGACCGATTATAGACTTACGAGAATGTCTTCCTTGGTGTGGGCAGACTCTGGCTTGTCCTCCAGATACAGGGACAGAAGGTGACGAGCAAGGCGGGAATCGCTCTTCTCGTCAACGCGGTCAAGGATGAGGTAGACCAGATCGAAACGAGAGAGAAGGGTAGGAGGAAGATCGATGTTTTGAGGGACGGGGAGATCAGGGTTGTAACGACTACCGATGGGGTTGGCAGAAGCCAGGATACTTGTGCGGGCGTTCAGGGTAGTGATGATACCGGCCTTGGCCACGGACACCGTCTGCTGTTCCATCACTTCGTGGAGGACAGAGCGGGTTGCTTCTGACATCTTGTCGAACTCATCAATACAGCAGACACCGCCGTCTGAGAGAACGAGAGCACCAGACTCAAGGACGAGCTGGCGGGTCTCGGGGTCTCGAGTAACGTACGCAGTCAAACCGACAGCGGAAGAACCCTTTCCACTGGTGTACACACCGCGAGGGGCAATCTTGTGCACATACGAGAGCAGCTGAGACTTCGACGTAGACGGGTCACCGCAGAGAAGGACGTTGATGTCTCCTCTGTACTTGGGGCTGCCGCCCTTTTGGAAGGTCTTGTTGGTGCCTCCGAAAAGTTGCAAAAGAATTCCCTTCTTCACGTCGTCCATCTCGTAGATAGAGGGGGCGAGCGAGCGGGAAAGGAGGTCGTAGATGTCGGGCCTGGCAGCAGTATCCCTAATCTTGTCCTCCTCCTCGGGGCTGATCTTGCGAGTCTCCTCAATGTTGTTGCCGCTCGTGTCTTCTTCGCCATCGATTTCCAGAGTAGAGGGGTCAACACCCATTCTCTTCTTGTCCACCTTCTGGACGTGAAGCACATCTACGTATGTCTTGTAGACGCTCTTGATCGTCCTCTGGCGAGGGTTAACGCGCACGGGGCTAACTCGGAAAATACCAGTAAGCTGGACACGGTCACCGGCTTTGCAGAAGTCCACCAGCTCGTTGTACACGCAGACAGAAACCGAGTGTGGTGTCTGACCAGCGGGAACAGCGTCCGGGGTTTCCTGCAGCTTGATGACCTGCTTGTCCTCAAAGGAGCACCGGTTGTGGACGATCTGCATCGAGTTCTTGGAGGCGCACCGGGGTCGCGGGCATTCGGTAGGCTCGCGGATCTTGCCTCGGTCAAGACCAACGTTAACAGAGTGATTGCAGACATTGCAGCGGAAGAAGGCATCCTTCATGTCGGGGATGACTGGCGTGGTTCGGATAACCAGACCCTTGATGGTGATGAGTCTGTCCATGTCTGACGGGTTCAGATCTCTCAGGTTGGTGGTCTTGTCCAGTCCAAACGGCCGCACCATGTAAATCATCTTGGCAACCTCATCCTCCTTGGAGCTTTGATCACTAGGTTGTCGAGGGGTAGGTGCATCTGAAGGGTGATCAGAGCTAGGGAACGCAGGCTCGGAGCTCAGGGCGGTGGTGCCTCGTCTGGAAGCGTCGCCAGCACTGCTCTGAGAAGCACGTTGCCTTTGTCCCTCGGCTCTCACCAACTCGATCATCAGGTCGTGCACGGACTGATCCATGATGGGGATGATTTCCTGCGGGTAGGCCTGAAGGTGGTACCAAAGCTTGCGTGTCGGCGGGTAGGTGTTCAAGTCGGCGATGTCGAGGTACAGCCGGGTGGTACCCAAGAGAAGCATGTTCTCCAGGGCCTCCCAGTACGGCTTGGACTCAGCGTCAGGAGCAGCCTGGACCTCGGCATCAGGCAGGCCTTCTCTGTACATCTGATATTTCTTCGTGAAATTTCTCAAGAAGTCCTTGAAGGATGCGAAGCTGTCGTCGATCGAAATCGTCGTACCCCAAATGGTGCTGTCACCCAGTCCGCCAAGACGGTCTGCCTCTGAGGTGTTGGGATCGGGGTTGCTAAACGAGGGAGCATCGGAGCCGGGCGCATCTGTCGTCACTCTGCCGGAGGGGTCCAAGACAATGCGGCGGCGTGGTGTTCCCAGGCCTTCAGAGTGAATGTCACCTCTCCGCGAGCGGGAAGCGCGGTCAGATACAAAGAGACCGCTGCTCTCGCTGCGCAGATCCGACTGTGGCGGCCTCACCGACCGGCCGGGGCTGGAACTGGGATCGTATCGAATGGGCGACGACTCTGCGACTTGTGTCAGTGACCAATCTCACAGGATTTACTCAATTGTGCTAACCTCTGGCCATCCCACTCGCACGCGGGGTCCTGTCACCATCGTTGGTGGACTGGGTCTCCATGTCCTGATGCAGCGGTGAGCTGGGAGGGGGCCCGGCAGCGGTGCTCTGGCTGTTGCTCATGTTCCGCAGCGGCGACGAGACGTCGCCGTTTTGGGGCGCATTGCGGCGGCCGTTGGAGGACTGCGCGGGGGAGGATTCGTAGAAGAGAGGGCTCGAGGCGAGCTGCGAGCGACGAGTTGCGCGAGGCGTCTGTTGCGGTGCGTTCTCCTCCGGCGCGGGGCTGCTACCGGCAGCATCTGGGTTGTTTCTCGCGGACCGGCGCGGGGTGGTGCCGGCCGTCGAGCTTCTCGTCGACCTCTTGGTGGGCGAAGACATTTTTTTCTCCTTCGTGGTGTTGCGTCTGTCTGTTCGGGAACACCTTCAGATCGACGTGGGATGGGGAGTGCGGGATGCCACTGAAAGAATATGTTGCGTTGCTGGGGAGAGGGGAGATGTGGAGTGGCTCAGGAGCGAATTGAAAGGTGGGCTGCAGTGCAATTTTGGAAACCACTTTACGCGCGCCCCGGTCTGCGACGCGGTCGAAAAGGAGTTTCGCGTTTTGCACTTTACGCGTGTGCAAGTACATGGCCCGTGCGTTGAATCGCTCGTTAATGCCAGGGTGGACCCCACAACCCCTGCCATCCGGCCATCGGCGAAACCACCCACCGACTTGCACCGATTCTGGGTGCTGAGGTGGTCAATTGAGAGCTCGCTACAAGGCACCGTGGACTTCGGTGACAAGATACAGCAGCCCACCAACAAGCGCATTTCGGCGCAACACCCCCCAAAACAACCGTCAATATGGCTCCTGGAATGTCCCTTTTCTCCGTCAACGCGATCCTCATCCTCAGCATAGAGGACGGATCGCGGTTATTCTCCAAGTATTACACCGCACCCCACCACGGCCCCTCGGCGACGCAGAAGGATGGTATGCGCTCGCCCTCTTCATGCCCGGCTGGGAGCTTGCACTGACGGATCGATTTCTCTCAGGCCACTCTAGCGGTCCGAACAACATCTACTCCGACGTCAAGTCGCAAAAGGCCTTCGAGAAGGGCCTCCTCGAGAAGACGGCCAAGCAGACCGGCGACATCATCCTGTACGACAACCGGATCGTGCTCTACAAGATGGAGTCGGACGTTATGATGTACGTTGTTGGAGGTGTCGACGAGAACGAGGTTCTGCTCTACAACGTTATCCTTGCCCTGAGGGACTCCCTGCACCTGCTCTTCAAGTAAGTCGAATAGCCTTCCCCGAGCTCCCTTAGCGCGCAACGATTCTAACAACCCCAACTAGGCAATCCGTCGACAAGCGAACAATCGTTGAGAACTACGACCTCGTTTCCCTCGCTATTGACGAGATCGTTGACGACGGTATTATCCTGGAGACCGACCCCACCATCATCGTGCAAAGAGTCAGCAAGGCGCCGGCGCAGGATGTGGACCTCCGCCGCATCGACCTCAGCGAACAAGGTGTCAACAACCTGGCCCAGCTGGGCAAGTCAAAACTGGCAGACTGGCTGCGACAAGGCTTGTAAAGGGGCGGCGTGGGAGAGAAAGGGGGCGCGACACGAAGCAAGGGCTGCACACGGGAGTTTTATGGTGGCTTCTACAGGGAACGCATCATTAAAAGTATAGTCCCCTTGAGGGATGTCATGACGAATACTCAAATTTATGCCTGATTCTATTGTTTTTCCCAAGCCCGTCTATGCCCGAATCTCGGAGGCGGCCTTCCGGAGCCTGTTCATTACCGCCTCCGCAATGTCGTTTCTGTCATCAATGCCATCTACGAAGATGACGCTGGCCCCCCTTCTATCCAAGTCTCGGAGCGCTGAGAAAAGCCCTTGAGCTATTCCTCTAATGTCGTCTCCCAAATCGATGTCGAGTACTGTCGCCATAGCCCTGTCTTCTGCGTCTTGAAGTTCGCCCTCCTGGACCTCATACGTCGTCTCGTCCCTTGCGTTCGCCTCCGCCGCCCCGTCAACGTGGACTTTGGAAACCTGCAGCGCGCCGTGGTGCAAGCCGCCCGCGATCTTCCATCTCCTCGTCCGGATGATTCCTATTCTCACGGAAGCCACCCCGTCCGCGTTTGGTGCCGTCGCATCGCCGTTCTGCTGAATGAGCGCCTTCTGCAAGTCCTCGGCCACAATGCCCTCGGCCCCTGCCTCGCAGTTCCACTCGTACAGGACGACCTTCGCCTTGGGGCTGTAGTGCTTGTACTTCATCCCCGGTGCTCGTGGTGTCGCCTTGCCCGTCTCGCTCTCGTCCTTGTAGCCCTTGACGACGCCCTCCCATCCCGGACAGCTTCGCAGCTCCTCCATGCTCACGCCGCCTGGCCTCAGAACAACGGGAGGGTCACACAGGCCGTCGACAACTGTGCTCTCCACGCCAACATGGCACGCTCCACCGTCCAGGATCAGCTCGATCCGTCCTTCCAGATCATGAAAGACATGTTGTGCCGTCGTAGGTGAAGGCTTGGTGGAGGCATTGGCTGACGGCGCAGCCAGGGGAACATTAGCCAGCTTGATGAGCGTCAGCGCCAGGGGCGACGAGGGCATCCGCACACCAAAGCTCGTCAACCCCGCCGTGACTTCAGGCGCAAGCTTACTCGGCGTCGGGTTCTTGAGCAGAATCGTCAGGGGCCCCGGCCAAAACTTCTCGATAAGCGGCTTGTAGATCTCCGGAATCGGGTCCTTGTGGCCGGCAGCCTCGCCGTTCGTCTGCTTCCCCTCGCCGTCTGGCCGCAGCAGCCCCCGCAGCATGTCCAGGTCGCAGACGTGAGATATCAGGGGGTTGTCCGACGGCCTGCCCTTGGCTGAGTAGATGCCCTTGACGGCGTCACTCCTCGTCCCGTCCGCGCCAAGGCCGTATACCGTCTCCGTGGGGAAGGCCACCGGCGTGGCCTTGGTGCGCATGTACTCGGCGGCGTCGTGGATGGCGGCCAGCGATGCGCCCGGCGCCGAGGCGCTGACGTCCCAGTGGCTCAACCTCTCGGGCCCAACGTCCTTCCTGAAGCTGCCCAGCCCGTGGGCGTCGACCTTAACGATGCGGGTCTCCATTGTGGTGTGTCTTGTTGAGAGCAGTCGTAGATGAGAACGGCTGAAAGTCGCGAGCTGGCGACTTATACGATGAGTGACAGCCAACGTGAGGGACAAAAAGGTGTGTTATGGCTTAAAACTCGGCTTAAGAAAAATAGAGTTAATGGCAAAGAGGGTCCGGGGTAATTATCTCCGATGTCATAAAAGAAGAATCTAGATCGTCGTCATACGGGATAAATGGGTATCAAAAAAGGCCTTGTGTGGATGGAAAATGACCGCAGGTTGAGTCATATGGAGAAAAATTCTTTGGGGTTGAGGCTAAGAGCGATGTGAGCGGTTGTGGCAGCGATAATTCCGAGCTTAATGCACCACCTCAATGGTTGGGTTCTGCCTGCCACGAGCGCTGAGGTCAACCGCTAAAGTCGCCTCCCGCAGATCGGTTTTTAGTGGAACCGGTGATGTGATTTAGTGGAGATTGAGTTTCTTTCAGGCGCTCTTCCACGTGTTCGGCGCCTACTGCCGAAAACGGATGTAGTATCCCGACCGCAGACAACTTACACCAACGGGAAGGAGCAAGTCTTCGTGAGGTCAGGCGATTTGGACTGCCCCAGGCAGGTAAGAAAAACGAACTGTACCCCTTTCCCTGCCAACACGACTCCTTTTACATTGGAGTCGACGCTCAGCAAGTGTTTGTTCGATCATTGGCAGGATGAGGCGAGCCGATTCGAATCACCTGCAAGGCAAAGTCCAGGTCGTCTTTCTCGCATTACCTATCTGCCAGGGTAGACCAAAATGGTCTTATCCTAGTGATTTCCCCCGATAGCCTCTTCTGAAAACCCTCCATACCGTTCTGCATAACATTGTCATCTAACATTTTGTCCTTTCTGCCCAAACACGCGTTGAATGACATATACGATTCAGTAACGATAATATAAGTAGCCATACAGGTTCTTCCAAGCCCACACCAGCACATTATCCTCTAACAAGCTGGTCCATTCCGCAAGGGTGGCTCAGTATCCCAGTACTGAGGGGAGTGATTAAAGCACTCCTTTTCCCATTTCTGCTGTGTGAATGCCAGATTTTGACGAATTACCTTTTCAACGTCCCAGGGGTTGCCGACGTCAAAATTGCAACGTACAATTGGGTTGCCGTTGCCATTGGCTATGTCCGTGATTGCCTGCGGAAAATTCTCAAAGAAGTACCCCCAGTAGCCAATTTGGCGTGCAGCATTGGCAGTCTCATAGTGAATCTCACGGTGGCCTTGTATCGGCATCCAGGGGTAAAGTGATGTATGTCCCCATGAAAATCATTTCGCCACAAGCTAACACGCCGCTCTACTCGGAGGAGGGGGTTACTCTGACAGAATGGGATAAGACCTCGGGCGTGGGACTCTGGGTTTGACACGGCCTCCCTATCTTCGTCAATGATAATGCGACGCAGGTGCATGCATGTGGCGTTGGGTATAGATTGTAAGAAGTATATGGTTGCTGCTGCGGCAGAGAAACGGTATTTGGAAGCGTCGCGGGGTGGACAAGGCTCAATTCTGGTGATTTCTTGTAGTGCCGAAAGCTGATGGTCTGATGGAATAGTACAAGGTTCAACGGAGTTGTTTGCGGTACTGACGCCTTCGTTCCTGACGTCGCCGCCATACCTTGACGCCAGCCTCGGTGTGTCCTTGACGAACTCGCGATATGTCGAGGGGCCTCGCCACACGGCCCGTGGTGTATAGCCCTCGGACGAGGCCCGCCCTCCCTCATGCGGTCCAACAGCGGCATCAGTCGGGGGTCCGTTCTTTTCAGTTCAGAGTACGCACGATCTGGAACTGTGAACCCGGCTGAATGGAATATCTGTTCTCTGAGCTGATCCAAGCCGCCGACCTTCAATGCTTGAAAACGTTGAGCGAGGGGCCGCAAGTCCTCGGAGTAGAGGGTCGAAAAAGTGACGGCGTTGACAGTCAGAGCTAGCCCACCGCGGCCCATTTCGTCAGCAATGCGTTTGCATGTGTAGATGAGCAACAGATCAATTCGCTGGCCGTTGGCTCCTTTAAGCTTGCCCTTGATAAAAGCATCGGTATCGCATACGACTCTTTGGCGACAGCCAGCATCATGCGTTTCGTGGCAACGCGTCTCGGTCCCGGGCTGTTTGCGACGATTGCAATTCTCTTAATAATGTTTATCTACATCTACCTATTCCGGGCAGATATCGTCATGATCCGCGTGCTCCGGAAAATAGGTCATCTCTCATCGTATCCCATCAAACTTTTCTGTATTCCAACCCTTGGGAAAAGCTTCACCCGCTCGCTCCCAGAAGCGCCGCGCCCCTTTCTCTCTTCTTGTTTAAATACCCGTTCAGTTCCTGCGTTCTCTTGTCGTAAGCTGTCTAGCACGCCGCCTCTCGTCCTCGGTTAGCACCCAAATCATGCCGTCATCGTCCTCGTCCGGGTTTTCAGCCGCCGCGGAGATCTCCTCCCACTCCTCTTCCTCCATATTGGCGACCATCAGGATCTGCAACACCCGCGCGAACAGCTCCCTGACGCCGTAGTTGCCCTTAGACACCGTGCTGACGATGCTGGAAAAGTCGCGCTCCATGCGGATGACGCCGTAGGCGTTAGCCCGCGCGTCCCATACCCTGCGTTCGAGGACACGCGCAAGGTACCGCGCCGTGAGGTCGTGCAGCGTCGTGAAGGTGTGGGTCGTCAGGAGCCGGGCGACGGGCTTCATGAGCTGGTCCCATCCGTGCTCGAAGCGGCGTGACACCTGCTCGAGCATCTCCTCCTCGTCCTCGTCGTTCTGCTCCGCGATTTCCGCGAGTTCCTCCTCTGTTAGGGAGTAGTCCACGTCGCGGAAGGTGTCAGAGAGAACAGGTCGGAGCCGGGGTTGGACGACTTGTTTGAAGAGGTGCTGGAGACCTTCGTTAAGGAGCTCCGTCGTCTTCATGGTGAAAGAGCTATGGAGAGTGTTGAGCGCGGACGTAACGAAAGTGACATCCTTGTCGAAAGGGAAAGAATCCCTGAGCGACGGCTCATGCCCGTCTCCATTTGCCTTTACCTGGTCGTTCGCGGTTCCCACGTTGCTTGTGATGATGCGACCCAGGTACTCGTTCGCCGTGTCGAGACTGTTAATGAGGACGATGAACTGAATGATCTTGTCCTCAGGTGGGAATCCTCCCTGCACGATTGGCTTGGGGTAAGACTCATCACGCATCTTCCGTTGGATCATGCCGACAAAGTCGTTGCTGAGAACCCGACCGATTGTGGGAATAACGGATGCAATTACGTCTCTCTGTGACGTGGATGTCGACTTTTGTATCACCGCGTTGACAACGTACATGACATCGTCGACGGCCGATATGATGAATGCTTGGTTGGAGTCGATGTGCTTGTTCATGCTGAGTGACAGACCGCTCGGGAATTCATCTAGCTGGAACGCTTTCTCGACCGATCTCCGGAAGAAAAAGGTCATCATGACATTATATGGTGATGTAAGCTTGTCTGAAACCTTTCGTTTGAGATTTGACTTGATGACCACCTCTGGCATGGAAAGTGGAGCATCTTCAGGGGCAGTATGATCCTGTGGAGGATGTTAAAAGACACGATCTCAGTCGGAGGCGGTTGCTGCTTACCCGTGTTTTTCCTGCCAAGAAGCGAGAGTAGAGAGACCACCGGCCGAGCATAACGGCGATCTCACTAAGAATGCCGTCGACTTCCTTCATGTTGACGCCCTCATCCTCGCTGAGGCATGGGTTTGCGCCCGCACCCATCGCGGGCGAATTAACCCGCGGCGTTCCGCTTCTTTGTGGAGGCATGAAGCTCTGAACCAAACTCTGGACCAAGAAAGAAAAGGGATAACTCTTGACATCCTTCAACCGTCGGTCGACATCCCGCTCGTCGCTCCATGAGTCCAATATGATTCCTCCCTGTACATCGGCCTCCTGCTGCAATCGCTCGATGACTCGGACCATCTTTCCAGAACCGTAGTGTCGCTCGACGAGGCCTCCGTGACCTTCGACAATTCGCGCAATGTGGTCGAACAATCTCGTGAGGGCGTTGGCGTAGAAGAAGCCCTCCTTCCTTGCCTGGGCACCTGGGCTTTCTTTAAGAACAGACCTCGCCGTGCCGGCCACGCCCTGGCAAACATATCGCCCGTATACGTCGAGACCAACTTCTCCTCTCCCAATCAACGGGAAGAGCTTGAAGAACCTGGTGACCTTGGCGCCGTCGCCTTCCTTGGTCGCCTTCTCGAACTCTCTTAGGAACAGCCCACACAGGCTCTCCTTGGCGTTCTCCAGTGTCACCCATGGCGCGTCGGGCACCTCGACGGACGGCACAATTGACGATGCGAACTTGCCCTTCGTGATGTCCTCGGGCACCTCCGCCGCCCGCGCAAGGTATGCCGCGGCTGCCTCCCAGTCCTGCGGGGCACCCATGCTGCCCACTACGCCTTGCACGCAAGCCTTGAGCTCGACGACTTGCTTGACAACCTCGAGGGTGTCCTCGACCCGGCTCTTCTCCAGGTCCAGCTCCTTCACCTTGTTGCTCAGCCGGCCTGCCGTGTCGGCCGCCGTGGCGAGCATGTCGTTGCCGATGGACCGCGCGGCGATGACCTGGCTGCCCAGCCCCGCGCGAAGCAGGTCCAGTCGGCCCAGCTCGCGGGCGAGGTCGGCTTGGGATCCGAGGAGAGCATCGAGACGTCTCGTTATCGTGGATTCGCGGGCGTGAAGGGCGTCTAGGGCGGTGCGCACCTCGGCGACGCTCAAGGCTGCGTAGATGCTGGGAGCAGCACTGCTGCTGCCGGGTCGAGCTACAGCTGCGATGTGGGCGCTGTCGGCAGCATTGTCGCCGTCCGCGCGATGGGAGGAGACACCATTCGTGAAATTTGACATTGGCGCGAGCTGGCTAAGAGGTGCATAGCTGCCTGAGCCTGCCAGCAGAGGTAGGGTGGGTGGAATCCGGATCGGTGGGGTTGAGGTTAGGTGAAGGTGATAGCTGGCCCGAATTGCAAGGTAGGAGGTTCGGTGAACCCGGCTCACCGATAAGCGAGCTCAGGTGTGGGCGGAAGGGAGAGCCAGACTTAGGTTTGGGCCGATCTGCAGACTGCCACATTTAAAGCGATTAGACGAAAGTTTGGGACCATTGCACTATCGGGATTTAAAGGCCGTTTAATTATTTACCATATTCAAAGTTTACATGTATATATGCTGAGGCCGTTGACCGATACAGTTCCCCTGTACCTTACATGATGCTTCCTGTTCTACACTGCCTGACTGTAACCGCCGCCCAGCCGCCGTCTGGAATACTTCCAGTACTTTCTAAACTCATCCGCCCAAAACACCGTGCTGCAAAGCATCGACAGACCCACAAGATCAAAGAAGCCCAATGCTTCCGTTTGGAAGACTTCCTGTAGCCAGGGGAAGTATATGACGAGAAGTTGTCCCGCAAGACTGAGCGAAACCGCCCAGTTGAAGAGGGTATTCGAGAAAAGTCCGACCTCACCGCGCAGTACCGACTTTGATTCGGACCGGCACGCCAAGGCGTTGAACATGTCAAATAATACAAAGCAGGTAAAAGTCATGGTAGTGTCGCGACGGTTCACCTTACCATCCGCGAGCATCTCACGACTGTAGACGAGCATTGTGCCCGCCATGATGATAGACGCCGATGTGAGGACACGGTAAAGGACGGCCCTGGTGAGCACAGCGTCGTTCCGCTTTCGCGGTGGCCGGTTCATCACGTCGGCATCCACAGTCTCAACGCCGAGTGACTGAGCGGGCGGTCCATCCATGATGATGTCTAAGAGCAGTCAGTATGCGTCAATCTGTATAGACCAAGAGGCCACCTACTAATCCAGAGAATCTGCATCGCATTAAGGGGCGATTTGAAGCCGAGCAGCGTGCAGAAGAACACCAGGGATAGGCCAGCCGCACTTGTGCTAAGCTGGAACGTCAGGAAGTTCTGGATGTTGTTGAAAATTCCTTTGCCCTCTTCGATCGCTCGAAGAATTGTCGAGAAGTCGTCATCTGTCAGGATCATATCCGCAGCCTCCTTGGCAACGTCGGTTCCATGCAAGCCCATGGAAATGCCTATGTCCGCTCTCTTCAGCGCCGGAGCATCGTTGACGCCGTCGCCAGTCATGGCGACAATATCGCCTCGGGCCTGGAAAGCTCGAATGATCTTCAACTTGTGATCCGGGTTGGTGCGAGCAAATATAGTCGTGTGCTGGATAGCTTGAGCCAAATCCTCTTCGGACATGGCATCGACGTCCTCGCCCCTTAAGACGGGGCGCACCGATGCCTGGCTAGAAGCATAATCGCTCGGCTTAGCAATCGGCATGCCAAGTTGCCTGCCAATAGCTACCGCTGTCGTTTCGGCATCTCCCGTAATCATGATCACCCTGACACCTCCGCGCAGCAGCCTCCTAATCGAGCGGCCGACCCCTGGCCTTGGAGGATCACTCATGCCAACAAGTCCAGCGAAGGTAAGGCCTCTGTAAATCTCATCCGTGGGCTGAGAAAAGTTCTCACTAGGGGTGCTACTACGAGTACTCGGCGCAAGTGTGGCTCTGCCTTTGGATCTCGAGACGGGCCCACTGGCGAACGCGAGTACTCGCAGGCCTTTTGCAGCCATGGCCTCGGCCGCCTGTAAAGCTTCGTCGCGACACGCAGAGTCAAGAATGATTTCTCGCCCATCGCGAGTAAGGTAGGTATCGCATGCCTCAAGAACCCTATCGATGGCACCTTTCATATAGGCAAACTCTTTGGAATCAGTGCCAATAGTGACTCCCATCCATTTGCGTTCAGAGCTGAAGGGTGTCTCGCTTAGACGAGGGCCGATAGACTCGCGAACGTCGTGCTCTTTGAATCTGTCGAGAAGGTCCAGCATAGCGACATCTGTCGGTTGCCCGCACCAACGGGTGAAAGTAGAGGCAAAGTCCGTTCCTTGCGTTGACGAAAGGACGGCCCTGGCGGCTGCACCGTTCTTGGTGTACTGCTGCGCAAGACGCCCGTTGTTTGCAATGTTTCCGATGCGTAGGATGCGCAAAGTCGCAGGATCCGGCTTAGTTTCCGTGGCTTCATCGTCGGAGTCAACATCAATGGCATCATTGGTGCCAAAATACCACATCTTGGCTGTCGTCATATGGTTCATGGTGAGAGTTCCTATGACAAGTCAGTAAACATAGCCGCTGTGCGCTTAAATCGCGTTGGCGCACCTGTCTTGTCGGTGCACACGACGTTCACTGAACCCAGTGTCTCGACTTTAGGCATTTTGCGTACGATGGCGTTATGCCGGGCCATTCTGTGAACACCGAGGGCCAGGGTCACCGTCACAATAATTGGTAGGCCTTCAGGGATAGCTGCGACAGCGAGAGAAATAGAGATGGTAAAAATCTCTAGCAACTTCTTCCCCTGAAGCCAACCCACTAATGAGATGAGCCCAATAATGACGAATGACACCTTGCTGAGCTGGGAGCCGAGGTCGTCCATGGAAAGTTGAAGGGGTGAACGAGGGCTTTCGGTTCCAGAGACACTGGTCGCGATCGTTCCGAAGTGGGTGTTTCCCCCTATTGCGAAGACGATTCCCTGTCCGTGACCTGACCTAACCAGCGTGCCCATCCAAGCGATGTTGTTGTCGCCACTTCTTCCAGCGTCCCTGCTGTCGGACAACGCAGACGGGCTCGGTAGCTGGAGCGTGTCTCCTCCCAACGATGGCGACAAGAAACTACGCGGTCTAGCGTCGGCGGTGATTCTTACTGGCTCATTTTCGCCCGTGAGGTTCGATTCATCGATTGTCAAGTCTGCAGCCTTCGTAACTCGGACGTCGGCAGGGATGCGATCGCCCGTGGTGAAGTAAACAAGGTCTCCTGGCACAAGCTGCGATGCCATGACTTTCGACGACGTCGCCTCTAACATCTCCTCTCCCGGCGTGGTTGATCCGACCGACTCGCTACCATCCATGGGGGCCTTGCCAGGCCAAGTGGGAGTCCTGGCGCCGCCTGGCCCCTTGTTTGTAGCCGATCGAACTAGGTGAGCATGGTTGGGTACCAAGTGACTGAGAGCCTCAATCGACTTTTCCGACCGGTATTCTTGGACGAATCCAACCGTCACGACGATGGTCACTGCCACAGTGATGCTGACTGCGTCATCCATATTCCCCAAGAAGATCGAGGCACCGGCCGACACCAGCAGGAGCACGATGAGCGGTTCCTGAAATTGTTTGATAAATCGGAGCCAGAGCGGTTCAGGGGGGTCGTGAGGAATCTCGTTCGGGCCATAATCGCGTAGCCGGCTCAGGGCCTCGGCAGCTGAGAGGCCGTGGGTAAGGGAGGTCTGAAGCTGGCTGGCAGCTTCTGCTGATGTCATGAAGGAGAACTGGTCGGCAACACTCTGCACATTATCGATTGTTAGCTAAAGCACGGGGAAATGGCAAGACTGTGTGGGATCTGCTTACTCTTGACTGCGCAGACGTTGTTCGAATGTGACTTGGTCTCGATCGCGATCGTTCCGCCTCGACAGGCTCCATGGCCAAATCGCTGATGCCAGGCATCTTCGCCGCCAAGGGCAGTAAGGAGTCGCCATCGTCTGAGGCTTTCCTCTTATGCCATGGCCACTGCATATCTGCGGAGGGCGAGGCAAGAATACCTCTGTCACGACCTTCCAGTGGTTGCAAGACGCCCAGTACCGATCATTTGTCACCGAACAAGGCGAAAAGGAGACATGCGCCAAGGGCTAGGATGATGTCGTCGGGTCGCGGAGTACGGTCGTGTTGGGAGAACAGAGCCCTTTTTCGCCAAGGTATCAATTGGACGGCGCGTGGTCCGAAGACATAGTTTCGCGGGAGCTGTTGACAGGTGAAAGGGAACGGATGTCGTGGTAGGAGTTGAGAAAACGTGTGCCTTTGCCAGGATAGCAAATGCAAGGCCAAATCTGGTCCCAGGTACAGGGCGTGCCAGCGCGCCTCTTTGGCGGGTCCGTGGCTATTGGACAGGGGGCCCTGGAACGAGGCATCGGGAGCGCAATCGCCGCTCCGCATGTTCCAGTGGAGGGACGCCGTAACATACCGCTGTAATAATAAGCATCCAATGCCGTGTTCGGGTGTCAGACAAGGCCAGCCAATGCACGATACCGGTAGCACGTCTCGTGGTTAGCAGGTACAAAAAGCGCATCACCAAGGCATCATCCAGGCTTGACGCCCAGTGCAGCGGAAGAGTTAGATCCAGCATGGCCATGCCTTAATATGTACTAAACAATAACAGTGGATTCGGGAGTAGAAAAATAAACTGAAGCGAGGGAACTGGAAGGGGACACGCGCATTCATTTTAAGTTGCACTTCGTGTAGAAGACAAATGCTCCAGTTATTCCTGGCCAGGGCCTCCAGGCGCTGCAGCATGGTGTATGCGTGGGATACAGAAGTTGGAGGCGACGTGCTTCCAATAGTATTTCGCCCGTTTGCGGTTTCATCTCATCCCGCATGGTTACGACTCCAAATGAGGCAGTACCAACATGAACTCCTCTGCTGGGGTTGTTTCCCCCAATCGGCGTGTTGCTGTGTAGGGGCGTGTGCCTCGATTTGTGTAAGAGAAGAAAAGAGCTGCCACCCCGTTGAACATGTCGTTGCCGTTGGTGGAAGGCTAGCTTGAATGAGCTCAGACTCGAGCGAGGCTCTTGGGAACCCGCCATGGAACTCGGAGCTGCAGGTGAGGTCGGGTACCTAAGGCAAGGTCCCTGAAGGTAGCTGCCATGCACGGTGCCTGCTTCAACTCCAACAAGCACCCAAGGTCCTCGGGTTGGCACTCCAGAATGGTAAAGCTGTCCACACCTGGCACAGATTAGGTAATCATCGACCCACATCCAGGCGGTACCTTGCTGCTTGCCGCCGCATCCGGCATGGTCGCCGGGCACCGGATGGATGATCTAAGAGTGGAGCAACGAGCTCACGTGATGTGGCTGGTGCCACCAAATTCTGCGCGGACCAATCCCTGCCCAATATCCCAGCCCCGTCATTTTGCGTCCACTGGGACGGGGTCAAGAGAAGACCACCACACCTGGACTCCCCCCTCCTACTCATTTCCTCCAACTCCCTCATCGCCGCTCATCGCGCTTTTGCTGCTATCGCTATCGCTGCAACTTCTTCTTTCGCCTTTCGCGATCGAGACGACTTGCTTCATGTCGCCGCGATTCACATTCTGCGCGTGCTAGACCTCGCTCCGACCGCTTAACCTCCAACGCGACCGATTTTCCCACAACAACGCGTCCCCTTGTTTACCAGAGCAAGCTTCCACACCCGCCCCTCCGACCCTGGCGCGCGTCGCTGTATACATATTTCGCGAACAGTAGCTCTCACCTTTACCCCTCTTATTCTTCTCATCGCATCATACACTACCTCTCGCCGCCGTCGCCATGTTCTATTCCGACGCGCTGCTCGGAAAGAGCGGGCCTCTGGTCCGCGTCTGGCTGTCGGCCAACCTCGAGCGCAAGCTGTCCAAGACGCACATCTTGCAGTCGAACTTGCCCGACAGTGTAGAGGCGATCATTACACCCGGCCAGGCCCCGATGGCCCTCCGTTTGAGCGGCCAGCTGCTGCTTGGTGTCGTCAGAATTTATAACCGCAAAGCTCGCTATCTGCTCGAAGATTGCAATGAAGCTTCTATGAAGATCAAGATGGTGCGCCTCCTCCCTGCGTCGTGTTGAACGCGCCCTGCTAACACATTTAGGCCTTCCGCTCCAGCGACAACCACGACATTCCGGCGGCCAACCTCTATGTTAACAACCGAGAAGCACTGCTGCTGCCTGACAAAATCACTCCACTCGATAACCTCGACCTCCCCCCGCCTCCCGATGCCGCTTGGCTTTTGTCGCAAATGGATGATGTTACGGCCACGCCGGTGGGTCGCAAGGGTCGCGTCAGCAACCGCGATATCAACCTGCAGGAGGACTTCAACAACAGCCAATTTCTCAACCAGGCAGACACGCTCGATGACGAACTCGAGCTGGCGCCGATGGAAGACCTTGACCTGGAGCTCGATTTTGGCATGGACGTCGATGATCGTCCCAGCCGCATGGACAAAAGTATTGAAATGGGAAGAGACGCACCATTGGCTCGTTCGGTTGAAGAGGACATTTTCAGCGAGCTCGACATTATGCCACGAACCAAGGACCAGCCCGAACGCGAAGCCTCCCTGGGCCTGGGTCTTGATTTTGGCGACGACAACGTTCGCATCGCTGACGAAGAGGGAGACATTCAAATGGGCGATGACGACTTCCAGTTCCCCATTGCTGATCAATCTGTTGTTCCTGGTGCCCCCCTCGACATGCCGCGCGGCCGCATCTCCGAATCGCCGCTATCAGAAATCGACCCAGAGTTCGCAAGGGAGGTTGAGGAGGAGTACTCTCGTATCCAGCACACGGACCTCTACGAACCCGATGAGGACCAGGAGCAGTCCGTCGTCCGCCATCCCCAGCGAGCCAAGAAGAGGAGAGTGCTGCTGCCAGACGAGCAGACAATGCTCTCAAGTACACACATCAAGGACCAACAAGCCAACCACGCCAACATCCTCAGGGCTCAGTCGTTCTTGCCCAGAGACCCGTTTGTCCTGGCTCTGATGGAAATGCAGAAGAGCGGCGGCTTTGTTTCCAACATCATTCTCGAGGGACGCGGTGCCAACTGGGCACCTGAGCTGAGAGGCATGCTTTCCCTCGAGGCTGTTAGCCGATCCAGCGAGTTGAAGAGGAAGAGGGACAGCGGCATTGCAGATGTCGAGAGCGACCAGGGTGTCTCATCCAAGTCACCACGCCTGGATGTCGAGGACGATGATGCATTTGCCGTTGAGGATGCCGGTCTGGGTGACCAGAGTGTTGCAGCGGAGGGTACTGTTCTCGAAATTCCGGCCGACGACGATGGCATGGGCATGGGCTTCGGAGGAGACGATGACACTGCTAGGCCCATCTCCCGCGAGGGTAGCCCAATGCCGGCCTTTGATGAGACGGTGGCTCCTGCTGTTCACCCTCAGGACAGCGGCCCAGTTTCTCTTGGCACTAAGCATGCCGTGCACGTACTCAGAGATATCTTTGGCCCTGACGCCGAGCACGATGCCGAGAAACGCAAGAAGACCACAGTTATCTTCCAAGACCTGTTGCCGGAGCAGAGAACAACGAAGGCAGACGCCACGAAGATGTTCTTCGAGTGTCTTGTCCTTGCCACAAAAGACGCCATCAAGGTTGAACAAGGCGAGACCCTTGGCGCGCCCATCAAGGTACGCGCGAAGCGCGGTCTCTGGGGCGCCTGGGCCGAGCGCGAAGCTGGCGGCGAGATCGCTGAGGAAGAAGAAGCCAATCAGCCGGAGCCGGCAGCTGTCAGCGCGCCGGCCGTGGCTGTCGAGGCATAGATGCCAGTCGCTTGTTTTGACGAAGATTTTCCGATTGATGCATAGCTATTGGGGGTCTTGGCATGTAAAGTACACCGTTGTTCTTTCTCTCTGTTGGACTACGTTGGGGGTCGGCCCTGGAAATGGCACCGGCCAAGTGGCGTTCGGAGTAACCGGAGGCTGGAGAGATACCAGATGCAGTTGCGGCCTGGGAGGGATAAAAGCTTGATTTGGGTACCAGAGCCGCGTCTCTTTGCTGTTGTTTGGGGGGTTTAATGTCAATTTCTGGTTTGCTCGTTGCTAGTATAGCTGTTTTGTGGCCATTGGCCTGTAAGGATACCGCAGTACCTATTTAGCTGTTCTCATTCTCAACGAAGCTAGACATTTCCTTCCAAGTCCTCAAACTCTCCGTCTCGTGATGTGCCCAATGAATTGAGTGAATGCTGCGACTTTCCGATGGTCTCGGGCTGGCCGTGACGCAGGCCGCCTGCCCAGCCTCTCGGCTAGGTTCAGTCTACAGCACAACACGTGCCAAAGCTTCTTGGTTTGTGAATGTCGACAACTAGAAGAGAGGTACGTTGATTGATTGATAGTGTCGGGTCCGGAACTTGTTCGTTCACAGTACAATGTTCCGAAATGTCGGGTTAGAACTGGAAGCGTGTGCTTTTCGGAAGAGTCCTGCTTATGGAACTGCGTTAAATGGCCGGCCATTCGGCTGTGTGCTATTACTGATGCCTTCTCTCTTGTCCTTTCGGCCGTCTCTTCTAGCCTCCCTTTTGGTGTTCCTCTTCTCCTTTCTCCCCTTCTCGTCACAGAAAATACAGCCCCAACACCAAGCACCATTGCCAAGATAAGATTGCGAACATGCCGAAGGACGGCATCTTTCCCTGGCTTCTGGGATATCACGTCAAGTTACCGAAGAACCCACCAGTCAGATCTCGTGACCATGTTTTCCAAACATGCTTGACGACCTCCCGTGAGCTCACAGGTCATCTCACCACAAAAGCCAAGATAATCGATGCCTTAGTGCACTGTTCTTCCCCGCTTCACATGATGTCGAATGCCCTTTTGCCTGGGCCAAAAACGCGGAGAATCCTTGCCCAACCTGCATATGTCTTCCTCCTCATGTAGGGTCCGGGATGTAGACGTCGATCGACCGCTCGCAAAAGTGTGTCCCGAAAGCTGCTCATCCCGTGGCTCCTCTCCTGCTCCGCACAACTTCCCGATCCCCGTGGGGACCCCAGAATTTCCCCGGAATCCAGTCTTCAGTGATCCCACTAGCCGAAGGGAGCTTTAGGACTGCCCGTTCCCACAACCCGGGCCGGCATCTTTTAGAGTCGACAATGTATAAATGGTGCCATGAAACGTTGCACAGCTCTGCCCCTTCTCTACACCATCTTTTCAAGAAACGCCTGAAAACTTCGCCTTACCGTCTTCCGCACCACTTCCTTAAGCAGGCTTGTCACCATGGGCTTCGCAGCAGCCGAGGGAACAAACGACCCCCCGGAAGTCCGTAACTGGACTATCCACTTCATCGCCCTTGTTGCTTCCATGGCAGCTCTTTCGAGTATGACCCAACGCCCTTTTCTTGATGTATCTACTGAGCAGTGACTGACTTCGTCCACCACAGTGGGTTACGACACCGCCGTTATAGGTGGCACCATGTCCCTGGACTCCTTCGTCCGCGACTTCGGCATCGACAACATGAACGACTCGGAGCGCGACAACTCACAGGCCAACATTGCTTCCATGTTCCAGGTCGGCGCCTTCTTCGGCGCTCTGCTGACATTCCCAATCGCCGAGAAGTACGGGCGCAAGAAGGCCATCATGACGGCCGCCCTCGTCTTCTGCGTCGGCGGCGCCATGATGTCTGGGGCGAACGGGCTTCTCGACCTGGTGATTGCCGGTCGCGCTATCGGCGGGCTGGGCATCGGCATGGCTACCATGACGGTCCCGGTCTACATTGCCGAAACGTCACCACCTAGTATTCGCGGTCGCCTCGTCGGCATCTTCGAGATCTTCTCCCAAGGAGGCGGCATGCTTGGTTTCTGGATCAATTACGCTACGGACCGGACTATTGATGTCGAAAACAAAGCGCAATGGATTGTTCCGTTGGCCCTCCAGCTTCTTCCGGCCATGTTACTCTTCATCGGTATTACCTTTTGTCCGGAATCACCCCGGTGGCTCGCCCGAGGCGATGACTTCGAGGGCGCGGAGAAGGTCCTTGTGCATATTCGTGGCCTTCCCGCCGACCACCCGTATGTCCAAAACGAGATGAGTGAAGTCCGGCAACAAGTCGAGGAGCGGAGCACCATGAGACTCAGCAAGAAACAGCAATTTCGCAAGCTGTTGGCACCCGGGACGAGAAACCGAGTCGGAACCGGAGCCTTTTTGATGTTCCTGCAAAGCTTCACAGGTGCGCATATCACGTCGTCGTTTATGTCGTCCTTTGTGTCGTCCTTTATGTCCAATCCGTGTTGAACGACGTACACAGTTCTGACGTCTCAATTCAAACAGGTGTGAATATCATGACTTATTACTCTCCTCGAATTTTCGAGACCTTGGGAATTTCAGGGACCAGCAACAAGTTGTTCAGCACAGGCATCCACGGTGTTGCGAAGATGCTCGGCATGATATTGTTCGCCGTATGGGTAGTCGAAAAGCTCGGTCGCCGTGGCGGTCTTATCTGGGGAGCTTTCGTCGGCAGCATACCTCTCTGGTATGTCGGCGGTTACGTGATGGTCGCTGACCCGACCACCAACGCCTCAGAGGGCAACATCCAACAGAATGGGTGGGGTTATCTCGCCATGGTTTCCATCTACCTCAACGCCTTCATCACATGCGCCACCATCCAGGGAATCACTTGGACGTACGCGGCGGAGATTTTCCCCTTGGACATCAGGATGCTGTGCGTCGCCATTTCGATAGCCAGCACTTGGTTGGGTTCGTTCATCGTGGCTCGTGCGACCCCGTTCATGATCACCGACCTCGGCTACGGCACGTACTTCATGTTTGGGGGGTTCCTGATATCAATGGGCATATGATATGGGCTTTCTTCTGCGTTCCCGAAACCAAAGGTGAGTGCTGCTCAGTCGCTCCGCAAGTTTTGAAGAGACAAGGCTAACTAACTTACGTCCCGTAGGTGTTTCGCTCGAGGAGATGGACGCTCTGTTTGCGAGGCCTAGTTACGTTGTGGTCTGGTCCCAGCTTCGTGGCAGACAGATTCTACCGAGAAACAACGCGTCCATTGCAGGCTCGGTGGATAAGGATGAGGCAAAGGTCGTTACCGTTGCCTAGAACGGCGAAGGTGCGCAAGGAATGAAACGGCAGGACGACATGTCGTTTCCGTGCTCGATTTGTACCAGGATTTGCCGAATCCATCGGCTAGTTGGTTACATCTTACAGAGCAAGGCTTGTCATATCCACGGATGCCTTCGCTTAGACACATTGAGTTTCGCTGCCTGGCGCACGCACACCCGTATTGCCAACAGCCTCGTCACGAAGACCTTATGAATGAATTCAATCCCCCTTACCAGTGGGGGCTGTAGCTTAGTGGTAAAGCGTCTCCCGCCCTCTCTACTCTTTCCTAGATCCTATGACCGAAGTATACTTAGGCGGGGGGAGACGGCGGTTCGAATCCGCCTGGCTCCATCATTTTTTTATGTACATTCTGATTCTTTTTTGCTATCCAGTTGCACTTGACTTTTGATCAGGTTCTTAACTATATTTATTGCCTTGATTGGGATACCCCGGAACAGTTGCCCGTATTGGGATGGAGTACTTTTACTGAATCGTGTGTGTCGCTCACCACTTGTTGGACATCAAGGTTGAGCAAAGGCTCGTGAGATCGTGTACCGAATACACCTACTTTCAGTACGGCAATCCAGTGCATTCCTGGCGTGATATCTGGTTAGCACCCTCATTGGCTGTTTCGCTTCCGTAAGCCCCTCCTGGGCGCTACGAATATGGTCCTCCTTTTATCGTTGTATTTTCTGATCAAATCTTGGAGTCTGCGGGTGTTCGGTCTCCCACTTCCCTCTTTGCCTGTTCTTTCAAAATCTTGCGTAGGATCTTCCCAGACTGAAATACTCGTGTTAGTGCCAAATGATTCCCAAGAAATTGAACGAGAATGGAAGCAACTTACAGGGTTCTTAGGGACCGCGTTAACAAACGAAACACCACCTTTGAGGCGTTTGTGCCTTGCCACTCGGCCTTCCATCCAACTCGCGATGCCTTCCCCCGTGATATCGGACCTCGCGGACTTTACAACGTAAGCCCGCGGAGCTTCCTCTCCGTTGATAGTCACGCCAACAACAGCAGCATCCAAGACGTGTTCGTTCTCCAGCAGCATAGCCTCCAACTCGGCCGGCGCGACTTGGAGCCCTTTCACCTTGATCAACTCCTTGACCCGGTCAACAATGTGGAAGATCGCACCGGCCTCGTACCGATCGACGAAGCCGACATCACCGGTCTTCATCCACCGGGTCCCGTCAGCATCAACATGCAATGTTTCGTCGGTCGCCCGCTGGTTTCTCCAGTAGCCCTTCATCAGCGTCGGCCCCGTCACCCAAATCTCGCCGGGCTGGCGGGGCTCGGTGATCGCGCCCGTCCCGTCTAGTCGCATAAGCCGCGCAGAGGTGTTGGGCATGAGCTCGCCGACCGCCGCAGTGCTGCGGCTGTCGTGCGTCGGGTCCCAGCTCGTGATGTAGCACGTCATCTCCGTCATCCCCCAGCCCTGCCGGACATGCGCTTCGGGTGCGCACAGCTTGCCTGCCGCCTCCAGCATCTCGCCCGCCATCGGGGCTGCGCCGGAGGCGATCACCTCGATGCACGAAAGGTCGTGCTTCCGCGCGACCGGGTCCTTTGACATGCTGACGAGGATCGGCGGCACGGCGACGAGCGTCGTGATGCGGAAGCGCTCGATGTGCCGCAGCATCGTTTCGAATTGGTATGTCGGCATGACGTAGACTGACACGCGCAGCCGGGGGAAGATGGCGATAAAGTACGTCTGCGCGAAGGCGTGGTACATGGGCAGGAAGCAGAGGGTCCGTTCCCGCTGACGGAAATCCTCGATGTTGGGGGCCTTGTTCGCGAGGGCGATGACGTGGACGCAGTTTGCGACGTAGGCTTTGTGGGTTATCTCGACGCCTTTGGGCACTCCGGTCGTCCCGCTGCTGTAGTTGAGACAACAGGTTGTCGAATCCGGATCAGTCGGCTCTACCCAATCCCATGCATTTGCTTCGGTCTCGTTGCCAGACACCAAAGTAGTCCATTGTCGAGGGCCGTTGGTCTGGTCGCTTCCAGTCGATGAGGTTTGTGGAAGGACGGCATCGCCAGCGGCGATGAAGAGGAAGACTCTGTCCGGGGAGATTCCGGCGGAAGAGGCGGCTTCCAGGGCAACTGGTAGCTTCTCGGGGGCGACGAAGACATATTTGGCATCGGAATCTCGAAGTTGGTGTGCGAGCTCCCGCGCCGTGAAGTGAGGACTCGTCCCGGTGAAGATGCCGCCGGCCATTAAGACGCCAAGGAACAGGCATGGGTAGAGAAGGTTGTTGCCAGAATACACCAACACCCTTTCTCCTGGTTTTAAACCGGCCTTCATGAGGCCCAGAGCGATTCGCTTGGAAAGTAGCCTGAAGTCACCTGTCGTCAGGCGATGGGATTCCGGTTGGTTAGCATCGATGAATGCTGGCTTTTCGCGGTCTGGCAACGGCCCAGAGGAGGACCCGAATACCCATTTCTGAAGAGAACAGGTGGGAACATCTTCGATAAATCGTGATTTGATCGTCATTTTTGCCGTGGTACGAGAATGCTTTACTATCAGCGCTAGCAAGGGAGCGGGATGAATAATTCTGCGGCACCGGACGTTGCCGGATAGCCGAAGGGCGAGATGCGCGAGTTGGGCGTTGAGGAGGTACACCAATTTTTAACTTTTTGGGGTTTATCAAAAATCTAGAAGGGACATTGGTTTCGAAAGTTGCGAGCTAGGGGCTTATAAGGTTGGGAGATATGTGATGGTCGATTGAGAGCACGTGAATCAGGATCCATTGCCACTGGACGCTGACATACATTACAAGTGAAAGTATACCCCTCCGGCATTAAAAAAATAAATACCACTCCAGGTCTTATTGCTTCTCGCTAGGACCTTGTACCCGTTCATTGCAATCTTGCGTTTGTGGTTTCACGTTTGCTGCTGATATGACCATGCAAACGATTCCCGACTACCAATGTTGAAGAACTGGCGGCAAATAATAAAGAGCTCAAATTAGGAGGAGTTTTGCTATCCGGGAGTTACTTTACGTTTGGGTTCTGTTAGTATTATTATTATTGTCGTCCTTATCCTTGTCGTTGTCATCGTCGTTGTTGTTGACTTTTGTGATGTCAAGACGTCCATTTCAACATTAAGCATTGCCTTAACTACTGAACTCTCTCTGATGATATCCATCGCTTCGCTCGCGCTGCAAATGCAATTTGCAACACAATGCCAACCTGACTCATCTTCAACCTCCCATGTCACATAACCGCAGCCACTTCTCGCCCGCATCGGTCCCAAATTCCAAGCCCCGTCAGAATAGAGCTGCCCAGCATTGCTAAGCCAACAGCGCCCGAGCTAGCTGGAATCCATCCAATGACACTCCCTGGTATGACCAAATCAAGCATGGAAGCCGTCAGCTTCCGGACAACAGGCCATACTCGACAATCTTGTTCCTATTTTCTCATAAGGCGTTGCTCTGTTACATGTAGGGCAATCAATACATACCGAGACAGGTCGCATTTGGCGTTCAGCTGCGCTATTTTGAACACGATTCTCACTCTCACCTTTTGCGGGTTTCGTCGCTTGCTTTGCGGACTTTTCTTGAAGAACGGGCTGTTGGTGTAGTCTGTACAAGCGCAAGAGTTGCGTCGCTATTCCAGCCACCAGGCTTAGAAACCAAAAGGGTTGGGATTTAATCTTAAACCGTTTCTCGGTGGCCTTTCCTAGAGGTACGAGGCCGTCAATGTGCAGGACGTCGGCAATCGTGAGGGCCTCAGTCAGGAGGTACATGCCGTTGAATGTGCGCATCAGGACGTCGAAGTGAAGAATCATGAACGACAGTCGGTTTGTATGTTGATTGGGTGAGGTAGAAAGAGAGTAGACGGCCGAAAAAGAATCCAAGAATCGGAACAATCGGAAGAAACGACGCGCTAGGCCAAGACGATCACGTAGCTCTAGCAGCATCAAATGCAATGCAGTTGCGTTGATTCCGCATTCTGGCGCAGTGGATCCAGGAGGTGGGCATGATGGAGGAAATACGAGGAATGTGAGGTGCAAAGTAAGCCAAAAGGGGTATCTGAAGGAGGAGGCAACTTGCACGGAGGCCTGTACAAGACGAAGAAGTCGTTCGATTCCATCTGATCAGAGCGTTAGCCAGGGGCGGAAGAGTCTTCAAAAGACGTATATAGCAGCTAGAAGCTGGCCCGTTCGGTCATTTGGAATAATGCAGGAAATATGAAAGACGGAGTGAAGCGAAGAGCTTAGACTTACAAGCATCTGTGCTAAACTGAACTAATTGACGAAAAGTGTGGGTAGGCATCGTAATGTTGCTGACCTTGTGAGACCTTCAGGACAGCCAGAATGAAGTTTGTTATGATTATGATTATTATTATTATTATTATTAACATAGTTCTGGTATCGCCTGACTCCCATTATTGACGGTTAACGTAGTCCTCCCACAAACATTTGATTCTCTGGGCGTTGGACAATTTCGGTGTTTATCCCGAATGAGTGCAGCAGCTGCTCCTCGCATCCGGGACTTTCGACCCCAAACCCCTCCCGAGGCCTCCAAAACGGAAGCCAAGATCACTGTCATCAATTGTATTATAGCAGCAAATTCGTCGCAAGCTTGCCGGGAAGAAGGTCGTGTTCTACGTACTCAAAAGCAAAGGTCTTCAAGAAGCCGAATACCGAAATAATGATTCCGGAATGTTGCACACTTCACAGCCGTTTGACCGACGCCCAATAAAGACCATTATGAATCGAAGTCCATCAATGCGAACTCCAAGGAAGCGTGCGGAGTCTGCGGAAACAGCAAACCGGCTTGTCGCTCAAAGAAGTGAACGTCTGCGGTCTTTTGCAAGCCTCCCGGGGAATTCCTTCCTACCTCGGTATCCAAGCCTGATGGCTCTTGCCCAAAGCGCGTGGAAAGCCTTCGAGACTTCCTCCTAATGAATTACTAAATCTTTGAAAACACACTAAGGAGCTCATTATGAAGTGCTCATCTTTCTCCTGTCATTATCCACTAGAATGTAAACATCCATGGATACCGAATTCCGTCAACGCACGTGGCAATCAACAACATACGACCTATTGACTTCAGAGATAGTCCAGAAACACTACTTGTACTGTTTCTCCTTTCAATAGATTCCAGCACAATTGTTCTTCACAGCGAAGGCTTCGCCCTGCTCCTCGAAATTTTCAGTATCCTAAACCATGGATCAAACTTCGGCCACCTCGGCATGGGTGGATCCCGACGCGCTCCGAACATCGTTCTTTTTAGCCATGTCTGCCATGTATCGATCCGAGGTTCCGCTGTATGGAGACCTCGTTCGGATTGCCAATAAAGTCAACCAGTCAGAAATATCCAAGGTTTTGGACACCGGGAGACTGTTCTTGCGATTTGGTGACGAGAACTGCACCATCAGACTCGGCACATCAGACGAGCTTTGCACTATCCGGCGCATGCTTTCTTTGATCGGACTCGCCCCAGTCGGATACTACGACCTCTCCAAGGCGGGACTTCCTATGCATGCAACATGCTTCCGTCCGATAACAGAGGGGTCAATTCACAAGATCCCCTTTCGAGTCTTCACCTCAGTCCTGCGGCCAGATCTACTGAGACGACAAAGTGAGGGACGTTGCCTTGGAGCTCCTATCTCGGCGCAATATTTTCAGCGATGCGCTCATGCGTCTCTTGGATGTTGGGGACTCCCAGACGGGAAAGCTAACGACAGCTCAGGGACAGGAGCTCATCAACGAGGCCATGAAGATCTTTCGCTGGTACGGAGCCGTCTCAGCCTCGAGAAAAGACCACGAGTTCCTGAAGACGGAGCACCCAATTCTGGCCGACATCGCCTGTTTCCAGAGCGCCCATATCAACCACTTGATTCCCCGCACTCTCGACATCACTGCCGCCCAGGAGAAGATGAAACAAGGAGGCCTGAGAGTCAAGGACAGGATAGAAGGCCCGCCCCCAAGAGCCTGCCCGATCCTGCTACGCCAGACGAGCTTTCTCGCGATCGAGGAGCCTGTCAAGTTTCCCCCTGAAAGCAATAAAGAGAAAACGCAAGTGGACCAATGCACGCATAAAGCTCGGTTTGCGGTGATTGAGGAACGAGGCGCCGCAGTCACAGAAGTCGGGAGACAACTGTATGACGAGCTTTTCAGCGAAAGCATGGCGTCAGAAGCGGAAAGGCTTGAGCCATCGAGCCCGGGCGCCTACAATGAGCTCGTCGAACGCGTCTTCAAAAAGTACCCGGACGACTGGGCTGAGTTGCGACGCCGCGGCCTCATCTACTGTACCTTCCGTTGCACGGAAAAACGAAAGAATGCCCTGCCGGCCGGATCTTCACGAAGCCTGGAATCACTGCTCAGGAATGGTTTGATCGAAGCGTTTCCAATCATATACGAGGACTTCCTCCCACTCCCGGCTGTCGGCATCTTCCAATCCAACTTGAATGCGGAGTCACTGCCAAATGTGAAGTCTGAACCTGACCCTCAGGGAATGGAGGTAGCGCTCGGGGTGCCGCTAATGGACCCCGATACACTGTACAAACGGTTGCAATCTAAGTCGATTGCTCAATGTGCCGATTTTCTCAGAGTGGAAATCAAGGTTACTTCATAGGACGGTAGAAGTAGGAGGAAAGCGGTGAAAATAGACCTAAGCGTATTCAATAGCCATCTTGCTTCAATAGCTTTACTGAAGTGGTTACGACACCTCCATTTTGCGTGGTCCATCTTGGTTTCAGTTGTGCTTCGACTTTGGCTTTGCAGAACTGGTATGCATTTATTTAGAGAGGTGCCAGTAATGATAAGAGTTTAGCTTATGAAGGAGAGCTTCGTTGGTCTTTCAAAGTCTAACTGTCATGTGGCTTTTCTACTAATCTAAAAGATAGCCACAGCCCCTGGCGGGCTGGCCACGCCTCCAGGAACATCCAACGGCACACTAACAAACATGAACGACCACCTCTGCTCTTTCTTACACTCCAAAGCCAATTCCTCCAAGTCAAAGCTCTCACCGATCGGCATGCCCCATCCGCCGAGGAAGACCTCGTGCATGCTCACGCCCCATGGCTTCGGGCTGGGCCACGCCGCGGCCAGTTATCGTCTTCTTGGCGATGTCTGTCGGTGTAAGCAAAAACCACTGGGATTGTGTGGTAAGGTGACGCGAGAAACCTACTCTGAATCCCTATCTTTGTGTTGGGGTTTGGGCCGGAGATGTCGTCTTGTGTCACACCGTTGTAGTATTGGAGAGTCTCCTGATACGGATAATGTCGAGGACCATCCCAGTGACTTGATCCTTGGGTGTTCATGTCGAGCTAAGGCAAGTTCTTTAGTTCACACAAACTTTACAGTTAATTGAGAAAGAGCGGTCCTACCTCGTCATCATTGGCATGCCCCTTTGCAATAATTTGATGGGAGCATGGCTTCCGCACTGGATTCATCGGCTGAACAAAGGCATATAGAGGGAGACTTTGAAAAAGGTCACCGCGTTAGCACCTGGAAAGGAGATGTAGTATGGGTCTGCGAGCTCTGGACATACTTCAGGGGAATCGTCTTCCCCGTAACCACCTTCGAGGCAGCCCTCTTAACCAAAGGCGGAGTGAGCAGGTTCAAAGTCCCAACTCATCCTCATCACTCCACTGACCCCATGCCGATACCTTGGGGTCACTCTGTTGTTGTTGTTGTTGTTGTATTTAACGCCATGGCGGCAAGGGCGTAGCCCTTGCGGCAGACCTCCCGAGGGGTATGTGGTGTGGAGAGCCGCAGGCTCAGACTACCTACTCTATAACTCGTCTTGCACAAGCTCGTAGTTGCAGATAGACGTCCGTGGTTTCTTCGAGTTGCGACTATCTTTCAGATTGTCTTGGCCGTCGCGGGATCGCTTTTGTTTCGTCGTCTGAGGGCCTGTACTTGGCTCGGGCGCTGGTTTTGTCGGGGTCGGGGAGGGCTCGCTTCGTCTTGTCTTCATAGGCAGCGAGGCTTGTCGAATCCGATTGCTCGGCTTTGATCCTTTCTGGCGGGTGTTCTTGCGTATTCTGCTCTGTTGTTTCTCCCCTGTTGACGATTAGCTGGTAATTAATGGGCGTAGACGCGACCATTACCTTGGGGACGGGGAGTGTTCTGCCGGGCGCGCTGTTCGGCGCGTGCTTGAGCTCGAGTGCCTGCCATGGCGACGAAAACGAGCGCGAGGACGTTTGCTGGTGAAGGAGGATGGAGAGGTGTGGAGTAGCAGCGAGCAAGAGGTCGGCGCGAAGTGTCACCTACGTTGCCCGTGTCGAATTTGACTGGTCTGCAAGGCATCCGCTGCAGCAGACAAGGATTGGGCTGGCGGCAAGGCTGGCTCCACTGAGGGGACCACACCCATGTGCGCTCGGCCCCAATCTGGCTCCCGCGGTGGCGCTCGCTAACAGTTAACCCGCTCGTACGATGAGGGCAGCATGCGGTAGCAATTCAGCACTCCTGATGTGTATTAAAAAAGTAACGATTCTACAACCCGCGCTTTCTCGACGCTGGAACCGTCCACACCCCAGTCTCCGCGTTTCCTATTTAACCATCGCAGCCATAGTACGTCGCAGCGTACTCCATCCAAGATCCAAACCCATCGATAATCTTTATCTCACCGTTTAGTTAACATATCTTACAGGGGAATAGGGCATCAAAATCTCGGTTATTATTCTTATGAACCTAGTTCGTGTACTACGAATAGGAATTACCAGTGCATACCGGGCACTCGCACAATAGATAAGTGACTTTTTCTACCCTAACTCGTTTTTTGGAGTAGTGTTTTTCTTATACCGTAGTAGGACTAATACCATTCGGAAGGCAAAGCGTATACAGGACCCCATGGCACCTCGCAATGTAGTTACTCTACGCTAGAGGCCCGTCGATACGCTCCCGCGGTCATCCAAGGCGAACACACTCAGGATAATCGAATAACCGATCAAAGTCACCATCGCGGAAGTGCTTTTGTATTATATACCGGGTTAGATTTCCCCAGTATTTAAAACTACCGCACCCGAACAAACACATGGGACGCTTACTCTCGTCTCCGGAGTTATCATCTATAACGAGGGCAGGCGTCTCCGATTTCGGTGGGTACTCCAGAATCCCGTTGGTGTACGAATCGGCGATCTTATGGGCCAAGCCCGGGAGTCCACCCAAGTATACAATCGCCATTTCCACAAATAAAATTATACTCTTTCCTAAGACGTAGTTCTCCTAGTATAGGAATCGCCCAATAACAGTAATAACCTCCGAGCTTATCTCATAGTACTATTTTCGAAGGGCTCTGAGAACGTTATTATTCCACACTAAGTAGCTAAGTATTAGGCTTCCGGCAACTCTTAACTTATTTATAGCCTCAAAGTAGACTTTCCAATCCCATTCTATAATAAGCTCACTTAGCCGATCCCGGATAGCCTAGATCTATACTACGATTCGTTTAGCGTTTACGTAGTCTATCCTAACGTTACCTTTTACAATTTAGTATTCGAAGTATAACCCCTAGATATTAGTGCACCGTTCCCATTTATCTAGATCTTCTTTTATGGGGTAAATAAGCGTATTCTAGTCCCTTTACAAACTCGAGTTAACTAAAAGACTATACAGCCGCTTCTGGGCGTCGACCTAGAGTACCCCGGCAAAGGCTAGCCTCGGGAGGTTTTCGGCGACGTAAACTAGCTAATAGCTCTCTTAAAACACGGGCGTGGTATACGAAAAGATATAGTTACTGAGGTGGTTTTCCAAGCATTCTTCCCCGCGTATCAGCATTGTTCACGTCTACGGTAAATAGTGAACATACTATATAACCTACCACCTACGCCAACCCGCAGAGAGTACGGCCGAGGAGGGTCACGGATACCGGCGACCAGAAACACCTTATACCATAGGTCGTAAAAGGCGTAGTATTTAATTCGGAAGATAAGCTTATCTACGATATCTTTCTTCTAGTTCAAGGGAACATAGTCGACGTCCTACAAAATAGGTTTATTAAGGATGTTTTCCAACGTCTAATACAGGGTTTTGAACGCGTCTTCTCGTAGAGCCGTCGTAATAATAAGGCCAACAATACACAAAAGCGACCACGGAACAATCGTAATACTGAACGACATCCTAAGTAAACAAGTTAGTAATCGAACCGGCCATATCCATAGCATGTGGCTCACATATGATCCTACTTCCGCCCAAGCCTATTACCATCTTATTTATTCTGGAAGATGGTGATATTAGTAACTAGCCGAGTTTTCGTCTTTTCTAACGGGTCCCGGACGACAACCAGCTGAATTTGCCGATACGGGAGCTCCATTAGCGTGCCTGGGCGGGAGCCGCCAACAGCAGAGAGGAGCATAACAGCATAGAAGGCTACCCTTATTAACGGTGAACACGGAATATCCTCGGTACACCTCTATAGGGTATTAAAGTAGAGAGTAATATCTTCGGTCATCATAGGAACCTTCTTAAATATCTGATCTCACCTAAGCTAAAGCTCATTAGTGAAAGTCGACCGGACCCATTAACGTAAATAAGTCAAAGGCCAACCTTAAACTATATCTACAAAAACTTACCAATAAAACTCAAAAAACCAAACTACTGCATTACCATTTACCTTTACCTTCACCCTCAGTGAAAACCAACTTCCACATCCTCCCGTTCTCGGGATCCTCTCTCCTTTTCTCCTAAAACACGGTAACATCAACATAGCTCACCAGATTCTTCTAAACTTCCATCATAAAAACTCCCATTATAACCGTTCTCTTATATTCGTATTCTTCCAGGCCCAGACACATACACTACTCGTATAAGCGATCCACGTATACCTTAAAGAAGGATTAGAGGTAAGGTGTAGCACCTTCTTTACCGCAGCAAAGGTCAAGCTATATCTCATCAGGGTCAATTCCCAGATCCGTTTTTACAAACCTAAAAACCATCTATAAATATACAAAGTTAATCAAAAATGTCCTATAAGACGCCAGGCCTCTTATATCTTCTACATCACTATGATGTTTATACGCTATCCCTTTGTTCTGTCCGCAACCTAGGCCCTATTAAATAGCGAAATCGATCCATACCCGGCGAGGTCCACCCGGGCTCGTTCTACCTAGTTTACCAAGGAGCTTAGCAATAAAGGCCTGACCCTCGCAGGAGGCACCAAAGCATTAACAACTACCATAGTTACTTAAGGTCGTGGCCACAATAAATTAGTGAATAAGCCGATGTCTAGTAGAAGAAGGGGTGAGGAGGGGATAAAAGTACTTAAGGTGATGGGCATAACAAATTAGTAAGATGGTCGATATCCAAGAGAAGAAGGGCTAAAGAGAGAGATGAAGAAGAGAGAGAGAGGAATGGAGAAATAAAGGGGAAAAGGAGAGGAAGAGGGGAGAGACGGAGGAAGGGAGAGAGACGAGCGAGCGCGTGGGCACACCATTCTTATTTTCAATTCTTGGATTACAACCTTGCTAAGCGCTTTCATCTACACACCCCCGACATCACCCCCAACTCCGTAGCCGCCGCCGAGTACGGCAAGGACTGGGGTCAAAAAACGGAGGCGGGCCGGCGGACGGCGGCCACCCGGTACGGAAGAAAATGTGGGTCGGCTCTCCGTTTCGGCAATGCTTAGTCAGCAAATCCGCTCCCATAGATAAGATTGCCCTCATTAGCTTATCTATGGGAGAGCGGACGGGATCCCGAGTTTTCCAATGGGTATGGTCGTATGTGGTTGAAGAGTGAGTTAGAGTTACTTATAGACCGAAAGACCATGGCGTCTATCGCGTTGAGACGTCAAGCCGGAGGCCGCTTGAAGCAGCGCCGACACCGCCGTTTGCAGACGAAGCACCGGAAATTTGTGGATCCAGTTCCACATTCGAACCATCGGAATCCTGAGGCCGGCTGCCTCTTCGGTGCCTCAGTCCAAGTCGTTGCAAGTAGTGGTCCACGCCCTTCAGCGGGGGCCGATGGAATGCCTCCTGGATGCTCTCCAGGGACCGACCGCGTGTCTCTGGCATGTATGCGGCGAGAACGATGGTGGTTCCCAAAGATAAACCGCCGAATAGGAAGTACGCTCCGAAGGCCGACTTATCGAGAAGAATCGGAGTGACTATGGCGACGAGCCAGTTGCAAAACTGAGCCCATGTCGTCAGTCGCCATTGACTAGGTATACAGATGGAATGGGATAGACTTACGAAGTTGACACCGGTAGCAAGACAGTTTGCTGCGGCACGCGTGTTGCCTGGCTGAATCTCGCTTGCATAGATCTTGCCGACGACCCCCCAAGTTGTGCAGTAGGTGAGACCGAACGCGAAAACGCAAACAATAACAACCCACCGGGCGGCACCATACGGATGGACAACGCCAGCAGCATAAAGAATTCCCATGAGAAACATGGACGCTGTCAGCCCAATACCCCCTGAGATGGCAGAGGTTCGTCGGCCCCATTTGTCAGCAAACAAGAATGCCGGGATGGATATGGCCAAGATCAGAATGGCGGACAGTCCCGAAGCCAGAAAGGAGGCGGTGTCTCCGGGGAGGCCAGCCCGTGAAAATAGGATCAGTGCGTACTGAAACATCTTAGATACGAGTCTGTATTGGGCGCTGGGAACGACTCACGTAAACCACACCGTCAATGCCAGACAATTGGACCATGCCAAGGATGAAAAGGGCCAAGATCGTTCTGGCCCGGCATCCCTTTCTGAACAACAAAGTCAAACTCTGCCACGGGGACAAACTGAGTCGTTGCTCCGATTGCGATGTGGAAAGGATGTCTCTTTGAGCCTCGTCCACGGATAATTCAAGCCGCTCAACAGAACGTATCGCATCTGCTCATCGGCCATGAAGCAAGAGCCATCTCGGTGACTCGGGGAGAACGAGACAGGCGACACCAAATACCACGGCACATGTGCCCTGAACGACATACGGCAACCGCCAGGCCAGGCTGGAGTCGATGTAGACGGTGCCGTAGGCCACGAAATACCCGATACAAACCCCGGCGGTTGACATGAAATGTGGCAGTCCGGCTAACGTACCTCGCGAGTTGGCGAGAGCAATCTCGCAGATGTAGACGGCCATATTACCCAGGAACACGCCCTCACCAAAACCAGCCAAAGCCCTGCCGCAGAGGAACTGGGGCAGAGTGTTGGCGGTGCTTTGCAGCAAGACCCCAATGCCAAACAGGATGGCGCCGACGAGGTTCAGCTTCAGACGCCCAAGCTTGTCCGTGAGGTAAACGGTAAAGATGGATGGGAACACGCCCGTAAGCATGATAAGAGATACAGTGAAACCGACGAGAAAGGGGCTCAAGGAACCGACCGACTTCTCGAACTGAGACATAGTCATGATAGCTCCAATGGAGCCAGTGTCCAGACCATTTGCCAGGCCCCCAGTGAGATGGAAACAGAGGCAAGAACATACTTTGGGACATGTTTGGGAGGCATTGTGATGGAAAACAAGAGCCAATAGTTAACAGCTTCTGCTTAGTTTATGACTGTGAGTGTTGCAAAACCACTGTTGCGAGAGCAGTATCTCACAGGTGAGAAGCCTTCCAAGCATGCAAGTATTTAAAGGGACTGTGAAAGGAGCCCCCTCCACTGCTCGATTACATCATATGGTCAATTGATCAAAGAGGTGCGATCTTCTCTGAGTTGAGCAACTTTGTTATCCGATGATGTCGACGTTGCGTACCCTGGCGGTACCGAAGTCCCTTTAGCTATAGTTGGTGGTCAGAAACACCATCAGAGATTCCCCTCATGGGGTCTTCTCAGATTCGAGATCGAGATGCATGGAACGTCGATAAAAAGTGGGCAATTCGGTCAATCTCGGTGACATTTTAGGCCGTGCGACTCCCAGGCAACTTGGGGATTCTAGTATTTGAGAGTAAATGCGCGTCGAGCGAGGCCAGTCGCGCTCAACAGAAGAGTGCTATTTGTGTGACAGCTCGAAATCAAAAGGAGATTGGATGTTAGCAAACGATTACCCAGATGTAATTAAGTGCATGATCGGCACCGGGCATAGGTACGTAATGGCGCATAAGCACAGACCACCATCTGATAACGATAAGGCGGGCCGACATTTCTGCCTCCCGAACTGGACACGAGACAATTGCATCTATCCCTCGATTTTGAGCTGACCCTCGTGAGACACTTCTTATTGTCGTCTATCAACCTTTTAATCCGCATGAATTTCTTTGAGTTCTAGTCGTTCCTTTGGACCCAACTTCGGCTCTCTAGAGCACGCCCTTCCTTCCCTTTCTCGATGCCTTGTTCCCTTCACACTAAACACCATGGACGGTGATCCGAAGGTCGAGTCGCAGCTCGACTCGTTCAGTTTAACCTTTCCCCTCCCCTATCGCATAGGGTTTATCATTATGCTGGGTAAGTCGCCGCAGGTAACACTTCAGGAAGAAGTATTGATGATGGGCTAGCTATCTGGGGCTGGGGTGCCAACCTGCACTACCTGCACAAGGCCAAAATCGACGTACCGTCCCTGATCCGATACCCTTCACGATCCTCCCCGACACAGCCGGCGCACCATCTCTCGACCTACCGTCTCGCGACCGTCCTCTCCACCTTCTTCTTCCTCTCGATCTCGACCTTCTGGATCTTCACCCGCCGTACACCCGCCCTCGTCATCGAATACGACTGGTTGCCCATAACGTACCTCGTTTCACTAGCGGCCATATTCTTCATCCCGATTCGCAACTTCTCGCACGGCGGACGATTTCGCTTTCTCGCGACCCTGCGGCGCGTGAGCATCGGAGGGTTGGCGGAGGCCAAGGACGGAAAATTCGGAGACATCCTGCTTGCCGATGTGTTGACGAGCTACGCGAAAATCTTGGGGGACCTATACGTGGTGCTTTGCATGTTCTTCACGCCGTCAGGCTCCTCTACTGCTCGGCCAGACCGCAACTGCGGCGGAACAGTAATGGTGCCTCTGATCATGGCAGTACCAAGCGCAATCCGATTCCGGCAGTGTATCATCGAATATCTACGAGTTCGAAGGGCGCCTTACAAGGAGTCGGTGGGCTGGGGCGGGCAGCATCTGGCCAACGCCACCAAGTACGCCACGGCCATCCCGGTCATTATCTTCAGTGCCATGCAGCGCAGCGTCCCGGCTGACCAGCCAGCGCCTGGACTGAACAAGGCGTGGCTGATGGCAGTGCTCGTCAACTCACTTTACTCGTGGTACTGGGACGTTGCCAAGGATTGGGACCTGACTCTCTTCTCTTCCGCGCGCGAGCGCAACAACCCGGAACACCCCTTTGGTCTGCGTCACCGACTCGTCTTCCAGCAGCCCATCATCTACTATGGGGTCATTATGATGGACCTAATGCTGCGGTGCACATGGGCTGTCAAGTTGAGCGCCAACTTGGACAAGTTTACCGATTTTGAGAGCTCCATCTTCTTGCTGCAGTCCCTTGAGGTTTTCCGACGATGGGTTTGGATTTTCTTCCGTGTCGAGACGGAATGGCTCAGGAATCAAACGACCGGAATGGCGGTTGACGACATCTTGCTGGGTGACTACCAAGGCAAGTATGACTCTGATGAAGACTAAGAGCAACGCAACCTCCTTGATGAGATAGAACTTGTAATGTACGTGTGTGATTAGGGATAGGAATTCCCTGGAGTTATTGGTCTAGACGGAGCGGTTAGTTAAATCAGCGAACTGATTCTCAGGTTTTGCGGCACCTTGGCTCGTCCTGGTCGAGTCTATAGATTTTTTTCTTGTTAAATAAAATCATCCTGTTTAGATCTATGAATGCTGCATATATGCCTAAAACTAACTGGGGTATCTATCTCATGTTGCTCTCCTTGGATCGCGATTTCCAAATATGACACAGGATGGATTCTCTGTCAAGCTACCCGCGCTGCGACGGGTTTTGATTCCAATGTCACAACGTCCACGATAGCAAAGACGGTGCGCTCGGAGTGTTAGGGGCCTTCAACTTGTTGACGCAGTAACTGTTGAAATTTCTCCTCACCCTGCCGTTGCACTCGCACCGGCATCCAATTCCACCCTCAATCGGGGGTGAGTAGGATCCGTTACCAAGCGCAGCGGACTCCGGTAGTTGGCCTCCTGGGGCATTGGCCGGACACTGAACCAGGTGGTCGTGTCTGTAACCAAAGTCTTCGAAATGGTGTACTTTTTCTGGGGGGAGGAGCATGCCGATTGCCAGCGAGTGTACGGCAGCATCACCCCACTAAACGCAACACAAAATCCCTGTTAGCGATCCAAACTAATCTGCCAGGGCAGTTGCACAGAGGTTTGGTGGCAAGCGGCTCAGCAGTCTTAGGAAGGAACTTAAGGTGTCAAAGGACGACCATAGTAGGACAGGAGGCCGAAGCGTCTCATCCTTCTTTCCACATGACAACTACCACCGCCGACTTCAACTCTACGACGACGTTGCGCATAGGACCTCACTCACCCTTTCGAAATAGAACCCTCCGAGTTTGTCAAGAAGCTTGAAGTAGGCCTGATACTGCTTGCCGCGGAAAAAGTCGAGATCCGCTATCTCGAAATTGCTCCAGTAATGACAGCCGCTCCAAGCATCGCCGTGTCGATCACGATGCGGGAGCAAACTCATGAGCGACCGCAGCGGGTACGGTAGCCATGACGGCTCCATCATCGCCGTCCACAGCGAGGTTGAGGCCAGGTCGAACGCCTCCTTGAACTCGGCCGTGTGCCGGAACAGCGACGGGACCGTGGCCCATTCCTCCCACAGAGACATGGTCCAACCGTATACCTTCTTTCGCCGAGCCATCTCGGCGAACGGATCGTATGTTATCGAACAGAAAAAGTCGACGTCTGGTTCGAGCCGCCAGTACCACTTGTACTTCCGAAGGACCTCGAGTTGGTAGAAGTGTCTGCGATTCCCTCAGTCAGTACCTTTTCCCCTGCATCGAGAACATGAACGGCCTTACTAACCCTGAATAGAACCGACACATATGGTGGTAGCCTTCCTGCCCAGCATGAATGATACCCCTAGCCCCCTGTTCGGCAATGCTCTCTTTTGCATCGGTCGCGTTGACCCATTTCGGGAACGTCCAATCCTCCTGCCGTATCACCTCGAATGTGGCACCTCCGCTGGCCGTACTGCTGAGCACCTGGACAAACCTGTCGTCAAAGGGCTCGTCGTTGAGAAAGACGATGGGGTAGTGAAACCAGCGGTTGAAGTGTTTCTCGAGCGAAGTGACGGTGTAGTTTGCTGCCTCGAGCTCCGAGTTCCTCACCAGCATGACGAGCACGCCATTTTCGCGCTTGCCGGTCACGTCCGGTTCGCGACACGATGTGTAGAAGGGCTCATCCTGATTTTCTAGCGGCCGCGGCACGCTGAAGGTACTGCAATGGAGTGCAGCTTCGAGCAAGCCGAAAGCGAGAAGCACCCACAGCCAGGTGGGTAGTCGGAAGGGCGACGGCCTCACGTATCGGCGGAGCATGACCTCTGCAAAAAGGCCGTCCGTGGGTGTAATGATTTGTTCTTGTTCGACTCACGAACATGAAGAGACGGTGTGCGAGAGGAATGCAGCAAATAAAGGTGCCTACGTGGTCCGCAGTGTCGTGCGCAGTGCGAGACGCCGCGCAGCGGCTGATACAAAAAGCAAGACATACGGATACGCTACGGGGCAACTGGCGGAGGCGGAATGCTAGGCTGCAACCACGGTTGACCGCAACCGCAAGTCAATTTACAATGACACATGGTCCGCTGGGAGCAGCTCGGGGAAGCCTGAGCTGATGCGCGCCAGAGATAGACCTGGACCTGCGTCGGCGTTTGTCTGGGTCGTTGGTGCTCCGAGGAGAGGGAAAACGGGGGAGCAACCCCTTGACTAGCTTGGCGATCGCCTCAACGCCATCTTGTCTAAAGATGAGATGGCATTGGCCTATCTTTGCCCGGTCTGCCCAGTGCTGGAACTAGCTGCAGAATATCAGCCCTTCGCACGGGTAACCTGCATGGGAGCCGAAAGCTTACGGCTGGACTGGGAAAAAGGAGGTCTTCGTCTCGACGTTGCTAATTCGCAATCTTGTTTTTGGATCGTCATGAGAAACCGAGACAGCGGGCTGTCTCGACCATGACCACCTGGATTGGAGGGCCAAGACCAGTCTGGTCGTCATATGACCACCCACCCGCTCGTCGATCGAGTTTGGTTGCGTCCTTTCAAGATCTTTGTCGTCACGAAGTTCCGACCTGGGGAATTACGAGCGAGTAGGCAGGCTGGAGCATCTGTTGGCCGATCGCTGCCAGCCTGTGTCTTGACTCCCGCCTCTGCTCACCCTGCAGCCAGGATCTACCGGCCTCAGTGGACATTCAATTGCACGGGTTCCCGCTGTCGCTCTTCGGTTCTCGGGCACGGCTCAGCCAATGTCTTTGCTTTTTCTGCGAGATGCATGGGGGACTGTGCTGGCCCAGGGGTCGTCACGACGCCCGTCCGTCGTAGAGATCCCTGAGATCCAGTGCGCCACATGGCATGTCGCGTTTGCCAAGGGTCGTGTATTCAGCCTCAAGCCGTCAGGAGGCATTGACGAGACGCCTGAGCATAGACCCAAACACACAACCCTGGCGGGGGATTGCTCGGCGGGCATAGGGGGCCACGCACCACCAAGACTTCGAGACATGCGTCTGCTAGTGGCAAACGCCATGAGCGAGATTCTCGGATTGGCACTCGCCACAAGGCAAGACAAACGACCAACCTTCGGGCTTTTGGGAATCTTATAACTCCGCCGTTCGGCGACGCAGCTTCCCCGATTCTTCACCAGGACATGCTTGACGAGTCTTGGGTCAAAACACAGCCTCCTTTGGATGGTTCATCAGAGCAAGCCTGGCCCCCGACCAGATTTCAAAGAAAACGTCAGAAATGGCTAGTCGCGGACCGCTAAAGTTTGTATAGTGAGAGAACTGTGGTGTCTGTGGCCGTTTGCGGCTAGGTGACGTGCGCTGTCAGTTACACCAAAGAGCTATGTCAGGCCATGTGGTGTCCCCGGTGCTGAATGCGTTCCCAGGGCAGCCTTTCAAACGGCTGCTCCGTCGTTCAACGGTTCAGCTTCCGACGCTCTTCAGTCCAGTTCAATCGACATGTCGAGAGAGATAACTCAAGTCAGGTCGTGGGTCATTTTACCAGGTCACGATTCAACCTGGGCGTCCCGGGAAGGTGGCTGCTAGATCCCAAGAATGCCGTGGTCTCGGCACGAGCGGCTTCTATTAACAAAGGCGCGGCCAGTTTAGACGGGCGAATTAATTATGTCGATCTTCAACCGACTACTCCTGTTCGGCGACTTGGGCGGGGGAGGGCGCAGCTACCTCTTCGAATGGTTGGCTTTCATGCTGTTTCCCTTCCAGGAAGAACCCAACTGGATGAAGCCAGCGGGGTCAACAGATAAGGATGCTCACCCAAATTGAATCTCAGCAATGTTGGTGGCATCCAATATTCAGACCAAGGTCTAGTCAAGGTAAAATATCCCGGTTCTGATTACGAACTGCATCTATGGAAAGGGTGGTCTGCGGGCTCTTGGGGAGGATGTGCGAGTCCGCTGCCTTTATGACGCGTTCTCCACGCACCTTTACTGTCTTTCCGAAGCCTTGAATCCAAACGACTGCAGGTCCAATTTTGGATGGCCTCTTCCGATAGAGAGTAGCCAAGAACTATCGTTCAGACGCGAGGCGCAACAATTTTCTTAGCTCTTTGTCCGCGCCGACGGATGATGGCCACTATCAGTGCCTTTTCCCGCGGCGGTTGAAGAGGCTAGGGCTACTTGAGGCTGGGACTCTGGCCAAGCACTCCTGGTGGAGACCTCAAGGCACACGCTTCAACCTTGATCGCCGGAGAAGCCACGCCTCGACGCGTGAGATGTTCGATTAGGTTCAAGCTCCTGCCGTGCCACCTCGACTACGGGGTCGGAAGCCGGCCATAGATGTGGGATGTGGGAGGTCAGGGGTGGCACAGGGAGCAGAATAGTCACAGCGTCAGCCCTGCAGTCCCAGCAGCTTGCAGCTCTGAGAATCCTTGGCAGACACCCTCGCCATGGATTGCGAGCAAAGCAAGTGGACTGATTAAGCAATCAACTTGACGGATGTGGCCATCAAGTGACTTCATTGGATGAGATGTTCGTGGCTCAGTCAGACTGTCAAACGACCCCAAGCCTGGCAGCATCGAACGTGTGTGACTCGGCACATGCGGCGCTTTGTCGTCTCACGACATAGATAATGGCAGCAACCCCCCCCCTCGGTAGATTGCTTTGATCGGATTTCTATTCTTGCCCTTGCGGCACGTTGCAAAGCTCCCATCTTCAACCGACTAGGATTTGCGGAGTCGAGCCGAGACGACCTCACCTGACGAAGGCTGGTTAACACGGCTTGGCTTCTACTTCCCACACGACTCGCCTTTGTCTGCAGAGTCATTTACTTTGGGCTAGCCATTTCCGATCCCGTCGTCACCACCGGCAAAGGGCTTCGAAGCCAATTCTAGAAGATCATTTGGCCGCATCCGACTGCTGTGTCTCGGTCATCAGCTTTGTCATCCAACCGGTGGCTACCAGTGGGATGGGACATATTGCGCCAGACTCCCGGATTTCGTCCTAGACACCTTTCTTGCTGCTCTTTCCCTCCTTTCGCACCCAATCTACACTCGCAACGTTTTTCCTTTCGAAATCCAGCCAGAATGGAGCCTCAAATCATACCCAGCCAGCTGCCGCCCGGTATGGAGATCGCCATTCCCCCAGGATTCGATCTACCTCCCCAGCAGCCATTAGGCACGTATCAGAGCAAACCACTTCCGCCTTTACCACCTTTAAGGCCGGGATTCTCGCGCCAGGTGTCTGCTTTCTCTGTTGCGTCGAGAACGACACAGAATAGCTCGCGGTCACGAAGCAGGGTCAGGACCACACCATCGCCGGCACCTTCTGGGCAGGAGGAGATCGAAAGGCTAGAGAATGAAATCAGCACAATTCTCATCCAACACAGCCCTACGCCTGTGTCAAGACGCTCCTCAGTATATCGGAGTTTCTCGCCGCGGAGTCGGCGGACGGTGTGTGATGGAGAAGTGGCCAGGAATCTGGCTCCTCGGCGCCAGTCGACCCCGAACATCTCGACACCTACAATGTCGACGCCTACTATCTCGACGCCTACTATCTCGACGCCTATTATCTCGACGCCTATTATCTCGACGCCTGTTCTCGCAACTCCGACGACGGGCCCATGCACACTCCACCGCTCTTCCGTCAAGATCAAACAAATCACCGGTCTTGATATTAATGGCTTAACACCGACCAGACCAGCTCGATCTGCCGCCCCACCAGAGGCGCTCATGGCGCCCCCGGCTACTCCTGATACTTCCAGCAGCATCTACAGCGCAGACGCGCCGTCATCATCAGAACAAAATCGAACACTGAGCCTGATTGACGACATTGATGACGAGTCAGAGTTCGATAGCGACTGGGACTTTAGCCCTAGCTCACGACGGAATTACGCGTCGTGGATTCCAGCGTCTCCCGTTCCACCCAAGGTTGAGATTTTGGACTTTGACGAAGCAAGCCCACGTCGCCGCGATTCGGATCTTGGACCGCTAAGGTCGCCAGGCATGCATCATTTCGAGACATTGCCAGCTCGACGAAACAATCACATGGAGGTTAGTTACATGGGGGCAAAGGACCTTTACCACGCCACGGCGACATCAATAGCTGCGTCGACGCGGAACAAGGTCAAACCAAAGATTGCGGAACCTGAACGGGACTCCATCCTTCCGGCCAAGAACAGGCTGAGTTTCGCAACCAAGGTACTTCAGTCCGGAAGGAAGCGGCCGCCGCCGATGGGCATCAACACGACTTCAGGGGCGTCAATCCCGGCGGGACCGGCTAGCGCGAGCAAGCTGCCGTCCAAGACGCTTCACCAGGGCCTGCACGCACACTCGCTTGACGACGACCGGCTGCGGGTAAAGTATTCGGATGCCATCTCCCGGGTCTTCAGATGGAGCGGCGAGCACAGGAGGGCCATCTCAGAGAGCGCGTCGCCGGCGGACGGCGGTGCTTCGGCGGAACCGCGCACAGTGACGACGTCTGTGACGACCAACACGGCCTCCCCCGGACCCGCCTCGCCCGGCCTGCCCGGGGCGGCGAGCTCGTCCCAAAGGATGGCCAGGCTCTCCATACAGGACTTGGCGGCGCACGTCAAGAAGACGGCGAGCTCCATAGTGCAGTCCAAAGAGGAACGGCGGCGAGAGCACCTGAGGCAGAGCATCCGGGTGATACCGGAGGAAAACTCGCTGTAGGGTACCTTAGGGGAGGGGTTCGCAGCGGGTGTGGTCATGGGAGGGCGCACACCCCGTGTTTGGAAAGGAGGAGCGTGGTGATTGTGATTCGGGGTCGACTAAAACTAGGTTGGGGTGGGAGAAAAACAGAAAACATGGGATGGAGTCTGTCTCAGCGTCATGTGTTTTAGCGTTGCGTCTCGGTTTGGTTGTTTGTCGCCCGATGGCAGGGTAAGATAATGATGGAGCCGTCTAGACGGTGCTCTTGTTGGGGAGACTAAGGTAGGAGGAAGCGTTTAGGCTCGACCAAGATATAGATGGGTGCAGTTTGCATGTCACGTATTTACTCATACGAGTGAGTGGGTTGGTCTGGTCTGGTCTGATCTGGACCTGTTGAAGCCCAGATGACCGAGCTATCGAAAGGACAAGAAATGCGAAAATGAATCCGTTGATGCAAACCAAAAGCTTGAAGCTGCTTGTGAACTCGTGTGACAGGGAGAAGAAGCTCGATCGATAAGGTAATGGATAAGTAATAGGGCGGCGAGGTACTAGGTAGGTAGGGGTCGTTGCACTGTGCAGTGCAGTGCAGTGCCCGGACCGGACCTATCACAAGCACGCACATTGACACAGGCCTCGGGCCAAAAGTTGCCAACGCCGCGGGACCTCCGTGCTTTCGCCGGGCCGCCGTCTGCCGAGCTTCAGGTGAAGGTCGCCTAAAGTGCATGGAATACACTCGTACAGAAGAAGAGGAGGAGGCATCTTCACGCCCCACCAACACTCGCTGGAATGTAAGCTGTCCAATGGAGACCGATGACTCCGCGGGATGTGATTTGCTCCTCTTGATGGCATCAGAGATCGACCCTGGCATCGTGACTAACTTCGGGCCACACACCGAGCCCCGGGGCGCGAGGCCTATATCGGTGGTTGCTAGCTACCTACTGCCTGCCTAGAATGGTGCCGCTCGGCGCATGCGGGCTCGGGTATCTAACTAACCCCACCCCCGCAATTCGGCTCGGCCTTTTTTATCCCTCCTTCTTTCCCCAAAACACATGTCCGTCCGCAGCAGCAGCAGATAAGCAACTTACACACATAGCACAGCAGCTGGGCTCTCTCCGATTCTCTTCTCCAACAACCACACACGCACAATCCCAGACGGGAAAGTCGAGCCCACAGTGTCATCCATCCATTCCACCTGCCTTGCCTTCAGCACACTGCAAGCAGGCGGCCAGCCAACCAACCAACCAACCACGTCTCGGCTGCGCAACAACCAAGACCCCTTCTCACTTGACAGCACATAAGCAAGATAGACCAGGACGGGCTGCACGCTATACGCTCGCTACTCGCGCACGAGCAATAAACTTTACAGCGTCTTCCTCTGTCGTTCCAAGAACCAGTTTGGACCGAATTCACCCTACCCATCATCACCACCTTATCTCGTCTCAGCTCACCCCCCTCCATCCTTCCCCTTCTGCTCGGAGGAGGCTGACCAACCTAAACCTGCTCATCGCTCACCTGCATCCTCGCGCGCCTCTCCGCAGCCGCCGCCCGCCTCTGCCGCTCCCCCATCCCCCTCTTCCCCCCAGTCCTTACCCGACCCCTCCCCTGGCGCGTCCAGCGAACAGCGAGAACTAGGTAGGTCCTGCCGAGAATGAGCCAAGCCGCTGCGTCGACGGACCCAGCCTCCACCACCCCGTCCTTCTCCGAAGACGCAGCAACCGCAACCACAACCCCGACGGCCACGAGCACGCAGACGGCGTCCCCAGCCCTGCAGGACCGGCATACCCTCGACGACGACGAGGAGGCCACGCCACCAACCGACCAGGAGGTCCACGAGATCACCGCCCACGTCGCCGCTACGCCTGCAGCTACTACCGGCGAAAGCCTGAGGAACGGCGACAACAACACCAGCAGCGTCGGCATCAGCATCGACACCAACGAGACCCTCGTCCTCGACGACGACTACGAGGAGGCGACGAGCTACTGGGATGCTGAGGCCATGGCTCCGCTCAACGCAGTGTCTGCGGTCAGTAGTTACCCTCCGCAAGCCCCAATGTCATCGTAGCAGCTCTAGCAACTCTAGCAGCTGTTGTAGTAGCCTCGATCCAGCGGTGCAGTTCTACCTCTCCCGCTTGTTGTTTTCTAGCCTATCACCATTTTTGTGTTATGGTTCCCCCGAAAAATGCTGCTATAATCTCACGCCCCTACTTTGCCGCCTCCACCATCCCATCTTATATCTGCCTGGCCACGACCATTATATACTTGCCATGTCGTTCACGAAACCGTGACTCGGTCCCTTTTTGTTTCTTCTTCTCTTTCTCCCTTCGGCTTGGCTGGCCCATTCCCCCCTTCTCCCCCACCCCTTTTCCACACAAACACATGTAGCTCGCCATGTATCTGTGCGCGAACCGGATGCTGATGCGCTCAAAGGCGGCCATCGCGCGGCTGCGCCGTTACGTCCCGCCCGCCTTCCCGCTCTGGGACCGGCTGCCCGTCAGCCGCCGCGCCGCAGTGCTGATCTTGCTCTACGCCGACCGCAGGGGCGACCTACGCGTCGTCATCACCATGCGCGCCGCGAGCCTGCGGAGCTTCTCGGGGCACGCAGCTTTCCCGGGCGGCAAGGCGGACACCCTACAAGAGACGCCGTGTAAGTCGTTACCCGCCCCTCTCACTTGGACTTCACTATCTAGTAGCTCCTGTGAGCCACTAGTAGAAAGGGTGAGAATCACGTAGAAATAGAGCAAAAAAGCTGACTCACGCAGATGAGATCGCCAGGCGGGAGGCTTGGGAGGAGATCGGCCTGCCCATGGACGACACGCGCATCCCCAAACCCTTCAAGATCGAACCGCTGTGCTACCTCCCCTACAACCTCGCTCGAACGGAGCTCGTGGTGCGCCCCTGCGTCGCCTTCCTCCACGCCGACGAAGAGCCCGACGAGCACCCGAGCCCGCTCGTCGAGGAGCTCATGATCCCGCGCCTCGACGCCAAGGAGGTCGCCGCTGTCTTCTCCGCACCCTTCCAGAACTTCCTGAAAGCGCGGGACCCGGAGCTGCCGCCGCACGCGAAGCGGCCGCTGCCCGCCGGCCACTGGTACGACGGCAGCTGGATCCAGTGGAAGGAGCACCCCTGGCGCGTGCATAACTTCCATGTCCCCGTCGACGACCAGCGCGTCACGACGCCCGGCGACATGGAGGCCGACCACCCGCAGGGCAACCTCGCTGAGAAGCTCAGGGGGGAGGTCGCGGCCGCCGCTGCTGCTTCCGTCGCGGAGAACGAGAAGGAGAGCGGCAGGAGGTTCAAGGTGTGGGGTCTGACGGCGCATATGCTCGTCGACGCGGCGCGCATCGCGTACGGCAAGGATCCCGAGTTTGAGTGTAACCCGCACCTCGGCGACGAGGAGATTATCCTGCAGGCCGAAAGGGAGGGAAGCCTCTATGACAAGAAGCGGAAGCGGGACGAGGACGCCGCGGCCAAGGCGGCGACGAGTACCGAGGAGAACGGTAGGGAGAAGGCGGAGCCTGCCAAGATGTAGGTCCGTCTCCATCTCTTTGGACATAAGATGGATTTAAGAGGAGGGGGTATTATGAAGGAATCTTGGAAACGGAACAGCGATGACGAGGGCTTGGGGAGCGCGCGAGCGAGGGCGGGCTGTCGTCCCCTGATTTTGTAGAAATACTATTATAGAGTCTGCAGCTAGAGCAGCTGCAGCTGCCATGAGGAACGAATTCTTGCTTTGCCATGATGAGTAAACTCCAGTATCTCCTCTCCCGTCTTCCATTTACGTCTCCGGCCTCAACGCCGGAACATGGAATCAACGCCTGTCTCTCTGTGCAACACACATGCGCACCGCACCCTTGGATAATGATGTACGCCCCGCCAATGGTCCAAAAAAGCAATGTCCGCGAGAAACGACGAGGTATATACAAACCGAAGCGCGTCCTTCATAAAACCATTCTCAACCAGAAAAAAATCAGTGGCAGGCGTTGTCCTTGGTGGAGGAGGTCGAGTTGCCGAAGGCGACGTAGCCGACGAAGGCGCCGACTGCGACGGCGACCATGACCCAGCCGTTGTAGGTCATGAAGATAAGCCTGGTACTGTCAGTCCCTCTGTCCCACCTCTCCGTCGCGGAATTCCTGTACTGGAAACCGAGTGACGGTCGTGGACTCACATAATCATGAAGGCGTAAAAGTTCTGGGCGGCGTAGAGGGCGGCCTTGATGATGTGGGCGCTCCTGCTGGCTTCGGCCTGTTCGCGTCCTGTCCATAGGAAGGGGGTTGTCTCAGTAACGGTTCCACCGGGGCCTCAAAGAACACAAGACTCTTAGTTCAAAGTGTGCCTAGCAAGTTTTTTTGCGGGAGAGGGGGGGAGAATGTCTGCGCTTACCGGGGCCCCTTCTCAGACGAAGTGAAGAGAGGGGCGCTTTGGTAGGGAGCGCAAGTTTAGGTGCGTAGGCAAGAGTCTTGTTTTGGAGGGAGGGTTTTTGGGGGTATGGGAGAGGGTATCTCCGTATGTGTCTTGGTTTCACGATATGTGTGTATATCTGTGGTTGTACAGATGTTCGGACCGGGAGGGGGGCTTACTCGGCAGGGAGTCGACGCGCTTGTTGACGGATTGCTCGTAGCGGCGCGAGGCGGCGCGGAGGGCCTCGTAGCCGGCAGCGAGGGCGACGACGAGGAGGAGCGAGATGATGAGGCCGCCTGTCGAGCGGACGTGCCACTGGCGGAAGACGATGCAGAGATTCTTGGTGTCCCAGGTGAAGAGCATCTGTGATCGTGGAGACGGGGGTTAGCCGGCGAGCGAGCAACGGGGAGCGGGTCGCGGGAACGGGGGATGTCCCCGGCGGGAGCTAGAGCACCCGGCACGGGAAGGAAATCGCGAGGCGATGCGCGAGGAGGGAGTGTGGTAGAGATGGGGTCTTCGTGCATACGTTCATGCTGCACCGGTCGCCCATGCCGCCGCCCATGCCGCCGTGGTCCATGGCGGCGTGGTCCATGTGCTGCGAGTGGTCGTGGTGGGAGTGGTCCATTGCTTCGGTGGTGTATTTACGAATTCGAGGTTCGGTTTCCAAAGTAGCAAACGGTTCGTAATGCTGCGGCGAGGCGTCGAGAGGTCGATTGCGGCGATATCGGGTGATGGTGTTGTTGAAAAGGGGGAAGGGACCCAAAGGCTCGGGTTATGATACCGCGGTTTCGGGTGTAGGTGAGGGATGGCGATAAGGGGCGATAAGAGCTGCCGCGGGGGCTGGAAGAAGGGTCCTGTAGGCGGGAGCTAGGGAGATGCGCGCGCGCGTGCCGTTGAACGATGCAGTAGCAAGGGAAAAGATCTCGAAAAGAAAAAAAAATTAGATATATGAAGAATGGGAAATCTTTTTTTTTTTCAATTTTAGGTTTGACTGTTTAGCCGGGTAGTATCTAACGCTGCGACAGACAGGCTTCGGCGGAAGAATATTAAAGTATCTACTGCGGCTACGAGATGCAGTGGCGAGCGCCGTGGCTTGAGAAAACTCGCTCAAATGTGCGCAACTTGGGACGGGATGTTCCCTCGATGGCTTTTGTGTTTGTTCCCGCCCGTGGTCGGTGTAAGGAAGGAGCAACTGCGTGGTCAAAGGCAACAGACAATGGGGGGGGTGTAGCGTGACAGGTGTGTTGGCGAGCAAAGGGAACGGGTTACGGTTAGTTTGGGGCGGCGGGTCAGCTGCTGGACATCGCGGGAGGTGGAGGGCAGAGTCCTGGTAGCGCATGCGAGGGCGTTGCGGGCGGCTACGGCGTCGTTGACTCGTCCGAATTGTTTTAGGCGGGTGGTTCCCTCCAGTGTCTCCAGTGGCATTCTACGCCTTGGCCCTTCTGCTGCGTGTGCTGGCAGTCCTGCGGCCTGTGAGATCGCCCTGGAGGCGAGCCGGTTTTTCTCTTACAGCGCGTGCGCTCGCAATCGCGAGGCGGGAAAGTGGGCGAGACAAGACGGGTAGGGCGGGCGGGGGAGTCCCAGACATGTGTGATGCCAGCCGTCACATGGGTGCTAGTGCTTCCTCCTGTGTCTTCCCACCACCCGCTGAAAATCCCATTGGGGGGGGGGGGGGGGGGCGCTGGTGCTGGCCGGCAGTTATGGCGGGGTTGTTTCCGCCAAGAGGGGCTCGCTGTGGTTCCCGTCGCGCTGCTCTTACGGCTGGACTTGCCGATGATTCACCGATGAGACCAGCAAACGGCAATATGGACCGAGACTTGTTTAAAGCCTCAAAAAGCCCGTTCCATTACTAAGATAATCTCTAAGGAGCAGTTCCGGCGAGGCCTGAGTTGTGGGCGGGGACCATCATCAGTGGCCCCGAGTGCAAGGCCGACGAGCCGTCCGGATGGGAACGGCTTTAGCGGAGGCTGATAAATGCGACTGCTCCTTTCATTGTCATATCTCCAAAGCCTAAACCGTCAACGCTGAATGCTATTCGCCACGTGAGGAGAGAAAGAGGGATTATCTACACAAGTCTCACTTTGGCCCGACCACATCTTGAACTTGTACATACCAAGACAAAACCCCCGAGTCATCGCCAACCTGCTCTGCGACTTGAATCAGGTTGCCCAAAGTCAACTTTGATTCTATTCGTATTTCAGCCAGTCGGTGGTACGACATAGAGCTCTCACGACTCAAGTGACTCAGCAACCTGCTCACAATGCTCTCAACGCCTGTCAACCTGCCCAAGTGGTGAGTCTCAACCGCGCGAAAATTCACGATACGGCTTTGAGGCTATTCGCGCAACTCGCCCCACCAGAGATGACTGAAACTGACTTGACGCTCAAGGCTGGAGGAAAACTCCCACCTCCTCAAGCCGCCAATCAACAACTACTGCCTCTACAATGAGGACTTCACCGTCATGGTACGCGCGCAGCCTCATACTCACACCCGACCGAAACCCAGCTGACCCCGGCTGCAGATCGTCGGCGGCCCCAACGCCAGGACCGACTACCACATCAACCAGACGCCCGAGTGGTTCTACCAGTACAAGGGTGCCATGATGCTGAAGGTCGTCGACGACGGCGTCTTCAAGGACGTCATCATCCGCGAGGGCGACATGTTCCTCCTGCCCGGCAACACCCCGCACAACCCCGTCCGCTTCGGCAACACCGTCGGCGTCGTCCTCGAGCAGCGCCGCCCCGAGGGCTCGCTCGACCGCATGCGCTGGTACTGCGAGTCCTGCCGCGAGGTCGTTCACGAGGCCGCCTTCCACTGCACCGACCTCGGCACCCAGATCAAGGCTGCCGTCGAGGCCTTCAAGGCCGACGAGCAGACCCGCACCTGCAAGAAGTGCGGCACCCTCGCCGAGGCGGCACCGAAACCCGGCTCTATCAAGGACCCCAACCTGGAGTGATCAATTCACCGGACAGCCGAGGAACTGATTTCTTAATGAGTATGGAATCCTAGGTGTGGATATGTTGTAGACCAGCAAAGCGGTCTATATATAAAAGTACATGTGATTCTGATGCTGAAAATCCAAGACTCAAAGCCCGATCTAGTGAGACCTCCTATGATTTATTTTCTTCTAAATCGCCAAGCACAAAGCTGCTCGTGACCGCTCCGATATCCAATCACAGGTGCCCTGAGACCGATTATGTCTCAGCAAAGACGTACGTGCTGGGGGACTCCTCGACGGCGACCTCGATCATGCCCTCGGCGAGCTCCTTGCCGCCGACGCGGATGCCGGCGCGGATAACATCACCGGGAACGGCCGGGCCGACGCCGGCGGGGGTTCCGGTGAGGACGATGTCGCCCTGCTCGAGGGTCATGACCTTGGAGATGTCGCTGAGGATGCGCGGGATCTGAAACAGCATCAGGTTGGTCGAGGCGTCCTGCTTGGTCTCGTTGTTGACCTTGAGGAAGAGCTCGACGTCGTGGGGGTCGGGGATGGCGTCCTTCTTGATGATCTCACTCACGGGCAGGAAGGTATCGAAGCCCTTGGCAATGTCCCAGGGGAGTCCCTTCTTCTTGGCCTCGTTCTGGGCGTTGCGAGCCGTCATGTCGATGGAGACGGCGTAGGCTGTGCGTATTTGTTAGTAATTATCGTTTGTGAGCTTCAACAATGAGACATACCCTCAATGGCAGCCAGAGCGCCCTTGTAGTCGTCGGCCTTGAGGTCCTTAACCTGCTTGCCGAGGATGAGCGCAAGCTCGACCTCGAAGTGCATGTCGACGCCCTTCGGCCTCAGAACCGGACCAGCACCCGGCAGGAGAATGGAGGAGGTAGGCTTCAAGAAGAAGAAGGGCTGCTTGGGCCGCGTGTTGTTGAGCTCTTTGACATGGTCGCTAGAGTTGTCCGTTAGCTATCCGGAGTCCATATCTCTCTCATCAAAGATTGTCGCAAGTGGTGAGGCTTACGCATAGTTGCGGCCAATGCACACGACCTTGCCGGCCTTCTTGAGGGAGGCTGCGGTGGCCATTGAGCGTCTGAAAATCATCGACATCTTGACGGATTAGGAATTGAGCTGTTGAAAGGACCTTTGTCAGTCTTGCCCGGCTTTTGAGTGAGGGGATGCGTGGGCGACGTCGGAGGTCGCAACCGGAGTTGCATCGGAGTTTCGGCTACGAATGAGAATCTCGGGATGGCATCCGACAAAGACTGGACACCCTCAAAGCACTCACCGGAGCTGGGGCGGATCGGCAAACAAGGAAGGTAACGTTGGAGGAGCTGCCGGAGCGTTGCCAATCTGGTGCTGGCGATTTAGAGAACGGTTGCGTCAATCGGGGGACAAGCTCTGGGCGAGGCTTGCATGAGGAGGGGAAGCTCTGCTGTCTCACGCACCTTTCCTACTGGACGGGGCCGACGGGTGGGATGGAATTGGGAATTGGAGACAGGGCACTGGAGGAGCAGCAGCAGCTCTAGAACAGCTCGCACGCGAGATCTGTTTGAACAGTGCTTCCAGCGGTGGGGAAGCCGCCGCCAGGCCGGTCGGGGAAAGTATGAAGCAGCTGGAGGCGAGGGCCGGGCACTGCACGGGTAAAGCTGAGTGGCCAGCGGTGGCCACCACCCGCGTCCGACTGGTGTAGCACGCATTCCAGTGGTTGCCTCAGTGGCCGGTGACGACAGGGGAGGGCCTGGGGTTGCGCATTGTGGCTGAAGTGCGCATTGTGGGGGTTTCCTCCTCCCCGCTTCCGCAACACTCTGGGAAGAGGTTCAGCAGACGGCGGGGCCAATGAGCGTGCGATGAGGACACTTTGCCTTGTCTCCGGCGGGGTATTCTTGCTTCTGTCTCTGCCATCGAATCTGCATTCCCTGCCCGTCAGCGTCCGCTGCGTACCTATTGGGATCGCGTTTGGGTAGCACTATGAGGGACCGCCCGCTCCAGGCCACTGGTGGTGTGCCTGTTTATCAGCAGTATTACGCAGTGAGTGCGCCATCAGCAATCCGCAACAGCAATCCGACACCGCCGCGGCACCTCTAGCACCCGCACCCGGCGCTCTGGCCCTCCTCCAACGTCTCTCAGACACAGCAACCTTAACCCGCCTCGCCTTGCCTTACCTTAGTGCCAAGGCAGTCAAGGTACCTTCAGGCGGTACGGTACCTAGGATCTGTACTTCCGTACGCTACCTCACCGCTGTACCTAGCGCCGCTGTACCGCCTGTGCCTGGCCTTTAAAAGTCGGAAAAGTCTGAGTGTATGACGGCGTCGGTGGGTTCCATGTTCCGTCCTGCCTGCTCCACAAGACTACCTAAACCCTCCGCCCGCCTACTACTTCTACCTGCCAAAGGATATCCACTTCCAGGCCTCGACAACGCCGTTACCCTTGGACTTTAATTAACAACTCCTCCATTCTCCCACGCACGCGACACCACTCAGGAGAACCCGCACGCACGCAAAAAACGCCATGGAGAGCCTCCAGCTGGCGCAGATGCTCGCCGACTTGAGCAGCCTTAACGCGACGGTGAGAGCCCCCGTGTTTTCTTTTCTTCGTGTCTCGTGCGGTCGCACTTTATATGACTCGCCCATGTCCATAAATCCTCCCCCGCGCAGTTGCAAGGGGAGGAGGGACGGGGAGTAGATCCGCATTAAACTTTTCGAAATCGTCGCTGCGTTCAGGAGCCCCTCGAGCTGACGGTTTTCTTCTGCGTTCACAGGAACCCAACGCGGCGGCAGCCCTCGTCACGGCAAACAAGGCGATCGAGAAGGTTGAGAACACCAGCGGAGCAACGGGACCCAAGAGGCCAACCGATGAACTCCGCCGCGCACACAGCTCGCAGCCCTCGCGGCCAGGCACAGACACCACAACGCCAGCACGTGTCGACAAGTTTGGCCGCCGTATCATGATGAGCCCTCCCGTGCTGTCGCGCTCCAACTCGGCCCAGGGCTCCGTGCCGGGCACGCCAAAGGGCATTTCTGATGTATGGCCCTCCGCCTCCCACCAGCAGCCGCAGCAGCAGCAGCAACACCCCTGAATAGGACAGACAGGAGCTCACATATCGTTGGTGGAACAGGCAGAAGACGATATGGACCGGGCATCGACGCTCATGGCGCTGTACGAGATCCGCGCCAAGTTGAAGCAGCAGGACAACAGCAGCCTGATGAAGGCGCGTGAGAAGATTGCCGACCTCGCGGCGCGGCAGCAGCAGACGACATCTGGAAAGACTCAGCCTGAGAAGTCGGCACCTCGATTCACATACCCTAAGTGATGGGCGCACACCGCAAGCGGACGTATACATTTACTTCATGGACGGCGGAACGGCGTTTGAGGATAATTCGATCTGCTTTCAACAAGAGGGCTCGGCATGATGGACATTCAAAAGTTACGACGACTCGGTGTTAATGGTTTTGCGAGCGGCTCTGAGTTGGATTTGGGCATACGTTATGGTTTGGGCTGGTTCAGCGGGCACTTTGGGGCATCTCGATCACGGTCGTTGGGCTCTTGGTCACGGTCCTTCATCTGACTATTGAAGGACCTGGAAAATTGGTGTGGGATGGCAAAAGCTGCGAGGGTCTCGTTCGAGGATTCAGCCTCTAATCGTGTTGGGCTGATCATCACAGCGTTTGCTGGGGCCATGTCCTCGACACTGATCAGCGCAGGGTTCGTGTATCCATAGAGACTACACAATCTTCTAATATCAAGAGCAATGCCTCGGTGATGAGGTAAACTAAGATTCACTCCTGCGTCTGACACCTATGTGAAGCATTTGACGTAACTGCCGGCTGTTATAAAATTACAACGGGATCCAAGATAAAAACGACCACCGACTGCCATCGTGGGTAATAAGTGTCGAAGGCGGAGTGCAACCGCCAAGCCCGGCGGAGTGCCGTGGTGCCGGAAGCCTATAGTAACGGGGTGGAGTGTTCAAGGCCGATTAAACGGGAGATTGGACAAGATTTGTGGTAAATAAACGAGCAGAGTTGGTTCTGAGAAGTCGGAAACAGCCTTGGCACAGCCGTCCTTCGGGGTCTAAATGTAACAAGTTGACAGGAGAGTTCGTCTCGAGGGCTCCAGTATTCGTTTCTGCCACTGTCGGGGGTCAAGAACAGATATATCTAATCGACTAAGACAGTCCGCGTCATCCCAAGAGATGGTTCGTTGATATATGGGACCGGCGCTGGTGATGGGTGTTCTCTGAAGGACGCAGTATCTGCGGAGTATGTATCATGCGCCCGAACTAAGGTTCCCCAAGACTTCCGAGTTACCATCCGGACGGCCCCTACTGCATGGGGATCTTGAGTTCAGAGGATGCCTGTTCGCGGCGGCGGCGGGGTACGGTCCCCAGTGGGTCGCGAGATGCACTATTGGGGCCGCAGCAGGAGCAAAGCCCCCGGGATGTCCGGGCACGCGGGTCGCCGGTTTTAAGGTTGGTTCTGGCAAGTCGTAATCGCGTCGAGATCTGGAAGCTTTGGAACTGAGGGTGTCCCGGTTCCCGACAGCTGGAAATGCCGGACGGCGCAATCAAACCCAGGGACACGAGCCTGGGCGCCGGGGCTATGGGATTACTAGTAGTAGAGCTTACTTCGTATGAAGACTGCCTCGCCGTAGGGCAGGTAAAGTGCCCTGGCGCGGAGCGAGACATGGGACGAAGTCGCGAATAGCCTCGCTGCACCGGGAAACACAAACCGGAGAGATTATGCTGCGGCTGTCTCACTGCATAGTGCGTATACGTAAAATCCCGATAATTGACATCCGTCATCGCACAAGCCCGAATGTCGCCGCCGGCCAGTGATCAACTGCCTGTAATAGGCAAATAGAACACAGGCACTGAACGGAGGCGTCCGGGGATAACGCAGTAGCGTCAGCGAGCGACAGGAGCATGACAAATGGGAGACGATCACAAAATCGATAAGCTACGAAGATGCATCGCCCAGCTGCTTGGCGGGTTTGGCAAGCAACTCTGCTATCGTATCTTGAGGACCTGCGGACAGCCACAGAAGGCAGACGAAGAAGCTTCGAAGATTTCTCTGCAGTGAATGGGACGATGATTCCAGATCCAGATTTCCATCGTGGTCACGCTACCCGCGGCCGCGCCACAGTTGACGAGGAACCCCGTTAGGGACGGGTAAGAAATTCCCAAATACTTGCAGTACCCAACGGTGGTGGTTGGCAGGATGGGTACGGCCAAGCCGCGCTCATGCTGGTGATGTCAGGCGCCCGAGGAGAGTGGCCGCTCACCCCATCCATCGGCCAGCGCCCGCCGTGATTCGCTCTCGGCTCTAGAAGGCACTCGCTGTCACTGGACAGATGGCGAGAGCGAGCACAGCCACGCAGATGGTGCTGAACTTCCAGTGGAAACCGGACGGGAATGACTGAGTCGGTGAATTGGTCCCTTGAGTCCGACCGATTCCGTTTCTTGGGAGGAACTAGGAATTATCAGATGTCCGGGCGACGCGGTCTCTCGGTCTTGGGCAGGAACGTGTTGATGCCGGTGCGGATGCGCTGCTGGCGCTGCTGGCGGTGCTGGCGGTGCTAGCAGTGCTAAAGCTGAAGAAGCTCGCGGGCTGACAGGCCCAATCCATGTGGTCGCATCACTGTCCGCCCGCCTCTTCAAACAAAACGGAGGCACGGAGACACAGGGCGGGACCAGGATCTGTCAGAGGCGGCGGTGTTGGGCGAGTGAACGGCAGGGCTAGTGTCGTCGGGAGGGCAGAGGCAGGAACTTTCGTGCGCCAGCCAACCAACCAGTTGGGGGGGAAGGTCCCGAAGGTTCCAGTTCCGGGCAGCAAGCAGCCTGGGCAAAGCACCTAGCAGGTGGGCAGAGGAGGGAGGCCACGCAATTGCTTTGGAGCCAAGTGACTTTGCCCAGCCTCCAAGACGTTGCTTTGTCGCCAGACGGTTTGCTTGGCTTCGCTCACGACCGCCCGAATATAATTGATCCCTCTTTTCCTCTGCCCCCCTTCCCACGCCCACGCCCTCCCATCCCAATCTTTTCTTCCTGGAAACAACCTTGTTGTCGATTTCCAGTCGATTCACTCGCCACGGAGAAGCACCGCGACACCTAATAACCGCCCAGCCTGAATTTCTTTGGCTGCCTCTGACACCTGCAGCCCAGCCCGGCTCTGCATTGCGTCGCAAATAACCTACCTGAGGCGCCCCTGTCCCCTACGGCACCTTATTTACCGAACCTTACTTGATTCACTCAAGGGGTCCTGCACTGTTTCGGGACGCCAGGCCAACCATCATCACGTCATTAAACATCAGCACCTCGCACCGCGCTCAAAGAAGCAACGCCACGACCTGCTCTCTTTTTTACTCAGCACAGCACAGACAAAGCGAGAGGCGCCCCTCGTCCGACACGTCTCGCATCTGCATCTCTTCTTTTGCGAAGGCCTTCCCTGTTGTTCATCGATAAAAGTTCGGTCGACGAACCCCATCAGCTACACCCGCACAGCTCAAGAAGCGTCGACTTCGCATCGCCAAGCGAGTCTCTCCACCGCCGTCATCATGGCGGACTTTCACGCTCTCCCCTACCCCTACAGCCCCTCCGATGAGCTCAGCAAGCGGTAAGTAGATCATCGTGTTCCCCACGGCGCAACTTCTGTTGCAACCGATCGGCGCCGACAGCAGATTGGGATTGCCTACGATCGCTCCTGGCCATGTTTGTTCAGATACTGACGATCGTCCTACAGACAATACCGCTGCGATTATACCGACAGCCGTGGAAACTGCGTCCAGCGCGGCGCGTGGTACTGGTGGGGCCGTTGGGTCCTCGCCGCCGTCGTTGTTGTAATCGCCGTCATCATTCTCATCATCCTAGGGTATGTTGCATTTCCCCCTCCCGCCCTCGGGCCCCTGGCCTTCATCGTCATTTACCACCCCGGTATCTCGGTTATCCCGATAAAACATAGAGGCTGACAACTCCAAAACAGATGCATGAGCTCGCGTCGCCGCAGAAAGCATGGCATGACCCCTTACTACGGCACTGGCTGGATGGCCAACGGCAACAACAAGTACAACCAGGGCACCTACGCCCACCAGCAGCCGTACGGTCAGCAGGGTTACTACGGTCAACAGGGCGGCTACAACTATGGTCAACAGCCCTACGCAACCCCGCCTCCGGCCTACGGACAGCAGCAGCCCCAGTACACCGGCACCCCGAACGCCGGCTACTATGCCGGTCAGAACGAGGGCATCGACCTGCAACAGCCCCAAAGCTCGTACCAGCGCGACGGCGTCTACTCGCCCCCGGCCGGCCCGCCTCCCGGAAAGTAAACGGAGAAGGATTACGACACGTGCGACGATGCTGCTTGGTACGAGGGACGGTATGGGATGAGAAAGGAACGGCAAGCTTTTGCTACATGATACCTCGACTGCGGAAAATACGGTGGCGTTATCGGTTTTCTTTGGATGGAGTTTGGATCCATCAAAAATGACATCGCGGGAGGAACGAGAGATTGGCTCTTTTCACAGGCATTATGGAAGCCAGGTTAGGGCCATCTTCTAGCTTAGCAATTATTTCATAGCACAATATCAGTAATGATGCTCTCACTTATGGTGTCCTGGGCATGACTCTCGCTAGGAGCTCCTCGAAAGAGTAAACAGAGCTTGGAGCTTGGACGTGATCTTTGAGAGATGCATTTATTCGTTGAGATCAGATGGGTCCAGGCTCTGCTGCAGCTGCGAATTCAATCCTTCTAAAAGTCAAATTCAGAATGCTGCCGGCAAGACCGTGCCTCGAACAAGCTTAAGCTTCTTTTGCGGTGAGAACTCGGTGCCTGGCCCGGGCGAGCTAGGACATCTTGTGAGATGAGAAGCGCCCCGGGATCTCACAGCAATCCACGATGCTCAAAAAAGACAAGAATTTGGGCAATCTAACCAGCACTGCAGCTAGCTAATCCAACCTCAGCCCTGCAAGCCTCACTGTTTATTTACTATGTATAGCTCGCAACTCTTCAGCGAGAAAACAGAGCACCATTGAAACGACGCATTAGTGACACAGATAATTCTCTTGGAACGGACGTCGATTGCTGAGCCAACGCTGCGAACATTCTCTCGACCCCGCCGTCCTCGTTGCAGATATCTCGGTCGCATCCGAAATCTTCCACATAGCTGATCGTCGGAGGTCCGGTGTGGCGAGTAGCTATGGCTGGAAGACCCAGATGTTGTGCGGAAATAAGGATTGGGTTTACGTTTCTACGTAGCCAAGTAGCTTATTCCCGTCCGTCGCATCCGAGACGAGGGGCGCCGGCTCCGCCACCTCAAATCACGTGCTGCTGTTGCATGGCCCCCAGGCGCTTTGGCCATTGCCAAGTCAGCATGAATGCCTGAGGCGAGGGGGAGGAAGATGAAGTTTCACCTTGCACAGCAATTTTTTTTTTTTTTTTTCGCTTTTACTCCGTATCGCAGGCGCGGGAATCTCGCAGGCGGCAGCTCGACCCCATCAGCAAAGCAAATTGTGGTCGACGAATCCAATCATCTCCGACCCCTGACAAGCCCGCGGGACCAGGGTCCTCTTCTCTTTGCTAAGGCCCCCCGGGACAAGGGGCACTTGAGGTGGGAGAGTCCACGGCACTTGCGCGATTACAGGGGACTTGCTAGCGGGCTGCATGCACTGTCGCAGTGTCGCGCAGTGTGAGAGAATGCGAGGGAACCGCTCACCCCACCAGAGTTCGTCTGAGCCAAGCCAGCGGCGAGCGGGAGCCGGGAGCAGCGAACACTGAGGCAGGAACAGGCAGGCAAGAACAGGAGTAGGAGCAGGAGCAGCTGTGCAGGGTGCCCTTCCGAAGCCTGAAGCTGAAGAGAGCAGCATCCACCTCTGGTCAGTTTTGGAGCTATACTCGGCACTAGGCAAGGGGGCTCCGCCAGCGGCGGCATGGCGCTCGATCGCAATTCAAATTTCCCGCTCTAAAATGTGCCCTTGCCTGCCGTACGCGTGCCGTGCTTGGTGCTTGTTGCTTTCCTGCTCGCCCGTTGGACTATTATCTCTCGCTCTCGCTAGGCTTGGGGCACATTGACGATTGATTGTGTATGATTCGACCGCGCCGGGCCGTTTGGGGTGGGAATCTGCTCTGTCACTTTAATCGACCCTCGTGGGAACGTTGGCTTTCTGGGAAAGTGCGTGCGTCACGTCAATCCTTTCCCTTCCTTTCTTTTCCCGCGCTGTTCCTTATTTTTTGTTTCTTCTCTTCGTCCGAACCACGGCGGCCTCTCTCTCTCGCTCTCCCCCTCCTCTCTCTTCTGGACAGACAACCTTTGACGGTGCATATTCCTCGACTTCGGCAGGCTGCGTCCTGGACATCTGTTTCCCGTCCACTCCTTTTTTTGCTTCATCTCATTCGCCATTCCCGAGGCTGTTTGACTTTGACAGCGGCCCTCGTGTCTCTCATTCGCTCTCGCGCAGGAACAGAAGAAGTACTACACAGTAGAGAGAGAAAAAAACAATCCAAACATTCCTTTCTCGACTCCGCCCTCCGCCACTTCGGGATTTATTATTCTCAACACGTCTCACGAGGCCCCCGCCGCTCTGTCTGCCCAGGATAACCGTGTTTCCTCAACCAGCGTACACGCATTTCGGCCCCCCCTTTTCCACCACCAACAGCGTCATTTACCAATAAAGGCCCAACGAATCTGTTGGCCCTCGATTGCCTATTCTCGGGGTGATCCCGTCAACCGTGTGGTGCTGACTGACTGCACCGCCCAGTTTCAGCGCCATTTTGAGACGAAAACCTCTGGGCTCGCCCGATCCGACGCTCCCATTCGCTGGCCTTCCCTACCACCCGTTCAATCTACCAAGCAAGGGGGCGAACGCTTTGCCCTTCTGCAGTGACGACGAGCCTCTTCCGCTCCTTTACGGCCAACACACGGGCGCTTCGCACTTCGTCCCTCCAAGCCCGGTCTGTGAGGGCTCTTACTCTCGTTCACGCCTGCCACTTTCGTTTGCGCCCTTCGCCTCTCGTGGTTTTTGCGTGATTTTGGTCCGTCACACCTGCGTCACCCGATTTCGCTACACGGGCGCCTTTCGTTCCCTCACTGCACGGAGATCACCGTGTTCAGCCGATCAAACTACCCCGAGGAACTGTTCTATGAGATGATGGAGCTATAGCCTAGCTACTATTCCGCAACTTAATTCCTCTCTCGACCAACCGACGTCGACATACCCAACTTTTGTGGGTAACCCGCCGAGAATCACGTTCATTGTTGGAGAGAAAAGGGAAATTTTGCGTCCAAGATGCCTTCGATCGACGTCGCCATGGCAAGGAGCCTCCGGGGAGGAGTATGGGGGTCCGTAATGTCTAGCATGGCCGCGACCATGGAGAGACGCCAGATCATGTCCACGGTTGAGAATGCCGGGAACCAGATCAACGATTTCAAGACGGCCTTTTCGAGTTGGGACAACTGCATGGCCGCCAGCTTTTGCAAGTAGGTTTGGCCACAGCCTGATTTCGGTTTGGGGGTGCTAACCAGCGCAGGTGGCCCGTCATCGGAGTGATGATTGTAGGCGGTTTGATCATCTTCTCGATAGTGTGGTGCATTATCCGGTGTGCCTGCTGTGGTCTGTCATGCTGCTGTCAGTGCTGCTACTGCCTGAAGTGCTGCGGTAACTGCTGCGGCTGCTGCGATACCCCGAAGGGAACGCCTCACAAACACCTCGACGACTCGTACGCACCGAACCAAGGATACAAATCTCAAGCGCCCATGAACGCACCAGTCGCGCCGTTCCTCAACAATCCGCCCGCTCACCATGCGGCTTACTCGACAGCACCATCAGCAACCCCGGCCACCGCCGCCGCTGCGCCGCCTCAGTATGCCGAATTCGAAGTTAGCAAGGGCGGTTCCAAGGATGCAGACGATGCACTTCCCGCGATGCCCAGCTGGGAGGGCGCCGGATCTAAGAAGGTTGCGATTGAGGAAGAGGTGGAACTCGGGGAGATGAAGAAGCCCGCCGGATCACCGAACCCCCAGATGCCTCTGATGGCGCCCAATGCCATGTCCCACCCGAACAGCCCGATGCCGGACAGAGGAGGCCCTTACGGACCGCCCGGTCAGGGATTCAACAACTATGACAATGGATTCGGACAGTCGACTTCGTCTTTCGGTATGGACCAAGGCTACGCGGCTGGAGCTGCTGCTGGGGCTGCAGGAGGTATGGCGATGGCCCAGGGCAGGCGTGCACCGGCCCGCGACTTCAACAACAACGGTTATGGCCCGCAGAGAGGTCAGACGTACCCCCCGCCTCAGCAGGAGTTCGACCAAGGCTTCGGCGGTAACTACGAGCAAGGCGGATATGGCATGGGCCGTCCCCCGCGGAACGGCCCCAGCCCGGCTCCCAGCAGAGCTTTCACTGCTGCTCCTCGCAATGGACCTAGCCCCGCGCCAGCTGGCTACCGTCGCTCGCCCGGCCCTGAATACCGCGGCTCTCCTGCTCTTCCTAACGACTACCGCAGATCCCCGGCTCCCCCTAATGACTACCGCCGGTCCCCAGCGCCTCAAAACGACTACGGCTTTGATCAGCAAGATCAGTACGCCAACGACAACTACCGTCCGCAGTATGGCGGAGCGCGTCAGTACTCCTCTGAGTCCACGCGGCCCCTAGCCCAGCCGCAGCGGAGCTACACCACGGACCCCCTCCCCTCCCCGGACTTGCAAAACAACGGCGGCTTCGACTTTAGCTCGGGCTACAGCCGCCCGCAACAATACAACTACAACCGCGGCCCCAGCGGCGCGCTGCACGCTGAGCCGGAAGAACAGCAGCCCCCGCAGAGCAGCGGCGGCACCTATCCAGGATACAAGGCGTACCAGCCGACCAAGGAAGGTTGGAGCGGCGTTTGAGCGAAACGAGTGATTACGACAAAACCAAAAATGGAGCATTTTGCATTGCATTCACAAAGGAGTCCATCGACAAACGACCTCTCTCTCTTCTATTTAAAGACTAATGCAGTCAGAAATTCATCCGAGGCGGCGTTACTTTGAGTTTTGATTTCATTGCTTTGTTCAGGGATGGATAATCCCTGAACCGCAACTCGCCCCTTACTGGTCGTCTGTTTGGAACAAAAAAGAATGCGCGTTTCTGGGCAAAAGGGTGTGCAGGCGTGTTCGTTCCCATGGGAGTTTTCGGGCATTACACAAGAGACAGCCGCTTTTTCTATTTTATGACGAAGGGATGGCCCCCAAAAGGCAGCTTTGTATAATGAGATGACCCAGGTCAAAGTCCTGTTTTTGATTTCTTCGTTTTCTTGCGTTTGTTTTTATATTTTTTTTCCCTTGCGTCCGGCGTGGCCTTTTACTTTCGTTTCTATCCCAGGGCACTTTGTTCGGACTTTTTTGCTTTCGAGTGGATTGGCCCACCACATGGACACACGTCATCTTTTGGTTTTTAGTTCCTGGCGCTGAACGAGCCGCAGGTTGGCGTCGTGTCTTTGCTGTCATCATCCGGACTTGGGATAAATTTTGAGTTTTTGTGAGGTAGTGGTGTGAACCAGGAAGCGGTACGGAGAAGGATAGGCGGGAGGATGAGAAGTGGAAGAAATCCCCTTCGAAAAACGGGGTTCTTTTTTGCTCAGCTTGTATTCCGGGATTATTCAGGCGAGCCTTGAGAGGAGTAGATGATGAATTGAAGCCCTATAACTGATACCACATGTCGCAAGTGACGGTTGCGGATTAAGTGACGCGGTATTGCGAGCAGCGGCAGGAATTGCCGGTCACCGTTCGGGCTCGGTTTGTTTGCTGCCATTCCTGGACGGGGAGGCTGATGACGAACTTACGGAGTAGCGGCCGGCCACACGTGTCATGCGTAGTATAGGGTAGGGTTGCATGAACCGTTGGTTTGGTCTTTGATCGGGGACACCGAATCGATTGGATGTCCTTTGCTTGCTCGCGCCGTGAGGGCTGGGTCTGGTAGGATCACGGCCAACGGCAGCCGGATTGGTCATTCTTGGCCATCGCTTGTGAGGGGGTCGGACACCTAGGCATGAAGCCCCGTCGACTCGCCCGGCCGTCCGCCGAGAAGCGCCGGCACTCTGCAAGGTTGCATCTTTCAGAGCAGAGACCGCAGTTTCTGCAAACATCTTAGTAATCGAACCGTGACAGGCGAAGTCTAGGCTCGCTAGATAGGCGCGCAAGACTTACTTGTAATCCGCTCAAGCTGTCGTCCGCCTGGGTTCCATCGTGCGGCGAAAGCAGCAAGCCGGCGAGCTGCTTCTTTGACTTTTGCACTTCCATCACTTGCTAGTAGCTGGAGTCAGCACCCACCCAGATTTCCCCTCTAGCTGCGACGGAGATGTCTGTCTCTATGGCTTACCTCCTCGAAAGAGTCCCGTATGTACAGGCGCACTGTCGTCACTTCGCGGGTCTGTCCAATCCGATGCACGCGGGCGAGCGCCTGTTCTTCGAGGTTTGGGTTCCTGCGCGAAGTGTGATTAATATGGCCGAGTCTCAGATTGACAACGGCTCTTACCAGTGGGGCTCCATGAGATAGACACGAGATGCAACTGTCAAGGTGAGTCTGCGAGTGTTTTGTCAGTTGGAGGTATCGAGATGCAGGAGAGGGAGACGCACCCAACTGCACCACACGATAGCGTCAATAGCATGACGGGGACATCTGTATCGTTTCTGAACCTATCAACCACCGACTGCCTGTCTTTCTGAGAGACAGTGCCGTCGAATCGGACACAAGTCTTCCCCGCGTTCTTGAGCGCCTGCTCAATCACGTCGAGAGTCATCCTCCAAGTTGAGAAGACGATGCTGTTAAGTGACCAGATTAGCGTCGTTCCGGATGGATGAGACGACGGGGACGAGGAGGATGAAGGAGACGAAGGAGACGAAGGAGACGAAGGGGACGAAGGGGACCACGAGGCATACCCCTTTACATCTGGTGCCTGGCGCGCCAGGTCCGCGACCAGCACTTTCACCTTGGACGGCAAGCCAGCAGCGGACATCCCTTCGAGGGAAGCCATCGTCGGAGGCTCCTCGAGGGTGCCGTTACTGGTGGAGACCGAGGCCACCGGGCACGGCGGCATGTAGCCACACGTCAAAGCCCGGCCGGCCCGCCTGGACTTCCTCACACAGTCGCTGCACGAGAATTGGAAGCACCGAGAGTACTGCGCGTCCGCTCCCACGCCCTCGGAATCGCCCATCTCGTCCAGCTCAAGCGTCGAGGAGCACTCCAGACAGACAATCGGGCCCTTTTCCCACTGTAGGTTGAAGAGCTGCTGGGCTTGATGGGCCCAGCCGCGGGAGCCTTCGGTGGAATATTCACTAGCTTTTCCATGCCTGTTTTGGTACCTGAGTCCCAGATTGCAGAAGAGGCGAAGCGACTCGATTTGTTGGAGGACGTTGTGGTACACCGAGACGTTCGAGACTTCGGGCCCCGAGTCTTGGAGCGCTTCTTCGATTCTTGTGATGGCCTGGTTCCGCATATCGTCGTATGCCGCTCTTTGCTCCTGAGTGAAGTCAACCGAACAGAGCTTGTCGTGTTTTGGTGGGAGACTGATTGTAGTCTTGGACCGACGTAGAATAAGGCATGCCGATAGGGTCTTGAGTCGTAGGATAGCCTTCTCGTCTTCTCTGCACTTCCAAAGCTACGATAAATCGGTGTCAAACTGCTTGGTATCCGTGTATGGATAAGCCCGGATGAACTTGACGAGTGTGGCAAGATCGCTAAGGCGGTTTTGGATCGGGGTTCCTGTGACGGCCCAGCGAGAGACGGAGTCCAGCCTGCAGACCGCGCGAGCCATCTGGATTCCTCGTTGCGGATGTAATGAGCCATCTTTGTTAGTGTCCTTGACCGCGTCCGATACAACTACGAGTAGGATCTCTCACCCTTGTCGAGGACTATTCTTCTCCACCGAACCGCAAACAAAAAGGAGTTTTGGGCGCCTTCTCCGGCTTTCAACTCGGCGGAGACAGTGTGGTAGGTAGTCAACACTACGTTTACGCCGTTCAAATTTGCGGCACCCAGTGCCAATCTCGATTTACCGTGGTGGCGGTAGCATTTCAATCCTCCTGCTAGAACATGACTGCCATGCGATCAGTCACCGGTGTCTTCAAGAGCACAAAATGACATACTCGGAGAATTGCTCTTCCCATGAACCTATCACTACTCGCCGTCAGTGAAATTTCTGTGTTGTTGACTAAAACCCGCAACTCACGAGGTGGAGGAACAATGATAATTGTCGCCCCGACGTGAGGCTCTTCGTACTCGTGCGAGTTGGCTCGCATCCCAGAGTCCTGTCTTTGTTTCTCGAAGTCGGTGGCTACTAGAGCGATTATGGTCAGTGTTTTCCCCAAACCCATGGGATCCGCAATGATGCCACCATAAAACTGCGGCGGCTCTTCGTACTGGAAAGACTCTGAAATGTTGTTGACAAAGCTAAGACGATGTCAGTAGCTTTCTGTGAGGAGATAAGAGCGTTCTCACGATCGTCTTTGGGTTGTGTCCACCACCCCCCATATATCTGGTTGTCCGTCTTGAAAGCCCCATCCTCTTTCCCGGCGGATCATGAATGTGAGGGCTTGTTTCTGATGCCTAGTATGATAATGTAGGAATGTTGTTCTGGAAGGCTTGGATGAAATCCAAGGGTATCATAGTACCGTTTGAGCTCTGATGTTATGATCGCGGGTTGTTTTGCCTCTTCCAAGTCGCAACGGCTTTTCAGAATGTCCAACATGTCAATCGGCTCCATGATATCTTGGAAATTGATGGGGCTGGACTTGACCCTGTTGAATGATAGCTTGTGTGGGTTGCAGTACGGCGTGTCAATGTGGCATACCGAAGGCTCTTGTAGGTAGATGTCGTACTCCTGGAACCACGCCCCAATCTCTTCGAAATCGACCGCCGTTCCATAAATGGTGATCTCTAAGCTGCAGGCTACTTGATCGAACTTTCGAGAGGGAGCATACAATTTCGAGGGTTCGTTGACGCTGCACATTGCGTAGATGCGTAACGTGCTGTCGTCGAGCATTTCCTGGATCATTTGGCTGTGTTCTGAAGTGAGGCGGCCATTAATTCCGGTCCCTTCGGTTGTAGTGAAGCTCTCTCCTGACTCCAATGCAACCAATAATCGCATCGTCGTTCCAGCTAGCCCCTGCCGGTCGAATTTTCCGAAAATAGACGGGATCTTGAGTTGTCAGCCAGTTCCACCATTGACGGCAAGGTAATTTAGGTGCCTACCATGCCAAAACAGACCATCTGGCTCTGGTCATCTTGCGGACCTGAGACCTGGTCACGGTTCCAAGATGCCGTTTTACTTTACGCGGGCAACGTAGATATGTAACCGACTGGGACGATGGGCTCCGGATGAACGCCAGGATGTCGCGAGAACGGGATAGTATATGGCTGAGAAACGTACGATTTGAGCGTCGAGTATTCCTTAGGTTGGTCGTAAGGGCCACCAAGTTGCTGATGAGATATGGAATTCGTGCGGGCGATGGGATTTGGTCGTGGGGTGAGTTGAGGTATCTCATTCTGGATACTCGAGACATGGTTGCTCCCTAGACGCCATGTTTGTTCTGCATTTACGCCCACCCAGCTCTTCGACAGCCCGAAGGAACAGAAAGACCTGGGTTGGGATTCAATTGCAGTAGATATTAGACCGTGATGATATAGGTGGGATAACGACGGAAGTGTCGGGAAAGAATGACTCTCTTGTATGTGGGTAGGAGCGAAGGACGTCTGCAGCCCTGGTGCTTGGTGGAAACTCATACCGACTTGAGACTGGCGACTTCCATTCAGAGGGCTCTGTGGCAGATGAGGCTGCAGCATCGAGGCCTCGTCCAACCGTAGCCGCTTCACGGGAGAGCCTAATGGCCCCTGATTGCGATCCATTCCGGCAGTGAACTCTGCTTCCAAACGGCTGCTATGTTGCTCGTTGGTTTTCATGGAGAGTCTGAATCACGGAAACATGGCTGGGGGGTAAGGTTGACACAAGATAGGGATGGTGAAAATAGGTTAAGAGGATTCCGTTACGGCACTTCGCGAGGCTCTGCATGTGTCTCGCGGGTGTAGATTCTTCCCATCCAATCAGCACTTAGAGAAGCCGAAGCAAGGCAACCAGAGCCCTTACAGCCACTATCAACAAGGCGCAGACACTTGGCGGTGGTGTGGCGACGTAAATGCTCGACCAGCGCACTCTTGCAGAGGGGGCCATCGTATCCTCTTGATTCACGCACATTCACATTTTCTGCCTCAACTAATCCAGTGTTACTCACCCTACTACGACTCCTGCGAGGTGATTCCCTCGCAATCCCTCGATTCTCATATATCTCTCTCGCAGTGCTTATGGAAATACTTGATCAAAATGAAGTGGAAGGACGGGGGCGGCAGGTCGACGCCTAACGTACGCCTACTGTGGCAGTGTGTCTCAAACGAGACACAGGTGAATCCAATGAGAGAGCACACGTGGTGAGGCCCAAGTTACACACACACCCAGGCAACTGCGACCAACAGTCTTTTCTCTACGGGTTTACATATAAGCACAAGCTCCACCGCATAGTGCATTGCAGAGCGGCCATCAGAGCCTTGGCTCACTTCGTGACATCAACCCTCTTTGCAATGCCTCGAGCGCCCCCGGTATCTGGCCCTGCGAGGCAAACTATGCACAAGGCCTATGAAGAGCTCCAGCGAACCCTCACGCCGCAAGATTTACAGGCCTGTCGGAATACGACTCTTGAAGATGTCCAGAAGGCTGCGCTCAACATCGAAACACAGCTTGCTGCGCGGCAGTCGCTTCGAAATATGCGACGACTGCTGCCTCTTCTGACGGGAATGGAACACTATTCCAAAGTGATGGATATTCTCTGCAATAGCACGCCTTTTCTGCCTTGGTTATGGGCGCCGATCACTCTTATTCTTCGCGTCGCGTCGGAATACATCGAAGCCTTCGAGTAGATTATGAAGGGTTACTAGCGTATTGCTGCCTCGTTGACGATGTTTGAGATACTCGACAAGACCTTCGCGACCAACCAAAGCTTCCAGCAATCCTTGGCGGCAGTATACGAAGACATCTTACAGTTTCATCACCATGCCTACAAATTCGTTCGCAGAAATGGTCCGTCAACAGTAGCAATGGATCTCCCATGACTATTTACTAATCCACTTGTAGGGTGGAAGCTCTTGTTCGTCACGTCCTGGGGTCGATTACAACGTCGATTTCAACATATTCTGCATGATCTGGAACGCCATGGGGACCTAATCGACAAGGAAGCCAACGCGTTGAATATCGTCGAGTCCCAGCAAATACGCCAAGAGATCCGTGAGTGGAAAAAGAAAAGCTTGGAGAGCCTCTGCAGTCAAGATGTAGAACAGTCTAGAAAGCAGTATCAGGCCATTACATCATGGCTTCATTACGAAGAGTCAGATCAATTTGCAATCATCGATTCCATCTCAAGCGAAGCGCGCAAATATCCAGGAACATGCTCATGGCTCATCCAGCACCCAAAAATGCAATCGTGGCTCCAGCACAAGGCAGACGTTCCGATGTTATGGCTACAGGGTATCCCCGGGTCTGGTAAGTCCTTCATATGCGCAGAAGTTGTTAACTTTGCAATGGCGGGTAAAATGCCTGTTATTTATCATTTTTGTTCTTCCTCGTACGCCTCCTCCGTGAAATACGATCAGATCCTTCGGTCCCTACTCTTTCTGCTCATGCGTCGGAGTAACGACATTGTCGCGCACGTGTATAGCAAGTACGTCCTAGGCAAAATATCACCAAAGATTCCCACATTCGAGAATCTGCTGCGAGATTTATTCGGAGTCTGGGTCAGGGCAGACCGAGTACATCTGGATAGTACTTGATGGCTTGAGCGAGTGCCAGATCGAGAAACAATCCCGAATAACAGCACTCATGCACCAGATCACCTCGCGGTTATCATCATCACCTGGAAGCACAGTCTGCAAAGTCTTGATCTATTACCAACCATCGACCTCGTTGTCGAAGCGGGCCAGGGAGCAGACTATTTCTCTTGCATACGAGAAAGCTCACCTGGACAATGCGATTCGTCAGTATGCCTCTCTCTGGCTTGCATCATTATCTCACAGATTTGCCCAAATTGGCCTTTCTCGGGAAGAAATCGACGAAACTGAGCTCGCTGTTGCTCGCAAGGCTGACGGTATGTACCACTACAAAACCTCGCAAGCGACATTTATTGACGCCAAAGAAGGAATGTTTCTCTACGCGCGACTGGTCCTCGACTATCTCACCACGAATATTTTCTACGGCGGAGAAGAAATCAGAAAATCACTTGACCAACTTCCAGAGAAACTCGCAGATTTGTAAGCCTCATAAATTCAACTGCCACCAACCTGTCTGGCATGTGCTAAAAACAAATAGCTATCAAAAGATACTCACCCGTATCCTTGTCCAGCTGGATGACCGATCTATAGACCGTGTCAGGTGTGTGTTTGGCTGGGTGGCTTTTCAGAAACGGCCGCTCAAGAGGTTGGAGCTGTTGTCAGCTGTCACCTTCAGTCCGGGTATTCCGGACGTCGCCAATCTAGCACCTGAATATGTCCTGGATATCTGTATGCCTATACTTGAGCAAATACAGGATACGACTATCACTTTCATTCATTCCTCAGTCAAACAGTGAATTTGTTTCCCAACATAGCTCGAGAATGACGTCGCATGCTAACAACTTTAGGTTCCTTGGCGGGCTTTCTGGCAACTTGGTCATCAAGGAGGATACAACTCTAGCCGAGCACGGTTTAGCAACTGTGGCCTGCCTTTTATCAAGCATTGAAATCTTCAACGACAACTTTGGCAAAAGAGATCGAGAATACCGAGTACTGAAAGGTCTACATGGTTTCCATGTTTATGCTACTGAGTATTGGACCGATTACTTGCTTTCTCACGTAGAAACTGCGAACGACTCCGACGCGAACTCGCGCCTTCTAAGTCTTTCTTGTACCCTGGCTCAGAGACTAGACGATACAAGTGAACCTTCTTCACTAGGGCCGGTAGGCAGAGGTGAAGACTTGGATAGGAGATTGGCTTGTTTGGATGGCTTTCCTGTCCTAGCGAAGCTCGTAAGAAGTTTCCTGAAGGCGAGGTCACTGAAGACTCTCGAATCTCGGCTTCGGGCATCAGCAGGTAAGTCTTAACACCACCTCAGCGGCGTTGTTGGACTAATCTTTAGAGCCAGATGTGGATGAAGACTGCTCCCCGCAGCAAGACGATTCTGCCTCGAACGTCATATCATCAATGTTAGCCATATACCAGCAGACGGTCAGGTATCTCCTGGAACAACATGATTTCCCGGGTACTTCAGCGGAGGCCCTCAAGTTCTTCCAGTTCCAGCTCGGCTCCTCGGCGTTCACCTGTTGGCTCAAGACTTGTCCCCGTGCCACATTGGGCTTCGTGTCTGAGAAGAGCCTTCTCGAGCATGAGTCTTCCCACATTCGGCGGTTCCCGTGTACTTTTACCGGGTGCCAATATCCGCCAGCCGTGTCACCTAGCGCACTGCAACGCCACGAGGCGAGACATCATGCTCCCACACCACCTCGAAAGATGCGGCGCAAATCAATGCTCAGAGTTCCGCATACACAATCTGCCGCTAGAACGCTGCCCAACATCGATCCAAGTGACTCCACACAGAAAGACAAGAAGAGCGTTGCAGCCCTCGAGACAGTAACAGACCCAATCACGGGACCAGCCTCAAAAGCAGCCCCTGCGAATTTTACAAATCACACTCCCGATTTCGATGAATTTTTTCCGCTGGTCCCGCAAGCCACGATGCCCAGGGACCTTACAGGATATCAGGCTCTACAGCATTATCCGTTCGCGGCACGAACCAACAGCACAAACGTCGCAAACCTTCCAGAGGACGGTACCCAGTACAGGCAAATAACTAACCATGAATTTTTGGAATTGAGTGAGTGGCTTGAATTACAAGAATCAAATGACGGATCTATTACGATTTGATCCTGCCTCCCCCGCCATCTCCTCGAACGATTCCTGGGAGAACAATGGTATTGCCTTAACCTCTGAGGAGGAGCGCTAGGATAGAGAGGCATAGCAATGGATGCGTGTCCTAAGCATGCCGGCAATGTATTTAATGGTATGAGTATACACTCCCCGACGGTTCCGGCTCCAGTGTGATGGTATCTGGTTATGTGGCTTACAAGAGAAGCAGCAAAGCCGGCTACGGCATTGCGTGATGGTCGGTGTAGGAGATGGCCAACTACCTCAACTCGGCGAAGGGTCCTGGAAAAGCATGATATCTCGTTGTACAATTTGACACAAGTAGTTCCTCTTTTAATCTTGGCTTTGGAACATGGATCCCCCATCTCAGGTTAATGTCTGTACGATAGGCCAAATAACCAACAACGGACGAACTTTGACAACCTTGAAGAAGAACTGGCTGGGCGAATGACTCTCTGCACGCGGGCCATGTCCTTACTCACACCGGAGCTCGGCCCCGCCCTACCAAATGGGAGTAGTAGTCGAATGACGACAACGACAGCACACGGGCGTACCCGTACCCCCACACGGAAGCAGCTCCCGATCTTGACGTCGGCACGGACGATCAACTACCGGCCCCTGGCACGGGAGGAGGGGGCCGTAGAGACGCCGAGGACAGTCTCAGCACGGTTGAACTTGCTGGTCTGTCTCAGACCGAGCTCCAGAAGCAACGCGTATGTGGTGGATCAGCGAAACCGTTTCTGAGACGTGTATTATAATAATATAGGTAGATGTCTACGAGACGAGTAACCGTAACACCATGAATTGCACCGCGTAAGCCATATCAATGTTGTTACAACGCTAAAGAGACCATCTAGGTCGGCTTCAATACATGTTTCTAGCTTCCATCCTCTTATACGGCCGCATCATTCCTTCGGAAAGAGCTCCTGCGATATTTCGCCCTTCCTCTGGTGATTTGTCCGGCTCGAGCTGCTCCCAATCACAGTCGGCGCGTCGCCGTCCAAGTCAGGGTCGTACTCGGCGTCATCGGCGTGCTTTGCCTTCTTTAACCTAAGGCTCGCTCCGTCATTCGAATCAGCGTCGTCGTCGCTCTCCGATTCCGCATCGTCGTACGGGCTGACGGCGGAATGGTGGTGACGCCTATTCGAGTTCCAGTCCGGATCCTCATCAGGCACGCGCTCGTGTTCGTGTTCGGTCTGGGGCTGTTTGATGAAGGAGTCGATGATGTAATACTGCAGGGCGTTCATGATGAGGGGGAAGAACATCATGACGAAGAAGATCTGCAGTTGCTCGTTGCCCTCGGTCCACCGCAGAGCCCAGTCGCCGACGCGCGAGATCCAGGGCAGCAAGAGGAAGATGATGAGGACGCAAACTTTCATGCCAAAGAGACCGCCAAAGTAGATCACGGACTGCTTTAGCCACCACCAGGCGTTGGGCGGGTTGCCATAGTGGCCGGACTTGATCGACTCTGCGGGCTTGCCCAACGGCGTGTAGGCCACGAGGCCGGTAATGATGCGGAGGAGTACGATGAGGATAGGGATGCCGATCGTGGTCTGGGGGGCGGATTAGTCAGGTTGCGATAACGGGCCAGGAAGAGGGACAATATGCTTACGTCGATGGCAAGGTTGAGCAGGTAGAACGAGCAAGGGTTGGGAGTGTAGTCCTCCTCGCGCGTGATCAACCTCCGCGCGTTCGGTGTCGTCGCGGGATCCAGCGTAACGGAGAAGCGACCCGACGTCAACATGGACATGAAGACGTTGGCAATGTGTACCAGGACCGAGCCAAACACCTGCTTTGACACATCAAAGAACCAGATCTTGACGGGGCGCTGCGGCCGTTCCCTCCACCGCTTGTACACCAGAGAAAGAAGCGCGAGACCGCCAAGGGCGGCCTGCACAATGAGGGCGAAAGACCCCAGCAGGCTGCACTCGCCGTTGCCGCCAGACTCGGCTGGCGATGTCGCAGACGTCGCGGTCGCTACCGCTGCAGCGGCCGTGGTGGTGACGATTGTGGTGAGAACGCCCACGAGGGTCTCTTCTGCCGGAGCTGCGATGGGGATCATGGTTGTGGTTGCTGCTGCTACTACCGCGGCGGCGATTGTTGTTGTGGGAGAGGCATCGTCGACGGCTGCCGTCGCTATCGCGAAAGGCGGCGGGGGGGCCATTGGCCTACAGGCCCGACGGGCGGCGAATAAATAGGGACGGACTAAAGGGAGGGAAAGACGAGTGTCTTTCAGCGGACTGGTGACGTCTCGATCGGAGGGGGCGAGATGCGGCGTCGGAATGCGGATGACGTTTTGGGAGACGGAACGCCTCTTGGGGTTGGAGGACGAAACGGGTTTACCTGACTAGCAGCGAGACAGGCATGCACGTCGAAGGCCAGAACCGAGCAAAGAAGACCGGTGGAAAAGAAAGCAACACACACACACACACACAAACGCGCACCAGCGGCAGAAGCAGTGGTCAGGCGAGGGGGAGGTTGGCCAGAAGGAGAGAAGAGAAAGAAGAGAAACGAACTAGGCGTGGACAGAAGGGTATAAGGTAAAGGTGGCAGAGAAGAAAAAAAAAAAAGGGCTATGTCCGGCAAAGGTGATGATCCATGAGATAGACGGAGGCTGTCACGAGGTGGAGTGGGAAAGTGACATCCAAGCGAGCACAGATTTTTAGCTGCGAGTTACAAAGTGCGCCGTGCCTAGCTACCCAACAGGATAGGATTGCCTTCCGCGGAGCCACGGTCGGGCGGTCTGGCGCAGTTGTCTATTCGCCGCTGCACGCCAAACGCCAAACACGACAGGCCGAGCTCCCCAATTGTCAGATCAGTGGAGAGCGTCTGGGTGGGAGGTCGGGGTGCCAGGAGGCAGCAGCAGTGCCATGGGCAGGCACACGGGCACGTGACCCACAAGTCACTATATGTACCTTCCAGCAGCGCTACCAGTAGCTATCCAATCCATCCAATAAGCAGGGCTGGTCAGCAGCACATCAGCGCCAGGGGGCAAGGGCAGCGGCGAGCGGCAGCGCAAAGGATTGGCTCCAGGTTCTGACACAAGCTTACTTCTGATTGGGCTTAGCGTCGCCGCAAAAACGGACCTGGCCTGCCGTGAAGATTCGGCCCCAAGCGAGAGCGATTACCTTTAGAGCTTTACGCGGTACCCTCAATATAGGGGGGGCTTGGGGGCTTTTGGCGCGCTAGGGAAGGCTTGTTGACCCGTCGTTCGGAGGTTTGGGGGGTTATTTCGGTGGAGAAGCACCTGAGATTAAGGCACCTCCGGAAGAGGGAGATAGAGAGCGGCGGGGCAGAACACCTTTGGAGCGACGGACAACGGATAAACACTATGAAATGAGGAAGAACGCACCGAGGTGCGACCCGCGGACATCGGACGGGGGCCAAGGCCGCCGAGCAAAAGCAGAAGCCTCAGCCAAGTTGTGCGGTGTTTGGCAGCCCAGCGCGCCCCGAACCAGGCCAGAGATGCGACGGGATCGCACCACGAGGCGGAGCGGCCAATGTCCGCCAATTTGTCTCGCTGCGCTTGCCTGTAATACTAGGCAGCATAAGCTCCTACGCTGCCAACCCGTTCACCTGCACTAACAGACACCATAGTACTGCGTAGTAAGACGGAGCCGATTTACGAGGGGCACAGATGTCCTCTGCCTTATTTGCCCTGCTGCTACTTTACCCGTCACGGCATCGCATCCCGGCCGGCGTCGGTGAGTCGATTTTGGCTTGGAATTACTAAACCGTCTGCGCCTTTATGTAACAGACAGACAAAACGGCCACATGACAATGAAACCTCGACTAGCACACGAGCACAAGGAGTCGACCAAGGATGGTGTAGGCCAGGAATCGGACAAAAGCCAAAAGACCGGTTTTCTTCGATTCCTCGACCTTCGTCCCACTTCACGATCCATCCCTCCACGCCCGCCTCGCCGCTATCAATAGAACAGCATCACAGCGACGTCTTTGTCCGTTGTCCGACCATCCAACCGGCGCCGTCGCGTGTCTGCGGCGCCGCTGACGGGAGGAATCCCTTCGCCCTGATCTCACTCGCAGCATCCCGGTTCCATGGGACCGGTTGCCTAGGTGCCATTTCAGCCTCTCACCTCGGGTCTCATCTGCATGGAAGCGGCTGCATGGAACGTTGACTCACTTATGGGTCGAGGCCACCTCGACCTCGACGACCGGTGATGTAGCATCTCGTGTGTGCGACAACACGTGGGCATAGCCCATCTCGACCGTCGGCGCTGGAATGATCAAATGTGTCCAAAAAAGTAAGGTTAATCAAGAGTGGAATGCTTCAATTTCTCGGCCTGCTTCCCCATCGCGGCCGCTGGATATCGAATATCGAGGAAAATTCTCGTCTAAGTAATCATGTCGTGCCCAGTGAATCGCTTCAGGCTCGCTTTTACCCCCTCTTACGCCAAATACCTTGCGGTTCCTGGACAAGCTGCGTATACATGCCGTCCGTCTTCCTTGTGTAGCCAAGCAAAAAATAAAAGTAAAAAATCAAGAAAAATTCATCCGAGAAAACCATGCGCTTCATGCGATAACCAGCTTATCCAAAGCAACCCTGGCGATTTCGATAATCTTCAAGCAGTGCCGGTTCTCCTTGCTGTCGTCTGCCGATTCTGGTACCATCAAGTTGTGTTGTGTGTGTATCATTGGGTGCGGGTGCCCGGCCGCAACCAGCGCATCCAGACGATCGTGTCGGTGGTTGGATCTGTCTTCCATCTCTTTGATGACATCCTTCAGCCCCAGGTGGTAGTATTGGCTCTTCTTCCCCGATTCGTCCGTCCTCTCGTTTTTGAACCCGTAAATGTCAACCTTCAGAAGTCCTCTGACCGCGAGCCTCCAACTGTCCGGGTCCATTTCGCGATTGTCAAACGTCTGTATGGCACCGCAGTTGGGGTCCTGCCTGTCGAGCTCGCCCCAGAGACCGCCGTACTCGGCGAACCGGAAGGTGATGAGCCGGTTCTCCTTCTTGGCCCGAGCCGTTTCGTCGTCGACGAGCTCGAGGATCTTGGCGTAGGCGTTGGCAGTTGCTGGGAGAATGGCGCCCAACATCATCATGTTCTGGAAGGACTGAATTGGGGGAGGCTTCATAATATCGTTGACACTGCAAGATGGGCAGTTGATGACGTCGTGGGCCACGCGAGCGGCTTGTCTAGCCATAGCCATGGCGACCTTAACATCGTCGGATAGTCTGGACAAGGCGTCCAAGGACAGGAATATCTGGGAAAGGCAGGAACATGTTGTGTTTTCATACGGCTTTATGGTTTTTGTAGATTCGCCACCAGAGCCGGTGTTGGCCTGGGCAGATGTAGATGATTGTGGCGTGCTGTTGACGATGGTGTTGGATGAGTCTGATAGCCCGGCAGGGGACACACTGGTGTCGGGCACTTGCGCCGACAGCAGGTTGGAGAAGCTTTTATTGATATCTTGAGGCAAATCCTCGTCAGCAGAGTCACTTTCGTTAAAGTTGATGTTATCTAACAAGTCAACACCCCCAACCCCAAACTGGAAGTCTCCAGCGGGGAACCGTGGCTCGGCGAAGGCCATGGTGTTGAGGCTCAACAGCTCAGGCGGCAGTGTCGAGGGCGGCAGACCGTTCAGAGGAGAAAGCAGGTCGAGGTAGTCAACATTGAAGTCCTGGCCGAAGAAGGCGGAGAAGTCGGTGTCTAAGGTCGGTTGTGTGATGAGTGGGAGTTGCGGCTGCTGGGCTTGGCCCTGCGGCTTGCTGGAGGACTGTTCCTCCGACTCTTCGGACTCTTCGACGTGTCTACGCTTCCTCGGCCGACCCATCGGCTTCTGGGGTGAGTAGACACATCGCAGGCCCTCTCGCTTACACCGCGAGCAGCCATCGGGCTCCTTGGTGCAAGCAAGCTTCCGCGAACCTGATGTGGTCCGTTAGTCACTGGGCTTGGCCGAGCTTGCGGGCGCGGGGGCATCAACTTACGACACTCATCACACGCGCGATGCTTGACGACACCGTCCACCGACTTGGACTGACTACTACTTTGGGGCATGACTTGATGTGACAAGGATATGAGGGGACTAGAGAGGCGCTGTCGTGATCTGCCAGACGATGTGCGTTGGACGAACTATTCCGATTACTCAGAACTTTCCACACTGTCGGAGTGCGGCGTCCGGGAGGGATATATGTAGGTGAGGGGGAATGCGTGTAAGGTGACGATGGCGTCTCTGGTCGATGACTCTGAGACGGCTGCAACAACGGCGAGGGTTACGCGATGAAGCCCTGGCTTGCCTTCAGCTCGATCTCGGGGTGTTTGTTTAGGGACACGTTAAGGTAGCCACGAAAGTGGAAGCATGCGCGCGAGTGGAGGGAAAGGTGAGGTGTGATGCAGAAACATGAACTCTGGCGAGGACTGGCCAGAGGAGAGACAGCAAACACGAGTGCAAGCAGAGAAGTAAAGCTTGTCTACGGCGCAGTCGAGTCCAATCCGAACAATGTCTAAGGTTGGTGGCAGCTACGCAGCACAGCTTACCTTAGCCTGAAGCCCGCCTAAGACCAACTCGTCGTGGTGCACGCTGCTAGGTACCTTCCTAAGGCACCTCGCCTTCCAGTGGCACGGGCATCTGGAAAAGGTACTTTCGCTGGCAGAACACACACGGCATGCAGGCCTTTCACCCCATCGGTCACTGGAAGGATTCGGAGGCGGCGTCAGCACCACCACCCTGCCCATGCATATGCTGCCCAACGCGAAATCCGATGTATCTTCGGTAGGCATTTGGACTACCCCAACGTTGGAGCCGCTCTGGGGCGCTGGGCCGTCTATCGGGAGTACTTATAGGCCAGGTAGGCAACAAGATAACAAACCACAAACTCACTCAACCACGACCGTCAGTTAGCTCGACCTTGCCGTCAAGGTACCCAACTGATGACGATGAGCACACGCCGAGGCTCTTGTGCCAGGGTCTCAGTCTGTACCTGTCCCAAGGAAGCCCCGAAATGTCACGGTCATCAGATAGGCCACAGCTACGAGAGCACATACGTGGGCAAACTAAGGTTGCGTGGGCATGAAGACGATGAGCTCTTGGCACGGATTGGGGCAGTATTCGTGGCGCCGTGATTGGCCGAGTGCATCTCTAATTTGCAGCTATTTGAGTCATCGGCATGGAGAAATAGCATCAGCACTTTAGCAGCAGCCCAAGAACACCAGCCGGGACACACAAAGACCATCCCTTGGGACCGGTTCGGTGCATTTCGGAGCCCCCCCCCCCAGCCAGCTCTGGCATGACTTGGGCTGAAGATGGGACATGCAATAGGCTTCTCAACTCTCCCGTCGACGCCTCTTCGGGCATGGTGAGATGTTTCGCGTACCTCAACTGCGCAGTCCGCTTGCCATGTTGCTTTTGCTGCGTCCATTCTTGCCAAGACGTATTACCAATCGTGCCTGCCGCCAGCTTAGGTACCTTGAGTCTCATGCTACGTTGTAGTGCTTTCAGCGCTGCCGCGTTGCTTTGGGTTAGCAGTGCGACGGCTGAAGGCGCCCTGTAGGGCCCATCCCTACACTGCACTCCAGGTCGGTTTGGTGGTAAATGGCCGGAAAGGCGCTGGGCGTTCAGGTGACTCGACCGGCGGCAGCCACTGTGGCACGCCATCATTCTTAGGCCCTCCAGCAGCTCCGCTTCTTCTCGAATCTATGCCATCTCTGCCACGTTAGGGCGCTGGCCGGCCACTGAGAGGCCGTATTGGGCCCTGTGGTCGTGCAGTGGTCATGCATAAGGCAGATTATTGGGCGGACTGCTGCCATCACTGCCATGCCACACTGCACCGACCTGCGGACGTGTGGAGCCCCCCATCGGAACGATTCCACTCTTTGCTCGGTCAACCCCGCTAGGCGGTGTGCGCCGCGCTAGTACCATGGACGGCAGAAAAAAAAATTTGGGAATGGGAAGGCGCTGCTGCCAAACCGCCTGCACCTGCATCGTGAAGCTCCAAAAATAGCTACTGCCAGCAATTTTTTTTGGCTTTGAAACCACCTCAATGGCGCCACGACAAGCGTTAGGCAAGCGGAAGCAGCCGCAGGCGGAAGCGCCTGTCGATGACGATTTCGGTGATGCAACGTTGGAGGGCGTTTTGTCTCAGAGCGAAGATGATTCCGACTTCGAGGAACCTTCTGAGTCTGAGGGCGAGGAGCACGAACTGGACGGCGACGAGTCAGAGGACAACGATGAGGACGAGGACGAACTCCTGAGCGACGACATCCCGTCTGATGCCGAAGAAGGCGATGTGTCTTTGAAACTCAAGTCATCAAAGCCTCGCAAGGACACTGACGCCGCCGCCAACGGCGAGGACGACGAGCCCAACTACAGGGTCGTCACCGACGCTAATGGCAACGAGCGCTATGAGTACGGCGAGATCGACCCTGTCTACGACTCCGACGACTCCGACGCGCAGGAGCCCGCCAACACCATCGGCAACATCCCGCTGTCCTTCTACGACTCTTACCCGCACATCGGATACGACATCAATGGCAAGAAGATTATGCGCCCGGCCACCGGCGAGGCATTGGATGCCCTGCTCGAGACCATTGAGATCCCCAAGGGCTGGACTGGCTTGACGGATCCCGCGACCGGCAAGCCTCTCAACCTGAGCCAGGACGAGCTGGAGCTTCTGCGCCGCGTCCAGATGAACGAGGTTCCGGAAGAGGGCTACGACCCCTACCCTGTAAGTGCCAATTGTCCCCGATGCTAGTAACACCAGGGCTTACAAGACACAGGAAATGGTTCATTGGTTCACTGCCCACGAGGAGACGATGCCCCTGAGTGCGGCCCCCGAGCCGAAACGCCGCTTCGTTCCTTCCAAGCACGAGGCTAAACGGATTGCCAAGCTCGTCAGGGCCATCAAGGAGGGTCGCATTCTGCCGTACAAGCCGGCTGAAGAGAGGGAGAAGGAAGAGGCTGAGAAGGAGGAGACGTACTACGACATTTGGGCGAATGAAGAAGAAGCGCGACCCGACAACGTTATGCATATCTCCGCGCCTAAGCTGCCGCCTCCGGGCTACGACCTCAGCTACAACCCGCCCCCTGAATACCTCCCGACCGAGGCCGAGAAGGAGGAGTGGGAGAAGCAGGATCCCGAGGAGAGAGAAAAAGAATACCTGCCCGCCAAGTTTGATGCGCTGCGAAAGGTTCCCGCCTACGGCGAGTTCGTCAAGGAGCGCTTCGAGCGTTGTCTCGACCTTTACCTTGCCCCTCGTCTGCGCAAGAACAGGCTCAACATCGACCCTGCGTCGCTTCTTCCCAAACTGCCCCGCCCCGAGGAGCTCAGACCTTTCCCGACATCCTGCCAAACCGTCTTCCGTGGTCACGACGGTCGTGTGCGGTCCGCTGCTATCAGCCCTGACGGTGAATGGCTCGCAAGTGGTGGTGACGACGGCACCATTCGTCTGTGGCACCTCCGCACCGGCCGTCAGGAGTGGTCTGCCAAGGTCAGTGTCGACGAGGCCGTCAACGTTGTCCGGTGGCGCCCCACCAAGGACACCTTCATTCTCGCCGCTGCTGCCGGAGAGGACATATACTTCGCGGTTCCCCCTCGCGGTGCCGATGGTATCGACAAGGCCAGCCGCGACATCCTTGATGCCGGTTTCGGCTACGCTGCGCAGAACCCTCAGCCGGCGACTTCGGTCGTCACCAAGGAGCAGCCCGGCAAGTGGGCGAGACCGGGTTCCAAGTTGGAGGCGCTGGGCGTCCTGCTCAAGGCCACCGTCAGGTCGACGGTCAAGGTCATCAACTGGCACAGGCGCGGCGACTTCCTCTGCACTGTCAGCCCTACTGGCCAGCGCAGTGCTGTCGCCATTCACACCCTCTCGAAGCATTTGACTCAGATCCCCTTCCGGAAGCTGCCTGGCCTCGCCCAGGCGGCCCAGTTCCACCCCTCGCGACCCCTCTTCTTCGTCGCGACGCAGCGCATGATCCGCTGCTACGACCTGCAACGCCAGGAGCTGGTCAAGATCATCCAGCCGGGTGCGCGCTGGATCTCGTCCTTTGACGTGCACTCGGGCGGCGACAACATCGTTGTCGGCTCCTACGACAGGCGTCTGCTGTGGCACGACCTCGACCTGTCCAACCGGCCCTTCAAGACGATGCGTTTCCACGCCGAGGCCATCCGTGCCGTCAAGTTCCACCGCGGCCTGCCCCTCTTCGCTGACGCCAGTGACGATGGTACGCTGCAAATCTTCCACGGTAAGGTCGTTAGCGACCTCATGGAGAACCCGACCATCGTGCCCGTCAAGATGCTCAAAGGCCACAAGGTCGTCAACAAGCTCGGCGTCATGGACGTCGACTGGCATCCCTCGGAGCCCTGGTGTGTTTCTGCCGGCGCCGACGGCACCTGTATCCTCTGGACCTGATTATCTGACGGCTTTGATGGAGAGGATGGCTTGTGTTTTACCGATAAGGCAGCGAGGCGTTGGGAACCCAAAAAAGGAACCAAAAAAGACTAAAAGAAAACTGTGCACATACAACTTTTGCTTTTTACTGCTGCTTGTTCATTGTTTCAGATAATACGCCCTCGATTTTTAAATGGTTATCATAATGGACGTCAACTTTGCATATAACCAAATCATCTCGCGGGACCGTATCTCCAGCCCGCCTCGTGCCAACTCACTCTCAATGAACAACATGAACCCGGTCATGAGCTTCGTGCCATTGGCCACCATGTACTGCCTCGTTTGTACCTGCTATTTCTGAGTCTTTCTTGGCCAATCAATGTGCTACCCACAAGTCGCATGACGCGAATCCCCTCCCCGCCTCTTGCTTGGACGTGTTTACCAACCCAAAACAGTGTGGAACAATATATATGCCTTCAATCTATGGCATCCAGGGGGCGAGGGAAAAAAGTAAAGCTAACCCGGTCCATACACGGTATACACGCGGTACGGCGTAGGCAGCAACGGATGCCTGCGTGATGATTCAACTAGTACGTCCAATCACACTACATCAAGTTAACTTCACACACCTCTCCCTCGACTATACATGCACGACAGCCTCGAAAACGGCCTCAAAAGCCACCAAGGTCCCAGAGCCCTACGCTATCACCCACACGGGTATAAGCCTTGGCGTGAGCTTTGGGAGATTACAAATACCACCATGCTGCCGTCTCAATACTCAACTTGCCTCAACCAACGGCCCCCCCAACAAGCCACTCTAGACGAAAGAGACGAAAGTCCCAACCCGTCAACCCATCAGCCCAACAGACATTTATGCTCTCCGTTTATACTTCCGATTGGCATTGACGGATAACGGTTGTCGCGTGGCAACTTACGGTCGAGCTGCGCCGAACACGCCACGTCACGTTGCCACACGGACGAAACTACCGAATGACTGAAAGAGGCATGTCGTATGTGAGTGAATCGTGATAACATTCAACAGGCCATTTTATATGGTTCAAGCAGGTCTCACTATACGGAGAACCTCTCTAGGATTATACGAACCAGATTTTGATTCACGAGTATAAGTACAGCCCCGGATGCCTCGGCACCTTATATACTCAGCGACTTATATACACCGCCTCTTCCTTCACAGGCCCCGGTCCTTCACGTCATCCCCGAAACCCCGTCCCTGAACTTTTCAAATATCGACAGGTCGACCCCCGCGGCCATGGCTTCGTACCCGGCCGGGTTGAGGTGCAGGTGGTCCCCGGTATCGTACTCCTCCAGCAGCTTCTCCGGCGCCGCAGGGTCCCTGACAATCTCGTCAAAGTCGATGACCGCGTCGAACCGCCCACTGTCGCGGATCCACGCGTTGGCCCGCTGCCGCGTCTTCTCCCGCTCCGGGTCCGAGTACACCTGCCCCTCGCCCGTCAGCGGCGTGATGGTGGCCCCGAACACGGCGATGCCGAACCGGTGCAGCCGCGTCACGATCTGATCATACGCCGCCACCAGCCTGTCACCCACGGCCTCCTGCGTGTCCGCGTCCGTCGCCGCCGTGCCGATGTCGTTCACGCCTATAAAGACGACGGCGTACCGCACCCCCGTGTGCGCGACCACGTCCCTGTCGATGCGCCCCAGCGCGTTCGGGCCCAGGCCGTCCGCGAGAACCCTATTCCCGCCCGCGGCCTCGTTCACGACGGCGATGTTTGCGCCTTCCCCCTGCAGACGCGCGAGAAGGCGGTCCGGCCAGCGGTTGTTACCATTGGTGGTCGACCCGCGCCCGTCACTGATGGAGTCCCCGACGACGACGACCGCCGACGCGCCCTTGGGCGTCCATGCCTCGATGGCGCTGATAAGGTACCAGTGGTCCGTCTTGGTCGCGTTCACACCCAAATCCGAGTCAGCTACATGGTCCCCTGAGACGAGGAAGGACGTCGTGCGGCTGCCCGGGTGGGAGGTGATGCTGTTCGTCGTCTGGCCGTCGGCGAGGTAGATGGTCACGGAGACGACGGAGCGCGCCTCGACGGACAGCTCGATGGGGTCGGAGAAGACGACGGCGCCGTTGGGCACGACGAAGCCGCCCGCGCCCGAGAAGGTGACGACCTGCAGCGAGTCCGGGTCGACGACGCTCGTGCCGGCTGTGTTGTTGGCTGCGCGGGCGACGGTGACGGCCGTGATGGGCAGGTCGGAGCCGCCGAAGGTGTTGCTGATCTGCAGGCGGAGCGTCGAGGCCGCGAGGGAGACAGTGACGGTCTGGCGGAGGGTTGCGTCCCGGAACACGCGACCCGTCTCGTTCTTGCTGGAGTCAGCGGCGGCATTGCTGGCAAGACGGGAAAGACTTACAAAAGGCGCTGGGGGCAAGTTTGCCGGCTCGGTGAGTTGAGGCATCGCGCCCCAGACCGTGACCCAATCCCTCTCGTCCCGAGTGGGACAGCGCGGGCGCGCCTGTGCCAAGGGCGAGGCGAGGAGGAGGGCCGCGAGGGCTGTCTTGAGGGGGAAGAGCATCTCTACCAGTGTAGGATCACCCGACGAACTGTCAGTGGCAGTTCACGATACGACCTCCAACTGCCAGTCGCGGGACGAGGTTGGCGCCGCGATATATAAAGGCGTGCAGGTAAAGTCTTGATCGGCTTCCATTGTGTCCATTTCCCCTCAATATAACATGCTATTTCAATTGGGGCTATTGCTACGCTCGCCATGTGGGCGCCAGCGGTGATCCGGCAATATGGAATTGATGGGCGATGGGTAATGGGGTTGAACCCGGTCCAAGTTCAGGCTAAATTCAATTCCTCGTGGGGACTTTGGGGATCAGAGTTGCGTGGTTGCAGCGGGAGATGAGTGCATCCCATGCGATACAACGCCGTCTCCAAGTCCGTCCCGCTTTGGGGCCCGTTCTCCCCCGTATGGAGGCTCGTCATTGGAGTTGCTGGTCGTGGAAGATCTGGAGTCGGTGAGAACTACAACCGAAAGGGTCGAGGGCAATTGTGCCAGACTCGGTGACGGGAGAAAAGGGCACGATGACGAGGGTTGGGAGGGGTCGACGATTTGCATTCCCATGGCACACCGACTTGCATGGATACTAATATACAAGAGTTGGAGAGGAACGTCCTCCAAGAAAGCAACAGACGCTTTTACTCCAAAAACAATAGCTATAACGCTGCAAACAGGGGTACAAGGGACGATACGAACCCGAAATAGGGACCGATTCTCTTTCGCCCCGGCGACTACAATACATTCGATCGGTTCGAAGAGTCAAAATAAATGGCCAGTAACATTACCAATTACTGTTCAAAGATGGGAAGAGTGGAAGGCCAGTGCGAAGCAGTATGGGAGGAATGATGATGAGAATGATGTAGGACCTCGTTCTTACAAGTCGTCATCCAGGGAGCCGGGCGGCGGGGCCGCAACGTCGGCCGCCCAGTCGCCAGCGCCTGTGAGAAACGCCGCCGACGGATGGTTGACAACCACGCCGTCGTCATCCGCGCCGCCGGTGGACTGGCTGACGTGGGAGCGGCCCGTCCGGACTTTGTTGCTCTCTTTGGACGAGTTGTCCTTGACGTTTGAGTCCCCGGGGCACCGCCGGCCATGAATCCATTCGTATGTGCTCATGTTGCCGAGAGGTTGTATTCTGTCGTGGAGGGCCATGTTGTCCATGGTTAGGCCATGGCCAAAGATATTCTGAGGTGGGCTAAGGGCAACGCCGCGGTTGACGATAGTGTCGTCCGAGCCGGTGCTGTCGGACCGAGACCCCGAGGGGGACATCTCAACAAGTACTGTGTCATCGTCGATGTCATGCTCGTCCAAGTGGTTTTGGTCTCGGTCGGTCCAATCATCTTGGCGGGGGATTTCGGATGGGGGAGGCATGTTGGATTCGGTGTGGTGTGGTCTACGAAGACCCCGGGCGGCGGCGAGGAAGCCGCTGTAATTTTGCTTGCGGTCTTTTTGATGGGACATTATGGAATAGTATATGGGTATCTCGAGAGGAATATGGGGTATCGCTGGGTGCTCGAGTGGTCGGCCGTCGAGTGATGGTGGCCAGGTTCGAGCGATGCTGCGAGTGCAGGTACGGTGTCAGCTCCTGTCCGGCATGGACGGCAGTGAAGGGACAGTGGGCGAGACTCACCAGGTGTCTATAAGAGGGGTATCAAATGCGAACAAATCTTTCGTGGGAGACAGCGAAGGAAAGAAGTAATGGAGAGCTGGGCAACGCAGCGGTCGGTGCAAGGTAGCCAGCGATCAGGCGCCTCTCTTTTCCGGCATGGGCATGCAGGCGACGTCTTATACTATGTATAAGAAGAGGAGTGTTATATAAGAATGGTCTGTTATCTGTTGTTATCTGTATCGGGGGTGGAAAGAAGAGAGGGAAGAGGAAGGCGGCGGAGGGGCGGGCAGCTTTATACACGGCCGATGGGTGCGGCGGGTTGGCTGATGACGATGCTGGCGGAAGGGGGGATAATGTTGAAGTGGGATACCCTTTTTTTTTCTGATCCGTTTATGCTCCCCTACTTCCCGCTCCCACCTTCTTCAGGTACACGTCCCTCTCTGGTGGTGTCTCTCTCGCAGTGCTGTTGGGGTGTGGAAGCATTGCGCAGCTCGTGCAGTGTGATGCAGCTACGCTCCAGACTGAAGTCGGTACGTAGGGTGGGTACCTGAGTAGGTGGAGGGAAGTCCGTACTGAGAAAGAGGTACGAGGTAGGTACAGGTACAGGGACTGCTGGAGGTACGCAGTACAGGGACTTTACTTTACGGTGCCTCGAGCCTGGTTGGTTGGTTTGTTGGCTTCCAGGTTCCCTATGTATGAGAGTAGGAGGAGCTCGGTATGAGTGGAGTGTCTGCACAGTACTTCCTCCCTCTCCCTTCGCGGAGCCACACCCGACCTGCACCAGCATGCCCTTCCGCTCTCTTCAGTGATTCCCCATGCCGTGGATCCTGAAATGCAACCCGGGGAAAGAGATACTTCCTGACCTTGTACTACTAGGTAGGTAGGCAGGCATCTTGTTACGCTCTTTTCTGACTGTCTCCAACTTAATCTCACGTCTTTCTTGTTTGTACCTACATTAGCATCAATCAAAATGGACCCGAAATGGCCTCACATACAGGCCGCGTCTGAAGCTACCTTGGCTGCCTTTACACCTATAGTCTACTCAACAGGACGCTCGGGGGCCCAGGCCGTCCGTACGTACGATGGCGTGGGCTGGGCGTTGAACGAGAGTGCATTTGGCTGCGGCATGCGATTGTGGCCTCAGGTACGTACTGTCGCCAAGTTTCTGCCACCCTTTCCTCCGGCTCACAATTGTGCATCTCATCCTTTTGCAAGCCTCGTTTTTTGTCTCGATGACACGATTCCCAGTGGAGAACAACATCAATTCCGCGATCCCGTGTCTTGCGCTTTGACGTTAAGCCTTCTGTTAGCGGGTGTTGCCCGACGATTGACCAAGGGTTGAGTGCATAGAGACGTCTCGAGTATCCTTCTCGTACGTCGTCCAAAGGGCAAGATTCCACAGGGATCTATCTCCATGTACCACTACGACGCCAAACCCCATCGCATTCAAGCTTAGATACAAGCTTGGGAGAAGTACATTGGGGTGCGCACAACCAAATTGCACCCCTCGGCCCCTCTCCACGACATCCACCACCCGCATCACCAGGCCAGACAACACCAAAAATTAGGAATGCCTCTCGGATGACCCACCTCATGTTCCCGGGAGGTTCCCGCAGCGCATCACTAACCTTGGATCTAGCATCCGGGCATAACCCAATCGCCGTCCATTGCGGTCTACACACTTTTTCATGCCAAAGATCAGCGCCATGACCGCCGTCTTTCCTGGACTCTCACCGAAGGTAAGCCATGACTTCGTGCAGGTGGGGCATGGCCGACATCGCCGCGACACGTCGGCTGCTCGCTGCTGCTCGCACACCATCCATCAGATCGGGACAGCGACACAAGCCCTGAGTTCAGGGGACTTGCGAATGTGTCCTGTTAGGCCAGAAGCTCCCGTCGCTGTGCGACAGACACACTGCGCCGGCACAGAGTGACGACGCTTCCCCGGGCCACTCTCAGTCGGCGCCATCTTGACCATTATCCAATTCTATCTTCATATCACGCCGTCGCACCATCGTCGACGGCCTTTCCCCGTCCTCGGAGATAGATAGCATTCAGCCCAACCACTCAGAACTTCTGGTTCACGAGATTACCGAGTTCAATTGATCAACCAAACAATCAGGGCCCAGCTCATTGAACGGCTAGAGTCGGCCTGACCGTACACCGAAGCCATGATACGATGGATCTAAACCCGCTGCCAGCCTATCGAGCTGGTTCTACCATCGTCTGTTCGCATCGAATCCCGCGTCGCTGTCAGTCTTCTTGAAACGCGCCGTCAACCACCCAGGCGGTTCAACTGTCGTCACCGCTACCTTGCCCGTACAAGGTCCGACTTCTAGGCCGCTGCGTCTTTCTCACCTAGTGACTCACTGCTCTGACTCGGTGCCCTTGGCAATCCGCCATCCGAAGTCTTGATCATGCCAGCCACGACAGCTTGGCATAGAATCTGCCCGACGTCGGGACGGACGTCGATCAAAATGCCAACGGAGCCCGGGGCGCATGGGATCTACTGCATCAGTCGATGCTGGCAGCTCACATGAACTCGCCCTCCTCTTCACTTGAGACGCAAGAGTCTCGGTGTGTCCTGAGGTGTACTGAAACGACAACAAGAGTAGGGGACCCGGAGGTACATGACCGGTGCATACAACGGCGTCAAGACGGAGGCGCAGCGGCTGGAGTCGCACCCACTGAGGTGGGAATCGAGTCGAAGAACGAGACGTGGATGCCGATGCACCGCTACTGGACGTCACAGCGCGTCGGCCCCCAACTCAGGCGCTAATATGTCGTTGCAGCAGAACACCTCTCTGATCGAAATCAGCTGTCACACCTCAGAAACCATTTTTTGATAGGCCGATTGACTCTCGCAAGGTCTCGATGCATCTCCCTACCGTGGCCCCCGCAGCCGCGTAGCGTGCATCCCGGGCATACCGAACGGGACTCGAGCACAGCGCAGCATGGCATGCAAGCTGACGAACCGTCTCCAATATCGAGGCATATCGAAGGGAGATATAGTGTGTCCCCGCAGGCATCATATCGCGAACACCACTGGACCGTGTACTTTGAGATACATTCGCAAAGCCACGAAACGCCCGTGGAGCAATCGCGAGCCTCAACACATCATCAACGACAAGGGAACATCTTCGATGCAACTCTGCCATCACCTGATGACACACAATTGTGCGGATGGAGCCCGGGCTGGCGCCGGAGAGGGGTCGGGCGGATCCAATCCGCGGGGCACCACAATTCATCGGGCGCAAAGAAAAAGTCCTGGGGTCCTTCTTCCGGCGAACGTCTTCTCCAATTTCCAGCGTAGGACTGCATCGTCCTATCACGCAGTCCTACGCTCGGCGGGTATCGTCCGTCGACTAGGACCCGCGTTACCGAACGAGGAAATTCGAATAGCTCCCGAATAACGAGGATAGGGATACGAAACGCAATCAACAAAAACAAGAATTCCTGGCCCTCAACCCCTGGACCCCGATACACATGATCTGTCTCTCCCCAGCCAGCCCAGCGCCCAGCGCCCGGCGCCGAGGCCCAGAACCCGTTTCCCTTTCCCCGTCCGCGACGACGCAGACAAGAAACAACGCATCACATCTTGCAGCGTCGCGAATCACGAGCTTCCCCATACCGCGCAGCCTCACCCAAGATCTCCGTCCTAGAACTTCCTTCCTCCCTCATGACCGGCGACTGCGCGAAATACCTGTCCCCAAAGTACCTCTTTTCTCCCGCTGCGCTGCGCCGGTCGCCGACTTACCTATCAGCCAAGAAAGAAACAAATCCCCGATGTTTCGCTTCCATGCACAGTATACGTGTTGGAGGGCGTCTCCCCGTCGTCAGTGGTTTGGTCGGAGGCGCAAGACACGTTGGGTCCACACTGCCACCGGCCACTCGCTGGTCCCCCGTGGTTCCGTCACCCTTCGAGAAGACTTCTAGCGCAGATCCCCTGTGCGCAGTGCGTGCAGGGTGCCCACCACCTCCACCACCGAGCAAGACCTGCATGTCTGGCCGTCCTCCTCTTCGTTCTTCCATCCTACCTTTACGTGGGCCGCTAGCCTGTTGTGCCTGTTGTACCTCGATCCGTCCTGCCTTCTCGTCCACTTGCCGGGCCTGTGTGCCTCTCGAGGAGGTGTGCACCCTCACAGACGCAGGGCTGGTTGTTTGCCCGGGGAAGCTCCAGGGCGCAATCCGGACCGCTCAGCGAGGCTTATTGTCTACGGGCGCGACGAGGGAGAAAAGGGGTGGTGGGAGGGACAACATGGGGGATAAACCAAGCATGCATGTCGCAGGAGCTTGGGGGAGCTTCGCGTGCGCCCGCAAGGCATTCTGCTTCTAGAAGACCATCCATCACCGGCTACCCCACCGGTCGGCCTCCGGCTTCGACGTCAGGCAAGGGGGAACAGTTCGTCGCGTTCATTGGGGTCATGAGACTCGTTACTGGACGCGTCCCTTCGTTCATTCAAACTATGAGCAACATCCGCCCGTCTCATGCAGCCCGCCGCTAACGTGCAGCCTTGGGACAGCCAAGCGCACCGCATGCCATCCCGGCTGTGCTGAACATGCACACGCACACGCACCGCCCCCGACCATCGAAGCCTGACCTGACCGGCAGTCCGAAACAGGTAGCCTTCGAGAACATCTTGGTCCTTCGACGTGTCTTTTGCATGTCTCCTAGGACTTCTGGAACAACCACCCCCAACGCCGCGCCGTTCGTTGACCATGCATGCTCGCCCTCTCCCAGCCAACCATGCCGTGTTGTATCTGTACATAAGCAGCCGACCCATGCTGAACGTCTCTAGCTGAGCCAAGCGTCTCAAACATCGCGGTGGACATCGAGACAATATCCAAGGCTTGGGCGGCGTGGCACCCTTGCGGCTTGCTGCTGAACGGTCGCCGCTCGCAGCCTGCTCTCATTTGACGCCATCAATACGCAGCCCCCATGCTGCTGGCCCTCCGATCCTTGTCCAGCGCAGACGCTGCCGCCGTTGAACCTTTCCTCCTGAGACCGCCGGCCTTGAATCTCCGGACAGTTTGGTACGACCTGTCCAACTCGTTTTCGACGGCGCAGCGAATCCGCAACGCAGCAACTGCGGGCCACACGCTTCGCTCGCCCCTCGAGATCCAGTAATCCAACGTCTCCCTCGTGGGCGTCTCGAGCAGTCGCACAAAGTCTCCGGCAGTCACCTCCGGCACAAGCGTCATGGACGCTCCTGGCACGCGCTCATCGACAAGGAAGCGCCGGATGCCAGCTGGAAGGAGGTGCAGCGTGTCCAGCTGGCGTAAGCGATGTCTAAGCTCCAGGCCCACCATGCGGACCAAGAAGGCCGTGATCGACGTCGTGCTGTTGCGCGTCTCCATGAGCGACGGGCCATGCATGTCGCTCTGCAAGAAGGGGATGAGATAAGGCCGGGCCTGGCTGACAATGAAGTGGTTCACGTTGAACAGCTCGGCAATTCTCAGCAGAGGAGACTCGCGATCCGAATACGACACGTGAGTCCAGTGGCGAAAGTCGATCGTGTTCGCCGGTGCCCACGGCACAATGTTCCCATGCGCATCTTTACAGAGTACAGTCGTCTCTCGGTGGCCGTACAAGCTGGCAGACGAGGCATTTGATGCGACTGCCGCCGTCCATATAAGCTTTACGAGTGTTAGTTCTCTCCCTTGCAACAGTGATACCGGTATTGACTCACTACGTTGGGTGCCGTCAGGTAGTTGAGCAGCGTCGGAACGCCTCCCTGACCGGCGGTTGCTACTGTAATATTCAACACTCTCTTACTTCGGTTGTATGCTTCTTCAAATGTCAAGTCACCGACATTCGCTCGCACGCATTCCTCCAACACCTTGACGTCGAGGAAATATCCTTCGCGGGAGAACCTCTTGATCCGCCTCAGCAGGGTGTCCCATCTCGTCGACAAGGACTGCTCCTTTTGGTGGCCTTTTTCAACCTTGGCCTTGCCGGAAAAGGCAGACAGGTCAATGCCCTCTCCTTTGAGCACATTAGGGAGCTCCTCCTCGGTGTGGATCGCAACTAGAGCCGCTATCAGAGCGCCTGTCGCGGTACCAGTAATAATGCGCGGCAACAAGCCACGGAGGAACAGCGCCTTCACAACACCTAGATGGCAGACTCCGAATATCGCACCGCCCTGCAGGACAAGCGTGCTCCTTCCAAAGGCTTGTCTGGTATCATGGATGAAGTCCAACTTCATCTGGTTCGTCAAGCCGACGGGGGCCCCATTGGCGTCAGAGGTCGGGCTCGTTGGCAGATGGGTAATGTCCTCGACTGCCTCGGCGATCTGGGTGATGTATTCCTCGACCAGATACTTGGTGCCGGCGAAGGATCGGTTGTAGAGGGTCGGTGCGGTTATGTTGCCCAGATTCCGAACCAGGCCGGAGCGAAGGAGGTTGACCAGCGCATTGAGGTTGCCGTCCTCTCTTGCAGCAATTAAAGAGTTGAGGCGCTCGTTGATCAGGCGGTAATCGTAGTATTTGGACGCTGGGTTGTTCCTCCTGGCGCGGCACGAAGGCTTTAGCATGTGCTTCTGAGACACGAGGGCGGATTGGCAGCTGCTCACCACAGGTCCAGTCCCAGCAGGTTATCGAGGTGCAGGGCGGCCTCCTCCCAGTCCTCGAAGGCCTCGGCATGGCGGAGGAGCTCCAACCACAGCTCGACGGGGGTTTTGCGCGTGTACCAATCGCGGAATTTCTGCATGTGCGCAAGACGCGGGAGGTTAGCCGCGGCTCGTCCAAGGTAGTAGTGGTTCGCCAGCTGCACGGCGGGCGACGTGCGCCTCGGGGAAACGGGAGTGATTCCACGTACCTTATTCCAAAACTGCGTCACGTCTACGGCCACTTGCCAGAGCGCATAGACTACCCCCATGGTTGCGCGCGGCGACTCGGGTGGTGCAGACCATAGAGAATCCCAAGCTGGCGGGGGGGAGCAGTGCTAATGAGTATACTGGCGACTTGATGTTCGGTGGTCATGGCATTATGGCATAATGGCCGGGTGGAGCGTGGCGGGAGTTGTGTCTCTGGCTAGGAAGGTATCTGCATTCCAATTTCGAGGTCGGGCTGGGTTGGACGGGGGAGAAGGCAGGTAGATACTATGCAAATAGATAGATGGTTCGTGGGGGGGACTGGCACGGCAGCGCGTCCGGGAAGATCAAAGATTAGAAATAGGAAATAAGGCAATACTGATACTGGGTAAGAAATAAGGGAGCGCGCGGAGGACGAACGAGCGGGCGTACGACGGGCACGCTAGGTAGGAAAAGCGAGCAGCAAGACACGTCTTCCACCGGTCCGCGGTACGACTTGAAGCCCGTGGGTTCGTCCCTCGAACGCCAGCAGGAGTCAGTTCCTCAGAGAGTCCTCGGAGACAAGGTCGTGTCGGGGAAGTGGTTTGGTTCGGCCCAGGCTCAGCAGCAGCAGCAGCAGCAGCAGCTGGAGCGTTGTGTCCGGGTCTGCCGTCCCTGCCTTACGTATGGCCTGCACACCTACGCGGTCCATACACTACCTACCTACGCAGTATCCCAGCCGCAGGTCGGGTGGTCTGGGGACACTCACTCTGGGGAACAGGCGACGGCCCCCCCCCCCATTGCCCACTCATTGCATTGGACTGCTGCTGCATCAGCGCATCAGGTGCATGGCCCTTTGCTTTTTACAGCGTGCTGTGCCAGGTTCAGTTGTCCACGAGACCCCACCCCACACACTTGTGTTGCTTCCCGAGCTGGAAAGTTGGGGGGCAGCTCCCTCAGCTGCTTGGCTGTGCCGTCCCATCATCCTTGGCGTTAGCTGCCGACATGTGACAATGCCTCTGACCCAAGGTTTCCGTCGGCCTCTAGACTCTACTGCGTAAGGTACTGCGTAGTGTCCAGTGTCCAGTGTCCCAACAGCACAGCAGCAGCATTACTAAGGCCGCAGTAAAGCCATATCCAGCGCTGCGCTGCGCAGCACCCACCCAGCACAGCACGTACGGACCTTGGCACTTATCCGCGATTCCGCACCGCGAAACCCGTGTACCAAGACCACTGAATCAGTCACCTTGATACAACAATGCAGTCTGCTAATCCGTCCGTCCCAACAAACTCAATCCCACCGCCAACGGCCCATTTCCATGACAAAGAAACCTGATCAATGCAGCACGTGCGCCACCGTTTGTCGGCGCCAGGCCGAGTCGGGCCAAGTACGTACTACTGCCAAGGTAATTGTCACCGCGAAGCCCGACGTGAGGCTAGGGAAACGTGGAAAGCAATCAAGCCCTGGATGGCGTGCATCTCGATTTTGTCTCGATGGCCTTTCCATCGCGCCCACTTCGCGCATAAGAAAAGCCTTGCTATTATACAGTAGTTGATGAAAGTCCCGTCTCAGTCTCTTTAAACAGCCTAGCGCGGCTCCCCGTAGTCCCCATAGTGTATCCCTTACTCCGAATCATCATCGTCAACGACGTGACGACGTCTTCCTCTACCGCTCGGCTCCATGTCATCGTCATCGCCCTCAGCATCCTCGTCGTCCGACATCTTCTGTCTCTTCTTGTGCCGCGGCCGCTCGTCTTCGTCATCGTCCAGGATCTCCTCCTCGTCATCATCAGGTCCCTGGCTGATGTCCTCGTCACTGTCGACGATGAAGTCGTCCTCCATATCGTAGTCATCTTGTCTGCGCGCACCGGATGGCAGATCATCGTCAGAGTCGTACTCCGGGCGTCTCCTCTTCTGCTTCTGCGCGCCGGGCATGCCTCTCTTGCGCGAGCCGCCGGCGCGGCGTCCACCCTCAAGATCGCCAATGGAGAGGCCTCCACCTCGGCCATATCCCCGGTTGGCGTCCATGCGGGCAGCTGCGGTCTCGAGACGACGTTGCGCCTTCATGCGCTCCTTCTCTGCCTGCTCCGCCTGTCTTTTCCGGAGCTCGGGATCCTGGATAGTGTTGATGATCATGTCCTTTTCTTGAGTCTTCTGAGATACTGTCGCCATGCGCTCTGCGAGAGCAATAAGAGCGTCGTCTTGCACCTCCTTTCCGGGGCGTACGATGTACTGGTCGGTGACGTGTCCCACGAACATGAGGAAGTTGCTGTTGTATTCAGGGGAGGCAGCGTAGTAGTGGCCATCCTGGAGTTCCGAGTACGGCTGGTCTGGGCCTGGAGCCAATGCCTTCGTCGTTACTTCGAAGTGCTCATCGCCGACCGTGACGGTCACTGAGCCGTCGCTCCATCTGTGAATCATTGCGTTGCTTTGCAGCTTGTTGCCGTGCCTACGGACGCGGACGTCGGCCTTGGGTATGTCTGACTTCGCGTTTTCGATGTCTTGTTCAGTGGGCTCGAACGTGCTTGGGTCGTAAATCGTGGGGACGATTCTCATGAATTTGGGAACGCGAAGAGCTCGGAGCTGGATGGAATCAGCGCATGTCGCGACTACTGCGGGTAGTCGCGTCAACTCACTCTTTGATCCTTTGCCTTGGGAATGCGATGTCGCTGCATTTCAACAGCCTCGATGACTTTTGTCTCATAGCCTGTCGACGTTGGGGCCTCATCGTCTCTTCCCTCGCCTTCGCCCTCGTCTTGGTTGGATCCGGCGCGTTCACTGCCAGCGCGACTGCGGTCCTCCTGGACGTCGTCCGCCGGCTCGTCGCCGAAGAGATCCTCCTCCTCCTCATCCTCGGGGAGCTCGACCAAATCTTCCGAATCAGACATTATAGCGGTGAGATTGCAACGGCGTTTGAATTATGGTTGTTAAAGTGACGCGCGCGTGAAGTTGCTGCTGCTGTAGACGTGGTTGATAGCTTCTAGCTGAGAAAGAAAGGCGAGGCTCGAAGAATCCCTGTTCAAAATATGACCCACCCGAATTGAATGTGAGGCTGACGCAGGCGCACCGCCACACCCCACCAATGCGGCCGCCGGAGGTAAGAGCAACCGACCGATGGATGTCCGGCATAAAATGCAAAGCTAGGAAGGCGGGACTTATGCGGTTCTTGTGCCGTAAGACTTGGCTAATGTGGGGGGAATTTGCAATCCCAGTCGATCTCCTCGTCCCTCCTTATTTTAGAGGAGCTGCAAAAGGCGGTCTCGCTGTATCCCAACCTCTCGCGCGCCACACGAGGCTGAAAGAGGACCCTTCTTTGTGTTCAGCTGCCCAATGGCGAAGGAGCGAGGGATTGTTGGGGCCCAAGGCTGTGGAGGTGGGGCCCGTGCACTCGCTTAATGTGACACTTCCAGTCTAGCGTCCCTCATGCTGCTACTCCTGTTTGGCTGCAGGAGCGAACGTAGTCCGAAGAAGCTCACCTTTAACCGCCCCTTTTCAGCTTAACCCTCTCTCCTTGCTTGATATCCGACCGCTTTTCGATTATCAAACGGTCTGAATTTTGAATCAGCTGCGCTGAGGAACTATCGCCCAGCCCCTATAGCCCTGCCTGGAGCCTGGAGGTGTGCCGGTCGACCCAGCCATATAACCCCTCCGACTCCCCCTCACTGCGGTACCTCTTCCTACCATGTCGAACCTCTTCTCAGGAATGTGAGTTACTTTCACCTTTTGTCGCCTGCCTTGCTTTTTGTCTTCCTTGCCCCCCTCCCCCTCCCCTACTGCCTTTCGTATCCTGGATACTGGACCACCAACCACCAGGGAGGGTGTCGTGGTGGCTGCACAGCAGACAGCTGTGAAGTCGGTTCCTCGGCTAGTGCCGCAGCCCGCAGCCCGTACTTTGGTACATGCAACCGGCCCGGCCCCGAGACATGGGGTGCGTCCTCACTTGAGGGCAGACCAAAGCACCGCTATGGTGACATTCTGAACTATGTGTTTGGTATGTCTGCTTAAGTCTGGCTGGTTGATGGTGTGTCTTGCCACACTTGGGCTGGCTCAATGACAGCCTGTCACTTCGGCTGCCTTCACCGTCAGGCCTGTCGCGCAGAATACGGATACGAGTGTGACCGTGAGACAACACTTGGTGTTTTGGGTTCTTATGAGTGCAATCACTTGTTTTCCCTGACTCTGCTTGCTTGCGTCAACTGCTGGCATCCACTCTGCCCAAGGGAAAGGATGAGGTGGCAGAAAAGAGCCGAAACTGGATCGATTACCCCGCTATATGCCACCAAGACAACCAAGTATTCAAGGCCACGAGGAACCAACATGACCGTGGGTATCGGACAAAAAGAAATTCGACAACTGTTCGAGAGTTGCAATACTACACCGCCCGAAAGTTCGGCTCGGACTCACCCTACTTGCGAGGGAGAAAAGACGATGGCTTGTCTCATTCCACCGCCAGCTTGATTTCGCTTGCCAAGGCGACTGCGAAAAAACGGCTTCTCTATGCTGGTACCGACAATTGGGGCCTCTCAATCGCTTCCCCTGGTCACAAGAGTTCCATAGGTCTTCCTTCGCTTTCATGGGCCAGCGGAGACAACCACAGACGGAACCCTGCTCATTCAACGCATGGGTTGGCGACATGGTCAGCTTGGCCCGAGGACGACAAGACATAGCAAAGCTGTCCTCCTTTGGCCTTCAGACAAAGACAAACCCTCGGCTCTTCCAGCATACACCTCTACCAAACCCTGCAAAAGCTTTCTTTCAATTCGTCATACAACCCCCTCACAACCCCAGGCTTTGTCCAATCTCTTTCAGACACGGCTTTGCCCCGTGGCCCCAGTCGCCCGCGGTCTCAGACACCCCTAGATTGTCAACGCAAAATTGTCTCAGCCAAAGGTTCTCAACATGGCCGGAGACTCTTAGGTGATAGTACCCGCCAGTGGCGGGCCCAGGGTCGCCGTTACCATGCTTAATTCTTTTCTGTACTCTGGAGCGCTCATTATGGATATCGAGTTTCATCAGCTAATCAGACGTCGATAAACAGCAACGCCCGCTTCCGGGGTGCCGCCGCGAAACCGCCAGGACAGAACAAGTCCCCTACTTCTTCCACCGCCGGACAGCCTACGTCACCCACCGTGTCCCAGGGAAGCCAGTCATCCGTCAACGCACCCAAAGTTCCGCCTCTGCCCAACTCTCCTTCTCTCGCCCAGACTATTGGCATGGACGATCAGGGCGGCATGGCTAACGGCGACGACATCCTCGGCTCTTACCACTTGCCCCGGCCTATGCCGATCTGGCTCAACTCCAACTATGGCAAGCACATTGTCAAGGGTAACTTCATGACCCTGAGCGCGAGACCCAAGACGGTCGAGCAGGGCGAGTGGATCGCCCACCAAGGTACGCCATGCATACGCCTCTGCGTCGTTCACTCCGTGCTGATCATGCCGCAGTTGTTGAGCACTACAGAAACCTGTGGAACTTTGTTCGGGTTCTCCACGAGAAGGAGGAGGATGGCTCGAACATTTGCAACCCTACCACCTGCCCCAGGATGTCCGCCGGAGCGTAAGTTGGATTGGCCTGCTCGTCATCCCCGCGTCTAACGGCTTGCAGAAACCACTCGTTCACCTGGCTGAACAGCCGCCGTGAGCCTGTCGAGCTCCCCGCCCACGAGTACATGACGCTTATGCAGAGATGGATCTCGGGTAAGATCGATGACACCAACATCTTCCCGACCGACCCCTCTGGCGTCTCATACGCGCATAACCCGGCCATCACCACGACGCCACTCTCGCAACTCACGAACCCCGGCGAGCCCGAGTGGATCGGCAAGCGATCTGGCTTCCCCCAGAACTTCGTCGACGTCTGTCAGACCATCTTCCGCCAGATGTTCCGCGTCTACGCCCACCTTTACTGGGCCCACTTCGTCGAGCCCTTCTACCACCTGAACCTCGAGAAGTCCCTGAACAGCTGCTTCAGCCACTTCATCCTCACCGCCACGGCCCTGGACATGCTCAAGCCCCATGAGCTTGAGCCCATGCAGCCTCTGATCGACCTCTGGGCTGCCAACGGTACCTTCCCTCCCGAGTCGAAGGCGTATGAGTACGCCAACCTCAGGGCTGGCGAGCGCCTGATGCAGCTGGCTGGCGTCTCCTAAACGTGCGCGGGGGAGGATGGGAGCGGGCACGACGGTCAGGGCACTGGATCAGAACACGGGATGGTCAGCCGGGAGCGTTCTTCAGTGCGTTCGCTCATGGAACTTCAGACTTGACCTGTTGGCTTTCTCGGTTCCCAAGCCCCAGCGTCGAAGCCCAGGAATTCTTTCCACTGGGAAGGAACACAGGTTTAGGACTACCACGAAAAAACGACACACATTTACACACGCATTGCACTTGCAGCAGCTGAGGGCTGTATGTTGGAGTTTCGGATTTGCTACATGGCCAGGCAGGCAACGTCGTCACAAAGTCTCAAGAGTCTCAGACACACACAAACGCAACAAGGACAAACATGGTCCTCGAAGGATTGCTTTTTGGGGACGGCGGGGGAGCGGAGGTTGCAAAGACGTTAGATGGATAAGTTCTTTTCCATAGCAAATTACAAGTTGAGAGAAGATTGTTCGGTTCCTGCTGACAGCAAAACTCATCGTAACATCGTGGCGCGCTGTGGTATCTGAACTCTACGTTCTCATGCAGCGACCTCGCTGATCTTGTCCTCCACCACGACCGGCTTCCCTTCCTCGAGAATGAACCGCCCGGACCCGACGTAGAGCTTGTTCTGGAGCTCCTTCAGCGCCTCGTGGCCAGTCTCGAACTTCACCTGCGAGACTTTTTCATGTCAGTCTCGACCTACAAACCCCGAAGGGCGATGCCAACGAGAAGCGATCGCGGAGGAGAAAGCCCCAGCACACATATCTACGACATGGAAAGACAAAACTTACAAACATGCCCGAACCCCGTGGTCTTGGCATCTGGCTCGGTGCGGAGCACCTTGCCCGCGGGGCCGGTGAGGTCGACGACACCGACGTAGTCGAAGCGGATGGCGGCGCCAGTAGCCTTGTCCTTGGCGACGCTCGCGACCTCGAGGCGGCCGTGCGCGCCGTCCGGGTCGACGCGGATGTAGTCTGCGCCGTGGAGGAAGACGGCGTCGGCGGGCAGCGAGTACCCGGGCTCGGAGGCGAGCGAGCCGGCGTTCTCGGCGAAGGGCGCGTGGACCTGCGTGCTTCCCTTGGCGAGGGCGCCGATCGGGGAGATGTTTCCGAGGACGACCTGCGGAGCACGGGTTAGCTTGTGCGCGAAGAGTGGTGTGCTTGTAGGTTCGTGGAGGAGCTTGGGGCTCGCAATTGACTTTGGGATGCGAGAGAGCGCGTGTACGTACTTATGCCGTGAAGGCCGGGACGAGCTTGGGGAAGTCTGACATGTTTGCTGAGTTGCTTCGCTTTATCCTGAGGATTTCAAGCTCGATGCACTGAGTAATTGGAACGTTTCAAAAACGGGGGGCTTATATATCGGATTGTTCACACGACGGCGAAGACTCGGCGTTTCTTTTCGACAGATGATGCTATCGCAATCCTAACCTCCACGGGCGAACGCTTACGTCGAGGACAGGACATTGGCCAAGGGGGGGGGGGGGGGGGGATTCATTTTCCCCCTCCTCCTGTCTTCCCCTCTTTTTCTGTCCTCCCACAGCGGCACGGCAGAGAGACATTGACCTGCAATTGAGAAGTGAGGAGGTCCGGCCGGGCCTGCAGTTCCCCCAACGGGAGAGGGGAGAGCTTTCCCAAGACAAGTAGCTCGCAGCTGCAGCTGCAGGCGCAGGTTAGACAGAATGCGGGAAACGTCGGTAGCTTGGTTGCTTGGGTCGTGTAAGCTGAGCTGAGCTGCAGCGGAAATCACGCTGCCTGCAGGTGCTGTGTGTAATATGCCGATATCTGCACGTACATCACTCGTGTACTCGTTCGCGATTTTTCGGGTTCGCTGTATTACACGCGGAGATAAACATCGACAATTCGCAGAAATTCATTCTTCCGAAGTTCCGTCCCCGTTTGTTTTCTCACAAGAGTAAACAAGACGTCGAACATGGCCCCCAGGTCTCCGTTGGAGGGACGTCCATATCCGGCACCTCATCCCGAAAGCTCCTGTCAAGGTTCGTGGCTTATTCCTCACCCGCCAGTTCACGGTCCCTTGAGCCGCCACTCCGGCTGGCTGTGCGGCGTGACATTGAGTTCGGAGTAAGCTTGCAGCAGGAGATTTTTTTTAGACGCAGAAGGGGATGCCGCCTCACGGAATCATCACGATTGGTCAATGGGGAACCATCTCGGTCAGTCCCCCTTCCGGCCGGAAAGTTACGGGAGATATCGAGGGAGAGAAGTCGGCTGAGGGATTCGTCTTACCGCGCGAGCTCGTTTTTTGAGTTGAGCTCTACAGTCAGCCTGGAGGGGAGGTAACAGAATTTCCCTAAGAAGCACGGCCGGCGGGGACTGAACCTTGACATATCCGAACCCGGCCGGTGGCGGATAATGATTAAGGGGCGAGGTGTGGTGGTGCCCAGAGTCCGAGTGCGGGAGCTTAAACACACAGATGCCGATATCAAGGATGGGAGTCGAGTGAAAATAGGAGAGAGATGGTGTATGGCATACTTTGCCGTCCACGAGGGGAGACAGAAGGAAATCTGCCGCGAAGAAGCTTCTTGATAAGCACACTGATTTCTCTTATATCCCACCAAGTTATCGGGCTCGTGATGATCGACCAACCCCTCTCCATCCTTGCGATTCAAAGGTGCGTCCAAGGCGAGAGCGAACCACGGGAAACATGGCCTGTCGTCGTCACGTCAGCCGAGCCTCCTCTCCCTCCGAGTCATGGAGGTGTGCCTCGTGAATCCTGCCCCGTCATAAAAAGAGCCCGGCTGCCGCGGACTGCCACCCAGATCTTGGTCGCCAGATTCGGAGGCAGAAAAAAGCCAGCCCGCGCAGCTTCCCCAGGAAACCATATCGCGACACCCCGCTCTCCCCGCCCAAACGCACTTTAACTCGATCGTCCGTCCACAGAACCGAGTGATAAGCCGCGCATAACACCGTGCAGAAAACGCAGGAGACGGGCTGAAGCGCCCGCGACCGCACATGCGGCCTGATGTCCCCTCTGGCTCTCTCGGGTCCCGTGGCAAACGTGTCGAGCATGGAGTTCGCGCCGGCGCCCCCAACCGTCGACGCCGGAGCCAACGACAGTGCGTGACCCGGCCCGGCTAGCATGTGAGAGACATGGTCTTCCTGGGGAACGGCCAGCGCGGGGAAATGGAGAAAACAAAACCGCGGCCTTCCTTGGCGTGTCGAAGGTAAGGTAGTGCCGAGTTGGCCGAGTTCGATCGAGTAGTCCAGCTCTTCAGCCTAGGGGTCGTTGACTGGACGTCAATGTGCAGCATCGCCGCAGTCCAGATGACCATCAGCTAGTGATCCCGGAGAGCCGATCAAGAAAGCCTGGCGATCTGCCTGCCACGAAGTAACCTCGACGGTGCCCTTCGTGGATACCCAACCGATCAGAGTCAGACCCTAATCTCTCCAACGCTCAACAACTATAACGTGAGAAGGTTGATTCAGCGGGATCAGACACCAGCTTGCTAGTATCTGTGGCCTCTCAAAGTGACCTCCTGGAACATTGCCCAGGCATCGCATTCATGCGGCACAGCCAGATGGACACTCCAGCAGCGAGTTTCTCACACGCAACTTTGCCGTTCGGGCGGCTCCTAAACCCCCGGAAACTTCCCCTCAACATCAAACTTCGACGCCAAAGTATATCAAACTTGGGGCCCAAACTCACGAAAATGAAGCCTCAAGCCCATCTATTCTTGTATACACCAGGTACGACGACAAAGGAGATAGATGTTCCAGTAAGCAAACCGCATCCTCCGGGAACAACTTTCCAAGAGTCTGGGTGGTCGAAGAGAGACCGGTCAAAGCGAGCACATCTCTGCCGCATTTCGGGGCCAGTGCGGACTTCCGCCCGGCCCGGCGTCCGTCGACGGTGACCGCTTCCGTATAGAGTCCGATGGAGCCATGGAGTCGATGAGATGCCCTGTCCCACGCAATCACGCAATCAACAATCAAGCCGGAGATGGCGAGAAGGGAGGAACAGTGGCGAAAATGGAACAATTGCCGAGCATGGTAGACACTGGTCCGTCGTCGACAAGCGCCCCTTGGGCATGTGATACAGTGACAGAAGTCTGCCACGCGCCCGAGGAACCAGACAAAGGCGCAGAGTTCCGATTAACAGAATCAAATATCACGCAACCAGGGAAACCGAAGCATAGCAACGCGCCGACCCGATGTTGGCCCTTCCTCATGCCGCGCTTACACGTGCTTGAAAGCTTCTTCTTCCGCCGGTTCCAAGTGCAAATAGCATAGGCCCTGTTTCTTGCGGTTTGTGCCATTGTTTGAGGACGAGGATGTGCGGCCAGGCTATTGTTGTAAGCCAGGACCATCACTCTTCGCAAACTCTCCCATTGATCCGTATTTGGAATCGACTTTCTGGCATCGGGATCCTGCGGTCCTAGTGTCACAAAACGGATGCCATCTCACAACATGGCCGACGCTCTGCCCCGAACATGGCGGAATCGTGACGGTGAGGCCAGACCCAACACGGGCGGCAGCCGGAGCCAAGCACCGAAGGTCTTCCGCGTACTTAATTTAGCATCGTCGACCGCCTCACCCGAGATACTTCTCTACTTCTCTACTTCCGTGACGTCGTATAGTCTCAGTCGTATGACTAGTGGAGAATGGCAGCACGCCTCTGCAGTCCGTAAATGATGATCAGGGTATTCCGGAGACTAGTGCCCGCGGCGGGCTTGCGTATGCGACAGCACAAGCTCCGTTTCAGAATACCCGTCAAACATCCAAGTGAGTGGCTCAGAGCTGCGAAGCTGGGCCAATCTGCTTTCAACTTAGCACCAAGACGTCAAGTCCCCAGGCAGGCAAGCAAGGGGTCCGGATTCGGAAACGCGGGCTGGAGGAGAAGGCAAACGAGGTAAAGGGAGAAAATATCCCTGAACACCTTCACCGCCAACCTGGGATTGAGGCGTCTGCCATGCACGACTGGACGAAAAAGTGGGACGGAAGAAGCAACCATGCCCAACCCTTCGGGCAGAGTGGCAGAGAGTGCGATGAGTCAACTCTTCAGATCCAACATCCATCCATCCATCCATCCAGAAACCAACAACCGGGGCTGGAAGGAAGACGATGGAAGTGGCTGGGCGAGGTTGAGTTTGTTTGCCATCCATCCGGCACATGGCTGACAATCCGATAATGGCCCTAATCCAGAACCCAGAACCCAGTTCCCTGCATCGCCCACAAGAAAGTCCAGTCGAGAGAGAAAGCTCGCAAAGTCAGGCTGCCCTTGGGGAGGGTTACTAATAAAAAGCGAGAGAGATCAGATCCGACGGCACCTCGGATTGCCCGATCGTGTGTCGTCTTGACGGCTCTGCAACGGACGCATACACACCGTTCTGCAGCAGTCCGATCACCCCAGGCATGCAGATGGGCTGAGGTGCAAGCAGAAGCAGACGTCGGAGTGTGGTAGCACAGGATCTTGATCGTCTGGGTCCATTTTGGGGGCCGCGATAACGCATGCGCAGCGCAGCGGGTTTCTGCGATGCGCCGTAAACTTCCCGCTCGCAGTGTGGAGGTTTGCTGAGAAGTGACGAGTGAACGATTGACAAGATGACCCTGCGGGACCGCGCTCCCTCTCGTCGCGCGTCTCGCGAACTGATAGGACGCATTAAATGGCCCCGATGCCCAGAGAGCAGAGTTTTCACCCAAAAAGAGTCATTGCTCTGGAGACAAAAGTTTTCCCCCTTCCCAAGTTCCTTCTGAAGACTTCCATTCTAGCGGGATGATAGCCAGAGGTGGATTGGGGCGCTGCATGGCGTCCGTTCACCGCCATGGAGGCGTCGTTTCTGTGGACGGGGAAGGATTCCGGACTCTCTTGGAACCCACCGGTCTCAGTCACCTTGTTTGCGACAGAGCGGGAACCCTGATGAAGTGTGTGCATGAATGGAATTTGGAACCGAATGATCCAAGCTCCCAGATCCAATGTCGGGATACCAAGCTGTATGGAAGCTCCGTCGAGAAGGCGGTACCGTGCGCCTTAGGATGGTTTCTTTTTCGCAGGGAGACGGCCACCAGTGGGGGAGGACCGGACGGACCCAGGGCTCTGGATGACGTCGGAGGAGTGAAACGGAAGCGGTGGATCGTGGCATCGCATCATGGGCACGCGGCGGGGGTTTGGGTCCATCGCTTGAAGTTCAATCTCCGACTTCAAAGCTGGGAAAACAAGGGAGAAACTCGCAAAGTCGCTCCGTAGTGGATACCGGGGATGAGAAGCTTAAGCTGCCGGTGGGGGCTCACCGACAAAACGGACTGGAACGACCGTCATGTCATTGAGTCAAGAAAGAAACTTGCCATGGGCCGTGGTGATCCGTCGTTCCAGCCGCTTCCATCATCGATGAGGCCGCGTAGTTTTCCCAGTCATCGTCTAGGTCTTCCGCAACATCGGCCGTAAAACCTGAACTGGGAACCCATCACTCGTGAGGTGATGTGAGACCGGGGATCCTCACCGGGATGCTAATTCGGAAGAGACAGTCTTGGATCTTAACCACCCGCCCAGGGAACAGGGGTGATCTGAACTTCAGATGCCCCGCTGGGGTCAGCCCTGTCAGGATAGCGTCGCTAGAATGGCTGAACGAGATATTTCTTCTCGTTGTCAGCCATGGACCTTGTAGGAAATTGGATGATTTTCCCGGGAGAACGTGTTGAGGAAGGTGAAGGGAGAACGCTGAACAGTGCAAAAAAAAAAAATTTGGTCCCTGCGACCGCCCGGTTCATGGGTATCGCGAGGGCTGATGGAGCTGGTCCAACGACAGGCCATGGGCGGCAATACGAAGCCTATTCTAACTGCCGATAGAGGCAAAGAGCATGAATGTGGCTTTGAGTCAGTCGATGGATCGTTTCTCCGTCTCCCGAGGTACCTATAATATCGGAAGATGGGAGGTGGGAAAGCAAAGAACATGCCGCTCTGGGGCCGACGACCAACCGATCTCGATCATGTCGTTGGGTTTGGCAACAACGTACGTTTAGGTACGAGATTGAGGTCAGCCGCGCCCCCTCGGTCCTTGGAGTAGGGGTCCAGGCAGGCTGGGCAGGGCAGGGCGAGGGGAAATGAAAGGCCGTGATGAAGGCCCAGGAACGCAATGACGAGCTCCCTCGTTCATGCAAGGCGCAGGAGCAGCACGATGAGGCAACGAGATCAGTTTTGAAGACGAAGGGGAAGCTTCCGTGTGGATAATCCGGGCCAACGTGACAGGCGCGGTGCGGGCGTTGGGCTGGGCGCAATCCATGAATGAGGGGGAGACTCCGTTGGAGAGCTCGGAGAAGTGTCGCACACGGCGCCTCCAATGTCGAGTTTGGCGGTCTGAAGCTGTGACAGCGGAAGCAAATCGCCCAGATTAGGGGTCGTGGGCCGGATGATCTGGTCTAGCCAGCGGGTTGGGCTCGTCGTCAGGAACGCGTGAGACGCAGCGGGTGAGAAACGACGTATCGCAGCCGGAGCATGGCTTAGTTCAGCTGTTGCCGCGAGGGGAGGCCGAGGTCAAGGGCCATGTGGGAGCTGAGTGAAGGTACCTTCAGTGCGTGAGATTCTCACGGGAAGAATTGCGAGGGATGAAGGGATTGATCCGGCTAAGGGCGGTTCGACTTAATGGTGTCGATACATGGCAAGGTACCTGCCTCACTAGAGCACGACGCCGTAGATAGGAAGTCGACGGTGGGCAGCAAGGCAGGTACAGCAGCCAGAGCAGAGGTAGAGCCGTAGAGGTCGAGGCCGCGCCCGCTCCGGTGCAGAGGCCGCTCGCCTCACTTGGACGATTGGCTAATGACGGGGACGGCGGCGGTCGATAGCGGGTCGTTTTATGGGCAGACCCGCTTTTCAAACGGCGCCATCAACGTGAAGCTCCAAGCTCCCTCCACCTTCCGGCTCTCGCGGCGGCCGAGTTTTTCCAGAAGGTGAGGGGACGCTCCACCTGCTGGGTTGGGGCCAGAAACGCTACGCAGAAACGCAGCTAAGGGCAGGTGCCTTAGGGTGCTAGATCGCTCCGTCAGGCACCTTGGGGGATGTGCAGTAGCAGCAGCAGCAGCAACTTGTCCTCGCAGAAACGTGGAGAGCGTGGCCCGGGTCCATCAGTGGAGTCGCGCATGAATCACGTCCCCGATGGACATCCGTGACGTCGCGAATCCTGCAGCGGCCGTGGGCTTGGTCTCGTCGTCTGGCGCGCTACAAGACGCGAAACGCGTACGATGAATCACGACGTCCATGGGGCGCTATCTCGACATTCGACCGCAACGAGCTGAGGACATGTACCTGACCTGCAAAGTCGTGAGTCAAGGTACTCGCTCTCGCTCGTACTCTGACCTGGCGACGAGGCCCAAACAAGCACCATCACACCGACAAAGCAGAGAGGGTCTTCACAGCTGACGATGGGCCGCTGTGTATGCGGCCATGAAGCACAGTGGAGCTGGGGCTCACGCGTCTCTTCAGCAGCTGAGTGGCTGGCTGGTGTTGACATTCCTGCTTGGGCATCACCGGCGTCGCTGCGAAGGTTTCCGGCTGTTGTTTCCCAGCCACCGACTTTTTTCTCGTCGCCCCGTTCGTCGGCGCCCCTCGCAGCCCCTCCGCGTCAAAGATGTTGGAATTGACTTCGCCGTCGGCCAACGCGTCCGAGATATAGGCGAAGGGTGGCTGTTTTGCTCCAGGGATGTGGCTGAGAGTGTCGTCTGAGCGTACGGGCATCATCCCAACTTGCAAGAGACGAGGTTGGCCAATTGCGCTTTGTTGTTTGCCAGTCGAGAGAACAAACGGGGCTTCGGGCTGGAAGAAAAACGAAGGAAACGGAGACCGGCCGGCATGCTGTTGAGGGGATCGATCGGATCGGCTGCATTATCGGTCGTGTGGGATTTTTTTTTCCACGTTGGGCCGTCCAGATGATCTAGGGAATAAGTGACGATACCACTCTGGATGGGGACTCGTCATGCTCTATCACTATCAGGTCGCTTTGCCTCTACCTAGTACGGATACACTACCTCCAAGGTTCTTGGGGCCATCGCAAGGTACCTACTTCGACTAAGGCGGTTGACAGGCCTTCCGTCAATGACAAGACCGAAGGCGCATGTTGACAGCCCGCGGGATGTGAGTCTGCTTGTTTTGCTTCGCCTTGCCCGCCCTGCCTCGTTGCTTGGGTTGGTTGCAATCACATCCGAAGCCTCGGCGTGACAGCCGAGGGTCACTCTGTTGTTGGCGTCTCGTCACTTCATGATCATCCCGAGATGCCAGGCAAGGGAGGTTCGATGTCACCCGTATGGGCTGAAGTAAGCTCTCGGTCATTTCGTGCCAGGCCCGGTACATCGGTCGCCCTGTACCTTAGCAACGCCTACCGCAACAAGAGCACAAGAGCGGGTGGTCACCCCATCCAGCGCTGAGCAATGGGAGCCGGCGGACAGAAACAGTGGCTGATTAGTGGATGCCGGCGTTCTGGGGTTCTCACAGCTCTTGGGCTTTAGGTATCAATGGGCAATGGATGCGGGCGAGCCTATCGCGGAACAGAGCGGCCGTCGCTGCCCAACCTGCTGGAGCTGCCTGGGCCCCGTCCACTCTCGTCCAGTGGATTCGGTCACCAGGGGACTCGACCTCACCACTCAGAGCTCACCTCTTATTTTTGCATCTTTCCTTCCGTTTTTGGTCATCACAACGGCTTCGGCTTCGCCCTTTCTGTTTCTGAGCACAGGTACGAAGTACTCCGTACCTGTACCCGTACCCCGTACCTCTTCAGCAGACAGGGCAGGTACAACGGTACGTCATCCCAGGACGGCAGGAACGGGGGGCCGTTACACCACCTGGTAAATCACCGCCGTCAGGCAGGAAGCTCCCCTCGTGTTGGCCCACCTGCCGTTGCGGCATTGTTTCCCCGACGGTGCATCCATCGCCGTTGCCTTCACTGCATTCTTGTTTTTTTTTTTTTTTACGGTACGCGCTAACGGTGGCCATTTTTTTGCCCGTTTCCGCCATTCTGCTTCTGCTGCTGCTTCTTGGCTCCAGCCTCTGATCAACTATTTGCCGGACGGACCGTGGCCCGGACCAGACTGCGTGCACCCAACCCCCACCGTCTGTGACCGTGACCGCCATTCCATTTTCGCCCAGCTTCTCCTCTGGAAGCTCTCCCCTCCGTCTTCTTTTTTAAAAAATTTCTTTTTTTTCCTGCCTCTATTGGCCGCTCCGGGCTTGCGGCCGAGGCGTCTCCTCCATGGCCCTCTCGTCTTCTCTCCCTTGACTGACCCGCCCGCCGCTCGCCTGTCTTCCGGCAAGATCCCCGTCCAGCCAGACCCGGCGCATCGCGGCCAGGACCCAAGGGCCCATAATCCAGAATCTCTGTCATCCGGCTCCTCGCTGACCTCATTCGTCGGCGGGAATCTGTCGTCTCCAGCAGCCCTTGACTGACACACGCATAGCCAGCCTGCTTCCCCCCAAGTACCAAGTGAGAGAGCCACAAGACCGAGAGAGCGCACAGAGAATCCAGTCGGATCACATCGGCTGGGCGTGGGGTTGGGTTTTGCTTTGGCTCTCTGCCCCGTCCCATCCTATGACATCCCGCCCGTCCCATCCCATCCGCCTCCCGAGCGCCTTTGCCTACGGATACAGTCTTCGCCTGCCCTGCCCTACCAGGCCCGCAGCGGCGTTTCTATTCCCATATGGAAGACTCCAAGCCTCTTTTCGGCCTTGACACTCGAGGTACCTCGCCCTAGTTTAGTCCGCCGAGCAGTACCTTAGCTCGTGCCGTCGCCTCTTCCTGGGTACCAAGCAAAAACAAGGGACGACGGCAACAAAGTCTATCGAGTTGATAGAGTCCGTGAGGAGAGTTCGAGGCGGTCTAAAGCCAAACACAACCCCTGCTCCAATCCTCCTTCACTCTGCCCGCACCCCTTGTCTTGACCGTGTCTCGATGCAAGGCCAAGAGTATTGCGCCGGCCGTCAGTCGCCGTCAGTCTGTCCGTCGGCCAGCCTGCCGCCGCTGCTATCGGATACCCTCGTGCTCGCCATGGCTACATCAAACCGTCCCATCATGACAAGATACTGGCAAGATTTTGGGGGCCATCCCGCGGTCTGCGAGGGAGTTGAGCCAGACATGGACAAGACAAACATCATGTAGCAGATGTGCATCGTCAAGGACCCGACATCCAGGGAAGCAGGGAATAGAGGAGCGCCCTCGGCTTGGCATCATGATCTCTGTCTGACCAGTCTCTCGGTCTCTCTGGCCGGCCGTCTCTTCTTCTCTCTCGCTGACTGGGCTCTCGTTCGCGCGCTCACTACACACCCCACCACCCCCCATGGTGTATGGTGTCTGGTGTCTGGCGGCCACCCTCCACAAACGAGAGAGCAGAGCGACCACCCAACCCACCTCTCTCCGTTTCTGAGCTGCCCCTCTACCTACCTTACAGCAGCTCCCTCTCTCGATTGTCCATCCCGGCTCGCTCGCACGTTCGTCCCTCTTGTCTACCCCACTGTTGCTGCTGCTGCTGCTGCTGCTCAGTCTCAGTCTCTCTGTCTCTGTACCCGCACCCTGGTCTGGGATTGGGACCCGGACCAGCCTGACCTGCTCGACCTTACCTTACCTACGTTACCTCCCCCCCCCCTCTCTCCCATCCTCATCCATGCCCACCGTATTCTTCTCGAAGCCAAGCAAAGTACCTGCACCTGGTCACCGTTTAGCCCCAAGTACCTCGTCCCCCGTCGCGCGCAGAAGTGCCGCCTTTCCTGGTAAAAGTACAAAACCATCCCTCGTCCTCGCCAGCTCTACCTTGCCTGCCACCGCCGACCAAGAGAAAGAACCAAGAGAACGAGATCCATCCCACACACCACACACACATACTGTGTCCACCGTACATACGTACATACATATACATACTTCCGACACCCCATCTTTTGACGATTTCCCCCGTCGTTGCAACACACACACACAATTGTTTATTATTGTTCCATCATCCATCCATCCTTCTCAGTACCGCCCAAACGACTCACACTCACCTCACGCTCGCACATACATACACTGAGCCTTCCCCGCCCTGTGTCTGACTGACCTGCTCTTCAACTTGCCACAAGATCTGGAGTGCATCGCAGCACCGTCCTACTCGAGAGAAGAACCGACACCCAGGCCTGTGAGTGTGTTTCCTCTTCCGTCCTTGTCTTTCAGCCTACATCGCACATCCGGATTCCTTACCCTCGTCCTGCGCACTGGCTTTTAAAACTTCCGGCCTCCCTCCCACCCGCTCATCTTCCCGATCCCCACCAACCTCTCTGCTTTTCTGCCCGATACCTGTACCTTTTTCAACTTCTGCTGTCCCTTCGTCATTTCACAAAAGCACGCTGCTCGCCTTTTCCCGCGAGCTTTTCTTCACTCCCCATCATCACACTACAACACAGCCTGCGAGTCTCTCGGAGTGCGCAGCATCGTCTCCACTTCTCACTCAACCCAAAAATAAACCCTGGCCGATCACCCTCACCGCCGCCAACTAACACAACTCGGAAGATTTCAAAAGTAGGCAACATTGTTCGCAGCACAGCAAAAAGCAGTCATCTCCAGATTGCTCATCACAAAAACCAGAAATGGTCTCAAACTTTCAGATGCCGACGTACTACAGACCGACACCTCTGACCGTCGACACAAATCAAGCGCAAAAGTACTACGAAGAGGAGGACCAGAGCATCCTGGACGAAAACATCCTCGACCACAGCGCACTCGACTCCGGTCTGGAAATGTCGCCGCCCATGGCTGATAGCCGAAGAGAATCCTTCGCCGTCGGCTCGTCTCTTTTCTCCCCCAAGACGGAAGAGTGGCAATCAGTCGACATGCAGTCTGTGCCGTCCAACAACCCGTTTATTGAGCAACACAGCAACAACCCCTTCATGCGCCTCGATCATGCCCAGCCCTCCCCCTTTGGCCCCCAAGGCAACGCCTGGTCCCTGAGCAACACCTCTGGCTCCTGCACCCCTCTTCAGCAGTTTGACGGCATGCCTGCGGAATATGACAACGGCGCTTCCATGTTCCAAAGACCCGTCCAAGGCCAGACTCCCTTCACCAACCCCACCGGCCAAATCAACATGTTTGCTTCCATCGGCTCCGGCAACCAGTCCATTCCCACCTCACCGCAGAAGGGTTGGCTCGGTCAGAACGAGTCCATGGCCAAGAAGATGCGCCCGGGGAGCCCAACCATCCGCTCTCACAACGACATGAGAAGAGGTGACGGTATTCGAAAGAAGAACGCCCGCTTCGACATCCCGGCCGAGCGCAACCTCAGCAACATCGACCAGCTCATCGCTCAGTCCACCGACGAGCAAGAGATCAAGGAGCTCAAGCAACAAAAGCGCCTGCTGAGGAACCGGCAAGCAGCGTAAGTACACCCTGTTACTATCCCTTGCCAACATTCACTAACATGCCTCGCAGCCTTGACTCTCGTCAGAGAAAGAAGCAACACACTGAGCGACTTGAGGACGAAAAGAAGCAGTTCACCGCCGTCCTCAGCGAGATGGAAGAGGAGATGGCTGAGATGAGGAAACAGATGGAGCAGCTCTTGAGGGAGAAGCAGTTCAACCAGGAGTACATCGAGTCCCTCACCATGGAGAAGGAGGAGATGATCCGCTCTCACACCATCGAGACGGGCGAGCTTCGCAAGAAGGTCAGCGTTCTCACCGAGCACGTCCAGCGTCTCGAGAGCTCCGCCATGGCGGCTCCTTCCAACAACGCCTTCGTCTCCGGCTACGACGACATGGACGGCATGACCATGCCTGGCACTTGGGACAACGTCAACTTCCTCGGCGAGTACGCCATGGAGACCGAGGTCAAGCAAGAGCTCCAGGTCGTGCCGGCCAAGAAGGCCGAGGTCCCCTTCCCCGCCGACTCCGAGAAGTCGTCGTCCCAGGGCGGCATCCTCTTCATGCTCTTCCTTGTTGGAGCCTTTGTCTTGTCGAGCCGTTCCACGCCCGCCATCCCGCGCGTCTCCGAAGACGTCCGCGCCGAAGCCGCCACCCTCCTCGAGAACGTCTTCAAGGATGCCGGCGTCAACGAGGCGTCCAACACCATGCAGGCCGTCGCTCCGCAGCCTTCCGGCGGCTCATGGGTTGACGCCCCCGCCGTCGGTCTGGGCGATGCCACTATGGGTGGCGTCGCTCCTTCCATTCTCGGCCAGCTCGGTGACTCGCTGACGCAGCCGACCGAGGAGCAAGCCAACGAGCAGCTCTTCGGTCTGTCGGCCGCCCAGTATAACGGCGTCAGCTCGCAAGACTTCCTCAACAACGATCCCCAGCGCTCCACCAGCCAGGGACGGAAGAACCTCGCCGACGCCCTCGCGTCGATGCGAAACAACAAGCAGTCCGCCGCAGAGGTCTACACTAGATCACTACTTTGGGACCAGATCCCCAGCGAAGTAGTCAGGAATTTCGCTAAAATGGTGTCCGATTGCAACAGCGCCAAGATTGGCGGCGACGAATAATGAAGACAAAAAACGATCAGATGGTCACATCAACGACGCAACTCTGGCGCAACAGTTTTCTTTCTGGGAAATATTTTTCTTTCCTTCAGCCGAAGCTCTCATCATACACTTCTTTGCCGCTCCCGCGGAAAAAAACCCAGACATTGTTGCTCACGCACCAAACAAACCTCTTTTCACCAACCATGATCGAAGCTCTTCGGACATATTTACTGCAGCTACTTTATGTGTGATTTGTTTTGTCTTTTTCTTCCTCTTTTGGGGCAATGTTTGTTACCCCCGGTATGGTATCTAGCAAGCAAGCGAGCGAGCATTCTGGATTTAGTCTGATATTTCGGTTTGTTTTACATATCGAGTTTGGTATCTACTGCTTTCCGGGCGGCGATGCGAGGCGAATGGGTAGGAAAGGGAGGCATGGGAATCAACGGGACGGCCAGAGACTTTTTCCAACTGTGGGAATGGAGGGCGATCTTCTCTTGTACAATGGGACGGGGCGGGCAGGCTTTCTTGGTGGAACGGGATGGGAATGGAACGGGAAGCGGTCACATGGAGGGGGATCTTGGGAAACCTGGAGGAGAGCAGGTCTCGACGCGCACAAGAGGGGGGAACGTCATCTCACGGAAAGGAGGGAGGGCCGGGAACGGGCGGGAGGAGAGGTGTTTTGTGCTTTTTTGCTTTCCTTTGTGCTTTTTCTTTTCCTTTTTATTTTCCTGGCAAGATGAGGAGGAGGAGCGGCAAACCGTTGCAGGTTGTGACGGGAAACGAAAGCGTCTCGCGACGTCACGTGGAAACGGGGAAACGAAGTCGAAACGAATTCATGGAATATGACAATCACGACAACACATCACTGCTTTCATCACGAAGCCTGCCTTGTTTTTTATTTGTTTTATTTTCTTTTGTTCTTTCTACCGACACATTCGAACCAACAACAGCCAGCAAAGCGAGGAAAGCATTGGATATTTAGTGGTGGACAGACAGACAGACTGTCCCTCGCTTTTCTCTTATGTTTCTTGGATCACCCCCATGGAAAATGGGGGCTTCTATTCGTGTAGCTACTTGCGAAACACCACCTAAAAGATACCATGGAATTATTGTCTTGTTTATTCTACCATCACATATTGGTCCTCTTCACAAAAATATGATATCAAACTACCGGTGACCAGATGCCTTTTTTGGGGATCGAGAATTCTTGGTTCACTAACAACGTCTACCCGTGGTGTGAGGTCAAAAGTCTAAAAACGGGGGGCGTCACGTTGGCCTTGGATCGAGCAATATTGATCCGATCCGCGCTGAGCGCCGCCGCCGGGGGAGAAGATACAGGCAGGCTAGAAGAGGCCTATAGCGACGGCCCTGCTAAGACAATCGGATGTGGTCATTACCATTAAGAGCACCGTGCTATTGGGGAAAGGGTGGCTGGGGGAGGCGAAATGGTCCTCCATTTCCTTGGATAAACGGTAGGATCGACGGCAAGGTGAGGGAGAGACCGGTGGGCAGATCATTCCCATCGTCCCGGGAATGAATCGCCGCCAAAGAAGGGAAAAAAAGCAGGAATAGCGGTTTTTGCTGCCGAGGGAAAGCTTCCAAGCTGCGATGGAGGGGGGTTAGCTGCGGGCGGCATTAGCGCGGGCTGCGAATGACCGGCCCCGGCTAGCGGATTGGTCGATAATGGCATTGTTAGGTCGGCGCGTGAGATGGGGGAAGAACGAAACGAAACGAAACGAAACGGTAGGCTGATCGAGGGGCTGGGCATGCGGGTGAGAGACAGAGAGAGCGCGCGAGAGAAAGAGAGAGAGCTGGCACGCTACCCGAGCTTCCTTAGGCAGAGAGGTTCGGAAGGGGGGCTGATGATGATGGGATGGGGGAGCTTGGGTTTTCCGGTTTCCGTATCTTGTTCAGCTTTCCTTGTGTTTCGCGCGGCTGAGAGGGATAAGGGCGCCTCAGCCACAAAGGGCGAGGTAGATTCTGACGATGATGGGGGTTTGACGGGCGTCGTGTAAGGTAGCCTGCTTGCCTGGCCTGACCTGACCTGACCTGCCTCTCACCTTGAAGGGTCAGGTCAGGCAGGTTTCGGTGCGTTTTTGAAAGGGGGGTTGGGTGGGAAAGGGGAGGAGGAATCGTGCGTTAGTCTCGCATCTGGCTAAAATAGGTTTTCCCTCTCTCAGCTTTCTCTTCCCCTTTTGCCCTGGCTTCTCTAGGTGAAGCAGGGCGGAGGTCGCTCCCGGGAAGGGTGTCCCGCTGTCTGAGACATTCGCGAGGTCGCATGCTTGGGTTCGCGCTCACGGGAGCCCGGTGAGCTGCGTCAATGGGGCACGTAGCTGCGGTGTGGTGTAGGTGTGTGTTGTGTGTGTGTGATGTCGTCGGGGGCATGGCATCATCGCCATCATCAACGACGACGTCGTCGTCTTCGGCGGATCGTTTTTTCCTCCCGCGCTATGGCCTCGCTCGCACACCGGGCACTTATTCCCGTCTAGCGTCCAGCTTACCCGCCGTAGGAATTCAGAATGCCATGAGCTTCACCATTCGCATCAAAGCTGGATACCCAGCCACCCTGCCCTGCCTTGGCCGAAAAGGCGGGCATTGGCTTGGATCGTGGAGTTTGAACCTAAGGCAGGGCCAAAGTTTACGGCATCAAGGTGAAGAGAATGGTCGATTGCCCCCGGGGCACGTGTGCATGGCGGCATGTAACCTAGGTGTACTTTACCTTAGTTTCGCCTTAGTCCAGGCCTGCCATGGTGAAGAGCGGTCTGCTTAATATCTTGGGGTAAGTGGCGAAGGATGCTGCGGCTGCGAACTCATCCATGGCGCGAGGCAGCGCCGGCCGGCCAGGTGAACAGGTTGAAGCTTCAAGGAAGGTCTGGTTTCGTGTGCGAAAGGGCGGGCAGTCGGGATGGCTCATCCGGGTTTCCGGTGATAGACCTAAGGTGAGTCCAAGGTCAAAGGTCCGGGCTGCACAGAAAATCGTCGGACTTGGATATTTTTTTTTTTGGTGACGTTGCAGTTGGTAATTGGGCGGTTTCGGAAATACCCTGGCTTAGGTCGTTTTTTCGAATGTTTCGCTCTCGCGATCATCAGGTCCGTTCTCCTTGCTGAAGAGATGAACCGCTGCTTCTGCTGCTGCTACTGCTTGCTACTGCGTGCTCGATGACGACCGTACGCGGCCTTCCCGCGGGTTCGCAGCATCTCTTCCCGGGAGGCGCGAAACGCCGTCTCCTACAACTAAGGCACGTTCTACTGCAGCTTTAGAATGCTCAGGTGAGTTGCAAGAGATTTCTCTCGCGTGGCGAGGCATCGTTTCGTTCCGCTGCGTCGCGGGGTTTGGTCCTTCGCAGCTAATGTTGCCCAGATATCCAAGACCAGACTGCCATGGCGAATATTGCAAATCGCGTGGGCACTGAGTCAACGACTGCCCACGTGAACCGTTAGACGGCATATCGTAAACGGAATGACACGAGTTTCCCTCCTGGCTCGCCGTTTACTATCCTCTGGCCCCGTCCAGAACTCACGCGGTTCAGAAGAAAAGAAAAAGGATCGTTGCGTGCGCCGTCTAGTCAAGAACTACAGTGTATCACGAACCTGCAACCCATTAAAAAATTCGTACAGCGGTCGAATGACGACTGGGCCTTGGACAAAACCCCTCGGAAGGCCCTTCCCCCCTGAGCCACGGGAGGTTGCAGGCCCAAAAAAAAGGAGGGGGAGGGGAAGAGTTACTTGGCGGGTGTGGACGCAGGTTCGTGGGAGTTGCATGCGTCGAGCCATCGGGGTCGCACGACGTTTCGAATCTGTGAAACCATCTGCCTTGGACGATGGGAGGAATAGACAAAGAGAAAAAAAGAAAAAGCAGTGCGACCCCGGGAGGAGAGGAACGAGAGATCCCTCGAACGACGTCGGGAGAAACTGTCTCGGGCCGGGCGAGGGGAAGCCACGGGGACGATGGCCTTGTCCCGGGTTGCTTGCAGGCACATATCTGCGACCCGGCCCTTGGCCGGCGTGGCCGTGCTGCAACGGAGATCGCGAACCCGATCGTGGTTTATTTTAATTAGGTCATGTTCTGTGTTTTTGGTACAGCAGCTCTGGGGGTATGTCGAGCCGAACCACGAATAAAAGAACAAAACGGTCTGCAAAAGACGATGGCCTCCCTCCCCTCCGTTTGCGCGCGATGTGAACCAGTCTCCTTACCGGCACTCTACCCAAAACGGGCCCACGGCCCAGCTTGCAAGTCAGCTCAGCTCGGCTGAGGCCAGCGAGGTCCAGAACGCCGTTCCGTGGACCTCCTATCCTTTCTCGCCTTCCTTAAAAAAAGCTCCCCACACTTCACGAGACCTGCAGCCCCGTCGTCCAACGACGCACCGCAGACGCCGAGCGACGCCGCGCCCCCGTCGCCCGCATGGGAAATCTATTTGCCGCCGTACTCTTGCGCCACCCGAGGCGATGCCCTCTCGTGCTTCCCATTCCATCATTCGAGGGGAGGTCGTTCAGGAGAGGGGGAGGCGACCGGAAGGCCATATCCCATATCAGGGGGCCAGCGTTTGGGTGACAGAGGGCCGGTTCATCTCTCTTGTGCTGCGTTCCCCTTCCATACTGCATCACCTTCAGCACGATCGGATCAAAGGACACCCGCGCGCCGTGCGACGATCTTGCGCGTCGGTGGCACCCCGGCAGGAAGAAAGGGAACCGCCGACGGGACTGCGCGGCACTGCCGGTACACCCGTTTCGAGTATGCGACGCCCGTGTCACCGGCGAAGGCTTCGGCCGTCCCACGCACACGCACACGCGCACACATCCCCTCTCTCTGGTGACCCCCCTTCTCCCTTACTTCTTCCCCTTGCCGGCGTCCGGGTCGTACTTTTCCTTCCAGATCCTGTTGGGTCGCGGCCGTCAGTCTCGGTGTCGCGGAAGCATTGGGTCATAGTGGTGTCAGGGAACGGGCGATGGCGTCAGGAACGAAAGACAAGGAACGGGGGCAAGAGACAGAGATCGCGATGCGGACAGGCAGGCTGCGCGCCCCCGGGACCCAGCATCGAGGCTCGGAGCATCCTGCTGGTGGCGGCGCAGCGCAGAAGGGAAGGGCCTGCAGCAGCCATGTATTGCGTGCAGCTCTGGAAGACTCGCTGACATCCAAGGGCACGAAAGCAGGGCGAGCTGCGCGCATATTGGGGTGCAGCGAGCCCCGCGAGCCTATCAATGCCGCAGCGCGCAAGTCATCCGCGACGCGGGTGAGAGCTGCAGGCTGCAACTCCCTCGATACATGATGCGTCTGCCGGATCCGACTCTGGGGAAAAACCGAGCAAACCAGTTGGAAGGAAAACGGCTTCGACTTACCAGGAATTGCCTAGTGTTTTGTTGCCGTTCTTCTCGGCCAACCGGTAGTAACGGGCTGCTGCGAACTGGACATGTCGTCAGCCTCATGTGATGAAATCGAGCATGCGTATCGCGCCCGTGTCATTCGCGGCCGCTTTTGACGGCCGTCTTGGTGTTGCTGCCCAACCCGACCAAGCAACTTTGCTGACTGCCCGAATCGGGCTCTCGACCTGAACCCGCGGCCAGCTCATGACATATGCGGTTGTTGATGCAAGCCACACACTTCTCGGGGCTGTTGAGGCTGGTTTGTTTTCCTCGGGAGCCATACGTCATGTTCTTGTTGCCGACCCCGAGATGCGCAGTATCTCGAGCAGCAAGTGGTATGTGATAGAACTTACCTTGTCCTTTTTGCATCCGAAGCCCTCCAAATAGCACCAAGCGACTTCATTCATGGCGTCTGACAGGCAAGGCTGGTTAGCGTACCCGCACATATGGATTGGGCCTCAACGCAAAGGGGCGCATCATGAGGGCATTCTCACCAGTGTCTCCAAGATTCGCCGCAGTCTCGTAGTACTGCCATTGGATGTTAGCCTTTGCCGCCCCCGTCATGATGGCAACCGTCGCAGGCTTCGTCTTCCGCCTCGGGTCATTCGGACGGGGAAACGAACCTGCTTCGCCGCGATTGGGTCCTTAGCCGTGCCCCAACCGTGTCTGAACGAGTTCGCCAACTCGAAGATGGCCAGAACGAGCTCGCCCTTGGCAGCACCACCCTTCTTGAGCCCGGCCTTCAACGCCATTTGCTCCACGGCTGCCGCATTCGACGCTGCTGCCGAAAGGTACTTGATGGCCCCTTCTGGATCAGGCTCGCAACCCCAACCGTGCCTATCAACCGTCTCGAATCAGCACTCATGTCACCGAACCAGAATACTCAAACATATCGTGGCACCCGTCGCGGCCGTCACAACTCCCCGACACAATGCGATCGCCATACGAGCCGTGGCGGGCGCATGAGATTATCTCATAGGCACGGGGAGGCGACATCAGGGGTCCGCCACAGTCGAGACCGGTCTAGGCACCAGACTTACCTCAAAGCGAGACCGTACAGGAACTGGCTGAGGGTGTTGTTCGCCCCGTTTGGATCAGCCAGCCGAGCAAACAAGACGGTCGACTGCTCGTAGTCCCCTGCCTCGTGCAGCCGAATGGCCTCCTGGATATCCTCATCTATGGCCGGGGACGACACGGCTGTGCTCTGCGAACGCCCCCTCCCAGCGCTGCCCTGCCCATTATCATTCGACGGCGTCGCGGGTCTGCTCTTGTTCGTCGAAGCCAGGATGGTCGCGCGCTTCTCCCATTGCGCCTCGTCGCCGTCGGGCGTGGTCACGATGTCGGGTAGGTTCTGGGGGACGTTCTCGGAGGATACGGGCGAGCGGCTGAGGTGCAGTCGTTCCGACAGGCGTCTGCCGTCTTTCCTGTTGGAGTTCGAGCTCGCTTGCGACGAGACGGAGGCGCTGCGGGAGCGGCTGCCGAAGAAGACGTCGAGGCTGCGGCGGGACTTCTGGCCGCCGTCCTTCGGGTTCAGGAATTGGTCCCTGTTGTCGGTTTGGAGAACGGTCGGGGGGTGGATGACCTCTTGCGAGTGCGTATCTGATCGGATGAACTTGAACTCGGGTGCGGCCAGCCTATCCATGGCATCCTGGCTGCTCGCCTCGCCATTGTCGAGCGTGTCTTTTTTCTTAAGGATGTCGCGCAAACCCATGATGGCGGCTGAAGATTAGTTGAACAGTGAATAGGAAACGGCTAAGGTAGAGATACACAGAAGGGCAAAGGTAGGTAAGTAAAGTGTTTCTCAAGGAAAGATCAAGAGGCCATTTGCAGCTGCTTATGTTCGCGCAGTGTCGTCGCATTTGGTGCTATTCTCAGCTTCGGGCAGGACGAGAATGTGTGCAGACGAGGGGCTGAGTCTGATGGCGGTGCAGCTTAAAGATACGGGAGTCCAACCAACAGGATGCGCGCTGCGCGACCACGATAGCCACCTCACCATATGACGGGCCCCCCATTAGCGCCTCGTCAGCGTCTACTGCGTCGCAGCCTGGGAGGAATAAAGGCTCAGGAACCACCGAATGCGGCGGTGACGCTGGGCACTGGGCTCTGGGCTTGAATGAACGGGGCCGACAGGAGGGGACTTGTCGAGTTTCCAGTGTGTCAGCGCGTGAAATGTCATCGAATGGGGTGGATTTTCAGGAGCCACAGGGGACGCAAATGGCGGGGTAAATTATAATGTGAATTTTAATTGATTTAATTGAGACACCCGAAGCCAGCTGGGGACGGCCCGCACCTGCAAATGAACGATGCTGGCCCGCGCCTGAGAAACTTGGCTTTGCGACCCCAACCTCGACCCCGATGTCATTGCAACTATTGATTTCCAGGTCGCCTGAATGGAGTCTTTGATTACAACACATGATTAAGGACTGATCGGCGCACATTACACTACAACAATTTTGACATGTTCCACAATTCTGATTCTTGTCATGGTTTGTGGTGCTTGCTTGGCCTGAGTTTTTGATCCTGAACTTGATTATGAATTTTCCTTTTGATTTCTGCTTCTTCTTGTCTCTATGCTTTTCTATGAATGTTGCTTCTTTGTACGTGATATCAAGTCTTCTTCTAATCGTTCTTCGCGGGTATCGTTTGTTCGCTGTTCTTCTCCCAAATGCTCCCAATAACAAAAGGGGGCCCGCCACAGGAAACCCGTTTCCAAGACTGAGCTCCCTGAAGAGCGGATAGCAATATGTCAGTAAAAGAAAAGTGACCAAAATGGCCGGCTCGGCAAGGGGCACCAGATCACGATCAGAAAGAGATATAGTCCTTTTGGATCTTGAAGTCGGTATCGTCACCAGCACCGTTGGTGACGAATTCTTCGACCTCGTCCGAGTCCACGTCGTCGCTGTCGATCGATTCTTCGTCGCTGGACAGATCCTCCATCTCGTCGCCATCCGTGCGCTTCCTAAGGACGCTTGCCCTCTCGCGGTGAAGAAGCTTACAGCCCTTGATTTTACACTTGCCCGTGTTGCTGAAGTCGGGGCATTCGAAGACGTGTCGCTCGTCGCACTCCTCCCCTTTGTCGCAGTAGCCGTAGAGTCCGAACGAGCGGCAAACCAGGGCACCTGGAGATACACTAGAGTGAGCATACGGGCAATTGGGGTTCGCGCAATTGCCCTTGATGAAGTGAACACAAGTAGGGGTGCGCTGAGGCGTCAAGTCATGGGAAAGATCACAAGACTCCCCATTCGCGCAGCTCCCCTTATGCAGCAATTCTCGACAGACAGCAACTTTCGACGCATCGTGTATGTAACGGCAAGCTGGCCCCTTTGCGCATGATCCTAGATACACGTAGCTGTGGTTAGTGGTGTCGTACTTATCATACCCATTCGAGCAAGGAGCTTGCGAGTCGGTCTGAGGAATAACGGGCGGTTGGGTGAGAATGTGAATGAAATACCAGTCAGCGAAAACATGCTGCAGGGCACGTCGACCTTCTTGACACCGTTTTGGCTGAAAAAGCAACCGTGGTCAGCAACTGTACGTCAGTAGAATGGGGAACATACCGTTGCGCTCTGAGAATACCAGCCCGGTACAAATTGCCGGTCTTGCTTCGGTGGAATTTCACTCCTCCTACGAAAGCCACCTTGGGGGTTTCATTGACAAGGTGGAGGTCTCCTGGATCATTGTCAGATCGTTTCTTGTGCGCACTGCCGAACTGTCGTGGTGACAAACCGGACACTTTGATGAGTTTTCTGCCGTTGTGGGCAACGCGATACCGGATTCCCTGTATCTCGATCTCGTGTTGGCCTGCAGCTGTAGCGTTAGTAGGACCGGCCGGTGCACTTGCGTGTCCGGCGAAGCGTTGGAGATGGCTGGCAAGTTGAGAATGTTCATGCGCATCCTGCAAACGCATCTTTTGCTGTCTGGTCGCTTCGACGGCCTTGGCGTGTGCCTCGTTGTTTTTCTCATACACGGCCGTGTTAATTAGCGACCTGTGGCCACGGCTTGTTCGAGAAACCCATGAGACCGAGGAGCCGCTCGGGCCAGTAGCCTCGGGCGTGGGGGAGTCGGAAGGCGGTGTTTGCGTTCCACCATTGTTCACCAGAGTTCGATGGCGAAAGCCCGACGAGCCTCGACCGAAGGGGTAGGGTTGGGCGCGATGGCTGTAGGGCACGCTGCTAGAACGGTAGGTGTTGTCTACGTCGTGTAAGCGCCCGAAACTTCTGTTGGTAGGATGTTGCAACATACATCGACCGTATGATGCATGGGAACTGGGATTCGATTGAATGCCAGCTTGCTGGGCCTTGTGACGATTGATTTTGCCTGTTTGCCACCAGATTAGAATGTGCGCGTTTCGATGTTTTGGTGTAGAACCGTACCAGCAAGTTGGCCGATGCGGGCCAGCAGCTCCTGTTCTTCTTGAGAAGTCATTTTCCCAAGATTTGAAATTAGCGTGGTGTATTCGGATCAAAAGCTCTAAGCGTTGCGACGACGACGTGAGTGTTGCGCCAACAAAATTAGATGTGGTTGAGAAGTTGAAGATGTGAGGGAGGGCAGTGGATACCGTAGGTGGGCGGTATGGACCCACTTCCAAAGCGCTTGGGACCCCGCTGACCAATCCCAACTAAGAGCCGACTGCTGCTGCGTAGCACTGCAAGGCTGAATCAGAACGCGACGGGAGCTTCACTCTTTCCGCGCCTTCACCTTTTGGTCTTGGTGAACTGTCCGGCAAGACTTTGTTTCCCCATCAAATAAAGAACAGTTTCACATCACAGTACCTTGAGGTCTTCAAAGCTCAGACCAAAGCAGCAGATTTCCCCCGGAGCTCTCATCCAGCGGTGATCCTATACCTGACGAATCGAAAATTCTCAGCGTCACCTATCTATCGGTAGACCGTACCTTCCACGCCCGCCCCGTATCGCTCCTTTTGCGATTCATCCGACCTTCGTCGCGTATTACGAATTGAAACCATCCAATATGGCATCATGGGATCTTCTAGACGATAAGGAGGAGACGGAACTCCACAAGTCGCGATTAGTCAACATCGAGGAGAAGCCCTTCAAGCGCATCACCAAAAGGCTCGCCTCCATCTCGGCCATTGCAAACGCCAGGAAAAAGCAGCAACCGACACCGCCGCCCGAGAGCGCGAACGGCGATAAGGAAGCCGATGCCGCCAAGACGCTGCGAGAGATCGACCAGATCAAGGAGGACCTCACGCTCGATTTCGCCGCTTTCGACAGCAGCATCGCCCGCCTGCAATTCCTCCTCGACGCCAACGTGCGCGAGCGCGAGCGCTACAAGGCCGATCAGCAGCGAATTCTCGAGGAATGCCAGAACGTACGGGACAACAACGGGCGGCTGCGCGAGCAGCTCGACGGCGCCAAGGCGACGCTGGCCCAGCGCAAGGAGTACGACAAGCTGGCCAACGCGTTGATGGCCAAGGGTCTACGACCGCGCGGCGAGCAGGAATCGAATCTGAAGAAGCTCGAGGAGGAGATCCGCGACCTCGAGCGTGAGAGTGAAACATACGGCGTGACGTGGCGTGAGCGGCGCGAGCAGTTCAGTAAGATCATGGACGAGGGCATGTTGCTTCGCAGGCAGATCCGCGACGAGAAGGAGGAGGTCGAGAGACGTGAGGGCATGAACGAAGACGGAGAGGAGGATGGCGAGGCCTCGAGGGGTGGACAGACGCCGCGACATGTCTCTAGTGGTAATGTCACGCCACACCCCGACAGCGGTACCATACCGAGAGTGACGGGTCAGGATAGTCAGTCGGAGGACCACTCCGAGGGACTGAAGCCGCGACCTGGCGGATTGGGAAGCTTCTCCAGGTCTGGTAGCGCTGTGCCGAGCCAAGGCGGCACGCCTCGGCCCCAACCCGACGATGATGAGATTGAAGAGGGCGAGGATATTGAGATGGATGACCAGCAATATACTCAGGCGACGTCTGCTGGAGGCGACACGCCTCAGATTACAGTCGACGCACCGGAGAGAATGGAGGTCGACAACTAGGAGAAAAGCGCAGCATATCATAGTTAAGCTTCTAGAGATGATTCGTCTCAACTGAGATACCCATTAGAGCGGGCCGCCAACTTGCCCATGACGCCTGCCTGCCATTGATCGCAACGCGTTCCGTAGCCCGTTCCATTCATACACACAAGATCCAGGGGCAACTCCTTCAAGACGAGTTGGTTTCGGTGGTGTTGATAGCCGTGGTGTAGGTCTTCTCCTCCTTGCCCTTCTCCAACGCCTGCTTCGCCGTGGCCAGCTCCTCAGGCGAGGAGCCACTGCTCTCAGCAAGGGCGATCTGCTCCTCCAGCTTGACGGTCGCGTCCTCAACCCGCGTCCGCAGAGCAGGGAACACCTTCTCCGTCTCCTCAACCGCGAGCTTCTGTTCGGGAGTCAGTTGGTTACTTAAGCATTCGAGCAGGATGTCATGTTCAAGCTGGACTGTAATGCACGAACGTACCAGCTGCTTCAGCATGTAGTCGCGGTTGCCATCCTCGTCAGGCTTGCCGTCCTTGATCTCGGCCTCGAGAGTGGCGACCTTGGCCTTCTGCTGGATGAGCTCCTTCTCGTACGAGATCTCCTCCTTAAGAAGGCGGGTAACGGAAAGGGTTGCGACGGTAAGCTGGGAAGGGGGAGCCATGGTGTCTGTTTTTCTGGTTTCTGGCGGGGTAGTTTGGTTTGGTGGTATCGTCTGAAGTGGTAGTGAAGAGGTTAGACGGATGGGTCCAGAGTAGCTTGAGTCAATCGGTTCTTTTGTAAGATGCCGTGGATAATTACCTGGATGCCTTCGCGGTCTGCTTGGCTGATGATTTCCTGCTTTTGTTTATACGGAATCTCGGCTGTTCATGCTGCTTGGCTGGCTACGTCAAGGTGCGCAGGCTGATGCCTTGGAACTTTGACGGGGGGTTTTGGTGGGGGGTTTGGCGGGGTACACCCCGGCAACCTTACATCAGCTCAGCACGCACCTCCCATCACGTCAACTCACTTCACATCAACTTCACAGAAGCGTAACACGCTATTCGCTGACCTGACTTCTCAATTGCTTGCTTGAATTATCATCAACAAACGAAAGTTGGTTTTCGTATAAGGAGCAAGTATTAGGGACAATCGCAGTAAGATGAGCGTGCCGGGCATACTCAGCATCTCGCCCCAAGATGCCGCTTGGATGACAGAGCCAGCGCCACCTATGCTGGAGAGCAACCATTCCATGTAGCTCCTTCGAGGCGAGTTGAAGGCTGAGGCAAACAACTATTTAACTTATTCCGTTTACAATGAAGGCTTAACTGATAAACCATAGGGAAGTCTACCAGGCAATGCGGGACTCTTCGATGTTAGTGCCCGGTGCACCCCCATACGTCTGTGGTATATGAACAGCTTCTGCGTCGAACTCTACCACATACGACCATACCCATTGGAAAACTCGGGATCCCGTCCGCTCTCCCATAGATAAGCCAATGAGGGTCAGAGTAGTAGTCGGGTCGGTGACGACCGGCGAATGCCTGGTGTTGTATGTTTTTTTTCTTTGCCACCCTTTTGGTGGAACTATTTTATGTACCCCAGCTTATGGGTAGCTGTTTACTGTGAGGCTTGGGAAAAATTTGCTGCTGATAGGCATCTATCCCTTTTATTATTTTTTTTATCTTGTTTAATGGGAAAAGGTGGTCGTTTCACGAGTGCGCCGGGTACTTGGTACTTGGAGGCGAAGAAATGAAATCCCAATCAGTCTCCTGTTCTTCTTCCAGGCCAACCCACCCTCTCCGTCTCCTCTACGACTCCAAAATTGGCCTCTAGGCTTTCTAGTAACCATGATCATCAGAGTTCCTTTCTTCTAGTAGTCGCATTCAACAGTGAGAAGCTTGTACCGAGCCGTCATGAGAGAGCAATAGTTGGTTTCGATGTCACTCGTTCTGGTTCTGTCAACCCAACCATTGCCCCAGTTATTTAAAAGCAGAGGTTGTCAGTGGACGTGCGTTATAGACACCAGTAGATATTAATAAACCGGAAAACAGGCCACACTTACAGGCGCAAATCGTGAAGGCACCACTCAGGCCGTCGTAAGCAGTGCGGACCTCGTAGGTGGTGCCTACGAGAGTAAAGGTTTGGCCGCTAAACGAGGAGAAGTCCTTTAACTCCGAATTCACTTCATCGACGCCGTTCTTGAGCAGCTTATAGCTACCGCCGTAGTTGCTGATAGGAGACTGGCCCGGTTCACCGGGCAGATCGTGTGGCTCTCCTCGATGATCAGGTCACAGTAGGCAGCCATGGTCTGCATTCTGTTCAGCTAATGTGGTCTTTGGAATGAAACCCTCATTATGATATCGGCTAAAACTGACCATGGGGATAGCGCCCAGAGCAAGGAGGAGGTTCTTGGAGAACTGCCTGTTTTGCCAATATGTCAGTCAATATCGACTCCGTCAGAAGCTAGATTTGCAGCATTAAAGTAAACATACATTGTAATTTGGATTTGGAATCAAATAGAAATTCCTGGAGAGAACGCTGGTCAATGTGGAGGTTGTGAATAAGAGCTTGAACACTGTTGAGTGGTGATGATCATGCTCTCTCTGCCCGGATATCAACCCTTACTTTATATACTTGTTTCTCTTATCCTCAATGTAGGTGTTATGGCCCTGCCCCACGTTACAGGCTATGATTATTTTCGTGATAAAAACGGTGATGATAGGAACGTATGGTGATCGTTGAGGAAGACCACCTGAAAGCATCCAAAGGTTGAGATCTATCGAGGATCTCGTATTCGGGCAGTCGCATCTCGGTTGCCTGGCACAATAGCCTATTGGCAAGATCGTCAACGGACGAAATACTACCACTTACCAAAGTCCCAAATGCATGGATCATATTGCATAACAGGCAAGGTCGCGTAGAAATAGAAGCACCGCCTGTAAGAGTTCTAAGTGCGTGGGCAATCATATGGTGGTTGCCATGAGAGAGTGACTATGGTTGCTCAGTGATGATACACGTGGGTTCCAAACCTAGAGTGAGTTGAAGATGATCGTGGGAGTGATGCCGTCTTTCCCGTACTTGGACCTTTGGTCAGTACTTGGATGCCAAAAGTCCCAGTGCTCGGGCAAACGTCCCCGCGAGTATGTAACGTCAACTCTTGGAAGCGCCTCCAGAGCCACCCAACCCCTGAACCAAGGCCTCACGTAAGATTTTATGTTGTCGAAGCCACCACGAGACGGCCATCTCCGCTCTATCTAGGACAGACCAGTGAGGGTCAGAATAGTAGTCGAGTCGGTGACGATCGGCGGATGCCTGATGATGTGTGTCTTTTGCCCGTTGTCGGGCATGTTCTTGAGTTTTGCTATCCGGGAGGCGACCTCCATCACCTTTCCATTCTGGACATTCTTTTAAGATCAGCTGAGCAAGTTACAATCACGGCGAGACGTATTTAAATTAACCGAAATGCAAAACTAGGGCAGATCAGGTTTTCGCCATCTCACTGTGACCGGGACAACTTGCTTTTATACGAGAACCAGTTCCTGAAGACTTGTGTCCGGCTCAACGGCTTCCCCATCCATGAGGCCACATACATAACACTCCCCAACGAGGCGAAATTTGCCGTCATTCGTCTGCCGCCTGAGAACAAATGGCACATGGCAGCCACTCAAAACATGTATCTCATCTCCGACTTCAGTGTGTGCAGGGAAAAGGCCCAAATACCCTTTCTTCGTGACGCCTAGTTTCCGATTCTGTACCGCATTTATCATCGCTGTCCGGAGGTCTTGGAAGATCTCGCCAGGTGAGTTCGGTTTACGGTTGTCAAGCCTTGACAGCTCCAGCCTACCCCGGCCCTTGGGCTTCTGCTGTCTTGGTGTATATGTCTGGTCCGGAAGCGACGGTGTGATACCTGTAGACGCATCAAGAAGCAAACTTGCGATCTCAGCGAAGGAACCTGGACACTTCTGCCGCCCAAGACCATCCTTTCCAGCAACCAGCGTGTGGCAAAAGGCGGAAAAGATGGTACGATGGGGATCTGGGTACTCTTTGAGTTCCGTTATGAACCCTCAAAACTGGAGTAAAGTCTTGTTATCGGTAGCCGGGTTGACGTAGGTGAGGTCGGGGCTTTCGAATACATCGCTAGTTTTGATGATAGTGTCGACAAGAAAGCCTTGGACGTGAAGGTGTGTGTTGTTCTGACTGTCGACAACATCCTCGTCTTTCTTTGGTGCTACACGTGTAAATCGCCCGTGAGCTTTGTAAACACCCTCCGAAGCCATTGTATAACCCAGAGCAACGGTTTGACGAGGCTTACTCCAGTCGGGTACCCATGAAGGAAGTTCGGGAGAGTCGTGGTCAACACAACACAAGACGTCGGTCAATGACCAGTAGGTAGGATCTAGGGAAAAATGGCGCACCAAAATCCGATGGTACAGGCGGGACGCCGGGAAGTCCTTGGCGTATGAGACCTCCACCGTGGTCCGGAGCTTTTCAGCGTCCTTCTCATCGTCCTTCTCATCGTCCTTCCCGTCGTCCTTCCCGTCGTCCTTCTGGATGATACCCAAAAGTCCATAGACCTTATCCCGCGCATCGTAGCACTTGGCGTATCGAGTTTTGACCATTAGCCTCAAAAGAGTGCCGTCCATGTTAAGTTGGTCAAGATCCCAGACTAGCTGGCAGATATCCGGGCCCGTGTCTGAGAACTTGGTTTGTAACCAGCGAGAAATTCCAGTCGTTTGGAGCTGCACGCAGGAATTGGACAAATTTCGCCAGGTTATGGAGTTCTGTCCACACACAACCCATGGATCGCGTGAGAGCCTGGCCTCCTGGATGATCCAAAGTCGAGTGAACCAGCCGCTCGAGAGAAAGTCCCACAAGTCCCTCCATACCTGCGACTTTTCCCCTGGAATATTGAGTCTCTCAAACTCGCGAGGGTCAATTGACTCTTCCCCCGCGAACTGTAGACGAACGTTAACGTCCTCAAGAAGTTCCACGGTGGCTTTGGAGCCATCAATCCCCTCACCCAGCCAAATAGCAGTATTGGCCGCATGCTTGTAGATCCTTGACATGAGGGGAATTTGTTGCTCTTTTTCTTTCTCATTATCCTGATCTATGCAGATCTGATCAATCCACATAACCACAGACTGGTCTGTTTTTCGGAAATGTCGCAGGGCAGCCTCGAGAGACCTGGTGATTTTCTTCTCGTGACCGTCGCAGTCAAAGACTGCATCGAACGCCGGCGGACCCCACGTGTAACTTAGCGCCGTATATGAGATCTGGGTTGTAAGGTCGTCCATCGAAAGACAGCATCTGTCATCTATCTCACTCGACCAGGGCCTCATGTGTACAAATCCGACAGAGCAATGGTGAAGGGAACCTCTGAGTTTGTCGCCGAACTCCCCTGGCTTGATCTCGAGTACCCGGATCTCCTTGGGGTCAACGGTAGGCTGATATAATCTTTCCTTGATCCTTGTCCTGACCGGGATGGTCTTTGTCGCGGCCCATTCGCGGATCAACTGCTTTGTGTCTTCGGGGAAGTCTTCGGGGTCATCCATCGTCGCGAGCTTGAACTCCCTGCCGATATCGATGCCTACCCAGTACTCCTTGGCGCCCGCATCTTGAAAGAACTCAGAAACGTGATCATCCATATCAAACAGGCTGTGTCGAACAGGCTCGCGTGGTTGAGATGGAGAGTTGAAGATGGGACAAATATTTTTCAGCCTTGGAGCGGGGCATAAGGCGCTTTTTATGTCCCCGTGTGACGTTGCCTCATCTGACATGCATACAATACCGTCCCAGATGGATGTTCTCAGGCCGAGACAGGTGGCGAGTGAACGAACCAGAATACGAGCCTTGGGCGGCTAAGAAAGTGGCTGTTGTCTTCAATAGGCCCATACTACAAAGCGAGTGTATTGTTCTATGCCTACCAGCTTATCCTCCACAGGGCTCTCATGAGTGAATCGACGTAACTATTGTATAATTTGTGTCTGAGACTGTCTTCTATCGTCTCTTCCAAACTACGAGCCATCCCCTTTTGGCTCCAGTTCAGCTCTCAGTGACATATCTTGCAGCGACGACACCTCTCGTTGGTGAAGTTCAGCAACCCATGAGTCCCTGCTTGATGGGACAATATCCAACGACTCTCAGTATAGGCCCGAATCATGGAGATGACTATTTGGCACCATCAAGGTGCTTTGACTTGATCGGCGGATGCCTCAACAGCAACCTTACGGGTACGGCTGGGCTTCTGTTGAACCTACCACCAAGGTGGTTGAAGACTTACGATGTGAGTCACACTGGGCTGATCGTGACTGATGTACCGGAGATGGCTTCTCAAGGTCTTCGATAAAAAGCTTGATGCCGCCAGCACGGGCATAACAGAGAGCGACTGCTGCGCTGGGTTTCGGCCATTCCTCTTCTTCAGACACAACAAAACATCGAGATCACCTCTCTCTCTCGGGCACCAGGCGACAGCGAGCCTGACACCAAATTTTGTTGGCTCGATACCTTCAACTCAATAGTAAGCACGCAACACATCCGCGCTTTCGACACGTCTCGAACCCTTACGTTGACCAGGCGCACAAGGCAGAACTGCTGCCACCCCACTATCTATCTCCTTCGCCCACCTCAAGAAAAGATCACCGGACGCTACAGAATTAGCTATCCACAGATTCGACGATGGGAAGATTCAATGACCGTTCAAGGCAATACCTTGCCATGCTTGCCCGTATCACCGGCGTCAAGAAGGAAAAACCGGAACACGACACCAAGGTCGACGCCAAAGTCGACTGCTGCACGTGCTACCATGGCCTCGAAGCCCGTACAGATCCTGAACATAAATCGACAGCAGCGGCCAAAAAGGTATGAGATTATCACCCACATGCTGAGTTCCCCTGGAGACTCGAGCAGGTGGTTGAGAAGGAAGAGAACTGGCGCGGAACCTGGGTCCTGGAAGTGAAGGACCTGCAGGCGATGGACTGAGGCACTACCCGCGTGCCCAAGGCCGATGGTAACGGACGAGGAGGGCTGTATCAGAGGCAGCCGACGCGCCATCTGCCTTTTCCGGCCGATGGAGATGGGTACCGAGAGACGTTGACCGGAGGCCAGGACGACCTGATGGTACCTTTGCCTTGAACCCTGACGTCTTTGCCTTCGAGCCTCACGCTAGTCACGGCCAAAGGTCTCGCTAAGGCCTACCACAAGCCAAGCCCACTACACTTAAAGATGCTACGATCTGGTCAGTACATCACATCATACTTTCGCTGAATCATCATACCTGGAGGAAGTCGAACTTCGGGAGCATCCTGCTGCCTAGGTTGGTGCCCCAGCAAACGGGGTCGAGTGCACTGGAAAGTGCGGTGATGCCTCCGCCGCGCGAGTAACGAGTGGACATGAGGTGCAAGCAGCTCCACAGGTCACAAGCAGCACGGGAACCGTCATCTCCCTTCTCGAACTTGTCTAGGAGGGCGGCAGTGCATCCGTACCAGCCCCGTTGCTCATCTTGGCTCACCGGCTTCTGCGCGATATCAACAGCTGCGAGTAGTGTGGTGATTGACACAAGAGAGACCTTCATTGTCGATTCTCTGGAATAGAGTCAGCAATGGTAATTCAAATGGTGGAGAGGCACAGGATAGCAGTACAGATTCAAGAATGATCCTTTGCTGAACTGAAACTTGGAGTGCTTGGGGTATCGAATCGATGGATTTGTCTCTTGCTTTTATCCTCATCTCCTCTGAAGCGTGAGCCTGTTCCAGTTGGCAGCTTCCAAATATCCATTGTTTGCCGACTGCGGAACCAAATAACACAAGGGCCATATAATGGTGCTGCTACACAACACATTGTTACATGTAAACGGTATGGATCTCGTGTCCCTTGGCAAGAGCTGCAGACTTGTGTCTCGTCGGCCAGCAAATCAATGCAACATATGGTTGGCCACGTCATGCGCCACCAGAGGGGTCTTCAGGCCTACGGCCCTCCTAAAGGCCTAGAAAATCCATAACACAACTATTCAGGCATTCAATGCTAGTAAACAGGAATGGCTCCAGTCTTGCCGCGGCAGTCTTCTTCGGTGAAATGAGAGTCACAATACACCGCTGTTTCTGTTCACGGTACACGGCTGTTTTTGATTCACGGATAGGCACGAAGGCATGTATTTCCTCGCATGTTGTACCGGTTTCGGGGGATAGGCGAATGCACAATGACAACTCGACGTTGCTCTGCAGTTATCACAACTTGCCATTCTCCTCAGCATAGCCGCCTATCGTACAAGCAGCAAGCCGAGTATGTTGACCAATACTGCTGTTCCCCTCAGCGTAGCCGCCTGTCAAACAAGCAAAATGCCGAGGTTGTTGTGCTCAGGGCCTGCCCCAGCCCGATGGAAAGTTGATCCCTCGCTAGGATGATTTCTGATTAGTCGAAGAGAATTTCAAGCCGGCTGTCGACGGTTGCCTTGAGGCGGCCTGGCCTGGTGGCCGCATTGGAGCTCATGGCGTGATTCTTGCGGATGAAGAGTCGTTCACAACATGAGCTTCCGATTGGCAAGGGGATGAGTGGCCGGGAGGAAATGACTGCTTCGATTGATTGAGCATGGTATGTGAGCACAAAAATGTATTGGAGTTATCTTGTATCACTTGAATATCAACCGACTGACGTATCGGTCTGAAGATATATTATCATCGCAATGAAGGTGAATGGTACGAGATAACTCCCAGAATATAAAGGTATAGTGAGCAAGGGAATCTGTCCATGTCAGTTCGTTGGAATCCAGTCAACAGCATTCATCAGCAAACCGCTCTTCATTCTGCTACCCTCATTACATTCACGGCTCAGTTCTTATGCAAAGATGCGCCTCGTTAAATTGGCGCCTCCTTGGCTTCTCTTCACTGTCTTCAGTGGCTGTATAGCCAAGCAGTCCACTCAGATCCTTGGAGTCCATTCTCCTTGGGATCCTCCGGATCAGCCATTCAGCACAACTTGGACAGCATCATACCTGCCACCGATCCCAACTCTGGCCGCGTCAAATGTTGCCCCATCGTTACTGATTTCGACGGCAAGAGCTGTGTCGTCAGCGGTCCAACCTGCCCCCCAGGGACCTACCGCAAGGGCAAGCACTGCCTTCACAACACTCCCCCGGAATGCGGCAACGGCTACGAGTACAGCGACGGCCAGTGCGTCTCTCGGAAGCCGCCTGTCTGCGACCACGGCACTGTTCTCGCTGGCAAACAATGCGTCCACGAGCGTGCCCCTACCTGTTCCAAGGGATTTCAACTTCGCGGTGCCATCTGCGAGTCCCTCAAGAAGCCTCGATGTCCTAATGGTGATGTCGTCCATGGAGCCAGCTGTGTCACGCCAGAGGGCCCGCAATGCCCTGACGGGTCCAAAGCCGAGAGCACTTCATGTGTCTCCAACAAGGACCCTCAGTGTCCATCTGGAGCTCGCTATGTGACCTCGAGTCGGCAGTGTATATCGGAGAAGCCCCCTCAATGCCCTGATGGAACAACCCTTGAGTTTGGTCAATGCACCTCTTCGGAGGGACCGAAGGTATGTATATCGATATGAACGGTTAGGGGAGATGGGGAACAGGGTGCTGATCAATCACTACAGTGCCAAGGCGACTCGACGTTTGATTCTGAACGTGGATCCTGCACAGTGAGAAGCAAGCCCCAATGCCCTGATGGGACGGCTCTTCAAGGCCAGCCATGCGTGAACAAGAGCGAAGCCAAGTAAGTGCCGAAATTCGGATGGGGTTGATAGAGACCAGAGAAGCTGACTCAACCACACTGTAATCAGATGCCCCCCTAAGACAAAGATCTTTGTCGACAAAGCTTCGGGGATTTCTCGCTGCTGTCCAGACGGAACGGCTCTGTCGGGAGAGACTTGCAAGACCACGGCAGCCGCCGAGACTTGCCCACCTGGTACAACATCCAAGGATGGAGAGTGTATCAAGTATTCCAACCCTCAACCTTCGTGTCCGAGAGGCAGGCTGCTAGAGGCAGATCAGTGCGTGAAGCGAAGTCTTCGGCAATGCCCCGACAACTCCTATCCAGATGGCAACACCTGCGTATCCACCTTGGAAGTTCCCGATTGCCCCGAGGGATACTTGTATCGCGACTCGAAATGTATTCTCCGAGAGACTCCCACATGCTCTAGCCAGACACTACTCGAGGGAGACAAGTGCGTCAGCTATGCCAGTCCCACGTGCGACGGTGCGTCTGCAGAATGGGACGGGAAACAGTGCAACCTCAACCGGAGACCCGAGTGTGCAAGAGGAGTGCTTCAAGGTGGCGCATGCGTCATTGGCAGCAAGCCCTCTTGCCCTGAAGGTACTGCTTTTGATGGTGTAGGGTGTTTATCCGTCAAGGACACCCCCGCCTGTCCGTCTGGCTCGGTGCTCAACCAGGAAGGGCAATGCATCACGACTGTTCAAGCCACTTGCACACCGCCAGCAGTCGAACGAGACGGCCATTGCGTCCACGGTCAACCTACATGCCAAGCTGGGTTCGTCCTCACCGATGACGGATGCCGATCGGTAGATGGACCCGGCTGTCCAGACGGCAAGGCTCTGGTCAAAGGAACCTGCGTCTCGGTTGAGAAGGAATCATGCAAGCCCGGTTACGTTCTCAAAGATGGGCAATGCGTATCACCGACGCCGCCTAAATGTGGGCAGAATCAGGTTTTCAACGGCACCGGCTGCGCGGGAGTTGTCCCCGACTGTCCCGAGAAGACCTATTTCGAGAACGGCCAGTGTGTCTCGAGCAATGACCCCAAGTTCGAGGAGAACTTTGTATTCAACGGCAAGAGTTGCGTTGCTGTCAAGGAGCCCACTTGTCCCGAGGGCAACGTGTACAGTGCTGTTACCGGGGAGTGTCTCGAGAAGGTCCAGCCAGATTGCCAGGAGGGCGAGGTCTTCGAGGATGGGCGCTGCAAGTTGGTGACTTTGCCATGCGTCGAGTATAAGTTCTGCTCGACCGAGGCACAACTGCTTGTTGGGCCTGGTGTTCCACGCAAACCAGCCGGCGATTCCACGGACAAACCTCAGGCTCCTTTGGCTGGGAAGCCTACATCCAGCGAAGACATAAACAGGGGAACACCAGGTGATGCGCAGGACGGTAACCCTGTTGGCGACCAAATCACCAATGATAGATCAGCCAAGCCATCCCACGGGGATACGCAGCCCAACAAGGGCAATGCCAATCTGGCTGACCAGCCAGGCGTCCCTAGGTCTCCAGACACAGAAACGAACTCCGGGAATACAGGTCGAGTTCCAAACCCGAATGCTTCAGTACCCGATCCGTCCACAATAGCCAAGGGTGGGTCTAGAGACGGGTTCAGAGAGCCCCCGGTCGGGTCTCAGTATCCTCCAGGTGGCGAGAGCCAGGCTAGCCATGCTGATCGCGGATCGGGTGGTGCATCGGCACCTGAAGGTGGTTTCCAACGGGAAAGGGGAGATCAGAATGTCGGTGGTGGTCCGCGTTCTGGTGGCGATTGGACATTTGAGACCGACATGGGCGGTCCTCTAGACGGCGCGGGGTGGAAGTTCCGAGTCGGCCGTGATCAGGGGCAGCCAGATGGACAACGAGTTCCAGCGGGAGATGCCTCTGGGGATTCTCATCTTGACAGACTTCTGAAGGGAGACCATGAATATATCAAAGGCGCCATGGGGGGTCAGGGAAGGCCCCAAGGTGGTGGAGCAGAGGCTGGAGGATCTGGAGGCCCGCAAAGGCCGACTGGAGATGCCTCTGGTGACTCCCACTACGCGAGGATTTTGAGGGGTGAAGCTGGACACTTTAGGGAGGATTCGGGCTTCGGAGGTGACGGCACTGATTCGCAGTATATGAGAATCATGAGAGGTGAAGGATTTTGAGGTGAAAAGACGAGACGACTGTAAGTCAGAGATGGCTCGGGGGGAGGAACGTGGAAGCCTTGAACCATAACAGCCTTCGTGCTTAACATGGAGGACCAGGGGTGAAGACTGAATCACACTCTTTTTGTCAAATTTTCGAGTTTCGTGATTTACACCAAGTGAGAGAAGCTTTCAAAAGTGCCGGAGTCGAAGCTTGCCAGCACACCTTCACCAAGGGCGGTACTTCGGGCTGGCAAAGTAAGATACTTCCAAATCTGAATGCCTACATTCATAGATATTGTTTTTAAATGATCTATTAACTGCGAGATTAAATTCGCTCAAAGCGTGCTCAGTGAGTTTAGCATATCACATTGCTCACTGGAGTCGAAGTCGTAGGCCACCCCGATACTGTCGTCCTGCATGAGAAGAATCTGCCTATCCTCGTCTGTGAATTCCGGCCACAGAGGTAGTTCGACTGAGCCTGTCAATTGATTGGGATCCAGATTGATCGTGAACGCTGCCACATGTTGTCTCAGAGCATGAGCAAGGGTAGCGTTTCCGAGCAGAGACGTTGCACCTAATTTAAACGCTCCATCAACTAGATTAAATTGAATAGCGACGAAAATGACCTCTCCTTGGGCTTTGTGGACGAAGGCTTCGCCGTCAACAGGTACACCGGCGACGTAACCTATTGTATCATCAGTTCTTCTCCAACATGAGGACTCAGACAATGGGCTTGCTGCTGCCATGGATATTCACCAAGACAGGGAGCTTGGTGGAGGCTGGGTTCTTTGGAACCAGGACGTTCAACAAAAGAAAGTCTTCAGACTCATATGATGCAGGACCGTCGGGGGTTTTTGGACCGGAAATCCAAGGGGAGTTGTTGATCGCGATGCAGCGAGGGCCCGATGAGGTGGCGTTGATGATTGGCTTTTGTGCAGGCCAGGGCTCGCTGTCGATCGGTGCGGGCTGTTGCCAGCGGCGTTCGCCCGTCGGCGGCAAGGCATATCGGATTCCGAAGAAAGAGTTGATCCTTGGAACATGTTAACGACATTTTAAACAGTCAGAGGGGCAAATGAAGGCATAACCCGGTGTGCTATTGCTGGAACCGACGTATCGAGCATAGCCCAGGTCAACTTCTGGGACTTTAGATGAGAGATTGTACGCCTCTGCATGCTTAGTAGCATTAGTGAGGCCCAAGGAAATAATAAAGAATGTCGCTTTCATAGCTAGAAACGAGTGATAATGAAGGCAAATAACGAATGAATAAGGTAATGCACCAAACGAATGTATTAACTACAATAGCATCCAGTCAGAAATTACAATGAACTCCATTGCGGCGAGAAAAATAATGCAGGATGTCCATATATGTATCAGCCGAAATACGAATCCGCGGCTTCGCAAACGCCGAAACGAATTTGAGTGAGGTAGCTTAGGAGTCAGGAGACGGCAACTCCGAAGAAAAGGGCGTATGATCGGAGTGTGTCTATGGAGCACCCTAGATGCTGAGGTTTATAAAAGACAGCGACTCCTTCCACACTTCTGACATTCTTGGTGTGGTGCTCTTAACCATTTCACATCGCTGGTGGCTTCCGCTTCTCTTTGGCGTAGCTCGACACATGCTAGCAAAAGCATCACACCGCAATAGGAGTTGACACGAGCAAAAGCCCACTACCTGCCCCGATTGAGTCTAATTCAATCACCGAGGATTACAGCCACACTTCACCCCAGCCGCTGCGCGATGAGTATGACGACTTAGACGAACGAAGCCGTTCCATGGTGTCCGATGACACAACAAACACCGTGTCTTCGTTAGAAGTGGGGGATAATGCATCTGGGGAAAGCAATACACAGCAAGAGATAAGAACAGAGCGAGGGGACCGGAGCAATACACCCACAAATCGAGGCCCGGTGCCAGCATGGCAAGAAGACTCTGCGCTGCGGGAGAGAATTGCGCGGCTGGAGGAAAGCACAGAACAAGATTTACAAGATCTCCAGAGTGAGGTGTCCACAGACGCATTGGACTGTGCCGACCGAGCGGAAACCGCCTCTCTCAAGGGCTTCTTCAGTATATCAACAACGACAACCCAGACGGTGCTTGAAACCCGGAGAGAGCTGGAGCGCGTCTTAGAAGGTCTGGAGGTGAATCATGTGTCAATCAAGGGTGGCTTTGATTGCAAGTACTAGCACGATCCTTACACGAAACCCGGAAATCCTGGTGCCGCTAGGGTCGAGTTTGACACCCTCATTATCAAGGTCCCGTTCCTCCACCTCTATGGAATCCAGTTCAATCGCAAGTTCTCGACGGGAGGTTTGCGGGGATACCGGAATATTACGAATAGAATACTGAGAGAGCTCCGCATCTGAAGGTGCAGAATGGTGATGATGATGACGACGTGTGAGAATGTGCTCGACTTAAGGGCAGGCATATATGCAGAAATAGACCTTGACATAGGTATCTCAAAGAAGGAACCTGAAATATAATATCAAATTAAGCTTGCAAAGACGCATTCTAAACCGCCGAGATAGACTTCAACCCCCTCTCCGCAGCCTGCTCAACCACATCAGCCGTCTCCGACACCCGCGACAGGAACGGCGAGTGGGACGAGTCAAAGGTCACGTTCAACGCGTCCGGGCCCAGCGCCTTGGACATGGCCTCCTGCGCAAAGAACGGGACCGCCTTGTCGTGCTCGGCGCCGAGATACGCGCACTCGATGTCGTGCCACGGCTCGTACGTCACGCGCTCCTCGAACGACTGCATGGTCTGATGCTTCAGCACCTCGACGAACTTGCCCGAGACCTCGGCGGGGGCGTCCGCGTAGAAGACCTCCGTGGGGTTCTCGACGAAGATGCGGCCGTCCTACGGGTTTCAGTTAATCATCATGCTCTTTGTTTTCGGGAAGTTGCGCGTCTTCGACAGACAGACTCACCTCGATTCTCATCCAGGGCATGGGCTTGTTCCCGGTCAGGGTCCAGATGCCCTCCCCCTTGGGCGCCACGAACGCGGCGACGTACAACAGCACAATGACGCCACCGGCCTTGCCCTCCGCGGCACGCTGCTTGTACCCGAGACCCTGGACGGCCTCGGCGGCGATGATGCCGCCGTACGAGTGCGCAACGAGCACGACCTGCCTGCCCTGGTCCACAAAACCCTCAATGACGGCCCGCGCGGCCGCCGCGTCGTCGAACATGCCCTTCGTCGGGGGCTCGGCGCCGACGGACGGGGTCGTCACGCCTGCCGTCTCCCAGCCCCTCTTGTGGAGCTCGTCGCGGATCAGCTGAAAGCAGTCGGGCCCGTGCCACGCTCCGGGGACGAAGACGATGACGGGCTTGGAGGACGACATTGTGTATGAGTAGGGAGTAGGTTTGAGTAGGGTTCTGACAGGCTATTCTCAAGATGGACGAGGGTAGGGAATCTCATGCAAGTTGGATTTGACACACCATCCAGACCAGACAACAAGAGGCACTCGCCCGACCCACCGGGGTTTATATAAACATCCTACAACCAGCCCACGAGCTCGAACCTATGGATAATCCGGGTCCTCGTCACCGGGACCCTGGCGGCAGGCCGTCGCATTGGGGCAATGCAGTCTGACAGTCGATAGCGCCGTTGGGTCAGCACTTTCCCAAACGGAGGATCCTCCGGATATTCGGGCTTACGATTCAGCAAATCGTACGTCCCCGCCAAGGCAACGAATGTTTGCTCTGAAGAAAAAAGCGTTGGTCGTTGCGAGTCGTAACCCTTGTCCGTTGGCATGTAGGGCTGAACCCCTTATGGGGTTTGGTGGCTGACGGCCTCGGACTCATGCACGAGGTGCATTAGGAAGGTGGTCCACAAGCCATGAGAGAGAAAACAGGCAGCGATTTAGGAACGATACGCGGTTCGAGGCTCTTGGTCTAGTCGAGGGCCCTTTCCTGGATTGTCGGCGTGAGGAGCGCCAAGGATGACAGGAGAGGTTTAGGGGTATGAGAGGCGAGGAAGCTTAGATCCATTGCGGCGGGACCAATCTTAACAGGACCTAGATCTTACCTTGTCTGTTATTCTGTCATCGAAGCCACCAACTTTCGATCCAAGCGATACGGGGACGTCAACTCGTCCCAACAGTCCGGGCTTACCAAGAGCAACTCGAAACAAGCTTTTGACGATAAAGCAATCCTGGCAGAATCCTTCACTGAAGGCACCCGAGCGTCCTAAGAAAGGTGGGCTGGGCTTTTGTTCTTAACCGACCCGGGAAGCCGACTTCCCAAGCTAAGAGGCCTTTGCCAGTTCTTCAGACCTTAGTCAAGACCAACAAACAAGGATCGAATCTCAAGGCTTCATTGGCATGAAAGGGTGTGTATTGACAACTCGCTGAACATCAGCGTCAACGGGAATGCGTCTTACACTTGTATTTGTATGGATGCTAATTGAACATACCCATCATGTTGGCGCTGTCAAACTTGCTTGTCCTTGCCATGTCTTTGTCCACTTAAAGAACAATCTTTCACATACTCAGTTAGGGGCCCATATAATCCTGAGAACTCCATCAGGTCAACGAGAAAGGATCAGTGGGTGCACATGGAACACAAACCACTTCACAAACACACCAAGGTTGTACTCAAAGTCATAACTTCAATTTACCCGCAGTCCAAATGCAAAGACGAACCTAACGCGCAAGAGGTATATAATCCCAATCCCAAGGGATGTCCCAAAGTGTCATTTCAGTTGTGAACCCAGAAACCTTTTACAGCTCATCGTGATCATCCTCCTTCTTGGCCTCCTTGCTCTCCTTGCCGCTCTCAGTGGCGGCGGGGGCAGCCTGGCTCTCCTCGGCACCCTCCTCCTTGATGGAGACCTCGGCCTTGTACTTGCCGTTCTCCTTGATGAACTCAATGAGGTCCTCAACGGAACGGGAGCCAGAGTAGGTGACAGCGGCATCCTTGCCGCCGGCGGGGTAGAGCTTGATGGTGGGGAAGCCCTGGATCTCATCAGGGACATCGTTGGCAGTGGCGTCAACCTTGGCGATGACAACCTTGTCCTTGAACTCGCTCTTGGCGTAGAGCTCACCAAGCTGGTCGTACTTGGGGGCCAGAGCCTTGCAGTGACCGCACCAGGGGGCGTAGAACTCAATCAGGACGTCCTTCTTGTCGTCGAGGACAACCTGCTCGTAGTTCTTGGCAACGACAATAGTGACCGGGCCGTCCTGAGACTCAGGAATGGGCTCAGACTTGATGCTGGGCTCGATCTTGCCGGCGGAGAACTCCTCGACGAACTTGGCGATGTCGTCGTGGGTGATCTTCTTGTCCTGGTCGAAGGGGAACTTCTGGTTCTTAACCGTCTCCTGAATGGCGAAAGAGGGGAACTTGTCGGTCTTGAGGTTGAGGTTGCCAGCGTGGGCACCGAACGCCTTGGCGTCGATGGTAGCGAAGTTGATCTTCCCGCGGTGCTTCTCGGCGATGGGCTTCAGGGCAGTGCCGAGCTCCTCACGCTCCTCGGCGGTCTCGGCGAAGATGTAGGCGAGGGGGATGCCGGCGGACATGTAGCCGGAGTAGGTCTCGGGGCCGACCTCACCAATCAAGGGAGTGGCGGCGGTCTGGGCGAAGCTCTCAATGGCCTCGACGTCGAACTTCTCGGTGAAGGTTGCCTTGCCCTCGTCGAAGGACTTGTAGAGGACAATGGCGGGGGCCTTGACGCCCTCAGCCTCGGCAACAGCGGCATCGTTGATGCCACCGAAGAGGTAGGTGTCGCGGAGCTTCTCAGCGACCTTAGTGAAGGTCTCGTTGGAGGCCTTGTCAGAGGCGTCGATGTAGGCGACGAGGACAACCTTGTCGGCAGTCTTGAACTCCTCGAGGGTGTCCTTGGTCAGGACGGAGACGGCGGGCAGGGACTGCTTCACCATGTAAGAGGTGATGGCAGCAGCCTTGCGCTGGCCGGAGTAGGGGGACACGCTGTCGGGGCCACGGAAGACCTTGAGGGTGGGGTACCCCTCAACGCCGTACTCCTGGCAGAGGTCGGCCTCCTCAGTGCAGTCGACCTTGACAAGCTTGATGTTCTTCTCCTTGAGGGAGGTGGCAGCCTCCTCGTACTCGGGGGCGAGGGCCTTGCAGTGGCCGCACCAGGGAGCGAAGACTGGACAGGGAGAGTCAGTTTCTGTTGGCTGCCGAGGAGTAAGTAGTTCTTGTGGAGAGACTCACACTCAGCGAGGACGAGGTCGTTCGACTTGATGAAGTCGTTGAAGTCATCCTTCTTCAGCTGGGTAACGTCGGAGGCAGAAACCGCGGCAGCGGCGGCCAGAAGGCCAAAAGCGACACGCTTGCAGAACATTTTGACCCTGGCAAGCAGTGTTAGCTATCTACTGAATGTGGCTCTTGCGCAAAACGGTTGCGGCTTGGTGATTGACGGATGAAGCAGAGCAGAACCGCTGGAACAGCTCACGAGACGGGATAGCTGTCCTCTGCGACGGCGGCGACTGTCTGCTCCGACCGCGAGAGATGCGGAGCTTGGGGATATGGAGCTTCAGATGAGGGGTGATGGGCTTACCTTTCTTGACCTGAAGAAATAAACAGTGAAGAAGGAAAAAGCACACTTGAGAAGGCGAGGCGGACAAGTCAGGCTCCTTTCGCAGTGGATGGGAGAGGCTCGGCTCTTAAGTAGTGAATGTAGGAGCAAACGGGTCACGGCTGCAGGCTCTGGCAAAGATTTCGGATTTCTAAAGGGCACCTCAATTGAGAACAGGTGTCCCTTTTTCTAGGAACCGCCGTCAGCTCATGCATTCACTAAGGCGGCTGCAGTCTGTGTGGATTAGCGGATTGGGGGACGCCCCTCCAGTGTCCCCTCTTTTTGGCCCTAGGTACCGGGATGTACTGAGCCGCAGCGCCGTGACGGCGAGTTACCTGCCGGGGCGCAAAAGTACTTACCCCAATCCACACTCAGCCCGTGCTCTCCCTCGGTCGTGAGGGGCAAAGTCGTTGGCCACTCACTCCCCCCTCCCTTCGAGGTACTCCCCCACCGTTCGAGTGCGGGCAGCAACTTACGGTGAATTGATAATCAAGCCAGCCTGACCTGAGGTGAATGGGGGATGTGAAGCTCCCTAGGGGGCCAGAGACTAAGGTAGTTAGTGGCAGGCTCGGCAGATTATTCAGTCTTCCGTGCCTGGCCTTGCCTAGTGTCGTCCTTAATGCTATTCCCGTCTCTGCCCTGGCTGATTGACAATCACGCCGAGTTGCTTCACCCACGGGGCAGAGGCAAAGCTGCAAAGGCAAACGCTCGAACCCGTTCTCTGCACTGTTGGTCGGCCCCTTTTCTGCGCATTCCGCCTTACTGCGCATGTCTGGGCCGTCTTCTGAGACTCTGAGACAGACATGGTTGGATGGATGGGACAGCTTCCCCTCAGTCCATCCCATGTTTTCCATCCATGGATGTCTCTCTTTCTTCGCTCTGTCTCCCAGCCCCGGCGCGCGCGTCCAGAATAGGTCCATACTGGCAGTACTAAGCAGGTACCTGGCAGGCTGATTGTCTTCTCTCTCGTGCGTGTCTCCTCCACCTCTTCCTCCTCTGCGCCCGCGCCACAGGGCGAGAGCCAACAAGGGCTCCGGCTCCGAGGTTTTTGGGGGCAGCGGCAGCTTGCAAGGTTTCCTGAAGACACATTTCCATGTTCTCCACGGGCTGCAATGCTCTGCTTCCTGCCACCCGCAAGGTGCATCCATGGATCAGAGGGATCCATTCCCCACCACCCGCCAAGCTGCCCTGCCGGCTCGATATCCAGCGGCAATGCTACCACGAAGCTGATCACTAACCAGATCTGGGTGCTCTCGGTAGCACCTGTGAGCGCTTCGCCCACTGTCCGATGGCAGAGGCAACTCAAACGCTTGAGAGAGGTGGAGGTGGCTCGCCCAGCTCCAGCCACCCAACGAGTTGTGCGACGCTGTAGCCTGTAGGCAGCCTGTACTATGAAGGCGTACTGGATACCGTTGTAAAACCTCCCAGCCTCACCTCACCTCACAAACTGTTGCTTTTATGGACACGGCCCCATAGCTGCGTTATGTTGGGGGCCCAGGGTCCAGCAGCTCCAACGGGAACACCGTGTCGTCCACCTCGCCTTGCGATGCGATGCTCCATTTTGACTTGTGGACTTTTGCCGTCGCCGGAGCTTCGGGAACAAGCCGTTTCCTAAGCAGGCAGGGTGGTGTGCTGAGATTGATTGCAGCTCCGGGGACTATGCAAGGCACCCTACCGGACCATGCTGGGACAAGCAACTCGGAGCAAAGACAAAGGGATGCTGGCCGCCGAGAGATGCATTGTTCCAACACACGCAAAGGTCCCAATTACCTATCCATAGTACCTAACTTGGTAGTGTCCGCTGTCTGCTTGCCCGCACCGCCGTATGTACTTCGGCATTGGTAGCTGCCTGCAAAGTGGAACCGTGTCCAGAACGGCGCAGCGGCTGACGTTGCTCCGTGTCGCCCCAAACCTTCCCATTCCGAACCGAAGAATCCGGCCACGAGTGGGGTCTGGAAGCTTTCACCTTTTGTCTCAAATCCTGTGCACAGTAAATGGCCTGGCCAGGACGCATTGCTTGTCTTGGCTAAAGGCTGGTCGTATCACATTCAAATCTCCCGAAATTGACCTCGTGGTTCTTGGATGGGGCACTGAATCTGAATCGTTCAGCAGGGCCGAGTTGCCAAAGGCCAGTTGTTCTTAACCTCGAAGGATTCTGGTTATGGGGACTCAGAATCCCATGCTTGCCCATTGCCACACAGGCAATTCCCGAGTAGGCAAGTGTCTATGATCTCCGTCCAATCAATTAGCATGCCGTGTCAGCCGTTCCGGCGCCACGACACTTGAAGCACCAGCAGGTTTATCGTGGGCCTGCGGCTCTCTTTCCCCAGCTCGGCTTTTGCGCAAAACATGGCCATAAGCTGACGGTTTGACTGAGCCTCGTCGTATCCAGCCGTCACCTTGGATGTGGTCTACTACATTTATATATTTGCTGACCCTGGTCATGTAATACTGCCTACACCCGAGAGCCTAGCGACATCTTTGAGAATGACGATGTTGGTCTGCAAATACTTCACTGTCGGGCACCTACCTGCCTTACCTAATACAAGGGAGTGCGGTAATGTCATGGACAGGTTCGAGAAGCAGCCAGCCAGACAACACTGAAGGGGCAATTGCATGCGACTGCCCAGTGGAGCAACTGGCGTCGTTGAGCAAGAAAGAGCTATGAGATCGACGAGGAAAGAGCCTTCCAAGGTGCAAGGTGGCTGCTCATCCCATCATAGGGCAGTCGTTCCTCTCTTCTGAGGCAAGGACATCATGGCACCTACCATCCGACATGCCGTGCTTTCCTAGGTCGGCTTGCAAGTATGGCAGGACCAGGCGATGGTCTTCTCCGACTTTGTCGACGTCAAACAATGTTCGTTTTTTCTCACCAGAAACATCCGCCACGCAAGGGGGTGCCATGACGGCCTGTCGGCATTCGAAATAGTTTCATATCACACGTCTCTGGCAACTTCACGCTGCGCTCCGCTTCTTTCCGTTGTTCATCAGTCATAATTCATATCGCCATTTCGTTTCTGCCCGCCGCCGGACCTGTCCTCATGGAAAACACTGACGTCCCCCGACGCTCCGTCAGCCATGGCTCGCTTCGGAGCACTCCCAAGTCCCATACGCGGCCTTCTGCCTGCTGCACACTGCCCCATCGGCCTTTGAGAAGCGTGAGCGAGAACGCTACCCTGCTCCAGTCCCCAGGTCCCCTTGAGAGCATGCTCAAGACCACCACCGAGACCGGCGACATTGGTATCTTCACCATTAAGCCCATTGCTCCTGCAGTGACAACCCACCATTGCGCAAGATCTAGGTCTAGTCTCGACGCAGGATCCATCTTCAGTTCAGAGTCTTGTGGAAGCAATGTAACTGAGAGCAAAATCAGCCGTCAGAAACAGGGCTCTGACAGAGACACAAACTCAGAGATCATCTCGATGTATGGCTTTGAGAACAATCAGCCATCCAGTCTTAGCTCGCTGTCTACCCCAATCGACCTCTCGTATCAACGATCCTATTCTCTGACCGCATTCGGCTCACGACAACCACCACCGCGCCGCAGGTCATTCCGCGGGCTTCAAAGCCCGTCGAGTGGCGTCCTGCAACGTCCACGTTCACCGTTCCCCTATCCCACTCGCTTGAAACGCCCCGGAGTGCGACCGTCTTCGCCTGCTCTCACAGAGAATGGGCGTGTCGATTACAGTAGGATGGTTGAAATAGATCGGATCTCATATGTAAGCCTTGCCACCTCCAGCCGCCGATAATTTGCAGTGCTGACATGCTCAAAGAGAACTGTCCATGGATCGTATAAGCCAACTTACCCTCATGTGCAACGACTTGCACCGCCCCTTTCGCTTCGTTCCGATATCAACCAGTCGATGCCATCTTTGCCGTACCACTCCTCGGTTGCACCGCTCGGCCCCAACAGTGTCAATCAGGGTCCCTGGGGAACCTCGAATAACCACCGGGGCAACGGACGACCAAGCACAGCACGGAGACCTTCCACGGACCAAAGCGTGAGGATGTCAAGCTTGTCATCGGTCATTGAGATGTATCGCAGGCCGAGTACGACATCGGAGACAAATTCCGTACGCACATTGCGTCCGGCAGGCTCGTTCTACTACGACTATACCGAAGAGTTCGAAAGTCCGAGCAGGGGAGCTGACGTTCTGAGTCCAACGCCAGAGCCTCCGTTGGCCCCAATTCCCCGGCGAGTCTCAAGCCTTGCGAAGGCCTTGGTACTTCGAGACGAGACAACGGCTCGCCTGGATGCAGTGGTGGACATATCCGTGAAAGATTCAATTGACTCATTCGGAGATGATAGTCGGACCCCAGCCAAGATGTCCACCGTCAACATGAAGCATGCCTCATCCCAAGACACCGATGAAAAGGAACCCTTCCCAACTTTGGACCTGTTTCAATTCGAGATCGATGGAAGCTCAGCCTCTCGGCCCTTCAACGGCGGGGGTCAACAAAGGTTTTTTGACCCATTCTCATTTTCCTTGGACGACGCACCTCTTCAACCCTCAAAGACAGAGTCCTCGCCGAGTACTGTTGATGAACCAAAGAGACCCAGTGCTGGTATGAATGACATTATCCAGGACCTCACCCCTATAGACGAGGCTATTGATGGAGGGGACAAGTCGACCACCGAGTCTCAAGAGCCGCGACCTAACGTGCCTCTCGCCAATCCCTCACATCAACCCAACATCGTGACAGGTACTTCAGATAGAGGCAGACTGCGAAAATCTTCTAGCGCACCGGCTTCTAACGGCATGGGGTCTCGACATATCTCACCCCAGGGCGGACTTGGAGGACTCCTTCGCTCGAGCTTGCGATATTCGGTTGACCCCGGTCTTTCGGATCTAGCTGCTTTGGTTGCATCCCTCGAACGACTCGCTAGGTCATCCTTCATGAAGAAGGACAAAGAAATCTCTGAAGCGGCTGAGGGCTCCTGCCACGCCGATTCAAGTGCGCCAACAAGTCTTCAATCAGGAGAACAGCATGCGGTAGCAGTCGATACTGAGGGCGATAACAAGGCCGAAATCCCCGAAACTGACAATAAGAGTGTGATCAAGAAGCCGTTCTCCAAAGGTCATCGGAGGAACCAGGCAGTAGCGTGCATCAGTACGAGGAGTCTTCGATCACTGACGCCTACATCTCATAACAGCGCGAATGCCCCGCTTCTCTGTCCCGAGCCCGTCTCTCCAGCTCACAAATTGAGGGTAAGCAAGAGCATCCCACAGCTGATGAAGGCTTTGCCCGCTCTCCCTGACCATTGGTCGCACCGATCCCCGCCGGTTTCAGTAGTGTCACTGGAAGACCTAAGGCTCCCATCGCAGTTCTCCCCGTTTCAGCTCGAAATCCTCGCTACTCCGCGATCAAGTCCTAGGATTACTACGAATACGAACATGGAAGACCATGAATCTTTCCAGGCGAGTATTGAGCTGGAGGCGACTCCAGTTGACTCTGAACCTCTATCAGTAGATCGTTCTGTTCCACAAGAAAGCCTGACAGAGGTGGAAATGGAACAGGCAAGAGGCAAAGTTGTCGCCGATCAATTAGCCGAGACCAATCCCCCAAAAAATCAAGGTGACGCAGAGAAGAAGAGTCCGATGAAACCCAAAATTCGACTGAGGGCAGCTCGTTCTGGGCCAATTGTGGATGGACGCCTTCAGGAAGACGGCGTCGGGACTGTGAGGCGACGTCTTGGCGCCTCTGGACATTCCGTTCTCAGAGACATGGGGTTTGACAAAGCGGAGGATCTTTTCACCCCACCACGACGTGAAGAGAACGTGAGCCAAATCTACCAGCGGAAAGGTAGACAATTCTTTCTTGTTACCCAGGGCGCCTGGGAAACTCAGAACTATCTTCCCTCTGGACCCATTAACCTTAGGGAAGGTTACTTGCATGAAAGGGACATTCCTCTGGCGCACCCAGTTGACGAGAACCTGCTGCGACAAAGTTTCTCGCTTGACGGCTACGACCTGAGCGACACGCGCAGCTTTAGCTCGGAGCTGACCTTCATTCGCCCGAGATTCCTTCGAAAGAAACTCTCATCTCTGAAGATTCGTATAGTTAGATCTCGCCTTGACCTTAGGGACCGCGAGACCAAAAAGATAAGTCGGGCTCTCCGGTCAGATCGCAACATCAGTTCAGGGGCGATACAACTGCCGAGTCGACCCCAAAGAGTGGTCAAGAGGGTGAGAGGATGGGTCCGCCGCGCCATTCACATCGTTGCCAAGAGAGGATCAAAGGAGAGCGCAAGTTCCTAAGCGCGAAGCGAACTTGCAGACATGCGCCGATTCATTATCACAATTGTGGGCTGTGTTCTCTTGATTGGCTTTCAAGAACTTGGGCTTCCTGAAAAGAGACTCCATATAGTTCGTTGCGGGAGCACGTTGATATGGCTTATGATTGACTCCAGGTGTGGCTTAATTCTCACGATCGAGAGGGACAATGATGGGACTCTGAGACTGAAGGTTCGCGGGGTTGTCCGAAAAGGCGGATGACACAAGGCAGAGTATATACTAAACAGAACGCTACCCGTACGGTTTCGCGTGGGAACGTGACGTTCTTGACGATGAAGGTCTAGATTTCGAAAAGTTTAGATTTGTGGGTGCGCCCAATATGCACGGCAGTTGAGATACCCCTCTGGGCCACGAGAACATCCCCTCAGGGTCTTTTGTCTCGTAGCCACGAGGCTCAATTCGATCCATACTCATTTGTCTTCCAGCTACACCCCCTCGACTGAAGCCCCCTTTCTTTCGTCATCGCACGATCCATCTTTCGACCAAATACCTACAAACATCAAGACATTGACCAACCAGCCATGTCTGATTCACCTTTGCCAAGCGAAGCTCTCCTCTACATTTACGAAATGGACAACCCGAAGACCTCCAACGGTATGGTCCCAGATTTCCCACCATGGGAATCCGACCCCCGAATACCACAAAACACCAAAGCCGGTACCCCAACGCCGTCGCCCGGCCGCAGCGTCAGTCTATCTTTCTGCGAGCGCGTCAAGTCCAAGATGCCGCGGCGCCTCTCCCATCCCATCAGCCGCAAACACGCGAGCGCCAGGAGACAACGCCGCGAGTCCGACCCGGAAGAAGCGCAAATGATCTTGCAAGAAGCGCTGGTCATCGAAGAAGAGGCCATCAAGAAAGAGTCCGTTGAGGAAGAGTCTAATTCGGAAGATTCCATTGACGAGTCAACCAAGGAAGAGTCGATCCAGGAGGAGTCCATCAAGTAAGAATCCATCGAGGAACGGTGGGCTAGAATGTGTAGGGAGACGGAGGGCTCGTATTCGTCGGCATCGCCGCGCAGCATGCTTGATTTCCCTGAGCTATTGCTATTCGAGCCGCAAGAGCAGCATCCACAATCGTCACCCAGACAGCCGTCGCCCAGACAGCAACAGTCGTCATTCAAGGAGCCGCAGACACAGACGATGAAGTTACAGCAATATATGCAAAAGGTGGAACAAATGCGGACGCAGCACGTCGAGCAGCAGCAACGGACGAAGGTGGTCCCGCGCTGGCTGAGGGGCACAAAGTGGGATCCGTTCATGGTGGATCGGGTCTGGGAGGAGGTGTTTGACGAGCCAAAGGGCAAGGTGAGGTCGTATAACGACTTCCGGTATCTGGGGGGAGGGCGCTGAGGTGCTGCGGGAGGACGGGGATACAAGGCGTCATGGCCGGTGAGAGCGATTCAACATGAACAGCAAAATTTGGTCAACGGCGAAATTTGGTGTTATATTCATTTTGTGTGGACCGCGGCTTTGCTTTCCGGGTACAGAGTAATAGTTGGGGAGAGAACCTCTTTGGGTTATATATATCTTGGTTTTAGACTTCCCGAGAAGCGGGCTTTTTGAGGTTTTGGGTTTTCAAGCGGTGTCTTTTTGTTTGATTCGCTCAAAACACGCCCCCGCCGATGATGAAAATGCGCTCCTCCTCGCGCCGCGCCCACTGGATGACCTTGTTGGCGCCCTGCGTGACAACGGCGCAGCTGACGTTGGGCCCGGCGACACAGTAGAATTCGAAGATGGGGGTGATCCAGGCGAGGGAGGTGGCGTCCTCGGAGACGGAGTGCAGCACGCGCATGTGCGAGTGCTTTGCGTGGACGGCGGCGTGGAGCTGGTGATAGAGCGTCATGAGGCGGCGGCGGGCGATGGGGGCCGAGAAGACGGGGTCGAGGGCGGACATGCTGAACTGCACGTTGGCGCGGGACTTGTAAAGGAAGTGCGAGACCTGGCCACCTGGTGCGACGTCAGTGGCCTGCGGCCGGCTGGCGCGTGCGGCGGCCTGGATAATAGCGAGGTGACCCGACTTGGCGAGGGAGGCGGCGACGGCGTCACGCATCTGCTTGAGCTCGAAGAAGGACTCCTTGTCCGGACTGATGAGGATGATGGCGAGCTCCTCGTCCTTGTTGGCGGCGGAGTCCTGCGTCGTGGCCTGCTCGCCGTCGACGCCATCGAAGAAGCTGACGTACATGTAGAGGTAACCGCGGTTGTTGAAGGCGGGCAGGCACAGCGGGACCCAGTTCTCGCCGCCGCCGGCCTTGATGCCGCCCGACTCGAAGAGCATGTTGAAAATGAGCTGGAGGTCGCTGGGGTGCAGGGAGTGTTGCCGCGGGCGGATGACGCTGACGAGCTTGCCGCCGGCCACGATGAGGCCATACAGCAGTTTACCTGTCCTCTGCTTAAGAAAGGCGTTGTTGATAGCATTCCGCTGGGACTTGCGCAGTTTCAAGCACTCGAGAGCACCGAGTAATGCGGATGGAGAGCCCCTGGTGAAGTTGTCGGCGAGCGACGAGATCAGGGGCTCGGTACCCTCGAGGGGTTTGCGGAGATCGGTGGATGGACGGTGGACAAAGATGTTCTTCAGGACCGGTAGTGTAAGTGTCGAGAGAATCTGCATGTATAAAGCCTCGAGTTGGGCCCTGAGTTGCGAGTCGCTCTCACCAAGCCGACTGATGGCGACGAAGTATAGCGGTCCCTGTGTCGCAATAACGAACCGCGTGTGTCCTGCTGTGAAGCCCGATAAGGGGTTCTTGGCCCCTTCATAGAAAGATATGATCGTCTGAATGACGCCCATCGAAGAGTTTATAAGTCCCAGGTCGCCGTGGCGACTGTAAATGGGTTTGCCCGCTGACGAGAGGATCATGTAGTGTTTCAACTTTGACTTCCACATCGTGGCTCGATCCTCATCCTCGAAGTTACTGTCGGACTCGTCAGGCAGCTCGTCAAACTCGTGCTCAAACCCAGCGAGGTTGCGCGTCGTGTCGTCCATCCTGAGGCTCTCAAATGGCCGTACCGTTGCCGACTGCGACCTGAGCAAGTTCCACGCCGGGCTCCTCTTATTGAACTCCCCTACGAGCAGGCTTGCAATGTCGCCGGCAGGCCGCAGTGTCGGCGCGAAGCTGGCAATGCTCATGGAGTCCTCTCCCTCGTTCAAAATTCTCGTAGGTGTCGCATGGCCACTCTGCGAGGGCCCCGCCGGCGTTGACACGGCTCTTGTGCCCGGCGTTGAGAAAGTACCGCGCGAGCCATCCGGGAAGGACAGCGTCTGGATATCGAGGGGCGTGACGGCGGTGGTGGCTGCTGCCATTGCCATTCGCGCGTCTATCGAGTGATTCGAGTCGATCGAGGGACGTGAGGGACGCGGGGGCAGAGGGGGAGGCTGCTCCTCGCCAGGGCTGTTGTCGTTGGCCGCACCCATCGTTGCGACCGTGGCCGAGGCGAGAGCATTTCAGCTAGGCGTTATTTTGGGGGCGGTGTGGAGTAATGCGGCAGTGCGCAGAAGATGATGTCGGGCTTCTATTCGTGCAGCTCAAAAGAAGAATTTCATCGCGTCATGGCGGGCGTTGGGAACGTGGTCCATCCAGGTCGTATGGAGGTGAGGTTGCGAGGGAAGGAGCACGAGACGTCGGGCAGAGATCTCCGGCCGAAGGCCTGCTGATGATGCATTGGAGGGGCGCCGAGAATTAGTGGTGCGGCAGCCCTCATTAGTGGGAACGGCACGCTAAACGTGGCCCAGGCCCACCCTCGCCCGAGCTTAAGCTGATGTTCTCCGGCGCGGAGAGCCTATCAGTGATGGGAATCACCAATTCCCATCCACAGACGGAAACCGACAAGCTCCCGTCCCTTACAGGTTCTCGCCTAAAACTTGCAGCCCAGGCCAAGAACCTGGCAAATGCGACTCCATAGCCCCGAAGAGGTAGATAGCTAGGTAAGGCATTTGTGGGAGCTTGGTTGCTGTTGGATGTTGTACCACAGCTAGTGCCTCTTAAGAGATTCATTATGCAACTTAAACTACACGTACCCCGAGACCCTGGACCTAAGTCAATTGAAATCCAGAAATGTCATGACTCTCAATAACGCTCGGCGTTACAAATGCAGAAGCTTATTGAGTTCTCCAGTGAGACACACCATGTTGAAACATATTGTTTTGACGGCTTCTTTCGCGTTTGTGTCGACAGAGAGACAAAGATGGAAGCAACGTCTAGAAGTCGAGGTACCTAGCGAACCGACGCTTGATGACGTTGTGGTTTGTCCTATCTCGGAGCTCGTTAGTGAGGGTTCCGCCAGCCTCGTCAGGCGGAGCGGTCACTAATTTAGTCCGCCCAATGGGAAGCTCGGGAGCTTACAGGGGCACCCCACTGTACACCTGTCGTCTGGAAGGAGACATGGTAGCCTCTCGAGCTCAGCACTTAACCCTGTCGATCCAACCATGAGCAGAGGAAGCCAGCAAACGTGACGGGCTACGCAGCGATGAGCCCTCGATCCCGCGATCCCAAACGAACCGGAACAGCCTGATGTTCTCCCTGCGAAACGATCCCCCAACCCCCGCAATCATGGCTCTTGAGCCTGGCTCAGGCCGACGCTCTGTCTCTCCCGAGAGCTCGGGTCGCGACTCTCCCCTCCCGCGCCAATGGAGGAACCAACTCGGCTCCGGTGAGTCAACCCAGGGCCAGCTCGACGGAGGATAGATACTAAAGGATACTGCTAGAGGAGGCGCCAACAAAGGACAAACACTACCGTAAATACGCATCTGGCGTCGAGAGAGCCCTGACGCTGTTCGAGACGGCGCTGCAAGAATGGGCAGACTACATTTCCTTCTTGAACCGCCTGCTCAAGGTAAAAGATGACATCGAATGCGCATTAGCCTGGAAAAGAGCTAATTTAATTGACAAGGCTCTGCAAGCCCGGCACCCCTTGACCACCACGATCCCCTCGAAAGCTACCGTCGCGAAGCGTCTGTCGCAGTGTCTCAACCCATCCCTACCATCCGGCGTGCACCAGAAAGCGCTCGAAGTCTACAACTACATCTTCTCGGCGATAGGAAGAGATGGACTATCTAAAGACCTGCCTCTCTATCTACCCGGCCTGGCGTCGACACTCTCGTTTGCGTCCTTGTCCGTGAGGACCCCCTTCCTCGATCTCCTCGAACACTTCTTCCTCGACCTCGATCCCCGATCACTTCGACCAGCTATGAAATCCATAGTCCTAGCTCTTCTACCGGGTCTCGAAGATGAAACCAGCGAAGACTTCGATCGGACGCTGCGCCTAATGGAGAGTTTCAAGAAAGCGATTCGCCCCGCAGGGAGTGAAGAACTGGATGGACCACACTCGACTGGCGATGACTTCTTCTGGCAATGCTTCTTCTTGGCCTCTATCACGGGATCGAGTCGCAGAGCGGGAGCGCTGGCATACCTCGTGAGGAACTTGCCGAAGCTGGGCGAGCCGGTCGCGCAAGGAAAGCCGGCCAAGGGTGGCGCTCAGGAGGAGCACTCTGTACAACTTGCGCAAATGGTCACTTCCCCTGAGCCGGGATTGCTGTTGCGTTCTTTTGCTGCTGGTCTTGCCGATGAGCAGTTATTGATCCAAAGAGGGTACTTGGACCTCTTGGTTACCCATCTGCCACTGCATTCCCAAGTCCTACAGACCAGCGTCAAGCCGGGCGACTTGGAGCTTCTACTCCGTGCGGCGGCAGGAGTCGTGCTTCGAAGGGATATGAGTCTCAACCGAAGATTATGGGCTTGGTTCCTTGGCCCAGACCCGGCGCCAATGGAGAGTGAGAGCGGCATGGAGTCACCGTCTTCCGCCGACCATCAGAGCTCATATTTCACCAACAAAACGACTTACTTTGAGGATCACGGACTCCAGCCTTTGACCCAGGCACTACTGAGCATGATCAACGTCGAACGCGAATCCAGCCCCATTGAGCGGGCAAAACCGTACAGAATGTGTTTATCGCTTATGGACCGATGGGAAATTGGGGGACTGGTGGTTCCCGAATTGTTCCTCCCCATCGTCAACAGCGTCCGGCAATACAGGGACCAATCGCCGAGCAAAACCGACTTCAACGAAGTGTTTCGCAGTGCGAGTGTGTTCTTTGACGGTGTTGAAAGTGGACTCATCTACGGCGAAATTGTCAGTCTACTCGCTCAAGCAATTGGACCAGATAACATGCCGGAAAAGGAGCGTCTAGACAAGCTCGACCTAGTCAGTTTCATCCTCACCAATTTCAACGTCCGCGAGGAAGAGATGATTACGATACATGCGCCGCTTACTGCCTTATCCGTACTTTGCATGCTAGAGGACACCAGAGAAAGGCAAAGTGCCAAAGCTATAACGAAGGGCTCCGGGAAAATCGCAGAGGAAGCACTGAATATTGCCCTCACCCTGTTGGACCTGATACCAGATCGGGCCTTCCCCTCTGCCGATGAAGGCAAAGCCAAGAGGACCGCGGCAGCTGGTGTGCTTGCGTCTTTGTCTGCTGTCGAACTCCTGAGGCGAATCAAATCGTTCTACGTTGACGAGCAGGGCAATCTTGACGCAGCCAGTGTTCCTCTCGCGCCCATCGAGGTTGGTGAGCTCTTGCTGCAAACATCTGGTAGGCTCGTCTGCGAAGGTTTGAAGAATTCCGAATCGTACTCAGATTTGGGTATCAAGGGGAGGATTCTCACCGCCCTCTTGCTGAAAGCACCCCCTACTTACCAGCTTGACACAACCTACCTTCTGTCCTGTCTCCACGAACGCCTACAAAACTCCGACAAGCTTTCGTTTACCTCCTTCAACTCGATTCTCTACTTGTCCGCTCATCTCTACTCTGCGGAGCGGATAGAACAACCAGACCTGTCCGAACTTGTTACGCCCCTGGTTCAACATGCGTGGGAGTTTTTGTCGGCTTCCGAACCCAAGTACCACGTCGAGACTGTCAGGTCCTTGTGGCAGCTTCAGACCGCCCTCACATCTCATAATCGAGACATTGAAGCCGCTCTAGCAAGTATCATAATCGAGAATGACACACAAGGCTCATTTGCTTCGCGCCCGGCTGATGCCGGCCGCCGATTCGGTGTTCTCTGGTCTCACACACTGCAAGACTCTCATGCAGAGAGACGTGGTTCAAAAACCCCCATGATCGAAAAGCCGCCGCAGATTCGGCTCGCTGGGTCGGAAAACTACGATGTCATGTTGACACGACCGTTGTTTCTCATGCTAGATGCGCTATTGGATGAGCGAGCCCAGCTGTTCATGACCGTCAAGGGATGGCTGAACGGCTTGGTTGGCATTGACAAGTAAGTTGTATTGGTGCAAACTTGAATAGATCAAATGCTAATTAGACGCAGATTGTTTCTGATCTTCGTCCGGAAGTTCTCGACGCTACCGTTCCTCAGAGCCAGTCGTGACATTGGCTCGGCAGCGGCGTCGACCAATTCGACCACTTTCACGGCCGATGACGACATAGACGTTTGTCTCTACTATCTGAGAACGTTGTCGAATGTTTTCCGATGGGCTCCTGATGTGATTTGGGGTGTTTTGGCATCGACTACTCTGACAGTTGATTCCGAGCATCCAGAGGTTGCGCAAATGAGTAAGTGAAGCCACAAACACCGCCCATGCCTCTGCTAACCTACGAAAGCTGGCATTGAGGGCGATATCTCCATGCAGGAAGTCTTTATACATGTCTGCCTCCGATGCATCTCTGGGAACAACGAGCCAGAAGAGGACATTCGAGTTCGGTCGACCCAGCTTCATCGCTATGCCTTGACCGTCATGCACCAAATCCTCCTGAACCCCTACGCCGAGCCTCTCGCAAGCCTACATCTTGAGAACGTCCTCATTGAACGTCTCCTTCAATCACTCAACGGACCGGACCCATACGTCCAAGTCCTTCTATTGGATGTTGTCTTCGATGCTCTGAAGCTCCGAGACGTCATCATTGTTGATGTCCCCGCCTCTCCTACCTCGGAGAAAAGGAAGCTGAGCCTTGATCCTTCTAAGGGCGCCAGACCATCCGTTCAGTCCGAAACGAAACCGACAGCTCCGCCGCCTAATTTGCTCAAGTGTCTGCAGGCTGGCCTGAGCTCTCCAAGCAGTCGCAGCGTCCTGGACAGTTGGGTCAGCTTTCTGACAGAGTGCTTGCCGTTCTACTCCGATACCATATTCCAAGTTCTCATTCCTCTTGTTGAGACGCTCTGTCGGCAGATTTCCAACACCTTTCAAGACATGCAGTCCATTTTCAGAGACAGTGGCGTTTCCAAACAAGACGAGTGGAATGCCCCTGAGTCGACTCTTATTTCCCTGCTCAATGCCATTGAACAGGTTCTGGCACGAGCACATGAGAGACTTCTGATTGAAGAAGCCAGAACACAAGTTGTTAAGGGGCCGGACCAGCAGCCAGGATTCTTTGGAAACATGGTGTCTGGAGTTTTCAACTCTGATGCCCCCCAGACACGGAGCGCTACCGCTAATGACAGACTCACGGTACATCTTGCGTTCCAGGATGGCGTTCGCATTTGCTTCACCATCTGGTCGTGGGGCCAAGGAAGCGATGCGAATGCTCAGGATACGACGTCAGTCGCCTCCTTCAACTACACGTCCCTTCGGATGAGGAATCGGGCGAGGAGGCTATTGGAACACCTCTTCGCAGCCGAGACACTGGAATGCCTTGAAACCGTCATTGATATTTGGCGGAGCTCTATCAACATCGCCACCCCGGTGTCCCAGTCGGAGGTGTTCAACCTGCTGCCAGCGTTGGATGGTTCTCGGCCGAAACACACCATTCCAGCCATCTTCAACGCCATTTACAGCAGAACAAATCCTGGTGCCTTAGACGCTTCACGCAAGTCAACTCTGACAACCTCTCTCCAGGATATTGACCTTGTCACATTCTTGGTCGAGTATGCTCGTTCGCTGGAAGATGATGCTATGGATGAGATCTGGCTCGACTGCATGGCTTTTTTGCGTGATTTATTGACAAATCCCTTCCCACACCGACAGACGCTGCCAAGTCTCTTGGAGTTCGCCGCGATTCTTGGTGAGAAGGTAGACAACACCAACTTTGGGGAGCAAAGAAAGATGAGGCGTGAGCTTGGAGTAAGTCTGGTACGATCGTTACTTTAAAGCCTTACTAACTATGAATAGGATCTCTTCCTACGGCTCCTGACGGCTATCTTCACAACCAAACCTCTATCCTTTTCAGACATGGCTCCATCCTACGAGAAGTCGGAAAAGAGCCGCGATGGCGTTCGTCGAACCGCGACGATCTCCCTGGTCAGCGTTCTCGATAGAGCTGAGGACGTGGTGGCTATCCTAGCCTCCATTGTTCCCAATCTCCCTAAAATCTTGGTGGAGACGGACCGCGTCTTGTCCGCTGCAAGCACCATATCAGCAAACGTCATCGGTCCATCTTTCAGAGCTCGATCATTCCCTGACACCGTTTCCAAGAACACGCTGGACTTGCTTCAGGAGCTTTCCCGCCTGCCGCACAACCAGAAAACATGGAAGAAGGATGTCGGCGATGCTTTTAACGATGCTAGATTCTTCAACTCGAGCATAGACCTGGTGCGGAGCGACTGGCTGCCACTGCTGAGACAATGGACCGTTAGTGACAAAGAGCGTATGCCCGAAATCTTGAGCCGCATGAGTCCACCCACGACAGCAGGTATCGTATTCGGTGTCGGCGCTACGTCTGCTCGTCTTGAAGCAGATCGGAAAACACAGCTGAACCTTCGGCGCACAGCTACTCTTGTGCTTGCCTCGAACGAGGATGCTTTCGTCACAGAGCTTCCTATTATCCTAGACAAGGTGGTAGAGCTACTCGGCGCGACTGCGACTTCTTCCCCTTCCTCTACAACACGGGCGGAGATTTTCATGCTCGTTCGCGCACTGGTGCTGAAGACCAGTGCCATTCACTTGGCTATGATGTGGCCTGTCATCAATGCCGAACTCCACGCCGCCATATCCTCTGTCGTTGCTGCCGATCACAGCACCGCGTCCGACACGTACAACAATTTGTCGGTTCTACAAGCGTGCAAGCTGCTTGACTTGCTCATCTGCGTTGCGCCGGACGATTTCCAGCTTCACGAGTGGCTTTTCGTCACCGATACCGTCGACGCGGTTTACCGGTCCAGCAGCTCTCAGCCAGTCGCTCTTGTAGACGAGCTCTCAGAGGAGCTCGGCACTATGGGTGTCAGTTCGTCCCTCCACAGCAACCCGGCCGCGCACCTGGCCGCGAGTAGCTCGCACAGACGGCCGCTGTTGGGACCGGGCGGCATCAATGACGATGTCATTATCGACAGGAAAGACGAACTTGTCGGCAAGATTTTGCGACCATTCTTCGGCCAGCTCAGCATCTTTGCGTTCGAATCGACGTACGCGATGGCGCCTCTAGATCGGGAATTCTGTATTCAGGGGCTATTGAAGGATTTGTTTGACGAACGTAGCGTAGTAAAGGCGTTGTAAAGTTGGTGTCGCTTATCACAGTCATCTCATGGGAGGAATTAGCCGGGATGAATTAAGTTATCTATTACGTTGATTTTGCCTGGCTTATTGTTCCTGGTATGTATGCAACCATGGCCTTGCTTGCTCCCTCCATGCAATACTGCACCACCTCAAGCTTCTCCTCTCCCGTGGCCAGCTTCGCAATCTGCCTCAGGTCGCTAGTCCGGGGCAGGAACAGCGCGTGGTCCATGGGCTTGCACGCATCATGCAGCTGCTGCAGGTTGTACGGCTCCATCTTGCTGAGGTCGAACACCGCTGCGGTGCGGTACCCGGGGCCACCCCAGGGCGGGCTTGCGAAGACCACGGTCTCGGCCAGGTCGACGCGCAGCTCTTCACTCAGATCTTGAGGGGAGTTGCGCAGTTTTTCGAGGTACTCGAAGCAGTCGCCGTGGACCCAGGTGATGTACTCGGATACCTCGTATATTTCAGCGTTGTGCTGGGCGCAGGCGAGGGTGGCGGCGTCGCGCTCGATGGAGATGATGCGGTCCCAGCGGCCCGAGTAGGCGAATGCGATGGTGTTGCCGCCTGCGCCGCCAAAGATGTCGATCAACACGCGCTTCGAGGCATCGGTGTACGACATGTCGTGGGCGACGGTGTTAGCGACCGGCTCCGGGGTCACGCCGAACCAGGCGGCATCGGTGAGCTGGACGCCCTCGTCGTACCAGGAGAAGATGGAGTAGCGTTGGGAGAAGTATCTGACGACGTGTTAGTTTTGTTATTCGGAAAAAACGCGGAAGGGGTTTGCTGAACTTACTTTTGGAGATCCCAAGGCACCTCGGCCTTGGACTGGTAGTGATGGCACTCATCCGTTAGGGGGAGTTTGGTAGCGGCCTTCATTTTGGAGGTGATTCATGAAGCGCGAAAGTACACAAACCTTTGGTTCGGGTCGAAAGCCCTATTGGAATGGAAGTACGGATATTTTGGCATCGGCGGACCAAGTCACATATTTAATTCTGGAAGATAGACGTTGAGGCCGCCGTGAAAATGCGATGAGCGAGGCTGATGGAGGAAGGACGAACTAAAATCAGTGCCCCATATTAGGCGCCCCATTAAAGCGGGAAGAGCTTGGACCATCTGCAAGGCTGATGAGGGCCAGGTACGTTGGATGACAGCTTGCTCCAAGGGGGACGGATACGTAGCTACAGCGCAGAGCTTCAGAGACCATTCCTCGGTGAACCCCAACAACGGCACAAACCTGAAAACCTTCCAAACGATACAAACAAATCCAGAAGATATACACGGCTCGGCTCGAGTGCTGGGCGCGACACCATGTTCAATGCGCTAAACCGCTTCATGTCCCGCCTGGACGGGCAGCAACCCACGCAGCAGAACAACCGTGAGGGATCGTTTGGCTTCCAGGTTCTCAGGAACACGAACCTTGAGCTTAACGTGGAACCATGGTTCGACTTCATTATCGGGATCAACGGTCGCCCTATTGTACGTGATCATCCCTCTGCGCTCCCCGCCCCCTCGAACCACGAATTCTAGGAAGGCCAGAGAGAGAGAACTAACACGAGCCTCAAACAGGACAACCCCGACCCCAGCCTCTTCGCGCAAGAAGTCCGCAACTGCGCAGGCGGTACCGTTTCCCTGGGCCTCTGGAGCGCCAAGGGTCAGCGCACGCGCGAGCTCCACATCCCCGTGCCGCGCGAGACGGCCTCGCTGGGCCTGTCGCTACAATGGACGCCACTCGCGGTGGCGGCCAACGTCTGGCACGTCCTCGACGTGGCGGCCAAGTCGCCCGCCGACGGCGCCGGCCTGCTCCCCTACGGCGACTACATTCTCGGCAGCCCCGAGGGCGCGCTGCTCGGCGAGGGCGGGCTCAGCGAGCTCGTCGAGGACCACATCGGTCGCCCGCTACGGCTGTACGTCTATAACAACGAGTACGACGTCACGCGCGAGGTGACAATCCAGCCGAGCCGCGAGTGGGGCGGTGAGGGCGCACTCGGCTGCGTGTTGGGGTACGGCGCCCTGCACCGTCTGCCGCCGCCGCTTAACGAGCCTGTCAGCGCACCCGGCGAGACCATGTTCGATGGAGGTGCCGGTGCGCCGGTGTATGCTGGCGGCGACGCGCAGCAGGACCTGTTTGTGCCGGCGGCCGCTGCGGGCGTGGGTGGTCTTGTTGGGCCTGCAGTTGGAGCCGGAGCGGCGCCGCCGCCTGTGGGAGGTGACTTCCTGGTTCCTGCGCAGATGGTCGGAGCTGGGGGTGCGCCCCCGCCCCCGCCGGCAGGCACAGCGACGACAAGGAAGAAGAAGGAGAGGCACCACGGTGGAAACCAGTTGGACGACTACTTCAAGGAGCAGGAGAAGAAAAGCAGGGAGCTGGACGGCTCGCCGAGCGGGAGGGGGACGCCGGTTGCACCGCCGCCGAAGATGGGAGGACCGCCACCACCGCCTAGAGCCGCGTCTGCGTCGCCGACGAAAGAGGATAAGGACGGCGGCGAGTGACATGAGCAAGGGCTCGAGCTCGGAGGTTGGAGAGGAAGGGTGCGCATGTGCGAGGTTGATAGAGTAGACCCTGTGTTTTCCATGATGATTCCCAAAATTGCATTTCTTTTTTGGACATCTACCGTGCTGTAATGCAACGCCTGTAATGTACAGTTGGTTTGTTCGTCTCGCATGATCATGTTCATACGGTGTGGCCGGACTCTGACAGCCCTGGCTCTGGCCTATTCCTCTCACATGCCAAAGCTCACCCCCTAATCGACCCCCTTTTTATTGGTAACCCGTGATTCAAACCCTTGATCGTGAGGCCTTAGTTTATGAAGTTGACGCAGAAGAAGTGCAGGATCAGGCTGCATGCGACGTAGTCGGCGAACGCTCTGTAAAGTTATTAGTCGTTTTGTGGCCAGTGGTTGCGCGGATTGGGCAGCCATACCTCTCGGGTGATACGGAGGGGAAGTCGGCCTTGTTGGCCTCGGTGGTCTGGATACGGAGGGAAGCTGGGAGGTCTGTTAGACATTGACTTGGAGTTTTGGGGTGCGCTTGGCTTACCGGTGAGAACGAACTGTCCGACGGTCGCAGAGAAGCCGGAGAGGAAAGCGTTGAAGGGCTATTGTGCATTCAAGTTAGCCAATGGACACCACTGCAGACATCCCACTTCCTCTAAGCCATATCCTGGGTCATTCGTCGCCATTGCGAGCTCTTCTCAAAGCCCCTCAAAACCAAGGACCCTCCCTCACACTGGAAGTAATTGGGTATCCGGGGGAAACGTACGTAGTTGCCAGCAAGGACGCAGTACAGGAACTGCAGGGCGCCGACGGCGACGAGGAAGACCATGAAGACGTCGATGAGCTTGGTGCGCTGCGGCGTCTTGGTGACGTAATGGTTGTAGATGTTAGCCAGCACCTGGTCCCAGTTCTGGACGCCGCCCGCGGCCTTGGTGACGGGGACCGCCTTGGGCTGGGAGGTCATGGTGCCCGGGATCGCGGCGGCGGCGGTCGGTCCTGCGGGCGCCGAGGGCGCGGCCGTGTCTTTGGCGGCAGCGGCCTGGGCCTGGGCGTTCTTCTTGGGAGCCATTGCGTCTGTTCGGGGGGGGGGGGTTTGGGTTGTCGTGAGGCTTCGGGGTGGGTGATCAATTCGTGGGATGGATCGAGGAGGGGAGGTGGTCGTGGCTTCGCTGTCGAGGGTACGACGATTGCGCTGCGATAGCTGGATGGAGCTGGAGCTGCACCCTTCTGGAGGACACGAAAGCTTGAAGCCACGTTATCAGGTGATGTGGCTGGTACGGTCGCACAGGAGCAGGGATCAAGCCACAAATCTGGGGTAGGGGAATTGCCGGTCCCTTGGATCAAAGTGATTAGTCAGATCTGATATGGATGAGATCATCCCAGGTAGCTTGTCCTTTCGGTGGGCGGCCGAAGCTTGGACTCCAGAGGCACCGAGCCACGTCGGAACTTTCCCCATCTCCTCTACCGCGACGAACGACAGGCAGCTCAATTTAAACCAATTGACCTCGCAACTAAATACCTTTGAAGTTCGACTCTTGTTTATTCAAACTCGCAAAGCAAAGCTCCAAAAATGGTACAGTTTTCCTGCAGGAATTGACCACATCTGAGGGGAGCGCAAAGCTGACAAAGGCGTAGTCCCAGGACCTCCAGATCCCCTCCTACGCCCTCGCCGTCCTGACCGCGGGCGGCGGCATCGCCGGCTACGCCCGGACGAAGTCGGTCCCGTCCATCGTCGCCGGATGCGCCGTCGGTCTGCTCTGTACGTTCGATTCTCCTCAATGAATTCCCAGAATATTGAAATCTCGGCCCGCATCCCCCAAGCTAACCCCTTCGAACCAAACAGACGGCCTCGGCGGCTACCGCATGCAGAACCGCGAGCCCTACGGCGTCGAGCTGAGTCTGCTCGCTTCCGCCGTCCTCGGTGGCTCCGCCCTCCCCCGCGCCATCCGCCTCCGCAAGCCCGTGCCGATGCTCCTCAGCGTGCTGTCCGTGTTTGGTCTGGTTACCTTTGGCAACGCCTTCCGCAAAAACCTGTAAAGTCTGCGAGGATGGAGGATTCATGCGAGCCGGTAACGATGAAGAGCACTGCGCAGGTTTCTGTAATTGTACAATAGCCCCGTACGGAAGAAAGAGAATGGACATCGTCCCTTTACTCCGGGCATGCCGGCCCCACCAACCTGTGTCCTTTTTGGTATACGTTTTACACCGTTCCTTATAGGATGGATACCCTGCCATTTTCTGTCGGGGTAAGCTAACCAGACTTGAGAGTTAATTATAAGATCCGGCAGCCAATACTGGCGGATCTCATACCTAACTCTAAAGGCACTCCCCCTGGATAGCTGACCCAAACAGATATGGATAGGGTAGTGTTCCTATTAGACATCTTGCATTTTATCCGCCCTGCTTTCATTTGGTATCCCGCACGCCACGCCGTCGCCGAATTCGAATTAAGTAGTGAGTTTGGTCGTATAATACACTGTGTTCCCCCTTGCCATTATCCATCATGGTGCGCTTGGCAGTCGGGGTTGAAGGTTTCGCTCGTTCGAGGGTGTTCGTGGACCATCTAGTCGAGGCCGAGAGACTTGTTGAGCTCCTTTATCCTGTTCTCTTGCTCCTCCCGCTTCACACGCGCAGCGGCCCGGTTCGCCTCGGTGCGCCTCGCGCGGGCTCCCCTCAGGCACGCGGTGAGCTTCTCTTTGGCGTCGTTGCAGCCGCCGAGGGACTTGAACATGAAGCCGCGGGCGTGGCACTCTTCGAGAGCGACCATGACGTCTTCGCACTCTGTTCGATGTGGTAGTTGTTAGCAATGTGCGCCGCACGGGGGGCAATGTCACTGAGACCGAGGGCGGATGGTTGCGGAGCGAATCAGGTGGCGCGGGGAGACGCAATTGCGAACTGACCGAAGTTGTCCTTTGTGTGCAGATGGGGATGCATGTCGGGCGAGTCAATATAGACGTTAGAGAGCACGAGAGGTGACAAGTTGGTAGACAGGAAAAGGTTTCCTTGCCCGGCGTTTGAGCGTGGTGCGAGAAGAACAAAAAGTTCCGGTGGTTTCAATGCAATAAGGTGAAATGGCCTGCGAGAGATTGGGTAAGACCACCCGCTGTGGGGACCGTGCCGGCGCCGGGCTTTGGTCTACGGGCAAGGGGGCCAGGCGGCAAAAGCTCGGACCACTACGACTTGCCCTTCTAGAACTTCCATCGCAGCAGCTGGGTCACTCTCCGCTGCAGGGCAGGCTCAATCCTCACTGAATCTCTCCTCTCACGACAACAGTCCCCCACGTCACCCTTTCTTCTCATATATCGGCCGCCGCGGATCGGATTTTTGAAGTCAAAATGTCGGCACCAGAAGCAAACCAGCGGAAGCAGCAAGGTCGGTCACTCTCAGAAGCAGGTAGTTCGTTGTCCAAGCCCGAAATGCAACATGGGCAGGCCAACTCACAAATCACCCCCGCCATCTCATGCGTCCATCCATACTAACCTGTCTTACAGACCTGCAAAACCAATATGGCATTTACAAGAACACGCTGCAGCAGATCGCGCAGAAAATCGGCGACGTCGAGCAGGAAGCCGAGGAGCACAAGTGCGTCTTCCACCTTACCTTGTTGTCTCCCTCCCTCTACCCCTCGCATCGTTCATGCCGGCGAGCGCATGAGCCAGGAGCACTCCATGGATCGCGGGGCTACGGCGCTCAGGGGCCTGGGAAGTCTTTGGACCACCGGGTCCCTGGGTTACTCTGACTCACCGCTTTTCAAAGCCGAAACTCAATCACACCGCTCATTTTTCTTCCCTGGCTGACGGCTTATTGACGGCTATCAAAAAACTAGGCTCGTGTTGGAAACGTTGCAGCCGCTGTCCGGGGACCGCAAGTGCTTCCGACTGATCAACGGGGTGCTGATGGAGCAGACGGTCAAGGACGTCATGCCTGCGCTGACGACCAACTCGGAGGGCCTGAAGAAGGTCCTGGAGGACCTTGTCAAGCAGTACAAGACCAAGCAGGATGAGCTGGAGAAGTGGAAGGTTTGTTTGCCCCAAATATGGAGCCCCTTTCCTCAAAACGTCATGATGGGGACCAGACGCTGACGAGCATGGAACAAACAGAAGAAGAACAACGTCCAGGTTGTCCAGAACTGAGAGGCCCAACCTGCCTCGTTTTCGGACCTGGACCTGGTGGAGCGACGTGGCTTGGGAGACACAGTCTCGTATGTCTGACTCTCGAGATGTGCCGCGCGCAGAAGGAAGGCCCAATCCAGGATCCCCGGGACGACAACACAGATATCGGGCCTTTGTTTCTCGACGTTTGAATCTCCAATGCTGAGCTGTCTCTGCATGCCGTTCGAAATCATGAGGCATCGGGTGTCTCGAAGCGCCTGCAACAGCGGCACGACGAGGCTTGCGCCGAAACATACTCGCGGATGAGGTTCCCCGGGAGAGCGAGGATATGAAGGTTACTTAGCAGAGAGCGAGGCACGCACGACCATCGCGATGGGGGAAGGCCGTGTTGGATGATGGTGTAGTGGCAGTGTAGTGATGCGTTGTACAACGCCATAGGCACACAGACGCAATGAATACAGCCCCGCGGCAAGGGCGTTTCAGTGCCCAACAGAATTGTGCGTCAAGAAGGTCGTCAGACCCAACACACCACCGGCTTCCCGTTCGAGGAGTGACGGCGCAGGTTTGGCTGCCCGTATGGCTGGCTGAGAAAGTCCCGATTGACGAGGCGTGCTGACTGGCTGCCTGTCATGCGGCCGGCCTGGTGATGATGAAAGGTGGTGTGGGCTCAACAGCCTTCTAGAACGGCAGTTCGTGCTACTCCTCTGAGAAAAGCCATGCAACTAGCTACATAGCGTTCAACGGCATACCACGTGAGCACGGCGGTCCCCTTGGGGCGAGGAAGCAATACTACTTGTACGAAGACTACGGTATCCCACTCGGGGGAGCGGGCGGGGTGGAGGCGACGGACCGGCCCACCCGGCCGATAGCGAGCTCAAGCCCGCCGATACGTCAGGTGCGTGGCTCTCCTGCGCGTGCCGACCGACTCTGGTCACCAACGGGCGAGTCGGAGGGATCCGACTCACAATTGCCGAGCGATGAAGCGTGAGACCTGCGATGATCGACTGATGCCGCCCCGGATGGCCCCTAGCGAGGTGATATCATGCGCCTTCTAGAAAAGACACTGCTTAAGCCCCCCGTGGCTGGTGCCCAACTGGCGGCATGCTGCCATGATGCTTAACGTCTTGGCCGTATGTAGCCAGGGGCGAGAATTGTACCTCGAGGTGGGAGGCATCCCGCGGGCTATACCCACCCCGCCAATCTACTACTAGTCGAATGTATCCTGCAGAGACGAGAGGGATATGTTGGTGAGTGTGGGCTAACGGTATGTATAATGGGATGCCTAATAGGGTCAACAATCCTCGCGGACAGGTCGGGCAGAGTGCTGGGCCGGCTGGCAAGATCCTTCCTGCATGGCGCCCGGCACCTCGTGTGATGTCGGGAGTGTGTCATATCCAGCGAGACGCTCCGGTGGGCAATAGGAATTGATCCGTTGTCTCGCACCTTATGACGATGATGTCGGGCAGTCACTGACTGTTTGAGGGCCCGGCAGGCACACCGGTGCATCTCGGCGACGTTGAAGACGACCGGGGGGGTTGAGCGGAAATGTGGCTCTGAGTTGTCAAAAAGTCTCCAGGGTGAGAGCAGCCAACACAGATGCAACCATTACGGGCTGTGACAGGACTCGAATTCACCCGCGCACCGTACCCGGTACCCCTCTTCTCTTTTTCTCTCGCGAAAATGCAGCAGTCTGGAGGGGGTGGGAACCGCATCAACCGGACCAGGGTCGTGGAAGGTGGAAGACGCGAGAAGGAAAAGTCGGCGCATCGGATATGGACCGCATCGCATGGCGGTGTTTTTCTGTTTGGAGAGCAAGCAGCGCAAGAGAGGAAGCGAGAGTCGTCCAATCCGAGCCCAACCCAATAAGAGGGTTATTGGCTCCCGATGAAATAAAGGAGCCCAACCGGACTCGCAGCACTGGCTGGGCGAGCGGGTTGTCTGTCCACAACGCGCAGCTGCATGCAGGGTCAGACATAAGGCGATGGGCCGCCGATTGGTGACCGGCGCTTCCTCGCGCACATTGGAAGAATTTCTCCGCGTTCTCGTTGGCAAAACGGCCTGAAGTGAAGACAGTCTGACGTACCAGGGGCATTTTGTGCCAATGGCGCTCTTGGGCTCGTCTCCATTGGCTCAGAAAGCTCGACGGGAGCTCGTGTCGCGCAGCCTCGTGCCCAAAGCTCCCTCTGGCAGCACACCACACACTGATGAGGCAGAGGCAGAGGCAGCGGCCGTTGGCGAGGCCGTGTGAGGAGTCGAGGCACAGCGCTGCTGCTGCTAGCCAACCAAGGTGCATGTTCCGGCCCAAACGGTCGTCATCCGGCGCGCTCCTTAGGCTGCCGTCAGCCTTCTGTGCCTGACCGACCCGGTTAGGTTAGGGGGGGAGCTCGAGCAAGACCGGTGACAGGCTCGATGGCTTGTTTACTCCAGACGATGCCATTGTCAAATCAAGCGGCGCCGTCACCCTCCCTCTCGCCCGCGGCCGCGACGGACGGACAACCCAATCTGCCAAAAGTCGCACGCCGGGAAAGACACACAACGGCGGCCACCACTGCTGTTTGCGACGGGGGCTGCATCGCTGCGTCGACGACGCCCGTCGCGGGTGACGGGTACATGGCAGCTTGGCCTCGCTCATATGTCTCGCCTCGATCCCGTCAGCACGTCTGCTCGAAAGGGAACTTACGTCGCTGTTCCCCGTCTCGCCCGTCGTGCTACCTCACGTACCGTACCCTGCTCGGCGTCCGCCCTCCGCGCAAGGCATGCTAAGGTAGTTGTGTTTGCTACCCTCCTCCGAGCTTAGTGTGGCTTCGTGCGGCCTACACCGCTCATATACCGGAGCAGCAGGGCATGGGCAGATGGAAAAAGCGTCCGTGTTGATACAGCGCAAGTGCATGCAATGACACATCAAACTCTGGTGGGCGGGAGCGCCGGGAAGGATGCGCGACCTCCCTCTAGAGGTCTGCTGCTGTCTTCGTTTTGGCAAATTCCATCGCGTGTCGTCGGACGGCCAGTGCTGAGCCTCCGGCTGGTGGCTATTCTCTGGTCTCCCGGCCTCGTGGGCTGACGGGTCTTCCCAGGGTCAAATATGTCGTCTGACGCTCGAACTGACGGCCGAGGGACATCCGAGCGCGCGAAAGAGACCTGGCGCCCGGACTGGAGAATGCGAAAAGGCTCTTGCAGCGCATCTCTCAGCCGCGTTGTTAGGGAGCTCCATCGGACGATGGGAGGCTGGAGGTACCGCGCTAATCCCTAGCTGCGGCCATGGCGCTGACAGGTACCTCGCCGGGCTTAGCCCTACCGGCGGCTGCCCAGGTACCACCCCCTGTTATCGATAAAACGGGTGGTGGGCTCGCGACCTTGAGCGACTTACGCCGTGTTATTGTGTTTAATGCGCTGGGCCTCTTGTTGACCGCACCTTCCTGCCCACTCTCCTCCATTTCTCCCTTCTGCACCAACCCCACGTTCTTGCAGCCATCAACACGTACAGGTGCATCCGCCATACACGGCGCATTGTTAGGCTCTATTGCGACCTTGATCGAACAACTCAGACACCCAGAATCTGGTAAGGGAAAATACGGTCGAGGCCCTGTCGAACGGCACTTGTTTGCGCTGCCCCTCCTCATGTTTCCCCATCCACACACGCGCCGCCGTTTCTCGCTGCGAGCCCTCTGCCTCACCTCCCAAGCCCCAGTCCCACGCCCACTCCCGTCACTCCTCTGTCCCGTTCGGGCCAAGCGAAGCTTTCTCTGACGCGCCTTTGCAGCTGTTACCTCTCGAATCCGCTACCGCGGCCTTCCCGTCCGATAGTCCTGTGTGTAACCACGGGTTGACTCTTGCGCGCCCAAAGCTCCGCCAAAAGTCACGACGACACACGCATCCGCATCCAAACTGGTACCAGGTCCGGCTGCCCACGCGCCTCGTCGACGCAGCGCTCCGCATCTCCGCCCGCCAACAGCAAAGTACCTCGCCCGCCTTGGATATACCTGATTCGACCTGATCTCACCCCCCATTGCGACTCGCGAACCCGTCTCCCCCATCCTCTACCCAACAGGCCAACCCGCGCGCCGAGCATCGAGCACCAACCCGGAGGAGCGCGTATACCCACAGCTGCAGCAGGGCGATCAAGAAACATCTTAGCCAGGTCAACGCTACCTCATCTTGGCCTCGATAGGACCGTCATTCCTGTGGGACCCGCAGACGCAGCCACCCTCTTCCCGCTTTTTTCCCAGTCTCTGTTCCAAAGCCTACCCGGGCAAGGCAGCAGACAGGCCACCCCCAGGACGATCCGTAAAAGCCTGAAGTCAAGACAGGGCCTGCCAGGGGATCGCGAGTAAAAATAATCCATCCCAGGACAAGCCGAGGGGTCCAGGGCAGGATTGACGCACACTCCTGCAGCTAAGCCGCGAGACTTGCAAGCCCTACGGACCTGCAACGTGTCAGGGGACACATCATCCCAAGCCCGCCGTGTGTGCGAGCTGCAAGAACCCAAGCAAATTACAAGAACGCCAGCAGCCGCTGCAGGTAGCCAAATATGTCGGAATCCCCCCAATCTCCTCCCAAGGATGTCGAGCAAGGTGTACAATCACCAGAAGAGGAACAAATGAACGAGCCTCAAGACCCACAGTCCGGTGGACTCACCTATGAGTTCGAGGTCAAGGAGCAGGACCGCTGGCTGCCCATAGCCAATGGTAAGCCATATCCCCCTTCCCCAGCGACGACGACGACGAAGACGACGACGAAGACGACGACGACGTTTGGGCTCTTGATTCGTGCGCGCCCGCCATCTCCACGATCCGCCATCTTTCAAGCGATTCGCTTCTGTTTGGTCATCGCGGCTGCTTCCGTTGGTTGAGGCATCTGCAGAGAAGAGTGACCGGCTGTGCGCTTCCAGAATTGTTCATGTCTCACGATTCGTCACCGAAGTCGCCAGAAGCGGCAGGCGCTTCTAGCGGCGAAAAATATGATGAGCTCGATGCTAACATACGAAACTTTGCTCCAGTCGCCCGCATTATGAAGAATGCGCTCCCCGAGAATGCAAAGATTGCCAAAGAGGCCAAGGAGTGCATGCAAGAGTGCGTTAGCGAGTTCATCTCTTTCATCACCAGCGAAGGTACGGTTGTTTGCCCCATAGCCATTCTTGCCCCAGCAGGGAGCTTTTGCAGACGAGAAACCTGACCTATCACAGCTTCGGAGAAATGCCACCAGGAGAAGCGTAAGACGGTCAATGGTGAAGACATCCTGTTTGCCATGACGTCTTTGGGATTCGAGAACTACGCTGAGGCACTCAAGATCTATCTCTCCAAATACCGTGAAGTACGTATCGCATAGAGCTGATGAATGGGCGAGGCTAACGAGGTTAGCAGCAATCTCAGTCGAACAGAGGGGAGAGCTCCCACCGCCCTGGTAGCAGCGGGTACGGCGCCAACCCTCCGACCGGGGCCGGCAGCTTCCAGGCCGAGCCCCAGAACAACGTGCTCGGAGCTCAGCAGGCAGACGGAGGTGCTGACGCCCAGAACTACATGTACGGCGCGCAGACTGGGCACAACGGCACAGGTGGCACAGACGGCTACCAGTAGGCTACTGTTTTGGTTTGAACAGGCGTGTTTCCTTTCGACATATATGTACAGGTCGCGACTTGACGAAGCCCAAGCCCGACCAAAAACGATACCTGGACATAGGTTCAAGTGTGTATAAGTACAGGGCTGGGGGTGTGTTCGACTACCTTTGAAACGGCAGATCGAGCCAAACAGGTGTATATGAGGGGCCCCAGGAGTCACGAAAGGGTTGGGGACGGGACAGGTTTACCCAAAAGTGTGGACTGAAGGGGCTTTCTTTTCGTTGGACGATCGACTGTTGATAGATTCCCCCCTTGGCGTTGCGATTCATTCAGCCATGCCCGACTCGAGAGTCTGGAGCACCGGCAGAGAGCAGTTCAGCAAGCATCGAAGCGTTTGGATTGGAACGGACCCGGACCGTATATCCATAGCGCAGTTAGCTACAGTACTCTTAGATAGCTTCTAATTCCAGTTCAGTCGCGCATTTGCTCAGCTTTCTGCTGATCCACTATGAGTGCCGATGAGCAGCTATGACCTTGATGATTGATTATGGGTCTTACCGGCTAGTGACTCGTCGGCGCATCTCACGGCACATATATGGCATGTTTTGACTTACACAGCAGCCCCAGCAGGGACTTAAACGCAACAGGCCATGGTGAGCGAATGTGCACGGTCCAAGGCCACAGGGGTATTGAGTGCGGCACGTGCACAGCCCCTCCAGTCTCAAATTTTTCCCCAGTGCAGGCCAAACAAAGACGGAGCGGTGCCGCCCTCGAAGAAAAAAAAAAGAACCGGCAGCCTTTCACCGATCTCCAAATCTTCCAGGCAACAACCACCGAATGGAATAATCGATCGGTCGCCACATCAATCCAGCCGACTCTCGAGGACGAGAAAAGCTCCCGAGGCCAATTCTGAAATCTACAAGGGGGTTCGGAGATGCATGACGTCTTTCTGCAAATCCTCGCGCAGCACATCTACCAGTCTACGATAATAGCCCGACGACGCTCAGCCGCCTCCCTGCGAAACGCCTTTCTCAGCACTTGAAGAGCCTTGACCACCACACAAGACCACCCCCATGCGACCCTTCACCCCTATTGCCAGACATCGGTCTGGTCTGCCACCGAAAACGGCGACACCCATCAAGAGCATTCTGCGGAGGTCCACCGTCCTTGGCCGCAGGAAGGCCGATGAGGCGAGGCTGGATTCGGATGCGACAGATCCCCCTTCCAGTCCCACCAAGCGGCGAAAGGTCTTCATCAACGAAATGAACAACCGCGTCTTCGAGTTTGGCGGCCGGTCGATGGACGAGGTGAACTCGGAAGTCCGGAAGGCGCTGGAAGAGCACCTCATGGGCGAGGACGAGGACTACGACAGGCTCAAGGAGATTTTCGCCAACGATAAACAGCGATACCTGCCACCAATTGCGGGGGAGGACGAGGATACCCTCAAACCTCAGGAGCTCAAGGGCTACGTGTTGGCGCTGACTAGCTGCGTCCCTCTTCTGAAGAACAAAGCCTGCAATGGGCTCGTGAGGACGATACTCCAGGTCTCGTGGCTCGGCCGGGACGAGGATTTCTTCAAGGTCTACATTCAGTTCCTGGCCGCCCTGATTAGCGCTCAGGGGTCCTACCTCACCCACGTGCTGTCCATGATTATCGAGAAGTTTTGCCACTCCAGGCAGTCCGAATGGAGCGTCGCCGACTTCCCTCCCGTCAGCCGTTCCACGATGCGCGAGCGGCTACACACTGGCATGCAGTATCTCCTACAAATGTTCCCGGCCGCCACTCCCGTTCTCCGCAACCTCCTCGAGAGCAAATTCCCGTTCGACGATGACCCTAAGAGAATGTTCGTTGCTTACGTCACCAACCTCTTGAAGCTCTCCGAGTACGCGGGAGACCTGGATCTCGATATTATCGATGTGATGCTTTCGCGTTTGGTCAAGATCGATGTTCAGATGCAGACGGATCTCGACGACCTCGACGACGACCTCACGGCATCAGTCACGTACGCGCTGGGAAAGTCTTTGAATAATGGTTCATGGGAGGGCGACGAAGAAGCCGACGATGACAGCGACGACGAGTCCGTCGACAGCGATGACTCGGAATTTGATAATGAGGAGGAAAAGGTACGCGTTGTTAAGAGCAACGTCGAGAAGCTGGACGCTATTCTCGACACCCTGTTCGAGCATTACACGCCTCTCTTCGAGAACCCCGACTCGGACGAAGCATGGGAACGATACGCATTGCTGGTGCAGTCATTCGGAAAGATTGTTCTGCCGACATACAAATCCCGCCATACGCAATTCCTCCTCTTCCATTTTGGACAGATGTCGGCTCGCTTGCGAGACACCTTTGTCGGCAGCTTGATGCACATCTTTGGGTCCCAGAACCGACCGAGCTTTGTGCGACAAGCAGCGGCCACGTACCTAGCCGGATTCATGGCAAGAGGCGCCCACGTCCCGTCCGACCTGGTGCGCACAGTATTCGCCCTGCTGCTCAAGCAGATGCAAATTTACCGGATCAAGCACGACGCAGCCGCTCGAGGACCCGACCTGAGGCGGCACCAGATCTACTACGCGCAAGTCCAGGCCGCTCTCTACATGTTCTGCTTCCGATGGCGCGACTTGATCGTGTCGGTACCCGAATGTGTCGATCCCGAAGACCCGGCATCATACCTGGGTCACGAACTGGAGTGGATGCAAGGAATCCGAGAAGAACTGTCGGCCAGTGTATACTGCAAAATGAACCCGCTTAAGATCTGCGCGTCTGGGATTGTCGAGGAATTCGCTACACTCACACACAAACTCGGACTTATGTACATCTTTCCGCGAGTTGAGGAGAACAAGCGGATCAGGCTGTCGCAGTTTGTGTCGGACACATACGGCACGGGAGGTGCCCTCAGGGACACGGGCTCCGGAGCACAGGACGAGGAGTCATACCAGCTCGACCCTTACTTCCCCTTCGACCCCTACCAGCTGCCGGTGAGCAAGCGGTGGATGACGGGAGACTACGTGCGATACCAAGCCATACCGGGTCTCAATATGTCGCTGGAGGACGAAGATAGCGATGATGAAGAGGCGGACGTCCCAGAGTCGGACATCGAGGAGGGCACTGCTACCGCCAGTGAGGACGAAGACGACGACTGATCTTTAATCAAGGTGCATCTATACGGCGTTGGACGGCAAAACGAAAAGCGAATGTGGGTCAATTTGGCGTTGAGGATATGATTCCCGCAAGGCGTTGGGCGTGTTTAGATTCTGGGCCACGGACAAAGGAGGCGGAGATGAAGGGAGATGTTGCAAAACAAATTACTCCCTCGACGCTGCGAGGAGAGGTAAAAGTAGCGATCGATGCACTCGATGCCATGTCGTATTTGAAAAAAAAAAATTTGAAAAGTCATTTCCACGATACGCGTCCAGGTTCATGGTCCTTACTCAGGAGTCGGTTTCCGGTGCCCCTGGCCGGGGCTGATCCACCGTTTGACAAATTGTCGCGGCCCCCATTGTGACTGAAAGGGATGTGCTGCCGTTCGCCGTCTCGCGAAATTTCAAATCCTCAGATTGCATTTGCAGCTGAGGTAACACTGGGAGACTGCCCCATGCATATGTACTGCAAGTAGGCGCGCGGAGCACGTGAGATCAGCAGCGCCGGCGCCCCTTCCTGCCCTTTTGGCCTTTTGCAGTGTTTTTCGCTCTTCCTTCAATTGGATAGGCGCCCTTTTCTCACTCCGCTTTCTTTCGCGCCCACATTGACTGCGCTGCACCTGGCAGTGTACTGTACTGCACCTCACACTATTCCTTCCCTTTGAAGCAGCGGCCCCCGAACCCTGACTGATGTCTGGCTTGCCCGCGCATTCCTTCCTGTGGTACATTGACTGACTAGCGGCCCCTCAGCGCGAGGATCGAGTGTCATTGGGCTGCTGGTGATGGCAATTTGGAATTCGCCGTTCTTGCTTTAAGTCCTGCGATCCCCATCCTGCGGCAATCTGCTCACCAAAAGAGTTTGCTCTGTGTCACGTACGGGCGATAAAACCACACGACTGGACCCGCTGGGCCGCTTCACCCGTTCATTGCTTCATCGATTTAAACCCCTCTCTCGGCCTGTTTTGTTCTGTCGATCGGCAGCATCTCACCGTCATTTTATTTTATTTTACTTGATTTTTTTCGTGTGTCTGTCGCTTCAGCTCGTCGTCGCGGTGAGCGGATATGGCGGATCAGCTGCGGCTGCTGGGCGAGGCGGCGATGGCGGGGGAGGGGCAGCAGCAGGGCGGCGGCGGCGACAACTTCAACCGGCCCACATTCACCGAGTACTGGAAGGGGGAGAAGGAGAGCGAAAGGGCGGGACGCGTGCAGTTCGTGAACGAGGGCCAGCCGTCGTCGTCGTTGCAGCCGGTACTGTCGCCTGCACCACAGCTGCAACTGCAGGAGGAGCACCAGGGCTTATGTGAGTTTGTTTGCCCTCTCTACCCTCTCCGCCATCCATATCGCGTCGTCAAAATATTCCCCGACCGGCATTCAAGATTCCATTGAGACCACGCGGATGGACAAGTGTCGGATCCCGAGGGGTCTCGGGATATTTCCAGAGTGGAGAACAAAAAATGTGTTCACAGTGTTTCTGGCGGTTTGGGGGTGATCCTCCGTGTGTCTCACCGTATGGAATTCGCGGTTGATTTGTCACGGATTGTCCTGGTTGGACGAGGGGCTCGGTCTGGTGGCCGGGTTGCTTCGATGATTCCTCATCCCCATGCACGCAAGTTGCAACACCAGCAGCCGCGTGGCGTCTCCCGCCGCTAAGACTGAGATGGTGTGGGTTTTGGTGGCCCGGATCGTTGCTTAACCGCACTGGGCAACGGCCACGGCGCAGAGCGTGCGTCCCTGCATTCGATCCGGCCGGCCCTGGGTCTCCATGATTCCAACGTAACCCCCGGCCCCCGATGCGTACACCGCTGCCCATCTTGCGGATCACTGTACAACATTTCTTGGCTTCTGGAATCATCCCATCCCCTTTCGGCATTCCTTGCGCCTACGGACGCCCACCTGCACTTACAACCCGCTCGAGATGGGACCTCACTACACCACCACACGATGTTCTGTCATGTCGCAATTTATTATACATTGCTTTATAATGCGCCTTCTTTCGCCCTTGTCGATCTCTTATCGGTCGAAACATCATTCCCAATGAGTTAGAAACAAGTCTTTATAAAAGCTAACTCCTCCCCAGCCGAGTCGACATCCAGCGTCGCCGCCGCGGACAAGGCCAAGGAAAAGGTCAAGCTTAGACGGCAGCAGGTCCGCAAGGCGCAGATCCAACATCGCACCCGCAAGGCCAACTACATCAAGCAACTCGAGCTTGACGTCAGCAAGTTCAGGGACATGATCGCCGCTGTCGAAAAGGAGATGATGGTCTACCGCCGCGAGAACGAGAGCATGCGGGGCGCGCTGACGGCTAGGGGCTTGAGGCTCCCCGAAGACCTCAAGAGCAAGGAAAAGGAGGTGCTGGTGACCGAGGTGCGGATCGCCGAGCATCCATCGGAAGCCGAAGCGCCCTCGTATCTGGGAGATATCCAGCAGTCGATTGAGGCTCAACAGCAACCCCAGCAGCCGTACATGCCGGAGCAACAGGAGCAATTTGTGCCAGAACCTATGGCGCAGGTCGAACAACACCAGCAACATGTGTCGCCAGAACCGCCGTTGGCAGACCCGTCCCAAGAACTGGAATACGATCCTTATCCCCCAGTCGACCTTTTCGGAGACATCAACATGGGCGAGATCACCGTTACCATGAGCAAGGACGCCACACTCGGCAGCCCTTGCTTCCAAATCAGCACCTCTACTGCCACGAGCATCTCCCCGCCCTCACGACCCTCATCGCCAGATCAGCTCTCTCCAGGGCAAGAAATCATTGCCATCAACCTTATCCTTGCGTAAGTCCTCTCCCTCCCTCCATCCGCCACCTCCGACCGTTCTAACACAGCCCCTTAGAATGGAACACATCTGCTGGGACCACTTCCACCCGCGCCAGTTCCCGAAACACGGCGACCACTGCAAGGCGGCTGCGGGCCACACGATGATGGCCTCGACAATGTGCATGGCGAGCGCCCCCGAGCGCGTGTACCGCGCCATCCGTCGTGGCCACACGGACACCACACACGCCTGGCAGGCGACGACGGGGGCCGGCAGCTCGCTATCGCTCAAGTCGCTGCTGTTGCTCGCGCGCGCGCTGAACCCGGGCGACATCGAGCTGACGCCCGTGCAGGCGTGGTTCGAGCTCGCGGCGCGCTACGGCACGGCGGCGCTAATGGAGGACCGGGTCATCGAGGCGCTCAAGCGCGAGTTCTGCGGCGTCGTGGACTGCATCCACTTCGGCGCCATTATCGAGCGGGACGCCTTCGAGAGCGTCGTCGCGCGCGTCATGGCCGAGGTTGGCGTCTCTGAGCTCGAGTACGAGATGGATATCGACGTCGGCGCTCCTCCCGCGCCGGGAATGGGCATGCTTCCCGGGGCTCAGCAGATTGCAGCTTGATACTGGTTTCTTTTCGGCGTACTGGGGCGATTGGATGGGACAGGTTGAAGCCATGAGTTGGTTAGGGCCGCTCGTGTGCTCGGGAGGGAAAAGGAGGAAAAGGAGGTATACGAATCACGACTTATGATCTTACATAAACAAAAACGATTACCGGGACATACGCATAGCTGGATCCCAAAAGATGCATGCTGGGAGAAATACGCATGCAAAAACGGAGGCATGTAGACAGACACTTTTAGGATAATGAGTATCAATTACACTTGATAAGTTTATTGAACGTGACGCCTTCGCGAAGCTCCAGACTGCCGGGAGGCGATAGACCGGGGAGTCATTATTGGCTGATGAATGGACGTGCATGCTTCTTGGGTTACATGCCTACCTTAGGGAGTGAGGCATTCCTTCCTATTTGCCGTACTGTTTCCTCGAGCTCCACCTCAGACGTAAAGAGGCAAGTTCGTCGCGGACACGCATAAGTACTAAGCTACCTTACGCATGTTGGTTCTTGGTGACCTCCCCTGTTCTTCAGGAAAGAGGGGGCTGCAGTCCCCACGGCCTGCTTGTTCCACAAAGCATCAGCTGTCCCTCCGACCTCCTCTCTCTCAGACCTGAGAACCTCTGTCAGCTTCAAGTAGCCTGCAGTATTCGAGGTTCAGAAATAGTTATGACTACGGCGACATTGAAACGGCATTTCCCAACCGCGATATTCACGAACCATGGCTCAAGTCGACCACGACGTCCACATTGCCCCCGACGATGAGGTCTGAATTGATACATTGTGCCAACCTAATTGTGAAGAACAATATCCTAATCATTATCATAGTCTGCGGACGACAGCCAGTGGGAAACCAGGGTGGGTCTCAATCGAAACTCATCCTAGTTACTATCGTATTTCCCCCATCTAACCTCTTTTCCACCAGAGCATCGTCTCGTCAACCACTAGCTTATCTAGTTCCATCTATGATTATCATTTCGAGAATGGCAGGACGTACCACCGGTACAAAGAGGGCAGCAAGATCACGATCACTTCCCTATTGGTGATGTCTCAATGAACCTCTGCTGACGACGAGGTGACAACCAGAATACCATTTCCCCAACGATGAAAAGGAAAATGACAGGCTGGGTACTTGGGCACCTTTTACAATATCCATGAGAACGAATCTTCTCAAATTCTTCCTGTTTCAGCTTCAATTTACTGATTGAGACTCCAGACTTGCAGCATCACCTAGCCCTCTTGACCCTCGGCGGCAGGCTTGGTCTCGCGCCGCCTTGCCAACCGGATTACAAAGTCAACCGAGCTCTCGACGTTGGCACCGGAACCGGCATTTGGGCCATCCAATTTGCTGAAGACCACCCTGAAACCCAGGTTATTCAGCCCCTAGTGACATTGTCAGCTCTTGCGGGCGTATGGGGTCTTACTCGACATTCTTCTTAGGTCAACGGCGTCGATCTCTCCCCGACACAGCCAGGCTTGTGCGATAACCCATTTCCCAGTGCTTGCGAGAGATAGAAACCTGGTATATCTTGGGAAGACATACTGACAACTGTTTTCAGTATTGCTCCAACGTCAGATTTGAGGTTGATGATGTTGAGGACCAGTGGATGTGGTCGCAGCCGTTTGACTACATCCACAGCCGCCATATGACATCGAGCCTTTCCAACTGGAAGGAGTATCTCACTAAGTGCTACGAGTAAGTTGTTACCCCTCATTCTGTCGCCTTTTCCGCCAAGTTCCAAGCTTGAGTCGGTGGGAACCGCCGGGTCTACTGCCCCCCAGATCGGGATGTTACCCGGCGGACTTCATCACTCACATCATGCAGTAACCTTACTCCCGGCGGATACCTCGAGCTCCAAGAAGCAGAAATGACCTTCTTAACTGACGACGATAGACTCCCCGCCAACGCCCCCCTTTTGCGCTTCGCCGAGCTGCTCAAGAGCGCGGGGGCCAAGTTCGGCCGCAACTTCGTGGTGGCCGCCGAGCTCAAGGCGCTCATGGTCCAGGTCGGCTTCGAGGATGTGACTCTCAGCCGGTACAAGTGGCCCATCAACGACTGGCCTAAGGATCCCAAGTTCAAAGAGCTCGGCGCTTGGAGTCATGAGAACAGCATGATGGCGGTCGATGGTCTGGCCATGGCCCCACTGACCCGTGCCCTCGGGTGGACGCGTGAGGAAGTGGACGTCTTCCTGATCGACGTGCGCAAGGACCTTAGGAATAGAAGTTACCATGCTTACGTCTCGATGTGAGTTTCTAATCTTTTATTTGTCCATTTGTATTGCGTGAAGCATGCTTATCAGGTCTTGCAGGCACTTCTTGGTTGGACGGAAGCCGGCGAAGCCGGATAACAGTTCCAATGTTGAAGCCCCAGCAGCTACGTCTTGATGAAACGGACCCCTCCTTGGGACATACTTTGCTGCAAAGTACCTATTAAATGAACCGAATGCAACTGGGTAGATCGAGGGCAATTTCAGTTATAGCATCTGATGCGAGTGGCGAGCACACTCACGTAGGTGTTTTGTTGCACTTCAAACGTCATGGGGTGCCCGGATATGCTTAGTCGATTCTTTCTCTTAGACCTCAGTCAATGAACACCACATTCCTCCTCCAAAATTGATTTAAATCGTGTGCTTGCCACTTATTGGTGTCTCTGGCTAGTTGGGTCTCAGTATTTTAGTTTCATGAGTATGAGTTCACCATTCAAACCACACTCTCTGGCTAGGATATTCAGCTTCGCCTATCTGAAATCTCACGAATGACCATATGCCGGTATGAGAGGTTCGTGGGATGCTGACTTGCCGCATAAGCTCTCGTATTTACCCTTATTTCGAAGCACTCGGTTCACCCCCTGAGTCTCGAACCGCATGTTGCAGAGCCACCGTGGCGGATTGAAGCAAGTCGATTCGAACACCTTAGGCCAACCCCCTGGAACTTGGTCACTGATACTTCGTTTATTCCTGTGTGATGCTCTCAAAAAGGGCGACGCATACCCGGCAAGGTGAGATCCCAAGGCCGGCTTTCTAGGTCCGAGATTTGCTGAAGGTAGGCGGATTCATACAACTCTTCTTTTCTGTAAGAGCCCCAAGTGTCTATTGAACCCAAATCATTCGTCCATCTCGGATTACGCACCAGTGCTCGTACGTAGCTGAGCACATCCCCGCTTGGCGCCGGCCTTGACGAGTCACAGCCGGCCCAACCACTCAGCGTTCTCTGTCATCAAGAGTGGTCTCCTATTCGGCGAGGTGCCGAATGGACCGCCTCGCCTCGTCTCGTTGGCTGATTCGACCCTTCACTGCAATTTTAACCCCCCTTGACAGGATACTCCCCAAGGCAGGCGTGGTGGGGTTCGATTTCACTGCGAATTTAGTCAAGTCAGATAGCTTCGAGAGGGGCTGTTGTCATTGGAGATGATTGGGGGCCAATCTCAGTCTCAGGTCAGAGACTGTCTATCCCTCCCTTCATTGCACTACAACTTTGACCCGCCTAAAGAGGGCTTTGAGAGGCAACGTCACCATTTGGAGATGGTGCGACGTTGGAATATGTAAGTCTCCGTCGACCAAAACCCCTACACTATTGAACATACCTTACTTGTAGAGCTCTGAGAGGCACCTTTCGCACTTATTTAGTCCCTATCCGTCATCTGCCTGCATTGCACTGCAGGTTTGGCCCAGACGCTGCGTCGTCATTGGGGGTTTCCTCGGCCACCTCGGTCAGTCCTACTGGCCCGGCGCGAGACTCATTGGTCTTTTTGAGAACACAAGTATCCGCAATTTCCACCTCCTGTTTCTTTCTGCACTGCAATTTTAGCCCACGCAAAGGGTGCTCTAGGAGGCCAAGTGCAACAGCTGAGTGGCCTATATGAACCCTCTCAAGTAAAGCAATCTATTCTGAGAGCTAAAATTCCCCAAGACTGCTGTGAATGGACCAGAGCCTGCTTAGCACTGCAATTTTAACCTATCCAAAGGAGGCTTTGAGAGACACCGATGTCAATGTCATGCGTTGAAATGCACTCTTGACTCATCCGGAAGGCTTGAAATCCCACACGCCTTCGGACAACAGAGCCGTCCTACCTGCGGGCTTGTCCCCATGATGTCACATACATCTCTCCATTTCTGCTATAGCCTTGGGCATGGCCACAAAAATGACCATCCTATTTCCTTCCGTTGAGACCATGGTAGCGGAACAGCGGCCTGGGCTTCATCAACTATCAAAAGATGCGCTCTAATCTATACTAACTATCTAGCGGGATGAAATCATTTCATGAAGAAAGTTGAGAAGCATCTCAATACTTGTGAGAACATGGGTAGGGGTAATAAGAGGGTTGCAGGAGAAAAGGAGCCGTATTCTACACGGATTTGAATTCAGGACCTTGGAAAAAGAAGATTTCTCAAAATCTTAAAGGCCGTCGACCACGCGCTAAGCATCAGGATACAGTCAAGATGATCAAGATTAATAAGCCTGCTGACAGGAAGGCCAGATATAACTTCCGAATAAGACAGGTTTCAAAGGTAAAATGTGTCAACTGGGCACCATCTCCCGATGGCAAATCCGATTAAAATCTCGAACGAGGGTATTTAAAAACTCCAAAAATCAAAAAAAGAAATCGCTAGATGCGGGGGGGTATCATCCTTTTCAAGCACGCTCGAACCGCGACAACCGCTGCTCCTCCTCGTGGTGCGCCTGGTACACCTTGCTCAACCGCTCCAAGTCGGCCTCGTGATCCACAACGCTACCGCCGCCAACTGCGCCGCCGGCCCCGTCGATCCCGACAAAGGGCTCCGCCTCGATCCGCGAGACCATCTTGCCGTCCCGCAAAAACAGCGCCGGGTGGCAACCGACCACCGCCACGAGCGCGTACGCCACCAGAAACCCTTCGAGTCCGAGAAACAGACCCTCGCCCTCCGTCGCCAGCTGCCCGCGGAAGCCTCCCCCGTACTCGGCAACGCGGAATACAATACGCCCGAAGAGCACAATCATCACGCTCGGCACGGCGCCGGCGAAGATGCGGAAGCGGCCGGTCAGCGGCACGTAGCCGACGTCCCGGTGGAAGGTGGTGTAGCCGTACCGGTGGTACGACACGGCGGCGCGGAGGAGCACGGAGGCGAGGAGAAGGCCTGCCGCGACGAGGGTGACGAGCTGGATGATCAGGCCTGCCATGATAACTTTCGCGCCGGCGGGGTTTGGGTCGTAGGAGTTTCTGGAAGTGAGGACGGTGGGTACGTCCTTGAAGCCAACGGCGAAGCCAGCGACCTGGAGGAGCAAGGCGAGGCCGTCCAGAGGGAGGAGGACGGCGGCGTAGAGCTCCGGTTTGAGGATGGAGTGCTCTGCCCCGAGGATCCGGACCATGGGCGCGAGGCAGACGTAGATGCTAAATCATGTTATAGTTGCGAAATAAAACCAGGTTGGAGGAGAAGGTACCTTGATGTGACGAAGACAGGGGCTATGGTGAGCAGTGCCTTGCTCTGCACAAATGGGTACGCGGCCCAGGGATCTTGCCAGCCAGCCATGCGGTCGACCCAGCCCAGCATCTCGAGCACGCAGGCGAGCGTGATGACGATGGCGAAGGGGCCGATGTGATTCTTCTGTTGCGGGGTCATCCGGGCGGCGACGGCGCCGTTGGCGAGAAGGCAGGCCGCGGAGATGGTGGCGAAGACGGCGGCGGCGGCGTGACTTGGCCGGTAGCCGTAGGGGCTCTTGGAGACGTCGCACGTCGCGAGCGTGCAGGGTTGTGTTGAGGTCATAGTGGCGACTCGAGATCCTCTTGGTGTTTCTTTGCACGGGAGGAGGGTTTATGATGTCAAGTAGTAGATAGACACGGGTATCAAGACCGATGTCGCTTGCGTTGGGGGCGATGGATGGACGGGGTCCAAAGACATTACAGACTTCAGTGTCCAAGGAATAGAGAGAAGCGACGGGACGCTGCAGCGAGTTCTGATGCATGTCGGGTGGTTGCCCAGCATCGGGACTTATATGTGCCACCGAGCATCGCAATGGACCGACTCTGTTTTTCGCCTCGGGTTGTTGGCGATGCTGTCTTACCAGGCCGTTGGGGGAGGAGGATGTCTCTCCATCGTGGCCGTGCTCTTCGGGCGGCTGTTTGCCAATTGGCGGGCGTCTATTGTTAGAAACAAAAGTGCGGTGCAGGTGTAAGCAGCAGCAGCAGCAGTCTCAGCACCCATAGAGAAAGAAGGGCCCTGTGGGGGAAGGCAGAAGGAAGTGGCAGTACACTGTACCGGAGCCGGGGGCTAACCCTGCACCGCAGCTAAAAGTGGAGACGCCGGCCGGGGGGCAAACACGCTGAGCGGGCCCATGACTTGCCCTTTTTAGGGGCTTCTCACTGGAGCGTCGGTTAGGCACCCGGCGGACTGGGTTAGGTAAACCAGGGGTTCCTGGAGCCCGCGTGTTTGGTTTCTCTCAATCTCGACCCAAAACAATATTTCCCGGGGGGCTCGAGTCTCCTCTTTAAATCTCCTCTTTTCGTGATGCTTGTAATGACTTCTCAAAAGATTGGCTGCAGCCTAGTCTGGGTCATGTTTGCCAGTTTCATCGACACCTCATTTCTTACCAGCTCGCAAAAAGGGACCTTTTGCAATGGCTCACCGTCTCGGCGGCCCGCAGCCGGAATGGCGGCTGCCTACTGCACACCTCGGCGAGAGCCCAACGAGAAACGGTGCTGCGGAGGTGCTGCTGCGGCAGCGGCACGACGAGCTTGGCGTTGGCGTCTGTCTGTCTGTCCAAAAATGGGCGCCGCCGCCTCAGCCTCCCGATCCCGCAAGCACCTACTCTGGGTAGCCAAGAATGACGAGCGTTGGTTGGCTCGCATTTCCGCTTCTCACTGCCCCCGCCAGCCTGCTCGCTCTGCCAACACTGTTTGGGGGAAATCGTGCCTTCTGACATTGCTTACCGCTCCTTGCTGCCAGATTAAGGTGATTTTGACCATTTCCCCAAGGCCCGGGGTCCCTTGACCGAGGGAGACCGAGCTGACCGATTTGGGGTTAACTCTCGTCAACGGTCACCGCGCTCTCTTCATGAAGCCATGGAAGCTGCGTGCACTTAATCAACGGTCGCTACACGGCCTCTAAGTTTCCATGATTAATAGCGGAGACTACTGCAGAAGGTGCCCAGGTTGTTGACCGTCTGTCCCAAACTGGCAACCTTCGAGACCTTCACTACAACTTTGACCTACCTGGAGGGTATAGTATGATGTTATTTCCAATTTTGTCAATTTTATTATTCGCCTTTGTAATTGCGATTCTTCACTGCAATTTTAACCCACCTGGAGGGTATGATGTGGTGTTGTTCCCCTGCGCGGCCAATTGTTAGAGAGCCTCTGCACTATCAGTTTTTTTTCACTTCACTGAAATTCTAACTCGCCCAAAGGGCGTAGCGAGGCTTCTTCTCCCTCTACCCTCTCCACCTAGGTAGTAAGGGGCTTTCCCTTTCCCCTTTCTCTTCTTCCAAACTCTGGCTCACGCACGGAATAGAGTCGGGACGACCAAAGTTGACAAAACATTATAATTATATACCAAAGAAGTGCCCAAGTTAGGCCTCGCTGGAGGAGATTTACCCACATCCTCGATGTACATCATCATGAGTATCTGTATTCCTTCCCCAAACTCCACCTTTTATCCGTAGCGAATGTCCACTGTCCTTCCCTGCCCCGATGCCCATGCAGCAACGGAGCAAAGACCATGTTTTCTCATATGCGAAATATCCCCCACAATGTCTATAGACCAAAAAACGAATCATTGATATCGCTTGTAAAATCGAAAAAGAAAAAGAAAAGAGGTATCGAACACCGGTCCCAAGCCCAATAAGAATAAAGTTAAGCACATCTTTCGATGATGTTTAAACACCGGGGACGTTGAAACCGGCGACGTTGGGCCAGTTGCCCAGGCCGGCGGGGTCGCCGCCGATCCGGACGTAAACACCGACGGCCGGGATACCGTTATCGAGGACGAAGAATTGGTACCAACCCGGAGGGGCGACACCGGCGTTGGGAGGCGCGGTGACTGTGCAGGCTGTGGCGCCGCAGGTGACAGCCGGGAAGATGGTACGGGCGCCCATCGAGTTTCCGTGCGTTGAGGAGACGGCGCCGAGCAGGGAGACCTTGACGGTGCCCGTGGGTGTGCCTCCGAGGCTGAAGCTGACGGTCTGGCCGTAAGCCCAGTCCTTGTTGTTGAGGGTGAAGGTCGGGCGGGGCTTCTTGCTGGTCAGGTAGGGAGGGCTGAAGATCTCGACGCGGTACTCCTGGGGGTTGACACCGTCCTCAGGGTCGGAACCACTGACCAGAACGCGGCCGTCGAGTAGGAGAATTGACTCGGAGTGGTATAGACGAGAGATGGTGGTGTTCGCCATGACCGTGATACGAGAACCAAGAGGCTTCGTGGGGTCGTACAAGAGGGCGTTGTGGTTGGGCTGCGAGGCGAGACCGAAGCCAGCAACACCCTGCTGAGCACCGTTGTTGATCAGGTACGTTCCGTCGGGCAGAGGGGCCATGCAAGACATTACACGACGAGTGGGCATACGCTCAATGGTCCACTCAGGGGTCTTGGCTTCTGGCTGGATTGTAACGCAGTTGTCGAGGGCAATGCCAGCACCCGTACCGGAGCCACCGCAGATGAGCACGCCGAGAGGGTCGGTGTACGGCGCATGCTGAGGCAGAAGAACGCCAGTGCCCTCAAGGGGGTATGTACGTCCGCCCATGGGGTTGTTGACAGAACCGGGAATGTTGGGCAGAATGGTCTTCGTGGCGAAAGTGGTCTTGTCAAGGATTCTGGCCTCGTTCCAGTAAGCGACGAAGATGTCTTGGCTAGGCAGGACTGCAATGAAGGGGTACAGGTTGTTTGGGTCGGTGCGCTGGAGCCAGTCCATGACCATAGGCGCAGTGCCGGTGTAAGGCAAGACCTCGATGGTAGGCACGGCGGCACCGTTGGAACCCTCCTCACCGCCGATGACGAAGATGGAGCCGTTGGCCATGATCATGGCAGACGGGTACCAACGACCGTCCTGCATGTGGAAGTTCTGCGGGTCTTCTTCCCAGTCAGTGGTGCCGTTCTTACCATCGGAACCAGTGGGCGTGTAGAGACGGAGACCGTAGGTGGATGCTCCAGACCAGCCTCCGAGGTTGAGTTGACGGCCGGCCTTATCAGGCAGCGTGAGGCCGGCAGAGCAGAACACGTCGGTCTTGAGGTGCATCTCTCTCCAGGCGTGGTTGCGATCCGGAGCCAAGCTCAGGTCGAGCTCGTAGCCACCAGTTGAGTTGGGCGGACCAGTTCCTGACTTCTCGAGGAAGGTAACCTTGCCGGTGACCGACTGCATAGTCATCAGGGGAATGCACACACCAGGGATGAAGAACTCGTAGCTGCCCGCCGTGGCGACGTCCGTAGCATAGTCCCACTTGTAGAGAGGCGTGCCGGTCCAGAAGTACGTGGTCATGACAGCGAGACCACCACAGATGTAGGAGGCATTGCCCTCACACGGGATGTTGCACTGAGCATCATTGTCGAGAACCTTGGCACCGGCGGCGGCAATGTTGGCAGGGTCGCCGCAGTAGCACTCATGGCCATACTCGAGACCAGCAGCCATGTAGCCGAACTTGGCGCACTGATCCAAACACATGCCAGGTGTCATGATGTTCGGGAAGAGGAGCTGCCAGTAGAAGGTACGTCCTTGGTTGCCGACGTTGTCCGTGACGCAGCCTTGGTACGTCCATGTGCCGTTGAGGCCAGTCTTTTGGGGTGCAGGGGGCGCGTACGTCTGAGGAGTGCCCTTGGAGACGATGGTCATGCGGTTGGGACCACCGCACATTTCGGCAGCATTGCCACCGCAAGGGGTGTTGCAGGTGGTTGCATCGCTGGCGATGGCGCCGCCGTTATAAATGGCGTTACCGCAGAAGCATTGCGTGTGATACTCGGAGCCAGAAACAGTGAAGCCCTTGGCGGCGCAGGCTTGGGCACAGGACTCGACGGTCATGGCCTGGTTGTCTGGCAGCTGGTTGTTGAGGATACGGCCGTTAAGGTTGTCAACCCAGCAGCCTTGGTTCGTCCAGCCAGTCGGGAATCCGGTCGAAACGGCGGCGGCGGACGTGGTGGCGGCAGTCGTGGAAGCGGCGGCGGAGGACGAAGGCTGAGTGGCATCACCGATAGCGTAGACAGAGAGGCGGTTACCGTCTCCGCAGTACTGGAACTGGTTGCCCATGCACTTCATCGCGCACTGGGTCTGCGGAGCGACTTGAGAACCGGTGGTGAAAGTGTTGCCGCACCAACATTCGCGAGCGTACTCGAGACCCGCGTAGTTGTAGCCGCTGCAGAAGGCTACACACTTCTCGATGGTCATGTCATCGGACGCGGAGGTCTTTGCGTTGAGAGCGCGAGCGTTGTTGGGCTCAGTCTGGCATCCATAAAACTTCCACGAGCCAACAGTTGCCGGCTGGCTCAGGACAGTGGCGGTGGCAGCGGCACTGCTGGCGGCACTGTAAGTGATGTTAACATGGCAGAACTCGACGGAACGGGACGTTGCAGATGATGGTGAAGGAGTTGAGGATTTGGGAAGCCGAGGAAGGGCGGATGGAGGCTGAGCTGGTTACTGACCTTGCGCTGGTTGCCGCTGCGCTGGTCGCCGCAGTAGTTGATGAGACGGAGCCAGAAAACTTGTTCTGGAAGTCATAGACGTTCAAACGGTTGCCGCCGCCGCAGTACTCGGAGGAGTTGCCGCTGCAGAGCATGTTGCATCCATCTGTAGCAGGGGCACCTCCGTTGACAGGCTTGTCGCCGCAGTCTGGAAAACAACGTCAGTGTCTTTCCCCAAATCGAAGCAATCTCATCGGAACTTACAGCACTCTCCGGAGTATTCAACGCCAGCAAGAATCTTGTTTAGTCCTTGGCAAGCAGCAAGGCACTTGGCGACAGTCATGCCGGCACCGTTGATGCCAGAATCGGTGTCAAGTGCACGGCCAGTGGTTCCCTCACTGTGATGGCGTCAGTCTTCTCATTCAACTTGCCATAGGATACAGTGCCCAACTTACGAGTAGCAACCAATCGAAGACCAGCCATTGACGCCTGGATTGACGACAGGACCAGAAAGTGTGGTAGTCTTGTACAGAGTCAACCGGTTAGGGCCACCGCAAGGCTCAGTTGCGTCACCGTTGCAGGGAGTGCTGCAGTCGGCCTCGTTGGCAGCGACACCACCCTTGGCGAGAGTATATCCGCAGTAGCATTCGCCGTACCATTCAACACCGGCGTAGGGCATGCCCTTGCTGTAGCAGAAGGCAGTGCAGGTGTCAATGGTCATCGTTTGGCTGTTGGTGTTGGCATCGTTGATCGTTCGGCCGACATCACTGTGCTCCAAGTCAGTTTCTTGCCTGTCCTCTAGATTCCGGACCTGGTGAGTCCGTACACATAGCAGCCCTGGTACTGGTATCCGTTCTTGGAGGTAGCGGGAGCTGCCGCTCGCCTGTGGAGGCCGGGAGGAGTGGCCGCGGCATTGGCAAGAGTGAAAATCGAAAGAAGAGCGAATGTCACGCGTGTGGTCCTCATGGTGACAAAAGTGTGTGCCAAGAGGCAAGACCAACGCAAAGATCAATGTAAAGGAGTGTAGAGAATGGGTGGTGAGAAAGAGAGGGAAAGCAGACATACGATCTGGGAACCGTGAAGCTATATATTCTTTCGACTCGAGGCATTGGCACCCTCCAAGTGAAGGGGGCACCCCAACACGAACGGAACCTAGACACGGATACACTTGGCTAGGCTCCGGCCGTCTCCTCCCACTTGGGAGATGTGATCTCCTCCATCGCCGACTAGGGGCCATAGAGAGAGCTCCCATCGGAAGCACGGCCAAGCGGAGCTGGAGGATGCCACGCTCGCATGGGGCTTGCTCAGAAGCTAGCAGGGCCTAGCCGGACGAGCTAGATCGTTGAAAAGTTGCGCTTGCAACGTGTGGGATAAGAAGTCACTGACTGCCTGGAACGGGTACCTGGACTGAGTAGCCTCCGGTTCCCGCGCGGTGCTGGGATGAGTCAAGATGGAACAGCTGGGGGTGAGTGTGGCACGCGAGCCGAGAACCATCCGGCGCGTGGGCTGAGGCGATACGCAGGCGAAAAGGCACTGAAAGAGTCTAGGCGCGACCCATGAATAGCGCCCATCTCTTTGTACTTGAGCCTTACCCAAGACACCATCACCCGCCGAAGATCATTCTAGGTGAGCCGCCCTCGCCGTCGCTGTGGTCGCAGGAGCAGAGATTGCCTCTGTCGGTCCAGTTCAGTCCAAGCGCCTCGTGCCGGTAAGCCATTCAGGAGCCAGAGGAGAGGAGGCGGAGGCCGAGAGACAGAGGCCCGAATGGATGGGTTGAGGCTTGGGTCTAGGAGGCGTTTATGGTGGGCGAAGAGGGGAGAAACGCCGCCGGACTCACAGTCCAGCTCTTGGCTCAAATGACAACCTTGACGATGTGGAAATTAGCACGAAATGCAGGGCGTGGGGGGAAGAGAGTGTGCACGGGTGTGTTTTCTGCAAGATCCACGGGTGTCTACTAGACATCAGGGTCTGCAGTGGGCAGGTACGTAGCGCCAGGGGTTGCACCAGTGGACAGGCGGGGTCTCGCCCTACGCAGGGATCGTTGTACGTACCTATTTCTCCTTGCGGTTAGGCGTCTCTCATCACCCGGGGGCAACGCCCAGGGGTATGGCCGTTCTTGGCCAGTCACTCGCCAAGGGGCCTCACGAGGACCTGCAACAGTGCCGAGCGAGCCTAATCATCGAATCAGTACTACTATCATGATAGGTAGATAGCCAAGGTCCTCTACACACAGTTTGCGCAGTTCCGAGAGGAAGAGTTAATCCCCCAAGACTTGGGCGTTCCCGCCGCTGAAGGGGAAACCGGCACCCGTCCAATAGACTGCCTAGCTAGTACTTCGGCAACTGGGACGGCTCTTTACCGCCCTCCGATGACCGATCATACTAGGTGTTTCCGTTGAACACTACGTCGTTGATCGGTCAAGATTGTGTTGTTTTTTGGCCTTCGTCGTGATAGGCAAGGGTCTTTCAGAGGCTCCTCTCACCAAAGCAATAAGTCCTTCTCGCCTGAGGGTGGGAGCTATGGGTTGGAGCATCTGGAACCGAATGGCCAGCGCTATCCCATACCCAACATGTTGTTTCTATTTGGAGATTAGAACGGGTACAACCGTAACCTAGATTGATAATACGGGTCTCGTCCGCAATCATATCCACCTCAAAGCCGCATTCGACCTCTCTCTTGGGAAGCTGGTGGCTAAGGCGGGCGGCTGCTGACCAGGCGGCGTGACGTCTCACAATATTCTGAGGGGGTTTTATCAGCGTTTATGGGGTAATTGTTGCCGCTGTTGAAAGAATCAACGGTTGAGGCGTTTTTGCTTTGGAGGTAAGCCTCTCGACCCACTACCAACGTCGACGTTGCAAACTAGGCGTTAAGCGCTATCCATGGACCGCATTTACTTCTTCGCCAGTAAACCAAAAGTAAGCTTCCACGGGGCACGCAAGTCAAGATGCGTAAATTGTTTTCACTATGCGGAATGACTGCACGACGGTTGGCGGCATTCTCACCAATACGTGGTAGAGGTGGAACGGCCAACAAGCAGCCGGGCCTCTCGGCCATTGGATCCACGTATGAAGTTGCCGTTGCTATGGCCAAAAAGTCAAAGAATATGAGTCTTGCTTCAGATTGGGTAACATGCTGACAGGGTCATCATTTCTCCGCACATGGCGAGAAGCTTCGTCGGCAGTCTGGGGTACCTCACGTGTTCAACATTGGCGTTGGGCTTCTGGCGCGGTTACCTGGGAGCCGACATCATCCAGCCGGAGTCGGGAACAAAGAGAGCAGCTGACGCCATCGTTCCAGTTCCTTGGTAACCCAGGTTTCCTTGCCAAGAAATGTCAAGAGACGGGAAGCCTCTGAATGGTATCGTGTGATCGCCATCATCGTGAAGCGAGCGCGTTTTCGCGGTTCGGGGGAGGTACTGTAGTGTAGTGTGGAAGGGCGAACGTGTTGGCCCAACGTTGAGCCATCACCTAGTGCCGGTCAGTTGCATGGCCAATGCTCTTTGTCAGCTGGTGACATCGGAGGATACGAGATCAAGAAGGGACGGCTTTGAAAACATGGGACGAGTCAAGCCGAGGTGACTTTTCCTTTGACGCGAAGTGGAACCCTGTGGGGCGGCAGAGGCCGACACACAAGGTCCCTGGTGATCTGTGATGACCCTTGCCCCTGTGTTGACCCACCGCGCTTAGGTGTGGTGCGTGCACCTGCCGCTAGTCTGGATTGGGCTCGTGGCAGGGAGGGCAGACGGGATTGGCAAGAACACTGGACCAATTCTGCGCAGACTGGTGCCGCCAACTGTACCTACCTTATTCTTTCACTCCTCGAGCCTTCAGGCAGCATCTTCGTCTGCCCTTACTGTCCCTCACTATCTATCTCGAGGTATCACAACCGACGACGCATATACGGACTCCAACCTGACGCAGAAACGTCTAGCGCATCCTTTCCCATGGCTCTAGAAGGCACGCCGCCGTCCACTTCCCTGGTCATCCCGATCCAAGTTGCCGGCGACTCTCTTGCTTCAAGCCATCCTTCCCAACATCCCACTGTCGCAGCAATGACACAACGTCTAAATTTATGCCTTCTACAATGCTCCGCTCTCACGAGAAAGGTAGACTTGCTAGCACCGTAACGTGGCATCCCAGTCAGCCCTAGGGATTGGCCCTTGGTTCGTCGTCACTACCAGGCAAAAGTGCTTTTTCCTCGTTTGTCATCAGGTTGCAACAGCCGGTTTTCATCTGTCGACTGGCCTGGGCAGAAGTCCCTGGTCTCAGCTACGGCTGAAGACGACATTTACGATCTAGCCTTCTCCACACAACCCATTCACTCCGATGCTGCAGGTGAACCTGCCATGGTTCTAAGCCCGAGAGTCCCGGGGTTATCTGAGCGCCTATTCGGCCGGGACTTGCCTCCCATTTCCGCTCCCCCTTTTCTGGCCGTCCGTCCAGGCACTTCGAACTCGCGCATTGGAGACTTTTTACAAACCTGGTAACTCAGCAAAGGATGCACCTTGCCGAGACAACCTTATTTTCGTCGTGCTTCCTTCGCCTTGATCAGCGTTTCTTGGTGCCCCGATTTCTGATGGTGACGATCAGCATGGGCCTGAGCTGGGCTACACAGCACTGTCTGATATTCACTCACCTACGTCGATCTTCGGGGACGGTGAACCAAACCTCCGACCGCTTCCATGCACGGAAACACAACCCTCCAACGTCAACTGGCGCCTAGGGGGTCACGATGGCACAGAGACATTGATTGTGCGCCCATCCCAGCAGCATCTTGTCAGCCACTGGTTAGTCAAACGGCCCAATTTTTAGCTTGTCTAAAATGGGCATTAACTCTATCCTAACCTACTAGCACTCAGCCCGGCTCAATAGCGCAGCAATTCTGGCAAGTCGGAGCGAATAAGCAAGGTCAATCTGACAAACCCACTACTAATGTCCCAAGCCACCTCCTGCACGCCGCTCTCTGCCTTTTCTTCTTTTGACGATGCCGACTCCTGATATGACCCTCGGCTAGGTATGACATGAACTTGGCATCGATCGATGCCTCTCCGCCTGTTCCTGAGCTGCTCTGAAGTGGCGCCCAAGATTCTGTCAGATTTGCATTAGTCGAGTGCTCTTGCAGCAGCAGCTTGCGTCTCAGTTTTATTCAACATCTCGTATTGAGGATGAACGGCAGTTCTACGGCGCAGATTGATTGGTGTTTTGCCCTTGGGTCAGAAAATGACATTGGGTCGACTTACACGCGCTCACACTCGAGGCCTCTCGGTGATGCTGGGAACCAGGGTGGGCTCACACTCCGACGGCCGGAATTTCAGTCAAATTGACTAGCACTGCGATAAGCTATCACACACAGGGGTTTCTGACGCCTTCAAATTCGAGGAGACTACGAGCGCTCGGAGACTATCGTCTGGGCAAATCCTTGGGCCTTTCCTGGGCCCTTCAACCCCCACCTCGAGCTCTCGATCGATTGTCGCAGCTTCCCCAGTTCTTCATCGGCGATCTAATATTACAGCCCGAATATATTGGTTCGCATCATCTTCCAGCTCGAATCCTTTGCGGCAATTGTTCGCGGTCACTTGGCTCGTCGCCACGTCCCAGTAGTTTGGAAAGGCCCTTGGCGGCGTAACAGTGGCCAGCGCCACGTCGACGGTTCAAATTAAAGGCCAGCCATAGCCGCGTCAATGGCCCATTCAGGCATTGCCCTCGAAACGCTGTTGTTGGTCCTGCTGGCTTTCTGGAGCTGAGCTGGCCAGGCCTGCCGACCTGTGCCTCGATTCTGTTCCTAGAGCTACGTACCGGGCTTTACCTGTTGATCTTTAGCGTCGGTCGAGGATTGAGGCAATAACAACCGCATCGTTTCTCAGCTTTGATCCAGAAGGGACTAGCGTCGCTACATGAGACAGCCATGCTTGAAGCTGTCGTCCTTTTGCACCTGGTTGGCCCGCGGAATCCTACCTTCCACGTGCCATCACCATGTCTTTGGGTTTAGCAGTCTGGAAGGGTTTCCACTTCAAATCGAGGCAAAATGCCGCAGCCCCTGGAAATGACATCTTTCCGTTTCCACGGCTTCCCCTAGGCTAATGGGTGTACCCGCTCCCTCGTGCTCCAGGGGCGTTAGCAATGCTAGTCAAAACAATAGTCCCTTTACCTCGGCTGACACCACAGCTGCTCTTTCGACCTTCCTCGCTCTCTTCATGCTACAAGTCCAGGTTCAGATTGCCGAATTTGAGTGCGGGACATATGACTGACAGGAGTGACTTTTCGATAGACAGGAGCAGACAGCTTGACAGTCGGCCAATGGCCTCAGCGAACATCCGGGTCCTCCATCCGACCTACCCTACGTCCAGGCACAGACTGGGTATCTTCCTCGGGAAACCCGTGTGTAGTCAGTGTTATAGTAAGTTCATCCGAAATAGCATCGCCTTCCGCTGTCGGAAGGTCCTGGGCTGGGCTCTCGCACCGCTTCCTTGCCCAGGTACTTGCGTAAGCCTAAGGCGTTCTACCCACAGACCTACGACGGCGTCTAGCTGGCTGCAAAGCTCATTTCCACATCACCACACTCTCGGAAATACGTTTGCCACCTTCGTCGACTTTCCACTCCGGCGGCGATCATGCTGTGCGTCCTGGCGCAGTCGGACCCTGCCCCGTCCCGTAGTTATCACGCGTGGCATCTTTTGCCAAGCAGACGGACAGGAGCCGTTTCCCAAGAAGGCCCCAGAAGGCGAGATTTTGGCGATACCAAGCTTTGTGGCATCCCGTTGAGAGCTGAAGCTGGCTTCAGGTTTAGGAGGAGCGTTCAGGTTGTGGGCTGCACCACGATGTTCAGAAGCGGCCTCTGGCACGCGCCACGATGATAGAGGAGAGAGGGCAATGGCATGTTGTTGGGCTTAAAAAGCACCTGATTCCCCTCCCCCACTGGCTGAAGATCGACATGTGTAACCCTGTTGCGGATCACTTGATCACCGCGTTCGCCTTGTCCGACGAGAAAGTTCCCGAGTGTCACCATGGCGCCTGCTATCTGGTCTTGCCTCGATGAATGACCGCCTCTGTGTCTCCGAGAAAGGAGTCAACTGCAACGCCCACAATGCGACTGTACCCAAACTGCGCGATCGAAATTATACCCGATGTCTCGAGACTCAAATGCGCCGAACCTTAGGCTAGGACAACGCGATGCGACTCAGCTATTCAGAACCATCCACACCTCGACATCAGAGATGCGCAGGGCATTCCGGGATCTACTCGTCTCGTGCAGGACACGCAAGGATCAACCTGTCAACGAAACGATGTCGAAGAGACATGGTTACCGAGCCCAGGCGATGGATGATTAAGGCCATCATATGGAGACACACCACGAGCGCCCTATCGACGTGGAGACTTGGATCAGTAATTGCTTGAACACCTGCAAGGCCCCTCTGGACGAATGAATCCCAGTTTTTAGGGGTTAGGTGGCATATACGGCACCTCTGGGCTTTCCCTCATCCATACCCGACTCCTTCTGACCCCCGTGAAGTCGCACACTCACGGAAAGAGCACACAAGCACCTTGAAAGATGGAACTCGGATTGGAGTTGATCAAGCGGTGAGAAAACTAACCAAAGTGCACCTGCATGAGGCGCCTGTAAGGGGGAAGAAGCCAGCCCTCCAGCAGCGGCGAGACATTCTACTACAAACGGGCCCTTGCATCAGCCTGGACGGCGAGGCACCGCTTGGGCGGCGATCATTCAATGCAGGACTAGAGCTTGGCATGCGAGTCGTCGGGGGCAGAGACTCTTCAGCCGTTCCTCCTCTGGCTGGCTATTCCAGCTTCAACGAACCTTCCGTCAGGGAAACGACACTCCATCAGCAGCGACGTGGATGCTCTTTAACAGGGGAATCACGACGGCCTCTTTTGCGAGACGTGGAGGGTTTGCCGGACAATAACGAAGGGGAAGGACTTGACTCCTAGTCTCGGAGGTTAGCGTCCCAAACGGTTATGTTTCTTCTCCTATTGACGATGTTTCTGTTCCATCGGCACCCCACGTCTGGGTAAGTCTTGTCTCACGAGTCTCACTGCCTTGTTTTTGACGCAGCAGTCCATGAATCACTCATCGCCGTTGAGAAAAGGAGCAACACCCAGTCTCGGCTCCCAGAGAAGAGTCAAAATCAACGAGGTCTCTGCGCCACCGACTTTACCAGAAAATTGGGATTGATCGACTCTCCCTGCATAGCTTCGACGTCTCTTGAGGTTGACTTAACTTCACCACAAAGCTGCCTTATGTTGTGGTCTGAAAGATTGCAGTATTCTGCTGATGCCTGGGGGAGACCTTCCGTGTAGTTGCTGTTTCCTGGCTAGTGTGCTCCCTGATAGTAACAGTTCATGTGAGATGGAGATGGGATGTTATTATAGAATATTTACCTCTGATTAGGTACATCATGAGACTTCTCGTGGCTTTCTTCACAGTGAGTCTGTCATGGCTACCTCAATCAATAACTGATGCCAGCGGTTTTGGTATCGAGTCAGGTTCTCGTGAGCAGCATGATGGCGCTGCGGAAGATCCGAATACACAGTCTTCATTTCCAGAAATCCAGTCCAAGGAATAGAAGTGTTCCTTTAGAATTCAGAAGTCGTCAGATGTGCCAAGTGGGTGATACGGCTCATATTGTCAACCGGGAATAGCCGGTGGCAAGCAGAAACGAGCATGGAGACGTCGGGAATGTTGTCATCATCGGAAACCGATGCCCCTGGCCTGACAGAAAGGGCATGCTGCAGTTGTTCTATCCGTAGCGGGGGCCGGCGTAAAGAGGAGCCAGCACAAAAAGTCTGCGGCAAGACGCTGGTGGTGCTGATGACCGGGGTTTCGTGCGTTGATTCTGTTGAATGCTTTGATGTATGCCTCATCGAGCATCTCGAGCAGCTCCTCGTCCTGTGGCTGAACCTGCTCCCATGTCATCAGTGGCGTTCGTTTTGTTTAGATCCTGAGGTGAAAGCCATACATCCCGCTCACTGCTCGTGGGACTTCATACGATACTTCTTCGATGAGTTAGTTGACTGCTTTCACCGATGAAGTCCGGCAAATCGTCAACCTGTCCCCGAATATACTTCCCAATGTCTCGGGTCGTTGAAGTGATCCGCGGAAACACTGATTTCTCTTGGAATGCCTGGTGAGCTTCTGTAGAAAATCTCGATGTCACGAATAGATTCAGATTTCGGTCCCCTTGTAGGCAAAAAAAAAGTCCGAAGGAGCTGTTTCTAGCCAGCTTTTTGGCATTTATCAAGAACAACAATGATGAAGAAGGCCCTGTGATAGTCTGACAAGACAGAGGTTTTGTAGGTGTGGCTCAAAATGAGTCGGCCGTTGACAGTTCAGTAAGGCGAAAAGGGACGTAATGAGGATTTGTGAGGCGGGGGTTCCTGTTAAAGCTCACATTGGCAGACGAGGCAATCGCTGATCTGCATTGCGCAGGTGTCGGCAGGCCACCGAGTTTAAGCACTGGATGCATGACTTACGATTGGACATGCTTCTTTCACAGAAGCTCAGCTGAAGGCATGCATTGCCGATCCGCCCATTCTCTGTAGCCTAAGTGCCGTGGCGCTCCCTCGATCACGGCCAAGATTCAACCGCGACCAGTTGAATTACCTTGGGTACTGAGCTTGCTTAAAAGACACAAATGTATTTATCACTTCGTGAGACTACAGAAGTGCATGTATCAGCTATCCACAGACTGCTTGTCATGACAGGAAGGTACTGCCGATTCTGCGCCGCCTGTGGTCCGTAGTCTTTGCGTCAGCAAGAATAGAGCGTGACTGGTTCTTTTGAGAGGCGATCAGATTAGGCAGTGAGAAAAGGATTACGCTGACGTACTAAAGTCTCAACGTCTTCCGTCTTCCAGGTCGAACCTCTTGGGCCACTCATAGCTTTAAGCGTATCAAGCGCCTATTGTGAGTCTTCGACATAATTCTACAGGATGAAGAGCGCGAACCTTCCACCTGTTTGCTACACATCTTTGAGTCAAAACGCCATTCGTCTCTTCAGCCTTGATCAACATGATTCGGACGTCCTTTCTGGGAGAATCGAGATCTTGCACGTTAACGAAACACCTCCTTACTCCGCCCTCAGCTATTGTTGGGGCCAGCAAGAGAAGGATGTCCCAATTATAGTGAACGGCCAAACACTAAGCGTGAGCCCTAATCTTGGGGAAGCCCTGAGACGACTACGGGAAATGAGGCTGAAGGACTCTGATATGTCTGCTCAAATTACGTGGATTTGGATCGACCAAATCTGCATAAACCAAAGCGATGCAGCAGAGCGGGCTGAACAGGTCCAGTTGATGGCCTCGATCTACTCCCAGTCAATCAGGACCATCATCTGGATTGGAGAGGACGTAAACCATTGCTCTTCAGCATGGGATCTGGTCGACCAGATATACTGCGTCTTCAAGAAGCAAAATCCAAACGCACGGTCAATCGCAGACATTCCCTTCCGGATTTATTCTGACGAAGGACATGCGGCGTCCGGCCTCCCAGACTGGGAAAACCCTCAATGGCACCAGTTGAGACGACTGCTGGGTCTTCCGTGGTTCACAAGGATCTGGGTCGTTCAAGAGGTGGTTCTTTCTCCACTAAACCCAATCATCCTTCACGGCCAGCGGAAATATCCTTGGTTTAGGATATCGTGGGCAGCTACATGGCTGAGAAGGAACGGCTACATACGCTTATCACAGGTTCCAAACCAGTTCCAAAATGTAGACGCCATGTCCAACATCAAAATGTCCCCGGTGAGGTGGACCATCGACGTACTACTTTCTACAACCTCGATAAAATTCCAAGCAACAGATCAGCGAGACAAAGTTTATGGCCTTCTCGGTATAGCCGCCGAGACCCAGGATCCCAGAAACGTTCCAGTCGAGCTACGGCCTGATTATGGACTTGATGTACCACAAGTCTATCAGCGAACGGTCATGTTTTTGCTGCGAAAGTATCGGACACTGGCTAGCCTCTCCCGAACGAGTGAGCATGTAAATGATCTCAGCCATTGGCAACAGAAGTATGTCTGGAACCTGATGCCCTCGTGGGTTCCCAACTGGGGCGACTTCATTGTGCTGGAAAGAGAGGTTGCTAAGTGCCTGTCTTGGATTTCCCATCCAAAAACCACCGACAGACCGACGCTGGGGTTTCCTATCCACTACAAAGCTTCGTCTGGACTCCCTGTACAGATCTATGGACTACAGCAGAAGTCACGGCTTCGGCTAAGAGGATTAAGAGTGGACACGGTTGTCCAAGCTGTTCAGATGAATGGCGTACTCGTTCAGAACGCGGCAGATATCAGCAAGCGCTCTACAATGCGCATTTGGAAGACGGCGTCCCCATTACTACCCGACTTGGGTGCTATGAACTGGATCGTGTCCTTCGCAAAGTCTACTACGGCAGATCATCACGAAATAAGCGGGCGCACAGATGAGCAGCTTCTCAGCGATGCGTCGGCTTACTTGCTGAGCTTTTTATTGGATGCCGAGAACCAAGCGGCTGGATCTCTTTCTCGACAAAGATGTCCAGAAATCATCGAGGTGCTTGGTGAGCTCTCAGTTGGTGGGTCGGCAGATATATATGCTGCCTTGTCAGCCAATTTCTGCCTCAATAGGTCTTTCTTCATCACCTCTGAGAGACGTATGGGAATAGGCCCTCTGGGAACAGATATAGGAGACACGGTTGCGGTGTTGTTTGGCGGAGGGGTGCCCTACGTTCTCAGGGAACAAGACCACGGGATGTTGTTTGTTGGTGAATCCTACATTCAAGGACTTATGGAAGGTGAAGGAGTTCAAGCGTGGCAGAGTGGTAAAGTGGAGCAGGAAATATTCGAGTTGGTGTGAGCCTTTCTTGCCTGTACGAGTTCCACGATCGTACGTCCTCTGAGCACAGTCTCCTGTTCTATCGGAGCACATCATGATTGCTAGACCCACAACAGAGGATGAGATTGTGATTAGGACCGGAGTTCTTCCGGATTGTGATCGATAAAGTTGACCTGCAGCGATTGCAAACAAAAGTCGAGATGCTTCGACCTCACGAAGGCAGACACACCTCCCACCGTACGAAACAAGCACGTGAACCGCCCAGTGACGACGACCTTAGGATAGATAATGAGAAAGAATAATCAAAAAGCACAACCGGAAGCTGTGCCTTCCGTTAGAAAAGGAAGGCAGAACCCCCCAGCGTCTACTTTGCTACCCCACTTTCTTCGCATGCGAACAGTACCAAAAATGCTAACTTCCAAAGCGATATTGGAAGCAATTGGTGATGAGAGCAAAAGGAAATGCGCCGAGGGGGAATCGAACCCCCGGCTCCCCGACGCTGCTGGATGGCAACGGAGAATTTTACCACTAAACCATCGGCGCTTGTGGATGCTGGAATGTGTCTGATTTGGCGCCCATATTGGGAAGCCCTGAGCAACCTCCAGACCTCAGGATGTCTTGTCGTCAAGTTCTTTGAGGCACAAAAGAAGAATGCGACGGACGGGGACCGGAAACTTTTATGCAATTCTAAACAACCAATAATATGGCTGCGCCGTCGGGAATTGCTACCCCGTCCTTGACACCGGACGGGGTCTGTAAGCGTGAACACTGAAGTGACGCATCCACTGAGGCCAATGCCGCGGCAACCTCCGTCATTGGACGTGCGACAAAACACTTCCGCGACGGGCAATCAAATGATGCAACGGGTTTCTCCTCCTATCTCCATGCGGCCTGGTGCCATTAGCGACTTGGGGGTATGACTGTGCGATGCAGCTGTTGAGTCAACTCGTCTTTTCGAATTGGCATTGGCAGCAGGAACTGCGGCAGGCACGGCCAAGCCTCCCTGCGGTTGGTGACTCATAGTGAGTGTGTGGCCTGGGCTTTTTCGGGCCCCTTGGGGAACCTCCTGCTTGTTTTGTCAGCCTTACAGCGGTCCAGCGCCTTCACTTGCCACACCACCTGCCCCAAGCCCCGCGAGGGCCATCTTTTTGCAAAAATTAGCGGGTCCACCGTCCCGACTGGTCAAGTCCGGGCCGTCGAACAACCGCCCCCAAAGCAACTTCACTCACTGAAAGAAAGTACTTCCATCTCACCTGTGGAATCTTCTTAAAGTCGCCTCCCCAGTCCCTAATCACACGGCGGAGGAAGCCCAAGATCTCAATTCACTTTTTCTTCCTTTCACGTTCGCTTTTGCGCAGAGCACAAGACCCTTGTCACCTTGTTTGCCGCCCATTCTGGCAGCACCCGTACGAAGTCGCTGTATTTCAAAAAGCGCAATCACAATTCCGCCCTCACACCAACAGACGTCAAACACGACCAGCGGATTAGCCATGTCGGAAGGTGGAGGAGCGCAGACGCAAACACAGACGCAGATTCAAGCGAGTTCGTCAAATAGGGGAGGTCCTCAGCCAGGCAGAAGAGGCAGATCGGGCCGAGGAAGAGGAGACAGAGGCCATGGTCGTGGTGGTCGGCGAGGCGGCGGCAGGAATGCTGCAGCTCAGCCGCAGCCCCAGAACCAGGCCGAGGGAACGACAGCTCCCGAGCCGACTGCGGCACAAGAGAACGTATCGGAACCGGTGCCATCCGGCTCAAATAGGAGAGTACGAGGCCGCGGCGGTGGACGAGGCGGTGGACGAGGCGGCCGACGGGGCGCCGCGAGAGGCGGTGGTGCCGTCTCAGGAACCCAGCGGACGTTTGGTGGACATTTGACTGGTGCCAACGCAAATCAGTCTTCAGAAGCCGGCCTGAGCGCAGACGCACCAGATTTCATTCCCGGACAACCTGTCCCTCAGAGGAGGTGAGATACGCTTGCTGTCGAGTCAGATCCAGAAGCTAATGCATCTTCAGTGCACCTGCTCCTAAGCAGAAGAAGCCCCAGTATCCGTCGGCGCCAAAATCCACAGCTGCGGACTTGCCCACGCGGATTCACGAGGACGTTAGCCACGGCCAGTACGAGTGCGTCATTTGCTCTAACGAAGTTGTGCGTTCCTCGCGAGTTTGGTCGTGTACGTTATGCTGGACGGTTCTGCACCTGTCTTGCGTGAAGAAGTGGTACACAAGCCAGCTCAAGAAGGACGACGACACTCACTCTTGGCGCTGCCCTGGCTGCAACTCCAACCTGACCGAAGAGCCCACTTCATACCACTGCTGGTGTGGCAAGGACATCAATCCGAGAAACGTCCCAGGGTTGCCGCCTCACTCTTGCGGACAGACTTGCTCGAAGCCTAGATCGACGTGCCCGCACCCCTGTTCCCTCGAATGCCACGCCGGCCCGTGTCCCCCTTGTACTTTGATGGGACCGACTCAGTCGTGTTTTTGCGGCAAACACGAAGTTACGAAGCGATGCAGCGAGACCGACTACGGCAACGGATGGAGTTGTAAAGAGATTTGCGGAGATTTGCTACCTTGTGGCGAGCATTTCTGCGCGACCCCATGCCACCCTGGCCTATGCGGTAGTTGCGAGATTCCCATGCTGGCGAGATGCTACTGCGGAAAGGAGCACAAGCAGATTCCTTGCGACCGGCGTGGAGACCTGGAGATGTCTTTCAACTATGGGCAGGTTTCCAGCTCAGAGTCTGAAGATGTTTCCGAGGACAGCTGGTTTGATGGATCCTTCGACTGCGGCGCGACTTGTGGGAGGAAGTATGACTGCGGTCATCACGACTGCCAGAAAACCTGTCACCCTCAGGACGAGAAATCGGCGCACTGCCCTTTCTCCCCTGACGTCGTTTTGAACTGCCCCTGTGGCAAGGCACCTCTGGATGAGCTCCTCGACCAGCCGAGACAGTCTTGCGAGGACAGTATTCCACACTGCAAGAAAACGTGCGGAAAGAAACTGCCCTGTGGGCATCAGTGCAATGACACATGTCATACCGGCCCCTGCAACCCATGCTTCCAGAATATGGACATTGCGTGCCGATGCGGCCGTACCGTTAGCACTTCCCTCTGCCACCAGGGCGACATCGCGACGCCCATGTGCATGAGAGTCTGCCAGGCCCAGCTCAACTGCGGCCGTCACAAGTGCGGCGAGCACTGCTGTCCTGGAGAGAAAAGAGCCATCGAGAGACAGGCTGCGAGGAGAAAGCACAGGCCCCAAGCCACAGACGATGTGGAGGCGGAACACATCTGTGTTCGCGTTTGCGGAAGGACGCTGAAGTGCGGCACACACCAGTGCACACAGATCTGCCACTCTGGACCATGCCCCAGCTGCCTCGAAGCTGTTTTCGAAGAAGTCAGTTGCGCGTGCGGCAGAACCGTCCTTCAACCCCCTCAGCCGTGTGGCACTCGACCCCCTGAGTGCCGCTTCGACTGCACGAGAGCTCCGTCTTGTGGCCATCCTTCGATCAAGCACAACTGCCATCCCGACGATGTGTCTTGCCCGAAGTGTCCTTTCTTGGTCGAAAAGGCCTGCATCTGCGGAAAACAGAGGATGAAGAACCGGCCATGTTGGTTGGAGGAGACCCGCTGCGGTCTTCCTTGTGGTAAGAAGCTCAAGTGCGGGTGAGTGAAGCAGGCATCTTGTGAGAAGTAGCAGATACTGAAAGAGAATAGCACCCACACTTGCAGAAAGGAGTGTCACCGGCCTGGCGAGTGTGAGGATGCCGATATTCCCGGCTCCCATTGCGCTCAGCCTTGCGGTAAGACACGCAAATCTTGCGAGCATGCCTGCCAGGACGCATGCCATGCCCCTTATCGTAAGTCTCCCCGTTATGCAGTTTATGGGCACCACATCTAACCGGGACTCAGCATGTAAGGAAGACCGCCCATGTCAGAGCAAGACCTTCATCACTTGCGACTGCCAGCACCGTAAGAAAGAGGTTAAGTGCCTCGCCACAAAGACGAACCCGACCCCGGAACGCGATACGCTCAAGTGCGATGACGAGTGCCTCCGGCTCCAGCGCAACCAGCGCCTGGCCGCCGCCCTCCACATCGACCCGGACCACACGGATGATCACATCCCCTACTCCGACACCACGCTCAAGCTCTTCCGTGAGCTCTCCCTCACCTGGGCGCAGAACCAAGAGCGCGAGTTCCGAGTCTTCGCCTCGGAGCCGTCCGAGAAGCGCATCCGCTTCAAGCCCATGCCCTCGTTTCAGCGAGCCTTCTTGCACGCCCTCGCCGAGGACTTTGGCTTTGACTCGGAGAGCCAGGACCCGGAGCCGCACCGCCACGTCTCTATCTTCAAGACGCCACGCTTCGTGTCCGCGCCCAAGAAGACGCTGGCGCAATGCGTCAAGATCCGCAATGACGCCGCCAAGTCCTCTGCGGCCGCCGCGACGCCTTCATCCTCTGCCGCGACCGCCTCGGCCCCGGAGCCCTTTAACGCCCTTCTCCTAACGGCCCCGCGCTTCGGCCTAACGATAGACGAAGTTGACTCCGCCCTCGCCTCCCACTTGGCCACCTACAACACCCTCTCCTTCACGACTTCCTTCCTCCCTTCCGAGGAGATCCTTTTGCGCGCCGTTCCCGTGACATCATGGGGCACTACCCCCTCGGCCGTCGAGTCGGCCCTCGCCTCCCTCAAGCCTCTCGTCCTTCGTACCGTCACCAAGGAAGGCATCGCCGCGTCGGTGGTGCTCGTGCATGCCGATGCGAGCCTCAACGTCCTCCGCCGCGAGGGTGCATCGTCGGCGGCGGGCGGTTCGGGCGGCTGGAATGCCGTCGTGGGCCGCGCGGCCGCGCAGCGTAGGACGCTTGCACCGGCCAAGCCGGCCGCGGACGCCCGCCCAGCCAGCGGCTTCGTCAGCTTCTCCAAGCTCGCGAGGAAGAAAGTTGCTGAGGATTCAGTCGCAGACGACTGGGAGGCCGCTGCTGACAGCGACGAGTGAGGCGGATGATCTGCATGCTAGCAGTCGAGATTCACTCGGCCAAGGAAGTTGCATCTGGCAGGCGAGGCCGGACAAGGGAGTAGCTGGATCACTCGCCTCGCTTCCCTACCATCTCGCCTCTTGAGGATCGATGGACAAGATAGGCTTTGGATCCATATCACGGGATACGCATAGATAGAAGCCGCATTATGGGCTTCAGCAAGTTTACAGTAGCCCTTTCATGTCAAGGGCCTAGGGAACCAGGATTGGCGGAATTCTCAAGTTAACAATCCTCATCAAGGAAACAAAACTAATAAAAACAAGAAAAAAAATAACACTTTTAGTACATTGTCTTTTTCAGTATGATATTGCGTGATACTTGCGCCAGCTGCCCCGAACGTGACTGATTCAAGATTCACTTACCACTTGCGTGCTCAACCCCCGCCGAAGCCCACCGCCGCCGACTGCCCCGCGATGTCTCGCATATCCAGCAACGCCGGCGTCTGCAAAGAATAGATATGCCACGTCAGTAATCCATCCCCAAGACCGACTCAACCGGATCACAGGACCCCAAAGCCCCAAACCCTGTCCTGCGATTTTCTGCAGCTGTGGCTATGGAATCCCCATTCTGGCTCCCGCAGGGATGCACCCTCCCGGGATTCGGCCACATCTCGAACTCTCCCGCCCCGTCTGGCCGACTACAACTTTCTTCAACAGACCACCGTTTGTGGCCCGAAAGAGGAGCATAAAACGGTCGCAACTCGGGAGGGAATATGGTTCGCTGTAGCCTGGGTTCGTCCACATCACGGACGGCCGACTCAAAGCTCAGCCGCGTCTCTGATAGAGTGTCCACGCGGCCCGGCATCTCCCCTGTCGCCACCGTCAACCGGCGACCCCACACCCCGATGCCGTGGGCGTAACAAATGTCGGCCCCGTGGAACGTCGAGATCTACAGATAGGCTTTATCAGATGCCATACTCGTTGCTTCATTAGGTGTGTAACGCTACGTTCTAAGACGTGCTCCAGCATCCCGGTCCGTCTCCGGCGTCCGGGGGGTATCATTCTAGGAACCTTTGCAGGCGATTATAGGTAAAACGTAGGAAGAGGCGCCTCTGTCCAATGCCTCATATCCAATGCCTCGTCTTCTCTGCCCCCTCGCGGCGCAGTCTGTCTTTCAAGACGCCTCCCGGGCCCAGGACCGCCGGAACGCGACGTCGCCGTCGCTCCTCGACAGGGTCCGGCAGCGGAACCGGCCCGACGTGAGGGAAAAGCTTGACCTCCGGCCCGCTTCCTCTTTCAGAACGCGGGCGACGTGTCGCCTGAACCGCTCCTCCTCATCCAGGTACTGCTCCTACAGGCGCTGCTTCTCCTCCTTGCTCGTCGCGCCGGTCACGCTGGCGAGGAAGTCCGAGATCGCCTCGAAGTAGCCCTCCTCCAGCACGCTCGAGTTGTGGTCGCCCGCCGGCAGGGGCTTCCAGATCTTGGTGGGTGCAGTGGACAGTTCGTATAGCTGGCGCATGTGACGGGGTCTGAGACTGGTGTTAGTCTGAAGGCGGCAACATCTAAGACAACAAAAAACAGGTTCCAGAGAAGGCCATATCAGACTCTCGTCGAAAAATTCAAATCAAGCATCCAAAAGGATTCATATTTTGTGGGTGGTGACTTCAGATCATCATATCCGTAGGCATGGTAATAAAGGGAATGCGGGTTGCACTTACGGGACAATCTCGTCCTGCAAACCAGAGAGGAATAGGATGGGCACTGTGGTGATGCTGGGGAGCCAGGTCTCGCTCGGCCAGACTTGGTGGCACAGCAGAGTGAGGTACTTGGCCGGGGGCAAAATGGACGGGATAAGCTTGCGCATGGAGAGGAAGGTGTTCTCCAGGATCAGGCCGGCAATGTCGCCGTCCTTCTGGTTCTTGGCCACGAGCTTGATGCTAACAGACCCGCCCAGACTCTGGCCGTAGATAATCAGCTTATGATTGCTCGTCTCCGCGCGGGTTCGCAGATAATCAAGCGCCGTCTGGGCGTCAATATGGAGGCCCGACTCGTCAGGTTCACCGGTCGAGAGACCGTAGCCGCGATACTCGAGCATAAAGACGTTGCAGCCAATAAAGTTGATGAGCATGCGGGCGATGGGCAGGCGGTGACCGATGTTGCCGGCGTTGCCATGGAACATCAGGATGGTGACATTGGAGTTGTTCCCGCCGCGGGGGCCGCGGATGTAGAAGGCCGACAGCTTCTCGCCATCGTTTGTCGGGATGACCAGCTCCTCGAAATCCTTAATGCCAAACTGCGAGGGTCTTGGGACGTCGGTGCGGGAGTTCGGTGGCATATGCGAAGGGTAGATTAGAGCCCTGGAGTTGCGCGCAGGATGGTTAGCTTGGTTGTGGGGTTCGGGCCGGGCTGGAGAGGTGCGTCACATGGACGGTCGGGAGGGGAGCAACCTACTTTTGCTTGAAGTAGAGGAGGGTGGTCAAGACAGCCGCGATGCCCTGTGTGGGAGGGAAGCACGTGTTAGCTCTGGCACTAGCAAAGACGCGGTTAAGCCACCATCTCGGGTGAGCGCCCAAGAGGAGGGGTAGCAGACTGGAAAGTTGAAGTATCGGTGAGAGAAGATGGGCAGTCCGAAGGACGAGGCGGGAATGGCCATACCGTCGAGGCTATGGCTGGTAGCCGCATGTAGGTGCCAACAGCACTGAGCATAGAGACCGTCTGCTCGAGGTAGCTGCTGGAGGGCGGCGATGCTGAGTTGGAGGAGGACATCGCGAGAGAGAAGGCCGGATCGGGGACGGGGTGCAAAGGCGGAGGAAAGATTATATTTCATATTGCTAGAGCAAGTCGGCAAGCCCTCGAAAAGGAATGGAGCTGCTGTCCTGTTCTGTTTGATGGGGAAGGGAAGGCCCGAAGCGAAGCAGAGGCCAGGAGAGAGCGGAGCCTCGCGGAGGCGGTGGAGGCCGGTGCTAGCTGGATGCAGGTACCTGCTGGCGCAGATTGGCGGGCGATGGGCGAGTCGGGTACGTCCTGGTGTTATGGTGTTAGGTAAGTCGGCATGAGGCGATTGGGGACCTGAACCTGGCACGCCGTCTGGCTGTGTGGCCACTGGCCAACTCTCTCTGGTGGGCAGCGAACGAACCCGACAGGACAGGGTCGTGCACGGGGCGGAGTGCTGACCGACACCACACTGTGACCCTCGTCCTCACCCTCACCTGCGACCCTGGGGACTGGGACTGGGACCGCAAGCGGAAAGGCTGGCCCAGTTTGAGTTCCCTGATCGGAACGAACCCGAGGATCGGAGGGGACTTCCAGGTTGTCACTTGGCTTGTTGAGGTGTTGAGCGACAGGTCAACGGGCAAGCGGTGACCAGCAGTGTCCACAGACGCTTTTGCTGCCGAGATGCAGTAGATGCCGTGTTTCGGACTGCGACCAAGTTGGCAGACCACCTCACGGCTGGTTTGGCATTGATCGCGGAAGACGGGAGACGGTGGTGTGGTTTTTCTTCAGCAGGGCCGCATGATGCAGGTCAGAAGGGAAGCAAGCGTGTTTGGCGGGATCTGGCAGCTGTGCGGTTGTGGTGGTGGTGGCTGGGTTGGCTTGCTCCTGAACCTGGAAGCCACTGCAGACAAAGGCGCGGTTGGAGGTTGCAATTGCAAATGCAATGCAGCGTTCAGGACAGTGCAGTGGGTGTCCGAGGCGGCTTGCTCAGAGTGCGAGTGTCGAATCGTGGGATGATGTTTGGGGGGCCAGGCACACTGGGCGGGTCTCCTGAGGCTTGTCGATGCGGCGGGTGACCTGATTTGGTGGTTGCCGGCAGGCCTCTTTCGGAGGTGCAGGGCCAGCCAGGGCTTGTCTGAAGGAGCTCGGGGGCGGAGGGCAATCAATGTGAAAGCGAGAGAGAATCCTGAGATGCGATGCGATCGGTAATGATTGGGGGTGATGGCAGGGTTGTTTCCGAGATTTGATACGACAGGCAGTACCGAGCAAGAAGGGATGGAGGAGAATGGCAACGGATATCGCAGAGTTCTCAAAGGATAGGGTAAAGAAGGCCCGTTGGTTGGGTTGGCATTACCCTGCTGCAACGCGGACAGACGCGGCGGCGGTGGTATTGTGTGGTTTCATTACGTTTGTTTGAAAACGCGACTAGCATGAAGCAATAGCAATAGTAATAAACCAACTGCCTTTACTGGGGTTGGCGGTCTATTGAATAATGGGAATGGAATTCGTGCTGACCTCACGCGAGACATTCGGTTGACGAGAGAAGTCGGAATAGGAACAGAGCCCGCCAGTGCAGTGCAGGGAGTGCCGTGTCTTCCGGATCCGTCGAACTTGGTTCTCCGGCCTGGCTGAATCCAGAGGGGGGAGGCGGCGCGTGACAGGGGGACAGCGTAAGGCATGACCTGGTGGGGGAACCTCACTGTGAGAGTGCAATCTCGGGCCCCAAGGCGCGCCGTGGGCTGACCTCGCGGGGTGCGGTGATTGGGCGGAGGCCGACCATAGGGGCAGTGAGCCGGCGAGGTCAGAAACCCGTGGGACGCTTTGTCGAGAGCTCCCAGCTGACGGCAATTGCCTTCCAAGTACTGTGTATCTTAGGTTAGCACCATTGCAACATCAGCACCAGCGCGACGCTCATTCCAATGGTCACCGGAGAGCTCCAAGCGAGCATGTATATTCCATCTGCCACCTAGGTAACTCATTGCCGACCTAGGCAAGATACTAGCAGTCGAGGCAAGACACCTGAGCTCCCGCGGGGATCAATGGTGCTGTCTTGGCCCGGTGTGAGGTGCGACCTGGCGCTGCGCTAGCGCCTGGCGTCTCCTCTGCGGCTGTCTCTGGAGTGAACACCAATACACTAACACAGGCTCAGTCTAACGAATGTCAAGTTATTTCCAACGGGCATCGGTCCTCAGCCCAGGACGAGCTTCGACAGGCCCCCAGATATCTGCCATCTCGCAGCACCAACGTGGGCTGCAAGTCATGGGCAATCCACTCGCTGGCCCCTCTCTCTATGCTGCCATTGACGATCAAACAGCAGATTCTCTACTTCGGTTTGCTCGCGGGAAGTGGCGTGGGCCAGGGGGAAGGGAGGGCGTGTGCAGAAGGCCGAACCCAACCAGCGCAAAGCCAAAAGGAACGTCGAAGGATTTCCAGCAGCTGCACCTCTTTGAGCAAAGCCACGAACCCAAGGGAGGAAAACTGCCAGGAACAGGAACGTGTCTCCTCTGTTCTAATTATGACCCGGCGGCATCCACAGTCGACGGCCAACCCAGCCGGCCGGTCGTTCGCTCGTCAGTCAACTTAGACGCGCGCTTTGGGGGGCTTAAGGGCCCCCCTTCTGTCGAATTGGCGATGCACTGCAAATGGGGGCTGGCAATCATGCAGCCCGCCCGCTAATCAGCGTCCCAGAAAGCGATGTGACGGCCCCCCCGAATCTCGACCTGGAGGCCCAACGCGGCGGCAGCAACCGTTCCATCCCTTTGGGACGTCGGCGTCGTCGTCGTCGTCATCTACGTGATTCGCAGCGCTGGCCGGCGGATAGGGGCAGGGCCTCTCGTTTGGCCCGTCTCGTGTGGCCGGACCTGCTTCCCTTGAAGGCTTGCCCGGCATAGGCTTCATCTGACCTGGATTGCCAGAGCAAGGTGCCTTTCCTTTTCTTTGCGCAGCATTCGTAGGTCCCCCCGGCCGTGGCCCAGCCCTGGTCGTGGAAGCAGACTCTCCCCCAGAATAGAAGCAGCGCAGAAGCATCTTCCGTCTACCCCTGAGTGGCCGTCTCCCAGCAAGGGTTTCTCCCGTGAAACCGCGGCAGAACGGGACGGGGAAGAAGGCAAGACAGAGTCGACCGTCCGAAGTGCAGCACCGGATCCAAATTCCAGCGCCCTGGCTGGCAATGTCCACGTCTATGCGAAGGCGGCTTCTCCGTCGACTTTGGCTTTGAGCGGACGGCTACGGCATGCTGCACGCTGGCTGGGACTCTGGGCCCCGGGGCTGCCAAAGCAGCTAGACTTCCGTCGCTAGCGGACATGCGGCGACGCAGAGGAATCCACTGCGCTGCAGCTCCCATTTCCACCTGGGTTCGTGGGTTCGCCCTGTGAAGAAACGGGCGAAGCAAGCGCGGGGCGGTCTGGGACTCTGCGCAGCCAACGCCCACCGCGGTTGCGTTCCGTTGCAGGACGAGGTGGAATCGGGAGCCTCCAACGGTGCTGAGAGTTCCGTACCTGTGAGGGCCGCCATACTGCAAGTAGGTAGGGAAGGGCGAGGTAAGGGACTGCGCAGCGTCTCCATATCGTCCACCGTCTCCCGCCCAAGTGAGGCGGACGATGCAACCACTCCCGCCGTCCCCGCCCTGCCGGCAGTGATTGGCTGAGCGGCAATTGGCTATCAGTCGACCATCGGCCAATCAGACGCGCCACCCGGGCGGGTTCTGGATTCATTGGGCCACTCGCGGCCACTGAGTGCGCGTGAATGACCTTCGTCCCCTGGGATACCGCCTGTCAGCGAAAAGCATCAGGGGTGGCCGTAGCAACAACATGTCGAGCTGCCCAACTGCGATGCACTCCAGGTCTCCACGAGAAGGAGACTGAAAAAAAAAAAAAAAAATCCCACTTGCGAAAAGTTTCGTTCGATTCCACCTTGTTTGCATAGATTTGCAGTGCAGCCTCGCAGCTTCTTTCTCCTTGCCTTGCCGTACCCGTCTTTAATCCTTTCTCCCTTGCGGACCAGAACCAACAATTCGGCGCGCATTGCTCTTTGGACGAGAGTAATCTCTTCGCAGCAGCCCAATCGTCCAGTCCGCACGCCATTGTTGCCCCTCGATTCGGTTCGACACGCCACCAGCTCGCGCTGCTGCTCCAGCTCTTGCCCGTTGCGACGGTTGCTCACAGTGCAGAGCCAACGGTGCTTCTCCTTCTCAACTCCAGGAATTCACATTCTCCATTCTCCAGTCGTTGCGCTGTTGCTGCAGTTGGACCTGTCTCGTCTCTGCATCTCTACGGATTCGCTCACTCTGGGGGCCAGAAAATTGTGCCGCGTTCCTCAGCTGCGCGCTGCGCTTCTCAGTTCCAACACACACCTGAAGCGCGAAACAAATTCTCACCCCTCCATTCCCCCCCTGCCCAGCGGCGCCCCCTTGAACCCCTCCAAATAAGGGAGTCCAACTTTGGAGATCGCCGGCACAGCTACGTCTTTGAGACGCGAAACCAACACGGAGAGCAGCCCCTGACATCTCGATTCCCCCGAGTCGAGCTGAAGTGAACTCTCGTCGTCTCGTCTCCCGATTCCACCATCTCGCCATCTTTTCGCTGCCGTCTCGCCATTCTCACCCGCCTGGCCGCTTTACTGTTGCTGTTGGTACCGCCAAACTGCCGCTCTCCCACTACCTAGTACGGCAAATACACTCGATCACTCACAACACACACACACACACACACACACACACACACACACTCCGTCTCCCGCTCCACGTCTGGGCTGTGTCTATCAATCAGCCCGCTAGCATCTCGCACAGCCGCTACGGACTGCCAACGTCTCGTCTCCGCTCCCAAAGCTCCCAGACTCTCGCCCTGTCCGTCTCGTACAAGGCACGTCCCGGCTTGCATTGCAGTCCACTTCTCGACGATCCCCCCAAGCCCACCAGTCCGGCCAGTCAGGCGCCGCCCTGAATCTGCATTTCTGCAAATCCGCCTGCCGACATACTGCCCACAGTATACACCACGGCGCCTTTCGCCTCCCCAAATCGCCCTTCTTCACTTCCGTTAAATACCGCGACCCAGTCAAACCCGTTCACTGCCCAACGCTCCGCGCCCAATAGGAGCCCATCGCAAGGACAACACATCATCGTACAGCGTCGCTCCCTTCACCTTCACCATGGTGTCCTTCTCGTGTGAGGTAAGCCGTCGCCCTCTTCTTCTCTGTCGCCTCCCCCCTCCATCCCCAAGGGTCCCTTTGCCTCTCCGTACTACCATCCCCCGTCGGCAACCCCCCCCGAGGATCCCCATGTCGTCTTATTATAACCTCCAAGCCTGACATCACATCCTCACACCACACACCTCCCACACTGCGCAAGACATCAGACACACACCCCTCCAGCAACAGAAACAAACACCCCTCCACATCCCCTGGCAGCTGGCTTGAATAGCCACTGTCTCGTCCCGTCCCTCCCTCGCCTCCCAGACCATACACCCCTCTATCACTGTCACTGCTCTCGAGAACCCAATTATCTTCTCGACCTCCTCCTGCGCAACATCACTGACCTCTCTCTTCACTCCGACACAGTCGTGTGGTGATGTCTTGACCAAGAAGAAGCTCGATCCACACAGAAACCGCTGTCGAGGAGCCACCTATACCTGCATCGATTGTATGGTATATTTCCCGGGCACTGAATACCGCTCCCATACGGTACGTTGCAACGGCCCGTTGAGCGTCCTAGTTTCGGACGCCGACCGTTGAGCCAATCTAGTGCTGACTTGACCAAAGAGTTGTATGAGCGAAGCCCAAAAGTATCAAGGAGCCCTTTACAAGGAGAAGAACAACAACAAGAAGGCTAAGCCGAACAACTTCCAACACAAACCCGACGCCATGGCTCAGCCCGCCTACGTCGAAGACGTCCCCGAAGACGTCTTCGAGACCTACGCCTACGAGGGCGGCGGTAGCGACGACAGCAAGTCGCCCGCGGCCCTCCCCGAAGCCCCTACTCCCCCCACGATGAACGAGGGCCACGTCAACGTCTTCGACTTTCTCGACGCCTCGGCGACGCCCAATGCCTCGACGCTACAGCTCGGCCACAGGGAAATCAACGAGGAGACGCAGCTGGTGCGCTACGAGCCCGGCGCCTTCCTGGATGAGAGCGGCGCCATGGTCGACGAGGACCCCGACGCCCTGGTGCAGTACGGAACCGGGCCGCTCCCCTTCGACCCCTACGAGACGCCGGCCCGTGGCAAGCATGAGCGGAGGAGAAAGGACGGCAGCGAGAAGAAGGACAAGAAGCGCAAGCGCCTCCACGTCGACACGGACCAGATGATGATCGACGCCGACGGCCCGCCCGCCCTCGCCCACTCCGGCCTCACTGGCGGCCTGAACCGCATGATGCGGCCCCCTGTCTTCCCGCCCTCGCCCGACTACTCCGGCGGCGACATCGCTGGGCCCTCGCCCAACAGCCCGCTCAAGAAGACCAAGCACACCAAGCACAAGAAGCAGGAGGCCAGCAGCGGCGGCGTCGCCGCCATCGGCAACAACCTCCTCGCCCTGATGAACGTCGGCAGCAGCAAGACCAAGACCAAGAAACGGAAGGTCTCGTCTGCCTCCACCAAGAAGCACCAGTCCGTATCCCACCACCGCCACCACCGCGACGCCGACAAGGCGCCCAAGCTGATCGAGTACCGCCCGGGCTCGCGCGACAGCCGCAAGGAGGGCGATGCTGAGGGCGCCAGCAGTGAGATGGTCGTCTACCGTCCGCGCGCGGACCTTTTCCTGTCCTTCGTCAACAAGGGCCCCGAGAGCGAGCGCGGCTGCAGCATGAACAAGGCCCTCAAGCGCTTCCACCGCGAGCGCAACTCGTCGGGCGACGGGATGGGCAAGTTGATGGAGGAGAAGGAGCTCTGGCGCTCGCTGCGCATGCGCCGCAACGAGCGCGGCGAGATCGTCCTCTTCACCGTCTGAGCCGGGCTTGCCCCTATGCTCAACTGTAATCGACTGGCGGCATACCCGGGGCGGGGATTCATAAAGGATACCGGAGTTTGAGCGTTTCTGATTGCTGTTCCAATTTTCTTTTTCTTCTTTATCTGTACCGGATTCTGCAAGTGGTCTGTTCGGAAACGCACTTGGACACATGATACCTACGTGATGGAAATAGAGAGGGGGGCCATCATCGGCCCGGAGGGAAGGCCCGGGGACACTTTAGGACAAACGGGTCCCAAGGATGGGAAAGGGAAGCGAAGGACAGGGGAGGTGTTAGGATATCTCTGGGGTGTCTTGGTCGACGCCAAATTATCATCTTTTATTCACTTCCTCCCCCCTACCATCTTCCTTTCTCTGGTTTTTTTTGGTTCCGCGAACCCCAGATGCTCCTAGCTGGTCTTTGAGCTTCCACCGAGCTATATGGGGGCCGCGGCACGAGGGGCCGGGAGGGGGAGGAAACGGGGGGGATCTCCCTTTTTTCAACATTTGTCTGTATTGACTAGGAAGATCGACCAATACGTTTCTCTCTCTCATGTTTTCTGCCGCGCATATTTGATTGTGGGAGACGGGAGTGAACGACATGTATGTGGTGGAAAGGGGGTTCGCCGTCTTTTCTTTGTGCGGGCTGTGCCTCCTGTTCTATGGTATATATCCCCTTCGTACAAAAGTTCGACGCTTCTTGCAATGTTCTTTTAATCCTCCGTTTCATGAAACCCCAACCCGGTGTATCCAGCAATAGCTACTCTTGCGTTCACGGTATCCCGAGTACCGAACCTCCCCGCTCAACGTAGTCGATAACAATGTAAAGAATATGTGTATTGTACACTTCGTATAGGCAAGACCACACGGTTCTAACGCATCGCAATGCAACGCCACAAACGGCGCCCGCAAGTCCGTCAACAAAACGGGATCATGCGATCCGCAACGGCAGGATATGCTGCACCATGGCCTCCCGCCTGCACAGCGGGCACTCGGGCTTCTCCCGCACCCAGTCCCCGATGCAGGTCCAGCAGAAGACGTGCCCGCACTGCGTGGCCGAGGGGTCCTTCAGCTCCTCGAGGCAGAGCGTGCACTTACGCTGCGCCGCCCCGGTGATGTACGCCATGACCTTATCGTCGCTGAGGTCGAACCGCGCGTCGGCGGGGACGGGCGTGTGCGTGACGGCGGTCATGTCAACTCTACTCGCCCCCGCGCCGTTGCCGCCCGGTGTGCCCGTCTCCGAGAGCAGCATGGCCGTGTTGGCTGCGTATGCGTTCGCGTCGAGCGAGACGTCGATATGTCCTCCTGACGTCGCGCGCTCGCGGTTGGCTCGCGCGGCGGAGAGGTCGGAGATTGTGGAGCGGATGTGTAGGTAGGATTGCACGGCCAGCTGGGCGACCAGCAACACGCCGAGGACCTCGTAGCCGGCGCGGTCGGGGGTGTCGGGGACCTTGCGGGTAAAGACGTAGCGCAGGCCCAGCAGGCGCTTGGCGAGCTCGTAGTAGGTGCCTGTGAAGTAGAAGACGGCGAGGGTGGCGGCGTGGAGAGGCGCGGCGGAGGTTATGGAGGAGAGGTTTTCGAGGAGGTAGGCAGAGATCTTCTGCCGCGTCGTGCCTTGCTTCGTTTTGGAGAGGGATGATTGGAGGGTGGAGCGGATGCGAGAGCGGACGGAGGGCAGGAGGCGGCCTAGGAGGTAGGGCAGGAGGACTGAGGTCGCGATGTAGGACGCCCGTCGCGACAGGGTCGGCAGCGCGCCTGACGGGTCGGCATCGTGGCCGATGTGCAGCTGAACGAGGTCGCAGTATTCTTCACCCAGGGTCCGGTTGCCCGGGAGGGTGGTGAGGCCGAGGTAGAGGGTGTCGGCGAGCAGGCGGTGGAGAGGCGTCGCGGCGTGGGCGGAGCGGGCGCCGAGGAGGAGGCGGTGGAGGGAGGTGAGTGTGTTTGAGAGGTGACCCTTGTAGTAGGCGTCCTTCTGGTGGGCGCGGATGATGTCGGGGGCGGAGGCGTAGGGGTACGGCGAGGAGGGAAGGGTCGAGGGTTGTGATGTCGAGGGCGCGGCTTCGGAGGTCATGTTGGCGGGTTGCGCATTGCGCGCGGTCGCGGAGGACCGGTTAGGATCGACGGGTGCGTGGTGAGAAACTCTCGGTGATGGGCAATACCGGGTTATGTGGTGATGGGTTGTGTAGTTGAGAAAGTCGCGTGGGAGTGGTATCGTGGACGGGCGATTGGCGATGTCGTTGTTTTTGGTGGTTGGAGTCGAGCCGAGGCGCTGGAGAGTTGGGGCCGGGGCTGTTGCATTGGAGTTCGGCCGGCAAATGTCAGCAGGCATGTGTGGCGCTCCGGCGCCGACGGCTGGGGTCGATAGCGGGGGAGCAGGGATGCACGGTACGTACCACTTACAATGCTCGAATTTACAATGCACGAATTGTCATCAAGCTGGTCATTTCTAGTTATGGCATCAGATTCTCAGCATGTTTCTATCTCTTCATTTTAATTCAGTGCAGTTGTCACGGTTTCAATCGCCGAGTGCTGGATAAGAGTGACTGATGACTACCGTATATCCACACGGAGCGATGGCTGGTGCTAGTGCGGGCAGTGACCTCCCTCCCATACACTAACAGCACCTAACACGTGAGGGGTACGACAAGACATGAGAATGTCTGAACCAACTGACCCGTAATGCCGAAACCCCGTCGTCGGAAGCTGCTCGGTCTTGAGTCGTCATTGTAAGAGTGAAGTCAACATCTGTCACCACAATTGCTAACGTGACAGATCTCTTCACTTTTACACTTCTGCCTTTGTTTAGTTGCTGATGACTCATCTGGTCATCGCACCCCACCAACCTTAACTCGTCGACATCGCGACTCTCAAGGTGAGTTTAGGCAAAAAGTCCCTCATTGTTCAGCTCCAAAATTTCTGACTTGTCGCAAGACTGAGATATATTGGCCTTCAACATGGGACACCTCGTGACGGTCGCGACTTGTTCGCTGAACCAGTGGGCTCTGGACGTGAGTCTCTGCAACCATGGCAGGCCAGCCTCGGCCTCTAGGCTCTTGGGCAAGGCCGGCCATCTTGAGACTTCGCTAACAGAAGACTGTAGTTTGAGGGAAACACTGCCCGTATCATCGAGAGTATTCGGAAGGCAAAGGCTGCCGGAGCACGGCTGCGCGTTGGTCCTGTCAGTGCCAACCTCGTCCTGCCTTAACCTGCAGCATACAGTCGCAGTCACCCCTCTGTATGCGGGGCCGACCAACCACGCATCTCGACTGCTTGCAGAACACATGCAACAGTTTACTAACATCGTCAAGGAACTCGAAGTTTGCGGCTATGGCTGTCTCGACCACCTACTCGAGCAGGACCTCTACCTGCACTGCTTCGAGATGCTCCGCCGCATCCTGCTTGACGAGAGCTGCCACGGCATCCTCCTCGACATTGGCATGCCGGTGCAGCACCGCAACCAGCGTTTCAACTGCAGAATTCTCTGCCTCGACGGCAAGATTCTCATGATCCGCCCCAAGATGTGGCTCGCCAACGACGGCAACTATCGCGAGATGCGCCACTTCACCCCTTGGATGCACCCACGCCAGACCGAGCAGTACCACTTGCCCCGTATCCTGCAGGATATACAGGGCTCGACGCACGTCATCTTCGGCGACGCGGTCGTGTCGACTCCGGACACCTGTTTTGGTGCCGAGACATGTGTCAGATGCTACAGGAAACGTTGAGCTAGAAGACCAGCTGACGCCCATCCAGGAGGAACTCTTCACCCCCAATGCCCCGCACATCGCGATGAGCCTCGACGGCGTCGAGATCATCACCAACTCCAGCGGCTCGCACTTCACCCTACAGAAGCTCGACACCCGTCTGCAGCTCATCATGGAGGCCACCCGCAAGTGCGGCGGCATCTACCTGTACGCCAACCAGCAGGGCTGTGACGGTGACAGACTCTACTACGACGGCTCCTCCATGATCTTGGTCAACGGTGACGTCGTCGCGCAGGGCACTCAGTTCAGCTTGAACGACGTCGAGGTCGTCACGGCCACCGTTGACCTGGAGGAGGTGCGGGCCTACCGCTCTTCCATCTCCCGTGGCCTCCAGGCTGCGCGGTCCGACGCCAAGTACGAGAGAATCCAGACGTCTTTCGAACTGAGCACCGAAGACGAGGATGCGGATGTCGCCAAGCGCCCGTCGCCCCCCATCAAGCCCAAGTTTTACTCCGTCGAGGAGGAGATTGCTCTGTGCGCCGGCTGTTATCTCTGGGATTACCTGAGAAGATCCGGGACGGCTGGATACTTGGTACCCCTGAGCGGAGGCATCGACTCCTGCGCCACCGCAGGTGCGTGTCCTCCCCCAAGCCCCCAAGTCCTAACCGGCTGACACATCGCAGTCATTGTCTACTCCATGTGCCGCATCGTCATGAAGGCCGTCGAGGAGGGCAACGCCCAGGTGATCGAGGACGTCAAGCGCATTGCCAAGTACGAGGGTGATGGTGTCCTGCCCAAGACCCCGCAGGCCCTCTGCAACCAGGTCTTCTCGACCATCTACATGGGCATGAAGGCGCAGAGCTCGCGGGAGACGCGCCAGCGTGCCAGAGACCTCGCCGACGCTATAGGCTCTTACCACATCAACCTTGACATTGACGAAGTGTACCAGGCGCAGAAGAACCTCGCCATTAGCGCGCTCAACTTCGAGCCTCGCTTCAAGGTTGAGGGTGGCACTGTGCAGGAGAACTTGACCCTTCAATGTTTGCAGGTATGTCTTGAACCCTCCCTTTTGAAGTCCACGACTCTCCGCTCTGTTTGAAGAGTTGCATACCGATCAGGCATTGAAAATTCTTCCACTTAAGGGAGATTCTTGGTTGTGTGGGGATCTTTCGCGGATTGGTCAAGCGTCTCCTGCCTTTGCTCGACCACTTCGCTGAAGGCTTTTACGTTCAAGTGCTTCAAAGGCCGGAGACAACGTATAGTGCAGGAAAATGCTAATGCCAAACCGGACAGGCCCGTATTCGTTTGGTGACAGCCTATGAGTTCGGACAGCTTCTTCCCACGGCCCGTGGACGCCCTGGTGGTGGTGGCTTGCTTGTGCTGGGAAGTGCCAACGTTGGCGAGGTTTGTTCTCTCCTCGAGGATTCACGAAGTTATCGCTGACATTTAAACAGTCCCTACGCGGATACTTGACCAAGTGAGTCGCCAGCTAAAACCAGATGACCCCTTTTGCGGTGAAATGTTGCTGACCAAACCCGCAGATATGATTGCTCCAGTACGTAGTCTTGGTTGTGTCTGGTCCCGCTCAGTGTCTCTCTGGTGGGATAGGGGGAAGAAGGAGTTTTTGGCCCCTCTTCAGCCCCCCAACCTCGGAGCGGACCATAACTTGTCTGCGCCTGCGGAGTGCTGGTCGCTAAAGTTGCTCCTGACTGACTCGGCTACAGGCGCGGATATCAACCCCATCGGAACGATCGACAAGAAGGACTTGAAGCGCTTCATCGCGTGGGCCGAGACGAACTTCGAGATCCCCTGTCTCCATGACTTCCTCACGGCGGTCCCGACGGCAGAACTTGTACGTGGCCGGCACCTCCCACTTGCCTTGCGCGCTAGAGCTGCGAACCCCTCGAATTTCGAAGTGCGTGTGGCGTTCCCACTTACACAGAATCGCAGGAGCCCATCACGGAGAACTACGTGCAGAGCGACGAGGCGGACATGGGAATGACGTACCAGGAGCTCACCATCATGGGACGCCTCCGCAAGGTCAACAAGCTGGGCCCGTACGGCATGTTCCAACGCCTCGTCCACGACTGGAGCGCCGACCGCCAGCGCGGCCCCGACGACGATGCCCCGCTGTACGAGCCGAGGCAGACGGCCGACAAGGTCAAGAAGTTCTTCCACTTCTACGCCATCAACAGTGAGTGTCCTCGTATAAACCTGGCACCTCGAAATGTCGCGGGCAATTGACAGTAGGGATAGGACACAAGATGACGACGCTCACGCCGGCGCTTCACTGCAACGATTATTGTGACCCATAGCCCCCCCCCCCAATCGGATTGGTGATGTTTTCGCTGACTAGAAATAGCTCCGGACGACAACCGGTTCGACCTCCGCCCGTTCCTGTACCCCCCGTTCTGGAAGAGCTGGAGTTTCAAGAAGATTGACGCGGAGCTTGAGAAGATTGAGAAGAGAAAGGCCAAGAAGGCGGCATAGATGGGATCCACCACTGGTGAAGACGAAGTAGGCCCGAGATTAGAGAACATAGACCGGTCTATTCAAGACACCGGACTCCGAGATTCTGACTTTTTTCCCCCTCTCTGACACGCGTAATTGAGGCTTTCCTACTGTGTGTTGTGCTGGAAGGTCGATGACGATCGTCTGTACTCCTACTTACAGCGTAAAAAAGTGCATCGCCCACTTCCCGCTTGCCCCCAAGGTCCCCTGCAGCAGCGCTTCTTCCCCAGTATTGGGGCGCAAAGACCCACTTGTACCCGCCGCAAGCACCGGGATTGCGGGCGGGAGAAAAAAAAAGCTTGCGTCTCCCGGATTCGTCCATCTTGACATTTTGCTGCATCCGCCAATCAGCGGCCGCCCAAAGTAATATCAAGGACCTCAGGGAACCATGTCGAGTACGCAGCCTCGGAACCGAGGGAATTGCTTAAAACTGGTTGGCTCGCACTAGCCCCGTTGAGCTCGCATTTGCCCCAGAAGGCGCAATGAGAGCAGATGCGAGCTCGACGGGGCTAGTGCGAACCAACCATATCATCCCGTTTCGCCATTTCTCATGATTCCCCGGCTTCTTGGAGATAAACTTAGCAAAACGGGAAATCTTTGACGTTGCCCAACTCTATGCCAAGAACGCGGCGGGCTCTGCGCAAGAGGCTCTTGTCGTGTAAGTGGCGTTCATCCGGAGCGGCGACCCAACCTGCGTCCATTTGGCGAGTATGGATGAACGTCTAGCACGCATGAGAAAGTCATATCGGTGACGACGACGGATTACGCATGGCCCGCCGACCCAACCCAACCCAGGCGAAGCCCGCGATGTCGTCTATCGCGATGCTGCGCCCGGAAAGGGGGGGGCGACGAGGCCGAGGGAAGGACGAGATCTGAACTGCTTATAAGACGTCTTCGAATCCAGCATCGAGAAGACTTGGCATACCTCCTCACCAAGCCAGCCTGAACAAGAACAACAGCAGCTTCAGACCAGCATCCTCTCTTTGACCTACACAATCTTTTCACAACATCATTCTTTCAACAACAAACACAGCAGCAGCAACAATGCACTCCTCCGTCCTCCTCCTCCTGACCCCGGCCATGCTCGGCGCCGCCCACCCGGACCACCACGAGGACACGCACCCGAGCCTCCTGGCGGCGCGCCACGCCCACCACGGCCTCGCGCGCCATGGTCCGCCGCGCCCAGACCATCGACTACCACCGCGCGGTGCGCAAGGCCAAGAAGCGCGCCGTCGACAGCGCCGGCACCGGGCACAACCAGACGGAGCTGCACGCCGGCATCGACACGTCGACCTCGTCCGCCGACATATCTTCGGTTCTAACCACACCTGCATCCTCAACCCCGAAGGCGAGATCGGGCCTTTCTGGGTCAAGGGCGAGTACATCCGCTCCGACCTCCGCGATAACGAGCCCGGTGTTGATGTGGTCCTCGACGGCCAGTTCATCGACGTCGAGACCTGTGAGCCTATCACGGATCTGTACTGGGATTTGTGGAACTGCAACTCCACCGGCGTCTACTCCGGCGTTCAGGAGTCGTCCAACGACAACGGCGATGATGCGACGAACTTGGACAAGACCTTCCTCCGCGGCATCCAGAAGACCGACTCGGACGGCGTGGTCCAGTTCCAGACCATCTTCCCGGGCCACTACGGCGGCAGAGCCACCCACCACCACATGGTACGCCCCCCTTACCCCTTACCCCTTACCCCCTATCTCTGTTGTAAACCCCAGCACTAACTAACACCACCCCAGGTCGCCTGGCTCGACGCAACCATCAACGCAAACAACACCCTCACCTCCAGCCACGCAGCCCACATCGGCCAGCTCTTCTGGGACCAGGACCTCGTCGACGCCGTCGAGGCGCTGGAGCCCTACAACACCAACACGGTCGACATTACGCTCAACGCCGACGACCACGTCGTGGCCGACGAGCTGGCCATTCACGGAACCACCTCTTATGGTCTTGCTTGCGGAAGAATCAACCACCAGTGGCACTATCGTGGTATTTATTATCTCGTAAGCTTCCGAGCCCGAAGCTTATCTCTACTATCTCAACCCAAGTGACACGACCTTTGGTCGGTTGTAGTGTCGTGTAAACTGCTTGAATGTCCTCTCCCCCGGAGATCGCCCGGTGCTCGTATTAGCTGCCGGGGCCTATGAAAAAAAACAGTCGTCCTCGACTGTTGTTATTACTCATACAATATGCCATTGTGTTTCCCCGAAGCCCTTTGCACTTGGATAAAACTGCGGCCTTCCCCGCCGCATCTGTCGTCTCCCTTCATACGTGTCTTACTTATTCTTACAGAATACTTATCCAGAACACCGGAGAAAGAAGGACAGAGGAATGAAGATACAGGTCGGGGCCGGGCCTGCAATGCCTGGGTCGATTCGTCACTTCACGCATGACGGCTCACTGAGATTGCCACTTGGATTGAAATATCTCCTAGACTCGACTTGCGTGGCGTTCCTTTTCCGTAGTCCCACCATTGGGCCTCAGTTTATACTGTCCTGTCGTACCGATGGCTGGCTATGACGCCGGGGTCTTGCCCTTGCGGATAGTACCGACCCAGTCACCGAATTCGGTGCCCGCCAGGATGTCGGCGTCCTTATAAGTGCTGCATATCAGACAGATAGGCCTGAGCGTCAGCCAGTGGTATTACTAACCGGACACGCGAGATACTGCCTTGGCCTTGATTGTTGTCGCCTGTTTTGGGGCGGGCGACGCACACCTCGTGAATCGAGTGTCGGCGGCGGGTTCAACGTGTTTTCCTCAGGGCGTTTTCCTCGTCTCTGTCCCCCAGTGTCCCCGTTTTGCGACGTATTCAAAGCGATACCCAAAAAGAGGCAGAGATCGAGAACTTTCTTTTTTCTTGCAGTCTTAAATTCAAGTATAGCTATGATACGGTACTTGGAGAACGACGATTCTCCAACACCTCCTGCCTGTCGGACATGAGCTCCCGGATTCTTTCTCCTCCAAGCCCGCAATTCGCAGCCAGATGAAGGCAGAAGGCAACTGTAGCAATACACTTTCAGGAAGGACAGCCGTGGCCTTGAGAAGGAATAGGAGGATTTTCGTCTTTGCTGGCAGGTCCTAGTAAGCAGAAACGCAGCTGCTTTTGTGGGCTCTGCAAGCGGATCAGTAATACTTTAATGAAGTGTAATGACATTTTCTCCTCCATAGGTCGTGTTGCATGAAAATGTCGGTTAAATACTTGATATTCTCTTCCGTGATGTCGAAGATGAGGTCACAGTCATACCGCCACTTGATGTAGTTGGTATAAGTGGTGATGATCTTCTCCTCGACTGTCTGGCTGCTGGGGTTGTTGGATGGAAGGTCGTCCAACGTGCGGCGGAGAGGAGCTGGTATAGTACAGATAATCCCATGGACGTCGGGTTCCGGTGCCATCGCCGCGTATTCAAGCGAATACTGGAAACAGGAGGGGTGACGGACGAAGACTACGACGGAGCTATTCGCCGGACCACATGGACATGGACGTGCTAGACATGGTCCGCATGAACATGGACCGACCACATGAACATGGACATAGACCAGCTTCTTAGCCCGGCTCTTGAACCGCTGGATGACATTGAACTGCTCGGTCATCTCTTCGACGTCAGCCAAAGGTCTTATATACCCTCCCGGAGTGCTGCTCGATCGGTTGGAACTGCTGCCCGCAGTGCGGCAGCCACATCTCGGTCTAGCAATTCGGTGGCTTCAAGTTGCAATAAAAGCCTGTAGCGAAATATTGGATTCGGGATCATCGCGAGTCTGATCTTTTGGGAGTTTCTGCTTTCAGACACGGCCTTGTAACAAGTTCGGCTCGATCCTCGTCCGCTTTGAGAAATTGACCTTCAGCGGCTGGTGACCTGTGGGTCAATCCTGTGCCATCGTCCCCCATCGTCGGCGTCCTACAGTGCCTCTCGTTTAGGGATACATACGGGACAATACACGAAAGAAAAGGAGAGGGACAAGGGGCTTCGAAAGTCGCTCCTCTCAACCTGGCCGAGCTTTGACATCAAGTACATCATCGCCTGCATCGTTGCCCTTGATGCTGCGGCCCGCCACGACTACGACCTGGGCAAAGAGAATTAAGGTACTCCCCCCAAACGGTTCCCTGCACAGAGATTGAGACGACGGGCTTACATGTATCGTGATTATTGCCCAAATAGAAGCCGTATCCAGCTCCGGCGCGATTCTGAGCTTCCGACCTCCGTCACGTATTTAAGGCGCCCGTTGCCGGAGCCCTTCTGCTTCTCCATCGCATGGTTAGATTTCTTCGTGGTTTGTTTCTTTGACGTGACAGGCCCGAGGTTTGCGTCGCCCGCTGCATGATTAACCAACGCCATCTCATACTTGAATCGACCTGGTCAAATGTCTCTCCGGCATAGTCTATCTCTATCATCTCTGGGCTTCTCCGTCCGTAGGGTATTCCACCGGGCACCACGGAGGATACCCGGGCCAAGGACGAAAGAACTCCTTTTGATCCGAGATGTTGACGCGAGTTGACCCTACCACGTGGTAGCGCAATGTTCCCAGGCGAGGAGTGTCAGCCACATACAATCATTGCCAACGAAAACAACGACAACGAAGACAAAGCCTTGGAACATATGATGATGAAGCTTGATGAAGCTTCTTAAGGGGGCGACTTCCTCCCTGGTGAGATGGATCAGGGGCGATGGGCGGAGTAGAGCGGCGGCCATGCCAACAGAATCGTCATCACAAAGGTAGCCTCTCTGCGTCCTAATGCTGATTCAACTCAAAGTCTCCAGCGCCGCCGTCGCCTCCCTCAAGACCCGCCACCGGCGTCCAACCGCCCAAACCAACCGCAGAACCCAACGCACCCATGATCTTCAGCAAAACAGACCAAAAGACACCCTTCCCAAATCTCAAGCAGAACAAACTACAAAAGGAAGAAAGGGTCAAAAAGTAGAATACAAAAGAAAAAAAAACACAAATCGCCGGGTTCTAATTCCTCGCCCTCTTCCCAACGTGGGGGAGTCGAATGAGCGCGCTCTCCAGACTCGAACAGGACAGCCTGAGTACAAGAGTATTTGCTTTACTCGCCGTAGGGGGCGTCCCCCCTACTTAACCAACTAGGCCACGACCGTTCGCTGATCAACTGTTGCAGGATTCGGGGGGGAAGTTATACAAAAGGGAAGGTCCAGGCAGGTTAGGGGGAAGGGGCGTAGATGGTGGCAGGTGCTCCTGCCGTGCGTGGTTCCTTCCCTACGCCATTGACCTGGGTAGCCGTGGATGGTGAGAGCTCAACCTCACCGGGACCCACCCACACCAGGGACGGTGGTATACAGTAAGGTGAGCCGATGACCACTGTGAGCTCGGGGAGGGAAAGAATGTGTTTGAATAGGTTTCTCTTTTTGCCCTTTCATGTCCTTATGAGCAACTCAATGTGGTATAGCTACACGGGCCAGGCCGCCCTGATAATACATATTGATACAACATCCAACCTACAGCCCCATATCGCACCCCTTACTCGCTGTCCTCGGTCTCGGTCTCGACCTTTTTCTTCCTGCCCTTGGCCGGGGCGGCCTTCTTCCCCCTCGTCCCCTTCTTCGCCTCCTTGGCGGCCTTGCGGTTAGCCTGATCCTGGAGCTTACTCCTCTCGCTCGCCCCCTGCTTCTGCAGCTCCTCCTCCAACTCCTTGAACTCCTCGCTCTCGGCGTCCATCCCAATCAGCCGCTCCAACAGCTTGATCTCGTCCGCCCACACCTGCTTGTCCTCGACCGTCTTGCCGTCCGCGGACTTGTGGTCGATCGGTGTCTCGAGGACCATCGGCATGTCCTGAAAGGCGTCGGTGTTGACGAGCGTGTGGAACGCTCGCAGACCCAGGAAGCCCGTGCCGATGTTGGCGTGAAGGTCGCGGTGCGAGGCGAAGGGCGCCTTGCTGTCGTTGACTACACAATGTCAGTTTCCAGTGCAAAGTAGTTAAGGTCAGGGCGAAGACGTACGATGGAAAGCCTTGAGGTACTTGTTCCCCACAATCTCGTCGAACTCCTTCATCGTCTCTTCAAACTTCTCCGGCGTCCGCAGGTCATACCCGGCGGCGAAGGCGTGGCACGTATCAATGCACACGCCAACCCGTTCCTTGTCATCGACCTTGGCGATGATGTCCCTCAAATCTTCAAACTTGGTTCCGACAACGTTCCCCGCGCCGGCCATGTTCTCCAGCACCGTAATCACCTTCTTCGTCGCCTTGTGCGCGGCGTTCAGCTGGGACGCGATGCGCCCGCACGCCTCCGACCGCTCCGCGCCGCCCGTGTTTCCCGGGTGGAAGTTGTACAGCCGCACACCAAGCTCGTCGCACCGCTTCAGGTCGTCCAGGAAGCTGGTGTATGCCTGCTTGGCCTTCGTGGCATCCGCCTGCGCGAGGTTGACGAGATACGACCCGTGGGGAAGGACGTGGGCGGCAGTGTCATAGCCGTTCTGCTTGGCTCCGGCGATGAACTGCGTCTTGGCATCCGTGGCCAGGGGTGGGTTGTCCCACTTGCGCTGGGACTTGAGGAAGACGGCGAAGGCGTTGGCGCCGATGGCGAGGGCATTGTTGATCGAATTTTGAACACCTGTGGGGTCAAAGATTAGCTGAATGAACTTGCTTTGGGATTATATGCAGAGTCGGATAACGTACCTCCCGCGCCGCTCACATGGGCGCCAATGTACATGGCCTTCTTCAGCGACGAGACCGCCGTCCGGTCCGCGAGCGGCATGTCGTCCTCCTTCTTCGCCTTGCCCTTGCCGGCAGTCTTTCTCTTCTTGGCGGGCTTCTCCTCTTCCTCCTCGGCGCAGCTACCGCAGCTTTCGTGCTCGTCGCCCGACTCGGCCTTGCGTTTTGCGGCCGCCTTTGTGGTGACGGCGGCTTTGGCTTTCGTGGTAGCGACGACCGTGCTCTTAGTTCCGCTCGTCTTTGTCGTAATCTTCTCCTCAGCCTTGGTCTCGACAACGGCTTGCGCCTTTCTCCGGGCTGAAGTGCGTGGAGGCATCTTCCAAGGTAGTGTGTGGTTGTTGCTGGTGAGGAACCACGATTCGAAGCCCTGGACGTAGCAAAACTGTCGTTGACGTCGACGCGTTACGCGCTACGCGCGGATGAATTGGCGCAAGATCACGTGACTTCAATTAAAGTCTGCCGATCTTCGGCCCTGCGCATCCAACGCTCATCGAGGCACGCGCAGATGCAGCTGCAACTAAGCTGCGAATACGCTCCCACTGCAAGATCGTTTCATAAGTTCAGGCCAGCATCGTGCATGCGTGTTTTGCCAAACAATCAATTGGAAGTAACGAAATACCATCTATGCAGGACCACCTAATTTCCTAGTCTTGTTACCCCTTTTTATCCCAGCTGGCCTCCCAGCGCCAAAGTCCCGATGGCCTTCTTGCGGTTTCCCGGCAGCGACACGAAATGACTAGTTTTATGAAATTGTTTAAAAAGTATCCGTCCAAAATCTTCGGTTTAGAACTGCTCACGCAATGAACTGAAGTTCGGCCTTGCGCTCAGGCGCGAACTGGTTCTTGTACGTGTCCCAGATTTTCTGCAGCTCAGCAATGTACAGATCGTGCAGGCGGTCAATTTCCTCTTGCGACGGCTGAGCAGAGGGGGGTGTGGTGACCTTGATAGGCTTGCCCACGACGATGTTGAGCGGTCTGCGGTAGGGCATCAAACCCACGTCATAGTTGAGAATGCCACGTCCGTGAAGTGCCGGCAGAGTGAACTTGAACACCCGCAGGACGAACATCTGGAGGTGGTGCACCCACGGATGAGTCTTGGGGCTCAGCTGGTCGTAAAGCTCGTTCTCGCCGAAGCCCAAAACAGGCACCAGATCAGCTCCAGTTCGGAGAGCCATCTTGATAAATCCCTTGCGCCCCTTCAAGATCAGCCTGAGGGTTCCCGGCTGAGCCTCGAGGGACTCCCTGGCTCCGCCCACGACGATGGTCACTGCTCGACCCATTCCCTCTCCGTTGCGGCCGCCCTTGCTCAGGGTGTTCCAGATCGACTCCTTCGATACGGATCGCACGCCCATGGCCAGGATGTAGTCGCGGTACAAGGGGATGCGGAAGTTGTTGTCGAGGGTCAACAACGAGTTGGTGATGCCCGGGAACTTCTCGGCAAAGCCAAGCGCGTTCGTCGCAAATGCGGAGAAGGCACCGTGCGAGATGATACCATGAGGGTGGTATCCAAAGATGTACTTCCTCGTCGGTGGCAGTTCGTGCGTCTTGTGAAGCTCGGCTGGGTAGTATTCGGCGAACAGTTTCCACATGTAAGCGGATCGCAGCCACTCAGAGCGGTACTTGAGATTGCCGTCGGAGGCAACGCTGGAGAGCGAAAGATGAATGAGGTATGGGACCAACAGGGGCCATGTGAAAGGAATGGCAGCAAGGAAGAAGAAGATCGACACGAAGGTCAAGATGGAAAGACCGTGGAAAAGCACAGACGCCGTCTGCAATCGGCGCACAAGAGGCACGCGGAGAGGCGCGACGCGAATGGATCCAGCCTTCCATCCGTAGCGGTGGCTGTTCCGTCGGCCGTAGGCGGCGAGCGAGAGACGGGGGTAGTCATCATCGTCCATGCTCTTGATCGCTGTCGACTCGGTCTTCTCTACGTCGAAGCCATCGACAAGTGTTTCGTCGGCGGTTCCCTCGCTTCCAAAACTGCGTTCGGCGTCGGCGGAGTTTCCAGCGCCGTCATCCTCTCCATTGTTCTTCGTAGGCGCTGTTCGTCGATCTTCTCGATTCTCGATCTTCGGTGTTTCCTCAAGAGTCTGTAAACAGATGTCAGCATTTACGAAAGATAGCTTCGATGGGTCAGCTTACGGTAGCCTTATCCTCATGGCTCTCCTCCTGCTTCACGGCAACAATTTCCTGGGAGGCGTTGGCGTTGGCGTTGGTTGAGGGCTCTGGTGGCCCAAGCTCTGGAGCTTCTGCAACAACGTCAATCTTTCGGCTCCCAGACTCGGCAGACTGCGACGTGAGCTGGGGGTTGCTGGGCTTCTGAGCAAGCTGCCTCTTGGAGGGCGACTTGGATCGACCAGAGCTCTTCTTGCGAGGCATGGCTGCAATTCGTTTGCTTGGTGGTGACGCCCTTTTCCCCAGACACACGAGCAGTGGCCGTCCGACGCGGCGTGTTGCGGAGAGAGGATTGTTATTTATACGGTGGTCTTACCTGGAATGACGACCACCTTGGCCGAGTCCCCAAAGTTAGACATGGCTGCGCAGCGTCGGATGGCGGCAAGCCGGACCTCGGACGGGCGTGCGGTTGTGGGCGTAAGCTGAGCGAGTGGCCCAGGGGCGAGGAACGCGCGCGGACGCAGTCGACTCTAGCTCTAGCGGGAGACCCCGGCTTGTGCTTAGATTGGTCGTGCTCAGCAAGGGCGATGGTTTGACCAGCAGTGATCGTAAACTTTGGGCGCACAGGGTCCGAAGTCTAAGGGGCGCGGGCGAAGAATGTACAAAGCAAGGGCGGATGGTTGTGTGTCGGTGGCAGCAGAGTTGCGAAACGAAGTTCAGGCTGGCTGGCCGCATTTGCGCTTGCGCTGCCCTGGTCGTGGTCCCGGAGCTGCCGCCAATGGCGATGACGTGAGGGCCCACATGCCGACAGGCGGCTGCACTGGAAGCAGGGGCTGCAGCTGGTTGTCTGCATAGCCTCTGCATAACTCGCATAAAGCGTGCACTATTCCTCGTGTCAACAAACAACCCACAGGTGGGATGCGATGAGTTCGTCATTTGCATGTGATTGCCTGATCTGCTGCTCTCGAGCTTCCTCGACGAACCTGTCCAGCCAAGCGAACGACGAGGACCATCTGCCGTCAGCTTGGGTACCATTTCCCAGCTGCCCAGCTGAACGGCAGTCGAGGCTCCAGATGTTCCCAACAGCATTGCAATAACCACCCACGTCTAGCTTCGCCCAGCTCCTCCAGTCCGGAGGCGGCCCTTGCATTAGATCCCCAGAATGATCGTCGTGGCTGTCTCGAAATAGCTTCGTTGAGCTGCTGGTTTGAGACTTGCCGGCTAGCTCAGAATCAAGTCGACCACTTTGGTTGTTGGCCTGATCCATCAGGTCTGGTTAGTGGTCAGAGCTCCCTTCTTGAATGCTGTAGAGTGGGACTCCAGAGCCCAGGCATGTGAAAACGGCACACTGCTGCAGCTGTCCACGCCATTCGGGAGAGCTTGGTGTTCCTCTAGCCAACATCCGGCCCGTGCCAAGCCAACAGCAAGGTACTGAAGGGATGCTTGAACGGCAGGGGGAGGGCAGCACGCGACATCAGGCCTCTCAAGATCCTGACCTGCAGCCGAGGCGAAGGGCCTGCTTTGGTTTGGGGGATTGAGTCTGCAGAAGTCCAGACACTTGGAGTTGGGCCCAGGAACATGCCAACGTTATTTACCGACCTACCTGCTGCCTCAACCTGATCTGCAAAGGTGCAGTATATCCCCAATAAGTCTGTTGCGATTCGCACTGTAAAGCAACGCCCAAAACACCAGAAGGCACAGTGATGCGGGGAGCGACGAACTGTACGCGCCAATTGGTCTGCCCCTCCTCATTCAACTTGAAAAATTCCAACTCAATGAACCCCACCATCATCTCATCCCACCATCCACCCCGCCGACGTCACAAAAGTCAACACTTCCCTTATCCGCCCGCACAAATCACGGCGTTTCGTTTTAGCTCCCTCCAGCATGGCCAAAGCTAAGAAGGGGAAGAGCGACGACAAGGCGGCTAAGCTAGTACGTCCCCGCCCCTCTGTTCCTTGACAGCGCCCTTGCCTGACGTGAACACGGCGTAGGCTGCAAAGAAGGCGAAGCAAGCCAATAAGGGCGAGAAGAAGGCCAAGACCAAGGCCGCGAAGCTCGAGGGCAGTGATGCCGAGGATGTAGATCTCGAGGAAGTCCTCGAGGAGTACAAGAGGCAGCAGGAGCAGTTCCTCAAGATCACAGAGACGGTGTGCGAGGGGCCGCCCAAGGCCCGCTCAGCCTCTACCATTATGGCCTCGCCGTGCGATCGTAATAACCTGCTGCTATTTGGCGGCGAGTACTTCAACGGTGCGCTAGCCCAGTTCTTCAACGACTTGCACATCTACTACATTGACCGTGATGAGTGGAGGTGCGTGACATCACCTAACGCACCGCTGCCGCGCTCCGGACATGCGTGGACACGCGCCTTGAACCCAAACCATGTCTACTTGTTCGGCGGAGAGTTCTCCTCGCCGAAGCAGGGCACATTTCACCACTACTCTGACTTCTGGCGGTTGGAGCCGGTCACGAGGGAGTGGACCAAGATCGAGTGCAAGGGCAAGACACCTCCGGCAAGGAGTGGCCACCGCATGACATACTGGAAGCAGTACATCATCCTGTTTGGCGGTTTTCAAGATACCTCGAACCAGACCAAGTATCTGGCCGACTTGTGGATCTTTGACACACAAAACTTCTCGTGGTTCAGCCCAACTCTGCCACCGGCTCAACTCAAGCCAGACCCGAGATCCTCCTTCACGCTGCTTCCTCATGAGCAAGGTGCTGTTCTTTATGGAGGCTACTCCAGAGTCAAGGCTACCGTGGCGGCCAACAAGCAGGCCAAGGGGTCCGCTCAGGGCCAGAGAAACATCCTGAAGCCGATGGTGCACGACGACTGTTTCTTCCTCAGAATGTCTCTGCCGCCTGAGGGGTCGCCTCCGTCGGCGCAGCCCACTGTCCGCTGGGAGCGACGCAAGAAGCCCGCCAATGCCCCCAACCCCAAGCGCGCGGGCGCCACCATGACCTGGCACAAAGGACGTGGAATCTTGTTTGGAGGCGTGCACGATGTCGAACAAAGTGAAGAGGGCATGGACAGCGAGTTCTTCAAGGAACTGTTTGCGTGGAACATCGAGCGTAACCGCTTCTTCCCTCTAACACTTCGTAAGGCCCGCCAGCAGAAAAAGGCAGCCCCTGCCGAACAGCGCGGAGGCCGTCGTGCCAGAGCCCAGGATCGCGAGGAGGAGCTACTCAGACAGCTGGCTGCGCTGGAGACAGGCAAGTCGCTGGAAGACGCAGACGACATGGAGCTTGAAAAGAAGGAGGAGGAGCCCGATGAGGATGCAAAACCTCTCAGGGAGATGCCGGTGACAATGGAGTTGCCGCACCCCCGCTTCAATGCTCAAATGGCGGTCCAAGACGATGTGCTCTACATATATGGTGGCACGTTCGAGCAGAAGGATCGAGAGTTTACATTCGATGATCTTTATGCGGTCGACCTTGGCAAGATGGATGGTTGCAAGGAGATCTTCAACAGACCAGTTGAGGACTGGATCGTGAGTCGTTGCCGATTCTACATCCGCCCTGTTACTAACCCTGGCCAGGAATCCGAGGACGAAGATGATGACGATGATGAGGACGACGAAGACGACGAAGACGATGAGGATGAGGAGGGTGACATTGAAATGGATGAAGAGGACAAGAAGCAACTATACACGCCAAGCAAGCGCAAGAAGAAGGTCGACGAGGCTTCTGTCGCCGGCTCCGAGACGACGGCTGCGACAACCACGACTGAGGATGACGACACGGAGGCGGAGGAGACAGTGGATGACGGCCTTCCTCATCCCAGAGTAAGTTCATTCCATACCGCACTGAAACCACCTCACACTAACATGCCCCAGCCCTTCGAATCAAGGCGTGACTTCTTCGTGCGGACCACGAATGAGTGGCAGGAGATTCTCATGACCAACTTGCGGTGGAAGAACATCCAGCCGGAGTCGCTCACCATAAAGGAGCTCAAGGCCAAGGCGTTCGAGCTCAGCGAGGAGAAGTGGTGGGATTGCAGAGAGGAGATTACTGCTTTGGAAGAGGAGCAGGAGGCCGCTGGCATCCAGGAGGTTGTGTCACTGGCGGAGAGAGGCGACGCCGCTGGCGGTGCAAGGAGACGCTGATATGTCGATTTTTACGAATCATATACATGGCATAGAAATAAATGATTGAATATGGTAGCGGAGGGCAACTGCATGTGGTGACGACTGCCTGCGAAAGGCGGCTTGAGACCGCCGAGCTGCACGTGACTCCGCGCCATTCCCGCTCCTCCATTTTTGCCCCCCAACACGTCCATTTCAAGGCAACCTCGACTTGCGGCGCAACAACTAGGCCCGTCCTTCAGATTCGATCGGTGTGGCAAAAAACGCAAATTTCTTGTAGATATTGAAGAGAGTCCGTGGAACCCGCAATAATATCGTCGCAATTTTTCTACTAAGCCCAACATGCCGATCGGCATCCAGCGGCTCAACGCGAAGCGTTCGCAACCGAACGACCGCATAATCTTCATCAAACCGCTGAAGGGCCGCGACGAGAAGATTGCACAGGATTTTCTTGAGAGGATAGCCGCACAATGCTGTGAGACCTTCCCATGACTCAAGCAGCAGAATCCAGCTGACCGATACAGTACCCATCATGAGAGAACACCACCTGTCGGTGATGTCGCTGGAGGAGTACGAGCCGAACGGAGAGTTCGTCGGCAGAAACTTCAACGCCGGCGAGATTGTGCAGCTGGTGCTCAAATCACGGTCGGGAAGGTGGCTGCCCTTTGAATATGTGCAGATGGTGATGATGCACGAGTACGTAAGGGTTTGCAGAGTTGGAGCGCCTGATGCTGACCAATTTAGGCTGGCGCACTGCAAACAAATGAATCATTCGAGAGCCTTTTGGGCAGTGAGGAATCAGTACGCCGAGCAGATGCGAGGGCTGTGGCAGCGAGGCTACACCGGCGACGGCATCTGGGGCCGTGGCACCCTGCTGGAAACGGGCCAATTCCAGAACAACGTTGCACTGCCTGGGGAACCGCTGCCGGAGCACCTCTGTGGAGGTACATATCGATCGCGAGGCCGCAAGAGAAAGGTCAAACCAAAGGTCTCCTATAAGGAGCAGAAGGAGCGCCGCATCCTGAAGAAGTTTGGGGCAAACGGAGTCGCGCTCGGGGCGGACGAGGAGACCAAGGTCAAGCTAGAGGGCGGCAAGCGGACGCAGGCAAAGCCTCGAGTGGCAGGGAGCGCCAGAGGCCGAGAGTTGCGAGCAGCGGCTGCGCTCGCCCGCTTCGGCCAGCAGAAGAAGGAAGAGGAGGAGGAGGAGGAGGAGATCAAGGTTGAGGTCAAGGACGAGGAAGACAGCGACGAGAGCGAGTACGAGGACGATCCTGCTGACGTCAAGGCCGAGAACGCGGTTGACATTAACGGAAAACCCATCGTTGACGGCAAAGGCCGGGGCATGATCAAGGTCTGCGAGGACGAAAACTCAGACGACCAGGATGCACAGAACGAGCTACAGGAGCTGCGTGCTTCGGTCAAGCAGTGGCGGCAAACGCGTCTCACTTTCAAACGCGAGGATGGGCCTGTCGCAACATCCCAGGACCCAACAGACCGACAACCACGGGACAACAAGCCGACGATGACTCGACCGCCGGAGCGAGCATCACCGTCCAGAATCAAGATCAAAAAGGAGGACGTCGACGACCAGGAGGCGCCAATTTTAGAAATGGCGAGTGCAACCCCCGCGATCAAGAGAGAAGCACAAGACGGGCCCCTGCGGTCAGCAGCTCGCCGTCCGATCTCGCCGAACCGCACAACACCACCCTTGGCCGAGGGTGGAGCGACGATTGCGAGCACGACATCAACGAGAACGGCAACGGCGACGGCAGGGGCAGAAGTCAGTTGCGGGGTTTGCTCGTTTGCGAACCCAACCCTCTCGATAACGTGCGCCGTGTGTTCCCACGTCCTGGATCCGGCAAGCGTGCCGAACGCCTGGCGATGCCGGAGCGCGTCGTGCCAGGGGAGCCAGTATCTCAACCCCGGCGATTTCGGGGTCTGCGGAGTGTGCGGGCAAAGCAAAATGCAAGATTAATTCAACACAGGACTTTCACCTGTATCAGCATACATATGGACGATGACAGATTGCCGACCTTCCGCGGAGGCGGACATCACATTGCTTCTCGACTTGGAAGTTGCAGGAAAGATCATTGCTAGGATGGAAGGCAAAAAGTCATGAGTTATGAGGCTATGAGCGCACGTTAATATCGAGTACTATCCGTCCCCTGCAGAACTGACTAAGGGAACGGGCCATAGGGCTCGTTCTTGGCAACTCGGCGGGGCGACGGGGGCTTCAGCTCGTGTGATAGACTCGGGTCGTCCTTGATCTGGGAAGCGGTATCCTCTTTCTGGGCTCTTGGGCGAGTTGTGCAGACCGACCTCGTACACAATTTAGCAGAGAAAGTCTGTTTTTCCTCTGAAGTATTTTAGGTTTGCATGTCAACTCGTCAAGTAGAGTTCGGCAGTGGGCCGTCCGCAGTGCGCAGCCGGCGCAGCGGGCTCGCCTAAACGACCCTGGACCTCGGCTGAGGGGCGGCTCAATCAGGGCGAAACATGGAGAAGGAAGGCCCAAAGGCCGATCCGATGGAGCCAGACGTTCGGGGTGGGCTGTTGGGCCGATGTGAAATGGCGAGCAGCGCTCGCTCACTCTCGCCTAAAGGGACATTTGTCGTTGCTGACACGCAACGACGTAGCACGAATGCGCCGCTGCATATGACGGTGCTCTGGCGGAGGTGTTTTACGTACGAGGCAGGTAATTTCAGGCCGAGCGGGAAAATGAAAATGGCCAAGCAATCAAGCAAGCGATCAAGCAATCGAAGCAGAAACCAAGAATGTGTGTTATCGGGGATCGCCAGGGCCAAGAAGTTAAAAACTCAAAAAAGGTGACAGAAACTTCTCACACCCTCTCCTCCCTTTTTCGGTACTTGCTCGCTGGGCCGGGCGGGATAACATTTCCCATCACGTCACGCCAGCTTGGGGACCCAAGCTTCGCTAAGGTGTCTGATAAACAAACGATCAGCATGGGCAGGACAGGGCAAGGCAGGGCAAGGCCAGAGAGAGGGGTGAAGAAGACGAGAGAGAATTCAGCCGGGGTGTCACAGATGAATTGCACTCTGTGCCTATTCTCGGGGATCTTCTATATCACGGCGCATCCTATCGACCGGCCTCCGGGGGTGCTGCTGTCCTCAGCCACTCGGCCCTCCGAGGACCTGGCGGTTTACTGTGGTATGCGTGTGGTAAGCAGTTGTAAGAGAAGGGCGGTTTTGTGAGTGAAAGCTGTGCGAGAGCTGAGCCAGCCAAGAAGTTTCACAGGCAGGCAAAACCTCACCATCGCGCTTCGGGTCTCGGTCCCCCGGCCGTTTTCTCGCAGCGTGTCATTCGACAGGTGAGTGGGTGAGCTGTCCTCGAGGCGTCGAAAGCCACAACCGCCAGCCGCCAGTCCTTCCAGATCGTTCCCGAAAGAGGGAGGTCGAGGCCGCGCCGGGGCAAGTGCACGACTGCGGTAGGTGGTATTCGCGATTGTGGCACCTCTCGCACGCTGCAGGCAGAGAGGAAGAACACTGGAGAAGGTCAGGCCGGCAGGCAGGCAGGCAAGCAGACAGACACTCAGAGAGAAAGCAGTTGGTGGAGATTCGCGGGAATACCGGGATGGGGACGCCCCCATCTACGCCCCCATCTAGGTCGAGTTTCAGAAAGCCTTAAAATGGCACCTTTTTTATCTTTTCTTTTCGTCTGAACCGAAAGGCCGCACCCCCATGGGCCTACCTGGAGTGCAGATGGGGGTGGTGCGGGTTGGGGCCTGTTTCACTTTGCGACTCCGGATGAGCGCCGCCGATGTCGAATTGGCCCGCCTACACAGCGCATCTGCCCAGTGGGAATCAGTGAACAGTGATCACCGAAACTTGTTCCCTTCCCTTTCCCTCCCGCGCCGAACCCCCTACTCCTGTTAGTTGCTACCCTACAGAGCGTGCGCTGTTTAACAACCCGTGGACCAGCCATCAGTGCGAGTTGAGCCTGAAGTCGGCTGCGCTCATCGCCGTCCCATTCCACGACGTCCCACGCCGCGCCCATGCTACCCTTGCAAACGCCCAGTATCGGACCTCATGCGCCCAGCCCAAACCCTCTTTCCTTCTGCGCTTGCATCTGGCGATCCGAGGGGCGGGAAGGGCAGGCAGGCGTGCACCATCCCTGACCTACTAACCAGCCTAGCCGCACCTGGGAGTTCCTTCCCCTTCCCAAGGCCTTCCATCTGCTCGTGTGACTGGCCAGCGGTTCCGTCACACACACCACACTGCTGCTGCATACACACGGCTCTCGATCCTGTCAGGTACCGTCACCATTTTAGTGCGACTGAACCTTGTGGCTAAGGTTAATGGGCACTCAAGCACGACAAGACCCCGGAAAAATAAATGGCATGGCACTGTTGTCAGCAAGGTGAAGGAAGCGTATGCAGAAAATAGCCCGTTGCGGACAAACATGATCTGAAGCCGTCCAAGCCACCGCCCCCCCTCTGCGACCCCCAATGCATCCCATCGTCGCCTGTCAAGCTGCAAGTCAGGTCAGTCGAGAGTCCATAATACCCTCGCGCTCGGGGCCGGGTTCGTGGTAAAGTGGTGCCGGGCGTGCGTCACGATCTTCGTGTGTGTGTGTGTGTGCGTGTGTGTGTGTGCGCGTGTGTGTTTTGCGCGGCTCGAGATTCTCCGTTACCATTTTATTTCTCTCTCGTCACGCAAATCAACGAGCGGACGGACAGGCGGGCGCAGGCCGCAACATTACAGTGCTCTCTCTCGTGGTATCTGCGGTATCCGTCGTAGTAAGGATACAACGCGACAATGTCGTCTAAGCAGCACATTCGCAATCATTCGCAATGGAGGTGAGGGGTGCCGTTCCTTGTAAGTCGAGTGGGATCCAATCAGCCACCCATCCGCCCACCCTTTCATCATTGCGACATGGGGAAGCCGGCCTCGAGGTTTGCTGGGATGACGGGGGGAGGGGGGCGTGGCCTGGAGGGGCGTGTTGGTAACTCACTCTCTCGCACTCTCAACCCAATCTGTCTGCTGGAGGAAGAACCTATGCAGGAGGAGGGATTTTGAAGATTTGTTACAAACTACTACTTAGTGGCTTGCCCTCCTCCTTCATGAAGTCCTTCTTTCCTCTCTTTCTCCTTCCAGCTTGAAGTGTTTCTTGTTTTTTTCCACATTCTTTCCAAACAACAACGCCAAAAGACAGTCTGTCGACCGTCACTTCCTTTCTTTTTTTTCCGACCCTTCTTCAATCACTTGACGATCTGTGATCCGTTGTTTTCCATTCTTTTCCCAGAGGCCCCGATCTCGACGTTTTGAACAAACCGACAACACCCACCTCTCTATACCTCGACCTCGTCTTCCAGTCCTTCTCGATCCGCAAAGCGTGAACGTCTTGAAAAGAGAAGCTTTACCGATTTCGACCAACGAAACGAAACGTTTCCGAGAAAGATTCCACTTGGAACAACTTACACGCCACGAAACCCTCGATATAAGGAAACATCCAAACGAACCGCAACAATGTTCTTCTCCGCCCTCGTCCAGACCTTCTTCCTCCTCCTCGCCGCCACCGCCGCCCTCGCCGCCCCGGCCGGCCGCAACCACAAGTGGCCGCGCTTCTCCGTCCCGCAGCAGCACTTCGAGGTCCTCGGCATGCGCTCCCAGTCCGAGGTGAACCCGGCCGCCGTACTGGAGGCCACCTGCATCGACCGCAATGCGTAAGTTGTCCCTATGCCAAGCCCACACTTACACCCCATCTCCACCCTCGCCTGCCATCACTCCATAAGAACCACCACTAACACACCCCAGCCACCTCGTCTTCCACGACACCACCGTCGCCGAGCTCGCCATCTGCGGCGGCATCTCGGGCGACGTCGACCGGTGCCAGGGCTCCCCCGCCACCACCGAGGGCCGCGCCGGCTCCGCGCGCTTCACCCTGAAGGCCACCACCGAGGGCGCCGCCATCAACATCTCCAAGAGCCGCTGGGACCAGTGCGTCCGCGCCGCCCGCGACAAGTGCCCGACCGGCAGCGTCCGCGCCGTGTGCGCCGGCGGCGCCACCTCGGGCGACGTCGAGTTCGTCCTCGAGAACTCGTACGTCATGGCCGAGCTCTAAGCGAACTCTCTCGCTTTTTGCAACAGTCAACAACAGTGGTGGCGGGTGAGGGGTCGTAGCTCGATGTGTGTTCTTTTTTTCCTTTCTACATGTTCGAAACATTCTTCTTCCATCTTCGTGAAGGGTGGAAAATTCCCTCCGAGTAAGGGGTCCCTTCTTCTGCCGGCGGCGTGTTAGTGCTCCGGTTTTTTTTTTTTTTTTTCGACGGCGTGAGGGGAGAAAACAAGACCTGATGGTGGATTCAAGGCCGGGAGGGGGAAACTGGCTTGGCCGAGTGCGAGGTTAGACTCCTGGCAGTATATACTACAACGCAACGACGTCTCACATGTACATACAAAGTGTCCTTTAGGAACTTTTGAACAATCCACGGGCTCCTCGAGTCATCCAAATTCATACCATTCTTTTCCAAATGTCCATGGGGTATCATAACGCCTATCCTGTAATGCTTTTTTTCCCGTTCCGTGACAGTAGAGCCCCTCTTGCGTCTGCAACCTCGATATACGACTACTTTCTCGTCACAGGTGATACCGGTCCAGCTACCGCCCTCACACACCGTACCTCGTAAAACACTCCTCACGATGCGTCTCCAAACAATCGAGCGCGCACACCCGCGTCCCGCACTTCATGCACTTCACCCGGCCCCAGTACCCGCACACCTCGCAGAACGTGCGGACGGGGTACCGCGTGTCCTCGTCGCCCCACTCGGCCCTCGCGTCCCAGAAGCTCAGCATCGGCTGCGCGAGCAGCCACCGCAGCTCCTCGTCCTCCGGCATCTCGGGCACGCGCGACGCGAGCAGCGGGTCGTCGTCGCCCGGGTGCGGCTGCGGCGGGGTCTTGTCGTACGGCGCCAGCACCGGGGCGGCGCTGGTCTCGTCGCCCGCGGCAGCGACGGACGGGGCGAGCGTCATCTCGACGTCCTCCGGCTCCGGGGCGGGTTTCGGCGTCGAGGTCTTGGAGCGCTTGGCGCCGCTGCGCTTCGTGTGCTGGTTCGCGTGCGGGGGCTTGCCGGCGGGCTTCGCGGTGTGCTGGTTCGCGTGCGGCGCGGGGGCGTTCTCGGCGTGCGAGAGGAGGGCGAGGTAGTCGTCCAGGTGGTTGTGGAAGGTTTTTTGGGACTGGAGGATCTTGCGCACGTTGGGCGTGCTCTTGGTCTGGCCTGGTTGGGTGCGGTCCACAGTTAGCTACCGGTCGGTCGTACTCCGTGGAAGAGGCTGGAAAAGGCTCACCTCTTGTGTTCTTCGCCGGGATGGGTATCGACGCGTCCCGGCCGCAGTCGCGGTCGAGAGCCTCGAGCTCCTTGCGGATCTTGGCCTCCTGGCGCACCGTCAGGTCCGACGCGGAGGGGTTCGCCTTGTTGCGCGCGGCGCGCTTGCGGTTCGCGGGTTGCAGGGCGGCGGCGGCCGGGTTCACGCCCGTGTCGGGCACATACGCCCAGCCCGGGGCGGAAGTGACCTTTGCGCTGGCGAGCTCGTAGACCCCGAAGTTGTTCATTTTGGACGATGGTGGGATGTCGAGGGGAGAAAGCTCAAGTGTTGGGCCCGACCGTCGACCTGGGTCTTATGAACCCAAATCGGTTAGCGTGTTTGCCACTATAGGTCAGGCCTGTAGTGAACTGCCAACCTCATACCTCAGCGCCGCAAAACGTCACGACACTTTGATGGACATGGAGAATGACTGGCTGCAGAAAACCGCATCTCTGTTTTTAAAAGAAGCTGTTACACTTCCCTTCTAAGAATATTGCCAACCCTCTTTTCCATTTCCAGCACGTGTCCTCTGCATGAAGCGCTTGCGACTACATCGATGGTCCCCTACCAGATCTCCCTAGACACCAACGAGAAGGGGATGAATCCCAACGCTCAACCTGGAGGTAGTGTAATACCAAATTGAACACCGGGCTGTGAAATAAAAAATTGTGCCCTAACCTGGCGGTACACGGGTCCGTGGCGCCCCCGATCTCTTGAGCGCAGGGGAACAGGACGGAACATCATGAGGAGAAAAGAAAGTCACAGGATGTTGGGAGGATGGCGAGGAATTTATACCCTTCTGAGGGACGGGAGAGGGCAACTGATCAGCTGACTGACTGAAAGAAACATGAAGGCAAGACGCAAATGATCTTTCCGCGATGAGTCTATTGACGTAACACCGCTGTGCCTTGAGTAGGCACGCCGCTGAAGATGGCAGCATCGTCTGGTCCTTGGCGGAAGGAGAGATGGTAGGGGAGAAGGAGCAGTTGGCAGAAAGCAGCTCGGGGCAGCAGCGTTGCATGAGAGTTGACAAGAGGAGAAAGAACAGCTGACAAAAAGGCAACCTGGAACTCAGAGAGCATCCATGGAAGGAGCAGTGGCACTGGGCACTATCCACATCTTAAGGCGGCGAGTTCCATGTGAACCGACCGGACTTGCCCCTGGGGGCTTGGTTCCTTACGGGAAACTGCCTAGGCTTACCTTGCCTTCATCAAATATGGCAATCAGATGTGATCACTTAACCCATCACAGGTTGCAGTCTTTAGCCCGCCCGAGCAAAGTCGGTGCACGATGCCTCGGTCGCTGTGAGCGCAGTCGTTTTCTTTTCTGGCAAATCAGAGACCAGCAAATACCGAATGCAGGAATTTCGGCCAATGAGATGCAATTGGTGAGAGGAATCGGCGCAGAGAGCACCCGAGGGCTTGGGAATTCAGCCGGTGCAACGTCTTTTCTTTGGCCTCGAGTAAGGCGCAATTACAGTGCTTATGCTAAGAAATCCCCCTTTCGCCGTTTTTCGACGTCATCATGGTCTTTCCTTGTCCTCGCCAGCCTCAGACGCCGACCAAGTGCCGGCAATGAGCTGAGAGCCGCCTTCCCGAGCCCCCTTCAGTGGACCATGAAGCCACCCCAGAAACACCCGTCTCCCCAGCAAGGCTCAAGCCCCCTTCCTCCCAGGATTTCGGCCAATGGGATCGCTCCAATGGCCTCCCGGCTAATCCCGCCCTCGCACGCACCGTCCGGTGCTGGCGGAGGAGGGTAAGGTACCTGAGGTAGTGCCGCTGCGGCGCTGCCGCATAAACGACCCGACAGCAGAGAGCTTCCCGCCGTTGCCCAATCTACTACCGACCTCAATCAAATTCTGGTCAACCCATCCCGTCCCATCCACCACGCCCAGCCCCGATTACGGACGTCTCTTTTTTTCTTTTTAAACTACAGCAAATCCTCCACGCGAAGCGACCAGCCATCCGGTCCCATCCCCCCACCCCTCGAACCTCCCTCCCTCCGACGATACACACGACGACGATGGCCTCCCGCATCCTCGCCCGCGCGGTCCCCCGCGCCTCCGGTCTTCCCATCCGCGCAGCCCGCTCCTTCCAGACCTCCTCGCCTCTGCGCGACGCTGTTGCCGCCGCGCCTCTGCCGGCCCGGAAACCTGTTGGCGCCTTCCGTGGAGGGTAAGTCTCTAGCTACTTCCGTCGAGTCTCCGGACTCCGTTGGCCTCACGTGCCACCGGAGAAAGGGGCATTGCGAATTGTGGCTCTGCGGAGATACTTTAAGAGAATACGGGCTAACAATTGCGCAACGCAGTCTCTTCGGTTTCTTCCTCGGCAGCTCCCTCGCCGGCGCCGGCGTCTACTCCTACATCCTTCAAGAATACAAGTCCTCGAACGATCTCCTGACGGAGGATATCTACGTGCGTCTTTGCATCTGATATTATCTCTCCGACACACTCGACTTTATACCTCTTCTTCATGTCTTCTCGTTTGTCTTTTTCTCCGAGGGTTAGAGGGGTTGCCGGCTATACCATCTTGCACCACAGCAAAACCATTCATGACTTCCAGTAGACTGCCCTTCCAGCGCGGCGTACTCCTGTTTTCCTTACTCCGGGGCACCTCTCCTCCGGCTTCTTCGTTTCGGCACAACCTGCCTGACACACGACCTCTGAACCACCACAGCTAACCAACTTGTTTCTACAGGCACTTCAGAACGCAGTTCAGCGCGTGAGCAACTACGTCTCGGCGCTGGAGGACAAGATGGACGCCATGGAGCGCAAGAGGAAATAAGCGGTCTTTGTCTTCCCGCGGGAGCAGATGGGCAAAGGTTCGAGGGCACGTCGTGGTAATTGGACTGAAGGAGGTTTGGTGGGGCGGACAGTACAGCACAATACATCAGCAGCAGCACAATGGCCACGACCGACTTCCCAAAAGCATTTTTTTCCTCCGAGTTCCCTCGAAATTGCAAATTAAGTGGTGGTGTGTTGGCTTCGTCGGTCAAGATGGCCTAGGGCCGAGGGTTTTGTGCGTGTATATCAAGTATGTAACAACATGCGTGGACGGGGAAGGCAAAATCGCGAAATCATACCCGATGCAACATTCGTCTCGGTGTGCTACTCCGAGTAACTCCGCTCTATGCCCTTCGTCGTATCGTGGGTGTTCATGGCCTAGCATGCGTTGCCCACCAGCTCACCGCACACTCCCTTTCGGACCATATCAAATATCTACTGTCAAAACGAGTTCGGGTCTCCTATTTATCACAGCAGGATCGTGATCTCAAATCAGGACCGTCTTGCATTCTTTCCGTCCTGTAGGCACCGGACATGATCTAATGCGTCACCGTCTATATACACCAGGCACCCGGTCCCTTCAGGCAAGACGCCTATTGCCGAGATATGAGAACTGCCACTGTATCTCTGAGGTATCTCTATGATGAGGTGGTGTTCGATGGGTGCTGAGATAGCGAATTCGACCTTGAAGTTAACAAGGTGGCCTTGGGCAGGCTTCGGCCGTCCGGCGTACAGTTAAAAACCCATTTTGGGGCGGCGAGTTTAATGGCGAGGTCATCACTATTGAGGCCTTAAAGGATATTGACTCTGGTTGTTTGTAACTTATAAAGAATTTATGTGTTGTTGACCTGTGTTTGCGTGTCTTTATCGAGGTCGGTAATGCGTTTATAGTAACTGTTTACATTCCGCAGTTTCTCCTGATGTGAGAACTGGGCTGGGTGGTCCTGAGTCAAGCGGCACATGCAGACATACCATTCTAAATCGGGCTGGGCTGGAGCCTCTCTCTCTCTCTTGTGGTAGTCCTCGGGTATTCAATCAGAGTATTCTGTACAATCAGGGTGCCAGAGACGAAGAGAAAAGCCAAGGGAGACGGCGGAGAAGTCGGGTCGAGATTATTCAAACTCATGCGGGCGACGGGACAGAGAATCAGAGAATGAAGCCATCCAAAGACTATAACGACATCATCCATCGTCCTTTCCAAGGCATATAGCAAGGATGGAATCATCGTCGTCGATGTCTTTCTTCCATGACGAGGTGAGGGCAACTCCACGCCGCCCATCTTGTGGCCCATGAGGCCTGCGACCAGCAACAAGAAGAACACAACGAGAAGAAAACTTCTTGGAGGACATTGCGACTAGTCTCGCGAGTCATCCGAGTCCAGCCTAGGAGTCCTTTGTGAGAGCTTGTAGTCAACCGACGTCTCCTTTCTTCACTTGTATGTTTGGGTGTCAATTCAAACACATTCTAGACTTCTCTCTCCCCCCATTTTCTTGCACATCTCGGCGGAAAGGCTTTTTGTTTCCTTGTCTTTACCCCTCCGTTAGCCTGGGTAAAGTATTCTGGATAATAAGGCGAGGATGAAGAGAGTCGGTAATGATGGTAAGGAAGCCTCTAGCGGGACCCCTAACGTCGATCCTAAGACCTGTTGGTATTGAGAACCCTAAAGTCTCTAGATCTTCTCCTCCTCTTCTTTCTCTCTTCAAGACTATGAGGGCCGAAGTTCACAAGGCGTATCATTTGGTTGGCGCTATCCGCAAGAATCAAAAACACCAGCAGAGAAGGCCTTATTGTAGCGACCAGCCTCATCACGCCCCCCCCCCCCCCCCCAAACCCAACCTCTTCCTCCCCTGAACCTCGGGCCGAAAGCGCGTGAGGATCTCCATGGCTCCTACTTGTAGTAATCTCCGTTGGTAACCACGCAGTCGGTCACGTTCTCCTTCTCGACCTTGGAGGTCAGGACCCGTGCATCCACAACCCACCCGTTCTGGATGCGAACTGGATCTGGCTTCGGACTTTCTGGTTCCATGCTACAGTTCCGCGCCCCCCCACTGGCGACTAGGTCTACGGGGCCTGGTCTCAACATGATCCGTTCCGTGAGCTTTGAAGGGTCCGGATCCAACTCCGGGAGAAAATAATGGCTGAAGTCCATGGGTTCGGTCGTAATAAGGAGCTTGATGACGTCTTCTATGCTGTCGGCCTTTTTGAGCGAGTTGGGGACCTCATCCTGAAGACGACTTTCCGCCCAATGTCCCTTTTGGGCTCGACACCATGTTGGATACCCGATTTTGCACCCGGATAAATCAAGTTGACGCCGTAAGTAGATGTGAGGTTCAGAACAGTGACGTAGAGCATCGTCTCACCGGCGTACTTCCGATCGTAGTACCCTCTTTCAGTGATGGGACCCCGAACCTTCCTGTGCTTGTTCCGGAAAGTGACCCTTTTTCTGACCAAGGGCCTCTCGTCCTCGTCCTCGTCCTCATCATCCTTAATGTCAGACACGACCTCATTCTTAGGAACGTCCTCAATGTCGAATTTGTAGTTTAATGGCTCATCGGGCGGGCTCTGATTATACACGGTCGCAACGAGTTGATACCAAGATAGGTGCCGAAGCAGCCCCATGAGCTGCTTCACGTTATCCGGGTCTTCTGCAGATATCGAAGGGAGGTTAGGTAGGAGACGTCTCTGATAAAAGGTGCCCTTGACGGTAGAGGCAAAGACCAAAAAGGTCCTGACCTCTCCTGGTTGGACGATGACGATAAAATCAGGGTCGACGGTATCGCGGCGATCGAAGACCAGCTTGACCGGCATGAGCTCGTCGACGTACGATTCCCCGTGAAGACGTTCCATGGCTTTCGCGTCGAGATTCGGCGGCACACGCATCTCAACAACCCTGGCCCTCTTCCGCTTCGATAGCTTGGCATGCCACCCAGCTTCGCTGCGTGAGTAACCTCCTAGCTGCTGGCTTCCGAGGAGCTCGGCGGTGCACCGCGTGCCGTCAACGCTAGTGACCCTAGCTTCGATAGCGGCGGCATCGTCCTCCGCCGTCATGAGTCCGAGATGTATGCAGGACGGACGATAGAGTCGGAAGCAATCTCCGACAGCGACACCGTTGGCGAGCCCCTTATTCAGCACCACAGAATTCTTGGATACGCCGGATTCAGGTATCAATGTGTTAGCCGTAAGGCCCGGCGAGGCGAACTCCATCACTCTCGAAGCGAACAGGACGCGTTTCCCGTCTCCCAAGTGTCTAGGTTGCTGGTGGATGCAGCCACTCGTCATGTTGGAAGCCAGCATATTGGCTAGCTCTTCGTATGTTCCTGATTTTGACCGACCTTGGATGCTCTGCAGCGCTTGTAGAAGATAATAGGTGAAAATTCCGCGACGCCTTCCGACGAATTCCTTTGAGACTTGAGACGCCTGACAAGCTGCGAGCAAGTTGTATCGGCGAACTCGGTACAGTGTGTCCTTGATCTGAGAGGCATGTCTGTCATAATTTCCGTCGGAATCTTCCGGGTCGGAGGCCTGGTCGTCCTGCTTGTTCTCTGGCAGATTGGGATCAAGGTGCTCGGTGGGCGGGCGGGAGGGGTCCCCGTAGCGGACCTTGAACGTTTCCTGGGTTCCGGGCTGGGGGTCATCCGGCAGGATCCCATCAGACAGGAGATTTCCAAGGTTTCCGGTGCGGTCCCCACCGCCAGAATGGCAGCAATCCAAGACGGCGCATACAGTGTGTTTCTTGGCGACCCTGTCGAGGAGTTTGCCCAGCTCGGTGTCCGAAGTCCATTCCCCCCAAGTGCAGAGGCCCTCATCCGACTCGGTTTTGCCTTTGTAGTCCCTTCCCTCGATGGGGGGTGGGTTTTCTGTTGTCGTGATTTCAGTATTAGGCGACGTTCCTAAGACGGTTCTTGTTGAGACGGGTATATTACCTGTAGCCGTGTCCAGAATAGTGGAAGTAGACAAACCCTCCATCTGGCTCTCTCATCAACATCTCGAATTCGTTGTACAAGTTGTCCTTGGTGGGCGCGTCCTTATCGGAGAAGACCATCCTGGAGTCTCGAAGCGGTTTTATAACTGGTGCCTTCAGCACTGTGATGTTCTCTTCAGGGACGTTGATAGAGGTCGTAAGGGCAACACGCATATCCTCGACGTCTCTGACACAGCCACCGAGGTTGTCGTCTTCTGTTGGTTTCAGTCACGTCGGGTTGGCCGTACGGTGTAGCAGAATATACGTATATTCGTATGGATCCTGCTGTTCTTGTTATTGTTAATATAGGAATCGTCACTAAGACCACAATTTTAGATGATCGGGTTAACGTACGATTCCTACGCTCTAATTAACTCGTTAAGCGAACTAATAAGAGTTTTGCAGTGAAACGTTAAATCACTACGCCGAGGTTGTTCCGACACTAGCAACTCTCTCTTTTCGCCGTAAAGCTCATTTTTTTAACTAATAAGTGGATTTTCGTGCTTTGCGCAAAGGGCTTGAAAAACAACAAAAAACGACGTTTTCGAGATGAGTATATAAGGTTAACTATAATAGAATACTGCTTCTGGTCGTACCACCTTCAGTAGAAAAGAGCGTACTTCACGGTCCCACTGTGAATTAAGTAATTTGGTGTTAATTAACACTATCCACGGTATTTACCTCCTTATTCCTCCTCTTCCTGGTTTTTACTAACCTATTAATACTATTCAGGGGTGTATAACCCATCCCTTTATCCTAATTATTATCTTTAAATTATTTAAAATCGTCATTAATATTCAATTCGGTGTTAATTTTATTAATCCATCCACCAGTGTTACGGGCTGATGCCCACGATGGCCTAAGCTTTGCCTGAGGCGTTAACCAGCATCCAACAAAAGAGCTCTCCGGTCAAAGGGGCCTCCGGTCAAAGGGCCTCCGGTGACCTCCGGCGCCCCACCAGAGGTCCCCTTTGTTCTCCAGCAGTATAGGTTCCTACACCGGCCCCCTTGCGAGGAACTTCCTCTCTTCCGCTCCTTAGCTTGAAGTAAACAGTAATAGAGCACCCTAAGGTCGAAAACACCTAGGCCTGGCCCTTCGCAACCGGGTTATTTTCCCCGTTAATTTATCGGATTTCAAAGAGCTCTTATTGCTTATATAATTGGTGGAGGGCTATAATGTCTATTATAAGCCTCTTTTTTTTGGTAATGCCTAGTTTTATAAGGTACTCATAAAGTGAATATGAGTTTGTATAAGTAATGATTAGTATCTCTGGGGATCGTAGGCTTTTAGTGATAATTTTAAGGGTTAAGGTGATAGTGTGTATTATATTAACACCGGTGATTATGTTGTATACCTCCGAGGTGAGTATATTTTATATAACTCTTTTATTCTTTATTAATAAGTAATGGACGATGTTGTTATAAAGTGTGAATTTATTGTTTTTTTGGGATTTGTTTATAAGGAGGATTATAAACCCTAATTACGATATAAGATCATAGTTATTAGTGAACGATCCGTTAATAAAAATAAATAACTTTGTTGTTGGATTCACCTCACCAGGCCTGGTTGTAGTGGGTGGGCAGATAACGATATATTCGTCCTATCTGCTGTTGTTGTATGAGGTAGGAATCGGAGGTGGAAGGTGGCGCTTAGGGCCGCTAATATCAATCCGATCCCTGACCTCCGATTGGCTCGCTAATCGGGCCAATCGGCGATATGCGGCAACAGGTGTCACCAGCTGGACGGTGGTGTTCCGACATTGTTATTTTAAGGTTAAGTAGTACAAAAGTTAGCCCTTTATTGAGGTGTTATATTTACTACTTAAAGCGTTAATTCAGAGCCTTTATATTATCGTCTGTGGGCTCCTAGTATTGTACTACTATGGAGAGGTCAAAAGTTACTTTTGGTTAATAGATCGAGGTAATATACACACTGTGAGTGCACTGCTCGACGTATTCCTTTTTCGCGGTAAGGGACTTAGGATCGATTAAGTGTATCTTCATCCCTTATCCCTTTTACTATAAGGATAATATACTTCTATTAATTAAAATAATACCACCATTAAAGATGAGTAGTGTATTAGGTGTTAGTTTTTCTTTTCGTAGTAAATGTCACTTTACATAGCTCTTTGTCTTTTCACTTATCGAAAGCTTTGTTACTAAGCTTAATTATATTATCCATTTATATTCCTATTATTACGAAGTCCCTATTATCGGCATTTAATAATAGTAGGTAAGGGTTATACGTAGAGGTCCTCATCTAAAGCCTATTTTTATAGTATTTTAAGTATATAGTATACTAATAAGTACCAGCTTCTGCAATACTATAGAGAGGTCATATAACGGTTATGATGGTCCCAGGAGGGTACTAGTCTCGGATTTATACTAGTAAGTGGGTAAGGATCGTCTTTTTCAGTATTATTATGGATTATGTGTACACCTGGGAGATGTACCTCATCCAAAGGAAATGTGAGCCCTTCTCAATTAACGAGGGGGTTATAGTGAGTATTAGACGTTAATTAGTGTGTTGAATCGTTGGCGATTAGGTTAAAATCACTTCCTTTCTATCATCTGCGTATCCTTAAATAACGACGTGTGATTTCTCGTATAATACTTCGGTTTTCCCCTTTACTTTGTTAATAATACGAGATTTGAATATCCGTATACCTTTATATTTAGCCTCGTTATACTATGTGAATTCGAAGACTCCTTTAGTGATTAGGGCGTCAATCTCCTTCTTCGTCGATTCCTCAAAGGGAGCACCAGGTGCATTAAATACACCCTTTTTGCGTAATTCAAGGGCGAGGGCGTAATCGGCTTCCTCTTTGGTGCTCATAAACGTGTATAAATCGGTCTCCTTATCTATAACGTTGAGAGTATCGGTCGCTACGAGAAAACTTATATTTTGGACCTTCCTGGGTTATCCTCTCGTTCTTCTTAGTGGTGGTTTTAGTATTATTATCGGTTCTTCATTAAGGGTCGGTAAGTTCGTATAAATAACAATTTCATTTCGGATTTCCTCTTCTTTATCCTATTAATCTTCGTTATCCCTGTTATTCTCTAGTATTCCCTGGGTGTCTTCGTCGGGGTCTTAATAAAAGGGCTTAACGACCATAGATCTAAAGGTCTTATAGCCCTTTTGTGTTTCGATAGTACACGTTTTACCGTTTATGGCGATAAGTTTGAAGGGGCCGGTACATTTATTCTTCTCACACCATACACGAACAAGGGACTGGATTAATAAGGCTCTCGTATAGGCAGCATTAGGGCCATTTCTTATTACGAGAGCATCTGAGACCTAACACCTCGTATAAAGCTTCCTTATCTCGAGGCTAGCTTTACTGATTACTTCTGTGTATTATTTAATTTCTAGTAATAGTAGAGAATTATTTAATATGCGTAGGTATACCCCGAAGATAAGTAATATAGGGACGACGCCGTTTAGGTTAGTTATATTATTAATGGCTTTAATTGTGTTTTAGAGGGCGGACTCTAGTGTTATTAATAGTAATTCCTTCCAGACTATCTTATATACTTATTATATGTGGCGAGTTCGCACGCGTGTACGAGGTTAAGTAGGAGAAGAAGGCTTAATCTATTCACTATCTGGTGGGTGCGTCCAGTAGAATAAATAGGCCAGCTCGGGGGCCAGGACGTCACGTGAGTGCTGACTCAGCTGAACACAACTCCCAGACATCTTAGGGGCCCAGTATGCTTGCGACATACCCCCCAATTGCGCCACTGGGGTAATTGCTCACATCGAAGTAATGGCCACTAGGCTCTTTTATATGCGTTCTAAATTAAATAATTTAATTAGAATAATAACTCTAATTAATTTAAACAAATTCCCTTATTTTATAATAGTCGTAGTATCCGTGTTATGTTGTTGTTTTGGACTTTTATATTTACCCTTTTTTATTGTGATATGGTTAAAAACCATAGTATCCGGGGCAACGCGTGCATCTCAGCCTATAAAAGAGGTCGTTCCCAATTATCACGTGCCCCATACTCCCAACGAGTTATAAACAAGGTATACACTAATAACTAAAGGAAAAACCTTTCACTACTCGTTACCTCTAAAAAACTTATTTTCCTTAAATCTTAATAAACCACTTTTTATACGTATTTTCACCGTGTTTTCGTCCCCCATAACTACTAATAATTGATTTTTTGCATAGATCCACCAATTTAACACTATTACTATGCCTCGCATCGGTAAGTATTCCCTTCTCTTATGTTTCCTTGTTTTCCGTACTATTTTTCTAATAACCATTTTTTAGGTTTTACTCCTAAGACTAGTGATAAAAAGTCCGGTTACACTTTGCACCTTACACCTACTAAGGGTAATACTTACATACTCACCAGGAGCATGACCAGTCTCGCCGTCGCCTCGCCCTCCAAGGCTCATCAGATGCGCTCCAACACTCACCATAAGCGCTCCCTTTTCTCTACGCGTATTACCTCCCCTGCCCCCACCCCCGCTCTCGTACCTACTCCTACGCCCATTAAGGATAACGATGATGATGAGTATAATAAGATGTAGCTAGTCCCTGCCCCCTTAGGAGGTGGGTTCTCTAACCCCTTCACTACTACCCCTGAGCCCGGGGAGAGCTCCGCCGCTACTAGTGCGCATAAGGAGGAAAAGAATAACTTCGTAGTACCCAAGGTTTTGAAAAAGGAGGAGGAGGTGGCCACCAAAGGCCTAGAGAACAATATTCCCTACCTCGTCTACGTCCACAACGCCCTCCAGGGTAAAAAGTGTAAGGACAAGGAGAGTATAGAACTCTACTACTACGCCCACGTACACACACATATCACTAAGTACTGGGAATGCCACCATAGCCGCTGCGCTAATTATGGTCCGGTCCCTAAGGCCACTAAGACCGTGGTTTTAAGCTTTTATTGTGTCCTCCAGGACCCCAGCACTAATAATACCTTAAGTTTTTATATACTAGCCTAACTAATACTCATATTAATAGTTTCTAAATAATTTAGTGTATACGTTTTATTATATACTTTCTCCTCAACGAGGAGGAGGAGGAGGTTATCGTCCTGGACGATAATACGGAGATAGAGGACGAGTCCTCCCTTCTTTCTCCAGTACCCACTGCCCCTAAGGCCATACCTAAGAAGGGTACCCCTAAAAAAGCGGTTATTAAAAAATTTATTAACCGTATCTCATCTTACCACACCTCCTAGGCTATCATTACCTCTACTATACCCACTATTATTACTATTAACGAGGTTATTAGTGGCTACGAGGCCTACTTTACCTCTGTTCACGGCTTCCTTAAGCCCGGCTTCGAGGAGGCCTATGCGGTTGTTTACTACACTTTCCACCCTAATTAGGGGCTATACTCACTTTTTATACTCTTCAGAGCTTCTGATACTCGTATTTTACGCCCAGTTATATGTGTATAGGGGCTTTGTACCTAAGAAAAGTTCTTATTTTGCTATGCTGGTGGTGTATGCGGTCTATGGACCTAAATATAACTATTCTTTACTTTTTATTACTTCCTATACCCGTTGTAACTAATCTCTGTATATCGTAGAAGTTAAGAAGACCTCTAAAGTACTCGAACTTCGCTCTTAAGAGTATTTTAGTAAGTTCATCTACGGGTATTAGGTTTATTAATATATAAACCATGTTAAACTTACCCTTAGCGTATTCTTATTTAAGCCATATATTATAAATATTTATATACCTTAAACGGGTTAATATCCGTTCTTTTTTGCCTACTATAAACCTTATAGTTTACTAATTATTATAATAAATCCTCTAAACATCTCCAAAATTAAGTAAAAGGTCCTTCAAAAACCTCTAAAAAGTGATCATTTCTCTAGTAGTATTTGAGAAACTTAGAAGCTCTGTTTTAGTAGTGGATATTATAACTATCGCTTATCTGGTGACCTTCTATATAATAGGTCCACCGAAAAAGGAGATTATGAAGCCTTGTGAGGAGCATCTTATTACCTCGTCGTCTATAAACAAGGTGTCACTTATAATTAGAAGTACTTAAATATCTCCCTCACCCCCTACACCACCATAACTGATGGTAAGGTAGTGTATACTAAAAAAGTAGTGAATAGCCTAATCTACGGCTACGAGATGCTCTGGAGAGGGGTTTATTAGGAATAAGGAGAGCTTTATTATTGGATATATAGTATTAGGGTGTATAAAAATTGTGGTGTATAAGAGGGATCCGACTTTTTCCTGGAATTCCTTAATTTAAGCCTTTGTTATTTATCCCTTGTATAGTATAAGGCCTTCTAGTATAAGAGTATAAGGGGTTATGGCGTTATTTACGAGGCCAAAGTATTTAGCAACCTTCTTAATATAAGAGTTATAAACGAAGTAGATTTTGTGTATTTTATGGTCCCTGATAATTTGTATTCTAAGGTACTATTCCACGGGGCCCTAGTCCTTAAGTTCCACCGCCGACTTAATACTATTAACAACTCTAGTAGCCACTTTAATGTCATCACAGTGGTTTATAACTAGGATATTATTTATGTAGAACATAATAAAGACTTTAAGGTCCTTTATATAAAAAATACAGGGTTCCTTAGGGCATGGTACTAGCCCTGCGTCCATTAAGATCTTTGAGAACGTCTTATACCAAAGGATGGGTGCATTTCAGAGCCCATAAAAAATACAAATAAGTTCAATACACTTTCTAAGTTGTCCAAAACTATCCGGAAATTCGTATACCATAGGTTCTCTATTTGGATTTATTTTTATGTTAAGAAATACGTTTACCACGTTATATTAGTTGATTTTGAGATCGAATTGAGTAGTTACGGCTATTAGAGTTCTAAAGGAGTATATTATAAGGGTAATAGTGTATATATTTTATAGGGGATCGATTTTTTAAAGGTTTCTATACACATATATCTGCGCTTTATAGTGTTCAAGGAAACCGTCTTTATTGAATTTATATATGAATACTTATTTTAAGGGGAGGGGCTTAGAGTGCGTTGATGAGTGGTTCATTTCCCTCTAAGTGCTTTTAGAAATGAGTTTATGGATTTCCTCTTTTGCTGTGTTGATCCATTTGGTCCTTAATAGGTCTTCGATTTATTAGATATTCTTCCACTTTACCGGAGGGGCTGGTAAGGTATCTCTATGGTATTTAAGGTTGCCCTTAGGGTCTTTGATAAGCGTGGGTTTTATTTGTTGCACGGGTCACTTTTCAGTAGCTCTGGTGATTATTAAATAAAGTGTTTTATATCCTAAGGCACTCTCTTATACCACCTTCAGCTGATCAGGTATAAAAGTAGTGAAGAAATTGTACTAGGGGCTCCTATAAGGGATCCCTTCTGGGTTAGTTACCACATAGTATAGTGAATAGGGGGTTTCTAAGTTTTCTAATTGTAGGAAGGCATCAAGATCTCGCCTTAACTCCCCCCTAGAGGCCTTTTTTTTGGGTTCCCTCCCTTCCCGCAACTCTGAGCCTTACACTAGACCGGGTAAGTGGTCCATAGATCTTCTAGTGATACTCTCTTTTTGCTTTTGGGGCACTTTGGTCGGTGAGTCGGTTAAAGGTCTAGTTAGCCACCTTAAGATCCGTCCTCTTTACCTTTTATAGGCTGTCCGGTATTATGCTTGGTTAGGTACCACCACTGGATAGGGTAGTCTCTGAAAGGGTGGGTAAGCTTCGTACCTCCTCGGTATTTGCCCCGATATCTCCAACTTCTTCTATTACTATACTTAGTATACTTTTAAGGTTTAGTGTAGGCTTAGGTGAAACTAGATTATTATTAGCCTTTGTTTATAGTAGTATCCCTTATTTTATAATATTTTATGAAATACCGGTAACTATGTTTTTTTGGGTAAGGTTATCTTCCTCCTCTTATTTATATGTCCCGAGGACCTCGAGGACTGTACTCGGGTATAGGTCCTCTGGTTTAATTTCCTCTAATAGAACTTTTATTTTTTTAGTGGTTATAGTGGTTATATTATTAGTAGGATTATAAAAGGAGTACTTATTAAAGGTGATATTATATGAGATAATAACCCGATTGAGTATGGGGATCCATATTTTAAAAAGATTATGTGTACGTAGAACGTATCCTACGAGGTATCCCACGTGCACTTATACTTTGACCTTGAATTCTCGCTTTTCGTAACCTCCCTTATACACCCGATTTAGTATATAGGCCTTGTACTCGTAGGTGTAGAGGCCGCCTAGTTCAGGACGTGGGTCTTAAGATGGATAGAAGGCTAGGTTTTTATTATATTGTCTAATGTATTATTATATCCACTTTGTATAGATCTAATTTAGCGATTTCTAGCCCTTTAATACCTAAGGGTAGTTGTTATCGATAAATATGGTTGCCATTACGGCTTCTGGCCACAGTTTCTTTGGCAGGCCAGCGCTAATTAATATCGTAAATACCTTATCAATAATGTGATGTCCTGCTCTTTCACCGCGTCCCATAAGCTCTTTAGTATTAGCTAGTGGGAGCTTAATATTAATTCCTATACACCTTACCTAATACTCGTATTCTATTTCACCTTAAATAATAATTACTGTATACTTAATATCCTACCTTATTTTATAAACGGATAGGCTTATTTATCTTGATGTCACGGGCCGAACCCGGTGGTTATGCCCGGGCTATGCCCGTGCTCGCACTGGTGCCCCACCGGTGCCCCACTAACGCCCACCCCCTAAGAAGCAGAGATTTCGCGCCATATCGTAGTTTACCCTTTTCCTCTTCAGCTTAAAATAAACAGTATTTGGCTACCTTTCGGTTAAGACAAGGCCTAGGACCAGCCCTTCGCATATTTCAAGCTCAGTTTTATCTACTATATAAGATACCGCTAGGTTGAGCGCGGCTCCCTACCGGTTACGAAGCGGAATCCCAGGTTGAGCGCAGCTCCCTGACGACAGATCGACGAACGTCGGACACTGGGTAGAGCGCGGCTCCCCACCAGTTAAGAAGAGGATACCAGCCAGCACAATAGCTAACGAACTACAGGCCCAACTACAGTTAGCCTTAAACGAGGCCCTCGGGCCCCTACAGGCGAGGATTACTAAGCTCTCTAATAAGCTGGAGCGAAGCCGAGGTTCAGGGGCGACGATACCGACCCCTATAGAAGATACAGGCACCGAAGCCCCGCCAGTGGGCAGCCGCCACCTCGCAACAGAGACACCGACGCGCCGTAAACCACTACCAACACCCTCAAAGTTCTCGGGGAAGCGGAAGGACTACCCTTCTTGGGCGCAGCAGATGAGGGACAAGATCGCCATGGACAGAGCATTCTACCCTACCAACCAGGAACTATGGTACCTAATCAACTCCTATCTGGACACCAGTCCCCAGCAGGTGGTTACCACGTTCTACGCAGCCGGGGGGCCTGGAGGCCAACGTAACCCCGAAGATTTCATGTCCTACCTCGACAAGACCTATCGAGACCCGAACACCCAACCCCAAGCCGTAGCCCAGCTACAGACCCTCCGTCAGAAAAATAACGAGAAGCTGGCTACTTTCCTATCGAAGTTCAAACGAATAATAGCAGACGTAGGAGGTAGTGCGTAGCCCAACACCATTAAGATTACTATATTAGAAAACGCCCTTACTTCCCGCTTAAAAGAGCACCTGATCACCGTCTCCCTACCAGGGGAGTATACTCAGTAGCTCACTAGGGTACAGGACGTTACCTGGAAGCTGGAGCGTATAACACCCGTCGCTACTAAACGGGAGCGTCGCTGGTCCCTAACCCCAGCCCCTCCACGGAAGGATTACGATAAAGATGTTCAGATGACTGGCGTTGCCCGCACCTCATCAACTCGAAGGGAGAAGAAGGACCGCCACCGCCGCTGCTCCTCGGGTAACCCGCCGGTGGACCACTGTGAGTGCTTTTACTGCGGCGAAGAAGGCTATATCACCAGGAATTGCCGGAAAAAGGTTCATAGGTAGGCGAAGGTCGCCCGTACTAAGGCGACGAAGAAGTAGAAGGATCCCGGGTTAGAAGAAGAGGACTGAGAGGCCACTAGTGCCTCCTTTAGTGAGGACGACTCGGGAAAAGAGTAACTCTAGTACGAAGTCGGGTGCTAGAGCTGATAAAGGAGGAAGCCAAAGGATGGGAGTCCCACTAAGAAGAGCAGCAGCAGAGGAGCCAAGGGTTAGCCACTATTCAGGCAAGGATTAACAAAGGACACTTGACGCACGCCCTCATCGATACTGGCTACGACGTCTACGCAATGGTGGATCAGTCTCTCTCTAGACGCCTCCGACTACCACTAGTGGATCGGAAGAAGCGTGCCCTGCGAGGGTATACACAAGACGGGCCATCACCTAGTGATGCCCAGGGTGTAGCTATCCTAGATCTAGAATTAAGTGGCCACACTCAGAAAGTTTACGCATACGTAGTAAAGGGCCTAGACCCCCCCATATGCCTAGGGAAGCCATGGATGGAAGCGAACCGTGTAGTATGTGACGCCGCTGCCCAGCGGGCACACTACGATAAGGGAGGAGTAAACGTATACCTCTCTGATCAGGAAAAACTAGCTACTATAAAAGAGATTCGCACAACCCAATTACTAACGGCCCCTGCGTTTGCAGCTGTATGCCGACGAGTGAAGCACCAGAGGGCACCAAAGGCCCAGGCTATAGCTGTGAGCTTAAGGGACATCGAGGACGCGCTAAAAGAAAAGAAGCCTGTGGATGTAAAGGAACTCGTCCCAGGCTGGGTCCATAAGGAGCTTAGAGACCTATTCGACCCGGAGAAGGCGTACTCAGTGCCCCCTAGGAGGCCAGGGGTTAACCATAAGATCCCCCTTATTAAGGACGCTCACGGCCGGGAGCCTACACTTCTATGGGGACCCTTATATGGGATATCCCGTGAGGAACTCTTAGTCCTAAAGAAGACACTAGAGGACCTGCTGGACAAAGGGTTTATTCGAGCCAGCAGCTCGCCAGCGGGTGCCCCAGTGTTATTTATTAAGAAGCCTGGTGGGGGAATTCGGTTCTACGTTGATTACCAAGCCCTCAATAGCATCACGAAGAAGGACCGTTATCCACTACCACTTATATCAAAGACCCTCCGACGGGTAACCGCTACGCAGTGGTATACGAAACTTAACGTCGTGGCCGCGTTCCATAAAATTCAAATCGCAGAAGAAGACGTCGAGAAGACAGCGTTTCGTACAAAATACGGACTCTTCGAGTAGTTAGTCTACCCCTTTGGACTCACCGGGGCCCCAACTACGTTCCAGTGGTATATCAGTGTAACTCTCGAAAACTTCCTAGACGACTTCGTCACCACCTATTTGGATAATATCCTGATTTACACATCTAGGTCAAAAAAGAAGCACGAAGAGAAGGTACGGGTGGTCCTCCGGCGCCTAGCAGAGGCCGGACTACGACTAAACCCTAAGAAGTATACCTTTTCAGTCAAAACCGTGAAGATTGTAAAGGGGGTTAGAAGTTTCCTTGGGTTTACGAATTATTATCGCATTTTTATACCCAACTATACCCTTATTATTGAGCCCCTTACGAGGCTTACGAAGAAGTCGGCTGTGTTCCACTGGGGACCTAGTCAGGAAGAAGGATTCCAGGAGCTCAAGCGGCTATTCAGTATGGAGCCGGTGCTTCGCCGCTTTGACCCTGAAGGAAAAACAACAGTGGAAACAGACTATTCAGGGTTTGCCTTGGGCAGCACCCTTATGCAAGAAGACTCCGATGAGCACCAGCACCCCATCGCGTTCCACTCACAAAGGCTATCGCCGGCCGAGGCCTAGAGAGCAGAACTACGAAGTATAGGCAACTTCAAGATTCTTACGGATCACAAAAGCCTTGAACACTTTATAAGGAAGCAGCGCCTCACCGAGAGGCAGAGCCGGTGAGCAGAAGAGCTAGCCCAATACGACTTCTATTTAGAGTACCGGCCAGGAAAGGAAGCAGTAGTCCCCGATGCCCTCTCTCGGAGGGAGCAGGACGCCCTCCAGGGCTGGGACGATGAGAGAGAACAGGGACGCGTACTCCAGTTAATACCTAACCACGCTATCCCTAAGGAAGGAACTAGTGCCCCCCAGGTGGGCCGCACCACAAACGACTTACCAGTACTCCCACACGTAATAGTGTTCACGAATAATAGCGAGTTACAAACACTTTGGGACCAGACTATTGAAGAAGACAGGTTATACCGCCGAGCTTACGAGGCGGTGAAGCAGGGACAGCGCAGCTTCCCACCAGAGTTGCAGCTAAAGGGCCAGATCGCGGAATGTGCGATTGACAAGCAGCAGAGGCTGACGTTCCGGGACGAAGTATGGGTTCCCGGAGGAAGAGATGATGACGACCCTTCGAGCCTACTACGGACAAGGGTTGTACAGGAGTACCACGATTCTAGCACCAGTGGTCACCCGGGGAAGCAGATGGTGAGGATAAGTGGCAAATAGAGGAGATTTACGCTGCTAGATGGAAGACGGTGGGTAGAGGGAGAAGACGTGAAGCCTGGTGAAGTGGGAGGGCTATATTAACCCCACGTGGGAGCCAGCCGGTGCTGTAAAGGAAACGGAGGCGCTGGACCGTTACGAGGAGCGCTATGGGCCGATATTGGAGAACGACGGGGACGCGGCGTATGCGCAGGTGCACCCCCAGGAGGCCAGCCAGGAACTAGAGGCCGCGCGGGGGGGGGAGGAGGGGGGTAGTGTCACGGGCCGAACCCGGTGGTTATGCCCGGGCTATGCCCGTGCTCGCACTGGTGCCCCACCGGTGCCCCACTAGCGCCCACCCCCTAAGAAGCAGAGATTTCGCGCCATATCGTAGTTTACCCTTTTCCTCTTCAGCTTGAAATAAACAGTATTTGGCTACCTTTCGGTTGAGACAAGGCCTAGGACCAGCCCTTCGCACTTGAGATCTAAGCCATATACGTCTATAGGGTTTCAAAGATTTTGGTGTGTGTTTTACGTATTATTGTAAACCCCTGGGATATATTAGTATATTCGTTAATTATTAGTAGTAATTATAAGGTGTTCTTATAATTACTAGGGTAACCGAAAAGGTCCTAGGAGATGCACTAGAAAGGGTGTGGGGCTACGTTTTCCGAAGGTCGTTGGGATATTATTTAGTGAGTTTTCGCTTATGAATAGGCTTAGTAATTGATTTTTATAGGAGTTCCCTTAATTTTTACCCCCCTCGTTGTAAAGATTAGCTTCTGGAGAGTGTTAGGGCCTAAATAACTGGTACAAAGGTGTTAAAGGGTGGTGTTCGTAGTGCGGTTAGGCCTGGGTTCTTTTAAAGGGTAATTACGGTGAGAATTTATTAGAAACGTGGTTGCGATGATATATGTTGTACTCATGGGAATATTTGATAGAGGGTAATTGTTAATAGGGATGTATTCGAATAGGATTATGTTGTGTTCCCGCTTGAGTTGTCTAAGGATTATACTCTTTAAGAGGTTTCCGTAGTGGAGGGTATAGTTTTGGCCATAATACCAGATATTAGACTATTTTAAGAGCGTTTCTGATATTATATTAATATGAAAATCCGTTATATATACTATATTTTTTAAAATAAGGTCCTCGGTAATTAGGCTATATACTCTGTTAAGTGTTTTCTTTATTTATTGTTCCCTATATCCTATAATAAGTAACTTACCATTTCCATAATAAACATATTAGTTACTAAGTTCACTAATGAACATCCCTTTAATAAGCAAATCTTTGTTATTAACTAGGTGTATAACACCGTAGTTGTCCATTGTAGTACTGAGTGAAAAGGGGTGATGTGGAGTGCCTATGGTGCTGAAAATGCTTGGGCCAGGCCCTCCGAGGTGTTCTATAGCCGGGTTAACTAAGAGGAAAGCTATAACTGAGCCCGGGTAGGAGCCTTTTTTAGTATTAGAGGTATTAGAGGTTAAGGATTTATTCGAATTAGGTTTCCGAGTAACTCTAATAATCCCAGCCTTTAGGTTATTATTAAAGGTGATCCACCTTTTGCGTTTCTACGTGTCCTAAAGGTGCATCCAATTACCTGAGTTGAAAATCTCGTATTTAAGGTTATTAACTTATTCTTTATTCATATTAATAAGTCCATTAGTAGCTCTGGTGAACACATATTAGACCTTATAATACGAATCAGGTTTCTAATAGTGGTTTCCATAAGAACAGTTATACATTTCAGATATCCTAGTGCCTAAACTAATTATAAAGGTGGTACCCGAGTTAAACCTTTTAGCAAAGGTTATGAATTAGCCTAAGGGCTTAGTTAGTTTCTTATGGATAGTATTAAAATGGGTAATAACTAAGAATATTCTAATTATTTTATTAAGTATTAGAGGTTACTACGTTAATGTTTCGGCTTAGTGAATTGAGTTTCGCATTATTTTAGCTCAACTTAGTGTAAAGCGGTTATTAACGGTGTTAAGAAATACTAGTATAGTGTTTATTCTTTTAATTATAGGGATTTTATAAGAGTAATACTTAGTATATATAATTTCCTATTCTGTGTATTAACGGGTAATACTTATGTTAGTGGACACCTTTTAGAGGACTAATGTGTATTCTATAATTATAAGGATCTCGGTACTCGTTTTGGTTAGAGCAAATTAGCTTTATAGGTACTTAAGGAGTATTTGAAGTCCAATGTTCTCTTTATTTGTTTATCATATACGAGCGGGTATAAGAATTAATTCTATAACTAATTTATCCACCTAGTTTTAGATGTTCTAATAGGAGGCCTAGAGAGAAGTATAGGTGGAAGTGCTGGTTGTATATAATTTGAGGGTGTCCTCCTAATCGGATTGGACGTTAACCCTTATAATAGGCGTAGGTCGTGTGGGTTCCGGGGGAATTACAGGGTGAGGTGCTTATGGTGGTGCTAGTTTATTGGTATTAGGGTTCATAGTTAAGCTTGCTTAGTGAATAGTATTGGCGATAACCTAAAGTCGTTACTCATAAAGGTCTTAGTACTCGTATTATCGTCTATGTTATTCTTATACTATATAATTTTCGATTATAGGAGGCATTAGTGAGAGCCTCGTAATATCTAGAGTGTCTAGTGTCTAAGGATTAATATGTTCCTAGATCCCCTGGCTTTTGGTGTAGTATTAAAGAGTAGAGTATTACTATAACTAGTCCTAATAATTGTAAAGGATGGTTTTAACGATAATGGTTTTGTTAATAGATGATATATTAGTAAACGAAGAAGGGTATAAAGTAGGCTGATAAGGTATAGATATATTAAAGTAATCTTTTTTGTATGTATAGTGTTTATGAGGGTAGAGAAGGGTCTAATTAGAGTTGGGCTTATAATTATAGTGAGTTTGTATATGTGTATGAGGTTAAATAGGAGAAGAAGGTTTAATTTATTCACTATTTGGTGGGTGTGTCCAGTAGAATAAATAGGCCGGCTCGGGGGTTAGGACGTTACGTGAGTGCTGACTCAGCTAAACACAGCTCCCAGACGTCTTGGTGGCCCAGTATGCTTGCGACATTATAAAAGTGTATAATACTATTCTACTTTCCTAATACTATTATAAGCTTCTACGGGTATCTCCTTAACCTTAATAATTATAAATTTAACCACTTATTTAAATTCAGCTAAGTTGAAATTAGTCCCAGTATTAGTAATTATCCGGTCTAATAGTCCAAGGTAGGCGTCAATCCAATAAAGGCGTAGCGTTTACTATGTGTATCTTATGGACATATCCTTTAGGAAATGAGCTGCTTAGAAGTTTATGGACATATCCACGATATATAATATGGGTTTATTATTTTTAAAATAAAAAAATGTTTATAATAATCTCATAGTTAAAATTATAGTTGTCTTAGAGTGTAAACTTAAAACGGTTTAGTGGCTTATTATTTATCTAGTATTAATAATAGTATTTAATTAACTTTGTAATCACTTTATGGGTCACGTTGTTATTACCGGCTTTTTTTTAAAACTGTGTAAAGTCTTTGGACTGAAGGATGGCCGAAACAATGGTGGAGGTGGTGTAATTCAACGTCTATTAGGTGACTCTACGCAAAGCTTTGTTCTAGAGCGTGAAGTAGCATCCAGGGATATCCCCATTTGTATACTATTAGTACTTTAACGTCGTTTTATTATAAATAGTTAGCAAGGTTATTAAATTTAATGCATAGGCGGTCCATATCTACGAAACAGAGCAAAAAAGGGGTATTTATATCGATAATATAAAAGAATAGTATCCTAAACGAGCACTTCACGGCCACTTCGCCTAGTAAAGTGAGTATATTATTATCGCCGAATTTGATGTTCCAATACTAATTCTTAACGTATTAAGGGATACCAAGGGATTAATCCTTTATAAGACTAAGAATTAGGGGTGTCCTATGGTTAATAGTCCTATTACCCCCGTATTAGGTAATATTCCTTAGAAGACTCTTAAGGAGTAGTGATTATCTTTGAGGAAGGCTTTATATAACTTCGTAGTTAATAGTCCGTTTAGGTTATATAGGTCCTCCTTTGTTATTGTATAATAGAAGGCTTAGTTATTTAGAGTAGTAACGAGGTTTTATCTATCTAATCTAATCACTTATCCGAAATAGGAAAAATAAAATCCCTTATTTTAGGCCTCCTCTTCGTTATCAGGTCTCGTTACCGTGATATACTATCTCAGGTCCTCCACGACGTCTTCGTCGTCAAATTCCCCGTCTCCTTCGTATTCTATGAGAAATCGGGTAAAGTTAGCCTGGGTATGGTTTATGGTGTATCAACTAGTTTTATATCGGCGGTATAATTTATCCCTTTTTTCTGTAAAGTACTTCATTAACTAATAACTTTCCTTTTTATAAACCTAGTACTTCTTTCCTCTCCCTGGTCCCCTAGGACGTTTTTGGTTATCCCTAGGATAGTAGTATTCTGAGTAGTGTTAATTACTAAAACGGTTACTTTTATCTCGACTATTGTACTTATGGTCAATTCAGAATTAGTCGTTATATATTATATTAAATATAAGGTGTTAGTATACTTCTCAATTCTTATTTATTAGGTTAATACTGGTCCTGAGGGATGTGTATAACTCCTTAAAGGTCTCCCATAGGTTAAGTATACTAAGTTTGCACCCTTGTACGCCTATTACGGCGCCCATAAGCTTGTATTAGAGGGCTAGATTGCCCTGGTGGGTTAGTGTAAGTGCTTATTGAAGTGTTTAGAGCTTATTAATGAATATTTTAAGCGCCTGGATATGAGATTTATCTGGGTTCTTGCGAAGGGCCAGGCCTAGGTGTTTTCGACCTTAGGGTGCTCTATTACTGTTTACTTTAAGTTAAGGAGTGGAAGAGAGGAAGTTCCTCGTAAGGGGGGCGGTGTAGGAATCTATACTGCTGGAGAATAAAGGGGACCTTTGGTGGGGCGCCGGAGGTCACCGGAGGCCCTTTGATCGGAGGCCCCTTTGACCGGAGGACTCTTTTGTTAGATACTGGTTAATGCCTTAGGTAAAGCTTAGGCCATTGTGGGCATTAGCCCGTAATAAATGCCTCCTCTTTTCTCCCCCCCTCTTTACTAGTATTCTACTGGTGTACTAGTGGTTATTAATTTACTGCCCTCCGACGTCTTCTCGGGGTGTACACCGGGTACCCATCCACTATATTAATTTCTCTATATTACCGTTTATACTTATCTAAAACCGTTATCTCTAATACTATTTCCATAAGCTCCTAAGTTAACTCCACATAGCCTTATTATTTAACTAGGGCTTAGCGACGGTGCCCTTTACTCACCCACTACTACCTTACTACTAATATATTTTTTATAAATTATTTAGGATCTCCGTTAATATTATAAATTAGGGGTAGTTATTTATTAGTTATTTTTTGCCCTAGTAATAGGTTATTAGTTGCCCTATAGAGGAGGTCTACGTAGAAGTGTGGATAGATGCTGGTTAATATATTCAGCTTTACTACGTAAATTAAGATCACTTATATAACTTTATACTTATAGTGAAGTTACACTAGCTTCTTATTTAGCTTTGAGGATAAGTAGTTAGCGACGTTTAGCTATACTTTGTTTTTAACCTTATACTACTTAGTTGGTCCCCTAGTGTGGTTTATGGAGTCTTCGTTTCGCTGCTGAGTAGCTGTTATTACTGTTTAAATGAACTTTGTAGTGTCCTTTATCCTTTGGACTAGCTACTTTACTATTTTCTTTCAATTCGTTTCTAGTTAGTTATCTTCTTTTATTATTAGTAAAGGGTCGACGTGGTATTTATACTCTATAAAAAATAGGGATATCGTCGTAGTAGTATTTGTTTAGTTCCTAAGGGTTAGTTGCACGCTGGGTAGTAGTTCCCCCTAATTATCCTAGGTGTATATTATATATACGCAGAGAAATACTTAGATCTCCCAGTTAAGGCGTTCTATCCCTCTATTTATTTACGGGTAATAAGTAGTACTCAGTAGCCGTTTTACACTGGTTAGCCTACAGAATTCCTTCTAAAATCGGCTTATCCAATTTGATCCTCGGTCACTAATTATTATCCATAGTATTCCATGGAACTTATAATAATAGAAGAGGAACCGCTAAGCACAAGCTTCAGTATCCATAGTCTCCATAGTCTCTATCTCTTCTAACATAGAGTTCTTCGATAACCTATCCATAATAACCCATAAGTATCGGGCCTTTTTCCTCTTTTTAGAGGAAGGTCGGTGATGAAGTCCATTAATAAGTTGTAGTAGATACGGGTAAACACTGGTAGGGGTTTAAGGAACCCTTTTTTAGTTTACCTCTAGATATATATCCCTCCATAAGTATCACAATTTCGTATAAACCTCTGAATTATCTAGGACTAGCCTGGCCAGAAAAACTATTTGCTTATTATTATTAATATGCTATTCCGTCCTAGGTGGCCACTAGTATACGAATCGTAACACCTTTACATAATCTTAGTTTATAATTCGTTTAAGTGGTCATCGTCGTTTTCCCCCCCCAGTACCCATAGTCGATCTCTTTATATTAATCTTCCCAGCCCATCGAGTTTACATTCAGCGATTTAAACCTTTAACTTAAGTTTTAGTGGGAAACTTCTCCTCCTTTCTTTTACTATTAGATAAGTAGCTTAGTATACTCCATCGGCTTTTATAGTTTTATCCTAAAAGGCTTATAGTATAGGGTTAACATTAAAAATAACGGCTGATAGTATTTTTAGTATATTTTTAGTAATTCGTTTAACTCGAGGGTCACCGGGTGGAGTACAGCTTAGTTATATAGAATTGGGAATTATCTGGATTACCCGGCCCTTTTCCCTCTCATCGTCCCATCCTTAGGGGACGTCCTACTCCCTTCTTAATAATATATTAAGTACCATCGCTTCCTTTCCTAGCTAGTACTTAATCCTAAAGTTGTACTAGGATAACTCTTCTACTCAGCGGCTTTATCTCTTAGTTAAGCGTTACTTTTTTATAAAATACTTTAAACCCTTATAATCCATTAAAATAATAAAATACTAAATACTACGGAGTTTAGCCCTCTAGGATTATAAATAAGTGAGCACTATAAGAAGCTCTTTATTGTAGATTGGGTAATTATACTCTACTAGTAATAGTTTTTATGAGTAGAACCCTATTGGCCTTTAATAACCCTCTGGGTCCTTTTATAATAATACACCACCCAAAACAAAACCTGAGCAATCTGTTTTAACGTGTGTTTCGTCGTCTAGGTCAAATTACCGTAGGAATAGCTCTTTTATGAACATCCTCTTTAGTGTTTCGAATACTTCTCCTTAAGCTATTCCCTAATAAAAGATTACCCCCTTTTTCGTTAATCGGGTTAAGAGCTCCACTAGCCTACTATACCCTAGTATAAATATGCGATAATATTTGGTGAAACCTAGGAAATTTCGTATACCTTTAAGGGACCTGGGGGCCAACCACTCCTTAATAACTTTTAACTTATTGGGATTACACAATAGACCCTTTCCCGTAGTGATAATAAAGCCGACGTATTTCACCTTCTTAACGCAGAATTCGCACTTCTTCGGGTCTAGGTTCAGGCCAGCTTTAGCTAGGGCCTAAAGAACTACTCGTATTTTCTCCTTATAATCCCTCTTTAAACCACCAGTATAAATAAGGACATTATTTATATAAGCTATAATAAAGTCGTCTAAGAATTTCCGTAGGGAAGTGTTAATGTATTACTGGAACGTTACTGGGGCACCGGTGAGCCTAAAAAAGTAGACTACCCACTTAAATAACCCGTATCTTATTCTAAAAACAGTTTTCTCCAAATCTCCTTCGGCGATCCATATTTTATGAAAAGTAACTATAACATTAAACTTCGTAAACCACTTAATAATAGTTACTTTACTAAGAATTTCCGATATTAATGGGAACGAATAATAGTCCTTTTTCATAATAGCGTTTAGGGCTTTATAATTAACGCAAAATCTTAATGTTGGAATCCGAATCGGGCAATAGCCCCACTTTCGGGTTCCTGATTGGCCGGTTCCGACCGGACCAATCAGAAGGCAGGGATTCTGGCGCACCGGCTAGATCTGGCAACAGCCGGCCTAGCCCACGTCGGAATAACCTCCCTCCAACAACAACAACAACACTACGTATTCAATATATCGATTATTGCTGTTCAACCTTATCGCCTAGGCGACCCTTTGACCTAGGGTCAAACCTATACTGATTAGTGGTAAATTTGACCATTACCGCAGATTAGCAAGGAACGACTATTGGAAGAGACGACTTTACTAAATAGATAGAAGATCGGACTCTGTTAATGCGCAGAACTCGTGGTTAGGTTTAACTGTTTCGGTGACGCCGTGCTAGAAGAGGAGGTTTTGAGATAGAGACGTCGGAGATTGTACGGATAGGGGAAGCATTGTTTTTAACGAGGTATTCCGTTCACGATGACTATGCTTAACCACCTGCGTTAACTATGTACGAGGACGTCGAAGATCTCGTAGGATGGACGAAGCTCAGCCTTCGGCGTGGGTTCCGTTATCGATGCTTTTCACCCTTAATACCCTTCTTTACTACTATTCTTGGTTATCGACTATGTGTTTTATACGAATACCGAGGTGATGCCCAAAAAGGACGGCAGAACTAGAAGAATTCCCTAATTTCTATCCACTATGACCCTCCCTCTTATACCACCTCTTAGCCCGATAAGAGACACCGTACCCCTCGTAATAGACGACTATAATAGCCACCGGTGCGCTGTTAAGGGTCACGAAGACCTCCAATAAACGCCCTTTTTCTATACTCGGAGAGGGCCCCGCAATCAATCTTAAACGCATATTAAACGCGGAGAGATCCCCGAGGAGATTACCTTAGCAGCCAGAACGACGCTCAGACTACCCGGAATACCCAAAGCGCAGAGGGACACCAAGGACGACGCCCCTCCACTTCTCCAACCACAAGGGACTTGCTTACCGCAATACCGACGATATCAGAGGCTACTTACCTTTTTACCACAGTGATCACCATAAACGAAAATTACACCAGTACCTTGGACCTCGACCAGAATACTCAGAAGGACAACGCTAAAGACGACGAGCCCCTCAGGGAGACACAGGAGAGGCACCCTCACACTCAGGACTCCGCTACTAACCAGCAACAATAGTACTCTGACCTGGTAACTAGCGGTAATTCGTTTAATGAACGCTATACGCCCTCGAAGCTGTGGCCTAGGGGAAACGCAGCGTGTTCGAGGTGTCGTTAGGTTAATTGAATGGCTAGAGTATTATTGACTTCCTAGGATGAACTAGTAATCAGGAGAAAGCTCTAAGAGGAGTACCCCTTTAGAAGACTTTTCTCGGGTAATTACCCCTTAAGGGACTATATAACCCGAGGGAACGCAGTAGACCCTTATGAGGAGGACGATTTCACTAGTCCCAATCCTAGAGGAATATGCTACCTATATGAAACTAGAGATATGGGGGAAATGGATGGACTTCGAACCTATTAAGGGAACGGAGTAACCAGAGAAGGATACCATCGTCGCCTTCCTCCTGATTATCTATGAACAGAAGAAACTAATAACGATGGACCTATGAATATAATTCTAATTAGACTTCGAAAGCTGGACTAGGGAAATATGGAACGGCGTTAATAAGGTGATAATAACTAATACAGTTAATGTACTTAGGAGAGGTATGGTTTACGTCCTCTTAGATAGTGTTACCCATAATACAAAGAAGTTCATAGATATTATCGTTAAGGAAGAGTTCTATATATGGATAAACGAGGAGATTTAACGCTTTAAAAGGAGTGGATAATACGGCCTAAGGGAGCTCCTCAAAGACCTAGTGATTATTAAGGAGATTATAAACGATTATAATAACCCTCCCCGCCAAACTACTTAGGAGGTTACCCCTTTTACCGAAATAAGGAGAGAAGTACTATGAACAATAATGGAACCATAAAGAGAGATTCCGTTAATATTAGGGTAACTAATAATAGAACCCAGCCTGCCATATTAGACGAGACCGCCTATAAACTCGTAGATCTAGCCGACCTTTAAGGACTCCCCGGTAACTATTATCGATAACCCATATATATCTCCTCTAATAAGTAACTAGATCTAAGTGTTTACAAAGTAGATGAAGGAAGTGAATAAGTATAGAGGAGAACACTATAAGGTTTTAGAGAACTCACTATAATTGTGGAGGTACTATTATGAAGTTCTATAAATACCAACAGAATTAATTACCCTAGTTATTAATATTGTATTAAAGGATAAGGCCCTGGACTTCTTCACAGAATATATTATATAACCAGGTGTACTAGGGACCTTCTTATCCTAGGAAACCATTATTAGGAGATTAAAAGACTGGTTTGAGATGAAGGAGGCTTATAGAGATTACCTAATGGAGTGGTAAACGACTAACTAGGCAACGATCAGAGATAAGAACCATGGGAAGAAGCTTAACGAGGTATTCGAGTTATTAGTTGAGAGGTTAAGGAAGATATAATGTATGCTCGGTAGTGAATATAATACTAATAGAGTACTACGAGATTAACTCCTTTCCGTAGTTAATAATATTAAGGAGTGTGTTTATGCTCTTTAGGACCCGAAAAACACGTTTAAAGACCTTTGTGGTTAATTATAAAGTGTTATTTGAAATACTATAAGACTTAACTTAGGTATTAAATAACACTTCCTACAATAACCCACTAACGAGGAGATAAACTACTTCTTCATAAAGAGACGCTATAATAGCCGAGGGAAGTAAATAAGATTCGGCTAGTGAAGAGGATTTAGTAGAGGGCGAGGTAACCGACGCTTTACCCCGAGATAACCCCTAAGAAATAAGAAGTGCTATATTTGTGGGAAAGACGGCTACTGGTCCTCTAATTATCCGAAGGAGGAAGCAGACAAAGCCTTCTGGGCGTTCCGAGAAGGATATAAGAGGTAATTTCACATAGAACCACCTAAAGGAACCATGGAAGCTTACCTCCTTAAATACAAAGGCCCCCAGGGCGACGAAGCCGAGGATGAGGATGACAGAACCCGTGAGTTCTTCATTGTGGACCCGGAAGAGGAAGACTACGAGGATTGGACCTACGGAGACCAGTTTTACGCTTCGATATTGGGCCCGGAGACCACTCTTGACGGCGAGATCATCATAACGACCCTCAGGGACTAGGTAATATACTATGCCCTCACAAAGGAAGACTTATTTAACGAGGTTACTTTTGTAAAGACCTTAGAGGCCTTTATACTCGAAGGAAGATACGCCGACGCTATATTTTATGGAATTATACTAGATATAGGTATAGCTGAGTTATTAATAGTGGGAGAGCCTTAGTTTAATGCTCTTAGATGCTTATACCCAGAAATTACCCTCGATAAAACTCAAGCCGGCTAGGTAAGCGTTAAATTCGGCCCAGGGGAGGTTATCTCGTTAATAGGGACAACTATAATTATAACACCCCTTGGACCGCTTACTTTCCACGTTATCCCTTATAATACTCCGTTCCTCCTTTACCTTAAGGATATAGACCGCTTAGAGGTCTACTTTGATAATCTAAGGAATACTCTAAGGTAGGGAGACGTCGTTGTACTAGTTACTAGGAAGTTCGGCCACGCCTAGATAAAACTGGGCCACCAGGATAAATCCATTGCGTGGAACCACCTCATAAACGTCGAATTACGACGCCTACACCAGCATTTTGGTCACCCTTTAGTATAGAGACTTTATAAGATCCTCTAAAGGACTAAAGAGGAAATGGAATTAGTAATTATCGAATACCTAATAAAGTACTACTACTACTACTAAATAAACTAAAAAGCTCCCCACCACTTTAAATTCACTATCCGGGACGATGTACCCTTCAACTATGAGATTATTGTTAACGTATTATACCTTAATGGGAAGCCTACCCTTTAGGTTATTAATACGGTTATAAGCTTTAACGTAGGATAATTCCTAAATAATATAAGTATAAGGACGGTATAGGAGATACTTAGATTATACTGGATTAATGTATACCAGGGACCACCTAATTGGATAGTCGCGGACATAAGCACTAACTTTAAAGTGTCCGAATTTAAATAAGTAGTAAAGTCCATGGGGATTAAGGTTAAGATCGTCCCCGTGGAAGCCCATAATAGTATAGGGAAGGTCGAGAAATATTATACACAACTTAGATAGGTGTACGGTATTATCCGGTAGGAATCCCCTTCCACGACGCCGGAAGCTGCCCTCCAGAGTATACTAAAGGTTATTAATAATACTATAGGGTTAAACGGAATTATACTAACCCTATTAGTGTTTAGTGTATACCCTAGGATATTAGATAACTCTCCCCTATTACTAGAAGTAATTTAACGTATAAAGGCTATTAGGAAAACTATGGAAAACCTTAGGAAGGTTAATATGAGATGTTAAGTTTTAGATACCCTTATAATAAGGAATGGACCTAATAATATTATACTAAAGAGCTTACTACTAAGTTTAGAAGTTAAGGTATAGTGCAAAAAGAAGGGATAAAGAGGCTTATTTACTCTAGTAGCTATGGATAGCAAAAATTACGTTGTTCAAATACTTAAAGGCCCGAAGACCTTCTACTTAATAGTTATTAAGTTATACCGTTAAAACCCCGAAAAAGAGGTGTAAGAGGAGCTTACCACCGTAGGTAATAAAGTAGGAAACGAGGTTACGGAAAACCAAGAGAGCAAGGAAGAGGAAAACAATATAGACGACGTTGAATTAGTGGCTATGGACAAAATTATTATTAGAACGTCCCCTCTACTAAAGGAAGAAGAGCTTTAGCCACCTAGGAGGTAACGAAGCCGGCTACGGAAAAACCTAGGCATTACTTATAATATTAGTACCGCTTATTTCCACCCAGAAATTAGTAGACCAAAAAGACCCTCTATCCACGTATACTTATCGGCGAAAGAAAAGAATAACCTTATACTAACCGATAAACTTTAAAAGAAAAGTGTAATAATTATATTAGGTGCCCTTTATAAGAAATTAATAAAAAAGGAGATCACTAACCTTATAGGCTAAGGTGTATTCGAATTCGTCCCTTATAATAAAGCGGAGCATAGTAATACTAGGATCTTTAAGTCTAAAATTATTAATGAGATTAAAGGGAAAACCGAGAAGCCCTATAAGAAGAGCCGCTTTATAATTCAGGGCTATACCGATAATAGTAAAAAGGCCGTCCTTATATAATCCCCTATAATATAATAAGTAAACTAGTGACTAATTCTCACCTTAGCCCCTTACTTTTTAATAAAAGGCTATTCACTTTGGTTATGAGATATTACTTAGATTTATACTTAATCGAAAACGAGACTTACTTGGATAATCCTAGCCCGTATACCAGATCAAATTAGAGATAAGTATCCTCCTAGGACGATTATGAAGATCGTAAAACCCCTCTATGGAATCGCCGAAGTAGGGACCTATTAGTACATAATATATAATAATCACCATAAGGAGAAATTCTAGATAAGGATTTCCATATACGACCCGTACTTATTATTATTAATACCCGAAAATAAAAACCTCATAATCATCGGAATATAAATAAATAATATAATTAGCCTTAACGATAAGAAGTTCTCCTAAAAAGAAAAGGAAGAATTAAAGAAAATAATATTCACAGTAAAGGCGAAGTAATAGTTGACCACTAAGGAGCCCCTCGTATTCAACGGAGGGGTTATTTATTTAAACGGAAAAACAATTAAACTACAACAAAAGGGATAGGGGAAAAAAATCCAACTCATAGAGATTAGAACGATGTCTAATAACCGGTAATACGTCGTCCAAAGAGCTTATAGAGTATATATCACCTCAGTCTGTGATATCGAGGCCTACTACGACCTCTCCGTAGTGGCCTAGTACTAAGAGCCCATAGAAGAACAGATAAAGGCCCTCAATAAGCGATTGAAGAGGTAGATGGAGACCCTGGACGTAGGACTGGACTATAACTTCGTCCAGTTTGAGATAATAACCCTCTTCATCTTCGTGGACGGCTTATTTACTAATAATAATGACCTCTCATTATAACTAGGCTTCGTTATTATCCTAGTTAACGAGACCCAGGTCGACGAGAGCTTTACACTAAAAAGTAATATTATCCATTATTCATTCACTAAATTAAAGTGAGTAATACATAGTATTTTAGTATTAGAGATTTATAGTATAATAACCAGCGTGGATATAACCTACACTATTTCCATAACCCTGAAGCTTATTATAGACCATTTAAAACTTTTAAAGATCCCCACGGTTATTTATATTAACTTATACTCGTTATATAAATACCTTATTAAGTTTAAAACCATTAAGGAGAAGCGCCTTATAATCGATATTATAATACTCCGATAATCCTATAAGCAACGAGAGCTTTGCGAGATCCACTGGATTAACGGGGAAAACAACTTAGCTAATTATTTTACGAAAATAATATTAAACAAAACTCTAAAGTATTTTCTCGAGGAAGGAAAAGTAACGGTTTATATAAATGGATAGGTAATACAGGCCTAAGAGGAAGAGACGTTAATAGGGCTTAAGAGACCATAAAGGACGGAGGGATCATTAATACCGTGGTTAGTACTAGTAATAACGTTAATTAACCGGTCTAATATAGGGGCCGGAAAGCCGGCTACGCCACTAAAAACAGAATCTAATTTTACCACCTCTCACCACTTTACATACTTAAGCAAATTCGTCGTTTTATTATATTTTTAAGAGTTTTAGGAGAAAAATGGCCTTTACCTAATTAATAAACATAAAAAAAGAGTTTCTAATATTAAAATCCGAATCGGGTAATAACCCCACTTTCGGGTTCCTAATTGGCCAGTTCCGACTAGACTAATTAGAAAGTAGGGATTCTGGCGCACCAGCTAGATCTGGTAACAGCCGGCCTAGCCCACGTCGGAATAACCTCCCTCTAATAATAACAACACTACGTATTCAATATATCAATTATTGCTGTTCAACCCTATCGCCTAGGCGACCCTTTAACCTAGGGTCAAACCTACACTAATTAGTAGTAAATTTAACCATTACCGTAAATTAGCAAAGAACAATTATTAGAAGAGACGACTTTACTAAATAAATAAAAGATCAGACTCTATTAATACGCAGAACCCATAATTAAGTTTAACTATTTCGGTAACGCTATACTAGAAGAGGAGGTTTTAAAATAGAGATATTAGAGATTATATAAATAAGGGAAGTATTATTTTTAATAAGGTATTCCGTTCACAACAACTATACTTAACCACCTACGTTAACCATATACAAGGACATCGAAAATCTTATAGAATAAACAAAGCTCAACCTTCGGCGTAGGTTCCACTATCGACACTCTTCACCCTTAATACCCTTCTCTACTACTATTCTTAACTACCAATTACGTATTCTATATAAATACCAAAGTAATACCTAAAAAGGACAGCAAAACCAAAAGAATTCCCTAACTTTTACCTACTATAACCCTCCCTCTTATACCACCTCTTAGCCTAACAAGAGATACTATACCCCTCATAATAAACAACTATAATAGCCGCCGGTGCACTATTAAGGGTTACGAAGACCTCTAATAAACGTTTTTTTTTTATACTTAGAGAGGGCCCCGTAATTAATCTCAAATACATATCAAATACGGAGAGATCCCCGAGGAGATTACCTTAGTAACTAGAACAATACTCAGACTACCCGGAATACACTATTATTAACGGAAATACTAATACTTAAACCTAATAACTAGTAGTAATTTATTTAATAAATATTATACGTCCTCAAAGTTACGGCCTAGGGGAAACGCAGTGTGTTCAAGGCGTTATTAGGTTAATTAAATAACTAAAGTATTATGGATAACCTAAGTAAAAAGATAAGTTAATAATTAGGAGAAAGTTTTAAAAGGAGTACTCCTTTAAAGAACTCTTCTCGGGTAACTACCCCTTAGGGAATTACATAATCCAAGGGAATATAATAGACCCTTATAAAGAAAACCATTTTATTAGTCCTAATCCTAAAGGAATACACTACTTATATAAACCCAGAGATATGGGGGAAGTGAATGGATTTTGAGCTTATTAAAGGAATAGTTTAACTAAAAAAGAACACTATTATCACCTTCCTCCTAATTATCTATAAATAAAAGAAACTAATAATAATGGACCTATGAATATAATTCTAATTAGACTTCGAAGGCTAAACTAGGGAAATATAGAATAGCGTTAATAAAGTGATAGTAATTAACATAGTTAATGTACTTAGAAGAGGTGTAGTTTATATCCCCTTAAATAGTGTTACCCATAATACGAAGAAGCTTATCGATATTATCATTAAGGAAGAGTTTTATATATAAATAAACGAGGAGATCCAACGCTTTAAAAGGAGTAGATAATATAACCTAAGGGAGCTCCTCGAAGACCTAGCGATTATTAAAGAAATTATAAATAACTATAATAACCCTCCCCACTAAACCACTTAGGAGGTCACCCCTTTTACCGAAACAAGGAGAAAAGTACTATAAACAATAACGGAACTATAAAGAAAAACTCCGTTAATATTAAGGTAACTAGTAATAAAACCTAGCCTATTATATTAGACGAGACCGCCTATAAACTCGTAGATCTAACCAACTTTTAAGGACTCCCTAATAACTATTACCGATAACCCATATATATTTCCTCTAATAAGTAACTAAATCTAAGTACTTATAAAATAAATAAAGGAAGTAAATAAGTATAGAGGAGAATACTATAAGGTCCTAGAGAATTTATTATAGTTATAAAAGTATTATTATAAGGTTTTATAAATACTAATGGAATTAGTTACCCTAGTTATTAATATTATACTAAAAAATAAGGCCCTGGACTTCTTCACAAAACATATTATACAACTAAGTATACTAGGGACCTTCTTATCCTAAGAAACCATTATTAAGAAATTAAAAGATTAGTTTAAGACGAAGGAGGCTTATAGAGATTACTTAATAGAGTAATAAATAATTAACTGAGTAACGATTAGAGATAAGAACTATAAGAAAAAGCCTAATAAGGTACTCGAATTACTAGTTAAGAAGTTAAGGAAAATATAATATACACTTAATAGTGAATATAATATTAACAGAGTACTACGAGATCAACTCCTTTCCATAGTTAACAACGTCAGGGAGTATACTTACACTCTCTAGGACCCGAAAAACACATTTAAAAACCTTTATAACTAATTACAAAGTATTATTCGAAACTCTATAAAACTTAACTCGGGTACTAAATAATACTTCTTATAATAACCCGCTAACGAAGAAATAAACTACTTTTTCATAAAAAAACGCTATAACAGCCGAGGGAAGTAAATAAGATTCGGCTAACGAAAAGGATTTAGTAAAAAGCAAGGTAACCAACACTTTACCCCGAAACGACCCCCAAAGGACAAGAAGTACTATATTTACGGGAAGGATAATTATTAGTCCTCTAACCACCTAAAAGAGGAAGCAAATAAAGTCTTCTAAGCGTTCCGAGATGGGTATAAGAGATAATTCCACATAGAACCTCCAAAGGGAGCCATGGAATCCTTCCTTCTCGAATACGAAGGCCCCTAAGGCGACGAAACGAGGGACGAGGATGAGGACGATAGGATCCACGAGTTCTTCGTTGTGGACCCAGAAGAGGAAGACTATGAGGATTGGACCTACGGAGACCAGTTCTACACCTTAATACTAGGCCCCGAGACCACTTTTGATGGTGAGATTATTACAATAACCCTTAGGGACTAGGTAATATACTATACCCTCACAAAAGAAGACCCATTTAACAAGGCTACCTTTGTGAAGACCTCGGAAGCTTATATACTCAAAGGAAGATATGCCGACACTGTATTCTATAGAATTATACCGGATATAGGTATAGTTGAGTTATTAATAATAGGAGAGCTTTAGTTTAATACTCTTAGATACTTATACTTAGAAATTACCCTTAATAAAACTCGAGCCGGTTAGGTAAACGTTAAATTCGGCCTAGGGGAGGTCATCTCGTTAATAAGGACGATTATAGTTATAATACCCCTTGGACCGCTTACTTTCCACGTTATCCCTTATAATACTCTGTTCCTCTTTTACTTTAAGGATATGGACCACCTAGAGGTCTACTTTAATAATCTAAAGAACACTCTAAGGTAAGGAGACGTCGTTGTACTAGTTATTAGGAAGTTCGGCCACGCCTAGATGAAACTAGGCCACTAGGACAAATCCGTTGTATAGAGCCACCTCATAAACGTTGAATTACGACGCCTATACCAGCGTTTTGGTCACCCTTTGGTATAGAGATTTTACAAAATCCTTTAGAGGACCGGAGAGGAAGTGGAATTAGTAGCCATCGAATACCTAACGAAGTACTATTACCACTACTAAATAAACCAAAAAGCTCCCCACCACTTCAAATTCACTATCCGGGACGACGTACCCTTTAACTACGAGATCGTTGTCGATGTACTATACCTCGACGGAAAGCCCGCCCTTTAGGTCGTTAATACGGTTATAGGCTTTAATGTAGGACGATTCTTGAGTGATATGAGCGCAAAGACGGTGTGGGAGATGCTTAGATTATGTTGGATCGACGTATACCAAGGGTCACTTGATTGGATCGTTGTGGACGCCGGCACCAACTTTAAGGTGTCCGAATTCAAGTAAGTAGCGAAGTCCATGGGGATCGAGGTTAAGATCGTCCCCGTGGAAGCCCACAATAGTATAGGGAAGGTCGAGAGATATTACGCATAACTTAGATGGGTGTATAGTATTATCCAATAGGAATCCCCTTCTACGACGCCGGAAACTGCCCTCTAGAGCGCATTAAAGGTTATTAACAATACCGTAGGGCTAAACGGAATTATATTAACCCTGTTGGTGTTTAGTGTGTACCCTAGGATATTAGATAACTCTCCCCCATCACCAGAAATAATCTAATGCGTAGAGGCCATTAGGAAAATTACAAAAGACCTTAAAAAGGCTAACACGAGATATTAAATCTCGAATACCCTTGTAATAAGGAATGGACCTAATAATACTATACTAAAAAGCTTACCACTAAACTTAGAAGTTAGGGTATAATACAAAAAAAAGGGATGGAGAAGTTTATTCACTTTGGTAACTATGGACAGTGAGAATTACATCGTTTAGATGCCTAGAAGCCCGAAAACCTTCCACTTAACGGTTATTAAGTTATACCGTTAAGACCCCGAAGAAGAGGTATAAGAGGAGCCCACCGTTATAAGCGATAAAGTAGGAAACGAGGCCACGGAAAGCTAAGAGAGTAAGGAAAAGGAAGATAATATAGACGACATTGAATTAGTGGTTATGGACAAGATTATTGTTAAAACGTCCCCTTTACTAAAAGAGGAAGAGCCTTAGCCACCTAGGAGGTGACGAGGCCGGCCACGGAAAAACTTAGGCGTTACTCACAACGTTAATACCGCCTACTTCTACCTAAAAACTAATGAACTAAAAAGACCCTCTATCCACGTATACTTATCGGCGAAAGAGAAGAACGACCTTATACTAGTTAATAAGCTTTAGAAGAAAAGTATAATAATTATACTAGGTGCCCTCTATAAGAAATTAACGGAAAAAGAGATTACTAACCTTATAAGCCGAGGTATATTCGAATTTATCCCCTATAACGAAGTAAAGTATAATAATACTAGGATCTTTAAGTCCAGAATTGTTAACGAAATTAAAGGGAAAACCGAGAAGCCCTATAAGAAGAGCCACCTTATAATTTAGGGTTATACCAACGATAGTAAAGAGGCTATTCTTATATAATCCCCTATAATATAATAAGTAAACCAACAACTGATTCTCACCTTAGCCCCTTATTTTTTAGTAAAAGGCTATTTACTCTAGTTACGAGATATTACTTAGGCTTATACTTAGTTAAAAACGAAATTTACTTAGATAATCCTAACCCATATACTAAATCAAATTAGAGATAAGTATCCTCCTGGGATAATTATAAAGGTTATAAAGCCCCTTTATAGAATCACCGAAGTAGGGACCTATTAGTATGCAATATATAATAATCACTATAAGGAGAGATTCTAGATGAGGACTTCCATGTATAACCCGTGCTTGTTGTTATTAATACCCGAAAATGAAAACCTCGTAATTATTGGAATATAGATAAATAATATAATTAGCCTTAGTGATGAGAAGTTCTCCTAGAAAAAAGAGGAAGAGTTAAAGAAAGCAACATTCACGGCAAAGGCGAAGCAACGGCTGACCACCAAGGAGCCCCTTGTGTTCAATAGAGGGGTCGTTTATTTAGACGGAAAAACAATTAAACTACGACAAAAGGGATAGGGGAAGAAGATCCAACTCGTGGAGATCGGAACGACGTCCAGTAGCCGGTAATACGTCGTCTAAAGAGCTTGCGGAGCATATATCACCTCAGTCTACGATATCGAGGCCTGCTACGACCTCTCCGTAGCGGCCCAGCACTAAGAGCCCACGGAAGAACAAATAAAGGCCTTTAATAAGCGATTAAAGAGGTAGATGGAGACCCTGGACATAAGACTGGACTACAACTTCGTCCAACTCGAGATAATAACCCTCTTCGTCTTCGTAGACGGCTTATTTACTAATAATAGTGACCTCTCATTATAACTAGGCTTCGTTATTATCCTAGCCAACGAGACCCAGGCCAATGAGAGCTTCATATTAAAAGGTAATATTATCCACTATTCATCCACTAAATCGAAACGAGTAATGCATGGCGTTCTAGTATCAGAGATCTATGGTATGGTAGCCGGCGTGGACATAGCCTACGCTATTTCCACGACCCTGAAACTCATTATAGACCACTTGAAGCTTTTAGAGATCCCCACGGTTATCTATACCAACTTATACTCGTTATATAAGTACCTCGTTAAGTTTAGAACTACTAAAAAGAAGCACCTTATAATCAATATTATAATACTCCGATAATCCTATGAGCAATAAGAACTTTACGAGATCCACTGGATTAACGGGGAAGACAACTTAGCTAACTATTTTACGAAAATAGTATTAAACAAAGTTTTAAAGTGTTTTCTCGAGGAAGGAAAGGTAACGGTTCGTATAAATGGATGGGTAACGTAGGCCTAGGAGGAAAAGACGTTAATAAGGCTTAAGAAACCACAAGGGACGGAGGGATCGTTAATACCGTAGCTAGCACTAACGACAACATTAATTAACTAATCCAATATAAGGGCCAGAAGGCCGGCTACGCCGCCAAGGGCAAAATCTGATTCTACCGCCTCTCACCGCTTTACGCACTCGAGCGAATTCGTCGTTTTATTACGTTTTTAAGAGTTTTAGGAGAAAAGTGGCCTTTACCCAATTAGCGAGCATAAAAAGAGAATTTCCAGTGTTAGAATCCGAATCGGGCAATAACCCCACTTTCGGGTTCCTAATTAGCCGGTTCCGACCGGACCAATCAGAAAGCAGGGATTCTGGCGCACCGGCTAGATCTGGCAACAGCCGGCCTAGCCCACGTCGGAATAACCTCCCTCCAACAACAACAACACTACGTATTCAATATATCGATTATTGCTGTTCAACCCTATCGCCTAGGCGACCCTTTGACCTAGGGTCAAACCTACAATTTGTAACGGTCCTTATTATGTTCTAGGTTTCTTTATTAAGAATGGTTATTATTCGTAGAGGAGCTAAAGCTTCTCCGGGGTTTAATAGTAGTTATCCTTTTTTTTTTAGCTCTTATAGACCGAACTGCTCCTATTATAATAACGTCTCTATTATTGTCCTTTAGATAAGTAGCGGGGGAGTAAGTGGACCTCTGAGGGTGATTATATCTAGAGGCCCGTTCAACCTTCTAAGCAATATCCTACACTCAGGTGAGCTAGCCTAGGTAATCCTTAGGAAGTTCGACCATGAGTAGCCGGTCCTTCAGCGAAGGGGTCAAGGCTGCTTCTAAAAGTAATATCTGCATAATAGCGGGCCAATCACCACCGCCAACGTCGGCTATTATTTATTTGAACTTAGGTAAGAATATCGTAAAACTCTTGTTCTTTTTTTAGTATAGGGTCTATAACTGGGCAACGGCTTGGGACTAGGTATTCAGATTTAAATAAGTATAATCAAAATAATATATAAAATCCTTGGGGTTTTTAGTTTTATTAGGTCCTTTAGTAACGTAAAAGGTGCTGATTACTTATTGGGGACTAACTTCTAAGTATAAATTGACTAGGTACCAAAGTTTATAGTTCATAGGGTAAAAGGGGTAATCCATTAAAATCTTATCTCTTATTTATTATACCTAAGGGGTATATTCTTTTTGTTTACCCGAAAACTTCGGGGGGTTAGGTAAGGGCTTCTAGCAAGTCAACTCACTACTAAGCACCGGTGGGGTATTGGTGTAAATACTATTAAGAGTATAAAGGGTTTTTCTCCCAGGGGTCATTAACCTCTAATTCTAACTCTTCTCCAATTTCTCACTAATCTCTATTATTTAGGCTTATAGGGATCCTAAAATGGTGTTTGACATCTCTTTTATAGTTAACTTGTTATAGAGTATTGGGGGTATAATAGCGTTCATCGGAGTAACTAGGCTATCTTAATTATTTTTTTGGGGACTAATGGGGAACCAGTAATCAACTTATTAGAGTCCTGGGAATATCGTTCTTTATAAGGAGCTGCGCTTAACCTATACTCCTTTCTACTTAACCAGTGGGAAGCCGCACTTAACCTAGCTTTATAATAAAATTATAATCCTAAGCTTAAAGTATACGAAGGGCTAAGCCTAAGTGTTTTCGACCTTAGGGTGCTCTATTACTATTTGTTTTGAATTAAGGAGCAAAAAAGAGGAAGTTCTTTGTAAAGGGGGTAGTGTAGGAATCTATACTACTAGAGAACAAAGGGGACCTCTGGTGGGGCACCGGAGGTCACCGGTGGCCCTTTAATTAGAGGCCCCTTTGACCAGAGGGCTCTTTTGTTGGATGCTGGTTAACGCCTCAGGCAAAGCTTAGGCCATCGTGGGCATCAGCCCGTAACAAATATAAAACTACAACCTTGGACCATAGTACAAGTGCAGTAAGACATAAAGTCTTATTTAAATCTATTTTTCTAGTAGGAACAGCTCTAAAACGGAAACAACACCGTAAAACGCAATTAATGGACGGTCTCTTAAATTCGTGTTTATGGTCTGGCTAACCCAGTGCCCCTAATAAGATTAGTCGCTTTGGAACCTTTAATAAAAGTATATTAAATTAAAAGGCGGATGGAGAAGTACTTTAATAATATGATTTTTCTAGTGGGTTAAGAAAGCTTAGTTAAGAGGGGACTTTTATTAAAGGAAGTACTCCGGGTTATATGTATAGAGAGTTTTCTCTACTAGGCTGTGAGAATAGTATACCCATAAGTACTCACTAAAAGAAATTACCCCCTTTCCCTACATCACATAATTACTTAAAGGATTACCCGTATAGGGACAACTTTAAAACAGCTGAAATAAGCTATTTAAGTGGCTATAAAAACTCCCACTCCTAGGAGGAGGTTAGTAAAGTATAAGTGTATAGTAAGCAGATTCTCAGCTATTACTAGGTATATACCTATAAGCTTAATAAACACAGAAAGCTCTTAAAATTTAAGGTATACCTCGTTATCCATAGAGATTAATAACTAAAAGACGAGCAAGAAATGTACACTGTTATATTTATAGGTATATTGTTCCGAATCCTTATTATAATAACTATTCGTTTTGATATAGAGCTTCTATAATACAACGTAGTAAATGCTTTTATATATATAATAATTAACGAGGAAGTGTATATATAACTCCCACCTGGATACCGAAAAGTTAGACAAGTACTACACTTAAGAAAGGCGTTTTATGGCCTTAGGAGGTCCCCTTTGTTCTGGTAAAAACACCTGGAAAGTGGGCTCCTAAAACTCAGCTTTTAACGAGTTGCCGGAGAGAACTGTTATTAGTAAAAGGAATAAGTTACATTCTTCTTTTATATTAACGACTACATCTTAGCTTTCCCTTATAAGTTTTATAATAAAGTAATAGTATTAATAAAACGATTTTAGGAACAATATTATTTAAAAGGTGGTTATAAGTTATAATAGTTTTTAGGAATTAAAGTTCTAAGAAACTAAGAAGCTAAGAAGATCTGGCTCTTATAATTAGTATTTGCTAAGGTGAGAGAACTCCTATTAAACACTAATAAACCGTTTAAAATATACTACGATACCCCTTTAATAGTTATTAAGCTTTTCTTTTATAAAGGGATAACCGAACTATGGGAAATTAAAAAGTACTAATATAAAGTCGGAATTATTATATACATAGTTGTAATAACGTACTTAGATATTATATTCGCCGTAAGCTATCTTATACACTTTAATTAAAACCCAGGGCCAAGTCACTACTACACTATAAATTAAGTACTCTAATACCTCTATTTAATATACTTTCTTTATTTAGAATACGGAGTTATACTAGGTAATTTTAAAGATACTTTAAAAGTTATTTTAAATACGAGTTTCGCTAATAATATACTAGATCGGAAAAACTCTTAAGCACTTATAATATAACTTTTCGGTGAGACCGTTATATAGAAAATAAATAAGTAATAAATAGTTATAATATTAATAATAGAAGCTGAACTTCTCACCTTATCTGTTGGATTCACTCCACTAGGCCTAGTGTGGAAGGTGGGCAAATAACGATATATTCGTCGTATCTGCTCTGTTGTTATTGAAGGAAGGAATCGGGCCTACGGCAGCGATCTGACGCTGCCGATCTAAAACCAATTCCTGCCTTCTAATTAGCTCGCTAACCGGGCCAATGGGCAATAGGCGGTAACAGGTGGCGCTAGTCCGGTGTGGACATTCCAATATTGGTAATTATCTTTTTTGCCGTAAATCGCCCCTTTCTTAAATAACGAGTGAAAATTGAGCGTTATTTAGTGCGGGCGCCAAATTACTTAAAACGCGATAAAAAATAATAGATGGAACGAGTGTGTAAGGTGGTCGGAAGCGGCAAAAGTGCTGTTTTCGGCTATACCGCCTTCGGCAAAAATGAGCGTATCCCGTAGCCAGCTATGGGTAAAGTCCAGCTCACCGTCGCTGGTAACAATAATGGTATTCCTCCTATATCCCCTAATCTCCTTTATATTCCTCCTTTTACTCAGCGTTATAGGTGCTCCTTAGGGTTTCGTAACCTATCCCTTTATCCTAATCTTCGTTTTTACCTCCTTAATAAGCTTTATAAGGACTCGGTTTAGTGTAACCTTTGTTAGGCCGTTGGTAGGGTTATCGTCTCCGTGGATCCATTAGATCTCGTATAGTTCTCGTCTCTTATAAGATTACCTTAATACTATAATGTTAATTATTAAGTATTTCTCTTTTATAGTTTTAAGTTTAACGAAATACTCGTAGAGTGAGTATAAGTTAGTATACATAATGGTCAGGATTATAGGTATTCGGAGCTTATTGGTTATGATCTTTAGGGTCGTAGAGAGGGCGTAGGCTATATTAACACCAGCAACTATCCCGTATATCTCGGATACGAGGACGCTCCTCGTAATTCTCTTAGACTTTGTTAAGGAGTAATGGATAATATTTCTTTCTACTATAAAGTCCTCTTCTCCTTTAATCTTATTTATGAGGAGGATTACGAATCCGAACTAGGATATTAGGTCATTATTGTTAATAAAGGAGCCATTAATAAAAACGAAGAGCTTAGTGGTAATTAGATCGAGGGGTATATAAGTGAGGCCTTGGTCTAGGTGCTCCATTTGCTATAGTAGGCGTCGATTTAGAGCTTTAATCTGCTCTGGTGTCGCTTCTCGGTGCTATACTACCGCGGATAAATTGAACGCTACCTCTAGTTAGCACTTTAAGGTGGTGTACACACCTTTAGTGCGTTGCTCGATGTACTACTCCTTCGTAATAGTGGACTTAGCGTTAACTAAGTGTATTTTCGCTCTCTGGCCCTTTAAGCGTAGGAAAATGGTTTTTCTATTAGTTAAGATGATCCCTTCGTTGAATACGATTAGTGTTTCGGTGGAGAGGTATTATTTCTCTTTTACTGTGAACGTCGCTTTTTGGAGTTCCTCGTTTTCCCATTGAGCAAAGGTCTCATCGCTTAGGCCGATAATATTATTAGTTTATATACTAATTATTATAAAGTTTTCGTTTTTGTTATTTAGTAATAGTAAGTAGGGGTTATACATAAAAGTCCTTATCTGGAGCTTCTCTCTGTGGTACTTATTGTATGTTATATACTAGTGGGTTCCAACTTCTGCGATGCTGTATAATGGTTATATAACGGTTATAATAGTTCTTAGAGGGTAATTTTTCTTTATTTGGTCTGGTAATCTTACGAGGATCGTCCTTTTAAACTTTGTTGTGGATTGGGTGTACACCTGAGTGATATCTCTTATCCATAATGAATAGCCCTCCTTCTGGATGAGAGATGGAGCGATGGTGAGAATCAGTCTCTGATTGGCGCTCTGAATAATCGGAGATTATGTGAGGATAGCCTCCTTATCGTCGTCTATGTATCCCTAAATAATAAGTCTGGACTTCTCGTAGGGCGTTTTTATTTTACCTTTCACTTCGTTAACAATCCTTAAGCAGAATATACATATCCCTCCGTATTTTTCTTTGTTATACTAAGTGAATTCAAAAAGTCCTTATTTGATCAGGGCGTCGATCTCCTTCTTAGTGGACTCCTTAAACGGGGGTCCTAGGGCTTTAATTATACCCTTTTTGCGTAACTCGAGTATAAGGGCGTGATCTGCCTCTTCCTTAACACTTATAAACGCAGCTATTATTGTGGCCTCGCTTTTAGTATCGTTAAAGGCGTCAACTTTTACTAGGAGGTTAATTTGGGCGTTCTTCCGTGGTCTACTTTTTGGGCATCGAGGTGGTGGTGCTAGCTTTTCCTTTAGGGGTGGTGTATTTATCCGGATAATAATCTCATCTTAGATTTCCTTTTCCTCATTAAGGACATCTTCCTTGTTATTTCTTAGTATCTCTGGGACCGTATTCTCCTCGTCATCTTTTAGGAAAGGTTTAACAATAATGGACCTAAAAGTCTTTAGTCCAGAGGGTAATTGGACAACGTAGTCTTCGCTTTTATTAATGAGGAGTGTATATGGGCCTGTCCAGCCCCTTCTCTTACACCAAACAATAATTTTCGATTATAATAGTAAATCTCGTATAAGGGCCGTATTTAGGCTGTTTCTCATCACAAGAGTATTAATTATTATATGTTCTACGTAAATCTCTTATAACTTCGCTATAGCCTTCCGCATAGTTTTTATGCATTATCGTATTTTTGGTGATAATAGTGAATTTGTATTTATATGTGGGTATACTCCGAAGATGAGTAGGGTTGGAATAAGACCGTCTAGGCCAGCTGTATTGTTAATTACTTTGATTGTGTTTTATAAGGTGATTTTTGGTGGTGTAGAAGGGGATTCTTAGTGGATAATGTTATATGCTCGTTATAGGGGTGCATAGTATTACTTTACTTTCCTAATGTTGTTGTGGGCTTTAACGAGCACCTCTTTGATTTTGATTACTATGGATTTCGCTGAATTCCTGAATTCCTTAGAGCTGAAGTTTTTGTTAGTGTCCATGACGATCCAATTAGGGGGTCCAAGGTAGGTATCGATCCAGTATTTGCGTAGTATCTCCCAGGTGTGCTTTGCATTAACGTTTTCCAGAAACCTGGCTATATTAAAGGAAGTGGTCGTATTAACGACGTAGATCATAGGTTTATTCCCTTTTAGGTAAAAGATATTAATAATAACCTTATAATTAAAGTCCATATCGTCTCTAAGGGTGAATTTGAATTTCCCCGGAGTTTGTCCATTTATTTGGTACTAGTGGCAGTATTTTGTGAGTTTTTGGATTGCTTTGAACGTTACGTCGTTGCCGGCTCTTTTTAGGATCGTATAGAGCTTTTGTATTAATGGGTAGCCGAAATAACGGTGGATTCTGTGTAATTCTGTGTTTATGAGGTGATTCTACGTAAAACTCTGTTCTGGAGAGTGTATGAGCATCCATGGATACCCCCATTTATGTATAATAGGGACTTTTATGTTTTTTTGTTGGAGGAAGTTATGGATGTTATTGAAACGGATCCCTAAGTTGTTTATATCTCTTAGATAGAGTAAGAATGGTGTACTGGTGTTTATAATGTGGAAGGGTAGTTATCTAAAGGGTGAATTCACATGGGTTAGCCCTATGGAGGGTATTGGAGGGTTGTCTCTGAAGGTAATGCTTGTTTGGCCTGCTTTAGAGGTATTGAGTTTTATGGTAGTGTTGATCTTTTGTAGAGCGAGGAATTGAGGGTATCCAATTGTGGAAATGCTGGTTACTCCTATATTAAACATAATACCCTAAAAGATTGTCGTTGTATAGTGGTCATTGTTAGTAAACGCCTTATAGGCCGGTAACTTTGCGGGTATACTATAAATATCCTTCCCCATAATAGTGTAGTAAGTAGCTTAGTTATTTAGGGTTCGAGCGAGGTCTTTGCTGACTAGAGTAATAGCGTAGCCGAAGAATAAGATGTAGAATTCGTTGTTGTACTCGTTTTCCTCGTTAAGGGTGGCGCTAGTGAGGTATTAGCTCAGATTTTCTTTGTTCTTAGTGTCCTTATCGTTGAACACTTTATTTCCCTCGTATTTAGTGAAGAAGTGGCCGTATACTTTAGGAGAGGTATTAGAGACGTCCTTATTTAATTTAAAGTGTTTATACACTTTACTTCTCTCCTCTATGGAGTACTTCGTAGACCAGTACCCTTCCTTACCGTAAATGTAATACTTTTTGCTGCTATAAGGGTATCCTTGCTATTATTAGCGACCTTCGTAGTAGTTACTTTGCCCTTTTCTATTATAGCGTTAATTAGTCCAGAACTACTCGTTTAACTCTGTTTTTAACGTAAAGTGTTAATAGTAGGCATTTTTTCCTTTTTCCTCTAAGTTGAGGTTTATCCTTATTATGTTATAGAGCTCCTCCGTTGTATTTACTCTGGTTAGGTTAGTAGAGCAGCACTTTTTTATAGAGATAGTAGCTCCAATTAGCTTGTCCTTTAGGACCTGGTCTCCCTGGTAGTATAGTACGAGAGCTTACTAGAGATTCGTCAGGTCGTTGAAGAGGGTCTCTAGAGCCTCAACCTTCGTCCTCTCGGGGTTCTTCTAAATAACCTTATTAAGATCTGCTCTGTTCTAATTAATAATATAGGCTTAGCGGCGTTGATCTCCTTCGAAGTGGTACCGTAGCTTATTAACTACCTCCTCTATTAACCGAGTAGTTGGTGTACTACTAATATGGCCATAATAGAACTAAGAAGCTCTCCTTTTTAGTATCGTAGGGAGTAGGCTAGCCGTTGCGTAGTAGTTAACTCCGATTTTTCTGTAAACTTCGAAGAAGATACGGAATTTAGTGTTAAGGACATTAAATTTCTCACTATTATACCTTATATTGTTAGTATATACCTTAATAAGTATACTTTATTACTAAGGGGTCACTGTTTTACTGATCTCGTCTATGGTGTAGCGTTCTTCCTAATCCGGTAGCTCCTAGGTGAATATGGGTTATCTAGGTAATTATGGCCGATTCTGTGGGTATAGCCCAGTGCAGGCTTAGCTTATTCCTGTTCTTTCTGAGGGTGGCGGTGTTTACGGGGAGTTCTTCTGTACTACGATCTCTTCTAAATGGAATTTAAACGGTGGTAATACCCATTTCCTCGTTAATTCCTTATAAAGGACTAGGTCCTCTATGAACTTCTTAAAAAACGGGCTTTTAAAGTTGATTTCGTTAACTTTTTCCTAGGTCTAGTAGTATAAAGTTAGGGTCTCCTTAAGGTTAAAGAGTTCGATTAGGATTCTTTGCTTTTTTATAGGGATGAATATACTATGGTAGAGTAGGAAGTTGCGTAGTCTTTTTATTATTTGGGTTTCGAGGATATTGAATGTAATTTGGGTTTAGTTTTCGAAGTTTGATTTGAATTCTATTTTTAGGTTGTGGTTAATAATGCTTTCCGTGGTCTATATCTCGATAAGGAATGTTATTACTGTTGTTATTAATTTGGGGTCGGACTCGAGAATTGCCTCTTCTGGCCTATACCTAGCCCATAGTCCCTATTCGTAAAAGTTGACCTCCTTTTTATATTTTGTTGGTAATAGGACTAAGGAGCTGTTTACTATTTAACTCTAAGTATTAGTGGGAATTAGTGTTTTTGTCATCTTTTTTCGTAGAGGGTCCTGAGTATCCTGGACCTTCTCCGGGGTTGGATTCGCCATAATTAGGTCACTTCCTAAAATTTTAGTAGATATTCCAGTGTATAACAGTAAAATTAACGACGTCTCAAATACGGGGCGTTTCCTCTAAGCCGTAGCTTTGAGGGCGTATACCGTTTATTAAGCGAATTACTATTTATTATTTATGGAATACTATTTCTAATGGGTAATATAGGAAGGGAGTCTTCCTTTTTTTAGTGTCGTCTTTGGTTTTGTATCCACGTCTGGGTCGTCTCTAGGGGCAAGGACGACGACAGTCAAGTCGGGGTTCTCGTTGAATTCAGCCCTTCGAGTGTTGGGTGTTATGTCCTTGGCAGGTCGCTCTAGTCTCGGTATCGGTTACCGGCTCTTTTTTATGGACGTAGTTGGAAGGTGGGGTTATCGTTTTTAGTGTCGTATTCGCTGGGTATTTAGGGTCACTACTCTAGAGGTAGGAGTGAGTGGCGACGGCGACGATGGTGAAGTCGGGGTTCTTGTGAGGGTTAGCTTTTCGAGTGCTAATTCTAAGGTGTTTCCGTAGTTATAGGGTAACGGAGTAGCGTCTAAAGAAGAAGGGGGTGTCGATTATGATGGATGGTTTCTCGTCGAGAGTGAAAGTCGGCGATGGAAGTACGAGGGCGCTTTATATTACTATTAATTGCGAGATCTTCGTTATGAGCTGTGCATAATGGACGTAGAGGTCGTATTCCGTTACGTTAAGTGGAACTTATTACTCTGGTGACTCCGTATGGACTCCTGGGAAGCTCCTGCGGTATCCTATCGTTAATCGTATCACTAACCGAGGGTATCGCAAATTCTTCTTATAGTGTAAATATCGTGAGATCCGTTGGACGGGCTATTCTATTCCGGGACTTTATAATATTACCTCTTCTAGTAAAAGGTTCACTTTGTTGATCTACGGAAATGGTATTCAACTACTAATTAGTGTTAAATTCACTCTACTAAGCTTAGTGTAGAAGGTGGGCAAATAACGATATATTCGTCGTATCTGCTCTGTTGTTGTTGAAGGAAGGAATCGGGCCTACGGCAGTGATTTGACGTTGCCGATCTAAAACCGATTCCTGCCTTCTGATTGGCTCGCTAACCGGGCCAATGGGCGATAGGCGGCAACAGGTGGCGCCAGTCCGGCGTGGACATTCCGACATTATCATACACAGCAAAAGAAGCTATCTTTGCAAGCCAGCTAATATCCGCTTTATAAATATAACTCCCTATGGAGGATGTTTAGAGTACTGAGTTTGTATTTTAAATACACTCTTAACTACGAATTTATATATAATGCGATAACTAGTAAAACGTGTGTTTTGTGATTATAGAATAAGTGTAGTTATAAATACGCTTACGCCACATTGATATTTATAATTATTAGTTATATTAAGAAATTAAGAATAACTACGTTAACGTTGCGTATACACTATTAGCCGAGCTGATAGTAAATGGACTAATAAAAGCACTTTCGAAATAGCTATTTTAGGTGTTTTTTATATAACTGATGTCATGATATAGCCCACAATTACTGTCCCGTAATAGTGGTTCCACTTTTGCGACAGTTATGAGCCCTTGTCTCTACGAGCCCTCTGGTTGAATGGCTAAACGCCTCGCTAAAGTGGCAGTATGTGGGCCGACCTAGAGGCCATGGGTTCGAGCCTCGTTGTGCTCACCCAGTCTCGCTTCAGTAGCAAGTCACTAAAAAGGTTAGACTTGCTAGCTGGGAGCGGCCGGCACCCAGTAACAGTCAACAAAGACTGGCTTGTCAGCTGCGAGTGTAAGCCGGTGCTGATTGCTTAGTCAGCAGACCTCTTCTCTCCTCGGTCTGGGGGGGTGTGTTATGATATAGCCCACAATTACTGTCCCGTAATAGTGGTTCCACTTCTGCGACAACTGAATATAAGTGATTAGCGGGTTCATCTCGAGAATAACCGTCACCGTAACCTCACCAAAGATAAGGCCCGCTGGGAGGCCGGGATAGCTAAGGATAATATATAGAACGTTGAGGTTCGTGTTTTTTACACTTTTAGGGCTCGTGAACCCCGCAGGAAGGACATATAAGAAGTGATTTAAATGTAAAAAAACGGAATTTAAGTTTAAAAATAATTATAACACTTAGAAATAGTTATTAAAGGGCGGATTAGGTGGTAAGAAGCCCACTAAACGGAGGCCTCCCTAAAGGGGCGTGTCGAATCCGCTATACTAAGCGCCTAGTACGCTTCCGGTGTGCTCGAAGGCCGTGTGCGGCGTGGAATAATGATGGGCCGAAATGCGCCCTTGAACCAGCCACCTTAAGGGCTAAGTTCGCCCCTGAAGAAGAGGGAGAATAAGAAAAATTACACACAATTGAATATATCACGAATTGACCCTTGAATCCAACAATAATCTTCGCAATCTTTTCTTTAGTATAAAACGGTGGCTACTCTTTAATTTAATTAATTATTATCCAGTTAACTATTTTATAGGCCCTACGGGATTATCTCTTCTTAGTAAGTTTCCCCTTACTAATTTGTGGTAATAGCGAATACGTGAGTAATTTAACCACTAATTAGTGTTAGTTTTAGTTACGTCGGGTCGGCTGTATAGCGTAGTAGAATATACGTATATTCGTATAGATCCTGCTGTTCTTATTGTTGTTGATGTAGGAATCGTCACTAAGACCACAATTTTAGATGATCGGGTTAACGTACGATTCCTGCGCTCTGATTGGCTCGCTAAGCGAGCTAATAGGAGCTTTGCGGTGAAACCTTAAATCGCCACGCCGAGGTTGTTCCGACATCTTCCTTGGTCTTGGCATACAAGTCAATGCCAACAAGGATCGCCCATCGGTTGTTGTTGTTCTTGGTCTTTCCCGACTTCTGGGGTGCCGGTTTCGAGATAGCAGAGGGTGCCATGTTGAAAGAAGCTTTTAGAGCTTGAGAATGTCAGATAGATAATCTTGTGTTGTTTTCGTTCTTGCTGCGTTTGCTTCTAAGGTAGAATAAATGGGCTATGGTTTGCAATATATGTCATTTCTCGCCCTCCACTGAATCGCTAGCTGTGATCAAATCTGGATCGATGATGGATACAAAGGAAATGGACTGCTGCAAATCCTCGCAAGAAGGATATCACGAGCCCGAGAATGGATCAGACCAACGAGGACAGAAACGGTTACTGTGTCTTTGATTCCGCAGAATAGCAAGACCGCCGCGTTACAACGTCCCGAAAAATGATACCAAAAGGAGCTAGAAGTGCACCCAGATGGTCTCAGAAAGGGATTACGGGATCAGCAGAGACATTGAAAATTCCAGTAGAAGTATGGGAATTCGTTTAGAAGCGATTACTGCTCTGTGCAAAGGCTACGAAAAAGTCACCAACAGGGCAAGGCGTTGCTGCCAGCCGGCTCACTCATAACCGCAAGTTGACATGTTATAGGACTTTCCACTTGTCGATCTATCTGCACGCATACTATTCCTAAATTCAAGGAGAACGAAACCGGGAACACGAGATCTGCGTCGCCAATTCGTTAGACTTCCTGGGCGCTACCCCTAAGCTTGACATCGGACCTTCAGAAGCCCGAGCGAGACGAGAATCCCCAATTCTTCTGCGGAACGAAATGTCTTGTTGAATAGGGCAGTCATTGCCATTGAAACTTGACTAAATGGTGGCCGCAGGCCAGGAAGCTAACCGATCGAGCTCGCGTAGCGTCCTCGACAGCAATAGGCCGCGATCCGACGACAACCTTCACGGATCCAAACTTACACGGCATCTCAGCTGGCCAAGGGACGCCGCGGTCTCAGTATAAGGTTCGCTGACAAGCAGTCGGTCTGCCCTGGTGCATGAGCGAAGCCGCGAGTCCTCCCAACACGGCCCGGCCGATAGCCACCTCGGGCGCGTGCCGAGCCGCCGGCGGCTTCCTGTCTCAGACCCTTTTCGCGAGTCAAGTAAAACTCGTGCCCGGGTTTCGGATAGCTCCCTCGGGCACTCCCGCCGTCCGATGGGCGGGTGCATCGCCAGGGCGAGACAAACCCCCCGCTCGTGGTGCCCGGGCGAACAGTGCTGGTAGGGTTAAACTCGAGCGGTTGTGTATGTTTTCGGAGATTCCGATTCCAACGTGTCTGACACAAATGCGGAGGAATGGGAAAGGCGGGAAAGGTGGCAGATTAGCGAAATCTGGGCGAATTTTCCGTTGGATCATCCCCCTTAAAGACACCTAGTTAGGCAAAGAAACCCCTCCATCTTCTGCAAGACAAGCTGAAAAGGGCATTCAGTTCTTCTTGGCAGCCCATGTCTGATTCAAATGCTGGAAAATTCTTAGCTGTGTGAACTAAATGACTCCCTCGTTCTTGGCGGACTGACGAAGCATCAAACATTGCGTCACATGTGACGGGTTTCAGTCGTAGGATTGGTAGATGGCAACTGAAAGTCGCTTTGGTTGTATAAATACAGCGCAGAAAGTCCTAAATCTGAGCTACCAGCGGCTACATGTACCGCAAGCTGAAGAGGGTGCCCCTACCTGCAGCTGAGAGCGTCCCCCCCTCAAGAGCCCGAATTTGGTTCAAGCCCAGCTGTACCAGCATTCTAACGAACTCGTTGAAAGAAACCTCGTCTTAAAGGACATGTGCTTTCGAGTCCTCAGGGCGTTGTCGGCAGGGTTGAACCCGTCCACCACGGGGGGATGGGCCCATTGCCTGGAACTGAGTGATGCCCCCATCATCAAGTCGCACTCTACTTAGCTTAACTATGTTTGATTTCTTTGGTTTTCGTTGGGTATTCCAGCCGTGTATGTATTCAACGGAAAACGAAGACGGAGACCAAGCAAGACGACAGAGATTGCCGGTTTGGTGGACTTGGTCGAACGGCAGCAGCCCGGTCTGTTTCGGTGCGCATGGCAACAGGTCGGCCAACCGTCTTGACCACCAAAGGAATGAGATGAGAAGCAATATGTCTGGCGTGCTTGGTTATGTAGCAAGAAAGACATCCAGTAAATAAACGACGGACGTATTTCCCTTGACACGGTCCCGATGTACTTCGCAGAACAAAGAGATCAAAGGCAGAAGGTACCAGAGTTGTCTTTGCTCCTACGTAGCAAGCATATGAGTAGCCTTTTAGGGTAGACTTTGAGTAAAGATAGAGGAAAATGATATTAAGGTCATACAAAAATCTGTCAACGCACGAGTGGTATAGTTCAAAAGAGACAATCCCCCTCTAACCAAAAACGCCACCTCTTCGTCAAATCATGCCATCACAACATATCAAACCCTTCACCTGCGGCCCTTGGCAAAAGCCTCGACCTTGCTCATGAGGCCCCTCAGGCCGATGCCCTTCTCGCAGTTGCACTCCAGCCAGGTCTCCATCCTCTCCCTGACGCTGCGCATACTCTTGAGCACCGGCATATGGCCGCTCTCCTCCGCCGCGACGAACGAGCCCGGGTTGAGCAGCAGGTCGAAGCACTCGCCCCAGATCTCCGTCTGCCAGTAGCGCTTGAGGCTCTCGCGGACGCGGTACTTGCGCCCGGCGACGCCGATGCCGCCCTGGTCGCAGCGCACCGTCTCGATGTACTTGCCGAACAGCAGGCAGTACACGATGCCCGCGAGACCGTGGTAATCGATCTGCCACGTCCACGGGCGGCCCTCGCGCATCTCGGCGCAGTCCTGCACACTGGTCTTCCAGTCCGCGATGAAGCCCACATCGGGCTCGAAGTTACGCATGTCGATGCCGCGGCCAAAGTCGATAAGGGTCACACCCCTCGCGCCCCAGCCGCCGGAACCATCAGCATAGTACTGTGTCTCCAGCGTGTTACTGGCAATGTTGTCCAGGCGCAGCAGGCAGTTGTCCACCTTGAGGTCACCGTGGAGGACGCTGTGGGCATGCATGGACTCCACGGTGCGAAACAGCTCAATGGTGAAGAACATGGCCAGCTGCTCATCCATCACAGCAGACGGCTCCGTGCGGAAGAAGTTGACGACGTCGAGAAGACTGCCGTGGGGGTGGTAAGGAAGGAAGAGGAAACCCTCATCCTGGTATAGGTGGAACTCGTGAGCATATGAGAGGGAAGCGGATGCGCGATGCTGGGGGCCAAGGCGGGCATGTGCAAGACGCATCATGTGGAACTCCCATGGAGAAGGGGGAAGTTCCATCTTGAGCGCTTCCAAAGCGCTGCGTTGGTTGACAGCAAAAGCACCTTTGCCCATGGCCACGACGCCGTTCTCTTCGTCTTCCTCGGCCGTCGAGTTTTCGACAAGATAGACAGGAGCAAACGCGCCGGCACCCAGCTCCTTTCTAATGGTGTACTGGGTGGAAGCGTCTGGGAACTTGACATTTACTACTGCGCATGCGTTGCTCGTGCGTTCCCCCTTGGCTGCCTTCGACATGGCTTTGGCGAATTTGCGGATCTCATTTCCCTTCTCGTACTTCTCGTCGCGGTGGTCATAGAAGCCAGGGTACGAGCTCAATGGAGGCTGCATGTTGGCAAGAATCTCGTTCCTGACTGCATCGTCGACAGGGTTACACTGGAGGTCCTTGATGATGGGGCCCTTTTGAGGCACCGCCTTGGGCGCGAGGGCCCTTGGCTTTCCGAGAAGGGGCTGAGCAATTTTGACGGGACAGACCTCGCTCAACACTTCCCGTAAAGGACTGCTACCTGGCTCTTCCATGTCGGGCTCTTCCTCGTCGATGGTCGATTCGGCATCGCTTCGGCATGGAGTCTCGTACTTCGCCTTGCGTTCTGTAAACGCCAGCGAAGACTCGGTCCGCTCCGTGATGGGAGTCATGAAAGGAAGTCGGTTGTTGGCCATCTCGACCGCATCCCTAAACGGCCTCGTTCTGGGCTCATAATCCTCAGGCGGTATGGGGACAAACATTGTCTTTGTCCTGGGCGGGGAATTTTCGTCGCCCTCTTCTTCATCCGACTCCCTTACATCTTGGAGAGCCGTTTGTCCATCAGACAAAGGGCCAGATGGTTCGTCATAGTTGGGGTCCATCAAGTCAGAGACTTGAGTGTTGTCGACGTCAGCTTCAGTCGCGTCTCCGTTGAGGTCCGGGACATGCTTTCGCGTCGAGAAGTCGGACCATTCGCTGACGCTCTTGACATCTGAGGCCTCCTCGTCTGCTTCATCGTCAACGTTCATGTCGACCTGACGGGTAGTCATGGTGCTCTCCGCTCCGCTGGTGTAGTCCCCGTCAGTCTCGTAATCGTCATCGTCGTCACTCTCCTCTTCCTCCTCTTCTTGAGGGTCAGCCTGAAGAGGTTGATTGAAGATTTTGTAAATCTCGTCAGTTGCGGCCTTGGTATGGATTGTCATCGTCGGCTCAGCCGTGTTTCTCTTCTTCAACTTGGGCCTCGACGGAGAGTCCAAATTTGCCTTGACTGAAGACGTGTCAGCGACCGTGGATGGTATAGTACTGCAGTCCACTTACTAATTTGTGTCTCGTTGACCTCCATTACCTTCTTCTTCTTACTCTTGCTCTCCTTCTTGTTAATAATAGCGCCATTCTCGTCCATCATGACTGTTTCTGTGTGGACGACTAGCTTTTCCTGTACCATGTGGCCAAGATCCTCCACCAGGGAAGGCTCTGCATCCATCACTTCACGATTGGTGTTTTCTGTCAGCGGCTCATCGTCCCAAGAGCGGCCCAGCCAGCCGCGGTTCATGGCCCAAATCTCCTCGAAAGCAAGCTCGGAGCCTGGCTCTTCCGGAGTAGGGTACACGGCCTCGAGCCTGACAAAGATGCGCTCCTTCTTGCCGCTAACGGGGTTCACAACTATCTGGTTCTTAGATGGCACGAGTGTGATGTGAGACTTTGACAATTGTGCTCGTGCTGATCGTGATTGAGGTTGCGATTTTGGCTGCAACCGAGACTGAAATACAAAAACGCCATAAAGCCATCCATTAGTCCTAAAATCATCAACATCTGGGCATTGGGAAGTGCAAGTGAAAGCAGAACATACCGTGTCCCTGAAGATCGCCATCTTGGGGGCAGCGCTCTTCTTCCCACCGGCCTTCAACGTCTCACCCGCCCACGGCTTGGGCTCCATCACGTTCTCCTTCTTCCGGTCGCCCAGGGAACCAATCGTGTCCCAGCCCTTGGATGTAGGTCCGCGCGAGGACAGGGCCGGGGGCGCGGCGTCGGCATCTGAGAAGATGGCCATCTTGGCCTTTCCAGGCTTGGAGGCAGGACCACCGACGCCCTGGCTGGGGCGGGGTGCCTGGGGGTCTGCAGCAGCGGCACGAGCAGCGGCGAAAGGGTCGATCTTTGCGGCCAGAGCGGGTCGCATGGTGGGGAGCGCCGGTGATGAGGGCGCTGTGGCCTCGTCTGGTTGTGTCGAAAGTCTTTGCTCGAACTCCTTGAACTTGCGCATCAAGCGCTGGGCTGGGCTGGCCTCGCGCTCGATGCCCAGCTTGTACACCTCCTCTGCTTGGTTCCACCTGCCAGCACCCTCAAGCCAGGCTGCGTATTCTTCGTAAAACAAAGCCAGGCCCTCGCCAATGTTGTGTCGCGAAAGGAAGAGGAAGGTTTCGCGGGGCGAATCAGCGAAGAACTGGATGTACAAGACCCAAAGCTTGAGATATCTGGGGTCGTTCTTGTACTGGGCAGATTGGATAAAGGTCTTGGTCGCGCGCTCCAGCAGAGTGTGAAGGCCAGATGCCGGCGTGGCTTGGGCCGACGGGTATGCGTCCAGGGTCCAGCGCACGTAGCGGTCGAAGACGTCGAGAGGATCGTCCGACTCGGAAATGTTCTCGATTTCCTGCTCGTACTCGGCGCGAATGCAGTCGTTCACATTCTTGGTGTCGGATGGCGTTGGCGTGTCGAGCTTGTGCAGAGGAGAGGGGGAAAACAGCTGGGCGAGCTTTTTGGCGGAGCGTCCGCTGGGTAGCGCCTGGATGTTTTCTTTTTGTGCTTCGATGATGTCGAAGTTGATGAGATCGTCGGAGGCTGCCATGGTTAGTATCGTCGCGGCAAGTAGCCGACGCGTCTGCAGATGAATGGGTGCTGCAGTGCTGTGCTGTGTTTGAATTGTCGATGTTCACAGTGGAGAGTGGAGGAAAGGGGGGGTCTGAAATGCATGTCAATGTTTTGGTGTCGATCATGATAAGATAACAAAGCAGCTGCATTTGGCGCGTTGTCGGGGCGACCGAAATACAAGGGCACTCGTCCCGCTTATGTAATTGTCATCCTTACTCATCGTCGCGGGCTTTTCCCGCACAGAGGCACGTACCGACCGCCCTTTTGTTTTTTAGCGACTGCTTTTCACTTCGACTACTCGCACCATCAGGTAGGTATTCCATCACGATCCTCTTCTTCCTGGATCTACTTGCTGTCAGATTGAGGCCAGCTTTTGCGCATAAAATCTCTCTACTGATCATGTTTTTATTCGACTATTCGAGCTTTCTTCATGGTTCGCGCGAGAACGATCCGGTCCGGGCCCGTGGCTACGATCCGGAAGAAAGCCGGCGGTGCGGGGCTCTCCGAGCACCCCGCCCGGGAATCGGGGTGGCCAAGCAAGGATGCACAGGGCAACTTAGCCACAGTCAAGGCGTCTCAACCATGTTTCGCACCTTTCTTAGTTTAGGTCAGCATGCAAACCACGCCCGATCATGGGGCGGATTTGAGAGGATCCTCAGGACGAGCGCTGACCTGCCCATGGTTCTGAAACCGGGTTGGCTGCGTCCATGTCGCGCAGCTGGCTCGCAAAACGCTTGCATGCTGCATACGCGCAGGAGCCGAGGCTTGGATTGCTACATCGAAAAACAAGCTTATTAGTCTCGGATCTACGTATTGTTTCTTAAGCAAAACTGAGAGTATATCCACCATTTTGTTTCCCCTCGCGTCAGGACGTAGGAGAGCAACGAGATCGAAGCCAGCCGCCACCTAACAAACACGATGAAACCAGAAGCCGATGACCAGCAGCCCTTCCTGGGCTTTCGAGACGACCCGAACAAGCGACAATCGGAAGAAGAGGAGGAGCAGGCCAATGTGGAAAATGGCAACTCGCACCGCCAGCAGATCCTCAAGAAGACGTCACGCACCCGCAGGTATCTGCGTGACTTCCTCGTGTTCCTCGCGACATCTCTGGTCTGGGTTCTAGCACTCTCGTTCTTCATGCCCGGATCCCAAGCCCCAGCCGATCAACCAAACACCTCGTCGCCTTCGCCGGGCAGGTTACCTGTCGTAGTAGGACAGGATGGCAAGGGCGGGGCTAGCATGCCGGGGACGCTCTCTGGCATCGCCACGGCTCAGGCACACAACATCACATCCGATGCGAAGCTTTTGTCGTGCGGGAACTCCACACAGGAAGCCAAGAAGAACGGGTGCAAGTACGACACGCTGCTGAACCACTGGGTCCCGGCCCAATGTCTGGACAAGGAGTGGGAGCAAGAGTACATGGACGACGACAGCTGGACTGCATACGAGGAGTAAGTTGTTTTCCTTCTCAAAGGACAGCTTGAAGAGGGAAAAAAAAGACAAGCCAGCTAACATACTTGCAGCAAAAACCTCACGAAGCGATTGACCCGCGAGGCCATGGGCGACCAGGTGTCGTACTACACCTCGATTCGCGACCATGTCAACCATTGCGCCATGTTATGGAAGAAGCAGTTCTGGACGATCTTTGAAGACAGGCCCGTTTTCGATGCCGTGATTGTCAACTCATTCCACACCGAGCACTGCGCCGACTTCCTGAAGGACCTGTACGGGATGAACCGGACGGAGCCGACGTTTGTCAGGGTCGGGTTCTCTGGCTGCTGGGTGAAGAAGGGAAGCGATGAGCTATGAACGACCAGCAGACTGATTCTGTGTGTCTTCAACCATTGCAAGGAGTCTACATGGCAACTGGTTATACATCATCCATCCATGGCAGGGTCAGCGACATGCCACCTGAGGTTGCCAAGAACACAGGTTGCACTACCTAGTTGTCTACCCAGGGCTCAACGGCCTCGTCATATTTAGCACTGCACAGCGTCGGCGTTAATTCTATTTGCTCTTCTAGCCTCCAGGGGATACTTTGCGGGAGTTGTGCCATGCGGAATGATCGGTGTGAAGTGATTCGTGCGAAACGCAGCCTCCAGGAGAGAGATGCTCCAGACGGCTAGCTTCGGACTGACTTTGCGTCTATACTTAGTGGCGAGAATTTTCCGTCCATCAAGTAGGGTCGGTAGATCCGCACGTCAGGGTTCCCAAAACACCCTCTCAAATGACCACCAAGATTGTGGCGAGATGAACCCTGCGAACCTCGCTCAGACGGGGAAAAGCAGCCGAACTTCTGCACACCACATCGAGACAGAACGAATCAGAAGCCTTGTTTTCTTTGAACTCTGAACAAACTCACATTTCCCTGGAGGGTTGCTTCAAAAAAGCCGTAAGACACCGAATAAGATCAGACGAGCGTTCTTTCGGCGTTTGATACCACCGAATCCACGAATGGATCTTCAACATCCGCGAAGGCTTCGCGTGGGTAGCGGCTGTTGTGAGAAACACATTTTCGGACGCCGAATGCTGCTTGCCAAGCAACCGGTGTGGGCATCTGCGAAAGTCTTGTCATCTCAGACGGTTCCTGAGATGGTTTAGATGCTCCCCAAACTGAGTTCTTCCATAGCCCGTGCGAGTTTAAGACGCAGGGGTGCATGCCAACGGTTGTTTCGTGCCAATCAAATCCATACCTACACGGAGGATATACGAGATAAGACTGCTAGCATCCAATACGACAGCGACAATAACGAAGCCAAAAGTTTCCAGCAGTTAGAAGGTGAACTGTGACGAGTGATAACTGCTCGAGGCTACGGACACTGTCGAACTGACGAGGAAAAGAACCGATTCGTGGGCTGGTAGTCATTGAAGAGGTCTGTGGTCGTGGGTGATGGGATGAACGAAAATGGCATGTTTAAGATAATGAGGCTTCTCAAGTATGGTCGAGGTGACATAGCAAAACGTCCAAGGGCTAACAGAGGCTGTCGACGAGCTAAAAGGGCTAAGGGGTTCTCAGGGGCCATGTGAGGGTTGTTAGGCATGGAATCAGGAGTTGAATTCGAGTCGAGGTCTGGCTTGTCAAAGTATTGATGGATACGCAATACAGGCTTCATAAAAAGTTAGTCATGGGAGCAAAAATGATTGAAGGGGGGTTTCTCAGCAGTAAATAACCATGATCAGCCCATTGGGCCTTGGCTTAAGCATTCCACAGAACTTAACGCACATGTTGGTTGCTTTCTACATGGTCTTGCTTTATGAGACCCAAAAATCAAAGACCGAGAAATCGAGTACTGTCTGCGAAGTGCCTTAAGTATTTCAAGAGATGGCAAGAGGCTTACATGGCTGACACGGGAGCTAAAGGAGTAAGCTTCTCATAGAGCCTTGACAGCCGGCGAGACCCAGTATATCGCAGGCTATTCTAAGCCAATTTTAACGACAACCCTTGGCAATCCACTGGAATATCCCGGAGGTGATGTGTCCACGACTGAATGAGACAAAATCCTTGAACATTCTCGGTTTATTGCCTTGTCACTTGTCGACTCAGACGTGTCCATTCCACGAAGCCACATCCCTAGACCTCCCGGCCGTTTCCATGACAGTCTTGGCTACAAGCCATCAAAGACAATTCCACGCCCTCGGTACGCTAATCTAGTGCTGACCAACAAATGCCGTGTTAGCCGACCCCAAGACCGACCTGACCATACAGACCTTTCCAAAGTCCCTTTTCGACGGCCCGGGTCATAAAAGCTTGAACCATTAGCGTGGTGCCTCCATGGGGTTCGGTCCCGAGAGTGGATCGCGCGGCGCAACGATATGTCGAATATCCGAGATGGTCCAGCCGCTGCACGGCTTACTTCCCACCCTTGCATCGCACGATGGCCTCCAGGCAACAGGAACGTTCTTTCGATGGCCCTTACGATTGTAAGACAGGACCCGGACATGTTGTGGGTTGGAGACATCCTGGAGATCGAAGATGATTCTTTTCTTTTAAGAAAGGAAGTTTACTAGTTAGCTGCTAGATCAAAAGAATAATTGGGCAGACTAGGTACAAAGGGAAACCCGCCATAAACAATAAATCAGCGAGAAGAACACGAATATGGATGAACTAGATCGATTTTACTCGTTTCGGAAGAATGCTATATACTACTCGACAGGGCGGAATGGAGGATGCGCTACGTGTTAGGAGAGAACTAGATTAGTACCAAAGCGGATGGGAAACGTCATGACTATCAAACAGGGGTATTATTAGGCTTCAATGTTTATATTAAAGCGCACATCCTATTCATCGTCTCACGGACATTGTAGAGCAATTACGTCCTCACATTCACCTTCATCTTTACATCAATCACTGAAATACAACATGCGCGTCCTAATCAGCGGAGCAGGCGTCGTCGGCCCAACCTTGGCGTGGTGGCTTGCAAAGGCCGGCGCACGCATCACCATCGTCGAAAAAGCCAACTCCATGCTCGCTCAGGGGCACAACGTTGACGTCAACTACGGCGCCATCAAGGTCATCCGCAAGATGGGGCTCATCGACGAGCTCAAGCGCTGGAACACGACAGAGAAGGGCACGCAGCTCATCGACCCGCAAGGACGCCCATTCGCGCCCTTCCCCGTCAAAGCCGGCTCCGGCGCCAGCCCGACCTCAGAGTTCGAGATCCTCCGCGGCGACCTCGCCAACTTCCTCTACGAAGCCACCAAGAACCACCCAAACGTCGAGTACCTCTTCGGCACCACCAGTAAGACCATCGTCTCCAACGACGAGCACTCCGTAAAGGTAGAGCTCAGCAGCGGCGAGGTGCGCGAGTACGACCTCCTCGTGGCAGCAGACGGCCAATGGTCCAAGGTGCGCCGGCAGTGCTTCCCTCCAGACGCGGTAACGGTCGTCGACAAGGACATGTACGTCGTCTACTCGACCATCCCGCGCCTCCCCTCCGACAACGACTGGTGGAACGTCTTCCCGGCGCTTGGCTCGCGGCTCGTCAGCCTCCGACCCGATCCGCACGGCACCATCCGCGCCATGTTCACCCGCATGCCCCTCTCCGCCACCCAGCGGCGCCTGTGGCAAGAGGCGTCGCGCGCGGACCGGAAAACGCAGCAGGAGCTCGTGCGGCGCGAGTTCGCCGACGCGGGGTGGCAGGCCCCCCGCATCCTGGACGAGATGGAGAAGGCGGACGACTACTACTTCCAGGCGATCCAACAGATCCGCATGTCGCGGTGGTCGAGCGGGCGCGTGGTGTGTCTCGGGGACGCGGCGTGGGCGCCAACGCCGCTGACGGCCATGGGCACGTCGTTGGCGATCACGGGATCGTATGTGCTTGCGGGCGAGCTGAGCAAGCTTGCGGCGGGCGAGCATCCGGGGAGGGCGCTGGAGGCGTTTGAGCGGACGTTCCGCCCGTTTGTGGAGGAGACGCGGAGGATCCCATGGTTCGTGCCTGGAATTGCGCACCCGGCGACGGCCTGGACTAGGTGGTTGTTCAACATGTTTGGGGTGATGCTCGCTAGGGTCGCGGCGAATCCGTGGGTGCGGAGGAGGTATCTTGATGATACGAACGTCGACGATTCGGATTGGAAGTTGCCGGAGTTTGCCAAGTTTAATGAGCAGGTTTTGAGCAAGTGAGGCTGTTGGCAGTGCATCTTAAGATATCTTGAGAGCCATAGGACGGACTCTTATTGTTGTATGAAATGACTCCACTTTTTCATTCACCATTCAACTTACATCCATACAAGCTGGATCCGAATATTCATCTTTCATTACATGAGTTACTGCCAGTTTCTGTTTGGCTGCGTCCCCTAAAGGCACATCATATCGTACATTTCTTCAACAGGGCCCATTGAAGGATGATATGTAGTCGGCCTACCGCGCATGACCCTTTGCCATGACGGGCTCTTTGCCTTGACCTCAGCCCACCGCTGTAACTCGACAGGAACGAGCTCGGCATTGCCAACCTCAATGCAGCGCAGGACGAAGGGAAGCAGATGGCTGTCGAGGATGGTTGGCCCTACTTCGGAACCAAAAGTCCATTCGTCGTTGCTGTCAATAGAGCCACTCTGCCTGCGAAACTCAACGATTTCTTCAAAAATGGCACGAACTTCGGCACGGTTCCTGTCTACGATGGCAGGTTGAAATGCCACGCCGTTGTGTTCATTGTGGCTAATTGACGGTCAGAGTCAAAAACCGAGTCCATAGTTCGATGGCAGGTCAACCTACAATGCGAGCTTCGCTTCAAGAGCTGAGCGATACTCCGGACTAATGCCGTCCCTCTTGAGAATCTTTTCCACTGGCGAAGGGTTGTGCTGCTTCATCTCGGGTGTGGGATTCTTGTTACTGATCGACAGGCCATACACAGCGTGGAGTCTTTCGAAAAGTTCTCTTACGACAATTTCGTGTTTCGCCGGCAGCATTGCTGGGTAGTGCTTCTCGGCCAGATGGAGCGAGATGGAGCGGCTTTCGGTAAGTGGCTGCTGGAGAGTGTTGCCAGTCATGGCAGGAACCTGGCCTCTCGGGTTCACCTTGGTCAGGTATTCCTCGCTTAGATTTTCGTTGGCTTTGTGGTTGACGAAGCTCAGGGTGATGCTCTTGGGCGGCATCGCGTCACATGTCGTGGGGCCGAGTATGGCCGTGTGACGAGCCATTATGGAATAGAGGGAGAAGGGAGATGAGTAGAGCGTGTACTCTGCATTTTTCCAGTCTGTCATGTTTGGAGTTGTGCTTGATGAGATATGCGATTGTCAAGGTCGAGTTATTGGGTTGGTGGTTAACAATGTTGTAGGAAGGTGAGGAGTCACGGCGTGATATATCAGAGAGGGGGAGTTCATTAGTCATCTGATCAGAGGAGCAGTGGGGGACAGCTTCTACGGGCACCCCGCGGTGAGGTCAGATTTGTCCAAGCAGCTGAATTTGTGTGTATTAGCAGAACTTAGCAGCCTATAAGAAGAAGCTTCGTCCCCAATAGCAAAGACCCCCTCGCCGCCCTTTTTGGCTACCGCCCTGTTCAAGAGTGCCGAGATACCCGAAAAGGGCAATCTCGTTCAATGCCAGTAATTATTCACGCTGCCCTTGGTAATCAACCATGCCTTGTCAAGCGCTTCCACAACATCGCTTGGCAGAGGATCCTTCTCCAGATACTCCAGATTCACCTCTAGTTGCTTCACGCTACTGGCCCCGATGATGACAGAGTCCCCTCGCGCAATATCCAACTTGGAATGGTGCGCAATCCACCGGAAAGCGCAGTCCATCTCTGTGAGCTGGTGCCTTTCTGCCGCTTCTCTGATCAATTCGAGCGCATCGAAAAACGCGTCGTTCCAGAACCGTCGCCGGTACTTGCGACCTTGGAAAGTGTTCGGATCGAAGCGAGACATGGGCTCAATGTCCGTGTCGTTGGTGTCACGCCGGTAGCGCCCGGTAAGCTGGCTGCCAGCCAGCGGACTGAACGCGTAGAAGGTGATGCCGTAGTGCTTGAGGCACGGGAAAAGCTCCATCTCTACAGTCCGATGAATGGCATTGTATACCCCCTGGTACACCGTAGGGCGAACCCACCCCTCGCGCATACACAGTTCGCTCATGTATGCCACTTCCCACGCCATGTAATTGCTGAGTCCGAGCCTGTTGAACTTGCCTTCCTGGTGTAGTTCGTTGCAGGCCCTGAGAGTTTCCTCGAATGGGGTACTGCGATCTGGCCCGTGAAGATACCAGAGGTCAATCTTGTCTGTCTTGAGGGCCTTGAGTGATTCGTCGAGATGCTTGCGAAGGTCTTGAGGAGAATGTGTAATTTTGCCAGTCCCATCGTGGATGTTGGGGTAAAGCTTCGTATCAACCACGAGACCTCGACTTTTCCAGTCTAGCTGTCCGAGGTATTCTTCCGAGGAACCTTGACCGTATACACGGGCTGTATCCACCACTTTACCGCCGTGGTTTTGGAAGAGATCTAACATGGCACCCGCTTCCTTGAGATCATGGATGCGCGCCTGTTCGACGCCTGAACTTGTGAGCGAGGCGTCTCGAGGTTGGACGAGCAAGCAAACCTTCTCTGCCAAACGTCATAGCACCGAAAATAACGGGCACTCTCGATTTTCGTTGAGGAGGCATATTGGACGTTGTCATGTCGGATGAATTGCAGATAGCCTATATGAAAATTTGATGGTGATCGAGTGAAAGAAATAAGGTTTCACATGCCGAGCAGTGCTGAAAATGCATGGAAAATAAACGGCTCGCTCAGGCGATTGCCCAGCTCTTTATATCTGCGGGATGCGGGGAAGTACCGTCAGTCCGGAAGGCTGCTAGCAAGCAGGGTATATACTGGATATGCCGGACGATGATGTAATATTGAATCTACTGGCCATGCTTCCACCAAACCAGCCCGATTCTCCTCATAATGTCACTGTCTCATCATACGGGGCTATTGCGAGAGAAGCAGCAAAGTGGCAGTCTATTGAGTGTCTGTGGGGGCCCATTATGAAAGTTGTATTGGTTGTTGCGTCCAAGTTAGATCAATGGAAATCAAGGCACTCGACACGCCAGACAGACGTATTTTCACTGCAAGCACTCGCATACGATTACGCAAAATGTATTGATATTCAGCTAAGAAGATTTGCGTTTCTAGGTAAAATGAGACATGAAAGACGCTCTCAGCTCAAACGGATGCTCTGACGGTCGAGGCAAAACCTTTTGAACATTCTGGTTGACAACCACAACGATAAGCGTACTCTTCTCAGCCCACTCAAACGCCTGAATGAGACCCTCGGCGCTGTCAACGAAGAACTTTTGCTTGTATGGCAAGCTTCCAGCCAGCGAGAAGAGGTTGTCGGTGCTGATGGGAACGGGCTGGCTCCCAGTAGAGCAGTGAATGCCGTTGTGAATCACCACGTGAATCAGCTTGTCTGAAGCTTGAGCAGCTAGCACAGCCACGTTGCCCACATGCATCAAAAATGAACCATCGCCTTCCACGCAGATGACACGGCCCTTTGAATGGCCGATCTGGACTCCATAGGCCAGCGGGTAAGTGTGACCCATGGCGCCGATCGACAGGAATGCGCGAGACAGGTCCTCGTTGTTTTCCTTGCGAACCATGTAGACCTCCCGAGAGTTTCCGCCAACTGAGGACACTGTGACGTCGGACGGATAGAGGCGATTGAGGACGATGCGGATGGCGTGCTCCCGCGACAAGGCAAGGTCCCCTTCAGAGGACCGCCAATCCTCGGGTCTAGCTGTGAGCTTGGCGACGTTGGTCACAGGCGGTTGCCAATGCCCGTTGCTCTGGCCGCTCTCAGGACTGTACGCAGCGAACCTGTGGTTTGGGACGACGAGGGCAACGGGCGTATTGCCTTCCCTGGCGGCCTTGATGAGCCGCGCGACAGCACTAGTGACAGCTTCGAGGGTATCTGGCAGAATCTCATAGGGGAAGCCCTGCGATTCCAGGGTTTCCAGGGTTCGGGGTCCTGACAGGAGGTGCTCCGGCTCGTCGTGCTCTCCTGGCCGGCCTCGCCAGCCGACTACCAGCAACAGGGGGATTCCAAACACTTCTTTGGCGGCCAGAGACTGGAGGGGGTTGAGGGAATTTGCAAGGCCTGAGTTTTGCATGTATGCAACTGCGAGGTTGTTGGTCGAGAGGTAGTATCCAGCGGCCAGGGCAACGGCAGCCCCTTCGCTCGCTGTGACTATGTGCTCTGGGGTTTTCTTGGTAGCGTACATGTACGAGAGAAATCCCTTCAAGCAGGAGTCGGGGACGCCGAAGGCATGGGTGATGCCATTGCCGACGAGTGCTTGCTCGTAAAACAAACGCGGATCAAGAGTAGTCATGGTGAATTCGAGTATAGAAGCGCGTAGAGAATGTGGATAAGGTATGATGAACTGTTACTGCTGTAGGAAATATAAACACCCACATAATGACGGCGGAATAAATATCATGGTTTGATTTTTGGCCATCGATCAAGCGGATCCGTTCCTCCCCGATGATGGATTACACCTGAGAGACGCGGAACTAGCACAAGCAACCCGGTAACAAGACCCCGAATCCTACGCGCAAATGTCGAGTATCCACGTCACGCGAGAAATTACCTCGTACGGAAGCTTAAATTCTCATAGGACCGACCGTATGCTACTGTCGGCCTCAAGACATCATGACCTGATTGATGAAGGCCTTGGAAACCTAGTTCCTTGAATAGAGACGAATTAAAGTTTATCCTAGATATGATCCGACATATGCCCTCGCTATATCTGACAACTGATCTCCTAAAAGTAACTTTGTGATTTACGTTTCATGATGTAAGTCGGCTTTCCAAGAAGAAGAAAGTTACAGCCCACATACCCGAAAATCGCGTGCCAATTCCAAGATTTCATCCGATGCCCGGCAAATCGGAGAACCTTCGAATCGGCCCGAGGCAATCTTGGAAATCGCCGATCTATCTGATTCGCAACAGGAGGAATGACTGCGCCGCGAGAGGACTTACTTACACCGGCTGCTCGTCTTGTCGTGAATCGCGTACAGCGCCGATGATGAAAGCAATATCGGCGATCTGAGTACATTGCAACATGCCAACTGCCTGTCATTCGAACTTCCCTGTCAGCCACCCTCGTGTCGACCCTGGTCGAGACATCTTATACCGGCTAAGTGCATGTCCCCTTTACTCACGACTGACAAGCTTTTTGGCTGGTCTAGGATACGGTAGCTACCGTATTCGCACGGCTCGCCTCGTCCCATCCCTACCACAGTAGATGGGATTATGCGCAATCCCGGTGTGCTAACTGCATCCAGCATTTGATCGGTAAGTAGGCAGTCCGAGAAGAAGGCCGAACATTTCCCAAAGTTTGTGCCTGTGGAAAAGTGACCCATGACGCCTGTATCTAGTATTATGGACCATCTATCACTTGCCGCCACTAAGGACTCAAATGCCGAAAGATCCATTGGAGGTTTATTCCTCGCTTGCGTTTTGTTGATATCCCCTAATGCGGAAAGTGTAAACGCGGGTGGCCAGGGCCGTGGCTCTTGGGGCAGATTTCTTCCATCTTTGCTTCCTGTTGTGGCACCAATACAATTGAAAGCTTTGCTGGTGGTCCCTTGTCTCCTCCATCTCGCTCTGTCGCACTCAATCCCACATCTTGCAAAATCACGACAAGCGCACCTATCACTTTGAAGTTTGGTTCAGGGCATCACATCTCCCACCGGTTCATTGTCGACACTGCCTCGAACAAGGTTTATTAGAGTACCCTGCTCGCGGTCCAAGACTGACACAAACTCTCTATGAATCCCTTCCCTTGAGCCAAGATTGCCTCTTCTTGTGTAGCGTTCAACCATTCCAATAAACCTTCTGTTTTGGGTTTGCTTTCAGCTGACCAATCGACACGATGCATTTCACGTGCCTAATTTCGGCGATACTATTGATACCTGCTGTCAAAAGTTTGCTCAACCTATCAACAGTGACTGAAGTAGACTTACTGATATATCAATTCGTAGGTCAGCCATCAATGACAACAACGTCTGTAGTGCAGGCGATTACACCTTCCCCTGAAATTGGCGTTGCTCCTAGTCTCACACCAACAATTCGGGATCCCGAGGCACCAAATCCACAGGATTGTCCAGGCTATAGGGCAACCAGCATTGAACGAAACCTCAAAGGTGTGCGGGCTGATCTGATGATTGCCGGACCTGATTGTCAAGCATTGTATGTCCCCTTACCATCAGTTTTGGCATTCGGCGCTGACTAGTCTCAGCGGAAATGACATTCGTGAACTGGTTCTTGAAGTCCAGTATCAGACCAAAGAGCGGTTGAATGTGAAAATATACCCCAAGTACTTGTCTGAACATAACAGGACTCAATACATTCTCCCAAGTTCCCTTGTTCTGGAGCCTGGTCGAGATGAGAAGACTACGATATCGAACAGTGACCTCAGATTTGAGTGGACGTGAGTACTCTAGTTGCAGCATCTTGGTTCAGGCGTTAATTTGAAGTATATAGCAACTGGCCAAGCTTCCAGTTCAAGATTACCCGGAGTTGCAACAGGGAGGTTCTCTTTTCAACCTACGGGCATGTGCTTGTCTTCGAAGATCAGTTTCTAGAGTTGGTGACGGATATGGTTGAAGACTACAACGTCTACGGGCTTGGTGAGGCAAAACGAAAATGATGCAGGCCCAAGCTGACCTTCGTCATAGCTGAGAACATACACGACTTCCATCTGGGACAGAACTTCACGCAGACCTTCTGGACCAATGATGCCGGCATTGAGCACGGCAACCCTATTGACGGAAATACCTACGGCGTGCATCCGTTCTACCAGGAATCCCGATATCACAAAGACAGCAACACGACTTCTCATGGGGTATATGCGCGCAACGCTCACGGCCAAGAATGGCTTCTGAGACCCAAGACATTGACATACAGGACGATCGGCGGCAGCATTGATCTGTACTTTCTCAGCGGCCAGAATAAACACGGAGGATCCACCGCCGTTGAAACCATGCGCCAGTACCACGCCGGCTGCGTAGGCTTGCCTGCCATGCAAATGTTCTGGACCCTGGGTTTCCATCAATGTCGCCTAGGATACGACACTCTTGACAAGATCGAGGCTGTCGTGGAGAACTACAGGGCTGCTGACATCCCACTTGAGGGTATTTGGTCCGATTTCGACATGTTTGACGGCTACCGCAGCTTCGTCAACAACCCCATCACCTTTCCACCCGACCGCATGGCAAAATGGGTGGAATGGCTGCACAGGAATGAGCAGTACTTTGTTCCCCTTGTCTGGTCCAACGTATATCGCCCGAACCCCAATAATCCAAACGACACCTATGGCCCTTATGAACGTGGCGCTGAGCATGCGGCCTTCATCCGAGACCCCGTGTCCGAAGACTTCTACACGGGCAATAACTGGCCAGGCTTTGTGGTCTGGGGAGACTTTATGCTGCCAGAGACACACTCATGGTGGGCCAAAGAGCTCAAGATCTGGTACGACAGTGTCCCATTCGACGGCATGCTCACAGATCTGACAGAACCTGCGTCGTACTGCGTTGGGCCTTGCGGGAATGGCCATCTGGATATGAACCCAGTTCATGTTCCTTTTCTGATTCCCGGAGAGGAACTCAACATGTTCTACGAGTATCCCGACGGGTTTGCCGAGACAAACAGCTCCGAGTTCGAGAGGGCAAAGGAGGCTGCTGCCAATCAGTCGGCGGCTCTACAGGCTACGCCAGTCTTTCATGTCCCTGCCATGGCCACACTAGGACGCACAGAACCAACTTCTGGTGTTAGAAATCTCACATACCCACCTTATGTCTTGAATAAGTAAGTGGTCGCAGCCTTGATTACCTAGAGAACAGTGCTCACAACCACAGCCTGCAACCTGGACACTCCATCGTGAGAATGACCATTTCCCCCGATGCAACCCACAACGACGCTCTCAACACCACCGAGTATGAGATGCACAATTTGTTCGGGAATATGATATCCAACGCCACCTACCACGGGCTCCTCGACCTCTTCCCAGGCCGCCGGCCATTCAACATCGCCCGCGGCAACTTTGCTGGCATCGGTCGGTATGCTGCTCGCTGGGGTGGCGACAATTCATCTAAATGGGGAAGCATGTTCATGTCCATCTCACACGCCCTGACACACATGATGGCTGGCGTGCCAATGTTTGGCGTCGACGTGTGCGGCTATTCGCATAATGCGAGCTTCGACCTCTGCGCACGGTGGATGTCCCTGGGCGCTTTCATGCCCTTCTACCGCAATCACAACATGGGAGGCACGATATCCCAAGAGGCGTTTGTCTGGTCATCTGTTGCCGAGGCTTCTCGCCGCGCCATAGCTGTGCGATACAGCCTCCTCAACTACCTCTACACCCTGTTCTATCACGCCCACACCAAGGGCGACCTTGTAATGCGGGCTCTGGCGTGGGAATTCCCCAATGATGAGAGTCTCAAGGCCACCTATTCCCAGTTCCTGCTCGGACCATCCCTCCTAGTAACCCCTGTGCTTACCCCAAACTCCAAAACTGTCCGTGGTGTATTCCCCGGAATTGGACAGGGGACTCGCTGGTACGACTGGTACACACTAGATGAGGTCCAAGCCAAGCCTCAGGAGAACATCACTCTCGATGCACCCCTGGAGCACATCAATCTTCACGTCAGAGGTGGCACGGTCTTGACGCTGCAGAAGCCGGGAAATACGACAGCGGCAACGAGGAGAAATCCATTCTCACTCCTTGTCGCTCTTGACGACAATCAGTATGCCGAGGGCAATGTGTATCTTGACGACGGCGTCAGTCTCGAACCGGAGAGCACCATGATAGTCTCGGTATGTGAAGGCGTCCTCAACGTATGATAGTCTACTAACCACTTCGATGCAGTACACTTTCAGCAAGGGGGTTCTTCGGGCGGAAACCAACGGCACATACCAAGTGTATGTCCCACTCGAAAACATCACGATTGCTGGCTTGAGAGAAGAGCCCAAGGGAGTTGAGTTTGTCAGAAATCATGTGCTGCTTAGGCCTTCACCAGTGCTCAAGTACATAAATGGCACTGCATACGTCACTGGTTTGGACCAGTATATGCCAAGAGCGGCCTTTGATGGCGGCTTCCAGCTGACTCTGACGACTTGAGATGTTGTTGGCGATGAAGGTTATATACTACCGTAAAGTTGAGATTATATGGAAGACTGAAATAAGACCTCCCTGGAACAAGAAGATGAGATGCTTAGAAGTATATACATTTTGATAATAGACCTAGGTATCTTCGTGTATGACGATTGCCTGAACCAGCATCATGAATCTAGTTCTCGCTCGCATTGCCACGCAGACGAGTAACAGTCCCTCCGACTCTAGGGCTAGAAATTGACACGTTGTTGACTCTACATGTACCATTTCAACAGACAATCTCTCCAATTCTGTCAAATGTGTCAGATTGGTCTTGTTTCTATATGCTCCATGAATGTCTACGGAATTGCTCTGCCCCTTCGGCGATTGCGCCCCAATGTCCACGACTCAGGCCACCAGCTCCACAGCACGACCCAGCCTCCGGCAAGAGACGTAAGCCCCGTGAACAGAATGAGGTGCCCATATGTGCTGCCGAGTCCCCAGTGCTGGCAGTCAGAGACAGGCCCAGCTCTGACCAGCCAGACGCTTGTGGCGCCTCCAACAATATATCCAACGCCCCTGACACCGTTTATAAGACCATACACCAACCCAGCGTCGATTGACTCCCCTCTCCGCGCCGAGTCACCCTCCATCTGTTTGAGAATCCCACCCCAAGTAGCACTATAGCCACTGGAGAAGAAACCAAAAGTAATGGAGAAGATAAAAAGTAAAAAAATGCCACCCTGGCTGGTATTGGCCCAGAAGAGAAACACGGCCAATCCGCTCGCGACACATGGAATTGCTGAAACCATCTGCGCCGATAGAACTATGTGCTTGTTATCCCCCAACCATCCGAAGAATGCCGAAGCAAAGATACCAACGGCGTTCTGCGACGCCAACACTATAGTAGCTATGGTTTCGGGGAACAAGCCGTAGTCTTGGGCGTAGGTGCCCAGGTACGTCTGCGGGAGGCCGTAGCCAGCGCCCTGGAACAACACGGCAATACCGTAGAAGTATATGGCTGGATGTTTGAGGAAGTTCCATGGAATATTGCGTGCCGGTGTCCTGTGTATCACCATTCTGGTTGGCGGGATGGGAACCAAACTGATGCTGAGGATGCTGGCTCCACCAGCAAAGAGTGCCCAGATGATCATCGTTGTCCGGAAGCCCCAGGTATCGAGCGAAGCACGGAAGAGAAACGGGCCCAAGGTGCCAACGACATTCTTACAAGACAAGACAAGCCCATACGCTATGGATCGGTTTTTCGTGGTGTACCACTCGCCAAGGGACAGCGTGATGGGGCTGTAGATGAGCGCGCAGCCAAGCGCCGACATGACGCCTTGAGTAAGAACAAGGTGCCAGACGCTGGTGCAGAAGATCGATAGGAAAAAGCTGGAGGAGGCGAGCACGGCACCGCAGAAGGCGGCGTGCTGGCGCCGGTATGCCCACCGTCTGGTGAACAGGGCGAAGAGGAAGGGCATCGAGAGGTACATGATGCCGTTGGCTGTGGTGCCGATGGCACCTGTTATGTCCTTGTTTCCCTGCAGTGTCCAGTTGTTGATGTAGTATTCCTCCATGACGCCGTAGCTGATCGCGAAACCTGGAGCCGGCACTGTCAGTGGTGCAATGGAGACTTGTGACATGAACTTGAACCCAACGTACCCCAGATTGGCAGTTGCATGAGTCCATTTGCCGCAAGAACGCGAATGAGGGTGCTTCTTGGGATGTCATCTTGTTGCGATTCTGGTGAGAACTGTTCGACATCGGCGGGGTCGTCTTTAAATTCAGGATCATGTGCGTCACCAGCCTCCCCCGATTCCATGAGAGGAATCTCGTCGACATCGTTTTTCGGGACGGGCTGATATTTCTGCCTAGCAGGGCCATTGTGGTTAGCAATATTGTTTAGCTGAAGCGTATGGCGACAGTTACCTTGGAATCATTTTGGCAGTCGGCTGGTGTGGAATGCAAGATGCTCTGCTTCACTCGTGTACGTGCTTTCGGAGTCGCTCACAGTAGCGTGAGACAAAGGTGATCTGGAGCAATGGAGGGATCAGCTGACTGGAGAGTTTGCTGAGGTTACTTGAAGCATTGAGGGTAGGTACATGCCCCCTCCCTCAGTCTTGTATGTACACAAGTAATACAGTTTACTACCGATAATTCCGTAACTATCCTGCGGGAGGGGGAGAAGGGCAAGCCGGCAACGTCAATTCACCGAGCTAGCCTCGGGAGATTGCACAGGGGGGGTGTGCCATTACCAACGATGAAGGCACATCAATATAGCACCCCTAGTCCTTAATCATTTGCTTTATCTCATAAAGCTCAGCTAAACACTGCGATGTGGAGGAAACTTCGGCGGAACCAGCTACTAGAATGTTCGATGAGTTTTCCGCCACCCATCTCATCCCATCCCGCCGTCAACATCGGCGTTTCTTTGTCTCCTCGTTCCCCGAGATCAATCTTAAGTTGTGGATACGATACATACCTCAATGCTCCTGCCGGGTCATCCCCATCCCTGGAGTAAATGTAGCCCAAAGGCCCTCGTTCCCATGATTCTTCGCTCGCAGCGCTGCTCGCGTGACCCGACTCAGCGACACGTAAGCTTGTAGTATACGAGTGTATCCATATCTCACGGCGTTTGCTTCCGCCAAGGAATCTTCCCTGCAACTCCGCATTCCCCCAAGATCGACTCGGCGCAGCGGGCGCATCTACGATGGCGAAACAAGGCCACCAGCATGCAGCCACGTACAGGCAAATGTGTCCGTCACACCATGTACGAAAAGGAAAGAACGAACCATCCTCTCTCAATGTTCGGCAAAACCCTGACAGTATGAGGCTATCAAGAAACGTCATTCAGAAGCTTAATTTGACAGAGTTTTTGACGTTTCTCAAAACCATTATTACTGGGTTATACAGGGGAATACCATGTTAACATCGGGATTTTGCATAACCGGGGATATCTTTATGGGATTAGTACTCTAGTATCAGGAATAGGACAAACAACCAGTAAGAAGACATGAGAATGGAATGACACAATTGGCATGTTCCGTATTGAAGCAGCTACCTGCATGCATCGTATCTGTGCCCTCTCAAATTCTATTGACTCCAACCCTGCTTCCCGTTGACCGTGGCTTCAATTTCTGTCCTCGGATCGACAGCAGCGTCATAGCAGACCTTAACTGCTATCTTCAGTCCGCGTGAAGTATCACCTTGTGCGGGCGATCATCTACTTGAATGCCGCCCCTCTTTCTCCAATTAGCATCGTGGTACGGCAGCTTCCAGCCTCCTTCACTCTCAGGTGTAGACAACCAAAGTCGCAGAAGGTGGCGACGAGGAGCTGGTGGCTCATGGTCCTTGTACGATGTGCGAGAGTGGTAGAGGTGATTGTTGGTCATGAAGTGAACATCTCCAACCTCGAGGACATTGCGGATCGACTCCCGCAAGCATATCTCGTCGAAGAACTCAATGGCCTCGGCCTGTGCGTCCGAGAGCGGAGGGATGATGCCCTTATCCGAGTATCGCTTCAAAGACCGGACGTAGTTTGGATCGAACCTAAAGGCTGTGAGTGTCTGTAATTCAGAAGGCAGATGCGGTTTGCCTTACTTGGAGTAGACCCGGCCGTTTCCCCTCTCGATGTAATAGATGGCACACCGGATGTACGGCTCCTGCCCTTCGCTCACTTCTCCCTTCCGATCAAAGTACCAGATGGGTTGGGTGAGCAGCTCGGCCACGTCCGGGCGCTCTTTCTGCATGATATTCCAGACATGGTCGCCAGAGACAATGTTGTTCTCGCCCCCTTCCAGAGCTGTGTTGAGGCAGAGAAGACCAACAATATCGGCGGGGTCGGCGTGAAAAGTCTGCCTAGAGATGAAGATACACATCAGTGTCGATCCGTAGGCCGCAGCTCAGCATAAGCGTACCTCGCCGTGGTTCGATAGAGCCGGACTTTGTGAAAGTCAGCCGGGTTCTCACCCAGGTCTTTGATATGACCAAGCAGATGGCTTCTGCCATTCTGGGCCACGATGTGCCCGAAGTGGGCACCCAAGCCCATGTAGGCTGTAGCCGACTTGCGCATGCCCCATTCCTTGACTGGCATGCCTTGGAACAGGAGGAAGCCAATGCCGTTGATGATGTCATCGCGTACTTTTTCGAGATACTTGGCCATATGTGGAAGAGGGAAAAGTTCCTGGATGTTCATGTCAGTCATGGCAGTCATTCTGTCCGGCAGGTGACTCTTACCTTGCACATCTCGTTCAAGTCCCGCCCGCTTGCAATGTAATTCTCCGCAGCGGTGCTCAAATCCTCGAGCTCCTGCTCGGTAAAGGGATGCTTCCACAGAGCTTCCTTCTCGGGGGATCCAGACAGATCATCTTTGGTCCATGCTCTGATGCCCGTTATCTTCTTTGGGAAGTCCGAATAAGGGCGGATTTCTTCGTATAGGGGCGGCTGCTGGCCCGAGGTCTTGTAGCCGTCAGGGAACGCAGCGGACTTGGGCTTGACTTCGAGCTTGGTGCGGAATTCAGTTTTGGAAGGGAGAGGGAATTCGACGGGTGTTTCGACCAGTCCAGGAGCCATTTTGGTGATTTCAAGCAGTACGTAGGTATCTCGAGCGCAATGCAGATGGGGTTGATTCAGCGGCAATTATCTCTGGTTATGACAGCTTGCCCCTATGAATAATTAGGTCAAGGCTTTATACCTTTGGGGAGCTTCTGCGGTTGCTCCACTGTAGTTGACAAGAAATGACGTCTATCTTAGTGGAAAGCCTTTGTTACCTGAACTACTATTTTGCTCCAGAGCCTTCCACACTTCAAGTTCACGGAATCAGGTTATCCGAATCCAAGGTACCCGTTATACTTTGCCGGCAGCCGCGTCATGGTTTTTGAAGTTGCAGCCACCCCCCCTCCGATATACAACCCGAGGGGTATAACATAACATAGGCTTTAGTTAAAAAACAGGATAAGACGGTTATTTTTAAAGTTAAAGTTAAAGTTTATAGATTAGTTAAAGTTAAAAGTTAAGAAGTTCCGTTTACATATGGTAGCCTCATGCAGTAATCAGCCAACATACAGTGCGGGCCTTTTCTAGCAACCAGCCAACGTGTAGTGCGGGCCTCTTGCCGGAATCAGCCTTTGTCTTCCAACAACACACAAGGATGGATTTGGCATCACCACCCTGATCACACGTTCCTATGGCATGCCGCAAGTTGAGTTTACTGGCTGGTAGTCTTACAGGCGTACTGAGGACATCAATGTCCCATCTAGAGCTCAATCCAATCATAGTGCCGATGTAGAACTCCAAATTGCCTCGCAAATCAGTTGACGGAAGCAAGTATGCCCGCATATCAATGTCTGCACTTTACATTGCCATTCCACATGTCACCGGACCTGCATAAATTGGGCTGGTAGACAAGGTATAAACCGATTGAACAATGGGAGACAGTCTATGTAGACCTTAACTGCGCCAAGTCCTTCCAATAAACGCCCACCTGGCTCACAAGGTCCTTCACCGGGACCACCTGTCTCCCATTAATGGCCAACAGCTCCTTGACAGTAATAATCCGGTTGTCTGCCTCACAACCTGACAGTTCCCCCTCTACCAACTCCAGGACAGTAGCCTGAATGTTCTGCGAAGCAATGGCCTCGGCGACAATCCTGTACATTCTAGCCTCTTTGCTCTCCTCGCTCCAGTGACTCCTACTCCTCAGCTTCCGCAGCAGACAACCGTAGTTGCGTGCCTTGACAATAGCACGCACCTCGTCATCGTTGTAGAATAAGTCCATCTGCGACAGGATCCTTTCTGAGACGGAGCCGACGGCGCTAATCTTGGCGCGCATCAAGTGGTTGGCGTAGATGACCACGTTGGCGCCGGCATTGTACAGTTCCTCCCTGGGGGTCTTGGAGTAGGTTGTCGGAACAACAACAAGAGGGGTCTCGGGGTCGATGAAATCGCGATACTCGCGCAAGAACCGTGTAACCTCGTAAGGTGACTTGCTCTTGGAGTGGATCATGATGGCGTCAACACCCGCCTCATAGTAGATTCTGGCGCGCTTCATGGCATCCTTGTGTGCCTCTTCGTATGACTTGGCCTCTTCTTCCGGGTCAGACTTTTCGACCCGACAGCAGAATGACTCAATGCGAGCAGTAACCATGGGTCCGTCTTGCGCAGTGACAGCTTTGAAAGTTCGGATGACCTTCGCGAATTCGTTGGGGTCAGCCAGCATCTGCTTGGCAGATCCCGTGGCAAGCGAGTTGACCTTTTGGCCCGGTGCACCAACGAATTTGTCTTCAATGACAATCATGCCCACGCCAATAAGGTTCAACGTCGCAACCAGGGCGGGAATGTCTGCGATGCTACCGCCACTATCTGCGTCAAAAGCAGAACAGAGTGGGCGGTTGCTTATCTCACGCTTGCTCTCGGCATCAAGGGCAAGCAGATATGCCCTCTGCAGCGGGGGGAGTGTCTCGTTGTCTGGGATGCCGAGATGGGTAGTCTGGCAAAGACCGCTGTACCAGATGCCGTGGAACTGCTGGCCGTTGTTGCCCACGGTGCTCCTGATGATCTCCGTGGAGGTGTCATCGTGTGTTTCGCAGAGCATGATGCGGTTGTTGTTCTGAGCCAGTGCCGAGCGCATGGAGACTGAGGGCAGAGATGTAACGTCGTCGTGAAGAGAGCCCATTTTGGAAGAAGTGAGTGTCTTTGATGATTGATTTGATAGTGTTTGATCTAGAAGGGCAGAATGTTGTATGGAGGCTGAAAGTGACTGCGATGATGGGCTTGCTGGTCTTTGCTCTATAAGGGCAGAGGAAGGTTCCGCTGGGGCTGGAAGTGTCTTTGATGGTGGGTTTGAATGTTTGTTCTAGAAGGCCAGAAGAATGTTGCGCTTGAACTGGAATGAAGAGAAATCTGGTCTTGGAGATCAACTTTGGGTACGGAGTCGCGTGCCCTCCCTAGATATACTTTTGTGTTATCCGGATTGACGGTGAATTGCACGTCACTGACTACCGTCAGCCCGAAGTGGTGGACATCTCTTACCGCAGTACAAGCTACGTTTATCATGAATGACTAACTTACCATACATTTGACGTTCAACGCTTTGTAATTTAGCGCATGTTGACCAGCTGGGATGTGAGGCAACCAGGAAATCCGAGAAGGCCCGCAATTTCGGAAATGAGTGACGAATCAGATCTACTCCTGACCACGAGTTAAGAGCGTCAATGGATGCCTACTCAAGCCTCTCTACATGCTTAGTTGATGTCTAGCCGGAGATTTTCCTATCGTTGCCGCATTTCACACTCTCATATGACGTAGAGGCATTGACATCACCCGCAATGGCACAAGTGAGATAATCGAGATACCGGCCCCGATACATCTGATAGCACGAGATTGTCAAGGAATAACCCAAGTTGATCCTGGCAATATCGTTCATGAGACTCTGCATTTGAAAGATGCCGGTGTATCACACTCGACACCAAGCAGAACGCCGAATAGAACACCGAATATCCCGACCCCGGGTAGTGTGCCGAATAGCCCGTAAGTGCAACGTTCAGTTTCTGTACCCTTCTTTGAAGCAAGGATCACGTTATCACAACATACTGATTGTTTTCAACCCGGCTCCATGAGGGGACCATCTTTTCGGCGCCTTGGCGCTCGAACAGGCCTTCATTTGGTCCATGCACAGAAGTATGTCCAGCGGCAGATGTTAAGTTTGGTGATCGGCAATGATGAGTCAGCTGTGTTTGTAAGATGAATATACGAATGGTTTGTTGATGAAAGGCTAATCCCTGGAGGAGACATCACCCGCGATGGCATAAGTGAGATAATCGAGATACCGGCCCCGATACATCTGATAGCACGAGATTGTCAAGGAATAACCCAAGTTGATCCTGGTAATATCGTTCATGAGACTCTGTATTTGAAAGATGCCGGTGTATCACACTCGACACCGAGTAGAACGCCGAATAGAACACCGAATATCCCGACCCCGGGTAGTGTGCCGAATAGCCCGTAAGTGCAACGTTCAGTTTCTGTACCCTTCTTTGAAGCAAGGATCACGTTATCACAACATGCTGATTATTTTTAACCCGGCTCCATGAGGGGACCATCTTTTCGGCGCCTTGGCGCTCGAACAGGCCTTCGTTTGGTCCATACACAGAAATATGTGCAGCGGCAGATGTTAAGTTTGGTGATCGGCAATGATGAGTCAGCTGTGATTGCAAGATGAACATACGCATGGTTTGTTGATGAAAGGCTAATCCCTGGAGGAGCAGATCCGAAGCCGACTTGGCATGCGGGTTAGAGGCCCAGGATCCATGCCTTATGATATTATAGGCGTTTTGCCCGTCTTCGTTATTTACTTAAACATGTTTACTGTGTGGGGACTCATCAACTTCGGAGGTGTCAACCCAAGTCCCTGGATCCCAGCCGGCCCGGCCCGTATCTCTAAGCCACGTCCGTCTTGCAGGGTGACAACCAACAGAATTGTTGGGCTAGTTGTGCCCCCTTTTGTCACACGATCATAATCGCACCCCCATGAAGCTTTACTCAAGGGATCCATAGGTGTACAGAAACTAGGCGGATAATTAGGTGGGTTGAACGATGAAGGACGACATATGTTTCGAGGCCCAAGTCGTTTATCCGCATAGTTTATGCGCATCTATAGATCGGCTGAGCTGAACAACAAGGGACGACGTATGTTTTGGGTTGTTTTTCCGCAAGGTTTCTAGAGACCCGCTCTGCTGAACTCTGTTTCTCCTTCCCATTGTCGCGATATCTGATGGCTGCAGAAACAGGTTTTGAAAATTGTTTGTAATAACCCGCAGATTCCCATCGAAGCGAAAGGAATCTTTTTGCCGAATCCATTCTAGTGCCGCTATCGTACGAGATCGCGCAAGGCCCATGGATCTCTCTCCCGTAGACACCTGGTCATATCCCGAGAGAATGGATAGATCAAAGCCGAGCAAGTGTCACATAGGGTCGCGTAGAGTCATTTCCCCCACGGAGACTGTCAAACTGGGTTCGTGCGGAGTGAAAGAGTCGCCGATTCCCGAGTTAGGGGTGGGTTGACCATCATTCGAATCTGCTTTTCCTAGCTTCCTAGATTTCTCCCTTATAATCCCTCCTCCGGATGTGCCATGTTCCGATCCGCTGGTGCCGACCTAGTGCAATACAGACCCATTCGCCTACTTTGCTTGACACAGGGTTGGGTGATTCTTGACCATCCCAGATATATAAACAGGCAGAGGTAGTAGAGATGAAGTCTGTGGCTCCCATACGGCTCAAGCATATCACAATGCGTCTCCTTCCAGTCCTATACACCCTGCTTGCCTCAGCGCTTGCCGAGGATGTGCCTTCGCCGTTTGATGACGGGCACCTCACTGGCAACGGCTTTGGTATCCCGGGTATCAATGCTACCTATGATTATATAATCGTTGGTGCTGGGACAGCAGGGGCACTCGCAGCCGCTCGTTTGACTGAGAACAGCCAGGCGACGGTTGCCTTGGTTGAGGCGGGAGGGTTTTATGAATTGAGCAACGGCAACATTAGCCAACTGCCCTTCAGTAAGTCTTCCAGAAGATATCTACAGCTCGTGAGCGTACAGATTGCTAATGAACTCTAGGAATCAATGATTGGAAGGGGTCCAGTGGCGAAAACAGTTGGCAGCCACTCATCGATTGGGGCTACTTCACGGAACCGCAAAACGTAAGATGTCCTTTGATACCACCAAATGATTGATATTAACAATGGCATAGAATGGGAAGAGGATCCACTATGCGCAAGGTCGCACTTTGGGTGGCAGCAGCGCCAGGAACCTGATGATGTTCAACCGCCCGACCAAAGGCGCCTACCAGCGCTGGGCCGACACGGTTGGTGACCAAGCGTACACCTGGGACAACATGCTCGAGTTCAGCAGGCGGACTGCCAATTTCTCAGATAACACCAACCGTCGACCTGCAGACGCCGCGCCGCCCGTCGACGCCTCTGTGTTCTCCGACAAAGGCGGCCCCCTGCACCTCACTTTCCCAAGCTACGTGTTTCCGATCGCACATGAAGCCGCCAAAGCATTTGAAGCAGTGGGATTCAAACAAATCCCCAGCTTCACGACCGGCGTCTTGCAGGGATGGGGCTGGTGGCAGCTTTCCATCAATCCCGAGACTGGCCTTCGCGATTCTTCTGAGAGCTCATTTCTGCAAGCATCTCTCGGCCGGCCTGGTCTGACGACATATATCAATACCATGGCTCGGAAGATTCAGTTCTCTGGCAACAGGGCTGATGGTGTCATGGTCGACAACTACGGCCAGCAACCGTTCAATCTGACGGCTCGAAAGGAGGTCATCGTGGCTGCTGGACTCTGGAACAGCCCCCAATTGTTGATGGTATCTGGGATTGGTCCGAAAGATACGCTTGCAAAGTTCAACATCCCAGTTGTTTCGGATCTCCAGGGGGTAGGTCAGGGAACGCATGATTCTGCTGCTGTTCATGGGCCCATGTGGGAAATCAACAGCATGTCAATCGGTGGCTGGAAGCAGCCGGACAAGCAACAGGACGCCGTCATCGAGTACAACCAGCACAAGACTGGACCGTTGACCAGCGCAGGCGTTGACGTTGGAGCATTTGAGAAGATCCCCGCGGCAAATCTCAGCAAGAAGGCCCAGGAAGACCTCGCACAATATCCTGATGACTGGCCGGAGGTAGAATACATCATGCAGATGATCGACACGCCGGCAGGAGGCACACCCGGCAAAAACTATGCGTCCATGACCATCAGATTGGTCGGGACTGTGAGTCGTGGAAACATGACCATCGCGTCGCCGAGCAACCTCGACGCACCCATCATCAACCCAAACTGGCTGCAGTCGGACACTGACAAGGAGGTGGCCCTGTACGCAATCAGAAGGGCTCGCGAGATTTGGAAAAACATCCCTTCGAAAGTTGGCGAGGAAGTATACCCTGGTGCCAACATCGTTAATGACGACCAACTGCTGAATTTGTCTTACGACAATCTGGACCCAACCCATCACGGCACCGCTTCTTGTAAGTACACGCTCTGTGTGCTAAGCTTCATGCTAATCTTCCACAGGTGCTATGGGCAAGCAAGACAATCCCATGTCGGTAGTCGACTCCAAGGGCCGCGTGTTTGGTGTGCAGAACTTGCGCGTCATTGATTCTTCTACAATGCCGCTGACCCCGCCTGGCCATACCATGGGTCCTACTTACGCCAATGCCGAGAAGTTGGTTCAGGACATTATTGATAGTTACAAAGGCGCGCCAGCCCCTCAACGGTTGTAGGGCCTAGAGCACCTGGTGGTGGTATGAAGTATTTGGGTGAGGTTTGGTCTGGTGGGGGCTTCAGGCCTAGGTTGATGAAGGGCCATAATATGGGTAATCACTGTGAAATCACTTTTTTCGTAGTGTAAATTACCTCTATTTGACTTCTTATAAACGCAAGAAGTATTCATTTACTGTGAGCCATGATTTGGATTGTGTAGAGCGCAGTGCTTGTTGTTAAAATACGAGTCACAATGCTGCAAGACCTACCAACAAAAGCATCTCGGCTTCTCTTCATCAGAAAGACACCCTATTTATCGACATAGCTAGCTATAGCTCGAACGCATCAATGGAGTACTCATAATTTCGCAAGAGGCGTGCCTGCAAAACTGAAAGACAGCAGATAAACTCGTTTCTTCTCCCCTTTTGTTATTCTGAATAGCCTCATCGTCCAAGAGAGGCTCCTGATTTGGCTCGAACTTGCACCATGATCTAGATACTCTGACTCCAATTTTACCGCTAAAACAGAATGATGCATCACATCTCTTCGGCTAGAAAGAAGGGTCAGGAGCGGAAAAAGTCGCCTGCACCGTTGCCTCTTGCGAAACCATGTACAGGTATGACGTTGGTCGCTGATTAATTTCGGCACCGGCACTTGTAGAGCCTCATTGATGATGCAGTGGTGCCCGAATTTTACCGCGTCCACCATCGAACCAAACCCTCTTTGGCTTCTCATTGCATCGGCGTTTTCTTTGCACAAGCTTTCGGCAGACGTCAGACGGGGCCAGGCAGGGCGAGGGACCGAATCCAAGTACCGTAGGTTGCGTAGGGATCTACCTTACCCCACATCGTTGAGATGTGTACGGAAGGGCGTGTATGGGTGTGGCACGATTCATTCGTACGGGGATTTGCCGTCATTCCGGTCCCTCCGACTGCTAGTGTTACCTTTTCCCCTGCAGGGATGACTATACATCTGCGAGTGTCCTATATTAGACTCGGACTTCATTGGTGTATCCCAGGTACACCACCACACATCAGGCAGATATCTTCTGCACCACCCTACAATATTTTCCCTCGGACAGAACATGTTCCTATTCGGGGAAGACCATTCTAGATTTTGGCCTCTTTCCCAGACTCGTCATGGCAGAAGTAGAGAGGAGGACGCCAGCTCCAAATGGACTTGTACCTGAAAACTTCCAAAAAGATGAAAATTCAGCAGAACAATCGTCTAATACGACCGATCAAGACGTGTCAGCACGGGAGAAGGACGACAAGAAAAAGCTCCATGTTCTCTGCGGCTCGGCATTGATGCAGCTTCCTCTCTGGGGTGAGTACGGACTCCATCTCAGAGCTGTGTCTCTACTTACAAACTTAGGATTTGTTCTCAGTTATGGTATTTTTGAAGAGTACTGGACAAGTCACTGGACTCTCCAAGGCGATGTCGACATTACCGGCGTCGTCGGCACCACATCCAACGGCATCATATATATCTCTATGCCGTTCTTATTTGCCATATTTACTCGGTACTGGGCCCGACATCGGATCAGAGCAGAGCTCTGCGGTATTGTCATCGCCGTCCTCGGGTTCATCCTCTCCTCCTTCAGTACTCACGTGTGGCACTTGATGGTAACGCAAGGTGTGCTGGCTGCTTTTGGATGCACTCTTGTGTATAGTCCAGCAACATGTTCCCTCGGAGAGTGGTACGCCACAGGCAATAGAGCCGTTGCGTACGGCATCATCCTCTCATGTAGGAACATTGTCGGCGCAACCTGCCCCTTCCTGCTGCGGTACCTTCTCGGCCGTTACGGCTTCCGATGGACGATTCGGATTTGGGCCTTCATCGTGGCCGGCTCGGGTCTGCTCTCAATCTTTCTAGTGCCGACGCACCCTTCCAAGATGACACCTGGCGGCGAGAAGCCTCCTCGCATACCGTGGACTTTCCTCAAACACCGTGGCATCTACGTGTATTGCATTGCAGTTACACTCCAAAGCTCCGGGTACTCTCTTCCACAAAACTATCTCCCCTCATTTGCACGCGATTTCAGCAACGCCAGTCAGACAATCTCCACCCTTCTGCTTACTTTGCATAATATTCCCGGCATTTTCTCCTGTTTCTTCTTTGGCTGGCTGACCGACAACAAACACCATCAATTCTCGGCCACAACTATAACCTGTCTGTCAGCATTCGCGGCGTCGGCGTCTGTCTTTCTGTTCTGGGGTCTCTCCGTACAGGGTAGCCCCGCACTCGTCCTCATCTTTGCTATCGCGTTCGGCTTCTTTGCTGGCGGCTACAGTGCTACCTGGGGAGGAATCACTAACGAGCTGGACCATGAGGCGGAGAAGCACAATGAGACTATTGACTCGAGTCTGACGTATGGTCTGCTCAATGGGGCACGGGGCATTGGGTTTGTGAGCGGTGGTTTCGTGAGCATTCCGCTGCTTAACTCTGAAGATACCGGCTGGGGTGGAAGATTCGGCTATGGAACAAAGTATGGTCCGCTCATGATTTTTACTGGTATTGCAGTAGCTTTCGGTGGTTTGGGGCTGGTACGGACATTCAAGTTACCGCACCACAAGGCCTCGACCTCGGGCTAGAGCAAAGGCTCAAGGGGCTTAGCATACTACCTTCATATGGTAGTTGATCTCGGTTATAGAGACATAGAAGTGAGAATGTGTTATATTTTATGACGGAGGTGTTCGAGTGTTAGTAAGCTGGGCACAGTCATAGGCGTGTTGATGACTTGAGCGCTGGGGCAAGTGTATTGGCAACCGTGGTGCATCGGTAGCCTTGTATGTAGTATCTAGATACCGGATGTACCCATATAGAAAAATGTACGGTCAGTGTTGGAAGAGGCGCAAAAGAGCTTTTCTAGCAGACGATGTCGTCCTTCCCTGTCACACGTCTTCTAGTCTGAGCGTGCCACACGTGATATTTCACGTGCTGGCCGTCAGCCTCCACGAGTCCTACTTCAAGGGATCGTGGGATATGAGCTAGAAGGCCAACCAAAATAGAGAGACCTTCACCTAGACCTACCTTTGGCTATCTGCTTACTTACTCATTGTATTCGCTATCGTTTATTTGCCCTGTTTATTCGTTGCTTTACATGCTTGCACCCACAGTCTTCGCGACTCTGCTGTAGCCCCAGGCTAGCAGGAAAGACTGTGACATTCCCCGCACTTCTTGACGCTGATATCCCTCAGCGCAGAACCCAGATCAAATCAATCAAATATGTGGGTTGTATTTGGCTGTTTGACGCCTCCATCATCGTATATCTGGCTATTTGATCAAATACTTAATTAATCTGAAAAGTGAGGCTATTCCTAGTCGTATATAAAGCCCTCCCCCTTGCCCTTAACCTATTAATTTTTAGCAACGCTATACCTACTCATTTTCTTTATAGACTTAGCTAAGGTGATCATCTTCTTTATATGGTCGGTGGAGGAGGCGTTAGCCCTTAATCTCATAGTAACGCCGCCTCTTCGCTAATCAGCCCGGCGTCGTCGTCGTCCCTCTGGTGTATTCAGGGCCGGCGGCGGCGGTGGCCCTTATATACCATACGGGGACCCCCCGACGGTCATCAAACCACTTGTTCTTGTTGTTGTTGTTGTTGTTGTTGTTGTTGTTGTTGTTGTTGTATTTAACGCCATGGCGGCAAGGGCGTAGCCCTTGCGGTAGACCTCCCGAGGGGTATGTGGTGTGGAGAGCCGCAGGCTCAGACTACCTACTCTACAATACACAGCCCTTACAGCGTCCTCCAAATCTTGCCTACTGGCTACTATACGTTCAATCTGTCCCTGGATCCCGCTGGTTCCTCCAATTCCTTTGCTTCTTATTTGGTACCCTTAGTAGGGCACGTTGGTCGGTTGTCTTAAGGACTAGCCGGGAGCTGGCCCCTAATAGCGTGGGCAGATCTTTTGGAAAAAGCTTGTTACACGTAGGAAGGCTTTAAAGCCTTTAGGATTGGTGATTAGACCCTTAAAGTATCGCTTAAGGGATCCCATAGGTCCTATGGGCTCTAATGAACTTGAAGGGTAGAGGGTAGGCCACCGTTACCTCCTCGCTAGGGTCTTTCGGTAATAGACCAGGTGGTCTACTTCCTTTGTTTCCCTATAAAAATAGGTAAGTAAAACTTTGTTGTGGTTGAAGTATTGGTGATATTATTTAAAGTTTCCATGGCCTGATCGGGTTGTTAAGAGGTGGTATAGGGTAGCCCGTGGTAGGGCTAGTTTAGGGGGGCTAGATAGGCTGGCCTTGAGTCCTAGTTGGGCGTATCGATCTGTTACTTCCTTACGCTACCATTGTGTGTATTAGGCCCGTATTTGTTTCTTGGCGAGTTACTTGATCCCTGGTAGGGTTGCCAGTCGGCTTAAGGGCACCAGGAGTGTTGTGCCCTGCTTAGCTAGGTGGTTTACTTCTTCGTTGCTTTTTATCCCCTAATGCCCTAGGGCTTAGTGGGTGTATATATCGAATATCCTAGCCGCCTCGTGGATCTCAAGGAAGGCTTCTTATGAGGAGATTAGAGCCTTGCCCCGTATCCCCTGGATAACACTGGTATTATTAATATAGATGTGAATAAGCTGGCCTTAGGATATAAGGATGGCCCACTGGAGGCCTGCCCTCGCTCCTTTAGCCTCGCCGTCGAACACTTCTACTAGGCCAAGTCGGCCATAACCTTGGCCTATATGCTTATTACCTCTATAGATGACGAACCCATACCCTGTAACTCTATTAGATGTTTTAGAGCTGTCCGAATAGATAATTATATAGTTTTCTGGGACGGTTTTTAGCTAGTGCTAAAAGGCCTTCGCCGCCTTCTCTTTTGATTATAGAATTATCGGGTCTTGTGACCCTGGGAGGTGTTGTGGTTAGAGTAGTGCTGGCCTTGGGACCCTTGAGATAAGGCTTACTGTCCGTTGGAGCCGTGTTTGCTGCCTCCCTTGCTATGGGAGCCTTAGGACTAATGGGTATTGTTAGTTGACCTTTTATAGTTGGACTACGAAGTGTAGGTGTACCCCTTTTAAAGCTATTTTCCCAGTAGGTAGGCCGGCATCTCGGAGGAGGTTACTTGTTGGGGTTGTCTTCTAGACTGGGAGGATGGCTCGGGCCACTCTTATGATAACCTTATTAACCTTTTAGACGAGGCCCTTCTAGCTTATATTAATAATCCCTCCCTAGGGGGAGGTGGTATCGCTTAGGGCTAACTTAGTTAGCCCCCCGAACTAGGTTTCGGCTCTGTATAGGGCTATTAGGAGGACACAGGTGATGACCACCTTTTATATAGTAGTTACTAGGATCCCTCCTTTTGTGTTTATTAGGTGCCCTAGGTGTTGGGCTGTCTTCTTCGCTATAATTACCCTTGTTTCGACGTGGTATTAGAAAGAGAGTTTTTTATTAAACTAAACCCCTAAATAACAAATCGGCTCAACTAAGGTTTTAATTTCAAAATCTCTAATTTTGATCCCAGGTAGGTCTTTTAGTTGCTTATGTTTCCTAGTGAAGTGGATAGCTTCACATTTAGCTGGGTTAAAGGAGACCTTATTATCGGTACCCCAGTCTAGGATTTGAGTAACCTGTTGACTTAAGGATATAGCATTATCTTCGAGGGATGGGCTAGTAGTTAAAAGGCCTATATCGTCTGTATATCTAAACCGAAGCCTTAGGTTTTTAACTAGGATATCGGAAATATAAAGTAAAAAGATAATAAGTGATAGTAGGGAGCCCTGAGGTAGTCCATAAGTTAAAGGGAAATTCTTTATTATCATCTCTTTGAACCTAACCCTAATAGTATAGTCTAATATAAAAGCATAAATCAGCCTGATTAGGTTATTAGGCCAACCCTGTTATTGTAATCGGATAATAAGGCGGTTCTAAAGAACAGAGTTAAAGGCCCCCTTCATATCCATTATCACTAGCGTAGTTATAAGCCCCTTATCGAGGACCTATTCGATATTATATATGAGATAAGTTGTTAGGTCGATAACTGCCCTGCTTGGTAGGGCCCCTATTTGCTGTGGGCTGGCCACCCCTTTTAGGATAATAAGGTAGGCCATTCTCTTAGTTATTAATCTTTTAAGCCCTTTACTTGAGTAGGATAAGAGGGTTATTGGTCTTTAGGATTTAGCCTTTAAGAAGTTGGTTTTTCTAAGTTTCTAAATTATAATAACCTCTACTTTATAAAAGGGCTAACGTGGTTCATTATCGAGCGGGACACCATCATCGACCGGGACACTTTTCCCACCTTCATCATCCTCCAACTTTAACACGTCTTTTCTTCTACTATATAATACCTAATAACTTATCCAAAAATAGGATTAATCTAGCGATTAAAGTAATTTAATTAACTCTATAGTTAAGTATCCAATACATAGTTATCATTTACAACGTTCCTAAAACTATCCTCTACACCAAAATAAACAATCGAACTACTAAAGCCGATAATACTATTACATAATTGAATTTAATAGAGACTAAGGAGGAGGTAATTATTTAATACATTATTAACCTGGATTCTCGAGGATTCTCGCCCCGATACATGGATATGGAAGATATGGTTAATACACTACTCCGGAAACGTACTTCCCGACCAGTCGGGAAGCGCTGGACAGAACGCTTCGTCCAGCGATGCCCAAAGCTTAAGATGCGATTTTCTCGTGTTTATGATTATTAGAGAGGCCTCTGTCGAATCCGCTGTACCAAGCGCCTAGTACGCTTCCGGCGCGCTCGAAGGTCCGCGCGCGGCGCGGAACAATGATGGGCCGAAATGCGCCCTTGCACCAGCCACCTTAAGGGCTAAGTTCGCCCCTAAAGAACAGGGAGAAGTAGAGGAATTACACATTATTGAATACATCACAAATTGACCCTTGAATCCGACAGCCTCTATGAAAATCCTACGATTATTGAGCTTTAATTTCAACTTATAGTTAATATGTAATTGAAATATAATATTATGAACGAAAATTTCTATAACTTCGATAAGACCAGTTTTATAATAAGTATAATCCAGCTTAGAATAATTATTATACTGTCACGGGCCGAACCCGGTGGTTATGCCCGGGCTATGCCCGTGCTCGCACTGGTGCCCCACCGGTGCCCCACTAGCGCCCACCCCCTAGGAAGCAGAGATTTCGCGCCATATCATAGTTTACCCTTTTCCTCTTCAGCTTAAAATAAACAGTATTTGGCTACCTTTCGGTTGAGACAAGGCCTAGGACCAGCCCTTCGCATATTTCAAGCTCAGTTTTATCTATTATATAAGATACCGCTAGGTTGAGCGCAGCTCCCTACTAGTTACGAAGCGGAATCCCAGGTTGAGCGCGGCTCCCCACCAGTTAAGAAGAGGATACCAACCAGCACAATAGCTGACGAACTGCAGGCCCAACTGCAGTTAGCCTTAAACGAGGCCCTCGGGCCCCTACAAGCGAGGATTACTGAGCTCTCTAATGAGCTAGAGCAAAGCCGAGGTTTAGGGGTAACGATACCGACCCTTATAGAAGATGTAGGCACCGAAGCCCCGCTAGTGGGTAACCGCCACCTCGTAACAGAGACACCGACGCACTATAAACCACTATTAATACCCTTAAAGTTCTCAGGGAAGTAGAAGGACTACCCTTCTTAGGTATAACAAATAAGGGATAAGATTACCATAAATAGAGTGTTCTACTCTATTAACTAGGAATTATGGTACCTAATTAACTCCTATCTGGACATTAGTCCCTAGCAGGTGGTTACCACGTTCTACATAGCCGGGGGGCCTAGAGGTTAACATAACCCCAAAGATTTTATATCCTACTTCGATAAGACCTACTAAGACCCGAACACCCAACCCCAAGCCATAGCCTAGTTATAGACCCTCTATTAGAAAAATAACGAGAAGTTAATTATTTTCTTATCAAAGTTTGAACGAATAATGGTAAACGTAGGAGGTGGTACATAGCCCGATACCTTTAAGATTACTATATTAGAAAACGCCCTTATTTCCCACCTAAAGGAGTACCTAATCACCATCTCCCTACTAAGGGAGTATACTTAGTGGCTTATTAGGGTATAGGACGTTACCTAGAAGCTGGAGTATATAATACCTATCACTACTAAATGGGAGTATCGCTAATCCCTAACCCTAGCCCCTCTACGGAAGGATTATAATAGAGATGTTCAGATGATTAGCGTTGCCTACACCTCATCGACTCGAAAAGAGAAAAAGGACCACCACCACCACTACTCCTCGGGTAACCCATTAATTTGTTGTTGTTGTTGTATTTAACGCCATCGCGGCAAGGGCATGGCCCTTGCGGCAGACCTCCCAAGGGGTATGTGGCGTGGAGAGCCGCAGGCTCAGACTACCTACTCTAAAGTACACAGCCTTAACAGGCGTCCTCCAAATCCTGCCCGTTGGCTACTATGCGTTCAATCTGTCCCTGGATCCCCCTGGATCCTCCAGTTCCTTTGGTTCCTATTTGGTCCCCTTAATAGGGTAGGTTGGTTGTTCTAAGGCCCAGCCGGAGGCTGGTCCCTAATAGCGTGGGCAGATCTTCTGGTAGAAGCCTGTTACACGCAGGAAGGCCTCAAAGCCTTTATGATCGGTGATTAGACCCTTGAAGTACCGCTCGAGGGATCCCATAGGTCCTATGGGCTCTGACGAACTAGAAGGGTGTAGGGTAGGCCACCGTTGCCTCCTCGCTAGGGTCTTTCGGCAGTAGACCAGGTGGTCTACTTCCTTTGCTTCCCCACAAGAGCATGTAAGCAGGGCTTCGTCGTGGTTAAAGCGTTGGTGATATTGTTCAAAGTCTCCGTGGCCTGATCGGGCTGCTAGGAGGTGGTGAAGAGTAGCCCGTGGAAGGGCTAGTTCAGGGGGGCTGGATAGGGTTGCCTCGAGCCCTAGTTGGGCGTATCGATCTGTTGCCTCCTTACGCCACCATCGGGTGTATTGGGCCCGTATCCGTTTCTTAGCGAGACGCTTGATTCCTGCTAGAGTTGCCAGTTGGCCTAAGGGCACTGGGAGTGTTGTGCCCTGCTTAGCTAGGCGGTCTGCCTCTTCGTTGCCTTTTATCCCCTGATGCCCTGGGGCCCAGTGGGTGTGTATATCGTATATCCTAGCCACCTCGTGGATCTCAAGGAAGGCTGCTTGTGAGGAGTCTGGAGCCTCGCCCCGTATCCCCTGGATAACGCTGGTATTATCAATGCAAATGTGGATAGGCAGGCCTTGAGATATAAGAAGGGCCCGCCGGAGCCCTGCCCTTGCTCCCTCAGCCTCGCCGTCAAACACCTCTGCTAGGCCAAGTCGGCCACAGCCTTGGGCTATACGCTTATTGCTTCTGTAGATGACGAATCCATATCCCGTGGCTCCGTTAGATGCTTTAGAGCCGTCTGAATAGATAACTATATGGTTATCTGGGACGGTTTTTAGCCAGTTCTGAAAGGCCTTGGCAGCCTTCTCTTTTGTTTGTAGGACTATTGGGTCTTGTGACCCTGGGAGGTATTGTGGTTGGAGCAGTGCTGGCCTTGGGGCCCTTGAGACGAGGCCTGCTGTCCGTTGAAGCCGTGTTTGCTGCCTCCCTTGTTGTGAGAGCCTTAGGACTAGTGGGTGTTGTTGATCGACCTTTTGTAGGCGTACTGCGAAGCGTAGGCGTGCCCCTTCTAGGGCCACCTTCCCGGTAGGCAGGCCGGCATCTCTCAAGAGGCTGCTTATTGGGGTTGTCTTCCAGACTGGAAGGATGGCCCGGGCCGCTGTTGTGATGACCTTGCTGACCTTCTGGACGTGGCCCTTCTGGCCTGTATTAACTATCCCTCCCTGGGGAGCGGTGTCGTTGCTTGGAGCTGACTTGGTTAGCCCCCCGAACCAGGTTTCGGATCCGAATAGGGCGATTGGGAGGACGCATGTGACGACTGCCTTCCGCACAGCAGCCGCTGGGATCCCTCCTTTCGTGTTTGTTAGATGCCCTAAATGCTGGGCTGCCTTTTTCGCCATAGCTACCCTTGTTTCGACGTGGTGTCGGAAAGAGAGCCTCCTGTCAAACCAGACCCCTAGCCAGCGAACAGGCTTAGTTGACGCTTTGATTTCAAGATCCTTAGCTTTGATCCCTGGTAGATCTTTTGGTTGTTTATGCTTCCTAGTGAAGTGGATAGCCTCACACTTTGCTGGGTCAAAAGAGACCCTATTATCAGTACCCCATTTTAGGATCTGGGTGATCTCCTGGCTTAGGGACATCGTATTTTCCTCAAGGGATTGGCCAGTAGCTAGGAGGCCTATGTCATCCGCATATCCAAAACGAAGTCTTGGGTTCTCTACTAGGATCTCAGTAATATAGAGCAAGAAGAGAATAGGCGATAGTGGGGAGCCCTGGGGTAGCCCACAGGTTAGAGGGGAGTCCTCTGTTGTTATCTCCTCTAGCCTGACCCTAGCAGTGCGGTCTGATATAAATGCATAAATCAGCCTGATCAGGCTATTAGGCCAGCCTTGTTGCCGTAGTCTGATAATAAGGCGGTTCCGAAGGACGGAGTCAAAAGCCCCCTTCACATCCATCGTCGCTAGCGTGGCTGTAAGCCCCCTATCGAGGGCCTGTTCGATATCGTGGGTGAGGCAGGTAGTTAGGTCGGTAGCTGCCCTGCCTGGTAGTGCCCCTATTTGCTGTGGGCTGGCTACCCCTTCTAGGATAGTCAGGTAGGCCATTCTCCTAGCTATTAGCCTTTCGAGCCCCTTGCCTAAGCAGGACAACAGGGAGATCGGCCGCCAGGATCCAGCCTTTGAGAAGTCGGTCTTTCCAGGCTTCTGGATCATAACAACCTCTGCCCTACGAAAGGACTGGGGGAAGTAGCCGGTTTGGATACAGGCCTGGAAGAGCAGTCGAACCGGCTCGGATATAGAGTCCCAACAAGCCTTAAGTAGTCTTGTGGTGATTCCGTCGATACCCGGGGTTGTAGTCTTTGTCAGGGTGGCTGCCCTTGCTTCCTCCTGGCTAATCGTAGCCTGCCAGGGTATCTGTCGTCTTGGGACCGTAGGCACGGCGAAAGGGTCCCCAGGTAGGTCATCCGCATCGTCAAACCTCTCTAAGAGGGCCCTCCGCAGGGCCTGGGCCTTGTCCTGGCTGCTATCGTACATCTGGCCCTCAACTACTAAGGAGGGGGTTCTGACTACTAGGCTGGCCTTGCGCCAGCCCATTATCTTATAGAGGTCCTGATCCAATTTAACCCCTTCAATTTTAGTAACCCAGTAGGCTTGTTTAGCCTTCCTAACTGTGTTTAGAAAGGCCTTCTGTTCTTCAAGGATAGGGGGTGGCTCTGGTTCCCGGGCTTGTTGGATACGGGCCTTGAGGTAGGATTGGTGGGCTTTAGAGCACTCCTCTGTCCACCAGGGAGCCCCCTTTCCTAGGTTTCGTCGTTTCTTCCCTACTGCCTGGATAGCTGTTGATAGTAGGCTAGCTATCCGGCTAGCCTGGGTATCCAGTTCGATTAGGGTTGGCCGGTCCTTAAGAGTAGGTAAGGCTAGAGCTCCTATTCTAATTAGGTCTATAAACCGAGGTAGGGCTGAATCCGGGACTGATATTGGCCCTGGCTGGTGTGACTGTTGTTGCTTTTTATTATTGTTAAGAGGAATGATGGTTATAATAGGCTGGTGATCAGCTCCTGGGTGTAGGTGTGGACAGAGTCCTGCGTGTGCAAGTGGGATATTTGAGAAGGCTAGGTCGAGAACGTGACCACGGGTGTGGGTTGGAGCCCCTACTTCACCAATAAAGGAGAGGTCATAACTGTCCGCCCAGTCTGCTAGGTCGTCCCCCTTATTCCGGCTAACAGATCCAGGTTCCCAGGAAGAGTGATGAGCGTTAAAGTCCCCAGCTATAAGGGTTCTTGTTGGTGGTTGATATCCTAAGAGGGTGATGGTTGTATGGTTATTAGGGTCGCCTGGTGGTCTATATATATTAATAATTGTTGTGTTGTTAACCTTTAACCAGAGGATGTCCCTAGTCTGGATGGGCCTCTGCTGTTGCACCTGAAGCCTTATCCCTTTCCGTATATAAGTTATTACCCTGGGCCTTGTTTCCCTGCTATTCCAGAAATCTACTGGAATATAGGAATTGAACCCAGGGTGCGTATTGATCTGCATTCCGTTGGTATAGCCTATCCAGGGCTCCTGGATAAGTACTATATCAACCTGATCAGCCCAGCATAGCTCTAGGAAGGCCGTATGTGCTGGAGGCTTTTTCCCCACGTTGCATTGGGCCACACGAAGCTCCCGTGGGGGGACCTTTTTAGGCCTACACCTCCGAATCGAGGTCCAGGTGGGTGTAGGCATTGGTGACGTTATAATCAGGCTTTTGAGCCACCCTCTGGCTCCTATTTCGGAGTGGGTGGATAGGGCGGTTGGTCTGAGGGAGGGCCTCGGGGGCTTCAGCCTCGTCTTCATCCATGCTGCTAGCTGTATCCCCATCGCCTAGGCATACGATCGATCCTTGAGAGGGGGTCCTGGTGTATGGACGTTTAGAGCCAGGTTGTTGGCCCTGATCAGGAGGGGAGTCCTGGGGTTGTTGAGTACTGCCCTGGGTAGTGGTCTGGTTGGTGCTATCGTGGGCCTCGGAGGCCTTTTGTCCAGCCTTCCGAATCCGTCCACGTTCCTTACGGCCTGGGAGGGTCAGATGACCGTTAACCATTAGGGGCCTAGCTGGGCAGTCTGTATGGCCGGCCTGGAAGGGCCCTAAGCAGTTGGCGCACTTCGGCTTAGCTGTACAGGGCTCGGTCTCGTGGGAGTCTGCAGGTTTACCGCAGTTGTTACAGAGTACTGGGCGGTTACAGTATCGGTTTGTGTGGTACCCTTGGCAGCCGGGGTTATGCCTAAGTAGGGTCTTCTTTTTCCGGATTAGCTGGGACCTGCTGCTCTGGCTGAATAGTCTGAAAGGTAGGACTTCTACTGTAAAGGAGATAATCCAGGAGACTTCGTTTGTAGCAGAATTTAGGCCATGGCGAGACTTCCAGGCCTTGATAGGTTTATGGCCTGTTTGGGCGAGGACCTCATCGTTGATCAGGGTTGCTGGGTCTAGGGTGTCTCCGTTGAGGTTTAAAAGCTTGGCTGGGCAGCGTGGGACAACATAAGTAAACCACTTTGTAGGGGTCTCTACTTTAATAGCTCCTAGGCAGTCTGCTAGCTTTTGTTTGTTCGCAAGGAGGCATTGCTGGATCTGTTTGTTTCGAGGCTTTAAGGAGTACCCAGTTGTGATGTGATAGATGTGGGGGATGTCCCCCAGCTGTAGGCCAAGGGCCTGGCAGACTGTGCGGCGGAGGACGAAAGGTGCGTTCTTCCGGGCATCCACCAGGCCTTCTTCGGGGATACGGGCGAAGACCCGGAGGTCTTCTAGCTGTGCCTGGGTTTGCAGGCGGGTAGGGGCCCGGTTCTGGGCCAGGGTTGGAGCTGGGGCCGGGGCTGAGGCCGCAACAGCAGCCCAGTTCCGGGTTGGGGTTGGAGCAGCGTCGTTATTCATAAGCCTCTTTAGGGCCTGGATCACGTAGGTGGTAGCCTCCTTAGCGATCTGTTTCTTTGGTCCCTCAAAGCTGGAGACCACATTGTCAACAGACTGGGCGATGGCCAGAAAGACATCCTTTCGGGCCTCGTAGAGTCTGGCTTGTTCATCTAGGGCAGCTAAGATAGATCCGGTAGCCGCCCCATTGGCGTTCGGGGGCCCCTTTGCCGTAGAGGGGGCTGTATCAGAGGTGTAGGAGGTGTTGGGCTGGCTTCCCACAGGGCTGAGCCGGGATGGCTGGGCCTCGGTGTCGCGGCGGCGCTTAGTCCTTGAGGTAGGGGTTGGCTCTGGAGGTGACCCAGAGCCCCAATCAGGGCCGGCCGGAGGGGCCGGCTGCATTCCGGTGCCCGCCGGAGGCTGTGAGGCCATCGCGGGAGGGCTCCGGGAGGGAGAGGTGAAGAGTTTTCAGCTGTTAAGGATCTTGGTGATATATCACCTATTTCACTAACAGCGGATGCCAAGAAAAATTAGGCGAAAGGGAAGTTGGGTAACCCATTAATGGACCGTTATAAGTACTTTTATTATAATAAAGAAGGTTATATCGCTAAGAATTACCGGAAAAAGGTTCCTAGGTAAGCGAAGGTCGCCCGTACTAAGGTAACAAAAAAGTAAAAGGATCCCGGGTTAAAAGAAGAGGACCAAAAGGCCACTAATACCTCCTCTAGTGAGGACAACTCGGGAAAAGAGTAACTCTAGTACAAAGTCGGGTACTAAAACCGACGAAGGAGGAAACCAAAGGATGGGAGTCCCACTAAGAAGAGCAGCAATAAAGGAGCTAAGGGTTAACTATTATTCAGGTAAGGATTAATAAAGGATACTTAATATACGCCCTCATTAATACTAGCTGCGACATTTACGCAATAGTGGATTAGTTTCTCTTTAGACGCCTCCGATTACCACTAATAAATCAGAAGAAGCGTGCCCTACGAGGGTATACATAAGACGGGCCATCACCTGGTGATGCCCAGGGTGTAGTTGTCCTAGATTTGGAATTAAGTGGCCATACTTAGAAAGTTTACGTATACGTAGTAAAGGGCCTAAACCCCCCCATATTCCTAGGGAAACCATAAATAAAAGTAAACCGTATAGTATATAACACCGCTGCCCAGTGGGTATACCATAATAAGGGAGGAGTAAACGTATACTTTTTTAATTAAGAAGAACTAGTTACTATAAAAAAGATTTATACGGTCTAATTATTAATGGCCCCTACGTTTATAATTATATGCCGATAAGTGAAGTACTAGAGGGCACCAGAGGCCCAGGTTATAGTTATAAGTTTAAGGGACATCGAGGACGCACTAAAAGAAAAGAAGCCTATGGATATAAAGGAACTCGTCCCAGGCTAGGTCTATAAGGAGTTTAAAGACTTATTTAACCCGGAGAAGGCGTACTCGGTGCCCCCTAGGAGACCAGGGGTTAACCATAAGATCCCCCTTATTAAGGACACTCATAACCAGGAGCTTATACTTTTATGGGGACCCTTATATAGGATATTCCATAAAGAACTCTTAATCCTAAAAAAACACTAGAGGACCTACTGGACAAAGGGTTTATTCGAGCTAGTAGCTCGCTAGTGGGTACCCCAGTATTATTTATTAAGAAGCCTAGTGGGGGAATTCGGTTCTACGTTAATTACCGAGCCCTTAATAGTATTACGAAAAAGGACTATTATCCATTACTACTTATATTAGAGATCCTCCAACGGGTAACTGCTGCGTAGTAGTATACAAAGCTTAACGTCGTAGTTGTGTTCTATAAGATTCGGATCATAGAAGAAGACGTCGAGAAAATAGCGTTTTATATAAGATACGGACTCTTCGAATAGTTGGTTTACCCTTTTAAACTCACCGGGGCCCTAACTACGTTCCAATAATATATTAATACGACTCTCTAAGACTTCTTAAACAACTCTATTACTACTTGTTTAAATAATATCCTAATTTATACGTTTAAATCAAAAAAAAAGTACAAAGAGAAGGTATAGGTGGTCCTCTAGTGCCTAGTAAAGGCCGGACTATAATTAGACCCTAAGAAGTGTACCTTTTTAGTTAAGATTGTAAAGTATATTGGGTTTATTATTACTACTAAGAAAGGGATCTTATGTAACCCCGAGAAGTTAAGAGTTATTACTAAGTAGCTGCCCCCTAGAATTGTAAAGGGGGTTAGAAGTTTCCTTAGGTTTACAAATTATTATCGCATTTTTATACTTAACTATACTATTATTATTAAGCCCCTTATAAGGTTTACGAAGAAGTTGGTTATGTTCCACTAAGGACCTAGTTAAGAAAAAGGATTCTAGGAACTTAAGTGGTTATTTAGTATAAAGCCGGTGCTTCGCCGCTTTAACCCTAAAGGAAAGATAATAGTGGAGATAAACTGTTCGGGGTTTGCCTTAGGCGGCACCCTTATATAAGAAGACTCCGATGGGTACTAGTACCCCATCGTATTCTACTTATAGAAGTTATTATTAGCTGAGTATAATTATTTTATTTATAATAAGGAATTACTTACTGTACTCGTGTACCTTAGGGTTTAGAGAGTAGAACTACGAAGTGTAAGTAATTTTAAGATTTTTACGGATTATAAAAGTTTTGAATATTTTATGATGAAGTAGCGCTTTACTGAGAAGTAGAGTTAGTGGGTAAAAGAGTTAGCCTAATACAACTTTTATTTAGAGTACCGGCTAAGAAAGGAAGTAGTAGTCCCCGATGCCCTCTTTTGGAGGGAGTAGGACGCCCCCTAGGGCTAGGACGATAAAAGAGAATAGGGACGTGTACTCTAGTTAATACCTAACCACGTTATCCTAAAGGAAGGAACTGGTGCCCCCTAGGTGGGCTATACCATAAACGATTTACTAGTACTCTTATATATAATAGTGTTTACGAATAATAGTGAGTTATAAATACTTTAGGACTAGACTATTAAAGAAGATAGATTATACCGCTGAGTTTATGAGGTGGTGAAGTAGGGATAATATAACTTTTTACTAGAGTTATAGTTAAAGGTCTAAATTATGGAATATGTAATTAATAAGTAGTAGAGGTTAACGTTCTAGGATAAAATATGGGTTCCTAGAGGAAAAGATGATAATAACCCTTCGAGCTTATTATAGATAAGGGTTATATAGGAGTACTATGATTCTAGTACTAATGGTTACCCGGGGTATAATAGCATATTTGAGATTGTAAGCCGACGTTTTTACTGGTCGGGGTACTCTTAGATGGTTAGAAGGTTTACGAGGAATTATTATATATGTAGTGGTATTCATATTTGGAGGTAAGTTAAGAAGGGGTTATTTAAGTCCTTATTCGTCCCCCTTCGGATAAGTAGTGACTTATTAATGGATTTTATTACTGATTTGTTACCGATAAAAGAGAAGAAGTCCCGTTATATGTGGGTTATAGTTGATTAGCTAAGTAAAGTGCTAATGCTAGAAGAGATGGAGATTATGGACGTGGTATTTTGTGCTTAGTGGTTCCTCTATAGCTATTATTGTTTCTACGGGATACCTTAGTTAATTATGAGTAATAGAGGGTTAAACTAGGTTAGTGATTTTTAGTGGGAGTTTTATAGGTTAACCGGGGTTACCTAGTTACTAAGTACCGCCTACTACCCATAGACCGATAGGGGAATAAAGCGTATAAACTAGGAGGTTTAGGCTGTTTTACGGGCCTATGTTACTTAGGTTTAGGACGATTAGGGAGGGTTACTTCTTATAGTATAGTTGGCCTTATGGAATAGAATTAGCTTAGTAACCGGTGTTTCTCCGTTTTTTATAGAATACGGGTACTACGTCGATCCGCTATTAGTTATAGAAAAAGATAATAAGGGACCGCCTAATTGTAGGAAGGTGGCTGCGGATGAATTAGTGGCCAAAATAAAGGATATTATAACCTTTACCTAGGTTATAATGGCCTTAACGTAGTAGTACTACGAATTAAGTGCTAATCGTTGTTAGTTATTAGTGGATGAGTATTGGGTAAGTAATAAAATCTAGTTTAACGTTGTGAACTATAAATCCCCGTACCCGAATAAGAAGTTTGTATAACTATACTACTAATACTAAGTTACTAAGGTGGTGAGTATATACGTAGTAGAGTTAAATATGCCAAAAGGGATTTACCCGTAATTCCACGTGGACGTTCTCCGGAGGTTAACTGGTAACCCCCTTTTAGGCCAAATTTAGTTGGATTATTAGCTGCTACTTATTAGGGAAGTAGATGGTGAGGATGAGTAATAAATAGAGGAGATTTACGTTATTAAATGGAAGATGGTGGGTAGAGGGAGAAGATGTGAAGCCCTAGTGAAGTGGGAGGGCTATATTAACTCCACGTGGGAGCTAGCCGGTGTTGTAGAGGAAATGGAGGCGCTGGACTGTTACGAGGAGCGTTATAGGCCGATATTAGAGAACAACGGAGATACGGCGTATGTGCAGGTGCCCCCCCAGGAGGCCAGATAGGAACTAGAGGCCGCGCAGGGGGGGAGGAGGGGGGTAGTGTCACGGGCCGAACCCGGTGGTCATACCCGGGCTATACCCATGCTCGCACTAGTGCCCCACCGGTGCCCCACTAGCGCCCACCCCCTAGGAAACAGAGATTTCGCACCATATTATAGTTTACCCTTTTCCTCTTCAACTTGAAATAAACAGTATTTGGCTACCTTTTGGTTAAGACAAGGCCTAGGACCAGCCCTTCGCAGGCAGGGCTTATTCTATTTGACCCTTAAGCTATACTTTCTAACCTTAATGTGCAGTTACGGACACCAACTACCCCGAATACCCCGATCAAGCTACCCAACACTTAAGTTTCTAAAAGACCCTAGACCACCAACGAGGCTATTTGTTAGTTTTCACTTATAAAGGAAAGGATCTCAAAACATTAGGAAAGCTCACTAACTCCGATTTTCGATATAATCGATAAGCTTTTTAAAAGTTTATAATTTATTTCTCACTTAACTACCCTATTATAAGAAAAAGTATAATATCTTTGGAATATAAATACGGCCCTTAGTAAACGGCGGAGAGCTAAAAGGACCCAACTATAAAATAGGGGAGCAATTAATCGATCTCAAATGAGGGAGGTTATAACTAAAAAAGGTATTATTAAAGAGGAAGGACGTAAAGAGGGTAAAAACGAGGGGTCATCGAAGTGTCATCGGATAGGTTCGCGATATTGTGGTATCTGTAACGGTCCAAGCACGTATATTACAGCTAGCTATGGCGACTACTACGAGTATCTTCAGGATAAGGAGAAAGGAAGAAAAAGTCTGCTGCCCCACAAATCCATTGGGTCCTGATCAGGTCTCCCTGGGCCTGATCAGGCTTAGTAAGCAGCGGTTGGCGTTGAACATGGCCGAGTGGTTCCGAGGCCTCTGATCGGGCCTTAGCCCGTGACACTATGATCCGACAATTTAATTGTGTGTAATTGTTCTTTTTTTCCTTGTTGTTCAGGGGAGAACTTGGCCCTCAAAGTGGCTGGCTCAAGGGCGCGTTTCGGCCCGTTATTATTCCACGCCGTGCACGGCCTTCGAGCGCGCCGGAAGTGGATTGGGCGCTTGGCACAGCGGATTCGACAATATCCCTTTCTCTTTCTGTCTGCAGGCCGCCGTGCAGGACAACTTCAATATTCACCAAAACTCGATGAATCTATTGGTTCAGACCCATGTAAGTGGCATGCTCCATTTCTGGATATATTTGCATCTGGCCGTTCAGCTTCCAAGTCGCTTGAAATGGTTGGTTGGCGAAGTGGCCCGACCCCAAGAAGGACGTATCAAACCGCCCCAAGCCCCCAGCCTCTGCTAAGCCATGTTCTGCGCCCGGGTGGTGTAATTCTTTACTTGGTAGGCGTTCTCGATTATTCCGGTATTTTTCGAGGTCGTTGGCGCATAGCAAGCAACCTGCCCCTTTCCGTGTATTTTGTTTTACTCACTTCACCCGTAGCGGTAACATTGGGCTGTCCCTCGGACACTCTCAGGTCATGACACCACTGTCTGGACAATTCACCATGTTCAGTAAACTTGTCATTTTTGCCATGATGATCCGCAATTAACACTGTGAATTACTGTATGGAAGACCACCCTCGAGAAGGATTTGTACACGATCTCACTGAAGGTAAAGCTGAGCTCAACGCGCCATCCCTCAATGAGACCAAGATTGAGGGTGCTCCGGCAAAACAGCGCCTGGAGTAGCACGACTAACAGGAGGGTTCAATCTTCAGGAACTATCTCCCCCCTGACACATTAATGTTGTGCAGCCAGGTTCGAGGCATTACGGTACATGAAAAGTTGATAATGCAAGAGTTGCCCAAGCTTTGAATGAGCGTCCTTGATAATTGCACCACGACCTCCTTCTAGCCAAAGGGCTCACATGAACTGAGCGTGAAGGTTCCCTGCTTTTTCAGACTCTCTCTGTCGCACAAGAGAAGAAATTTCTTCTACGAAGGGCCGCAAATCACAGCAAGCAAAGTTGATGTTTCTCACTGAAGCAGGAAATCCAGGGGGGTTCAAATTCACCCAGCCAAGATTACGTTCCGGCTCTTTCTATCCCATTCTATCCTGGGTTTGACATGTTTTGCTTGCTGTGCGAATCGATGAGTTAGATAGGGTTGATTTTGCTTGGACTGTGCTTTGAGTGAATTGAATCTGTATGTACTGAGGGCTAGGGACATTAAACCTTGCGATACCTCGATGTAGGAAGTCGCCACACAGGCTGCATTACTGGATTACAAGTAGGGACTGTGAATCAGAAGACTTGGATGCGAATACCGACCAGCGACTATGGTAGGTAAGCCTAGATGGGATTCACTGTCACGACTTGTGATGTGGCTGGATCATGCTCTCAGGCTACGGTACAATATAAAAGAGCCCCTTCTCTTCAATCAGACAGAAGCCAGAAAGCAACATCCACCAACACACAATCAACAAACAACCTAACCACCATCTCACACAACCACCGTTTTACACACAAACATCATTCCAATAAGCACAAAGCAAGGCCTTGTTCATCAATTGCCCTCCTTAACGCTGACGGTGCGATAGAAACTCCTACTACAGAACCAATCAAATCTCATCACATCAACAAATCCATCAGAATGTGCGACTGGGAGGAATTCATCTTCACCTGCGGCCACTCGGTGACCAAAAAGAAGTCGTATTGCCACTTTCGCCGCAATGACCCGGGCCGCCAGTGCTTTGGTGTGCAGGTCTTGAAGGCTTCATGGCCCCAGAACGTCCCTTGCGACGATTGCATCAGACGCTACTACCAACAGCAGGGCCAACAGTGAGGGCTTCAAGATTAACTGTGGCATGGCACTTAGCAACTAGAGGGGGGTTCTTGGGACTTCAAACCCCGCCTGCTTACAGGACTTAGTATTGGTGAAGGGACTCGGTATCAGTGAGGGGACGCAGTATTAGTGAGAGCAGGGAGAACTAGAATAGTAAATTGAGTCCTTCAAGCAATGGGCGTCGCATGTTCTTGAGCGTGAAGCTACTGTCAAAAGTCCATTCTATTCAATGTTCTCTGTGATTACGTCCTATCCCGAAAGATCCTACTCTCCCAGCTGTTGCTTGAGCAACTCCTCCTCGTCGGTGACCCTTCCAGCCTCAAACCACTTTCTCTCCATCTCAGAGTTCCTCAAAGGGGGCTCGAGCCCATTGACCCTCCACAGCTCCCTCCGAGACTCGTAGATGCCCGCCTCCCACTCGATTCCCTTGGGCTTCAATATGCGCCTAATAACGTCGTCGAAGGCCCTGATGAAGGCGGCCTCGACCTCGGGAGTCTCGAAGACTTTCGCAATGTGGTAAATGGCGATGGTGCAGACGTCCTTGGATGGCTCGCCCGCGGTATAGATGTCCCCGGGAGCGAACTCAACGAAGTGGGCGTGGCAGTAGAAGGCGGGGGGCTTGGCGAAGGTGTAGACTCTGGTCATGCCCTCGGCGATCTGCTTCTGCTCGGCGGCGGAGAGGAGGCCGGCTGCAGAGTTGAAGACCCACTTCGGCATCTTGGCGGCTCTGGTGGAACACTTTGAAGGAATCGTGCCTGTGGAGTTGTTGACTTGGCTGGTGATGAGGTTTACTGAGATTTTTCGAACCAGGCTCATGGACGACCATGCAACGCCCATATATACAGCTACCGAGGCGGCAACAGTGAACGTTTTGGCTCGGAGTAGAAAGTCTGTTGAGTTTCACAACTGTTGAACTCAACCTTTGCGTCGTGAGAAGTACTGGGCCTTGTGTAGGGCGTGGTCTATTAGGGCGTGGAACGGAGAGCTCCACAGCAATACCGAAATCTCGCACGTCTTCAACAAACGATTACTGAACATTGGTTGAAACCCAACAATTCGAGACATATCCAGCGAACCTTTTTCTTTATTCATTTAACAGTTCGGTGGGTAGCGACATCTTGCTCGGGGTAAACGGTATGATGGCAGAGCCTCGGTGCCGATGAATAGTAATACACGATTCCACATACAGTAGAGGCAACTTCCCTCTCGCCTAATTTTTCTCAGTATCCGGTATTAGTAAAATAAGTAATATACCACTAAAATCCTTAACAGTTGAAAAGTCTTCACCTCTCCCTTTTAGAGCCCTCCCGTAATAGCCTCATAACCTCCGGTGAGCACTAAACTATAGCTAGCCCGTCTAGCCGCCCCTAATTAGGGCTCTGGGTCACCTCCGGAGCTAACCCCTCCCTTAAGGGCTAAGCACCGCCGTAACACTAAGGCCCAACTACTCCAGCCCAGCCTTAGGGGAAGCTAGCCTAACACTCCTAATATAGCCCCTTCTACAGCAAAGGGGCCCTTGAACGTAAATGGGGTGGCCACTAGATCTATCCTAGCCGCCTTCGATGAACAAACCAGACGCTATAAGGACCGAAAGGATATCTTTTTAGCTATCACCCAGTTTATTAATAACGTGGTCTTTAACTTTAAGGAACTAAAAAAGTAGATCGTAAAGGAGGTGATAACCTATGTGATCCAAGCCCTAAAGAAGCTAATAAATAACGAAACTACTCTAACTCTAAACCAAAGTTAAATTACTATTACAGTATTAGCCCCGACCCTAACCCCAGTCTCAGCCCCAGTCTTAGCCCCGGCCTCCACCCCGGCCTAGTACCAAGCCCCTACCCACCCATAAACCCAGGCTCAGCTAAAAGACCTCTGGGTTTTCGTCCGTATCCCCGAGGAAAGCCTGGATGCTGCCCGAAAGAATGCCCCTTTCGCCCTGCATTATATAGTCTACTAGGCCCTTGGCCTATAACTAGGAGATATCCCATACATATACCATATTTTAACTAGATATTCCCTAAAACCCCTAAATAAACAAATTTAATAAAACTTTTTTAGAAATAAATAAAAACTAGTAGATTATTTAGGGGTTTTTAAAGTAGAAACCCCTATAAAATAGTTTATATACACTGTCCTACGTTGCTTATCTAAGCTTTGAAGCCTAGATGGGGAAAGTATTATTATATTAACCCTGATTAGGGAGGAGGTCATCGCCTAGACTAGCTGCGAGCTAGTCCTAGCCCGGTAATGCCACCTTAGCCTAAACCCTATTATAAACAAAGTTACTTAGGTTATCTCCTTTACGGTTAAGGTGCCACCCTTCAGATTATTCAACCAGAGTAATAAGGCCCAGCTTATTAGGGAAAAGAGGACCCTGCTTAGATATAACCCTGGTTACTAGGGATACCACATAAACTAGTATTATAACTAGTGGCCACTCTATAGTAACTATAATAGACCCTTAAACTCCTATAAGACCAAGCCTTATATAACTAAGCTGAAGTATAATAATTACTTAGGGCCCTTTTAGGTTAGCTATATAAATTATTTAGTTAAGCCCCTAATAGTTAACGGTTATTTTACCCTCTTAGGCCAAAAGGAACACGGACGGATTCGGAAGGCTGGATAAAAGGTCTCTGAGGCCTGCGATAGTACTAACCAGACCGCTACCCAGAGTAGCACTTAACAACCCCAGGACTCCCGTCCTGATCAGGGCTAACAACCTGGCTCTAAGTGCCTATACACCAGGACCCCCTGCTAAGGATCGATTATATACCTAGGCGATGAGGATATAACTAGTAGTATGAATAAAGATGAGGATAAAGATGAATCGGAAGACCCCGAGGCCCTCCCTTAGACCAACCACCCCATCTACCCTCTCCGAAATAGGAGCTAGAGGGTAGCTTAAAAGCCTAACTACAATATCACTAATATCTATACCCACCTGGACCTCGACTCGGAGGTGTAGGCCTAAATAAGCCCCCCCACGGGTACTATGTGTAGCCTAATGTAACGTAGGGAAAAAAGCCTCTAATACACACAACTTTCCTAGAGCTCTGCTGGGCTGATCAGGTTGACATTGTACTTATCTAGGAGCCCTGGATAGGCTACACCAACAAAATGCAGATTAATATACACCCTGGGTATAATTCCTTTATCCTAGTTAATTTTTAGGATAATAGGGAAACAAAGCCCAGGGTAATAACATATATACGGAAGGGGATAAGGCTATAAGTACAACAACAAAAACCTATCCAAACAAGGGATATCCTATAATTAAAGGTTAATAATACTATTATTATAAACGTTTATAAACAACCAGGCGATTCTTATAACCATATAATAACCACCCTCCTAGGATACTAACCACTATTATAAACCCTTATAATTAGGGATTTTAATACTCACCACTACTCCTAGGAACCAGGATCCGTTAGCCGGAATAAAGGAGACGATTTAGCCAACTGGGTTAATAACCATGGCCTCTCCTTTATTGGAGAAGCAGGGGCTCCAACCCACACCCATGGTCACGTCCTTAACCTGACCTTCTCAAATATCCCCCTTACGCACACAGGACCTTACCCACACCTACACCTAGGAGCTAATCACTAACCTATTATAGTTATTATCCCCCTTAATAATAATAAACAACAATAAATATACTAATTAGGGCTAATATTAATCCCGGATTCGGCCCTTCCTCGGTTTAAAAACGTAATCAGGGTAAAGGCCTTAACTTTACTTACCATTAAGGACCTACTCACCTTAACTAAATTAGACGCCCAGACCAACCAGGTTATTAACCTACTCTTAATAAATATCTAAGTAATAGGGAAAAGACGATAAAGTTGGGGAAAGCGGGCCCCCTGGTGAATAAAAGAGTACTCTAAAACCCACTAATCCTACCTCAAAGCCCGTATCCAATAGGTACGGGAACCGGAGCTGGCCTCGGCCTCACCACCCCCTATCCTCAAAAAGCAAAAGGTCTTCTTAAAAACAGTTAAGAAGGCTAAACGGGCTTATTAGGCTACTAAGATCGAAGGGGCTACATCTAATTAGGACCTTTATAAAATAATGGGCTAGTGTAAAGTTAGTTTAGTAGTTAAAGCCCCCCCCCCCTTAGTATTTGAGGGCTAGACGCATAAAGATAACCAGGATAAGGCCCAGGCCTTACGAAGGACCCTGCTGGAGAGGTTCGATGATATGGATGACTTACCTGGGGACCCCTTCGACGTGGCCACGGTCCTAAGACGACAAATACCCTGGTAGGCTACGATTAGTCAGGAGGAAGTAAAGGCAGCTACCCTAATAAAAACTACGACCCCTGGTATCAACGGAATCACCATAAAACTACTTAAAGCTTACTAGGACCCTATAGCTAAGCCTATTAGGCTGCTGTTCTAGGTATGCATTAAGGCCGGCTACTTCCCCTAGCCCTTCCATAGGGCAGAGGTTATTATAATTCAGAAGCTTGGAAAGACCGACTTCTCAGAGGCTGGATCCTGGAGACCAATAGCCCTCTTATCCTACCTGGGCAAGGGGCTCGAGAGACTAATAGCTAGGAGAATGGCCTACCTCACTATCCTAGAAGGGGTGGCCAGCCTATAGCAAATAGGGGCCCTATTAGGTAGGGCAGCTATTAACTTAACAACCTGTCTCATATACAATATCAAACAGGCCCTTGATAAGGGGTTTATAATTACACTAGTGATAATGGATATGAAGGGGGCCTTTGACTCTGTGCTTCGGAACCACCTTATTATTTGACTACGGTAATAAGGCTGGCCTAATAACCTAATCAGGCTGATTTATGCCTTTGTATTAGACCATACTACTAGGGTTAAGTTTAAAAAAGTAATAACAAAGGACTTCCCTCTAACCTGTGGGCTACCTTAGGGCTCCCTATTATCACTTATCATTTTCCTATTTTATATCTCTAATATCCTAATTAAAGACCTAAGGCTTCGGTTTAGATATACAGACGATATAGGCCTTTTAATTACCGGCCCATCCCTCAAAAATAATACTATATCCTTAAGCTAATAGGTTACCCAGATTCTAGATTGGGGTGTCGATAATAAGGCCTCCTTTAACCCAGCTAAATATGAAGTTATCCACTTTCCTAGGAAACATAAACAACCAAACAACCTACCTAGGATCAAAATTAGAGGCCTTAAAATTAAAGCCTCGGTTGAGCCGGTCCGTTGGCTAGGGGTTTGGTTCAATAAAAGACTCTTTTTCCAATATTACATCGAAACAAGGGTAACTATAATAAAGAAGGCAGCCTAGCACCTGGGGCACCTAATAAACACAAAAGGAGGGATCCTAGTAGCTGCTATACGGAAGGCGTGTCAGGAGCTTGCGGTGCGCAGTAAAGAGGTCAGTAAGAGGACAATAAGTAGGTACTGGTTGTGACTCTCATTCTTCTCTGACCCTCTCCTTGAAGGGGAGGGACAGGCCTTTATATATATAGTCCTCCTTAGTCAAGCCCTATCGTAGTCTAGAATCAGCTTAGCCGCCATACTTTCTTTAATCAAATTCCAACCACGTAACACAATCCCCCTCCTTATCCGGCCTATCCTTAGACCATAGCAGTTACTCACCAGAGAGGTACGTGTTCCAGAACTCATAGTAACCACTCCCATAGAGTTACCCTACTGGGTTTCTAACTCAAAGTGTTATTTACTATTCCCTATAACAACCTTATAGTGAACTAATTATTAACTAATAATCTCCTTCTCGAAAAATAATTAATTCCATAAAGCTGCCCTACTAGGTTACTAACTCATAAGTTCTTATGAGTAGCCCTAATGGGTTACCTACTCATAGTGCTCTTGGGAGTAGCCCTGTTGGGTTACCTACTTAAAGGTTCTTATGAGTAGCCCTGATGGGTTACCTACTTATAGCGCTCTTATGAGTAACCCTACTGGGTTACTTACTCTAAGGTTTTTATGAGTAACCCTAATGGGTTACCTACTTATAATGAACCGGTAATTAATTACTGGTCTTTTACCATATTTGTCACAGTCTAAATCGTTGGTTGAATAAGGGTTGATTCTGCTAAGCTAGTTGCCGTAAGGCGCTGGGCTAGAAGTATGGAGTGAGCACGTGATGCTGACTAAGGTGTGCCACAAAGACGTGTGACAATATTTTATCTAATAATTAACTCTCTTTCTTCACCCTTTTTAATACCCTTAACAACTTAGTAACCCTCTCATAAAACCCTAAGTTTGGGTTTTCCTATCTAAATTCCTAGGTTGCACTTTCCACTATAGGATTATTGTGGCCTAGTTACCCAGTTACGCCTTCCGTTCATATTTTCGAAAAGCTTTCGTAATACTTAAGTAAAATCCTTTTATAACAATCCCCCTTTATAAATCTTTCTTTCCTTTAACCCGTATAATCCCATACTTCCCTTTCCCTTTATTCTTAATTTCATAATCCAAAACCACTATAAATCCACACCTCCCATACACTATTATATTTAACAATAAGAGAATTATTAACCTAAGTACTATAAGTAACTAATTAGAGCTCTTTGAGTTCCCGTATTACTAGTACCTTAATTTTATATCGAAGTGGGACGGAACTAGTGAGGTTCCTTAGTATATAGTTTCGAAGAGTAGGTTCCCCATTCAGTACCCAACTAGTGCTAACCCTTGCTAGATGCGTTGACCAAGTACTAGTATTGCTCCTCTATGAAGGGCGGGAAACTCTGTATTCTTATAAGTCCCTCCCTGGTTTTTCCTTTGGTTTATCCCGGAACTAATACTAATCCAATACTAGGCCACTTATTAGACCCTCTTTTCTACTGTGAAGATGAAGTACCTTATATTTGAGGTTGCGAATAAGGGTTCCACTAAGGACTTTTATACGAAACACTAAGTATAACCTATTTCTCTTTAATGCCCAACTAGTGGGAACTAAGTGTTGACTCTATATAGGACCAGTTCGATAAGGCCTAGCTGGAGGCCCGGAAGTCCCTCCAACAAAAGAAGAACCTTAAGAACCGCCCCTCTATGTAGCAGGAGTACGATTTAGACGCTGAGTATCAGCTGTGTGTCCACGAGGTCACCGTTGTAGAGGCTTCGGCCCGAGCATAGGTCCGTATTGCCCAGAACTAGGAGGCCATTCACAAAGTGTTGATCAGTTCCCCGAAAAAGCCTAGTCTCCTTAAAGCCATGTCTTGATCGATCACTGAACTTAATACGGTGTACTAGAAAGTCGTAAATTATATTATCTCTTTTTCAGTAATTAGTGTTAACCCGGTTTAGTATTTGTCATTATATAGCCCACAATTACTGTCCCGTAATTGTGGTTCCACTTTTGCGACAGTTATGAGCCCAGGTCTCTACGAGCCCTCTGGTTGAATGGCTAAACGCCTCGCTAAAGTGGCAGTATGTGGGCTGACCTAGAGGCCATGGGTTCGAGCCTCGTTGTGCTCACCCATTCTCGCTTCAGCAGCAAGTCACCGAAATGGAAGGTTAGACTTGCCAGCTGGAAGCGGCCGGCACCCAGTAACAGTTAACAAAGACTGGCTTGTCAGCTGGGAGTGTAAGCCGGTGCTGATTGCTTAGTCAGCAGACCTCTTCTCTCCTCGGTCTGGGGGGGTGTGTCATGATATAGCCCACAATTACTGTCCCGTAATTGTGGTTCCACTTTTGCGACAGTATTATAATACCCTTGCTACCCCTTCTAACGATAAGGGTAAGTTTAACGATGATAAGGGTGGTGTAGGTGGTAGTGCTGGGGGTGATGAGAATGGTGAGAGTGACCCCCTCGGGGAGGTATAGATAGGTGTATACTAGGTTATAGCTGGCTCTAGTTTTGCTGCGGTGCCTTGATATCGTCTTCTTAGCCTCAATAAAGGCCTAACTTTGCTCCATTACCTTTTTAATCTTTGCTAATCTATAACTAATACTTTAATAGTGATCAACTATTTTTCGTAGTCTCTCCTTAAATCCTTAAACACATTCCTTTGAAGCTCCTATGAATTCTCTATTTTATTATATCCTTTCCATTTTATTAAGTACCTCCTATTCCTTAGGGGGCCTTTATATTAAATAATCTACTCTATTTTATATATGTTAACGTTATCTTTTTTAATTTGGATATATTTCGGTTAAGTAATGGTTCTATAAAAGGGTTCTAATTAAGTTAGAGTAAAGATATTGTGGATCTTATATTTAAGATTAATATCCAGCTTATATGCTCTCCCCCCGTTGACTATTTGTATAATAGTAAAAGGGCTAAGGTATTTGTCTGAAGGCTTTTTTAATGGTCTCCGTTGCTTAATGTGCTTGGTTGAAAGCAGGACTAAATCGCCTATTTTGAATATAATAAATAATCTTCTCCTATTATAGAATTTTGCGTAACTGGTGTTAACCTTATCCATCAGGTGGGTAATGGTTGCTCTCCTGGTCCTTAGTTCTTTAATTTTGTCCGCGGTGCTTGGTATTGTTTGTCCCTTTGTTGTACTTAGAAACATATCGTTTTGTCCTATGGGTAGGAATCCTATGAGGGCTTCAGCTGGTGCTGACTTGATGACCCCATACTATGAATTATTATAGACAAACTAGGCTATTAGGAGCCACTTTGCCCAGTTATTTTATTTTATATTATAGAATATTCTTAAAAAGTACTCTAATATTCAGTTTTGTTGTTCGGTTTGTGTTGGATTCACTTCACTAGGCCTAGTGTGGAAGGTGGGCAAATAACGATATATTCGTCGTATCTGCTCTGTTGTTATTGAAGGAAGGAAGGAATCGGGCCTACGGCAACGATCTGACGCTACCGATCTAAAACCGATTCCTGCCTTCTGATTAGCTCGCTAATCGGGCCAATAAGCGATAAGCGGTAACAAGTGGCACCAGTCCAGCGTAGATATTCCAACACTAGCAACTATCTCTTTTACCGCAAATCGTCCCTTTTTCAAATAACGAGTGAAAATTAAGCGTTATTCGGCGCGGGCACCAAATTACTTAAAACGCAATAAAAAAAATCAATAAACGGAACGAGTACATAAAACGGTCGGAAACAGCAGAAGTGCCGTTTTCGGCCATACCACCTTCGGCAAAAACGAGCGTATCCCATAGCCAGCTACGGGCAAAGTCCAGCTCACCATCGCTAGCGATAGTAGTGGTATTCCTCCCATATCCCCTAGTCTCCTTTATATTCCTCCTCTTACTCAGCACCATAGACGCTCCTTAGGGTCTCATAACCCATCCCTCCATCCTAATCTTCACTTTTACCTCCTCAATAAACCTTATAAGGGCTCAGTTTAGTATAACCTTTATTAAGCCGTTGGTAGGGTTATTATCTCCGTAAATCCATCGGATCTCGTATAGTTCTCATTTCTCGTAAAACTATTTTAATATTATAATATTAATTATTAGGTATTTCTCCTTTATAGTTCTAAACTTAACGAGATACTCATAAAGTGAGTATGAGTTAGTATATACGATGGTCGGGATTATAGGTATTCGGAGCCTATTAGTTACAATCTTTAGGGTCGTAGAAAGGGCGTAAACCATATTAACGCCGGCGACCATCCCGTATATCTCGGATACGAGGATGCTCCTCGTAACTCTCTTAGACTTTATTAAGGAGTAGTGGATAATATTTCCTTTTATTATAAAATCCTCTTCTCCTCTGGTCTTATTTACGAGGAGGATCACGAATCCGAGCTAGGACGTTAAGTCGCTATTATTAATAAAGGAGCTATTAACAAAAACGAAGAGCTTAGCGGTAATCAAATCGAGGAGCACATAAATGAGGCCTTGGTCTAGGTGCTCTATTTGCTATAATAGGCGTCGATTTAGAGCTTTAATCTACTCTGATATCACTTCTCAGTACTAGGCTACCATGGATAAATTAAACACTACCTCTAATTAGCACTTTAAGGCGGTGTACGCACCTCTAGTACACTACTCAACATACTACTCCTTCGTAATAGCGGATTTAGCGTCAACCAAGCGTATCTTCGCTCCCTAGCCCTTTAAGTATAAGAAAATGGCTTTTCCATTAGTTAAAATAATCCCTCCGTTAAATACGAGTAGTATCTCAGTAGAGAAATATTATTTCTCCTTCGCCGAAAACATCGCTTTCTAGAGTTCCTCATCTTCCCGTTGAGCAAAGGTCTCGTTACTTAGGCCAATAATATCATCAGTCTGCATACCAATCATCACAAAATTCTCATTTTTATTATCTAATAACAATAAATAAGGGTTATACGTAGAAGTCCTCATCTGGAGCTTCTCTTTGTAGTACTTACTATATATCGTATACTAGTGGGTTCTAACTTCTACGATACCGTATAATAGTTATACGACGGTTATAATAGTTCTTAGAGGGTAATTTTTCTTTATTTAGTCTAGTAATCTTACGAGGATCATCCTTTTGAGCTTTGTTATGGATTAGGTGTACACCTGAGTGATATCTCTTATTTATAGTGAATAGCCCTCCTTCTGGATGAGAGATGGAGCGACGGTGAGAATTAGTCTTTAACTGGTGCTCTAAATAATTGGAGACTATATGAGGATAGCCTCCTTACCGTCGTCTATGTATCCCTGAATAACAAATCTGGACTTCTTATAGGGCATCTTTATTTTACCCTTCACTTCGTTAATAATCCTTAAACGGAATATATATATCCCTCTGTGTTTTTCTTTATTATACTAAGTGAATTCAAAGACTCCTTGTTCAATCAGGGCGTCGATCTCCTTTTTAGTGAACTCTTTGAACGGGGGTCCTAAGGCTTTGATTATACCCTTTTTATATAGTTCGAGTATAAGGGTGTGATCTACCTCTTCTTTAGTGCTTATAAACGTAGTTGTTATTATGGCCTCGCTTTTAGCGTCGTTAAAGGTGTTAACTTCTGCTAAGAGGTTAATTTGGGTGTTCTTTTATAGTCTACTTTTTGGGTGTTGAGGTGGTAGTGTTAACTTTTCTTTTGGGGGTAGTGTATTCGTTTAAATAATAATCTCGTCTTGGACTTCCTTTTCCTTATTAAGGACGTCTTCCTCGTTATCTCTTAGTATTTCTAGGACCGTATTCTTATTATTATCTTCTAAAAAGGGTTTAATAATAATAGACCTGAAAATCTTTAGTTTAGAGGGTAGTTGAACAACATAGTTTTCGCTTTTGTTAACGGGGAGTATATATAGGCCTGTTTAGCCCCTTCTCTTATACTAAATAATAATTTTTAATTATAATAGTAGATCTCGTATAAGGATTATATTTAGGCCATTTCTTATTATGAGAACGTTAATTATTATACGTTTTACGTAAATCTCTCGTAACTTTATTATAACCTTCTACGTAACTTCTACGCATTACCGTATCTCTAGTAATAATAATAAGTTTATATTTATGCGTAAATACACTCCGAAGATGAGTAGGGTCGGAATAAGACCATCTAGGCTAACCGTATTGTTAATTACTTTAATTACGCTCTATAGGGCGATCTTCGGTAACGTAGAAGGGGATTCTTAGCGGATAATATTATATACTCATCGTAGGAGTACATAGTATCGCTTTACCTTCCCGATACTATTATAAACTTTAATGAACACCTCTTTAATTTCGATTACTATAGATCTCGCTAAATTCCTAAATTCCTTAGAATTAAAGTTTTTATTAGCGTCCATAATAATCCAGTTAGGGGGTCCAAGGTAAGTATCGATCTAATATTCGCATAGTATTTCCTAGGTATACTTTATACCAATGTTTTCCAGAAACCTGGTTATATTAAAAGAAGTAACCGTATTAACAACGTGGATTACGGGTTTATTCCCTTTTAAGTAGAAGATATTAATAATAACTTTATAATTAAAGTCCACATTATCTCTAAGGGTGAATTTAAATCTCCTTAGAGTTCATCCATTTATTTAGTACTGGTGGTAGTGCTTTGTGAGCTTCTGGATTACTTCGAATATCACGTCGTTGCTAGCTTTTTTTAGGATCATATAGAGCCTCTATATTAATGGGTGGTTAAAACGATAGTGGATTCTGTGTAATTCCGTATTTATGAGGTGATTCTACGTAAAACTCTATTCTAAAGAGTATATGAGTATCCACGGATACCCCCATTTACGTATAATAGGGACCTTTACATCTTTTTATTAGAGGAAGTTGTGGATATTATCGAAACGGATCCCTAAGTCGTTTATATCTCTTAAATAAAGTAAGAATAGTGTATTAGCGTTTATAACGTAGAAGGGTAGTTATCTAAAGGGTGAATTCACATAGGTTAGTCTTATTGAGGGTATCAGAGGGTTATTTCCGAAGGTAATGCTCGTCTAGCCTGTTTTGGAGGTGTTGAGTTTTACGGTAATGTTAATCTTTTGTAAAGCAAGGAATTAAAGGTATCTAACCGTAGAAACGCCGGCTACTCCTGTATTAGGTATAATCCCCTAGAAGATCGTCGTTGCATAGTAATTATCGCTAATAAACGCTTTATGGGCCGGTAACTTTATGGGTATACCATTAATATCCTTTCCTATGATAGCGTGGTAGGCAGCTTGGTTATTCAGGGTTTAAGCGAGGTCTTTACTAACTAGAGTAATAGCGTAACCAAAGAATAAGACGTGGAATTCATTATTATACTTATTTTCTTCGTTAAGGGTAGCACTAGTGAGGTATTAGCTTAGATCTTCCTTATCCCTAGTGTCCTCGTCATTAAACACTCTATCTCCTTTATATTCAACGAGGAAGCAACTATATACTTTAGGAGAGGTATCGGAGATGTCCTTATTCAACCTAAAGTATTTATACACTTTACTTCTCTCCTCTACGGAATACTTTATAGACCAATACCTTTCCCTACCATAGACGTAGCACTTTTTACTATGGTAAGGGTATCCTCGTTATTATTAGCGACCTTCGTAGTAGTTACTTCGCCTTTTTCCATTATAGTATTAGTTAATCCAGAACTACTCATCTAACTCTGTTTTTAACATAAAGTATTAACGGTAAGCATCTCTTCCTCTTTCCTCTAAGTCGAGGCTTATCCTTATTGCATTATAGAGCTCCTTTATTGTATTTACTCTAGTTAAGTTAATAGAGTGGTACTCTTTCATAGAAATAGTAGCTCCGATTAGCTTATCCTTTAGGACCTGGTCTCCTTAGTAGTATAATATAAGAATTTACTAGAGATTCGTTAGGTTATTAAAAAGGGTCTCTAAAGCCTCAACCTTTATCTTCTCAGGGTTCTTCTAAATAACCTTATTAAGATCTGCTCCGTTCTAATCAATAATATAGGCTTAACGGTGTTAATCTCCTTTAAAGTAACACCGTAACTTATTAACTACCTCCTTTATTAACCAAATAGTCGGCGTACCACTAATATAACCATAATAAAACTAAGAAGCTCTGCGAAGGGCTAGGCCTAGGTGTTTTCGACCTTAGGGTGCTCTATTACTGTTTACTTCAAGCTAAGGAGCGAAAGAGAGGAAGTTCCTCGCAAGGGGGGCGGTGTAGGAATCTATACTGTTGGAGAACAAAGGGGACCTCTGGTGGGGCGCCGGAGGTCACCGGAGGCCCTTTGATCGGAGGCCCCTTTGACTGGAGGGCTCTTTTGTTGGATGCTGGTTAACGCCTCAGGTAAAGCTTAGGCCATCGTGGGCATTAACCCGTAATAAATGCCCCCTCCTTTCTCCCCTCCCTCCCTACTGGTGTTCTGCTAGTGTACTAGTGGTTGTTAATTTGCTGCCCTCCGACGTCTTCTCGGGGTGTACGCTGGGTCCCTATCCGCTATATCAATTTCTCCATACCACCGTTCATACTTATCCAAAGCCTCTGTCTCCGATACTACTTCCATAGGCTCCTAAGTTGGCTTTATATAACCTTGTTATTTAATTAGGGCTTAGCGACGGTGCCCTCTACCCACCGGCTGCTACCTTGCTGCTAATATGTCTTCTATAAGTTATTCAGGATCTCCGTCCATATTATGAATTGGGGGTGGTTATTTATTAGTCGTTTCTTGTTTTAGTAATGGGTCACTAGCTGCTTTGTGGAGGAGGTTTACGTAGAAATGTGGATGAATACTAGTTAGTATACTTAGCTTTACCACGTAAACTAAGATCACCTATGTAATTTTATATTTATGGTGAAATTACGCTAATTTCTTATTTAGTTTTAGGGATGAGTAGTTGGCGACGTTTAGCCACACTTTATCTCCAACTTTGTACTACTCAGCTGGTCCTCTAGTGTGGTTCGTAGAGTTTTCGCTTTGCTGCTGAGCAGCTGTTATTGCTGCTTGAACAAACTCTGTAGTGTCCTTTATCCTTTGGACTAGTTATTTTACTATTTCCTTTTAATTCGTTTCTAGTTAACTGTCTCCTTTTATTATTAGTAAAGGGTTGACGTGGTATCCATGCTCCATAAAGAATGGGGATATCGTCGTAGTAGTACTCGTTTAGTTCCTAAGGGCTAACTGTATACTGGGCAGTAATTCCCCCTAATCGTCCTGGGCGTATGTTATATATGTATAGAGAATTACTTGGATCTCCTAGTTAAGGCGTTCCGTCCCTCCATTTGTTTATAGGTAGTAAATAGTGCTTAGTAGTCGTTTTGCACCGGTTAACTTATAGAATTCCTTCTAAAATCGGCTTATCTAATTCGATCCTCGGTTATTGATTATTATCCATAGTATTCCGTAAAACTTATAGTAATAGGAGAGGAACCACTGAGCATAAACTTCAGCGTCCATAATCTCCATTTTTTTTAACGTGGGGTTCTTTAATAACCTGTTTATAATAACTCATAAGTTTCGGGCCTTTTTCCTTTTTATTGGAGGAAGGTCGGTAATAAAGTCCATTAATAAGTTGTAGTAGATACGGGTAAGCACCGGTAAGGGTTTAAGGAACCCTTTTTTGGTTTACCTTTAGATGTATATCCCTCCACAAATATTATAGTTTTGTATAAACCTCTGAACTATTTAGGACTGGCCTAACCAGAAAAACTGTTTACTTATTATTATTAACGTACCGTTCCGTCCTAGGTGGCCACTAGTATACGAGTTATAACACCTTTGTATAATCTTAGTTTATAATTTGTTTAAGTGGTTATCGTCGTTTTCCCCCCCTAGTACCCATAATCAATCTTTTTATATTAATCTTCCCAGCCCATCGAGTTCGTATTTAGCGATTTAAACCTTTAATTTGAGTTTTAGTGGGAAACTTCTCCTCCTTTCTTTTATTATTAAATAAGTAACTTAGTATACTCTATTAGCTTTTATAGTTCTATCCTAAAAGGCTTATAGTATAGGGTTAGTATTAAAAATAGTGGTTTATGGTATTTTTAGTGTATTTTCGGTAGTTTGTTTAATTTGAGGATCACTGGGTGGAGTATGGCTTGGTTATGTAGAGTTGGGAATCATCTGGATCACCCGGCCCTTTTCCCTCTTATCGTCCCATCTTTAGGGGACGTCCTACTCCCTTTTTAATAGTATATTAGGTATTATCGCTTCCTTTCCTAGTTGGTACTTAATTCTAAAATCGTATTAAGATAATTTTTTTACTTAGCGGCTTTATCTCTTAGTTAAGTGTTACTTTTTTATAAAATATTTTAGACCCTTATAATCCATTAGGATAGTAAAGTACTGGACACTATGGAGTTTAGTTCTCTAGGATTATAAGTAGGTGAATACTATGAGAAGTTTTGTATTATGGATTGGGTAATTATACTCTATTAGTGAGAGTTTTTGTGAGTAGAACCCAACTGGCCTTTAGTGACCCTCTGGGTCCTTTTGTGATAATGTATTGCCCAAAGTGAAACCTGAGTAGTCTATTTTGATACGTGTTTCGTTGTCCGGGTCAAATTTCCATAAGAACGGCTCTTCTGTGAACATCCTTTTTAGTGTTTCGAATACTTTTCTTTAAGTTGTTCCCTAATAAAAGACTACCCCCTTTTTCATTAATTAGGTTAGGGGCTCCACTAGCTCACTATACCCTAGTATAAATATACGATAATAGTTGGTGAAACCTAGGAAGTTTTGTATACCCTTAAGGGACCTGGGGGCCAACTACTCTTTAATAGCTTTTAACTTGTTGGGATCACATAATAGACCCTTTCCCGTGGTGATAATAAAGTTAACGTATTTCACCTTCTTAACACAGAATTCGTACTTCTTCGGGTCTAGGTTCAGGCCAGCTTTGGCTAGGGCCTGGAGAACTATTCGTACTTTCTCCTTATAATCCCTCTTTAAGCCACTAGTGTAAATAAGGATATTATTTATATAAGTTATAATAAAGTCGTTTAGGAATTTCTATAGAAAAGTGTTAATATATTACTAGAACATTACTAGGGTGTTAATGAACTTAAAAGGGTAAACTACCCACTTAAATAGCCCGTATCTTATTCTAAAAGTAATTTTCTTTAAATCTCCTTCGGCGATCTATATCTTATGAAAAGTAACCACAACATTAAGCTTTGTGAACCACTTAGTAGTGGTTACTCTACTAAGAGTTTCTGATATTAGTGGGAATGGGTGATGGTCCTTTTTCGTAATAGCGTTTAGGGCTCTGTAATTAACGCAGAATCTCAATCCACCTCCTAGCTTCTTAGCGAATAATACGGGGGCACTAGTTACCGAGTAACTAGCTCAAATAAACCCCTTATCTAGTAGGTCGTTAAGTATCTTTTTTAGTACTAATAACTCTTCTCTTAATATGGTGTATAGAGGTCCCTAAGGGAATTGGGGCTCCTTCCCTTCTGGCCCTATCTCTAAAGGGATTACGTGGTTTATACTTAGTTAGTGGGGGGGCACCGGGTATACTTTAGTTGGGTTAAATAAGTCTCTAAACTCCTTATACACCCATTCTAATACTAGCCTCGAAATATTTTCTTATTTTTATAGTTCCAGTTTTACGAGAGCCTTCTTAATATCTTATAAGCTGGTTATTATAACAGCAGCTGGTGGTCTTTGGTTGTTTTTTTGTTTTTTTTTTGTGTTATACAGCAAACTATAATAAACAGTGCTACTGGTAATAATCTAGCCCGACGTATCTCTAATATGTTTTCGGGCTCTTCTTTATTAGAAAGGTATACTTTTACTTTTCTTTTCTTATAAGTAAACTAGTGAGTACTAGTATTATACTTCACCTTATTCTGAACTATCTAGGGATTTCCTAAAAATATATCCAGTTCTAAATTGTCTACTATATATACGTAAACTCGTTGTGTATAACCACTAATTTCCATTTATATTACGGCTACTCCCTGGCTTCCACCCGGTGAGGGGCCGCTTATTGTATAACCTCTTATAGGGCGTTTTGTTGTATTAATAAGCGGTAATCGGAGGCGTTGTGCGAAGGAACGGTTAACCATAGTATAGACTTCGCAGCTGGTGTCCACTAGGGTATTAGTTAAGTGTCCTTTATTAATTCTGACTTTTATAATTATAGACTGCTTGCCCTGCTACTGCTGGCTCCTTTAGTGTTTCTTTTATCCCTTCACTTACTCCTTAGTGAGCTCCGGGGCCTGACTTTATCCTAGAGTTATTCTTTTCCCAATTTATACTCATTACTCGAGCTAGGGGTCATCGGTTAGTCTTCTTCTTCTACGTTTCCTTTTAGGCAAGTTTTAGCCATAAGGGGCTGGTTGGCCTGTTGGCGGTGTTCGGCCTTCTTTTAGTAGTTCTATATAAGGTGTCCTTTTTCTTTACACTTAAAGTATTCGCGGTGGTCCTTATTGTGTTCCGGGTTTCTTTATTAGGAACGGTTATTATCCGTAGAGGAGCTGGAGTTTCTCCGGGGTTTAGTAGTGGTTATTTTCTTAGCTCTTATAGACCAAACCGCTCCCATTATAATAACATCTCCATTGTTATCCTTTGGATGAACAGCGGGGGAGTGGGTGGACCTCTAAGGGTGATTGTATTTGGAGGCCCATTCAACCTTCTAAGCAATGTCCTGTACTCGGGTAAGCTAGCCTAGGTAGTCCTTAGGAAGCTCGACTATGAATAGCTGGTCCTTCAGCGAAGGGGTCAAAGTTACCTCTAAGAGTAATATTTGCACGGTGGCGGGCTAATTACTACCACTAGTATTGGTTATTGTTTATTTGAACTTAGGTAAGAATATTATAAAATTCTCGTTTTTTTTTTAGTATAGGGTTTATAGTTGGGTAACGGTTTGGGATTGGGTGTTCGGATTTAAATAAGTGTAATCGAGGTAATATATGAAATCCTTGGGGTTTTTAGTTCTATTAGGTCCTCTGGTGGTGTAAAAGGTGTTAACTACTTATTGGGGACCAACTTCTAAATATAAATTGACTAGGTACCAGAGTTCATGGTTCGTAGGGTAAAAGGGGTGATCTATTAAGATCTTGTTTCTTATTTATTACACTTAAGGGGTGTATTCCTTTTGTTTACCCGAAAACTTTGGGGGGTTAAGTAAGGGTTTCCGGTGAGTCGACTCGTTGGTGAGTACTAGTGGGGTATTGGTGTGGATACTATTAGGAGTGCAAAGGGTTTTACTCCTAGGGGTCATTAACCTTTAGTTCTAATTCTTCTCTAGTTTCTCGCTGATCTCTATTATCTGGGCTTATAGGGATCCTAAAGTAGTGTTCAACATCTTTTCTATAGTTAGCTTGTTATAGAGTATCGGGGGTATAATAGCGTCCATCGGGGCAACTAAGCTATCTCGATTATTCTTCTGGGGACTAGTGGTCAACTTATTGGAGTCCCGGGAGTGTCGTTCTTCGTAGGGAGCCGTACTCGACCTATACTCCTTTCTACTTAACTGGTGAGGAGCCGTACTCAACCCAACGTTACAGTAAGGTTGTAATCCTAAGTTTGAAGTATGCGAAGGGCTAGGCCTAGGTGTTTTCGACCTTAGGGTACTCTATTACTATTTACTTTAAACTAAGGAGCGAAAAAGAGGAAGTTCCTCGCAAGGGGGGTGGTGTAGGAATCTATACTACTGGAGAACAAAGGGGACCTCTGGTGGGGCACCGGAGATCACCGGAGGCCCTTTAATCGGAGGCCCCTTTGACCGGAGGGCTCTTTTGTTGGATGCTGGTTAACGCCTCAGGCAAAGCTTAGGCCATCGTGGGCATCAGCCCGTAACAAGCTCTCCCTTTTAGCATTATAGGGAATAGGCTAACCGTTACATAGTAGTCAACTCCGATTTTTCTATAGGCTTCGAGGAAAATGCGGAATTTGGTGTTAAGGACGTCGAATTTCTCACCACTATACCTCATATCATCAGTATATACCTTAATAAGCATACTTTATTATTAAGGGGTCACTATTTCACTAATCTCGTCTATGGTGCAGTGTTCTTCTTAATCCGATAGTTCCTAGGTGAATATGGGTTATTTAGGTAATTATAGCCAATTCTAAGGGCATAGCCTGGTATGGGCTTAGTTTATTCCCACTCTCTCTGAGGGTGGCGGCGCTCACAGGGAGTTCTTCTACACTGCGATCTCTTCTAAACGGGATTTAAACAGTAGTAATACCCATTTCCTCGTTAATTCCTTATAGAGGACTGGGTCCTCTATGAGTTTCCTGAAAAACGGGCTTTTAAAGTTAATTTCATTAACTTTTTCCTAGGTCTAATAGTGTAAAGTTAGGGTCTCCTTAAAGTTGAAGAGTTTGATTGGGATCCTCTGCTTTTTTATAGGGATGAATATACTATAGTAGAGTAGGAAGTCGTATAATCTTCTCACTATTTAGGTCTCGAGGATATTAAACATAATTTAGGTCTAGTCTTCGAAGTCTAATTTGAATTCTATTTCTAGGTCATAACCAATAATGCCTTCCACGGTCTATATCTCAATAAGGAATATTACCATTATTACTACTAATTTCGGGTTAAACTCAAGAGTCACCTCTTCTAGCTTATACCTAGCCCATAATCCCTATTCGTAAAAGTTAACCTCCCTCTTATACTTCGTTAATAGTGGGACCAAGGAGCCGTTCACTATTTAATTCTAAGTATTAGCGGGGGTTAGCGTTCTTACCGTCTCTTTTCGTAGAGGGTCCTAAGTATCCTAGACCTCCTCTAAGGTCGGATTCACTATAGTTGGGTTACTTCCCGACATCTTAGTAGATATTCTAGTATATAAAGGTAAGGTTAACGACGTCTTAAACACAGGGCGTTTCCTCTAAGCTGCAGTTTTAAGGGCGTATACTATTCGTTAAGCGAATTATTATTTATTATTTATGGAATACTACTGTCGGAATGTCCACGCCGGACTGGCGCCACCTGTTGCCGCCTATTGCCCATTGGCCCGGTTAGCGAGCCAATGAGAAGGCAGGAATTGGTTTTAGATCAGCAGCGTCAGATCGTTGCCGTAGGCCCGATTCCTTCCTTCAACAACAACAGAGTAAATACGACGAATATATCGTTATTTACCCACCTTCTACACTAGGCCTAGTAAAATGAATCTAATACTAATTAGTGGTTAAATACCATTTCCGTAAATCAGCAAAGTAAACCTTTTATTAGAAAAGGTAATATTATGAAATCCCAGAACAACTTAGCGTATTCAACGGATTTCATAATATTCGCGTTACTAGAAGAATTTGCGATACCCTTGGTTGGCTAAACGATTAACAATAGGATACCATAGGAGCTTCCTAGGAGTTCATATAAAATCACTAAAGCAATAAGTTCTGCTTAACATAATAAAATACGATCTCTACGTTTATTATGCATAGTTTACAACGAAGATTTTACGATTAGTAGTGATATAAAGCGCCCTTGCACTTCTATCGCCGACTTTCGCTCTCGACGAGAAGCTATCCATTATAATCAATACCCCCTCCTTCTTTAGATACTACTCTGTTACCCCGTAATTACGGAAACACCTCGGAATCAGTGCTTAAAAGGCTAACCCTTACGAGAACCCTGACTTTACTATCGTTACCGTCGCTACTCACTCCTACTTTTAGAGTAGTGACCCTGAATACCTAGTGAACACAACACTAAAAACGACAACCCCACCTTCCGACTACGTCCACAAAAGAGAGCCGGTAACCGATACTAAGACTAGAGCGACCTACTAAGGACATAATATCCAATGCTCAAAGGGCTAAATTCAATGAGAACCCCGACTTCACTATCGTCGTCCCTGCTCCTAGAGATAACCTAGACGTGGATATACAACTAGAGACGACGCTAAAGGAAAAAAGACTCCTTTCCTATACTACCCATCAGAAGTAGTATTCCATAAACACTAAATAGTAATTCACTTAACGAATAGTATACGCCCTTAAAGTTACGGCTTAGAGGAAACGCCCTGTGTTTGAGATATTATTAGCTTTACTATTATATACTAGAATATTTACTAAGATATTAGGAAGCGACCTAACTACGGTGAATCCGACGCTGGAGGAGGCCTAGGGTGCTTAGGCCCCTTAACAAAGAGAGACGGTAAGAGTAATAACTATTAAGGAACCTGATTATATTATAGTTAACAATTCCCCGGTCCCATTACTAAAGAAGTATAAGGATAACGTTAATATCCACGAATAGGGATTATGGACCAGATTTAAGCTGGAGGACGTGACCTCTGAATTCGCCCCCAAATTAGTAGCAACGATGGTAACGTTCTTCACGGAGATATACGATATAAAAGGCGTTGTTGACTATAAGTTAGAAGAGGAATTTAAAGAAGACTTTGAGGAATAGACCTAGGAGACCTTTAAAATACTCAAAGGAAAAGTGGCAAAGAGACTACGTAACTTCCTACTCTACTATGGTGTTTATATTCCTATGGAGGGAGGGAAGATCGCAGAGGAGCTTTTTAAGTTTAAGAACTTAGAAGAACTATGCCGCTGGACCTAGGAAGAAATCGAGAAGGTTAGTAAGAGGAGCAAGTCCTTCAAAGACTTAATAGAGGACCTAGTCCTCTATAAGGAATTAACGGAGGAATGGATACTACTATAACCTAAATTACACTTAGAAGAGATTACAGCGTAGAAGAACTCTCCATAAGCGCCGCCACCCCCAGAGAGAGCGGGAACAAGCTAAACCCGTATTATACCGAGCCCTTAGAATCGGTTATAACTATTTAGATAACTCATATTCACCTAGGAATTACTGGATTAGGAAGAACGCCGTACTATAAATGAGATCAGCGAAATAGTGACCCCTTAGTAATAAAGTATGCTTATTAAGGTATATACTGATGATATGAGGTATAGTGGTGAGAAATTCGATGTCCTTAATACCAAATTCCGTATTTTTTTTTAAAGTTTATAGAAAAATTGGAGTTAACCGTTATGTAACGGTTAACCTATTCCCTATGATACTGAAAGGGAGAGCTTCTTAGTTTTATTATGGTCATATTAGTGGTAAGCTGACTGCTTGGTTAACAGAGGAGGTAATTGATAAGTTACGGTGCCACTTCGAAGGAGACCAACGCCGCTAAACCTATATTATTAATTAGAACGGAGTAAATTTTAATAAGGTTATTTAAAAGAACTCTAAAAGGACGAAGGTTAAGGCTTTAGAGACCCTCTTCAACGACCTAACGAATCTCCAGCAAGCTCTCGCACCATATTACTAGGGAAACCAGGTCCTAAAGGATAAGCTAATCAGAGCTACCATCTCCGTAAAAGAGTGCCGCTCTACCAACCTAACCAGAGCAAATACAACGGAGGAGCTTTATAACACAATAAGGATGAGCCTCGACTTAGAAGAAAAAAAAAGAGATACCCACTATTAACACTTTACATTAAAAATAAAACTAGATGAGTAATTCTAAATTAACCAACGTTATAACAGAAAAGGGCAAAGTAACCATTATAAAGGTCACCAATAATAACAAGGATACCCTTACCGCAGTAAAAAGTACTACGTCTACGGTAGGGAAGGGTATTGGTCTATAAAGTACTTTGTAGAGGAGAAAAGTAAAGTGTATAAACACTTCAAGTTAAATAAGGACATCTCCGACACTTCTCCTAAAATATATAACCACTTCTTCGTTGAATACAAAGGAAATAAAGTGTTCGACAACGAGGATACTAGGGACAAGGAAGATCTAAGCTAATACCTTATTAACACTACCCTTAACAAAGAAAATAAGTATAATAACGAATTCTACATCTCGTTCTTCAATTACACTACTACTCTGGTCAGTAAAAACCTCACTTAAACCCTGAATAACTAAGCCGCTTACCACACTATTACAGGGAAGGATATTAACGGTATACCCGTAAAGTTACCGGCCTATAAGGTGTTTATTAGTAATGACCACTACGCAGTAACGATCTTTTAAGGGATTATACCTAATATAAGAGTAGCCGGTGTTTCTACGATTGGATACCCTTAATTCCTTACTCTATAAAAGATCAACACTACTATGAAACTCGACACCTCTAAAATAGGCCAGACAAGCATTACCTTCGGAGACAACCCTCCAATACCCTCTATGGGGCTAACCCATGTGAATTCACCCTTTAGACAATTACCCTTCTACGTTGTAAACACTAATACACTATTCTTACTCTATCTAAAAGATATAAATAACTTAGGGATCTATTTCGATAATATCCATAACTTCCTTTAATAGGGAAATATAAAGGTCCTTATTATACGTAAATGGGGGTATCCGTGGATACTTATATACTCTCCAGAATAGAGTTTTACGTAGAATTACCTCATAAACACAGAATTACGCAGAATCCACCATCATTTCGGCCACCCATCAATACAAAAGCTCTATACGATCCTAAAAAAAGCTAACAACGACGTAACGTTCAAAGTAATCCAAAAGCTCACAAAACACTACCGCTAATGCTAAATAAACGGACAAGCTCTAAGGAGATTCAAATTCACCCTTAGAAATAATATGGACTTTAATTATAAGGTTATTATTAATATTTTCTATTTAAAAGGGAATAAACCCGTGATCCACGTTATTAATACGGCTACTTCCTTTAATATAACCAGGTTTCTGGAAAACGTTAGTGTAAAGCACACCTGGGAAACATTACGCGAATACTAGATCGATACTTACCTCGGACCCCCTGATTGGATTATCATGGACGCTAGTAGAAACTTCAGCTCTAAGGAATTCAGGAATTCAGCGAAATCTATGGTGATCAAAATTAAAGAGGTGCTCATTAAAGCCCACAATAGTATTGGGAAAGTAAAGCAATACTATGCGCCCCTACGATAAGTATATAATATTATCCGCTAAGAATCCCCTTTTACGCCACCGAAGATCGCCCTACAAAGCGCAATTAAAGTGATTAATAATACGGCTAGCCTAGACGGTCTTATCCTAACCCTACTCATCTTTAGAGTGTACCCACGTATAAATATAAACTCACCACTATTACTAGAGATATAGTAATGTATAGAAGTTATGCGGAAGGCCATGGTGAAGTTACGAGAGATTTACGTAGAATATATAATAGTTGATACTCTCGTAATGAGAAATAGCCTAAATACGACCCCTATACGAGATCTATTGTTATAGTCGAAAGTTATCGTTTAGTATGAGAGAAGGGGCTGGACAGGCCCATATACACTCCTCGTTAACGAAGGCGAAGACTGTGTTGTCCAATTACCCTTTGGACTAAAGACTTTTAGGTCTACTATCGTTAAACCCTTCCTGGAAGATGACGATGAGAATACGGTCCCAGAGATACCGAGAGATGACGAGGAAGAGGAAGTCCGAGATGAGATTGTCGTCTGGACGGAGACACCACCCCCGGAGGAAGAGCCAGCGCTACCACCTCGACGCCTGAGAGGTAGACCACGGAAGAACGCCCAGATCAACCTCCTGGCAGAAGTTGACGCCTTTGACGACGCCAAAAGCGAGGCCACAACAACAGCTGCATTTATAAGCGCTAAGGAAGAGGCAGATCACGCCCTTGCACTCGAGCTACGCAAAAAGGGTATAATCAAAGCCCCAGGACCCCCGTTCAAGGAGTCCACTAAGAAGGAGATCGACGCCCTGATTACACGAGGAGTCTTTGAATTCACTTAGTACAACAAAGAAAAACATAAAGGGATACGTATATTCCGCTCAAGGATCGTTAACGAAGTGAAGGGCAAAATAGAGATGCTCTATAAGAAGTCCAGACTTATTATTTAGGGATACGTAGACGACGACAAGGAGGCTATCCTCACGTAGTCTCCGACTATTCAGAGTGCCAATTAGAGACTGATTCTCACCGTTGCTCCGTTTCTCATCCAGAAGGAGGGCTATTTACTATAGATAAGAGATATCACTCAGGTGTACACCTAATCCACAATAAAGCTTAAAAGGATAATCCTCGTAAAATTACCAGACTAAATAAAGAAAAATTACCCTCTAGGAACTATCATAACCGTTGTATAACTATTATACGGCATCGCAGAAGCCGGAACCTATTAATACATAATATACAATAAGTACCATAGAGAGAAGCTTTAGATGAGGACTTCTATGTATAACCCCTATTTGCTATTACTAAATAACAAAAACGAGAACTTCGCAATGATTGGTATATAAACTGACGATACTATTGGCCTGAGTAACGAGACCTTTACTCAACGGGAAAACGAGGAACTCCAGAAAGTGATATTTTCGGCGAAGGAGAAATAATACCTCTCCACCGAGATACTACTCGTATTCAACGGAGGGATCATCTTAACTAATGGAAAAGCCATCTTCCTACGCTTAAAGGGCCAGGGAGTAAAAATACACCTAGTTAACGCTAAATCCACTATTACAAAGGAGTAGTACGTTAAGCAGTGTACCAGAGGCGTATACACCACCTCAAAGTGTTAACCAGAGGTAGTGTTCGATTTATCCACGGTAACCCAACACTAAGAAGTAACACCAGAGCAGATCAAAGCTCTGAATCGACGCCTACTATGGCAAATAGAGTACCTAGACCAAGGCCTCACTTATATGCCCCTTAATCTAATTACCACTAAGCTCTTTATCTTTATTAATAGCTCCTTTGCTAATAATAGTGACCTGATATCCTAGCTCGGATTCGTGATCCTCCTCGTAAATAAGACCAGAGGAGAAGAGGACTTTATAATAAAAGGAAATATCATCCACTACTCCTTAACAAAGTCTAAGAGAGTCACAAGGAGCGTCCTCGTATCCGAGATATACGGGATGGTCACTAGTGTTAATATGGCCTACGCCCTCTCCATAACCCTAAAAATTATAACTAACAAACTCCGAATACCTACGATCCCAACCATCGTATATACCAACTCATACTCACTCTACGAATATCTCGTTAAACTTAGAACCATAAAGGAGAAACGCCTAATAATCAATATTATAACATTAAAGTAGTTTTACAAAAAACGAGAACTATACGAGATCCGATAAATCCATAGAGACGACAACCCTACTAACGGCCTAACAAAGGTTACACTAAACTAAGCCCTCGTAAGGCTTGTTGAGGAGGTAAAAGCGAAGATTAGGATAGAGGGATAGGTTATGAGACCCTAAGGAGCACCTACGGCGCCGAATAAGAGGAGGAATATAAAGGAGATCAGGGGATATAGGAGGAATACCGCTACTATCGCTAGCGATGGCGAGCCGGACTTTACCCGTAGCTAGCTACGGGATACGCTCGTTTCTGCTGAAGGCGGTATGGCCGAAAACGGTACTTCTGCCGCTTCCGACCGCCTTACGCACTCGTTCCGTCTGTCGTTTTTTATCGCGTTTTAAGCAATTTGGTGCCCACGCCGAATAACACTCAATTTTCACTTATTATTTGAGAAAGGGGCGATTTGCGGCAAAAAAGATAATTACCAGTGTCGGAATGTCTACGCTGAACTGGCGCCACCTATTACCACCTATCGCCCATTAGCCCGGTTAGCGAGCCAATAAGAAGGCAGGAATCGGTTTTAGATCGGCAGCGTCAGATCGCTGCCGTAGGCCCGATTCCTTCCTTCAACAACAACAGAGCAAATACGACGAATATATTATTATTTGCCCACCTTCCACACTAGGCCTAGTGAAGTGAATCCAACAACTACTTTTAATAAGTAGTATAAGAAAAGAGTCTTCTTTCCTTTAGCGTTATCTCTAGTTTTGTATTCACGTCTAGGTCATCTCTAATAGTAGGGACGACGATAATCAAATCGGGGTTCTCATTGAATTTAGCCCTTCGAGCATTGGATATTATGTCCTTAGTAGGTCACTCTAGTCTCGGTATCAGTTACCGGTTCTCTTTTATGGACATAATCGGAAGGTGGGTTTATTGTTTTTAATATCGTATTCACTAGGTATTCAGGGTCACTATTCTAGAAGTAGGAGTAAGTGGCGACGGCGACGACGGTAAAGTCGGGGTTTTCGTAAAGGTCAACTTTTCGAATACTAATTCTAAGGTATTTCCGTAGTTACGGGGTAATAGAGTAACATCTAAAAAAGAAGGGGGTATTAATTATAATAAATAACTTTTCGTTAAAAATAAAAGTCGGCGATAAAAGTACAAGGGCACTTTATATCACTACTAATTACGAGATCTTTATTATAAACTGTGTATAATAGACATAAAGGCCGTATTCCGTTACGTCGAATAGAACTTATTACTCTGGTGACTTTATATAAACTCCTAGGAAGCTCCTACGGTATCCTATTATTAATCGTATCGCTAACTAAGGGTATCGCAGCTTCTTCCTATAGCACGAATATCGTAAGATCCGTTGGACAGGCTATTCCGTCCCGGAACTTCGTAATATTACCTTTTCCAGTAAAAGGTTCACCTTACTAATCTACAAAAATGGTATTCAACCACTAATCAGTATTAAATTCACTTCACTAGGCCTAGTATAAAAGGTGGGCAAATAACAATATATTCGTCGTATCTACTCTATTATTATTAAAGGAAAAAAGGAATCGGGCCTACAGCAACGATCTAACACTACCGATCTAAAACCGATTCCTACCTTCTAATTAGCTCGCTAATCGGGCCAATAGGCGATAAGCGGCAACAAGTGGCGCCAGTCCGGCGTGGATATTCCGACAGTTTGTTTATCCATTTGAGGGTGATAGGCTGTGCTGAGTTTCCTTTTAATGGTTAGTTAGTGGTAAACCTTGGATTAGAATTTATTAGTAAATAGTGATCCCCTATTTAATATAACGTGGCTCATCATCGAGCGGGACACCATCATCGACCAGGACACTTTTCCCACCTTTATTACTAATAACTTCCATATTTCAACTAAAATTAATTAAATTAATTATAACTACTTAGAATTATTTAAATTACTTATTTCTACAACCTCTAGACAGGTTCTTGTGTTATAGCCGGTCTTACAATAGATACCATAATATCGTGAACCTATCCGACGACGCTTTAATGACCCCTCGCTTTCCTCCTCTTCACGCCCTTCCTTTTTAATAATACCCTTTTCAGCTATGGCATCCCTTACCTAAGACCCTTTTAGTCCTCCTCTATCCTGTAGTCTAGTTCTTTTGGCTTTACGGCGTTTACTAAGGGCCGTATTTATATTTCGAAGATGGCGTAGCTCTTCCTCCACAAGGGCAGTTGTATGGGAAATATACTATAAACCTTTTAAAAGCTTATTAGTAGTTTCACAAATTAGTGTTAGTGAGTTTCCCTGATGCTTAGAGATTCTTTCCCTTATAAGTGAAGACTGAGAGATAACCTTGTTAGTGGTTTGAGGTGTCTTAGAAACCCAAGGGTTGGGTAGCCTGATAGGGGTGTTCGGGGTTGTTGGTGTCCGTAATTGTATATCTAACTTAGAAAGGATAGTTTAAGGGTTATAGGGAATAAGCCTAGCCCCTTTGAAACCCCCATGGACATTTTCCTAGGTAAAGGTTTAAAGGAATGCGGCCTTAAATGCGAGGAAGAATTCGGGTTTGGTGATATGGGTAATCCGGGCTTTGATAAAGTGCTCGATCTGAGAGCCATATCTCAACTTTAACACACTATAACAGCTAACGTTGAGAGGTTAGGTTAGATGTGATGAATGAGTAGGTAGGTAGATAGTTATAATTTTGTTCTCTTTGTAATACTCCTCGAAATCGCTATTAACGTGGTTTTTATGGCCATCGATGACTAGCATCCAATATATGCCTCTTAATCGCTGTTTTGAGTATTTATTGAAATGCTGAAGTTATTGGAGGGTAATTGTCACGGGCCGAACCCGGTGGTTATGCCCGGGCTATGCCCGTGCTCGCACTGGTGCCCCACCGGTGCCCCACTAGCGCCCACCCCCTAGGAAGCAGAGATTTCGCGCTATATCGTAGTTTACCCTTTTCCTCTTCAGCTTGAAATAAACAGTATTTGGCTACCTTTTGGTTGAGACAAGGCCTAGGACCAGCCCTTCGCAGTAATCTTGTTATCGGTCTATCTATTAGAAGTTGTTTTAATTGCCTAGTTGTCCGGAATCTGGGCCTCGGAGTATTAATTTGTGAGGTGGAAGCGGCCCTAAACCACTAAAAAAGGCGGCATCGTATAACCACACTAGTAATACAATAAATCACCATTACCCATTTTTTATTACTAAGTTAAACTTTTTTTAGTTTCCTAATTTAATTAGAATATATAATAACTATTCTAGGCCAGATTATACCCATTATAAAGCCAGTTTCGTCGAAGTTATAGAAATTTTCGTTCATAATACTATATTTCGATTACATATTAGCCATAAGTTAAAACCAAGGCTTAATAATCGTAGGGTCTTCGTAGAGGCCTCTCTAATAGTTATAAATACGAGAAAATTGCATTTTGAGCTCTGGGCATCGTTGGACGAAGTGTTTTATCCAGCGCCTCCCGACCGGTCGGGAGGTACACTTCCGGAGCAGTATATTAGCTATATTTTCTACATCTATACGTCGGGGCGAGAATCCTCGAGAATCCAGGTTAAGAATGTATTGAACAATTTCCTCCTCCTCGGTCTCTATTAAATTTAATTGTATATTGGTACTATCGGCTTTAGCAATTCGACCATTCATTCTAGTGTAAAAGGTAACTTTAGGAATATTATAAATGATTACTACGTATCGGATACTTAATTGTAGAGTTAATCAAATCACTTTAATCACTAAATTAATCCTATTTTCGGATAAGGTATTAGGCATTATATAATGGAAAAAAAGACGTATTAAAGTAGGAGGATAATAGAGGTGAGAAAAGTGTCCCGGTCAATAATGGTATCCCGCTCGATGATGAACCACGTTAAGTGTTTTTGGGATACTATATTATAAGAACACTTTTTTAGTTAAGATGTGTACTAACCCGTTAGCAGTAATTGTCTCCTTAGTGGGTAAATATAAGGCGTATTTAGTCAATTAGTCCACAATTACTAATATACTATTGTACACTTGTTGGTTCGCAATTTGGGATTTTGGGAGTTTTGCAATAAAGTCAAATAATAGTTACTTAAATAGCCTGGTGGGCACTAGGAGAGGTGAAAGTTCATTATATAGTAGGTAATACCTTGGTTTTGTTCACTAGTATATTACGTAAATCTTAATATACTCGTAAATATCCTATTTTATTTTCTTTTAAAAGAACGATTATCGAATTCTCTTAATTGTCTTAATAACTCCTTAGTGGCTATTAAAAGGCCTATTATAGAAAACCATTAGAATCTCTATTCGTAAAGGGCTATAATTAGGAATAAATACTGCTTCCTAGTATTATATAACTCCGTCTCTGTTTTTGGTCTAATGCGGTCCTAGTGGTCTCCAGTTATCGCCTAGAGTAGTATCTGCTCCTTATATTTCCCTCACCGTATTAAATAGGGAAGGTTCTCGGTCCTCTAGGGTTCCGGTGCTAACCAGCTAGGGGCTAGCTGCCTTCTAACATCTTTTAATATTAGAACCTATAAATTAATCCAGGAAGTCTTATAGGAATTCGTTTTTTACACTTATAACCTCGTTTTTATCAAGTTGGTAATCCGGCCTCCTTAACAGGGCGTTTATAGTATTTTATTTACTTGGTTGATATTCGATTTCGAAATTAAATATAATAATATCCTAGAGTAACCTAGCCTAGCAACTATTCAACGTCTTCTTCTTAGCTAGGTACTGGTGGCCTAAGTAGTCTATTATAAAATAGATTTTGTATTATGAGTATAGTAAGTATCTCCGTTAGTGCAGTGCTGTGTCATAGATGGCCAGTAATTCTACTTTAAGAGTATTATATCGTAACTCAGTATTCTATAATTTTCTTAATATAAATATAATGGGTCTTTAGGTCCCATCGGGTTAGTACTAGCTGAGGATTACACTAATTATAAAGTCTAATACATCGGTTTCTACCCGTATTAGTAGTAGGGGGTCGAAATATTATAGAATCGGAGTACGTATAAAAAATAAACGGAGTTTATGAAAGGCCTTTAACGCATCTTATGTTATCACCGGCTAACCTCTAATTATATTCCTAATCCTCTCCGTTAAAGGTGCACAAACTTTGAAATAATTCTTAATAAACTACTAATAAAAATTAGTAAACCAAAGGAATTACCTAATATTTATTAGGGTATTAAGTATCGGGTAGGTAACGATTACTTTTACCTGGTCCCTCTTTATAGAGATTCCGTAAAGGGAAATAACAAATCTAAGGAATTCGATTATTTATATAATAAAAATACATTTTTCGAGGTTTGCGTAAGGTCCGTTAACTTCTAACCAGCTAAGCACCAATTTAACTACGTCTAAGTGCGTGTCCTTATCTTAGGTGGAAATAAGAATATCATCTAAATATATAATACAAATAACATCAATTAGGCCCCTAAGTGTATTATTTATATAAACCTGAAAAGTAATAGGGGCATTAACGAGCCCGAATAGCATCACCCGGTACTTATAATGGCCATATCTCGTTCTAAACACTATTTGCTACTTATCTCCCTCCTTAATATATACCCAGTAATAAACATTTTTAAAGTTTAGCTTTGTGAACTACTTTACTAAGTAGAGGTGATTTAATATTTTGTTAATTAGGGGAAAAGGAGTTTTATTCTTAGTGGTCACCTAATTCAATCCCCTATAATCAACATATAACCACAGTTTGCCTCCCTTTTTTGGTACGAATAGGATCGGGGCTCCCACTAGGTTTGTTGAAAGTCGTATCCATCCCTTCTATAAGGATGTTTCCAAATACTCTCATAGGTCCTCTAGCTCCTTCTCAGCTAGTGGGTAAATGGGTCCAAATAGGAGTTGCATCCATGGTTCTAAGTCAATAGTGTGTTACCGTGCTCCCTCCTTGGCCAGGGTCGCCACCAGCTTATTATCGAAGATATATACGAAATCTTGGTATTCTAGAGGAACCTCCGGTTTCTTACCTTTACTAGGTTACTACTAAGGATTAGTCTTATTATATCTGATTTATAGTATCACTAGTAAAATGACCTTTACCTCCTTAAGTGCCTTGTTCATCTCCTTTTAATTTATAATAAGTTGGATATTATTTTTGGATAGGGGATAAGTGTCACAGTCTAAATCGTTGGTTGAATAAGGGTTGATTCTCCTAAGCTAGTTGCCGTAAGGCGCTGGGCTAGAAGTATGGAGTGAGCACGTGATGCTGACTAAGGTGTGCCACAAAGACGTGTGACAATAAGTTTAACTAAATTTAACCTAATCAAAATTCGGCCTTACCACTTAACACTAGGGGAGGCCCAGGATTGCATTATATCCGTTGCTATTATTAATCCTAAAGTTATGTGATTTTGTTTTTATTATTCCCGTTCTATCTATTATATAAATCACAAATCTCCTTACTCTGTATTTAGGGGCTACTAAACCCCATATTCCTTAAAATAGTATCCCCTTATTAAGCACCAGCTTAGCATTATCCGTGGAGATAATCTTTTAGTCCATAACATTCTCGTTTATACCCGTATCGATTAAAGTTTTACTAATTCTTTACCCCTTAGTAGTTTAAACACGGATACTAATTTCAAAGTGGTGTAGAGGCTCCGAATCCTATTAGTTTTGGGTTACTTGGACTATCTCACCAGTGGTTAACCTCTAATTATACTCCGTTCCTTAGTATCTTAACTATTTATACTATTAACAAAGGGAATATCGGATCAAAATACGGCCTTTTTTCCTATAGGTATAATATATAATAAAGCTCTGGGTTACTACTAGTTGGGGTCCCTTTGTGGGGCTCGGATCTTCTAGTTTACACTTAAGCTTGTTATTACCTATTTTACATTTATCCCTTAATATTAATCTCTTTTAATTTTTTTAGGATTCCTAATAGTATCCCTATTAGGATTATTTCTAGTTTTAAGGAACTAGTTAACTTTAGGTGGATGGTGGCGTTATTAGTTCAGCCTTTTTAGTAATATTATCCAGTTTTTACTTAGTAGTAGGAAGTTTATATACTATAACCTATTTTTATAATTCTAGTGTTAATTAGTTAATAATGTTTACAATACAGATCCTTTTAGGGATAGGGTCCGGGTATTCTACTTCTATTATCTTATAAGTGTCGATAAAGCTTTAGTAGGACTATCCTATTTTTTGGGTTATTACTTCGAGGTGGTGGATAATACTAAACACCCGGGTCTCATTATCCACTATACTAGTATATAACCAGGTTTTTATCCCCACCTAAGAAACTCTAGTTAGTTTATTCTTGTATTTAATAACAATATAACTAGCCCATTTTTACTAGATCCCACCATCGAAATACCCAATAATATATAAGACTCTTACAGTATTGGTACTTAAGTTGTCCGGATTTATAGCGAAATGTCCCTTTAGGTTAAAAACGAAGGTGTTATAATTAGCCTAGGATCCCCCCTTATATTTGAGAATCGGGAAATACACTTTTCCCTAAAGGTCGGATTTTTATCGCTTAGGGACCTATTAAGCAATGGCTTCTATAACGACTACATCTTCCTCGAGGGTCGCCGTTCCGTTCCTCAGGGCTACTAGGCGATTGCATTTCCTTTTAAGCCGGATCCTGGCCTCCTCGTCTACAATAACCTGGTCTAGGTCTTATTTAGTTAGTTCCTAATTATTAGTGGTTTAGGTTTAGCTCTGAATTCGATTACCAGGTCGGTGTTCTTAGTTATCGAGGTTTAGGTTCTCGTCGACTTTATTAGTATAGGGAGTCCCTAACACTCCTAATCGAGTTTAGTGACTCGCCGGGTTGATAATAGTTGGTTTTTTTTGGCCGGTTATTTTATTACCTCGATAATTCACACCCTTATTCGAGTAAGTAGAGAGAAGAACATGTTAGGGGTTTACGGTGGAAAGTAAAGAGGTTAGTAAAAGGATAATAAGTAGGTACTAGTTATGACTCTTATTCTTCTCTGATCCTCTCCTTAAAGGGGAGGGACAGGCCTTTATATATATAGTCCTCCTTAGTCAAGCCCTGTCGCAGTCTGGAATCGGCTTAGCCGCAATGCTTTCCTTAGTCAGATTCCAGCCACGTGACAGGGCGGTCATCACCTGTGTCCTCCTAATAGCCCTATACGGAGCCGAAACCTGGTTCGGGGGGCTAACCAAGCTAGCCCTAAGTAACATTACCCCCCCTTAGGGAGGGGGGATTATTAATATAGGCTAGAAGGGCCTCGTCCAAAAGGTCAACAAAGTCATCACAAAAGCAGCCCGAGCTATCCTCCCAGTCTAGAAAACAACCCCAATAAGCAACCTCCTCCGAGATGCCGGCCTACCTACTAGGAAAATGGTTTTAGAAGGGGTACGCCTACGCTTTGCAGTCCAACTATAAAAGGTCAACTAACAACACCCATTAGTCCTAAGGCTTACACAACAAGGGAGGTAGCAAACACAACTTCAAAGGACAGCAAGCCTCGTCTCAAGGGTCCCAAGGCCAGCACTACTCTAACCATAATACCTCCCAGGGTCATAAAACCCAATAATCCAACAAACAAAGGAAAAGGCTGCCAAAGCCTTCTAGGATTAGCTAAAAGCCGTCCTAAACACTCATATAATTATCTACTCAGACGGCTCTAAGGTGTCTAATAGAGTTACTGGGTATGGATTCGTTATTTACCGAGGTAGAAGACGTATAACCCAGGGTTGTGGTCGACTTAGCATAGTAGAAGTGTTTAATAGTGAGGCTAAAGGGGCGAGGGCAGGGCTCTGGTGGGCCCTCCTTACCTCCCAAGGCCAACCTATACACATCTATATTAATAACACTAATATTATCCAAGGGATACGGGGCGATGCTCCCACCTCCTCATAAGCAGCCTTCTTAGAAATCCATAAGGTGGCTAGGATATATAATATATATACCCACTGGGCCCCTGGGTATTAGGGGATAAAAAGTAATAAAGAAGTAGACCGCCTAGCTAAGCAAGGCACAACGCTCCCGGTCCCCTTAGGCCAACTAGCAACCCTAGTAGGGATTAAACAACTCACTAGGAGACGAATACGGGCCTAATACACATAATAGTAGTGTAAAAAAGTAATAAATCGATACACTTAACTAGGACTCAAGGCTAGCCTATCCAGCCCTCCTAAACTAGCCCTTCCACGAGTTACCCTACACCACCTCCTAATAACCCGATTAGGCCACGGAGATTTTAAATAATATCACTAATATTTTAACTATAATAAAGCCTTACTTACCTATTTTTATAGTGAAATAAAGGATATAAACTACTTAGTTTATTACTAAAAAACCCTAATAAGGAGGTAACAGTAGCCTACCCTCTACCCTTCTAATTCATTAAAACTTATAGGACCTATGGGATCACTTAAGCGATACTTTAAGGGGTTAATTACTAATCCTAAAAACTTCGAGGCCTTCTTATGTGTAATAAGCTTCTTCTAAAAGATTTGCCCACACTACTAAGGGCCAGCCTTTAACTAGGCCTTAAAATAACCGTCCTACCCTACTAAAGGGACAAAATAAGAAGTAAAAGAACTAGAGGAACCAGCGGGATCCAGGGACAGATTAAACACATAGTAGTCAATAAGCAAGATTTGGAGGACGCGGGCAAGGGCTGTATACTGTAGAGTAGGGAGTCTGAGCCTGCGGCTCTCCACGTCACATACCCCTCGGGAGGTCTGCCGTAAGGGCTACGCCCTTGCCGCCATGGCGTTAAATACAACAACAACAACAACAACATACAGTAGAGGGTAACATGCAAACATTATCGAGGACCAGGACTTGCAGCCTGGTAGTTGCTGACTCAAATTTTGCTACAAGACTATGGAGGCGGAGATAAGGAAGTACCGAAGCAGCAAACCCGTCATCGCCACGGTCCCAGACACCAAGATAACGAGGAGCTGGGACATCAGAGATGCTGGCGACCGGGTGGTAGACGAACGCGGTTCCCAGCCCGTACACCAGGCCCTGCTACAGTAAGAGCTGATAGAACTGGGTGCTGGCTGAGGCCGCGAACAGGCCGCCGACGATAAGTCCGGAAGAACCCACCATGAAAGCCTTCCGATTTCTCGGCCCCGATGAGGGTCCCCGAGGTGCTGCTTGGAGATGGCCGAAATTGTCTTCGCGCACGAGTGGAGTCCGCTGACCTGCGCCGGCGACCTGAAGATGAAGCTTTCCCCAAGTTTTGTGCTTACTGCAGCTCGGCTACGCCGACGCCGGGCACAGCGGCTGACACCCTGCGGCACAGTAAGACCAACGACTATCGGCTTCAACTGCCTATTCACGACCGTACGGCGACTTTATTGACCATTCAAGGGTCGTTGAAGTCTTATCCCCCGAAGGTGGAGGTCCATGGATGCGTCCATGATGAGGCGAGTGTCGGGGCTTGGCCAGCTCTTCAGGCTACTGCCTCTGCAATACCAACGATGATTGGCGAATTGCAGAACCGAGCTGAAGTTCATTCTCATGCTGTTTGGAATGGTTGCAAGTGTGTTCGGTGCTCACCTCAAGCATAATAACCCTCGAGAGGACGCCGCTTTGTGGTGTTCAAGTTGCAGCTCTATTCAGGCAAGCCAGACATCCCAACCACACTACCGCCGCAGTTTCATCATTCAGAGTCAGATCTCAACCTTTCGACATGAAGTCCTTCGCCATATTCAGCATTCTTCTCCTCTCAGGCCGGAAGGCAGCGGCGGGGGAGTTCCGCCCCAAGGAGGAACTCGTCCTCGCCGACTGCGGCATCGGGACACGCCCAAACGGAGACTCTTCCTCCCGCCAGTTCGCGTACTACTCGGCCGGGCGCAGTCCCGCGGGCAACCCAAACAGCAAAGACCCTTGGGTGAAGCCCAACATGATCGCCGAGGTCCAATGGGACGGCTCCTACCCCTGGCGCAACTCGGGCGTTGAGGTGAAGCTCCCCAACGACGACCAGTTCCACGTCTGGATCAACCCAGACATCAAGGACTGGAGCAGGTCCAATAAGCAGTACGCCGGCGGCGCTACGCACGAGTTCGAGTCGCACCAGTTCTTTTGCTGGGGCGGCCACGGAAGGCACGTCTTCAACCTCGCGGATGGGACCAAGTGCACGTCGGCGTACATTTGCGGACACGAGAAGGAAGTCACACCGGAGCCACCGAAGCCGCCTAAACAAGAGAACAACGTCAATTTCACCATGTCGTCGAGGCAGGTCACCGTCCGGGTCCAGGGCACCAACAAGGATGTGGAGGACTGGCAGCCCAGGAACGCCCTCGCCAGCATCAACCGCGCCCTCGAGACGCAACGGTGTAAGTCGGACAGCTACAACATCGGCAACGACTGCACCATCAGCTACGACTGCGAATTCACGGTCCCCGGTCGCGCCCCGAGGCTCGCCAAGGTCCTGACCGACGCCGTCGCGCCGGCCGTGGAGAAGACTAAGACGACTAAGAAGGGCCGGTACCCCGGCAAGTGCCGGCCCACGGGCGGCTGCGAGCCCGACTACGAGTTCGAGTACGCGGAGTACCAGTACCCTGTCGAGGGGACGGTGCTCATGACACACTATACGCCGGGCGACGAGAACTCGGTCGGGCTCCAGGCCAGGGTGAGCTGGACGATCAAATGCAAGGACTCGGGCTTCTGCGGATCTTTCTGCGACGACAAGACGAAGGAGCTCACTAGTCTTGCTGGCGGGGCCGTGGGTGCCGCGGTGACTTTCCTGTGTATTGGATGCTAGTTGAACCCAAGCCCCCAGCTTTTTGATTGCACGGTCATGATAGAACTAAATGGCCGGTTTGCGGAGGACTAGCTCGGATGTTTCAGAGGCATTTCTTTGGCTATTTTTTATTTTTTTGGCATTAGATGGGCTAGACTTGTGTATGCTTTTATTTTTCAAATCAAAATCCGGTTGGAACTAGACTGTCAGGACTTCGGTTAACGCAGCCATCCAAATACAATAGACGTCAGGTCGATAATGGCTTAAGCTCGATACAAGCAATCAAATCAGGAGTCAGATGGAGTTTGAGACAATTTTAGGCTGAAAATTCTGTCTGCGAGCACTTGACAACAAGTCCGGTCCGTTCCGGGTTCCTTCACCTGTGCGGCTCGAGATGCCCTGCTCTTAGTGGGGCCGGACCCGGGTCCGACTAGTCGGCCCCGCATGTCGTTCGGGGTTAGGTACATGTACCGTCTCGGCGAGCAGTATAACCGCTAAAAAGAAGGATTTTTTCAGATTCAAATGAATTCGTTGGTAGTCAATAATGGTCTTGCATAGACACAGCTCACTTCCCTCTCGCCTAATTTTTCTTGGCATCTACTGTTAGTGAAATAGGTGGTATACCACTAAGATCCTTAATAGCTGAAAATTCTTCACCTCTCCCCTCCGGAGCCCTCCCGCGATGGCCTCGTAGCCTCCGGCAGGCACCGGACCGCAGCCGGCCCTTCCGGCCGGCCCTGATCGGGGCTCTGGGCCTCCTCCAGAGCTAGAGCTAACCCCCACCCCAAGGGCTAAACGCCGCCGAGATACTGAGGCCCAGCCACCCCGGCTTAGTTTTGTGGGAAGCTAGCCCTATCCCTCTGATAACGCCCCCTCAACGGTGAAGGGGCCCCTGAACACAAGCGGAGCGGCTGCTGGATCTGTTTTAGCTGCCCTCGACGAACAGGCTAGACTATTCGAGGCCAGAAAGGACGTCTTTTTAATTATCGCCTAGTTTATTGATAATGTGGTCTCTAGTTTTGAGGGACCCAAAAAGTAGATTGCGAAGGAAGTTACAGCTTATGTAGTTTAGGCCCTAAAAAGGCTTATGAACAACGAAGTGATACCTATGTCCTGGGCCTCTGTTGCGGCCTCGGTCCCAGTTATATCCCGGGCTAAAGCCCAGGCCCCGGCTCCAGGCCAGGCCTTAGCCTTAACCTTGCCCCAGGTCCAGTCCTAACCGAAGGAGGACCTTAGGGTCCTCATTTGTATCCCTGAAGAAGGATTGGAAGCTATTATGAAGTGTGCTCCTTACGCTTTACGCTGGAAAGCTTGCTAAGCCCTAGGCCTACAACTAGTGGATATTCCTTATACCCATTATATTGTAACCGGTATTACATTAAAACTACTCAATAAATAAGTCTAATAAGATATACTCTTAAATAAACAGAAATTAGTGGACTATTTTGGGGCTCATAAAGTAGAAACCCTTATAGAGTAGTTTACCTATGTAGTCCCTCGTTGCCCAGCTAAGCTATGGGGTATTAACGGGGACGAACTGGATCCAGTTGCTTAAATCGAGGAAGAGGTCTTTGCCTAAATAAGACGGAGGCTTATTAGGGCTAGACAGTCTCGACTGGGCCCTAACCCGATTATGAACGAAGTCTCCTGGGTGATCTCCTTTTTTGTTGAAGTGCTGCCCTTTAGATTATTCAACTAGAGCGGTAGGTCCTAACCTATCCGGAAGAAAAGGACCCTGACTAGGTATAACCCTGGCTGCTAGGGATACTACTCGAATTGATTTTGTAATCGTTAACTACTTTATAATAATTGTGGGAAGTTAGTAAATTCCCACGAGACTAACCCTTATACGGTTAGCCCGTAGTGTGTAAACTGTTGTGGACTGTTCTAAGCTGGGTATAAGGGCTGCCCGGCAGGGCCCTTAGTTATTAATGGTTCCCTTACCCTCCTTAGCCGAAAGGAACGGGATTGAATCCGGAAGGCTGGACAGAAGGCCTTTAACGTTATTCACTAACCTAATTAGATGACCCCTTAAAGCACTACCCAGTAATCAATTAATAGTCTAACTCCCAGGTCTAGTTATGGCTAATGGCCTGGATTTAAGCGCTTATGCGCTAGGACCCCCTCTTAAAGCTCAATTGTTTGCTTAGGTGATGGAGATACTATTAGTAATATGGACGAGGATGAGGACGAGGTTGAAGAAGCCCCCTCTCTAGAGCCCCGCCCTATCCTTGTTCTTATTACTAGGAGCTAGAGGGTAGCTTAGAAGTTGGATTATAATGTTATTAATGCTTATACTCACCTGGACCTCGATTCGGAGGTGTAGGCCTAAAAAGGCCCCCCCACGGGTACTTTGTGTAGCCTAATGTAACGTGGGGAAAAAGCCCCTAGCATATACGGCTTTCCTAGAGCTATGCTGGGCTGATTAGGTTGATATAGTATTTATTTAGGAACCCTGGATAGGTTTTATTAATGGAATGTAGATTAATATATACCCTGGGTTTAACTCTTATATTTTAGTAGATTTCTGGAATAGTAGGGAAATAAGGTTTAGGGTGATGACTTATATACGGAAAGGGATAAGGCTTTAGGTGCAGCAGTAGAGGCCCATCTAGACTAAGGACATCCTGTGGTTAAAAGTTTACAATACTATAGTTGTGAATATATATAGACTACCAGGTGACCCTGATAACCATATAATTATTACCCTCTTAGGTTATTAACCACTAATACGAGCCCTTATAGCTGGGGATTTCAATGCCCGCCACTACTCCTGGGAACCCGGATCCGTTAACCGGAATAGGGGAGATGATTTAGTTAACTGGGCGGATAACTATGGTCTCTCCTTTATTAGTGAAGTAGGGGTTCTAACCCACACCCGTAGTCATACTCTTAACCTGACCTTCTCAAATATCCTACTTGCATACTTAGGACCCTATCCACACCTACACCCAGGAGCTGATCACCAGCCTATTATAACTATTATCCCTCTTAATAATAACCAACAACAAATATACTAACTAGGGCTAATATTGGTCCTAGATTCGGCCCTTCCTCGGTTTAAAGACCTAGTTAGGGTAGGGGCCTTAACTTTACTTATCCTTAAGGACCCATTTACCCTAGCCGAGTTAGATGCCCAGACCAGCCGGATCGCCAGCTTATTCTTAATAGTTATCTAAGTAGTAGGGAAGAGATGATAAAACTAAGGAAAGGGGGCCCCTTGGTGGATAGAAGAGTGCTTTAAAACCCACTAATCCTACCTTAAGGCCCGTATTTAATAGGCCCGGGAACTAAAGTTGGTCTTATTACCCCCTATTTTTAAAAAACAAAAGGTCTTTTTAGATATGGTTAAAAAGGTTAAACGGGCCTACTAGGCTATAAAGATCGAAGGGGTGGCATCCAACAGGGACCTATACAAAATAATAGGCTAGTATAAGACTGGCCTGGCAGTTAAAGCCCCCCCCTTAGTTGTTGAGGGCTAGATATACGATAATAGCTAGGATAAGGCCCAGGCTTTACGGAAGGCCTTATTGGAGAGGTTCGACGATGCGGATAACTTACCTGGGGACCCCTTCGGCGTGGCTATGGTCCTAAGACGATAGATACCCTGGTAGGCTACGATTAGCCAGGAGGAAGCAAGGGTAGTCACTTTAATAAAGACTATAACCCCTGGTATCGACGGAATTACTATAAAACTACTTAAAGTTTATTGGGACTTTATATCCGAACTAGTTCGACTACTCTTCTAGGTTTATATTTAGACCGGCTATTTTCCCTAGTTTTTTTGTAGGGCGGAGGTTATTATAATCTAAAAACCTAGAAAGACCGACGTTTTAAAGGCTGGATTTTAGAGGTCGATAACCCTCTTATCCTACTTAGGTAAAGGGTTTAAGAGGTTAATAGTTAGGAGAATAGCTTACCTTACTATCCTAGAAGGTGTGGCTAACCCATAGTAAATAGGGGCCCTACTGGGCAGGGCAGCTATTGACCTAATAACCTATCTTATACACAATATTGAATAGGCCCTCGATAAGGGGCTTATAGTTACGCTAGTGACGATGGATGTGAAGGGGGCTTTTAATTCTGTTCTTCAGAACCGCCTTATTATTAGATTACGGTAATAAGGTTGGTTTAATAGCCTGATCAGGCTGATTTATGCGTTTATATTAGACCGTACTGCCAGGGTCAGGCTCGAAGAGATAATAACAAAGGACTTCCCTTTAACCTATGTGCTACCTTAGGGCTCTCTACTATCACCTATCATCTTCTTATTATATATTTCTAATATCCTAGTTAAAGACCCAAGGCTTCGGTTTAGATATATAGACGATATAGCCCTTTTAACTACTAGCCCATTCCCCGAAGATAACACTATATCCTTAAATTAGTAGGTTAACTAAATCCTAAACTAGGGGTATAATAACAAGGTCTCCTTTAACCCAGCCAAATATAAAGCTATCCACTTCACTAGAAAACATAAACAACCAAAAGACTTACCTAGGATTAAGGCTAAAGACCTTAAAATCAAAGCCTCAGCTAAGCCGATCCGTTAGTTAGGGGTCTAGTTTAATAAAAGGCTCTCTTTCCGACACCACGTCGAAACAAAGGCAACTATAGCAAAGAAGGCAGCCCAACATCTAGGGCACCTAACAAACACAAAGGGTGGGATCCCAGCGGCTACTGTACGGAAAGCTATTATCACCTATGTCCTCCTAATAGCCCTATACGGGTCTGAAACCTGGTTTAGGGGGTTAACCAAGCCAGCTCTAAACAACAATAACAACACCTCTCCCCAGGGAGGGACAATTAATACAGGCCAAAAAGGCCTCGTCCAAAAGGTCAACAAGGTCATCACAACAACGGCCTGGGCCATCCTTCCAATCTAGAAAATAACCCCAACAAGCAACCTTTTACGAGACGCCGGCCTACCTACGGGGAACGTGGCCCTAGAGGGGGCACGCCTACGCTTCGCAGTACGCCTACAAAAGGTCGACCAGGAACACCCATCAGTCCTAAGGCTCTCACAACAAGGGAAGCAGCAAACACGGTTTTAACGAACAGCAGGCCTCGTATCAAGAGTCCCAAGGCCATCACTACTCCAACCACAATACCACCCAGGATCGCAAAACCCGATAATCCTACAAACAAAAGAGAAGGCTACTAAGGCCCTTCAGAACTAGCTAAAAACCGTCCCAAATAACCATATAGTTATTTACTCAAACGGCTCTAAGGCGTCTAATAGAGCCACCGGGTATAAGTTTATTATTTACCAAAGTAAAAAGCGTATAACCCAGGGCTACGGCCAACTTAGCCTAACAAAAGTATTTAATAATAAGGCTAAAGGAGCGAGGGCAGGGCTCCAGCGGGCCCTCCTTACATCCCAAAACCAGCCTATCCACATCTACATTAACAATACTAGTATTATCCAGGGGATACGGGGCGATGCTCCAGGCTCCTCACAAGCAGCCTTCCTAGAGATCCACGAGGCGGCTAGGATATTCAATATATACACCCACTAGGCCCCAGGGCATCAGGGGATAAAAGGCAACGAAGAAGCAGACCACCTAACTAAGCAGAGCACAACACTCCCAGTACCCTTAGGCCAACTAGCAACCCTAGCAGGGATCAAACAACTCACTAAGAAACGGATACGAATCCAGTATACATAATAGTAGCACAAAGAGACAACAGATCGATACGCCCAACTAGGGCTCGAAGCCACCTTATACAGCCCCCCTAAACTAGCCCTACCACGGGCTACCCTACATCATCTCCTAGCAGCCCGATCAGGCCACGGAGACTTCGAACAATATCACCAACACTTTAACCACAATAAAACCCTACTTACCTACTCATACAAGGAAACAAAGGAAATAGACCACTTAGTCTACTACCGAAAAACCCTAGCGAGGAGGCAACGGTGGCCTACCCTCCACCCTTCTAGTTCATCAAAGCCCATAGGACCTATGGGATCCCTTAATCAATACTTCAAGGGTCTAATCACCGACCATAAAAACTTTAAAGCCTTCTTACGTATAATAGGCTTTTTCCAAAAGATCTGCCCACACTATTAGGGGCCAGCCCCGGCTAGTCCTTAAAACAACCAACTAACGCACCCTACTAAGGGGACCAAATTAGAACCAAAGGAACTAAAGGAACCAGCGGGATCCAAGGACAAATTGAACGCATAGTAGCTAATAAGCAGGATTTAGAGGACGCTGGTAAGGGCTATATACTATAGAGTAGGTAGTCTGAGCCTGCGGCCCTCCACACCACATACCCCTCGGGAGGTCTACCGCAAGGGCTACGCCCTTGCCGCCATGGCGTTAAATACAACAACAACAACAACAACAATAATGGTCTTGCTGGAAATATGATGGCTTTCATTGAATCCACATGGAAGGATTTGGAAAAGTCCGCAACACTGGTGTGGCGTGCGTTTCTTCTCAAAGAGAGAAGACCAAGCCGTTGCCTGATCTCGAGATCAATGCTGAAGCTCCGGAATGCGCCATCGAAAACCCAACTACTACTATGTCAGGTGCGACCACTCCGGCATTGCGGAATGTCGGGCCCCCGAATCGTACGACGACCTCGCGTCTGCGCCGCAGCTCAGGATAAATTAACCGAATCGGGCATGGAAAAGTTCCAATCATGCAGGATCCAAGTGGTGCCAACAACATTGGTGGAGCACTTCCAACATCCATGGATATGTATGACATGAACATGAAAAGTATGTATTCCTCAGTCTTGCTCTCATGCTATCTCCTTGCTCTCGAAGATTTTAGATGAAGAAATACAGACATTTTGTAGTGCAAAGCTGATCACCCCCTTTTTGTTGCTCAAACCGAGGCTGTCGTATCAAAAGTCCCATTCTTCCGCCCATCACGTACGCAGCAACCGTCCAGTATGCTAGAAGGCAAGGGAACGGCCAAAGCCAAGGGCCACAATGTGCCAACTAGACGCGTGCTTGCTCTCTCAACGACCGGCGGTTTTACACATGCAGGCGAGCAACCTCCATGTCTTCTCTCGAAGTCTGTAATTCATCTAACAACGCTGGGTAGCACCTGTTCTAGACATCTGCCGCGTCCTAGCCGACCGCGGCCACACCGTCGACTTCGCGACGCACGACGGCCAGCAGGCCTGGGTACAGAACCCCAACTACGCCTTAGTCGAAAAGGTGCACCTACTAGGCCCGGGCCCGACGCCCGAGCAGTACGCCGATCACTGGCGGCGCATGGTGCAGCTGTGCGTCGAGGATGCCCTCAGCAGCCCGCTCATGTGGAAGTCCAAGTACCTGCGGGACTCGTTCTGGCCGGCCACGTACCGTCAGCTCAAGCGGCTCTGCCTCGATCCCAAGACGCGCCTGGACTTCATCATTGCTGATTTCTTCGACGAGGCGGTTACTCGCGACATGAGTCTCGAGTGCGGCGTGCCCATCGCCGTCGTCTGGCCGCAGATGCCCTACCTGCTTGCGCCCGCCTCTTACATTCCCGGACAGCCGGGTTTTCAGATTGATGTGTGTCTGAGCTCGGAGCGCGCATCTCTCTGGTCGCGTCTGCGGAACGAGCTGGCTGTTGTGTGGGCGGCGCCGCAGTTTGTGATGTGGATGCGCTGGTTCACAAAGCTGCGACGTCAGGAGGGTGCTCGGTATCCGGTCTTGCCCGGAGGCAACCGTCCTCATCACCTTGTGCTCGTCAATTCCTTCTTTGTGCTTGAGGCTCCAAAGGATCTGCCTCCCCTCGTCGCTGCGATCGGACCTGTTCTGACGGAGCAGTACGCGGCGCTCGATGAGCGGCATGCATGGTTTCTGGAGACACACCACCGGGTTGTATACGTCGGTCTAGGTACCAACGTCGTGTTGCCGGAGCCCAGCTTCCAGAAGTTCCTCCGGGGTCTCGTTCTCGCCTTGGATAGCAGCCACGTTGACGGCGTCATATGGGCGGTGAATCAGAAGACACGCAAAACGCTCGATCTCACTTACACTTTGTCTCGCGCCGACGGGAAGACGTTGACCCTTGGACAACTTCTAGATGGCGCGGCGCCTGACTTTCTGACACCCGACTTCGCACCATAGCGCGCCATCCTTGACCACCCTCACACACGTCTCTATCTCACCCACGGCGGCGGCTCATCGGCCAACGAGGCCGCATACCACGGCGTGCCTGTGCTTGTCCTGGGCTTCATGTTCGACCAGCTCGCCAACGAAGTCCGCCTCGAAGAGACCGGATGCGGATCGCGGCTTGACAAGGACAGCTTTACAGCTGAAGAGGTCGTCGAACGCATGCACAGTCTCGTGAACGGGGACACCGATGAAGTCGCGCGCAACGTCGAGCGTATGAGACGAATCGCCACCGTCGCTTCAAGAAGGAAGGGCCTCGCCGCCGATCTGGTCGAGGAAGTGCTCTTCGACCACGAGCTGCGCGGGTCGCTGCGCCCTATGCATCTACAAACCGCCGACATGCGAATGCCGTGGTGGAAGGTGCGTAATTTGGACCTGGGGCTATTTTCGCTCGCCACCTTGGTCGGGGTGCCTGCTGTCGCCATTTACGGTTGTTAGGCTCTGATCAGGGGTAAGGCCTCCTTCATGTCTCTCTGGCAGGCAGTCTTCGCGCTCCGAGACGTGAGCAAGAGCATCGGCCGCCAGATCTTGGCAGCTCGTTAGAACTTGCAAAGGCTTGCGGAAACACAGACGGGGGTTTGAATGTGTCTCGTAATGCTGGCTGTGCCTTGTAGTTGATATGTAGATAGTTCAAAGAATTTGACCGAGTACATCATAAAAGATTAAGCGCACACACGTGATTTTCTTCTAACGGCAGTGCCTCTTGACGGATGATTGGAACCAAAATGCGACCAGAATAGGCGAGAATCCCCTAGTTATTCCAGGGGCCCTCGCCACCGAAAGATCAGCTGTTCTGAACATCACTAAAAGATGACGTGCATACAGCCTGGGCTTCGCCTCACAAGGCTTGTGGTTTTTGTTTCAAAATAACAATAGCTCTGCGATAACTAATTGGCTTACTTCACACTTCTAATTGCATCATCTTGCAGGTACCAACGCTCATTGGCAGCGAAAAAGAAACAGTCCTCTAATTTACGGCTACCTGAGTTGGGCTGCACCGATGCCCCTCGCCATATATGTTGTTGTTGTTGTATTTAACGCCAGGGCGGCAAGGGCGAAGCCCTTGCGGCAAACCTCCCGAGGGGTATGTGGCGTGGAGAGCCGCAGGCTCAGACTACCTACTCTACAGTACACAGCCACTGCCAGCGTCCTCCAAATCTTGCCTATTGGCTACTATGCGTTCAGTCTGTCCCTGGATCCCGCTGGTTCCTCCAGTTCCTTTGCTTCCTATCTGGTTCCCCTAGTAGGGCGCGTTGGTTGGTTGTCTTAAGGCCCAGCCAGGCTGGCCCCTAATAGCGTGGGCAGATCTTCTGGAAGAAGTCTGTCACACGCAGGAAGGCCTCAAAGCCTTTAGGATCGGTGATTAGCCCCTTGAAGTATCGCTCGAGCGATCCCATAGGTCCTATGGGCTCTGACGAACTGGAAGGGTGGAGGGTAGGCCACCGTTGCCTCCTCGCTAGGGTCTTTCGGCAATAGACTAGGTGGTCTACACCCTTTGCTTCCCCGCAAGAGCAGGTAAGCAGGGCTTCGTCGTGGTTAAAGCGTTGATGGTATTCCTCGAAGTCTCCGTGGCCTGATCGGGCTGCTAGGAGGTGATGTAGCGTGGCCCGTGGAAGGGCCAGTTCCGGGGGGCAGGTTAGGGCAGCCTCGAGCCCTAGCTGGGCGTATCGATCCGTTGCCTCCTTGTGCCACCATCGTGTGTATTGGGCCCGTATCCGTTTTTTAACGAGTCGCTTGATCCCTGCTAGGGTTGCCAGTTGGCCTAAGGGCACTGGGAGTGTTGTACCCTGCTTAGCTAGGCGGTCTGCTTCTTCGTTTCCTTTTATCCCCTGATGCCCTGGGGCCCAGTGGGTATATATATTATATATCCTAGCCGCCTCGTGGATCTCGAGGAAGGCCGCTTGTGAGGAGTTTGGAGCCTCGCCCCGTATCCCCTGGATAACACTGGTGTTGTCGATGCAGATATGGATGGGCTGGCCTTGGGATATAAGGAGGGCCCGCCGGAGCCCTGCCCTCGCCCCTTCAGCCTCACCGTCAAACACTTCTGCTAAGCCAAGTCGGCCACAGCCCTGGGCTATACGCTTTTTACCTCGGTAAATAACAAATCCATACCCGGTAGCTCCATTAGACGCCTTAGAGCCGTCTGAGTAGACAACTATATGAGTGTCTGGGACGGTTTTTAGCCAAATTTGAAAGGCTTTGGCAGCCTTCTCCTTCGTCTGTAGGACTATTGGGTCTTGTGACCCTGGGTGGTACTGTGGTGGGAGTAGTACTGGCCTTGGGACCCTTGAGACGAGGCCTGCTGTCCGTTGAAGCCCCCCCGCCATATAATGCTGACAGGATCCCGTTATGTGACATCCAAGATGAATAACAGGCTGCAAATTCTTGGGGTCGGCATTTGAAGCAGACCACAGCATCACTCGTTGTCAGTCTCGGGCCAGGGAGTTAATAGTGCTTACGTTACTTGACGCATTGCCACTGTATATATGGTATGTAAAAACATTGCTTCTCGATGAATTTCGGCTAATTTTGAGCAGCCTCCTGGACGCTTTGTCTCACTCCAGACTGAGGCGGTATTGACCACAGACCACAACGCCGACATATCGACACGACCAACTAGTCATGGATCGACGTGATATATCGTACAGAAAGCCTTTGGCTTCGTCAAGGGTGTCCGATCGGCCTGTCATTCAACCAACAAATCACGATGAGCAACAGACAGCCGACCGTGACGACCAACAAACTGCAAATTTGCTCCATCACGAGAAACACAGCGACTCTGACGCTCCAACTGCCTCCCAAAAGCCTAACAAAAAAAGCGGTGGCGGCTCCACCAGGCTCATTGTATGGTATACGGTACTCACATGCCTGCCGATGCTCTGCTTTTCGGCCGTGCTTCTTGGTCTCGTAATTCAGACATGGCTCGAGACTGTCGGTTCAACCGATAACGACACTGTTTCCGGTGGTTTCTATTTAGTCCACTACCCCACTGCTCGGTTGATCTTCATATCTTCCTGGAGCAGCAGCGTCGCTCCAAGGCTAATCAGCATCGTCATGTTTTTGTATCTTTTCAGGGCATCGAAAATGCTCCTCGGAAGATCAGCAGCTGATGGATCAACTGGTTTGCCGACGCCCTATCAGCTTGGGCTTCTTGTTGGCTTGACGAGCGGTTCGCTAGCACAGTTGTGGAAGTACATGGTGTACGGACGCAGGCACAAGTTTGTCTCATTGCTTAAATCAACTGGATTCATTCTAGTGGTTCTTCAACTCCTCAGGTCAGAACCCTTCTTTATGGATAAGGAACATTTTGTTTGTTGCACATCTAGCTAACGTTTTGGATAGTTTTGCAATCTTTGCGGTTGACTCTCTCCTGCATTTCACAAGTGAAGTACGTCCGCTTGGAATACTCCGCTGAATAGGATAGTGGTATTCCTCAGACCCGAACCAGCTAACAAAAACGCCTTGTCTAACTAGTCCGTGCCTTATATGAAAAACTCAACCTCGCAAAGCATTCAAAAATCATTCGGCCAAGGTCTTTCTAGCCAATGTACCTCACAAGATGACTTTTACAAGCGTCCATGTACGTTCGTGCAGGCAGGGACGGGAGAGGGCTTGTACGACTCATCTGAAACATCGGCAACATTCAACGACCTCTCAACCCAGCACAGGCTCCTGAACGCCAGCACATCCGCCTTTTCCAATGATAATTCCGATGCAAACCTAGTGTTTCTGGGCCCAGCTGAGAGATCGGTCCCCAGCGAACTACATTACACCGCCAGCACGATCGGCGTCACGACATCTTGCGAGCCGATCAGCCAGATTTGCCAGCTGCGGGCCCCCATCGGCGCTAGCACCCCCTTCGACTGCAGCTCCGGGTTTAACGGCGACCTGCAGAGTTTGGACGTGAACTCTACGGCGCTTTACTGGGAAGCGAGCGACGAACACTTCGTCGCCGGCGCCGACTTCTTCGACGCGAACTTCACCCAGCCGTACAACAACTACAGCGTCCAAACGCGGGGCACACTTGACGTCTCAGAGAAGAACCTGCCGAGTGACTGGTATTTAGCCGTGGCGGCGCGCCTCGGGTTCGGCATCAACGCGACGACCCTGCGCAAGGACCCCGAGATCACGACGCCCATGCACGGCGGCGCGGTCTTCATCCTCCGCTGCCGTGTCGCGACGTACGACGTGACGTATACGTCTTTCAACGGCACCATCACGGACGTGTCCAAGTCGCTTGCCAACGGGTCCGTGGCGTGGTTGCACAACAGCGTGATGGCGGAGTCGGGGGGCTCGGTGTCTACGCTGCTCACGCAGGGCACCAATATGGCTGCGATGGCGAGCAGTGCTGACGAGCTGGCGGACACTTGGGGCACGCAGTATTCGCGCGTCGCGGTGTCTGTCCTGGCGTCGGTGTACGAGGGCCGGTCGAACTTGGCTGAGAATACTGTTCGGTCTATCATCGTCACTCGTGTTCCGCGCGTCCCGCTTTTAGCCATCGTCGTTCTCAACATTGTGTTTGCCGTTACCGGGCTTGTTCTTGGATGCATAGCTCTGGCTGCTGACTCCAACAAGGTCTCAGCTGTTACAGAAGGGCTGAGTATCGAGGGCTTGGTGGCGTTCTTGTTTGAGGATAAAGGCGGCATGGTCGAAGGTACGGAGGTCGACAAGTGCTTCGATGAAAACACTGGAGTTGGAGATTCGGCTACAAGGTTGGGGCTTCAAGAGGCCTATCCTGGCCAGTGGGAATTCGTCAAGAAGTCGCAGTAGCTAGATACTACATCCCATCAGACCTGGGGCAAGTAGCTCGGCAGCTGAATAACTTGAGGAGAGGACCTCTATTGGATAGAAATACGATTTGGTCTCATCGACTAATATTATGCCACTATTAAAGATTCACAAACAGTTGATAACTAATCCGTTTACAAGGGCCACTTTCCTCTCTCCCTCAAGTCTTCTCTCACAGACCTCCAAACATTAGGTTCGATCCTGTAAGTCCAGCCCTCAATGTTCTTGTCGTAACTAACCGCACCCTCGGTCTCAAGGTGCTCCAGCCCGAGAGACGCCATCAGAGCCCGCCACGGCTTGTTGTCATCGCCCGTCTCGACGCGCACAACACTGCACCCGAGTCCTTCAATCGCATAGTCGACCTTCGCGCACAGCACCTCCCTCCCGTAACCCTTACCCCACAAGCGGTAGTCGAGCACGACGCCCGTGCCAGTGAAGTAGGGTCTAACACGTTCCCCGCCGCTCTTCTCAAGCACAACGTCCATCGTCTCGCCATTTTCGGCCTCGAAGCAGTTGTACCCCCCGTTGCCGATGACCCCACCGGTCTCAGGGAGGGTGATCATCATGAATGCGTTCTTGCCCCGCGCCGTCAGCGGCTCCCACTGCCTGATGCGCTGACACATGCCGTCGGGCGTTGAGAGGAGGGTGTAGAGGGCCTCGGCGTCGGAGGGCTCTGCGCTGCGGATGACCAGCCGCGGCGTCTCGATTCTGTAAGCTTTTTGCGGGAATGGGGCTGTCATTGTTGGAGATTTGCCAAGGGGTATCAATGCTGGGGTGTTTGAAGTGCCAGTGACCGGCGAATTGAGCGATGCACAACGCTAGCAAGAACTTGTGTTGTGTTTTAGTCCAAATAAGTGTTGATTAAGGTACACAGTTCAGAAAGAATTCCACCTCAATACATATATACATGAATTAGCGAATCTATCCTACCTTTATCTCAGGAATCAGGGTTCCGGTGACTGTCTTGGAGTTGCCGCAAAACGCGCCGGGTGGTAAGACACGTGTGAGTCACGAGATAAAAGGCTTGCTGTGCCCCTCGAAAGGTTTAGGACTTTTTCCCTCATCACCTTCCCTATTCGTCGATGACAGTGTTCTAGAACGGGTGAAACGTTCTGAGGTGACTCTTGAAGGATCGCCAACCGCATATGCAGCTGCGAGACTAGCCTGTGCCTCATGTGCTGCCGCCGGTGAGACCGCGCGCTTCTCGCTGTGGCGCTTTGATGCGCCGCCTTTGGGCATCTGAAGCGACTCAACAGCAGCTCTGAGCGATTGACGATGCTTGTTTTTATACACATCAGATGCGCCAATTCTAATTTGTCATGATATAGCCCACAATTACTGTCCCGTAATTGTGGTTCCACTTTTGCGACATAATTTGAATGTTTGCGACGACGATTAGCCATGTTCTTCATAGTTTAATAGGCGCACGTCAAAATAACATCCAAACGAAAATGGACAAAATAAAATAAGGAAATTTCGCGAATGTTACTACTATCTTAGTGTGAACACCGAATCTCATTGGCTTCTACAGGAAGAGATAGCCACCTGGACAGCTGCTTCTTAGACTTTACCATCATGGGTGTGCTGCAACATGAGATCGGAAAAAGAAAGCGCAATGCCGCTGTCTGAATATTGATGTTGAACTGGGCAGTTCGACAAATCCAGGCCGTCACGCCACATACCCGTCGGGAGGTCTGCCGCAAGGGCTACGCCCTTGCCGCCATGGCGTTAAATACAACAACAACAACAAATCCAGGCCAATCGTCCGACACAGCGCAGCCGCCAAAGCAACGCCAACAACGCAAAGTCCAACTAAATCAAGCAAATGAAGCTATTCAGACTACCCAAATAAGCAAGCCAGCCGCCCCCCGATTTAGATTGATTGATTTAACTCATGACTAAGGTGTTCTGACCAATGAGCGTACTGGATTTCAGTCTCCCTCTATTATTACCTCACCTTCCATACTTCACCCACTAGCCCCTTTATCCCTTTACTAATTAGTGATTTATTTCCTGGATTTTTGTTAACGATAAAAGGCGTCATTCTTCCTATTTATTTAACCATATTTCCATCATCAACTTTATTTAACTTTACCTTCCTAATTCCTACTTAATCCTCCTATTATTATTACTTTCATTATTATTACCACTTTTATTATATATATAAAATAAAATTACCTTTTATCTCTTATATAATTTACTAATAAGGTTATTTGTAAATACTAGAACTTCTTACTCCGACTGCCCTTACCCGATTAGAATAACTGTCGAATCCGCTGTACCAAGCGCCTAGTACGCTTCCGGTGTGCTCGAAGGCCGTGCGCGGCGCGGAATAATGATGGGCCGAAATGCGCCCCACCCCTTTTGATACACCCCTTTAGCCTTCGCGGCTCGGGGTCTTATTTCCACGGTGTACTTACACCTCGAGGAGCACCTCCTACGCACTTTATACATAGCAGCGGAGGCTACCCTTTAGGGGTGATAGGCCTACTAACTTCCTCCCTATTCATCTCCTCCTTTAAAGATCCCTCTGTTCTAAGTGGTTTCTACGAGAGGGTCATTGTCACAGCCTTTTCCTACCAGCCGGGGGCTGCAATAGGGATCACTAAGGTTATGTCTTAATCGAGGAGTTCACTGGTATTTTAGTGAATATATATGTCTCGATATCTTGGGTGTATTTGTGATGCTGCATCTAAGTCCTCTAGCTTGCGGCGCCTCCTTATGAGGGCGATACTAGTCATATGATGGTTCACGTGATTGTTGTTAAGGACAAAAGACGTGTAATATGTGCCCCCTTTTAAAAAGCAATCGTCCCAATTACTCTGAGAATTTTTATTTATTATATACAAATACCTCCTCCTACTATCCCAATTTTCTCAATAACGACGATGAATTCCTTTATACTAGTACTTAATCCCTTAGTCCTTTTTGTACTATTGCAGAAGTGCAGTGAACACGGTGGTCTTTAAGCGCTTCTCCGGGCTAAGGCTGGGGAAGCTTACGGGGCGCTTTATGCCTGGCTTCTGGAGTGCCTCGACAGTGGTACAAAGATTCTCAACTTCGGTACGAAAACTTGCGATTTCGTTGGTTTCTTAACGGCTCTGGTGACAGACTTTTGTGTTATTGAAGGTGAGTTACACTTACTTCGTTATTTAACACGAGTATAATCTGGGGAGGTTTTAGCTAATATTTGTATAAAAGAAGAATTTAATAAATAAAGAGTATGGGTGCCTTCCTTCCTTTCAAAACCTCAAAAAAGATCGTTAATCCAAAAAGAACGTTAACAAAGAGAAATTCAGACTTAACAACGTTGTTAAAAACGTCGTTGATCGTTCTTATTAAAAAGACGTGGTGTTATTATTATTTGTTGTTGTCACTAAAGATGATAATGTCGTTGATATAAGCTCTAACAAAGTACCTATAATCGTAGAACAATCTATCCATAAATCGCTGAGCATAGGCTAGCGAATTCATTTATATAAAATTTGCCGTAAATGTTCTTAACGACTTTGAGGTCTTATCCGTTACTCGTCGAGTATAGGGATAATCCCTTTATTATAGTAAACATCTCAGCTATTAAGAAGCGTTTTCATTTATTAGGCGAATTCCGTGTCCGTATTACAAATTTCCACTTCGTCCTTACTAAGAATCACAGGGACATCGCTTAGTTTTAATATCCCATAACTAGGCACATCGTTATAATAGTAAGGGGGCCCGGGTCCGGACAGGTCTACTAACTAAGTAAACTAAGCGTAATCGTCAGAATTATCGGTAGCTACGCTAAAATCCGCTTTAGATATAGCGGTCCTCGCAGTGGGCTTCCCATAAGTTAATTTAACGACGTCCGCGTAATCCACAAAGTTCGTTATCTCCTCTTCTTCCCGTGGCTGGATTTATCCTAACCTTTGGCCTCGTAGGACGGTTAACGAGCAGTCCATGGTATTCCTCATTAACACAAGTCTCGGTGTATCCACTATGAGGGTTCTATCGACGGCGTTCTCGTGGAGAGCGCAAAACTGCCATATTTTATCTAGTTAAAATTCCGCTCATAGGAGATCAAGGAAATTGGTTACCACGAAGGTGTTTATTTATAGGGGAATTATCACGGTATAAGTATTATCGACGCATCTCGTAATTTACTGTTATCTCCAAAAGACAATTAGCGCTTCCATTCTAAAGACAGATCGAAATTTAACAACGCTCTTATTAAAATCAACTATTAACCCATAGTCTTCACAGAACAGTATTCCCAATAATAGGTTAATACCCAATGTGTTAACTACACTAATGGTGATTACAACGTGGACGTTAATCTCGACGTTGCCGACTATGCCAGGGATGTAGAAATCGAATATGGCCTGCTCCGTTACCTGGAAGGTCGACTCGACTACATTCATTGTCCGCGGCTCTATTATCTAGAACATCGAATTCCTCGCAAATTTGAGTACCCAAGCCTTATCCGCTAGGATTATGGAGGCTCCGGTGTCAATACAAACTTCCTCAGTCACACTATTATCATCGGATTTCACCTTAAGGCGAAAGTGCATTCACTTAACCAGCATAATTCTCTTAACTAGCTTAACTTAGGCATCCACAATTTAGCCCTTATCAAGGGGAGAGTTCCTCTTAGGCATGTTATTGCCGGCGGCCGTGCCGATGAAATCCACTTTATCATCAACATATCGGATTCCTAAACTTATGACGGGTAAATAATCCTCTAATGATAGCGGGGGTATGGATTCCGTTACTAAGAACATTAACTCACTAGTCCATCCTACGGCATCTCGTCCACCGTTATTCATACTCAATAATATCTAAGGAGGGACTTCAATAACCTCTTAAAGGACATATCCACAATCAACGAGATTATCGACCATCTAATCGTTATTATCGTCTTCCCAGACGTAGCGGGCGTCTCCATCGGTCTAACCTAGTCTACTATATTTAGCGAATCTCCTATATTTAGGGAATTTTCGCAGAACATCCCAGGGGTATTTATCCTTCCAGTTCTAATTATTATTAGCTAGTCTGTTTTCAGGCGGGCATCTCTAAAATACTTCGCACTTATCGCACTAAAAATCACAATACTACTATTTATAACGGTCTCGATCTCCGCTCCACATTACCTCATCTTCCCATTCTATAGAATAATGGATTTCGATGAGCATCTACAAACTATAATAAACTACCTTACGTTTTCTCTCTACAAGGTTAAGATATTCTTCCATAGTATCGTGACCACTCAGCTCATCAACGAGGGTTTAAAACTCTGGATTGAGCACATTGTAGAAAATTATTAATAATTGGAGGGTTATGGATGTTGGTCCCATCCACACTCTTCCATACTTAAAGCAGTCCTATGCAAAGGCGCGGATATCCGCATTATCGCAGATCTTTTCCACAGTGAATCAGTTTTTAACAATCCAGTCTATAACTTCGCACTAGGTTAGGCCAAATCTCTTCCTTAACGCATCTCGCATCGCAAAGTACCCACTAACTCTATACTATTAACGTTCACATGGCCCTAGGTGATATTCCCACCAACTCAGAGCTTTTCCACGAAAAAGGGATATCCAATTCTAAATAACTTCCATCTACACTTCGTGGTCGCTGGTCTTAACTTCCAAACTAGAGATCCATAGATCAACTTCCCTATAGCAGGGGATATCTCTCTCGTAGAAGATTAGCTCGTGACCGTACTTCTTGTCCAGGTCTAACCAGAAAACTCCGTATTTCTACGGAATTCCTCCACTTAGCGGGGAGTATCCTGGTTAACCGTATACGGTAGGGTTACGCATAAGACGGCTAAAAACGCTACTCATCATAACTTCAAGGTTCAGTAATTCCACCAATCTCTGGTCTCGTTCTCGGGCCGAGCTTCGGTCTAGGATTTCCGGCGTTAACTTTATGAAGGTCGCCGGCCCCGGTGATACTAGGGGTATCCTCGGTTACGGAGGTGGCCACGGCGTAGCGTGTAGCTCTCTTGGCGTCCAACTGGGATTTTGCTGCTGAGTTATTTCGGGAACTAGGTCGTCATTCATCACAGAATTCCCGTGAAATAGAGTTTGCGTTATACCAAAGGGCTTATCCTGCTTTAGGGGCCTAAATCCTGAAACGTGCCCGGTTAAGCTTTCAGGGTCTTTTCCCTTCCCCTTCGTTTCTTCAGTCTAGACGGTGGCTTCCGTTGTCTATCTAGGTTTCTGCTCGGTCTCTATAGGCGTCGACTGAATGGGGGTTGCGGTCCTTTCGTCTCTTGCGGGTAAAAGAGTGATTTTTTCACCTTTAAAGTAAAGATTCTCTTCCCTCGACGGGGGCGAAAAGAATATCATTGGGCCGATCATTTCCCTTACTGTGATAATGCCTTTGATTCCGTCGATGATTACGTCGTTGTAGTCGCTTGGATGTGCAGTCCATCCGCTAGCATCGTAGGTTATTGTTCTCCAGTCAGTATCATCGGAATTTATATACGGATAGCCATCGTCTCCCCATTCAACACAAACGAGGTTTGCGGTCTGATCGCGGAATCTCTCGCTAAGGCCGGTGGTGAAATTATGGTCTTCGTGGGCTAACCAGAAGGCACACAGCTTTCGAGCTTCGGCTCGGTGTCCCGGGTTAAGGCTCACCATCACGTCGTCGTTTTAACGCTCCGTAGATGGTGTATTGCCCAGTACGGGTAAAGTCGGCGTTAACGACGGTATTATCGTCTACTGAGCCTGCGACCTTCTACCCTTCTTCTTTCCTACCATCAACCGATCACTTGGGCCAGAATAGCAAAATCGTTAACGCAGAAAGGTCTGGTCGATTCCTCTATCTCAACGTGAATCCTCACGGTGACAATAGAATCGAAAAAAAAAATAAAACAAGTCGTACTACCATATATCACAGCCTTTTCCTACCAGCCGGGGGCTGCAATAGGGATCACTAAGGCTATGTCTCAATCGAGGAGTTCACCGGTATTTCAGTGAATATATATGTCTCGATATCTTGGGTGTATTTGTGATGCCGCATCTAAGTCCTCTAGCTTGCGGCGCCTCCTTATGAGGGCGACGCTAGTCACGTGATGGTTCACGTGACTGTCGTTAAGGACAAAAGACGTGTGACAGTCATTCTCTTTGTGTAACGGTCCTATGTCCTTCTCTACTAGGGTTAGTTACTTTATAAACTCCTTAAACGGTTGTTAAGTGAGATTCTTTGTGAGTCCGTCTATTATGAGATCCTTCGTAGGTGTATAGATAATATTAATTGTATTATTCTTAATTTCTTATTTAAGTTAATAATTATATATATTAATATAATAGAGTTTTGTTCATAGTATTACTAGTTTTTTGTTAACGAGGTGTATTGTTTATAGGTTATTATACTGAATTATTATTCCTCTGCTTGGGTAAATAATGTTAAGACCGGTTAATAGGCGGTTTATAAAGATCGCTTTGTGTGTTACCTATGAGAGTGCGAGGAGCTCTGCCTCCGTTGTTGACGTCGTAACTGTATTTTGTTTATTGGCTCTCTATCCAATTAATCCTCTAGTAAAGCGTAATACGTACACTTGTAAGCTCTTCCGATCTAACGAGTTATCCGTGAAGTTGGCGTCTAAGGCGACCTTAAAGCTCTTATTATTGCTATTATATTTGAGACTGAGGAAGTAGGTATCTGAGATGTATTGTAGTACTCGATCTGCTGCCCTTTGTTGTTTGTTACCAGGGTTCTGGTTGAATTTCGCGAGGCGGCTTACTGTGAAGGCGATATTAGGCTGTGTTATTACCGTTAAATATAAAATTAATCCGATTTTACGTTAATACGCGGTAATCTCTTTTTTTATTGTAATACCCTTGTATAAGAGCAGTTTTCTGTTTGTTATGGGCGTTGCGTATTATACGTAGTACTTTGGTGTGCTTTTTGTGGTCCCTTCGCTAATAAGCCTTGCTATTTTCTTTATATAAGCCGCTTAGGATATCCAGATTCTCCGCGTCTTTGGGTCTCGTATAACCTTAATTCCTAAAAACTAGTAAAGAGGGTCTCCGCTTTTTAGATGGTACTTCTCTTTGAGCTTGTTAATAAGGTGCTTAATAGTGTTTTTATACTTAGGGGGAAATGTGAGAATATAATTATTAATATAAAAGAAAAAGATTATACGACCCTTTTATTAATAGTAATTCTTACCTAAGATATGTTCTATACTTATTATTTTTAGCCCGTTCTTTAAATACCGTTACTATAATAAAGGGGACCTACGAAGGTCGTATAACACCTTCTTTAGCCGTAGGACCTTCCCCTACTACTTATGGCTTAGTGGAAACTCTATATATACTGTTTTTTTAATCGGAGTGTAGACAAAGGTATTAATTATATTATATTAAAGTAATATGAGTTTTTACTGAATAATAATAGTAATAAGTGTATAAAATAATTATCGTATAAAAATCACCGTATATATATCCTTAAAAGTGTTTTTAACTTATTAGTCCCCATGAATAACGATTTTTATTTTAAGTTTTTAAAGGTTTCCTTTTTTATCTATTCTATAAACGTATACTCACCGGGAATCTAAAATCTAATACCTAGTAGTTTTTCTACGGTCTATAATAGTATATGTGTTCATCTCTTGATAATTCACGAGGTACTTCTCCTCTACTTCTCAGAAGCCCCTTTTATAGGGGTGGTTATATAAATCGGTATACTTCTAAGGTACTAGGGGTAATACACCAGCTTAAAATTCTCGTTAAGGTAAAGGGTAGCCCTCTCCCGGAACACTAAAGACCGGGCTAATAGCCATAGGCCCCCTATTACCTAATACGGGCCCTCCGTTATGAGATCCTAATATCTTAGAGAAAAGGTGGCCTTTTTTTGAATTAACGTAGTTTGTTCCCTAATAGAGGTCTAAGGTAAACTCATACCTAGGAGCCCTACGTCTCCTAGGCCTAGGGGTAAATCTACGACTATTACCACTTTTAGTAATAGTGATTCCTTTAAGTCTAGTATTCCCGTGTATTACCCTTTCTAAGGAACTTTCGTTGTTTTTCGCTTTTTTTTTTTAATTTTTACTTATTATTTACTTATTTTAGTATTATTTAAGAAGGTAACTATCGGAATATCGGTGGCCACCTGGCGCCACCTGTTGCCGCAAATACTCCGACTGGCCCGATTAGCGAGCCAATCAGAGGGAACGAACCTGTTATAAGTCTAGTACACTCGTTGTGGTAAGTATGTATGATTTAAGAAAGAATAATAATAGAAGATTACTACGAATATACCGATATTTTGGTTTAAGCTGTACGGCTAGCTAACTTTGCGCCTAGTGAAGTGAATCCAATACTGATTAGTGGTTAAATACCATTTCCGTAGATTAGTAAGGTGAACCCTTATTAGAAGAGATGATATTACGAGACCCTGGGACGACTATGGACAACGGATCTCGATAATATCGTACTATGAGAAGACCTTATGAGACCCTCGGGAAGCCATAACTAGACCCCTGGCTAAAAAGCGAGTTAACAGGTGATCACGAGCCTTTTCAGGATTCCACGACGACTTCCCCGGAACGACTATGTTCAACGTAAAAAAGTATAGTATTTACGTTCATCACGTACAATCTTTAATGACGACCCCGTAAAAAGGTAACCACTGTTTATTACTTAACATTAAAAATTATTATTTTTCCCTCTTATAATAACCCCTATTAACTATTTTAACCCTAGTAACTATAGAAAGCACCTCGGAATTAGTGTATCACCAGCTAAACTAGATGAGAAGAGAGTATAAATATATACTCGAGAATAACATAACCTTCACTATTACCACCTATTACTACGATTTTCAGAGTATTATAAGCGAATACTCAACGAAAAGTGAAAATAAGGAAGGCGATTTGTACTAGAAAATCCACACCGAAAGTAGGTTATTATAGATACTAAGTGGTAATTCGTTTAATGAACGGTATATGCCCTCGAAGTTGCGGCTTAGAGGAAATGCCCTGTGTGTGAGATGTTGTTAACCTTAACGTTATACTGGAATCCACCGAGATGTCGGAACCAACGCTAGGATCGTCTGATCCCCAACTGACACCCCTCCCTGCGTCGGAATAGCTAACCCGTTAATTAACCCTAGTCCAAGAGCAACTAAGAACGATGAGAAGCCCTAAAGGACTCCCTATCCCAAGGAGATGGGCATAAGAGGTTAACGAGGACACTTGGGGACGTATATCTAATTTTAACCTAGAAGAAGAAACGCCGATAGCGGCTATTATAATTATTATTTTCCGTATAAAAGTATACTAGAAGGATGGATTATATGGGATAATGTTAGAGACTAAGTTCTAGGACCACTTTGAAGACTAGCCTCTGTTAATTTGGGTTAATATACTAAGAAGTGTTACCTAAGAAATATGCGACTTTCTACGATCATATAGGGTATTTATTAAAAAGGGTGGATAACGAATTTACGATAAGATATACGACTTTGTTAATTAAGAGGAAATCCACTACTGGATAGACGATGAGATAGTAGACGTTGCGAGAAGAGACGCCAGCTTCTGAGAGTGCGTTAAAGACCTTAATTTCTGTACTAATATATAGACGAAATTCGTCCTCACCCCCTTAATAACAACAACGGAGTAAAGGGAGATGTTGTCGATAAGAGAACCACCGACGACGCCCAGACCGGGTATAGAGTTACTTATATAATAGCTAAAACCCCCCTTAACACGACCGTCGCTCTAAGATAATGGTCTAGACCGTAAGACTCCCCTAACCAGAGAAGAATTCAGTGAAATAGCAACCCCTTACTAATTATCGGATCTCAAAAAGTTGTATACCAATAAGATGAAGTACTAGAACCGGGCAGGGAAAACAGGTGTCCCGAGAGAGGGGTGAGCCTCCACATCGGCGACGACATAGTATAAAAAACGAAGTCCCGGCATTTTCTAGGCCGGACAGCACAGACAGACGAGAACAGACAGCAACAGAGACACATCTCTTTAGACATTCAATTCGAGCATTAGCCCCCTTTTTCCCATCATAAGTTCGGAGAACGTCGTTCAGACGTAAGACGAGGTCGCTTCACCACTGAGCAACAAGGCACCCTTTTTCGCTAATGGAGCCCTATTCGGAGAGTTATCTGAATATCTTCGGCCCTGATTAGGTCTAAATAAGCCCGGATACTCGAAGAATTGTGTTCCTAACGCTGTTTTATACAAATTAGTTACCTCTTTGGACATAGGACAAGAGGTACATAACCTATGGTTAGTAGGGTGTGTGTGTTATAGGCGATATAATACACATTATCCACTATATCCCCCGCTCTATTCTAATGGTGCCTCGTGGGCGAATCGAACGCCCGGTCCCCTCATTACTAACTCCTACTCCGTCCTTCCCCCTCCTCCTTAAAGAATAATACGATAAGTGAATCGGTAAAAACGACGTATAGTGCTCCTAATTAGAACATAAGAGTTAAATCGATAAACGTAGAAGAGGGGGATATAAAAAACCCTAAGAATTTATTAAAAAGATTATAACTTCAATTACCCGTCGAAATCTCTGATTATATGACCATAAACAAGGAAACACCAAAGGACAACCCTGTTTAGAAACTGGGAAGGTCCATTAGATACGACCTAACCAGGGTAATGGGCACCTAAAACCAACAATAAAACAAAAAGAACAATACAAAAGACCAGTAAAAATCGTAAACAAATATAAACTAGTTTAAACTCTTTACAAAGGACCGCTCTAGTTTCGAATAGTGTGCCGACGGCTAGACATTAGAGGGACTAATTCATAAACAATCTCTTAGCCTAATCAGCGTTACCCGAGTATTATAGATAAGTTAAGTGGTTTTAGTAAATAATAATAAAAAAACCTTAGTTAAAAAGTCAGTATCATAAATGGGGATACACCTCCCCAATCTTAAACCTACTTTCCGGGTAATAAGAATAGTTACCCTTCGGCTTTGGGGAATAGGACGAGAACTTAGGTGAATAGGCCTAATTAGGACACTTTTTATTATGTAGGTAATTATTAAAGTTGCGAAGAAGGTTACATAGTGGGCCTTAGAGGAGCTCTACTCACTAACCTAGATCATCTTTCCCCCTCTCCTTAATAATCCCCTTATACTATCTTAACCACAAATAAATAAACCAAATTCATAATACACACACTTTAAGTAACTTTTTCGACCACTAACAATATCTTCCTCACTCCCAAAGTTATTCCGAACTATGCAGTCCCGTGTTATGGAAGTGGACGATGGGGACAATACCCCTCGTATCAGCCCCGTGGTACCCCCCTACGATGCCCCTAATATCCTAGGAAAGGTGGCCACGACTTTACCACCATCTCTAATGCTGACCAGCTCTGATTAGGCCTAATATACGGATCCCTTTACTAAGCTGGTTTGTGCTCTTAAAGAGGTCGTCAGTACAAAAAGCCCTAAGGTAATTATTAAGATGCCTTAGCCCAGGACTAAAAGTGTACCTCGATTCACCGGTAATAATGTCTCGGATTTCCTAGAAAAGTTCGAAGTATAGGTGGACTTTATGTACTTCTCTAATTGGGATAAGACGAGGGTTCTCCTATAGTATTTCCTAAACGAATACCGAGTAATAGTTAAGGCTGAGATGATTAGCGACACTTAGGCCGGAGCTAAGAAGTATATACTTACCACCTTCGACTATCTAAATAAGGATTATATCCTTTGTTTGAATAAACAGCTTTGAGATCTCATTACGGGAGCTTTAATTAAGGATAAGGACCTCGACGGTACCGCTAAATTATTCTAGAAAGTTGATGTCAGGTGCACCGGCGGGGGCCGGGGGAGCACCGGAGGGGCAACCCCGGAGTGGGGCCAACGGAAAATAGTTACTCCGGGAAGGGGATTTAAGGGGTAGCGCAGTGGGAAATTCTGTAGGAGGCCAGATTCGAATGCTAGTCACTACCACACCCTACCTGGGCATCGCCGACTCCTTCACTCTACGCGGACCAACCTGACACGTTCGAATCTCTACCTACCCATAGGCGCGTAGACCGTTGGAGCGACGATGGCCCCCCGTAGAGCACCAGCGACACAACGAGTTGTTTCCGCAGACGTTGAGCGACCAACCACCGAGTCAACGACCGAGATGACGCCTAACGACGAAGCGGCCGGGGACCACCGGCGCCTCAACATCGAGGACATGGAAGGAATGACCACCGAGGAGGTTAACGCCCTCCTCCACGAAGCAGCGCAACAAGCTAGGAAGAGGAAGATGATCGACCAGATAATGGCCCTTAGGAACGGCGCCGACCCAGACGAGGTGATGCACCAGGAGTCCACCGCTCCCCAGCCACCGGAACCTAAGCGAGTCCGTACCGACGCGTGGACAAAGCAGCTCGCCCCTATCCGTTTTAAGGGAGGAAGCTGGACCGACGTCAGTGACTTTCTGTTCAAATTAAAGGGGCGATTCGGCTTGTATGGAGAAGACTTCGACTCCGATAGGGCTAGGGTCCTATTCGCGGGGGGATGCCTGGAGGGCACCGCCTCCCGCCGATGGATGAACCACGTCGCCACGAATTACGACAACGACGTGTCCAACGTTACTTGGGCCGCGATGGAGCAGTGGCTCCGCAACACCGTAGCCGACGCGGATACCCGGGCGTACACAGCCATGGTGGAATTAGAAGAGATGAGGCAGAAGCCGAACCAGACGTACCAACAGTTCCTCGACCAATACGAAGCGGTTGAGGCGGAGTGCCCCGATCCCCAACCGGAGAGGACGCGGGTGGTCCATGTGGTCAGCCGACTACTGCCTGACCTACAACGACAGGTGATGGCCAACGGGCTGCCGAGTACCCGTCGGGAACTAGACAACGTGGCCAAGAGGGCCGAGACGACGCAGAAAATGTACCTGAGGGAGCAAAAGCGCATTGAGCCCGTCGCTCAGGGGACCAGGGACCAGCGGGGGGGAAACCGGTGGCCACCCACTCGCTCCAGTCTCGTGCCTCAGAGAGAGACTACGACTGATACCACCCAACCTACCCCGGAAATACCGAGGGCCACCACCGAGACCTCTGGGAGCTCGGTTTCAGTGAAACGGGAAGAGAGCACGCCCAGCAGGGGACCACCGGGGCGGGACCTGAGTCACGTCAAGTGCTTCAACTGTGGGCAGATGGGACACTATTCGGACCAGTGCCAGGAGCCCAACTGCCACAACTGCGGACAATCGAGGCACTCGGGACGACGATGCCGGCCTAAGACGATAGAGCCGACGGGAGGTTCGGCCACGGGGGTGAACGCTATCCGGCTCCCGTAGGAAGTAGAGCGGGGTCGCCGGAGGGTAGAGGTGACCCTGCGGGTAAGAGTAGCGGGGGTGTGGAAGGAGGGGAAGGCGTTATTAGACACGGGAGCGGATGAGAATGTGGTGGACTGGAGGATCCTCCCTCACGAAGGGGCTCCGCCGGGGGTCACTAGCGGCGAGCCACCGCTACAGGGCATGTGGGGGTCACGCGCACCCGACTACGGCACAAAGACCCTAGTGACCCAGGCGACGGACGATCTCGGGGTGAGCCGCACGAGGTCGCACAAGTTTAGGATCACCGAGGTGGAAGGATATGCGGCAATACTGGGGATCCCCTGGTGCCGAGCGGTCCAGCCGAACCTTGAATGGGAGACCCTGAACTGGACCTACCCCTTGAGCGAGGACGGTATCCGGTTAGTCTCGGGTAAAAGGGGAATCCGAAGAGCGGCGAGGGATGCGAGGGCGACCTTCATAGTCACCCCGGGTGTGAAGAGGATCGAGGTGAGGACAAGTGGGGTACCAGTTGGTGACCAGCAGACTACCCAGGGACCAGTCCTCCCATGTGAGTATAAGGAGTGGTCCCACGTATTTGACACTACACTAGCGGCTATGCCGTCGGAACGGGGTGGACGCACCCACGCTATTGACCTGGAACTAGGAGCGGAGCCGCCATATGGCCCCATCTACCCACTGGCAGAGCCGGAGCTGGCGGAGTTGAGGGAATACCTTGCCAAGGCACTGGCTAAGGGCTGGATCAGGCAGTCCAAGAGTCCGGCTGGGGCACCGATCCTCTTCGTCCCTAAGAAGGGAGGTAAGCTAAGGCTCTGCGTGGACTACCGGGGCCTTAACGGTATCACCATAAAGAACCGCACACCGCTGCCCCTTATCGGAGAAATCCTGGACCGCCTCTCAGAAGCGAGTTGGTTTACGAAGCTAGACCTTAAGGATGGGTACCACCAGGTGCGTATCCGTGAGGGAGACGAATGGAAGACGGCTTTCCGAACCAAGTACGGCCATTACGAATACAACGTTATGCCGTTTGGCCTCGTCAATGCGCCAGCGACCTTTCAGGCCTACGTTAACGACGCACTGGTGGGCCTCGTCGACATCACCTGTGTGGTGTACCTAGACGACATCCTCATCTTCTCGAAGGATAAGGCGTCGCACGTGGAGGCAGTCCAGGAGGTGCTGCGCCGCTTGGACGCCGCTGGCCTGTATGCCAACCCCGAGAAATGCGAGTTCCATACTAGGGAGATCGGGTTCCTAGGGTTCGTGATCTCCGGGGAAGGGATTGCGATGGAACAGGACCGGGTCGCAGCTATTGTGGAGTGGCCGGTGCCCCGCAGCGTACGAGATATCCAGGTCTTCCTAGGATTCACAGGGTTCTATAGGCGTTTTATCCGGAACTACGCTAAAGTGTGTGCACCTCTCACGGATAGGTTAACGAAGAAGATGGGGGGGAGCCGATTATGAACGACAGGGCGCTGGAGGCCTTCCACAGGCTGAAGGAACTGTTCACGGAGGCCCCTATCCTCAGGCACTTCGACCCCTCCCTCCCAATAAGGGTCGAAACCGACGCATCAGACTTCGCGATAGGGGCAGTTTTATGCCAGCTACATGGAGACGCTTGGCACCCCGTCGCCTACCTCTCTAGGAAGCTAAGGGGAGCCGAGCTGAGATACGGAGCACCAGAGGCGGAGCTGCTGGCGATTCGAGAGGCAGCTGTATATTGGCGACACTACTTGCTGTACACACAACACCAGACGCTGTTCTTAACGGACCACCTGGGGCACCGCTACCTCGCCACTAAGCCCCAGTTGAACAGCCGTCAGGCCAGGTTACTCCAGGACCTCTCGCCGTTCGACTTCCGCATCGAATATCGGCCAGGTAAACGAAACGCAGCCGATGGACTATCACGGAGACCAGACCATAGACCTAAGGAGGGTGAACGGGAGGAAGCCAGGGGTGCGTTCTTGGAAGGTTTCCTAGAACGATTCCAGCCGAGGGTGAGACGCAACTGGGTAGCGAGGGATGAGCCACGGCCCGACGCCGCGAACGTTATGCCGGAAACACTGGCCCCAAGCCTGGAAGAAGTAGCACAGGAGGCCCAGAGGTCTGACCCTGTACTACAGGGCGCGGCGTGGGAGAAGTGGGCGCACTGGGGAAGAGATGACAAAGGAACGGTGAGGTATAGGGGCAGAGTTGTCGTACCGGAGGGCCACCCGTTGATAAGGGAGATCCTCACTGCGTTCCACGACGAGCCAACAAGTGGCCACCTAGGGGTCACTAGGACGATAACCCGGATAGGACGTTCATTCTTCTGGAAAAGGATGAAGAAGGATGTGGTGGAATACGTCAAGACATGCGCCGTATGCCAGCGTACGAAGCCACGCCACCACCTCCCTTATGGGGTACTAAGCACACTACCGGTGCCCAGCTACCCATGGGAAAGCGTATCCCTCGACTTCATCACCAAGTTGCCGGTGGTGGATAGTGGAAATGGGAAGCGGCACGACAGTATCCTGGTAGTGGTGGATAGGCTAACTAAGTATGCCCTCTACATACCCACCAGGGAGTCACTTACTGCGGACCAGCTAGCTACACTACTGGTGCAGAAGGTGTTCCTACGGTATGGAATTCCTCGGTCAATGGTCTCGGATAGGGGCTCCCTGTTTACCAGCAAGTTCTGGGCAGTGGTGTGTCACCAGCTGGCCATCCGGCGGAAACTCAGCACAGCATACCACCCTCAAACCGACGGACAAACGGAGAGGCAAAACCAGAACTTAGAACACTTCCTACGGGCATTCTGCAACATGGAACAGGATGACTGGCCACGGTGGCTAAGAATGGCCCAATTCGTCTACAACAATGCCTGGCATAGCGCCACCAGGTTGGCACCGGCGGAGGCGCTAATGGGCTACCTACCACCGGGACCACACGACGTCACTGTGGACGGAAAAGCCCCAGCAGATGTACCAACGGCGGAGGACAGGGCAGAAGGGCTAAAGGCGAAGAGGAGAGCAGTGCAGGACCTGCTGGCCCGCTCCAATAAGACATACGAAAAATGGTATAATAAGAGGAGGGCGCATATCAACTTCCGAGTCGGCGAACACGTCTTACTATCGACCAGGAATATACGACAACGCAGGCCGTCGAAAAAGCTGGCCGATAAGTACTTGGGACCGTTCGCTATTAAGCGGGTGGTCAGCGGCGGGGCAGCCTACGAACTCGAACTGGGGCCGGGGTACAGGATCCATAACGTCTTCTCCCCGTCCCAACTAGAAAGGTTCCACGGCGACCTACCACAACCGCGAAAGGTGCCGGTTGAGGAGAACGACGACGAGTACGCGGTTGAGACCCTGGTGGGCCATAAGGGGTCTAAAAGGAAACGGAAATATCTAGTGAAATGGGAAGGGTATGGGCCCGAAGAGAATTCCTGGGAACCTCGGAAGAATATTTCACAAGATTTAATCAACGACTACGAGACGGAGCTTGAGCGGAGAGTCACTGGTGGATCACTGGCGGATCACAGGAGGAACGAGTTGTGAGGACCAGGCCACCGGCCGGTCGGGGAATGTATTTGGCCCGAGGCAGGAAGATTATATGGCCCTGGGGGCCCGGGAACAAACAAGAACTATCGAAACGCCCGAAGGCGGGGGCCACCGGGGGAGCAGTGCGGGGGGACTAGTTGTTGGCATCGGCGTCATCACCTCCAACCTCCTCATCCTCACTAACACCGTCGCCCGAAGGCGAGCCCTCCCTGGAGGAGGCGGTGTCGAGAGCGGCACGGTTCTAAACAAAACAGGTCAGGCAAAGTAAGGAGAGGCCCACTTGAGGGGCACTGGGGGAGCAGTAGGGTACTCACGGCGCTGGTATAGAGCTCTGTGAACTCCTGGAAGGCGGTGGTGACGGCGGTAGTGAGAGCGGTGGTAGCGGCGGTCTGGGCCCGGATGGAGGTGGTCTGGGCGGTGAGGGCATCGGCGCAGGAGCGGAGGGTCACCAGTTGGTCGGCGGCGGAGGCGGCGAGGCGGGAGGTGGCCGAGGCCTGCTTCTTGGCGGAGGAAGCTAACGCCTCGAGGGCCGCGACCTTGCGCTGGCGGAGCAGCCATCCCTCCTCCTCCTCCTCGGCTTTGCGCTTGGCGGGGTCCTTGACGTTCTCGGCTTTCTTCTGGAGGGCCTTCTTGCCCGCGAGCTGGGCGGCCTTATAAGTAGACTAAGTAGTAGATCAGCAGGCGTGCAGTGGAGGGGCACCGGGTGGGGACCGGCGTTACAATGGGGGCAACATACCGCGTCCTCGGCCCAGGCGTCGCGGAAGGTGGAGCCGCTCGATACCTCGTCGTGGATCTCATCAAAGCAACGGCGGAGCGTGAGGGCAGCGGAGGAGCACTCGCGGGGCAACTACGAGGCATTAGCGATATCTGGAAGGCCCCAGGGGTGGCCAAACTGGAGGGGGGATGAGTACATACCGAAAGGCAAGGCTTGCCGCGCTGGGCGGCACAGACGGTGCATTTGTTGCTCGCGGCTTGAATCCTCAGTAACGGAAGCGGGGGAGCACCGGGGGAGGAGAGGACGTACTGGTGGTCTCGAGGCAGCGCGGAACGGGGGCGTTGCCCTTGGGGTCCCAGCCCACCATGCGGCGCAGGCAGCGGGCGCAGGGGACGGCGCGGAGGCGATTCTCGTCGTCGTCGCCTTCCACGTCGCCGGAGGGGTTGGGGGGAACCGGCGGGGCAGAACCGCCGTCGTCGCCAGCAGGGGCGGGGGAAGCAGGACCGGAAGACATAGCGGCGGGGGCAGTGGGGGAGCAGCGGCCAAGGTCAACAGCCGGAAGGACGAGAAAACGACGAAAAACAACGCTAAAGGAAGAAAAGAACGGAGGAATTGAAGCGCGTGGTGAAGCCGGTTTTATATTGGAAGCGGCAGAATAATCGCGCCAGGGCGCCCAGGGCTTGAGGAGAATGAACTACAATAGGGGATCGTCGACACAAGGAGAGCACCGGGGGGGCACCAGGGGTGCCTACGGCGCAGGAGTCTCTCGCATTCTTGAAGCCAGGAGTTGATACTCAGCGCTGGAAGAAGCACAAAGGAACGAGGGCAGGGACCACCCTGGCCCACTAAAAGGGGACACAAGGACGCTCTACAAGGCCACTGGCAGGGAAGGAGCGGAAGGAGGCAGGTCTACTGGCTAGTACGCGAGGTGTCTACAAGGAGACACCAGGAAGCTATCCTGGTGGGCTACCGGTGGAGGAAGCGGAGCGGCGGCCCAGCGGAGGGGCACCCGCTCACGCCTGGCCTCCCGTAGACTGGAGAAGTGGCGGGCAGCCACCTGGCTCCAGAATACCTCGGGGAAGGATGGAAGGAAGGCACCTCCGGCTGGGGAGACGTAGGCGCCAACCGACCATCGCCGGGCTTAGGGTCCCCCAGACCTGAGGCTGAAGACAGGCGTAGTGACTGGGGAGCACTGGCGGAGGCGCCGGTGCGGGCCCCAGATAAGGCTGATAAACGTCCAGACGGCCCCGGGACGGGGCCTGGGGGGCGGGGGGATCGTGTCAGGTGCACCGGCGGGGGCCGGGGGAGCACCGGAGGGGCAACCCCGGAGTGGGGCCAACGGAAAATAGTTACTCCGGGAAGGGGATTTAAGGGGTAGCGCAGTGGGAAATTCTGTAGGAGGCCAGATTCGAATGCTAGTCACTACCACACCCTACCTGGGCATCGCCGACTCCTTCACTCTACGCGGACCAACCTGACAGTTGAGAATATTAAGGTAAAAGCTTTTCTTCGGGGAAAGATAGTTATACTGGACCCTGAGTTGATCGAAATTCTCGCTAAATAATTCACTAAAAATACTATAACTAATATAGTACTATAAATGAGGACGACGGCTATAGAGCTCTTTAAGTCCGGAGATTTCAGTGACTATAAAATAAACCTGCTTTCTTAGATTAGCTAAGAGTCCCGTTATAACCAGGCCTTCAAAGACTTGGCGTAGGCTAAGGAATTGGATTAGATTACCCAATAAAAAAGTAGTATTCCTAATCGGGCTTGTGGTCCTCTACTTAAATATCCCAGCACACTTAATTCATTTCGCTTACCCACGGTTGTTAAGGACGTGATCATCTAAGGGCTGGTTAGAGTTAACGATATCACCAACAAACTCGACACCCTTCAACTGGCCGTGTAAACCATAGAATAAAAACAACGATACTCTAATTAGGGGTATAGTATAGGACAGGTTATGCATATCGGGTACTAAGTAATTATACTAATGCATTAACCCTTGGTAGGCCAATAATAGCCTAGTGGTTATTAGTAAGCCTCGTATAAATAACCCTATACCCAGAACTGTTCTGGTTTTACGGAAAGAGGTCAGATGAGCTGGTCTAAACCCGGCTTCGTTCCCGGGCCACCAAATTATTGTTAGTACGATGGGTATAATAGTCGTCCGTTTTAGAGATACAACCAACTCTAAGAGGATATGAGAACTGGACTACTCACTTTCCATAGTAGGGGGTACCTCTATAGAAACCTAGTATGTGTTCCGGCCTAGTCTAATCAGGTCCTAGATACTATTATTTGGGATGCCCGGCGTCTATATTAACCCGACCACCCAGCGATTATCATATACTTAATAAACTAGTAATCGTTCCCTTAAATAATAGTAATAGCGAAGATGATCTTAGATTAGGGTATTAGGTAACCGTACTCCTCCTAGGTATAAACACCCCAAAGCCCTCCGTCCTCAACGACGGCCATATATATTTTAGCGTATCTACCACCACTACGAATAACCATAGTGGTCCTCGTAACGGCCGAAGCTAAAACCTATACCACTACTCGATTATAAGGCTAACTTATAATAATTCTTTAATAAAAAAAGAAAAGTGAACCCGATTAGGTTTATAAAATAATATAAAATGGAATTATAAAACTTATTTCCTAAAACATTAGTATTATATTATTAGAATTATATACCTTAGATATTAAAAATGTTATCCGGGTGGAAACTAAAGTTCCCCGGATCCTTATTTTGCTCTTAATTATACCCACCTAGAACACCGAAGTAACGGATAAACCTTGCTTTCCATTTAATCAGGTCTACGAAGTTACGAAGGACAACGCCGTAGCAACTTAAGCTACCCTATAGAAACTAGGTGGTTTTATTTAAATACTAAACCAGATAACGAAAAAAATCTGGTTTATATACCATTTTTATATAACCAACTTTACTTAGTAATTATCCAATAAGTAGTTAATAACCAATATTTACTTAAAAACCCCCAATAATCTAATTAACTTAGTAAACGACTCCATAAGCCGGAAAATAGTAGAAAGGATTATTAAACGATATAATACGGAGACTAATAAGGCCCGGATCCCCGTCATTTATACTACTAAGGTTATAATTGTTATACCCCCGGCGGGCAATAAGGAAAGGAATCGCCTTCCCAACTCTTAGATGACCCCTTATTTTAAGATTAAGGTTTCGATTAGAGGTTTTACCCCTAATTAAAACGAAAAAATCATAGCCGTACTGGATTTAGGGGCGATAACGAACATCGTAAACGACCATTATATTAGGGACTACAATTTACCGATAACGAAGACGATGGTTATTATGCAAACCCTGACACCAGAGGCGAGTAGGCGGTCAAAGTTCGAAGGCGGCGTCGTAAGCAATATATAGATCGGAGATTATAAGGTCCCTATTAACTTTTTTATAGTATTAGAGGGGAGTTTAAGCTTAGTGAAAATAGCGTTACTTAGAGGACCCTTCTCCATTACGGGATAAGTAACCTAGGAATATACCTATAACCTAATTAGAATAATTATAAGGATAAGTAATATAAAAATCCATATTCTAGTTAGGTTTATGCACCTCGGGTTAAAAGGAAGGATAGAGTATTATTTTCCTAATTAGAAGAACTACTAAGCTACCCTAGAGGAGTAGGAAAACTAAAGCCTAGTAACGATACTAGTGAGTTCACTAGGGGAGCCCGAAATACTAGCCCTGATCCGACCAATCTTAACTTAGACAAAGGAGATGAGATTGTTTACGATATAACCGAGGATATCACCGTGGAGATCCTAATAATAGCTACTCATCGTAAATTTAAGCCGCTAGTTAACGTAATTTGCAAACCTATGCAGGTATCCGGAAAGCATAACGAGAATTGTCGGAATTACTAAGCAGGGTTATTAACCGTATACTCACCGAAGGAACAACTAGATTAGACCCCGAAGGTTGACGTCCTTCTTATAGTTACTATAACGAGAAAGGAAAGTTAGAATAAAGATAAATACTAGAAAAAGGTAAAAGAGTTCGTATCCGGCCTCCTTCAACCCTACTATACCTTTAAAAAGCAACAATAACAACGAAAAAAAAGGGGACCAACCCTAAAACTAATATAAATCCAAATTAGGTGAATCCTATTATTACCATAATATACAAATACAAAGATCAAAAAATATACCCAGTGGATGATGTTCCGCCCAATAACACAATTCCCGAAGGGGACCCTTTATGGAAACTAAAAAAGATGGAGACTATTGGCCTAATCGGAAGAAGGTAAGAGGGACGGTTTGCAGGCCTGATCACCCCTCGCTTCACTAACACCACCCCTAGTACACACTTAACGGATAAGCGGAAAGCGGCGATTCTACAAAAGTGCCCACACCTACGATAACTAGAGAAGGATCTACTAGAGGCCATCTTACTTGACAGGGAAATAGCCTTTGCGTGGAACTGGACTTATATTAGTCAAGTTAACCCCCTAGTTACCCCTCCACAGGAGATTAAAACAGTTCTACATAATACCTAGTAAATAAAAAGTATTCTAATTCTAGGTATAATTTAAAATAAGGTTTTAGAAATACTTTGAGATTAGATTAAGCAAGGAATACTCGAATAAAGCTACATAGTTTACTATAACTCGTGGTTCTTTATTAAAAAAAAGAATAATAATTCCTAATTTATTAATTCGGTAATTCAATTAAATAATATTATTATCCGGGATACCTTTATTCCCCCTAACGCCAACACCTTCACCAAAGACTATAACGTGGTTCATCATCGAGCGGGACACCATCATCGACCAGGACACTTTTCCCACCTCCATCATCCTCCCACTTTAACACATATTTTCTTCTACTATATAATACCTAATACCTTATCCGAAAATAGAATTAATTTAGCGATTAAAACAATTTAATTAACTCCACAATTAAGTATCCAATACACAATAATCATTTACAACATTCCTAAAACTACCCTCCACACCAAAATAAACAATCAAACTACCAAAACCGATAATACTAATACACAATTGAATTTAATAGAGACCGAGGAGGAGGTAATTATTCAATACATTATTAACCTAGATTCTCGAGGATTTTCACCCCGATGCGTAGATATAGAAAATATAACTAATACACTACTCCGGAAACGTGCTTCCCGACTAGTCGGGAAGCGCTAGATAGAACACTTCGTCCAGCGACGCCCAGAGCTCAAAACGCGATTTCCTCGTATTTATGACTATCAGAGAGGCCTCTACGAAGATCCTACAATTATTAAACCTTAGTTTTAACTTATAACCAATATACGATCAAAATACTGTATCACAAACAAAGATTTCTATAACTTCGATGAAACCAATTTTATAATAAGTATAATCCGGCCTAAAATAATTATTATATATTCTAATCGGATTATGTCGCAAGCATACTGGGCCACCAAGACGTCTAGGAGCTGTGCTCAGCTGAGTCAGTACTCACGTGACGTCCTGGCCCCCGAGCCGGCCTATTTATTCTACTGGACACACCCACTAAATAGTAAATAAATTAAGCCTTCTTCTCCTACTTAACCTCGTATACGCGTACAAACTTACCATAGTTATAAGCTTAGCTCTGATTAGACCCTTCTCTACCCTCATAAGTGTTGTGTGTATAAGAGAGATTGCTTTAATATATTTATACCTTATTAGCCTATTTTATACCCTTTTTCGTTTACTAATATGTTGTCTATCAACGAAACCGTTATCGTTAAGATTATCCTTTGTGGTTATTAGGACTAATTATAGTAGTACTCTACTTTTTAGTATTACGCTAAAGGCCAGGGGATCTAGGAACGTATTGATCCTTAGGTACTAGATACTCCAGATATTACGAGGCTCTCGTTAATACCTCCTACGATCGAGAATTACATAATACAAAAATAACATAAACGATAATACGAGTACTAGGACCTTCATAAGTAGCGACTTTAGGTTATTACTAATGCTATTCACTAAGTAAACTTAATTATAAACCCTAATACTAATAAACTAGTACCACTATAAATACCTTACCTTGTAATTCCCCCGGAGCCCGTATAACCTGCACTTATTATGAGGGTTAACGTCTAATCCGATTAGGAGGACGCCCTTAAGTTATATACGACCAGTACTTCCACCTATACTTCTCTTTAAGCCTTTTACTAGAACATCTAGAACTAGGTGGATAAATCAGTTACGGAATCGATTCTTATACCTACTCATATATAATAAATAAACGAAGAGAATATTAGACTTTAAGTACTCCTTAGGTACCTACAGAGCCAACTTGCTTTAACTAAAACGAGTACTAAAACCCTTATAATTACGGAATATACGTTAATCCTCTAAAAGGTGTCCACTAATATAAGTATTACCTGTTAGTACGTAGAATGGGAAATTGTGTACGCTAAGTGTTGCTCCCATAAAGTCCCCATAGTTAAGGGAACGAATACTACGCTAGCATTTCTCGACGCTATTAATAGCCACTTTATACTAAGTTAGGCCGAAATAATACGAAACTCAATTTATTAGGCTAAAACGTTAGTGTAGTAACCTTTAATACTCGATAAAACGGCTAGAATATTCTCGGTTATTACCCATTTCGATACTATCCATAAAAAACCAGTTAAACCCTTAGGCTAATTCGTAACCTTCGCCGGAAGGTCTAACTCGGGCACCACCTTTATAGCTGGCTCGGGTACCAGGACATCTAAAACACATAACTGTTCTTATGGAAATCACCGTTGGAAACCTGACTTGTATTATAAGGTCTAATATATGCTCACTAGAGCTGCTGATGGACTTATTAATATAAATAAGGAATAAGTTAATAACTTTAGATGTGAGATTTTCAACTTAGGTAATTAGATATACCTCTGGGATGCGTAGAAATGTAAAGGGTGGATCACCTTTAATAATAACCCGAAGGCCGGGATTATTAGAGTTACTCGGAAACCTAATTCGAATAAATCCTCGACTTTTAGTATTTCCGATACTAGAAAAGGCTCCTACCCGGGCTTAGTTATAGTTTTCCTTTTAGTTGACCTGGCTATGGAACACCTTGGAGGGCCTGGCCTAAGCATTTTCAGTACTATGAGTATTCTACGTTACCCCTTTTCACTTAGTATTGTAATGGATAACTATGGTGCTATGTACTTAGTTAATAATAAAGATTTACTTATTAAAGGGATATTCATTAGTGAACTTGGTAACTGATATGTCTACTATAAAAACGGTAAGTTACTTATTATAGGATATGGGGAACGATGAATAGAGAAAACGCTTAACGGAGTGTGTGGCCCAGTTACTGAGGACCTTATTTTAAAGAATGTGGTGTACATAGTGGATTTTCATATTAATATAATATTAGAAATGCTCTTAAAATAGTCTGGTATTTGGTATTGCAGCTAAGATTATACCCTCTACTATGGAAGCCTCTTAAAGAGTGTGATTCTTAGATAATTTAAGTGGGAATATAATATAGTCTTATTCGAATATATCCTTATTAATAATTACTCTTTGTTAAACATTCCTACGAACGCGGTATATGTTATTATAACCACGTTTTTAATAAATTCTCGCCGTAATTGCCCTTTAAGGGAGCCTAGGCCTGATTGTGTTATGGACACTACCCTTTGGTACCTTTGTACTGGTTATTTAGGCCCTGATGCTCTCTGGAAGCTAGTTTTTGCGATGAGGGGGGTGAAAATTGAGGGAGCTCCTATAAAGATCAATTGCTAAGCTTGTTTATAGGTGAAAGCTCACCAAATAATATCCCGATGACCTTCGGAAAACGTAGCCCTGCGCCCTTTCTAGTGTATCTCCTAGGACTTTTTCGATTACCCTAGTGGTTATGGGAACGTTTTATGGTTATTGCTGATAATCGATAAATATATTAACATATCCTAGGGGTTTATAATAACGCGTAAAACGCATGCCGAAGTCTTTGAAGCCCTATAGACGTATGTGGTTTGGATCTTAAGATAGACAGGCCTATTCGTCTGTAAAATAAGGTAGGACATTGAGTGTGTGGTAATTGTTATTTAAGGTGAGATAGAATACGAGTGTTGGGTAAGGTGTATGGGAATTGATATTGAGTTCCTACCGGCTAATACTAAAGAGTTTGTGGGATGTGGTGAAAGAGTAGGACGTTATATTATTAATAAGGTATTTACGATGTGTCGCAAAAGTGGAACCACAATTACGGGACAGTAATTGTAGGCTATATCATGACACGATGTTAATTGGTGTTAGCCTATTAAAGAAATTATGGCTAGAAGTTGTGATAGTAGTCATATTTATCGATAACGACTACCCTCGGGCATTAAAGGGCTGGAAATCGCTAAATTAGATCTATGTAGAGTAGATGTAATAGTACATCGGATAATACGACAAAAACCTAACCTTCTATCCATCTCAAGACCCGCGTCCTGAACTAAGCGGCCTCCACGCCTACGGGTATAAGGCTTATATACTAGATCGGGTGTGTAAGGGAGGTTACGAAAAGTGAGAATTCAAGGTCAAAGCATGAGTGTACGTGGGATACCTCGTAGGATATGTCCTATGTATGCATAATCTTTTCAGAATATGGATCCCCACGCTTAATCGGGTTATTATTTCACATAACATCACCTTTAATAAATACTCCTTTTATAATCCTACTAATAACGTGGTCACTATAACTATTAAAGAAGTGAAAGTTCTATTAGAGGAAATTGAACCAGAGGACCTATACCCGAACACGGTCCTCGAAGCCCTTGGGATATATGAATAAGAGGAGGAAGACAACCCTACCTAAGAAAACGCAGTTATTAGCGCTTTATAAGATGTTATGAAGTGAGGGATACCGCTATGAATAAAGGTTAACAATGGTCTAGTTTCACCTAAGCCTATACTAGACCCTAAGAGTATACTAAGTGTAGTGATAGAAGAAGTTGGAGATATCGGGGTAGATACCGAGGAAGTACGAAGTTTACCTACCTTTTCGGAGACTACTCTATTTAACGGTGGTACCCGACTAAGTATAATACCGGATAGCCCATAAAAGGTAGAGAGGACGGATCTTAAGGTGGCTAACTAGACCTCTAACTAACTCGCTGACTAAAGTGCCCTAAAAGCGAAAAGAGAGTACCACCAGAAGGTTTATGGACCACCTACCCGGTCTAGTGTAAAGCTCAGAGCTGTGGGAAGGGAGGGAACCCGAAAGGAGGCCTCTAGGGGGGAGTTAAGGCGAGATTTTAACGCCTTCCTATAATTAGAAGACTTAGAAGCCCCCCATTCACTATATTATGTGGCAACTAACCTAGAAGGGATCCCTTATGGGAGCCCCTGGTACGATTTCTTCGCTACCTTTATGCCTGATCAGCTGAAGGTGGTATAAGAGAGTGCCTTAGGACATAAAACACTTTATTTAATAATCACTAGAGCTGCTGAAGAGCGACCTATGCAATAAATAAAACCTATACTTATTAAAGACCCTGAGGGTAACCTTAGATACCATAGAGATACCTTACTAGTACCTCTAGTAAAGTAGAAGAACATTTAATAAATTAAAAACTTATTAAGGACTAAATAAATTAACATAGTAGAAGAGGAAATCCATAAACTCGTTTTTAAAGGCACTTAGAGGGAGATGGACTACTTATTAGTGTACTCTAAGCCCCTCCCCTTAAAATAGGTATTCATATATAAATTTAATAAAAACGGTTTCTTTGAACGTTATAAAGTGCGGATATGTGTATGTGGAGACCTTTAGAAGGTCGATCCCCTATAAAACATATATGCTATTACCTTTATAGTACACTCCTTTAGAACTCTGATGGTCGTGGCCGCTTAATTCGATCTCGAAGTCAGCTAGTACAACGTGGTGAACGCGTTTCTTAATGCGAAAATGGATCTAAATGGAGAAGCTATGGTATACGAATTTCTGGATGGCTTTGGATAACCTGGAAAGTACACTAAACTTGTTTACGCTCTCTACGGGCTCCGAGACGCACCCATCCTTTGGTATAAGACGTTCTCAAAGATCCTAATGGACGTAGGGCTAGTACTATGCCCTAAGGAACCCTGTATTTTCCATATAAAGGACCTTAAAGTCTTTGTTATGTTCTACGTGGACGATATCCTGGTTATGAACCACTGTGATGACGCTAAAGTGGCCACTAAAGTTGTTAATAGTATTAAGTCGGCGGTGGAACTCAAGGACCAGGGCCCCGTAGAATAGTACCTTGGAATACGAATTATCAGGGACCGTAAAACACACAAAATCTACCTCGTCCACGACTCTTATATTAAAAAGGTCACCAAACACTTCGGCCTCGTAGACAATACTATAACCCCTTATACTCCTATACCAAAAGGCCTTATACTATATAAGGAATAAGTAATAAGGGCTTAAATCAAGGAATTCTAGGAAAAAATCGGATCCCTCCTATACACCATAATCTTTGTACACCCTAACACTATATATCCAGCAACGAAGCTCTCCTTATTCCTAATAAACCCCTCTCTAAAGCATTTCGTAGTCGTAGATCAGGCTATTCACTACCTTTTTAGTATACACTACCTTATTATCGGCTATAATAGTGTGGGGGGTGAGGGAGATGCTTAAGTACTTCTAATTACGGGCAACGCCTCGTTCACAGATGACGAGGCAATAAGACGCTCCTCACAGGGCTTCATAATCTCCCTTTTCGGTGGACCTATTATATAAAAGGCCACTAGATAAGCGATAATCATAACATCCACCACCGAAGTAAAGCTTCTAAGTTTCTTAGATACTATTAGAGAAACGATCGCTCTCCAAAGGTTTTTTAAGGACCTCTCACTTAACCTTAGAAATGTTTAGAGGATTCACTATAATAATTAGTAAATTATAAGGTTTATAATAAGTGAAAAAGAATGGACATTAACCCGTTTAAGGTATGTATGTCACAGCCTTTTCCTACCAGCCGGGGGCTGCAATAGGGATCACTAAGGCTATATCTTAATTGAGGAGTTCACTGGTATTTTAGTGAATATATATGTTTTAATATTTTAGGTGTATTTGTGATGATGTGTCTAAGTCCTTTAGTTTACGGCGCCTCTTTATGAGGGTGATGCTAGTTACGTAATAGTTTATGTGATTGTCGTTAAGGATAAAAGATGTGTAATATATGCTCCCCTTTGAAAAGTAATTGTTCTGATTACTCTGAGAATTTTTATTTATTGTATATAAATGCCTCCTCCTACTATCCCGATTTTCTTAATAACGATGATGAATTTTTTTATATTAGTGTTTAATTCCTTAGTCCTTTTTATGTTATTATAGAAGTGTGGTGAATGTGGTGGTCTTTAAGTACTTCTCTGGGTTAGGGCTAGGGAAGTTTGTAGGGCGTTTTATGCTTGGTTTTTGGAGTACTTCGATAATGGTGTAAAGATTTTCGATTTTGGTGTGAAGATTTGTAATTTTATTGGTTTTGAACTGGTTAATAGCGTAGTGGACTTCTTCGGTGATGTTTTGTATAATTACTCCCTTGTCCTCGAGGTATATGAGATGGTTATTAAAGTTGGTGTTGTTAAAGGTATTCGTAGTAATGGTGGTGTTAATTACTTAGTTAGTGGTATACTTAGTGTAGGTAATGCGTAGTATAACTTCGTTTTGGATACCGTTGATGAGATCCTTAATATCGGTGTAAACTTTTTTGGTAATAGTGTTAGTGTCCTTAGCTTTGCGATGGGCTATTATGTCCTTAGTATTAATGTTACCGATGTTAGTTATTAGAGTAATTAAGAGAAGGTTGGTGTAGTGTATACTTATAATGTGTTTTATAATAAGTTTATTAACGTAATTACTAGTATTAATGAAGTATATGGTGAGGACCTGGGCGTAGTTTAGGAAATGTTTTAAGTAAGCCTTATTAGCGGCGAAGTGGTTATACACTTTTTTGAGTACGTTTTAAGTATAGTAAACTAGGGAATTAGAGAATACGTTAATTAAGGACTTAATTCCCTAAAGGATACTCTTAATTTCGTTGAGGAGAATTTGTTGGATTCACTTCACTAGGCCTAGTGTGGAAGGTGGGCAAATAATGATATATTCGTCGTATCTGCTCTGTTGTTGTTGAAGGAAGGAATCGGGCCTACGGCCGCGATTTGACGTTGCTGATCTAAAACCGATTCCTGCCTTCTGATTAGCTCGCTAATCGGGCTAATAGGCGATAGGCGGTAATAGGTGGTGCTAGTTCAGCGTGGATATTCCGATACTAGTAACTATTTTTTTTGCCGTAAATTGTCCCTTTTTTAAATAATAAGTGAAAATTGAGTATTATTCGGCGTAGGCGCCAAATTACTTAAAATGTAATAAAATAATTAATAGACGGAACGAGTATATAAGGTGGTCGGAAATAGTAAAAGTGCTGTTTTCGGTTATACCGCCTTTAGTAGAAATAAGCGTATCCCGTAACTAGTTATGGGTAAGGTCCGGCTCGCCGTCGTTGGCGACGGTAATGGTATTCCTTTTATATCCCCTAATCTCCTTTATATTCCTCCTTTTACTTAGTACCATAGGTGCTCCTTAGGGTCTTATAACCCATCCCTTTATCCTAATTTTTGCTTTTGCCTCTTTGATAAGCCTTATGAGGGCTTAGTTTAGTGTAACCTTTATTAGGCCGTCGGTAGGGTTATTATCTCCGTGGATCCATCGGATCTCATATAATTCTCATTTCTCGTAAGACTATTTTAATATTATAATATCGATTATTAGGTGTTTCTTTTTTGTAATTCTAAGTTTAACGAAATACTCATAAAGTGAGTATGAGTTAGTATATACGATGGTTAGGATCGTAAGTATTCGGAGCTTATCAGTTACGATCTTTAGGGTTATGGAGAGGGCATAGGCTATATTAACACCGGCGACCATCCCGTATATCTCGGATACAAGGACGCTCCTTGTAACTCTCTTAGATTTTGTTAAGGAGTAGTGGATAATATTTCCTTTTATTATAAAGTCCTCTTCTCCTTTGGTCTTATTTACGAGGAGGATCACGAATCCGAGTTAGGATATTAGGTTATTATTATTAGTAAAGGAGCTATTAATAAAAACAAAGAGCTTAGTGGTAGTTAGATTAAGGGGTATGTAAGTGAGGCCTTGGTTTGGGTGCTCTATTTGCTATAGTAGGCGTTAATTCAGAGCTTTGATCTACTCTAGTGTTGCTTTTCGGTGTTGGGTTACCGCGGATAAATTGAACACTACTTTTAGTTAGTATTTTAAGGTGGTGTATACGTTTTTAGTGTATTATTTAATGTATTACTCCTTCGTAATAGTGGATTTAGTATTAATTAGGTGTATTTTCGCTTCCTAGCCCTTTAGGTGTAAGAAAATGGTTTTTCTATTAGTTGAGATAATCCCTCCGTTAAATACGAGTAGTGTTTTAGTAGAGAGGTATTATTTCTCCTTTATTAAGAATATCGCTTTCTGGAGTTCCTCGTTTTCTCATTGAGCGAAGGTCTTATCACTTAGGCTAATAATATTATTAGTTTGTATACCGATTATTACAAAGTTCTTGTTTTTGTTATCTGGTAATAGTAAGTAGGGGTTATACATAGAAGTCCTTATTTAGAGTTTCTCTTTATGGTGTTTATTATATGTTGTGTATTAGTGGGTTCCAGCTTTTGCGATGTCGTATAATGGTTGTACGATGGTTATGATGGTTCCTGGAGGGTAATTTTTTTTTATTTAGTCTGGTAATCTTACAAGGATCGTCCTTTTAAGCTTTGTTGTGGATTGGGTATACACCTGAGTGATGTCTCTTATCCATAGTGAATAGCCCTCCTTCTGGATGAGAGATGGAGCGACGGTGAGAATTAGTCTCTAATTGGTACTCTGAATAATCGGAGACTATGTGAGGATAGCCTCCTTATTATCGTCTATGTATCCCTAAATAATAAGTTTAGACTTTTCATAGGGCGTTTCTGTTTTACCCTTTACTTCGTTGATGATTTTTAAGCGGAATATATATATCCCTCTGTGTTTTTCTTTGTTATACTAAGTAAATTCAAAAACTCCTTATTTAATTAGGGCATCGATCTCCTTTTTAGTAAACTCCTTGAACGGGGGTCCTAGGGCTTTGATTATGCCCTTTTTGTGTAACTCAAGTATAAGGGTATGATCTGCCTCTTCTTTAGCGCTTATAAACACGGTTATTATTATGGTTTCACTTTTGGTGTTATTAAAGGTGTTAACTTCTACTAAGAGGTTAATTTGGGCGTTCTTTTGTGGTCTATCTTTTGGGTATTAAGGTGATAATACTAGCTCTTTTTTTGGGGGTAGTGTATTCGTTTAGACGATAATCTCATCTTAGATTTCCTTTTCCTTATTAAGGACGTCTTCCTCGTTATTTCTTAGTATTTCTAGGACCATATTCTTATTATTATTTTTTAGGAAGGGTTTAATAATAGTAAACCTAAAAGTTTTTAGTTTAGAGGGTAATTAGATAACGTAGTTTTCGTTTTTATTAGTAAGGAGTATATATAAGCCTATTTAACCCCTTCTCTCATACTAAACGATAATTTTTAACTATAACAATAGATCTCGTATAGGGGTCGTATTTGGGCCGTTTCTTATTACGAGAGCGTTAACTGTTATGCGTTCTGCGTAAATCTCTCGTAACTTCGCTATGGCCTTCCGCATAGCTTCTACGTATTACTATATCTCTGGTGATGGTGGTGAGTTTATATTTATGTGTGGGTATGCTCTGAAGACGAGTAGGGTCGGAATAAGACCGTTTGGGCTAGCCGTATTATTAATTGTTTTGATTATGCTTTATAGGGCGATCTTTGGTGGTGTAGAAGGGGATTTTTAGTGGATAATATTATATATTCGTCGTAGGGGTATGTGGTATTGCTCTACTTTCCCGATGTTATTGTAGGCTTTAATGGGCACCTCTTTAATTTTAATTGTTATGGATTTCACTGAATTCCTGAATTCTTTAGAGTTGAAGTTTCTATTAGTGTTCGTGATGATCTAGTTAGGGGGTCCGAGGTAAGCATTAATCCAGTATTTGCGTAGTATCTCCTAGGTGTACTTTACGCTAACATTTTCCAGAAACTTAACTATGTTAAAGGAAGTGGTTGTATTAATAATATGGATTACGGGTTTATTCCCTTTTAGGTAGAAGATATTAATAATAACCTTATAATTAAAGTCCATATTATTTCTAAGGGTGAATTTGAATTTCCTTAGAGCTTGTCCATTTATTTAGCACTGGTGGTAGTGCTTTGTAAGCTTCTGGATTACTTTGAACGTCACGTCGTTGCTGGCTTTCTTTAGGATCGTATAGAGCCTTTGTATTAATGGGTAGCCGAAATAATAGTGGATTCTGTGTAATTCTATGTTTATAAGGTAATTCTATATAAAACTCTGTTTTAGAGAGTATATAAGTATCCATGGATACCCTTATTTATGTATAATAAGGACCTTCATATTTCCCTATTAGAGGAAGTTGTGGATATTATTAAAATAAATCCCTAAGTTGTCCATATCTCTTAAATAAAGTAAGAATAGTGTATTAGTGTTTATAACGTGGAAGGGTAATTGTCCAAAGGGTGAATTCATATGGGTTAATCCTATTGAGGGTATCGGAGGGTTGTCTCTAAAGGTAATGCTCGTCTAGCCTGCTTTAGAGGTGTTAAGTTTCAGAGTAGTGTTAATCTTTTATAGAGTAAGGAATTAAGGGTATTTAACCGTGGAAACACCGGTTACTCTTATATTAAGTATAATCCCTTAAAAGACTGTTACTATATAGTGGTTATCGCTAATAAACACCTCGTAGACTAGTAACTTTATGGGCGTACCGTTGATATCCTTCCCCGTAATGGTGTGGTAGGTAGCTTAGTTATTTAGGGTTTAAGTAAGGTTTTTATTGGTTAGAGTAGTGGTATAACCGAAGAACGAAATGTGGAATTCGTTATTATGCTTGTTTTCCTCGTTAAGGGTGGCATTAGTGAGGTATTAGCTTAGATTTTCCTTATCCCTGGTATCCTCGTTGTTAAGTACTTTATCTCTTTTATATTTAGTAAGGAAGTGGTTATATACTTTAGGAGAGGTGTTGGAGATGTCCTTATTTGACCTAAAGTGTTTATACGCTTTACTTCTCTCCTCTACGGAGTACTTTGTAGACTAGTACCCTTCTTTACTATAGATATAGCACTTTTTACTATGGTGAGGGTATCCTTGTTATTATTAGTGACCTTCATAATAATTACTTTGCTCTTTTCTATTATAGTATTAGTTAATTTAGGACTGCTCGTTTAACTCTATTTTTAATGTAAAGTGTTGACGGTGAGTATTTCTTCTTTTTTCCTCTAAGTCGAGGCTTATCCTTATCGTATTATAAAACTCCTCTGTTATATTTACTCCGGTTAGGTTAGTAGAGCGGTACTCTTTTATAGAAATAATAGCTTTGATCAGCTTATTTTTTAGGACCTGGTCTCCCTAGTAGTATAGTATAAGAGTTTGCTGGAGATTTGTTAGGTCGTTGAAGAGGGTCTTTAGAGCCTCAACCTTCGTCCTCTCGGGGTTTTTCTAAATAACCTTATTAAGATCTGCTCCGTTCTAATTGATAATATAGGTTTGGCGGTGTTGGTCTCCTTTGAAGTGGCGCCGTAGTTTGTTAATTACCTCCTTTATTAACCGAATAGTTGGTGTACTACTAATATGGTCATAGTAGAACTGAGAAGTTCTCCTTTTTAGCATCGTAGGGAATAGGTTAGTTGTTGCGTAGTGGTTAACTCTGATTTTTTTATAGGTTTCGAGGAAAATACGGAATTTAGTGTTAAGGACGTCGAATTTCTCACCATTATACCTTATATCGTTAGTATATACTTTAATAAGTATACTTTATTATTAAGGGGTTACTATTTTGCTGATCTCATTTATGGTACGGTGTTTTTCCTAATCCAATAGTTCTTAGGTGAATATGGGTTATTTAGGTAGTTATGGTTAATTCTGAGGGCGTAGCCCGGTGTAGGCTTAGTTTATTCCCGTTTTCTCTAAGGGTGGCGGTGCTCGTAGGGAGTTCTTCTACGCTACGATCTCTTTTAAATGGGATTTAAATGATGGTAATACCTATTTCCTCGTTAATTCCTTATAGAGGACTAGGTCCTCTATGAGCTTCCTAAAAAACGGGCTTTTAAAGTTAATTTTGTTGACTTTTTCCTAGGTCTAGTAGTGTAGAGTTAGGGTCTCCTTAAGGTTAAAGAGTTCGATTAGGATCCTTTACTTTTTTATAGGGATAAATATATTATAATAAAGTAGGAAGTTGTGTAATCTTCTCGTTACTTAGGTTTCGAGGATATTAAACGTAATTTGGGTCTAGTTTTCGAAGTCTAATTTAAATTCTGCTTTTAGGTTATGGTTAATAGTGTTTTCCGTAGTCCATATCTCGATAAGGAATACTATTACTATTACTACTAATTTGGGGTTGGACTCGAGAGTCGCCTTTTCTGGTTTATACCTAACCTATAATCCCTATTTGTAAAGGTTAACCTCTTTTTTATATTTTATTAATAATAGGACTAAGGAGTTATTTATTATTCGATTCTGAGTATTAGCGGGGGTTAGTGCTCTTACCGTCTTTTTTCGTGGAGGGTCCTGAGTATCCTGGACCTCCTCTGGGGTCGGATTCGCCATAGTTAGGTTACTTCCTAATATCTTAATAGATATTCTAATATATAAAAGTAAAGTTAACGATATTTCGAATACGGGGCGTTTCCTCTAAGCCGTAACTTCGAGGGCGTATACTATTTATTAAGCGAATTACTACTTATTATCTATAGAATACTATTTCTAATGAGTAGTGTAGGAAAGGAGTCTTCCTTCTTTTAGTGTCGTCTTTAGTTTTATATCCACGTTTAGGTCATCTCTAGGGGCAGGGACGACGATAATTAAATTAGGGTTCTTATTAAATTTAGCCTTTTGAGCGTTAGATGTTATGTCCTTAGTAGGTCGCTCTAGTTTCGGTATTAGTTACCAGTTCTCTTTTATGGACATAATCGGAAAGTGGGGTTATCGTTTTTAGTGTTATATTTGCTGGGTATTTAGGGTTACTACTCTAAAGGTAGGAGTGAGTGGTGATAGCAATGATGGTGAAGTCGGGGTTCTCGTAAAGGTTAGCCTTTTAAGCACTAATTCCAAGGTGTTTCCGTAGTTACGGGGTAACAGAGTAGTATCTAAAAAAGAAGGGGGTATTAATTATGATGGATTACTTTTTATTAAGAGTAAAAGTCGGCGATGGAAGTGTAAGGGCACTTTATATTACTACTAATTACGAGATCTTCGTTATAAGTTATACGTGATGAACATAGAGGTCGTATTCTATTATGTTGAGTAGAACTTATCGCTCCGGTGATTTTATATAAACTCTTAGGAAGCTCCTACGGTATCCTATTGTTAATCGTATCGCTAACCAAGGGTATTATAACTTTTTCCTATAATGCAAATATCGTGAGATCCGTTGGACGGGTTATTCCGTCCCGGGACTTCGTAATATTACTTCTTTTAGTAAAAAGTTCACCTTACTAATCTGCGGAAATGGTATTCAACCACTAATTAGTGTTGAATTCACTTTACTAGGCCTAGTGTGGAAGGTGGGCAAATAACGATATATTCGTTGTATCTGTTCTGTTATTGTTGAAGGAAGGAATCGGGCCTACGGCCGCGATCTGACGCTGCCGATCTAAAACCGATTCCTGCCTTCTGATTGGCTCGCTAATCGGGCCAATAGGCGATAGGCGGCAATAGGTGGCGCCAGTCCGGCGTGGATATTCCGACAGAATTGTATTAGGGTAGGGCTTAAATGCGTCTCTGGTTTGCTCGATGTATTTTTTAATGGTGTTCTTCTAAGTAGTGTTAGTGGGAGTTTATTTTTTAGGGGTGTTTTTACTAGAAGTAGTGGACTTTTTAGGAGTGATGTTAACGACGTTGTTATTACTCGTGGCCTTATCGGGTTAGTTGTTATTATTATCACTAGTAGTAGTGGGCTTCTTCGTGGCGGGCTTTTTCGCAGCTTTGCTTAACTTATTGCGTTCCTTATGCATAGCCTTCTTCTCGGCTTGAATTAGTTTGATTGGGGTACTGAGTTTAACGCTATTACTATTGTCCTTATGGTCTTAGTTAACACCGTGGTTAGTAGGGTTGGTGATTGTGGGTGAAATTGGGTTTAGTATTTCGTCGTCGTCGTTAAAGTTGGTAGTATACTCGGGTAGCTCGGTGAGATGCGACTGGTTAGGAGATTCGGGGACCTCGTAGGCCTCGAAGATGGGCTTAGGGATCTGTTTTGTTGGTATTTTGATGGCTTTGGTGATGGACTTTTGTGTTGTTGAAGGTCAGTTGTGTTTGCTTTGTTTCTTAACGTAAGTGTGATCTGGGGAGGTTTTGGTTAATATTTGTGTAAAAAAAGAATTTAATAAATAAAGAGTATGGGTGCCTTTATTTCTGAAGGTTAGTAATAGGGGGAAGGTGTGAGTAAAAACGAGGGTTCGTTCCTTCCTTCCTTTCAAAACCTTAAAAAAGATCGTTAATCCAAAAAGAATATTAATAAAAAGAAATTCAGATTTAACGATGTTGTTGAAAGTGTTGTTGGTCGTCCTTGTTGAAAAGATGTGGTGTTGTTGTTATTTGTTGTTATTTGTTGTTATTTTGTTTCCTACGCTTCTACTTATTCTCCTAGTTAAGGGGGAATTTCCTTTTGTATTCGTAGATGAGATCTCTGGTGTTAGGTAAAAGAGACTCTTTGGATTCCTAAGTATTGTCTTTGGTGTTAAAACCCTTCCATTTAACGAGATATTTAGTAGTCGGGTTACGCTTTCGCTATGAGATCCTGCGGTTAATGAGGTGATCAATTTCCTATTCCTTACTATTGTCGACTTTTATTGGCCAAGGTTATGGAGCTTTATACCCGAAGGGGTCTTCTCCCTGAGCTGGTTTATATAGTTACGCAAAGGGCAAAACTGGGTGTATCCTCTAATAGCTGGGGAGGTTCACCTCGTAGGTGAGAGGGCTTATAACGTGTGAAATTTGGAACGGTCTTATACGGTGGGAAGTCCACTTATTGTTCTTTTAGCCTAGGAGATGGAAGCCTCGTCCTAAGCGAATCCAAACCTCGTCACCTTTACTAAAGGTTATATCTAAGTAGTAGTTATTGTACTTTTCTTTGTGGATTACGCTTATGGTGTTAATTAGTATTAATACTTTTTTTTAGTACGTTTCTTAGAGTACATTAAAGGCCTCGGTGGGAGTATCCTTTCTTATTACCACGTCGAGAATACTCTATAGTTTAAATCCCAGTATTAACTCATTAGAGGATCGTCCAATTATCATTATCAGTGAGTTATTGAGATTATATTAGAGCATTAGGAGAATATTCGTCCATGGTATAGTCGGGAATTCTAATATATAAAAGTGTATTACCACCTTAACCGTTTAATTAGTTCTTTTGTTTTAATTATCGGTTTAGGGGTAGTACGCTATTAAGAGGAGAAGTTTCATATTAAGGGCATCGAAGATTGTATTCTAAATTACTAAAATGAATTTAGGGTCCCGGTCACTAATAATACGGCGTAGTATTCCCTAATTAGTAAAATAAAATGCCCTAAGGAGTAGTTTTACTTATTCCTTAGTTTTATAGGTTATATAGCCCGTAAAGAGTAATGTCTTCTTCGAGAATCTGCATATCACGGTTATTAACGCATTGAGTTTAGGGAAACTAGGGAGTGCTTAAGGGGTTCCGTTGGATATGACCTGTGGTATATTAGTAATAAAGTTAATTATTATAGTGTCGTAGGGGATATCCATAACGGGGATAGGCTAGAGCAATCCTGGTGGCCTTTACTTATTGATTTAGTTTTCCTTATAGTGATTATAGTACGAGATATATCTCCTTGTGAGCGTTTTCTTATTATGGAACTAGAAAGCCATTATTTCGGTTATTATATGGTCCACTCTAAAATAGTGTTTTTTATTGTAGGTAAGGTAAAGGATCACTTATACTAATTAGTGTAGAATATATAACCACTTTATTTTATCCATAATAGTATAAAAGAGTAGTTTACTCTTAGAGATACTCTAGGGGGTAACTCTCTATTTTATAGTGGAGTAGTTCTCACTCTTAGCGTAATTTTCCTTTACCTCGGCTTCGGCTAAAAACCACTATTATTCCTTTTCTTATTATTATTAATCCAATTACTAAAAAACTCGGGTATATCTCTTATTGTTCCTATAATTATTAACGACTTTGACGATGAGATTTTTAGAGATACTAATTATTATTCCTCCTACTTGTCCTAACTTTAGGGCTTCGTCACCGTTGTACCAGACGAATTTTGCGACGTTAATGGTATTATTCTCTTCTTCGCTATAGATTATCTCGTTAAGGATATTACTATCCTTAAATCTATTTACTTACCCGGATACTATTAATAAAGGTAACCTAGAAAGGGCATTAAGTATAACATTAAACTTCCCTAGGATATAAGTAACGTTAAAATTAAACTACGATAAGTAGTTTACTGTGTTAATGAGGTGGAGGTTAACCTTATTGAGATCCATTATTTTTAACGAGGTGTATATTAATATCCCCTTTATGGCCACGTGATCCGTTAGGATCTAGACTAATTGTTTATTAGATTATACTAGCTTTCTAAGTTTTTTCATAGTCCACATAACACCTACGACCTTTACTTCTATTGCGAAGTATCTCTTTTCTGTAGGGGATATAACTTTAGAGAGGAAAAGTACAGGTAGAATGTGTTTTTACGTAATCTCCTTCCCCGGTATATTAGTACCGTTCTAGGGTATATCCAATTAGAACACTATAAGTCCAAAGCCGCCTTTATAAGTATCAACTTTAAAAAAGAGGGGTTTCGCAGGGTCGTAGTAAATTCTCATAGCCTAATTACAGAGATTTTCCTATAATACGTTCTAAACTTTGAACTCTTCGGTGGTCAACTCAAACATTATTTTTTGGACCCTCTTCGTCCTAATAGTTTTACTTAGGCCGTTTAAGAGTAGGTTCTCGTCGCACAGTTTTACATTAAAACGGGTTTTCCTATCCTACAATAATGCTAATATTATATTAAACTATAAAACATCTTTTCATAGTTATCCTATTATACTAAGATATTTCTCGAAGTTATAGAGGTTTTTCGGGAATTAAAGGTTCCTAAATACTACGATCCAGTTTTTTATATACTAAATACCACTAGCGTCCACAGTGTAACCGAGGAATCTCATAAAGGGGAAGCTAGTAAACAATTTCTTAGGGGAAATATATAATCAATGATCCTCGAAGATCTTTAGAATAATTTCTATGTATTTAAAGTGGTCTTCGTTATTATTACTGAAGATAATGATGTCGTTAATATAAGCTCTAATAAAGTGCCTATAATCGTAGAATAGTTTATCCATAAATCGCTAAGCGTAGACTAGCGAATTCTTAAACCCCATAAGGACAACATTAAAAACCTTAATACCACGGGGACTTATTATAACTATCTTATTATAGTATCTTAAATAAATAGGTAACTAATGGAAAAATCCTATGGTGTTAAACATTATTATACATTTTTTCCCTCTAAGGGCGGTTATTATATCATCTTAGTTAGGAAGGGGGTATACGTTTAGAACTGTAATTCGGTTTAAAGGTCATAAATCCATAATAATACGGCCCTTTTTCACACCATTAATGACTCGCCAAACAACGAAAAGGGGGCAAACAACGGGGATTAGTTTATTACCCTAGGCCATCTTACTATTTATATAGAGTTTACCGTAAATATTCTCAACAACTTCGAGGTTTTCTACGCTAAGGGGGTAGGGTTTAACTATTATCTTCTAATTCTACTATCCCTTAACTAGTTCAACTCGTATTCGTTGCTTATCGGGTATAGGGATAATCCCTTTATTACGGTAAACATCTTAGTTATTAAGAAGCGTTTTTATTTGTTGGGCGAATTCCGTATTTATATTATAGATTTCCACTTCGTCCTTACTAAGAATTACAAGGACATCGCTTAATTTTAATATCCCATAACTAAGCACGTTGTTATAATAATAAGAGGGCCTGGGTCCGGACAGGTCTACTAACTAAGTAAACTAAGTATAATTATTAGAATTATCGGTGACTACACTAAGATCCGCTTTGGATATAACGGTCCTCGTAGTGGGCTTCCCATGAGTTAATTTGACGACGTCCACGTAGTCCACAAAGTTCACTATCTCCTCTTCTTCCCGTGGCTGGATTTATCCTAGCCTTTAGCCTCGCAGAACGGTTAACGGGCGGTCCATGGTATTCCTCATCATAACTTCAAGGTTTAGTAATTCCACTAATCTCTGGTCTCGTTCTCGGGCCGAACTTCGGTCTAGGATTTCCAGCGTAAACTTTATAAAGATCGCCAGCCCTAGTAATACTAGGGGTATCCTCGGTTACGGAGGTGGCCACAGCATAGCGTATAACTCTCTTAGCGTCCAACTAGGATTTTACTATTAAGTTATTTCGGGAACTAGGTCATTATTTATCACGGAATTCCCATAAAATAGAGTTTACATTATACCGAAAAACTTATCCTACTTTGGGGGCCTAAATCCTAAAACATACCCAGTTAAGCTTTCAGGGTCTTTTCCCTTCCCCTTCGTTTCTTTAATCTAAACGATGGCTTCCGTTATCTATCTAGGTTTCTACTCGGTCTCTATAAGCGTCAACTAAATAAGGGTTACGGTCCTTTCATCTCTTACGGGTAAAAAAGTGATTTTTTCACCTTTAAAGTAAAAATTCTCTTCCCTCGACGGGGGCGAAAAGAATATTATTAGGTCAATTATTTCCCTTACTATAATAATACTTTTAATTCCGTTGATAATTACGTTATTATAATCGCTTAAATATATAGTCCATCCACTAGTATCGTAGGTTATTGTTCTCCAATTAGTATCATCGGAATTTATATACGAATAACCATCATCTCCCCATTTAACATAAACGAGGTTTACGGTCTAATCGTAGAATTTCTCGTTGAGGTTAGTAGTGAAATTATGGTCTTCGTGGACTAACTAAAAAGTATACAACTTTTGAGCTTCGGCTCGGTGTCCCGGGTTAAGGCTCACTATCACGTCGTCGTTTTAATACTCCGTAAATAGTATATTGCCTAGTATAGGTGAAGTCGGTGTTAACGATAGTATTATCGTCTACTAAGCCTACGACCTTCTACCTTTCTTCTTTCCTACTATTAACTGATTGCTTAGGCTAGGATAATAAGATCGTTAACGTAAAGAGGTCTAGTTGATTCCTTTATTTTAACGTGAATCCTCACGGTGATAATGGAGTTAAGAAAAAAAATAAAATAAGTTGTATTACCATATATTACAGCTTTTTTTTACTAACCGGGGGCTATAATAGGGATCACTAAGGCTATATCTTAATTGAGGAGTTCACCGGTATTTTAGTGAATATATATATCTCGATATCTTAGGTGTATTTGTGATGACGCGTCTAAGTCCTCTAGCTTGCGGCGCCTCCTTATGAGGGCGACGCTAGTCACGTGATAGTTCACGTGACTGTCGGTAAGGACAAAAGACGTGTGACAATGTAGATATTCATAATATGTAGCTCAAATAAGAATATACTAAGGGTAAGTTTAACGTAGTTTATATACTAATAAACCTAATACCCGTAAATGGACTCACTAAAGTGCTCTTAAAAGCAAAGTTTAAGTATTTTAAAGGTTTTCTTAACTTTTACGATATACAGAGATTAGTTATAATGGGCACGGGAAGTAATAAAGAGTAAAGAATAGTTATATTCAGGCCCACAGGCCGTACACACCACTAACACAGTAAAATAAGAACTTTTCTTAGGTATAAGGCCCTTATATACACATAACCGGGCACGAAATACGAGTATTAGAAGCCCCGAAGGGCATAGAAAACGAGCATAACCCCTAATCGGGGTAAAAAGTATAGTAAACAACTGTATAGGCCTCCTCGAAGCCGGGGTTAAAGAAGCCGCAAACAAAAGCAAAGTAAACCTCGTAGCCACTAATAACCTCGTTAATAGTAGTAGTAGTGGGCATAATAGAGGTAACAATAGCCTGGGAGGCGTAGTGAGATGAGATATAGTTAATAGGCTTCTTAGTAGCCGCCTTCTTAGGGGTGCCCTTCTTAGGTGTAGCCTTAGGGGCAGCGGGTACTAGAGAAAAAAGGGAGGACTTATCCTCCATCTCCGCATCGTCGTCCAGGATAACGACCTCCTCCTCCTCCTTATTAAAGAGGAAGCACATAATAAAACGTATACACTAGATTATCTGGAAACTATTAATATAAATACCAACTAAGCTAATATATAAAAACTTAAGGTATTATTAACACCAGGGTCCTAGAGGACACAGCAAAGGCCTAAAACCGCAATCTTAGTGGCCTTAGGGACCGGACCATAATTAGCGCAGCGGCCGTAATAGCATTCCCAGCACTTAGTAACACGTATATATACATGGGCATAGCAGCAGAGCTCCATACTCTCCTCGTCCTTACACTTCTTACCCCGGAGGGCGTTATAGACGTAGGCGAGGTAAGGAATATCACACTCCAGGCCCTTAGTGGCCACCTCCTCCTCGTACACACCAGTAGCAGCGGAGTTCTCCTCGGGCTCGGGAATAGTGGCGAAGGGATCAGAGGACCCACCTCCTAAGGGGGCAGGGACCAGCTATATCTCATCACCTTCATCATCCTCATCGTCCTCGACGGGCACGGGAGCAGGTGCGAGAGCAGGGGTGGGAGCAGCGGAGGCAATATGCGCAGAGAAAAGGGAGCACTTATAGCGAGCATTGGAGTGCATCTGACGAGCCTCGGAGGGCGAGGCGACGGTGAGACTGGCTATGCTCCTGGTGAGCATGCGAGTATTGCCCCTGGTGGGCGTGAGGCGCGAGGTGCGACCGGACTTCTTGCCGCTAGCCTTGGGAGTAGAACCTAAAAAATGGCCGTTGGAAAAACAGTACGAAAACGCAGCGAAAATACGTACGAAAAATGGTTATTGAGATCTAAGGAAAGTAAGTTTTCCAGAGGCAGCGGGTAGCGAAAGGTTTTTCCTTTAACTACCAGCGCGCACCTCGCTTACAGGTCGTCGGGAGCATAGGGCACATGACAATTGGGAACGACCTCTCTCATAAACCGAAATGCACGCGTTACCCCGGATACTATGGTTTTTAACCACATTACAACAAAAAAGGGTAAGTATAAAGGCCTTAAACAATAACACAACGCGGATACTACGACTACTATAAAACGAGGGAATTTATTTAAATTAATTAGAGTTATTATTCTAATTAAATTATTTAATTTAGAACACATATAAAAGAGCCTAGTGGCCGTTACTTCGATGTGAGCAATTACCCCAGTGGCGCAATTGGGGGGTGTATCGCAAGCATACTAGGCCACCAAGACGTCTAGGAGCTGTGCTCAGCTAAGTCAGCACTCACGTGACGTCCTAGCCCCCAAGCCGGCCTATTTATTCTACCGGACGCACCCACCAGATAGTGAATAGATTAAGCCTTCTTCTCCTACTTAACCTCGTACGCGCGTGCGAACTCGCCACAGATTAGGAAACTGTCGCAAAAGTGGAACCACAATTACGGGACAGTAATTGTGGGCTATATCATGACACACCCCCCCAGACCGAGGAGAGAAGAGGTCTGCTGACTAAGCAATCAGCACCGGCTTACACTCCCAGCTGACAAGCCAGTCTTTGTTGACTGTTACTGGGTGCCGGCCGCTTCCAGCTGGCAAGTCTAACCTTCCATTCCGGTGACTTGCTGCTGAAGCGAGAATGGGTGAGCACAACGAGGCTCGAACCCATGGCCTCTAGGTCGGCCCACATACTGCCACTTTAGCGAGGCGTTTAGCCATTCAACCAGAGGGCTCGTAGAGACAAGGGCTCATAACTGTCGCAAAAGTGGAACCACAATTACGGGACAGTAATTGTGGGCTATATCATGACAGAAACCAAAAAAGGTTTAACCTAGTAATAGAGAATAGGTAATAGTGATTTATTATATTACTAGTAATAATTACATAATACCGCCTTTTTTAGTAGTTCAGGGCCATAAAAGCCATGTTAATAGTGATTTCGAGGAGTATTATAAAAAAAACAAAATTATAACTATTTACCTACCTACTTATTTATTACATTTAACCCAACCTCTTAACGTTGGCTATTATAGTGTATTAAAGTTAAGATATAGCTCTCAAATCGTGCACTTCATTAAAGCCCGGATTACCCACATCACTAAACCTGAGTTCTTCCTCGTATTTAAGGCCGCATTCCTTTAAACCTTTACCTAAGAAAAGGTCCATGGGGGTTTTAGAGGGGCTAGGCTTATTCCTTATAACCCTTAAACTTGTAACGGTCCAAGCACGTATATTGCAACTAGCTATGGCGACTACTATGAGTATTTTTAAGATAAGAGAGAAAAGGAGAAAATGTTTTCCGCCCCATAGGACCCGTTTGCTCTGATTAGGCCTAAGGTTAATCCGTCTTAGGTAAGCCGGGCTTAGGTAAGCGGAGTCCATAGCTGAGAGGCTACGAAACCTCTAAGAGGGCCCAGCTCATTATAATTACCCCCCCTCTCCCTCCTCCCCGTTCAGAGGGACTCGTCCATAACTAGCCTCGTAACGATCCAAAGCTGTAGTCTCCGTTAATAACTTAATTAGTTCCTAAGTAGGCTCCACGTAGCCCTTCCACTTAACTAAAACCTTCTAAGAACCACAAATCTTCTTAGTGTCCTAAATCTCTTCGACTTCGAATTCCTTTTCGTCGTCTATTAATAGAGGCGGCGGTTAGGCGTCGTCTTATTCCTATAATAATAGTGGGTCAACTCTCGTATACCTAATTAGGGATATATAAAAGACGTTATAAATACCCAGTAGTGTATTAAGCTGGTAAGCATAGGATCCAATTATTTCTAATATAGTATACTTTGCATTCATCTAATCCAACTTCTTAGATAATCTCTTAAAACGGACATTCTTAAACCTCAACTAGACCTTATCCCCTAGTTAAAACTAATTAAAAGGTTGGTATTATATATTTACCGAGGCTTCTTATCGCTCTTAAGTGGAGGCCATCACCACTTATACCTATTCGGAGGCCTCCTTCAACTTCGAAACTAAGGCCTCTACCCGAGCTGCGGGGGTCTTTCCTTTAGTCCACAGAGTCTCCTTTACTCTAATTAGGTCGATGTCATAGCCATAGGTGGTGAAGAAAGGGCTAAGGCCTGTTAATGAGGCAACCCTGTTATTAATAGCCATCATCACTATTAGAAATAGGTCGTCCTAATCATCTTAAGTATATAAAGTATAAGTTTGGAGATAGGTTTCTACTACTTAGTTAACTCGTTCTATGGCGCCGTCTGTTTCTGGGTGGAAGGCCATAAATAAACGTCGTTTTATCCGTAATAGTTAACAGAGCCGTTTCCATATACGACTAGTAAATTAGGGGCCTTTATCCAAAATAATAGTTCTCGGGGGTCCATGGTGTTTGATTAGGCTAAGTATTAACACTATAACCACAACGTCCATTATTATATCCTTAAGTAGCTCGAAAATCACATTCTTAGATAATCGGTCTATTACCACCATAATATTCATTACTCCTATATAGTGGGTTGGTGGTAACCCTATAATAAAGTCGACTAATATCTCTATTTAAACCTAATTAGGGATAAGTAAAGGCTTTAAAAGACCCCTCTTCTTATCCCACCATATATTACCCCGTCCACAAACATCGCAGTTCCTCATGAAGCGTCGGACATCCTGCAACAGGCCTGGCTAGTGAAAGTGGCAGCTAATCAAGGCCTTTAACACGTCTCTACTGAGATAACCACTAAGTATTAAGTCGTAGAACTCTTAGATTAACTGGGTTTATAAAAGTTCATAATAAGGGACCCAGATCCTCTCCCTCCAAAGGAGTTTACCGTCGTCGTCCACTAAGCACTCTAATAGCATTATAGGCAACTTCCATTATGACGGTAATTAATGGTCCCCCCTTTTTATAGCTGTCCTAATTAACTAATAATAATTGTTTAATTATAGTCCTTTAGTCCAAGAGGACTTTAGGGGCTCCTCTTTAAAGGGGTTCAGGATGGGTTCTAACCGATTAGCCTTAGGATCGTCGTCCTAATCCATATCACCTATTATAGTACTTTCCACGGATTCCGTTGTATCCATTTAATTCGTCTCGAGAATTACCCAGTTCACCATAACCATATTCCGTTTCCCCTTTAAGAGCTATATTCTCCATCCTTTTAGTCGATTATCTCACTGGGTATTAGGAACGTCTTATTCTCATCTAAATAATATATCGGGGATTATCACTTGTTTACTAGGTTAAAACTAGATTATAAAATTATAATAGGATAAGAGCTCCGACCATCTGACCTAGTATTCACTCAATTACCTCTTAGTTATGAAATACTTAAAGTTAAGGTGGTTAGTTAGGATAATAAACTCCTTTACACTCCTTAATTCAGAGTCCCAGTGTTCTAAATAGTGGACTATAACTAATAGTTCCTTATTGTGTATTAGGTAATTGTATTCTGCTAGTAAGTTCTTCCGTAAAAAGAACGCAACAGGCCATAAAATACCCTCGTCGTCGTATTATAATAAAACACTACCCACCACATAACCTAATAAGTCTATTTCTAGTATAGTAGCTCGATCAGGATCCCAATATACTAATACAAGGGCACTAATCAGGAGGGCCTTCAATTTATCAAACACTTTTACACACTCATTACTTTATACGAATAGGACATCCCTCTTCATTAAAGTTATAAAGGGGTGTACTAACCCTAAGAAGTCTAGTATGAATTAACGGTAATAATTTACAAAACCAATAAAAGCACGGACTCCTTGTACTAATCGGGGGACCTCCCATGTCTGGATGGCCTTAATTTTCTCTAGGTCAACGCAGATACCCTTCCCTATATCGATAATAAACCCTAAGTATTTAACCCTCTTCATCTCAAAGTCGCATTTATCGATATCAATTTAGAAACCAGCAGCACCCAGACGATTTAAAACCTTTTTAACTTTCTCCCTATGATCAGCAAGTGAGCTATCTAAATAAATCAGAACATCGTCGATATAAGCGGTACAGAATTCATCTAGGAAGTCCCGTAAAGTATAGTTAATATACCTCTAGAACGTAGCGGGGGCCCCTATTAGGCTAAAAGGAGTCACCATCCATTCGTATAAGCCGTATTTTGTTCTAAAGGCCATCTTCTATTCGTCGCCTTCTTTAACCCTAATCTTATGGAATACAGTAATAACGTCTAACTTCGTCAGCTACTTAGCCTTAATTAGGGCTCTCAGAGTTTCGCTAATCAGGGGTAAGGGATATTTATTTTTTTTAGTAATAGCGTTCAGGGCCCAATAGTCGACATAAAACCTCAATCCTCCCCTAGGTTTTCGAATAAATAGAACAGGTGATAAAGCAGGAGAGCTACTAGTACAAATAAAGCCTTTATCTAGTAGTTCTATGAGGGTCCATCGAAATACAATTAACTCCTCCCTAGATATCCTATATAAGGGTCCCCATATAACTAGCTTATCTTGCCCTATTAAGTCTTTCTTAATGGGAATTACGTGGTTAATGTTATCTTAATGTAGTGGTAACTAATCAACTTTATTGTGGTTAAATACATATAAGAACTTATAGTAATATATAAGTAACTTGGTCTTCGGGTCGGTCTTCTTTTAAGGTGTAAATGCCTTCTCGATATCAGCGAGGCTTGCTATAAAGACGTTCAAAGGTCTTGCTTCGTCAGGTGTTAAGTTTTTACGTCTAGTTCACCTAATTAGGGTAGTAAATATAGCTCTGGTTTATTATTGGATCGGGAAGCCGGGGTTTTATAATATTTGATTTAGTTTCCTCTTTTAAACTTAGTAGTTTATAACACTTATGTAGAGGGTGCCCTTAGTTGGGTATACCATAATATCATCGTCTATTATCCATAATTTACTCAGAATAACGTCGTTTTTTTAATCAGGGATAATATAAAAGAATAGCCATCGTTATTTATAACCATTAATATTAATATTAGTATAAGTAATATAACGAATTGTATTAGGGATTATAGTAGTGATTTATATTAAATTCCGAGGGGTAATACTAATACGTAGTAAGTGGAGTTTTTTAGTGAAAGTGTCGCTAATTAGGGTATATATCAGACACCCTATATTAATAAGAGTAATAGTGTATTATATCCCATTAATTCCAATGTTAATATAGAATAGGTTATAGTTTATGTTCTTCTTAATAACCTTCTATTCTTTTATAGCTTATTCCTCCTAATAACGATTTCCACTAGGAGTTACTTTTTTTCCGACTCTTCAGAGTCCTAATTAGAGCTAATATCTATTTTGCTCTACTTTTTAGTCTTCTTTTTCAAGGTTTTGGTCTCTTTATTTTTCCGATCTCTAGGGCATCTCCATTATATATGCCCCTTTTTACCGCAATTATAGTATTTACGGGTTTCCTTTTAGTTTAACCTTCTTTAGACTAGTTTATCCTTAGTTATCCAGCTTGCCTTAGTGGGTTCCTAATCCATCTAATTAGGTTAAGGTGATCTTATCCAACTATCTTGTTTAGTTAGTGATTTGATTTTGTTTTAGCCGGGTATTAGCGATCTCCTATATTGATGCTCACGGCAAGCTTAATACAATTCACTATCTAGTTCTAATCTTATCGTTAAGAGTATCTGGGTATATATAGTATAGGTCGTTAGTTTATTAATTATATTAATTAAAGGGGTTCTTATTATAATATTTAAAGCTTTTTTTAAGTAGTTAATCCTGATGTTTTTTAGTTAGTGTCCTCCTCCCACTTTTACGAGCTTTTTTTTGAACTTAGGAAGGAAATGGGTAAAACTCTTATTCTCTTTTTAACGTATTATTCTTAGTTGGTTAAGGGCTTATGCTTTTGTATTAAGGTCTACGTAGTAACCCTTTAGGTATTCTATGAATTGTTCAGAGTTCTTTAACCCATCGGCTCCTCCTTGTAAATAATAGGTGTTCATTATAGTTTATGTAGTGTTTTCTAGTTTAGAGTAAATATAAGTGAATACTACTGATGCTGAACCAAAGGTTTCCCTGTCCACGCTTATTTTCCCTTTTATTTTAAGGTGTTATTGTTGAAATCTTTTATGTGATCCGTTAAATTTTGGTGGATTGGGGATTTGGTGTTTTGGTTGTTTGGGAGGTGGTGTGTAGGCCTGATTGGGTGGGATCGGTGTTATAGAGGGTATAGGGGCTTCGTGTGATGTTGAGGTTGGGTGCTTGGGTTCTGCTAGGGTTTATTATAGTATTCGAATCTGTTCTTGTTGGGCCTTTTGTTCAGCTACTTAGGTGGTCCGTATTTCTTATAGCTGGGCTGATAACTGACCGATTAACTGTACTAGTTGTTATGGGTTTCCGGATAGGTTAACGTTGTCTTCTATTGTAATACGGTTGTCGTTCCTTCTGCACGTTTTTATTTAGTAGTGACCGTAGTATGCTAATTAACGTTGTTAAGGTACTCTATTATGCGGAATGTGTTTTTTTAAGTTTATTAAAACCTCTTAGCCCTAATTAGACCTCACTAATCAACTTTAAGTGTTTAGGGACCTTCAGGTTAACCCGCTTAGGACTCTTTGTTATTCCTATTAAGGTCGTAAACTTATTTTTCGTTGATAATTATTTCTGCACTTAGTGTACTCTCATTATCTCCGATGATACTAAGATTTTGAAGATAATATAATAGTCTAAGTACGTATATTACAATTAGCTATGGTGATAACTATGAGTATCTTTAAGATAAGAGAGAAAAGGAGAAAATGTTTTCTACCCCATAGAACCCGTTTGCTCTAATTAGGCCTAAGGTTAATCCGTCTTAGGTAAGCCGGGCTTAGGTAAGCGGAGTCCATGGGTGAGAGGCTGCGAAGCCTCCAAGAGGGCCCAGCCCGTCACAAAACTATCCTTTCTAAATTAAATATACAATTACGAACACCAATAACCCCAAACACCCCTATTAGGCTACCCGACCCTTAGGTTTCTAAAACACCTTAAACCATTAACAAAACTATTTCTTAGTTTTCACTTATAAAAGAAAATCTCTAAGTATTAGGGAAGCTCACCAACGCTAATTTATAAAGCTACTAATAAAATTTTAAAAGGTTTATAATATATTTCCCATATAACTGCCCTTGTGGAGGAAGAGCTACGTTATGTTCGAGATGTAAATACAGCCCTTAGTAAACGCCGTAGAGCTAAAAAAACTAAATTATAGGATAGAGGAGCACTAAAAGGGTCTTAGGTAAGGGATATTATAGTTAAAAAGGGTATTATTAAAGAGGAAGGGTGTAAAGAGGAGGAAAACGAGGGGTTATTAAAGCGTCGTGGGATAGGTTCGCGATATTATGGTATTTATCGTAAAACCGGCCATAACATAAGAACCTGTCCAGAGGTTATGGAAATAAGTAGTTCAAATAATTCTGAGTAATTATAATTAATTTAATTGATTTTAGTTGAGATATGGAAGTTATTAGTGATGAAGGTGGGAAAAGTGTCCCGGTCGATGATGGTGTCCCGCTCGATGATGAACCACGTTAATGGTTATTAGCTCCTTTTTATTTTGGACTTCTTCTCTAGTTATAATTAGGTGCCCCTTAGCTAGGCTAATAGGGATTATACTACGTTTTCCACTCTGATTAATTTACTTTAGTTCTATTTTTTACTAATAGGATGGACGAATTCTATGGCTTATTTTTAATGGATTATAACAAGGATCTTATATGACCTTATACCCTATTATTATAAGGCCTTCCTAGATAATATTACAATAAAAGGCCCCCTTTCGCAATATGATAAGAAGGATATCACCTCGGTCCCGGGCCTTCACCACTTTATTTACGAATATCTCACTAATATCGATAAGGTCCTAGTTAACCTCGAACTTTCGGGCTGTACAGCCTTACCTGAGAAGTCATAATGGGCATAGGAAGTAGCGATTATCCTTGGGTATTTATATGAGTATGATGACCGTAAACCTAATCAAGCTAAGATCCGTAAAATTAAGGAATGGGCAAAATGTTCTAGTGTCTCGGAGGTCTAATCCTTTTTGGGGATTATTATGTTCTATAAAGTATAGGTCGAGTATTTTATGGAAATAGCTGCACTTTTATACGGACTCCTATGGAAGGGTGCCCCCTTCACCTGGGGACGAATTCAGTAGGAGGTGATGGATATGCTAAAAGGAGCCCTTACGAGTTCTCTAATCCTAATCAGGCTTAATTACGGCCCCGAGGCGGGCTAGATCATCATTTGTATTAACGCTAGCCTGTCGGGCTGGGGTACGGTCCTCTGTTAGATGATTGGGGATTGATATGTTGTTGCCCGGTTTAAGAGTGGTATATAAAGGGGCCCCGAGCTTAATTATAATTCGGGAAAACTTGAACTTCGAGCCGTTTTAATAGTATTAAAGAAACTTAGGATATGCATTTACGGTATGCAATTTACCCTCAAAATAAACGTAGAGGTACTTATGGGTTAGCTTAACGGAGGGGCGAGTAATATACCCGGTACCTTATTTACGTAATAGATTACTTAGATTTATTTATTCGATTTTAATATTAAGTATATTTCTAGTAAGAAGAACTCTGCGGTAGACGGTCTTTCCCGCAAGCCCCCAGGGCCTTCTAATTAGGCCGAATACGAGGACCCAAAGGTATTAAAGGACTTCATTAATATATACATCTTCCTTTCGATTACTTATAATATATAAGGAGTTTATACGGATTCCACTATAGTACCCTTTAACTCACCTTTATTTTCTATACCCCGGCAATAACTTACCCCTAATAAAAAGTGGACACTAGAGTCCCAGTAAATCGCCTACTATTTAAAAACCCTTATCCACTTAAATGGAATTACTTCGAGGGGGTATAAGAGGTTTAAAACTAAGGCTTAGCGGTTTATATGCACCGACGGGTACCTCTTCCGATGGCCAACACAACGGTACCCAATACTGCGATGAGTAATAGACGGTGAAGAGTTACGAAAAGACCTGATTAGGGCAGCATATAGGGAATCCGGGCATCGGGGACACAACAGGACCTTCAACCACGTCTTCAAACTATACTATTAGCCTGGTATATAAAAGGACATCAAACAACAAATCGCAGAATGCCCCCAGTACCAGCCAACGAGGCCAGGGCGGCAAGATGACTTACATATCACTACGATCCCCACGGGACTCCCCTGGACCCGGATTTCCCTTAACGTTTAGTGGATTAGTAAGTAGGCCCTAATAGAGGCAAGGAATCACCTAACAGGATAACCCGAAGTGCATCAGACACTTTCTATGACGTCCAAAGTAGTTAAAAACTTTATATGGGAGGATATGATTTATTGCTACGGAGTTTACGGGGAAATAATTATTAATAGTGGACCTGAAAATAAAGGAGCAGTGGAAAAGCTAAATAATCAATACAACTCACAATGAAAAGTGATTTCAGTATACAATATAAAAGCCAATGGACTAGATAAGAAGGGCCACCAGGTCCTCATATATACCCTTTTAACTTGGTTAAATAGAGGAAAGAGGAATTGGGGTACGTTATTATACATAACACTATTCATAAATAGAACGACAATTCAGGGGTTAACCGGATTCACCCCCTTTTACCTTGAGAACGGCTATGAGGCCGTGATACTAATTAAACTCACTACCCTGACTTAGAGGATCCTAGATTAGGACAATATCCGTACACCTAATTAGGAACTTTCAGCCCGTATTCGAGCCTTTCAATAATTGGACGAAAACAAGGAGACTACCGTTAGGAGAGTTACGGAGGTTTGTAGGTGATGGATGGACCTTTTTAATAAAGACTATACCTAAACCCTATAGTAAAAGCGACTCTAGACTAGTGACCTTATCCTCGTCTATAATAAATTGAGGGTAATTAATAAGTTAAAAGAGTGTAAGGTGTATTACTAATAGACTGGGCCCCTCCGGATTAGGTTTATACATGTCGGAACACCACCGTCCAGCTGGCGACACCTGTTGCCGCATATCGCCGATTGGCTCGATTAGCGAGCTAATTAGAGGTTAGGGATTGGATTCAGAATCGCAGCCACTAGCGCCGCCTTCGGCTTCCGATTCCTACCTTATACGACAATAGTAGATAGGACGAATATATCGTTATCTGCCTACCCACTATAACCAAGCCTAGTGAGGTGAATTTAATACTGATTAGTGGTTGAATACCACTTCTGCAGATTAGCAAGGTGAAATTTCGATTAGAAGAGACGTTTCCGAAGGACCCGTGAAGCAGTTAGCCCAATAGCCGACTAAATCAGAGGGCAACCACCAATTCGTGTTATAGGAAGTTATTGTGAAAAGCCACCGCACACTAAGTAACAGGGTTATTACGGTCTTATCCCAGGGAGTTATATCGAATTCGCCCAGAACTACTTAATAGGGAAACGCAAAGGAAAATACGATTCCTATGTCCATTATACACAATCTCTAATGATAACCCTGCGAAGGAATAACTATTAACGTTACCGACCTCTTACTCACACTAAACAATCAACTTCTCCCTCTCCTTCTCCTATAACTTATAAATACTACTTCATCCCTAGTAGTTATGGAAAGCACCTTGGAATTAGTATTTGAATAGCTGATTTGTACGAGGACCACGTAGTATTTATACCCAGAATACTCCTACCCCCAAGAAACAACAAAATCAAACCACAAAGGGAGGCGCAAACGAGCACAAGAAAAAAGACCTCGTATCACCATAGAAAAGATAAGGCTACGGGAGCTTAGAACGTACCCTTTATACTAATCCCTACGTCGGAAACAGTATTCTACAAACACCAAACGGTAATTCGTTTAACGTACAGAATACACCCTCAAAGCTACAACTTAGAGGAAACGCCCCGTATTCGAGACGTCATTAAACTTAACGTTATATACTAGAATATTTACTAAGATATCAGAAAACGCCCCAGTCCCTACTCAACAGTGACCATTGCCACCATTAGATGTAACCAGTTTAACTAAGTAACAAGAAGTTAACGCTAAATGGTTTAAACGGATTAGATTTACTAGGAAATAAAAAGGACTCCTAATACTAACAAGATGGGCCCCAGAGATTGACCCAGAAGAATAGGGACGCTAACTATATATGAATATCAATAAGACAACGCTAACAAAGGTGGCAACAATTATTATCTACCTTATAAAAGAATGGTAAACCAATGGACTACAAGGATCAAATTTATAAACCGTATTTCAAAGTAATTTAAAACCTAGACTACTAAGACGATTAACTTAATACTAAAGGAGATCGTAAAAGTTCTCCGTAATTATTTACGGTTTTTTGGTGTTTAGATATTACCTTATCGCCTTATTACTGGCTAATTATCTGAACTCCTAGTTACTGAGGAGATATATTATTGGATAAACGCTGAGATTAATAAGGTTACTAAGAAGGACACTAATTTCCGGTGATAACTCGAAGACCCTAAGTTATATAAGGATATCTAAACACCACTAACTATTATCCTTATTGAAGAGATTTTAGCTATGAAGAAGGTGTCCATAATAGGAAATACAATCTTAATACTAGAATGTTCTATAAAAGATCCAAGTAGCTCAACTTAGTCACTTATAATCCAGGGACAATCAATAGAACGCAAGCCTCTCCGGGCTACGGAGAGATTACATGAGATCTCTCGCCCCATTAAAGAATTCAGCGAAATAACGACCGCTTAATAATAGGTCAACCTCGTAAAAATGTATAATAATAAGATGAGGTACAAAGGTGAGAAGTACAACGTTCTGGATATCAAACTCCGGATTTTTTAGGAAACTTATAAGAAGATCAGCGCTAACCAATTCCATAAGGCGAATCTCTTGCCGACCATAATAAAAAGAAGGGCTACAACACTATATTATACTGAAATTAGTAATACAAAAATAGCACGGTTAATTACGAAGATTATCAAAAGGATTAGAGGCTATTTCAAAGGGGACTGATACTAATAATCCTATATAATCGATTAGAACGAGGCAGATATCGCCAAAATTATCTAGAAGTACCCAGATAAGATGAAAGTCGAGGTGCTCGAAATTCTCTTCAAAACCCTCATAAACATATAGCAGGCTCTCGCCCTAGTATACCATGGTAACAAAGTCCTTAGAGATAAGTTGATCGGCGTTACCCTTATTATCAGGGAATGCTGGATAGGTGCTATGGCTAGAGCAAAGACCTCCGAGGAGTTCTATAATACTATGAAGATGAGCCTCGATTTAGAAGAGTGTAGTAGAGAAGCCTACTATCAACACATAACATCGAATACTACTCTAAATAATACCTTCTAGACCGATAAACACTTCAACGGTAAGGGAAAAAATAATCGTTACGGAGACAGACAGCAGTAGCGAGAAGGCTCGCACAACAAGAAGTGCTACGTCTACGGCAAGGAAGGGTGCTGGTCAATAAAACACCCTATAGAAGAGAGGAATAAGGCGTTCAAATAATACAGATTAAGCCAATATATCACCAATACCTCCCCCATAATATATAACCACTTCCTCGCCGAATACAAAGGGTACAAGGACTTAGATGACGAGGATAGAGACAACGAAGACCTTTGCTAGTACTTTACAAGTACTATAGTTAACAAAGACGCTGAGAATAACCAGGAATTCTACGTTTTATTCTTCGGTTACGTAACTATGTTAGTTGGTGAAAAGCTCACTTGAACACTAAGTAATTAGGCCACTTACCATACGATAACAAAGAGGGATATCAGCGACGCCAAGCTTCCCCAGGAATTGCAGACTTATAGAGCTTTTATTAGTGATGACCGCTATTCAGCGGTGATATTCTAGGGTATTATGCCAGACATAGGAGCAGCAGGTGTATTGACAGCAGGGTACCCTCAATTCCTTGCCCTACAGAAGATCGACGCTACTGCGACCCTGGATATGTCGAAGGCAGGCCAGGCGAGCATCACCTTCGGCGACAACCCTCCCCTGGACTTAATAGGGTTGGCCACCGTTAATTCCCTGTTCAGAAGGATGTATTTCCACGTTATAATAGCGAATACCCTATTCCTATTATGTCTAAAAGACATAGACCGATTAGGAATTAGGTTTAACAACCTCAACAACCTTCTACACCAGGGAGACATCAAAGTCCCTATTATACGGAAATGGGGACACCCCTAGATACTTATTCACGCACCAGAACAGAGTTTTACATAGAATCACCTAACAGACGTTAAGCTACAACGAATACACCATCGTTTCGACCACCCCTTAGTACAAAAACTCTACACAATACTAGAGAGGGCCGGTCACAATATGGCCTATAAAGCAATCCAGAAACTCATAAAGCATTATCGTTAATGCCAGATAAGTGGACAAGCCCCAGGATACTTCAAATTCACTCTAAAAAACGACGTTGAATTCAACTACGAAGTGATCATAAATGTCTTTTACCTAGAAAAGCATAAACCCATGCTCCATATTATTAATACCACTACTTCGTTTAATACCACGAGATTCCTCGAAAATATAACTGCTAAGCACACATAGGAAACACTCTACGAGTACTAGATCGACACCTACCTCGGACCACCTAACTAGATCATCACAAACACTAAAATAAACTTCAACTCTATGGAATTCAGGAATTCAGTGAGATCTATAGTAATAGAGGTCAAAGAGGTACCCGTAAAAACCCACAACAACATCGGGAAAATAAAATAATACCACACTACAATCCACTAAGTATACAAAATAATACACTAAGAATCCCCATTTACATTACCAAAACTAACTCTCCAGAACATAATCAAAGTAATAAACAATACAACAAGCCCAAATAACCTTATACTAACCCTACTCATCTTTAGAGCATATTCGCGTTTAATAAACAACTCTCCACCATCACCAGAGATCCAACAAAAAACAAAAACCACTAAGAAAACTATAACTGAAGTACATAATCTCTACACCGAGCAAGTAACTATAGACACTCTCGTAATAAGAAACGGCCTAAATACTATTTTGTGTTGTTGTTGTAGTGTTTAACGCCAAGGCGGCAAGGGCGTAGCCCTTGCGGTAGACCTCCCGAGGGGTATGTGGTGTGGAGAGCCGTAGGCTTAGATTACCTATTCTATAGTACACAGCCATTGCCAGCGTCCTCCAAATCTTGTTTATTGGCTATTATGCGTTTAGTTTGTCCCTGGATCCCGCTGGTTCCTCTAGTTCCTTTGCTTTTTATTTGGTTCCCTTGGTAGGGTACGTTGGTTGGTTGTTTTAAGACCTAGCCGGGCTAGCCCCTAATAGTGTGGGTAGATCTTTTGGAAGAAGTTTGTTATACGTAGGAAGGCCTTAAAGCCTTTAGGATTGGTGATTAGCCCCTTGAAATATTGCTTAAGGGATCCCATAGGTCCTATGGGCTCTGATGAACTGGAAGGGTGGAGGGTGGGCCACCGTTGCCTCCTCGCTAGGGTTTTTCGGTAATAGACTAAGTGGTCTATTTCCTTTGCTTCCCTGTAAGAGTAGGTAAGTAGGGCTTTTATGTGGTTAAAGTGTTGATGATATTGTTTAAAGTCTCCGTAGTTTAATTAGGTTGCTAGGAGGTGGTGTAGGGTAGCCCGTGGTAGGGCTAGTTTAGGGGGGCTGGATAAGGTGGCCTCGAGCCTTAGTTGGGCGTATCGATCCGTTGCCTTCTTATGCCACCATCGTGTTTGTTGGGCCCGTATCCATTTCTTAGCGAATCACTTAATCCCTATTAGGGTTATTAGTTAGTTTAAAGGTATTAGGAGTGTAGTACCTTATTTAGTTAAGTGGTCTACTGCGAAGGGCTAGGCCTAGGTGTTTTCGACCTTAGGGTGCTCTATTACTGTTTACTTCAAGCTAAGGAGCGAAAGAGAGGAAGTTCCTCGCAAGGGGGGCGGTGTAGGAATCTATACTGCTGGAGAACAAAGGGGACCTCTGGTGGGGCGCCGGAGGTCACCGGAGGCCCTTTGATCGGAGGCCCCTTTGACCGGAGGGCTCTTTTGTTGGATGCTGGTTAACGCCTCAGGCAAAGCTTAGGCCATCGTGGGCATCAGCCCGTAACAAATGCCCCCTCCTTTCTCCCCTCCCTCCCTACTGGTGTTCTGCTGTTAATTTGCTGCCCTCCGACGTCTTCTCGGGGCGTACACTAGGTCCCCATCCACTATATCAATTTCTCCATACCGCCGTTCATACTTATCCAAAACCTCTATCTCCAATACTGCTTCCACAGGCTCCCAAGTTGGCTCCACATAACCTTACCATTTAACTAGGGCCTGGCGACGACGCCCTCTACCCACCGGCTGCCACCTTACCGCTAATATGTCTTCTACAAACCATTCAGGATCTCCGTCCATATCGCGAATCGGGGGTGGTTATTCATTAGTCGTTTCTTACCTTAGCAACGGGTCACTAGCTGCCCTGCGGAGGAGGTCTACGTGGAAGCGTGGATGGATACCGGTTAGTACACTCAGCTCTACTACGTGAACTAAGATCACCTATATAACTTCATATTTATGGTGAAGCTACGCTAATTTCTTACTTGGCCTTGGGGATGAGTAGTTAGCGACGTTTAACCACACTTTATCTCCAACCTCGTACCGCTCAGCTGGTCCCCTGGTGCGGTTCATGGAGTCTTCGCTTCGCTGCTGAGCAGCTGTTATTGCTGTTTGAACGAACTCTGTAGCGTCCTTCATCCTCTGGACTAGCTGCTTCGCTGTTTCCTCTCGATTCGTTTCTAGTTGGTTGTCTCCTTTTATTATTGGTAAAGGGTCGACGTGGTATCCATGCTCCATAAAGAATGGGGACATCGTCGTAGTAGTACTCGTTCGGTTCCTAAGGGCTAGTTGCACGCTGGGCAGCAATTCCCCCCAATCGTCCTGGGCGTATATTACATATGCGCAGAGAATTACTTAGATCTCCTGGTTAAGGCGTTCCGTCCCTCCATCTGTTTACGGGTGGTAAGTAGTGCTCAGTAATCGTTTTACACCAGTTAACCTACAGAATTCCTTCTAAAATCAGCTCATCCAATTCGATCCTCGGTCACTGATTATTGTCCATAGCATTCCGTGGAACCTATAGTGATAGGAGAGGAACCGCTGAGCACAAGCTTTAGCGTCCATAGTCTCCATCTCTTCTAACGTGGAGTTCTTCGATAACCTGTCCATAATAACCCATAAGTATCGGGCCTTTTTCCTCTTTGTTGGAGGAAGGTCGGTGATGAAGTCCATTGATAAGTCGTAGTAGATGTGGGTAGGCACCGGTAGGGGTTTAAGGAACCCTTTTTTAGTTTACCTCCAGATGTGTATCCCTCTACAGGTATCGCAGTTTCGTATAAACCTCTGAACTATCTAGGACTAGCCTGGCTAGAAGAACTGTCTGCTTGTTATTACCAACGTGCCGTTCCGTCCTGGGTGGCCACTAGTATACGAGTCGTGACACCTTTGCACAATCTTAGTTCATAATTCGTTTAGGTGATCGTCGTCGTTTTCCCCCCCCGGTACCCATAGTCGATTTCTCCATGTTAATCTTCCCAGCCCATCGAGTTCGCATTCAGCGATTTAAACCTTTAGTTTAAGCTTTAGTGGGAAGCTTCTCCTCCTTTCTTTTACTACTAGATAAGTAGCTCGGTATACTCCATCGGCTTTCATAGTTCTATCCCAAAGGGCTTGTAGTATAGGGTCAGCATCAAAAACAGCGGCTTGTGGTATTTCCAGTGTATCTTCGGTAGTTCATCTAATTCGAGGGTCACCGGGTGGAGTACGGCTTAGCTATGCAGAGTCGGGAATCATTTGGATTACCCAGCCCTTTTCCCTCTCATCGTCCCATCCTTAGGGGACGTCCTACTCCCTTTTTGATAGTGCATCAGGTACTATCGCTTCCTTTCCTAGCCGGTACTCAATCCTAAAGTCGTACTAGGATAACTCTTCTACCCAGCGGCTTTATTTCTCAGTTAAGCGTTACTTTTTTATAAAATACTCTAGACCCTTATGATCCGTTAGAATAGTGAAGTACTGGACACTACGGAGTTTAGCCCTCCAGGATCGTAAGTAGGTGAGCACTGCGAAAAGCTCCTTATCGTAGATCGGGTAATTATACTCTGCTGATGAGAGTTTCTGTGAGTAGAACCCAACTAGCCTCCAATGACCCTCTGGGTCCTTTTATGATAATGCACTACCCAGAGCGAAACCTAAGCAGTCTATTTCGATGTGTGTTTCGTCGTCCAGGTTAAATTTCCGTAGGAACGGCTCTTCTATGAACATCCTCTTTAGCGTTTTGAATACTTCTCCTTGAGCTGTTCCCCAATAGAAGACTACCCCCTTCTTCGTTAATCGGGTTAGGGGCTCCACTAGCCCACTATACCCTGGTATGAATATACGATAATAGTTGGTGAAACCTAGGAAGCTTCGTACACCCTTGAGGGACCTAGGGGCCAACCACTCCTTGATAGCTTTCAACTTGTCGGGATCACACAATAAACCCTTTCCCGCGGTGACAATAAAGCCAACGTATTTCACCTTCTTAACGCAGAATTCGCACTTCTTCGGGTCTAGGTTTAGGCCGGCTTTGGCTAGGGCCTGGAGAACTACTCGTACTTTCTCCTTATGATCCCTCTTTGAGCTACCAGTGTAGATAAGGACATCATCTATATAAGTTGTAATAAAATCGTCTAGGAATTTCCATAGGGAAGTGTTAATATATTGCTAGAACGTTGTTAAGGTGCCGGTGAGCCTAAAAGGGTAAACCACCCACTTAAATAGCCCGTATCTTATTCTGAAAGCAGTCTTCTCTAAGTCTCCTTCGGCGATCCGTATCTTATGAAAAGTAGCCACAACATCAAGCTTCGTAAACCACTTAGTAGTGGCTACTCTGCTAAGAGTTTCCGATATTAGTGGGAGTAGGTAATGGTCCTTTTTCGTAATAGCGTTTAGGGCTTTGTAATTAACATAGAATCTCAATCCACCTCCTGGCTTCTTAGCGAATAATACGGGAGCACCGGCTACTAAGCAGCTAGCTTAAATAAACCCCTTATCCAACAGGTCGTTAAGTATCTTTTTTAGTACCAGTAACTCTTCTCTTAACATAGTGTATAGAGGTCCCCAAGGGAGTTGGGGCTCCTTCCCTTCTAGCCCTATCTCCAAAGGGATTACGTGGTCCATACCTGGTTGGTGGGGGGGCACCGGGTGCGCTTTGGTTAGGTCAAATAAGTCTCTAAACTCCTTATGTACCCATTCTAGTACTAGCCTCGAAATGTCTTCCTGTTTTTGTGGTTCCAGCTTTGCGAGAGCCTTCTCGATATCTTGTAAACTGGTTGCCATAATAGCAACTGGTGGTCTCTAGTTGTCTTTTTGTCTTCTTTTTTGCGTTATACAGCAAACTATAGTAAACGGTGCCACTGGTAATAATCTAGCCCGACGTATCTCTAATATATTTTCGGGCTCTTCTTTATTAGAAAGGTATACTCTCACTCTTCCTTTCCTATAAGTAAACTAGTGGGTACCAGCATTATACTTTACCTTATTCTGAACTATCCAGGGATTTCCCAAAAATATATCCGGTTCTAAATTGTCCACTACATATGCGTAAACTCGTTATATATAACCGCTAATTTCCATTTACATTACGGCTACTCCCTGGTTTCTACCCGGTGAGGGGCTGCTTATTGTGTAACCTCTCATAGGGCGTTTTATTATATCAACAAGCGGTAATTGGAGGCGTCGTACAAAGGAACGGTTAACCATAGCATAAACTTCGCAGCCGGTGTCCACCAAGGTATTAGTTAAGTGTCCTTTATTAATTCTAATTTTTATGATTATAGACTACTTGCCCTGCTGCTGCTGGCTCCTTTGGTGTTTTTTCCATCCCTTCACTTGCTCCTTAGTGGGCTCCAGGGCCCGACTTTGTCCCAGAGTTATTCTTTTCCCGATTCATACTTATTACTCGAACTGGGGGTCATCGGTTAGTCTTCTTCTTCTGCGTTTCCTTTTAGGCAAGTTTTAGCCACAAGGGGCTGGTTGGCCTGTTGGCGGCGTTCAGCCTTCTTCTAATAGTTCCGTACAAAGTGTCCTTCTTCTCCATACTCAAAGTATTCGCAGCGGTCCTTGTTGTGTTCCGGGTTTCTCTATTAGGAACGGTTATTATCCGTAGAGGAGTTAGAGCCTCTCCGGGGTCTGGTGGTGGTTATCTTCTTAGCTCCTGCAGACCGAACCGTTCCCGTCATAATAACGTCTCCATCGTTATCCTTCGGACAAACGGCGGGGGAGTGGGTAGACCTCTGAGGGTGATTGTATCTGGAGGCCCGTTCAACCTTCCAAGCAATGTCCTGCACTCGGGTGAGCCAGCCTAGGTAGTCCTTGGGAAGCTCGACCGTGAATAGCCGGTCCTTTAGCAAAGGGGTCAAAGCTACCTCTAAGAGTGATATCTACACGGTGGCGGGCCAATCACCACCACCAGCGTCGGCCATTATTCGTTCAAACTTAGGTAAGAATGTCGCAAAACTCTCGTTCTCTCTTTGGCGTAGGGTCTATAGCTGGGCAACGGCTCAGGACTAGGTATTCGGATCCAAATAGGTGTGATCGAGGTAGCGCATAAAGTCCTCGGGGTTTCTAGTTCCATCAGGTCCTCCAGCGGCGTAAAAAGTGCTGATTACCTATTGGGGACCAACTTCCAAGCATAAATTAACCAGGTACCAGAGTTCATAGTTCATAGGGTAAAAGGGGCGATCCATCAAGATCTTGTCTCTCATCTATCGCACCCAAGGGGCGTATTCCTTTCGTTTACCCGAAAACTTCGGGGGGTTAGGCAAGGGCTTCCAGCGAGTCGACTCGCTAGTGAGCACCGGTGGGGTATCGGTGCGGATACCACCAGGAGTGCGAAGGGTTTCGCTCCCAGGGGTCATCAACCTCTGGTTCTAACTCTTCTCCAGTTTCTCACTGATCTCTGTTATCTGGGCTTGCAGGGATCCTAGAGTAGTGTTCAACATCTCTTCCATAGTTGGCTCGTTATGGAGCATCGGGGGTGTAGCGGCGTCCATCGGGGCGACTAGGCTATCTCGATTGTTCTTCTGGGGACTAGTGGTCAACCTATTGGAGTCCCGGGAGTGTCGTTCTTCGCAGGGAGCCGCGCTCGACCTATACTCCTTTCTACTTAACCGGTGGGGAGCCGCGCTCAACCCAGCGTTACGGTAAGGTTGTAATCCTGAGCTTGAAGTATGCGAAGGGCTAGGCCTAGGTGTTTTCGACCTTAGGGTGCTCTATTACTGTTTACTTCAAGCTAAGGAGCGAAAGAGAGGAAGTTCCTCGCAAGGGGGGCGGTGTAGGAATCTATACTGCTGGAGAACAAAGGGGACCTCTGGTGGGGCGCCGGAGGTCACCGGAGGCCCTTTGATCGGAGGCCCCTTTGACCGGAGGGCTCTTTTGTTGGATGCTGGTTAACGCCTCAGGCAAAGCTTAGGCCATCGTGGGCATCAGCCCGTAACATCTACTTCTTTATTGCTTTTTATCCCCTGATGTTTTGGGGCCTAGTAGGTGTGTATATTGTATATTCTAGCCGCCTTATGGATCTTAATGAAGGCTTCTTATAAGGAGTTTAGAGCTTCGCCCCGTATCCCCTGAATAATGTTAATATTATTAATATAGATGTGTATAGGTTGGCTTTGGGAGGTAAGGAGGGCCCGCCGGAGCCCTACCCTCGCCCCTTCAGCTTCTCTATTAAACACTTCTGCTAAGTTAAGTTGGCCATAGCCCTGGGTTATCCGATTATTACCTTTATAAATGATGAACTCGTATCCTGTAGCCCTATTGGGTACTTTGGAGCTGTTTAAATAAATAATTATATGATTGTCCGGGATGGTTTTTAGTTAGTTCTGAAAGGCCTTGGTAGTTTTCTCCTTTATTTATAGGATTAATAGGTTTTGTGACCCTGGAAGGTATTATGGTTAGAGTAGTGCTGGCCTTGGGACCCTTAAGATGAGGCCTACTGTCCGTTGAAGCTGTGTTTGCTGTTTCCTTTATTGTAGGAGCCTTAGGATTAATGGGTGTTGTTGGTTGACCTTTTGTAGTTATACTACGAAATGTAAGTGTGCCCCTTCTAAAACTATTTTCTTAGTAAGCAAGCTAGTATTTCAAAGAAGGTTATTTGTTGGGGTTGTTTTCTAGACTGGGAGGATAGCTCGGGCCGCTCTTATGATAATCTTGTTAACCTTTTGGATGAGGCCGTTCTAGTTTATATTAATAATACTTCCCTAAGGGGAGGTGTTATTACTTAGAGTTAGTTTGGTTAGCCCCCTGAACTAGGTTTCGGATTCGTATAGGGTTATTAGGAGGACATAGGTAATGACCACTTTCCGTATAGTAGCTATTGGGATCCCTCCTTTTGTGTTTATTAGGTGCCCTAGGTGCTGGGTTATCTTCTTCGCTATAGTTACCCTTGTTTTGACGTAGTGTCGGAAAGAGAGTCTTTTATTAAACCAAACCCCTAACCAACGGATTAGCTTAACCGAGGCTTTAATTTCCAGGGCTTTAACTTTAATCCCTAGTAAATCCTTAGGTTATTTATGCTTTTTAGTAAAATGGATAACTTTGTATTTTGCTGGGTTAAAGGAGACCTTATTCTTAGTGCCCTAGTCTAGGATCTGGGTTATCTCTTGGTTTAGGGATATGGTGTTTTTTTTAAGTAACGAGCTAGTAGCTAGAAAGCCTATATCGTTTATATATCTAAACTAAAGCCTTGGATTCTCTAATAGGATTTTAATAATATAAAGTAAGAAGAGAACGGGCGATAATGGAGAGCTTTAAAGTAGCCCACAACTAAAAGGGGAGTCCTCTATTATCGTTTCTTTAAACCTGACTCTAGTTGTGCAGTTCAAGACAAAAGTATAAATCAGCCTGATTAGGCTAGCGGGCCAGCCTTGTTACTGTAGTCTGATAATAAGGTGGTTCCGAAGAACAGAATTAAAGGCCCCCTTCACATTTATTATTGCTAGTGTAACTATGAGTCCCTTATTAAGGGCTTATTTAATATCATGGGTAAGGCAGGTCATTAAATCGATTACTGCCCTGCCTAGTAGGGCCCCTATTTATTATGGGCTGGTTACCCCTTCTAGGATAGTGAAATAGGCTATTCTCTTAACTATTAACCTCTTAAGCCCCTTACCCAGGTAAGATAAGAGGGTTATTGGTCTCCAGGATCCAGCCTTTAAGAAGTTGGTCTTTCTAGGCTTCTGGATTATAATAACCTTTATTCTACGGAAAGGTTAGGGAAAATAGCCCACCTAAACGTAAACTTAGAATAATAATTGAACTAGCTTGGATATAGAGTCCTAATAAGCCTTAAATAGTCTTATAGTGATCCCGTTAATATTAGGGGTCGTAGCCTTTATTAAGGTGGCTACCCTTATTTCCTCTTAGCTAATCATAGCCTGCTAGGGTATATATCATCTCAGGACTATAAGTATGGTGAGAGGGTCCCCAGGTAAGTTGTCCGTATCGTTAAACCTCTTTAATAGGGCCCTTTGTAGGGCCTGGGCCTTATCCTGGCTATTATTGTATATTTAGCCTTTAATTATTAAGGGGGGGGTTTTAACTACTAGGCTGGCTTTGCGCTAGCCTATTATCTTATAGAGGTCCTAATCCGATTTAACCCCTTTAATTTTAGTAGTCTAATAGGTTTGTTTAGCCTTCTTGATTGTGTTTAAAAAGGCCTTTTGTTTTTTAAGGATAGGGGGTGGTGTGGCCAGCTCTGGCCCCTAGGACTGTTGGTTGCGGGCCTTAAAATAGGCTTAGTGGGCTTTTGAGTACTCCTTTGTCCACCAGGGGGCCCCCTTTCCTCGGTTTTATTATTTTTTCCCTATAGTTTAGATAACTATTAAGAATAGGCTAATTATCCAGCTAGCCTGAGAATCTAGCTTAGTTGGGGTAAGTAGGTCCTTAAGTATAAGTAAAGTTAAGGCCCTTATCCTAACTAGGTTTTTAAGCTGAGGAAGGGCCGAATCCGGGACTGATATTAGCTTTGGTTAGTATTTTTGTTGTTGTTTATTATTATTAAAAGGGATAATAGTTATGATAGGCTGGTGATTAGCTCCTGGGTGTAGGTATGGATAGGGTCTAGTGTGTATAAGTGGGATATTTGAGAAGATTAGGTTAAGAACGTAACTATGGGTGTATATTGGAACCCCTACTTTGCTAATAAAGGAGAGGCCATGGTTATTCACCCAGTTAATTATATCGTCTCCCCTATTCCGCCTAGTGGATCCGGGCTCCTAAGAGTGGTGGCGGGTATTGAAGTCCCCAGCTATAAGGGCTTGTACTGGTGGTTGGTATCCTAGGAGAGTGGTCGTTATATAGTTATGAGGATCGCCTGGTTATTTATAGATGTTTATAATAATAGTATTATTAATTTTTAATTATAGGATGTCCCTAGTTTAGATAGGCCTTTGTTGTTATACCCGAAGCCTTATCCCTTTTCGTATATAAGTTATCACCCTAGGCCTTATTTCCTTATTATTCTAAAAATCAACTAGAAGATAAGAATTAAACCAACTTCCCTCTTGCCTAATTTTTCTTAGCATCCACTGTTAGTGAAATAGGTGATATACTACTAAGATCCTTAATAGTTGAAAAGTCTTCACCTCTCCCTCTCGGAGCCCTCCCGTGATAACCTCATAGCCTCCAGCGGGCACCGGACTACAGCCGGCCCCTCCGGCCAGCCCTAATCGGGGCTCTGGGTCACCTCTAGAGCCAACCCCTCCCTCAAAGGCTAAGCGCCGCCGCAACACTAAGGCCCAGCCACTCCGGCCCAGCCTTAGGGGAAACCAGCCCAACCCTCCTAATGCAGCCCCTTCTACGGCAAAGGGGCCCTTAAACACAAGCGGGGTGGCCACTAGATCTATCCTAGCCGCCTTCGATGAACAAGCCAGACGCTATAAGGACCGAAAAGGTGTCTTTTTGGCCATCGCCCAATCTGTTGACAACGTGGTCTTTAGTTTTGAGGGGCCGAAAAACCAGATCGTAAAGGAGGCGACAACCTATGTAATCCAAGCCCTAAAGAAGCTAATGAATAACAAAATCGCTCTAACTCTAACCCGGAACTAGGCTACCGTTACGGCATCAGCCCTGACCCTAGCCCCAGTCTCAGCCCCAGTCTCAACCCCGACCTCCACCCCGGCCCCCGCCCCGGCCCAACACCGAGCCCCTACCCGCCCACAAACCCAGGCTCAGCTAGAAGACCTCCGGGTTTTCGTCCATATCCCCGAGGAAGGCCTGGATACTGCCCAGAAGAACGCCCCTTTCGCCCTGCGCCGTACAGTCTACCAGGCCCTTGGCCTACAACTAGGAGATATCCCACACATCTACCACATCTCAACTAGATACTCCTTAAAGCCCCTAAATAAACAAATCCAATAAAGCCTTATTAGAAATAGACAAAAGCTAGTAGACTACTTAGGGGCCTTTAAAGTAAAAACCCCCACAAAATAGTTCACATACACTGTCCTATGTTGCCCATCTAAGCTCCAAAGCCTAAATGAGGAAAGTATTAACATATCAACCCTGATCAGGGAGGAGGTTATTACCCAGACTAGCCGCAAGCCAGTCCTAGCTCGGCAATCCCACCTCAGCCCAAACCTTATTACAAACAAAGTCACTTAGGTTATCTCCTTTATAATCGAGGTACCACCCTTCAGACTATTTAACCAAAATAATAAAGCCCAGCTTATTAGGGAAAAGAGGACCCTACTTAGGCATAACCCTGGCTATTAGGGATACCACATAAACCAGTACTACAACCAGCGGCCACTCTATAACAACTACGATAAGCCCTTAAACTCCCATAAAACTAAGCCTTATATAACTAAGCCAAAGTATACTAACTACTTAGGGCCCTTCTAAGCTGGCCATATAGACTGTCCAGTTAGGCCCCTAATAGTTAACGGTTATCCTACCCTCCTAGGCCAAAAGGAACATAGATGAATTCGGAAGGTTGGGTAAAAGGCCTCCGAGGCCCGTAATAGTACCAACCAGACCACTACCCAGAGTAGTACTCAATAACCCCAAAACTCCTGCCCTGATCAGGGCCAACAACCCAGCTCTAAGTGCCCATACACCAGGACTCCCTCCTAAGGATCAATTATATGCTTAGGCGATGAGGATTTAGTTAATAGTATAAATGAAGACGAAGTGGAAGACCCCGAGGCCCTCCCTTAGACCAACCGCCCCATCTACCCTCCCCGAAATAGGAGCCAGAGGGTAACTTAAAAGCCTAACTATAATATCACCAATACCTACACCCACCTGGACCTCAATTCGGAGGTGTAGGCCTAAATAAGCCCCCCCACGGGTGCTACGTATAGCCCAATATAATGTGGGGAAAAAGCCTCTAGTATACACAGCTTTCCTAGAGCTCTGCTGGGCTAATTAGGTCAACATCGTACTTATCTAGGAGCCCTGGATAGGCTACACCAACAAAATACAGATTAATACACACCCTGGGTATAATTCCTTTATCCTAGTTAATTTTTAGGATAATAGGGAAACAAGGCCCAGGGTAATAACATATATACAAAAGGGGATAAGGCTATAAGTACAATAATAAAGACCTATCCAAATAAGGGATATCCTACGGTTAAAGGTTAATAACATTATTATTATAAACGTTTATAGATAACCAGGCGATCCTTATAACCAGATAACGACCACCCTCCTAGGATACTAACTACTAATACGAGCCCTTATAGCTGGGGATTTTAACGCTCACTACTACTCCTAGGAACTAGGATCCGTTAACCGGAATAGAGGAAACGATTTAGTTAACTGGGTTAATAACCATAGCCTCACCTTTATTAGAGAAATAGGGGCTCTAACCCACACCCATGGTCACGTCCTTAACCTGACCTTCTTAAATATCCCCCTTGTGCACGCAGGACTCTATCCATACCTATATCCAGGAGCTGATTACTAGCCTATTATAACCATCATCCCCCTCAACAACAATAAACAACAACAAATATACTAATTAGGGCTAATATCAGTCCCGGATTTAGCCCTTCCTCGGTTTAAAGACCTAGTTAGGGTAGGGACCTTAACTTTTCCTACCCTTAAGGACCTACCCACCCCAACTAAGTTAGACGCCCAGGCTAACCGGATTATTAACTTATTCTCAACGATTATCCAAGTAGTAGGGAAAAGATGATAAAGCCGGGGAAAGCGGGCCCCCTAATAAATAAAAAAGTACTCTAAAACCCATTAATCCTACCTTAAAACCCATACCTAGTAGGCACGGGAACCGGAGCTAGCCTCGGCCTTACTACCCCCTATCCTTAAAAAGTAAAAGGTCTTCTTAGAAATAATTAGGAAAGCTAAATGGGCCTATTAGGCTACTAAAATCGAAAGGGTTACATCTAATTAGAACTTATATAAAATAATGGGTTAGTGTAAAGCTAATCTAATAATCAAAGCCCCCCCCTTAATAGTTGAGGGCCAAATGCACAACAATAACCAGGACAAGGCCCAGGCCCTATGGAGGGCCCTGCTGGAGAGGTTCAATGATACGGATGACCTACCTGGGGACCCCTTCGACGTGGCCACGGTCCCAAGACGACAAATACCCTAGTAGGCTACGATTAGTCAGGAGGAAATAAGGGCAGCCACCCTAATAAAGACTACGACCCCTGGTATTAACGGAATCACCATAAGATTATTTAAGGCTTACTGGGACCTTATAACTAAGCTTATCAGGCTATTATTCTAGGTATATATTAAGGCTAACTACTTCCCCCAGCCCTTCTATAGGGTAGAGGTTGTTATAATTCAGAAGCTTGGAAAGACCAACTTCTCAAAGGCTGGATCCTGGAAACCGATAACCCTCTTATCCTACCTAAATAAGGGGCTCAAAAGACTAATAACTAGGAGAATAACTTACCTCACTATCCTAAAAGGGGTGGCCAGCCCATAGCAAATAGGGGCCCTACTAAGCAGGGCAGTTACCGACCTAATAACCTATCTCACATACGATATCGAACAGGTCCTCGATAAGGGGTTTACAATTACGCTGGCGATAATGGATGTGAAGGGGGCCTTTAACTCTGTTTTTCGGAACCACCTTATTATCCGTTTACGGTAACAGGGCTGGCCTAATAGCCTAATCAGGCTGATTTATGTCTTTATATCAGACCACACTACTAGGGTTAAGTTTAAAAAGGTAATAACAGAGGACTTCCCTCTAACCTATGGGCTACCTTAGGGCTCCCCATTATCACCTATTATTTTCCTATTTTATATTTCCGATATCCTAGCTGAAGACTTAAGGCTTCGGTTTAGATATGCAGACAATATAGGCCTTTTAATTACCGGCCCATCTCTCAAAAACAATACTATATCCTTAAACCAATGGGTTACCCAAATCCTAAACTAGGGCACCGATAATAAGGTCTCCTTTAACCCAGCTAAATATGAAGCTATCCACTTCACTAGGAAACATAAGTAACTAAAGGACCTACCTAGAATCAAAATTAAAGACCTTAAAATCAAAACCTCGATCAAGCTGATCCGTTGGCTAGGGGTTTGGTTTAATAAAAGATTCTTTTTCCAATACCATATCGAAACAAAGGTAATTATAATAAAAAAGGCAGCCCAGCACCTAGGGCACCTAATAAACACAAAAGGAGGGATCCCAATAACTACTATACAAGAGGTGGTCATCACCTATGTCCTCCCAATAGCCCTATACAAAGCCGAAACCTGGTTTAGGGGGCTAACTAAACTAGCCCTAAATAACACTACCCCCCCTTAAGGAGGGGGGAGTATTAATATAGGCCAGAAGGGCCTCGTCCAGAAGGTCAATAAGGTCATCATAAGAGTAGCCCGAGTTATCCTCCTAGTTTAGAAAATAACCCCAATAAGCAACTTCCTCCGAGATGCCGGCTTACCTACTAGGAAAGTGGCTTTAGAAGGGGTACACCTACGCTTCGCAGTCCAACTACAAAAGGTTAACTAATAACACCTATTAGTCCTAAGGCTCGTATAATAAGGGAGGCAGCAAACACAACTTCAACGGACAGCAGGCCTCGTCTCAAGGATCCCAAAGCTAGCACTACTCCAACCACAATACCTTCCAGGGTCACAAAACCCAATAATCCTATAAATAAAGGAGAAAACTACTAAGGCCTTTCAGAACTAGTTAAAAACCATCCCGGATAATTATATAATTATCTATTCAAACAGCTCCAAGGCACCCAATAGGGCTACAGGATACGGGTTCATCATCTATAGAGGCAATAAGCGGATAGCCCAGGGCTATAGCCGACTCAGCCTAGCAGAAGTGTTTAATAGAGAAGCTGAAGGGGCGAGGGTAGGGCTCCGGCGGGCCCTCCTTACCTCCCAAGGCCGACCTGTACACATCTATATCAACAATACTAACGTTATTCGGGGGATACGGGGCAAAGCTCTAAACTCCTTATAAAAAGCCTTTATTGAGATCCATAAGGCGGCTAGAATATATAATATACATACCCACTAGGCCCCAAAGTATCAGGGGATAAAAGGCAACGAAGAAGCAGACCACCTAGCTAAACAAGGTATAGCACTCCCGGTACCTTTAGGCCAACTAGTAACCCTAGTAGGGATCAAATAACTCACTAAGAAACTGATACGGGCCTAACAAACACGATAATAGCATAAGGAGGCAACGGATCAATACGCCCAACTAAGGCTCAAGGCCACCTTGTCCAGCCCCCCTAAACTAGCCCTACCACGGGCTACCCTACACCACCTCCTAGTAGCCCGATCAGGCCACGGAGACTTTAAATAATATCATTAACACTTTAACCACATAAAAGCCCTGCTTACCTACTTTTATGGGGAAGTAAAGGAAGTAGACCACCTAGTTTATTACCGAAAGACCCTAGTGAGGAGGCAACGGTGGCCTACCCTCCACCCTTCTAGTTCATTAGAGCCCATAGGACCTATGGGATCCCTCGAGCAATATTTTAAGGGGCTAATCACCGATCCTAAAGGCTTTAAGGCCTTCCTACGTGTAACAAACTTCTTCCAGAAGATCTGCCCACGCTATTAAGGGCCAGCCCAGCTGGGCCTTAAAACAACCAACCAACGTGCCCTACCAGGGGAACCAGATAGGAAGCAAAGGAACTAGAGGAACCAGCGGGATCCAAGGACAAACTGAACGCATAGTAGCCAATAGGTAAAATTTGGAGGACGCTGGCAATGGCTATGTACTATAGAGTAGGTAGTCTGAGCTTGCGGCTCTCCACGCCACATACCCCTCGGGAGGTCTGCCGCAAGGGCGTAGCCCTTGCCGCCATGGCGTTAAATACTACAACAAATACTACAACAACAACAACTCAGGATAATTAGGATAAACTACTCCTAATAATAATAATAGTTATTAATAACTAGGTCACCTTATTAATAAGACTTAGCTTATTCTTTATTACTCATAGGTATAACTTAGACCTAATTAGAGTAGAGGAACCCCTACGGAATAACAATAAGACCCCTATAATAAGAGTAAAGGCTCTAGTCTAAAAACTAAAGAACACTTATAAGTAAGCTCAGGCAGCGATAACAGCAACACAAGAGAAACAAAAGATTACCGTAAACGTAAAACGCCAACCATCTAATTAGTTTAAGCCTAGGAATAAGGTTTAGTTAAGGTTATGGAATATTTAGTTTAATTAATTATTAAAAAAGCTTAACTAGGTTAATATAAAATATACTATCCTTAAACTAGTTAAATCCCATATTTACTAATTAAATACGCTATTAAGTATCCATAACATCTTCTATGTAAACCTAATTAAGTATACTAAAGTTGATCCGTTGTCGTTATAAAACTATGACGATGCTCAACCACCTATAATACTAGTGGCTAATAGGGAGGAGTTTAAAGTTAAGGAGATCCATAATACACAAAAAGTATAGGGCGAATAAAAGGTCTTAGTAAAGTAAAAGAACTATACTTAACTCACCTAGGAGCTAATGGATATATTAACAGATATAGCGGCCTTGGACTATTACGAGGCCGATCACAGGAATATCCCTTGGGAAGGGAGGGGAGGAAGGGGGTAATTATCACAGGCTGAGGCCCGATCAGAGGCCTCGGAACCACTCAGCTATGTTCAACACTAACCACTATTTACTAAGCCTGATCAGGCCTAAGTAGACCTAATCAGGATCCAACGGATTTATAGAGCAACAGACTTTTCCTTCCTTTCTCCTTATCTTAAAGATACTCATAGTAGTCGCCATAACTAGTTGCAATATACGTGCTTGGACCGTTACAGTGGGCGCTAATGGGGCACCGGTGGGGCACCAATGCGAGCACGGGCATAGCCCGGGCATAACCACCGGGTTCGGCCCGTGACAGTATAAAGTATATCCCTAAGCACCTTAAGGAGTAGAAGATTTACTATAATTATAAAATTACTCTTATTATTATATAAGAGGATGAGGATAATAAGGGGGAGGAGGATCGCTAACCCTCTACTCATAATCGTTATGTTTTGAGGTCATCAGCTTGGCGACCTTTTAATAAGAGTTTTTTTCTGAATTATGTGGAGGTTAATTGGGCCCGGCGAAGGGCTAAGGCCACTTCATAGTTCTATCACCTCTAGAAAGGGTACTAAGTAAATCTTCGGTCCTCTATTAAACTAGCTTAGTTGAAACTAAATAAGTATTACTTAAATTTTACTAAGTTACCCTTTTTTACTACTTTAATTATTCTCTATCCCTCCTTTAGCTTTAATTACTTTAAGGAAATATAAAGTAAAGATGGCTAAGAGGTATGGGTACGGAGTGCGGAAATGGAGTTAAAGTACTTCTTCAATAAGTGGTGTAAGAATAATAATATATTAGTCTTATCACTAACCTCCTCACCAGCCTCTTCGTTAACCTCCTCGTTAGCCCTATTTTCACTTAAGGATAACTACTTTAAATAGTAGCTAAGAAGTCGTCGTAGTTAAAAAATAAGGGTAACATTTAATAAACTTAACTTGTACCTTAAGTAAGCCCCAGAGGAGATGGATAACCCTATACAATAGTAGCTAAACTATTAAACATAATACCCTTAGTTGAGTAAATTAGCCCTTAACGTCTTTACGATCCTAGCTATAGCATCAAACTATGAACAAGCCTTTAGTGTAGCGAAATTAACACTGACGTCGTAAAAACTCTCGATAAAGGCGGAGAGTATTAAGTAGCTATAGTTAACAAAGAATTAGCTAAAAAGGGATGTATTGCCCCTCTTTAGGATTAAGGGGTTTATTATTTATCTATAAGATCTCTAAATAACTTCATTTATTGCCTAATCGGGTAATATAACCACTCATGTACCTTTAATTTAATGGATTTATCAACAAGGCCAAATAAGCAAATAGGGGGGGCCGATTTGCTTTGTTTGGTTTGGCGGCTGCGCTGGTCCGACATGATGTGGTTTGAAACGGCACCTCAAGCCGGCAGACAAATTCCTATGCTGGGCTTCAGGTCAGTATTTCCGTTGTTCGATAAGGTGGCATGCGAGTGGGGTGCGACAGACTTTTGAGCCGATTGTAGGCAAGTACGCAAGTGTATGATCGCCGTTAAGCTTGAGCTGTATTTCCTCATGAGACATTCCGTCGTTGATCGCCGTCATGTGCCGCAGGCATGTCCGGGAATAAGACAATTACTCGTGTGACGTTTTCGACGACGAAAATCATGTCGTCAGATGTTTGCATCAGTGTGTCTGGTAGATAGATATAGCCTTAAATCTGGTCACATGGCACTAGATCTTGGACGCGCGCAAAGGCAGATGCTCCCGCTCATTGAAACTCAACGAAGATCAAGGTGTTGCATCATCAACTTTATATTGGGGAGCGCCAGATAGCCTTTAGACATACAAGACGATAGCAATAAGGTTCGTCGTGTCAGCACTTTGTAAACAACTTACTCGTGATGGAGAGTGCGCGGTTGTTTCTGGTCCGTGTGAGGTGACCGCGATGGCCCATGCGCGCGACGTGAGGCCAGCCATAAGCCAGTGGGACTTGGCTGAAAATACTTGAGACACGGTGGTAAGTGCATCCATCACATCGATGACATACTGGAGGCCATCACTTTCTCGATGTTGGCTAGCGACAAGCTCACGAAGTAGATCAAGGAGGTCAGGCGTCAGCATGCGTGCCCGCTCGACATAGCAGGCCGGCAACAGCTTAAGTAGCGCGGTAGTAGAATGCATGGAAGAGCCGCAACCCAGAGAGGCTGAGTTGCGTAGAGATCAATCTAACTGAGGACGGATGTCGCAAGGCCGGCTTCTAGCTTATTTGGTGGATGGCGATGGAGGCATCAGCATTAGCATGGACGTAATCCCATGTGTCGTCAGTGCGGACGAGGAGAGGCCGAGATGCAGGAACGACAGGATATATGGGGCGTGAGAGATGAGCCCCTTATCAGACTGTTAGGGTCAACAGGCAACCCACGCAACTGAGGCAAAACTCAGGCCGGTCCATGAGAGAAAACGAAAAAAAAAGGAAGGACAGCAGGTCTCGCGAGCGCTGGGCATGGAAGCGTCGGCTGTGTGTGGTATTTAAGCGCTGGATGCGAAAAGGAGCAGCAGCGACTAACAGCGCCGCAGAGGGCAGCTATGGGTCAAACGTTGGCCAGATGCTTGTTTCAAAGGTCATGCGATGACGACGTAGTGCGCTGGACCCTGCGTTTCCATTTGCCCGGGCAACCCTTCAGGCCTTCCAGACCTGAAGGGGGCATCCACAAATGCAAATGCGAGATCCAACTCTTCTCTCCGCGCTGAGTCGCCGATGACGGGCAGCGCCATGATGCAAATCCCCACCGCAATATGGCAGCTCCCGCGTGCAATTTACGAATTCATTAACCCCCCCCCCCTATCTCTGCCTTACGAGAATGAAGCTTGTCTCAAATACGACTGCCGAAGGGGGCGCTGTTACTTGCAGTACTGCATACATAGTATGGCGCAGATGGCCCATTATGGCCCATATCAGAAGGGCCTGAAACGCGGTTACAGCCCCATTTTCGTCTGGACTCCCAGCGACACCTGCCCGCTGCCACAACCAACACCGCCTCGTACTCTCGCCTAGGTACTTTGGGCAAGTACCTGCCACCCTGCTCTGCCTTAGAGTGGGACGGCCGCTCTACCGCCCTGTCGCGCTGAGCTTACCTTTAAACACACGCCGCCAATGAGCGGTCGCAGCGGGCTCTGGTGGCCCCTCCCCACCGGAGAAGACTCGGTCTTCGACACCCATGCAGTAACGGCGCTCTCCACCCGCCTACACCTCCGTATCCACCGACATCTCCACCCACGCGACGGCAGCCGTTCCAGATGATCGTCGGAGCTGCGGAGGGGATCTGTGCTTGGGGGGTCTTTTGGCGCCTCTTGGCTCGAGGAAACAGTCGAATCTCCAAAATCGGCCAGTTTGGAAGGCAATCGGCCGCAGGGTCGCTACCCGCTCCTTCCCGGTTGACCTTCCTCCTAGTGTAAGTCGAGGGTACGTACCCGGCTGCAGTGGTCGGAGCTTTCCACACGCGCCTACACTTCCCTGGGCAGTCAGTGGACAACCGAGTACGTACTGCAACCGCAAACCATGCTCACCACCCCTACTCCTCCCTCCTCCCCCTTGTCGAAACAAGCTCAACCCTGGAAGCAACTCCTCTTGTCATCGTCCTGCGGGGACAGCCCGAAGAACGTGAAGCCAAAGCAACCATGTCAACGTCTTATAAAACTTAATAGGCTCGCTCGCTGGGTAAAACGCATGCCTCCCTGTGCTCTTCCCGTTTGGATCGCTCGCTCACACTTTCCTTTCGACGAATTATTCCCAGCCGGTCTGTTTCCTTTGGCCTATTTCTCTTTCGTTTCTTCACGGTGCTGGACACACTCCATTCCTAATCGAATTTGACTTTTTCTCTTCTTCCTTTTCGCAAAGCACAGCAACCATGTCCTGCTCGACAAAGACCTTCATCGCCTCCGCCCTGTTGGCGGTGGCCAGCGCCCAGGGCGTCATCATCAAGGCCCAAGGTCCCAAGGGCCCCGCCAGTCTGCCTCTTCTGGGTGAGTCTCAATCTTGATGAATACTTCGAGGGAAGACGAGGAGGAGAAAAGAACTAACAAATCACTACAGTTGACGCGAACAAGGCCGACGCCAACATCATCAACACCAAGGAGATCGCCGACAACGTCGTCAACGAGTGCGGTCGCACCATCCTCGCCGGCAACATCGACATTGGCGAGGACACCGAGAACCAGCTGCTCAACAAGACCGTCACCCAGGTCACCAAGGGCAGCACCGTCGATGTCACTATCAAGCAGGTCAGCGCCGACGGTGCCGGTCCCTACAGCTGCGATCTCGACTTGACGAGCAACGCCAACGGTGCCACGGGCCAGACCAAGCTCGAGGTCACCGAGGCCAAGCCCCAGAACGGCAACATCAACCTCAAGGTCCAGATGCCCCAAGACATGGCCTGTGTTGGTGGTACGTCCCTAGTTTCCCACGCCAGTTATGCGACAAGACGCTAACTCTAGAACCACAGCCTCTACTGGTGACGTCTGCACCGTCCGTTGCTTCAACACGGCCGCTGCCGGTCCCTTCGGCGGCTGCTTCGCCGTCCAGCAGACCGACACCAACCCCAAGGAGAACACCCCCCACAACATCGCCACCGCGCAGACCCTCAAGGGTATCCTGACCCAGGTCGAGCAGAACGTCAAGGACCTGCCCGCCGCCGTCAAGTCGAACGCCGAGGCCGCCACCCAGGACGAGCAGGGTGTCACCGCTGTCAAGGAGATTCTCGGCAACGACGCCACCCTCGAGGCTGCTGGTCCCGCCGTCGGTGGCAACACTGGCAACAACAACAACAACAACAACAACAACGCTGGCAATGGCAATGGCAATGGCAACGGCAGGAACAGGGGAGGAAACGCCAACAACGCCGCTAACGGCAACAACAACGCGGGTGCGGCGACTGGCAACAACGGCGCTGCCACCGGCAACGGAAACGGCAACGGCCGCAACAACCAGAACAACAACAAGCGCGCGCTCCGCTTCGCCCGGAGGAACTACTACAACTAAGCGGGCCGCGCGTGAGGGACTCTATGGGCCCCTGATTTCTTGGTTGAGCCCCGGAGCATCTCGTTTGAGCCTCCGGGGGGTTGGTGGTACACATATTATCGCATTATTACCTTGTTGTTTTAGTTCTAGCGAAAACTAAATCTCGAGAAGAGCCTTCTAAGTGAATCGGGAAGGAATGTAAAAAATTCGAAACTTTTTATTGATGACGAAGCACGAGAGCAGACGCAGTTGTAATGACGCCGCGAGAAGACTGGGTTTCGACCGCGTCCCAGTCTTGTGTGTTTGTAAAAACAGAAAAATGAACGAAAAAAAACACCAAACTTGCGGAAGCCAACTCAACTTTGTCCATCGAACCAAGTGAACATGATGCGCAAGACACTCGCAGGAGGAGTGTCGAGATGGATGTGATGGGGTGCGGAGCGCGTCTCGTCGGGAATAACACGACGCCGACTCTCTCCTTCGGGGGTATGGAGCCCTCGGGGCCCGAGTGGCAGAAGCGAAAGAGCTCGGGTGGAAGAGGGGCCGAGGTTCCTGAGCTCATCTCGTCTCGCGGGCTCGCGGAGGTCCGGGAGAGGGAAGGGCCCCATTTGGGTGTGGCTGGTTCGGTTGTTTTGGCTGCGGGTCCGACTTTGCTGGTTGGATTGGGAGGGGCGGTTGTATAGTGAGGGTTGTATAGGGTCCGGTTTGGTTGGTTGGTTGGTTGATTTGGGGGATGGATGGAATACGGTTTTGGTGTTGGTCAAGTTGGCGAGGTGAGGTTTGTTGGAGAGATGTGTTTTTGTTTGGGTGGTTGGGGATAGTCGCTGGTGATGGAGTGTGAAATTGGTGAAGAAATCTAGGATGAGTTGGATCAGGTAGTTGTTGGTTGAAAGCAATCTAGGTGCGGGATATCTTTCTCGCCGACGGTTCTGGATCCGACGTCGTTTGTGAGTTGTCTATCCCGTTCTTCGCTTGGTTTATAATCCTTGACAAATCCTCCCAAACCAGCCAGAATAAAGAAGTCTGAGAAGCAACTAGCTGCGAAGCAGAGAGGCCCGAGGTCGTCCGAAGACTGCTCGACCATCCTCAAAATGATGCCACCTTGGCGGACAACTCCAGGAGAATACCATTGTCATTCACTGCTGCTAAGGGACACAAGAATGTGGTTCAAGCTTTGGTTCAGTTGGGCCGCAGCGGGCGGACGTAAACTACTTAGTATTGGGTCCCATCACAGGAAATAGCCTCTTTGGTGCACGTAATGCGTAAAGGTTACGATACTGCGGTTCGCAGGTTGTTGAAGACGGGATTGTTGAGGCCGAATAGCCAAGGCTAGCACCACAGAATCCCTCTGATGGAAGCAGCTAAATATGGGAGGATGGAGATTGTTAAGAAACTGGTGGATGATGATCGTGTTGACGTCAGTACCAGGGTTCCGAACGAGAACACATCGTTGTGGCATACCATTAGGGTCGTTGTTGAGCGTCGTTGAAAAGTCTACTTCAGCCACCTCTTTATTGCTAGGTACCTAAACTGTTTGACAATTGAGTAAAAACAAGATAAGTTACTTTGAATTATTTTGCCTGTTAAAATGGAGTTCGTTCTTGTTGGCAGTGCCCGCCACTCTGACAGCCATGCCACCAGGTGGCAGCGGTCCTCTAGTCAGCCCCTCCAGCGCTTGGGCCCACAGGGCAGGTTTTAGCATCATACACATCACGTTCCTTCCACAGTTCTAGTGTAGTGTCTTTCATTCAACCCCGTTTGGACATAAAGGTCAAATAACATCACTGTAGTATGCCAGGAAGCTTGGTCACCATCAGGTTCCAGGTTGCCGAAGTTCTGAATCAGGAGGTTGGAGTATAAAATAACTACCGAATAATGTAGAATAGACCATGAGGACTTTCCCAGAAGCTTTTTGGGAGAGGTCCAATGCAGTCAAATCATCTAGGTTCATGCCCATAACCATTCCATATAATTTCCATCACTTTGTTGGGTATAGTTTCAAATGGCCCTTACCAGAGCCTTTGGAGCCCTGGCTAGCAGTTATCCAAACTCACGGTTTAGTAATTTCATGGTGAGATGATGTTGTCCCTACTGTTACGGGCTGATGCCCACGATGGCCTAAGCTTTTCCTGGGGCGTTAACCAGCATCCAACAAAAGAGCCCTCCGGTTAAAGGGGCCTCCGGTTAAAGGGCCTCTAGTGACCTCCGGCGCCCCACTAGAGGTCCCCTTTATTCTCCAATAGTATAGATTCCTACACCGGCCCCCTTACGAGGAACTTCCTTTTTTCCACTCCTTAACTTAAAGTAAATAGTAATAGAGTACCCTAAGGTCAAAAACACCTAGGCCTAGCCCTTCGTATACTTTAAGCTCGGAATTACAATCTTACCGTAATATTAGGTTAAGTATAGTTCCCCACTAATTAAATAAAAAGGAGTATAGGTCGAACACAGCTCCCTACGAAGAATAACACTCCCGGGATTTTAATAGGTTAATCACCGGTTCCCCATTAGTCCCTAGAAGAACAATCGAAATAGCCTAATTACCCCAATGAACACTACTATACCCCCAATACTTTATAGCAAAGTAATTATAAAAGAGATGTTAAACACTATTCTAGGATCCCTATAAGCCCAGATAATAGAGATTAATAAGAAACTAGAGAAGAGTTAGAACTAGAGGTTGATGACCCCTAGGAGCGAAACCCTTTATACTCCTAGTGGTATCCACACCAATACCCCACCAGTGTTTAATAGTGAATTGACTCACTAAAAGCCTTTACTTAACCCCCCAAAGTTTTCGGGTAAACAAAAGGAATACACCCTTTAAATATAATAAATAAGAAATAAGATCTTAATAAATTACACCTTTTACCCTATAAACTATAAACTCTAATACCTAATTAATTTATACTTAGAAGTTGGTCTCTAATAAGTAATTAACATCTTTTATACTACCAGAGGACCTAATAGAACTAAAAACCCTAAAAACTTTATATACTACCTCGATTACACCTAACATAGTTCATCATCGAGCGGGACACCATTATCGAGCGGGACACTTTTCCCACCTTTATCACTAATAACTTCCATATCTTAACTAAAATTAATTAAATTAATTGTAATTACTTAGAATTACTTGAACTACTTATTTCCACAGCCTCTGGACAGGTTGTTGTGTTATGGCCGGTTTTACGACAAATACCACAATATCGCGAACCTGTCCGACGACGCTTTAAGAACCCCTCATTTTCCTCCTCTTCACGCCCTTCCTCTTTAATAATACCCTTTTCAGCTATAGCATCCCTTAACTGAGACCCTTCTAGTGCCCCTCTATCCTATAGTCTAGTTCTTTTAGCTCTATAACGTTTACTAAGGGCCGTATTTGTATCTCAAAGATAGTGTAGCTCTTCCTCCACAAGGGCAACTATATAGGAAATATACTATAAACCTTTTAAAAGCTTATCAGCAGTTTCATAAATTAGCGTTAATGAGCTTCCCTAATACTTAGAAATTCTTTCTTTTATAAGTGAAAACTAAGAGATAGCCTCGTTAGTGGTTTGAGGTGTCTTAGAAACCCAAGGGTTGGGTAACCTAATAGGGGTGTTCAGGGTCATTAATATCTATAATTATATATCCAACTTAGAAAGGATAGTTTAAGGGTTATAAGGAATAAGCCTAGCCCCTCTGAAACCCCTATGGACGTTTTTGTTGGATTCACTTCACTAGGCCTAGTGTGGAAGGTGGGCAAATAACGATATATTCGTCGTATCTGCTCTGTTGTTGTTGAAGGAAGGAAGGAATCGGGCCTACGGCAGCGATCTGACGCTACCGATCTAAAACCGATTCCTGCCTTCTGATTGGCTCGCTAATCAGGCCAATAGGCGATAGGCGGTAACAGGTGGCGCCAGTCCGGCGTGGATATTCCAACACTAGCAACTATCTCTTTTTACCGCAAATCGTCCCTTTTTCAAATAACGAGTAAAAATTAAGCGTTATTCAGCGCAGCACCAAATTGCTTAAAACACCATAAAACAATCAACAAACGGAACGAGTACGTAAGGCGGTCGGAAACGGCAAAAGTACCGTTTTCGGCCATACCACCTTTGGCAAAAACGAGCGTATCCCGTAACCAGTTACGGGTAAGGTCCAGCTCACCGTCACTAACGACGGTAACAGTATTCCTCCCATATCCCCTAATCTCCTTTATATTCCTCCTCTTACTCAGCGCCATAAGCACTCCTTAGGGTCTCATAACCCATCCCTCCATCCTAATCTTCGCTTTTACCTCCTCAACAAACCTCGCAAAGGCTCAGTTTAGTATAACCTTTATTAAGCCGTCGGCAAGGTTATCGTCTCCGTAGATCCATCGGATCTCATATAATTCTCATCTCTCATAAAACTACCTCAACACCATAATATCGATCATCAGGCGTTTCTCCTTTATGGTTCCAAACTTAACAAAACACTCGTAAAGCGAGTACAAGTCGGTACACACGATAATCGGGATCATAGGCATTCAGAGCCTGTCAGTTACGATCTTCAGGGTCGTAGAGAGGGCATAGGCCATATCAACACTAGCGACCATCCCGTATATCTCGGATACGAGGACGCTCCTCGTAACTCTCTTAGACTTTATTAAGGAGTAATGGATAATATTTCCTTCTACTATAAAGTCCTCTTCTCCTCTGGTCTTATTTACGAGGAGGATCACGAATCCGAACTAGGACATCAGGTTACTATTATTAACAAAAGAGCTATCAACAAAAACGAAGAGCTTAGTGGTAGTCAGATCGAGGGGTACATAAGTGAGGCCTCGGTCTAAGTACTCCATTTGCTATAGCAGGCGTCAATTCAAAGCTTTAATCTGCTCTAACGTCACTTCTCGGTACTATACTACCACGGATAAATTGAACACTACCTCTGGTTAGCATTTTAAGGCGGCGTATACGCCTCTGGTGCACTACTCAACGTACTACTCCTTCGCAATAGCGGACTTAGCATCAACCAGGCGTATCTTCGCTCCCTGGCCCTTTAGGCGTAAGAAAATGGCTTTTCCATTAGTTGAGATGATCCCTCCGTTGAATACGATTAGTGTCTTAGTAGAGAGGTATTATTTCTCCTTCGCCATAAACATCGCTTTCTAGAGTTCCTCGTCTTCCCGTTAAGCGAAGGTCTCGTCACTTAAGCCAATAATATTATTAGTCTATATGCCGATTATCGCGAAGTTCTTGTTTTTGTTGTCTAATAACAATAAGCAGGGGTCGTACATAGAAGTCCTCATCTGGAGCTTCTCTCTATGGTGCTTACTGTATATCGCATACTAGTGGGTTCTAACTTCTGCGATACCGTATAATGGTCATACGACGGTTATAATGGTTCTTAGAGGGTAATTTTCCTTTATTTGGTCTAGTAATCTTACGAGGATCGTCCTTTCAAACTTTGTTGTGGATTAGGTATACACCTAAGTGATATCTCTTATCCATAGTGAATAGCCCTCCTTCTAGATGAGAGACGGAGCGACGGCGAGAATCAGTCTCTAACTAGCGCTCTAAATAATCGGAGACTGCGTGAGGATAGCCTCCTTACCGTCGTCTACGTATCCCTGAATAATAAGTCTGGACTTCTTATAGGGCATCTCTGTTTTGCCCTTTACTTTGTTAACGATCTTTAAGTGGAATATACGTATCCCTCTGTGTTTTTCTTCGTTATACTAAGTGAATTCAAAGACTCCTCGTTCAATCAGGGCGTCGATCTCCTTTTTGGTGGACTCCTCGAACAGGGGTCCTAGGGCTTTGATTATGCCCTTTTTACGTAACTCGAGTATAAGGGCGTGATCTGCCTCTTCCTTGGCGCTTATAAATGCGGTTATTATTGTGGCCTCGCTTTTAGCGTCGTCGAAGGCGTCAACTTCTACTAGGAGGTTAATCTGGGCGTTCTTCCGTGGTCTACTTCTCGGGCGTCGAGGTGGTGGCGCTAGCTCTTCCTCCGGGGATAGTGTATCCGTCCAGACAACAATCTCATCTCGGACTTCCTCTTCTTCATCAGGGACGTCTTCCTCGTCATTTCTCAGTATCTCTAGGACCGTATTCTCGTCGTCATCCTCCAGGAAGGGTTTAACAACAGTAAACCTAAAAGTCTTTAGTCCAAAGGGTAATTGAACAACGTAGTCTTCACTTTTATTAACGAGGAGTATATATAGGCCTGTCCAGCCCCTTCTCTCACACCAAATAATAACTTTCGACTATAATAGTAGATCTTGTATAGGGGCTATATTTAGGCCGTTTCTTATTACGAGAGTGTTAATTATTATACGTTCTACGTAAATCTCTCATAGCTTCACCATAACCTTCCACGTAACTTCTATGCGTTACCGTATCTCTAGTGATGGTGGTGAGTCTGTATTCATGCGTAGGTACACTCCGAAGATGAGTAGGGTCGGAATAAAACCGTCTGGGCTAGCCGTATTATTAATTACTTTAATTGCACTCTATAGGGTAATCTTTGGTGGTGTAGAAGGGGATTCTTAGCGGATAATATTATATACTTATCGTAGGGGTGCATAGTATTACTTTACTTTCCCGATGTTATTATGGGCTTTAACGAACACCTCTTTAATTTTAATCGCCATGGATCTCGCTGAATTCCTGAATTCCTTAGAGCTAAAGTTTCTGCTAGTGTCCGTGATAATCCAATTAGGTGGTCCAAGGTAGGTATCGATCCAGCATTCGCATAGTGTCTCCTAGGTGTACTTTACGCTAACGTTTTCCAGAAACTTAGCTATATTAAAAGAAGTGGTCATATTAATAACGTGGATTACGGGTTTATTCCCTTTTAGGTAGAAGATATTAATAATAACCTTATAATTAAAGTCCATATCATCTCTAAGGGTAAATTTGAATTTCCTTAGAGCTCATCCATTTATTTAGCATTAGCGGTAGTGCTTTATGAGCTTCTGGATTACTTTGAACATCACGTCGTTGCCGGTTCTCTTCAGGATCGTATGGAGCTTTTGTATTGATAAGTGGCTAAAACGATGGTGGATTCTGCGTAATTCTGTGTTTATAAGGTGATTCCACGCAAAACTCTGTTCTAGGGAGTGTATAAGCATCCACGGATACCCCCATTTGTATATAATAGGGACCTTTACATCTCCTTATTAAAGGAAGTTGTGGATATTATCGAAACGGATCCCTAAGTCGTCCATATTTCTCAAATAGAGTAAGAATAGTGTATTAGTGTTCATAATATGGAAGGGTAGTTGTCCGAAGGGTGAATTCACATGGGTTAGCCCTATAGAGGGTATCGGAGGGTTGTCTCCGAAGGTAATGCTTGTTTAGCCTATTTTAGAGGTATCGAGTTTCACGGTAGTGTTGATCTTTTATAGAGTAAGGAATTAAGGGTATCTAATCGTAGAAACGCCGGCTACTCTTATATTAGGTATAATACCTTAGAAGATTGTTGCTGTGTAATGGTTATTACTGGTAAACACTTCGTAGGCCGGTAATTTTACGGGTATACCGTAAATATCCTTCCCCGTAATAGCGTAGTAGGCGGCTTAGTTATTCAGGGTTTAAGCGAGGTCTTCGCTAGTTAAAGTAGTGGTGTAACTAAAGAATAAGATATGGAATTCGTTATTATACTTATTTTCCTCGTTAAGGGCAGCGTTAGTGAGGTATTAGCTCAGATCTTCCTTGTCCTTAGCGTCCTCGTCGTCGAGCACTTCATCTCCCTTGTATTCAGCGAGGAAGCGGCCGTATACTTTAGGAGAGGTATTAAAAATATCCTTATTTAATTTAAAGTGTTTATACACTTTACTTCTCTCCTCTACGGAGTACTTCGTAGACCAGCACCCTTCCTTACCATAGACGTAGTACTTCTTACTACTATAAGGGTATCCTCGCTACTATTAGCGACCTCCGTAGCGGTTACTTTACCCTTTTCTATTATAGTGTTGGTCAGTCCAGAACTGCTCGTCTAGCTTTATTTCTAATATAAAATGTTAACGGTGGGCATCTCTTCCTCTTTCCTCTAAGTCGAGGCTTATCCTTATTGTGTTATAAAGCTCCTCCACTATATTTACTCTAATTAGGTTAGCAGAGCGGCACTCTTTCACGGAGATAGCAGCTCTAATTAGCTTATCCTTTAGGACCTAGTCTCCTTAGTAATATAGTATAAGAGCTTACTAAAGATTCGTTAGGTCATTAAAGAGGGTCTCTAAAACCTCAACCTTCGTCTTCTCAGGGTTCTTCTAAATAACCTTATTAAGATTTACTCTGTTCTAATTAATAATATAGGTTTAACAGCGTTAATCTCCTTCGAAATAGCACCATAGCTTATTAACTACCTCCTTAGTTAACTAAGCAGTCGGCGTACTACTAATATGGCCATAGTAGAACTAAGAAGCTCTCCTTTTCAGCATCGTAGGGAGTAAGCTAGCCGTTACGTAGTGGTCAACTCCGATTTTTCTATAAGCTTCGAGGAAAATACGGAATTTGGTGTTAAGGACATCGAATTTCTCACTACTATACCTTATATTATTAGTATATACCTTAATAAGCATACTTTATTACTAAGGGGTCGCTGTTTCACTGATCTCATCTATAGTACGGTGTTCTTCCTAATCCAGTAACTCCTAGGTGAATATGGGTTATCTGGGTAATTATGGCCGATTCTAAGGGCTCGGTACAATGCGGGTTTAATTTATTCCCGCTCTCTTTAGGGGTGGCGGCGTTTATAAAGAGTTCTTTTACGCTACGATCTCTTTTAGGTGTAATTTGGGTTATAGTAGTATTCATTCCTCTGTTAATTCCTTATAGAGGACTAGGTCCTCTATTAAATCTTTAAAGGATTTACTCCTTTTGCTGACCTTTTCGATTTCTTCCTAGGTCCAGTAACATAGTTCTTCTAAGTCCTTAAATTTAAAAAGCTCTTCTACGATCTTCCCTCCCTCCATAGGAATATAAATACTATAATAGAGTAGGAAGTTGCGTAGTCTCTTTACCACTTTTCCTTCGAGTATTTTGAAGGTCTTCTAGGTCTATTCCTCAAAGTCTTCTTTGAATTCCTTTTCCAGCTTATAGCTAATAACGCTTTTTGCGTTGTATATCTCCGTGAAGAACGTTACCACCATTACTACTAACTTGGGGGCAAATTCAGAGGTCACGTTCTCCGGCTTAAATCTGGTCTATAGTCCTTATTCGTGGATATTAATGTTATCCTTATACTTCTTTAGTAATGGGACCGGGGAGTTATTAACCATAATATAATTAGGTTCCTTAGTAGTTGTTACTCTTACCGTCTCTCTTTATTGAGGGGCCTGAGCACCCTGGGCCTCCTCCGACGTCGGATTCGCCGTAGTTGGGTCGCTTCCTAACATCTTAGTAGATATTCCAGTGTATAACGGTAAAACTAACGACATCTCGAACACGGGGCGTTTCCTCTAAGCCGCAGCTTCGAGGGCGTATACTGTTTATTAAACGAATTACTATTTAGTGTCTATAGAATACTACGTTTAATGGGTAGTGTAGGAAGGGAGTCTTCTTTTCTTTAGCGTCGTCTCTGGTCGTATATCCACGTCTAGGTCATCTCTAGGGGCAGGGACGACAACAGTGAAGTCGGGGTTCTCGTTGAATTCAGCCCTTCGAGCATTGGATGTTATGTCCTTAGCAGGTCACTCCAGCCTCGGTATCGGTTACCAGCTCTCTTTTATGGACATAGTCGGAAGGTGGGGTTGTCGTCTTTAGCGTCGTGTTCACTAGGTATTCAGGGTCACTACTCTAGAGGCAGGAGTAAATGGCGACGGTGACGACGGTGAAGTTAGGGTTCTCATAAGGGTTAGCCTTTTGAGCGTTAATTCCGAGGTGTTTCCATAGTTGTGGGGTAACGGAGTAGTGTCTAAAAAAGGAGGGGGTATTAATTATAATAGATAACTTTTCGTCGAAAATGAAAGTCGGTGATGGAAGTACGAGGGCGTTTTATATTACTACTAATTACGAAATTTTCGTTATAAGCTGTGCGTAATGGACGCAGAGGCTGTATTCCGTCACGTCGAGCGGAACTTATCGCTCCGGTGATTTTGTATAAACTCCTAGGAAGCTCCTATGGTATCCTATCGTTAATCGTTTAGTTAACCGAGGGTATCGCAAATTCTTCCGGTAATACGAATATCGTAAAATCCGTTGAATACGCTAAGTCGTTCCGGGATTTCATAATACTACTTCTTCTAGTAAAAGATTCACTTTGTTAATTTGTGGAAATGGTATTTAACTACTAATTAGTATTGGATTCACTTCACTAGGCCTAGTGTAGAAGGTGGGCAAATAACGATATATTCGTCGTATCTGCTCTGTTGTTGTTGAAGGAAGGAAGGAATCGGGCCTACGGCAGCGATCTGACGCTACCGATCTAAAACCGATTCCTGCCTTCTGATTGGCTCGCTAATCGGGCCAATAGGCGATAGGCGGCAACAGGTGGCGCCAGTCCGGCGTGGATATTCCGACAGTTTTCCTGGGTAAATGTTTAAAGGAATACAGTTTTAAATACGAGGAAGAACTCGGGTTTAGTGATATGGGTAATCCGGGCCTTAATGAAGTGCTTAATCTGAGAGCTATATCTTAACTTTAATATATTATAATAGTTAACGTTAAGAGGTTAGGTTAGATGTGATAAATAAGTAGGTAGGTAGATAATTATAATTTTGTTCTCTTTGTAATACTCCTCGAAATCGCTATTAACGTGGTTTTTATGGCCATCGACGATTAGTATCCGATATATACCTCTTAATCGCTATTTTGAGTATTTATCGAAATGCTGAAGCCATTGGAGGGCAGTCTCGTTATTAGTCCATCTATTAGAAGTTGTTTTAACTACCCAGCTATCCGGAATCTGGGCCTCGGAGTACTAATTTACGAGGTGGAAGTGGCCCTAAACCACCAAAAAAGGCGGTATCGTATAATTATCACTAATAACATAACAAATCACTATTACCTATTCTCTATTACTAGGTTAAACTTTTTTTAGTTTCCTAATCCGATTAGAATATATAATAACTATTCTAAACTGGATTATACTTATTATAAAACTAGTCTTATTGAAATTATAAAAATCTTCGTTTATAATATTGTATTTTAATCACATATTAGCTATAAGTTAAAACCAAAGTTTAATAATTATAGGATTTTCGTAAAAACTTCTCTAATAGTCATAGATACGAGAAAATCGCGTCTTAAGTTCTGGACATCGCTGGACGAAGTGTTTTATCCAGCATTTCCCGACCGGTCGGGAAGCACATTTCCGGAGTAGTGTATTAATGTCAAAAAGGGGGTGGTAGGCCACATGGGATACACGGAGTGCTCTAGAGGACGATTTCCGCCCTACTTACGTAAGAAGGGCGCTTAGTTATACGAAGCACGTTAGAAAGGGGGCTTCCAGGGAGTGCAGAGGTCTCAGGACGGACGGAGATAATACACATCACGAATTAACCCCCGACATCGTACACATATACGTTTTCCGATAATTAACAGTCTAATTACCTACTAATTAGCCAGCCTACGAGCCAGACGAAGCTATTCGAGAGTCCAATTAATTACTAAAAACACACAACAACCCACCTACGCACCGCAGAACCCACGTAGTACACCCAAACTAAACAATAAAAGTAAAGGAATCCATCGTCCTTAATAACCCCACCTAATAGCTTACCTAGTATAAGGTCTTCTAGGGTAAGGCTACTAACTTGGACGTTTAGGAATAAGTGAATCCCAGTACCGAAATACCCGAAAAGCGGATACCAAAGCCGGAGCCTCCGGCCTTCTCCGACTATAAGAAGAAGAATACACCGCGATATACCCGCGGGTCAACCATCGAGGTATCTCAAATGCCCGATATTAAAAAAGTATAATTGAACGAAACAGCTAAACACCTACAAGACCTTATTAAAAAGGACCACGAGGAATATATTTAACTCCAAAACAACTATAACTACGATATACGGGTTTACGAGCGCAAAACGGCCACTTTATAAAAACTTCGTAACTAGGTCTCGTCAACAATTACCACGAAGTACGTAGACACTTACTATAATCCCACGGAATCCCTCCACACCTAAATAATAAAGCTAAAAGGTATAGCCTTAATCTCCAACGGGGAAAGGAAGAGCGCTGTACGTGAAGAATACGAGAAAGTCGTTAAATAAGTAACTACAAAACGGATAACCACGAAGGCCGAAATCGAGAAATAGCTCGAATAGTGGGAGGCCGCAATACTAAAGGACCAGGAAGTTAACTTAACTTAGACCAAGGACTTCAACAAATAAAGCAAAGACTTTCTTAAAGTAATTACGAAAACTACGATTTCCGCGTTTTATACTACTTTTAAAGCGAAGTTCCACGAAGAAGATAATCCCTTAATTAATAAGGTCTCAGCGGAGGTCCAGCGATATATACGAATCCACGTAAACACCATATCAACAGGACCAAGTGTAACGGTCCAAGCACGTATATTGCAACTAGCTATGGCGACTACTACGAGTATCTTCAAGATAAGAGAGAAAAGGAGAAAATGTCTTCCACCCCATAGGACCCGTTTACTCTAATCAGGCCTAAGGTTGATCCGTCTTAGGTAAGCCGGGCTTAGGTAAGCGGAGTCCATGGCTAAGAGGCTGCGAAGCCTCTAAGAGGGCCCAGCCCATCACAATTACCCCCCCTCTCCCTCCTCCCCGTTCAGAGGGACTTGTCCGTAACTAGCCTCGTAACGATCTAAAACTATAATCTCCGTTAATAACTCAACTAATTCCTAAGTAGGCTCCACGTAGCCCTTCCACTTAACCAAAACCTTCTAGGAACCACGAATCTTCTTAGCGTCCTAGATCTCTTCGACTTCGAATTCCTTTTTATTATCTACTAGTAGAAGTGGTGGTTAAGCGTTATCTTATTCCTATGATAGTAGTGGGTTGATTCCCGTATACCTAATCAGGGATATATAAAAAACATTATAAATACCCAGCAGCGTATTAAGCCGGTAAGTATGGGATCCGACTATTTCTAATACAGTATACTTCGTATTCATCTAGTCCAACTTCTTAGATGGTCTCTTAGAACGGACGTTTTTAAGCCTTAACTAGACCTTATCCCCTAGTCGAAACTAGTTAAAAGGCTAGCATCGTATATTTACCGAGGCTTCTTATCACTCTTAGGCGGAGGCCATCACCACTTATGCCCATTTAGAGGCCTCCTTCAACTTCGAGACTAGGGCCTCTACCCAAGCTGCGGGGGTCTTTCCTTCAGTCCACAGAGTCTCCTTTACTCTGATCAGGTCGATGTCATAGCCGTGGGTAGTGAAGAAAGGGCTAAGGCCTATTAACGAAGTAACCCTGTTATTAATAATCATTATCGTTATTAAAAATAGGTTATCCTAATTATCTTAAGTATACAAAGTATAAGCTTAGAGGTAGGTTTCTATTACCTAGTTAATTTGTTTTATGGCGCCGTTTATCTCTGGGTAGAAAACCGTAAATAAACGTCGTTTTATTTATAATAGTTAACAAAGCCGTTTCCATATACAATTAGTAAATTAGGGGCCTCTATCCAAAATAATAACTCTCAGGGGTCCGTGGTGTCTGATTAGGCCAAGTATTAACGCCGTAACCACAACGTCCATCGTTATATCCTTAAGTAGCTCAAAAATCACGTTCTTAGATAATCAGTTTATTACCACCATAATATTCGTTACTCCCATACGGCGGGTTAGTGGTAGCCCTATAATAAAATCGACTAATATCTCTATCCAGACCTGATCAGGGACGGGTAAGGGTTTTAGAAGACCCCTCTTCTTATCCCACCATATATTACCCCGTCCATAGACGTCGCAGTTCCTTATAAAGCGTCGGACATCCTACGACAGCCCTGGCTAGTAAAAGCGGTGGCTGATTAAGGCCTTTAACGCATCTCTACTGAGATGGCCACTAAGTGTTAAGTCGTAGAACTCTTGGATTAACCGGGTTCATAAGGGTTCGTAATAAAGGACCCAGATCCTCTCCCTCCAAAGGAGTCTACTATCATCGTCCACTAAGTACTCTAATAATATTATGGGTAACTTTTATTATAATAGTAACTAATGGTTCCCCCTTTTCATAATTATCCTAATTAACTAATAATAATTATTTAATTATAGTCCTTTAGTCTAAGAGGACTTTAGGGGCTCCTCTTTAAAGGGGTTTAGGATGGGTTTTAACCAATTAGCTTTAGGATCGTCGTCCTAATCTATATCACCTATTATGGTGTTTTCCACGGATTCCATTATATTTATTTAATTCGTTTCGAGAATTACCCGGTTTACTATAACTATATTCCGTTTCCCCTTTAGGAGTTATATCCTCCGTCCTTTTAGTCGATCATCTCACTAAGTGTTGGGAACGTCTTATTTTCGTTTAGATAATGTATTAGGGATTATCGCTTATTTACTGGGTCAGAATTGGATTATAAAGTTATAATAGGATAGGAGCTCCGACTATTTAACTTGGTGTTCACTTAATTACCTTTTAATTATAAAATACTTAAGGTTAAGGTGGTCGGTTAGGATAGTAAACTCCTTTACACTCCTTAATTCGGAGTCCTAGTATTCTAAATAGTGGACTATAACTAATAATTCCTTATTATATATTAAGTAGTTATATTCTATTAGTAAATTCTTCCGTAAAAAGAACGTAATAGGCCGTAAAATACCCTCGTCATCGTATTATAATAAAATACCACCCACTATATAACCTAATAAGTTTATTTCTAGTATAGTAGCTCAATTAGGATCCCAATGTACTAGTACAAGAGCACTAATTAGGAGGGCCTTTAACTTATTAAACACTTTTATATACTCATTACTCTATACAAATAAGATATCCCTCTTCATTAAAGTTATAAAGGGGTATACTAACCCTAAGAAGTCTAATATGAATTAATGGTAATAATTTACAAAACTAACGAAGGCACGGACTCCTCGCACTAATCGGGGGACCTCCTATATCTAGATGGCCTTAATTTTCTCTGGGTTAACGCGGATACCCTTCCCTATATCAATAATAAACTCTAAGTATTTAACCCTCTTCATCTCAAAGTCGCATTTATTAATATTAATTTATAGGCCAATAGCACCTAAACGACTTAAGACCTTCTTAACTTTCTCCTTATAATTAGTGAGTAAGTTATTTGAATAAATTAGAATATCGTTAATATAAGTAGTACAGAATTCGTCCAAGAAGTCCCGTAAAGTGTGGTTAATGTACCTCTGGAACATAGCGGGGGCCCCTATTAAACCAAAAAGAGTCACCATCCATTCATATAAGTCGTATCTTATTTTAAAGGCCGTCTTTTATTCGTCGCCTTCTTTAACCCTAATCTTATAGAATATAATAATAACGTCTAATTTCATCAACTACTTAGCCTTAGCTAAGGCTCTCAGAGTTTCGCTAATTAGGGGTAAGGGATATTTTTTTTTTTGGTGATAGTGTTTAGAGTTTAGTAATTAATACAAAACCTTAATCCTTCCCCGGGTTTTCGAATAAATAAAACAGGTGATAAAATAAAAAAACTACTAGTACAAATAAAGCCTTTATCCAATAGTTCTATGAGGGTCCATCGAAGTACGATTAGCTCCTCCCTAGACATCCCATATAAGGGTCCCTATGTAACTGGCTTATTTTGCCTTATTGAGTCTTTTTTAATGGGAATTGCGTGGTCGATGTTGTCTCGATATGGTGGTAATTGATCAGCCTTATCGCAGTTGAATATATATAAGAACTTATGGTAATATATAGGTAGCTTGGTCTTTGGGTTAGTCTTTTTTTGAGGTATAAGTGCCTTTTTAATATCGGCGAGGTTTATTATAAAAACGTTTAGAGGTCTTATTTTGTTAAGTATTAAGTTTTTGCGTTTAGTTTGCCTAATTAGGGTAGCAAATATAACTCCGGTTTATTATTAGATCGGGAAGCCGGGGTTTTATGATATTTAATTTGGTTTCCTCTCTTAAACCTAGTGGTTTATAATACTTATGTGGAGGGTGCCCTTAGCTGGGTATATTATGACATCGTCATTTATTATCCATAATCTACCCAGAATAACATCGTCTTCTTAATTAGGGATAATATAAAAGAATAGCCGTCGTCGTTTATAACCATTAATATTAATATTGGTATAGGTAACATAATGAATTACACCAGGGATTATAGTGGTAACTTATATCAAATTCCGAGGGGTAATACTAATGCGTAGTAAGCGGAGTTTCTTAGCGAAGGTGTTGCTGATTAGGGCGTATATCAAATACCCTATATTAATAAGAGTAATAGTGTATTATATCCCATTAATTCCAATATTAACATAGAATAGGTTATAATCCATGTTTTTTTTAATAACCTTCTATTCTTTTATAGCCTATTCCTCCTAATAACGACTTCCACTAAGAGCTACTTTTTTCCCAACTCTTTAAAGTCCTAATTAGAGCTAATATTTATTTTACTCTACTTTTTGGTCTTCTTTTTCGAGGTTTTAGTCTCCTTATCTTTCTAGTCTCTAGGGCATCTCCATTATATATGCCCCTTTTTACTACAATTGTAGCATTTGCGGGTTTCCTCTTAACTTAACCTTCTTTGGACTAGTTTGTCCTTGGCTATCCGGCTTGCCTTAGTGGGTTCCTAATCCATCTGATTAGGTGGAGGTGATCCTGTTCAACTATCCTATTTAGTTAGTGATTTGACTTTGTTCTAGCCGGGTATTAGCGATCTCCTGTATTGATGCTTACGGCGAGCTTAGTATAATTCACTATTTAACTCTAATCCTATTATTAGGAGTATCTGAGTGTATATAATATAGGCCGTTGGTTTGTTGATTACACTAATTAAAGGGGTTCTCATCGTAATGTTTAGAGCTCCTTTTAGGTAGTTGATCCTAATGTTGTCCAGTTAGTGTCCTTTTCCCGCTTCTACGAGCTCCTTTTTGAACTTAGGAAGGAAGTGGGCAAAATTCTCGTTCTCCTTTTAATGTATTATTCTTAGTTGATCAAGGGCTCATACTTCTATATTAGGGTTTATATAATAACCCTTTAGGTATTCTATGAATTATTTAGGGTTTTTTAACTTATCGGCTCCTCCTTGTGAATAATAGGTACTTATTATAGTTTGTATAATGTTTTCTAGTTTAGAGTAAATATAGGTGAATATTGTTAATGTTGAATTAAAGGCTTCCCTATCCACGCTTATCTTCCCTTTTATTTCGAGGTGTTATTATTGAAATTTCTTATGCGATCCGTTAAACTTTGGTGGATCGGGGATTTGGTGTTTTAGTTATTTAAGAGGTAGTGCATAGGCCTGATTAGGTGGGATCGGCGTCGTAGAGGGTGTAGGGGCTTTATGTGATGTTGAGGTTAGGTGCCTGGGTTTTACTAGGGTTTATTATAGTATTCGAATTTATTCTCGTTGGGCCTCTCGTTCAGCCACTTAGGTGGTCCGCATCTCCTATAACTAGGTTAATAACTAACCAATTAATTATATTAACTATTATGGGTTTCCGGATAGGTTAACATTATCTTTTATTATAATACGGTTATCGTTCCTTCTACACATCTTTATTTAGTAGTAACCATAATATACTAATTAACGTTGTTGAGGTACTCTACTATGCGGAATGCGTTTTTTTGAGTTTATTAAAACCTTTTAGCCCTAATTAGACCTCGCTGATTAGCTTTAAGCGTTCAGGGACCTTTAGGTTAACCCGCTTAGGACTCTTTGTTACTCCTACTAAGGTTATAAATTTACTTTTCGTTGATAATTATTTCCGTACCCAGTATACTCTCGTTATCTCCGATAATACTAAGATTTTAAAGATAATGTAATGGTCTAAGTATGTATATTGTAACTAGTTATGGTGACTACTACGAGTATTTTTAAGATAAGAGAGAAAAGGAGAAAATGTCTTCCGCCCCATAGGACCCGTTTACTCTGATCAGGCCTAAGGTTAATCCGTCTTAGGTAAGCCGGGCTTAGGTAAGCGGAGTCCATGGCTGAGAGGCTGCGAAGCCTCCAAGAGGGCCCAACCCGTCACACCAAGAGTCTTAAGGGGTACTTTTACCACAACAAATATAATAGACGAAGGACCCGAGGAGACTACACCCTAGAATAGGTCTAAGAAACGACACAGAGTGACCAATTCGTGGACCTAAAGCGATGTCCCTAAGTACTACGAATATAAAAGAAAAGGTCACATCCTAGTTAACTACTTTTACTATTTCCCCGAGGAAGTACCTAAAAGGTGGGAACCCTATAATAATATAATAAGAAAGGTCACCGAGCATCTTAAAAGTGATAACGACCTTATGGACCGCGTAAAAAAGATCCGTGAGTAACGCAAAAAGGAAGCGAAGTAAACCTAATTATATGGTTAGTGTATGGGATTAGTTAATATAATATAGAAAAAGTGGTATATAAACAACCGTTCTACGTTCATAATCTAAACTAAATACCCCTTATATAACTCTATAATATATAACTTAGGATTATCACTCTACGTATTCAATAATTATACTTAATTCACGAATTTTAAAATAACCAAAATAAGAGATTACTTATGGGTAAGAACTTCACAAGTCCCCATCCTAGGCTACGGAAACGTAGATATAACAATAAACACCTAAAAAGGAAAGAAAGTGAGAATCCACCTTTATAACGTCGCTTACTATAAGGAATTCATAATAAATCTAATCTCCTATTAACTTTTATAATAACGAGGTATATAGTGGGATAACTACCTAGGCCAGAATTATATATAAAGGGCTAATAGGACGTTTATTTATTACCTTTACGATCTGTCGTGATAGCCTCCTGGCTGAACCAGCCCGTTCGGTGTGCAGAGCCAGTCACGTGATACTGCATATGACCCGTATTACGTAACTTCACCCTTTCTGTAGCCTATTTAGAAGCGGGCTTCGCCCAGTAGTTAGACTTCTAGAAGATAGGCCACTTTCTACTAAAATGACTTTATTCATTACGCAGGCTTCACCATAATTATGAGCCCAGCTCATCTAAGCCTTTGTACTACTATGAGAAGCTCTAGTAAACGACGGATCATCTATTAATCTCTATTTTAATCCCTCTTCGTTTCATAGTAAAGATAACCTCCGCAACCTCCTTAACTATAAGCCTTAATACGTCGGTCCGCTTTATTACCCGTCGAAACTAGCCATAATAGTACATTACTTTATAATACTAATCCTATGCGAGGAACGTGTAACAGTATATCGATCTAAACAACACTACTCTTAAGACTCCTTATACGGACAATATTTTCCCCTCGTTCTCTAAGTATATTAAAAACCGAAATACCCAACTTATAAGGGATTATACCTAAAAACTAGCCGAGTAGGAGTTTGCCCGGCAATTTAAAATTTAAGGATAACTCGAGGACGAATAAAACAAAGTTATAGAGGAGGAAGAATCCCAGGAGATTACCCGAGAAACCATAAACACAGTACCGTTTAATGGTCTAACCCTAAAGTGACCAAAGGAGATCACTTTAAAGACCCCAGGAATCTACGATAAGTATAGCACTTATATTAAACACTAAGTGACTATATAATACGGTTATTTAAAAAAGGAGAAAGCCTATGAACTCATTGATACCTGGGTCTCTGTTATAGTTGACCTATTAATTCTCGTATTAGCTCGTATAAAACTTCTCAGGAACAAAGAGATTAATCTACAAAATCTAATTACTGTTTTAAGACGGTAATATGCACTAACAGAGTTAAGTAATCTAACCACTATTCGAGAAGACTATAATAACATAATAGTAAAAGCTAATACCAGCGTTAATTTATCCGCTTGGATCGCTGAATGGCATAAGATCTTCCTTTGAGTTAACGAGTACGGTATACCCGAAGTTTAAGGCCTCTTAACCACGAAAACCTTCCTATAAGTAGTTGGGTAATACTTTACTCCGATGTAGGCAAATACGGAGCTCATATAAATTGTTATACGGGAGTATACTGGAAACTAAATTCTATTATTCGCTGATTACGGAGAGATTTTTATAGATTTATTCTACGAAGATACGGTTTACGGGAAATCTCGGGGCTAAACTACTAGCATCTTTGTAACCTTAGCGGGCTATTCCGGAAATAGTATCCAAAATAACTAGGGTACTACTAAGAATAATATATAAGTTGATTCGTGTTTTTGTAGTATGGTTTACCCAAAGTGGACTTTGGATAACTGTGTTAACGTGGAATACGCTCTTATAGGCTCCTGCCCCCGTTTTGATTATATTAACTTAGATAAAAAGGAATGTAATAGGATCCGAAGCCGGCTAGATGATAAAAAATGGGACGACCTGTGGACTAAAGTTGCTCGTAAAAGGTGGCTTTAAGCTAATAATAGAATTATACGTAGAGGATTCCGGAATAAGCGTAGCGGAAATAGACCGCGAAGAGGTGGTCTAGTCCACCCTTTAAAGGAAAAATAAGATCCTAAGGCTACTAAACCCCCGGAATACCCTAGTGATGTAATTACTGTTTATATTTATCCTTCTCTCTTAGGGGAAGCGACAAATTAGACGAAAGCACCCTTGAACGTCTTTTTTATACTATTTTACGGACTACACCCTCTCTCAGATTTAATAGTCATGGATAACTGTGGTGCTACTCACCTTATTAATAACCTTAACCTTCTAGAACTAGGATCCTATAAGACGGTCATAAGTAATGAACGAATAGAGTTGGGTATAACCTTATTCCTAATCCTCGGAAAAGGGAAACGTATACTAAGGAACGTTCTAGCCGGGCCTAAAGGACCAAACACCTAGAGCCTTATTTTAGAAAACGTCTATTACGTAGAGAATCTTCACGTTAACGTTATTTTGGAAGCCCTTTTGTATAAGGCTAGAATATGGTACTCAGGTCTAGATTATACACTTCGTATTAGAACCCATAAGAATAGTGTAGTACTTAGATAATTGGTTAAAAAAGCTAATTTAGTTTTCCTCGAATATAAACCCCGTTCCTCTTATAGTCCATAAACTATAATACTTTTTAGTAGTACTAGTATAGTTGCCCTGAATTACATTAAGACTTAGCCTAGGAAACGACCATTATATGAGATGTGTAGTGAAAGGTAAGACACCGCCGACTTATGGTACCTTTATTTAGGACATCTAGGACTAGTAGCCTTAGAGTGTCTAGTCTATAGTGCTCGGGGGGTTAGGATTAAAGTGCCCCTATGTTTGGAATGTAAGCACTGTGTAACCACCTATGCTAAGAACGTCGTTTCCCGAAGAACTTCGGAACGCAGAGCTATTTACCTATATTACCGTATTTCGTGGGACCTTTTTAATTATTTAAAGGGCTATAATAACAGTAAATGGGCTTTGGTTATTAAGGATGAGTTTTTTGGACGATTTTTTGTGTTCCCGTGTATAGAAAAGACTCTCTTATAGGTCTTTGAGGTGTTGCATTTATTTGAACGCTGGGTCCAGAGATAACGAGGACTATTTATATACAAAATACAACAAAATATCGACCGTTCAGTGATTGCAATCAACGGCGAAACTGCATATTAATAGTGGGCAGAAAAAGAAGGGATTGAAATAGAGCTACCCCCTCCTTATATAAAGGAGCTAGTGGGAGGTGGTGAGAGGGCCGGCTAGGAAATTATTATTAGAGTAATTAAGATGATATCTATGGCCAGCCTACTACTAAAACTATAAGTAGAAACTGTTTATACAACGGCTTATTTATATAATATGAGCCTATAAGTGAATAACAATTAAATCTCACTAAACTAAGCAGAAGAAGAGTGGTTTTAGAACTATTTTTAATAGTGAACACCGGAATATATGACTATATACACTAAAGACCTCCGTCCACACTAGGGTTGGATTTACACTTACGGTTACTGAGTATACCCTCTTAAATAAGAGTATAAGAAGGGAATTAATAAACAAAGGTTTAAAGTAGAACCTAGGGGATATATCGGATACCTAGTAAGCTACGTCCCGAATACCCATAACCTATATAAAATCTGGATCCCCTTGCTCGACTAGGTTATTACTATACATAACGTAATGTTTAATAAGACTAAGTTCTACTCGAAAAACGACATAGTAGCGGCAATCCCCGTTCCTACGGTTTACACTATAGTAGAAGAGATCAGGGAACCCTCTAAGGAAACGAACCCAGTACTCGAAATCCTCGGAGTAATCAACTATACCAAAGTAATAGCAATACTAAACAACCAACAGCCATCACTTTAAACTCTAATACTACAAAGATCTATATTATAAAAAAATATCTCAATAATAGAAAGAGGGAATCCTAAACGGCTTGGGGGATGGGCATTAACCCCCAAAACAACTCTAACACCAGAATACATACCTAGAAATAAAAAAAGGGGGCTTACTAATACAATACCCAACGCAAAAGCTACTAAAGGATTACCAGTGAACACAAAAGATAACCAATATAAATCGGGCATTAAGGACGACGTAAGCGTCCAAAACAAGGACCCCACGCAAATAGAACACCAGAGCGAAGAGGGTACCTTAGAAATATAAGAACCTAATATCGACTCCTAACCTCGACCTATAAGGCCATATACGATAATTGAGGAGGGGAGCACCGTAGGGGACCACGGCTAACCCGTGCAGAAAAGCCGTCAATAAAGGAACCTACCACTAGAATACGATAAACGGGATAACTTTCCTATACAACGACGCTTTCCCCAGACTTCTACACTTTATACAAAATAGTATTAGGAGGTATTTTTTAGTACGTTCATGCCTAATTAACTGAAAGTCCTGAACGAAGTGTCCCTAGGTTACTATACTTTACACCACATCGTATAAGGTGTAGTATAATAAGCGAATAACCTGCGCCTAAATATCTCTCTAAAAGAGAAACTTCGTCTAAAAGACCTTTCACCACCTCCTAAGCTCTAAAAGACCTCTATAAACTCCTAGGACTACTCCGTAATCTCTTTAAGGAAGTAACCCATAAGGAAATCCGTAAATTTACGGAGAAAAGCATATAGAAAGTGGTTAACTAAATGAGCATTAATACTGCACCCCTTCCCCTAAAATAGGTGTTCACTTATAAACCAACTTCTAAAGGAACTGTGGAATACTATAAGATGAGAATCTGTATTAAAGGAGACCTTTAGCAGAAGGACCCCTTAGAATAAACCTACACAGCGACCTTAGCTATACAAACGTTTAGGGTGGCCATGGCACTAGTAATACACTTTAATTTAGAAGTGTAGTAGTTTAATATCGTTAATACTTTCCTTAACACAGAACGGGACCCTAACAGGCCACCTATGGTATACCACCTCCTAAACAGCTTCAAATAACCTAGGAAGTACATAGTACTTTCTTATGCGTTATATAAGCTTAGAAATACACTACTCTTATAATACAAAAAGTTCTTAGGAACCCTATATCACCTAGGACTTTAACCAGCAAACGAAGATCTTTACCTATTTTATACCATAAATCACCAGATCATAATTCTATTTTATATAAACAATATTCTCGTTCTACATCACAAAGACCATATATAAGAAGCGGAAAACCTCATTTCAAGGCTTAAGGCTAAGTACAAAATTAAAAACTAAGGTGCTATACAATAGTACCTTAGTATTAAGGTTATCCGGAATCGAGTAACCCAGAAGATTTATCTCGTTCATAATCAGTATATTAAACGAGTTGCTAAACACTTTAACCTTGCGGATTTAGTGTCCCTAGTAACCCCCCTACTAATAATACACTTTCAAAAATATAAGGGGGAGGTTATTAAATAAGAGGTTAAGGAATTCTAAGAGAAGGTTAGTTTAATTTTGTATACGGCAATTATAATACGACCTAACGTCGCTTTTACCACCACTCTACTTTCCCAATTCCTTACAAACCCATCTCCAGGACATATTACCACAACGAACTAAGTTATCCACTATCTCTATTCAACTCACCACCTCATAATATACTTTAAAGGCTCAGGGAGTGGACAGGTTCTACTTATCGTAGGTGATACGTTATTTATAAATAACGAGGAAACCCGGAGGTCTTCATAAGGATATATAATATACCTTTTCGGAGACCCGATCTAGTAGAGGGCCGCTTAGTAGAATATAATCACAACATCAACCACCAAAACTAAACTATTAAACCTTAAACACATAGTAAAGGAGATTATAGCTCTAAAAAGGCTTTTTTAGGATATAGTTTTAGACTTGGGGGACGTATAAAAGGTGTATTATAACAATCACTAAACAATACATCTTATCGTAAACGAAGGGGAGCGCTTATTAACCCACCTATAACACGTGGATATACAAAACATATAGCTTCGATAAGAACACACAACGGGAAGTTTCCGTATAGAATATATACCCATAAACAATATACTAGTAGACAAACTCATAAAGAACTTACCTTAAGCGAAGTTTAAGTACTTTAGGTCCCTCCTAAATCTATAAGATACTCGGGAAGAAGTTATATAAACTAGAAAAGATGTGTAGAGATGGGTTATTAAAATAATCGAAAACGGGATTAAATGGCCCTATGGCCAGGAAGCCTAACGACGGCCCTGGAGAGCCCGCGTAAAACACGAAAAGCAAGCGATATTAAACCCCAAAAGGCACCAAAGGGTATTTCCGGGTACAGGGCCCCTACACCTAAACTAATACACTAACCAAAGTGTTCACTTCCTAAATAAGAGGGAGGCCACGTATTAATCTAAAAGGACCATTACCGTAGGGCGGGCCACCTTAGGGATAACTACGCTAATAAGGCTATTTAAAGTTAAGCGAAGGGCTATGGACGAACTACCCCCCTAAACGGGTCTAGTAGCTGGAGAAGTAAGTTGAATAACGTCGTTAAACACTAAAGCAGCCTCCCCACCGGTACCAGGAACCACCTCACTCTACTCCTCCATCTCTACATACTCGAAAGTATTATAACACACTACACTAAGTTAGCCAATATTCTAAACACTAAGTGAGTTAACCTAGAAACTAAACCGTAAACCGAATAACTATACCTTATAAGGGGTATACTCGTTTACTTTTACAGCAAAGAATCGGCGGGAGATTAATAGCACTGAGGTAGGGACGGGAATACACAGGGTCTTTCCCTCTACGTAACGGGCACACTTAGTAATACTATTAACTCAATAATTACCAAAGGAGCTCCCGTGCAGTGCATTGTGAACACACTGAACACAAAGAATCCCCCGAAGTGGCTGCGGCTCCTCCTCCTCCTAGGAGACCCTATCCTCTACAACTATTAGAAAATCAGTCACTAAACATAACTACCCGGACTAATCGTATAATAAACTAGGACCAGCAGGGGTGGCCGCGATGGTCTACTTAGCCCTTTAGCCCTTACTCTTATCACCCTTAGGCTTTTTGTTAACGGTTAAATTTAGAATAAACTAGTTAATGATAATCTAAAACATAACAGAAAAAACAAACTTACGCATCTCGGGCTTATAGTCTACAGCAGAATCGACCAGCGAAGCCTGTGCACGGTCGCGTTTACGCTTCCGCGCCTCACGTGCAGTAGCAGTAGCAGCGACGCGAAGCTGCTTAGTCTTCTTTAATAGTATCATAGTAAACTTAGGTCTAGAAACGGGCATTAATAATACCCGAGAAACTATACAGAATACGCAAAGCATAGGACGCAATTCTCATATATACGACTTTCGTTATTGTTATTATTTAAAAAAAAATTTCGGAAAAGGAGGGCAATAGGAATTTTGGTACTAGATGAGCTAATACCACGTAACCCGCCTAATACGCTAATCAAGCTGCTGGAAAATACGAGATCACCTATGGTAACGAGTTTACGAAACGGAAGGAGCCTACACAAACAGTAGTACTTTCCGCGACGCGTCTTCTACGACGTATCTTTTGGACGTAACTCACTTTCCTTTGAAATCGTTGAAATTAACGAGAAATACAATTACCTCTAGCTCTTTCTTTTATATTTACCTATTTTCTTCACTTTTCTAAGGGTTATAGTGTACGGGATTACGGTTTGCAGATGCACTAGCATCTGGGGGGGTGTATCGTAATAACCTCCTAGCTGAACTAGCCCGTTCAGTGTACAGAGCTAGTCACGTGATACTACATATGACCCGTATTACGTAACTTTACCCTTTTTATAGCTTATTTAGAAGTAAGCTTCGCCCGGTAATTAGACTTCTAGAAGACAGGCCACTTTCTACCAAAATGACTCCGTTCATTACGCAGGCTTCACCACACGATCTTTATGGACAATAGGTCATCGAAGATAATACGAAGATAGCATTTACCACGTATACGAGGAAACACTAAACAATACTCTTACTACGCAAAAGACTCGCAAGAAGACCATTCCACTAGTACTAAAAAATGGGTTACCCGGGTAAAGGGGTATTAGAGTACCTAGTTAACACCTTGCACAGTGTAAAGATTATAGGTGACTTACATAATAAATTATTTAACTACTTAGTATATAGGAAAGGGAAAATAAAATAAATCGTTAAATATACACTACACAAGTTTATAATATAATCAAAACCAGGGTCAAAAGTGGTATTCAATTTCCACTTAATTAGTCCTCAGGGATATAAAAGTTATACGTTTATAGTAATATTCTCAGATCGACTAACAAGTTACTCATAAGACTACTACCTTAAGGACTATACAATAAAGACGCTCTTAAAGGTATTCGACCTTTATATAACCATAATAAAGACGTAATACGGTATACAAGTCAAGATTTTTGAGTATGATCACAAGGTCACAACAATTCATCAGTAAGTTGCCGCCCACCTTCAATTTCAAAGGGTGGTCCTTGAACCCTCTACGCCGAATACGTAGGCCCAGAATAGAGGTACTAAGCGTATTACAGCAATCATTAAAAAAAAAGCTAGAACCCTCCATAAAACTAGTAAATTCCCAGAGATATTATAACCAAAGATTATTACTACTACAACGTACTTATATAACAGAACACCGTCCACAATACACAACTGGAGGACACCCTTTAAGTATTTCTATACACAATTCCGAGGCCCAGACCTCGGAAAACCTCATCAAACCCACCTTCGAGCATATAATTATAAGGTGTATACACTCACAACGAATACCCAGCTTAACAAGAATAAGTCGAAAAAGCTCTAACCGAGGGAATAGATCGGCTACCTTATTAAGTACAGTATAAGTAACTTATACCGTGTTTAGAACCCGCTTACTGTTTATATTATTATAATACGAGATGTTATGTTTAGAGAAACTGAGTTCTTTAGTGGTGATATTAACGAGTTACGAGATAACCTTAAAAACCTTAACGTAGATAAGCTTAACGCTACCCTTGCGCAATTAGAGGTTTTGCCTATTGGAGTTGTGTTTCCGGAGTGTGCTTATACCGTAAATAAAGAATTCGATGAAATATAATACTTTAAAAACGAAGAGGCGCAGGAATACCCTGCACCGCTGTCGCCCAAATACGTAGAATCACAATTCGAGCTAATTACACCACCATAAACACTACCCACCTCCTTTTTCGTAGGCCTCGAGGAGGTATTCGGAGTGAAAGGGTAGAAGAAGAGGTGTACCTTAATTACCCGAGGGGTATTTTATATAAACAAATTAATTTATAAAAAACTTCTAATTACTACTCTACGTACCTCCTAGGAGGCCACTTTCCTAAGTAGTACTAAAATGGGCAAATAATAAGTGAGGACTAGAAAGAAGGTGAGAAACGCTGAAAGTTACTTAGATATAATAGTATATGAGAACACTAAACTTAAAGGAATCACTGTTACTAGAAGTGGTAATAGTCGTGGACCTACCCCTGGGCTTAGGAGACGTAGGGCTCCTGGGTATGAGTTGGCCTTAGACCTCCGTTAAGGAATAAACTACGTTGATTCGGGAGAAGGCCGCCTTCTCTCTAAGATATTAGGATCTTATAATGGAGGGCCCGTATTAGGTGATGGGGGGTCCGCGGTTATTAGCCCGGCCTTTAGTGTTCCGGGAAAGGGCCGCCCTTTGCCCCAACGAGAATTCTAAGTTAGTGTATTACCACTAATACCTTAGAAGTATACCGATTTATACGACCACCCTTATAAGAGGGGATTCCGTGAAGTAGAAGAGAAGTACCTTGTAAGTTACGAAGAGATGGATATATACGTCGTTGTGGATCGGAGAGAAGTCGCTGGGTATTAGATTCTGGGTTATTGGTGGGTATATGTTTATAAAATGGACGAAAAGGGAATACTTTAGAAGTTTAAGGTAAAAATCGTTGTTCACAAAGACCAATAAACTAAAAACACTTTTAAGGATACATATGCGGCGATATTTATGGGATAGTCGTTCCGTATACTTATTACTATCACTGCTTAGTAGAAACTCATATTATTATAATATAATATAGTTAACGCCTTTATTTACGCTCTGATTAACGAAATAGTATATATAGAGTTCCCACTAGGCCATAAGTAGTAGAGGAAAGTCCTGTGGCTAAAAAAGGCGTTATACGGCCTTCGTAGGTCCCCTTTATTGTGGTAATGGTATTTAGAGAATAGGCTGAAAGTAATGGGTATAGAATACGTTATAGGTGAGAATTACTATTGGTGAAAGGGTTGTGTACTCTTCTTTTTTTATGTTAATAATTATATTTTTACGTTTCCCCTTAAGTGTAGAAATGCTACTGAGTACCTTATTAACGGGCTTAAAGAAAAGTACCACCTAAAAGGTGGAGACCCTTTTCACTAGTTTCTAGGAATTGAGGTTATACGAGATCTAAATACATAGAAAATCTGGCTATCCTAAGTAGCCTACGCAAAGAAGCTTGTAAGGCTTATTAGTGAAGGGACTACTGGAGGTGCACCGAAGTGCTGTATATAATACGTAATACTTATAATAAACGAGGAGTTATTCCCGTACGAGGGTATCGCAATGAAAAAGGAGATCACCACGTATTAACGTAAAATTGGGTTAATCTTATACCTAGTGGTCATAACGTAGCTAGATATTGTTTTCGTAGTAAGCCGCCTCGTGAAATTCAACTAAAACCCAAGTGATAAACACTAGCGGGCTACTAATCGAGTATTATAGTATATCGTCGATATTACCTACTTATACCTCGAATACAACGGGTACGACCTATACTTTGAAGTTGTATTAAATACTAGTTTTGCTGATAACTCTACTAATTAGAAGAGTTTTTAAGTGTATACCCTACGATTTACGGGAGGACTAATTAGATAGTAAGTAAATAAGTAAGATATGGTTATAACGTTAACAATAAAAGTAAAGCTCCTTGCACTCTCGTAAACAGTACGCAAAGTAATCTTTATAAGCCGTTTACTGGCCACTCTTAACACTACTAAGCTGAGTAGAGGAATAATAATTTAGTATAATAACTTATAAATAATACATTTTATTAATAAAAAGCTAATTACTCTATAAACGAAACTCCATTATATTAATATACATAATCACTAGTTAAAGTAGGAGGTCGATAATAGTACGATTAACGTTGTCCATACACCTATAAAGGATCTTATAGCCGACGGGCTCATAAAAAGTCTCGTTCAGTAACCATTTAAGGAGTTTATAAAACAACTAAACTTAGTAATAAAGGAAATAGGACCGCTACGCAAAGAGAACAACCCTCTTAAAAAGACCGCATAGAGCGGAGGGATCTTTAGAGAAGAACAGGGAGAAAATCAGTAGGCCTATTACCCTTAAGGGTAACCTCCACTACTATGTATAAAGTGCATAGGAGGTACCTGTGGGAGCATAGGAACACCCTAGGAACGAGATTTCGAGCCGCGTAAGTTAAAGGGGTGTATTAAAAAGGGGGTAGTAGGCCACATAGGATATACAAAGTGCTTTAGAGGACGATTTCCGCCCTATTTACGTAAAAAGGGCGCTTAGTTATACGAAGCACGTTAAAAAGGGGGCTTCCAGGGAGCGCAGAGGTCTCAGGACGGACGGAGACAATACACATCACGAATTAACCCCCAACATCATGCACATATACGTTTTCCGACAAAGGTATTCCCAGAGATCGTGGGACTTCGCCTTAGATTACAATTAATCAATCCAAAGGACCCAGTCACGGGTCGTTTTTAATTGGAGTTTCGCAAGAGGGGTAACCATATCGATTATGGGCTTATAGAGCACTTCGTAAATAGGCTTTTAAAGCGCTTAATGGCGATTGGACGTTTCACAACGCAGAATTAGACTGTCAATTATCGAATTGGAGGCTAATTACGTATATTAATGTAATGTGTCTGTTCTTCTATCCTAGACCGGCGAGTCCTCCAGGAATAGGGGTAGGGGTCTCCCTTGCTGCCTCAGGCTCAGCGGAAATAGGTGTCGCCGAACCGGCGTTCCTCGCGCTGCTTTTTGCCCTTCAATCTGACAATTCTAGCTAGCAGACCCCTGAATGCGGTCGTCATTAAAAGGCCTGAATTTGGGCGGGGTAATCCTAGGGGACCAATGTCACCGCCACAACTAAAATCCGTGGCTGACTTCCGTATTACGTAACCGGGCTTTCCGACACCTTCATCCCCCCGGCCCCCCCTTCGTGGGAACACAAGGGGACAGGACAGGGACGGGATGGAGGGAGGCTCTTCGTCGTCTAGCCTCAAGCCAATGCCCGCTGCCGCATTTCATCTGTCAGTGCAATAGGATCTGAGTCAATTCATTGGCCGTCGCCTCCAAGCCCAGAGCGGCCCGAGCCTTTTCAAGACGACCAATTCAATTCACTTCACCCACGCGATTGACACACGCCTCAAGACACACCAAAAGTGGACAGCCAATATAACATGTAGATTTGCTCGAATCGAAAGGTCAAAAAAGGTCGTTAAAAGCCCGTGTTTCTCTCCCTGCGTACAGATCCGGCGACGGATTGCCAGGAAACCCTCTCAGTCTATCTCGCATCAAAAAAAAAAAGTCCCGACAAGAAAGTTACGAGAAAACAAAAAAAAGGGTAGTGGTATGAGAAAAAGGCGTAAAATATAATCTTCAATCATTCTTCTTTGTCCCGTACACGTCAAACTCTCAAACGCGCCACCGGTTGGCGGTTCTTCGTTTTGGTTTTTTTCTTTTCTCTTCGTTGCAAAAACTCCCTTGCTCTCAAAAAGAAGCTGTTGGTAGCCAGACCATTTGCCCATGTTTCCACAACCACCCATCCCCGGAGAACGTGAACGTTAAAAAGTATCCCCACCCAGACAAAGATTGTAACACGAAGTGAAGAAACAATCAAAAAACAAGGAGAAGGGGGTAATCGAGTAAACACAAGAGGGGTATCCGTCGTTTCGAGTCGTCCATGCATTCTTCCCTCCCATTTCCCTTGCGGCCACCCGTCGGAACGGATGCCATGCTGTTGCCAGTCGAGTATTTGTATTAGCCGGAAAAAACGAAAAGAAAAAAAAAAAAAAAGTGGTGAAAAAGGCCAATGCCGCTCGGTGGCATCGGCGAGGCCTGGCAGCCAGAGAGCAACGAGAGTCCTGTGTACCGGCCCGAATGCTGCATTTAAAGACGTCCGGGGAATGATCCAGCCCCTATAAGCACACCCGTATAAGCACCTTCCATCATGACTCCCACCGCCATTATAAACCAATTTCAAAAGAGGAGAGATGGTTGCAAGACGTCTCTGCTGGCTGTCGTGACTTCGTGATAGGAATGCTCGACAAAGAAGATCGAATCGGCGGCGACGGAGCTCAAGACTCGTCGTCGTCCTCTTCCTCCTCCTCGGGGCTCTCGGACGCCGTCTTAGCCTTCTTGTTGGAGTCGCCGTCGTCGGCCTCGGACTTCCTCTTCGCGCCAGTCTTGGCGCTTGAAGCGTCGTCCTTGGGGGCCTCACCGGTGCCGGAGGCCTTGTCGCGCTCGATGGCGGCGACCTCCTCCGCCGTCAGGAAGCGACCACCGGGTCCACGGGGTCTGCGCATGGCATGGTTGTGTCTTGACTCGTGGAGGTAAGGCTTGCGGCCCTTGGACGTCAGCCGGAGCTGCTCCTCGAGCTTTTGGCGCGCGACACGGCGCTTGAGGATGCGATGGAATTGCTTAGCATTGACGTAGAGTGGTGATTCCTCGACGCCCCCCGCAGGCATCTCGGGGGACTGCGGGTGCTGCATGGCCTGAGCCTGGGGCATCTGCGGCGGGGCAACGCCGGGCCGCGCGACGTGGTTCATCATGCCCGGGGCCGGAACGCCGGGGCTGGTAACCTGGCTGAGGCGTCTCTGGCCGCCGGGCAGCTGCGACACGTTGTTCATCTGAGTTGGTGATCTGGGGTCACGCTTCTCGTTCTTCGTCCCGCCCATTCGTGGTGAGGTTTGGGGCAGGCTGGGGTCGGACCCCATGTATGGGTAATTCGTTCCCGACGCCGCTGCGGTTGCCGCCATGGCGGCGGCCTGAATTTGGGGCATGCCATAGTGCATGCCCTGCTGGGGGACGTTGTACTGTGGCTGGTACATGTTGTGTCCCTGTCCCTGCGAGGGTGATTGTTGCTGGGTGGACAATATCGGTGACGTCTGTACGCCGTGAGGGGAGGTGATGGTGTTGGCGGTGGAGTTGTTCGTGTATCCTGAATGCGCGTTCTGTGGTTGTTGTGGGTATTGCGCGTATTCCATCATACTGGGAACAAGCCTGTCCGATAAAAGTCGAGCAGAGCGATGAAGCTGGTCGTCTTCGTCGCGATGTGCTCAGGAACCAATGGGAAGCCAGTCGACGAGATGTAGCTTGGCGACGGGTTTTGGCTGGCGTGGTGGTCGAGGTAGCGTGTCCGCGAACGAAAAAAGGGTATCACGGGTATGGGTCGCGAGTGACGAATGAGTTGCGACGAAAGCTGCCTTTTCCGTGAGAATTGAGCTTTAAAATGACTGGAATGGCCCGTCTGCTTGGGTAGAGTTGGGCACACGCGTTGGGAGCGGGCGGTGGCCTGGGGGTGCTGCCAGTCTGCTGGGAGCGGAGGGGCTCAATCTATTGGCGATGCGTGGATGAGCTGGCAGTGGTGCGCGACGCAAGTGGCCGGCGACGGCATATGCAGGCTGATGTAGTCGCGGGGCGGACACTGGGTGGGTGGCTGAGCCTGGAGTGAGGATCACAGCCACGTGAGAGTGACGAGGGCGGGACAGGGCGGGTGTGTATGTGGCCGGCTGGAGGCTGCTGCCGTACGAGGCGAGGCGAAGGGGGGCGAGGCGGCCGTGTCTTGTCTGCTGTACCGTACCCGTCGTAGGGGTTCTGGTGCCTGTGCTGGTGCTGGTAATTTACTTGCTGGTGCTGGTAATTTACTTGCTGGTGCTGCTGGGCCGAGATGTCGACGGCTGCACGGCGGGATGCGGCAAGTTTTGGACGAAACAGAGCGGACGGTGCCTTGTTTCCTCAGAAGAAAAAGACCGTTTGGTTTTATTCCACTTCAGCGACGTGAGATCTGTCCAACCAAAGATATTAGCTTCTCTGTATATACGCCAAAGCTCGGGATGATGCGATAGGAGACAGGCGACTTGGCGGGGATGCAGGCTCCTAGCTCCTCTGCTCGCGCCTCGGGCCACCACTTGATGCGTTGGCAGACCTCGCATGCATGACGGAATATGCAGAGACAAGGCCCACCATGCCAACCAGCCCAGCGACACCTCCCCTTGTAGCAGTAGTGGTGGCGGCGCCGAGCCAGAGGGCAGTCCAAGCTGCTGTGACAGTGCCTGTGCTTTGCGCCGCTGGAGGGGAAGGGGGTGTTTGTACAGGCGCTGTCTGGAGTGTCTTGCTCCTCTTGTGCCGCTGCCACAAGCCCACAAGCCGTACTCCAGACCTCCAGACTGGGCTCACTAAGCGCTTCCCCAAGAACGGGCGTGCAGTGCAGCGATGCAGCAGCAGTGTGGTGCAGCCAACTGAGGCGGCACTGGGGTGGTTGGGTAAGGGGACCCCTTCAGCATGCTGCCGCCGCCATCTTCCTCGCCCCAAATTCCAGCCTGGAGGGGTGCTTCCAGAAGGCATAGAAGGCTTGGTTATGCGGGCGTGCATGCATCCAGAAGAGACAGAAAGGAAATACAGCAGCAGGAACAGAACAGCGTAACGTCAGAGGGCGGAATGGTGAAAACGGCAGGGCGTCGCCGATGTCCGTACTTGACAAGAGCAGAGACAGATTGACGTGGACATGGTGTGTGGAGGAGGGGAGCGGGACCGAGGGATGGATGGTTACACCTCGGGGGGAACAGGACGCCGTACTGATGCTGTGAAGGGCGGTGACAATGCGACACACAAGAAAGTACAACACACGTACCGTTAAAGGTGCTGGAGATGTGTGGAATCGCCGATGTGAGCGAGAGAAGTGCCGTAAGGGAGGGGATTATGCGCCCTACTCAAGTCAGTCAGCATGCTTCTGCGTCCCGGTTTCAGGGAACGGAGCGCGCGACGTGTGTGTAAGAGAAGGAAGGGGGAAAAAGAAAACAAAAGAGGTAGAGACACGGAAACTCTCAGCAGCAGCGTTGAGTCTTGTCACACTGGCCCAGATGCCAAAATGTCCATGTATGTCGTCAAGCTTCCCAAGGTTCAGCGCCGAAAGGGTTGCCAACCAACGGGTGCCAAGCGCCAAATGGACAGAAGGGACCAAGACCCTGACGGTGCAAAATAGGCAAATGACAAAAATAAGTGAAAGCCAGGCCCGACGACGGCGCAGGAGCGAGTTCAGGGACAAGGAACAGTGAAGCGCGCGAGCGGGCAAGGCTGGACAGGAGGGGCGCCAGAGGACTTGGGTCGAATGGCATGCGAAACGTACCTGGTTGGCTGGATTTTTTTGGCTTTGGGGGATTTTCGGGGATTGGCTCCCAGTCTAAGTCGAGGCGAAGCTTTCTGATAGGCTTTTGACTCGAGTGTCACGATAGGAGCTTGCGATCGCCTCCAAAAAAGCTTTGACGCGTGTGCGCGTGCTTCGCCGGCTGGGCGGACGGGGGAATGGGATGTGCGACGCGGTTGGCGGTCGCGATGCGATGCGATGCGGAGCGCGGTGATGCGATGCGGTTCGACAGGCAGAAATAAAAACTGCTGTTGTTTTCCGCAGGTCGAGCTCGTCACCTGATGTGTTTTGCGACCAATCGACGAGAGCGAGGCGACGCTGGTGAAGCTGGCGGCGATGAGAGCCAGTCGCGAATATGCGTTGCGTCTTCACGAGTCCGAGTCTCTCTGGAAGCCGACAAGCTGGTGTCCAGTGAGAGTAGAGCGCGAGCGTTGGCCAGTCCAATAACAGATATGGATGTGTTGGAATGAGGTGTGCGCGACTGATGTAAGTGGTCGCAAGAAAAACCGAGCTGATTTGCTGGGTTTTGTGGGAGGGCGGGTTTTTTCTGGCTTTTGGCTCGTTGGATTCGCTGGAGCTTTTCTTCTGGCGAACTGGGGCTCGCAGGCACTTTGTACGCCTGTTTCGGAGGGCGAAAAAAAAGTGCGTGGAGCCTGTGGCGTCGGCGGTAAATGGACCACTTGCTGGGATCTGGGGCCTGACGGCCTGGGTGCGCCTACCTTGGCCTGGGTGCTAAGGCTACGGTGCTGCCTTAGGACGGGAAGGAGGGGAGGTGTGCAGTGTGGTGGATGGGGACGTGGACGTCGCGGTGGAGGCGGGAGGTGGATGGGGGGAAGGAACCGGAGAGGGGAGGGGTGGTGCTGACGTTGACGTCGCAGCGCCGGGGGAGGGAAAGAGAGAGAGAGAGAGAGAGAGAGCACGAGGAGAGGAGAGGAGAGGGCAGGTAGCTTGTAGCTGGTAGCTGATAGCTGGTAACGCCGCACCTGCACCTATCAGAGTACACCCCTCTGCGAGCTTGCCCAACAATCAGAGGGCCGGGCAGAGTCAGGAAAGGAAGGAAGCCAGGCTGGGCGGGACGGGAGACCCGGCGGGTGCTCTCGATGTGCGAGTGTGTGTGGTGTGCGCGGTTTGCGTGCCGCTTTCGAGTCGTCGTAGCTGCTTCTGCTGCTACTGATGGAGGCGGCCTCTTCTTCTTTTTTTTCTTCTTTTTCTCCTCTTCTGACTTTTCCTCCGTGCTCCTTTGGCGGTGTGATGCGCGTTGTGGGCGACGGTGTGTGTGCGTTGCTTTCGGTGCTGCGCTGCTGCGCTGCGCTGCCGCTGCCGCTGACGGGCCTTGCCTGTTTGCTGGCTGCTGGCTGCTTGACTTGCTGGTCGCGCTATGCCGTGCTTCCCCTCCACACGCACTAGATGGTCTTTACTACACTTTTTTTTTTTTTTTTTTTTTTTCCGCGCGCGCGCTTTCGCAGATATTGCACACGCCCTTCGATGCAAGATCGATAAAGTGCAAAATGCGGAGCGGATAGCGTTAGCTGGTGATTGGCGACTCCTTGATGTGAGGTTCGAAGGGTCCAATCGAATGGCAGCAGCCCGGGCGTCCCTGGTGTCTGTTTCGAAATGCTGCTGGGCACCGAATCTGATTGAATGATTCGACTCGCTTTTTTTCTGCCCTCGCGCCCGTCACGTTTGTGTGGACCGGCGAGGATTGATTGGGTGTGGGAGGGAGGAGGTGAAGGACGAGGGAGAATTCTCAGCGGTGATTTGAGGGGCGGGACCATTAACCCTTTAACATCTCTGACTGGCTGAATCAGCGGGTCCTAGTGGGGCCGCCGATGTGGCTGGCAAGGCCCTCATCGCTTCTGATTTGCTGTCATGACGTGATCTGGTCTGGCTGTTGCTACGACCACCCCCTCCCTCCTCTGGCTCGAGGGGTGGGTGCTGCTGGTGCAGTGGAGGTCCCCTATTGTCCAGTCACTTCCGCGTCGTCCTTCACTTTCTTGCGCATCTTCAGGCCTTGGATATGACACCAGAGTATCCGTACCTACGGATACCAACACAGAAGCAGCGTACACACGGTTCCTTCAGCCTGTCTCCAACTTTAGCTACTCTATTTGAGGTGCCTCAAGTTGCATGTCTTTTTTTTTTTCCGTCTCAGATCCGCCGTTCTCCTGGATATTTCCAAGCTTCTGGCTGCGTTTTCCCCTCGGGCTTATCAGCTCTAGGCTCGTCCTTCTCGTCGGCCGTCGGTGCTGTCAACCTCTCAAATTTTGTCCCCTGGTCTCGACTTTTCCACATGGGGCAAGGTCTCCATCTGCCACGTTACTTCAGCATTTCCCTCTTTTTAAAGCAAGGCTGCACGCACCAACAGCGAAAAAGATGAGACGAGAAGAGACTCATCACACTGCTGCTCAATGCCTATCCCGACCACCCTGCCTCTGCCTGTCTGCCTGATGACTGCCTACCTTATTAACGGCGCAAGCTACTGCTACACCCACGGATACCATACCCTTACCATATGCTGACCCGAGCTCCAAGACGCGGAAGCGGGAGCGGGAGAGCGCTCTCCAGGCCTCTCCAGGCTCTCCTGAGCTGATCCAATGTGCCCAAGGAGCTTGCTGCACCGCACCTCCACCGTCCGTTCGTACCCTACCACACAGTACCTTACTGCGTAGGCATATGGCTATGGGCGACCTCAGGCTACCTCCGACTACCATCACAGGCCCTCCTGTCTCTCAACTCCCAGCACCTGGCTTAATGGCCTGTCTGCTGCTGCTGTATGCGTGCGGGTGACGCCACAAATAAGTCGGTCAGCGTCGGCACACAAGCGACAAAACCTGATCCGACTCCCCGAGGAATGAGGCCGATCGACAGATTCGTGAGCTGGCACTCCAGCAAGGGCTAAATTTAGCGACCGACTCACCCAGGCTGGCGTACTCGGTACTGTCTTCGACTCTGCCTCGTTTCTGCTCCTCCTCGCCGCGACGGAAGTGGGACACGGACAGTGCGGGCTGCGGAGAAGGACGAAGGGGGAAGGGGACGGGGAAGGGGAAAAAAGAAGAGGCGGTGACGACTCCTCTTCCGCCGGCCGGTCGTGTTAGCCTCCCTCGGCTGTTGGGTTGGCTCTGGAACGGTGAGGGGCAAAAAAGTCAAGTTGGCGAGAGAGGCTGGGGATGGGACGAGGTGTTGCGAGTGTTTGTCCCTTCCATTGCTCGTCAGCGTTACTGTCAGGCACTGATGAGACTGTCTGTCAGTGAGGGACACAGCTCTGTTCTCAGTTCTGGACATCTGAACTGCTTGCCGGAGTCCAGGGATACGGGCCCAGGACAAGGCCAGGCAGGGCTCGTCAACGGGCCAGCGCTGATTGCAGGATGGATGGACGTGATGCTCAACTGGGGAATCATGCCTTCTGGACCAGCAGCTGCGACAGCACCAGACAGCGTGCGCTCCTTGCTGTTGGGGTTGGCCGTGTGTTTGCTGGTTCGCAGGGCTCGCAGCTCACAACTCACCTCACGACTGCTCACAGGGCAGGGCACTCAGTGTCGATCGGTTGGGCTGCTACTGGAGAGAGTCTGGCGCTGGGAACTGGGAGTCACCACTGGCACTGGGGGACCCCCCCGGCCGCTGCCTGTGCGGCTGGGCAACCCCTGCCAAAGTCTCCGGCCTTTCTCACCCAGCTCCGTCCGCGCCGCATCACACTTTTCTTCTTTCTATTGGGGACCCACCATCAGCCACTGCGGCCCCACGTGACACACACCGCATTAATTCTCTGACGAAATTTTTTTGGCTTCTGAGGCAGCACTTACCTGGCCAGCGGCTCGTACCTTGGGTACCTACCTTTAGTACCTACCACCTACCTCTCTCAGGTACCTCCGTACCTCCGTACCTCCGTGCCGCGCACATGTACTTGCGAGGTTGCGCCGGGCTGGCGGGCGGGGAACATGGGAGTGACACTCTGGGAGGAGCAGGTTGGTTCGGTTGTGTCGCTCATCTCCTCCCACATTGGCATCGCCATCAGCAGGACGGGCCAGATTGCCAGACAAGAAGCTGTACGTACCCCGTACCGCGCAGGACTTGTGGTACCGTACCCAAGGCACCGAGCACACCCACGCACACCACACACGTTCTCACGTCCTGGAGTCCGGGCTCTCGGCACAGACCACCGCGGTCGCTCGTCGACGTGTCTATGGCATAACAGGCCATACCACGTGCTCTATCCGGCAAAGCAAAGCCCTCAAGCACTGCTGGCCTCTCGACTCTCGACGCTGCTCCAACACAGGCGCCAGACGGGACGAAGAAAGGGCCCAGAAAGTAGAAAGCAGAAAGCAGAAAACAGACGAGCGCATCAGTGTGCTCTTCCTGCCGCAGTCTCTCCGAGGGTCTCGGGGTCGCAAAGCCTGCATCCGGCCGCTCGGAGATAGCTACTTACAGAACTATGACTGCAGGAAAGTACATGCAGTTCGTGTATCAGAGGCTTGGGGTGTCTCACGAGCTGACAATCGCAGTGGGGTTTAGCCGGGTTCGTCGGTCGTCGCACCCGCGCCGCGTGGGGAGACATCTGCTCACTGGGCTTGGTGCGCTGCCTTGCCGCTCCTTGTGTTGCTCGGAATAGACTGAACTGGAGCTGGAGTTGGCACTGGAGTCTGGCGTCTGAGGTCCGCCAGCAGGTCAGGTGAGCAGGCGCCGCGAGGACTCCGGTTTGATGCGAAGGGCCGTCTCGGACTGTTGATAGATAGAGCGAAGCCTCCGCTTCTTTCTCCGCCTGGTTGGCTGGATGCACCACCCGAAACGAGGACGGGCAGGCGAGCGACGCGCCACGAGAACGATTGGCTGAGAATTCGCCTTGTACGAATTATCTAAGTGGTCAGAAACGCATAATTTCTGCAGCTGCCTAGTGGTCAGCTGCCTGGTTTTGCTGTGCCTCCCACGAATCGAGTGGGTGGCAATGCGTCACGCCCTCTTCTTTCCCCGGGGTACGGGATACTTCGCACACGGACCTGGGACGCATACGCTGCGCACAGTCTGAGGGACGACGCGACAGGGGGCTTGCCTCCGGCATCTGCCATCAACCAAGTTGCAAATCGCCAACGCCCGGCTTGGGCCTGACGTAACAAGACACACCGGCAACCACTCGGACATGGGACACTCGGGCAGCTTTGGAGATGCCGAGCCTCCTTGCTATCGACGTCCTCTCTGACCTCCAACTGTCTCGGCTCTCGCTCATCTCACTCCGCGTGTTGATCCAACGGCACCCATGTCCTCGTCCATGATTCCATCTCCAGCGCCATTGCAGGGCGGTGCCAGGAGTCCAGACCGTATGGGCAGCGGGTACCGTGGTCGAGACTCTCATCCCAAACTGGAACGGGCTTTGACGCGGCTCACTTCTCGTTATCACACCCAGGCGGTTAATGCGTGAAATTGCCATCACCTTTATTGTTTGGGAACAATTCCCGTATGCAGTCGCAGTGCTTACGGTGGGGATTTGCCCGATGGCCTCTTCCTCCGAGGGCAGATTATTATCTCAGACGATCAATCGGGTCAGCCGTCTCTGCCAAGGCAGCCTGATCCGAGCTGACTGCAGACGCGATCTACGTAGCTGAGGCTGGGGTGACTGGTCCATGATGAGCTCGGTGCGGTCGGAACGCGTCCTGATCGTCAACGTCAATCGGACGAAAGCCGCGTACGCAAGGCAGTTGGAAGACCAGCCCGGTGAGCCCAGCCAGCCAGCAAACACGTTTTTCGAGGTCCAGAAGCCGTTTTGACGAGATCGGGCGCTGGGCTGGACGCCACAGAGGCTCTCCCGCACAACGATGGACGTCTGATCTCGTCCGTCCCCATCCGCACGCGCTCCCACCGTCCAGCCCAGCCGTGTGTCCCTGACAGTGGACGCTCCCGCGTCCGTCCTTCTCACACTTGCGACTCCTTGGCTTCCGTTTTTTCCTTCTAGTGGGGAACCAGAACGTTAGTCGATGCATCGCCAGACGCGGCTCGGTTCGATATTCCTGCAGTGGCATTCACGGCATGGGTCAATTTTCCACATTTGTTTGTCTTTCCTAGCGGTACCCTTCTCGCATTCTTCGCAAATCCGCTAGCTTTGCCGACGCCGCACCCCGGTCGTTCGCGAATCGCGTATCCTGCAGCGGGCAGCCTCGCGCGACGAATGAGATGGCGATTTTCGACTTCTGCTTTCCTATTCGGCCGGCGTCTGATCCTCGAAGCGAGCGTGGGCTCCGTCGCAAATGAAACATCGTGAAGATCTGACAAAACACGACGGCCGATTTGCGCTGCGTACCTCGGCGCGGAGCAACATGCGCGATACCCCCGGGAGCCTCAGTCGACCCGACCGGTGGTTCGAAGACGATCGTCGCGTCGCGTGCGACTGAGGATCGCCCGGAAGCCTGAGTCAGACCGGGGCCGAGTGATCCTGTTATCTGCGCGATACACGGAGTAAAACCATGCCAGGCGGGATAATGGATCGTGGGCGTCGTCACCCCATGCCGTCCATTTGTTTGCTTCCACTGGCTCCGTACCAGGTCATGCGCCTTCAACCGAGTGCCTGGCGCATAACCATCTCTCCTGAGTACAGGCATAGTAACCAATCAACATAACTCATCCCGACTCCATCAGGGTCAGATGCGTCCTTGGGGGCTGTCATCGGGCCATGAAGCTAAAGTTGCCGTCACCAACGGCGGCCCGTGGTTTTAGCAACAGCGACGGCACTTGCCAACAAACCTCCGAACCTCCAAGACCTCCCCCCAGTTTTTACGATTTGGCAGGACGGGATGTCTCTTGTTCCTGGCGCTTAAACTTTTGAACGTTGGGGCTGCCCCGGCGGCTGGCGGCCCTGCGGGGGGTTGGACGGTTGGACGGTTGGATCATTTGTTGATTTTTGATTGATTGAACGACGGCAGCGCCGACCAGTCGTAAAAGTCCGCCCGCCCCCGGCAGCACGCGGGAAGGATTCTTGTGACGGCGCGCAACGGCGCTGGTTGGGGCTTCTCGGGATCCTATGGCGCGCCGTCTCCAAGGGTTCGCTCAGTCAACGCTTGCGATGGGTCCCGAGGACGCAGGACGGAAAGGTCATGGGACTTGAGGGTTTTCTGGGGTAGTAAAATCGCGTCGCGCGATGTCTTTGCGCATGATTGAGCGTTGCAGCGGAAGGAAGGCGCAAGGCGGTGCGCCGGCGTAGCTGAAGGTTATTTGCGAGGTTGTCGTATCATCGCGGGGTTCAACACGTTGCAAGAGGAGCGCAAATGCGATCCTGCGAGTCGCCAGTGCGTCTTTCCGTGACCCAACACGCACGTTGATCTGACCAAAAATAGAGCATTCGAGGTGATTGGGTGTTCAAATGTGCAAAACGCAAAAGAAAATGTTCCGAAACCGAGAATCGAACTCGGGGCTATGCCTAACCTCTCATTGGGCATGAGAGGGCATCATGTTGGCCACTACACCATATCGGATGTTCATGCCTAACATGGCCCAAAACCTGCCTAAGGCCTCTGTCGCAAGCGGATCCTGGCGGAGTTTAGTGGACGGGCTCGCGCCTGTGCGGAGTCGCCGGTCGGAGAGGTTCTTCTCCTCCAGCTATTGGAGTTGGGTTGGAGTCTCTAGTAGTGAGTGACCTTATGAACTTGACGAGGAAACATACTTGCGTTGGCGATTGTTCGTTGGAGAATGTGTTTGTTAACTGCACTTTGCGACTTTTCACTGAATCCTCGCGCGCGTTGTGCGTTTTTTTTTTTTTGGCTTCCAGATTTCCTCATACGATGCGGGCACTGCTAGGGTTCATTGATGGCTCTAGTTCCCAGTAGCAGTGATTGGGGCTGACAGTAGTTTGCAAGAACCTTGGGAACTTAGCCTCTAGAGTTTCTTCCCCGCAGCCCTTGGGGTTGGCCAGCTATGGGCGTCCCGCTTCAGACTTTACGGTTAAAGGGGTTGACGAATTGAATTAGTCTCTCATAATGATTCGGTGGGATGAGTTCATGTTGTGTCACTTGCGGTATCGGTTCTTCTCAACGTTCCGGGACGAGTTTCCTTGATATCTCAATATAAGATCTAGATAGTCTCAACAACATGAACAAAAACCATAGACTAGTGACTCCAGTCATCATGTTCTAATTGACGTGCTTAGAGAATTCCTCGGCCACTACATGCAAGTTGACCAGGTGCAATGAAACGACGGGCGACTGAATTCTACTACTAGGCAGTATAGTTACTCAACCTGGCATACAACACGTGCTCCGATCATGCTTCAAGGTGTCAGTCACGAGGGATGAGCCAAAGGCTTACTTCGGCTCGCTGCCCCAAATCAGGCGAAGGGAGTTCCCGCGACTTGAGTTCTTGATCGGAACGTGAGGAATCGATCACGGCAACATAATGTCTCACCCAGTCGGATCTTGCCGTGGGCCGAGTCTAGTTCAAGTCAACGCCAGGCGAATAATGACGCCATGATTTCATGAAAGTCTGCTGCTAACCCGCAGTGCACACAGACAACAGTGTCAATAACCACATAACGGTAGGTTTTGAATCGAGAAACAACGGTGACCATTCGCGAATAGGGGAATCGGCAGCAAAAAGACTCCCGCACGGAGCTTACGTCGGCATATATCGTCCCCAGCACGACGTTATATGCAACACAATTAAGACTCTAGAGCCAGGCCAACCCGGGGGTTAGAGGTCAGTGTCAACACTTGGCGAGACCTAATCAAAGTTTAAAAGAACACGGGGTGGAGCCCGACGGCCCCGACTCACCGGAGCCGTTCAGCTCGCCATCAACTCAAGGTTTCCGTGTTAATTAAAACCCAATTTTCCAAGCAACCTCACCCATCCGGCACTGCCGGCCTCGGGCTCGGGAATTACAACGCCAATATTGGGCACGCGGGCTTTTGTAATTGCAATTGCAGCCTCGTTGATTCAGGTCAGCTGCTCGTGGGTAGCACAAGACGGGCAGCCCTGCGGATCCCGGCGGATGTCACCATGCCAGGCGAATTATCTACTGAAAGCCTACATTCCTGCCGAGCGCGCGGTATTGCTCGCCGTATCATGCGCCAGAGAGAAGGTCCGCTTGTTGCACGTCGGTTCCTGGGTTTAAATACTGAGCTCAACCCCATGGGCATCTCCGGCCTGATATGTTGCGGCATACCACCGGTCGACAGCTGCGGTGCACGTAATACTAATCGATCTCACATACTACACTCTTTTCAAACCCTCAGGTCGGTCGTTCTCGCTTCCTTCCGTCCAACAACATGAAGTTCTCCCGCCTCGCCTCGCCGGCCTGGGCCCTCCTCCCCTCGGCCGCCGCGACCCCCTGCCCCGCGGCAACCGTCGACGTCGACGTCGCCATCATCGGCGGCGGCTCCAGCGGCATCCACGCCGCCATCAACCTCAAGGACGCCGGCGCCAGCGTCCTCGTGATCGAGAAGAAGCACCAGATCGGCGGCCACGCCGAGACCTACGTCAACCCGACCACCGGGGTCCCCGCCAACGCCGGCGTCGTCATCTTCGAGAACCGCGAGATCGTCAGCAGTTACTTCTCCCGCCTCGGCGTGCCCACCGTCGAGGCCAACCCGCTCGAGACCGTCGAGGGCGGGCCTGCGGCCAAGACGTACGACTTCTCCCTCGGCCTCGAGATCCCCGCGCTCAACGCTTCCGCTGCTGCTGCGCAGCAGGCCGCCATCCAGGCCGCCGCGCAGTCGTACGCGACTAATGTGCTGGCCAAGTACCCCTGGATCGACGAGGGCTACCTTGTCCCGGATCCCGTGCCAGAGGAGCTCACGCTGCCGTTCGGCGAGCTGGCCGAGCGATACAACTTCACCGCGATGATGCCCACCATCTGGCAGTTCAGCTGGTACGCCGGCGACATCTCGCAGATCCCGTCGCTGTATGGCATCAAGGGCTTCGGGCCGGGCCTGTTCAACAGCGTCTTTGGCAAGTTCATCCTATCCGGCACGGGGGACACACGCAGCTTGTACGAGGCTGCCGCCAAGGAGCTGGGGGACAGCGTGCTTCTCAACTCCACCATCGTGAAGGTCAACCGTGACGAGCAGCTTGACGACGGGACCTCGGGCGTGTCGGTGCTTGTCCACCAGCCCGGCCAGGCGCCCACGCTCGTGCGCGCACGCAAGCTCCTGATCGCGGTGCCGCCGATCCTCGATAACGTCGGGACCTACGACCTATCTGACACCGAGCGCGGCCTGTTCTCCAAGTTCTTCGCCATCGGCTACTGGGCCGGCGTGGCCGCGATCCCGGGGCTGACGCACACCGTGACCAACGTCGGCGTGCAGCGGCCCTTCAACCAGCCCGTCACCCCGGGCACCAACGGCATCAACATGCTGGAATCGCCCGGCGACTTCCTCTTCGGCGTCGGCTTTGATCGGTCGAACTACACTGACGAGGAGGGCATGGCCGTCTTCCGCGAGGGCCTGGCGAAGTTGGCGGCTGTGGGTGGTGTGCCTGCCGATGCGGCGGAGACGGTCACCTTCCCGTATTACTCGAATCACGCGCCCTTCAACGTCCGCGTCTCTGCTGAGGACATCCGGAAAGGGTTCTACACTAAGCTGGTAGGGCTCGAGGGCCAGAGGAACACGTACTGGGCTGGTGCGGCGTTTGCGAGCCAGAACAGCGCGCTGGTGTGGTCGTTTAACGAGGGTACTGTTTTGCCCGGGTTGAAGAAGGACCTTGGGTTGTAAGAAATCTTTGCAAATGATGGGTAAGGGACGGAGAAGCATCAAACTAGTAGATATATAACCGCAATAATAATAAATGAAAGTATTTCACATGTTCAAGACGGAATTTTGCAACTTTAGTTATCCCATCGACTGCGAGTGGACTACAGTACATCGGCCCCCCTTTACTACCCACTTTTTCCCCTCACAGCAAGGGGTATATGATAGTACGTCATCTACCGCTATGTTTTCCTCCTTACTTTCACCACCAAAATTGACATTTTCCTATGTGATGAAGCGTTACAATGGCCTCTAACGATTCCGAGGGCTCGGTACGGTTATGTGTTAACGTCGCTGTACTTCCTGGAGACCTCGCAAATGCCTATACCGCCGACTGTATGCCCGAGAGGTGTAACAACGCAGTCATACGCCCTTATAAGCCACCCGCCCTCGAATGAGGGAGGCATAGTTAATTCGACCCCCTCGACGTACCCCATTGCGAGGCGACTATACGAGATCTTCCTAAGTCGCTAATGAGGCTACTCTAACGGTATATACCGTACGAGATGGCTAAATTGTGGGCCACGTGGACCAACGAGGTGCCGGCGCCGGGCTCCGTGCAGTAATACTCTCGGAGCTGAGTATGGTGGCCGACCTCTGCGGAGGAGATTTACTTATTTTTGGGTATTTTAATTTATATGGGTATTCACTTAGAAACGAGAATTGAGGGGTATTGGTTTTCCTCATAGGAGAAGGAGGACCCCATTTATTTATTTACTCGCTTTATGACTCGAGACCGATTCCAGCTGCTCTTCCGCCGCCTCTGGATTTTTGATATTACCCTCTTTAGATAATTAGACCCCCCTCCTTCATAAAAACGGCGTTATGGCGAAGTCACCATATGCGAAGACCTTATGCTGAGGGTATATAGGCAAGTTAACAAATGGTTTAGCTATATATAAGAAGTAGGAGACTTTTTTTATATAGCTGGAAGTGCCTTCGCTGTTGACGAGGCTATGGTACGATTCATGGGTCGTTTAATTAAGAAGACGATGGTTCCGAATATGCCCACCCTAGTTGGGTATAAAGTATGGGTTTTCGCGTAGTTAGGATACTTCCTACGATGGTTATGGCACGTCCATGGTAAAGGGCTATACGGCCTCGTTCTATAATAACAGCCATAACGTTATGACGCGACTGATGATGCCCTCACGCCTATGCAATGCGTGGTGATGACGTTATTGACCCTCCTACCCCTGGTCGAATACCACGTCTTCCTCGATAAACTCTTTGCTTCGGTTAAGCTCTTCTGTGTGTTACGATCAAAGGTAATAGGGACCACGGGAATATGTTGTAAAGACGGTGGGATTGATTAACTACTCGTCGATGAGAAGGCTGATAAAGGGAAGGGTATCCTATGGGGTCGGATTCACTGTATCCCTATGAAGGACGGTAAGGTATGTGGTAAGAAATGATCCCTCGTATTGATTCATATACTGATTAGTTTACTATGCCATATTTTAGGTTAACCAGCTTAGTTGGAAGGATAACGCCCTTGTGTTATTCCTCATAACCGTTTATAGCTACACTGATGATGTCACAGGCTTTTCCGTAATCACGTGAATAGTCACGTGGACATCGCGGAATCCCACGATGCCATAAAAAGCACTGTGACCACGAGATAGTTAAGCCTCTCCAAGAAGAATACAGACCTTTAGACCATATATACGTTCACTCCATATTCGTTGAATTTCTCGTCATTCGCGCTTAGTTACTTTGTTTGCGTTCACGTCCCTATTTGCCCTGTTGCAGCTACTGGCTGACAGGAGGGACCGTGACAGATGAGGTTATATGTAACCGTCATCGCCCTAATAAGAGCTCCGCTGTAGCTCGTGCTGCCTGCGAGGTTTTTGGCCCTGATGCGAGGAAGGAGCTTCCTATACCTGTTTGTATCGACGATTATAATTGTTATATGAATGGTGTGGATACGGGGGATTAGATGAGGTTATATAATTAGTATGGGCAGTCTATTCGTTGAGGAGGATGGGAGTCTCTTGTGTGGAACTACCTACTCGAGGTGGTCCTTGTGAATACCTTCCTTCTTCAGCTTTGGGGCCAACCTAATTGTTGTTGTTGTTGTTGTTGTTGTTGTTGTTGTTGTTGTATTTAACGCCATGGCGGCAAGGGCGTAGCCCTTGCGGCAGACCTCCCGAGGGGTATGTGGTGTAGAGAGCCGCAGGCTCAGACTACCTACTCTATAGTACATAGCCCTTATTAGTGTCCTCCAAATCTTATTTACTAGTTATTATGCGTTTAATCTATCCTTGGATCCCATTGGTTCTTTTAGTTCCTTTGTTTCCTATTTGGTTCCCTTAGTAGGGTACATTAGTTGGTTGTCTTAAGGACTAGCCGGGGGCTGGCCCTTAGTAGTGTGGGCAGATCTTTTAAAAGAAGCCTGTTATACGTAGGAAAGCCTTAAAGTTTTTAGGATCGGTGATTAACCCTCTGAAGTATCGCTTAAGTGATCCCATAGGTCCTATGGGCTCTGATGAATTAGAAGGGTGGTGTCACGGGCTAAGGCCCAATCAGAGGCCTTACAACCACTCGGCCATGTTTAACGCCAACCGCTGCTTACTAAACCTAATCAGGTCCAAGGAGACCTTATTAGGACCCAACGGATTTATGGGGTAGCAGACTTTTTCTTCCTTTCTCCTTATTTTAAAGATACTCATAGTAGTCGCCATAACTAGTTATGTTGGATTCACTTCACTAGGCCTAGTGTGGAAGGTGGGCAAATAACGATATATTCGTTGTATCTGCTCTGTTGTTGTTGAAGGAAGGAATCGGGCCTACGGCAGCGATCTGACGCTGCCGATCTAAAACCGATTCCTGCCTTCTGATTAGCTCGTTAACCGGGCCAATGGGCAATAAGCGGTAATAGGTGGTACCAGTCCAGTGTGGACATTCCAACACTAACAACTATCTCTTTTACCGTAAATCACCCCTTTCTCAAATAATAAGTGAAAATTAAGTGTTATTCGGCGCGGGCACCAAATTGCTCAAAACACAATAAAAAAATCAATAAACGGAACGAGTACATAAAGTGGTCAAAAGTGGTAAAAGTGCCGTTTTCGGCCGTACCGCCTTTAATAGAAACGAGTATATCCCGTAACCAGCTACGGGCAAAGTCCAGCTTACCGTCGCTAGCGACGGTAACGGTATTCCTCCCATATCCCCTAATCTCCTTTATATTCCTCCTCTTACTTAGCACCATAGGCACTCCTTAGGGTCTCGTAACCCATCCCTCCATCCTAATCTTCGCTTTTACCTCCTCAATAAACCTCATAAGGGCTCGGTTTAATATAACCTTTATTAGGCCATTAGTAGGGTTATCATCTCCGTGGATCCATCAGATCTCATATAATTCTCATTTCTTATAAAACTACCTTAACACCATAATATCAATTATTAGGCGTTTCTCCTTTATAATTCCAAGTTTAATAAGATACTCATAAAATAAGTATAAGTTGGTATACACAATGGTCGGGATCATAGGTATTCGGAGCTTATCGGTTATAATCTTCAGGGTCGTGGAGAGGGCGTAGGCCATATCAACACCAACGACCATCCCATATATCTCGGATACGAGGACGCTCCTTGTAACTCTCTTAAATTTTATTAAAAAATAATAAATAATATTTCCTTCCACTATAAAATCCTCTTCTCCTTTAGTCTTATTTACGAGGAGGATCACGAATCCGAACTAGGACATTAGGTCACTATTATTAGCAAAGGAGCCATCAACAAAAACGAAGAGCTTAGTAATAGTCAAATTAAGGGGTACGTAAGTGAGGCCTTGGTCTAGGTACTCCATTTACTATAGTAGGCGTCAATTCAGAGCTTTAATCTGCTCTAGTATCGCTTCTCGGTGTTAGGCTACCGCGGATAAATTGAACACTACCTCTGGTTGGTATTTTGAGGTGGTGTATACACCTCTGGTGCACTACTCAACGTATTACTCCTTTATAGTAACTAATTTAGCGTTAACTAAGCATATTTTCGCTCCCTGGCCTTTTAAGTATAAAAAGATGGCTTTTTTATTAGTTAAGACGATCTCTCCGTTAAATACGAGTAGTGTTTCGGTGGAGAGGTATTATTTCTCCTTCGCCGAGAACATCGCTTTCTAGAGTTCCTCGTCTTCCCGTTGAGCAAAGGTCTTGTTACTTAGGCCGATAATATCGTTAATCTATATGCCGATTATTGTGAAGTTCTCGTTTTTGTTATTTAATAACAGTAAATAAGGGTTATACGTAGAAGTCCTCATCTAGAGCTTCTCTTTGTGGTACTTATTATATATCGCATACTAGTGGGTTCTAACTTTTATGATATTATATAATAATCGTATAATGGTCATAATAGTTCCTAGAGGGTAATTTTTCTTTATTTAGTCTAGTAATCTTACAAGGATCGTCCTTTCGAGTTTTATTATGGATTAGGTGTACACCTAAGTAATATCTCTTATCCATAGTGAATAACCCTCCTTCTAGATAAGAGACGGAGCGACGGTGAGAATTAGTCTCTAATTAGCGCTCTAAATAATCAGAGACTACATAAGGATAGCCTCCTTACCGTCGTCTACGTATCCCTAAATAATAAATCTGGACTTCTCGTAGGGCATCTCTGTTTTACCCTTCACTTTGTTAACGATCCTTGAGTGGAATATACGTATCCCTTTGTGTTTTTCTTTGTTATACTAAGTGAATTCAAAGACTCCTTGTTCAATCAGGGTGTCGATCTCCTTCTTAGTGGACTCCTCGAACGGGGGTCCTAGGGCTTTGATTATGCCCTTTTTACGTAGCTCGAGTACAAGAGTGTGATCTACCTCTTCTTTAGCGCTTATAAACACAGCTATTATTGTAGCCTCACTTTTAGTATTATTAAAGGTATCAACTTCTACTAAGAGGTTAATCTAGGCATTCTTCTATAGTCTACTTCTCGGGTATCGAGGTGGTGGTGCTAACTCTTTCTCCGGGGATGGTGTATCCGTCTAAATAATAATCTTATCTCGGATTTCCTCTTCCTTGTTAAGGACATCTTCTTTGTTATTTCTCGGTATCTCTAGGACCATATTCTCATCGTTATTTTCTAAGAAGGGTTTAACAATAATAAACCTAAAAGTCTTTAGTCTAGAGGGTAATTGGACAACATAGTTTTCGCCTTTATTAATAAGGAGTATATATAGGCCTATCCAGCCCCTTCTCTTATACTAAATAATAACTTTTAATTATAATAGTAGATCTTATATAGGGGCCGTATTTAGGCCATTTCTTATCATAAGAGTATTAACTATTATACGTTCTACATAAATCTCTCATAACTTTACTATAGCCTTTTGCGTAACTTTTACGTATTATTGTATTTTTAGTAATAGTGGTGAGTTTATATTTATACGTAAGTACACTCCGAAGACGAGTAGGGTTAAAATAAGACTATTTAGGTTAACCGTATTATTGATTGCTTTAATTATGCTCTATAGGGTAATTTTTGGCGGCGTAGAAGGGGATTCTTAGCGGATAATGTTGTATGCTCGTTATAGGGGCACATAGTATTACTTTACCTTCCCGATGTTATTATGGGCTTTAACAAGCACCTCTTTAATTTTAATCACTATGGATCTCACTGAATTCCTGAATTCCTTAAAGCTGAAATTTCTACTAGTATCCGTAATAATCTAATTAGGGGGTCCAAAGTAGGTATCGATCCAGCATTCGCATAGTATCTCCTAAGTGTGCTTTGCGCTAACGTTTTCCAAAAACCTAACTATATTAAAGGAAGTGGCCGTATTAATAACGTAGATCATAAGTTTATTCTCTTCTAAATAAAAGATATTAATAATGACTTTATAATTAAAGTCTACATTATCTCTAAGGGTGAATTTGAATCTCCCTGGAGCTTGTCCATTTATTTAGCACTAGTGGTAATGCTTTATGAGTTTCTGGATTACTTTGAATATCACATTGTTGCCGGCTCTCTCCAGGATTGTATAGAGCTTTTGTATTAATGGGTAGCCGAAACGACGGTGGATTCTATGTAATTCCGTGTTTATAAGGTGATTCTATGCAAAACTCTATTCTAAAGAGTATATGAGTATCCACGGATACCCCTATTTGCGTATAATAGGGACCTTCATATCTCCTTATTAGAGGAAGTTATGGATATTATTGAAATAGATCCCTAAGTTGTCCATATCTCTTAAATAGAGTAAGAATAGTATACTAGTGTTTATAACGTAGAAGGGTAGTTGTTTAAAGGGTGAATTTATATGGGTTAGTCCTATAGAGGGTATTAGAGGGTTGTCTCCGAAGGTAATACTCGTCTGGCCTGCTTTAGAGGTGTCGAGTTTCATAGTAGTGTTGATCTTTTATAAAATAAGGAATTAAGGGTATCCAACTATGGAAACACCGGTTACTCTTATATTAAGTATAATACCCTAAAAAATTATCACTACGTAGTAGTCATCGCTAATAAACACCTCGTAGACTAGTAACTTTGCGGGTATACTATTAATATCCTTCCCCGTAATAGTGTAGCAGGCGGCTTAGTTATTCAGGGTTCGAGTAAGGTCTTCACTAACCAGAGTAGTGGTGTAATCGAAAAACGAGATGTAGAATTCGTTATTATACTCGTTTTCCTCGTTAAGGGTAGTGCTGGTGAGGTATTAGCTTAGATCTTCCTCGTTCTTAGTGTCCTCGTCGTCGAGTACTTTATCTCCTTTATATTCAACGAGGAAGTGGCCATATACTTTAGGAGAGGTATCGGAGACGTTCTTATTTAACTTAAAGCGTTTATATACTTTACTTCTCTCCTCTACGAAGTACTTCGTAGACCAACACCTTTCCCTACTACAAACGTAGCACTTTTTACTATAGTAAGGGTATCCTTATTATTATTAGCAACCTCTATAACAGTTACTTTGCCCTTTTCCGTTATAGTATTAATTAGTCCAAAACTACTCATTTAACTTTATTTTTAATACAAAATATTAACGGTGAGCATCTCTTCCTCTTTCCTCTAAGTTAAGGCTTATTTTTATTATATTATAAAACTCCTCCACTATATTTGCTCCGGTTAGGTTAATAGAGTAGTACTCTTTCATAGAAATAATAGCTCTAATCAGCTTATCCTTCAGGACCTAATCTCCTTAATAGTATAACATAAGAGCTTACTAGAGATTTATTAGGTCGTTAAAGAGGATCTCTAAAGCCTTAACCTTCGTCTTCTTAGGGTTCTTCTAAATAACCTTATTAAGATCTACTCTATTCTAATCGATAATATAGGCTTAACGGTGTTAATCTCCTTCGAAGTAGTACTATAACTTATTAACTACCTCCTCTATTAACCGAGTAGTCGGTGTACTACTAATATGGCCATAGTAGAACTAAGAAGCTCTCCTTTTCAGCATTATAGGGAGTAAGCTAGCCATTGCGTAGCGGTCAACTCCAATTTTTCTGCAGGCTTCGAAGAAAATACGGAATTTAGTATTAAGAACATCGAATTTCTCACTACTATACCTTATATCGTCGGTATATACCTCAATAAGTATACTTTATTACTAAGGGGTCGCTATTTCGCTAATCTCATCTATAGTGTGGTGTTCTTCCTGATCCGGTAGCTCCTGGGTGAATATGGGTTGTCTGGGTAGTTGTAGCCGATTCTAAGGGCTTGGTACGATGCGGGTTTAGCTTGTTCCCGCTCTCTCTGAGGGTGGCGGTACTCACGGGGAGTTCTTCTACACTGCGATCTCTTTTAGATGGGATTTAAACGATAATAATACCCATTTCCTTATTAATTCCTTATAGAGGACTGGGTCCTCTATGAGCTTCCTAAAAAACGGGCTTTTAAAGCTGATTTCGTTGACTTCTTCCTAGGTCCAGTAGTGTAAAGCTGGGGTCTCCTTAAGGTTAAAGAGTTTAATTAGGATCCTCTACTTTTTTATAAGGATGAATACACTATGGTAAAGTAGGAAGTTACGTAGTCTTCTCACCACTTAGGTTTTAAGGATATTAAACGTAATTTAAGTCCAGTCTTCGAAGTTTAACTTAAATTCTACTTCTAGGTTATGGCCAATAATGCCTTCTACGGTCCATATCTCAATAAGGAATACTACTATTATTACTACTAATTTAGGGTTAAACTCGAGAATCACCTCTTTTGGCCTATACCTAGCCCATAATCCCCATTTATAAAAGTTAACCTCCTTCTTATACTTCGTTAATAATAGGACCAAGGAGCTGTTCACCATTTAACTCTAAGTATTAGTAGGGGTTAGTACTTTTACTATTTCTCCTTATAGAGGGACCTGAGTATCCTGGACCTCCTCCGGGATCGGATTCACCGTAATTAGGTTACTTTCTAATATTTTAATAGATATTCTAGTATATAATGGTAAAGTTAATAACGTCTTAAACACAGGGCGTTTCCTCTAAGCCGTAGCTTCGAGGGCGTATACTATTTATTAAGTGAATTACTATTTATTATTTATAGAATACTACTTCTGATGGGTAGTATAAGAAGGGAGTCTTCTTTCCTTTAGTGTTATCTCTAGTTTTGTATCCACATTTGGGTCATCTCTAGGGGCAGGGACGACGATAGTCAAGTCGGGGTTCTCATTGAATTCAGCCCTTCGAATATTGGATATTATGTCCTTAGTAGGTCACTCTAATCTCAGTATTAGTTACCAATTCTCTTTTGTGAACATAATCGGAAGGTGGGGTTATCGTCTCTAGTGTTGTGTTCACTAAGTATTCAGGGTTACTACTCTAGAGGTAGGAGTGAGTAGTGACGGCGACGATGGTAAAGTCGGGGTTCTCGTGAGGGTCAGCTTTTCGAGCACTAATTCCGAGGTGTTTCCGTAACTGCGGGTAACGGAGTAGTATCTAAAAAAGAAGGGGGTGTTAATTATAATAAATAGCTTCTCGTCGAAAATGAAAGTCGGCGATGGAAGCGCAAAGGCGCTTTATATTACTACTAATCACGAGATCTTTGTTATAAGCTGTGTATAATGGATATAGAGGTCGTATTCTATTACGTTAAGCGGAACTTATTGCTCCGGTGACTTCGTATAAACTCCTAGGAAGCTCCTACGGTATCCTATCGTTGATCATATCATTAACCGAGGGTATCGTAAATTCTTCTTATAGTATGAATATCGTGAGATTCGTTGAACAGGCTATTCCGTCCCGGGACTTCGTAATATTACCTTTTCTAATAAAAGGTTCACTTTACTAATCTACGGAAATGGTATTTAACTACTAATTAGTATTAGATTCACTTTACTAGGCCTAGTGTGGAAGGTGGGTAAATAACGATATATTCATCGTATCTGCTCTGTTGTTGTTGAAGGAAGGAATCGGGCCTACGGCAACGATCTGACGCTGCCGATCTAAAACCGATTCCTGCCTTCTGATTGGCTCGCTAACCGGGCCAATGGGCGATAGGCGGCAACAGGTGGCGCCAGTCCGGCGTGGACATTCCGACAAGTTATAATATATATACTTAGACCATTATATTATCTTTAAGATTTAGAGAAAGGCAATTAATTAAACGCCTAGTATAGAAGTCTATAATTTGTGTAAAAGTGGTAAGAAGTTTTAGATGGGTTAACCTAAAGAGTCCCTGAACATCTAAAGTTGATTAGTAGGCCCTAATTAGACTTAGAGGTTATCATAAACTCGAAAAAAATGCGTGCATATACCCGTAGTAGAGTACCTTAACCGCATTATTAAGTATACTATGGTCACTACTAAACATAAAACACTAGGATAAGCAATAGCCATACGAGAATAGAAGGTAACACTGAACTATCTAGAAACCCATAGTAATTGGTGCAGCTAATTATATAGTTTATAACCTAATTATAGGAGATGCGGACCGCCTAAGTAACAGAGTAAGAGACCCAACGAGAATAGATTCGACTATTATAAGAAGCCCTAGTAGAACCCAGGTACCCGACCTCGACGTTAAATCAGTCCCCAATACCCTCTATAACACTAATTCCCCCTAATTAAGCTTATATACTACCTTTAAGATAAGTTAAATATTAAATTCCTAACCTACTAAAGTTTAAGGATTATATAAGAAGCTTTAATAATGATACTTTAAGATAGGAGGGAAGATAAATGTAAATAAAAAAGCCTTCAGTTCGGAGTTAATTGTATTCACCTATATCTATTCTAAGCTAGAAAACACTAAGCAGGCTATAGTGAGTGCCTATTATACGCAAGGAGGGGCCGATGGGTTAAAGAACCCGGATAGATTTATAGAATACTTAAAGGGTTACTATACGAACCTTAACGCAGAAATATAAGCCCTCGACTAACTAAGGATTATACGGTAAAAGGAGAATAAGAATTTTACTTATTTTCTCCTTAAGTTTAAAAAGGAGTTTATAAAAGTAGGAGGAGGATACTAGTTAAACGTTATGAGGATCAACTACCTTAAAGGAGCCCTGAACACTATTGTTACACGTCTTTTGTCCTTAACGACAGTCACGTGAACTATCACGTGACTAGCGTCGCCCTCATAAGGAGGCGCCGCAAGCTAGAGGACTTAGACGCGTTATCACAAATACACCCAAGATATCGAGACATATATATTCACTGAAATACAGGTGAACTCCTCGATTGAGACATAGCCTTAGTGATCCCTATTGCAGCCCCCGGCTGGTAGGAAAAGGCTGTGACAACTATAATAAGAGCCCCCCTTATTAGTATAATTAATAAACTAATAATATACATTATATAAACTCAGATGCTCCTAAGTATAAGCCTAGAATTGGATAACGAATCCTACTAAGCCTGCTATGAGTATTAGTATAAGAGATCGCTAATCCCCAACTAAATAAAACCTAAGTCCCCTTAAGAGTAGAATAGTTAATTAGAGTTCCCCTAATCTAATTAAATGGATTAGGAACCTATAAAAGTAAACAAATTAGCCAAGGACAAAAAATCTATAAACGGCTAAGCTAAGAGGAAGTTTATAAATATTATAACTATAATAAAAAAGGGGCAACTTCCCTGTCGCCTAATTTTTCTTAGCATCCACTATTAGTGAAATAAGTGATATACCACTAAGATCCTTAATAATTAAAAAGTCTTCACCTCTCCCTTTTAAAGTTCTCCCATAATAACCTCACAACCTCCGGTGGGCACTAGACTATAGCCGGCCCCTCCGGCTAGCCCTGATCGGGGCTCTGGGTCACCTCCGGAGCTAACCCCCACCTCAAGGGCTAAGCGCCGCCGTAACACTAAGGCCCAGCCTTTCCGGCCTAGCCTTGGGAGAAGCTAGCCCAATACTCCTGATACAGCCCCCTCTACGGCAAAGGGGCCCTTAAACGTAAGTGGGGTAACCACTAGATCTATCCTAGCCGCCTTTGATGAATAAGCTAGATACTATGAGGACCGAAAGGATATCTTTTTGGCTATTACCCAGTCTGTTGACAACGTGGTCTCTAGTTTTAAGGGGCCGAAAAAGTAGATCATAAAGGAGGTGATAACCTATATGATCTAAGCTTTAAAGAAGTTAATGAATAACGAAGTTACTTTAACTCTAACCCAGAACTGGGTCACTATTATAGTATTAGCCCCGACCCTAGCCCTAGTCTTAGCCCCGGCCTCTACCCTGGCCTAGAACTAAGCCCCTACCCGCCCATAAGCCTAGGCTCAGTTAGAAGACCTCCGGGTTTTTGTCCATATCCCCGAGGAAAGCCTGGATGCTGCCCGGAAGAACGCCCCTTTCGCTCTGCGTTGTATAGTCTGCTAGGCCCTTGACCTACAACTAGGAGATATCCCACACATCTACTATATTTCAACTAAATACTCCTTAAAGCCCCTAAATAAATAAATCCAATAAAACCTTCTTAAAAGTAAATAAAAGTTAATAAACTACTTAGAGGCTTTTAAAATAAAAACCCCTATAAAATAATTTATATACACCGTCCTACGTTGCCCATCTAAGCTCCAAAGTTTAGATGAGGAAAGTATTAATATATTAACCCTGATTAGGGAGGAGGTTATTACCTAGACTAGCCGTGAACTAGTCCTAGCCTGGTAATCCCACCTCAGCCTAAACCCTATTATAAACAAAGTCACTTAGGTTATCTCCTTTATAGTCGAGGTATTACCCTTCAGATTATTCAACTAAAACAGTAAGGCCTAGCTTATTAGGGAAAAAAGGACCTTACTTAGGTATAACCCTGGTTACTAGGGATATTATATAAACTAGTACTATAATTAGTGGCCACTCTATAATAACTATAATAAACCCTTAAACTCCCATAAAACCAAGCCTTATATAACTAAACTAAAGTATACTAATTATTTAGGGCCCTTCTAGGCCGGCTATATAAATTATCCAGTTGGGCCCCTAATGGTTAACGGTTATCCTACCCTCCCAGGCTAAAAGGAACGCGGACGGATTCGGAAGGCTGGGCAAAAGGCCTCCGAGGCCCGCAATAGTATTATTAACTAGACCGCCACCTAGAGTAGTACTTAATAACCCTAGGACTCCTATCCTGATTAGGGCTAATAACCTGGTTCTAAGTGCTTATATACTAGGACCCCCTCCCAAGGATTGATTATATGCTTAGGTAATAAGGATACAATTAGTAGTATGGATAAAAACGAAGCGGAAGACCCCGAGGCCCTCCCTTAGACCAACCACCCCATCTACCCTCTCCGAAATAGGAGCTAGAAGGTGGCTTAAAAGCCTAACTACAATATCACCAATACTTATACCCACCTGGACCTCAACTCAGAGGCGTAGGCCTAAACAGGCCCCCCTACGAGTACTACGTGTGGCCTAATATAACGTGGGGAAAAAGCCTCTAATATACACAGCTTTCCTAGAGCTCCACTGGGCTTATTAGGTCGACATTGTACTTATCTAGGAGCCCTGGATAGGCTACACTAATAGAATATAGATTAATATACACCCTGGGTATAATTCCTTTATCTTAGTTGATTTTTAGGATAGTAGGGAAATAAGGCCCAGGGTAATAACATATATACAAAAAGGGATAAGGCTATAAGTACAATAACAAAGACCTATTTAAATAAGGGATATCCTGTGGTTAAAGGTTAATAACACTATTATTATAAACGTCTGTAAATAACTAGGTAATCCTTATAACCATATAACGACCACCCTCTTAGGATACTAACCACTATTACGAGCCCTTATAGCTAGGGATTTCAACGCCCGCCACTACTCTTGGGAACCAGGATTTGTTAGCTGGAATAGAGGAGATGATTTAGTTGATTGGGTTAATAACCATGGCCTCTCCTTTATTGGAGAAGTAGGAGCTCTAACCCACACCCGTGGTCACGTCCTTAACCTGACCTTCTTAAATATCCCCCTTGTGCACGCAGGACCTTACCCACACCTACACCCAGGAGCTGATCACCAACCTATCATAACCATCATCCCCTTCCCCGTCAACAATAATAAACAACAATAAACATACTAATTAGGGCTAATATTAGTCCCGGATTTGGCCCTTTCTTGGTTTAAAGACCTAATTAGGGTAGGGGCCTTAACTTTACTTATTATTAAGGACCTACCCACCCTAGCTAAGTTAGACGCCCAGGCCAGCCGGATCATCAGCCTACTCTTAATAATTATCTAAGTAATAGGGAAAAGACGATAAAATTGGGGAAAGTGGGCCCCCTAGTGGATATAAGAGTGCTCTAAAACCCACTAATCCTATTTTAAGGCCCGTATCCAGTAGGTATAGGAACTAGAGCTACCCTTGACCTTATTACCCCTTATCTTTAAAAAATAAAAGGTTTTCTTAGAAATAGTTAAGAAGGCTAAACGGGCCTATTAGGCTACTAAGATCGAAGGGGTTATATCCGAGTAGGACCTTTATAAAATAATGGGTTAGTGTAAGGTTAGTCTAGTAGTTAAAGCCCCCCCCTTAGTAGTTGAGGGCTAGATGCACAACGATAGCCAGGATAAGGCCCAGGCACTATGGAGGGCCCTGTTGGAGAGGTTCGATGATATGGATGACCTACCTGGGGACCCCTTCGACGTGGCCACGGTCCTAAGACGATAAATACCCTGGTAGGCTACGATTAGTCAGGAGGAAGTAAGGGCAGCCACCTTAATAAAAATTATGACCCCTGATATTAATGGAATTACTATAAGACTATTTAAAGCTTATTGGGACCTTATAGCTGAGCTTTTCAGGCTGTTATTCTAGGTATATATTAAGGCCGGCTACTTTCCCTAGCCCTTCCGTAGAGCAAAGGTTGTTATGATTTAGAAGTTTGGAAAGACCAACTTCTCAAAGGCTGGATCCTAGAGACTAATAACCCTCCTATCCTACCTGGGCAAGGGGCTCGAGAAACTAATAGTTAAGAGAATAGCCTACCTCACTATCCTAGAAGGGGTGGCCAGCCTATAGCAAATAGGGGCCCTACCAGGCAGGGGGCCCTACTAAGCAGGGCAGTTATTAACTTAACAACCTGTTTCACACATAATATCGAACAAGCCCTCGATAAGGGGCTTATAGTTACACTGGCGATAATGGATGTGAAGGGGGCCTTTAACTCTGTTCTTCGTAACCGTCTTATTATCCGTCTACGGTAACAGGGCTGGCCTAATAGCCTGATCAGGCTGATTTATGCCTTTGTATTAGATTATACTACTAGGGTCAGGTTTAAAAAGGTAATAATAAAAGACTTCCCTTTAACCTATGAACTACCTTAGGGCTCCCTATTATCACCTATCATTTTCCTACTTTATATTTCCGATATCCTAGCTAAAGACCCAAAGCTTTGGTTTAGATATATAAACGATATAAGCCTTTTAATTACCGGCTTATCCCTTAAGGACAATACTATATCCTTAAGCTAACAGGTTACCCAAATTCTAGACTGGGGTGCTGATAACAAGGTCTCCTTTAACCTAGCTAAATGTGAAGTTATCCACTTTACTAGGAAACATAAGTAACCAAAAGACCTACCTAGGATCAAAACTAGAGACCTTAAAATCAAAGCCTTAGTTAAGCCGATCCATTGGTTAGGGGTTTAGTTTAATAAAAGACTCTTTTTTTAATATTATATTAAAATAAGGGTAGTTATAGCGAAGAAGGTAGCCCAGCACCTAGGGCACTTAATAAACACAAAAGGAGGGATCCTAATAATTATTATATAAAAGGTGGTCATCACCTGTGTCCTCCTAATAGCCCTATACGGAGCCAAAACCTGGTTCAGGGGGCTAACCAAGCTAACCCTAAGTAACACCACCTCCCCTTAGGGAGGGATTATTAATATAGGCTAAAAGGGCCTCGTCCAAAAAGTTAATAAGGTCATCATAAGAGCAGCCCGAGCTATCCTCCCAGTCTAGAAAACAACCCCAATAAGCAACCTCCTCTAAGATACCGGCCTACCTACTAGGAAAGTGGCTTTAGAAGGGGTACACCTATACTTTACAATCTAACTATAAAAGGTCGACCAACAACACCCATTAATCCTAAGGCTTACATAATAAGGAAGGTAGTAAACACGGCTCCAACGGACAGCAAGCCTCGTCTCAAGGGTCCCAAGGCCAGCACTGCTCTAACCACAATACCTTCCAGGGTCACAAAACCCAATAGTCCTATACACAAAGGAGAAGGCTGCTAAGGCCCTTCAGAACTAGCTAAAAACCGTCCTAGACAATTATATAATTATCTATTTAGACGGTTCCAAAGTGTCTAATGGAGTTACGGGATATGGATTCGTTATTTATAAAGGTAATAAGTGTATAGCCCAAGGTTATGGCCGATTTGGCTTAGTAGAAGTGTTTGACGGCGAGGCTAAAGGAGTGAGGGTAGGGCTACGGTGGGCCCTCCTTACTTCCCAAGGCCAGCCGATATACATTTATATTAATAATACTAGTATTATCCGGGGGATACGGGACGAAGCTTTAGAATCCTCATAAAAAGCTTTCCTTGAGATCCACGAGGCGGCTAGGATATTCGATATATATACCCACTAGGCCCCAGGGCATCAGGGGATAAAAGGCAACAAAAAAGCAGACCACCTAGTTAAATAAAGCACAACACTCCCAGTGCCATTAGGCCAACTAGTAACCCTAATAGGGATCAAACAACTCACAAGGAAACGAATACGAGCCTAATATACACAATAGTGGTGTAAGGAAGCAACAGATCGATACGCCCAACTAGGAATCGAGGCCAGCCTATCCAGCCCTCCTAAATTAGCCCTTCCACGGGCTACCCTGTACCACCTCCTAGTAGCCCGATCAGGCCACGGAGACTTCGAATAATATCACTAACACTTTAACCACAATAAAACCCTATTCACCTACTCTTATAGGGAAGTAAAGGATATAAACCACTTAGTTTATTACCGAAAAACCCTAATAAAAAGGTAATAGTGGCCTACCCTCTACCCTTCTAGTTCATTAGAGCTCATAGGACCTATAAGATTACTTAAATAATACTTTAAGGGGTTAATCACTAATCCTAAAAACTTCGAGGCCTTCCTACGTATAATACGCTTTTTTAGAAGATCTACTTACGCTACTAGGGGCCAGCCTCTGGCTGGGCCTTAAGACAACCGTCCTACCCTATTAAAGGGACCAAATAAGAAGCAAAGGAACTGGAGGAACCAGCGGGATCCAGGGACAGATTGAACGCATAGTAGCTAATAGGCAAGATTTGGAGGACGTTGGTAAGGGTTGTGTACTATAGAGTAGGTAGCCCGAGCCTGCGGCTCTCCACGCCACATACCCCTCGGGAGGTCTGCCGCAAGGGCTACGCCCTTGCCGCCATGGCGTTAAATACAACAACAACAACAACAAATCCCCGATTCCTCGCTTTTAGACCTGATCAGACGGTCATAATACCTCCCAAGGACATCAATCATAAGCGCAAGCGCACTACTCCAAGCCCTGAGACTCCATGGTTTCTCGATTACCCCTAATTAAAGGGTGGCCAGTATATCACCATCAATAACACCAACCTTATCATAGGTCCTCCTATTTTATAGTCTTTTCTTCCTCCAGGGTTAATCAGAGTTACAAATCTCAGTCTCTCTTATCTAGGGCCATCTTAAACCACTTATTAATTTACTATACTATAAGGTCTAATTCACCGACGCTATCGAGTATAACAATACTCACACCAAGGTGGCTTAACAATTCTAACAAGCCCTTGCCACTTCCCATCCAAGCCTAATTATACGTAAATATAGTCCTAATAACATATTTCACCGTTGGGTTTTTATCTTATTAACCCACCAAGGACACTTCGGACTTTTAGAATAAAAGCTTAAAGGCCGGCTAAACACTTATACAACTCTTATTATCTATACGACTAGTGGTCAGAACTGTGTTCCTTGCCGCTGTTGTGAGGAACGGTGGTATAGATTACTCGCCGGCCCTGATCACGATGTTGTTATAGCTCCTTTCTAGGAGTGTGTACTTTTGCCTAGCGAGTACAGCAACACTTGCTCTAGCTACCTTTTTCACGAAACTAGAACCCACTATTGTTACCGTAACCCTGATCTTTATACAATGTACAGCTACGGTGCTCAGTTACTTAATAGAAGTGTTTATAGTGAAGTCGGTTAATTAGTTATCCCCAATAATACCCCGTCAATTAATTTATAATACTATTTTTAGGAGTATATGGTTATAATAAAAGCGGAGTAGTAGTAGGAACACAGTTATAGGAAGGCCCAGTCCATCCTATAGCTAACGTCATTCAGCGATAATAAGCGGTTCGTGACTTTAAAGGACATAGAGTATTCGGACTAGCCCTGATCAGGCCTGTGTATACTAGTCGTGATAAGAAGAAGGGCGCTGGTCTTCGAGTTAGGGTACTTCTCGTCCTTAAAGCGCTTCTAAGGGTCTTAGGAGGAAGGGCTTTTTATTTATCACTATAACAAATATTATAAGTTTTTCTTTAATGTAAATAATGAAATAAAAAAGAAATATAATAAATAAACTCTAATTAGGGGTAAAGTACCTGTCTAAGTATTCAAAGGCGATGTTGAATACCACTGGCGTATCTTCGAAATATAGGAAAATATTAAGGAAATACGTGGTAATATCGCCCCATATCAGCAAAATGTTGCCACAATGCAGCTCGATGCGCGCGAAATGTAAGGAAATATAGCCAGATGCGGCTGATCAGGGCTACGATATAAGCAAAATACAGCTAAATGCAAGTTAAATGTAAGGAAATGTTGGTTGGATGTTAGGGGGGGGGGGGCTAATATAAGGGAACAACGCATAATATTAAGGTATCTGGTTATTTAAATAATAATTCAAAAATAAAAAGGACAACAATTTTATAATAATTATACAAAGAAAACATATTTACTATCAGCTAATTAGGTCCCGGTACTAATAAAACTCTAGTATTATACCTTTTCTACTATTAACAGTGGTTATAGGTTAACTATAACCCTTTTACCTAAACGTTCCCATATCTTAATATTCTTTTCTAATTCTTTTCTTTCCTCTACCCATTAGGCTTATGTTATTTATAATTTCGTAAGGGGTTGTGAAGTGGCCTGATTAGGCGCATCGTCGTCGTCGTCGGCTCCTAAGCCGTTGGGTAAACTCGGGAGGGCATCTCGTAACTCATCGTAGAGTTTATGTTTTGCCCAATAAGGGTCTTCTAATTCCCATAACCCACTATCTTATTATATAAACTTCTTAAAATAGTATCCTTTATACGTTCATTGTATTATTTTGTCCTTAACCAATATCTCTAGGTGGTATAAAGAAGTTGTTAAGTATATAACCCTAATCCGGAGAGGGCTAGTTTATCGGTAATGAATTTTTTACTCCTTCAACTTATTAATAGCTCATTTCTTATCGCAAACTAGTACAAGGTCTCCTAGTTATAATCGCTCTTTTTAAAGGGTTTTTGTGTATATATTATTAAATTGGTTAGTTCACCATTAACGGACTTTAGTGATGCGAATAACAGCTTCCTCCCTATCTTTGTCCAATTACTGGAATACCCGGATCCGAGCCGAAAGCTCCTGATTAGGTGTATGTCATAATATAGCCCACAATTACTGTCCTGTAATTGTGGTTCCACTTTTGCAACAGTTATGAGCCCTTGTCTCTACGAGCCCTCTAGTTGAATGGCTAAACGCCTTGCTAAAGTGGCAGTATGTGGGCCGACCTAGAGGTCATGGGTTCGAGCCTCGTTATGCTCACCCATTCTCGCTTCAGCAGCAAGTCACCGAAATGGAAGGTTAGACTTGCCAGCTGGGAGCGGCCGGCACCCAGTAACAGTCAACAAAGACTGGCTTGTCAGCTGCGAGTGTAAGCCGGTGCTGATTGCTTAGTCAGCAGACCTCTTCTCTCCTCGGTCTGGGGGGGTGTGTCATGATATAGCCCACAATTACTGTCCCGTAATTGTGGTTCCACTTTTGCGACAGTATTATAATAATATACTAGTCATCTTAGCAGCCTAGTCAAGCTAACTAGCAAGTCGGGCATTCAGCTACTTACCTCTTAACATCCTCCTATACCCTTTACTAAAAGTAGAACTTAAAAACCCATTAGAACGTTACATTACATCCCCGATAACCAAATTCTCTATAGGCTTATCTAATTAGATCTTTTCGGAGCTTTCCGTTATTAATAATTTATTAGGGGGTTAAGTATTAGTGGGTTAAGTATCGGAAAAGGTAACCACCCTTTATCATAAACATCCACACCCAGGCTTTAAATCTCAGGTAGGCCACCTTTATAATTTTATCTGGTTATAATAGGGTATTTAAATAATAAATAATTTATCGTATCTCATTTAACCAGGTCTAATAAGAGCTAAGCTATTTATAAGGTATAGAAAAGAGAGGGGAGTTCAAGGGAATAAACGCAGCGTCGGGTCGGGTAGCTTAGGACGCATAAACGGATACCAAGTAGATTTGTACGTTGATAAATTCTTCTAGCTTATTGGGGTCTTCATATTCAGCCTGATTAGACAGGCCTGGAGGCTTACACAATAACCCGTTTACTACTATGTTCTTCTTCCTAGGTAGGTGTTTAATATCGAAATTAAAAAGCCGAATCCATGCAATCCATTATATAAGTAGGGCGCCTAGTAAATCACTTACCCCGCCGTTCAATTAACCGATTAGGACCTGGGCATCGGTCTCTAAGGTGAATTGTACACCGTAAACATATATCCTAAGTTTCTTTAGAGCCATCAGAACAACCCTTAATTTAAGTTTACCCGAGTTATACTTAAGTTTAGTACCCTTTTAAATACCATTTTCATACTAAGCAATTACATAGTACCCGTCGACTAGTTAACAGAGCACCACTCCCTAGCCCACCAAGTTAACATCGGTGCAGATAATAATCTAACCAACCTTAGGGCCGTAATTAAGCCTAATCAGGATAGGAAACGTCGTTAAGGCATTTTTTAGGACATCCACCACTCATTATTAAATACGTCCCCAGGTGAATAATACGTTCTTCCACAAAAGCCTATACAAAGGGGCCACCTTTTCAGTAAACTTCTTAACCTAGGATTAGTAAAAAATGATAATACCCAAAAAGGACCGGATATCCCTAATAATATAATAGGTCACCTATTCTATAATCTTCTAAGTTTTAACCTAATTAGGTGCCCGTCCATCATAACCATAGAGATAACCCAGTATTACCGCCGCTTCTTATACCCATTAAAACTTCTCGGCCACCACTATACATCCCACTAATTCAAAATTAACCAAAACTTTATTAATATTAATTAAATGTTCATATATAAAACACCGTATACTAGGGATCAAAGTAATCTCTTTATCATCGTATTAGGAGGTAGGGCTTTTAATAGCGATATCGTCGAAGAAGGTTTTATAATAATAAGGGATAAGATCGTATAAAATTCTCATTATAATCCATTAAAAGTATACCACAAAGTTAGTTCAACTTATTAATAAAAAACAAAATCAAAGTAACCCTAAAAGCATCGAAAAAGTCGTATAATCTCAGCTCACTGAGTTAAGGGGAACCTGATTATAGCCCGAAAAGAAGTCTAGTACTAAAAGGAGTTAATAACCACCGTATTTTTCCGTAAAAGTGTTTATATTAGGGGGATAAACACATCTCAGATCATAATATTATTAAACTTTATAATAAAATTAATAAATTAGTAATTACTATCCTTCTTTTTAATAAAAAACCAAGGGTTCCTATATATAACCTACAATTATTCGAGCATCCTACACCTAATCCGGTCTCATAGTATCTCTAGGATATAGTCTTATAGCGTTGTGGGGATTAGGATACCCTTCACTTATTATACCTTATATAAAACCATCTTAATCTCCTATGGTAAGGCCACTAGGGGGTCAACACTACTCGTATAAGTCCAGTCCCACGCTAGTGCTATTTCTCTATTTAGTAGGATTACTTTTAGTAGATCTTTTTTAGGCTAATACAGGTGTAGGCACTTTTAGAGAATTACCGCTTTCCTCTTGTTTATGAGGCGCATCCTAGGGGTTATTTCGGTAAAGTATAAGGTGATCAGACCTATAAAATGTTTAGTTTATTATTTTGTTTTTAGTTCCATAACCTTCATCTTCTTAACCTTCTATAAGGGGTCTCCCTCCAGAATCAAACCGTCCAGTGGTTCGTTATTAATTAGCCGGATCTTCTAATCTTTTCTCTTATACATTATAGTAATAACGGAGACGGGCTAATTAGGTGCGGGGTTTGTTAGAAGGTCCTAATTTCGTTGGGCTTATCATTTCTTCTACTGTTACTCGAAGGCGTAATATGGTCAGAGGAGGCTGGCCACCAGCTTGTCGATCTCGTGCTAGCACTTGTCTCTGCGGTGGACCTCCTTCCTTATTATTACTTTAGTTAAGAATACCTCGACTTTCGGGGGTTGATTAGGTTTATATAGTGTTTTTATTTTTATTTCATAGTTTTTATAGTTATGTAAATGGTTATTAATTACTTATATAACTTTATAAATTACCTTGACTAATAATTAAAGTTTAGGCTTTACTAATATTACTATGATCTTAGTTATTGTGTTTTTTTTTTAGGGTGTATATAATTTCATCCCCACCTTCTAGGTTAGGGTAGGTCTAATTAGGGCTAGGATTGTATATTCCCCCAATAAACTCACTAGTATTATCGCTGGGATTCAGTTTTCCTATTCCTTTAGGGTAACTTAATAGTTTTTTTAGTCGGGGAAATAAAACTCTATTCCCCCTTCTAATTTAAAATTTATAAAACCCACTAAGATATGAATTATTATGTTATTTATTTTAATTATAGCCCTAATTAGGTCGTTCGTATACTCCTAGGTAACTAAGCTAGTAATAGAGAACGGTCCTCTAAGTAAAGCAGTGTTAACGAGGCTTATACTATTCTCTAGTGCTACGAAGAAGTTAATCGGAACCTTATAATCTCTAATCTAGACATGGCTATAAACGCCTCCATTGAACTTTGAGTGGCCGTTCTCTTTTGGTGTTAGGGTTTATATAAAAACCATTGTTTTCGTCGAAGGTAGGTCGTTCTCTTTAATATATTAGTTATTAACGATGTTGGTTATTACCCCTAAATCAAATATCACTATAATCTTCTCATTCTAATCAGGTAAAGAGCTACTAATAGAAACCTCAATTTTAAAGTATAGAGTTATCCAGGAACTAAGAAAACAATTCCTTTCCTCACTTCTAATAGGGGGGGCTAAAGTGTTGACCTTAGTAATATACATAATGGGAATCCGGGCCTTATTAGGCTTATTATTATACTTATCAATGATTTTTATAGTTATTTTTCGGCTTATAATATTATTAATAATACTGATTAGCCCCTGGGGTGCGGGCAGATAAACGTCGCCGGCCTAGGCCTTATTGAAAAGGTGTTAAATAAGGTTAGTTATATAAAAGTGGTATATAAGCTAAATCTTTATTATAATATGGTTAAGCACCTAGACGGAACCACTAAACTTTTAAAGAGTAGTTTAAGTAGTAATTATATTATCATCGGCTATTTCCTATACCCGATTAAGCGTAGGTGCAGGCTTTTCAGTCCTCTTAACGTCCATAATGGTCTAGGTTATGGGTAAAGTCTAGTTACGGGGGTTATCCCTTACCGCTTAGATAACCCCCTCTATTTACAACTCATGCAATTCTAGCGAAGTTGAGCTGGTCTTCTTAGAAACTGGTTTAGCAATTCTACCCTGAATAATCTTCTAAAGTTGGGTAAGGTTGTTGTATTTTAATTAAGGAAGTACTATTACACTTTTACCACCTAATTTAATAATTATAAAGGCCTTAGCCTCCATAGTTACGAGAATTATCACTATTATTTAAGGGGTAGGTAGGTATACAAAAACGAAGCCTACTATTACTAGGGAAGGTACACTCTGAGGTATCTAGACCTGGGGGGCGTAGAGACGACCAATTCCCTTATCTATAACCTCCTTAGCTATCACTATAACCTTTAGGAACAATTACTAATTAACTAAGTAAATAACTAATACCAGTCTATTAAACTAATAATAACAACAAGCATCCCAAACAATCATATCTAGAACTTAATTAATTATCCCTTAAACTTCTAAAAGGTCACCATATCAATAACTTCCTCCATAAAAGGTGATCAATCCGGCTTGGACGTCTTCTTATAACTAGGTACACTTCTAGAAAAGGTAACTCATATACCCATCATACTAACAACGATCCAGCGGTCCAAGTACAAACCCAGGTTTCCAGAAGTTAAAAGGGCCTCGTTATTCAAAATTCTAGTATAAAACATTATATAACTATTAGTACAAGCTCTACTAGTATTCACTAGAATACTATTAACTAGGGGGGGGATAATTCGATGGGTAAGTTGCTTAGTAGCCCACATAAGTAACTCAGGCTGGCCCATAGGCCTGATCAGACGTCTACGGATAAGTCTCAAGGGCCTGAATGGCTAGTTGGAGGGCGTTAAGTTTATTAGCGAGGTTATTAATATTAACTACCTCTTTAATGAACACCTCCTTCACCGTAATAAATTAGTATTTAGTATTTAGGGTCACCGGGCATCTAAAGTAGGGGCTATATAATTAATTAGGACTAGAGTTACCGGTATTAATAGTATCAACAACTCAAGTATTATTATCCAAAGCGGTACTATCTCTAAAGGCGTTACCGTATTAGAATTCCCGGTTAATTTATACGAGTAAACTAATCTTATACCTACTAAAATCATTATACTTAAAGAGTTGGGCTATAGTCGTCGCTATTTAAGTTGTTATACTTATCGTAGTAGACTTAGAGAAGCGGCGGGCGATAATTTCGATAAGCTCAGGGTCGGATATCATAAGTTTATTCAGGAGGAGGGCTTTAGCCTTAATATTTTCGACTTTCTAGAAGAGTTTTGTTACTCTTTTGAGGTCGTTGTCCCTAATTAGGCCTCCTTCACTAAGCTGGCGAAGCTGTCTATTCGGTCGAAGGGTATAGTCCTTATCCAGGTGGCCAAAGGTGTTAAGTATATACTTCTTAGTGGATACCCAGGTAATTCCCAAGGTTTCGGTTTTAATAGTTAATTAGTATTTATTAAAAAGGTATTAAAATAGTATTTTCGTTTTTTCCTGATTAGAGAAGTAAGCAAAGTTAATTTATACTTTGAACTTTTTTATAAAATTAAAAATATTATTACTATAAAACTTAGGTACTCCTTGGGCTCCGGGCTAGAGCATCTTAATAATCGCCCCTTTATTCTTATTACCGGTCACCTCCTTAAGGGCTTTAACCAGCTCAGCGTAGGGGGCTATACTCTAGGCCTGATCAAAGCTTAACAAAGTCTACGAAGTAGGTTACTTGTCGATCCTTTTGCCCTTAACGTCGGGGACGTCGCGGGAGGGTAAGGGCATATCGTCCTGCGAGGTGTCCCCATCCTTATAAGTCCTAAGTACTTGGGGTTATATATTCTGGAATAATTTAAAAAGGTTCATAGGTATTGTTATAGGTTAGTTGGGTTAATTAGGTCGGATATATTATATAATTAACTATTTTACAATACGGGGAAGCTAAATAAATAAAAAGGGATTGTTTATAGGGGGGGAGTCAGCCTACATCGGGGAACACAGTTCTAATAGAGCTCACTAAGCAACTTCCCCCACTATTATTACTACTATCTTAATAACGAGAAACGTAATAATTAGGCCAAAGTATATAACCGTTCTTCTAAATACCCTAAGGTGAAGGGTACTCTACTTTATTAATTATCCTAAGGGAGCAAGATCTACGAGGCGCAATCCCACTTATGATGTTATACTCTTAATTAACGACCATTCTTTTATATCTACTAAAACTATTCGATCTATTTATTCTATTCGAACATAGCTGATCAGGTTGAGAAATTGCATCTGAATTGACCTACTCAAATATCGACCTTCTACGTAATACTTAAGGTCTACACGGTCCATAGTATAAATCCTAAAATAATTCATAGTTATACTATTATTCTTACTATTTATTTATACTATTCTTTCCTTTTTCCTAGGTTTAGTGTCCGTTCACAGGGTCTGATCAGGTCTATAGGCCCATACTTAGCTCCTTGGCCGTCGTCGTTCAATTATAATCCACTTTCTTTTTCTCATTTAAGTATTACCTAGCCATTTTTCTTAGTGTTTTAGCTAAGCCCGAGGTTTTTCGGGGTTCTTCGTATACCCACGTTTAATATATTAAAACTATTATAATTATCTAATTAAGCCGAATATTCATTGTTTTATTAATATTATACCTTTGTTATATCGCATAATAAGATTAGGGAGGGGATAATGGTATCGTGGTAATAAGGAGATCGGGCGTTCAATTCGCCCACGAAGCACCAGTGTAACAGAGCAGGGAATACAGTAAATAGTATATACTATATCATATAATACATACACTCTATTAACCATAAGTCGTACACCCTCTATCCCGGGTCCACGAAGGTGATTAACTTATACAAAACCACTTAACTAAAACTATAATTTAGGTAAGGAGATACCTTAAGACCTGATTAGGGCTAAAGAGGGGTTCCTGCCCTAGATATAGACACTAATGAGTATTAGGGCCTTATTTCCCTACTATTTTAGAAATCCATTAGAATATAAGAATTAAACCCAGGGTATATATTAATCTGTATTCTATTAGTATAGCTTATCCAGGGCTCTTAAATAAGTATTATATTAACCTAATTAGCCCAGTAAAGCTCTAAGAAAGCTGTATATACTAGACGCTTTTCCCCCACATTGTATTGGGTTACACATAGTACTCGTGGGGGGGCCTGTTTCGGTTTACACCTCCAAATCGAGGTCTAAGTGGTTATAGGTATTAGTGATATTATAATTAGGCTTGTGAGCTACCCTTTAGCTCCTATTTCGGAGAGGGAGGATATGGTGGTTGGTCTAAGGGAGTGCCTCGGGGTCTTCCACCTCGTCTTTATCTATATTACTAACTAAATCCCTATCACCTAAACAAATAATTAATCTTTGGGAGAGGGTCCTAATATATGGGCACTTAGAGCCAGGTTGTTGGCCCTGATCAGGAGGGGAGTCCTTGGGTTGTTAAGTACTACTCTGGGTAGTGGTCTGGTTAATACTATCGTAGGCCTCGGAGGCCTTTTACCCAGCCTTCCAAATCCATCCGTATTCTTTTCGGCCTAGGAGAGTAGGATGACCGTTAATTATTAGGGGCCTAGTTGGACAGTTCGTATAGCCGGCCTGGAAGGGCCCTAAGTAATTAGTATACTTTAGTTTAGTTGTATAGGGCTCGGTTTCGTAGGAGTTTAAGGGCTTGTCGTAGTTGTTATAGAGTGGTCGCTGGTTATAGTACTGGTTTATATAGTATCCCTGGTAACTAGGGCTATACCTAAGTAGGGTCCTCTTTTCCCTAATAAGCTGGGCCTTGCTGCTTTAGTTGAATAGTTTAAAGAGTAATACCTTAACCGTAAAGGAGATAACCTAAGTAACTTCGTTTATAATAGGGTTTAGGCCAAGGTGGGATTGCCGGGCTAGGACTAGCTTATGGCCAGTTTAGGCGATAACCTCCTCCCTAATTAGGGTTAATATATTAATACTTTCCCTATCTAGGCTTTAGACCTTAGATAGGCAACGTAGAATAGTATATATAAACTATTTTATAAGGGTTTTTATTTTAAAAACCCTTAAATAATTTATTAGTTTTTATTTATTTTTAAAAAGGTTTTATTGTTTTTATTTATTTAGGGGTTTTAAGGAGTATCTAGTTAAGATGCAGTAAATATATGGGATATTTCCTTGTTATAGGTTAAGGGCTTAGTAGATTATACGGTGTAAGGTGAAAGGGGCGTTCTTCTGGGTAGTATCCAGGCTTTCCTCGGGGATATGGACGAAAACCCAGAGGTTTTTTTTAATTAAGTTTAAGCTTATGGGTGAGTAGGGGCTCGGTTTTGGGCTGGGGTAGAGGCCGGGGCTAAGACTAGGGCTAGGGTCGGGGCTAATACTATAACAGTAACCCAATTCCAGGTTAGAGTTAGAGTAGCTTTGTTATTTATTAGCTTTTTTAAAGCTTGAATTACATAGGTTGTCACCTCCTTTGTGATCTGCTTTTTAGCCCCTTAAAACTAGAGACCATACTATTAATAAACTAGGCAATAATCAAAAAGATATCCTTTTAGTCCTCATAGTGTCTGGCTTGTTCATCGAAGGCGGCTAGGATAAATCTAGTGGCCACCCCACTTGCGTTCAAAGGCCCCTTTACCGTAAAGGGGGCTGTATTAGGAGTGTTGGGCTAGCTTCCCCTAAGGCTAGGCCGGAATGGCTGGGCCTTAGTGTCGGAGTGGCGCTTAGCCCTTAAAGTAGGGGTTAGCTCCGGAGGTGACCCAGAGCCCCGATCAGGGCCGGCCGGGGGGGCCGGCTATAGCCCGGTGCCCGCCGGAGGTTATAAGGCCATCGTAGGAGGGCTCCGGGAGGGAGAGGTGAAGACTTTTTAGTTATTAAGGATCTTAGTGGTATATCACCTATTTCACTAATAGTGGGTGCTAAGAAAAATTAGGCGAGAGGGAAGTTGGTTTCGGGGTTTTAAGGAGTACCCAGTTGTGATGTGATAAATGTGAGGGATGCCCCCTAGTTGTAGGTTAAGGGCCTAGCAGACTGTGCGGTGTAAGACGAAGGGAGCATTCTTCCGGGCAGTTTCTAGGCCTTTTTTGGGGATACGGACGAAGACCCGGAGGTCTTCTAGTTGTGCCTGGGTTTGTAGGCGGGTAGGGGCTCGGTTCTGTGCTGGGGTGGGAGCCGGGGCTGATGCTACTATAGTAGCCCAGTTCTGGGTTGGGGTTCGGGTAACTTTGTTGTCCATTAGCCTTTTTAAGGCTTGGATCACATAGGTGGTAGCCTCCTTTGCAATCTGCTTTTTGGGTCCCTCAAAGCTAAAGACCACGTTATTAACAGACTGGGCTATAGTTAAAAAGACATCCTTTTAGGCCTTATAAAGTCTAGCCTGTTCATCAAGGGCGGATAGGATGGATCCAGTAGCTGCCCTGTCTACGTTTGAGAGCCCCTTTACCGTAGAGGGGGCTATATTAGGATTATTGGGCTGGCTTCCTATAAGGCTGGGCCGGTATGGCTGGGCCGGTACAGCTGGGCCTTAGTGTTGTAGTGGTGCTTAGCCTTTGAGATAGGGGTTAGCTCTAGAGGTGACCCAAAGCCCCGGTCAGGGCTGGCCGGGGGGGCCGGCTATAGTCTGGTGCCCGCCGGAGGTTCTAAGGTTATCATAGGAGGCCTTTAAAAGGGAGAGGTAAAGAGTTTTTAATTATTGAGGATCTTAGTGGTATTGTCGGAACACCACCATCCAGCTGGCGACATCTGTTGCCGCATATCGCCGATTGGCTCGATTAGCGAGCCAATCAGAGGTCAGGGATTGGATTCAGAATCGCGGCCACCAGCGCCGCCTTCGGCTTCCGATTCCTACCTAATACAACAACAGCAGATAGGACGAATATCTCGTTATCTGCCCACCCACTACAACCAGGCCTGGTGAGGTGAATCCAACAGGTATATCAACTATTTCACTAACAGCGGATGCAAAGAAAAATTAGGCGAGAGGGAAGTTGTTGTCAAAAGGGGTGGCAGGCCCGAGGCGCAGTAGGGCCGCTCGAGGCGTGCTTAGTCACACAAGGCACGCTAGAAAGGTGCCTCAGGGGCACTCACAGGCATGAGGACACACAAGCACAATACACATCACGAATTGACCCCCCATACATCGTGCCCATATACAATTCTTGACAGTTGTAGCCACACCTTAAGCTAAGTCTATGTTGTTATCAAATATATCTTTATTGCCGTTTTCGAGATTAGGTATTACTTGATCGACGATTTAAGTATCTGGAAACAATTATCACTAGTGGGGTGAACGGGTGCTCTATCTGCACTCTGGCTTACACCTCCTCCAGCATCCTAAAGGTTAGTTTAGTACCTAGTAAAGCTTACCTAATCAAAAAGGCCAACAAGAAGAGCGCCAGGCACCAGGCCCCACGAAAAGCATTAGATAAGCAGGATAAACTCTGTGCGTCAGTGTGGCCAGGAAACCGAGACACAACCGAGCGGTTCCTAAAGGGTGGGAGCCAGATAGCAGGCATCAATCTGACCTAGGGCAGGTTTACCCGAGGGATGATACGATACCAAGAATTGACTCAAGGGGGATCACCCCGCCCTCACCCTCAGCTCAGGTTAAAGCGGCCACTGCTCAGGTTCCACACCCAGTCCAGATTCGGAGGAGACTTGCTGTTGGGGAAGATTATTGAGGACAGGTACCTCAGTGTAGCGTTTTGGCCGGTGGACCTCGGCATCTCTATGCTGGAGATATCCGATCCGGGGGAGGCGGCAAAGCGACCAACACCCTGCATTCGTCGTCCCCCGCGTGCGCAGGCGCGCCTGTGCGAACGAACACACCCGCTAAAACGTCACTGGGGAACGAGCCGAGGCTGAACCTGGCAACCGCGGTGGTAACTGGTAGTAGGTCACTGGCGGCCCAGGAAAAAGGGCCGCCCCGGCAAACCCGACCGAGTCCTGCACTACATTCACAAACCCTCGGAATTCCTCTCCGTGCGGGACGGCGCTTGATTTACTTCAGCAGCGCACCTCCGGCTATTGTCCATCTCGGATCAATTCTACTTGGCGGTTTCCAGCACGAGGAGTTCAATTGAGCGTCTCGATAGGGAGCAGACGACAGTAGCGAGCACATCCAGCACGAGACAGACGAGCAGCATCGGCCAAGATGGCGGGACGCGTGCGGCACCCGATTGATCAGAAGGCGCTGGAGCGGTATATCGAGAAGACCGTGCCGGAGATCAAGACGCCGTTGGAGATCAAGCAGGTACGTCCCACCCTTCGCCCTCCACCCCCCTTCCCTAGATCCACGACGGCGGGCTGACACTTCTGCCTCAAACAGTTCGGCTTCGGCCAGTCGAACCCGACGTACCAACTCACCGACGCGACAGGCACCCGCTTCGTGATGCGCAAGAAGCCGCCCGGCAAGCTTCTCTCCAAGGCAGCGCACAAGGTCGAGCGCGAACACCGGATAATCCACGCCCTGGGCCCGACCGACGTCCCCGTGCCGCGGACCTACTGCCTCTGCGAGGACGACTCGGTGGTCGGCACGCCGTTCTACATCATGGAGTTTCTCGATGGAAGAATCCTGGAGGACGCGGCGATGCCGGAGGTGAGCTCGCCCGAGGAGCGCAAGGCGTTGTGGAAGGCGGCTGTCGAGACGCTGGCGAAGCTGCACCGCGTCTCCCCGAAGCAGGTCCGGCTCGAGGGGTTTGGGAAGAGCAGCGGGTTTTATGACAGGCAGATCGCGACGTGGACGACGATTTGTAAGAGTCAGGCTGCTGCCAAGGACCGCGAGACGGGGGAGGAGGTGGGGGATTTGCCGCATTTTGAGGAGATGGTTGGGTTCTTTAAGGATAAGGGCAGGCAGCCGCGCGATCGGGGGACGTTGATTCACGGGGATTACAAGATTGATAATATCGTCTTTCACAAGACGGAGCCGCGGGTCATTGGAGTCTTGGAGTACGTTACCCCCCCCCCTCGCTTTCTATGAAGAAGACATGCTAACGGGCAACCAGCTGGGAAATGTCGACGGTAGGCCACCCGCTCTCGGACCTGTGCAACTTCCTGACGCCCTACTTCACCGCCTCGCGCCGCGAGAGCGGGGTGTACGCGCACGAGGGGTTCCTCCCCGGCGCGACGCCGGGCCTGCCGACGGTCGACGAGATCGTGGGGTGGTACCGCGGCGAGGCCGGGTGGGACCCGGAGCCGGAGCTCAACTGGGGCATGGCGTTCAACGTGTTCCGGCTGTCGGCGGTGCTGCAGGGCATCGCGGCTCGCGCGGCGCAGGGGCAGGCGAGCAGCGAGATGGCCAAGGGGTATGCCGTCACGAGGGGACCGCTGGCGGAGTTTGCATGGGAGCTGGTGGAGAGGAGTATGGCGCAGGGACAAGCGGGGAAGGCGAAGCTTTGAAAGGTGTGTTTGTGTTGTTGATAAGAGCGTTATGTAGGAATCATGAATCGGTTTGGTCTCTTGTGTTGGTTTGGTTCGTGCTCTGGGTTATACAGAGCCAATGTCCTTTCTTTCCACGCAAGGGTTGAACGACATGCACAGTTCTGGTAGGCGCGCCTATGAGGCCATGCTGCACCTTCCCTTCACATCATTTATAGAGACTACCTAGGTAGGAAGCAAGAATCTCCCGTGTTGGATAAATATGTGATTGCCTCTCTCTTTACATACCTGGGAGGCAGGGACTGAAAGCGACCGTGTTGCAATTCTCCCAGCTACATACACAAGATGCCCGTTTCATTTCACCGAGATGCGTCTTACAGCGCTGGTACTATCCCTCCATCTCGATATCGCCGTCCTCGTCACCTTCGTCGTCCTTCGCAGGAGAGTCGCGCCCGTAGCGCCCGTAGGCAAGTTCGTCGTACAGATCCGCAAGAGCCTCGATGCACTCCTCCCGGCGGAACTTATCCAGATCAGGCCAGCCATGCTCGAGATAAACATTGCGGACTTCCTGAGCGCAGGGAGATCGCGTTAGTCGCTGACACGTACTCCTGCCTGAACAGTTCTCAAGAGTCAACTCACCTGGATTCCCCAGCGCTTTCCGTCGGGCAAGAGGAGAAGCTTATCCATCTCTCCCATCTTGGCCAGCAGACGCGTTCCCATCTCCCAGTCCGGCTCCTCCCAGATCCCGGGCAGGAGGTTCACCTCCGTATCCACGCCCGGCACCGGGACGAGGTCGAGGGACTGTGTGCTGGAGATGAGCTGCTCCAAGTAGGGTACGATGGCTCCTATGTCGTTGAGCAGCCACGGATCGCTCTGCGTTTCCGGGGACTCCCATGACGCGCGGTCAGCTAGTCTTTCGACATAGACAACTCCTTAAGAACGAGAACGTCAGAGCATGGACGCGAGATCTAGATCCTCGAAGCTCACCTCTTTCGGTGTCGACCATGTGCCACTTGCCAAAGATGCTCCCCTCATCCGAGGCCCAGATGGCCACGACCCCCGGGGGCAACTCGTTCCTTTCCGAGGGCTTGTAGGGCGACAGCTTGTGCTTGTGAAGCCACTGCCTCTCGAGCCTCCCCTTGCGCGCGGAGGCGAACGGCTCGGTGTCGCCGAGGTATCGGATCGCCACGCTGCCCCCATACAACTGCCAGACGTACTCGTCGTCTTCTCCGAAGTAGGGCAGGTGCCTGAGGAGGTCTACGACTTTGTCAGAGTAGCCGAGCTTGAGCAGCTTCTCCGAGGGAAACTGGTCGTCGGACCAGCCCCCTTCGGGCGGGTACTGGACCAGCGACGGCGGGAAGTAGGCCATCCGGGATAGCAGCTCGTAGTAGCGCTTTATGACGTCCACGACGGCGTCCCGGTCGTAGTCGAAGCTTCGATGGACGAGCTCGTATCCGTCGTTCGGCTCCTTGGCCGCCGCTTTGAGTTGGGCGACTTCGGTGGCCAGGTCATCCGCCTCTGACTCCGAAGAACTTTCCTCCTCCGCGTCATCCGACAACTCTGCCTCGTCGTCCATCTCCATGCCCTCGTAGTCCCCATCATCAGAGTCCTCATACGACTCCTCGAGCTCCTTCCTCTTCCTCTCAGCCTCGCGCATCCAGACACGGATCTTCTTCAACTTGTCATAACACTCCCCGCGCCGCCACGACGCCGGATCCCCCCGCACGTTCCTCCACCCAAAAGTATCATACACAAACTCAAGGTGGCGCATCAGTTCATTATTAAAATGCCCGTCCGAGGCCATCACCTCCGGCCCGTAGCCCTCCGCAGGCGGCAGCGCAATGAACCCTGCGCCAACAACCTCCGTCGCCACCTCCTCGAAGAACGCCGCCGGGTCCATCTTGGCCCTCGTTCACGATTTTTGCCGCTGCCCATTGTCGGCAGCGTGGAAGGTCAACACGCCCGTCGCGCAATCGACCACGCACCACGGCGGCTTGCCCTGATACTCACCCACAACTCCCTCGGCGTAGCCGCGCGTGAGCGCCACCGCGTCTGGGGGCAGCTTCTTCGGTCCTGCGGGGGTTTCTTTGAAGGGCAGGCTCGAGAGCTCCGCGAGGCCGTCCTCGCCGCGGGAGGACCAGGGGCCGAAGTCGCCGTCGTCGCGGAGGTAGCGGATCGCGCGCGAGTGCACGAGGACGGGCCATTGGAGTGCTTCGGCGCCGGAGTTCCAGGGTTTGAGGTACGGGATGTGTCGGAGGAGGTCGATGGCTTTGTCGGAGCGGCCTAGGGCGCGGAGGGCGTCGATGTCGAGGTCCACGTCGGTCCAGCCCCCCGGTGGAGGGTGCTGGATGTCTGACGGCGAGAAGTAACATGCCAAGGCGAGGGTTTCGTAGTATTTTGTTAGGCTTTGCACGAGGGCGTCGCGGTCGTAGGACAACTGTGCGGCCATGATGGCGGCGAGGGACGGGGTTGGGTTGGTGTGAATGATGGGGTGTAAGAGGGCTATGGAGGGGTTTTATTTCCAGAGTGGTATTGGTTGTTGGTTCGCATCACCTGCAGGTGTAAGGGCCAAGCATGGTCATTGGCGCCTGGCTACTTATTAAGGCAAGACAGTAACCAACAGTTCGCTTGGCTCATCGAAGGCAACAGTGCCTCAGAGTGCAGTTAAAGCCGTGATCCTTGCAATTCATGCTATGATGTTGCAACCAATAGAGACGAGATCGGCAACCAGTTACGCCCGTCTGCAAGGCAGCAGTACCCTCCAACATCTCTCGGACATTGATCCGAGCCCCCGGTCTATAAACCCGTGCCGCATTCCGACCTTAATATCAGTCCACGGAAAGTGCCCAAAGCATTGTGAATTCATTTCCACGGCGTTCGGTGCGGGCCCGCGGTGGCGCCAAACTCGAGGTACCACGCAGCCAGTATCGCCGCCCTTCTTACAAAAGTCCCGGCTTACGATTTGCCGGTGTAGCTGGCCCCGCCTTGCTCCGTATCAGACTGTTGCGCAGGGGTTGGGCCAAAGTCCTCTCCGTCGCTGTCAGAACTGCTCAGCTCCCCTGGGAGTCTGTCCCTGACGAGAAGGGCTGCCCAGGTGGTCGCAGGGACGGCGACGTAGAACACGACCACTGAGACGATGAGGTTGGCCATCAGCGACGCGCTGCGGACTGAGCCGACGGCATAGGATAACGCGGAGCCTAGCGATTCTCCCGAACGGAGAACGCCCATTGAGAGGGCGATGGTGTCGGCTTCGACGTCGAAGGTGCCGAGGGTCCAGTACAGCCAGACGCCGACTGTCTCGTAGGCAATCCTAGGGCGAAGGCTTGTTAGTGACTGGGCCTTTCGCATAGCATCACTAAGATCAGTGCAAAGATGGGGGCGGGGGGCTTACCGATAGAGAATGAAAATAGCAACTCCTTCCCCAAAGCTCGGGCTGTTCCAGTCGATCTCCCCAGGGCTCTCGCGTGCCCAGCGCTCCTGAACGACAATATTCCAGATCCACACAAGCGTGAAGAGAGCCAACAGGAAGTACCAACTCCAGCGCGCTTGCGTAGTTCGACGCAGGTGCTTCGTGTCCAACCACCAGCCCGCCAAGAGGTTAGAGACGGCGCCGACAATAGCAATCAGGAACCCCGAAAGAGTCCGGGCGCGCACCGTGAAGTAGGCGGCCATGTAGTTTCCCTGGTACGTGACGCCCCATTGGGCCGTGACGAACGCGGGGATCAGGAGCAGGACCTCTCTGCGCTTGAACTGGGCCAGGAATCCCTTCAGCTGTACCATAAAAGAGCGCTGCGAGTTTGCGAAGACTGGCTTCCTTCCGTCCTTGCGCACTAGCTTATCCGGCGGGGAAAGCAAGAGTGAAAGCGGTAGCCCGAGGCACTGGATTGCGACGAGCACGAGGTAGGTCGAGGGGGCGATGGCGCCGGTCTTGTCGCCGTTCTTGTTGAGGGCGAGTTGGATTGCGGTGGCGATGATGGAGCCGAGCTTGCCTAGGGCCATCCAGATGCTGACTATAACAACGCGTCAGTGAGTGCAAGATTCCTCTGTTATCGAGAGGGAAACCGGGACATACTGCAAACACCTCGCCTTGCGACTTCTGGGTAGCCGACTGCAATGGCTGCTTCACCAGGCCAGAGCGCCGACGCCTATCTTGAAGTCAGGAGGCCGCGTTGAGAACAATGAGTACGAGGACTCACAGAAAAGCCGCAAGTGATTGCCCCGAAGACGAGGAACCACTGCGTGCCCCATAAAGAATTGCAGTAGAGCGCGGCCGAATAGGGCACGTAGCCCAGAGTTCCGAAAACGACGATCCATTTCATGCCAATCAGGTTGCCGACGATGCTGGCCAAGGGGGAGAAAACGATCATGATGCTGTTTTGGCGTGAGTATGACGGGTCGACCAGTCTGTGAATATTTGGCGGTGTCAACTTACACGAAGGTGATGACGTTGACGGCATTGATAACATACGGCTCGGCTTGACCGCCAGCCCCGAGATCTGGATTCAACGCTGATCAGTATTGCTTGAAGGTGTTTCCGGGATTAGGCTGCCTCACTATTCATAGCCGCCCATATTCCCGGTTGCGTGAAGCTGATGAGGCCCAACAGGACGGCTTGGAAGATTGTCCCGCGGTAGACATCGTGTACTTTGCTCCGAACCGTCGGCGCCTCTTCCGTGAGCTGTGTCATCGTTGCAATGCGCTCCAAGGTCGCTTCGAAGTGACGCCCGTGGCTACTCGCACTCGCTTTTTGAGAGCCCAGTCGGCTTTTTAAATCCCATCTTGATGCCATCTTATTAAGCGGGCCGCCAGTGCGCGATAACGGCATTGCGCTATGGCAGGACTCGATGGTATCACTGCACCAAGTGGGTGTCGGCCGTCAATTCCATCGACAGCTCCGTGAAATTTGCCCCGTCCACTTTCCGATGCGACGCTCTTCGGGCAAGAGAGTGGGCACTTGAGCAGCAAAAGCTCCGACGAGATGGTGGTCGTGCCAGGGGGATTTCCCGATATCTACCCGGCCGTCGGTCACGTCATATCCCTGGTCGAATCGCCAACTCCTGAGACCCAATCAAGAGATAAATGCCGCTTGCCATGGCAGGGACTAATTCTCCGGTTGAGATAAGCCTAACTCGTTGTAGTTGAGACAGATGAGTCTAGAACGTCGGAGAGGTCACTCACGTTAAGGAAACAATTGAGCATAGTTTGAAGCAAGAGAAATCTAGTATGGAGTATGACGCTACAACTGAAGCGCTTGAATCCCTTGCAGCTTCCCGCAACAGGTTTGTACTTTGAATATGTTGCAGTTGATGTAATACTTGTCTCTCTGAAGGTGCCCGAAGAACGACCGTAGTTCTTCGAGCCGATACGACGAGAAGGTGCAATGAGGATGTTGATCAGTAGATGTACCTGGTATTGTACAGTGATCCTTTTGCAAAACCGCAGTTGAGCCGAATTGGTGGGGGTAGACGCTTAGCCTCACAGCTGCGCCTTCTCTTTCTCAGCTGTTGGAGGAGCACGATCACACTGCCACAACACAACCGACAAGATCTTGTGGCGACTTGAAAATGGGGCACAGAACAACAAACAAGTAAGGCAGAAAGTTTCTAAATGATTATTGACCGCTGGCAAGGTGGTAGACGAAATCGGCGCAACATACCACCGCAACCTGTGGTATGATGATGAAAGTACATGCACGAACACGAAGGCGACCTACCTGCATTGTTGCGAGGCCTGTCAGATTTGTGTTACCCGCCACCGCCTGCTCAACCCTGCCGTCTCACCCAGCCATCGAACACGACTGAATACTTGACGTTATGCCTGCGGGTAGCAGAAAGGCTGGTTCATCTAATCTAAATTAGGGCGTATGTTTGCAGTTGAAGGTAAAGTATCATTGCTGTTAACTTCCCAGGGCTCGTTTCAAGGCGTAGCTGATCACATGTAACCGTGGGTACAACATGAACAGTCGTGTCCCACCAGTCTGCCTGGGCGACTTGATTACATGTAAGCGGCCTCAATATTTCAGATCTCTCGACGTCCAAATATGCGTTTCAAACTCGCGAAGGCTCCAAAACTCAAACCACAGAGCAACTTCGAAGCGCAGTAACTGTTACGAATACCAAATTCTGACAAAATGGACCTTCTTAACAGCTCTAACAACTTCCCTCTCGCCTAATTTTTTTTGGCATCCGCTGTTAGTGAAATAGGTGATATACCACTAAGATCCTTAATAGCTGAAAAGTCTTCACCTCTCCTTCCTAGAGCCCTCCTATAATAACTTCACAACCTCCGGTGAGCACTAAACTATAGCCGGCCCCCCTGGCTAGCCCTAACCAGAGCTCTAGGTCACCTCCGGAGTTGACCCTTACCTTAAGGGCTAAGCGCCACCATAACACTAAGGCCCAGTTATTCCGGCCTAGCCTTGGGGGAAGCCAGCCTAATACTCCTGATGTAGCCCCCTCTACGGTAAAGGGGCCCTTGAATATAAGTGGGGTGGCCACTAGATCTATCCTAGCCGCCTTCGATGAATAAACCAGATGCTATAAGGACCGAAAGGATGTCGTTTTGATTATCGCTTAGTCTATTAACAATATAGTCTCTAATTTTAAGGGGCTAAAAAAGTAGATTATAAAGGAGGTAATAACCTATGTGATCTAAGTTTTAAAGAAGTTAATGAATAACGAAGTTACTTTAATTTTAACCCGGAATTAGGTTATTATTATGGTATTAGCCCTAACCTTAGCCCTAGTCTCAGCTTCGGCCTCCGCTCTAGCCTAGAACCGAGCCCTTACCCGCCCATAAGCCCAGGCTTAGTTAAAAGACCTCCGGGTTTTTGTTCGTATCCCCGAGGAAAGCCTGGATGCTACCCGGAAGAACGCCCCTTTCGCCCTACGCTGTATAGTCTACTAGGCCCTTGGCCTATAACTAGGAGATATCCTATACATTTATTATATTTTAATTAAATACTCCTTAAAGCCCTTAAATAAATAAATTTAATAAAACTTTTTTAAAAATAAATAAAAACTAATAAATTATTTAGGGGCTTTTAAAGTAAAAACCCCTATAAAATAGTTTATATACACTGTTCTACGTTGCCCATTTAAGCTCTAAAGCCTAGATGGGGAAAGCATTAATATATTAACCCTGATTAGGGAGGAGGTTATCGCCTAGACTGGCCGTGAGCCAGTCCTAGCCCGGTAATCCCGCCTTGGCCTCAACCCTATTATAAACGAAGTCACTTGGGTTATCTCCTTTATGGTCGAGGTACCACCCTTTAGACTATTCAACCAAACCAGTAAGGCCCAGCTTATTAGGGAAAAGAGGACCCTATTTAGGTATAACCCTAGTTATTAGGGATATTATATAAACCGGTATTATAACCGGTGACCACTCTATAATAACTACGGTAAGCTCTTAGACTCCTATGAAACTAAGCCCTATACAACTAAGCCGAAGTGTGCCAACTACTTAGGGCCCTTCCAAGCCGGCCATGCAGACTATCCAGCTAGGCCCCTAATGGTTAACGGTCACCCTACCCTTCTAAGCCAAAAGGAACGTGGACGGATCCGGAAGGCTGGGTAAAAGGCCTCCGAGGCCCGCGATAACACTAACCAGACCAACTAGACCACTACTCAGAGCAACGCTCAACAACCCCAAAACTCTCCTCCCAATCAAGGCCAACAGCCTAGCTCTAAGTGCCCATATAATAGGACACCCTCTTAAGGATTAATTGTTTGCTTAGGTGATGGGGATACAATTAGTAGTATGGACGAAGATGAGGCTGAAGATCCCGAAGCCCTCCCTTAGACCAACCGCCCCATCCACCCTCTCTAAAGCAGAAGCCAGAGGGTAGCTCAAAAAACCTGACTATAATATCACCAATACCTATACCCACCTGGACCTCAACTCGGAGGCGTAGGCCTAAACAGGCCCCCCCACAGGTGCTACGTGTAGCTTAATGTAACGTGGGGAAAAAGCCTTTAATACACACAGCTTTCCTAGAGCTCTGCTAGGCTGATCAGGTCAATATTGTACTTATTTAGGAGCCCTGGATAGGTTACACTAACAGAATACAGATCAATACACACCCTGGGTATAATTCCTTTATCCTAGTTAATTTTTAGGATAGTAGGGAAATAAGGCCCAGGGTAATAACATATATACGGAAAGGGATAAGGCTATAAGTATAATAATAAAGACCTATCCAAATAAGGGATATCCTATGGTTAAAGGTTAATAACATTATTATTATAAACGTCTATAAATAACCAGGTGATCCTTATAACCAAATAACGACCATCCTCCTAGGATACTAACCACTAATACGAGCCCTTATAACTGGGGATTTCAACGCTCACCACTACTCCTAGGAACCAGGATCCGTTAGCCGGAATAGAGGAGATAATTTAGTCGACTAGGTTAATAACCATGACCTCTCCTTTATTGGAGAAGTAGGGGCTCTAACCCACACCCGTGGTCACGTCCTTGACCTGACCTTCTCAAATATCCCCCTTATGCACACAGGACTTTATCCATACCTATATCTAGGAGCTAATCACTAACTTATTATAACCATCATCCCCCTTAACAATAATAAATAATAATAAATATACTAATTAGGGCCAATATTAGTCCCGGATTTGGCCCTTCCTCGGTTTAAAAACCTAGTTAAGGTAAGGACCTTAACTTTTCCTACCCTTAAGGACCTACTCACCTTAACTAAGCTAAACACCCAGGCTAGCCGGATCGCTAACCTATTCTTAACGATTATCTAAGTAGTAGGGAAAAAATAATAAAACCGGGGAAAGTGGACCCCTTAATAAATAAAAGAGTACTATAAAACCCACTAATCCTACCTTAAAACCCGACCCAATAAGTACAGGAACTAAAGCTAGCCTCGACCTCACCACCCCCTATCCTTAAAGAGCAAAAGGTCTTCTTAGAAACAATTAAGAAGGCTAAACGGGCTTTTTGGGCTGCTAAGATCGAAGGGGCTATATCTAATCAGGACTTATATAAAATAATGGGCTAGTGTAAGGCTAATCTAATAGTTAAAACCCCCCCTTTAATAGTTGAGGGCTAGATGCACAACGATAACCAGGACAAAGCCTAGGCCCTACGAAGAGCCCTACTGGAGAGGTTCGATAATACGGATGACCTACCTGGGGACCCCTTCGACGTAGCTACGGTCCCAAGACAACAAATACCCTAGCAGGCTACAATTAGTCAGGAGGAAATAAGGGCAGCCACCCTAATAAAGACTACGACCCCTAGTATTAACGAGATCACCACAAAATTACTTAAGGCTTACTGGGACCTTATAACTAAGCTTATCAGGCTACTATTCCAGGCATATATTAAGGCCAGCTACTTCCCCCAGCCCTTCCATAGGGTAAAGGTTATTATAATTCAGAAGCTTAGAAAGACCGACTTCTCAAAGGCTAGATCCTGGAGACCAATAACCCTCCTATCCTGCCTGGGCAAGGGGCTCAAAAGACTAATAACTAAGAGAATAGCCTACCTCACTATCCTGGAAGGGGTGGCCAGCCCACAGCAAATAAGGGCCCTACTAAGCAGGGCAGCTACCAACCCAATAACCTGTCTTATATACGATATCAAACAGGCCCTCGATAAGGGGCTTATAACTATACTAGCGACAATGGATGTAAAGGGGGCCTTTGACTCTGTTCTTCAGAACCACCTTATTATCCATCTACAACAACAGGGCTAGCCTAATAGCCTAATTAGGCTGATTTATGCCTTTATATCAGACCGCACTACTAAGGTCAGGTTTAAAGAGGCAATAACAGAGGACTTCCCTCTAACCTACGGGCTACCCCAGAGCTCCCCACTATCACCTATTATTTTCCTATTTTATATTTCCAATATCCTAGTTAAAGACTTAAAACTCTGGTTTAGATATATAAATAATATAGGCCTTTTAATTACTAGCCTATCCCTTAAAAATAATACTATATCCTTAAATTAACGGGTTACCCAAATCCTAGATTAGGGCACCGATAATAAGGTCTCCTTTAACCCAACTAAATATAAAGTTATCCACTTCACTAGGAAACATAAGTAACCAAAGGACCTACCTAGGATCAAAGTTAGAGACCTTAAAATCAAATCCTTGGTTAAGCCGATCCGTTGGTTAGGGGTTTAGTTCAATAAAAAACTCTCTTTCTAATACTACGTCAAAACAAGGGTAACTATAACGAAAAAGGCAGCCCAGCATCTAGGGCACCTAATAAACACAAAAGGAGGGATCCCAGTAGTTATTATACGGAAGGTGGTCATCAACTGTGTCCTCCTAATAGCCCTATACGGAGCCGAAACCTGGTTCGGGGGGCTAACCAAACCAGCCCTAAGTAATACTACCCCCCCTTAGGGAGGGATTATTAATATAGGTTAGAAGGGCCTTATCCAGAGGGTTAATAAGATTATTATAATAGTGGTCCAAGTTATCCTCCTAGTCTGGAAAATAACCCTAATAAATAACCTCCTCTAAGATACCGGCCTGCTTACTGGGAAAGTGGCTCTGGAAGGGGTACACTTACACTTTGCAGTACAACTACAAAATGTTAACCAACAATATCCATTAGTCCTAAGGCTCTCACAACAAGGGAGGCAGTAAACACAGCTTTAACGGACAACAAGCCTCGTTTTAAAGGCCCTAAGGTTATTACTATTTTAACTATAATACCTTCTAAGATCATAAGACCCGATAGTCCTATAAATAAAAAAGGAGGTTATTAAAGTTTTTTAAAACTAGTTAAAAACCATCCTAGATACTCATATAGTTGTTTACTTAGACGGCTCTAAGGCGTCTAATAGAGTTACCGGGTATAAGTTTATTATTTACCGAGGTAAAAAGTGTATAACCCAGGACTATAGCCGACTTAGCTTAGTAAAAGTATTTAATGGAGAAGTTGAAGGGGCGAGGGTAGGGCTCCGGTGGGCCCTCTTTATATCCTAAGGCTAGGTTATTTATATTTATATTAATGTGACAGTTAGTGGGTTTATAAGGCGCGATTGCTGCAGTGGCAATAGCGGTTCCGCTTTTGCTGCCACAATTAATAATACTAGTATTATCCAGGGGATACGGGGTGAAGCTCTAAGCTCCTTATAAGTAGTTTTCCTAGAGATTTACGAGGCGTCTAGGATATATAATATATATACCCAGTAGGCCCTAGGGTATTAGGTAATAAAAAGTAATAAAGAAATATACCACTTAGCTAAGTAGGGTATAACACTCCTAGTACCCTTAGGCTAACTAATAATCCTAGTAGGGATTAAATAACTCACTAAGAAACGAATACGGGCCTAATATACACGATGGTAGCGTAAAAAGGCAATAGACCGATACGTCCAACTAGGACTCGAGGCCACCCTATCCAGCCCCCCTGAACTAGCCCTTCCACGGGCTACCCTACACCACCTCTTAATAGCCGGATCAGGCCACGGAGACTTCGAATAATACCACTAATACTTTAACTACGATAAAGCCCTGTTTACCTGCTTTTGCGGGGAAGCAAAGGATATAGACCACTTAGTTTATTGCCGAAAGACCCTAGCGAGGAGGTAACGGTGGCCTACCCTCCACCCTTCTAACTCACTAGAGCCCATAGGATCTATGGGATTATTTAAGTAACACTTTAAGGGGTTAATCAATAATCCTAAAAGCTTTAAGGCCTTCCTATGTATAATAAGCTTTTTCTAAAAGATCTACCTACACTATTAGGGGCTAGCCTCCGGCTAGGCCTAAAAACAACCATCCTACCCTACTAAAGGGACCAAATAGGAAACAAAAGAATTAGAGGAACCAGCGGGATCCAGGGACAGATTGAACGCATAGTAGCCAATAGGCAAGATTTGGAGGACGCGGGCAAGGGCTGTATACTGCAGAGTAGGTAATCTGAGCCTGCGGCCCTCTACGCCATATACCCCTCGGGAGGTCTGCCGCAAGGGCTTCGCCCTTGCCGCCATGGCGTTAAATACAACAACAACAACAACAACAACAACAACAACAACATGCTAGGGTATTCTTGCCAACACGACGGCCTGCTTACAGCTCGAAAAAGCCTTGAATACGTCTGGAAATTCGAACCAACCTCCGGTAAGCGCCTTGTTGTTTTCGGATAGGCCTGGCCGTACCCGCAGGGTTGCTGTTGAGGCATCCGCCGATGCATCTGCCTGTTCGCACGCGTGCGTCGTGGCTGAAAAAGGCCCACTGGCCACCTTATTGGTTCATATTATGTTTTTCGATTATTGGTTTTTCGAGCATCTGGCCAAAAATGCTCTCTTATTGAACGTTATCTACTGGGTCTTATATATTGGGTGAAGTGATGGATCCCTTTCGGGATACGCTGCATACAACCGTCGTTGTTTTCGGACTGAACCTATACTTTGAGGTCAACATGGGCTAACATCCGCGTCAGTTAGTGATCACTATTGTTGCTGGCTTCTGGGCAAGAGTCGAGCTCCAGACCCGAAGATATATGCCTTGGATTACCTTACGCCAGGCGCGATCCACCGATGAGGTTGACCTCAGTCTTGACTATACGTCAATGACGCTGCCGACTCTCATCGCCCAGTCTCTGCGCCGAAAGCATTACCTAGTACTCTTGGTAACCGCTGTATCTCTTCTCCTAAAGGCTCAGGTGGTCCTAGTGCCTGGGTTGTATCGCATCACCAAGATCGAAGTCTCACATCCTACCTACTTGCGGGTCCTTGATACTTTCGACACATCCGGCTTCGAGAAATTCAATGAAGACTTTGGATTCAATGGATACAGTGGAACTGCGATGGGCCCACTTGATCCCAGGGCGTACTACATTCCTCGCGCGATTCACAATTTCACTATGCGTTACCCCTTTGGTATCAACTCTAGCAGGGATCAAACGTCTCGCTAAGAAACGGATACGGACCCAATACACACGATGGTAGCGTAAGGAGGCAACAGACCGATACGTCCAGTTAGGACTCGAGGCCACCCTATTCAGCCCCCCGGAACTAGCCCTACCACGGGCTACCCTATACCACCTCCTAGCAGCCCGATCAGGCCACGGAGACTTCGAACAGTATCATTAACGCTTTAATTACACTGAAGCACTGCTTACCTGCTCTTGCGGGGAAGCAAAGGAAGTAGACCACCTGGTCTACTACCGAAAGACCCTAGCGAGGAGGCAACGGTGGCCTACCCTCCACCCTTCCAGTTCGTCAGAGCCCATAGGACCTATGGGTTCCCTGGAGCGATACTTTAAGGAGCTAATCACCGATCCTAAAGGCTTTGAGGCCTTCCTGCGTATAACAGACTTCTTCCAGAAGATCTGCCCACGATATTAGAGGCCAGCTTCCGGCTGGGCCTTAATACAACCAACCTACCTTACTAAAGGGACCAGATAGGAAGCAAGGGAACTGGAGGAACCAGCGGGATCCAGGGACAGATTGAACGCATAGTAGCCAATAGGCAGGATTTGGAGGACGTCGGTAAGGGTTGTGTACTGTAGAGTAGGTAGCCTGAGCCCGCGGCTTTCCACGCCACATACCCCTCGGGAGGTCTGCCGCAAGGGCTACGCCCTTGCCTCCATGGCGTTAAATACAACAGCAACAACAAATACCCCTTTGGTGTAGCGAAAGATGCCGCCTACCAGCTTTTCGGGCCAAGGGGTAGTACCGATATGCCAATCAGCACCATTGTGGATGGCTTTTTCACGGACATGCAATGCTTAAAGTTGGATACTTATTCGATAACCAACCAACGATATGATCTTACAGACGTAAGATATACTTACCATGACTTCAACTTGACTCTCGACTTTGAGGGTTGCCACAACATATCGCACCAATTGGGCTCAATCCCTTTCGATCCAAGCACGAACATGAGCTCTTGGACCTATTGCGGACTCAGAGCCGTCTCAGGTCCGGCACGACCATGTCGGAATCTCCCCGGACAATCCCGCCATCTCATCTTCCATTCGATCACGTTGGAACGATCCTCGAAGAGTTCGGTTGTTGCCGATCTTACTAGTTTTGCAGCTGTTATTTGCTCGCAGAGTGCCTGGACGTCGAAAGTTGAAATCAGCGACAACGGTACCAGTGTCAGTCTGAAAACAATGCCGAACCAGCCTCGAACACCATTCAATATTAACATTTGGTCTATGATCGAAAATTCTATTCCCGATCTCAACAAAACCAACAGCATACCCAATTGTTATTGGCAAATGGGACCTATTGGGTTTTGGTTGCAGATTGAGGACGAAAGGCTGGAGAATCATACAGCGCAGCCGCCAAAGCAAACAAAGCAAATCGGCCCACCCTATTTGCTTATTTGGCCCCGTTGATAAATCCATCAAATTAAAAGCACGTAAGTGGTTATATTGCCCGATCAGGCAATAAATGAAGCTATCTAGAGATCCTATGGATAAACAACAAACCCCTCGATCCCACAAAGGAGCAATACATCCCTCTTTAGCCAATTCTTCGTCAACTACAGCCGCTTAATACTCTCCACCTTCATCGAGAGCCTTTACAACGTCAGCGTTAATTTCACTACACTAAAGGCTCGCTCATAGTCTAACGCCATAACTGGGATCGTAAAAACGTCAAAAGCTAATTTACTTAACTAAGGGTATTACGTCTAATGGTCTAGCCACCATCGCACAGGGTTATCCGTCTCCTCTAGGGCTTACCTAAGGTACAAGCTAAGCTCGTTAAACGTCACCCTTACTTCCTAACTACGACGACTTCTTAGCTATTATCTAAAGTGGTTATCCTCAAATGAAGATGGGGTTAACGAGGAGGTTAACGAGGAGGTTAATGAGTAGGCTAATAATAAGACCAATATATTATTATTCTTATACCACTTATTAAAGAAGTACTTTAGCCCCCTTTCCGTACTCTATACCCATACCTCTTAGCTATCTCTACTTTATACTTCCTTAAAGTAATTAAAATTAAAATAGGAATAGAGAATAATTAAAATAATAAAAAGGAGTAACTTAGTAAAAATTAAGTAATACTTATTTAACTTTTACTAAACTAGCTTAATAGAGAACCGAAAATTCACTTAGTACCCTTTCCGGAGATAATAGAACTACGAAGTGGCCTTAGCCCTTCGCCGGGCCCAATTAACCTCCACATAATCCGGAAAAGAGCTCTTATTAAAGGGTCACTGAGCTAATAACCTCAAAGTACAACTATTATAAGTAAAGGGTTAGCGATCCTCCTCCCCCTGATCATCCTCATCCTTTTATATAATAATAAGAGTAATCTTATAACTATAGTAATTTTTCTATTCCTTAAAGTGCTCAAAAATATACTTTATACTAATAATCACCTCCCAAAGGTGTCCATAACTATCTCCCTTGCCCCATCCCTCTGTTCGTTTTATCTAAAAAAAGAGGGGCTCGAAAAGGCTCTTAACCTCAACGAGAACAAGCCAATCCTTATCCGTTAAGTGATTAGCGGTAGGAATTCGGAGGGAGACCTTTTTATTATTAAGACCTAAAAAGTAAACCCAGATTTTATATTTTTTTAATTACCCTCTTAATTATTAAGTAGGTCGAATTCCACTTAGTATTATTATTAAGGATTAATTGTAACTCGGATAAGCTTCTAGTAAAGAGACAATAATCGGAACCACCATCAACCTCTTTCGTAATCTTCTTAAAGCATCCTAACCATTACGGAGAAACACAAATGAATCTCACAATATTCCGAAACTTACCCACGGGCCTAGTCTTCCTCCAAAACTTAAGATCTTCCTCGTAGCAATGGACTGTTTAGTAGAATTCCGACTTAGCCTCAAAGGTCTCAAAGTCGCTACTAAAGAGGAGGGACTTAGCCATAGGATTAAGGATGTGACCGTAACAGCGTATTTGATATGCTTTATAGTCACTTAAAGTCATCTTAGGGTTAATACGTGGGTAGAAGGAGGCCAGGCAAGTGTTGTTATTCGTAGCATTATCACAAATCACCACTCCTATCTAATTAATTAAGCCCTAATCCCTCATAATATCCTCGAAAATAGTTATAAAGTTAACACCAAAGTACTTTCCTTGTTACTAAATGAAACTAAAGAGGCGTAATTAGTGCGTCCCTTTTAAGTCGAGGAAGTGAACAATAACGGTTATAAAAGTATAAATATTCGGCGAGGTCCATAGGTCAAAGGAGAAATGAATCCTTGTGGAGGCATCGCAGAGTTCAGCCTTCACTATCGCTCTACCTCGACTCCATACTATCTCAAAGTGATCAGCCATTAAGGTTTTACCCTATAGTACCTAAGTGAATAAATCAAAGTTATAGAAGCGAAGTAGGCGCTGGAGGAAGGTATCGTCGAAGTAATTGAAGGGAAGATCTTAACTAATAATCTTAGCAAGGGCGAGATCCCTAATACTAGCAAACTTCGATCAAGGGATACTGGAGGTGGTGAGGCGGGGACGTTGTGAAGGGGATGGTGTGGCTATCTCATCAGAAGAGGGGTCATCCCTGTATCCACTAACGGGGTCACAAGGGCCAATATGATGAACCCTTCACAAAATTAGTAAATTGTAAATAGCTTTATAAAAATGAAAACTAACCAACGTAGATACTCTTAAGTAGAACTGGTAACGATTATAGAGAAGAATTCAGGCCGCCCCTTTTCATCACATTATCGGCAACACCAGTAAGCCGGCCCAACTTCGTTATTGTATATAAGTTCAACAAAGAAAACTCTATAAGCCCAAACCCAAGTTATACAACCTCTTCCACCTTTACGAGATAGTTACTCCTTAACGACGAATCACTAATTCCCCCATATAATAGGTTAAAGGTCGGAGATAGAGGGATTCGAAGGGAGGGTAGTAGCGCAACTAATAGTAACTTAGGTTAAGACCCTTACTAGTAGTTGTCCTAATCGGGCAAGGGTGGTCGGAGTGAGAGGCTCTAACATCTGCGAATAGCCTTATTAGTAGACTATACAGGAAACAGAAGGTAATTTTACCTTATGTATATAATAAAAATAATAATAATAATAGAGGTAATAATAATAAGAGGATTAAGTAGGAGCTAGGAAGGTGAGGTTAAATAAAGCTAATAATGGAAATATGGCTAGATAAATGGGAAGAACGACGCCTTTTATCGTTAACGAAGGTCCAGGAAATAAATCACCGATCAGTAGAGGGATAAAGGGGCTAGTGGGTAAAGTATGGAGGGTAAGGTAATGACGGAGGGAGACTGAAATCCAGCACGCTCATTGGTCAGAACACCTTAGTCATAAGTCAAATCAATCAATCCAAATCGGGGGGGCTGGCTTGCTTATTTGGGTAATCTGAATAGCTTCATTTGCTTGATTTAGTTGGACTTTGCGTTGTTGGCGTTGCTTTGGCGGCTGCGCTGGAATCATACCTTTTCATACAATACAAGTGAGGCATTACAGGCCGCCATGGTTGGCTTGACCAGGCGACTCGGACCCTTCATTGGTCACTATAACCTGAGGCATGATCAACATGCCAAAGGCGAGGCCAATATCCGGACCTACATTGACAGATTGACGGTCAACTACCAAATTGGGCTGTCAATGATAGCCATCTTCGCGCTTCTTACGACTATTGGGCTCTTTAGTCTTCTTCGATACAGAGAAGACACTCTGATAGGGCTCAGAGACCCAGCAATAGTCCTGAGGAGCGTACTGTTCTTTCACTGTCACCGGAAACATTTCAATCGACCTCTGAAAATTAAAGGCACGAGCGCATAGGAATGCTGGTCTGACAAAAGCTTTGTGCCATGGGTTCTGCGACCATCGGCTAGAACAATATTCACCTTCACGGTTCTCAGCATCATTGCTACTCTCATCTTCACACTGAGAAAATCCGAAACAGACAATGGAATAACAGCGACGGAGGGGTCCTGGTACTTACTATGGGCCTCTTTCCCAACGCTCATAATCCTTGGGTTCCCGTTGTATACAAGTTCCTACGGCACATCCTTGAGAGGCCTATTTCCTCTCTACTGTCTCTCAACCCGACCTTGCCGCGTGCAGCAATTAGACATGACTATTCTAGATATGCTTGGTATTCGAGCTATGGTAACGAGCCTTCGACAAAGAGTTTGGTCGTTGTCACTGTCACATCTCCTGGCTCTCACCTGCGCTTTCCTAATAACCATCGCATCTACTCTGTTTACGGTCAAGTCAGCGCCAACACAGGTCAGATTTCAACTACAACAAGAAAGCTGGTTTGGTGATAGAGCCCTAGACGAAAATGATTATCTGTACGACGTGTACAATGACAACCGAGGTTCCATGAGCAGCCTGTCGTTTCGAAGAGGTGAGGAGGACATTACATTTCCAAAAAACACCTATGGCGACTTGGTGTTCCCTTCCATCAGTGATGTGCCACCACATATTTTGGGGCCCGCCAGAAACGCGACTATCGAGATCACGACACCAGCAGCGACGCTACAGCACAGGGGTGAGACGGTGGCGGTGTCTGTCGAGTAGGTCTACGGGACTGAGGACCGCGTGAGCTACACAATGACTTGCCCTAATGGAAGTTCTATCAAGGACTACGTTCTTCGATTCGGAAGAGGAGAACCTGGGGATTCTAAGTGGAAATTCAACGCGTATAGAACACAGGTGTGTGTCGACTGGTCACGCAGGTACCCGAACGTTCATCTTTTGCCCTCACTATCGGAAGTTTATATTTGGGGTGAACGAAATAGCACGACCCGAGACTACCTTTCAATACAAGCCTGGACGTGCCACTATTCGTGGACCAAGGTTCTCGTGACAACCAACATGGTCATGGTAAACGGGGAACTCGTCATAAATCACGCCAAACCTCCTCGTCCCGACAAATCGACGACAACATCCTGGGATCCGCCGTTTTCCTTCCTTTACCTTGACGACAGTGACACCTTTAATAGCATAGGAGACGGTCTCAAGCTTGGCTCCGTCTACCCTAATCTACGGCAAAACTCTCAATTTGCCGATGACGCGTTCAGCGTTTTGGTTCCTCCTTACGGAGAAATTCCCTTGGAAGCGTTCAGCGACCCTGAACAGAGCGAAAGGATCATAGAGGCATTGGCCTACAACCGCGCTCTCCTCAGCGCTCAACTTATCAACATCGAAAGTCGATTGAGCCTGGAAGAACACTTCTCTTCCAACCTTTCCCATGGACACCTATCCCCATTAGATGCCGTCCTGACCAATCACGATACTCGGCGGCTTTTCCAGAACCCGATCGCATCTTACTTGCTTTTCGGTATTCTGAGATTCGTAGCCACGGCCAAACTACTCATGCTCCTTCCCAAGCTTGCACGGCGCGTCTTTAGGTGCCAGGGAGGGCTGCTCGACATGGACGTAAAAGGACTGGCGCCAGATGGGTTCAGCAGCATCGCGCCGCGCTGCTACGATCTTCAAACGTCGCAGAGCACATTCCTTCGAACGCACAAGCGTTATCGCGAGCCGAGCTTTACGAGAAATTGTCGGGACTTCGGTTTCGCCTGGGTTGGTTCCGGAGGGAGTCGGATCAGACGAGGCACTTCACGATTGGCGTGATGGACGACGATGACTTTACCTTCTTGGGTAGTAAGAAGGACTTGGAGAAGGAAAGCGAGTTGGATAAGAAAAGATGGACAGACTTGGATTCATAGGCCGGGCCCGTCTGATCCTGCGTGATTTGGAGTTCGGCTTGGAGCATCACTCATGTTGGATTTATGCAACAGAAAGTGTGGCAGCCAGAGGGGCCTAAAAGGGTGAGCTAGACAGCATCTATTCAGGGGGGCGCTGAAGAAAAGGGTAACCGCGTGGAAAAGGGGCTCTAAACACCGTCTCGTGGCAATGGAAAAGGCGTTGTGACGCGCCACTACAACCCACTAGCAAGGTTGAATGTTGTACATCCATGTCCCTAGAGGGATCCATGAATCCACCCAATTTGAAAGACCCAATGAATGTACGTTTAATAAAAGATCTATGCTTGAAAACCCAACAATCCAAAAGCATTGAATTGTGAACTAATCAAATAGTTGAGTGGCCTTTTTTCAACTATAACATATGGGTACAGTTAGACCTCTATTGAACCTACCATTAAGGTGGTTGAGGATTCATAATGTGAGACACGTTGGCGGAGACAGTTTCACACAAGGTGTTTGGCGAAAAACTTGATGCGGCCAGCGCAGGTATAAAAGGGGAGCGACAGTGCTGGGCTTCGAGGCCATTTCTCATCTTCAAATCCAACAAAACAACCCCAAACGCGACAAACATGGAGCTGGTGCCCCGAAGATTGGAAGCTTCTGCCGGCCGAAATCCTCATGAGGAAGATCATCAGCCAAGCAAGAAGATGCCGTCTGTTCGACACAAACACCGATAAGTTCAAAATCATACATAATACCCACGAGAAACAACATCGTTTCATAAACCTCTCCCTGGGTCTCCTATCTCTTATCGGGCGTTGAGGAGGGTCGATGTGTTACGACGCAAAGGGTCGGTAGATGAAGGCATCTTGATAGGAATATCTTGTTGAATACGGTCGCGAGTGTGATACCGAAATATACCCAAGCAAACTTTACCAATCATACTGCTCCCCATACCTCTTCACAAACTTGCCCACCTCCCCATCCCTCTTCCCTTCCGCAATCTCAAGCAAACCCTGCGCGCTGGTCTCGGAACTATCAGCCCCATGCGCGACCCTCGTACTCCTCTGCTCCTCGCCCGAGAGGTTGGTGACCGCATATCCCGGACAATACGCCCACACCTTGGCCCTCCAGCCCTTGCACTCGAACAGCATGTGCGTAGAGGCCATGTTCAGGGCGCTCTTGGACATGCGGTACGCCGGCGAGACGACGTTGTAGAACTCTGCGTCCGGGTTCGACCGTTCCGAGACGGACCCCAGCTCCGTCGTCACATTGACGATGCGCGGATCGCCCGACCTTTTCAGGAGGGGCACCAAGGCCTCGGTGAGGATGAGCGGCGACGCCGCGTTGGTGTTGTACGTCTCCAGCAGCTCGGAGCGGCGGTCCTTGGGCTTCTGGACGATGATGCCGGCGTTGTTGACGAGCACGTCGAGCACCCCGAAGTCGGCGGCTAGTTTGGCGGCCGCCGCGGCGATGGACTCGTCCGAGGTGATGTCGAGCTGTAGCAGGCTCAGCGTGCCGGCTGGCTTGCGGGACTACAGGTCCGAGAGGGCTTTGGCGCCGCGCTCTGGGTTGCGGCAGCCGAGGATGACGTGGTTGTTTGGCGAGGCGGAGGCGATGGCCCAGCTGGAGTCGTAGCCGATGCCTTGGTTTGCGCCTGGGGGGTGGGTGTTAGATGGGATGTTCATGGGGTTCCTGTTATGTGTGGTGTTGGGGAGGGGGGAGACTGAGCAGTGATGAGGATGATTCTCTTGGAAGCCATGGTTACTAGTCGGATGTGAGTTGTGTTGGGTGATGGAGAATTGGGTACCGTCAAGCTGGTCCTCCGGCCTGATTTCACAAATGGTCCATGGCGTATTTATATGTCTCTCGGTTTCACTCACAGCCACCGAAATGAGATGTCCAACTGCAGCCGTGAGACACAAACGCCATGTTGTCAGTGCATGGTTCGGAAATGGCTTACTCCAGACCATTTAAACTCCGGGCCCCGCGGGGCCAAGATACAGCTAGCCGTTGGGGCGGCGCACACGCCGTACCGCGATAACGCAGATCGAGATAATCGAGGATCCATCCATGCAAGGGCGGGTTTTATAACCGCTGGCGCATTATCCGATCTGACATAATGTCAGCTGCCAAGACGTCTTTAATGCCCCTTGCTGGCGACCTCGGACTCAAGAGAAATCGTGCGTGACATGAAATCATTGGCGGACTCTGAGGCTCAATCGACTAGTGCTAGATGATAAGTAGGCATCCTTCGCTCGGAATTTCTCGACCATGCCAGGGAATCTGATTCTCTGCTAAGCCCAAGTTTGAACATCCGTTGTTCGCTGATAACTGAGCAGTATATGTATGGGACGAAAGCTGGCGCTGGAGTTGTCGGGCTTAAGAGTTAAGCGCCCGAAGCGGCTCTCCGTTTCTGGCAACCGTTGAACCTACGTCTTTGGGTCTGGTGCAATTGGGTTCTTTGAGAGCCTTATGACGTCGTTGATCTACCGTGCTTCGCGGCTTTACGCTTTCGAGCTCCGGATTTCCGAACTACCCAATCCAGAGAGTCTTTTCTCCGAGATGTCACGCAAGATATCCCATATCGCTGGGTGTTTTATCGCTGGGTTCTTGAGAGGCGAATATTTCCTTGAGTGGTAGAGAACTTGAGTATACGATGTGCTCAATGATTGGCTCAGACGACGCATTTGCTTACGCCTACCTGCGTAGACACCAACTTGGCGCACAATGTGGTTCAAGCCAATTAAACCCGCGGAGCAGACGCGATAGTCTCAATGCCATACCTTGGGCTAAGTCCCGAAAACCATCCCTACCACGCGCATCGTGATATGGCTAACGCAGTGGATGAGAAGACACTCAGCCAAGATCCGTCTTGTGAAAATTCAAATGGTGGATCAAATTGAATGTACCTGTAGTCTACCCGTTGTAGAACCTATGCGTTCGCTATGCATGTACTCAAGTATGTACTTCTATCTTCACACTCGCCCATCTAAACCACACCCTCCATTTATGCATCAACCATCCTACGCGGGATTGACCGGCTCGACAGCTGTCGTCATCGTCCCCGAAGAGTCCGGCATGGGGCAGAACTTCTTCTTGATGGCGCCGACGTCACTCGTTGCGTCCATCGAGCCTAAGAGATTCGCGAGCTCGCCCATCCGCTGGGCTATTGAGACGAACATGCCGGCTGTGAAACGACGTTAGTAATTATTCATGCTGACCGCCCATTACAGGCTGAGTTGGTAGGGGTGAACCCGACCTTCAGCATGCCAGAGATAATGGCAATGGAACGCCCAAACGCCGGGGTTGTCTGCGACGATGCGGATGACGATGTGCGAGAATCCGGGGATCGTGATCGTGTCGCGGCGCATCGGGTTGTCAAAGTTCCACGTCGTCTTGCTCTTCCCAAACAGGCCGTTGCCCCAGCCTATGACTTGGAAGTTTTGTCCTAAGCGGGAGAGTCAGTTCTTAACCCAAGCGTGAGAATATTGATAGAAATTACCACTAGAAAGATGTCAGCTTGTATTCAATTTTGTATAGATATGGGACAACGGCATACTGCAAGTGCCACGGGTGGACCATCATCGCATCGGAGTTGACCACGATCTGGGCAGCCTTGTCGTCCTTGGAAACGAGGACAAACTGGTCCTTGCCAAAGTCCAACTTCGGCTGCGCGGCGTTCAGGTTTTCGGGTGAGACGTCCTGGTCCAGGACCTTCCACAAGGTCGCGTCGTCCTTCAGCGGCGTGAACAAAGTCTGCATCATCGTCAGCCCCCAGCTCATGAATACAAACCGAAACTGCATCAACTTACATCGTTCACATGAGTACGCACGACGTCTCCGATCCTGTCCTGCCGGAACGTGAAGTAGTGGAAGTTCCTCTCACCCACGTCGTAAGCCATCCTGCTCCGCACCGGCTTGGGCATGTTGAACGGCAGATCCTCGCACTCATCCGCCCAAGGCTCCTTGCCGACACCGGGGTTGAACGTGCTCTTCAGGTTCCAGGCCTGCCCGATCGGCGCGGCACCGACGTCAGTCTCGTCGTAGGACAAGATGGCGGTCGCCCCGAACGGAGTGCCGTGCATGCCCTTGTGGTTCTTGTGCGACATGTGGAAGCAGCGGATAGCCGCGTCGGCGCGGATGAGGTAGTTGCCGGCGGTCTGGTTCGCGGCGACGATGACCGAGTACCGCTGGCCCGGGTTCATGTACACGCGGGTCGTGGCGATGGGCGCGACCTCGACGCCATCGATCTCGACGATCTCCAAGGTGTGGTTGTCGACCGAGACGAAGATGGGCGTCGAGGTGCCGTGGTTGACGAGCCGGAGGCGCGACCTGGAGCCGCTCTTGACGCGCGTGTTGAAGAGCGTGCCCCAGGTGCACTGCGGGTCGTCTCTGGCCTTGTTGTGGTTGTGGCCTTCCATGCTGCCACCGTCCTGCATGTTGTGGCCGGGTTTCATGCTGGCATTGTCGCCGGCGGCCTGGGCTTTGCTGGACTCGTTTTCGGTTAAGCTGGTGCAGTTGAACGTGTTCTTTCCGTTGATGATGACGTTGTCTGGAGGAGGCTCTCTACCCGGCTTCTTCGGAGCCCACGGCGGAGTAGCACTCAGATATTGGTGAAGGAGCTGGGTTCATGTGAACGACCGCAACAGAAACATGCTTTGAAGAATACTTACGGTGTCACCGGCCTCGTGGAATAGGTCTCCAACCATGATGATCTTGTCGTCATCAACTGCAGGAACCTCCTCGTTGGGGTCATAGATGATCTAAGCTCCGTTATTAGGATCATTCTGATAGGTCTCTCGTCTCACAAACTAGCTATGAAGTGAGTTGAGTCTTACCAAAGGTCCGAAGAGTCCATCAGTCACTTGAACGGTGACATGAGCGTGCCACCAAAACGTTCCTCGTTGGTCAGTGAGGGTGAACTCATACGTGAAACTTTCACCCGGAGGAATCGCGCATTGAGTGACGCTGTGAACGCCATCCATCCAAACAGAATTTCGCTGATCAATGCCGTGCCAGTGAATGGTGGTGCTTTCCTCGGGCATCTGGTTGTTGACCGTCACGCGGATGGTGTCGCCCGTGTTCGCCTCAATAAGCGGCCCGGGAGATTGGCCGTTGACCATAATCATGGCCTTCTCGAAGCCATCCGGGGCGTGCATCTGTCGCGTGATGTTGAAGACATACTCCCGCAAAGTCGTCGCGTTCGAGATGTCGAAGCCAGTCTGCAAGTCAAGCTCCTGCTGCTGGGTCAACTTGACCTCCGGGGTTGGGGTGGGAGCCACGCTCGCCACAGCAGTCGTCGTCACTTTGGGAATCGGCACCGTTGCAGGGAGATTACCCCCCTGCTGCTGCTCGTCGGCATGGTTGTCCTGGTCGTTGTGAGGCTCCTCCGCCGCCGGCGCCTTGGACTGCACGTCGAAGAACTGGAAGAAGATGAGGCCGAAGAGGGCCAGCAGCGACAGGCAGGTGAGCCCCATGATCCATTTGAACGACTTCCTGTGGCCCGTGGAGCGCCTGTAGCCCGCCTTCTCGTCGAACTCGGCCGAGCCGCCGAGCAGGGTGTCGCTTGGGCGGCCCTCCAGGTCGGAATCTGAGGATGACCTGACCCCGAGCATGGGGTCATGCTCGCGCGTCCCGTCCCGCGGGACTAGTCCGGCACTCATGGTCGCGGTAGAAAAACAACAAGAAACAGTAAAACAACGGTTGGTTTTAGAATGCACACGAACGGAAAGAATGAACGTGGGATGAGAGAAACGAACAGTACCAGCAGCAAGGAAACGCTCCGGATCACCAGCGATGGAAGTTCGCCATCGACGTTGCGACCGTTGTCTACAGGAAACACGGGGAAACGAAAAACCACGTGGTAAAAGGGGCAGTCGCTAGGATATAAGCAAAAGTGCTTCCGCTAAGGTGGTGAAGGGATCCTCTCTTTTTGCTTGTAACCGAGTAGTCAGACGCTTGGCGGTTAAGGGGCGATGGAACGTGGGACGTCTGCTAAGCAAAATCGGGAAGTGAGCTCGGGCGCCTAGCAGCTCGGTAGATGCATTTGCCCGTTAACTTGTCTCGGAGCTCGCTCTGGAAATTTCGACGCGTTTGATGCATGAAACTTTGGCTGAACCAACCGCCTGATTGAAGTCTGAAGTGCGCAAACCACCGAGACATTTGACTTTCTGTCAGTGTGACCTGTGACGCGATAACAAGACGGTTATGCCAAATAGACAGCCATCTGCTCTCGGCCATTCAACGCATCCTCTGGCCATTGCAGTCCAAGTATACTTTTCTACGCGCGGAGGGTTGTTGCAGGGGTGAATGCCTCCAGGATCTGCGGGTCTGGGGGAAGAATCTGACCATCGACGGTCGCATCCTGTCTGCCAACCTTCCACCTGGTTTCATCCCTTCTCAGGCGCCCGCATTGCATGTTTCATTCGCACGGTGTTCACCGGCGCGCGACGAAGCCTCAGGTCGTACTGAAGTTCAGAACAAGACTTTTGTTGGTCATAAAAACTTGGATGCGAAGCGGCAGCTGTTTGCATTGTCGGGATCTGGAGAAGCACTGTTGTTCTCTGTCGACGACCCCATCGCTCAGTGCACCGCACCACTGTCTGGTCCGAGTGCACCGCCCAGTATCTGCTTAGATGCATACCCTAAAATCTCCCTGCTGAGTGGCTTCCGTCGAGCGCCGGGAGTCGCGGAGCAGATGCTTCCACAGCCCCCTTCTTGGATCCGCTTGATTACAAGACATCCTCCTCTCCCAGTTTCATTCGTCCTTCTTCTTTTCCTACATTCCATCTGCTGAGTCGAAGGTCGAGTTGGAGAATCCTAGCAATGGAACGATGTGAGCATGTTTCTCTGGGCCCACTGACGGGTTCTGTGTTTCGCGGCCACTAACTATGCCGATCGCTCCTCGACAAACACTAACGGACTCTTGGGCCAAAAAAGGCTCCGGGCACCAAAATGCCCCGAAAATCAGCAGAATTTCCGCGATGCTCTTACCACCCACCACAAGGGAAAGAAATATCTGGCAACTATTAATGCTATTCAATCGCTGCGCATGTTCTTAGTGCACGTGAATATCCCCAATTAAAAAGCAATAGCACGATAGCGTGAAGTAAAACGAGCAAATAGACTCTTGGCCATGTGTCTATCGCTGCATGTAATTTAGCGAGACATTGCCAGCTTCCTCTGGACCGATGAACACGTTGCGCTCTCTGCTTATGCGGGCTGTACGGGAGTGTGCAATTCCAGAAGTCCACGACGAAAGTATAACTCTAGGCAGACACCGTCAGCAAGAGACCAGACACCAGGTACCAAGTTAAACCAATGACCTCTGGCCAAGCCTTTTCTCAACTTCAGCCACTAACATAACACTTGCCCCATGCAACCCAGACAACTAACTTCCTCCCGGGTTTCCGACCAATTTTAGGAGATTGACTCATAGCTAGAGATCCCACTTGATTGGAATTCTTCCTTACAAATCAACAATTGTTTGTTAACAGCTTTTTTGAGATAGTTGTCATCATTGGAGTTGTCAACTGCACACTGAAGGACCCGCGCAGTTGTCTTGTCGAATCCGCTGTGCCAAGCGCCCAATCCACTTCCGGCGCGCTCGAAGGCCGTGCACGGCGTGGAATAATAGCGGGCCGAAACGCGCCCTTGAACCAGCCACTTTGAGGGCCAAGTTCTCCCCTGAACAACAAGAAAAACAAGAAAAAATTACACACAATTGAATATATCACTAATTGACCCTTAAATCCGACACAATGTGTCAGATTGAAGGGCAAAAAGCAGCGCGAGGAACGCCGGTTCGGCGACACCTATTTCCTCGGAGCCTGAGGCAGCAAGGGAGACCCCTACCCCTATTCCTAGAGGACTCGCCGCTCTAGGATAGAAGAACAGACACATCACATCAATATACGCAAGTGGCCCTCAATTCGACACAATGTGCTAGCATAGCTGTCGGAAAGCCCGGTTACGTAATACGGAAGTCAGCCACGGATTTCAGTTGTGGCGGTGACATTGGTCCCCTAGGATTACCCCGCCCAAATTCAGGCCTTTTAATGACGCCCGCATTCAGGGGTCTGCTAGCTAGAATCTAGTCACTTCAAGACATCACCTTTTGGCCCTTTAAGCTAGGCGTACGATTCGACAATAGCATGCACATGTACGTTGGTGGGTCTTACTCAGGTACTTAAGGCCTGGCTTAGGGTCGGCTCAGGGTCGGCTCAGTCTTAAAACGGCGACTGCTCAGGATAGCCACCCAAAAAAGTGGACGGGATCCGTGAGACAAAGGTGGTTGTCGAGGCTTTAATTTCCAGGTTACAGAATGGGAACGGGCGCGGACAACACACCAAACTAACGCCACCAAGTCCTTCAGGATCCAATTCGAAAAAGTGCGCAACGCACTCATCAAGCCACCTGCGCAACTCAAGTTAGCCCCCTCACTTCAAAACTCTTAACTCCATTAGATGGGTGCGCGTCGCCTTCGGTCTTTCTGCCTAAGACGGCCCGCGCTAGTATCTGCCTACGACGCAACGCTGCGACATCCATGGATGCTGCTAAACAACCTCGGCTCGAGCCATCGGCCTGGGAGCGTCTCCACCTCTCCACTAACTCAACAAAAGATAGCGCCGCGGAGGGGGGCCTCGTCAGGGGATTGTCGGGCTGAAATCCGCTGAAACTCCGCCGCTGAACCCAAGTGAATTCTCGCGATGAGCGGCGTAGCGACGATCCCGTCACGGGGTTTCGGCCTCAACCCTTGCCGACTGTGCTTCTTTACCCCACGAACCTGAGTAAGCCTCCGAGACTTCAATGACGTTTATAGTCTCATTGTTGCCCGTGGAGTCGTCTCGATGCACAACAATCAATCTCTACAACAGCGCTACTGACCGCTCATCAACCTAAGCTCCTACCAGCAACATCTCAAGACTAGTATCCACAACACAACCGACAACATGACCCAAACACACGGCACCTGCGACCCCAAGTTCGAAGGCGTTCGCGCCAAGTTCCAAGAACTAGTGGAATCCGGAGCTGAGCTCGGCGCCTCCCTCACCGTCAAAATCGACGGCCAAGACGTCGTCAACCTCTGGGGCGGTTTCGCCGACGCGGAGAAGACCCGCCCCTGGAACGAAGACACCATCGTCAACGTGTGGTCCTCAACCAAAACCATCAGCGCCCTCGCAATCCTCCTGCTCATCAACGACGGCCAGCTCTCGCCCAACGACAAGGTCGCAAAGTACTGGCCCGAGTTCGCCGCGAATGGCAAGGATGCCATCCAAGTCCGCCACCTGATTTCGCACACCGACGGCATGGCCGTCTTCGAGGACCCCGCCACCATGGACGACCTCTGCGATTTCGAGCTGTCCCTCTCCAGAATCATCACGCAGTCCCCGCGCTGGACCCCGGGCACGGAAATCGGATACCACACGTGGACGTATGGCTTCACGATCAGCGAGCTCGTCCGACGACGAACGGGCCTCGCCCTCCCCGAGTTCGTCGCGCAGAGGATCGCCGGCCCGCTCGGGGCCGACTTCCAGATCGGCGCAAAGGAGGCAGACTGGCCCCGCATCGCGGAGCTGGTCCCGCCGCCCCCGTTCGTGCCCCCGAGCCTCGAACAGATGCCGCCGCCCGACTCCATCGCGGCCAAGATGCTCAACCCGCTCCCGGACGCCACCTTTGCTCACACGCCCGCGTGGCGGAGGGCGGACATCGGCGCCGCCAACGGCCATGGAAATGGCCGTTCGCTCGCGACGATCTGGGCGAACGCGCTCACGGTCAGCGACGACGACGACGACAAGAGGCTGCTGTCCAAGGAGACGGTCGATCTGGTGTTTCAGGAGCAGATTTACAGCAAGGATCTTTCCACCGGAATGACTGCGCGGTTTGGTGTCGGCATGGGGCTCAGGGGCAACGGCGATGCCGTCACCGACGCGTGGATGCCAAAGCGTAGGATTTGCTTCTGGGGGGGATGGGGCGGTTCTATGGTCATCAACGACCTCGACAGCCGGATGACGATTGGGTATGCGATGAACAGGATGGAGAGAGGTACTGCAGGCAATTCGGCTGTTAAGGCGTATGTGGCGGAGATTTACAAGGCCCTTGGGGTGTCGATCCCGTAAAAGACTTTTGATGACGAGTTATTATGAGTGTTGCTTCGTTCTGCATGCTCCATTGCTGGAAGCAGAAGCGGTTTCAACTATGATTTCTGTTCGGAAGGTTAGAAAGAGAAGATACGAGATAGAAACTTAATAGTACAGGCCATCTTAACCACATATCTCGTTTCAGACTTCTGAGACGACGACTTTCGTGACAGTCGTCTTGGTGATTCCGCGCGTACTGTTCCTCAACCCAGCTTCATCCATACTATCCTTCCCACCCTTGGCCTTAATCGTCGCCATCGGCGTCACCGACCTGAGCTCATGATTATCCATAACAGCATTGAAAGCCTCTTCGCTACTACTCAACGCCTTCCAGTTATTGCTTCGCAACTCCCCGCCGGCGTAGTATCCAGCCGCCGTCGGCAACTTCGACCCCTTCCCATATACACTGCCCAAGAAACGCTTGAGAATCGGCCGGAGGGTGGGCAGGCTGCCGGCGACGATGCCGACGTTCATCTCGACGACCGTCCAGATGGTGATGTTGCGATTATTCCAGAGGACGTCGCCCAGCTTGCCGTAGTTGACGATGTAGCCGGACTTGACGCACGCGGCGGCCACGGCGAAGACGCCCAGACCCAAGACCGCGACGAGCGAGATGCGCGCCCGGCGGTGGACGTTGAGGCCCCAGAGCATCGGGATCGGGATCGTCGCGAAGATGAGGTCCGTCAGAATGTTGAGTGCGATGTTGGCGTAGGATAGCGCCTGGAGGGTTTCGATCGGCCAGCAGGTTGAGTCGACTGACTTGTCCCAGAGGAAGCGGATGTCGGTGCACTGGGTGAGTAGAGTCTGCGGGGATCAACCGGTTAGCGATCCATGGCTTTGAGCGAAGGGCGGGTGGACTCGCTATAAAGCAACCAATTGTGTACAACGCCATGGTAATCATGATGTACTTGATGGTATGTTTGTAAACCTTCTTGGATGCGATTCGATAGAGCGAGCAGCCAACAGCGAGCTTGACGGTGCAGATCCCGATCAAGTAGATTGCCTGGCCAGCGAAGTTGAGCTTGATCCCCATTTCGAAAACGGATGGGTCAACGTCTCCCACGTGGCGGCCTGCACCATAGTAGACCTGGGAAACAACGAGGGCTACTCCTGCAAGGGAGATGGCCATTGAAAAGGTCATAAAAGCATCCTACCGGTCAAACATACTGTTAGTGAAGCTCTCCACCAAGGATTCAGAACAGTTGATGAAGAGGACGGAGCTGCACAGACATCGAGGCCAAAGTTGCGGATAACATGCGCCCGAACATAAACCCGAGCGAGCACGACGATGAGCGCCACGGCCGTCACCGGCAACGTCGACGCCAAAAGCCTCGGCCCGTCGTCGTCCTCTGGAATCGAGACAAGATCCATCGGGACCAGAACTTGAAGAAGTGACGATCGACTGTTCACAGACGACACCAGGAAAAACAAATGATGGCCGGATATGTTTGTGCTCGTGACGGCATATCTCAGACCTCCCAGCACGGTGTCTGTCTTTCGTTCAACTCCGCTTGGACATAAAACGTTGAGATCTCAGACCTCTCGGACCACACCGCAAAGTCGGAGGGAACATACGGGGTCCATATGGCCGGCCCCGACTGTTGCTTGCGTTGGCCATGAACTCCGGGAACCGCAACCAGCCAACCGGATAAAGCCGCGGGTCAATATTTCAACGTTGCAATACTGCGCCGTATTTTCCCAGGTCTTCATCCCTTATTCTATCTAATTTCATGCCGGCAATAGTCGGAGACTTGAAAACCTGCTTGCATCATGCCCGAGGGTGGTTGTGATAAGGGACTTGGCTCCTCCTGCAGGAACAACTGCATGTCCTTATTCAATAGCCGAATGCAACCAAAAGACAGGAGTCAGTCACAATCGCATGATGTTCACTTGGCTGTTGGTGACAGGTCTCGTTGGTCCTGTTGGTCCTACACGTGTACCCTCAATCTATCGCATCTCGGATTTGCCCCGGGACCCTTGGCAATCGGCGTCATGTCCAAAAACAGGTGGAGAAGCCCCCGCGACCAGGTAAACTACTGGGCCGCGCCAGATATGCCCCTTGCAAACGTCTCCCAGATTCCGCCTCCCCCGATCCCTGCGGGGAAGGGCTGGCCCGGTATCTTCGATGTTCTAGGAGCGGCCTGCCGAGAGGGCTTTGCTGTTGTTGGCGGCCGATGCAACGTGCCTGCATGGGTCAGGGTCCAGATTCTCCACTACTTCGTGTTCGAATGGACAAACAGAAATCACTAGTCAGTTGAATCGGGCGGCCCTAGGTCTTACATGCAGTGCTAGTTTTGTCCTCGAAAAAGGGTTCTCCGTGTTTGCATATATTTCGACCTGAAGGCGTCGACGTTTCACTGCTTGCCTTTTCCCCTCTTCTTCAGCCAGACCTCTTGAGCCTCCTCTCCCGATTCCTACTCCCGAACCCCCCATCACCCTTCTTTCCTCGCTCTTGGGACTGTCTCAGACCAGCATCCAACATGCGTACCACGTACCTCGGTCTTGTCGCCCTTCAGGCAGCTTCCGCCGCTCTTGGCAGTCCGGTCACCCGTTCGACCGAGACCGAGACGGACCAGGCCACCGCCGAGGGCCTCGAGCAGCTCGCGGCTCTCGCTCAGTCGGCCTTTGACAAGACCAAGTCCGAGGTTGAAGGCGGCGAGGTCCAGAAGCGCGACGACACCTGCACCTGGGGAAACATTCGAGTCCGGAAAGAATGGTATGTCTTTCGCAGCTTCTGCAATTGGTCGCGTTCGCTAACATTGATTTCCTAAAGGGGCACCTTGAGCACGGACGAGAAGCTCGATTACATCCGGGCTGCCAAGTGCCTTCAGTCCAAGCCCGCCCTCACTCCCGCCTCGGAGGCGCCCGGCGCCAAGACCAGGTTCGATGATTTTGTGGCAACCCACATCAACCAAACCTTGGCCATCCACTACACCGGAAACTTCCTCTCCTGGCACAGGTACTTTACGTGGCTGTATGAGGAGGCTCTGAGGAACGAGTGTGACTACAAGGGCACTCAGCCGGTAAGATATCCCGTCTGTATTTCTCTGCATTTTGACCAACGCTAACATGGAATCAACAGTACTGGGATTGGTCTCAAACGGCCATCACCGGGATGGAGGAGTCTCCCATCTTCGACGGCAGCGAGACGTCCATGTCTGGAAACGGCGAGTTCATCCCTGACCGGGAGAACATCATCCTCGGCGGAAACGGCCTCCCTCCAGTCGAGCTTCCGATCGGCATGGGCGGCGGCTGCGTGACTTCCGGCCCGTTCAAGGACATGGTCGTCAACCTCGGCCCGGCCGCCCTCGACCTCCCGGGCGGCATCTCCGAGGCGAACCCCGAAGGCCCCCTGGCCCACAACCCCCGCTGCCTCAAGCGCGACTTGACGACCGAGGTCAACCGGATGTTTGCCAACGTGACTGCCGTGGTTTCCAACATCCTCCAGCCGCAAAACGTGTACGACTTCCAGATGCAGATGCAGGGCGTCCCCGGCACCGGCAACATTGGTATCCACGGCGGCGGACACTACGCGCTCGGTGGCGATCCGGGCCGCGATGTCTTTACTTCCCCCGGTGATCCCGCCTTCTACCTGCACCACTCCATGATCGATCGGGTTTGGTGGATGTGGCAGATGATGTCGCCCGAGGAGCGGCAGTACGGCGAGACGGCTCTGAGCGGGACCAACACCTTCATGGACAGCCCTCCTAGTGCTAACACGACTATGGATGACTACTTGGAGTATGGGTTCGTAGGTGGTGAGCCTCTGAAGATCAGGGACGCAATGAGCACCGTTGCGGGACCGTTCTGCTATGTCTATCTGTAAAGGGCAGGATGCGAGTTTCAAGTATAACACCAGAAACTAATAATAATGTTTGGACCTTCTCAACTTTGTTGCATGCGGCAATGATACCACGGGATTCATATTGTGACAGCCAAGCAGGTCCGTAGTATTTTAAACCATGAGCTTGGCTTTTCCAAGGTGGCTTATGGGTACATGCCATAGTCAGGATACAAGCCAGGGGCTTTATTGTGCGATAAGATGGTCCAAGAGCTTAGAAAGACCATCTTACATCTGGGATGGTGGTGATGATGCAGCTACCATCACCATATCGAGGACGCACGGGCCTTCATATTCTTTCCAAACAGCCTCCGGGTTCGATTCCCGGTAAGATTTCATTTATTGTGGGACATCAGTTCAAAGTACGTACCCCAGACACTCATGACTACCTTTGGTGAAGAAGGCGAACACCCGCCTTCCTATGGATCTCCAAGTACTTGGTAAACACTAGCATTATCATTCAAGTTTCAATAACACAGCTGCATCTTGCATTTAAACTTCACAGAAAGGGCTTCAACTATATGATTCTTCAAAGCAGCTGTTTCTGTCTTGTGAGAGCTGCCACAAGGGATTAAAATGGTGCTATCGTATTACATCCTACTCCATGATACAAGGAGCAAAGTCATTGATGTGTAGAGCCGAAATCTTAAGAATGATTTCTTGATAATGCGAGCAACTTGGGTTTATTGAGCCGTCTGGGTACGTCTCCAAGACACGATCTAGAGACTGGTCAGGTATAAAAACCGAAGAATAAACAGCCGTAAATACGGCACAAAGAATAAGCCCGAGGTCCAACACGCCACATGGTGTTTTCTTCGGTTGAGAATATGCACAGTCCCAATACTTGTCAATTCCCGAGGGCGAATTTTCCAGTGCTCAAGTAGACCAAAAACCCTTGATGAGACTTGTCTGTCTGTGTTGTTCAGATTTTCTACGGTCCGTGTTAGTCCCGTTCCCTGAAACTTTGTCACCAAGGAGCACACTTACCTCGCAGACACCCCACTTGCCCAGGCCGCCGCACCCGCAGTTCTTTCCGTCCTGGCAGGGAGCGGCGTTCCAGGTGCCGCTGGTGTCGCCGTTGCAGACGCACCAGGAGCCGGCGACGACGCTGTTGCAGCCGCAAGACTGGGAGGCGGCGCAGGAGCAGAGCACGTTGACGGGGGCTCGCTCCGAAAGGTCCTCGACGGGCGAGGCAGCGGCCAGAGTGGCGAGAGCGGCGAAGACGACGGCAGAGAAACGCATTTTTGCTGTTGGGAGGTGGTTGAAGGGGTGTTTTGGATTGTTTGCGAAGTGAGAGGTGACTGTGAGGACTGGTGGATAAGTGTTTGTTGGTGAGATGCAGTCCGGTTTGATGCGAGCGATGGTTGCTCTACTTATATGTATTCAAAAGCTGCTTGTGATTCTAGAACTTGGTTAATTCGACTCGGTCCACGATGTCTAGCCTTGCGATCGTCACTTCTTGGACAGACCACAATCACCGTTGGAGAGTTCACAAGTTGCCGTCGGCGAAAAGCCGAGCCAACGATGGTGGATTAGAAGGATGCAAAGGATGTAAATGCCGAATGCTTAATCGTGGGCATCATAAACCGGGTATGTTTACCAAAGATCCAAGTCCCGTGGGGGCCGTTATTCTAGGCCCTATGGAGGAAAGCTGGTGCCTTGGTATTCCCGGACATATCTCCAGTAAATCGGGCCGGGCCTCACCCACAATTCAGTCCTGTCCCTGTAGTTGTGGATCGGCCAACTCCTATCTTCAACACAACCATTGCATCACAACATCAGATCGGATGATGTTGCAATCGCTAGTATTCTGACCGACTACTGCGTAGATCAACACCGCCTCTCCAATTGCTTAGGGTGTTGACGCGCGTACTATCTCACACGGGAATAATCGAGCCTGTGAGCTGACAATACCAGGACACAAAAGTTCAATGTTGATGTCGATCGTTATCAACTCCTGGATGCCCCCCAATACCCTGGAGCAAGGCACTGTGAGCTGTATAAGACGGGATGTGGGTGGCGCTAGTTGAAGAATTATGGGGTGACGACAGCAGGCACGATTCTCTAAGTCCGAATCAGACCGGAATAAACGCCAGCCACAAGCCACGTAGGTCGCTGCCACTAGCAGAATCCATACTGAGCTCGCGATCTGCAGAGCTACCTGGCTTGCCCTGTTCACTCGCGATTATCCATAGTCAGGAGCGGGATCTCTGTGTATGATCCGGTCAAGCTCGAACGACGTAATGGCTTAGGCAGAAATAACAATCAAACAGAGCGCGTAGCTGTTATCTCGCAGCTATTTACTCATTGTGAAAGGCTGCATATCGTGATTTCTGTTCATTTCATGCCTGAGTTCCTGAGGGGTCGAATCTTGTGATCCCTAAGCCTCCACGAGTGGAAGATGAGCTCGAAACCCACGTAACAGCCACTGTATTCAGAAAATAGGGTGCTTAAAAGGCTTTTCCGGTCCGGGTTTCTGTTTGGGGTAATTGGAGTACCCGGTGAGCTGCCTGAGCAGCTGCCGCGTTAAGGAGACATGGTCTCACATCTTCCAACACCACTGCGGTCAAGGTGTCATCCCATTAAAGACGAGTACAAGAACATATTATCCCGGTTTGTGTCTTCATTTATGGTACCAAGTGGATGCCTAAATTATCGCCGGGCTGCTATACTCCTGCCTAGTTCAGCCTCGGGCCCTCCAACGAATCAATGTTGTGGCTTTGAGCCCGTGCCATCCATCGAGCAGAAACCTGAAGCAGCTTGGCCTAAAGGAAGGAATGAATCAAAGCCGGGAATAAAGTCTACGCGAAATATGGATGGACTTCCGTGTACGATCCCGGAAGTCGTGCAAAGAATGCCTCGCTGAGTTACCATCGAGAACATCATTGGTCAAGTGGGCCACAACGCCGTCGCCTAGCGCCGTAACCGGGAATTACGGACGACAATGAGCAGACTAACATGATCCATGCCCTTTCCCTGAGCTGTTGCCACCGTCGTGAGCGGGCCGGCGCCGGTGTCGTCCGTCTTACCCGACTCACCGCCGAGTTCATGTTGACAGTTTAGGGTTGGAATCTCGATTCCATGCCAGCTTCCCCTCCAGCACGATTGCCGTTAATCATCACTACACCGCCCATGTTTTTGAAGTCCTGGTCCTTCCTCACTGATCTGCTGGTAAAATAGAAATAGCTGGCTGAACGCTGCAGAGGTACACTAAGCAGCTGAAAACATAGGAGCTGAAACTTCGTCTGCGCGCCGTCGCCGTTCTAGACTCTAAGCTGATCAATATCCGTGGATCTTTCCCTCCACGCGCAGTTATGAAGCCAGAAGTACTATCACTCGTGGAAAGTTGCATAGCTGTCGTACATTGAACCGAATGCTGGATCATGGAAGGTCTTGGTATCTTCTCCCCATTAGACCGACGCTCCACCTAGCTTCGACATGCTATGTATCTCCGAACACAGTTAAATCATGCTTGCGATCGTCGCCTTATCCCTGGTGGGATTCTCGTCTGGGCTGGTGTCGGGAGCAAGTCCCGCATTCGCAATCGTGGATGGGGTCATCAGCGCTCTCCGAGCCGCCGCCTCGGCCAGCGCTTTCTCAGTGCCAGTTTCCGTGCTCCACGGACCAAGACTGCCCCGGCGTCGGCTACGGCGTTTGCGTCGACGCGTTCGATTGCTGCAGCGGGCGCTTTTGCGTGCCTAACGAAGGATGCTCCTAATGGCATGTAGGCTAGGTCGTTGAGAGAGAGCTTGTTAGGACAAGAGCTTTCAAAGTTGAGAGTCCGAGGAATAATAAGCCTACATCTCATAAGCACATGCAAGCGTCAAGGTTTAGATGAGCTTGATATATTTGCTGAAGCAGTGCATTTAGTGTAACCAAAAATATTGAATATGTGGCCCATTTTTTTATATGAGGTTGGAACAGCTCAAAATGTAACGTCGATTTCACATGTTTTGGCTGTATACACAATACATGCCCGTGCCACCAGAGGTTTTGCAGCTGATTCATTAAACATTAGACTTTGTTTTGAAGCTACATAGCCTGGCCAAATCATTCAACAGATCGAGTCATGACAGTGTTCGTGCTGCAATCCGGCAGTAATTCGGTAGAATGGGCTCTATTGTCACTTAATACCAGGGTTGTATACCATAAGCAACAGACTCAGTAGAGCTATGAAGCCACTACTTACATAAGGATAGTACTTAAAAGTTAGAACACACCATCTTGTATTTAAGTTCTACACTCAACGACAATATGGACACGCTCACTGCTGCCATTTTGAGAAAAATTGACGCCTTTCTCTGACCAAGGTGCGGCTTACTAAACAGGTGTTTTTCTCCATACCCTTTGAAGATCTCCATGTACGGAATTTGTTTGTCTTTTATATCTGTCTGATATTGAGATGGGGCTGGGGATTCAACGCATTGATTGTTGCGTTGCGGCATACGCATGCAGTTTCTAGTGATTGAATAGCCGTTGTTAGGATTGCTTTGGAGTATCGAGACGAAGACGGATGCTTTCCGATCCCCCGGCCACAGCGACTCAGCAGGGTTGTTATGCGCGTGGTTCTGCTCTGTCCGGCTGCAGGTAGACTTGACCCGGTGCGGGCATCATCTCATACGGGCGCCCGTCGCCCTATCATCTTTGCTAGCAGGGCGCCGTACCACAACACCACTCAAAATGCCAACCAGAAACGAATTAGCGCTCCTTGGATTCCTGGGATGGGTACTTTCTTTGGGACATTCCACCGAAAATCTCTAGTCGGTCTCGGTAAAGTATCCAGTAGGAGACTCTGCTCCACAAAGCCAGCATGCAGGACGGATCGGACCCCGGCTCGACACCACATACGAAAAGCCCATTGCCCCCTCATCTGCAAGTGGGAGGGGTTTTCAGCGTTTCTCTCGACCGCAGACTTCAGGATCATCATAATTCACGACAGCGATATCCGGTAAGTCTAGTAGTCGTCGTCGACCAACGCCAGTCAAAGCTCGTGGGCAAGCGTACACTGATGATCGGATGCGACGGGCCTTCAATATATGCTGACCGAAAAGCCGCTAAGAGATTTCTCCGCGACAGACGTGCTCCTTCCAAACTCCCTCAAGATGCAAGAAACGCAGCCAGGGCAAGTTGTAAGACGGATTTACTGCTAAATATTAAGCAAATTGAGAAGCTAACGGATGTCAAAGGTTGCAGAAGCGGATGAGATCGCGTCCGAGGCCGGCAGCGTACGTCTCCAACCCCCGACCGGATCGGGCCAGTCAGCAGTTGTAAACGTGAGGCCACTGACCATCCGCCGGAACATTAGCTGGTCGAAGAATCCTCGGTAGCTTCGTTGCGATCGAGCCTCTTGGAGCATGAGTCTGAAAATGGACGCACGTACCATTCAATGAGCTCCGGAAGTACGTTCATTCCTCCTAAGAATCCGATCATCGCGCTGATAAATGTTCAGAGTACAGTTACCCAAATGACGAAGTAGGTCTCTTTGGGTTATGTTTCAATCGGTGCAGTGTATATAACAGACGCTGATGCACTCTTTCATGGATATAGCGGGAGAGTGATCGCCTAGGTACGAACGTGCTACTTGAGACACACGGGCATCTTTTCATCCCAAAATTGCTAATCCGGGACAGACTTCCAACATCACATCTGGTCTATTGCCCTGGACGGCAAGCTCGCCCTGGCTCCTGGTCACGAGACTGCGAAGCGTGTTCTGGATATGGGAACAGGAACCGGTATCTGGGCCATCAACTTCGGTACATCGTTCATCTCCTCTCTCCACAACTGATGTAGTGCGTACTAACTCGAACCCCAGCGGATAAATTCCCTTCGGCAGAGGTTTGGCAATCAGCTTATTCGGTCGTAACGAGGAAGCTCAACTAATAATGCTCAGGTAATCGGTGTTGATCTGAGCCCCATTCAGCCATCGTGGCAAGTGACCTCGCTAAGTAGGGATGAGAGACATAGTGATCTAACATGACTCTCCAGGGTTCCCCCGAATTGCGTTTTCGAGATTGATGATCTTGAGAAGGAATGGACGTGGGATAAGCCATTCGACTTCATCTATGCCCGAGCAATGGACGGCTCCTTCTCAGATCCCGCAAAGACCATAGAAAAAGTCTACAGGTACGAGTTTCTACAAAAGTTTTACTATCCACTTCGCTAACCTTCTGCCAGAAGCCTTGCGCCCGGCGGCTGGTTCGAGGTCGGATCCCTCATCTTGCCACTGGGCTGCGACGACGACACCGTCCCCAAAGACTCGTCTCTTAACCGCTGGCACGAGCTTCTGACCGAGGCCGCCGAAAAGATTGGACGTCCCCTGAAGGGTTTGGCCACGTACACAGACGAGATGGAGCAGGCTGGATTTGTCAACATTAAGCACAAGGACTTCGTTTGGCCGCTCAACTCGTGGCCCAAGGATGAGAAACTGAGCGAAATCGGACGCTGGCACTGCGTTAATCTCGATATGGGCCTCGAAGCGTTGTCTCTGGGGCTCCTCACCCGCGTGCTGGACTGGAGCCAAGCCGAAGTTGTGGCGCTGTGCGCGAATGTGCGGAAGGATCTGAGGAACAAGAAGATGCACGCTTACTGGAAGACGTTGGTTTCCCATTTCTTTATTGTCACTGATCGAGCTTGGTGCTAACTTCTCTAGTCGCGTTCTCTATGCACAGAAGCCCCTTACTACCGATATTTCTGAGTCACATGATAACAGGCAGAGCGATTGAGTCTACAGTCGGCCTTCATTTGCCATAACTAGAAAGAACTTCGAGGCTATGGCTCGACGAATTAAGACAATATGCGAATAAACAGGGATGATGATTGTATACGTCAGAAACGTTACATAGCCTGTCTCCTTTCGAGCCCTATCTGGATCGCCAGACCAGTTGACGATCTTCTCAATACGCAAGAGATGTATTACTTGTTTGAATTAATCTTCCCAAAGCTGGCTTAGACCCAAATCTTTCAAAGGTGATATACTGGTTTCAAAGTCAAAGGGTGCAATCCGGGACTTGATGAGCTTTGGTTCGCGAGAGTCGTGGGAACTCGCTCAAACAATTCGACGGATCAAGTATAGCGAAAGGAGCGCGAGAAGGATATTCTGGCCATGCTCGCCGCCTGGAATACGGTCGTCCATCCGACTCAGCCAGGCGAACTGAGAAACGGTCTCATTGAACCACTAGAATTGGAATCGAGACATCTTGCTTGGAGCTCTGATGTACAGAGAGAAGGCGCAAAAGCACAGAACTGGTGGTTTTTTCCTGCCATGTGATTTTATTCTCGTTTGAAACCATTATCCCCAATATGAACTGGAGCTTGTCCTAGTCAGGCTGACAACTCACTAATCCTATGCTTCGTAAGATTTTGACTCATATATCTGGTGCATTTCTGCATTCGCGATGCTGTCTCCACGATTGGATGGATGGATAGGAGATCGAGCCTGGGCAAGGATGTTTGAGAATTCTGTGCTGGTCGATAGCCGAACGGGGGGACAAGGGGTGGGTTTTACCGACGGAGATGGACAAGATGTGGGTTAGGCCAGCGGAAACGGACAGTTCAGGGAACAGGCTGGGCAACCTCAACTTGCGTCTAGGACCAGGAACAAGTGCGTGGCGACGTTGAGGGAACTTTGTATGATGGTTTTGTGTGCAGGTGGAAGTTGTAGATGTCTATGCCGTCACAAATGGAAGGAAACAGAAGGAAACACGATGCACTCAATCGCCAAAAGACAGGGGCTCTGCATGTTGTGGCCCTGAAAGTCCAACACTGAGAGTCCAACAAATTGATGTTGACTCGCCTGCGATCGCAACCATTGAGCGCAATAGAAATCAGCAATGGCAGTGGGCGATGTCCAATATCAAAACGGGATTATTAGTTTTCTCCATGGTGGCAAGTCAAGAACCAATTCAAGCAACTTCACTGTGAGGAGCAAAATTGGTCATTTCTTCTAGCACGAAGCTTCCATCACGATACCAACAGTCTGAATCGGCATATGGTACCTCAAGCCTTGGAGGTAGAGCTTCTGAGCTTCGAAGCACTGGGATGAGACGTCCGGCTCAGAGGAAAGCAGTTTGGGCTTCAGTTTCCACTTCCGGATCAGAGCCCAGAAGCACGTCTTCGCCGCCTTGATGTTGAGGCCCGTGCTGTCTGCCAGCGACTTGACTATCGAACGGAGTATGGACACCTCCTCCAACGCAACCTACATGTATGATTGCTTCAGCTCTTTTCCCAACTGTAGATGTCGTTGACGATCGAGATGTGCTTGGCGCAGTCCATCTTCACCTTTGACACCGTTGAGCCTGGACACGCCATTCCTCGCCGGCTGTCCGATGGGCCCCAGCCGGTTGTGAGTTTGTCCGTCCTGGAAAGGCACCAAGAGAGACATTTTGATGGTATTATGGTAATCAGGCTTGTCTAGAAAAGTTTCTAGCTGAAACAATAGGCAATGCAAGATCTCTTTGCAGTTCTAACCTTCGATACACGCGGCCATTTTGTGAGACAGCGCCTCTCACATTGAAGCCCCCTGGCGAGCTGGAAGACTGCCTCCCAGGCAAGCACGGGAATTCTTGTTGCCGTAAGGGGAAACAAGTCCTCAGAGGTGTGTCGAGTCCGCACACTGACGTAGATGGTGTTTGTTACAGGGCGATTCCAGACCCAGCACATCAGCTCGATCGAGCTCAAATGAAGTATGATTGCTTGCTCCCGCCCTACGGATCCATGTACAGCTGACTAGCAGGGCCTGCCCAGCATGGCAGGCCGGTTGACCCCGTCGGTTACTAGGCCCGATGCTTCCCGAAAAGCGCTAGATTTGCTGTGCCGCTTATGTGAGGGCATGTGCCCCACATACCATATGGGGACCGTTTTATTCCTACTATTCCGTTTTGTACCTCGGTAGCAATCAAGATACCCTCATTTGTGTAAACCTTGATGTATATACGGTATTCCCATATGGGGACATCCCATGCTGTGCACAGTGCGTTCTAGAGTCAGACAATACATCACACATTCAGACTACAGCACCCATTGGATGCTTACAGCTTTTATACTAAATACTTCGAAAGCACAAAACCCAACCCCCCACTTGCGATATGCACCAACAGGAACTTCTGAGCCTCACCCCCTGCGCCAACACCTCATTTCACAGGGGTTTTGAACATGGGACCCCTGGTGCCTGGGCTAGCCCTCAGCTTGTCAGGGTCGGGCAGCTTGTCCAGCATCTCCAATCGACGCTGATATTCCAGTCTCAGACCGATCCTTTTTCGGGGTTCACTTCTTTTGGCTATATGTACAGTCTTGGCCACACCGCCATCTTCAAAAAGCTGACCTTTCGTTCAGTCAGTCTCTCCCTTCTTTATTCCTGGCTTCGAGATACCGTCACTTAGCGCATCCTTAGATTCAAACATTCGCCATGGCGTACCCTAACAATGTTGGCATCAAGGCCATGGAGATTTACATCCCCGGCCAGGTTCGTGCTTTGCGAGCAACACTCCGCAGCCTCATCCCCTCTCTGGGCCAGCAATTAATCCAGATATCTAGACCTTGGACCAGTCGCTCTTCGAACAATACCAGGGCGTTTCGGCGGGCAAATACACCATCGGCTTGGGTCTCAAGTATATGAACTTCTGCAACGACCGTGAAGGTAAACGCCCATGATGCGACAACCCCGCTGCCTCTGGCAGAAGCGCCGTGTCGGAGTGGCGCTCCGTATGCCCATCACCCACTGACATGACGGCCTCAGATGCGTCTTCCCTTGCTCTGACGGCCGTGTCCTCTCTCCTGAAGAAGTACAACATCGACCCCAACTCCATCGGCCGCCTAGAGGTTGGCACCGAGTCCCTGATCGACAAGGCCAAATCCGTCAAGACGGTGCTGACCCAGCTCTTCGAGCCGGCCGGCAACACGAGCCTGGAGGGCATCGACACCATCAACGCGTGCTACGGCGGCACGAGCGCCCTTTTCAACGCCGTCAACTGGGTCGAGTCTCGCTCGTGGGACGGCCGCGACGCCATCGTCGTGGCCTCGGACATTGCGCTCTACAAGGAGCCTTCCTCCCGGCCGACCGGCGGCGCCGGCTGCGTCGCCATGCTCATTGGCCCCGACGCCGTGCTCTCCCTGGACCCCGCGCTCAAGGGCACCTTCATGACCCACAGCTACGACTTCTACAAGCCCGACCTCAAGGCGGAGTTCCCCATCGTCAACGGACACGAGTCTCTCCGGTGCTACACCTCGGCGCTGGACGGCTGCTACAACCGTCTGCGGGAGAGAGTCGGGGAGGCGAACGTGAAGGCGAACGGCCACGGGCCCAAGACCGACACGCGCAGCCTGCTGGACGTCTTCGACTACATGGCCTTCCACACGCCCAACTGCAAGCTGGTCAGCAAGTCCTACGGGCGTCTGCTGTACAACGACTACAAGCTGGGCGGCGACCAGAGCCTCTGGGAGAAGGTCCCCGCCGAGCTCCGCGAGCTCAGCTACGAGGATTCCCTGAAGAGCAAGGAGCTGGAGAAGCTCTTTGTCACGCTGTCCAAGGATCGCTTCAAGTCGCGCGTCGAGCCGTGCATTGCCGCCCCCACGCAGTGTGGCAACATGTACACCGCCAGTCTGTACTGCTCCCTCATCAGCTTGATCAGCAACATCGACCTGAAGGATTCGGTGGGAAAGACGATTGGAATGTTCAGCGTAAGTCCTCGCTTGCTTTTGTCTTCCTGGACGTCTTTTTTCTATTTTATTAATTATTGTTGCGTCTACAGTACGGCAGCGGAATCGCCAGCACTCTGTTTGCGCTCAAGGTCACTGGTGATCTCACCGAACTGGTCCAAAAGATTGACATCATGAACCGATTGAGCCAGCGGAAGATCTCCACTCCTGAGGAATATGAAGAGGTAACCAGCCACGTCGAATGTTCTGAGTCGAAGCTATTGCTAATCGCACATAACCAGGCTTGTGCCCTCAGATTGAAGGCGTATGGCGCCAAGGGCTTTGAGCCTGTTGGCAGCATCGAGAACATGGCCCCAGGCACATACTATCTCAAGGAGATCGATGAGGTGTACCGGAGGACGTACGCCGTCAAGGAGTAGAAGGGTGACGTGCGGATGACTAGCGTTGTTTTTTCCACTGGGTCCAACCCAGAGTACGTAGCAGATCGAGTCTGCAAGGGATATTTTAGATAGACCTAGAGTATTATCTCTCAGCGACTTTGAATAAATCAAACAGTTAAATAACTCTTGCCTCATTGAAGAAGCCAAGCCAGCCTGTAAAATGTTGAAACTGTCAGCAAGACCGTACTTAAGTGGTATTCTTAGTGTTGCAAGACTTGAGAGAACAGCGAGAAGGAGCTATAAGACAGGCCAGTCAAGAAAGAAAAAGGAATAGATGACTAGAAACCGAGCTGATTTCGGACAGACATTATTGGTTCGATGTGGTCCTTGCACCGCGAACGGAAGGATTGCTATTACTACCAACATGCCGGAACTAGAGCCCAGATATTCGGGACGTCCTCATCGTGGCGGACGCTGACCGAAGAGCCCGGTATGTGTCTTGGACCAATCACTACCCCTCACGCGAAGTGTTCACCTTCCCCTTGGGGTAATACGCAAGGAACGAATCCCTGTCACACACCCTGGATGGAATTTCGAGACAGACATGGTGCCGATTTAGGGTTCAATGTTGATGCGAGGCCCGGACATGGACATGGTGCTGGTTCAGCGCCGCTTTGTCCGTCTTCACGATGGCGGGTGCACAAAAACCGGTGAGAAAGGCAGCCCAGAAAACCAGATTCTCTTGGGCCAGAATCGACATAGACAGACATCGAGCACAAAGGACCACAGCTCCGGCGGCACCTGAGACGACATGACTTCCCTCCACCTCGACATTGACGAGATCCCACGGCTCGATGGCAAGCACGTGGTGCTCACAGGTAGCAGCCCCCCTCCTCCGCTCCCCTTCCCTTTACTCTTTGCCGCATGATCCGATCCTTGACCAGATTTACATGGATCAGGTGGTTCGTCCGGTATAGGGCTAGCAGCAGCGCGCATCTTCGCCTCCAAGGGCGCCAAGGTGCACGTCCTCGACCGGGTGCCGATCGACTGGGCGTTCAACATCTTCATGATACCCGGCCAAGTCGACGACGGCACGCGAGCCGAAAAGCTCGGCCCGGTCGTCGACGACACCATCGAGTTCCATCAGTGCGACGTCGCGAGCTGGGCGCAGCTTGGGGCCGTCTTCCGCGAGATCCCGCACGTCGACATCGCCATCAGCGCTGCACCCCGATCAGATATCTGGCCCCGCTTTTAGCAATCAGTCAATCAAATAGGGCCTAATTTCGCTTTCAATCAGTCAATTTCACACCCCATATCTGATTTGATTGATTGGTCAAAAGTGGATACCCGGAATATTCAATATTCCGGCCTCCGGACCAATCATATCTTTAGGACATTTGAAAAAAAAGTAGAACGATTATGACCACAACCCGTGTAAGACGGGACTCGAACCCGCAGCATTCAGCGTTATACATATAATTTGAACTCTGTTACTAATTACACGACTAACACTTACTATATTAAAAAAAGGGGATATAAGGGTTCCGACGTATCGGATTTTCGATCCCGGCCCATACAGCGCGAAAACAGCGCCCATGTGGCCCAGCGCGCACTTTGCCCTCCATAACACGACTTCGCCAATTCTAGCCCAACTACACCCCTCACCCTATTCCACCTTAACGCCGCTAATTCGCCCTCCCTTGTGCGATTATTTGATTCTACGCTTCTAACGATACCTCCGACGTTATTCAGCTTCCCTCGGCCACCATCTATTATATCCCAGCTACGCGAACAGTCCGATACCAGTGACGCGTCGACTTGTGACCTCGAGACCCGTGATACGATTAACGGTGCCCTTTACGTAATATGGAGGGGTCGCCGCTTTGTTAACGACGACGTCGTCTCGAAGAAGGGGTCCAGAGGGAGGACTAGTTGGATTCGGTACGAGGGCTTATTTATCCGTGAAATCCTGGCTAGTGGTATCCAAGGTGAGGCCTCTCGTGACCTTGATGCCATATTAATACTAACTATATACAAGTAAGACCTACTAGGTCTACAGTCGTTGCGATAAGCAAGGCTATCTGAATACTCTCTTCAACGCGCAGTCTACCTCCTCGGCGAGTACCCATCTCAAAGCGAAGCATCACATCAACGAAGATACCTCCCCCAATACCCCCGGGCCTAACAAAGAATTGGAAGAGGGATTGCCACCGCGGAAACGATACTGCTCTACTCCTATTAGTATTATTACGAAGTCACAAATTACAAAAGCATAAAATCTTATTATTGCATTTCTCATCAATACCAGCAGCTCGTTTAGTCTCTTCTAGGACCAATACCTATAAAGCCTACTCTATAACTCTAACCTAACCCTCTTTAACTAAGAGCTATAATTAAAGAAAAGTATAAGGGATCACCTAATAATAATATATAAGGCGAAGAGGCTTGAGATTAAATCATAACTCCATATGGCCCTCACAAAAGTCCATCTCTCCTTTGACCTCTGGACCTCACCTAATCAGTATACAATTATTACGGTCTTTACCCACTTCCTCAACTAATTAAAAAAGCAGACCTAATACCTTATCGCCCTCCGTCGTTAACCTAGTGCCCACACCGGCGAGAATATCGCCCATATAATACATAAGGTGATCGAGGAATGGGAAATTAAGTATTACGTGGGTACCCTGGTGTCTAATAACGCTAATAATAATGACACTTATATACAACATCTCTTCCCTCTTATCTCTAATAATTATAATAGCGACGATGCTCGAGATCGAAGGATAAGGTACTATAGGCATATCCTCAACCTCATCGGCCGAGCCTTCCTATACGGCACCGATAAGGAGGCATTTGAGCAGGAATCTGATGAGCTCCTTAATACCCAATAATTATAAAAAGACCTAAAACTCTGGAGAACCCGGGGACCAGTCGGAAAACTACGCAACGTGGTCAAATATATTAGGTTATTGTTATAATACACTAAGAAGTTCCTCGAAATCCCTAATAATAACGGGGGGTCTAATGAGTTTAACGATAACTTCACTCTATTCGAGGAGTCTCCGTAGGAGCTATAATTAATACTGAATAATAATATAAGATGGAATTCCATATGTCTCATAATTCAACAGGCCATCAAAAAACACAAATAAATCGATGGGTTTATTATAGATAATAGGACGATACCTCGGGCATAAGACCATCTCCTAGACGCCGATATATTAATTAACGAAGACTAGTACCTACTTATCGAAATTAAAGACGTCCTCGAGCCCCTTTACCAGCAGACCATGAGGTGCCAGGGGTAGGGCAAAGGGGATAGGCATGGTCGACTATGGGAGGTTATAACGGGTATAGAATACCTTATAAATCAACTCAAGGACTAAAAAAAGCTTTTCGATACACCTACGGACGAGGAGATTAATCTCACGGCCTCACAAATAGCCCATACACAGTCCTCCACGTTAACAAGGTCATCAAAGTCATCAAGGTTAACACGGTCATCTCAGCGAGCCCAAGAGTCACAATCACATACGGTATCTATCGCCAATATTCCTGACCATGCCTGCGCCGAATACACCCCTCATCAACAATTAAATAACCTCCAGAGAGTCTACGAGGGCCACTTTAATTCCATGGGTTATTTCCAACTATCAATACTTAACGGGTAGCAAATACTGAATAAGTACTATACCAAGCTCGGTAAGTCCCATATATACACAACGGCCGTAATTTTTCACCCTGGTCAAGGGCTACGATAACTCGAAAAGCGGTGGTGTGATCCAATACAGCGTAAATGGCTTCACCAGGCCAAGGTTAGGCTCGAAGGGTATTAGAAACGGTGGTATGCCCATAAGAGTCCCTCTTAGTTTCCATCGCCACTTACCCATAGGATATTCACTACCCTCGCATCAGTACCAAGGACTAAAGACTCGGAATACCATCAATGGCTTAACAGCAGGGCACAGGAGGCTCTAATCAACGAGTCTGATGAGTTAGATCAGTACTACCGTCAATCCACTGGCTAACCAGTTGACGATCCTATACAATGGTGGATTTCGCATCGTCAGACGTATCCCATGCTCGGTCACCTCGCCCTCGATATTTTCGCGATTCATACTATGGTAACTAACTACGAGAGGGCGTTCAGCCTAGCTGGGCTTACGTTAACGTCGCAGAGACTCTCCATAAAGCCCTCGACCTTAGAGTATACTCAGTATCTCCAGAATTGGCTACGAAGCGGCACAGTTATTATCGAGGGTCGACACTTCGTCAGGAAATAAAGATAACACTAGTAGTGGAAAGGGGGCTATATATGGCCAGTCAACACCATAAATATGTGAGTCTAACCCTTTAGGCACTTCGCAAAAACTTCACTGACTTCCTAAATAAGTAATCGTAATCAAATCAATCAGATATCTGGTCAATTAGTTAAATACGAGGTGCTTTTTGGGTCAATCAGTCAGATCGGACCCCCATATCTGATTTGATTGATCGGGGTGCAGCGCTGATCGCCATCGCGAACGCCGGGGTGTCGGAGGAGGCGGATTATTTTGCCGACTCCTTTGACGACGCCGGCGAGCTGGCGGAGCCGCGGTACGATGTGCTCGATGCTAACTTCAAATCGACCGTCAACTTCGCCAAGCTCGCGCTGAGCAGGTTCGCGAAGCAGGGTCCCGGCGGGAGTTTGGTCATCACCACCAGCGCGACGGCGTATTCTCCGGAGGTGAGCCTGCCGATGTACAGCGCCTCCAAACTTGCTGTAAGTTGTCATCTAGACTCCGGGGACACAAGGCGTGCTGCTTACTCCGGGTTATCGGTACAGCTGGTGGGCCTGATCCGCGCCCTGCGCCCTTCGATCAAGAAGTTCGGGGCGACGATCAACGGAGTTGCCCCCGCGGCGACCATCTCCAAGTTGCTGCCGAAGGACCTCGCCGCTCCGATCATCCAGGCCGGCGCGCCCGTGAGCAGCGCGTACCATGTCGGCCTGGCCCTGGTGTTCTCGGCCACGGCCACGCAGGACCACCAGGTCGAGGCGTACGGGAGGGACGACCCGGCCGAGGTGCAGTCAGGAGGCCGCTGGAACGGCCGCGTCATCGTCACACTGGGCGACCGCTGGACCGAGGTCGAGGAACCAACGGCCTCTCTGAGGCCACAGTGGTTCGGCGAGTGGCCGACCAAGATGACGGCATTTCAGCAGATGCTGACAGACAATCGGTGAGCTGGTTCATGAGCGTGTGCTGTCAACGCCAAACGGGATACATATTGGAACTATTATTCACAAATTCACAAATTCTCCTAGCAACCGGCGAAGTGAATGAGAAGAACTAAACGAGAACACGAAGACTCGAATGAGAAGTATATTAGTCGGAAATTTGTTATTCACTTAGCACGTAGTAGCATTGAAGAAACCGACCCCAAACAATTCTCAACATAAAAAACCTGGGGAACCGGACTTGCTTGGGGTTCCGATCGGATATTTTACACCGCCAATGGCCCCATTCGCAGGCGATCACCCCCCGATGGGTGATCGGTACCCGCTTCAAGTTCCATTGCATCCGTGTGTCTTTTTTTTTCTTCTTTTCTTTTTCTGACCGGCTGTCTGGTCCAGTCGGATGCGTCCCAAAAGGGGTCATCGTTGGAGAAATAAACATGCGTTGTCATCCCGTCTCTCGTCCTCGGACACGGATCCTTGCATGACTCGGAACTTTGACTATTTGAGTTATACGCCGACATGACGGGCAAAAAAGACTGATCTCACTCCAAACGAGAGGGGCGACTCTGCTGCTGGGCCCATGAACGTCACCCTCGAGAGATCTCGTTCTGCTTTTGCTTCCCCCGGCCCAAGCAAGCTCGAAGACCAACATACAGCTACTGTAGCGGCTTTGTGTTTTTGCAGTGGGTATCGTCAGGTTGAACCCAGGGTGGCGATTCGCGATGAACTATAACGAGACGACGCTCGACTCTACCGCGCCCTCATGGGTGCGAGTGAGGGGTCTGGGATGGCACGGCGTCGTGGCTCTGGTAGGTTCTCACTCGGCCTTCGACCATCAAGAGTGCTTCATGTTGAATGACCGACGCAGGTGCTTACATACGGGGCTTCGCTGATTTTGTACAACCTGTACTTTCACCCTCTGGCACAATATCCCGGGCCTTGGCTTGGTCGCGCGTCGCTGGTATGCCACACATCCCTACCTGTGCCCACTAATGCTCATCTTCATGTCAGCTATGGCGCTTCATCCACTCGTCTACAGGCCGCATCCATCTCGACATCTAGAAGCTTCATCGCAAGTATGGTATGAATCCTAACCCGCAACGCCCTCCCTCCCCCCATGCCGCCGCGGACACTGATACGAACGAGGCCCCGTCGTACGCGTCTCCCCCAACGAGCTCTCATTCGCCTCGACCGAGTCCTGGAAGGCCGTCTACGGCCACACGAACGCCGAGCGGCCGACCCCGATCAAGGCGCCCTTCTACGACATCTTCGGCGCGGGCTTCAAGAGCCTGTGCGTCGGCAGCGAGCGCGACCCCAAGCGCCACGCCGAGATGCGCAAGATGCTCTCGACCGCCTTCTCGCAGCGCTCGCTGCTCGACCAGGAGCACATTGTCGGGCAGAAGATTGACCAGTTTGTCGACATCATTGGCGAAAGGGGCGGGCCGGGCTCGGGGGGTTAACATGACCAAGTGGTTCGAGATGGTCTCGTTCGATATTCTTGGTGAGATGGAGTTCGGCGAGTCGTTTCATAGTCTGGAGGGCGGTAAGGCGGCCCCTCGAATTTGCCCGCGCAGACATGTTGCTCGCGCTTGGTATTTCTGTATTGAACTGTGTTGTGGACTGATGCGAACGGCACGCAGGGAAACCGCACTTTTGGTCCGACATGATTGAGGATCATCTTTACTTCATCACTATGATCGACAACCTGAGCCGTCTGGGCATTGCCCGGCTTTTGAAAACCCTGATACCTTCGATGCTCCTGGTCCAGAACAAGAACTCCCAGTACAGCCGAGAAAAGGTAGAAAAGTGAGTTGATTACTTGTCCGAATAGATGACCACAAGCCCTGATGTTGAGTTTCGCAGGATTCTGCAAAACGACAATCCCCGCAAAGACTTCATCAGTCTGCTCGTCGAAAGGGTTCGGGAGGGCTCTGTGGATAAAGAAGAAATGACGGCACACGTTTCCACTTTGACGTAAGTGCCAACGACCTTTCGAGTTGAATCTCGGAAAGTGGTACTCACCAGAACATCGAGCAGTGTTGCGGGCGGCGAAACGGTCTCGACCTTCCTCGCGGGAACGACATCATTCTTGCTGAAGCAACCCGACACCCTGCGTCAGCTCCAGGAAGAAATCCGCGCCGCGTTCCCCTCGTACGAGTCCATCACCGCGCAAAAGGCCCAGCAGCTGCCCTACCTTCAGGCCATCATCAATGAGGGCCTGCGGCTCTACCCGCCCGGCTCGCAGGGCTTCCCGCGGGTGTCCCCTGGGTTCGAGATCCACGGCCGATATGTCCCGGCAGGGGTAGGTTGTCTCTCTAGCAGCTGTCATTATTTATCATCGACGGTTTCCGCTAACGACGCCATAACAAGACCGAGATCTACACGAGCGCCTGGGCAGTAACCCACGACGCCGCCAACTTCAGCGACCCGATGTCTTTCAAGCCGGAGCGGTGGCTCGACCCGGACTGCAAGGACGTCAAGGAGGCCAGCCAGCCCTTCCTCCTCGGGCCGCGAGGTTGCCTTGGCAGGAAGTAAGTTGCCCCACGCGAACCAGAGAACAATGCAGGATGTGAATGACTGATGGGGGTGGGACTCTAGTTTTACGTACATGGAAGTCAATCTCGTCCTGGTCAAGATGCTTTGGAGGTACCACCTCGAGCTCGTCAATAAAGATGTCGACTTTATTGGCGAGGGCCGCGTGTATGTGATGTGGTCAAAACCGACGCTGACGGTCAAATTTCGCGAGAGGCCTGTGCTCTGATGAGACTAGCTAGTCGTTGATGTTGGTGGACGGTGGTGAAGATTCCTTGCGGGTTTGTCATGGCCACCTGTTATGGGCAAGGCTTGGGTTTTGGGAAGAACATGAAGGGGGAGACGTCAATAGACGAGGCGTTTGGAGAGATGCGTCTTGGTGAAACGAACTTTTCCTTATAATACAAGCAGTCGTTCTCATATTACTTCAAATTCACATATTGGATGATCAAATGGTTAAACTGCACTGGTCTTTCTACATGAGTATGTTGTTGTTGTATTTAACGCCATGGCGGCAAGGGCGTAGCCCTTACAGCAGACCTCCCGAGGGGTATGTGGCGTAGAGAGCCGCAGGCTCAGACTACCTACTCTACAGTATACAGCCCTTACCCGCGTCCTCCAAATCTTGCCTATTGGCTACTATGCGTTCAATCTGTCCCTAGATCCCACTAGTTCCTCTGGTTCCTTTACTTCTTATCTAGTCCCTTTAGTAGGGTAAAACGGTTATTTTAAGGCCCAACCAGAAATTAGCCCCTAATAGTATAAGTAAATCTTTTAGAAAAAGCCTATTATACATAGGAAAACCTCGAAGCTTTTAGGATCAGTAATTAACCCCTTAAAATATCACTTAAATAATCCTATAAGTCCTATAAGCTCTGATGACCTAGAAGGGTAGAGGGTAAACCACCATTACCTCCTTACTAAGGTCTTTTAGTAATAAACTAAGTAATCTATATCCTTTGCTTCCTCGTAAAAGTAGGTAAGTAGGGCTTCATCGTAGTTAAAGTGTTGGTAATATTATTCGAAGTCTCCGTGGCCTAATCGGGTTACTAGGAGGTGGTATAAGGTAACCCGTAAAAGGGCTAATCTAGGAGGGCTGGATAAGCTGGCCTTGAGTCCTAGTTAAGCGTATTAATCTATTACTTTTTTACACTACTATTATGTATATTAGGCCCATATTTATCTCTTAGCGAATTACTTAATCCCTATTAGGGTTATTAGTTGGCCTAAGGGGACCGGGAACGTCGTGCCTTACTTAGCTAGGTGGTCTACTTCTTCGTTGCCTTTTATTCCCTAATACCTAGGGGCCTAGTGGGTATATATATTGTATATCCTAGCCACCTTATAGATCTCTAGGAAGGCTGCTTATGAGGAGGTGGAAACATCGCCCCGCATCCCTTGGATAACACTGGTGTTATTAATACAAATGTGTATAAGTTAACCTTAGGAGGTAAGGAGGGCCCACCGGAGCCCTGCCCTCGCCCCTTCAACCTCACCATCAAACACTTCTACTATACCAAATCGGCCACAACCCTGGGCTATACATCTTTTACCTCGGTAAATAACAAATCCATACCTAGTAGCTCCATTAAACACCTTAGAACCATCTAAATAAACAATTATATAAGTGTTTAGGACGGTTTTTAACCAATCCTAGAAAGCTTTAGCAGCCTTTTCCTTTATTTATCGGATTATTAGGTCTTATGACCCTGGGAGGTATTGTGGTTGGAGCAGTGCTAGCCTTGGGACCCTTGAGACGAGGCCTGCTATCCATTAAAGTCGTGTTTGCTACCTCCCTTATTATATGAACCTTAGGATTAACGGGTATTATTAGTTAACCTTTTATAATCGGACTACAAAGCGTAAGCGTACCCCTTCTAAAGCCACTTTCCCAGTAAGCAGGCCAGCATCTCGGAGGAGGTTGCTTATTGGGGTTATTTTCCAGACTAGGAGGATAGCTTAGGCCACTCTTATAATAACCTTATTAACCTTCTAAACGAGGCCCTTCTGGCCTATATTAATAATCCCCCCTCCCTAAGGGGAGGTGGTGTTACTTAGGGCTAGCTTGGTTAGCCCCCCGAACCAGGTTTCAGCTCCGTATAAGGCTATTAGGAGAACATAGGTGATGACCATTTTCCGTATAATAATTACTAGGATCCCTCCTTTTATATTTATTAGGTGCCCTAGGTGCTGGGCTGCCTTCTTCGCTATAGTTACCCTTGTTTCGATGTAGTATTAAAAAAAGAGTCTTTTATTAAACTAAACCCCTAACCAACGGATCAGCTCAACTAAGGCTTTGATTTTAAGGCCTCTAGTTTTAATCCTAGGTAGGTCTTTTAGTTACTTATGTTTCTTAGTGAAGTGGATAACTTCACATTTAGCTGAGTTAAAGGAGATTTTATTATCGGCACCCTAGTCTAGAATTTGGGTAACCTATTGGTTTAAGGATATAGTATTATTTTTAAGGGATAGGCCGGTAATTAAAAGGCTTATATTGTTTATATATCTAAATTACAGCTTTAGGTCTTTAATTAGGATCTCGGAAATATAAAATAGGAAGATAATAGGTGATAGTGGGGAGCCCTAAGGTAGCCCATAGGTTAAAGGGAAGTCCTTTATTATTACCTCTTTAAACCTGACCCTAATAGTATAATTTAATACAAAAATATAAATTAGCCTAATCAGGTTATTAGGTTAGCCCTATTACCGTAATCGGATAATAAGGTGGTTCCAAAGAACAGAGTTAAAGGCCCCCTTCATATCTATTATCACTAGCGTAGCTATAAGCCCCTTATCGATGGCCTGTTTAATATTGTGTGTGAGACAGGTTGTTAGGTCGATAACTGCCCTGCCTAGTAGGGCCCCTATTTGCTGTGGGCTGGCCACCCCTTCTAGGATAGTGAGGTAGGCTATTCTCCTAGTTATTAGTTTTTCGAGCCCCTTGCCCAGGTAGGATAAGAGGGTTATTGGTCTTTAGGATCCAGCCTTTAAGAAGTCGGTTTTTCTAAGCTTCTAAATCATAACAACCTTTGCTCTATGGAAGGGCTGGGGAAAGTAGCTGGCCTTAATACATACCTAGAACAATAACCTAATAAGCTTAATTATAAGGTCCTAATAAGCCTTAAATAGTCTTATGGTAATTCCATTAATACTAGGGGTCATAATCTTTATTAAGGTGGCTGCCCTTACTTCCTCCTGACTAATCGTAGCCTACTAGGGTATTTGTCGTCTTAGGACCGTGGCCACGTCGAAGGGGTCCCCAGGTAGGTTATTTATATCATCGAACCTCTCTAGCAGGACCCTCCGTAGGGCCTAGGCCTTATCCTGGTTATCGTTGTATATCTGGCCCTCAATGGTCGTTGTATGGTTATAAGGATTGCCTGGTTATTTATAGACGTTTATAATAATAGTGTTGTTAACCTTTAACCATAGGATATTCCTTATTTAGATAGGTCTTTATTATTGCACTTATAGCCTTATCCCCTTCCGTATATATATCATTACCCTGGGCCTTGTTTCCCTATTATCCTAAAAATTAATTAGGATAAAGGAATTATACCTAGGGTGTATATTAATCTGTATTCTATTAGTATAACCTATCCAGGGCTCTTAGATAAGTACAATGTTGACCTAATCAGCCCAGCAAAACTCTAGGAAAGCTGTGTGTACTAGAGGCTTTTTCCCCATATTATATTAGGCTACACATAGTACCTGTGGGGGGGCTTATTTAGGTTTACACCTCTAAGTCGAGGTCCAGGTGGGTATAGGTATTGGTGATATTATAGTCAGGCTTTTGAGCCACCCTCTGGCTCCTATTTCGGGGAGGGTAGATGGGGCGGTTGGTCTAGGGGAGGGCCTCGGGGTCTTCCGTTTCGTCTTTATCTATACTATTAACTATATCCTCATCGCCTAGGTATATAATCGATCCTTAGGAAGGGGTCCTAGTGTATAGGCACTTAGAACCAGGTTATTGGCCCTGATCAGGGCGGGAGTCTTGGGGTTATTGAGTACTGTTCTGGGTGGTGGTCTGGTTAGTATTATCGCAGGCCTTAGAGGCCTTTTACCCAGCCTTCCGAATCCGTCCACGTTCCTTTTAGCCTAGGAGGGTAAGATAATCGTTAACTATTAGGGGCCTAGTTAAATAGTTTATATAATTAGCCTAGAAGGGCCCTAAGTAGTTAGCATACTTTGTTTTAGTTATATAAGGCTCGGTTTCGTGGGAGTCTAAGGGCTTGCCGTAGTTACTACAGAGTGGCCACTGGTTATAGTACCGGTTTGTGTGGTATCCCTAGTAGCCAGGGTTATGCCTAAGTAGGGTCCTCTTTTCCCTAATAAGTTGGGCCTTACTGCTCTAGTTAAATAGTTTAAAGGGTGGTACCTTGACTGTAAAGGAGATAACCCAAGTGACTTTGTTTGTAATAGGGTTTAGGCTAAGGTGGGATTACTGGGCTAGGACTGGCTCGTGGCTAGTCTAGGCGATAACCTCTTCCCTAATCAGGGTTAATATATTAATACTTTCCCCATTTAGGCTTTAGAGCTCAGATAGGCAACGTAGGACGGTGTATATGAATTATTTTATAAGGGTTTCTACTTTAAAAGCCCCTAAATAATCTATTCGTTTTTATTTATTTCTAAAAAAGCCTTATTGGATTTGTTTATTTAGGGGCTTTAAGGAGTATCTGGTTGAGATGTAGTAAATGTGTCGGATATCTCCTAGTTATAGGCCAAGGGCCTAGCAAACTGTACGGTGCAGGGCGAAAGGGGCGTTCTTCCGGGCAGCATCCAGGCCTTCCCCGGGGATATAAACAAAAACCCGGAGGTCTTTTAACTGAGCCTGGGCTTGTGGGCGGGTAAGGGCTCGGTACTGGGCCAGGGCGGAGGCCGGGGCGGAGGCCGGGGCGGAGGCCGAGGCTGAGATTAGGGCTAGGGTCGGGGCTAATACCATAATAATAACCCAATTCCGAGTTAAAGTTAGAGCAACTTCGTTATTCATTAACTTCTTTAGGGCTTAGATCACATAAGTTGTCACCTCCTTTGCGATCTACTTTTTCGGCCCCTCAAAACTAGAGACCACGTTGTTAACAAACTAGGCAATGGCCAAAAAGACATCCTTTCGGTCCTCATAGCGTCTGGCTTGTTCATCGAAGGCGGCTAGGATAGATCCAGTGGCCACCCCACTTACGTTCAAGGGCCCCTTTGCCGTAAAAGGGGCTACATTAGGAGAGTTAGGCTAACTTCCCCCAAAGCTAGGCCAAAGTAATTGGGCCTTAGTATTACGGCGGCGCTTAGCCCTTAAGGGAGGGGTTAACTCCAAAGGTAACCTAAAGCCCCGATCAGGGCCAGCTAGAGGGGCTAGCTATAATCCGGTACCCACCAAAGATTATAAGGTTATTATAGGAGGGCTTTAAAAAGGAGAGGTAAAGACTTTTTAATTATTAAGGATCTTAGTAGTATATCACCTATTTCACTAATAGCGGATGCTAAGAAAAATTAGGCGAGAGGGAAGTTGTTCTACATGAGTAAAGACTAAGATTATTTTAATACTGTTGAATATCTCCATATACTAAACAGATCCAAAGGTATAACTTGACTGTAGCTCAAAAGTATGCATTACAAACCATTATTCTATAGAAATTGTAAAAGTCTAACATTCTCCTTAATCACTTCTCAGTGTCAGACAGGGTTAGGGTCGTTAAGGCAGCTCTACCAAATGAAGAAGTCAAAACGTTTGTTTCATTATCTTGAACAAACATCAAAGCTCCTCTGCCTATTCACACATAAAACTCAGCGTCACGGCGCATCCACATGAACGCCATCGAGCTCTCGACCCTGTGCTTTCCGTTCGACCAGGTCAGTCTTCCCCAGGATGCCACATCCCCCTTCCCCTTGGCCGACTCGGGCGGCGCCCCCATCGTCGCGGTCACCACATAATTCTTCTTCTCTCCAATCAAGTTAAACTTGAGCGTATCAGGCTCCACGGAAACCTTGACCAGGTCTGGGTCGGCGAGGGAAACGTTGACTTTGTATGTACCGCGGCCGCCGACGTTGGTGACTGTCCTCCTGAACGTGGCTGTATAGGTACCGTCGACTGCAGTCTTGGGGTCGTACACTGCGGAGAATGAGGGGTAGTTGAGATCGTACACGCTATACTTCCGGTCAGGGTCGCACGTGAAGTTGCCTCTGGTGATACCGGTGATGAACTCAGAGGTAGTGTTGACGGCGCAGAGGAAGTCGATGTAATCCTCCGTGGTTACATCGTAGACGAGACCCGGGTCGAGAGCAGCAACCGGATTGACATGGCCGTTCCCGTAGTCAAATGGCGTAGCGGGCTGGTAGTTGACCATATCCAAAATCGGCTCCTCGGTGCCTTTGATAGTAGTATACGCGGTGGTCATGATGGCCGACCTCACAGCAGCGGCGCTCCACCTCGGCCGTCTCGCCATAACCAAGGCCGCGACGCCAGCCAGGTGCGGACACGACATCGAAGTCCCCGACTCCAGATTGAAGTCCACCCTGCGCGCGTCCGTATGCGCCGTAGTCGGACTCGTGTCTGCCCAACCAGCAAGAATCTTAACCCCCGGTCCCGTGATGTCCGGTTTGAGCAGCCCCGGCACCGGCACGTTCGGACCCCTGGAGCTGAAATCGGCCATCATCGGCGCCGGAGCGCCCAGCCGTGTGCCCTCGAAGACGAATTCTACGGTCGCGTTCTCTGTCGCCGCGTACGTCTCGACCTCTGATCCATCCGCGAAAACAAGATTCACTGCCGGCGCGAGGTGCGGCGCCGGCTCCAACTTGTCCTCCTTCCCGTTGACGAGAACCATCCCGCGCCCGCCAGCGGCAGCAACGGCCTCGCCCTTGGAGATGCCCGCGTCCCGGCCCTTTTTGCAGACCACGATCTTGCCCGCGACTTCCTCCGGGTCGAGGGTGTTGGGGAAGCAGTAGGTTGCGGCGTAGGAAGCGTTTTGCTTCGAGGCGAGGGCGCCCGTGGTCAGGGGTAACACCTCCCGGTCCGCCAGGATCTTCATACCCGGCGCGGAGCTGCGCCCATACAGGCTGACGCCGGTGTAGTTTCTCCCGTTTCCGAGGGTCACGTACGCGGGAAAGCCGCGGTCCAGCGTGCTCGCCGCGACGGTGAGCATCCACGGCGCGAGATTGGTCACCCTCCCCGGACGAGGCCCATCGTTCCCTGCCGCGGCGGCTACAAAGATGCCCCTTTCCATCGCAGCGAAACTCCCCACGATCAGAGCATCCGTCTCATCGAGAGGCGGCTCCGGCTGGAACGGCCCTAGCGACGGGCCCAACGACAAGTTGATCACGTCAACCCCGTCCTCGATCGCCCCGTCCAGGCCGGCAAGCATATCCGAATCGAAACACCCCGCCATGGCCCAGCACACCTTGTACATGGCCACCCTAGCCCGACTAGCCACCCCCCTTGCCGTGCCGGCTGCGTGCCCGAACAAACTCGCCCCGTCGACGGCGGAGCCGGCGGCTATAGTAGACGTGTGCGTGCCGTGGCCGATCTTGTCGCGCGGCGAGAGGAACTCGCCCGTCGCGATGGGCGGGAGGATCCTGCTCCTGCTCCCGTCCATCACGTGGGCGAGGTATCCCTTGTAGAACGACCGTGCGCCGATGAGCTTGCGGTTGCAGTTTTTGGCGGTGAACTGGTCGCCTTCTTCGCAGGCGCCGCGCCAGCGGCGGGGGACGGGGGGCATGTGGGTGTCGTGGTAGCTGGGGCTTTCGGGCCAGGTGCCGCTGTCGACTACGCCGATTATGATGTCCGACTCGGCTATGTCGTACATTTTGTTCAGAGGTGTGGGAAAGTCTGGGTAGGGATTTTCGGGGAGGCCGAGGAAGGCGGGTGTTCTTGTTGTGTAGAGTTGGTGGACCTTGTCCGGTCTTACGGAGAGGATGTCGGGTTGGGATAGTAAGGCTTCGACTTGGTCGTCGGTTAGTTGCGCGGCGAAGCCGTTCATTGTATTTTCGTAGGTGTAGAGGAGGACGGCGTTGGGGTCGGCGGCGACGGACTCGAGGGAAGCGTGCATCAGAGTTCGGCGGTGTAGCTTGTCGCCCTCTGAGGGCTGGCGCATCTGGACAATGTAGGTGTTGAGCTCTGCATTTGAGGCTACCCTCGTAAAGAGGGCGCTCAGGATCAGGATCAGAGAAGCCTTCATAATGTTTGCTGGAGGTCTAGTCGATAGACGGCGGCGGCTACGGTGTCTAGGAGAGTTGAATGGGCTCAGCTAGAAGAACATGAAATATTTGATGTTTATGCTCTTTTTCGTTGTGCCTCAAGGTAGGCTGGGCTGCCTTGACGAACTCGAGACCACAATTGGACCCATAGTTGGCTGCAGGTTAAACCTCTGTCTGCTCGGGTTGCGCTGTTATAGTTGCTGTCAATTCGAGGAGCCAATGACACGGAACCTAGGTATTAGGCAGAAAGCTCTTCTCTGGTACACCTTGCTGGCTAACAGGAGGTTTCTCTCCGGATCTCATACTCTGAAAGATTGTATCCTTCACTTCCATCCCATCTCATGAAACTCTTCTCACCGTGATTGGCCAGAGCCCATAGCGACCGCCTAAAAAGGAAGTTTCGTCTGGACTCAACAGAGGTAGTCCCAAAACCTCGCAACTACGTGTTGGAATATTTTGCCTTCTGGACTGAGCCCGAGAATGTCACGGAGCGCCCTTTCAGATACTCTACGTATCCCCTATATCTTTTGCAGTATGGATTGGAACATATTGGGGCTAGTTTACGCCTACTTCAGGAGTTGCCGTTCGCCTCTATTGCTACCGTCAAGTTTCCGCGTAAGCCACCTTGCTCTTCATTGCAAGTGATGGTATCTCAGTTCTGCCTGATCACAAGCAAGTGTGTGCATAGCACTTCGAATATTTCGGGGTCGGGGATGCAGGATGAGCAACCAACGGCAGAGCCGTGTTTATCAGTGGTGTAGTGCGTGCGAGGCTGATTGGCTGGCGGTTTCGTGGGTTGATCTGCAGTCAAGTAAGTGGCTGAGCAACAGGGCGCCCAGAGCAGAGACTGCGGCACCTTTTCCTGCAGGCTCCCCCGCAACGTGCTTATAAGGCTACGCACCCTCTCGACCGTAGCTTCTTAACTCCATTACTCCGTTTCTCTTGCTTCTTGCATGTGTCATTTCGATCGCACTTCGCACGTCGACGCTCATATCCTTCTTGTTCACAACGCACTCAATCCCGCACATGTCCGACAACCACTTATCACAATGTCAATCAGGCTGATCAACACAGAAACACCGCGGATGAAGGAATTCAACAGCAGTCGGGCACCAAAATACGCAATTCTTTCCCATAGCTGGGTCGAAGACGAAGAGATCGGCTTCCAGGCAATGGACGAGATTCACGATCCTAAACACGCGGGAAGGCGTAAGTCCGGGTACGAAAAGATAGTAGCGACCTGTTACATGGCCAGGACGCAGGGCATACAATATGCTTGCGTCGACACTTGCTGCATCGACAAAACCAGCAGCGCTGAACTAAGCGAGGCCATCAACTCCATGTTCCGCTGGTACCGGGACTCCGAGGTTTGCTACGCCTACCTTGCCGACCTATCAGTCAATGCCACCGATACCGTAACCTCGATTGTTTACCCGCGGCTGGTGTCTCCAGGAGCTGATAGCCCCAAAATCAATCTTCTTCTACGACTAGGTGTGGAACCTGCGTGGCACAAAGTCTGGGCTAAAGCGTGCAATTTCGGAAATCACCAGCGTCGACGAAACTGTTCTCGATGATTGCAGCCTTCTCCCTTCGCATCCCGTTGCTCGAAGGATGTCCTGGGCGTCGGGGCGAACCACCACACGCGTCGAGGACATGGCGTTATTGCCTATTGGGTATCTTCGATGTGAACATGCCGATGCTTTACGGCGAGGGCTAAAAAGCATTCTTACGGCTTCAAGAGGAGATCATTCGGCGATCCAACGACATGTCCATTTTCCTCTTCTCCCCGCTGCTCATTCAGCCCGGCACGTCCAGCTCGGACGCCTTGGAAACTACAAAAACTTTGCCAGACTTGCCAGACTTGCCAATTTGTGACATGTTTGTCAAGTCACCGGCGGATTTTGCGAATTGCAAGGGCATCTGGTCCGTGTTTGGATTAGAAGGCGCTCTTAGTGCACAAACATTCCTCGTATCTAACCGTGGTGTTGAACTTGGCGACCGGAGGCTTTACTACACTGTTCGGGGAGACATTCGGTGTTTTAGGTTGAGGCTCGACGCCAGTTTCACCCAGGACCTCAGTTACCTTGTCCCAGAAAACCAGAAAGGACCAGCAGATGTGTTTCTTCGGAAGGTTGGTCGCGACCTTTTTGCCAGGATACCTGTCGTCGACCTTCCGGAGGATGATTTCGTGGCGCAGACCCGACCCCAAGATGTGTGCGTTCTTCCCCACGTGGGGTACCCAGTCGGCCCTCAGATTCAGAGAGCACTCAAACGAGTCACACGTTTTCGATTTCAGGATAAGGGGAGATTTGAGTTCAACTTTCTTCGTCAATATCCCGGAGATACCTGGATTGAGAGCAACCCACAATTCCTGTGCCCTAACGACGCATCTTTAGACTTCGAAGCAGTACTGCGCATTCAAGTAGTCGCTAGGGGACCAGATGACATCAATACGAAAATTTACCTTGGCTGCAGCACTCATGGCCGGCCGCGCTGTCAACCCCAGGTTGCGCTTGCTGAAAGTAAGCTAGGAGCCGACCAAATGTGGGCGTCGTCGGATTGGAAACACAAATTGATAGATAAGGCTTCTCCATCCTCCTCTCGTGTGATCATAGGGTCAGATGTAATCTCTGCTCAAATATCTCGACATATGGAAAAAGGCCCAGGCAGCGACATTTACACGTGCGTGATAAATGTCGAGCGCGGTCATTAATTAGAGGGCATGGCGTCGCATGAGTAACGTCCCACACCCACATACCGGCACCCCCCACATCTCGGCACCCCAAAAATGATGCTTCATTTTTCGATGCATCAACTTCGCACTATTATTCCATCTAATCTGATGCCACAATAATACAACTGGCATCTTCACTAGGGTAATCAGAGTCGCCGGATTCATCTGAGCTATCGTCGACGTCGCCAGCATCGATTTGAGCCTGTCGGATAGCCACGATGTTGGTGAACTTCGAATTGGGGCTCATTTTCACCTTCTTCCTCTTCCTGGCCCTGGTGACTTCAACCTCTGCTTCTAATGCCTCGATCTTTCGCTGGGCTACAGCTAATTGGTAATCCTTCTCGTCCCAGCCTGTGGTAACCTTCTGGAATAACAGCCGTCGAGTGGTGACGTCTCCATCGAGCTTATTGTATAAAGTGAAATGATCCTTCAGCCCAACCCTCTTCCTAGGAGTTAACCAGAGTACTGCCGATGACTGTGAGGCCAAAATAACGCTGGAATCAATACTGGAGACACCTTCGCAGACTTCTTTCGACTGTTTGGCTGGCGTTGTGGTATTCTCAGCCATCAAAGGGTTGAGGAGGGGTCTGCTCATATTCATAGGCCATAACCCAGTGTATTTCCAACCACTGACGATGTTTCTTCTCGTCAACGCCATTTGACGTGCTTTTCCATAGCAGACGATGAAATATCGCTTGCCAATAACAGTACTACAGTCCCAATGAGGGTGATATCCAAGCTGTTTCTGGTAGGCAGTCTTAAGAGGCCCAAATATCGATTGATCGAGAGGCTGGAGAACGTGGGAGGTGTGTGGTGGTAGGAAGAGTAGGTGGATGCTGTTGATAAAGTATTTCCACATAAATTCTGTTGTTTCGTGACTTCCGTGACCATCCAGGATAAGTAATCTGGTCTCCCTAGGGTCGCTAGGGGCAGTCAATGGGATGAAGACCATCTCCAGCCACTGTATCGCCGTTGAGTCAGACATCCAGCCATTCTCTGTTGCTGTGAATTGCCAGGATTCATATGGGCGAAGGTCGGTTGGAAACCACTGTTGTTGAACACTCTTCCCCTTATATATGACAAGTGGAGGAAGGGATCTGCCACATGCAGAGACACGCTCACTAAGAGATGTCCAGGCACGTGATCCGGGCTGTTTTCTCCGAACAGAGCGACTTTCAGAGTATCCCAGGACTAGCCCGTTAGATCCCCTGCCTTCCAGAATACCAGTCTCATCCATATTCCATCGATTCGCTGCTTTGATGGCTTTGATCTCAGGGACGGCAAGGTGGGCAAACCATGGTCTGATGACATTAGTAGAAGCTCCGTTGATACGCTGGGAATCGATGGATCTGCTTCTCTGGATCTTAATTGATGAATTCCTCCGTATGAAGAATTGTATCCGGTTCTTTCCAAGTGGCTGAGTGTCTCCTTGGATGACTAGGATGCGTTCTACGAATTCTCGGAGCTGTTGATGGGTTGGTGGGAGGCCCAGCGAAGCCTGAACTCGAACCCATTCAGCCAAACGACTCTCGTGGAAAGGAGAGAGTCTCTGAAGGGTGGTGAAGGCAGCCTTTCGCGATTTGATGCCTCTTAATCGGCCCTAAAGCGTTGATCGTGGAACACCATATTCATATGCTGCTTTTTTCACCTTCATGCCAGATGTGACGGCGTTAATAGCGTTGGAAACGTCATCTTCGGTGTATTGTCGTATTTGGTGATAATCTCGCTCCGATGAAAATCTGGTGTTGATTGAGTAAAAATTCATAAAGTTGTGGTGGGTGGAAGAGGAGGGGTAGTCATGGTGTTGAGCGATTTTTGGGGTGCCGAGATGTGGGGGGTGCCGGTATGTGGGTGTGGGACGTTATCGGGAACATTTTGAAGGCGATAACGAGCAGCCCCCTCTGTATTTATTGCAGATTTCCTTTTCTTGTCAACCGTTTCATAACTTGATTTATCATTTCTGGGAAATGATCCAGGCCTCGTCAATTAGAATATATATATGTTCTGCACATGTTTTCGTGTGTTCCTAGTTTACGGCTACGTCCCCAATGACTCCGCAGCCGCAGAAGCCTCTCAGACCTTGTGCTCCGCATCGCTCTGGAACTGTCTCTTATCCGACTCGTCGCCGTGGGTGACCAGCGTCTCCGTCTTCTCGCTCACCACGGCCGGCGGGGGCGCGGCCGCGTCGTCGCCGTCGAAGACGACGGCCATCTGCTCGAGGGTGTGACCGCGCGTCTCGGGGTAGGCGAAGTAGACGGTGATGAGCAGCAGCGTGAGCATGACGATGAAGACGATGTAGTACTTCCAGTGGATGGCCTCGAGGGCCACCGGGTTGATGAAGGTGTTTATGAAGATGGCCACGACGGTCGTGCACCAGGTCACGGTGAGGCCACGGGAGCGGAGGCTGAACTGCCAGATCTCGCAGGGGTAGGCCGTGAGGAAGGGGGTCCTGGGCAGGGATTAGACGGGGCGAGATAGAGAGGGGGGAGGGGGGCTTACATGGCGATGTCGTAGCCGGCGTAGAAGACGAACAGGAAGGGGATGACTGCCAGGCCGATGCTCGGCGTCGCGGTTTGAGCGAAACTGGCGCTCAGTCCGGTCACGATGATGAAGCTGATCAACATGACGCTGGCGGAGGTCAGGAAGAGGAAGCGGCGGCCGAGCCGGTCGACGCTCGTGGCGGCGCCGATGGCCCACAGCAGGTTCCACACGTTCAGGCAGGCAGAAAGGAGTGTCTGTTCGGTGACCGACTCTACTCCAACAGAGTCCAGCACGAGGGGGAGGTAGTACGATACGACTCCGTTACCTGGGTTACAAGTTAGATACTTTCAAAGATCACTCAGGGGTAGAGTTATGCTCACCAGCCCACTGCGCAAAGATACCGAGAGTGATGGAGATGAAGAGCCTGTGGCGGTTTCCGGGCGTCTTAACCATGTCCGCGTACGAGGCGCTGGAGGAGGCCTCCTTCTCGGCGTTGATGGTAGCCTGGATCTCGACAATCTGGTACTGGACGAGCTTGTCGTTTCTGTCGCCGCCGGCGTGGTACTTGGCCAGAACATCGGTGGCCTCCTCGACCCGATTCATGCTGAGGAGCCAACGAGGGCTCTCGGGGGACAGCAGGAAGCCGGGGAGCGCGACGAAGGGGAGGACGAATTGCAGAATAACCGGGATGCGCCACGACCAGCCGTTGGGGAGGTTTCGGCAGCCGAAGGTGACGAATCCGCAGAGGGTGCCGCCAAAGTCTGTTCAATGTCAGCAGGTGAGCCTTGGGTTGCTGCTGTTGATTACTTACGCCAGCCGACCATGAACAGCGCATTGGCGATGGACCGCTGCTTCGGGTGGGCAATCTCGTTGATCAACAACGGGGCGGAGTTTCCGAGCCAGGAGGCGGCGATGCCCACGAATAGACGTGAGATGGTGAAGGTCTTTTCGTTCTGGGCCGCGGACTGCATGCCGACGCCGAGGATGAGGAAGAGGTAGCCGACGTAGATGCCGGGCTTGCGGCCGTAGCGGTTCGACACCCAGGCGGCGACGGGGAAAGCAACGCCGTTGCCCACCCAGTAGATGCCCGTGATCCAGCCGAGATATGCACCGCTGGGCTGGTCCATGAAGGTGTTCCACGAGTCGAGGGCCAAGAGACCGCCCATGATGGATCCATCGTAACCGTTGGCGGACGCTACAATAGGAACAAGAGGTTAGTCACGGGAGAAGAGGCGAGACATGGTCTGGTAATTTCACGTACAGAACAAGACCATGGACAAGGTAATAAAGTTGAGCTTTCGCAGGTAGCTATGCTTGTACCATGGCAGGCCGTCGCTCGGGAGCTCGGCGAGCTCGTCAACAGGCTTTCCCATGGTGACGGTACTTATTCGAACAACTTCTAGTCGCAGAGACGGTTTGCAACAAATTAAGGGGCAGAAGGTTCACGGCTTGGGCCGGCTGGTTGTCGATATTGTTGTCGAGTTGTCTGGACCCTGTCGAGCCTGGAGGACCGTAGCACCAGGACGCATCACCAAACCGGGGGACAGGGCAGGCTATATACAGCGTCTACACGTGGGAAATCAGTTCAGGTCGAACTGCTTACTCTAGGGGGAAAAAAGAGGTGGTGGAGTCCTCTTCTACACCCCGGTCGTCGCGTGTTCGTCCGGAGCGAGGGATCGGGTCACGCATGGGGCCAGACTCTCCAATGTCACGCCCCCCATGGAGAAGAACAGCTCCGATGCAAGCACTCGCGGGGGCCCATGCGACCCACATGGCAGACATGGCAAACATGAAAAGTGGTTTGGTCGGGTGGGAAAGCAGGCCAAGGGGGAAATGACGGCGGAGAATTGAGTCAGTTGCGCATCGTGAGGATGGAAGAGCGATGTTGAGAATCAGGATGGAAACTGGCTCTTGGGCAGATCGGAAGCCGAGGCGGAGAATTGTATCCTTCACCGCCCGGCATTTAGTGGATATCAGCGCCTGGTGCAGAAGGTGCTCTGTGCTGAGCCCCACTCCCGGGTTCCGTCTTCCGGTTTTTCACCGACTCACAGCATCGGTGAGTTCTCCGACTCGTATTTCTCCGCCTCCAAATCTTTTTCACCATCGTGACCGTCGCGTCGGCCAACGTCCCACGCGACGCTCGTAAGTAAAGTGGACTTACCGACCCAGATGTCTCCTTGCCTGAGACGAAACGACGTCATGGTCGGCGAAGCTGAATAATGTCCACCATGTGGACCTTCACCCCGCGGTTGCGGAGGGCCTTACACCTCCCCGCGATTCCAGCAATAAAGAGACGAGCCCGTTGACTCGTTCTTTTCAGTTGGGAGAGGCCGTGGTCTTTCTGGAGTTATGTCTGACGCATAACCAATTTCTGTCGCAGAATTAAAAGAAGAAGATTCATCATGGACGTCGAAGCACTGCTCGAGCAGCTCACCGTGGAGGAGAAGGTGGCCCTCACAGCCGGTACGTTGCATGCAAAACTCGCCGATCATCGTCTAACAAGACTCAGGCAATGGGTGGTGGCACACAACAACCATCGAGCGGTTGGGCATCAACCCGATCCGCCTCTCCGACGGCCCCAACGGCGTGCGCGGCACCCATTTCTTCGACAGCACGCCCTCTGCCTGCCTTCCTTGCGGTACGGCCATCGGCGCGACCTTTGATACGGACCTGCTCCAACGCCTGGGACGCCTACTTTCGGACGAGGCGCACGCCAAGGGCGCTCACGTCCTTCTTGGACCTACCGTCAACATCCAGCGTGGTCCCCTAGGCGGCCGCGGCTTCGAGTCGTACTCTGAAGACCCGGTGCTCTCGGGTATCCTGGCCGGTCACTACGTTCGTGGAGTGCAAGAGTCGGGCGTCTCGGCGACGCTGAAGCACTTTGTATGCAACGACATGGAGAGTGAGCGGATGGCGGTTAACGCTATCGTAACAGAGCGCTCCCTGCGCGAGATCTACCTGCTCCCGTTCATGATCGCCATCGAGATGGGCCGGCCCCGCGCCATCATGACCTCCTACAGCCAGCTCAACGGCCACCACGCCGCCGAAAACAAGCACATCCTGCAGGAGATCCTGCGCGACGAGTGGAAGTGGGACGGCCTGGTCATGAGCGACTGGTTCGGCACCTACAGCACGTCCGAGGCCATCAACGCGGGCCTCGACCTCGAGATGCCCGGCCCCACCCGCTGGCGCGGCCAGACCCTCTCGCACGCCGTGACGGCCAACAAGGTCAAGATGTCCGTGCTGGACTCGGCGGTGCGCAACATCCTGAAGCTGGTCAAGCACGGCCTCGAGAACACCAAGATCCCGCCCAACGCGCCGGAGACGCAGGCCAACACCGCTGAGCACATCGCCCTGCTGCGCGAGACGGCCGCCAAGTCGCTGGTTCTGCTCAAGAACGAGCGGAACATCCTGCCGTTCGACAAGACCAAGCGCGTCGCCGTCATCGGCCCCAACGCCAAGATCGCGACCTACTGTGGTGGTGGCAGTGCGGGGCTCAGGGCCTACAAGACGGTCACCCCGTTCGAGGGCATCAAGGCCGCTGCGAGCGACGTGGTTTTCTCGCAGGGCGCCTACGGCCACCAGTCGCTGCCCCTGCTCGGCAAGCTCCTCCGCACGCCCGACGGGAAGCGCGACGGCTTCGTGCTGCGCATCTACAACGACCCGCCGCCGAAGGACACCGAGAGGGCCGCCGACTCCCGCAAGGCGCTGGAGGAGCGCGTGCTCGACGACGCGAACATCTGGTTCGTCGACTACGAGAACGCGGACCTCGCGCCGCTCTGGTGGGCCGAGACGGAGGGAATCCTCGTCCCGGAGACCTCTGGGGAGTGGGACTTTGGACTGTCCGTCAACGGAACCGGCGAGCTGTATATCGACGGCAAGCTCGTCGTGTCCAACGTGGAGAACCAGCGTCTGGGAAGCAGCTTCCTTGGCTGTGGGACCGTCGAGGAGACGGGAAGCATGAAGCTTGAGGCCGGACGGAGCTACCGCATCCTGGTGCGCTTCGGCTGCTCTGCCACCAGCAAGGTGAAGGCTTCCGGCACGGTCGACTTCGGTCAGGGCGGTGTCCGCTTCAGCGGCTGCCCCAGACTGGAGCCGAAGGCCGCGATCAAGGAGGCTGTCGAGGTTGCCAAGAGCGTCGACCAGGTCGTCATCTGCGCCGGCCTCAGCGGCGAGTGGGAGTCTGAAGGCTTTGACCGGACAACCATGGCTCTGCCTCCCGGCACCGACGACTTGATCGCTGCCGTGGTTGCTGCCAACCCCAACACCGCCATCGTCATCCAGAGCGGCACCCCGGTTGCCATGCCCTGGATTGATCAGGCCGGTGCCGTCGTGCAGGCGTGGTTCGGAGGCAACGAGTGCGGAAACGGCATCGCCGACGTGCTCTTTGGAGACGTCAACCCCGTAAGTGCTTTGCTTTATTCTACTTAAGTGTGAAGTTGCTAACTGTGTCCCCCAGGCCGGAAAGCTGCCCCTGACGATGCCGCGCCGCGTGGCCGACAACCCGGCCGCCCTCAACTTCCGCTCCGACAACGGCCGCGTGCTCTACAGCGAAGACGTCTACGTCGGCTACAGGTGGTACGACACGCTCGACATCACGCCTCTGTTCCCCTTCGGCCACGGCCTGTCATACACAACCTTTGACGTCTCGGGACTCGAGGTGTCAGGCAAGGACAGCCTCACCGTCCGCGCCAAGGTCACCAACACGGGCTCCCGCGCAGGCGCCGAGGTCGTGCAGGCGTACGTCACGCCGGCGCAGCCGACGCCCCTCACGAGCTCGACGCGCGACACCATCACCCGCGCGGCCAAGGAGCTGAAGGGCTTCGCCAAGGTCACACTCGAGGCTGGCGCGAGCGCGACGGCGGAGATCACGCTGGATGTTTTGAGAGCGACGAGCTATTGGAGCGAGATGGAGGACTGCTGGCGCAGCGACGCGGGCACTTACGGTATTCTGGTTGGAACGAGCAGTCGCGGCGAGTTCCTCGAGACGAGCTTTACTGTTGAGAAGACGACGAGGTGGAAGGGTCTGCGAGCCTGATTGCGTGGTAATGAGAGTCATGCAGTTGGAGACGAGGACTGCAATAAGCCGCGTCATGAATAGACAAGCATAGAGAAAAAATCGTTAATGAGGCCATGACAACTCGGCGTCCAAATTCCGGAGTGACACCCAGACGGCCTCGTTCCGCGAGCCCACTGCCCCCCCCCCTTTTTTTCTTTTTTTTTTTTTTTTTTTTTTTTTTTTTTTTTTTTTTCCCCGCAGAGGAGCAAAACTCGTCGGAACTCGACCGATGCTCCATCGTCACCCGATCGTGAAGAAAACCACCATCCCATGTCAAGCGCCCCCCACGAGTCCCACGGAGTGGGAATCCGGCTGGGGACCCCGGAAATAGTCGGGGGAGCCACCTCCAGAAAACGAGCTTCACTAAAAAGGGCACACTCCTATCCCGTCCCATTTCTCCGCATGCACCCCCAATTTCTCCCCCTCAAACCTGAGCCTTCCTCTCCGCCTTCCCGAACCACCGGGCCCATGATGTGAAAGCCCGCGCCGTGGTCGTTGGTCCACACCCAGCAGCAGCATGCGTCGCTCAAGCCCTCCGCCGTCCGTCTCGCCCACGACAGGCAGACGAGACAGCAGCAGCAGCAAGACACCAGAAACTAACGTCGGGGCGAGGGCGAATGTGGCTAGTCGGGCATGCGACGCGTGCCGTGCCCGGAGGCGGAAGTGTCACTTTGACGATGCAGCTGCAGCAGCTTCGCCCCTTGCTGGCTCGCAGGCGCAATGCCGCGACTGCATAAGGCTTGGTATAGCATGCAGCTTCCTCGTGCCCACGCGGTCTCGGGGCCCGAAGCGACGGTACGTGATAATCATAGTCCGGGGTATTACGGGGGATCGACGTGATGTGCGCATGCTGACTGACCGGCCCGCAGGAAACGTCTCCCCTCCATGTCGGACAAGAGTGACGGCGAAAGCCAGCTCACAGCGCGCCGAGACTCGCTGCCGGCGCAGGGCCACCACGAGCCCGTCCTCATCGTGCCGGCGGCTGAACCGTCCCTGGCCGGGACGTCGCATCCCCGATCCCCCTTCTCAGCCACGCACCACGGCCCCTCTCCGCACGCCGTATCCCCTTCAGCATCCGGCCCGCGCTTCCCAACAGACGAGCTCTGCTCGCGCGCCCTCATCAACATCATGATGGCAGACTACCTCGACCTAGTCTACCCCCTGGTGCCAGTCGTCCACCGCCCCAGCTTCCGGCACGACCTTGCATCCAACCGCGACCTCGCGGACCCGGACTTCTTCGCGCTGCTCATGAGCCTAGTCGCCCTCACCGTCGGGCTCTTGCCATCGCGGTTCCGGGCGTACCGCTCCGTCGACCCCGAGGCCGGCACGCGCTTCGCGACGCGGACGGCCTTCATCAACTGCTGCGCGGAGCTGTGCACCCGCCAGCGCGGCGCGAATTACTGGGACCACATCAACCTGCGCAAGTGGGCCGTGTGCTACGTCATGTCGGTGGCGTGTTTCCAGACGGGGCAGGTCAACCGCAGTCGGATGTTTGATGTCGAGTATCTGCAGGTCTCGCGGTTGTTGGGGCTGCATCGGATCCAGGAGTACGAGGGGCTGAATTGTATCGAGACGCAGCTGCGGAAGAAGGCTTTTTGGATGCTTTTCTACGGATATGCGTAGGCGCCGCCGCCCCCGATTCTGGTTCTTGACCCTTGAGATGATGTTAATCGGAAGACAGACACACGAGAGTGCAGAGCGGACGCTGGGAACGCCTTACATACTTCAACCCGGGAGAGCTCCGCGAAGTCAACTTCGAGGCCCTGATGCCGCTGGACGTAGACGACGAACAAATCTTCGAGACGCGCATCGTTCCCCCCGTCACATCCCCTCTAGCTACCCCCGAGACCCCCCGCACCGCAGCCGAACCCCGGCAGCCCTTCACCCTGATCAGCGGCTTCATCCTGCACTCGCGCGTCTTCCTCAAGGGACTACGGGAAGCCATCTTCAGCGTGGGGTGCGCATGCGAGCTCCGCCAGTCCCCCGCGGAGCGCCTCGCGCGGATGCGGGACCTGTTGCAGGAGATGCGGTATATGCTCGACGACGCGCCGGGGCCGATGAGGCAATGGGCCGCGTCGGCGGAGAGTTATGACGATGCTGCTGCTGCTGCTGCTGCTGCTGCTGCTGTTCCGCCGGCGGCAGCTGTGGTCGGGACGCCGGAGACGCCTGGGTATGATAGTCCCGCGAGCCAAGCTGCCGAGCCGGGGTATTCGCGGACGATACTCGCGCAGGCGGAGATTATGCGAGCCAATCTACACGTCACGCATCTCTGGTTGCAGAGTTTGTTGCTCGAGCAGGTTGATGTGGTCTTGCAGCAGCAGCAAGGTGAAGACGTGGCGGCCGCGCTGAAGGGGACGTGGGCTGAGCGCGAGGATGTTTGTCGGCAGATGCTGCATTTGTTGCATAGCATCCCGTACGTCCATCTCGAGCCCAACGGGCTGTATCTGGTAAGTCTCGGGGTTTGTTGGCTCTAAGTATGGGCTGGGCTGATGTGAAGTGCAGGCGTACAAAGTCCGCGATGTCGCCGTGACGCTGCTCAACTGTCCCTTTGAAGCGCATGAGAGGCCGGCTAGGAGGGCGGCGGAGTACATGCGCGACTTCACGCGCGCGCTGTCGAGACTTGACCGGAGCGAGATTGTGAATACGAATAGTCTGAAGAGCTGGGTTGACGTCGACCGTGAGATGGCTCTTGGGTGATGAACGCCCAGAGTCGAGATGCTGGGTCTGTCGAACGCGATGTGACTGGTTGCTTCGTACTCAATCGGGCCATCGCAGATCTACAACCGCAATAGAGGAATTCAAGAATGCAAGCGGAAGGTAAGGCGCAAATCGAACCATTTATTTGCTGGGTTGAAGGCTAATTCGCGACAGAATAGGACCGTGGGCTTAGCAACTGCGGCGCCCACCAAACCCGCGTCGCGGAAACTATCAGATATTCTCGTCATCAGATCCGTTCTCAGGCATCTGGGGTCCGTCCACGCCCAGCAGGCCGTTATTGCGCGTACGGTGAATGCCACGAACTGTTCTGAGTGGTCTAACGTGGTCCTGTTCCGTTCCTGTCCAGCTAGCTGCCTTTCGCGGTGGTTCTTTTGAAGGGACATTTGCTACCATTCTACCATTGGTAGATGCAACAAACTTGATCAGACAAAATGGAAATATTGTTAGTGCCCTACCGAGCTGACTGGGCGCCAATCCTTGTTGTTGGTGCCTACCGCTTGGGCAGCCTCCCGCAACAGAAGCTCTCATATCTCATCCTCATCATCTCTCTCTCATCCCATCATCTCCCCTCTCATAAATCATCACCTCTCTCATCCTCATCTCATCACTCATATTCATCTCTCATCTCTCATCTCTCATCATCTCCAAAAACCTCATCGTCCCACTCCACCATGCCCACCCCAACCACCTTCCCCTCCTTCCCCTCCTTCCCCTCTCTACCCGCCGAACTGCGCCTCAAAATCTGGCGCCAAGCCCTCTCAACGCCGTCCGTCTGGACCATCGTCCCCGGGGAGCGCCTCTCCCTCATCCCCGCCGGTCCGGCCTCATACCTCGCCGGCCTCGCCTGCCACGAATCCCGCCAGCTCCTCGAAGCCTCGTACGGCAAGCCTCTTCAATCGCCGGGCGGCCGCGGCGTCTGCTGGATCAACCTCGAAAACGACATCATCCACCTCGGCCGCGAGCACGAGCACTACTGGCACCAGAACCCCAACTACGACGCGCAGAAAGCGATGGACGCCCTCGGCGCCGCGGAGCTGGCGCGCTTCCGGCACGCCGTGATCCGGTGGAGCAGGTTCTGCGGGATCAACTCGTATCTGCAGAAGCTGGAGGCCGCGTGTCCCGGGCTAAGGACGGTCGTGGTTCGGCACGAGGGGGACCGCTACTTTGACGGGCCGCTGCCGACGAGGCGCTGGTGGTGAGCTGCCCGGGGCTGGCGGCGTACTACGCCACCCTGCCGGACTCGGAGGGCCCGGAGGTGTCGCATGAGGTGGAGCGGACCAAGACGGATGCGGCTTATATAAGGGAAACCTTGTCGAACTTCTTTGTTGAGGCGCGGCCTAGGATCCATGTGGTCTCGGCCAGGGTCGCGGGTTTCCCCGTGAGACGAGGGCGTTCCTCTCCCTCACAGCAACAACAACAACAACAACAACAACAACAACAACAACAACAATGGTTCACGAATATATCGTTATCTTGCTATCCAACCCTGCGCCGTAACGTATGGCCCCCATTTTGCCTGGCATCAAACCATTGACGTCGTTTTAGAGCAAATCTGTGAGTGACGATGGCTTGGGTATTCCGAGACGCGCCCGTACGACATTATATTCATCAATATCAAGTCTCTTATACTCATCATGCCCATTCTGGCATTTGAATGCAAAGTGTCGCTGCTGGTGCCATACGAGATGTTAGCTGCACAGGGATGCACGCCTTTACCTGCATCCAAGTCCACAAAATCGCGTCCATCCAGGCCTTGCCGCCAATAATAACATTCATTCCCACGCAGCAATGCGACGCAGCCACAATCACCGCCGCCCACCAAACCCCCCCCCGTCGTCGCTACACATTCCTAGGAGGCCCTTCACACCAGCGCTAAAACACTACCGGCCGTCAGTCATCCTCATCGGACTCGTCTTCATCCCCAGGCATCTGGAGAGCCCGCCGCAGGTCCCTCCTCCACTGCCGCAGCGGCTTCTCCCCGAGCCTCAGCTCCGCGTAGGAGGACCGCAACGGCTCCGGGAGCTCGCCGACGTCCAGCAGCCCGTCCTCGTCGACGTACATCTCCACGTACCCGATCATGGGCAAGGCGAAGGCGCAGGAAGGCCTCGAGGAGCACATGGGCCTTGGGGACCACCACCGGCTCCTCGCCCGACTCGAACACCCCCGAGCCGCGGCCGGGGCGCCAGGGCGGGAGGGAGGAGCGGTCCGAGGCGAGGAGGAAGGGCGGCGGGAGTTTGGAGGCTTCGGGTCGGGTGAGCGAGCCGTCGAGGGCCGGCAGGAACCATAGCGTCTCCGATTGGCGGTACAGGCCGACGGTGAGCTCCGAGTCGGTGATGTGGAGGTGGAATGCGGGTGGTGGCGTGGGTCGGTCCGGGGAGCTAGTGAGGCATGTTTCTGGGTCGGGACAGGATGTGAGCCTGGGTAGGACTTCCAGAGCTTGTTCGCCGGCTGTTAACAGATCGTCCGAGACAACATAATCGACCGACTTTTTTGCCATGTTAGTTTAAAGAAATCAGTGTATTCGTGGTCCATGGGTGGTACTTAGCGCGACAATTGAAGGTATGCCATGGACTCTAAGCAGACAGTGGCCCCAGAGAACGCAGGGGATCTGGGAGGAGTTGAGCGCGGATGCAATATATGCCACGAACTGTTCTGAATGATCTGACATGGTTCTGTCTGTTCCCTATCCTGCTGCCTATGCTTGGATTTTTGCCGTGATTTTTTAAAGGGGGGATTTGCTACTGTTGGTAGATAAAAGCAACAGTGACCAGGCAGATGAGTTAAGAAGAGCGTGGGGAAATATTGTTAGTGGCCTTGGGAGCTGACTGGGCAGGCTCTAAATTTATCCAGACCACCGAAGCGAGCGAAAAGTGGTGGAGGACGCGACTCGGCCTCCTCTGATCTGTGTCTTATTTAACTACTGTGTCACCAGTTTGATAGCGGTTGTTGTTGTTTTGATTGGTTGTAGAGCTGGCTTTCTGCAAGTGGTCATGCTGGACTTGGATTGTATATTAGCGAATGGATATATCAGCAACTGTTTACACCTCAAACTCGCAAGAATCAAGACGCGGGACACACAGATTTGCTTGCATCCAAGTTCAGGAGACCATTGTCTTCCTCTAGGCCGTGTCGCCGACGATTAATACTCCTACGCAATGACAGAACGGTGTGACAAGCCCCCTGTGCCCGTTCAACCATCCAGCGACAGCACTCTCTCCCCATCAAATCCCGCCGCCTGCGCAAAACAATACCCTCTCTGATTCGTCATGAGCCTCAGCGGCTCGGCACCCGTCCGCTCAACCGTGAAGTCGCAGTTGTAGTGCGTGTGGCCAAAGGCCCAGACCTTGACCTTTGGGCTCGCGAAACATGCCTCCCGGGACAGGTCCGTCGCGAAGCCGGGCCCGATCGGGCTCGCGGCGCGGCGTGGCGAGGGTTTGTGGCCAGGTGGAGCGGTACGCCTCGTGGTTGCCGGGGACGAAGAGAACCGCGCGGAACTGGCTGAGCTGCTGGGTCAGGAAGGCGAGGCAGTCATCCTTGTGGGCTCCGACGTAGCCGATGTCGCCCAGCAGGGCCAGGATCGGGGCTTTGGGGACAACCTCGAAGATGTCGTAGGCTTTGGGCGACTCCAGATGTAAGTCGGAGAGGATTTGGATCGACATGTTGACGTCGAAGAGGGGTGTTGACGAAAATTGGAGATGCAGCCCGTGGTGCTGTCTAAACGAAACATGTTGGCTCTATGGTTCAGTTCATAGTGTCAACTTGCTTCTGTTCTTACTCTACACACTGCGTGCTTCAGCCTTGGATGCTTGCTGTAGGTAGTTATGTGGTTTGGCAGGAGGTTGGTTATTAATTGTTCACATGGTTCATAGTAGGTGGAAATAACGACGCGAAACGTCTCTCAGTTTAATCACTTGGGCCTCAGGTTCCAGTTTTCTACTTCAACTAAATACCTACTTACCTGATAGACTTTGGTTGAGTTTTGAGAAATAGACAGACCTGCAGTATAGATTGTAAAAGAGTGGTTGGTAGTAATGAAGCGAGACATCCACACAACAGCCGTCTGTAACTCAGCCGTCTATCGAACTCAGTCAACCTCACACTCGTATAATTTTGACCATCCAAAATGACTATTGGAGGGGTCCTAGTCTCGTCCGCCTACGGGAAGCTCATCATATCGTGGCCGTAGATAACAGCTCTAACAATCTTTAAAGACTACCTAGGTAACGAGTCCGGTTAGCGGGCATAGCTTGGCGCCTCATACAATGAATCATTCTCCGCCTGAGAAATTTGATGGTCCGAGTCCCCAAGAAATGCGCGGAGGTGGCCGTCCATGGCATTCGCGCTGAACACAGCCGAAATGCAGCATCACCAAAGATGCCGCTCAATCTGTGGTGAGTTGTTTTGGGGAAATGGAACAGGTAACGAGTCTTACACGGAAAGACTCGGACTCAATGAATATAAGAGCCTCCCTTGGCGAATCACCAGTCAATCAATGGTGCATTACTTAGACCACCAACCAACCCCTTCTCGGGTAGTACAGGTCAGGCTGGCATTAATATTAACCCGACAAGCCACATGATCTGCTGACAGGTTAAGCACTGCGGGTGCATTTCCGCGTCGTAAGCGACCTTCTTCACCCTGCTCATTCAATTTGCATAGCAACGCTACATCACGGGCTTGAGAATTTCCAAGGGGACAGATACCACACACACAGACAACTCCCAGGATACTAGTACAACAGGCTTTCTTGTCCGAGTAGCTGGCCGACGGGCCTCGCCTACGATCTTCACAATGTCGTACCGAATCCAGAAATCGAGCCCCTTTCAACGAAACTCCCAGAAACCACCACTGCGCGTACCCCGAGACAAGCCAGACCAGACTCATCCCGAGAGTGGTAGAGCGTCGCAGCAGCTTGAGGAGGCGAGCAACGGTAATGTCCTCAATTCCACAACGGGATCCGCGGTAGGGCCGCCTCGTGCAGGATCGCAACACGACAACAACCCCAGAAAGCCGGAGGGCCATCTAAAAGGGTCGAGAGCATCACCGGTCAATTCATATTCGATACCAAACTCGGAAGAAGTCAAGCAACCAGACAACCGGTATAACCCCGTTCGAGGGGGGATCAGCCGTTCTCAACTCCCCCTCCTTGCCAAGAACTCTCGACAGACCAGTCGCACGAGTTCCCCGTTGAGCTCTACGTTGAATTTCCGTGCCCTAGGACTTTCATCCAAGTCCCTCGTACTATTTCAAAAGACAGCACAAGAGGCGAAGCTGCCAGGCAAGCAGGCCTGCTTGCTAGTTTTCTTTCGCCACGGACCTCCAAGCGACCTCGTCTGGACGGAACCCCTTATGACCCGAGCCAGCCTGGTATGATGTCGAATGGAAGACCAAAGCAGGGCACGCCACCCCAGCTACAGGCCGAGCTTCTGGAAATACGGAAGGAGCTGAATGCGACCAGCAGGCAGGATGAGCATGTCGCAACTATATCCAGTTACTCTAAGAAGCACTTATCAATACTTTCCCGTGCGCTAATGTGCATTACCTCCCTGCTTATGTGAGCGGGCTGTCTGCACTAAGCTTGAGACCCCGCCCGCCACTGTGAGACAGCAGCAGGCAGCATTTTCCGCATGTCATGGCGGTGACCAAGACATTCGCCGACGACCACAATGGCGTTCTCCGCGAGCTCCGACAGCGTCAAATTGGAAGACGGCCGATTCCTGGCAGCCGACTGTCTGAGCCGCGACGGCAACCGGAAACACAGCCGCCTTGATCTCAACCGGCACATTGGCAATCGGGAGGGCAGCTTCGACCTAAAGGGCCACAGCTTCGCGGCCTCAGCGCGGAAAATCAGACTAGAAGGGACCGTTCTACACGCCGAACTCAGATCATCCAAGGGATCTTGGTCCCCGGACGCCATCAATCTCGATGTCATTGTCAGCAATGAAGACGGGAATCTAAGGATCGTCAAGAATGTCGACCTGAGCGTCGCACGCCGGCCCCCTCGGCCCGCATCCCCGAGAGTCTCTTCAACTCCTCGCGTTGCGGAAGGCCCTCCACGATGCCAGCTATGTCAGGACTGGTCGGTGCCGAGTAACTACGAAGGCCGTGTCCAATCGAACAAGGCGATTGTTATTCGGCCGTCGGACCTCTCGTCGGGAAAGCGGCGGAAGGGATGTGCCTCATGCGCTCTCGCAGAGCGGATCCTTCAGGAGATGGCCCCCGAGCTTTTCAAAAGCCACAAAGTACGACCAGAGCGTTTGACTCTACAGTTGTCTCCGAGACTGTTCAAGAGCAATACCAGGCCCGCCTTTGAAGTAAAGTTATCGAATCCCAATGGCGGGGACGAATCCATCAAATGCTTCGTGCACACGGTGCCAGGTGTGTTGTAGATGCAGTTGACAAGTCACACATGGATAGTTAACAACCTTCCAGGAGAAGACAACAGCTCTCAAACCTTTGGAAACATCTCCAACGCACACCTGCTTCGAGGCGACTCCAATTCCCAGCAAAGCCTCCGCAAAGCAAGAACCTGGCTCGACACCTGCGCCTCCAAACACCAAAAGTGCCCACGCTCAGCGAAATCCCAACTCCCCACCCGGATCCTCGACATCGGCACCTCGTCCAACGACCCAGTCAAGCTCCTCACGACCGCCCCCATGAAGCCCGCGACGTACGCCTGCCTCAGCCACTGCTGGGGCAAGACCCAAACCCTCCTCCTCACGCGCGAGAACCACGACCGCCTCCACCAGTCCGTCCCCTGGCGCGACCTGCAATCCACTTACACCGACGCCATCGAACTTTGCCGCGGTCTCGGTATCCGCCACATCTGGATCGACACGCTCTGCATCGTCCAGGACAGCCCCGAGGACTGGAAGGCCGAGTCCGGGAAGATGCATGCTTACTACGGCAACTGCTTCGTCTGCATCGCAGCCACCAGCGCAGCGGATCACGACGGGGGGTGCCGCGTGCGTCCGCTCACCGTAAAACACACCGGAACGGGCGACGACGGACTACCCTACGCCGTCTACGCGCGCCCGCAGATCCCGCACATCGTACACTCAACAGCGTACCCCCACCCCACCTTCTTCCCGCTCCTCACCCGCGCATGGGTCTACCAGGAACGCCGCCTAAGCCCACGCGTACTACACGTCACGGACGCAGAGCTCTTCTTTGAGTGCGCCGCCACAACACACTGCGAGTGCGGGGGCAAAGACGGCGGGAACTACACCGTCGCGGCGTGGACGAAGGCCGAGGAGACGTACTTTGCCTCGCACCGCCGCGTCAACGAGATGGAGGAGGGACCAGTGAAGGGGGAGCACGAGTGGCGGTCCCACGTGCACGCCTACAGCGCGCTGGATCTCACGAAGCGCTCTGATCGTCTGCCGGCGCTGAGCGGACTGGCGCAGTGGTCGCGTCGGCGGCGGGAGGAGCTTGGACGGGACCCCGGGCGGTATTTGGCGGGGTGCTGGGAGGGGACGTTGGTTGATGATATCTCGTGGGTTGTTGGGCACCAGCTTACGAGGTTGCAGGTTGATCGGGGGGGCGCGTTTCGTGGGATGCCGGGGTTGTATGCGCCGGGGGATGATAGGAAGGCTGTTTTCGAGAAGCAGGGGGGGTATGTTGCGCCGTCGTGGTCGTGGGCTAGTGTTGCGGATGGGGTTAATTATGCGCCGTATGGGTTTGAGGAGGTGCTTTGTCGTGTTGAGGATGTGAGGGTTGAGACGGAGGGGGCGGATCCGTACGGTCAGGTGAAGGGCGGGAGGATGGTGGTAAGTGGGAAGACGAGACCGACGAGGTGGGCGACTGAGAAGGCGTTTTGGAATGGGCCGAGGACGTATTTGAGTGATATCTCGGGGACGCAGCGGACGTTTTTGGGCTTGAAGAGGGATAAGGGGCTGAGGTGGTGGCGTGACTGGAAAGACGGGGACGGGACGAGGTTGAAGACGGATGAGTGGCTGTATGTGATGCCCCTGGGCTCAAGGAAGGTGTATAGTAACAAGGAGGGCGCCGAGTTCCATCTGAAATGGATGCCGGGGTTGCTTACGGTAACGGAGACGGCGTATCTGGTGCTGATGCATGTTGAAGGTGGTGGGAACTCCGGGGTATACGAGAGGGTTGGCTGGGCGTCGTATTCTGGCGCGAGTGGAGGGCCGGACTTTGGTGGTGTTGAGATGGGTAGACTGACGCTTATATGAGACTATGAGTTTCTATAAGCCTACATGGCCTGCTCGCGCGTGTTCATATTCAGAGCGAATAAGCAAACGCGCTCCGGATGGCGAGATATTAGATGCCCCGAGACGCCTCGGTAACCCCGGCTTGCGTATGTATGGGTATGGTTCATAGTCATCTGGACCTCTACCATCACATGGCTTCCAACTATATGCATCACCGTTCCGATCTCTTTGAAATTCTATTGCAAATCCATTTATATAAGTTTTTAGTGTTATTATGTAGTTAATCAGGTCCTTAGTGTATTTAGACCAGAGATCACTAGTGATCTCTGCTTGGATGTCGGCTTCTGTGTCCGTCATTTGGTTGCCGTTGTCCAAAGGGTCGCTTCTACGGTATGCCCGTCTTCGGAGTTCGCGGCCAATGTTTTCCCTCGCTACCGCATTTTTTACTAACCCCAATCCTTTATCTCTGTTGTCTCTGGACATCGGCTTTCCCGGTTTTATTCGGTGTGAATACCGTACCAGAGAGCCCCCAGCGACGGAAGAAGTAGGAGGCGCGGGCATCGGTGTACCTCTTCACTCTAGATATCTCAAGATGACAGCAAACGAACGATACTATCGGGACTTGATGGCTGCCTAAAACCCCCAAACTGCAGCAATAGCAAAAGATCTTTCCGTACATCTCGATCATGTTCACAGCAAATCTGCCTATCCGGCCGTTGGATGTGGCGTCTCCCAACATGTCGGCATCACAGCCTCTCCGCAACACCACGGGCGTGCTGGGCAGAATCACAGTGCACGTCGGGCGTCTGTTCAGTCTCTCCAAGCTAGCGATCGCTTGCAGTCGCAACAAGTTTGCGCAGCATCCTAAGCGCGATCCTCTGCAGGCTGCACTCGAGGTGATGGAGGCTTTTAAGGCACACTTCGCAGAGGACTCGAGCAGGTAATTGGGCCTTCAAGATCAGGATTCGACCACTTTCGGCTGCCCACGTTGCGTCCCCTTGAGATACAACGGGAGGATTGTGGGAGGAGGATTCTCGGTTCGCTGTAGACGCACCAAGGCACGCTTGGCTGGGCCAACGGGAGGAAGAGTGCGCCTCGCCGCAGCAGTTGATGAGATTTTGGTGGCTGCGTGCCAGGCACAACAGCGAGATGAAGCCTCCCGTGGCAGGCCGCGCTGTGCGAGCCCGGCGCGGGGTGGGCAAATGAGACGGCGGCAAAGACGCAAGGAACAAGGCGCGAAGGATCCGGCCCCCTCGATGGACGAATAGCGAATTATCGCATATTGATAGGCGGCGCCTATTCTGGAGACTGCGGGTTCTAGACCGCTGGCCAGGCACGAAATTGAAGTCGGCAGATGATGGTTGAAAACGAGCTTTGCGGATCTGGAAATGATGCCTGGAAAGGGTTTGGGTTTCTAATGCTTCTTCGTCTCGTCTCATGGCTCTCAGGACGAACGAAGTTGGCGCGGAACGGAGCGAGGGTCGCCGACCCGGCCGCGGCCCAAACCTCGCACAGACACGCGCGCGCTGTTAAACCGGGAACGGGGGGAGAGTCTATCGGAGCAGGAATGCATGGCAGACTGGAGCGCCGGGCCTTGCTCGCCATGGGGGGCGGATTGTGTGCATGGGACATGGGAATTCTCCGAGTCGTCGACGGCCAACGGCGTGGGCGGCGGCCGGGGGCTGCAATAGTCGCCGTGCGTCACATGGCGCGCGCTCTGGCATCTGGACTTCTTTTTAGTATTTTGTTTTCGGATTCCTGTCTTCTTGCGGCGGGCCAGGTGGTCGGCGGATGGAGAGCGCTTCAAGCAGGTGGAAAGATAGGCTCAAAGCGCTCGGCGAGGCGTCGAGAGTCGAGAAAGTCGAGACGCAGAGCGGTGCCGCGCGCGGAGTGAAGCAGAAAATCGAATTCGCGAACGAGGCCTGCGTCGAAAATAGAGCAAGCAACGCAAAGTAGAAGCGCCTTGGAAGAGAAATGGGAGGTGTTGTTGTGATGGAAAGAGGGGATAAAAGATGGCTGAATCCGGCAGTTGAGGCTCGTGATTGCTTCCTTCCTCATCCACATGGAGAAGTTCAGAGCACGGGCTTTCCTTCCACCAACAACAACCAACAGGCCATCAATCACATCCATCACACTTTTCACCTCCTTTCCTTCCTTGCATCCAACTGCAACTGCAACACCACCTTGGCCTTTCTTCCATCTCCAACATCTTGCATCCTCCCTTCCTTGTCCAGCTGGCGTGGCTTCATCAGCTGCTCCTCCTCGGCTTCTGCTCTGCCCCACATCGCATCACGGGTCTGACGACAACTTGACGACAGAGTTTTCTCGCTCTGCTTCCTCCTTTCCGCTCATCGAGATATTCAAGAAGGATTTCCTTCTTGTGGCCCGTCCCCGTTAGCCTCGGAATCACCTTCAGCCAACGGGACTTCACCGACCGCTTGCCACTCATCACCGTCGGGGCCGGCTCTCGACACATCTTCCCGGCAGAAGAGGCAGCTGCGAGATCGTGTGGACGACAGTTCGGGACTTGCGACTTGCAGGTGAGCAAAAGCGCCGTTCGGGCAGCCGCCAATCAGAAGGGTCCCGGCACCAATCACTAATAATAGCAGAAAACTGCCTGCTTGCACTTGTACTTGCATTTGCAGTACCCAGCCAGCTACCGCGGAACAGCGCCCGAACGCCTGCCCCGGTCACTGGCCCTACGTTATCCCACTGCGCTGTCCCACTGTGCTTTGCCGCCCTTTTACTGGCTCCAGCGGCCTTGCCCTCTAGCGCCCTTCAACCCAGCCCCAGCCCCAGCCCCAGCCCCAGCGACGGGCAGGCCGTGCTGCACAACACCTCACCTCAGCCTGGCAGCCGGCCAATCACCAGCCCAATTCGAGCTTCAGGCCCAGCCAGCCCTTGAGGCCTCTCCACGCCGGGCAGCTGCCGTCTTGGTACCAGCTTCCACTGAGCGTCGCAGTTCCTCCAGAGCTTCGCAGCTTCACAGCTTCGGCCTCTCCACTTGCACCGCGCATCTCATCCACTTGGCGCAGCGGGTATTCGTAACCTCGCGACTCAGCACCTGACTGGACAATTACACTTAGTTGAAGCCGGTTACCTGTCCCGGGCAGCCAATCCCCAATCCCCGCCAGCAGCATCGTCATCGCAAACCACTAGATACTTCGCTCATCACAGAGCCTCTTGCTACCCGACTGTCAGTACATCAGACATTAGACCGGGTCCGGCAGCAGCGACACACACCTCCCGGGCGAGAGGCCACGAGGCATCCACGATCGCGCGACGGGACAAACGGTGATTCAGCCATCCCGCCCCAATTGGTGGTCTCGTACCTAGACCAGACCAAACCAAACACCACCACCACCAACAAGAACAGCAGCAGCAACAGCCAGACCAAAAAAGCCCATCCCGTCACAGGCACAGGCACAGGCACAGGCACAGGCACAGGCACAGCACACACTACACAGGCACAGCACAGGAGCCAACAAGGGCTTTCGACACAGCACACAGAACAGCAGGCACACACATCCCTCAGTCACAATCCAATTTTGCCCACTTTCTTTTCCCGTTTGACAAGCCGGTTCGACACCAGCCAAACCTCAAAGGCAAATTAGCCCCGACCCTTGGCCGCCTGCCCTGTCCTGCCTGTCAGGCCCCGTCTCGCTGGCCAGTCGCCGTCGCGCTGTCTCCTGCAGCAGGCTCAGCACGCACTAAGGCAGTGAACACCACACACCACACGCGCCCACGCAGCGAATCGTCGCTTGTCAGGCCTCGCCGCCAGCCAATCCGTTCCCCCCGCCCGCTGTCTCCTTGCCGCTTTAACAGACACCCCGGTCTCGCCTCTCTCGACCTCTCTCTCGACCTCTCTCTCGCCCTCACACACTCTCCCCACCACCACACGCTCGCGCTCCTGCTCGTGTCTCCCACTCCCATCGACGTTCCCGCCGCGCGCCACGCCTCGATTCTCGTTGGACCGCCCGTGTCTGCTGTCACCAGCACATCACGACTCCTCTCACCTCACAGGATCCTTCACGCGCTACAGCAGCCCTTTTCGTGCAGCCGAGCGTGTGCTCCGGTCGACACCCCTCCTCCCGCGCGATTCCATCAACACACGCCCCCTTGGACCTCCAAACTCGCACCCCTCCCCGACCTGCCCCTCCCGACTCCCTCGTCCTCGTCCAGACTCCCTCGTCTGGCCTGCCAACTGTCTCTGCCTGCCTGCTTGTCTGCGTCCCGGCGAATAGCACCGCCTTGTTGTTATTATTTCCCACCCGTTCAACCCCCCCCCCCCCCCCCCAGCAACCCCAGACCAGACTTCCGGGAGCACATCAGCTTTTGCTCGAGGCTTTCGACTTCCTTGCCGCCGCCAGAGCTTAACCTCGACCTGCCGCTCTCTTCCACCACTAGTCAGTCACTTACACTACACCACACCACCTCCCAAGCGCCCGTCTCATTCTCTCCGAAACAATATAACGTCCTCCCACCCTCGCAACTGCCGACTCTTTCTCTCCTTCTTTCCACAGGCGACTTGTCTCTGCAGCTTGTAGGCAGCTCGACTTCTCCCTCACCAAGTCAGAGTCATTCACTTGACTGGACACCTCTCTTCCGGACACTCGCTACCACCTTACCTTCTCCCACCTCGCCGACCGCCTCAAGTCACCATGCCTGGCCCCAAGCCCAAGCTGGCCCAGCTGGCCACGCCCGTCACCAGCACCTTCCCCTCGGAGACCATCTTCTCGGCCACTACTCCGCTCTCTGCCCGGCCCATGTCTTGCAAAGACCTACCCATCAAGACGCCCATCAGCCCGCCCACCGCCTACACGGACTTCCTCAAGGCCATGTCTCTCAACTCGCCCGCCGCCTTCAAGCCGTCCACCTCGGGCGAGACCACCCCCGAGTCCACGCCCGACTCGTTGCCGTCCACCGCCAGCAGCGAGCGGACCGACGTCTCGTGCAAATGCGAGCTCGGCCACAAAGCCCCGGCCACCGCTCCCGCCATCCCACCTAGCCCCTTTACCCAACTGCCAATGTCGGCGCCCCCAACCGGCGCAAACTCCTTCCCCAGCCTCAAGATCCCGCCATCACCAGCAGTATCCCACCTGGACTCGCCTATGAGCGCGGCGCGGTCGCCCTTCAGCGCCAGGTCGGTCCACTCGGTGTTCGACTGGGACGCGGCCCTCAAGGCGAAGAGGTTAAACGACGCCAAGAAGCCCTCACGGACGAGCGTGAAGCACATCCGCGAGGTGGTCACGCGGACGGTGACGTACACGCCGAGGATGAACCCAGCGCCCAAGGGCAAGAGGAGGAAAGTGGAATGATTCTCGGACCAGCAGCAAACGACCTATCACCAACACCACCCATTCACACCCCTGCATTTCCTTTGTCAGTACAATAACAATCATACAACCAACGAACCTTCACACCACGCAACTCTACGACATGGGCCCAGCGCCACGGCACAGCAAAAACTTAGGAAATGTGATGAAGCAGGCTCTTCCACGGAGGGAACACTATCAAACGGGCATGACTTTACGGAAGCACAACCAGCGCACACATGACCATTGGCGCAAAACACTCGAAACGGACGGAAATCCATGATTGGCTCAACGGGCGGGAACATCTTGCGCGAAAGGAGGAAAGCGACTCGATTTTTTTTTTTTTTTTTTTTTCAATCACTGTCTCAAACAAAGTTACACGTCCCCGACTGGGAAGGGACGGCCCGGAGTTTTTTGGCGTCAACCTACACGATGCTCATGTTCGATACCAGGAACCATTGGCGGTGGAAGGACTTGAATCTTGATCTGGGGCTGGAATACGTCCTCATTTGTGTTGGGAGGCATGGCAGAGGAGGCGGGGAAGAGCTCAAACGGGAGCAGAGTTACCTAGTACGCAAAAGAACCAGGTAGCCTTAATCAGCATACTGTGTATATCTGACATGATTTCTGTTCCTTCACCGCAAAGTGACCACGCCCCAACCCCGCGAAAAACAGACGCAGACGTGGTGTTTATTTGTTTACGGTTACACGGTGCAGCGCGGCCGTAGATGCGGCCTGCTTCCTGCGTTTGTTGTTGTTCGTGGTGTGGCCCCGCCGAGGAACAGCAACTCGCACCAGCATGACTGTTGACCGTGACCCGTGGCCGCGGCCGCCGCGCGGTCGGCCGCCCGGGAGGGGTGAGCGCACGGAGCAAGCGATGGGTAAACTGGCAAGCGAGAGAGATACGGAGGGCGGCAGCGCAAAAAGAAAGACAATCGAAATTGTGTGTCTTTACGAATGTGTGCGGGTGAAGGTGAGAGTGAGTGTGTTGGTGCCAAAAATAATCTGCCTCTCCCCCCCCCCCCGTTCCTTGCATACATGGTGTTGATCTCAAGTGACTTTGAGGGAGATAGAGAGAGCTATGACCACATGGCAAACATGCGCAATGACACACAGGTTTAACAGACCAGAGACAAAGGAGAAATTTGGTTAGGTCACAACTCATGATTCGTTCGATGGAGAGAGAGAAAATAGGACGGAGGGGGCGGGGGGGGGGCTCAGCTGGGAGTGTCTATCTGCCCGCCTCGATTTGCGCTTCTCGCAAAGGGGGGAGACATCCCGTTGCCTATATCACACTACAAGTACTGCGTACTGCGTGCTGCTCCGGTTCCTTGGACACCACCGGAGCAGACAAGCAGGGAACGGGTGCCGGGCGTCGATCTTCGACGGCAAGCAAAAGCACCGCCGCCTGACGTTTTGCTGCCCACCGAAAGGGGACCTTGGATGGGCGTCGCAGTCGAACTGGAGGCGGCACCACGGAGGCATAGCCATAGCCATGCGCTGCGATGCCGGGAGGGGAAAGCCAGCCGGAGGATGGATGGATGAATGGATGGATGCATCATGACCTAGCTCGACACACCTACACCTCGTCGACTTTGTGTTGCAGTAATGACTGAAGTGTAGAAACACCAGCCAGCCCCCCCCCCCACATGCTCCCATGTCCACCCCTCTCCGTCGTCGTGGTTCTCTTAGCCTTTCCATCACCTTCTCGCGGGATGGGGCTTGGCCAGCAGGCAGGCAGGCAGGCAGGCAGGCAGGCAGGCAGGCAGGCAAGCCAAAGGGCGAGCAACGTGATGAGGTTCCGTTCCATGATCCATAGCCGCGATGCGCCCACGCCTCCCGTGCGCGTACACACACGCCCTTCCCTCTCTATCTATCTCTCCGCCGGCGTGCAGGTGGGCATCGAGGGTCGCCGAGGGATGATGTTTTGCATGTTCGCGATTGAGATCAAGCACAGCAACACAAGCTGTTGCGAAAGAAAAAGGCGCGTGTGTCGACGGGTCTCAAGTCCAATCATCCTCCCCCCAACAAACAAAGAAAAGGGCGTGTAAAAATCGAGGAAAAAGTACCAGACAGGAAAAAAGGTCCAGTCATGGTGAAGCAGTAGAGGGGAGAGAGAGCAGCAAAAGCGGCGCGGCGGCGCTATGCCGCAACCGGCCATGGTACGACCCGGGATCCCGGGCGCTGCATGGGGAGAAGGGTGAGGATGGGTTCTCACCCCCAGTCACCTCGCTTTGCTAAGCGCCTGTCCTCAGCGGCCCCCGGGGGCGTGATTGGTCGGGCGCGGGACGCTCGTGGAGGGGGGGCAAGGAGGGCAAGGAGGGGCGCCACCGTGTCCCGGTTCCCGTCAGGACCGTCACCAACGGCTGGCGGGGAGGAGAAGCGGATTGGTCGGGGCCTTAAGCGCCGGCGTGCTGCTGCTGGGTGTGGGGATTGCTGGTGCTGCGCAGCGTTGTGCCTTTTTTTTTTTTCGAACCCTTGGTGAGAGTCACTCGGACGGGTTCGACACTGAGTGACTGTGACGCCGAAGCGGAACACTTGTCGTCTTCTTCCGGGTGCCAACCATGTCCAGGATGCGCTCCCCAAGTCCAGAGATGAGATGAGATAGAGTGAGCGCCGGAAGAAGGATGATGCCGGTCGTCGTCCGGTCTGCTGCTAACAACGCCGGCCTGGTTGGTTATCGACAACGTTGAATCTGGCGGTGAAGAAAATCGAGAGAGCCCGCCAACCGTAGTGCCATCCGGTATCCTCGTCCCGTACATTAGACTAGACACACTTTGCTCGTCTAGAACGCATGCCCTGGACCACATTAGCCCACGCACGCAGCAGACGAAACGCCAGCCGACGAGCAGCAGTGTGTGACGGCCTGCAGCATCGGTAGCGCGCGACCGCATCGCCAACGACCAAGTCCCGTGTCTGTAGGAGAGATATCTCCCGTCCCCGGTGAGCCTTGAGAGGAGCCATGCTGCCATGCTGCCATGGACCATCAACGTCGCATCCCCCTACAGCTTCCGCCGAACCTATTCCAGCGACAGCGCATCCCGTCCGCCCAACCTCCCCCCGTCCGCGTCTCCCCATTGGCTCCTCGCCTTAATTGGTCGCATGGCAGACTCAAGAAAAATCTCCGATTTCCCAGACGAACCCTGTCCGACCGCCGCCGTTCCTGACTGGACGTCTCGACAATCTGATACCAGATTTAGCACTCCCCCGTGCCGCGGTCTCTGGACCCTGGGCGCGCTGAAACAAGAGCCAAGGCCTCCGACCGTCCGTCAAATGAAGACATTGAAACAGGAGCGTCAATCTCACCCGGGTGATTGGCCCTGCATATTCGGCGCTGTGACATGTTTCATGACCGGTGATCCGAACAGAGCTGAGAGTGCAGCAAGGGAGACGGCCCCGCCGTTTCAGAGTTTTCTTTCGTTCTTCTATGCTTCCATCGGCCGGCCTGTGCCATCATCTGTGAAGATCACGTCCTATTTTTGGGATGCCAGCTTCGTGTTGCCATGCTCCCCGGCTCGTAAGATGGGACCTCAGCTGAGCGGGCATCGTAAATCTTCGAAATGAGCTGAGCGCAAAACTTGCAAGGCACGAGCCGCCCTCGAATTGCGTCCCGCTGCATCTGCCAGTCGCAATATCCTTCCCGTCTACGCGGCGCTGAATCTCGGAGCAATTTCCGTCTCGCGTGGTACCACGCAATATCCCGGAATGACACCTGCGAGAGCGAACCAAAATATTCACGGCCGCACGTTCGCACGCCGTGCTAAACATTAGCGCCAAGTCCGTGAGGCGAAGCTATCAGGGCTTGTAAGTTGTAGACTGCGAGCGGCTGTTGATTGGAACAACCGCCGTGCTAAATAAATTCGGCTGTTGCATCGGGGTTGTCCTAGGGATATCCAGCTCTCCCGGCCGAGTGCATTCTCAGCATGTCCCCGATTTGACGTCAACTTGAGGCGAAGCGCATGTTTGCACATTGTCATCACCAGTACAGTACCTGTTTTGAGTCTTGCCATTGGGGTTGCGTCATTGTGTTATTCGGGTTATCGCCTATGATGTTTGGGACAAGGGCATGGCAAGAGGGCGACAGTGAGAAGGACCGTGACGAAGACAAATGTGCCGGTTCTTCACAAGTCGTCCTATTTGCATGTGCCTCGGCAGAGAACCATTGTGTGTGCACAGAATCTTGTATGGGGCCCATCCGGATTGGCTTTGAGTCGGCGATGGACATATTGCATGCTTTTCGTGCCGTAGTCATGATCCTTGTCCACGCTGTAATGGTTGGTGTTGATTCTTGCGCCAATTCGCACTGCCACCATCAGTTTGAGTCAAGGCCAGAATGAAAACCCATTGGTCTTTGGGTCGGTGTGTCGGATCTCATCGCGAACTAGGTCTCTAGGCTCTTCAGTCACCCCTCCACTTTCCACTGTGAGTGGACAATCTTGATTCAACCAGTCGTCTCGAAGTTGGGAGCTCCAGGATAACATCGCCAACACGGAAGACCGTATCAAGATCGACATGTCCAGTTGGGCTGAGTTGGAATCAAACTGCACTATTGTCTAATGTCAGTGTCAGGAGCAAAATAGAAGCAAAGGTGAGACGAACAGAGGCCCGAATACCTTGCTCATGTTTCTCGTGACGTGATACCATCCACGATCGAACGGATGACGGCTGGTCCGAGACTTGACATCCTCAATCCACTACTCTCACTTCCTTGGCCACAGCGTTGCAGAGCACCACCTTCACGCCTGCCCCCGTGAGCACGTGGATCCACAGTCTCTGCGTGTCGCTGAGTCGGTCGTTCGCGCTCTTCACCTCAGCGAACATGCACTCCTTCTCCGGTTCCGTCCGCCAGAGAATCAGGTCGGGCAGGCCGCCGCCCCGCTGCCGATATTCCTGCGCCATGACCTTGCAGACGGCGGCCAAGGCGCTGCCGTCGAAGCATCCGACGAGCTCCACAAGATCTTCAACCTCGTAGTCCCAGTTGAGTCCAATGACGCACGTCTTCCGCTCGCGTTCCCTGACGTCGACCTCACGGATGATGCGCTCCGCACCGCCGTTTGCGATATCCACCAAGCGGTGGTTGATCTCGGATGCACGAGTCGGGTAGAATGCGTCGGTGTGCAGGTCCAGGGGACATGTCTGGTACGACGTCTGGAACACGTTGGGTATGTAGAGGAAGAGTATGTCGTAGAAAAGATAGGCGAAGAGTGTGCGTACGATGCCGCCCTCGGCGTGGTAGCCTTTATACCCTTGGCCACGATACCAGCTCAGGCACATCTCCTCTACGCTGCATTCGCCGCCGTCTTCCAGCTCGTCGACCCAGACAGTCTTTGTGCTTGCTTGGCGCCCATTCTTGCCTTGCGGGTCGTCCTTCTTCAGTTGTATACCCTCTACTGTGTGCTCTATTGGTGCCTTAAGACGGACATGGCCGAAGTCGTGCTGCAGCCTGCGGGGTATTCGAAGCTGTTTCTCGAGCTTGGTGATACGCTTCTGCAAATCATAGTGGTAGATCAGATGGCAGTCGTTGTCCTGTAGGCCAGCTTCGCACGTTGCCGCAGCAATCCGCTTCCAGTGCTTCTTCTGCAGATCCGGGTCCGACGAGACTGGGTTGGCATCGAGGGCGTACATGTAACGCTCCTCCAAGAGGGCCTTTCGCTGATACCAGCTCCCTCGTCTCGCAGGATGGAACAGGTGCTGGTCTAGAAGCTCGGTGAGTATAGAATGCTCGCGCTCGTGGTCCTTCAACCGTCCAAATACGAACGCCGCCTTGTGAACGATGCGTGTGTAAGAATGGACAGGCGTAAACCTTCTCAGGTACGCGCCTTCGCCTTCCTCGTATACTCGTTCCTCCTTCTCCTGCTCTTCCCTCAGCAGCATTACCCATCGGGGATACACTCGTTCGTAGATGTCCACAATCTTACGGAAACCTGCTTCCCCAGGAGGGCCATTGAACTCTAGAATCGAGTCGACCTCGGCTTCCACTCGAATTGCTGCCTCAAACTCGAGAACATGCCTGCGAGAGGCAAAGATGTTTGTGCTTCGGCAGACGATGTACTCTGGGTAGTTTCGTCGGGCAATACTAGCAAGGATAATAGCTGTCAGAGACTTCTCCGTCCACTCTGTCGACCGATAGAAGACGAGGTGAACCCTCTCGAAGAGCTTGTAAGTCAGCGGTGACAGTCTGATGCACGGGCCGGTGATGGCCCTGATCTTGTCGAGAAAGTGCCCTGTCTGGTTCGAATCCTGCCTGCTAAGGTGCGGCGGCGTTTCATTTCGTTCTCCCATCAGGCCTTTCTGCGATTCTCCGCTGCCAGACCTCTGCAGCCCGTTGGCGAAGAGTCCAGTCTGCTGGTAGCCCGTTCGACACAGCGCCTTGACCAGATCTGCCTTGTTCCGTCCCTGGAACTTGGCCTCTTTGGCAAGGTCTTTGAGCTCGTCAAGGCTCAGAAGTGCAGAGGCTTCTTCGATAGTCGTAATGTGCTCTTCCGAGGCGTCTGCAAAGGTGAAGGTATCACCTAGGCTGAACTCTTCGAGATCAACGCCCTCGACCGGGTTACCTTGCGACGAAATCCCGACTTCTGGTAGATCTCTCAATTCTTGGAGAGACTCGATGGCAGCATCCGGATCAGATACATCGCTGTAGTACCCCAGCCGGTCCTGGCGGTGCCAGGCAGATGTCTTGCGCAGAAACAAGCGGACGTAACTGTCTTTGTCAGCGTACTGCAAGATAAGAACAAGTAGACAATTTACGCCTACAGATATTGCGCTTCGTAATCGAGTTCTTTCCATTGATCAAAGACGTGCCGTTCCTTCGCATCGAACAGATGGGACTCGTCTGCCAAGACGGTGTCTAATGCGAGATTGAACGCATCCACGTAAATGGAGCTCTTGCCCCTGATCCACATCCGGTCCGTCTTGGAAGGCTGTTTTTCATCGGCAGCGCTCACCTGGGAGCTCCTCATCAACTCGTACTCTTCGATTGCCTCCTTGTCTGCTTGCACAGGCAGCAGAGCACTTTCAATGGCAGTCGGCCGGGACTTCGAATCCTGGCCATCCTCCCCATCAGAAACTTTATTGACGGTAACCCCAGAAGTGTCGGCCTCATCGTCGGCAGACTTGTAGTCGTCATCATCACGGTCGCTGTCCTCGATCTCGACCTTGGCCCTCTTGGCGGGTCTTTCACTTAGCGGCGACGGCCTCGTAGGCGATTTTGCTGGCGGCTGCGGTCTGGGCCGGGGCAGCCGCTGTACGAAGGCGTCCATATTTCAGTATCGCCGGATCCAACATTGTCCTGGTGTAGGCGAAAGAAAATGCGCGGGGCTCAGGTCGATCGTCCAGGCTTATGCGTGGCGTCAGCGACGAGACGCGAGGGAAACAGGCAGCCGCAAGCGGAAAAGTGCATTTCGCAACGCGAAATCAGGTGACCCCGCGTAAATGAGCTCCGGCCCCGACCCGGTCCGTTGAGCCTTCCATTCTGCCATCCACCACATCAGCGTCATATCCATGGTCTTTGCTGTCGCAATCCATTGACAAAGAAGGAGGTATTTCAACATTGGGACAGAACTCTAATTCCTTTTCTCTTTGCATATAGATTTTGCACTGTCCATCTGGTAGCTTGTTTCTCCCCGGCGCATTTCCCAACCTCCTCCGAAAGCTCTGCCGTTCTACCTCGTCCCACGCAGCTGCGCAGACTTCAAAACTTCAGAACCATCGAAGCTGTCCTGGTCAACAGCAACCGAGCTACCCTCGCCCCAGTCACCGCCTAGTCGCAACAGGCCCCTGTATAAATAACCGGATCCCTCCCTCACCCGAAGGCCTTTCCTCCACAATGTCCAACCCACCGACAACAGAACCCGACCCGACTGCGCAAGCGCCAGCGCCGCCCGTCGCTCCATCAGCACCCGACACCGCGATGCCTCCTGCTCCCCCGGCCGTCGCTGCCGATGGTGGCGCTAACCGCGACATCTCAATGACAGATGCCCCCGAACCAGCTTCGGTAAGGCCTCAGCCGACTGCCCCTCACTTGTGGTTCCACAAACCTCGCTGACTTGGATTTTGCGCAGTCTCCCGCTCCTGTTCCCCCGGCCGCCCTGAGCGCTCCCAGTCCTGCTCCTCCCGCTAGAACCGGCACTCCCAATCGCAATTTGAACAACGGCGAGACGGGCTCTAGAGCCGGCTCCGTCCACCCCGATGCGAACGCCGTCAACCTCCCGGCCCAGGCGTCCGCGCACGGCGACAGCGCTCGCATGTACATCAACAACACCGTCACCTCGGCGCTGCTCGAGGGCATGAAAATCATTGGCAGGTCTCAGTACGTCCGCAAACTACAACTGTAATCGGTACGGGAACATAGCTAACAGGCGATGTCTAGGCCCCCCAACCCTTTGAAGGTCCTGGGCGAGTTTCTGCTCGAGAAGTCGCGCGAGCGCGGCGAGCCTTCTAACTGAGTATGGACGATATGGCGCTCTTCACATGGGCTTGGATGACGTGCAGAATAGGAGCAATGGACTTTTGGCATTGCAGTGGCTTGAGGCTGGGCGTTCAGGAGGCATAAAAGTCTTAGTCGTTGAGCATTATCGCTTCAGATCATGATGACACGAATGATACCACAATTCTCATAACTTTTGATTTCATCATAGCAGCCCAGTAAATCGGACATTGCGTTGCCATGGAACAGAATCCTCTTTTTCTTTTGGTTTGTCTACTCTTTTCAAGTGACAGGGGGATAACTTTTTTGTTTCCTTGGCTAATCGCGGCGGCCACCGGGCCTAGTCCTGAGAGCTGGCATCAGAGCTCTAAATGCAACTTTCCTAATACCCCAACTCCATGACCAGAATCCACCGCGTCATGCGACGACCTACCCATTCATAGCGAGACGACTGCTGAAGACGCTTAGGCGACGATGGTGGAAGCGGTGGCGGACTCGTATCTCCAGGTGGGGGGGAGGACACCGACGGTCTTGTAGTAGCGGGCGAGACGGTGGATACGGGACTCGATCAGAATGAGGCGGAACTTGGAGTCCTTGTCCTTGCGGTTGCGCTCAAGGTGCTTGCGGACGGCAACAGCCTGGGCATGAAGTCAATTTCCATCCTCCTCCCAGCAAGATAAAGCCTGTCCACAGCTAGACGTACCTTCTTGATGAGCATGTACAGGTCCTCAGGGAGGTCGGGGGCAAGGCCTGTCATCATCTCTCTGTCAGCCTAGACCAAACAGAGGCGCATGGTTATGCGGAATAGAGGATTTCTCCTCGCGGACGGGTTCGTTGTGCTCGACATCGCACCGCCGCTTATATGTTCACTCGTGGGGGCTCGTACCGTTGGACTTGAGGATGCGCAGAATGCGGTTACCTGGGCGCACAAAGTCAGTCTCAAAATTTCCCAATTCTCTTCAATTTCATCCATCGACGCTTGGGAGCGACTTACCAGTGACGACGCGGACCTGAGAAACGCCGTGGGAGTCACGGAGAATGACACCGATCTGGGAAGGGGTGGCGCCCTTCTTGGCCAGCTTGCAGATCTGGTCGACGACCTGCTCGGGGGTGGTCTTGAGCCACGAAGGGGGGTTGCGCGAGTAGGGGATCGCGGAGGAGGAGATACCCTTTCCCTTGGAGTGAAGACGGCCCATCTTGACGAATTTTTGGTGGTTGGTGGTCGGCTGATCGGGGGAGGTTCAGTCGGTCGGTCGCTGGTCGATTTGGGTAGAATGGGAAAAAAGTTTCACTTCGCGATCTACTGGCGATGGTTGTCGGTCGGCGGCGGTAGGTGGATTGTGCGGCCGGCTGATTCTCGCTTAATTAGGGTCTGGCTGGCAGGTGCGGCTCGTTGCTCGTCTTTCCTGCCTGGGCTGGAAAATTTGGATGGGAGACCCGCTGGGGTGGGTTTATGGGGACCGTGCTGCAGTCTCTTGGCCCGTGCGCCGTTTGCTTACATCAAGCTCCGAGCTCGAGATTTTTTTCTTCTCGTTCCATCACCTTCATCCCTTCGATGAACGCGACTGCGGACTGCAGCCGGCAGCGCGCAACAATTCTCTCGTCAAACTCCTCAGGTAAGCATCTCACGTCCCAGCACTTGCTCTCCTCCAAATGATGATCCACACCTTTTACACATTTTCTGGTACCTCTTATTTTAAAGCCTTCGGGCTTGATGAATGAACTGGACTTCTGAACATTGCGCCTCATCTACTCATCTTGCCAACACTGATGTGATGAACAAGAGGCTAACAGTGCATAAAGGCAATATCCTCGCAACATCAGCATTCTCGGGTCAAATGCCGGCGCGTCAAGTGACGCCAGATTGGGTGATCAAATTGGAAACATGCACGATGGGGTCAGGGACGCCTGGAGGGAGGAGGCCTGTAGTAAATTGAACATGTTGTCAAATGAAGGGACCCTTCTTGCCATATGCCGTGAGACTTGCACTGCCTGCTAAGTATCCTGTGATGCGATGTCTTAACCATCCAGGTCCAGCTCCTTCCTCATGAGCAGTATATAGGAGACTGGTCATGGCGTAAGAGATGCCGTTGGATCTGCTCTGGCTCTAGCTCCCGGCAGCTGGACGAGGAGACGAGTGCTGGACTCGCCACAAAGAAGAAGGCAAGGAAGGGTGAGATAGGCGAGGTAGATGCGGCGGGCGGAAGACGCTCTGACTTTGGGACTGCTCTGTCACTTGGAACTGCTGTTACTTTGGGACTGCTGTCACTTTGGGACTGCTGTCACTTTGGAACTGCTTTGTCTCATGATGTAGGATGAGAAGCAGCTTGAATAGCTCAGTCACTTTCGCAGGTAATCAAGCTTCAACATTCAGAGTTTCGCGATTGTAGTTGGCGATATACCCGAGATATAGCCCCAGTTGCAGGCGCAAACACACTCAATGTGAAAGCCCGAATAGCTCCAAGACTTCCTCAGGTGTGTAGAAGGGACAGTTTCTCTTGGTAGGATGCGTCGACCGACTGCCTTTATGTAATGGCCCGTCGCTAGCTTTATAGCCGGTTCTGCTGTATTGACTTTGGGCGATGGAATCTGCACCGTCACGATTCATGAGCCATCGGACAACATGGAAGTAGCTCTCAAGGTTTTGCAACTTTATTTGGAACTTTTGCGATGATTTGATTGCCCCATGCCTTGCGCGACCGCGTCGGAAATATGATACAGCAGTTTGGTTGGTTACAAGGCGGTCCAAAGTGGTTGCCTGAAAGTTTTCACCCGCGTAGCCACGCCCCCTTAACAATGACTCTGTGTCTCAAGGTTGTCCAAAGAGACAGCAATTACCAAGCACCGACCTCGAAGTTTTCCTGCAGAACGATCAGTTAGTCACCATGGTAATAAACGCTGTGATGAGAGCTTACCTCTGGGAAATAAGTCGTGACGACCGTTCGGTCAGCAAACTTGCGTCCTGCCAGCGCCTGCAGCGCCTTCTTGGCCACCTCCTTTGACTCGAACTTGACAAAGATCTTGCCAACACCGGCAGACTGCCTGCTTCCTCCCACAGGGCGCGGGATCTTGATGTCAAGCACAGAGCCGAACTTGTTGCACTCTTCCGCAACATCCTCCTTGATTTCTACCACATGTTAGTCAGTACTGGCACACACTGATTAAAAGCGATCATCTTACCCTCGTAGTCATCGTTGTCCATCAGCTCCTCAGGCGTCACCATGTTGAGCAGTTGCAATACCCGAGTCTCCTCAGAGTCTGTCGAGGTGGTTCCAGCCAGCATAGACATGGCAGCAACACCCATCTCGACACCAGCAACTTGAGTAACTCCGACGCTGGCCTTTTGGACTCGAAGCTTCTTGTCTCCGAGGTCCATGCCATTGAGGCCTTGGATAGCAACTTCCGTGACTGAGGGGTCGACGTATTCGCAGAACGCGATACCCTACGATCTTTGTTAGTACTGGCGTAAGCAACAAGTGCATGATATCCGCTTACCCTGGACTCTTCCGTGCTTCTGTCCCTAACAAGCACGAAAGCTTTCAGCTCTCCAAAAGAGACCAAGAGCTCTGTAACCTGCTCGTCCGAAAGGTAGGGCGGCATGTTGGCGATGCAGATCTTGTTCGGCGTGTCGACCACCACGTTCGAGACAACGCCTTGCTCATAGGGAACGTCGTCGGCGATGGCTGGAACGATGTAGTCCTTGGGACGACGGATCACGAGGCCATTGCTACCTGCTGAACCGTTGACGGCATCCTCGGCCTCCATCGAGATTCCATCCAAAGCCAGCGCCACCGTAGCCTCGGACGCGTTCCGGAACTCGATGACTGCAAAGGAGTAGTCCTTGGCCAGTTGACAGCTATTGCAGGGATCTGTGCTCTCAATGACATTCAGGCCGTTGAGTTGCAGGTTGAAGAAGCCCATGATGCTGTCCTCGGTCACAGAAGGCGGGAGGTTGTTGACGAGGAGTCGCTTCGCCTGGCGAGAGTTGCTGGGCTTCAGCGAAGCACTGTTGACCTGGCCGCCCGGCTGGTTCATGATAGCCTGAAGCTTGCTGGGATCCATGGGCTGCTGGCGAGGAGCACCGGGCAGTGGGAACATGCCTGACAGCTTGGCTTGTTCAGCAGTGACATTCTCATAACCGGGGGGCTTGATGTCCCACTGAGTCAACCGGCGCTTGCGCTCCAGAACCGACGTGATGTTGGTCAGGTCTGGCGTAGGTTCCCGCTTCTTTGGTGGCGGCGTCGCGCTGCGTTGGCGCTCACGGCGGTTATTGAACGCGCCGTCGTCGTGTCTGTCTCGTCCGCCTCGACGTCGGTCGTCGTACGGATCGCGGTCTCTGCGCGGGCGGTCTTCATCGTCTCTTCTAGCGTCGCGTCTCGATGATCCACGGTCGCGATCCCATTCGCGGTCGCCGCCACGCCTGTCGCGGCCAGAATATCTATCCTCGCGTTCGCGCTCGCGGTGGCTGCGGCTGGTCGCATAGCTGTCCTCGTCGCGACCCTCGTCGCGACGTCTTGAGCTTCGGTCGTAGGGGGAACGGGAACGTCTTCGGTCGCGGTGGCGATCTCTATCACCGCGTCTATCATCACGATCCCTCTGGATCCTTCTGTTAGTCGCACATTGTAGGGCTGGGAAGGCGGGCGGCTCTTACCGGGTAGTCGCGAGATCCCTTTCCTCGTCCGTCTTCACGAGAGGCTGGCGTTAGAACTAGAAACAAATCAGGCGTGGTTGACCACGGCTGCACTTACCACGAGAGTAACCGTCGCCGTTCATTTTTGCGACGTCGCGTGGCGTGGCAGGGCTAATCGTCGATGATGGCAGTCCAGGCTGGGGAGGCCGGTTGACGATGGAGATGAAGCTGCTGGGTGAGGCGAAGGTACAGGCGTCTCGTCCACTGGCGCGAGGCTGGAACTTTTTTGCCAGAAGAGGTCAAGTTCTGAAACCCGAGGTGATTGGCCAGGAGCTTTGCGGGCAGCGGGTCATTCCAGACCTCTGGGCCCGCTCGAGGTTCTTCCACGCCAAGACCTTTTGGGCTAGCTCCAGCTTAGTCATGTATTAAAGTGGAGATAGCCAACCAAGTGGAGGCAAGCTTAATGTGATTCAGGTCTGCACCTCGAACTTCCCAACCCTCATTGAGAGCGACTCGATAAAGACTTCCGTCTGTTCTTTGAGCAAACACGGGGTAGCCGTTCTGTCACTGTAGGGTATCTGAAACTCCTATGATGAAGTGTTGGAAAACACAGTGTCTAATTTGGGAATGGCTTCAGTTCTGGCTTGACCTCGACGACTCCCTGCTGGCAGAGAGCCTCTAGACACTTGTCTGCTCATCGTGAGAAGTCGACTCAAGAAACATCATGACCTGCGGAAACATCATGAACTACGCTCAAACGGTCCCTGCCGCGTAACCTTTGCCGCCATTTCATCTTATTCACCCTGCCAAGCCTCAACGGCCCTCGCCTGTCTCACGCGCCTCTTCTCGCTGCTCGCCTTAGCCGCGCCCGTTGCCGCGGGAGGCACCCGAGGCTCAGCGCCAGTCTCTGTATACCCGCTCAATTCCGCATGTTTCATTACCGAAATAACGCGCAGTGCCCTCCGGTTCCTGGTCCCGAACGAGGGTCCCCTCCGACACTGTCGGAATACCGTCAAGCCACCGCACGTCTTAGCACCAGTCCGTGCCTCTCCTGTGTTCTGGCCAACTCCCGGACACCAGGCGCAGAGCTGAATTCTCTAGCGCTATGCCTCATGCATCCCGCGCTCGCGTCTGCCCAAGAAACAACGCCAGGCCAAGTCCGGCTCACTTAAAGCCGGCTACCATCAGCGGGCCCCTCGCCGGTCGGCCAGTAGGCGAGATCACAGCTCGCCACAACCAGCCGTGTGTTCACCGCGTACAGCCAACCACTCAACGCCTACCACACAGCCGACAGGGTGCAGAACCGTAGTTATGAATCTGGCTGGCCATCTTGTGAAGGTCAACATGTGTCTTTCGTGATTTGCCCGTGACCTTTGGCTGATGCGAACTTGCTCTGAATACTTACTGCTGACAGTCAGCAACCTCAAACGAGGGTATCGTTGTTCGCTTCACCAAAGTTGGTACCTGTGGGGGTCCTCGGGGCACCGCTGAGATCAGCTCGTCTAAGGTCGCCGCGCAACTACGGACGACGGATGAAGCTGGCTCGTGAGGGAGACGATTGGCTTGTCTAAATATTGTCTCACTCTGAGCCATGGCACCGCCGAACATAGCCTATTGCTTTGCCGCTAGTGCGAAACCAGACTCACTGGCAATGCTCTAGCGTGTGCATTGTCTGAATCCAGCTCGCCTTAAACGGAACGTCAGTCGTTTCTTTGACGGTTGATGTTTGCTCCGTACTCCTTCCCCGTCTCCCAGATCGTGGGGGCGGGAGCGGTTCACGAGGGGGACTGCGACGTTTTCTAGATGAACAGATGATATTAGTCTCGCGATCTTATTCTCGTAGAATCAAGTAGCACTTTCAGCTTCATTACCCCTTTAGTGTCAACCCCAGCCAACACATGCAGAACCAATTTCGACAGACCAAGTCTTACACTATGTACAGTCCGTCAGATTTTAAGGGACCTTCACCGTGACCGGGCCATTTGCTAAAAGCAGCCACCGGATCCTACCCACTCAAGGGCCGGTGCCGCCGCTCCGGACAAGCTTCTCCTCCATGGGCGCCACCGAACACTGTTCAGGAAACTGCAAACACCTCCCCCAACTCAGCCAGTCCCAAGATAATTCCCATGATATGCTGCTGCGGCTCATCCATGTTTTCGGACAAGACTCCCAGCACTGCTCCCAGCATGGAAAAGACATGACGATTACACAAGGGCCGAGCTTTCGTCCTGTCTCATCCTTCAAGTTTCCGCTCGTGGAGTGGCTTCCTGCACAAACTTTCTGACATGTAGTAAAACGTGTAGGCTGACAATCTAGCGAGCCGATGTGCCGGTAGAGCCAATATGTGCCGTGCCCGGGTTTGTTTACTCAATCTCCCTTTGCTGATGCCTACTCCTACTCAAGTGACCCAAGGAGAAGTCCAGACTCGCTCTGGCGACTGGCCGCCTCGGTCTCGAATTCCCATAGATCTCTCTGCTTCATCATGACAAAGTGCGACCGGCCGTGGCAAGTCGCGTGGATCTTTGTCTGCCCCCTGAGGTGCCGTCTGCTAGTTTCCTGCATGTGTCTTACCCTCCGGTCGGGACTGGACTCGATCACCGCTTGATGGTCAAAGGCTTGGCCAGGGGCGCCACGTTCACACTGGGGGCTGCTGGCACGAACTCTCTCTTCCTGCCAGCTGCCAGAAGAGCAGTGATGGAAACACTGAGCGAGCCCACGGGGTCAAGCGAAGCGTTCTGCAGACCCTACTGCGGTCGAGTCCCCCCTCCCCCCCCCGTACGCAAGATGAGGCGGTCTCAGCCCCTCCCCGGGACCGAGTTCCCTCCGCCCCCCAGCCCCCATCGCTATGGCCGACCTGCACAACGCTCACCCATCAGTAATAAGTATTGTGTACGCCCTTTCCGGCTTCTAGCTCACTCCTCTGTTCCTTCAACCCTCTGCCGCCCCTTTGCTGCTTCCTCGACCGCAGTCATCGAACAGTACAGCCACTTCGCCCATCATGGTCTTGTCGTCGGTTATGGGACTCGCCGCCTTGGCGATGCTAGCGGAGGCGCAGACATCACAGCAAGTAACACCGTCGCCGACGTTCTCTACTATTACGACGAGTGGTACCCGATCTGCAACGGCCGCGGCGACGGCTTCGGAGACTCATACGATCGCCGTTGGAGCTGTAAGAGACTTGTAGTATGAGATGTGTGACTCAAGCTGACTTACGACAGTCGGGGTTCCAATTTTCGCCCCAAAAGGTGGAAGCCAATGTCGGTGACACGATAGGTGAGTGAGATGATCTCACAAAATGGATTAGCACTTATGTTTTTCAGAATGGATCTTCTATCCCGACGGACATTCAGTCATCCGCGCCGAGTACGGTTTCCCTTGCACACCTTACGAGTACATCGACATCGGTCGTGAGGGCTTCTACAGCGGACCGAACCCTGTTAAGGCTATCACGAACAATGCAAGTCACACGATTCGAAAGTGTCGAAACGTCGACTAACACGATGCAGATGCCACGGTATAGAGTCCGTGTCAACGACACCCTCCCGATCTTCTTCTACTGCGGCGCCCCTGGCTCATGCTTCAAAGAGCACATGATTGGTGTCATCAACGAGGTGAGATACCGCGACCGCGTTCAATACCGGACGGAACATTAACAAGACCCAGAACAAGACCCAGACGCTGGACGGACAGATGAAGGCCGTCGAGTCCGTAACCACCCAGATCCTCCCCGGCGAGCCCTTCCCGACGGAATCAGACGGATCCACGCCGACCGACGGCTCCTCCGGCGGCTCAACCGTTATCAACAACGTCCACCACACCTGGACTGGCGGCGAAATCGCCGGCGTCGCCATCGGGGGCCTCGCCTTCCTCCTGATCGCCGGCTGCGTGCTCTACTGCTGCGGCCGCCGAGGCGGTCTCCGCCGCGCATACACGCGCGGCGGCCACCCTCCCTACCATCCCGGCCCCCCTCCTCCCCCGGGCCCGCCGGTGACGGAGCTCAACTACGCCGCGCAGCCCAAGAGCCCCGGCGACGCGTGGAGGAACAGCCACTACAGCTCCTTCAGCAACGCCACGCCCTACCACGACATCGGCAGCCCCGCGCACTTCGCGAGCCCGCCAATCAGCCCCCAGCCTACGGGCTACGCGCACCCCGTGCCCATGCAGGGCGGCTACTTGTGAGTTTTCGGTCCTCGAGGTGTAGGTGTCTTCGTTGGACTAATTGGGAACTAGGGACCCCCGATACTCTTCATTAGCGCCCACCGTGGCCGAGGTCCCCGATAACCGGGCCCCTCCGGCGGTTGCGCCGGACGCGGCGCCGGTTGAGCTGCCGACGGCATTTGAAGAGCAGGGTAAGTCCTCCCCTCCCTTCCGATCTCCCATTCACAGTTCTAATTCGTAAAACAGCAGCAGCAAAGCGAAACTCAACCGAGAAGAAGGGCCTAGTTGACGTGTAGGCGTTTGCGAGCAATAATGAGTCACGCAAGGGGTAGAAAAAACAGATTCCAAAGGCACGGCGTTATGAGGTGGCTGGCTCATGGCTTGGTTTTGGGCTGGGAGGACGATTCTGTGTTGGCCTTACGGGTATTCCTTTGTCATTAATGTACAAATAATAATCATAGAACAACGATTTCATTTCTGTCATCTTCTAGCTGTTGGGAATGGGCGAGTCCGTTGACGTCCTCAGTGACAGTTTGCAGTTCTGAGTGCAAGAAATCATCCCCATTGACGATATCTTGGAACAATCTGATCTTATCCCTTCGAGTTAAATGAGAAAGAAGAGATGGCTTAAAATAAACCGGCCTCGCAAATTGGTGGCGGTGCCCACATTCCGCTGGGAGCTTAAGACTGGATGAAAACTATCCTACCGTTCCCCAAGGTTCGACCTGTTGACTTTTGCCTTTCTAAACCTTGTAGGGCGTCGTCGTGTCGTTCCGTTGGTTCGTTGGGCACCTTTCCGCCGATCCGCACTCCAATCCCACATGAAGTAGCCTGAATATACCCACTAGGCTGGGAGTGATGTCACCTCGGGATCCATGGTTCACGCCATCTATCAATTACTGCGTCAAGATATTTCATATCGGAGTTAGAGTGATAATAAAATGGTCGTTGTGATAGTAATTCAGGCGTGGTAGCGTGGTAGCTTCGGGTTTGGCGATTTAGTCATCGAGCAGCATGGCAAGCTCCTCTGGATTGACAGACTTAGGACAGATGAAAGATAGATCGTTATGGCACCTAGTTAGAAACATGTCTTTTAAAGCGCAAATTGTCTATGGTCGTCGGTATGTTCGTCGACAGAGCCTGAGAGATGCATGCATCGTTGAGATGGATGGAATGGATTCAGCGCTGCGCCTGCATGCACCTCAAGTCACTTGCACGAAACTAGCTAGGGGTTAGCAGCATATCTCAGCACCTCGCATCATGGACCATGCCTTGCCCGAATATTCGGAACATAGTAAAAGTAAAGATAAGAATGAAATCCCGAGGCCTCGAGTCAATTTGGGATGGATGGCGTACAACGATCGACCAACGGTGACGTTGGTTATTGCTGGCCCCGAACACTCCTGGACAAACGGCTTCCCCCACTAGACGCGCTGCCCGCAGCTACTGAGACCTGAACCGGGCGTTCGGGTGCACCGAATCGCACATCCCGTGTCATCTCTCTCCCCCATACCCCGCCCGCTGTCAGGGAAGAAGCAAAAAAAAAGGCTAATTTGATTGACACACCTGAAAGGAAGAAGCACTTCCCACCACGCCGATGCGATAAGGGAAATCTGAAAACTGCCGTTCAATTAATTCATCGTCCGTCCAGGTAGCAGGAGCAAAAGTCGAAAAAAAGTCAAAAAAGCATGTGGAATGCTCCCAGTGAGGATTGAACTCACGACCTTTGCATATCTTCCGTTTTGTGGCGGAGGTATAAGAGCAATGTGCAAACCAGCTACACCATGGGAGCGTGGCATCCAGTTCAAATTTTCTTGAACATAAGGCCTCGTTCGGTGTTCTGCCCGTGGGGGCGACGGCGACGATGCCGCCAGTGGTTAGTCAGCAGCCGTTGATGTGCTGCGTCCCCGCACGGCTACTGTCGGCCACTTGCTCAACCTTTCTCCCTTATTTGGCGCTGACAGGACAAAGAGGTTCCCGTCTCGGGTGATTGTGAGGATGACGAGCCGAGGGCTGTTTCTGTGATTCCCACAGTGGATGGGTGGTCAGAGTCAGCAACCCAGTCGTTGGAGATGTCCACCACGGCTCATATTCGGCCAAGTACGGGTATGTGCGATGCTGGCCTGGCTTCAGTCGCAGTTGTCGCTGTGCATGTTGTCGTTATCGTCACCATAGAGCCGGGAGGAGACGAATCTTCGTGCAGCGGGGAGAACAACAGCACATATTAGGATGAAGGGCTCGGCGCTCTATTACAGTCTGAGTTATGTTATACTTCCCGTCGTCCAGTGCCTCCAACCCGCCAGGCATCTGGCTGGCACCTGGTCTTATCAGTTGATGGCGTCAATTGAGGCGATAAAGTCGGTCCGGCCTATGGCTCAGCTAGATGATGGTACACATACTTGACTATCAAAGGGTTGAAAATGCTCGATTTTCAAGGGACGTCTTCATCAACATTGATAGATGATTCAATGCCACGGCATAGGATCAGGAATATGGATGAACTCGATTGTGGCAGTGCGGCAGTGCCCGGTAAACCAGGCAGTTGGGACCAAGCTCCATCTCTTGCTGGAGGCCTTTCCCGAGATGTCAAAGAAGCCCGGGATGCCTAATGAGTGGATGAGCTTTCGCCGTGCCCCGCTCTCCTTTCTGATATAATTTTTTGGCGTTCTACCTGGTGTCATCGTCGTGGTCGAGGATGGAGTGGGGGAGGATAGAAAAGTTAAGCTTCTTTTGGAGTTGTGACTTTCTTGGGGCCCCAAGATTTGCCAGGTTATCCTTAACATACCTCCTGGAATGTCATCAACTATACAGGTTTCATAAGGACCTTTGGACTGCGTTTGCGGATAAAGTTGTTTGGCAGCCACTGAATATTCCAGCCATACCTGAAGCCTGCTGCGTTGATAAACCAGCAACACGAAGACTTTGGCTTCTATACAAAGATATTCGCCATCACGATGATAATAGAATGCACGCGTTCAGAAGGACATGGACGAACAGGGTTGAGATAACCGGCGGATAGAAAATCTCAGGTCTTGGAACCGCTTTCCCTACGGCCATCTCCCTCGGTACAACAGGCAGGCACATCAATCTGATGTTTGTGCTGTCTTATATTTGCTGCTGAGGTTGGAATTTTCTCGGAGTCGCTCGAATAGTCCGTCAGACTTTCCAAAAAAAGCCTGGATGTCGTTGGTTACCGATGCGATCTTCATGTCTGGTGAAGCTTCGAATCGGATGGGAATGGATGTTTGAAGAGGACACAAAAACAACCTTGACATGACTGGATTTCCGGCGTCGTCGCTGGTACCCGTCGCCATCGCTAGTCGGCGAGTATTTGTTGTTGTATTGTTGGGGATAATAGACGACGGTAGTCTGTCTGTGGTATTTTGGCTTTCGATGTTGCTGTACTCCTAATCTCCACTACTTGCATCGGCGACTTCCACTATGGGCCCTGTCGTCCTCAAAGAAAAGGTGACCGCATTGATGGAAGAGCTGGTGAAAAATGCCGACTTCCAATAGACTAGATAAAAATAAATAGGCTTACGTTGCCCGTCCCGCCCGGCCCCGATACCGCCAACGACCCACACCGGCTTCGAGACCCGACACATCACTCCAGCGATCAAGATCAAGGCCATGCCTTACTGCCAGTGAGTGGAATTGCATTGGAAAGTCGCTTAGCCCTGCACCTATCTAAGCCTAAATCTTTTAGCAGCGAGGACGTCTGCACACGAATAATACGTAAGTGGTGCCTTGAGCATGGGCTGAGCACTGCATGGAGGGACTGCTTCTATTTTTGGCACTCGTCCTGGGCAAGACAACGCATGTTCACGATGCGACGAACTGCTCTGTTGCTGATTTCCCCTTCAACCGCACGGTGCAATGGTCAATGGTCGCAACAAAACATTATGGCCGTAATATGCTGCTAATTTTCTGAAGCTACTTGAGGGGATTCGTGTCGACGGTGCATCCAAAAGCCAGATCACCGCTGAAGAAAGGTTGAGGCCACTGCAAGGGACTGCCTGTCAAATCGGCAGAGGGAGCTCTAAGCTTTGCGGTACCTTGACGGAGCCCAACTGGCCCAACAAGCTCTCGTCCATAGTATGGGTTGTGGGGGTAAAGTCGCCGACCCTTTGGCCTACCCGACTTCACTAATGCGAATCAATATCATTCGGCCTATAACCACCGTGAGTACCGATGCGGCCTGGAGCTTCCGTAGAATTTAGCCAGCTGGTCGCAGAGAAAAAAAAAAGCGTTCACGCGAATCCAGGGACTGAGCGCGCACGAGCCACCGCCCACAGAGGAAGCAAGCGGCGGGCCCTCAGTGGCTCAAGCCGATGCAAGCAGCCCACCTCAGCGGATACGTACCCGTAACTCGTGAGCGCTGGAGCTTGCGAGGCGGCCGGTACTTCCCCCCTCGGGAGTACATCCCGGCTGCAGGCAGTCGCGGCAGTGAAGCGTGTACCCGCTCACCACACAGGTACCTACCTGCTAGCGACCTACCCGTTCTGGGTGTCCTGTCTAAAAAGTGGACACCTCGGACCTCAAGCATCCATCGCGGGAGGTCGAAAGGACACATTGTACCAAAACCGAACCTGAAGTCATCCAGGCAATTCAGGCCAGCTTGCCCTCCTTCTCCATTTCCCATTCCCTTCCCTTCGACACTACAAAGTCGCACCTTTTCGACCACCACCAGACTCGGCTCACGGCTCTCCCTCTTCGCCAACGGGCACCTTGTCAATTCCTTTTTCCTTTCGCCGTCGCAAACCTAGTCCAACCCACGCCGCCGAAACGTCAAGGCTAGCCCTCGGATCTCAGCTGCGGTTAACCCTCTTTTCGGTTTCGACCCATCGCTCTCCACCAAACAATTCCCGCATCCCCGACGAGAATCTGCAAAAATAATTAGAGCGAACAGCTGGTCTGTCTGTACCTTCTTGTGCAACAGCCACGCCTCCCAACCTTCGGCCCCCTCCTCCCACCGATCTTCCCCTCGCGATGGCTCAACAGAGAGGCCCTTCCTACGGCCTGGGCGCCGGCGGTCCTCCGTCCTTCGGCGGCCCGAGTGCCGACGACTCTGAGTCCAGCCCTCTGGACATGATCAGACAGCAGACGAGCAAGATTGAGGACTTCCTGGACTCCTTCAGCGAGCCGATCAAGCCGTGAGTCGGCCCCGAGTCTTGGCAGGGACCTGCCGGAAGCTCGTGATCGCGTGAGGCGTGTGCTGACTAGAGTCGCTCGACAGCTACCTGCCCGCCATTGGCCGCTTCCTGATCGTCGTTACCTTTCTCGAGGATGCCCTTAGAATTATTACGCAGTGGAGCGACCAGCTGCTCTACCTGCACGACTACCGACACAGTACGTCGCGAACCCGCGACTCGAGCTCGAACGAATGCTAACACGCTCCAGTCCCGTCCGGTATCACGCACCTGTTCCTGATCACCAACGTCATTGCCATGTCTGCCTGCTCGGCCCTCGTCATCATCCGCAAATACTCCGACTATGCCGTCGCCGGCCTCATGGCCGTTGTCGTCACCCAGGCTCTCGGATACGGCCTGATCTTCGACCTGAACTTCTTCCTGCGCAACCTGTCCGTTATTGGCGGTCTCCTGATGGTGCTCTCCGACTCGTGGGTTCGCAAGACCAAGGCTTTTGCCGGTCTGCCCCAGCTCGACGAGAAGGACCGCAAGATGTACTTCCAGCTTGCCGGCCGTGTCCTGCTGATCTTCCTCTTCGTCGGCTTCGTCTTCAGCGGCTCGTGGTCGATCTGGCGCATCATCACCTCCATCATTGGCTTCATCGCCTGCGTGATGGTTGTCGTTGGTTTCAAGGCCAAGTTCAGCGCCACCCTGCTGGTCCTGATTCTCAGCATCTTCAACATTCTCGTCAACAACTTCTGGACTGTACGTTTTCGTGTGTCTCCCCATGCGCGACGTGTGCTAACAGCTCTTAGCTCCACGAGCACCACCCCCACAAGGACTTTGCCAAGTACGACTTTTTCCAGATCCTATCCATCGTCGGCGGTCTCCTGCTGCTCGTCAACAGCGGCCCCGGCCAGTTCAGCATCGACGAGAAGAAGAAGGTTTACTAAGCGAACCCGAGCCCGGCTTCGGACGGGCGAGGAACACGAGAGAGAAGACGACGACCAGCGCCCCTGGTCGGTTTCTTGGCATTACGAACGGCATTCAAAAGGTTGCACTTGTCCCGCGCTGCGATCACGGTTGGCAGCGGGTTTACGGAATCACATTGAGGCATATATGGATTGTAGACAGGAGGGATCAAGAGTCGATACGAAATTTAAGCTGCGCGCTTAGAAATGGTGAAGATACATTCAAGTTCAATCAATCGATGAAGCTCATGACCATGGCTGCCGCGGCTGAAATTGCTAGTTCCAGGGGCTGAGCGAGGAGTTGCAGCCACTAAACCCCAGAGGCGTCGCCAAGCTTCGCGGCTAGGCGGAGTGGTTCTCAGTGACTTGCATCGACGGTTCCGATCCAGGAAGGGCGCACAACAGCCAACAGCACTCACCGGCGCTATTGGGCGAGATTCTAAGTGGATCATATGCAGGTTTAGTGACCCCCTTCGGCTGAGAACACATGCAGCGTCGAAACCTGCATAATCCGCTTGGTTTTTACCACGTTCAACTCTCCATGTGCTTGATTATTCTCAACTTCGTTTTGATACCCACTTTCTGAAATTGTTCAAGACTCAAGTGAGTTGCTCTCGTTGAAACCGCGGTGTGTTCTTACACAGTGCGCTCGCCAACACAAGATACCCAACCAACTCTCACCTTTGGCCCTTTGCCACATTAATAACATCACAGAAACAACCTCATCTACGACTTCAGTCATCTGTACATACATACAACCAACACCAAACACACCCAGTCTAGACCAAGAACCCGACATGGCCGAGGCGATCGGCACGGCGATCGGGGTAGTCGGGTTCCTGGGCCAGCTCTTCGACGGGTGCGTCAAGGCGTACGGGTACTTCACGGCGGCGGCCAACTGTGACGCCGACTCGGCGCGGCTGCTCTGCAAGGTGCGCATCGAGGAGATGCGGCTCGTCGTCTGGGGCCGCGAGTGGGGCGTCGCCGAGGGCCGTTTGGAGGCGCACCTGCGCAGCCGCGAGTGTAACCCGCAGATGGCGCAGCTGGCTGAAGGCATCATGCGCGAGCTGCATGCCACTGTGACGGACTTCAGGAGGTTGAGGGAGCGGTATGGGTTTGTGGAGGATGGGTCGGCGGTAGCGATCGTTGGGGAGGGGGGCAAGATGGGGGTGCCGGAGCGGTCGAGGAGTGAGAGGAGGGGGGTAAGTGGGAAGAGTGAGGGGGAGAAGAGTTGGAGGAGGGAGATTTCGAGACGGGCGAAGTGGGTTATTGCTGGTACGTTGAAGTGTGTGATATCGTCTTGGACCACGCTGATGGGGAATAGACAAGGACAAGTTCACGGCGTTGTTGAAGGATCTGAAAGGTGACTGGCTCTCCTGAGTGAATCTCATGCTCTCTCAACTCTCACAACTCCCGCAACCCCCCGATCACATACTCATATCCCCTCAACTAACAAAACCAAGACTTCAACGACGGCCTGGAACAACTCTTCCCCCCTCCCGCCTCCCCTCCCTCCACCGCGCCTGGCGCCACTCCCTCCTGGACTCAGCCCAGCGCGACCTCGCCCAGCTCTCCCTCCTCGAGTCCTCCTCCGCAGACCTCTACCCGCAGCTCACCGCCTCCGCGAACCTCAAACGCCTACGCATAAACCTCGACGCGAAGCCGCAGGCCTCCTTCCGGCCCACCTTCGCCTTCAAAGTGCCCCGACCGGACCTCGACCTCCCAGATGTCTCCGTCTCCAGCTCCGAGAACAACAGCAGCTCGGGAAGCGCCAAGAGCGGGAAGAGCAGCAGCAGCAGCGGCGGCAGCAGCAAGTCCAAGAGTTCATCGACAACGAACCTGATGAAGCTGGAAGCCTCGGCAACGGCAACCCGTGTACATGCCTCCCACAAGACCCACGGCCCCGTGCTGGTCGAGTGGGTAGTGTACGACCTTTCCGATCTCCAAGAACGCTTCCTCCACCTCCGCCGGCTGGACGACCTCGCGCGCATGATGCACTCCGCCTCGGAGCGCCATCCGGACCTGCACACGATCGACTGCGTGGGCTACGTCGACGACACGGCCAACGCGCGCTACGGGCTTGTATACCGCTGTCCATCCGCCTCATCATCCCCTTCCTCTTCCCCTTCATCCCCTTCTTCTCCTATAGCAGCCGCTGTGCCAGCGACATCCCACTCAACACTCCACGCCCTCATCTCCTCTCCCGACCTGAAAACCCCCGACCTAGACGACCGCGTGTCTCTAGCATCAACCCTCGCCTGCGCGCTCTGGTCGCTCCACTCGCTAGACTGGCTCCACAAGTCTCTATGCAGCGCCAACATCCTCTTCTTCCCGTCCGCGGCGTCGGCGGCTGCGTCCAGCGCGACGGCATCAGCTGTGGTCGTGCCGAACGTGAGCGCGCCGTACCTCGTCGGCTTCGACGCCTCGCGGCCTGACGCAGATGCCGAGATGAGCGTCAACCCGCGTAATCCGAGTATTTTGGACTTACACCGCGATCCGCGGTCGTTGGGTACGGGGCTGAGCAGACGGCAATACTGCAAGGGGTTTGATATCTATAGTCTTGGCCTGGTGCTGTTGGAGATTGGGCTGTGGAAGGTGCTGCAGACGTATTACAAGCCGCATTACTCGGCTGAGCGGTGGCGGGACAAGATTGTGTTGCCCGTGTTAGTCCCCGGGCTGGGCAGCAAAACGGGCAAGCTGTACAAGCAGGTCGTGGAACGGTGTCTGACGGCCAAGGACGACATGTCCAGCAGCGAGGCTGGGCAGCTCATGGAGTGGGTGGTCACCACGTTGGAGAGTATACGGACATAATCAGCATCTACAGCTGGCACGTCTACGGTGAACATCTACGAGGGCGTATGCCCGAGAGAGGGGGAATACGAGGTCAAAGCCTCGTTTGTTATGCATTCTCTGAAGATAGCGACTTGCAGTCAAGTGTCGAAGGAAGGTAATCCACAAACGTCGTGATACGCCCCCCTTTCCCGGAACAAGTGTAAAAAAGAGGATAGAAAATATAAAAACAACTCCGGCGTGACGCTGCCATTATCAACGTCCACGCACGGCTCAACCCCAATTCCCTGTGTCCCTAATTGCCCCTGCCATCGCACAAGATTCATATCAGGTCATGATACTCTCCAGTAGAGGTGAGTGAGTTTTCGGGCGTGTAAAGCCAAAACCAGCGACGACAAAAAAAGATGTTGCGCGTCTCTTCGCACCATTGAAGGATTCCCCGACCAGAACAAGCTTGATTTTTCGGCGGGTCATTTTCACAACGACCCACCGTCAAGCGCAAGTCTGGGCCTGGAGCGAGTTGGGTCTCACTCCGTCGGCGAATCGCACACCGGACCTGTGCGCGTGTCCGGTCATGGTCGGCTTGCCCTTTCTAAGGATCGTCTTCTTCGTGTCCGGAGAAGCCGCCCTTTTAGCGGGAGAAGTAGACGGGCCTGCAGACGAGGAAGGTGTCTGGAGGCGTTCCGCAGACCCGTCGGATTGTCAATCGATACCGTGCTGCTTCTTGAGCTGCGCTAAACTGGCCCGGCGGGCGTCGAGGTCCTCTTTTGACTTGAGCATCTTCTCTGGCTGGTGGTATAGGACTGCTCGACGTTAGCACTGGTCGCGAGTCGGCGCGTGACGTGTCACATACCGATCAGGTAGCGGTTCTGGAAGTTGAAGCCGTTGAGTTTGTCGCAGGCTTGCTTTGCATCCATTACGTCTTCATAGACAACGAAGGCCGTGCCCTTGGTGCCGTTGGCAATGCCCTGGCGCACCTGTCTGTTGTCGGGGTCAGCAATCTCTATCGCGGTCGACGACATTGATGGGTGCGTACCGGATCGGGCCGAATTTTCCGAACAGGTCGAACAACTCCTCTGGAGTTACGTTGTAGCTATTGTCGCGTCAGTCATCGTCGTCGTCGCCGTGATGGTCGATGTTGATGTCGACGGGTCGGCGAGGCTCACCTCAAGTTCTTCACGAACAGAGCTCTGTGCAGAAAAGTCAGTCAGGCCGCCATCACGCAACTATACGGAGGTAGGATCGATCGGGACCGGAGCAGGACCAAGTCGACGTGTGCCGGCATGGGCGGCATGGGCCGTGGGGTGAGCTTGGCCGGCTCCGGGTCTCGTGCCAGGGAAGACGGGAGAGGCGCTGCGCGGAAGCAGCGCCAACAGCAATTGAGGAAGTTTCGGACTCACCGGTTGACTTCTGGGGCTAATTTACCGCCGCGACTACTCATCTCTCGATGCTCGGTGACGCTGGGAGTGTTCGTTTCGGGTTGGTGAACGCTCGTAAAGGACAAGGACGCGCTGGTCGATGGGGGGATTCAGGAAGATGGGATAGGATCTGGAAGTTCTAGGAACGGCGAAAATGGGGAGTAGGCAGGTAATGAGGCGACGGGCTGGTGGCAGTGCAAGGATTGGGCGAATGCACCCACGTGACACGGTGCGCCCCACTCTTCGTCATGCGGTGGACCACTCATCATGCGTCCCGTCATCAAGATGGAAGCAGTTGCGCAGGGCGCTGGCCGGTGAGGCAGGAGCAGGTGCAGGTACCGGTACGTACCGACAGACCGCACCCGCTTCGGCTTTCCGTAGACGTGGCACCGACCGCCAGCAACGCCTATCTCGGTCTCCGCCCACTAAAACATGCTGGAGCTGGATAGACTCTGCCCAGAGGTCCTAGAAGTAGGTTTTTGTTGAATGTCACTGTCCTGTCACTGCCACACGGCCACGGTAACCCAAAAGCGCCTACCTTCTCGCACGGCAGGCACGGCTACTACCTGCGTACGGCGCAGCTGGAATGCTTCGTAGGCTGTGGCTGTAGGTGCCTAGGCTGTAGCACTGGGAGCAGCCGGCCGTTGCGGATGTGCCAGCGACACTCCCCAGCCTGCCTCGACTGCACTTGCCCATCTTGGGCCTTCTCGCAAGGCCCACGTGGTTTCGAGGTACTTGGCCTCAGATACCCACGCCCGGCACCTGAGGCCCCGGCACCTGAGGCACCAGCACCCACGGCACAGTGAGTCGTTGGATAAAGTTGGAGAAAGTGGCAGAGCCTGAGCACGCCATGCATCTACCGCCATCATTGCGACAATTGTCACTCGCTGTGGAACACGCTCGAGCAGACCATTTTCATGCACTGATTCCTGAGGTTGACATTGACAAGACCTGTTGTTCCTCGGTGCCGCTGCCCAGTGATGATTGATGAAGAGTGGACCTCCAGCCAAGTCACACGATCGGGGTCAACATTGCGTAACTTGATCAATGCGATAGCAGCCTACCAACCGGGTTGGGTATCCGGTATCTGGCCTCTCGCCAGCGCCTATCAGTATCGCATAATCTGGGGAAGGGAGGCTCTGTGGAAGCACCCTGGACGCTGTTGGAGAAGTGACCTGCCGCTGTACCTGTACACTGACTGGGCAGCCAACAGCAACGCGCAGCCAGCACACCATTGGACCTTGGCTGGTGGGCTCTGACGGAGATAAATGATAGCGATCTCCAATAAGTTGGGCCGGTAACTTTCTACAGCGGCGTGGCAGACCAGGCACTCCCTCATATTTGTACTCGCGCTGCGGGGAGCCATTCGCGACTGGAGGACGACTGAGATGAGATGTTGATCAACAAACACGAGCATCGGCGTCATCAGCCACAACAACGATGATTCCCTTCTTCGTCGGCCGCCGTTTTTTGTTTTTGTCTTTTGTCTTTTGTCCCATCTTTCTTTGCCGTCTGTTTCACTTCAGCCCTGTGCCTGTGACAGTTTCTATTTTCCCCTGAGCCCAAGCCGGTCGTCCTTCCATTGCAGCAACGGTACTCTGTGCACCGACCTAGCCCCTGGGCGGTGGCTGCCCCGATGACGCTGCTGAAAGAAAGCCGCCTGGGTCTGACTGGACTGACGGGACCTGACTGGCCGGGCAGGGGGGCCGGATGAGGCTAAACAGCTACACCGCAGCAGGTTTCTGGCGGCCTGAATAGAAACGTCTCCTCCTGAAAACAGAGCTGCTTCAAAATAGGAGTATCCCTATTTCCAGCGGCCACAACACCTGCCCGGTTTCTTCCGCTGCATTGGCTCGCCTTTGATGCTGCAATTGAATGCCATTGACCGCCCCCACGGGACAATGGCGCCCTCACCGTCCCTGGCCGAGCCCCCGACTGCAGAAATTCCGTTCCTTCCCCATTACGTCGGAGCTTCCAATTCAACCTCAGGTCCTCAGCGCCAGAGCATGGCACTGGCACCTCAACCGCAAACCCATCTCCGGAACATCTCACTTCCTTGGTAAATATCTCTCACCACCTGCCAAAAAAAAAAAAAAATTCCTCCCTCGTTTCCTCCTCCACACACACAATTCCACGATCCGCCGCAACACCCGCACCGCCGTCTATCGATACCCACACATCCAACACCATGGCGTATGCACTAGCAGACGACATCTTCGTCGGCTTCGACGTGCCGGACCACGACAAGCTGTACATGCTCGATGTTCTCTGTGCCCGCGGCACGCCATGGGAGGAGAAGCTCGCCGTCTTCGACCTGGGTCTGTTCAGCGGCTTCGAGGACTGGAACCTGCTGCTCGAGTGTGCCTTCTCAATCAAGGAGAAGAGCCCGCCTCGCTCCCACCTGGATGCACGAGATGTTCTAGCCTTCGTCCCACGAGTCAATGAGGCCACGCTAGTCGACGAGAAGCTGCGCAAGGGTTGGGCAGCCACTGACCAGTCCATCAAAAATTTGGCCACATTGCTTCGGGCCCATCGGGCAGGCATTGCTGCCGCCCAGCCCGTCGTCAAGCAGGAGCGGCGAATTATCAAGCGAGAAGTTGTTACCAAGCGCGAGCGAGAGGATGACGCAGATGAGGCCAACCAGCCCAAGCAGCGAGTCAAGCGACAGAAAACCGCACCCAAGCCGTCCACGTCTCACTACTTTGCGCATCCGGCGGATGAGCAATCGCCCCAAAATCATTCCCACCAGCAATCTGCATCTCCTGAGGCCACCGTCAGTGTACAACCCGGTACTTCGGCAATCATCCGCAACGGTATCGCTACACCACGATCCACTCCACGCAAGCCAACCGGCGAAAATGAGGCCCCGAATGCGGGTGCTTCTGGCAGAGATTCGCCGCAGTCTACTCTTAGCACTGCAGATGCTGGCCTTGCAGACGACGGAGAGAACAACAACAGCGCCGGTGGTTTAAAATTCGGCGGCCCGCAGACAGCCAGGGATCTTCGGGCAGAGACGCCATCCTGGCCAACCCCCCGCAACAGTCCGTCTCCGACGACCTCATCCGGATTATCCTCCCCCGTGGATTTGAGCCGAGTCAAATCCGAGCACTAGCTTCACTGGAGTCCTCACCCAAGCGGAACACCGTCAAGTCGCCCTTCTTTAGCGAACCCAAGGTGATTAAGCCTCCCAAATCAAAACGACTTGGCGGCCTGGTCTCGACCATCCCATTCCCGCCGCTATCGGCCCCTCGGTTCGGTCTGATTCAAGAAGAGTTTGCCCATGAACCTTTCTGGATGCTCGTCGTCGTCACGTTTCTCATCAAGACTGCCGGGACATTGGCCATCCCTACATTTTATAAGGTCAAAGAGCAGTTTCCATCGCCCGCTGCCTTGGCAGACCCAGATTCGACAACCGACGTTAAGGATATGATTCGTCACCTGGGTCTTTCGGTGGTTCGAACGGCGGCAATACAGCGTTATGCCCGAGTGTGGCTGGAGAAGCCGCCAACAGCGGGTATCACATACAGAGTGAAGAATTACGATAGACGAGACGTACTGCCAGCTGCCATCAACTACGGAGGAGATATGGACGAAGATTCAATCCATGTTACGGCTTTGCATTCTAGAGAAGCCGACGATGCATGGGAAATGGGTCATTTCACCCAGGGCAAATACGCACTTGACAGCTGGCGCATTTTCTGCCGCGACGAACTTCTCGGCCGGACTGAAGACTGGAACGGCAAGGGGGCAGCGCCCAACTTCCAACCTGAGTGGATGAGAGTGCGACCGGACGACAAGGAGCTTCGGGCGTGTCTGCGATGGATGTGGATGCGAGAGGGCTGGGAATGGGATCCCGTCACGGGCGAGAAGACTGTCCTCGGAGAAGAGATGCGCAGGGCCGTCAACGAGAGACGGGTGGAATATGACGAATTTGGAGGTCTCAGGATTGTCGATGAGCCGCGTTTGGGCTCGCCATGAATACGATTTTGACGCACGAAGACCTCGATGATTGTTTAGTTTGAGCGAGGCTGGATATGGAATTGGTTGATACCCGCACCGGTATGGGTGCACTGCGCACTGGAAGCGTGATACGATCGATAGCTTTGACATAGAGCTGCTTCGGTAGACATGAGCAGCATGAATCAAGACCTCAATGATGACATTCCAAATCACGATGGATGGAAAGCGTGTTGTTCCCGACCCAAAGCAAAAAGCATGGGAAAACCGAGTTGCAGTAAGGTGGACGGACGTTGCTTGCTAAGGTTTTCTCATCCCACCAACAACGGTGATTTGACCACGCCATCCCGGCTTGCACTCGCCTCCTCGTGTATAGTTTGCGGTTTAAGCTGTGTCATTCGACTCACCGCCAATCGCCGGCAATGGCTCCCCATCTGTGCCCAAACTCCTCGTGGCACAGTATCGCACCCTCGATTGCCGCTGGAAGTCAAATCTTGTCTCACAAGCTGTGCACCTAGGCAGTAGAGCGCCATCCACGGATTGGTTTGGCGGCGTTGGTTGGTCCCACGGGAAACCACGTTCTGCGGTGGGCCTCTCACCTCTCACCTCTCACCTCTCACCACATGTCGTTTGGTGTTTGGCGTAAGAGTCATGGTCTGCCAGAGGAAACCATGAGTTGTGAAGAAGTCCTGTGTTGAAGTCTTGCGTTGGAGATGAGTGCTCCAGAGCTGGATGTGGTGGTGCGAGATGTGCTTAAAAGGGCAGGTGAGGGCCGGCTGGCTCGTCTCGGATTCGGCTGCCCCGCATCGCCGTGGCGCCCTTGTCCCCCACTGCTGCTGCACACTGCAGGCGGCGCGGGCGGATGTCCGTCTGCGCTTCTAGTGCGTACTTAGTGCTGCAACCCCACTCTTCAGCGCAGTCAATTCCTACCATAGCCTTAGATAACCCGAGTACATACATAATCGCAAGACGTTCAGCTCCTCCCGCCTCAAGCAGGATCGCGTGGTTCTTCCAGCGTCCCTTCCTCTGCAACTCCCCTTCCCAGTCCACATTCCAGACCCCAGTTTCGGCGCAATGGGGTCGCAGATCGACTCGCAAGACGAGTTCACGGTGCTCGTCACCGGCTTTGGCGTGCGTATCTCCACTGATGCTACCTCCCACTCACAGTGAATGTGCTTCCCCGACTGCCCCTCACTGTCTGCCTCGCCGCGGACAACAACATGCCATCCGTCGTCAAGCATGTCTTGAAGACGCGGCACGCCAGTCGTCACTCCAATGCTTGACCTGAGAGCTGTCTCTTGCTAACAGAACCGTCTTCTCTAGCCGTTCAAGGTCCAGTACCCCGTCAACCCCTCGTGGGAGATCGCCCATTCCCTCCCCTCGTATCTTCCCCCGCTCCGCGCCAAGAACCCGAAAGACCACCCTTCGTCCACGTCAGACTCCACGACGTCCCGTCCTCTTCCTCCCATCCGTATTCTTGTCCATCCCGAAGCCATCCGCGTCAATTACCAGACCGTCCGGGCTCTGGTTCCCAACCTGTGGGACCCGGCAACGCACCCGCGAATCGATGCTACCGTCCACATTGGCATGGCTGGGCCGCGGCTCTTCTACTCGATAGAGCGCCGCGGCCATCGCGATGGCTACGCCTTCCCGGATGTAGACGGGAACCGGCTGGACGACGACGAGCGGCGGAGGGAGGAGGGCGAGGATTGGGTCTGGTACGGCGTGCCGTCTCAACTCGAGACGAATCTGGACTTGACGGACATCTTGGAGCGGTGGAAGAGGCACAGTCCGGTGAGTAATTTCACTGCCACTGCACCATCCCGTAGATCGGCAGACGTGTGCAGGAGGAGATGCGTTTGCTGACTTGCGGTCAGGAATTCTCTGATCTGCGTATATCCGAAGACGCAGGCCACTACCTCTGCGACTTTATCTACTTTTCCAGTCTGGCCCATCTGTGGAAGGCGCAGAAGCACCGCAGGGTGGTGTTCTTGCACGTCCCGTCCGACGCCTCAGAGAAGTCGGTTGCCACGGGCACTGAGCTGGCGATACAGCTCATCCTGTCCATCGCCGAGAGCGAGCTGGAGCGGCGCAGGGGCAAGACGGACGACGGCGAAGTCGTGGGCGAGACCGACAAGATCGCCGTCGAGCTGCGGGTCTGAGAAAAGGGCCCGCGGATCAATGCATGACGAAGCGGGAGCCAGCGGCACTATTTGTCTGACTATTTGACGATTTGGAGAGGAATCATGATCATGGACGGCTATGTGGCATGGGTATCTAGCCTGGAGTTTTCTTGCTCTTTACGCTCATATGACTGGGATAATTGAGCAGGTAATGAGCGGCATTGTTTACGAGTTGACGATACAGGCAATACTGGAATTCATTTGAAGGCGTGGTCTCGCCCGCATACCTAGCCGAAGGGGCTGTTGACGCCCACCCCGGCCCTTCTTTCGGCGCGTATCAGTCGCCATCCGTTTGCCTCTCACCGCCGTCTTGCGTATTCTTTGTTTGCTGCAGCCATCTGTTGGCAGATACCAACCTCCCATGCCGTGCTTCTGGCCGTTTGGAAGTCGGTTTGTACCGTGACACCAACAATCCTCCAGCCACTCAGCGGTAGCATTGCGACCTGGTCCGCAGCATCTTGTATATTGACAGCAAGACACACGCCATTGCGCATAGAACTGCAGACCCCTCCCCTCCTCTTCTCCTCCCCTCCTCTCTTCATGCCCGGACAACTTCCTCCTCTACCACTTCCCATCTGAGGTTCCCACCTTGGCTACCAGTGCTCGTAATCTTCCGCAATTTCTCAACCTTGCCCTCATCCTATCTCTGGCGTGTTGTCAACGTCGTTACTTTCTCCCCCCTATGGGTCCGGTTTCTAGCCATATTGCCCTCCTCATATCTCACGTGCTGGCAACGTTATTATATCCTCTCCTCTTTGAACCTGGCTACCAGCCCTACGCTGGACCAGCGAGGCTGTGACTTGTGCTTCTGGTATATATCGTCCAGGGTCCACGTTGGACAGTGTATATGGTCACGCACCTCAGCGAGCCAGTCCTTTACCCTTTCTCTCGAGCAGGCTCGCCATTGCGTAGGTGTGGCTGTCTTCGGGGTTTTCCCCGAATGACCCGGGGAGCCCGGTCCTCTTCCCTTGCTACATCGCGCGGCGGTTCCCGGGGCCCTCTATATGGACAGCTCTGTGTTCCAGGTTGGTGGGTTGTGCGTATTCACTGGCAACTGGTCTGCTTTTGGGTATGAATCTGCCCTCTCGTCCCTTTCCCCTCATCCCAACCTTAGCTAACCTAGGAATATAGCAGATGGGATGACCTCACCACGATCAGAGAAGTCTGCTGCCTTGCCCTCGAGTATATCTAGCAGGCCGTACTCCTGTCAACCCTGCCCATGGAACGACCCTATGGCTGCGGTTACGCCACGTCCAGAAAGTACATGAGGCAGCACCACACGGTTGTGAGGCATTAAAACTGTGCTGCCTTGTTCCTAAGTCCTCGGAAAGCAGGACATGACCAACGCACAGCAACGACATGGGGCCTGGTCACCGTGGAGCCCTACATAGCGGCTCTGTGATCTGGTATAGTGGATGGCAAGCCTGGATCCTTGTATGGACCCCCTCTTAGACAACGTGAGACTCATATCAGGACGAAGCTAATCTGGCTCTCTTAGGCAGTTCGTTCCTCCGCCACCTCAGGCGCTGTATCGCGCGGTGACCCAGACCTCTTCCATGAAGCACAACAGTATGCCAAGAAATAGCGGCGTACGATGTTGATCATGGCTTGCTGTTGAGAGGCAGGAGCGTCTACATGTGCACCTCTGTGATCTGGTTATGATGTATATATTCTGCTGGTTCTCGTCTTATATGGTCAGCATCGGGTATGATTACCCTTCCCGACTTTCCCCTTGATTTGAGCCTTGGCTAATATAGTGATCCAGGTTGAATTGTGCGTGCACCGTGTACCTCACTTCGTGAGACGTCGCCTGCGCCCATTCTTATAGCAACACGATTCACTTTCGCGATCGGAGCAGCGGCGACAATGCCCCGATCACGGTCTTCACCTGGAACGATTGGGTCAGGCGCACCTGGCACGCGCAGCTCAAACTCGGGTCTGGGGCCGAGAATATCAGGCCCCTTGATCCGTTCTCTATATCACCAGAGGTGCGCTCCCACCTCTGCTACCAAGCCGTCGAAGTCATCGCCGGCTCGTCGGCCGTTGTCGCCCCAGATGGGCTTGGTTCCGGCTGGGAGATCACCACCGGAGGTGAGATCGATCTCGACGACAACGGGCGACAGTATACGGAGAGGACCTGGCCTGCAGAGCAGCCACTGGAACACGTCTTGGCAGTCCGGTGGTCTGTATAATCAAGGACTTCCCAGGGTGCATTCGAGAAGACGGGACAGACGTCGAGAAACGACGAATACCTTGTTCCTCAGACGCCATGCACGTTTTCGGCGCCGAGTGGGAAGATCCCGAGATACCCGTTGCTGGTGCTTGAAAAGGACTCTAGTCAAGCATCGACACTGGTGATGTGGCGCCACAATCTGCGTCTTCTCCTGGAGCTTGAAGTCCGCCGGAGCTAGCGGGGATTTGGATGTGCAACCGGCTCATCGGCTGGGTTTATCATCTGGTGATCTACGACCAGGACCCGGCCCTTCAACTGCCGCCCGTTGCGCAAAGGACCCAGGGCCCCCGCTGCAACCGTATCCGCGACGTACTGCGGGGAGCTAAATGCCATGGAGGCACGGCGTTACTTGGACAGACCTCTCGCCGTGCAAACCTCGCAACGTCGCAGAGGACTTGCACAAACGTTGTCTCCGCGCAGCCGACGACATCCAAAAGGCCTGGCTCGGCATTTGGACTGGCATTATACCAGTCGGACCAATCAGCAACGCCACGGGAGTCGAAATAGGTTCACCTGCTTCTCTCTGTCTGGGACATCACTGGGGAGAGGATGCCGTGTTCGACTGGGCTTGAGCGTGAGCTCTGGGTGAGGTACGCTAGACAACAAACATCGATAGGTTGTTCGTCTGGCGTTCTGCCGAGGTCTCCTCTCGAGGACCTTGCCAAGTCGCTACGGTTGGCGCTGGCGGTCTTACCCGCCATAAGTAACATCGACGCCGATCTCCTCACCATTCTCGATGTTGTGAGTCATGGCCATGTATAAGCCGAAGACGACGACCATCCTGAGATAGTTCTCCAGCTAGAGCTAGCTAGTATATGGTGGCGGCATCTGGGTACCCGAGCACGATCTCCAGCTCGAGTACCCCAAGCAGGTTCACCATTCCTGGCAGGGTTCCAAGGGCCCCCGAATGGACTGCGCTGAAGCACAAGCACAAGCTGGTCACGAGCTTCGTGTGTATACTCGGCAAGGCAATCGATCCCAGAACAACGTTCTTGCGCGTCGGTTCGACCCCGGAGAGGCGGCCACCATGGTATTGTGGCCTGGTGCCGTCCGTGTTGGCTCTCCAAGACTCCTACACGAAGGGCGGGGGAGGGGGATGTTCATCGATGTACATCTCATCCTTGATCTGCTTCGAAAGACGCTAGGGATGGTCCCGCACCCAGACGTCACGAATGAAGCAATCCCAGACAGGCTCCTAACGATGTCCCGCACCCGCCGTCTCGAGGTGCCACCCCTCGCTAGCTACTTGCTGGATTCGACCACTTGAAGGAATTATACTATACCTTGGAACCGACAGGGCCTACGAGGCCACCTTCAATGCACTCTATCCATTTCGCCGCCGAGCTTCCGAGAGACATAGAGACAACGGCATCGGCCTCTACGGCTTGTTGATGATGGCTCTTGATGACGAAAGCAACTTCATTGAAGACCCTTCAACTCCGCACTATGGCGCTGGGTGGCGAGGCTCCGGCTCGCGGATTGTATCGTGGAGGGCGACACTCTGGAGGAGGTTGCGGGGCGGTGACTGGCAACGCCTATGGAGGAGAGCCTCCGAGTACAGGCTTTATACTCTCTTGGTCCGTCGTATCTTCGTCGCCGGCTCGCACCTGGGCAGCCGAACGCCAGTATAGTCTTGATTGCATATGAGGTATCAAGACCGGCTATCGACGAAGGGCATGGAGGCTCTCTCCCCAAACGGATTACGCAGCCATGGTCCTGCGTTTCTTCTATCGGCAATTCAGAGCCTCCAAGAGATGCTACCAACGCGTCGATCCGTCACAGTTTCGGTCTACTGGTATGGAAGCTCGTTCGCACTTCTACCACCACAACTATCATCTTCAGGGCTCGGGAGGTCGCAACACGATTCCTGATCAATGTTGCGAGGAGCGCTTGTGATGCCTCATCTACGGCCCCGATCAGGTCCCGACCGCACACCCGTGCTGGGGTGTGTCTCTCTGGCCAACGAACGTGGTATTGGCATTACCTGCCCCGACTGCTCGTTCGACTGGCACCGAGTCTCTGCTGCTTCCCAGGACCACCGGTTGAGCCTGCACGCGAGTACGCCTTACATCTGCTTCGGCGGTCAATATAGATAAGACTCAGCGCGTCTTCAGTCTTCTTCGAGCCCGGAAGTCCGAACGATGAGTGGCTCCGCGCCTTCTTAGCACAATATACAGGACCTACACCCGCAGAAGACAGTGTATTTTTGCTGGTCTCACGTCATGAAGGGCTCAGACCTCGCTCTGGGTCAGCAGCACGATCAGACCTACACAACACGACCCTGGGAGTATTGCCTGGTCACTTGTATCGATGTGTTTCCCTTGGCTACGCGGAAGCAGATGGCTCGGACTCCCCGACTGCAAACGATCGTCTTGGGCATGGATGTCATTGCAGTTCCAACAAACAATGGCTACTTTCAACTCCGGGCTTGGGGGTCATCCGCCCCGAGGATGACGGTTGCCTGACGATGGACGTCCTCACAAACTGGGCCGAGAGCAACGTCACATCCATTATGATGGTGGTCCTCGTGTCCAGAAAGCGGTACAGGAGCGCGTGGAATGACACTCTCGCCTTGGCATTGCTTCGCAGCGATGATAGTGCCCGGAGCCAGCGGAGCCACCTTCACGGTTCCAACGAGCCCACGAAAGATAATGCGAGTCACGCTTCGAACCGACCTCCGAGATACACGGTGAGAAACGCTTCCAACCTGGCCTAGTGGAAGATTGGAACGCAGGCATCGGCCTTGGACAGGTGCCCTCAGAGGTCCCTCCCCCCGCTACCCGCGCGGGTCGTCGTGGCGGCGGTCGCAGCCGCAGTTGTGCAGGTGATAGGAGGTACATGTTTCTAAACTGCATGTTCCTCAGCTGTACACACGCAAGGAAGACAACCCTTGCCTTGGCGTCTCTTCGAAGGCACAGTAGTGCCTGGAGCCTGGAGTGGCAAGGACCTTAGGGTTCACAACAACAACAACCGGCGAGCACTTCTATATACATTGCGACATACGTATCGGTGGGCTCTTGGTGCCGACGGCCAGTTGGAAGAAGACGACCCTCCCGTGGAGGAACCCCGTCCGACACTCCTAGCTCCCCCGGGCCCTTCCCACCATGACAACTATATACCTGGAACTCCGGGCGCCTCAGAGGAAGTATAGCGATCCAAGAGAAATTCCCGGGCCCTCAAGAACTGTGAGGAAAGCCGAGGCCATCAGTCACGAAGTACTCGGGGGTAGTCGACGACATGATGGTTATCTACTCCATCATGTTCACTGAGGGGGACACAGTAGAAGAGATTTGGTATTGGCGTTCGGACATAAGGCCTCCCCAGCCCCATTGCTGGTATAGAGCCTTTGGCAGGGCGCACTCCTTGGTCAGGGAGTGGTACTACTTCTTCTTGCCCAGACCAAGTTGCTCGCCGATGGCCGCAATGGCCTTGTTGGCGTTCGTGATCCCGGCCTTCCGTTGGCCGGTGTAAAGTGGTGTGAGAGTTGTGAAGTCCCAGCACTCAAGTAAGCCGGATCGAGGTTCAGATCGGAGAGTGCTTGAAAATCCATGATGGCGCTTCCAGATGGCAGTATTATGTCACCCGGGGAAGACAGACATGCGTGATATCGAGATCCGACCTGTCTAATTGGAGATGGAGCGTATATACAGGCCGGCCTGCGTGTGGCGGCTGTCGCTGAAGCATCATCATCCATTCTGGCGAGGAAGCCGGCCCTACAAGGGTGCCGCCTTCGGGGTCCAGCCATCGAAGACCCAAAAGGCTGTCGATCACGCGTCCCACAGCACCACACATACCCATCCCCGCCGTCTCCCCGTCGAATCCAGCTGCGTAGTGTTACCCAGGACACTACCTCGACAGAGTCAGCAGACCAAGGTCGCGGATCACGAATACACCGATGGGACACCATACTTATACGGGGCCCGGTGCTCGTTCCATTTCCGAGGGTCAACGTCTCTTTGGGTCTCGACGATATGGAAACACGATCTTCCCGGTGGAGTTGGACCTTGCTGTCTCAACTCCCTTCTCCGGGCCCGGCTTCGACACGCCTTGACGGCGTTTGGGTCTGTAGACGCCGTGCGAAAAGTGCGTGAGACCTTCTGGCAAAGTGTTGCAGCAGGGCACAGACTGTCGTTTGGGTGCGTTTCGTGAATGGAACAGGATGTCCGATGCGCGAGGAGACCACAAGTCTTCATATATTCACGTGCGGTGAGGCGGGTTTCCTACGGCAACACGGACCCAACGAAAACACCCATACAAGGAGTTTCCGACATGTTCAGGACGAGACGGTCATGAGCAGATGGTGAGTAAGTCCTCCTAGAATATTTCCCAACTTCTTTTGCGTGATACTGATAGCTTCTAGTATACTGTGTTGATATATATAAAATCTGGCAACGGGCCGGAAACACCCAACACCTAGTTTCAACACTCCTCTACGTCCAAGACGCGGCCACCCTGGATCATGGGGCGGTGTGGAGGCCGGTGGACAAGGTCGTCTCCCGTGTGGGACAAGGAGTCGATTTCACAATCAACAATCGGCTGCCACTCAATGTCCTAAACCTACGGCCCATGGAACAAGCCACGGCTGGACTGATCGGCCTGACGGGAACCGGTGGACGTCGGACCATCGCCCGGGCCCGAGGCCTTCGAACGTCTCTGGCATCAGTAAGACCCTGTCACCTCGACCGGCATCGGTTTATTGCAGACCCATGATTCTCCAGTCATTCATCTCACCGTCGTCTCGCGCGACGATGTGCAGGACGAAGGCGGTCGGCCAAGGCTGCCTGCCAGGGGAGCTGACCCCGAGTCTTCTGAAGCACCTTGGGAAGACTTGGATAATGTCAGCTTCGAGATGGAAGTTGAGAAACTTGTGGAAGACAGCCGCAACCGCCAAGAAGACGATGTCGGAGCTACTCAGTCAGCCCCCCCCCCCCCCTAGGGGCGCGCTCAACATCTGGTATATCGCGTTGGACGCCAGGTGTGCTGGAGAATAAGCCCAGCCCATGTACGACAGTGTGGCACTCGGGCCCCGCCGGAAGACGCAACAGTTCCGGTTAATGACGAAGAGGAAGAGGGCGACAGAGTCATTTCCCACCACGGTTCCCAAGCGATGAGGCTCAACGCTTGACTGGGAAAACTTCATGGGTTGGTGTCTTTTGCGGATCGTGGTAGATCAGCGTGCTGGGCCTCTTTCATCAACAACACCGATACTGACAACCCCGAAGAATACTCGACATCTGACATTCAATTCCGGCCTGTGGACAGAGTCGCTAGGTCCTAGTTTCGACTGAAGGCATTCTATAACCCCTTTGTAAGCCGGAGAGGGCTGGACCACGATGCGCCGCTATCATCTACGAACCGGCGGGCTGGCTGCTACACACCAGTCAAGCGTTTCAACCCGGGCCCTCCACGGTGGGTTTTGCAACCGACTCCGAGGAGAAACCAGAGCTGTCGTGTTCGGTATACCCCATGGGCTTCGGGTCGAGAGACCGCGTATACCTATCCAGCGAGCCATTCGGCCCTTGTGGACCGAGTATTGGCATTCAATGGATACGGAATTCGCCTACGTGCCCTCCTTGACACTGGAGCCAATGGCCATGCCTCTGTAAACCAGAACTTGGCGCCACTGTTCTGGGATTTTGCAACGCCCCTAGCGGATCTCCTTGCGTCTCCTTGGTTCATGACGTCGCGGGTTCCGGCGGCTACATCAAAGTCGTCCTGCGGATATACAAGCAGCCCAACAACCGGGCGTTGGCTGTCGTCTGCATCTATTGTGAGAAGCAAGTTCCTCGCAATTCACTCGCAACGATGAGTGTTGGCGACACCTTCAAGAGGCAGAGAACCCCAGGGCAACCATCGTTGCACTTTCAGCGGGCCCTGGGGCGAGTGCGAGACAGGGTCGCCAGGCACTCCCGTCCTTCTCATCGGCTCTACCATCACTTGGACCCCATAGCTTTGGGTTGACTACCTTGGTGGATTTTGTCAAGACCAGGCAGTGTTGAACAGATCAGTCCAGAGGAGTCGAGGGAAGCAACCGCATAACCTCAGTAAGACCTCTACGATATATATGCCGACTCCGAGGGTTGTCCAGCATTCTTCATGTGTCTGTTGATAACCAGGAGCAACAGATTTATGATGAGGCAGCCGAGACAGATATATCACTGTCGACCGATCCGACCCGAGCCGCTGCAACACTCTTCTTCCGCCCCTCCGCCCTTCCCACCCATACGCGCGACGAGCCAAACATCCACCAATATATGTGCTCTGTACGACGTTCCGGACAGACGGCGAGCCTCCAGAAACACTGGGTGTGTGATGTCGGAGAATGGCGCGCCTCCTTCACGCAGAAGTATAAGCTTGACCATGTGAGTAACTCTCTCTCCCGCCCGGCATCGCCCTACCACACTGTACTAACCAAGAAGGCCTTTAGGATTCCCGGACCTACCAACTACGATACAGAACCGTCTCAAAACAGCGAGACGTAGTATGTTTCCGAGTGTTCGAGTGCAGCATCATTCTGAAGGGGATCAATCCAGTTCCCCCCTCCCCGAGGCTGAGCAAAAGGCTAGGATTCTCGGGGTCCAGGCCGGCCGCCGTCGTCCAGTGGCCAATTCAGTCTCGCCAGCCGGGCCTTCGCCATAAGTATATCACGGTCACGATGGGTGATGAGCTGGTGTTGGAGCTTTCTGGACTTCAGACCACGTCAAGGCTCAACACCACACGTCCGAATCATCCGATTGCCCCGCCGAGCCGGGACAAATTCCTGCCCCTGATCCTCTGCGCCGGGCCCGGGAATACCATGCCCACACATTTATACACTGATGGCGGAGACAACAATAGAACGCTGTCAAAGCAATCAAGCTATCAGGGCTTCGGACAGCTCACGCACGACATGCGCGCTGTCGTGCGTGGTCTGGGAGCAAGAAACCGCAATCTAGCGCGCACCCACTTGGAGGGCGGAAGACATGGATGGGGTCTCCAGCGTCATTCCCAGCTTCGAGATAAAGGTGGATGATCCCACGGAACAGCACGAAAGTCCCATCATCTGGGTGGGTGCTTCTCGACATGGACCTTACGACCGCTGTGCCAAAGCAACTGGGCCATCGAGTATGTCCAGGGCGACAGCGGATTGCGGCGACATACTACCGCTGCGGCGAGGCCTTGGAGCAGACTTAACGAGGCCGACCGTCAAGGGCGCTTAGGAGTTCCCATCCGAAATTGTCGCTCTTTGGTCTGCGTGCCTCAAACTAGGAAGCCACTGTTGCGCTCTCGGCGAGTGTTCTCGTTCCTGCTTCCGAGGACTTTTGGCATTTTGTGTTCTTCCGAGGTTTTGTATATCCCTTCGCCGTATCTTGACCGCCGAGAAAAATGGTGCCAGCTTGTCGGCTCACGCACCTCTCTGGGCTGGTCACGTAGGCGACAGTCTTCTGGTCTGCTGTGGTAGCATTCGGGGCGAAGTACGGCGGCACCCGCAACCATATGGGCGGGGGATCAACAGAGGATGGTCTGGAATGCCGTCGCTCGGTCTGGGATGAGAGTATGCCCACTTCATGGTCCAGAGATATGCTGGGATGGCGTCGTCAAGAGAAACGTGAACGACTTTGAAAGTCATCGGCCGGCCCTACAACGACCTGACCGTCAACCAGGACAATGCGATGGCGCATTATCACCAACCCATGTGGGAGACCAGTGAGTCGGACTCATGTTTGTCAGCGACGCACGAACTCTGCAATTCTATAAGGCTCTAGGAGCCCCCGATATGGCACCGGGAAGGCGATCGCGAGTTTACACCCGTCAAGCCCCCGTGGAAGGACGTTGTCTATAAGCTTCCGTCAGGAACTCCCTACGGAGAACCAATACCCACGCTTGCACAGGGGTGTCACTACTTCAACCCAAGTCGTCGAAACGTGCTGGTCTGGAACGTTTTCTGCCCACCTTGATTACGCCGGTACCTATATTTCCAGGGAGACCGTGATATCTGCTGGGGCCGGGCCAGTGTCCTCGATAGAGTGTACCCTGAATAGGTCGACTGCCCCTGCGCAACGCCAATGTCGCGAATCCATCATTGAGTGCGACCGCCGGGCCCGGTATCCGCGGACCTCAGCAACGGCATCGGCCTCTGCGTCTGGCTCCCGAATGAACTCGCCGTATTGAAAACTCCATCCCACTGACTGGGTGTTCTTGACCTCTCGTGCCTAGGTCGTATAGGGGAGGAGAGCCGGAGGAGGTCGTGGGCGGAGACGCCACTGTCATCACGACTCTAGGGCAGATGCTCCATACCCGCGAGTTGCAGCACCTCATTAGCGACGACAGGCTGTCCGGTACACCGGCAATCACCAGACCTACATTGGGACTGGTCTTCTGGCTGCCACCATTGAGTGGGTGAGCCGGGCAACCATGGCACTCAACAAGGTCGCAACCGCTACGAACGTAACCAGAAGGGATTTCAACCAGTCGCCTTGTACAAGATGGAAGCTGAAGCATTTCTCTTCTCGCGGAGCATTTGGAGCGTCCATCTGCGGCCGTATATACAGCACTGGGCCACCGCCAGCAACTCCAACGCTGAAAACTTCCTTGGCAAATACCGTCTCGACAGCCTCTTCTCGCGGCGCATCTTCGTCTCTGCTTCTCACTAGGGAAGTTTCGGACAGCTGGTTTGGAAACGCAGCCGGTCCATGGAGACTCATCCTGCCGAGTTCGGAGACTATAAGATTGCAGGAGGATATCGGCAACATCGCAGCACGAGTAACACTAGCGTCTCGCGGTCAGCGCAGTCTGAGAAAAGCGCCTCTATAATCGACTTGTTCCGCCCCGCAGATCGACAGCAGCTTGAGGGTAAGTCTGCGGAACCGACTTTTGCTGCTTTGAAATCTAACTAGAAGAAAACAGTGTGAAGTCGGTCTTCAGCAGATAATATCTCTGTACGCCCCATGTCAAGGCGAACGAGGATTCCGTCGTCATTAGACCGCAGAAGCTGGCCCCGGGCCGTATTGTGAAAAGCATAGAGGACGCTAGTGGTTGCCCCCTCTTCGACCCTAACGTTGGCCGGTCGGGACTATATCCTCAACCCCTTCTCAATGAACGACTGCTATACATCGTCGAAGCAGGCACGTTTACCACTGCTAGCGCCATGACGGCCGAGCGCGGGGACATGAGGTGGTGGAGCACCCGAGAATATAACGCTGATGGTACGCGTCCGAGGGCCGTTGATCACCCGGTTAGGCCGCAGCGACATTCTCCTCCGACTGTGTTGTCTGTCCTCGAATTTATAGCGCCATCCAAGTCGAAGGCCCTGGTCATCACTTATAAAGGCCAGCAAGCTAACGAGACAATTGCGGACAACTGTCTTCTTTCACAAGTCTGTCCTTTCGTTCTCTGCGAGAAGCAGTCGGTTCTTCATGTCGGCACCCATGAGCATTCTGTGGCTGAAGATTCATCCATCCACACGACCGCTTGTGACCTAGAAAGGAACTGACCTAGAAAGGAACGAGAAGAAGCGCCGAGAGCTTTTTGTCAAGAGCAAGGACCCCGGTACCCCTCCTCTACCGGCCGTCGCTCATCGTGGCGCCAATGTCCTCACCGTCTCACCTCTGGGAAAAGAGCTACATCTTTCAGGGTAAAAAACTCGCAATCCTGATGTTCTACGGCAACCGCCAGAGCATCGGAGAGTGAATGGTGGCGTCCACCTCCCATGTCACACGTTTCTTAGCCTCAACCGGCCGCACGTGACTATTCACGTGCTGGTCGCCAGTCTCCACGGTCCATACTTAAAGGGATCGCGAGACCTCACTTAGAAGGCTAAGCTAATAGAGACACCTTTACTCAGACCTACCTTCGCATATCTGTTGATCCACTCGTTGTATTCACTATCTATCTTTTATTTGCCCTGTTTATCCGTTGATTTACACGCTTGCGCCCACAGTCTTGACGACCCTGCTGTAGCCCCAGGCAAGCAGGAAAGACTGTGACATCCCACCTCCACCCTGGACTCAACCCAGCTACTTTACAACAGCAACTACGACCAGATGAAGAAATCTTTCGCCTTAGCGACCCAAAGGTCCGCGAAATCTTCCGTTCTCGAACCCCGGGTCCCATGCGCCTCGTTTTCGTTCCGACAGGCCACTTCATTGAGCCGACCGAGACCAGGAGGACAATATATACCGGCTGGGAGGTGGTCAAATACTTGTCCGCCGACATTCAAGGACATTATAGTCGGCCGGAAGGCGGCCAACGAAGACGAGCCCCGGTATCAGCCGTACCGTCAATGTCTTCACCCCAAATCGACATCTACCAACCCGGGGCCCGGCTTCGTCGTCGTCGTCGTCGTCAAGGCCCGTCCGGATGGTGGAGTGGGAAGCTATGGCGCTTCTATATAGGTATTTCGCCAACTGCTGAGGACCAGGTCTTCTTTTCGGGCTGGTAAGGGGTGTTGCTCACAGAGCAGCCCATCCAGAGGCCACCCGATCCCCTGTGAGTTTGACATCTACGACGCGAGCTTGTCCAAGCAACACCGAGTGACAGCGTCCACGACTCTTGGATACGAGACGGACATGAGTATAGTCACCGTTGCATTTATACGTGTCGTTGCGACTCGATATGGACGAGATCTCAACTGTCACGTCTGGTGGCCGGGGGACCCGAGTTCATCGACCTTCATCGCCTGGCCGTCGACACGACCCGAACACCAGAGATCTCTGGAATGCGAAGATCTTGGCCCTTGCCGCCCCTCTTCCGTCCTCGAGCCCGTCTTGCTGACCCCTTCCGGACTGCCTCGCCAATTTTTAAGCGTTCAACCGCGCCTTATTGGGATCCATGGATATAGGTCTATGGCTGCAAGACCACAACCCAAACCATTAGGCTCGTCTACCGTGCCATATTGAGCAATAAATCATCCGAAATAAGACTCTATCGCCGGAGGAGGTTTCCTATATGAGATGCGCCGGCCGGGGGGGGGGGGGGGGCAGCCTCAACGGCACGGGCAGCGGAGAAAAGGCCAACCGTCAAGGTCTCTGCCAATCCCCTCAACGATTATCTATGTAGCTTCCTACAGCGATCCTCACTATATTATCACCTTTCCTGCTATCCCTCCCAGCAACACTTCGAGACCTCTTGGCGGCCGCTGTCGCTAGTACCAACAACAACCTAATACCAGTCATCCCCCGGGCCCTTCCACGCCCCTATAGCCGACGCACACCAGCACTGCCTATGACGGAGGAATCCGTGATTGACGACGTGCCTTTGACGGAATACAACTGTCACCCGTCGGTTGCCCATCGTCATCACCCCAGCCACGCTCGGCGTGCTTCAGGGCTTGCAGACTCCCCCCATCCTAAGTATAGTATACTCCACGGAGATGGCGAAAGACAGCCCTTCGTCTCCGCAGCCCTACAGGGTAGCAGCGGTCTCAGACGTCTAGAGGGAGAGACGGAACTCCTAGAGGCAGAGGCAGTGTTGCTCAGTATAGTCCCCAAAGGCCAGCATCCGCCGCTAACCCTCTGGTCCTCCAGGCACGAGCAAGGAAGGAGAAAAATTTCCATGCTCGCCGCCTGGCGTTCTGCGGAGCAGCAGAGGACCTCGATGAGGCGACAGAGACCCTCTCCTCTGTATAGGAGCCATCGAGATCTGCTGAGTCCTGCTTGGAGTGCTCTCCGGTCGACATGGGTCCCAGCGAGGCGGCCTTGGACCCGGCTGAGAGACGTCTACAAAGCAAACTCGGGCGGCTTCGCTTTCTTGGTCCTTTGCGTTGGATGGGACCCGCTCTGAAAGGACACATTATAACGAGGGCTTCGGTCTCTGGCCATATATAAAAAGGGCTCACTACGGTCACTATTGGACTGCGGCCCGGAGCTCCGATCGACTTTTTATTCCGATATTGCCGGCATCACAACATCGTACGCCTACTTCTCGGAGGATACAGCAAGAATGGCCGGAAACACTTGCCGCCCGCTCTGCAAAGTCACACGGCCGATGTCTGCCGGCTGTATACTCAAATCTGCCTCGACAGCGACGTGACCGAGGATATCACCGGCCAGAGCCTCCTGTCGACAATACCGACGGATGTTCTGCCTACCTACCGCCGTGCGAGACTGCGAGGTACGATACATGACCAGTGTCAGGCCATTGAGGCCAATTGAGGCCATTGCGGCCGGAGACGGCGACGTCACCTATATTGCTCCTACCGGATGTGGTAAGTCGGCTGCTATACTGCACCATTGGCGCAGCAAAGCCAGCTCGAGCCCTGCGTCCCACGAGACTATAATCGGATGTGACCACTTTCACATATTCGACATACTGGACCACCGGTATATCGGCCGTTACCGGCCGGAGGTTTTAGTACACTGGGTCGGCTACCCGGCGGACATTTGGAACACCATCTGGGAGCTTTTATAAGAGGACCGCTGAGTGGCCCCCGACGGCATACGGGACTATATCACCAAACCTCAACCTGGAATGCCGACTTCAGCGATGGCTTCATTTTGGTCGAGATCATCTGTCAAAGAAGTCCAACAGGGATCTGTTCGTTTCGAGAATGACGTATACCAAGGAGTGCGCCCCTGCGAAGGCTCTTTACCAGCAATGGGGCTGGGGAGGTCTCATGTTTTGCCCTCTCACACCCACAAAGTAAGTCTACTCCCGACATGAGGCACTTTGATAGACTGCACCATACTGACCAAGCCTGCCACAGTAATCGGGCGCACATTAAGCAGGTTTCGGCCCTCCGTAAGGTTCTGCACATCGCCGACGAGGTCGGCGACGGCCTTTTCGGCCACCTCTCCAATATCGCTTTGGAGAGGTGTTATCCAATCTACCGTATGCTGGGGCACCTCCCCAATGAAGTCCAGGTGCCCACCACTAGCCAGATTAACTTCGAGAACTTTGGGTCATACGACGGCAAAGCAGAACTCAGTAAGATGTTAATCTCCTCTGTCCTGGGCGAAGTATGGAGCCCAATAGAGAGCAGAGTAACAGAACTATTGAGTGAAAGCGAGGCGGAGTGAGGGAGGGGGGAAGGTGGCATGGCCTTTATTATTTTTCCCTACGAGTCATCAGAACGCGGTCACAGGTTGGACGACCTCGAGGGACACCAAGCTCTCTTTATAGACGGGAACGAGGCAGTCATCGTCGGCGGTCATGATCGTGGGTCAAGCTCGATGCAAATCGATTCCCCAAGATGCGGATGCGAGAGGATCTCTGTGACGACAAGGGAGAGACCATTGGGGCAACCGAGTCCGCGTCTTTGTTCGGTTCCGAGCTCGCCGACGCCGATCACAGAGCCTTTTCGTTGGACCTGATGGGAACATTCGAGTTCAACACCATTGTTCATCTCGCACTGCGCGACATGATACGTCGCGAGTTTGACAAGCTGGTCACCCAGGGCCATGCGAAGCGCACCAGTGAAGGATATGGCTACCGCTGGCGGCGGCAGACTTTCTGATTCAGAGCCACGTCAGACTCTCCCTCAGTCACCTTTGGGCAACACAACCCTTGCCCGACTATAAACCGTCAAGACGATCTAGTCTACTATAGCCCAAGCACGATGGGATTTGAGTTGTCGTCGGCTTCACGTCGTGCGCGGTAGCACTGTACACCCCGTCTGCGTACAGTTCCTCACCGACTACTCCGGGGTCAGATGGTCTATAAACCCCCTTCCAACCGAGACCCCCCTTGGGTCTCAACGCGAGGATCGGCCACCAGAGAACACTCGCAGAGCAGGATACGACTGGCAGGATTGCATGTTTCTGCCAGAACATTATCTTGTCGCAGTGTGTCGGGGGCCTCTGGAGGGGCCCCAACTTCAGGCATGAAATGTTTGGCTTCACAACATAACCTTTGGTACTATTAGCCGGGTATATGACCACCAACAACACAAGGAACACTCATATACAACCGAGTCGACAATCTCATCAGCCAGTTCACAAGATTCCAGCTTCAGAGTGACATTTCAGGTCATCTCTGGCCCGATCATGCCACGGAATTCGTCATTTTGCAGAACAAGCAGCAGAAACGTGTTACACCGTATGCGAGGTATGGGGCGAGGGAGCGGTCATTCTCAGAGCAGAATCAGACTGGAATCGTGGCATTCCGGGGCCCGGGGCACAGTGTCCTTCCATGTCAGGGGTGCAGTTGCCTGTGACCTTTGCCATGGACGGCCTGGTAGCGCGGATCGAATTCGCAACCCGGGCCGCCATGGATCCCAGGACTGGGATGGTATGATTCCCGGTCGGTGACTTTCACCGACACTAACGGAATGATGCTTCATTACACTATCCGTGGATATCGACGAACTCACTTCTAATTACGGAGCGAATATTGAAGCAGCCCGGACTCGGCCCGTCATTATACAAACGCCTCATTTCACGGCTTCTATAAGTTATCTGGGAGCTGGAGACTGGACCTAAACAGCGTACAAGGAGGACAACCAGCATCTTCTCGACAGCAAAGACAGTCCTCCACGCATGAACCTCTTGGGAAAGAGCTTTAGCCTCCAATTGAGGAGTATCAAGATGTCTATATAAAGACGTCGGGTCACTATCACCCCGACAAGCTGCAGCCGACTGCCACGTATACACGCCGGGCTCCTCCCTGACGGACTGCAAGGCCGGAGGTAATAATCCTGTCGTGCCCTCCTCCTGTGCTCGTATGGGTGAAGAGAAGAGCCAGCGGCAATACCCAGTATGAGACCATCGGCCGGTATGGGGTACAGGAACGCATACGGGTCGCCCCGATCCGTCGCGAGAACCTTGCCCCCGCCAGCGAGTATAACAACCCCCTCGCCGCTAGACAGTTCATGCCGCACATGGCAGAGGAGAAGGTATTAGGTTCCGAGGCCCCCGATCTGGCCGAGTATAAGGATTCGTTGAAAGTTCGAACCTCTCGGCTGGGGTGTAAGCCGCGGCTCCCCCCAAGAGAACAACTTCAACCTTTGGGAGCCCTGCATTGAGAACCTCATGGGGGCGGCTGGCTTGTCCCGGCAAGCACCGTCCGGCGGAGTGCGAAGAAGCAGCAAAGGCTCTGGAATGAGTTCCTGAAAAGTTCAGCGCTCAAGGTTCTGAGTGTCTTCTACTCACGACTTGTCCAGTACACCATCACTCATCCGGAGGACGTGGACAAGGTAACGGAAGAAACCGTCCCGGAAATCGCTGCGCGACGGTCTGAGAAAGATGGCGACATGGAGACCCCGAAGCGACCTCGCATCAGGAGCCGCAACCAAGCCCTAGTTGAGGTCCCGATCAACAATCCCACTATCAATGCGGTTTATCCGAAAGCCAGTACAGCCTCAGTCATGCCGGCTCCCCCTTCGCCCACTTCCCCCAAGTGCCATTCAGTCCTGGTGCCCGATCGGTCGAGTTGCTGCCCTTCGCGAAGATGCGTCTCATCGACAAGCGTACGAGCATCCCCGTCGAGGCAAGGTCTCAACCGCGTCGAGATACGATGGACCAACTTCTGCGTGCCTCTGCTCCGGCGTCGAATCGATGGGGCGGGAATGCTGCCATCCCGAAACCGTTCTGCAGCTAGAGCTAGTAGATGGCAGCAGCATCTGGGTATCCGAGCACAGTTCAAGCTCGATGCCCAGCGAGCGTGTACTTTCACTGGAAGAAGTTCGAGGTTGGTCGAGACTGGGTTCTTGGCTTCGACAGGCTGAAGAGGCAGCCGATCTGGTCACTGAAGGTATGTGTTGTCGCTCTCGTACACCAGACCACACCAGACTCACCAGGACACTGCAGCGCTCGATCGAGCGTACGAAGCCACGGCCACCGTTGAAGCCGACGACCAGGAAGAGGCTCAGCCGTCTACTTCAGTTCTGCCGGACCTTTCCTTTGTCGCCGCGTCGTCCGACGATGAGGGGTCCCCCTTTATCAACTTCGTTGTTACCCCTAAGCCCAAGGCAGGAAAGGAGATTAAGACTCCGAGGAGCCTCACTATCAGTAGCTCCGGGGAAGAGACAGAAGCGACCCCGTCGGCCATGCTCACCAGTATGGCCCTGAAGACTCTCACGATGGGCAAGTGTATGTGGTACCGCCCATTCGCTACCGGCAAAGGCTGACAGCCGCAGGCACGGCTTCGACTACCAAGACCCCGGGCCCCGGAAAGCGACGTAAGCAAATCGAGAACCTGGATCTCCAGTTCCTCCATAACACGGTGTCCAGGGGAGGTGCACAAAACCCTCCGCCACCGTACCTTGGGCCACACAAGCTCCCAGGTTACGACGCGGTTTATAAGGTGGCGTCGATAACACACTCGGGCCTCATGTGTTGGGAGGGCCTATATACATGTTCCGTGGACGCAGAACATTTCCGCATTATATTTCGGCTCGACAATGAGCTCGGCTCCCCCGGCCCGGTAGGCAAAGTGTCACTTTCCCGCTCGGAAGACCTCGTGCCCCAGAGCGTTTCGAGAACTGGGCTGTGCAGCAAATCGCAAAAGAGCTGCAGAACCACAGACGGAACATTTCCAATCCCTTTTTCTATGGCGACCCGTGGCCCAATTTCGACCCCAAGCGTCATCGGCTTGTTAAGCCAGTATAGAAGTTGGGCTTTGCCGAGAGGTGAGGCCGGCTGCGCGCGGCCCCGGTATCTTTATAGCGCACCCGCGTGGTCCTTGGCGATGCTGGGAGGTCATCATGACCCAGCAAAACTAAATACGACCACTGTACCGGTCTACCTTCACGCCAACAATCGAGCCTGGGGCTGGATCACCCGTCGACCTTGAGCTTCACACGAGTGCGGCCGGCCGGAACTGGATCACAGAGCACGGCGGCAGCATCAGTGCCGATGATCCCCGATATATCGTCACCGACAACTTACGCTCTTGGTGCGATGCTCTCGACCAGACTGACGAGATGGTGAGTGCCTCTAGGGCCTGTTTACTTGCCGGGTCCCCAATACCGTTGCCCCAGCATTACTCTTACTAACTGGACGTACCTATATCATGGAACGCTCAGATGCTCATCCTCGAGGACGTTGGTGAGCGCAAAAAGAAAGAGGCCTGGAGCCCTCAAGCATACAACCTCTTCAAGAACAAGCAAGCCGGTGAGTTCGTCGCTATTCTCAGCTCCCGGGCCCAGGAGCGCGCCGAGGTCTACATGTATTCACTGGACCGACGGCGGCAGACCTTGCCAGCGCCTGGACGGAGGTCGTCCTATCGTCGAAGATGAAGGCATCTTCCAACGCTCGACTTACTATATACCATGGCGGCTTGGATGAGGAATACTCTGTTGCGAGGAGTAGAACCCATACCAACAAGAAAATCTGCCTTTGTGGAGCTCCGGGCCCACGGCGCCTCGCTCCGGACGAGACTTGTCCCCTGGCCGCAGCTACCGGCGTGGTGTCCGGCCTGGACAGCCGGGCCTTCGCCATCTTTCAGACGAAACGAAGAATGCTGGACTCGTTGGTTCGTGTGCCGGCATCCTAAGGGCGTTCGCCAAGGCCCAGAGGCACAAGAGAGCCAAACTTTGTAGCTATTCGTCTGCAGGAGGCCATTTAAACTTGGACGAAGACGCACAGCTGCTGGTGCAGCAGGCAGCCACCTACGCCCGGGCGTATCGGACAAAGTACGTCATCTTGTATGGCTGTAAGGAGAGTCATGGGCCTCTTTTATTGGCCTTGCCGCCGTTTATTCCGGCAACAATGTCGGCTCGTTGTCCGTCATATTGTCGAGGACACGGGGCAAGGGAAGAGATTGCCGTTTCTGGCGTCCTAAGCAGAGCTCGTCCAGTTAGTCTGCTGTATAATACCGCCAAGTCTCCCAGAAGTCAGGTTCTGGGCCATGGTGTAGCCGGTCAGGACCCAGCACCGACTGTTGGAACTCCGGTCATTGTTCCATCGAAGTGATGGAGGACGGAAAGCCACACGATACCCCGTGGTGCTGGGGTCTCCGCCATGGCGCTTGGGACAACTAAGAAGGGCCGTCGAGTCAACAGAATCGTATTCGTCGTCTGTCCTCCTCGGATTTATATATTCTCAGCCGCCCCAATCTGCACCCACGGGGGGATACGGGCCCGCCGCGCCTTCAATCCTCTTCACTTCCCCGTCACCGCACACAGAGGCAAGTTTCCGTGGTTTCGTCTACATGATCCGATTCTCTTGGATTGGTTGAGGTTTGCAAAAGCCGGTATCCTGCTGGTTTTGCAAATCTCAGTTGGCCCTCTTAACCCCGCCTTTGCAAACCTCAATTCACCAGTACCTATAACTAACAAATACTTAGATGCTCACTGGATCTGCCAAAAGATGGTAGCCTCTGCCATCCACTCTGTCATCGTCGCTAACGACTGTGGAACGGGGAAAACATACGTCGCCCTTGTGGCTCATGCAGAGACAGTCGAGCGCGAAATCCGGGATCATCAGCATGATCCCAACCACGAGTACTTTCCCTCCCAAATTATCTATCCAGCCTCAACACTCGATCAAACATACCGGGAAATCAGCAACTTTTTGACCGATAAACTCCACGTCCATGTCCTTTACCAGAGGCAAGGAGCCGCGTGGCTAGAAGAGACTCGCCCCTCTCGGCGTACCGCGCGCTGGAGAACTATATCGAGCTACCGAGGTCTCGCGGCTCAGAACATTTTCCTCTGCGAATGGAAGTAGTAATTTGTATGGAGCTTGGCATCTGTCTTGGAAACTCTCAACGAGGCCGAGTCAACCTTGCGCTAGATCTCGGCTATAATCGAAAGCGCGGCACACAGGCTCGGTGGAGGGCCGTCAAGAGGCGATACTCGGCTCCATGAACTACGAGCCGACCCGCATCCTCAGAGTATTCCAGACCAACATATATCGTGGATCAAATGCGATCGATGCTCTACATCCACCCCCGGGCCCTTTTATCGAGCGGCAAATGTCTCTCAATCGGGTGCTGCAGCAAAGAGCACCCTCTATATATTTACTGAGAAGTCTTCTTCATCGGCCGGGCTGTGGGCGTCGTCCGCGCCCGGATCAGGCTCGTCGACGACGTCCTCGGGCGTCATGGCATGCCTTTGGCAACGCCGGCGAGTTCCGGATCGTGATCGGCTAGATTTCCGAGGATGCGCGTGGATCTCCCCTTCCAGGATCGACACCCGCGAGACCTCAGTCAGGTCACCAGCCGCAACCGTGTGCCCATGGTGACCGGCTTTGAGCTATATCATGGCTGCGTCTCGCTCGGGAGCTGGAACATGATGTTGGCCTTTATACGCCTAGAAGCCGACGGCGGACAAGACATCCGCCACATTCCGATGAGTCGCTTTACCTCCGGTCCCGTGCCGACGAATCTTCCATCAGCTCCTCTACCGCGACCGGTTCGGCGGCACCATTGTCGCGCTGGACCACAGGCTCAAGAGGGCGTGGGCCGCGGTCAGTGGAAAGGATGTCACATCTGACGGTCGCAGGGGTCGATCTTATCAGTTGTAACGGTCAATCTTTGCAGTTGTACCAACTTTTTTCCTGTTTGATCAGAGAGGCGCCAGCAGATGCGAGCGAGGACGGACCTTTGCCGCCAGGAAGATGCCGAGGACCGATCTCGCCGCTAGGAGATTGAGGGCCAAGCTCAAGAGAGCACATCAGCGTTGGCTGTCTTGTCAAATGCCACAAGTACCCGCTTGAAAGCAAGGGCTTTTGAGATGTTGATTTCTTCTTGTGTGTGTGTGTGTGAGAGAGAGAGAGGAATACTTGGCCCCTCCGCCTTCAGCCAGGGTCACGCGGGCCGGGGAGGGGTGGGAGCCAGCCAAGGCGTACCAGCTGCGACTTTTGAAGCTGAAAACCACCCGTTCGAAATCGGCACAAGTGCCCGCGGATGATTCCGAGTCCGACCTCTCTCCCGGAAACCCACTTAAGAGTGTGGTTCGTCTCTATATATCTCCGGAGGGCTCGCGGGAAGGTTCTGTCCCCTGGAGCCACATTAGAACGACGTGGTTCCTGCCCTGGGCTGCGCAGTTGTCGAGAGGCGGCCAGAACGCTCTTCGTGAAGACTGATGCAACGGCGTGGACAAGCTTGATCCATTGCCTCTGGCACTCTTTCTCAGTATAAAATAGCTCAGTTGAGTATCACAAGACGACGGCTTGGGGGCGGGCCTCAACTGGCGCAACCTCGAGGATTCTTGTCACGATGCACCATAGGTGCGGTAGTGGAGGTGTATAAATATAAATGCATGGTTTGTTCATGTATGGCTGGCCTGCGGCCAGCACCCCCCTTACAACGTCGACGCAGACACCGTTGAGACGCTCCAACAAGCCTTCAGCGAGCTCAGTGCTGCTGCTATTCATTGCCGGTTTACCTGGACCAAACTGTGGATAAAAAGAGATGGGGTCATCAACGGATACTTCTCGACTATTGTTATCCTTAGCGCTGAGCAGCTCACAACCCTCTGTCTACTCACGGATAACCTGGAGCGTCTTGATGATAAAGACTGCCAGTTGTCGCGTATAGCTGGCATGATGACGGCACCAGACGACTGCCTACGATGGCAAATACGATACGGCCAGCTTCACGGTCCCTCGGGATCCCACAAAGTACCGTACGACGTGGTCTGGCGTTCTTTTATAAAGGTGCAAGCTATGAGCTTGGGAGGTCTTTCATAAAGACACGGCGTGTTCGAGAACTTGCGCCTTGGACTTCCCAGAGGCCCGATTTCTCAAGTGTCTTTCGTCTTTTGTCTCCTCCAAGCTGCTGGAGATGACACCTTTTTATACTTGCTGCTCAGCTTTGGTCTAGACTTTCGAAGTCCTCTTCTCTGCCTCTCCCTCGCGATCACAAGGCGTGTCGTGGGCTTGTGATGGAGAACGCCAACAACTGCCACAGCGATTCAAAAAAGCCCCTGGTCGCCTGCGGCACTTATAACCACCCAAGTCGTCGATCAGCTCGAGAAAATCTGCCGGCGGTATCCTCATCTGCCACGACAAGGGGGCGTGCTCGGAGATGACGGGCCTACGCCTCCTGCGACGGTACCGCTGACGCCGACTGGCCTCAACGAAACGAAGCACCGCGAGCCCCGCGAGCAGTTTCTCGGAAGCAGAGGTGGCGGTCTGGCGTGCCCCTTCATGATCAGCAGCAGCAACACCAGCAACTCACTGTCTTGAGCTAGAGTACCCCCAGCAGCCCGAGCGAGATGGCTTCTCGTCCTGCACGTGTGCTCGCCCATCCCACCGCCTGAAAGCATCGGTATATACTTGGCGGACGACTATGCCATCACCCACATGGTCTCTTTCTCATGTTCGATCTCTCGATGTCGCCAATCGTCGGTCGTCTGCTCAAGGATACGGTCCAGGGCAGTCATAATAACGAAAAAGGTCGTCCCGCCTCAACCTACGTGCTTCGAACTTTTCCAGATCATCCGAGTCAAGTTCGCAGTGAATGCTGCAGCAATGTCTGCCTTGCTCGATGCCGCCGATTCGAACCTCGGTCTTTCAACCTATCGCACATTCCCCATCGTCAGCATGGTGGGCAACGCCGTCAGCGGTCGTGGCCAGACCTGCCACGTCCGAGCCATCGGCTTCCACATGTTCGCAACAGACCACCTGAACTTCCGAAAACATCACGGACGAGATGTTGGACCTATGGTTTCTGGCCTTTGGCAGGCTGGTAATGTATATGCGAAGGTAGAAGAGAGAGATCCGATCAACGACCACTTTGGGAAGGGTGCTGGTATAAGGAGATCAGGGTCTGATTGCGCCTCCACCGTTCCATGGTTCGCATCCTCATCCGTGGCCGGCTTCGTAGGCCCCAGCTGCCTCCACCGTTTCGTTTCGCCTCCGGCCATGTTCTCCCGAGCATGTATACCGACGTCGCTCTGAAAACCACATGATTGCGCACCACCTGACCGCTGTCGACAACGTCGCTTTTGCAAGCCATCTCGTCGTTGTCGCCAACTTGTATAAGGCTAGCCCGCACATTCGTCACCCGACGAAGACTGGGCGTCGCAATTCCGTTGCTGGAGCCCCTTCTGGATATATACGCACCTTCTCACCAACATCATGGTAGACAACCATGATCCCGGCCTCCCGATGGTGCTTGACTTCCCGCCGAAACACCCTGCCGGCAATGCGTTGAAGCAGGAAAGGACTGCATCAGACATGCCCAAGGCGGACTCCTCCCCAGAGTCTGGCTAGTGGCACGTAGAGTCACGAAGAAGTTCAACAGCCTTGGAGAAAACAAGTGTGCAGATTGCATAACGTATCACTCGGAATGTGATGGACAGCAGACCTCAGATCTGCCGCTATCAGAGGCATCCCCCCGGGCCCCAACAATCTACCTCAGCCATGCTCGCCCGCGCAATAGGCATGTCATCAAAGGTTTCAACCCGGTAATTAGGGTCACCAAGCTCACGCAAACGCAAGAGTCGTGTATAAGGCGTTGGGAGCTTGTGCTGTTATATTTATGCCCCGCTTCGAGCACGAATTTCACGATCCACATCCTGTTACGGTGGCCTATGGACGAGCTCGACTCACACGAAGGGCACAACAGCGCCTTTCCCTCGAAGTCGGAATCCGTACTGCCGACAGGTATCCAACGAATCTGGACGTGAAGTTCTTTGAGATTGCTACCACTGGGTCGCTCCTCGCGCAAACTCACCCGCCCACGATGGCTCGGTAAGGGCATCCAGGTGCCGGGCAGTGTGAGACCGTGCATACGCCGCCTGGGTCTATATAATGCAAACATGCCGACAGTTCGGCTGTTGATGAGATGGGCCGCCGGGTTCAGTCGCCCTTGTGCCTGGGCGGCTTCGACCGTCGCTGGTTCGCAACTGGGACCTCCCGTAGGATGACCTCTAGCGTCGCGAGGCCATCCAGTAGTATATCAGCGGAAGCATAGAAAAGCAGTTCCTGGCTTGAATGGGAATCTATATTACACGACGACCCCAACCGAAGGCTACGAACTTTACTGCGACTTCGGATTCCGCCATATGTGGTTGAACCCGAACTGCGATGGAAACAGGGGAAGGGACCCAGATATTGGCCAGGCGAAGATCGCTGTCATGGCGACCGTATTGGAGGGCACCTACGTCGAGTTGGCCTCCACGCCGAGATGCTTTGCCCAACTTACGAGACTAGCTAGCAGCAAGGACTGAGAGTTTTTGCCTGGGGTTCCGCAGCTGGCGAAGATGGCAATCTATCTGCTAGGGCCATCTGTTGAGAATCCGGGCGCGGAGAGACGTTGGCGACGAAGACGCCAATCCCGAACGCCGGGTTCGATGCGAGGTCCACCGTCCCTGACAAGCTTTTCATGGCGCGTCGGGCCGATATATACTTGCGCGTTGAGGAGGTTGGCCTCCTTTGCCGACATCAACAAACCTGTTGCTGCGAATGCCGCCCATGTAGCTGGGTTGTTGGTCTGTTGATCGCGAGGTCCAGACCACGACGACGCCAAAACACCGGGCAGGTAGTCCGGCGTCGCGATGACGAGTACAAGCCTTGAGGGCTCTCACGAGGTCACTGCCAGAGCAGACATGGAACTCAGCGACGAGGTGGGACTATACGAAGTCTTAGATTCCAAGGCACTGACCAGTCACCCACCCACGGCTCCGCAGTTTTACGAGAGACGGGCTGCGGAAGTCGTTGCGGTCCTACCCCGTATGACAGGTCGGTGACGCTGGGGTCTTCTTGACATCGAAGTGTTCCAATACTGGCGTCCCGCTGGCCCAGCTGGACGTCTCCAACATGCCCTTACTGCAACAAGTCCGACACTCCGTACTTCCAGTATCAGAGCCCGGACGCCGATCACATCAGCTCGTCGATTTCACCTTCCGCGACCTCTGGGGCCAGCCAGCGGACTACGAACACCGCTGGTACACCAGCGATGGCGATATCACCCCCTTTTAGCTGCCGATCTGACGACACTAAAGGTCTTTGTACCGTTGAGAGGTACACAGAAAACCTCTTTTCCTTCGGACACTCAACGTCGAGAACCGAGGGATCAAAGCTCAAGTTGAAGCACCCATGCAAAATGGAAGTACTTCTTCGTGCCTCAAGGACGGCCTCCAACCTCGACGAGATACCCGCCTTCGAGAGAGTCGAATAGGTCTTGCTTCCGTCGGCGGAGTGCACATGCGTCGGAAAGAAATCAGTGTTACGACCTGTTGTAGATTCAACACGGCACGGCCCAAACGCGGCGAGGTCATTGCAATGCTCTTGCAGGCCCCGGAGAAAGTGGTCTTGAATAGGAAGATTAGCATGAGAGATGGTCGGAACAAGCAATACAAACAACAAGCTGGAAATGATAAACACGCTCAGCTCCATGCATTCCCATTTGGACGTCATCCGCCCAGCTATCCCTCCCACACCACAGTGACAACAACATCACGCCCTCAAATCGGCAACATGGAAACAGACTCAACCCACCCAACATCCGGGAAATCACTAACCCAAAACGCCCCCATCATATCCAAATCCCCCTCATCGAGCTCACACGCCCCCGCTTCCTCCCTCACAGGCGTCCGCTCCCCGACCATCTCGCTCAAAATCCCCTTCGCATGACCCACCGCCTCCCTCCCCCTCTCCGCCATCGCCTCCTCGACGCCGGATGCTTCGCGCAGCGCTGCGGAGAGAGGGCCGTCTGAGGATGATAGGGGGAGGGTGAGATAGGATAGGCGCAGGGCGGCGTCGACGCAGGCTTGGCGGGAGTGGCAGAATACCGGGCTTGCGAGGGGCATGTGGGGGAGGTGTAGGGTGAAGACGTACCGGAGGAGGACCATGTCTGTGAAGTGGCGCTGGAAGGGGGTGGCGTTGTCACGCAGAGAGGTGAGGGTGTGCGTGAGGGAGGTGCGGGCGGTTGAGAGTTAGGCGCTGAGGCGGAGGACGGCGGCGTAGTCTGTCTCTGGGTCGATTTTGCTCCATTGCTTTGAGATGGCGAGACGGAGGGGGAGGGAGCGACCGAGGGCGATTTGGAGGGATGTGTCGGTGTAGGTATCGGGCGGTTTGGGGGTAGCAGGGGCTGAGTCGGATTCCGGACTGAGGTCGCGGTCGTCCAAGTTGGACGGGAGTTGGCAGTCGAAGTCATCCAGCGAGAGGAGCGGGGGTTGACCCGAATCGATGTCTGCGCTGAGGAGAAGCTCGATGATCGTCGTCCACAGGCGCCGGCGCATCTCGGCTTGGAAGACGGACATGCCGGGCAGCTTGGCCGGGTCGCGGTGCAGGCCGAGGCACATGGCGGAGCGCACGAGGCCGCCGCCGAAGATCCACGACTGGCTATCGCACTCGGAATCCATGGCCTGTTGTGCCAGGTGCGCCAGACACATTATTTGCACGCCGGGGATTGACGAACGCGAGTTTTCGGAGGATATGAGCCATTCCTGGGCCTCGTGCATCCATTGGAGCACGTAGGGTCGGAGCGAGAAGACATCGTCGTGGATTACTGCCCCTAGGGCGAGGCACAGTTGGAGCTTGACGGTGAAGGCGGTGCTCATCGAGCCCGGGCTTTGTAAGAAGTTCTCGTACTCACGTCTCAGGGTCTGGACGTGGTGGATGCGGTGGCCGGTCTCGAAGGAGCAGAGGTAGTTCTCCAGCAGCTCGCCGGAGGTGGCGTCGTTGGGCATGTACGAACCAAACTTCCCAGATAGTCTCATGAGAAGACGTTGCGCTTTGAGGGTCTCTCCCAGTGTTTTGCACTGCTGTAGGCTTTTGAAGTACTCCCCCCTCTGCGACATCTCACGGTCCAACCACTCCACGGCCGGCAGATTCTGCGAGGTATGTAAGAGACGCACGCGGGAATGACCCTGCAAGGCAAGAAACTAACCAGAGGCACCGAGTAGATCCAGTGGCCGGGGTTGAAGTACCTGGACCTGATCATCAAGATGCTCGTGGGCGATAACCTACTCAACGCGTCAGCAGTGACGCCCAGCCGCGCGCCCTCTTCGGGCTTCGGGTCGTCCGCCGCGGTTGAGATACCGCCCTCTTGCGCGGGCGACGTCTTGCTGATCAGAATGCTACCGAGCTCCGAGGCGGCCTTGACAGACCGTGGGGGAGCAACAGCAGCTTCCGGGGCCTGTTCAACCGGCCTCGGCGCCTCGACGGGGACAGGGCTACATTGCGGCTGTATGTTGCTGTCGGGCTTCTTCTGTGAGTTGAAAGGCTCGGGATAGGTGCAATTCCTGCTCTTGGAGCGCCGGCAGTTGCCGCAGGGGCGGTCGTGGTCGCATTTGAGCTTCCGCTTTCGGCATTCGGTGCACGCGAGGGTCCGACGCCGGCGCACGCGGTACTCTCTTCGGAAAGGTGTCTCCATCGCGGTGATTGTAGAATTTGCGGTCTTGTGGATGAGAGGATGTAGGACGGCAGTTGGAAGAGGAAGGGTAGGGGTGACTTAAATCGCGGGGTGGAGTCCGGGTTTCGGGGCCGGACTCGGACTCGGGGTCCGGGTGTGGGTCCACGTGTAAGCCGTTGCCTGATTCGGTCAGTCCACCATCAGTCCACGTCAACCCTGGAGGCTTTCGAAGCTTTTTACTGGCTTTTGGAAGTATTACGGAAGCTTTCTGTAGATGGGAACAAGAAGTTGAGTTGGTTTCCATTGACCTCTGCTTACCGGCGTCCCGAAAGTGAACTTTCTTGGTGCATTGAGGTCACCAAATTTGGGATTAGAGAAGATGTGAGAACACCCACTCACTAAAGATCTTACCGTAATCCTACTTCTATTCGTGATACTTGATGAATAATCTGCTGCATACATATTGAACAGTTCCGACCTCGACAACCCATCCCAGATTCCAAACCAAGCGCTGGCCATTCTCAGGAGTGAACCTTCACCACGCAGCCTTAGCCAGCCTCACATAGCACTGCCTGAGATGCTCATCGCTTGGCTTTGTAGGAGGGAGGGGATGTCGCCGTTGATGGATTTGACGGCGTCTTTGTTGCAGGGTATTCCTGGTATTGGGTTGGGGAGGAGGGAGATGTAGGTGGCGTAGCATAGGCAGATGGCGGCGCAGAGAAGTATAGGCGTTGGATGGAGAAGTGGGATTATGCTCTCCATGACTTTTGGGTTTTCGATATTGTTGGGTGAATGTTGATAGTCAGCTGCCTTGAGAATTCAAAGTTGTGTCGTAGAGAAATAGCACTTTGCGTTAACTCTTGGGACTCTGCAATTTCAACTCAACCCAGGCTTCTTATATGCACTGTCCGTCAGGTTGGGTAGACAAAGAGGCCCGGACCAGCCGTCGGGTTCGGAGTCCGAGTCCGGTTCGCACTGGATGACGAGATTCTCGGACGTCAAGGGGATCGTCTTGTCTGGTCACAAACACATGTACCTCGACGGCCGGTTCTGCACCAACCATCTCATTGATGTGGAGTTCGGAGACGAAATATAATTGAGCCAGCACAATGCTGTCGATAGAATATTGGATTGCTTCCGCTGTAGAGTAAATCTAGGCTAGATCGGAGGTCGAATTTTGCGATACTCTGACCAAATCAACGGGGTCTCTTCATCTTTCTCCAAACAATGACCGTGCTCCAGCCCTTCGTCCTTGTAACGTTCGTAGTCGTCAAAGTCGGAGTCATCAACCCAGGTGCCAGGGATTGACATCACAGTACCCTCGACCATATTCCAGAAATCACCGGCGAGAGACTCGTATTCGTACGTCCACCACAGCTTCCAATGTTCCGGTACTGGGCCATACGTAATGCCCAGCAGCGAAAATCGCACCTGTAGTGGCCGGACATTTCGCAGAAAAAAGTGTCTGCCGGCGTGGAATAATCTACGTCTTCCTTTGTGTCTTTTCTTACACGGCCGTCTCCAAGAAGCTTTTCGATGGAGATATATGAGCCCGCTCTCGTAAAGATGTCTTTCCTCCCGGCCATAAGCTCGAAGGTCAATGCCTGCAGAGTATAGGGCATTGAGCCAGACTGAGGTTACTGGCTCAAGGGCCTGGGCGCCTCTCGCAATGTGAGGCCCAGTTTCATACCAGGGGATGATGACAAACAAGGCGGTGAGAATTGCACAGAGCGGGCTTTGGTCCCAGTCGCAGCCCGGGTGACGTGTGAACATCCATATGCCGAGGGGCGTCGATTTCTCCCTGTGATGCAACCCTTCCGGATCGTGCCCAACACAGGCGCGGAGTTGATGATGCCAGCTGTCCCTCAACGAGTCGTATCGCTGAGGTGTAGACGTAAAGGCCGCTGGGTACAACTGATATACCATGCCTACAGCGAAAGTGTGTATCAGAGAATCAACACCCTTTGCCCTCGATGATCGTAGCAGACCGGACCTGAGATATTTCGTCTCCGGCAGCAAAAATAATGTGTCGTCCAAGGAGCAGCCTTCAAGTCCCGAAATCGTGATTCTGGCATGCAGAAGTCTCCGTTCGACTGGTAGTGAGGAATATTCCGGTAGAAATCGTTCCGACACCGCTTTGAAATTGTTGAATTTAACAGTGCAAGCAGCCAAGTAGAGGAAGGTTAAATGCAAAAGCTGGCAAGTGTCGAGTAGCTGAAGAATCGGCATCGAAGTCGTTGTATCAACTTCATGGGTCATGTGAATCAATAACGCGAGCCCTGGACTCCTGCATTTTGTGAGAAAGGTTTCCAGAGTCAGGGATGGCAATATCTAACATGGATTCAGCAGGCATATGGGCTGAAACTCCTCGCTCCAATAACAACCGGAGTGAATTTACGGCCATATGTCTTGTAGCCAGCTTGCAAGGTCGTTGTCAATTATCGACAACCAGAGAGAGGTCGAGCCACTTACCTCTAGCAAAGTGTTACCTCTGTAGTCTTTGACGAAAGGAGACATGTTTCTTTTATATAGATATTGTTGAAAAGCAGAGATATCGTCGTTTTGGAAGGCGGTTTCTAACTCGTCGTCCCAACTTTCGACCAACTCGTAGGCCCTCAGATTCAGCTGTCATCCCAGGACACTCCGTTGCAGGAAGACAGAATACACAGACTCCGCTAACCAACCTGGCGTCCGCACGGCGAATTGGAAGCCGCCGCTGTCCAGGGCGAATCCAAATTTGCCGAGAGCTTTCGATAGACGAGGATATGTGAAGATGGCGGACTCTGCCTTGGCCAAGGCTGCTTCTCCGCGGTTTCTTTTGCCGGCTATTCGGTTTGTAGGCGTAGACGTGGTTGACTGAGATGCCTCGACCACTCCGCCAGTGGGACAGTTGGCGGGCTCTGGGACTCTTTGAGCCGTGGCCACTACTACCGATTCTACTGCGATCCTTTTCGTCAAATCGTCAGTCAACCACAATTTCCAGGCCACACAGGCAACCGAAAGAAGCAACCCACATAACGTAATGATTCTGCGCCATCCTGAAAAGCCTCAATGCCCGATCGAGTTTCTCTACCAGGGCGTGTATATCGTCCTTGCGGAGGACGACCTTGGCGGATGCGAACCTGCGCACGCGCACGCGCGAGTTGTTGACCTCTGAAGAGAGCCTGTCGACTGTGTCCTGGAGTTCGCCCAGGGCGGCGCGGGCCCTGGAGATGGTCGCGTGCATGACGGCGTTGTCCCAGGCCGGGTTGGGCAAGGCGCCGGCACGGCTCTCCGTGTCTCTGAGGATGTCCTCGAACAAGTGGAGCTCCTCGGTCTTCTCGAGTAGCATCCGAGGCACTTCTATCACTTCGTTGCACAGCTTTCTGAGTTTGAGGCACGCGCTGCCGATCTTGGTCGCGATGTCGACGACGGCGACCACGCTGGCTGCCAGGCCCACAGCCTCCGCCATTTCGAACCGCGATACGTGGTCGATTTGGTTGAAGCGATAATAGCTAACGAATGGGGTTGGGGGAAGCTGAAAGGTTTATGGAGGAATACGCTAGCTGGAAGGAGGTTGCTTGAGATGGAGTTGGGTGCGGACGGCCCATGACCTGATTCTCACTCTACCCCGCCAACGCCGGGTGTTTGCGCCGTTGGATTGGCTGGGAAGAGCAGGTGTGCATCGTCTCTGATCTGTCGTCACGTGTATGTGATACACGAGCTGCGCCGTGCATGTCTGTCGACCCTGGCACGGGCTGCATGAAGCTGAATGCGCAGCCTGGCGAGGTCGGAGTGGGAGAGCCCCCGAATCGTTGTTGATTGGGGGCGAACTCGCACGTTGGCCGCAAAAGCGGCCAACATAGTCCTGTTCCGCGAATTATAGCGTGGCACCATGTTGGCACGACAGCTGCAGGTGTAGAGGCCGTCCAACGGGATAGAAGAAGAGACAGAAGAAGAGTGTGAAAGATGCATCGAGGTCTAATTGGATCCGTATTGAATCTGGAGATACAAGACCTAGCCATGACTAAGCATGTGGTGGCAGCCACCATGCCAATCGCCCTTTCTCTACTCAGCACGTAACTGTTGTTTCCAATTCCCTCCGATGGATATCCTTCCGGAAGGCGGAGCCGATGTGGACCCCGGCGCCGGGCAGCGGTAGCGGTAGCGGTCCAAACGGCTCGGAGCCGACAGCATCGGCTAAGTATACGTCTCAGGCCCATCTGACACAATATTCCTTCCCCCCCCTTCTTTCCGAGACTGCTTATTTTCCCCGTGTCAAATTGACTATATTCACTGTACCCAACTACATGTCTTGTTTGTTTTTAATAACTTTATTTCCTCAGCAATCTCTATCCCATCTTTTCAGCTATTCCGGCCTTCTTATACGCTGCTCCAAATCATCAACATCAATCATAATCACGTCCCCGTCCGCATCAACCTCACACGCAGCCGGGGGAACGAAATTCACCACATCCGCCGGGGTTACCTTCTCGCATCTGTCAGCACGATGCTCTGCGTCCTCGGTGCCCGTCATGGTGGTGGTGTCTCCGTCCTTATCAAGACGATGATGGTTCGCGACCGTCTCTGTCTGTCTGCCTTCCGGTAGTTTTCTGGTGTCTTTCCACCGAGGTCGTCGACACCCGAGCCGGTGGTGGTGGTCTTGTCGCGATAGCTTTCTTGACCATGGACACGCCGAGGAGATGGAGATGGAGAGGAGTGAGTGCGCAACAAAACGTGCGAGGAAGAAGGGGGGGAGGGGGGGAAGGATGGATCGGAGTCGATAAGAAAATACAGTAGCCGGCCAGAAACTTGCTGCAGTTGTATCAGCGACTCTGATCATGTAGTATCCAGGACCCGTGGAATGCACCGCGAGAACCTCCAGCCTTTTATATATCCCGCCCTTCCTACGAAAGACCTGACCAGAGGCCCGCGAGCACCACATCACCGTATGTACAGCCTCGCATTCCCCTTCCCTCTCAACCACGTAGGTTTCCATTAACATTCATCACGACAGCCGCCCCTAACTCGCCGTTCCTCACCGTATCCCGCCAATGAAAACCTTCAAGACTCACAATCCGATAGCATTCTCCCCTGGCCATCAAGAACCCAGCCCACCGGACCACACCTACTTCATCAACATGTCACTAAACACCCAACCCATTCTCCATTTGTAACACTCCAGGGCGGAAACAAGACTCTCAAACAGACAGACATCGGCTTATTCAGGGACAGATCAAGCTTGGTAAATGCAAGGGTATCTTCATAAAAAAAACTCATCAATTACTCCTTCATCTCCTGGATCCTGACCGTCACCCTCCTTTCCGGCTTCGTGCCATCCTTGCGCTTCTTACCCGCGTTTGCCAGCCGTCCCATAACGTCCTCCGGGTCGATGCCCACCGCGGCCCCGGGGGCAACGTGCACCGTCAAGTCGATGCAGGCGCGCTTCTTGTCCGGGTTCACCGTCTCCTTGGCCTCGAATCTGTTGTGCAACCGTCAGTCAACTACCTTCTCTCATCCTTCAAGAATTACAGAAGAGGGTGAGCACGCATACCTCAAAGCTGACTCCAGCTCCTCGACGCTCTTGGGCCACGCCGGGACCAAGTCCACCATGACCGCCGCCACGGCGCCGAGGTACTCGGCCCAAAACACACTCTCTTGCTTCGCCTCCGCCACGAGGTCGCGCAGGTTGCCGTACAACTGCGCGTCGATCGGGCCGAGGTTGGATCCCCACCTCGCGCAGACCGTCAGCCCTAGTACCGCGCGCGCAAGGTGCGTCAGTCCCGGGGCGCTGGGGTCGCGGGTGACGGTCTCGTGCAGCGCGTACGAGGCGTTGGCGTCGTCATCCTCGCCCTGATGGATCCAGACCTGGCGCGCGAACAGCGGGCCCAGACCGAGCGAGAAGATGCTCGGCGTGCGCGTGATGTCGATGTTAACCGGCACAGCACCATACAGCGTGCGCAAGACGGCGCGCGCGACGGCTAGATCGCCGTCCGTGTCGCTGACCCCCGGCGCCTGGATGGGGAACCCGGCGAGCGCCTCGAGGGGGTTTCCCTCGCGCACACTCTTGGGCAGCTTCATCAACAGGGCGCCGTCGCGGTTGGAGCCGCCGCAGAAGGTGACGGTCCGCAGGTGTGGCACAGTCCGGATGAAGGCCTCGACCACCTCGACGATGGCCGGGAACTGCTGCCTCCTCCGCTTCGACATGCCGTAAATCTTGCCCTTGTGTTCGCGGTTGACGCGCCTCATCTTTTCAGTCTGCTTGAAGAACTCGCCCGTCACGGTGTAAGTGCCGACCGACGGGATCGGGTACGGTTGGATCGGGTCGTTGTGCTGGAGCATGCATCCGTAGCCGCGGAATCCGCCACCGCAGAGGTAGGCGTCGATGCCGCCCGGGATGTGGCCGTTGACTCCCCCGTTTGCTGCGGCGGTTGTGTAGTTCTCCGTAGCTTGCGCTAAGCTAGGGAACTTCTCGCACAGCTTCGCGAAGGCGCTCTGCATGCTGGCGTTCAGCTTGTCCTTCTCCAGCGCCTGCACCTCCTCCGACTGCCCCTCGAGGATGCGGATCAGCCTCGCCGCGCCAAAGGGCATGCTCTCCCCAGCCACAGCGGCGGCTATCTCGTAGTCTGGCAACCGAGTGTCGACCCATGTCATCTGCACGGATCCGCCGCCGAGATCGAGGAACAGGCCGCCGCGATCGATGTCGACAAAAGCGGAACGCGAGCCCATGACAGCACCGAACAGAGTCTCGACCTCGGGGGCGAGCACGTGAACTCCAATGTCGGCTGCGGCACGAATGGCCTTGAGCATGTCGGCGGCATTGGCGGCGCGGCGCATGGCCTCGGTGGCCAGCACGGAGAAGTGCTCAGGCGGCACGCCATAGGATCCGGCAATGCGGCGGAAGCGGGCAAGGGTCTCGGCGACGAGGGTGATGGTCTCGGGCGGGAAGGTCAGGGGCTCGGAGGCGGCGGTGGAGGACGAGTTCAGGGCGTCGAAGAGCGAGATGCCGGCGCGCTCGCGGTAGATGGGCCGAAGAAGCCGGGTCTGAGGCGGGGTGAGGTCCGAGATGGAGAAGCGGATGCCGTTGCTGTGGGGGGCGAAAAGCGCCAGCCTAGTCAGCGGGAGCCAAGAGCTGAAGGCTCTGAAGTACAGCGCTAGAGCTGGGGGCCAAGAGGAGGGGGGGGGGGCATTTAGGGGCTTATCGGGGGCACCACCTTGAGGGTCGTAGCGGGCGCAAATCACCCTACCCCTCCCCCGCGAAGGGAAAAAAAAAAAGCAAACTGGAAAGCGCTGGCTGCCAGATCTTCTGAAGAATTGGCGAGGGAAAAAAAAGCAATATTCATTCCGACGCGAGGAAACCGACTAACCTGCCCATATCAACCAGGGCGTAGAGGTGATTGGGGCCTGCGGGGTCCCATCTTGGCAGCAGGTCCTCGAAGTTGTCAAGCGTGATGATGTCAGCGCTGGGAGAAGAAGCCATGGCTGCTGCTGGCTGTTGCCTGTTGCCTGTTGGCTGCTGGCTGCTGGCTCCAGGGTTGGGGTAGTATTTCACTCAAAGCGGTCTTTTTCTTGGACGGATGGCGGCTACCGACATTGACGCTGCGTCTCGCTTCTCCGTGTCTTGAGGCTCGATGCTCGGTTGGGTGTGTCTGGGCGGTGCGTGTATCGCGTATATATATATATATATATCTGTATGAATCTGCAGGATTGTGCTGTGCTGTGCTGTGCTGTGCTGTGCTGTGCTGTGTCTGTCTGTGTTTGTCTGCCTCTCCAAGTAGGTAGGATGGGTCACAGTGGTGCGGGCGGAGAGAAGAGGAGAAGAGGCAGCCGAGATGGACGGGGAATGGAGATGGCGATACAAAAAGGGAACCTTGACAGTGAACACTAAATGGGGACTGTTGGTGGATTATCAGCAACCGACCTCCTACTGCGTAGTAGAACCCACTGCACTTATGCGTGCCGGCCGCCGCTGCTTCTGAGTCTGGACTAACCCAACTTAATATACTTGCTCTAACCAGTTAGTTGAGACGACCACGTGAAGAACACCAAGCAGCAAATAGAATCCGCCTCACCCCTTTCGCCTTATTAAGGTAGTGAGCAAGCAAGGGAAGAAAAAGCCCGCATCTTGGTACCGTGTCGCCTTACTTTGTAGGCACGCAGTACGCAGTAAATCGCTGGCAGCAATGATGCCCATCCACGACCCCCAAAACCTCCTCCATCAGGTAACCTTAGCTCACCACGAGCAAGCATGCCCCTGGCTGCGACTTCCCACCCCCACTGCACACCATCATCGGGCGCCTCTCACACCGTCCGAGCGACACGCAACGGCCCGGTCGACTCTCGCCCAGGTCACCGCTTCGCCTCTGCCCGCCTCTGGCTGGCTTGGCTCCATTCCCGTCCTCCTCCTCCTGTGAAGTGTGAATTATCCTCTGACTGAGGTTGGTCCGGACTTCCCAGGAATCAGAATGCCCGCCCGGAGGCGACGTGAGGCGGGGAGGGGTCGCGTGACAGGGCCACTGACTGACGCCCCGGGTACACAAGATGCAGTTGTGGACGCATCCAAGCATCTCTCCCACATGCGGGTCAGCCACTAAGCTGCTGTACCTTGGCACCCCGTCCTTCCATGACGGCTCGCTAGACGAGGGGAATGACTTGCGCTGCATGTCATGTTGTTCTCTGTTCTGCTCTGCTCTGCTCTGCTTTGCTCTGCTCTCCTGTCAGTCTCCTGTCCTTCCCTGCTTTCTCCACCGTCACACAGCCATACGTAGCTTGTGTCAACCGAGTTGTTGGCAACAAGGCGGCCAATGAGCCGTTGCCGCCCCTCGACGACGCTATCCCCAGCCCAAGCGTGCTCATCCGACTGGGTCTTTCTGTCGTGAGGTGGATGACGAAAATTTCACCGAAGTGAGGGGTCGTCCACGACTCTGCCCCCGAGACCAAGAGATGTCGATGACAAGTCAGATGCCGATGGTCGTCGAGGCTGGACGGAGCCCGGGCTGCTTGGCCACCCGTTTCACGCAGCGACTTTAGGGCGACATCTGACATGAGACGGCCTGATATGATATCCCTTGCATGCAGATGATACGTGACAGAACCAACGTAAGCATTTAGCCAGTGCCTAGACCCAACAGCTACATACGCCGCCATCCCTGTCCGGGGAAGAAAGAAGAAACATTCATTGAAGCCGTGCGAAAATCATCCGTTGGTCTTGCATCATGGCCATATTGTCGCCTTCAAGGCGGCCGCCTGCTCGTTTTTCCCGAACAGCGTCGTGTAAGGGTCTTTCCACGGAATCGTGTCCACCGGATCCGACCACACCGTCTGCGGACCGGACCCGAACGCGTACGACCGTCTCATTGCCAGATTCCACGCAAAACTGCTCGCGCCCACACTCGCCATCTGCCCCGCTCGGAGCATGATCTCGTAGTCGACCAGTGCGCGTTGGTCCCACGTGAGCCGGTCGAGAGCCTTGAGATCTTCGTCAGAGAGAATGTCCGACTTGGTAACGACCGTGATGTTGAAGTCTTCGGCACGTTCTGCGAATGTCGTGATGTTCTCCTCGTTCGCCCCGGTCGCGAGGAACGCCACAGACGACTGCGAATCCGACAGGTACTGCATGTAATTGGCCACCTGCGTCACATAGTCTGGATATTTCTCATTGACATCCTCCTCAGTGCGCAGATGAATTCCCACGAAGCTCTCCGGGTGGTACCGCGTGCGAGGGTCGAGCTTGAGGTCGAATTGAACTGCGAGATTGAAGAGAGCTGATGCCGCGAGTGCTCGAGCGTCGGTCCGTATCCGCAGAATGCGCCCAAAAGACGAAGTGAACGCTGACTTATCAAAGGCCGTTGGCCAGGTCCAGGTGGTGTGCTTGAGATGTACACGCAAGGGGTATTTTCTCTCGCGACGAGGACTCTTCGTCTCCAAGAAGTCCTCGAACTGTTTAGTCCAGTTCTCTGGTTTGGCCAGCACGCTGCCGTTGACCCAATCGCCGCCGTTGATATCTCCGATGTTGAACTCGATGGGAGAGGCAATCTGGGGTACGTCAAAGAACACATCGAGTGACTCGTGGACTTTCATCTGCGGACAGTAGCCACCGAGGACGTCGTGGAGATGTTGAGAGTCGAAAAGGTAGTCGAGAGGTAGACCTTCCCGTCCCGTGACGGACTTGAGGTCGTCGTCCGAGCGCGGCGTGATTACAGGCAAAACCAACTCAGCTATCAAAACGTTAGGCTGACAGTCTTCTTCTTGGAACAGGGGATTCTTGCCTCCCGCCTGGATGGCGAAGCGGATGCAATGCAGATAGGCGTTGCGGACGAAGGCAACACCTCCGTATACTCCATCACAGGTCATTACCAAGCCAGACGTCCATTTACGGCTAGCGCAGAGCTGGTTGATGGCATCGCCATTGAATTTGCCGTCGATTTCGTGCTGGAGAAAGTCGGCGACGAAAAGCTTCCTCTCGTTACGAAACTTGCGAGCAAATTCCTTGACCTTCTGGTGAGAGAAATCCAGGTACCAGACCGACCAAACAATGAGAATAAGCGGCCCTAGGACCTTCAAGAACTGGGACGACGGACGGAGCATGGCAGGCCTCCAAACGATGCAGTCAGAATGCCGAGAAACGGAAACATGGAGAGGACACTCGTCTGGTGATGAGGAGAAGACCATCAAAAAAGATTTCCGGCTCTCGAGGGCGAAGCTTTCATTCCATTCTGGCCACGGTTAGAACGTCAAAAATGTGGCGTTCATGTCGTTCTTGGTTTGGCATGGCGCCGATCGGCAGATATTGAAGGGATGGCTTGGTGATGGCGAACCGGCCGAGTATCGCTACCAACGGACCTTCCATTGATGGTCCTCAATTGCCCCTCGCAAGTCTGGACGTCTTGCAGAGGACAACATGATGTCGTCGACTTTTCGCCTTGCAAGTTGCGGCTCCCATCTGGCATGCTCGACCCGGGTCATCAACTCGCGAGAGACCGGGTTCCCCTCGTGGCGCAGACTAACAAGGTCTCCGATTCCACCGATTCTGCCGTAACGAAAGAAGGCTTGCCAAAATGTCGCCACTTGCACCGCGGGTTTCTGTTGGATTCGGCAATGGCTGGTCACGTTTTGCTGAGTTGCTGAACCAACGCCAAGAACCCCGGCAGCGAGGGCGGCTCTCCGTCCCTCGCTCACCGGAACGCTAGGGCCAAGCTGACCTAGCTGAACTTTTGTTTCACTCCTTTAGCATTGGGACGACATTTTGGATGACAGATTCCCATGGTCCAGCCCGCGGCCATTGTGTGAGGGCCGTCTAGCTCCCGTCAGAGACCATCTGATCACGTTGGAATGTAACCGCCGGTCCGCTCAAATGCGCTGTGGTCCAGGGATATGCGGTGCAGACATTCACGGCGCCACCACATGCTCGGTTCCATGCTGCCCAGATCTCGCAGCGGGCGACGTAGGAGAGAACCGCAGAGCGCGGCGGGAAGCGGCATTCGCGCTCTGATTGGTCGTCGCGCGACGTTCCATGGTTCCCGTCACAATCTTTGTGTTGCAGTGAACCGTTGCTGTGTTCCTCTACAACCGTTTCGTTTGACCGGGAGGATTCTTCACCAGCGCGGCCGTAAGCTCATAAGCTAAATCTCCTATTGAAACAAGCCATGGTGAGCAAAACCAAGGCCGGTGAGAACCGATTGCACCGAAAGATGCGGCCTAGCAGCTAGGAGACGAACAAGAGCGCGGTCGGGGATATCCAGTCATCGAGTGCCGATTGCCCCAGACCAGAGCTGCAGCGAGCATAGCCTTCGTATGAAGTCCACCGGTCTTGCATCTGGCGGATCCTCGACGGCTCAACTGCAGCGTTGCAGTAGACTGGCTGATCACCACGGCGTGCTCCTTGTCATTTTCTCCGACCAAAGAACAGTCTCAACCCGGTCGACAGCTGATAGGTTCGAATTGTGAAGGACATGCTTGCGGCAGGCAATTCAATCAACCCACTTGCTGAATAGGGCAGGGCAGGATGCTTGAGCAGCTGGCAGGTGATAAGGTCGATTGTAAGCTCACCCTTAAAAACACTCACCGCATCGAGACCCCATCGTCGTGCAGACCGAAGCAGGCATTGGGAGCCGGCAACCACGGCATGTCGTGCTTCGATTGGCTCGACGTGAAGCAGCCGACAGCGCATGGCGGATAGCAGGGCAAGGGACGAGAAAGCAGCGCAATGCAACGCAACGCAGAGTGGTTTAGATGCGGTTCGTGTGTTTCGCGCCAGCCGCGAGGCTCGTATCGGCCTGGTCTGCGGCCCTGTATCCCGATTCCTATTCCACGTCCCAGTCCCAGCCTCCTGGCGTTGTGACTTGACTTGTAAGACGTGGTGTTAGCGGCGCCGGGGTTGTTCCCGACTTCACGTTGCGCCGGCCTCGGTGGCATTGAATTGTTGCTTGGACGGTCATTTTGAATTGTTGAGAGCAGCCAATTGTCCAAGGCAACAGTGAGGCAACAGGGGCGAGATAATCTTAGAGCCTCAGACTCGGGCCTCTCTCCTGAATCAGGTCGCCGAGGAGACGACGGACGGCAATCAATGTCAATGTCCAGTTGCAGCAGCCTGGCCGCTGTAAGCACTTGGGGGCAACTGGGAACTTCTCTGCTGGTGGCCCCAGCTGGCTCGCGCACAGCCGCTCCTGCCAATTGACCCTCGCATCGCATCTTCATGCGCCGTTGCTCCAGAATCCAGAGTTCGGAGGGAACAGGGAAAGAGCACTGGTGCCGGGGAGCTGCCTTCCAGGTTGCGCTTCCCAATTCCCAATTGCACCCTCCCAGTTGTGTTGCGCCTTCCCACTTGCACCCTCCCAGCTCATGGGACGCGGAAAGCATGTGCTCTGCGGCCGTGACCTGCTGAGTGTGGAGGGCACCGCCTGAGCTGCACCCAATCACAGCGGACGACGCCAGAACAACCCATAAATCGAGATCCGCTTAGTCGCGTCTGGACGCGTCTATTTCGTGTCCCAGACGCGACTTTCCACTTCACGTCTACTGCAGGAAGGAAGTACGGATGGACACTGGACAGGCGTCAAATTTTTTCCACGGCTCGCACGGATCACACTCAATCAGTTTCATCGGTTCCCTTGCTGAACACACCCCGCGAAGGACGTCACCGCCCACAATTGTGATGCCATGAATCGCTGCCCGCCCGTCGCCCTCACCTGGCCTCTCACCGGGCACATCTACGCCTCACCTGGACGCCTCCTGCGAGTACACTGACTGTCCACCTACACCTTCGCTCCCACCCAACTCTGCGAACCTGCTGGAAAATTACAGGTCTTGCCGAATACATCTGCTCAGCCGCTCGCTATACTGTTCTACATTCTTCTCCTTGCTTCTCGCTCCCGCCTTGGTGTTGCTCTGAATCACGCCTCCACGCTTTTTTGAGACTGTCTCGCCAATTGCCATCGAGAACTCCCGGCTTCGTACAGCATCGACACCACTGCGGCCTATCCACCGAGAATATCCACTCTGTGGCTGCTAGCCGCTCAATCGCTGCACGTCGAGACTCTGTTCGTCCCAAGAACGACCGGCCGGTGCACAATTAAGCCTGTCGGCTGCAGACGCAGAAACCAGCCTCGTGCGTTTTCTGGGCCCCGGTCCAAACGGCCGAGCGCAAACCACCGCACAGGCTGCGAACCTTGACTCCAGAGTCCAAGGCAATCGCTCCAGGGCAAACGCGCCCTATCCAAGGAAAAAAACCGAGAGCACGAGGCCCAAGCTGCGCGCACATCCAGCTCCCGCCATCGTCTGGTTTGCTGTCTCACCGCCCCACAAACCAAGCAACACACTGTGAACCTGGCCGTCTTGAATACTCCACTGCCCTCCATTGTCTATCCGGACTTCCAGCCTGGTTCAGCGTCTGGTCTGGTCTGCTCTGCTCGTCGTCTGTTGGATCAGCCGTCTGTCTGCTGGAGCGTTGCCAGTCGCGGCATTAGCTCTCTCTCGTCTTGTCGTCTGCTGCTGCAGCAGCTGCTGCATCTGCTACGTCTGCTACGTCTGCTACGTCTGCTGCATCGCCCGACAGCCACCCAGGCCAGTGGTCTCGCTGCTGGTGTTGATACCTCCGTCATCAGCTCGCGGAGGCCTGCGTTGGCCGCGTCGCCTCGACCAACCCAAGCCCTAGCCCGGCGCGCTTCTCAGACCTCGCGCGCGTCGTACCTTGCCTTGCCAGGTGCGAACGCCCAAACCGACCAACGAGAGCCCGGGGCTCTGCTCTGCTTTGCTTTCCTTTGCTTTGCTGCTCGTCCGGACTCTAGACCCTCGTCGTCCGCCGCTCCATGATCCGCTGCACATGCACTCCTGTCGTGTCCGTCGACTGGCTACACCACACAACACAGTGCATACGGAGTGCATGCGCCTACTGCAATCACCGACACCCATCCCACGCCGCTGCCCAGTTCCCTTGAAGGACCTCCATAACCCCTGCGAAGAGGAGAACAAGAACAGCCTGACTTCAACCGGGCCCAGTCTCAGTGGTCGACAGCAGACGATCAGTCCCCTCTACGGCGCTTCCCACATCACGCACCTCACCGCACATCTTCAGGGTCCTCTGCGCAAAACAAGACTGCGCTCACACGAGACTCCACCCTGCCACATGCGCTGGTGAGCTTCTGGACTGTCTCGCGGCGCCATTGCTGGTCCGTCACTCACAGACTCTCCACTGTCAGTCACCTTGGACGGCCCAACTAGGTTCCCTTGGGCTTAGCTCGGTGGGGGATTCTAGCGTGCTCAACCGCTGTACAACGACCCCCGGCCACCACGCTCTGCGGCACTGTCTGCACGGGGGTTCAAGCGAGCAGTGTGCAAAGCGCGCCCCTCCAGCTACCTTCGGCGTTCAAGGGCACAAGGGCCTGGCTACGGACACCTCTCTCGCTACAACGCAACCCTCAGGCGCAAGCTCAGGCTCTGTACAGGCACAGGGCTCTTCCCATTCGTATCCCCGGCTCCCCAGCGCAAGGTTCGCGCCACCCGCTCTTCTCTTCTCCACCCCGCCCACCGTCGCTGGACCTTGCCATACATACTACACCGGTCCGCCTCAACCCAATCCTCTCCGATCTTCCTCCTCCCACCCTTTCTTCACCACAGTCGTTCCTTTCGCAACAATCAGCCGTCCTCGGTGGTGGGGGCGCGCTGCGATTCCGCCCGACAAGCCATAGTCACGAGCCGTCCACCACCTAAACGACGACGATATTCGTCTGTCCGGCCCGCCGCCACGACCTATTTCCTTGCTCCCACAGTGTTGCGCCAGCGCCTGCGACCGCGACATCTACGACTTATCCACGATTCCAAACGAAACGACGACAACGACGACGACGTTTTTCTTTATTTTCTCTTTCGGTAATTGCCTTGGGGGAGTGAGCTGTTGTATTATCGAACGATCCTCGAACCAGGCGAGGTCTACGCATCTGATTTGCACTTGATTGAGCTCTGCATACCAGCCGTCGGAATTGCCTCATTCTACCGGACCAGGTCTCGATATCTCGGACCGGTGTGTCACGAATTGAGCTTTTCGCGCCCACGTCTAGCGATACCGCCTTTGCATTCCACTGCTACGCGCTTTCACACGACCCTTTGAAGAGTCAAGTTCCAGCTTGTCTCAAACTACAGCCACAAAGACAAGTGGAAGGACTGTGCGGCCTTTGTTCACGGTCGGACATCCATCATCTGACTCCAAATCGCGGAGCTCCGCTGTCGCTGGCATTCTTCCCAGAGGCCGTCGCGTGCCATAATACCTACCCACCAGTCAAGATGAACACTCAACATTCCGGAGCGGCGACGCTGCCAAAGGGCTTCCGCTACCATGATTTAGACGTGCAGAACCCCAAAACACCGGAGCCGTCTGCTGGGAACGAGGAGTTACAGCCACCATCGCCGCCGCGTCCACGCTTCAGACTGAAAAGGCGCGTCGCATCCAACTTGTCCGCCCCGACGCAGCAGTTCCTCGCGTCGGTCGCCGCCGCTGATTTGCCGATTCCGAGCATCGAAGAACCCGAAGCAACCGGCGCAAACATGCAGATCTCCAGCATGACCTACCCAGTAATCCACAACCTGAAGGACCTGGAGGAACTCGGGCTACACAAAGTCCGGGGCAGGCGCTTTTCCCCACCTAAAACGCCAGCTCCCGGGGCCGCCCCCTCGCTATCTCCCCGACGATATCCCAACTGGTCTATTGACTCTGCCTTCAGTAGCGGCGAGTCTACGCCGGAATGCGAGTCTAGCCGGCCATCCACGGCACGGTCCACCCAAACCAGCGCGTCCCTCTTCAGTCGCTTCTCCCTCGCCTCCGAAGACTGGCAGTGCATCAGCCCCGAGACTGAAGCTTCAGATCACTTTAACCGCGCCTTCCTAGAGCCTGCTGATGAGGTCGTTGAGAAGTCAACCAAGGCGAAGAGCAAGAGACGGAAGGCTCCTTGGACGAAGGCTATGAGTGATCATCTCTGGACCACCTACCTCATGTATCTACAGGACCCCAGAGTCACCCCCTTTCGCACAGGCAAAAGCTGCATCCCTCCTCACGGCGTATGCCTCCGTATTGCCAGGGAGGCGAAGAGGAGTTGGAGAGGCCCCAAGGCGAGGAAGGCTTTGAAGCCCAAGAGCGGGAGCAGTACCCCCACGGTGGAAGGCGCTTGCACTTTCTTGAAGTGGCCGCACACCTGCGCAGCCACTCGGGCGCACTTGAGAGAGCTTTGCAAGCTCAAAGCCGCTTCTTCATCGGCCCGTGCAACCCAGTTCCTCGCCCACAGCCCGACGCCGTTCGGCAGGACCGCGACGAGGTACTGGAACCGGAGATCTACGCCGGCCCGGTCTCCTTCCATCTTTTCGGCTCACGACATGTCCATGTCGCTTACGCTAAGCACCTCGGAGGCTATGCAACCCGAAGGCCCTCTGGCACAGCTTACGCAGTCAAGTCCCGAGCCTGTCGAAGAGCGGATGACAGAACCATTCCCCCAACTGCCATTGGACTTTTCCAGCCTTGACGTTCCCGCTGACGAGCGTCCGCGGCTCGGATCCCCTTTCATGGCCAACAGCTACGGGCCCAGCTCAACCGGTGCTCTTTCCGAGGTGATTGCTTCCGTGCCGCCGAGACAAAATCACAGCCTTGGCCACCGCCGCACTCTCCAATCCCCGGCACGGCTGACGAGAAGTCGGTCCAACACCCAGAAGCGCATCGGACGACCGAGACTGAACACGCATGAGCCACGAAAGACCAAGCGACCCAGTCTCGTGTCGGACCTTTGGACTGAGCCATCACCCTTCGACATGCCCAAGACGCCGATTCGATCTGAAGTCGAATTCAGCTCCACCAACAGCAACGTGCACGATGACCTCTTCGTGCCCCGGACGAATCTCTCGGGGCTCTTTACGGCCCCGATGGCGATTCCTTCGTCCCGGCCCGAGCCGTTGGGTTCGTCTCTGGCGCCTCCCAACGCGGCGCCACCGCGGCTCGGGTCCCCGTTCCCTGGGTCAAACACCAGTTTCTCGTTTCCCAACCGGTTCACTCAAGCAGAGGAACTCGACCATGGAACTATCCGCCGTCCCTTCGCGACGGTGCAGCAATCTGGCGAGAGCAGCACAGCTCCGCCGCGCAACCTGGCCAACCGGCTGGCCTACATTGACGAACGCCTTCGGGAGTTCAGACGGCGCGACAGCAATCGCCGCCGGTCTGAATCGCCCTTCTAGTGACCCTTTTCTTTGTACATTTTGTTACGCCCGTTATTGTCTGACGACTTTATGAGTTCATGCGAGTCATCTGCCTGATACCCATGTGGACAGACTCCAAGGACATACCCCTCAAACGGTACATAGACGACAGCACGTTTTGATGATGGTTTCGACACCCATTTCCTTAGCTCACTTCACTTCTCGCCACACATTTTGCTTCACATATCGAGGGGACGGAACGTCCGGGCTTGGAGGACTTAATTCCACTGCTGAAGATAGTGTGCGACTTGTATGTCACCCTTTTCTGTTGGCCCTCGCGGCCCTGCTTCTAGTTATGAACAACCATGACGAAGGACATGATGACACGACTCGACGAGGACGTCGGACTTTTTTTTGTTTCTTGTAATTATTGACGACCGGCGGACGCCCTGCGTGGGCGACCCCGGCGGTGTTGTCGAGTGAGAGAAAAGTTTTTTCGCCGCTTCTGCACTTTGCAGAAGCGGGGGAAGTTGAAAAATGGAAAAGAGAAAACAAAAGAGGGAACTGAAAAAAAAGGCCAGTGTGAGCCGGGACACAGAACCGGCGTCTTTAGACGAATGGAACGATCTTTAGGCAAATAATCTGCGCGTCGGCCCAACTCCTCTTCCGTGAGCCTTTTTCTGCTCGTACTTACGGTAACGTCGAGTCGTCACCCACCGCGGGGGTAGAGACCGCCTCACCCGATGATGCTCTGACGGGCTTACATGCGTGGTCTCGCGTGCGGCGCAGAATGATTCGATGAGAGGGCAGGAGGCTGGCCCTATCACGGCGAGCCAAGACGGGATGCGTGGTGGTGATGATGACGATGACGCTGGAGGGGCGTGTTTGGCGCAAGCAGCCGATGATGTTGTGTTCCCACGAGGGGATGGGTTTGTTTGCGTACCTTGACTGCTGTTTATTTGTTGTGAATGATGGATGTTTTGAGGCTTATTATCGTGTCGTGATTTCGTGTTGCGTTTTGGTTGGATCTGGGTGCTGGTTTCAGTGTGTCCTGAGGTCATTGCCAAGTCTGAAGAGGGGGGGGCTGCGGTCGAGCGGGAGGGGGCCGAGAGAAGTCTGGGCGTCTTCTGCTCGCGTGAGCTCGTTGTGCGACGGCATCCGGAGGATGCAGAAGAGGTAGCGAGAGGAATGGCTGGAAAACGAGTCCATTATCAGGGGTTTCGGGTGGGATCTGTGAGCGAGATGCGAAGACGGCAAGTTGCAGGGCAATTGGCCGTTCCGACATTGACGCTTTTAGCGGAATGTCATTCCACAAGCCAGCAACCCCCCTCCCCCCGCGATTCAACGTGGAATAGATACCAAGCCAATAAACCGCACCACTCGGCCGAGAAACCCTATCCATACTTGGATAAACGACGGGGCTTGTTCAACACGCATGATGAAAAATGTTGATTGACAGACGCAGGGCCGTTGTTTTTGCGGGTGTTGTGCTGCTGCTGGGCCGTGCTGCCTGGATTGGCGAGATAGGCTATAGCTAGCTGGCTGTGCCGCTCCTACCGGATCGATGGGAGTGTGTGGCTCAGCTGACGCCCGGCTTCGCTGGGGTGTGGTCTGTCTCGTCGTTCGCCCTGCGGCCAGCTTCAGCAATCACAGCTCCCAGGACAGAAGCTCGTTGGACCAAAAGTCCACCCCTTAGAAAAGCGGGCAAGACAAGAAGAACATTACCTACGCAGTACTGGACATCCCTCTCCCCTAATTTATCCCACCAAACACGGGCGAAAGCTAGCGAGAGAGAGAGAGAGAGAGAGAGAGAGAGAGAGAGAGAGACACTTGCACAAGGCCATCGGACCAACCAACAACAAATGCATGACATGGAAAAATCGATAGACCTGCTTGCTAGGTTGAGCCTAAGCCTAAGGCAAGGCAAGCTCTCACGCGACTACCTTCCCCCAAAGGCAAAGCAAAGCAAAGGTTCCCTCTTGGCCCGACCGCGCCCGGCCGAGTTGCGTCTTGGTATTCCCGCACTTCTCTTTTTTTTTTTTTTTTTTTTTTTTTTTTTTCCCGCTCTGTCTGTCCACTTTCCACCTCTGTGAAATAAGGCATCCGAGGTGGGAATACGAAAGGGTGAAGCGAAACGAAAACGGGCTTAGCTAAAAAAAAAAAACCCCCCCGTGTATAATAAGAAAGATCTACGGCTCATCCCTCGTATAGCCAGGATGAGCTCAATAAGGCAGCACCGGTGGTGAAATTTCCCTTGGGGCCCACGACGGATAAAAATGGCATCGTTTTCTTTGATGGATTTCTTGGTCCGTCCTCCCCCCCTTTCGCAGGCAAGGGAGGGAGAAAAGAAAAGGGAAACGGACCCAGGGAGTCGGAGGGAAATCCCCGTCAGCTAAGGTATGGCTACTGCTGCCGCAGCACAAAACAGCTGAACAGAGCTTTCGCCGTTCCTCGGCGGGGGTTCCATCTGGCCTAAAACATGGGGAGAGCAAGCACACTGCTGCTCCTGCAAGCTATTTCCTGCAGTAAGGGAGGAAACGTCAGCAACGAAAGCGGTCGATTTGCTTATTCGCACAAAAAGGGAGAGAGAGAGGCTGGGGCAGATGGGCATTCAATATATCCCGCCAAGCATGCCCTCGACAACTGCTGTTCTCTTTCGGATACAGAGAGCCGGGACAAGAGACCGTAAACGTCGAAACCAACATCCTCCCTCTGCGCCTCAGAGAGACCCCCCCCCCCCCCTCATGTTTCTCTCCGAACCAAACCGCACAACATTCACTCTCGCGCGCGCAGGAGGCAGTCTGAATGAAAGGTAACTCCGTACCCTACCAGCGGAACCTTGGCTAGCGGCAGAAAAAAGAGGCCAACGACGCCCTAATTAGCACCTTATTTAAATTACATCTGCCCAACTAGCCTAGCCGGCTTTGGGAGAAGACTGTGGGGGAGAAAGGGGAGGGGGGTCTGGCTGCTGCGCTGGACAAGGGCCGCCGTCATTCTCTTCCCAAGCCTTCGTTCCCAGGGCTGAGCCTCTTTCCATCTCTTGCAGTTCCCTTCCCCCCCTTGGCTCTCGCGTGGAGATATGTTCCTCATTACCGCCTAAAATACACCAGGCCCCCCTCCCCCCTTGTCCGCCGAAGAGGAAAACCCATCCATTTACTGAATCCGTACTCGCGAAGCCACTTAACGTCACTCTAATAATGCTGCCTGCCTTGTCCATCCGTAGCACACACATGTCCGTCACCCCGGCGCACGCACGCACCTTCTATTGTGAGTGAATTGGGGCTTTCCCAGCAAAGAAATAAGGAATTAGGACACAGCTGCCGTCTGCCGTTCAAACAGAGGAGGGCACCAATGGGGTCCGCAGGAACGGGGGGGTCACCATCCTAGATTGGGCGCAGAAACAAACCCGTACACTACAAACTACAATGTACCTAAGGTACCGTACGTACCCCCCGTCCCCCCATCCCCCTCCCTGAGTCCGAAGAGGTCAGCCCAGCTGAGCTGAAAGCCAAAGCGGTCCGGCAAGCAATGGTTCCAATGTCACACTCAGGCCAGCAACACCCACTCCGAGAAATGTCCAAGGTTTTTTTTTTTTTTTTTTTTTTTTTTTTTTTAGCTTTTTTTTGTAGTAGTACAAGGTACTGCTGCTTAAGACTTGCAGTGCAAGCAGTGCAGCGCAGCAGTTCCGGGGAAAGGCAGACCGGACTGGAGTCTCGTGTCACACACACACACACACACACACACGCGCGCATACAAGAGCCGAACGCCCGGCTGCTTACCTTTCTTTTGCTGCGTGGTCTATAATATCGTGTCAGACCGCACCTTCTCTCTCCGTCCGTTCGAGTTCCTTTCTCGTGCTTCCCGAGAATAACACGAGCTTGCCTCCCCCCCCCCTCACCTATCATCCCATTCGTCTCACACACTCTCTCCGCACGCTCGCCACTCTCGACTTCCACCCGTGCTCCGTGCTCTCCGCTGTGTAATCGCTTGTTAGTCAATAAATCACGTTAGTCAACAGGTCACGGCAAATAAGAATACGGAACGGCAACGTCCAACAACAACATCAAGTGTCTATTGGGAAAAAAAGGATCCCCGGTAATTGAACTATATACATCAAAAATGGCTCGTCTAAGCGTCATCCTCGCCCACGTCCTGTCGGTCGCCGGATCAGCCATCGGGAGAACGACGGCCGCCCCTCCGAACCAGTCGACCGCCTGCGCGCGCATCGAGGCCCCGACTTCCTTGACGTGGCTCTTGCAGGATCAGCCCTTTGAGCAGGAAGACCCGTCCGCCTTCTTCTACGTCAACCAGGATATTGACGCTACAGGTGGGATATCTTCCTTCTGTTTGTTTTTCTGTTTTTGTTTTCCTCTTATTCCGCCTCTTCCCATGCCGAAGCATACTCAGATCTTCGCAGGGAAAAAGGCCAACCGCGTTGCGCAGCTGGTCACCTTCGGCGCCCCCCTCGACCAGGCCGAGACCGAGTGTCAGCTCGTCTTCGCCATGCCCGAGGACTCGGAGAGCTGGGAGCTGATCCAGCGCGAGGGCGTCGCCGAGTTGAGGGTTTTCAAGGTCCCCGATGATCCCTCCGACGACGCCGTCCGTCAGAAGCGGAACCTTCTGGGCACCGTCCGCGTCAGGCCGGGCACCCAGGCCATCGACCTCGGACGGTGCGACGGAAGCGGCAGCTTCGTCTTCGAGCTGGCCGGTGCGGGTCGCAGCCGCGTCGCCTTCCGCCAGGCCTCGAAGCCCGGCGACGGCTTTGGCGTCTTCATGGGCAGCGCATGTCCGTCCCACGAGAGGAGCGACCCCGAGGATTTGTGAGGGAGAAACGGGTGACGAGCTGAAGTATTAAAAAATTGGGGGATGTTGGTTTTTTATGTTTGTTGACCGAACTGGGTGGACGTCCACCGGGAAGGTCCACCGCCTGCTTTAACACGCCTGTGCCGTGTGAGCCCCCATGTTTGAGCGCAACGGTTGTGGTACGACGTCGCGACGGGAACCGTTGCGAGCCGGCATTGGTGTAGGGGCGACCTCCATGACCAGAGGCACCAGGAGGAAGTTGTCCAGCTCCCTGCTGGCCGTGGTATGGGGACACCTGCGCTCGCCGACGGCTGCGCGGTGGCTGTGGAACGAGCACTGCCGGAAACCGAACTGTCGCTCCTCGTTACGCAGCTTGTTGGCCGGGATGCGGAGTTGCGGGTTCTTGATGCGCGTGTCGAGCTTGCTCGACTTCATCTTGCGCTGGTGGGAGGTGTAGTCGCTGGTGAATTCGGGGAAGAGCTCGAACATCTCCTGGAATCTCTCGAGCCCACCGTCATCCTTCATGAACGACGACGATCCTCCCGCGACCGACCACGCAACCATCGCCACGGTCCACCTCCGAAGACGCATCGACGCGTCCGCGTCACACTGGCCGTACACGTACTGGACGAATCGAGGGGTGACATCCCAATCGCAGCGGAGGTAGATGTCTTGCAGCGCGTCGATGGCCAGGTCCTGGAGGTGGTGCAGGTCGAGACGGGCGGCGAAGATGTGGAGGCGGACGAGGGCCCAGTGGAGGCGTTGGCAGGGAACGCCGGGGGCGTCGCTGACGAGGGTGATCATCTCGTCAAGGTGGCGGCGGAAGCCATCGCGTTGGTGCAACCAGACGGCGAAGAGCTCGAACATGGAAGCGGACTCGTTCGGGAGGCGGATGCTCGAGTTCTGCTGGGGCATCCATACCGGCACCGGCTTGTTGCTGGACGTCTTGACAATACCGGCTGGTGTAGCGTCGAGCTGGTCCTCGAAGAAGGGGGCGACGTTGCTGAGCATCTTCTTGTTGACGCGGAACTCCTTCATCTTCTCGCCCCTTCCGACAAATACGCGGGCAATGTCGTCATGTTCGTGTGATCTGGAGAGGAGGATTAGCTCGTGTACGTCAAGCTGTTTCGTTATCAGACTTACACGTTAGACATGGATGAGTTATGGTAGATGGTAGACGGTCTTGGTCTTGTGATGGGGGCCATTGTGACAGATTGTGACAGTGTTCCTGCACCGGATATTGGATATTCGAACCAGCTCTGTATGACAAGAGAAGACAGACAGTAACAATAAAGGAACTAGAGACCAAAGAAACCTGAGCACACAAATAAAAGGCCGTTGAAGTCGTACGTGATGCAATGACTCTCCCGGAGAGCTTGAGAAGAAAGAGAGGAGAGCACACACGAGGCCCCAGATGGAAGCGAGGACGAGCTCTCCATTATGAATGGCTTCAACTCCCCGATGCAACTCCAGCCGGGCAGAGCAGCAGAGCACCAGGGAGGGCAGCGTCGAGCATGGGACCGCGGCATGGCGCACACAAGCTCCCCCTAACAGCTCCTAGCACGAAACCCCCTTTGTCGTCTGCCAAGCGCAGTGTGTGAATAAGCTTATACGTGATAGTCGCCGTTAGGCCAGTTTCAAAAAAGAGGGTAAAGCCGTGGCTGGCTTGGTGCTTACCCGGGGCTCGGACGGGGGTTTACTGGGGCCGGACCTGGATGCGATGCTTAAGAGAAGGCTGATATGGGACAGCGGTTCACGTAAAAGACGAGATGCTGTCGCTTGGGACGGCAGGGGTAGCGGTTTCAAACGTCATTGTCAAACACGCTGAGTGCAGTGGTGTGGGAGTCGTGCCGCGCGGAGTGCACCCTCGACAGGCTCGACTGCTTCAGGTGACAGGGTTGTTGGCTGCCTTTTCGCGGGACACGGCTCTAGCGGAAGCTTGGGGTATCTTAGCCGTGGCTGATATAGGTCGGGGTCTGGAGCTTTGCTTCACTTCACTCTTGTTGACGTTCCCGCAGAGCCCGGTCAAGAACCGTCTCGTCTGTGCAGGCGCAGACGATCTCCTCTCGCGTCGGAGATGGAGTAGCATTCTGAATTTCGTGAGGGCGCCCACTCCGCGAAGTGTGGTAGCGTCCCAAGCTGCTGTCACAGTCCACCCACAGACAGCGCAAAGATGGCATCTCGACTCCTATTTTTGGTGGCGGATTTTTTTTTATGAACACTGGTCGGATGGTTTCTTGGGACGGGCACGTCAGACGAGGCATGAGGCGTCTTGAAGCGTTGTTTCCTTGTCAGTTATGGCCAATAAACAAGCTAAGCAAGCCGCGAAGAGGATCGTGTAGCTTCAGTCATCCCGGGCTAAAACGAGCAACCGCCCGTTCTGTTTGCACCGCCCGCACTGTTTCCCGGCGGGTGCTTCATCGTGGCTGGCTTGGCTCAGGAGACGAATTGACTTTTGGCTAAGGAGTCACCAGTCATTAGAGTCATTGCGAAGGGAGATTTCAATGCTCAACAGCTCCAATGCAATGATCGCAGCCAGCATCGAGCATTGAGCTCATTCCGGAGTCGAAGACTGCGCCGCTGCACGTCCGTCCGATGATGCTCCTTGGATCGTCGAGGCAGTGCAACGCAACGCCCGCGGGATTTTCGTGCAGTGGGCGAGTTGCAGCAACTTCAGGACGAGCCCGAAGACCGGATACTAAGGGCCGGGCACCTATATCGCAACCATGGGACGTTTGGTTTCAGTCGTGGAGTTGGGAGGTGGTGGAAAAAGTGAAGGCCCGTATTCGCCTGCAGAATTTTTGAAACCAGGCCTCAACCGCGGATGGGAGGCGAGCTTGGCCGTGGAAGGCGTCTCGAAGGAGTCAAGGAGGCTGAGCACAGGGCAATTGTCGGGCCGGGCGACACTGCATTGGCAGCAGCGCCCATTGATGGCCCTGGTCTCGCTTGACCTGCAATATCGGCGAGGCCTGGCTCCGATGTAGCTTGATGGAGATGTGGGGTTGAGGGGGTCGAGATTGAGACCCCGACCCGTAACAAGAGGAAGAACCGGGAGCAAGGGTCTACTCTGTTTTGCGCGCATTTTTGTCCGCTCCAGGCCCAGCAGTCGGCGCTGGCTCCAGTTCTGGGTCTTGCGAGGCCGATCACGCCATGGGCCATTGCCCCAGAAACAAAATCTGTCAAAGGAATGTTCATCGCGACCAGTGTTGGCCCAAGATGTTTTGGAAGCGACGACGATCGTCCAGAGTTGACGTCGGGAGCTCCCATGACGATCAATCGAGCAGCAGTGGTCGCGACTGACGTGATAGATTGATATCGCGCATCTTAAGGTGCCAAAGACGCCGTTGAGCAGTGAAGGGTGGCGGATCGGCGGCCATTGTTGGTAGCGGTGCTGAAGAAGACGGGGCTAGACTGGTCTCGAGATGGCCGTGACATCGAGCTGTCGTTCGTGTGAACGGTCAAACGCGGTCAATGGCCGCGTGGGGGCGAGACAGTGGCTGATGGAAGCAAAACGAAGAGAAGCAAACATTGTTGTTTCAATATAACAACGGCAACGTCAGCTCGACACGCGATGGCTTCGAATGGTGGGAGTTGCCGGCACGAGGGAGCTTCCGTTGACTTGTTTGCTAACTGCTCGAGGTCTTGCAGTTGAGCTCAAAATTCCTCGGCTTCCGAGCTTAGCTGTGTAAAAGAAGCTGTTGCCGGGAGAGCCAATGGGAAGCGGGGGCATCGGACCCTTCACCCCACCTCCCACAACAAGCTGAGGAAAATAGATGCCTTGAGTTGGGGTGGCATTGGTTCCTGAGGCACACATATCTTTGGCAGTCAGTTCTCACCTCGTTTACCTCAGCGATAAGGCAAAAGCGATAAGGCAAAATCTGATTCCCGCCGCCCGCACCACCCACCCACACCGCCCTTCCGCTTCGAGGCAGGTCCCTGCGCGCTGCCGCCCTGGGCCCAATTGAGCCAGTAAAAACTCGGCTGCCCCTCCTCCAGTCCTCAGTGCCCGTTCGATGTTTGCCTCGCATTGTCGGTGCTAACCTTACTCTGCGGTAGTATGAAGCTTCACAGTTTATTCGAGGCATGAATGACTCTGGAAAGGTTTTGGAACTCGTCCTCAGGCATTGGCACAGGCAATGCCACGGACACATAAGGCAGGCCGCGTCGTAAGAGAGGGGTAGCAAAGTGAAAAGTGAGAGTAAGCTTCCGGGCCTTGCCTGATGTAAGCGAGGCTGGCCACCGAACCTGGTACGGGTACAGAGGGGTACTAACAAAAGTCAATGGCAATTTGCTTCTTTCCTGCTACCGCTGCCGGGGCTCCCTAGCTGCTGGCGATAGTGTTTGTACCCCGCCATGGCGGCTGTGGTGGGCCTTTCAGCAAAGTTCCCCCAATCGAATCCCCCGCTACACGCCACGCTGCATTCTCCAGGCGTGTCAGACGCCGCTTCCAAAGGCAATCTGCGACAGCCCCTCCTTCACTGGCAAAACTACCCCACCTCAACGCTACTGGAAAGAATTCTCACCTCATTTTGGGGCATTTTGTGGCCTACTGCGGCACGACGGAGGAATTGCCTTAGCTCTCAGGTAGCTACCCGTCGAGAACCGGGCCGCTATGTGCAAGTCGCCGTCAAAGTGTCCGTTCGGGAGCCGACTTCGCTCTTGGGCTGTTTTGGGCCTACGGAATGTACCACGCAGGCCTCTTTGGCGGCGAACAGTCACACCATAGAATTGACTTTGAGGAGCAGTTACTGCTTGTTGTGTGCCTCGCTGAGACTATTGCAATTATGAACATGGAAGAAAACCACAAATTAAACTCAATGGCTAACCAAAAAGTAGATAGTACAGGTGTGACAGTTAGTGGGTTTATAAGGCGCGATTGCTGCAGTGGCAATTGCGGTTCCGCTTTTGCTGCCACAACAGGTCTCAAGTTCTCTTGGAAAAAACCAAAGCTCTCACTCATGCCACAATCCTGGGATGAGCCGACTTCGCTCTCCAGAGTCCTATTGGCAGCGGCCCGGCCAGGATCAGGCCCAACCTCTCCCAGCTCGCACGCAATCGCCCCCAATCCACCGACTCGCGGGGCACACTGAGCTACCGGGAAGAGTTTTTTTTCACACGTCGGGCGGATCTGCGGCGACTACTTCTTGACCCCTCCTCCCCATGCATTCTTCCCATCCTCTCTCTCTTCTCTTCTTCCCCTCCCCAACCGCCCTGACTCCCAGATTCTCTTCTCTTTACCTTGCTTGCAGTCAGCGGGGTAATTCTCAGCGCACATTTTCATCAACCTTGAATCGTTTCTGTCGTCCAGCAACAGCATTCAAGATGGTTCAGTCTTCGGTCCTGGGTTTCCCCCGCATGGGTGTGAACCGTGACCTCAAGAAGGCCAACGAGGCCTACTGGGGCGGCAAGCTCTCCCGCGACGAGCTCCTCGCCGAGGGCAAGAGACTGCGTCTCGCCCACTGGAAGATCCAGAAGGATGCCGGCGTCGACATCATCCCCAGCAACGACTTTGCCTTCTACGACCAGGTCCTCGACCACATCCAGCTGTTCAACGTGCGTGACTCAGACTCCCGCCTTTTCCGCACCATTGAAGCTAACAGTTGCATCAGGCCATCCCTCCCCGCTACGCCGAGACCAAGCTCGAGCCCATTGACGAGTACTTCGCCATGGGCCGTGGCCACCAGAAGGACGGCATCGACGTCCCCTCTCTGGTAAGCCCCGCCCCCGCCCCCGCTCCAATTGAGCAAAAAAAAAAAAAAAAAAAAAAAAAAGGTAAAACAAATGCTGATGGGTCCATGAACAGGAAATGGTCAAGTGGTTTGACTCCAACTACCACTACGTCAAGCCTACCTTCCAGGACGGCCAGACCTTCAAGCTCGCCGCCAACCCCAAGCCCGTTGCTGAGTTCAACGAGGCCAAGGAGGCCGGCATCGTCACCCGCCCCGTCCTTCTGGGCCCCGTCTCTTTCCTCCACCTCGGCAAGCCCGACCGTGGCCAGTCCGTTGACCCCATCTCCCTCCTCGACAAGCTCGTCCCCGTCTACGTCGAGCTCCTGAAGCAGCTCAAGGCTGCCGGTGCCGAGACCGTCCAGATTGACGAGCCCATCCTGGTCTTCGACCTCCCCGAGAAGTCCAAGGCTGCCTTCAAGCCCGCCTACGAGCAGCTCACCGCTGCCGGCCTGCCCAAGCTGGTCCTGGCCACCTACTTCGGCGACATCGTCCACAACTTCGATGTCCTCCCCGCCGTCAGCAACGTCTACGGCCTCCATGTCGACCTTGTCCGCAACCCCGAGCAGCTCGGCCCCGTCCTTGAGAAGCTCGGCCCCAAGCAGGTCCTCTCTGCCGGTGTCGTCGACGGCCGCAACATCTGGAAGACCAACTTCCAGCGCGCCATTGACACCGTCAAGCAGGCCATTGCCAAGGTCGGCGAGGACCGTGTCATCGTCGCGACCTCCAGCTCCCTCCTCCACACCCCCCACACCCTCGCTTCCGAGAAGAAGCTGCCCGAGGAGGTCCACGCCTGGTTCTCCTTCGCCTCGGAGAAGGCCGTCGAGGTCGCCACCATTGCCAAGGCCATCACCGACGCCGCCTCCGTCCAGGCCCAGCTCGATGCCAACGCCAAGGACATCCAGTCCCGCGCCACCTCTGCGCGCACCAACGACCCCAACGTCAAGAAGCGCCAGTCTGAGGTCACCCCCGAGATGCACAACCGCAAGTCCGCTTTCCCCGAGCGTATTGCCGCCCAGCGCACTCACCTGAAGCTGCCCCTCTTCCCCACCACCACCATCGGCTCCTTCCCCCAGACCAAGGAGATCCGCATCCAGCGCAACAAGTTCACCAAGGGTGAGATCACCGCCGCTGAGTACGAGAAGTTCATCGAGAAGGAGATCGATGAGACCATTGCCATCCAGAACGAGCTCGACCTGGACGTCCTCGTCCACGGTGAGCCCGAGCGTAACGACATGGTCCAGTACTTCGGTGAGCGCATGGACGGCTACGTCTTCACCACCCACGCCTGGGTCCAGTCTTACGGCTCCCGCTGCGTGCGCCCCCCCATCGTTGTCGGTGACATCTCTCGCCGCAACAACGAGCCCATGACGGTCAAGGAGTCCAAGTACGCCGCCGCCCACTCCAAGCGCCCCATGAAGGGCATGCTTACCGGCCCCATCACCTGCTTGCGCTGGTCTTTCCCCCGTGACGACGTCCACCAGTCCGTCCAGGCCCAGCAGCTCGCTCTGGCCCTCCGCGACGAGGTCGTCGACCTCGAGGCCGCCGGCATCTACGTCATCCAGGTCGACGAGCCCGCCCTGCGTGAGGGTCTCCCCCTCCGCACCGGCAAGGAGCGCGAGGCCTACCTCAAGTGGGCCGTCGACTCATTCAAGCTGTCGACCGCCGGCGTCCAGGACTCCACCCAGATCCACTCCCACTTCTGCTACTCGGAGTTCCAGGACTTCTTCCACGCCATCGCCGCGCTGGATGCCGACGTCCTGTCCATCGAGAACAGCAAGTCGGACGCCAAGCTCCTCCGCGTCTTCGAGGAGAAGGCCTACCCCCGCCACATCGGCCCCGGTGTCTACGACATCCACTCCCCCCGTGTCCCGTCCGAGGAGGAGATCAAGACCCGCATCGAGGAGATGCTCAACAACGGCCTCCGCCCCGAGCAGCTCTGGATCAACCCCGACTGCGGTCTGAAGACCCGCCAGTGGGCCGAGACCAAGGCCGCGCTGACCAACCTGGTCAACGCCGCCAAGTTCTTCCGCCAGAAGTACGCCGACAAGGCCTAAGTACGTGCGGGGGGGGTGTATACGAGTATGATTTAGGTGTTGGGGGAACATGGTCTTTTCAACAGACATGAAGTGGCAATACCCGCGGGGATAACCGGAAAAAAGTCAGGAGGGGTGGTTTAGGCACATTCAACATAGGCGTTCTTTTTTTTCAACATATATCTCCACGGCGTTTTGCAAGCGGGTTTGGGACTCGGGGAAAAGTCAGGCATTCAACAGATACCGCTTTCAGGGAAGGGTCCCTAGGTAGACTCAAAAGCCCCTTAACGGGCAGAAGTCTAATGTAGTTAGTTTTATGAAGACATGATTTTGTCAAGCTCTCGAATCTTGGGATATGTGACGAAACGGCTCGCGATGTCGTGGTGTGCTAGAGACGAGCGGGTGTGCGTCTCGTCGGGAGTCGCGAGCAGACGATGTGATAATGTTACGGCTGTCGGCGGGTGATTTTGTTTACAAGTCACTACATCATGGCGGGACCAAAAAGGGAGACCTTGTCAGAGAGCGGAAAACTCGGTTCCTCGTCCTGAATAGTTCTTTTCGCTAATATTAATAGGTAACCAATTGCGCTGGAGGACTGACTGTACAAAGGCAATACGAAACTGTGTACCGGCTAAGGCTGTAAGCATCTTCTTCTACCAGCCGCAATGTTGCAATCCGTCCATCGCAATGTCGACTGTTCCTAGCCGCCCGGAACTTCTTTTGAGCGTCGCGGGGCCCTCAGTCCGCAAAACGGCCCTCGGAATGTCCTGCGCTTAATCACCATTTAGGCCACATCCGGCCGAGCTTGAGTATCTAGCAAACGTCGTAATCGGAGAATTCGAGGGCCATGTTGGTCAAACGGTCCTGGTCTCTGGACAGTGTCGTCCAATCCAGGACGCTGTTGCCGGCGCTGGTCATGGACTTCTGGAAAGCGGCCAGTATTCTCAGCATGCCCTGAGCCTTGCTAAGGTCACGACGGCCGTCAATGTACATCCACTGCTTCATGATGGCTTCACTTGCGCTGGAGAGTGTGGGCGTGAACCTGGCCCTTTGGTGGATGTTGGCCCGGCCGACGTCGAAGATGGTCCCGATGAACTCGTGCATGCAGAGCAGTTTCATAATGGAGGCAAGCTTTAACTTGTTGAGGGGGTCGACGCTGAAGTGGTATTCAATGATGGTCTTGATAGCACGGTTAACGGCCACAGGGGCCATAATTGCGTTGTTACGGTAGTGTAAGATGTTGAACACCTGTGGGTCCTTGCTTCTGGGGATCCAGGGGGGCGAGACGCCTCCCGGGATATACGTGGCCAAGGTGCGCGACATGTTGTGCCAAAAGTCGGCCTCGGCTGAGGCCTTGGAGGCGCGGATATGGTCGAACGCGGCACCCGGGTGATCGGGGTGCTCGTTGTCAGTCCAGTTACACTCGACTCCGATGGCCTGGTACGGGCATTTTCTAAACCCCTAGTTGTGGCGCATGTCTCTTAGCTGCTGTTCGGTCACAGCTCTGACGTCGTCGGCATCGCAGTCGAAGATGATGCCGCCGCCGTCGTCTGTAAGCAAATAATCGACCGTGGTGTCCTTGGCAAATCGGCTATCCCAGGTACGCTTCGGATCCTGGTGGTTGAAGTCATTCTGGTTATTGCGAAAGTGGTCGACTAGTCTCTTGCGGGCGTCGCTGCGCTTGAGGCGCTTGGTCGGCGGCTGCTCGTCGGGCCCGGGAGTTTGCTCGTCGTCGGGCTCGGGAGTTTTGCGCTTGGGCATGGTTGCGACGGGCGTGAGAGGATGTGAGTAGTAGTAGTGGAATGATAGCAAAACAGGGCCTTGGCTTTTGTATACGTGATAGTGTGCTGGGTAGAGGTTGTGAGATGATAACTAGACGTATGACCTCAGCATTTATATGCGTGGTTTGGTCGTTGCTTGGGGTGCTCTCGATGTAAAGGTTCGGGAAGGAGAGGTCTTGGGGTGCTCGCCAATGTTGATTTGAAGCTTGAAGGGAGCGGTCCGAGGAACTCTTGCCTTGGGACAACATGGTTACTGTGTCCTTGGGGCTGGTTTCTGGGTCCTGGCTTCCGTTCCGTCGGTGGGCTTCACTGAGACGACGACAGCGACGACAGTGAAAGCAATGGCAACAACAAGCAGTTGCACTGAATGGAAGCCCAGGAACGATTTGTTGCGGGCATAAAGTTACCCTGGGAGATAAAAGACACCGGGGGACGCTCTTTCTTCTTGTTATTGATGGCTCTCTATACGAGGAAAGCTGGTTCTAATGGAGTAGGCTGGCACGAAATCGGCCCAGCCTTCCTTGTGTGATGTGTACATGACCTGCCTCGCATTCATGGTAACTAGCCCTCGGAATGGACTGCATCGTGGGGGCGGTCAAGTTGACGATGATGTTGGTTTTGGCTGCTTACCTCAGCTAGTAGGAGGGAGTTAGGTGGTGGAACGTGCTGGGCGGACAGGGAGGGCCTAGGTTGCATCCAGGATGGCGAGCCTAACGGATGTGACAGTTAGTCAAACAGGAGCTGGTGCCGGGAGCCCTTGCTTGGGGGTGAATAAGGGCCTGCAGAGGTTTCGAAGATCGAGGCCATCTCATTTACAGGAAACTCGGGAAACGGCTTAGCGAGAAACGGAGCGAGTGTCGCGTGTAGAAGGAGGAGGAGGTTTTTCTGACAATCGCCACTGGGAATAACTCGGGATGACGCTGTAGACAGACGCACACTACTGAGCGTGGGTGGTGACAGGGGGCACTTACACTGGGCTGGCTCTCGCTGACACCATCGGCAATTACTCAGCAGGCGCGGGATGGCTTCATCGAGACAGTTGCCGAGGGAGATTCTCCAGTCGCTTAGGGCGAAAGTGTAGGGCGCCCTTCTTCTATGAGGGGTTTGCAGCAGCGAGATGGACGCACTTTGCACCGAGCTGATAAATCGACTCTGCCAAAACCCCACTGCGCTGTATAAGTAAGTATCCTGGGATAGGTGAAGAGGAAACTGAATCCCGTGCTGTTCCCACAACGACTCTATCCACGCACGATGTTGACAAATCGGGCATTAGAAGCCGTCGCCCCCAACAGGCCCGTCACAGCGGTATCTGCTCCTGTGGATCCATATTCCGGCATTCTCTTTAACCTTGTTGTTGTTGATAAACCCCCTCAAAGTCCGCCTTCCTTCGCCGCCCCCCGGTTGTCGACATCACCACTTCATCAACCCGAAACCACGCAAAACTGCCAACCAACCCCCTTCTCGGCCTCGTCACCAGCACCAGCATCAGCATCCTTATCCTCATCCTCATCCTCATCCTCATCCTCATCCTCATCCTCATCCTCATCCTCATCCTCATCCTCATCCTCATCCTCATCCTCATCCTCATCCTCATCCTCATCCTCACCCTCACCCCGCATCCCGTCCGCACGGCCCCCTTTCTCTCTCTCTCACCTCTTTTTTTTTTTTTTTTTTTTTTTTTCCCCCGAGCAAAAAATGACGGCAAACAAACCCGCCCCCGGCGTGCCGTACTACACCCCGGCCCAGGACCCCCCGGCCGGCACGGCCACCACCCCCTCCACGGCGCCGACGCTCTTCCAGCCCCTCCGCATCCGCGACCTCACCCTGACCAACCGCATCTGGGTGTCGCCCATGTGCCAGTACTCGGCCGACGACGGGCACATGACGGACTACCACCTCGTGCACCTGGGTCAGTTCGCGCTGCACGGCGCGGCGCTGACCATCGTCGAGGCCACGGCCGTCGAGCCGTGGGGCCGCATCTCGCCCGAGGACGTGGGTTTGTGGGCGGACTCGCAGATTGCGCCGCTGAAGCGCGTCGTCGACTTCGTGCACTCGCAGAACCAGAAGGCCGGCATCCAGCTCGCCCACGCCGGCCGCAAGGCGAGCACGCTTGCGCCGTGGATCACGGAGACCCGGGGGGGCAAGGCGCTTGCGCTGGAGCATGAGAATGGATGGCCCGAGGATGTTGTCGGGCCGAGCGCGATTCCCTTTGCCGAGGACTGGGCTCTTCCCAAGAAGTTGACGGTTGAGGAGATCAAGGGCCTGGTGCAGAAGTTTGCCGAGTCTGCAAAGAGGGCGCTGGAGGCCGGGTTCGATGTCATTGAGATTCACGCCGCGCACGGCTACCTCATCTCGCAGTTCCTCTCCCCCCTCAGCAACGTAAGTGTCCCCCTTCATTCTCTCTGCTCTGCTATATAGTAGTAACAGAAGAAACTGACGGATGCGCAGCAACGCACGGATTCATACGGCGGCAGCTTCGAGAACCGCGCGCGCCTCCTCTTCGAGGTCATCGCGGCCGTGCGCGCCGTCATCCCGGAGACCATGCCGCTCTTCCTTCGCATCTCGGCGACGGAGTGGATGGAGTGGGCGGGCGCGCCCTCCTGGACGCTCGAGGACTCGATCAAGCTCGCCAGGCTCTTGCCCGCTGCCGGGATCGACCTGTTGGACGTCTCGTCGGGCGGCAACAACCACGCGCAAAAGATTGAGATCTCGCCGTACTACCAGGTCAGCCTGGCGGGCAAGATCCGCGCGGCGCTCGAGGCCGAGGGCAAAAAGCTGCTCATCGCCGCCGTGGGCATGATCAGCAGCGGCGAGATGGCGAGGAGCATCGTGCAGGCCCAAAAAGCGAATGGGGAGGTGAAGAACGGGCATAATAAGGGCGTTGAGCAGCAGCAGCAGCAGCAGCAGCAGCAGCAGCAGGGCGGCAGCGCGACGACGCTGGAGGTTGATGAGGAGCATGGGCAGGTCACGCAGGCGGACGCGGTGCTGGTTGCGAGGCAGTTTCTGCGGGAGCCCAACTTTGTGTACAAGATTGCGGATGAGATTGGGGTGCCGGTGAAGTGGGCGAACCAGTACCACCGCGCGCCGAGGAGGAAGCATTGACTGCATGGTAGCAGCAAGAAGGCGAGGCTTTGAGAGATCAACGACTTTCATGACGAGAACAGTAGAGTACAGCAAGAGACGATACAAAGCTAGAGAATTAAGAGTCTGACCAACGCCCGAAGGGGTCACGTTGAAGGATCATGCTGCATGGCGATTAAGTGCTGACGGTGGGGAGCTTGATTGGACGACGTGTGAGAGATGTGTGACGGATGAATCTGACTGTGAGATTGTGTCTCTAGGTCTACTTGGACGTCTTGAACGAGTTGTGCTGTATAACGGCTACAATCTGCCAAACTCGAAGTATCGAGCAGTATGCAACGACAGTATCAAAGTAATGAGCCCTCGAAGTAATGAGTACAGTCGTGAATCTTTCTAACCGGAATATATATATATATATATATATATCCCACTCAAGCCTTCTTCCTCGGCGTCAGATGGACCATCAGCGGCGGCTTGTCCCACAGCCGATAGATCTTGTTGCGCTCGAACCACTCGGTGCTCTCCGAGGCCAGCTGGAGGTCGAAGTTCCAGATCACCTTGGACAGGACGATCCTCATCTCGGCGTAGGCGAGGCTGTGTGATGTCAGTCAGTCACTTTTCCGTTCTTCTCCGCAACAACATACGAAGTTGAACTCAGTGTGGAAAGGAAAAACATACTTCATGCCCAGACAATTCCTCGGCCCGGTGTGGAACGGCTGCAGAGCGTGGAACTTGTCGTCCTTGAACTCGGGGTCGCCCATCCACCGCTCGGGGTGGAACTCGAAGGGCTTGGAGAAGACCTTGTCGCTGTGGTACATGGGCCAGTGCCAGATGTCCAGCGTCGTCTGGGGAGAGTCGTCAGCAACGGGGATACGACAGGATTCGGAGAGCATGTATGGACACCAAAAAAAAAAAAAAAAGGGAAAAAAAAAGGAAAAAAAAGGGAAAAAAAGGGGGAAAAAAAAGGGGGAAAAAAAAAAGACTCACGTTACCCGGGATGTACTCCCCAAAGATATCCTGCCCGACCGGCGGCGTGATCCTCGGGATAACGCTAGGCACAGGCGGATACATGCGCAGCGTCTCATCAAGCACAGCCTGCAAGAAGACCAACTTCTGCGTGCCAACGATATCAATCTCATCCTCGCTGTCGAAAGCGCCACGAACCTCCTCCGTGATCCTGGCCATCGCCTCGGGGTGCGTCGTCAGCAAGTACGTCGCCCCGGACAACGCAGTCGCGGTCGTCTCGGAGCCGGCAATCAACAGCAGGTTCGCGTTCTCGTACAGCTCCTCCTTGGTCAGCGCGCCCTCGCCCCTGTTCTTCAGCATCGACTCGGAGAAGTCGGGCCGCGGTGTGCCGAGCGCGATACGCTTCTCCATGCGCTCCCGCACGAACTGCTTGTGGGCGCGCGACTTCTCCGCCAGCGAGGCCGGGATCATGTACTTGATGACCTTCTCCAGCGCGCCGAAGCTCCGCGTCACGTTGACGTACATGCCCATCCTGACCTCCTCGAAGATGATGCGCACCCAGGGGTGGTAGTCCGACTTCTCGAGGCACCCGAACGACTCCCCGAAGGCGAGGTCGCCGATGATGTCGAACGTGGTGTAGTTGTACCAGCTCACCACGTTGACGGGGCCCTGGCTGGCCACGCCGTGCAGGCGCTCGACGAGCAGATCGATGTAGCCCCTGATGATGGGCTGCTGCTCCTGCATGCTCTTGGCGGAGAAGCCGTGCGAGAGGGCGCGGCGGTAGCGGGCGTGGTCGACGCGGGTGGACGAGATGAGGTCGGCGCGCTTGTCGTCGACGAAGAGCGGATCCTTGTCGTTCTCGAGCTGGGCGCCGCGGCGGTGGCCCATGACCTCCTTCCAGGCGTCCGGCGACTGGAAAGCGAGGCCGTTGGGGAGGAGGCGGACGGTGTCGCCGTAGCGGCGGTGGAGGGCGTAGATTTCCTTGTGGGGCTCGCCGCGGAGGAGCATGAGGTTGTAGGGGATCTTGGAGGCGGCCCAGAGCTTGGGGCCGGGGTATTTCGTGAGGGGGTGGAGGGTGATGTTGTAGAGGGCTTCGAGGAGGAGGTAGAGGATGATCTGGTGGTGTTAGTTCATGATGAAGTGTGCAAGTGTTCATGATGGGTTGATGGATGGTATGTGAGACTGTGAGTAAAATACAAGTGTTCATGGTAGGTTGATGAATGAGTATAAGTGGGATGCCCAAGCAAGGGTTCACGATGTCAGTTGATGAATGAGTGAAGAGAACATCCAAGTGAGTCGACTTACCAATGAGACGGCCACAAGAGGCCAGAGAATCAAAGGCGAGAGCCTCGAGCTCGCGTTGGGCATGTCCGCCATCCTGCCTGAGGGGGGCTCTCTGGTATCAACAGCTAGAGAAGAAGTGAAGTCACAGGTCTAGGAACCCACACAAGAGAACGATGGGGCTTTCTTTTCAGAAGAGTTACTCTGATGAAACATGACACAACTTTGAAGGGCAGCCCTAGCCATCTATCTTTATACACCTCCCGACACAACAACCTTGGCCTCTCCCAACCTCGACCTCACAACCTTGACCCCCAGGTTCAGTAGAAGCCCAGGTAAACCTATACATACGTAGCAGCGTCCCTCCTCGACATGCCTCAGAAACCACCACGTCATGGCTGTTTACCATTCGCCGGGCCGCCATTCGGCGGCCATGCACGAAGGCGGACCACGAGCATCATGGTGCCATCTTTTCGCCTCCTCCGCGCCCCTCCTCGTCCAAGGTGCAGCAGCAGCGTAGCGGCCCACGTCCTTCACCACCACCTCCTCCTCGTCTGGGGGGGGGGGGATCCCATCTAGAACGCCTCCAGCTCCCTACGTCTGCATGAGACGAATACGCACCCGGCCCAAAGAGAAACGTCCCACGACCGAGAGGACAAAGGGCCAACCAAGTATGACCGCCGTCCAAAACGGCCCGCCGCGCGTCAAGGACTTCCCGCCGTGGAGGGTGTGAATCGATCGGCCGCCGCCGCCATGTCCATCATCCAAGGGAAACAGTCCTCCCCTCACAAACCCCGAGAAGAGGATGGAAAACCATCTCATCGTCTTCTTGCCTTCTCCCAGTCTCAGCTGGACCCATGATTTGCTCGGCGAGGGCAAGATGGGACGGGAGGGCCTCGAACCTGCCGGTAGCCCCACGGTTGCAGGGAAGAGACGGGTAACCGCAATCCTTCCCGCATGGCACCCAAGCCAAAGAAAGCCGCCCGCTTGTTTACTTGCAGTAGCAGCGCAACCCTGGACTTTGCACGATCCCCGTCCGTTTTTTCAGAGAGGGCAGGTCGGCTCCGAGGTTTGCTGCATCCAGCTATCGGTCGATGCACGTCAGTAACATATTGTCCAGTGGGGGAGGGAGAGGGGCCTCGTCGGTCGGTGGGGATGAATGATGATGAATGATGAGGCGGAGAAGACGGCGGGGGGTTTCATGAAGCATCGCACGGCACGCCGTGCGTCTCGTCCGCTTACATATGATATGTTTTTTTGATGTTAGAGTTCTGTCTATACCACCTCACACTGATGAGATGACCCGGAAACGCGTCTGTGAGTGCTGTCAGCCCGACAACGTAACACCGCAGCGTCGGTAATGTCTCAGAACCTTCTTGCTCTTGCTGCTGCTGCTGCGGCAAAGTCCCCGGGCCCCGAAATGTCCACCTTTTTTGCTTTGCTTTGCTTTGCTTTGCTTTGCTTTGCTTTGCTTTGCTTTGCTCTGCTTTTCTTGGCCGTTCCCCGTTTCCCAGTTCCCAGTTTCCCACCCGTGCTGCGTCTGTTCGTTTCTTTTTCCTGCGGACTTTGACCGTGGGGCTGGGGTATAGCAACAATCCAGGTAACACAAGGCGGATGAAATGACGCTAATTTCTGCCGAAGACCCTTCGATCCCCCGACTTTTTTTTTTTTCTTTTCTTTTTTTTTTTTCCTTTTCCGAAACTCTGAACTTCCGCTCTCTTTCTTCTGTCAGAATAATGTAAATGCGCTGCGCCGCCTGCTCGCTCCCCTCCCCCACCCTGCTGCGCCGCCCGCCCGTCTCCGGCGTGTTGGTTGCGATCGATCTGACAGTCCCGGCTGTTCGGACGGGCGGCGATCTGACGAACGCCGGAATTTGTTTTGTTTGCTTGCTTCGAAGGATTCAATAGTTCATCGTTTTTGAACGGCACAGCAACAAGAAATTAAGGTCGGCGGGAGGATTCTCACGGCGTTGAGGGCGGCGGAATCATGGCATTTACTGGTGTCATCGCGGCGCCACCACGCGACGTGACCTGCCTTAGCTCGGTATCCCCTCCCTCCGTTGTGGTCTGGTGAATACAGAATGGGTGCTGATAGCACGTACACGAGCTTGCAAGCTGATTCGAAATTTCTGCCCGATTGTCGATGATGGCTGCCCGTCCGAACTGCAGCGTCGAGATTCGCCTCCGGACGTCATCTTCTCCGTTCAGGCGGCCGCCCCCTCGAACGAATGGGGGGTCTGGACACCCTCTCCAGCGCGCGACGCGACGAAGATTTTCTTCATTTTCTCTGATCAAACCCCGAACTGAGGGTGTCGGAGGTGCAGCAGCAGCGCTCTCGACTAAAAACGGTGCTTCGTGTAACCTCTGGGCGCCCTCGTTCAAGAGCTCGGCTGCAGGATGGGCGCTTGCATTACTCACTCGATTGGCGTATGCCGTCTCTGGGCCATGCGAATTGCACCCACCCAATACCGAAAGGAGGGAGGAAACAGGGGGGAGGTAGGAATCACGACGCAAAAGGTCCCCTTCTTGATGGCCTCCTCGCCACGACAATCCAATATTGCCAACGCACGGCGGAAATACAAACACCGACAGACAGCATCGTCAACACAGCATTACCGCAATTGGACAGTAGGTGTATATCCGTATACCCATCGTCGCACCGATGCAGGTGATCAAATATACCCGGCCCCAAGCGAGCGAGATAAGCGTCCGGGAAGGAAGGAGGCGTAGACCGGTGATTGTCAATCTCGCATCGGGCCCCGGCGAAAACCAGCGGCCACGATGTTGCACGCCAGTCGCCAGCGGAACAACGGGTGTGTGTGTGTGTGCAATCGGAATAGCGCCAAAGCTGGCTGGATGGTCTGATGATGACGCCGGTCCAGAGGTGGCCACCCCCCTCGCTGTGATGAAGTGGCCCCCAAGGCACATGCAAGAAACAAAGTGAATCGTTGGTTGGTTGGGAAGAGTGAAGCAAGTCGGCTTGCGTACCCGACTGACTCTTTCAATGGCGGCCCCCCAGCTGCCGACATGCTATGCAGTATGGCTCATATACTAAGTACGCAGTAACAGTCATATAACCTCGCAGAGACCGGAACCGGAAGGTCATGCCGAGCTGGCCTATGGCCGTCCGAGATCGGGCCTCGGGAGCAGGGGGTCCGACCGGTTCTCCACCGCTGCCTTTTCTTCGGAGGGGAAACCGGCGCCAGGCCGCGCTGCGCACAATGTCACCTACACCTACACCTACACCTACACACACACATATACACACCACTTTTAGCCCATCTCCATCGTCGAGAACAGAGGATAGCTTCGTTGTCTGGCTGCTTCATACAATCGCGCGCGTGATTTACCTGCACCTCCTGCTGTCGATTACTGAGCCACAGCGTCGCACCAAAGCACGCCCCAGTAAGACGCATATCAACAAACGCCCCCGGCGTTACACAACACCCATCCTCCCTCCCTTCCACACCAGCAGCACCAGCAGCACCAGCAGCAGGCCATGGCGTTCACAGTCCTCTCCGACAACGACGTCAAGCGCCTCTTCCAAGCCTTCGGCCCGTCCGACGTGGAGCACATGTCCTCCGTCCTCACCTCCGCACTGCACTCCTACTCCGTCGGCAACGAGGCGCAGTACCAGCCCCACCGCGCCGCCGTCGTCCGCCCGGACGGCACGACGGGGCTCTTCATGCCCGCCACCATGGACGGCGGCATGTCCGTCAAGGTGGTGGGGTTGCCCCCGCCGCAGGGGCCGTCGACGGGGCTGCGGTGCGTGCTGACCGTGTGCGACGGCACGGGGCGCGCCGTCGGGGTCGTGAACGCCGAGGAGCTGACGGCGTTCCGGACGTCGCTGGGGTCGATTCTGTTGTACCGTTACCGGAAGCGGACGGCCAACGTCGTGGTTTTTGGGGCGGGGAAGCAGGCGCTTTGGCATTTGAGGTTGGCGCTCGTGTTGAGGGGGAAGGATGTGGAGACGATTACGGTTGTGAATCGCTCTGCGGGCCGCGCGAGGGAGTTGGTTGAGAGGTTGAAGAGTATGGGCGAGGCTAGTGGTGCTGGGGGGTGCGACGCGGTGACGTTCGATGTGATTGAGGCGGAGCCGGGAGTTGTGCCGGCTGATGAGGCCGGGCTGCGCAACGCGGTGGAGGAGAGCGACGTCGTCTTCTGCACGACGCCGTCGACGGTGCGGTTGTTCCCCGCCGAGTGGCTGACCTCGGAGCGGGCGCGGGCCAAGACGCGGTACATTGCGGCTATCGGGTCGTACAAGCTCAACATGAAGGAGGTCGACCCGGATTTCCTGCGGGCCGTGGTCGACACGCCGCTCGGGGCTTTCGAGTCGTCGTCGCATGGCGGAAAGAAGGACGGCCTCATCTTTGTCGACAGCCGCGAGGCGTGCTTCCTCGAGGCCGGCGAGCTGGTGGAAGCCAAGATCCCGGCCGAGAAGATCACCGAGGTGGGCGAGTTCACGGACGCGCTGCGCAAGGCGGGCGAGAAGGAGGCCGAGGTGCTGCGCGACTGGCTCGGGAACGGGCTGGTTGTGTACAAGAGCGTCGGGGTCGGTATCATGGACCTGGCGCTGGGGAAGGTCATCCTCGAGCTGGCGGGGAAGCACGGCGTCGGCACCACCCTCAACGAGTTCTAGCTCCACCCATACAATCAGAAAGGGTTATGGTTGCTTATGTAATCATGTGTTTAAGCAGCTATCTCACCTGGGAAGCCCGTGACGCATCCAAGTTGCGCGGGTTGTGATCCGGAAGATAGAGTTTAGCTGCTTCGGGAACGCGGACCCACCACCGGATAATATCCCCACTTTTGCGGATACTGGGCCGGCTGCGGAATCCGGAGTCCCCGCCAACCCACAGACGGACTCCGCCGACTGCATCGGTCTGGGACAGTTACTAGACAAGTAAAGCAGCATTTTGTTCTTGAAGCGTGAGTGCTTTACATGGATTCTTTTTAAGTTTGCACACCGAGGCTCCTCTATTGGTTAGACCATTCAACCAACCCACCCCTGCGTTTCGCTTGTGGGAGCCGGGAATAAGTCAGCGAAACCAGGCAAGACAGACAGGGCAACCAAAAACTCCTTCCTACGCGGGCTAGCTTTTGTCCCAACACGACGTTACCAGCCGGGGGAGGAGGGGAGGGGGGGGGGGGGGAGGATTAAACCAACCACCGTCGTCTAAGAGGCCAAATGGACGCTAGTCGCTACCTAACCCACCACCCTTGCCGCAGGCCTGCATCATGAGGAAGAGGGGTTCCGTTTGACCAGGACAAGCCGCTTTCGCACACCGATAAATTGTCGCGGGAGACGGCTACGCTGCGTCGCAAAACGTCATTGGAAAAACACTTGCGCGTCGAAGGGAGGCATTTCAGGCATTTCAAACCACTGAGTCGACAATCTTATAGCTAACTGCGTCGCGATCATGGCCGATACCAGAAAATCCCCCACGGCCTCGCCGCCCGCCGCGGCCAGCCCTGTAGCCCAACCCGCCGAGGCGGCCCACGGCGACCCGCTCGTCCCGGACGAGGTATCGCGACAATTATACCCTCGTTCGCGCCGCCAACTGCTGATCACCTGGACTAGGACACCGGTGACTCCGCGCCGCATTACGGTGGTGTAAGTCTTCGCGAATTTTTGTGGCAAACCAAGGCCCAAGAGACGAGCGACTCTTAACACATATACCCGCACAGAGCATAGCGTCCTCGGGCACAGCGTCCTCGAGCACGAGCGTGACCAGCTCGATTCTCGAATACAGGATGGAGAACGGCAGGACCTACCACAGTTACAAGGAAGGAAGTGAGATCACCACCTCCCCGACCGAGCATCCGCGCAAAAACGGGACGAGGATCCTGATGAGTACAGAATACAGCTATCCCAACGACGAGCGCGAGAACGACAGATTAGGTACTTCTTTCACCCACGGACGCCATGGTAAATTCTCACAACGTATCCAGACCTGCAGCACAACCTCTGGCTCCTGACCTACGACAACAAGCTGGGCAACGCCCCGCCGTGCCAAAAAGACTCAAAGGTCAAACGCGTCCTCGACGTCGGTACGGGAACCGGGCTGTGGGCCATCGAATTTGGCGACGAGCACCCCGAAGCCGAGGTATGACCGGATCCAATCCTCTTTGTGCAGGGCCGAAGCTAACTGAGACCGAGGTCGTCGGCGTCGACCTCTCGGCCACCCAGCCAGAATTGTGCGGTTGAACGCGACTCCTTCTGACAAAAATGAGACGGCCGGCTAACTCACCCCCCAGCACGCCCCCCAACGTCAAGTTCGAGATCGACGACATCGAGGAGCCCTGGACCTTCTCGCGGCCCTTCGACTACATCCACTGCCGGATGATGACATCAAGCATGTCAAGCTGGCGGGCCTTCCTCCAGCAAAGCTACGAGTAAGGCCCCCCCCCCCCCCCCCCCAAACCCGTCCCCCGGCGACCCTAACACACCCGGCTCCAGCGGCCTCGAGCTAGGCGGCTACCTCGAGCTAAACGAAATGCACCTCCCGACCTCAGACGACGGCACGCTCTCGGAGCAAACGGCCGTCGGCCGCAGCCTGGTGATGCTGACCGAGGCCCTCGAGAAGCTCGGCCACCCCTTCCAGAGCGTGCCGGAGCTGCGCGACATGATGGTCGACATCGGCTTCCGCGACGTCGTCATGCAGCGCTACAAGTGGCCGCTCAACCCGTGGCCCAAGGACCCAAAACACAAGGAGCTGGGCATCTGGAACAACGAGAACGTCCACCTCGGCTTCGAGGGCTGGCTGATGGCCCCGCTGACCCGCGTCCTCGGCTGGTCCAAGGAGGAGGTTCAGGTCTTGCTGATCGACGTGCGCAAGGACCTGAATAACCGGAACATTCATGGGTATTACCCGATGTGAGTTGATTTTCCGTCTAGTTGTGGTTCGTTTCGGGTAACCGTTTGTAGCTTCTCTATCTGGGGGAGGAAGCCTACCGAAGAAGAGGCCAAGATTGCGAGTTGAAACCGAGGTCAGCGAGACCATGGTCCGAACGGCGGGAGATTGAGTCGGCTGAACAATGACACGTACATGAAAGGAAGCAGTCTATGGTAAATAGTAGTATTCAGTATTTCTTCATGAATTTTGCTATCCGGGAGGTCGCTGACCTTAGGGGCTTGTTGGCATTATTCCTATGGTTATTATTGTTGTTATTGTTATCATCGTCGTCATTGTCGTCTTCGCTGTCGCCCTCGCCCTCGTCGTTGATGTCGCCGTCTTTGTTGCTATTGATGGGTATCATGAAAGCGGTGTGCTACTCAGCATTTTCTCAAAGCTCTAGAAATCGCAATTCGAACATCCTCCCGCGCTTGAGCCACATCAACCTGCTCACTTTGGAAGTCTGGTGAAAGAATCTTCCACGGCGCGATGCAGCGATACCTGCCATCTCGGTCCGGCGCCATCTTCGCGAACACCGCAGACATGCCCTCGACCGTGCGCAGCTTTTCAACGCGTTTAATCTTCCCTTGCATGTCGCAGTGCCTGGCAAACTCGAGGACTAGACCGGCGAGGGCCGCTCCAATCATTGCCGAGTACGATGTACCGGAGAGAGGGGCAGGCACATAGGGTAGTTTGACGTCCTCTCCGAGCATGGCGAAGCTGTATCTTGCATGCGACAGCGGCGACGGGTTGAATTGGCAGGTTGCTCGGACGCCTGCGGTGGTCGAGAACATGCAGAACAGCTTCAGGTTCGCGTACATCCGCGCCGGAAATGCGATGTCCCGGATGTTACCAAAGTTTGGTGCCGCCGCGAAGATGAGGATGTTGGAATTGCGGGCTTCTTCGATCGCAAGCTCCAGCTGTCTGTCCTCCGCCTCGAACCCGGAAGCCATCACGATGATGTCGGCATTCCGGATTGCCTGCCCCTTATCAGTACATGCAGTGAAGTTGGCTGGCTGTGAAGCGACCTACCTTCGTCATGAGGTCTATGATGTTATCGGTCGCCCGGCTTCTTTCAAAGACTCTGCCGACATACATAACGGCTGACGTGTGTATCCTGGTGATCAAAGCCACGGCCTCAGTCCCATGGCCCGTAAAGTCCTGGTATTCGGCGTCGTTGCCGGACACAAAGTCTTTATACCCCGTAACTGAGCTGCGGAAGCTATTTCGGACCCCGGTGTCAAGAATTGCGATCTTGATAGGCCACATGTCGTTACCTTCCAAGGGAGGGCTACTCATGACGCGATGGAGGATTTGAAAGTCTTGAAACCAGTCGTCCGACGAAACCATTCGGTTGCTTCCCCCGTTAGAGTTAATCTGAGCGATCTTAGTGATGAAGGAAGATGACTTACAATGACATAATACCACCGTCCATCGATGTACGCGATGAAGGAACAGTGAATCTAAGTCAATGGGTCATTCCTTTCCCTGGCATTGAAATACACCAAACATACTGTGAGGCCAGCTGTGTGGATTGCTGTCTATGGCGTGTTTGTAAATCTGTACACCCATGCGGTGCAGGATCTGTCGATGTGCGATCAAACCGTTTTATTCTCGTAGAGGAGATTGCTTCGGAGTTGTCGAATCGTTGTATTCTCGTGGAACAGATTGCTTCTGAGGTGCTTAGAGTGATGGGCTCGGTCTTTTCCACGTCTAGGTCCTTATCAAAACTTCGACTGCAGCACGAATGAAGGACGTTGACGACATCTTTCTCAATCGCTTGACGAAGCCCTGCAATATCGTCCTCTGAATAAGCTTTGAAGTGAGTCGGGTCGATGCAACATCGTATCACCGATCCAAAATAGAAGATGAAATCATTGCGGTCCCGTTCTTCTTTGTAGATTCTCTGAGCAGTGCACAGCTCAGTATTTGTGATTGGTTGACCATATTGACCGAGTTCGTCGAGACGACTCTTCAAACCGCTGCCCATCGCAATCTCAAGACGCATGGTGCCCAGAGCCAAAACCTTGGGGAACGGATGTATTCCCACAGGCTGACGTGGTCCGTGGCACTCAAAACGCGTTGAGAGGAATGGCTCATGGAGAGAGATCCCTGTTGGGGTCGACGACGTGGCTTGTCTTTCGAACATGAAATGAACGTCATTCTTAGTCCACGGACGCTGCATCCATTCAGTGCCGTAGAACTGCCAGAATGACTCCGCGAGGATATATGACAAAAGAAGCTTATGCGAAGGGTAGAGCTGATCCTTGTAGACTTTGAGTAATTCTGCCAGTGAAATGCTGGATTCGTGAATGAGAAACTTATCTGGCCGTAGTTGGTCTTGCTGCTGTAGAACGTTTAGGTCCCCTGATACCGTAAAAGCTAATTGCGACTGTTCCCGTTTCGTGATCACTTGACAAAACCCGTCAGGTGAAACGAAATGAACAGGGACTGTTTCGTGTTTGACTTTTGCACTGCTATCAACGGCGTGAGACGACGCATGGGACTTCGACTTCATCACTCCCAGTTCACTCACCTGATCGTCGGAATACAAATTTGAACATCCTGCCATTGTGACAGCTTGGATTGGCCCTGGTGATGCGGGTGATCAAGGAAAAATAACCCGAACTTCATGGCATCCAGGGTTCATCTTGGGAGCAGCACCGCCTGAGCTGGAGATTCGCCGTGATTCCTCTTTGCCCGTCTGGCTGGAAGCACAGACAAAGTGGCGACAGGGTCCTGTACAGGGTCCGGGTGTATGTCTGGCAATCCCAGCCCCGCCGTATGGCTTCCTTGGAATCGACCCTGAAAACCTTCTGGACTGGCGTCTGCTTTTCCGTGGACAGACTTTCCGTCTTCTTCTTCGAGGTCGAGAACCGCTTAAGATGTCTGAGAAATTTCCGTTGGCACTTCTGGCGTCTGGGCTCAGCGAGTATGCGTAACCACGCGTCGGCGCGTCGACTGTGGGAGAAACTTTGCAGGGTTTGGTACTGACTGAGGTCGGTAGGGTCGTTGGAAACGGAGAACGACGCTGGAAACTGTAGAAAGACGCTGGGTTAGCATTTCGGGTCCAGTCACACGCCGGAATAGAGTCTTGCCTTGCACATCTTCTCCAGCTCGCCCAGAAGCTGGGTTACCTGATCCACATCCTCCCGCTTCTTGAGGGTTTCTGCCACCTCGTATAAAGCGACTTGTAGCAGGCTGCAAAACGGCTGTGAGCTGCCGGGTGATCTGGCCAGCCTAGACACGATTTCCAGGGTCGCCGCAACTGCTTGCGTTGCGAACAACCTGGGGTCGCTGGCCGGTGCCATGGATCGCGTATTTCGGCAACGGACGGAGGGGATGGGATGAAGCTCAGTACGTAGTGAGGCTGCAATCGCTAACGAGACAATTTCTCCCTGCAGTAAGCCCGTCTGCCATGCACCTTCTCCGCCTGTGTTCACTGACAAGGCCTGGAGCTCCCTATCACAATTCCCACTGGACCGAAGACCTTGCCTCCCGACGAACACTCTTTGAGGAGAAAGAGCAGGATTTTAAATACGGCGCCTTAGGGGCTCAACGGTATAGTGAAGCTGTTTAATCACTTATAGTATCCCGTTGGCTCACTGCCGAGCACAAATACGTCGCTGCCGCTAATGTTGCAAGGCCCCATGTCCAAGCCCTCGCCTTTCAAAGCTTCGGTAATCTCCCTCGTGGCTTCTCCATCGTCTTCGTCGCCCATGCCAAAAGTCGCCCCACGTGATAGTGTTTCTGCAGACCAGCTTCGATCGAGGAATCCCTTCGATATCTTGGCGAGGCGGACGGCCCACACGAAGTCCGTGGTCTTCTGGGCCGACGACGAGATAGCATCGCAGCGAGAAGGTCCGATCTGCGCGTCTAGTTCAGCGATCCCTGGAAACCCACTGAAAATAGTCAGTCTGGTGCTCCAGAGAAGTGCCATTTGCCCGTCCACTTACACGCCTGGCCCACCATAGACAGCGCGACTTCGACTTTGGGAGGTTTTGTACTTCGCCCTTCGTGCCACCATTATTCCTGTGATAATTAAGAGAGTCGAAGACCTGAGCAGTCCCAGTTTCTCGAAATACTTCTTAACCTCCTCGGATCGGAGACTATTCTCGACGTATGTTGTAGTTGGTTGTATGATGAAGGTATCAAGGGATTCAAACTCCCGGAAATTGCTGACTGTTGTCTGGAAGGCAAGACCAGCATCCAATTTGATTGTCAGTCCAGCTGCTGCGACGATTGGAACGCCTTCTGTCGCGGTCATGTCCATTCCACTGCTCCTGTCCCGTTGCCATTCTAATCCCCAAGCCTTCGTAGGGTGGATGGGCATGCTTGGAGGTATCTCCAGTGGCCCGTTCCGATTGATAACATTATCCAGGTGCCGCAGGTCCGGTATTAAATGCCCGAGTCATATCGGGCCATCGGAAACTCCCAAACCGTTCTCGGGGATAGTGGGAGGCGGGTAATGGGTCTGGGAGAGTACGAACCAGCACTTAGAAGCCATGCTTCGAGCTCGCGAAACCGCTCTTCTGTACTAGGTAGTCAGGACACATACATTCTCTAATGATCAGGCAACAGGACTCCCTCTATATGTCCAGAAACCCCCGAGGCTTATATGCAGGCAGTCGTCAGCCCGTCCATTCGGAGGGCACCGCGACTGTCATTCGCCTACTTAGCGACGCCTCTCATGCACGTGTTCATTACGTCTTGGCACCCAACAACTTTCGGGCGGGGTTCCGACAACCTTTGATCGCGACCTGCCACATCAGATAAAACATCAAATGGCACGGCCTACTATGTCTCGTTGATGGTTTCGCTCACAGAGAACCAACGGCCTGGACCATGGAGCTGGATTGGCGCAATGCCGTCTCGGAGCTTCGTCAACGCGCCATAGCATGCAAAAGGCTGTTTGTTGACTCTCGCACAACCGTATCAGAGCTCACCGGCGTCGAATGGTTCGAGTTCAGGCAAGCAGAATTCAATATTTGGTTCGAAAGCACGAAAGCTGCGGCTTGTGGCCCGTCGTCTCTGGGCGACAGACTTCGAAACCATGGAGACATACGCGAGATGATCTGTAACCTCTTGGGCGGCCTGTCAGAAGCGCTCAAAAACTTCTCAGAACCTTGTATGTCCACAAGGAGACATTTTTTTTGAACTTCACTAACCTTCCCAGCTCACTCGAAGCCGAAATCAACCAAGTTGCCAGCCAATTCCGAGCCCCTTGCATGTCCGTACCCTGACTGCCAGGGAAGAACGTTTTCAACCAAGTACAATGTGGAAAGACATATTAACATCGAGCACCCTTACAACTCCGACAACACCTCGAAAGAAATGCCACACTTCCAAGGTCTTGAAACCCATCGTTACCATACCAAAGAACGTGTCAACGAAAACGACAAGTACGAGGTGATCCTGGCTACCAGGACTTCGGATGACACCCAGTCTACGGCCGGTAAAGACATGGAGTCTGACAACGAGACGAAATCCATCGCTTCAGACATGTCCAAGAGTGGGAGTGAGGACAACATGACGACTTCCGGCTGGCCAGTTGACAATGCGATCAAAAGCCAAATGTTCTATGTCAGAGCAACTATTGCGCAACTCGCCAGGCTATCAACCAATATTCCACCTCCTGCTGTGCAGGGCCGTTACCGCGAAGCCGATCGCTTTCTAAATCCAGAACGTTTCAAGGACCATGTGCGATTATGGACCAACGAAATTCTCACCGGTAGTCACAGCCAAGATCAAGTTGCGGGGTTTCAACCACGCGAAGCAGCGAATACCCCTAGTCAACTGACCAGAGTGCAAGAACGGCTACTTCGCGCCAGCCTGCTTCGTCTGAATAGAATCGAATACGTTTCAGAGTCTACGAGGAACAAAGAGAAGACATTCAAAAACTTACACTGGCCACGTTCACAAGGCAGAGAGGATTCCGCCTATCCTCCATGTCCGCAATCATCAATAGATGGGTCATCCGTCACGTGCCCTTACTGTGCCGACACCTTTACGAATGACTACTTCATAGAGCCATTTGACTGGAGGTAAATATGTTCCCAAATGGAGAGGCTGTTCCGTTTCTCTGTCAAGAGGATAGCAACGTTGACATGCTATAGACAACATGTCGACCAGGACATCCTTCCTTATGTGTGTTTCTATGAACAATGCGACACCCCGGACGTCATGTATTCCACTTCAGACGAACTTCTGAGGCACACAGAGGAGTATCATTCTCGTCTTACATGGATCTGTACGTGGTGTGGCCCAACCGCCGATGGCAGTCGGTCAACTTCTTTCGGCAGTTTGCAAGTTTGGGAGACCCACGTTCAGGAGGAACATTACTCTTCAGCCACGCCCTCTGAACTTCCACTACTCGGGGAAATCTGCCAAAAGAGAGTCACAGACTTAACATCTTGCCCTCTGTGCGTTAGCAAACCGGATCTGGCCACTTCGGTTGGTCTTGATCATATTCTCCGGCACACTCATAAGTTTGCCCTGGGCTGTTTGACTTGGCGCAAGACGGATAGGAAGGCTTCAGAGAGCCACGAAGAATCAATCAAGCCTAAGAAATCAATGGAGAACCGTGAATCAGATGAGGAAGTTTACAAACTCAGACTGAACCACCCCATATCGCCTCTCGAGTCATACGGCATCCCGGCGATCCCCGACAGACCACGCTCGATGCCGACCAGTCAAGCAGAAACAATCTTTGACACAGATTTTGCAGATGCTCTCTGGTCGCAAGATTATGTGATCGAGATAATCAAGCCAGGCTCGTTCGGAATGTCACCAGACTATGCCTCTTCGGTCACGTCCGGGTCAGAGCAGTCCAGTGTCTTCGACATCCCTACCAAGGACGATACGATGACCCAAGCGAACGATATCAACAAAGATGAATATCTTTTTGATGCGCTCGAAAGAACTCTGGGAGAAATAGATACGGCATTCGAATATTCTCGAAGACCGGAATGGCTTTCGAGTGTTTGTGCCCGACTTCGCCGCATCAGCGATCTCTATCGTGGCCAAGTCTTCGATGACAACTTGCTATTTCGAACACAGATATCTACAGCGCATGATATATTGGGAAACCTAGCGGGTAGTAAGAATCTCGACTCAGAGGATGAAACAATTAAATCTTCAAAGCGACTTTTAGGAGAGCAGATTGAGACACTGGAACTCTGGACGAGGATCTCAATTCCCCCAGGACCTGGATCAAACATGGACTTCCCAACAGCGAACGTACCAGAACCCCCGTGGTCTTGGAACCCACCATTTGAGGAATACCCAGTAGAAGAGTTACGCCCGCCGTCGATGGCTGATTCGCTTAATCTTCGGAGCCTCCATGGCAACTTGATAACCGCTGGTTATGACCCCATGGACGCCCTTCCTAGGCCCTCCACGCTTGACATCCCCCGTACCATCGAGAAGTCGAAGCCGCCCAGACCCCGGAACCTGAAGGATGTCAATAAAGTAACAAACCATACCAGGGGCACGGGGGCATGTATAAAGTGCCGAATCCACAAGGTCTCATGCACCATCACTGGCATATGTGAGACCTGCATCAAGGCTTACCCCCATACCCCTGAGGTCTGTTGCATCCGCAAAGACTTGGCGACCATTTCCAGGGAAGATTCACACCAACGATGTAGGTCAACTGCCTGTGCCCTCCCCATCCACACACTTAACTTTCCCATCAACATAACCAGATGCTGACTGATCGTAGTTGCTGGCTTGAACAGGAAAGGCGATTGTGTGATAAAGGCGGTCTTAAGAACAGAACAGCCAGAGTTCCGCGACATATTCTTCGAAGGCCTGGTTCTCTTTGAACCCGACAGCTCCAAAGCGGCGCTCCCAGCTGTGCTAAGAAACTACACCTGCAAAGCGCCCGACAACAGCATCATACACAGCGGGTGCACCTTCTCAAGGGCCGACCCTAACCCTGCCCTCGTGCAGACGAAGCTGGTGGAATGGGCTGAGCAATCGTTCCCACCCGAGGATTTCCAGACGTTCGAAGGTGGCGTTCGGTCTTTCATCGGACACTACACCAGGCCTGGACCCCTCGGCGTCAACCAACGCCCTCAGGTAGACAAACCCCAGACCAGCCTGCACAAAAAAGTTATGCTAACTAAGTCCAGATCAGATTGGTGGAAAAGGCGCACATTTTCAAGTGTGCGTACAAAGTTTTCAGCTTTCGGACATTCTTCTTCTTTCAGACGAGCACCCAGCAGATTGTCGAGCTCCCATTCCCTGCACAAGCGGAGATCCGGGGCGTCGCGAAATCCGTCCTCGAGTTGTCGGAGAGAGATATCCTTACGGAACTCGACAAATACCTTAAAGCCCCAAAAATCCCCGACACAGATAGGCCGGCCGTGTGGGTAGTCCTGTGGCAGCTAATACTCGTTTACTACGACCTACTCAGGACCGCTACGTCGTACCGTTTTAACGCTGAAACCCTTTTTAACGCGGTTACCGTCTTCTACGCGGCCTCGTTCAGGACCTCGGCCTCTCTGAAGTCTTTGGAAGCCGTTGACAAGCACTGGCTCCTTGGCGATGCCCAGCACATTGAGCTGACCAATACGTTCAAGTACGCCCTGAGCCTGCGCGGCACTTTCTGTGAGTCTCATGCTTTTCGCTCATCTAACAGTTGGAAAACGGTGACTAACACGACTATCTAGACCAGAGCATCGTCGCTGGTGTCAGAGACATTGACCAGCGTCTCAAGACCGTGGCTGTGGGCCCTGAGATGAAGGTGTTGAACCGGAGACCAAACAAGAAGGCGACCGGAAAGCGCGCAGCTGCTCAAGACCAGGACGGTGATGAAGTAATGGGCGGTTTTTGATGTTTGATTAACGCTGTAATGAATTATGAGTGGGTCTATGAGTGCTGGATACTGCCTTAACGGTTGGTAAGGCGTATTCGGCGTTCAGTGTGTTATTCTGTAGGATACCCGGGTCTCTTCGGCGTACGAAGAACCGAGAATCGGGGAAATTGTATTTCAGGCCGGAGGGTGACATGTTGGTTTTGTTTCCTCTAGGCCGTATATCCGGACGGAGTTTGTGTCTGGACGTCCAAGGACTTTCGATATTGAATTTCCCACTGTATGTCATCAACTTGAAGATCAGTTTCAATTATCCAAGCCACCAGTGATAGACGTTATCGCCAAGCGGGTGTCACTCCTGCTTCTCGCTCAGCTCCTAGGGAAACATGTGCCCGGTGAACCCAGCTACAGAAGTTCCCCTCACCAACACCTCTCTCACTGACAGCTTAAGATTATTTCACGAACACTGAACACATGATATCTCTTAATTATTCACTTTTCACCTTCTCATTTTCAACATTCTGAGTTCATTCACTTACAACACCACTCAAAATGGCCTCCCCAGACCACCCCTACCAAAAACTCGACATCGACGAGCGCGTGAAGCGCGTCCTCCTCCGGACGCCGCTGATCGACGGGCACAACGACCTGCCGCAGCAGCCACGGGCCTGTTTCCACGGCAAGATTCACAACAACCCCAAGTTCGACTTTGCGAATGGCTTCGAGCGGGGGATGACGGACATTCCCCGATTGCGGGAGGGTGAGTGAGCTGCCAGACATCTCAGTACCGAGACACTATCGCTTGGTCAATTGACTTACACGACGCACAGGCGCCGTCGGCGGCCAGTTCTGGTCCATCTGCGTGCCGTGCCCGCGGTCCGCGGAGAACTTCTCGACGCCCGAGTACTCGGACATGGCGCGCGACGCCATTGAGCAGATCGACCTGACGCTGCGGCTGGTTGAGTCGTATCCCGAGACGTTCGAGCTGGTCAGCGGGCCGGACGACGTCAAGGGGATTTATGAATCTGGGAGGATCGCGTGTTCGATTGGGATCGAGGGGTGAGTCCTTGGCGGGCGTGTAAGTGGGTGAGTTGAGAAGCTGACGATGATGTAGATTGCACATGGCTGGTAACAGCATTGGTATCATCCGAGCCTTTTATCGTATTGGAGTTAGATATGTAAGTCGACACAGCTCTTTCGACTGACCGCAATGGGTGATGCTAACTTTCTAGTGTACTCTAACCCATGTCTGCAACAACGCCTTTGCAGACAGCTCAACATCAAAGATCGGGCCAGTCCACGGCGGTCTCTCCAAACTCGGCCGTTCAGCCATCGTCGAGATGAACAGACTAGGTAGACCAGTCCCCAAAACCCCTCCAACAACCGCGTTGACCATCCAGGAATGATCGTGGACATCTCCCACGTCTCAGAAGACTGCTCCAAGCAAGTCCTCGAACTCTCCCGCGCACCAATCATGTTCTCCCACTCCAACGTCAAAGGCGTCTTCGACTGCCCGCGCAACGTGCCGGATCACATCCTGGACATGGTGCCCGCGAACGGCGGCATCGTGATGGTGACCTTCGTCCCGGAGCACGTCACCACGCGGCGGCGCGACGCCAAGATGGACATGGTGCTGGACCACCTCTTCTACGTGGCCGAGCGCATCGGCTGGGACCACGTCGGGCTCGGGTCCGACTTTGACGGCATCGCGTCCGTGATCCCGGGGCTCGAGGACGTCAAGTGCTATCCGCGGCTGCTGAAGGCGATCCTCGACCGGGGGGGGGGGGGGGGGGGCGACCGAGGAGCAGCTCGCCAAGGTGGCCGGGGAGAATATCCTGAGGGTTTGGCGCGGCGTGGAGAAGGTCAGGGATGAGATGAAGGCCGAGGGCGTCTTGCCCGTGGAGGACGTCTGGGAGGATCGCACTTGGTGGAGGTATGATGGGTACTACCAGATGCCCGACCCGGATCCCGAGGACAAGATGGGGCTGGATTGGTATGGTGTTCCGCGTTCCTAGACTAGCCTCCACGATGATGGACAACCTGCATCGCAGCCACCACACCCTTTCTCCTCGCTGAACCAAGTCCCAAGGACTCACTCCAACGGCAAAATGGCGACCAAGGAAAAGCTCATGGACTCCTCGCCCGCCAAAGCCCTCGACCTCCTCGACGCATCCGAGGGCGAGGTCGTCGACCCGGCCGAACACAAGGCCCTCCTCCGCCGCCTGGACCTGTGCCTCATGCCGCTGCTGTGCATCACCTACGCGCTGCAGTCCATCGACCGCACGACCTTGTCCTATGCGGCCGTCTTCGGCGTGCGCGAGGACCTGGCGCTCACAGGCGCCGAGTTCTCGTGGGCCGGCGCGCTGCTGTACCTGGGGTACCTGTTCTGGGAGTTCCCGACCAACGTGATGCTGCAGAAGCTGCCCATCAACCGCTTCATGGCGTCGACGGGGCTCGCGGGCTTGGCGGCGACGAGGACGTTCTTGAGTGAGAAGGAGCGGGCAATGGTCATTGGGCGCGTCAAGACGAATGGCACGGGCGTCGAGAACAAGAAGTTCAAGTGGCCTCAGTTCCGGGAGGCGATGATGGATCTCAAAACGTGGCTGCTGTTCATGTTTGCTGTTGCGAGCAACTCGCCCAACGGGGGCCTGACTACTGTAAGTTGGAACGATCTGCGACTGAGAACACAGTTTGACTTGAATAGTTCCAAGGTCTCGTCATCAAGGGCATGGGCTTCTCAACCCTTGAGACGACTCTCATTCAGATGCCATCCGGAGGAGTCCAGCTCATCCTCTGCCCCTTGGCCTGGTGCGTTTACCCCTGACTCAAACCATCCCACATCTGCTAACATCCGCAGCTTCTTCGCCTCGTACTACGCCTACGGCCGCCTCGCCTGCCTCTGGATCTCCTTCGCCTACACCGCCACCTGGACGCTCTCCATGTCGGTGGCGACGGCCAACACGGCCGGCCACACCAAGAAGATCACGACCAACGCCATGCTCCTGATCGGCTACTGCCTCGGCAACTTCGTCGGGCCCTTCTTCTTCAAGGCCGAGCAGGCCCCGCGGTACACCCTCGGCGTCGCCATGATGCTTTTCTGCGTCGGAATGCAGATCGTCTGTCTGTGTAGCATCTGGGTTCTCCTGTGGACTCGTAACCGCTCGAGGATGGCTGAACATGCTGAGTCGAGGGAGAATGAGCAGCAGGCGTACGAGCGGGGTCTTCTGGACCAGACTGATTTTGAGAACAAGTACTTCAAGGTGAGTTATTTTGAGTTCTCGACTTGATCGCAGCTAACATGATGTAGTATGTCTATTGATTGATAAAGACAATATGAGGGTATGGATACCACAAGGACACGATCTATATATAGATGGGAATAGACAACGATATGTACGAAAAGTAATGGACGCAGAGTAGGGATATCCGATACCAGAGCCAGAACCAAACACCTTTACCAATCTCATGCCGAAGTCCGTGAAATAGCACGATCCAAACCCAACCCCAACCCTGCTTCCGAAGCCTCTCCTCCGCCTCCCTCCTCTGCTTCTGCGCATGCCCCTCCTCAGCCATCATAACCCCCGAAAGGCATATCCAACCTCGGATATATGTCTACTACGATGCGTCTCACGATAGCGACTCAAGAGCCTGGTCAGCCTCATCGTTCACATGTATTTGGTCTGTATATCTAAGCCTCAGTCTAACGCTGTGCCGGTGTAGGTTTTGGCAGTGGAAAAGGGGCCTCATTTGGCGCAGCCGCAACGTGAAACGCATCGTAGGACTTACATGTAATGAAGAGTTCCTGGACCGTCCTAGTCAAAGCCAAGCCAAGCGTTCGTGAAGCGCGACTAGTTTATGCTTGTTGTGTTTAGCCTTCTCGGTCGCTTCCAGGAACCATACCCTGTTAGATCTAACTCCGGAGACTTGTCGTGGGAGGGGGGGCTGCAGCTGCCGCCCAGGCATATGCAGCCCGGGGGCCCGATGGCAGCTATGTTCAGCTTGAGCTGACCGGAGGCGCAAGTGAGTCAGACGAGGCGGCTGACAGACGGTCGGGCCTCAGTGGCGGTGCTTGGGGGAAGTCCTGCGGTCGAGGTATTCGTGGAGGCATCCCGCGTGGGTTTGAGGCGCAACATGGCGTCAAGCTACCGCATGTAGCTAGAGAGCCGGTACCGTTACAAGCCCGCAGGAAAGCCAGTGTGGCGCATCGATTTGACCCCGGAGTGATGAAGTGGAAAAATTCCCTGCTTTGCTGTACGTGGGCTGTGCCGACAGATGGACGTCCCAAACCATCCAAATTGCAACATCGTGACCCTCAAGAATAGGGGCACGCGACCGGATCTAACTCTGAAGTTGCTTGGGATGGCCGAAGATACCTAAAGTCTGCCAGACAAGGTCACTTTCTTTATGCATTGTACTTCCCTTGCCTCGCCTGATACTTGTGCCTTGGCTGGAGCCTTTGTGTGTTCAACCTCTTTGGCCAACACCTGAGCGGTATTTTGCGAGAGGCCTTCTGGAAGTAGGTGTTGATGACATCTTTGAAAGCTTTCTGCCTTGCGCCAATGATGCGTTGATGAAATACTCTCGTGGTGGCCGAAAGAATGGTCTGTGGCTCAATCGATGAGACTGAAAGGGAGGTGTAAGACATCGATCACGCACCGGGGCCTGCTTGATGACGATATCTGTCACTGACGGCTTCGAACATGAAATTGGTTGATGCTGATATCCATATGGTTGGAAATAAAAACCCGAACTTAAGAAAACTCCATGCCAAACCCGGTCCCAACGCCATAAGTTATAGAGTCCAGAGAGGTAAAAGAAAACCGTGACCTTCTACAGATATGTTCTCATCCGTTCCAACAGACATTCTCCCTAATCCTGAGTTCCCCGTACAACAAAGAGACCTGGGTATCCTACAAAATGATAAACAATATGCCAAACGTCAGATCGTACCTCATATCCGCGTAGTAATGAAAGAACAAGAAAGACGGCGTTGCCGCCTTTCACAACATAATCACACAACACAGTACGCGTACGCGAACACATCAAAAGCCTCCCATCATCTCATCACAATCCTGGTCTGGGGTAGAGGCTTGCTTCGCGGAGGCCGGCTTCTTAGTCTCCCGCCGGCCCAAAACTTTCATCTCAGGAGCCACGACGAGCTCCTTGAGACGCGCATCAATGGCAGTGGTGCCAGGAACGACGCTTAGGTCTAGAGAACGAGGCGTTAGCTCAGCCTATTCTAGACCAAAATGCTGATCCGGCAGCGGACGGCTTACAAAAGGTGTCGCGAAGGCTCAAGGCGTAATCAAACGCAGTGGAGAGTTCGGCCTGTTTGGTCTCACCCTCAGACCAATGGCCGTTGATGGTGTCCAGGGTAAGTTTCAACGAGGTCTTGTTTCTGAAGCAAGCCGCGTAGAAGACTGCGACAGCGTTGAACAAGGGCTCCGCGTTGTTATACACGGGCTTGGCATACTTGAGTAGGTCGCGGTAGACGAAGAGGATTTGCCATAAGGCCGCCCAGAGTGCTGGCCGTTCCTGTGGAGGCACTTTGGTTGACTTGACATATTTATCGAGTTCCGCGAGGAGGTTCCTTTCAGAGGACTCGAGTGTCGCTCTGATGACGCCCCTAAGTTGGGCCTGGGCAGAAATGGGGAGTTCTATGATCTTGCCGTTTGGCAGCCTGAAGAATGTTGGCGACCGGTAGAGCTTATGCATCGACTTGAAGGTGTGTGCGAACTCCAAGAGTTTGACCTGGGCCTCGTTAACCTTCGCCACGATCATTCATCAGCTTGGGCTTCTTACCTGAGGGCGCTTAAGAGAACCGAATGGGGTGGACCGGCCAGATCTAGCGTAAAGCTTTACGAAGACTTCAATGGCACCTTCAAAGGTCCTATCTTCCTCTAGCGACACGCATTGCTCGGCCCATCCAATTAGACTATCTTGCAATATGGCAGGGTTGAAGTGGTCTCTTGAGAAGGTACATCCACCGTGCTCAGGGCTGTTCTGGTCTGGGGCGGTGCAATCATAGTTCCTCAGAGTGGCTTGAATGCCGGGCTTGGTGCTGTCGAGGATAATTTGACCCTCGAAAAGTGTGTCACGAAACTGAGGATTTCTCGTCCTCAGAAATTCGTTGATCGTGTATTCATACGGTTGGATCAGGTCGGCGACTGCGACGTTCAGCATTAGGAGCCACGGTAAGGGGCAAAGGTGAAGGAGGGTGTGGATGAACTCACATCGCTTGGAGGCGTAGTCCTTGGCAACATTTGACAGTTCATTCCGAATGCAGCAAGCATTAAGAGTTAGAGGGTGCTGGGAATAAGCCTTCTTGCAGGTGTCACAAATGTCGTTGACCGTGCAGGAGACCTTCTGAATGCGGCACTTGAGACATGCTCCGTTGCCTCTGACCTGGCTGACCTTGTCGGCATCCTTCAAGACCCTGGGTCTCGACTTGGTGACACGGTTGGAAATTTCTAGAGTTGCCGGTCGAGGGAGGGGCTGGCTCTTGTCTAGTATAGGAATAGCCAGCAGGTTGTCACGCCGGACGTCGTCGATGTCGAGATCGGAGTGAACCTCTGTCGGGCCGAGTTGAACAATATCCTCACCAGGCTGGTGCGGCGTGTGGACTGACGACTCGTCGGTGGTAGATTGGGAATCCGCGGAAGGCGCGTAGGCTTTGTACATCTTGGACGACGGGTCGCTGGAGTACTCAGAGCTAGAGAACTCTGGCAAGAACCAGGTCGCTTCCTCGAAGTAGGTACCATGTGGCTCTTCATCATTCTCGACTAGGGTTAGAGGGCCGAAGACACCGGGCGTGCCCTGATTAGGTTGCCGATAGGAGCCCAAGAAGAAACGGATATCGTTCCCAAGCTCCATGTTGGACATTTCGGTCGTATAAGTCACTCTCAGTGGACGAGTTATGCACAAAGGCAAGGTGAAGCCCCAGTGTTTGTCAAGGGGTGATTCCTGGGAGATGACCCTGGGTGTATGTAGTGTCAAAGTTGTCGCGAGTGGGGGTTCCTCAGTCACTCTTTCAACAAGTATATAGACTGGTCTTGTGCTGAGGCTCTTCCTCCTGCATCGCAACCACCATCCCTCTTGTAAGTTCTCGGTGTGAACAGGGCATTCTATTGGTCAATTCGTATGCGCCCCATACTTTGTACACCAATCGGAGACCCTTGGTAGACCGAAAATTGCACCTCGACCATGTGGAAAGATGCCAAGGTCCGCAAGAGGCGTTACATAAGCAGGACCTTTGCAGCTGGAGCTAACCGTCGTGTGTTGGAGTGTGCGCCCAGTCTGGAAAGAGTGAAAGATCCTCTTGCAAACTTGCCCAAGGGTTGCTCAGCTCACCCCAGCTGGGCCGGGATCCTGTGAAATGGCTGGCGGGTACATCTCGATTCCATTCGGAGCAACTCAGCTCAATACCTCGGAATATTCTTGCTCAATCGTCAGTCTTTTGTGACAGGTCAAAGTGTCCGGGGATGGATGTCTTTGTGTCCCCAAGCACGAGACAGGTGATGCTTGTGCTACCGCCCCCGGCTTGCTATGCACTTTATCCAGACTGACCGACATGACTGCGGGACGGCAAGCCTCGAGGGCATCTTCGGCAACTCGAACTGAGAGACTTGACCCCGATTGTGCAACGTGGGACGAGGCCGGCGGACCGGAGCAACGCCTCGCCCGTAGCTGGTTGCGGGCGACATGGCTCAATGAGCCCACCATTTGTTGAGAAACCCTCGTCTGGGGCGTCAGATCTCGGGGTAAGCCGACGTCGTCGATTTTCTTCAGCAGCTGTCACACGAATGCCAGCATGATATATGCACAACTTCAGGGCAAAATTTCGACATAAAAAGAAGGAACACGTCACCGTTTGAACAAAGACAGACGGAACATTGTCTGATTCTTTTTGTTGGCGTCGAGTCCCTAGACGTCGACGGCGCGGGGCACAATTGGCTGGATGGCGGGGTTGGGCTTGCCAACGTTCAGCGCCTGGGCGAGGGAGGTCCCTGCAAAAAGGACGTGCGCCCCCTGTGCATGTTCCCCACTCGCTCAAACCCACCACACGTCACTCCCCAACGCTTTGCGCATCGCGCCATGTCTTCCGCTACATTTTGCGCCCTCGGTCGCAACTCTTTTTCCCGACTTTCCAATAATGGGACAGCTTGAAGCACAATCACAATGGCGCCTGGTATTCTTTCATACGTCCCAATCGTCAACAGGCTTGTCTCGGACGACGAGCCGGCGCAACCCATCGACATCCCCCCCGTCCAAGTCCACAATGTCGACACAGACCCCGAGAAGCGGGCGAGGTGCCTCAAGCATCTGCTGAGGGCGAACCACGTCAACCACTCGATCCTCTACCACAACCTTCAGTTTCATAACCATGCGCCGCACATTCTGGCCTCGGCCTACTTCCTCGGCGCGACCGACCGCCAGCTCCACACCATCTACGAAGCCGAGACGAAGGAGCTCGAACCGTGGGAGGAATCTCCCGCCGAAGTCACCGAAGACGACTGGCGAGATTTCCTCGGGGACAAGAGGTACCAGAGGGCATACATTGACTTCTTCGAGGACTCGCTGGCCTTGGACTGCGGCTACGACTGGAAGAAAGTTGTTGAAAAATACATGTTCCATGGCAAAGAGCCGTTGATTAATGGAGTCATCGGTGGTCGTACGTATCCCGGAAGGCCCGTTTGGTACACTGCTAACCCCTCACGAAGTTGGCCACCCCCTCATCCACCTCGGATACGCATACGAGACGAACAACAAAGAGGTTGCCATCGAGGCTCTCGGTCTGGCGGCGACGAATTACAACTTCTTCCACAAGTACCTAGACGACAAGCGTTACTCGAAACCCTCGCCCTCCAGCTCAAATTCGACCTTCGAACTGATCAACAAGCTGGCCAGCGACAAGCGGTTTGACGGGTTGTTCAAGGAGCCGAACGTGGAGAACCTCGACGTGCTGTTCGAGAAGCACGAGAGCCTGGTGCTGGAATACTGGAACGCCTGGACCATCACCGACCCGGTGAAGCAGTTCGAGGAGTTGCAGGAATTGGCCGTCGCACTTCTTGTTGCCACCATCGGGCGCGGCACGCATGCCTACAACTTTTTCACCGTACACCTCCTCACCACGAGCCACGCCGTCAGGATCCTGATTCCATTCGTTCCGACCAAGTTCCATGTTAGCCTGGTCCGGCAATGGTGGTTGTTTACGCTTGCGGTCTACATTACCCTCTTGCGACCCAAGATCGACCCTGACAACGTCGAGACGGACCTCAAGGGCCGACACTGGGGCCACGTCGAGCAGGAGGCACTGAACTCTCAGTGGGCAACCGATGCCCATTTCGTCAAAGGTTTGTCGCTGTTAATCCTTCTGAGGAGCATCTTCTGACGATTACTAGCAATTCGCGCCATGAAGGAGGCTGCCAGGACGTGGGGCGATGTCCACGAGCGGTACCTTGCGTCCGCTCTCACCTTCGTTGATAACTTCCGCGGATGGACTTTCTAAGTGCTGCACGAAATCGAACAAAATGTCTACGGGTAACGGCGTATGCAACCTGAAAATAAGTGGCTGATGCCGCAGCACTGTGTCTTTAATCGTGTACAACATAGGCGTACATAATCATGAGAATGAAACTGAATGTGTAATGACCAAACTCAAGCGCAGTGCCGGTGGGATATGAGGGTAGCAGTAAATCCATGTGACAATAAGTTGGTCAAGGCTCGGCGTCTCTAGCACTCGATCACGGTGTGTTTGTTTTAATCGGTTGTAAAGTAGTCTATAGCTAGGTTGTCAGCCCAAGACATCTCAACCCCAGGCTCGGTTGGCGATGTTCTCGGCCAATCCGAGTCACTGGGAAGTTGCATTGCACATCAAGATGTCGAACCTCTAGAGGTAGGACAAGTCTCGCGCACCGCTCGGTCCTCAGAACACAGAAACAGAACCTAAAACCCCTCATTCTTATAGATCTATGGTCCCATTCCCATCAATTTTCAGGTTATACACCCATCACTTCCTTCCTGAGCTCCTTCCTGTGTTTCCTTCCTGCCCATTGACGTGAAGCAGGTACTTCAAGGTACCTATACGTGTGCCGGCCCAAGACCCAATTAGGTGGGGCGAATCTCTCCAGGTCCCGTCAACACCAGCTGTTTAGCGACCGGATTAGCGGCCGCCCACTATAAAGTGCCCATGAAAGTGGGGGTCAGATTCGCGAGGCTGCAGGTGACGGGAGCTGCCTGAACGGCCAGTTGCATCTGCTCGTTCTTTCACTCTTCAACAGCCCGTCAGCAAAGTCACCGGAGAAATTCGCGTTGGCCTGCATCGCGAGAACATGCGCTCATGTTGAGCTCGTCACGCACCTTCACATCCAATGGCCCCGCCTGCCAAACGCATGAGGCGCACTGTCGTCGACTCCGACGATGAAGACGATCGGCCCAAGACCAATACCTTGACGAACTACCTGCTCTCGTCACCACGTTCGAAAGCAGACAGCAGGGGCCCAACTGCCTCCCCAAGCCCTACCAAGACGAAATCCCGCGCCGCCGATCGAGCGATTGCCGTTCCGACCGTGCTGAAGCCCCGCAATGGACAATCGAACAGAGACACAAAGAGCCCGAGCACGAGCCCGGAGAAGAAGGGCAGAGGACAGAAACGCGTCGAGGAAAAAGGAAAGAATGGTGACCTGATGGCCTTGTTCTCCAAACAAGCGCAGCGAACCACCGCAAAACCAGCCTCGTCGAGAACCATTCCCCTCGACGACATCACCAGCGACCCAATATCCGATGACGAATTCCTGGACCAGAAGGCGAACACGTCGAGTATCGTGGGACAGAATGCACGAAAGCGGTTCCGAGACAGCACGTCGGTCTCCTCGTCGACGCCCTTCGGCTCGAGCCAGATGTTTCTCAAACCTGCGCGCCCAACAATACCGACGGCTCTCGACGACGACCTGCGACCCTGGTCGGAACGCTTTGCGCCTGTCAACCTAGACGAGCTTGCCGTTCACAAGAGAAAGGTGTCGGATGTGAAAAAGTGGCTGGAAGATGTTATGGGCGGGCGCATGCGTCAGCGACTGCTGGTCCTGAAAGGCGCGGCAGGCTCGGGCAAGACGACTACGATGCGATTGCTGGCCAGGGACATGGCGTGTGAGCTCCTGGAATGGAGGAATCCCGCCAATTCGAACGGCGCGAATCTTGGTTATTCGTCCGCGTCCGCCCAGTTTCAGGAGTTCTTGGGTCGAGGTGGAAAGTTCGGCCAACTTGACCTCGATGCGCCCGCGGAGGCATCGCGGCCAACGAACGACAAATCCAGTTCTTTGCAGAAGATCATCCTCGTAGAGGAGTTTCCCAACACCTTTTCTAAATCCTCGACAGCCTTGACATCGTTCAGAAACGCGATATTGGATTATCTGGCAACGAACACACCTTCCCTCACAGCTTTCGGGCGGCGGCCTGCCAGCGAACCGATTACCCCAGTCGTTTTGGTCATCTCAGAAACGCTGCTGACCACGACGTCGGCATCGGCAGACAGCTTCACTGCCCACCGGCTGCTTGGGGCGGAGATTCTACGACACCCCGGCACGCGTATCATCGAGTTCAACGCCATCGCGCCCACTCTCCTTGCCAAAGCTCTGGAGCTGGTGGTCTTGAAAGAGGCCCGCAAGTCCGGCAGAAGACGGACACCTGGTCCCCAGGTGCTAAAACGGCTCGGCGAGATTGGTGACATTCGCAGCGCAATCTCGTCTTTGGAGTTCATGTGCCTGAAAGGTGATCAAGATGCTGACTGGGGCGCCAAGGTTGCCCTGTCCAAGCAATCGAAGGGTGCCAAGGCCGCCATCTCCATGACCAAGGGGGAGCAAGACACGCTGGAGCTGATATCTCAACGCGAGGCGAGCCTCGGCATCTTCCACGCTGTTGGAAAAGTTGTTTACAACAAGAGAGAAGGGCGCGCAACCAACCCAGCTGAGGAATTGCCCAGCTACATTGCACACCACTCCCGACCGAAGCCGTCGGAAGTATCAGTCGACACTTTGATAGACGAAACAGGCACGGATACACACACATTCATCTCCGCGCTTCACGAAAACTACATGTTGTCCTGCGAAAACGTCCCACCAATGGACGCATCAACGCCCCTGGACTATGTCAACGGCTGTATAGAGTACCTCTCGGAAAGCGACCTGCTGTGTCCCTCTTCCGACATCTTTTTTGGAGGCCGGGGACGTGGCTTCGGCAAAGACTCAGGAAGCCATGTGCTTCGTCAGGATGAAATTGCATTCAATGTCGCCGTCCGCGGAATGCTGTTCTCTCTGCCGTCGCCGGTCAAGCGTAAGGCTTCGACTGGGGCAAAGGGTGCGGACGCCTTCAAGATGTTCTACCCAGCCAGCATCAAGCTGTGGCGGCAAAAGGAGGAGTTTGAGGGTCTTGTCGATGTTTGGTCGACGAAGCTCATGAAGGGAGAGGAGAGCGCGCCGCGAAAGAGTCTCATGGAGGGCGCCAGCGCGTTCCGCCGGCCGAAGCAGGCGGACATGGGCAGCTGGATGGCTAAGCACCAGTCCAAGCCTGCTGTGAGCACCGCCAAGCCCGACACAACTGCAACGCCGCTCCTGTCTCTCGGTAGTTCAGCCCGCAGGGAGATGCTGCTCGAGCGTTTGCCGTACATGGCCGCCATCGTCCGCGGACGCAAGTCTACCCTCCACTCCTTCAAGCTCCGTGATATCGAGAAGGTCGTCTCGTTCCAGGGCATCGGCCCGGCAGCGGACGACGAGGATGCGGAAGACGCAGCGGATGATGGCATCATGACGGGCGATGCGTGGGCTACGGACAAGCCCTCGGAAGAGTTGTCGCCGAGGAAGAAGAAGACGGCATTCCGGCCCGTAGGGGACGGTTCGGTGGCCGGGCTGCAGGTGCAAAGCCTGGTCATCAGTGACGACGATATCGAGGATGATTAACGTCGCTGATTCACAATGTATCAAAAGGGTTTGGAACCGGTTGCTTGGGGCTGAGACAAATGGCGTGGAGTTTTGTGGGAAGGGTTTCATTTTGGTGCCTCTTGAAGGCGAGTCCGGCGAGGCTTGGTGTAGATGGACCATATCTACTCAATGAAACATGCTGATTGACCGGTGTGTTGGCACTGGAAGACGTGTATCTCATGTTGGCGAGATTGATGAGAGGGCATCGGCTGTTAACGCAAGCGTCGTGTGCCCTTGGGTCACGCGCTGGGATGCCTCGAACTTGCGTCTCTGCCTTTCTGGGTGACTATGCTGCTTTCTTGGTCGAGCAGTGCTAGGGCCGGCCGAGGGCGGGCGAAGCAGCAGGAGGTACGCACTGCTCGATACAAAAACTGTCCAGCCCTCCTCTAGAAGATACGATTCTGTGGGATTGACGCCGACTTGGTTGTAATCGAGGTCGAATTGTTTCGCAGTCGTTGGTGTCCTGCGTTGTGGCTGGAGCAAGAGGGGTGAATAAACGGGAGCCACCGCTGCCTGAGGGCAACCAGTTCCTCAGAAGAAAGCATTTTGTCCTGCCGCTGACTGTGTTTTTATACAAGGCGTTTACTATCCAGTGAGAACTCAGCAAAAGGCAAAGAGCATGAGGAGGGATAGAACCAAGCATTGAAAGGACTTCACTGAGGTACCTGGGTGGGTATATCAGGTAAGGTACTGTAATAAACAAATCAAGGTTCTCGTGGGCGGGACCTCTACGTCTTGTCCACCTGCATCATTGAATCTATCCTTTTGTCTTCTTTGACCCGTAACTTCACCACGGCTCTCGAGGCAACAGAATCACGCATCATCGCTACGATGGACTCCAGGAAAGTAGACACGAAGAAAGTCTTTTGGCAACCCCTACTGACTGGCTGTCTATTTCAGAGACTCGAATGGCCCGGCTTTCCACTGCTTTTCGACGCTTCCGCAAGAGCTCCGCGACGCCATGCTCCGGTCCTGCGACGGCAAGACACGCCGCAGGGTCGCGCAGGCGAGACACGCCCTGCGCGAAGAAGTCCTGCGTCTAATATGGGCCGAGAAACTCTTCGTGGAGTTTTGTCTACTTCCGGTAACTTCCAGGTCACGCACTCATCGGCACGGATGGTTCTTCGGCGTCGCGTGTGCGATGGACATGAGGAGGGGTTTCACGCCCATCGTGGACGTCTTGCGGTAAGCGGGAGGAAGTGCCTCGATTTCATATCCTCTGAGCGTCAACTGAACCTCATCGCCGTGTAGATGTGCGACGATCACGGTGGACTCGGACCTCGGACACCTTTTCCCGAGGGGACTGGAGCGCCGGGCAAGCTTCGTCGAGCTCGTGGGCCAGATTGTGGCGAAGCTGAAGAACGCGCGCCACATCTCCATCAGGTTCCCGCACGAACCCGACAGAAGCCGCGAAAGAATCAGGTTGCCCCCCGTCGTGTTTCCGGAGTCTCTCAGGGCCCTCGACATCGACGGCCCCGAGTGGGCCGCCCACCATCTCCTCCGCAGCGTCAAGCCGCACAGCCTGACGTCGTTGACGTTGAACGGGTTCGTCACCTACGAGGGCCTTCGCGCCAACCTGGCCAACCAGAGGAGCATCCGCAGATTCGACCTGAGAGCAAGCGTCTTGGAGGAGGACTTTCTCGGGATACCGAGGGCGGCTGGCCTCCGGTACTTGGATAACACCATCACCGAGCTGAGCCTGCGCGCCGGAAGGGACATCCTAGACCGGGATGTCTTTTGGGAGTTAAGTTTCCCGAGACAAGCATCCCACTGTCGGCGAGGGCTAACACGTAGTGCAGGAGATTTCGCATTTCAGGAGCCTCCAGCGCCTGATCCTCAACGATCGATGTGCCTGGGACGGCCACTCGAGATTGCCGGTCACGAGGTATTTATGAATGAGCGACGTATGCAGTCAGTGGATGGTCGAATTCCCGCCCGGTAGGCAAGTGTCTATTTGGCCAAGCCGGAGGGCGAGCGGCCGTTGCATCTGTGGATCTGGATTACGGCGGGCAACGAAGGGCTCGGTTATCCTGTTATCTCTATATCTCCCGATTCATTAACACAAACGAAATGGCTGTAGATGGATGAAGTCATTAATATGACAAATCGAGTATACGGCACGGTTCTCGGGCTGGGGTGGCCAGCGTCCGAGAATATAAAGACGGTATTTCTGTAGCCCATCACGCTTCCTCCGAGGCAGACGAGATCATATGTTCCTCAAGCTGCCAACATGCTCACCTCCGTTGTGTTTGTTTGGTCGCCCTTGCGAGCACACGAGAGTCGCGTCGACGGACAAAGCCCGCGTCGCACCCTCCCCCCTCTCCTTGTCCCCGTGCGTTTCTATCCTTGGCGTATACCTCGAGTATAGACGGACGACGGCGAAGTCGACAGTGCTGGTTTGTTGGAGGTATATCTCATAGTTGACCTTCCGGCAGTACTTCTTGACGGAGACTGGATCATCGAGGCGGAGGAACATGTGACTTTCCACATACCAAGTCACCGATTCATGGTTTGATCTTCGCCCAAGTTTTTCCCACCAAGAGCCAGTTTATGTCTAGTGGAAGCCCGTTCACCAATAGAAAGGCTCGCCGGCTGGTGGATTGGCTGCTGCTGTTGTGCTATAAAACGGACATCCGTCGTTGCAGCGGCGGCTTTTGGGAGCTATCGAGCCATTTTCACAAGCTCGGAGAAATCGAATGGGCCGGATTCACGGCCAATGTAACTGTGTCATCACGTCTACAAAGTCAGGAGTCAGACGGGGTTAACAAACCCCTAACCTGCCCCCTTCGTCGTCTCCGTCCTTGTGCGTCTTCCTCGTGTGTCTGGGTATTCGCGGCACCACGACCAGAAACGACGACGGCGGCGGCGAAGGTGCAGGAGCAGGGAGAGTGGGATTCGGCGTGGCTAGGATGACTAAGAGCGACGCAGCTGTTCTCGAGGTGCCAGCATCGAAAAAGAATTCACTGCTCGCGCCCGGGGCGGTGGTGGCCGCGGGACTTACTTGGCGGACAGATTCAGACTCCCAACGGCGGTATTTATATGGCTGCCGAGGGTGTATTTTACGGTTACCCGGGATGGGATGTTCTCGATCAGTTGATGAGAACATCGTCGTTGGGTGTCCGGGGAAGAAGATGCTGCCATCCTAGAGCGCGCAGAAGACTCGTCGAAGCGAGACGCACCCAAGCATGAAGCAATATCGTCTGTTCATCCACCTATTTAAGCGATCCTCCAGGACGGTCCCCAGAACTTGGCCCACACAGGCCGCGAGCGTACCGTATGCTCGTGCGTAGGGTTTGGATATAGTAGCTAGAGTACAGTTCTTGCCCGGTTCCTAACCTCAATAGGCGCAAAAATCCCTCTCCTCGTTGTATACCAGAGAAGACCTCTCCCCGTCTCCGTCCTCGTTCTTCGTCGTATGAACGAGTATTCGCGACAATACACCGGTCCCAACAACGGCGACGGCGACGGCGCGGTGGTGATGCTAGTGATGTAGTATGTCTGCCCTGCTTCGCCATCCTTCACAGCGTGCCTCTTCTCACAGCCTCGCCCGAACCCGCAGCCATTTGCGTAGAGTGTTTAAAAAAAAACACTACGGGATGAAGAAAAAAGTTCAAGTCTCGATCGTGTGGCGGTATTTATCTGGTTGTCGAAGGTGTATTACACGGAATACTCCCGAGCCTGTGGGGGCCTCGTGGTTTTCGGCGGTAGATTCGTGATGGGTTGAAGAATCTCCCCAAAGTGAAAACCGTCACATCGGTCGGGAAAGAGAAGCCCGCTGCATGGCTTGCTGTGTTCGATACCAGCTCGTTGCTAATGTTCCTCCGTGCCCAGGGTAACTCTTCGCCCAGCGATCCCAATAGACCGCCCAGTATGTCGCGCGGTCCACCTCGGCGCGGTATCTGGTGATGGTGTGAAAACAGGCCTCGTCAGAAACCGCCCGATCAGCGGGGTCCAGGGCGGGGTTTCCACACCTACCTCAGATATCTTTCCGTCGTCCGCGCCGAACTTCGTTCTAGTATTGTAACCGAATACGAGTATTATGGAGGACAGCAAAGACGACGAGGTAACGCGTCGACTCTACTTACAACGTCGACTCCAGAGCACGTTGAGTCCTGCGCGAGAAACTCAGTTTCCAGGGGGAGGGTGGTGGTCAAGCCTTACCGAGACGTACGTACAGAAGACGACATCTGCCGAGGAGAAAAGAATTCCAAGTCTCACCCGGGCGGTCTTATTTATACGGTTGACGAGGAGGGCTTGGGCGGGACGCTTTCGGGTGAGATGAACACGCGTTCGACCTTCCGTCGTCCGAGGGAGGCCAACGACATACTCGTAGAGCGACCACCGACTCCGTCTATCTTTGTCCAGGAGTAGTTGAGCTATTCTCTTCAACCTGTGGTTTCAGGACTCAACTTTGTCTGCACTGCGGCGGCTCTCTCAACCTCACCAAACCGACCACATGAGTCTCGTAATCGCCGCCGTATCCAGGGCTATCGTATTTAAGGCCTCCAGGACCTCATTATCAGCGTTCTGTCCCCCGAAACAGTGCCCGATCATCTCGTATCTCTGGGGCATACAATCGTCACACATATCCGAGCCTTGCATCTGGCAGGGATAGCCCAACTGGGCTTCCCACTCCTGGACGTACAGGCTGCTTACAAGACTCTCGAGGTCGTTTACGTCGGAAGTCTTGAGCCCCGCCCGGAGCTCATTGACCTCCAATACTCCTACGGCGGGGGACGAGGACGACGGCGAGGAGAGGGTGGGTATGAGGGGTACAAACCCCCTCGAAGGTCCAATGTGAAGAAAACGTGTATGAAAGATGCGGCGATGTGTATTATTGTCAGAAGAGATCTTAACGCCTAGAAGGACGGCTTGTGACAGTCTGCGATCTATCGCTATCATCCGGAAGACGTAGAACCCCCCCCTTTTTTTTTTATCGCCAACACGTCCGTATCTCACCACTCCACACCTAGACAGGTTCTCGCTCCGGCGGATGGCCTTCTCCGTTATCGACGGTCAGTCCCCAGCCGCGACAAGTACGATGCTATAAAACGACGACCGCGAGGTATCTTGTTGGTCTGGGAATCCAGCCACGATGGGCTCGGAACGCTTGGTCTACGGCACCGGCTGCTGGGGGGCTGGCGTCGGGCTTTTGAGAGTACCGCAGCCTTCAACGACTTCGCCTTCAGCCTCCTGAACCTTGTGCCTGTGACACAGGATCGTCTCGTCCCCGGCGTCTTGGCTTGTTTATACCGGGCGAATAACCCCTGGAAGACGAGGTAGGACGACGAGAGCGAGGGCGACGTCCAGCCTGCGGAGTCGAACGTCGGGTTTCGAGAGCATGGACGCAACATCACCACAACTCGGGGAGGCTTTGTTGAGAGCTTGGCTCCACTCGACATTAACCCTTCCGTACAACTTGTTGCCCCGGCAAAACCGGGCGACGCTGACAGTGTCGAGTTAAAAAGACCGGCGGGCCTTCCATATTGCGATGAATAATGTCGATACACGGAGTTGTATTCGAGTATCCTCAGGTCCACTTTCACATAAGAGGGCTACTCTTTCTTGAGATTTCGGTAAGCTTCGGCGAGGGCACGGCGGACATTTCTACATGCTTGGCGAGCTCGCAGGACATTTTTTCGCCATACCCATGATATTCAGATATTCTACGAGGAAGATGCTTAGCTCAAGTTGTGCGATGGCCTTTGATCTTGTCCATGATCGTCCTGGTCTTTCCGTCTTCAGTATCGTCGATCCCGGGGTATTCACGACGTATTTTCTATGGGCAGACAGAGCCTCTGGTAAATGACACAGCGGAAGAAGGAGGCATAGTGACCGCGAGGTGTTCGGGGATTGTGGCAGCACTGTAGCCGGCCGGTATGATTTCGGCGCCGCGGCTTCAACCCCATCTTCCTCAACACAGACGCAGACTACCAAACGCCTCACGCCTCACGTTTGCTAGCAAGCCTGAAGACTCGCTAGTAGACGATGCCACTGTGAGGGATTGGGTGTCCGAGTACAGTCGATGGAATCGGTGGTTGGCCTTATATATCCCACTCGGAACCCAGTGTGAGATGGGATCCGGGCTGCGGCACGAAAAGGGACTTCCTCCGCTACCATTCCTACTTATCGGGATCCTTCTCGTCCCGAGTTTGTCATAACGGAGCTGAATACTCACAGTAACGACGACGGACAACGGCGGCGGCGGCGGCGGCGACGGCGCAGCCGATCTCGATACATGTCCCGTGTCTCTCCTTCCCCCTTAGAGTCAGCCAACTCGAACCTGACATACCTCGCGTGACCTCTCGAGATCCAAGATGCATGGTTGCAGAACAGGGTCATTCTTTGGCGTGAAGAGTAACCAGGGACGACCACCCCACCTCCTTTTATACCCTCTGTGGCCAGCCAACCTGCCCGGGAACCTGGCGACATGGCCGTCGGGACGGTACCATCTTCCGACTTGCCCGTGCCTCGCGCTGCCAGTAGGTTGCATAAGTCGCCTCCCATGTATAGGTATCGTATGCAGTTTGTAAACCTTCCAAAGCTCGCTCAATCGAGTCGTGGCGTAGGGCCGTGCAAGAATTCGACGTCTGTCGTTCATGAAGCCGTGTCTTCGCGAAGAGGGACTTTCTCCGTTACCATAGGACATACATACTCTTACACATCAGCATCCTTCTTGTCTTGGGTTTGTTGCCACTGGGCTGAATACCCACGGTAACGACGACGCTGGCGGACGACGACAGAGACGAAGTCGTTCTCGTGCCCAATACGAGCCGGCGGTTTGGCTGTCATGGGAAATGGATGGAGACATTCTCGACCATGTCATAGTGGATGAATCCCACTTGGTATTTGATTCCAACGACGACTTCCGCAGCCCGCCTTGGACGGTGAATTCACCATCGAGTTCGTTGTTTCCGTTTGCTGACTTTCTGCACAGGTAGGAGCACCCAACCGTGCGAGATCACCACCTACGACATGAAACCCGTAAGCCGTCCCTTTAAAAGAGACCATAGACAAGTTGATAGCTTGGAACGGCAAACATGGGGGCGGGTGAGGCCAAGCGGGCGGCATCACATAGCCAGCATTTGACGGAGATGTTGGCTGCGGTGCGCTGCTGCAATCTCACGAGAGGCACACACAACATCCATCATCACCTCAAACACCCTTTTCCAACGATATCCTTCCCGTCCCGAGTTTATTCCTGTGACCGGGACTGGATACCACCGCCGGCAGTGACGACGGACGACGGCGGCGGCGGTGATGTTGGCGTCTGTTGCCACTTACACCCTCCCCCCGCCCTTCTCTCTCTGCTGTTGCCAAAGCCTAACAGGCGTACAACCGCATTCGTGCGGCCAGGGAAGAGAACAAGCAGATCAAGAACGAAGAGGATGAGGACGAAGACACGTTCGAGTGGATCTACTGGCCCGTCTTGCCGGTCAAACCCACACAGAAGCCAAGCAAGATCCGCGTTATATAGGGCCGTCGGGACGAAAACCAGCGAGGGACCACCGTCTCGCCCCAAACCCGGACGTCATCAACAGCAACGAAATGATGTCCCAAGATGATTTCCTCATTATAACTCCAACGACTATGCCAAGCCGCGGAACAAAACAAAACATCAGCAGAGGGCCTGGACGCGATCCACTTGGACGGGCACCATAACGATGCGTGCTCTTCCCGCGACGACACGCGCCACAGGCCAGCCCCTGGGAATGGGATCAGTTAGGTTACTGACGTGGCTGGTTTTCGTCCTCGCGGCGGCGTTGGACTACTCCTTGACCCGAGCAGACGAGGTCGGTTCCGGCGGAGAGACCTCCCGGGGGCACGGAGCCTCGGTCGGACGCGGTCTGATCCAAGTCTGCGCCGTTAGCTGCGCAAGTTTGGCTGCAACTGCAATTGCAATTGCACGACCACGAACGGGAATGCAACGGCTGTGTCGTCTCCAACGCCTCAAGGCGGACGAAACATCACGAGATTTGGCTGCAAACAGCCAACTCTCTCGTCCCCGATAATCGGCTCAGCCCTGCGAAGACGACGCAACCGGAGTCGTCAGCGGCCCCGTTGTTAAGGTAGCATTATGGATCGCGACCACCCGAGCTCCGACGGCGGGGAACGACACGCGCCCGTTGGCCGACTGGCGCCGGGACTTGCTTCTGTGTGGGGAAGCCAACGTAACGGCACTGTATGCTGATCTAAGATTGGAAATGATTTTTTCGCTGGCCCCTGCAACCAGACAGTCCCCTAAATTTTCAGAAGGGAGAGAGCCCCATCGAAGCTGGATGGAAAAGGGTCTGCCCTGGCTCTGCCCACTCTTGAGCGGAGTGGCCTGGATCCAACCTTGGACCTTTGTGAAGGGGCCCAGCGTAAAATGCGGCGCTGCATTGAGGATTGGGACATGAAGGCCGGCCGTCGAGTAGGAAACGGGGACTCGCCCGGAGCCTCATGACAGGATCGAGCATGCCACGCCCGACGCGACTCGAGAGCCTTGTCTGGTGGCTTCATGTGCCGGCAGGATTCCTCTTCTAGGCGGCAGGAAGGGGGATGGATGACGGGCAGACGGCATCAGAGGCGCGGAGAGGGCGGCAAGAAAAAGCGAAGAAAGACGGACAAGGGCGTGTGATGGGCCGGTAAATCGGGAACACTAGGGCGTCCATGGGAGGGCTAGGAAAACCGGAACCGGCGCTAGAAGAACGGCCGTGAGACTCTTCCAGGCTGCTCGGGAATAGCTAACAGAGGCGGCGGAGTCCTGAGTGAGAGGGATGGCTGTCTCGGCTTCTCGGAAGACCTGAGCTTGTTGGTCTGTTGGGGCGTCAGCTGGGGAGAGCACGTTGGCAAATGGCGAGATCTGAACGGGTCGGTCGCTGCAACTTCTCATTGATGGCGAATTTTTTGGGGACCAAGGTGGCTGTGCTGGTGTTTCTGTGTGCTGTGAAGACAGGAGACGGGCAGGCAAGTGGGAGGATGAACCGAAAGCGGGTGGCCACAGTGCAGATTGAGTGGCCACGGCCAGTGGACAGCCGACAGCGCCAGCGCATTTGGTGGGTGAGATGATGCGTGGGACGGGGCGCACTGGGGAAGGGAGGCGCCGCGAGTTATTTTTACCCAGCCCCAAGCTGCTGGTGCGATGCGACGAACAGCGCTGTCCAAGGAACAGTGAAGTAAGTGCCTCTTCAAGGTTGCTGCAGTACTTGCAGAGCTTGTTTGTCGCCCCTGGGCCACCCCGTTGCGAAAAGAACCTTATGTCCGATTCCAGTAAAAATCGGAGTCGCACACGAGTCCTGTCGGGCAGCCACGTACACATCCAGAGAGAATACGGCCCCTTCTTTGTTGGTTGTGGTCGTTCGTATTTCGTGGCTTGGGCCGTGGGTTTGGGTGGAAATGTAAAATGCAAAATGCAGGTGCAAGACGCCATGGGCGGCACCCGGGCGCGGATCGACCGATCTTGCCTGCAGCGGAAAGGCACTGATCGGACGCTCCATCATGCACACACTCTTCCCAAGCTAAGGTACGGCAAGACTCTGCATGAGAGGCGGGAGGCAAGAAGAAAAGGTGAGAAACAAGAGACGAAACATGTCCGGGAGAACAAGCTGCAAAACCTTCCTCGGTGAGGCTTTGGCCGGTGAACGGGACGACTACGGCCGGGCGACGACGCGGAACCAGGCCAACCGCGGCCGTGGGCAGTAGACGGACGGCATCAGACCGGCGCCAAAAACCCAGTGGCCGGTGCCAGAATACGTAAAAAGTGCTCTGCACGAGTGGGTGAGGCAGCAAGAAAAAAGCTGGGAAGGTCAGCGCCGCCTGGCGTAAATGTTTCCTATCACGTCACCGGGCCTGGGCCTGGCGATGCTAGACGCAAGACCGCTGCAGCTGCAGGAGCAGAAGCGAAGGAGCTGCCGACGCCGACATTGGACGATGGACGGGAGTTTCGGGTCGCACGAACATGTTCCTCGGTCAGTCGGACGAGACGAACAGGATGTGAAAAATTGGACAAAGTCAATTGGGGGAGAAACGGAGAAACAGAAACGTCCCAGGTCAGACGCTGCAGAGGACATGAACAACAAATAGCAGAGCAGCCTCACACTCACTTCACATATTAAATGCGTCAGAGCAAGAGTCAGAGCCAGTCAGCCAGGCAAGCCAGTCAGCTGAGTGAGTGCAAGTGCAATGCAGCCTTACTTTACATACTTTACATAGCACGCACCTACGGTATTGGTATTATTAACATCATGTCTGCCTGCCCTCGGGCTGCCGAAACGACGAGCTGCATTCAGTCGCTCAGCTGAGCTGCCTTTGCCAAGTGCCTTGCACCGCACCTGCCTCAGTCTGGTGTTGCAGGTTGCAGCTGGAAAGAGACACCCGCGACTCTTGCCTCGTCTTGGTACTCTTTGTTTGCTGGCCCTCAAGGTGCAAGGCGCCCGGGGAGTGCCTGGCTGGCTGCCGTCAGTGAGTGAGTTCCAGCGATCCCTCGGGTGATTCAGAGGGAGAAGGAACAACCCAGCCGCCTCCAAATGGGGCAGTTCGCATGCGCATGCACTCAATCCCTTCAGAGACATGCTCAGCGCTCTGCAACTCGCTGTCCTCCAATCAACTGTTGCACGCGCTCGGCTGTTTGTTTCTCCTCCCCCCTTTCCTTTTATTTGGCGGGTGTTCGATTGATTCAGCCAGGCGCCAGCCGTTTGGGTCAGGAGCTGCACTGCGTGCCTGACTGCGCAGGTAGGTACCTTGCATGGGAGTGTGTGTGTGTGTGTATTAGTGTATTATTATATCATTGAGCATTATTGTTGGCATAGACATTGACAATGATTTATTAGGGGACGGGGTTTCATATACAGGTCCATCATCAATAGCAACCAAGAAAAGAAATGTGAAGGCAGGAAATCAAGCAGCGACAGTCAGTGGTTTCAAATGCATGTGCTGCTAAGAGTTGCCAGACATTAGAAGTAGCAATACCTCAGTTAAATGCAAATACAACCGGAAAATAGACTTTGTCGTAGTACGGACACAAAGCCAACAGGCCCTGGAGCCGGTAGTCACCTGTCCATCCATCGCGCGACGTAGCACTGCTACGGACTGCCGGGCGTGGTGTACGGCGTAATACGATACCGACGGGCGAAAAAGGGCACTGACAGGACCCCGTGTTTCCGGTTTCTCGGGGTCGGGTCCAAGTCCCAGGCCTGCTGCAACCCAACGAGGCGGGCAATGTGGCCAACGTCGCACCGGGTCGAGTCTGGAAGCTGCACGCACAAGGGGAATTAACCCGAGGGAGTTCTGGCCGCGCTGTTTTCTCTCTCTTCCTGACTGCAGCAGGTCACAGGTCCCGCTCCAGTTTCGATTCCGCACAAAGCCTCAAACGCACACGAATAAAGCTCTGGCGCAGCTGACGACCCCCGGCTCACCTGAAGAGGGAGAGAGCCCCAATTCATGGGAACACGACAAGCTCTTTTACGGATCCCTTACTAGGAATAGGAAGCCCGTACACGAAGTGAGGTGCTCCGCTCGTTCTCCCAGCGCTGATGAGGAGGACCATCGCAATGGAACTGCGTTAGTTAAGGCAATGCACGACGCACCCAGCGCGCATCGGCATCACTGACTGAGCTCCGGCTGTCGGCCCAAGGGCTGGCTGGAAATGAGAAATGAGCTGATGTCCTGGGGTCCTACGCCCAGCAACACTTCACGAGTCCTGCTACAGTAGTAAGATTTGACTCTGGCAGCCCCAAACGTCCACGTCCTCTGCCTGCCGCCCATCGCTGCCGATCCAAATGGCATCCATCGCCCTCCCCCATTTGCCCATTGCGCCCCCTGACGCCGCCGTCTTGTCACCCTCGATGCTGAAAGAGGTACCTCGTCTCTCCCGGCACAGGGTGGAGCCCACCACCAAAAACGTCATCCCTCACTCGAATCCCCCCTAAAAATACCACGCTAAGGCTGGCCCTCGCGCGGTACGTACTGCCTCGACCGGCCAGCCAAGTGGGTAAAGTGGGGTCCGTACAGTATCCGGAGGGACGGCGACATGCCAGCGCTGCGCAAATTCACCGTGTCGGGTCCCACTGGAAAAAAAGAAGAGCAGCGAGCAGCCCGTTGACTAGCTGCTCGTACCGTACCAGGGCGACCCCAGTCTGGAACATCTGTCCACGCCTTCGTCCCCCCGTGGCCCAGGTACCTTTCGCTGCGTGCCGTGTACTTGCCTTGGCTGACGATGGGTACGTACCGGCCCTGTCCTGACCGACCGCACCTCACTCCTCTCACCTTCGGCCTCCTCAACCCCTCGTCCGTTTGTTACTCGTTCGCCCTCCTCTCGCTCGCATCCCGTACCTGAGCCGACGTCTCTTACGTACCCGGCCTCTCTCCCAGCGAGGCGCCTCTCTGTCAACACGTAACGGCCCCATTGTACCGTCGACAAGCATAGCACAACACAGCACAACAACGCGCAGCGTCGAAGCAAAGCCTCACCCCCTCCCCTCTCCCCTCTCGCCATCTTGCTCAGGGATCTGGCGTCTTGTGTCTTACCTCTTACACTAGGCCGGAGCATGTTCATGGTCTAGGTGGTGCCTGTGCTCGTGCACGCCATCCACGTCCATTCCCACCCGACTCACCAGCTGCTGCTAGTCCTGGTCCCAGCTCTCGGTCTCAGTCCCGCAGTCGCCGGCTGCCCTTTGTTCGAACTCATATTATACCCGCCGCCCCGTCCGTCCTCTGCCTCCCGAGAGTCTGCTTTTCTACTTCTGGTCTGGGGCTGAACTGTCTGTTGCCATCTGCTACGCCGCAAGAGTCAAGAGTCTGCACGAGAAGAGTCAGCATCGTTGGATGCGAGATCTGCCTACCACAGCAAACCTCGCCTCAGCTCTGCCCTCCCTCCCGCGCCCAGCATTGCCTTGCCGCAGCACGTAACACACACGCCAGATCCAGACGGGGACTAGACTCAGCAAGACTGAAAGACGCTGCTCATGTTGCCCAGCATGACGTCGAGTAAGTTGTCGGTTTCCCGTGCCACCATTAAATCCTTTGGTCACTTCTCCTTCTCTTCTTCTCAAACAAATCTTTCCGACCCTCTTCCTCCCCCGCCCCATGTCCACGCCCACAACCAGAGGCATCACAGCGTATCCGGCCCAGTCCACGACCACACATTCGGGGACGCCGCCGACACCAACCCCTACACCTACGCCAACAACACGGCCCCCCGCCCGCAACCACCCGCATCCCCGAAGCGTTCACGCACCGACACCGACCTCAAGTCCCCCGCCAGAACGACATATAACACCGAGTCCCTGATTGTTGAAGAGAAGGAGAAGCTCAGCGAGCCAGTGCTCGCTCCGACCAGACCTGCAAACAGGAGAAAGTCCCGGTCTTGGGGCAACCGTCTGTCTGCTCTGTTCCCCTCGCTCATTCTCCAACCAACAGATTCGCAACCTCCCCCACCGCTGCCTACTCAGCACCAACAGCAGCTCCCGATCCACCGCAAGCCGTTGCCCGACGAATCCTCCTCGCCCGTCGATAGCGTGCCCTCGTACCACACGACTGAAACTCCCACCGTTCGGCCGGTGACCAGCTCGGGTCAGGGCCTTGGAATTGCGCATCCGGCTTCTGAATCCCTCGAACCACCTCCGCCGGCTGCTCCAACAGATGCTCCGCCTCCTGTTCCTGCGAAAATACTCCCCGCTCCTTTAGAACCCTCAACAATAAACTCCCCCGTCGAGCAAGCCCAGGACTCTCCCCAACCGCTCACACCTTCCACACCCGGCAGCATGATGGCCGCACCGTTGCCGCCTCAGCAGGCGCCCCCTGCCATCCCGGGGAAGCTGCGAAAGGAGAAGACCCTGCCGACGCCTCCCCCAGTGCCGAGAAGCAGCGACGCCTCGGTCCCTTCGCCGAGAGCGGTTTCTGGCCCAGATGCGACGTCTCCCGGGAAGCTCAAGAAGGACAACCACGAGCCAAGAAAGAGAAGCAGCTCCTTTCACCAGAACAGAAAATCCATGGCATTCTTGGGTGTCCGACAGCCTTCGCCAGGACCGGACTCGAGAGGCAGGAGTACATCAGCCCACCCGCCTGGAGCCAGGACAAATACCGGCAGCTCCCAGAACACCCAAGCTACGCCCGGGTCAACCGAGAGCGGAAGCCCGACCCGCGAGGAGAGACGCGGACGCCTGCGGAGGAGTTGGCTCCCCGGCGGCCGATCGCGGTCCAACTCCCAAGACGTCACCGCTGCGGGGAAGCACTCGCAGGCCTGGGTGCTGTCGCAGGACACAGTCGGAGAGTACAACACATCTTTCTTGTTAAATGCGGAGAAGGTAAGCTTTTACGCACGTGTCGCCAATATCGGACGGGAGCTAATTTCTTGCAGGTCCCAGAGCTGTGGAACGAGAACGGCAATGTCTACGTCTACCTCCAACCTAAAAGCAGCAATGGCCAACCTTCCTTCAAGGTCCCGGGCTTCTCGATTGTCAACTCGGTCATTTTCAACGAGCTCATCCAGGCTGAGATGTCATCACCAACCGGCAGAAGCAGAGGCAGGAGTTTTGGTGGTCGGGATAGTCTTTCTGTGGAGGACGCGCGAGCCAGGGCCTTTTCCCCGCCTGCGTCGCCTCCGTTGGAAGGTCAGGAGAGCCCCAACGAAGCAAGGTTGTATCTGCCGGCAACACCCCCGCAATACACGCAGAACGGTCAGCTTGCCGCCCCTGGCCCTCAGCTCCGCGCCGACCTCGATCGGCTGATTGCCATTCGCAATCTCTTTGCATTTTTGACCGGACAGCCTCTGGTGGCCACCAAGTCGCACCCCACGACATTTGCGGCATTCCTGCAAATCTCCCAGTTGCTGCAGGAATATGGCTTCACCAACATGGATGGATCGACCTTCGGCGAGGCTGTCGACCTCAGCTTCGGCTTCTTCATGGAGCAGCTATCGCTCGCCGACGTGCGACACAGCCGCGAGAAGACGCTCGAGTCATTGATCCTGGGTGAGCGCATGAGATCGATGGACCTGTACAACGAGGCCTTTGCGCACGCAGTGGGCAAGTACACGGCAATTCTCGACCTGCGCTCTCCTTTGTTCGAGCAGGTGTCTCTGTACACCAGGCAGAGGCTTGAGCGAGCTCACTTGGACTTGGTCAACCGGCAACACAACGTCAACGTCAGACTGGAGCAGTTTGAGTTCCCGTCGCTGTTTGCTGGTATCGCCAGCTCGACCTCTAACCCCGAGCTGAAGGTCATTCGCTTCAAGGTGTGGCAGAAGTACTTCAACAAGATGAAGCAGTTCGTCTTGGGATACTACAAGACCAACTTTGGCGCTTGGCCCCCCAAGGCAAGCAGCAAGAAGAACCCGTTCTCGGAGAGTGGTCTCAACCGCCTGGTGTTGAAGGCTCTCTACTCAGACATGTGCGCACTGTACGACCTGCTAGTGGACCGCGACAATATTACCACTAGAGTGATCGACGGAAACGCGGATGAGGAGTCGTCTAAATCCACTGATCACCCGTCAATCGTCAATTTGCGGAAGATGCTCACCGAGTTCGACAACTCTACGCCCCCGGTTCTGCCGCCAATTCCCTTCGACGTCCCTAAACTGCCCACGATGACGTCCATTCATGAGACCTACGACAGCCTTTCCGCAAAGGAGCAGGCCAGGTTCGACCGCAAGATCAAGGAACACGAGCTGACCCTTGTCATCCAGAAGGCGTACAACTGGGACGCAAACAGCATCAACATTCCGTTCTTGCTGGAGTTCAAGGATTTCGAGCAGCACGAGGCCAAGGGCAAGAACGCGGCAGACCTCGCGGACCAGCGCATTGGCTACTGGCTCTTCCTCTACGTTGTCATCCAGTCGCTGCCGATGCTCGTCGTCGACGCGCCTAACCTAAAGTTCAACGAGGCGGTGGAGTACTTCCTGTGCGAACCGCCAATGGGCAACCCGCCGTGGATCGAGGATGCGCGTCAAGTCCGCAAGATGTGGTACGAAGTGCCTGGCGGGACCGGCTATGTCGAGCTCTCTGCCGACAGCGTCCTGTTCAGTGTGGAGGCCATCTACCACCGCAGCCACTGCTGGCTCGCGGCCAAAGAGTGGGAGGGTCTGACCGGCACATCCGCTCCACCCCCACAAGACACGGGCATGTCCCCCCTGGAACCGCCCCGGCCAGTCTTCCCTGGTCCTGGTGGCATCGTCGGCACACCCCCGGCCCTCGGCACTGGCGGTACTCCGCCTCCACCAGGGTCCCCACAGTCCCATCTCCGGCCGCGTAATGCGTCGCCCGGTGGCCGCCAGCTGGGCAGCCGCAACGCCCACCGGTCCAGCATCATCTTCGGCCTCGAGCCTGTCGGCTTCGAGGAGGGCTTGCCTGGTGACCGTTCATCGCGTGTCGGCAGCGTTCGCAGCAGCTCGGCCGGCTCGCGTCCATTGAGCATGGCCATGCCGCGCTCGCCGTCCGCCACGAACCTCCGTAACATGTCTGTCGACTCTGGCGCCCCGGAGCCGGCAACAGCCACCATGACCTTTGACGACATCCTCGGCGGAGAGGACAAGAAGGCCAAGAAGAAGAAGGGCAAGTTCTTCTGAGCGACCAGCCTCGCCAGGCCCGCTCTCATTGTACATGCGGCGAGAGCTGTATTTATACCATTAATCTCGCGTGTGTTTGTTTTCGCAGCGCGCATTAAACACTTTCCAAGCTTTGGGTGGTTGTTGATTTGATTTCGCATTAAAAACAGGAGAAAGCGGTACTTACGATTACGTCCATACGGGGAAGGGGTGGGAGATGCTTTGGGGCTTACATCAAAAGAAAAAAATCAGTGTAGTCTTGTCGTTTTTTGTTTGATGGATATGACAACCATAAAAACTGCGTTTTGCATTTGGAGGCAGCGGCCTAGAAAGAGGCATACATTGATAGAGAAGATTTTCGATAATGGTTTCTGCCCCGTGGACATGGAAGTCCGGGGCGAGAGAGAGGCACGAATACAAGTCTTTGAACCATGGTCATCGTTTCGTGTTGTGTGATGTGTCTTGCTTGGTTTCTAGTCTGGTCTAGTATTGGTCATGATACACGAGGCCACACAGGTCAGTACTCACATTTAGCCAAACACTTGACGCATCACAGGTCTGCTGGTCCGACCTGCCCAAGTGCCCATCTGCGATTCACCTTTTGAACCAGCCAACAACAGCTCATCGCCCAAATAGTCATCGACCACCGCCGTCACAATGTGACTGATCTGCGCTATTCCATGATGCTGACCTGGAGTTGTCTCTTGTTCGCCCACGCAACTTCCAGTCCCATCTTCGCTCCTTTGTCCTCGTTGTTTCCGTTCTGGTCATTCCTGTTCTCTCGTTTCTATCATCCATGGTCTTTTTGGTGTGGTTTTTTTTGTCCCCCTCTCTGATACACTCTACTTGTCTCTTCTCATTTCTGATTCTCGTTTCGTTCTGCACGTTCTCTTTGTTAATGGTTGTCCTTTTGACATCATCACTGTCCTCACTTTTTTCATGCTTGTCACACATCTCAGGCTTCTAACTAACCTCATCTCGAATTCGGCACTCTTCTCACTTTTAACAGAAAAGCAGCATACTTATTTATCGTCTCCACCATGTTTCTCGTTCTCCTCATCCTCCTCACAATCATCATCCACCCCGCCATCGTCGCCCTCCTCATCGCCCTTGCTCAAATCGCATTATTCTGCTTCGCTTTTGTTTTCGCCGCGCTGATCGCCGCCGTCGTCTTGAAGATTTTCCTCCCGCCTGCGGTCTAGACAAAATAACACAGGGGACAACACCAAGACGGCATTTGGCCAGCACCACTTATGTCCTTCCCGAAGGTCGGGACGTCCGAGACGAGGCGCAAGAGAACCAAAGGACACAGAGATGATTGGGCATCTACCTACAAAAGGTGGTCGGTGAAACGAGAGGAGGAAAGACGACAAGAAGAGGGACGACAAGAAGAAAGGTAACAAGAAGCGAGACGGGGACGGCAAGATAGGGGCGGCGGACGAAGAAGCTTGAGTGGCATAGTATCTTGGAGGCTGCGAGGAATCTATAAAACGGCATATAGGGCGGATTGGTGATCCTTCTTCATATCATTTAGGTGTCGAGTTCAGTTTAGATGCTTAATAGCAAAAGCAATAAATTCTGTTGGGTGAATGATCTCAGTCCACCCCTTTTCCTCCAAGCTCTTCCTGCGTGACCTCCAACCCAATGACCAGGCCTTCGACGCGTCCCGACACGACACACAACTCGGCTCACGAGGATGCCGGCCTCCTCTTTTGCAGTCGTTCGTCCAGACAAGCCCACCCGGTCGTTTGCCCGGTCATGGCTGCTGGCAGTCTGTCAGTGACGCTGCGGGGGGGGAGCAAATGGGACTTCTGGCGCGGCGGGGATCTTTCGTCGGTGCCGTCACGGTTGGAAGACGCGGGAGGCGCATTTCTGCTGTCCATTCTTGGATGCAGCAAGACAGTTGTCCGTCGGACCTGGGAGCCGAGGGACGACGCGTTCCGAGACATTTGAGTTTAAACTCTTGCTGGGAAATCATATTTTCAGCGAGTGCTGCTAATGGGAATGCGTCAGATGGCTATCTGGGTTGTGTGGAAAGAATTATGTTCCTTTGATGATCTGTTCTGGTGTCTTTTCTGGTATCCTTTATGGTTTCCCTTCTGGTGTCAATTTGGGACTCCTTTATATATTACATCACTCATCACCGGTTGAATTAAGATCGGGACAAGACATTTTTACAGTAACACTGGAAAAGCATGTTTGGCTATAAACGCTTTAATTCCGCTCAGACCCGCCGGTCCATGTAGTTAGTCAATGCCTCTGAAATATGCTCCTCACGCCTCATCATTCTGCTTATCCGGAGACATACCATCTGTTATCTTGCGCCCAGGCCAAAAGCGATCATCGGGTTGAGGGTCCTACCAAGCAACCATACGATCCCAGTTGACAGTGTGGTCGATGAACCGTTTGACAGATATCTTGCCATTCTCCCGTATGCCAATGTAAGTCGCGGAGTGGTTAATCATGCGTCTTGAAGCGTAGATCGCATGCGTGTTGAAGACAAATGTCGTCAATTGTGGAAGGTGCTCCATGAAATAAAGTGTTTGTGCGGCGAAGTCGAAATCATCCCTGTAGACGCTATGAGGTGTAATGGACAAGAACTTCAGGTGTCCGATCCAAGATATTCGCTGTACACCTTAGTTAGTAATTATACATACACGTCATCTTGTAGATCTTACCTGTCGGAAGCGTTCCAGGTCGTTATAAATGAGTCCTTCAAGGCTCAGCGCAGCGATGGGGCAAGGGCTCTTGTGAAGACGAGCCGACATCAGAATCGTTTGTATGTCTTTTTCGTAAAAATTCTTGCCTAGGTGAAGCAACCGAACAAATTTCTGTTTGGACAACAACCCGTGGAGTATTTTGTAGTAAGCTTCGAGGCGTGATCCTGAAAGGCTGAGTGACGTAAGACTATGGTCCTTGGCAGCCCTGACCGCGTGCTTGACAAGGTCTGTGGGGCCCACGATCGAAAGAGATCTAAGATACGGGTGAAGCTCGGCATATGTAAAGCAGACTGGGAGAATCAGCAGATGCTCCACTGCTAATCTGTCCATTTTGAGACAGAGCCTGACGAGCTTCATCCTCGTGATGAGCTTGACGATGTTTTCTGAAAGCGATAAATTGGCTTCGAAGTCATAATGGCTGCCTTGGGCGTATATGGCCCCTTCCGTTGACTCGCGCACCTCCAAGGATGCATGGCTAACAATTAGTTTCCAGGTTGTGGAAGCAGGGGAAGGGCAATAGAGATAAGAAGCACGACGGGAATGAGTAAGGAAGATATTACTCACCGGACAAAATCTGATATAGGTTTTAGTGTTGGGAATGGGTCGTCGTCCAGGCTAATGAGTCTAGAAAGCTTGTCGTTGAGCTGTATTGGCGTCCCGACTAGAGACATCTTTTTCTCGCGACACTCTAAGACCAAGGTACGCAATTCGCGGCTCGCCAAAGCAGCGTTGTTTTTGGATTCCGTGTCGAGGTCGTTGCAGATCATCAGCCGCAACTCGACCGGCAGACCGGAGAAGCGGAAGTGGGGGAAGTCGAAGTTAGCCATTTTGTTGGTATCAGCTATGTGATAGGATGAGATCAAGAGAAAAGTGGGTGATAATGTGTCTAAACCGTCAAACGAAGTGGATGTTCTGGCGATGTTTTCTGCAAGCAGCATGTTGGTTTCGAGGGGAAGAATAAGTTAGTCATTGGCGGCCCTGGTATAACGGGTGTGTGACGTCAGCTCGAGTTAAGGCACCAGGCAGGTAGGCATTGCCTCCTTCCTCACGCTTATTCATTTTCTCTCGTACGGTAAGGATGAACGAATCATACATGTGTATCGCTGCTTCCGTCTCTCTCGTCTTCGCCATCCCGGTGCCGTTGGCAAGAGGATAAGAAGTAGGGGGCAACAACGACGGTAAGAATAATGACAACAGCAATAGTCAGAAGGGACGCCAGAAGGAGCACCCGAAGAGACACCAAAAGGGACATAACTTTTATCGCATAGCCTTGGATGTCTCCTGGAACTAATCTCCGTGTCTTTTGTCTGTTATATCCGAATCCTGCTGGCAAGCGGACGGAGACGAGGACAGTAAGAACAAGAAGGGCGAAGACGACGATACCGTAATAGCTCTAAGAAGCTTTGACAATCACTAGCCACCCCGCGGTCAAGCCGGGAATCCGGGATTACGGTGACGGGATGACAGCGTCCCTCTACGATGACATCGCATCACAGAGTCAAGACCCCGGGAGATGGCACGCGGGTCTGGTATCCCGGTGCTGAAGACGGAGAGGTCGAAGACGGGGATGGAGGTAAGCAAGTGAAGTATGGGATGGTGTGTTTGATGAGGAAGACTGTGGGATAATTGTGGCCGTGTCGATTATGTCGTGTCAGCCTCCGACCCTGCCCCACCCGTCCGGTCGTCAAGGCCGGCAACTCGGGCAGTATAGAAACGTCGGCCGGCGTGCCGGAGGGTTCCCCCTTTTCCTCATTTCATATCCACGAGTGCTCAACTACCGAGTACTTACATACACTGCAGCCGGTAAAAGTAACCTTGAAAGCCAAGTGCCTTCCTTCAGGTTTACCAATTCAGCCATAGCGGCGGACATCTCGATCAGATCGTGAGAAAGAGGGGCCGAACGGGAGCGGAACACATGCTAGCTCGATTGAGTCCATCGTGGACCGCCCCAAGGGGGGTAAGATCGCCCCCGGCATACACTTGCCAAAGTTTATACACGTTCTCCAAAGTCTATACCGACGACGCGTACTCGAATCGGGGGTGGGGGTCAATCGTCCGGACAAAGAAGCCGCGCTTTGATGGTTTGTGGCTTTCGCGACCGCGCCAACTGACATAAAAACGCTGGTCCCCTCAAAGCTTCAAAGGGGAGGGACTGTGCCCGGCACACACACGGACCGTTCTCGCGCAATTTACCATATTGAGAGAGGTATATGCAGCTCAAGTTCGTCTGGTGCAGCCTTGCGGCGTAGCATGTTGACGAGGCCACTTTGTGCCTGTCATTTCGGCAGCTGAAGACTTCTCGTGAGTCTTCACACGTCTCTCTGAGCCTTTCTCTGGGCAAAGGCGTCAAATGTGTGTCTAATCGTCATAGATGTACTGCTGCCTAGCCTGGGTCCAGCCGGGGCGATTCCGATTAAGCTCTTGATCCATGTTACATTGGACCGTTGCGCCAGTCAGAGATCGCAATTCCCACGAACCCTGGTCCCCGTCTTGCATATGGACGTGCTAACGGGGGCAGTGCCACCTCTGATGACCATTTCACTGAGCAGCCGACTCTATTCATGGACCGCGCCCTTGTTTCCGCTCAACTCTTCCCCCTTCCTTCCAGCCTGTTGATAAAGACGAGGTAGCCATATCTGTCTATACGATAATGCCTCCGAACCGCCGCTCGTCCCATGAAGGGTTATCTAACCAAGAAGGAAACAGTTCGTCGACTCTCTTGAGAAAGGGTCCGTGGGCGCTGAGTAACCATCACCGTTTCGGTTTCGGGTGCATCTGACTCCATCGCGGACGGAACGGCCCGGCATCGCGGGGCTCGACGAGAATTGCGGGACTTGCACCGGCTCGATGATCGCTCACATGGCGGGACCCTCAGGGCCCCAAGTCCTCACTTTTGCGCTCGACAACTGGCCTCACAAGTCTGGGCCTAGCACGAGAGCTAGTAAGCCCAAAGTCCGGACGGGATGCATCACATGCAAGTAAGTCGAATCGCCGGCCAGGTGACGTTCTCGGACTGACAAAACCATAGGCGCCGCAGAGTAAAGTGTGACGAAACCAAGCCGACGTGCCAAAACTGCGTGAAGCGCAGGATCGTGTGTGAGGGCTACAAGGACAAGTCGCAGCATAATAACAGTCCCAAAAAACAGCTGGCGCGGAATGATTGGGGACCCCTATTGATCGAGCCCAGCTACCAGGGCCTCGTCTTCGCGACGCAGCTGCAGAGGGACCATTTCGACCAATGGCTCTCGTTCGCCGATGCTACACTGGTGTTCCCCTCGGAACTCATCACCGGTACGATCCCGCAAATCGCCCATTCAGACCCCGCAGTGCGGAACGCCGCCTTCGCCATCGGCGCGGCGTTTCTGGGTAGCAGCACCAGGGAACAACGCCTCCTCGGGACAGGACCATATTACGCGGACGCTCTGGAGTACTATAACCGCGCCCTGAAACTCACCATGAAGTCGGCCGCGACAGATGACACCCTGGACACTGTTCTCATGACGTGTCTGATGTTTTTCATGTTCGAGGCTCTGCAGGGGAATAGGAGGGCGGCGTTGTTACACATCAACCATGGGTTCAATATACTCGATCAGTACGAGCGGCGAGTCGGACGAGTGAGGACGCCGCTGGTTGAGGCGATCATCGCAAATTTCCAGCGTCTCACGCTACAGTCGTGGAGTCACAACGGAGACCATCCTCGAGAGACCAAGAATCACGTGCCGTGGTGTTGTCGGGGCCGGACGCAACGGTACGCCGTCGACGAAATGCCTGATAAGTTTGAGACTCTCGACGATGCGCATCGGTGGTGGGAGACTACGCAGCATCACATCATACACCACGCCCCTCTCATCATAGGCTTTCGGGTTGAAGGTACAGGCAACACGACGCCCGCCGCAGACCCTGTGAACCGAGGTCCGCAAACATCTTCCGAGCGCGTCAAAGGTCATATCCGCTTCGTCGAGCGCTGGCGGGCCCGGTTCTTGCCCCTTTTAAAGAAGGTTCAGGGGTCCAAGGGGATAACGGAGAGAGAGCACCTGAAAGCCCTCGGCCTGCGACTTCACTCCGTCTACCTCTCCATTCCGATTAAGACGGCCAACTATACAGACGCGGAGACCCTCGCCGTAATGACACCGAACTTCCGCGAGGTCGTCTCCCTGAGCGAGGAATTCCTGGAGATACAACAGAGCCGGAGCAGCCAGGCAGCGGAGGTGTTCACGATGGACAGCAACAGCCCGACCTGGCCCCTTGGCGCCGCGGCCATGTTGTGCGTGGACCCCAGGGTGCGGGCTCATGCGGTCAGGCTGCTCCGCCAGTATCCCCGCCGCGACGGGCTTTGGGATACGCATACCTTCGTGGCCATGCTGCATCAGTTCGGGGACGCCAAGCGGACCATTAAGAGCCAGATGGGCGAGGAGGTAGAGAAGGAGGAGGATACGCGGCAGCGCGTTTTTGACTATGAGGTCGTCTACGAGGAGAAGTCTGTGACGTGGGTTAAGATGGTGGAGGATCCGTCCGCCGTTAGTCGGGACGCTTTGGAGTATCGGATCGAGCTTCCTTGATCCCGCTCGTGGTGGATGTGGAGACAGCCTGAAGACTAGTGAATTGCATCCATGAGTGATGAACAATTGCCCACCCTAGTTGAGAGCGTTGATCCTCTTCTGAGGATCCCAGCGAAGCATGAGACAAGGTCACGATGCGCTTTCATCTTATAAGTTCGGGTAATAAGGTATATCTCTGTCCTGCTTGTTACCATGTACATCACACCATGTTCTTCCAGAAATGACCCGTGAAGATCTCAGTCTGTCGTTCGAGAAGGATTCTGCATAAGGAATAATCAAGTGGCTGCAACCAGGTTAGAACCCCTCACTCAGTAACTGTAACTGCCGCAAAGAATAGCATCAACTCCTCTCGCAATCGCGTTTTTCGTCCACCCGCTATTACACGGCATGGTAATAAAACCTAAACACAGTGTGGAAATCATCCCGCGGATAGCGAACTCCAGAATCTGTATTCTTGCTGGTAAAAAGCAAGTGTCCAGCTCCAGCCAGTGCTGACAAAGCAGGTCAAACACCCTCCCCTCGGGGATCGCGAGGTCTGCCCCTCGGTTCGCAAGGAGCTTCACCGTTGATGTTTTATCCGACAGCACAGCAGCCCACAAAGCAGTGATTCGGTTTTCTCCGCATTTGGCCTCGAGGTCCGCCCCTGAACTCAACAAAATCTCAGTCAAGGTTGTGTTTCCGTTTCTGGCGGCCTCTGCTAGAGCAGTCATGTCACACTTGTTCCTAGCCTCCACATTGGCTCCTCTGCTCGCTAACAGCTCTCCTATCTGGCACATCTCCGCCACAACCTTACAGGAAGCTGCATAACACAGAGCCGTGGCTCCGTGAAAGTTGGTGGACTCCATGTCAGCTCCTGCGTCCAGAAGTATGCGGACTAGCTGCAAGCTGTAGCGTCCAATCGCAATGTGTAATGCTTGACCAGCGAAGTAGCCGCCCTTTAGGTTGGGGTCGGCTCCCGCGTCTAGAAGCCGACTTACAAGCTTTACGTCGCAGTTTCCAGTCGCAAGGTGAAGCGGCGAATGGCCAGCGCGGGCGTGCAGGTTAGGGCCGGCTCCTTCGTCGAGGAGGAATTCTACCACGTCGAGGAGGAATTCTACCACGTCGACGTGGCGCCCCCTTGTGGCCACTGCCAATGCCGTTAGGTCAAACTGGTTCGGGTCTTGGGCATTGGGACTGACGCCCTTTTTTCTGAGCAACCTGACGACGAAGAGCATGTTCTGTTTGGCAGCATATACCAGGAACGACTCTAGATGGTCACACGATAGCTTTCTCAGTATGAGTTCCAAGATCAGAAAATTGTTTCCATCGGAGGCGCGCTCGAGGGGAGATTTTCCTCCCGGATCGCGTCTCGTAGGGTCGATGTCTGGCCTCAACAAGAGCGAGCGAATAATATCGGACCGACCTTTTTGTACCGCACGGGTGAGGGGTGTGAACTCTTCTAGTTCCCGGTTAACGTCAAGATCTTCACGTTCAAGCAATGCCCGAACAGTTTTCATGGCCTTGTCTTCGGAAATGAGAAGATGTAACAGATTCAGACCCCCAGGTAAGCTGTTGACGTCGATGGGTAGATCTTCGTGAAGAAGCTTCCGTACGAGGACACTCTTGTTCCGCCTCAATGCAAATTCGAGTAAACTTGACCCTAGGGTCGGCAACGCCCGACGCAACTCCTCTAAACTCCAAACCGGCATCTTGCGCACTTGGGATTTCGATATGTTCCGAAGGGCCAGGAAAGAGACCGTTCTCCGGATGACTTGCCGTAGGTCGACCTGGTAATCTGCTGTCAACGTATGGCGAGGCGTCACAGGGTCCGATGAGATGCCGAGCAAAGCGAATATCTGGTCACGCTCATCCGACGACTCACTGTGACTGAATTTCTGCAGCAAGGTACAGAGACGACGGTCGTTGCGCCACCATGACTGCTCCCGTAGCGGCCCAGGCATGACGTCGAGTAACACTTGCGAGCGGGCTTCAGTCTCAACGTCCATGAGAGTCGGCATCAGGGCAAAGGCTCTTGTAGGGACCGAGTCCCAGGAGCACTGGATTGCCGCTTTTGAGGCGTTCGCGACTTCTTGTATCACCCAAATCCTGCTAAACCAGGGCCGCCCGAGCAATTCCTGCAGGGCCTGCTGTCTCAGGCCATAGGATTCGGGATTGTTCCACTTCATCTCGGCCACCAAAGGACGCCCCTCTTCGAGCCAAATTTCGAGAGCGTCTGAGGTGTTTCGTGGCCTGGGGCGTGCCAGCACCTTCTTGTCCAGTACTTTGACGGTATACATGAGCAAATCGATCTTCGGGTTCGTACGTCCAAGCCAGATGATCACCCTATCGGTCTTTTTGTAGACGAGCCGCATCATGCCGACCTGATGCGTGCGCTCAGCATCATCTCGCTGATTAATGCACACAGCGTCAACCCAGAGGATACGATCTTCGTCGCGGTGTCGTAAATGATAGGGTGCGTCGCGGAGGTTGGTGGTAACGGAAGTTGAGTGCCCGTCTACAATAATGCCGACGGGTTGTTTCGAATCGCCTCAAGTGTAGGAGAGAGCCTCATAGATGTCATCGGGAGCGTCATCCTCCCCAGGGAGTGGTGACTCGAAGAGTTCGTAGCGAATGAGCTCGTCGTAGTTCCGGCGCCCTTTGAAGAGGCGGAGAAGGCGGATCGTGTTGGTAGAGCGGTCGATAGGTCTGTACGTGAGGCTGGACATGGGTCGTATCTTGATAGGGTCTCAACCAGTGTTCTTCACAGAATAAACAAAAGACGTGGACATCTTCAAGTATGCTAGCGATGAGGCAAGCCTCAACGTACGGTGAAGTAGGGTGACCCATCATGCATCGATGTAGTCGGCAAGGATTGTTAATGGCTCGGCCTAGAAGGCTCTCTGCGAGTCGAGTCTCCCAGATACCCGATAGACAAACATTACCTAGGCGACCACTTTGCCTTGAAGATACTACAAACTGGAAAATACGCGTGAGGCAAAAGCGATAGAGACAACAAAAGCAACCTGGACGACGAGACGATGACGAAAACAAGGATCAGAAGGACAACGATGAGAAGGACTGGAAGGGGCTGGAACAACAATGGCGATAACTAGGAGATCGTTAGAAAATCAACCTCGGGGCCTCAGAAGCAGCAAGCAACGAAAGAAAACGGAGCCTCAAGTCGACGTGTCATTGAAGTTGGTGTTTGGTGAGCCTGACACCAGCTTTTGGCCCCTCGTGGGGCTTTGTTTCTGGGAAACCAAGTCAACCCCAAGCGAAGGCGACTGTTCACCTGAGCAGCTGTCTAAAAAAGTCGGGACTGTGGCAGTCTCCTTCCGTAAGAGATTTGGTCTGCCGTCTGCAGGAACCCTTGCGAGCGCGAAGACTGACAGAACTCAGCAGCCTGGAGACGCGCGCACCTTGCAGGTCGAAGCCACACCGGGCTCAGCTGTGTGGCGTATGCTCGACGCAGGCTACACCGGTGAGCTCGGTAAAAGCCCGCCGTCAGGTGTGTCTCCTCTGCCTGCAAGTATCAAGGTACAACAGCTCAGTGACCCATGAGACACCCTTCAAGTGACTCAACTGCTTGCAAGTATCGTTTAATCGCAAAACAAGACATTCTGGCTCACGGCTTCTACCTCAAGGTTCGACTGCGAAAGTTCAAGACCCATCAGAACTTCTCCATAGACCGCCATGGAACCGCCGATTTGCAAGGAGCAGCAGCAGCCAGTGGAACCCAAAGCTCCCAGCAGGCCAATAGAAGCAGCATGGTGCGCTAAAGCCGGCCGTTTGCGGACATGTCTTAGGTAACAGCCAAAACATGACCCACCGTCAGCGGACGACCACATCCACTCCCACGGTCTCATTGGATGTTTCCAGGGCTCATTTCCTTTAGATCCATCCGGTCTAAAGTCCTCCCGCCCCAAAATGAGTCATGGCGCCGCGAATTCTGCCGCAACACCGCCCGCCCTAATACCTATATATACGTCGCCAGTCCGCCGCCCTTTGCTTGTTTTTTCTCTTTCTTCTTTAGCTCTCTTTGCCTTTTGGCTTAGATCAAGTGTAGTATCTGTTCTTTTCAGTTTAATCTCTGAAAGGTCTCTAAGGAGACCAATCGTGATTATTCTTATTTTTGGTCTCAGGGAGAAGCCCTCTGTGCTTGCACATGACTCCTCCCACAGTGTCCCTGGTATTACACTGCCTCCAGGCGACGCGAACACTCTTTTTTCATTGTGCTCTCTAGCTTGTCTAGGGTTACGAGGAAGAAGGTTTCCCTCTACCAGGGTCGACTGGCCTGCTTCGGAAATGTCGGAGCTCATCGGTCGGCTTGGTTCCCCATACAATGCTGCCCGCACGAGCTATCTGCACCTGCGGCCCACGAAGCCAATGTACACAAGGCTGCGTATCATGTGATCCGCCACATTACGTCCACTCCAAATTCTACCACACTCATTCGCGACATCAAGTCGCGACCTTGATGTCGCGAGCAAGCCCGCACACGATTGACAGTCCTCCCAAGCGACCACGCCAAGTACAATGCTGTCAAGCAGTTCCGTCCCCTTCACACAATTGAGATGCATACCCACAAATGCCACAAATGCTTGCGCTCACGTATCTGTCTACTTTCTCGTTGATGCTTGCCGGTGAATTACTGCTGCGGGATCATGCCCCAGCTGGTCGTCGTCCATGGAGATCGCCAGTGCTCGGTGCTTGAATGCAACAGTGTCTCGTGTCATCGCATCAAAAGCTGTCGCTCTTGGACTTGTGGCCTTCCTCGCGTGTTTGAGGCAGGGCATCCACATCGTGATGTCAAGTGTAACGCCTCGTGGTAAAGGTCCTGTAGACACCATAAGGGCCCTATAGAAGTTAGGTGCACTCTCCATCTAAATGGGTATAGAATTCGGCCGCGATGCTTGCGATGTAAAGATCCGGGCCAATGAGAGCAGGCCTGGGGCGGACCGTCGCCGGCGCGAGGCGCCACTAACCCAGAATCACGAAGAACTTTGGATACATGCGATGATTGAGGACACAGCAGAGCCTGTCGAAGCCCGTGACTCCCCTAATCTCAAGGTCATCCCAGCGTCTACTCGGGTAGCTAGCTTCGAAACTGGCCAGACACAATGGGACCGACCGCCAACAACGACCACACCGGTGCACCTTTGAGCCCAAGAATGGTGGTGTTGATCTTCGTTCAGGAGTTACCACCGGCAGCAAGACACCGTCGGTGAAGATAGCAACACCGCTACTGAAGACGATTAGAAAGATGACGTTGAGGGTAATGAATCACGCAACAAAAAAAGGACATCGTAATGCTAGACTCCTCGAGTTCCTGTACTGCCACTCTACATAGTACCTCTCAGGTCCTGCCCGTAGCTCTCCTCCTTGCCGCTTCTTCTCTGGTCATGACAGTCTTTTGAATGCATCGCCATGAGAACTTGGGTACCCAGAAACAGTTGAAGTCATGGGCAGAGAGCAAATCAAATACATGGATGCTCTATGCTACTTGTCCGATTAGTAGACGGATGTGACACTTGACGTGATGTTATGTTTCTAGCGAGTTCTGCGATTCCATTAACTCTGAGCTAAGATAAGCTCAGGGTGTGCTGAGTGTACGCTGAGCGCAAGGCAAACTGCGCTTCCATGTTCTGATGCATCTGATCAGCCTTCCGATGGTCCATAATGTGCAATGCTCGTATCGTTTCTCCAGCCCGGACGGAGCCCCATTCCCCAGCCAGGCCCAACGGCACCGTCCTCCATCAGTCTAGACGTCTCTTCTTCGCTGGATGTTCGTGGAATCCCATTCTGGAAAAGCCTATCTGTAAACCGTTCAACTGAGGCACCAAGACGACTCACTGCTCAGTCTTTGTATTCATTCCCAAGCTGCTGTTGACATCAATGATGACCTTCTCACAGGGTTTGGTCCGTCTTGGTTCTTGTCTTGGCCGTTGTTTTTGCGATGCTTGTCCTTGTCGTCTGATGACGCAAAGGTTCCAGCTGAGCCCCAAATTCCTTCCTTTCTTTTGCCGGTGTTCTTTTGGAGATGCTCGAGTTTGACCTCAGTGTTAGGCGAGTCTTCAGAGACTTGGTTGGGCGTGTGAATGGCGTTTAGAAAATAGTCCTAAATCTCGAGCTGGGCAGTTCTGAGAGCTTTCGCCACGGAGAACGCCTCGCCTGTGGCCTGCGAGCTGGCCATCTCACTCAATTCAAGGTTCTGGGCCTCAAGCGTCTTCTGAACCGCAGGTGGTTTTGCCCCTCGGGCTCTTCTCAACTGCTCGATCATCTCAGCAGAGGCAAGAGCCTCCCTCACCTCAAGTGGGGTTCTTTGTTGCACAGCAGGGCATCTTGATAAGTCCCTGGTGTAGGTATACACGTCGCGAATGTCGTCGTCGTACTAATCTGGGAGCTGCTCTTTTCCCTCCGTCGTCTCGCAAAGTTCAATGCTGTCTTGAGCGTTTCGAGCGAGTTCGGCGCTCATTTGGAAGGAGCGTCGAGCATTAAAAGCATGAGCGTTGGTATTAAAAAGTAGCAATGTAATCAGGACTTTAAAGGAAGATGCGATGGCCTTATGAAATCCATGGGGAAGGCACGTGTTCGGACCTTCCTTATCTACTTTAGATATGGTAGGCTGCTGGTGCATTGTTATTTCACACCGTTGCCACTCCTCATCAACAACTTCTTCTGTTTTATATTTTTGTGGTACTCAACCGGGCTTGGTCGGCGACATCTTCCCAATTTCCTCGAATTCCCCAAGCACTGCCACGCCACGTCTTTTCAATTCCTCGACCTCCTCAAGCACTGCAGCCTGAGCGTGTTCATCCACATATTCTCAGCTTCCTCTAGCACTGCCACAGGGCGTAACCGCAACCTTCCTTCGGCCTTGCAACTAGGGCGTGGAAACCTACCACTCGGCTTTGCTTCTTTTGCTCGCTCTTTCCAATGGATTCGCCTCCGAAGCTGTCCCAGACGGCCAAGACCGATCAAGGCTCACCCGGCCGAAGCGTTCCTGACATCGGCGGCCATTCTTCCGCTTCTGAACCAGGTGTCTTTGCTCCCGGACAAAGCCTCTCATCGGACGGAGACAATCTGGTGGTGGAAATCCAGACGCGTCTGGCCCTACTCGAGTTGCCCGGAAATCACGCACACCTCGACGAGATCATCAAGGTCGCCATGACTTCTCTTAGACTCAGTACTAATACTATCTTGCTTTGCCTTACTCTACTCCTTGGACGGCAACCCGAGACTTGTTTAAGGCGGGCCGGAGCGTCGGAGATCGGCCGTTGCGGCGAAACGGGAAACCGATGGCCGGGGCGGGAGTGCCGCCAGATGCCAGGCAGATCACCCCCGAAAGTCTGCCAATCTTTGTGGCGCCCCAAGCCCGTGCCTTCCGCTGCCAACGGATGGCTAAAACCAGGTACGTACCGCCAACGCCCTGTTAGCGCCCCACCAAAAGGCCAGCTGAGCCCTCAGCCACGGGCAGCTTTGCTGGACGTAGCGGCGCAGCATCCACTAACAGGAATCCACCACCCACCCATCCAACCAATGTCGTATTACCACCTACTTATGGAAATCCATGGCAGCTGCCGTGGACCTGGCCGACAAGACCTACCCGGCTTCAACAAGTTTCCTCAGTCAGGACGTCGTCATCCCATCGCCAAGAGCGAATGGCAAACTGCGCACACACGCCGCGTACGACCTGAGCCCGATCATATATACCACTAACGCACAACTGAGCTTTGCGCCGCTCCGTGTCGACTTTTCTCTCCCTCAACAGATTTCCTTTCATCCCACCTGCAGCTTCACGGAACACCACGCGCTTCTCCGACAGACCGCGCCGCGAGAACCCAGCCTCCCTCCGAAATGGCGCTCAGCGCGAGAGATCGCAAGGCCTACCGGGTCGACGACAAAGACCATGACGGGATCATAAGTGAGAAGAACACCAGGAAGATCATCCGCGTACGTGGGAAAACCTGTCCTTTCCGCACCTTTGGCCTAAGCTGACGCCTCCGTCGCAGGACTACCTCCCAGAAGCACCCGAAGACAATAGACGGCGGCAATGGCGCGACGAAGATATCCCCCCCAAAGCTCGATTCGGCCTGCGACGTGCGCTCCGTTCCAAGGTCCACCTGTTACTCTACACCATCATGCACGCCATCTTCTCCCTGTACATTAGGATACGACAGGCATGGCACTTGGTGTGGTACCACGTCTCCTCCATCATGAACTACCACCACCGAACGCCAGAGTTCATCGAGCGCGACGTCGCGGTTCTCAACAAGAAGCCCAAGCACCTCAGCGTCATTTTGAAAATGGAAGAGGGCGGTAGACACGGAGCTGAGCTGGAGAGGCTAGTTGGGGAGGCGGCTGATATTGCCGTCTGGTGCGTCTGTGCCAAGATCCCCGTCCTGACGGTTTACGAACGGACAGGTACACTATCCCTTGCTGTGTGAGTAAGTATGGAACACGTCACTAACACCACTTAGGCCTTCTCAAGCGATACCTGCCGCACCTCCAGCAGTCCATCATCCAGAAGTCTCGATCCTACTTTGGACGCCACCAACCCTCTCTTACCGTTGCCATGCCCCATGCCGACGAAGTCCTCAAGTCCCCGGCCCACGGCGACTTCGTTCATGCCGATCCGCGCCACCTCAAGGTCCTCTTCATCTCCGCCGAGGACGGCCGCGAATCCATGGTCGACCTTACCCGAACCCTGGCCGAGATGTCCCAGAAGGGCAAGCTTCACCCCCGCGAAATCAGCATGGATCTGATCGACGCCGAGCTCTCCGAAGGCATCATGCCCGAACCTGACTTGCTCATCCACTTTGGACCCTACATCGACTTGGACGGCTACCCGCCCTGGCCAGTGCGCCTGACTGAGATTTATTGCCTGCAGGACAACCAGGGCGTCGGCTACCAAGTCTTCCTGAGAGCGCTGCACAATTTCGCCAATGCACAGTTCCGCAAAGGCAAATAGAGGATATTCGTGTTCCGTATACCCATTAGAGTTTCGACGAACTAGCTTGCGGTGGCAGATACCCTCATTTCCCGCATCGTCCTGTCCCACCGATACATCGGCCCGGTTCCGACGTTGTAGTTATAGTAATTTTCAGTTCCGTCTTTCACCATGGCCCTTCTGAACGTGATGTTTATCCTACCACCGTCTTCCGCGTTCCTCCCGGCCCTCTTGGGTATGGAATGCAGCCAGTTGGACTGCGTGCGCCCACGCATGAGAATCATGTCTCCGCTGGCCAGTGGCAGCTTGAGCTGCTTCGGCGGTGACTTGTCTGGGTTCTCGGGGTCGGGAGGGACGGGCTTGTGCTTCATCAGGAAGTCTCTCCTTGCGCCCAGGGAGAACGATGCAATGGCCGGGTCAGGGCCCAGGAACCTCTCATCATCGCTGTGGAAAGAGATGCTGTCTGTTCCCGAGGCGTAGTAGTTGACCAGGCAGAAGTTGAACTTGCAATCAGTCGCAGCCTCGGTTGACCTGCGGAGATCGTCAAGACATTTGGGGATCGGGCGAGGCGGATATCTGTCGTAACGCTTGTCCTCGACCCTGAAGCCAGACTTGGCGTCAACGACTGAGCCATCCTCGTCGAAGCGGGCCGTCTCGTCTAGACCAAAGACGGTCGTGTATCTGACTGTGTTAACAGGAAGCCCACTGGTAATTCAGGATGACATACCTTGGGGTGCGAATGTGCGCTTTGATACCGCCTCGGCTGATATCATACTCAACCCGGTAGAAGGGTAGCTCGGCGCGGAGGAACTCGAACAGGTCCTTGGCCAGATAGGATGGGACGTATGGCTCAAAGTAGAGGAGATCAAGGTCAGGCTGGTCGTTGATCACCCTGCCCGGACGCGCTGGCAGTGATGAAAGTTCTCTGCTGATGCTGATGGGTAGCTCTGAGATGGGACAGGGGTAGTTGAGATGAGTCGACTTCTCGACCTGCTATGTTGTCAGTGACCCTACGAGCTCAGGGATGGCGGCCGTCCTACGGGCTCGACCGACTCATCCTCTTGGCGCGATTTCTTCGCTATTGGTGCGAAGAAGGCATCTAATGTTCTCTTTTTGGACATGGCGTGTGTGCTCGGAGCAGCTGATTGGCGCTGTGTAATTTGGGTGAAGGTTTGACTGAACCAGGGGCCGTTGAGTGCCCGCCGCATGTGAGAACTGCCGTTTCACTCGGGAGCTTCCGAACCGTTGAACCCTTCTTAATTTCAATCCATAAATAAGGCTCGTAGATGATCAAGCTTAATCTCGACTTCAAGTTGACGTTTGGTGCATTTCAACGTCGAACCCCGTCGTCCAATCATCGATGACGCTTATATCGTGGACCTTCAGTGACATCACTGTGGCGCTCTAGGGCCAAGCGAGCTCCACCAGCCCGATTCTTCAGCCTCGCGCCTGCGCCACATGTGGACCCCTGCCCCTGAACCTTGACGGAATTTTTCTCAGCCTTGCCCCTCCACGATCGTCAGTCACAGCATCGACTCATCAACATGGCGGTAAGTCGGGGCGCTTTTACGGCTGTCGTTTCCGCCAGGGTGATCTGACAGCGGGAATAGAACTCTGACTACGAAGAGATGATTAATCTCCGCGCGCCCCTCGCCCGCGCGGCCACCACTTTGGACCGCTCGCTCTTCTCGAAGACGTTCAATCTTGCGGCCGCGACGGTAAAGGACCCCCGCAACATCTCCAAGTACCGTAAGGAACTGGAGAAGTCCAAAGAAATTTTGATGGTCGAGCGCCTCAACTCTGTTCGCGATGATCCGATGAACCCCGGGTTGAAATGTCTTCTCCTGCGGCCCAGTGTGAAGCCCGATGGTTGGGTCCCCTCTCTATCCGCATAGACAATGGCTAACACAGTTGGTCAGCTCCGACGACGTGGGGAACTGGGGTCCAGCGAGGAGTAGAAGGAGGCGACTTGGGCGTTGTTCCGTATGAGCTTAAACTTGACTACGACCACTGGAGCTACCGTGAGTTCAGGCCGTTGTGACCGAAGGATAACCAACTAACTCACGACAAAGTCGATGTGATGCACTCCATTTTGCCAGAAGAGCTCCACGGTGAGATCCCAGTGGGCTTTAACACTGCTGGACACGTTGGTAAGTTGCTCGTAGACGAGAGGAGCTCGCCGTCTAACCGTAACAGCGCATCTCAATCTGAGGGAACAATACCGCCCGTACAAACACATCATCGCCCAGGTCATCTTTGACAAGAACCCGAGGACTCGGACGGTCATCAACAAGGTGGACGATGTTGGCGCCGAGTCTCAGTTCAGAACCTTTGCTTACGAAGTCCTTACGGGTCCTGACGACATGGACGTCGAGCTCAAGGAGAACGACTGTGTCTTCAAGTTCGACTACTCCAAGGTGTACTGGAACAGCAAGCTCGAGGGGGAGCACTCGAGACTCATCAGACTGTTCCAGCCCGGCGAGGTTGTTGCCGATGTGATGGCGGGCATTGGGCCTTTCGCTGTTCCCGCCGGAAAGAAGGGAGTGTTCGTTTTTGCCAACGACATGAATCCCGAGAGCTACAAGTATCTCAACGTGGCTATCCAAAAGAACAAGGTTAGCTACTCTCACAAAAAGGGTGATGTAGTCTAACTCCCTCAGGTCTCTCAGTACGTCCGCCCGTACAACATGGACGGCCACAACTTCATCCAGGAGGTCGTGAAGCAGGTCTACGAGGCGTCGACTCGGGGAGACGGTGCCGTCATCAAGCCGCCCAAGCAGTCCAGGAGCAAGCCGCAGAACCCGCCGCCTAAGCCGAAGCACATCCCCATCCCCCCGACAATCTCGCACTTCGTCATGAACCTCCCGGCCTCTGCGACCACCTTTGTGCACAACTACAAGGGCGTCTACCGCGGCCACGAGAAGCTGTTCGAACCCTTCACGTCCACCAAGCTGCCCATGGTCCACTGCCACTGCTTCTCCCACAAGATGGACATAGACCTGGCCACGGAGGACATCCTGAGCCGCATCCAGGAGGAGACGGGCGTGCGGTTCAAGGTCGGCGACTCGGACAAGCAGGGCGAGATGACGATCGTCAACGTCCGCGACGTGGCTCCGAACAAGACCATGTACTGTGCAACGTTCCGGCTGCCTCCCGAGTTCGCGTTCGCCAACTCGAGCTGAGCGGTTGCATCGCTTCGGTCCTCAGGGGGAATGATGCCCGTGGCATCAGCACCTGGCCCGAAACCCGACCGGCCCTCCATATGCCCGTGGCTGACACGGCAATTTCGGGTACCTCCTCACTCCCTCACGCCATCCGGGCCCCCCAATCTCCACTCCTGACCGAGACTCGCCCCCGGCCCTTCCAGACCCCGCGCCGCTGCGGTCATTTTGCAGCCGGTGTACGGCTGGGCAAAGCCCGAAGACGGTTTCAACTACCGTGTCAGCCTCTTTGTGTCTGCCCCTGGGATACGTGTCAGGAGTCGCCCGATCAGCCCTCTTGCAGCAGGACAGATGGGGTGGTTCGGACTCTGGAGATAAGGTGACGAACCCTGACGGCCCGCTGACGGGACACCTCGTCGTGGCGAGGCGCGCGGCCCAGGGCACGGGCATGGGGATGGGCATGGCGATACGGAGACAAGAAGCTGCAAGGCGAGGAGAGAAGAAGGGGCGGCCGCGGCGGCGGCAGACGAGCAGCGAGCGACAACACTACACCCTCGCGCCCCGGCGGCTCCAGCCACGAACCAACCAAGATCCCAAATCGCACTCTCTGTAATTGCCCGACATACATCCCAACAAGACGACGTGCATCCTGTCTGCCCCTCTGGATATGCGGCTCCTCCACAATGTCTGGCGTTTTCTACCTGGACCAGATTAACAGAAACCACGGCGAGCATGTGATTCTGCCCAGGGTCCGGCGGCGCGTCCCAAAACGAGCCACCACCACCACCCTTCGTGCTGTGCGACCCTGACCACGACGCCCAGCCAAGTGTCCTCTTTCTTTCCTTCTGGCACTGCATCATGACATGTAGATGATGACGGGCTTGCTCCAGCCAAGCGGGGCTAGAACGCCGTCCAACCTGGCCGTCCATCCACACATTCACGTCCGCATCCACGTCCGCAGGCCCTTCACTCGCGCTCCCGTCCCATCCATCCACCCATGGCCAACCCACCCCGTCCGAACCGGGGCCCTGTCGAATCTGTATGTCTCGTCAATCTATCAGATACCTCTAATCAACAAAGACAGACAGACGCTGCCTATACATTCTGGAAGGGTCTCTCGCCGTGCCACCGGTTAGTTCCCCTCCTTCGCTGGAGGGGAGTGTTTCGATCCGGCCACCCTGATGAACGACACCTCGCCCTCCCGTCACTCCATCAATCTGCTTGCTTGCTTGCTTGCTTGCTGCCCTGTACCTCATCCCATGTCCGCCTCGCCCATCGCATCGCAGCCTTCCATCCAGCCCATACATCCGCATCCCATCAATCCCGTCGCAGCGGACCCCAGCCTCCCCGGCCCCCCCACCCCCCTCTTCAACTTCCATGCCGGCTCGGCTACGATATGACCAAGAACCTAACGACGCCGACATCACATCGGGGGGTGTTGGGGGTGTTCTGACCAAGATTCCCGTCGCAGATGTAGATGTAATGTATGCGCCGGCCCCGGTGGGCTGTATGATGTACGCCGTGGCCGATCCTCACTTCCACCCATCTGACGACTTCCTCACCCCCGGCAGGAAGGGGGACCCTTTGCGCGCGCTGTTATCCAACCGTAGAATTTCTCGTTGCAATTCTATATCCGATTGCAGATACATACACTACCTACCTGTCTGTCTGCCTGCCTGCCTGCCTACCTACCTACACTGAACATGAACCAACCCACCGCCACCACCACCACCATTGCCTGCTGTATGTATGCGCGATGCAAGCCATTGCATGATGGCATGCATCCCACACCCGAAAGGACCATCTCGGCAACGCGCCCAGTACGTATCGGAGCGGCCTTGTGTATCCGAAACAATGCAGGCCCAGACCAAGACAAGCCCTGCCTGCCCTCCGCAACCCCTCCATCTATGGGTGTCCCGCAGCTCAGCAAACCCCGGAGATCGCGACCGGACGAACGAGAGCTCGCGGATCGCAAGTCTTTTCTGCACAGCGCAGGACATACACAACACTCAAGCAGACGCTCTCTCTCCGCTCTTATTTCCTGAAGATAGGGGGACGAGACGCTCCAGGCGACGTCGCACAGTGCCGCCGCCGCCGCCGCAAGGTCTGGGTCTGCACAGATGAGACCCCGTACCGTACGACCGCGCACGCCTTACTCGCAGATTCGTTGCACAACACGCGCGGGGGGGGGGGGACAGCAACGTCGTTGTCGTCGTCGGGACCTGACCTTGATAGGTCTCAGACGAGCAGCGGAGGCGCGTGAACGGCTGAATTACGCGTGCGCGCGCGCGCAACCTCCGTCCGCCGCATCACGCCTTCCGGCGCTTATCTGGGTGTTGTACGAAGGGGGGCCAAGGTCGCCACCAACCAACATGCTCCCCCTCTTTCTCAAGACCCAGGAGCAGGAGATGGGGGAGGAATAGGAGGAGGAGGAGGAGGAGGCTCTTCTCGATCCCCGCCCAGCAGCAGCGTCCATGGATTTCGATCCTCCCGGTCAGCGATCGCCCAAGCAAAGCAAATACCGAATCGATCAACACCAGACCCGGTCCAAGATACGGGATGGAAGAGCGGGATGGATAGAGGGAGGGAGACGGAGCGGGAAAAGTCCCCGAGAGGAAAATGTGCTTCCTCAACCTTGCCCTTCTCTACCTTGCTCATCCAAGCCAAAGAAAGTTATACAAGCTGTAGATCGATCCCACGTGCAAATATTCACCTGGAAAATAAACAATCGAACCGTATTTCGATTCCACAATCTAACCTTTCCTCTTGACTCACCCCAACAAAAGAACCTACAATCACTCTCCTGACATTACCCCTCTCCCATCACAACGCCATCAGGGGGAAGGGGGGCACTGTATGCCGCGTTCGTCGATACATGGTACAGTAGATGTTGACAGACGTGTCGTCACACAGCAACCCGGCGCCACGCCCGCCGCGCGGCTCAAGCTACCTTTCCACAGCGCACGCCTCAAGTCTCCGAACAAAACAACGACGAGCGTAAAAAAATAAAAAATAAAAAGGGCGTAAACCCCGTGGGCCGTGGCGTTCGTGTCACCCTTTACCAAAGCAAATCTCCACGTTCACGGCATAAAATAAAAAAATTTAAATTGTGACTGCTATGTACAGTCTGTCTGTGACTACCTACTCCGTAGGTACTTACGACCAAGGAAAAAGGCGTGCTCGATTCGGCCGCCGTACCGCCGCGCAAAACTCCGTCGCGCGCAGCGGAGGCTCCGCAAACGGGGGTGTTCCATTGCCCCAGGTGCCCAGGTGGTGGTTCACTGCTCTGTACTGTGTAAGGTACCTTAGTTAAGGGGGTTGGAGGCCGCGGCCACCACCCCTTCGGGCCTTCACAGGTGTGGCCTTTTTTATTTTTATTTATTTTTATTTATTTATATTTTTTTTAATACGGAGACTGCCCGACATCCAGCCATATACATCCATAATAGCGCGAATTAATAACAGCGAAAAACAAAAACAAAATAAAAATCGAGCCTCTTGATCGGGAATTACTTACTCACACTGATACACTCACACACTCACACACTCTCACACACACACACACACACACACACACCTTCGGGAGCCGTCGCCCACCGGCTCCGCCCGCGTATCCCGCGTATGTACGGATGCGTGTCATTAGCACTCACCAACATCCCTAGTGTCGCATCTAGGCCCTCGCGCCTCTCCGAAATCACCTCGTCCCAAGCGCCCGCCCAGCTCGGGCCTGGTAGAATGTTTTACCCAATTCCCTCCGAGAAGGGGGGGGGGGGAGAAGAGCGAACCGAATTGTTATTGCACCGGGGTAATCAAATCGAGATGTCAATCCAAAAGTCATAATCACCCAACCCGTCATACCACGAGAAACGACAACCTGTTTCCCCAAAACCGCCCCCTTACTTTTTCCTCCGTCTCTTCACCTGATGATGACTCTTCATCCAAGCCTCCCAGTAGCTTTACTGCGTAGCTTCCCCGCCTCGGGGCTCCTCCGGTGATTGCGGACGAGTCTAGAATCTCGCATAATCCAAAACGTCCCAACATGATGAATCCGTCCGTCGGCAGGGCCTACTGCCTCTTTCTCGTCATTGCCCGAGCCAAACGGCGGCTATTAGAGGCAGAGCAGAGCCAGAGCCCGAAAAGACGTGACGTTATCCGCTCCTCTCCGTACCCTGCCTCGAGACGCCTCGAGACGAGACTCGTCGTCGAGACGCAATATCGAAAAAGGGTACGGATCGAGTGCCACACTCACTCTCTCTTCCTCCAGAAGCCCGGCATGCCGTATCCAGCCGACCCACGCCTCCTCCCCCGGCAATTCACCGGTAACCCTCCCCCCGGTTCCCCGGTGTAAGCACTACCCATCATCTGTCGCAATCGCAATGGCCTTCACACACACACAGACTGGCAATTACGCACCCTCTTCATTACCCCCCCCAAACACCAACACCGTGACTGTCACACACACGCGCCAGCTCGCACACCCACCCTCTTCGTCCTAAGGGAACGCCCACATCGTAGCTCTCCCGACCTCCCGCCCGCCCGTACCTGGCTAGCCCTGGTATACCGCTAGGAAATAGAGATGAAGAAGGGGCGTCAGGCCAGAACTGTCGTCGACCATAACAGAGTCCCGTATGATTATCTAGCAAAACTCTGTTGCATCATTGTTTGGCAATACAGCTCCCTGCATTGGCCTTGTACAGCCGAACTTCGTCTGCTCGGCGCCCTTGGGTGGCGCGGGGGACACAACCGCCAGGGCCATGATGTCCAGGCACCACGGCCAAAGTTTGGGCCTCGCTCATAACGGCCGCTGTATTGAAGAGTCACCACCATCGGTGCTGACGATGTTTCGCTCACCAAGCCCCGACTGAGCCGCACCGAGTCCCGACCGGGCCTTCCGTTCGGACTCCTCGTCGGGGGCGTGTAGATGCGCCTCTCTGCCCCAACCGCGCGGGACGCTTGTCGGTGATACAAAAACGGCGCTGTCCTGTAAGCTGCAAGAAAAAAAAAAGTCCCCGACGTCAGCCGCGTAGAGTTCGCAGCTTGCGTCTGTAGCTCCAAGAACGAGCCTCATAAAGTGTAGGCCAAAGCTTTCCCCGCGCTCCTTTTCATAACTTGCATGCTTTTGTGATTTTCTCCAACACAGACTCTCCCGCGGAGTGTGGAAAACCGCATTTCTTGCCTCGTCGTCAAAACCCCGCCCCAACTCTACACAGGGAAGCCCTGTCTTGCTGCCCCGTCTCCTCGACCCCAGAAACCGACCGGTTCAATGAGAAGCTCAAACATTTACCCTAGCGTCTGGGGAAAGGAGATACATCGATCGGAGTTGCTCGGGCCAACCTCTGGGCGTGCGATTGAATGTCACACAGGCCGTCCAAAATGAGACGGGCAGGCCGGGGAATGATCTGCGTGCGAATACGGCGCACAGCCTGAGGGGTACAGTTCCAGATTTGAGCCGCGAGTTCCAGACCATCCGCAGCTGAGCGAGCTGGAAGGCGGGGAAGCATTCAGCTTTCCGGTCAGACGTTTGCGCAGCCAGGCAGTGTAGACTGTCTGACATTGCCCAAGTCCGCAATGTTTAACTCGGCGGCAACAGTCGGCTGAGGATTCTTCCGCAGGGCCGTCGACGTAACGGTGCGTCGCCGGAAGCCATACGGCTTTCCCCCGTTGGATGCACGGGCTGGTCCCGTACACAACGGCCTACGTTGCCGAGCCTCGACCGGCCCAGCCGCTTTGGAGACGGCCTACCACAACGCCCGCCAGTCCGCGGCCCATTTTGAGTTTACCATGTCATTCGATTGCAAGTCCGGACCTGGAGCTGACGAAGCGGACTGTCCCCGGGGCTGGGCGTGAACTGACATCTGTGTCTTGGACTCACCGTAAGCCGTATCGTCGAGGTGGCATGCAGCACTGCAACCACAGTCTCACTCTTCAGTTACACGCGAGGCCGCGGCATGATGCGTTATCTCGGAAGCTAAGTCGCTTCCGTTCTCAAATCTCAGGCGGCAGCCCGTATCGTGACGTGAAGGGGTTGAAGGCATCAGATGGGGGGGGGGGGGGGGGGGCGATATGAAGTCAGTGTGATCACCATGACGGATACCTAGGATGTAACCAAGGTTCACGGTTTGCCCTCCGGTTCTCCCCGATTCGCCTCAAGGCCGCGCAGAGCCAATTAACGATTCTCGGACTTGCGGCCGGGAACTCGGCCATCGTCAGAGGTAGTTGGCATTCGGCAATCAGAACTTGCTTCCCAGTGATAAACTTGTCCAAGGACAGGATTGCGCTGGGGCTCGACTTGCAGCCTGCAGCCGGGGGAAGACGGGAATGCAGATCATCCCAATACTCGAAGCGACTCGAAGGGATTCGGGTGCCAAGCCTGTAACAATATCGCGGGGTGGAGGACAGTTCGTCCACGATGTCGACTCCGGCCACCAACCCACCTAATGCAATGAAAACGGTGCCAAGGGGACCACTAGAAATAGCCCGAGTGGTGGGCGGGACGTGATCCCTGAAGGGGAAGTCTGAGCCTCAGCAAGCAGGGGTGAATACTCGCTATCGCAGCTTCTCGGACGACATATCTCTGATCGTCGCTTTCCGTGGGGGGTCGACCTGGGGTTCGAGATCGCCGTGATAATGCCTTCACGTCCACGTCCCTGAGAGCCAAGGGCTCGACACATGCCCGCAGACGGAGTTGCCGGCAAGCCTGCGGCGCCTAGCCGTTTCGCCGGACATGTTGCTGAAAACGAGAGAGGCAACAAGGCCTGGAAGAGGCGACCCGGTCCACTCGGGCGCGTAAGAAGCAGAGAGTCGCCGAGTTCCACCCTTGGGATTCCCATTCAAACCGCTTGCAGATATCAAGTCGCAATGCGTGGTTATTGACTGTAAGTAAGGCCTTTTTGCAGCATCCAAGTCGGATGTGAGGTTCTAGAAGTCGAAAGCGGAACTCCACCCCACCACGACCCAGAAGGCGAGCTACGCTGACCTGTTAATTAATAACAGCCACGAGGCGGAATAGTGGCGTGGCTGTCGTGTTCAACGGCGATAGCAACACCATCGTCGGTGTTTCTCGACCTCGATTGGGCCAGACACAGCAACGTGGGTGGGAGAGGGCAGCATGAGAGTGGGGGGCAGTCCACCCACACCACAGATGCCCGCTGCAAATTCGTCGACGCTGGATGCAGGAGGCTTTCCCTGACGAGATGGGAGGTGTGGCAGCTGTGGCATCCCTGCCAGGTTGACCAGGGTTTGCTGCTCGCTGCTTCGCGTGTAGCAGCTCCTCGCAGTAGCTGGCTGTCAAGTCGAGATAGTCGAAAGTGCCTCAATGTGACATGTCATAAACGAGACCTGCGATCTCTGGGATGTGTGCCTTGGCCAATCTCACGAACCGCTCTCGTTGGAGGCGATGCAACGTCTCGGCCAGCAAACGGACATGCTTCTGTACATGATCACCTGCTTGGATGGAAACGCTCCGATATTTTACAGGTCGGAGTTCCTCTCGTTCGATGCGAGCGCATGCGGCGTGGATTATTGATAAGACGGATGGCCATGCTGAATGAGCAAACAGTGACGTGAGAACTCCATAGCGCCCGTGCAGGAATTTGTTCCTTTGAGCTTCTGGTTAGGCGAAGCGCAGCCAACAGCCGTCGTTCTCTTTGGCACGGTGCCAGCCAGTTCGTATGGAAGCAGACAGGCGCGGTAAGAATTGCTTATTGCCGCAATGGAATTCATCAATGTCGGGGCGCTGTCCGGCGCCGCGGGCTGGGCGAACGGCATCGGCAACACCAGCATAATCAGGCCATCCGACGAGGTAAATGCCGGATACGAACCTATCGAGGCGCTCAGTCGAGACCCGGGAACTCCTGTCTACCGGGCTTTGAGCAGTTCGATAATGGCATCTAATCGTCTGAGCGGACGTATTCCGCCACGACAACCCGTGTTCCCTGTCAAAGACTGAAGTGTTTGGCTCGGATGAAGTTTGGACTCTTTCGTCAACCACCTCCACTGAGGGTGGCAGAAACTCGACCGGGTTGCCGCGCCGATCAGGGTCCTGATTCCCGCGTGCCACCCACCTCGAAAAAGGGTTTGACGATGCCAACTCTGTTGTCACGGCAGCGCGGCGGTGGAAATTCGGGCCCATTCTCGTCCACGAGCGGCGGCGCCCGGACCGACGAGCGGGCAACTCGGGGCGTCGGCGTGTGCTCCGGCCCCGCGGATTGGTCCAATATGGAATGCTGGACGCAACTTGTCCTCCCTTCTAGGCCCGATTTGAACCAAGGTTAGGTAATCGGAGACATTGGAGAACGCCAGTTGCGTGTGTGAGCAGAGCCCCTGTGTTCTGCGAGAACGAGCGTCTGTGCTAGAGCCCAGAAATCAGCCTGGTTGATGAGTGCTGATGAGACGTGTGTCGCACGAAAACATGGCTGACAATGTGGGCATGGATCGTCAACCTGCCCGTGGTGGTCGGCGGGAGCAGCCAACGCCGAGGTTGATAGGACGGCAGATGCGGCAAGGACGGCCTGGCTCAGTCTGCTATCTCGCAGTCATCGTTTTCGTCGTTATCTTATCTCTGGCTTCTCCCCTCCACCTTCAGACCTTTGCTGTCGTGGGTGAAGCTGGAGACCGACTCTTAACAAACAGCTATTATGCATGTCCACCCAGAGATAAGCCCAGAGTGGCGGGCAGGCTTCTCCGTTGTTGGCAAGGCTTCCTGGTTTCTTGGACTGCCACCGTCTCCTCACTGCTGAAGGGCCGCTGCAGCCAGCAGGAGGCTGCTAGCGTGGCTGGCACCAGCAGCAAGGTCGCAATGGCTTGGAGTTTTTGACTCTGTCACTGGCTGGGCGGGGGGGGGGGTCGATGCTGTGACTGGGCGAGATTATGGCGTCGTTTTGGATATCGGGGAGACTGGAGGGCAGTTAGTTGGCCATGGACGTAACGCGATTGGCTGGCTGGCTTGCTGGCTGACTAGTCGAAGCCCAAGTCGCGTACTGCAGAATTTAGTTGACGTGTGAAGAGGTTGCACAACAGCTGGCGGCGACCGTACACGGAAGCTGTCTGTTGACAAGACAAGGAAAGTCAAGCCGTATGGCGCCAAGCACGCAACGCAGTATGAGTATGGGATTCGCAAGCCAGGTACATGAGCGTGGATGATGCAGGTCAGAGTGCGTGCTTCGGCGTAGTACGACGGCGAGTACAGTACGGCCATACGGGTTGTCGTGCAGATGGGATGCCGTGAACTCTGCCCCTCATCGCGTCGACTTGCAGCGCCGAATCATCCTTCCAGACGCCGGCGAGGGCCACGAAGGAGGCACGGTCTGAAACATGCGGCATCGATTGGACGGGTTGGGTAGCCGGCGCAACGCAGAGATGGCAGGGTACGGCATGGCAGAGGCGGCCAAGGCAGGACAAGGACCGGACAGAAGAGGCAAGTCAGGGCAGCTTGCGGCCTAGCTGGATCCGTGTCTGGAGCTGCTGTCCTGTGTCCTGTCTGCTTCCTCCTTTCTGCGTGTGTCTGCGAGAAGTAGGTTTGCGGAGTGAGGTTTGATGCGCAACGAGCAGCCGCCAGTGGACGGCCTCAGCTCCCAAGGTTCATGTCTGGCTGAAGGGAATCTGGAGGTTCCCGCTGCCCAGACTCAGTGCGGAGTTGCTTCAGATGGTGGAGGAAGAAACAGGAGACAATGGAGAACTGGAGAGTCGGGGGATGTCGGGTGTGTGCGTAGAGAGAAGGAGAGATACTGCGAGTAAAGTCGTTGTGAGCCGAAGTAAGGCAAGGTACTGCGTAAGTTGGACGTCTCCAATTCGCAATGCCTCGGCCAGATAGTGTACACGTACCTAGGTGCAGATGGCAGGTTTCAATGCATTCGTGCATCCGCTGGGCGGCATAGGCATCTATGGGTAAGCATAATAGGTAGCCATTGCCATTGCCATAAGGTACCTATAGGCGTAAACACAGGTCTTCCCTCTGAGCTGCCTGCCTCTTTCTCGCCCTGCCTGGCGTTGCTTGGACGAGTGTAGGTCTAGACCTGCCTGATCTGCCAGCGGCCATCAGCGCCCTTGCTTATGCTTGGCGGGCCTGTTCTTGGGGGTGTGTTCCTGCTGCTCCCAGGGGGCTGGGGACGATGGCAGAGCCGAGACGGCAGTTCGTTCAGCGGGAAACAGCTGCTAAACACATCCTGTTCCGCTAAGATGGCCCCTCTATAGCGGGCGGCATGTCGGACAGAGCCAATCCCGTCGCTCGAGACGCTGCGAGAAAGAGACTGGCGGGGCGAGCGGGAGGCGAATTCATGGCTCCTGCGCTGGGGATCCACTGGCGTTGCTGCTAGGAGCTACTGTGTGCTTCCCCGAGAGCCAGCTGGAGCTCGGTGTAATGCAGAGCTAGCAGCAGCAAGCACTTCTAGGCTTCTAGCAGCAGTAGGCTCCATCATGGACTGCCTGGGAGGGCCGGGAAGGATGCGCCCTGGAGGTCAGGCGGCTTTGGCGCACTGCGGATGGAGCTGCTGCAATTGTACAGTGTAACCTCAGCACTGCCCATGGGGTTCTCCAGACTCCAGAGCGAAGCAATGAGCCTATTCAACTCTCCCATCTTTCCCCCGTGGAGAGGTCACAGAGTCAGAGAGCCAGCGATCCCGCAACACTGGACAGCGCTTCAGGGAGCTGTGCTGTTGCCGGCGCCGGGTTGGCTCTCTTCCCATTCGCCCGCCCGCAGAATCCAGACTCTGAATGCGTCAATCGCATTCATCAACACACTCCGCGGCCGTAACAGTGACACGCGAGATGCCACGACGAGAATAGTCTGCGTTTCATGAGACATCTCTCTGAACCTAACCTCAGCCCAGCTCGGGGTGCTTCGGGCCAGGTCGAATCAGGCACGGCGGCCGCTGCTCTCCCGCACAAGGCATTGCCTGCCACGAACTCTGCCGTTGCCTCGCCCTCGCCCTGCCTTTCCTCTTGTGCCGTGCCCGCTGCAGCTTATCAACTTACACCTTCCGTGCATGACAAGCCCCTCCCGGGCTCGGGAGGCAAAGCCTTAAGGGCGCTGAGTTTGCGTATACCCCAGAGTGTTCGTCCTTCTGCGCCCGAGTTGTGTTGTGCCAGCGCAACGAGAAACACAGATAGGCTCTCCGCCGACACGGAGCCAGAGTTTGGTGAAAACCGGGGAAGTCGACTCTGTCTCTCAGTGGCCGGTCGCTTGCGGGCTCGGGGCACTGAACTGCACAACCAAGAGCTTCGCAATAAGTTATCTCCAGATCGATATCGATCGATGCTCCCCCGCGGTTTCGCTGTGGAATGGTGGCTGGTCTCTCGTAATCAAAGATACGTATCCTCGAGCACGTTAAATCGACGCCTTGTGTTACCACGACTAGCCCGGGCTGGCCTGGACACTTTCGAGTCTGTTTGGCTGTCTGTCAGGGTCAGTCTGGCCCGGCATCATCCTCGCCCTCGTCTCCTCTTATTAGCCACTGCGGCTGCTCCAGCTCCACCACAGCTGCGGCAGGGGCAAAGCATACGTAAGAAAAGGGCAAAAAGAATTGAAGGATCCTCGAGCTCGCTCCTCGATCGACAGTATCGGGTGGACCGGTTCGCACCAAGTGGAATGTCCAGCACCTGGTGCCTCGCGTAGCGCCTGTAGGGGAAGCAGGAGACGGCGGCAGTGGTGTGTTTGACGTGGTACAGCTAGCAGCTGCCAGCTGGTGACCATCTACAGTGCAGTACGCAGCACGCAGCAGTAGTCCCTTTGATGAGCAATGAGAGCCTGTGTGCCTGTGTAACCGCGCCCGGGGAGGCTGGGATGGCGGCCTTTCGTTCGCACAGCATCCATGGCAAGATGGAAAACAGAGTTGCGCATAGCAGTAGCGTCAGCCGAGATAACGGCCTGGATTGGACGCTAAAAGCACGACACCGCCATTGTGTACGTCGGCGGCCAACCGCCAACACCACCGGCACCCTTGCGGAACATGTCGGGACGGCTATGGCGACTTTTCTGGGGTAGCGGGTGTTGAGGTTACATCGACGCGGCATCCAAGCCTTCTGACGACAGAGTTTGCCTGATGTTTTCGGAGGCTGCTATGCTTGCTTTTATTGGGGTTTTCAGATGTTCTCCAAGTTTGATGCTATCGGCACTGCGGCTTCTGACTGGTCGGCGGGTTGGACCCTTGGCAGCCGCCAACAGGGAGGAGACAGAGCCGCCGAGGTCAAGGGTATGTCGATCGAATCTGGCGCCGAGGAGGAGGGGCAGCTGCAAGCTGGAACTGGTGTGCTGGAGCTGCTGCTGGAGCTGGAGCACGGCTAACGAACGTCTGATAATGACATCTAGCAGCGAGTGTGAGTCCATCCATATTGGCGGTCAGGGCCAGGCTGGACAGGCGATCAGAGAGCTACTATGTAGGAGTACGCCGCACTATGCAGTAGATGGCAGAGTTGACGCAGAGGTGTCTGCCGCTGCCCAGGAAGGCCATGTCTGATGGTCGGCGTCGCTGCCCTCGCGGCAAAAACGCACGCCAAACGCCAAACCGTCTTTGTGTTACCCTCGCTGCAGGGCCTGGGGCTAGGGGCACGAGGTCGAGGGCGACATGATAAATCAGCCCCTCGACCACGCAGTAGGGCCAGAGACAGTCGAGATTGCTGGCGCGAAGAAATGAGCTGCCATCTCCGATGATGATGACAATGATGCTATGGCGCGGCTGTCTTGGCCAGGGGATAACATCATGCTGCTGCTTGTTCTCCAGTGTCGAGCCGCCGTGTCCTCCAATTGCCAGGACCGAACGAAGCGCCCGAGACGTGGCTTTGGGGGGATGTTGCACCCGACTAGCGAGGTAATTTCAGTGAAGAAACACGTTAAGCAAACGCCTGGGAGCCTCGCTCGCTCACCCAGCTCGCGCGTGTGTATTTTAAGAGCTTGGTAAGTTTATGGGCAGAAACGAGGCGGAGACGATCAGTTCCGAGTCTCCAGAAACCACGAGGCCGTCGATGGAGTCGCCGTGGGGGACAGATGGAGCATGGAGCCACGGCCACACGCGCATTGAAACTGCGGATACTTGACTGCCCTGGCCTGGCCTGCCCTGGCCTGGCCTGGCCTGCCCTGGCCTGGCCTGGCCTGCCCTGTATGACCGATGCGCCGACCGACAGACCGACGTCCGACATTCACCGAGGTGAGCTGAGGGGTTCGTCGGTGGAGCTGTCCGGCGACGATCTGATGCTGGCCCCATCTTGTCCCATCTGTCGCGATGCTGGTGTTGGCAGTTGGCAGCAGGGCGCAATTCGGGTCCGACACGACCTCTGCGGTGCCTTGGCTGTCCTTCTGTGCGCACTGCATCGTAGCAGGTAGTGCATCGCAAAAGCAGGAACATGTTCGTAACAGTCGCATCGTCGCCTTCGTCGCTGTCGGCCATCGCCTGGGTTGAGCGGACCAGGGAGTGATAATTGTTAGCGAGGTACGGAATGCCCCGCAGTGTCCAAGTCCATGGCACGCTAAAAAACAGCGCCGAGTGACAATATCGTCGACAGGGGAAAGGTTCCCGTCATACCCTAACAACCCTGCCCTGACTCCACATTCGCACAGCGAGATTGTGGGGCTCTTTCCCGATTGCACGCCCCTACAGGTACATTCACCACGCCCAACATCGCTGCATCGCCAGAAGTACTACTCGCAGCAGAGATACGTACATCGCTAGGGCACTCCACGTCTAGTAGGCACTGGACTCGATTTGCATCCAAGCATCTCTCCGGATGTACCGTCCCAAATCCCAAATCGACCTCCAACATGCAAAAAGTCCAGCGCATGGGGATTCAACCCAGCCAGCCGAGATCCAAGGCTGATACAAACCGGCGGCCACCCGGAATCTGCCGTCTGATGCAGTTCGGGCGGGTATGATCAGCAAGAGAAACACACTGGCCAGAAATGAAGACACGACCCTGCGCAAAGTGAAGGGATAGAGGCACCACTGCGGCTTACTATCTCTGATACTAGCGTGCCAGAGACCCTGGGCAGTTCGTTTCTTCCAGAGCATACGGGGACATCGAGTCGTCTGGATATCGGTCGTCGCTTTCGTTCCGTTTTTTTTTTTTTTTTTTTTTTTTTTTCCTTTTTTTCCCTTTTTTTTTCCTCTTTTTTTTTCCTTTTTTTAAGCCTTTTTTTTTCTGCCCGTCCATCGACTCCATTCCTGTCTTGTCTTGGACCCCCAACCTGGATCTGGACTGGGCCTAACGTACTTCGGCCGGGGCGACGCCCATATCAAGGAGGCGGACGACCTGAAGCTCCGGCAAGGCGCCGCGAAGAGATTACACACAGACAAGAAGAGAGAGAAAAGGGCCCGGCCAAGACATGCAAGACCATTCTACTGCGTAGTATGATACCCGCCCGAGAGGTCTCGACTGTGACGGCTGGGATATCCTCAGTGGGATATCCTGATATGCCCGATATCCTCAGTGGGCAGTGACAGTGGGCACAGCAACGTGGAAGTCGTCCGGGCGAGAGAAGAGGAAAGAAAAAAAAAAGTTTTTACGACAATATTTTTTCGCTTCTCCATCCTGCCAACTTGCTAGGATCTTGCCGACAGCCCCCTGCTATCTGCCCCTAGGGACCGACCATTCTGCCTGTCGCCTTGCCAATTTCGAGCGTACCAGCAAACCGGACCACGGGGCCTTCTGTTCCCTCGCTTGCTTGCCCGGCCGGCCCTGGATTGGACTGGAACTTGGACTGAATTGGGACATGGAACTGGCCATACCTGAACCCTCAGACGCTGCGGCGTCCGACCAACCGGTGATCGCAACTTGGCCTGGGTCATTGGTGACAGGAGTTAGACTCCCTGGCCTCGCCATCGATATTGCCATGGGCCATTGCCATTGTCATTGCCATTTGCCGTTGGCAATCTCGACCGCCGCCGACCTCGTGTCGTCGGCACCATCGCCAGCTCCTACTTTGCTAGGCCTCATCGAGCCAAGCTGCGTGCCAGCCGACGACGCCGACTCATCTGCTACGCTGCCATCGACGGCATTGTCTGCAGGCTGCTTGTGGTCCAGGTCTCGAGCCAGCCCAAACCGAACCGCACAAACCGCAGCCGTTGGTAAACCAGCACCGCACCAGGTACATAACAAGGTACTTGCGGTTGCGTTTGTTCCACGAGCAAAACGGGTTCGTGTCTCGGTCACCTGACCTGCGAGACGTGATTCTCCCCGGGGTGGTTCGACAGGAACGACAAACGTCCCCACGTTGACGTCTTCGTGTCAGGCACGCGGAATTAGACAGGCACTTGCAGCCTGGATACGGCTAAAGATCAGAGATCAGAAAGACCTGATCATCGGAGGCCACGCTCCTCCGCCGAGCATCATTCCTCAGCCCAGTTGCAGCGGCGTCTGTATCCGTCCCTGGGGCATGTGTGGCATGTAGCGCCATCTCGTTACTTTATCCAGCCGTGCCTTTGCCGCTAGTAATGTACGGGCACATCTCGATGGACTGTGGACATGCACACGCACAAGGACTTGCATCCGCACTGGCACTGGAACTGGCGTTGGCGTTGGCGTTGGCGTTGGTGTTGGCGTTGGCGTTGGCGTTGGCATTGAGCTGGACCGCTCCTATTTCGTCCAATGTATCGTGATATTCCGGGATTGCGACCTCCACTTCCCCAGGGCCGCCCACGGTGCACCTCTCGTCGTTCCTCGGTCTGGTTACAGTGTCGGACAAGCGTACCGCACACGGCTTCTTCCTCTGGTCCCGGACAGTCGAGTCCTCCATTCCCGGCGTGTTCCTGTTCTGCGATGCACTGGCATTTGTTCATATCCAAAGCTGGACGAATATCACGGCCCTGTATTAGCCCTGTATTATTATTCCTCCCACACGTCCATGTTGCCTCTCGAATTCCTCGGCTGTCTGCCGCCGTCGTCTATCGATACCGAGTTGGCTTACTTTACCCATACCCTTAGCCAAGGCTCCCAAGGTTCCTTGGCTCTCCCTCACCTCACCTTGCCCCGGATCGTCCTGTCTGTCTCTGGTCTATTCCGTTGGCCGCCACGCAAGTTTGATGCTCGTCGCCGCCCAGCGGCCGTCCGTGCTCTCTGCTTGGGTCGTTTCTCCCTTGGGCGAGAAACCAAGGGCAGCGCAAGTCTTTACTCGGTCTGAGACGTCCCTTGAACTTGGAGAAGACGCATCATCCCGCCTCCGCATCTACTCACCTCTCTTGGAGTTGGAGCACTGTTGCGAATTCCGCCTACCACTCTCATTGACACTCACCCCCTCACTTATCCGGGCTCAAGCACTGGCTCTCTTTCGCCGCTTTCGCCGCCTCGCCGTTTGGTGCGTTTCTCTCTCGTCTGCATTTGCGTGCCTGGGCTTGAGCGGGCGAGTTCCAGCGAGAGACGCAACGAGATATATATTGTGCTCGCTCCCCGAGACCCCCTTCTGGTCGACCGTCCCCCCCCCCCCCCCATCATCGTCGCGTATGTGGACGACCTCGACAAATAAGCATCGAGGTATGTGGCTCTGTAGCTTTTCATCGCTGCGGTTTGCATCTTGGATCTCCCCCCCTTCGATACACACTCCCACTCCCACCCCAGTTGTCGGTCTGGCTGCGCGCTGCCACACTTGCATCTAGGTGCGTGCATTGGCTTGCATGTCTGATAAACGCTTGCGATGCACTGCACTGCGCTGCGTTGCGTAGCGTTGTGTTGCTCCCACTTAGCACACTCCTCCTCCTCCTCCTCCTTCTCTGCCACCTCCTTGCTGCTGCGTACCTCGCCTCATATCTCTGCAGTTACCTTTCTCTTACTTTACACTCGCTCTGTGCTTGCATCTCCATCCACCACCACCACCACCCACCCAGCATCCAGGCTTCACTCACACCGAGTGCTCTGCGACCCTGCCCTGCCCAGCGGAGGGTTGGTTACGAGGAGTACAGCAAGCAGTACGTACTCCCAGGACAACAGTCACCCTGTTGGTGTTGGCGGACCGCACGTAAGGAACCACCTTGTACGTAAGTACCCGGTGGCGGACCGGACTATGGCAAAGTACCTTTCGCATTGCCGCCGCACCGCACTCCACTACGCCGCACCCTACTTTCCGCAGTGCGGTACTGGCCTGGCCTGCCACCAGCGACCAGTGACCACTGCCACTGCTGCTGGTCTGCTGGTCTGCTGTCGCTGTCGCTGTAGATGCTACTGCCCCAGTCCCAGTCTCTCCCCCAGGCCAAGCCCACGTCGGCGTCCACGTCCTCGTCCCACATCCCCAGGACAGCAACTCTGGTCTCCAGTGGCAGTCCGGCGCAGTCCAATCCCAGGCCAGGCCCGGGTCACTCGCCAGCAGTGAAGCGTCCATCCCCAAGTCCCCAAGTCCCTTTCGCTCTCTCCCCCAGCCGGGCCAGTCCTCGCGTCTGCTTCTCCACAGTCCACAATCCACAGGTGCAGCCCTCTGCACTGCACACACACGCCCTGGGTCCTGTCCAGCCAGTCCAGTCCTTCTTGGGGGAGTCTCTTGGCCTTGGACCCCCTCCCCTCACCCTGCAGGAGCAGAGCAGCAGTTGTCCTGTGGGCTCACACACCCCGACCAACTCCTCGCCCACCATCACCCTTGCTTGCACCATCAGGCCCATTCCCGAATAATAAGACGCAAAGGCAAAAAAAACTGTCTCCCACACACACCCCGGAGCGTCATCTCCCACGCCACTCTGGCTTTTCGCACTCTGCGCCCCTCCTCCTCCTCCTCCTCCTCCTCCCTGACCCCGTCGACCCCCCTGTCCTTCCAGTCGTCTCTTGCCCTGGCCTCCCACTCTTTCCACTCTTTCTACTCTTTCTGTGCTCTCTCGTCCCCAAAATCCACTCCACTGGGCGGGCGAGACGAGACCTCCAGCTGCAAATCAGCCTCCCGGGCAGGCTCGAACGTGCCGGTTGTCGTTCCAGTCCACTGCTCCATTTCCTATGCTTCCCTACCCGGTATTTTACTTTTTTACCTTTTTCTCGCCCTTCCCTTTTCCTACCCTGTATCCGTACTTCGAGCAGTACCTCTCTCTGGTAGTACTTCTGCTCCAGACGGGCACCCAGCAGCGCAGCAGTACTTCTACCTTCCGTCCATCCACATCCATATCCATCCATCCCTCCCTCCCTCCCTCCCTCCCTCGGCTGGGCTTCTACTCTACACTATATACTCTCTCCACCTGCCCGACTCGAACAACATTTCCCTATTCATACCCGCTCTCTGCCGTTCCCGCCGACACGGCCAGTTTTTGACACCCGTTTGCGTTTCCAATGCTGCGATATCTGTTTCTGCCGTCTCCCGTCGTCGCCCGCCGTCACTGACCTCGTCGTCTGCGTCTCGCCAGTTCGCAGCACAGCACAGCACAGCAAAGCAAGCAAGCTAGCCAGCCAGCCAGCCATAGCCAGTTTGTCTGCTTTCGAGCTTCGCCCGTGTGCGTGTGCTTCAGCTTCAGCTTCTCCGCCTTTTCCCACTGGCGAAATCCCCCCCCCCCCCCCCGCGAATCGCCCCAGTCAACGCCTTTGTTTCTTGGGACGCCACCGCGCTAGGTCCTGAGCCACCGAAAAAAGCTGCACGCCATAGCCATAGCCAACGGCTTGGTGTAGAAGCACGAATAAGAAAAAGGGCCCGTCATCCTCCCGCCCAAAACAGCCCCCTCTCCGCTCTCCGTTCTTCCCTGCCGTCGCCCCGATCCCGACTCCTTGGTCGACGATCTACGAGCTGCTGCTTGCTGGGTGCTCTCTCCCATCTACAACAACAGACCCGAACCATCTGCCCCTGGGCTTGGATACTTATGATCGCATCTTCTTGCTTCCGTATCGGAGTCACGGCGATTAGGGACTAACGTTCCTCAATTCGCCCCACACATCTTCACCATGGCCGTCGTACTATCGTCAGAGGAAAACACCTACTTTTCCTCCTCCAACATGCGTCGCTCGCACTCGCAACCAAAGTTCGTCACGAAACAGTCCGGCTTCCACTCTTCCGCTTCTGCGAGCCAAATCAGCGACGCCTTTGCGGACGCGAAGGTGTACCCCGATTCCGCGCCCTCTTCTGCGCCCTCCTCGCCACGAACCGTCCATGCCGAGTCCACCGACTTGTCCTGCTCGTCAACACCCGCTAGCAACGTCTCAATCGCCTCCGATTGCGACGACGCGCTAGATCTCGCCGTGCACGCCAACGACCACTTCTTGATTCCCCACTACGGGGAGCACGGCTACTTCGAACAAGTAGAAGACCTGGAGCCTCCAACGAGTCCGAGGACTGGTGACTCTTACACCGTTTCACCCACTGACAATGACACCGAGGGAAACACATCTCGGCCCAACACGCCAGAGTTCATTCTCGATGTTGAACACGCAGAAGACGACACGGCAGTGCGAGCACAGCCGTCGCGCCATGTCGACTACCTGTCGCACAACTGGAAAGAGGAGGATATTTGGTCATCTTGGAAGTTTATCGTGTCCCGGCGATCCGAGTACAGCAACGCTGCTCGCTTGGAGAACGCGTCATGGAGGACTTGGATGAAGGCGAAAAACAAGCTCAAGACGGTGTCGCCAGAAACGCTTAACTGGTCGGTATTTCGCGTGTGTTGAAGCGAACCTTCCACTGACTATTCTCAGGCTCAAGGACTGCGACGTCACTTGGCTCTACGGACCCTTGCAGACTGGTCCGAATACGTTGAACCCCATTGGCACCGACCCTAACAGTGCCAGGCTGACGAAGAACAACTCATTCATCAACAAGAAGCCTATTCTCAAGAAGAGGAGTATGTCGGAAATCATGCTGCAACGGTCACTGTCAGCTTCTTCCCTGGTGAAGCAGGCTGCTGCGGCAGTCCAGGCCCAGGAGAAGGACGGCAGGAGACGACTTGCGAGACCGACACTGGAGCGTGCGTCGACAGACTACGTTACTTTCCCGTTCTCCTCCAGAAGGTTGAGTCGCGAAAGCTCCAACCTGTGCCCCTCTAGCACTTCATCCGGCGTTATCTCGCCAAGCAGCGAGAGGAAACATATCCACTTCAACGAGCAGGTGTCGCAGTGTATTGCAGTTGATATCAAGGGTGATGACGATGACGATGAAGACGCCGACACTGAACGGTACGAGAACAGCGATTCCGATGAGGGCGCCGTCATGATGAAGAGATCCAAGACGAAGAAGAGAACGCCGCTCATGAGGAAGAAGTCGGCGAAGGCCGCCGCCGCCGCCGAGGGCAAGACAATTGCCATGCTCCCTTCCACGACGTTGAAGTACCGGGAAGATACGCCCGAGCTCCCAGAGACGGCGATGAAGCACAGCACCGGCGTGTACCGCAGCCCCATCATCTCCCCCTCGTCCTCTCAGGAGACCCTCCGCCCGTCAAAAGGATCTGGAAAGTTTTTCTTCGACGACGATGACGATGAGGAGGAGGAGGCCACGTCCATGGGCTGGCAGTCACCGACAAAAACCGAAGCCAAGTCATCGGGCTTGCAGCGATCATCGTCCACCAGCAGTCTGAACGCCGAACCAGCTGGCATGCGTCGGACCTCATCAGGTATGTTCATGCCATATGAAGAGGGGGAATCATCTTCCAACGAAGGGATCATCGGCCGGGTCATTGATACAGTTAATACAGCCCGCGACATTGCTCATGTTATCTGGAACGTGGGTTGGAGGAAGTGAAGAGGCAGCGGAGGAGTGGTCTCGGATTCTCTTAATCACCATCGATGGCACAACATCCGACAGCCGTCAATCGACTGTGGATGTACGATACGGAGGGGACGTCAGTCTGGTGCCACTTCGGGTGGTAGTACATCGGCGCTTCAGCTACTGTTGCGAGGATATAATGGGGCTCACGAGAGCTCATCGAAGATTCCGACGTAATGATACCATCGAGGGCATTTTCACGCAGCGGATCACACGGTTCATAACTGGCCACGGAATCAACACGGGATGGGATTAGGAAGGATACCGGCGCTTCGGCAAGCGAATATTGAGACGGGTCGGTCACAGCCCTCAGCATTGTCGCAACTGGCACGTTGCGTGGGGGTCTAATGACAATACACGGAATACGCATGTAACAAAATTTTCGGGGGCTTCTGGGTACTTGGTTGGTCATTGTCATCATGAACTGGCACACGATTTGGGTCCAGGGACAAGGGTTTTCAGCACCGGCGCATTGGAAAGAGGGCGGAGAAGAAAAGAAAATGATTTTGTATCACAACAAAAGAGCTGGTTGGGTCTTGTCGAGAGGGTAGAGCGCTCCCCCGAGGTGTTCGAGCATCGAAGGTGTGACCTGGGAGGAATGCTGCAGCCGGCGCTGATCTGAGGTTTTCCTGCAGTCGTGTCTCGCCCGTCTGGGAGAGATACGTCAGGAGATGCCAGACATTCCAATGGCGTCGTTCAAAAAAGATGGAGATGGCTTGCAGTAGGTCCTTCGGGGGGGATCAAGCAAGGGATGGGGGAGAGAGTCGGGATTGGCCCGCAAGGTGTGTCACCAGGGCAAGCCAGGACGAGACCCGCGGCATGGTATATAGATGTCAAAAAGCTCGAGCAAATGAACTCGACACGGCGAATGCCAATCATGACAGTATTTTGTTTACATTTCTTGTTCGCCTCCAAAATGTGTGGGTGAGTGTGTGTGCCAAGCCGTTGGCCTCGTGGATCGTGTGCTCTTACGCCATGTCTCAGTCGATATTGTTTCTTTTTCTGTCTGCAGGAAGAAGGCGTGGCTTTCTCTCCGGCTCTGGCTTGACCGCCTTGGAGGCAATACACGCAGAACCGTCCGATAGAGCCCGCGTCCGCAGTGGGTTTGGTCCGATCATCCGAGTCAAGACGCGGCGGCGTGGAGAAGAAGGCCAGACAGAGAGGCAGGAGTTCACTGAGGACGAGGTGTGTGTGTGTGGGGGGGAGAAGGGAGATGACGTGCTTTCGTCTTCCCCTTGGGGAAGGGCGGGAGATGGACAACCTTTCGAGGGGATAGCTCGAGGGGATAGCTCGAGTTGGGTTTTTTTTCTTCGGGGGTTCTGGATCACTGGTGGATATTGTTCCATCCTGGAGCGAGAAGCTCGTCTCTGTTTTTGGTAATCGCGCAGTAGTTAGTAGAGGAGACGGTGGAATGAGGCTGATTGTGAGGCTCCCTTGACCCCTGCGGGGATCTCCACCTGCTCTGGCCGCACCCCCGACTCCAGGGTCGTCGTAGTTGGTTTTTTTTTTTTTTTTTTTTTTTTTTTGCCGTATTACGTTGGACGTCAAGGGCGATTACTACGTGCTCGAGAAGAACAAGCAAAAGAATGTGGTAGGGGCGGGAGATGGGGGGTTCTCAGGGTGTGTGCTTTGGTGTCAGTCGGCTGTTGTGGTGGCGGCGGCGAAAGGCGGCGGGAGGTCAGTGTTTACAGTGTTTGCAGTGGTTTGCTTTTGACGATCTTCCTCCCAGAGAGCAAGTTACGAGCTCTCTTTTTTTTTCAGGGTCTTTCAAGGGACCAAGGTCCAAACTGTGGGCTTGGAGTTTGTTTGTTTGTTTGTTTGGTGTTTTGCGGCTTTTTTTTTTTTTTTTGGTAGAGTCGTTTCGAGAAGTTTTTGATTTATGCGGCGTTTTGTTATTTTTGGAGGGGGGGGGATACCTGGAAGGTCTGGAAGGAGGAACTACACGACTCGAGAGAGAGAGAGGTTCGAGTAAGTGTCGGGGCTAACCACGCAAGCAAGCTACTCCATGAGCACGGGAATTAAGGTTACGGGTTGCATGTGCGTCTGTTTGTTTGGTTCCGTTCTACCCTTGCCATAGGTTATCTGCTTGGTGAAGAGCATATCGGATAGGGACGTGTCGTGTCGGTCGGGGACGGGGAGAGCGAAGGTTCGGGCTGGCTGTTCGGTGGGCATATGTCGTGATAATGCACGATGAGGACATGATCCCGAACGAGACGCCACAATCGACCCAATGCCGAAGAGCTGTTCCCGCCTTTTTTTTTTTTTTTTGGCAGGTGGCGAAAGTACTTGCAGTACGTAAGGCATGATTCTTTTTGCTTGTGTGTGCTCTTTTGGTAGATCTCCATCCGACCACCCCCTCCCGACACTGAGGGAGGCTGCCTGAAAGCTCTATGTCAGTGTATGTATGTAAGCTGCAAGTCGAATGCTGGGGGCTGCGATGTTGTTCGTCGGGGCTTGAACTGGCGTGCATTGACGATCTCGGAAACGCGGTGTGTATATTTTGGTGGTTCCGTGGCCACCACCACCACCTTGGAGAGAAGTCTCGGGTCTGTGCCCCTGGTGCCCGCGCCCTCCCCCCCCTTCCTCCCGGCTGGTCGGCTTACTCGTTCGGGCAAAGACGGGGTGCAGTCAGTGTGAGAATTGCAGATGAGGTGTGCGATTACTCGTATGCATATGCGAGATACGGGGAAATTTTTTTTTTTATGTGAGCTGTCTACGACGAGGCTTTGGGATATGTGAGCTGACGCAAAATGACGCGAAGATCAATCGGTAATGGTGGGCTTCAGGAGAGGGAAAACGTGGGGGCCAAGAATGAGAGGACGAGACAGGCGGGTGTGTCTGGGCGTTCTTTGGGGGCCGAGGCAGGTGAGGAAGTGTTGGTAGGAGAGACATGCTCGTAAGTCTGAACTTCGGCGGCGGGCGGGCGGGCGGGAGGGAAGGTAAGTGAGTGAGTGAGTGAGTGAGTGAGTGAGTGAGTGAGTGATTTGGGACGTGAGAAGGGAGAGAGAGATGGGGGGAGCGATAGATAACGCTGTGCAGACGTATCTCTATCTCCATCTCTCCCCCAGGTTTCTGGAATCTTACGCCCGTAGGTCTTGGGGGGCGGAATTGGCCAATGAGCGAGCTGGGACGAAGTGCGTGGCCAGTCGTACAAAGTTGGGGTTGCTGATGCGGGCGGGCTGCGGCTGAGAGGGAGGGACAGACACAGAGGCAGTGAGGAGTAAGTAATAGGTATGGTGTGAGGGAGCCGCCGCCACCGCTGGACTTCAGACCTTTCTTTGGGGGAGGGGGGGAAAAGAGTTTGGATTCCTGACTCTTTGGACACGAAACGGCACCCCTTCACAAAGTCTTATCTGTAGAATCCCCCCCCATCCCCCCCCCCTTTGTGTTACATGGTAGAGTTCCAGAGAAACGTCGACGGGATTGGTGAGACAACACGCCTTTTTTGGAGAGGGGGATGTTTTGCTTTGGCGTGGGACAAAGTTGTTTGGGGGGATTTCCTGCCTGCCGCGTGTTGTAATTTGTTTGGCATTGGTCTGAGACTTTTTTTTGGGAGGAGGAGATGGGGGGTTTAAGTGCTCATCATTGAAAGGGATGGTGACGATGACGATGGTGTCTCCGCGGGGAAGGGTATCAGGGCGGAACCTGGACCAGAGATGCCGGCTCGGCGAGCGGGGAAGCGGTTGCGGGAATTTTTTCGTCTTGTCATCAACATTGAGTTTAGGTCAAAATGGAGTTTGACTAGGTTGTCATGAGAGAATACTGGCTGTGCCGCTCAAGGCCAGGTTGGTTGTGCTCAAGTCAAGGTGCAAGTAAGTAAACCCAAGGCTCAGCCAAACACGTCTTGAACAATGAACTCATGCAGCTCACAGTTCCAGTCAAAGCGCATTGTTATCCAAAGTAAATGAGTCTCTCTGGACACAACTAACTTCATTCCGACGGTCAAGCAAAATCGATTCCACCCATGTCTTGAAGAAAGGGGCCAGGCTACGCCCATGTCTGGGAAACCTATTCCGAGTCGGTAGGCATGGAGTCAATTTCGCACAGCTGGCCAACGAGAAAAATGGAAAGCAATGAACTCCAATTGACGATCTCTCTACTGCTTCACCCTCGTTGTCGTAAGAGAGGGCTCCAGGTCTATCGGTCCTCCTCGCTGGAGAGGTTACCATGATGTCTGCCGTCCATAACCACTCCTGCAAGTCGAATGTCGAATTAGAAAAATCTCAGGAAACGCTGAGCCTCAGCAGCCCCCTTCTCTCTAGCCTCCGCCAGTGAGATCTCCGCGTCTTGTCGCTCGAGGCTGGCGCCGTAGTTTTCGTGACACTGTCCCTCAGTCGCGACGCATACCTGTCGCATGATGCTGCCGCTGGCCAGCTGTCGTCGGATCGCGAGCGTAGGAGAACTCGTCGACAAATTTGCGCAGGTCGCGGATGCTCTCGTCGCGGTACTTACGACCATCTCTCAACACCTCCGGATCCGCCGATGCAGACGCCATCCACGTCTCAACCACTTCTGCCTCTTTCTTGGCATATCTTTATCTGCACAAGAGGTCTGTGAGAATGCCGTCTGGGTACTCAAAGAGCTCCAAGGTCTCTGAGCCATTCGCGCCCTCCGAGTTCTCGGTGTTCTCATGAGAGCCATCGTTGTTCTCCGAGCCCTTGTTGCTCTCATCCGAGTTCTTGTTCTTCTCTGAGTTTTCGCTGTTCTCGTCCACTAATTTGACTTTCTTCTTGGGAGGCTGGTCGTTCTCAATTGTATCGAAGTCTTCTGGTTCTGATTATGATACTTTTGCGTTTTTCTGAAATGGGTCCCTATGTAGGAAATGAGATGTAAGTTGGTGGTAAGATATAGTTGAGAGTACTTACTAAATAGTCGAATGAGTGAGTGGAGTGTGAATGAGCTAAGTTAGTTGGTAAAGAAGAGAAAGATGTGGCGATGTTAATGAACAGGTGGAGATATTTGTATTTTGGAGATTTATTCAAGAGGAAGGAGCACCTTCCCACAAAGAAACGCGCTTTCTTTCAAGCCTATATGAGAGATTCATTTTTTCGGCCGCTACAATTTCAACTCTTCCACTTACCTACACCCCATCTGAGTATCTACAACTACTACTACTTACGCACATATTACTCAAGTGTCTACAACCAGGACATCGTTGGACGAAGATATCCTTCTGCAACGCTCTTCGCTATGGATTCTCGACCGGCTCTCCCACAGGACTCGTCCAGTCAAAACGCACCCGGACCGAGCGATCCTGTTGCTGCCGGATCAGATCTTCTGGTGCACATAGAAATGCACCTGGCCGAGCTTTAGGCAACAAAGGACAGCCGACACGCCCAAGCGATCGTTGAGAAACTCGAAGAGGCTCTGGCCCGGAGCATCGACATAGAAGGATTTACCACGACGCTCGAACTCGATAAATTCACGGAACTCTCACTGGACTTCGTGGATGTCTACCTGGTACGCGATGACTTCTTCGTAAGTTCCCTTGGTCTGGCGCATAGAGTTTGGATTGACCTCTGCTACAGAATCTGCATCCTGACATTGACCCCAAATCCATGCCAAACCTGACTTTGCTCCTGGTCAATCGCGTGAAGAATATCCTTTGCAGCGACAGAGAGAACTTAAAACTGGACTCGACCATGATCTTGCCGTTCTTCTCAGCGCTTAACTTCATCGTCGATGCCCGGTCCAACGACACTGAACTGAGAGCGAAGGTCAAAACGGCTTATAAGATTGCTGAGACGGTCTCAGCAGGAACCTTTCGTCCTGAGAAGCGCCCTTCGCCGTATGATGGAGCACAGAGCTTCATCAAAGCAGAGATCGTCTTTCTCGAGCGTATACTAGCCACATACGAAGAATTCTCGCGGCCCCTTGCAGTCTCTGCCAATATGCCGGACCAGGACCGGTCCACGGCCGTGAGCACCCAGGAAGCTCCCACTGCCCTGGCGAGAGATCAGGAGCCGGAGACCAACCCGATTGATTCCTTCACCCGAAGATTGGCATTCAGAGTCAAGCACGCACAGGACGAGATCCTGGCCCGCCCGTTGAAGGAGCGCCTGCAGAAGCTGGAGGAGATCGTTGATTCGGGAGTTTAGGCTGGTTTCGTTGGTTCTGACCGGAAGAATGGGGCGCAAGCGACATGGTCGATATGAGGATTGAGGAGTCAGAGATCAGATTAAGGAGGGAAAGTTTTCCCTTACGCACAGCGTTTACTCGGTAGCTCTTCAAGCTTAGCTAGTCACAGACTCGGTGAAGCTGCGCAATTCACCAGCGATACAATAACAGGAAATTGTCACATATCTACGTTGTAAGTTGTTCGTCCAAGTGTAAGACAACAGGGTGTCTGATCAACTGTGGGCCTGTAACTGTAGATGGTTTTTCTGTTCATCCATGACACCGCGAGACTCGCTCCCACTCTGGTTGAGGTTGTTTCAGTCATCATACTCGGCGAACGGGAGAATTTTAAACTGGATTGGACCATGCTTCAGACCGAGCCTGCTGGACTTATGAGTTCCGGTCAGGTGCATGTGGAGCCAGGAATTGGGCTCGACTCCTGCTGCAGTAGCGCCGGGTGCTGGCCTCCAGTGACAGGGAATTTGCTAGAATCAAGACACCAGGCGCAGATAGTACAGAAATCCGATCCAGATACACTATATTCGAGAAGTAAAGCGAGGTAGAGTCAAGCAGTATTAGCTGCGTGTGTGAGCAGAAGGTAGTCTGCTGCCCCGTATGGCCTCGTCTATCTAACTGTCGCACTGATGCTTCTCCATTTTCTTTGCTTATTTCAAAAGTCAAGTGTCGTGATAAAAGAAACAACCGCCGTCCATTTCAGGTCGAAAGTGCTCGGATCGGAATACCGTCACCGTCCGTTGTCGTTTACGGTAAACGTGGCTAACCTCCCAACTCAGCCCGTGTTCTCTCCCCTCGTCGTTGTCGTGGGGATATTCCGGCCTCAATAACAATGAAACATAACGGATGGGCGAGGGGGGCGGAGAGACTGAGGCCCATTACGCGACGTTGATGATGATCGAAACCCGCTCGAGTAAGTCGCCAGTGAGGTTTCGCATGGAGTACCGCTTCAGGTTGGGATGTAGAGCCTGCTGAGTGTCAGCTGTAGTCGTGCTTGGGGTTAATACTTGCCTCGATAGTCTCTCAGTCACGAAGCAAGCGGAGACCGACCGTAACCCTGAATGTTAGGTAGAGAAATAGGAGATCATGACTCCATTGAAGGACACTTCCCCATCGAACTTTAGGGTAGCGAGCATGCCACAGTTCAGAGAACCTTCACCTCCGTATGATCGGCACGAAACCTCGCAGTCTGTCGAAGACATGGAGGAGAATACAGCCCAACGGAGCCAGTAAAACTTACAAAGAACTCATCGATTGCCTTGTTAGCCTAGCTGAGGCTAAGAACCTGCTTCTCGACCAAAGTCTGCAGATTCTTGCTCGCGAGGCAGCCTCGGATGGATGTCGAGGTTGGTAACTTCCTCAAGTCACTCGATTATTTGTCGTAGCAGCCGCCCGTTTTCTGTGACTCTATGTTCGGCTAGATAGAATCTCAGATCGACGAGAAAATCGTTGCCTGATTCATCAGATCTTCTAGCGGAAGCAGGGCTTGGTGCCTCGTCTCTTGTGCCGCTCTTGGGGACGCTTTTGCCGCTGTTGCCACCGTTCTGCTGACTGGCACTGCACACAAGCGAGGTCCACGTCTTGCGACGCTTCGAGTTGGGGTTTCGAACTATAAGTAACAAGCTTCTTGATCGACAGACTTTTGTGAGTAGGATTGAAGGATGCGAGCAAGTGAAGTGGTCGTGGCCAGCCGACCCAGACTCCCCGGAGGAGGCCATTACTGGCATCGGCCAGTTCCTTGTCGTTCGGCAACCCCGTGGTACCTGATATCTTGCCGCTCCTAAGGTCGCTGGTAAGATCCGACTTGGACGCTTTGGAGGTCGTGGTCCCGGAGTAAAGAAGCGTCTGGTTGCGCTGGCGGCTTTCTCCAAGTCTATCGTCATATGAGTGGAAACCAGGTGTCCACGCCAAGGCTTGCGAGAGATCCGACAGGGCCTACTCACAGCGATATCATTTGTTTACTCTCCTTCTCTTGTTATTGTCTGCAGAGTATTCAACCCTGTATAGCCTGTGGACTTGGACGAGGACCAGAGACGACGGCGCCGTGGGAGAGACTCAGGTGGACGACACCACCCAACCCAGTACCCGGAAGGCATTCTTGAAGAGACGTCATCAGCAAGGGAGGCATTGGGTTACTTTTGATGGGTATGTAACCCTAGAGGCTTCGCTCTTGGAGACCGCGTAAGGATTCTGCATACCACTCCCATCGATGTCTCCGAACCCGCCCCCAAGATCCTTGGTGGTGATGCCGGCTAAGGTAGGTAGGCCAGCAAGGTACATGCATGCGAGATCCTTCAGCAGCCCACGCGGCTCTGGCCCCACCAGGCCTGCAGCACCGTCCGACTTCAACCTACCTACCTACCCACCTACCTCAATGGTCAACAAAAACGTACAAAACAACGGCAAGCTCTTTCTCACACAACCAACTACAAAAGTTTTGATACGCGCAACAAAACATGGCAAATCCGTCACGAAATTTCGCCCGTACCTTTCCTATACCATCTCAACATCAACAGCCCAAACAGACAGCATCATCCAGGAAAGGAGCGTCATCCAGAGAAGGAGTAGAACGCCTTTCTTACCGGCACCCGCGAGCCCTATGCCAGATTCTTCGACTCCTTCCTTCCCGTTCTCTCATGCTGGTACTGAAACTGGGATTGGGAGTCGCGAATTGGACTCTGGAGCTCCTGTCTTCGACCCCAGTGGGGTTTTGGTCATATGTTGCCTATTGCCTATTGCTTCTTTCCTTCTTCCGGGACGCGACGTGACAAGCTGCATTGCTTCCTTCTTTCCTTCTGTCGCCGCAACCACTCTTTCCCTTTTCTCCCAAAAGTTTCTGCACCCTCACCCTTCGCAGTATCCCCACCTCCCTCCTTCCCCCTTCCTCTTCTCCCAACAGACTGGAACCCAAGGCAGTGCCTGACCTGTGCTTGCCTTCTTGCGTCTGCCTGCAAACGGGACAGCAGAAATGCATCACACGGCACAGGATGGGAAAACCACACGATCACTGGGGCAATGATGAATTCTTCACACATGGGAGAATGGGTCTTTCATTGGCTTCACTTGCATGACCATCAGAAGACACTGAGCCTACAGTTGCACGGGGGAATCGCTTTCTATGGGCGTTCACATCACTGATGGCGCTCACGTGGGAAAATGTATCATTCCTGGCTAGGCCAGTGTGCGCGAGGCACTGCTCTTGTGGTGATCATCGTGGGGTGGTTCGAAGCTCCACCCTCAGACACCAGTATGCATCACGTTGGCTCCTCCTCAAGCCGTGATGCAGAGCAAATGAATTTGATCTAGCCCTGTTTGGTGTGAGGGTACCATTGATTGGTAGCTCACAGTACGTCGTGCGGAGGTCAGGGCCACTGGGACGGTGATGATCATCAACCTTTGCAGGTCAACAATCTGAGTCTCGCAGGAAATGGACGGGCGGGGGGGTGGCGAGGGGTTGGATGGAGAGGAGAGGATGGGAGCGGGAAGCGGATGAGTAGGAAGTGAAGAACATGATGGTGCTGAACATGATGGTGATGAACATGACTGAACACGATGTGTTGAAGAAGAAAAGAGAGAGAAGAAGAGTCTTGGGAGAGGAGAGGGGTTAACATAGGTTCTTGGGACAGGTTAGGGTTCTTCACAGGTGACGACATGCACGCGTTTGTCCGCAAGGACAGGAGGCAGGAGGCAGGTTTATTGGAACAGAAGGCAGGTGCATTGGAACATGAAGCAGGTGTGTTGGGGCAAGAGGCAGGTGTATCAGAGGCAAGAATACTAGAGCAGGAGGCAAGTGCGCTGAACTGCGATTCATCGGTGGGAAGGAAGCCGCGCGATGGAGGCAAGCGTCAGTCAGAAATTGCGAGAGAAAGATATCTAGGTATCTGTGGCGCACCCTCTGAGGTGACTTACTACCGCAATGGCATGCACACATCTATGATTTACTGAAGATCGTAGAGAGCATTGGCTGCACGGGAAGGCACCATTCGGGGTCATTTTGGAGCGGAAGAACTTCCAGTCGAGCTCGAAGACGGCCGATTACTGCTACAAGATACGGCATGAGAACAGAAATTGCGTGCCACCCGAGACCAATAAATCCAGAAACATATCACTGAGTGGGATGCGAGATGCAAGTGCTGGGGTCTACGGCGACAACAAGCTAAACCACTTTATGGATGTGACTGCTACATGCTGGAAAGAACTTGGATCATCTGTGTGGTTTCCTCCTGGTGCCGTGTTTTTCTTTTTTTTTTTATAAAAAAATTGCCTTAGAAACGGTGATTAGATGACTCGAGTTCAGTATGTAGCTATCACGGTGGCTCTGACCAAGCGTCCGTTGTCCTGTACGTCTTGATTGACTTCTCCGCGCTTCCTCCCTGTGACCAGGATTCCACCTTTGATTTCCCCTGACCAAAATTGAACACGCTTCTATCTGTTTTATCTATGGGAGAGCGGCTGAACCTCGAGATCTCCAGCGAGTTTGGTCGAACAGCTCGAGGTACGTGTAAGTCGTTCGTAGAGGGCAATTGTGATGATCTTTGCCATCGTGTTCCCAGAAACATTTCCAGCAACCAATCTTATGCTGGGAAAAATCCCGCACAGCCCTCTCTCCTGTTTTCCATAGCAACCGTTTGTACCTGGGAATCTGCTGTGGTCCTGAACTTCACGATGTTGCCGTTGGTGTTTCTCACGTGAGGGATATAATGCACGGGCCAATTATGGCGGGGAGACTTGAGACGAAAGCGCGCTAACCCAAAGTGGACGCAAGGGACAGCTCGGTCGTCACCACCAGCACGCGGATACCGTCCTCCCGAAACGCAGCCACGACGACGCAGTACAACGCCTGCGACGACCTCCAGCACTCATTTTGCTGCTGGTAATCAATCGCAAGAACTCAAAGAAGCACACAAAACATGTAGCTGGTTGCCGCCGCTTGATCCGACGCAAGAGACAGCACTTTCTGCCCAACCGCAACCATGGAGCGGGCGGTGTCCGGGGCGAAGTCGCTGTTCCCCCAAGGACCCAGCTTCACCCTCGAGGACTTCTCAAACCAGGACTTTGTGGTCCGCGAATTCGTCGATAACCTCGCCGAGAACGCCGTGCCCGCGAACCGTCGCTCCGGCCCTTCGCAGCCAGCCTTCGACCCGAAGCCCCTCATTCGAACGTTTGAGAGTACGGCGCCTCGACTCGCTGCATAAGTCCGTTGCTAACCTCCCCAGATGCGCTTTCGCAGCTTGGATCGCTGTCCGAAGAACTCCAGGAGAAGGAATCGGAGCTTCAATCCAACGTGCGGAGGGCTGAGGCCCAGCATGACCAGACCCTCGATACCCTCGGCCGGAAACTCGACCAGTCCATGGCCTCCTTCGAGGCTCTCGACTTGTCGTTAAACAACCCCACGAATGGTGCCGACCGAAGGCAAGAAGGAGGTGGAAACATTGCTGTGCAGATTGGCGAGAAGCTAGAAGAATTGGACAGGAAAAGAAGGCGAGCCCAGGACGCGCAGTTTCTCATCCAGTGCTGGCTTGAAGTCAGTGAAACGGGGCAGCTCACGTCCTTGGAGGAGATTCAGCGGCAGGGAGGCGCAGAGAACAAGGTCCGGTGTGCAGTCATTTCTCGGCAGCTCATGCGCATCAGCCAGCGCTTGGATCCATCTTCGTGGGGTCAGATGAATGGCGCGAATGGCTTCCGAGGGAATGGGGTCACAAACGGCGTGACGGGAACGAGCCGGGTACACAACACGCGGGAAGTGCTCGAGAAGTTCTCCGAGTCTCTAGAACAGGAGCTCCTGAAGCAGTTCAACAACAGCTACCGACGCCAAAACTTTGACGACATGATGGAGTGCTCCAAGGTGCTGTACGACTTCAACGGCGGCGCCAGCGTTATTGCCACTTTTGTCAACCAGCACCAGTTCTTCATCGACAGAGACCAACTGCTCTCGGACGAGGTGATGATGGACGGGGACACGTGGGAACAAATTGCCGACCCGGATTCCGACCCCCCTGGCGTGGAAGCCAGCCTGCAGTCCCTCGTGGACGAAGTCAAGCTCGTCATGCAGGAGGAGTCGTTCATCATCAAGCGGGCGTTCCCTTACTACGAGACCGTCCTGATCAAATTCATCCAGAGAGTCTTCCAGCAGTCTATTCAGCAGCGGCTCGAGATGGTGCTGGACAAGGCGAACGAGGTTTCATCACTAGCGTTCCTGAGATCGCTGCACTCGTCAAGGACATACATCAGCACTCTGATCGAAGACCTGAAGACACATGGCTTGACCGAGCACCCAGAGCCCGCCTCGCCGCAGATTTCTCAGACGCTCGACCAGCAGATGGAGGAACTATTCGTGCCGTACCTGGTGGGCAACTCGTATATTGACCGCGAGAGAAAGAGTCTCGAGGAAATGTACAATTCGCTGCTGTTCAAGTTCACAACGTATCACTCCAAGAGGAAGAAGGCGCCGACGGGCTTCATGGCCTCACTGGCGCAGCAGAGCTCGCAGCTCTTGTCGTCGGCCAAGGACGCCTACCTCGAGCGCCTCGACTCATCTGAGTTGACGGCGACCCAGAAGGCGATGATGCTTCGCGTAGCCGGGATTCAAGATAACAACGAGAACAAGAACGACGTCGAGGTGTCGGAAGAGGACGGCGTCCTCAGCGTGGCGAACGCCAAGCGGATGATGAAGTGGCTGGCCGAGTCGGTTCGCAGGACGCTCGAGCTCGGGTCGCACGTCGAGACGCCCAAGGACGTCAATGTGCTCCTCAACCTCCTGCTCACGACCATGGGCAGCGTCTACGTCGAGACGGCGCTGGACGCGGCGCTCGACCAGGCGACGTCGCAGGAGAACATCAAGACGGAGCCCGACATGACGTACCTCCCGTCGATCCGCCCGGCGGTGACCATCACCAGCATCATGGAGCGCTTCATCACGACGGTGCTCATCAAGCTGGCCGAGTCCAACGCGACGGTGCGCCGCAACATGTCGTCGCAGACCAAGTCGGCCATCGACGGCATCGAGCGCAAGACCAACGCCGTGATGCGCAGCTCCATCGACGTCGTCACCAACTGGGTCACGCGCTCGCTCGCCAACCAAAAGAAGTTCGACTTCCGCCCGCGCGACGGCGACCTCGACTCCCTGCAGACGGCCACGTGCCTGCAGATCAGCCAGTTCCTCTCGCGGGTCAGCCTCCTCGCCGCGCGCGCTGTCGACGGCCAGAACCTCGAGGTGTGGGGGTCCGAGGTCGCCCTCGCGGTGCTCGCCCTGCTCTTCGACCACTTCAAGAAGTTCCAGGTCAACGCCACGGGCGGTCTCATGGTAGCGCAGGATTTGTCCAAGTATGTCTCCACCATCAAGGCCTGGTCTCTCCCGCCCGACGTCGAGGCCTCGGTGGAGCTGCTTACGGAGATCGGCTCGCTCTTCATCGTCGGCCCCGAGGCGCTCAGGGAGAAGTCGCGCACCCTCGCCGCCGGGCCCGCGGGTGCCGGGCGGAAGCTGTCCAAGGCCGACTTCAAGGCCTACGTGCAGCGGCGCGACGACGCCAGTAGTGTGGGCATCCAAAGCGTCCTGGCGGGGCTTTGATCTAGTTGCAGAAGGTTTGGGGGATTACGGGCGCAGGCAGACAGGAATCAGGGATAGTTTGTTGATAACGATCGAATATGATACCAATTTTAATGCGTCATCTCACCGTGAGACTTTCTTAGCAGCCACACCGCTGGTATCGTACACTAATGGGAGTCTATGCTAAATACACGGTTCTACATTCGTAAATTCCTTACTGTACAATTTTCTTCTCTATACATCACGCCGCCTTCTCACGGGGCGTCCCGTCCGCATTGAGCCTGCGAAGCGGCAACAGGCCAATCTGCCCCGTAACGGCATTGATATCCCGAATCTCGACCTCGAAGAGATCGTCGACGCTAATCTCAGACATGCGCGCGACGTCGCCGAGGCGCGTGAGGTCGACGCTCGCGGACAAATCCCAGAAGCTGGCCAGCCGGCCCCGCAGACCGAAGGGGTACAGCCCGTCGACCACGAACGTAAAGGTCTTGGGGATGGGCGCCTCGCCGAAGCGCCACGCGCGCAGGAGAGCCTGGAGGATCCACTGCTTCGGCCCGTCGCGGTTGTCGACCTGCTTGATCTGGCGCTGCAGGGCCTGGATCATGGGCAGGGCGCGCGCGAGGGCGGGGCGGGTCCAGGGGAGGAAGTCCACCTCGGAGCAGTTGGCGCCGACCAGGGACTTGCCTTGCCCGCGCTCGCGGGCGAGGGCGGCGTGGATCTGCCAGTGCACGACGAGATCGGGGAAGCGGCGCAGCGGGGAGGAGGCCTTGGCGTAGGCGTCGACGCCTACGGAGTAGAAGTGCGCCGGGTCGGTGGCGAGCTCCGAGGTGCCGAGGAGCTGGAAGACGTGGAACATGAGCTCGAGGGGTATGGGCTTGCCCTGCGCCGCGAGCGGGTCGATGTGTTGGCGGCGGAAGGCGTCGAGCTCGGCTTTGTTGCGGGCGGCTTCGGGTTGCGTGCTGTACGGGATGGGGATGTTGCGGGCCTTGCACCACCTCGCGGCGACCTCGCCGCACGTGTGCATGAGGCGCTCGACGAGGCGGTCGGCTTCGCTCTGGGTGGTCATGGAGAAGCGGATGTACGGGTCGTCCTCCCACGCCCTGGAGGCCCTGGGGTTCTCTGGGTTGGCGATGGGGACGACGCTGTCGAGGGAGACCTCAGGGGAGATGGTGTACCGCTGGAACGGCGGCAGCTGGCTGTTGGCGACTCGGCGGTGCTTGAGCGCCGTGCAGAGGCGGTGGAGGAGGCAGAGGTCGTCGCGGTCCTGCTGGGAGAGGTCGGCGGCGCGGGTGATGCGCTTGGCCGGGCGGTGGGGCTCCGGGGGGGTTCCGACGGAGAAGACGTCGGCTTCGGGATTGGGCTGGGTCTTCAGGCCGGGCAGGACGGCGGCGACCTCGTCCTTCGGGACGTGGAAGACCTTCTTGAGGATGCCGGGCTCGACCTTGTGGTCCAGTATGACTCCGCGCTCGTTGACCTTGGCGCTGAACGTCAGGGCGGGCTGGCCAGGGTCGAGGGAGAACTTCTTCTCGAGGTCCTGCGGCATCATCTTGCTCGGGAAGCCGGGGAGGTACAGACTGGACGGCGCCTTCTCGAGCTGCTTGGCGAGCTTGGACTTGGGGTCGATGCTGGCCGCGGGGTCGGCGATGTGGATGTGGATCCAGTACTCTCCGGGGGTCTCGGTCCGCTCGATGGAGAAGCCGTCGTCGACGTCCTCCGTCTGCTCCGAGTCGACGCAGAACACGGTCGTCTCGCCCCAGTCCCGTCTGTGCCCGGCCGCAACGTCGGGCCTAAGGGCTTCCTCGACGTCGACCGGCTCCTTGATCAGGTCCCCCCTACGGACCTCGGCGTGGGGGAACCGGTATTCGTAGCGGGCCGGGATGTCATAGGGCGGGATCCAGCCGATCTCCTGCAGGAACGTGAAGCCGACCCAGTGCCCGACCCAATCTGACTCGGTGTACATGTTTGACAGCCGGAGAATCGTGGAGCCGATACTTTCCAGCTGCGACGCCCCGGGCACGATCCGGTGGCACGACCACAACTCCATGAAGCGGATGCATTCCAGATCCTGCTTGGTCCACTTCGGGGGCGCCACTTTGTCCTTGCCGGGCTCGGCCTTGCTGGGGCCGATCATGCCGTGCGGCGACCATTCCCTCGTCTTTCGGCTCTCCTGGATGACCTCGCGCGCCTTGATGATGAAGGCTCCCATGGGGTTCATCGCCAAGAGCGACTCGGACACGGCCGGGTTGTTCCGCAGCGCGGCGGCCACGGTCAGGTCGCGCACCTGGTCCTCGATGTTTTTCAGGATCTTCAGGTCGGACTTGGGCCGCACCTCGTAGACGTAGTTGCGGCGGTGCCACTTGAAGCTGAGCGGGCGGAAGGCCCAGTTGTCGCGTCGCAGCGCCGAGTGCGCGGCGTACAGCGCGTGCGGGGGGAACTTGCCGTCGACCTTGAGGTACTCCGGGAGCAACCTGTCGGCCACCTCCTCCAAGGTCAGGTACTGCGTGTCCTTGGCGTGGACCAGAAAGGTGCGGGCCTCCTCCAGCTGCGGCTGCGAGTTGTAGAAGGCATTCATCTCGCCGCGGAACTTGGTCAGCTTGTCCTGCAGGCGGGAGGCGGCGGCGAGGGCCTCGGGGTTCTTGCGGTGGGCCAGCACGTTGCGCGGGCGCTTGACGGGCTCCTCCTCGGGCAGGATGGCGACGATGGGGGCGAACATGGCCGGGTCGACGAAGCCGGTGACGGTGAAGAGCGTGGGGATGGCTTGCTCGACGACGACCTCGCCGGTGTTGATGTAGAAGTACTGCAGGCCGAAGTGGGTGCCGAGGCAGATTGCCAGGACGGGCATACGTCCGCTTCCGTACCTGCGATGGTCAGCGCTAGGCCATTCGTGTGGCCACTCGGCTTACCTAGTCTCCACCAAGTCGCCCGGGAGGAGGGCCGACGTGGCTCCCCGGAGGTCGGCCAGCTGGTCTCCGTCAAAGAGGGCGCGGTTGGTCTTGCCCAGGCCGGCAGAGGAGGTGCCGATGAAATTGTCGCTGTCGAAGGCGTCGGTGGAGCCGGGGAGGGTGTCGGGCCTGGTCAGGAAGTTGGAGAGCGGCATGACCTGCACCTGGCCGTCCTGGAGCAGGCGGCGGGAGGGCACGTGGTTCTCGGCCTCCCAGGCGCGGAGGCGCTCCCTGATGTCGGAGGCGTTGCGGATGGCCTGGAGCTCTGCCTTGGAGAAGTCGGGGTCTTGGCCGCGACCCTGCTTGGCGAATGTAGGGGACTGCAATGTGTGTTAGCTGGACTTGTTGTAGTATGAGAACTGCTCTTATCACGTGCACTTACCACATGGAGTCTGCTAACCTGGCTGAGCGAATGACCCAATGGGGCCAACCTCGAACCACGAGCCACGGGGGTTGGAGAGGCCCTGGCTGTGATGCATCGCCAGCATACGTACGGACGACCCGTGCTTTGTAGCATTGGGGCGGTTCTGGTGATGTTGCGCGGCCGCTATGAGAACCCTCTCACAACACAACACGCAGCTCAGTCCAAAATTTTTGGTCGTGACGTTCGCCACGGACCCACAGACCCACATTCGCGCCGTCACGTGACTGCGCTGGTTGGCCGTCCCAAGCAGCGCTCCAGTGTTGAAGTCATTTTCAGTCTGGAATTTATTTTGATGGAAATTATTTGCAAAAAAATCCGAGTTGGAGTGTTGAGGCTTATAGCTCACATAATTCGCCAGGCTGAATTCGCTCGACGACGAGTTAGTCTGCACCACGGTCTGACGTATTTTATACACGTTTTTCAGCCAGTGTCATATTAGTCTGCAGCAAACTTTGACAAGTTATCGTCCGGCGAAGTAGTCTGGCGCTTCCCGAAAAGGCAGTGGACATTCCGAGCAGTGGGCACCCGAGTCCCGCTCCTCACGCCGGGATGCCGGGACGCGGGCATCACATCGGCCACTCTGCCGGCCCCGCACCGATCCGCTTCCCCGCCCCGTCTCCGCCGCCATCCCGCCAATCCCGTTTCAGCCTGCCCGCCCCTTCATTCATCACCGCACAAGCTTTGATCGCCAGCTCAATAAACTTATCGTACGTTGAGCCCACCCGACCCTCACCTCTCCTCCAGCGTGACCTCCAAGCCCCTGGCTCTTTTTCGCTTTGCTATTCCGTACCTCGGGCTGCCGTTCCACACGCCGAGTCTCCCGAGCTACCAGGCCCTCCCGACTCATCTTCCCTGAAGTTAGTGTCCCTCAACAGCACATCGCACACAACAAGCAACGCTCCTCTCAATCATCTCACCAAAACCCCAGCAACCCGTTTCAGGTAGAACAGCAAGAAAAAAAGCCTCATCTACCAACCTCTACTCTACCTACCTTCGGAGTAATCCACCCACATCCATCCCCACGTTTCGTTTCCTCTTATCGCGCCGTAGCACCGAAACACACGTCAAGGACCAGCCCGGAAACAAAAGACCAGCACTGCCAGCAGGCGAGACCGCAGCGCACGTGGCATACAAGCATGTCTCGGCGTCAAAGCTCCTCCTCCTCCTCCACCACCACTGCCCCGTGACTAGTGAAGCTGGCTGACAAACAGCGACCACCAAAAAAAAAAAAGAGCTCTGATCGCCGCGCTCAAGCCTCTTTCCTCGTTCGTCTCAAATAAGCAAAGACAAACGAAAGAACCCCGTTTCCGCCCCGACCGGCAAAAAAAAAAACCCCCCCCCAAAAAAAACAACAAGTTGGCAATCCACCGAGTCAATCCAAGTTCCACGTCGGGGCAATAAAGACGAGAGTTTAGACCGAGATGAATCGGCACAACGACACGGCTCTTCCCTTTCTTCTGTCTTTCATCTCGTCATCGGCGCAGTCACCCAACGTCTCTCATTGTTCGTTGTCAATACTAGCCCAAATTCCGACCACGCAGCTGGGGGGAAAAATTTTTGAAAAAAAAAAAAAAAGGACGAACGCCTCCCGCGGCCGTGTGCTTCCTTCTCAAGCCCTTCTAGCCCCCGATTCCATGTCTCGCGCAAGTGCCGAGCTGTTTCTAATAACAAACAACACAAACGCGTGTATGTACTTACTTGCCTTGCAGTATCCATCCCCAATAGCACCTCACCGGCCCCGAACTCTCCTCCTCCTCCTCCTCCCCCAAAAAAAAAAGGTTGTAAGCAGATCTACAAACCTTGATCCCAAAAATCCAACCGCCGACGTCAACTCCTCCCCGACGGAACAAAGCCCTCCCGAGGAGGCGACGGCCATAACCCGGCCGGTGCCAACACGCGTCGGTTGCCCTCCCAGCGGGGGGGTCTTTCTTACTAACTTACCAAACTTGCCAAGTTAGCAAATTACCATCGCGAAATACCACTCCAGCACGTTCTCCTTTCCCCCCTTCCCCGCCGTCAATCCCTCTCATACTAACCAACCGGCTTACCTGCAACCACACGTCCGGGAATAGCTGCCTCGCTCGCCACTGCACCAGCACCTCCAAAGACCGCAGTAGTCCGCATCTTGACGGGAATCCCCTGCCCCCTCCCACCCGCGACGTTCCTCCTCCTCCTCCACGAGGCTCGAGCGTCTGCAGGCAACACCAACACCTTCCAACCCCGGTCCCCGTCAGTCACCGACGGAAAGAAAACCCACGCACGACACCAGGGTCCATCCCATCACAAGCCGCCTTAACTCCACCAACCCGACGAACGGTGCATCCCGACGTTTCCCCAGGCCCCAGCCGTGCTGCCTAGACTCCTCCGTTTGCCTCCTCTCCACCGACACATCTAAACTGATCAAGTAAGCCATACTGCGTAGACCAAAACTCTCAGTCTTGTAAACGTCTTTGTAAACACACACACACACAACGGACAGACAGGCAAAAACCCAGGAATGAGCATCACCCACATACACACACACACACACATACACACATCCCCAACAGCCTCCGTTTCGTACATGACGGTCCGAGTGGCTTAACGCCTTGGACCTATCAACCAGGTTCCTGGGTCCAATGCCGCTCCCTCCCCTCCATCATCCTCATCCTCTTCCGTATCCAAGCAGCCAAGGGAGACAGCAGCCTGGTGGTCTCGCGCTCCTCCTCCGTCTCCGTCCCCAGTCTCCATCTCTCCATCTTAGCCATTGTACAGACTACACTATCTATTGACTTCCCCCCCAACCCTAGCCAGCCTCATGTCAGCCAGACAGACGCTCGGCTTCCTCAATACCCGCCCCAACAACCACCCCTTCTCCTCTGTGACAAGTTCCAATACGACCCTGACGGGCATGTCATGTCGTGCATACTCTAGGCACTCTGCAGTAGTCAGTCAGTCAGTCAGTCACATGGAGCAACACAAAAAAACATCAGCACAGGATGTTAACTACGCGGCACAACGAATCGAATTCCTTTTTTTGTTATTCTGTTTTGGGACAGACGCTTGCGAACTAACGCCGTTTAGCCAATGCTACGCTACAGACCCCCATCCCTCTATCCATCCTCTCAGCCCCTTGGAGCAATGATCCGCCTCCTCGGCGGCCGCTCATCACACTCTCTCGTGTGATTGTAAAAATGACAAGCGGGAAAAAGCGGCAACACTGCCTTTCCAGGTTCTCAGCACAAAAATCAACTCCACAAATGTATGCCTCTTGCACCGTCACATTCTTTTAACTCCTGGCTAGAATCGAGTAGCCCCCCACCTCCCGGGACGAAAAAACATCGCTTTGAAGAATAGGGGAAACAACACACACAAAAGGGAGATAATAAACACTATGGAAATAAAATATGTGTACATATTTGCGGGGGTATAAGAAGCAAGTGCTGTTCATGTCGTTATGTAGAAAGGGGGGTTTGCAAATCTTCGCTGCCGGTGTCTAACGGGGGCGTCGTCTGCGATGCGATTATCGGGAGGCGTGTCTGACCATGGTGGGTTTGCGTGGTAACAGTAGCAGTGGTGATACCACCGCATCATGCAGGTCCTCGCCGGACCTTGTTCCAAAACCGCTTCATGACGCCTCGGTCGTTGGCCTGAGCGTTCCACTGGTCCATCGCCGCCAGCTGACGCTCGATGCTTTCTTTTGACGTTCCATCCCGAACAACGGCCGCCGGCGCCGCGAACTCGTCGCGCAGCAGCGCGTTGGACTGCGACTTCCTGCACGGCGGGGGACAGCACTTCTGCTGCCAGCCGTAGATCTGATCTTCGTGAGCCCGCAGGTCGGGCCGCGTGAGGGTCATGCGCAGCGTCATCTCCCTCGCCTCGGACGGCACCCGTGCGTACTCATTGGACGGCTTGGGCGACGGCGTGTAGAGACGGTCGCTCTTGACCGGTGGCGGCCGCAGCGCCGTGGCATTCTCCATTGTCTGCGGCGTCTTGGGGGAATCCGAGTCAGCCAGAGATCCATCCTCGCTGTAGATGGACGATCGGTCGTCCGCGAGAAATGTGCGGAGGTTTTCTGACTCGACCAATGCAACCTTTGAACGCCTGTGTCGGAGTCCCTTGGTGTCGTTTGCTGACTGGGGCGTCATGGCCTCCCTGGAGGGGAAGCCAAACTCGATGGCTTCGTCAAACTTTTGCGGTGATGCAAGGTAGAGACGTAGCTTCATGCGAGCCTCGGGGTCCTGGTAGTGGGCGGCCTCGGGGTCGAATGCGGCAACGTTATCTTGCGGGCTGTGTTTCGGTGTAATTAGAGACAAGGCGCAGGATCTTCGCCGGCCATGTCCCGGTGATGCGGTTTGGGGGCTGCTCGGGGCGTTTGCAAATAGCGGAGAACTGGGGTTGCTCGAGACGCCATGCGTTGTGCCGGGCCGGTTCATGGAGAGGGATGTGCATCCGAAGGGTATCTTGGAGATGGACAGATGCCTGCGAAACGACGGCCTGCGCTGTTTCGAGGGCACGGGGATTTCCTCCCTGAGGTTCGCGTGGTAGTCGTCGAGGTGCAGACGCAGGTCCAGGTCGTCGTCCTCCTCCAGCCAACGGAAGCTGTCATAGAAAGAATCGCGCTTCTTCTGTGGTGACTGCGGCTTCTCTTGGGGTTCGGGGGCCGGTGTTGGCGTCTCCCTCTGGCTCGGCTGGGTATCCATGGTCTGGGGGCGGCGCACCGACAGAGTCGGACTCCACAGTTCGTCTGGTATCACAACGCTGGAGGCTCTCCGTCGGACTTTGTAGATGGCCTCATCGGCCGGGTCGAGGATGATGTCGTGCCTCCGCTGCAGGGACGCAGCAAGCTGCTCCTCGGTGGTGAGGTGCCTCCGCTTGATCTTGTCGGGGAGGCGGATGTAGAAAGAAGAGGTGGTGGAGGTGACGCGGGCGCGCTGAGAGGGCCGTCTCCGGACGCGGTCAGAGACGTGATCGGAGGCGAGACGGGCCTGTCTTGCTCTGCGGCGCTGCTTCAGGTTCTGGTGCTTGTTGGGACTGGTCTCTGGGCGGGAGAAGGGGTCGAGGAAGGTGGGCGGACTGGGAGCCGGAGCCAGGCTGGCGAAGTGAAGACGTTCGAGGGAGCTGAAGTACTGGGGAGGATTTAGCAAAGGTCAAAGATCAGAGATACAAAGACAAGCGGGCGGAATGGGAGCGAGAGCAAGAAGGGAATTGAGAAACAGTGAGGGCACGCAATGTCTTAATGCAGGAACGAGCGAAAGGGGCGGGAATGCGGGAGACGTGCTGTTTCTGGCGCTATGCGGTGCTTGTGCCAGTGGGAATGGCCCTGCCAGTGGACAAGACAGAGGGCAAAGGGCAAGGTACAGGATGCCTGCGCCGACTAAGGCAGGCCAATGCCTGTGCTCGCTCACTATTGTGTCGTGTCAAGGTTGTGTGTAAGGTAAGGTAGTGACTATACGCAGTATGTATGTATGTATGTATGTATGTACTTGCGAGTTGCGGTAGTGTTGTGTTGGAGGGCGGGACCTGCATTTTGCATCTGCTGAGGTGCATGATGGATGGAGAAGCAGTAGCAGCAGCACTTGCACGCCGCGACCAACATCGAGATCAGCAGCGGCATAACGAGCTCGACTCAAGCTCGGGATGGGCTTCCATGTTCTATAGGTAGGCCTGGTCTTGGGTGCTGCTACTATGCACTATGTCCTGGATAAGGCACCGCCGCCAGGCCTGGGTTGGGTTTGGCTGTTGACTGGGTCGGCCCTAGGGGCAGCCCGTTGGGAACCATGACTTCACGGTGGCCGATGAGACAGGGCAACGGCTGGAAGTGCTGGAGACAGTGGAGGGAAAAGGAAAGGGACGGCGTAGCGCACGTCAAGTCAGGCCAGTTGCATCGAGGCGCGTCAGTGCAGACCGTTCTGTAGTGTACTACTGCGCAGCATGTGTGTGCAGACATAGTAAAGAACGCTAGAGGCATAGCGCTTTCGGCCTAGTCGCCTCTCCGTTTTAGCCCAGCGGCACCGCTGCACCACTTGGCGGCCCGGGGGGGGGGGTTTCCATGGAATGTGGGAATTGGGATGTGCTGGCGCTGCCCAAGATAGATCCCCTGCCTGCCCTGCGCAGAGCCTTAGCCTCTACTGCGTACCACGGTACGCGGTGCTATTAGACGCAGCTTAGACCGGCCGTTGCAGCGACGAGGGGGGCTATCCGTGGGAGTGAAGGGAAAGCCTGGGAACTGGGAAGGGCAAGGGAAGCGGAATGGAATGGCATGGAACACCTGCCGACGGGGAGAGACACGCCGCATGTTCGGGCCCCGTGGTGCGCCAGCTGAGACATGACGTCCGGTTGGACTCGTTCGTCCAGTTCCTGTTCCTGTACCTGGTCCGCGGTGCAGCGGTGCGACAAGACTGACTGCACCGCGGCACACGGGAACTGGCCATGGCTGGATGTGTGGACCGAGCGAGGCAGGCCACAGTTGGTGTTGTGATATGAGGGCAATATCAAGCCGGGCCGCGTTGGGACGGGATAGGCGAGGCTGGACGAGATCCCCTCTCCTGAAAGACACAGAGATGGGCTGAGATTGGCCCGGCCCTGGACTTGTTTATTGACGTCCTCGCAGCTCGCGAAGTGTCGGCGTCCAATACCATGGCGTGGTGACGCCAGAGTCTCGCGTGTCTCTCCCCGCCCTCGACCTGCGCAGATACTGCAGGTAAAGAGACTGCATATGTACAGAAAAGGGTGTTTGCGCGCTGTGCCTGAGGGCTGTCGACGCTGACTGGCTGCGCTCGCGGGTGATGGGGGTGATATTGGGAGACGAACAGCTGGGGGGGGGGGGGAGAGTGCAGAGTGCAGTGAGCAGTGAATGTGCAGAGTGCAGGCAGCGTGGTAGGCTAACGCAAGGCGTCCCTTTCGGCGCGTGTCTCAGTCGACTCGACGCTGTGCCTTTGCCGTTCGCTGGAGGCAGCTGTAGCTGTAGCTGTAGCTGTAGCTGTACCGCGTAACTGTGGTGTAGCTCTGTAGGTGCCTTGGGCGAGGTACTGCGTCTCGGTACCACGCCGTAACTGTACGGAGGTCGTAACATGAACCAATTCGCGTCGACGGGGACCTGACGACCTGAACCGAGCCCCCACTGCGACTGCGCAGGCGGAACTCGCTTGCTCGCTCCTTATTGCGACTGGCCAACGCCGAACACAAGCAGCATAGCGAGGTGTCTGTGTGCTCCCAGGGCTGGACTGGCTGGCAAGGAGAAATAAGGCCGATTCTCCCCGTCTCCCCGTCTCCCCGTCCGAACAAGGCAAGGGAAACAAGAAAAAGAAAGAAAGACAAAAAAAAAAAAAAACCCCTGGACGGGCTGTGGAATTCTTCTGGTGAAGGAGAAGAAGGGGGCCTCGGACCAAAAGACACGGACGGCGTTCGTCCTTGACAGGGGCCGCGCTAAAAGCGAACAAGAAGTCGGCACTTGCAGACAAAGGAACGCGATCGGAGCGGCAGATGGTGGCGGGAGCGAGGCGGTTTTCCCTAGAAGGAAGAGCTCGAGAACGAGACGAAAGACTAATGGAAAGTGAAGAAGAGTAGACGGAGACGGGAACAATAAGGAATGCGTAGACAACAAGGAAATCAAATCAGAAACCAAAACAGAACAGGTCCGTGTAAGTGTGGCAGGGAAGCAAGCACGAACAAAGACCAAACAAAGGAAAGCAGCTTCGCTTGCTCACCTTTCGCTGGATGGCGTCCGGCAACGCCTCGAACTCCTGCTTCGTCATCGCAGCCCCGAATGATGCCGTCGACGGCGACACGGGGGGCACCAGCACGGCCGCACCCGTCGTCATCGTCCCGGCCGTCTCCCGCGCGCCGCATAGAATGGTTGAGGCGGTGGTGGTGGTGGTCGGAATCGTCGTCGTCGTGGCCATGGTGGACGTCGTCTTCTTGCTGCTGCCGCTGTTGCTCTTCTCGTGCGTCCTGCCGCTGTGCAACGTCCATGTCGTTGCCGTTGCCGCCCCGGATTCCGAGCTCGAGCGGCGGAAATGCTGATGTTGATGTGTGTTGTTGTGACGGTTGTTGTGGCTCCTCGACGAATCCGGCCGCAGCTGTTGTTGTTGTTGTTGATGATGATGATGGTGGCTATGCAAATACGGCCACGTTGCCGACGACTGGTGCTGCTTCTTTTCTTGTTGATTCTTGTCCAGATTCAGCCGAAGGTCGGGCGAGCTGTACCCGTCGAGTCCGTGGTGCAAATAGTCCCAGAGGCCGTGTGACCAGTCGGCGCTATCGCCGCTGGTCCTCCCGCCGGCCAATACGGGCGCCGCTGTCTCGGCCGGCGCCGTCGACTTGCTGCTGCTGCTGCCGGCGCCCTTGGCACCACCGCTGCCGCCCAAGTTGAGAAAGCCGTTGGCAATGGTGATTGGCGCCATTGTCGCCGTCGTGGTCGAGAAAGCGGTTAGGTTCGTCGATTCGAGGCTGGACCGGGCGGACGAGTAAAAGGATGTGCTGCTGCTGGGGAACGAGCTGGCGGTGGTGGCGGTGCTGTTCTTGTTCTTGTTCTTGTTGACGTCGGGATCGGCCTTTTCGTCTCTGTCGTCGTGTTCGTTGTAATGATTGTCGGTGTTGGTGTTATCATTATCGGCTATGTTGGCAAAAACAAAAAGAACAGAGGAAGAGGAAGAAGAAGAAGAAGAAGAAGAAGAAGCTTCACAAGTACCGGCATCAGAGGGAGGACAAGACGAAAAGAGCAGCTCCTCGTCCGCGTCCGCGTCGTCAAGGAAACTTATGAGCTCATGCCGGTCCACCACGTCCACCACGTCGCCCATGCTCATGCACATCGTTGTCGCCGGCCAAGGACCCCGAGGGCGGTCCTCTATCCGTAGTAGGTGTTGCTGCTGCGTCCCCATCCCCTCCTCCCCCGGTCCACGTCGACGAGTAGACGGTGACAGTGGTAACGGGGCCCACGGTAGCACGCCCATCACACCTCCTACGCGCGCCGGCTCTCCAGCGGCAACGGCCATCATTCGCTGGTCCCTGATCCTGTCCCTGAACCTTTTTTTTTTTTCTTTTCTTTTCTTTTTTGCCTGCAAATCCCGTGCCTTTTTGCCGCTAGGCACCTTGTTGCTGCGCTGCTTTGCTCACTCACACCTTGACACCCAAGAACCGCCCACCACGACCGCCGTGAATTTCCCCCCCCAATCGGCCTGCGATCCTGACGGGGGGCGGTCCTCCTCTCTGCTCCTCCTCCTCCACCCCAGCGCTATCGCTTCCAGGGTTCCAACGAAGCGCTGCCGAAAATGGTATTGAGCTGACCGAACGCAGGCCCCAGGGGACCTCCCTGCTGGCTGAGAGGGTCCTGTGTTGGTAAACGGCCGTCTCCACCAGCGCGCCCAGAGGAATGCGAGGCCAGGGTGAGTATAGGCCGGGGTTCGCGCGAATAGAGAGTAAAGGTAAGGTAAAAGGGAAGAAGAAAAAAGTAATGGTGTTGGAATCCACCGGCAGGGCTCCTCCAAACGAGGGTAACGCTTTGCAGCTTGCTTCGCTCGGGCTGGCGCCCGGGGAGCCTCTCGAGAAAGGTATTGATAATGTTGATCACCAACACTTTTGGCATGACATTGGATGCAATGGGAGGGAGGGATTAGAAGTGCAGGCAGGCAGGCAGGCAGGCAGGCAGGCAGGGCAGAGGAACGGGGGCACCTTCGTGGCAGGCAAGGTGCAGCATCCAGCATCTAACATACAGCCAGCATCCCATCCAACAGCCAGAATCTACCGGCCGCTTGGGGGCGGGCAACGAGGCAATACATGATATTTATTCTCTCTCTCTCTCTCTCTCTCTCTCTCTCTCTTTCTTTCTTTTTCCCCCCTCGCTTCAGTACCTCGAATGCATGTCTCTCCCGCTCCGGAAAGGCCGCCGCTTTCCTCAGGTGAAAGGGTCATGCAATACAACACAACAGCACACACACAGACACACACACACACACAACACCACGCAAGCACACATAAGCAAATATATATAGAATACAACTTCTTCAGCGGTTCTGCAGGCGTTGAGGCGTCATTCGACGGGTAACAAAGGCCAGCCATTTCCCTTAGACTGGGCCTTGGACTGGGGGCTACAGTGACCAAGAGTGACCGGACAGGGTCGGACAAGTTTGTCGCACCCCGTCACTCGTCGTCGCACGGCATCACGTCCTCGCCTCTCCCGCTTCCCAAAGCAGTCAAGATCCGTCGACGGGCCCATTTATCACACACTTATGGCTTTCCCACAGCAGGGGGGACTCACTCGGTGAATGACAAGAAGAACAGAGACGCCAGAAGAAACCCAAAACACAACCCGCACATCCATCAGGCCAGTCCGTGCTTGCCTCCTTCCTCTCTCTCTCGTGCCTCTCTCGTGCATGCGTGCCTGAATATCAAAATCAGCTAAAAAGGCCAATTGGGCCCTGTTCAGCTCCAATGCCGCGCCGCGGAACAGGAGCTGGCCGGCGGCACAGCACATATGACAGGACGCAAGGTAAATAAAACCAGACAGAATTGAACTCGTGGCAGGCACGTTACGGCGCAGTTCCCCTGACTGACACAACACTTGTGAGCTCTCTTTCTCTGGTTCAGGCGGATCGCCACCCCGGCCGATATGTACCAAGGACGCAGTTACACGAGACCCAAGTGCAAACCCAAAAGCCGGCCACCGGAGCAGCAGCAACAACGCAACGCCGGTACTTATATAGACTCGAGGATGAGTGTCGGTGCTTCGAAGACCTCCCTCCTTGTTGGTGGGCGATCGGTATGGGGGGCATGGAGTGTGTGTGGTCGGCCGCTGCGATGCGACCCTTGGCTTTAGTTACTGCGCGCACCAACTCTCACTAAAACATGACATCTCCAACAACACAGCCGACAGTTCCTGGCCTGGCCACGGACTTTTCTGTCTCTGCGTATCTCGATGTGTTCGTTTCACCGCACGGGTTACGGAGCTAAAAATAAAAAATAAAATAAAAATAAAAAATAAAAATAAAATAAAAAAAGGAAAGGAAAACCAGTAAACCCCGGTTGCTAATCTTCTGCCCAGGTGAGTGAGCCAGCACGCACAGATCGTGAGCTGAACACGGTACACACGGCACACAAGACCTGTAATTTATGTACCTGGGGCAACCCTTGCCAACGCCCACGACGAACAAGAACCAAAGACAGTCGCAGCTCAGCATGCCGCCTACGGACGTACAGGCGAACCATGAGCACACTCTCGTTCCCCCTTTTACCTCCTCTTGGTGTATGTATGTACTGCATAGAACCAACACCCCAGTCTGTCTTTGGCCCCCCACCGTCAGCGTCGTGGCGACCTCAGACCTCATCTCACCATGTGCCCGTCACCCACCAAGCACCCAAGACTGTCAGCATCAGCAGCAAGTCGCCAACAAGGCCAGCCCTCTCGTCAGCCATCACGCCCTTTCCGCTGCGGCCGCCGCGTGCCACGGGTGTGTTACCGCGTACGGCTCGCCGTCCCGGACAAGTGTACTGCGTATGTTACATGCTACTCCGTATGTGCACGCAGCAGCATGTACGTCTCGGTCATTAAGCCTCTGAGATTGGTGCCGTCGCTGATATAGACTTCGCGCATAAACTTACGATATTTCAAAATGAGGAAAGCTGGTACGGGAAAAGGAAAGCAACGCAACGTGCTTCCGCTTCTTCTGTTCTGCTTTACTTTGCCTGCTCTCCGCCCCCGGCAGAAGCGGACGCAATGGAACCTCGCCATTCCCCCATCCGCCCACCGCATGCGTGTGTCCCGTACCGATCGGTCCCTCGCCTTGGTTTGGGACCAGCCTCTGAGGTCGCATCTGGATGTAAAGAAGCCGCATGTGCCCCCTTTTTTTTTTTTTTCGCCCCTTCTTTTCCTTCCAACTCCTTCCAACTCCTTCCTTGCCCCGACGGAGCTCTCGGCATATCACGAACTTGGGTAACTTGACTGCTCACGATAAAGGGAGAGGGGGCAAGCATGACGACTCTAAACAATAACGTTTCGTCTCAAGACTCGTCAACGACAATCAGACGAACCCCTCAATCGGATGCGACCCCATCAGTTCGTCGCCTTATTGACTCAGTCCGCGCGCCTACGAGCTTACTTGTGTGTTCGTTGCCTCGAAGAAAAAAAAATCCACTTTTCCCGTCAAAGCCCATCGACCAACCGTTCGCGGTTCCTGAGCTATTCGCACCTTATTTGCCCATTGATTGAACCTCATCTGAATCGCGCCCCCGAATAGGGACCCCTATATCGCGGATCTTATAGCCGCCCCCAATGGGACAGACGCGCAGCGGGCGCCAACTGGACGAACTTGACTGGACCAACTGCGTGCCCAGACCCACGACGCCGGAATAGCAACAGCAACACACAGCCAGCTGACTGGACGGTGACTTGTCTGCCTTACTACTCCTCTATTAGCTAGCAATTTATTCTTCCGATCAGAGGGGAGGCGGCCGCGTGCCCCACGCCCGCTGCGACCTCGATTCCCGAACCAGTGGAGGCCGTGATTAGCCCTCTATGTTTTTATGCACAGCTGCGGTATTCTCCAACTTCTGGCTTCAAGCCGGGGAGATGAACTTGCAATAAGCAAAGAACCTCCAATGGGGGCAAAGAAGGGCGACGTCTTGCCTTCCATACTTGTTACTGCGTAATCTCTCTCTGCACATGTTGCTGCATCGTTTTTAATGCACAAAAAAAAAAAAAAAAAAGCACCCTTAGAAAGCCCAGGGGTCCTGAGTCGCAGCTCGAGGGCTGGACCCAGCAGGACAAGCAAACCTCCAACGACTCACGACTCACGAAAACCGCGCATCCCCATACGTTGGTACCAACCAACACCACCTCTTCATGAATCTTTGTGACGAAAAGGAGATAATCAGCGCAACTCCGCGACCGTCGAGAGAGTCAGTTCCACGTCGGCCGAGGAGCGTCCACACACACGACTCGAAGCCCCGTAGCCGCTGTTGTCCTCGGCCGAAGTGACTTCGCAGACGAGTCAAATCAATCTCTGTACTTCTACATCCCCCCAGTCACGTGTCTCCTCTTTTCATTCGAGAATGATTTCATCCTCGCCCCAGTGGTCCCCCCCACCTCTCCCGATCGCTGCTTCACGAGACCGTGATCCGCGCTATCAGCTGTAGTTAGTGTATGTTCCCTCGCGATAAGTATCTCCAGGCCATAGAGCCGAAAACCCGGGCGAAAGCTTCCATGTCCTCCCATCGCGGGCCACCCCCTTCGTCTCGAGCTTCACTCCACTCCACCGCACTAAACCCCAGAGACTACAGACCCGTTCGCGCCCCATGTTCCTCCAAAGAGGACCCCTCCTGGGGGGGGGGGGGGGTCTTTTGCCTCCATCGTTTCATCTGCGCTCGCTGGTTGGTGAAATTATCGAAGCCGGTGCCTCAATCTCGCCGGCTCTCCGGCGTCGAACCCATCCTCCTTCCCCCTGGCAGACAAACAAAAGGGTCTAGCCCATAAGTCCCGGGGGGGGGGGGGGGGGGCTTGACCGACTCGACGGCTCTCGTCATCGCGGGGCTTCCTTCGACGGCGGTGTACAGAGGATTCAGAAGGAGGAAACTCGTAAACTCGTACCTACCTTACACACACCGCAGCTTCGGCTTCCACTGGACTGGACTGACCACTGGCCGCTGGCATATTCTCCAAGGATCGTTGTTGTTGATCAACCGGGCTCGAAACAAGCAAGCAGACAGGCCATGACGGACGGTGTCCCCGAGGCAGGCGCGGCGAGGCGGCGACACCGCCGCCGCTGCCCTCGCTCGCTCGCTTGTTTTGGCCTCTTGTTGGTGATTCTCGGGGGTTTGAATTTTGTTGCAAAAGGCAAGCAAACATCCTCCCTTCTTTCGAACATCCAAAACACCATCATACGCAGAGCGGTCTCGGCGGCCGGCGGCGGCACCCTTAATGTAGCGTAACAGGCATCATTCAGCTCTTCACCTTCCCAGCCTTTCTTTCTTTCTTTTTTTTTCTTCTGATTCTTGCGGCCTTGCCTCAATCCTCTGACGGGATCCCGACCCGGGGTTTCTTCACCGCCGGACCGCCTCCCTCCCTCGCCCTCGCCCTCGCCCGTCCCGAGTTTGTTTGGCCGCCCGCCTGTCGAGTTTGTCAAAAATATTCCGTCATGTTTGAGATCTCGCAAGTGACAACTGACCGAGAGCAGCGGGCGTGTGTGCCCCTCCTCTCCTCCCCCTTTCTCCCACGACTCCACGAAGGGGTGGCCCGGAGGCGTACGAGGTTACACCCGTCGCAGGCGAGGTAAGGCAACGACGGGGCTGTCTCTCTGTCCCTCTCTCCCTCGCTCTCGCCCCTCGAGTCGTACACATCCCCATGCCGTCTCCCGTCGCATTATCGGAGAGTATTCGATGGGGAACGAAGAGGGTCCGCCACAGCAGGCGAGTCAGGATGGAGTCAGTCCCTCTCTCTCTCTCTCTCTCTCTCCAAAAAGTGCTTGTGCGCATCTCCCAATCCAGCCTCTACCCGCTTTTGTAGAGGGACATTTCGGTTCAATCCGGCCATTCGCTCCGCTCGCCGTCGCCTTGGAGAATCGATAAATGCTCAATAAGATCAGACCACAACCACACTTCTCGAGGCTGCGGAACGGGACGGCTCTCGGACGACGAGCCGACCACGAACACGCAAAAATAGGTTGACCTCGTCGAGGGAGTCGTCGTCGTCGCCGTCGTCGGGTGGCTTGTAGTCAGAGAGCGTCGCACCCGTCCCGCTCTTCTGCTCCATGCTGTGGCTAAGGGTTACTTCCAAGGAGGTCCTCAGGGCCTCCAAGAGCCGTCCTTGGCTAGCATAGCAGCCCTTCCCGCACCTCCTAAACTCGGCCGTCCGCCGCAGCGGCGCCGCGCCTTACCGTCTTCGTCCACTGCGAGACACGCGACTGGTCCGTTGGCAGTGGGAACTTATGGAACACCAACAACCCACCCCCCTAGCTCCCTGCAGCGTGCAGTGCAGCCAGCAGCTCGCTGTTCAGCGGCACAACAGCTGCACACAGCTGCACAGCAGCCACGCAGAACTCTGCGCCCGCTTTTTAGTACCAAGGTAATACGCGGCTAAGCGGCTGAACCGCTGAACAAAAACACCAGCTTCGCCCGCGATGTCTGTCGTACACAACACACAAGCGAGGCAAATAAAATGACGGTGGCTTTCCGCCTGCGTTTCAGGAACCCTCGACCCCCTCCCCATCTCGTCCGAAACCTTCATCGCCATCTCTTCTTGCTCCGTGTAACTCCGGCGGCAGCGGCGAGGTCACTCACACACGCCCTCCCACGGGAAAATAAAGCCAATCTCAACCTCATCTCAGCAATCCCCGCCTCGGCGTCCTCCGGGATGTTACACCAAGGGAGCTGCGGTTCCAGATAGACTGCTACCTTAATACTGCCGCGCTCTCGCCCTCTTCCTCTGCTCTTCTCTGCTTCTGCCTACACTAGCAGGTGGTATTCATACGTGTATGCCTCCGAACCGTGGGGCAGCCAAACCGTCCTTCTGGAACGAGATTTGACGTCCGGCGAGTCTTCTGGAGTGCCGAAGCATCTCTCAATTTCGCAATACCCGGTGACTTGCTTTTTTTTTTTTTTTTTTATCTCCACGCTGCGACTCCACGGTGCCATGACGAGCGACGCCCACGTGCCCGCTTCCAACTTTCCAACCTGAGCCCATCCATGCCGGCCGCAAGATTACTGGCAGCTGCCAATCTCGCTCTGTAATACGGCACGGCTAGTCATTCCGCGCTTCGGTCGTTGGTTGCTGGTGGGCAACAAGCGCAGATCAACGGTGCCGTCTGTCCAGGTTTCGCGTGCATAGCACACAAGACTCTTGCCAGAGTGGCGGGACATCGTTCGACGTGATGACGATCAGCCCGTCGAACCCTCCAACGAGCCTTGCAGGTTGGTCAGGCGCTCCTGTCCCTTTCTGGCATGCCCGTTGGTTGTCTTCAAGACCCGCGGCTGCAAACCAACCAACGGCATGAGACTTGAGAGTCCTGTTGGTACTGTCCAGCCCCAACTGAGGGCACAGCTTCACCGGCAAACAGATATCCGCCAGGCTGGGTACATTGTGTCTGGCCCCTCGCTGTCGAGGACGCACACCGCTGCTGTTGAACAGTCCGGTCCATCTTTCATGCAAGGGAGAAAGCGTCCGAAAGTCGATGCTCTGTTGCACAACGGGAGACTCTTCGATCAGCCCGAGTATCTGGTGCCATTCCCTTAGTGATTGAAGACGCACGCTTGCTCCCGTGACGTCTCGCAGCTCTAGACCACCCCGCCGTTCCCCTCCCCGATATCCGCACGTCGACAGCACGGTAACCACACTGGGCCTTACATAAGCCCACGCGTATTCTTGGACCAATCGCCAGTCAATTTGTGACCTCAGCCAACGACAACAGCTTCCAACTTCTAGTAACGGTGAACGACATGTCGGTGGGGTCTCAGGACATCTTTCTGGCAAGCGAGAGCTTCGTGAATGCGGCTAAATTGCTAAATAACCGTCGTCTTTGTGTACCATCGTTCCCACACAAACAGAAATACCCCCCCTCGCAGCGCCAAGGGAATGTCTAGTCCAGAAGCAAAGGTGAGTGCCAGCCTGGAATCAGTCCAGAGCACACCAGTCTCACGAACTCAAGAGCTTATCCTCAATGTATCAAGCGCCATTGGACCTGCACGGGCTAGATCAGTCTGGACCAGACTGTCGGTCCATCCCCTTGAGGGATCAAGCAGTTGCAACGGAGTCGATCGGGTCATGGTACTCGTAGACCTTGTTTTCCTTGTCCCGTCCCGTCACTGCGGGTGCCACGTACGTCGACACTCCCGTTTCGCGGTCGTATGATCTGAAGGTGCTTGCCAACCGCTTGCCACCGCCTCCAGGAAGGTCCACCACGAACTGAGGCATCATAAAGCCGGCAATCGACCCCCTGATCTTGGCTTCCAAGTCGAGGATTGTCTGAAGCGGCGTTCGTAGGTGCTCTGACTTCCTCACCATATCGTGCTGGTAGACATAGTACTGGCCGAGTCAGCGCGAAATTCCAAGTGTCAGGAGCCATAGTCATACCGGGAAGATGTTATTGTCCGCCAGCTTTCGAATCAAAGTCGACATGGTCGCAACGTCATCATTGATACCTCGAAGCAAAACCGACTGGTTCCGCACCATCACGCCTTTTTCAAAAAGCTTTTGGCTGGCCTTCTCCGTGACCCAGGAGATTTCGTTAGGGTGATTGATGTGAGTGTGGAGCGCCATAGCCTTGCCGGCCTTTTTGGCTCTATCGGATATGCCGATGAGAGTGTCGGTCCAGGGATCATCGGGGTCTAGGATTCGGTTTGGGGACACCGCGAGACCTTTGGAGGCAAACCTGAAGCGCCGCACATGGGGGATGGAGATCAGCCGTTCACCAATCATTTGGATTTGGGCAGGCTCCAGTACATACGAGTCTCCTCCTGAGACAACGATGTCCTGGATCTCGGGCGTGCTTTGGATGTGGTTGAACACATTATCCCATCTTTTCAATCCCGGTTTGAGAGAGTCTTTCTGCACGCTCTCGGTGTTGGCGCCAACTGCGTAGGAGCGGGTACAGAATACGCAGTATGTCGGGCAAACGGAAAGAGCTTCAAGTCAGGGCAAGTTAATCGACTGATGAAAGTTGGTCGAACCACGTTACATCCGTTGGACTTACGAAGGAAAAGCGCCTTATCAGGGTATCGGTGAACAAGCCCATTGACAGGGGAGTCCGCCTTCTCTTCCAGTGAGTCGAGTGTCAGCTTTGGGTGGTCTGGCAGCATGCTCGATCTCGTAGGTATAAACTGGCGGAAAATAGGATCGTTCCGCGGGTTGTTCCAGTCGATTTGACTGAGGGTGTATGGCCTAACAACTGCATTAGGCCGGCAACCTTGGGTCAGATGGGAGACTCACATCACTTTAACAGACATTGTGGCTTCCGATACTCCCTCGAAGATGTCTTCGATCAGCCGTTCTCGGGGCTCCATGTCGTTGCCAGCACCAGCGGCGGGGATATAGTCGGGCAGAACCCTCTCCAGGAAGCGGTGCAGCTTCCGTGGTCCCTCAACGGCGTTCTTTTTCTAGACATGGCCAACTGTCAGATCGTGCCAGTCTGGAAGGGTTTCTATCAACTTACACTCCATCGGTAACTTATGAACTCGTCTTTCGATACATCCTCCCAGCCGGGGACTTTGCGCCAGAACTCGTCTGGCTCTCCCAGAGCTGGTCCAACGTCAAGCCCGACATCAGGTATGGCGTGGTCATAGACATGGTGGTCGTCGACACTTTCAGCAAGGGCGGCTTGCGCAGCCTGCATGCGAGATAGGGTTGCAACTCTTCGGATACCATGGCTACGACAAGCTCGAACTGAACGAGTTGCGGTGCCGACCAAGATACGCATAGGGGTCATGCTTATTATGTTCGCGCACCTTGACTTCGGGGAACTGCGAGGGTCTTCAACGAGTTTTCTCAGACCAAGAACCTTTTATAGCCAATTTTGTATCTTCTGGGGACTTTGGACGAGGTAACGGATGGGTAAGTCGGCCGAGATCGACCTGGGCGTCTCTGAAGTCCCACTTCGCGCTTATGTTGGAAAGAGAAAACAAGGGAGGCGTCCGGGCTATCCGGCAGTTGTCATGAAGATTGGAACTTTTGGTTTGAAGGGGAGGAGGTCAAGGCGCGAGACGAGGTATGACAAACCTGGGAGTTGCGAGGCGGCTAATTTCGAGATGCAGAGCGGGAGGCGTCGCGGTATTTGACATTTCGCAGGTGCGACTGGCCACCTGGCGAGCTCCCCTCAGACAGCCCTCCCAAGTACAGGAACAACTGGCTGAAGAACAAGCTGCGGCGGCGGAAGGCAAACATGGACATCGACTGCCTGCTGAAGGGCGAGCCAACGCCAGGTTGTTCCATTTAGCAGCCCGACCCGGGACATCCAACTCAGACGCCTCACTCAACACGGCCCAACCAACCCCGCCTCGTTTCTCCCTACTTCCTGGCCGGTGCTAAAACGGAAATATGAGGGTGCGGCACCTGGCTCGAGCTCGATTTGTTTGCTGGAATATCTCCAGCTGCTGCTGCGTCGGGTGGTCTCGCCCTCGTCTGGTTGGCCGTGTCTGAGGCTGCTTTCCCTTGGTCTTCCACCCCCCCTGTTCCTGCCCGAATCACCCTTGATCTCTTTGCTCGTCCAAGGCAGTTGGATATAATGCCAAGTACCTGGTCATTCGTGGAAGAAGGAAGGGGTAAGGCTAACTCTACTCGATATGCCACGTCTCGTGCAGCTTGCCGATGATCAAGTCTGACCATTTTCTTCGTTGGGCTATCCCCAGATCCAGGGATATGCACATCCTGGCTTCAGAATGAAGTCCTCGTCATAAACTCCAGCATCTCATTAGTTACCGAGTGTCTGGTCGCCCCGTACAGTAGCTCCGTGCGGACGGATTTCCTGTACGAGCCATCACCGACAGCCCGCCGCTACTTCGCGACAACTGCAAACATTACCAAGACAGGCAAATAGAAGAAGCGATGCTCACCGACTCCCATCCTCCACACCGTTACTAATTAAGCGGAATACAAGGAACCACTGTCCATTCGTCCGCTAGCAGAAGCGAGGCTCTAGCCGCCTCGGCTGAAGCGGGCAGTTGATCACTTCAGGAAGCTGGTGTTTGCACACGCAACTCTTGTCACTTGAAACCGGCGAGAACGGCCTTCATCGGAGTGGGGTGTTGTCAAAGGTGGCTAGACATGCCGTACCGTCGAGTTGCCTGCTCTCTGCCGGCGGCAGTCCTGCATCCCACCTTACCCAGGGGACACATACACTTCCCCTGAATTCTACGCGGGATTTTCACAGTCAGACCATGGAATCCACGGCAATACCAGAAGTCCGCAAACATTTCAAAGCATACGGCGTGACTCTTAAGAGTCTGACACGAGAAGTTACTCGTCGTTTTCTGGATTCTCTTACTCCCGCCATCTTCAACAAAAGTCCCAAGTCCCTCCGGTCCTTCCGCGTTCAAAAACCTGAGGCAAAAGCCCTCTGTTTATAATATGATATAGTTGTAGGTGTTTGCAAGCGCCTTTTCTTGATCTACACATCGCACACGTGTCTCGGCGTGACAACACTCCAGCAATGGATGCCACGGAATCTGCATACTCGAGGGCCCACGGAGTGCCTGCAGCCCCCCATGAAGCAGGGATAGAGTACGCATCTGACCTCTAAGCTTACATTCATTCCTTATTCCGTGGACTTCCACATGTAAGCTAACATTTCATTTGTGTAGACTACCGTCACTGCGTCCCACGCCTCTCACCGGCCCCGCTGACCCTCTTCGCCCAACACTGCCCCAGGCCCAACCATCGACGATACATCATCCATCCAATGATCACATTCGCATACTCTCGAGCAAGCCTGTAGACCATGGCTGCACGGCGTGGTCGGTTGTTGTGGGGTCAACGGCCACCATGGTCCCAACGTTCGGGTTGATGACGACAGTGGGCATTTTCCATGTTCACTGGAAGAACAACCAGCTTTCCGGCTGGTCCAATACAGACATCTCTTGGATCATATCCATGTATGGCTTTCTCGCGGTTCTTCTCTGCGGGCCCTTTGGCGTCTTGTTCGACAGACTTGGCCCTCGATGGCTGATGACACCTGCTACTGTTGTATACTGCGCGGCTTTCCTTGGCGTTGCATTCAGTACCCACTACTGGCAGTTCATGCTGTGCTTTTGCATCGCTGGAGTTGGTGCCGGTAGGTCAATTCACCTCCCAAAAGCGTTGGGCGACCTGACCTTACGCACGCAGCGGCCTTGACCACGAGCGCCCTGGCAGTCATCAACCATTGGTTTGACGAGAAGAAGGGGCTGGCCATGGGCATTTGTACCATGGGAGGAGGACTCGGTGGCGTGATATTTTCGGTTGTCCTTCGTTTTACCACTCAACACTTGGACTGGATGACGGCTAGTCTCATCCACCTGGCAATCATTTGCGCCTTTTTGTGCTTCGGGTGCGCCTTGATCAGGCCCAGGGTGTTGAAGTCTCATAAGGGGAGGCTGTGGGACTTTACCTGCTTCCGACGTTGGAAGTTCCTCCTCTTTACTTTGAGTGTGTGCGGTAGGGACTGTACTACCCGAGTTCTATCAGCAACGATGGCCCTAATGCAGGTTGGTCACAGGTTTTGAGCTCGTTCTTTTTGTGGCCTGGGGCCTACTGCCAACTTATGCGAGTACCGTCGAACTCGGGGATATTTTCTACTTGACCCTTGCATTCAGCGTGTAAGTTCCCCCAACCGCCAACCCCTTTCTCAGTCTTTGACCCCACGTCTCGCAGGGGCTCTACCCTGGGCAGAACCATCCCGGGGTACTTTACCGATCGTCTAGGCCCTTTCAACGTCACTATTTTCATGACCATATTCACGGAGGCGACCATGCTTGTACTATGGCTCCCGTTTGGCAACACGTCGGCCTCCGTTCTCTACGCCGTTGCCGTCCTTCTTGGATTTGGAACCGGAAGCTTCGTTTCCACGGCTGCAACGTGTCTCGGGCATCTCTGCGACCCCCAGGATAGCGGTACATACATTGGTTTCTGCTACGCTGTGGTCAGTCTCGCCACTCTGGTGGGCAATCCGGCCAGCCAAGCCGTGTTGGGCGACGGAAGAGACGGTCGCACTCGCTGGACAGTAGCTTTCCTCGCGGCTGTTCTAATGGTGGCTCTGGTGAGCTGCTGCTTTGTGCGATGGCTGTGTCTGGAACGGAGATGGAGGTGGCTGGCAAAAGTGTGAGTCGAGAGGTGTCAAAGCTGACAGTCTAGCCAGGGAAAGACTCTTTCTTATGTTCACTGAGTCGGCAGGGATCCTGAGGAGGCTGGCGAAAGCGAACTGCCGGTATGGTTAGTGTATGAGCTACAGCAGTGAGGCACCGGGCCGACATGGTTGGTCGATGGCGGCGTTGTGCTTGATTATCTCTCATCGAGCGCCTCCTGCAGCCAGTGCTAAATTCGGTTTGCGGCATCGAATCAACAGGTCGCAGGGCAGTAGCCTTTTAAACGGAAGCAACCATGAATCGTATGATAATTCCAGCCTTTGAAGCAGACCAATGCCGACGGCATCTCATACACCGCAACTTGACTGGCCTCGCGTGCCCTTTTCAAGTCTCTCTGACCACAATAGCACACATATCCTGGTCGGAATCGCGTCGGGGACATGGCGCCACTGTTCTGGATCCCGTGCTCAAGAGCGGATGTGGCTCCGACAAGTCTAACAGCCTCTGGTGGGCGGCCTCCCCTGTCTGCCATCAGACCACTTAACAGCCGTGGAACTCTCGCTGCGATCTGGTATAGGGCGAAAGACTGTTCATCCACATGGATCGAAGATCCCCAGCAAGCGGATCTCTGTTATGCGAGCTATCAGACGCGCGTATCTACGATCCTCCGGGGTAAGTGTTCCGGGTCGCCCGTCAGTGTCAGGGCCGAGATGACCGGGGCCAACCAACGTGGCCGGGCGGTCAGAGACCGGGTTTACGACGTGTTGTTCCAGTTTTGTTTTTTTCTACCACGTTCCGTCGGTGTTTGGGCGACGTTGGTATTGTTGGCGTCGTCGTCATGCGGGTTGGTGCCAATGACTCCGCTTGACAAGGACGGGGTCACTTGTCGAGTGGAACTAGTGGGTTCCTTGCGGTATGGGGGACGCTCCGTGCATAACATATGGCTCAGTCGGAGGTCCTTTCTGGGACTCGAGTGGAGAAAAGAGATACCCAGGGATGGTGTGAAGAGAGAGGAGACTGGTTTGAAGGCGCAAACTCGGGCTAACGGTCACAGGCACGACTCAGGAGAACTACGGCCGCGCGACTTCAAGAGCTTTGAGCCTGATAACAGCCCAATGCCGGATCAGATAGTGAATCCTCGCCGCCCGCGGGCTGGTGCCTCGGTTGACTATTCCCTGGCGACTGGGGAGGTGAACAGGATCTTTGTGCGAGGGTAAGAATATCCAGGGGTGGCAGACTAGCTCGCGGGGGTCTCCGCCGCGCGCTGACTTGAGCTATGCCACACAGGGGAACCGCTGAAGTGCTTGACGAGGACCTGGCCTGTTCCTCTCTGCTTCCCGTTCGGGCGCTTAGTTCACTGATGCTGCATTGTCACCTCCATGACATGACATGGCACGACTTGACGGGTTGTGGGGAACTAATAGACAAGGCACGATAGTCAGGGGGACCGCTGTCGTGGATGCTTTGTTGAGTTCCTGGACTCCTGACCGTTCGACGTGTGCTATCAGAAGAACCCACTCGACGCATGGCGGCCCGGTCTGATGCCATTGCGGAGGAGTCATGGATTAGGAAACTCGGTCAGCCGTTTGAGTCATGAGAGACTTGGACTCTTTTGGGAGGATACGTTTAAGATTGGGATTGGCGGCAGGGAAAGCCGATGGGATTGGGAAGGTCGACGCGAAGATCACGAGCACCGAGGCTCCTTGGGGACACCGAGCGAGCCCAGCCACACCGTTGAAGACGGGAGACGACGATGGCGACAAAAGCCGGCTTCAGCAACGCAGATGTTTGCCTCTAGGAATCAACAGAGGAGAGTTTCGGCGCGGCCCGTCTCGTCCGGTCGGGAACCGTTCGTGATCGGACGTTTTTGTCTTTGCTTCTGGCATCTTGGAATGCGGTGCTACCACGGGAAGTAGAGACTAGCGGAAACTCTAAATGACGGTCAACGGACGGAAACATCTGTTTGGTCCCTCCGGAAGCCTTGTCACTCGGCCTGATCAGATCAGGGGGCAGCCCGAGCTGAGACAAGACATACGAACTATTGGCGATGGTGCTTGGACCCCCTGATCTGGATGCCAAGATGAGGTTTTCACTCGAAGCTTGTTAGGTCACAGCAACTGGATGACGTTGAGGGTGACGAGATGGAGAGATGGACCGACACGCGGCCATCACGGGGAAAATCTCGGCGCGTCGTTCGTCCGCGTCTCGCGGTCTCTCGCGCTTCTAGGCCTCTCCCTGTTTTTCAAGACGTAAGAGCGTACTAGTCAGCGGAGTCGCCCTTCCAACGGCCCGCGGAATGATCCAGTTCTTTCGGAAGCTAGTTCCGCGTTCGTCTTGGTATTTTCATTCTCGAGACGTGTTTGTATGTGTAGGACGTGGTCCATACTTCGGTCGTGTTGGCAATCAGGGTTAGAGAGATAGTAAGCCTTGGTCTGGCAGCGAGCGCAGGCAGCGAGCTTAGTACCTTGTACGTGTTGTGTAGATGTAGATGGCCATAGGCGTGCTCCATCTATTTTAGGCCCTGGTCGTGACGGATGTTGTGTCCATGATCCTTTGTGCACGTCATTATCCTTGACCTCGGCAGGGGAGGCCCGGCGGCATAAAGTGACAGATATGTGCAAGCAGCCTTGCTATTCGACTGCCGGGCCTCCTGTATGCAGAATCGAGGCTATGAGATGCCTGAATGCAGCTTGGCAAGGAGGGGTAGTCGGCCCCTTGGAAGCTGTCACCTGTATGAGAGGACGAGGTCTGCCCTATCAAACCTTGTACCTTGGACGAGGAGGGGAGGTCGTGGGCGGCAGAGGAAGAGGTGGGGGCTGGGACATGTTCCTATACCGGCAACCGCGTTCTGTCCGAGGGTGTGTCGTTCTGGGTTTATACTGGTCTGCCCGGCTTGGTCTGAGAGGAGGTGGTGAGCTGGTATCCATTGGCCAGCGCGGACTGTGTCGCTTTCAATAGTCGTTGTCCGAGCAGATGCTATTGGAGAGAGCGTATGCTTGTGAATCTCGAATAGGTAGAGACGGACGGCCTGTCGAGCCAGCTGGCCGTGTGTATATGTACGTGGCTCGTCTTGTGGCCTTGGGTATATCTGCTGTGCTGTGCCGGAATCAAGCATTAGGGATGTGAAAGATGGTTCTTGGCTAAGCCTCGCGCCAGGTTGATGGGTGCACAAACCCTGATCCGTTCTTTCTGAGGCTATCGGAAGAGCACGATTTTGAGAATCATCTAGTGTGGCCGGGTCGTTTTGAAGCTGGCTTTGATTACCAAGGGACAGTCGCTTAGCCACAGACTTGGGCTTCCGGAATCAATCACTATTTGTTTATCCCGGAACGATCCATCCACTTGATGAAACATCCCCGCTCCATGTAGTCGATGACGTTGAAGATGTGCCAGTTACAGGGTCATTCAGACCAATTCACGTCAGTCAGATCCGAAGAAAACACCCCTTGGGCACGCGTGTATTCTCTTCCCGGTGGTGCCCCTTGTCGTCGTGACGGTATCCCATACTGAATAATGAAGAAGCCGCGGGGAACGAAGAAACCGGTGACGATGGCAGGACGACGAGGCGACTTGACAGCTTGGTAAGCTGATCAAATCATGAGGAATACTCTTATCCGGGAAATCTTCGGGCCAGAAACTTATCATATCACGACTCGTCACTCCGCGACCTCGCCCAAGATGGGTGCGCATATCCGAAGAATCATCGGTGGTGACAGACAAATATATTCAACACATACACCACAACGCGCTCCCCAAACGGCCTGCTCCATGATTTTCAAAGATGAATCCCCTTTTTTAATGAAGTATTCTAGCGTATTTAGCTCGTTCTAGTGTCTATAGTCAAGGGTCAGCCACTACGACTATAGATTTAAGCTTTTTAGACTTAGTCAGTTCTAGGTTACAGTGTATCCCCATGAGTACATGGACATATAAGAGACTTTCTACACCTCGGAAGAGTCCGCCAGGATCATCGCCGGTCATGAGGGAGTACCTAGGTATATAAGCGGTAGCTTGGCGTGCCTTAACTTCGTTGGAAGAGTTCTGAATTCTCGTCCTCAACATGTGTTCTCCTGGAGGCCCTGCCATGTACTCGTCCCTTAACCCAGCCATTGTTGCTCTGTAATTGTCGTTCTCGTCATGACAGTATTTCATCCTGAATAGTAGACCGCGTGTACAGAACGACAGAGGAAACGAAATCGGGGCCAGATCAAATACGCCCGTAATTTCGCGATCGGTCACAGCTCTGTCAAGACCAAAGACGTCGACCCGGCGTCCTACGGCGTCCAGTACTTCAAAACGATCTGATACCCTGACGTCACCCATACCCAGACACCCTGCCCGGTCGGTTCGTGATTGACAAGAACACGTCTCCAATGGACCGTCATAAAAAATGGCTGCATCACGCAACAGCATGTGTCTGTCTGTCAGGCCCAGCTTTTGGGGCAACATGTGGTCCAGTTGGGGCGAAAAAAGCTCCCAGTAACAAGAGCTTCAGAGTGAAATGTGCAGGGTCTGTCGAGAAGGACTCCCTCGTCGTTGCTGCCGTGACCGACCCCCTGAGGGACGTGAAGAAAAATGGACACCGGGGTCGTCGTGGGGACGATCACAACTGCATTGCCGTGCGCTGCCAATCGTAAGCTAATCGACTCGTTACACGCGGAAAAGGTCAGACAGAGGGCGCCGACAGAACAAGGCATTTCACCAATGCAGAGACGTCTTGTTTTTCTAGATGATTATCAGCTTCCATTTAATATAGTCAACCGTTGTAAGCCAGAGGACGCTGAGTCGAGTGGTGTAACACGTTATCACGGTGTTGTCCGAGGTTCAACGACTCGGCTTATTCCTCTCATTGCGCGACTTTTGGGGGGGTACTGCATTGAAATGGCGGTTGTGACTGGGGCCATGGCTATCTTATGACTGCGATTTCGCTAGGAGTGGATTCGGAAGGCTTCTAAACTCGCTTGGCTTAATTGTTTAAAAACATCTAGACGTCTCGTTGACGAAGTTCGTTTTCAAGCAGGCTTTCTTCATCCGCGCTCTCGTAGACTACATCGAAGGCTTCCTTATCTTCAGCTTGCAATGCGGGCAAGAGAGCCCAACCCAGACACGCTTTTTTCGAGGGCCCATCTTCGTGTGTGCTACCTTGTTGCTGCCCTTCTCTCCGTGATGGTATTCTGTTCCGAATAAGAGACTGTGAGAAATGAGCGAGGAGGACGAGGGAACTGAGGGGCGGTAGAATAACGGGACGTGATTGGGTAGTACAGATTCCAGGATGGTTCGCTTTGGCATTCATGGAATGGGATCTCACAACTCTGCCTGGTACCGGGAGAGGTGGCTGCAGTCCTTCGGAAAGCACACGATGAATCCGGACGTTTCGGACATTTCGGACCTAATCTGACCCGGCGGAAGTTAATTAGTTCCGTTTTTTTTGGTTGGGATAATGGAAAATATCATGGGGTATATCAGAGGATGTTGGTATTATGTATAATTCACACCGGCAACAGTGAAGTCGCCAAATTCGCTTATACTTATCTGAGAACCCCTTTAAATACTCAGAGTCGATCACCTTGGGCCTTTTCCAGAGTCTTCATCTGGATATCGGTACCTACTTATCTGGATCGACTACTTGAGCCGTTTCGTATGGGCCAAGCCAACCAAATCAAGGGGATACGAAGAGGCGGCAACTATTCTGGAGTTGGGTGACTGTCAAAGGCACTAGAAGGCCACCCTGGTGTCGTCATCAGCCAACATCCTCGGCCCCGTCTGGTGACTCCAGTCGTTGACGAATAGGTTGTAGTCCTCAAGAGCAACCCGTCGATTCTGTCTTTTTGTCACTGGGTTACAAGGAAATATTCACATCATGCTTGCTCCAATAGGGGTGGCTAAGGCAGTCCCGTCGTCCCGCGCGCGAGCTCCTTCTCCCCCAAGGTTTCATTTTCTGGTGTCGTTGTCATCGTGGTACTCCGTCCAGAATACCACTAAGCCAACGGCTACCTTTGGGCAGCACAACCCGATTTTGACGTGGAGTTCCACGCCACGAAAGGCCCTGGAGTTATGACTTTCCATTTCTCCGCCGGTAGGCGGTAGAAAGTGACTCCGGAGCCGTTCTCGGGGTATGCAGCGGACATGGGCCAGCTGAAGTTGAGAAGTCGGAAAACACCAGTGAGGTTGACCTTCTGAAGCGTTTCGTTTGCGGCGAAATGAGTGAGTGTAACGGGGCGAGGTCTGGCGACGTGGGTGACCCCCTGGTCGTTGTCGCGGCGGTGTTCTGTCCTGAATAAGAGGCTGTCTTGAGCGAGGGACGAGGACAAAGAGACTGATACACTGACGAGGTATCGCGGCAGCTCGACATGGACCAATTCCCCTCCTCAGACGAAATACAGCACAAGAGGCTTTCAGAAACAGAGTGTTCCATCACATTAATCTGTTGCCTGAGTATCATGCCCCGCGATGCAGAGCCTTCTTTTATATGTACCGCGGAAACGATCAACACCGGACAGACACATACGGGTAAATTAGGCCTCGCGCTTCGTCAGTGTTCGAGATCCATGACGCCCTACCATCGTCCGCCGGTATAAGGAGCGCGGTCGCGCTCATGCCTAGCTCTGGACCCGGAGCGGACAGACGCATAGGCGGGCATACTCCCAGTGATCCTGGATGAAAAAACAGGTCTTGCAACGGGAGGACGGTGAAATACCTTCGCTGTTCGTTGTAGTTTACGGCAAACGTGGCTGGTGTATTTATTGACTTCCTCTGGCGGCCGCGCGCGTGAGTTTGCCAAGCGCACCGAGTATGAGAAACGACTAACAACGTGAATGTAAATGGAATCTTGGTCCAGCCACACGGTCTGTAGAACATGTACCTTGAAGTCTTGGAAAGTGGTATTTTGTATACAAGATATACACGTACAAAGTCTAACATCACCCACCCACCCTCAAGACGTGAGTCTTTCGGACGAGCATCGTCTTCACCCTCATCTACCTCCTCTTCACCCCTACGCATCCTCCCTCGGCGGCGCATCCTTGACTAAATCCTCCCTCGTCTTCTCCACCTCCTTCTTTCCCGTCACAAGCTCAATCCCAATCAGCCCAGCCAACATCCCGAACAGATGCGACGTGATATCAATAGTCTGCCTCCCCGTCCTGAAAATCGCATACACATGAAACCCCAGAATCACCGCAATGAACCCCAGCCCCTGCGGCCCATTCATCGGATCGGGTGGCAGTCCCAGGATCTTGAACGTGTCGTAGCGATGCATCCAGAAATACGCCGTCGTCACCCCGAACACGGCCCCCGACGCGCCGAGCGTCGACACACCCAGCATCCCGCGCAGCGTGTAGCTCGTCAAGCTCCCCAACAAGCCCACTGCCCCAGAAGATAAGTAGATGGCGAGGAAGTCTGCCCGCCCGACCTCGTCGTGCAGCGCCGTGCCGACGAACCACAATCCCAGCATGTTCGTGAAGATGTGTCCCGGCGAGCTGTGCGAGAAGTTGGCCAGCAGCATCGACGCCGCGCGCGGCATGCCGTGCACCAGCGTGAAGTGCGTGTTGAGGAAGCGCCAGAAGGGGGGGATCCTCCACGCCGCGAAGACGAGGACGTTGAGCCCGATCAGCGCCGCCACCGTCGCGGACGACGCGGAGACTTCGGGGAACATGCGGTCTGCCTCGCGAGGCGGGGTGTACACCATCGCCAGGGCCGAGACGAGGCCGGTGAGCAACAAGACGGCGGCGAAGGAGGGGAGAAGGCGCTCGGCGAGGGTCAGTTCGGGGGGAGCTTGGAGGTCGGAGCCGCCCTGCTCCATCCAGCGCTGCATGCGCGCGGACATGGGCGGCCGCTTGATCGGGAGGGCGGAGAGGGTGCCCGGGTTCGCGAGGCCCTTTTCTGCCGCCTCGGCCGCGAGGCGCTCCTCTCTCTCCTTGGCCTTGGCCATGTTCTTGGCGCGGATGGCGTCCAAGGCGCTGTAGCCGTACACGGGGTCAGGTTTGGGGGGTACGTCGGCAGCTTCTTTCGTGGTAGTCTTCCCGTCCTTCTTCTTTAGGGTCGCAGGAACAGAGACGTCATCCTTCCCTTCGGTTTGCCCCGCGAGCTCCTTCTCCAGCTGCGCAAGCTCGTCCTCGGCGCGCAGCCCCGCGTTCATAACCTCGTCAACATGCACCAGCTTCCTCAGGTACGCGAGCGCGGCGTCCTTCTGCTCCTGCGAGAACGCGGCCGTGTTGACTGCAAAAGCAGGGTCGTCGAGCGTGCCGGCCACGCGGCGGCCGTGCATGACGCGCAGCAGCCTGTTCGCGGGGTTAGGCTTCATGCCCGGTCCGAAGACGGCCTTGACCTCCGCCGCCGAGAGCGGCGTCACGCGGAACGAGAGGCCGAGCTTGTCTTTGTAGTCGAGTGGGAGCTCTTCGTAGTCTGTGATCACCATGGAGTCTTTAGCGGAGGAGGATGCCCATCGTCGTGTCGTCGCGGTCGCCGAGGGCCAGAGGTTACGGGCGAGCGTGGGCGTGGGTGTCCATGTCGGCGGGGGCTGTGGCCTGCTAGCAGCGACGCGGAGGGTTGTACATGTCGAGAGGAACCGGGATGCGGCGGACGGGCGGCAGGCGAAGCGCAGGCCGAGCTGGAGGAGGGATCGCGTAGGGACGAGGCCGAGTGAGGCGTTCATCGCGGGCTCGGGTTTCGCGGCGGCGGCGGCGCACTGAGAGCCCCGAGCTCACCAATGCGATGCGCCGGCGCCGGCTCTGTTCGTTCGTTGGGGGTTTGCAAGCAATCGTTCGATCCGCGGGCGGGTGACGTCGTCCCGTCCGGCTGGCTGCCCGTCGAGGGATTGTGTTCAGTCGCTCGTTCGCAATGGTTCGATTTTTTGGTCCAAGATGCAACGGGCGGGCGGGCGTCACGCATCTGGAAATTCTTCTTTGGTCGGATCGGGACGGGACCCTACACCGCGACCGGCGCGGCGGCGGGCTATTCCGGCCCACGCCCCGGGGCGGCTACAAACACCTGCTCTTTGGCACTGAGAGGTAACGTAATCGATAGGGCGATAAACGTCGGGGTGGTAACACCACGCCTCCCTCCTCAACCCCCCCCCCCCCCCCTGTTCAACGTTACCTGCCTTGTCACCCCACTGAGGAACCTTCCACTGGACCTTCCACCCCGCGCTGCTCACTCGACCTGCGGTTGGAACCAACCCGACCTAACAGAGAGATCTGTAGAGGTAGAAAAGCTGCCGTCACATTACACGACATAGCACTAGAGTACTCCAGGCAGCTTACCCCTTGCGACGCCGTCAACGTCGTCATCCTCAAAGCGCTTGCCTATCTTTCTCCTTCCATCTTTCGTCACCACCTTCCACCCTCCTCTCTTCCAACACCATCACCAACACCATCACCACCACCACCAAAATGTCATCCGCCGACACGACCCCAATATCCCCAACCCGCTTCGCCGCGGCCCTGAAGGACCTCTCCCTGCCGACCCTGCACCTCAAGGTCCTCGAGATCCGCAACTCGGTCCTGCACCTGCGCTACTCCAACGCCCAGCTCCAGCCCTACGCCGAGGGCGCCGCCACCACCCTCGACGCCGCCGACGCCGCCGCGGGCCGCCCGGACCCGGACTGCGTCGAGGCCATCCGCGAGAACGAGGCCGTCATCGAGCGCATGGAGGCCCGCGTCGACCTCATCCGCGCCGAGGTCGAGGCCCGCGGCTGCAGCTGGGACGAGTTCCGCAGCAAGGAGGAAGTCGAGGCCGAGAGGGCGGCTGCGGGTACGAATGGTACTGCTACAGCAGAAACGACGACGACGACGACGACAACGACGAATGGGTTGGGTGCTGCGAGGGAGGAGGAGGAGAGGATCGCTGGACAGAACACCACGACAACGAACGGTGCTGCGCCTGCGGCTACGACTACGAGGTCACAACATCCCGCCTGGCTGGACGGCACGTTCCAGACGGGCACGATACGCAACGGCGAGATCCAGATGGACGCCCAGCCCGGCCAGCGCGCCAACGGCACGGGTGGACGTCTGACGGACGAGGAACTGCGCCGCGCCATGGAGGAGCGGATGAGGGGCCTCGGGCAGGACGATGACGACAACGACGACGGCGGCATGCATCTGTAGACGGGACGATGGACAGTCAACGACATCACGGTCAAAGCGGCGTTTGTCTCGGTTTAGAGGGAGTGTCAGGTCGACGAAAAAGAAATTTGGGATTCGGAAAAAGAGATAATACCCTCATAATCCTATTTTGCTTGCTAAGCCTGCCATCACAAAAGAAAAAAAGAAGTGGAAGCTCATTCGCAGACTATGTGCGTAGCCAAGTGTTGTAAAAGGAGAATGGAAAAGGGATCAATCACCGCTCTGTTCGGCGTCGTCCCTTGGCAAAAAATCAAACCCAAAACCCCTTTTGAAAACCCATGTCCGTATGCTGCTTTTGCGCACATCTAAACGCCATGCCCCGTCCCATCCCCTGAAAATGCAAATGCCCTTGCCTGAACGCTATGCCCTCCCTGTAGTAATAATGCAAAGCGGTGGCCCCCGAGGAAAGGGAGAAGGGGCCAAGGTGAAAAAGAAAAAAAGGTTCAGTTATGAAGCCAGTCTCCGGAGTCTGTTATGACACTACCGGAGCTGTGGTGGTTGTAGGTGTGTTCTCGTCCGCCTTGAGGGCGACGATAGGGTTTGCCGAGGCTTTGGGGGTTATGTCAGAGTCCTTGGGCGCGGCGTCCGGCTTGGTGCCGTTCGGCCGTGCCTTCAATGCTTGCCTGGTGTTGGACCGGGAGCTGCCAATCGTTTCCAGCTTGGGCCGCGGAGGGCTCGCGTGTCCCAGCGAGTCCCAGGTGCGCTGCCGGGAAAAGTCGTCCTCGTCCGATGACGTCTCCTCTGCCTCTGGCGTCGAGGGGATGCGTCTGGTGCGGGCTCGCCTCCGCCTCTCCACCAGCTCGCCGTCCGAAGACACCTCAGACTCTAATGATAGGCTTCGGCTGCGGTTGGACATGCCCTTGCTCGACGTGGACTTGCGCGACCTCGTTCCGATAAGCGAGTCGATCAACTCCGATTCCGAAGGAGTCTCTTCCTGGCGGGGCTTCTCCCCTTGGCGCAGCTTCTTCTGGAGCGCCTTCTCACGGACCAACCTGTCCAGTGGGGGCTCCTCGGAGGCCATCGTCTTGCGGCTGCCCACGGTGCTTGTGCTCCCTGTTCTTGTGACGGGGACACGGCCCTCCATGAGCTTGGCCGGCGGCGGGGGTTGCAACATCCACTTGAGCGCGTCAGGGCGGGAGGGCGTGCTCCCGACGATGGGCGGGTGGTAGTCGTTCACCGGGGGGTTTCTGGGCGTCTGGTAAAAGTTCTCGCGGTCCTCGTCCGTGATGTTCTTCTCGCGGCCCAGCTTCTCCTCGACGTAGCGGCCGGCCGTGTTGCCGGCCTTGACGATGTTGTCCATGAGCTTGTGGCCCATGCCGGTCAGGTTGTGGCCCCACAGCTCCTCGTCCTCGCGCTGGTACAGGGTCCTGTTCCAGCCGTCGCCCGACAGCTTGCGGTTGGTCTCGGCGCTGATGGTCGGGCTCACGGGGCTGGTGCTCTCGGCGGCGGTGCTGGCGCAGCCGAAGCTCGCTGCCGTGCTCGTCCGGCCGGCGCTGGCCAGGCCTCTCTGGCTCGGGTTCTTGTTCGTTGACGACTTCTTAGGCAGGTGAGGGCCCATGGCCATCTCCTCGGCCCAGTAGGGGTTGGTGTTGAAGGGGTCCGGATGGCGGTACAGGCCCGGCTGCTCCATCTCTATTTTTCTCTTGATCTCTCTATCCTCTTTCGCCTTCTTCCTCGCCTTTCTAAACGCTTTCATCTCGTTACATGGTGTGCATGCGAGGTAGTAAAAGATGGCCGACTGGATCGCGACGGGCAACGACATGATGGCGAATTAGCCGTGACCCCTGCGCGGGTCGAGAGTGTGGAGTGTGGTCGGCGGCGGTCGGTGCAAACATACATCGAAGACCAAGTCACGGGTGGAAGGAGTGGTGGAAGTGTTGGCGGAGGTCGAGGTATTATACTTGAGGTCGACGGGCGTCGACGTGGTGTCTCGGGGCGGTTCGCGGGGGAGGATGTCAGTCTAAGTGGGAGAGGTGACGGTAACCACGAGGCCAGAATGGCGGGCAGGCAATGGACAGGTTAAAGGTACCCTGGGTTAGGGAACACGAAGGGACCGCGTGCCAGCAAGTAAGGGAAGTTTAAAGAGCCATTGAGTGAATCACCGGCGCGCAGCCCAAGACACAGTTTCGGTACGAGGCGCAATTGCTCGAGAGTGGCTCGGCCTGTGCGGGCCCCCCCCCCCCCCCAGGGACCGGGAGTGTCGAGAACGGGAGTGGTCGAGAACAGGAGTGCAGTTGGCGGGCGGGAGGGTTTCAAGGTTGGCACCAGACGACGATTTCGAGGGGCGTGTGTGTTTAGTGCTAGTGTAGCTAAGGTAGTGGTAGTCGGGTGAGATAGGACCGTAGCGCAGGCGGCGTTCGGGGTGAGAGCGGTCGGACGGGACGGTCTGGAGACGAGGACCAGATGATGGCGATGGTGATGCTGGGGCTTGCGTCGCGTGAGAGTAGGTGTACTCTGTCTCTCGACCCTCGGATCTACCGCACGGAGAGGCGATGGATGGGATTTGGCGGTCCTGGGCGGCGTGGGGGAGATTAAATTCGTCGTACTCGCTCCCTAGGGTGGTTACTCGCTCCGTAGGACAGTAAGTGGTAAAAGAGACAGAGGAAAGGGCTGGTAAAAGAAAGGAAAAAAGACACAGGCGAGGCGAGTGAAGCGAATTGGACTTGCAGGAGACGACGTTTCGAAAAAGGGAGGCAGAGCTTGCGCAATGAACAGGCACAGGACAGGACCACAGTGCTTGCTTAGAACAGTGAAGGGAGTCAACGAAACGAAGCGAAGGGGGGAGTGGGCGGAGGACGGATGCCACTGCAGCGTGGCCGGAGGACGGGGACTGCTGGCTTGGGGTGGGGGGGGGGGGGGAGGTCGGGCGATTGATTGCAGGCGAGTGACAGTCCCAGGTACTCTCAAGGAAGGAGAGGCCCAGCGACTGTGGGAACACTTGGTGAGGTACCGGGTACAAGGGGCACCCTGTGAGCTGCCTCTCGGCCTCGACAATCGCACTCTGGGCTGGCCCTGCCCTTACTGTCTACCCGTACATCTGCAGGGCTGTCTGGGTCTTGTATAGTGTTGAGTAACTTACCTAACAGTCCGCAACAGCCAGCAATCAGGGTAATCGCGGCGATCCCTTTTCTCATTCCGCGGCCTCTCGTAATTGTCGCGCCAATCTGCCCAAATCACAGCGAGAGATTGCGGCCCCCCTCCACAGTCCACAGCTCTAAGCGGACGGGAGCCCGACCCCTGTCGTCTCCCACGGCGCACCTGTGTGGTCCCCCCTCCCCGATAATGCTGATGGATAAGGTAAGGTGAGGCACTCCAGACTGCCAGATACGGCACGATGGCTGCGGCGTGCGCCAATCGCGAGAGGGGGCGACGCCCGGTGGGGATGCTGAGGCACGTTTTACCACTCATAATGTGCTTCCATTCCACGTCTGCGGTCTGGCTGTCTGTTCCAATGTTGCAGTGTCGCATCCATCGAGCTGCAGCAGCATCTGCATCTGTCGTCCCCTTCGGGGCATCTGGGTGGTTGGACAGCGACGCTTCCACTGCCTCACCTTCCTCCTCCGGATGCCCAGATGCCCAGGTGCCCAGCTGCTGCACCAACAAACAAAACACCCCAAGGCCGGCGGCCTGTGTACCTGTGCCTGTGCCTGTGGCCTGCTGTGCGTTGTTTTGGCCCAATCCCACCGCCAGCGCCAGCATGCGTGTGAGACTGGATGTTGCCCGGACAGGCTGTCGTGTAAAGGAGCCCAGGTCCCTGTGCCTGTCTGGGTGGTCTGGATGCCTGTCTCTTGTCCGCTGTCCGCTGTCTGCCGTGGTCCCTGGGGTGCATTACGCCGCGTCGCAGCGATTCCACGTCCAACATGTTTCACCGCTGTCCGCCTCGATCTGGTGCTTCCTGTGATGCTGCCAACGCAGCGCACCAGCCACCTAGGCACCTCACCTAGCACCGAACTCTGCTGCGCTCCTGCGACTCCGGACTGCCACTGCCACCACTGCCTCCCGATCCTACTGCTGCGTCTCCTGTCTCCAGGCTCTCCTCCGGAGATGCAACCACGGCAGAAGGTGGAACACAGGACCTGCGTGTGGTCGTCGGGCAGATGACGAGAAACACCAGCCCGACATTCCTCGTGAAAGTCCATGGCCCCAAAAATCGGGGAATCGGCGGCCTCAGGGACACAGGCGGAAGATCCCAATCGGCCCAGCCAAGACCCGACCCCTCTGAAGAACCCGACCAGGCACTACCTGTGTGTGTACAAGGTACCTGGTACTTCTGACACCCCCCCCCCCCCCCCCCAAAATGCACCCCGACAACCGCCGGTCCGCTGTTCGACCTTGAATCCCATGCGCAGCGCAGCCCGCAACTGCCACCAATCCCTCACCCGACACTGACACGATGGGGACGAGTCCGTCATGAATCTGCAACTCGGCCAATTTGCGCCGTGTCGCGCCTGGAGAGGGGCCACCTGTGTATGCGTGTGTGCGACGTGCGCGCTGGGCGAAGGAAAGGTCGTCCATAGATCCATGGAACAATTAGAAGAAGAAAAAAATCGGTAGTCTTGCTTCGCATTCTCACTCAGCAGCGAGCAAGCAGACTATACAGCCGCTAATAATCGAAAAATCGGCTTGAGGCGTGGGATGAAATTGTCTCCCAATTTCCACTCCCCTCCCCCCTCCGCCCACGCCTCCTCAGAAGCCGTTGACTTGTCTCGGCCGTCCGCGCCCCCGAACGTCCCACCTCCCGCAGCGCACCTCGTTCGAACGGCGCGGGCGACGGGCGGCGACGGCGTCTACTCCTTTCTTTCTGACCCCTTACCGCACGTTTGGCCCTCGGGAGACCGTCGAGGACAACAGGTGTCTTGGCTTCTTTTAGTCTAGCAGCGTAGCTGTTGTCTTGGAGCTACGGGAGGGAATTGAAACAAGACGTGCGCCTCAGCGTCTGGCGCACCAAAGCACTTTTTTTTTTTTTTTTTTCTTCCTTTCGTTTTTTTCGCTAAGAAAACTGTCACTCCTTTTTTTAACGCTCGTTTACGCATCCCTGATCCATCATGTCGAGAGGCCCGGCATGGCGTTGCAGCATGGTATGGCATGGCCCGGCCTCTCTAACCCTCTCTTCCTCGCCTTCAATGCCTGCATGCTTAGCTGGCTGGCACAATGAAGTCCGTCAGTCCGATCTGACTGGGAACGAAAGGGACAAAAAAGAGTCTCTCGTCGACTTGTCACCCCGTCACTGCACATCGCCGAGGGTCCCTTGTTGGAGGGATATATCGAATGCCTATCGACACTCATGCCCTGCCCGTTCCACACCCACCCCCTCCAGCTCACACTGACTGGCAGACACCCAGTGCCACCCACACACGGTGCCCTTCAGCTGCTGCTACTCGCTACTCGCCAACCCCCAGAAGCATGCCATCTTAGCAGATGCCTTAGCCCGGGCCGTTTAGTGTAAAAGGGGAACGGATCAGTGTGGTTGCGGCGCATGGCACACTGTTGCGGGTCGCATTGGGGGACCACGGCCGGCTGCTCGGAATGGCTCGTCCATCTTGTTCGTTTTCTTCTCTCTCTCTCTCTCTCTCTCTCTCTCTCTCTCTCTTCCACAGGACGGCATTCGACATGCATGGATGACCAGACCTCGGATTGCCGTCGGGCATGGATTCCTTCACCAGCTGCTTGGGAACAATGACGAAACCGTCCTCCAATCACTCATGCCCCTCTCAATGAGTCTCGAGCTTCTAGCTACACAGGTAAAGTAGGCATCGAAGAACAAACGCACGGGTCCTCCGCCACACATCTCATCAATGCTATATCTCGTAATGTTCACAAACAAACAACAAACTCGATGTAAGCTTTTTTCTCACCACATCAGCGCCATGCTTAACCTTTTTCCTTCCCTCCGCGGCTGACGAACAACAACACACGTCGCGCGCGTCCAGCTTACCTATAGATACTGTAGTAGCTACCTAGCTAAACGCGTCAGCAGCCAAAAATAAAAATATAAAAAAAAGCTCCGAGCAAACACGCACTTTGACAAACACGATGTCACTCAGCCCTCGGAAACCTTCGATGGAGATCATAATGGCACGTCTGACGAAAGACTAGCAATACCGCGCCAAGAGAGAAGATCTCTCCAGGATTTACTTTCCCACGAAACAACAATAACAAACAACACACAAGAACAATTCGTTGGTTGGTTGGTTGGTTGGTTGGTTGCTGTCCCCCTCCATCTCCAAACTCCTTCGTCACATCTACCTCACCCTTCCCGTCCAAGTTTCCACCTCCGCCAGTTCCATCCTGTTTCTCCCGCTCCAAGCCTGGGCATCCTCCCAAGCCCGACTTGGCAAACATCACCCTTCTCCGGAAATCCCTCAACTGCGTCCGTCCAGTCCCCTTGTAATTATTCCTCTTTACTGCGTGCTTCCGAACATCGTCGTCGTCAACCCAGCCGTCAACCCGCATCAAAAATCCACAATCCCCCCCCTCCCCATCCACTCCCGACTTTTTATCCCCATCATCGCCAATGTACGACATGCACTCTCGGTCCCACGGGTACGGTGAGTGTTGGACCAGCCTACCAAATGCCACGCATTAGCCCCGGCCCTCCTCCGTGCTGTACAGTATCCGATATAAGTCGTATACTCACGACAGCTAATTCCGCACCGCCAATGTCCGAAAGGCCGGGGCGGGGGCACGACTTTGTATCCACCACCACCCACACACACACACCTTACCAAACTTCGCCGGTCTGCCGAGTGTCCGTCGTCAAACGCCCCGCTCCCATCACGCCCCGCTCTTCCGTTCTTCCGTTCTTCCGTTCGTCACGTCGGTGGCGGCGGCGGCACACCCCGTCCTCCCTCCCTCCCTCTCCGCCTTTTCCAATACTAACTCACCTCATACTATCGCCATCCCACGTGAAACATAATCCCATGCCACTCCAGTCCCCACGCGCCCTCTCTCCATAATCACTCCCGGCACCGCTAGACAGACTACTGCGCCTAAACCTAGGCACACAATGGCCTCACTCACCACCACGCGTACGCAAGCCCACCAACCCGCTTGCACCGCCAACACACCCACCTCCCGCTACTTACTCACCTTCCCACTACTGTGTGTACTTACAATCCCATCCTACAGCCGCCGCAGCAGCAAACATGCATGTCTTGGATCCAGAGTCCCAAATCGCAGGATTCCACCCGATGCTCCTACTGCGTCCTGCGTTGCGTAATAAGGCGGTCAGCGATAGCTACAGGCTACAGCTACCACCACTCCCCCCACCATCCGCGAGCTCGGGCGGCAGCGTGTCATTCCCGCCGTCCCTCTGCCAACCCACGAGCAAACCTCCGGTGTGGCTGCATGCGCCGCCGGATGGACCTGATGGATCGGGAGATGCGCCGCAGTGCGACCTCTCTCACATGCTGACACCTCACCCCGGTCTCGTCGAGTCGTACACTCCCGAGCGACATCCAACGCAAGGCCGAAGCTACCTTAACCACGCAAATCGTGACGACAGACTGGAGCACGTAGCATGAACCGGGGTGGCTCTTAATCACCTGCGCCGGCACCATCCCAGGAGGCCAAACATTTAAAAGCACGCGTGGTCACCGCCAAAAAAGGCACAAGCCAAAAATCAGCTCAAGGGGAAAACGTTTTCAAAGTATCTTGCGGGAATCTGCGCTAAACACACAATGATGAAGGTGCATGGCCGTTTCCCATGTGATCAATCTGTCGCCCTATGGGAAGGTTTCATTTTTGTTTTTTTTTGGCCCGAGACCCAACTTCTTCTCATTGACATCGTGATCCGCTGTCATTCACCCGTCGTCACACACCCGCGTGTGGCAGTCTGGTCTCGAGGCCGAAAGAAAAAAAGAAAAAGCATGTGCAAATCATTCAGCCCGCTGGCCAATGTTCCCCCAACTCCAGATCTCAGGCTGTGGCTGAGACCTTTTTTGTGTGCACAAGGCAAGCCATGTGCCCTTCCCGGCCGCGCTTTCGCTGGCGCGAATGCGATCGACCCAAGTATGGCGCCCCTCCGTGACGTCGAAGGGGATGCATGTGAGAGTTTAGTTGTTCCGCACTCCAGGAAGAAGTATTGTACAGTTAGAATAACAAGTGACAGTCAGACGACGCTGAGGTTGTGAAGTGGTGAAGAAGCGCACGTCTGGGGCGTAATGTCCTGGAGGTTCTTGTCTGGCGGTTCGATTTCTATACGTCCCACTCCTCCTCCTTGTCGTCGGTGCTGAGAGCGGAGAAAGAGCCGTAGGACTGGGCGGGCTTCGCAGCCTTGCCGTTGGACGCGGCCGGCTTCTGGACGGCCTGGGCGATGGGGCGAGACTGGGCCGGGGCCGCAGGGGCGGCGGCCGGCTCGGGGGAGGGGACACGGGCCTCCTTCTTGGCCTTCTTCGACGCCTTGGTCGGGACGGTGTTCCACTCGTCCTCCTCCTTGAGGCGCTCCATCTGCTCCTCCTCGGAGGGGAGCGAGGACATCCAGCTGTCGGAGGCCTGGACAGGGGCGGGGGCGGGGGCGGTCGTTGTGTCGTTCTTGGCCGGGGCCTCGAAAGTGTCGAGAGGCTGGACGGCAGCGGCAGCAGAGCCGCCGTTGGAGTCAGTCCAGGCGTTCTTGCCGTTGACGCTGGCCATGAACTGGGATCCGTCCTTGGCGGGAATGCCGGCGGCCTCGCGAGCGGTGCGGCGCTGCTTCTCGAGCAGGACCTTGCGCTCCTTCTCCTCCTCTTCGCGAGCGGCCTTCTTGGCCTCGTTCTTCTGGCGGTTCTGGCGCTGCTTCTTGGTCTCGGCCTGAACGGGGGCCTTCTGGTTCTTGGCCTTGGGCTTCTCCTTGTCGGTGCCGGTGAGGCGCAGGACAGAGGGGCCGCTGGCGGAGGGCTCGAGCATGTCGCTGACACCGCTGGGGTCGACAGGCGCGACCTCGGGAGAAGCGGCAGGAGACGACTCCTCCTCAGCCTCGATGGGGGCGGGAGCGGGAGCGGGAGCGGGAGCAGGGGCCTCCTCCTCAGCAACCTCAACGGGCTTCTTCTCGTCCTTCTCAGCAGCACGAGACTGCTTGACGGATTTCTGCTTTTTCTTCTGGTCACCCGACGACTTGCCGTCGAACTTCTTGCCCTCCTTGACGCTGGCCATGCGCTTGGCGAACTCCTTGTTGTCAACTTCCTCCTTAGGGTCGTTGCTCAGCCACGTGGTAGGGGCAACTGCGCTGGATGAGGCCTTGTCCTCTGCGGGAGTCTTTTGTGCGGTCGACTGGAAGGCCGCCTGTCTTTGCTTCTTGGCATTGTTGTCCTTACGCGGCTCAACATATGGCTTGGCTCCCTTGGAAACCTGTGCCTTGTTCTTGTCCGCCATGTAGTAGTAGGTCAGGCCGCCGGCAATTGCAAGAACAACAATGTACCCGCCCATAGTCTGGGCCGTAAGGAATTCTGAAGCGGGCATTCTGACGATATTGACGGTGCAGGGCGCTCGCTGTGATGGTATTAAGGGGTGTTGATTAAGGAAGGTGGTGCCGTCGAAGACAGCAGGTTGTCGGATGGGATACCGAACCCTCAGGTGCCGAGATGAATCAAGGCGTGCCTTTGCGCTTCACCGATGGGAGAGACGTGAGAGGATGGAGATCTGGTCAATGGAGGTCAGCACAAAGGTCGAACCGGGTTGAGCTTCGCACGGAATGCCGTGATCCGAAGCACTGGGCACAGGTGCCAGTGGAGACACACAAAGGACAGGTGCGCGAGGGAGATGGGGCGCAACAATTGATGGCTCGATGGGAAGGAAGGTGCAGAGCGATGGGTCAGGTTGAAGGGGAGGAAAACACAGAAAAAGGGAAGAGAGGGGAAAAGGCGATGAAGGAGGCGTTTCGACCATGCGATGGAGAGACGGGCTGGATGTCGTGTTCAGATGCAGGCAGCTTGGCAAGGAGCAGGCGAAAAAAAGTTACCAGGTGGCTTCTCAGCAAATGGGCAAATGGGCAAATGGGAGCGTGCCTGCCGCCGGTGGTCCAGGTCCCGTAGCAGCCAGCGCAGCAGTCCAGTAAGGTGGCAGCAACGGGGTTTCGCTGAGGGAAGGAAGGGGTCCCGTCACGGATCCCAAAGCCGACCGCCGCAGAGCTGCTGCTGGTGCTCCTGCTGCACCACACCCGACGTGCATCCGAATCCCCAAGGTGGGAATTACGTATTGGGTTTGGCCTCTGCCGCAGGTCCCAGGGATATGTTTCTGGCCCGGCCTGAGCTGAGATGAAGCGGGAAGCGAAGGAAGGACAGCTAAGGTGTTGAGGACGGGCTGTGTGTGTCGAAAAGAAAGGGTGCAAGACAGCCAATTTCTGGTGTTGAAGACGCAATTGAGCAACAGAGATTGCACTTACCGGCCACCGATCGCATTGACCGGGCTGTGAGGTTGAGGCTGCTCGTTCTCCAGGTGCCTTGGGCTGGCGAGGTTGTAATTTCCTGGATCAGCTCGAAAGTGACAGCTTCGCCTTTGGAGGGATCCGCTTTTTTGCACCCCGGCACGGGCTCGGAGGAATTGAGGCAGCTGTCACGTGTCCTTATTGCCCCAAGTGAGCACGCAGGTGTGAGGTACCAGCTCACGTGACTGTCACCTGCCTTACCTCTGCTCCGTACTCAGGTATTACCTAAACTCGGGTATCTGGCATCTCCATATCGTTGCTTAGGTGGTATTGCCACTCTACAAGAGAGACTAGCAAATATGATATCTATATTTATTCTCTTCTGATTCTCAAAAAAAAAAAAAAATCATTCAGATCCTAGATGTCTCACGTTTCATGATTGACACTGGGACTTCGACCTCCTTACCTCTAAAGTAGTCAATGAACCCCTTCCCAAACCCATCCAGCCGCTTGGAGCTGCTGACGCCTCGACCAAGAATACCGTAGACAACAAAGTGAACGGCAAAAATGCGAGGGAACTCTACGAGCTCGAGAGAGAACTCGGGCCTCCAACCAGTCCCCAAAAGCTCTTGGGCTTTCTCGCACGACATATACGACCTCAGCCAGTCCCACTCGGCCTGCGTATGAACAAAGAGTCCAAAGTTCAAATTCGCTCCCTTGTCGCCAGAACGACCCAGAGCGATATCCCCTAGGCGGATCTTGCGGAGCTCATCCTTGATTGCTACCGGCGCTCGAGTATCGTACGACTCACGCTCGCTGAGCTCCTCGAATCTCGGAGGCGGCGTTGTGTTGAAAGTGAGCGTCTTCTCATCGCAACCCGCGAAGTGGAAGCGCTCTTCGAGGTCGGCTTGGCGCCACAGAGCCGGGTAGTAGGCGAGGTACGGACGTGGAGCCGTAGCGCGAACGTCCAAGGACGTGTGAAATCCTAACATCATCGTCAGCCATGCCATGCCATCTTTTGCAAAAACGAATCAAGTGCTCACCGGAATAGTGTTTCAGCGAGATGTCTCGCACAGAGACATTGATCGCCCTCAGCGCCTCGGTCTTGGTCGACTGGGCAAAGACCCGCAGGTAGATGGTGCTGCTGTTTTGGTTGATGGGGTTGGTAGCCGGTACGCCGATGCTGAGCAGCGTGTCAACCGTGGCAGAATCAGAGCCCCCTCCCTGTTGAATACAACTTACTGTTGGAACTCGAGAGCATCATATTCCTTCAGTGTCTCCTCGCCTAGGAGGAACCGCATTTGCTTCCCAAGAATGCGAATTTCTTGTCGTAAGCATAGCCTGTCGAGTTGAAAGTCGCCTGCAACTCGTAACCGCCCCTATAAAACATCGCAAGCTTTGTCGTGCTCGGAGGAGGGGCGCCGCGGATTCCAGAGACTCGAACCCTTGGAGGCTGTCAGAAAGGCCATTTGGTCCCAGAGCCCTACACAGAACGAACCTGTCTTTGCCAACTTGTTCCATAGCAACTTCGTCCAAGTAGGCCTTCACGTCGCTGTTGAGATAGACGTTACCCTGAAGTTCGTAAAGCAACTGACACTTGCAGGTGTCAACAGTGACCATGCCACCCGTCCCGGGATGCTTCGTGACGACACAGCTTCCATCCCGTGAAACCTCGGCAATGGGGAAGCCCGGGTCGACGAAGCGGTCGACGTCGAAGGCGTCGAAGCCAGCAAAGTTGCCGCCGGTGACGTAGGCCCAACACTCAATCAAGTGGCCGGCAACCAAAGCCCCAGCCAGTCGGTCATAGTCCTCGCTGCTCCAAGACCACCAATACCAAGCACAGGCGATGACGGGACTGGCATCCGACACGCGGCCGCAGATGACGATGTCGGCTCCATCGCGGAAAGCTTCGTAGATGGAGTGCGCGCCCAGGTATGCGTTCGCAGACACGATCTCACGCGGCTCTCTGTCTTGTTGGGCGAATAGGAAGGATTCGGCAGCGAGAGTGACGTGTTTGTTTTCGGAATCGAGATGGGGTAAGGCGTCGTTTCGCTGCTGGGGCATGTACTTCCCAAGTTTCGGTAACACGTTGTCACCTGAGACGTACGCGACCTTCAGATCGTAGCCCTTTTCCTTGACCTGGACAACAAAGTTAGCCGTCAGTTCCCATTGGCAGCAATGTCTCAGGGTCTCTCTCACCAGATTGGCCACTTTCACGGCGAGGCCGTCAGGGCTGAGAGCGCCTCCGTTTATGGCCACTTTTATCCCCTTTTGGGCGAGGACATCGATGGTCTGTTTCAAGCCCTCCCAAGCTGTTTCCTCGTAGCTGGGGTGTTTTCCCTGCGCATAAGCCTCGGCGTTGTTCGCCATGTTCACCTCTGTGTTTTGTTAGAAACCCACAAAGCCGCCTCCGCGCGTCCTAACATGGTGGGCTTGCCTGCGAGATAGTCACCGGTGATGAAATCAACGTCGCCGAGGGTCGCTTGCTTGTACATCTCTCTGGCAGGGTCGCCTGTGCTCGGCCGTTAGTCAAATGCGCATGATGGGTAAGTGATTTGCTCCAAGGCTTGTATGCACACCGTGGTATCCGGAGCAGTTCGCAATGCGAACGGGCCTGATGCCAATCTCCCCAGCTCGCCATGTTTTATTCGCACTCATGATGGTTATTTTAGCCCAACGTTGAAGCTGAGGTGATTCTCAATGGACCGTAGTCTTCCGACAACAGCTCAAAAAGACGTATGTATAATGCCGTATTACAGAGCTCGATGCAGACGACCCAATGTTCAGCCCCTTTATACGACGGGTAAGAAGAATATATCACCGGCTAAGCAAGTCCGGGACTGAGGGGACCAAACTTCGGCATCAGTTCGAACGACTCAGCTGCCCTCCAGCAACGTCATGAGCTCGTTGACCCCAAGACCCCGAGAGCTCCAAACTCCATGTCCAAAACTCCGAACACACAAAACTCCGGCGCCAACCCCACCTGCCCCAGATGAAACAGTACATGAGCAGCCGCCCTCACGTCGAATTAGGAGCAGTGAAATGCCTCTTTTGGGACCTCCACAGTGGACTGCCGTATGCCGGTAGTCGTCGTTTGTGGAGAGCTCTATCGGGCCGAGCCAGCAGTACCGGCAATGCCGGCTTCCCGGAGTTTTGGCGCTCTTCCACGACCAAGACGGTTCGGAGTTTCTAACTCGGGGGCGTCGTTCACTAGCCTACTGAAACTCATGAGTGAGATCTGTGAGGGCCCCGTTTTCAACTGAGACCGTATAATAGCCTCTCCTTCGCGACGATGAGAGAGGCCCGAGTTTGGTCAACTTGACCACCACGATCGACCAGGATCGAACACAATGTCCGCTTATTCCATCTTCACCGAGTCTTCTCGGATCTTCAACGATGTCCTCCTCTCCGACGCCCGTCTCGGCTTTCCCGACTCCTTCAGAGAAGCCGCCAAGAAGCTGAAGATCACAGAGTCCAGCGCCTCCCTCACAGCCCTCCTGGCCACGGCCGCCAACGTCGCCGCGTCAGAGAGATACGGGATCCCCTACCAATATGTCGAGGTCAACACGGACGCCGCCACCCTCTTCCTCGAGTCCGTCCTGCTCCCCACCGTCGGCGGCGCACAGTTCCTGCGGAACCCGAAGATGCTGCGCGAGCTCGCCAAGATGAACCTCCACGACATGAACAAGCCCATCCGGCGCTACGCGACCAACGTCTACCAGACTAAAGACGGCCGGTGGTACCACCTCCACGGGTCCATGAACGCCGGCCCCACGATGGAGATGATGGGCGTCGAGGACGTCGACGTCGCCCCGGAGGAGGCCATCCGCATCTACGCCGACAAGGTCGCGCAGTGGGACTCTGCAGAGATCGAGAAGACCGCCAACGAGACGCACAGGCAGGCTGGCGTGGTCTTCCACACGCCCGAGGAGTTCTTCGCGAGCGAGCAGGGCAGGGCCATGGGGCAGGAGCCGCTGTGGAGCGCGAGGAGAGTGCCTGCGCCGCGCAAGGCGTGGCCGGCGAGCAGCGGCGGCTCCGATTGCGGCTTCAAGCCCCTCACCGGCGTCAGGGCCATTGACCTCTCGCGCGTCATCGCGGCCCCGGTGGTGTCGAAGATGCTCGCCGTCCTCGGCGCCGACGTGCTCCGGGTGTCGTGCGACAGGCTGCCGGAATACCCCGCCAAGATGCCGGATCTGCAGACCGGGAAGCGGGATGCGAACATCGACATCAAGACGGATGAGGGGAAGAGGACCTTCGCTGAGCTTGTGAGGGGCGCGGACCTCCTCGTTGACGGGTACCGCCCTGGAGCTCTGAAGGGGCTCGGGTTTGACGCTGAGAGGTTGCGCGAGCTCAGCCCGAGTCTGATTTACATGCGGGAGGACTGCTACGGTTTCAAGGGACCTCTCGCCCACCGATCTGGCTGGCAACAGATTAGCGACTGCTTGGTCGGTATTTCGTATCTTCAGGGCAAGTTTCTTGGCCTCGACGAAGCCGTTGTGCCGCTTCTGCGTAAGTTTCCCCCTTTCCGTTTATTCCAAACTAGCCTGCTTACCCCCTTTTCCAAGCGAACTCTGACTACCAAACGGGCTTGGTCGGAGCCATAGCGGCTGTCCAGGCCTTGCTGGCGCGCACGAAGGAGGACGTCACCTTCGACATCGACATCAGTCTGACCCAGTACAACATCTGGTACTACCGGCTTGGGCTCCATTCGGAGGAGCAACAGCGGGCACTGCGCGCGAGAGACCCCGAGTTCAGCCCGCGTCACTACGACGACATGAGTACTCTGGTGGGCAAGACGCACGAGTCCTTGGAGAAGATTCGTACCGACCTGTTCACTCATACCGAGTACTTCTGGGACATGAGCGGAGAGGGGTATGGCCTTGACGAGGATATCAGGGTCTTGGCGCCTGCATTCAGGTTTGAATCGATAATCCTTGGCTGGGACGTGCCGACGGGGCAGAGGGGGAGATCAAAGCCTGAATGGGTTTCTTGAACGTTGTATTTGTCTCTTTGAAATTGACGTCGCTGCCGATATATACCTGCTTCAGGGGCCTAAACATTTACATCGCTCTCGCGGTCGATGTTACCAGCACACACTCCATCAATACCCTCATGTCATGCATACTTGTGTCAAAAGCTCTATTATGTGACACTTCTCGGGCTACCCTAGAAAGGTGGGATTGCCTTCTCCAAGCAAGGAGTCGAATTCCCAAGGGACCCCCCACGAGTCCAACAATGTTTGATCCCACGTCACAGCGCCTATATCAGCTAAGCGCACATTTGGGTTTCCGTTTAGATCCGACTGTATTTCCAGGCCGAAAGGGGCGGGCACGGTCTCCTGTGAAGCTCCAGAAGACGTCCCGGGAGCGACTGGAGACACCTCGTAGACAGTCCTAGTGATGTGCGATGCCATGACGTTTCGCGGAGGCTCATCCTGGTGGTCTGTTGACGGCCCATGGCCGGAAGATGCCACGACCCTCCTGGCGGTGTTGTACACATCGTAGCACACGGCTCGCACAGGTTGAGATACGACCCAGGCTCCTCCCGCTCGAGCGATGCCATACGTTCAAGAGCCCCAGCAACGAGGTTAAGATGTTCGGCGTTTGCAGCGTTAGGTTGGCGTAATACGTGCAGGGAGAGGACAAGGATGGCGGTTATGTTTACCGGGATTACGTCCCTGCCAGCAACGGGTCAGCTTGCCTTTTTTTTTTGAAAGATTGTTTGCCTTACCAGTTGAAGCTTCTGCAAGCATCCGGCACCACCGATCTCATCCACAGGATCGACCTCGCCGCATCCACAGAGCATCGTATCGACGGGAGGCTGCTTGTTGGAAGTGACCCCTCGCCGGCCGCGGCATCTCGGGATTTCCATTCCAAGTCACTTTGGGCCCGGTGGACCAGGATGACGCTGTGGTAGTACGTGTAGTTGAGGCGAAGAATAGCCGGATGCCTGGCGAGTTCGGGGCGTGATTCCAGATCCAATAGAGGGCCGAATTCTTGTCGCCAGTCCGCCAGGTCGTCAGCAAGTGTTCTCGTCGCATCAACGATTGACCGTGAGTCGGGTCTCTCGCTGAAGTACATCTTGGAGTAAAGGCTGGCTTGAACAACGGCAAGCCTCGAGACCGCGCAAAAGACATTCGGCGTGGCATCTGACTTGGTGCGAGTGCTGAACTCGAGTTGAATCAGAGGGTCCGGCAGATCCACCTGGAAATCCCCGAAATCCTGCGCGGGAGGCCTTCCCGTCCGCAGGCTCAGCTCACGATCGAGCGCGAACGCAAACCAGAACACGTTCGCCCTCGTCGCCTTCTCGACGGCGCCGAGAGAGGAGCCGCAATCCTTCCTGTGCAGCCCGATGGAGTGAGCGAGTCGGATGGCGTTCGCGACCAGCATGAAGCTCGGCTGGGGGTTCGGCGTCCCCAGGAAGAACCAAGCGAGCGCCAGGAGGGCTTGGACCGAGCAGGGACATGAAGGCGGGTGGGTGGAATAGGGGGAGTGCCATGTGCTCCTCCTCGAAGAAGACTCGGACCAGCGAGAAGGCTTCCGCCCAGCGTGGCAGAGGGCAGTGAAACTTTCGTTGGAAGACGGGTTGGAGCCTGGGGTGAGTCCAGAGAGACCACGGTCCGGCTTTCGAGTTCGTCTCCTCGGTTCTGATCCTCCGCTGGGTTGCTGGGCCCTGCTGCGGGAGTTGTGGCTGTTGCCCTCGGAGAAGCGCGATTGCGGATGACGAGCCTAGTCCAAGGAAGCATCAGGTTCGAGTTGCCGAGACTTGTGTAAGTCCGTGAGTGATGAGATACCAAAATATCGCAAGTCTCGACTTCCACCTAGTAAAGAATCTTGGCCTATGATGCGTCGTTAGTCAAAGAACCATACGGTTCCTCGCGCAAAGGAGTGTTAGGACAAGACGTACCAAGAGCTGAAGATTGCCCGGAAAAACTCGCCCGCGATTCGGATTGACTGAGCGAAGCAACGCTGGAACCTCTCAAGACAGAGCTGGGATTGGGTTGGGGCGCAGTGATCTGAGCTTGCGAGCCAGTCGACACTGTCACGCCCGTCTCTGAGCCGATCATTTCATCGCGCGAATCTTCCTGTCGCGCCGACTCCCGATGACTCGTATGACGGAGCCGCCTTTGGCGTGTTGTTGGCTTCGACACGTCGGCGTAGTTGCAAGCCACGGACAGATTTTGACATCTGCCGCAGACAGGCCGAATGCCGTTGCATTTTACTTTTTTGACGCGGCACGAGTCGCATGCCTGGCTCAAGGGCGTCAAAAACACTGAATCTGGCGAGCAATTTAAAAGTCTCTCACCTTCGCGAAGCGCCGTCTTCTATCTCCTAAAGCCACATTGTCCGGCATATGGATTGGGGTCTTGGTTGAGAACCTCGTCGAGAAACGGGGTATGTCTAAGTGTGACTGAGCTTAGACAGCAGGCCAGCTGACTAACTTGAATTATGAAGTGTTACATAAGCAGGTGATGATTAACTTTATGCACTAGTATGGTTCTTCCCCAACCTGGGCCAAGTGGAAAACTATGAGTGCCACGGACCACGACCGAAGGATGGTGACCAGATAGCAGTGACTTACCATCAGCTCAGGTTAAAGCGGCCACAGCTCAGGTTCCATGACCAACATAGATTTGGGGGAACTTGTTGTCGGGGGTGACACTTCAGCAGGGCTCAGAGATAAAGGCGTGCTATATGCACAAATCCAGAGAAAGGCGTCCTGCAACTCCAAAAAGGGCGCGCCTAGCCAGCTCTTCTTCCCTGCTTGCTGCCAGGCCGAGAGCCAATTGAGCAGCGGCCGCACCCTGCAATTGGAGAGGAGGATCCGGAGACGACACCGCAGCTTCTGCTTGAGTTCAAAGTAAAAATAGTTGCAGACGGGTTCACGTGTATTTTACACCAATGATACAGCCGACTTCTCCTCCCAGACTCCCGAGGCCATCTACTACCCGCGTATCATCCCATGTTGTGCGAGTCCAGAGTTGCAACTTGCCGCATGTCAGACTTCCCGATAACAGCCTGGGGCTCCCCAATCTTATCACTGGATTGGCCTCCTAAACAGGCTTAGCGGCCTCCAGAATGCCCGCAAGCCCGCTACACCCCACCATCGACGTTAGCAATGAGGGGTCGCTACTGGTTCTCTATGCAACGCCGTCACTGAGCAAAACCCTTCCAGAAAGGCAAGAGCTTAAGCAAACTGTCAATACGCCCTCCCGTCAGTGTCGGTCAGCTCCGTTAGCCCAAGACAAGACCGCCTATCCCCGCCGGAATCCGCACCTGACTCATCAACTCCGTTTTTACTTAACATTCAGCTGTACACTGTCTCAGTTGTCGCGACTTTGGACGAAAGCACTTCGCCTTCATCCGATCTGACCAGTTGAACCGAGAATCGCAACCATGGCTCCCAAGAACCGTGTCATTATCGATACCGATCCTGGTAAGGCTTCATGAGTCGGCACGTCAGTGTTGCGCCGAACCAAAAGCTAACCACCAGCACAGGCATCGACGATGTCCTCGCCATGCTCTTGGCCCTCTCGGCCTCCCCTGAGGAGCTGGAGGTCATGATGATTTCCGTCACCTACGGCAACGTGCCCCTGCAGAGGTATGCCGCACAACCTTCGCCAAGTTCTACGTGTTGACGCCATCCAGCTGTCTTCGCAACGCCGTGGCTCTCTTCCATGTCCTGGAGAAGGAAATTGCTTGGCGTAAGGAGAACGGCAAGCCAGAGGGATTCGAGGCGATGAAGGCCTACAAGCCTATCGTGGCCGTCGGCGCCGAGCACCCCCTCGAGGACGACCAGCTTGCTGCCGACTACTTCCGTATGTCACCCGGTCTACTAGCAACTGACATCATTCACTGATGAATGCAGACGGACTTGACGGCCTGCACGGCGTCCACGAGCAGCACCCTCATCTCACTCCGGATGAGAGGTGGAAGTCCCTTTTCCACACGGAGAAGAACGTTGACCACGACCCCTCTCCCTTTAACCAGTACTTCACACCAGCCAAGCAGGTCGCTCACAAGGAGATTCTGCGCATTCTCAGGGAGAACCCTCCCGACACCATTTCCATTTGCGTTGTCGGCCCTATGACGAACGTCGCCCTGGCTGCCGCCGAGGACCCCGAGACCTTCCTCCGCGTCAAGGAGCTGTGTGTCATGGGCGGTGCCGTCCATGTCGAGGGTAACATCACCCCCGTCGGTGAATTCAACACCTTTGCCGACACCGTTGCGGCCGCTAGAGTGTTTGCTCTGACCTCGCCGACGCCCCGCTCCACCATGCCCCCCATCTCGGAGAAGAAGTCCTCCCTTCCCCCTTACCCGGCCAAGCTGTCCCGCAAGCTCAAGCTGACGCTGTTCCCTCTCGACATCACCAGCCCTCACCTACTCAACAAGAACTTCTTCACGGAGCGCATCAAGCCCATCGTGGAGGCCGGCAGCCCTCTCGGCCAATGGGTTAACCACTTCATGGGCAAGACTTTCGAGAAGGTCGAGTCCATGGAGGGCAACGGCGCGGAGCCCGGTCTCTCTCTGCACGACCCCCTGACGGTCTGGTACCTGCTGACCCAGTCTGACCCCAAGTGGAAAGCCGTTGCGGAACCCGAAGACATCCGCATCGAGACATCCGGACAGTGGACCCGTGGAATGCACGTCATCGACCGCAGAATCAGAGCCAAGTACACTGAGGCTGCCCTCGAGAGCGATGCCACCGGCGAGGGCGTCGACGTCCTGACCCTGGCCGAGGTGCCAGGCGACAATGGCGGATGGCTCAGTTACAGCAGAGGCAACAGGATCAACAGGATGGTAGAGTCTCCCGGCGAGGAGGCGTTCGCGCCGGAACTGATGAAGAGGATCTTTGGATAAGGGTGGAATCGACCCTTCAAGACCGTGCAGGCTCTCATTGGCTAAGTGTCAGCACAACAGCATTGAGACCGGCATGGAGACCAGATAGAAAAGGCAGGCGCATACCCCGTAGAAACCCAATGTTCATTGTCTACCAATCCAAAAACATTCAACGCCGTTTTGTGTGTGCCGACCCTTGTGCAGACGGCAAGCTCATTCTCCCATCACTCGGGTATCCCGCTCGTAAAACCAATTCATGCTCTTGAGAATCAAAAATGCCACACCGCCCTAGTCCATGTTGGCCGTCGCTTAAACGTGCTTCGTACCTCCAATCGCGGATCCCTTGACCTCGGTCCAGTTGATGCTCTCGTCTAGTTGTTCGTCTAGGAGGCCGACGGTGCAGACGTTGTCGCCGCGGACGAGATACAGGCCAAGGGGCACTTCGACAGAGGGCTCGCCGCTTTCGGGGGTTTGGATCACTCGCTCCTGGGCATTGCTGAGGACCTGGGCAGAACACCGCGGTTAGCTGGGCGTAGTGGCGGGAAGGGACGACTTGGGGTAGCTCACCAGGTTTGTGGATTGGTCTGCAGCTGCCAGAGTGCCGACTAGAATTCTCGAGTCTACCGTCACAATGAGGACTTTCTCTGTTCGCCATATGGTTAGCATGCCGAGCGTGCAGTCGACGAGAGTACAGGTCAGGCTAGACGTACTGTTGAGGTAGCCTCCAAGCGTCGCCATGATTGCGATGGGTATTGGGTACGCGGACTCGACAGAAGCGGAAGGCAAACTTCGGTATAGCCACAGGTTGTGAGGTCGTTGAACGGCGGCGATTCGCTTGAGACTCTTGGGAATCCAGTGTCTTGGTCGGCCGTCGTATCGAAATGTTGAAGCTGGCGAAATTCGGAAATCTGGGTGGAGGGACCTTAGAGCTCTGGAGCTAAGCCGTTTTGGGCAAAGGTCACCATTGTGAGCGGAAGCTTGTGGCAGCGAACTGGCCCGTGCACTCTGTCTCTCGGCCAGACCTCATGGCCCGACCTCGAAGTCCACTATCTTACGTTGTAGCTTATCTTACAATCTGATCTTGATCTTTGATTTTCGGACCAGTATCTTGACCTGGCAGTTCCCTTCTACATTCCGTGGATGGAAGCATTGTTACCCTATATTCGTCGATCCTCCTGCTGCACAAGGCATCTTCATACGCGTCGCGAAGAAGCCATTTGCTACTTGAAATGAGAGTCGGCGTTACTAGGCACCGGCTTATTCAGTCGAGGCGCATGTTGCCCAAAATGGCAGTTGCAAGACATGGGCGGTCTGGACAAGGTGACCAGACCTGCAGCCGGTGACTCGCTCGGCCTGCTGTGCCGCATGTTTGCCTACATTTACCTACCGTCTGCCATGTCCGCGGGGCGACGCCCAAGTGAGGCAGTTCCAACGCGCCTTCTCACAGCCTCCCGCCCTTCGCAGCGATCTTCTCGCCTGGATTGACATTTGAATGCCAGTCCGAGTCAAGAACAATGTCGCTGTCTTCTCACTAAGCTTCACAGTGGCCAGAGGCAGTCGGTTCTTCGTTTACAACCGGGCATTCCACACTCGCTGAACAAAATGGACGCGGCTGCTGAGGACGATGCGTCGACCGTGGGCCAGAAGTTCATCTTCTCGCGGCAAGAAGAGAGAAAGATTAGGCGCCGCTGTATTTACAGCGCACTATTCTTCGAAGCTATAGCGGTGGCTCTCGTCCTGCCCCTCTGCATCGGCGGCTGGGTTCCTGGCTCCAACGCAACAAGCGGCTCTATCAACAACGGAGATGTCTATCTCGTCACGGTCAGTTGTTGAAACCCATATTCGCCATGTATGTTTATAACAGATGCAGTGGTCGGCAACGTACCGTAGGCAGAACACCTTGCGCGAAAAGACGTTCACCCTGAGCTGGTACATGAGCAGCTTCTGCTACGCTGAGTCCTATAATCAACTTGACTTTGGTTTGATAGGCTGCCTGCACCGGGAGCCAGGCAGCCCTTTCGATCTGAAGTCCATGATGAACGACCTGGAAGCCCGACTGGCAGAGAACCGGAACGTGGGCGGAGACGGCGGGCATGAAGGCGCCTTTGAGGGGCCGCCGGGAGACTTCAACTACCCTGCCGCAATAAGCTCAACACGAGACGCCCTGGCATCGTACGGCATCTACCTAACGGTCACCCTCGGAACTTGGCTGTGTCAAGGAATCTCCAAGAAGCACTCGATTCGCCTGGGGACCTCGTCCTGGCGCGTCATGACGGCGGCACACTTCCTCGCGCTGTTCGCCTTGCTGGTGGCCTCGGGCGTGACGACATCAGCGGCGTACAAGGCAAACGGGCAACTCGCGAATATGGAGTACGTGTTCAAGTATCACTCAGTAGGGTCGTCGTTTGCGGCTTTGACGTGGTGCGGGTTCGTCAGCCAGCTTCTTGGATCGCTCGCTTTCGCCGCCTCGGCGCGTATCTGGCAGCGCCTGCAGCGTTCCGAGTTATACCCACCGGAGCCGGCCACGGAGCCGCCAATGGATCGGGGACCTGCACAGGAGCCGGCGGTTCACCGAGAGGCTGATTCGAACGAAGATGACGATGAGCTTCCACCCTATTCAAGAGTTGATCCAAACGAGGGGGGGCTGGGGACACGAGGAGGAACCAGGCTGTCAAGGGCCTTTCATGAGTCCATCCATCTGCATAACCTCAGGAGGGACGGCCATCTGAGCCACCCACATGAGGACACTGCCACTCCGGCTCCAGAGTACGAGCTTCACCAGTGGCCTGCGAACCCGAACAATTCGCGGCAGGCATCATAGGTACTTGCGGGCTTAAATAATGTTTATTAACGACAACAGATTGATTTACTCTTGTAAAGCTAGATAAACCTTGTCCAAGGTACAACAGCTTCGTGGCCCACGTAGATAAACCTTCATAAGTGTTGTCGGGTGCACTACATGGGGATGTTGAGGACGAGTAACCGGATTTCGGACCCAACTCAAATACAGCTGAGCCAGTCCGGCTACTAAATTTCGGCGAGTATGCACTAACTTTAGCATACTTAGGCCCCCAAAGAGCCCCCAAGCCACTGACCCCACTAGTCCCACCAGCCTGGCCACTGTCAACTCAGCTAAATCCAACATCATCATCCCAACGACGCGACCGACACCTCCAACCCAACCTCGCCAGGCCTCCTTGTCCGCGATGTCTTCACAAGACACGCCAAGTATCTACGCGGAGCTCCTCACAAACATCCGCCAGCTCTCTGTCGCAGTCTCCCTTCCCTCTCCCGCAGGAAACCACACAGAAGGCCGAGTCGCGGCGGACGGCGCGACGCTTCACCTCCAACACGCCGGCAGCCAGACGTCGTTCACGCTCCCTGGCAAGGTCCACGCGCCCACAAGCGCTGCTCTCCCCGCGCCGCCGCCAGGCTCGCGCACAGCATCATGGCGTCTTCCTCTAGCCGAGGCGTCGATGCTGGCATTTACGCGCAGCCCGCACGATGAACCCGTACCGTGGACGGCGATGGACCTGCTCCCGGGGTCGGCCGTGACGTGCAGGAGCTGCTCGGCGGCCGTCGTGCCCCAAGGCAAGGCCAAGGAGTGGAAGGACCTCCCGAGCGAGAACTGGGCCGAGATGATGGACTTTTGGCATTGCCATAAGCCGACGGATCGCGAGCATGGCCAGGATCACGAGCACCTCGCCAAACGCGGCTACGGCGCCAACTCGTCCATCGCCGCGCAGACCGGCATTGGCCTGGTTGACCTCACTTCCTTCCTATTTTCCGAATCCGACTGCACGGGGTTGGTGGTAAGTAGATGCCTTCCTCGAAAGTTTCTCCAATACGTCTTGTCATGATGTATCCTTCCATGAAAATGTCTTGACGGGGCATTAAGAAGGAGGCCATATCGGTAGTATATCTATCACTCAATGATGTGGTCACCGATACTCCGCCCCAAAATCAACCACATCCGTCGATCCTGCTCACGCGGGCTTCCGGCCAACAGAAACCTCTGTCCCCAGGGATAGATGGGTTCTGGTGGTTCGGTCGAAGACAGCGCCCTCCTGATTTCACTGAGACTTCCAGAGCCGTGGGAGCCTCGGGATTACAAGGAGGGACATTCACACTTTTGAAGCATGTGTTCGCGCTTTCTTACTTGCCCCCTTGCTTACTGTTCCTTTCTCGTGCAGTTTTCTTCGTCAAATTTGGACGCGGGATCAGACGCCAACTCAGCAGTTCTGGCCGGCGAAGCTGATCCCCCTCCAAGGATGCTATACGTGTTTTGCTCAGGCTGCAAGACCCACGTCGGCTTCTTCAACGTCGCCATATCCTCCGTCGTCCTCTTTAAGTGGCAAGTGTCATGCACAACAGCCTCGCCCACTGTCTCGCCCAGCAGCTCGGATTGTCTAGCCGCGACTCTTCTCGCTACTCTATCACGATCCGGCTCGTCAAAGTCCGTGGTGGTACCGACCTTCTCATCACCTCAAAGTGTAAGCACCAGCGATGGCTCGTCCCCTGCGCTACACCTCTGGATCCTGAACAGCAACATCACATATGCTTCCTCCAAGCGCGAGGGAAAGCTTTTAGCAATCAAGCTCCTATATCGGGAGATCACCCAAGAAGAGGCTGACTCGATGCTGGAGTCCATGACCTCGGACGTTCAAGAAGTCAATCTTCCCACAGCGGATATTTTCAGGGCGGCCGAGGCTCTGCGGAGCAGCAGCGAGCTCCTCCCGCCAAGTGAGCGGGTCTTTAAGGAATGGAACGTCGGCCTGCTGGACAAGTGGCAGGCAGAGACAAGATAGGCTTGCTGGAGAGGACTGTGCCCTGCAGAGCTCGATTATATGACGAAAAAGGACACCACCGGCTCCTAGACCACGATGGAAGGAGGGATGAAAGAAGTCTCGTCTCCACAACCAAATCGGAGGCAACAGCCCTTGAAACTTGGTGCAGGTTCATACCTAAGGCAGAAAGAACACCCGGAAGTCATTTTCTCGCTTTTCATACTTTTCATGCAATTCTTATATGAGAACGACGACATTCGCAAACGAGCAAATCAAGGCCCAAGAGGCTTATGCCTCAGTCACGAAGTACACTTGCCAGCCTGCAAGCAGCCACGTCAGGTGGGTGACAAAAGAAGTGATACACGCTCTATCAGCGCAGCCTACTAACTATCTATGGTAGGAGTATGTATCACCTTCTCGTCACCCACTTGCCCGTAACAGCATAATCGTGGTGCGACCGAGGGAGATTACTTCTGGAAGGTGCAGGCGTTGTGAGACATGCAACTCATCAAATTGCGAACGTGGAAACGTAATGAATCGCCGACTTCCCCGCTCCTCTCCCTTGGTCGCCTCAACTTCCCTCTCGCCTAATTTTTCTTAGCATCCGCTATTAGTGAAATAGGTGATATACCACCAAGATCCTTAATAGCTGAAAACTCTTCACCTCTCCCTCCCAGAGCCCTCCCACGATAGCCTCATAGCCTCCGGCGGGCACCGGACTATAATCGGCCCCCCCGGCCGGCCCTGATAGGGGCTCTGGGCCACCTCCGGAGCCAAACCCTACCTCAAGGGCTAAACGCCGCCGCGACACTGAGGCCCAGCTGTACCGGCCCAACCTTATGGGAAGCTAGCCCGATAACCCTAATACAGCCCCCTCCACGGCAAAGGGGCTCTCAAACATAAGCGGGGCAGCTACCGGATCCATCCTAGCCGCCCTTAATGAACAGTCCAGACTTTATAAGGCCCAAAAGGATATCTTTTTAACTATAGCCCAATCTATTAATAATATGGTCTCTAACTTTGAGGGACCCAAAAAATAGATTATAAAGGAGGTTACTACTTATGTAATCCAGGCCTTAAAAAAGCTAATAGACAACGAAGCTACCCGAACCCCAACCCAGAACTAGGCTACCGTAGCAGCATTAGCCCCGGCCCTAGCCCTAGTCTCAGCCCCGGCTTTAGCCCCAGCCCCCACCCCAGCATAGAACCGGGCCCCTACCCACCTACAAGCCCAGGCATAGCTAGAAGACCTCCGGGTCTTCGTCCATATCCCCAAAGAAGGCCTGGAGACTACTCAGAAGAATGCTCCCTTCGTCTTACACTATACAGTCTACCAAGCCCTTAGCCTATAACTAGGGGATAACCATTACATTTATCATATTATAACTAGGTACTCTTTAAAACCCTAAAATAAACAGATTTAATAATACCTCCTAGCGAATAAACAAAAACTAATAAACTACTTAGGAGTTATTAAAATAAAAACCCTTATAAAATAGTTTACTTATGTTGTCCTACGCTACCTAGCTAAGCTATAAAGCCTTAACGGGAACACCCTAGACTTAATAACCCTAATTAATAAAGAGGTCTTTACTTAAACGGGCCATAAACCTATTAAGGCGTGGAAATCTCACCATAGCCTAAATTTCACCATAAACAAAGTCTCCTAAATTATCTCCTTTATAATAAAAATCCTACTTTTTAAACTATTTAACCAAAGCAGTAGGTCCTAACTAATCCGGAAAAAGAAGACCTTATTAAAGCATAACCCCAGCTACTAAGGATACTATATAAACCAATACTACAACCACCTAATACTCTATAATAATTATAATAAGCTTATAAACTCCTACAAAACTAAGCCCTATACAGCTAAGCCAAAGTGTATTAATTATTTAGGGCCCTTCTAGGCCGGCCATACGGACTATCCAGTTAGGCCCCTAATAGTTAACAGTTATCCTACCCTCCTAAGCCAAAAGGAACATAGATAAATTCGGAAGGTTGGGTAAAAGGCCTCCGAGGCCCGCAATAGCATCAACCAGACCACCACCCAGAGCAACACTTAACAACCCCAGGACTCCCCTCCTAATCAGGGCTAACAACCTGGCTCTAAGCGTCTATACACAAGGACCCCCTCCTCAGGATTAATTATATACCTAGGCAATGGGGATACAATTAGCAGTATGAATAAAGACGAGGCTGAAGACCCCGAGGCCCTCCCTTAAACTAACCACCCTATCCACCCTCTCCAAAATAGGAGCCAGAGGGTGGCTTATAAGCCTAACTATAACGTTACTAATACCTACACTCACCTGGACCTCAATTCAGAGGCATAGGCCGAAACAGGCCCCCCTACGAGTGCTGTATATAGTCTAATACAATGTGGGGAGAAAGCCTCTAATATATACGGCTTTTTTAAAGCTCTACTGGGCTAATTAGGTTAGTATAATACTTATCTAAGAGCTCTAAATAAGCTAGACTAATAGAATATAAATTAATATATACCCTGGGTATAACTCTTATATCCGAATTAATTTTTAAAATAGTAGGGAAATAAGGCCTAAGGTAATAATATATACATAAAAGGGGATAAGGTTATAAATACAATAATAAAAACCTGTCACGGGCCGAACCCGGTGGTTATGCCCGGGCTATGCCCGTGCTCGCACTGGTGCCCCACCGGTGCCCCACTAGCGCCCACCCCCTAAGAAGCAGAGATTTTGCGTTATATTATAGTTTACCCTTTTCCTCTTCAGCTTAAAATAAACAATATTTAGCTACCTTTTGGTTAAGATAAGGCCTAGGACCAGCCCTTCACATATTTCAAGCTTAGTTTTATCTATTATATAAGATACTGCTAGGTTGAGCGTAGCTCCTTACTGGTTATAAAGTGGAATCCTAAGTTAAGCGTAGTTCCCTGATAACAAATCGATGAACGTTGGACACTAAGTAGAGTGTAGTTCCTCATTAGTTAAGAAAAGGATATTAACTAGTATAATAACTAATAAACTATAAGCCCAACTATAGTTAACCTTAAACGAGGCCCTCGGGCCCCTATAGGCGAGGATTGCTAAGCTCTCTAATAAGCTGGAGCAAAGCCGAGGTTCAGGGGCGATAATACCGACCCCTATAGAAGATGCAGGCACCGAAGCCCCACTAGTGGGTAACCACCACCTCGTAATAAAAACACTAATACACCGTAAACCACTACTAACACCCTTAAAGTTCTCGGGGAAGTGGAAGGACTACCCTTCTTAGGTAGTAGATAAAGGACAAGATCGCTGTCACAGCCTTTTCCTACCAGCCGGGGGCTGCAATAGGGATCACTAAGGCTATGTCTCAATCGAGGAGTTCACCGGTATTTCAGTGAATATATATGTCTCGATATCTTGGGTGTATTTGTGATGACGCGTCTAAGTCCTCTAGCTTGCGGCGCCTCCTTATGAGGGCGACGCTAGTCACGTGATAGTTCACGTGACTGTCGTTAAGGACAAAAGACGTGTGACAATCGCTATGAACAAAGTGTTTTACCCTATTAACTAAGAACTATAATACCTAATTAACTCCTATCTAAACACTAATCCCTAGTAGGTGGTTACCACGTTTTACGTAGCCGGGGGGCCTAAAGGCTAACGTAACCCCGAAGATTTCATGTCCTACCTCGATAAAACTTACTAAGACCTGAACACCCAACCCCAAACCGTAGCCCAATTATAAACCCTCCATTAGAAAGATAACGAGAAGCTGGTTATTTTCTTACCGAAGTTTGAACAAATAATAATAGATATAAGAGGTGGTACATAACCTAACACCGTTAAGATTATTATATTAAAAAACACCTTTACTTCCCACCTAAAAGAGTACTTAATTACCATTTCCCTACTAAGGGAATATACTTAGTAACTTACTAGGGTATAGGACGTTACTTAGAAGTTGGAGCGTATAATACCCATCGCTACTAAACGGGAGTATCGCTGGTCCCTAACCCTAGCCCCTCCATAAAAGGATTATAATAGAGATGTTCAGATAATTAGTACTACCCGCACTTTATTAACTCAAAAAGAGGAGAAGGACCACTACCACCACTACTCCTCGGGTAGCCCACTAGTGGACTATTGTGAGTGTTTTTACTATGGTGAAAAAGGTTATATCACTAGGAATTACCGAAAAAAGGTTCCTAAATAGGCGAAGGTCGCCTATACTAAGGTGACGAAGAAGTAAAAGGATCCCAGGTTAAAAGAAGAGGACCGAGAGGTCACCAGTGCCTCCTTTAGTGAGGATAACTTGGGAAAAGAGTAACTCTAGTACAAAGTCGGGTACTAGAGTTAATGAAGGAGGAAGCCAAAGGATAGGAGTTCCACTAAGAAGAGCAGTAGTAGAGGAGCTAAGGGTTAGCTATTATTCAGGCAAGGATTAATAAAGGACACTTAATATACGCCCTCATCGATACTGGCTACGACGTCTACGCAATAGTGGATCAGTCTCTCTTTAAACGCCTCTAATTACCACTAATGGATCGGAAAAAGTGTACCCTACGAGGGTATACGTAAAACGGGCCATCACCTGGTGATACCCAGGGTATAACTATCCTAGATCTAGAATTAAGTGGCCATACTTAAAAAGTTTATGTATATATGGTAAAGGGCCTAAACCCCCCCATATGCCTAAGGAAACCATAAATAGAAGTGAACTATATAATGTATAACGCCGTTACCCAACGGGCACACCATAGTAAAGGAGGAGTAGACGTATACCTCTCTAATTAGGAAAAACCAGTTACTATAAAAGAGATTCGTATAGCCCAATTACTAACGGCCCCTACGTTTATAGTTATATACTAATAAGTGAAGTACTAAAGGGCACTAAAGGCCTAGGTTATAGCTATGAACTTAAGGGACATCGAGGACGCACTAAAAGAAAAGAAGCCTATGGATATAAAGGAACTCATCCCAAACTAGGTCTATGAGGAGCTTAGAGACTTATTCGACCCAGAGAAGGCGTACTCGGTGCCCCCTAGGAGGCCAGGGGTTAACCACAAGATCCCCCTTATTAAGGACGCTCACGACCAGGAGCCTACACTTCCATGGGGACCCTTATATGGGATATTCCGTGAGGAACTCTTGGTCCTAAAAAAGACACTAGAGGACCTACTAAATAAAGGGTTTATTCGAGCCAGCAGCTCACCAGCGGGTACCCCAGTATTATTTATTAAGAAGCCTAATAGGGGAATTCAGTTCTACATTAATTACTGAGCCCTTAATAGTATCACAAAGAAGGACCGTTATCCACTACTACTTATATTAAAAACCCTCCGACGGGTAACCACTACGTAGTAGTATATAAAGCTTAACGTCGTAGCTGTGTTTTATAAAATTCGGATCGTAGAAGAAGACGTCGAAAAGATAACGTTTTATATAAAATACGAACTCTTTAAGTAATTAGTCTACTCCTTTAAACTCACCGGGGCCCCAACTACGTTCTAATAGTATATTAGCATAACTCTCTAAAACTTCTTAGATAACTTTATTACCACTTATTTAGATAATATCCTAATTTACATATTTAGATTAAAAAAGAAGTACAAAGAGAAGGTATAGGTGGTCCTCTGGTGCCTAGCAGAGGCCGGACTACGACTAGACCCTAAGAAGTGTACCTTTTCAGTTAAGACCGTGAAAATTATAAAGGGGGTTAGAAGTTTCCTTGGGTTTACGAATTATTATCGTATTTTTATACCCAATTATACTATTATTATTAAGCCCCTTACAAGGCTTACGAAGAAGTCGACTATGTTCCACTAGGGACCTAATCAGGAAAAAGGATTCCAGGAGCTTAAGCGGTTATTTAGTATGGAGCTAGTACTTCACCACTTTAATCCTGAAGGAAAGACAATAGTAGAGACAAACTATTCAAGGTTTGCCTTAGGCGGCACCCTTATGCAAGAAGACTCCGATGAGCACCAGAGTTGCAGCTGAAGGGCCAGATCGCAGAATATGCAATTAATAAGCAGCAGAGGTTAACGTTCCGGGACGAAGTATGGGTTCCCGGAGGAAGAGATGATGACGACCCTTCGAGCCTACTACGAACAAGGGTTATACAAAAGTACCATAATTCTAGTATAAGTGGTCACCCGGGGAAGCAGATGGCGAGGATGAGTAGTAGGTAAAGGAGATTTACGCTGTTAGATGGAAAATAGTGGGTAAAAGGAGAAGACGTAAAACCCTGGTGAAGTGGGAGGGCTATATTAACCCCACGTAGGAGCCAGCCGGTGCTATAGAGGAAACGGAGGCACTAGACTATTACGAGGAGCGCTATAGGCCGATATTAGAGAACGACGGGGACGTAGCGTATACGTAGGTGCCCCCCTAGGAGGCCAGCTAGGAACTAGAGGCCGCGCAGGGGGAGGAGGGGGGTAATATCATAAGCCGAACCCGGTGATTATACCCGGGCTATACCCGTACTCGCACTAGTGCCCCACCGGTGCCCCACTAACGCCCACCCCCTAAGAAGCAGAGATTTTGCACCATATCGTAGTTTACCCTTTTCCTCTTCAGCTTAAAATAAACAGTATTTGGCTACCTTTTGGTTGAGACAAGGCCTAGGACCAGCCCTTCGCAAAACCTATTCAAATAAGGGATATCCTATAATTAAAAGTTAATAATATTATGTGATAGTTAGTGGGTTTATAAGGCGCGATTACTGCAGTGGCAATTGCGGTTCCGCTTTTGCTGCCACACATTATTATTATAAACATTTATAGATAACTAGGTAATCCTTATAATTATATAATAACCACCCTCTTAAAATACTAACCACTAATATAATAAGCTCTTATAGCTACAGATTTTAATACTTATTATTATTCCTAGGAACTTAAATTTAATAACCGGAATAGGGGAAATAATCTAATTAACTAAGTAAATAACTATAAACTCTCTTTTATTAGCGAAGCAGGGGCTTTAACTTATACTTATAAGTATATTCTTAACTTAACCCTCTCGAATATCCCATTTATATACACAGGACCCTATTTATACTTATATTTAAAAGCTAATCACTAACTTATTATAACTATTATCCCTCTTACTAATAATAATAAATAACATTAAATACACTAACTAGGGCTAATATTGGTCTCAGATTTAACCTTACCTCGGTTTATAGACCTAATCGGAATAAGAGCTCTAACTCTACTTACTCTTAAAGACCAGCTAACCCCAGCCGAACTAGATGCCCAGGCCAGCCGGATAGCCAGCCTATTATCTATAGTTATCCAGGTAATAGGGAAAAAACGATAAAACCTAGGAAAGGGGGCTCCCTGGTGGACGGAGGAGTGTTCTAAGGCCCACCAATCCTACCTTAAGGCCCGCATCCAATAGTCCCAGGGACCAGAGCCGGCCTCACCACCCCCTACTCCTAAAGATTAAAAGGCCTTCCTAGACATAATAAGGAAAGCTAAGCGGGCCTACTAGGCTTCTAAGATTGAAGGGGTTAAATCGGATCAGGACATTTATAAGATAATGGGCTAGTGTAAGGCCAGCCTAACAATCAGAACCCCCCCCCCCCCTCCCCTTAGTAGTTGAGGGCCAGATATACGACAATAGCCAGGACAAAGCCCAGCCCTACGGAAGGCCCTACTGGAGAGGTTTAACGGTACGGATAACCTACCTAGAGACTCTTTCGCCGTGGCTACGGTCCTAAGACAACAGATAGCCTAGCAGGCTACGATTAGTTAAGAGGAAGCAAGGGCAGCCACTCTAATAAAGACTACGACCCCTAGTATTAATAGAATCACTATAAGACTATTTAAAGTGTATTAAGATTCTATATCCGAACTAGTTCAACTACTCTTCTAAGTTTATATCTAAACTAATTACTTTTTTTAACTTTTTTATAAAATAAAAGTTATTATAATCCAAAAGCCTGGAAAAACCGACTTTTTAAAGGCTAGATCCTAAAAGCCCATTACCCTCTTATCCTACCTCAGTAAAGAGCTTAAAAAGCTAATAACTAGGAGAATAGCCTACCTCACTATTCTAAAAGGGGTGGCCAACCCACAGCAAATAAGGGCCCTACCGGGCAGGGCAACTATCAACCTAACAACCTATCTCACACAAAATATTAAACAGGCCCTCAATAAGGGGCTTATAACTACACTAATAATAATAGATATAAAGGGGGCTTTTAACTCTATTCTTCGGAACCACCTTATTATTAGACTATGGTAACAAAGTTGGCCTGATAACCTGATTAGGCTAATTTATACGTTTACATTAAACCGTATTACTAGGGTCAGGCTCAAAGAGACAACAATAGAGGACTTCCCTTTAACTTATGGGCTACCCCAGGGCTCCCTACTATCACCTATCATCTTTTTACTCTATATTTCCGATATTCTAACTAAAGGTCCAAGGCTTTGGTATAGATATACAGACGATATAGGCCTTCTAACTACCGGCCCATCCCTCAAAAACAATACTATATCCTTAAGTTAGCAGGTTACCCAAATTCTAAACTAGGGTGCCGATAATAAGGTCTCCTTTAACCTAGTTAAATGTGAAGCTATCCACTTCATTAGGAAACATAAGTAACTAAAGGACCTACCTAGGATTAAAACCAGAGACCTTAAAATTAAAGCCTTAGTTAAACCGATCCATTAACTAGGGGTTTGGTTTAATAAAAGACTCTCTTTCTAATACCACATTAAAATAAGGGTAACTACAGCAAAGAAGGCAGCCCAGCACCTAGGGCACCTAATAAACACAAAAGGAGGGATCCCAGCAGCTGCTGTACGGAAGGCGGTTATCACCTGTGTCCTCCTAATAACCCTATACAGAGCCGAAACCTAGTTCGGGGGGCTAACCAAATCAGCTTTGGGCAATAATACCTCTCCCTAGGGAGGGATAATTAATACAGGCCAAAAGGGCCTCGTTCAAAAGGTCAACAAAGTCATCACAATAGCGGCCCAAGCTATTCTTCTAATCTAAAAGACAGCCCCAATAAACAACCTCTTCCGAGATACCAGCCTACCTACCGGGAAGGTGGCCCTAAAGGGGGCACACCTACACTTCACAGTACACCTACAAAAAGTCGACTAACAACACCCATTAGTCCTAAGGCTCTCACAACAAGGGAGGCAGTAAACACAACTTCAATGGACAGCAGGCCTCATCTCAAGGGCCCCAAGGCCAGCAATACTCCAATGTCAGGGGCTTGTGGTGCGAAGTAAAGAGGTCAGTAAGAGGATAATAAGTAGGTACTGTAACGGTCCAAGCACGTATATTGCAACTAGCTATGGTGACTACTATGAGTATTTTTAAGATAAGGAGAAAGGAAGGAAAAGTTTGCTGCCCCATAAATCCGTTGGATCCTGATTAGGTCTGCTTGGGCTTGGTTAGGCTTAGTAAGTAGTGGTTAGTGTTAAACATGGCTGAGTGGTTCCGAGGCCTCTGATCGGGCCTTGGCCTGTGATAATTACCCCCTTCCTCCCCTCCCTTCCTAAGGGATATTCCCGTGATTAACCTCGTAACGGTTTAAGGCCGCTGTATCCACTAGTATATCCACTGGTTCCTAGGTGAGTTGGGTATAGTCCTTCTACTTTACTAAGACCTTTTATCCGCTCTGTACTTTTTGTGTATTGCGGATCTCCTTAACTTTAAACTCCTCCCTATTGGTCATTAGTATCGTAGGTGGCTAAGTATTGTCACGGCTTTGTAATGGCAACGGATTAACTCTAGTGTGCCTAATTAGGCTTACGTGGAAGACGTTATGGATCCCTGGCGGCGTATTTAGTTGGTAAGTGTAGGATTTAACTAGTTTAAGGACGGTGTATTTTACGTTAACTTAGTTGAGCTTTTTTAATGGTCGATTAGACTGGATATTCCGTAACCTTAGCTAAACTTTGTCCCTAGGCTTAAACTGATTAGATGGTTGGTACTTTGTGTTTGTGGTAATCTCTTGTTTCTTTTGTGTTACTGTTATCGCTGCCTGAGCCCACTTAGAGGTGTCCTTTAGTTTTTGGACTAGAGCCTTTGCTTTTATTATAGGGGTTTTATTGCTATTCCGTAGGGGTTCCTTTACTCTGATTAGGTCTAAGTTATACCCATGAGTAATAAAGAACGGGCTGAGTCCTGTTAATAAGGTGACCCGGTTATTAATAACTATTATTGCTACTGGGAGTAGTTTGTCCTAATTGTCCTGAGTATATGCTGTGTATGCTTTAAGATAGGTTTCTATTACTTGGTTTGCCCTCTCCGTAGTTCCGTCTGTTTCTGGGTGGAACGCTGTAGAGAGTCTTTATTTGATCCGTAGTAATTAGTAGAGTTGTTTCCATATAAGACTCGTAAACTACGGTCCTTTATTTAATATAATTGCATGAGGTATCCTATGGTGTTTGATTAGACCTTGGATTAGTTGGTTTACCACTATATCCGTTGTAATATCCTTTAATAACTCGAAGATTACATTTTTTAATAGACGATCAGTCACTACTATGATGTTCATAGCCCCATCGCAGCGGGAAGGGGGCAGTCCTGTTATAAAGTCGATAGAGACCTCTGCCCAGATCCGTCTAGGGATAGGCAAAGGTTTTAATAGGCCCCTCTTTTTATTGCACTATACGTTTCCTTATCCACAAACATCGCAGTTCCTTATAAATCTTCGGACATCCTGGGATAAGCCTGGCCAGTGGAACTGGCGGTTAATTAGGGCCTTTAAAGTGTCCCTCCCCGGATGTCCCGTTAACGTAGAGTCGTAGAACCTCTAGATTAAACCCGTCCTTAAGGGCTTATAATATGGAATCCAGATTCTATTCCTCTACAATAATCTCTTATTATCGTCGATCATACATTCTAATAGTATCATCGGCAACTTCTACTATGAGGGAAGTTATTGGTCTCCTCTTTGTATTACCCCCCTAATTAGCTAGTATTAGTTATTCTAGTCTAAGGCTTTATCCCACTAGGAGTGTAATAGCTCTTCTTTAAAAGGGTTCAAGGGGGGTTCCGTCTTATCTAGGCTAGGGTCGTCGGTCTAATCTATGTCTCCGGGGGAGTCTCTTATATTAGACTTATCCCTCTCTGCTTGCCCTAATCGGGCCTGCACTTCTCTAATTACTACTATGTTATTAACTCGTAATACATTAATCCTGTTCTTCAGGAGTTTAATCTTCTAACCCTCTAACCTATTATCTTATAGGGTGTTAGGGATATCCTGTTCATATCTCGATAATGTATTAGGAACTATTACTTTTTTACTAGGTCTAAATTGGATAGTGAAGTTATAGTAGGATAGTAATTCTGACCACCTAATCTAATGTTCACTTAATTATCTCTTCGTTATAAAGTACTTCAAATTCAGGTAATCAATTAGAATAGTAAACTCTTTTATACTCTACAGTTTTAAATCCCAGTACTCTAAGTAGCGTATTATTACTAATAGTTCCTTATCGTATATCGGGTAATTATACTCCATAGGTAAATTCTTACGTAAAAAGAACACTATAGGTTTTAGGATCCCTTTATTATTATACTACGATAAGGCACCTCCTACTACATAACTAAACAAATCGGTTTCGAGTATTATAGCTCGATTAGGGTCCCAGTGAGCCAATATAGGTGCACTGATCAGGAGCGTCTTTAGCTCCTTAAACGCTCTAGTGCACTCCTTGCTCTAAATGAACGGTATATCCCTTTTGGTTAAGGCTGTTAGGGGTTATACGATCCCCGAGAAGTTGGGTATAAACTACCAATAGTAGTTAGTAAAACCAATGAACCCACGGACTCCTCGCACTAATCGGGGCACTTCCCATCCCTGGATTACCTTAATCTTCTTAGGGTCTACGCAAATTCCCTTACCAGCATTAACAATAAACCCTAAATACTTAATACTCTTAACCTCGAATTCACACTTATTAATATCCATATATAGGCCTGTAGCGCCTAGGTGCTCGAGGACCTTTTTAACCTTTTCTCTATAATTAGAGAGGAAGCTATCCGAATAAATTAGGACATCGTCAATATAGGCTAAGCAGAACTCATCTAAGAAATTTCGTAGGGTGTGGTTAATATATTACTAGAACGTCGTAGGAGCTCCAGTTAAACTAAAGGGGGTAATTATTTATTCGTATAACCCATACCTCGTCCTAAACGCCGTCTTCTATTCATCTCCTTTCTTAACCCGGATCTTATAAAACACAGCGATAACATCCAACTTTGTTAACCACTTCGCTTTTACTAATGCCCTTAGGGTCTCACTAATTAGGGGTAAGGGGTATCGGTCCTTCTTTATAATAGTGTTAAGGGCACGGTAATCGACGTAGAACTGTAACCCTCCTCTAAGCTTCTGGACAAATAGAACGGGCAATAATGCAGGGGAGCTATTAACCCTAATAAACCCTTTATCTAATAGTTTTATAAGGGTTCAGCGTAATACAATTAACTCTTCCCTTGATATGCTATATAAAGGTCCCCAGGTCACTGGTTTGTCTTAACTATAGGAGTCCTTTTTAATAAGGATAATATGGTCGACGTTTTTCCGGTGTAGTGGTAATTAATTAGCCTTATCTCGGTCGAAGATATATAGAAATTTGTGGTAATGCGTAGGGAGTTTCGTCCTCGGGTTTATCTTTATTTTTAGTGTTAAGGCCTTCTCGATATCGGCTAAACTTACGGAGAACGCGTTTAGGGTGAATATACTAAGAGGGGTCTCTCTTCTCTTCTGTGCCCGCTTAATTAGGGCTAAGAATACCGATTTAGTCTACTACTAGATTGGGAACTTTGGATCTTACCGGGCCTAATCCGGTTTCCTTTCTATTACCTAGTAGTCCATAACACTTATATATAGAGTACCTCGCACTAGGTAAACCATAACGTCATCGTTAATTATCCAGGACCTTCTAAAAATAACGTCGTCTTCTTAATTAGGAATAATATAAAAGAATAATTGGTGTCGTTTATAATTATTAATATTGATATTAGTGTAAATGATGTAGTGGATTGTACTAGGAATTATAGTAGTAATTTATATTAAGTTCCGAGGTGTAATGCTAATGCGTAGTAAACGGAGTTTCTTAGCGAAGGCGTCGCTGATTAGAGCGTATATTAAATACCCTGTATTAATAAGGGCAGTTGTGTAGTGTATCCTATTAATCCCGATATTAACGTAAAATGGGTTATAATCTATACTCTTTTTAACGACCTTCTATTCCTCCATAGCTTGTTCCTCCTAATGACGACTTTCACTAGGAGTTACTTTTTTCCTGAGTCCTCAGAGTCCTAATTAGAGTTATTATCCGTTTTACTCTGTTCCTTAGTTTTTCTTTTAAAAATCTTAGTCTTCTTTGTCTCTTTTCGATCCTTAGGGTATTACTATTATATATGCCCTTTTTTGTTGTAGTTATAACATCTACGAGCTTCCTCTTGGTTTGGCCGTTTACGGACTTTCTTGTCCTTGGTTAGCTTGTTTGCTTTTGTAGGTTCCCACTCTATCTGATCAGGTTGGGAGGACTCTAATCGACCGTTCTGTTTCCGAGGGGACTTAGTTCTTATTTAGTTAGGGGTTAGCGATCTCCTACGCCGACGCTCACGGTGGGCTTAGTAGGATTCACTATCCAATTCTAAGCTTATACTTAGGAGTATCTGGGTGTATATAGTGTATGTCGTTGGTTTGTTGATTATGCTGATGAGGGGGGCTCTTATTATAGTGTTCAGGGCTCCTTTGAGGTAGTTAATCCTTATAACGTTTAGCTAGTGTCCTCCTCCTGCTTCTGCGAGCTCCTTTTTAAACTTGGGGAGGAAGTAAGCGAAACTCTTGTTCTCCTTTTACCGTATAGTCCTTAGTTGGTCGAGGGCTCGTACTTTTGTATTAGGGTCCGCGTAGTAACCCTTCAAGTATTCCATGAATCTATCCGGGTTCTTCGACCCATTGGCCCCTCCTTACGCATAGTAGGCACTCGCTATGGCTTGCGCGGTGTTTTCTAGCCTAGAGTAGATGTAGGTGAATACGGCTGACTCTGAACCGAAGGCTTTTTTATCCACGCTTATCTTCCCTCCCATCTCGAGGTGCCATTGTTGAAACTTCTTGCACAATCCATTAAACTTCGGTGGGTTGGGAATCTGATGTCTAGTTTGTCTCGGAGGTGGTACGTAGGCCTGATTGGGGGGAATCGGTGTTATAGAGGGTGTTGGGGACTGGTTTATCGTCGATGTCGGGTACCTGGGTTCTGCTAGGGCTTCCTGTAGTAGTCGAATCTGCTCTCGTTGGGTCTCTTGCTCGATTGCTTGGGCGGTCCGCATCTCCTGTAGTTGGGTTGCAAGTTGTCCGATCAGCTGCATTAACTGCTGCGGGTTTCCAGATAGTTCAGCGTTGCCTTCCATCGTCGCGTGGTTATCGCTTATCCTGGTGTTTTGCGTTCAGTAGTGACCGTAGTATGCTTAATGACGCGGTCGAGGTACTCTATTACGAATGCACGTATACGTTGTTTCGAGTTTATGATAACCTCTAGGTCTGATCAGGCCGTACTGATCAGCTTCAGATGTTCAGGGACTCCTCAGGTCAACCCGTCTGGAATTTTTTGCTACTCTCACACAAATCGTGGGCTTCTGTACTAGGCGTTCAATTAATTGCCTTTGATGATCTTGAAGATAATGTAACGGTCCAAGTACGTATATTGCAATTAGTTATGGTGACTACTACGAGTATCTTTAAGATAAGGAGAAAGGAAGGAAAAGTCTGCTGCCCCACAAATCCGTTGGATCCTGATCAGGTCTGCCTGGGCCTGGTCAGGCTTAGTAAGCAGCGGTTGGCGTTGGACATGGCCGAGTGCTTCCGAGGCCTCTGATCGGGCCTTGGCCCGTGACAGGTACTGGTTGTGACTCTCATTCTTCTCTGACCCTCTCCTTGAAGGGGAGGGACAGGCCTTTATATATAGTCCTCCTTAGTCAAGCCCTGTCGCAGTCTAAATCGGCTTAGCCCCCATGCTTTCCTTAGTCAGATTGCAGCCACGTGACACGCAGGTCTCGGACGCGTGGGCATCAACTAGACTTTAAGAGCAATCGGAGATGGGGTGAGACATGAACTGGATGTGATTATGCGAAGAATAACGTATGTCGTAGGTATGGGTCTAGGAAAGAGGTGCAAATACTCACATTCCATTAGCTTGGTTGGTGATTGTCTCAATGAATTGCCGCTTCAGATCATCACTCAGGTCGGCGTCGATATTGATGAAACGGGATTCCAGGAATAGCCTCATATCGTCTTCCTGCGCCATAACTTGGATTAACGACCCTGAAGAAGGAAGTGTTTTGTCCAAAGTTGGTATATTGTGACTGGATGTGCAGACTGAGACTCCCCTTACTACCAACTCCCGAGTCATCTTGACCACCTCTTGTGGGTATACTGCCTCATTAAGTGCATCGAGCACGATGTATCCGTTAAATGAAGCTAAATATCCGAGTAGGTCGCTTTTGAGCGGTTGACGGCGAGATCCGTGAATATCTCGGAGTTTGCATGCAGACGCTCCATTCGCGACAGCCTGCTTAACTAGGCATCACAATGTTGACTCTGGCTCAATGTGATCCGTGTGTGAAAAATAAAAACATATCACAGCTTTTGGGCTCATCTGTTGAATATGGCCGATCAATAGAGACGTTAGAAATGATTTGCCTGTCCCAGGCTTTCCTCTTAGTAGGAGATGCTTCGTGTCGTTGCGCTGTGCAATCCAATCTTGGAACTGGGGGTCCTTGAAAAGCTATACGCCCGTGCTAGGCTCTGCTGCCTGAAGGTTCCCTATGTGGACGGAGCGGTGGTCTTCAGAGTATAGCCAGTTGAGTAACTCGTATCGTGCCTTTTCTTCCTGCATAGTGGCTAGTTCAACCAGACTTGCAGCCGTGGCTCTCGTGATCTTGGTGGATAGTGCTGTGTTCAAATCGTCGCGATATCCATGGATGTGACGAATCATCTCCTGAGTTTCGCTCTTTTTCAACGGCCACTTTAATCTTCTTATCCTAGATGGTATCTCGAGCTCTGTCTTCAAATGACACAGTTGGTTCCTGTAGTCGTTTATCGAAAGCGGCGGGGAAATCGTAGTGTTTGCGTCTCTCAAAGTAGTATCGACTTCGAGGAGAACGGTCTGGAGGGATGAAAGGGCTTGAACGCAGTTGTAGATATCTTTGGGGGCGTTTTTGACGTTTTTGACCAATGTATAAGTAGTTTTGATGAGTTTAATGGTTAGATTGACGAGACCGGCCACCCCTGATAACACCGACAAGCCATCCGTATTGGAGATGGCTTCGACTGAGCAAGAGACGACCAAGAGATGTTGTTGTTGTTGTTGTTGTATTTAACGCCATGGCGGCAAGGGCGTAGCCCTTGCGGCAGACCTCCCGAGGGGTATATGGTGTGGAGAGCAGCAGGCTCAGACTACCTACTCTATAATATACAACCCTTACCAGCGTCCTCCAAATCTTACCTACTAGCTATTATACATTCAATTTATCCCTAGATCCCACTGGTTCCTCCAGTTCCTTTACTTCCTATTTAGTTCCCCTAGTAGAGTATATTAGTTGGTTGTCTTAAGGACTAGCCGGGGGTTAGCCCCTAATAGTGTAAGCAGATCTTTTAGAAGAAGCTTGTTATACATAAGAAGGCCTTAAAGCCTTTAGGATTAGTGATTAACCCCTTGAAGTATCACTTAAGTGATCCCATAGGTCCTATGGGCTCTAATGAACTAGAAGGGTAAAGGGTAGACCACCATTACCTCCTCACAACTTCCCTCTCGCCTAATTTTTCTTAGTATCCGCTATTAGTAAAATAGGTGATATACTATTAAAATCTTTAATAGTTGAAAAATCTTCACCTCTCCCTTTTAGAGCCCTCTTATGATGGCCTTATAGCCTCCGGTGGGCATTGGACTATAACCGGCCCCTCTGGCCGGCCCTGATCGGGGCTCTGGGTCACCTCTAGAGCTAACCCCTCCCTTAAGGGCTAAGCGCCACTATAACACTAAGGCCTAGCCACTCTGGCCTAACCTTGGGGGAAACTAGCCTAATTCTCCTGATGTAGCCCCTTCTACGGCAAAGGGGCCCTTGAACATAAGCGGGGTGGCCACTAGATCTATCCTAGCCACCTTCGATGAACAAGCTAGACGTTATAAGGACCGAAAGGGTGTCTTTTTGGCTATCGCCCAGTTTATTAATAACGTGGTCTCTAGCTTTAAGGGGCCAAAAAAGTAGATCGCAAAGGAGGTGATAACCTATATGATCTAAGCCCTAAAAAAGCTGATAAATAACAAAGTTACTCTAATTTTAACTCAGAACTGGGTTACCGTTATAGTATTAGCCCCGACCCTAGCCCTAATCTCAGCCCCGGCCTCCGCCCTGGCCCCCACCCTGGCCTAGTACTAAGCCCCTACCCGCCCATAAGCCCAGGCTCAGCTAGAAGACCTCCGGGTTTTCGTCCGTATCCCCGAGGAAGGCCTGGATGCTGCCCGGAAGAACGCCCCTTTCGCCCTGCGCTGTACAATTTGCCAGGTCCTTGGCCTATAACTAGGAGATATCCCACACATTTACCACATCTTAACTAGATACTTTTTAAAGCCCCTAAATAAATAAATCCAATAAAACCTTTTTGGAAATAGATAAAAGTTAGTAGATTATTTAGGGGCTTTTAAAATAGAAACCCCTATAAAATAGTTCATATACGCTGTCCTACGTTGCCCATCTAAGCTCTAAAGCCTAAATGGGGAAAATATTAATATATTAACCCTGATTAGGGAGGAGGTTATTGCCTAGACTAGTTGTGAACTAGTCCTAGCCCAGCAATCCCACCTTAACCTAAACCCTATTATAAATAAAGTTATTTGGGTTAACGTACATGATAAGCGAGCCGATCAGACAAGCGAAGCGATCACTCAACCACGAGCATCCATTTTCCCACTTTCAACGCATATCCATCCACCAAAAGTCATACCGTCATCAAACAAAGAAGCCCAGGTCATTCTAGCGGTCCAAGCAATTACAAAAAACCCAAAAATTAGTATACAAGCAACCACAAAAATCTACTCTATACCATTTTCAACCTTATACAACCAATTAAAGAACAAACAATCACAATACGATATTATACTAAACTCACGGAATTTAACGTCGTTTAAAAAGGAGAAACTAGTTAAGTATATTATCAACTTAGATTCCCAATTATTTCCTCCCCAACTAACTAGTATAAAAGAAATAGCTAATCGACTACTCACCAACCACGATGCACCCCCGGTCAATAAGCGATAAGCGTCGAACTTTATTAAATAATAACCACGACTCTAGACGCGTTTTTTTCGTAAATATAATTATAAGAGAGCCCGGTATAAAAATCCCATCGTAATAAACGCATAGTTTCGGCTTATAGTAAACATAATTACAAAATACAATATTATAAACGAAAATATTTATAACTTTAATAAGACTAGGTTTATAATAAGCTAAATCTTAACCGGATTAGTCATCATAAACTCCGAAAAGCGTTTAAACACAAAAATAGCACAACCTAGTAATCGGGAATGGGTTATAGTAATTCAGGTCATCAGCTCATCGGGCTATAATATCCTATTATACATCATCATCGTAAACCGATATCACCTCTCCACCTAGTACACTAAATTGGGTCTCCTACCCAACTAGGTCATCGTAACATTTAAAAACGGATGGACAACAAATAAAAGAGGCCTAAATTAGCTCCAGCACTTTGATTAGTATACAAAACCGGGTATAAGAGGTGAATATCACCTCCTCGTCGTTAATGGGCACGAAAATCACTATTCCACTAATTTCCAAATATTTTGTGATAAGAATAAGATTATTACACTCTATATACCAGCTCATTCATCGCATATTCTCCAGCCCTTGGACGTTAGCTATTTTAGGCCACTTAAGATAGTGTATAGTCGAGAAATTGAAAATAAGATGCGCTAAGGTAATACCCATATCACAAAAAAAGACTTCTTCCCCGCCTTTTATAATACTTTTACGTAAACTCTCATAGAAAAGAACATCTAGGGGGGTTTTAAAGGGTCCAGACTTATTCCTTTAAGTGTACAGAGTATCCTATTAAAATTAGACATTAAAATACACACTCTAACACCCCCGGGGTCACTCTTAATAACACCACCACCTTAGGTTTCCAAAACACCAAATAACCCAACTAAAGCAAGTTCTCAATCAACTCTAATTAAAGATCAAATCTCCCATCATCAAAATAACTCCCTAACACCTTTATTAGAAGCTATTAACTATATTACAAAAAGTATAATAATAATTATACATAAGCTTACCTTAATCCGATTTAAACTTAAGGTACTTTAAAAAGAAAATAACCTACTTAGTTAACACTAGAGGGCTAAGAAAACACATTTAAGGTAAAGAGGGAGTCTTATTATATCCCAAACAAAGGAGTTATAGTCCCAAAGGGAGGCGACAGCACAAATAATAGAGGAAATACACCGGAGTAGTGGTTACAAACAAAGGACCGAAACAGGTCAACGGCGATATAGTATCTATGGGAACACAGAACACAATACACGAACATACCCAATAAACGAAGCAATATCCGAGGAAAAGGATTCCGAGTAGTTTTAATTGATTTAATGTTATTGTGGTTAATTCCTAGTCCCATTTATGAAGTGGTCGTGGTTAAGTGATCGCTTCGCTTATCTGATCGGCTCGCTTATCATGTACGTTATCTCCTTTATAATTAAGGTGCCACCCTTCAAATTATTTAACCAGAGTAGTAAGGCTTAGCTTATTAGGGAAAAGAGGACCCTACTTAGGTATAACCCTGGTTACTAGGGATACTACATAAACCAGTACTATAACTAATGGCCACTCTATAGTAACTGTAGCAAGCCCTTAAACTCCCACGAGACTAAGCCCTGTATAACTAAGCCGAAGTGTACTAACTACTTAGGGCCCTTCTAAGCTGGTCATATAAACTATCTAACTAGGCCCCTAATGGTTAACGGTCATCCTACTCTCCTAGGTTGAAAAGAATATGGACGGATTTGGAAGGTTAGGTAAAAGGCCTCCGAGGCCCGTAATAATACTAACTAAACCATTACCCAAAGTAATACTCAATAACCCTAAGACTCCTGCCCTGATCAGGGCCAACAACCCGGCTCTAAGTACCTATACACCAGGACCCCTTCCTAAGGATTAATTATATGCTTAGGTGATGAGGATACAGCTAATAGTATAGATAAAGACGAAGTGGAAGACCCTTAGGCCCTCCCTTAGACCAACCACCCCATTTACCCTCTCCGAAATAGGAGCTAAAGGGTAGCTTAAAAGCCTGACTATAATATCACTAATACCTATACCCACCTGGACCTTAACTCGGAGGTGTAGGCCTAAATAGGCCCCCCCACGGGTGCTACGTGTAGCCTAATGTAATATAGGGAAAAAGCCTCTAGTACACACAGCTTTCCTAGAGCTTTGCTGGGCTGATTAGGTTAATATTATACTTATCTAGGAGCCCTGGATAGGTTACACTAACAAAATACAGATTAATATATACCCTGGGTATAATTTCTTTATCCTAGTTAATTTTTAGGATAATAGGGAAATAAGGCCTAGGGTAATAACATATATATAAAAGGGGATAAGGTTACAAGTGCAATAACAAAGACCTATCCAAACAAGGGATATCCTATGGTTAAAGGTTAATAATACTATTATTATAAATATCTATAAATAACCAGGCGATCCTTATAACCATATAATGACCACCCTCCTAGGATACTAATCACTATTATAAGCCCTTATAGTTAGGGATTTTAACGCTTATCACTATTCCTAGGAACCCGGATCCGTTAACCGGAATAGAGGAGATGATCTAGTTAACTGGGTTGATAACTATGGCCTCTCCTTTATTGGAGAAGCAGGGGCTCCAACCTACACCCATGGTCACGTCCTTGACCTGAACTTCTTAAATATCCCCCTTATATACACAGGACTCTATCCATACCTACATCTAGGAGCTGATCACCAGCCTATTATAACCATCATCCCCCTTAATAACAATAAATAATAATAAATATACTAATTAGGGTTAATATTAGTCCTGGATTCGGCCCTTCCTCGGTTTAAAGACCTAATTAGGGTAAAGACCTTAACTTTACTTACCCTTAAGGACCTACTCACCTTAGCTGAGTTAAATGCCCAGGCTAGTTAGATTATTAACTTATTCTTAATAGTTATCTAAGTAGTGGGGAAAAGATAATAAAGTTGGGGAAAGTGGGCCCCCTAGTGAATAGAAGAGTACTTTAAAACCTATTAATCCTACTTTAAGGCCCATATCCAGTAGGTATGGGAATCGGAGCTGGCTTTGGCCTTATTACCCCCTATCCTTAAAAAGTAAAAGGTCTTCTTAGAAATAGTTAGGAAAGCTAAATGGGCTTATTGGGTTACTAAGATTAAAGGGGTTATATCCGATTAGGATTTGTATAAAATAATGGGTTAGTGTAAGGTTAATTTGGTAGTTAAAGTCCCCCCCCTTAGTAGTTGAGGGCTAGATGTATAACGATAACCAGGATAAGGCCCAGGCCCTATGGAGGGCCCTGCTGGAGAGGTTTGATGATACGGATGACCTACCTGGGGACCCCTTTGACGTGGCCATGGTCCTAAGACGATAAATACCCTGGCAGGCTACGATTAGTCAGGAGGAAGTAAGGGCAACCACCTTAACAAAGACTATGACCCCTGGTATTAACGGAATCACCATAAGACTACTTAAGGCTTACTGGGACCTTATAGCTAAGCCTATCAGGCTGCTGTTTTAGGTATGCATTAAGGTTGGCTACTTCCCCTGGCCCTTTTATATAGTAGAGGTTATTATAATTTAGAAGTTTAGAAAAACCGACTTCTTAAAGGCTGGATTTTGGAGACTAATAGCCCTCCTATCCTATTTAGGTAAGGGGCTTAAGAGATTAATAGTTAGGAGAATGGCCTACCTCACTATCCTAGAAGGGGTGGCCAGCCCACAGTAAATAGGGGCCCTACTAGGCAGGGCAGCTACCAACCTAATAACCTATCTTATACACGATATTGAACAAGCCTTCGATAAGGGGCTTATAGTTACGTTAACGATAATGGATATGAAGGGGGCCTTTGACTTTGTTCTTCGGAACCGCCTTATTATCCGTCTACGGTAATAGGGCTGGCCTAATAGCCTGATCAGGCTGATTTATGCCTTTGTGTTAGACCGCATTACTAGGGTTAGGTTTAAAGAGGTAATAATAGAGGACTTCCCTTTAACTTGTGGGTTACCTTAGGGCTCCCTATTATCACTTATTATCTTCTTATTTTATATTTCCGATATCCTAATTAAAGACTTAAGGTTTTAGTTTAGATATGCAGATGATATAGGCCTTTTAATTACCAGCCCATCCCTCAAAGATAATGCTATATCCTTAAACTAATAAGTTACCTAAATCCTAGACTAGGGTACTAATAATAAGGTCTCCTTTGACCCAGCTAAATGTGAAGCTATCCACTTCACTAGGAAATATAAGTAACCAAAGGACTTACCTAGGATCAAAACTAGAGAACTTGAAATTAAAACCTTAGTTAAGCCGATCCGTTGGCTAGGGGTTTAGTTCAATAAAAGACTCTCTTTCCAATACTACATCAAAACAAGGGTAACTATAGCAAAGAAGGCAGCCCAGTACCTGGGGCACCTAATAAACACAAAAGGAGGGATCCCAGTAGCTGTTGTACGGAAGTTGGTCATCACCTGTGTCCTCCTAATAGCCCTATACGGAGCCGAAACCTAGTTTAGGGGGCTAACCAAGCCAGCCCTAAACAATACTACTCCCCCTTAGGGAGGGGGGATTATTAATATAAGCCAGAAGGGCCTCGTCCAAAAGGTCAACAAGGTCATCATAAGAGCAGCCCGAGCCATCCTCCCAGTCTAGAAAACAACCCCAACAAGCAACCTCCTCCGAGATACCGGCCTACTTACTGGGAAAGTGGCTTTAGAAGGGGTACGCCTACACTTCACAGTCCAATTACAAAAGGTCAACCAATAACACCCATTAGTCCTAAGGCTTACACAACAAGGGAAATAGTAAACACAACTTCAACGGACAGCAGGCCTCATCTCAAGGGTCCTAAGGCCAGCACTGCTCTAACCACAATACCTCCCAGGGTCACAAGACCCAATAGTCCGATAAACAAAGGAAAAGGCTACCAAAGCCTTCTAGGATTAGCTAAAAACCGTCCTAAACACCCATATAATTGTTTACTCAGATAACTCTAAGGCGTCTAATAGAGCCACTAGGTATGGATTCGTTATTTACCGAGGTAGAAGGCGTATAGCCCAGGGTTATGGCCGACTTGGTATAGCAGAAGTGTTTAATGGTGAGGTTAAAGGGGCGAGGGCAGGGCTCCGGTGGGCCCTCCTTACCTCCTAAGGTTAACTAATACACATTTATATTAATAATACTAGTGTTATCCGGGGAATATGGGGCGAGGTTTTAGAATCCTTATAAGAAGCCTTCCTTAAGATCTACAAGGCGGCTAGGATATTCGATATATATACCCACTGGGCCCTAGGGCATTAGGGGATAAAAGGTAACAAAGAAGTAGATCACCTAACTAAGCAAGGCATAGTACTCCCAGTGCCCTTAGGCCAACTAGTAACCCTAGTAGGGATTAAATAACTCACTAGGAAATGAATACGGGCCTAATATACACGATGGTAGTGTAAAAAAGTAATAGATCGATACGCCTAACTAGGACTCAAGGCCAGCTTATCTAGCCCTCCTAAATTAGCCCTTCCACGGGCTACCCTATACCACCTCCTAGTAGCCCAATTAGGCCACGGAGACTTTAAACAATATCACTAATACTTTAACCATAATAAAGCCCTACTCACCTACTTTTACGGGGAAGCAAAGGATATAGACCACTTAGTCTATTACCGAAAAACCCTAATAAGGAGGTAATAGTGGCCTACCCTCCACCTTTCCAATTCATCAAAACCCATAGGACCTATGGGATTGCTTAAGTAATACTTTAAGGGGTTAATCACTAATCCTAAAAACTTTAAGGCCTTCCTATGTATAACAGGCTTCTTCTAAAAAATTTACTTATACTACTAGGGGCTAACCTCCGGCTAGGCCTTAAGACAACCGTCCTACCCTACTAAAGGGACCAGATAAGAAGTAAAGAAACTAGAGGAACCAGCGGGATCCAGGGACAGATTGAACGCATAGTAGCCAATAAGCAAGATTTGGAGGACGCGGGCAAGGGCTGTATACTGTAGAGTAGGTAATCTGGGCCTGCGACTCTCCACGCCATATACCCCTCGGGAGGTCTACCGTAAGGGCTACGCCCTTGCCGCCATGGCGTTAAATACAACAACAACAACAACAAAATAGACCAGGGTTAACACATAAGAAGCCAGAGAAACCACAACTAGCTCATCTACGTCGATATAGCTATAAAGCTTACCCGTTGACGATAATATACCTCAAAGGAGAAAATAAGGCTAATAAAACAAAGCCGAGAGCCCACGTTGGCTACCTCTGTGGCTATAAAAGCACCAATATATACAGAATCTGGATCCCAGCTCTCAATAAGGTTATAAGAACAAGAAACGTCACGTTTAACGAATCCCAATTGTATGACCCTATAAAAGAGGATACTAGTCTGCTTCACAAAACCAAGCTTCAGGAAGCCTTCACTCAGCTAGAGATCCCTCTACCTAACCTACTAGCCGCACAGAGGTCTATTAATTCTCAATACTAGAACGACGACGATGAGATTTACTCCATCGTCCAACCTCAACTTAGCACAAAGGGGGATCAGAGTTAACAAGTTGCTTTCTAATAAGAGGACCAACGAGAGACCCTACTACCAACTCCGATAACTTCCCCTGCTATTACACAACCTCTATAGTCTCAGATTGCCTTAGTTGAGGGGGTGGATATAGGCTCCTAATCGACTTAGGGATCCCCTACTCCAAAGTTAATAAACTAGGAATCGTTATCTTTTGAATTCCTTTTTTAATTAATAATAGAAGAAGAAATAATAGTTATTAAGCTATAAGAGTAATATGTAATGAATAGACTACGAGGGAGGCCTGCTGGTAGTTAGAACCACCAGATCTACAATAAAGCAACTCCAATTGGCCAGGTCAACCACTAACCAGAGATAATAATAAGGTTATCTAGACGACTCTAAGAGAAGACCTCTTCCTAAATAAGATTATCCTTTTTTTAATTAACTAATATAGTTAGGGATAAGTGTCACAGCCTTTTCCTACCAGCCGGGGGCTGCAATAGGGATCACTAAGGCTATGTCTCAATCGAGGAGTTCACCGGTATTTCAGTGAATATATATGTCTCGATATCTTGGGTGTATTTGTGATGCCGCGTCTAAGTCCTCTAGCTTGCGGCGCCTCCTTATGAGGGCGACGCTAGTCACGTGATGGTTCACGTGACTGTCGTTAAGGACAAAAGACGTGTGACATGTGCCCCCCTTTGAAAAGCAATCGTCCCGATTGCTCTGAGAATTTTTATCTATTGTACACAAATGCCTCCTCCTACTATCCCGATTTTCTCGATAGCGACGATGAATTCTTCTGTAGTAGCGCTTAATCCCTTACTCCTTCTTGCGCTGTTGCAGAAGCGCGGTGAACGCGGTGGTCTTTGAGCGCTTCTCCGGGCCAGGGCTGGGGAAACTCGCGGGGCGCTTTGTGCCTGGCTTCTGGAGTGCCTCGACAGTGGCGCGAAGATTCTCGACTTCGGCGCGAAGACTCGCGATTTCGTCGGTTTTGAACCGGTTAATGGCGTAGCGGACTTCCTCGGCGACGCTCTGCATGGTTGCTCCCTCGTTCTCGAGGTGTGTGAGACGGTTGTCGAAGTTGGCGCCGTCGAAGGTATTCGCGGCAGCGGCGGCGCTGAGCGCCTGGTTGGCGGTATGCTCAGCGTCGGTGATGCGTGGTATGACTTCGTCTCGGATACCGTCGATGAGATCCTTGATATCGGCGCGAGCTTTCTCGGCGGTGGCGTTGGCGTCCTTAGCCTCGCGGCGGGCCGTCGCGTCCTTGGTGTTGACGTTACCGATGTTGGCCATTGGAGCAACTGAGAGAAGGTCGGTGCGGTGCATGCTTATGATGTGTCCCGCAATGAGACCGTTAGCGTGACCGCTGGCGTTGGTGAAGTACGCGGCGAGGACCTGGGCGCGGCTCGGGAGATGTTCCGAGTAAGCCTCGCCGGCGGCGAAGTGGTTGTACGCTTTTTTGAGCGCGTCTTGAGTGCGGCGAACTAGGGAGTTGGAGGACACGTTGGTCGAGGGCTCAATTCCCTGAAGGATGCTCTCGATCTCGTCGAGGAGAACTGCGTCAGGGTAGGGCTCAAACGCGTCTCTGGCTCGCTCGATGCACTCCTTGATGGCGTTCTTCCAAGCAGCGTTAGTGGGAGCCTGCTTCTTGGGGGTGTTCCTGCCAAAAGTGGTGGACTTCTTAGGAGTGATGTCAACGACGTCGTCATCGCCGGTGGCCTCATCGGGCTGGTCGTTATTATTGTCGCCAGTGGTGGCGGGCTTCTTCGCGGCGGGCTTCTTCGCGGCCTTGTTCAACTTGTTGCGTTCCTTGCGCGCGGCCTTCTTCTCGGCTCGAGTCAGCTTGACTGGGGTGCCGAGCTCGACGCTATCACCGCTATCCTCATGGTCTTGGCTAGCACCGTGGCTAGCAGGGTTGGCGGCCGTGGGCGAGACTGGGTCTAGCATCTCGTCGTCGCCGTTGAAGTCGGTGGTATGCTCGGGCGGCTCGGTGAGATGCGACTGGTTGGGAGACTCGGGGACTTCGTAGGCCTCGAAGACGGGCTTGGAGATCTGTTTCGTCGGCATCTTGACGGCTCTGGTGACGGACTTTCGCGTTGTTGAAGGTGAGTTGCGCTTGCTTCGTTGCTTAACGCGAGTGTGATCTGGGGAGGTTTTGGCTAATATTTGTGTGGAAGAAGAATTTAATAAATAAAGAGTGTGGGTGCCTTCATTTCTGAAGGTTAGTAATAGGGGGAAGGTGCGAGTAAAAACGAGGGTTCGTTCCTTCCTTCCTTTCAAAACCTCGAAAAAGATCGTTAATCCAAAAAGAACGTTAACAAAGAGAAATTCAGACTTAACGACGTTGTTGAAAGCGTCGTTGGTCGTCCTTGTTGAAAAGACGTGGTGTTGTTGTTATTCGTTGTTGTTTCGTTTCCTACGCTTCCACTCATTCTCCCAGTCAAGGGGGAATTTCCTTTCGTATTCGCGGACGAGATCTCCGGCGTTAGGTAAGAGAGACTCTCTGGATTCCCAAGTATCGTCTTTGGCGTTAAAACCCTTCCATCTAACGAGATATTCAGCAGTCGGGTTGCGCTTTCGCCATGAGATCCTGCGGCTGACGAGGTGATCAATTTCCCATTCCTCACTACCGTCGACTTCTATCGGCCGAGGTTGCGGAGCTTCACGCCCGAAGGGGTCTTCTCCCTGAGCTGGCTTATACAGCTGCGCAAGGGACAAAACTGGGTGTATCCTCCAATGGCTGGGGAGGTTCACCTCGTAGGCGAGAGGGCTCACAACGCGTGAGATTCGGAACGGTCCCATACGGCGGGAAGTCCACTTGTTGTTCTTCTGGCCTGGGAGATGGAAGCCTCGTCCTAGGCGAATCCAAACCTCGTCGCCTTCGCTGAAGGTCACGTCTGAGTGGTGGTTGTCGTACCTTTCCTTGCGGATTGCGCTTGCAGTGTCGATCAGCATTAACGCTTCTTTTTGGTACGTTTCTCGGAGTACGTCAAGGGCCTCGGTGGGAGCGTCCTTTCCTGCTACCACGTCGAGAATACTCCGTGGTTTGAATCCCAGTACTAACTCGTTAGGGGATCGTCCAATTGTCACTGCCAGCGAGTTGTTGAGATTGTGCTGGAGCGCTGGGAGAATATTCGTCCACGGTATGGTCGGGAATTCTGACGTGTGGAAGCGTATTGCCACCTCGACCGTTTGGTTAGTTCTTTCGCTTTGACCATCGGTTTGGGGGTGGTACGCTGTTGAGAGGAGGAGTTTCACATTGAGGGCGTCGAAGATCGTATTCCAGATTGCTGAGATGAATTTGGGGTCCCGGTCGCTGATAATACGGCGCGGTATTCCCCAATCAGCAAGATAAAATGCCCTGAGGAGTAGCTTTGCCCATTCCTTGGCTTTGTAAGTTGTATGGCCCGCAAGGAGTAATGTCTTCTTCGAGAATCTGCACGTCACGGTTGCTAACGCATCGAGTTCAGGGAAACCAGGGAGTGCCCAAGGGGTTCCGTCGGATGTGACCCTTTGCATATCGGTGATGAAGTCGATTGTCACGGTGTCGTAGGGGATATCCACGACGGGGATAGGCTGGAGCAATCCTGGCGGCCTTTGCCTGTCGATTTGGTTTTCCTTACAGCGACTGCAGTGCGAGATATATCTCCTTGTGAGCGTTTTCTTATTGCGGAACTGGAAAGCCGTCATTTCGGCCATCATGCGGTCCGCTCCAAAATGGTGTTTCTCATCGTGGGCAAGGCGAAGGATCGCTTGCACTGATCGGCGTGGAATGCATAACCGCTTCGTTCCATCCGTGGCAGTATGAAAGAGTAGTCCACTCTCAGAGATACTCCAGGGGGTGACTCTCCGTCTTATAGCGGAGCGGTTCTCGCTCTTGGCGCGATTTTCCTCTGCCTCGGCTTCGGCTGGAGACCACCATCGTTCCTTCTCTTGTTGTTGTTGATCCAATTGCTGAAGGACTCGGGCATATCTTTTGTCGTTCCTGTAATTGTCAACGACTTCGGCGATGAGATTTTCGGAGATACCGATCGCTGTTCCTCCTGCTTGTCCTGGCTCTGGGGCTTCGTCACCGCTGTGCCAGACGAATCTTGCGACGTCGGTGGTGTTGTTCACTTCTTCGCCGTGGATTATCTCGTTAAGGATATCGCTGTCCTCGAATCTGTCTGCTCGCCCGGATGCTGCTAGTAGAGGCAGCCTGGAAAGGGCGTCAGGTACGACGTTAAGCTTCCCTGGGACATGGGTAACGTCAAGATTGAACTGCGACAAGTAGTTTGCTGCGTTGGCGAGGCGGAGGTTGGCCTTGTTGAGATCCATTGTTTTTAACGAGGTGTGTGTTAATATCCCCTTTGTGGCCGCGTGATCCGTCAGGATCTGGACTAACTGTCTATTAGATTGTACCAGCTTCCTGAGCTTCTTCACAGCCCACACAACACCTGCGACCTCTGCCTCTGTTGCGAAGTATCTCTTTTCCGTAGGGGATGTGACTCTGGAGAGGAAAAGCACGGGCAGAATGTGTTTTTGCGCGATCTCCTTCCCCGGTATGTCGGTGCCGTTCCAGGGTATGTCCAGTTGGAACACCATAAGTCCGAAGCCGCCTTTGCAGGCGTCAACTTTGAAAAAGAGGGGTTTCGCGGGGTCGTGGTGAAATCTCACGGCCTGATTACAGAGATTTTCCTGTAGTGCGTTCCAAGCTTCGAGCTCTTCGGCGGTCGGCTCAAACGCTGCTTTTTGGACCCTCTTCGTCCTAACGGCTTTGCTTAGGCCGTTTGGGAGTAGGTTCTCGTCGCGCAGTTTCGCGTTGAGACGGGTTTTCCTGTCCTGCAGTGGTGCTGATATCACATCAAACCATGGAACGTCTTTTCGCAGCCATCCTGCCATACCGAGATATCTCTCGAGGTCATGGAGGTTTTTCGGGAATTGGAGGTTCCTGAATGCTGCGATCCGGTCTTCTGTACGCTGGATACCGCTAGCGTCCACGGTGTGACCGAGGAGTCTCACAGAGGGGAAGCCGGCGAACGATTTCTTAGGGGAGATGTGTAATCGATGGTCCTCGAAGATCTTCAGGATGATTTCCACGTGTTTAAGGTGGTCTTCGTTGTTGTCGCTGAAGATGATGATGTCGTCGATATAAGCTCTAACGAAGTGCCTATAATCGTGGAACAGTCTGTCCATGAATCGCTGAGCGTAGGCTGGCGAATTCTTGAACCCCATAAGGACAACGTTAGAAACCTCGATACCACGGGGACTTATCACGGCCATCCTATTGCGGTGTCTTGAATAAATGGGTAACTGGTGGAAAAATCCCGTGGCGTCGAACATTGTCATGCGTTTTTTCCCTCTGAGGGCGGTCATTATATCGTCTTGGTCGGGAAGGGGGTATGCGTCTGGAACCGTAATTCGGTTTAAAGGTCGTAAATCCACAACAACACGGCCCTTTTTCACACCGTTGGTGACTCGCCAAACAACGAAAAGGGGGCAAACAACGGGGATTGGTCCATCGCCCCAGGCCATCTTGCCATCTGTGTGGAGTTTGCCGTAGATGTTCTCAACGACTTCGAGGTCTTCTGCGCTGAGGGGGTATGGCTTAACTGTCGTCTTCTGATTCTGCCATCCCTCAACTAGTTCGACTCGCATCCTTTGCTCGTCGGGCATAGGGATAATCCCTTTGTTGCGGTAGACGTCTCGGCTGTCAAGAAGCGTTTTCATTTGTTGGGCGAATTCCGCGTCCGTGTTGCAGATTTCCACTTCGTCCTTACTGAGAATCACAGGGACGTCGCTTGGTTTTGATATCCCATAACTGGGCACGTCGTTGTGACGGTGAGGGGGCCCGGGTCCGGACGGGTCTGCTGGCTGAGTGAACCAGGCGTAATCGTCAGAATTATCGGTGGCTGCGCTGAGCTCCGCTTTGGATATAGCGGTCCTCGCAGTGGGCTTCCCATGAGTCAATTTGACGACGTCAGCGTAGTCCACAAGGTTCGCTGTCTCCTCTTCTTCCCGTGGCTGGATTTGTCCTAGCCTTTGGCCTCGCGGGACGGTTAACGGGCGGTCCGTGGTATTCCTCATCAACACGAGTCTCGGTGTATCCACTGTGAGGGTTCCATCGACGGCGTTCTCGTGGAGAGCGCAAAACTGCCATGTCTTGTCTGGTTGAGATTCCGCTCGTGGGAGATCAAGGAAATTGGTTACCACGAAGGCGTCTGTTTGTGGGGGAATTATCACGGTGTAGGCGTTATCGACGCGTCTCGTGATTTGCTGTTGCCTCCGAAAGACAATTGGCGCTTCCATTCCAAAGACAGATCGAAATCTAACGACGCTCTTGTTGAAATCAACTACTAACCCGTGGTCTTCACAGAACGGTGTTCCCAATAACAGGTTAGCACCCAATGTGTTAACTACACCGGCGGTGATTACAACGTGGGCGTTGATCTCGACGTTGCCGACTGTGCCAGGGACGTAGAAATCGAATGTGGCCTGCTCCGTTACCTGGAAGGTCGACTCGACTGCATTCATTGTCCGCGGCTCTATTGTCTGGAACGTCGGATTCCTCGCGAATTTGAGTACCCAAGCCTTATCCGCTAGGATTGTGGAGGCTCCGGTGTCAATACAGACTTCCTCAGTCGCGCTATTATCGTCGGATTTCACCTTGAGGCGAAGGTGCGTTCGCTTGACCGGCATGGTTCTCTTAACTGGCTTAACTTGGGCATCCACAATTTGGCCCTTGTCAAGGGGAGAGTTCCTCTTGGGCATGTTATTGCCGGCGGCCGTGCCGATGAAATCCACTTTGTCATCAACGTATCGGATTCCTAAACTTGTGACGGGTAGATGATCCTCTAGTGATGGCGGGGGTGTGGATTCCGTTACTGAGAACGTTGACTCGCTGGTCCATCCTACGGCGTCTCGTCCGCCGTTATTCATACTCGATGGTGTCTGGGGAGGGACTTCAATAACCTCTTGAAGGACATATCCACAATCAACGAGATTGTCGACCATCTGATCGTTGTTATCGTCTTCCCAGACGTAGCGGGCGTCTCCGTCGGTCTGGCCTGGTCTGCTGTATTTGGCGAATCTCCTGTATTTGGGGAATTTTCGCGGAGCATCCCAGGGGTGTTTATCCTTCCAGTTCTGATTGTTGTTGGCTGGTCTGTTTTCAGGCGGGCGTCTCTGAGGTGCTTCGCGCTTGTCGCGCTGAAAGTCACGATACTGCTGTTTATAACGGTCTCGATCTCCGCTCCACATTACCTCATCTTCCCGTTCTGTGGAGTGGTGGATTTCGATGGGCGTCTGCAAGCTGTGGTAGACTGCCTTGCGTTTTCTCTCTACAAGGTTGAGATATTCTTCCATAGTGTCGTGACCACTCGGCTCATCAACGAGGGTTTGAAGCTCTGGATTGAGCGCGTTGTAGAAAATTGTTAATAATTGGAGGGTTGTGGATGTTGGTCCCATCCACGCTCTTCCGTACTTAAAGCAGTCTTGTGCGAAGGCGCGGATATCCGCGTTATCGCGGATCTTTTCCACAGTGAATCGGTTTTTGACAATCCAGTCTATGGCTTCGCGCTGGGTTGGGCCGAATCTCTTCCTTAACGCGTCTCGCATCGCGAAGTACCCACTAGCTCTGTGCTGTTGACGTTCACGTGGCCCTAGGTGATATTCCCACCAACTCAGAGCTTTTCCACGAAGAAGGGATGTCCAATTCTGGATGACTTCCATCTGCGCTTCGTGGTCGCTGGTCTTAGCTTCCAGACTGGAGATCCATAGATCAACTTCCCTATAGCAGGGGATGTCTCTCTCGTGGAAGATTGGCTCGTGACCGTACTTCTTGTCCGGGTCTGGCCAGAAAACTCCGTATTTCTGCGGAATTCCTCCACTTGGCGGGGAGTGTCCTGGTTGACCGTATACGGTAGGGTTGCGCATAAGACGGCTGAAAACGCTGCTCATCATAACTTCAAGGTTCAGTGATTCCGCTAATCTCTGGTCTCGTTCTCGGGCCGAGCTTCGGTCTGGGATTTCCGGCGTTGACTTTGTGAAGGTCGCCGGCCCCGGTGGTACTGGGGGTATCCTCGGTTGCGGAGGTGGCCACGGCGTAGCGTGTGGCTCTCTTGGCGTCCAACTGGGATTTTGCTGCTGAGTTATTTCGGGAGCTAGGTCGTCATTCATCACGGAATTCCCGTGAAATAGAGTTTGCGTTATACCGAAGGGCTTATCCTGCTTTGGGGGCCTGAATCCTGAAACGTGCCCGGTTGAGCTTTCAGGGTCTTTTCCCTTCCCCTTCGTTTCTTCAGTCTGGACGGTGGCTTCCGTTGTCTGTCTGGGTTTCTGCTCGGTCTCTGTAGGCGTCGACTGAATGGGGGTTGCGGTCCTTTCGTCTCTTGCGGGTAGAAGAGTGATTTTTTCACCTTTAAGGTAAAGATTCTCTTCCCTCGACGGGGGCGAAAAGAATATCATTGGGCCGATCGTTTCCCTTGCTGTGATGATGCCTTTGATTCCGTCGATGATTGCGTCGTTGTAGTCGCTTGGATGTGCAGTCCATCCGCTAGCATCGTAGGTTGTTGTTCTCCAGTCAGTATCATCGGAATTTATATACGGATAGCCATCGTCTCCCCATTCAACACAAGCGAGGTTTGCGGTCTGATCGCGGAATCTCTCGCTGAGGCCGGTGGTGAAATTGTGGTCTTCGTGGGCTAGCCAGAAGGCACACAGCTTTCGAGCTTCGGCTCGGTGTCCCGGGTTAAGGCTCACCATCACGTCGTCGTTTTGACGCTCCGTAGGTGGTGTGTTGCCCGGTACGGGTGAAGTCGGCGTTGACGACGGTATTGTCGTCTGCTGAGCCTGCGACCTTCTGCCCTTCTTCTTTCCTGCCATCAACCGATCGCTTGGGCCAGGATAGCAAGATCGTTAGCGCAGAGAGGTCTGGTCGATTCCTCTGTCTCAACGTGAATCCTCACGGTGACAGTGGAGTCGAGAAAAAAAATAAAACAAGTCGTGCTACCATATGTCACAGCCTTTTCCTACCAGCCGGGGGCTGCAATAGGGATCACTAAGGCTATGTCTCAATCGAGGAGTTCACCGGTATTTCAGTGAATATATATGTCTCGATATCTTGGGTGTATTTGTGATGCCGCGTCTAAGTCCTCTAGCTTGCGGCGCCTCCTTATGAGGGCGACGCTAGTCACGTGATGGTTCACGTGACTGTCGTTAAGGACAAAAGACGTGTGACAATAAGGATAAATGGGATAACTTTACCTCTAATCTTAGAGATATATATCGCAGAGATTTACCTTTTTTTTCACTCTATTACGCCGAAGCGAAGTAGCACAAGTTCTGGTCTAAATAGCTGGTTACGATGAATGTGGAATATAGGATAATATGGAAAAAGGGTACCTTTGAGTTTATAAAGTTAGAAGATGTTAATTAGACCTATCACCGGATTCTTCCCCTTAAATAGGTATTTATATATAAGTTTAATAAGTATGGATTCCTTAAACGATTTAAGGTGAGGATCTGCGTTAAAGGAGATCTATAATGCAACGGAGCGGGGGATGCAGTGAACAGTATGTGCTTGTCGGAATATCCACGCCGGACTGGCGCCACCTGTTGCCGCCTATCGCCTATTGGCCCGATTAGCGAGCCAATCAGAAGGCAGGAATCGGTTTTAGGTCGGCAGCGTCAGATCGCTGCCGTAGGCCCGATTCCTTCCTTCCTTCAACAACAACAGAGCAGATACGACGAATATATCGTTATTTGCCCACCTTCCACACTAGGCCTAGTAAAGTGAATCCAACACTAATCAGTAATTAAATACCACTTCCGTAGATTAGTAAGGTGAATCTTTTACTAGAAGAGGTAGTATTACGAAATCCCGGAACAACTTAGTGTACTCAACGGATCTCATAATACTCGCACTACTAGAAGAATTTGCGATACCCTCGGTTAGCTAAACGATCAACAACAGGATACCATAGGAGCTTCCTAGGAGTTTATACGAAGTTACTAGAGCGATAAGTTCCGCTTAACGTGACGAAATACGACCTCTACGTCCATCATACACAGCTCACAACGAAGATCTCGCAATTAATAGCGATATAAAGCGCCCTTGCGCTTCCATCGCCGACTTTCGTTCTTGAAGAGAAGCTATCCATTATAATCGATATCCCCTTCTTCTTTAGACGCTGCTCCGTTACCCAGTAGTTATGGAAACACCTTAGAATTAGTGCTCGAAAGGCTAACCCTTATGAGAACCCCAACTTCACTATCGTCGCCGTCACCACTCACTCCTACCCCTAGAGTAATAACCCTAAATACCCAGCGAACACAACACTAAAGACGACAACCCCACTTTCCGACTACGTCCATAAAAAAAAGCCGGTAACAAATACCGAGACTAGAGCAACCTGCCAAGAACACAACATCCAACGCTTAAAGGGCTGAATTCAATAAGAACCCCGACTTCACTATCGTCGTCCTTGCCCCTAGAGACGACCTAGACGTGGATATACGATTAGAGATAACACTAAAGAAAAGAAGACTCCCTTCCTATACTACTTATTAAAAATAGTATTCCATAAACACCAAACAGTAATTCACCTAATAAATAATATACGCCCTTAAAGCTGCGGCTTAGAGGAAACGCCCCGTGTTCAAAACGTCGTTAACCTTACCGTTGTACACTAGAATATCTACTAAAATGTCAGGAAACAACCCAACTACAGCGAATCCAACACCGGAGGAGGCCCAGGGTGCTCAGGCCCCTTAACAAAAAAAGACGACAAAAGTAACAACTATTAAGGAACCTGATTATATTATGGTTAACAACTCCCCGGTCCTATTACCGAAGAAGTATAAGGACGACGTTAATATCCACGAATAGGGATTATAGACCAGATTTAAGTCGGAGAACGTAACCTCTAAATTTGCTTTTAAGTTAATAGTAATGGTGGTAATGTTCCTTATAGAGATATACGACGTAAAAGGCGTTGTTGGCCATAAGTTGGAAAAGGAATTCAAAGAAGATTTTGAGGAATGGACCTAGGAGACCTTCAAAATACTCGAAGGAAAAGTGGTAAAGAGATTACGTAACTTCCTACTCCACTATGGCGTTTATATTCCTATGGAGGGAGGGAAGATCGCAGAGGAGCTTTTTAAGCTTAAGGACTTAGAAGAACTATACCGCTGGACCTAGGAAGAAATCGAGAAGGTTAATAAAAGGAGTAAGTCCTTTAGAGACCTAATAGAGGACCTAGTCCTTTATAAGGAATTAACGGAGGAATGGATACTGTTATAACCCAAATTACACTTAGAAGAGATCGTAGTGCAGAAGAACTCTCCATAAGCGCCGCCACCCCCAGAGAGAGCGGGAATAAGCTAAACCCGCATCGTACCAAACCCTTAGAATCGGCCACAACTACCTAGATAACCCATATTCACCTAGGAGCTACCGGATTAGGAAGAACACTACACCATAGACGAGATCAGCGAAACAGCGACCCCTCAGCAACAAAGTATGCTTATTAAGGTATATACTAATAATATAAGGTATAGTAGTGAGAAATTCGACGTCCTTAACACCAAATTCCGCATCTTCCTCGAAGCCTGCAGAAAGATCGGAGTTAACTATTATATAACAGCTAGCTTACTCCCTACGATACTGAAAAGGAGAACTTCTTAGTTCTACTACGGCCATATTAGTAGTACGCCGACTACTTAGTTAATAGAGGAAGTAGTTAATAAACTACGATGCCACTTCGAAGAATACCAACGCCGTTAAACCTATATTATTAATTAGAATAGAGTAAATCTCAATAAGGTTATTTAAAAAAACCCTGAGAGGACAAAGGTTAAGGCTTTAAAGACCCTTTTTAATGACCTAACAAATCTCCAGTAAACTCTTATACTATATTACTAAGGAGACCAGGTCCTAAAAAATAAGCTAATCGGAGCTACCATCTCCGTAAAAGAGTGCTGCTCTACCAACCTAACCAGAGTAAATATAACAGAGGAGCTCTATAACGTAATGAGGATAAGCCTCGACTTAAAGAAAAGAGGAAAAGACGCCTACTATTAACACTTTACGTTAAAAACAAAACTGGACAAGTAGTTCTAGACTAACTAACACTATAACAGAAAAGGGTAAAGTAACCACTACGGAGGTCACCAACAACAACGAGGATACCCTCACCATAATAAGAAGTACTATGTCTATAGTAGGGAAGGGTGCTAGTTTATAAAACACTCTATAGAGGAGAGAAGTAAAGCGTATAAATACTTTAAATCGAATAAGGACGTCTCCGATGCCTCTCCTAAAGTATACGGCCACTTCCTCGCTAAATATAAAGGAGATGAAGTGCTCGACAACGAGGACACTACAACGGAGCGGGGGATGCAGTGAACAGTATATACTATATCGTATAACACACACACTCTACTAACCATAGGTCGTACACCCTCCGTCCCGGGTCCATAAGGGTAATTAATTCGTACAAAACCACTTAACTAGAACTATAATCTAAGTAAGGAAACACCTTAAGACCTAATTAGGGCTAAAAAGGAGTTCCGGCCTTAGATATAGACACTGGTGAGTATTAGGGCCTTATTTACTCAGTGGTAAAGTAATCTCTATACTATTCGCAGTATATGATCTAAGTGAACGAGTAAAAAGAGCTCTAAATACGTTTATTTAATTAACGATGTTTATTGATATTCCGTAATGTATTATTTTTAGTTCATTATTGTATCCTCCATTAGAAATGCGTCCCTAGTTCCCCTCTCTTAAATAACTCGTTAGCGCCTAACTAAGGAAAAACCCATTTAGCGTAAGTATTTCCCCCTGCATGGTTTTAATTATCCCCTTATTTTAGCTCTAAGCTCCTGTGTACTAAGATAATAAATAATATATAGGAAGGGAAATAAAGGAAATAATTAGATTACACAAATAAAAGCCTAATTAGGTCCGTTAATGGTATAGGTTATAGCGCTACGAACCGCTAAGCCCCTCCTCGATCTTTACTTTATGTGTGGCTTTTCGCTCCTCTTTCTCCTACATCTCTCTTTAACGATACTTTTCATCTTTACAATCATATCCTTACCAACTATCGGGCCGAGTAGGGGTAAAAAAGGGCTCCCATACTCCCATACGCATTACTACGAACTCGTAAAGGTCGTCTACCCACTTAGCGAACTCCTCCTCTTTATAGGCTATAACTGATTGAAGATTCGCGGTGGCCACCTTATTACGTCGTCTAATTAGGTGTTAATAACCTCGTACAAGGTATTACTACTTATTTTTATAGTTATGAAGTATATTATGTATAATATTACTTAGGACGTTAGTATTATGAGGGTACTCGGGAGGTGTTAGTGATTAGGTTATAAGTAATATAATAGGTTTTATAGGTCGTTATCTCAGCTTATCCTTTTTAGAGGTCTAATTAGGTTTACCTCCTATAAGTATAACATTGTTATTGTTATTATCGGGCAGAGCTACTGTGTCCTCTATAGCCTGCTTAGTGGTCCATATAGTATAGGCCTTACAGGGTTTTAGGTATAACAGGCCTCCTCTAAGGTAATTATAGAACTTTTGTGTAATTTAGTTAACTTATTAGCGATATATAATTGGCTTTTAGGTGTTTAATTACTAAGAGGTCTAAGAAAAGGCTAATTTGTGGGATACTATGTTCTCGTAAAAGATAATGCGGAACCATTCTATTATATGAATATTATACCCTTAGTTGTTAGGTTATTGAGGGCCATTAGCCATAGTTGTGCTTGTACGAATACACCTAATTAGGGTCTCGGGGGTGCCCATAGCCTTATACTAAGAGAAAAGGTTATGTATATCGATTATAAAGTGTTACTCAGAGGAACCCATACTCTATAAACTATTATATTAGAGTATGTGTCCCGTGGTTTAGTTTACGAAGATGCTAGTAAAGTAATTACTGCTATGGACTATAATAAAGTAGATCAGATTAGTTTTACGGAGTTTGAGTTTAGTGTAGTTAATATATGGGCCGAGTTGTTCTAGTTTAAGGAGTACATCTCCCCAGGGCTACGGAGTCGAATAAATCGTAATACTAGCTTTTTCTAGGTCCCATCTCACTAACGCAATAATTACTTTAACCAAGCCCATCTCAAGCCACTTTTACTATTATATAAAACCCTGAGTATTAAAAAGGTCTTTTAAGATACTATTAGCCTTAGTACAGTTCTAGAAATCCCAATTACCGTTAATTACGAAATTAGTAGTGTAATAAGCCCAGAGTTCTATTATTATTATGGTACTCGTCGGCGAATACTATTATGGTATAGGGTTTAACTTATTATTAGGTGTTGGGGTACCTACTAGCCGCCTCGGGTTTATATATCCGGTATCTAGGTTAAATATTAGGCTAAGCGGTCTTATATTATTTAGCACTTTGAAGGTAAAGTCTTCTGTTCGTTTGATATTGCCCTATACCTGATTAGGTATATATTAGTGATTAGTAACACTACTCATAGTGATGTAGATATTCAGGTGGTTCTGTGCATATTGGGCGTCCCAGATGTTTACTTGTCTTGTGGGGGTAGTTATGATTCTGGTCGTTCTTATTATAGAAGGAGTATTACGATTATTGTGGAAAGAGTGTTACAACTAAACCTAACCAAAAGAAAAGAAGCGGTAGTGTAATAATATTTATACAATTACGTAGTTTGGCTATTAGTTAAAGTGAGGGAGGTAAAGGGATTGTTTGAAAATGAGAAGAGTTTAGTAGGAAGGTGTTAAACCTAATTAGGGCTAAGGATATAGGAAAAAGAGCTCTGAGTATACGAGGGAAGGAGGGTAGGTTGTTATTTATAAGGTCTAGGTGGTGGAAAGTTGAGGGAGTAAATTGAAGTTGTATCTTAAACCAATACGAGAGTATTAATTAGTAGTGAGATACTACCCTATGGATTGTTTTTATTCGTCCAGTTGGTGTGTTAAGGTAGGTACGTGGTTATTAGGAAGGTAGGGGGGGCTGATTATTATGTTGCTTTTCTTTTCTGGTGGAGTAGGTGCGGTGACTTGTTTTAGTTTTTATTAGACCGGCTGTTCCTTCCTTTTTCTGGCTGCTGTTGAATCCGGGTTATAAGCTTCCTGCGTCAGCTCATTATAAAAGAGCCCTTTCTCTCCTTTTCAGATCTACTTCTTCCCAGCCAACAATAACCTTAACCACCTCTCATTAATCTCTACTATTATGTCCCTAATTCCTCACTTTTAGACCTAATCAGATGATCGTAATACCTCCCAAGGAAATCAATCACAAGTACAAGCACACTACTCTGAGCCCTAAGACTCCATGGTTTCTCGATTATCTCTACTCGAAGAGTGGCTAGTACATCACCATTAATAACACCAACCTTATCGTAGGTCCTCCTATTTCATAGTCTTTTCTTCTTCTAGGGTTAATTAGAGTTATAGATCTTAGTTTCTCTTATCTAGGCCCGTCTCGAACCACTTATCGGGTTATTATACTATAAGGTCCAGTTCACCGACGTTATCGAGTATAGTGATACTCGCACTAAGGTGGCTTAACAATTCTAGTAAGCCCTTCCCGCTTCCCATCTAAGCCTAATTATGCATAAATATAATCCTAATAATACATTTCGCTATTGGGTTTTTATATTATTAACCCACTAAAAACACTTTAGATTTCTAAAATAGAAATTTAGAGGCCAGCCGAATACTAGTACAGCTTTTATTATTTATACGACTAGTGGTCGGAACCGTGTTCCCTACCGTTATTATAAGGAACGGTGGTATACGTTACTCACCAGCCCTAATCACGGTACTATTATAACTCCTTTCTAGGAGTATATACTTTTACTTAGCGAGTATAATAATACTTATTTTAATTACTTTTTTTACGAAATTAGAACCTACTACTATTACTATAACCCTAATTTCTATATAATATACGGCTACGGTGCTTGGTTGCTCGATGGAAGTATTTGTGGTAAAGTTGGTTGATCAGTTATCCCTAATAATACCCCGATGGTTGATTCGTAGTATTACTTTTAGGAGGATATGGTTATAATAGAGGTGGAGTAGTAGTAGGAACGTAGTTATGGGAAGGCCTAGTCCATTCTGCGGTTAACGTTATTTAGCGATAATAAGTAGTTTGTGACTCTAAAGGATATAGAGTATTCGGATTAGCCCTGATCAGGCCTGTGTATACTAGTCGGAATAGGAAGTAGGGCGTTGGTCTTCGAATTAGGGTGCTTTTCATCCTTAAAGCACTTCTAAGGGTCTTAGAAAGAAGGGCTTTTTATCCATTACTATAATAAATATTATAAGTTTTTCTTTAATATAAATAACGAAATACAAAAAGAATATAATAAATAAACTCTGATTAGGGGTAAAGTACTTGTCTAAGTATTCAAAGGCGATGTTGAATACTACTAGTGCATCTTCGAAATATAGGAAAATGCTAAGGAAATACGTAGTAATGTCGCCCCATGTCAGTAAAACGTTACCATAATGCAGCTCGATGCGCGCGAAATATAAGGAAATGCAGCCAGATGCGGCTGATTAGGGCTACGATATAAGCAAAATGCAGCTAAATATAAGTTAAATGTAAGGAAATGTTAGTTGGATGTTAGGGGGGGGGCCAATGTAAGGGAACAGTGCATAATATTAAGGCATCTGGTTACTTAAATAATAATTCAAAAAAAAAAAAAGGCAATAACTTTATAATAATTACATAAGGAAAACATGTTTACTATCAGCTAATCAGGTCCCAGTACCAGTAAAACTCTGGTATTATACCTTTTCTACTACTAATAGTGGTTACAGGTCAACTATAACCTTTTTACCTAATCGTTCCCATATCTTAATATTCTTTTCTAATTCTTTTCTTTTCTCTACTCATTAGGCTTATACTACTTATAGTCTTATAAGGGGCTATAAAGTGGCCTAATTAGGTGCATCGTCGTCATCGTCGGCCCCTAAGCCGTCTAGTAAACTTAGGAGGGTATTTTATAACTCGTCGCAGAGTTTATTCTTCGCTTAATAAGGGTCTTTTAGTTCCCATAACCCGCTATCTTACTGTACAAACTTCTTAAGACGGTATCCTTTATACGTTCATTATGTTATTTCGTCCCTAGCCAGCATCTCTAAGTAGTATGAAGAAGCCGTTAAGTGTACAGCCCTAATCCAGAGAGGGCTAATCCATTAATAGTGAATTTTTCGCTCCTTCAACTTATTAATAGCTCGTTTCTCGTTGTAAATTAGTATAAGGTCTCCTAGTTATAATCGCTTTTTTTGGAGGGTTTTTGCGTATATATTATTAAATCGGTTAGTCCGCCGTTAATGGACTTTGGTGACGCGAATAGCAGTTTCCTCCCTATCTTCGTCCAGTTACTGGAATATACGGATCCGCGCTAAGAGCTCCTAATCAGGTGTACGGACATTGTTCTAGTCCAGAATCCTCTATATAAAAGTATTAAGTTCGATTAGAGTAACAGCTTCATAGCCGTTTTTTAAATAGAAGGGCGTAAAGCTAGTTAGCCCTCTAATAGTCGTTCAATCTATAAACAGCGCCGTGTACAGTATAGTGCCCTAATTCTTTTTTCCTTTATTTAACCAGGTTAAAAGAGTATAGGTAAGCACCTAGTGACCTTTCTTATTAAGCCCGTTGGCCCTAGTGTTATACGCCGAGATAATTTTCCGATAAGAACTATACTTCCAATTCAGGTCTTTTATTACCCCTTTATTCTCTAATCCTCCGTCGACAATTATTATCCCATAGACCCCGTAGCGATAAATAACGTCTTCTTATAGGAAATTCCTGATGGCCTTAGATATCACGGAGAGGGTCTGATGGGTTTCCGGCCAGCCTAATAGGTAATTCCTTATTTTAATCAGGGCCCATTTACTAATCCATTATACGTTGAGTGAGATCCGGGTCTAAGGTAACCCTATAAGCATTATGGTGATATGCTGATCATCTTAGTGGCTTGGTCGGGCTAGCTGGTAAGCCGGGCATTCAACTACTTACTTTTTAACGTTCTCCTATACCCCTTACTAAAAGTAGAGTTTAAAAACCCGCTAGAACGTTATATTATATCCCCGATAACCAGATTCTTTATGGGCTTATCTAATTAGATCTTTTCAGAGCTTTTTATCATCGATAACTCGTCGGGGGGTTAGGTATTAGCGGGTTAAGCATCGGAAAAGGTAACCGCTCTTCATTATAAACATCCATACCCGGGCCTTAAATTTCGGGTAAGCCGCCTTTATAATTCTATCCGGTCACAATAAAATGTTCAAATAATAAATAATCTATTACGTCTCGTCCAACCAGGTCTAATAAGAGCTAAGCCATTTATAAAGTATAGAAAAAAGAGGGGAGTTTAAGGGAATAGATATAATATCGGGTTGGGTGGTTTAGGACGTATAAGTGGATACTAAGTAGATTTATGCGTCGATGAACTCTTCCAGCTTATTAGGGTTTTTATATTCAGCTTAATCAGACGGGCCTAGAGGTTTGCGCAATAGCCCGTCTACCGCCGTGTTCTTCTTCCTAGGTAAGTGTTTAATATCGAAATTAAAAAGCTAAATCTATGCGATCCATTATGTAAATAAGGCACCTAGTAAATTACTTACCCCGCCGTTCAACTAACCAATTAGGACCTAGGTATTAATCTCTAAGGTAAATTATACACCGTAAATATATATCCTGAGTTTCTTTAAAGCTATTAGAATAGCCCTTAATTCGAATTTACCCAAATTATATTTAAGCTTAGCGCCCTTCCAAATACCACTTTTATACTAAGCAACTATACAATACCCATCAACTAATTAGCAGAGCACCACTCCCCAGCCCGCTAAACTAGCATCGGTATAAATAATAATCTAATTAACCTCAGGGCCATAATTAAGTCTAATCAGGATAGGAGACGTCATCAGGGCGTCTTTTAGGACGTCCATTACTCGTTATTGGATACATCCCTAGGTAAATAGTACGTTCTTCCACAAAAGCCTATATAAAGGGGCCACCTTTTTAGTAAACTTCTTAACCTAGGATTAGTAAAAAGTAATAATACCTAAAAAGGACTGGACATCCCTAACGATGCAATAGGTCACCCATTCTATGATCTTCTGAGTTTTAGCCTAATTAGGTGCCCGGCTATCATAACCACAAAAATAGCCCAGTATCACCGCCGCTTTTTATGCTTATTAAGACTTTTCGGCCACCGCTATGCATCCCACTAATTCAAGGTTAACCAGAACTTTGTTAATATTAATTAAATGTTTATATATAAAACGCTATATACTAGGGATCGAGGTAATCTTTTTATTATTATATTAGGAGGTAGGGCTTTTAATAGCGATGTCGTTAAGGAAGGTTTTACAGTAATGGGAGATGAGATCGTATAAGATTCTCGTTATGATCCGTTGGAAGTATGCCATAGAGTTAATCCAACCCATTAGTAAAGAACAGAATCGTAGTAGCCCTAAAGGCGTCGAGAAGGTCGTGTAGTCTCGGCTTGTTGGGTTAAGGGGAACCTGATCATAACCCAAGAAGAAGTCTAGTACCGAAAGGAGCTAATAGCCACCGTATTCTTCCGTAAAAGCATCTACGTTAGGGGGGATAAACACATCTCGGATCATAACACTATTAAACTTCGTAATAAAGTTAATAAGTTGGTAATTGCTATCCTTTTTTTTAACGAGAAACCAAGGGTTCTTATACACGGCCTATGATTATTTAAGTATCCTACACCTAATCCGGTTTTATAGTATCTCTAGGACATGGTCTTATAGTACTGCGGGGATTAGGATACCCTTCACTTACTATACCTTATGTGGAACCATCTTAATCTCCTATAGTAGGGCCACTAAGGGGTTAACGCTACCCGTATAAGTCTAATCCTACGCTAACGCCATCTCTTTATTTAATAGGATTACTTTTAGTAGATCTTTTTCGGGCTAATGTAGGTGTAGGTACTTCTAGAGAATCACCGCTTTCTTCTCGTCTATGAGGTGCGTCCTAAGGGTCGTTTCAGCAAAGTGTAGGGTAATCAGGCCTATAAAGTGTCCAGTTTATTATTTTGTTTTCAGTTCCGTAGCCTTCATCTTCTTAACCTTCTATAAGGGGTCTCTTTCCAGAATTAAGTTGTCCAGTAGTTCATCGTTAATTAGTTAAATCTTCTAATCTTTTCTCTTATATATTATAATAATAACAGAGACGAGCTAATTAGGTGTAGAGTTTATTAAAAGGTCCTAATTTCGTCGGGCTTATTATCACTTCTGCTGTTATTTAAAGGCGTAGTATAATCAGAGGAGGTTAACCACCAGCTTATCGATCTCGCGCCGGTATTTATCTCTACGGCGGACCTCCTTCTTTATTATTGCCTTAGTTAGGAATACGTCGACTTTCGGGGGCTAATTAAGTTTATATAGTATCTTCGTCTCCATTTCATAGTTTTTATAATTATATGGGTAGTTACTAGTCACTTACACAGCTTTATAAACTACTTCAATCAATAATTAGAGCTCGGGCTTTACTAATATCACCATAATCTCGGCTACTATATCTTCATCCAAGGTATACACAATTTTATCCCCACCTTCTAGGTTAGGGTAAGTCTAATTAGGGCTAGGGTCATATATTCCCCCAGTAAACTTACTAGTATTATTACTAGGATTCAGTTTTCCTATTCCTTTAGGGTAGCCTAGTAGTTTTTCTAGTCGAGGAAATAAAACTTTATTCCCCCTTTTAATCTAAGGTTTATAAAACCCACTAAGATATGAATTGTTACATTATCTATTTTAATTACGGCCCTAATCAGGTCGTTCATATACTCCTAGGTGACTTAGCTAATAATAAAAAAGGGTCCTCTAAATAAAATAGTGTTAGCGAAGCTTATACTGTTCTCTAATACTACGAAAAAGTTAGTCAGAACCTTATAATCTCTAATCCAAATATGACTACAAACACCTCCATTAAACTTCGAGTAGCCATTCTCTTTTAGTATCAGGGTTTGCATAAAAACCATTATTTTCATCGAAGGTAGGTCGTTCTCCTTAATATACTAATTGCTAACGATATTAGTTATTACCCCTAAATTAAATATTATTATAATCTTCTCGTTCTAATTAGGTAAAGAGCCGCTAATAGAAACCTCAATCTTAAAGTGTAGAGTTATCCAGGAACTAAGAAAACAATTCCTTTTTTTACTTTTAATAAGGGGGGCTAAAATGCCGACCTTAATAGTATACATAATAGGAATCCGGGCTTTATTAGGCTTATTATTATACTTATCAATAATCTTTATAGCTATTTTTCGGCCTATAACATCGTTAATAATACTAATCAGGCCCTGGGGTACGGGTAAGTAAACGTCACTAGCCTAGGTCTTATCGGAAAAGTGTTAAGTAAGGTTAGTTATATAGAAGTGGTATGCGGGCTAGATCTTTATTACGATGTGGTTAGGCACCTGGACGGAACCACTAAACTTTTAAAGAGTAACTTAAGCGGTAATTATATTATCGTCGGTAACTTCCTATACCCAATTAAATATAAGAGTAAACTTTCTAGTCCTCTCAACGTCCATAATGGTCTAGGTTGCGGGTAAAGTCTAATTACGGGGGTTATCCCCTATTACTTAGATAACCTCTTCTACTTCTAACTCATACAATTTTAGCAAAGTCGAGCTAACCTTCTTAGAAATTGGTTTAGCGATTCTACTCTAAATAATCTTCTAAAGTTGGGTAAGGTCGCTACGTTTTAATTAAGGAAGGACCGCTACGCTTTTACTGCCCGATTTAGTAGTTGTAAAGGTCTTAGCCTCCGTAGTTGTGAGAATTGTCGCCGCTGTTTGAGGGGCAGGCAGGTATGCAGAAACGAAGCCTATTGTTGTTGGGGAAGGTACGCTTTGAGGTATCTGGACTTAGGGGGCGTAGGGATAACCAATTCCCTTGTCTGTAACCTCCTTAGCTATCGCTATAGCCTTTGGGAATAATTACTAGTTAACTAGGTAAGTAACTAATACTGGTCTATTAAACTGATAATAGTACTGAGTATCCCAAATAATTATATCCGGAACTTAATTAGTTATCCTTTAAGCTTCTAAGAGGTCACCATATTAATAACTTCCTCCATAAAAAGTGATTAATCCGGTTTGGACGTCTTCTTATAGTTGGGTGCACTTCTAGAATAGGCGACTCGTATACCCATTATACTAATAACAATCCAGCGGTCCAGGTACAAACCCAGGCTTCCAAAAGCTAAACGGGCCTCGTTATTTAAAATTCTGGTGCAGAGCATTATATAACTGCTGGTATGAGCTCTACTGGTATCCACTAGAGTATTATTGACTAGGGGGGGGACGATTCGATAAGTAAGTCGTTTAGTAGCCTATATGAGTAACTCGGGCTAGCCCATAGGCCTGATTAGATGTCTATGGATAAGTCTTAAGGGTTTGAATGGTTAGTTGGAGGGCGTTAAGTTTATTGGTGAGGTTATTAATATTAACTGATTCCTTGATGAACACCTTTTTTACTATAGTAAGTTGGTGTTTGGTGTCCAGGGTTGTTAGGTGTTTAAAGTGGGGGTTATGTAGTCGATCAGGGCTGGAGTTATTGGTATGGATAGTATTAACGGCTTAAGCGTTGTTATCCGAAGCGGTGCTATCTCTAAAGGCGTTACCGTATCAGAATTCCTAGCTAATCCATACAAGCAGACTAATCTTATACCTACTAAAATTACTATATTCGAAGAGTTAGGCTATAATCGTCACCATCTGAGTTACTGTACTTATCGTAATAGACTTAGAGAAGTGGTGGGTGATAATTTCGATGAGCTTAGGGTTAGATATCATAAGTTTATTCCGGAGGAGGGTTTTGGTCTTAATGTTTTCGATTTTTTAGAAGAGTTTTACTGCTCCTTTAAGGTCGTTGTCCCTGATCAGGCCTCCTTCGCTAAGCTAGCGAAGCTGTTTATTCAGTCGAAGGGTATAGTTCTCATCTAAGTGACCAAAGGTGTTAAGTATATACTTTTTAGTGGATACCTAAATAGCTCCCAAGGTTTCGACTTTAATAGCTAATCGGTATTCATTAGGAAGGTATTAAAATAGTATTTTCGTTTTTTCCTTATTAGAGAAGTGGGCAAAGTTGGCTTATACTTTGAACTTCTCCATAAAATCAGAGACGTTATTACTACGAAACTTAGGCACTCCTTGGGCTCCGGGCTAGGGCATCTTAATAGTCACCCCTTTATTCTTATTACTGGTCACCTCTTTAAGGGCTTCAACTAGCTTAGCGTAGGGGGCTATACTCTAGGCCTAATCAGAGCTCAATAGAGTTTACAAAATAGGTTACTCGTCGATCTTTTTACCCTTAACATCGGGGACGTCATGGGAGGGTGAGGGCATATCGTCCTACAAGGTATCCCCATCCTCATAAGTCTTAAGTACTCGGGGTTACATATTCTAGAACAATTCAGAAAAGTCCATAAGTATCGTTATAAGTTATTCAAGCTAATTAGGTCAGATATACTATATAATTAGCTATTTTATAGCACGGGGAGGCTAAATAAATAAAAAGGGATTATCCATGGGGGGGGAGTTAGCCTACATTGGGGAACACAGTTCTAATAAAGCTCACTAAGCAACTTCCCCCACTATTGTCGTTACCATCTTAATAACAAAAAACGCAGTAATTAGGCCAAAATATACAACTATTCTTCCGAATACCCTAAGGTAAAGGGTGCTCTGCTTTATTAACCGTCCTAAGGGAGCAAAATCTACGAGGCGTAATCCCACTTATGATATTATACTCCTGATTAATAACTATTCTTTTATATTTACTGAAACTATTTAATTTATTTATTCTATTCGAATATGGCTAATCAGGCCGAGGGATCGCATCTAAATTGACCCACTTAAATATTAACCTTTTATGTAATACTCAAGGTCTACACGGTCCTTAGTATAAATCCTAAAATAATTCATAATTATACTATTATTCTTACTATTCATTTATACTATTCTTTCCTTTTTCTTAGGTCTAGTATCCATTCACAGGGTCTAATCAGGTTTATGGGCCCATACTTAACTCCTTGGCCATCGTTGTTCAGTTATAGTCCACTTTCTTTTTCTCGTTTAGGTATTACCTAGCCATCTTTTTCGGTATTTTGGCTAAGCCCAAGGTTTTTCGGGGTTCTTCGTATACCCACGTTTAACACATTAAAGCCGTTATAATTATCTAATTAAACCGAATATTCGTCGTTCTATTAATATTACACCTTTATTGTATTACGTAGTAAGATTAGGGAGGGGATAATAGTATTATGGTAATAAGGAGATTAGGCGTTCAATTCGCCCACAAGGTACTAGTGTAACAGAGTGGGGGATATAGTGAATAATATATGCTGTATTATATAACATACACACTCTACTAACCATAAGTTATACACCCTCCATCCCGGGTCCGTAAAGGTGACTAATTCATACAAAACCACTTAACCAAAACTATAATCTAAGTAAAAAGACACCTTAAAACCTAATCAGGGCTAAAAAGGGGTTCCGGCCTTGGATATAAACACTAGTGAGTATTAGGGCCTTATTTACTTAGTGGTAAAACAACCTCCGTACTATTCACAGTATATGATCTAAGTGAATAAGTAAAAAAAGCTCTAAATACGTCTATCTAACTAACGATGCTTGCTGACGTTCCGTAATGTGTTATTTTTGGTCCGTTATTGTGTCCTCCACTAGAAATGCGTCCCCAGTTCCCCTCTCTCAAATAGCTCGCTGGCGCCTGACTAAGGAAAAACCCGCTTAGCGTAAGCATTTCCCCCTGCACGGTTTCAACACTAGGGACGAGGAAAATCTGAGCTAATACCTCACTAGCACCACCCTTAACGAGGAAAACGAGCATAACAACGAATTCCACGTCTCGTTCTTCGACCACACCACTACTCTAACCAGTAAAGACCTCACTCAAACCCTAAATAACCAAACCACCTACTACACTATTACGGGGAAGGATATTAATAGTATACCCGCAAAGTTACTAGCTTATAAGGCGTTTATTAGCGATGACCACTACATAACGACGATCTTCTAGGGTATTATACTTAATATAAGAGTAGCCAGCATTTCTACGACTAGATACCCTTAATTCCTCGCTCTACAAAAGATTAATACTACCATAAAACTTAACACCTCTAAAGTAGGCTAGACGAGTATTACCTTCAGAGATAACCCTCCAATACCCTCCATAGGACTAACCCATGTGAATTCACCCTTTAGACAATTACCCTTCCACGTTATAAACACCAGTACACTATTCTTACTTTATCTAAGAAATATGAACAACTTAGGGATCCATTTTAATAATATCCACAACTTCCTCTAATAAGGAAACGTAAAGGTCCCTATTATACGTAAATAGGGGTATCCGTGGATACTTATACACTCTCTAAAACAGAGTTTTACGTAGAATCACTTTATAAACACGGAATTACACAGAATCCACCGTCGTTTCGGCCACCCATTAGTACAAAAGCTCTATATAATCCTAAAGAGAGCCGGCAACGACGTGACGTTCAAAGTAATCCAAAAGCTCACAAAGCACTACCACCAGTACCAAATAAACGGACAAACTCCAGGGAGATTCAAATTCACCCTCAGAGACAATGTGGACTTTAATTATAAGGTCATTATTAATATCTTTTACTTAAAAGGGAATAAACCCGTGATCTACGTTATTAACATAACCACTTCCTTTAACATAACCAGGTTTCTAGAAAACGTCAACATAAAGCACACCTAAGAAACACTATACGAATACTAGATCGATACCTACCTCGGACCCCCTAACTAGATTATTATGGACACTAATAGAAACTTTAGCTCTAAGGAATTCAGGAATTCAGTAAAATCTATAGTAATTAAAATTAAAGAAATACCCGTTAAAGCCTATAACAGCATCGGGAAGGTAAAGCAATACCACGTACCCCTACGACGAACATACAACATTATCCACCAAAAATCCCCTTCCACACCACCAAAGATCACCCTATAAAACATAATTAAAATAATCAACAATATAGTTAGCCTAAACGGTCTTATTCCGACCCTACTCATCTTCAGAGTATACCCACGCATAAATATAGACTCACCACCATCACCAGAGATACGGCAATACACAAAAGCTACGCGGAAGGCCATAATAAAGCTGCGAGAGATTTATATAAAACGCATAACAGTTAACACTCTCACAATAAGAAACGGCCTAAATACGACCCTTACATAAGATCTACTATTATAATTAAAAGTTATTGTTTAGTATGAGAGAAGGGGCTGAATAAGCTTATATACACTCCTTGTTAACGAAAGCGAAGACTACGTTATCCAACTACCCTCTAAACCAAAGACTTTTAGGTCTATTATTGTTAAACCCTTCTTAGAAGATGACGATGAGAATATGGTCCTAGAAATATCGAGAAATAACAAGGAAAACGTCCTTAACGAGGAAAAGGAAGTCTAAGACGAAATTATCGTCTAAACGAATACACCACCCCCAGAGGAAGAGCTAGTACCACCACCTCGATACCCGAAAAGTAAACCATAAAAGAATGCCCAGATTAACCTCCTAGTAGAAGTTAACGCTTTTAACGACGCTAAAAGCGAGGCCACAATAATAGCTGCATTTATAAGCACTAAAGAAGAGGCAGATTATGCCCTTGCACTCAAGCTACGCAAAAAGGGCATAATTAAAGCCCTAGGACCCCCGTTTAAGGAGTCCACTAAGAAGGAGATCGACGCCCTAATTGAACGAGGAGTCTTTGAATTCACTTAGTATAACAAAAAAAAACACGAAGGGATATATATATTCCGTTTAAGGATTATTAACAAAGTGAAGGGCAAAATAGAGATGCCCTACGAGAAGTCCAGACTTATTATTTAGGGGTATATAGACGACGGTAAAGAGGCTATCCTCACGTAGTCTCCGACTATTCAGAGCGCTAATCAGAGACTAATTCTCACCGTCGCTCCATCTCTTATCCAAAAGGAGGGCTATTCACTATGGATAAGAGACATCACTTAGGCGTACACCTAATCCACAACAAAGCTCGAAAGGACGATCCTCACAAGATTACCAAACTAAATAAAGAAAAATTACCCTCCAGGAACCATCATAACCATCGTACAACCATTATACAGCATCGCAAAAGCTAGAACCCACTAATACACAACATACAATAAGTACCATAAAGAGAAGCTCCAGATAAGGACTTCTACGTATAACCCCTATTTACTATTACTAAATAATAAAAACGAGAACTTCGTAATGATCAGCATATAAACTAATAATACTATTGGCCTAAGCGATGAGACCTTCGCTTAACGAGAAAACGAGGAACTCCAGAAAGCGATGTTCTCAGTAAAGGAGAAATAATACCTCTCCACTAAAACACTAATCATATTTAACGGAGGGATCATCTCAACTAATAAAAAAGCCATCTTCCTACACCTAAAGGGCTAAGGAGCGAAAATACACCTAGTTAACGCTAAGTCTACTACTATAAAGGAGTAGTACATTGAACAGTGTACCAGAGGCGCGTACACCGCCTCAAAGTGCTAACCAGAGGTAGCGTTCAATCTATCCGCAGTAACCCAACACCGAAAAGCAACACCAGAGCAGATCAAAACTCTGAATCAACGCCTACTATAGCAAATGGAGCACCCAAACCGAGGCCTCACTTACATACCCCTTAATTTAACTACCACTAAGCTCTTCGTTTTTATTAATAGCTCCTTTACTAATAATAGTGACCTAATATCCTAGCTCGGATTCGTGATCCTCCTCGTAAATAAGACTAGAGGAGAAGAGGATTTTATAGTAAAAGGAAATATTATCTACTACTCCTCAACAAAGTCTAAGAGAGTTACGAGGAGCGTCCTCGTATCCGAGATATACGGGATGGTCGCCGGCGTTAATATAACCTACGCCCTCTCTATAACCCTAAAAATTATAACTAATAAGCTCCGAATACCTATAATCCCAACCATCGTATATACTAACTTATACTCACTTTATGAATATCTTATTAAACTTAGAACTATAAAAAAGAAATACCTAATAATCGATATTATGGTATTAAAATAGTCTTATGAAAGATGAGAACTATACGAGATCCGATGGATCCACGGAGACGATAACCCTACCAACGGCCTAATAAAGGTTACACCAAACCGAGCCCTTACAAAGCTTATCGAGGAGGTAAAAGCGAAGATTAGGATAAAGGGATGGGTTATGAGACCCTAAGGAGCACCTACGGCGCCGAATAAGAGGAGGAATATAAAGGAGATTAAGGGATATAAGAGGAATACCACTACCGTCGCCAACGACGGCGAGCCGGACCTTACCCGTAGCGGGCTACGGGATACGCTCATTTCTACCGAAGGCGGTACGGCCGAAAACGGCACTTCTGCCGCTTCCGACCACCTTACACACTCGTTCCGTCTGTCGTTTTTTTATCGCGTTTTGAGCAATTTAGCGCCCGCGCCGAATAACGCTCAATTTTCACTCGTTATTTGAAAAAAAAAAAAAAAAGGGACGATTTGCGGCAAAAGAGATAGTTGCCAGTGTCGGAATATCCACGCCGGACTGGCGCCACCTGTTGCCGCCTATCGCCTATTGGCCCGATTAGCGAGCCAATCAGAAGGCAGGAATCGGTTTTAGGTCGGCAGCGTCAGATCGCTGCCGTAGGCCCGATTCCTTCCTTCCTTCAACAACAACAGAGCAGATACGACGAATATATCGTTATTTGCCCACCTTCCACACTAGGCCTAGTGAAGTGAATCCAACAGTGCTGTATCGTACAACACACACACTCTACTGACCACAGGTCGTGCACCCTCCGTCCCGGGTCCGTGAGGGTGACTAACTCGTACAAAACCGCTCAACCAGAGCTACAATCTAGGTAAGGAGACACCTCAAGACCTGATCAGGGCCAAAGAGGGATTCCTGCCCTGGATATAGACACTAGTGAGTGTTGGGGCCTTATTTACTCGGTGGTAAAGCAACCTCCGTACTATTCACGGTATACGATCCAAGTAAACGGGTAAAAAGAGCTCTAAATACGTCTATCTAACTAACGATGCTTGCTGACTTTCCGTGATGTGTTATTTGATGGTCCGTTGTTATGTCCCCCGCTAGAAATGCGTCCCCAGTTCCCCTCTCTCAAATAGCTCGCTGTCGCCTGACTAAGGAAAAACCCGCTTAGCGTAAGCATTTCCCCCTGCACGGTTTCAATAACTACTCAATAAGCTCGAGACTTATGCCTTTACCCTAATAAGCAGGTTATTTTAAAGTATAATGGTTATTATGGCACGGTTTGACCTAGAAACTCTATAACTTAACACTGTTAACGCCGTCACTAATACTATTCTCGATGAGACCGTTTATGTATGGTTTCCCCCTGGTTTCTCCAGACCAGGGTAGTGTCTGGTGCTCCGGAAGGCACTTTATGGACTTAAATATAGTCCTATTCTTTGGTAGAGAGATATCTCTGCAACCCTGGCCAAACTTCAACTAAGGCCTCTCAACGAGGACAACTATATATTCATTAGAAAAGGGGTTATTATCTTCTTCTTTATTAATAATATTACTGTGATTTATAGGAAGAAGAATGAGTGGAAGGCTTAGAGAGTTATTAATGGTCTTAAATAGGCTTATAAGATGAAGGTACTAGGAGAGATGAATATCTTCCTGGGAATTAGAATCATCAGGGATAAGAAGGCTGGGAAGCTCTGGTTAAGCATGGACAACTTCATCGCTAAGATCTGCGATGAATTCGGGATTGATAAAACGAAGAAACCAGTTAGAACACCCATGGCTACAGACAACTTAGTCCCCAACGACGGGGAAGCAACCCCAGCTGACCGACACTATTATTAACGACTCTCTGGATCTCTTGGCTACGCTGGACTAGTAGGTAAACCAGATGCTGTTAGAACGTCCTCTAAGTACGCAGAATTCGCCTCGAATCCATCTCTATCCCACCTTAAATTAGCTAGGAATAGTCTCTAATACCTCCATAAGACACAATACCTCGCAATTAAATACAATAACGAGGGCCCTGGAATCTGCTATTATGCTTCCGATGCCACTTTCGCAGACGATATAACAACTCGGAGAAGTACTCAGGGATATACTATCATATTATTTAGTGGTCCTATAAGCTGGAAATCAGCTAAATAACGTCGGGTTATCACATCTAGTACTAAAGTAGAGTTGGTTGTTCTTATATAAGTAACTAAAGAATTCCAAGTAATAATTCGTTTTATAGAACAACTCCAATTAACTCTAGATAATAACTTTATTATCCAGTGTGATAACAAGGCAACTTTAAGTCTCCTAATAATTAAGAAACCCTAAGCAACTAGTAAGCTACGCCACATTAACATCAACAATCTCTAACTTCGCTAAGAAGTCAAAGATAGAATCATCAAATTCACCTAGATTAGAACTAACAAAATGGTGGCCGATGGGATAACTAAATCTCTACCAGCCCAGAAGCACAGTAGATTCGTTGCTCAGCTGGGTATGGTCAATATCGAGCAGCAGATCAAAGCCCTCAAGGAAGCAGAAGCTGCTTAGTTAGTATAAAAGGAGAATCCCCTTACTCTTAGAGGAAGCTTCTTTTCTCTAGAATCCACAATACTATCACTACAAATACAAATAACGTGTGAAATTTCGCTTGATTTCGCCATCTTTACTAAGCTCCATCTCTCTTAGAGTATTCTATCATTAATAAGGACGACGATGACACCAGAGACAATAGGTTTTCTGGTATAAAAATCCAACTTCAATAGTTGCCTCTTTAAGGGGGTATATTAGAACCCATATATAGCCTTAAACGATTTATATACATAATAAGGATTTGATGATCCCATAACCCTAAAACAGGCCAGCATAGCATTCTCACCTAGTACTAGTTATACACTCTTTTTAAATAGCATTCTAGCCCCCAACTAGTGGACTAAACACAGACATTCATTCATCTCAATACATTTGTTTCCACACATACATATTCGCTGGCTATACTGACTTCCGTCAGCAAGCCCCTGACACGGCGGCACTACATCGTTCTCACGTATATCAGTTTTCAGATTGTGTACAGTTTACTAAGTAACCAGATAGTTTATTGGCTGCTCGATTCATCATGAACGGCATTGAGGCAGCGGTCTCTGTCAGAGATGTGCGAGCATTGTTGTCTTCACCGCTCGACCTCACAAGCTCGTATCAGGAGACTTACAATCGCATTCAAGAGTCACGGCGAGGCCATCTTGCTCAATTGGCCCTAAAATGGGTATCACAGTCTAAGAGAACACTTAAGATCGAAGAGTTACGACATACCCTAGCTATTGAAGTAGGGAGCCGACATTTAGACCCGGAAAATCTCACGTCAATCAATATTGTTATCTGTTGTTGACCAAGCACAGGACTGTTCAAGGTTGATTCGGTCACTAGTTTTCTGCAGAGATCATATTTATTTGCAGATTCGCTTCGCCAGAATAATGCAGTACGAGGATCCTATCAAATCCGCCAGGTTGGCTCGTTCTGCTGCGAGCATTGTATTCCGTGTTCTCGGGCCCGGCCCAGATGAGCCGAAATGGACGATAATAGGCAGCAGTGCGGGGCTAGCCAACTAAACCGACAGTGTAGCAACGATAAATAACCGTCAAAGACCTCATCCTCAGACCGCCGACACTTTCATTGATTCTACTTGCTTGCCGACTAGAATACTGATAGGCCATCACCGGCTCACCGTCACCATGGCATCACCATCTGAACCAAATTCCGCCAAGGACGCAGCACACCTCACCAAATTGCCCTCGGAGCTCATCATGCGCATCATCGATCTCACGCACCCATCCGCCCACCTGAACCTTGCGTGCACCTGCAAGATAGTCGCTCAGTGCTCCAGCGACACCCTCCGACGCCACCGCGAAGCCCAAGAGGCGTACCACGTCGTCTCCGATCTGCTCCCCTCTACCGTACCAGATCTGCTGCGCAGCGTCGTCAGGGGAGGAGACAGGGACGCCATCCGCGCGTGGCATGTCCGGTCGGTGGAGTTCTGGGGGCCGCGCTCGACGTGGGGTGATTGGTGGCCGTTCATGCTTCAACCACCGGACCGCTTCGATCCGGGCGCGAGCCCCTTGGAGTGGCCGTTCGAGGACGGCGAGGTGGACGAGTACATGCGCCTTCTTAAGGATGAGCTGTATTTTCCAGACACCTATATCATGAAGGCGAGAGAGGAGCTTGAGCGGGGCGATGATGGAATTCTGAAGGTCCTTGCGATTGCTCTTTGCCCGCATCTAGAGAGCCTGAAATACGTCTGGACTAACAACGGAGGTTTACGGTACGTTCCACTGTCCTTGTCCTACGGATTGGCTAATGTTTACTAACCTGGGCAACAGAGACTCCAGCATCTCCTGGCTTAACGCGGCAATGGAGAAAACTTGGGAAAGCGGCACCTGGACTCGCGGCCTCCGGTCACTGCGTGAGGTCGCCATTGGCGTGAACTCTGGCACCTGGTTCGACACAGACGAAGTTCAGTACGGCCCTTACCTCCTGGCTAACCTATACAAACTCCCGCAAATCGACTCAATCTACTACCACGGCCTCAATGACTGGGTCGAATCCCAGCAATATCGTACTCCAGTCCCTTACCCACACGGCATCCCCCACCGCGGTCTGACGGAGAACTCCTCTTCCTTGCGACATCTCTTCCTCGACACAATGAATGATATGAGTTACGACTACCGTACCGCCATTCTCATGGCCCCGCGCGCGCTCAAGACGCTGGCGATCCGAGGAAACGACGAGATGAGCCAATGGGACGACGTCGACCAGATTGTCGGGCTCATGCGCGAGTACCAGAACCCCTCTCTCGAGAGCCTGATGATGTACGACGCCCAGGGTCTGCACGGCTACCGCTGCACGCTCTACCGCGCCGACGATGTCCAACTGCAGAACTTCTCCAACCTGCGCCACGTGCACATCGACGACGACGACCTCACCCAGGATGCCTACTACGACGGCGAGTTCTTCAACGACATGTGGGACGGCACGCCTGAGCAGCGTCACTCCGCCGTGGAGCACGTCATCTCATACTTCCCCAAATCCATGGAGGTGCTGTCCATCGGCGGTTACACGGTCCGCGACGGCGCGGAGGCCACGGAGGAGTGCATGATCCGCCTCATCCAGTCGCGCCGGTACCCAAACCTCAAGGCCATCCACCTCGAGGACGACGCGAGCCGGCGTGCCAGGCGCTGGGCGGGCCGAGCGAGACGCTGCTCTTCCAGCGGCTGATCGAGGTCGGCGAGCAGCACGACATCGACGTCGTCGCGACCAGCGCCGGCCGCAGGCGGCGGATCCACAACGACATCAAGTTCCCCGCGGCGCCGGACCGTTACGATCTCGCCTCGGGCCCGCACGCCGGGGGCAGGGCCGTCGGCGAGTGGGTGCTCAGCCCCTTCACGGGCCGGTGGACGCCAAGGGGCTGCGGCAACTGCGGGGACTGCGCGAGGTGCTTCGACATATACACCCGGGGGGCCTGGCGGGCGAGCGGCGCCCCTGTCGATGCCAACGCGGCCGAGCAGTAAGTGAGTCCGGTCACGAGGGCTTCGGGCATGGGTCGGTGGGTTCAACTTACAGAAACGGATCCACGCTTTCGCAGATCGTCGAGAAAGATGCTCAAGTGTCCGGTCATGCACCACTTCCCACCGCTGTTCGCCACCGCATCCATGTCCGCAAGGGTAAGGCATACGATATCCTATGGGGCGTCCTATACTCGTATTTATCAACATTCCAAGACAGTGTTCAATCAAAGTTGAAAGTGTCTTGGTACGTTGGCAAGTCCTAGTATGGTATACGACAGTATAAGCATCGTATGCCTGAACCCCTATGGACTCTCCCTTTCAGACAGCAGAGGCCTCCTGGCCTTATGTCTGCGCAGAACACAAACGATCTACAATTCGCCTCCGCCTCGGCTGTCTGTAGTGAGATCGGCCATTTCGGCAGGGGTCCCGGACATTTCTTTTCGAGGGCGTGGGTCGGGGATACGGACATGGCAGCGCGCGTTTGCCGCAAGGCATGCGTGGGCTCCGCTTCTTGCGCCGATCCAGTCTGGAATGTGCTTTGGTGTTGTAGTCGCAAAGACCCCTATGATGTGGCGACGAGCGGTGGGAAAAGGGTTGCAAGAGCAGATAGTGACATAGGCTAACTTACCTCAACTGACACTGCGGCTCTGTGTCTTCACCGGCGCCTTTGCCTTGTCCCCTTAATCTGTAGAATGACGTTGCTGCAAGTGATCTACCCCAGCGGCGTTGGACGCGGACCCAGGGCAGCGGGCCCTTCAACCTCCAAGCTCGACGACATCCATACCCTGGGTTTGGACTGACAAGAAGCGGGCGGGAAAGCCAGAGTGGGGGCATCTGAAAGGACTGAGCACTTCGTCGTTGGGAGCAAACCAGATGTTACCCTCACCATTAGACACATCACAAGAAACAGGAACGCAAAGGATGTTTGTAACTTGGCAAGCCATGGGTATTCAACAGCCTACAAGCCTGTCTTGATAGAAATAATACAGTATTCCTCCCCCCTCCTGCCTTAACCCCCCTTTCCTTTTTTCATCTTCATCTTCATCAAAAAAGTGGTGTTTTTTTGCAACAAAGATGAACAACTACACCCCCTCCCCAAGCCCCCTTCTTCCCTTCCCTTCCGAGTTTTCCTTTCCCTCCTCTCCCACCTCCCCATAATCCTCTTCGTATCAAGGGACATATGGCTGGCAGCTGGGTTGAGAAATGAAAAGAGAAACCATGAAAAATGGAGTTCTTGAAACCCCTGGATCGAAATGTGTGCGTCGAACGCATCGGAATGGCCTCCTACAAAAACCCCCCTGGTGGTGACAAAAAATTGGTAATTACATTTCAAACCAAATGTGTTGGTGATGCTGGGTTCTCTGCGATATGTGGTATCACAGAAACGACTGACTGCGAAGGGTACGACCTGTCCCGGGTCTCGCTCTAATCAAGAATGTACAGAAGAGATGCTTAGAAGAGAAAGAGAGAGAGATGAGGGAGGTAACAAAAAAAGCGGGAAACAATGTTAGAAAGAAGGGAAACTATGTTCACGAGCGGATGAAGGGAATTACGCCGCCCGAGGAACATGCCATGCCTGCGGTCGTGCGAGTAAGGTAGTTGGGAGTAACGGAAAATAATGTGCGCGACGGATAGTTAGGTAGGCGATGATGGGTTAATAAGGGGTACGCCGAGTATGTGGTTGTCTGCAAGACACTATGTGGTAATATTGGGATGTAACGAGTGGTGGACTTTTGAGTGCTCTAAGCCGTCTATGCTGGAATGCAGAGGCCCCCGCCGAAAACGATGCTCCGGAAAAAGACCTGGGTATAAAATGGGAAGGACGGATCATGATGTTGGGGTGTCGTGAAGGCGCCATGGCCGAGAGCGGAGCTCGCAGGGTTGCGCAGAGGCGATTAATGTCTCGTCACCGCCATGACTTCAGGTGTTCAGCTGGTCGCACCTAGCGTTGGTTCTGCTGGGCCTTGTTGATCTCGCCGAGGTTCAGCCAGCTCATGTCTGACGATGTTGAGGCCATCGCGAGCGGGGGTTGCTGGCTCACGCCATTCGGGGCAGGCTGTGGGCGTGACGGGATGCTCGGCGCCAGGGACGTAGGGTACAGGCTGTCAGCATAGACACTGCTCGTGGCGCGGTCGGTGCCCCAGGGCTTCTTGGAGCCGAGAGGGTCCCACGTGTCGCGAACACTTTCAGGAATTCCGCTAGAATAGCCTGAAGAAGCGTCCGAGAACGGGCGGGGACCGGGGCCGTTGGGGGACTCGATCTTGGCAGACACTCCCTCTCTGAAGGGGATTTGGTTGGAGTAGTCGGATACTGTCGGGCTGCCGGAAACCACGCGGTTGAGCTCCGGCCGGCCCTCGTGCCGAATGGGCGGGACAGTGGACAAGTCCTGAGTAATGAGGTGAAGAGGAGGGACGGTGGCGGAGTCTTGGGTAATGCGGTTCTTGTTCGAGTAGTGTGAGGTCTCGGAGTCGACGGTGGTACGCTTCGAATTGCCGAATCCGAGAATGTTCAGAGCGCTGCCGCCGGACCAGTATCGGTTCCAGCCTGAACTCCTGCGTGTCTCGCCGGGACGGCCAGTGGGAGCTCCACGAGGGGTAGGACGGGGCTCGACTGTGTCAGCGGCAAAGGACACACCCTTCTCATCGCGAGAAGGGGGGGACAGGGCGGGGTGCTCGTTCATCTGGGGCATGGGCTTGCTGATGGTGCTCTTAAAGAAGCTGTTCGTGGAGCCGCGCTTGTAGTCGCTGCTGGGTCCACGCGGCGCACCGCCGGCCCTGGGGCCGTTGGCCTTGCCCATCAAGATAGCCATAGAGGAGTATGATCCTGCCGAGTCCGACTGCTGGTGGCCTCGGAAGTGAGCGCCGGGGCTGTTCAAGTCATCGCCATAGCCGAGCGCAGCCTTCTCATCTGCTGCGGCAGGGAAGCCTCTTTGGCCTCCCTCCACGTTTTGAGGCTGCTTCTTCGCCCGGCGTTTGCGGATAATGAAGAGGATCAATCCGAGAAGGATCATAATACCGGTGATAGTTCCAAGCACAATACCAAGGATGGCGTTGGCGCTGACGGGGGCACCAACTGCGGGGGCTGCCGTCTCAGAAGAGGCAGCATTGGTAGCCGAAGCAGAAGCAGAAGCGGGAGCAGAAGCAATGGAGGAAATCGAGGACGCTGAGCTGGCCGATGATGAGGATGAGCCGGTTGCCGTCGAGCTGGTACGGGTGCTGCTGGTTGAGCTAGTGGACTCGCTGGTGGCGAGTACCTCCTGCACGCTGAGCTTCTGCTCGGCGTCTTGCCAGCTGTTTTCCCGCGCATTGAACATGCAGAGGACGTCACGGGCTCCGGCTCCTCCTGCAAACACGACAAGGCCGTCTGAGCCTTGAGCAAGGGCGTAGTTTTGCCGCGTTCCCGTGGGCGCCAGAGTGCTGTTGTAAGCAGGCCAGTCGGCGAGTGTCAAAGAGTCGCGCTTTTGAAGGGGTTCCGAGTTCCGGGTCGCCTTCTTCGAGACTGCGGCGGAGTTGGGGACGGGCTGGCCTGAAGCGTCGAGGAGAACCATCCGTTGGACCTCGTTCGGTGAGGTGGTCAGGTCGAAGGTGTACAAGCTCTTGCTTCCGTCGTCTCCGTTCATAAGAACTGCCCTGGTAGCGGTCGTGTCCTTGGTCAAAGGTGTCGCCAGACTCGCGCCGGAGTCGGTCCAGATGGTGTCGGGGTTGAAGAGCATGACCTTGCTGTTCGTGGTGCTGCCTCCAACCATGACGGCCTGGGTGTCGGACCATGTAAGTACGATCGGGTTCACCACAGGCGGTGCTGTGGATGAGTAGGCGCGGGTGTGGTAGGGTGCGGAAGCACCGACAACGAACGTCTGCGTCGAAGGACCCGAGTAGCCATCCTGGCTGCCGCCATAGATAACGATCTGGTCAGTGCCGGGGAGGTACGTCGCGCCGTGGAGCAGACGCTCTTGGGTGACCGCGTCTTGCGGTTGAATCGACTCCCATTTTCCCGTCGCGTAGGTGTACTTTTGCAGACCCCGGTAGTCTGCAGACGTGCCCTTACCTCCAACAATATACAAGCCGGCCTGGCTGGCGTCCGTGGGATTTGATCCCACGCAGACGCCTCCTGTTACCTTCTCGCCCTGTTCCAAGGTCTTCCATTTCGCTCCCTCCTCGAGGGCGAGCGACTGAAATGCGCCGGCAGAATACGTGTAGAGAACGTTGTCGTGAATAACGGAACAAATGCCGTCCAGAGCGACAGGGGGCTCGGGAAGAGTCATCGTGTCCTAAGTCGGGATGTGAGGTTGGAAGAGATAGAGTGGTGTGTCGGAGTGTAGATGCGAGTGGGAGATGGCGTGAAGGCGTGCACTCTACAACAGCATGGCGTGGATATCTCTAGCAACGATAATCGCGGGGATTGTGGTGGGTTCTCGCGTCCGAAGGCTGACTTCGTCACGAGGAAGCGTCTTGTCTTGAGACGGGTGAGAGGCTGTGAGACCTGATGAATCTCAACGGGTGGCCGGGTCCAGGGAAGGCTGCGCGAGGGCCGTCGAGGCTTCGAAACGGTGAAACGATCGGGATATCGAGGTGAATTCGGTCGGTCGGTCCCAAGCTCGCAGGAAAGCTTGTCGAGGACGGGAAGCGTTGCCCTTGTCTCGGAGTTTGATCTGCAGAACAAGTTTCTGGTGTTTCTCAAAAGGCGACTGCGACTGGTCCGGACAGACAGGAAGCAGAAAAAAGGTCCGGATGGTTGGGTTGAGGGAAACGAAAAGGCTCTGGTCTCCGGAGTCCTGAAGGCCTTGGTGTGTCAGGATTTTGGGGTGGCCAAACGGATGGCTCGCAGGCGTTGGTCGGGTTCGTATGGTGTGGTTGAGTGTATGTATGTGTGTCGTGGTAGGTCGTATCGCCCCTGGGCTATTACTGTTGCTCGTGTCGGTCGGTCGGAGTATCGGTGGGAAAGGGGCAAAGGCGGACGATGTATGTATGCGTTGTCTATGTCTTGCCGCGTCTTGGGATCGAAGATTGGTCGACAATGAACGACGCTTGATTTCCTTTGCGAGATTCAACGTTCCAGACGATGAGCAGCAATTCCACCTCGAAAGAGCGAAAAATGCACACACGGCACCGGGAGAAGAGGGAGAGAGAGGAAACGGAGGCCAGCAGAGTGAGTGAGAGAGAAGGAGAGGCGAAAGGAAGAGTGGTACCTCGCCTGTGAGTGGTGCGGCCCTCAGCCAGCGGGCACTGGACCAGGAGCCAGGAGGTGCAAAGTGACCAGGTACAGCCCAAGGTGCAGGCGAGGAAACACGAGGCAGGGATTTGGGAATCGTGACCGGGGCCCGCCAGGAACGCCCATGGTGCTCGTCCGGGGTGGCTTGGACGGGTGATTGACGAATCAGGCAGCCCAGGAGCCCTCAAATGGGGACACAGCAGGGGGGGTCCTGACCCGCGCCAAAGTAGACGGCGGGCCAAGAATACCTGCACAGGTGGTGAGACAATGCGGTGCCGCCCAGGTACAGGCACCCGATGCAGCTACCCTGAGGCTGGACCTTAGCGAGCACGAGATTGAAAAAGGGGGTGCCGGGGGGCCTCTGGCCTATCAGCGAGTCCAATTTCTCTTGTTCCTGACCCAGAGTGGATGGTGGACGGCCTTGGGGCCTGCGAAGGGGGCTTTGACGCCAGTCAAGTGGTAGTGGTACGAAGCGACAAGCAACCGCAGCCAACGGTTGAACGGCCAGCAGTCAAACCAGTCAACCAGTCAATCACTGCGATGACAACGGCCGGGCCTCGTCGCTCTAGCTGCAAGAGACACTAGTGTCTGGTGTCTAGTAGAGTACGTAGTGCTGCCCCGGCGGTGATGTGTCGTCGCCGCAGCGGTGGGAATGCTTCTAAAAGCAAGCAAAGACGCGCGCGCCGGTGCGGTAGAGCAAAGCAAAGACAGCCGTTGCGTCTCCATCTGCTACTGCTACTTCTTCTTCTTCTTCTTCTTCTTCTTCGTCCGCGTGCGGGCGTGTGCTCGAGGCTCGATGTGGCTCGTGTCCAGCTTGTCTGATGGAATAGACAATTTTAGCCCAGGGTCCAACGAGGACGCGAGACTGGACGGGCACAGCGACGGCCCCATCACACCAGTTATTGGCGGCGGGCTGACAGCACCACTGGCAGGTTCGCGTTGTTGGCTGGCTTGGCCAGGTCGATGGACAGGTCCTCGGTGCTTGCCCGCCGATTCCCGGTTGCTTGGTTTGCTTGCCTCGAAAAGGCGTCGCCATCGTACCATCGCTTGAGGCACTAAACCACGAAGCAATCAATATCCGCGATCTCCCTCCTAACAGCGCTCGATTGACGACGAGACTCCCAGATCCGAAGGCCCCCCAATGGCGACGGGCCATCGGCCAATGCACTTGGGGCCAAAGGGTGGACGGGCGCCCGCTCCCGTTTTCGGCGTCAATAAAACAATATCGGGATGCCTGCAGCGGGACGGACGGCCAAGTACGGCGTAGGACGCCTGCCAGGCGAGCAGTGGACGTGCGGAATCGCGAACAGAGAGAGACTGGCGTCATACTGCACCACGCTCTATCATCAAGCAGGCTGGCCGCCGTCTTCCGGTGGACGGATAGACTACGAGCCGATAAAGCCGGGGAAAGGGCACCGGGAGAGCACTAGCACCAGCAGTGCAAATTGGAAGCAATCAAAAAGATGCCTGTGGCCCGCTCGTGGGCGAGATGATGCGCGACCGCCCGAGGTCAGATTCAGGCCTAGCGCCGCCTGCGGCCACGCGGTACGCAGTCGGTTTGCGTGCTTTCGGCCGTGGGCCCCGGTCCCCTCTGGGTCGATTGCTGAAATTGGACAAGAAGAAGACGCAGCCCAAGGCAGGGAAAATGCAGTGAAGCAGGGACGACCTTTCATCAAGATGTGAGCAGGCGAGGCGTGTTAGTGAGGGGAGCCCGCGCCGCAACGGAGCACCTGCCCAGGCTTAGTTAGGCGTCCGCAGCGCATCCCACTCGCATTCCCGCCGCTCCTACTGGCCAAGGACGGGGGCAGGACCTGCAGGTCCCAGGTGCGAGGTGCTGTAAAGCTGGCCTCTCTGGCCGCTGGAAATTCTGAATGCAGCAGTGCAAACAACGCTGTGCTGGGCGTTTCTCCCCTGCTCTTGGCGTTCAGCTTGGTCGGGTACGTACTTCCCTGTCCTGCAAGTCCTCATTGGCATTCTCACTGAAACGCGCTAGCTGAGTGAACCCCTGCAGAAACCGTCGTCGCCCCTGAGCCACTTAATGGCCAAAACTGGAAGGCGTCCCACCAGCTACTGCAAGGCAACCGATGGGACCTATTTTCTGGTCTCTTTCGTCCTTTTGCCGTGCCCGGGTGCTGAGTGAGCTGCTGAAAGCTCTCGCAACACCAGCTCTTACAGGCTGCATCAGCGAGCAGCGGCAGCACTTTACATAGAACTCTCACCTGTGGCACCCGCTGCTCGTCGGGCCTCAGACAGATAGTCGCTGCTGCATGGCGCCCCTGTCCGGGTCTCCTCTTCGCGGCCCCCAGCAGCCGTCCGACGTCCCTTTTCAAGAAACTGGACGTCCCCTGTGCTTGTCCGCATGTCCACTTCGGCCGGTGTAAGCGGGTGGGAATACAGCCGGAAGAGGGACGAGAGTCGCGAGAAAATTGGAAAAATAGACAAAGATTGCAAATGGCCGCATCCTCAGATCCTCTTTCGTCACCTCTCGACATGGTCCCATGTCGAAGGACCACGGCGTAATCGGGAAGCCTTCGACCGCGTCGGGATCCAATACCACCTCTTTCTCTCTCCATTGAGCCGATTGAAAGTCTGAGAGCCAGTCTAGAAGGCATCTGGCATCCAATCCCCTACCCTTTCTGCAAGACAGGCCGCGAATCGTAATTCTAATGTGCAAATGTGCACAGAGGATGACAGAAGGACCAAAAAAAATATGTACGTGCCCGGTGCAACCTTGGCTCAAATCGCGATCCGGGGCGGGAGCCACAACCCGATGCAATGACATCAAATCGGCTCCGAACGAGCGAGCACAAACAGCAACCTGACACCGACACCAGAGAAAACGCGCAGACCACCCACACAGCCCCATCCCATCCCATCCCATCCTCTCTGGATGTGACTGATGACATCTCACCTTGAGCACGACTCCGTCTGCCCTCCCGTGCCCACGCCGCGCTCCTCCTCCCCCATTCCACTGTACGCGACACAGCGGTCGTCTGCCCGCTGTGGAACGGGGAGGGGCAGACAGGAGCCTCTGCGTCCAGGCCTCCAGCCCTTCACGTCAGAGCCGCGGTGCGGACGGTCAACCCGTCAAACAAGCAGCTCCATAGCCTCAGCTCCTTCGGAACCCACAGGCCCGTTGGGCGTTGACGAGGCCGCGTATCAAAGCCATGGCTTGAGCAAGGGGGGGCCCGCCGTCCATGACTATGTAAACTCGTCAACCTCCAACGGTACCGAAGCCTGAGGGGGCGAATATTCCCCCAAATACAATACCAAGTACGCAGTATGCCTGTGCTCTTTGGTCTGCGCCTTGTTCCTCACGAGTCGTCCGCCCTCACTATAATCGGGGCTGCGGCGGCCAGCGCGCTGCTCGTCAGTGTTGCTGTCAGCCTCAGGGCAATGCTTGCGACAGGGGGACGGCGCTGAACAAGCCAGCTTTTCCTTCCGGCAACTCTGAACCGGTCTGATCGTGGGTGTAGATAGTATATCCGATGAACGACTTCCCCCTCCCCTCCCTTTTTCCTGCTTCTGCCCCCTTCCCCCTCCCTCTTTTCCCCCACAACCACTGTCGGTTCTCGGGCTGCCGTTGCCTAAGGCATAAATCATCTCAAGTCTTGCGGCCTGTCCCGTCATCAACATCCCCCAGGAGGAGGGGCGCGGATTCCATGTCAGAAACCTTGAAATCTCGGATGATGTAGTAGACCGGGACCAAGACACAAAACGCCTGTAATAAGCTCAAAACGGAGATCCGTCGCCGGAGAGAAGAAAGAAAACCCGAGACACGTGGGCGCCATCCAGCGAGCGCCTCCCAACGGAACCCGCAGGCGATGATCATCTAAATTGCTCGGCGCCGTTTGCATTTTTCCACACCGCATGTTCCGCCGACGGCGTGCGTCCAGTCGATGAGGTGTGACAATGTAAGTGATGCGCTTGAGAAACATCTTGGTGAGGGGGTCGACTCTCACCCCCGCGGCGACGGCGGCTGCAGTAGCATTGAACCAAAATGCAGGCTGAGGTAATCGCTCTAAATGAGGCAAGTTGCAACTCACTAAGGCGGCTGCTGCTGCTGCTGCTGCTGCAGTCGGTAGCACCCGTCAGCCTCGAGCTAGCTGAGATTGCGCTCTGCGTAGTCAGCATCAGAATCTCGAAAAGAGTCGAGGGGGCGGTCCTCCGATTGGGCTTCATGCATGCTTGCCGGGTGATCCCTTTCCACACCACATGCGTGCTGCTGCGTGTGTGCCTCCCATCACAGGTCTGGTTGACAGGCCGCACCGTCACTCTAGCTTCCCTGCCGCATCACACCTCTCTGTCTCTCTCCCCTTCCCATCTCACCACACGTCCACCAAGGCCGTCCGTGTCTTTCGCGCCGACCTCTTCCCCCCTCCTCCACCAAGTTTAGCTCTGGGCACACGCACTAAGAAACCACTCCCACGAATGGATGGGCTGACCTGATTAAATTGATCGAGTGCATGCGACGATCTCTTCGCGCCCGCCGTACCCCAGAAAAAAAAAAAAAGAAAAAACCCCCGACTGCAACTATGCTAAGCGCCCACTGAACACGCGCACATACTAAATCAAATCTAACCTCATCATGCTAGCAACTCCGTCATTCTTGGATCCGATTTGTCTGCTGCGGCCCCCAAAGAGAATGAATGCCCCCCCCCCCAGCTAACTACCAGCCGTTGACGCTATCACATCACCGCCGCTCCTCATTAAACTCAGAGTCGCCCGCAAGCGTCCAAACCGCGCGCCTGCGGATTCCAGCTTAAGTCGATCTCTACTCTCCCGCCATTCCCATTGGTGTCGCGGGAATAGCTCAGCCTTACAATGATAATCTGCTAATCTTCAGCCAGCCCGCTGCCAGCCAGGTCCCGGCATGTCATTATCGGGGAATCTGTACACGAAATCCGCTTAGCGCCCGCCTTCACACACGATCCTCCCATTCTTGCTCCCAGAGCCGTCCAGTTTCAACATGAGTCACCTTTAATCACATTCACGGTGAAGGGGGCAAGACACCCTCTGCGATTCCTCGGTCCTGGCAAGTGCGCTTCTTCATGAAGTTTGCATTATACTCCGCCCCATGGCTATGCTATCATCAACTCCTCCATTCCAAAAACATGTCGCTGCCTCTAAGATGCGGTTTTTCGTTCCAGCAAGGTATATACGGATACGGTTCGGAACAGCCCCAATCTGCCGCCAAGCCGATCTCTGGTTTTTTTCGGTTTTTTTTTTCGTCTTGTTCCACCTCTCGCGCTTGGGGTAAATGACTCCTTTCTCCTATCCTCCTAGCTTCCGAGCCCTGCGCTGCCGGCAAGGACCCCTACCGAATATTCTTCAATTCCTCGCGATGTGGAGTGTTCTTCCAATAAATAATCACCGTGGTGGGCCACAGGCCCGATATCGTACTTGAGGCCCCATCGTGATCTTTCCCAATGCACCACCCTTGTCCTCCGAATTCTCAGCACCACAAGACTGGGTGAGAGCACTGAGAGCACAGCATCTTCTAGACGCTGGCGAAGGCTTCCGCTGGAAGTTGAGCCTGGGTGGGCCTTAGTAAAGGTTTTCGAATGTTCCAGCTCTCGGGGTTGCTTACCTTCTTCTCGTGGAAGACTGCTAGAGCCCTGTTGAAGTCCCATGCGACGTCGGACAGACACATTTCCGAGAATGTGGGAGTCATGGTTGTCTGCTTCGATAGTTCGGCAATCATGGCCTGGCGCTGCTGTTGCTCCTCGGCCGATGGGGGCTGGCCCTCCGCGACATGCACGTTGGGAAGCGGGTTGAAGGCTCTCAAGGAAAGCATGTCGCTAACAACGCGAATGGGGTTGCCACCCGCTCGTCCAGGCCCGAGGACAAATGTGCGCGAAAAGCTTCTCATTCCCGTCTTGTTGTCTTTGTCGCATTCCTCGAACTGGCCGTGCATGGAGATGATCATGCCGTCCACGCCGCCTGGGGTTTGACCAGAGGGGTCCGCGAGGCCAGGCAGCAAATGACAGTCCATGATATACTTGCTGATGTCCGTCTTGATGTCCGGGTGCTTGGTTGCTGGGAGGTCGTTCCAGATGTTCCAGATGGCTTCCCGTCCTGTTACCAGTCTTGCGGCTCGAGCCGCTGGCGCCTGGATCTTGAGAAGGTTCCGTGACTGCTTGATGTAGGCACCCCAAGGCAAGGGCGCCGGGAGGTTTTCGTCTCTAACAGCCTTTACGTCGACAGCCAGGGAGAACTGACTGTGATCATCGTAGTACTTGGCGAGGAGGTTCGTTCTGTCGGTGTCGTAGCCCACAAAGAATTCCAGGAGGAATGCTTCTCCGATGCCATTGGCATCACGAAAGTCTGGTCCCCGCTGAGGAATCGGCTGGGGTCTGCCCGCATCTTTGATTTGTTTGATTTGTTCCGGCGTCAGTTGCTCGCCGTTCAGGTTTTGCAGCTTCGGGAAAAACTGCAGAAGCTCTGCAAGGACTTTGGGTTCTGCAATCGGGAGCGGATTTCCCGTCACGAACAGAGTCTCCAAGCTCCGGAGTCTTCCCTTCCATCTTGACAGCCCGTGAGCGCCGGAGATCTGGTTTCCGCTGAGGTCGAGGTTCTTGAGATCCGGGAATGTGTCCGCCATGTCCTCAACTTGCGCTACAGTGTCGATGCCGTTGTTGGCCAGACTGATGCTGTGAATGGCGTCGATCTTGGCTTGCCGGGTTTTGAACAGCTCGTCGCAAATCACCATCATGACCTTGAAGAGTTTTTCGGCTCTGTCCTTGGACTCCAACATTCCCATCTGGATCAGACCTTCGTCTTGGTTCAGGGCGTCAAGCTTCAAGAGCTTCTTCTCCATGTCGTAACGGAGTGACATGATGTTTCTGAGTTTTTCCTTCGTCTCCTGAGCAGCCGAGGATGCCTCGTGCGCTTTGGCAAGACTTCCATCTCTGTCTGTGATCTCCAGCGCGGTTCCAGCAAATGTAAAAGTGTTGACCTTGAGAATTTCCTCCGCATCTTCCTTGCTTGCTGCGACGTTCACAAAATCCCCACTCCGAGTCGACTATTGAATGTTAGCGGGCTTCGCAATCGGACTTCACCCCGGCCATGGGAAGGGCATAAGCAGCCGGTATGGGCTGTTCTGTCTCTCGCTTCGCGGGCATTTGGCGTTTGAACGAGTCTGGGCCATTCGGCATCCTATGTAGTCCCCTTGAGCCTCACAGTATCGAAACATACCTTCTTGATAACCACCGGCTTGTTGCGGCCGGCTAGGGTCGTGGCTTTCCGTTCCAAGAAGGTCAGTAGGTCCCGCAAGCCACCATCGGCATTCCTCGCGGCTTTGCTTTCCTTCAGCCCTTTCACGCTCAACCATACGAGGCCGGAACTTTGTGGCTGCCTTTTGGACACCTGATCCGCTCCGTCGCCAGTGTTCAAATGGCGGACAATTGCTTGGTGGACTTTGGCGCCCGGTTTGGTGGGAGGTCCGCCAGATCTTGTCGATCGTTGGGATCGCGAATTGTTGGGATCAGCCGGAGCTGGTCTGTTGTTTGTTCGGCGAGGGCCGCCTCCTGCGCCGCCGGTTCCCATATCGAGATCACCGTCTCTGTCGGTTTGGGTTCTACCACCTCGCCGCTTTTGGATGCCACCGCCTCGCGCACCAGATTTCGCGCCCATGGTGGAGTTTCGGGTTTCGCGAGCTGGCTGAGAAGCCATGCTTCGAGGGGCTCGTGGAGGCGCCATTGTTGTGTCGATGCGACGAGAGGTGCGACTGGTGATGATGAGAGTGTAGTAGGTGACTTTCGCTCGATGGAGGCGATGATGAACGAGTGGCGGTTTGTCGCGCTCTCAGGATGGCAGAGGATGTCGCTGTAGGACAAAGCGATCGATGCGACGGTTTTGAAAGAGCGGTCGGCTGGTATGGTGCTGGAAGCTTCAGACCACAAAGGCCGCGAGGACCAGGCGCAGACCTCGTCAGACCTTGTCAGGCGCTGAGAATAGAGATATTTTTGGCAGAGCCGTCTGAATAGACAAAGAAGAGTAGGATCGCTTCCAATGTGGTTGTGCGTGCGAACGCGCCGCTTTATGTGGTGCCGGTCGATATAGGAAGGGTGATGAGGAAACAGAGGAAGCAGTGAAGAAATTCGTCCGTCGCGAAGAGCAAGTGACGTTTGAGGCAGCCCCACCAAGGCAGCGCCAGGCAGGCAGGCAGACAGGCAGGCAGGAACGCTCAGGTCGCATGCAACCAGGCTGAATTAGGACTAGCTTATCCACGCTGTCTACCTAGGTACCTTAGGTACGTACTGCAACGGTGCAGCAGCAGAGGTACCTCCAAGGGGCTTCCCAGATAAAACTCACCCATATAATGACAGAGGCCAATGAGAAAGGGCAATGGTGTTTGTGTTTACAAAGGTAGCACATATCTGTGGCTTTCGAGCAGGATCTCAAGGTAACACTGTGAAGGTACTGATGCTTCCAGAGAGGTGCAGTACGTACCGGCCCCACTTGCGGATGGCCTGGTGACTCCAAACCTTAACTGTGATTATATAAGTACTGGTTATGTAATCCTGATCATGTGACTCAGAGATGCTTTCGCGTCGAAGTTCAACGACGCGTCGTGGGGCGCGCACCTAAAATCACCATCACTAAGAGGCCAGCACCCCGCTCTTTACCACCCAGCATCAGGAGCCTCATCATGAAAATCCTGGACACGTAACCATCTAAATCACTCATATATTGGGTGAGGACCGACCTCACACGTTATCATGGACTCCGACGAATACGACGATGACATCGCAGACGAGGATTTGGTAGAGGCACTCAGCCAGACCCAAGCTGGGCCGTCAACTTCATCTTTCTTCAACGCCCAGAGCGCCTCACTCAGGAGGAATCCCGTGGCTAGCAATACCCTAGCACCTTCCTTCAATCGAGTCAACACAGGACGTCAAATATCCTCGTACTCGAACGCAGCCCCTAAGGTTACAACATCCAATGTAAGTCTTCCTTCAAACAGAGCATTTGAGGAAATAGATATTTTCAAGGGTTTCTGTGTTATTTCGTTGATAAACACTTTTTCTAATTGCCGAATCAGGTGTTCTCCGGGGCGGGATCGAAGTCCCTGGGTAACGAGCTTGATGACTTGCCCTCAGATGCGTTCTCTTCTTCACCAGAGCCAGCTTCTGCAAACCCACCAACCAGAAAATCCGCAGCTGCTGCACCTAGAGCCCAAAATGGTCTCACCCGCACATCATCTTCGACCTTTCGCCAAACTACATTACTCGGCGGCACGGTGGCGGATGACGGCTCTCAAGCATCTCAGCCAGGCTTTGGACGAGTCTATCGTGGGGACAAGCCAGAGAAACCGCCCTCGCATCATGCTATTGATCTCGAGGCCATGAAAACATGGCTTTATCCCACCAACCTTGGTGCCACCAGAGACTACCAATTTAGCATCGTCAAGAACGGACTGTTTAACAACACCCTCGTTGCCCTGCCCACCGGTCTCGGCAAGACGTTTATTGCTGCAACAATTATGCTCAACTATTACCGATGGACGAAAGATGCCAAGATTGTCTTTGTCGCTCCTACAAAACCTCTGGTAGCGCAGCAAGTCGATGCTTGCTTCAATATTGTGGGCATATCACGGTCTACGACAACGCTTCTCACAGGTGATACGGCCCCAGCTCTCAGAGTCGACGAATGGGCGTCCAAGCGAGTGATTTTCATGACGCCACAAACACTGGCCAATGATATCTCGCACGGCTACGCAGATCCGAAGTCTATCGTCCTTCTAGTGATCGACGAAGCCCATCGCGCGACGGGCGAGTACGCTTACGCAAAAGTTGTCAAACTGATGCGCCGCTTCAATCCCTACTTTCGAGTCCTAGCCCTCACGGCAACGCCTGGCTCCAAGGTTGAGACCGTCCAAGAAATCATCGACAACCTCGGCATTTCTCATATTGAGATCCGGACAGAGGATTCTATCGATATTCGCCAATATGTTCACCAGAGGAATGTTGAGCAGGTTGTTCTCGATCCCTCCGACGAGATGTACGAGATCAAGGAGCTCTTTTCCAAGACTTTGAAGCCATTGATGGACAAGCTTACCCAGCAGAACATCTACTACGGACGAGACCCAATGGCCATTACGACGTATGGCATTGTGAAGCAACAGCAGGAGTGGTTCGCCAACGTGGGGCGAAGGGCCAATCCAGGAGTGCAATTCATGATGAGAGCCATATTCAGCATTCTCGCCAGTCTTGCTCACGCGATCAAACTCCTGAACTTCCACGGCATCAGGCCGTTCTATGAAAACCTCAAGGAATTCCGAAGCTCCACCGAAGAAAAGGGAGAGAAGGGCTCCAAGTACAAAAAGCAACTCATCAACGACAAAAACTTTCAGGAAATGATGTCTATGGTGGAAAAGTGGCTTCGAATCGATGGCTTCGAGGGTCACCCGAAGCTTGCCTCCCTCCAAGACACCATTCTCAACCACTTCATGGATGCAGGCGGTGAATCTGCCACGCGCGTCATAGTGTTCAGCGAGTACAGAGACAGCGCCGAGGATATTGTCCGGGTGCTGAACGTCCACAAACCGCTCATCAAAGCCACAGTGTTTGTTGGCCAAGCAGACTCGAAACGATCCGCCGGCATGAAGCAGGCTGAGCAGATTGAAACGATTCAGAAGTTCAGGGACGGCCGATACAATGTGTTGGTAGCGACGTCTATCGGCGAGGAAGGTCTCGACATTGGCCAGGTTGATCTAATTGTGTGTTACGATGCTTCTTCCTCGCCTATCCGCATGCTTCAGCGGATGGGCAGAACAGGACGAAAGAGGGCCGGCAACATTGTCCTATTGCTGATGCGAGGCAAAGAAGAGGAGGCATTTGCCAGGTCAAAAGACAACTACGCGGAAATGCAAAAGTTGATCTGCGAAGGAAGCAAGTTTAACTTCCGCCACGACCTTTCAGCCCGGATTGTGCCTAGACATATTCGCCCAGAGGTCGTCATGGAGCAGATCGAAATTCCCATTGAGAACACCCAGAACCAGTCATTGCCCGAGCCGAAGAAACGAAGGGCGGCTGCAAAGAAGCCACCCAAGAAATTTCACCTCCCAGACGGAGTCGAGTTGGGGTTCGTGAAAGCATCAGCGATGGGCAAGACTGGTACAGGAGCCAAAAGGGGGCGTCCACCAAAACAGCGGGAGCCGCCAGCGCCGCCAGAGCCTAAAGAGGCCGACTTCATCGCAGACATCCCCTCGCTCAACTCGGTTGCGCTCTCCGGTACACAGATGGCCGATCTGGACCGAATTTATCGGTCTTTGCCTGCAAGCATGGCTAAGATCGAAGAGACCGAAATGCCAGACTTGACCTCATATCCGGGGCTCCAAAGACGGCTGAGACCGGTGGGAAAGGTCCAACATGGAAAGCGAACGAAGAATTTCGTCAAGCTTTGTCAGAAGCTGGCAAAGCAGCAGGACGCGGCAAGTCGGTACACGTATCCCTACGGACAAGAAGACACGAGCAGGTACAAAGAGCTTCCTGTGCCGCCCTTCGCCAGCGATACTGAGGGAGAAGGCGTGCCAAGCACAAGCATCAGAGGGCAGACGGTGGCGATAATTTCGGACGATGACGATACGGTCGAGGAATCCCGGCCGAAGAAGCGCAGGTCGACCGGCGCATCCAAGACCTCGCTCACAACCGTGTCGGGCCTGATCGACGACGGGATGGAGGACTTGATGGAAGAGGAAGAAACACCTCCGCGACGCCCGCCAAAGAAGGCCACGGGCAGAGGGCGCGGCAAAAAGGCGTCTAGGGTTGGCCGCGGCATCAACAGCGACGAGCTCGGCGACGACTGCGAACGAGACAGCGACGTGATAGACACGGATGGCTCCGACGACGGCGCCGACCTGCTGGACTTTGTGGTCTCTGACGACCACCCCGTCTCCAGCATGCAGCGGACGTCTTCAACTCTATTGTCGAGTCAGACGGCTTCACCAGGGTCGTCGACACGGAAGGAAACGTCGAAGCCATTCTACGTGCCGAACGAATTCCCCGCCACGCAAGAATCGGCGAACTCCCTGCTGGGCGAGGACGATGGCCTCCTCAATAGCGTCTGGAAGAAGGCGGCTACGAGCAAGGCATACGAGTCCGAGCAGGATGACACGCTGCAGAGACAGGGCGGTCGGCAGCAGAGGAGGCGTCCGGTGTTTGAGAGCGACAGCGACGAGTGAAGTGTCAAAATTAGGTAGACACCATAAAATGGCTTAAGGTGACCGGACATGATTTGGCAGGAGCGGAAGGATTGCACACGAAACGTACATAGCATCACCGAGCCGAGGACGCGATCGAGTTGATGACTGAATGAACATATAATATTGCCATGACTATCTGGCCTTCCCCATAACCTAACCCCATACCACCTCCAATCCTCAACCACGAAGAACGCGCGCACCTAGTGAATCGAGTTAGCAACAGCTCCAACAACCCGAATCCGTCATTTCAAGACCGAAAATGACCATATAAATATCAGAAACCCAAATTAAAAGCACTACATCCCCACCCCATCCCCCGCGGCCCCTACCCCCGACGAGCAACGAGATAGCACATGACGGTGCAAGCCTCCTCGCGCCCGTGTGCCGGCAAGAGTAAGGTGCCTCACGAGGAACGAAGCCAAGGGGCAGCCCCCCCCCTCCCCGCCTCAACGCTCTCTCTGCCTAATCCCCAAACAAACCCCCGCGAACCTAACCTCCAGCGATTCCCTTCCTTGAACCCGCCACGCGACAGAGCTCCCAGTGGAGAGTGCCGCGCATAACGACGGTAAGTAGCGGGGCCGGCGGAAGGACACACGGGAGACCGGAGGGGCGTCGGTCGAGAGGTGCGAAGAGGGCACGAAGCACGGTTGAGCCTTGATCGCCCGGGGCGTCTCAGACGGCTCTTCCTAATTGAGATCAAGGGTTGATGCGGAATCATCATATATTATGGTCCGTCCCACGTGTTCCGTGGACAATAAGAAAAAGAAAAAAAGGTTGTGTGCTTACCTCTTCCGCCTAAACGGAATCCAAGCTTCAGATATCCATAAGTCCGAAGCAGAAAGATGCGTCGCGTTCGTCGTTGTCTAGGACCCGGAGCCGGACAGCTTCGACGGTTGGCGGAGTGAGTGTGAAGAAATTTTGCAGAGACGCGCTTTTCGGTGGCAGAATATAAAGGCGGCGTGGGGACAGCAAGGTTGCTCATGGGTGAGGCCGCCACCAGCTGGCGCTACCAATGACAGCTGTCACGCCCCACTAGAGCTTCATCCAATCACGTAATGCAAGCGACAGCGGGAGGTCTCTGGAGCACACTGGTGCACAAAGTCCTTCCTTGCGATGGCGATGTCGGGGCTGACGCCCGTCCCGTTCGCGATATTGGAGGAACAGCAAGTAAGCACCCACAGAAAACTGCACATCAGACCACAGGCACAGAAAGGGGGACCAACAACGCGTCTCACAATACTATGAGATTCGTCCTATCTACTATAGCTATCTACCACCGTTTTGTTTTCGTTCCATCCTCCACCCCTATATCCTGAGGTATCCGAAGGCATTCCGCTCCTTCAGCTTCGTGCAGCGCATGCAATCCACACCTCGTGTTCCCAAACCGTCTCGCGCCGGGGAAGCGTACCCGAACGAGGCCAAAAATAAGGTCGGGCCACTCCCGCGTGCCCCTCTGGCGCTGAGGCTTGGGAGGCAAGTAAACCTGCTGCAGTGCTACCGCTGCAGCAGCGCTAGCCACCCCCTCCCGGCGTCCCTTCGCCGCAAGACTCACTCGCCCCCAGACGGACGTCATACCCGCGCGCGCCCGGGCCCCCAAAATCCCAATCCCGCGGAGACATTCTCGCTCCTCCGTACCGGCCTCCTGTCAAGTCTGCCTTACAGACCAACGTGTCTCCTTTTTTCCCGCGTGCAGATCCCTCCCGTGGACGCCCAGAGCAAACGGTCCCCATCCATCGATACCAGGCCCATCGTGCGAAAGGCGCGTGCAGTATCCGTGGTCACGGCATTGCTCGACGGACGACCAAGAGGATTTTTTTGTGTGCAATTTTTTTTTCTTGGTTTTCAGAACTTGCCATATCAAAATTGAGCGAGATATGTCTAGACATCTGCTTCTCCCAGCCCCCAGCTGACTGGCCAAGACCATTGTTCTGTCGGCCGTCTTGCCTCCGCCTCTCGTGCCACAAATAGCTTCTCTATCATCAATCTCATATCAGAAAGAAGTGAGGAAAGAGACCCGATCCTGAGCAAGCAGAGAAATTGTGCAAGACCAAATTGTACAAAAACGCTTAATAGGAGAAGTCGATTATACAACTCCTCTGGGCTACTTTAAAAGCCCTATCCATAATCCAAGTCATAATTTCATCAACCAATACCAAACGGATATTTTGTCACATGCGGCAGCTCCATGAGCCGTCACTGTCCTTCATCACCACAACGTTATTCCCAGCTTACTGGGTAGGAAAGTTCTGGTAATCCATAGTCCAGTCGAGAGACTGGAATGCGTCCTGGGATGTTTGGGAGTAACCCAGGCCGGCGCTTGGTACTTCGGCGCTGGTGCAGGGTACTTCACCGAACAGGTTGTCGAACGCCTTGGTGGTGTTGGCCGGGAACAACTGGAAATCGGCTCCGTTGAAGTTGTTTCCACCGCAGGCATAATCCTCAAAGCCCTCGTCCACATCGGCCATCGAGTTCGGTGTGTAGAGCATGGCGTTGGCCTGGCCGGTGGGCGAGATGTGAGGGGCGGACTGAGCCGGAATAATCTGCGGCTGGCACGCGGGAACAGACTGGTACATGGGGAAGGTCATGTTCATCTTGTCGGCGAAGACAGCGCGGTCCGGAGTGGGGAGCTGGGCATGTGCGCCGTATATGTCATCGTCCACAGTGAATTCGGCGCCCTCCTGGTACGCGTACGGGCCGTACGAGACATCCGTGGAGGGAGTGTTGTGGTCCGAAGGAGACATGGACATCTCGAGCTGGCCGTCGAATGCCTGGCCCTGCATGCCCTGCTCGAATTGCTCGATTTCCTCATCCGAAATGTATTCAGGGAACGACATGCCGTCAATGTGAGAGGCGAAGTCACCAACAGGCCCAATGGCGTGGAACTGGGTGAGCATGGGGTCGTTGAAGTTGAACTGAGCCTGCTCCACCGGCGGGGGAGGAGTAGCAGCGCTGCTGGTAGAAGGAGTGGGCATGTGAGTCAGCTGGGGCGTGGCCTGCGTAACGCTGCCGACCTTGCTCGAGGGCTTCTTGCCGTTGGTCTTGGTGCGAACGTATTGCCAGCCGTGAGCCTTCTCCATGTGCTGCTTGCAGTTGGATTCACGTTTTGACTTGTACGGGCAGGGCTTGTACAGGCACTCGTACATGGGCGGGGCAGACGAGTGCTTGTCGTTGTGGTGACGGTCCATCTCCTTCTCGGTCGGCCAGCCATACTCGTGGTACTTGCAAGTGGGTTCAGGGCACTTCCAGGGACGAGAGTGGGTTTTCTCGTGCTTGGTGAGGTCGCACGGGCGCTTGAACTCCTTGTTGCAGCCAGGCTCGCGGCACTTCTTGGGAGCAAGCTCCTCGGGGCTTGCGTTCTTCTTGCGGCGGGCCATAGAGCGCATGATCTCCTCCTCGTCCTCGAGCTGCTGGCTCAAGGAGCGCTTCATCTTGATGGGGGTCTTGGGGTCCTCGAGGTCAACCTCCATGCCCGTGGCCATCGAAATAGCCTTTCCGTCCTTGCGTACACGGACAAGCTCCACAGGACGTCCGTTCTCGTTGATGCCACCGAACAGCTTGATCTCGTCGGTACTAGTCGCGATGTTAGTATGGTGAAGAGACAAGCGGGGAGGGGCTGCGCACGAGTCGACGTCCATCTCAGTGTCCTTTCCGGTCTCCTTGGCCTCAGCAAGTTGAACGGCGTAGCGCTTAATCTGTTCGACAAGATCGATGAAATATCCGTTAGTGTAAGGCCGGTCGTCAGGTCGAGTCTGTTCGCGTTCGCTGATGTATTGCACGGTTGCTTGAATGCAGCTGATCGATGTCCGGCAGAATTCAAGGTACAAGGCGGCGGTCTTGGCCCTCGGCTTCATCAACAATTGATAAGTATCAACCCAAACGCCAGTAGTAGTTGATGTGTCACTTACCGGAGCCATTAACAGAAGGGTCTTCTCGACGTCTCGCAGGCAGATGATCTCCTTCGCCTGGATGAGTTCGGGAATCGCCAGAAGAATCGGCTCAAAGGCCTTCAGCTCAGCCTTGGAGCGCAGAGGCTGGAGGATGCGCGCCTGAATGCGGTTGACGGCCTTGGTGCTAAGGCCGGCAAGGTTCTCCTTGTTGGAGGACGAGGCAGCAGCAGATCTGGTGATGGCGGGAGCCTTCTTTGTGGCAGTGGTCGCAGGTTCTGTCTCGGTGGTGGGAGCGACAGAGGTGCCGAGTCCGCTGTCTGATTCATGATGTCTCGAGGAGCGACGGGTTCTGGGACGCAGCATGCGGCGCTCCGCTTCCTTGCCTTTCTCCTTTGCCATGTTGGGGTCGACGACAGGAAGGTTCAGGAACCCTTTGGGAACAGGAAGGCTGTCGTCTCGGAAGGTCTTTGTTTTCGGAGATGCCACTTCCATGTTGGCGAGCGACGACTCAATGTCGCCGACAATCAAGGCCATGCGGCGGCGAGCAGCACCAACACAGTCGTCCTCCAGGTTGGTCTGGGAGCGTCGAAGGCTTGGAGGGGCAGCAACGACATCGTCTGAAGAAGTAGTACTGGTAGGAGAGTGGAAGGTGGCACCCTTCCGAAGGGACATGTTGGTCTTAAGGCTAAGGCCACCGGCAGGAGACTCCGAACGAGTCACCAGAGTCCTTCGTCTAGGGTTGACGGAGGCAGACATGGTGACGGTAATGACACGGGTGTCCAGGACTCTGTCAACTACGGAGCGTGTTAGATCTCTTATGGGTTCATTCGAGACGTAGGGCTGAATAGGACACGGAGTGTGAGTCACGCACGACCAGGACCACGCTGGTAGGCCCGATGCAGGATAGTCCTAAATCTTGGAGCCGTCCCCAAGGTTTAGGATTGGCCAATGTGACGATGTGGCGGGAGGTGTTTGAGACGGAGAACGTCTGGACAGGCGGTGGAAGGAGAGGGTCCAGGTCTTACGTTTCTTGTGGTGATATGTGTGGCCGAGGGAAGTCGAGGGGATGCCGGAAGGCCGGAGAAGATGGACGGCGGCGAGCAGGCGAGGCGATTTAAGTCGAGGCCGAAATCAGTTGCCTGATCTGAGAGGCGGTCTGCGGCGAAAAGGGTGCGAGACACGAGTTGAGTGCGCTTGCTCTTCCCAGTCGTAACACGCGTCGGCGGAAAGACGGGGATGGAGGAGGAAAGAAGCGCAGTTTGTTGGAAGTGTCCGCAGAGGAAGGACAAAGAGATGGGAGGAGGGGGGGGGTTAGGACTGAGGCAGTTGCTCTAGCGTGGCGGCCTCAGTGGGACAGGTGCGGCAGTGTCGAGTCCTGAAAGTCAAGGACAGAAAAAAGCAGAGATGGATGAGGTCGAGGAGGAATTCGGTCGAGGACGGGCGGCGAGGGGAAGAGGGAGAAGAAACGTGAGAGAGGATCGAGCGTGGACGCGAAAGAACGGCCAAGGACGCAGGTCGTCGAGGTTGATTAGAAAAGCAGAGCGACAGCCGTGGACGTGAGCGGACCGACGAGCGCCTGGGGCGAAGGCTGCTGCCTGGAGCTACTGGCCAATGGGAGGGCGTCGCGGACGGCCAGTGGAGGCGGAGTCTGGGCTTTGCGGACTGGGAAGGATCGGGCCCCTGTTCGTCCGCAGGGGAGAGGGAGGCACCGCTGTACCTTTGCTGGGCCTCTGGAGGAGGGTTCACTGAGAAAGGGCGGGTATTGCCCGTTAAGCCCGCCGGGTGAACACCACCGCCGGTCCCAACAGCGCTGCCAACACCAGCCATGGCCCGCTGTTAGAGTCACCGTAGCGCTGCAGCCGGCGACGCAAACTGCGCGACGGTGGAGAACGACATGAGCACAGCCCCGGGATTGAAGATTAAAGTACCCGATTAGCAACGTCTATATTTTTGGGGGGCAACTCTAAGGTGCGGCAGCGTCAAGCTTCAGCCCGTTTTCTCCGGAGATTTGGTGTTGCGCACAGTACTATTGCTGGCCTGACCTGCCACTGGCGACTGGCGGCTGGCATACAAGGTACGGCGGTAGATACGTACCCAACCACCACCGCCGTACCTGTCCGTAAGCAGCGCAAACGAGTGCCCCCGACTCGAGTCCGTGTCTTGGCAGCTGCCGTCAGTCCCTTCCACGAGTGTCGTATGCCCTCCTGGGCGCGCCCTTTTTTGGGGGCCTGCTGCCCGTCGACGCGCACGACAGCGGAGGCAGACGAATTCTCTGGCCGCTGAATGCCCGGCGCTCGGAACGGTCGACGCAAGCCATCACAAAGTGACGAACTGCGGGCGGGACGGTGTATCGGTTTGGCGGTTGCCTTTCCTGCCCTGCTGATGCTTGATTTCGCGTGGGGCCCAAGAGTCCCCAGGACTGTGGAATGCGCCAGGGCCAGGTCGGTACTCGTTTACCTTACCTACCTTACCTACGCAGGATACTCGTTTAATCGACCACACGGGAAGCGTGCTGTACGAATTTCCCATCAGGGCATGGCGCAGAGGGTAGCCGTGGGGATGGGGACGGCGACAGGGTGTGATAGGAGGCCGATGTGCCGCAAGGTTCGACTGTGTTTCAACGTCCGTCGTGGACGATGCGCCAAGCTGCTCTGTCTTGCTGGTCCTGACTCCTCGTTGTCGGTTCAGTTCGTATTTGCCCAGGCCAGGACGAGGACGGGGGCACATCACTGGCATGAAGGCCTCGACAAGCCTATCAAACGCATTCATTCCGATCAGCGTCGGATTGTGCAGACACGCGATACGTCGCCATCATCCCAAACGTGTGGCTTGGCGTGGCATAACCTGGCATTGCACAGCGCGCAGGAGCTTAGCAACTCAGCAGCACAGCACAGCACAGCAACACAGCTTTCGCCCCTCGCTTACTTAGCACAGCTCACACACTACTGCTGCGCTCCGCTGCACTGCACTCCTCCACTGTTGCAGCGGCCGTGGCTTTGAGGCCGCTAACGGTAGGGCGGTGGCCCAAGACTGCGAGAGACCTGCACTAGCGCTCCGCTAGCCAGAGACAGGCGCGCTTGGGACGCTGGGGAGACAGCGAAAGGCGAGACAGAGACAGGACCCAAGACCCAAAGTGAAAGGCCTCATGCACGGTACCTTTTTGCCATTGACTCAATTTGGCCTCTCCTCGCTTACCCTCGTCACCATCAGCCCATCAGAACCAAAGTCCCTCAGCCAAGGCCCCGTCCGCCACTCCACCCGCCAGCCTGATCCATGACATCCCACTGGATCGTTTCACTCTCCGCCAACCCGGATCGCTCACTTTTTTTTTTTTTTTTTTTTTTTTCGCAGATGCTCTACACAGCAAGTCTGAATTCCGCTTTTTCGTGCCCCCCCCTCCAATCCACGCCCGCCAGCAACCCGCCTCAGCCTCCTCCGCAGCCCTCAGGGTCGCGGTCGCAGTGCAGTGACACGCCGTCGCAGCGAGACACCCCTGATGGTTGATGCTGTCCAGCTCGCTCACCTGGGTCCAATCTAGGTCCTAGCCTCTCAGGACATGAGCATCAACCACCAAACAGCCGATCGGGCCACTGTCATTCCGCAAATTGGCCAATCACACCATTACCGCCGTCCCATTTCCGCTACTCTGATATCAGTGCCCCCTCTGGGCCGTGGTCCGTGATCCACGAAATGGGGTTTATTGCTTCAAGTCCACAGCGGGCCAGCCATGCGATGCATCGCAGTCGCTTACCGTGGGACCTGGGGGCCGCCCCGTCCCAACAACGATGGAAATGGGAAAAGAGGCCATTCGTCTATGATTGCCGTTTGCATAACATCCGGTGCTTCTCGGCGTTCTCGTCCGGCCGGTCGGTCAACCGTCAGCAAGTCACCCGACCCTGCGGACGGGGACGTGGACATGGATGGAGCATTGTTGGAGACAGGTGCGGGCGCACTCTCTTTCGCTTGCTCACGCCCAAGATTGCAACAACACCATGCAGTAGTCCAGTCAAGTCTGACCAAGCAAGCCCGCCAACCAGTCTGCTGGTCTGGGACGGCCGGATGACGTCCGGAACGACACCCAATTAGCCTAGGGTTACATCAGACAATCCCCAATTTCTGGTGTCGGTGTCGCTACGGTCACTGGCACTGCGACCTTGCCGCCGAGGCCGTTGGCTCCGAGGAGTTCGGATGCGACGCGATGCGATGCTGCGACAACCTGACCGTCGCCATGGTCAATAGTCCGTGGTCGTGGACTGGACCAGACTGGATCACAGACCGACGGACCTGCGGGTTCTTGACTCGTCACCTGGCTTGCGTCTGTTTGGCTCTTGGTGCCCTGCTCTGACGGCCTGGATTGCGCGGTTGCGCTCATCACCATCAATAGAGGGATGGGATGGAGGGGGCCACACACTCGCATGCCGCCGTACTGCGTACTGCTCGTCGCTGCTGCACAGTACCTTGACGCAGGGAAAGTCGCATGAGTGCAGCGTACTGCGCTCGCAGGAACACGGTCAAACGGGCCTTCGTCAGCCAATTGCTCATCACCCTCAATCGTCTGCATTCCTTCCGCCCCCTTGGCTCTCTCCACACGTAGGGCTGGCGTGGCTGTTGAGCGCGCCAACCCAGGACACCCAAGCTTGCCGGCAGCCCAGAAAGAAGCAAGAAACTCAAAGCAAGCAAGCTTTTTGACTCAAAATCGGTTCGCTCCTGGCGCGCTGCAGCCACCACGAGAGGCGTGTGACGCCGTCCCGTCATAGGTACCAGTTGCAGAAACAGTAACTGCACAGTTGGAGAGTTCGATTCGTCACCACCCGTTCCGTCCCCTCCCCTGGTGCCGCGCAAACCACCCGTCGCCCCGTATTGGAGAGAGACTTGCCCGTTGTTGGGCCCTCCCTTCCGAACGGCTTGGTGTTTGTCCGTACCTCCTGTCCCGGCGGGCGGCCGTCGCTGGTGGCCTTCTCTACGCTCCCATTGGTTCACGAAGCCCATCATGGATACGACACGTAGGCGGTCACGAATCAGCGATCCCCGGCCTCCATTCTGCCCGCTCGTCAGCCCTATGGATCCCCCTCGCCCAATCAGCTCTTCATAAATTGAGCAGCCTATCACCAGTCCCCGCTTGGCCGATCTTTTTGCGGACACATGTTGCGTACAGCCAGCCAACCTCACTACCGGCCGTGTTGCAGCAAGGCATCAACATTTCTGGCTTCTTTGTTTGGAAACGGGGTACGGGGTACGGGGTACGGGTTCCGGATACAGTGTACGTACCCTGCATGTTGGTTCCTAAACTCCTAACTCGACGCAGCACACACCACGCGTTTCCAGGCCGGACTCTGTTCCCAGTGAGTGACAGACTCGTCGACAACCGTTTCTCGGGATCTGCCATCGACGGGGTCAAAACACCACAAGAGGCCACGAATCAACTCGTCACGGATTAGTCTCGTGTCAACCGACGCCAACATGGCTGCAACGTTTCTGTCTGCCTTGAGCTTGTTTCGATTAGGCTCTCAATTTAATTTCTACTGCGTAGCGCCGTAACTCCAAGCGATGCATGTCAGACTCCTAAATGCTGCCATTCGAACACACTTCGCTGGCACCTGGCCATGGATCCAGGATCCCTTCCGTTGGGAATCTGGAGGCCGCTCCGTCATCCATCATCCACGCTGGCGGTCCAGCCTCTCCAGGTTACTTCGCATCCTACCTACTGTGTAGCGTGTACGTTAGTGAAGCGGCCGCCGGCTAGCTAGCCCGTCTGCGGCTGGGTGCCCATTCGCCACGCGAGCTCGACCTCGTCGAAGAGCTCGTCCAGCGGCAGGTCAGAGCTGTAATTTGGTTGCTCCCCCTCCTCGTCCTCGACCAGGACGCTCATGGGCGGGTTCTCTAGGCTTGCGACGGCGCTCCGCTTCGACTTGCGCGCGGCGTTCTTATTGTTCTTGGACGACCGGGCCAGGTCACGGTTGCGCTTCGCTTCCGAGACGCACAGCGGCGAGGGTATCAGGTGCGCCGTTGATGCCCTCGTCATGTCGGAACCCGAGGAGTTGCCCGCGATGTAGGCCTTTTGCGGAACGGAAGGGCCGCCGGGCTTTTTCCCGTTCGTCGTTGCCGTCGGCATCTGCTGCTGCGGAGGCGGATGCGTGTCGGAGGGCGTGACGGTACGCTGTTCCCTGCGCAGCCGCCGGAGCTCGGCCGTCCTATCTGGGATCTTGATTTGACACGGCACGATGGGGTGACTACCCACGGCAGTCCCGGCCTGCCGCATGCCCGCCACGGGATTCTTTTGATATCCATCTCGGCGTCGCGAGGACCTCTTACCATGTTCCGCTGCGATACCGTCGGCGTTCAGACGCCCTTCGACGTGCAAGTTCTTGTCGCCGATGAAGCCCTGCCGGCGCGGATCGCGGCGCAGGGCCGGCGTGTCTTCGTCGTCGTCGACGCTCCAATTCCTGTGGTTCTTGTCAGCGGCCTCTTGGAGGCGGCATCGTGGGCACTTGCCGGCGATCTCGACCGCCACGTCCCGCGTGTGGCATCCCCTTACCGTTGGTGGTGTCGTCGGCGACGGCGGCGGCGACGAGGGCCCGAAGCAGTGCACGCAGAAGATGCTTAGCCACGAGGGCCGCTGCTTTCGTTGGGAAGTGTGTGCTGTGCCGGCGAGGCGCTGCTGGTGGTGTTCCTGACGGAGACGGTGTTGTGTCTCGCACTCGGTTTCTTCGATGTTTGTGTGCGGGCACAGCGTCCAGCACTTTTGCTTCCTGTAGCACATTGCTGTTGAGGGGAGTGAGTTGGGTGTTTGGTTAGTAGATTTTGGTCTGAATGGTTTATGGTTGTTTGTTTCGATGACTGGAGAATCTCGACAACTCTGGAGAGGTCTGGAGACTATATAGAATCTTTTGATGCTTCGATAGCTAGTTCGTGAACAATGTCTTGTCTTCGTTCCTTTGCTGCTCATCAACGTAGTTGTAGAACAGCAGCGTAGAGAAAGACATTCGATATTTGTTACTGAGAGTCATCAGTAGCATTGTTCTCTTTGGAGTTTGCTCTCCCTGGAGGACAGCCAAGCTAGTGTGCCTGCTAGTTGTCCATATTAGCTCAGACTCAAAGGCATGAATGACCCTTTTGATATTGTTTTCATGTAAAGAGGTCACCGAACCATAGAAATATCCGTATATCATCCCGCTGTGTTGGTGTAATTTGAAGAAGCTAAAATGGATTCTGGACAACATATCGATATGTTTTCTATCAATGGAACGACAATGAAACGCCTTTTGGGGAGTTGCGACTTCTATACTCTTCTCTTCCCAACTCCCGCGTTCTTTCACTCGAGTCCGTGATCATAATACGTGCTCCCGTGTTGTCTGTCGTTCTTCTGATTACACTTGATACCTGATTTCAACCAGCCCGTCTTTGACTGACAACGTCAGAAAGCATTCCGCCAACCTGTTTTCTGTTTCTTGATACATGGACTGAAAGAACAAACCAGCCACAATACCGTTGTCACAAGATTCTTCAAACTTCATGGCCCAAGATAAGGCCAACTTCCATTCTTTCAGAAATTCCCCAACAGATAGCCCGAGCCTCGCACGTCCGGTTCCTTTCACACTCTTCATCAGTTGTTCTTTGCCGCCCTCGCCAGGGATAGAACACCGCCAGAACCCCCAAGAAAGACGCCTCGTCTTGAAATGACAAGCAACCCTCATCACCAAGTCGGTCTTTGGTCTGCACAAATTCAAAAGACTCCCAACACCCGCCTCACCCAGCCCCAACCGACTCCCCCTCAATCATCCAACATCACCCCCAAAACCAGTCAGTATAATCCACCCACCCCCACCAACACCAACATCACCGCACAAACACTAACACCCCCAAACAGAATGGGCTTCCCCTGGATCTCCCTCGGACGCTGGACGTCCTCCCGCCGCAAACACTCCAACACCCACCACAGACCATGGCCGTCGTCGACACACCCGGCCATCGCCGCGCGCAGCAACAGCTCCGTCACGGCCAGCGGCTTCGTAATCCACACGCACGGCGTCGCCGAGACCATGGCCTGGGTGCGAGGTGAGTCCCAGTGCATCCTGCACGAGCTGTACGAGGCGCGGATGGACGCTGAACGCCGCGTGCGCAGCCGCAAGAGCGAGGCGGACGCGCATCTTCGGCGGCGTGGGCATTTTTTTCGTCCTCCGCCGGCGCCGACACCGGTGGAATCGTTTGAGGTTATTAGGCAGACTGCTCCGGTCGATAGACCTGCGGTTCCGATTGCCAGAGCTACGACTCCGGTTTCTAGATCAACGGCGGTTCCGGATGCCGAACCACCACGTGAGGTTGACGGCCATGAAGGGAAGGCGAAAGAGGTAAAGAAGGCGACGAAACCGCCAAGGAATAGCCGGTTCAGGGAGATGTTCGACGAAGAGGACGCTGACCTGGGTTGCAGAACAGGTGGAGGCGGGGGACCTCCTCCGATTCCACCGTTGCTCATGGCGATACTAGAGGAGACTGATGCCCTCGCGAGGGGAGCGCAGATGCCCGATTCTGGCCCGACGATGTTGGAGGAGACTGGACGCTCCTCGACGGCACCGCAGATGGTGTCTGCCCCAGCTCCTGGCTCGACGAGGTCGGACAGTCCAGATACCCCTGAGACGCGGGCCGCGCTGAGGGATAGTTATGTGCAAGACGCGCCCCCGACCTCCCCCGAACCGCCCAGCGATGCCGTCGAAGCCGACCCCCCTCACCCGGAGGGATTCAACATCCCTCGGCCTGCTGCCCCCCTCACATGGTACGAGGACGACGAGGAGTCCTTCTTCTCAGGGGGCGCTTTCGATGCAAGGTATGGGAAATCCGTGACGGACCTGACAGACCTGTCGTCCGACGCCATCGTGGAGAAGGCCAGACACCTCTCCATGCGCCGCTTCGAGGCGTGGCAGGTCGTGCAGACTAACAAACCCCCCAGACACACACAAGAGGTCGAGATTCCTCTGGCCGCGGCTCAAGACGATGTCGACATGGTACGCCCTACCACCTCTCACGGCATCACTACGCCAGACCGTAGCATCTCCTTCGACACTAAATCCAACAAAGCATTCATCGAGACCACCCCGAAGGTAAGCCCATCACACCCGTCCGTCTTCGACGAACCCTCCCTGCACAGCCCATCCGAACCCGACGCCCCGGCCTCCCCGTCCAGTTCAGACAGCTCCCTCGACGATATCTTCGACTTCTATGTCTCCTCGCCCTCGCCAGACCTTCCGTCGCCCTCCGCCTTCCCCGTCCCGCCGTCCCTTACACCCGGCGTCGACATCCCGCCCTTCCTCCCGGACACGCTCAACGCGGAGCCAAACCTCGCCGTGATCCGTGCCGGCCTCTCCCTCCCACCCTCGACACCCTTCGAGAAAATCCAATCCCACCTCGCGCGCAACGCCACAATCCTGCGCTACCTCGTCCTCCATCTCGTGCCCTCCCCTTCCATAAACCCAGTCGAAGACGAAACCGACCTCGTGGAGCCTTTGCTCCCTATCCACCGACGAGAGGCGAATACCCGTTTGCTGCAGGCAATCCGCTCAATCTATTGGACGGCGAACATAATCCCCTCCATCATCAGGGAACTGGACTCACTGACCCTCCACGACCCCTACGCCACACGTCGCCGCGCCTTCAACCCCATTCGCAAGCTCCGCGCAGCTGACGCAAGGAATGCGGGGCGTTTGACGGCCGCGCAGGCGCATCGCCTCGACGAGCTCGGGGCCCACGAGCTCGCCGGGGTGCCGGACCTGTCGCGCATCTTAAGAGCCGGGCTGGGGAATGGGTTGATTATGATGGCGGAGTGCGGGGCGCTCGAGACGGTGAGGGAGTCCGGAGTGCTTGAGGAAGAGGGGATGCTGTTCAAGCTTCTGTCGGAGGTCGGGCCGAAGATCGAGGCTGATCCGGCGGAGATGAACGCGATAGGTGTGCCGAGCGGTTTGCGGGTTTGTGTTAATGTTGACCAGGTTGACGACGACGAGGAAACGGGGGAAGAGGTGAAGAGTGTGGTTAGCGTCAGCCCTATTTCTAGCGAGGAAGCCGCATGGGAGGCCATGAGCCCGGTGGAGATGCACTCGGCCAGATTGGAGGAGCTGAATGCCTTCTTCGAGTACATCCAGAGCCCGACGTTGCCCTCTCCCATCAAAGACTCTCCCGTCGGAGACTCTCACGTCGAAGGTTCCTCCCAAGCTGCTCGAAGCCCAGCGCTCCTGAGACTCAACAGCTTCCGGACCGAAGAAGACGGCACCATCTTGGTAGACGAGGGGGCCGCACAGAGCCCCGAGCTGCGGCGCTTCTTCGAGGATATCGGGGTGGAGATGGTGGTAATGCCGACGGCGACGGCGGTGGACGCAGAGACGGTTGAAATCGCGATGCGGCGGGTTCGGCAAATTCAGGGGCTCCTCGCGCCCGGAACCCACAGGCAGGAAGATACGGCTTGGGGCGTGAATCTGGGCGGCATTTTGGAGGCATAGATATACCGTAGACAAACAGGCGTTCAGGGGTTCACAGGAAACCGTGCAAGTAGAAGATATTCGATATAGATTGCATGATATATTCCATTTCTTTTTAAATCGCATGGGTATCTCTTTGTATCTTCTAAACATGTGCCCAGCCGTTATACACAAGCACCTGCCCCTCGTTGATCAGACAATGCACCCCCTTCTCGACATTTCCCTTCTGCTCAGCCTCCCACCGCCTCACCCTCTTCCTGACAACCCACTCCTTCAGCGCATCCGTCGAGAACAACCTCCAAAACCTGCTCTCCCACGTGCCCACCACAATCCTCCACACCGACAACCAGCTCTCCGCAGCGTCTTTAGGATGCGTCGCCTCGTACGCGGGCCCATCGTACGCAACCCTAACCCTCGGATTCAAAAACACCCCCAACGGCTCCGTCAGCGGATTATCCACATGAATCAGGCAACACTCGCTCGCCTCGAGATGGTGCCTCTCCGCCAACGAATCCGGCACCGCGCGGAACCGCAACCTCCCCGAGCCCGCGGGCGCCATGAACGGCTCCGCCGGCATCGCCACGATCCCGTTCCAGCAGCTCCGCACCGGCACCGCATCCTCATACCTCACTATCGCCTCCCGGCTCCGCGCCGACCGGAAGTACGGCCACGTCTGCATCAGGTGCGCCTGCCCGCCCGTGTCGCGCAGCGCGAACGTGTCGTAGTACGCCGGCGGATGCGCAAAGTCGAGCGAGCACGCCGCCGCGTACAGCCCGCCGTTGGTGTCGAGGAGCGCGAGCACGTCGTCGGCCTGTTGGTCCCTGCATTAGCGGCCGCACACACACACCACCACCCGAAAAACTTGGGACGATGTCACTCACCGTGAACACGACATCGTTCAAAAACAGCACTTTATCAAACACCTCCCCCTTCTCGCCCAGCTCCCACAGGTCCTTGAGCGTGAGGTTCCGCAGCTTCGCCAGAAACGGTATCCTCCTCATTTCCCTCTTCCCCCTCGGCGTGACAATCCACCCCTCCCTCTCCTCGCCCTCGGCCGGCGCCTCCTCGACCTCCTGCTTATGCGTGCGCTCATCGAGCACAACGTTCCTCCGCACCGCCCGCGCGCCGAGCTCCCCATCCAGCTCCGCCAGCCACTTCTTGCTCTCGTCCCAGCTGCCGCTCTCGTACACGCTCACAAACACGTTCTCCCGCCCCAGCGCCTCCACCAGCTCCAGCACCGCCCCGTTCCAGTGGTCTCGGATCAGGCCCGCGCTGTTGTAGTGCATCCCCGCGATGTACACCTTCTCGTTCCGGCGCGGGCGCTTCGGGTCGTGCCGCGGCGCCGACGTCACCTGCCGCTGGATCCGTAGCGCGTCGAGGAAGACGTAGACGGCGAGGACGAGGACGAGGTTGTGCAGCGCGCGCGAGCGGAGGGCGCGGCGGGAGCGTAGCCGCAGGCCGTTGAGGGCGCCCATGGCCTTTTTCTCTTTCGAGCGGGTAGGGGTTCGTTCGAAGGGGTGGGTGGTTGAAGCTTCTCCAGTCGACGAATCACTGTCTTGACTCGGGCAAGACGGTCCGGGCCGGACAGAATGGGTGTGTCAGGAAACAAAAGGACAGACGACGAAAAGCCCCATCGAGGCCGAACAGCCCATTGCGGATCGGGCGACGTTGTGTGTCTGCTCTGCTCCTCCCCTCCTGGGCCAAGCCTTGGACGAGACCGGCTAATGAGCTGCGGACTGGACGGGGACGGGTACGGGACTCAGAGGTCGGGCGCGCCAAGGGACCAGGAGCAGCGGCGGCCGGTGGCCAGGGGACCTGATGTCATTGGCCGACAGGGCTGATGGTGCACAATTCTGGTGCCTGGAGAAGGCGAGCGCCCTCGTGATTGGCCGGTGGACCTCAGCTCGGCCCCTGTTCCCGAGAATACAGGGGACTGGTATTCCGAGGCATCAGCCGCATTGGCATAAGTCACGAATCTTATGCTGGCATCTGCATAGTAAATTCAAATCATGTGTCACAGGAGCACGAATAAAAGTTGCGAAAAGCCATTCTGGAGCTATTCATCAACATAAGAAAACTAGTTTTACACACCAACGTGTCCCCATTTGTTCGTCGTCTCATCTTACATTCACAATCCAAGTCCCGTCCCCAATGACTTGTTGGTATCTGTATTCCCTTGACCCGTCATCTGGGTCGCTGGACGTGAGAGTCAGTCCGAAACTGGAGTAACATCCTAAGTCTATCAATCCTATTGAGATTCGATTACGCCTGCCGCTTATTTGGCAAAGTGGAGGTCGTAGCCGAGCCACTTGCGACGAACAATCTGTTCAACGCTCAGGCCGGGGTAGCCGTAGGTCAGCGGCAGGAAGAAGTACCAGCCGGCAAGGGCAATAAGTAGGATGACAGTGCAGGCGATCCAGGCGGGAACAAGGCTCTGGCCGGCAAACCGCTCGCGGGCCGACACGTGCCTCTTAGGTCCGTCGCCCTTCATGTTGCCCTTGATCGGCTGGTAGCCCTCCTCGGGAGCGGGCTCGGCCGTGAAGATGAACTCCAAGAGAGCACCCGCAACCAGGCAAGAAGCCAAGTGCGCCGGCAAGTAGTGGTGGAGGAAGAGCTGACGGCCCATCAGGTAGAAGGGGAAGTAGTGGGTCGCCCAGGCAAGGAAGAAGAAGCCGGTAGAGTTGTACAGCCGGGAGCGCGTGCCTGCGGAGGTTAGCTCATAATATACATGTAGAATGACCATAGTACTTACGGTGGTCAAGGGCATCAATGCCACGTCTCAGCGAGACCTGGTCCGCGCCGATAATACCGGCAAAGACAGCCAGCAAACTGCTTGCGAGCCACCAGCCAATGGGGTTACCGAGGAAGTAGATCTGCTGGCGAGTGTCGTTCTGCGTCCAGAAGCTGACACCACGGAGAAGGAAGGGCCACTGGTAAGGCTGGCTGGCGTACGGGTGGCTGCTGGTCAACTGGTTGTTGTGCCAGAACATGGACCGCTGCAGCTCGAACCACTTGCGGAAGAAGGGCAGGGTCTTAACCTGCTTCTCCGGCTTCTCGCGTCGCTGAGAGTCAGCGGGAATCGACGGAATATCCTCGACAAACCAAATGTTGGAGCTGGGAGCCAGCTGCTTGTTGCCGTTGATCTCCTGCTGCTTGTGTCCCCATTCGGGAAGAGGAGTGGTGTGGGTCCACATGGCAACCTTGCTGGGCTTGTGAATGAACTTGAAGTGGCTGGAGATGCTCTTGAACTCCTGGCCCGCCTTGCCGTTCTCAACCCTGACCTCGAAGAGCGTGTCCTCCTGACGATCGCCGTAAGCCTCAGACAGAGAAACCGTGGTAAACTCCTGGTTGGTGGGGTAGTAAGGCGAGGCGACGTCGTGGGAGAGCAGTATGGTGTCGGTGCCAATGTGACGGAGACGGACAGTATCCTGGTTCTTGACAGGGACGCCCATCTTATGGTCGTCGTTGATGGGGATGATCTGCCAGTAGTTGTTGGTGTCGTTGTAAGGGTAGCCGGTGACCTGCTGACCCTGGCTGGAAACACGGCCGTCGTCGTAGCGGAGGGGGTACTTGTCCTCGTGGCTGTGGAGGTAGGTCTTGGTCTCCTTGTGGCGGATGGTGATGGTGTCGTAGTAGTCAATGGTCAGGGAGTTGGCCAACATGACGTTGTCGCTCAGGGTCTCCTGGAACTCGGGGGTCATGAAGTCGTCGCCGGGGCCAGATCGGGTCAGGATGGCAAAGTGCACCTGGAACCAGAAGAGGTAAAAGAGGAACGGCATGATGATCAGACCAAAGGCGCGGGCAGCAAAGTGCTTGCCAAAGTCGGGGAGAGACAGCGCGCCATTGGGCCGCTTGATGTCCAGCAGGGCCCAGAGGTCGATGATCACGGCCGAGCCAATGGTGACGAAGGCGAACAGACCAACGTACTTGGTCGAGATGTCGGCTGAGAGGGCGAATCCGGTGAGGATAAGCCACTTCCACCACTTGCGCGAGAAGGGCTCGTGGCGCAGCTTGTAGAACTTGATGTAGCAGAGCAAGCTGCAGGCCATGGCGAAGACCAGAGTGGCGTCCAGAAGGATCAGCCGGGTCTGGCCAATGTGGGCATTGTCGAGCAGGACGAGGCCGGCGGCGAGAATGCAGGCAGGCAGGCTGTAGCCAGACTCCCACATGATCAGGTAGGTGACGGTGACGGTCAATGCGCCGAGAATGGCAGGCAGAGCTCGGAAGGCGACATAGGGAACCTTGTTCGCGATGTACGAGTCGCCGATGTTCTCGAAGTGGAAGTGTCCGTCATATCCAACAAGCCATCCCATAAAGGCAAAGAGGAGCTTTCCGAACGGCGGGTGGACATCGAAGAAGTAGGTTCTCTCGAGGTAGTAGGAAGCGAACTGTTGAAGAGGACCAGTGTCAGTGATCGTCTAAGGCTGGTATCAAAATTTGGCGGCTGCCCACGTACCTTGCCAAAGTGAACCTCGTCGAAAACGACCTCGTTAGGGTGGCTGATGCCCCAGAACCGGGTGACAAAAGCGAGAATAGTGGTGATGACGAGTCCGACACCGTACTCGCGCTCCGAGCCGGCGTGCTTGGGCTTTGCGCCGGACTTGTCCTGAGAGCCGGCGGCGGCGTCAGCAGCGGCCGGCGTGCCAGGCCGCTTGCCGGTGTTGCGTTGGCGAACGCTGCCCTGCGGGGTGGCGGTCGTCGACGCCATGGTGGGATTCGGAAAAGACAAGAGGAGCTGCTCGAGATGGTCGTCAGTTCAGACCTCGAGGATGAAGAGGGTGGGTTGGGAGCTGCGAGCTGCGGGTTCGCGTAAAAAGGTCACATCGAAGAAGGACAGGTAGCTCCAACTGGTCGGCCAGCGGTACGTATCGCACCTCAAGCTGTTGTAAGGGAGCAATTCAGGGGCTTGAGCCAACAACTTACACGCTATGGAAAAGTGGAGCGCGTCAGCCCTCACGTCAAGGTGGTTGAAGAAGCCAAGAAGGGGAAAGAAAAAAAAGAAGTTGAGGTTTAAGGAACGACTGAAGAAGCTGCAGGAGGAAAAGAAGAGGAAAGGTTCAGTCTCACGACGATGAAGACGATGGTGGTTACAAGCGACAAGCAAGGTTGATCGCCTCCGGGGAACTCACGCGAAAAATTAATAGCAAACCCCCTGGCCCAGTGCAGACGTGACACTGAACTTTCGGAAGGCAGACGGACAAATTTGGGCAGGGATCAATCCCTTCTAGCACGCGGGCTGGATTGGACACTTGGCCATAGGACCTCGCAGGCATTCAATCCCTCGGAGCTGGGCTGCACTAACAATTTTTGGGCCTATGTTGGGGAGAGCTCCAGCCCACCTTCCAAGGGCGGAACCCTGGTGAATTGCTGGACCGGGTGATAAGATAAGGGTCCTTGATGAGTTGGGGAGCCTCTGAGGCGTCAGCTACTCTAACAGATACACCTGTACGCGCACGCTGCGTCTGGCGGCCGAAATCAGCGCCGGGCTGTGCACCTATAAGTATCTGCTGAGGCAGGTATCCGTAGCTGATCAGACGTAAGGATCTAGTTGACAAAGTCGTCTCTAGACAGACCAATTGAACCCCATTGTAGCAGAGCAGCATGTCCAATTGACGAGCTCGTAGCAAATTACACGTCTTGTAAAGGGTGATCCCGCGCCAGACAAGGCGCAATTGGCAGTTTTGTACGTAACCGCGCTGTCTGTAAGTGACCTGAGGTAACCGCGTTGCCCTGCCTCTAACTGCGCCGACCGAATGGGAAGAGGGGACCCCGCTGCTACCCGCCCGGGCCTCACCATCGACGCCGAGGAACGGAGGGCGTAGCGGTGGGGTTGACCGGGCAGGTCCCAACTTAATCCTCATACACGCGCTCCCCCAATTGAACCACACGGTAAGTTAACTTGCCCCTCCCCCTCCTCTTCGATCCGCTCCGGCTTCTCCTTCGCATCTCATGTCCTCTATCCTCAGATCCGTCACCAGAGTCTCATCTCGTGCTCTTCGTCCCTCACCTTACGTCTTCACAAAGTTCCAAGTTAAGCCCTTCAGCATCCACGCCGGCAAGATGTCCGACCAGTCCATCGTCTTCACCAAGAACGCCCCGGCCCGTGAGTTTCTCTGCCAGGCCTCAATTCACGTAGCCCTGCCTCATTTCGGGCCAATTGCTAACTGAAATACTGAATAGCTGTCGGCCCTTACGTAGGACTCTTCCCCCAGGCAGAGATAGCTTCATGACTCTAACTCCCTGCAGTCCCAGGCCGTCAAGACCCCCACCGCCATCTACTGCTCCGGCCAGATCCCCCTCAACCCCGAGGGCAACCTCATTGAGGGCACTATCGCCGAGAAGACCAAGCAGTGCATCACCAACCTCAAGGCTGTCCTTGTCGAGGCCGGCTCTTCCATCGAGAAGGTCGTCAAGGTCAACATCTTCCTCGCTGACATGGGCAGCTTCGCTGTAAGTCTTGTCGTCTCTTACTCACGAAATCGGACCTTTTTTGACACGCCTTGCAGGAGATGAACGGCGAGTACGAGAAGTGGTTCACCCACAAGCCCGCCCGCAGCTGCGTCGCCGTCAAGACTCTCCCCAAGAACGTTGACGTCGAGATTGAGGCCATTGCCCTCCCTTAAGCGCGCCTTCCCAGGACCGGGTCAGAGGATGTAGAAAGTTCTGTAGACCCTTAATGAAACCCGTTAAACACGATTGAAGTCTCTGGTCCCGGTGATTCTCTTGAAGTCTCCATCATCCAGAATTGTCTTGTTTCGCTCTCCACGGAAGTACGCCGCGCCAAAGTCTGAATGGACTATTCTGCCCCAATATTGGACATAATGGTGCACGCTGTTGGAGCCGAACCCTCCGTATCCAGCTAAGACCATCGCTGCAACAATATGCCTACCCGAAGATCCCTGATCAAGAGCACCTCACTCTATCATCGCAATTAGACAGTCGTGCCTCAGCTCTGCTCACGCATCGTACCATGCTTCACATGACAAAAGGACCTTATATAAGGTAATATGCAGAAACGTAGTTGATGTTCTACACGCCCTCTCCGTCTATCGGTACAATCCACCCTCTACCAAGGCCTCTACCAAGCCAGAGCCCCGAGACCCATCACGCCCCTCGCGTCATTGCAGATCGTGTCGTCTATTCGTCGTCCTCCTCCGCGGCCTCGATGTACTTGTGGCGGATGTCCTTCCATTGGCGCTATCCCCCTGTCAGCCTACTTCGTTTCTGAGCATTTCGCAGAATCTTGGGTTCCTTACGCCGCGGTTGAGGTAGTCCCAGTACTTGTTCATCGCACCGTTGAAGCCCCTAGAGCACACAAAACGTCAGCCGACGTCCACTTCTCCACATCTTGCCCCCACGCCCCACGAGCCGGCCTGGTCACAAAATCTCTCCTTGATTCCGTCGTCATCGTCGGCCGCGGGGGGTGGCATCATGTTTTCGGAGGATCGGGTTTCCTTACATCTCGAAAGCAAAGCCCGTCGCGAAGACGAAGCCGAGCATGGAGAAGTTGTTCTTGAAGAGGGCGCTGTTTCCACCAAGACAACCGTCAGCACATGGTTCTCGTCGGCATCGTGCGGCTATCGACCGCGGGATTGGTTCGGTCTCGGAGGCCGGAGGGGAAGACTTGCGTGTAGAAAGGGCGTGCGGCAGCCTGCGGGAGAAAGTTGAGCGATTAGCCAATTGCTGTTGCGCGAGCGGTTGGTGCTACGGATGAGACTCACCATTTTGAATATCGTCTCTCAAAGTAGCACTTCGTGTGGGTGGACGAGGGTGCTTCGTTGCGTCGGCGAGGCGAGGGTTCGTTGGGAGTGAATCGGATGGTTTTGGGAGCGAGGTTCCCGACGAAATTCGCGATGATCCGGGAGCACTCAGCTTTGCCGAATTGGCTGCGCTCTGATTGGTTGCATGGTCCACCTTCCCTTGGGCCATCAACCGCACGATGACTAAGGTACAGCCGCACACCTTCAGCCACACCAGCCACAACTTCCAAGGTCACCACAGCAAGGACTGGCATCATTCAGGTACTAAGTAGGTACTTTTCTGCAACTTAGATGTGTACTAGTGCTGGAAATAAGCACAAAATGGGTTAAAGATCTCTGTGTAAATGGTTGTGTTGCTTGACTCCTTTTCGCCTTGCTATTTGTACCTCAGTAGGTGCTTTCTGTCACAGTTGCTGGCAGCTTGAGGGATACATAAGTCGGAACCCTGATATCAACAAGGTAAAAGTATGAACCCCATACTACACACGACATCATCATCCAGGTACAATCTTGCTCGGAAACCGCTCAATTCTTATCTTATATTCGCTTCAAGTGCGTACTATTACAATCCGCCAATGTTTCCTTCGGCGTGATATCCTGCCGCTACCATTCAAAATACCTCTAAGACTGCTTGACCGGCGCCACTACGTGGTCCTCATGTCCACCAAGATGAGCCGCCTTCTTCGCCTTGACTTTGGCTTCGTGCATTCTTTGGCGGAACGGGATGTGTGCCTGAGCACGGTTGCCCCTCAGACCAGTGTGTGTCCGTAAAGGAGGCTGTTCTCCCTTCACGAACTTGCGATGCTCCTCCAACCGATCCTCTGAAATGGTTTCTGGTGCCCACTTCTTACGAATGAACCAGGGCATACACGCTCCGAGCCATTCATCGGGGAATAGACGAATCAAGGCGCCCCAAGGGAGAGAAATCGCACCGATACCGATAGACAGGCCCCATTCCTTGCCGTCCAGACGTTGAATCTTGAATGCTTCGCTACCGACGAAAATGATGAGCACTTGCCCGCCAATCATGATCAAGTTAATGGCGATGAAGAAGTAGTTCTTGGTGATGTTCTCAAAAATGTTGAGTTTGTTGTCCAGTCGGCGGTTACTGGTAACAATTAGCTAATGCCCGAAAACTCGGTTGGGGATGACGTACTTGAGTTCGTTGAAGATCTGTAGCCACACAAATGTGTTGAAGACGAGAGTACTCAACCGCTTGTGTGCGACGTCCTGGTCTTCCATGGTGTCATATCCGAGCAATGAAGCTCCTGCGAAGTTCAAGACTAGAGTAATCGCAAGCTGCGCAATGGCCTGTCCGAAGATCATTTTGGCCATTCTTAACGTGATGAGAGGAGCAGACTTCCGATCCGGTTTTCGGTCGAGAACGCTGCGAGTTGGGGGGTCTGTCGCAAGCGCAAGCGCGGCAAAGGTATCCATGATGAGGTTAACCCAAAGCAACTGAACGGCATTGAGTACAGACTCTCGGCTTGAGCTGGCAACCGCGGTTACAAAGGTTAGGACCACGGCAGTGATGTTGACGGTAAGTTGGAACTGGGCTGGCTGTTAGATGCGAACATGTTGATAACATACCAAGATTGATCACATACCTGCAGGAACTTCTTAACGGAGTCATTGACGGCTCTTCCCCACATCATGCCCTTGACGATGGAAGCAAAGTTATCGTCCATGAGAATGATAGCCGATGCTTCCTTCGCGACCTCTGTTCCGGCGATACCCATGGAGAATCCGATATCTGCCATTTTGAGTGCAGGGGCATCGTTGGTACCGTCTCCGGTCACAGCAACCGTCTCTCCGAGGTCTTTGAGTGTTCGTACCAGAATTCTTTTGTCTTCAGGACTTGAACGAGCGAGAACCTCAAGTTTCGGGCAGATCTCTTTTAGCTCTTCAGCCGTCTTCCTTCGGAAGTCCGGACCCTCCATGGCAATGCCGCCATTCTCAGGATGGTAGATTCCGCACTCCTTAGCAATTGCCCTTCCAGTAAGAATGTTGTCACCCGTTACCATGCGAACCACGACGCCCGCGCGAGTACAGTCTTTGATTGCGTCGATAACAGTGTCTCGCAGCGGGTCCTTGATGCCGTAAATGGCGGTCAGTATCATGTCTTCGTGAATCTTGTCGAAGTCTGCTCTTCTTGAGTCGTCCTTGGAGACAGCGTCCTTCGGGGGCCAGGAGTCGAAGTCGCGAAAGGATGATCCGATGGTTCTTAGGGTTTGGCCGGCGTAAGATGTGATAGTTTGTGAGAACATCTCACGATCCTCTGAGGTGAGGCCCACAGCATTGAGATCTGAAGCTGTCTGGTCTTCCAAAACTTTTGTGCACTTGCCCAAGAGGATCTCAGAGGCACCCTTGACATAAGCTCTGTACCTTCCATCGGGGAGCTTGACCACGGTGGCCATGTATTTGACCGCAGAGTCGAAAGGCACGACTTGAACGACGTTTGCGTTTTCACGCTCTTCCTCGACTGGCCCAGCTCCCAGGTGATCGCGGCAAAATGTAAGCAAGGCGACCTCGGTCTTGGACCCGATGAATGTCTTTTCTCCGTCTTGGTCTCCCTCGAAGGCCGTAGAGTTGACAGCGTTTCCTTGTATGAGCAGCTGCTTAACTTCCGGGCTAAGATCCTTTGTGAATTCGGTGACGGACACGTTCGGGACCGAGTTGACGGGATTCTCGTCGGAGGGAGACGCGCTGTTCTTGGGCTTCTCGTCCTTTGGGGCTTCAAGTGGAACATTCGTACCGCCGAAGCTAATGCTTTTCCCCAGAGTCGTCGCAACCACCGTCATTTTGTTCTGTGTCAGGGTACCAGTCTTATCGGAGCAGACGGTAGTTGCGTTCCCCATTGTCTCACAGGCCTTCAGAACTCGAACCAGGTTGTTGTCTCTCATCATTCGCGTAGTCGCAAACGCCAATGCAAGTGTGACGGCAAGAGGTAAACCCTCAGGTACAGCTACCACGACAACCGTGACGGAGACAATGAAGATCTGGAGGAATTCCTGGCCCTTCACTTCGGGGGTTCCGTTGTTGTTTGGGAGACCAGCGAGAAACTTGATGAGCAATACCACAAATAGGAGTAGGGCGGCGCCGCCTCCAACCTTTGCGATGAAATCGGCAAGGATGTTCAGTTTTCTCTGTAGCGGCGTCTCTTCCTGTTCGGTCCTTAGAGACATAGTGATGCGGCCGTATGAGGAGTTGACGCCGACGGCAGTCACCAAGAACGTGCCGGTACCCTCTTGGACTTTGCTCCCTGAAATGATGAATGGATCTAGCTTCTCCGCGTGAGGGTGATCCACGCCGTCGCGTGCCATTTTATCGAGTGCCTCGAAGACTTCGTCGGCCGCGACTTTCTTGAGAAGATCGGACTCTCCTGTCGCGGAAGATTCATCGCACTTGACTCCATGACCGTCGATGAAGATACCGTCCACCGGTACCATGTCACCAGTGTTGAGGTGCATCACATCGCCCACAACTAGGTCGTTAATGGAGATCTCGACTGACTTGCCGGAGCGAATGACTTTGACGGTACGATCGTTGTTCTTCTTGTTCAGCGTGTTGAACTGCCGTTGCATCTGCCAGTCGTTGATCGAGCCGACCAAAACGACGATAACAATGGCCACCAAGATGGCTACACCCTCCACCCACCTAGAATTTACTATTAGCCTGATGTCTGCTCAAAAGTTTTATGGTAGACTTACTCGACTCTTGGCTCGCCTGGTTCGTGTGCTTGGCCAAATGTTTCGTATAGACCCAGGGCGAGGGAGACGACGGCGGCGATGGTCAACAAAATCAGGACTTTGTCGTTGTAAGTGATCCAGACGAGTTGCAGGAATGACTTTTGTTTCTTGTCGGGCAATCGGTTATCTCTGAATGCGTGCTTTCGGTCTGAAAAGCCGCCCGTATACTCGCTTGGAGGGAGCGGAATGGGAATGTCGATCTTGGCATTGGGGTCAGGCTGAGGTACGTTGTCGCCAGCTGCGCCATACTTGGGAGCGCCTTTGAGGGCCGCCTCCTCAAATGACACGGCACCATCCAGTGTGTTCTCATCAACGCCCAAACCCGTCTTCCTGTTAGTCCGCAGACCCTTCTCCAAGCCAACCAGGCCGCCGAGCGCGTAAAAAGCATTAAGACTCTTGGGATTCAGCAGTTTGGACAGTTGGCCTGGCGAGAAGGCAAATTTGTTGTCTTTGACGTTGTACATGTCTTCGGTTCCGGGGTCCGGAGTGAAGGCGTCAGCCACGTCCAGCTTGAATTCGCGGGGTCCATGGTGATCCTTGGTCTTCTCGGACTCGATATCTTGCGATTGCTTCTCATTCTTCTGGTCGCCTTGGTCGGAGACGTTGACACCTTTCTCAGCGTCCGATCTCTCGAGTGTCGCCATCGTAGCGTCGGTCGATGGTTATCGTTCTCAGCAAAATAAATTGTTGGGGACGATGGTTGCGTAGGGTAACCCTTAGAGCATACTGCTCATGTCTGGGAACGCGCCTGGTTGGTGAATTGATTCAATGTGACTTCCTTCTTGGCTTGGAGGTCATTAGGTAAGGAGGAGTGACTGTATATCGGAGGCCTCTGGAAACGGCAGGTGCCGCTACAAGCCAGTGAATTATGACAGCAGTGATGAATAAAGGTGAATGGCAGATGACAAGAGAACGCAAAAAGGCGAGAGTAGGTAGCCAGTCCCTTGGAAAGAGGGAGGGAGGCCAAGTTCTTACTATGTACTCCCAGCCATGGTCGTCATCATGCCCAAATTAAGCCGTAATGTTGACAATTTCACCTGCCAGCGCCATAATAGAACCAACCCCGACACCTACGTTTGCTAGCTAGCATACATACACCGCGGACCTCGGCCGCACAACGGACAGGAGGTAGGACGGCCCTGGATGGGTCGTCAAACAAGCAATGACGAAGGGGATGTGTTGTTTATTGCACAAGCAGGCCACAAAATCAGGCCTTAAGGGTCAGTGCCAAGACGAGCGTGCAGGGACTATGACAATCGGCCAACAGCCAGACTTGCTGGCTGTTCCTTCCATGGGTTTTGGTTTGATGAGACCGAGACCACCCTCTCGCCTAGGTCTTGGCAAAGGCGGACTGAGCCCAGAAAGCTTGACTGATGGGACGAAGCTTGTCTTCAAGGTCGCGGGCGCCTACAAGCGTGTTGCTTGTCATTGATGGTGTCCCTTAATCAATGGGCGCTTGCTTCATCTCGTCAATGGTAGCCAAAATCGTCTGCATCTTGACGATGTTACCTCATCGTTGAGCCTGTTTAGCAACAGGACTCAAGGCAGCTGGTCTGGGCGCCCCCCTTGGACGGACATAATGGGAGCAAAAATGCGCCGTGCCTATGCAGACTCTCGGATGGCTAACTGCATCATGCTGCCTGATGGAACATACCTCTCTCTACATGCCGTTTTCAGGCCGCGGTGTATGCCGGTGAGAGGCGTCTCTTGGCACCACCCGCTCCTTGGGGCAAGCTAGGTCGAAGCAGTGAGCACTGTGAGACGTGTCGTTCTGTGTTTAGATGGGGCGGTCTCACCGTCTATTAAATAGCGACCCAAGTCGAACGAGGTATCAATTGGATATTATGTAGCAGACAGGCATCATGAGTCTGCCTTGCCAGCCCAGGCGGGACGGGTTGCTGCGTTGTCGCGGCATCACACCCTGTTGAGTGGCATCGATTGCCAAGGCTCATTGTTTGAGACAGCGCGACACCGACAATAAAGTGGAAAAAACCTGGCAGCACAGGGGCAAGGATCGGCGGCGGCTTCCTTAAGTTGGGATGGCACGGAAAGGTAGGAAAGGTACGGGACTTTCTTTGAGTGTAATTCAACAAAGACAGGGCGGCAGACTGCAGGACTCGCCGGCAAAACGCGACACACGTGGCGTCATCCTGGCCTGGCTTCCTGCTGCGCAGCTCAGCGTGTGGCTGCTGTCACTGGAGATACCTTAAAGGTAGAGGCGGTACGTTTTGTTTCGTCCATTGTTGTTCCTGATCCGCTAGATTGGATGGTGCGTTCAGAAGGTGAGATTCTGGCCAATGGCGAGCCACAGGCCGCGAAGAAGGTTAGACCCCGGATTGGTCTGTGCGCGCTGCACAAGGAGGGGCTGTTCAGTGTTTCGACTTCACTCCCACTTTCTCGCCAAAACGAAATAGGCCTTTCGCACGGCTCGGCTACGTAATTCTGCCCTGACATCAGCCGGATCGTGTCCGATCTCCGGCTTGCTTGATCCAAGCACAATCCACTGGCCGAAAGCTGCTGCTGCACTTTCGGTTCTGGAAAATAGTTGCGACCGTGTATCCGCTCGGTCGCCTGCTTTCCAATCGGGCCCACGCTGCGAACTGCACTCAGACGCCTCTCGACCGATAGTCAACCCAATCTAGTCGTCCGCAGCGACCAGCATCTGCCCGAGCTGGCATTCGTCCAGCCACGCATTCTACGCCGGCTCAGCCCTACTTGAAGCACACAGCCTCTTTTCGGCGTTGCGGTTCCTACGCTTTACTGCGTATTATCGCCGATCAATCCGATCTACGACATACCTTCGTCCGCCATTGGAGGTATCCGAAAAGATGCCTTCCGAACCTACCAAGGCCTCAAACGCGGGCATCGTCACGGACGACACTGGCGACCGCCATATTCCAGAGTCGAAGCGAGCCGATGGCAGCACCCGCAAAGCCATTAAGATCCGCCCCGGCTACCGCCCGCCCGAAGACGTCGAAGTCTACAAGAACCGCACCGCCGCTGCCTTCCGCGACCGCGCGACGAGAACGGGCATCCCCGGTGCGTCGGGCCTGAAGGAGGACAAGCCCGAGGCTTCCTCTTCCGCTGCAAGCAATAAAAACGCCAAGCGCCGGGAGGCGAGGAAGAAGGCCAAGGCCGCGAACGAGGGGGAGCCCGAGAGCGCTAAGGAGGAAAAGGAGGCCAATGCAGAGGCTCCCAAGGCCGCCGCAGTTGATCCCGATGTTGAGAGAGAGAAGAAGGTCAGAGGCCTGAAGAAGAAGCTGAAGCAGGCCAAGGACCTCAAGGACAAGAAGGAGGGTGGAGAAACTCTGTTGCCGGAACAGATCGCCAAGGTCATCAAGATCAATGAGCTCATCCGCGAGCTGGATGCCTTGGGCTTCGATACCGACGGCGAGCCCAAGAAAGAGGCGGAGGGTGGTTTGGCAGCCAAGGACGAGTCTCAGGACGCTTGAGGGCTTCCGGCGGCGACCCCTATGCCTGACTCCGGCGTCAAATTCGCCGTACAGTTGGGAACTGCTCAAGATACATCAACTCTTGCTCACTCGATCTGTCGACGTGTCTAAAGCCGATTATACAACTCCTTTAGAAGGTAGAGCATTCGACGTGCACTAAATTCCTTGCCCCAACGGGCAAGCAGACCTACTTGGTTAGCAGTCTGTCAAGGCCTGCAAGACTTTCTGGGCATTTCACGCCTTCATGCGAATATGAAACGCATCATCGTGGTGGTCGCGAAGCTACAGGGTCTTGTATCCACCAGCAAGGCCGACTTCCGACATGCAATCACTCCTGTGGATCCAAGCCACACTGCGCTGGAGAAACCAAGGGTGGTATCCGGGCGATGTGAGCAGACGACGGGACATCTTGGCGTTGCTTATCTTTGAGGCAGCAAGGGATCTCGGTGATGCATGTGGACCGACAGATAGAATTCGGCCACGGCTCGGCTCAGAATGGCGGTGCGAGAGGTAGTTTAATACGACCCAAAAACCTCTACTTCCGCTCAACTCATATCTGCTCTCGGTCAGTGCTACAACTTGGACGCAGTCTTAGCTGCAGCCCTTTTAGTCGGACAGTAGATTAACCAGGTTATGCTCCTAAATGCACAACACGGACGCGGCTTACAGCTTTCGGATAGCCGCTGGGGTACTCCAGCAATTGGTTCCCGATGGCTTGCTCTAAGAGCCACCAATCACGGATGCAAGAAAAGGGGCTTAGAAGGTCACAAGAGAGGTCGAAGCGTCTCAGGCCTCTCGCGTACAAATGCCTTGTTGCAACACCGAATGGTGCAGTGTTGTCGTTGGGCAACTGGGGACGTGGGAGAAGTGCGGGGCCCTGGCGCCGATCCGGGCGGTGGCCCGTCCCACACGGATCCCGGTCGGATGCCGGCTCGGGGAAATTACGACCAGGTCCTCCGGCTGGTGCCGCAGGCTAATCTGGAAAACCCCAGAGCGATGTGGGGATTAAATCCGTGAGGAGGACCGTCCCGACTAGACCGCAATGTACAGGTGGAAATACCATGTCGAGCTTGATAAAGACGGACATATGCCAAACATCCCCTCCTGCGTCAAATCGTTTGCGGGACCTGTACGAACATTCAGAACAAACTACCCAGCACTCAGTTGGTGGTATGGCCAACCCTGATAGCCCGATGTCTCCGATACATTTGAGCATTTCGAATACCGTGAAATTTCTGCTGGATTAGACTTCACTCCAACAACGGACAAGGTTGCCTGTGAGCCTGGGTGGCTTGTCCGACACTCATCACTGGCTTCTCATAACCATTCATATATGTCGTTATTCGTGTAGTTCGAAATCCAGAACCGTGATCTTAAACAACAACACATCTTCACATCAACATACCAACCCACCGTTCACCATCGAAGAGACGATCGTCTAAGAACATCCATGGATCCCAAAATGATGCGCCGTTCCGAGTCAAAAGCAGACAACAAGACTCCTGAGATATGCAACAGCGAGAACAAATCCGTCTTTTCTAAGACTTCTTCACAAGAATCAACGCCCGAGAACAGACCCCGCTTCAGAGACAGAGCTGAGTCTGTCATATCGATGGAGGATAGGACCTCCATGGCCTCCCACATCGCACAAGTCCGACAGAACCCTTACGGCGAAGACTTGACGACAGACAGCAACCAAGAACCGTCGGCAGCCGAGTTGAGGAAGGAGAAGAAGGAGAAGAGGGAGACTCGCAAGCTGATCAAACGCGCGACTGGGTATCAACGCATGCCGAAACCGGCGGAGTTCTGGGGCAGCGACACCCGCAAGCCGCAGCGCAGAGGCTTCTTCGCCTCCTTGTGTTGCTTTCCTTGGCGCTGAGGGGAGACACACCTTATGTTCCTGGGTCCTAAGAGGTATGGAGACACCTGCTACCATTATGATTGAGTAGGATGCTGATTTCTTGGTGGCCGCCTAGAATAAGGAACTCGTCAGTTTGGAAGGAAGTCTTGCCTATGGGCTAACGAATTCGGTTTTTGAGATCAGAGACGGATTTCCTCCTCGATTCAGTTGTCAAGTTGCTCGATTTAGCCAGCGTCCATTACCATCACTGTTATCGCCTCCTAGTTCTGCGCAACGGCCTCTGGACGGCTGAACTGCGTCCCGTCGATTTACATTTGAGACACCCTAGCTGTTTTCATTATCTTGACGGATATAGAGGTTGTTTCCCTATCTATAGACCGAGAACCAAAAAAAATAGACTCCATCATCTGTCGCCTCCTCAATGGACTCACGAAGAAAAGTCAAAAGTTGTTTCTGCCTGGCTCAGAGCCTCGAGGTAGCCTGGGGAGCTTGCTATAAAGACTTAAGGCCCAGATCAACGTCTAGAATCTTCTTGTTGTCTTCACATATCTCGGATGGGTGACATTCGATTAGCTCCGAGATCGGTGGCATTTGAATTAAGAGAAGCTTCATCAATGATGAGACTGGGCTGTCATCTAATTTGGACCCTCGTTGGGCCTGACAAGCAAGTGACAACTAAATGTATTCTGAGATGATCGACATTGCATCTCTTCAGAATTAGATGCATACCTTTATGTTGGTGGTTGAAGTGCATTGGTTTGGAGCAGAGGGAAAATCCGAGCAGTTTCAATTACCGCATGCGTGAAGTCTCGAGTGAGCAATTGCATCATTGAAAAACATCCATTAATGCAAATACACCGGCTCGCACCAACTTTCATCCGAAAGGTCATCCCTTGCCGGCTGTCTGGAATTGCCTTGCATTCCACCCAATATCCAGCGTTCTTTGGAGACGCGACGCCTCCTGCCAGTCAAAGTCCACAGAAGGGCACCAGTGGATGCCAGCTGACGCGTCTGAGTTGTGGTACGGTATTCAGCCGCGAATGATTGGAGTCTAAGGCCAGCCACAACGGGGCGTTGTTTTGCAACACCGAGGCTGCATTTCGCGCCCCCAGCCTGACCCGTTGGTCGTGTTCGCTTTGCTAGATGACGGCCTGGTGTTTCGGGGGCAGCTATATCAATACTGCGGTATTTTGTAGTGGGGGCCAACGGGACGGCGGACGGTGTTCTATATAAAGTCTCCGTACAGGGGTGGCGGGGCCGGAACAGCCTACAGCTGGAGCTGTCGGCTGCGCACCGGGGCTCCCTGACCGGGGACGTGCATATCTCCCTGATGCGCTGGTGTGGCGTCAAAGCTAGGGTGGAGCTGAAGGCCTGAAGCTTAGCCACCCGACTCGCGTGCGAAACATACCTCCTACGCTGACGTTGCCTTCTGATTTCTTTGACTTCGACGACCTTCCAACCATCACTGGACTTTAACACCACCTAAGTCAATTCCTGCTGGGCAGGCCATACGATATCTGCTCTGCGCGACAACCGCCGTCTGGGCGATCAGTACTCTTTTTGCAGCCCTTTTCCCATCGAGACACCTTGTTCTTTTGATGAACACCACGATCCGGACGCTGCTCCAAACATGAGGGTTAGGGGCAAGGCTGCAGCCTCCTGGCGCATCCTGCTGTCTGTCCTTACCTGGACTGCAGCGGTTCATGCAAAGGACGAGCCGACAATCAAGGTCACCACAACGCGGCACCCGCCCATCAACCTGAACTATTTCGAAGATTCCGACAGTATCCTCTACCACAATGTCGCCGAACGCAACATCTACCGATCCGACGATGCGGGCGTCACGTGGAACAAGGTCAACGGCATCCCTGACGATAAGGCCTACCTCCTCACGATGCACGAATTCGACAGAAACCGAGCCTTCGTGATTACCGAAGGCAAAGAACACTGGAAGACGACCGACCGAGGCAAGACATGGGAGAAGTTCGAGAGTGTCGCGGGTACCAGCGCCTTCCGGGAGGACATCCTCCACTTCCATGCCGGCGATCCCGATCGCATCATCTTCAACGGCATGGACTGCGCCGGCATCTTTTGCGAGGAGGTTTCCATGTACACGACGGACAACTTCAAGTCTAAGGCGAAGCCCCTCCGTGGCAACACTGCCGGATGCTGGTGGGCCAAGTCGTCCGCCCTGTTCACCACCGGCAAGGATGACCTCGACAAGCAACGTATCCTTTGTATCGTGCGAGACACCTTTTCACCTTTCAAAGAAGACCAGCGACTTTTCGCCTCCGACAACTACTTCGAAAAGGTCGATAACAAGGTGCAGGAATTCGAGCCGAACATGGATACAAACCGGGGCGTCCAGGGTGTAGTCAATCTGGCTGTCGTCAAGAAGTTCTTGATGGTCGCCACCTCGTCTCTCAACACGGACGAAATGGCCCTGTTTGTCACCGACGATACCATCAAGTGGCACCGCGCCATGTTCCCCGCCGCGCACGGCCACAAGATCAACCAAGAAGCCTACACTGTCCTGGAGAGCACCAACTACAGCATCCAAATCGATGTCATGAACACTCGGCCCTCAAACCCGATGGGTGTCATGTTTACCAGCAACTCCAACGGTACCTTTTTCATTGAGAACCTGGAACACACGAATCGCAATTCTAGAGGACATGTCGATTTCGAGAAGATTACCGGGGTTCAAGGAATTTTTATCGTCAACACCGTCAAGAACTGGGAGGAGGTAGAGAAGAACTCCAGGACTGAGAAGGAAATCGTGACCAAGATCACATTCGATGACGGCCGAACTTTCCAAGACTTGAAGGCTGGCGACGATAACGTTCAACTCCACTCCGTCACCGACCTTGACAATGTGGGCAGGGTCTTCTCCAGCCCCGCCCCTGGCCTCGTTCTGGGAATTGGAAACAAGGGCAAGAGCCTGGGCAAGTTTGGCGATGGTGACGTTTACGTCTCGGACGACGCCGGAGTGTCATGGAAGAAAGCCTTGGATGGCCCTCACAAGTACGAGTTTGGTGACCAGGGTTCAATTCTCGTCGCCGTAAAAGATTCCAACAAGGAGGATGTCGGGGAAATCCGGTACTCACTCGATCACGGCGAGAACTGGTCCAAGGCGTCACTTCCGAATGACCTCCGCATTAAGCCCGAGCTCCTCACCACAACTCAAGACTCCACAAGTCTCAAGTTTTTGCTTGTCGGCAGAACCGGAGGCGACACTCCCGAATACCACCTTATTGCTCTTGACTTTGAGGGTCTGCACGAGCGAACCTGCAAGGACAACGACGACGACATGGAAGACTGGCATGCGCGTCCCGATGACAACGGCAAGCCTACTTGCTTGATGGGACACAAACAGACTTACAGACGCCGCAAGAAGAAGGCGGACTGTTTCCTGAAGAAGGAGTTCAAGGACCCGATTCCGGTTACGGAAGACTGCGAATGTACCGACGCCGACTTTGAGTGCGACTACAACTTTGTCAGGAACGGTGACAAGTGCGAAAAGTCCGGGCCCATCATTGTACCTGACGGCGCTTGCAAAAACGCCAAGCCTGATGATACCTTCAAGGGCTCTTCTGGCTGGCGCAAGATTCCAGGAAACACTTGCAAGCGGAAGAGTGGTGCCCAGAAGGACGACCCGGTTGAGCGGAAGTGCGCAGACGACAGCTCTCCAAGTGTCCCTGCTGATGGCAAGATCAAAGCCGTTCAACACCCCTTCGACACAAAGATGAAGGACTTTGAAAAGATTTACCTGGAGCGGGGTGAAAGCAACTCGGAAGGTGACGAAACCATTCTCGCTCGACCTGTCGAATATTCCAGCGTCGGCCGTATGAAAGTCGACAACAAAATCTGGCGCACCAAAGACCACGGCAAGAAGTGGGAGAGAATCCTCGAGGACGAAGAGATTCACGGCATCATCCCGCACTACTACTTCAATGATGCTGTTTTCTTTACGACAAATGGCAAAAAGGTTCTGTACACGATTGACCGTGCCGAGCACTTTCACCACTTTGATGCGCCCTCTGAACCTGGAATGAGCAACCCGCTGTCATTCCACCCTGACAGGAAGGATTGGCTAATCTGGATCGGCAAGAAGTGCGAGAAGATTGACGGAAACGAGCAGTGTTGGAAGGAGGCATCGATCTCTAGGGATCGTGGCGACAACTGGAAGACCGCTCTGCGTTATGTCGAAAAGTGCGAGTTTACAGGACGATCGGCATACAAGTTCCGTGATGTGCGACAAATCGTCTGCTTGGCTCACCAGCGGGAAGACAACGAAAAGGAGAACCCGAAGGTGATTATCTCCAGCAAAGACTTCTTCGACGAGGACAAGGAGACCCATCAGACAGACGTCAAGGATTTCGCAACCATGTCCGAGTTCATTGTGGTTGCCGCTGAGGACAAGGGAAAGGATGGCCTCAAAGCCCTTGCCAGCTTGGACGGCGTCACCTACGCCGAGGCCCACTTCCCCGTCAACTTCAAGGTCGGCCACCAGAATGCCTACACTGTCCTGGACAGCTCCACGCATGCCGTCAACCTCTTCGTGGCGACTGAGACTGCTGAAGGCCGCCGTTATGGAAGCATCATCAAGAGCAACTCTAACGGCACATCCTATGTCATGAGCGCGCCTGGAGTCAACTGCAACGACGACTACTACGTTGACTTTGAGAAGATCGCTGGTGTTGAGGGCGTTGCGCTCGTCAACACTGTCGTGAACCGCGGCAAGCACAACGAGCCAAAGAAGGTTCAAACCCAGATCTCCCACAACGACGGCTCGCAATGGGCTTTCCTCTCCCCTCCCGAAAAAGACGCCGACGGCAAGAACTATCCGTGCAACAGCCGCGACGGTGACGAGAAGTGTGCGCTGCACCTTCACCACTATACCGAACGAGCCGACAAGAAGAAGACATTCTCTGCCGCGACCGCTGTTGGCCTCATGTTCGGCAACGGTAATGTCGGCGAGAGCCTGAGCTCTATCAAGGATGCCGACACGTTCATGTCGACGGATGCTGGTATCTCCTGGAAGAGCGTCAAGAAGGGCGTCTGGACGTGGCAGTATGGCGATCAAGGCTCAATTGTTGTCCTTGTTCAGCGCGCCAGCCAGGACAACGCCGTCAAGACGAAGGAAATCTACTACACTGTGGACCAGGGCGAGAACTGGGAGCACTTCACCTTCACGGACAAGGAGGTTACCGTACTGGATATTACCTCCCTTCGCTCTGGCACCTCGCGCAACTTCCTGATTTGGTGCAAGGCCGACGACGGCGAGATGTTCTCTGTTAATGTCGACTTCACTGGCCTGACCGATCGCCCCTGCAAGGACGACGAGGACTACAACTGGTGGTCGCCCAAGCATCCGACACAAGCGGACGACTGTCTCTTTGGACACGAGTCCAAGTATTTGCGCAAGAAGGACGGCGCGAACTGCTACAACGGCAAGAAGCTCCAGCACCTCCACCAGCTGACGAACTGCACTTGCACACGAAGTGATTACGAATGGTAAGTCGCTCGCCGCGCCTGAAAATCTCGAGAACCTGCTAACACCAATGACAGTGATTACAACTTTGAACTTGACGCTCATAAGCAGTGCAGTCTTGTCGAGGGCAAGTCGCCCATGTCGGCAGAGCAGTGGTGCAAGGAGAACCCAGATGCCGTCGAATACTACGAGCCCACGGGTTACCGCAGAATCCCGCTCACGACCTGTCAAGGCGGCGCGGAGCTCGACAAGCAGTCGCAGGTTCGCCCTTGCGCCGGTAAGGAAGAAGAGTTCGAGAGGGGACGCCGGACATCTGGATTGGCCATCTTCTTCGCTGTCGTGATCCCCATCGGGCTCGCGGGTGCCATCGGCTGGTGGGTGTACCGCAACTGGAACGGCAAGTTTGGGCAGATTCGTCTGGGCGAGTCGCCGAGCCTCGAGAGCGACGCGCCGTGGGTCAAGTACCCCGTCATCGCGGTCTCGGCGGTTGTGGCGGTCGTCTCTGCCCTGCCGCTCATCGCTTCGGCGGTGTGGAGGAAAGCGACGTCTGCTTACGAGAGAGTGGGCGGCGGCGGCAGGGGCAGCTGGCTATCAGGCCGGGGCAACCGGAGATTCACTACGAGGGACAGCTTCGCCCGCGGCAGAGGAGACTACGCCATTGTGGACGACGACGAGGGCGAGCTTTTGGGTGACGACAGTGACGAGGAGGTATGAAGGGTTTATGACTAGGGCGACGCAGGGCTGCCAAAACTCGTGGGAGAGACACAGGCAAGCTTCAACACTGTGACACTACTGTATCTCTTGGATTGGGGCGGGTTAGGCAGGGCGGGTGGACGGCGAAGACACACAGAGAATTGGTAGAATTTCCTTAGAAATAGGTATATGTAGGCTATGGAGTTTGAATTGTTCAGATGATCAAGAATGTCGTCACTTTCGGCTGCCTTGTGAGATTGGAGACCTGAGACGACGGTCCTGTTCACGATATCGTAGGATTGCCAGAGAAAGACGGGGACGCCGAGAGACCTGCGTTGCGATCCGCGGTGAAGTTCAGCCCCGAAGGGCTGCCAGGCGAGAAGTGCCCCGAACGTCGGCAAGATGCCGGCAACCCTGGGCCAGCGGGGTGGTTTGTCTGGGTTCGTGGCATTTCGCGGTCGAGCTTCTCTGAGGCTCGAGTAAGGGCATTCCGCCAGGTGTCCGACTCAAGAGGCCTTGTTTCAATGGGCTGAGGTGGGCCGGCGGACATCGTGTTTGAGTCTGGTGAGGGCTGGATTGGGGCAAGGCTCTGCGGATGTGATCTATCATCTATGGGCTGAGGTGGGCCGCTCTCTCTCGCACGCACACATTGGGAACGAGTTGAAGGGGAGAAGAAGGAGCAGGCCGGAAATAAGAGCGTCTGTTGGAGGACGCTGATCTCGACGGGGCTGGATCAAGTGATGTGCAGAGTCAAGCATTTTCTGTTGCTCCTCTGTGAGGAAGTCACGGACTGATCAGCGGTTGCTAAGGTCTTGTCTAGCGCGATGATGGTTCTGGATGGTCATGGTAGCAATTCTGGACCAAAACCTCCCTCCCACCTCACGCAAAGTTGCAGGGAGGAATAGGGGAAAAGGGGAATTTGCCCGAAAGCTGGGGGTGTTGGTGTGGTTTTCCGGAGTTGCTATCTCGCTCGCCTCTCTGCCACTTTTAGGAGATTGGGAAGATGAGGGAAAAGATTGAAATCGAAGCGTCGTTTTTTTGAGGGGAAAGGATCTGCGGTTCCTTGAGAGATGTGAGAGGAATACGAGGAAAGTGGAGGGGAATCTTAAAATTCGACACCCAGCCCTCAGACAGGCTCTCTCGGCGGGGGCGAGCGGGCTGACTTCAGAGGTGAACAGCCGGGCCGGGGAGAAGAGGCGGAGATGGGAACATGCGAGTACCAAGGGTCGCAGGGATGGGGGAGCAACTGCTGGTGCCAACAACAAGTACGGATACAGAAAATGCGAAAAAAGGGGGTGTTGCTGCTGCGGTTCTCCACCGTGTGAGGCTATTCCGGCGATTTGTGAAGGTTTCTGGGAGATTTGATGTCCACTTGGCAGATTTGCATAAATGGTGCGGGGTGAGCGACTTTGGATGTTGTGCAAGACGAAGAAGAGGACGAAAGGGGCCAGACTAAAAGATCAATATCCGAGAGACAGACAGAGAGAGATCTGCGATCGAAGAGCCAAGCCTGTCAACACGAGGCTCTTCGCTTTGGGCGCCCTTCTTTCTCCTTCGATCAGCGAACGTTCCATCGCTCCGGCCCTGACGGTCATATTTTTGCAATCGTAATAGACATAAGGTATCCGGAGCCCGGATAAAGCGGCGGAGATGTTCGTTTATTGAACGTTTGTGCGGCGTTGCAGGGGTCGGCGAGCCTTATTTCAAACTTTTGGAATCTGTGCACACACGGACATTGCACGTGTAGGTGTAAGTTGGGATGAACGACGACATCATTTTCTGCAAAGCCCGCGCGTATTCGATGCACAGAAGGAGAGAGAGAAGGTGGGCGGCAGAAACGGAATTTCCGTATTCCCAGATAAGAGACTGGCGGTGTTGTCCCCGTGCAGCGAACATCCCCCAGACTGCTGGAGGGGTCCACCCTGCAGAAGGGAGGGGGGGAAGAGGGCCTTGAAAGTAACGCAGGGCAAGAGACCAACGGCGCGGCGGCTTCCTCTCTTCCCGTCGCTGGCGAGGCGTTTTGGTTTCCTGGCCGAGTCGGTCCTGATGCTGGCCCGGGCATTTCAGTGTACCTTAAACTAGCTGGCCCTGTCCTCAGGGCATCTGGCAGGTTGCATCATGCAGGTACCGGCGACCGCTTGGATTTGGGAAGCTGACTGGTGACCTCGCTCTTGGGGGCTAGGCGTAATCAATCTTGGTCCAAGGTATCAGCCAACCGCTGCCGCGCTGCATCGCGCCAAGGCTAGGATTATGACCGGTGCGCGGCGCCCCCTATTTCGATGCTCACTCTCTCTGTTCAGTAGTCACCGTTTTCCCGCCTCGCATCTAGGAAGCTAAGGTGGTAAGGAAATAAGGTCCAAGAAAAACAAAAAGGCGCGATCACAGATTCGTGTTGTTCGCGGCAGATGATGGCGGTCGGGGCGCCGGGTATCAGCCACGAAAACACGAGATTGTGGGGAAAGCAGCCATCTCACAAGAGAGATAGTCTCAGTCTCAGAAACGAGAAACAGGCCGATGCGTGAGGACCGGGCGGGTGATTGGACAAGGGCAATAATAAGAGAGAGTGCGTTTCTGGTGATATAGCTTCGAGCGGCAATGGTTCCATTCTGCTTTCTTTCCCAAAGCGTACCGATCATCGTCATAAACAATCAGCGTAGGGCAGACGGACCGGAGGGAACCCGGAGGGTTGTAAGGTAGGTAGGAGGCCTGGCCGCCTTGCCTCGCCTGCTGGCTCAGCTCTGGACCTCTCGTGTGTGCCGTGCCGGGCGCGAACTGAGGCGGGCTTGTCCATGCACACGCGCGATGATGCGCTGCTCGCATTGGACGGTAAACAAAACACTTCTCCTCTTGTCGGTCTGGCGGTACGAAAATAAACTGTCATCAGCGGCGGCGGGCGACGCTTATTCGTGAGAATAGCCCGAGCGAGGCCGGGTACGTATCATCTGTGACGGAATCATTTTGAAGAAACAGCCACCCTCTTCGTTGCTGGCTGGGGACCAACAGCCGTTGCGTCTGCGCTAGCCGGTCATTGTGCATTGTGATGCCCTGGAGGCGGTGGCGGCAAAGGCGAAAGAAAGAGGGGGGGGGGGGGAGATAGAGATATGGATAGCTTCAGGTGCAGCCTTCCGCGGTGTTAGTGCCAAGGCCCCAGTGGACAGGCCGGAGACCAAGGTACAAGAGCAGTTGTTCGCCTGGGACGACTGGACCCCAAGGTTTGGACCCGGGCGGTCAGGTTGCCCTGGGCTTACAAGGAGCGAAGGGGTTCATCTAATTTTCTGGGCTCTGGGTCTGGGTGCTAATGTCGCTTAGCTAATTTCCCGGGCGCACCAGTTACGGCCACTCGTTCGCTCGTTGGCCCCCCCTTCGCAGTGTTCCTTGCAAGGCCCAACGCCCAGCGGACAAGGCCCGTCACCCCCCGCAGCCGCCGATCCCTCCCTAATCAGTGGGCTGCCACTTCGGGTACCTTGCAGCGCCGGCCTCTAGCTGCAGGCCTGTGCCCTCTGTCGCACCTCTCTCTGCTCTGTCTCGTGGTGGCTGACCTCACCTCATCCTCCGCCCTCCTTATTCCCTCGTTCGTTCCTTTTCGGCCGCGCTTCTTTGCTTCCTTCTCGCCATTGTTGATGCGGGAGCCTGGGAGCTAATTCCTGCCTCGAACCACGCGCACAACGTATCTGTACCATGCTTCTCATTGTCTCTCAATCGTCCGTTGTGCTGGCAGCTGCTGAGTCGTCAAATTTTGGATAATTAAACGCCCTCCATCGACGGTGGATTCGGTTGGTCAGGGTCTCTCGGCTCCGTCTTTCGGTCTGTCGCCTCGCTGGCCTGCTTTCGCCTCTCTCATCTGTCCGCTTGTTCGCCGGACTGGGTCGTCTTGGCTCTCCCAGAACGGCCCAGCGACGCTTAACCGGGATTGCCATTTCGCCTCCTTTTCCTTGCTGGCCGCCCATTCACCGTCCTGGGCCATGTGTCGCTTTCCGCATCCCCATTGACTCGCTGCCGGCGCAGAGCCCAGATTGCACCCCTGGATGAGCCGTCCGCGGACGGCAATGTCTCCGTGGAATCCTGTCAAAGTCGACAGCTTTGTGGTGCTTGGCTTGCCATGATCATGATCCCCGGACGCTCCACCGGTTCGAGCTGTGGTTCAAGTGGTTCAACCCAGTGGTTCACTCGTTCAGGCTCGGTCTGGCTCCTCAGCTCCTGCCGTGGCCTGGTGCCAAGAACAGGGGCTTGTTTGCTGGCTGGCAAGTGTCTGCTGTGACCGAGGAGTACCTACAGCCCAGAGCTAAGAGAAGATGGCTGCGATGCTTCCACCGTCCACATGGCCGTGGCCCATGCCTATCCAGCCCGCAAGCCATGGATTCGCCGGCCCCCGGCTGGGAAACAAGTGTCACCCACACCTGCACTCGCTGGATCCTATCATTATCATCCGCTATGCTTAGCTGCTGCTGGACCACCCACAGGCTACAGCTGCATCCACATCCACCTGTCCAGGGCACACACCGCGTCGTGCACACGCCCAGCCCAGGGGACCCCCTCCCCAGGCCCAGCGACCCAGCGACACAGGGTCTATGGCAGACCTCTCACAGTCGCACCCAGGAAGGAACGGATACTAGCCTTCTACCTAATCTAACGACCAACATAATAATAACATCCCGGTCCCGCCAGTTTCTGTCCTTCTCTTCTCTCCTTTCCCTCCCTCACGAAAACACCGCCAAGCGAGGTGAAGCCGTCCCGTCAACGTCAGCTTCGTCGTCCTTTCGTCTACATCTCACCTTCACTACCGCTTCACTCATTTAGCGGGCATTCGCTTTCACGACATCCATACGTGGATAATACCAAAACACCTCCAAAAAAGGCAACCTAATTCACCATGAAGGGCTCAATCATTGCTGCCGCCGCCGCGGCCATCGGCGGTGCCAGCGCTGCTTCCCACCACCGCCACGCTCACGGCGAGCTGTTCCGCAGGAACGCCGAGGCCTCGATGTGCGTTCCCGGCTGCACCACAATCTACACCACCATCCACGGAGAGCCTACGCGTATGTCACCACCCCCTTTCTTCCAGTGCTCTGCTCTGCTCTGTCCGTAGCAAAGAGCAGAGTCTGGATCACCGATCGATCGCCATACTGACCTGATGATCTCTAGTGGTTCCTAACCCCCCCAGCAAGCCCAGCTCCTCCGTCGCCAGCGCCCAGCCTCCGGCGACGACCCCGGCCCCGGAGAAGCCCACGTCCACCGCCAAGCCCCCCGTGGACCTCCCGACTCCCGTCCCTGAGATCTGCCCTACCCCGGGTACCTACACCTTCCCGGCGACCACCATCACCGTGAGCCAGACCACCACCGTCTGCGCTCCCGAGACCACCAAGGTCCCCGCCGGCACCCACACCATTGGCGGTGTCACCACCGTTGTTGAGAGCGCCACCACCGTCGTGTGCCCCTACGCCACCGAGAAGACCACCAACGGTGTCGTCACCAGCATCGTCGAGACCACCACCTACGTCTGCCCTACTCCTGGCACGTACATCATTGCCCCGACCACGACCACTGTGACCGAGCCGGCCACCTGCGTCTACCCCGTCGTCACCACCGTCGTCCCCGGCACCTACACTCGCCCCGCCGTCGTGGCCACTGTCACCGAGACCAGCGTTGTCGTCGTCTGCCCCTTCACCAGCGAGGAGCCCAAGCCTACCAGCGAGGACCCCAAGCCCGTTCCCACCACCTCCGCGACCCCCGTCGTTGAGTCCCCCAAGCCCACCACTCCCGCTCCCGCCCCGATTCCCACCACCTCCGCCGTCGCCTCCAAGCCCGCGAGCTCCTCCTCTGCTCCCGCCCCGTCTTCCTCTGCCCCCGCCACCGGCGGCGGTCTCGGCGGCAGCGGTGACCACTGGGCCATTACCTACACTCCCTTCTCTGAGGACTCCTCCGGCTCTTGCAAGACCGCCGGCCAGGTCGATGCCGACATCGCCACCATCAAGAAGTCTGGCTTCTCCACCGTCCGTGTCTACTCCACCGACTGCAGCACCCTCGAGAACGTCGGCTCCGCCTGCGAGAAGTACGGCCTCAAGATGATCATCGGCATCTTCGTCAAGCAGACCTGCGACCCCAACTCCCAGGAGATCAAGGACCAGGTTGACGCCATCACCGCCTGGAAGAAGTGGTCCATGGTCGAGCTCGTCGTTGTCGGTAATGAGTGCATTTTCCAGGGCCGCTGCTCCGCCTCCAGCTTGAAGCAGCTGATCGTCTCCGTCAAGGGCTCCATCTCCGGCGCCGGCTACTCTGGTCCCTTCACCACCGCCGAGACCGTCGGCGTCTGGCAGCAGAGCGACGTCAGCTCCGAGATCTGCTCCGTCATCGACGTTGTCGGTGGCCAGATCCACCCCTACTTCAACGCTGAGACCGCCGCCTCTGACGCCGGTACCTTCGTCAAGGGCCAGATCGAGCTCCTCGAGTCTTCCTCCATCTGCGGTGACAAGCCCGCCCTGAACCTCGAGTGCGGCTGGCCCTCCGGCGGCTCCTGCAACGGCAAGGCCTGCCCCGGTAAGTCCGAGCAGGCTACCGCCATTGCCTCCATCAAGGAGCTCGCTGGTGGCAAGACCGTCTTCTTCTCTTTCCACAACGACGAGTGGAAGGAGCCCGGTGCCTGCGGCTGCGAGCGCACTTGGGGTTGCGGCGACCTCTTCGCTTAAGCGGAGGGTGCTCCCTGACGAGAAGTCTGACTTAATCAGCGTTTTGGCATGACAACCAACTCACGTGGCCATGGTTGCGGCGCACTCCCCGCCCGCCCATGACGTTGCCTCTACAATTCATAAAAAATGTACATGAAAAGGACACCATAGCCCCATCCGACGACAAGATTCGACGATCGATACGGAACTGGATACCCCCACACTGGCCATCTTTTCTGAGATGGAGGAGAAGAAGAAGGAACGAGAAGGGACAAACGCGCGCCAACGAACGCCCTCCGGACGTATCCTGGATTTATATGTAGCATACTGCCATTGTTTTCCGTGTCTGTATATGTATATATATGCTTCTGGTTAGCGATGGAGGGTTGATTTTGCCCCCTCTGTTTTTTTCTTTCTATTCTTCCCTATGTATCAACATCATTTCAGACCATGGTAAAGCGCTGTCGCGGCAAAGTCATTTTTGGTGTCAAAAAGAAAACCAACCATTTCATGTCACTCGCGCCCCATTTCGCTCGTATCAGTGCTGTGAATCATCTGTAAAAGTTGACTGAAGTGCCGTAAAGTCTAGACGAACCGTTCGCGGAGGATCTGATGAACGGTGCGTCCGAGCGCTGAGGCGTGTAAGTGAGCATGAGCGCTGTCAGTGCCGTCCTAGAACGGAAGACGGTCTGCATTCCACTCAAGCGAGCCTAATCCGACTTCAAAGTAGCTCACCTACCTAATTCCCTTCCTTTACTAGCAGCTGACAACAACAACTCTCCGTCACAGTGTCACTCAATCAATCAATCGTTCGCGCGCGCAACCTCTCAATTCCAAAAACCTCCCCAAAACGAAGGACGTCAAAAGACGCGGTGGCGTCCCCATTGGTCCGTGGCCACTTACACACACCAACCCAAACCCAAGCCCATAGTCGCACCGTTTATACCCACCACCACATCCGGACAAGTCCCCAATCGCCGCATCCAGAACGTTTCGTTTCAGGTGACAGTCTTCCTCCTCCGGGGTATTGTGGTAATAAGGGAGGGGGGTGACGGTTCGCCGATCGCTGTTCGCCGTGGCTGCGACGCTAACGGTGGTGGTAATTACGCCGGGAGTCGGGGATCGCAAGTGTGATTTGAGTTGTGTAGTAGTTTGTCTTTTTTGGGGAACAGAACGGCCCAAACCGTTTTTGAGATGGTTGGTGCTTTGGTTGGATGATGGATGAATGTATGAAATGACAGCCGCGACGTGCGCGCTAAGGGGTTGTCTTTTGTATTCACCCGGCCTTTACGACTTCATCCATCCTGAGAACTGCCATGGCTTATGACTTCTTCCTTCCAAACGCACCCTGGAGGAAGTGTTTCAATGAGTATTCGTGGTATCGCAACTTCGCGATCAGAGAACATCACCAAGAAAACCCCGTGCGGCATCGCTGGGATTCGCGTCCCTATATAAAAGGACGGTCTTCCTGCAGGGCGACGGTTTACGCCAACACGCACCAGCATCGAGCCAGTTCTGCAGGTTTTCATCTCGAGCATCTTGTGTTGTTAATTCGATGAGAGATGCAATGCCGTTCCTGAGATTTGCTGCAGTGCGGGCTGGAGAGGGGGTATAGAACAAGCAGTGCCCGCCTCTATCACTGTCCCCCGTCCTTCATCTTGGTGGTATCCCATCGGAATACTAGCAAGATGGAAATGGAAAACAGAGGCTATGAGACAAATGGACCTTATTCCGTATCAAAATACAGTCTCCGGACGGGCGACACTCCAGCGCACGCTCATTCGACGTGGCCATCGGAGGCGGGTCGTTACGAAGCCAGTCCTATGTGCTTTTACACACCCGATAGGACCAAAAAAAATTAGAACAAAAATTTGGTACCTTCTCTTTGATTGAGCGTGGCATCCTTGGAGCAGGGGCCATGCTGCTGCGTGGAAGTTAGGGTCTGACGAAAAACTCGAACCGACGACCTCTAGGAGTGAACTTACATCTTCTCTGTATCGTTTTAAATTGACCAAATGCCCGAAGGCAAGTCTTTCCGTGGGAATTTGACCTACATACCCTTGGGCCCAGAACAATCCGAGACCCATATCTCAGACTAAGCTTCCCCCCTTATTGCTAGGTGGACGTGAACCCCAACTCCCAGTGCCTGGAATGGCGATCCGGCCGGACAAAACGTTAACACTGTACCTTCTCCGAGACCTCTAATCAGTTTTACCCAATCAGTATCCGGGTATCACTGGCCTTTCTCCTGGCTTCCTTCATGTTCTGTAAGCCTTTTGATACTGAGTCTGGGTGACGCGTCTCAGCGTCGCCACGTCCGTCGTCGCCAGGAACACGCAATGCTGGGCTTTCACTTTGGGTCTGTGCCATTGGCGGCAAGGTTGAGCGGACCTTTGCTCTTGTCCTCTCCGTGCGCCTGCTCTTCTCTTCGGGTATTATAGCGAAATACCCGCAAAAAAACCAAAAGGAAAGGAGGGATAGTGGTGAGAATTAAGTACCCGGTTATGAAGCTCTTCCTGGCGGGAATGCAACCGAAACATGGACACCAACACCATTAATTGCTAGATGATAGATGCCGCAGAGAACCATGGATTGTGATAAACCCGGCAACAAGGACGAAGCATCGTTGTCTACTCATACACTCTCCAGTAGAGGATAAGAGTCGGGGCTGTCCAAAGCTTTGAAGGCACCGAAGCTAGACCCATGCCATCTTCCACCCAGCGCCGGCATCACTCATATAGAGGCTAAGACCACCGTCACCTATATCAAAGCTTGAGAAACTAAGATGGAACAAACCATGTATCCGCCGCACTTTTTTATGCTCATTGGTCCCTGGCAGGTTCGCGGTTTTGACGATAGCTAACATCAACTTACAGGGACGCAGCATCATCCTTCTCTTGCTCCATGGTGTCAACAGCGACATGCCCTCCATTGACGTCCCTGTCTTCTCTTTTCAACTCGCTGGTAGTTTAGTGGAATATTCACAAGACGAAGACGGGGACACCGGCCGGCCTCGGCTCTCCTCATCCCGCTCTGCATTCCAAGCCATTCAGCGCCCGCCGTGTACCGGTTTGAGACTGGAGAGACAAGAGGATACGGCTCACCCATTGAGATGGTGGTGAGGGAATCTGGAACCAAGTCACAGAATGGCTGGTCAATCTTCTCGGTAACGACATTGCCAATGTTATCAACAGCCGTACCAGTTGTTGGTCGCAACGGGGTCCGGGAGCACGAAAGGCATACGGACCTTTCTCAACACTTGGTCGAAGACTTAGTCGATCATCTGTTCCTGATCGTGGTATGTTTTTCTTTTTCCGCAAGCACTCTAGTTGTACGAGAACAATGTGAAATTCCGGTGAGACCTTCGCCGCTGTCCCCACCCCCGCCCCCAATGGAGTATTCCACTGGAAATACCGAGAAGCTAGAGAAGACGGAGGCTCCGGTGAGAAATACAATATCTTGACCACGGAGATTAACAAAGACATCGGGATTGGGGCAGAAGAGTTCAAATACAAATATGGAAACCCTGACACCCGCAGGAAAGCCAACGTACCTGGAGATTCGGTTGGCATGTGCTGGTATGACCTTCACCCAATCCGCCTTTTATACGAAATGCATGGCTTCGGGCCCCTTATCTCGAGGATATTTGGCATGGGCCTATCAGCCCAGGGGGATCCGGTGGTCGAGCCCGATCGGCTCGGGGTCTTTGGCGACGGCCTTCGCAGCCAACGTGCCGCCCCCTACACGCCCTCGTGGGCTTGTGTAGAGAGAATATACCAGCAATCGTTCTCGCGGGTCCCTCGAGAACGGCGCTGACTCCCTCAGCGACAGTGGTATCGTCTCACCTTTCGGATTGGAACACATAATCCTCAATGCCGCCGCCTCTCTGGCGGCAGAACATTCCGTGGGGTACTCAGCTGGAATACCTGAGAGAGGGAGAAGAGGGACGGACTACAGGAAGAGGAACAGCGATGACGTTGTTGGCGGGTATCCACAGACAAGAAAAACGCTGTGTTTGTGATGGCAAAAGCGCCTGCTATGCGAAAAGTTTCCCACCCCGTGAGTTTCAACGACCCTTGGGACATGCTGGGTGGACAGCTTCGCCACTACATCCACATCCAATCTCATGGACCGCTAGTATACTTTACGGCCGAGTATGTCAACGAAGTATGCAATCATGAGTGTCAACACGAGGGACGATGGACCGCCAAAGTGCAATGTCCGTGAATTACCTTATACCAACTACCTGTCCATCGGCCATATACCCCTTTTTGAAATAAAAATATACTCCTGGATTCAAGCCCAGCCCTCATCCAGCCAGTCCGAAGAATGTAAAAGCCATAATGCTTGAAGACGTGCCCGATATAAAAAAAAGGTTGTGTCATATTCCTCGTACGAATAACCGCGCATCAACGTGCCCTTCGTCCCCGTCCCGCCTCTCTCCCGTGGACCGAAAGAAGAACAGATGTGTGTCATATGCTACCGGAAAATGTTCCCCCAGGTTCCCATATGTCCAAAGCACAAAATAAGTCCCGTTTGGGAACATGAGAGAAAAAAGACCATGGACACCAGATCCGAATGCCCTTCCGTGACGTCGTTAGAATTTCCTCAATGCAAAAAAAGATCAAAACCACGCTGTGCTTGTTCGAACAAAAGATGATCCGGTTTTGCCCAGACGCCACCTCTTCCTAGGTCCCTCTATATACCGGCCATGGTTCGAAAATGGGTTGTAGAGGTGGGTCTGGGATATATAAAATGATTTCGTGATGCCGCTGGATGCTGGAAGGCCGTGAAGGAGGAGACGGGACCAGAAACGCCAAAACTCCGCCCACGCAGGCTCAATCAAGCCGAGCCCTCGGTGACCGCGTCCAACAGTGTTGCAATCGCTGAGTCGTAGTGATATGTGCCGGGGTATCAAGTATTTCAAAAAGGCTCCAGGTCGTCAAAGAGGCTGGCCTTCCTCTCTCGCTGGGCAGGGAATTTCGGGCGACGGATTGCATCCGAGTAGCTAGATGCTCCGCCTCCGTTCGGTTTCCACCACGCATCTGACATTACTTGGTGTGCTGGCTCAAAGCCTCCGCAGTAACCCAAGTCACAACGCTCCAGCTGGACCAGTCCGCCACGAGTCCGGTCCATGCAGAGGATGTGAAGATCTTGGCCGTCGTTCGCAAACTCGACGCCTCCGATCTCTCCAAAGATGTCAAACGTCTGCTTGGAAGCGAGTGTCTGCACGTCGATGATGTTGACGAAATCGGCCTCTTCGGCTGCGACGAGAACCCGAGGGCCGCTGCCCGTTGGAGAGAACCGCAGACTGCGCACCCCAGCCATCTCGGAACGTATAGTGGTGAGCGGTGTGCTCGTGCCCTTCGAGTTGGTCCATCGTCGAGCGTCCCATATCTTGACGCTCATGTCCTGGAAACCAGTCGCAACAGTCCAGCCATTATCCGACCAGTCACAGGCAAAACCAAAATCGCGGTGGCCGCCCAGCTCCTGGAGGATCTCGCCGGTATCCGCGTTGGCGATCAAAACGTTATAGTTGTCGCCAACCATGACACGCAGGCGACGGTCAGCCGACAGTGCAGAGCAGTTGATGGGGCAGCCGTATTGTGTGTCCAGGATAAACTTTTCGGTTGCGACGTCCATGACGCGGAAACCCTGGTCGTTGGATGCAAAGGCAGCCAAGGGCGTCGACGAGTTCCGAGACTCATGAATCTGAAGGTGATTGGTGATGCCGCTGATGTGGTTGGTGATCTGCCCTTCCGTGTACTTCTTGTCCTTGCTGTGGATGTTACGCATGCAGTACTCGCCGTTGAAAGTGCCAGCGATGAGCACGCCGCAGTTGGCGTCCAGAGTCGAAATTTGAACACCCATCATGTCACTGAGATCCATGGCCACCTCGCTCTGCCCAGACACCGGGTTGATCTGGTGTACGACCTTCTGGCCAGGGTAGAAAGCACGGCTTCTCCCCGCACATGCGAGGATGTTACGCAGTTGGAAGTGAGCCAGATGAACATTTTGGCGGATATCCATGCGGCGGAACCTGAAAAAGTCCTCTGTGCTCCGGATGATCCGGTCTGGCAAATCGGGCTACACTTGAGTTAGTTTTGCGATGAACCTCGAAGGGGATGCCTGGAAGGACTTACCGCCCACACGTCTGAATCCGTCCTATTGGTGTAGTTCTTGTAATCCAGACCTCTACGCTCACGCGCCTTTACGCGTGTTACGCCCAGGCTTTCCCAGTCAATGCCCTGCACATCACACATGTCGCCTTCAAGCTCCTCGTATTGCACTCGAGTGAGCTTCCTTGCCGCTTGCTCGTTGATTTGACGAATACCGGGACTCGGCCCTCTAGACTGGTAGCGGTTGCGCCAGCACCAGCCTCTCAAGAAGTCGGCCAAACCGGGATTCTCGGGGCCAAGAGTGCTCGGGTTGGGGTTGCTGATATTCGGGGCCCCGTTGATCTGCCATTCGACCTCGTCTTCGTTGTCAACAACCACCTGGAACTGCTGGAGCTGCTCGGCAACCGGCGGATAGAAGACGTCGTCGTCATCGTCATCATCGTCGTCCATGCCTCCATTCAACATGGGGTGGAACGGGGTGGTGTTGAGCGGAGTGGGATGAATAGGGCCTGCGGGGTCGAGGAAGGCAGGGCCGCCGGCCGTCGGTATGCTCCAGTGCGTGACCATGTGGGCAGGAGGTTCTGCAGGCGAGAGCTGATCGTCGTGGGCTATGTGGGCGAGAGGCTCGACGGCAGGGCTTCCTGAATAGGTCTCGGGAGGGTTCATGTCGGCGTCGGTCTCGGGCATGGGGGAGAGAATGCTGGTGACGGTCATTACATGGTCCAAGGGAGCACCTCCGTCGCTGTCGCTCATGTCCATATCTTCGTCATCCTCCTCGTCGGCGTCATCGTCGTCGTCGTAGTCTTCGTAGTCGTCGTACTGATCGTGAGCGAAAGCGTTGGGGTCGTGGTAGTAGGAAGACGGTATCACGGGGAAGGTCGGGTGGTAGTAGAGAGGGTCGGAGTTGGGGTACGAGGCCTGGGTGTAGTTTGTGCCTTGAGCGGGCGGGTCTTGATGTTGCTGTTGCTGCTGGCTTGGCTCGCGGTGATGGTGGTATTGGGAGTGTTGCTCGTGGTGAGCGTCCAGTGGCGGCGGGGCAGACCCGAAGCTGTGGTGAGGGTTCGAGGGAGCGGGTGTCGCCTGTGCCTGGGAAGGCTGGGAGGCAGGCTCTGAGGTTCTTGGGCGCATTGTGCTCTCTTCAAGTGTATGTCGTGGCCAGTCGCGGCCGAATGGGCATCATCGATGTTCGCAGCACAACGAACAACTAGCGCCTGTCGTCGGGTCGGATAGATGCGTGCTCTCGTGCGGTTGCGGGCGGGAGATGATTGTTATTTCCCCAGGTCCGGGCCCCTCGCTGGACAGGTTGTTGGTATTGATAGGGGCCAACCGCCGGCTGGTTTTGCAGATCAAGGGTTCCGTTGGTGCTGGCTCTTGCTCCTTGCTTCTTGCGTAGAAGTAGCCCAACCACACAAGGCACAACAATTCACTCTCGCGCAGCTGACCGGTGTGCGACGTCTGGGAGAAGGGCAGCAGCAGATGCTGGATCGCGAGGTTCGAGGCGAGGAGTACCGTCAATTCGAACCGGGCAGTGTCAGCGGCTGGCCCTGTGTCGTGGTGGATGTGTGGCGGAGATTGTTGGTCGGCCTTGGGGCGAACGGACAGGAAGGATGTTGGAGTCTGGTCCGGGCTGTCGAGAATGCGGTCAGGCGTAGGTCAGGTCGAGTCCAGTGCTGCTGGTGTTGTAGCAGGGCGGGAGCGGGAATGGGACCCGAGCGGGATGTCTTTCACTGGGATCGAAGGACAATGATGGGTACCTCGCTGCTGCTCGCCTGCTAAGGAAGGTAAGGTAAAGGTAGGTAATGGACAATAGGTACTCCGTACGCAGTGATGGAAGCAGAAGGCGCGCCAACCAAACACACAGCACGCACGCTACAGCAAGGCGGCCTGGTGGTTGAGTTGCACTCCCAGGGCATGGGTGCACCCGCGGGCCCAGAGGTACCCGAGTCAGAAAAGTACTTGTTGGGCGCCACGTTGTAAGCGCCGCGGTTGAGTACTTTACCCGCTAGAGTACACCCGACTCAATGCCTTTGTGGGACCTGGCCATCGTCGGGTGCTGTGACAAGGCCCGATCCCTCAGCTCTTTGCCAATCCCCCACTAATTTTCTTGGTGCTGAGCAGAACGGCTCTTGTCTTTATGGATTCGGGAACTGTGGAGGCCAACGCCCTGGATTTGCATTTTCCCTCCACAATCGGCTTATTACGTACCGCGACCTCTCACAGTTGAAAACAATACGGATACATCTCATCCCATCCCTCAACCCGTCAGCCGCCGTATGCCGACCCGGCGAGGGACTTGGACACGGCTTCTTCTGGGGGTCCCAGACATTGATGCGCCCTTGCAATATCCGCGAGGTGACCACTGGCCTGACCTGACCAGGCTCGGTACGCAAAGGTGAGGCTGGTTCGAGGGCAGCACGAGCACCTCCACCGCGGCATCGCATCCAGCACGCAGAGGGGCATGGCCCATGTTGCAACTCAGGCTCGCCGAGTGCCCATCTGCACCAATGTCCACACCGGAACCTTGTCCTCTGGGCCTCGAATTGCTGTGCGGGCATCTCTTGCTTTTCTGCGCACAGAGGGAGACTATTATTGGGAAATCACCCCAGTCTAGCAGTTGGCGACGGCCCCACGGCGATTCTATGGACGCCACCTCCAATATCATATGCATGGCTGACTGACGAGGAAATGGTGTGCTGCGCTGGGCCCAAGGGAACGCAGCGGCGGCCACCTCAGACTACCTATTACCTATTACCTACTAGAGCAGACAGGCAGACGCGGACTCGGACTCGGAGAAGGTACGGATACGGCATGATGAGCAGGTACGGAGTACGGGGTGCGGTACGGAGTACATAAGGAAGTCCCCGTCAGCTGCGACCTGCGACCTGCGAGCTGCGAGCTGCGAGCACCTTGCGTTGGACACGAGCGACATTGGTGCAGTGCAGTAGGCAGGCAGGCAGGCAGGCAGGCACTGCCCACGGCGGCAGCGCTGAGTGCACTCCCACTCCCACTCCCACCCTGGCCTGGCCTGGACCGGCCACTTCATGTCGCACAAAAAAAGCGACCCTTCCCAGCAGGGACCTTGGCATGAGCTGCCCAAGGGATGGGATGCATCGCTTTCGACAGGCACGCACGTCGCCACAATTAGCAATAGGGGCTCCGTCTGACGTCCGGCTTCCCTCTGGTGCGCTGCTGCTCTGGTGTACCATGTAGCCTGTGAGGGACAACACCAAAGTCCCAAACCGCCTGCTGCTCCCCCTTCGCCTTGTGCTGTGCGTGCTGTGCCTTCCAGAACGTGGGTCTGCTGCGCTTCTTCAACTCACTCTGACGTCACAGCCGAGTTGACGTCCAGGCGGTTGATAATAGCGTCCAAAGCCCTTTGGCCGGTACTGACTCTCTCCCACAGCACTAGTTGGTCATGAGCAGATGCAGAGAAGTCATGCAAACAAAGCCGGCTCCCCTCAAACTCGCTCTAGTGCGCGAATAAACTCTCGACCTGCTGCTTACTACGCCGTACCTACACCCAGCGGCACTGCAGATCCTATCCCGAAGCCCAATCAACTACATGTCAACCGTCTCGGTTCGTCCAAGGGTGGCTTAACGGCCCTTTTCGTCCTCAGCCTCGGGCCAGGCAATGTGACGATGAGCTTGCGACGTCCTCTCTCTCTCTCGCTTCTCGTCCGTCAATTCTGAGCATTGACGAAAAACAGCACGCGTTGTTGATGGTCCGCACCGCAGTATACTCCTCCGTACGCACAAAATGACCTGTCACCCGGGTCACACTCTCATCTTGGTCGCCCGGGGGGGGCTAGCCCACTCATGTAAGTCGTTGGATTGGGAAAATGCTTTTCGACCCCGACCAAGCTAGATGATACAGCGCTCACCGATTGCCACCTGGCAGCGAGACCGGGCAGGTAGTAGCAGGCTTGCGTTCCTGACATGTCGTGCTATTTCTCCGCCCGGCGAGAACAGTGGACAGCAGTGGGCGACAGTGGACGGAATCCTCGCAGCCGATCCAGGTTCACCATTTCATTACGACTTGGACAACGCATCTCACCAGGCTCCCGATTCTGCACACCGCCCGCCCGCCTCATTCGCCGGCTGGCCCTATAGCAGCTGACATAACCTCGAAATATCCAGCATGCTCCAAATCTGACCAACTGCTGCAACCTCAAAGGGAACAGCCACAGCAACGTGCCAAAAAGGAGCGCGACTGCATCCCCAATCCGAAACCGCCTGCCAGCCGTCACTCATGAGAACCCACCCCAACCTCCAAGCCCGCGTGACAGGAGGCCCGTTGAGGTGATCAATCACATTCGGCAGCGTGCGGTCCCCGAGTTTCAACCGCCCAATCCTATGCCATTTCCTCCGTGGCTCCGGCGAGCAGCTCCGCACGTCTTTCTTTTTTCCCTCTCAGGCACCATTCCCAACTGTCCGCCTGCCTGCCTGCCCGGCCCCTTGCCTAGCACCAGGGACTTGGAAGCATGACAGGGGAAAGAAACTGATGCCACCTCTCACAGAGATGTGTTGTGGTGCTCACATAATCACACAACAACGTTATCCTCGCCCCAGTCGGCGGGATCCTTCAGTAAAGGCGGCCGCCCGTTGTGAAGAAAAGTGGGCAAATCAGGACCGCTCGGTCGAATCTCACAGCATGATCGACCAGTCACCCGTCAGAGATACAGTATTCAACGGAAACAGGTTTCGATCAGCACAGGCAGGATGTGGATGAGAGACACAAAACATCCGTCAACGCCCTCCTCCGCACCGGCCGGCCAAAGTCCGCCTTGGTGCTCCTTTGTCCAGGCTCCCACGAGTCCAGGCTCCCACGAGTCTTGGCGTCGGCGGCCAAATTCAATTCGAATTGATCATTCAACAAGGCCCATTTCCCGTCGTCAATGGCGCCAACCGTGCCTCGACGGACCCGGAGTTAGACGGAGGGGCGGGTAGTCCCAACTTCTAGAAGGCGAAAAGGAGCTTAGCAGCCCCAGCCCGCCCTGCTGCTACCCAAACTCGCGGCGCCGCGCCTCGGGTACCAGCATTTGGCTGTCCTACGACACACCGGTTATGAAAAGCGAAAAGAAACGACTTGAAAAGGGGACCCAGTCCTCCCCTCCCCCAGTCCCGCTGTGAGACTCATCGGGCGACCAGCGGCCGTGCGTCGAGAGAGACCTCCCAAACGAGGACAGGCGCAAATGAATGCGAGTCGGGACGGAACGAGAGCGAACCACTCATCTACGGGGACAAGCGCGCGAGGAAAGCCACGAGATGAAATCGAAATGGCAATGTCTCGGCTACCTGCAGCCATTGCACTCGCCTCTCTCCCTCCGTCTCTCGCATGCATCCGACGCCTGTGAGCCTGATATATATCGTTCCTCGCCGTCACAAATTTTTATTCCCTTCCCTCGCCCGCCTCTGCCTGCCGGCCGGGTCGAGCATTAGAACGAGGAGTCAGTCTTGTTCCGCTCCTAGTCCGCTCAGCTCGCAGCTCCACCTCCACACCTTCACACCGGGTCGCCGGGATCTCCAATAATAAGATCCGTTCCCGTCCGTCCCCGTCTTCATTGAGTGACGATGGAGGGGAGGAAACCCTTGGCGGCAGCGGCAGCAGGAGCAGAAGCCGCCAATGAGAAAAAAAAAAAAAAAAAAAAGAAAAACGAATCGTCACTGAGCTGGCGATGTTAGAGTCGCAGACGGGACGGGACGAATGAAGAAATTATCGTGATTACTATTGCTATTTCCCCCCCTCCAACCGCCCCAGCCCGGCTCCAGCGGCCCCCAGCCACCGTCGAACCTCCTTTCCCCTCCCCTCCCCGGGGAGAAATATTCTCTTCTCTCGGCCACATCACTCATGACGATATGATGTGGTTACACAACGCACCCGTAGTTGCTTATTTCCCATATCACTTACTGGCTGGGCCCCTGAGGCCAGGTCCCTCGCTCGTCCTTTCCAGCCCGCCAAGCGCGCGAGTTGCGTCTGTGATGGAGTTGTGATGTCTCCCCCCAACCAACCTCCTCCTCCTCCTTCCCCCACGTCCGCCTCGCCCTGGCAGCCCTGCATGATCCTCCGAGTTTCGGGGGCAGCCCAAAACCGATCAACGACGCCCAAACGCACCGCGTATAACTCTAGAAAAAAGGAGCCAGACTCAGTGGTTGAGTGGCAAAGATTGATACAAGAGCGGACTGAGAAAAGCAGGCAGGCCTGTTCCTTCTCAAACAGCCCAGAATCCTCTCGGCCGAGAGAGAAAGAAAAAAAAATATGACGAAACAGAGCACGCGTGACGGGGCAATGGACTCTCCTCCGCTCTCGAGGACCAACAAGGTCGCAGGATAAGACGGGAAGGCTTCCTTGACTGCATGATGGGTCGGCCCGGTGGATGCGAATGGATGGATGGGTGATGGGTTGGTTGGTCACTACTACGACTATCGACGAACTCGTGCGTCCGGGGATATGTACAAGACCAGAAACACGTAGACGCACACACTTTCTCTCTGTTGTTGTAAACGCAAAGCGCCCGCCTGCCAAAATGCCAGGTCTGCAATCCCTCCGTGGAGGGGCGACCGGTGTATACAGCCCGCCATCATCACAGGGCCCCAAACAAGAAAAGTTGTGAGACGCAAAAAACGAACAAAAAGGTGCTGCAAAAATGATGACTTCGACACACTCTTTATCCACTCGGCTCTTCCTCCGCATTATTACAAGTGCCGAGCCTCGACTACTACACGTAAGGGCCCCTTTTTTGTTAATCATCATAAGAAGAAAAGGCCAATAATCGCGCCTCTCGTGTAAAACCCAGTGTATCCCCATGCTGCTCAAACAAGAACGCCCGCCATGTGATTTTGCTTTTATGCGTCAGAGTAGTACTCGTCATTGTACTGGTGGCCCGGAGGCATCGACCAGGTGTTGCCACCTCCGACGACGTTCTCCTTGGAACCCCAGTAGTTGGTCCGCGTCCGGCGTTCGCGCTCGAACTCGGCCCATCTCTTCATGGTGATCTTGGTGCTGTCGAACTCGCCCTCGTACTCGAGGCCGGCCTTCTTCGTCTTCTCTCCTGCCGTCTTTCTGGTATCACCCCACGAGAAGTCGTCAAACTTCCAGAACGCGTACGTAGGGAGGACAAAGTTCCAGATTGGCAACGACACGAGGTAGATAAGCATCCACAAGACGTAAGACCAGGAGTGAGCGGTGACAATAATGAGCACAGCCGGAAGACCGAGAATGAGACCCAACAGAACCAAGGGAATAATCTGCGGAGGCTGATTGACGATGGAGATGATGACTGCAAGATACGTTAGCGGGGCCAGGTAATGAAATACGTGATCGTTACTTACCGACGTAGAAGGTGAAGGCAATAGCAGCAGGCAACACGAGCGTTCCCATCAGTTCGATAAAGACGACAAACTGCATACTGAAGCAGAAAGTACCGCAGAGATCACGAACCAAGACCAGCTCCATCAGGTTGTGGATAGTGGAGTTAATCCATCGTCGACGCTGGGAAAGCAACACGCCAAAGGAGTCGGGTACCGTGGTCTTGCAAACAGCCTGGGGCACAAAGACTTGCTTACGCTTGGGGAAGGTCCGCAGCATGAGCGTCGTCAGGTATCGATCCTCACCGAGCAACAGAAGGTTCTTCTTGTGCAGGGTGTCAACGACGTTCTCGGAGTAGTGCTCGACAATATCGGGGTTGGCCAGGATGGGAACCCAGTAGTCCTGTGCTCCCTTTGGCGCCTTGATACGGTACATGCAGAAGCAACCGGGCAAACAGGTAACACCACCAAAGACGGACTCAAAGGACTTGGCCAAGTGGTGGGAGATGAAGTACTCGAAGACCTGGATGGCAGAGACCCAGCTGTCGCGCTTGTTGGCAATCTTCGTTTCTCCGCAAAGACCCATGATCTCGGGGTCCTTGACCATAGCAGAAACCATGTGCGTCAGACTGTCGGGAAAGACCTTGGTATCGGCGTCGACCATGAGTACTATCTCATAGAAGTCAGGCGATATACCCGTGACCTTCCAGAGACCGTTGAACATCTCGTACTCGAGCTCAGTCATGCGCTCATCGAACATGACCTTCTGGAGGAAGGACATGAGAATAATCTGACTGTCACGCTTGCCACGGTTACCAGGCTTGGACTTGGCCGCCTCGTCAGGAGTACCGCACTTGACAACGAGCAGAACCGGGACCCTTTGCTGCTTCTCAAGCGGGATGGCAGAGTTGGCGCCGTAGTCGTAGAAACCAGAATAGACCTTGGCCATGTTGTGTCGCTTCGAACCACTAGCAACAGCCACGTAGGAGAATGGCTCAACCTCATCGGGGAGAATGGTGTGATCCTTCATCATTGCCAAGCAGTAGTCAGGGGTGGACATGGTCTCTCCCTTGCCCTTGATGATACCGTCACAAATAATGACGATGACCTTGTGGCTGTTGGGGTAGTCGGTCATGGCAATAGAATCCAGCGTGGTACGAAGACCGAGTTCACCCTCAGAGTAGGCGGTGACCAAGCACATCGTGTGAGCCAGAGGGAATCCAAAGGGCATCCAGTCAGCAGGCGGCTGGGGGACCACAGCCTCGTGAATGAAGCCGGCAGGTCCAGGGCCCTCAGTCGGGCTAACATTGCTGGTGTAAGGGTCTGAGCGGAGGAAGCTGGAGCGGCTGTCGTTGGTCTGGCGGTACATGGAGTTGGGATGCAAGAGGTTGCTGCCAGCACCGGAACTGGCCATCGTCTTCGGCACACGCTTTCCACTGGGCGGCACTGCACCTGCTCCGTAGACAGCAGAGAACCGAGAAGTGGTAGGGAGGAAGGAGCTGCCGCGCTTGCTCGTGCGATCAGAAGAGCCGTTAACACTGCTTCCAATGTCACCGGGCAGTCTGGGAGGCGCCCGGTAAATGTCATCAGACCAGTCTTCGATTTGGCGGTTACGCTTGCGCTTATCCCCAGACTGCGACGTCTTGGCGGCAGCGTACGTTCGGCTGATAAACCACTGGAAGAAGATGGCGAGGAAGAATCTCGTCAACACGACGGCCAGAATGAGAACCAGCGAAACGTAAAGAACGACCTTGGAAGCAATGCAGCCGACAGTATCGGTGTCAACTGATCCAACCTTGATGATTTCCTCGAAGCACTCGGCGATCTGCTTGTCACTGGAGGATTGGAAGGCCCTGGTGACGTCGCGGCCACGAATGGCCTTGTTGACGGCCGAGGTCTTGTCCTTGAGATCCTCGAAGCGGCTGGGCACCTTAACCTGGGAAGAGTTGAACCAGTTGAGCAAGTCCAGATCGAGGACGTTGCCAGAGTAGACAATCAAGTTTCTGGAGCTGTTCTTGATGTCGTTCCAGGTGAAGTAAACGTCAGCGGACTGAGCCAAATCGAGGTAGAAGGTGTCGCGAGACTTCCTCGTGGTGTGGCAGGCCCATCCGAGGTAGTAAGGAATCGTCAAGTTGGGCTTGGATGATCCGTCTTGGTTGAAGACCGTGCAGGGAAAGTACCAGGCCATGTCACCGTTGTTGTTGGTGGGGACATCAGAGTTGTCCGCGAGCGTGATGAGGTTCTTGCAACGACCGTTGACGTTCTGGAACAGGAAGCTGCCATCCTTTCCACCGTTTTTCTCAGGCAAGTCGTACAAAACGTTGGCACCCTGGTTCCTGTTGATCATGGGCACACCGTCAGCGGGAGGGTGACGAGAGCCCGACAGGTCGTAGGCCGTTCCGTGGAAAATCATGTATCCTCCAGACACCTCGTTGACGCGGAGACGCGGCGGAGGGGTTCCGCACACGGCCTGGTTGAAGCCGAATGTCAAGAAACCAACGAAACCCATGATCAGCAAGATGATGCTGATCAAGCCGACCTTTTCTCTCCAAGCTCGCTGCTGGGCCTTGGACGGCATGCCACAGCACTTCAGCATGAAGTTGGGGCACCAGAACGTGATAATTGCGCAGTAGACGTTCCAGAAACTCGGCGGGCGAACCTGCTCGACCTGCTGCTTGCGCTTCCCCTCCTTAGTGAGCTTTCCGGACTTGTGTCGGCTCAAGCGCTTCGTCTTCGTTCGAGTCGGGGGCTTCTTCTCTTCTGTGCTGTTTCCCCTGCTATTGGTGCCTCTCGGCGGGGAGGCGTCAGAGAAGCCATCGTTGGTCTGCGAGCGGCCTGAAACGTCAGTTGTCTCTTCCATGTCCTCGGCTATCGGGTCGTTTCCAGTGGCGGACGGCAAGACGTTCATGTTCGCGGCATGCTGGCGGTAGTAGTAGTTGGGGTGGTCCTTGTCGATCCTGTGTCTCTCTGGGCGGACCAAGCTTCGTTTCCTCTGGAAGGGTTCGGGGGAAGAGGGACCTGCGGCCGGGGCATCAGAAGTCGGGGAAAGAGGCATATTCTCTGTGTTGCTATTAGGCGACGAGATAGTCTCGGGGAAGGAAGTCGCTGATTGCCCACGTTGATGGGGAGGACGCCCTCCTACGGGATAGTAGCCGCCAGTCTCGACATCTCCGGGACGGGTTCGTCGCGAAGGCGAGTTTCTATAGGAGCTTCTGTTCTCGAAGGGAGGGCTCGCTCCGGGCCTTTCGGGGAGAGACATGGTCCTGCGCGGAGATCTACGTTAGCCTTGGCTCCAAGACGAGGCCGAAAAGGTGTGGTGATGGCGTAAAGCTTTGGGTCCAGGGGGAGGGAGACTTCACCCTTTCGGGAGATGAGCGATGTACTGTCGCGCGTAGGAACAGGCGACAGGAAAATCGAGCTCGGCTCGTCGCGTAAAAGGGGATGGATCTCAAGGCAATGCTCAAAGATGCAGGAAAACGACAATTGGGGGAGCAGAGTCAAGAGGCGGCAACAACAGCGAAAAGACGACAGTCTGTTGCGGTGCGGTTGCAGGTCGCTCGCAGGCAGAGGGAGGTCATACTCACAGGAGGAGTTGTTATTGGGAGGAAGCCACCTCCAGTGTCCAGGCAGGATTTGTGGATTGTCCAGGCCTCGCACCCCTGCTATTGGCGGGGGTTGTTCCTTGGGAGACCGCGAATCAATGGGGAAGCGTCCCTTTTTTCGACCCGGCTTTTCTCTGTTTCTGCGCCAGCAAATCGGGGGCGGCAGCAAGCCAAAGCAGGGAAGTTGCCAGCAAATGACTTTCTTCTCCAAGAAAGCACGAGTTGCTTGTTCCCTGTCTGCTTTGCCGCAGCAACTCACAGCGTGTCGTTGGTCGTGGGTGATCCCGGTAGAGCCTCACAACGTCGGGCGAGACCGTCCAAGCGATGAACTGTCGTCCAAAGAGCGGTTGCCGGTTGCTGCGCGCAGCAAGTCTGTTGTCGTCGTCCCTCCTTCTGTCCTTCTTCTTCCCTGCTCCTGCTGAACCTTTTGCCGCGTGCGGACGAAGTACTGCGTACCTCAGCAAACGCACGGCCGATGCGCTGCAATTTGGTTTGGTTCCCTGCACAGACGGGGGACCAGGGGAAGCGGGTGGTCGCGACTCGTGTCAGGAATACCTGTACTGTACGGCGTAGGTAGCGATGAAATGATGCGAGCGAGCCGCGGCGATTTGCAAGCAAATTGGTTTGAAGTGAGATGGGACGGATGGCTTTGGACGGCGCAAATGTAGCGGGCGAGGTTTCAAGAGGTAGCGAAACGGCAGGCGATGGATGAATTAGAGTGGTAGTAGCAGCAACAGCAGGCGTGGCATTCGGTAGTCTGGCAACCGCCCCGGCTGTTGGCTGTTTCGATAGTTGGGCAAACTTGGCTGAGGCCCGGCCGGAATTTTGGGGTCGGAGGGCGGGTGCACCACTCCAAAGACGAGCGAGCGATGGATGTACAAAAGGGAACGAGCGGGCTACACTACAAAGTTGACGCGATCGTGCGCACTGCCTCGTTGTGTCTTTTTCGGGAACGAAAGTGGTGTTGGTGGTTTGCCGTTGTCGCCGTCGGTCGGTCGGTCTGTCGCCTCGTCTGTCACTTTGTTGCTGCGGACTGTTGGATCGGGGCCGAGAGGGACCAAGAAACCGTCCAGACTTTTTTTTTTCTCTCGTCGGGAATGACGCCGAGATGTCGGACTGCGCAGGCAAGACGATTGGAAACGAGGGTGAATCGTTCGTCACAGAAGCCAAGAGGGCAAAATGAAAGGCGATGAGCGAAGAAGGAATGAGAGGAAGGCCGGAAGAGATGAGGATGTTTGACTTCCTTTCCTGCTGAGAGGCTGCCCTGAAGGAAGGGATGGGTGATGGGGGATTTGGATGGGTATGGCACAGACTTACTTTGGGACAGTCCAACCCAGCCTGGGAAAGAACGACAAGAACGGCGAGGACAACCACGGGTTGGACCAAGGGAACGGGGAGCAGAGTCCGGCGAAGGTGCCGTCTTGGGCGTCCAATGCCGCAAAGCCTTTCTTAACGTGGTACTTGGCCCCAAGGCGAGAAAGACATGTCAGGCTGGGTACCGCATCACTCCATTCCAGTCCGCCACAGCCCGGTACAGACCCTCGCCTCAATCCATCAAATTCTCGTATCATTGGTTTCTACTGCTGGCTCGCATTGCATCCATCGATTGCTACGTCGCCTGTCCGGATCCCCTCCGACGCAACCTCACAACCGCAACTCACAACCAGCCTGAATAAGCCGCCAGCGAACTCACACTCGCCGTGCCATCTCCCTTGAGCTGCTGTCAATGCAAATGCAAAGATTGCACGGCGTCCACTGCGCGGCTCTCATCGTCATCGCGGATTCGCGAAAGTGGTACGACGGGCGGCTCGCTTCCAACGTCGAAATCTCCAATCCCCAGAAGACTAAGGTTAAAAGAGGCAAAGGACAGGGTGGGCACGACCTGGGCAGTACCTCTTTCAGCTGACCGACAGGGGGCAGATTGGGTGGCAGACTCGATGCGCTTGCTGCATAGCATTTCCTCCCCGGCGAGTACACGAAAAGTACCCGCCGTCCAAGTTCCTTGCCGCTCGCCCCATTCGCAGCCAGAACTCGATAGCGGCGTTGGCGCTGGCACACGAATGACCGCTTTCAACCATCCGTTGCAGCGCCCATCTCGCCCGTTGCGTGCCTGGCCCTCTGCCCCCAACCCAACCCAACGGCCAAACCCGAGCGAAGCTTTGCCCCTTCGTTGCGCCTCTGATGACATTTCCAAGAAACCCCCATCTCCTTCCCCAGCTGCCCGCACTCTGCTGCTGTGCCGTGCCGTGGAGTCGAGCGAGGTCACGAATGCGACGGGCGCTCAGACTCTACGTAGTCAATACATCGGATCCATAATGTGCACAATAAACCCACCCGCACTCCAAGTCTCCAACCAACTAAGCACACTTGTTCCTAGGCTAGTCTAGAAAACCAGATCAGCATGCAGGACCAGGGTTGCTATTTTCAAAGCTCTAACCCCTGTTGCCCAGACGACCGGCCGGCCAGCCGCCCCCAAAGCTCTCGAGAAATGTCCACCAGACCAGAAAAGAGAGTTTGCCTCTGCTGACCTGCATCTTGGATCTCGGCCCTGCCTCAGCTGGCTGTGTCTGTCCCTGCACCTGCATCTTGGTCTGAGCTCTGAGCCTTGTTCCTGCTTCCTGCCTGTGCCCGATGCTCGTCCATCCGATTGCGCCGGGGTATAAACAAATAGGACGGCGGCAGAAGAAAGCATTCTACTGCCTCTGCCCTTAGTCAACCCACCCAGCCAGTAGATAGCCCTTGGCTGGAACATGTCATTACCTCGTGCTTGAAACTCTTGCTGCCGTTCGCTGATCCGGCGTCGGGCGACGTGCTGGGCGTTGTTTTTCAGTCATCAAACTTCCAAAACAACGATCCGTTCTCGGCCGAATTGTCTTTGCCCCGCAGGTATGGCCGTATCCGGCACCCGTACCTGACCGTGAACATGGTCCGACTTGACGTCTTCCAGGTTGGCTTTGTCCAGTCTCTGGTACCAAAATACGGTACCAGCAGCCTCCCGTCAGTTTCAACGGCGCTCAACAATGGATCTTTGTCGCTGTAGGCGTTGTGTAGTCCCGAGTTTTCATATGTGACATTGCGGCCGAGGGAGCAGCCAAGGTGAGGACGACCGAGGAATGTGTTCACCTCACCAACGTAGGGAATCGCCCTCACCCATATCCATGCCCTTTTCGAGGTATCCGTGCCCTAGCTTCATTCTCGTTATGGCCTTCAGATAAGAAAACGGCCCCAGCCTCGTAAAGGCTCCGTGTCATCTGCATGTGCATGCCCGTCTGTCCCATCTGCTCGTCTCGCAGCTGTCAAGGTCGCTGTCAAGGCCGACAATGACGAAAGTAGCAGCAACTTTGGGCTTGGGCCATGGTTCCGGCTTCCTGCGTCCCTTGCCGCCTCCGCTTGGAACGGAATCAACCTGCTATTAACCTTCAGCCTCCCTCTGGAGCGTCCACTCAAGCCCTGCGTTATCGTGGAATCCACAGCGGCTAGCCGCACGTTCTCGTGTACTCTACGCTTCCTTGTCCCACCCATATTGCCTGGGTCCCAGGTTTTTGTCAAGGGATTCTCGGAAATAGATAAGTGGTGCCTCATGCCGCAAAATCGCGGGGTTAAACTTTGGCCGCGTGCTGCGTTAGACTCTCCCCGATATCTGAGGCATCTCGTCGGTTCCCGAATAGTTACAGAACGAGCGCCGTTGGACCTCTCAAGCCCGATCCTGCGAGTGAGATACAGGAAACCCGTCAAACGGACTGGTTCGCATGGGCGCTGTGACCGAGATCATGTCCCATGATTGTCGCCTCAACTATCGAATGAACGCCCGTCTGATTGTCTCACGAGTTGGTCCCCGAATCTTGATGACACAGTTCATCCCAGGTTCTGACTGTCTCATCCCAAAACATCAAAACCTTGACCAGCGCCTTGCATTGCGCCCATCCGCGGAATCTGTCGAGATGGAATGTGGCGAGCCACCAGAGAATATTGTTGCTCATGTCGAAGTGACGTTGACTCTGGAGCAACATGTTGATGCCACCTACCATATTAGTCCCACATTGCTTCATTGATGGATGGGATTTTGAAGCTTGCCGAGGTTACGTGGGTACCAGACGATATATGATCAACATTGTCATCCAACTAAATCCTTTGGTAGGCGATTGGGGGGATGACATCCAGAGCCAGAGTGCCCCTTACCATCGAATGCTGGTTTTCATAATTGTGATTGACCTGGTGAGACCCCGTCATCATCAATCACGCTACGTGTGATGAAACTGGCCTGCTGGGATGGCATGTGCCGCGCTGTTGATCTGCACACAACAAGTTGTCATGGTGAAGAGAGGACCAAAGACCGTTGGTGAAGCTCATCTTCAGAGGCTGGTCCTCCGCCCGCGTTGGGTTGTGAAAATCGGTGCCGAATTGATGTTTTCATGAGGTTGCCATGTCGAAATGCCACGGTCTTGAGCTGGTCACGGCTAGCTTGGCTCGTTATATTTCCGCAAGGCTGACGTGCTGGTCATATTCCAGGTCGCTCAGGATTCAGGCGTGGGCCATTGAGCTAGCTGCTGGCCACACCTACAAGCGCCACAGGCAGAATCTGACTGTTTGAATTTCGAATGCATCAGCAAACAACTGGGGACGCAAGCGGCTTGGCATCTAAGTGGCGCCAGAATGACCTGCGGCAGAGAGAAACCCGGCCACAGACAAGACCCTTTCATCATCAACGGATACGAGGCGTGGGAGGAAAAGTGGTCAAACGGTGCCGACAGCCACCCTGTGTCCAAGTGGCATAAGCACCATTTCTGTATGGGCACTTTGTTGGCTGGATTCGCACCAGGCCCCAGTAAAGACCCTCGTGCATTTTCAAGACTTGAGAGGAGAGAGCCCGCCATTCATTCGGGAGAAAAGTTAGTTGCAGGGCCTTCTCACTGTCGTTGTGGGATGGCAGCGGTTGATGCGTAAGAAGCCTTCACATCGTCATTTCGACAGTGAAGCACGCTGGCTTTCAAACAATATTGCACTTAGCACTTGTGAGCTCGCCAATTGAGAACGAGTTAGCAGGCAGGACCAGCACCAAGGACCCGGGGTCCTTAATTTCCAAACTCAACTCGGCTCCTCTGGCCATGCGGGGAACGAGGGAGCCATCCATGATTGGTGCCTGTAGCCATAATGTTGCAGTCGCACGCTGTGGCTGTAGATCCGCGATGTCCGCGATGGCCGCCGCCATTTAGCGTTGGACCCACGGACGACTGGGGAGCAGTGGAAAGAGTCCGAAGTGGTGCGAGAGGCGGCAGCGGACGTTCAGCAGTTCAAAACCAGAGCAAGGCGAGATTTCAGCGATGCGACGGAACGATGCTAGATCTGCGTGTTCTCGGGGTTGGACCGCAGTGGGAACCTGAAGAAATGCAAGCAATGGCATCGGTCACAGTGGCGTACCTGACACGGGCAATGCAGGCGAGTTGGTACGAGCTCTGGCTCTGGATCGGGCGCGGAATAGGGGCTCTGTGGCCGTGGGGAGCGCGGGCTCGTCGACTTGGCGCTGCACAATAGTGGATTAACAGTGTTGATCGAGGGCAGCCTGTACGAGGGTAGTCAACCATCCATGCATGCATACAACTTCGCGATAGCGACAGTCTCGTGTGGGATGATGCCTCACATGACGAGCAAAATCCGCACCGCCCGCTTTTCCTTGTGGAATCCCGCGGTTCCGAGCCTTCTTCAACCTCATACGAAGTGACGAAGATTCGGATGAGGCGTGCCCGGCGGCGCTTCTAAGTTCAATCACGCAGTTCTGGCTCTTCGGTCCAACTGGATGGATGGCCAGGCGGCCACTTGCGTGCTCGTCGGATTTCTCTTTCTTTATCCCCTTGCCCCCCATTCATCCCCTTCTCGGGTCCTCTTTTCAATAGCGGCTGCAGGGTCGTCCGGCGCGGCCTCAATTAGAACCCCAACCCTCGCCGATTTGACCATCAGACCCACGCTGGGCGCCGGAGCTGGACTAGAATCCACTTGAATATTCATGGAACGGCGGAGACGGTGAAGCTGGGGGGCGCCCAGAACTGGAAAGCCATGCGCGAGCTTTGCTCACTGAGACTGTCCAACTGTCGCCCGTGCTGTTGCCCGAGACAAGCAAAGATGCGTCGTTTTGGATGCTGGTGTGCTGTAACCGTATTGTGTCTGGTGCGTTTTGTAAAGGGCATGATCGGTGAGTATTTCGCCTGCCAATTTGTTTCGAAACAAAAACGTGGAATGCGGCATGTGCCCAAAAACGCCGTCGTATCGTGACATGTCACGAACCGGATCTCGCAGAAGCATCGTGTAGCTTCGCTGCTAGCCCGAGTTGCTGACGGTGGATTCGAACTTCACAGCCTCCTGCGGGGATCAAGTCGAGCTGGATTTGTCTTTCGGCAGGCCTCTCGTGGTGGAGGACTACCCTTAGGTCCCTTCTTTTTTCACACAGGGCTGCGGCGGGGAAGGTGACAGTATCCCAGACTCGGAGAGTAGGTGAGGACAGGGATCTCGGAGACATGAATCTTTTGCCAGGCCGGGCGTGCGTGCCTCACTGGTCGTGGCTCTCTGACATCCCAGGAGAGGCCACCAGTGCCAGCACGAACCTGGGGCTGGGCGATGGTGAGGGCAACCCGGCGAGTATGGGAATGACAACGAGGCGAACAGAGGGCCGAGGGCTGGGCACCCCTTCCGTTCAAGGTGAAACGGGCGATTTATTGCTTCATTAGCAACGCGCGGAGAGTACACGGCGAGGGGAGGAGGCTCGCAGCAGGATTGGCGAGGAAAAAGGGATAGATGCAACGAACCCCAAATTGCTTGTTGCGACTTGGAGGGGCCGAGGCCATCAACTTCTGCCATGCCAGGCCGAGCAGCTTGCCAGGGCCAGGTTGAGAAGATCAGAATCGGATTCAGAAGGCTGTGGACTTTCCGCCCCCTCGGCGAACGGAATTGACGTGCGTGGTCCAACTCGGTATTATGCCGCAGTGCGGATACTGCGCTGCGTACAGCAGGCCAGAGGACAGCCCGGCAGGCGGCGACGGCGTGCTCCAGGACTGAGTCTGTACGCTGATTGACACCCGGTTTGGCGGAGAGGCGGTGACCCGAGGTGACATGACAGCGTAGCGGCGTTGCAACGAGGTTTGACAGAAGCAGCGTGACCGCCCAACACGTCCGTCGCTCTGGGGCCGGAGACGACGCCGGGGTTAGAGGGGGTTTTGTTTGGGTCTGTGCAAGCGATGAGGTGTTGTATTCTGTCGAGGCCATTATTCATGTTGTAACCTGGAGTTTCAAGTGGCGATGCCAGGCGGCGCGATGAGATCAATCCAACGGTGGCGTCCAGTTCCAGTTTGCAGTGTAAGTTGCACTGAGGTACGTAGCCGAGGTACCGAAGGGAAGGTAAGGTAACTTGTCAGTCAGGTGCAGGTGCCTTTGCATCCCGCCGCCTTTTTTAGGATGGGCTCTGGGTAAATGGGCGGTGGGAGACCTTCCCATTCAGGCGGGCAGGGAACATCATCTGCGTTTCTGCCTTTCATTTTCCCTGCGGCAGCCAGACCGTACTCTGCATCTGCAGGAGCTGCGCTGCACGTAGGACACGGGGCAGGTCGCAGACCGCAGGTTGCATGTTGCAGGTCGCATCGATGGACGATGGACAACGGGCTCTGGCACTGGAGGGGGCCTCAGGCAAAAGATTTAGGTAGGTAAGGTAGGTAAGGTAGGTAGGTAGTGGGTAGATGAACCTTACGTAAGGCAAGGCAGGTACGAGCGACAGGCCCCACGAATCGCGTCGGCGTGCCTGCAGGGCCTGACTGCGTCCCTCAAAGGCGCGTTAGTACCTGAGGAAGGCGCGCCCTGCGACTACGTACCTGATCAACGTCCCCAACCACCGTTGCGTCCTTTTGCGGCCACCACCCACCACGAGGTATGGCATGGCGGCCCCTGTGAAGGCCGGCTCTGGGCAATTGTTGGTAAATCCAATTGGAATTAGGGGCTCCTCGACCTCTGGCACTAGGCCGGGCCGGAGCCTCGTGTGAGGAACAGACCGTCTGAGACGCTCCCTCCCGTCGCAGCCAGTCGACACCATTGAAATCCGCTTTGCGGCGCTACGAACATTGGACGCCACCCATTACACCGACCTGCAGCGCACCCTCTCTGCTGGACCTGTGCCCCGGAGCAGTGGTCCTACTGGCCTGGGCCCAGCGGTGCCGCCGCCCGCGGGGCAGCTCACATCCCAAGGCGTACGTACCCATGGATCATAGATCCCACCGTTCGCCGAACTGACGACTACGTACCACCTACCTACCTGCCGTGCTTTTACCACCTATCACCTACGCAGGAGGAGCACAATGGTGAGATGACACCAGCTCGCTGAGGTGAGGTGCCCATAATTGCGCCCGAAGCCACGGATTCGCATCTGCTCCTCGTCTCCCGAAGCAGCCGTGGCGGTAGCTCCTCTGCCTCAGCTTCATCTCCAACTTCAGCCCAGCCAGCTGCGGCTCCATCCATGACATTCCGCCAGCTTGGCACCGCCTGTTGCTAGTCTACACATTGCTGCTTTCAACCAGAGCCTCGCCGTTTTCCTTGACCAGTGCCGCTTTTCGTCTTTCGCTCGGGCTTCCATCTCGTGTTTGTGTCATCTACCAAGACTCTCTATACCTACCCGTCTCGACCTCTGCACCACTCCTTCTCTTCTCTTTCTCCTTCGTCCTGTATTCTCCCTTTCTTTACCTTCGTCATATAATCTCCACGGCTGCCACGCAAGAGGCATCCCTCTTGCCGATCCTCCCGGCCGCTCTCGACCGATCCTGCTGCAGCTCGAGGCAATTTGGCTGTGTCGCAGCAGTGCCCTGTGCTCCTTCTTCGTCCGAGTTGTTGCATCTTTGGGTCTGGCCTGGCCAGGTATTTCAATTGCCCCTCTACAACTACCTTACCTTACTTTGATCGTGCAGCGCGCCGTCTGATTCTGCTGCCCTATATTATCTGAGTCTCGGGCATTGCGCCCTAGCTGCCATCTCTACCCAGGTACCTTGCCCTGCTCGTCGGGACCGGCCCTCATTCATCCATCCCGTCTTTCATCAGGCTCAAGTCCTTCACGACGTCACTCCTGGGAGACCACGGCTTGCCGGATCCCTGGGGCGCCCATGCTGTACGTATATTCCTCCCTCGTCCTTGGTACGGCATCTATTCTTGTGCCCTTCGTGTTCCCCTTCCCACATCAGACCCGGGCTACCTTACCCGCCGTGTCAGTGGTTGGGATGGTTTGTCAATCAGCCCTCCCTCTTTCAAGGCAAGCCCCGCTAGGCCGCTTTGGTGCAAGTGTCCCTCTGGTTCCTCTGGCTCGTCTGCGCTACAGAAGCAGGCGCACCCCCTAGCAAGGCACCATCCACCATGCCACCACACCCAGGCCAGGCCCAACCCGTACAGGGCCCTGGCCTGCTGCGTGCCGGTGCGAATCAGCCTGGGTGCCTTGTGCGAGCCAGCATCGGCGCCAGAGCCAGAGCCAGTGCCAGCGACGGTGTGGGTGGGCGAGTGGGTTGAGTGCGTGAGTGGGTAGGCTGGTGCTTGGGATCCGCGCTGGGCTGTCTCTGACTGAGGGTGCTTCTGCTTGCTGCTGCTGCTCCTGCTGCTGGCTCTGTCTCCGGAGACCTGCTGGTTCCGCCTCTTCTTCGTTCCCAGGTTCCCCCGTCTTTGACTTACATAACAAGTCCAGCATGCCACGCACCACGCATTGCGCTGCCAAGGGCCCATTCCCATAACCTCAACTCCATGTCTACCAGTATCCAGCTTGAACAATAACTCATACACGCCGGTGGTCTTGTCTCTGGCCAGGAACAGCTCCCGCTAACCTGCATTGCCTCCTCTCCTCTTTAGTTTTCAGCCTCGACGTCTGCGCAACGCTCGTCGACTTTTCTGCATTGCACATTTTTGTCACTCGTTCTCGTCTGCCAGCTTATAGAGTGGCAGCCTGTCCATCGCCAAACGATTCCTCCCCTTTCGCAGCCTCCTCGCCCGACGGCCTGCTCTGTATAACCCACGAGCTTAAGATCGACGTCTCTCGCTCCCCATGCCAACGAGAAGATCCGAATCTCAATAAAGACTGTGTTTTCGGTCCGCTAACACCTCCAATCGCCTTTCCCTCCGCACCATCCTCTTTCGACAACACCTGCGAAAAGGGGGCGTTGGAAAACGAGCCCCATCTTCTCCTGAGGCTTCAATGGCGGCCGTTACGGCATCGACGCCGCCCGTCATTTCTCCCGCTGCAAGCCCGAACCATCTGCGGACGCACATGTCTCCCGAGCGACTGGCTATGGGCGAAGACGCGGGCCGCCAGCCGGGGTCGGCTCGAATTCGGGACGCACCCGCTTCCCCAGTCAGGGTGAACTTTCAAGCTGAGAATTGGGCCCAACCATCTAACGCAAATATTGAGATGGCGCAACCTTACCAAGCAGAGTTCACCACGGTTGATCACTCCCAAGAACAACATGCCCCTCCCCCTCCTACGCACCGCTCAGGCTCCGACCAGTCTGGACGTCAAATGCAAAGCCGCGATGGGAAACAACTTCCGCCACTGGCGACATCGAACTCGTACACGGCCGAACCCGAGTATCTGAGTCCTGCGAGGTCTCGGCCGCCGACCCAGGGCGGCAGCGATCAAATCTACAGGCCGAAACGAGGGACGCAGGAGTCGGGCAGCTTCAACACGCCGCGATCTCCAGAGGGCAATCGCAATAGTCGGGAGTCGGACACAACCACCTCGAGCACTACGCAGCAGCAGGCGTCGGCAGAGTCGTCCGCGACCACCAGTGCAAGTTCGGTCTCCGGTAACAATGAACCGTCCGATTACAAGGAAGATGAGTCGCCCGAGAGCTCTGTGGTGGATGGCAACATGCCAGGGAACCAGTCTGTCCCCATGTTCCAGTACTACCACCACCAAGAGTACCCTCCTCGCGTCGCCAGCGTCCCCCAAGAGATGGACGCCCGCCGGTCCTCGTCGAATCCCAGCCTCAATGCCGACGGAACTCCTGTAAACCGTCACCTGACGCCAACAGGCTTCACCAGAAGGAGTTCCATGCCGCGGCCATCGTCTGCCTACTCTGCCATCTCGGACTATGCGCCTAGAGGGCGTTCGCCGAACTTGATACCCGGAGGGTCCCAAATGCGTACACCGTCAGGTACTCGCAAATCTCCAGAGACTAGACCACTTTCGACTTCGTACGCGGAGCTGTTGAACGTGCCATACCCCCAACCCGCCCCAGCTCCCATCAACCTGAACAACAGCCAGCTCCAAGGCGCCGTTGGTAACAATGCGTCTCTCCTCAGCGCTCAAAAGACCCTGGAAATGTACCGCCAGAATGTGAAGAAGACCAACGACTTCTCCATTCAATACTCCTTCGCCGTTTTCTTGATCTCGACTGCTCAGGAGCAGGGCCTCAACCCGAGTGAGCCTGAACCTCGCAAAGGAAACGCAAACGGCCCGTCTCACCCTTACGAACTTCTCCGAGAAGCAAAGGGTATCCTCCAGAAGCTCGCCAGCAACGGCTATCCCTTTGCCCAGTACTACCTTGCTGATGGCTATGCCTCGGGTCTGTTTAGCAAAGGAAAGGAGGACTACAACCAGGCGTTCCCTCTGTTCGTCATAGCCGCCAAGCACGGCCACGCCGAATCTGCATACCGTGCTGCGCTGTGCTACGAGTTCGGATGGGGCTGCCGCAAGGACCCAGCAAAGGCGGTCCAGTATCTGCGCATGTCAGCATCGAAGCGACACCCTGGTGCCATGTCCCGCCTCGGCAAGGCCTGTCTGTCGGGCGACCTGGGCGAGAAGCGATACCGCGAGGGTATCAAGTGGATGAAGCTGGCAGCCGAGGCAGCCGACAGCGTCTACAGCGCGGCCCCCTACCAACTAGGATGCCTGTACGAGACGGGGTACGGCGACGATATCTTCCGGGACGAGACGTATGCCGCGGAGCTGTTCACGGCCGCAGCAGAACTCGGCCACCCCGAAGCCAACTTCCGCATGGGCGAGGCGTACGAGCATGGCAAGCTGAACTGCCCTCGCGACCCCGCGCTGAGCGTTCACTTCTACACGGGTGCCGCCGAGCGCGGGCATGCAGGTGCCATGATGGGTCTTTGCGCGTGGTACATGGTCGGCGCAGAGCCGATCCTGGAAAAGGACGAGGAGGAGGCTTACGAGTGGGCGCGTCGTTCAGCAGAACTGGGTATGTGGTCACATCCGGCATTCATGTTTCGAAACAAGCTACTAACCGAGACGTCACAGGCTTTGTCAAGGCTCAGTACGCAGTGGGCTACTTCACAGAAATGGGCATTGGGTGCCGACGAGATATTTTGGAAGCCAACGTCTGGTACGTCAAAGCCGCCGACGCTGGCGACGAGCGCGCGAAACAGCGCCTGGCTATTATTCAGGCGGCCGTCAGCGGCGGCGGTACGCCCATGGAGGTTGCGCCGCCTAGGAATGGCAAGATTCAGAAAAAGGGCGACGACAAGGACTGCATAGTAATGTAAGAGAGACTCTGGAGAGAGTGCAAGAGGGGGAGCACCCACTGGACTACACTATACACCGGCATTGGCATGAGGGCAAGAAAAATGCAACTAAACTAATGATTTAAGAGGGCCGCCCTCTGGTTCCTGGGACTTCCCAGACTACGATTTCTCGCCGAAGACGTTGCTTCGACTGTTGGATTACGGACGGAGACCACGCCTTTTGGCATACTTTTTGACTTTCCTTTTTCTCGCATAATGCATCTACGAAAAGAGGGGCGGCTTCGGGCGGTTTTGATGGAACGCAGTGCAGATGCTGCGCATCAAATGAAGGGTTCGACTTCTGTTTCTCTGCATTCTGTCCATGGACTCAAGAACTCCATCTTCTTCACTCCGCCGCATCTACGGCTTTCTTTTGCGTTTGTTTTCTTTTTAATTCCTTTTCCTGGGAGAGGGTTTCATGAATTGCATTTGCATGGGATGATGGACCGCGCATACCAAACTGGGTGCTTTCCCCACCGCGGGCACCATGTGTCCGACCTCATTGCGAAAAGGCGTTTGAAGACGGGGAAACTTTTTTTGCGACAAAGACAGATCAAACTTGTGTGTGCGTTGTGTGTGTACGCCTGGCTGGGCATTCAGAGGAGGGCCTGTACATACAAGATACCATAATCCCCTGTCTCGAACAGGCGCCGTCTTGGAGGCTTTTGTTGTTGTTTCCCCCTTGGTTCTGGTGACCGATGTGTTTGGCCTGATGGTAACGACGATATCTGCATCTGTGATGTTGAGTTTGGTCTCACAGTCTTTTCTCTGCATCGGGCCGTTGCGTGTTTCGTCCGGAGTCTGTAGGCCGTACTTTTTTTTTTTTTTGTCCGCGACACAGAAACTTTTTTCTCCCATCTGCAAGGTTCGGTCCTTAATATTGGACGGACTAAACGCGCATGTGCTCTATAGATGCTCGGGCTTTCGGAGGTCGCACCGTTGTGTGTCTTGGACCCGTCAGACATGGCGGATTAAGGCGGGATGGCCGACGGCGGCGCCGGGCTTTGGGTTCAGGACTTATTGGCACAGTGTACGTTTTCGAGACGGTGGTAGAGGAATCGGTTTATGTAAGACTTGGCAGCCATTAAAGCCGCCACGGTAGGGCAGATTTGTCTTGGCTGTCTGGGTGATGTTGCGAGGACCGGTGATTTGCTCCGGTTGGCTTTTTCGTGCGAGGTGTGAGGGCCGAGTGGCGGCGGTGGTGTCGAAGGCTCCCCGGGGATTAAGACGGATTATAGATCTGGCTTGTGTCATGTGTTGATTGTCAGCGGCAGGTCTTGGTGGTATTGAGGGTTGGGTTATCACCGTGTGACCGATGGTAACTAACAGGTCAGCATTGGCGTTTTCGAGGCACCGGCTGAGTCTTGTTTTCTCTACTTCCGAACCACGATAAAAGAGGCGTCTAGACGATAACAGTCTCTCATAAGTCAGTAGGGTCTGGGGACGGTTAACCGAGGTAGTGCTTTCGCCGGAGTACGGATTTGAAGATGGGCAAACCCTGATGGTTTGTTTCCTGGCCTTTTCGCAACTACACGTGTCGTGTCCTGCCGTTCTCTCTATCCTAACCAGAAGCGGAAACGAGAGTGATGATTCGGGCTGTAGCTTCACGTGCACAGAACTCGTTTCTGTACCCAACAACCTCTCCCAACTCATCTTAGCGCTCCATGAGAACAAGCAGGCCACGAGCAGAATAATATACCCACTTTATTCGGAGGTTAGCATCCTTAATGAGCACAGAAGGATATTTCGTCGCGACTCTAATGAGCTCCTGGCATGAAGTTGTATGTACCATCCCTTGTCACGTGGTTAGCCATACTGGGCATTGCCAGTTCCACGTCTCTATATTTGAGATATAGAGTAGTTCTCGCGCTCCCTTGGGAATATCCTACAAGTTTGGTATCTGATCGTTGGAATTTCACCATCGGCGTCCAGCGTATATCACGTTACCTCTGAATAAGGGCTTAAATGTCGTCTTCCAGAGCGTCCAGATTCGAGGCTGCGTTGTTATAAAACCGACCAACAGCCAAAAACCGACCTGGTAGCTGTTGGTCGGAAATTTCGCCCGTCAGCATTCCCTTCTGCCTATCCAATTACGAATACACATGGAACGACAATGCCAGGTATACCAAAGACGAGGTCTTTTTCAACAGTTGAAGCCTGCGGTCTAGTTTCCGGGGCTGGTAGAGGATGACAGAGTCCAACGACACAGAGTGGTGTCCGACGTCCTGCCTACCCGCCACGGCCATACTATCAACAGTTAGTCGTTCACATCCGACACATATTTGCTCTTAGAAGAGCGCTACGAGAAAAAGACTAATCGAGAAAGCATTTTCTGGTATTCCGACTTTGACTGCCGTCTTCTCTGACCTGGATGTATAATCGTTGTGTTTGAACGTGCAGTTCTTGCCAGTTGGTAATCAGCTTCCCCAACCTCCGGTGCGGCTCCTGTCACGAGGGGGTATAATCATCTCAAACCTCAGAGGCCAGTACATACGACCATACCCACTGGAAAACTCGGGATCCCGTCCGCTCTCCCATAGATAAGCCAGTGAGGGCCGGATTAGTAGTTGGGTCGGTGACGACCAGCGAATACCTGGTGTTGTATGTTTTTGCTTCTTGCTGAAGCTGCTGTGTAAGTAGAGGTGAGCAAGCAACCCCTGCGTTTTTGGTGTCGCGACTGCCGCAGCATTTGATTTCATTAATGTGACAAAAGGGGAAATGGGTTATGATGTGTATGTTCGTTCAATGATAGGAATGATGTCGCGCTGTCCGTGGGGCTGCTCCTCCGGTGTTGTGGGGCCGACGGAGGCCGATCCGACCCGGAGGGGATGCGGCATCGCGTCTTCCGGTCATTTGGACTTGTGTTGCTCGGAAAGAGGGTTGCGTCTTGCCCACTAGAGTCGCCAAGAAGATACCTACTTGGGCGTATCTCGACTGGGGGTGGGGGCGAATCTCGTCTCGATTTCAGGCCAGTCGAGAGTCGAGAGGACGTCTCATTGGACATCCAGCATTGCCTCCGTGCCTTGTTCTGCAGTTCTTCCTGCCCTTCGCCACAGGCATCTTGCGCGACCTACATCTGATGCTTTCTGCACCGCCTCAACTGGAATTCTTAAAGATCAGAGCCGTCTTTACCTCTAGCTCCGCCTAACGTTCCACAGTAGTCGCTTTCTCTTCGTAAACTCCCCCCATGGATCTTCCCGGTTGGCTTCATCAAGTCCCAGTGATTCTCTAAGCCTTTCTGGCTTTCTTATAATGCCCCCGCCATCGCCGGTCGCGGAGACGCGGCCGTCCACGCCGACACCGTCACCCGCGGCGCATCACACCCCGAGCAATGATCCGAGTCGTTTGAATCCACGCGAAAACAACACAGTCACTCGCTTCAACGAATGGGCTGTCAAGAACTCAATAGCCGTGACAGGTTGGCTGGTAGCTTTCGCCAGCATGATCGTGGCCATTGTCTCCTTGCTTCCCGGTTTCCGAGGGCAGCGTCTTTCGGAAAAGGCTCTTGAGCTTGCCGAGTGGACCGCACTCAAAGACTATATCGAACAATGCAAACAAATATTGGTACACCTTCAAACGGAAATTGGTGGTGTATCGTAAGGCTGACGTGCGTCTTCCAGGAAGCGGGTGTGGCCTCCTCGGAATGCGAGCAGGCCTCAACCATGTCTCTCCCGCCACCTCCTCATGTCAAAACCCATTCTATCGATCACATCAAGCGGTTAATTTCCCTTGGAACGAACAATACTTCAGTTGAATCGTTCGATTTCGATAAATCCTCTGATCTGACTCCCGTGATGATCATGCTTGCGGTGTTCTTGACACTGCTTCTCATTGCTGTTTTCTTGTTCGCAAGTTTCGAGAACAGAAAGTCCCTTTACTTACAGAACAGAGTCTACTGGCAAAACAGCGAATCAGTGACTTTCACCATGGATTTGGCACTACAGGAACGTCCGGAATCTACATCAGGGGCCCTGACTACAATCGACACTGAACCCTTCCGTCCTGTTATCGAATTCGATTCTCACGAAGTCGTCATATTTCAGTCATTATACTCCATACGTCCTTTCAATGGATGGTCCGCAGAAGAGACTAGACTCGCCGATTACAAAAAAGGCTTCCGCTACGGAATTCAACAGGGTAACACCTGCCTTCCAGCAGCACAACTAAACGAGCCTCGGTCGCCAGATGGCAACCCTCAGACCTTGAAAACTAAAGATAACTTCTTGTTGAATCCAAACGCACAAAGCAGCGGCATCGACTCTTTACACGCGGATAATCTGCTTCAGCGTAAGCGAGCGCGAGCCGCCAGCGACACTCAGCAGCCTGAACACATAGCACTGGGAGGTGAAGGCGAAGATGTGCCTGGAGAGAACAAAGAACGCCGATCCTTGGCCTGCCCTTATTACAAACGAAACCTAAGCAAGTACTTCGATTGCATTTTTATAGAACAGAAAGCGGCGAGATACGTGAAGTATGTACAACCGATACAGGAGCCGACACAACACTAATTTAGTAGGGTACATTTACAACGAAGACACAGAGAGCCGATACATTGCCCTCCCTGTTTCCAAATCTTTGGCGATCGCAAGGACCGCGACGACCATGTTCTCGACGCTGGTTGCAAACCGTTGTCTCAGGCAGAAAACCCTTTTATAGATCTCATTGATGATGGTCAATGGGAGTCCTTAAGCAGGAGACCTCGATTCTTCACAGATGTCGAGAATTGGAAGCATATGTATAGTATCGTCTTCCCTGGCCACCCCCCGCCGTCTCCATGTAAGTCTCCAGCATTTCACTATTCCTCGTCATCGCTAATGAAACGAATCCAGTTCGCGACGGGAGGGCCGAGGCGAAACTTGTTGTTGAATCTTACAGAAACCAAATGGCTATAAATGAGAGCAATAAAATGGATGTAGATATCTCCGCTGGTAGGGCCCGGGGCCAAAGCCGCTTTCTCACCGAGATCGACGTGGAAAACATTCTCGCTGAAATGTTACAAGAACAGTGATCAGCCTATGTCCGGTATAATTCATATTTGTATATGCATATATACTTCTGCTAGAATGTATTTTAAGACAACACTTCCCATGCGTAAGTGTCAACGAGTAACGAAGGATTCTGAAGTAGTATTTTCTCCAATCAAGGTATTGACAAATCTGGAAAAGACATCGGTTCTATTCTCTTGGGGGCTTACAAACCCATGTTTCCTCCCCCGAGACCAAAGGTGTCTACTCGTCTTCAACCGTCGCCGCGTACCTCCTATCCCACTTCCTCTGCGTCGTCGGCTCCGCTGTTGCAGACTCAACGTGCGCAACTTCCTCCTTCGCCCCAGTGACTTGACGAAAAGTCGAGATGATTGTCTCATTTCCCAAGGAATTTGCCGCCTCGATCGCCGTCAATCTCCTACCGTTTCGAAGTTGCAGGTTGGCCCCTCTCCTCACCAAGCACTCCGCGACTTTATCGTGCTGCAGGGATACAGCAAGATGTAGAGCCGTATTCCCCTTGCTGTCCTGCACGTCAATGTTGGCCCCATGGTCCAGAAGCATCTCAGCGATGAGAGGGTTGCCTAGGGATGCTGCGTAGTGCAGAGCCGTCCATCTCTCGCGGTCCACGGCATGGACGAGATCACCGGCCTGCCGGATTAGAGTCTGGCTCACCTCCACATGCTCGTTCCCGATGGCGCAATGCAAAGCGGTACGCTTGTTGGAATCTATCAGTCTTGGGTCTGCCCCGTTTTGGAGCAGGAGCCAGACAGCCTGGTTGCTCCCACCCGAGGCGGCGATATGAAGCGGCGTCTGGCTGTGATGCTTGATCTTTGCGTTGGCATCGGCCCGGTTCTCCAGGAGAAGCCAGAGAATTTGGAGACCGCTCTTGCTTGTGTCAGTATTTGAGTTGCAGCACTTCTCGGCCACCGTGTGCAACGGCTGCACACCCTTGTGGTCCGGCTTGTTGACGTCCGCCCGGGCTTGTATCAGCAGCCATGCTGCCATCGCCCGGTTGTAGTCCACTGCCCATCTCAGGGCCGTCCAACCGTCCGCGTCGGTTGTGTTCAGATCGATCTTCCTCTTGGAGAGAAACTTGATGATGTCCTCTTTGCCCTCTTGTGCCGCCCATCGAAGCAGCGTCCACTTATCCGGGCTGGAACTCTCCACGGATGCCCCATGGCGGACAAGAGTCTTGACAATTTTCCTGTAGCCCTCGTGTGCTGCCCATCGTAGCGCCGTGTATCCGTCCTTGTCGCATGCGTTTACGTCTGCTCTAGCCTTGAGCAGCATATCAACTGTCTTCAGTTGCCCATACTTGGTTGCCCATCTCAAGCACGTATAGCCCTCGGCATCCTGGAGATCGAGGTTAACCCGCCCTGATGATAGCAGCATCTTGATTGCGGCTTTATCTTCAGCCATTATTGCCCTGTGTAAGGCTGTCTTCTTGTCCACGTTGGCAACGTTGATGTCGGCACCTTCTTTGATGAGGAGTTCCATGAACTCCCGTTTGCCATGAGCTGCTGCCCAGTGAAGGGGCGTCTCTGCGCGTTTGGTCTGCGCATTGATGTCGAGGTGCTTGTTGTTTCCTATCGCCTTCTTGACCAGTTTGATTAGCCCGAAATAGGCGGCCATGTGCAGTGCAGAAACGTTCGCTTCGTATGACACCAGCGGATCGCCAATGGCGCGCACCGACTCGTTTAATCTCGACTTGTCGGAGATGAAGGCCCATGCTAGTTTGTAGAGATCACCTTTAGCCCCGAGTGACATCGATAAATGGCTGCCCCAATAATTTGCTGCATACACAAAAAAGGGGTAGTCGATCTTCCATGTTGACTCGACTTGAGGAGAGGATGGGATCGGCATCAATTTAAGACAACACAGGCAGGTCTCCGCCATCATCGACTGTGCGTTATGGAGAAACTCGGGCTGCCTACTTCGAAGGTAGTCCTCAGCGGTGGCATGTGCTAGACGCACGATCTTCTGGTTACCGACAAGGACAACAACCACAATACCAGCACAGACTGATGTCAAAGCTTCCTCGCCACCGAACGTTTCGGAAGCTTTCGGGAGAGATTGTGTGCGATATTGTAGAGAAGCAGCCTCGTTTTGAATCGCGAGTGCTTGTGTCAGCTCTTCGATTGCCAGGGGCCTCAGGGCGAAAAGAAGCCATGTCAGGACCCTGAATGCTAGATCGCGCCTTGCTTCGGTTTGCCCCTCAATCCTCTGTAATGTCGCCATGTATACTTCATTGGGATTCGTCGACAGTCGCTTCAAGTTGCTTGTGAATCCGGCGAGGTCGTGGGCAGAAGCCAACGACTCGATGTGGAGGTGCGCAAGAAGGAACCTGGGTATCAAAATCAGCGACGCGACAGCAGAGAATTGCCTCTTGTAGGTGAAAACGTACATCCCCTGAGACCTTTCCACTATGGTTGTCAGGGCGTCGTCTCGAAACGACGGCTTCGCTCTGCACCCTTTTTCAACTACTCTGTGCAGGTGAGGGCGGCTTTCAATGAATCTGTCGACGTATGCTTTGATGTCGTTGTTGTTGGCAACGATCTCAATCTCCTCATCTGGTTGAATCAGATCGACATACTTCGATACCTGTCTTGACGTGAACAGCATGTGTACGTTATGTGGTAGCTCCTGACAAGCTCCGAGAAAGTTGTTCAAAGTGTTGGTTTTGTCGTCATCCAGGCACTCATCCAGCGCATCAACCACCATGAAAATACTTCCAAATGCAGCAGTTTGGGATTTCAACATCTCAAGGCAGTCTCTATCGCTCGGGTTCTGTCGCGTGGTCTTCCAGGTATTGTGTAATTCCCGAATCGTGGCAGAGACTGGGCTGCGCCATTGCAAAAGTTGCGTCAACAAGCTCACAAAAATGTTCAGGGGGCTATGATCTTGATGTTTCTTGTAATCGAAGTAGACGTAAACGTAGGCGATCTTGTCGTTGCATGAGAAGCGTGTTCGGAGGTGGTCGATGATGATGGACCTGTAGTCGTATGAATTAGCAACTGCGTGCGGGTCCACGGGTCGAAGTCCGTATGGAAGGTGGGAGTTGGACATACGCAAGGACGGTCTTGCCCGTACCAGCTGGAAGAGTATCAGTTCTTGGGACTGTCAGTTGAGGGCGGTCGGCTGTATGTTCTTACGAATGCCGTGGCACCACAACTTTCTCGAATCGCCGTCTCTCCATTTCCTGAACTTTGAAGAACTCAAGAACCATTGCCCGGCACCGGGTGTCTTTTGAGCCATCTGCAGCATTTCCAGTTGCACTTTCTCGAAATGAAGCGGGCGTGAGATGTACTTTAGCCAATCCGAAACACTGGACTCAGCATTGCGCCCTTCTGCTTGTCAATAAATTTACATGGCAACTGGGATTCAAGGATAGAACGAACTGGACGTGGCAGACTGATAGACGTGATATTCTACAACATGCTAAGTGTTAGCCATTCTCGGCATGTCCCTCATTGACAGTTGCGTGATCTCAAGTACTCCATACCAAAGTTCATATCCCCGGAAGCCGAAAACCTATCGCCCATGGAAATTTCGGCGTTGCTACCGGTAGAAATGAACCCCCTCGCGTTGTCCGAGTTGTTCAGGGTGTAATTGGTGGCATTTCCATCGAAGTCCGAGTCTGGCAGGGATGGTTCCACTTCTGAGAGTGCCTTGATGGCAGTCTCGAGCCTCTCAATCTGCCCTTGCGACTCTGCGTGCGCCTTGAAAATCTGGTGAATTGCAAGCACTTTGAGCTTGTTCAGAATCTCCTGCATCAAGGTCTCAACCTTGTGTGCTTTACCCAACGGGGCAATCTTTCTGCGGTAGAAGCGGACGAAGACAGTCCAATCCTTGGCATCTTTTTCCTGCTTCTTACCCTGCTCGATCTCGTCGAATATGTCTTTGATCGTATTGGCTCTTTTCTTGCAGTCCCTGAGGGCGGGCCTAATTGCTTTCTTGACAGATTCATCGGGATTATCGGTGTCGAGTACTTCATGAGCAAGTTCCAAGGTCTCCTTCACAAGAGGGAGACTCCGCCCTACTTCTGTGAATGCTTTCGGGAGGCCTTTGATATGCTGGAGTACTTCGTAGGCTGATATCAAGGACTGGATAACGGTGATAGTAGAGGCGGTGATGCTGAGGGGATCCATATTGAAGGCTTCTTGTATTCAACAATGATATTGCTTCTTGGTAGGACTAGCAAAGGTAGGAGGAGTCGGCTTCGGGCCCTGACTTGTAGATATGCACGGAACTTTACTTGAAGTATTCTCGACTTCGGTGACTACGAGACACCCTATTCGTAGGATTAAGGAACAAGAAATGCATGAATGGCCTGTTCGCGGGATCCTCCGGTCCCTAGACTGATAAGCATGCGGGCTGGACGCAATATTTGAGGAGAACCATGCTCAGGGCCCTCTGCTGCCAACTCCTCGTCAAGAGCCGGCTAATGGCGAATGCGAATGCATGTCAAATGCATGATCACTGCGCCATGTCAACGAACGTTAGGCTCCCCGGATGGCGTTCTCCTTGGGTATGGGGCCACCCAAGCTGCCGACTGACATGCATTCTTACTGCGGAGCCCATTGGCCCGACAGCCTCACTTGAGTTACTTTTTGAGGCCAATGCCAGTCTCGGCCCCGGGCGAGCTCATGCAACAATCCACGCTAACGCAATATTTCGAATCCAGAAGGGAACTCATGATCGTGGTTTGTGGGCCACCCTCGATGGGGTGCTGTCCGTACATTTACAGGCATGCAGCCAACACACTGCGTACAGATACTCGAGACGTCGCAAGGCAACCTCTGCAGTCGGTTGCCTTACAGCCTGCCTTCACGAACCAGATACGAGCCAAGAGGGAGCCAATATGGCTGATAAAAAGTGCAATAGACTGCTCACGCGTCCCCGTCTTTGCCGTGGGAGGAGGCATTGGCTGAGCTGGACTGAAATGTGTGCAGCACTGCCAGCTCATAAAACAAACTCGGCATTACTGCCATCAAAATCCCAGTGGTCAATCGGAACCTTCTTCCTCGCACTTATGGCGTTCATACGTGAAACAGGCACCCCAATATGAAATGCCAGTTGAATTGCTGATCATTCAGTCATCAAGTTCCTCTCTAGTCGTTGAATTCTCGAAGGCATCAAAAGTCTTCTACAACTCATCCGGAACCAGTCCTGAGAGAGGAGTCTCCATTTGGTTATCTACATACCGATAACAACAACGACGTCATGGTGCGTCGCGGACAGATGGCCCTGCCATATCAAGCCCACGCCCAAGACGACGGGGAAGGCGAGGCTCAGACGGAGACGAGCCTCTTCGGAGACAGCGACAATTGGAGCGACTCTGAACCTGAACAGGAGACCCGAAAGCACGACAGGTCAAAACGTGGCGACTACCTGCCGCGCAACCCATCCCGCTTTGCTGATCGGTTCTCCCGCAGCCATGGAAACGAAACTTACGCGGACTTGGACGACTCTGTTGACCCTCGCCACATGAGGCAGGCCGGCGGTGAAATCTATATGCGCGGGGAAAACCCATTCACTCAGGCCAAGCCTCCGGGTAGTCGACCTCCATCGTATCCTCATAACCCGTTCGATCCACAGCCCACGAGCCAACATCCTCCTCCACCACCTCCTCCCTACAACTCAGGTTGGAACGGAAGCCCGTTTGGCGCAGCCCCTATGGGCCCTCCTCCCGCACAGCAACCCTATTTTCCTCCATACACGGCACCGCTTGTCTGGAACGGCGATCCCACTGGGCAAGATGTCAACACTGCACCTCCTCCCAGACCTCCTCGTACCAGCTATGTCCCCCCAGCCCCCAATCATTACCATACACACCCTCAGGCCCCTCTGGCCTCATACGACGATGACAGACAATATGGTGACAACCCCATGCTTCCCCGGTCCCAACAAGCCCACCGATCTGCACCAGCTCCAGCTCGCAGGCCAAAGCAACGACAAGCATCAACAGCTGCGTCATCACGCGTAGAATATGAGTTAGAACAAGTCCAGCAACAGCTGAAAGACGTCCTGTTGGACAAAAAACGAGAACAAAACAGACATGACGAGATAAGGAGAAGGGGACAAGATGCGGCGACACGGGAGGCGGATAGGAAGAGGGAGGTCGAGCTTCTGCGCTTGGAGATGGAGAAGTCTATCAAGACCGGATTCAACGAGCTGCGGGATGAATTACGACTCCGCAACTCAGAGATCCAGTCGGAACCTGCCCGGGGACCGGCGCTATTGGACCCTAGAATGAGGGGATACTCAGACAGCGCCGCCGATTGGAGTCCCTCAGGTGGAAGAGGCGAGGGAAACACGGACCTTCTCCGGCAGGAAATAGCCAAGATGGTCGACGCGAAGAGACGATACGAACTCCAATCCCGTCTAGGCTCAGTCCTGGCTGGCCAGGGAGGTGGATATAAGCATTGGGTGGAATCCGAAAGGAGATCGATGGCGGGCTCCCAAGCCGGCTCCGAGTATCTACGAAGCGAGATCGAAGCTGTCTTGATAGACACCTTGAGAGACATCAACATATCGGGGCCGGGAGACTACAGGTTTCATCCAGGACCAACACCGCAACGGCCCGCCTCCGATGGTCACGCGCGTAGCTGGCATCCCAGTCATTACAGAAGCCGCACGACAGCACCATCGGATCACCCTTTTCTCAGCCAGACTCCATTAAGCCGTGAGAGCTTCGACAGTAGCACATATCCAGAGCCTAGCATACCGCCACATGAGAACACTGAGGCACAATGGGCTGGACAGCTGCCACGGAGCACGGGTAGGTCTCAGGCGAGAAGGGCTGCTAGAAGAGAGCCGAGCGGGCAGGCCTCGGGTACCAGGCCCCCTGAGAAATTCGCTCCGGCATCAACCAACACCAGTGTTCATCCTATGAGCGGTGCTCGAAGTGGTCACCCTGATGGTGGCAGGAGGGGACCGTACCAGGAGATGGGTGGAAACGGCCGGGTCGCATCAAACTTTCCGGCCAACCAAGCCAGGACTAGGAGTCAACACGACCACGGAAAAAACAGCACGTACCCCCGGGAGGAAAGGGAGTACGAAGAAGAGTATGGGTCAGGTCTCGAGTCGGATGGCCCGGAGGTGTTCCCGAAGCGCGAGCCGGCCTATCCAACGGTGCCCGCAGGACATCCGCATCTGAGGGAAGATTTCACGCCGCCGTTTGTACCGGAACCCGGTCCCTACCTGCGAGACGCAGGAATTGTAGACCCTCGGGACATAATCTATTAAATTGCGCAGACTCGGCTTTTTCTATGGGCTACTCAAGAGGCTGGACTACAGGATTCGCGCCGGCTGGCTCCATTGTCAATTTGTTACGACTAAAAGTTTGTTTTCAGCGAGTATATTTATGTAAAAACAGGTAATCTGCTAACCGCAAATCGATTGTTCCACCACCTGTTTATCATGAGCCCAGATAATCTCCGTCCGGGTGAACGTAAAGGAGCTGAAGGACCGCACGAGGACGCGATGCATGGCTATGGTTGTGGTCAATGACACCATGAAGAACTAACGAGGCTCAATTTGACGAAAGGAAGGAGGCAGAGATAGTTGATGTGTAAGAAGGAAAGTGTTTTAGTATGGTCTCCCTAACTGTCCTTGTCTTCTTCCCTTTCTGTATTCAGCGGAATAATCTCAAGCAGCAGTTGGACACGGGAGACGCCGGGGGCGTGTACTTTCCGTGGCTTTCTGGAGCTGCGGTTCGTTCCCCGACCTGGGAACTTTCCGGCAATGTGAGATATTAGAGGTAGCCCAAAAGAAGCCGAGCATTACAACCGGGCAAGGTTCATAAACGCAGGTTACGAACGCGCAGTCGCATCATCAAGCCCCTGGAGTGTGGTTTGGTTTATAACGTCGTTGATCCCACCCTTTTGCTGGCGTAGGTCGCAAGTATGATAGCAGAGTTGACGTAGTTGGTATTTATCCCGCTAAGCCAGAGCTTGGGTTATGTTTCTTTTTCTTCAACCATCCTATGTCCAAGTCAGCACTCGCGTCCGGTGACGCTTCCGTACTCGTGTCCGAGTTGCTTCCACTTAAGGTTGGTAAACAAGTAATATTCGGAGGATATCCTATATGTGGCAGTGTCTTGCTGATCTTGTCGCTCCTGTTGCTCGCTGTCGTTTGGGAAGTATTACATTGAACAGACTCACGAAAGCCAGAACTTGTGACAAAGATAAGAGGTAGACAAAATACCCAATCAACCGCCTAATTTCAGAAGAAACCGGGATCATGCTTTCTTTCTCAACCTCGGTGTGATGTTTTCTTTATTTTACTTTTTTGTTCATTAAGTCGTCAACCATCATAAGCCCCGGGTCAAATTACCCGGGCAGGATGCATAATCCGTCCATGACGGGACCGGCCTCCCTGTACTGTTGTTTCTTTTCCACTGGGTCGTGACAAAACGCTCCAAACTCCGTTTATAACCTCTACCTCGTGCTCCACATCGTTATCCGTAGTGACAAATGGGTATATCTAAACCTCGCATACAACTCCTACGTCGTATGATGGCCCGAACGATCATGCTGCGTCTCCCCCGTCCGGCTTTTCTCGCTGTTTCTGCGGTCCGCCACGCAGGTGGTCGGCGGCAGCACGTGGTCGATGGAATGAGACCTGATGTCGATAGTCGTGCGAACGTTGATCACCGGGCGGGGAGAGACGAGCCGCGCCTCGCGAGCGACGGCGTGGCCCCGCTGCCCGAGGTCCGATGACGGCCGGGACTCGGCGTACTCATGCTTATCATCCCCACTCTCGTTCCGGACTGATGTCTTATTCAGCTCGATGTCGGAACTCTCAGATGACAGCGCCCGCTCAATGTCGTCGTATGTCGTCCGAGTCGTGGAGTTTGTGTTCTCGGAGACACTTCCCCTGGAATTCTTCGGGGTGGGGGGCTCCTCGTGGTGGTAGTTTGCCGGGTGGGCACCTGAGTCGACCCAGCAGGCGCCCGACGGGCGCGAGTGTTTGCTGTTGGAGCTCCAGCCGAAGCCCCAGTTCTGGAAGAGGGGCCGCATGCTTGTCACAGAGGCAGCAATGATCCCCAGCGCGGGCTCCATGACGCTCCAGATGGCGACATCGCTGTCAAGAAACTAGTGTCAGCGTGACATTGGTGAAAAATGGTGGTGGGAAGATGTACATTGTCTCGTAAAGAAAGTCTGCGGAGATGGCGAGACGTCGAACATAGGGAATTCGAACGATGAGTGCGATTCCGGCGCTGTAATGTCGCATTAGCACGATTGATTCCGCGTCTGCTCGACGTGAGCGAGGTTGCGTTTCCACTCACACCATGCCCATGCTGAGGAGCACAGCGACCAAAGCCTTGGTCCGTCGGTTGAGGTTGACATTCCATAGAAGGGCGATCGGTAACAAACCAATACACCAATCGGACAAGGCCGAAATGATGCTGTGTGCGATAGTTGCGTCGGGTACGATGTTCAAGTTAATGCAACGCCCCGGACCTCCGTAAAGCTGCCTCCAAAAGTAGGACGGAGGCATGCACTGGAACATCATGATGAAGAAGAAGGCGATCGATATCATCCAGACGACTGCAAGGTTGGCGTAGATGATCCATCGGTGGACTTTGTTGAGGGCAAGCCGGAGCAAGAGGAGGCAGATGGAAGTTCGTACTGCCAGGGTGATAGGGGAGTACAAGACCTCGCAGATATACCAGGCCCTCAATGAGAGGGCGGCTTGGTCGCGGGTGAGTTCCGAAAGGTGTTTCCCAGTAGCACCCTGGGTGATTCCATGCAGAGCGATGGCTCCGTAGACTGCGTATGTAATCTGTCATGACCATGTTAGTATGAGAGAAGGCGCAGGTGTCAGGTAGTCATCGTCATACCATTGCGCCAAAGATGAGCCAGTCGTCAACGGCTACGTTCTTCACTATGCATATTTTGACGTATGCCCTCGCGAGAACAAACAAGCCGGCCGCGATGAGGAAAGCCAGCTGAACAGCGAACAGCTGCATCCCTCGGTACTGAATATCATCATGGCCGGCTCGAGCAAAGATTGAGCTGTCCATCTTGCAGAGTGACAGTAGGAATGAGATCTGGAGGAGCACCAGAACCCACCACGCACGGCCTCATGGTGGTGGAATGGAAAGGGACTTATAAGTCCAGGCTACCAGCCAAGTTGTGCGGCCCTGTCTGTCAAAAAAATAACAGCGTCAGGCGGGGATTCAGGGAAAAGAAAAGAAAAAGAAATACGCATTCATGGAGGGTTCTCCGGGCGCATAATGGCGAGCAGGTCCGTACCTTGGCACACTTGGCTCCTTGATGGAGAGAGGCCTAGCTGGAACTTGCATCTCCTGTACAGGGAAGACAGGGAATAGGCAGACGCCTCCACAGACTGCCTAGTTCTGAGTGGTTCATCGAGAAGGATCAGGGTCGTTCACAAGGGCTGCATATGTGAGAATGATGTTGCCAGCTGACGGAATCTCGACCACTAATATGAGGTCGTTCCGCGACCCTGAGTGGCTCATCTGCAAGTCGTATGTATGCCGGAGGAGACTCGAACCCACAGTCAGAGAAAAGAAATCCCCACAGCTCAGGAGCCAGGACAGGCCTCAGGCATGATGGGGTGAGTCTACTAACACTGTTGGAAGTTCAGATGAACGGAGATGCTTTGTGGAGCAGTCGTGACAGCAAAGTGCCTGCCTCCTTCGCGGGAGGGGATCGGAAACTACTGGTTCAAACCTCATCAAACAGCAAGTCTCGGGAATACAACAATACTCTAAAACAATTAACTGGGTTCTCGACGAGAGACCTACTATGGCTCACCTCGAAAACTGCTCGTGGCTAATGCTCTCCTGTTTAAGCCTCTTCAGACATCACCTCGGAAACGACTTAGATGCCAGAACTGGTCTTTGACGCGATAACTTAGCATACATCTCGCATCTTGTCTCTTGTCTTGGGTGCGGGGTCCAGGGTCTGAGGCCTATAGTGTAGGGTATTCAATCACGGCCGTGCTCTTCAATCGATTGCCGAGGTAAGAGGAGGCACCCTCTGCAAGAGCCGAATGCAATCCGCTGCCGAGGATGTCTTGGATATCGTGCAGGCTTGCAGATATCACGGTGGCGGGAGGTCCGTGATCCATGGACGAACTGTACGCTTTGGCCATTTAGATCGCACCGGAAAAGCAAAGATAGAGTTGCAGCAGCGTTGGACCTCGTTTTGGAGATAAGTCGTTCAATACTCGACCTCTCAATTCTCATTTGTGACAGGAGATTCCGAGTGAGCCAATCTGGCGTTTCGTCGCGATCCCGACGGCATGTCGTTCCCCATCAACAAAGACGGGTCAGAACTGTCCGATGAAAGCTTGCAGAAGAAGGTTTCAACTGTTCTTGCCGCATGAAGAAACAAACGGTGGCGAGTTGATGCGCTCGAAGCCAGCATGGAGTAGATTGCGGTTGACTCTGGCTCAAGGTGGGACACTTCGACGATCCGTAAAATCTTTCCTTGTCTTCAAGGGTGCTGCCGGCAGGGCTATCCGTCGTACGATTCTGGGAGAGTAAGGCACGTAAGACAGGTTGACGTGCTCCGTTCGAGGCAAGATGGACATGTGTAATGGGTGGGTAGCAGCCGAGGGCTACATCGCATTTGTGTATCGGCCGTAGCGGCGGACTCCCGCTAGGCCAGCCTTTCCGCCTCAAGTCCAGGGTTCCATACGAGCTACGGGAGCAGATCATCTTGGTCAGCCAACGGTTGCATTTTACATAGTAAAGGGCGACTGTGTGGGTTAAGCTGGGCGTAACGGGGAAGGCGGCCCTGGTTGAAGCGGTGCCACCCAAGTGACCTGTCAAATGCAGAGAGGTGGGCAATGGGGAGATGTCCCGGAGCTACGGGCAGAATTGGGATCGGATTGTGGCCGGCTGTGCTTGTTACATCCTCAAATCGCGGGTTGGGAGCGGTCGAGATCAAAAAAGAAAAAGAAAGTTGTCGTTGCGAGGTGGAGGGAAGCGGTGGAGGTCTAACGAAGACGTAGTAGATGCTGGGGTGGCACTGGTCCGGGGGAGCTCCGGTGCCAGGGGTTGGGGGCCGTTCTCGCCAATCGCTGGGGCCGTCGTGGGATGGCAGGTCTGACAGGTACAGCTCTGAAGCAGATTCCCGGGGCAGGCCCGCGGTGCCATCCGGAGCGGGAACTTTGTTTGCCTACCACTGTTATTGGGCTGCAGTGACAGAGCTTGGTGCGTTGGAAAGCCGGCCGACAGGTCCTCGACTCTGAATAGGGCATCTTGGTGGTGGGATGCAGCCCGCTGGATGCATCATGCGTTTGAACATGCGAGACGCACAGGGCAATGTCAAGATCGGATCGTTTTGGAGTGACAGCTCCTCAGCGCACCTTGCACTGCCCGGTGTTGCTTTCCCAGTTGCATCTTGCATCGTGTCTGTGAAGCGGTCTGGGCTGTACTGGGTCGGCTTGTTTGCATTGCTCGCTGACCAAGAGCGCAGAGATTTTTTTCTCGCATATGCCTGCATCTCACTTCTTTCTTTTTTGGGGCGATTTGAACTTTGGAAGAAGGCATCGCCGTGATCGTTCTGTTGGATCGAGAGACAAATTCCGCTCAAGGAAATGACACATCACTTGTGAGCATCTTTTTTGTGGCCCAAGACCCTCAGCAGTATCCGCAATCTGGCGACGTTGGGCTGTCTTGACTCACACTCTTTTTTTCCTGCGGCTTCTCGGGCACTTTACACAATGTCTCTCGGGAGCGGCTTGCGGCTTGCCAGCCACATTCGGACTTTGTCAGGCTTGTCTAGCATCGAGTCCTTGAGACAGGGGAGTGGATACTTGCTTGTGGCATTGCTTCGTTGGGTGTTGAACGGAACGAGTGCAAACGACGTGTGCCTGTACAAATCTTCCAACTTCAGCGGTCGCACATGTCTAATAATACTTTTGTAGGGCCAATTGAGGCCTGAGAGTCGCCTTGGCAGGATATCAGAGGGCGTGGCGGCAATGGCAGTCTGTGCCGTTGTGCCGCCGACATGGGATCGCTCATTCTCGCATCTGGAAAGCGAAACTTTTAGCCCGAGGTCGAGCCGTGCAGAAAAAGAAAGCATTCCAGACGATGGTCAGATTATGACGTTATTGGCATGGGCCTGCGCTCGCTTTGGGGTCGAACGAAAGAGGAGAGAGGGGCAGGGCAACAAAAAATACGATAATACAATCAGGAACACAATGTAAGTTTGTTCGGCCCTAAAACGGTCGGTAATCGATAGCCCGATCGACCGACGGGTAAGGTCCCATTCCGGCGCCGGCGGTCGGGATCCGGCAGCCCAATACCCGGCATGTGGGACCGGTTCGCCGTCCGCGACGCACAGACCCTCCGGTGCATGTCCGGATCTCGATCGATCGGTGTCATTACGTCGATGCTGCTGCGGTGGGACCGAGTTGAATCAGTTGATAAGGCAGGCATCTGCAGGCCTACCTGATCAATCGGCAAAATTGCGCGTCAATGACAGAATGCCTGCGCTCTGAAAGACTTCGTGCAAGACGTCTCGCTGGACACACACTCACAGCAGCTACCCGGACAGGTTGTAGACATTCATACAACTCAGGACGGCGAAGAAACTTTGAAGCAGTCGTGATGTCGTTCTTTTTTAAAAGATCTCTAATTACTTGCGTGTCTATTTAGAGCGGGGTCTCGTAGCGCCTGGGCCTGGGCCGTGTAATGCTCCTGCAATCGCAGTCACAATGACGTCGTTGATGAGGTATGTGGATAACGCACCCAAGCCCATACCTTCGCCGGGTCACCTTGACGACATACATTGCCTGCAGCTTCCTCTTTTGACTCGGATTCTCTTTACGATGATTCTTTAAATACCCCACGATTCTTTCTTGAACACCCTGAACTGCAATTTTCCTGTTCCAATAGCCAAACGCACTTAATAAACGACTGAACAAAAACATCGTCAAAATGACGGACAAGTCTCAATTCGAGGGCGGTACGCATTTATGTAGCCACCTACTTCCAGCATATGCTGACATGTACTGCAGGTCACAAGGTGCCCGTGACGGATCAAGGATTCCCAGGCAAGGAGGGAAAGATGCCCAACCCTACTCCCCAGTTCGACCGCATCCCGACTAGCGATGGCGGTTCCAAGCTGTACCAGGCTGCCGGAAAGCTCGAGGGCAAGAAGGCGATCATCACAGGTGGTGATTCTGGCATCGGCCGCGCCTCGGCAATTCTTTTTGCCATGGAGGGTGCCGACTCCCTCATTGCGTATCTGAAGGAAGAGGAGGACGATGCCCAAGACACTAAGAAGCGTGTCGAGGCATATGGTCGGAAATGCCACCTCCTCGCAACCGACCTTACCGACCGCGCGAACTGCCAGAAGGTGGTTGACTACGCTTTGGAGAAGATGGGTCGTATCGACATTTTGTTCAACAACGCGGCATATCAGATGATGAAAGAGAACATCAACGATCTTTCTGAGTACGGTACCCTGCCTCGACACTACTGCGATCGCTCGGCCACTAACAATTGATGCAGGGAACAGTGGATTCACACCTTCAACACCAACATTCACCCCTTCTTCTACCTCTCCAAGTACACGCTGCCTCACATGAAGAAGGGCTCGACCATTATCAACAACGCAAGCATCAACGCATATATTGGTCGGCCGGATCTCCTCGACTACACTGCCACCAAGGGAGCCATTATCTCGTTCACACGTGGTCTGAGTAACCAGTTCGTCGACAAGGGAATCCGTGTCAATGCGATCGCTCCGGGACCAGTTTGGACTCCACTCATCCCTGCGACGATGAACGAGGAGGCTCAGAAGCAGTTCACCAGCCCCATGGGCCGCCCGTCCCAGCCTTCGGAGATTGCAACCTGCGTGGTGTTTCTCGCTTCCACTGACAGTTCCAGCATTAGTGGACAGACAATTCACTGCAACGGTGGTGTTATCGTCAACGGTTAGTTGGTGAGAACGCACGCTTCCGGCTGGGTAGCACATGTACACTAGTAATGAGGATGTATGACGAATGATGTAATGAAGAAGCCATTTCAGCGCGAAGCTGTCGGTCCAAGTGGTGTTCTCTCGTAAGCACCAAGTTGCTATGACATGATATGCGCTTCACTTATAGATGTTCGTGAGTTCCTCGGAAGAGGATATGTTGTGACAATAAACAAATAACTGTCAACAAATTACCTTATTCGATGATCAGAATTGAGAGTTGCACTGACTGGAGAGCCCCATACGGCAAGGCTAGCCGCAATAGGCAGAGCAGCAAGGGTGAAACAGGGGACCAGGATGAAACGCGTCCAACCACAAGCTGTTGCGCTGTCAGCTAGCTGCTAAATACAGGCGGAGACAGCGCGCTTTGCATGACCTGCATTTGAGAGTGGTTCTGGTGCATATGCCTCCAAATTGAGGCGTATTTACCCTGGAGCAGCAAGTTCACCTCATTGGATGGAAACAAAGTCTCCTGCCTGGGGCATATCATAGCCCCCTTTATCGTGCTTTCACTGTCGACGCGACACAAGCTGGAGGTTGTTTGGACAGAACCTCCTCACCGGAAACTCGTCGGACATTGCGGCCGGCCATGTGCCATGTGCCATTGTGTTGTCAAAAACGTGTATTTGAACCGCATAGGCGCGATGCTTTCGCCACTGAAACCTTGGGGACGAGTTGATGCAGCCCAACATACTGCGTAGATTTATACCGAGCAAGTGTTGGGCAGACACGGCGGAGGATCCGTGCCGACTTGGATATGGTCTAGCGACAAGAAGGCTATTGCGTATGTAGAGGGGCATGTTCGCGTATCTGGTTGTTTCACCGCATCACGGGTCGTTTAGCCCCCAGGTTCGAGCCACGGGGTACCGATGTTCATTGCTGGGGGCGCAAACCGTTGGTTTTTGCGACATGACAAGTCGAACCTTTTTCGGGGGCATGGCCTGCTGGCACTGATACTATGATACTGGCACAGTGGCACCTTGACGTCGTTCCCGCTGGCAGGACAGAGTCATGTCACGGCGTTCTAAGGCGACGGGATGCAATGCAAACAGAGATCGCTGGGAAACTCTATTGCTGGTGTATGGTAATGGGGCGGGCCGTTGGTAAGGAACGACCGCGAGGACCGCGCTGCCGTCAAGCACGAGGCCCGTACTCTGTTACGCCGAGAAGTAAGGTTCCCTTGGCCTGGGATTCCTGCCTGGCGAGATGAACGCCCAATGGCAAGCCCAGGCCGAATCTGGGGGTGCTGCTCCCAGGGCTGCAGGTAGCGTATACTTGTAAGTCTGACTGCGCCGCGGCGAGTCCGAGTAGGTGCTCGGGCTATCGGGGGTACCGAGTACCGTTCCTGCCAGCATGCATCCATCCGCGACAGAAACGGCCCCTCCAAAGAGACGGTGTCGCGCTTCCCCTTCAACCTTGCTCCCTTGTCGCAGGCCCATCCCTTCATTTTCCCTCTCCCCCTTCCAGAACAACTCATCTGGTCTGCGTGCTTGTTTTGGCTGAGCCACCCACACGTTCTCCATCTGCTGTTTTTTTCTTCTTTTTCACTTCTACAACCGAGTGTCGCTGCCGACCTGTCCATGTCTTGTTCCTCTGGCTCACTCTGCTTTCTTCTGTAACTGCTTGGACCCCTCCAGCCGCGCACAATCGCAGCGGCAAAGACTCCACTAGGATCAAGTAAACAATCGAGCTTCCTTCGCATCGCATTCTGTCGCATTCCACAGCTCCAAACCCTCACGTCGGCACCATGTCCGCCACGTACAAGCAGTTCCTGGCTGCGCCCAACTCGTCGCTGCTCGCGCCAAACGCCACGCTCCTCTACATCACGACGACCACCGCTTTCAATGGCCCTACCGACATCATCAAGCACCTCACCACCCTGCGCAACCAGGTGAAGAAGAAGAAGGAAGACATTCTGGACGTTGTCGAGGGTCGCGATGCCATCGCCGCAGAGGTCGAGACCTCCCTGGAGTTCGTCACTAGTGGCGGAGTCTACCTGCCCGGGCTCGACGACAACTTCCTGGCCGACCGCACAGTCCACCTCCCAATTGTTCGTGCCCCGCTGCGTCCGCAGCTCCCCTCAGTCCACGCCCTAGCTAACTCGTCGCGTTGACAGATGCACGTTGTGAACTTTGACGGCGAGGGCAGGATCACGCAGATTCGCCAGAGCTGGGACCAGGGCTCCCTCCTCAAGCAGCTCGAAATCATCGGCAAGTCGGGCCGTAACTGGCCTATCCGGGACAGCCAGGAGCAGATCAAGATGATCAATCAAGGCCTGAAGGTTACCGGCGAGGTTGTCGCCGCTCCCGACGCCAACGAACCGATCAACCGGTCCCGAGGCAACTCGAACAACGTGTTCCGCGACCCCCACGCTTCTCTTTCTCTGTTTGCGCCGAGAGAGCAGCAGGCTGACGAAAGCCCGGCTCGGTCTGTCGTGTCACCTTATGCGGGTACCCGACCGCAGCAGAGGTCTTTCACCGATATCCTGGGCCAACAAGGTGAAGGCGAAGAACCCAGCTCCCCCAGCTCTGGGCGCGAGCGCGTCGCTCACAAGATTGGCGCCGGAAAGAACTTCCAGCCCAGTCGCCTGTTCGATGCCGATGAGCATGCCGATGTTCCCGACAGCCCCGAGCAGCACAAGTCCCCTGAGAAGTTCTACCGACCCAACCCTAAGAAGTTCCAGCACTTCGACTTCGCCGACGGCTCGGATCCGCAAGACACCCCTAAGCCTGCTGAGGGCCGACCCAAGGCCTCCAAGCACGACAGCAGCTGGTCCTTTGACGACTTTGTCACCCCTCAGAAGATCAAGCCTGGAAAGACGCTGCGCACCCAGGATGTTCGTCACTGGGACACTGACGTGACCAACGACAACGTGAAGGAGACGCCGATTGCGAAGCCCATTCAGAAGCCCCGCCGCGATGCGGAGCCCCACTTCGAGTTCCAGGACGACGGTCCGGCTGGCGAGCCTCGGCAAGCCGGGCGGCCTATGGGCAGCCAGCACAACACTGGTCTCCACCTCTACGAGAACAACCTGTACAGCGAAGACGGAAAGCCCCTCCCTCCCGACGCTGATCGCGCTCTTGGCAACATCACGAACCTCAAGGACCGTCAGAAGGACTTCAACGCCCACTTCGCCATGTCAGACGACTCGCCTAGCCAGGCTGGCCACCAGGGACGGCCCGCCGTTAGCGATTCTCGCAAGAAGGCCGTCAACATGATGAACTCCAATTGGGAGTCCTACGACCAGTCGCCGGCCGCCCAGAAGGAGAACAGGCCCGAGGGGCAGAAGTCTGGCGGTATTCACATTGTTGGTGACGGTATGGGGTCCAAGAAGGCGAAGGCCGATCAGGACGGCGATAGCCGTGGCATCAACATCGCCGGAGACGGCATGGGTGGCAGGAAGGGCACCAACCGCAACTGGCTCTACGGCGACGACGACGAGGAAGCTCCCAAGCCCGTTCCGCCCAAGAAGCCTGGGTTGACGTCGGCTCAGAAGAGCTTCTGGGACTTTTAAGACGTGACCCCAGACGGCCCGCATAAACGATACACAAGACCCGAGGGCCACTTTCTTGATTGTTTTGTTACGACTCCATGTCTTGCATGCCCGACGATTCACAGGAGCGTTTACTGTTGCAATATTACCAGACATGTCATTTTACCCTCGGAGGGTTGTTATTGTAGGGGGAACTGGGACGCAACCCCCTGTCTAATTGGGGTTGGACTGCCAGCTCTAGGGGAGTCGAGTGGGTAGATGAGTACACCTAGATGTGAGAATGTTGAATTACCCCGGTGGGAGCGAGAGAGTATGTGTTGGATTAGGGGTGGGAGAGAGGAGAGAGAAAAATAGGTTCCTCTGTTACTGTGTAAAGTTGAGAAAGCCCATGATATCCAACAGACCGAACTATTTTATTTATCCAACGCTGTTAAAACTGGAACGCTGCAAGGTTGATGATAGCTGCCGGCCTAGGGCCGGGCCGCCTCGGGCAAGTGAGCAGACGATGTAACACCTTGCCTCAAGTGGACCCGAGCAGCAGCGGCTTGAGCTGGAGAGCATATGCGACTGAAAACCCGTTACGGCCCTTCTCATTTGAGCAAACTCTTCCATAGCATTTCATCGATTACAAGTGTCTATTGAGGGCATGTGCGTCTCTTCGGTTCTTTCAAACACTTCTGGCATAAACTGTATAAAGCAGCTAAAATATGCGCTGCTTATATCACTTCAAATATCTTCCTCTCGGGCTATTGTGTCTCGCTCTAACAAGCTCATAGATTCCCAAACAAAAACCCTGCCCATTGAAATCCCTATCATATCCAAACGCCTCGCTATATCCTTCGCTAACTGTTATTGAATAAGATCGTACACAAACACCTACCCCTCGAAGCTCAACACAGGAACTTGTATATGCGCTTCCACCTGGGCCACGTGCGGCGCTCCTCGCGCTCCTGGGCGACGAGAATGCTGAGGTTGAAGTCGCGGCGTCCCGTGTCGACGTCCATGTCGTCGATGCGGATGAGCACGGTGCGGAAGTAGAGCTTGTGGACGACGTAGAAGATGATGACAATGGGGGCCGCGGCGTAGCGCAGGAAGAAGTTGCGCGCGAGGTCCGCGGCGCTGCGCTCCTCCCACTTGACGGGGAACGCGCCGACCCAGAACTGCGCCGCGAGGACCAGTACGTTCATGATGAGGCCGCACCACGAGCCGAGGACCCCCACCTGCGAGCGGAAGGCCAGCTCGTGCAGCCCGTGGCCCTTGCGGGCCCACGCGTGCCGGAAGCGGATGTGGCACAGGCAGATGGAGGCCCAGGTGAAGATGGAAGAGAGGCCCGAGATGGCGAGCAGCCAGTCGAGAACCTGGTCCTGCTCACGCAGGTCGGCGAGGTAGGCGATTAGCCCGACGGCGGAGGCGACGCCGATGGCCATTAAGGGACGGCCCTTGCGGTCGACGTAGGAGAGGAAGCGGGGCGCCTGCTGCTGGTCTGCCAGGGCGGCGAGGGTACGCGAGGAGCCGAAGACGGCTGAGTTGCCGACGGAGAGCACGGCGATGAGGATGACGGCGTTCATCACGGAGGGGAGGACCTGTATCTTGGCGTTCTCGATGGCGATGACGAAGGGCGACGTGTTTGCGTCGGCGGAGGAGGTCTGACTGGCACCGAGCAGGCGTTTCTCGGTGTACGGCACCAGCAGACCGATGAGGGCGAGGGCGACGACGTAGAAGAGCGTAATGCGCCAGAAGACCTGCTTGATGGCCGTCGGCAGCGACTTACGCGGGTTCGCCGTCTCGGCGGCGGCGAGGCCGACGAGCTCCGTGCCGGCGAAGGAGAAGGCCGCCGTGACGAAGACGCTGCACAGGCCCTTGAAGCCGTTGTGGAATGCGCCCGGGCTTTGCCAGTACCTGCCGCCGATGTAGCCCGTTTCCGGGGTGCCGCCGCAGTTGAGGACGATGCCGAGCAGGCTTGATTCCATTACGTTAGCGAAACGCAGTCCCGGCAGGAGGATGGGGCACTCACATGAAACCAATCACGGCTATGACTTTAATGATGGAGAAAATGAATTCAGCTTCACCGTAGCCTTTGACGCCGAAGAGGTTGATGGCAATGATGATGACCAGGAATATTGTGACGAAGATGGCTTTGGTGATGCTCTTGTCCCAGTACGTTATCGTTATAGAAGCGGCAATGATTTCCAGAGGTAAGACTATCAACCATTGCAACGCGTAGCTACGTCCGCAGTCAGTACTTGGCGTCGAACATAGGTCTTGCAGCCGCAAGATATGAGGCAAACTCACTTCCAACCCATGGCAAAGCCCCACGAGGGGTCCAAGAAGCGCGTTGAGTAGGCCGAGAAGGAACCGGCGACAGGGAAGGCGACGGCCAGTTCACCCAGCGCCTGACAGGTGCAGTACAGCATGCCGCCGACGAGCGAGAAGGCGATAAGCAGTGATGCCGGGCCGCCGACCTCGAGGGCGGTGCCGGAGGCGACGAAGAGACCTGTGCCGATGGAGCCGCCGATGGCAATCATCTGCAGGTGGCGGCCCTTGAGCTTGCGGGAGAGCAGTGTGTTGGAGGTGCGCAGGTTGGCGCGGTGCAGGTCGAAGTAGTGCACGCCGTTGAGGACGCGCTCGTCGTGGCCCGACTCCATGTCCTCCTCGACGATCGAGTCCTTGTGGCGCGTGCGGTCGCCCGGGTCTCGTCTGAAGCTCTCGAGCACACGGCCGAAGAGGCCCGGCCCCGGGCTGGGGTCGTAGATGGGCTCGCGCCGCATGCTGTAGCTGCTCCCGAGCGTGAGGGAGTCCTCCTTGATCTTTATCGTGCTGAGTTCGACGTCGTCGCTATACGGCGCCATTCCGTTTCTCGAGAGAGCTGTCGGGGGAGTTGGTTCGGTGTCTGTTTCACCACTCGTCGCGGGATGTGGCGGTTATGGCGGTCGTGGAGATTCGTGGTTTCTCGTTGACGGCGGCGTCAATCGTTCGCAAGGCTGGATGACAGCTCGTCTCGATCGTTCGGTGCGGCCAGCAGACTTTAGACGTCGGTCAGCTCCGCCAAGGACCGCATGCCTTTCGCCGAGATAAAACTTCGGTAGTTGCGTGTGTGTCGCGATAAGAGGGTTTCGAGAGTCGTATCGTATCGGTCGCGAATGGCTCGTGGCACGTCGTCGCTGGATGGCGGTTGGCGATGGATTGGTTCCTCGGACGAGACAGACGTTGCCCGGCAAAGAGTCTGGCCACCGACTAAAGGGGTTGGGTGACTCGCTCTTGGTTGGAGAGGCTTATCATGCTGCGGCATTGGCGTTGAAAGAGGCGACGGGATGGGTGGTGCTCTCTATCTGACGGACAAGGATGCCCCAACGCCATCCTAATTCAGTAGTACGCAGTACACCACCCACCCTCCAGCAAGCCGGCGACAAGACGAACGATGTCCTCGAACGGGCAAAGGCCGTACTGGTCTGGGCGAATGAGGGAACGCCTGCCATGGCCAGCCCCCAAATCCTTTGGGGTTTTGTTGCACCCTGTCTGGCGTGACTGGTCCTTCCCCAATATCTCCAGTGTCGCACCAGAAAAGAGGCGAAAATCCACTCTGCTATCTCTCGATCTCTCCCGCGCTGTCGCTTCTTCACGTCCCCCCGTCATCGCAATCGGGGCCTGCAAGCATGTGCTTGTCCGGGGTGCTGTGCGTCTGGGGGTCGCTGGAGTCATCTCTCAGCTGGAGAAGATGGGGCTTGGGGGCCCAACTCCACTGGCTGGCGGGAGATACAGAGCACTGGCCATGTACATGACTTGGGTGCGGTCCCTTGTTCGACCTGCAACTGTCCCGCTCTCAATCCTCTGCGATGCTGGTATCAGCTTCTTACACAAGTATAACATCCTTTTCAAGTTGTAAATGCCATTGACCGAGCAACATCGCTCGCTAGCACTGCATCACGCAATTGGCAGGCCCATTTCGTCTGTTCATTTTGCCTTCTGTCATCGTTACCCGTCGGCTCGTCCCGCTGTGCTTGCGCCTGCTAGACGGTTAACATCTGAGCGCACGGTTTGACCCTTTTGGCCGGGTGTCATCCAAAGTCGGCTCAGTTTCTCGGCGCCGAGGCCTTCTGGAGGAAGCAAACAACACAGGGCCATGTGGCGTCTGCCTTAGGCTTATATCTCTGTCGAGGTGCTTTGAGTGGTTCGAGGAAAGGACTTGAGCCTGGTTATCGGCTCGACCTATGCCAAAACCTCAGTTATATACAGTGTCAACTTGACCCAGCCCGTCAAGATGCCCAAGAACAACCATACGTGACACCTCCATCTCAACCAGAACACCGGGCGACACGAAAATCCAGAAAAGAGACATCGCCATGACATCCGACTTGTAGATCGATAGAATGTTGCCTTGTAAAGTCGACACAGGTTACTCTCCTGAGAGAGTAATATTTAGTCCCAATGTAACGATGATAAACGGTGGAATGGACCCCTTCCAAGACAGGGTAAACTCAATCATGTTTATTCTGCAGTTGCTTTTTCTAAGAAACCCAAACTACTCCTTGTACAACGCCAGGCTGCGCCACTTGGATAAAGATGCCTCCAAAGACACAGTCATGCTCTTTATATAAACATCCCGTCCCTGTCTGTTCATCATAGGGAGGGTTTCACCGTCAGACGTACACAGCGGATTCACGACAGATCACGACTTCTCAGTAATGATCTTGCCGTTCGCGTCTCTGGGCTTCCGCTTCCAGCCGGTGTTGAACAGCTTGCCCATTTCAAAGTGGGGAAGTGGGTGCGCTTCGGTGTTGAAGACAACCTTGTCCAGGGGCAACAGGTCGTTGGGCGAGAACAAGAGGTAGAGATACTTGAGCGTTTCCGCCTACACAGATCATATTAGCAACAGTTTCTTCGGAAAACGATGAAGGAATCTCGACTTACCATCCAGAAGCTTTCCAAGTTGTCGCGCACCACAGGAGGAATGGTGTTGGCGTTGCTCAAGCTGGTGAAGCCACCACCGTCCTCAACAGCAGTGTAGTTGACGAACGACTTGAACATCTCCCAGCCCCAATCTCGGTACTTCTGTTCGCCAGTGATTCTCCACATGTAGAACAAGCTCTCGACGGTCTCCGGACGCTGCAGATTGTGGACGTCGTTGGAGTGGACCTCGTAGTCCTGACGCCACTTAGCGTGCGGATCGGGGTCGAAGAAATGGGGAGGGTGGTGGGAAGCAGAAGCGGGAGGTGGAGGGTTCGCAACGTTGAAGTAGGTGATCTCGGCGGCAAGTCCGGTCGCCATCCACTTGTACATGCCCCAGCAGGTCTGCATGAGCTCGCGGGCCAGCTTCATGTCGTCCTCCTTCTTCTTGTCCCATGTCGGCAATCTTCTGGCTTCAGCCTCGGGAATACCTCCTGTGGCGCCAAGGGCAATCGTTCCCGGCATGAAGCAAACCAGATGGTCCATTTTCGGAGACAGCTCGTTGTTCAAGCCAGACGGTCGCTCTCCGAGGACAGTAAACCCAGAGGGCTGACTGTAGGTGATCAGGTGCTTGCGCACTCCCTCGACGGCTTCATTCCAAAGATCCAAGTAGATGGGCTCCTGCTTGTTCGTCTGCAGGTACTGCTTGATCAGGTACTCATAGTACGAGTCACCGCGGGAGCCCAGGCGAATGTTGTCTCCTCTGAATTCTCCCGTCGTGGCATAAATGAAGATGGGAACAAGACCGTCCTGGGCGCCGTTGTCGTCGACAACCTTCATGACATTCTCTACCTTGTCCCAGAAATCCTTCTCACCGGTGAGCTTGGCCAGGTACTTGAACTCGAGCTGGAGCGTCGTGGCCTCAGCTGTCGAGGAAGCACCACCATCGGCATGGGAGACAATGCCCTTGAACTGCGCCAAGTTGACGCTGGCGTAAGGAACCCCGGATGGCGAGTCGAAAGCGGCCATCAAACGGTCGGCCAAATCCTTCGCCTTTTCCAGGTATAGGTCCTCGCCTGGCTCATCCTTTACAGGAGCGAGCTCAGGGTATGTGGTCGATAGGTAGTGCGAGGAAAGAAGGCCACCCAACATTCTGATCGTCGTCTCGAAAGTGTTGACGTCTTGATCTTGGTCATATGACAGGTCATTGGCAAGCCATTGCCTAGCATGGGCCAGACGTGACGTCTGGTTCATGAGGATCATGGTATCCAGCGCATCGACGATGATCCAACCCAGGCCCTTGGGAGCCATCTGTCGACCGGTTTTCGCGATGGGGTGATACTCGTCGTAGCCTGCCAATCAAGAATACGTTAGCCTCACAACTTGTTCTGTAGTCAACCTGTAGCTGGGCGTCCTTACCCCACGCATAGCGCTCGTATGCATCCCAGCTAAGCTGGAAAGCCTCCACCACTCTCTCCCGCCTCTTCATCCAGTCCACCTTCCTGCTCGAAGACTCGGAGGAGCGCAACCAACTGGTCCATTGCGATGCTGACGCCCGCGCTTTGGATCCGTCGGAGAAGGCCCCGAAGAACCAGAGGCCGGAGAAGAAGAACAACAGCAGGCCGAGTATCGATCGTTTCCTGCGCCAAAGAGGTCGGAACCTCCGGCTCGCGTGGTGGGCGTACGGCTTGTCTTTGTACATGGGGAGCTGGCCCTTGGTCCCTAGGAGGTCCTCGACTCGTCCTTGGACGTTGTGGAAGAGACTCGGGTTTCCTCCGCGGCCTCGATTGTTCACAGAGCCGGCGGAAGAGCCCCAGTACCGATCCTCCAAAACTCGCTGCGGGTTGCTAAAAGAAGGGACATTCTTCGGCACAGAGAAAGCCATGTCGTTCAGGGCGCTCGCTCCCGCCTCTACTGCCTTCTCCTTGATGTTGTGGGCAGCGCGGGCGGCCGTAATCTTGAAAACGTCGAGGGCTGAGTTCCGATGTAGGTTAAAAGGGTCGCGTACGTTCATAACGCTCTAAGCATTGTCGCAGTGGATCCCGGGCGGTTTCGAAGAAACGACGAACTGGTCAGGGTGCTGCAAACTCCAAAAAAGAACTGTAAATTGCAAGATCAGCCCGACAGCGCAGCAAAAAGACAGTCCTGCATCAATGGATGCAACGGAAGAGCGACTGAGACATGCGCGTCCAAATCTCGATGATGTGGACTTTCCGAAATAATTGGAGCGGCGGCGGGCCAGCTAAGAACGAACGCCTCGCCGCCGCGAAGCGTCGAGCTCCCTCCCGCCCCATGCCAGCTAGTCCAGGTAGCTTACGCGCCCAGAGAGCCTTCGGCACGCTCTAGCAGGCTTGGCCTTGGCTGCCAACCACCCGTGGGCCCCTGAACGGAGAAAAGGCCACCTGTAAGTCAGCCGCCAATAGCGGAAGGGAACCCGGAGGCCACTGATTGCAATGCTGTGGATTTCTCGACCCGGACAAAGACATGCCGATGATTCCGACCGCCCAATTGGGCTGGCTCAGCCACTTCCCTCCAGAACGCTGTGAACCTGGACCGCCTAGGCCCCGCTTCCCGTCATTCGGCCCGGTGGGGCCTGGAAGGGCACACAAGCGGCGGCGACCTTCGTTAGACACGGCAGACCTCATAGATGCCCGACCTCCGACTTCAAACCGGTCGAGCGCTACGAGGTACCCTTTTACGAAAGTCAACGAGAAGCATCCGATATTCGGGGCTCCTGTCGCATCCCCTGAGAGAACGCAATAGAATAGGTTCCGTTGAGCTTGTGACACTCGAAGAGCAGAGTTGACTCAAACCCAGTCACTGGAGCCTGTATTCAGAGATCGTCGATCACTGTGCCTACCTAGGTACCCCGGCCCGAAGCCAAGAAAGATACCACTGCTCGCCAAAGGCACATCACAAATTTGCAGCGTCATGTCGTTCAAGGACTTTCCGTTCCTAACTCCGGAAGAATTCTCCGAAGTGTGCCATCATTTCGACAGTCAGTATCGTCGCGCAACGCTGGGCTCCCTGCGACAATGTTGGAAGTTGAGGGTCTGCACAGCCTTGGACACGTCCTTCACAGCGGGTGTTGAATACACGACATATTTGCAAATCGTCCGGCCGCTAGAAGCCACGCTGGATTACGGAGATCTCTCGTCATTCTTGGACAAGTTTTCGTTTCGGGATAGCGCTTCGGGGGGAGAAGATCTTGGATTAGGTGATGAGGCCATGATAGATGCCGAGGAGTCTGACGAGGTAAATTTGTTTCGGCTATACTCCTTTGATGCACTACCTGACCTGACAACATGACAGGCTGCCCTGTCCAAGCCCCGTGTTCCAGATGTCGGATACGTTGTCTATGAAGTGCACTTGCATCCAACTTATCGGATGCCATGCTTGTGGTTTACATTGCATGGACTGCCAGCGGACGAGCCAGCATTTAATCTTGGAACCGTCTTTCGAAGGCTGGTGCCCGACCAGTTCAAGGACGGCCTTCGAAAAACTGGCGGGATCGGAGGGATCTCAGGCGACGTGAGTGCGCATCAGCTGTGAACCAGTCAATTATGAGTTCTGAAAGAGACCATCTGTAGGTCTGTACTAACGTATAAAATTCCAGCATCACCCCCTGACGGGACTCCCCTCTTTCTTCATCCACCCATGTCTCCTCGGCGATGCCATGTCGGGATTTGACTGTTCCAAGGAGCAGTATATGATGCTATGGCTGGGCTTGGTCGGTGGATGTGTCGGGCTCTGGGTGCCCAAAGAGATGGCCATGGACTCATCCGGTTGAGGCATGCCGCGCATGTACCTCCGCCATCTCCCCCTTGCTGAACTGGACCGCAGGCTTGAATGAGATCAATCGTCGTCGCTGTCCTCTTCCATGGCGACATCGCTATCGTCATCTTCTTCCTCGTCTCGCTGTCGCTTCTGGCCCCTGCCGTCAGCTGTCGACGCGTCACCCATCGGCTGATCACCACCGGCCGAGGGCTTCGCCGCAGCAGGCGCGGCACCTGGCGCGGGCGCGCTGAAAATACTCTGTTGGGCATCCGTGAGTTCGATGTTAGAAGCTCCAGCCGTCGTGTTCGGCATCTTGTACGTGCCGTCCAGCTTCGCAACGAAGTCGGATTTCGACTTGGCGTACTGGATAGTCTATTCATCCAGTCAACAGACAGATCTGGGCCCAGCACGCGGGGGAACATACCAAAGGACGGCCAAGAAACTCGAAACCTTCGAGCGAGCGCATGGCTTGAGTTGCTGTTTGTATATCGCGGAAGGTGATGTGCGCCTGCCCACGCATTTTCATGGTCTTCATGACGACAATGTCGAGGACGGGGCCGTATGTAGAGAATAGCAGATAGAGCTCCGCTCGCAGATCGTCCTTTTGTATTTTCGCAGACGGGAGGTTTGTGACATAGAGACTGCAGAATTAGCAAAAACCAAAACGCACCGTTTTTCTCGACTTACGTCTGGTTAGGAGCGATCGTAGCAACTTTGGCGGGTAGCGATGCATTGGGCGCGAGGCCACGTGGGGGAGCGACTGCTGCCATTGTGAAGTTGACGGGCTGACAAGTGCGGCTACACAGACAGAATCGATGTCGTCAGTCCTCTCCGATTCGAAGTGAGTTGTTCGGGATTGGGATGTCTCGAGCGGCGCGTCGCGGTTCTTTCGTCGTGCTGCTGTCGCGATCTGAAATTTTGTCTCGTACGTCCACCGCAGTTTGGTCGGCAGAACGCACTCGGGAGCTCCCTCACTAGCGCCATACCCTGAGGCGACGCCCCAGGGTGGCCTTATGGCCTGAAATGGAGGGAGAGCAACCGGCCTTGCTGAAGCACCTACGTAACCCGGCTGCCCCACCATGGGGCACCCTCCTGAGGTACCTTACGCAGTAATGTAAGGTAAGGGTATGCTGTGCAGCGCCTTACGTATGTACTGCCCAGCAGGCTCGTAGGGTAAAGTACCTTGCTTGGACGGAGGTCAGCGCAGCATCTAGCACTGCCACCCAGAATCGCAGCTTCGTCTGCCAACATCACCCTCCAATTCTCGCCAACATCCTCCGCCATTTGACAAAGTAGTGATAGTAGAGAGCTATACTCCTATCACGAAGAAACCCCTCACTATGGCGGCTCCTCAGGTTCACCACCTCTTCCACGCTCCCATTGCGGACCACTCGTTCTCGGCCGACCGCCAGACACTCGCCATCGCTCGCGATTCCACGATTGAGCTGTATGGAAAGGCTGGCAACGCCTTCAAGCTCAAGGACGAGCTGAAGGGACACGACAAGACCGTTACGAGTGTCGACATTGCTCCCAACAGTGGCCGCATTGTCTCCTGCTCCCAAGGTTCGTCGATGCGCGGGTTGGCCTTCTGGCTTGGCGCCAGAACGGAAGCTGACTTCTGCCGCTAGATCGCAATGCTCTCGTTTGGGAGCCTTCGCCGAACGGCTACAAGCCTACCCTCGTCCTGCTTCGGATTAGCCGCGCCGCGACCTTCGTACGATGGTCACCCTCTGAGACCAAGTTCGCCGTCGGCTCTGGCGACCGTGTCATTGCGATCTGCTACTTCGAGGAGGAGAACGACTGGTGGGTTTCGAAGCACCTGAAGAAGCCCATCCGAAGCACCATCACTTCCGTGGCCTGGCACCCGAACTCTGTCCTCCTTGCGGCCGGATCCACCGATGCTCATGCCAGAGTCCTTTCTAGCTTCATCAAGGGCGTCGACGCCCGCCCCGAGCCTACGGCTTGGGGCGAGAGGCTGCCTTTTAACACTGTCTGCGGAGAGTACTTGAACAACTCTGCTGGCTGGGTGCACTCAGTTTCTTTCTCGCCCAGCGGAAACGCTCTGGCTTTTGCCGCCCATGACAGCAGCATCACCGTGGTGTACCCTAGCGCTCCTGAGCAGCCGCCCCGCGCTGTTGTTACCATCACTACCCAGCTTCTGCCCTTCATGAGCCTTCTCTGGAGCGGCGAAGATGAGATCATTGCTGCCGGTTACGACTGCGAGGCCTTCCGATTCAAGGGGGGCGAGGGCGGATGGAGCCTGGCTGGAACTCTGGAGTCCAAGGGCCGCCCCGGCCTCGAAGACACCCGTGAGGAATCTGCGTTGAACATGTTCAGACAGATGGATCTCAAGGGTAAGGTCAAGGATGACACCCAACTCAAGACGGTTCACCAAAACACCATCACCATGATTCGCCCGTATGAGGCCTCAGGCGGCAACCTGACAAAGTTCACCTGTAAGTTGACCATCCTGGTTCTCAACACGTCGCAAAACTGACTAGATATACAGCGAGCGGCGTCGATGGAAGAATTGTCATTTGGAGCACTTAGACTACTCTCATAACACCGGTCAATGGAATACCACATTGCTTCACATAAAATACACTTTGTTCTGGATTTCAGACATAATGCCTGTTCTCCACTCTCCTGTCCACTCGTGGAATGAATCCAGGCCGGTGAAAATGACGTTTGAAATGCTGGTGGTCATTCACAAGTCGAGGACCATGGTAGGCACCGAGATCGCGCAGAACGGTGTAGAATGGTGGCGACGAGGGGGCTATGGATATTAATGAGAGGTTGCCAGCCAGGTGTTTGCAGCGGGGAATCTGTGTGCGTAGCTGCGCGATCTACCTAGATAGCAGATCATGGAATATCTTAAAGGTAGGTAGATCTTTAGATGCCAGTCGAAGAGTGTTGCTGTCCACTGAAGCGTGCCAAAGCCACTGTAACTTGTGGGCTTCTGTTCTTCTTTGTCTGGCGCCGAGCAGGGTATCTCCACTTCAAGAAACCAAACAGGTATATAAAGGCATCAGGTAAAGCCAATTCTGTATGTGGCCTCAAGGTGGTGGCAAGTCATTGGAGACGGGTAGTGTTTACGAAAGTTACCTAAGTCATTGGAGATCACTGAACATATAAAGCAGTGGGGTGCATGCAGCTAGTGGCATCTGCCAGCAAACCCATGCCCCTGTCACCACTGAAGCGTTTAACAAAAGGTCGGCTCCCGCTGATCTAACCCACCCCACCAACGCCGACTCGGTGCTAAGCCTGGACCTCCCAGCTTCCATCTGGCTTTCATCAACAACCACCGCGCTATCCCGTCGCTTTTTTGAGGAGAAGCACATCGTGACTGCCTGTGGCGACCCTTCCGACCTTCCCGCGTAGTATGTTCCACCCAGACTTCTCTTGCCCACCCGCCCGAGCGTTTGCACTATATTTGCTGCTTGCCTAAGGTAGCCTGCTGCCCGCCCAGATTATTCACCGCACACACAGACGACCCGCCCGAAGGACCCCGCCAAAGCTCGCTGCGCTCTTCGCGTTACCGAACGATATACCAACCACTGCACACACGACGACGTTATCGCTGCTTTCTTCTTGCCGCCGTCGAGGGCCCTCGACCGTATACAAACATACCGTCATGACCGAGTCCTCATGATGGAATCCCCTATGACGACTCAAGAGCGCCAGCTCTGCGAGTTTCTCCGAGACCTCCCCGCGAGATGGAACTACCAGTACGACGATGCCGCGCACCATGACCTCCTCGAGAGTCTGTTCTGGTCATTAGCGGGAGGCGAACGCTATATGCCTTTATTTTTCCCCTCCGGGCGCCCTTCGCACAACCACAAGCTCCACGATGCTCAGGGCGCAGTTGAAGGCGCAGAGTACACCGAAGCTGCTCGAGGCAAGCGATGCGGCCACATTTTCAAGGCCGGAGAGGCCACGTACTCCTGCCGGACCTGCAGCACAGATGATACTTGCGTGCTATGCAGTCGATGTTTCGACGCGACCGACCATGCCGGCCACATGGTTCGCATAACCATCTCGGTTGGCAACAGCGGCTGCTGCGACTGCGGCGATGACGAAGCCTGGAAACTACCCATGTTCTGCACGATACATTCCGAGGCAGAGGCGGACAAAGCTGAGGGCAAAGGAAAGCAAGCGACTGGTCTGCCTGAGGACCTGGTACAGAATATGCAGATGACAATCGGCCGCGTCTTTGACTACATCTGCGACGTCATATCCTGCTCCCCAGAACAACTGCGCCAGACCAAGACAACCGAGTCGATCCACAACGACGAGGAGCTCGCACGCTTGTCCCCGGACACATACGGGGAGGGTCCTTCTGGCCACACCGAGTACGCACTGGTACTCTGGAATGACGAAAAACATACGGTGGAGGATGTGCAGAACCAGATAGCACGAGCCTGCAGAACAACAGAAGCTCAGGCCTTGGAACGCGCAACGGAGACCGATCTCATCGGTCGAAGCATCCTGAAGCGGCTGGAAGACCTCGACACACTTCTCGAGATGGCCACCAAGTTGGAGCACATCAAAGTCACCGTCACTATTCGCTCTTCACGGGACACATTCCGTGAGCAGATGTGTGGGGCCATGATTGAGTGGCTCAGCGACATTTCTGGATGCAGTGTCGGATCCGATCACGGTATTTTGCGTCAGACAGTCTGCCAGGAGATGATGAAGCCCTGGCGAAAGGGCAGTCCTGGATCCCACGCCATAGTAGGAAAGGATGGCATCTACGACGAGGATAAGCTCCTGACGCAGCTTGAGAATGCCCACCACTTTCAGCAACATGTCATTCTCGTCCAAATGCAGCGCCAGCAAGCTCGAGCTTTCGAAGCAAGTGACGATGAAGACATCGACATGGGCAGAGGCAACGGTTCACCAGACAGTGATGCAGGTGACGACGATGAAGACGAAGACATGGATGACGACGATATCATGATGGTCGACGTCAGAGCCGAAGCACCCGGAGACATCGGACTCGAGTGGCGTGGAACGGATCAGGCCTTGGAAGAAGACGAAGCCACCATGGCTGGCTACCCGCCTCCACCTCCGCCTCCGGCTGCTCGCCGGACCGCACGGGATCGTGATCTCACACCGTCAGACTCGGACACGGCTGAGCCTCTCATAGCTCCCGCCATCTATGCTAAAGCCAACCTCGAAATTCCCAAGACACCTGGCCAAGGAGATAAGACTCCCTCACCGAAACCAGGCAGATACTGGCTTGAAACCCCTCCCGGATACATGAATCGGGAGAACGTTCCCCCGGCAGAAGACGTTTTCCAGAGAGTTCGCCTGGACTGGCTAATTCTCTTTGACCTTCGCATGTGGAAAAAGGTCAGGAATGATTTGAGGTCTCTTTACATTTCAACCGTTGTTTCCATACCCGAGTTTAAACGCATTCTGGGCTTGCGGTTCGCCGGGCTCTACACCACGCTGGCTCAGTTGTACTTGATCGGAGACCGAGAGCCAGACCATTCGATCATCAACCTGTCTCTGCAGATGCTCACCACGCCGTCCATTACAGCGGAAATTGTGGAGCGTGGCAACTTTATGACTAGCTTGCTGGCCATCTTCTACACATTCCTCACAACCAGGCAAGTGGGTTATCCATGGGACGTGTCGTCCAATGCTGTCCTCGCATTTGATTCCGGTTCAGTCACAAATCGGCGCATGTACCATTTCTACCTGGACTTGAAGTATCTGTTTGGGTCTCCCCACGTCCAGGAGAAGTTCCGGAGTGAGGAACGCTACCTGCTGCAATTCCTGGATCTCGTCAAGCTGCATCAGGGCATTGGGCCAAATGTCCGTGCTGTCGGGGAACACGTGGAGTACGAGACGGATAGCTGGATTACGGCTTCTCTTGTGACGCGAGAGATTAACCGACTGGCTCGTCAACTAGCCGACGCATACAGGAATGTCCCAGAAAACGAAGCGCATTTTGTTGCCCAAGCAATCAGAATGACGGCCAAGGCCGTGATACTGCACTCCGTTGGCGCAGAGCGTCACAGATTCAAGCAGGCGGAAATCAAGGAAGAGGTCAAATTCAAGGCATTGGGCGACTTCGAGTTTGACAACGAATCTGCGAGATACGACGTCATCAAGTTCACCGTCGAAGAGGACCCTATTAGTTTCCACCACGCACTCCACTACACGCTCTCGTGGCTGGTTGAGTGCGGAAAGTCTTTGCCCGCTTCGAGCATGAAGGCTCTCCTGAGCTTCACGGCTCAAGACTTAAGGCTGCCCCCTCGCACCATGGGCCGCAAGCTTATGCCGAAACGCGACAACTCCTCAGAAGACAACCTCATGGCTTCCTTCGATTACCCTCTTCGAGTTTGCGCTTGGCTGGCACAGATTAAGGCGAACATGTGGGTTCGCAATGGCATCAGTCTCCGCCACCAGGCGGCGACGTACCGTGGCGTCAGTCAAAGAGATGTCTCGCACCACAGAGACATCTTCCTGCTCCAGACCGCGATGGTTGTAGCTGACCCCAGCCGCGTACTCGCATCCATCATTGACCGATTCGGAATGGAAAAATGGGTCAAGGGGTTCTTTGAGCAGAAGTCGGCCGCACAAGATGATGTACAGCATCTGGATGTGGTTGAAGACATGATTCACCTCCTTATTGTGCTCCTGAGCGACCGCACCTCGCTGATTGCTCCGGAGGACGAGCCCAACTCCAACATCCTCGCCATTCGTCGCGACCTTACCCACATTCTGTGCTTCAAACCTCTCTCGTTCAACGAGATCAGCAACAAGATGCCCGAGAAGTTCCAGGAACAAGAGGACTTTCACCGTGTCTTGGACGAGATGGCATCTTTTAAGCCCCCCGAGGGTGTTTCTGATGTCGGTACCTTTGAGCTGAAACCCGAGTTTGTCGAGCACATCGACCCTTACATTGCTCACTACAACAAGAACCAACGAGAGGAGTCCGAATTGGCGTACCGCAAAAAGATGGGCATCAAGACGGGCAAGCCAGTAGAGGAGATCGTCTATGAGCCTAAACTTCGACCGATACCTTCCGGACTGTTCAAGGATCTGGCTGCTTTCACCAGCACCGGCATGTTTGCCCAGATCATCTATTACTCTTTACTGTATCCGCTGGTGGCTGGCAGACTCACACCAAGCGTGCCGTCCACGCGAATTGAGACTTTCCTTCAGGTCGTTCTGCACCTTATTCTCATCGCTATTTCCGAAGACAAAGAGGACGAGAGCGATATGACGGAGGAATCGCTGAACTCTTTCGTCTTCATTGCCCTGACACGAACGGCCCGAAGCAATTTCATGCCGGAAGCACCCAATGCGAAGACCATCGTCGCTCTGTTGGACATGATGTCAACCAAGGAAGAGTTCAAAGCATGCCATCCCAAGATTGGCCTTATCCTCAAGAGAATGCGACAGAAGCGACCTCGCAACTTCGAGAGTGCGTATATGCGGCTAGGTGTGTCGGTCGATCGCATCGATACCGCGTCGCCGGCGACCAATTCTGCAGAGGAAGAGCGAGAGCGAAAGAAGAAGGCGGCGCTGAGTCGTCAGGCAAAAGTCATGGCTCAATTCCAACAACAGCAGAAGAGTTTCTTGGAAAACCAAGGCAACATCGACTGGGGCTCCGATCTCGAGGACGAGGAGGAAGTCGAGCAAAACGTCGACCGTAAGAACAACTGGAAGTATCCCACAGGTACCTGTATCCTGTGCCAGGAGGACACCGATGACCGACGTCTCTACGGAACATTTGCTCTCTTCAATGAGAGTATGATACTCCGACAGACAGACTTGCAGGATCCTGATTTCGTTCGCGAAGCACTCCATACGCCATCTAACTTGGACCGATCCGCAGAGGATATTCGTCCCTTTGGGGTCGCACATGAAAACCGGCAGGAAGTCGTCAAGGTCAATGCCAAGGGCGAGAAGTTCGCTGCCGAACGGCAGACGATAGGCAAAGGATTCCCCTCGAACCTGTCACGTCCCGGACCCGTCTCCACTGGCTGTGGTCATATGATGCATTACAGCTGTTTCGAGATGTACTTTGACGCGACTAATCGGCGACACCATCACCAGATTGCCAGACACCATCCTGAGAATCTCCGGAGACAAGAGTTTGTCTGCCCGTTGTGCAAGGCTCTAGGCAACGCGTTCTTGCCAATCATCTGGAAGGGACAAGAGGAATCGTTCCCCGGGCCTCTGCAATCCCAGACAGGGTTCGCAGACTTCCTCGATACTCAGATGAGGTCAGGTTACTACGTCCTGGGCGCGAACCGCCCGCCGGATCAGGTCCAGGCCTCTTTTGCCAGCTACACGGCCGGGCATTGTACGAGTTCGCTAGCAGAGAAGGCATCTCAGCTGCTTGAAGAAGCTTGGACGACTGATGAGTCCGGCCTTGATTCTGTTGTCATCAACACGCCTTTGGCGTCGGTCATTCCGACAGCTACTACACCGGTTTCCAATCGACGCTCGCTACCGAGCAACGGCTCCGCCATTATGGGTGAACTTGTCAAGGTATACCGTCGTCTGCGCGATACCATGTCGTCCAACGGCTTTGAAAGTCACCACAAGTACATCGCACTTGAACGAGAAAAGAACGAGCTAATTTACAGCGATGTTTTGGCTAAACTGGTCGGCTATTCGATATCCGCCGCAGAGATCCAGCAGCGAGGCGTGGAGGCGCAGTACGGCATGACGCTGCTGGAAAAGATTCCCGAGCAGAGCTTGACGCACCTGCGTATCCTGGCCGAGACGGTAACCTCGTACATTGCCGTTGGTGGTCTCAAGTCCGGTGGCGACAATGCCATCGAGGAAGAATTCCGAAAGGACAGCGAAAGACAACATTGCCAGCTCTTCGTATCGCAGTACTTTGGCCAAGAGACCGAGCATGTTAGACGGCCTGTGGACGTCTACCCCCCGCTGCTGGGGCAGGACCCCTTCGTCTTCTTCTCGGAATGCGTGTTCGGTCTGATATCTGCACAAAATTTCGACGTCGTCCACATTATGAGACTTTGCTACCTTGCAGAGATCGCCAAGGTTGTTTACCACATGGGACGGAACATCCCAGTGTCTACATGGGTGAATCATCTGCTCAACAGAGGCCCACAAGATCCGGCATTCAAGAACTTTGCTGAATTTTGCCTTGCAATCACCAGGGTCGGCATGGAAATTAATGTGTCGCACCACGAAATGCCGGCAGACCTGGGCGAAAACCGTGGATTCAGCCAGCCAGAGTTGGACAACTTGGAGGGCTACTACACGTTCGTCAAGAAGTATGCATTAACCTTCCTTAGAAAGTGCATCATCCTTCTCTACGTCAAGTACGGCGTCGATTTCAATAGCCATGTCTCCCCGCAGCCCGACGACGGTGAGCTGGACCGCCTGACCGAAGCACTCAAAGTCCCGACTTTTGACGAAATGTGTGCCTCGATGACTGATCATGGGCCATCCTGCGGCTGGCCAGCTTCGACTTCAGGCCTCGTCAGCGGCTGGATCCGGCACCAGATCATGTGGACCGTGGGCAACGAGGACAAGCTTCCAAGCTCTGCGCTCATCAGCCACCCGGGCATCTTCGAATTGGTGGGACTGCCAAAGAACTACGATGCTCTCATCGAAGAGTCCACTCGTCGCAAATGCCCTACAACAGGCAAGGACATTGCAGACCCGATGATTTGTCTGCTCTGCGGCGAAGTCTTTTGCAGCCAGGCGGTTTGCTGTCTCAAGGAGGAGACGACGTCTGGAGATCGCGAGCCCCAGAGAATCGGTGGCGCGAACCAGCACGTTCGAAAGTGAGTTGCGAGATTTTATTTTGCTTTGTGAACGATTTAACTGACTTGCGTGCGTAACAGGTGTCAGAAGAATATAGGCTTGTTCCTCAACATCCGCAAGTGCTGCATCTTCTACTCGTTCCGGGGATCGGGCTCCTACAGCAGCGCCCCATACATCGACAAGTACGGCGAAACGGATTTTGGCCTACGCCATGGCCGCCAGCTCTTTCTGAACCAGAAGCGCTACGACTCCATGCTGAGGAACACATTCCTCAGCCACGGCATCCCCAGCATCATCAGCCGTAAGCTGGAGGCTGAGATTAACAACGGTGGATGGGAAACGATTTGATGTCACACGGCGGAACGACTTGGATGCATTTGCATATACCATCAAGACCGAAGTCGGCCTGGGGAGGGAAGCCGCGCCCGGTTTTCAGTTGCGAATCCCGGCGACGACTAGAGCTTGGGTTGGCAACTAGACTCAAGCGCGCGAGTGGATAGACCTACACGCATCTCACTACTTTTGGTGTTCATGACAGATATCTAGCCGACAAAGGTCAGGGAGGGAAGGAGTTTTCATAGGGGTAGGCCAGATTGTTGATTACGACCGACGTAGAATATATAGCACACGCATGGTGGTGCGAGACCGTGCCCCCTCCATCCATGACCCGAACAGTATCTCAGATGCCTTTGTTGTCTACGTTTGGTATCAATTCTTAAATGCCAGCTCGCGAGGCCGACCTGGGATATCTCTGGAAGTATCGAATATCGCTCCCTAACATCGTCAAAGTAGCGCCATTTTCCCTCATGTCCCGCCCATGTCCGTATCTTCTTCCTGTTTTATCGGCGGCTCCGTGCTGCCAGCCTCCTCCGCTTCCACCTCCGCCTTTGCTCCGTCCTCGACCACATCCTCCACAAGCCCGTTGATTGCCACAGCAGGCGCAGCATCTGTCGCTGCAACACTGCTGCCGCCGTCCACTACCCTCCTGAAGATGCGGATGCACCCGTCCTGGCCAGCACTGACCATGTTGTCCCCGTGCACGTCGACCCAGAAGCACACGCCGCCTTTGCCGTCGCGGTCTCTCTTGTGGGCAGGGATGCGCTGGACAACCTCCTTGGTGACGACGTCCCACAGGACGATCTCACCGTCTTCGCTGGCCGAGGCGACGAATGCGCCTTCGTTGGGGACAATGCCGAAGCAGCCACCGATGGCGAAGCGGTGGTTGGCGTGGCCCTGGTACGTCTTCTTGACGGAGCCCGCGACGTAGTCCCACAGCCGGATGCTGTTGTCGAGGTTGAAGGCGAGCACGAAGCGCCCGTTGGGCGAAAAGCAGACGGACGTAACGGCCGGGTTATCTTCGTGGACGAGGGTGCGGAGGCATTGGCCCGTGTAGGTATCCCAGATGCGGCTGTGGAGAGGGCCGTTAGTAATGGTGGATGGGAGAGGGAGGGGTCTTACATCAAGCCGTCGGTCGAGCAACTCACGACCAGCGTCCCGTCGCAGCAAAAGTCTATCCCGCTCACGGGGTCGCTGTGCGCTGGCAAACTCCTCATCAGACGACCGGCCCTTACATCCCACAGAAAGACGGCCTCGTCGTAGGACCCGGATGCGAGGATGTTACCCTTGGGCGAGAAGGCGAGGCAGTGGACGTAGTTGTGGTGGCCGAGCAGCGGGGGCATGGGGCGCGCGGCGAAGACGCCGACGCCGTCCTTGGCCGCCAGCCTGGCCGCGCCTGCGCCCTTGGCTGTGACTTTCGGGCGGCCCGTCACGCGGTCCCAGATGCGGATGGCCTTGTCGTCGGATCCGGACGCCAGCGTGCCGCTGTCGGGGCTCCACGCCACGCAGCTGACGCCAGCCATGTGCCCGACCATCGTGTCCATGTGCGCGCCAGTCGCCGCGTCCCAGATCTTGAGCGTGCCATCAGCTGAGGCGCTCGCGATCCACCGCCCATCAGGCGAGATGCGCACCTGCGAGACGGGCCTGCCGTTGTGCTCGCCCAGCACGCGCTCCTCCTCGAACCGCGGCCTCACGGGACCCTTCTTCTTCTCCTCCTCCTCCGCCACGGCGGGAGTCGCGGGCGTCGCGGCGCCCGTGGTGGTGGTCGTCGTGGCCGCCCCCGTGCCAGGTGAGAGGCGGAGGCGGCGGTCGACGTTATCGGCCAGGCTGCGCGGGGAGCTGCCGCCTGAAGTGGAGGCCGGCGAGCGCGATCTGGTGCGGGAGTCGCTACGGGAGCGGGAAGGAGAGGCGGTGGGTGATCGCGGAGACCGATTCCGCGAACGGGATCTGGTGCGCGACCGCGAGCGGGAGGAGCGGGAGTAGTACGCTTCGTTGAGCTCGTCGTCGCTTGGGCTGCGGCTGGGCGACCTACTAGGCCGGCCGCGATGCGTGGCGAGACGGCGCCTGGTTGTGCCGGTGGTGCGGTTGTCTTCGACGTCACCATTAATTCCTAGCTCATCGGGAGAGCTGTATCGAGGAGTCGCGCTGGGGCCGCGTTCGAGGACTTTGCGGCGCTTCGGAGGGGGTTCGGGGAGGGGCGTCGCGCCCGCTGGGGAGTCGAGGTCGGACATTTTCTTTCTCGTTGTCGTTTGTGCCTTTCGACGCGATGAGGACGGTATTCAGCTGGATATTGTGGTAGGAACGTCGGAACTGGGAAGTGTTGTGGCGGATTGGATTAGGAGATTAGGGTGATGCAGGTTGGGAGTGAAGGAAGGATGCAGAGACGAGGCTGAACAAAAAAGTGACGATGAATGGACTTTTGGGTCTAAGATGCAGGGGGCCTGACGTCTGGCGGTAAAGCTGCACCTCAGCCTCGTCCACCCCGCACGGGCCGTCCTACGGTCCCTCGGCACAACTGGGGTACGCTAAAGGAAAGCAAAGACGTGCTAACGAAACCCAGCAGCGTCGCATCTGGGCAGGCGACATAGAAGCTGCCGATTGGCCAATTGGCTATCGGGACGGGTCCATCTGCACCCCAAAAACTGGGTCATCCCAAAAACCCCGGAAGCGGCGAACGGCGGAGGAGAAAAAGAAGCTACGGAGATACAACCGCAACCTCACCCTCACTGCACTGCACAGTCCGAGAAAGTCCAAGCGGCCGCTTGCTACCTCTTTTTTCTCTCCCATCTCATGTTATAATACGCTCGAGAGCCCGAACTCACTTCGCGAAGCGCAGGCGTCGGTGATGCGGCGACCTCGCGCGTCGACGAATCAGTCGTCAGCTTACGAAGCTCAGAGTTCGCGCCGCGCTCGCCGCCCAGTCGGAAGCGTCGGCGAACGTCCTCGACGACGGCTGCTCTCCCGCCTGGTCGACCGTCCTGCAGTAAGACCTCTATTCGTCGCGATCGTCGCCAAGTTTCACTCATAAATCGTTATTGTAATTGGCTCCCTAACGACTTTCACTTCTTATCTCGACCCCGCCTTCACTATCTGCTCATCGCCACCTGGACACCTCGCATCACATCTCACGCTCGCTTACCATCACATCTCGCACTCACTTACACAACAACCTTATGAAAATGGACGAAAAAGACCCAACGACCGAGCTCCGGCTGCTGACCCTCAACTGCTGGGGCCTCAAATTCATCTCCAAGCTCCGCCCGGAACGCCTCTCCGAGATCGGCCGCCGGATCGCCGCCCAGCCTCACCCGCCTCACATCGTCGCCCTGCAGGAGTGCTGGGTGACGTCCGACTACGAGGCCATCCGCGCCTCCATCGCCGATATCCTCCCGCACTCAAAGTTCTACTACTCAGGCTCTTTCGGCGGCGGTCTCGCCATCTTCTCGCGATGGCCGCTCGACGAGAGCTCCATGCGGCCCTACCCCCTCAACGGACGTCCCACGGCCTTCTGGAGGGGGGACTGGTACGTCGGTAAAGGTATCGCCTGCGCGCGCGTCCGCGCCTTCCTCTTTTCGCCCTCCGGCGCTCCCAAGGAACACTTCATCAGCATCTTCAACACGCACACCCACGCTCCCTACACCGAGAACCAGCCGGGCGACACCTACCTCGCCCACCGCCTCGCCCAGTCGTGGGAGATGTCCAAGCTTCTCCGCGCCGCCGCCTCCAGGGGCGACCTCACCCTCGCGCTGGGCGACTTCAACATGCGACCCCTGTCCCTCCCGCACCGCATCATCACCGCCCACGCCCCCGTCCGCGACCTCTGGCGCGTGCTGCACCCGGACTCCTCGCTCGGCGCCGCCGACGACCCGCTCGAGAAAGCACGCGGGCGCCCCACGCCCACGGCCGAGTTCAATCTCACAGAAAACGGCGCCACCTCGGACAACATCTACAACACCTGGCGCTGGCCGGCCTCGGAGCAGAAGAAGCTCGGTCCGGGCAAGGACCCCATCGTCATCCCCCCGGAGATCCTCGACCCCAAGGGCAAGCGGCTGGACTACATCTTCTTCGGCGGCGACTCCTCCGAGGACGGCAGCGGCTGGGTCGTCCGCTCGGCGCACGTGGGCATGGTCGAGCCGCACCCGGTCCTGGGCTGCTCCCTCAGCGACCACTTCTCCGTCGAGGCGACCCTGGCGTACCGCACCCCACACGACGACGCCGACCGCAACGAGACGTCCTACCTGCAGACCTCCTCGGGCACCAGCTCGCAGCGGGATTCCGCGGTGCCGTCGCAACTCGAGCCCGCCGTCCCGTGGGGCCTCCCGGCGGCTGTGTACGACGAGATCCTCTCCGTGACGCGCAGCTACGTGCGGCGCGAGGAGCAGCAGCGGTTCTGGCGCGGCGCTCACTTCTTTGCCTGGCTTGCTGTGCTGTTTGCGTGCCTCGTGGCTGTGTGGTTTAGCCCGCACAATTTTGTCGCGTTTATACTCATGCTTCTGAGCAGTCTCGGGCTGGTCGCCGGCGTCATTGACGGTTTGATGTCGCTGCTGTTCTTCAACTCGGAGCTGAGGGCTCTCAAGGAGTTTGAGTGGGAGATGGTCAACGCCAAGGCCGTGGCTCGGCGCGGTTCCGACGACTCTGTAGAAAGAGAAAAGCCCCTTTAGGCTGCATGGGGTGGCATCAGCGTAGTGAATAATGAAATAAGAACCGCTCAGGTGAAACTGCCTGAATCTCACAAACATGATACGCTGGACGCAATGAACAATAATGCCTATTTCTATTCAATACCCTCCTTTTCTGTTCTCCCGTCCCACATCGCGCTGTCACCACATACGCAACCCATCAACACCCCCGGTAAAACTTGTCTCATCTCCCTCATAACCCAGTTCATGGTGCATGACATGTTGCGGTTCGTCACCGTACGGCTTCACACCAAAGTGTAGAGGGTGGTCGTGAAGCCGGTCTGGGGCCCTTTGCCACGAATATCCTAGGAATGCCGTCTTCTTCCTGACGCTCATGACCTCGTCCTTTGTCTCGGCATCCCTGAGCAACTTGTCCCGGGGCCTTTTGCGCTCCTTGTGTCCGTGCTGTCGAACAAGTTTCTTCAGGTACTGGGTTCTCTCAAAGCTCAACAGCAGTTCATCAATGTCGCAATCAATCTGCTTGAGTTTCGTCGAGTCGTAAGGCTTGTAAATGGCACGGATGCAAAGCTTGATCTCATGTTCTTGAAAGCCAAGATCTTGAAGATGCGTAGCGATTTCTTTCCAGTCAACCGGTTCCTCTTCTGTTCCACTGTCTTCCGACTCAGACCAGTCGCTGATGGGCTCGTCTTCGTCAAAGTAGTGCGAGTCGGTATGGCTGTTGATTTGCGGCACCCAGTCTGGCGGTAATGACCGCAGCGCCGACCATGGCGTATGCCGAAACCATCTATGCCTCCTGATGTCAGATGCGTCATTCTCGAATACGTATTTAAGTGGTGCTCGCAAGTAGCCGCGCCGGACGAGGTCATCTTGCTCACGATACTTAGGAGACGAGAGGCGTGTCTCTTTGTCGCAGAGCAGAAGTGCCATCAAGTCATAACAATCGTCTGATAATCGAGGCCCGTTACTGGGAAGCTTGAGGGTCGTACGATGATTCTGGAGCCAAGTCAGACGCCGTGCCATCTCGATTCCAGAAACAGACTCACTACGATGTTATGCTTGGTATAATTGCGACCCTTGTCGGAGACGAACGGCGTATGGCCGAACAGGCATTCGTAAAGGATGATTCCGATACTCCACTAGTCGCATCTCCCGTCATATCTGTCGCCCGTGACTACCTCTGGAGCCATATACTGACTTGTACCGACGACAGAGCGAGCATGCGAACGGCTTGTGGCACTGGCTCTCTAGTCCAGGAGCCCGTCTACCATGGGTAGGTCCATCTCGGAATCCACGGTTGGCGGTATGAAGGACAAGTGGCTCCGGGTAATCTGCGACGGAGGCTCATGTTTCAGAGGATCCATCCCCAAAGAACGTCTCCTGGCGTGGCCCTCGTTCTGAGGCTCTGTCTGATCTTCGTGGTCTCCGTCAAGCTCGATATGTAACTGAGAGAGCAATGATTGCCGGTGCCATTTGTAGTAGCCAGTGTCATGGGACCAATGGCCATCAAAGGCCAAGCCGAAGTCGGAAATCTTTAGATGGCCGTCAGCACCAACGAGAAAATTGTCTGGCTTTACGTCGCGGTGAATGCAGCCAAGGTTGTGTGCTGCTTCAATGCACAGGATCATTTCGGCTATGTAGAACCGGGTCCTCTCTTCGTTGAGAACGTTCTCGCGGATCAATAGCCCCAAAAAGTCGCCCCCCGGCATGTAATCCATGATGAGATAGAGATTGGTGTTATCTTGAAAACTGGCCATCAGGGGAACGATCCTGGCAAACACCGTTAGGTCATGCGATGACAGAGTACGGAAGATTGTGGCATGTGTAAACACCATACCAGTCTGAATGTGAGGCAGCGACCAGGAAATCCCTTTCCGCACGCAAGTGTCCCTCCTGGCAGCTTCGAATCATGTCCGACTTTCGAATTACCTTCATTGCGAACACCTCACTGCGGCGCTCACGAACAAGTTTGACCACACCAAAGCTTCCCTTACCAAGAATTTTGAGCGTCTCGAGATTGCGCAGATATGGGTTCTCAAGTACTCCAGACGCCTCTCTGCTGTAAGTGTTCGACCACGCCATTTTGTAGGCCTGAGCTTTGGCGACCCTCTGTTCGCGGAGATAGTTGGTTTCGTCGTTCAAAAGCTTTTGGAGGGAGATGTCGGCGTCCGAGGTTGTGTAGGGGTCATCATTCAGGGTCAGTTGATGTTGAAGTTCGCCGAGACGTAGTTCACGCGGCGTCGGCCCATCGCTCAGAATTTCATCGTAGTACGTCTCGAGGAATATCTTCGCTGCCGCTACCTTTTCAACAGTTCGCACCTTTTGATCGTTCGTCAACCGGCTCACGGCGATATCTGCCGGTTGATCGTTGCTCGCGATGCTGGCATCTGGACTCCAAGGCTGGCCGACGGCCAGGTGAAACCGAGGGGGGAGGTGTGGGAAGACGTGCTGGAATGCCTTCTGGATCGTGCTGCTATTTCTCGAGCCGTCTGGGCCTGGGACGTGTGAGCATGTGCTTCATTGCGCTCACCGGCCACATCCGTACCTAGACCAGATCCCAGGACATCGAGATGGTTGCGAAGGAGAGCATAATCAGGAGAGGCATCGAATATTTCTCGCTGGCCGCGGAGATGCCGAAGTGCCTGAGCGACAATCTCTCGTCGGGAGTTCTTCTGGGCAGTATGGATGGGTTCAATGGGAAACGAGCTGCGACGGATCAGAGGAGGTTGCATGTCGACTGATGATGGAGATCTTCCGGTGGAAGAGATAATTCCTGCTGGTTAACGATCTGTTGTTATGGTGTGTAGTCCAAATGAGAGACGGATAGGCCGCCCAGCTGTGATGGTGTCTGGTCTGTTCGTGTCTGTGCAGACATTTTCCCGCGGAGGCTTGGTCGGCTGGCGCACATAGGGGTTCAAGGGGATGTTTTGTCCCTTCGTGACGTAAGGCGTTGGAACTTGCTTGGAGAAGTGAGCCGTCGTGGCTGCCTTTCAGAGAAAACCGGCTCCCTCTTTCGCGGCAACAACTCACTTCGAACCTACCCAGAGCAACATACGGTGCGGGTTCAACGTCGGGCAAGAGCAGGCAGGCATGGGCAAACGACGTAAGGCAAGGAAAAGTCTTTTTGTGAAGGAAACCGGAGCCAAGTACAGACCGACCGGGAAAAGCCATGACCGGTAGAAAATTCCTATAACAACTGAAATTCTTTTGTGATGCGCCAACCAATGCAGTGTCAATCCTTGCCTCGTCATCCCATCAAACAGGATCTGCTCCTCGCATCGCAGGGATCGCGGATCTTCACAGATATCCACAGGTCGGAGACTATCCATTGCGGCACAGCGCAAGCGCGAGCCAGCGATTCCCGCGGTCACACATCATTATAAGGTAAGTCATCGTCTGGGACGCCGGTGCCTAGCCAGTCCAAGCCGCTTTGTGGCAGACTTGCTGGCAGGTGTGTAGAGTACAGTAGGGGTCACCCTGTGTCGGCGTCTTGTCGCCGAAGGCGGGCGTAGTGTTGAGACGTCTACTTGATCTCGAGCAGCTTGACGTCGAAGGTCAAAGTGCTGTTGGCGGGAATGCCGGGCATGCCCTTGGAGCCGTAGGCAAGGTGGGCGGGGATAGTCAGACGACGCTCGCCGCCAATGGTCATGCCGAGGATACCGATATCCCAACCCTTGATGACCTGGCCCTTTCCTGCCTTAAAGGAAAAAGGCTTGCCCTTCTTGTTGGCTGAAGCTTGAAGTTAGCACATGGAAGATAGACACGGAATAGATTAAATCTTACCATCGAAGACCTTGCCGTCATCAAGCTTGCCGATGTAGCGGACACCAACGGTGTCGCCGTTCTTCACAGCGCGGCCAGAGCCGACCTTGCGGTCGTCAATGGTGACTCCCTGGACCACCTTGACACCGACCTTGCCAGCCTGCTTGGCCTTCTCGGCAGAGCCGGTAGGGCCCTGCTCGAGGTTCTTGGCGAACTGGACCTTCTTGTCGGACTTGGGGGTGGACTTCTCCTCGGCGGCGACAGCCTCACCCTTGTTGTTCTTGAGCTTCTTCTTGTCCTTCTTGGAGAGCTTGGACTCGTCCTTGCTCTCGGAGATCAGGTCATCCAGGTTCTCGGCAGGGCGCTTGTTCTTGCCCTTCTTGCCGGTCTCGACCAACTTGGGAGCCTCCTCGTCGTCGGTATCGACCTCCATGACGCGGGGGTCGGCGGTGTCATCGAGGTCATCGCTGTCCTCATCGGATACCTCGCCCATAGCGTACTCAAGCTCATCGGGAGAAAGGTCGTACTCATCATCGTCCTCGTCCTCGTCGGACTCGGAGCCCTCCTCGTCGTCGATGAGGTAGTTACCAGTGAGGTGAACAGTGTGGGTACCAGAAACAACGAAGAAGACCTTCTCACCCTCCTGGACGGTGATGTCAAGAGGTTGTTGGTAGTGCTGTTATGCTGTTAGCGGGAAAGTCTGCGAGAAACCAGTTGCGCACTTACGCGCTCGGTGTCGAGGGTGCAGATGACGAAATTCTCGAGGTCGGCGCCGTCCTCGTCATCGTCGCTGTCCTCCTCCTCATCCTCATCCTCATCCTCGTCATCATCGGAGGCCTTCGCCTTGCCCTTCTTGCTGGACTTGCCGTTGGGCTTGGCGTCGTCCATGTCCTCGTCAGAGTCCTCGTCGTCAACAGCGCCCAAGAGCTTCTTGATGGCATCAGCCTGCTTCTGCTTCTTTGACTTGGCGGGATCACTAGGGCCACCGTTGGGCTCGTCGTCGTCGTCAGACTCCTCGTCATCGTCGTTAGCGGAAATGAGGGCCTTCAGGTACTCCTCGTCGATCTCTTCGTCGTCACCGTCCTCAAGTTCGTCGCCGAAGCGCTGCTTGACCAGGCGGAGGGTAGAGCGGGGGACGGAGGGGATGTTGCCGTCGCTGTCGGCCTCAGGCGTCTCAGTGGGATCAATGGCAGCCATGGTGATGCGGAACTGCAATTGCACGGTTAGTGATCGTGAACGGAGTAAGACGATTGCGCCGGGCGCAAGACGCAGTCCGGCTGCGACCTGCACGCGGTCGCAAACCATGCCCAAGCATCGGGCGTAAAGGAGCACATACAGTGGCAGGGAAATCGGGAGAGGCGGGAATGAGGATCTCGCCAGGAGGGATCTCGAGCCCGTAGAGGGCGACAGTCTGAGGGGCCATTTTGCTGGAGTCGGTGGTGGTACGTGAAAAGGAATAATTGGAATGCCGCGCGGGGACTTAAGATGGTGGTTCAAGGAGATCGAAATCCGATGACCTTCTACTTGAAGTTATTTATGACTCGGGAGTGTATGGTGTTGGGAGGAAGGAAGATGGATGTGGTGATGGGGAGGGAGGTGATCCTGAGAAGGTGTGCTAGCAGAGCTCTTGCCTGAAATTTTTTTTCTCGACCGACCGACCAGACGGGAACTTTTTTTTTTCCTGGCTGCGACCCCACCGCCCAAGGCACTAGCACCGCCTTATCGGTCTTATCCTGCCATAGCAACCGCAGCCGCAGAGAACCTCCTACCTAAGACGACAGGGTAGCTTGCGTCTGGGGAAAGCACTGCATTGGACCCCTGCAAAAAAGATGGACACCGGTTGCACAATTGCGGCAACTTGGTGGACGGTGAGAGCGCCATGGAACCACCGAGGACCGTCCAACTGCACACCGCTCTCCTCTGCCTCGGCGCAATGGACGCTATTGACTCGACCCGCTCCGTGACGATTGAATCGGACTGAGTGGGGGAAAAAAAGTTCGTCGTATCCAGCCAAACACAGTTGCAGAAGCAGGCATGAACACCCACGATGCACATCATTTTGGACAGATCAGCCAGGGGGTGGAAGTCTTCGTTACAATTACAGGTGGGAAGGACCTATAGGTAGAGCCTCCCTTTGGATCCATGATCCTGCCTTCCCACATCTCTCACCCGGCAAGTGGGTATCATGGTGCATGCTGCAGAGACCGTGAAGCACAACGGTGGGTTGCTCTGCCGCCCACTCGTGGTAGCCTCATCCAACCTCTTTCCTCAAACCGCCTTCGCTTTGCTCGGCTTCGTGAACCACGCCTTCACCATCTGCCACATACATCCCAGCAAATAGGAAGTCTGGCCCTCCCCGTAAACTTGGCCTCTATCACCAACGTCGGCCATCTGACAGGCAATCTCGGCGACGGGCGTGGGGAAGTGCTTGCTGTTTCGGCGCGCATACGCCGCGACGAGGTCGTTGCCATTCGTGATGCCCCCTATCGACTTCGTCAGCGACAATCTTCACAACACGTAAAACTTGATGGAAAGAGGGATGCACCACCAGTCCACAGGTTGCCATCCTGGTACCACCGATACTTCTCCCCCACGAACTTAGTATCGGGATACTTTTTTCTCAACATGTCCTGCACGCCCCTCGGACCGCAGACCGTCTTCCCCTCCAACAACCCCGCCGCGCCGCACAGGAAGATGCCCGTACAGACGCTTAATACGTCCGTCGTGTCCTTCCGCGCAGCATGGCCCCTCAGGAGCCCCAGCACCTCCTCGTCCCAGCTCACGAAAGGGTCCGGCTCAGGCACGAGCAGGATGTCGAGCTTCCCCGGCTGCACATCCGGGTGCGAGATGTCGTGAGTTGGACCGATTTTCAGCCCCGCCGTGATCGGCAGCAGCTTGGCGGCAGAAGGGGAGAAGGCCTTGGAGGTGATGTACGATATCTGCACGCTAGGCGCCAGCTCTCGCAGGTGTTTCGGCAGAAGCTCCATCGACTCCAGTCCCAGGTACTCCTTGGACATCATGTGGAAGACATCGATGCAGGCCATGTCTAGGAGTTGGACTTCCGAGGGCACAAACACCCCCACCTTGACCGTATTTGGGTTGCTCATTTTATCGTCCGTCTCGTTTTTTCTGCCGGCTACTGTCGACTATTTCCTGGTAAGATATCAGTCGCCCGGTGCTACCCAACCATGAGCTGCCAGATAGGGTTCTCTTACACGTTTGGTAAGTATAGAAGCCGTCGTCTGCTGATGCCGAACACCACGAACTCGCCCAAAGTCACATCCACCGTCTTTATATGGCAAATAAAGTCCACATCTCAGCCTTCATCCGGCCCTTGATGGAATACTCTCATCTATGGCACCGGCTCGGCTGGTTCTTCAGACCCTTCAGCGCCGCCATTTGAGAAGACCGGCCGCCACTAGCTGTCCCCGAAAACGCTGATTGGTTGGACGATACATAACTTCCGACAGGCCTCGGGGCCTGGCGGGAGATCCGGCGCCCACTTGTCTTGCTTACTGCCGGCGGGAACACATACGCAAGATCCGGCCGGGTACACGCGGCCTTGATAATCACGTCGATCCCGCTGTATGTTTCTGACATCTTCATGCATCTTGACTGACTGAGCCCCAGTCCCAGGGCCAGGAATACCCTACAAGTTGCAGTTGGACACAGTTAGATCGCCGTCACAAGAAGCAAAACTCACGGGACCATTTTGTAAATCACATCAGTAGTATTGTCTGTGGCAAGGTTCTTCCTATTGACCACTCCCGATCCACGTCTTGACGTCAGTAGCCATGATCATGAATCGTTCTATGTACACACAAGATTAAATATTATCGGACTCTTCCAAATTAATGGGTTCCTGGGATTCTGTCGTGTCGGCCTCCCATCTTGGTCTTTGGAACCCACTCTCAGCTGCCCTGCTGGGCTCGTCCTGGTCCCAGAGGATAGTCGTCTTCCTTCGCCCCTCTTGGCATCTCTCTGCCTCTGGTGCTAACATCGTCATGCTGGCGTGGATATGTCCTACTCCTTCCGTTCCACCCCGTCTTCCGTAAAGCGAATGCACTTGGACGGCTCTCTCGCACGTCAAGTTCCTGCGTGTTGCTCCGAGAACTCCGGTTTGAGGCCCCATGAATGCCCAATATCTCTAGAATGCCGATACCATGCCATGCCATGCATATCAAGAATGCCCTCATCTATTTACACGTGAGGCTCTCGAGAGCCCCAACCTCTTCAAACACGTAATCGAGTTAAAACCGCCGCTTGGTGGGTCTTCCTAGAATTGGGCTGTGCGTCGAATCGAAGGAAATAATAAGGAATCGTCGCGAGCCCGGGCCAGGGAGCGAGATCCGGTCGAAGGATAGGTAAAACATGACAAGGGAATAATAAAATGTCGTTACGCCATGTCAGTTGCTGTGAGCGATTTCGCTCTCTGTCGAGTGACCTTTTTGCTGACCGAGTAGACCAGGTCTAATGTCCAGAAATGGCACAACTGCGCCTGGGCACAAGGAATAGCTCCGTAAAGAGGAGCGACCAAGGGTACCATGACGTAGTCAATGAAGTTCTTCTTGACGCTGCGGTACGAAAAGTTCATGCCGTCGGCAAGACCGGCCTCGGACATTTCGCGCTGGCGGGTCTTGACGCAGAGACGGTGGAAGCTCTCGTACAGGAACAGGTACAGAGCAATCTCCATGAAGCCGAGAGTACGAAGGACGTTGCAAACGTTGAAGATCCAGCTGAGGTGAGCCACCTCCTCGTTGCCCTCAGTAACCCAGATGTACAAAGTCGAGGCAATGACGAGGATGGTCATCTGCAGAGGCAGGAAGTGCGCTTCAAACATACGGTGGAACAGGTAGATGATGCGCTCCCAGTTGGGGCCTTGCAGGGTATCGTGGGTGACGTCGGAGAAGATGCCGCTCTCGCGGGGCTGTTCGGGGTCCTGCTGATCCAATTGAGGTTCGGGCACGTAGAGGTCAGATGCGTCGCCAAGAGAGGTGTGCAGAGGACGGAAAGCCCTCGACGTGTGCTTGCGTTCTTGCCAGAGCTCCACAACCTTGCGAAGAGCATATCCAGAGTCGAGGGCACCCCACATGTGTCTGATGGCCTGCTTGTACCGAGCCTGCATATCCGAGTAAATTCCACGCAGACCCTTGGAACCATCGCCGCAAACGTTGCTCTGGCTGACGGGGCTGAGCACAGTCCTCACAGTCAAGTTGCCGTTGAGCGCAAAGAAGCACTTCAGGTACATGTGCATGTCTTCACCGATGGCCTCATTGTCGCAATCCCAGCCGCCGACGCGGTCGACAAGCTCCAGCGGAACAGAGTAGACGGAGGTAGGAGGTGCAATCGTCGAGCCGTTGTACAATCCGGACATACCACCAGCACCCCAGAGAATGTCAGCAACGCGGACAATGGCGGGCACGCTGTGGGCATTGCGGTCGAAGATGATTGGAGCCGAGTAAAGGGTGGTCTTTGCTGTTTCGGGGTAGGACAGGTGCATGGTAGTAAGCAGAGCGAAATAGTTGGCCGAGAGGTGGGAGTCGGCTGTTGATACCCAACGTTGTTGTCAGCGAATCATTCTACACGCGCAAAATTCAGAAACATTGGTTGCGTCAGAATCTAAGATTCTGACATGCGCACGTACCGTCAAGACCCGTAATAATCACATCCTTGCGGGCAGTCATCGAGTATTTTTGGCTCAATTTACGGGCAGCCCAAGCCACATTGCTTCCCTTGCCGGCAGACTCTCCCGGGATGTCGGACGGGTGAATAGTGTAGTCGATGCTGCGGAACTTCTTGACGAATTCTTGGATGAGCGTCATGGCCTTGAGTTCGACGTTGGGCTCCCGGGCCTCCATTCCGAGGTAAACCTGCGAACCGTAATTAGCAATTGATTCCGTGCAATTGAATCAAAATATTCCGTCGAGTGTCCCGAGATTGATGGTGGTCAAATTCACTCGACGAGAGGGGGGGGGAAATCAGAACAATTGGGGCGCTACTCACATCGTAGCAGCTGCGGGCCTGGGGGTGGGAGGCGAGCACTTCGAGGGTCTCCTTCAGCGTGTCCATCTCCTCCTTGTAGTTGGGAACGATGATGGCGTGGATGACGCGGTCGGGTTCGCCATCGCCGTCGGTGTAGAGCTCGGGCTCTGTGTCGCCAGCTTCGCTGCTGGAGGCGGAGCAGGCGTGGGAAGATGTCAGGGTCTCCGAGCTGGACAGGGAGGTGGATGATCCGCGGCGGCGGTGGGAGAACTTGTAATCCCTCAGGGTCTTGTTCCTGGCGATCTTCTTGAGGCTGCGGGTCATGTCGAAGACGGCGTAGCAGCATCGAATCGGGAAAGCGAAGACGAGAACGTGGATAAACAGGCAGTAGTAGGCGAAGACAACAGTCCAGTTGCCAGCGCCCTTGGTTGTGGAAGTGATGGCGCTAAGGCTGTCTTGATGCATATAGTTGTAACCATGTGCCGAAGCAGCTGATTCCTTTGAAATAACCCAGTAACTCAACGTGAGCAAGGACAGCATGGCTAAGCCGCCTGCACGGCGCGAGGCCCAGGCGAAGATGGACATGGTGATGGCCAACAGAAGTTGTTGGGGCGCGATGCCAGCGAGAGGTGTGTCGGCGGCAGATGAGCGACAGTGACGAGAGGTCGACGACGGAAGGCGACGTTGTCAGTCTGTCGAGTCGAGCAGAGCCAAGAGGCTTGGAGGGAATGTACGAAGCCTGTGTTAGGTTGCTCGAGGGAGACCGAGACCAACAGCCGCAAGCAACGGACGGGCGAGGGAGAGAGGAACGGAGGGGGAGGAGGGTGAGGAAGACAAGAAGCAGGAACCAAAGACCCGAAATTGCTCAGGCTGCCTCGTCGGTCGGAGCCCTACCCAACAGGTCGATAGTGGTGTCTCGCGCTCTCTCTCGTGTCTCGAAGGGGAGGAGGGGGGGAGGAGGAAGTGGTTGCGAGGAGGATAATAGACAGGAGGGGGGAGGAGAGGAAGAGAAAAAGAGGAAAAAAGAGGGAGAGACTGGGAGAAATTAGAGTGCGTCTGTCGGATGATATTCACGAGGAAAAGAGCAACTAATGGATACGGGACGGGCAGAGGAGAGAGAAAGAGGGAAGAAGAGCAAGGTTGCGAGAGTGGATGATTTCTTGGATAGGACAAGACGTGGACGGGACATGGAGGTTGCTGGCGCTGGTGGACACGGGTACAATCGAATCGACCGACGGGGAAAGGGGGCGCACACACAGCACCGCTTGCTAGGAAGTAGGAGGTCCAGTGTGCGTGCTCAGAGCTGGGTGTGCCTGTTGTATTGGCCCAGATGGACCTGGATCGGTTCGAAAAGAGCCAAGGTACCGTAGGGCAAGTAAAGCTAAGAAAAGGTACCGAGATAGGGCCTGCGTCAGAGCCAGAAGCAGACCTGCGAGTGCCGGCCAAGAGGTACCTCCCACCTGCCAGCCGCAGCAGGAGGTACCACTGCCGGATGCTTGTGCCTAAGATCCGGACACTACCAGCTACCTATTTTACACTAGAATCCATCACACAACACAGCACAGCACCGGAAGGTACCTGGTCACAGATAGAGAGAGAGAGAGGCGGGAAAGAGAGAGAGCTACGCCAGAACAGAGCCAGCACCAAAACAGCGAGACGAGACAGTCCAGGCCAGGCCAGCGGCAGCAACACAGCAAAGAAGAAGCGCGTCTTGGCTGGGCCAGGGGGGCGAGGGTCCAGGGAACCTCTGGATTGGCGTGACGACGACGGGGGGGTACCCAGCATCTGCGATGGCAGCCGTAACAGACAAGGGGGGGTGCGAGGGTGAAGAGGGCGAAGGAGCAACAGAGCTAGGAACCCAGATGTACCTCTGATGTGTGTCTAGCGAGGTGTACTGCAGTTACCGAGGTGCGGTTGGGATGGAAGGTGAAGACTGAAGTTGCTGTCGACACTGAAGAGAGACGAAATGGGCGATGGGCCAGTGTGGCATTGGCTGGGCTGGCCTGGTCCTGCAATTGCCGATTGGCGGCTTGCAGACGGGACCTGCTGCTGGGACGACTTCCAATTAGCCAGCAGCTGGGAACAGAGAACAGAGGCAAAGAATCCTTTCCTTTGGGTGTGTATCTGCATCTGCAGTGCAGTCCCTTCCTCCTTCCTGCGCAGTGTTGAGTGTCTGCGTCCTGGCTTGGGGGGGGGGTGCCGTGCTTGGGCTAGTGCATCTCGCCGGCTCGCATTTTGGTGGGCTGCCTCTGCCTCGATAATTGCTTTAGGGCGAAGTGGGACGTGGGTTCGCAGCCATCAAGGATGGCACGGATGCCTGACAGGGTTGGGTTGCCGTGGGAATTTTCTGCGCCTGCACTGAATCGAGCCCCGCGGGAGGCGGGAAATGAGCTCTGAGAAATTACCGGCTAAGCGGCGGCGCCCTCGCACTGTGTACCTTGTACTCAGCACCGGAGGTGCGACGCGCTCTCCTCCTGCTCGTTTTTGCCGTCCGCCGGCGACGGGACTCGACACTGCCTCACCTCAGCTCCCCCGCCCACAACTCTCTCAGGACGGCGGTAACATGTCACCATTTGCCTGCCATGGCGTCTCCTCCCGCGTTTCTAGCTCCAGCTCGACTGAACGGCGTACCCAATGCACCCAGCCAGCGCCCAGCCATTGCCCACCTCTCCCCATCTTACCTTATCCACGCACGCACCTGTTCTTGAACAGCACAGCAGCAAGGCCAAGCTCGCCATCCTCGCCCGCATCGAGACAATCGTACGGGTTCCCCTTCAGGTATATTTCTGGCCGCCGGTTATCGTATGCGCCTGCATCTGCGTCATCGTCGCTTGCGAGTCGCTGCCCGTCCGGCAAACACACAGCCGCACTTGGCAGCTATCCATTTTCGCTGGAACGCGTTCTCGAAGCCGCTTTTTGTCGTCGTCGGGATGCATTGCGCTCTTCGCTGGTCTTCGCCGCGGACTGGTTGAGCTTAGTAGCTACGGTAAGGACGACGGGCCGGCCGCATTCAGACGCGAGATGCAAATGTATCCGGCCCTGACCTCATCTTTCTCACAGACGCAATTTGACAAATGCCCGCACAGTGCGGTCATCCCGTAGCCGCAACAAGAAGCTTTCAAGGGCCAAGGGCCGCTTGCTGCCTGTGCCTCGCTGCGCTAGGGACGCTAAGGTGCTGTAGGGACGCTCCTCCCGCTCTGACGGGCTGGCTGGCCCAAACGGGGTGGACTGCGAATGGGAGGGACTGGCCGTCCAGTGGACGAGACAAGACTTGAAGTACCTCCCCCACTAACAAATTTGCGGTGCTTCGCCTGGGGCGCCACAGTGCCCACAGCCCGCCCCACGGTACCAGGCCTCCCTTACGCGCTCTCCACCGTGCCAGACTCTGACCGACCCAACAAGTCTGGTGAGCCATCTCCATCTGGTCGGGGCCCTGCGAACAAAGGAAGCTCATTGCTCGAGTGCCCATTATTGTGCTTGGGTGATGACAGCTTGGCGGATATGAGCGCCGGGAATAGGAAAATTGGCTTCTGTGGAGGATTCGCTTAGCTGCATGTTGGAGCTGCTCAGGGGCGGCGTAGGAGCGCTCTCGAAGCTTAGGTTGACCACCTCACTCGGCGGTCCCTTGCTGCCCAGCCAGTGTCTTTCGGAAGCTTCTCTCGTCTTACCCTCCCGGGATAAGCATCTTGTTAGTTGATGCTGCTTCAAAGAAAGGTACGCGGTCCAAGATATGGTGAGGCCGGTACGGTAAACAGTCGGTCAGGACCGCACCTTCTTTAGTTGCCTTTGAGTCCAGCCTCGTGTAAGTGGCCAACCTCTGGCCAACCACTGACCAACCACTCCTCGTGCTGGTCTTCGAGGCGAAAGTCCGCCTCGCGCGTCCATCATATTCCTTCCATCTCATATCGTCGCCCAGCTAGGAGGCCAATGCCAATTCACCCCAGTCGCATGGAAACAGCCAGCAAACAGCCAATTCCTGCGAGCCAACTAGCGTGCTTGTGCGCATGTCACCAACGGACTCGCGAGCTGCTTGCGGGCACCGATGAGGTCGGCGGAGGCGGTGATTGTCCCCTGGAACAATCCTTCGACAGCTAGATTGGGACGCTGACAACTCAACAATTTACTCCTCGCGGAGTCTTTTTTGGGGTCCTTTGATGCAACATTCTCGTCGATGCGCTCTCGCCCTGACCGCGAAATCTGCGTACTGCATTGCACCCAACAGCCTTAGTCAGATGGACTGTGTGGTGATCCTCGGTCTACGGGTTACGGAACATAAGCGATTTGTCCACGGCGCATACTGCGTGTACCCGTGTGTGCCTGGTCGAAGAAAACCAGCAAGCAGCCACGCGCCATGGATCTCGCCGCTTGTGCCACAGGCCAGCGAACAAAGACGGTTCCCCAGGCCACCCGTCGTGGCTGGACCTCTGCCATGCGTGCGAACATGGATCGAGACACACGGCGGACAGATACCGCTATTTGTACCACGCTACCTGGAGGCAGCAAGCTTGGGAGATTGAGAAGACACTACAATGAATGGCACGGGTAGCGTCCTATGCAGCACTGTCTCTTCTCGCCGGGCCGTATGCAGGTGGTACGTACGCCAAGCGGAGAAAATCGTGGCTCAGCCAGAGCTCTGAGTTGGTGCGGGCTACATCCTCGCAGCTCGGTATTGTTTGCTTGCGACTCTGCTGCCAGCGAGGTTACAGCTGCTGGCTGTCAGAAGTCGGAGGCCAGCGGCGGGCCTGGGGCTTAAAACACGACGAGGCCAAGCTGTGGCTGCCGTCGTCATCGCCGCCGCCATTCTGCGGATTGCGGTGTCGTCGTCATAGGTCATACTTTAGGCGAGGGGCGCTGGGGACGCGGTCGCGGATAGAAGAACCATGGCGCCCACGCAAGCAATCCGCAATCCGCGGCGACATGGACATGGCCGATATCGACGATATCGACGATATCGACATCGACATCGGCAGTCCAGGGCAGGGCCGCCGGGCCAGGGCAGGACAAGGCAGCTTTCTCACCCACAACAAATGTCATCCCATCGCATTTCGCCCTTTGACGAGACCGTCGCACGCATTTCCAGGGGTCGCAGCGGTGATCACGCTCTGCTAAACTAGCTCGCGGCCGAGACTCTACACGATGTTGTTCGTCGTCGTCCCACCATCGCAAACCTTCATTTGGGGCCAATCCCTCACCGAGTCTGACGTTCACCCCCAAACCGACCTCTAGCCGAGTCACAGTGCGTTCCCATCCAGGACGACGCTGCTCGTCCCCGGCTGGCCACCCGGCCTAGGATCTCGTGGCGAGCTGGGATACCGCTGCTGCGAAATGATGGGAGACTGAGACCCATTCTCCAGTTTTTGTTCCCCCTCGTTCTCTCCTATTCAGAGTTGCAACCGTCAAACGAGAAAATTTTGAAGAACACACATCAACACTGTGAACCAGAGCAGAAAAAAAAAGCGCGACACCCTAGCCAGGTATCCGCCGCCGAGGCCCGCTAACCTAGGCATGTCTGCCAGGACCCAGCAGCGACGGGAGCCAGCCGGGAGATTTTGACCTGCAAGTCGCGTACTTACTTGGCTGGCCTAGTCACACCGCCCGCTATAATCATGTGCTTGACAAGCGCATATCTTCCCAACCTTGGCCGTGGACAGTCCACCGAGTTGCAACGTCTATTGAACCTGGTGTCCTTGGGCTTAGGTTCAACATGGCATCACGAGCCGCATCGGCGTCGTCGAATCAACACGGCCGCCTTCTAACGCATTTCAGCAGCCTGTGCTCAACGCATCCAAGCCATCTCGGATATCCGTGCTATCAGTGGCAGTGCCATTGAAGCCAGCTCATCTAGCGCCTCATCTTCACACCTTAAAAGGAACAGCAGCACTGAGGAATGGGAGATCAGACGCACGCTATGCATCTAGAGGTAAGGTGAGCAAAGCAAAAAACATCGGTGTACGGGTACTTCGTACACGACACGAGCACCTAGAGACATCTCACCTTGGTGCACGGAGACGGAGTGGCGCTTCCAGGGCCCAACGACTAAGGCAGGGAAAGGATAGGACCACGGCCACCATCCCTGCAGCAGATGGTGCTTGTCCGTCCAGAACAGATCGAACTTGGAGGCATCTTAAAGAGCGAGTACTTTGGTCGGCGCCGTATGCCAAGTGCTGTTCAAAGTACCCTCCGACTTAGAGAACGTCTCCGCAGCTCTCCGCAATTTCAAAATCACAAGCGAGAGCTTGCTTTTTGCCGTACTGAGAGATGCGGCCTCCAGCGAGAAGAAACGGATACAGGCTTTTTCTCGTCAGCGCGACGGGCGAGCGCATCGAGCGCCTCCTGGTCCACGCAAGCTGCTCCTGTATCAGACTGCGGCCATATGAGGCGATGTACCTAGCATTTGTTGCCTCAGCCCAGAAACTCCGATGCGAAGGAAGACATCGCATCCCCGCGCTGGAAGACTTATTCAGCGGCGGCCACAAAAAGGGGGGGAATACCCGACGCCGCGGACTTCCACCGGGGTTTTGAGGACGATGAAATGACCCGTCAGTGACATAACGGTCAAGCCAGCCAGCAACAGAAGAACAGAGAAGGGGGGAACGTGCCGGATGGTGGGGTGGGCAACCCTTGGCGGGCCGGCGTTTGAGATTGAACGTTTCTGATGCTCCGAATCTGACTGGCCGACGCGGGCCAACAAGGCAAGACCTGGAGTTCCAAGTTTCCCACCCAGCCAACCGGTCGTGTCAAAACCGCCCGGCTGCCAAACATGTTTTCTTGTCCCTTCTTCGGGCTTGTCTGCCCGTCTGGAGGTCGCTGTCTGCGTTGGGACTTTGGATCGGAGCGCTTCCTCGATCAAAACCTCGCCCAGCCATTAAACACCCCAGCCAAGCCCGGCCGTCCTTCCACCTTGGAATCGCGGCACCCACGTTGACCCGCACTCGCGGATCGCCATAAACGACACCACATGCAGACGCAACGGCGGGTGATTGGGGAAAAAAGGAGGCCAAGGAGCAGCGAAGGCTGCACCGCTGCAGACACATGGAGCTCGGCCTTCCCTCATCACACCACTGTCGCGGTCCAACGGGTAACGACCGCGTCTGCTACCCGTCTCTGCTCTGTATCCTTGGCCCTTCATATGCCTTGGTGCCTTGGCCCCATCCAACGGTCAGCACCACGATTGATCACAATTTGCGTGATTTCTACTGCCTTGGCCACTCTGGCACTAGTACTTGAAGCCCAAGGCTGGGCAGCCGTTGCGGTTTCTCATTGGCTTAACCCCAGTGCTTGTTGCCAGCTGGAGTTGGAATTAAAGTCGCAGAGACGAACTTGACTCAAGTAATTCGTTATCTCGGTTGCTAGCGCACGTTGATTCGTCGTCAGCTACGGTATTCGGTACAAACATCCGATATCGAGCAAAAGTCGACGGCCTACAGCACCTTCGGGCCAGAGCCAGCATGCGAGCAATCTCGTAAGACTCAAAATTCAACCCCGTATTGCCATTGTGCTCGGAACTTTGTGTCGTCCCTCCATCCTTGGGCAAACCACCTAACCCACGCATTGTATATGGTTCGCCCTTGAGACACTCAACACGTTGACAATAGGGGCCTCGGACTCGTCCGGTGCAAGGTGGCATGTCTCGACCTGCTGCGATTCAGAGGTTCGCCCCATGGTATCCGTATACACTCCTGTCCACAAACCACCGGGCCCGTCACGTCGGCTGACGGGAGCTGCTTGGTCCAATGCAGGAAACGGTTTTGAAACAAGCCCTGCAAGAACCTCGGAGGATTGGCATACTTTTCCTCACGCCGCGCATGGCAGCACTATGTAGAGCGCGTACGGCTTCAGGTTGAGAAGAACCACAAGGGACTTTCCTCAAGGCTGGTAGTTTGTTGGCTGGGTTCAAGAACCGACAAACGCAGGCAATCTGCCGGTTCGCTTCTCGTCGTCTTTCTCGAACAGTCTGGGCCGGCGGCTGAGACATGGTCGTCTGATGAGTTCATGACAGACAGATGACGAGGCCCTTTTGGCACCCGCATGCCGCCTGCTCCCTGGCCTGGTTCGAACGGGGTGGGATCTGGGACATGCTCGTCGAATCGATGAAACGGTTTGCCCCAGACGCCCAAAAAGCCAAAAATTAAAAAATCCCCGGGCCTTTCCCAAAGGTCTCACACCCAGCATCCCCGACAGCCGGACGGATCGACCAACCAGTCACGGTACGGGACTGACATAGTCGTATCATCGGGTCCGAGGTGAGACCCTCGGCTGCCCTGTGCGCGGCTGCCCAGGCCCAACCAGCGCGCAGTTCTGTCTTGCCGGTCCGCTTCATCGTCGGCCGGTCATATGCCGCCTCGGAGAATAAGTGGCGGTCGGCCGGCGACGGCCACTATGGACGTCCGCGACCGCATCGGCAAAACTTCCCGGCCTGCAAATCCGGGAGACATGTCACAGAGTCACAATGCCGTCCAAGTCAGAGCGAAAAATGTGTCGGGTTGCATTATATTGAAGCTGCGGCAGGCAAGGCGATCTACTGGATGATGTGACGACGCGACTTTTGTCGTTCGGTCGCAGACTTGAGCGTTTCCCTCGACCGTTGGGCTCATGCAACTCGCGTCTCCATGTCCGCATGCCCGTCTTGAGGCCCAGACACCCGTCGGAAATCCGGCTCACATGACTGAGCCTTTGTCACTCAGCCTCTCCCACAAAGATGCATATTGTGCCCACTGATGACAGATGCCGAGATATCTTCGGGCGCAGTCGCCACATTCCCGTCGGCGATTACGAGTGCGGGGATCGGCATCCTCATTCGCATTCTCCCGCGGCTCTGGCCCGAAATCCCGTCTCGTTTGGTATACCCGCTGGGCTATTTCGTTCAAAGAATATTCGACGCGCTAGGTATCTCATGCTTTTATCGATTTGGGTGCCGCCTTGCAGGCTTGGGTTCTTCAAGCATACTGTGAGCAGCGTTTCCAAGCCCTGCCACGAGTGTTGGCATATTTTTTCCAAATGGCAGGCGTATATGGTCGGTGGGCGTCCAGTTGGGGTGGTGCCGCAGCCGCGACCTCGGTCACACCAGAAGGGGCTTTCCCTTTGGCGTCTGCTTTGTCTCTTTGCTCTCAGGCGACTTTCTCGAAGAGTTCCTGGATTGGTTTTGCGGCCTGCGATGAAAGTTAGCATCGAAACGTACGTTTCCGCTGTCAAAGGCAAACCGACGTCGATGAACTTCTCAAGGTCCTTGTCGAGGTTGGCCAGATCATCCTTTCTCTTCTTGTTCTCGGCGATGAGCTTCTGCTTCCTGCCGACCAGCTCCAGCCTCTGCTGTTCGAGAGCCTCTCGCTCCGCCCGCTCGTGGCCGATTCGCGCAATCATCAGGGCGTTCTCGTCGTCGTTGGCGTGCTCAGGATGCAAGGCAATGAATTCCTCGACAGGAATGAGTGGGAGCTTCTGGTACGTGTGGCTGCAAGTATGGTCAGCATGCTGTTTACGCCATGCAATCTTCAGGCTGCACATACTCGTAGGATTCGCACGCCTCAATCTCTCCCTCGAGATGTCTTTGCTCGTAGTACAGGTTCTGCAATTGGAGGTGCAGACGGTCGACCTCGTGGCGGGCCTCGGCAGTCTGGGCCTTGGTCTCCCTCGCGGTGAAGTTGGCCGCGCGGTGGAGGCCGCGCAGATGCGAGATGTTGGTGAGCAGGAGCTTTTGCTCCTTAGAGAGGCCCGCCAGCAGCTCAGGCGAGAGGGCGTCGTCGGCAGCGCGGGCGACATCGGCGAGGAGCTGCAAGAGCTTCGCAGCCTGGTCCTGGGCGTAGCCGGAGGTCTGCAGGACCACGGACAGCTTCGGGTCCGATACCAGTTCGTTGACCGCCATATCCGTCGCAGCAGAGCTTTTGCGGAGTATCGGAGGACAAAGGACGGCAGGGTAGCAGTAAACCCCTTGGCGACAAACGGCCGTCGTTAGTGCAGAGCGGTTTTGTTCGTCGGAGGACGAAGAGCTTGTGCCACAGCGGTCAGGATGGCTGGTTCATTCGGGTCGTGTCGGGTAGGACTGGTCGCGAGAGCGCGCCTTCGCAAGGCTGAAAGATGGGATCGAACGGGGAGGCAGGGCGGGCGCGGGACAAAGAACGGCTCGGGCGCTTTCCGCGGAATGGATGAGGCGGGCCCTGGGGGTTGTTCGGGTCGTGGTGCAGGGTTTGAGAAGTGGCACTCTGCGGCTTCTGTCGACTGCCTCGCTTCAGATCGACGTGTTCGGGCACAGCTGGGGTGGATAGGAGGCTGAAGCTTTGCGTGGTGCTTGCAGGTGCCGGTGCTGGTGCTCAAGAAACAACAAGGCGGACGTTGGAAAATTAATGCAGCCGCCGGGACCGTGCTCCCGACTGAGGTGAGGTTAGGTACTGTGTAAGGTAAGGTGCAGGTAGGTGCGGGTTCCGTTGGACGACGGCTACCGCCTCGCGGCGCTCGCTGGTGCAGCAGGCCCAACCAGTTTTCTGCTGCCAACCACAGCGATGCAGTCGCCCACGCATGCCGAGGTGGCTCTTGGCTGGCTCCCCACGCTTGGCCTTAGTCATCTCCAAGCGCAAGAGACGGGCCGTAAGGGAATGCAACGCATGCTCCGACCGGAACATTTTAAACAAACACTAAAAATGCCAGACATGCGAGACATGGCCAAGCAGTCAAGGCATTGATTGGGGCGTTTTTTTCCGCACTTGACTAGCAGAAGCGTTGTCCCGTGGCGCTTGGGGCTAGATATCTCTCGGGTCTTGGAGTCAGTGTACCAGGTAGGCCATCATCGGGCACGCTAGGGCAGGTGTTTTGTCTTGTGAGCTGTCTCGTGAGAGAGTGGAATTCCAGCCGGCGGACGGACTACCATAGTACGGCTCTTTTGCTCACGCATCAGCATGATCAACGACCCGTGAGAGTAAGAGATGCTCGATACTCCCGCATGGTAAAGAACAACGTGCATGTTTCGGCGGCTTCGGCGGAGGACCTGCGATCCTGCAATCCTGCGGTTTCCGAAACCGAAACGGCATTACGCACTCAATAACACGCTCTTCATTGTCCTTGGGCTCCGAGATCTTCAGAGCTGCCTCATGCAGAATGCTGCTCCTCGCCAGGGATCGTCGAGCTCGACTGCCGCGTACGTATATCTCTCGTCAGCGGAGACCTGCGCCATCAGACCTCTCAGCTTTCTCCAGGGAACCCGCATGTCGTAGTGTGGGGGGGTCACAAGGGACGGACACCGTCCAATTGGTGCGGTCACAGGCATTGACAAGCTGAACCTGCAGCAATGCGGCATGCCGTGTCTCTCGTTTCTCGCTCCGCTGGTCTTGGTCTCTGCTGGCACATGTTATTATGGGCGATGGAGATGCGGGAACAACACACTGGATTGGCCCAGGCTAGCGAGCAGAGGCCGCAGCATCTGCCATCTGACGCGGCCCCAAGTCCCAAGAGCAGTAGGAAGAGTGGAATCCAATGCATGGGATCGAATGACGCTATTGGTGGCGCGCCCAGGTATCCGCCACGGCGCGCCTGGGCCGAACTTTATCGGACATCCCATTCAGGGTGGGAAAGGCTCCGTCCAGAGGTCTCTTTTCCCAATGCGCTGCGCGCGCGGGAGGGGGAAAGGGCCCTTTTGAATCCTTGGGCAATTGGGGGGCGCAGAGATCCCCATCATGTCTTCGTATGCAATCAAACTAGCCCGGGCCTGCTCTGTCTCTGTTCTGATTCCTCTGACTGTTTGTTTCCTGAATTCTCTCCCACTTTCTTCCGTTGCGGATCTTGCTCCTTTCCACAATTCCCTTCAATGTCCTCATTTGAACCACGTCCCCCGAAAGAGACGCAGATAGAGGACCGAACGGCCGAACACCCCCGGTCTACGGATACTGTCAGGTAATCTATCCTCCTCGGCGGTGGTACTGGTCACTTTCTTTGTAATTCTTTGCTCTCTCTCGCTCACCTTCCTGGTTCTCTCTCTTCTCCTTTCCAACGCATCTCTCTCCCTACTCTTTACAGCTTTCTCTAAAGGCTCTCTCTCTCTCTCTCTCTCTCTCTCTCTCTCTCTCTCTCTCTCTGTCAACTACTTTCTGCCGAAGTCCCCAAGGACTGGATACGTGTGCAGGCCCTTTTTTATTTATTGTTATTTGACGCACATATTGGCCGCTGATGCTGCTGCTGACGCTTCCGCCACAACAACAACAACAACAACAACAAAGCAGTGTTTAATTTCGTCCCAAGTAATTCCACTCCAGCCCGCCTGCTCCGGTCACTCGTATTTGCCCCTCCACTTGGCTCGCCCCAAAAAGGAGATCCTATCCTCTTCTCTCTCTTCCCCCCCTCCCCCTCTCCCCATATCTACACCTCAGGTTACCGTTACATACCGTCGAGGTTTAAAGACGAACGAATACACACACGTGCAAAAAAGGACCGCTTGTCACCGCACAGGGAGACGCAAAGCACTTGAGGAGCTTGCGATCCAATCCAACGGGCCGTAAACACAGGTCGCTCCATCCGAAGGTGCCTCCTTCCAGGGTCCAGGTCACTCACTACCTTCCTTCCCTTTCTTTTTTTTCGCCTGCCGATCTGCTGCGCGCTCTTAGCCCGACCAATCGTTTCGCATTGTTGAGATCCGCCCGCAAATCCCCTTCAACAGACTAAGCGCATTTTATTTCGTGGAGAAGCCGAGCAAGAGAAGCAGCTCGCCCGTCCGCCCGCCCTTCGCTGCCGCCCTTCCGCCTTCCGGCCCCTTGCGTTAAACCCGCCCGTACCTGCCTCGGACAGTGTATAAGCCAATTGATTCCCTCGCCTCCCACCCGTGGTGTCGCCCGTTAACATCGACGGCTCGCCGCAACGGACTGCAACCCTCCACACCCCTCCCCTCCTACTTCAACGCCAGAGCAGAGCCGCTGCCTTATCTTCGGTGCAACCACCAATCCCATAGCACCGGGACTCAATTCGTTACATACGCAGATACACGGTACTTCGAAACAAGAACCAAGATCTGACGGTGGGGGAATAAGCACAGCTTGTTTGCCGCGGAGCCCTGCCTCTGCTTCTCTGTTTCCCTCCTCTCCCCCTTGCAGCCGAGGCCCGATCCCCCGCGAGCTGGTAACGACATCGACGACTTGCATTTATACCACTGAGTGATGGACCCTCTCGCCAATATGGCATCGCTCAAGTCACCCTGCTCCGGCACCGCCGTCCAGGACGACGAAGACTACGACGTCGCTACGACATCCGGGGCTCAGACCGAAGGCACCGAGCTTGCCCGCAGACGACGACACTCTTTCTTTATTCCCCGACGGAAATCCATCGTCAGCCACATCATGGATGGAGAGGAGCATTTGCTGCTAAAGGTGCGTTGTGCGTCGCTTAGTAGTGTTGGTTGTTGTTTTGTTTGGCTGTGTGGTCCCGCCGAGCGTCGGACAAGAAGGAAAAAAGGTGCGACTACTGACATGTGCTTGCGTTGCCCAACACAGGTCGACCTCTTCCTGACTGAGCTGGAACGACGGCTCGAATTCATCGAGAACTACGGCGAGCTCACCTTCGACGCGAGCATCTCCCGCGCCTTTTCGACATTACAGACCGTCCGCGCGCGATGCTCACACGCCTCGGAGGAGGTGCTCGGCGCCGGCCGGAGGCGCCTGCACATCATGGTGGAGACTCTTGAGGCCCGCTACCAGGACGCCCTCGCCTCGGCCGAGTCCCTCAACGAGAAGGCCCGTGTCGGCATCGAGCTGCTCGACGACATGCTCTCCGATTACGAGAACCGCGCTTACAAGTTGCGGGAGCAGGGTCTCGCCAACGCCGCCGGCGCCGCGGGTACCCTCATGAGCGAGGGTCGCCGCGTTGTCGACGGCGGTTTCGAGCTAGCCCGCGAGGTCGTCGACGAGGCCATCCGCGCCGCCGAGAGCCTTGAGGAGAAGATCGAGGCCGCCATTGCGCGGGCGAGGAAGACGAAGCTCATCACATACGACGACCTGCCCATGCCTTGGCGCATCAACCCGCACATCCGCAAGGGGTACCGCTTCACCGAGTCCAAGCTCGAGTGCGTGCAGTCGGCCTTCGGCATCTCCAACGAGCTCGTTAACATCTGGTCCCACGCCATCGGCCTCGTTATCGTTCTCGCCGTGGCCCTGTACTTTTACCCGCGTAACGTGAACTTCTCCCTCAGCACCAAGACTGACATTTTTATCGCTGTGGTCTTCTTCTTCACGGCCTGCCTGACGCTGGTGTGCTCAACCATTTGGCACACGATGAACGCCGTGGCTGACGTCGACGCCATTTCCATCTTCGCCTGCGTTGACTACACAGGCATCTCGCTGCTGATCGCGGCCTCCATCGTGACGACCGAGTACACGGCCTTTTACTGCGACCCGATCAGCCGGTGGCTCTACATGAGCACGACGGCCATCCTCGGCATTGGCGGCGTTATCCTCCCATGGCACCCGAGGTTTAACGGAGCGGACATGGCGTGGGCTCGCGTCGCCTTCTTCGTCGGCCTCGGTGCCACGGGGTTCCTGCCGATCTTGCAGCTGTACGTCACGCACGGCCCGGACTTTGTATGGCAGTTTTATACGCCGATTGCCAAGAGCATCTTCGTCTACCTCCTGGGCGCCTTCGTGTACGCCAGCAAGGTCCCCGAGCGCTGGTGCCCGGGCATGTTTGATTACATCGGCGGCAGCCACAATCTGTGGCACCTGGCGGTGCTGGGCGGCATCCTTTTCCACTACAATGCGATGCAGTCATTCTTTGCCAACGCCTTCAGAAGGGCCGAGGCTGACTGCTCTGTGTTTTGAGTATGGGATGAGCTTGTCGATATGCAGTTCTTGTTTTAGTAAACGCTTTCGACGCTCGATACAGGCCATTACCGCACCAAGCTTCCCGCCATTGATTTTATTCCTGCAACGATATGTTAATGGCGGGAGCGGCCCAGGTTAGAAAGTCTCGGAGTCGGGGGTCACAACCCCTGACTCCGGCAATGTCCACACCAGTTGCCAAGGCTTAGAACACATGGGCACAGCAAACTAGTCCCCTCAACCAGCTTCACGACAAGTCTCCGGTTACAATGCCGTCCCGGGGGCTTAGTTCCAAGGCCAGCGACGGCCGACACCTCAAGAGATGTGTGCCAATACAGTCGCTAAGGCTCTCCATGAGCTTCATCCTCGACACTGAAGAAGGCTCGGTGAGGTCGAGCCCCCCGAACCCCCCTGAAACGAACAGACTAATGCCCCGTGGATGACTATGACTATGTCATGAAAAGGAAGAAAGGGGGCAAGCTGGTTTACTAAACACCGAGCTCCGGGTGTCCAGCCCGTCGCACAATATGCGTCGGGGCCGGGCTATCCCCTTTGTACCGCCAACTTTGTGCTTGGAGGCTTCTTTTGCTAAGCGATTATGGAGAACGAAACTCATAGAGTAGATTGCGTATGCATTGTAGCAATAGAAAGCTTAGAGAGCATAGGACCAACCGACCAACCGACCAACCAACCAACCAAACAAGCGACCAAACATTGGAAAATTAATAGAAAATAGATACATTATTTGGCTAAGATTGTGCTTACCTAGTATGTAAGTTGAAGTGTCTGAGGAAGGGGATGACATGTTCGCCTCAGTTTCGCTCGTTTGCTCCCCTTGGGGGAGTTAAAAATGCTGTGAAGGTATCCACTCCCCCCCCGACGCAACCTTTTCAGCCTCCTCCGGTCAGCGTCACCTCCCTAAGGTAGGTAGGTAGTTTACGCTACTCCCTTGAGGTGGGCTATAAATGCCGTGAAAAAGCACAGCCCAATCTACGCTGCTGCCATCAGTCCACATATCTGTAAGACACTGTGAGTGGTCGGTTTTCTATCTTGTGACCTCTGGTCACTAATCATCCTCGGCGTTTCTCTCTCTGCGTAGTTCAAAAACACAGTGAAGTGTTTATACAATAGTGTCCAATGTAATACGACAGTTTATTTGGGTTTCACTTTATTGTTTTTCCTTGGGTTGGTTTGAATAGGTTGTGAATAGATGAGTTAACTGTCGACTTGTCATCTCGAACCACGTGTACAACTTTTATCCCCTTCGAATGTGTTCAAAAAGCAGTGCAGCTGATAGATGGCGATGAGGGTGTGAGTGGAAGTGCCTGGGATTCATTACGGTTACCTTCTCCGGCCACCCGTATCTTGTCGCCTCCAAATTTTTATCATCTTGGCGGATCCAACATGTCGTGAGTGAGGGTAGAATTTGATAGCCACGCTCGTTTTAGAAGTAACCTCCAATCATCCGCTTCAGCCTTATTCACTGTCGATGGGTTGACAAGGATGAAGGATCTGTTCATGGGTCCTGTCTATGTGCGTTCAAGACCACTCTGCTTGAGACATAGTATGTGTCTGAAAGATGTTGAATACAATCATCATCGTTCCTGGTTTACTCCTGTTCACTCCCGGTAGGTTGTATACAGAAAGGGCTGTCTACAGCTGCCTTCTCTCCAATCATTGTCTTGTGTGGTCTCTCGCTTTGAGTGAACTGCAAGACGTGTGGAGGCCCCCAGAGTCTTCTCGGATCTTGGATCTTAAAGCAGTTATTGAGAGCAAGATATGAGTGATTGCTTCATCTCCGCAACAGTACCTAGACGATCCCAGGTATTATGTATAGTCTTGCTCTTTATGAGAGAGTTGGAAATGTGACGGCCTTCTTGAAGTTGCGTTGCTTACTTTGGATGGGTTGAAAACGCTGTAAGGTCTGAGTGTTAGCCATTGGTTGGGTTACAAATCCGACCGTCTTCTTCCGTTTTACTCTGCTGCTTCCTTTGGATGAGTTGAAAACGCAGTGTAGAATGCGGGTTATACACCGTTCCTCTTGAGATTTGCTCGCTGTTGGACGGGTGGAAGATGCTGCAGCTCCAACCCGCTACCGTCGGTTTCATTCTGCCCTCTTGGGGCGTGTTGAAATCCTGGTGAACTGTTATAAGGCTCTGGGGCCGGCGCGGATCTGAAGAGGTTATCGGGCGTGAGGCGGTGAGAGACCGGCTCATCCTCCTTCAGCTTCGCACCCTTTGCGTGAGTTAAAAGTGCAGTGCTCGCCACGGCCCACACCCATTCGCATTTGCAACCCCGTCATCTGCCACGCGTCCAAAGTTCACTCACTCTAGGCAGTTTAATCATGGCTGCCTCACCCTGGCATCTTCGGTTCGCGTCGTCCGCGGGGTAAATGTTATGGAGGCATCCACCGCGTCGTTGAGGGCAAGCCACGAGTGGCTGCCTCGTCTTCGCGTCTACAGTCATAATCTTCAGTGTTGCGCATTCGCAGGGGTTGAGATACAGAGAAGCCGGTGTCGTCGATTGACACAGGGATCCAGCTCAATCGACAACTGGGGCTTGAACAGGCTTGAACAGGCTTGAACAGGCTTGAACAAGACGCTTACTCTTGAGACTGGTTGATCAGAAGGATCTGGGTTATCTACATTCTATATTGCTAGTTTGCTAGGTTCATTTCATATGGAATGTTGTTCAGTAACTTGCTTTATTTGAAGAAAAGAGCGGTGCGTGGCTGTCTTCTCTTGATAGCCTCTGGTCATCATCCTTTTGGTTTACGAAGTACTTGGCTTCCAGGTTGCCTTTGGAGGCATTAAAACTGCAGTGAAGGATCTCTTGGCGGGGGGAATACACACAGTATGAAAGCTTCACTGTTTGCAGGCCTTGCCGACCACACCTTCCACTCCCAGTCGTCGACTTGGCTCTACGGCTGGGTAAAACGTAGAGGCTTCTAAGGCTTTGGGCCAGGGGCTGTGAGTGGCCACTTCTATTTTGTGACCTTCAATCGTCTACCGTCTCCTCCGTCGGTTTCGCTCCCTGTGCCTGGGTTAAAAATGCAGTGAAGTACCTTCACTGCCTTTTTAACCTACCCCGAGCGAGCAAAAGTCAGCCTCATGATGATGATTGGAGGTCTGCGTGGTGCAGCTAAATGCGTTCGTCAGGCAACCGACGACTATTAGAAAGGGGAGAGAAACAACTGATGCATACGTTAGGCTTATTTGTGTTAATACCACCCGTCGTCGAGTAGGGATGATACTCTTCCCCCAGGTAAGACACCTCGTTCCCGACAATGTGCTTCTCGCCGAACCCTGGGGCAGTTTGCAATGTCGCTTTGCTCGACTTCTCAACCTACCTCGAGAAGAAAACCAAGGCAGCACCGCCACTTACCGGTCCATCTCCGAAGTCGGCAAGGGCGTGTTGGGGGGCCGTTGTGGGAAGGCATACGAGGCTGGGAAGAGTCACAGTCTGCACGGCACAGCCGAATCGCGGCTTCAATGTCTTTAAAGACGTAAAATCGCATTATTCAAGTTGAACTTTTGTACATGGGAACGCAACGCTTGATCGTTTCCGTCCCATCCATCTTTACTCGTGCTTCTCGTATTTTCCTACCCGTGGCTGCATCGTATGTATCATTAAGCCTCGTTTCGGTACCCGTCGTTTTTGGTTCCCCAATCATCAAGTCGTAAAAGACATCTTCCATATCGTACAATCCGTCGCAACGTTCAACACAAAATGAAATGTTGTGGCCGCCTTCCGCTGCCAATGCATCAGTCCTCATGATATCCTGCATAGCCATGGGACGACGTTGGCAAAAGCAGCCGCCGCTTGCCGAGAGACCGAACGGGTCTCGGTGTGGCCGGGGCGCAAAGGCGGTGCGGCACGGACTCGGCATTTACGGTGCCGGCCATGATATGCATGGTCGAAACAGGAGCAGCGCCCGGAGCGTTGCCCCTCATGTGTTTGTCTGGCCATTGAGTTCCGGCGCTCAGACGTATGCTTAATGAGCGTGCGAAACAATGGCGGCGTAGGTATCGTCTGGTATCCGTTCTATGATCCAGAGCGTGCGCTCAACAATCTTATCCGCCTGCAACGAAGGGAATGAGCGCAGCAGTTTGTTGGGACTAGTCTGCATTAGTTTTTATACATCTGGAAGAGAGTGGCGCTCCGGCAACGTACCTAGACGAGCTCATCAACTGATCCCGCATACCCATCAGTTGGGCGACAATGCAAAGAATGTTCAAATGGGGCCCGTAAGCAAAAAGGAAGTCCCATAAACGCAACACCTCGGGCAAGGGAGGTGTGCAGGCGCAGAGAGTAAGGACCGAGGGAAAGGCGTAAATCTCAGCCGTCAGGCCCTTGGAATGGAGGTACCCGCTCAGCTTGGAGTCGACAGTAGCCAGCACCTTGTCAACCAAAGCGAGACCCTTGTGCACGCCGTCCATGGCGCCGCGAATATATCCGGGACACTCCCGCGTCAGAAGCGTGTGGAACGCGACGAAGGCCTCGGATTCGCTCCGCGCCGCGTACAAAAACGGCGCCGCCAGCACGTTCATCCCCTGGACGTACGTCCCCGGCTCCGCTGCGTGGCTGGACGCGGATCCCTCCGTCGTCAGGGTCAGCGCACGCGCGCGGTTCCGGGCGGACGGCGACGAGGCCGGGTTTTGCATAGAGTGGGCAGTTGCCGTCGAGGTCGAGGTCGAGCTGTCGTGCGATATGGAGCTGCGCCCAGTGCTGGGTCGGCTCATGCTTCGGTCCCTGCTGCGTTGAATCTCTCGGGAATCGTGCAGACGCCAAGCGACAGCATTGAGCAAGCGGATGAGGCTGGCCTCGCTAACGCGTCTCCTGAACAAAGGGTCGGTGGTGAGGGTGCGGAAGGTATCGTTACGGATCTTGGAGTAGGCAGGAGAGGCTCCGCGATGTATGAGGGCAAGGTACTCGTCGGTCGGAAGGACGGGGGTGTCCAGCAAGATCAGCCAGACATAGATGCGCAAAGTTGACTGCGTGACGGCGTGTTAGCCCTCCATTTGAGGAGCTTGAGGGGTAGAAGAGGGGTTTATACCATGCCGTCGCTATCGCTTTTGATACCCTCGCTCAAAATCTTGCGGCGGGCCATTCCCAGTGCCTCGCCAGCCTCGCCTTCGGGGGGTCCTTCTTTGATAAGCTGAGAGAGAGACATGACGGCGTATTTTGGGTTGATGCCCATCATGCTGCGCTTGCTGGCGGCCAGCGCATTCAAGTGGTGGGATGATGTCGCATCGCTGTTCGAGCGTCCTCGCTGCGGTGATCTGTTCATGGTAAATGCAGAACTGACATCCCGGCGCGTGGGCGAAATGTTCCTTTGTGTCAATCGCTGCTGCGCGATGAGGGAGGGCTGTTGAGCTTGGAGCTGGAGCGCGGCCTTGGAGCCCAGGTTGTGCGCCGACTGCAGTTTGCGTAGGCGATGAGTTCGCGGCGACGGGGGCGGCAGGAGCTCGGTCGTCTTCGCGTGCGACTGCACAAACGCGTGCGTCGGCGGAGCGAATGGGTCTCTTGTTGGACTCGGCGGCATCTTCGCGAATGACAGAGGAGGTAGGGGGTGTTACATTCACTTGTTGAAGGGAACAGGAAGTATTACAACAGGACTACACGCGAATATTCAACGAAAGTAGGGCAGGGGAGAAAAGAACGCCCAGCAAGAGAGAGAGAAAAAAAAAGGGGGTAAACTACAGCGTAGCGAGGTGACGAACACCTCGTGGGCTACTATTTTTGGCCCAGGCGGGGTTGAGGAGGTTGGTGATTGCAGTTTTGGTATTGCCAATGGCCAGCAGTGCAGCGATGGTCCGGCTTGGTGTTGCTGTGCTGTGCCGCGGTGCACCCGCGCTGTCTGACTAAGGAGGCTCAGTTGCCCGGTGAGGGATGAGTCCCCGGAGGGGGAGGAGCCCGCGACGCCAGCCGCCGTGTTTTTTCGCGTCCGCTAGCCGTAACGCTGGGCTATTCAGCTCCCACCTCCCAGCGGTGCACTCTGCTGACTGGCCAATGCGTTCAGGTGAAGCCAGCCTCGCTGGCTGGAAACCCCAAGCCTCAAGCCCCCAAGCAGCGCAGATGTCTGCCTCTCATTTTTTGCTTGCTGGAAAATCGCAAAAAGAAAGCATCGCCGGGTCAAAGCAAGCCGTCATACTGAGGATAGGTGCACTTGGTGAGTGAGTGGCTGGCAGACGCCTTCCTCGGTGGACTGATTGCTGGGAGAAAATTCATCTTGAGAAGAATACGCAGTGTGGTACGCAGTAAGTGAGTGCGCCACAGCTGGGTGTCAAGCCACGAAGTCGAGCCACGCACGTGTCCTCGGGCCTGTTCCGGACTGGAACCCAGGGCACTGGCCCGGACGGGAGTCTCAAGTTTCAGGCGGGACGGCAAAACATTGACCACACCAGATTATGTCAGCCACACGTGTCGCAACACTTTCGTCATGCGGCATCTTAGCGGCTGGCTCAATCTGGGACATGACGTTGGTCATCCGCATGTGCCTCCGCCCAACGGATCCCGCTGGCAAGCTATTTGTAACCATCCGAGAGAGGCACCAGACCCTTCTCTCTTGGCAGCCATCCACAGTCTCCCCATCACTTCAGCCTGGAGCCGCGGATACCCTGTCTCTCCAGACTCTCGCACCTCTGTCGTTGTCCCAGCCAAAGCCGGGGCAGTCTGATTCGCACGTCCAGGAACCATCGAGGCTTGCTATGCGAATTGGTCCCGATCGGTTCGGCCATATCGAAGTTTACTTCCGAACTAAACCAGGGTCCAACCTGGTTGAATCTGATATTCCAAAGCTTCGTACCACACTCGGCCAGGCGAGCGACCAGCCCGAGGCCAAAAGGGTCCAACCAGCTTGAGCATCTCTGCACCCATTAGCTCCACTAGCCATCGCATCAAACCAGGGTGCTATTGCACCATCGCTGAGTTGCAGAAGCTGAAGGCCATTGGCCGGATCGACCAAAAGCGCACCGAAAGCGGTAGTTCGCTGGGGACTGTTCCCCTCCGCTGGAACAGGTGTTGCGCAGGAGATGCGCCTGCCTCATCCGACCGTCAGCTCTGATTTTTCGACATCTCCAGTTTACCATGTCTGTCAACAAGGCAGAGTCCCCATGACTGACGACACTCGGGGTTGGCAGTCTCCAAACCGTGCCCACTCAGCTTGCGGAATCCGAGTTTTCTCCCATGCGTTTCTGGTCGTATAGAGGTCGCTTCCGCTCACGTTGACCTGCGCTGACCACGCGCCGGCTCCTCCGACGCCTCATCTGACTTGGTCTGATCCCCCCTTCTTCGTCTTAAGGCGCTTAAGAAAAACCCTCCGCACAAATCCGTCTGATTGTCATTTCAATATCAAATCAGCAAGACGCCGCAGGTACCTCCGCTCCTGTGGGTATAAGATAAATGGGCTCGCAGGATATCCCGTCTCCATGGGTGGGCTCCGCTAGGCTTTGAATGGCAAAGACTCGATGGCGACATCGCCCCGGTTTCGACATTGCGGGAGGAGTGCTGATACAACCACCACCAGAGACTCTTCACTACCCCAACATTGTGTTTTTGTCACTTTTAAGCCCGCGCCTCGGCCCCTGACCGGCACACTTTGGCGGATTGAGCCACGCCCTGTCAAGCTTTTTTCTCTCCCGCTCGTCTTCTCCTCGGCCTCTCTGCAGCGGCTTGCTTGGCTGTCACTGTCATCCCAGTGCCACATCTCTTGGCCCACGAGATCCATCGTCTTATCCAGCGGGAGATCCGTAGAGCCTCCCTTGGCACTCCACTACCGCAGACTCTGAAAGTCAATTAATACCTGGTGTGCCTCCGACCGTCCTCGCGACCGGTTGAAGAGCTTCGAAGAGCTTTGAAGAGCTTCTGAAGAGCTTCCGTCTAGTTGCACAACCCAGCCTCGTCGGCTGCAACTGCTCGACCTCATTCGACACTCATCTTGTCGTCATTATTGTGCAAAGAACCACACCATCTCTTCTGGTTGCCAAGTATCATCGGCCTTATTCAACACGGCCAAATCACGACCGCTTCCCTGAGCCCGGTCTTGGACCAATTAATGCCCCTAAATCGATTGCGCAACTTTGCAAGGGCTTTTTCGGCAGCCTCAATTTCGCACCTCCTGCCTCATATCGCCACCTCCGTCGAGGCTCTAGGACTGAAAGCGTTCTAGCCGCCTCTTGCGACATTCATATTGCACCCCCGGTTCCCATTCATCCCACCCACCTGTGCCAGCTGAATCCCACAGTCACTCGCGTGGGACCAGGTTGTGTGGCACGGCAACTACCCTGACCACTCCTATATAGACTTGGGACTTCTGCGCCCGAGGAAGAGTCAGGTGCCCTCTGCTGCTCGCCTCTCAGCCACCTATTGGACCACCCATCATCGAAGCCTTCCAAGACGGTTTCCCGCCAGCTCAATCATCATGCCGAGCACGAGTACCAAGATTGGCCATGGCCTGGCCAAGGTCTTGGGCATCAAACTGCCAGAGCCCGAGAACGAGCAGCTCATGCGCGGCGAGTCTGTCTTTTCGGTACAGACATCAGACACCTTTGTCGAGGAAGAGCCCACAACCGCAGAATGGTTCCTTGAGCTAGTGCCTACCGGCCAGGAAGTTACCGAATACGTCCGGTCCCTGTTCCCCTTTCTCAACTGGATTGGGCACTACAACCTCCAGTGGTTCCTTGGTGACCTCGTCGCCGGTGTCACTGTTGGCGCTGTGGTGGTTCCTCAAGGCATGGCGTATGCTATCCTTGCGAAGCTTGATCCTGAATTCGGTCTCTACTCATCTTTCATGGGCGTCATTCTCTACTGGATCTTCGCCACCTCCAAAGACATTACGATTGGCGTAGGTTGCCCCCAAATCAAAAGCGACGGAACTTGCTAACATTCTTCGCTCAGCCCGTGGCCGTCATGTCGACCGTTGTCGGCAACCTCATCGGCGATGTCCAGGCAGACTTTCCTCAGTATCAACCCCATCAGATTGCATCGGCACTGGCAATCGTCGCGGGTGCTATCATCCTGTTTATCGGTCTGATCCGTATGGGTTGGGTTGTGAACCTGATCTCTCTTACCTCGCTTTCGGCTTTCATGACCGGCTCGGCCATTAGCATCGCTGTCGGTCAGCTCACGACGTTGCTCGGCATCAAGGGTGTCAACACACGAGAGGCCACCTACATGGTGCTCATCAACACACTCAAGAACCTTCCAAAGACGAAGATGGATGCGGCAATGGGCCTGACGGCGCTGACCTGGCTTTACCTCCTTCGATACATCTTCACCACGGCCGCACAGCGATACCCTCAAAAGTCGAAGTTGTTCTTCTTCTGCTCGACCCTGCGGACAGTTTTCGTCATTCTCCTCTACACCATGATTAGTTGGTTGGTCAACATGAACAGGCGGTCGAACCCCATGTTCAAGATTCTGGGAGAGGTGCCAAGAGGTTAGTCAATTTGTTTCTCGCGATCAGTCGCACAATCTAACGAGCCGAACAGGTTTCCAGGACGTCGGTACACCGAAGATCGACACGGGCCTCATCAGCGCTTTGCTGCCTTTCCTCCCTGCCAGTGTCATCGTTCTGGTCATCGAACACGTTGCCATCTCCAAGTCCTTTGGTCGGGTGAACAACTACACCATCAACCCCTCCCAAGAATTTGTCGCTATCGGTGTCACCAACGTCATCGCCCCCTTCCTTGGCGGTTACCCCTCCACCGGATCCTTCAGTCGCACAGCTATCAAGTCTAAGGCTGGTGTCAGGACCCCGTTTGCCGGTGTCATCACTGGTCTCATCGTCTTGCTCGCCATCTATGCCCTGACGGCAGTATTCTTCTACATCCCCAGCGCCTCCCTTGCCGCGGTTATCATCCACGCTGTTGGAGACTTGATCACCCCTCCTAACACCGTCTACCAGTTCTGGCGTGTTTCCCCTCTTGAAGTTGTCATCTTCTTCGTAGGTGTCTTCGTCACGGTGTTCTCTTCTATCGAGAACGGCATCTATGCGACCGTCTGCATTTCGGCTGTCTTGCTTTTCTGGCGCATCCTGAGAGGTCAGGGACGCTTCCTCGGCAAGGTCAAGATCCACTCTGTCATTGGCGACCACGTTATCGGTGAGGATCACAGACAGGTTGTCGGCGAGTACGGCACTTTCAGCCCGAGTGACAACGACGCCGCTCGAAACGTGTTCCTGCCCATTGATCACGGTGACGGTTCCAACCCCGAGGTTGAGCTCGACAGCCCGTACCCTGGTATCTTCATCTACCGCTTCTCTGAGGGCTTTAACTACCCCAACGCCAGCCATTCCCTCGAGTATCTCACCGAGTACGTCTTTGAACGCACCCGCCGGACGAACCTCGAGGCATTCGGAAGGCTTGGTGATCGCCCTTGGAACGACCCGGGCCCGTCTCGCAAGGCCAAGAAGGCGGCAGCGCAACGCGAGGCTGACGAGAACAAGCCGACACTCAAGGCCATCATCCTCGACTTCAGCTGCGTCAACAACGTTGACCTCACCTCGATCCAGCAGCTCATTGACGTGCGCAACCAGCTCGACCGGTACGCCGCGCCGGACAAGGTCAACTGGCACATCGCCTGCATCAACAACCGGTGGACTAAGAGAGCGCTCGTGGCAGCGGGCTTCGGCTACCCGATCGACCGCAGCGACGGACTGCAGCACCGGTGGAAGTCCATCTTCAGCGTCGCCGAGATCGGTGGCGCGGAGTCCGCGGCCGCGGTGGCGGAGAAGGAGGCCAACGAGAAGGAGATCTCGTCACACGCCAAGGCCACGAGGCATGCGGACGAGGAGTCGGGCAAGAGCGGAGCGTACGACGAGGTCGACGCGGTCGCGTCGTCCGGCATGACACAGCAAGGCAAGGAGGTTAGCCCGAGGCGCAGAGGTGTCGTGATCCACGGCCTTAACAGGCCGCTGTTCCACGTCGACCTGACAAGCGCGCTGCAGAGCGCGATTGCGAACAGCGAGGGGAGGGGCGTCGTCGAAGAGGCGGCAGGGGCGAAAAGCCCGAGCAGCTCTAGCGATTAAACGGATCGGGGATACAGGACTAGCGATTGATACCCTTGTTGGGAAATTTTTTGCATTGGGATGGGGAAGCATAAAGAGCGATGTGGTTTCATGATATGGCACGCTCTGGGGTTGTTCATTGTCTTTTATGTCATGCATAGAGCAATAGGCTCGACCTTTTCAGCATAATGTCACATATTCCTGCTGACCTGTGTTACCATTGTCTGTGATTGTTTCCGATGTCTGACCTTCTCCCATGCTGATTTTCAAACTCAACAAGACCGTATGCATCTGGCTAGTGGCTTCATGCCTTGAGATAGACTGGAGATGCGACCGGCGCTGTTGTCAACCGCCCATGAGTATGTCGCCTTCAAGTCGAGCTGTCTTCCCGTGCTTCTGCTGCAAAAGTAGACAACCCAAACCCACCTCGAGGTTCATTCATTCACTACCAATGAAGTGGCACGATGTTCAGTTGACTTGGCTGTCCTACTATCATCGCCTTGGCGGACGGCCGCCGAGTGGAGGCGTCGTAGCTTGTCGTCGGAGGCGGCATTGTTGATCTTACGGGCCGGCAAAATGGCCCCCGTGTCTGAGTCCGCCACCTCCGCGGACCACATCATCGCGGCCCGCGCCTTTGTCCTGGCCTCCCCCGACACCCCGGATCATGATGTTACCCTCGCCGACTTCCTGCTAGCGAGGTGAATGCGTCGTCGCGCGCATCTTGACACGTTTTTTAACCCGTCCCAGGCCTCGGTTCCTTCCGAGCATTGATGGCGGTTTTCACAGCCCGACTTGCAAAGGGGGGCGGGCTCGAGGAAGGAGCTGTGAACCACACGCGACCCCCTTTCCCTTCTCCTCTTGGAGTTGTAAAGCCGTCCTCGGCGTCTCAGGTTATGCGGGTGTAGCAGCATCGGCCGCATCGGCCACAGACGAAAGAAATTCGAAAAAAAAACCAAAAAACATATAACAACGGGCATTCGCCGGTTATCACCGACCCGACTACTACTCCGTCCCTCACTGGCTTATCTATGAGAGAGCGGACGGGATCCCGAGTTTTCCAATGGGTATGGTCGTATGTGATACTATTATGGTTCAGTGCTGCCTATAAAGCCATCATCCAGAAGGGCAAAGAGTGACGGCTACCTTAGTATTATATTTACCCACGGTTTGACAGTTTGCGACCGACCCTGGGAGCCTGCTGCCTCTGATTCTGACGACCTTTCCCCGTTGACGAAATTGACGACCTTCTCCAAGATCTCACCATGCCTTCAACCCCACGAAATTCGCGAGCAGTATCCCACCGCGGTTGCAGACCTCTCCGCTATCATGACGGCCGCGGCCCCAGAAAATCTGATGCACACCAACCCGCAAGACTGGGTGCGCAAGCAGCTCTCTGGTCGAATCGAGGGAGACGCCACTTCTCGCAAGAGAACCCGAGAGATCATCGACATCACTGGGCAGGATGAGTCCCCCGCGACTGCCCGATCAGTTCGCCGATCAAGTGAGGCTCTATTCCAGGATCCCCCCTGAATGGCTTGGTGCTGCCTATAAGCGGTCTCACGGAGGGTAGTTCCCACCGGTCTCGCTGCTTAAAAGCTTTAATCAAAAAAAGAGGGAAAAAATCAGACAAAAATGAGCTGCCTGAGGATTTGATTTCATAAATTTTGTGCTCAGCGTCGGGTAACACCAGGACATGCTCCAATAGAATGGACCTCGGTGTATCGCTAGGCGCAACCCCAGCATACTTGTAAGCGTGCGAGCGCCTACGTCGTAAGTGTCCTCTCCAGAAATGGAGCGTCAGAGTCGCGTCGGGTGACTCACTTGCGCCCTGGAGGGGTGTTGACGTACAGGCCGTATGCCTGATATGTGAGACCCTTGCTGGTCAATCGCCGAGGGTGCGAGAACGATGATGCTAAGAAGCGATGTTTACAACGACTGGGGCTTGCCGCTTCAGAAGAGGAAGGCGGGCGGCGGCTGTCATTTTCAGATTCGAATATGCTAAGAGGGGAGGTGTTCAAGTAAACATGGCCCCTGAGTCCTACCCAACGGAGGCAGATTGAGGACTGCGTACAGGTAGGTATTTGATCCACGGTTTGACAAGCGAAAACTTCGTTACATGCTTTTAGACTCAGGCTCTTCTCTCACACTCCGAACGTCCCTTTCCATGCTCTCATTCAGAGCGTACATGACCGCTGTAGCTTGTGGACCGTCAAATATCGTCGCTATCTCTTCAATAGTACGGTCATTCGTTTCCGGAAACTTGAAGTATTGAATGGCGAGCAGAGCCGCATTAATTATGATGGTGACCGCGTAGCTAGGAGGAACGATTTCAGATGTTGGACAGGTGCTCTCTCTGGGCACTTGACTCACTATTTCCAGCCCAAAGCCTGGAGTGCAACCGGGTTAATCCAGGTGTTCAACGACACAGCTACAGCAACGACCACAATGTAAATGGCCAGCCCTTTGGTTCGAAGGCTGTACGTCAAGACCTCAGTTGGGTAACTAAGCATGCGTCAGTGGAGGTTTGCGTCGAGGCACTGGCGTGAAGGCTTACCCGTATGACATAGGAGTATAAGCAATGTCGTAGGACGCATAAAAGAGGAACAAGAAGGGGATGACGACTGTTCCTGCGGCCTTGACACCATACTCTGTGTACCGAGCCGATAGCCCCATGATCACGGCCATGGTGACTAGCTGCCCGCTGATGGCTGTGAGCCAAAGGGGTCTGCGGCCAATCTTTTCAATGTTGATGGCGGCAGAAGTAGACAAAATCACTGTTTGTTCCGGGTTAGCGTCGAAGTCTCTGTGCATGAGAAGTTGAGAACGGGTATTAGTGACACCAATCCCATTGAGGATGGGGCTCAAGTAGTAGGAGATGATCCCGTTGCCAATCCAGTTGAGACTTGCACCAACAACGATCAGGATCATCAGTCGATGCCGGTTTCCTGGAGTCCTGAAGAAGTCAAGATATGTTATCTGCTTGTTGCGATCCTCTAACTTCAACGCGTCCACGATTTCTCGGAACTCGTAGTCCACCAACTTGTCGTTTTCCTTTCCATTCGCATGATACTTGACGAGAACCGCGCGGGCTTGTGTCAACCTACCTTCTTTCACCAGCCACTAAGACCAGGGTTAGTATCCTCCCATGCAATTGATAAGGGAAGGCAACTCACCCTCGGGGACTCTGGCATTGTACTAGTCAGGCCTAACGTCAATATCGGTCCTATGAGCTGTGTCCAGCATGGGATGCGCCAGGACATATCCGATGGGATATTCATACAGCCGAGGCATACCCCAGCTGAGAGCACAGCAGCAATACAGTATGTGCATGTGACTACAAGACGAGGTGCATAATGAGTGGTAGAGCCAACAAGAACCGGAGAGATGACAGCGCCTACAGAATGAGCTCACTTGGGCACGATATCTAGGATGTGAGATCTCCTGAAGGTGTGAAGGCGACACTGTGACGGCCAGAGGGGTTCCAAAGCCGAGGATAGTGTGCCCTCCGCAGAACACGCCGGTGGTGGTAGATACGGACATGAGGATGATCCCAACAATCTAGCGCATACTTGAGTTAGTAAGAGTGACTGCACTGAAAGGTGTCAATGAAGCCTTACGGCGATACAGGTCCCGATCCAGAGAGTCAGCCGCTTGCCAAATGTTTGAGCTAGCCTGTCGCCACAGAAGCCAGCTACAATGCCTGGAAGAAACCCAGCCGAGTTCATTAGACCCAATGTGGTAGCACTGGGGTTATTGAAGTACTCGTGCCACCTATCGATGCTTTGGAGTCCGTTCAACAAGCTTCCATCATCTGCCACAACAAATTTATTAGACACAAGTTAGAAGTCCTCCGTGTGGGGACATTACTTACAGCCATTGAAGAACAATGTAAAACAGCAGCCCAAACAGTGAATCATGTTGATCCGAAGACCTGTTAGATTTGGTCAGATCTGCCTGACAAGCGAGAACCGTACATTGGGACGGCATTCTTAGCTTACATGGATCCAAGAACCAGAACGCGTTCGTATTGTTCGATATAGACCGATAGTTTCGGACCTGGGACTCCAGGCTAGCCATTGAGAGTTATAAAGGTTTAAAAGTGCTTGTCATAGGAAAGTTCACAGGGCTTGATTGGGGTTCAGATTCCGATGGTCAAGAAGACGAATCGTGAAATAAACCTCCAGTGCCACGGCGATGAACAACATTTGTACATTTTCTCTTCACCAAGATTCGACTGATGATGCCGAAGACGCACAATAATCCTTGGCTTTGGTGAAAGTTGGCATAGAGAATTCGGCAGCTTGTTGTGCCTGAAATCCAGTGCTTCCTGAGCTTGCTTGATGTCATGGCACTGCCAGAACCCATGCATTGTTGAAAGGCGGCAGGGCCAACCCGCATCTTCGCGTTCCCGCCTACGCGCCGCGCTATCATGTGAACATCGGACCACCTCATCATCATTGTTTGACAATGTTATTCTGGAAATACTATTCCGAGAAGGACGAGATCGTCCAGTGAAGAGCCACCTTGGCTCTTGAATATCTGCTTGGTGCTGTGAGGAACTCGGGACAAGCTGGCGCTTCTATCATCAAACTGCCGCTCAGGGCATCCCGAGCCAGAAGTTGTAAACTAAGTGATATGTAGAAGACTGCATTGGGTCAAACACGAAGGCGGCCAAGCGGAAACGCTTCCGCACGAAATGAAGTATGCCAATCCGCTCTTCCGCAAACCAACTACTGTTTTGAGACGGCTCACAATGATATCAGCGACCATGGACTGTACCCTCAATTCTTGGCTGTCAGTATTCGCTAGGAGAAGCGTCAAGCGCCTGCAGTCTTGTAGTTGAGAAGTGCCGGGAAATGTGTCGCGGTATTGTGAAGAATTGGGGTTTTGGTGGATGAGATGATTCCTCTTTGGTCGGCGGGTGAGCGGGACTGAGCCGCCCACCCACCACATAGCGATGGACAACATCAACGGTGCATGAACACCAAAGGGGTTTCCGAGTTATCCAAGTATGCTGGTGATAGAAAGCTGACATCCTTACAGCCCGAGCTCAGGACATTGCCAAAACCTGTGAACCATGGCGGTTTCGAATACCAAGGTGGAAACATTCAGAAACACCAAGCACAAGAATTCCATACTTGGACGGTTGTGTGACACTTTTAGGTTAAGGCAAGTAATCTTTTAAAAGAAATTGGACTAGACACATCCTCGAACCAAATAGCTTCCGCCGTCTAACATAATCGTTGCCCCATTGATATGCTTGCTTGCCCTTGAAGAGAGGAAGACCATCACACCAGCAACGTCTTCTGGGCTGCCTAGCTTTTGGTCCGGCACCTGCTTTGAGACGGTTTCGATGCCACCGTGTCGATTCATCAGCGGCGCACTCATTTGACTTGGAACCATTCCAGGTGCAACCACGTTCACCGTGATATGTTTTGGACCAAGTTCGACGGTGAGATTCTTCATCAGATGAATAACGGCTGCCTTTGACGCGGCATACGCGTATGCTGTTGCAAGATTTAGTGCCAGTATGGACAAAGGTCCTTAAATTGATGCGACTTACTTCCGTGCTCACCCATGTCCCCAACAACGACACCCGCCACTGAAGACACCATGGTAATCCGAGATGGGCCCTGGACTGTGCCGCCGGCCTGAAGTAACGGAGACAATCTACGAAATGTGTCAATTTGCCCGTAAAAGAAATGTCAAAAATCTAAGGGACTCACTTTTGGGCGGAAAAGAATATGCTGCTGACATTCATTTTCATTACCCGGTCAAAATCGTCTTCCTTGTAATCGTCCATGTGGCCGATGAAAGTCGCACCGGCGTTGGCAACCAAGATGTCGACATGATCCGTGGTCTTGCTAATATCAGCAGCCATCTGAGTGCACCCTGCTTGACTTGATATATCCGCAACAATCGCGATCGCCCGGGCGTCGGGGCCCTTGTTGGGGAGGTCATTGAGGGCTTTCGCAGCTTCGTTTAGGGGGCCTTCACTGCGAGCGACGATGTAAACGCGGGAGCATCCTGCCTGTAAAAAACTGCGGAGCCAATGAGCCATAATCGCTGTCAATGGTACGTGGGATTCCGAGATCTTGAACTCACCCGCTTGCTGTGTGAAGACCCAATCCACGCGACCCGCCAGAGATGACTGCAACCTTCCCTTTCAACGAGAAGATGTTCTGGAAGTCATCCAGCTTCACAAGATCTGCAGCTGTAGACATGTTTCGATAAAACGGTGATAGAAATTTCACGATTCTTGTGTACGGCGCACAATTTCAGAAGACTTTACGATGCTGGACTGTGAAGCACTGATAATAAGGCAGACAATTCGGCATTGTCGCAATGCGAGGCAATGCGGGGGAAATTTTCAGTTGGCGAGCCGAAGGCGGTTGAGCGGTCGTGGGCGGGAAACCGCTTATTGGCGGTGGTTAGCATGTCTCCCCTTGATGACATCAGATCAATCCTCTCAGACATTATGCCATGCTGTTTAAGTTGAGATGAGAACTCTCTGAGATATCTAGGCACCAACAGGCACTTCAGCCACAATGCGAAGCACCTGTGCAGGTTATCTTTCTTGGCACCTGTACTTGAGCCATACCTCGTCCGCCTCTTACAAACTGCCACAGTGATTACTAGCTCAAACTCGACGTTACTAGACGTCGGGTCTGTGGACAGTCAAATTGCACTTGTTCTGGAATCCCACCACGTATTGACCCCAAAAACATTTTGATTAATTGTCCCAAAATCCCAAAACCCAAATAGTGAAATCTGCCCTAAAGAGATGACAAGGGGAAAAGAGTACAGGTATAACCACACATCTATCTTCACAGAGACATCCTACATAGGACGCCCGTCGTACACGACGCCGTAGGGCACCGTCTCGATGTCCCCATGACACGCCCTCTCGTAGTCCGCCAGCTCGGGCATCTTCTCCTGAACCTTCAGGAACGTCTCGAGCTCGCACCACCCGTCCTTCCTCTCAACATCGCACTCAGGGAAGCTCCACCCCAACGGCAGCGTACGCTGGTTCAGCACGAAGTGGATATATCTTGTCTCGCCGCCCTTCTCCTCGTACCCGGACCGGTCCGCCTTGAACGGCTTGGGCGTCTTGATGATCTCTATGTCGAGTTGCGCGCCAAAGGGCGTGATGTGCGATACGGTGAAGTTATGCTTGCCGGGGTACTCGGTCGGCTGGAGCAGCTGGGCGAATTGCTTGAAGCCGAAAGCTGTGAGGATGGACGCGATGTTGGTGTCGTGCGAGAAATCGAAGTACAGGCTCTGGTTGAGTGGGAACGTGTCCGTGTTGTCATCGAGCGTAACGTTGATCTGCGAGCCCGAGTAGCCCAGTGTGTGGTTCTTCAGGCGCGCGATGACCTCCTGCTGGTATCCGATGCCAACAGCACGCTGGAGGTGGTTAGCGACGGAGTTTCTTCTGCAGGATGGGGGATGTCTTACTCCTGTGGGGTTCTGGAACGCGTTGTTGCCCGCGAAGGCGAGGTCGACTGAGTAGGAGAAGCCGATCCACTCCTCGTAGGTGAAGAGGTCGCAGAAGCGGCTGAATCCGTAGGCGACCTGGTGCAGAGTCAGTCCTGGCGTTCGTCGAGCCTCTATGGGGGTCTTACCGTCTCGTAGGGACACATCGTTTGGGCAGCGTAGGTGTCGTCAATGGTCCAGTCGTAGCCGCCTGCCAGATCGCGAAGACGAGCCGTGGCTACAAGTGTTAGATACCTCTCATCCCGATTGACATGGTCCAAAGACGTACCGTTGGCCAAGTAGTTCGATACCCAGATCTTAGCCGCCTCGTCACCCCCGTTCTGCTTTCGCGCGTTGGGGCAATTCAGGTAGCCTGCCAGCGAGTTGTTGGCCCTGTCCTGCTCGATAATGACCTCAATAGTGGCGTTCTTCGTCCTATTGCGGTGTCAATTACATGTTCAGGTTTGCGGAGCGTGGATGCATACCATTCGAGGCCGAAGAAGCCGGCCAGCCAGTACTCGGCTGACTTCAACATCCTGTCTTGCGTCTGCGAGCAAGTCAGTTATCGAGAACACCATGTATCATCGGAGATAAGCTCACTGTGGTCCGGACAATGATCTTGCTGTTAGGGTTATACAACGAAGAGTACATGTACGAGTGCAAGATGCCTAGGAACATATCTTGTCAGGAGACTACGCATATTACATTAGGTTTTAAGATGACTTACCAGAGTCAAAGAGTTCCTGGCGACCTGGTTCCAAAGTCAGCAAGAAACACGTCAATAGTCAAGGGAACAGCGAGACGCACCCTTGGGGACTAGAATCTCGTGTCCCAGCTGATACTTCCAGTTGTTCAAGAAACTCAGCGCACCCTTTGCCTTGAGCTTCTTGGACGCCTTCTCGATCCTCTTTCCAAAGTCAAAGACGTTGGACCCAAGCGTGGGATACCTGGACCCGTGACGGGAGAGCATCTAGCAGTCGAGATTAGCCACTTCTGTCTAAGTAAACCGCGAGATTCGTTCCGGGCCGTCTCTCATCCAGGCTTACGGAAAGGGATCAGGAACATACCTGGACCTGAACGATTTCGGCGCCCACCGGCAGCGCGTACTCGTCGACACCAAACCCGGGGCTCGGCTGGTAGGGCGTGAGATACCTAAACACATCGTCAGCCAGCCACTCCCAGCATTCCAACCTAGACGACTTACCCCATCATGTTGAAGATGCTCTCGTTTGTTCCGCTCATTCCCTCGATCGGGATATCCGTCTGCAGCGGCGCGTTCGGCACGTATGTCCCCGTAGGAATCACCCTCGTCTGCGCCATGAAGGCCGCCTTTCCCGTCGCGGTCGGCCCGGCCCACAGCTCCGGGCTCGTCCGGAAGTACTGTGGCACGTCGGGATCCGGCCGACACGGGCATTCCTCGCCCAGGTTCTTGAGGCCGTCCGGCAGGTGCGGGCCCCGGCCCACGCCGCTGGCGTCCCACGCGAAACCGAGCACGACGAAGGCGAGCATGCACCCCACGACGGCCAAGGCCAGGGCGATGGCTATCGTGGCGCGGCGACGACGGCTGCCGCAGTTGTTGCCGCAGCCATTACCGCAGCCACCGGTGTCTGGGAAAGTCGCACCCGCCGGCGACGGAGGCGGGAGTGCCGGGAGGGGCTTCTCACTCGGCAGAGGCTTCTTCCTCCGGCCGGAGGACCCGGAGCGGCTGCGGCGGGGCTGCTGTTGTCCATCAGTGACATCCTCCTCCTGTCCGGGCACCCGAAGGTATCCCTGATTAGGTGCCATGACGTCGCGAGTCAAATCCAGAAGGGTAGATCAGCGAGGCCAAGTCGGCTCGACGGCTTCAAACGATGACGGACAACGCCCTTCCCTGGGGCAATCGAGCGGGCGCTAAAGGCGGCTTGATGCACGCGCAAAGTGCGTACTGCGTACGTGCTGCGTCCAACACCCGGTCGGTTCGGTCGGGGTGGCTCCACTCGCGCAGGACCGGCGAAGGGGACCGATATGCAGGGCCGCTCAGCCAGCTCACCTCACGTCAAGTGAGCCGAGTGATGCCGGGGAAGAAGTGGCGAGGGGCGTGTGCGTGAGTGTGGTGGGAGGGTTGAGGGAGTGAGCGTCAGACGGGGTTTCACATCCGAGTCTGCCGCCGCCGTCCCATCGATCTCCCAAAGGCAGGCCGTCTCCGAGAGAGGCTTGCATGCAGCAGCCAGCAGCACCGGCGGCAGCGGTCAAGGTAGCAGTACGACTCACGGCGAGGTCGATACCAATTGTGACTTGCCTGCTGTGGGGCTTTCCTGCAGACCAGTTTGGTTGGATTCGGCAGCGATGCAGAAAAGGGGACTTCCGAATGGATTCTTCGAAAAGGGCCCCCGTTATCGGGAGTGACGCCCGCGATCCCCAATTGGCCACGGCGGCTGATGGGCAGACAAAAGAGCGAGGCAGGCAGGGGCCGGTGCGGAACGGAAGCGACGGAAAACGAAAAGAAAAACTTGGCGGGCAGAATCAATCGCACGGATGCTTGCGAATGATACGCGCGCAGAGCCAGGCACTCGGTGTGATAGGATCGTGATAGAGAGGCGTCGTTGGACGGCCAGATGTTCAGGTTCAGGGTAACAGTGGTAGGAGGTAGTAGGTAGTAGGGAGGCTCTGGGTTAGGGGGCTTGCTGTCGTTGAATACGGCAATCTCATTCGACGCCGCCCTTGGACACGACCTGCCCAGTGCTGGGCGTGCCTTAGCTTGGACGGGAAGATGGATCCGGCCCCCGAGGGCTGCTGCCAATGGGATCACGCGGTTCTTACCTCCGAGGCCAGCCAGATGGCCAGTGCTCTTGCCCGTCCGTAAGGTAAGGTAAGGTACCTACCCAAGAACGGCCAACACTCCAAAAACCCACGCCGATGCACGTGACTCAATTTCACATTGCAGCGGGTAGTAGCATTCGACTTGACGATACGCGGTCGAGCCGGCATAATCCCAGATGGGCCCGTCAATCGTGTGCGGGCTTCCACGCCATCTCCGCAGACCCTCTCTCAACCACACCGTCCGAGCAACCGCTCACTCACTTTTAACATTCCTTTTTCCTCTCGCGCATCATCTTCGGCCTCGCCCAACCACGGCCCACCGGCGACAGCTTCTGCCGTCCAGCTTAGGCTCCGTAATCAAGCCACCATAACTCAGCTCCCTGTCAGCTCCGGATCCAGCCCCGAACCACCGGGAAAAAAAAAGGGCTAGCGAGCCCACGGAATCGACCGCAACCTCTCTAAACCCCTGCCCTGTGAAGCCCCATGCAACCGCCAGACTGCCGTGACATTGTCCGGATTAGTCGCTCAATGACTCTGCTCGTGGCCCCATGGCCGTCTTGGCTCGCAGACGCTCTTGATTACTTATCCGCGTCTGTTCTGCTCCGACGCTCACCTCCCTGTCGCATCCTTCATTTGGGCCTAGCCGCATTGCTTTTTCCTGCCCTTCCTTTGCGAAGTCGCTGCCTTGGCGCGCAACAGGTCGGAATAAGAAACGATAAAGCCGGACGCGCCCCATGCGTGTCTCCAGTGCCACCGCCAGCCAATGTCTCACTTGCTTACAATGACCCCCTCGATCGATCGCCCACGCTAGGAACCGATGACAACTCCCCGGCCATGTACAACATAACATGCCTTGATGGAATAAGCAACGACGAGAATGCAAGATGAGGAGAAGCAAAAAAGCTCGACGGGCAGGGCCACCTGCAACTGAGACCAACACAGGCCCACAAATACCCACAATGCCGACGTCGGACAAGCGTCGCCCTCATCGTCCCCAAGAAGGCCCCATGTGCGCACTAAAAAGCAAAAAAGTCGAGAGTTGAACCCTGATACGCCTCCCTGACCGGTGTGCGCGGAGGATGCAATTCCACCATTTGCCCCTACCCATGACGGGAAGGTGTTCGTCAAGAGCAATCATCGTCATCATCAAACCCCAGACCCTTCGACATTGAAGACACTGCAAAAGCAAAATATCCCGGCCTAGGGGTCGCGATACCAAGCCGATGCGGTTCCGAAGAGAGCAAAAGTCCCGGTGCCCTTCCCCTTCAATGTCAACTTCTTCCCATGCATGCTTCTTTGCTCCTCCCTTGTACGGAAAGCGGCGTACCTCCGTCCCAGCAGACAGCCGATCCCGTCATTGACCCGGGACCCTGGGGGCTTAGAGTGACTGTAGCCAGCGATCCGGCAATCTCATGCAACCGACGAGGACATGCATTTTCTTCGGCAGCGACACCAACTGCCTGGCCGTGGCGCAGATGTCAAACATCGCTTGTCGTCCCGTCAAGCCTGCAGCCACACGCTCATCTGCTTGTCGACGGCCAACCTTGCACAGTCGAAGATCGCTTGGAACATTTTGCACGTTTGTGGCTAGATGTTGAAACGGCCGCCGCCACCCACAAACGGTGAGAAACGTCCAAGTCACGCTCTGGTCTAGGCGTCTGCGACCTGCCATGCCTAACATGTCGGTCAGCTCGTCGACCGGTCAAGATGCTGCAGACCGGAATCCACATGTTGTTTGATGGACGTTTGCCCCCTTTCCGGCTGGGAATCCCGGCTGTCGATGCTTGTTGGCGCCAGGTGTTGCTTTTCTCAACTTCAGCCGAGTTTTCCATCGGGTTGTCTGGCATGAGCACATGGAGGCGTCACATGCACGTATTCGTACATTTGATGAAAGGAAGAAGGAAGAATGTGAAAAGTCTAAGCGGCCGTTCGTCCATGTAGCGTAGACGCGGCTCGTTACACGTGCAATTGCTGCTCAACATGGGGACAGGTCAGTCTCGCACCTTCAAGTTTGGAAATCTCGGTGTAAGCCGCTGACCTGAAGTTGCACAAGCCCAGGCGTGGTACACAAACTTGCCTCTTTCGCCGGTATCATCCCTCTGTAGGTTTCCGTTGCTCGGGACATTAGCCGTCAGAGAGCCGCAGGGAAGCAAACCGTCTGAGGTGGCCATGGCCGGCCAGCTGAAAACATGGCTTGTCGTCCTTTCTCGTGGCATGGGAAGCCGCACACCGATGTCTTGGACCTGTCCAATCATCGACCCAGCTCCCTGACCGATGCTGCGTCTTGCAGAGTTCCAGCACCACGGTCGTGTGATCAGTGGCCGCCTCCGTCTGCAGCCACGCGGTTGGCAGCTGGGCAAAGCACCGGTTTGTTTCGCATCGTCCTCCGTGGGAAGAAAAAAAAAACCCCCCAAAAAAACATACATGTTCCACATTTGGACCGCTTGGTCTATGATCAGCGCAGTACTCACTATGAGCCTCACGGATTAGGAATAACGGTCAAGGGGTGGGTCATTAGTTTCTAATTAGAGATGAACTCCTGTCTTCTTCTTACATCGTAACCGTATACATGCTTTTTCCGTGCCGGGTTCTACTCTGTGAACTCCCATGGACTCCGTGCTCATCTGACCGTAAAAGACAGGGGAAAGGAATAAACTTTTGGGGGGGACAGGGGTAATAGGGTGCGGTGAGGGAAAAAGCAAACAAGAGAAGATGCAGTACTTGCTCCACGCCAGAGGGAGCCCGTGTTCCCAGGGATAAACAATGCAAGTCCAAGTAATGCAACCATGACGCCCCTTCTCCAGTTGTCGACGATGCTCAATCAAGTCTCCCGGCGCAAAAGTGACGTTTGTAGCGACCAGTCTAGTTGGGATACTTTCGGAGAGGAAAAAAAGCGTCAGGCATCGGCTCCAGATGCCAGACACGGTCGGCGGGCTTCTCGAAGGCGTCGAACCACTCGCGTTGGAGTTCTTCGGGGATGGACCAGCCAAGCGTCTCATTGCGGACGCGCATGCGAACGAGGTGGCGCTTCTCAGTAGGGCCCTGGCCGTTGACAAAAGCCTCGCGACGGTGAAGGATGGCCAAGTTGTTGATGAAGTGGATGTCGCCTGCTCGAGTCTGGATCTCCATCTGAGTGGCCTTGGCGATAGCCTCGACCGCGTCGAGCGCCTCGACTTGACGAGGGGTAAGAGAAGGGAGATGTGCCGGTCGGGGGTGAGCGGCGTTGCCCATGAGGGGAGTGCGGCCAAAGTTGATGATAATCTTGCCATCGTGGTGGAACAGGACGGGGCGGCACTGGAACTTGGGCCTATAGACGACTCAGCAAAATAGTCCAATGTTGTGTGGCAGCGACAAAGTGCCGAAGCGTCTGTCCCTGTTATTGACTTACAGAGCAAATGGCCAGTCTGAGCGCGACAGCGTACGAATGATGTCCGGCCGAGTCGCTGCTAGTACATTGTAGACTGTATGGGCGGAGGCGATGATACACTTGCCCCCTGCCGCAGCAGTGCTTCTGGTCAACCAGCTGACGACATCACCAGACTCCTCGGTGTGAAAAGTCTGCAGAGGACCTGGTCAGAAATCTGCCCACGACGGAAGTGAAAGCGCTCTTACGATTGATGAAGTGGAATGGCGGTGATGATCCGCCTTGACCTGAGTGGTGTTGTCGGCGACGATGTGAACTGTGGACATGATTAGCAAGCGCTGAGCACGGACAGTGACCCAACGTCACACACCAAGCATGTTTCCCTTCTTGTCCTGGCGACCACGCTGGTTGGCGATATACCCCTGGATGCCAAGATAAAGTACCGTGAGATCCTCGACCGAGTGCTTCTGCGGGTCGATGCCGCGGACCACGGCAAAACCCTTGCCATGATGGACGTCGCGGGCGATGCGGTCAAGGGTGGCTCCTAGGGTTGGAAGGGGGAAATCGTCACGGTTGACAAGATCACCATCGAGGCCCAAGGCTAGTTGGAGCAGAGGGTCAGCGGACTGGCGTTGCAAGGGATTCGAGCCGGCATACCTTTGAAATGCCGAAGCGCAACCATGAGCTCATCGAGGTCTGCAGTGGTGAGGTTGTACGTGTACTGCGAGTCCTGGGTGAATTGCGGGCCGGTCCAGGCTGATTCGAGGCCCAGTGTCTCGGGAAAGCCGGTGGGGAGACCAGGAACATCCGCGACTGGAGCGTTGCACTCGATATGATGGATATGGTGGGCAGCAGTTGCGGCGGCAGCACCCATGACCGGGCCAACAGCAGTGAACGCCATCTTGCTAATGTGAGAACTGAAAACAGACATGTTAGGGGACAACCGCAACCACGACACGGGATGAGTAAGCCGTGGCGAGGGGAGACAAACCTGTCGGTCTGTTTGATATTGTCCCGTCTATCGTGCGTCGTGGAGCACAGAGTGAGGGAGCGTGGACGTGAAAGAAAGGGCTGGATCAGGTAGAAGCTTCGAAGCAACTATCCTGAGCAAGCTACACAATGGCAGGGCAAAGTTCGCGTGGACGGTAGAGAGTGTGGGCGCGGAAGTGAGTGCCGTGTGGGCGTTGGATGTACGTGTGCGGCGAAGACAGTCTTGTATAAAACTCCAAAGGAAAGAGAAGAGAAAGAGGACGGCCAGGACAACGACGCTGACGGGAGAAGAAACTGTTGGGAGAGAGATGATGAGGATCTGTCATGATCTGGCAGATACCTAATATACCTCTCGTGCTCGTGGACCCCTTACCCAGGAGACAAGCAAGCAGACAGGCAGGCGGGCAGTCGGTGAGGAACCTGGAAATGATGAGGTCGATAGGATGGGTCAAGGAAGTACAGAACGGGCGACAGCAAGATAGTCGAGGCAAGAAGCCGCGTGCTATGCTGTATGGGACCCTGGAGCAATTACCCGTTGCGCCTGCCTGCGTGGTGCGTAGGGGTCGCCGCTGAGGAGCCAGATGTAGATGTAAGGAAGGTCCTGCAACGAAGACGAGGTATCCGTACGAGTACCCTCTTCCCTGGCTGCCAGGTAGGGTATTCCGTCAGCGTGCCGTAGATGGCAGCGTCGAAATGCGCACCCGGAAGCAGGCGGTTACGGGAGAGCGGCAAGGGCAGTTGCAGTGAGCCAGGCCGTTGGGAGGACTGGGGATGAAATGAGGCGATGTGATCCGATATGATCGCTGTCAAGACATTTTTAAGTCAAGTTGGGAGAAGAAACGGCCGCAAGGAAGGCGAGCCAAAGAACGGAAGGGAGATGGAGTCGAAGCTACCTCAGGTAAGGTGTGTGGAATCAAAAAAATAAAAACAAGATAAATAAAAAATAAGAATAAGGTAGGCAAGGCAAGGCCAGGCGAGGAAAGGAAAGGCAAGGTAGGTACAGATCCATGGAAAGGAAGGTAGATAGATAGGTAGTAAGGTAGAGACGGAAGGCAAGGCAAGGAAGGCGTAGGGTAGGCATAGGCAGAGACAGAGGCATAGGCATAGGCAGAGCAACAAGCATAGCAGTGCAGAGGAAAGCGAGGCAAGAAGATGCAGCAAGGAAGGCGGTACATGCCTTCCCTACCCTAACCTGCTGCAAGCAATGTCATGGGTGTCCCAAACTCGAAGTGGAAGGGGGGGAAAAGATGGGGGTTTTTTTTTTGCACCTACCTTACATGTCCCAGGCGCGTACGCAGAAAGGCAAGCGCAAAGTGGGCAGTTGCGGATGGTACAGCAGGAGCAGACAAAATACCGGACCGGTGAGGCGTGAAGCGTGAGGTGCGAGGCGCAAAGGCCCCCTGTCGTGAGGTAGCTGGCGAGACGGCCCAGTGCGACGACACGAGATGGAAACGCATACACCTTTTGCAGGTACCCGACGAGAAGAAGAAGAAACGCGATGGGAGGAAATTTGAAGACTTGGGCTGACCCGGACTGGGCTGAGCCGTGATTATGATGAACGACCCCAGGGCCAACGTGGAAAGAAAAAATAAAATAAAATAAAAAGCCAGGACGATGCGATTCGATGCGCACGCGCGCCCAATTCGATAACTACCGTGCTTCAGCCCACCCTACCTCCCATCTGGCTGTCTCGTAACAGGCATGCCCTTGGCCGAGAACATGGATATTGGCAACAGAAAGCGGGAGTCAGAGTTGATTAAGCAGTGGGCTCTGCTGGTTCATGTGAGACGGCGGGGTTCGCGAAAAAAGACTGAAGGGGCGGACGATGCAAGTGAGGAGCCGGTGGACAGACGCGGTGGAGGGGCAAGGTATCCGATCCGTAATGTAGATGGGTCCAGAAAACGATTCACCATCAGGAGCAGTAGCTGGAGCTGGAGCTGGAGTCTGGAGGGCACGGCAGTTCGTGGCGAGGGATGAAAGAAATTGTCCAAATGGACGACGCAGCAAACTGGCAAACAGAACCCATTGATACATGCAGGCCCAGCAGGACGAACCAGTCGACGACGCAGCTGCTGTTGTATGCGCGAGGGCGCATGTGTATGTGTGTAGTATGAATGTAGGTATGTATGTGTATGTATGCATGTATGTATGTGGTGCGTGGACGGATATGGCATGTACGTACGTCCGTATGGCTTGCTAGCTCATGCTAAGCACGACAGCCAACCACGGGATCGACCCAATGCACAACCATAGGTAAGAAACAGACAGATAGACTTACTCCGACGGGGCAGCTTGCGGTGGCACAGAGGTGATCTCTCCGTTCCCATGACGAGATCGTGACGCAGATCGAAGACATGTGGTGATTTGATGCATTGCAAAGTGGATGATGGACGACCGCCGCTTCCATGCAAACCACGAAAGAGGCGGCGGTGGATAAGAGGAGGGATGCAACGGGGATCGTGGCGAGTCGACGTCGACAACATTGGACGAACATGGATCACCAACCCTCAGCGGCGCGAGTGGCAGGGTGCGACGCGGTGGAGACAGGGCGTGCATCGAGAGGAGAGGCAGTCGAATGTGAGAAGCATTTGCATTTTTTTTGGAATTTTTTTTTTTTTTTTGGATGGGGATGGCTTCCTGAATCCTCGGTGCGGGTAGGATGTGAAAGCCACGTTTTGTGGCGAGCGCCTGCGCCAGGGCGATCGCCCAAGAATGCGAGCGAAGAAGGAACGGGGGAGGAAAAAATTCAACATGCGACGTGGCTGCACCTGATCAGCCCGGACTTTTTCATCTTGTCGTGTAACGAGGGCTAAGGGAAGCTCAGGCATCGGGGCGACGACGGGACGACGGGTGTTCGGGAACACCAGGCACGGCCAAGCTGAGCGGCTGGCGTCGCCTGGCTCCGTCGACCGGGCTACGGAGGCAGCTTGTGCGCTCCGGGGGGTGGAAGATTATCGCAAATGACGGCCGATCCGATCTGTGTGCTGTGTTATGCTGCTGCCCTTCTGTCGCGGCCCTAGGCTCGACTTGGGTAGCCTATAAGGTAGGTAGCCTGTAGGAGTCGAGAGATCAGCGTCCGCCGTATCCCCAAGTACGGCTACCCGAAGCTAAGGTTCCCTTTCCTCTGGCGCATCTCAATCGGCCCTGCTGCTACTGCTGCTGCTGGTCGCGCCGCTTGTCCAACCTTGCTCGATCTCGGGAGACTGGGCGGACAGTCGCCCATCAGATAGGGTGAGGCCGGATCGCACATGGTTGATGGGCATGGGCGCATTGGCGTCGCGCGCCGCAGCCTGTCAAGGGCCGGGATGGAAGCGAGAAGCAATAGAAGTGGGTAGAGAGACGATGCTTGTGGGAAAATGTACCCAAATCTTGCCTGGCGGCACGCCGGAGCAGCTTTGGTGGCTAGCTGGTAGCCCGTTGGTTGTGCATCGCAGAGACCGCCCATTTGGAGCGAGTGTGTCTAAGCTATCCATGTCGAAACGTGGAGTCGACAGCATGGGTAGCGTAACTGGTTACTGGTGTTCCAGAGAGAAAAGCAATGAGGATTCTCAAAATGTATCCGTATCCGCAAGTCGACCACGGGACACGACACGTACCAACGGACGGAGACCTTGTCTTGTGTCTGCATTTGTGGGTAGAGGCGTTTTGTTCCACAGACGCACGCAACTGGAGACACACAGAAGCCGAGGATGAAAATGAGGAAAAAGCAAAAAGAAGACAGGGTGTAGAGGGGTCGATGGAGAAGCACGGAGGATGAGGGGCAGCCTGGAAGAGAGGAGGAAAAAAAAAAAAAAAGAGTTGCAGGGTGAGGGACCGACAACGGCGAGAATTGGAGCACCTTCTCGACGGCCTGGCTGAGGTCGAGTTTCGTTGTTTTGTTAAACGAGAGCAGCTCCCAAACCCAAATTCAGAATTGTACTTGTAGTGGGTTTTTTTCTGCTTGCGAAGGCAGGTAGCCGAGCAATAGGCGAACGGGATGCGGTAGCCGCGACCCCTGACACCGGTGGTTGGGACTACCTGCAGTCCGCCCGGACGCAACTCCATCGGCGAGCGAGCAGGAGCCCGGCGCCTTCCAATGGAAGGGATGGAAAGTGGGGCCGGTACGTATCGTATCTTGCACCTCGCAGCTTCCGAGGTCGTCCCCACAGACGACTTCACCTCATCGCCCAGCCTAAGCCCCAACACTGTGAAGCAGCCCAGAGCCCAGAGCCCACCTCACCTAGTCTCCCGCCCTCAGCTCCTCTCCTCCGAAGCTCCGTCCAAGAGCTGCACCCTTGCAACGCAACGCAATGCGGAAGCAGGCCAGGTTTGCGCAGTTCGTCGGCTGAGCACCCGTCCCCTCGCGCCCCGAATGCGGCCAAGGGAAAGGAAAGGATTCCCAACGTAAAGAAACGGTCGAGCGAGATGGATGGACTTGGGCGGTAGGGTGTCCGTAGGTAGTACAGTACCTGAGGGATGAAAAGCAGATGTCAGGCGCACACCATTCTTTTTTTGATTGCGCTCGCGGATGCTCTTTTTTTGGTTTCCTTTTTCTGCCCCTCCGTCTAATAATCATGCTCGACCCAAGCGCCAAGGCATCGCGCCTCGGGCATGAAGCGCTGCGCGGGCTAGCTGGCTGGAACTCTCAAAACCAACAACGCAACACACACCAAAAAAAGTCTAGACCAGGGGCATGCTGCTCCCATCCTTCCCTACCCTTCGCCGTGGCCTGCCATACTTTGCCACACCATCTTCCCCATCTCCCACTGCCATGTCCGCGGTCATCCCTATCCTCAGCCCCCCATCCCATTCCGATCCCGCTTCCCCCCTTGATCCCCAGATTGCCACCCGTGGAAAACATTCCGATGTCTGCCGTCTGTATGTCTGTCTGGTGATGTTGCGTATGTCTGGCCTGTCTTATCTAGGATTTAACTTTGACAGCACTGGCCCGGCCCGCGAACCAGAGATGCAGATGAAATCTGATAAAAAGCGGGGTCCGTGACGGCCGGTGAAGGACTTCTGCGAATGGCGCTCAAATGCTGCATCGACTCCACACCTTCCACGGAACACACAAATGCAGCTCCTGCAGGGCCCTGTCCAACGGCGCACATGTTGCTGATCCACCAGTCACACCGAGACATCGTTTGCAGAGGTCCTAAGGGAAGTAGAGGGAAGGGCAGGGCGAACTGGGCAGAAGGAATGAAGGAACGCCTTTTGACGGTGGAGATGGATCGATGGGTTGTTCACCTCACGGAACCCGTCCCCATAGTTTCTCTCCATCTCTAGCTCCAGCTCCGGTTCCGGCTCCATCTCCATCAGCATTCGGATCGACTTCCATCGTGGGCCTGCATCGCACATCTGGGTGCGAAAAAACGTAAGCAAACGCAAGCGGATACTGTGATTCTGTCTCTCCACACCAAATTGAACACGTAGATGTGCGTTCACGCGCAGTACGTACGTACAACAAGCACACGGCAACACAAACATACAGACGGCAACAGAATCGCTCGTGACATTTCCCCCCCTTTTTCGTCATCGTCATCATCTTCGTCGTCATCTCTCCCGTCCTGCAGAAACAACCCATGGTATTCCGAAAAGAAGGAGCCACCAAGATGCATTCTCCCTCGTCGCTCGGCGAAAAACAAACAGACATGGACTGTACTCCGATCGAGGGTCCCGGCCGAAACAGGAAAAAAAAAAGCAACGGCATGGTCAAGAAACGCCGCCTCCATGCCAGACGTTGAAAGCCAACGACTTCTCTTTTGGCCCGCCCGCATTGCGCCTCTGCATCTTGCTGCAGTACATCGCTTCCTAGCACCAAAAATGATCCAAATGGAGAGTTTAAAAAAAACCCAAAAAACAAAAACACAAAAGGTTTGCCCCTCACGCCATGGCATTCGCCCCCACCTCGACGCGACTAATATGCCCACGTTTGGGGCTGCCAATCTCGCTGGAAGAGCTGGCTGACGAAAAAGTACGGCTTGTGATACTCTTTGGCCTGCTGAATCTCGTCCCATTCGTGTCCTGCTCTCACCGCATCAGTCATTGCTCCGGTGACATGGTTGATCTTCCTCGCCCTTTGCCCGAAGGGAGGGAGGCGTCGCAGCCATTTTCCTGCAGGACGAAGGGCGGGACTGGAAGGGTTCGTGTCGGTCGCAAGGGAGCATATGGGTACTACTCACTGTGAGCCATGGCCTGTGATCGCGTCCAATGGACAAACTGCAGCGCCTGTTCGTCCAGTTGGGCCAGCTGCCGCAAATCCTGATCTCTGCACTCTTCGGTAAAAGGGTAGATTCCCTTGTTGCAATAGTGGAAGTACGCCAGCAGAATCGTCCCTCCTGTCCGTCAATCTTTCGTCAGCATGTCTTACCCAACAAAAACACGAGGTAGGCCGCCACAGCCATTGAAAAGAGGCCCGGCTGCTCATACATACCGTTGTGGTATTCTTGAACATCCGACTCTCGTGCGAACTTTTTCTGTAAGGTGGACATTGCCCGTCAGCGAATCAGCCCAGATGCGACATCCTCTTGCCCAAGTCGACCAGCAAGACCACCCGGGCTTCACTCTGCTCACCTTCATGCCATGTTTTCTGGCGTACGAGGCATCATGATCCGTGAGAAGCGCGATGTTGTGCAACAGTATGAACGTCACCAGGTATGTTGTCAGCCACGTCCTCGGCTTGTTTTGCTGCGTCATTTTCTGGAGCTTCTCCAGCATTTCTCGTCGGAGCCTCGTCTGTATATGTTGGATGAGGACCAAGTCCAACTGAGCACCCATGACAGGCGGGAGAGGGATCCTCCCGTGCTGCGGACTGCTCATGTCGAGAATGTCGTGGTTCATGCCGAGCGTCTCGTTCCCCACGATCTCTATCGACTTGGTTGTCAAGCGAACCGCCACCCACAACTCCAGAGTCTGGGTCAAGAGTTCCCGCTCTTCCGGGGTCGTTCTGGCGTCTTTCGACAGCTCCCAAGCCTTGGCGTACGTCGCATAGAGCAGATTGTCCCGGGCGCCCATCACACCTTCGATGACATTGTTGAAGCAATCGACCACGCCTCTCCTGATGTAGTCTTGGTAGGCGTTCTGGGCCTCGTCGAGATCGGTGATGGCGTACGGGGGGATCGGTACAGACTTCTTGACGCCGTCCTCAGTCACCCAGGACCGTTCCAGCTTGTCGCCGTTCTGTGGGACGAATCGTCGCACGTGAAGCTGCACTGACATGCCGTGCGTGTATCCCTCCCACACCTCAATTATCTTCACCTCGGAAGAAGCCCAGTTGGCGATGTTGTCTACAGGGCCATTCTCACCCCATCGCAGCGTCCACTCGTGGCCGTGCACCTGGCCGGGTTTCATGCATTTGACTTCTGTGAGCTTGACACGAAGGCAAGGCTGGCGAACGAGTTGCTTGTGATGGTTGTTTGGTTTGGGCTTGCAGGTCAGGCATCCCCCGTTCGGATCCTCAGGGTCCGTTCGGCACTGAACCTGTTAGTTAATATCCGGACTTGTCTTGCACGAAAAGAATATGGCCAGCTGACCAACAGCCAGCTTGTTGTTACTTACGCGTATCCGTTGCATTCTGCACCGTATGCAAGACCCCATCTTCCTTGTGTTAGCGGTCTCCTCTCTCTGCTTTTGATCTTTGAAAGGTCCCCGCTTGGATGCCGGCGGTCGCTGGTGAGGGTAGACAATATCGAGCCTGGCAGTCGTGGCAGTTGTGGCCGACGGATCCATGTCCTCGCTCTTGACGGCCATCTCCTGCATGGCGAATGGGGTCATGCAGAAACCAGAAGTTGTGGCGGGCACAGGCGTCTGATGTTGAAGCGCCGACGACACAGCCATACCCATCATGTTATCGCTGTACGGGGCTGACAGTATGTCACTCGCAGCCACGCGATGGCTAGTGGCGTGCGATACAGTGTGAGGACCATCAGGAACGGGAGCATTGGAGACAGTCGGGTAGTACGGTGGTGCCGGAACCTCAGTTGAGTAGGCGATGTTGTCAGAGGCGGAAGGTGGAGCGATTAGTCCTTGATTGGAACTTTCATGTAGAGATTGATAGTTGGACATGTAACTGTCCATCAATCCGGCATCTCCAATCGAGAACGAGGTTGTCTCGTCGGAGGGGATGGTTGTGGGCGCGTAGACATCCTGCCGAGGAATCTGTGCCGATGGCGGTTTCTCGGCCGTATAAGGCTCATCATTGGACCCGTATTCCATATAATGTGCTCGGTGGAGGGGCTCGTATCCTGACATACTATGAACCAAAGTCTCAACAGAAGGTCCTAAGAGACTACACACACCTTGAGGGATCGGACAAGGCTGCATGCAGTTTGAACAAGTCACAAACAGGTTGGCTAATCCTGTCGTCAGTCCACTAGCGAAACTGGGGACTTGCAAACCTGAGGATGATCGCCCCGGATTGGCACCGGAGAGAGGAAATTGTTGCCCGGCTTCTTGGGACTTGTCGAAGTCCTGCACGAGGGAACTGCCTAGGAATTGGGACGACATGGTGAAGTCTGGTAATGGCCTTTGTCTTTTGCACGCGCGTTCGATGTATAATTGTTGGTGACAGATTATTCCATGAAGCTCAAGGCCAGAGAGGTGATATAAGGATGCGACTCGTTCAATCTGGTCTTGTATGTCGGGGTCGGAGGGGTAGGAACGGATAGGGAAATCAGGCTGTAGTTGTAATGAAGGCGACGAAATAGGTTGCGCTGGCACCCCGTAAGAAGAGTCGTCCTCGTAGCCGTGAGGCTGGCGCCTCTTGAGATTATTATGATTCTAAGATGAAATCAATTCACCGCACATTTGGGGCGTGATAGGGTAGAAGGCGGGGAGGGGGCGTGCTCAGCAAGTATGAAAAAAAAGCCAGGGCCAACGAAAGATATGAGGGGATGATGTGTTCGTAATGATGCGGGTGCTGAGACGGCAGCTAGGCTCGAAGGACAATGGGGAAGATCGGTGATATATCCCATGCACGCTGCCGCCAGCCGGGAAGCAGGGACATCTCTTACCATGTTGATGCAACCAGAGAGGGTGTGTTGGACAGAGCCTAGTAGCGAGACCAAGTACCACAACCGGTGGCATGTATAATGTATACAGCAGAGACAAGCAGCAGCAGGCAGGAGGAGTGAGCAGGCACAGCGAAGCACAAGGGGAGCGTAGAAAATTGCGCCTCACCGGGAGGGGGTGGGGGAGCTACGGTCTCACGAGAGCCATTGCCACATAATGGCACCCCTTGTGCACGAGTGGAGTACTAGGAATGAGGGTAAGGTAGGGGAAAGGGAAGGAGGGTTGATGACTCGGCGAGAAACAGGAGGCGGAGGAAGAGCAAGTCAGTGTAGGGGAAAAGAGGAGTGAAAACGAACAGTAGGGAGTCGGGCTAGAATGGGGTAATTGTGAAGAGAGAGACACAGAGACAGGCCCTGTTTGACAGCAGACACTCGGCCGAAACGGGGGGGGGGGGGGGGCAGCAACCAAAGGAAAAGACGGCAAGTCTGCGCTGCGCTGCGCTGCCTGCGTGTATGCGTGCTTGAATGTATGTCGGTCTGCTCTTTAGGTGCGTCTGCTTCTGCCGCTGTTTCTGCGTCCGCTTCTCGCTCGCTCTTTACTGCTGTCGCAGCGCGCTGCCGGCCGTGGTCTGAGCAGCCTGGGCGTCTGGCTGTTTCGCCCGCTCTCGACCAGATTTGAGAGCCGTTGGGGTCCTCGTTGCTTGCTTTGTGCAATGTCTCCTGCGGTGGAGCACGGCGTTGCGCGTGCGGTCTGGCTAATATCAGAGAGCGTGCCGATAGAGACTCTGTTGCTGGCGATTGGCGTAGCCTGTGCTGGTCGGTCGGTCTGTCGAAGGAGTCGAGGCTGAAGTGAGAAGACTCGGTGAGAGAAGTTGAGGAAGTGGGCTGCACCCGTGCTGAATTGTATTTCACCGGTCTGAGGGGTACTCATGAAAACGACAGGGGTCCTTGAGACCACGCCACGCGAGAAGAGGAGCCGAGCATCTTCCCGCCCCTGCCGAGTGGATGGATTTCAGGCTGCCCGTCTGATGGGAACAGGACAGCGGGGGTGGGGGAGAAGGCGCGCCATGGTACCGAAGCCGTGAGCACCGCTGATCCTGCTTCTGTCTTTCAGTTGCGTCTCTTTCTTGTGTTACCAACGGCTGCTCGTCTGCTCCGCCAGCGTGAAGGGAGCCAAGACCGCGCCAGCCAGCCCGTAGATCCCCTGTCGTTGGATGTGCTGATGCCACGGGCTCTTGTCGAGACGAAAGGCATCATATCATGGCCGGCTCAACGACGCAGTGACTGATGGGGGCTGACGATCGGTTGGTCTCGGAAGGCGGGCGAACGGCTTCTCGAGGCTATCGCAAACATGTGGCCTCTCGGGTGCGAGTGCTTACGTGAAGCTGTCATTAATGATGCCATGCGGCAGACGACGTGATCTGACGAGACTGTAGTCATCACAATTCATCGCCCGGCTAACAACGTGTGCCGTGTCACCAACAGGCCGAGGCAGCCAACCACTTGTTGTGCGGCCGCTAAACCCCCCGTATTTGGCTCATTAATCATCTGTCTGCCAATCTGACCTCCACGCTTCTCGACGTTCCATCGGAGCGCCACGGTCCCGAGGGTCTGACACCGACCAGTTGCTTACCCAGGCCCGGCAGGTCGCTTGAACAGCTAAGCCAACCGTGTGCGCGCGCCCGCGTGTTGGCACGTATGTAGGTAAGCTGGCAAGAACCTCGTCGTTGTTTTCCTTTGGGGAAGTGCATCCGTCGCGATCCAGGGGCCGTCACCGCTTATCCATAAGGCCGCGCAAAGAGGGTTGTTGGAAATGTCTCGGGGAAGGCGCAATGATCCGACCCCCTGTTGCCTCCACCGTAGCCGAGATAGACACGACACAGGTCCCAAAAAAACGGTCGACAAAGGATCTTGGGGAGAGGCCTTTTCCGTCTCTTCGGATCGTAAATGGTCGGTTGGTTCCAAGACACCTGTTGATTGGTTGGGTCACCACTCTATCGGTCGATCGGTCAGTCGAGAGTGCCCAAGGCCTTGCACATGATTGCGAAGAGCGGCCTCCGCCCTTGACGATGATGTAGCCGCTCTGGTCCAGGAACCTGGTGTGCGTCCACCACCACCAACACCACCGCTGCCTAATTCCACATGGCCTGGTCGCGCCGCTGCGCTGGGCCGTGAAGCGAGGTACCTACCGAGTGAAGAGCCCTGCCGGATATCAAAAAAAAAAAGTGAAGCTTGCAGGATGCGCACCTTCGCCAGCCCCATGTTTGCCCAGGCAGCCCTGACCGCCCTTGACAGCCCCCCATCCTCGCCCGCCCCCGGCCCCATGGCGGGTGGTCGCTAAAGCGATGATAATTCGGTCAAATATCATTGACGATCCAGGAATCTGAAAGCGCGACCTGCAGCTCGCCCGTCAATTCCAGAATAGTACCAGGCTGCGTCTTTTTCCAGCCACGAGGCGCTGTCCTCTTCTGGAAACCGCATCTGTTGACCTGTTGGGCAGTCGACAAGGTGCATGATGCGGATCATGCAAATTGGCGTCCTAGCAGAGGGCAAACATCCTCCTCTTCTCTTGGAAAAAATCTGTCGGTCAACGGTTTTGGCCATTTCACGGGCAAGGGCGCCTGTTGACGGCAGGCCCTGCATGCGCGGCCGCCGCCAATGACGCTTGCCTCAGTCGATGCAGCTGATGAGGTCAGGGAGCCACCCACTAATGGCCTCGTATCAAATCAACATCCGACGTTTCTCTGCATGAGGCCGTGCCAGTTCTGCGAGGCGAAAAGGCATTGCAATATGGCCACGGAGGACATGTTTTTTGATCCCTGAACCAAGCCTTGCGGCCTGCCGGGTGCCCAAAGCCCGTCTTGCCAGCGGGCACGATTGCGAGCAAGCATCGGGAGTGAGGGGCCACGGCACTGTGGTGGGACGTAGGATACCGTCGCCCGTTTAAGCTCAAAGGGGCAACCGGTGAGCTGGGAGCGCTGCGTGTGGATGGTTGCTCAACAAGCCGAGAGACTCGACCCGTAATCATATGAACAGGCCCTTGGAGAGCCCGGTCGAAAGTCAGATGACGGTGTGTGTGTACCGCGCCGCGTCCAAAGATGCAGCGCGGATTTTTCGACGGCCCACTGGCACAAACACGTCAACCGCCGACCGCCAACGGCCGTGCTCGATGTTGTTGGTCCGCATCTACGTACTCTTCCCCCGTCTTTTCGGAGAATACAGAGCCATGAAGGTGGTGACACAGCGTTCAATTTTTGCGCTGCGCCCTGTGAGTCTTGATTTGATGGGGGGCGGGGCCGCAGAAACGGGGCGCCCACCGCCGCTTGTATTAGGTAGTCGACGACTTTCGAATTGGCGAATCATGGCCACCGAAGCCAAACCTGGTGGTCTTGGAGGTGTCATCAATGGTCAACTTTTCCAGGCGACTTGAGCAGATGCCAAGACCGTCGGCAATGGGTGGGCGGCGGCGTCTAAGCCCAGAGAGAGCTTGAAAGAGGTGCCTTGGCCCCATTGCCAAGGATGCAGAGTGAGCTCCCACGCAGTATCCATCAGACTGCCGGTTCTCGCATTCAGTCCCGTGTCGTTGGACAAGTGGGTTGCAAGCCGTTGGGTGCCGCCCGAAGTGGCCGTCTCGACAGACATCGAGCAGGCACCAGACCTAGATTATTTGTCAACAACTTTGAGAACCTTCGGTCGAGTCAATTTAACCTACGGCGTTCCAGGCGTGGTGTAGATACAGCCGAACTTGCATAGCCCACTTGTTGCGGAAGGCCTTCCGTTGCCCTAGCCTCCGCCGGGACAAGGACAACCTTGCACATCGGTCAAGCACGGCGATACTTGGGTATCAGCGTCGGCCCATGGAGTGGACATATCCATCCGGTGAGGATGGGGATCGGAGATGGCGACATTCAGCAGGCAGACTGCGCAGACACGAGCAGGACAGTGGCCCTTTTCCCATCTTGCGCTTGTCGTGGCAGGCGGCCATTTGCCTGATACCGGTGGCGGGTATAGAGAATGAATCTCTATAAGATGCGGTGCGGTGCGCCGCCCGGGGTCCTGGCGAGGTGCGGCTGCTTCCCGAGTTGCAGCTCGGCGTCCACGGCGTCTGGACTCGGTCTGGGCGCCAAATCACTCAATGAATGCTCGGCAGCTTGTTGAGGGAAAGGGCAAGGGTTCGGTCTACATCGCCAGTCTGAGCGTAACGAAAGCCGCATCCTTTCATCGACTCAGGGGGCTTCTTGCTCGTCTGGGACTGGTGGGCAGAGGCGCCTCGGAGTCGCCTCTGAACTTTGCACCGATTAATTAAGGTACCCTGTTGCTTCCAGACACACCACCAATGATGGCGCTGCCGGCAGTGGCCAGAGGCTCGAAAGCACCCCCACAGAATCTGCATGTCGACGGAGGATAGCCAACGGGTGGTGTGATGGTTTGGCGGCTTGCAGCGAGGAAACGGCAGCGAAGCATGAGACTTGACCGAGACGAATTGTTGAAAGAGGGCGCTGGCTGAGCACCTGGGTGCGCTGCAGGCCAGGGGCGAAAGGTACTCCGCGCGCGAAGTGGCCGACGTGGTCTGTGGCACGGGGCCGGTTGAGAGACATGACTTCAAGAGGTTGGAAGGTGGCGGAATGTCGGAAGGACAGACAGTAGGGCCCGGCCCCGGTCCCGGCCTGGTCGGTGAGCGGGGGCCTTCAGCGGAACTGCTCAGATGGGATGAACACGACTTCGCGGATGGCCGTGTCCTGGGGCAGGTATCAGCAGGCAAAAGCGCCCGTCAGCAAACATAGAAAGGTACGTTAACGAGGACGACGGGCGGGCCCGGGGGGGTGAGGCAACGAAACCGAGGAGCAGAAGATCCGACAGCAACCAAAGAGGCGCAAAAGCAAGTACGAACCAGGACGTGGAGGGGTACTGCGCAGTATGGATAAGCATGGGAGTTTCCCTCGACCACGACTACGACTGGCTCGATTTCGTCACGTGGGGTGCATGCGTCCGGATGCAGAGTCAAAGCTTCCCGCCCCTCGATGGACGGAAAGCGCGTCTCTAGCGCGTCCAGATGGCAACGACGAGATGGACGTTCCTGACACTTTGCCTGGTCGAGACAAGTCCGGGCATGGCACGGTAGGTGCAGTGGCCTAGGCCCTCCTGTCCTCCCAACTTCTGTGCTGCCTGCGTGCCTGCCTACCTACCTAAGGCACTTCACCTGCTTCCTTGCCTTACGGATGCGCCTAAGGGATCCTGCGTAAGGTGCAACTTCCCCAGCCTTGGAGTTTGCCTTCTTACCTTAGCTGCCCAACGCGCTGGCGGCAGGACCTCATCCAGATGGGATCTGGCGGCAAGCTGCCTCCAGCTTCTTCAACTTGCCTTACCTTGGGCGGCAAGCACGGTACTTCTTAGTGCAAGGCACTTACTTGCAAGGTATGTTACTGTACCTTAGTCGACCTGGGAAAGGGGCGAAGGAGGTGGGCTCTAGTGGAGGGGAGGGGAGGACCGTCCCGTCCCTGGCTGAAGTGTTTGTTTCCTCGTTTCGGATTGGTCTTTCCCTCTCTGTGAGGCAAATGGCAAATGCTCGCGGGGTACAAAGAGCTGGCCCTAGCTCCTTCTCACGTCGACCTTAAGGGTCCGGGTGCTTTCAATGCCTCAGGTACCTTACCTTACCAATGTCTCGTGGACAGCGGCGGCCCTCGCTGAGGTGAAGTTGTGGTATCCGTCGCCCCAGGGTCTGAGCTGGCTGGAGCACAGTGCTCCCGGTGATCCGCCTCCTGACGAGTCCCGATATCATCAACTCCATTCATTGCTTCTCAAGACGGACGCTCCCGCCCTTGGCCTGCCGCATCTAGGCGAGCGCCAGATCGAGACATCCAACCTGAATTGGTCGGAAGGACACCTTGCCGTCGTCAGCCGAGATACCCTGCGATGCGTCAGTTCAACGCCCACAGCCGCCTGGGGCTTCTGCTATCCCCCCGCGTCCGGCGGATTTCAGACCAGCATGGAAATTGCACGGATATCCACATCAACTACTGATTCCTGTCGCAAATCCCCAACTTGGATCGCTTCTCGCGCGCTGGCTTCGCTCACCGGCGGCAACGTTCGGGCTTCAACCTCAAGCGGTCCGATTACGCGGCGGGGGCCTACCAGCCGCTCCCTTCCCCTCTTGTCTCACTTTCGCATCATCAGCCTTCGCTCTTCATCCAACGGAATGCCTAGTTTGGCTTCTGTTGCGTATCGCCTGCATCCTGCTGGCCGCACTCTCAGCTCGGAGACGATCTAGACCAATGCTTGAGATGACCGGCCTTCTCAAGCGGGAACAACATGCAGATCCAGCAACGAATTCGACCCATCCTGCCTCCCCGCTGTACGACACGGGTGGCCGCTCCAACCAAGCTGCTTGCCTCCGCGACCAGGGGCCCAAGAAACGGTCCGTTCGGGGGAGGGAGCAAGAAGAAGCAATGGCTCGGAGACACTGTCAGAAGTGAGGCGGCCATGTCGGTGGAAAAAGAAAAGAAACGGCCGCGCACGAACCAAAGAATATGGGAGGGGCAATATTGGCACAGCTGTCCGTTTCATTTTCTTGCCTCCATCAGATTACCCTGCTTTGTCCTGCCTTGCCCAAGGTATCTGTATCTGTCTTTCGGCCTTACCTTACCCAAACGGCCATACTTGCCTACCTATCACCTGCTGCTTGCACTGCAGTAACGAGCGAAAGCAAACCATACGTATCGGCTGGCCTTACACCGTACTTGGTTAGGCAGCGGCGGCTCTTTGCTCTTGCCAAGCCGATGCGGCTTATGCACAGGCAAATCCAGTCTCCAGTCTCGGTGAGCACCATACCTCAGACGGCCCGGCTAAAAAAGGGCCGTCGACACGCTTTGATATCCTCACTACCTACCTTGCAGGTTGCTACACTCCATATCCAGGCTTGTCGACGTATCGCAAATTGGCCCAGCAAGGGCAACCACTTTCGGTATCGGCGTCGTTGAGCCAACGCTGCTTCCCCGTCCTCTCAAGGCTCAAGCCCGCTTGGCCCAGCCAATCAGGAGTTGCTGTTGCTTCTCATATGCAGCTACATGCAGGGCAAGCACAAAACCGCAAATCGGAACCCGGCATAATCATGCAAAATCCCCACGCCCGCGATCACGCCTGCCATCCGCAAACTCCCCGGCAAACCTCGTCACTCAATTTGACCCAGGCCCTGCGCTCCGGTGCAACCCCTCCCCGCCACTGGCCAACGCCCTCTGTTGCTTGCTCTTGGCCGTCCTGTCTCTGTCCTGCGCCAGCTGCCAGCTTCGGAAAAGGGGGGGTTCCTCCTCGGCCGGCGTGCTACAGCAGCTCCCACTCCCACGCTCCTTTGGTCACTTGATCCCCCGCCACCTGTCGCTTACTCTTGCGTCGTTGACCACAACTCTGCTTAATGTCGTGAAACACCCTCACTACATGACGCTTGCTGCCATTGGACGACTTGATCTCACTTATTTCTGACACTAGACAGAGTCGTCACAAGATGGAGTTGGGGTCGGACATCATACACCACATTATCCATCCAACGGCTGCCTTCGTGGATGCCTCTCGAGGCGACCATGCCGTTCACGACGTTGCCGATTCGACCCATCTGCCATCGTCGGTCTGGGAAACGTCCCAGCTCAATCCCAAGAACCGAATCGATAGTCTCGATCCGCTGCCTGATCCTCTATGGCGTATCGACGGTTGTACGGGGCTCGGTACTCAGTTTTACGTTCTGCCCTTGTTCGTTAGCTCCATTCCGCCAATGCGCATCGATGCTTTCATCCCCGAGCAGTCGTCCCAGTCTCTGGAAGTTCGGCAGCTGTTGGACCTAGACGTCGCTTTCCACACGAAAGACCGAGCTCGGGTTCCGCGGCTCAACATTGCGAGACACATCCTCCGCGCTTTACAGAACTGGACCAAGAGCCTCCCCGAGCCTCAAAAGCTGTTCACCTCGGTGCCATTTGGGTCCCGAATCGTCTTCAAAAACCTTTCGCTGGATATCAAAGCCATCCCCATCGAAATCGCTCCGACCTATTATCTTGAACGCCAGCTACTGTCCACCTCCGCTCTCTCATCTATGTGGGGCAATGCCGTCGAGATGCCCGAGTGCATCGACATCTCCGAGGTCCACGTGACCGAGCAAATACACGACAGCGTCTGTCTTGTTCGAATCCGGGGTGTTCCATGGATCCTGAAGACCCTAACAAGTTACACCAAGTACTTGTATCATGAACTGAAACTGCTTCTGTCAGCAAAGGCACACCCGAGCATCATGTCACGGCCAGCTCATCTCGTTACGAAACGATGTAGCTTCGGCAGCAAGATCGCCGTCCTCGGCTTCACTCTCGAGTACCACCGCTACGGTACAATGAGGGACATTGTGCCATTCTTGAAGGTTCACGACACATTGACTCGGACCGAACAGTTCAAATGGGCCATGCAGATTACTTCTGGTGTGATACACCACAGAGAGACCTCCGGCACCTTCTACCCAGACCTCCGTCTTGACAACATAGTACTTTCGAAAGACAGGGACGCCGTCATGGTCGATTTCGAGCAGCGGGGAGTATGGTGCGAGTTTGCCTCTCCAGAGATCAACGCCATCGAATACATCCGCCTGCTCGCCACCGATGAAGACATGCCCGAGGACGTCAAAGACCGATACGCCGAAATCTTGAGACGGATGTGCCCGGACTTTGAGTTTCTCCAAAGCGGGGAGGAGTACACGAATCCCGCCAATGGGTACAACATCTGCTGGCAGTGTCTGAGTCCCAAAGAGCAGGAAGCCTCAGAAGTGTACATGCTTGGAAGAGTGCTGTGGTGCATATTCGAAGGGGCAAGCGCTCCACAGCAAGCTAATATATGGCAGTCCTATCGTCGGGAGGCTCTTGTCGAGTTCCCGGCCTATCTCAAAACGCCACCTAAGCTGAGATGCCTCATTGACCATTGCACCCGCGGTCGCCGGGATGTGCTCGGCAGCAAGATTGGCAGAGAAGGCAGCAAAATCACAATCAGAGATGCAAAAGACCAAACCGGTCAGCGTGACCTGCAAGAAGCCGCGGCGGCATGGTGGAAGAAGGAGATAGCATGGGCAGAGGACTTCTTAGCAACGCGGGAGAGGCTCAAAGCAGCGGGGGAGTGGGAGGACAACCACTTCAACAGGCCCTCTTTACGTGACGTGCTTAGCCAGCTAGCCAAACTGCGAGATGAGACGTGAGGTTTCGTAAGCAAGGGAGAGCAATGTCCTCCCAGTGGGATTCACAGCACCACGGAATCGATCACAAGGACAGGAGGAGGAATTTAATAGATTTGGAACGGAATCGCGGTATGTTGTATTTTAAGAAGAACAAAGCCCCCTGGCCATAAAATATAAAAACAATGAAGGAATCAACGCCCGCAAGACTTTCGCGCCCGATGCTCTATCAAGAATCAACGGGCAGTCTAGATGATAGGCGAAAATCTGGGAAGAAAAAGTCGGGGGAGAGAGCGAGAGTTGCAAAGGAAAGAACATATGAGAGATGGAAGGCGGGGTCGCGTGTCTCAGTCAGGCAGGAGAATCGAAGCATGGTGGGAAGCCGGCCTCCGGCCAAGTTGGGGTAGTAAAAAGCATCTTTTGGTGGTTTTCGTGGTGGAGGGTGGAAAGGAGTAAAGAATGAGTGAAAGAAGGGGCTCTCTCTCTCTCCTTTTTTTCTACTTCTTTCTTTTGTGTGTGTCGGCACCCATTCTCACCTCACCCTCTTGCTGCCTCGGTCATGGGAGCTCTGGCTTTGGCGCTTCGATCCCGCCGAGGAGGAAGAGGAGGGCGGGGGCGGGGCAGTCCTCCGCAGCCGCTCCACGAGAGAACGGAACTTGACGACATAGGATGGAGGGGCGCCGTTGACGCCGAGCTGGTCCTCGACAGTCTCGAGGGTATGGACAAAGGCGGCAGCCTGTTCCGGGAGCAAGCCCAGGACGTCGATAACGAAGGGCGTGTCGCTGTTGCTGTCGCCAACGAGGCAGAGGTAGAGGTTACGGTCTTGGCGTGGGATCGCAGCCGCTCTCGCCGCCGCCGGAGGGACGGAGTCTCGATTACGCTCGACGACAGAGACCAGGATGTGGACAAGGGCACGGGCGGCGCTCGTCTTCTCCCAGTGCTCCATTGAGTGGTCGCGCCGCTTATATATTGCGGTGTGGATGAGGGCTACGACGCCCTTGATGTGGCCGGCGGCCCAGGCGACGTCGCGAGGCCCTTCGTTCGGAAGAGATGAAGGGATGCCAGCGGCGTAGGCGTCGAGTTCCCGGAGGACGCGGTCGACACGCTGGGAGAGCTTGCGAAAAGGATCATTGACCGGGTCGGCGGGGTGCAGGCGTGAGAGGACGTAGCGAAAGAACTCGTTATTAACGAGGAGCATGCGGAAGATTGTGGCCTCGAGGTCGCCCCGCCGGACGGGCTCGCGCTCGCTGCCGACGGCAGCGGCAGCCGCCGCCGTGGCGCTGGAGAACAGATCCGGACGGAACTCGTCGATCGGGGAGGAGTCGACAGAGGAGAGGACCTCGCGGATCTCCTGGACGCGGTGCGGGTTCGGGATGTGGAGCCCGGCCTCGCCCGTTTCAGAACCGGAGTCGGAGTCGGAGTCGGAGTCGGAGTCGGAGCCCCTTGACATGAGGTTGCCGAGGTCCCTTGACATGGGGTTACCGACGTCGCAGTGGAGGCTGTCAGCCAGGACGTCCAGGTGGAAGGATGAGATATCGGAATAGGGGTCTCCAATTTCCTCCGGGTAACCATACGCGGTCATGGTCAACGGGGAGAGCGGGTTCTGCTCATACAGCGTCTGCTTGACTATCTGGTCCAGGAACCAGACGATGTGCTTGCACGGGGGCTTATCTGTGCAGGAGCACGACGGGATGGCGTATTGACTATCGGGGGTGCCGATGCGAATGGACCTAGGCACGGATTCGGTCAAGTGGAAGGCATAGGAGTCGTCCTGACGAGTACAGAACTCCAGCGAGAGCTGGGGCGGCTCATCGAAGGCCGCACGCACGCGCTCGCGGTGGACGCGTGAGAGTCGGTCGAGGCTGTAAGCGAGCTTCGTGGGGGACACGACGTTGGAGTCGTCTTCGTCGTCATCGTCGTCGTCGCCCATAGCGCTGTCCGAGTCGCTCTCGCGCTCAGGACCGGAGTCGTCGAAGTCGGTATTTGTGTTGCGTGACTGCCGACGGGCCTGCGATCTGGTGGTGGGAGGCATGCTGCCGCTGCCGAGAGAGAGCTCTCTGAATCTGGAGACGGGAGTGGCAGGGGAAGACGACATTAGGATGAGAAAATGCGGCAGATTTCTATATGCTACCTAGAGACTGCTGCGGGTGAAGTTGTCTCCATGATGATGCGCCGGACGACTCTTATACGAAGGTGGGAGGCATATGAATCATATGCCGGAGGAATGGGGGCTGAGTGAGGCCAACGATGAAGAGGCCCAGGGAGGAGGACGTTGGCGATGCTGGGTCCTGTTGGAGCAGGGGGGAAGAAGGACCCTTGGGAGAGCTGGACGAGCCGACCGTTCACGAGTAGCCGGCGTCAAATTCCATGGGAATGAATGGGCAAGGAGGGGGGCCATGTCGGTAAAAGGAGAATCGCGGTGCGAGCGCAGCTACTGGCTGGCTGGCATCCCCGGTCTCGTGGAGCTGACCAGACGGGCTTCTAGAAAGAAACAAGTTCATTTTTCCACCTCGTCTGGCGTTTGCCTTGTTCTGCCCCTGGCACGCCTGGGACCGCCGTCCCGGGATGATAAGAGGCTGCCCGCATGTTGGAGTCGGCCGCGCGACAGAGTTTGGGGTTTTGAAACCAGATCAGGTGGTCGTGGAAGCTTGGGAGAAGAGCAGACTTCAGACGCGCGCAGAGTGCGAACATGGAAGCCCCGGGTCTGGGCAGCGACGACGCATTAACAATGAGATAATGGTCGTCGTTCAGCCGTATGTGCCACGAGATAGGGCGGCGTACGGGCGGGGGTGGAAACGAGGGAGGGGGGAGAGAGAGAGAGGAAGGCGGCAGGGATGGGAGGACACACAGCGTCGCAGCGATGAGGGGAACGATGATCTCGCGCAGTCCGGTCTGTGGTTCGCCAGATTGCGATGATGGGCCGCGCTCGATGAAGGAGACGACGTTGATGTTGAGAGTTGGAGGTGCTACACTGACATTGGCAATGGCACTAGCACTGGCCCTGGCCCGGGTGAAGTGGTTAAATGTGGGGCACCGCACGGCCGATACCGAAAGGAAAGGGGATACCCCGATAGTGTACAAAGGTACCTCACCATACCATAATGGACCCCCCGCTGCAGGAGCAAGGCAGGTCACTCACCGTCCTCACCGTCGGTACCCAATGCGAGTGAGCGCTCTTCGCTCTTTCAGGCTGGAGCCCGCCCGAGGCCGTTTCTCAGTGTTCTCAGCCACGGCTCGCCCTCGTCGCGCCCGCGCCCAATTGGCCGACTTCCGCAGTCGGCCGCCCGCTGTCGCGACTCGCACCACGACACGCACCGCCGTTGCGCCCCTCCCTGGGCCGCCCAAACGGGCCGCTGGAACCCCACCGCACAGCCCCCAACGGCCGCCGAACGGGCCGGCTGTCCCACCCGAACCTCTCACCTCCAGTGCGCTTGGGGGCCAGTTTCAGACGACCTCACTCCTTCACAGCCTTCCTCTGGCCGCATCCCACGCGGCCATGACCAAACTCTTGTGCGGGACGGCCGTCATCTCAACCTCACAAGGCTTTCTCTCTTTTTCTGTTTCCCTATGCTCGACCCGCAAATCCCGAGCTGCTGGGAATGCAGTGCAGAAATGCCTCGCCGTCAGACTCCACGTCCATGGCTCAGAGGCCGCCACAGCATGGCGCTGGTCCGCAATCGCGACCCGTCTCTCGGACGGCGACGGAACAGCAACCTCGCATCGCCATAGCGTCCAAAGCTCCCGATCCCAGTCCCAAGAGAAAAAAAAGATTAGACGCTAACCGAAACAAAATTAGACAAGGCTGGAACGAAGCCGTTGGCTCTGCGCTGCGCTGCGGCTGAACTGCACTACATGAGTTGGTGCCCATCCGTTGTGCGGGACGCAGCCAAGCTTTGCCCTTCTGTAAGGCAGACGGCAGGGGCGAAAGGGGTCGTTCTCGTTCATTGGCTGCGTGCCCTGCGGCCATGACGACAAGGTTATTCATAGCAGGTTGTGGTGAGGTCAATGGCGTAGGATCAAGTCACAGCTTCGAGGCAGGGGCGGGCGTCTATCGCGGTTCCTTCAGCCAATATGACCAGTCCGAAGTCGGGCGATTTCCTGGAGCGGTCTATGTCCTTCTCGGCGATGACACACAGCTTCATGAACGAAGTTAGTAGTGTTCCCTTGGGACCTTGCTTCATATCACATGATGCCAGGCTCGAACCAGGCGCTGATAGGCCAAAGTCCTTGGAGAGCCATGAACACCATGCTTGTTCGTCTTAGACCTTCACTGGGAGTCATTCGACGTCACATCGCTTGTCAACCCAAGGCATACTTAACGCCATTCCCCTGTCAGGACCGACAACGCCGTCCCCGCCACAGCCAAATGGCATCCTAGGATATCTCGACAGAGACCCGGAGAGTCGGTGTATGGGTCTCGTGCCTTACAGCCACCAGCACATGCGGCCATACCCACTGGAGAACTCGGGATCCCGTCCGCTCTCCCATCGATAAATCAGTGAGGGCCGGAGTAGTAGTCGGGTCGGTGACGACCGGCGAAGGCCCGGTGTTGCATGTCTTTTTGCTCATTTTTGGCCTCACACTTGACACAATGATACCCGCCCATGCAATGATGGGACTAAAAGCGATTATTGGTTGGCCGTAGCCCTGTACTAGTTGTGGATGTGGCATGTCCCGTCGAGATCCGTTCGTCAAATGAATCAAGTGCATCATGTCGAGACCCACAAATCGGGCGGCTGTACCCGTGCCGTTGAGGAAGCCGTGGGCACTTAACCCTCCAGAACGTTTCTCTGTACCAACTATTGGTTGGATACTAGTTGGGGTGGCCTTGCTTAATTTTGACTCAGACCGTGTCCTGCCAATCCCAAGGCTCCTCCTGGATTGCGTCTGAAGTGGAGGACGGTTCCACTCTCATATGTCTCTGTTATTGGATACATTACGGACAAAACTACCTTTCCTATGGAGGATATCGTACCTCTAGCAAATCAGGTACGCTGAGTTGATACCTAACACTTGCTCCTGGACTTTTGGGTAACAGTTTTCATGTATAACATTCAGCCGGCTATACGAGGATGGGATAAGACAGACATTCCGAAGCCATCAGGTTTGGGAACCCTGCTGAGTTGCCGGAGCTAGACGATCAAGATGCCTCAAACCGGGGGATTTAGAAGGTAGCGACAACGAACATGCGCTTCCTAGTTCTTGGCAACGACCAGAAATCACGCATGGGCTATTGCGGGCAACAATTGGTTCATATCCAAACGAATGGCAAAGAAGCAGGCAATCGAGAATCGCACAAGAGACGGCACGGGACACGGAATCTCAGAGATCGGTCACACATAGTTCTTCCGTGAGTGCTTCTGGCGGATTGACGTGTACTAGGAAGGACACGCGGATTCAACTTCTCTTTCAAGTTGCCTTGTTTGGCCGGTCCAATCATGGTCAGGCTAAGGGGCGTCGCTCTTGCATCTGCAGCTGCGCCCCGGCAGTCGCCCACGTGATGCGAGCACCAACCCCGCAGAACAGATCAATGTGCAAGTAGGTACGATCCGGTCGCCGTTGCTGTCTGCATATCCTTCAACCTCAAAATGCACAATTCCACTGGCCACACAATTCTGAAAGAATGGAACATCTTTTCCAGAAAACCCAAGGCCCACACTGGGAAGCCGGCCTCGGCAGAGAAAGCAGACTATGGCCTGCATGTCATATGTGACAGGGACTCGGAGGCGGCCAACTCCATCGACATCGTCGCCGTCCACGGACTGAATGGGCATTACCTCAAAACATGGACCGACGTCGAGACTGGGACGAACTGGCTCAAAGACCATATCCCTAAGATCGTGAAATCGGCACGGGTCATGTCATTCTCTTACAACTCGACTCTCCAGTTCAGCAAATCGACGTCGGACATTTTGACCTTTGGCGACCAGCTTCTCGAGAGTCTTCTCGCCGAGAGAAACTCCGTCGAAGAAACTGAACGACCGCTTATTTTCATATGTCACTCATTGGGCGGTCTTGTATTTAAACAGGTGGGCTCTCCTTCGCAATGGCACGTGGGTTGCTAAGACTTATTCCACAGGCATATCTGAGAGTTATAGGGGGTGACAAGTATATGACTCTTGCGAAAAGTATCAGGGGAGTTTTCTTCTTTGGCACTCCACATAAAGGCTCGTCTCTGGCCACTTGGAGTACTATGACTGCCAGACTTCTCAGAATGGCTTCGCTGGGCACAAGCACCAACACTCGGCTATCAGAGGATTTGGAACCGGACTCGAGATTGATGGACTACATCTCAAAGTCATTCCTAGAAAGCTGCTCAAGTCTCAAGATCAACTCGTTCTACGAGACACAGAAGATGGACTACCTGAACTCGTTGGTAAGGCGGCCTATACTGAGTACGATAGCGGCATGTCTTCGGTGTTCTGACAGTGGACGACAGGTAGTTGACCGAGATTCCGCTGTCCTTGGCCATCACTCAGAAACAGCCATTCCCATCGAAAGCGACCATAGGGAAATGTGTAGATTCGGGCACATCGACGAAAAGAGATTCTCGGCCATCAAGTCAAGACTGGAAGCCCTGGCCCGATACGTGCGTCAGCCGGGCTTCTTGGAAATGGGGAATCTTATGAAAGCCTTGAACACATCCAGCTACGAATTGCACAAGAACCGGAATCCGTCGCCGGTGACGGGAACTTGCACTTGGATTCTCGGCCATCCAAAGTGGAAAGCCTGGCTAGAATCAACACGTTCGTCGATGCTCTGGATATCAGCCGATCCTGGATGCGGCAAATCGGTGCTTGCGTCGTTTCTGGTCGACCACTTCACGGCATCATCGTCTTCTGGTGGACTGAACATCTGCTACTTCTTCTTCAAGTCTGACAATGTGGAGCAATCGGACGTCGTAAAGGGAGTCCAGGCTGTTCTGCACCAGCTCTATACGCAACAGAAGGATATTGCCCCCTCTGATATGCGCGAGCTCCAAGGCGGGAACCTTCAGAGCGTCGAAAGTCTCTGGAAAGCTTTTGTTCTATCTACCCAAGACAAAGCTGCGAGGCCAACAATATGTGTCTTGGATGGTATTGACGAATGCGAGCCGCAGCCCCGGGGGCTTCTCCTGCGCTGTATATCTGAATACTTCGCCGCCGAGGGGGATGCACGACCTAACTCCAAGCTGAAGGTCATTATTACGAGTCGCCCGGAGAACCAGATCAAGGTCGCGCTTGACAAGCAGCGGAAGCAACAGAGTCGGACAGCGTCCAGGGTTCCGTCTAAGATGTATGAAATGATCCGACTACGGGCCGAAGACGAGACGGACGCTATCAGTGACGATGTTAACAGAGTAATTACCGCGAAAATCGACGATCTCATCGAACGCGGCCTCCCTATTGGCCTCCTCCAGAACCTCCAGGTCAAGCTCATAAAACGTGCTGATCGGACGTTCCTCTGGGTCTCACTAGTCCTGGGCCTTCTGGAGGAAAAGGTTGAAAACGGCGCATCCCGACGAGAGCTCGACGACATTCTCAAGACTAGAGACATCTTCAGCGTCTATGCCGAGCTCCTAGCCTCCAGGCCAGACTTGCTCAGGGCTAGAAAGATTCTCAACCTGATCCTAGCAGCCACGCGAGCGCTTACTGTGGAGGAAATCAGCATCGCCCTCGCAGTGATTTCTGAAGAGAGAGACCCCGGTGCTCGGCAACCAGGGAGAAAGGCCAAGCGTCTGGGAAAGTTGACATTTGATGACATCGAGTACGAGCTCGTGTACCCATTCGAAAACCATCTCAAGCACCTATGCGGTCACTTCATCCGTGTCATCAGAAACAAAGTATACTTTGTGCATGAAACGGCCAGGGAGTTTTTGCTAGCTCCGAATAACTCGATACTCAGTGATGTTTCCAACGCAACTGATGCCAAGTCCAGTGGAGGGGGTGCTTGCGACTATCAACAAGAGGCCTTTCAGCACACCTTCTCTCTTATCAACGCGAACTACCTCCTCCTGGACATCTGCGTCAACTTTCTGTACTGTCTCGCCAAGCCGTCGAGCTCCTCGCAGCCGGGCCAGACAAGCCCGGAGACGAGGGCATTTCTCGCGTATGCAGCGCAGTCATGGACTATACACCACCACCGCGTCAGGCGGCGGCTCATCCCACGGGACACCCGATACTACCAGAACCTCTGTCACCCACAGTTCCCCGGGTTCTATGCCTGGATGGAAGAGTTCTGGGCCCCAGAGCGCACGCCGCACCCTCCAGGCGGCGCCCCGGACGACGTGCAGGATTACTATATAGATTTTTTCAACCTCGAGACGCCTTCGTTGTCATCTCACTACGACGGGTTGGGCGAGGGAGACGATAGTGGCACCGACTCGGATGACAAGATGACGAACGCAGGCGAGAAGTCCGACGCCTCCGGGGAGTTTCAGGGCGTGGCCTGCCGGGATCGCAGGGCGGACCGCGCCTTACTCGACCTGCCCTCATGGCGGGGTGTGGAGGCTAGTTTGTCGAGTAATCCGGGCTCTTTGAGCAACCACTATTTCCCTCTGGAAGTAGACGACGATGGGTTGGTGTCTTTGAAGTTTGAAGAGGGGGCGACCGATCGCCCGCCAGAGTATTGGCGTTAGGATGAGGCACAGTATGCCTAGCGAGCGTTTTAATAAATCTCCAGAACACGGTGAGTTCTCTTATCTTTCAAGCCCATCTGAGGTCACTGTTCGATTCCTAGCTTCGGGGTTCTACGGCTTGAGACGTGGCGATTTTGCAGGACAGTTAATAGATGTACAAGAGCAATACCCGGGTTCCCGGACTTCCACAAAACAATCTGTTCCTTCCAACGCTCTCTGTACGCTCCATTTATACTGGAACCCTGGAAAATTTATAACTACTCGAAGGTTGGCAATCGTCTTCTAGAGCCCTGGGCTGTCGATCTGTGGCTTTTGGAGCATATGGACTGAGAACAAGTGCAATGACGACTCATGGGGGATGGCATGGTAAGAGATACCAAAAGCGAAAACTTGCAAGATACGCATTTCAGATCTCTGAAGTAGTGGCCCTATCTCTCTCCCTCTCTCTCTCCACACAAAGAGGCGTCCCTCTCGATCCTGCTCCAAGTCTCCGTGCGCGCCTATTCGACGTCTTCCTCATGTACGTCTGCTCGGCGACTGAGTCCAAGCCTCGCCATCTTGTCCATTGAAACCTCTCCGTTCATTCTTTCGGGGCATGCGCATCCAGCAGTTATCCGCTCAGCGTGGACATCCGAGCTTGTGCCGGGCCGAGGCAATCCGGCGAAATTGGGGTAAGAATTGGAGAACCCCGTCCCCAACATCCCGCAACCGTGGTCACAAACCAGCCTAAAAACAACCGATGCGAAGAAACAAAACCAGAGTCCTTCAATTAAATAAAACACTGACGGACGCCACTGCCGTTCGGCTCGCGTTCATCTGATCTCCCCCTTTCAGATCGATCGCCTGGGCTGGGGGGATGCTCTCTGATTTGTCGCCCAGCCAAGACCAGGCGCGCTCGCTCGCCCCTCCCCCCAAGAGGAAAGCAGTTACGCGATATTTACATGATGAAAACTCCCTCTGGGCACGTCAATCGACGCAAACCCACGTTGCCGCCGTCCCGCGCTCTCGGGAGCGCCCCGTTCCACAATTCTCATCGGCCTTTTTTGAGGCTCTAGCTTTGCTTTGACGACATCTGTCGACGTTCTAGCTCACGATGCGACCGATGGTGTTGTTTAAACCGACGTCCACTGCGTAAGTTGGGTGGGAAGGCCCGTTATCTTATCAAAGGCCAAATCCTACCCAACTTAATCAGCAACACACCCAAGGAACCCCAAGAAAAACCCAAGAAAACCCAAGAAAAACGTACCTGCGCCACACCACCACCACCCTGTAGGCTGTGATCGCGCAGAAGTTGCGCCCGCAGCGCCCTCCTAAACCCACCTCTTGCGCCCGCAAGATCCAGACACCCGGGTCCCCTTTCTCGATCTTTTTGCTTTCTCGACGCACGGGAAGGATTCTGTTTGGACAGAAGAGCTTAGATCTCTATCTCCAGGAGAATAAAAACAAAGATAAACAAGGGGCGAACCGTCCCGAAATCCGGGGAACGCAAAGAAGAAAGATCGCGATCGCGCCGTCTTAGCTTGCAGCTTGACAGGCACGCACAGAGAGCCGCATCTCGAAAAGGGACGACTTCACTCGCGATGCTATTTCGACTCTACTACATACGGTACTGTACTATCACCTGCTCCTGCTTCTTTCTCTAAGTTTGCCAAGACCTCAACCCATGGCACGGCAGGTAGCTAACAATTCCCCTTCCCACTTTCTCCTCACTCACTCCCGCGCTCTTTTCCCCCCCTCTCCTGGCGGCCTGTCTCCTCACTCAGTGCTCACTGACCATTTCCGATCCCCTCCTCCCACGCCGCCTGCCCACCCGCAGGCGAAAAAGCTACAAGGTCTCCTCCCACCTCGCGCGAACGCCCCCATCGTCCCACCCCGAACCCATCAATCAATCCCTTGCGCCCTAGATGTCATCGACGCCCAAGCAAAATGCCCCCATATTCGTACGCTCTCGCCTTCCTCGACTCTGTAGTTCGCCGAACGGCGTAGCAAAGTGGGCACATGAAATTCGTCAAATCTCGAACGGGGGGTGGCCGCGAGACGCAGCCAGTCAGAGCAGGGTGCCTTATCTCTGCGACTTCGGTGCGGGTGGGGATTCTTGGGTTGCAGGGACAAGCACCCGGTTCGATTTTGGGCTGCGTGTGGTGTGTGTGTGTGTGTGCCTCCAGGGGTCTATCTCTCGGGGATGGTGGGTGGTGGTGATGGGTGGTAAGCCCAAAGGCAAAACCCGGGAAGGACGACGAAGCCAGATCGACCAGGGTGGACGGACGCCCACGTCGTTGTCGATGGATTATTACCCTGCTTTACCAACTGCAACGTACTACGGCGGCACGGCACGGTGTCGTATACGTCCGGACGGAGATACGCGCACCACAGACAGAAAAGGGATTGTGGGCTGGCTCCCTCAATTCGATAATATTGCCGACTGGACTGACTTTTTCTTCGTTTTTCCCTTTCTTGCTGACCGGCGCACCGGAGCAATGCCGCCGCCAAGACTCGCCCAGATATGGGTGTGATTGCCCGTAAATGGGCAGAGGAAAAACAGGTTTCGCCAAGTATACCCAATGGGCGAGCTCTGAACACAAATGCACCGCCCGGTAATCCTTCCCTCAGGAAAACAGGAAAAGATTCTCAAAGCCTGCACCCCCGCTCTCTCATCCCAACTGTCAGGTAGACGAGCCTACAGGGGAGGACACACGTTGCCCCAGGCGAGAGAGGAGACGTAACCCTCTCGCTGCCGGGGAGGTTCACCCGCGCGGTCTCCGAGCGCCGAGTTGGCCGAAGAATGACACTAAACGAACCATACCTCCAGCTGGCCGACAGGCTGGAGTGGGATGAAAATCCAAGAGAGAGATGTTAAGAAACGGAAGCGAGAAGACGAAAAAGCATGTCTTCCAGACCAGCTCGCCTCGTCCGGGGAACAGGAGCACAAACACCGGCGGGGGAGCGCAAACTCTCGTCTCTTGAATCGCGTCGTGAAAAGTTTAATGCTTAATAAACTCAATCGATCAGCACAACCCGTCTTGCGGCAGGGCGGTTTTTCACTGCAAGTAACATAGTCCACCGCTCTGCCGAACTGTAATGAGAAATACTTGCAGCACAAAAGTCGGGCGAGTCTGGCCGGCCTGATGTTCTACTCGGGCTCGTGGACGAATCAAGAGTACGGACGGCGGGAAATAGAGCCTGTGCCAAGGATGACCCGCGGCGTTTCGATCCTCCCCGCGTCCTTCCCACAGCGACTTGTGACACGGCAGGAATCCGCCAAGACTTTTGTGTGTGTGTGTGTGCTCCTTTTGTGGCCTCTTGCGTCGCGAAGGATGAGACATTGAGCGACGCTGAGCGTCATCCTAGTAGCACATTCCATCGTTTTCATCGTGTCACTTGAGATGCGGTGCTTTCGCCGGCTTCAGTAGTAATATGACATTGAATCGATTCGCTTTTAGCGTACCACTGTATCATGGGTATTAATACAAACGAATATGTGTGCTCGCTTCGCATTTCGCGGGATATCCTTCCAACACAGAAAATTCCATAGATAAATCCCATCCTGTAAATGAACGCCTCGCCTGTAGACGCATATGTGCGCCGAAAAATCAACGGTATCTAGAACTCAAAATAGCACGGCTCGCCCAGGCCTCTCACATCGACGGGGCCTTTTCGCTCGTGGGCTCGCCGTCCCGCGTGGCAGGCTTGGGCTCGTCCGAACCGCTGCTGGCGCCGTTGTTGGCCATGTTCTGGTGCTCCTCGATGCCGTGCTGGGGAATGAACTTGCCCTCGCCGGCGGGCTCGGCCTGGTGAGGGGTCCAGGCAAGGAAGTCGCGACGGACCTCGACGTAGTCGTACGAGAACTCTCCGTGCTGGTCGTCGTCCATACCGAGCAGCTCAGCCTCCTCCGAAGCGCGCAGCTTCAGACCGGGAACCATGTCGATGGCCTTGGCGATGAGGGCAGACATGACGAAGGTGTAGGCGCAGCAGGCGACGATGTAGGCGATTTGGATGTACATAAGCTTGTAGTTGCCGTCGACCCAGCCGCCAGTAACGCCGACGTTGACACCGTCGAGACCGATGATCGAACCGGAGGCGAAGAAAGCGTTGAAAATAAGACCCACAATACCGCCGATACCGTGCTCAGCGAAAACATCGAGAGAATCGTCGATCTTGAGGAGGAACTTGACTATTGGGCGAAAATATTAGTATAAGACGCCTCAATAGCGGAGGACTGTTGCTCACCCTTAGTGCCAAAGTTGCAAGCAACGCCGGCAACGACACCGAGAATGATGGAGGCCCAAGGGGTGATGACACCAGAGGCAGGAGTGGCAGCGACGAGGCCAGAAATGGTACCAGAGCACCAGCCGACGAGAGACCACTTCTTGGCCAGGCGGAAATCGAGCAGGCACCAGGTCATGGCGGCGAACATGGCAGTCAGGCAAGAGTTCCAGCAAGCCAGGGCAGCGCGGAGGTTAGCGCCGAAGGCAGAGCCGCCGTTGAAGCCCAACCAGCCGAACCAGAGGAGAATAGTGCCGAGGGTGATGAGAGAGATGTTGTGGGGACGGAAGTTGAGCATCATCTTCTCGTTGCGGCGGCCGAGGACCCAAGAGTAGGCCAGAGCCGACATACCGGAGCAGATCTCGACGGGGCCGCCGCCGGCGTAGTCGAGAACACCGTACTTGAAAGCCCATCCGTTGGCGTTCCAGGCCCAGCAGGCGACGGGGCTGTAGACGAGGGTGGCCCAGAAGAAGATGAAGACCATGCAGGGGACGACGCGGCCACGCTCAGCGGTGGCACCGGCGGTGAGGGCGGCAGTGACGGCGCAGAACATCATCTGGTAGAAGGAGTAGAGGAGGGCGGGTACGAGAGGCGAGCCCTGAGAAGGGGTGGCGAGGACCTTCATGAGGCCGAAGTGTCGAAGATCACCGATGAAGCCGTTGGTGGCAGTTTCGCTGAAGGCCAGCGAGTAGCCCCAGAAGTACCATTGGAAGACGATGACGGAGAAACTCATCATGACGACCCATAATTGGGAGAGAGCCGACTTTCTACGGGCGAGACCGGAGTAGAGGAAGGCGATGCCGGGAATCATGATCAAGACCATGGCCGCCGAGACGAGGATGTACGATTGGTCGCCGGACTGGTACCATTGGTTCAGGTTCGTGGTGGCTACCGAGAGCTGTTAGCATCATCACGGCGACAGTGAGCTCCCAGCGTCTCTGGCATAGGAGATAACATACTGGAGTCACCGCCATAGTCGGCGTTGGTGCCATTGAACTCCGTAGGAGCTCCCGTATGACTGTAAGACATGGTGGGCGGCGTTGTGTGTGAGTGTCGGGCAAGCAGACGAGGAAAATTCACAGCCTGTTGGGATGATGAAAAGAAGAGAGAGATGCAAAGGTATTATTATCTCAAGAGCAAGCTGTCCGGGGGACAGAGCTGAGGACGGGGTTAGCGGCCAGGGTAGGTCGAGTACAGGATGAGACGAAGTGCCTGGGTAAGAGGGCCAGACAGGACGGTTGCGGGAGGGAGGGACAGACAGGATCATATATAAAAATACACGGTGGATGGGATGGCCTCAAGACGGACGTGGTTGCAGCAGAATTAGCAGAATCAGCAGTGGGTGCTGCGGTGATCCCTGGCCCGGGGCTTGCCTGGGACGGCGGAGCTAGAGTAGCGTGGGCAATCCGCATACGGAGGCGGCGTTGTGGAGGGTAATCATGGTGACTGACAGGAACCTGTGCGTGAGAGCGAGGGAGCGATAAGAGACACAGACACCCGTGGACCGTGGACCGTGAGCAGTGGACAAGCCAGCTAGGGGAGAGATAGACATGTGAGTGGACAAGGCGTTGCGCGGGTTGATAGTGGAGGTAACAGAAAAGGGCAGCGAGCGTGTAAGAGCCCGAAAGCCCTCTATCCCGACCTGGCGCAAACCCAGACCAAGACCAGCCAGACCCAGCCGTTTGGGGTACCCTGGCCAAGAGAACGCCCCTGGCCGTGGTACGTACCCCGGCCGGCCCTTGCACCTATCGCGCCCCACGCTTTCTTTGGCCGGCCCTCATGTCACTGTCATTCGCATTAGTCTAGGAAAGATACGTACCCGTCTTGCGCTTACACCAGTACGATACGCCGTGCTGCAGGTAAGAGCCACGCAGGGACTCGGCCATGTCGATGACAGAGGTACAGGTGCAGGCAGGAGCACCTCATACGAGGGTTACTACCTCGCTCGATGGAAGGTGCCTTGCATCACTGGCTCAACAGGCAAGAAGCAATAGAAGCATCCTCAATACCTTCCACTTCCAGCTTTGCCTTTCCAGAGAAGCCGGCCGGGCCTGCCAGCACACCAGCCGCGGGTACGTAGTGCTGGGGGGGAGGGGGGGGGTAATTACCTTAAGCTCGTGCCTGAGTTCGTTTTCGCAGCGGGACACTCGGGGATCGAGCTTGCTCATATTGATTGATTGTACCAGCAGTCAATCCAGGTTCTAATTTCCCATATCAGGCCAGCTCACCTGTCCTTACACCGGGCTCGATGTCCCTCTTTGATCACCCTTCCGACGAGGGCATGAACGTCCCCTCGAATGCTATCTCTGCCTCTGTTTGCCGACTCGTGCCGCCTCACTCGGGCTATCAATTCCATTCTGGAACGGCCGTCACCGACGGAAACCCGCCGGCAGAATGTTTCTGCAGCTGTTCCTCCACCTCGAGCGGCACTGAAGCATGCGGTCCTGCGCCGTTCATCGGCTCGACAAATACCTCACGCATCCCCGGCGACACCGCCACTGCGCCGAACATACCACAGCGACCCAGATACAACTTGCCAAGTCGAGCCAGCGAAACTATCGACGCAGCTTCAACCTTCACGGGCGGCTGGGATTTCTTCTTTACACGAGTCCATCGGTTGGCTGCCTCCCTTCCCGGGGAAGCTTCAATGCTTGGCTCCCATCATTAATCAATAATGAATGAGCGCCGACACCGATAAGATCAAGCACATGAAGTGCGACGAGAGCCACTGATAAGAGATACGATAGGCGCAGTCCGCGGAACCTGTCAGTGGTGGATAGTAATTGGGCTGAATCAACGAAATGCCTCTGGCCCACTCAGGGCCCGTCGCTTGAAGTGTGGCTGCTGTCAGGTAATTCCATTGCGAGATCTCAAATGCTTTTTCAGGCTCTGTGGCTCCCAAGCGCCCCTAACCGCAGCCAACGCCAACCCAACCCAGTTGCCCAGCTCCCTGTACGGCCCACCAGTCCGGCAATCAGTGGACCCACCCGGCCACCCCTCCACTGATGCGGACGGGACAGGACTCACGACGTGGGACTCGTCCGGGCCCTTGCTTCTTCTTCAGTGGAATCGGCCCAATAGGGCAATCCTCTTCACGACAATTCCCGTCACCTCCACCCAAACCACTCAAAACACCCCCATTCTCAGCTGCCAGCCATCGTGTCTCGACCTTGTCGTAAGGCTCGTTTTTGTCGTTGCTTTTCGCCTTGGCCAAGTGCTGACAGGCCGTCATGCCAGGGAGTCGGTCCTAAGATGCGAGACCGTCGATGATGCAGCATGCGAGGAGATGCCTCCTGATCTTGGCCCCAAGGACACGACGTGGGAGTCCAAGTGGGATGCAATCCGATGGCCAATGGGCGCAATCTGCCCTCCACCGTTTAAAGATACCTCCGATGCCTAGCATGCGCCTCACCTGCGTTCAGGTGCGGCACCAGGCCAATTGCTGGCGACCTCGACGTCGTGTTCCTGACAAGACTTTCTTCATCCATGCTGCCTAGAAAGCACTTGCTGTGGCGCATGCCGTCACCAGGGCCGACCAGCCGAGGCTACTTCGCATCAGTTCTTCCGCCAGTATGGCATCAGGAACCCTCGGCCAGGCTCAATTGACCGGAAAGATAACCAGCAAAATCTGCTCAGTCGCACCCCCGAGTTGCTCGGGAACAATCGCTTTCGAACCAAGACAACGACAACAGTTTTCAAAATCAACCCATGTTCACTCCGTCCTCGGCAGTCTTGTCTTGCTCCGTTTTCGGCACATGTCAAGGGAGAAATCGGCATGCTGCCCCATCGCACCCATCTGGAGATGCGACTCTCCTGTGGGGGGGAGAAAACCATTAGTCGTGGTCCTCAAAATCGTTTGCTAACACAGCAGACCCCGAGGGCCATCCAGCGTCGACGGATGCAGGCCCCTAGGGTCCGCTCAAACTTGGCTCCCTCCACCAAGAACGATCGCCAGCTGGGGCGCTCTCGCAGCCCCAATCAACGGTTCGCGTTTACAAGAACTCCTTCCAGCGCTCAAACACTTGCTTGACGCCATGCAGCCGCTCCTTGCTCACGTTGACACCGGACCCGCATGGCATCTCTAGGCAAGACGTTGAGCTTGGGACTGAGGGCAATTGCATCTCGGCGCGTTATCTCTGCCCGCGGGGACGACCATCGATCTGATCTTGCCGGGCACGAGACCAACAATCACAGAGATATGGCTGATTCATGAAAGAGCGCAAGTACTGCGTCCTCGATTCAAAGGCCTGCTGGACGATTACCATGACCCATTAACTCATTTATCGCCACTTCCCGTGCGCTATCCGCGAGCCAGGTGGGAAAATTTGGAAGCTTGCCAGGATCAGCAAGAGGCTTGCCTCTTGCCTCTTGGTTAAGCTACCAGTAACGACCAAAGACGATCATGGCAGTCGAGAAGCGCACGAACAATACCATTCACCTCGAGGCACGTCACACCATATGACGATGGCTAGCCTTGCGGTTCTGTCAGATATTCCTTTCGGCCGCAGACATTGGCTTGAGGAGGATGTGGTCCGAGAGACACCCGTCAACGCCGTGCTCTTATCGACCCGACACAAAGGCTCGCATGTCATCCCGCTTGATCCCAGCTCGCGATACGCTTCCCCGTACTCCTATCGCGTTCCTTCGTCCCAATGCTGCACCCCAGCTTTGCTCCTCACTGCCGGCTCCGACTCGAGACCAGGCTGAACCCATTGGAATTCGAGATATTGTGTTCGAGGACTTGGCCATCGCCCAGTCCGGACGCCGTCCGTCCAATTTGAAACCCTGCGGGTGGGATCGCGACCCAGAAGTTGGGGGGCAACCCAAAATGACGTCCCCCTGGGCATCAAAGGAAAGTCCTCTGCGACAAGCCCTGGGCGAACATCCCTGCTCCCGGCCAAGGGCCTACGCACTAAACCTTAGCCTTATCAGCGCTCAGATGGACCAATCATGACCCCCGTGACTTTGTCACAGCGAAATGTCATTTTCCCCTAGCGGCAGTCCCGCAGACAAAGGGATCCACATCGGGGGCTTTTCGCTCCTTTCCGGGAGAACACTGCCCCCACTCTGCGGCGGCGCCGGCCGGCCGAGGTCCGTAGATTCACCTTTTTCTTTCTGGAACAATTCCGTCGGCGATTGAATGCACCTCCAGACTTGCGTAGTACAGAGTGATTCTGACTCGACAGTTACAAAGCCTTTAAGTTGCGAAGTCTTTTCTGTTTATTTCGAACGAATGTTTCATATGCTGGAAGTATACCTGAGAAGAACAAAAGCTTCCTAGCACAACGAGGAGGACTCTTAAGTAACGAGTCCGACTTATCTAATTGGGGTATCTGCCAATGTGATTCGTTATCATTCCCAGTTGATTTCAAGCCAAAGACGCCAGGTTCTCCCCGGCGATGAAGTTGGTGGGTTGGTTTTCGCTGCAGAGACAATGTCACAATTGAGCCGTTTAAGCTATGAACACCTCTGTGACATTGTAGGAGGGAAATGGGTCGAGAAAGAATTATGCAGTATGACTAATTGGCTCGAGAGCATGGCTATCTTCAAGGTGGCCATGCAATAGAGGCTCTGTTGCCTTTTGTGGCAGTCTCAGGTGGTGCAGTTGATCCTCACTTGGGCAGAACGTAATTGTCTTCCAAAACTGTTCGGGAGGGCGCCCTGGTAGTATAAATGGCTCGGGGAGATCAATAGCTTTCTGTCCGTATGAAGGCCATCCATGGAACCACGAGACTGTTGTGTCTTTCCAGATGAAGTCGTTCGGGATCTAGTTCAGAGTGTCCTTCAAATTCCCAACCCTTCGTTTTATCAAAGCTTGATTGTTACGCACTTACAGAATCCGACCATGTCATTTTATTCCGCGGTATTCTTTACGTGTTGCATCCCATTAAAGAGGCGCGGGCATCGGCGTGGAGGGTCGTTTATACAGAGGCAAGAACGGCCGTTGGGTGATGAACAGTACCAAGGGAAAGCAGACGTGATGTAGTGCGGCGAAACGTCGACCTGGTAAGATGTATACGGTGTATGGCCTGACAGAGTCTCGGTCTTTCTTTGTCCTCCTCGTCCTTGTCATTCCTCGTCGTCCTCGGTGTGTTGAATGTTGAATCATAATTAAAGACCAGGACGAGAACGAGACTACCAAGCCGTTTTTACGGGGAATGCCAAAAAGATCTTATGCCTGCCAACTACGCCACCCAACACTTGCAGCGGTTCTGAAATCGACATCGGCGAGCTCGGGGCTTGCACCTTCGCCGGGGCGAACTGCGCGCAACACCAGCATCCGGAAATATACTTTATAATATCTTCGACCGTACTTAACCAGAATACAGAACCGACAAACCCCCACTAAGTAAAGTCAGGTCCGAAATAGCCCAACTCATCATATACCTATTAAAAAACTACGGCCACCTCTACTAACACTAAATAAAATTACCAGAATCCATTCTATAAGTACCAAAGGGCGCCATCTCGAAACTCATACTATTGAGCCCCATTGAGGAACCTTATCTTTTGGCATCGGTCGTTCGGAACCAAACCTTCCAACAGGTACTTCGAGACAGCTTCATACCATAGGCATTCCACCCATTTGCCAAGTCCATCGGTGGCAGGGTCATAAGGAGACAACGCTGCAGCTCGTGCAGCCTATGCACCTCGCGCATAAGCTCCAACAACACGCGCAGCTCCTGTGGGAGGTGCCCCAACGCAGAGGACCTCTTCCAGCGTCAGATACATTGCATTCAACAACCTTGTATATCCTTGGCATTGGTTTGAGGGTGAGTAGGTGTCGGACTAGTGGCGAAGGGGTCTAACGAGACCTTAGTTAAAGACACGGCCAAGCCCACCAAAGAGTGGTTGATGGCCTGTCTGCAGCGATAAGAGGCGTGAACAGATCTCGTTCTCATACCGGTCAACCGCCGTCGTTCCACGAGTCGATGGGAACTCTGATAGCATTCTTCCTCTTGTTACTGGCTTTTGCGATGGCCTCAGCGATGATCTCTCATCAGACACTCTACCTCGCCGTGTCTGATATCACGGCTCTCTCTGCCTGCGTCTTTGTCTGTGTATTCTTACCCGATACTTTGCAAATACAGACGCCGAGGGAATAGAACTCCGGGAGAGATGGCATGGTTGTTAGAAAGTCCATACCACGGCCAAGGAGACATAGGCCCCTGCCGCCTCGCCATCTTCACCCGAATCCTCCATATCGCCCCACCGTCGCTATCTTTGGGAAACACTCAATGGTGTTAAGTCTGCTCCCAGAAGTTCCGTGTATCCAAGCTAAGGGCACTTCGCCAAGTCAGCTCTTATAAATACTGGGATTAGCTTGCTGCTTGGTAAATTCATGTCCCGACGCTGGAGGTAGTAGACTCACAGTGTCAGCACTATGCTCGCCATCGATAATTCTGGTGGTTCTCTGCCATGGCAACTGATTCCGTGGCAATTTGGACGCCCACGCCCCTCGAACCAGAGCACTGAAGTCGATAAATATCTGGGTATCCGGGGGCCGAAGCTCGTTATGGCGCTTTGATAGGCAGGCAGCCAATGAATTTATTGTCTCCAGTTGGTGCCGCCGACATGTGTTCGTCGAGAAAACGTTCCGATCTGTTAAGAGCACCGTCTGTTCATTCCGTAGCATTTCATGATGAGCCTGTGATATGCTGGCGATATCTCCTCTCCTCGGCGTCACTGGTCTCTGGGTATAGTCAAGTATTACACCAGGAAACAGTAGTAGGGACGACGCCTGTGGGCGATGGGGTTGATCTATCATCAACAGAACATTCAAAAACCGGATAAGGCACCCTTTCTCCATCCAGAGAATCCTCCCCACTGATACTGGCACTGAGTTTAATGATCATCCTTGGAGGTGAATGACCACCGCGGCGGCGCGCCTGGCTTGAACCTCCCTGGTTGGTGACCATACGGTAGCCTTTTCATACTGTCACAGCTAAGCCCATGATGGCGCCAGTACGAGCGACTGTGGTAGTTAGAAGAAGGGGACGGCTTGTGAGAATGCCTCGTCGTCTATATTTCTTAAAAGACGGTCAGTAATTTGTTGAGATTGTCATTGAGCCGAACAAACTTTCTCTTCTTTTTGGTTTCTCTTTTCGGTGTTCGCCCACTCCGTTCAAGGTACTTTGCTAGAATTTGACGACAAGCACTCATAATCATTTTCTGACTATTAAGACTTAAGAAAACAAAATCTACTGAAAAAAGTGAAGCAGATGACAGGGAGCAAGGACAGAGTGTACTATACGCGGCACACAGCCATGCAGTTTTAGTAGAGTTTGAAACTGGATGCGATTCTTCCTCAAGTCTCTGTCTCAACTTCCACCTCCAAGCAGATGACGGAAATAGGAGGTTTGTCCGTCGCTGTATCAAAATAACCCAAGAAATGAGGGTGCGCACTTCGGTAACGGAGACCGGAAGGCTGACGCAATCATGGATTCTTCGGGGATGTCCCGCGGCAAGCCCTATATCTCTAGCCTCCGACTTTTGGCTGTCAGCGATGCCATTTGTTTCTGTTCCGTTCCTGGTGTCTGGGAGTTACCATCATCACAAACTCCGTGCGGCATCACGAAATTCTAGTTTTTGTGCTCCTTGAGGTACAATGAGAGACGAGAAGTCTGCCTAATTCCAGCGACGTTCCTCTGCTGCCCTTATCTCAGGCGTCGACAGTAGTGAGCCTACATGTAGCATTGAGGTCTCCGCCATCGATCCATTCGACGACAAACGTCAAGGCAGACTTTATCCATCGCTGCCCGCCTTGACGTGGTTTTCATTTTCTTCCATTTAATGTAGGGTCCCTTGACCATAAGGCGCTTTGTCTGTGCCGCTCTCCTCGTCTGGCTTTTCTGTCTTCGCGAATACAGCCCAGAATAAGCGAGAGAAACAGTAGAGGGGAAGAAACTGAGCCAGAGAGCACTGGCACTTGGTTTATAATTCCGCAGAGATGGCTGCCTTGCTCCGGGCTCGCCTAGTAACTTACTATGCCATACAACCCCACCAAGGCCGGACATCGTGTCCACAGAGCAAGCACAGCTTCTTGTGCGGGAGTTCCTAAACGGAGCGTTGCAATGGAAAACCCCCGTCTTATATGTGGTTGGCTGGGTTCTTGGCTCAGGGGTGTCGGCATGACATTTCCAGGTAATTATTCCGAGCTGAGTGACCAGGATCTGATCCGTACCCAATGACCGAGCTTAAATTGACCATAGTCGGGGTACCTGGAGATTCTTCAGTTGACGAAGGTCCGTCGAGTGAAGAAGATGCTTCAAAGGGAGGCGAGTTAAGCGATAGGCTTGGAATATGTGCTCCAGATCGTCAGAAAGGGAAATGGGGTTGTCCAAGACGTTATAGTCGACTTTCAAATACGAGTATGGGCGCCGAACGACAAGCTCTGGTGGCGAAACAAGAAGCCGGGTTTCTGCCTGCACTCCATAACGTTCCTGGTCGTTGAATTTGTGTGGTTGGAGGCAGGAAACTCCGAGTTGCATCATATTCTGGGTTCTTGGGTGGATGAGCAAGATGGAAGACACCAGAACGCGGCACTAGCTATTTGTTCATGTTGCCTCCGACGGGCTTCATGCAGCTCAGAAACCAAAATGTTCCCCAGATGCGAGGGCTCGTTTGCTATCTCATCCAGCATGACATTCTGTGGAAGCAACGAGATGATTTCGTTATTGGCCCAAATGGAAATGAACTCGTCTTCCAAAATGTTGTCCTGTGTTGGGCGATGCTCTTTGATGCCTGTCCTCGTCGTCCGTGCTCGACGAATACAAAAGCGAACAGTATATAACCCAGGGACACCCGAGAAAGAGAAGAACACGGGACGCCGGTACGCACTATATCTGGGTCTCGCAACACTGCACAAGGTTTCTTCGAAGACCGATCTTCTAGAACTCAGACAGCTGGAACGGCAAGGCGATAGGGGCGCGGGGAGTGCATAGCAGTAGCCGCTCCTCCAGTTTGCCTAACCCAAGGGGTTGTACAATAGATTTATTAACGGTACCTGAACCCCATACGACGCCCTCCGTAGCCAGGTTAAATACCCGTTTCAGAGCGACCCATCGCGCTCTGGTCGTCGTCACACGCCGGCGCGAATGTCTTCTCCCCACCCCCCTCCATCTCTGCTTCCCGTCTCAAATTCATGGCGTCTGATGTCGGCAGCCTGCAGATCCTAGTTATGAGGGCATCTCGTTGACGCATACGTGGCGGTTTCCGCACGGCAACGGACCTGTGCCTCGGCATCGCCAATGAATGCCCCTCACGTGAGAACGTGCACTAGCGGCGGCAGTCAAACTCATGATCGGGAGCTTGGAATGATGTAAAACAGTATCTTGGCATGGACAGGGCGCACCGGATGTTGCTCAGGCGCAGTGGTCGTCAGGTCACGCTCGTCGAAGCTCTATCCACCGGAAGAGGCGACATCCCGGCGTCGTCGGCGTCCGCGGATAAGAGGTGGGATGGACGGGAGCAAAGAAGACGGGCACCGGACGTCGAACCCGTTATTTATTGTTACTTCGATTCTGTTAGGTCAGGCGGGACTAATCTCGCGCCCTCGCAGCGGGAATAATTCGCTAAGCTGTCCCGTTGAGGGAAATTCTCGGTTGACCCTGCTTAGGAGACCAGTGAAGACCGTTCAAGCCAGCTCTTTTATAAGGTCGTCAGGGCGCGGGAGTGTCTATGGCTAGGGCTGTATAAAAAGTTCACGGGGCTGCTGTTCCCTTGAATGAAGCCACAAACCAATTGTTTTGTTGCATGGTAATGCGCGTGTGTACACCTCTTCGCCTCAACCCGCCTGAGCAGGATTCCCAGGTCCGATCTCCATGTTCATGTACCTATGCCCGGCCCCCGTCCTCCTCCTCGGCATCGTCTCTGATATTCGTCCAGCGCAATACTGCACGTAATACACAGAGACCGGAGCCAGGGATGAGACGTAACTTTCAGTTTATCGACGCAAGGCCATTCCGGGAGCTTTTAGTAAGAGCGACACGATTGCCGAAAGGTCTCTAGCTCTACCTCGTTGGGGGGGGGGGTTTATTAAAGCTGCGCCTTTTCTCAGCAAATCCAGTGTCCCGGCTACCTTGATTATTGTAATGAAAGGAGGGTTGACAATCCACCTCACCCATGGCGAGAAAGCCTCAAGAGACGAATGACTAAAGAAAGAGGCCCGGTTATCGCCAGAGTCGCCTGAGGAGATCAACGTGTACGAGAACTTGACAGACAACACAGACGAACGACCCAAAATTATGCGTCCGGATGTTTTGTGTGGTAAAGAATGCGGGAGAGTTGAGAGGCGGAGTCGCGGACTAGCTTCAACGTAGCACGCAAAGGAGTTCCTGTGGTCCTGAAATGGACTGATGTTTAACGCATGCCCCATACGCCTGGAACACGCTAGTCTGCGCTCAACTATGCCGAACTCTGAAGTAAGACAACAGTCAAGGTCTCATCGTTCAACGTTCACCCCGGGAAGGAAAGCCTCGAGAACGGGAGGTAGGAGCAAATGTGAAGGGTCCGCAACAGCTTGACCCCAACCGCTCTAAAGATCCATGATTCAAACCTACGAAATCACAGCGACAAGCAAAATGAATTGCAAACTTTTCATTGCATTCTTCAAGGCCTAGCTGTCTTGCTCGGATACCCCGTGGCGGGAAACACAAGGGGGCACCATAGGCCGGGTATCAGGAGATTCCCCAACGCCGCGTCGTTAATAAAAATCAAATGAGTTTCCGAAATGTTAAGCCACCGTGTATGCCCGCAAGTTCAAAGTCACTCCTGACTCGCCCCGTTCGTCCCTTCGTTGAATCATCAACGGCGCCCGACTTTCCCGTCCTTCTCGTCCTCGCAGGTCGTTCTGCCAGAGACGATGTTTCTGTTCCACGGCGAGAAACATAGCGTGTGCGGCAGTACAGATAGCCGTACAACCGCAAAGTTATTGATCCCTTTTTGTTATCGCGTAGTAGCGACAAGGCCAAATCCGGGAAAGTTGTTCAGACGTCCTGTCTAGAAGATGAGTACGTGCTCTTTCTTCTCGTCGCGGCTGATTTCGTAGCTTAGAATCCTGTGGTCGCGGTAGTGTAGCATAAGCCTATAACGCCTTGACGCCGGCGACGGTGCGGGTGCTCCGTCGGAGCGTAGCAGACAACCCGGGGCGCCGGCCTCCTGTACGGGCCCCACTGCAATCCCATAAAGACCGCGGGGCGGCCGAAGCCCGGCCTTCTCGTCCAAAAGCGTGGGCAAGACCCAGTCGATCCGGTACCCCTGCTTGATTCGGAAGTTTTGGCCTTCCACCAGGCCGTACGGAGAACGAGTCGGGGTCAGCAAAATCACTCGACCGATCGCAGATCCGATCACCACGAGCGACAGTTCTGGTACGTGGACGACCATGTTAAGCCGCTCGGCATGTTGCAGCAGAGGGTGGTGCGGGTGGTTCCAGCTGATTGGGTCGCGGCAGAAAACAGCCGCCCCGTCGGCTGAGTTGATGCTGCGCATCTCGATATCCTCCTCGTATGTCCGCAATATGCAGCACCGGCTTCCAAGTTCCTCGAGAACGTCTCTGTCCTGCTCCACGGTGTTACGGTTCCTCATCTTTTCTCGACGATGGAACTGAAGCCGGCCTATGATCGAGTTTGGCGAGACATAGGTCTTGCCCTCGTGAGGGTAATAAACCATGTTGAGCCAGGAGGACTGGAAGTCACTCATATCGTGATGACCTGATGAGCATTTTATAAGACCACAGGTTCCATCAGGAGGTAGCACCTGCATCATGGTCTCTGCCGTTCCAGGATTTTCTATGACGGCGACGACGGCTTGTTCGATGAAAGCAAAGTCGTTGGCTTCCTCGGCGTTGTCAGCTTGTAGCAAGTCAGGCGGCCCAATAGAGCTGTCTTCGTCACTATCACTCTCTTCGTTGCCCTCCTCAGAGGAATCAGAAGGGGCATCTACATCCTCCGGAGCAATACTTTCGTCTTCGATTTCGCTCGAATCAGTTTCGACATGGTCGGGAATGATAAAGGCAGCGTCCTGCGGGACAGCTGCCGGCGCAGCTTCCGCATCAGCGGCTTCGGGCGGAGGCGCGGGTAGCGCGAGCAATGGTGGCTGCCCATTGAGCAGTGCGGCGAAAAAGGCGGGTTGATGGGGCCCGAACCACTGCTCATCGATATGCTGATGGGCAAAGCCTTCTGGTTCCGGTATACGTTGAGCGAATAGCTCTGCCGGATGATCGCGCACACTCGCGAGGCCCTTTTGAACTTCAACCCACCGCCCGACGTGGGGGGATTTGGCGTTCATAATTTCTGATTCCTTCATCCCAAGCATGTCGGTCGCAGAATGCGCCGGCAAAAAGCTCTCGTAAGGAAGGACAAAAACACCCCAGCCCCTAAAACGGACTGTGTTAGTAGGTGACAACGTACCCAAGCAACAAACTTACATTGGTTGGCGAAAGTTCCACTGGCCTGGAATGTGGGCTCTGTGGGAAATCTTGAATGGTGCCGTCCCGGCTTTCCAAATATCCAAGACCCAGACGGTGCCGTTGATGTCAATGGCAACGACTTTCTCGGCGAAACCTTCGTCGTCGTCCCAGAGAGCAATGTTGGGAATGTTGTGTCCTCCGTCGCCCAAGGGTATGACGATCCTCCAGTTTCGTTTCCTCTTAAGAACGGACCTTTCGCAGTAATCTAGGGGTCGTGTCCGACGCTCCATGGCTTCTGGCAGCCGTGAAAGCCCGAAGGCGAAGACTGTCACCTCGCACCTATTGGAGCTGACGGCGATGAGACGCGATTTTTGATGAACGGCAAGACCCCATGCTGACTTGCCAACATTTTCGGAAAAGAAGTAACTTGGGACACGGGCCGGTTTCTGGCAGCCGGATGAAGTTCGGTCGACATATTCGGCGATATGTCTGATGTAGTATGCAAATACGGACCCGTCGTCGTAGGCCGACACTAGGATCTCCTCCCTGCCGAGAAAACCGGTCGTGATGTGGTTGGCCTGGTGGTGAAAGCGGCTGTCTAGAGTGCCCGAGACGTGTACGGCTACCTTGTCGGGCTTCGTGGCCAATATGAGGCTCGGTTCTCTAGGGAGCGACTGCTTCAGTACGCTTTTCGGTCGGTAGACGAAGATTCGGTTTTCGTACGCCGCAAAGTAGAGCTGCGAGAGCAGAAGTCAATGGTCTGTTGCCCGGAAGTATCGGCGCGATGGGGGATGCTGACATTGTATCTTTGCGACAGAACCGTCAGGTTGTTCCTCCAGTACGGAATCTTAGGTATCCGCTTCTCTAGGGGCGGCGGCTGCAAGTCGGGCCCATCTTGCTCTGCGTCCGTGACAATCTGGCCGACCGGCAGGCCTTGTATAATAGTATCGGTTTCGACCTGGTTCAGGTGGTCGCGTTCGCGTTGCCTGATGATCTCGGGTGCACCTTCGCCAAACTGATGGAAACGTTAGCCCATGACGCGTTGGGAAGGTTAAATGGTGAACGTAGGAGAACAAATGTATCCAGCCATCCTGTAGGACCGTAAAAAAGTACCACTTACCCGGTCCGTGGAAGTCTGTAAATGACACTTTCCAAGCACAGCTTCGCGGAAGCCGCGATCAGGATCCTGGCCCCGTTGACTCGCCATGGACTACTCCTTGGAGTCCTGTCCTCGCTTCCGCTTGGCGCGCGACATAAGCGCTTGTGATGGAGACGGTGGGAAAAATGCCTTCTCCCGTTGAGAAGGTGCTAGCAAGAGCCGATGGTCAAAAGTGGTGAACGGGGTTGCGTCTCCGTCCGTCACATCTGGTCTGTTTGTAGTCAATTGCCCACCTGCGCCCGTAGAGGAACTGAGGGGAGGTGGTTCCACTTTAATTCGATTATCGATAAGGCGCCACCTCTTCAGCTGTGCTTTATCGATAAGGGTGCTTGAGCTCCGGGGTGCTCAGTGAGGGGCGCTGTTGGTCCCTGCTGTTTGTCTGGAGAGGAGGGGTCGGCTGTTTCAGCGAGCCGTTTGTGGGACACAGCAAGGTAGGTCGGAGGAACTGAGAGCAGTGGAAGCTCACGATAGCTGTGGTCAGCGAGGGGAATATTTAAAGCTCTCAGTGGTCAAGCTTAAGGCAGATGATTGATGTAAAACGCAAGGCAGCAGGTTTGGCCTTGACAAATAGGTGCATCAGGGAGTCACAGCGTAGACAGTCGCATAAACAAGAATCCGCTCCTTATAACATAGGTCGTAATCCTATCCGCTAGTTTTGACATCAGGTAGTCGTCAGTGACTGTCTAGCTCGTGCCTGACCGTAGGTAGCCGGGTATCCGAAACTGGCCCCCCGCCCAAGTACTGCCCGCCCTCATAACGCCGCTTGGTTTCCAAAATGATCAAATGCAAACCCATTTCAATAATTCTTCCATCCGTGACTCAGTCAGACATACATCACTCAGCCAGAACTGTGGCGCACTCTATGCCCTCATGATCTCGACCATGTCCTTCATCCGGTAGTCCAACACGGGGGTGACCCAGTCGTCCTCGACGAGCGAGTACGTCTCCTTGACATTGTTCTTGGGCTTGCGCGGGTTGACCGCCCAGTACCCAAAGTCGGCGTCGATGACCTTGAGGTAGCGCATCAGGTTGTTCCAGTAGTTTGCATCGCCAATGCTGGGCCGGTGTGGTGCACCGAACTCGCCCACCCAGACGGGAGCCTGGTCGCCCTCGACGAGATACGCCCAGTTGTGCCGCATCGACTTGACGAAGGATGCGTAGCTACGCTTCGAGTATCGGCCCTCCAAGCTGCCCCAGCCGGACCAGGCGTAGACGTGCGCCGAGTACACGACGCGGTCGGGCACGTTGACGATGACGGGCCGCTTGGCGACGCCAGTAAGGTCGTTGCCGGACTCGGTTCCGCCGACGATGATGAGCCAGTCCTTGTTCATCTCTAGTAGGCGGTTGCCGGCCTTCTCAGCGGCGGTGGCCCACTTGTCCCAGGTCATTGTTCCCCAGACACCGCGCACCTCGTTGCGCAGGTCGACGCCAATGACGCGCGGGTTATCGACAAGACGAAGCATGATCTTCTCCCAGTTCTGTATCCAGTCCTCCTCGGTCTGCTTGATGCGGCATAGCGGGCCGAGGTGGTCGTTGGCCCAGTGGGCGTCACAGGGGTCGGCGCCGCAGCACCAGGTCGAATGAGTGATGTGGTTGTTGACAATGACAGCAATGCCGGCGTCCGTCAGCGCCGTCACGCAGGCCTCGAAGATGTCGAGAGCGTGCAGGCCAATAAGGTCCGGATTCGCGGCCAGCAGGTGGTCGGGGATAGGCGGGTCGGTGATGACCATCTCGTCGCTATAGGGCAGGCGCACGCTGTTGAAGCCGAGGCCCTTGATAGACTGGGCGATCACGTCGCGGTGCTGGACGTCCAGGCCGCTAGGGATGTTGAGCTCATCGCTGGCGCCGTACCAATTGACGGACAGTAGCTTGAAGCGGCGGCCCTCCTCGTCGACAATTTCGCGGCCCTTTGTGTGCAGCGGCATGGTGTACGTCTCGATACTCGTCTCCTTGAGCGGAGGCAGGAGGGGCTGTTGCTCGAACAGCCTCGACTCCGGGTCGGGCACCCATGGGACGCCGAGGGCGGCTTCGGCCTTCCACATGTAGTGGACGTAGCCGCCGAGAAAGATTAGGGATAAGATAAGGAACATTCTGAAGTGAAAAACTCTGAAGTTGCCGAAGTAGCAGGTCCTTAGTCTTGGTTTTGAAGGCTGTGATCTCTTGCGGAAGAGACCTGTGGAGGCTCCATGATCAGTTGTCGCAGATTCGTCCGCCGTCTGGAAGTAGACACCGCCTCTGGCTGGCGGAGTGCTCGGTCGCTCGATGTCATCAACTGCCCCAGCTTGGGGACGAGCCGAGCGCCATAGCCATACCCTGGCCGGCGAGCCGGGGGTGAGCTTGAAGATGTCGGGCAGCGGCATTACTGATATTCCCGAAGGGCTGGTTAGGTTCCGCGCTAGCCAATCCAATCCTCGTGCTGTCCCAGTCCCAGTCTCAGGCCGCACACTCAGTGGTGTCGCGCTGCGGGATTCTGATCCACTAGGCTGCTTTCAGCGCCCAGCTCTGCTGCAAGGAGAGAGTCGCCTCGATCCGTCGGGCGATGGCTGGCTGGGACTAAGCTTGTCTTGTCCCGATGATGCCGGCAGTCAGTCAGTGGATGACTTCACACACCTTTCCTTCTCTTTCTGCTTCTCCTTCTGTGTTGGCAGGGTCAATGCCGTTCGCCACGTGCCAGATTGTACGCACGCACGAATAACGAACGCTGTTTCTCTATGCCGTATGCAACGACTGGGCGTTCGTTTCGTTTCCCGATCGTTTTCGTCTGTTTGCTTTGCCTTGGTTGCCGCGATGGACAAGGCACGCACCGCTAGCCAAAGTCGACGTCAAAGCTGTAGTGTCGGTCGGTTCCAGGAAGCTCTATTTCCTGCCGCGGGGCTTCCAACTCAGGTCCGCTCCGTTCCTCCCTTCACCTTATTTTCCGCCGAAGGAGATATCAGCACAGCCACGATGCACCTTCCGTGGCGGATCGAACCGTCTGTCGAGCAGCCGATGCTTGGCTAGATGGTCCCAACAGGATAACTTGGGGCTAAAGACACTCGAGCCAAGAACAGGCAGGTGGTCTGCGGTGTCACGCTGGGGCTGAATAATTCTTTGGTGGCGGTGACGGTGGGGTTTTTTTTTTTTTGCTGCCTTGTCGTGTCAGTGATCAGTGATGAGGCCGAGGAACGACCACTCGCAGAACCGCGTTGGAGGCGATGGAATGTTTCAAGATGATGCGATGAAGAGGAAACGCTCTCTCTCTTTTGACAGTCCCAGCCTCGGGGCCTGAGATGTACTCATAAATAAGAGCGGACGGCCATGGAAAGACACGTCAGGCTGCCGAGCGCTCCTGCGACGCAGTTCCCGCTTACATGACCCCAACCAAGAGTAAGCCTTGCCCAGTCTTGGTCTCCGAGTGAGCCGGACGGAGCGGAAGCTTGGGCATACACTCGCACATTGGCACATTGGCATCTGAGGGACCAACGGCGCAGTCCAGTCGCTTTGCAGTGATTCGTATGGTAGGGGCTCCTGCCGCGTCTCGCATCATTCGTTCATTCGTAATTTGCCCATTCCGCACATTCCGGGTGGGCTTACCTTCCTTACCACCTTACCTTATCCCCCGCCGCCAGCTCACACCCACCTCTCTCGGGCGAAAGCTGCTGATCCTTGCTCGGCGGGACTTGCTTCGAGGCCACTCAACGGCCTGCTCGGTCTACATGGCCGGTACTTGATAGGCAGACCTGCATGATCCTGTCGCGTGACTGCTTTTTATTCTCGGACTCTCGAGGACTTCTTTCTACCTGCCCGCGTCAATCATGATTCGTCCCCGTCCCTCTTCCGCTCCACCAAGTCTTCCATTGAGAATCCTCCGGCCGCCGCCCACCTCACGCTTCCAATTTTCTAAGGTACACTGTACAGAGGAGCCTCTAAATTGTGGGTATTGTACCCGTCCCTTCGCTGCCTAAACAAGTCCGAGACGCCGACGCTGGTATTACATTGGTTTTCTTTCGTGACATATGTGGCATGGCCGTTCAGACCGGTGCTTCCTCCGCATTACATCATCTTGGCAGTCCGCCGATATTAAATCAGCACGTGGAATACAGATGCCTCGCCGGGCATGTGCCCTCTCAGTGGCGGGGTCGTCGAAGTGCGTTAAGTCGTGGTATGGAATACAGTTTTCCACCCCGCCCAGCTTTCTTCTTTTCTGCCTCTTTGGCTTTTAGTTTACTTTTTTTTTCGTTTTTTCCTTCGTTCCATCATCGACGGTGCAGATCGTCTCATTATATCCTGTTCATCCCAAGTGGGTTCATGTCTTCAAACCCGTCCGGTTGGGCTCGTGACTCGGGCCGAGCGTAGGTTGCTCGTGCATCCCAAGTGGGTGGTGTTTGCGGTGTTTGCGGCGGCCGAGGGCTTGAGAAGGAGCGCATCGGCGGCTGGTAGCGGGCTGTTTGCCCAAAGTAGTCGGGGGTTCTGCGTCCGCTGTTGGGACTTACGGGTGATTTGACTGGGGAAACTGGTGTTACAACAGCGCTCGAGTCTCGAGACAGCATCTCGTACGCACGGGTATCTTTCTTGACGTCGTATCGGGCATCCACCGACACGAACTCCTTCTTGTTCCTGCTTCGGAACGAGGTGATGAGGTCGATCCAACCGAGGACCATGGCCCAGCGGCCCAGGAGGAAGAGCAGCCAGATGCCGTTCATCTGAATTGGAAAGCGTCAGCAAGCCGGATACTTGTAGGTGCGAGATATGGCCTTTCTTACCGCCAGGAGAATCAATACAGCAGTGATGGTGGCCTCGTTGATCACCAGCGACTTGGCTTCGTCATAACACTTGCTTGGATCACCTCCGGAGAGGGCAAGGCAAAATACCCATGCCTGGGCAATGCTCTGGTCTTCGTGTACGGCCTGAACCGTGTTGTCCTGGAAGACGAAGACGACGGAGAAGAAGATGACGTCGGCGATGATGATGAGGACGATGGCGATGCCTCTCCATTGGAGTGAAATGACGCGTCGCACTCGTCGATATGCTTGACGGGGAGTCATGGTCCGGATGCTCTGAGAGTATTGGGGTAGGCTGGATCCCTCTGTCGAAGCACTGTTGTCGGCCAAGGAGGCAAGGTATACCTTGATGCAGTAGCCAAATGTGGCAAACTGGATAATGACGGTGAGTCCGGCAAAGACCAGTAGAGGAATCCAGAAATCGGCAAGACTGTTCTTGTGGTTGATGTGGCAGGTCGCGCCGAACCGGAACGACACGCCACTGAAGACCAGTGCGACGACGATGCCGATGAGAGGAATGCCCCAGCCCGCGACTTGAGCAAATATCATGAAGTTCCGACCGACGACGACTTGCCAGCAAATCTGGAGATGCAGGGACAACGATCGCAAAAAGACCCACATGACACCAGCCCATCCTCCAAGCAGGAGGAAAGCGCCAGAGGCGCCGCAGACCTTGCTTGACTTCATGCTGTGAGGCGTGATCTCGTTGTAGCATTGCTCCGGCTGGGCAGCAAGGGGGACAACAAAACCAAGCTGGCCGAGTCAGTTTCTCAATTGTCGGTGCGCACAAATGGTGAACGACTCACGTTCATGATGAAGACGGCTATAGTCAGACAAATGCTCAAGTAGTGCCTATATGTTTTGTCGACGGGCAAGAAGGCCCAAGAGATAAGAAGGAACAGGCAGCCTGCTGCGCTGGCAACGCAGACCCAGTTGGCTGCCGTCGTCAGGGTATCGAAGTATTTGGGATAGACCCAATCGGTCAGCGGGCAAGGCAAGCAACATTGCACAGTCTCCGAAATAGTTTGGCAAAGCCGGCCGTCGATAACTGGCTAATGTTAACAGTTTGCTCGGGGGATTCCCGTGCAAAGCACTTACATCCTTCATCCGCTGGGAACAAGCTTGCTGAGAGGAAAGGCGCAACACAGGCCGTTGCGGCCAGAGAGTCGTTGGACATGATCGAGGATACCAGGCGAACTGACGTAGTATCAGGCTGGGTTAAGGGACCGGTGGTTGATATATGCCGGTTATTCGGTAGAATCGTCCAGTTGTCCGTCCTTGCCTGATCTAGGCGATTCCTTGAACAATATCTCGCACTGACAGTTGCGGTATGCTAGTGGTTCTGGACTAAAGAAAAAAAGGCGTGGCGCGAAGAGCCGGAACGGAAGCCGTGCGCTTCGGGTAATGATGACGAGGAAGGAAAAGAGGAACGTCTTCCGATGTCCACCAAGTGACGTCCTCAGTCCTGCTGAAGTCCAAGGTTTCGTCGTTAGTCGGGACCGGACGCCTGTCGGAGACGTTGATGTGACGGAAGCAGAGCGACGTGTAAGTCGGGTCGGCGCGTGGGCGGCATGCAACGGAGGCGTCCAGTTCTATGTTGATACCGTCATGGTCCGCGGTTGAAACTGACGAGACAAGTCAGGGCGGAGGGTGATGGAGCAACTCGTGGTATCAAAGAGAGACTCGAGCGGGAGCAACGACAAAGAAGAGCCGGAACCATCCAAGAGAGCACGAAGGCAGGACGGAGGAGGGTGGGACTCTATTATGTACAGCGATGCGTGGACTACGGCGCAGAGTCCGCGCAGGTTCCTGCAGAGCGGGTGGGTGTTCTCTCTCTGTGTTGCTCTCGTGCCCAGGCTTGGTCAACCAGTGGCAGCGCTGGTCCCGGGGTCCAGGCCAGAGATGCTGGGGCACGACCATTCCATGGACCAGGCAGGACTCGGGACGGGTAGTTTGTGAGTGTGTAATGGGTTGGCCATTCTGGGACTAACACTTGAGGACATGGGCTGTTGAGCCTGGGGAGGGGCCAATGGGAAGACGGACTGGCGATGATGGGTGTCGTTGTAGGAAAATCCCGACGACCCTCTTTGGGCGCGACCCCGAGAGGGGCCTTTGGGGCCTCTGTCGCTGTGCTTCGCGTGAGGCGATGCATCGAGGACTGGGCGTCTCATTGGGGAGGCGACAATCTTCAAGCCAGGGGTCGGGAGGGCTAGCGTGTGGGTAGAAGGATGAGTTTGATGGACCAGGCCCAGGATAGTCGCGAGAGAGAGGCACAGAGAGGACTGGTTGATGGACGGAGTGAGGAGGAGGGCGGGACCTGCTGGAATGGAATGGGAGGACGCCAGAAGGAGGGGGAGGGGGTAACGCCTCTTGGGGGGTGCGTGAGTGTGGTCAACTTTTTTTTTTCAGAGCCCCACAGCGCAGAGGTGCACCCGGCGGCCGGGAATTTCAACTCAGTGCAGGCTCCGTAGGGGCAGCGGACACCCTTGAGCGGCCATGAAGTGGCCCCACCAACCAGAAGGCCAGTGAGGGCCGCTGGCAGGCCTCGACGAGGGTATTCAGTGGATCTCCGCCCGGCGTCGTTCAGCACTTGCGTACCGCGTCCCGCTACAGCTTCACCAGTCACGGCGCCCATCGCCCGTGTCGAGCAGCTGCTGAAAAATATTCCCCAGTCTGGCAGCCCGCTCCAGCAACACGCAATACCCAGACATGTCACGTCGGTTGGCTTTCATAGCCTGTTTCTTGGGTTTGCCATTTCTCCTTCATCAACGACTTTAATCACGCGAGGGGCAACGAGCCCGTCGCCCCTGTCTGACAGGTGGCCCGAGTTGCCTGGAGTCATGGTTGCTCGTGGTTCTAGCCATGGCGGCCCCAGCAAGAACCAGAGTTGGGAGGAGTTTGTTCCCACGGCCGACCTGTCACAATACCGTCGATGCCCCTTCCCACCAAGGCCCGTCTTTGGTTGAGACTCCATCCGGCAAGGGAGGCACGATGCCTACTTACTCGGGCCCATGAAAGGTGGCGTGGCTGGCTGCCGATGGGCTCTTGCCAGCGACGTAGGAGGCACTTCTGACTCCCAATAGGTTGGATACGAATACAGAGGCTGCCTCTGAGGCAACTTGCCAAACGGAGGTAACTATAGCAAGTAGTAGTCTACCTAGGTAGTAGCCAGGCTCTATGCAGTAGCTCGGTCGCTTTTGTCTCTGTAATCCAATTGCTGTGTAGCTCTTGCCGCTCTGGCCGCTTGATGTCGACCACCTCAACCACACACACAGCCAGCCTTCACGCGTGACCTTAGCCTCGACCTCGATTCGACCTTAAACTTAACCTCAACTCTCCACACTTCCCTAGGCGACGTCCGGCAGATCCTATTCAGCCCCCCTCGCACAAACGCAGAGCTTCGCATGCCGCGCTCGATTACGACGGCCTCCCGTTGGGCCAGTCAAGTGTCGTCACCAGCGCCGCCCCAACAGAGCCGTGTCCCACCGGTACCACCTCAGCCTCTACCAACTGTTCATGCCCGTGGGCTTAATTCGGCCTGCTATCGCACCTGTCTGCGTCTGCGGTCTGCGTGGTGTGGCGCGGATCGGATGCACCGCCGACCGCCAGTTGACTCAGATCCCTCGCCGTCATCGACCACTCGCCGGCATGGCACGCCGGCGAACGAGACACCACCAGTCAAATGTCTCTGACTTGCGTCCCTCCGGTTGCAGTGCATTCCCATGTCTCACTCTAACGTTCGCCTGAACATCGCAGACCCGACATCCTCGGTACGACTTCGTTGCACACTGCTACTGCACGAGGCACAGCTTGCGCCGGCTGCTCTCCATCCCGGACGGAGCCCGTTCCTCAGTTGAGCCCCAATTCTTCCGAGGAAGAATTTCTGGCGCGGCCACATCATCATGGGCCTTTGAGTCCCAACTATATTGGCCCGTTACCCAATCTTTGGTACGCGGTCGAGCGCCGTTTCAAGGGCGTCTAAACCGGCCGCCGCGCTGTGTGGCTTGCTCCTGGCGCGAGTCAGCTGGAGGCGGGCTTAGTGTAAACAGATCTCAGCCTTTTTTGGAGATGCTGAAAACCCAAGTGCCGAGGACGTGCGCCTCGAGGGGCACCAAGGGCACCACAGACACAGTCCAAAGACAATACATACGCAGGATGAGAACTAGAACACGCAAAAGGCGCCTGTTGTGCCATGTGCAACGGTTTCTTCGGCCTAGTCCGCAACCAAAAATAAACGCAACAGGTTGACGACTCTTTGCCACGTTGGTCCACTATCACTATCGAGTCCCTACGACGCCTCTCTATGCCCGTCAACACGGACCTGGCCACCTGGAAGGGCCGACATGGCCCCCCCACCGCCAACGCTGTGGCACACCAAGGGAAAAGCAGCACCAAGCCGACCTTAGGGCTGAGCAGTGCCCTGTCCATTACGTCGTGGCCCAGCTGAAATAGGAGGCAAGCTGGAAGCCCCCCCCCGCTTGTTTGCAGGGCCCCAGGAGTCAGGGGCTTTTGAATGACAAGAAAAGAAGCAAAGACTGCCCGACAGTCTCCGATTTAGAAAAGCAAGAAACAATGAGAGCCACGCCGTCTCAAAATGTCTCTTCTTCCGACTTCCAAGGCGCCAGCGCCGTTGAGCTAGTCGTGGCGACTAGACAGCAGTGGCGCCGGCTTTCCGGCCAACAATTGACAGCTAACAGGCGCTCAGAAACCGCCACTACAAAGCCGGCCATGGCATTCGGCGGCATCCGTGGCTCCAGTGAAGGCCCCTCGGAGAGTCTCCTGTGGATAGCCTCAAACGCAAAGTCATGGGATCCGTCTTGAACAAGTCCAAAGGTTTCTTTGCGAGCGCTGCCGGCGCTGTCCGGGCGGACATGACGGATACGGGCTCAAGAACTCAAAAATGCTCGCCCGGCGCGGCCAGAGCAGGAAAGGCTCCACCATTTCATTTTCCCAGCCGCTTTCAATCTCAGAATCCATGCCATAACATGCCGAATGGAATGGCGTCAAAGACCTTGGCAACCAAGAAAAGATCTCTCGGGCAGCATCCTGGCTGGCCGTCACTCCGCATAGTCATTTCGGCCGGTCAAGTATTTGCGGATATCGAGGGCGACTCTGGCTCTAGTCATCTGCAGTCTCTTGTCTCGGCACTCTACTCGTCGCCAGCGCGCCCGCCCCCAACAGGGCCCGCCAACGAGGTCGTCGAACGGCACCTATCCCAATTAGCAGTCACAACAGAAGGCGCATGGTTCTGAGCTAGAGGGATAACCGTCACACAGGTGCGGCAGCCTCCGGCGACCCAGTGACAGGGTCCCCGTCACATACAAGCGCTTCTGGTTGGCTCTGTGGTGTTCCGTCAGCGAGCCTCTCAGAGCTCGCGAAACCATCGCAGCAACTTGAGTGGTCCTTTGCACTCGTGTAATTGACCACACATACCCCCTGCTTTGGAGATCGGCTGGTCGTCACCGAGACCACTGGAAGCACGCAGCACGAAGCCAAGTCGAGAACCACGCTATGCTTCCCCTCGCCGTGTCCCATGATCTCTCCTGGATGCAGTGGATGCGGCCTGTGTCTTGCTGGACTCTGAAGCCGCCGGCACAAAGTGAAGGGTTAAGAGAGCCGGTCATGTGTCTTCCGGATGGTCGGGAAACCCTGGGTGCCTCAGAAAGTCAAAGGTCCATCCGAACCGGTTCTCGAAATTTTCAACTAGTCTCTCGGCGCCTTAGAACTCAATGCCCGTCTCTGCAGGTTGAACCCGCGGCTGCATACACACGTACCTGCGGCGGTACGAATGTACCTGACATAGGGGTGCGCAGGAGAGACTTCCCGCCCCTCCGCGACCCTTGCATGTCCACCTCCAAGGATCCTTGCCCATGCACAGACTTGCTCAATTCGATCAATCAAGACAACCAGACCGCGGCGGCCATCCATCCACCACACACTTTACACCAGGGAAAACCTCCCCCCGCAACCCACACCACCACTACCACCACCACCACCACCAGGAGCTCGACCCCAGACGTCAGCAAAGCATCTTCCAAACCTGCCTCTTCAAAATGACTGGTAGATTAGACATCATGCGATAGCGCGTCTGTGGTCGCGAAACCGCTGTCTTGATGACGAAATAGGCATCCTGCTGACAGGGCTGGGGCTCTCCCACGTTGTCAGATTTAACCCCAGAGAAGGGGACCGACGTACGCCAGACGCCAAGCGCCAGGTATGACTGTGACGAGGTCGTGCCGTTCAGCGATCGTTGGGGTTGCTGGCGCTTATTCGTCTGCAGCCTTACCGTTCCATGCGATCGCCATCATTCATGCCTTTACAGACTCGGTTTCGGCCCTACTATCCTCGAGAGATCGACCAGATTTATGTCTATCAAGGCCGTGAGGCACCACAGACGGCCAGCAGGGTCGTGTTTCGCAAGGACACTACGACTGCGTCGATTTTCGAAATAACGTTTGAACAAGATGTTGGGGTCCGAGGCGGCAGTTGCTTTGTGTTCGACCCCAAGAACCGGCAATATTGCGAGTGTAAGCAACACGGTCGTCCGCGCTTCACCCCAACGAACTGCTGTCAACCGGCTGCTATTCCCCTGTTCCCGGGACGTATGCGTTATGGCAGGCTCGAAACAAATTTGCCTGGTGAGAGGTATGCCGTAACGTCGGATCCTCAACACGAACTGGCGGACAGTGATGGTTTGATCGACCATGAACCACGAGATACCTGAAGTACAACATGTGCGCCCTGCTGTTCCATTGCCCTCTTTGGGGACCATCGGGGTCGACCAAGACAATCAATGGGACCAAAGTGAGACATTATTTGGACCTCAAAAAAACCTGGAAGGACCAGTTGAGCCAGCCGAGAGCCGAACATCTCCAAGCTTGCTTGTCCGTGAATGGGATTATCAGTGTGCATCTGGTCTCGCTACCGCATAACTTGCATTACGGCCGAGCGCGCGGGCATGCATCATCTCAAGATGGCACGGCACGGGAGGCTCGCCGACACATTGCCTGCGGCACGACTGACTCTACCAACACAACAGTCTTGATCGGCCTCGCATCCGTGTGGCGTCCTTGACCAAAATACACGGTCCGGAGCCTGGCCGTGAGGCCGCGAGGCCGAAGCAGTCTTACTTCAAAGCCCGTACGACTTCGTACACTGGATAGCCTTCGTCGGAGCGGGTATCGACTCTTCTTTATCGGCGAGAAATCCGTCACAGAACACAAGGGTGTGGCGCGACTTGGACCTTGGCGTCGGTATCGGCAGGGTGTGGCATCCCTCGGACGAGCTTCTAGAAGACGCAGAAATACCGCAAAATTGTTCACGGATGCGTCGCTGCGGCGTGGCATGCACTTGCCGCAGGTTGACAAGAGTAGCGCATGCTATCGGTCCATCCCGCGCCATGTCTCACTCTCTGAAGCCGTTGCGAAGCTGGAATGGAAACATTGGAGCCGTTGGACTTGATCACCAACGTCACCTTGGATAATTTTGTTTTCTTCGACAGCTCACCGAGGGTGTATTTGAGTCAGCACTAAGGGTAAGCAGGAGCGGTCCGAAAAAAAAGCGCCGGTACGAAGAAAATAGGCAATAATCAGGGGAGGTTGATCGCCGCGTGGGCGTGGTCTCGTTACACGCCCTGAGGTGGGTTTACGCGCAATCCCATCACGGCCCTCACTCGGATTGGCATGCTGACGCGCTGCAGTGCAGACCTGCACCCGCACGTACATCTGCGCCGACGGGGCACCCAGCTTCATTTCCGTATGGGCGAAAAGAGGCTGCCGCTGCTAGAGCTACAGAGTGCAGCATACCTCCTCGACTGCTGTGGTGCGATCTTCGGTCTATTGACACCTAGGTCGGCGATGGAAGATTTCTGTGCAGCAGGCCTGGCGTGATGGTGACTTCCAGCCGCCATGACCCCCTCGGTTCTAGAGGATGCAATGGGGAAAGAGTCCCATCATTTCCAGTGTTTACGAACGAAAAGGGTCCTGATATTTTCAAGTTCAAACATCGCAGAGAGTCTGGGCGTTCCCTGACGAGCAGGAAAGCCGAAATACCACCAGGGCACCTCTTTGGGAATGGCTGAGGATCTGGGCCTCTCGGGGCAGAGGAGCAACTGTATTGTCGGAACCGCAAGCCGAATCACGATCATTGCCTGGGCTCCGCTATATGCGAGTGCGATGCTACGGATACAACGAGGTCGGACCTTGCGAAGGGGCAAAGGGTTTTTTGTTGGTCGGCTCAGGCTCATATTGGCATCCATCGTTGCAGCGCGAGAGGAGACGTCCGGCTCGCCTGTGACGTCGGTACCAGGCCGCAACCTGCCGGTAGCATGGCCAGCCGATTTTCATGATCTTACTCAGGATTACAGATACAAGGACGGAGAGCCATCTCCACCACGCCCGGTCCAAGCTGCGACATGGTCACCTACGCCGTAAGGTCGAATTGGGACCCTCGGTGTGGGATTCCGCACGCGGGCCAGATCGCCAAGGCAATCAACGAGGCTTGGAGACCAAGGGCACGGGGAAGACTCGATGCGGAAGTTGAAGCATGAAGAAGACGAAGCCACGGTGCCTAATGGTAATGGGCTGGGTCGAGGCCTCGCCGAGCGGATATGTTCAGGCGAGAGAAGACTGCGTGTAATCCGGCGGGCTGCGGGCAGCTGCTTTGGGGCATGGACGACGCTGGTTAGGTGCACCGATGGGAAGGAACGAAGGCTGGCTGGCAGCCTGGTGGTGTGCGTGGTTGATGCCAAGTGCCACCGGGGTTTTACCAGTCTTGACAAGGACCACGGCGTACGAGTTTCCCGGTTGAAGGTAACAAAAAGAGAAGGACCTTTGGGCGGCGAGGAGAGAAAACCACTCAGATTCGGGGGAAGGACTACGCCGCAGAAACTACTAACAGGACCGACTGAGCGGGTCCGGCACCGGGCGACCAGCGGTTTTCGGGAGGTCGTCTGGAAGCGGGCGGAGCGGGAAACTAACTGGTTCGAGAAGGCGACCCGAAATGGTAAGCCAGGGGCACCAAGGCTAAGGTACCTTGTGTGGTGTACCTAGCCTAACCTCTAGGGCCTGGGTTCTAACTTGCAGTGTGCCTCACTGCGTTGTGTAGCAGGTACAGAAGTCACTGACGACGGGACGCGTTTCTTGCCGGCATCCCACGCACCTTGGTTGCGTATGCAGTACGCCGTACGCCGAAGTACGTAGTGCGCAGTACCTAGCGTACCTTACCTCAGGTACCTTAGGTAGTGTATCAGTACTGCGGTGCCTTGCGCTGCCTTGCGCTGCCTTGCGCTGCCGTCCGCGGCCCAGCTGCCAGCACCAGCATCAGTGCGAGCCCGCTGTTGATCTGTTCACACCTTTTTTCCGCCCCCCAACCCCCGCTCGCTTCGCTTCGTACGCCGGACCCAAGATCTCGTCGCCCTCATCAATGCGTGACGACGAATTCGAGCCTGCGCGTCTGTCATCACTCGCCCATCACGAGATGCCCACTTCACGCTCACCCGCGTTGATCCACTGACAGAGTCCGGCCGTCTCTTCTCATTCGACAAGGCCGTCCCAGGCCAAGCAAGTAATCGGAGAAGGGGAATGTCTTCCGCCATCCGGCCTGGAGACCACCCACATGGCTTCCCTGCGATCACGCACATTACAGCGTTCCAGTGCCACAGAGAGCCAGAGAGGCCCTGTCCAGACTGGAACCTATCGCGCCATATTATCTCGTCAGCGCCGCACCAAGAAGACGGCTAGTCGCCTCCGGGGGGGGGGGGCGGGGGGTGCACCAGGCAGCTCTGCCCGTTGCAGGTCAGTCAACATGGCCAAGAAAGCCTCGAAGTTGCAGCCTTGGAGTCGCTGCAGAGCTGCAGAGGGGAGGGAGGATTGCCAGAGATGAGATACTCCGTGGTAGCATGCAGCGGCATATTACGCAGCAACCTGGGCTCGCTCTCGGGCTCGCTGTCAAACTTAATTTGACACTACACGGACTGAGGCGGCCCGCCGCCCGCGGCCGATGACAACATCATCAAAAAGTAACGGCTAACGGGCCCCTCCTTGGGCCGCAACAACGCCTCAGGCCACATCCCGCTCGGAGCTCAGTAAACCTTATCAAAGTGTCGGCGGTGGAGGAGTTCACCATGGTACCAAAACAACAGGAAAACTCTTCCACTTTTTCAGGGCATTGACATCCACGCACTTCTTCGGAAACAATCGCACCCCAGGCACCCAGCAAAGGCCAGGAACTGGCACCTTTGCACCATGTTCGTCTCATCGCCTTCCCCACCGACCTTTTGGTAACCCCTGGTTCCCCCGAAGCACTTACGACGTATGGACCTCGACCCTCGATAGCGACAGGCAAACAGGCCCACCACCTGCCAAAAACAAGCAAGGAAATATGACAGACTTGTCGTGGATTCCTGGTCAAGCCCGTCCCCTTGATCTGGGTTTCTGGATCCATACGTCGTACACTGCGCTGATCTTGGTCCTGTCAGGAACCAACTGAGGGACCAGCACCCCCGCGAAGCGATGTGGTTATCTGACTTGGGTTGCGAAGCGATGCCCTTTACTCACAGTGGACAGAATTAGTCGCCTCGACCAGGTGATGAAGAAATTTCCTACCCTGCGCGGTTACATCCAGTACTCGTCCCTTTTCCCCTTCCAACTTCTTCAAGTGAAGGGGGCGACCGACGAAGATAGTAATCCTTCACTCTACACACTTGATACAGCTTGGAGCTTCACTTGAGACGCTGGATGGGAATCCCAGGGGCTTTTGCCTCCGTCTTCTGGTCTTCAAACCTGAGCAGCCTGGTGGTAGTTGCCAAGTGTTACGGCTTCTTGTCTTTTGTTCTACGACTTTCCCAACACAAGCTCGACAAGTGCATCGAGTTTGCATCCACTCTCGCGTCCTGGTGGTGCTCACACCATACCCGTCGAACCCCATCACATACCTGGAACCTTTCGGTATGCGTATACATGCACCTATGCAGGCACGAATGGTTTTGGAGGGTCGAGAAGGCCGTAGGCTCTCATTGTGGTTAGTCGAGAGAGCCTGGAGGGTGGGCAGCATGCACCTCGGCATTACAGCTCCACGCCTCCGTTCCTCAGATGCTCACTGTTCGTCCTGGGAATCGCGTCACTCCTCAGCAGGGCCAGAAAGGGTGGTGGGAGTCGTGATCTTTTCGTCTCTCAATGTCGTCATGGTCGACCTACTCGGTTTCACAAAAGCCCGGTCCTGGCCCGCACCTTGGAGGTGGAATCGAGCATCTCAGGGTCCAACACTTCTCGTGGACATTCTAGCCTTGTTGCTTTCCAAAGCCCACGAGGGCGGTGGTCGAAAGACGGACGGGGGAAAATACCGGTCCGATTAATTGCTCAAGTGGGCCGAGACCTTGTAAGGACCACCTCGACGAGGAAAGGTGCGATGGAGTCGCCCTCGCCGGGAGCTTGGTGGCCTGGGGAAGGTTGGTCGTCTCTTAGTGCGAAATACCGTATACGGGAAGGGCTACTGGGGCCACGATGCGGAGAAGGGGCGGCGAGGCTTGCTAGAGCGGACAAGGCTCATGAGCTCATTTGCGACTGACTGCTCCAATTCTGCAGGAAACTGAAACAAGAGAAGCTGCCCGGCCAGGTGTGTCAATTTCATGAACTTCGCGCACGCGTCTCGTGTATATGCTGTTGGAGGCAGTATGCAAGCCAAGCCTTCTCCGCATGAGGCATACCTGGTAGGCCGAGGGTGGCGGCCGATGGCAGGAGAAGTTGAAGAAGGGGAACTTACTTGTTGGAGGGAGAACAAACTGACGACCACGGACACATGTGAGGCGGCAGCCTTGGTCGGCTCCCAACCCCCTGCTTTCAATTCTCACATTGGGGAAAGGCTGCGCTGTCGCGAAATCCGACAGTTCATTTCGCCAACATATTCCCCTTATGGACTGTCCATCCTCGACGCGGATTGAGGATAAGGATGGGCGAGCTAGCGTTGCGACTATCGATGAACCCTCGTACAAAAACTCCTGCAAGTCCTACCGGCAATTTGGGAAGATGAGGAGAGGCCGTGGTGCGAAAGTAAGTCGGTTTCCGCCGGAAGATGCCTTGATGCAACGCTGAGGTTTCGTCGATGGAGTTATCCATCTCGTTGATCGACGCGCCTGCTCCGCAAGGTGGGCAGCTAGAAAACCGCAGTCTGGATCCGACGATCCGACGATGGGGTCGTGTTCCGTTTGTCCCTGGCCTGCGGAGGTTTTTTTTCTGGTGTTTGTGCTGGAGCATCGAGGGCCCTATCCACACCTGATGAAACCTGTAGGAGGCTCGTCTCATTCAAGAACGTCGAGAAGGGAAAGGACTGACCATTTTCGTCTAGTCTGGACTGGACAGCGTCGCATCGCCCGTTCTGTCAAGAGACTGTTGGGGAACGCGTCGAGTAATGATCAACGCCCGCCCGGCCTGAATTGATCTACCAACGTACTGCGACGGGGATACGGGGCAAAGCTCTAGACTCCTCACAAGCAGCCTTCCTTGAGATCCATGAGGCGGCTAGGATATACGATATACACACCCACTGGGCCCCGGGGCATCAGGGGATAAAAGGCAACGAAGAAGCAGACCGTCTAGCCAAGCAGGGCACAACACTCCCAGTGCCTTTAGGCCAACTAGCAACCCTAGCAGGGATCAAGCGACTCGCCAAGAAACGGGTACGGGCCCAATACACACGATGGTGGCGTAAGGAGGCAACAGATCGATACGTCCAACTAGGACTCGAGGCCACCCTATCCAGCCCCCCTGAACTAGCCCTACCACGGGCTACCCTGCACCACCTCCTAGCAGCCCGATCAGGCCACGGAGACTTTGAACAATATCACCAACGTTTTAACCATGATGAAGCCCTGCTAACCTGTTCGTGCGGGGAAGCAAAGGAAGTAGACCACTTGGTCTATTGCCGAAAGACCCTAGTGAGGAGGCAACGGTGGCCTACCCTCCACCCTTCCAGTTCGCCAGAGCCCATAGGACCTATGGGATCCCTCGAGCAATACTTTAAGGGGTTAATCACCGATCCTAAAGGCTTTGAGGCCTTCCTGCGTGTAACAGGCTTCTTTCAGAAGATCTGCCCACGCTATTAGGTGCCAGCCCCCGGCTGGCCCTTAATACAACCAACCAACGTGCCCTACTAAGGGGACCAGATAGGAACCAAAGGAACTGGAGGAACCAGCGGGATCCAGGGACAGATTGAACGCATAGTAGCCAGTAGGTAGGATTTGGAGGACGCTGGTAAGGGCTTTGTACTGTAGAGTAGGTAGTCTGAGCCTGCGGCTCTCCACGCCACATACCCCTCGGAAGGTCTGCCGCAAGGGCTACGCCCTTGCCGCCATGGCGTTAAATACAACAACAACAACAACAACAACAACGTACTGCGACGTTCGATTTTCCTTCCCCAATCGACGTTTTCTCACCCCGAGCTGCCTCCGATGCGACGTCGGCACCGAACCCTCGTTGCCTGGCGCATTTGCTATCGCAAACACGGGAGGCTTTCTCCGACGCTTTTCTTTCTGTGATCTGCGACGCTGTCTCTGCATCCCCCTTCTCAGTCGAACGACCGGTCTGCGCGCAGCTCCGCACGCCCATTTGCATTGAGCAGCGACTGTTTGTGTTTGTCTCGGGTGCCGAGATGCGCGGCTCTGAATGTCGGTGACGAGTGTCCACGACACGGGTGCAGCGGAGGGATCTGCCAGGTGAGGGCGAGTCATGCCCTGTCATGTCTTCCCCGGACGGTGAACGGGAAGATGAGGTCGTTGTGATCTAGTGGGCGATCTCTGGTCTGTGGAGGGTCTTGGTCACCTTGGGTTGGGCGCGACAGCAGGGCTGTCGACCGATGCCGAGGCGGCCTGGGTGCCTGGAGCTCGTGGGAATCACCTGACGGCGGTGATGAGCGTATCGGATTGCGGATGGTGTTCTTTTGCTCGCGAAAGCAATCGCGATCTCCGCATCTCTCGGGAGCCACCGGGTTTATTGAGCCTCGGTCAAGTCGACTGCCCAACTGGGCGGCTCTGTTGCTGTCATGAGCAATTCACCGCGACTGCGAAGGGCACCGAATTTGGAGGTGAGCTGCGGCACGCAGCTTGGAGTCATGCGTCTGATGCAGACGGGCCCGAGAGATTTCGTGATAGAGCAACGGCTGGGCCGTTACGGTTGGCTGGATGGACGTCTTGCTCTGGCCTGGACGCTTCGAGATCCGTCCCAGACTTGATGCTGACGCGGCGCGGTTGCCCGTCACCCGGGCATGTGGGACCTGGAGAGAACTGGGACCGAAGATGACGGCTGAGATGGGCTTTTTGGGCATGCGTTCGGGACGGGACTGGTGAATCCGAGCCGCTCCCCAAGCCACGTCAGTCGTTGTGGGACTCGGGGTGCTCACAGCCGGATTGCGATCACATTTTGGGACTTGTGGGGAGTTAGTTTGAAGCCAACGAGGTTTGGTTTTCTCTCGTTCCTTTGTTGGTCTTGTCAATTTCGGCCCATACATAGTCTTTCAATATGGAGGGTGATATAAGCCTAGATAGACGTCAACAACTTCAAAGGTCCATTGCTTACGGCAAGAGCCTCCTGACGATAGCCGCTCCTAGTGCGTCCCAACCCATTAATAAAGATAAATCAGATCCAAGGCTTCAGGGCAGGCGTCACCGTTCCGAGCGAATCCATCGACCCTCTAAGTGCGATGGGATCCGTTGCCCCAAGCATCACACGTTGACTTTTGTAAGGCCTGGATCAGCGAGAAGAAGCCATAGACTAGAGAGGAGCGGATTTACTCACAACGCCCTTCTGGATCTGGTTTCTTCTCTTGTCTTTCTTACCAGACTCGTTCTCTGCCATTGTTTGATTATTCGTAGATGCGTGTGAATAATCCAAAAGTAACGGAAACAGGCTACGGCAGAGACACCGTGGGCGGCCCTGAGGAGATGGAGAAGGTCCACAGACAACGAACGCCACGGGGCAGACTGTCTCTGAAGCGTGTGTCAACGGTTTTGCAGCTGACGAAGTGTGGCCAGGCGATGGAGGCATCCGTCCATGCCGGCTCCTCTGCCCACAGCTGAAGACTGCTAAGACACTATGGGCAACCCCTGGTCCATAAATTTAAGGGTTTCCACATCTCCGAATGGAAGCTTTTCTTGTCGCTAAAGGACCTCTCTCCACCCTATTCAGGTATTTGCATAGTGAGTGCAGCTGGTTAAGATATCCAAACCTGCACTTCAGCTGCTGTCCTGCGGCCTCCGACTACTGCGAGACACCGAAAACGTCCCGTCATTGTATCTTTAAAAATGTATACTCCTGAGGGCGACAAAAATAAATAGAGAGGGGCGATGAAATGCAAAAAAAGACATGCAACACCAGGCATTCGCTGGTCGTCTCCAACCCAACTACTACTCCGGCCCTCACCGGTTTATCGATGGGAGAGCGGACGGGATCCCGAGTTTTCCGGTGGGTGTGGTCGCATGTGTTTAAATCATGGACAGGAGTTGATTATGAAAAGTTGGTTGTCGGACAAGTGTGACGGGAGAGGGGTTGTCGCCAGGAGAACCTCTTCCTAGGGACCGCATTTTCTTGTCATGATCTCTCTGTGACTGGACTTGCCGATTATGAATTGATGAGACAATGAAAGGCTCAAGCAAGATGGTTTTACCTTTGAATTATTTCAAAATTTGTTTCGAGATTATTGTACTGGATGCTTGCTCAGTATAGGTGTCAAGGAGTGATGGCTTGAGTTGAGTTGACTAGCTGAGGGACGGAACACACCTGAGCTCTTAGCCTCTATTGAGCCTTCCTAATATAATTTAATAGGGTTGTACCTGGTAACTTTGAAAGCCTTTGAAGTCAGTTCTTAGTCGGGTTTAATTAGGTTTAAAATGAGTCTGGCAACTCATGCTGTCGGTAAGTCTTTCCTGTGATCCAGGACAGAGTTGACCAGCCACTCTCTCCTGTTGCTTCCTTCTCTTTCCAAGATAAAGAAAAAAAAGAAACTGCTCTCAGATGCGTGTCGTTCTGTCTCGCGAGTTCAAGCTCATGCTGAGCCGAGCAACTCACAAGCTCACCTAAACTCAATAATGCAGCATCTTTACGGGATGATGATATACAAGGTCCGGAGAAATCCGTATGCTTCCTCATCTCACAGTTATTTGGGAGTGTTGCCTCCTGTACTAAAACCTCTAGACCTTTCATATATTGCATTCAAGATATAATTAGACATGGCTCTATTAATTCTCCCGAAGCGGAGGTCCTTCATCAAGCAGAGGGTTAAAATCATTTCCTCATGCACGGGTTTCTCACTCGAGTTCGCCAGGCGACAAAACCGAGAAGCCACATGTGCCATGTTTAGTGTTGTCTCAGACAAGCTCTTCATCTGCTACAGACGGCGATGATCAGGCTACGGCTGGGCGTCCTCATTGCCATCCAACATTCTCCCTGCAGCCTTGCGGCAAACACTGGTTCCGTGCGCCAGGATCAAGACATCTTAGACATTCTGCCCACGTCGTCGACCCCTCGCCTCCAGCATTCCATGCTCCCTGAACTCAAGCCCTTACTACCCTTGGCGCTGACCTGTCTGGCCTGTGCCCCGAAAGGTGTTGCTGTCGCATAAAGTTCCGTCCCCTTCCCGTCTCCAACCTTACCTCATTATCGTCCACCTTCGGTCTTCTAGTGGAGCTCTAGGTGTGTTCATACAGCTCAGCCGCCATGAGCAACCCAGCCGTGACAACAGAAATCCAGGATAATCCTAGATTCAGGGGGTGGGAAATCATTGGGTCTCTCAGTAAGTCCACGTGCCTAAACCCGAAATTGCCATAGGAAATGAGTAAGGCTGATCGGAGCTTATGTTTTTGCAACATTTATAGCCAGGCCGTTATTATGCAATCAGGCTAACGGGAGATTTGTCGTCACCAACAAATACTACGTAAACTGCTGCACAACCTCCCCTTGTGTGGCACCGACGGGATGCCAGGGAAGCTGGGTGTATCTTGGACAAACGTCTGCTCCATGGTCAGTTACAAAGAAGCGGAGAGAAGCGATTCGCCAGAACAAATGCTTCGCCTGAGAACCAGCACTGACAGGAACTCGCCAACAGTTCCGCCGGTCACACATGCCACCAGGCTCTGTACTTCTCAAGTCCCGCGGATACTGGCCAACCCTCAACGCATATATACTGCATGTCCGGTGTCCCTACCCAGACCTTGTATAGGAGATTGGATTTGCCCACGACTTCTTCCAGAGGTGAGTAATCGTTTGAGTGTCCCCTCGCTCAGAAAACCGGCCACAGACTGATTCACGATGGAACAGAAGCATCCAGTGATACGAGCGTTACGGCGGTACCGACGGGACCGGTGGCGACTTCTACCACCCCAAGCCCAGAGCCTCAGCAAGGCGCTCAGAGTAATGCGTGGATTGCTGGCGTAGTATTAGGCCCTCTAGTGGGCATCGCGCTAGGTATACTAGTGTTTATGCTGATGAGGAGGAAGTTGAAGCACAGGTACAGTCAGCCTGGCAGCGCTGCGCAAAGTGTGCCGACGGAGAAGGGTCCTTACGCCCAATCTCCTCAACACCCTGTTTCATGGGGCCCGCAGCCCATTCCGCAGTCGATTTCTGAATTGGGAACAAGTCAGCCCCCGGTAGAGTTAGACGGACAAGGGAACCGGGTCTGAGGTTCTGAGAAAGAGTCCGTACTGATTTGTCTTGACTTGTAAAGGGATTCCGGACGCGTGAGTAGCACATTTTTAGTCTGGTTTGTATTCCGATACTTGCCTTCACCAGCTTGGTACTTCTCCCCGTCTCGAGGAGGGTTGTAAATAATCTTTTATAGTCATTGGCCTCGGACAAAGTCAAAAGACCTGGGAAGCACCGATAGGGCTTAGGCCATCAGTCCGCACTACTATTAGGCCGTAGATTGAATGCGTCGTCGAAATGATACATCAAGAGGGCCCACTCCCGCCCGCCCGCTCGGAAGGACTCTCAAAGCCTGCCGCGTCTGCTGATATATATAGTGACATGTGGCTTGAATGACGATCTGGTGGCCAAGGAGACAGTGATGGGGTAGTTGAACAGGTGGTTGGTGGATGGAGGCAGTGACTGTCGATCGTGTAGACAATGAAGGCAGATAATCGTCGGAGTGTACGGCCCCGCTGAATACGGAAGTTCAAGTCGGGTTTGGGGACTGGTTCTGTGGTCATTCTACATTCCTCTCCTTCTATTATTGTTCTGGAATACACGAGAGCCAGCAAAAGAGGAGAGAAGGCACTTGCTTAGGGTCAGCTGTGCTCCGGAGTTACCTCCAGCGTGAGGAGGTCAACCTCATAGGACCTTCCCTTTCCAACTTGGCTCAAGTGACTCAACCGACTGAACCGATTACCACAGCGGATGAAGTTCGAAACATCATCCACAAGTCGCAAACGAAGATAAACAAGTGAAATATGACCGCCTCATCGCGGAGAACCGAGCTTCTAATGTCAGTCCAACTCCACCAGCGGTCCTAGAACACGACGCGAATATGAATATCGCTGAGTTGGTCTCAATGGAGAAGCTATCATCTCTCACCCCGTCGTTCTGGTGGGCGTGCAACGTTTTATCACGGACTTCTTCGTTGGCGGACTACATGGAGGACATCTGGCTTCAACTAGTCAACTCGACCACTCTCTCCCTGGGCCCCACGTTGACAAAAAGTTTCGAAGTCACTAACGGAAGCCTTAATCGAAGTTTTGAATCATCTAAGGCCGAACGTAAGATTCTCGCCCTCTCTGAAGAGGATGTTTCCCAGTGACCTCTTCGTGTGGGGTATAGGAGAGCATATATCGCAATCACTCTCTCTGCCGATATGTCAGCCCTTTACTCGAGAAGTGGATGAGCCTGCGGTGGCTTTTCTGCTCGTTGTCTCTAGACGAAGGACCTTCGCGTCTCTCTTGACGGCTTAGCCGAAGTTTCTCTGTTTGATAAAGACGCCAATTACCTGAAGTCTTGTCTAAGCTTGCTCAAGGGCAAGGGCCTTCTGGGGACCGTGTCGTCATCGTCATCGTCGTCGTTGTCAGAAACAAACACCACAGGAATACTCCCAGGTTGCCCAAGAATGATGGAGACGAAAGCGCAACACAACATTAGCACGGCGACTTGATCAGAGACTGTGTTCGGAACTGACAAGGGAAGATCGGGTTGGGTCTGGGAGAGGCTGAGGGTTTGCAAAAGTAAGTTGCGAAGGAAAGAAATTAGAACGTATCCAGTTCAATTTAATTAGAGAATTCCGACCATTGTATCGCGCCCAGAAAATGAGCCCTTTCTAATGTGATTATTGTTCTACGTGAGGCTCGATCCCGCAACCTTGATGCTGTGGACACTTATACCGCCCCACTGTCCCAGGCATTTCCCGATGGCAAAGAGCTCAGAGTTGACTTTTGCTGAACAGACTTCTTGTCAACTATTTAGAATAGTTGAGTGCTTCTATCGTTTGGATCCCGAGTAACTGAATCGGTCGGTCTCTGGGTTTCATTGCCGTTGACATCAACCTAAACATCGATATCGACAGTCTCTCGCTCGTAGTCAAGCATCTCGCCCCGGACCCTTGTAACACTATAGTCAGGCAGACAATTTCTGCACCCGTCGTCCTGAACATATACTTGCGCCGCAGTCGCGAATGCACACGAGCCAACTTCATAGAAGACAAGGAAGAGGACGGGGAAGGGACAGTAACCAATGTCTCAGCAGTCATGACAATGAAACGCAGTTGAATGATTGCGAGCGTATCGTCGGGAGCGCCCCTCAATATTCTTGCACATCAGTTCTCACGATGGCCTAGAAGACGCGGGCGCACGCTTCGGCGTCGTTGGGATATTCCTCGCGAATACGGCGATAACGAGAAAGTCGGAGAAAGAAAGCGGCGACGGCCGTTAGATACGAGCCCTGAAAAGCCAAGCTAGTTAGTTCTATTCTAATCTCCCCCAAATATGGGCCCTCCTCTGATCATAGCAATGCGAAGGAACACTTTGTCAACCCCGATATTTGCAGCATCCATTTCCCTCTATTATTCACCGGGGAGCCTTTGGTCGTCTATCATACACGACGTTGGCCCGGCAGCAGGGCACAGGCAGCCTTCTGTGCGCTTTAGAGGGGAAGGGGTCCCAGTGTATCGGTAAACACCTTCGAGGAACACGTTTATAGCCGACGACTTTACAGGAAGGCGCCGGGCCGGCTTCGACAGATAAGCCATAGCCCTCCATTGACGAAGCGCAGGATCGATCTCGGCCTCCAAGAGACATCCAGGAATTCTTTCTAAACGTTATGGTCACCGCTAAATATGCTTACCAGCGGGTTCCAATGTAGACCGTGACGCCCAAAGCCGTAACCTGAGGCTGAAGTAAATATCAGACATAGCTGGCTTTGTGCGCATCAGACCGAGTTAATCCCTGGGCAACCTAGTCCCAATCTTGTGTCTCCAAAGAAAAGTTAAGACTACGTCACCATGGACTCAAGACAGACAGAGTGTGCGGACTTTTTGTATTACTGCGGAAAATCAAATGGGCCAAGCTCATCCATCATGTATCCGCAACAATGCTGACGACATCTCCAGGAAGGGCACGCCCACTGCTGCCTCCCGGCCCCCTCTCTTCCGTCTGCCCATGCGCACTGAACGACCAAATATGTTGAAAACAACAAGCAAGCAATGATAAATACAAATACAATACAGTCGAGACCCCAATGCCCCTTAACGCCGTGAGAACCAAAGCAATTTGAACCGGCCGGCCGCCGTGCCAGGTATATATACGCATTGAATGCCTGGGTAGGGAGAGAGAAGATGCCAAAGCCTTCGTCAACGCCGAAGTGGACTCATCATCATCATCATCATTTGCAATGTCGTAGACATCATACCAGCCAGAGCTGGTTTCCACCCATTGAACACCAGTTCCTTTGCCGCAGTTTCCAAGGTTGCCAGAACCCAACGCCAATTCATGCAGATCAACATGGACCGGTCGTGATCATCATCATCATAAGTGGTTAGTAAGCAATCGGCATGCACCTAGTTGTCCGTGGTAGAGACGCAAGGTCGAGTGCGAGAGGCCCTGGAGCGTTCCTACGCGCCAGAGACCTTCCGCGCCGTCGAGGCTGCTGTCGGGGACATGGCTGAGCTACCCACGCTGCCGACTCGACCGCTCGTCTTGCGTACTCCATCCTTGGTCCTCAGAGGTGATTCTGCCGACCGCTTGCTGCCACGAACCTTGGTGAGAACACCCGATGCGCTGCTAACGCGATCCCTGTCCACGTGCTTGACCCGTTGTGTCCCGATGTTCTCGACATCGTTGCTGGCGTCGTTGTCGAAGTATGTTTGGTAAACAGTGGCGGCCGAGTGACTAACTGAACGCTTTTCACTGCGAGCAGGCGATTCTGAAGTCTTGCGGTGTGTGCGCATCCGAATGTTCCATTCTTCGTCAGATTCGACGCCGTGTGTCTGCTTGTGAACAGCAACCACCTCGGTCTCCTGGTGGATGGCAACCTCTTCGTCAACCGTTGTGTGGTGTGAAGTAGATCGTTGGTAGGGATGATGACGGTCTGCCCTGTTTGTTTTTCTGGGCTGCCCTGGTGTTGGTGCTGGGAGGTAATCTTCCTGGACCCCAATGTTATTGCGGTCCTGGTCGACTTCGCTCAAAGGCGTCCTGTTTGATGTGCTGCGGTGCGGCGGGGTGGATGTTTGGCCGTTGCGAAGAGATGTCTTTTGCATGGCGCGGATGGGGGTGCTAGGGGCAGCGTTGGCGGCCATCTCCTTCCTGAGCTTACGCTCAATGCGCTCCTCAATCCACCACTCCCGGAAGATGCCCTGGTTGATGTGCAGCCAGTGCTGTTGGGGGCCGACGACCATGCCGGGGCGCATGAAACGCATGAAGGCAATGATCTCGTTGGCCGTGAAGCCGTGGCGGTAGATGAGGTACGCGCCAATGAGGCAACCAGTTCTTCCAAGGCCAGCCTTGCAGTGAACGGCAATTCCCTTCTTCTTGACAGTGATGGTCTCGTGCGCCAGTCTGATGAACTTGCGAACCGTTGAGAGAGGCGGGCACGTGCCGTCGTCGAAGATCATGTCGAGATGAGAGATGCCCATCGCCTCGAAGAACGAGGGCGAGTAGAGGGGCGAGTTGAGGCGGACAACCAGGCCAATGTTGCGCTCGGTGAAGTGCTTGAGCACGTTCTTGAAAGGCTGCGGCAAGACCTTGTTCCTGTCTACCTGTCCAAGGGATTTCGGCAGGGCGTCCCATTCCTCGGTGCCCTCAATGACCTTGGCAACTGGCGCGTGTTGCGGCGACGCGAAAGCGAGAAAGTGTGGCGTGATCCAGTTGAAGTCTCCGTGCTCAACTCTCTCGAACTTCTCATACTCATCCAGGTCGAAGTTGTCCAGGGCACAGCAGCCCTCCTCCTTGGCCTTCCACACGCCGTACACGACGTCCTGAACGGTAATACCATAATCGGCCTGACTGTATCCGGCGTCACGGAAGGGCATCAAGGGCGGGTCGACTTGGGCGATGGGGGCCAGGGCCAAGTGCGGCGGCCAGTTCTGGATCAAAACCATGTAACAGGCGAGCATGCAAGCAGCATTGGCACGACCTAGGCGACTGTCAGTGAACAGATTCCAGAATTGACACAGTGCTGCGACCTACTTCTGGGGTCAGCTCTGCTCCAGAAGACAATCGGGCGGTCCTTGTTCTCCTTGGCTCCGAGCACATCATGGAACTGCAGGGCGAAGCGGTACAGGTGTCCAATGTGCAGCGGACCGAAGTCGTGGTGGAAGGCATTGTAGAGGAGGGTATCGTCGACACTGAAGTAGTATGGCGCAAGGCGGGTGGCGGTCTGGACGGGTGTAGGGCCTTCGGCGGCTCTCTGCGATCGCTTTCTGGGAGAGGTTTGGACGGGCTCGCCGTAGGGGAAAATGGTGTCGGCCGTAGGAGGGTGGACGTATGCAGCCAGGTATAACCGGTCTGGGAGCCAAGTCAGAACAGAGATCGGGAAGTGGGCGCAATAGAGATAGGGATGAAGCTTCAGCAATGCCGGGCCGCAGCTGGAGGCTGTTGCGCCCAAGTCGCTGTGCGACGGCCTCAGCGACGGCGGCGGCTGCGCAGGATAAGGATGCGACATGATGGCGACGACGCAGATGGGCAGCTCGGGAGGGCGGACGAGGGCGGAAACACACCTGGGATATACTCAATGACCTGGCCCATGTTTTGGCTCTTGGATGAAGGCGCCATTGGTCTCGTGACTCTCAGCTTCCTCTGAAGCTATCTCAAGGGGATGAGGCGGTTGCTCTTGCGGCGCTGGAGTAGAGAAGCAAGCAATTGACGTTGCTCGGAAAGGGTAAGGCAGGTGCCGTTACACAGAGGCGAAGCTACTCTTTGTATGCAAATTAATGCGCGCAGGGTAAAGGCTCCCGGGAGAAGTGGCGATGCGGTATGAATGTGCGGTTTGTGAGGTTGGTGGTGCGGACAGCAGGAATGTTGGAATGGCTGGTCTGAAACAATAACAATCAACAACGAGCTGTAGTGGTTGGCGGGCAGTGGCCACGAAGTAATGCACGCCCCCTTGAGGAAGAGAAACAGGCGCAAGCAGCCCGATGGCTTGATCAGGGCAGGCGAAATAGGTGAGAGTACGAGTGAGGTAAAAGAAAGGTATTTCGGGGCCAGATGCGACCGAGGCTGGTGTTTTTGTATGGTGTTCGGCCGGTTGCTGTTATTTTGGCAGGAGCGGTCAAATGGGCCCCGGCCCAAAACAGCAAGGGTCGGCTGTTGTTGCGCAGTAGCTTCTTTTGCTTGTGTTGCTGGCTGCCGGGCTGCCAGCCGTTGTCAAGACAACCTGCCAGGGGCAGCACAGGCCACCAGCGCCTCCTGACGAATCGTTCGACGTCCTTCAGCGCCTCAGGCAACCGCACCCGCCATCGCACCCGCTCCAGCTTGGAGCCTCTAAGCCATTTGCAGTGCTTGACGCCTGTTGGACCGACTGCTGGCCACTCCGTAGCGACCACAACTTCACAACAACCAACAAACCCCTCCGCTTGTGACTCTAGGCTTGCCTATCGCTGCGTTGCGGCACTCGCCTGGCCTGGGCTCCGGCAGCCCAGCGCCCAGGCAACCCCGCGTTCGCATCCAAGCACTCTTCCGTCGTCAGACAATTGGACAGCCAGCCCAGTGGTCCTGTGCGTATCCGCCCCTTCTTCCTTACTACCTTAGGTAGGTAGGTACTTTACCAACCTTACCTGTAAGTGTATGTGCGTGTGCTGGCTGTCGGCTGTCACACAAACTACCTTACCCTTCCTTAATCCCGCCCGGGAAACAGGCCTGCGGAATGGCGGGGCATCCGCCCGTGATCTGACTTGTCCAGCCCAGCTCTGATTGCCTGTCATTGTGTCCCGTCGATCCCGCCTTTAGGAGGTACGCCAGCCAGGTACCTACCTACCTCACTTACACCACCAGTGAACCTTGCCTTACCTTACCGCAGGCGGGCCGGCACTCTCCTTTCTGCGCCGCCGCCCAATGACGACTTTTTTTTTCTTTCTTGGAGGCTAGCAGCAATTTCCCATTCCTGAACCCCGCCTCAGCGCAAAACACGCCCGCCGCCATACCAAAAAAACGAAGCCAGCCGCAACCATGGACAACGCAATTGACGACGAATTTCCATGCTCATTGTGAGTTGCCGCGTTGTTTCCCTGCGCAATAAGCAATGCGAAAATAAGAAGAAGCGACAATTCTGAGACCCTTCCCGCAGAACTATCGACGTCCCTTTCCCTACCCCGCGCCTGGCTTCCGTAGCCCACAAAGCTCTCGCCGTCGATAAGGAGCTCTCGCCCCTCGTCCGCCGCACCTTTTCCATCGACGAGAATGGCCCGGCCTCGGCCGCCGCCGCCGTCCTCCGCGTGCACTACAAGGCCACGACGAACCGCATGCTCCGCGTGGCCGTCAACGGCCTCATGGAGAGCCTGAACCTCGTTGTCGAGGTCATGGAGGAGCTGGATGTCGACGTTCTGGACCAAAACCGGGATGCCCAATAACTGTGTTACGCCGAGGTTACGGAAGATATTGGTCTCGATCTCGGTTATCAGTAGCGGGAGGAAAACAAAACGACACCCACGTGGGACGGAAATGGACGATACGTCATTATATTCTTTTGCATTTGTGATACCCCGAAATATACAGCCACACTTTCGTGTGACGAGTTTGTGACGTCTGGAGCATGGTCCATCATCACCGGGTGTCGATAACATATGCTAAGCCCTAATCTAGAGGTTCTAGAACATCTGAGCTAACCCAAACGCGCCTGCCTTCGCCGAAGATATGCCACCTCCGTGGCTGCGAACATGTCATCTGCCAATTATACAAACCCATGTGTCCTTCTATATCCCAAGATTACTTCGTATATCATCATGCCCGTACCGCTGAACGTTCCTGAACAGCCCAGGAGAAATCCCTGGTGCCAGAATCGATTAGTCTTTCACGGCTTCTTTTTGTTCGGACTTTACTCTCAGTTCCAGCTTTTTCTCGGCCTCTTCGGCCCGCTTGTTAGCGTCCGCGACTTCCTGCTGCAGCTGCTTGATGTACTCAATCGCGAGCTCGACTGTGCTGGCCTTGCTGTTCGGGGCACCTCCTCCGGACTTGGAGTCTTTCTTGTCAGCGTTATCGCTTTCGCCGCTGTTCTTGGCATCCTTCGGCGGTTGAGGCAAAAGCGTTGCGATTTCTTGCAAAGCTGAGTTGATGCGGTTTCGCCGACCCTGCTCTGCAATCTTGTGCGACGTGCGCTTTGACGTGAGATTGGTTGACAGCTCACTGGGATACGTAACACCCGGGACAGTGTTGCCTTCGAGGATGTTTTGGTAGTTGGACTTGGAGGCCAGCAGTCGAGACGCCGTGTCCTCTGCAGACATGCCACCGGGTGTCCCAGGCAAGAGAGGCTTGATGCTGGGAGATATTCTGGGTCGCAAGGCGGGCGAGACGTGAACTGAACTGACACTTCCCCTCTTGCTCTTGCTCCCCCTGGCCAACAACTGAGGCGTTTTCCTCGCCGAGGGGCCTGATGAGCCGGGCGCAAGGTTGGGACTTTGACTTGCCGAGGCAGCAGCCGTGGGTTTCGCAAAGACAGGTGAAGGGAGGGGCTGGAACGCTGAAAGTCGCCCCGAGCCGGGGTCTGACAGAGTCTGTGTCGGTGTCGGCGTGTCGATTCGTGGTGGCTGCGGTCTGGACGAGAAGTTGTTGACTGACTCGGGTAACTCAAACGATTCAATATGGTCTGAAGTCCCAAGATCTTGTGGGTTTGATGATGCCGACCCGGTCGCGCTGGAGGAGGGCAGCTTCATGAGAGAGGCCGGCGTGGCAGGAGACGGTTTCCCCTGGACACGTGCCGACATTGCGGGATGCGGTTGCGGTTGAGGCTGGGGCTGGATGAAGGGCGATTTGCTCGACTGCTTCGGCTGAGGAAGGGGCGGCGGTGGCATATCCGACAGATTTTCGGGTGATACCGATGCGTTTTCGGACTCTTCGCTGCTCATGGGAACAGGCAAGGCAGTCGAGGGCAGCATCTGGTCCAAGCCGTCCTCATTCGCTTCTTGCATCTCAGTTAGGACTTGCGATACCATCTTTGGCGTAGGGCCTGCCTTCTTGCGCTGGGGTTTTGATATCGGCGATTGGCGAACGCTTGACTTTGCCTTGGCCCTTGAGGCGTTGGTCTTGCGGGCCTTTTTGGCCAAGTCTACCACCTGAGGCTGCGTGTTCGTTGTCGTCTCAACTTCCATATCGGCTGGCGAGTTATGAGCCGATAGAGACGATCGTCGGTCATACAATATCCCCTGGTCGCTCTGCGCATGAAGCGCCGGTGAAGTGAGAGGGCTGAAGTATGCGCCCGGAATAGTGAAACCACCAGCTTCCATCTGGAAATGGGGATCCAATGGTGTCACTGCAGGTGAGACCAGCGGGGTGAAAGCCATCTAGGAAAGTCAGCGGAAAGTTTCTTGGGATTCTTTAGCGACCAAATTCTTACGTCTTGTTGCTCCTTCATCCGCTGGTATCTGGCATCAAACATAGGAGTTTGGCGCTGGTCGGGCGAGAAAAACTGGTTGCTGGCAGGGGGCATCTCAAGGCTTTGGGGCGTTGGAGGAACATGTGACTGAGCGGAATAGTATGCAGCTTGGTGCTCCTGTATCTGGCGGTGCTGCTGCTGAACGCGTTGCTGCTGCAGATACTGTATCTGAGCGTCGATTTCGGTGATGGCATCCGTGGGCGTCGGCGGAGGAATCATCTGGGCGGGAATGGCGGGATGAGTGGTTGCAGTTGTCATGTTGATGAGCTGCGTCTGCAGGGCTGAATTGGCGTTTCCCATGACCATGGATGTATCCGTCCCGCCCATCTGAGTGTCGAGCTGATCGCGACCCGGCTGGTGCATCATGGCGGAGCTATTTGCGGCTTCATAGTCGTTGAAATCGAACGGCATCGGATCGTTGAGGTTTCCCATTCCGCCCATGTCCAAAAATTGTTGAAACTCCTCATCATGAGTTTGTGCCAAGGCCGGGTCTTGGGGGTTCCAAGAAGTGGTGTCCATCATGGCGACACTGAGGTTCGGAACCGCTGAGTTTCGCTTTCCGATATCCAGGCGACAAAGTACCAACGCGCCGACCACTATTCCAGCGCTATTTTCGCTTGCTTCGGTTTGGGCGGTCTAGAGAATCGAAATTGGCGAGCGACAGCGACTGTAGTGGGAGGGCCTCTGGGGGGTCGGTCAGAGATAGCTGGAAGATTGCGCACAAGGTGAGGTAAGGTAGGGAATGCGCAACGGCGCTTGTCGTGGGGTTGTGACCGAGTTGCGTGCGGAGCTGGAATTCGGGCGCAAAATGCGAGAAGCGCGGTGCCTCGCGCCGAAAGGGATTCGGTTAGAGGCGTGGTCTCTTGACTGTCTCCAAGCAGCGAGGTTGAACGGGATGGTCGAAAGTGATGGACGAAGTCGAGAAGGGGTGGTGGAAGCAGGAAAACCTGCCTCTCTTGGTGGAGAGAGAGGCTGGCGAAGCAGCAGTGGTAGCGGCAGCGGCAGCAGACGAGCAGCTGATAATGGTGGGGGGACACCCGGAGAAGGATGGAGGTCGTTGCACTTGCATTGGCGGCCGGTGACTGGTCCAGGAGCCTGTGGACACCATTTTTGTGCGCACGTTGGCGGATCCAAGCTTTGGAACCCTTCAAGGGTGCCGCGAAGTTGAGAACTGGCCCGTGCTCAGCGCAGTTGTCGCCCAAGGGGACTCCCTGTAAAGGAATTTTATTTTGCTCTGGCCGTTTTCCACACGCTGCAGCATAGTGTCAACGGGGAGGGGGAAAGGGCCAACAAGTGGTGTGCGCCAGCCGTCTTCCTCCCCAAAGCAGTGCCAATAGGATGACGACGAGAAAGGCAAACGACTCTTTGGTAAGCGTTCCAGGTCGTCAGCAGACAGCGACACAGGGCCGCGGGCCTGGGGTTGGACGTCAGCCGCAGGGGCAGTCTCTCAAGTCTGATTCTCGGGCCGTACGTACTGCGAGCATTCGCCCACTAGCCGGGAATATCCGCCTTCATCAAGCAAAGGCACGGGATGTGTAAGACACATTACCTCAAACCTCAGACGTCCGATTCTCTCCTGAGGTACAGAGTACCAGACATCTTGACTAAGGTCCTTGCTGCCCCGACCGTCTGGAAGGGTCCTGTCCGTGCGACAGAGACCCTGACCAAACCAACTTCTCCATGGGACGAAAACCTCCATTTGGCCCCTCTCGGAGTGATTATCGGGGAAACCACCGCCTGCGATGCGCAGCTGTCGAGGGGACCCGGGACATCGCCGCTCACTCCAACCCGCGACTCCCCCGTCAAAAGAGCGGAGAGTCAATAACAGTTGAAAAAAATTCACACACGATGTCTTTTCTTGGGCAGGCGCTCCGATCACCAGCGACATCTGGCCAACAAGATTGGACTAAGTGGATCCGGTCCCCTAACCGGCAACGGCGCCGGCACCGCCCTACACAAACAAGTTTGTCGCAGGCGGGCTGGGTTTGCCAGGTGGGGTGAGCTGCGGTTCTAAGCGACTTTCCCAGCCGCCAGAATCAGCAGCCCCGGGGGTCTGGTACGAACTATAGAAAATCTGGGCACATACCATGCAGTTTTGGCATCGCGACCGGCCAAAGAGTGAGCCAAGACGCCAACTGCGGACGTCGAGAGGACGAGTGGCTCCCGCATGCTGGGCGTCACCACCTTCCGTGCCGGCCAGCGGAGTCACGCCCACTACCAGAATCAGGGTGCCATCCGACTTGACAATAACAGCTGCTGCACTGCGTTTTAATATCCAGCCCGGCATCGGCTTTGCACCGCCGCATGCCATGTGCGAAAACGGGGTCCTGCAGTTCGGGTCAATTAACAGGTGGTATTTGTGTCAACCGGGATTTTTCGATGCCGGCCTCAAGTCCTGTTGTTTCTGCCTGCCGTTGTTGCCCCTTCTATGGGGTGGTCCCGACTTTTTCCATATTTGCCTGGGAGAAGAGGACTTCTTTGCTCCTGTGGCAGGTAAACCCCCTCCGCGGCCGATCAGCCCGAGCAATTCCTTAGGTAAAGAGCTGTTCTAGAACGGGCGCACCTGCCTGAGCGCGGTCCGTGGGGGTTCGACGCGGGGGTTCCAGAGCCTCTCTGTGGTACTCGTCGGTACGTATTCGTAATTCCTTCCCGCAGCTGAGCTGACTGGTCGTGGTGTGCCTATGCGTCGCTGTGTACTACCTACCTTCCTGCAGGCCGTCCAACCTCAGTTGTCACTTCCAGCTTCCCAACTGTCAAAGTATGTCATCACTCAAGCTCAATCCAGTTTGACAGCATCTTACCTTGATCAACCAAGGTCCTGGCATCTAGCTATCTTCTATTATTGATTGAAATCTGCCGTCCCTGAGAATACGAGTTGATCCCCTGCAGGTCTAATCCGTCATCTGCCTCCACCCGGTTACTGCCAGACGTCATTATCATGTTCCTGAGGCTGATCGCAGACAGGCACTGCTGATCCGACCGCCAACCTTCCCGCGGCAAGAAAACCCCCTTTCTCTAGAAAAAAGAAAGCAAGTGCTAAAGCTCGGTCATCTCGAGCCACTCGGAACTAACCACAAACGGTCGCCGGCGTTCTCAACCCTCGATCGACCTGGGCAGTTCCGGGAATGCCAGCTTTAACTTTTGCATAGCCTCCTCCACTGGACCGTAGTGGGCTTTTGTGCCTTGCGTCGGAAGCACATGGCGCTTGTCGTCTCACTGCAGCCGCATGTCGAATATGGTCGGCAAGCCGGACCAAGACAGCCCGGCCTAGCTGGATGCTCTATCATCTCCCAGCCTTATCGACCACCAAAGACATCACGGCGCGCCTGACAGCGTTCGTGGTACCCATCAACCAGCATTCATCCAGAGATACAGTTGTCGTCAGGATGAGAGAGCATCTTGCCCATCTTTGCCTTATATACCAGTTTTCCTCAGCCCAGCGTCGTTTGTGGCCCAGCCTCAAAGAGTACAACCGATGCCACTCTTCCACGTCGCTTGAACTCCGCGGGACACATCAGTACCTGCAGAACGTCGCGAGAAGGGGCTCTGAATTTGTCTGCGTTTGCTGACGGAGCTGACGACAGCATATATCAGCCTCGCAACGAAGACCCTTTCTGGTGTCTGCCTGCTCTGCGAAAGGATACCGTCGAAGAGTCTGACAAAGACCTGTATCCTTCGGCTTTGACTATAATGCTAGCACTGCCGGTGCCGCGGTCGATAATTCATTGTTACCAGCCACTAGCATCCATTCAGGGGCGCGTGGAAAGCTCGCTCTCGGGAGATGTTCAGTCTAAAGCCAACATCGGTGCGGCCATCAACATGGGGACTTTACCATCAGGACTGATTCGTCGATGGCAAGTCGTTGAAGTTGACCATTACTCGCGCTCTCCTCTCTAGGGTCGAGCCTGCGCCACAGCTCAACGCCAACTCCTGGGGAAAAGTGTTGTTCTACTGCATAGTACAATGCAAAAAAGCTTCTCGTCGACGGAGTTAGAATAGCTTCCGCACAGACAACGCGGTAACGCAACGAAAAAGAAGAATGCGAGAGGTCCCCGAGTCTTGAGTGTGGCTGGGCAAGTCAACGACCAAGAAACATGTGAGGGCGCGGGCGCGGGCTTGGCATGGCGGCTGCTAGCGTCCACAAGATGACTGCAGCCTCCTCTACCGCCTCAAGTGGCGTCTGCTTGATTGAGATACGATTTGGTCCTCGGCGTCGTCGCCGCGAGCCCTTACTAGCTCACTTCAATGGTCGGAAGGGACGCTTATATACAACAGCTTCGAGTGGTGAGCAAGGCCAAGCAGAAAGGAGGACAGGGCGGTGCGGTAGTCTACCCGATGTCATGGTGCCTGAGAAGCCAGTGCTACGCCCCGGCGATGAGAGCTATCTAGTCTTCCGGATGCGGCATAAGGTTCGAGATCAGCCTTAATCGACCCTCGGTTTTGCTCTCTCCCCATGTATTGTCTTATACCTAGAACCAACCGCCGGCGACGGCAAGTCCCAGTGGCCCACTTCATTCCTGAAGAGTGTTCAAAATCTCGTGCGTGGCTTCAAAGTTGCGGTCGCCAAAAGCCTTTGTGTTCATAATCACACGAAGCTGGCCTCTCCCTTGGATTGGTCTGGGCCGACCCCGATATGTTCTTCCGACCAGCCGAATGCGGCCAAGAGCTTATGCGGGCCTGGATTCTTCGTCGCCCTTCCTGATTTTTGCTTGGGTATTATATTGCTTGTGTAACCCTCTTAGTTAGTCCTTTTCTCCCTTGACGCCCTTTTCACGGACTACATCTGACGACATCCTCTCATCACCAAGCTCCATCACTGGTATTGGACAGCACGGCGGATGCTGGACTCACCACCGAATCGGATACACACAAGACGCATGTTAGCGGCAAGTAGGGGGATATCACACCACCGTCGAAATGGGGAACACACCCGAGATGATAGCAGAAACCTGGGTGTGGTATTTCCTGGTTGCGTCTGCTGTTACTAGTCGATTGTTCGTCCGACCTCCCTTAACTTCATTCTTCGCGAAGTACAGCTGACCATGAAACCAGTACGTCACAATACATCGTTCGGAAACGCAAATTTCTAAGAGACATACCCATAGAGGATCTTGTAATGATTTTCATGATTATAAGTTGATTTCGCTCGCTCTCCTCTCCGTCTTACTTGGCATCCCTTACTCGCCTAAAATTGGGATAATGAAATATCCTTTCAGCTAACTTATGAGCCATTGTGCAGTTCACATACACGACGACGATCGTGACACTATTTACGTACACGGAGCTGGTCGATGCGGTCGATTGGGAAAACATCACCGATGAAGATGATCACGTTATGGGCCGGAAGCTGGGCATCCTGAACATTCTGTGCGAGACAGCTATGCAGACGACCCTCTGGGGAAACAAATGCTGCCTGTTGCTACTATACAACCGATTTACGTATGCTGTTCCCTTCCCCTCTCACCTGGAAAGCTAAACAGGCCACTGTGGTGAGGTTGATATGGTGAAAGACTAGCATAAACGCAGTCTTTTCGGTCATTGTAGCACGATATGGATCATAATCTCAGTTTACATCGCGTTAGCGTATTGTACGGTCATCATAGCTCTGTACGGGGGCTGGTGCCGGCCGTTCTCCGACTACTTGCTGCTCAAACCGCATAATCGTAAGTCTTGCTCGGATAGTCCTCTTCCAACCCCATGAGCCCACTCTACGTAGGAGGCGGGAAGAGTCGGATCCTGAATATGGTGTCTCAGATGAAGTGGACAACCCGGCTGACGCTTTTTTTCTTCTTCCGATAGGGGCCTGCCTGACGTGGATGCCGTACAAAATCCTTCAGATGCCGATGAACCTCTCAACGGACCTGATTCTGCTGATCATACCCGTCGCCCTTATCAGCAGATTGAGAATGAAAACCGGAAAGTAAGTGGCGCCTGTCTATCTCCGCATCAGCGCGACCTAGGCCCTCCAGCAAAGACTGACTCCGCTTGTCTTTTTTTTTAGGAAGGTTTTGCTCATCTGTTTGTTTAGCATGGGCATATTCGTCGTAAGTGCTGATCCCTTGGGCGCCATTCAAGTCGCACGCTAAAACAGTACAGATACTCTCCGCGATTCTCACAAAGGTGATGGTCTACCAGAACTCGGTTGACCCCGTGTGGGTCATGTGGTGCATCCGCGAGGTCAGCACCGCAATGTTGGTCGGTAACCTAGTACTGTGCATGCCCATCGCGCGCAAGTCGTGGCGGCAGCAGGGAGCAGGAGCAGGGGTCGGAGATGTCGTCGGGCGGCGCCAGCGGCCTGGACGTACCGACGGTGGGCGGTACCGGTGGCAGCGGATCAGCCAAGAGGTCGACGTTGATGTCGGCGGGCACCGACTCGGTATGGGGCGGCCGGTTATCCGAGGACGAAGAGGACTTGTCGACCACCGCGTGGGGATCCTCACCCGCGCGGAGCACCGCCGGCAACACGAACGACGGCCTCGGGGACCGAGATCCGGAGATGGGCGGCAAGAAGGGACCGATCAATTCGAGCCGGAGGCTTTCGGTGGGCGGGGAGAGCGTGTAGTATCTTTAGCGGCGAGCGTGCAGCGATTTGTTCGAGCGGGTTGAGGTTTTAGCGGGTTACGTTTTCTAGCGTGTCAGCAGCGGTGGCGTTGTGTGGTTTTTATAATATCCAAATCTGAATAGTTCCGATTCCTTTTTATGGCATTGATCTTCGGTGTGGCAGAGGTCGGAGAGGATGCTTCGGGTCACAAGCCATACACCGAGGCATCCTAGAGTTCCGGGGGCCGTTGGCGGGTAATCTGCTCCTATTGTCGTCTCTATCGACTAGGGTCGTAACTTCCTGGAAGTAAAAATATCAGGGAAAGAAGCATTATTGATCTGAGAAGGAGGTGGAGAAAATGCGAAGAATTGCTTCTCCCCTGATATTCCAAGGGGTTGGCTCTCCGTCGATGTCGCACCCAAACAAGAGGAGGAGGCTAAAGGATCCTAATGACCGGTCAGTCGTCGTGTCTGATTTATGCATCGTAATCTACCATTGGAAGAAATACGAGCTTCAAATCCTGGATTTCCCCTGGCTTCTGGGTGAAATTGCGACCTTCTGTTGGGCATCGAGACCCGGCCCAACCGGGCGGCACGGCGCTTCGCATAAGTTATGTGTGCGGAAGCCTTCTCGTCTCAATGAAGCCAGGTGTCATTTGACGTTGGTCCCATCGTGTGGTTATGCATGCATCTTTTGTGCCCACCACCAGACTGTACTGGGATGAGGGAAGTTGCGCGGAAGAAGGAGTCGAAGAAGGAGTCTGGACGACTTTGCGCCCCGCACGAGAGATTGGCGACATTGAGGTGGCTTTTCGGACTCTGAGGCCGGGATCTATATTACATTAAAGTCGGGATTGGGGTAGTGCTATGCCGATACCGCTCGAGGACAACAGAGAAGATGAGCGTAAAGGACCTTGGAAATGCGCAGCTGGGCTGCTTGTAAAAGCCATTTTCTCCACCATCCACATCCACGGCTTGTTTCAAAACTTGCTTTGCCATGATTTCTCTACCAAAAGCAGTCAGCAGCTCTGTCAGGCTTGTTGTTATATACATCCGAAGACCCCTGGCCATATGTCGCCAGTAGAGCGCCTCCATTTGTCCATACACTAAAGATACAAGAAGGAGCTACCGACTCACCCTTAGGGCTCTGCTTGACCTTTTCGACCTGCAAGGCGACTGGAGAATCGCAAATTTGTCACTGGTAGGAGGGTACCTCCATGACTTATCTTCACGTTGATTAGCACATGTTGTACTGTTGAGTGAGGGTGTATTTATGTTTCGATGCTTCCGCAGATGTTTCTTCTCAGAAGCTCAATCCCCGCGTATCAGTATCAGAGCTTCCCAACGGAAAAAGGGATCATGTGTGCGTGCTACTGCGACAAAGATGGTGCCTCATCATTTTCATCAGGCTCCCAAACGTCGACTTCTTGGGAATCAGGGAGATGCTGTCGCCACCGTCCCTGTTTTGCGAGTATATCCGCGAGGTATTACAAGCATAATAATCACTGACCAGAGCGGAAGCAGATCGGGAATTGTTGGGAATTTATTGGAATCCCTATATGTTGAGGAGCCTCGTGGTGCTGCTCTTTTTCGTAGTCTCAACAGAGCCTAAGAGACCCAAGTCATGACGAGTTACTATAACGCCGGTCACTTTAGTAAGGGCGTTCCTTGACTTGTTCCTGTCGGTACTTCGTGAGAAGCTACAGGTCAAAAGGCTCCCATTTCACCTGGATTTTAACACAAGAAGTATGCTGGGGAGTCTGTGTTATGCCTGAGCTCAGGTGTGGTGCGGAGTGAACGGCTCAGTTAGGGAGGGGCAGGTAACTCGCATTCATATCTGGCTCCTCGACTCCCGTTGGCGCTATTGTGGCACCATACCGAGTAACGGCAGACAGAGGAGATGGTCTTTTCTGTTCGGGACCTGATATTCAAACATATCAAAGCGTAGAGAATTCTCGGCACCGTTAGACTGGCTGTGGTGAGCCAAAGCGTCGATCAGCACGCCCCCTATAATCAACCTACTACGCCCGCCGTGATTACTTTTGCACGCTGGGCGACGACATTGCATGTCTCAACATCCGAAAAGGAAGAAAGTTTAATGCTTATAAGACATCTTATAAATATAATCTCCTCCTCCCTTAGGAACGAGTTCCCTGGCGCACTACTGCCGGAAGAGCTCTGGGTGCGATGGGATGAGGTGAGATTGAGGAACAACCGTGAGTGTGGGCTCGTACCGACGAGAGCGAGCGCATCAGCGGCCACAGTGCAGCCAGTCCCCCTGACCATAATCCTCAAGTCGTCGTCATTGCCGCTGGCTCCCTCTGGTGTATTACTACGTAATACTCCGACCATCCGAGACGCCGACGACGGAAGAGATGAGACGCTTATGCCACTAGAGAACTGAAATGTCTCGAACGAAGGAGCCAGGGAGGGATCGCTCTCTACCATGTAACCATCACTGCCATCATCCCCGGTTTCCACCTTTTTCCACAACACCCATCGTGTCGAGGAGCAAACCCATCCAAAGCGGAATGGAAGAAGGCCTAATAAACGCCGATCCTGGGGACGATTTGGGGAGCGGAGGGCGAAAACGTGTACCAGAATGGACATCGCAATACGCGTAGAATCCTCGATGAAGATGATGCCCAATGTGCGACTATTCGTGAGCTCGTAGGGAATAAAATCTGCTCATGGATTGGACCGTAATACTCGTGACCTGTAACAGCCAGCAAGCCTTTATTGATCGACACACGCTTTGTCGAGACCTCCGAACTTGACTTCCTAGCCCAGCATGGTGGGCCTGATTGTGACTGCTCCATGACTTACTATGCTCCCTCTGACATTAGCACCCTCCGCCGCCGTCGTTGATGTGCAGAATACACCCTCAAATACACCCGGACCGGCGGAGGACAGGAAAGAGAACAGGGACAGGAGTGGTGCAGCCACCCCCTTTTCCGACGACGCCTCAAGCCTGAAGGACATTATAGCCGCAGCCTAGATAAACAGCCTCAGCAGAAGCCGCAGAAGCCGCAGGACAACGCCAGAGTTACATGATTAGAGAACAAGAGCGGCCTTGGCGTCATATTTATACTGGCTGGCATATGGGGCCACATTTCACACTCACGACGTTGTCATCCACTACCAGCACCACCACCAGCAGTATCAGTAGTAAAGTGCTCCAAACCGGTCCGAAAAACGCGAAGCACAGTGAGAAATCAACTGATGACGATACTTCTCGCCAACAGGGTAGTCCAAGGTCACCTCTCACCATCGCCAGTGCCATCCACCTCCCGGATTCAGCCTTCGAGTTTTACTCCGCACAAACATAAGTTCTTTTCAAATCCGTACGATCTCACTCATCATCCCTGGCGTGCGGGCGGCAATGAAGGCAGCCCTTGGCCCGTCATCACACTGCAGCCCGCCCCTCCTTTGTTATGCCATTTTCCAACCGGCTCATATCCCGGGTCATCCGCGGGACGGCTGAGCCTTTCATTCGGGTCACTGACACTCTGCAGCAGGTTGCAGCAGCCGTTGAGGATCATGTGGCTGCCGCATTACGTCGCAGTCGAGGCATGTACTACTCAGAGTGCTTAGCGACCGCTTAAGGAGGGGAGGAACGGCGCGCCCCATCGGGGATGAGCCTGCTATACTTGCTTATTCAAAATGCCCCTTTGTGCAGCATGGGCGTACCTCGGACAGTTGGATAGCTGCCTAGTGTCAACTGCCAATGCGACAAGCACTTGCTCCGCATGACAACCTCGGTGGGAAATATCCAGCATTGCTCTTTCGTGGGTTCCAGCGCCTTTTGTTCTTGCCACACGGCGTGTAGGGCTGTGTTCCTTGCCCAGAGAGATGCCGAACATGCCAGTTTATGAACGTCGTCGCCAGGCTAGGAAAAACCCAAGCCAGCCTCTGACGAGATGAACTTGGCTTCTCACACCGTCTGTCCCAGGGCTTTGATTCGGTTACTGTATTTCGTCTCGGGAGACCCTGAACAACTCCCAAGTCTACGGGTGAAACCAGCTTCAACCACGGCTGCGGGCTCATGGGCTGAACCACACCCGCAAGTCGAAAGAATAATCTGCCTGCCCTCTGCGCCCCCTGAACGAACCCCAGGCCCCGCAAAGACAGCGACGCTGCTCTGCTTTCCCATAGCCCCTCGCTGAAAAAAAGCCTGGAAATCGTCCCAAAAAAGACGCTCAAATGGTTGGACGCTGAACAAGTTCGCCTGTCCCAGGCTCGGGAAACCCCGAGCTTGTGACCTCTCGTCCGCGAAACGTTTCTCCGACTGGCCCGCTTTTGCATCTCGTCCCAAAACCTCCGTCATTTACAAGAACCGAAGGGCGCAATCTGCTCGACAAAAACGAAAAAAAAAGACGATGAACGTAGAAAGTAAGCCCTAGTCCCACAGGGCAGCCGCAAACCCCGAATAGACCTTTGAAACTTGACAGCGGCATGTGTCCACGTTTTAACCAAGGCCCATCGCGGAGTAGTCCAAGGATAGGCTGTCCGTTTCACGCCAAGGGGAACGGCAGAAGGCCGAATGAGCCCCTTCCCCCACTCGAGTTGACCTCCAACAAGAAATCTCTCGCGTGCGGCGCTTAAACGGCCGGCGGGAGCATGCTTCGATAGTTGTGACGGATGACCAGTTATTAGTGACATGATGTCGGACTGGACTCCGAGAGAGAAGACCCAAGCTTGCGAGGGGGTAAATTTGACATGTGAGCCGGTGGGCTCAGTGGAAGATCCCCATCTTGCCTGCTCTCGCGTGGCCGCTTGCCGGCGGCGCTGCAAGTGAGAGGGCACAGCAACACACGACAGGTGGAAGAGATGCGAGATTATGCCAGTCGATGGCCTCCGCGGCGCGCTCCCACCAATCCCCCAGCCCGTCACCCGATTCAGACAGAATGATCCCAGCGACATGGTCCTGTGGTGGGGGTGGCCGGCATGGGCCACTGCAGTTTGCAGTTTGCAGGCGCTTTGATGACTTGTTGGACCCGGATGGCATGCGTCCCACGACGCACGACAAGTCCAATTCGTTGCCATAATGTTCCAAATCATGGTTCTGGCAAAGGAAAGGTGGCAGTGGTCGCCGTCGGCAATCCCTCCAAATGCGTAGTCCCATCACACTGATGCAGTGCGTTCAGCGCAAGAAGTTGAAAACTGACAGCTTACCCCTGACCCCGGCAACGACGAGGAGCACTAGACCTGGCACCTTGATATCGGCGCCAGGGAAACCTCAAGCGGGTAGCGCTTCTGGAAGAGTGGATATGCTGGGGTGCTGTGCAGGTCACTTCAGCATGTCATCCCATGCCGTACTTCTCAGCCGTCCAGAGGACTCCATCTGCACAACATCCTCAGCCTAATCTTCTCCCCGGATCTAGTTGCTACCGCATTCGCCATGGTGCTTTGCTCGGTAGATTCCATTCGCTGGAAAATGACGAAGCCTCGCGGGATCGTTTCTGAAGGCAGTGTTCTCTGATGGATTGCGAGTGGCCGTGCCCTCGCCGGACCGTCGTATCCCAGTCGACCTGTTCGCTTCCTTTCTATGCTGCTGCTGCTGCTGGAAGATGGAGGGCAGATCAACCTCGTGTACTGCAGGTGAAAAGGAGTCGAGATTCGGCAGCCCTTGTCGGCACAAACGGGCTTGTGTTGAAATCTGCAAACCGTCCCCCGGCCATATCACGTCGGATATGGCAGGGTTTCCACATGCTGCGCACCGGAGTGGGAATGGTTCGGTCAGGTACCCGTTTACTGATCCACTAATGCACCTCATCAGAAAATTTCGAGACGATATTGCGCCAGAACAGGCCATAGTCTGGTCTAGTCTGTCGCCGTTGAGAAAGCGGGCGTCAGGTGCTAGACGTGGGCTGAGAATAGAGTGTGGACGAGGAAGGAAACATATAGTCAGCCGCCACATCTTCGGGGATGCTGGAAGAGAATTAAGGCGATATGTTCGAGGCATAGGCGTCCAGGAGGGGCAGAAAATCGGCTGTATTCATACAGAATGGTAGGCCCTGCAGAGTCAGGTCCCAGCCCTGGAGCCGTACACTTGCCGTGTTGCCAAGTCAGGCTTCGCCTCATCCTAGCCGGCAGGGTCGTTCAGGGTCTCCTGTCGGGGAACTGTCCGGGTCCGAAGGCTCAAAGGCTGAAGCAAACAGAGAGAGGCGGCGGGGAGGGGTAAACGACTTGAAGGCTCAAAGATGGTAGAGCACCCAAAGTACCGTCCTGCAATATTGGGGAGAATATTGAGGAACACCGTGATGGAGACAGAGGCTGGTCCAGAAGGGGGCGCAAGGCCAGGTCCGGGCACGACTGCAAATTTTGGCAGGCGAAGAGGGCGGAAATCGACGAGGCAGCTTATGTAGGTTCAGTGATACCCTGCATGGCTCCTCCGCGTCTCGTCGCCCGCATGCGGACGCGGGTCGATTGTCAGATGTAAGTGAGCTTGTGTGCGTTTGTGCGCAAGTGTGTGTGTGGTGCCGCGGTAGGCAAAATATATATAAGCGTATCAGTCCGTCCCCTCCAGAACGATGGAGCGACAATCAACAAAGAGACAAGTTACCGACAGTTCGCGCGAAGCCTTTCGAAAATCGGATCTTCTCAGCTTCAAGGAGCCCCGTGTCGTGTTACGAGCAAGCCCACTGTTCGCCTCAGTCGTCCGTTGCGTTGCGCCGTCCTCTTCGAAACTTGGCAGCCCCGGTTTCTCCGTCAGAACAGTTTCAGCGGGCCGAGCCGTGAACACTATTCGAACGGCCGGACCAGGCCGACCAATCCGTCCCAACCCTGCTCAAGGCCTATATCGAGGGACAAGATCCGACGAACGTTAGCATCGCAACCATGACGAATTCGACTTCGAAAGACGCCCAATCCCATGTCAAGCCGCACACCTGCCACATGGCGCTCAAATTCTGTGACCACAAGTCGGTTTGCGGTTGCGAGGAGCGGATATCGGCGGACAAGACGCTATGCGACCGGTGTGCCCAAGGAAAATGTTGAAGGGATCGTCCGGGAACAGAAGAAAAAGAGCATGGCGTAAAGCAACGGTTGGGTGGGACTCATGCGAACGCATCCTTCGCTTCTCCCCTCCGGCCTAGCCACGGCCTCGGGCGACCCTTACGCCGCATCGGTTGGCCGACCGAATCGCCACACTGGCGGGCTTGAATGGGATGCGATTCTCGATTGGGTTGCTACCGAAGCAAGGAATTGGTTTCAAGTTGATTCGACAGCACGACATGCGACGGCCCCACGCAGACCGGAAGGGAACCGACAGCTGCATCTGTAATTCATGTCGAGACGGCCGAGGACATAATCTGTAATAAGGTCAGCGGCGGGTTTGGTACGGAGTTCTTTGCCTTGGGAGGGCCGGTTGTGTCTCAGGTTCAGCGCGATGTGCTGAGCTGGAAGGGAAAAAAAGGGTTTTTTTTTTTTTTTTTTTTTTTTGGGGGAGGACTTCGGTACTGTACACCTACACCAAATAGATCAAACCATTCCTGATGTGATCGTGTGCTTTTCCGCCTAAAGGCAGCTTTAGCTGTGTAGGTCAACGCGCAATGGCTTGCATGCGGGCTATTCGGTCGGTACCAGTCGATGTGATCTCTGCAGGGATGCAGGCTGCCGGGATCGTGCTGCTGGGTGATGCTCGATTGGCGCAGAACTGTCGGGATTCGAGGTGAGGCTGTTGGACCTCACCTCGGTGCAGAAACGAAGGTTGAACAGCATCTCCAGAGCATCAGCGCCGTGCAACTGTAAATCAAGATTCGTGTGGAAGGTCGACGTGAGAAGAAAAGAGTTAAACCCATAGGACGGGGGAGAAGACGTTGATGTTGGCGTTGAATGTCTTTGTTCTTGAAGAAGACTTAGAAAGAGCGGCCCGTTCCTTTAGTAAGGAAACCACGTGGACGAATCAGTGCAAAGAGCCTGCCGTTTGAACCAAACAAGCGCTTCACCAAGACGCCATTGGTCAACGCTGCCGTTTTGCGAATGCCAACGGCGGATTGCTGCTAGAAGTGTACCTGCATCACTAAGGTAATAAGGCAGACACTGGCCAACGTTGTCTTGGCTACTTTATTCCGCGCAAGACAGAAACCCCTTACATCCTATCCTGCATGGTGAATCAACTTAGATAATTCAAGCACTTCATTTGAGAGAGATGTAGGATCAAACACTTGCACCACGGGGCTGTGGATACAAAGCGGGATCGAGATGCGAATCTGCCTGTAGGCGTATTCGAACAGAGATTCCGAGGTTGTGTAATGCTTCCGAAACGCTTGTCGCCCGTGTATTACTCGTCTTACTAGCTGTGTGAAGATAAGACATTGAATCAGGTCACTGCCAGCGTCATTCGCCAGGCGCATCGCATACCAGTGGGGACGAGGCATGAAAGTGAGGTCATCTCATGATCGTATCATTCAAATAGAGAATATGTGCATCAGACAGCGAGTATGCATGCGAGCAACTCCAAATAGGTATAAAACTCCTCCAATAAATCCTACTGCCCAAACATAAAGTCCATGGCCAGAAGTGAAGGCCATCCGGTAGCCGAGGCTCCAAACCGCTTTCGACTAACACCCAGAATAGTTGTTAAGTAATAAAGATCTCCAATCAACCTATCCCCAGAGAACAATAGTGGTATCGGTTTAGAATCGAATTAAATAATAGCGACCACCCAGCCAAGTAATGACAACCGTTTCCATCTAGTTGAGAGCCACAGCGAGTCCAACAACGGCAGCCAGCAGGCCGCTCTGGACGAAGAGACCAGAGCCAGCGTTGGGGGAGGCCGTGACAGTAGAGGGAGAGCTGGAGGTAGGAGCGACAGGGGAGTCGGTCGAGGTCTTGGCGGAGCTGGCGGCCGACTTGGTGGTCCAGGGAGCAGAGGCAGTCGGGCCGGCGAAGGTGGTAGAGTTGGAGGCCGGGTAGTAGACAGACGACGAGGACGACGACGTCAAGATAGACGTGGAGTTGACAGACTGGATGGTAGGGGCGACGCTCGAGATCGAGGTCGAGGTCGGCGTGTACAGGGGGCAGGCAGTGTTGGTCGGGTTGCACTTGGTGATGGTGAGGGTCTTGGTAGTGGTGGCGGTCAGGGTCGTGGTAGTCTCATCCGCAGACTGAGCGACGGCGACTGAGGCGGCTAGGAGGGCGAAGATGCTGGTGAAACGCATTTTGGCTGATTTGAAGCTTGAACACCGAGTGTTGGTGATGGTTCGAATTCGAGTGTGTGTATAAGTCGATGTGTGACCAAAGCAGATTCTCCACCGAATTGAGGTTTGTGCGCGCGGGCGTGGGCCGTAGGGAATGCAGTGTCAAGGAGCTGACGAGACTGTCTTGTCAAGAGAGAGATTCTGAAAGAGAGTGGTGTGCAAAAAAGGCACGATGACGAAGAGCAGTAGCAAGGAGTGTGGGCACCGGACGCGATGGTAGAGAGAGCAACGGTGAGGAAGCAAAACCGGGAGTGTGAGGCGTGTGGGAGGGGACAGGCGAGGTATTTCTCCTTTTATCGAAGCGGCCGAAGCACGACTCCCAGCAGGAGGGCGGCCATCAGCAGCAGCCAGCATCAGCGCGGGCGGGCATGGGCTGCCGGAAAATTTGCCAGCGTTGGGTGAGATGGCGTTTCCACGGCCTGTCTGTGAGGGCCCGTCGACCCCGTTGGTCGCCTACGCGGCCGGAGAGGGTGTGTGTGGGTGGGCGGACAGTGGGCGCGAGCGAGCATATGGGGGCCATGCCTGCCGGCCTCTGCGCTCTGCTCGGCTCTCTGCCTTTGCTTTTTGCCAATGAGAGGGAACGGCATGCTTGTCGGGGGAGTGGACTGACCAGGTTTGGGTGCCACGGGTGCGCTGCTTGCTGCTTGGCTCTGCTGGTCCAACGGCAACAGCCAGCGCAGAGGGTGAGCCGGTGAGGAGACAGAGGACGAGGCAGAGGCCGTTGGGTTGGGCAGGCAGGGTCCTTGGGGCCCGTGTCTGCGCCTGTGCCTGCTTCTGGTGCTCTCCTGTTTGGACCGGGAAATGAGGCCTGAGGATGGTGCCTGCAGCCTCTCTGCCTGTCTGGCCAGCCGAAGTCCAGGCCTCAGGCCAACGAACCAGAAGAAGCTGCGAAGCCCGGGCGACGGCACCATGGGATCTTGTCCAAAATTGGGGCCGGTGGGTCTTGCCTTGGTGGCAGCCTGGGCTGATTGGGCGCGCAAACATGGCGGTGGGCCGGCACTGCGCTGCGCAAGCTTGCGCTTCGCTGACGGGACCCTGCCCTGGCTTTTTTAGCCCTCACCAGCCTGCAACTCCCACTGGTTCGTACCAGAAGCGCCCCTGAGGATCGCCCCGGCATCCCTGCTAGCACGCTGCAGGAACAGCATGTCCTGGTCGGTCGAAAACAACTCATCCGAACGGGTGAGCAGATGGCATGGCCAGAGGCAAGGCCGAGCAAGATCAAGGTCGCTCAGCACTGGCCATGTCCATGTCCATGTCCATGTGTGCACCGTTACCGTACTTCCTATTGTATCGCGGCGTCGCATCCGTCATGTCGTGGTTGTCGGGGGGGGGGAGGGCCGGGGGCTTCTTGGACCCCTCCGGAACGTGGGCGACGTGGGAAATGCGCCTGCCAATCATTGCCTGTCGAATGCAACGATTTACATTGTCTTCACGTCTTTCCCATTTTCCCTGTCAGTTTCTGCTTCCTCGGTGCCACACATCCGCTCTGCTCTCCCGCCATGGCGCCGATGTGGCTTGCTACCCGTTGACCGAGAAAACTCTGTCTTGCAGGGGCAAAGTAAGAAATCATCTGGCTCGGCATTGGGTGCATCGTCTGGTCTAATAATGGAACGCTGCTTGCTCTCGGCAGGATTGGCGGAAGAACACGCCTAGAAAGAAGAAACGTGCCTGGGCCTGATCCAACGCCAGCAACGGCGCGATGCGCAGCAGAAACGCCATACGATGTTTTATCCGTCTGCAATGTGCAATGACGCTGTGCGTCGTCCGGTCGCTATCGTTCGGCCGATTGAAGCCCCTCACTCCTTTTGCTCGGTCATTTCATGGTTCCACGGTGTAGCCCCAGGCCTCCGGGCCCCCTGGCGTGAAACGCCAGTCAGGTTGCTCCTCGCACAGGCAATCTCAGGACTCGTCCTTGGTGACTGACCAGAGTGCGAAAGCCAAAAATCTTCTCCAGAGGGTTTCCCTGTCGGCGCAACTGTAAATCGGCGCGAGAAAATGACCCCAATCATGGGGAACTCCACTGCTATTTCCCGTTTGAAAGAGGGATGCGCAATGCTGCGAGACGCGACAGTATATCAGGCCGGGGCCCCAGCTAGAGAGCATCTCTCTTCCAACCCGATGCGGCTTGTAGCCGTGGGTTTTTCACTCTTCCGAGATGAGGCCAAGCTACCCACCATGTGGACGGGCAGCGATTAGCGTTTGCATGGACTGCGAAGATGATGATGATGTCGATTGCCCCTCCGAATACGGCCTTTGAATGCGATCGCCATCGCGAGAACGTGCCTGCGGGAACGATACCAGCAGCGAGCCCGGACCAACTTTGCGCTGTTGCATGCATCGCGGTCAGTCGAGATTGAGAAGCCCGCTTGGGCAGACCCGGAAGTTTGCGCAACCACACCAGAACACCGCTCCAGAGTTTGGGCTTGTTGAAACTTGAAACAATTGCTCATCGCTTCTGGGCTCTGTGGTCGCATTGCTCCTCATCCTCCACGTCGACTGCAACCGGCATATGCATCTTGTGTACCCCAATTGAAGACAACGTTTTGCAAGCAAGTACTTGTTGAGGTTGTTTGGGGGCCATGTTAGCTCGGTTTGCAATGGATTGCTTAGGTGATGGGCCATTGTCTGCCAACTTCCTCCAAACTGCAAAACTGTTAACCTCTCAAACAAGGGGCAAATGAGACAACAAAAGGCAACGACATCAATCAGAGCGCTCGAGTCTGGAGCACTTGTCTGCCACGGATTCGGAGCATTGTGCTAGCCCAGCAAGCATTGACAATGACAGCATTCATTCCGTTCCCTCGGTAAACACTTGAAGGTCGCCTGGGTGAACGTCGGACCTCAAGATCGCGCATCTGCGTGGCCTTCGAGGGGATCGCGTGCTCAGCGCATTCGGGTGACGATAGTGGCCGTCCCTTCATTTTCCTCGTACGCGTTTTGGATTTGAAGCAAATGAGTCGAGGTTGTGGGCCATCGAACGGTTGCTCGGATCGAGGTCGCTCACGGGGACATCGGATCGGCCGCAAGAGCAGATCGATTCTGGTGGGTTGGCTGAGAGATCGGCTTACCTCCTCATTTTGTTGCTGGATGCCGCCGCCAACATGAGCCTGCTGGAGTCATCCCAGACGGTGTGCCATCTCGTATCGGCGGCAGCGTGTCGTCGCCAATAAAGGTGGGGATCGGCTGCTCACATTGCGTATTCAGATCGCGCGACGAGATCGCGCCTCCACTCGGTAGGTCATTGGTCAGCTCGCCGACATGACGTTGACGGTAAGCAAACGGCCATCACCTGTCGGTGCCAGCCGAGTGGACGACGACTGGCTGGGATGTGCTGTAATATTTTTCTTCAGCAGCATTTTGGAGCGGTGTTGTTCGTATTGTGTCGAAAATGGGGCATCACCGCCTGTTGCGCGTTCCCGCTTGACGTCGACCACCTCATCGTGCAGCAAGGTGCAGCAGCCAGCGCAGCTCAGGCGCCATCCGTTGCATTCATTGGGCCTCGCTGCGTTGTCACCCGTCACTGTCACTGGCTGGCCCTTTTCAGCCTTGGGCAGCTCGCAGCTCCTCGCTGAACGAATTACCCCGCCCCCGCATCCTGCCCGGCGCCTTCCTACAGCGCGTGCACTAACAAGACCCTTTGAGTTTCATCTGCGTGGAACCGCCAGCTGACTGACTGACTTGCCCACGTACGCCTCACCTCGTCTGGAACGCAACCACATGTCATAGTCCGCATCTCCAACAAACCCGAACCCAAATCCAAGGTACGCGATGCAAGGTTTATTCATGCTGCTGCAGATCCTCCCTTCGCATCCTCCCTTTGCTCTGCATCTCGATGATTCGACGGCCCTGCTGACTGATTCCTCGGCCCCATCCTAGCTTCCCACCAGCTGGCCCATTTCTCCCAAAAGCTCTTCCCTGCAACTCCCACCCCGAGCAACTCATCGAATCATCCTGCCTCGACAACAAGCCCCGAACGAACAGTCATGGCGACTGCGACGACTTTTTCAACCGATCCAGCCCTCTGGATCTTCACCTCCCTGACCGCCGGCTCCTCCCATATCGTCACCGCGACATCCCGTCTCGAGACTATCCTCCGCGCCAACCGCGTACCCTTCAAAGCCGTTGATATCGCCACCGATGATAAAGCCAAAATGCTCTGGGGCCGCCGGGCCGGCAAGGATGCGAAGGGCCGCCCGAGGAGGCTTCCAGGACTTGTGCAGGAGGGTCTGGTTCTAGGCGTAGGCGACCCCCTTTTCTGTACCCTCGGGAAACCTGGCTTCTTCTAACACAACTTTCTTGGTGCAGGACCTCTTCGAGATCGAAGAATGGAACGAATATGGCGAGCTGAAGCAGCACGTCAAGATCTATTATGACGAGTTCACCATCCCAAACATCCACAACAAGCCCAAAATCATCAAGAAAATCATCAAGAAGAAGCTCCCTGCCGGAACAGGAGAAGCCTCCGCTTCTTCCTCTGCGACCGCGCCCGCGCCCCCTGCTGCGCCGCCTCTGCCACCAGCCGAGAGCTCCAACGCCGCCGCGAAGGATAAGCCGGCTGCCACATCGAAGCCCGCAGCTGGTAGCTCAACCACATTACCCGTCCGCTCCATCGCCGACGAGGCAGCCCAGAAGGCTAAGGAACTCCGGCTGCAGTCGCTGCGCGAGAAAGTTCACGGCAAGAAGGACGCAAAAGACGAAAAGGCCGAGGATAAAAAGGTCGAGGATAAGAAGCTCGAGACCACCGAGCCTGAAAAGAAAGCGGAAACCCCCGACGCGGCGCCCGCCGAGGAGACGGCCCGAAAGCCCTCCGTGGCAAGCAGCTCGTCAGAGAAGCCTGCCGGCCTCCAGTCCCCGACCACGGGCTCCTGGGGCGTTTCCGTCACGAACCCGGACGCCCTCCGCGAGACGCTGCAGTCGCCGACTACGGCCCGCTGGAAGCCGTCGGACGTCGACAAGCCTGTGGCCTCGCACATGGGCGCCCAGGTGGCATCCGTGTCGCAGGAGGAGATTACAGCCGTCGAAAAGGCCGAAACGATCAAGGAGGGGCCCGAGAAGGAGTCGTCATCCGAGGAAGAGGAAGCTGCCGCGCCCGTGGTGAAGGCGGTGTCGCAGGAGAAGATTGCCGAGGTCGAGGAGGCCCAAACAATCAAGGAGGAGCCGAAGAAGGAAGCCAAGGCCGAGGCAGAAGACGAGGATGAGGATGATGACGAGGACGACAGCGATGAGAGCGACGAGAGTCATGAGAGTGACGAGAAGCCTCAAGCGAAGAAGGTCGAGGCGCCCAAGACTGAGACCAAGGCTGAGACCAAGGCCGAGGGGAAGGCTGAGGCCAAGACAGAGGAGATCAAGGACGATGAGAAGGGCAAGACCAAGACAGCGACCAAGGAAGAAGAGAAGGAATGAACGGCCGCCTTGCGGGTAGGGAAGGACGTCAAAGCAACAAAGGTGGTGGATCATGTCATGGAGGGGCACAATGTATGAGTAGGACATGTCGCGAAACCTCGAGAGGCACATTTTCGACAATGATGTTTTGTTCTGCTATCATGAGACTAGTTGGTCCGTCCCTCATCCAAATTCCGTCACCATATCCTTTTCTTCATGGCCTCCTCTTCAATAACGTGTTCTTAATGTGCATGCATGAAAACCACCGAGGTGATGTCGTTCTTCAGTACAACCCCTCATCATCGCTCGCCGTGCCGTCCTGAAAACCTGCGACGGCCTTCCCCTTCCCCTTCCCCTTGCCATTAAGCACCGCGACGTCCCCCTCGGACCCGTACTCCTCGTCGCTATCGAGAGCGATTGCCTTCCCCTTACCCTTGGAGCCCCCGGCCACCGCTTTGCCTTTGCCCTTAGAGCTGGCCCTGGATATGACTGACGACCCCGAAACGGCCCGAAGACCGCTGCCGGCGGCCGCGGCCTTCTTGTCCTTGTCAGACACGCCCTCGAAGGTCTCCCGCACCTTCTCGTAGTGCGCGAGCTCGCCGGCGCTGACACTGGGTACGAGTTCGCGGTGCGCGGCGAGGAAGTCCTCCTCAGTGACCATGACGGCGATGTCGTCAGGAGTAGCGTGGTGGTCGAAGAAGTAGGCCGTGGAGATGGGGCCCTGCCGACGCGCGGCGCGAGCCGGGTCCGCGTTGATCTCACGGATCTTGGCATCCACGGCGGCCGCCTGCCGCGTGACGGCCTTGAGCATCGCGTCGCTGCAGAGAGCGTAGAAATCGGCTCCTGTGTAGGTGAAGGGGAGCTGCGCCGCGACGCGTGGCAGGGAGACGGAGGGGTGGAGGGTGAATCTGAAGGGGGGATGTTAGCATCACATGTGGAGAGGGGAGTAGGGGAGACATACTTTCTTGTGAGGGCTTCGAGGATCTTGAGCTGCTTGTCGTGGGTGTCGGACACGCCGAGGTAGAGCATCTTGTCGAAGCGCCCCGGGCGGAGCAGCGCAGCGTCGAGAAGATCCGGTCGGTTCGTGGCGCCGATGACGAAGACGCCGCCACTGGTGTCGTCGCCCCCTGACATGCCGTCGAGCTCCGCGAGCAGCTGTGAGACGATGCGGTCCATGACACCGCCGCTGTCGCCTTGGTTGCCACGCTTTGGCGCGACCGAGTCGAGCTCGTCGAAGAAGACGACGCAGGGGCGGGCGTCACGCGCGCGCTGGAACACACGCCGCACGTTGGCTTCCGACTCACCGATGTACATGTTGAGCAACTCGGGGCCCTTGACACTAAAGAAGTTGAGGCTGTACTCGGTGGCGATGGCCTTGGCCAGCAGCGTCTTTCCGGTTCCCGGGGGCCCGTAGAAGAGGATGCCGGAGCGCTTCTTCATGCCCTTGGCGAACAGCTCAGGCCGTTCGAGGGGCAGCTGGATCGTCTCCGTGACAGCGTCCTTAACGTTGTTCAGGCCACCCACATCGTTCCACGTCACGTTGGGGATCTTGGGTGCTCCGATGGCGCCCGCGAAGTTCTTGCGCGCTGCCTCGACGGCGACGTCAAAGTCGCTCTTCGTGACGCACCGCGCCATTGGGCCGCCGGCGACCTGGAGATCGCGAACGGTGATAGTCTGGCCGGCGGTCTCCGTCTTGGTCGATATCTGTTCCAGGCGTAATCGCTGTGCAATCAGCGCCCGATCCACCACATCAACAAGGTCGCCGGCTACCAACGCAGCCGTCTTGAGAGCAACACCGTTGAGATCGACTTCGGGGTCGAGGTTGATGCCACGGTCTTCGACAATCGTCCTCAAGATGCCCTCACGCTCAGCCTCATCGGGGGCGCCCATCTCGAGCTCGTGGCTGAAGAGTCCACGAACTCCGTCTGGGACCTTGTCCACATCGCTGGTTGTCGCGACAAGGACTCGGGTGTCCTGCAGAACTTCCTTCATGGTGGAGACCATGCGATCAGCCGTCAACGCCTCAACATGCTTAATCAACAGCGCCGTAGTCTCTGGGCCGCAGCTCATCGCCCTCTCGGCTCTTGTCCTCAACAGCCCCTCCGTCTTCACATCGCTGCCACTCGTTCCAGCCTCGCTAAGTATGTCATATGCGTCAATGGCGTACGTATGTAGACCAATATCCGAGCAAGATTCTGACGCCACCGTTGCCTTGCCAATGTTGCGGTGGGAAGAAGTGATAAGAATAGCAACTGGCGGCATGTTAAGGTGGATTGCTCTTGGGCTGGTAGCTGCTGCAAGCAATTCTCGAAGACGCCGCCTAAGGGGAGAAATATAACGCTGGTCCTGGTCAGGCAGTGTCAGTGCCGAAGCACTGGGCGACTTTGTAGGCATCTTCTTGACACCGAGATAATAAGGCCATGTGCTGGCCTTGGTTGCGGGAATGCGGTTTGTGGCGAAGCCAGAGCCGTGCATCCCAACAGACGAGCTGTCGATGCACGCAACCCCTCCCCACAGATCGTCAGATTGACCATCCTCGGCTTCTGACTTTTGAACCTGGATGTGGCCGACCTTGAACCACGCCACTTGGTCAAACCGAGATGAGCCATCCTTCGTGAGAGTCATCACATCGTCCACCTCCGAGCCATTACTGGCACTAGGCTGCTCTTGTAGGGCTTTGCCAAGCTGCGTGTCGATGGGTACGGCAACAAGATCTCCAGTTCTAACAAGTCGAAACTTCTGAGCAAAATAGCGTTTGAGACCGCCCAGAACTGCTGATTGATAAGCTCGTTCGGCGGTGACAGGTGACCGAACATGTTGAATCGTAATATCGCGCGCATATGGCGGGCGCGACGCGCTTGTAAACTTGGGAAGGGTTCCCTTTCCTTGGTAGGTCCCCCGTTTGATAGGGGAGAGCCGAAGATAACCTGGCCCGTCAAGGTTTGCCAACAAGATCGGCGAAATGTAGGCTGCTGGACTTGTCGGCTTCTGCAGCTGGGACTCGAAGAACGACAACCTGCGCTCGCCGTTCTTTGCGTTAGGTATCCGCGTCACTGGGCGTTGCGAATATCCCTCTGGGAGCCCGTACACCCTCACAGGACGCCAGTTGGACTCAGTTGGCTCTAGTGACGTGAAACTTCCAAGGCCAAAGGCGCCAAATCCGTTGGCAGGGGGTTCTTCAGCAGCTTCCACGCGTACCCAGTCTCCCGAGAAGCAGCCAATCTTGGACAAGGACGAGATATCCACAAAAACGCGAGCTTCGTCGTCGTCTTCAGGGGCAGGCTTCGGGTGAAGCAGATCCACAGGTATCGGTCGAACGAGTCCCTGAGCCTTAAAAAGACGGCCCCGAGGCCTATCTGGACGAGCTGTCGTCGCAGTGAAGTTGGAGAATACAGAGGCGGGCGTCGCGATTCCGTTGGTTTTCCTCCCTCTTCCAATCGTCATCGGCGTTCCGGGTTGCATCGTGGACACTCCGCTTGCTGTCGTGGGCAGCGTGGGTGCTTGCAGAGAGATCATGTCGTCCATGGAGTCGTCAGACAGATCATCGTCTTGGTCAATACCCGAGAGTTCCGACTCTTCAGTTTCCGTGACGGAGTCTATCTCGGTGTTGGCCGTGTCCGTCTTGTACCGGTCTTCCGCAGCCGAGTAAAACTGGTCGTTGGCGGTATCGTCCTCGTCGTCCTCGGGAACACCATTCAAGCTGCGATTGGGCGGGATTGCCGGCGCCGCATGGCCACGTTTAGTATGTACTCTGCCGCGCATCAACACAATCTTGGTGTTCTCTGACAAAACTCCCTGGCTCACCGGCTCACACAGCATGATCTTTCCAGGGTTTGGCGGAACATGAGTGACTGGGTGCGGAGGCAACGGGAGGGGAAAGAGGTCGCCAGAATGAAGAACTTTCAAGCTGCTCAAGGCCACGCGTAACGCTGCAATAAGACGTCCTTCGGTAGTCGTAGGTCCTTTGCCTTTCGGCTGGGTTGGGTGGTCGCGATAGAATGTTCCCTCGCCTTGTTCCAAACGCTTCGTCAACTCGCTCTCAAGGCTCACAAAGACGGTATCCAACGAAAGGGTGACCACGTCGAGTATCTGGATTTCGATGCCGCTGCGGCTGTGGCTCGAGAGTTTCGACGGCGCGACTTGCTGGAGGATGGTTGCAAAGTTCTGTAGCGACAAGGACGAGGGCGAGAACTGGACGGTCGAGGGCTTGAGGGCGGAGGATTTGAGCACTGGCACTACGGTCCAGGCAGTCTCGGTCGGCGACGGGTTCGGCTCCCACGGAGCAATTGCAACATGGTGAATGTCTTCGGAGCCATCTTCGCGAGAAGGCGCTGCGCCGAAACAGAGTCAGCAACTGCAGGTGGATGATGCCACCGGATAGGGGCGCGCTTTACCGTCACGAAGGTGGGGGAATAGGTCCGTGAACAGGTCCTCTGAGAGAATGCCGACGTCGCCTCTCACGTCGTGGTCATCGAGTATCAGCCTGGCTGACAGCGCCGGCTTGTCTTGCCTGCGTCGTCGCGTCCGCCGGTGACTCCTCGCCTGGGACGGCGGCACAAGCTCCGAGGTTGTCATTCTGTCGGTCGGCAGGCGGACCAATGTAAAGCGACGCAGGGAACCACGCCTCAGATGCGCATCGCAGGGTGGCCGAAGGAGCGGTGCCGAGGACGAGCGACAGCACGGGAGCTGGCTGTGGAAGAAACAAAGGGATCAATTGCTGTCGCAGGGTATCAACAGCCGCAAATCGTGTCCATGTCGCGAAATCCACGTTGAGGAGCTAAGCTCAGGTGCCTGTGTCGGGTTGGAGTCGGGGCCGTCTCCAGCTTCGGCTGGGGGTGTCTTAGGCCTCGGCATTGGCGTACCTCCAGCTGCAGCCGTACCCCCAACCACCTGGGGTCTCCGCTAGGCCAGGCGAGATACCTCTGAAAGGTAGCTCTGAGCGGGGGACATCTGTATGACTAAGCATCCGGGGGTTGACCGTTGACCCCGAACAACCTCCGATTTCTGGTCCGACGCCGGTCCTGCATCTGACGCTAAGGGCGGTGTTGCTGGCTCTCCGAAGCAATTTCCCAGTTCTCAGCTGCGGAGCGCGTCCAAGTAGCGTTGTTGCCGGGCTAGTCTCACGTGGATGGTCGTTGTTAGTATAGCTAAAACGTCTTATTCTACGCCATCATGTGTTCTTCTCGTCAACCCTGTGACACTATCGTTGCAAGCTTGACCTTGATGGAAAGGAGATTTGAGAAGGGTTGTTAGGGGCACGTGAGCGGGTGACCAACGCACTCAAGTCTTTTCAACCACCTAGGTTTACAGATTGCACATGCCAACCTCGCAAATGCCTACCGAGCAGCGTTTGCCCTGGATTTCAATGGAACATTGAAGAGTTCCTAACTCCGCAAATGTCAGCAGCCGCAATGTTCAGCCACACCCGCCCGCCTGCAGTCACTTGAGGCAGCTGAGTGGATTCTCCCGCCATTTGGCGTATTCGCAACGCTCGTGTTGCCTAGTATTACCAGAGGGAAGATTGCCTAGTCCAGCAATTCGGATCGTGGAGCCGCTGACACGTCGCAATTGAGTTTCCCATGAGTAAGCGCTGCATCACTAGACCTTGTCTTACAGGACCCTCCCAGCAGCCACATATGACGACGGGACTTGACAGCTTCGCGGAAGTGCGGCATCCGGACGGGTGGTTCAGACCCAGAGACACAGCCTCATCCTGAGCGCATCCAGAACGCGTAATGTGGCAACAGTATGAACCTCCATTGCTGCCACTGCTGCCGGCCTGCAGATCGGGTTCGCCTTTGTTATCCATCGATTGCACAGGAGAGGGCACAGACACCAAGACCTTGGGAGTTGCGCTGGTTGGGGTCCAGAGGGTGCCGGGCTGGCTGGGTTGTCCTGGACTGCGGGACAGTCGCCCCAAACACCATCGTACTTGGTTTCCGTATCGGTCAACGGGCCAGGCGTGTCCCGTGGCGAATTGGCTGGGCAGAGTTCATGATAGCCGCGTACGGTTGCGAACTTTGCGATGACAGGTTCATACCGAATGGCTGGTGATTGGCAGCCGAGGCGCGCTGTTGTCTCTTGTTGTGCAACTTCCAAAAAAAATCTGGGGAGAGACAATTTGCGAATGGGCCCCGTACGCCGTCGCTTCAAACTTGTTTGCTGCTGTCGCTGTCAATGTCAATGATGCTTGTTTTTTTTCCAAACAGATCTCGGGATCGTCACATGCTTTTTTCTCCGGCAAGTCGAGGTCCAATTAATGCAAGTCATTTCGCGGGTGGCTCCAAACAACACATAGGCTATGACGCAAGCGGGGCGTCTCCCTGCTGAGAAGCCACCCACTGGCTCTGACGACTGCGATGCCCGAGCCGGCAGTGCCTGGCCCCGGCTTCTTCAGCGCCTCGAGGTGCCGTAGTGTAGGCCGTAAATTGACAGGGAGCCTTGGGGCTCAGAGAGAGTTTCCCTACCTGGCTGAATGGCGGCGGCTGGAACCTCGTGGGCCTGTTGGCGCGTGTGTGCTGTCTCTGCCGTGCTCTGTGCAGCCGGCATGCAGCGTGCAGGCCTCTAGGGTGTAGTAGAGTGACACTGGCACCGATCCCGCTGGCGCCCACGCTGGCTCCAGACCGCCAGCGCTGGAATCTGATCATCATACCACGATTGTTGCGGTGAGACGGCCTTGTCGTGATCTCTGCATTTCGCAGCTCGCCTGTGCGCGAGCGCGTCCGGCCGCGTCCGCCTTTTGCAATTTTCTCCTTTTTCCGTGTTTACCTTTCTCCGGTAGGGCTCAATTTCAAAATTTCACCGCTCCCTTATTATGCTGCCGCCAGCCTCCAACTAAAATACTAGTGTGGCATCGAATCTAATCCTTACCTACAGGTCCAATTTACACTACCACCCCCCACCACCCCCCCCTGTGCCGGATCTACGCTTTGCTTCCCTGCCTTGGACCACCTGGACACCTCCATTATGCCTGTTCATGCCATCAGTGGCTTTGGACTGGACTTTTGAGGACCAACTTTCCACTCCAGTTACCTTTTCCCAACTGCAACTTTCATACTCCCTCTGCGGTGCAAAGTCGAGCGACCGCTTTCCCCTTTTTGCCCCTCGATTTCCTGCAAAGCTCGAGGCTCTGCGACTTTTGCGCCGCTGCCAGCTTTGCGCGACGAGAAAACCACCCCAGAGAGACATGGGTAACTTTTCCGACTCCTCGGACAGCAACCGGAGCCGAACACGCGACAATGCCGTCGCACATGCCGCTGTTGAGTTTGCCCAACAGGCCGAGAAGCTGTCGCTCCAGACGCACGAGGTCCCCAATTCTGAAGTCGCCGTCGAGGCCCGCTTCGTTACCCCCCAAGATCCCATTGTGATCACCAACAAGGGCCACAGACTTCCCGGTGTACCGCTCGAAGAAGCGCACAAGTTGAACATTCTTAAAGAAGAACTCAGTGATGGCCCCGCGGTGGTCAAAATCAAGCAGGGCGACGAGACGCAGGAGGAAGTTGCCAACACGGAAAGTTCAGACAGAAAGGAGAGAGTCATCGAGCTGCCGTCGGACCAAGATGGCAAGTCCATCCAAAAGTCACAAGAAGGCTCCCTTCGCCGCCAAATGCCGCCATCACACACCAACCCCTTATTCCCTCCTCTACCTCTCTACGGACCCCCGTCCTTGATGCGCGACTTCCAATGCCTCACTTTTCGCGTATCGGCCTTTTCCCTCAGTCTTGCTTTTCTCGCAGTTATTGTCCTAGGGGCCCTTTTTACCAGCATTCCTCCATTATGCCGGAGGATCTTATATCGCTTGACTCTGCGGAACCCCGACAAGAAGAGGCCCTTTTACGAAGAAGAGTTGCGCAGGAACAAGCTGCGCAAGGAACAGGACAAGAAATGGAGGCGCACCAAGTCCAGCGAAGAGCTCAGCAAGGACAAGGAACTCATGGCAGATGAGTACGTCCCGCCTGAAGGCGGACACGACCCAATCATCTGCGACGTCGGATATTACGCACGCCGCGTGGGATTGGACGTCGAAGAGTTCCAAGTTCAGACCGAAGACGGTTTCCTCATCGATCTGTGGCACGTCTACGACCCCAAGGAGTACACGAGGTTGAGCGAGGACGAGAGAGCCGACAGGGGCCCCGACATCTTCACCTCTTCGAAGAAGAAGCTCAAGGACCCCAGCCAGAAGCGCAAGTTCCCTGTTCTACTCATGCACGGCCTGCTGCAGAGCTCCGGCGCCTACTGCACCAACGACGAGGACTCGCTCGCCTTCTACCTCTGCAAGTCCGGCTACGATGTCTGGCTCGGCAACAACCGCTGCGGCTTCCGCCCCAAGCACGTCCTGCTCGAGTACACTGACCCGCGCATGTGGTGCTGGAACATCCGTCAGATGGGCGTCTTCGACCTGCCCGCCCTCACCTCGCGCGTCCTCTACGAGACGGGCTTCGAAAAGATCGGCCTCATCTGCCACTCGCAGGGCACGACACAGACGCTCGTCGCTCTTGCGAAAGAGCAGCGCCCCGACCTGGGCGAGAAATTGACCGTCTTCTGCGCCCTCGCGCCCGCTGCCTACGCGGGACCATTAATCGGCAAGATGTACTTCAAGTTCATGCGCATCATCACGCCGGGCATGTTCCGCCTCATGTTCGGCATCCACGCCTTCATCCCCTTCATGATGCAGATGCACCAGGTCCTCCACCCCAAGGTCTACGGCTGGCTCGGCTACAAGGTCTTCTCCTTCCTCTTCGACTGGACCGACACCCGCTGGGACCGCGGCCTGCGCGACCGCATGTTCCAGTTCGCCCCCGTCTACGTCAGCTCCGAGTCGATGCGTTGGTGGCTGGGCCGGGAGTGCTTCGCCCGGCACAAGTGCATCCTCTCAACCAAGGAGGACGTCCGCGCCGAGGAGAAGGAGGACCGCGTCGACGGGCACGATGTTGCCCATACCCTCCGCGCAGACGACGCCGATGGAGCCCTCGCCCCGCGCGCCGTGGATGAGCACGTCCGCCGGCCTAAGGGGTCGACTGCGTGGTACAACGAGCAGGCACCGCCTTTCGCATTGTGGGTTGCTGGTGATGACGATCTCGTCGACGGCAAGAAGCTGCTGCGACGCTTCGAACGCGGCCGAGAGCCACATGTCAAGGTGGTCCATGCAAAGGTCATCCCTGAGTACGAGCACCTCGACGTCATCTGGGCGATGGACGCGCCGGAGCAGGTATTTTCCGAGGTCCGCGAGGTGCTCTGGAAGACCTGCAACGCGCGGGCCCGGTGCCGCATCCCCAAGGGGTGCGAGGATGTGCCGCAATGGATCCCGCCCGTCAACAGGCCCATCAACCCAGGGGCTGAGGAGAGCCAGTCAAGTAGCGACGACACCGAGTAATTGCACTAAAGCGACAGGTGATGTTGAACATGTTCACGAGGAGAGGTTAAAAGATGCGGGCTCGTATATATACCCGAGATGCGTTGATTCCCAGCATCGCGACGGAGTAAGGCGGTCGGAACATTTCTTGGATCGCAGAGTTAATGGCATAGTAACGCGTAATGGTAATCTCTTAGGGGCATACATGCGGATGGGCTGGGTTACAGGAGACCAGGACATGTATACACTAGAGGTAGACGAGATACACGAATCACTGGAATATGAATACAGACATAAAAGACAGCTATAGGTCTCTTGAAAGGACGTAATGTGTTTTTGTGTCGTCGGGAAGGGGTGGTATATGTGATTTTGTTACATAGTCTATCATGTCGTTTACACAAGGGCCTCGGCAGGCTCCATGCTCATGCCTCTATCTCAAGGCAGCCCGAGACGAGGCCATAACCAAGTCTCCAGGGCATCACGCACGCATGCGCAGTCTTCATCCTCCCATCGTACCATCACCACTCAACCAATCCGCTCAGCCTCCTCCATCAGCTTCTCCACGCTGAACCTCTCATCCCCCGTGCGGAACCACTCCAGCAGCCGCCGCCTCTCCTCGGCCCGTTCCTTGCCCTCGGCCTCGCCGTAGAAGCGCTGCAGGCACATGACGAGCCACTGCGCGTGCTCGGCCTTGACGCCGCGGTCCTCGAGCACCTTGCCCTGCATCAGCACGAGGCCCCTGTCGTCCGCGAGGTCCGTGTGGTGCGTGACCGTCGTGTGCGGCTGCGCGTACTCGCCGCGCGCCTTGAACTCGGCCAGCTGCGTGAACATGACCGTCGCCGTCCGGGAGGCGGGGTCGAACACCCACTGCAGGAAGTGGATCTCGGCGCCCTGCGACTCGTGCGGCACCGGCAGGATGAACTGTGGGTTCTGCTTCGCCAGCGCCTCCATCTGGCGGTACGTCCCCGCGGGGATCACGGCGGAGAGCGACGTCGGGTCCGAGGCATGCCGCAGACGCCAGATAGCCGTCAGCTCCTTGTCGGGGAGCTCGCGCGCCTTGGGGAGGTCGAGGATCTCGTCGAGGGACTTGACGCCGTTGCCGGACGAGCCGGGGACGGGCGGTTGTTGTTGCTGCTGTTGCGATGCGGCAGCATCTGTGCTCGATGTCGTCGTCGTGTTGTTCGCAGCGGGTCTGCCCGCGGGCTTGTCGTTGAGGATCTCGTCGAGCCCCGGGACGGAGATGGCGTCCTTCTTCCTCTGCTCCTGGATCTTGTCGGCGTAGGCGGCCTTGAGCTCGTCGATTCCCGAGAGGCCCTTCTCGCGCGCCTTCTGGTCGAGCTTGGCGCGGTACTTCTCGACGACGGCGCGGGGCTGCTGCGTCGTGGCAAGGAAGCGCACGTCGTGCACCTGCGCCCAGCGGCGCTGGTTCGCGGCGCGGAAGAGGCGCGCCGAGGAGGTCGCGAGATGCCGCAGCGCGGGAATGCGGCAGGATGCCATTTTCGCGGGGTTTTGGTGTGATTTTCTTCCTCCTCGGTGTTGTGCGAAAGGACCGTTGGCGGTGGTTGTGGTGAATTAGTGGTGGAAATGTGGAATTTTCGGAGAGATGTCATTGAGATGCAGCGTCTTCAATTGAAAAGCTCCTGTGGGGCCCGGTTGGTGGGGCCGGTTTTCGGCGCGGGAAAATTGCCGACGTATCGAGCCCTCCGGACTTTTTTCCCTTCTTGACACATCGACCCGATACACGGAACGGAGGCCAGACGGCACGACTCAATTCAAAGCTGGTGGGGCTCTGGCTCGAGTAGCAGCAATTTTACGCAGACACACTTGAGTGTTTTGGGCGTTACCACAGTCATGATTTCTTGGTGTCTGATACGCAAACCCCCATAAACTCCCTTCTCTATTTTATATTCCCAAATATTGATGCCGAAGACGTATAATGAAGATCTGATTATTCAGACCATAACGGGGACCTTCGTCACTCCTCCCCTCTCATAGACCTCCACCACTCCGAGACCCTCCCCAGCTCCCCCTCCTCATCCCCAACCACACACTCCCACTTCCTCAAAAACCACGGCGTCCCGCTCCCGACACCCTCTCCTCCCTTCCGCGACAGCATCGCCCTCCCGCCCCAGCACCGCAACCCCTCCATCGCGTCCCGGCAGAACTCGTCCTCGTCAATCTCATTCTGCAACTCCACGAACTTCGTCCTGACAGACGGGAACGGGAACACGTCGATAGACGGGTGATGACTCCTCCGGATCTGCGCCCGCGTCGGTCTTAGGTCGAACTTCAGCGTGCGGAACGCCGTCTGTACTGCCTTCACAACAGCATCTCCCGTCTCTTTGTCCGAATGGGCGCGGTAGAAGGGTGACTCGGAGCTGTCGTCGTCGTACATACGCTGCGTCACCCCTACCGTGAGGCAATCGGCCCGCAGCGCCTGCACGACGCAGAGCTGGTTCACCCGGATCGTGTTGGCGGCTAGATCGGGGAGCAGAACCGCCGTCTGCGCAAGGAAGGACGCTGGGTTGGGCACGGCGCAGAAGTTGGCGCAGACCCATTCCGGCTCGTGCGGTTCTGTGCAGGAGCAATATATTATCGCGACTCTGGGTTGCCGGACCGGCGCCCGGGTGCGTTCGACTTCGATTGCGTCGTTGTCGGCGTCGTCGATTTTCTGTTCTGCGGTTGGTTGGAATGATGAGGAAATGTCCCAGAGGTTCGGGTGCCGGGAAGTGCTGGCTTGGGGTTGCAGCGGTGAGAAGAGAAGGGGTGAAAAGGGCACGAGTGATAGGTTGCCAGTAGGGAAACCAGCGTTTCCTGGGGACACTTCCGGGTTATTATAAAGGAAGTCACCCTCTACATCTAGGAAGCTGAAGTCAAGGCCAGATCCGCTAGATAAGTCGAGTGAGGGCTCTGTTGTGGCCGCGGGTGGTTGTTGGGCCGGCTTCTCTTCCAGGTCCCGCATCTTCTGCTTCTGCCTCTCCCCTGCACAAAAGAGTTTGCGCTGTCTCTTTTTTCGAATCAAGTGACCGGCCAAGTGGCTTCACGTACTGTACGCCTTCTGCGCCTGCCTGTTCTGTAGCCGCCTCTTCTCCGGATCTCGGCGTGGGGCCGGCGCCAGCATCTGAGCCGGGCCTGCCCCTTGCTGCACCTCGGCCGTGACAACGGAACATTCGATTGGTTCGGACATCGCGACAAGGCTCCCCGTGCCGGAAAGTGTCTGATCGAGATGTTGACCGTAAGCCAGCGGAAGTGGGCCTGGGAAGCCAACGATAGCTGAAGTAAGCCAAACTCTGGCTTACTCTAAGCCAATGCTGCCTGCCTGGGATTGGTGCTCCACTAGACGCGCACGACATCCTGTTTGGGACAAGATCCGGGGTAAAGTCACCGTCCGGGGCCGCAACGATCTCTGGATTTAAGACTGTGTTTGAGAAGTCCCCTTTTTCACGATGTTGTTCAGTATGAGTGACCATAAGCCATGAATGGTTCAAGTAAGCCACGATGGTGGTCAAAATGACCTACAGCGGGAACATGAGCACTCACGAGCGATATAAAAGGAAGGGCTTGAACATAGATATGTGTTAGAGTATCCAACAAGACAATCAAGCGACTTACACGCAAAGTAAACCGTTCTTCACTACTCTTTAAGCTATACTTTCTTTCTCCAAAATGCCCAGCACGATCTTCATCACAGGCGCCAACGCAGGCATCGGCCTAGCAACCACAACCCTCTTCCTCTCCCGCGGCTTCTCTGTCGCCGCCACCGCTCGCGATCCGTCCTCCTCCTCTGCCCTACAGGCCCTGCTCTCCAAATACCCCTCCACTCTCCTCCTCTTGCCCATAGATCTCCTCTCCCAGTCCTCCATCGAGTCCGCCGTCTCCTCCGCTCTGGCTCGCTTCCCTCGCATCGACGTGCTCATCAACAACGCCGGCACGGCACAATACGGCCCCCTTGAACTCGTCTCCCCGGAAGCCATTCAGAACCAGTTCGCCGCCAACCTCTTCGGACCAATCCACCTGACCAAGCTCCTCCTCGCGCACTTCCACACCACGTCCGCGCAGCCCAGCCGCCCACAGCCCACCATAGTCAACGTCTCCTCGGGGGGAGCGCACTTCGGCTTCCCCCTCGCCTCGCTCTACCACGCCTCCAAATCCGCCCTCGATATCCTCACCGAGTCCCTCGTCTACGAGCTCTCCGCCCTCTCCAGCCCCGTCACCGCGAAGCTGGTCGTCCCCCACGGCGTCGTCACGGGGACCACCTTCGCCCGCAATCTGCAGGCCATGGGGCCACTTCTGCAGGGCGAGGCCGCCGAGGCAGTCGACCCGCGCGCTAGGGCCGATTACGCCGCCCTCCTAGGCCGGCTGATGGGCAAGTTCCAGGCCATGGCCGAGGACCCCGTCGCCGCGGCGGGTCTGACGCCGGCAACGGATGTTGCGTAGCGCATTTTTGAGGCCGTCACCGATGGAAATACGACGAAGCTGAGGTACTTTGTCGGGCCGGACGCCGCGAGCGACGGGGCGCCAGCGATGAAAATGCGGTTTGCGGGCCCGGCGTTCGAGGGGGAGGGCTTCGATGAGGTTGACCAGCGGTTCATGGAGCAGGTCAGGAAGGTGTTGGCGTGAGCGAGAGCGAGTTCTTCTCTTTTGTCATGTCTTGCATGTTTGCGGTTACATGGTTCGCCTGGGAATGTATGACGTAGGATTGGTGATAAGGACGAGGAGTGGTGTGAAGTTGTGGGGATATGTTGCTGAAGGACGGAGGGAACTGCCACGTACAGATGTGCCGCGCCTCGGATGAACAGGGAGGGTGGCCGGTGACGAAGTGATGCCGCACTGCATCTACCCCCGTCACCACAGCATCTTGATTTCTCCGCTAGCACTGCATAGCACAGGCAGGACGGTCGCAAACATATACAACCGTAATATATTCTCTCCTTTTCGCAGATTGAGATCATCGCTCACCTGTGTCCTTTAAGCCGTTGAGATGGATCCGGCTTAGACGGGAGGCTGGAATGAGCGTTGTAAACGATTCCATCCTCCAAAGAGCATGCCCGAAATAAGATAGACACAGAAGGGGTGATGGGATAATTTCCCCATGGGCAATAATGCGGGGGAGATAAACCACTAACTAAGGCAGGTCGGTGGTGGTGAGCTACCGAGGCGTCGGGATTGGCGGCACCACCTCGCCCCCATGGCCCGAACGAACAGGCCTGTCCGTCTGGAATCTGGAAAGGTGTGACGCCTGCCATGTGGGAGATGCGGGAGATGATGAGGGGAAGCGGCAATGCCTGGGATGTTATTATTAGTGCGCTCGATCAAACCTCCTCCCCCTCATCCCATCTTTATCTCGACTTCATGTCATCTCAGGTTCGTCTGCGGCTGCATCACGGGAAATGCCCGAGGCCAAGAAGTACGTCTTTCAGGTTCATATTGATGTTGTACAGGAGCTATGGACGTGGCAACACTATGAAAACATGTCCGGGATTGGACTGCCGGGCGGTTCAGACACCCGAACCAGCGTTTGAGAGCCATCTCTTCGCCTTTCAAAATCTCCTCTCTCCTTTTCGCGGATATCACTCATCAAAGTCTAGATCTCATCTCCAAGTTTTTAAATCGCTCACTATCGCAAAACGTCGTCTCCATCACAGCCACGGTTCAAGCGAACCATTTACTCGGCCCAGGTGGGCTTGAAAGTCCAGCGCTGGTTCTCAGAGCCCTGGGGGAAGGGAACGCCAAGCTCGAACAGCTTAACAATGACGTTGGAGAAGTCCTTGAAGAAGGCATCGTTGTCCTTGGCGTACTGCTCAACGTGCTTCTTGAAGGTCTTGTCCTGGATCAGGGCGTAGTCGGCAGGAAGCATCATCAGGGTCTTGGTGCCCTTGTCCTCGTACTGCAGAAGGGATCAGCTTCCTATTCTCTCGTCTATTTCTCATTGCGTCAAGCTTACCTGAGCGGGACCGTCCCACTTCTTCCATTGCCACTTCTCGTTGAGGAGCAGCTTGTAGTAGTCGTTGGTCAGGACGGTAGGGGAGAAGGTCCAGGGACCGGAGAAGCCGGAGCGGTCGGTGTGGCAGCGACCGAGGGCGTGGGCGCCGGCCAGGGCGACGATCTCCTGGTCGTTGAAGCCCATGCGGTAGAAGATGTCGCGCAGGTGCTTCTCGCGCTGGGCGGCGTCGGGAAGACGACCGTCGGGGGTGCAAGCAGCAGCCTCACCGTCCTTGCGGCCGGGGCGGTAGGGGATGATGGGGCCCTGCATCTCCTGGATGGCGCAGACACCGGCGAGAATCCAGAGGTCGGAGTAAGTGATCCAGGGGAATTGCTCTGCGGGGGCTAAAGTCAGCCAGGCGAGTTCCATGACAGTTGGCTCCTAGCAGGTGGCTCTGCTAACACATTGTCCTGCCAAAGCCAATTGCAAAAGTAGGGTCGTTACTCACTCTTGACGGGCTCCAGGAAGTCGCGAGCCGCCTTCAGACCAGCGTTGGCACCGTGGTCGGATTCAGGGGCGAAACGCATGGTGGCGCCATTGCTGCCGCCAGTGCCCGTCTCCTTGTCATAGGTACCGCTGGCGTGCCACGCGAGACGGACGAGGACGGGACCGTAGCTGCCGTCGTCGTACTCGTCATTCTCCTCAAGGCGGTCGGCAATGGCCCTGTACACCTTCTCGTAGTCGGTCTTGGTCGGGTTGACGACCTTCGGGATCGAGCCGGCGGAGACGCCACCCTCCCGAGTGTAGAGGTAGCCACCGGCACCGACGGCGGCCAGACCGGTAAGCCACAGCCAGGTCGAGCTGCCGGACTTGGTGGGCTCGGAGGAGTAGAAGCGGCGGCCCTGCTGGCGGAAGGCTTGGCGGGGTGCAACGGCAAAAGTGTTTCTCGCGGTCGTTCTCATCGCCGCACGGGCGAACTGTCTGGTGGAGGCGGCCATCTGTGTAATTGGGGTGTTGTTAGAAGGGGAGTTGTCAGTGTATGTGTTATCGTGAGGGAGGGAGGGATAGTGTGTCAGGCGATGCCGGTATAATACAACAGCTCCCCAACAAGAAGCAATTGTGTATAAGCTGTGGCGGGGGATATGGGATAGCTCGCTACTCACCTTGCTGGAGCTTTTGTGGTACGGTTATGGGATTCAAGGAAAGGATCACGCTCTCAATGGATCGATATTGAAGAAGAAAAGCTTCAAGAAATAGATAGAGGGGGCGGGAAGGGAGCGATAGAAAAGGGCTCTCGAATGTTCCTGCCCCGGGGGCGTTTGAGAAATACGCCTTTGTACCCTGGCAAAGCCTGGCAAGTCCGGCTTAGACGGCCGACCTGACCTCACAGCGATACGTCCCCCGGGGGGTGAGAGAGGACGGCGACGGGCTGAGGGACCGAGGGAGGACCAGCCTGTGGAATGAGAAATTGGTGTGCTCTGAGTGGCCAGAAGGCACAGCTCCAGTTTCTGGCAAGGAACCAGGGTGGACGCGGAGCCACTTCTTTCGCTCTGGGGTCCTTGCGACTCTCGCGATGTGGGTTCGCATTTACGTTTCCAAAGCGCTTTCTGGCCCTCCATGTGGACCCCTCTGGCGTCGTCGCGCGCTCGCCTTGTGACGGAAGGGAAGGTGTGCGCTGTACTTCGTACTCTACATGCTGCCGTATGCCGTGCCGCATAGCACAGATGGAGCCTCGGCTCTGGTGGGTGTACAGCAAGGCGGGCGAGGTGTGCTGGGGGCCGATATCGAACCAAGCTCGAAACGTGCCGGTCCCGGCTACCGCAGCATCTGCAGGAGATAAGGCGAGCGGAAAGGTATCTTTTGCACAAACATGTTGAGGGCTTGAAGCTGACACACACGCCAAGGTGCAGTATACCATGTGGCCATGTGGTCAAATATTTTTTGCTCCGATAATGGAGGAGGCAAACCCCCCAATTGAGCCCAGCTCGGGCTTGATTTCATAAGCAGCCGCCCTAACTTTGGCACATGGCAAACCTCCAAAACCCGGTATCCAATGGAATAAATCCCGTCTCGTTCAGAGCCCGTCGTACTCCGTCGTTCTCCGGCGACGTCGCTGCTCCAGCGTTTGTTTCCAACTGCTGCTCGGCTAAGCAACCGATGTAGACCCCGCCGAGCCCGCCAGTGGTCAACGTCCACTAGTGTGGTGTAGGTGACCGCAGCGGCGGTGCTGCGCAACCGACTCGCCCTTTCATCTTGTAGTATTTGTAATAAATCTCCCGGGGACCCATTTTCTCCATCGTTGACTCAAGCCCCAGACGGGGCGGACGCCGATGTAGGATGATGGGGCCTCTCTCTTGCTCTGCCGGCGATCTGACCAGACTTCACATGTACCTCTGTACTATTTTGATAGCAGAGTAAGGTAGGGTAAACCGTAAACGTGCTCAACTCACCGCGAAACTCGGCCCTCGCTGACTCGCCCTTGGCTCACTTCTATTTTTTCTTCGGGTCCTGCCCTTCTCGTCTCTTACTTCTCACACCCTTATTCAGGGGGCCACATGTCAATTGACGTAGTGTACTCGTTTCTGCACGTCGCGTCTCCGCGGGACTCGGTATTCGGGGACTCGAGCCTGGCCTCGACACTCCATTTGACGCCCCCAAAGCGTTCCCGGCTGTTGTCGCCATCGCGCCGCTGCCTGCACTCATGTCCACTATCCCTCATGTCCACCCCTCCACTTCCCACGGGTTCGGATGCTCCCTTCCCAGCTCACGCGATAACATGGTTCGGGAAGACTGTCAGTTCCGCCTGACAGGTGCTGTTCATTCCGAGCCCATTCCGGGCCGACAACAGACAGGACCTGTATAATTGAGAACCATACGACCGAGGGTGTCCTCGGAAAAAAATGTCTATTCTGCCCCCAAAGGGCGCGACTGACATCCCCTGGCGTCGTCACTCAAACGGGCAAAAACCTCCTGGAACTTCCCTACTTTGCTTAACCCCTGGCTTCGCTTTAGTAATCAGCCACACGCAGTCTCTGCCCAGGTCCGTCTCTATCTTAGATTTGGAGCCTGACGCCTGACGCCTGACGCCCGCCGCATGTTCAATGCAACGCGCCCGGACGGAGTATAAAAGGGAAGTCAAACTTTATGGCTACCACATTCATCACACCTAATGCTTCTCAGGGCAAACACGCAGCACAGCAGGTTAGCTGATTAAAGTCCGAACCCTGTCAAGACACGGCACCTTTCGGCTAACCCCACTGCTCATCTCTCCACGGGGTCTGTTCGGGGACCTCGGCGCCTCCCGGCCCTCAGCGACGGTGCTGCCCGCACCTTAACCACACCGTCGGGCACCTCTGGACGTCACCGTGACCCATACGCTGATCCGGCCCGCCTCGGTTTGTCACCAAAGTTGCGAAAAAGTTGACGGTTGTTTAACGTTAATTGAGCTATTATTGTTCGCATCGCGACTAGCAATGCAAATTCTGAGAGCGGGAATCATGCTGATCTCTCGGGCCTAAAGCAAGCACCCTCCGCTATGTGGTCTCTCCGTGTAGACGACACGGTCTCTATCTGGAGCACCTCTTACACTCTGCATACCGTACCCCTTCCTCGAGGCCAGCCGCCCGTGTAAATCTGTCGTGAATCGAGTCGTATAATACAAGAAAGTCAAAAACCGTCTTCAAGGGCGTGCCCTGGTTCCGGTTGAGGCGCTCGAAAACTGAAAAGGAAAACCAGCTGATGAACGAGCAGACGGTCCCTTCTAGTTAAAGGGCGCAGTTCCTTGTCCCTCAACGTCCGCCTCGCCGCGCAGCTCGTAGTACTTCAGGTATGTGGCTTCAGCGCGGTGTCTCGTTGCTTCGTCCATTTCGCCGACGCCGACGCCGTTTTCCTTGCCGGCGGATTTGGCATTGGCCAATGAGGAAATGGATACCGGCCTATCAAGCTCATGTTAGTCTTAAAGTCGTGAGGTGGGAAGGCTCAAGACTTACCCGTTGATCTCCCGGTCAATAGCCAAGAATTGCTTCATCGCGTCCTTGCCGCCCCGCTGCTGCAGGTACGACAAGTAGATCTGGTACAGCTCCTTCTTTGTCGACGCCGACAATCGGCTCTTGTTCCGCAGTTCGTCGAAGATCTGCTTCACACGGTCGCCGTGCTGCTCCTCGACCTCCGCGCTTGTTGCTTGTTGCAGCTCAAACTCCAGCCACTTGTTCCAGAAGACGCGGCTATCGGTATACCACTGCACGTTCTTGAGGAAAACATTGCGCGCCTCATCGACTGATCCCTTGACCTTCCACAACAAAAAGGCCCACTCGGTGACAAGTGCCGCCTTGGTGAAGATGTCAACCTGAGGCGAGTCGATCTGTGCCTTGAACACCTCGATGGCTGCGTCCAACCCACTTTGGCGACGCTGAAGATGTGCCCACGAGGTGATGGCCTCGATGCAGTCCGGCAGCTTCATCAGGATCGCGGCGTGAATGTCCCGCGCAATGTCAACGCGACCACAGCTCTCCTCGAAGTAGGCGAACTGGAGCCGGATGCCTGGACGGCTGATGGGAACGAACATCGTAGCGGCGCGTTGGTAGATGATTCTAACTTCTTCCTCCTTGCCCTCTTGTGCCGACATCCACCGGGCGTACCGGAACCAGAACTCGTCATAGAAAGCGCAAGTAACCAAGCATCTTTCGTAAAGGAAGATGATACGCGTTGAGTTGCCCTCAGACTCCTCAAAGTCGAGGTATTTGCGCCAGTTGACAAGTTGCGAGTTTTCGAGCTCAGTGACGTGGAAGTAAGGTCGCTTAACCTCAGACTCATACGTCCACCGCTTGTTGGTTTCGTTCTGGGTCTGGTTAAAGTACTCGTAGTACATGGCGTCGATTTTGGTCCGGATGTCACGCTCAACCTCGAGTTCTGTTCGTTGCATGCCGGCATACTGGGCGCTCTCCGCCTCAACCTCGGCCCTGAACCTGTCCAACGTCTCCGCAGGCACGAGCTCGGTGATGGGGCGGCTGTGGGACAGCTGGCGGAAGCGCTCAAAGTAACGCGCATACTGGTGCATTGGGATGTGGATGACGCGGGAGAGGATGGCGAAGATCTTATCCTGTGCCTCCTGGCGCTCCTCGTACTCAATGTACTTGTCCCAGAACGGGTGGGCGAGGAAATCTAGGCCGACACAGGTGGCGCCACGCTCGAACAACCTGGAGGACAAGGTCAATAAACAGCCATCAATGGGGGGAGGGGTGGTCAAGGCAATGGGGAGGCGGGATATACAGGAAGGGGTATCAGGTGAAATCAACTAGCGAGTCCAAGTCCAAAGCATTCCAAAGAGAGCGGTATGGTGGAAATGCGACGTGAAGCGTGAAGCGTGAAGCGTGAAGCGTGAAGCGGAGAACGGATCAGTCATCGTCAAGTGGAAATCAACAGAGCCTGGTAAACTAGCGTGAGAGGGCATCCCAACATTGGGGCTGCTGTTGGCATTTCTCACCGTCGGATACTTGGAGAGGCGGTGGATGAAGCCATGTATCGCTCGATCGAGGTCTTGAGCGCCGGTGAGGCATGCTGTGGTGGTGATGATGTTAAGGGGAAGGAAAGCCGACCATCAATACTTACTCTCTGACGAGGTGTGGGACGTGGGTGGTCTCCATTTTGAAGGAGCAGTAGTCGGTCCACAAGTCGACAGAATTGGTGATGCTAGCGCAACCTCGCTCATAGACCTGGAGAAGCGCGCGTGTCAGCGGTAGGTCGTGAACCAAGGGATGGAATGTGGTGCGCTGCGATGCGACGCGATGGGACAATCACTCACCATCTCAGCCGACTCCGGTCCGGCAATGTTGAACTCGAGATCGGCGTACTTCTTCCAGTATCCGAAGAGAAGAGGGAACTTGAGGAGGAAGCGGTCGTAGGCATCGCGGAGAGTCGCCAGGGCCTGGGGGCTGGAGTTGCGGTTTAAGCCGCCCTCCAGACCCTCACAAGCGCGGACGAGCTTCTCCCAGGTCTCGAAGTTGTCCGGATCGACATCCTGTGCGCGCGAGGGAGATTAGCTGAATGTTCGTTCAATTGGCCGTGGACACGGGTGCGACGCAGGCGATGTCGCAGTCACGTACCACCTCAGCTTGAAGCTTCTTGATCTCGGCATTCTCCTCGTCGGAGCTACCGAAGTGGTCGAAGTCGGACATGGTGGAATCGGCTAGGATAACGAACGGCAGGGTATCGGATTGTGATTAAAAAGGGATTCAGAGGTGAGGCGCAAGACCGCGACGGGCTGCGGCTGACGAGAGAGGCGGTTTGCAGATGGCAGAAGGAGAGTGCCGCGAGTGTCGAGGCTGTGGCCGTGAAAGCGTGGATGACCGGATCTAGCTTCGAGGTCGCGAAGAAGGGGGGCTGGATTTTTTTATGAACGGGCAACGCGGGCTGCATGCAAATGGGGCTGAAGCAGGATGTTGCTGAGAAAAGATACCTGGGCCCCATGTACCTTGACAGGTGAACCCTTGCTCTGGGTGCTTTATCAGTGACGCTGGCAACCAAATAAGATCGGCCGAAGCTTGGAGACATCAGGTGGTCGGCACTCCACCCGTACGAGGCAGCAGGTACGGCGTGTGCAAGTACCTTTTCGGTGCGCAAGCGCTAGCATCTAGGTACGTTGCGCTCCTCCTTACGTGCGATGCAGATTCGGTACCTACAGAGGGGGGTCAAAAGTCTGAGAACACCCCACATTTGGCCACCCCCCTTCATTCTAGCCCCCCGACTTCGATATACCACAAAACCATGAATTTCTCGATTTGTATGGCGATAATAGGGTCAGAAAAAAGCCCAGAGTTTGCTCTTTAATATCGGGTATACCAACCCTGTGCTTTTATTACGGCTTCTAAGCGCCGGGGCAGAGACCGAATAAGGCTCCGGATCTTCTCCTGCGGGATCGCGTCCCACGCTTTCTGAATATACTCTTTGAATATATTGATATCTAACTCGTTCTTGTTGATATTGAATGCTTCCGGGTATAGTCTCCGCAGGTTAGCTTTCATCATTCGCCAACAGTGTTCAATCGGGTTCAAATCAGGTGAATATGGAGGCCATTCAAGCTATGAGATTCCCTGGGCAAAGAGCCACTCTGTCGTCTTCGCTGATGAGTGAATAGGAGCGTTATCCTGGACGAAATGTCTTGTATCGTCCCAGTTAGGAAGGAAGCCTTCCTCTAAGCACTTAATATAACTATTAGAGTTGTAGCCCTTCGTCTTTGTGGTGTTATCCCTCGTCAGGAAGACTAGCCGGCTTTTCCCCTCCTGCCACACCATGGCCCAGACCATTATGGATATATCGGCTTTCACATGGCTGATAAGGTTGATAAATTGCTTCTTCCATCGATCTTGTGGTAATCTGAAGACCTAGGTGGTAGGGGAGGAGGTATTATTTTGGCAGGAAGACTCGTCAGAGAACTGGGACTATGGGCAGAAATGTTAGTAATAGAGGTATCAAAAAGGGTCTGTTCTGAATTAGCCATACCGACATTAATTCCTCGACTTTTGGCAGCCACTCGTGTAAAAATTGAAGCCGAAAAGCAGCTGCATCTTTCGTAATAAACGGTCTCTTCATAGCTCGCTATTTACGAATGTTGGCTTTCCATAGAGCCCGTTTGATGGTGCTGATACTTATAGAGACGGCTACTTTAGATTTGAGCTGTTGGTAGCTATCCCGGTAATGAATTTTAGCAGAACGAAGTAGTACCCGTTTTTCCACCTTTGAGAGTTTCTCTGGTCTCCCTTTTCGGGGTTGTGACTCGAAAGTGTGGCCTTGTCGGTATCGTTGAAGTGTCCTGGTCACCGCACCGAGGGAGACGTCGAAAAGTGTGGCGGTCTCGCGGTAACTTCGGCCCGTCAGCACAACCGCTATGATCGCCACTCGCTGGGCTTCAGTCAGCTCATTGTTAGATCTTCGATTTCCCGCTAAATTGACGGCAAAAGCGTGTAATTCGGCCTCCATTTGGGTAAAATATGGGTTGTAGGAGGGAAAAGTGTGTAGGGAGGGGTACGCGCACGCGACGCGGCATCGCTAAAGTGTTCTCAGACTTTTGACCCCACTCTGTACCTACCTTACAAGGCAGTTGCTTTAGTGGTCGGCCGTCGGGCGCATCGGTTGCCATGGAGGTGCCGAGTGGATCGGCCAGCCATCTCAACCTGCCCTGCCACCCGCCTGCCCTGCTGCGCTCCCTGTGCATTGCCCGCATAACCATCGGATTCTGGCGACAGCCCGAAGGGTACGCTGTCCACTGTGGACCCTTGCTTCCGCCGGTCGCTGTCGTCTGGTCGCCAAGTTCCGGCGCCCACCTCTCAACCAGAGCCTCGTTCGTTCCTCGTATCTGTTTTTATTTTTCAATTTTCGGGGCGCCTTATGTAAGCAAACGGGTCAAGCGCGGGTCTTATTTGACGTCCGATAATCAAGAAAAAACCTTTCTCTTCTCTTTCTCTCTCCTACACAATAAGGCTTATGATGATCTCCCAAAACAAAACATGATAGGAAGAGACTGACTGCTCACCCAAGGTGGCAGCATGATCTCAACTCACTTAATCTGAAGCCTGGTCTGCGCAAGCATGCATTGACGCTCGCCTCTTCCCGGCTGCATGGGATTCCCCAAGTCTGGTTACCTCTCGCCTCTCCGCGTCTCATCTTTCCGTCTCTTCCCCTTTTCCCGCTACTCCACAATCTTTACCTGCTCAAAGTCACATTGATGCCCATGATCAAGGTCTGAGGCACCCCTAAACCGCATCTCCGCATTTATTACCCCTATTCGCCCGTCCATTTCTTGGGAGCTACCAACATCCACCAACTCTTCTCCTCTGGTACGAACCGTTTGAATGCTGCGTTTCGTACTGTTTGCAACCTGAAATCACCTGAACCCCTCGTCAGATCAAGCGCCCTGCTCGTAAGGTACTTGACTGGTCGTCGTTCGATTGCTCGCCAATCCGCATCGGACGAAGGCGTGTGAGACTTGAGCACGGCTTCTTGCAGTATGATATCGAACCTTTGATCTATACGACCACAGTAGCTATAGCCGAAGACGGTATGGTAGAGAAGGCCTCGGTAGAACCACTCGGATGTACCATCTCGTCTATTCTGCCCTGTTCTCCCTCGATTTCGAATTTCAGTCTGTAGTAGTTTCGATGCATGAAGGTGAAGACCTGGGGAAAGGTTCCGGTCTGTCAATATTGCCAAAGTCGCATCCTTCGAGGTCCGTGGTGCGACATAGCAGGAGCGGTAATATCAATCTCTGGGAGAGAAAACGCTTGTCTCGGGTGTTTTCCGTTGGCGGGGGCCGAGCTAGACTTGTAGTCAGCCCGGCACGGAGCAAGTCCCCAACTTTGGCTAGCATGGTGATTTCCTTCAAACAAATGAAACGCCCCGAAGAGAATGTCGGTAACCTTTCGTGCGTCGTGTTGAGACCCCTCGAATGGATCGCGGCAAAACCTCTCGCCCTCGTCATTTTTGAACTGGTTTACAAGTATGCATACGGGTGGGTTTAGGCGATTTCCCAGGGGATTTCGCCATGGCTCTTGTTGGCACAGCCGTGGTCTGAGACGCTGGCGATGTTTTCCACAAAATGTTCAGCAAAAGACCCGAATATTGCTTCTTCGACCTCCACTCTCGTGGTGTGCATTTGGTGGGTGCCTTTCCTCAAACTCCCCACAGCTACCAGAGCTGACAGTGTTCCAAGGTCTGTGGTCTTCCCATCGCAACCATGTGATTTCCATGTGCTCGGAGTAGAACCGTTGTACGCAACGGGCGAGGTTGAGAGAACCAAGCAAGGCGCCCACCTCTAAACGGTGACATTTTTGATGCTGAGAATCGAGTCGTTGGATGAGTATGATGTCACGCGGCAGCTCCTCGGCAAGGGCGGGCTTTCTTGACAACATTTGTTGCGCGAACCTGTGAATTTGGTAAGCGACAGTGGCTCAGGTTGAAGTCAAGACCCCTTAAGGCGATTAGAGCTCGCTCAAAAGCGGGCTCCAAAGTCATCCATGATGGTTGGGCCATTGTTCAACCAAACTGCAAAGGTAAGTTTGCTACATACAGGCAGGCCGAGGACTAAGTAGAGTTGCTACAGCATCTGAGAATTTGAGTGCCGGATTGCATGAGTTGAGACTAGCCGTGATGAAAATGGCAAGAGGGAGGCGTCAAGAAGCTAGAGACATGTGGAAAAACATGCAACGTTAAAGATAGAAAATGCACCTTGCAAGACGAGTTGTCTATGCTACATGAAGCCGGTCCTAGGCATCGACCGTTTGCCTCTCCTTTCCAAGGTGTTCGGGTCACCGCTGCCTGTTTTGTATAACGGTAAACCAACGAGTCGCTTTGTGAGGAACACCAGAAACTTCTTCGAGAAAGGCGTTCTCCTGAAGGTTCATCGCATGTCTACTATTGTCTTCTCCGCCACCACCACATTTCAAAGTAACTTTACCATGGCATGGCTGCGTGCTCTCCCCTTCCACAATTCGGCTTAACAGTCGAAGTGTTTGCATTTACTTCAGGAAGCAAAAAAGAAGACGGCTAGGATGAGATGATGGACGCTGTCGACCAGGACTCGGGAGGGTCTGTAGGGCAAAAAAGATTCGGTACGTACCCCCCTGCGTCTTGCCTGGCATGTGCAATTTGCAGCTCCCTCTGATGAAGTGGTCCGTGAGGCTGAAACGAGCTGCTGCCCAGGCGGAGCTAAGGCGCTAAAGGTACAGCGGTCCAGGCTCTACACCTCCCTGTACCTCCGGCGGGACGGACGTCATCCTTGGGCTCCGCATGCGCAACCCAAATCCCGCTACAGTAAGCCACGACATCCTTCATCGTAAAGTTTGTCACTTCAGCCCATTGTGCCGTCGTGCACCCTTCCCAAACGACGTCCTGCTGCGACCTGCTTCCTCTCCCAGTCGTCTCCGAGCTCTTCTACTCGGCCGCCGACGACGGCAGCTTCGATGAACGCAGGCCAGCATCCCCGTCCGAGCATGCTCCGCGACACCTGCGCTTCCCCCAATTTCTCAGCAACGCCTCAACACTATGGATTACTCCAGCTCCGGATCTTGGCCTTCTCAGGTGCCGGCACCCGAGAAGTCTAGCAAACTCTACATTCGCGACTACCCGCATCGCGCCTTGGCCATCGTCTCGTCCTCTCATGCCCTCATCTTCCAGTACAACTTCTCCAGCACTGGTGCAGCCGCAAACGGCTCCCTTACGTCCCTCGCATCCACCCGTTCACGACCCAACGGAGGCGACGGCACCGCATCGAAATGCATGGTCGAGTTCACTCAGCTCACGAAGAAGACGCTTGCCGACTACCGTCCCTTGACTCCGCGACCGATCTATGGAACATTGGGTTTAATATCTGTGGATGGAGACGTCTTTCTCTCCGTGGTAACACATGCCACGAGAGTCGCCACCCTGCGGCCTGGGGAGACGGTGGAACGGATTTCAAGCGTTGCCTTTTTCTGCCTCAATAACAGCGAGTGGGACGATGTCGTTTCTCTTGACCCTCTGGACTCCGAGACGTCAGACGTCAACTCTGTCTACGGCCAAAACCTGAGAGGGCGGGAGGTGACCGTCGAGCATCCATGTACGGATCTGCGGAAGCTTCTGGGGAATGGCACGTTCTACTACAGCACTGACTTCGACCTGACAAACAGGCTGCAGGATAGGTAAGGACCACTTTCCCTATGAGCGAGCAAATGGCTGATCGTTCAAGAACGGTAAACTCGTCTGTATTCGACATTGACAACTTCGACGACTCCTTCTTGTGGAATTCGTTCATGATCAGCCCGCTGGTTCAGTTCAGATCTCGGTTGCTGCCCCAGGAGCGCGACGCTCTTGACTCCTCAAGATTTTTGACCTCTGCCATCCGTGGCTTTTGTCGTACCATGGCGATCCCGCAGACAAGCGCTCCTTTGAGGACTCGAGGAACCGGGCTGCCATCCTACTTGACGGTCATCTCGCGGCTTTCTTGTATGCGAGCGGGAACTCGATTCAACTCTCGGGGTATCGACGATGACGGCAATGTGGCCAATTTCGTGGAGACAGAAACCATATACTGGAGCCCTGGTGGTATTCTGTTTTCGTATGCTCAAGTCAGAGGCTCAGTTCCGCTTTTCTGGGAGCAGACTGCCGAACTGATTCCCGGGAAGCAAAACATCACCATCATCAGATCTCCCGAGGGAGCACAACCGGCATTCAACAAGCACTTCGAAGACTTGGAAACTGCATATGGCGCTGTGCACGTCATTAATCTCCTTAGTGAGGGTAAGCCTGGTGAGGCACAGTTGAGCCAGCTATACCACCTTGCTGTGGAGCACTGCCCCTTGAGCCAGGTCGGAGAGGATCAATCGCAAGACCACGCTCTGTTGAGAGAAACACACTATGATTTTCACGCCGAAACGAAAGGCCCGGGAGGGTACGAAGCTGCGCGTCAGATTCGCAAATACATTGAGACCTCGACAGATGGTTTTGCCTACTATCTAGCTGAAGAAGCGGATGACGCATTACCTGATGCCGACGACTCTCAGGGACCCACTCGAATGGTGGTAGTTCTCCAGCAAGAAGGTGTCTTCCGAACAAACTGTCTCGATTGTCTGGACAGGACCAACCTGATCCAGACACTGATATCCCAGATGGCCACGGAAACATTCCTGAATCACCGAGGGGAGTATGCTACCTCGGACTTCTGGATGAGGCATTCCACGCTCTGGGCCGACAATGGAGACGCCTTGTCCAAGATTTATGCAGGTACTGGTGCCCTCAAGTCATCTTTTACTCGCCATGGCAAGATGTCCTTGGCTGGTGCCGTGGCAGATATGCGTAAATCAGTACAGCGGCTGTACCACAATAACTTTACAGACTCGGCAAGGCAGACGACGATTGACCGACTCCTTGGACGCCTCGTCAACCAAACACCAGTTCTCCTGTTTGACCCAATTAGCGATTTTGTCTCAGCTGAACTTACCAAGCGAAGCACAGAGTTCTCGTCTGTCCAGGACATCACGGTGTAAGATGCCCCAGCTCATTGTCTTCTAACAGATGCTCACCTTTTTAGGTTTGTTGGCACGTTCAACCTCAACGGTCGTACAGAAGGTGTTGACAGTGACCTCGCGATGTGGCTGTGTCCAGAGGAGCTCGGAAACGTGCAGCCCGAAATTGTGGCTGTCGGATTTCAAGAAATCGTGGAATTGAGCCCACAGCAGATCATGAACAGCGACCCCTCAAGGAAGCAGCTGTGGGAAAGCGCAGTTAGGAGATGCTTGAACAACCGCGCCCAAGCTATTGGAGGAGAGAGATACGTCCTTCTCCGAAGCGGGCAACTTGTGGGTGCTGCGTTGTGCATCTTTGTCAAGGCGTCTGCCCTGGGCAATATTAAGAACGTCGAAGGAAGCGTCAAGAAGACCGGCTTGTCAGGAATGGCGGGCAACAAGGGCGCGGTTGCCATCCGGTTTGATTATGCGAATACCCATATTTGCTTTGTGACGGCCCATCTGGCCGCAGGATTTTCGAATTACGACGAGAGGAATAGGGACTATGCGACGATACATCACGGATTGCGCTTCCAAAGGAATCGCGGCATCGACGATCATGGTACGTATGGGACTAAGGCTCAGCGGAACTCAGCTAACTTGGTGCAGATACCGTCGTCTGGTTGGGAGACTTTAATTACCGCATTGGTCTGAATTCCGAAGTTACCCGTGGATTGATCAAGAAGGGAGACCTGGAGACGCTTTATGAGAATGACCAGGTAAGAAGAACGTCTCGGCAGATGTTTGTTGCCGATGTTAACCAGATTATTTCCAGTTGAACCTTCAGATGGTGGCGGGCTTGGCTTTCCCTTTCTATTCCGAAGCTCGGATCAACTTCCTGCCAACATACAAGTTTGATCTTGGTACTGACGAATACGACACGTCGTAAGTTGGACAACGACCGTATACATAACTTCACTGCTGACTCGCACTAGTGAAAAACAACGAATTCCAGCCTGGACTGACCGTATTCTGCGCAAAGGATCCAACCTGCGTCAGTTGGCGTACAACTCGGCTCCGCTGAAGTTTTCAGATCATCGGCCAGTTTATGCGATATTCCAGTGCAACGTCAGTATTGTTGACGAGGCTCTTCGCGACCGAATCAGCCACGACCTCTATCAACGACGCAAAGCAGAAGTTGGAGACTCTACCACCAACATAGACTCGGAGGAAACTGACGATGAGGACTTGATCGGATATGAAGCCATCGAGCCGGGCCTGCCCCCAGCCAGCTCTGATCGGCAAAAGTGGTGGTTGGAGAACAAGCAGCAGGCGAGAGTGGACATCAAGCAACCCAAGGCTCCGGATGGACAAATCTCGATTCTGAACCCAAATAGGCCACCTAACCCGTTCACGCCATCAGGTGAGCCAGACTGGGTGAGTGTTCCACGGTCGAGACTTTCGTCGTTCTCCAGTGTATCGACGTCTCCGTACGAACATGTTTACGCACCAAGCGACCTTTCTTCGTCGGCAACAAGCACGACTGCTAGGAGATTGCCACCGCCCTTTGACCCGTCTGCTCTGCCAGCTAAGGTGGGCAGACTAAACATCAAAGACGAGAAGTCTTCGCAGCGAGGCGAAACACCGCCTCCGCCGCCTCCGCCTAGAAGACAGACCGGCGCTGGTGCCAGTACTGCTATTCTACAACCTCCGCTGATCCCAGCAAACAAATCGCAGACAATGCCACCAGTACTTCAACGGCCGTCTTCTGAGATATCTTCAGTGTCCCAATCGTCACAGCAATCCAAGGGCAAACCGGCGCCACCCGTTGCGAAGAAGCCAGCGCATCTGGCCACGACTGCCACGTCGCCGGTATTGACCAGCAACGGAGGTGGCCAGCACGAGGATGACCCGTCGGACAGGCCGCCATTGCCAGCCAGAGCCTCAACGGGGTTGTCAACCTCGAGTTCGGGGACGGGAGGGGGCGTCATCAGGAAGCCGGTGGGCACACCAGCGAAGCCGCCCAAACGGGCGGGAACATTCAGTATCGAGCCGAGACAGTCACCGATGGCGGGATCAGTACCGCTCCCCGGCATGAGAGCAGGCGAGGCGAAACAGAAGCCTCTGATCCCGGCCAAGATTCAGAAGAAGGCACCGGTAGACTTGTTAGACGATGACGGTCACGGTGATATGGGAAGCTGGGAGACCCTGGTCCCTAGCACGCAGAAGTAGTGAAGTAAAATCTGGGTTATATGTTACGGATAAACATCAGACACAAGCGGGCGGGCGTTGTTTACACAAAAAACAGACTACATTGGTCAGGTCAGGTCAGTGGGAAGAAAAAGGAGAGCACTGGGCCGAGACGAGCGGAGATGATGTTGCTAAGGCATCACATCGGCGTGGATTATGATTGAAGGAGACGGAGGATGCAATATACACGCTTCGGACAGATGAAACACCTGGTCCTGTTTTCCTAACTGCCGTGCTCCGGAATCCGACTAAGGCCCATTTGCCAGACCAGAGATACCATTGTTCCCAGTAATTGGATCTCGCATTCCCCCTCCTGGCTGCCGACCGAAGGCGGCCCCCGATGTGGGTGAGCCGGGGACCAGCGCCAATCGGGTTGGCTGCCACAGCCACCCACAATACAACGTCATTCCGTGAATACTCACCTTCGTCACAGCCGGGCTCACCGAGCTGCGGGATGGACCCTTGATTTTCGAGTTCAGTAGTACTCGAGAACCTGACGTTTGATTTCCCCTCGTGCCCCTTCATCGCGTCCCCTCCTCTCTCGAAGGGCTTATCGCTAGATATCCCAATCTCGCACTACCTCACCGCCCTGCTGCCATCCCACCCAGCACCAGCACCAACTGCACACCCCTTTTATCGCAGGATTGACATCTGACAGCGGCATTAGTCCCAGCTGTAGTCCCAAGGCCTAGGTCACGCCCCTAAAAAGCGCCGCGACCAACAAGGGAGCGACGGGCGACGTGGGGACACCACAGGGCGAGCTTTCCTTGATGGTTCGGGTCGAGTCGTTGCACGCGCCGCGCCGCCGCACCACTTCACGCTGCAGCTTTCCTTTTCGCCCGCCTCACCCAAGGAAGAGCAGAGCAGCGTCGCCGCTTGCGGAGCCACTCGCCCGATCTACATTAGAGGTCAACTGGGACAGGGCCTTTGCCGATCGCAGGGGAGGCGAACCCCGAACCAGCGTCGTTGCTGCCCAGGAGCCTGCGAGCACGCCTCTTCTTCCTCTTTTGAATCCTGTTTCTTCTTCCCTTTGCAAGCGGCGCCAGACGCCGAGCCTCTCTGCTTCACTAAGACCTTCCACCGGGTCGTCGTCCATCCGTCCCGTCTTTTTTCATTCAACCTAAACGGAGACCAACACCCTAAATCTCACAAAAACCTCTTTACTCATACTACTTATTTTTTTGGGGGCCCCTACCGCTCCTCCTAGATCACCTGCCGGGCTTTCCCACTCCCTTGTTCCAGCGCTTCTTGGCGAGATCCGCAGGCTTGGCCCGAACGACAGACGAGGGTCGAAACGAAACGACGACGGCTACCTGCTACTACCACCTCACTTTTCATTCGTACCAGTGACCACCACCACCCAACCCCACTCCCGCCGCGCCGCCGCCGCCTCTGATCGTTTTTTTCTATTCCATACTACGCCCTGTGCTGGTGTTTTTCTTTTTGAGACCTGCGGCAAACCACCGCGCCGCTAGCAAGGAGGGACGATCACCGCTTCATCCACTCTGGGTCTAACACCCCTCCCCTTACCTCCAAGCTACCGCGCCTGCCACCAGTCACAAGTCACCCCGTTGCTCCCACGCTTGCTTCTTCCCCCTTCCAAGCGGGCGTTTTCCATCTCGTCCTCTCTCTGTTTCTTCTACACGAATTCCTGACTCTGGCTTGTACTGACCGTGTCGTCCTTTTCTGTTTCAAACGCCCCGAAGGCGTCTCGCTAGGGCCCTGCTCACACGCAAGAGGCGAAGGATACAAACCAGCTAGGGAACAGACACACCGGATGACAAGACTCGAGCCTTGACTCGTCCCTCTACACCCTCTGACATACCATCCGTCACTTGGATTTTTTCTTACCCTAAACTTGTCACTCCCACCCACCTCTTTTTGTTTGGTCTGATCACCCTCCCCCCTGCTACTGCTTCAGCCGTGGTGCCGTTGCTGTTGCTACTGCACTACTGCCTTCCTCCCGCCCACCTGGCCTTCAGAATCCGGGGTTGGCGCCGACTAAATAACTCCGTCAAAACAAAAAAGCACGAGAATCATAAGCACATGAGAGAGAGCAGAAAAGGAGAGACACGGCTAGAGAGGAAACTACTGAGTCAAAAGCGAAGCTTCATAACACCCTAACCTGGCCCCGTGCCCACGCCTGATCCTTCCCAGCTACATACATAAATCATACAAGCAGCCTCTCTTGTTTCTAATAACCTCCCTTGACCTTCTTTTCCCCTTTTACAATCTTGCTTGCTTTTTTCTTCCTTCTCTCTGCCTCTCCCCCACCGACCACTTGGACAATTCCCCAAACGAACGGACGGACGCGACGTGGTCGACACATTAACCTGTCCGGACGACTACACCTAATGCGTTGTCAAACGTCGAGGCCGCATAACCTTCGAGGCAGTGACCCCTCCCCCGTATTCCTGCGCCTCTGCATCTTCGGTCTTGAGAACCCGGGAGTATCGTGGGCCTCGTCCCAATATCAACCGCCGAAAATAACTTGACACCCATCCTCCCACGCCCGAAACCACAACGGCCCAAAAACCTAAGAAAAGACGCACCATCGGCTTCTGGAAGCTCTCAAAACACCTACGATACCCAGACGTGACGCGGGGAGAACCAAACCTCACGGAACGACTCTTACTGCATCATCATCCAACATAGTACAATAATCTCTTCCACCCAACTCACCTACCAAAAAAGCCGCCCAAAATGTCCCTCAACGACCCTTCTTTGACAAAACAACAACGAATCCAGATATGGCGCGAGGAGGTCGCCGCCTCAGCCTCTCTCTGCACCTGCCCGCCCACGTCCCCCGGCGCAGCCTCCTCCTCCTCGACAAACATCTCTCTCTCGGCCGCCTCATCGGCGTCCTCGGGGGGAGCGGGGGACGCCGCCTTTACTTCCCCCCGCGGCGACGTTCTTCCCTCCCAGCCGACCTACTGCCCGACCTGCTCCCGTCTCGGCGCCCCCTCCGCCATGGGCCTAGAGCCCTCTGCTGCCTACCTGGGCGACGTGGTCCGCTCCGGCGGCGGCCACGGCCTCCTGTCCCCCGACCGCAGTGGATCCCTCATGCTCTTCCGCACGAAGCACGGCAACCACGCCATCTTCCGCGGCATGCGCAACCTCGTCCGCCGCATCAGCGGGGGCAGCGGTAAGAACGGCCCCCTGCCACCAGGCGCCGAGGAGACCACGAGCATGTACCGCCGCGCGACCATCGCTGTCGCGGCCGCTGAGGCTGAAGCGGAGGCGGCTGCGGACGAGGACCTCGAGTCCGAGGGCCGGGGACACGTCCCCAAGTTGATCGCAGAGAAACAGGCGAGGCTGCGGCGGGCCGAGAGGTTGCTCGCGAGGTCACATCGGACTGGCTGAGGTTGATATTATAAACCCATATATGCATAGCAAAGTGAGCGGTCAAAGCTCGGTGGGGACCTGTTTTTAAAGCACCATGTCAACGTTGAGTGAAACACGGGATGGCGGGTGCCAGGCGTTTTAGTATATAACATATATACGGTAATTTTGGGAAATACCATTTCGCTTATCTTCCAATACCTCTAATTGAACCGGGGAGCAAGTGATATCAGCGTCTTGTCGATCACATGTCAAACCACACGAAGCGGAACACCCAATATAGTGGACACAACGGTTGATGAACGTTTGTTATTTTCTTTTTTGTCTTGTAGACTGAATAGACAGGGGCATTGGGGGGGAAACACTTTCTCTCTCCGTGAGAAAAATCGACGACGTAAGACCACTAGGAGGAAAACCGAAAAGAGAACACGAGACAGCCGTAAACCATCCAGCACAGGGGGGTAAAGCAGGATTTGTGTGGGGGAACAAAAGGAGAATGACTCTGGGCATGGGATATGAAGAAGGGGAAGTTGGTAGTTAGCTGCCAAGAGTCCTCAAAAACCTCTCTGAGCCCGGGACGATGCCGTTCCAGACCGAGTGGTACTCCAAGGAGCCAAAAGGGACCATGCCACGCATTATTCCTTTCTCCGCGTCCGAATCCCCAAAAATCCTCCCCTTTGCCAAGACTCCCCAACGCGAGCCGCAGATATCATCAGTCAGCGGCAACATGCTGGCCGAATCTAGTCATCAGCTGGCCCGCACATAGCGCGCCGAGCCGACCGAGTAGGCGAGCCATCTCAGTCTTGTCGCAAACTGAAATGGAGTGGTATCAGGATAAGACAGAATTTAGGAGGCAGCGGGAGTCTCCTCGGCAGGCTTGGGCTCCTCGGCCTTGGCCTCCTCCTTCTTCTCCTCGGCGGGGGCGTCGGCGGTGCCGGCGGCAGCACCCTCGCCCTCGGCGCTGTCGGAAGAAGTCCAGAGGGTAAGGTTGTCACGGAGGAGCTGCATGATAAGAGTGCTGTCGCGGTAGGACTCCTCGGAGAGAGAGTCAAGCTCGGCAATAGCATCATCGAACGCCTGCTTGGCAAGGTGGCAAGCACGGTCGGGCGAGTTCAGAATCTCGTAGTAGAAGACGGAGAAGTTAAGGGCCAGTCCGAGGCGGATGGGGTGGGTAGGCGTCAGCTCGGTCTGAGCAACGTCGGTAGCACTCTGCAAAAAGCCACGGCGTCAATTCCAGGATTCCGGGGAGGGAACAAGCATTGAACATCTGTTCTGTCTCACCTTGTAGGCCTCGTGCGCTGCGGTGGCAGCACCCTTACGTTTCTCACCGGAAGCGAACTCAGCCAGGTAGCGGTGGTAGTCACCCTTCCTGGATTGTGGGACGCGGCGGTTAGTTCCGGGACGGAAGCGGATACGGAATACGAGTAGCGGTGGCACGGGAAAACATACATCTTGTGGTAGAAGACCTTGGACTCGCCGGTCTGAGCGTTGGGGATGAGGCTGTCGTCGAGGACGTCGAGGACATCCTGGCAGACCTGCTCCAGCTCGGTCTCGATCTTGGTGCGGTACTCGCGGATGGTGCCGACGTGCTTGTCGGAGCCCTTGCTCTCCTCCTTCTGCTCAATGGAGGAGATGATGCGCCAGGAGGCACGGCGGGTGCCGACAACGTTCTTGTAGGCAACGCTGAGGAGGTTGCGCTCGTCGACGCTCAGCTCACCGCCCAGCTTGGCGACCTCCTTCATGTAACCGACCATCTCATCGTAGCGCTCGGCCTGCTCGCAGAGGCGAGCAAGGAAGGTCTTGCTATTGGGCAAGGGTCAGTAAATGCTGCGCGCAAGACCCTCGGCTAGGGGGTGGTGTGGTTTTGATGGTGGTGAACCATCGACGAGGAGGAGGCGGTTCGGCACAAACCTTTCACGCTGGGAGAGGGGCAAAAGTCAGCATACTTTCTCTCTCGCAGCAACAGCAACATTGAGTGGTTTTGAGGAGGGGGGCACGCCGGCGACGCATCGGCCATGGCAATAGGAGATACCGCGGTCGCAGGAGAGTCCAGGCCAGAGGAGAGCAAATGTCATCCATGGGGGGGTTTGGATCTCGAGGGAACTCGACGGGCGGAATGGGCCGGTTGACCCCCGATCGCATCATCGTGGTCGTTGCCGCAGCCTAGGCAGACAGCAACGAGGGGCGGCGGCGGCGGCGGCGGAGGGGTTTTGGAGTGGTGTTGGGCACCGTGGGGAAAATGGTACTTACATCGCCAGACATGTTGAGCTTTTGGGGGGATTTGAAGTGATGCGACTAGGTAGAGGGCAAAAGTAGAGAGTCACAGAATGAGGAAGAATATTTGTAGGCGTGCGTCGGGGTTTGGGGAGACGTAGACGCGGTTTTGTTTTGAGGTTCTTGGGGGAAAAAGATGTGCGGTGGGAGAGGAAGAAAGGCGGGAGGGTGTGTTTACGTGTGACGAATTATTTTGGGAGGGGGATCTCTAAGGGAAGTTGCGAGGCCAGTGAAGATTTAATCGGGCTGGTCCAGTCGCTCCTTCTCCTGCTGATTTTCTCAGGTTGGGTCGCCCGTCGCTACTTCTTGCCTTAGCACCCGCCCCTGCTGCCGTGCCGGACCTCAAGTACCTGCTTACCTGCCCGTCGCCCCTTGTCCCTACCTGAAGGTACCTTACCTTGTACTAGTAGCACCGCTGTCCATAAGGTAAGGCAGTAGTAGGTAGGTTCCATACGTTGAGTCTGCTTGTGCCTGCTGGTTGCACCTGCCGCCGCACCGGACCCCACTACCACGTCCCCTTCTGCTTGTGCTGGTGAGGGTGAGGTGGGCTGCCCTGCCCGGCTGGTCAGGCTCTCGGGGCTCGGGGACTCTGTCCAGGGCATGGGCATGGGCATGGGCAGGTTCCAATTTGGCGGGAGGGGAAGAGAAACGGGGCGCTGGGCTGGGCTAGGCTCACCTGTACCTTAGGCCCAAGGCTACTAGGACTGTACGGGTAGAATGAGCAGTGGGCAGCCGGCAGGGGAGGCGTGAGCGGGGGTTTTGGTCCTCTCCATTGCTGAGGTGAGGTGTTGCTCTTCTTCATCCACTGCTCTCTCTCTCTCTCTCATTCCCCATCACTATGCCATTCACTGCTGGGTTCAGCTCCTTTTCTGTGTGGACAGCAGCCGAGCAAACTGCCTTAGGACTGGACAGGGGCAGGGCCAATCTGAATTAGCACTCAACGAGGTTCCTTTGGTGAACAGTAGTAGCCTTGAGATTAGCCCACGGAGCATCAAAGGCAAAGACGTAGCATCCAAAGGGTTGTGTGTATCACTAAGTCCACGACTGCTAGTCAGCCGGCACAAGAGGCTCGATAAGGTACCGAGGAGCTACTTCGTCTAGAAGACCACTGATTGCTCTCCTCGTCCCACGATGCCTCCCATACTGTCGGGCCTGGAAAGTCACGAAGTCCGTCCGCCCATGCCGGGCAAAGGCCTCATGTGCCAGCCAACAGCGACAGTGCCCGGCTGCTCATCGGAGCTGCTCCAGAGCTGGACGCTGTCCCTGAGGGTGCTTGGCTTTGAGATTATAGAGTCATCTCTCCCAGCCCAGGAAATTAGGAAAAGAAATGGGCGATCAAATTTGAGCCTGTGAGGGGGTCACTAGATAACTCTGGAAAAGGTCATTAGCTTGGGCGGGTTCAACTGAACGAAGCCATGCTCTCTCTGTCTGTGCCTTGAGGTGGTGGACAGGCCAGCGCAGCACTGCACAGCATAGCACAGCGCAGCAGCAACCAGAAGCATGAGCATGCAGACACTGGCCTCTGACTGGCTGGCTTGGCTGTGGCTGCTAGATCCACATCCCCATGCACTTCCCCGCTCCTGCTTCATCACACGCCCGCCCTGGCTGTATCTCTGGCCTCCTGCAAAAACTGCACTTTTTTTTCTGTCTCGTGATTCCCCCCTCTGGTGATTCTCTCTTCTTCCAAGCGCGTCTACGCCTGAGTGCCCGCTGGTCTCTTGCTGACCGCACCCCCCAGTGTCAGCTCATCTGCCCAAGACCCCCGCCCCTCACCTACTCACCTCCCATCGCGTCACATTCACTTCACCAGCTCTGCCCAACCTAACACATCGATGGCGTAACCTTCAGCAACACAAGTCGACATTGCACAGACGCCCAGACACATTGGGCCATTGATGGGCTCGCTGACGTATAATCCATTGAACCCCAATGGGCCCCGGGTCCTCGGCCAGGTAATTACGCCAAAAATGTCCCTTCAGATTGGTGCTATCCACCCAAAAGAGCCTCGGGAATCCCTAGCCTCCGGCTCTGCCAGCTTATCTCCCACCAAATCTGGGAATCCGGGGACGATGGCCATGCCTATCGCCAAATGCCATCCAATGTTGTCTCGGATCAGCGCCTCTTCCAGGTTGTCTCGAACCTTACGGGAAACAAGCACATCACGCCCGTGAGTCACCCTCGACCTCACTTTTCGCCTTGGTCTCTACGTGTTTCCCCCATCTGACGACTGAGCCGTGCTCGTACATCGTCGTCCTGGCCCGCGGGCAGTGGGAAATTGCCTCCCAGATGAACCAAACAGGCAGACGACATTGTGAGCATCAAACACCCCGGTTGACAACCCACAAGAGGATGGCCTGGGCAGTGGGAAGACGGTCGACGACGCAGGCGAAGTCCGGCAATAGCAAGCTGCTCATCAGCTGCTCCCGTTCTCATCGCATACACGACTTTGCTCCTGGCCAATAGCTCTCAGTAACGGCCTCGTGCTGGATGCCCGTCTGCCAAAGTTGGCGCCTCAGTGCCGGGGGGGCAGCCACTCGGCCGACCAAGCCACAATCCCAGCCGGACTGCCGTCCAACCACGACAACCCTCTCTCGACCGGTCGGCCGTCAACCCTGCTCCCTCGGTGGCCCTCGCTGCATCTCTCTGCTGGTCCGCATGCTTGTCGAGAAGGCGGTGCCGTGTCATGCACGAAACCTCCACGCCCACCCGCAGCCGACGCCCAGTCTGTAAAATATCCGATTGTTCATCAATCTGTTGTCGTTCCTCTTCAGAGCGCCTTACCCCCAATGAAACCGGTTTCAACCAAAGGGGGGATCCCATCCCATTTGATCAACGTATCACCCGTCATCCCTGGTCTTCTGCCCCTCACAGCGTCCCAGCGAGTGAAACGTCGAAGGCTTAGATGCCATCATATGGCACATCTTCTTCACACGTCAACCCAACATAACCCAACCCAGAAGAGGAGAGACAGCGACAGCAGTTGAGCAGACTTCCCTCTGGCCGGCCCAGCCCAAGAGATAGATGCTCTGATCTCCCACACACCTTAAACCTCTGATCTCTGATCTCTTGGCCCTTCCCCCCTTTTCATCCCAATTTCAACACATCCCACCCACCCAACTCGATGCCATCCATCACAGCGCATCAGTGACTCACATCCAGCACAGCCCATGGGGGGATCCCCCTCCATGCATTCGGGTCGAACAAGCGACTCGCAGGCCGACAGGCCCAAGGGTCCCTTATCGCGTGGCATCCTCTAGTGGTTGCAGGCCTCTCACTTGCAGTACCAAAAAGAAAGTCTCCCGCGAAGCAAACACGCGCCGCTCGCCGAGCCCATTCCCATGTGCTGGCACTGCCAGCTTATGGACGCAGGTAAGGTGCTTTTTTATTTTATGTTTTTAAACCCTCCTTCCATTTGGCTCTACCCCGGTACCTGTCTTCAGGTGGCATGAGAAACCTTGACCTTGAACCCGGACCTAGGCCGTAGGCAATCCGGAGACGCGGGCAAAATTCATGCGAGGCAAAGCCTCAACCCAGCATACTCACCAGCGTATCATGACTGGCTGAGGGGTGGGGGAGGGGAGGGGGCCGAAAAGCCCGCGAGGAATTCGATGTGTAGCTTGGGGTCCACCCGGGCTGTTCCCGGCATCCGCATATTGCACGAGGTGTTTGCATGGCCACAGCTTCTTGCTTTCTTCCGATGACCTTGGCCCATTGTGTGTGGTGCGTGTCTGTTTGTGTGTGTATTGGCCCCACCATCCATCCAGCTCAACGTAGAAACCTGTGGAGATTCTAAAAGAAGAATGTTTTCTTCGTACGGGTAAAAAAAGAGCGATGAGAACCCTGGTCCCTCCGGACAGCCTCGTCTTGGGAACGACACTAAGGCAGCCCAGCCCGGTCTCCTTCACAGGATCTAGACCTCGATGGCGATGACTTTGATGGATCCAACGCGGCAAAAATGCGACTCCTATTGCTCGACCGAGTAATGAGCCCACCCTCTGTGACCGGTGCCGCCGAGAAGGCAAGCCAGGCCAGGCTCTTTTGTCTTCATGTGTTCGCTGCGTTGCGTCGGGCTGATTAGCACCGTCCGGCGGGGAGTTGGACCACTGCGGCGATTCAAGCCAAGGTAGCTAGCTCGTTAAGCTCGTCGAAAAACGCCGAGGGAATTTTGGTTTTTCCTGCAGTCTCATACTATTATTGTTCAAGGTATCCGTACACAGAAAAAGAACAAAAAAAGGGGGGGGGGGGACGCCCGCTGGTTCCAACATCGAATCATACAAACGCTCTTGCTTTTCATAGGCCTTTCCAACTCGTACAGTTATTGTCACTAACAAACAAAAGCAACCGCGCAATGTTTACAAGTGCTTCAAAGGAAGCGTAAGCAGCCGCGCCGCGCCACCGAATCAATCCGCAGTCCCCTCTTAGAGCTCTTCCGATGCTACGCCCCCGAGACTACCGCCGTACTTATCCCGCCCCCAGTTCGCTGGGTCGCCGCCGGGCACGCAAAGTCCGAGCCTCCAGAAGTAATCCCTGTGGGCGAAGAGCAGCTGCCAGAGCTTGAGTCGGGCCGGGAAACCCGGCAGCCTCTTCCACATCCATCTCTTCGAGACGGCGTCATCGTCACGCGCAACTCGCACCTCTGCTACAGCGTCCACGTTGCCATCGTCGTCCTGCATCCCAGAGTCGAAAAAGCCGCCGTCGCTCTTCGTGATGCAGCGTCCATCGCTGTCGCCGCGGCACACGATGACATCCTCGATTGACGGCGAGAGCTCCGACTTGGAGATATAGAACTCGCCGCCGTGCGGCTTGTACCCCCATTCGGTCAGCGGCAGGAGCGGCACCGGGTCGCCAGCGTGGGTGACGCGGCGGTAAGTCCGGTTTAGGGGATTCCTCTTTTCCTCCTCATCTTCTTCCTTGTCCAACTCGAAGACGGCGTCGACGTAATCGCAAAGGCCCTGGTTGCCGACCTTGGGTTCGCCATAGGTCGTGACGATGACATTGTCCCAGCCGAGCGACACCTTCAGCTCGAGCGACGCGAGCATCGCAACCGCACCCCCGAGGCTGTGGCCGACCAAGTGGACGGGATAATCGGGATACTGCTCCCTGAGATTCTTCAGCTCGGGAACGACCAGCTTCCGCGTCTGGCGCCAGGACGCCAGGAAACCCATGTGGACGGTACAATCCTCGCACCTGTGCTCCGGCTCCTGTGGTGGGCCGTCCTCGCCGTTGTCAGGCGCCGGGTATGGCACGTACTCCTGCGGCACGGTGCTCAGGTCGATGACGGTGTTTGTAATGCTATAAGTTCCCCGAAACGCGACGATGATGGCCTTCTCCCCGACCTCCCCGCCGAACCTGTCCTCGTCGCCCGGCCGCCGGACGCCGTGGTCCACGGCGATGTAGCCGCAGCTGTCGCTCATCAAGACACCGGTGTTCCATGTCGTCACGAGTGTGAAGGAAGGGAACTCTTTGCACCGCGAGACGCAAGAGAATGGGTGGGATATGCCCGAATTGCCGACGCAATAGGTTATGTCGACGATCCGCGACGTGCGCTCGAGGGACCGGAAGAGGTCGACGGATATTGGTGGGGAGGCTGCGCCGGTGTTGTCATCGTCGATGAGAGGGAGGGGTTGCTGCTGCTGCTGCGAGGGATCGGTCGGTGTGGCGGCGGCGAGGCCTACCAGTGGCGCGAGCTGAAGGAGCTGGAGGAGACGACGCATTGCGGATGGTTGTGCTGCCGTTGCTTCGTGGTGGTTTTCTTCAAAGAACTTCGCGAGATGCAGACTGGAATCGATTGTCCTTTGGCAGAGACATTGCGCAGGGGGCAGGCATCCGATGTAACAGGCTGGCCGATGCGGCAGGCGGCAGGTTATAGGTATAATTCTGAAGGATGGAGCTTATCCAGGCAGGTGGGCAACTGAAGCGACGATGACCACTTTAGACGGCGAAGAAGCCTCACTGCCTGACCCTGGACGCACACATGATGACGATTGCTGTGCAATCCGCCTGGTGAAAAAAAGGGTTGTGTTGGGGAATTGCGACAAGACAGGTCGGGATACCGACGTCTCAGGCTGATCTCGTGAGGTGAGCGTAGTGAGGTCATACGGCCACGCAGAAAAAAAGAACAGAGCCTATTGCAGGTGGCAGAATGCGGAGGCGCGGCCAAGCGACGATTGCCGACAAACGGTTGGCTCAGAGCGCGTCTGCCCCTGGAAGCCGCCTGGGGAAAGCCTGGGATTGGGCTGCTGTGCCCGGCGAAGAGCCGTCAAATGCACCCCAGCCGGCCTCCCCCATCGCTGGAGCCCAGCCCGTCACGCCAACTTTTGTTGGAGAAGTTCATTTCAGCAGTCTCATGCAAATGGATCCTTACTGCAAGTAATGTGGGAGGTCTATTCATTATTCTATTTTGAATCCGTTCTTTTCGTAGAGCATAACTCTATGCGGTACTGTTCCCGATGTTGGGAAAGTTGGAGCCCTATGTGGCTTTTGGCTTCAGGCTCATACGTAACGCAAGGTTGAGGCAGGCCGCCAAGGTTCGATCGACGGGCCTCAGCGTCTGTTTCATCATTCGGGAATGCCTGGCTTTCTTTTCCCTTGTCCCTCCCATGTTCATCTCAAGTATGCATGTCTGTCTTAACCGCGTACCGGCTGGACGCTGACGAAGTTTGCGCGGATATCGTCTGAGTCGGACTTGCATCCGACAGCCCTCCTGGCGCGCCGGGGCGACGACTGGCGGGTAGCGGCCTCGTCACACACGAGAGGAACGAGGGCCGTTCCGGAAGCTTCGAAGTCGGCGACACTGTGTCCCTCGAGTTAGCCGAGGCCATGAGGGATCGTATATCATAACTTACCCATCGTCGCCCGCGCAAACCTTCTCGATCATGGTGATAGTACCGTTCTGCCAGATGAACTCCACCAGCGTGTTGTCACACGCGTACCTGGGCGTTCGGCCGTCGTTGATCGTTGATACTGATGAGGAGTTGAAGTGGCACTCCGTGTTGAGGATCGTGCTATCGTCGTTGAAGGTGAAGTCAAACGAGTCCGGGGTCTTGCCATCTTCCGACTGGGCGGCGAAGTTCTGGATCTGGAAGTCGTCGGGCAAGTTGCAGCCGGTTGCCTCAACCTTGGACATGAGCTCGTCCGGGACGGCGGCCATGTACCTGACCGTAGCCTGGACGGCGGGGGCAGCGGCAGCCAAGAGAACGGCGAACTTCATGGTGTTTGCTAAAGTGTATGTACAACAGGGAAGTCTAAGTGTTGGTTGGCGTGTGTACAGTTCTCAAACGAAGGACGTTTATTCGAAAGATGGGATGATTGGGAGTTTGTGAGATCAGTAAAGACTGGGGAGGCGGGATTGATCTAGTAAACAAACAGGACGATCTCCTCTACGTCTGTTCCTTCCAACAGCTAGCTTCCGCCTTTAAAGTGGCCGGTTACGCACAGGATCAGACCCAGATCTCCTGCCGTGCCTTGCAGAACAGACAGGTTTCTTCAGGGGAGGGGCTAGGCAAGGCGCATCATCCATGGCTAAACTCTCCAGACGTGCGCAAGCTTCTGCAGATCCTGATGCAATCATCCGGGCCGGCCGTACGGGAATGGCTGTGGGAGGACTCCCGCGGGCTCCAATTTAGGGGGAATCGGTTACCAGTCCGTCAATTAAGATGGAAGGAGACTGGGAGCGAGAGGTTGATGCTCGCATTGCAAGCGCTGCGTTCGGCTGGCTGTTAGGCACTTGTTCAGGGGAGCCGCTCAGTCTTGATTGGCTGCCGGCTGTTTCATGTTTCCAAGCACGGCATCCATACCAACGCTGGACAACTTCGTTGGGACCCATCATGTTGATCCTTCCTCCCCCCTTTTGGATAGACCCCGAATCCTAGGCAGATGGTCAAATCCTTCTCCGCCTTTCATGGTTTTGCCATGCTGTTCGGACGGCACTGCTATGCCGTGCTATGTAAGGAGAGGCGGTGTTCAGGGGGCCGGGGCACCATGAAAGTGCGGCTTGGGGCAAGGCGCATCGTCATGGATGAAGCTAATACCTAGTAATGAAGGAGCCGCAAAAACGCCCAGAATGCTTGATTCGATGCGGCGCCAACGCGCGGCTCTCTGGACCGCGGCCGTCTTGCTAACTCAGGCCCTAACAGCCGCAGAAGAAGCAACCATGCTTGCAAGGCTGCGGGCTTCTGGAGCTGCCTGCACCTAATGGTAGATACGAGCTGCATGCGTTGTGTCGTGGCCGGCCGCCGAGACACAGCATTCGATAGACCCGCGATCTAAAAACGGGCATGGCATGGTTACTCGCCGTATTCGAAAGTCGGTCAGTTGGAGGTGAATTTGTTGTAGACGGGGATCGAGGGGCCCTGGACGACGCCGGGTGTCCTTAACAAAGACACACCCACAAGCCAGCTAGATTTGTTAAAGCTATCCTCTCGATACCCGGCTCCATCTGGAGGAGGGACGGACCAATCAGAAGCCATTATCAGTCAAGAACCCAACCCCTCCACAGCAGTCTCGCACGGGCGCTGGACTGGACCCCTCGAGCCAGTCACCGTCCTTCGCTAACCCCAACCACGTGACCGCACAAATCCACGCCGGGAATTTCGCCAGTCCACCATCTCAAACTTTTTTTTTTTCGCGCGAGGAGCTCCGGTTGATTTCTCGACATCACGAACTACTAACCCGACCACCACCGTCCATCAACAGCCAAATCAACAACGATGGCCAAGGAATCGCCCGCCCGCACCGGTCTCACCGTCGGTCTTAACCGCGGCTTCGTACGTCGCCTCACCACCCCGACTTGAGCGTTCCCTATTGGAAATTTTCTCGCGCGAGAAGACGAAGAAAAGGATGCCTCGAGATACACCCTTCAACCCGCTTCGTCTCACCTCGTGGAGGATCTCTGCACATACCACCCTCTCTTCCACGAGGGGAGCGAGCACATTCGCTTTTTGCAGAAGATGGACGCTGACCGGTTGATGTGATTCCCGAAATATAGAAGACCACCCCTCGCGTCGTCAAGCCCCGCGTCTCCCGCACCAAGGGCCACCTCAGCAAGCGCACCTCTTTCGTCCGTGACGTCGTCAAGGAGGTTGCTGGGTAAGTTCAGATTTGTCTTTGGGGAGTGTTAGAGGACGTCGGTAGGAGCAATGCGTAGAGACAGTCTTCTTGGCTGGCATCGGAAGAGGAGGAACACATGCGCACCAACGTCGCCCACTATCTACTCTGTGTCTCGGAAACCCAATGCTAACACCTTGCCTCCCATAGCCTTGCCCCATACGAGCGCCGCGTTATTGAGTTGCTCCGCAACAGCAAGGACAAGCGTGCCCGTAAGCTCGCCAAGAAGAGGGTTTGTTTACACCGAACGATGTCCCAACATCCCCAGACAGCCCATACTGACAGCCCTCGCAGCTCGGTACCTTCGGCCGTGCCAAGAGAAAGGTTGAGGAGATGACCCGCGTCATCGCCGAGTCCCGCCGTGTCGGCCACTAAACAACAAAAATCGAATCGGGTTCACGTGCGGCTTTCGGGGTGGTTTGGCAAATATCGTGGTTTAAGGGCGTGTGGTCACAAAAAGTGGTCTCTTACCGGGAATGCTTCATCACGAAGCTCTGCATTGCATTCATGGGAAGAGCATTGCAGCTCATGACAAATACCAAAATTTCAAGCACTCCCAATGCCTGCCTCGACTTGACTGCCTCATGAACGCTGTCTTATTCGCTGTGATGTGGAACTATAGGGGTGCTATAGAGCATGCCGACCTGATTATGATCCAGAGGTTTCAGTCCTGTACCTCTACTATTCTAACTCCATCTGCAGAGCAGCGCAATGCTGTACAGTGTATAGTAAACCAGTCCATCTCTACTTCTTCCCAGGAAGCTTCAACCACTTGGGCAGCTTATTACCACTACTGCCCTCTCCGGTTTTCCCGCTCTTCTGTTCTTGAGGAGCCGGTGTTTGTTTCTTGTCATCGTCCTTGTCCGCAACCGTGGGGATATCCTGTACTTGAACGTCTGTAGCTTGTTTCGCGGTGCTTCCATTGAGGAAGGCCTTCTTGCGAATGTCCGATGGTACGCTGTCATCCCAAACCAGGTTCAGGAGCACATTGTGCGTCAGCTTGTAGTCGTGGATCAAGCGGTTCTTCACGCTATCCTCGTCCTTGATGACTGTCTTGCTGCCGGGCACAAGCAGCCTGAAGGCTTGGGTATTGTGTGCCATCACACCTCTGACTGCCTGGTACACGATAGCACCGGTGTCTTCGGGTCCAAACCTCCAATCAGCCGAGGTGTTGTCTGGGAAGCGAACTCTGACTCCCACCGAAGAGACGGCTGCTAATCGCGCCTCCTCGTCTTTTGCTCGAGCTTCTAGTTCTCTGTCTGATAGGAGCCTCTTGTTTTGCGAGCTTTGCTGGAGTCTGGCCTGATGTAGCTGGGCATGTGCAACCGTGGGCTCGTAGTCGGACTCCGACACCTCCGCGAGGGCAGCAGCGGGTGTCGTACCAGATGGGGCCCGGAATACATTGACTGGTTGCAAGGGATCAGTTGAGCCGGGTCTGTCAACGTCCATAGGATCTGTTGCAGAGTCGGTTCGGACGGGTACTTCTTGAGCTGTTGCCTGGCTGTCTGAAGCGCCTGCGGTTTGTGGGGCTTTGGATTCGGCGTTGGCAGAGCTTTGAGCGGCTGGCTCTGCCGCATCTGACTGACTGGTTTTCTCAGCAGAAGCTGTCGGTGCCTGGCTAGTCTTCTCCTCCGCGTCAACTTCAGCAAAGAACTGATTGCTCTGCTGCATGGCCTCAAACAAGGTCTGGTCTGTCTTCCGGAAGGACAGACGAATCAGAACATTGCCGGAGTTGTATCCCAGTTGTGATAGTGTCTTCTGGAAATCCTCGAGCGTAGCCAGCTCACGGTTCATAATGTTGAGCACTGGCATCTCGTAGTACATCTGGCCACTTCCGCTTGCTCCGCCATTTGTTGTTTGCGCTACACCACGGGCGGTGATGTTCAGATTCTTGACAGCGCCACTCTCGAAGTGGCGAAGGATCTTCCAGATCGCGATGTCACTTGAAAACTTCTCGATCAACCGGCCGTTCGGTACCGCGTTCGCCTCTGGTGGCGGCAGCTGGAGTGCGACCGAGACCGCTGAGGCAGTTTTGGATTTCTGGACGAGCTCGAGTTTGGCGCCGGGGCTGAGGCCGCTTACCCGCCAGACGATGGATAGGTCGACGTTCTTCTGCTTGTGTCTGTAGACGACATACCAGTTAGAGGCCAAAGGGTATAGTTGTGCCAGAACTACAACGTACTTGAGAAGATACTTGTCGCTGGGCAAGCCGAGCTTCTTGCAGGCCTCTTGGAGAACATCTGTCATGTACGTGTTCGGGCTAACCTTGATGGTGGCCCTCCGCAGGTCTGTGGCGATCACCACTACCTGCGCCGACATTTTGAATGCTGTTGCGTCGTCTTCGTGGTGGCGGCTGTTGGCGGGGATGGAGATGAGGGATACGATGAGGGACGGCGGGGGAGAACGACGGGGCGATGGCGGGGGTGATTTCGTCAAGCAGGTGGTTTTGTGTAGGGAGTTTGGTGAATGTTGGCGCGTGGAGGACGAGACGGAACGATAAAAACTCAAGAGCGGCCCTGTCTCCGTTAAATCTTTAGAAAGATGTGTCCCTTGAGGTGGATGTATGCAAGTGTGTTGAAATGGAGAGAGGGTATCTGCATCACGGGAACTCAAAAGGTGCCTCGTCCAGTTCTCATATATGAAAATACGCATTACCTTACAGTATTACACTTTCCTTAGAACTAACCGGCAAGTTCACGTGATTCTTTTCTTTATTTAGTTTAATATTCCAGGTAGTTGGGCATCTCGAGGAGGAGAAGGGCTGCCTGAGAGCTGATTCCAGTTGGTTCTGTTGCCGGCGCGGTAAGGCGAGGGTGCGATGCGTAACTCGGCTGGCAGACAATATGTGCTCCGTCAGCGAAGGCACCGGGGGGCGTGCATCATCGCTGAGCCCACCGAGAGCTGCTTGGGCGTCCAGCAAGCTCGGGCCAATCAGCGAGCTTCAGTACGCTGTACGTGGATTTTCCGACCGCTTCGGCCGCGCCATGCGTGTTTGCCTTGCCCTGCAGCAAGTAGCAACGACAGCACCTCAGCATTCCGATCCGGTCACCTCAATTGCAGCTACCACACTGCACATCCACCAACGACGACCCTCCGACGCAACACCAAGGCTATCCACGGCCGACCCCGCGATTCATCACGACGTGAACCTCGACGAGATTTGCACCTCGTGTCCAATAATCAGAAGCATTCAAGTCATCCCAGCGTTCACTCGCTCCAGGAGCCAAGATGGTACGCTCGTCATTCCCCCCTCCTCAGCCTCGGGATGGCAGCCCCAGCTAACATCAAACCCTCCCAGAGCTCCCCGTTCTCCATTAGTCCGTCCTCCGTCTCACCCGAATGAATCCAAACACGATATACTGACAATTCAATTTACAGACGGCGGCGCCTGCGTCGCAATGGTCGGCAAGGACTGTGTCGCAATAGCCTGCGATCTCCGTCTCGGTCTCCAGGCCCTGACCGTATCCAACAACTTCCCCAAGATCTTCCAATACGGCGATGTTTTCCTCGGTCTTACTGGTCTGGCCACCGATGTCACGACCGTCGGCGACCTCTTCCGCTACAAGGTCAACATGTACCGCCTCCGCGAGGAGCGCAACATTGCCCCCACCACCTTCGCCAACCTCGTCAGCAGCTCCCTGTACGAGCGCCGCTTCGGTCCCTACTTCGTGTCTCCCGTCGTCGCTGGCCTCGAGCCCAAGACGGGTAAGCCATTCATCTGCGGCTTCGACAGCATCGGCTGCATCGACTTCGCCAAGGACTTCATTGTCTCCGGCACTGCCTCTGAACAACTCTTTGGCATGTGCGAGAGCTTATGGGAGCCGGATCTGGTACGTGGCATGCCATATAAAGAGGCGTTATTGTTACAAAACAAGTCTAACACTGTTATGCAGGGCCCCGAGGAGCTCTTCGAAACCATCTCTCAGTCACTCCTAAACGCCGTCGACCGAGACGCCTTATCCGGCTGGGGCGCGCACGTGTACATTATTGAGAAGGACAAGGTCACCAAGAGACTGCTGAAGGGCAGACAAGACTAATTTCTACGACGGGGGCAAAGCGGTGGAGGAGGAGAGCTCGATAGGACCGCTGCGAATAAACGGTTTCTAGCTTGTACCAATAGATGGAGGTGATCCACTATGAGAGGGCATCCAAGGCCTGCATGAACTAGACGAATGACCTTGATTTACATGATTTGTTAGGGCTTTATGCCTCGTAGTGCTATGGCGTTCTATGTACGACCCCCTGCAAAATGCCACGTGCTGCTACTATTGATACAAGTGGTCTATGATCTAGCTAGGGCTGACCTCTATTCATCTACTCCTCCTTCTTCGCCTTGGGAGACTGAATCGCCTTCTTTTGACTAAAGAACGATCTCTCAACGGCCTTGAGACCCTCATCAATGAGACTGGTAAACTGTTAGCATGGAATCGGCATAGAGCAGAGAGTGACAACTTACATGACAGGAGCGCTGATGTACAAGACCGCCTTCCACTCGGTCCAGTTCAAGGGCAGGATGGAAAACAGGCTCTGAAGGAACGGAGTGTAGAGGAGAGCGAAGTGAAGGGCCATGGAAAGGGTGATGGCGTAAACAAGCTTCATGTTGGCCCAGAGAGGCAGGGACAGAAGAGATTCGCTGGAAGACAGAGCGTTCATGGCGTTGAACATCTCGATCACGACGAGAATCGAAAGAGACACCGTAGAGGCAGCCTTGGCCGAGTTATCCTGGAACATCTGGCATCCGATCTCCGGGAAATCGGAAGAGCAGCGGTGGAAGCGAGAGAGGTGCGAGAAGCTGATCTGAGGGCCCTCGGGGTTGTACATGAACCACCAAGCGTAACCGGCGACGGTAGCCACACCAACGTAGGTGCCGATGACAAGGTAGCGGAAGAAGAGCCAGCCGCCAATGAGGGGCTCGTCGCGCTTCCTGGGCTGACGCTTCATGATGTCGTGGTCAGGAGGGTTGAAGGACAGGGCGGTAGCGGGAAGACCATCGGTAACCAGGTTAACCCACAGAAGCTGGACGGGGATCAACGCTTCGGGCATGCCAAGTGCCGCAGTCAGGAAGATGGAGACAACCTCGCCGATATTGGAAGAAATGAGGTAGCGGATGAACTGCTGGGTGTTGTTATAGATGGAGCGTCCTTCCTCAATGGCGACCTCAATTGTGGCAAAGTTATCGTCGGCAAGCACCATGTCGGCGGCAAGCTTCGAGACATCGGTACCAGAACCCATGGCAACACCGATGTCAGCCTTCTTGAGAGCGGGGGCATCGTTGACACCGTCACCAGTCATGGCCACGACCTCGCCGTGCTGCTGGAGTAGATCGACGAGCTTAGACTTGTGGCTGGGCTCGACACGGGAGAACAGAGACGCGTTCTTGGCGGCTTCGATCGCCTCGCTTTCGCTGAGGTTCTCAAACTCTCTACCAGTAAAGCTCTTGCCCTTGAGGTCCTCGTACTCTCCAAAGACTCCGATCTGACGGCAGATGCTCTCGGCAGTGTTGCGGTTATCTCCAGTGATGACGATGACACGAATTCCGGCGTCCTTGCACTTGCGGATGGAAGCAGCGACCTCAGGGCGAGGGGGATCGAGCATGCCAACCAAACCAAGGAAAGTCAGGTTCTGCTCGATCTGGGCGTACTGGGCGGTGGTCTTAGCCGACTTCAACAGAGGGTTGTTGCCAACGTTGTCAACGCTGGCAAGAGCAATGACACGGAGACCACGATTGCCGTAGTCGACAACCTCCCTGGAGATCAGATCCGAGAGCTTGCGGTCCAGAGCCTGTCGCTTTCCGTTGGCGCCAACCAGGGCGTGCGTGCACCGTTCAAGGATAGACTCGGGAGCGCCCTTGACGAGGAGCTTCTTCTCTTGGCCATTCTGAACAAGAACGGACATGCTCTTGCGGTCTCTGGAGAACTCGTAGGTCGCGAGACGAGGGAAGTCCTTCTCATACTTGGAGCTGGCGTAATGAACACGATCTTCAGGGTTGCTGTTGGCTGGGGCACAGGGGCCGACCTTTTCGACCAGAACACGGAGAGCGCCTTCAGTAGGCTCACCAACGTTGGAGTAGGCACCGCTTCTGGCGTCGTAGGCGAGCTTGGAGTCGTTGCAAACGGCCGCAACCTCAGTCATCTGGCGAATGGTGGCAGAGGAGCTTGTCAGATCCGTCACTTGCTTGCCGTTGAGAGAAATAGCGCCCTTGGGTGCGAAGGTAGTGCCCTCGACATCAAGCTCAACCAGGTCCGTTCCAGCCTCGTTGAGGTGGACGATCTTGCTCACGCTCATCTGGTTGGTGGTAAGGGTACCAGTCTTGTCGGAGCAAATAACGCTGCAGCTTCCCAAGGTTTCGACCGACGGCAGACTTCTGACAACGGCGTTCTTTGCGGCCATTTTGCGAGTTCCAAGAGCCAAGCAGGTGGTGATGACGACAGCGAGACCTTCAGGGATAGCAGCAACACCAAGAGAGACGGCGATCTTGAGGTAGTAGATGGCACCCTTGGTGAAGCTTCCGTGGCTAGGGTCACTGAAGTGCGGGATGTTGATAAGCCAAACCAAGATGCAAATGACGGTGATGACCTTGGCGAGGCTGTCACCAAAGTCGTTGAGCTTCTGCTTGAGGGGAGTCGGCTCGGAGATCTGGGCAGTGATGCTTTCGTGAATGTCACCAATGGCAGTCTGAGACCCGGTGAGAACAACGACGGCCTTCGCGCGACCAGTAACAACAGTTGTTCCGGAGAACAGCATGTTGATCTGGTCCTGCAACACAGCCTTCTCATCCTTGACGACGTGGGCGTGGTCCTTGCCAACACTCTCACTCTCTCCGGTCAGAATAGCTTGGTCGACAGCAAAGCTGTTGCTCTCAATGGCGACGAGCCTGCAGTCAGCAGGGACACGGTCGCCGATGTGGACAGAGACGATGTCACCGGGAACGAGATCCTCGGCCTTGACGCGTGAGACTTGGCCATTGCGAAGGACGTTGGCCTCGTTGGCCGAGTATTCTTGGAGTGCGGCAATGGCTTTCTCGGCGCTGCTCTCTTGCGAGACACCGACGACGGCGTTCAGGATCAGAATGGTCAGGATCTGGAATATCGGCACCGTTAGCCTGGGAAAGTCTTGGTAATGTGGGTATCGTGCAGCAGGATTACGTACCACTGCTGGGTCAACAAATGCACTCCAGCCTTCTTCCTGGTCGAACAGCGCGAGCACAAAGGACACGGCGGCCGAGCCCAGAAGAATTATCACCAGTTGGTCCTTGAATTGCTCGAGAATAAGCTCCCACAGAGGGGTCGGGGGGTCTTCGGGAATAACTGCGGGCGGACTGTTAACACAGAGCTATTGCCAGGGTTGCTCGAGTCGGAGAATACTCACCATTCTTGCCATGCTTGGTTCTAGACGCAATGACTTGGTCGTCACTCAGGCCCGTGTTGGGATTCACTCCCAGGGTCGCGAGGACCTTCTCGGTGGGCGAGGCGAATGCGCTCTCCATCGCGAAAGTGCGCCGAGCGCGGAACGTGGCTTGCTTATCGAGAACCGGCAGTCTCTAGCCGAGCTTCAACAGCGGCTGTCGATGACAAATTGCGACGATGGCGGTAGGATAAAAACGGCTGCTTTTCAGCAGAGGGAGAAGAAGGAAAAGGAGCTCCAAACCTGGGCCGAACAGACGTTTGGGATATGAAGATATGAAGGAGAGAGAAGGTGCTGGAAATGTTGCAGATCAGAGAGCCAGTATATTTTATTGCGCTCGCGGTGGGGCAGGGAAGCTGAAATCGTCGCCGAACAGCGAGTTTCCAATACGCTCTACGTGTTCGTTCAGTAGCCCGGGTTGCCTGGCTTCCCCTTCTGGAACTCTGATTTTGCCGTCGAGGAAAGATCCCGAGCTTAGCCCTGTTCGGCTAGTTTCAGTGGGGACCCCTGCTACTGCCAGAGGTCCCAAGGCCCCAAGGTCCCAGCGTTCCCCTGTGATTCCCTGTCCGGATCGGGGGCTCCAGCGTAGCCACTGCGACGATGAGGCTAGAAAACGTGGGGCAAGGGCCAATCAAGACTCATACAGGCTGCAGCCGGCACTCCAGCCCGGCCGTGGAGCGCGTACTTTATTTGTAGCCTGTAGGGCAGCCCGGCAGCAGCAATCGCAGCAATCGCAGCAATCGCAGCAATCGTCTGCAGAGCTCTCGACCTAGGAACCCGGAAGCCTGGCTGGAAGCCTCAGGGCGCAGCAAGCTGACGCCCAGGTTGATGCCTTCCACCTTACTAATGCAAGGGACCTTCCAAGGTTTTCTGCTTAACCAAGGCCAGAGACATCATTACATAAGATAAGAATAAGAGCACGTGACTCGTCATGACACTGGCAGATTGGACTCTCCGAACCAAGCCCGCGGCCCCCGTCTCTACTGGTCTAGGACTAGGCCGCTCCGGAGCCACCCTTCGCTCCTCGCCGAGACCGAGTCAGGTTCCATTTGAACGAAGCCGAACCTGCGGCGGCCGGAAGGCATGCATTGCATCGTGCGTGCGCTCATGTCTCGCGTAATGTAGGACGAAGACGTGGGCCATTGGGGGCGACCGATATCCACCCCGAAGCCTGTGAAGTCTCAAGATTTTCCTTCCATGTCTTCCGGGCCCAGCGTCATTCGGACTCGAGACACATCGGCCACGCCACCGAGATCCATGGTTGGTCGGGAGCGAACGCAAATGACCGGTACACACCAAACAGACCGGTAGCCGGCAAGTCCTTTGTTGCCCGCCCGCTACGCCGCTGGACGAGACATGGCGCTGATAGAGGACGGCCCGTCACCGCCATGTCGGGTCTGTTCTGTGCTGTACGGCCCCGCCATCTTGAACGAGACGTGCATCGAGGTTCCTCCTGAACTCCGACGCAGGACAGCATCACGTCTGGTTGGACGTGGGTGCAACCAGGCCCTCCAATTCCCTTCGTTGACGCAAGATCTACGGATCTTGACCCGACAACGAATGCAACTAACGCTGCATATTCTGGCCCGGCACCCCGGCTGCATGTCGCAGCTGCATTCCTCCCGGCCGGTTCGTTGGTAGACTCGCCGGGTGCGACTGTCCACTGCAGGTCTGTACCACGCTGCGCCTTCTCGCGGGAGCCAACCTCTGCAAGCTATGCGTCTTGATCGTCGTCAAGACTCGAAGCCGGCGAAGCAAGTGCACTGGACATGCAGCTCCAACTCCGTGGTTTCGGCCACGACTTTCCACTGGTCAATTCATTGTTTTCAGGCTACCCTTCCCTCACCCTAATTCCCCTCCGCCTCCCCTGCTTCCAAGATGAAAGAGCCTGTTCAGCCGCCTCCTCCTCGTCTTTCCCTCCTTCGCTCTAGCGACCTTGGCTGGCCTTCCCGTCTCTTGACTCAGGAACCTCGCGCCGCCGGCATCGTCCTCGTTGGCTTCAACCCTCCCAAGTCTCCCACGGCTGGCAGTCCCAGCACCTTTGCATCATTCATCTCTTGGTGTTGCTAAGGTACATGATGTTTTGAATCCCCTTGGCCTTGCTTTTTGCTTCTGTTTTTTTGGTGTCTTGGAACCCAGTCTTACATCTTCTTTCTTGGACTTCGCAATGGCTTCGCCACCAGACTCAGCATCTATTGGATCCTGTTCGCGCTCCAGTTCCGTCCGAATCACCCGTAAGACAAGTTGCGCCACATCGAATGCCCCGTCGTCCAAGTCGCAGCAAAACTCGCCAACATCAGGCGAGCCCTTGGAAGATGTCGACCTTGCATCTGATCTTGATGGACTGCACATTGACGGCGTCGAGGTCTGGGATACTCTGAGCGGCATGGCTGCTTTCGGACTAGAGCACAGCGGCAGCGATCACTACGACGAAGCTGTTCCGTTCCCCCGAATCTCAATGGACGACTGCGATGAGGCACGAGACCTTTCAGACACGGACGGGCCAACGAAACATGACGGGCCCTTTCAGAAATGGATGAGAAATCTGCATCGACGAGCCAAGCAACGTCCCAGGCCGATGAACGCAGACGGCACTTTGCCTTGGAAACTTCTTGACCCGGCTGATAGGTCAGCGCTTTCTCGGAGAACCCGCCACAGGAAATCATCGTCGGGCTCATCTTTTGGATTCGTCGCGGCGGTGAAAAGTGCTAGTGTCAGTCTTGCCAGCGGCAGTGTTGCATCTCGCCCTCGAGGCTTCAGCCGCCCGTCGCTGCCGCGTTCCAGGACCGATCGCAGCAGTAGAGCCTCGTTCACAGCAGCGAGGTGCTCGGAAGACAGTTGTCACGTCGAATGGCCCATCAAGGTGGATCCTCTAGCAACCGAGCGTGCTTTGCAGCGTCGGCGCATCCTGGAAGAGCTCATCAGCACTGAGGAGGGTTACATTGGGGATATTCGCTTTCTCATGAATGTATGTCTTCTGTCTAAGACGGACAAGTAGGTGAAAGACTAAATCTGTCAGGTTTACATTACGATTCTTGCGTCTCTCCCAACCCTGCCCATGGGACTGAGGTCTTCGATTAACCGAAACCTGGCGGACATTGTCGAACTCCACGAAGAGCTCTTGGGTGAGCTCCACCGAGTTGTGCCGGATTCCGAGTACACGCAGATGGATATCTCCCCGCCAGTCAACAAAACTGCGACCCGTGGGCATCAACGTTTCAGAAGCCTCGATTCTGTGCCGGAAGACGACAAGGCCATATGCTGGCTCCAAGACGTCCCCGGCATGATCTCGGAGGCTCAAACCGCCGGCGACGTTGCGAAGATTTTCAGCAGGAAGGTGAGCTTTCAAGTCGAACCATGGCGTTCGGGTAGCCAAGACTCACATTGCGTAGATGAACAGGTTTCTCATCTATGAGGAATACGGAGCGAAGTACGAGATGATGATCAAGGACGTCGGTTCGGCTCATCGGACCATGCCGCAATGGGACACCTATCAGAGGGGGATCGAGGCGCTTGCATCTTCGTTGGGTTCCGCGAATGCTCATGCCGATCAGTCGAAAAAGTCTCTGACCATTGGGGACCTACTCGTAAAGGCAAGGCAACTCATGACGGTGCAATGACTCTGCTAACACCCTCTCAGCCCATCCAGCGCATCTGCAAATATCCGCTTTTGTTTGCTGAGCTTCTGAAATACACTCCGGTCTCAGACTGTCCAAACTCCCACATGGAGGTTGAGAGTGCCCTTTTACGATTGCGAGAGGCCACGGCCGAGATTAACCGAGCAACGAACGACAGTCGGATGAAGTCTACCTTGGAAAAGACATGGATTCTCCAGGATCGACTAGTGTTTCCAGAGCAGGTGAGTCGGCATTTGATCTCTCACTTGCCTCAAGGTCATGTCGTTAACAGCCTGAGAAGAAGCTGGACGCAGCATCCAAAAATCGAATTCGTTCTTTTGGCCATGTCTACTTATGCGGAACATTGCACATCTGCTGGCAAACCAAAGAAGGCGCTCAAGGCCAGTATATGGTCTGCCTGCTTTATCACGACGTCCTGGTTCTAGCTTCAGCCAGCAAGGTCGACCAAATCTATACAATCCAAGCATGCATCAACTTATCCGGCATCAAGATCGAAGAAACAGACAACGGGCGAGGTATGTAGTCATGCTTGAGCCTCTGCTGTCCTGCTGCTGACAGTTATCACAGGTCTCCAGTGCCACACAGCTCCTTTTTCATGGAAGCTTGTCTTCGAGTGTGACTCTCAGTTGTACGAAATACTCATGACCGCCTGCTCTCCACGCGAGCAGGAGGAATGGCGAAACCGACTATCGATTCCAGCCAAAAGAGATCAAGAGCAAACAGATCCGAACTTGTACAGTTCCATTTCTTTGGGAATCAAGAGCCTTGGCACAGTGTTTAGAAAACCAGGTAGGCATTCGCTGTGTCCCAGGGCATGTCGACCGTTATTGACTTCAGCAAGGTACTGTCGCTCGTCGGATCTCGATTCATCGAGCTACAACGGTTGGCCCGAAGTCGCCATTGTGTCAAGTCATCCTTAAGAATACCAGCGTCATGCGGGACAATTCAGACATAGCCGCCAGTTCATCCATCAACCGATCTCAGTCGCTGCTTACGACGAACCCCCGTATCCCAATCATTGCACCTCCACGAGGCGAGAGAGCTCGGCTGGAGGCATCGTTGTCTGATATCTGGAGTCGGGACGAGCTGCCATTCCCTGGCATGACGGGTCGATCTCGAAGCGAGCATCTCGTGCGAAGTTCAGCAAGCACCATGATGCGGAAGCTGAGTGTTGCAAGCATCACTAGCTCCTTCTCCAAGAGATCAAATAGCGTTGCCAGTATAGGCAAGTTCGTCGTAGAGGACGAAGCGGAAGAGAAACAGGACAATTTGCATATCGCACACTCCTCCAAGCTCTCCAAGGCTGAGCCTTCCAGCACCGAGCACGGTCCCGATGACAAGGTGGATGAAACAGCAAGGGCTCGATTGCCGAAAATTGACGATGTCGAACACACAAGCACGGTCAGCGCTCCGGTAACACCGCTGCTGAGCCCGACCAAGATGGATGTTCACGCAGACCCAATCGAGCGGCTCCGGTTAGGGCTTGATCCCGTAGCAGCTGGAGGCGCGTTACCGTCTAGGCCGACCGTATTGCGCACTGCATCAGGGAATAATTTGCCACGAATCCGTCGCAGCTCGATAACATCCAAGAGATTGCCCTGTACACCGGACCTGGACAACCACGCTCGGACGCAGAAGGCGCCTAAACTCTCTAACAAAGCGTCGATGCGGTGGGGAAAGGTTGGCACATTGAACAGAGATGTTATGGTGCAGGGCATCCGAAGCTTTTTTCGTTGAGAGGGCATTCGGGAACAACGAACGATCCTAACGAGTGTTTATGTGATGACTGCAGTCAAGAGTGTTTGGATGGCAGAAGGATGAAGATACCACATTCGTTACTTGTCCCCCCTTGGTTAATTTGGAACACCCAAGAGGTTCCCCTCGAACCTATCAGTAGCTATTCTTAGTTTATCCCAGGCTTAGGCCCGTTTGGTCGTCGGGCAGACGAGAGCATAATGATACCCCTCCATTTGCATAACACGTCTGGGGACTTTGACGTATGTGTTCCATGTGATGTCAGTGAGGCCATCGTGAGTGTTTGCAAGTGGCTTGATTGCGTCTGGGGAAGCGCGCCGAGCAAACGGCGAGTGCACGTTGAGGCAATCATCCAGGCTCAGCTCCAGCTGCAGCGCAGCCCCACCATGGCATGCTGATGTTGTGAGCGTGGTCGGTGATCTGTCCAGAGACTTGCATCGAAGTATCTCGGGACACGACGGTGCGGCAATTTCAATGCGGACCTGATTAGCCCCAGGTTCCTTTTCCATCTGGATCATTCCAGCCGCAACGTGTGAGCACCCGTTTGGCCTGAATTTCTTGGTCTGGGAATTAGCAGTGACGTACTACGATGGCTGACGCAGGAACGCTCAGAGTTCCCGGTACCTAATGGCTACGTACCCGAAAGAGCACGGAGGCAGTGGTGCCCCGCTCCCTGCCTGGGCGAGCTCCAATGGCGGGGCAGTGATGAAAGGCAGTCGCGTGTTCCCGCACCTATGACGTAGCTTCCGGATCACGAGCTGGCCAGCTCCTGCCCTCCTCGTACCTTGGGGAAGCTCCCCTCACCTCTCTGCTTGCTCGATTTAAAAAGCCTTCAGAGATCTCTTTCTCAACTTCATCCCACATATCAACCACATCAATAGAAACCTCAGATACCCGAACGACCATCGTCCTATCACGCAGCTACATTCATTCCACGTATCACCCCCAGCGGAGATCACCAAACAAAACATCAACGAACCTCACCAAACCACACCATCACATCACTCCATCCAAAATGACTCGAGGCGAGGCTCAGCAGGTCAAGGTCCACTACAAGGGCCAGAACGACGACTTCCTTGTCTTCGTTGACGACGCTGAGCTGTACAAGAAGTGGGAGTCCGACAAGTCCGTTCCCATGGCGCACTTCATCTCGTCCTTCAAGATCTTCGTCACACACAAGTAAGTTCTAGTTCACGACCCCTCACCTTTTCAGCGTCCTCAATTGGCTATGCCGACTTCACCAGCGACCCATGCGGCTCATGTTGGGGCTGCCGGCGGCTGGCGATGCACTTGAGGCGTACATGCGAGCCTTAGATGGTTGGCGTCAGGCTGTACTCTAGCCGCCGGCCAATCTGGCGACCGACCTGAACGTCGTAATGGCTCCCACCATCAATATACGCAGCGGCTTACACATTGAATCAGGCAAGGCGCGCAAGGTACTTACGACGCGGCCTCCAAGGCTGCGCTGGACAACGAGTTTGGTACCCACGTTGACGATGAGGTCATCAAGGTGATCTTGGAGAAGGGTTCCACTCAGGTCTCTGAGGTAAGCCTACTTTACAACCCTCCTCCATTTGCACAGCATCCATGCTAATGAACCTCACAACAGTTCCCCGAGCGTCAGGGTCCCAAGAACGACTCAATGGGCCCTATGGTCGCACACTAGTGGCGACGCGGGAAACACTTCTGCCACGGACGTCTACTGATTAAAGTTGCCGCCCTCCACTTTTGGTTGGGGGTCCGACGAGAACGTGGTCGTTATCATTGTCATTGAGGCGTACTGGTTTGTTTTTAGGGCGGTGTTGCGCAGCGAAGGTAGCGAAGGAATTGCGCTCGGCGAAAGACGCCCAACATCGACAATTTGGGATGGGAAACGTCTTATGGCGTCTCCTTCATCTCCAACACCACCACAATGGCGGGGAAGGCAGAGAAGGTTTGACGTGTTAACCACCATGAAAATGAGGGTTGCCTTGTCTAAATAACTTTAAACATATCCCCTCCGAGCCCGTCATGGGCTCAACATCGACGCCGGTGTCTGATTCAGCAGCGGGTCGATTATGTGGGGTTTATGCTTAGCGACTAGATAGCTTAACATGAGCACATGAGATCCCAATCGTTTCCGTCTTGCCTCTTGGCGTCTTATCAACGTGTGATTGTCAAATCTCCGAGATCTTGCCAAACAGTTTCGACCTGCCGCCGTGCCGGGTTAGTGACCTTGGCGACGACTGAGTGGGCCGCTTTCCAACTGCTTGGTCATGAAGAAGCAGACGGCGGGGCCTTGTCCATATCAAGAGTTCTAAAAGGGAGACTGGACGGCTGTGCCTGTCAAAGGTGGGGGGCGTTGGATGCTGTTGCTCTCGTGATGGCGGGGGTGCCTGTTTGTGCGCCCGTTTCCAAAGTGTTTCGGGGAGTCTTGCGAGCGTGGAGAACCCCCGACGGCCCCTGCCCTGCTCCCAGCCCACGTCGACCAGCACCCATGCCCGATGTACCATCATAATCGTCTCAAACTCCCCGTACATGGGATTTTTTTTTTTTTTTTTTTTCATCGGGGCCTTGAGGTTAAGACGCGGGTGGTAAGGGTTTTTTCGGTGTGGTCGTCGTGCACCCCGGCGGCAAGGAAGGGAACGAGATTGAGGAGTGTCCACACAGTAATATCGATAGGGCGAAGGTGATGGGCAGCGCAAGGGAGGAAGAAAACAGCCGCAAAACGCGGGTGGACGTCGTCGGGGAGGCAGGCAGGCCATGAACCTCTCCCGCGGGAGGTGTTGGGCAACTTGCCTGTGAGGTCGAACCCAAAAACGACCAGAGTCGTGATAGACTTTTATTGCGTAATTTCCGCCTGATGATGAGAAAGTCGGGGCGAACATGCCCGTCATTTTTGACCTTAAGCTTCTTTGCTTGTGGTGGCTGCCTCACGGTTGTCGGGAACGACTAAGGGTCCGGTCAAGTTTTTGTGGTCATGTTTTTGGGGAAAGACATGTTTGCAATGGACTCTTTTTTGTGACTTGGTTTTCTTGACATTAAGTGTAGCGTTGGTTTGCGCTATAGAACCCAAGACTACGTCTCTTGACAGCGATGACTTAATTCCAGGCAGAAGAAGAATTCCGTCCCTCTTGTCCCCTCTCTCTCTTCTCTCAGCCATCACAACTCACACACACCCATCCCATCCCCCGAAGACCCGGGCCCCACAAACCCAAGTTGGTGTTGAGCCGAGCTTCGGGATGATACACTTCAACCCTCCACGAGGCGCAGGCGCAAGGATGCCTCCTGTCTCTCGTACCCACGATGTCAGCCCACGATATCGGCGTTCCCAATGTCTCCGCTGCTGCGAAACAGGACGAACCGAACATGGCTGGCCCCTGACCACCATTTCCTCCTCTTTCTGTCCTCCACCAACACTGCCGCCCCCAAAGAAGTATTGCCCACGCTTAGAGGATTTGAGAGAAAATGGCCCGAAAGGGGGAGATCTGTCTCTTTCTGGGCCGATTTAACCGAGAGTTTAGTGAGGAAAAATGAGCCCCTTTCGTCAGGAAAAACGCCGATGCTTGATGCCGTGATATTCGATTGGGTCGTTAAAACATGTATAAAAAATGGAAATATTTGCTCAGAGAAAGAACGGTGAGGATTTCGCCGGTTCGTCCGAGTTCGGTTGGACATTTGCTCGTCGGTTGTTCTGCTCGCATACGGGGTCTCTCAGTCAGGACGGAAGTGCCCTGCGAGGTTGAGACGGTTGCGATGAAGGCGAGCCAGTATTTTAGACCTTGCCACTACCACCACGCTTGGGAAGTGTCCAGGGCTTGGCGCAGATGATCTGAACATTGAATTAGTTTAATGCTTCGTGAAAGTATTATCGGGTGTAAGTGCGACATACCTCTCCTTCACTGTAAGCCCAGAAGTACGCAACCATAGCGATGAGGTAGTAGAGAGCGGCGTTCGTGCCTTGGTAGATGAGAGCGGCGGCGAGAGTCGTGAGGGGGAGGATGATGAGGCGGAATTCAATGCTTCGGTGCATCGACGTGCCGGCGATGAAGACCAGAGGCCACTCCAGGGCAACCATGAACAGAGCCATTATGAGGTTGATCACTTGCAACACCGGTATAGGCTTGACGGCCGGGTCCAGAGACTTGGTCAGGAAGTCCCAAAAGATCTTGGGCCAGAAGAAGCTCTCGAGAGCGGCAGCAAACTGGTCTGTTGGCAGAGTTAGCGTCGAGCATCGCTTGGGCCCTCACGACCCTATCGACCAAGCTTCGACTTACAAGCTGCGGCGCTCATGACAATGAGCCGAGCCCAGTGGTTCTTGATAAGACGACCCATCTTTCCCGATTACGAAGTGATGTTGCTTTGTCTTTCTGAACCTTCTTTTCCTGTCTCTTTCTGATTGCTCAGTCGTTTTTGAAAGTCTTGATAATCCTTTCGTGCCTGTTGCGCTGAACTCTTCGGTGACGATGCGAGTACTGTGTATCCTGTTTACCCAAAAACCCGAAAACCAGCGAATGAAGGGAACGAGGGGGTCGGTCGTCGAGATCGGAGTCCACTCTTGCAAAATAAAACGGGTTGAGCAAAAGGCGACTCAGTCGAAGAGAACCGTGCAACGGCGAAAGGAAAGGAAAGGTACCGGACCTGCGGGGCGAAGAAAGAAGTGAAGGAGTTCGAACAGAAGAATGTCGATATTAAAAGAAGGCTATCGACAGGCTAGTGCACAGCGCTGGCGAGGCAAGAAGAGAAGGTCAAGAGGCAGGACAAGAAGTGTCAACCGAACCCAAGGCGGGGAGGGAGACAGATCTATATTGAGATGGGAATCGGGATGGATGAGACGACCTGGAGTGAAAGACCGGACCAGGGGTGGGCTGGTGAGGAAGGGGAGGAGCAGGTGGGCTTCGCCCAGCCCTGGGGGCAAGACACCGAGCCGCGCAGAAGGCTGGTTGAGGCTTGTATCAGGACGGGCCCCGGGCTAGCTTGCTGGGGAGGGTATCACTATCGGGTGTTTCTGGCTCGATACTGGGGCGAGTTCTCTAGAGATCCACGTTCGAGCAATCTGATCTATGATGACAGCTGGCATCCGAGCGGCATTGAGACGTTTCTGGTTGCGCGAGGGTCTTGGGTCTGCTATAGCCCAGCCAGGCAGACGACGAAGGCGGAGTCAGGGGGTGGTCAAGCCCAAGGTGGACGTGGATGTGGTTGTGGTGGAGCAATGGTGAGGGTGCTGGCGATGGAAGAGGGTTGCTCCGGACGGTCTCGAGGGTTCTGTGGGATCTGAAGGCTGAAGCGTTGAGGCTCTATGGGAATTATCGTATAGGCCCGGGAGTTCGTGGTGAGAACAAGGTACGGGGCCAGGTGTGAAGCAGGATGGTGAGGCGTTGTGGTGGAGCCGTAGAGGGCAAGGTAGGACGTGATGTTCGTCAGGGATCTGTGCTCTATTGCCCCCGTCGCATGAAGGTTGTTTGAAGATCAGACAGGACGGTTGTCAGGGACACTGGTGAGGCAGGGAGGTGGACGAGGAAAAGAGACAGAAACGACGGATGGTCGCACACGCGAAAGACGGAGGCAAACGAGTTTTAAGAAACGCCAGCGAGGGGGAACCGAACCGGGGTTGCGTTCGTTATTGACTTGATCTGGGGCGGGAGGATGCAAGAAAGAACTGCAGGTGCAGATAGATGGCAGCCCGCAGCGCAGAGCTACCCGCCCGACCCAGCCACGGCCGAGACCGCCCATTATCTCAGTCGAGAGCCAGTTGAAGTGGTCACACACGTATTGGAGAGCGCCGAACGCGCACTACTGCGTAGGCCCGGCCAGGGCCCTTGGTGGTGATGGGGTCGCAGCCGTCAAGTGACTTGGCTGCGAAATGGGGATATACTGCCTACCTAGCACCACTGCTATACGTGGGCGAGGGTGAGGGATGTAGCCCGGCGGGTACGGATGCAAGGTAGCCGGGGGGTGGATGCGCGAAAAGAGAGAGGCACCGACAGAGCCAGACATGTTTCCTGCACGCAATGTGGTGGTGAGGGACGGGTGAGCGGCTCGAATGGGTGTTCAGCAAGCTTGGGAGTGATGGCAGAGAGGGAACCGCGAGTAGCAGAGGAGGTTAACCCAAGGCCGTGATTGGTCTTACACAGCAAGTCGTGGGCGGTTAGAGAACGAGCTCGGGCCAATGAGACCCCTTGCCGCTTCTCCTCTGGCAGGTGAGGGTGGTGCCCCTGCCGCCAAGGGACCAGGGGTGATACTGGGGTCGTCTGCTCTGCCGTCAGATCATCGCATCCCAGCGCAAGTGTGTGTGAGACGACAGGTACATGCTTGGCCTGTGCCTTTCTGCGGCGAGCCAAGGTACCCGCGCTGTCGTCCCAGGTTTCCCCTCGCTCCTTCCGCCGGGACACCTGCCACACACCCACGGCCCAATGCCTGTCCTGGTCGACGGCTCACAGAGAGGAACACCACAACACAGCGCTGGCAGCACGCCTGTCAGCTACTTGGCAAGCGCTGAATGAGTGCCCTGGAAAACCAGCCTTCAGTGGCTGGTCAGTGTCGCTACGGTGTTTCCCAACCCACTTTTGGAGGAGAACAGCAATAATCTAAAGTGGCCAACGGGCGATTTAATTAATCTAGCTTGGCCTGTTCAGCAAATGAGCTCCCAGAGAAATCTACGAGCGGGAGGAACAAGGCCAAAAGAAACAATACCCGTCGTTGCCTTCCCAGCTAGCCATAAGTTAATTCAGCGTTTCCAGGAGAAGAACAGCAGAGTTGTGCTGGCCGCAATAGTGTTCGGCGGGTGAGGTGAGGCGGGCGGATCCCCCCCTCTCAGTGTACTTCCAGAGAGCGCGCGAAAGAGAGAGAGAGCGTGGACAGCAGCACCCACTCCTCCTACACGCCTCGCCTGTCCCACGAACTCAATTGATCTTCCAGATGGCGTCAAAGGCGTAACAGAGATTGTGTACCACCACGCAAAATACCGACACAGCCCACGGACAGGCCACGCTCAACCCGGAAATCCCGTCCCTCAACGGCTGCCAATCCCATCCATAAGTGTGTGCTCATGCCATCTGAACCTCGCTGAGACGGCTGATCAAAGCCACCTCAGACAGAGGTAAGTTCCAGAATGGCTATGCTGAGGCACATGGGGTTTGAGAAGATGGGACGGACTGTCCGCAGCCCGGTCGCAGGCGCTGTATCGTCCGAGCCCAACCCTGTCACGTCGTCCAGTTGACCGCTGGCGCCACCACCTCGCCTCGCGGCCTCCGGTACCTAGCCTAGGAAGCCCCCTCCCACAACGGGACAGTCGCCTTGGAAAGAAGGTCTTGGGGGAGGCCTACCCTGGTCTCGTTGCCTTAAGAGAGTACCATTCGACCCGTTTAGGCTGGGGCCCGGGCATGCCACATGGGAGTTATTGGGCATGGATCGGATTTTCTTCTTTTTTTTTTTTTTTCCACCCTGCTCTTTTTCTTCTTGGGGGATCACCTCGGACCCCATAGTGGACTAGATCTTTCAGCAACCATAATGACGCCGACCGCGGCAGTGATGATTGATGGTGGAGACGGATGAGTTGATATCCACGGAATTGCAGCTTTCAACGACCTCGTGTATTGACCGAGGTGCCAGGTCTCCTACCACATCCGGCTGCCGCCTTCCGAGAACTAGCCAAAACCTAAAGAACCCTCGCCGTTGCTGGCGGACGGCACGGGCAACAACCGAAGAAAATAGTGGGTGGTGACCATCTTATTCAGCAAACCTCTCAAATGCATGAACGCCTGCCTCCTCGACGCCTCTGGTCTCAAGAAAGGGCCCCTGCTCTCTCGTCAGTCTCGACTCGGACCGATCACCAGACGATCGAGGATGGACGCTGTACTTCAGGCGGAGAACAGGCCGCCGGGGGAACAGTGACGTTGCCGTCAAAACTGTCAAGCAACCCATGTCGGCAAAACCTTAAAAAACAGAGGTGAAGGGGGCGGCTTGCAATCCAGGAGGCGGCTTTGTTCCCGTTACCAGCGGTGCTCAAGTCTGGCTGGAGCCTGGGATGGCTGTCTCGCCGGCACATCCTGTTTGCGACGCGACCAAGCCATGGATCTTTGGGATGGTGATGATTTTGGGATGTAAAGCCGTTGTGCTCAAAGCGTCGAGGACCCAGCATCGACTATCGTCAGCCTCCTGCGGCAACCGCCCCTGTGTCACTGTCACTGCTGACAGATCCGATCGGTAGTTCGAGACTAAGGTTAACTGAGGACGGGAGGATCGACTATGGTGCCGTCGTCGTCCAACCCCTCACCTTGTCCGCCCACGGTATCAGCCTCTCGCCGCCATATCCGCACCAGAGAAAATACTTGGTGTCAACCATCTTAGCGTGGGCGTGCATCCCTGTGTCACGTCACGTCTCCGGGGATGCATTTTGTGTGATATGTGTGCACTTGAGGTCCAGCAGCACGGTGGTCTGCATGTCCGGTGCACGACCGACCACCACATCGCTGCTTGCCTGAATCAGCGTCGTCACGGCGGGGGATGGGGCGAATCGATAGTGTCTGGGCCAAGAGCTCAGAGGATGGCGAAAACTGCTCAGATTTAGGCCACCTCAGCAGGAAGTGGCGGGTTCGCCGGGGCCTTTTGACTCTTGTCAATTGGCAATTTAATTGTTGACCGAATTGAATAGCCTGCATCGAATCCCGCGCACCCGCTCTCTACATTGGAACGCTGCGCGATGGAACTAAAAATAAAAACGATATACTTCGTAGGATGGACTCTTGGGAACAACGCCGCTGCTCTTCGAGCATGGTCAACTTTATTTTGGAGGGCGGCTCAAGGTTCTTTTTCATTGGCTCCCCTCTCAGGAACCCACATGGCCGCGGCCCACACTTGCAAGGGCCCGACCAACCATCTCAGCCGGCGCATCTGTCCGGAGGAGTTGTCGTCACTTGTGCTACTGCAACCGCCGGGCAGATATCACAGCAACAATCTATTCACACATGATTGTGCTGGAGGCTGGGCAATGGCTGGTTCGGACTGGGAGAGGCGGTCTGCTTTTCTGGCCTCACGACCCATCACGCCCGGCATATCACATCCCCACGCCAGAAATAGACCCATCCATGGCCCAATGCTATGTATGCATCCTGCGTGGAATGGCACGACTCCAATGGCGCCCGCGAGTCTGCGAGATCTGCTCATGCCATGCAACGCTAGGTCCCCGATCCGGGACCTTTGGACCGAGAATGAGCTGCTCTCACCGACATCGTCAGTTGGCCTTCACACGTGAAGGCCAAAAGGGCCGATGCTTAGCAATGTCCCCTTCGCGGCCAAGACCTGCACTCGAGAACTCTCATTTCTATAATGTCGCTCATATCACGAAACGTTGGGGGCCATGATACGTCTAAAGTTCAGCAAGCCAGATAAGCTACCGTCCGGACTCCGACATGGACCAAGCGTCTCTCTCTATAAGCTTTCTGGTGAGCCATATCACGCTCATCACGTAATATGCAAGTAATACAACCACAAAATGGGATCGCACCGAGCGCTCGCCCTTGATCTGAAGGGCTTAAGGGTCCCGCTTGCTTGCCAGAGCATCCGGTCAAAAGCCGAGGATTTTGCACGGTGGTCGGATCATGTCCTCTGCTGTAAGGTACGACTCGAGTCGGCTTTGCGGTGCCGTGTTGAAGTCACTCATCACCGTGCGTGCTGCTCAAGTCAGTCTCTCTCCGCAACCCTTGTCTTCGAAAAACCCAGACCCTTGGAACCAAGAAAGTCCCCACTCAACAGCGTCCTCTGCATTGCAGCAGTCGGGGAGAAGAGGGGGAGCCATGAAGCCAAGAAAATCTTCTAGAGCTGTTCGACAAACAGTGCAAGATCGACAGAGGACACAGGCAGAAAAAACAACCGTAAAACTTGTGGCGATCATGAGTCGAGCCCGCTGAGATTTGCGAGCGAGGGTCGTGAATCAGTCGAGAGCCAAGACCGGATAAGCTGATTGATCAACTTAAAGGCTTTGAATCGAACAACGACGCTGGGTGGTAAACGTTTGGAGCCGATTGCTCTCTCCTCTGATCAAACGCGCACTGCTCTTTCTGTCCCTCTGATCAGCGTCGTGAACAACCCATTGGAAACAGACCGGGGAGGGGTCCGGGTTGGGCTTGATCAGCACGGCTTCTGGACACAGCCGAAAGAGGAGGGGGGATTCGTGACCGCGGCTGGTCGGCTGTGACGCTTCCCACACCCCGACGGCAAGTGCTTCATCTTTTCTTGAAGGATGGACTGTGAGGGCCCGCGCCAAGCGGACACTGACAGACACGCACGCGTTCATGGTCCGGCATAGACGTCAGAGAGACGCCAGCCAGCCAGAGCACGGATCACGGCCTTTCATCCCGACTTTGTGAGACGCGACAGTTGAAATTTGGCAGTAGTTCCAAACGCCATTTCCGTCGTGTCAACCCGTACTCTGAGGCACGAACGACTAGCTGGCACTTTTTATTATTATTCTTCTTCGTCACCCTCTGCCCTGCTGGCGTCTATCTTTCCCCCACCATACGAGAGTGGTGGCTTGTCCAGTTCACAGTGTTGTCGAGGCCCTCGAAACCCCACTTGTCAACCAACACCAAGCCCCTCCCCGTCTCAAGTTTTCCCTGGCACACGGAACACAGCCTCCCCGTCCTTCCTTCGTCCCCCCTTTCTGCCACCTTATCATGGCCTTCATGCGGTTGACCAACGCCCCGGGGCCTGGGGTGATCATCTCCTTTCCCCCAGACGTCATGCCAGCCGTCAAACCAAGATGCCATCCCAAGCCCTAGAGTCACATCACGATCCCATCACCAACACAGCCCCAAAGTTCTCTCCCTTTCTCCGCAAAGCCTCCCCCTTATCCCAATTTTCCAGGACTTCCCCCCTCAAGTGAGGACCAAGTCCTCTCTGGCCAGGAACGTGAGGACCCGAGCCCCGTCCGCCTCGCCCAACAGATCCACGAGCCGCGCCCTCCCCTGCTCTGTCTCGGAGAGGGCGGCGACCTCGCTGGGCACGCGCCCGAGCTCGCTCAGGAGGTTGGCGGAGTGCTCCGAGAGAGGGGCGCCGCTGCCGCGGCCGCTGGCCATATGCTGGAGAAGAGATGCGGCGCCGCCACCGGGCTGTGGTGTGGGCTGCGAGGTCCGGAGGGCTGCGAGGGTCTTTGGGAGGTCCGTGGCGGATGGCAGCGGGATTAGGGGCATGTCGAACTTGGCCAGCATTCTGTTCGGATGGTATCAGCTAGATTGCCCTCATGCTTGTGATGACGACACCAAAGTTTCCTTACTCGACCTGCAGCTTCATGAAGGCCTCCATCGGGTCTCTATCCTGTCCTCGTGGGTCGACGAGGAAGACGACAGCAGCATCTTGGCCTCCGTTCAGGTGGTAGAGGCGCTCGAGGCGCTGCTCCGTGGCTGGAGTGTCTAAGTCTCCTGACACGAGGAGGAGCAGACGGAGTACGTGGCCCGGTTGCGGGAGTGGGACGGCGATGTCGTGTGTGTTGAGTTTGCTCTCTGCAACGAGGTCAGTGCCGATGATTGTGATCAAGAGGGGTACTCCCACCCTTGAGTTGCGATGTGCCGGTGGCGAGAGTGCGAACGGCTGCTGCCCATTCTGGGCGTTTGCGTAGAGAGGAGCAGAACATGGCATGAGTGCAGCTCCCGATGTGATGGCACAGCTGTGGCTTCTCGGTGCCCACGCAGGACGTGATGATAATGGAATTGTATTTGAGCTTAGGTAGCAGGGAAAGTAATTGCCTCCCTACTCCTTGATGCCGGGATGACCGAGTCGAGTTGCTCAAAGACACAAAGTTGGGTCGCCCGATACTCCTGTTTGAAGTTGTTAATTGTTTCTATATATGTTTTCTAAGTATGGTTTGGTATCTTCTTCTATGTGAGGTGAGTCGGGTATTTGGAAATGGCAGGAGTTACCTGGACGCTACTGCCTCTTGGAACCTTCTCCGAGAGTGAGGTTCCGTCTATCGTGTCGCCCATAAACTTAGACCGTATGTACGTGGGTCATCCCCCGCCAGGTGGTATCATAACAAAATCGTTTAAACCGTCCTCCTCAACCAACCCAGCGCATCAACTCAGACTGATCCTCCGGGCCCCGTCAGCGTCGGCGGTCATTGCAGAAACGGCAGCAGCGGTTTCTTCGTCTTGGGCTCCCTCAGCTCCCGCAACGCCCGCTCCAGCGCCTCGAATCTTTCCTTTCTGCTCTCCTCCTCACGGGCCAGCTCCTCCTCGCGGCGCGTTAACTCCTCGAGCTTGGCGTCCAGGATCTTTATGCGTTCCAGATTCTGGTCGGGCTTCTGCGACGCCTTCCAGTACTCGTAAATTATGATGGCGCTAGCAACACCCAATATGAAGGCGTCACCGATAACATCCGCGAAGAGGTCGACGGCTTTGGCATCTGGCAACGAGCGAAACTTGCGGCGCCACACGCTCCTGGGCTTTTCTTTCGTCTGGCTCTCGGAAGCCTTACGCTTTGTTGCGGTCTCGGGATGCTCGGCTTCGAGTTTGGCTTGTTTCGCTTTGGCTTCCTCTTCCTTCTCGACCTGCTCTTTTGTCTTTGCGGTGGGCGCCTCGGCTTTTTCTTTCGCCCTTAACTCAGCCTCGGGGTTGCGGAGGACAGCGACTTGCAGTCGCATTTGGAGCTGATGTATCGACTGGCCATAGCGGGCAGCGAAGGCGCGGAATTGTGGGTGATCGTGAGCTTGGGCTTTGATACGGTTCTAGACAGGAGGGGAAGTGTGAGTCATCGCTAGGATGTGCATACACAGTTAAAGGGAGGACAGAGTTGACTTACGGCGCCATATTTGGACACGTGCCTCACAAAGAGGGCAGCGATCTTGAAGAGAGGAAGTGGTACCATGGTGGGGTGGTTTTCGCGCACCAGATTGGCACCGGTTTGCTAGTTGGAGGGGAGTGAGCTCCGGGGGCTCCGTGCTACGGCTATTGTCTTGGCCGGGTCTTGGCTCCTCAATTGAGTCGCGGGTGTCGATTGATCGTGGAATAAAACGGATTTCGATGTCGCAGGATTGAATTGTAACCGGATATATCCAGGAAATCGGCAGGCCGGTATCGTCGGAGCCGTCTTCATGCGGCTGACGTCGACGCTGGAGCTGGAGCCTCCCGCAGTGGAAATACTCGGAGCCCGCTGCTTTGATGTTCCGCTTCAGTTAAGCACCCTGGACCCCCGGCCTAGGTAGCCGATAGTGTGTTAGATCGCGGCTGGAAGATCCCGAATAGGCTACCATTAAGCCTTTAACCACATTTGGTTTTCTGATGAAACTGTTCACCTCCGTCTTAACAAAACTACCATGAAGACTCACTTTTCAATTCAATTAAAAGCGAGTACTGACCGCCTTCATCAATGAGTCTTGGACCCCGAGTCAAGCTGGGGAACATTGGTTGCTGGATGCGGCAAGTGGCCCCCGCTGCTTACCTAAGGACAAACAGCAGGTCGTGGGGCAACGACAGGGGGTTTTAGTGGTTCAGCAACGCTGACCTTAGCGCTGCAACCTTGGAGTCTCCCTGGCAACGGTACGCGAGAACGTCAACAGTGACCGACACACCAACCCAGTCATTTCACACCACCTCCAAGGCCAAAAGTTTCCCGTTTGTCCCAACGGCGCATCATCCCGACAATTCTAATCCGTGTGAGCTCTACGCCAGCCGGCATCGATCTGGTGGTTTGTCAATTCGCCCTGGCTTTTGACTGCCGCGAATTTTGTGTTTGATATTTTCTTTGCACATGTTCGCTTCGCGAAACCTGTAAGTGTTTTGGTTCTTCTTTGATTTATTGCTCTTTCCCATTCCTTTGTGTTTCGGCCGATGCACACGAGTCCATGGAAAGTGCCATCATGGTACCAGCTTTTCCTTTACTTCTTCCCATTTTTTACTCACTATTACGGCCCGCCACGCTTCTGCTCCTTCTCATGTCCTGACACAATTGCACCACAGGTCCCTCCTCTCCACCCCGAAGCGCCGATCTTGAGTCTTGCTTAGTCGCTTCCGTTGCTTTTGAGAGTCCGCATCTCTCAAAACCGCATCGACCTACGAAACGCACGAGGCCACAGCCATGGCCCATAGATTAGTGGCTAAGGGGGGCGTCGATTTGGAGGCCTTGTCGCCTAGGGACGCCAACGCTCAGCGCATGCCCAAGGCAGTCGAGATGAAGACGGCGAAGCCCGCTGTACCGCTCAAGGCGGTCAAGGAAAAGGAGCCGCCACCGCAGCCTCCGGCCAGTGTCGACGAGCCCCCAAGCTCCGACCGTCCGAATGGAGCCGTCTATCAGGTTGGCAGGATGCTCGGCAAGGGCGGCTTTGCCGTGTGCTATCAGGGTTATTTGCTCCCGGAGCGCAAGAAGTACGCCTTGAAGATTGTCCGCAGCCAGATGCCCTCCAAGATGCAGCAAAAGGTCAGTCCTAACGCCCCATCGCGCCTCAATGCCCGCGCCTAACACCCCCCGCAGTTCCAAACCGAGCTGCAGATTCACTCCAAGATGAACCACAAGAACATCGTCCAGTTCTTCCGAGCATTCTCCTTCCACGACTGCATGTACCTGGCTCTGGAGCTCTGCACCAACGGTTCTCTTATGGACATGGTCAAGAAGCGTAAGGGCCTGACTGAGCCTGAGGTTCGATTCTACTCTGTCCAGGTAGCCGGAGCGATCAAGTACATGCACGGAAAAGGCATTATCCACCGGGATCTGAAGATGGGCAACATCTTCCTGGACCATAGGATGAACGCCAAGGTCGGAGACTTTGGGCTGGCTGCTTTGCTGGTTACAGGCAGAGATATGCAAACCATAAGAAGGACCACCTTGTGCGGTACGCCCAACTACATTGCACCCGAGATTCTTCAGAAGGGAAAGAAGGGCCACGACCACATGGTCGATATTTGGAGTTTGGGCATCATCATGTCAGTGACCCACAGCTCCCAAGAGCGACGCTCGAGAACTTTGACTGACTGAAGCAGGTTCGCCATGTTGACATCTAAGCCGCCTTTTCAATCCACGAGCACCGAGGAGATTTACCGCCGAGCGAGAGAACGCGACTATGAATGGCCAAACCCGGAGACGTCATCTAAGTTCATCAGCCCGGAGGCTAAGGACTGCGTTGCCACGATGCTCGAGGACGCAGATATGAGACCCGATCCCGATGTCATTGTTCAGCACCCTTTCTTCACTTGCGGTTATATGCCAGTGGAGGCCGATATGACCACCAGACTTCTGACGCTGCCACCTGATGGTTCGGAATTCTACACCAGCCGCTTGAGCAGTCAATTGCAGGCAGTTACCAAGAAGAACCACGAGGATATGTGCAGAGATTGTGGGGTTGGCCCTTGGACTCCGGTGCAGGTCGTGCACACTCAGACATGGAAGGAAATGGCCGCCGAGGAAAAGTCTGGCTTGACCCCCATGATTCCCCTTGGAGAGGACGTCGTCTACAGACCGTTTGACGACTGGCTTCGCGAGAAGCGACAGGCTCGCGCTCTTGCTGCATCGTCGTCTTTGCGCCCGGAGGCTACAGGAGAGCAGCAGCTGAGTGCTTCGCAAAGTGCATCTACCGGTCTGCTGCGGCAGCCGCCTCAGAGCTTTGCTGCACAGCAAAGAGCGCAAAACCGTCCCCCGACGATGGCTAGCAGCAGTAGATCACGGCCTCCGCCAGAGGCGGCGTCACAGCCGGCAGAACCCGTGCGCCCGAGATCAGTTAGGCAACAATCTGCGCCGGAACCTCACCGCACGAACCAAATGGCCGAGGCCCCGTTGAGAAAATCGACAACCAGCCGGAGGACACCGCTGCCAACGAGCCAGTCTACAGGTGCTCTCCCAAGTCAGGCTATGGCGTCCCAATCTTCGAATCCGCCTACGGTGACGATGACGGGTCTTATGGAGAATCTCAAGATCACATCGGACAATACCGATAAGACGGATATGGCATCTCTTTTTAGCCCGGCGGAATCCCCAGAGTCAATGGCTAGTTCGAAACCAGATATTGTTTTGGAACGACTCCGTCGACTCCAGTCCGAGCTGGAGCGTGCCCTCAACGCTCGTACTATGGCCATTATCTCGTCCAAGGATACCACCCCACCCCATCCCAATGTGGTTGTGAAGTGGGTGGACTACACGAACAAGTTTGGTCTCGGCTACATTCTCAACGACGGCGGCGTCGGCTGCATCTTGCGCGATATTCCTACCACCGAGGGCAGCAAGACCCTCACGTTGCCCTCTGCGTGCATGCTCGTTCGCGACGCCGAGAGGCACATCGAGCGACGACACGATGAAACCTACCCCCACAGGCACCAGCCGCTGCCGCCTGGACAAGACATTCACTTCTACGAGAACAACGGAGAGGCAGGTTTGTCTAGAGTATCGGTCTCTTCCAAGCAGTTCCGCGTGCCGGTTTATGAGGATGGCACGCCCGGGAAGCTGAATCCTGGGAAGGACGTCTACGAGCACCGAAAGAGAGAAAGGGTCATCCTTTGGAAGAAGTTTGCCAACTACATGATCGCCTACGGCAGAGATGAGGCTGTTCCCGCCGAGGATACGCCTATTCGACCGACGGAATTCTCCGTCAACAACGCCCAGCCATCGGATTTGGTGACCTTTTACCAACGATTTGGCGATGTTGGGTGCTGGGTCTTTGGCGACGGGCATCTTCAGGTGAGTTTCATGCTTAATGGCTCAAAATGATTACAACTAACACTGCTCTAGTTCAACTTCCCGGATCATACCAAGATCGTGCTCAACGCCTCGGGAACTTGGTGCCATTTCTGGCATCTTCCTATGGACGCTGCACAAAACCTTGCCACCACCGGTAGTCTGGGAGCTGCCGCTCTTGACGAAAGAGCGATGCTGTCTTACCCCCTGCAGACGCTGCTCAACTTCCAAACCAAGCCCTCGGCAACTCGCTCTACCCGCACGACGACCACGTCGCGTCGACGCCCCGAAATTCCCGCCGAGCTCCAGGGGATCCCGGCTGCCAATGACTTCCGTCGAAAGATCGAATTCATCAAGAACGCGGTCAAGGAATGGGTCAGCAACGGCGGCCTGGGAAACAGCGCCATGGACCGTGAGCATCGTATGCGGTGGGGAGGCTACCGTGAGACTGTCATGGGCAACACTCCTATCAAGGGTGTCTGGGTGACTGTCGGTGCTCGCTGGGGCGACACCAGACTGTCGGCCTACATCGACCCCACTCATCCCCTGGAAATGGGCGAGGAGATTGACGAGTCCAAGAGACGACGACAATGAAAGAGTATAGCTGTGGATTTTGTCGGAGTTCCAGGCATGCCAGGAACAAACGAACTCTGCATTGTTACGCATATTTTATGGATAATTACATTTCAGCCTGTCCGGCCAGCCGGCTGGCGCTCACGAGATCATGCCATGATCACCGAGAAGGGGGATGGCTTTTGGGTTGGGCATGTTTGGAGTTTGAGGTCATTGCGGACATAACAACGGCGTCGTGGGAGCATAATACACTGTAACGAGTATTTACGCAGCGTTTCTCAGGCTCTTGTACATTGCCGCATTGTCATCGCGTTTGTGACTGAAGCTTTGTTACTGTGAAGCTCCCGTGATCCTGCTCTTGCTGACATGCATGCACACTACCTGTAGACTTAGTGTCTGCTACGCCAGAATAGGGGTAGCGACATCTTCCAGGTCCCAAAACGAGCAGGGCAACGTCGAATCAGAGAGCAGGGGCGATTCCCAGATCGCTCAGCCACAGTTCTCAGGCTCCCGCCAACTGCTAGCCAGCCATCTGACATCAACCGATTTGTGCTCGCGTTTAGTCACAACCACCAGCCAACTTCTCTAGAGCCAGAAGAAGTCTTTCTGTCGTCGCTATACAAGAAATCACGTACGGGTGAATACTATCCTACTGTTCCACATCTTCATAACGTTTTGTCAATACTGAGCTATTCTGTGCCCAGAAACACCTTGGGTATCCAGCAGTTCACCTTTTGCAACTCTGAGTTAAACGTCTGCACCTAGTCCTCTGTTCCAGCAACATGCGGCTCATCAATGTCAATTCGAAGGTGTTGACGGAGTTCTACGATGACGATCGGCCGTCATATGCTATCCTCTCCCACACCTGGGGCCCGAACGAAGTCACATTCAAGGACTTCCAGAGCAGCAGCGGCTACCAAGGAGGCTTCGAAAAGATTGACGGCATATGTCAACTTGCCCAGAAACAGGGCTTTACCTGGGTATGGATTGACACTTGTTGCATCGATAAGAGCAGCAGCGCCGAGTTGTCCGAGGCCATCAATTCGATGTTTGAGTGGTATAAGCGAGCAGACGTCTGCTACGTGTACCTCGAGGACGTGCCCCCTGGAGAGGACATCCAACAGTCCAACGCTGAGTCTAGCTTTTTTAGAAGCCGGTGGTTCACTCGCGGCTGGACCCTCCAGGAACTTCTGGCGCCGCGGAGACTAGAGTTCTACAATGGCTCTTGGGGTTATATTGACCAGATTGTCAAAAAGCCCCCGCGGCGAGTGATTGAGCCCAGGTCTTCCAAACACTACGAATCCCCCCACTCCGGCCTCAACTGGTTTCCGAGACTCGTGTCGCTGAAAACGAAGATCACGTTTTCAGTTCTTACCACGGAATACGACTCAATTTCTAATAAATATAGTGTCGCTCAGAAGATGAGCTGGGCGGCTGGACGAAAAACAACTCGGAAAGAAGACAGGGCCTACTCCCTCTTGGGGTTATTCGGTGTCAATATGCCCATGCTGTACGGAGAAGGCGATCGAGCTTTTAGTAGGCTACAGGAGGAGATCCTGAAAGTCGATGACGACCAGTCGATCTTTGCATGGGGCTATAGGCTTCCCGGGACGTCTTGTGGAGGGTTGTTCGCACACTCCCCGGACGATTTCGCTGGCTGTCGAGAAGTCATCAAAGTTCTGTTGCCCAAGAGCCCGCACTATTTCCTCACCAACAAGGGGCTGCACATCGAAACCACACTTACGGAATCGCAACCAGACCTTCAAATGCCGTTTTATGCCCACATAGACTGCGCAGGAGACTACATAGATCACCCGGACGACCACCTAGCAATCCCGCTTTGTCGCACTCGGAACGAAGTGTACCGGCCACCGTATGCAGTTCCAATGTCTCTGCCCCCGTCAAAGTTCAGAACGAGGTCGAATCAGCTTTACGTTTCTACTGCCGAGGATCCTGATCAGGGGCGCACGACCGGATGGTGGCCATTGAAGGAGTGTTTCGTCATGTTCGACCCAGACATGAAGCATGGTTCGCTCACAGCCGTCGAGCTTTACCCGCCATACTGGAACTGCATCCCGCTGACCAGCGGTGACGGAATTAGATTGATACCCAACCTGTGCGGGGCACGAGGAAAGATGGTATCACGCAGGAACACCGTCTTCGTCCGCCTCCGGTCAAATAACGCCAATGGCGGCGAAGCGCAGCCCGACATTGCTCTGAGAATGGATCTCAGGTGGCACATCATGACCGCTTCCTGGTCGACGCGGATAGCTGACAAGTCGCCGTCGCTGGTCCAGCGAATGAGGGACGCTTGGATACGGGAGGACTGCCGCCTGAATTCTACAGGACTCCGCGTGGTGACGATCCCAAGGGACGAGACGTTGTTTGCGAAGGTCGCTTTAGCCGATGACGACAACGACGGAGGATGGCTTGAAAAGACGGAATGGGCCGGTGTCGCACTCAGGCCGACTTTGTTGAAAAGCCAGGCTCAGTTCCGCATCATACTTGCCGCTGGTGTGTTTGACCACGACAAGCTTGATAAGTTGGCCAGATGGGAAGACCAACTTGGGCTGGGGCCCCAATATCATTGATTTTTTTCGGGGTCCCTTGACTTCGGTCGTATTTTAGTGGGTCATTGCCTTTCACTCGACACTTCACGATCCCGCCTCAACCCTATCACGCACGACAACCACACCAGCAAAAGGAGGCAAAAACAATTCAAGCAGGGTGCTTGCTCGCCTCTCGAATCATGACCACAACCCGATTTGAACGGATAACCTTTCGATGACGCCCAGTTGGATGGCTGGAGTCGAACGCGCTACCGTTGCGCCATGCAGCCGGAAGATTGATCTGAGAACGTGTTCCCTGTCCGCAGACGGAGAGGTAGATGTTCGGAAAGGGCAACATGCGCGGTTATGGAGGCGGTCCTCACTTTTTAACGTCCGGGTTGCGGGGACGATGTTCGTTTTCGGGTTAGGTTTGACAGTGGGTTGTGGAGCGAGGGTGGCTACAATGACCCTTACGTCCTCTGGCCATGCACAAAAGCCCAGACAATGAATAAGTGAATATGCTGGAAGTTATAGCCTATCTCGAATATCGGCAACACCGGGCGTTGGGTAAACTCGGAAACATCAATCATCACGATTTGCGCAACACAAAGTCTCCTAGTTGTATCTCATCAAGCCCTTGCTAGCTACGCCCGAAGGATGGAAGGTGCGGGTGTCATCTGACCAGCGCCAAGAAAAGCGGCAACCCTGAAAGGCAAACTTGCCTCGAGTCAACACTCCCCACCAGCGCTTCGCAGCAACTTGATCTCACTTTCCACGCTTTGGAAGACATCCAAGAAGCTAAAAGATACTATGCAGTAATCGGTGCGTCAGGGCCAGCTCTGCGCCAAGGCAGGCAGGACAGGTCATTCCGCTGATAAAACAAAAACCATCAGAGGCAAAAGAGAAGGCAAAAAACATACAACACCGGGCATTCGCCGGTCGTCACCGACCCGACTACTACTCCAGCCCTTACTGGCTTATCTATGGGAGAGTGGACGGGATCCCGAGTTTTCCAGTGGATATGGTCGTATGTGCTGGATTGCTGAGGTTGAGCTGTAGATAGCCCCTTACTCGCGATGAGCGCTGACGCCTGACACCCATCGACCTCCTGCAATGGATGTCTCTCCGCGTCGGAGGACTTGAGATCTCTCCCCAGAGATGTCAGGATTTCTGTGCTGCATGACATCGTGCCTACATCAGCGTCGGAAGCCTGCCGTATGCCCGCTCTTATTCGCATCTCGACAAGTCCAACTCGACCGACCTCAAGTTGACGGATATCGACGACAACATGTCCCACTCAGAGGTAAATATCTACCCACCCTTTGTTTCTCACTGTCGCACAACTCATCCTCCACCGCCCAAGCCTTCAAACTGTTTGGCAGTTGACTATTGGGATTCCGCATCGAACGTGCACGTTTGAGCGGTTTTCAGCTTCAGCTGCTCTACCATGCTTGTCTCAGACATCCATCCAACCGCTTCAAAAGCATAAAAAACCTCGTTATACCATTGTTCAGTGCAGCCAGCCAGAGCAAGCCACCACCAAACATGGTCAGCCGGCGGGGGGGCATGCACATCCGGAGCCTCTTCCCGACTTTCTGCGCAGTAATCCTTGAAGGGAATCCACGCTACGCAACTTGGTAAGACGAGCGACATGACAAACTTAGTAACGTAAGGGGCGAACGTATTGACCCAGGGTATTATGATGGTGTAGTCGCTATTCCCCGCGGATAGCCGTGTTTGTACCACCATCTCATTTCCAGCTTCCCTTTATTACTTTCTACTCGTTCCCAGGCTATCACAGGCCCGATACTGGAGAATAAACTTTCGCTGCATGTCTTGTAAGCCAGCGCCTTAATATAGTCACCATGTCGGTCTTCGACATTTAGCCAGAAAGGAGTCTAATGAGATCTACCTATGCAACAACGCTGAGTTATTGCTATATGCAGCCAGATGATGGCCTTGGTTAACGTGTCTAATTCCTGAAATTTGTGAACTCCTTTTCATTGAATTACTCTGCAGTTATGAAGTGATCTATTCATTCACATCTCTAAGTCGGTGGGTATTTACCCTGTACATCGATCTTGAACTGAAGTGTACTCATCACAGACACGATCGGTTAGTACCCCGAAGTAGACGTCTGGTACTCCTCTAAGATACAACTGGTCATAAACTCAATGCCACATCTTTTGTAATTTCCCAACACCAAGCGGGGACTTTCGATTACTCTTTTCGGCAAAGTAGTGCTGCATCTGTAGCGTGCAGTGCAGTTACACGACATGAATCTAAGTTGGAGGTGGACGAAGAGCTAGAAAATCATTCCGCGCTTGTTCCGACGGAAGACGGTTGAGTTTTCGCGGTTGCGATATACGCACATATAACATATCCGGTTACCGAGTGCCACGATGTTGAGCCAAGGAACGTAAACTTGGTACAGGGTCAGACTAACCAAGCCACGCAAACCTGTAGCCCTACTCCTCGGCCTCAACAGTGATTCTTGATTCATTGCCGTTCACCGTCTAACATACGCTGTGGCTGATCGAGTCAGTCGTGGGGTTGAGCAAGACGTATGCGAGACCTTCTGACCACCTACTCTTTTGTTACTACCCAACCAAAGATCAACCACCTGCGTAACCGTAGATTTGGTATTTCAGCCATTGGTAGCCTCGTACAGAAATGATATCCGATGACAAAGATGAACAGGTGGATGGTTGTGTTCGGGAACCTCGGATGCCGAAAGAGATGGAGGTGGGTGAGATTTGAACATAAATACCAGGCAGGACTTCTGGTATCTCTCGTGTTTCCCATGCCTCACCAACGCCGAACATTTCGAGGTTCTCCCATCCTTCACAAGAAGACCAACTTCGAACAAATCATTTCCCCGACCATTTCAAGCCCAGCCACGCTTACGATGAAGCTTACCATAATCTTCCAGCTTCTCGCCATCGCTTCGTCGGTCGGCTACGTCAGTTCCTTCCCGTTTGGAGTTAATGAAAGAGATGATGGGATTTCTCCATCGAAGCTCCAAGGCCGCAAGTTGCCGTCCGGATGGGCGGTTGCGATCAACCACAGTGATGGGGCCCTCGATTCTCGATGTAAGGGAGACGACACCCAACGAACAACCCCTGTAAACTCGATCATGTTAACGATTCAGCTCCGAACCCCATCCCGCAGGAACTGCGACCCAAGGTTCCCATTGCAAAGAACAAACAGTAAAAGAAGCAAGGTCGTGAACTCTCTCGCGCTTGCGGCAACAAACCCTACGGAGGTCCTGGCAGTGGTACTAATTATTGGGCGAAGTGCCGTGGGGATAAGCAGCAGTTGAAGAGGCAGTAACAAGAAAGAATGGCACTTACGCTCATTGATTCCGCAATTCGAAACACGTGCTTCAGCTGAGACCCCATATGTACGTTGGCATACATATTAGCAACTTGACATTCAATCACACACTCGTTTAAATTACAGATAAGACTTGGCGACTTGTATAGGGTCTGTAAACTAGTAACGAAGTCTCCTGACAGCTGAAAAATATGGCACTAACTCTGTCACCCAAGTTCAGCACATGACAGCATCCCCTGCCAAGCGCATTTGCCCGCGACTTCTTGTGCCCGCCAGCATGGTTATGACGAAAGCTAGAACCAAGTAACAACTAGTCTCATACCAGTCAATCGTTTGAAAGTTAACCATCGCGATTTATTCTTCCTGCAGAGAAGTGAAGAAACTAACGCCATTAGATCCAGACAACATCACGCACTGGTTACTTCTTTTATATACATGTCACATCTCAAGAAACAGGCTTCGGGCTGGGCTGATCTATGCAGATTTCATTCCTTCAGGGGGGAACGCTCAGGGGACCGATTCCTATTGGCTTTAGATCGATGAATACCAAATGCAGCACCAAGGATTCCCACTGCTGTGGCACTGGCGATTCTTGATTAGCTGTCGACCAACAGTTCCGCATCGGATTCGGAAAATGGAACGTCTGTCTGCATATTCGGCAGGCACGACCAACTTCTCGCATCAACAATAATGGGTCAGCAGGCTGCGAAGAACAGTTGGAATAAACCCTACAAAAGGTCCTTGATTTTATAGCCCCGGTATCCCTTCTATTGAACCCCTCTTTTGGTTTCTTCTGTCGTTCTCCTGGGCACACCTTCATCCCCTGAGCTCAGCACCCCATTTTCAATAACATGGCTGACGACTCGTCAACAGCCCCGCGATCGCCGGTCTCGCCCGCCGGGGCAAAGGCTGATTCTCCTCCGAGGTCGAAGACTGCGTCTCCAAAGTTGACGACCGTCTCGCCAGCGGGACCGGGCTCACCTGAAGCTGCACCTACACCAGCTCAGATTGAAGTCGACGACGCAGCTAGTGTTCGTAACCCCCCGGTAGCGCTAGATCTGTGGTTAATGCTCGGTCCTTCTAATCGAAACATTAGACTGATGGCGGTACCTCTGTGACCGACGACCAATTGTAAGCTAAAGTCAAGTTGGCTTGCAAAATGACTTTAACTTCCTGTTTATAGGTCATCGTATACGGAATCGTTGGCGTCCAGCATACTTGATTACCCGACGGAACATGGTCGACGTTATTATGCTTTCCGCGCCGGAGGTAAGTGGATAAATAACATCAAACATTGTAGCCTACTAAGAAGTGAACAGCCTACTATGGGCCTAATGATGAGGTATTCGTCGATCTGACCTCTTGGCCGACACACTGAACTTACAAACGCTAATGAACATGGATATGATAGGAGAGAACTAGACCGCCTTGACCTTCTTTCGGCGATCGTAGTTAAGGCGATTGGCAAGCTTTATTTCGCTCCGATCAAGGAAGAGGAGACCCATCGAATCCTCGACATTGGTACTGGAACTGACATATGTGCGTTGCTCCTCCAAAATTTTGCACGGCTATCCGTGGATGGCTGACATATGATAGGGGCCATTGAAATGGGTGAATTGTTCCCAAATACGGAGGTTAGTTCCGCCAAAATCTTGCAGTCAAGCGGATATTGAGACGTCGCGCAGATTATCGGAAATGACTTGAGCGCCAGCCAGCCGACATGGTATAATGCCCAACCAGTTCGTGTCACACACATGTGCTAACTAAGCCAGGGCGCCGCCTAACGTGAAGTTCGAAATTGATGATGTTGAAAGTCCATGGGCCGGTAGGCCATACGACTACATCTTCTGTCGAGGCATGGCAGGTGCGATCAAGGACTGGCCGCAACTGGTCAGCAACATCTACAAGCATGTTACGCAACCCTATGCAGTGCAATGTTTCAATAGTCGATGTCGTGTCTAGGAATACCACTCCAGGCGGTTGGGTTGAGTTCCAAGATTGGGACACCTCCTACCACTCAGATGACGGTTCCCTCACTGATGACCATGCATGCATGAAGATGGTCAAGGCAATTTCAGAGGCCTGTAAGATCATCAATCGCGAGGCTCACCCTGGACCCCTGTTGTCTAGATGGGTCGAGGATGGCAGCTTCATCAATGTCGTTCATCACAAGTTCATGTTGCCGATTGGGCCCTGGGCAAAAGACCCTCATTACAAGGATGTTGGTATGATGAATTTGGCACAGATTCTAGAAGTTTTAGAGGCCTTCAGTCTGAGGCTGCTAACTGGTGTCCTTGGGTGGACTGAGGCAGAGGTCCAGGTGTTGCTCGCGCAGTGCCGTAATGAGTTGAAGTAGGGTGCCTTTCATGGCTACATCAACTTGGAAGTCCCTCGTCCTGACATATCCGTTCACAATTAACAGAGCTATCACAGCTACGTAGCATATGCCCAGAAGCCTGAAACCAAGTCCAACGAATGAACATGAGAATGAAAAGGCGCCATATATCTGGGCGTTGGTGTTTTCCTTGGTAGCGTTTGTAGCGTTTCGTCTGTAGATAGTTGTAGGCACTGTTGAATAGCATGAGGTATTTTACAACTACGTACGAGACTTACTGATCCCTGGTGCGCGGCCTAGGAAGCGGCGGGGCTTAAAGAAGGAAGGTTGGGATAGAGTAGTGTGAACTTGCATAGTCGTGTAATAACAAAAAGCAGTGTCAGCTATGTTATGCTTACTGCAGTCGGAAGTTAGGGGCTACACGCGCAACGAGAACTGCACTGTTCATCGTACGTTGTGAACAACTTGCTTGTTTATTATATGCATGACTCAAAGGGAGTCTCTAACAATCCTTTCGTACATCGGGCCCTATCCCTCCACCAGAAGAAGCGATGCCCCCAAGGCCTTCCTAGTTGACCAACCGGCCAGATCTCCCCAACCATCGAAACGGACCCCTCTCTCGAAAGTAGACGCGAAGTACCGTGCAAATGAATCCCAAATGATGCCGAACGCCAGAAACCGTAATGTCTTTTGATGCCATACAATTGTGCTGCTCCCTCTCTAGTTATCGTTACAACGCGATCGCACCTCGTCGATTCTCCCGGACGTGAAGGAGGCCCTGGATACCGCAGAAAACGAAGAAGCCCTGTTCAAAAAAGCCGAGCGATTAGTTTATTGAATCTGCCTGCTGCTGCGATGGGCTGGCGAGGATGACGTACGATGTAGACCAGCACGGAGACGAAGATGGTGCCCGCAACGGCGCCGCCGTCCTTCGGGTCCTCAGCACCGCCGACGAGCTCGGGGTGGTTCGACTTGAAGAGAATTCCGAGAACGCCGAGGATCACGATCGCGAAAACGGAGATGACGGTGCTGGAAGACGCAGATGGACCAGTCAGTTTCGCGATTCCCTAAGGAGGGCGCATGTCTCTGGGAAGCCACGTACCATTGCCATGCTTGCATGGCGCTCACGACGGGCTTCATTATTGCGGTGTTTGGTGGGGGGTTTGCCCTCCCGATTCGACGTTGATGAGGGGAGTAATGCGGAAGTGTCGTGCCTTGATGAGATAGATCGGTTACGTTGACGATGATGAGGCTGATGCGGTTGCCGGTTGCTGTTGATGCTCCTGTCTCGCTAGGCTCCACATCTGCTCAGTGACGTCCAATGACAGTGCCTGATTTCCCAGGCTCGGGCCTTTGGTTGCTGGCAGCCACTTAAAGAGCTCCAGCCACGTGCTTCCCAGCCACAATTCCCGAGAATCCTCCGTCCCGGCCGTCTCCACAAAAGTCCATCATCCGCCCGGACCTTTAAAAAGATGCCGTAGAGAGAAAAGCCGACGCTGCATATGCATTTGATTGAACTGAAGGCCTTGGATCGCTCTTAGCTCCTCAATTTTGACTTGGGTCGACTATATTACCTTGGAAACAGATCGACGTCAGCAGACAGACATTTCGAGGCCTGAACCCGAATCGCCTGTGTGCGAATTCGTAGCGCGGCAGTCCGTTGGAAGCCGGCGGTGACGATGGAGAACTTTCAAGTCGCCTACCTCGGGCCTGTTGTCCCAACCACTTCGGCGACTGAAGCCTGGGACTCTACCTCTGTTCAAAGCCCAGGTCAATCCACAGGCAGCGAGCGGATCGCAATGATATGAGGACAAGAGGCCCTCGCGGAAAAGAAGTCCGTTGAAGTCCATGGGGCACATGCTGTTCAAGATTCACAACTCGGGCCCGCATCGCTATCCGAGCCAGGCCCGTCGCCAGTCCGCCTGACGTTCACGAACGGTGCCCCGCCACACTGCCATTACATCTTCCCAACATCCGTGACAAGCGTTGTCCGTTCGAGAAGCGACTAATCGAGCGGAAACAAGTTTGGACGATAAATGTCAAATGCCAAGACGTGACCATCTTCAGCACTGACAGCAGCAGACTTGGGGAGACATTCGCTGTGACATATTTTACTGGCGGATGTGTTGACTCTTCTGGGGCGTGCCTGCCAAAGCAGCAAACGGCACGTTTGTCAAAGTGTTCATCGCTTGGACGTGGAATGTTGTGTTGAAACAGCGACATGAACCCGAGAGTCATTGACGTCCCCAACTGAGCACGAATATAGATACTGGGCACCAGCCAGACGTCTCTCTTTGAAACACGGGCCCTACGCAGAGCCTCAAAAAGCAGGCCCTGTTCTTGAACCTCGCAAACGAGCCCCCCCCACCACCTACCCAAAAGGGAAAACCCTCTCGCGATTCTGAAGGCGACGTCCCAGGTCGTTGACGTTCGTCATGCCGCTAAGATTGCGTCCTGACGAGAATGGCGACATGGCGACGTTGAGCACTTAATGTCCCGTCATTATTGCATGACGAAGGGTGCGGTGACGGATTCCGACATCAGATGAAGGAGGATTTCCCGTGGAAATTGGGCCTTTCCAGAACATGTTGGGAGGCCTTGGAGATGGCCTGCAGTCCGTCTTATTCGTTGGATCAGTGTGTTTGCACCGGACTTGCCGGTGACAATTAACGACCAAGAGAACTTTGTTTGAAACATACCAAGAGTTGCCTTGCCTGTCTGCAATCATATTGCCAATCCTCTGCCGGGGTCTTTCATCTACTGCTTACCAGTGGTCTCCGAGGCAGGATCAGAAGAGGTGCATCTTACAAGCGATGGCAGCACTTTTGCGAGCAGGGGTGGGTAGTCAATCAATCGAGCGATCTGCAAGACACTGGCACTGGCGCTGAGGCTTTCCAGCTTGTCAGCGCTAGCAACGCTGCCCGTCGGCTCGGAATGGAACGTCTACTTAGCAACCAACCAGGGCGAGGACACTGGGTAGGGGGAGAGGATGGCGAGCCTTTGATAATTAGGATGCGACATGCGATATTGACATGGTTGCGCAGGATACAAATCCGGAGAAACAAATGGATGCTTCATTGTGTGCGCCCCTCGCACAGCATCAGCTTTGGTTGTTTGGACATTAAAGGACATATTTGCTAGTCGAGCCACTCTGTGGCGATGACGACGACAAACGGGAATCAGCAGCGGTTCGCATGCCGCCGAGATGGGCAAAAGTGTTTCTTGGGCCTCCTGGTATTCCAAGTCCAAGGCGGCAGTGCCGGCGACGAGCATCTACCGGAAACACGCTGCCAACCTGCTATTGCTCGAACCACAGGACAAGAGCTGCAAGGGACTTTATGGAACGAAGAGGGCATAAAAGAAGAAAGAAGCATATGTGAACAGAACAAAAAGCCGGCGACATTAGGTTGGCGAGTCTGCTTGGTGCGGATACACTAGTGTCCGCAGCTATGAATAAACCTCCCAGCCATCCGTACCACGCCGTATATTGTTGAGGGGGCCGGGTTCATGGGCTACGTTGCCCCCTGTCAGGATGCAGCAGCTGCAAAGAGCCAGATGAATACGGGACCTTGCAGAAGCCGTTGTCCTTCAAAACGCAGCAAAGGGCTTTTCCCCCGCGGTAAGAGGATGGCAGACGGATCCGAGCGAGCCAGACAGCGCGCTTGGACGCGGCACACAGATCCATGGAAGTGAGGGAGGATGCCTTGGCTTCAGGTGTTGCTGTTCTCGAGTCTTCCTGTCTGCTGTGGGCTCTTTGGGGGTCTGGGGGCGGTTGGCCAGGATGACAGGGCAGGGCAACCTGGCGTCAGGCGCGCTGAGGGATGTTGCGAATTCACTGGGCCACAGGTCACGGCGGCCAGAAGCGAGGCCTCGGGATCCAACGCCGACCCCACTCTGACTCTAATCTCAACTCCCATTCCACTGCCCGCTGGGTCCCTAGGGTACCCAAGGTACGCAGTGCGGTACACCACCATCACCATCACCCTCCACCAGCACACTGCCATCACACGCCAATGCGACCCCGGCGCCTAAGCGACGTTCTCCACGTTGCTTTGTGTCCTGTGCTGACGTCGACGGAAGGACCTGCGAATCGAAGCACCAGGGCCAACGAACAACCCGCTGCCGGGTCAAAGGGAAAAGGCTGAACAATCCGGAGGCTGGGTGTTGCCGCCGCGGGGCTTGCCTCGCCCTACAGAGACGCTGCGGTATGCTGCGGCACCGCTTGGCGTCTTTCTTCTCTTCCCCTTTTTCTCAATCGACTCGTCAGCCTTGCCTTCAGGCGGCTATCCGCATGTGGAGGCGCATCTCGTCTGCGTTGTGTGCAAAGTGCAAACACGCTGAACCCCATGTTGGCACGTTTCCTTGAAGTCCGCAGTTTGGACCCGATTGGCAGGGAAGGGACAGCGGAGGCTTCTAGGTGGCGCTGGCTAAGAGAAACAAAGTCAGACATGGCCAACCGTCTATTTGTTTTCGTCTCAGGTACCAACATGCAGCCCAGATCCAATCCCTGGCCTGTCTAAGGTACCGATGGCCAACCGATTTCCCTGCCACCTCTACTCCTGGCGCCGCCTGTTCCCCCTCTCACCTCCCCCAAGTGGACGGTTGCCGGATTTGGCAAGCCATATTGCAGGAATTCGGCCTCCTCTGTGCGTCGCTTTCCTGTCTTGCGGCTGGACTGCCCACAACCCCGAGGTTGGTCTCTGGCCTACTGGGCAAGCTAACCACAGACACCTGCAGTGTGCTAAGGTGCAGCGATTGGCTGCCAAAGCTGTCGACTGCGGAAACCAGGCGCCGTTGTTCACTTCCACTTCCAGTGCCAGTCCCAAGCAGTACCTACCTTAGTCCAACGGGCTGACTCCCCGGCCCCCTCCTGCACCCTTGTCCCTACCTCTGATCATCTCTTCTCCCGTCACACAGGGCAAACATGGTCAACCCTGGACCGGTAAGGCGCGATACGTGCCCAGCGAGAGACATGCCTCCTCGCCTACAGAGTAACGTACCTTAGTTGCGCCGCCGGCTACGTGCCGTCCGCATGGTCGTACATGATGGATCAAAGCATCTGGTGTCTGTCGTTGGTGCCTCTGGCCCCGTTCCTTTCTTTGATTAACCTGATGTAGGGCAGTTGGGGGTGTTCACCCTGCCATTGACATACATATTTGCCAAGCGGCCCCGATATTGGATCATCGCCAATCCCATCCATCACCTCTCGCGTGGGCCATATAAGGATCGCAACCTAATTGTTCTTGCCTACCATTTGCAGGTCCCCTCCATTAGAGTTCCTTCTTCGCTCCGCTCCTTCCCACATATTCGACCATCATCCGGCCAAAGCAACCAAGCAGCCCCGCGGCCCTTGCTCTTAAGAACCTTCGCAGCCCGTCGTTCTTACTTCTGTTCTCGCACCCCTCTCAAGCCCGCCGTTGATCAGTTCCTCTGTCCATTCCACTTTATTCCAATCACCAGCTTCTCTTCCAGCGCCTAAAAGCTTCTCATCGTCACAATGCGTGCTCAGTCTATCATCTCCGTCATTGCAGCTGCGGCTGTTGGCCACGTTGCCGCTCAAAGCACTGGGGTATGTCTAGCCTGCTCACGTCCTGGAGCCTTACAACTAACCTGGACTGCTATAGGAACTTGGTGGTGCCACTGTCGTCAGCAACCCCGCGGGTTACGTGTATGAGGCTGTCCTGCCTGAAGAGCCATTCTACAAGGCTGGTTCGTTGGACGGCAACGTGAAGGGTTCCATCGTTGCCATGTCGGCTCCCGATGGGAAGGGCGTCGAGTTCAAGGTCAAGTTCTCCAATCTTCCCAAGGAAGGCGGCCCATTCAGTAAGTATATGACCTATATGTCTACACAGAGTCTAGAGTCTGACATCTTCCAGCCTACCACCTCCACGTCGACCCCGTCCCTGCCGACGGCAACTGCACCAAAACCCTGGCCCACCTCGACCCCTTCATCCGCGGCGAGGCCACGAAGTGCGACGACACCAAGCCGGAGACCTGCCAGGTGGGCGACCTGAGCGGCAAGCAGGGCGCCGTCGCCGTCGAGTACGAGAAGACCTACGTCGACCCGTACCTGTCAATCGTTGAGGGCCCGGGCTCCTTCTTCGGCAACCGCAGCTTCGTCTTCCACTTTGCCAACAAGACGCGCATCACCTGCGCCAACTTCAAGCTCGTCTCTAAGCCCGACAGCCACGATAACTGCTCTACCACCCTGACGACTTCCGCCCACGGCACCGGCGCCATCCCGACCGCGACCTCTCCTAAGCCGACGGGCACCGGCACGACAGTGCCCTTCCCCGGCGCCGCCTCCACGAGCGGCGTGTCCCTCTCGCTGCTCGTGGCGGCCTTCGGCGCCGTTATGTTCGCGCTGTGAGAAGCACCTTGAGCGTTCGAGAGCGATTTACGATTGATTTCCCCGCCACATTAATGAGATCCGACGTTGTTCTTGCGGTTTGACGTACAGCGCATCTGTTTTGCGGGCTTTAGATGCATCGAGGGAATGTCTTTTCTGGGAGTTCTTTTTCTTCATTTTCGCTTCTTTTCCCACACCTAATGGCAAAGCAAGGGCGTGTCCAGGGAGGACCATGGCAGAATGCATTTACAACTTCTGTACATATGTGCCCAACTGAACTTTAGATGATACCAGGACTAGATAGGTAGTTGAAATATTCCCAGCCTATGAGCACACAACGCAGTGACTAGTGCGAATTATGCGTCACGATAAGTCGGGCACCAATTACTGTAAAGCGGTGTGTTGGGCGGTGCTTGGATAGGGCCATCGCGAGTACGTGTACAGTGGCACAGACGTTGGGATCATGGTACTAGGTAGCGAATTGACGTTCGATCGCAATGTGTCAAGTCAGGACGTCGGTATCTTAGGGTTGATGGCGTCGATCAACCGACGCGCTTACCTTTGGGTCGGGGTCAAACTCAAATGAGGCTGCCTAGTACCAACCATGTCAGTGGGAAGGAAAGCTTCGTCCGCCCGCGCGACCGTTGCGAGCCTTTCGTCGAGGTCGGCGTCGCCTGTTCACAAATGGAGGGAGGGGGAGACGTCAACAGGGACCGGGGCCCGTTTGTGCGTGCCTTTGGGCAATGACAGGTTAACGAAGAACCGTCTATGAGGGGCTGATGGACGGTTGTGAGTTCGGAAGGAAAAAGGAAAAGACGGGTGGCCTGATTCGTTTGCCCTGCGAATGCGGGATAGTCCGGGCGGTCTTTTGAGTTGCGAGATAGCCGAGTATGGGATTTATGGTTGCGAGGTGAGCTCCTATTTGGGATGGCGGTCGTATCTCCGAGGGTTGCGAGCGGGTTTGGACATGATGTCCTGCAGACGTTGCAGGAGGACCCGTCTATTGCGTCTCCGGCTGCAGAAAGGGGGAAACTAGCTGCCCTTCCAGAGAGAGATCGACCCGTCCTGTGGGGGATCAACAAACCGTCGCAGCGGCTGCGCCCGGTTGTGCATCTGTCTGCCGTGTGTCACTGTCACTGCGGGTACTCGGACAGCTGGCTCGGGTTCATGTTATCGGACGGTCTTAGTCCCCTGGCATCACGGGAGTCGGCACGGAGAAGTGGGGCGGCACCGGTGCGGCAGGTACGGACCGACGAGCAGGAGACACCAGCCATCTGCGCCTGACAAATTACATGGCGTGGGCGGCCTCTTCCTCAGGAGCTATCATTTAGCTTAAGCTCGAAATTTCCGCTCTAAATTTTCGCCGTTTTTCTTTATCGCCGTTCCCGTTGTGGTTGGGCAAAGGCCCCCAACGCAGAGAGACCGTCAGTTGCTCCGTGTGCCCTCCCTCCGCAGGAGACAAACAAAAAACACTTTGGCGGACCCTTTCGAACGCCTCCGCTCCCCAAATAGCCTCAGAGTTTAAGAGCCGGCACTGGGCGAATTGACGCGGTCGAAGGGGGGGGGGGGGACTTCCGACCACCAGTGCCGACGTTGCAGTCGGTCAAGGCCACTCGGCGTTATTAGGGTGGGCGAGATAGACTCGTGGGTGCCGCAGGAGTCAGGAACCAGGAAAAAACGGAACATTCTAACTTTGACCACCGATTTTATGTGATGCGGAGGTTCGCAGAACACATCGTGCGCCGCTTTCCAGGGTCTGAGGCGGTCCGAAGCCGCGCCTCGAGTAAGGTGCCTTCCGGAAGACGGGCACAAGGTTCGGGAGCCTCCTGGGGACTGGAAGAAGCACCGCTTTTTAGTCTCTGAAGGTTGAATGGCTCGAACGCGAGGAGAGTTCCTTGACTCGGCGGAGCTCGAGTGCAGGAACCCTCAGAGTCATGAGCTTTCAGGCGCCGCCGGTTCGAGGCGAAACTCAGCATCCTCGTTCTCTCAATCGAGGTATATTCCCCGGGAGACGGCCGTTTTAGGTATGAGTCGAAACTTTGGATAACCTCGAGGGGTACGTGTGGAACTGGTCGGCGGGAGAATGCCATAAGGGGGATGGAGTCCCAGCAGTGACGCCTAGAACACTTGGCTGGGCCGATCTAGCCAGTATGCTTCGACGCCAAACTTCCCAAGACTCGTCCGTGTCAGAGATTTTGGTCTTCCAACATGTCAGACAGATGCTAGTCTTAAATGTGATACCTCCCAAGATGTCGTCCACTGTGCAACATCCAAAAAATATCTGCCGCTCGATGGGCCTATAAGCCCGACACGGCCAAAAGCCGCATTTCACAAAAGTGGCGAGAGACGCCTTATGAGAAACTACCGATGCGGAAGGATTATCACCCGACAACCCGGCTTGGTGGCCCAAATTATAAGACGGGAGAATACTGCCATGCTACCGGTGGTGGACCAGCCAGCGGTCGGTCGCCTCAAAATCTCACCCTGGCTCGAAAAGTAAAGCTGCCCTAATATCCAAACCCGAAACATAGATGCCGTCTGATTATAAGTTCTTTCTTTTGGAGGCGTTTCGGTGCCGTTAGTTGGGTCAGCGAACGACGTTTATTTTTGGCCCTTTTCTGGTAGTGAGCAGAAGGATCGACGAGATGAAGAAGGGCCGATAACACGACTAACGTGGCCCTCCTTTGAACTTTGGGTATTGTGCTTTCTGCGCCACTCGTTCATTTGCAATGTATGGTGGTTTCGCGCTTCAGAATGATCCCAGGATACAGCGAGATCCACCGCTAATGCGGCGCGGATTAGTTGAACGAAGACTGGCAGCAATGAATGTTTGCTTGCAGCGTCACGCTATTTGGGCGGCAGTATAAGCTGACTTCATTGCTACTGCTTTTGAATCGGGCAGGGCGGTATATCAACTGCGTGTCCAAGGCCTCGAGATTGAAAGAGGGTGAGGCGAGGGGGTGTTCAAAGGATGGTCTATCACACACCCCATGAGCGTGGCCCAGACGCCCCAGTTTGAATCTCGCCGTAAAGCTTTGATAAAGGTATACTCGACAAGCTGGCCTCAACCAACCTGGGGATCAAGAATGAATCCAATAACAGCTCCCGCTCGTTCTTGTTCGCATCCTGTGTGTATTGGTGTAACTATAAGAGGACGATGACGAAAATACTTTTGGGCTTTCTCGATCTTTCCCGAAGGCAGAGCCATCTCCTCCCATTATCGTTGTCTAAAGCACATGGACACGTCCTAAAGCCACTAGCATCGTCGTCAACGCGAAGGAGGACTGTTGCCGTCAATAATATTAATGAAACATGAGGGCCTTGTAATAATTATATCCTTGAGCTGTTTTCGGGGTTTTGAACAGTATCATTATGCTGAATTGGCGTCAATGAAGAGGGAAATGCTAAGGTACTGCAGTTATGATGTTGTCGCGGCCAACAGAAGGGTTATATCAAACCCGGTGGCTGTGTGCTTTTCAACCCCAACACCATTTGTCCCACCGATGATGTGGAGAGTATTTGAGAGCATTTTGACTGGGGTGTCCGGAGCGGCAAGCGCTAGCACTCGGCATCATGGCAGCAATGGCAAACACATTGAGATGGCAAGGCAGGAAAGGACAGCCCCTCCCCTTCCTGACATCTCCCTTCATACACTTATTCCTTCGCAGTACGCTCAGGATAAACAAGACCAAAAGAAGAGGCGTTTCACTGGCGCTATATGCCTGACAACTCCGAGGATCGCCTCAAGTTCTCCCTCTATGCAAATTGGTCCTGCCACTTAAGCACCCATTCCGAACGAAGCTTTGACAGTCTCGGCCCATTTGCTGGTTGAGATGATGCGAGATCGTTACAAAAGTTGATCTCCGTGAGCTCCATTCCCGCCATAGATCCTGTCTTCGTCGGAGAGGTTGAGAGATTGCGTCAGAAATGAAGCAGTAGACTATGAGCCTTGACAACACCCTATAAGAGTACGAAGCATGGTATGAGAAACGAACACTCAGAAATCCCGACATTCATAGGCTTTATGATATAGTCTATCTGTTCCAAGACCGGTTCAAGACTAGACGTTGTGCCGTTAAAATAGTTACAGAATCAACGCAAGCGAGATTCTTCTATGCCCCGGTTCTCTTGCCATCCCCTCAACTCTGAGTTATCACTCGAATACACCACAGACAGCCCCGGTGATGGCTAAGAGAATGGCAGACACCAGCCAAGGCTGATGAAGGTAGAGTTATGCTACTGGGCCTTTTAGTTAATGTATCTCGTAGTACGCCGCACCGATGAAATTCCACACTTGACAAAGTATGCTCCGGTCAAGTCCCCCGCCGCTTGCAAGATCACAATTCTTTGAGGTAGCAGCCTGGTGCCGGCTGCAGGCACACTCGACGTCGGAAGCAATAGCTCGAGACAGCCATTATAAATGATGCCCAACAATGAATATATCTAGCGCAGCCGCGTCACGGGAGGAAAACGGACGGCGACAAGGGTGGAGGGACATTGTGCCCTATTCAGGAAAGGAGGCAAGAGGCGGATTCGAAGCTACAAGAACAAAATTGCCAGCGCTGACATCGCTACTACTGCCCGTAACTACCCTCTTATATATAGGTGAATAAGGAAACGCCGAAGACAAGAGAGACGTAAGCTGTCGTGTCCTAGACAAGCCCTTGAGAGGGTTCTGAGAGGCGGACGCAAGAGTTCCGTCGATTGGCATGATTGTTCACCCCAGAGACAAGTCCAAATCTGCTCGACAGAGCACATTGTGTCGATATGAAATGGAGTCCTGGTAAGCTCAGTTTCATGTGAGCTCTTGACCTCACAGCGGGCGACGCCGAAATGGCGATGCCGTGTTAACTCGCAACAGTGCAGTGCACCTCTTCGTAGGCTGTGCAGAGATATAGTGGCAAGAGGCAGACAATCGAAGCAGCAGGGTACGGAAGTCGAAGTCCTGCAGAATAGATTGAGCAAGCAAACCAAGTCACAAATGCAATGCCCCACTATCCCATGTTCATCACCCTGAACGACGGCTCAGCTTCCCCAGAATCTGGTTGTGGAATATCAAACGAAACAGTGTTCATTATAGTTCAGGTCTCTCTTACTTTGTCAGCCGACAATCACGTCGAAAGCATGGCATGTCTGGAATCTAAACCGAACATCAAGATGGACACCGTCCACCCAGGGGAAACAGGCAGTCTCTCCGACATTCCACGACCCGGGGAACACAATGTTCATTGCAACATGTCTCTTACGCTTGCTATCTTAGCGCACTATCATAAGACGAAGAGCAAAAAGTTCGAGAGGGGGTATAACTCTGAATGTACAGAGAAGTCAAACGGATCTAAAACGCATGCAAACGCCGGTTGCTCTAGACACGCTTCCCCTGCTTCAACAGATCGCCGACCTTGGGTGGGAGCACCAGCGCGCTCCGGTCGTTGCGCCTGTAAAAGTCCACGACCGCAAGGGCCGTCTTCTCCGGCAGGTCCTCGTGGATGAAGTGGCCCGCCTCGGGGAAGACCTGCAGCGCGTATTTACCTGCACGGTTGTCAGTATCTCAGTAGCATAGTGGCAGGAGGTCTCTAACCCTGCATCTGCCCGATGGTCAGTTCCGTGTCCAACCTGTCCGTCCCAGCTAGCAGCAACAGCTTTCCGCCCCTAGCCCCAAGGAACTTCTTGCTCAGTCCGACGAACCAGCCCTCCCAGAACGGCTGCGTCGCCGCCAGGTCAGTCCGCCACCGCCACGGCCGCGTGGGGTCGATCTGATCATTAAACACCAGCAGCGCAGGCACCGAGGTCCGCGCTGACACGGAGTTGCGAACGGTGCGCGAGCGGATGTGCCAGTCGATACCCGCCTGCAGGCTCGCGAAGCCGGCCGGCCGCGTCGAGAGGTACGTCAGCATGCTCTGCAGCGCGTCCATCGCCGAGCCCTCTACAACGTCGAGCACACCGTAGCCCAGAAGTGAGGCGCCAAGCCCGCCCGATTTGGCGAGGTCCGTCACAACGGCGCCGCCTAGCGAGTGCCCAATGAGCACGACGGGCGGTAGCTCCGGCCAGCCCATGCGGGCCTTGGTAAGCCGGATGACAGCGAGGAGGTCGGCCGTCAACACGTCAAGCTTGAGGTCCAGCTCGGTGCCGTCCGCGACGGACGTAGAGCCGTGACCGCGGGCGTCCGGGGAGAGGATGCCGGCGGAGGGGAGGCGCTTGCGGATCTCGGACGACAGCGCGGCGAAGGACAAGCCAGATGAGCCGGCGCCATGGTGCATGACGAAGAGGGGCGCCTTGCCTACGGGAGAGTTGAGGTAGGCGTGATAGGTGATGGGGCTGTCATCGGCGGGCTTCAGGAAGAGCTCGCGCTCGAAGTAGGTAGTCCATGGGATTTGCTCCAGCGTGCGGCCCCGCGACACACTAGAAGCGAAATCAGCGTCCCGCCAAACCTCGTCCCCCGCCTGCGTCGAAGGCGTGAATAATCAAAAAAGTGTTCCTTACCCTTGCGGCCGAGCGAATAGGTTCTGGCTTGGGGACGGGATGACGGTACCCGTGGATGAGGCAGAGGATGCCGACGAGGCTGAGGACGAGTCCCCATCGTCTGGGTGCTCCGGCAGCTCGGGTACCTGATCGAACTCTGGCTCCTCGTCGAGGTCGTTGAGCGGCTCCGGCAAGGGGTGCAAAGGGTCGAGTTTCCTCTTCGCCCAGGCCTTTTGTAACTCACTCATTGTGGTGGGTGGTTTTAGCTGCCAAGAGAAGCTTAGTCCATGGGAGTTTGCAGGTGCAGATGCAGGGCGCTGCTAGAGCGCCGCGGGGCTCGCAAACCTTCGGCGGGAACAGGGCCTGGTGGGAGTTGTGGCGGGCGCCGTGAGCAAGAGATCAATCATCAATCGAAAGCAGTGACCCAGGTGCCTGGAGACGAACGGAGGATATCGCAGAGCAAGACCGATGCCGGCAGGAATGGGAGGTGATGAGTTGGGTTCCTTGATGTGAGACCAAGTTTGAGGCTTGCTATTTGGTGTGGATGACGTTCAGTGGGGTGATGAGGGGCAGCGCCTTGCTAGCACTGTACCGGACTGCTACGGAAGGCGCTGGCTTACAGTGTGACTTTCAGTGGTCTTTCCGTTGCTCTGTACTGTACCTTGGACCCTGAAAACCCCTGACAATGAAGCAAGCCCGCTCCTACAGTCTTCCACTTGAATGGTCAGGGCTGCCATCAATGATGTGATAGGATGCACCTCATGAAAAGGCTGCCAATTGAGTGAGAGTGACTGAGAAGGCGGTTATTTGCCATTTCGTATCAAGAACATGACTGGACCTTCATCTTCGAATGACAGTGTGTTGCTGCCAGTCGCCGCTGAGCCTGCTTTCCCCAGATGGCTACCTGTACGTGGGTTGTAAGTGAGAACCATGTTTCGATCTTGCAGATAATTTGGTGACTCTGGTGCAACCTGACCTGGATGCCATGGAGGCTCAAAGAGCTTCAATTGGCCCACGCTCGACCGCCGAGCCAGGTCATGAGTGCCGTTGCAGTCGGTCTTGCGAGAGTGCGTCGTCGGGCGAATGGAACGGAAAATCTTTGAGAGGTAGAACAAGCTTAATCTGCGCCTGAACAGACTTTGGTCCAGGAGCTTTTTGGGAGAATGTGGGCGGTAAACAGTGTGGTACGTCAGGTCAGCTCAAGTCGGTGGGTACGTCAAGTCAGGTCAGGTGCTCGGACCATCAAGCTCAGAAATAGAAAACTTACTTATTCCCCAGTAATAGAACTGAATGAAATTTAAAAAAAAAAATTCCTTTTCAAGGTAGGTAGGTGTCTTAAAATCAGTAGGAAATTTGTTTAAAAATCATTCATAAAAACCTAAATGCTGGTTGAAGTGACTGAGTTAATAGGTATGTCAGGTCAGGTCGGAGGGTACGTCAGGTGAGCTTAGCCGAAGTGGAGGGTCACTTCAGCAAAATGTGTCCTACACACTCATATTCGCAATAGAACAACCAGGACAAAATCATGAAAAGGAGGAGAGAAATAAAACCATATCAAACACTCTTGTCATCTGGATTTCATCTTTTAAGAAACTACGCCTAACAAACATATTTGACCAAGGTATAAAAGTGAGAAACTGCCAAAGACCCTCACCAGTATGGCTTAGCAGCTTGGCCTCACCATCTCAAAAAAGTTGACCTGACCATTGCAAGTCAATGTTCGGGTGAAGTATATAAGCTACGGTCAGTTGAGGTGCCCAAGCTATGGTCGGCTGAACTTTGGAGGTATGGTCAGGTCAGGTCAGATCGCATGTGGGTCTCTTTCCAATTCAACGACGATGTACCACACTCATACAGATCCAGCAAAACCCACGAGATTAACGAATATCAAACAGCTCCTGTTCAGTCTCAAGCCCAAGTCTAGAATTCGTGAACACAGCCCTTTCTTGGTTGCCAGCAAATGCTTGTTACAGAACAGCATTCTTTAAGCACACACTCGATCATCTTTCACGCGTAGCTCACCAAGGAGATGTGGTAACCATACCCACCACTGGCCAGCCAAACTAAGAGCCAATAGTCTGGTCAGCTTAACTTAAATTAATAGTCACCTCAACTCTCTTCCTCACCAGGGACGGTCACTGGTCAGGTCAGGTTATCTCAGGTCAGGTCGACCCGGTGGAGTCCCTCCCCTTGGCGCCCACGCGCGCTCAGACTGGGCGATGATGGGCGCAAGCATCTTGACTCTCTACGCCAGCTAGCGGGATACATCTGCGCGATGATCTTTGCCCTCTGGGACCGGCCTCACCGGGAGCCACGCACAGCAGAGTCACGGGGCCGCGGCGCCAAAGATAGCCAAGTCCCAGCCCTTGAACCGCCGATCTCCCAGGTACATGTCGCATCTTGCTTGTCCTGTCCAGTCCACTTCACTTTCAAGTACACACGATCCTTTTTAAAGTATTAATGCGTTTCCATTTGGTAGTTATGTACTTTAAAAATAGTCCGAATCCCATCGCAAAAGAAAAGTAAAGCGCGATGTGGTGAGGAGTCTTAAGAAAAAGAGGTATCTAGAACACCACTCCTCCCGAATCGCTGCCATGCACCCGTTTTGTTTGTGTCGAAAACCCTAGAAGAAAACCTTGCGGTCGAGTACATTTGCACCCCCAGGGGGATAGGATACATTTGTGGCTGTATGCAAGACGATACTGCGGGTTCTCTCCCCTCCCTCCACACAGAAGATGAACAAGAGAAGAAACACAGCAGCCGTCGATATCGTGACCATGCGCAGAGGTATGTTTGAGAAATGTGAGACTAGGCAAGGAAATAATATAAATAAAAAATAAGGAAAGATATAGGTGGATCTTTCTGGATCTTGGTATCGATCCATTGTCATACATTCCACACTTTTTCTATGTTCATTGTTCATTCAAGCACACGCCTTGCATGGCGATCCCCCCGCTGGTCCTCACCACTCAGTGATACACTCCCCTGTAGCCACCACCGCCGTATCCACCTTGGTTGTAGTCAACGCCTACGTTTGGCAGTGTGGGCTTCCTGTCAGCGATGGGCGCCGCGCCAAGAACTAGGTTGTCGGTGCTCTGGTTAGGGTTGTTGTTGTAAGGTGTGTTAGGAGTGAGGGGGCGGTACGGAGCGTTGCTGGCACCGCCGAGGAATTGGTCAGGCGAGTCGGAGCGGACGCCCTTCTTTTCAGGGACGCTGGACATGGAGAAGGTAGTGCCGTGCTCAGGGTCCTTGCGGTCCATGAGGAGGGAGTTACGGGCGTCAAGCGGCGTGAGGGTATCCATGTCACGCTGCATCTTCTCTGGAGGGGGGTTAGTAATCTGAGTCTGAGGTGGATTTGCTAGTCAACTTACCCATCTCCTTTCTGCGTTTGCGGTGGGGGTTCTCCTTGATGCAGGCGTTGACGGCGTTCCAAACGATAAGGAGGGCGAGGACGCCGGTCAGTGCTGACTGGACGGCGATGAGGACAACGCCGGTGACGGTCTGCGTGGTCTGGGCGATGCCGAACTCCTCGACGAAGACGAGAATGCAGGCAACCGAGAGGACACGCACGACCTGGATCGTGATGTTGATGACGTTGCCGGACTTGCGCTCGAAGGGGCGGCTCCAGAGCAGGAGGATGAGCATGATACCCTCGACGATGAGCTGGGCGGCGGTCTGGGCCATGCCGTGGCCGTCACCAGCGGCAAGAATAGTGCCCTTGGCGAACATGTAGATGATAACGGGGACGAAGATCCACCAGTAGTTCTTCTTGTAGGATTCGTAGAAGAGACTGTACTTGATCCAGTTGCTCTTGTCGTCGTACAGGCCGCTCACGTCGCCCTCGGCTTGCTTGAGCTTCTTGGCGGTGCTCCAAATCTTGTAGGAGAAGAAGGCGAGGATGGCAGTGAAAATACCAAGACTGACACCTGCGAGCGCCTTGGCAGCCCAGGAGTCTCCGTTGGTGAACTGGAAAATGCAGTACAAGACCCAGATACCGTAGAGCAGCAGGATAAGCTGGGTGATGGCACGGGCGATAGATCCCCAGTAGTGCTCACGGAAACCAGCGAGACTCTTGGGGAAGCTACCGAAGAGGGCCCAGAATTCGAGGACAACCTTCACGAGGAGAATTCCGACGACGATGGCGGCGATGACAATGGCAACGATGAGAAGGACGGTCATGAAGGTGTTGGACTTGGGAACACTGAGGGTGTTGACGAAGGCCGTGATACCCGCCACCTTCTGCTTAATGGTAGTGACCGGGTCGTCGCTGTCGCTGCTGGTTCCGTTGACGCTCGTCTCGATCTCCCTGACCACAAGGTGGTTGAAAATCTCGAAGGCTCGCTTGGCCTTGAAGGCGCTGGCACCGCCGTCGACGGTCGAGTTGTCACTCAGGACGAGGGTGGTATTCTTGAGAAGCTCGACACTGTCCTTGGTAAGGTCACCACCGGTCATTCCACGGAAGTTGTCAATGGCGATCTGCATATCGGTCCAGGGGATGATGCCGGTGGAGAAGCCGAAGTTCTTGACGAAGCTTCGGTAGACGGGAGGGTAGTTGACAGAGAGCATGCCGTTCATGGCCATGCCCTGGAACCAGCCGGCGACTTCGGTGAAACTAGGGCTCATGGTGCCGGCACCACCAGCGTTGCCGCTGAGAGCTGCGCTGCCTCCAGCGAAGGCAGAGCTGACGGCAGAAACGCCTCCGGCAACGAGAGCGAGGCCGGCAACACCAGCGGCGACGTAGGAAACGGCAGCAACGCTAGCCGTCTTGCCGTTGGTGACCTGAGACTGGATGCAAGCGACTTGCTCCTTCGAGTCGAGAGAGTTCAGCTGGAGCTTGGCCTGGGCGGCAATGTCGGGGACCTGGAAAGCGATGGCCGGAACCATGCTGGCGTACTCAGAGGGGATCTCCTGGGTTCCGCGGGCGGAGAAGGAACCAGCGGGGACTGTGATACGTCAGTTGACAGGTCCATATCATGGACGCGTGCAGATCGGCACGTACCAGGGCAGAGCTGCTCGACGTAGGTGCCCGAGTCGCACGGGTTGAAGCTGTTGGAGTAGATGTCATTTCCATAGGCGGACACGTCCAGAACGGCCGTGACGTTCTGGACCTTGGAGCTCGTGCCTGCCACGTCAAAGGTGACGGTCTTGTTGTCGGCGTTGTACTGAATATCGATCTTCTGTACGGTAATTGCGGTGTCGTTGCCGCAGGTGGTGAAACTGCTCGTCTTAAGGATCGATTCGGCGAGGGTTCCGGTAGCGAATGTGGTGGCCAAGGCCAAAAGCCTCTTGGGGCCCCAGTTGGGCGCGGTTCGCGTCATCGTGAGATGTTGTGCTGTTTAAAATCGTAGTTCGTCGTCGTTCTGTCGGGAATCGAGTGGTTCCCAAGCCGTATGATGGGTATATCCAAGTCTATGCTTTCTGAGCTTTACGAGCTTCTTTCTTTCCCAAGTACTCTCAACAAAATCGTGCCGTCCCTTTCCCAAGCTATAACCAGTTGATACGCTTTGATACAGAGTTGAGAGAGAGATGCCGTTCCGTGTTCGTCGGGGGCCGGTTGGATGCTTCTTTGGTGAAGCGAGTGAAGCTATCGAGTCGTCGTCGTCGCGTCGGGGGTATATGGGCGAGTCGTGAGACCAAAGGAAACCAACAGGAGTACTAGTGAGAAGAAGATTGGAAACAAGGCTGTAAGATGCAACGGGAAGCAAGCACAGCTTTTCAGAATAGGATGAAGAGAGGAAACAAAGGCGGCCAAGGATCAACCTGGAAAGAAGTGAAAAATGGGCGGGCAGCGAGGTGCCTTTGCAGAGCCCGAATCGTGGTGGTGGGATGTGCCCGTGCAAGGGCTCTTGTACGTCGAGAAAGCTGCGTCGACGGAAGAGCCTAGAGGACCTATGGTGAAGGAGGAGGGTTGGTGGTGAAGGCTAGGGCAAGTTGGTGGTGCGAGAGAGAGTCTGGAAGTAGTATAGCAGCCAGAGAGAGAGAGACAGTGGCTGGAAAAAGAGGCTAAAGTCCACGGGCGGGTATATGAAACGAGCGGAAGGTGACGATGCTGAGAATGCACGCCGGTCAGGAGGTGGTGGAGTGTAGTGTGTGGAAGGAAGGAGAGGAGGGAGATGGGTGGACGGAGAAGGAAAAGGACGAACACGAACTGGGCAAGAAGGGGAAGCGATTGGCGATCGATGGTTGGCGGGAGACGGGGACCCAAGCCTGGAAGCGACCTCAGCGTCGTCTGTTCTCATCCACGGGCCCATGAAATGGTACATGGACCCTGGCCGGGGGGTGATGGATGGCGTGCGGTGGTGGCCTCTGGCTGCGAGTGCTTCGTTCAGAAGAGCTGGACCACAGTCGACAGCACACAGCAACAGAGCAAAAGCCAGCAGCAAGCGCACCGGCGTCGTCGTGTTCACCCCCCGGTCGCCTCCACCGGGCGCAAGCTCGATTGGAGCCCCGTCCCTGACATGTTCCCTGCTCACGGAACACCCTCAGCCAGCCGAAAGGCCATGGAGGTCGACACCCCCCTGCAACGGTTCATATGTCCAGTAATAACCCAAGGATTGGGTCGACCCACAACGCGATGCTGACGAACTGGGTCACCGTCCAGGTTGGGCGACCGCAGGTTTGGGAGAAAGAGCGTGTCTGCTGCTGCTGCTGCTGCTGCTGCTGGCAGCTGCCGTGTTCTGCTGTTCCTGCAGCCCGGCCACAGCCCGTCATCTCCCCTCGTCCTCTGCCACGGCCTGGCACGGCACCGGCACAAGCCATGGTATGGTGCGGCTGCGTGTCGTTCGCTGTCCCGCTCCGTGGTGTCAGATTGGTGTAGCCCGAGGGCGTCAGGCGCAGAGACATACAACGGACGGACTACCTTAGTGCGCTGCGAGGAAGAGGGAGGAACGCAGTAGTGCGTCGGTCGGACTGCGCAGCACGCAGGAGACGGCGCGCGATACGCAAGCAAAGCCTAAGTAAAAAAATAAAAATTAAAATAAAAATTAAAAAAAAACCATAACGGCAGCATCCATCCACCATATCGCCCCCCGTCCAAGCCCCTGGTTGGCATCTGTCTAGACTCGTGGTGGTGTCGTGTGTTCGGCCAGTCTGGACTGGTCCGTCGTCCACAGCGGCCTTGCTGGTGAGGAAACAAGAGATTGAGGAGTCCGGGATTGCAGCAGGGAACAAATTGCTTGGAGCCAGACCACGTCCTGCTAGTGCATGCGTACCTGCGTACCTTGCACGTGCGGCACGGGTACCTGGACCCAAATTTGCTCACTACAACCTGCCATAAGATTACCTACCGTACGGTAATAATGCCCCTAACGGACGACCCAACAGGCAGGCACGAACCAAACGCTGGACCAACGGATGAATTAAACAATGTCTAACTGGACGGAGGAATGCCCTTCGTTCGCACCGTATGGTTCGTGCCTGACATAACCTAGAAAAGTACGTGTTTGCCCATTCTTTCCTGTGGACCTGAAACACTGCCCCGAATGCCTCGAGGAGGGGCAGGTGTCGTCGGCAATTCCGCTCGGTGGTGATTCGTAGTTGGACGTAGCTACGTCCAGCGGCCAGCGTCTCCAGCGCGTGTCCCACTGCATCGGCGTCGTTCAGTTACCTCGTCACCCAGTGGCCAGTGGCTTGCATATTCAGAGAATAAATAAATAAAAACCTGAGTAATCAGGGGGTGGTGGTGGGTGGGTGGGAGTGCAGACGCCAGAGAAACGGCAGGCGAATTCACCAGCGCTCTCTCGTGCCCCGTAACAGCCGCCCCTGCATCTGGTCAGGGGTCTCCGGGGGGCCCTTGGGTGGGAGATCGACAGGGGAGCGCTTTTTTTTTTCGCGCCTTTTCTCGACCACAGAGTTCGAACGGGGGGTCTCAATATCTGAACGGTTCGTTTTCATTGGACGTTGGCTTCCAGGCCATCCGACTTCATTGGCTCCCGCCGTTCGGCGGGTTGGCGTTAGCGAGAAGAGTCACCCAGAAGAGAGCATGGGCGGGAGAGGGGCACTGCGGCGCCACGCCCAAGCAGGGAAGGCCGGTCTCGAACCCCAGTTCGGTCTGAAACTGCGCCATCACGGAGAAGGAGGAGACGTGGGAAATTCTTCACTGAGGAGACGAAAGCCTTTTGGTCACTTGATGGAGCAGCTCTCGGCTCGATCAATCATCCAACACCAGATGCCGGCGAGTGGTTGTTGCCCGACCTCGCGTGCCTTCTGTCCAGAGACAAGCCCGATAGTCCCGATTCCGAACCCAAACCACGGAATTTTTTGCCGTCCCATGGCCTCGGCCACATTGATCTCGACTCTCACCAGACGAGAACCACTGTTTGTCGACTGGGTTAAGCGATTGATTGATTGATTGATTGATTGATGTAATCCTACCGTTGGAGCAACGCCGGGACTGGCTGATTGAACGAGACACTATAAAATTAAATGGTATTAAAAATAACCGTTTCTTCCCACCTACGTACCTTAGCTGTCGGGTACCTTAAGTGCAGCGCTGGACCTTCACATGTCCCCACGTCACAACCCAAGCCGCCTTATCCATCGTCGCTACCACCGTTCAGACCACAAATCACAGAATATTGCAGCCATGGAAATGACTTTTGACCAGCCACCTTTCCAGAACCTCACCTTAGTCCGTCTTAACAGCAAGCTTCGGCCCCAGTTGCCCGCTGATACGCACCGTAATACTGCGTGTGCCTTGGTGCAATGGCAATGTGCCCCCAACTGCCGTAATGCCCACAGTCTGCACAGAGATAAGGTCAGGGTCAATCCCACCTTCATCTCCATCTCAGCGCGCGCCGCGTCAAGACTTCGGATTACCACAGTCCCATCCCATCCCATCCCATCCCATCCCCCGTCTCCCCCCCACCTCTCATCCCGCCCGTGCCCTGGGTGGCCTTGCTAAAATACGTCCGCCTGTCCATTGTCCTGTCAAGTGGCGCAGGCCATCAATGCCCTCCCCTCAGACCTGCGCAACGCTGAAGTAATGATTGCGTCGCCACCCACCATCATCACCAGCAGCAGCAGCAGCACCCACGGCCTGGCCCCGACGTCCGTCGACGTCGATAACCACGGCGGTGTGCCTCCCTTCCTGCATCTCATCTCCAGCGCCCCGCGCCTGCCGTTCGCGCCCCGAGGTAGTCCCAGCGCCGTCCCGTAAGTGCGCTGCAGTGTACGTGAACGTAAACTTGCCGTCTTGTTCCTGCCAATGCCGCTCGCACACGCGCCTCCTCCCACCGTCTCGTCTGGTCCCCCCTCGAGCCTCCTTGGGAGGAGAGGGGCTCTGCTCTGGCTCGGATGTCATCTCACGCAACGAATTACGCCTCAGACCCCCGCCCAAACTGCCAGTTCTTGTTAGATTTGTCAGTTTCGTCCGATCTCTTCTGCGTCTTCCCCCTTGGGCTGAGTCACCCTCTCCTAAACCCCCTCAAACCTTGATTTCTTAAAAAATCCGCGGCCATTCTAAAGTCGTCGATCAGCGGTTATCCCTCGCCCTGCAGTCCTCTCAAAACAATTCTGTTTCTTTCGCCTGCCTCAACATCGCGAAACCGCCCCCTTACCCCCTTCTGCTTCACGGTTGCACTCCCGAAAATGGCCCCCCGTCGCTGTCACCCTGCCATTTTTGACGTCGCGGAGGATCACCATCATGCCTTCCAAACGAAACTGTCACCCCATTAACTTTGGTTCGACGCTGTGTGCTTCACGAAGGATCAAAAAATCCAATGACTGTGACGCGATATCCTGCCAAACTTCCGTATATGCACGTTTCCCTCAGCCTCTGTAAAGCACCGTAACCTCTCCCACCGTCCAGGAAACAGACGTCAACTGTCGATCGGCCAGGCCGCTCCCAAGCCCTCCCCCGCCTTTAAATTGACATGCATCATGCCTCCTCGGCGCCGTCGTGGCCCCGACACCTCGGGACACAAGACTTGTCAGGCGGCGCCAGAGGGGGAGAGCGCACATTAACACGTCGAGTATACCTCCCTCACCCAAGGCGTCTCCGGCCAGAGAAGTCAAGAAGACACAATGCCTTAATCTTTGCTTTCTTCTCTCGCTAATCGTCAAACCTGATCCGAATAGCGCGTTTTGCTTTTTTCTAGCTCTCTCTTTATCAGTAGATATTAAGCCCTTCGGCCCTCCGTAGCCTGGTCGGTTGTTGCGAGACAACACCACACACCACACAACACAGAGATGTCTTACTTCGCGATCCTAATCCATTTGACCCGGGTGCCAGGGAATCGTTGACTTGGACATCCATTGTTGTTGAAGTCGACAGACATGACATGTTGACTGCCTCTCTCTCCCCCTTCCCCCCCTGACATCCAGTAATCTTCACCAAACCAGGCATTTCTCCCGCCCCTCGAAAACAATCTCATATCGAAAAAAGAGAAAAATGTCGCCTTGGCCCTCTAATCAACAATACCCAAGCTATCTCGAAAACTAAGCCCGGCCGGCCCCTCCCTGCCCTTTACCTCATGCACGCTTCCCATGCAGAAGTACCGACAATCAGGCACGGATCCAGGATAACGTCCGTCCGTCCCAGGTCCCCGTCCCCTCCTCCCGCCGACCGACCGACGACTCGAGTCCTCCAAAGTCAAGGAAGACAGCGGCCGGCGGGCCGCGGGAAGGGTTCGACCTGGGCCATCGTCCGCCGTCCCATCATTAGCCATCCCCATCAACGTCCAACCCCCGGGGCATTGCGCCTCGTATGAAGCGGGTCCCCTCGAACCCCTTCCCCATCTGCGATTGCAACGCCTGCCTTGGAACAGGCTCCGCATCGAGCCTTTTTTGCCGGCTCGATAACTCCTCGGGGGGCCGGGGGACGCTTCGCCCGCTCTGGCGCAAATCACACAAAAGAGCGATTCATTCGTCCACCTTCTGGAAAATGGAGTAAAAAGATGCTAAAAATGCTTCTCTTGTGGAGAAGACCAGCCAACTCATCCCGATATGTCACTTCGCCTGTGTGTGTTGCACTGCCAAGTACGTATCCGTGATGCCATCAGATATTAGGTAGGCCATGTCTATCCGTACGTTGCATTGTAAAAGAAATACTTCGCCGCCCAATCCCAACCACTGCGTTGTCTGTTCTTCCCTGCTCACCTCATCTCGTCATCGCCCGCCCATCGGTTATTGACCGTAAATAGGGGATATGAGACCATTGAAGATGAGCTTTTACACCAACTTTGATCCAGCCACTCGGCCAAGAGCACGCACACTCTGCGCCGTTCAAACCGGACATTCAAATATTATTCCTTTCTTTTCATCTTGTCCTTGTGGTTGTCCTGTTTGCTCCAATTCTGCCTTCGGCCGTAACATCGATAATTCACAGCAAACATAGAAAATAATCCAAACAGCCCAGACACCCTTCCCCGAGCTGTCGGCTGACAAGATAATGCTACACAAATATAAGGGGTATCCAAATCACACCGAAAGAAAAGAAAAACCTCAGAACCACACAACACTGGTATGGTCCTTACTGAGGGGGGTAAAAGCCTGAGCCGCCTTGAAGCGGAGAGTGTGAGTACGGCGAGATCGATCCCTGAGAGGTATACTGATTCTCTTTGATGTTGTTTTGTCCCATGAGCCCATCATAGTTCATCTGGACCCCCATCTGAGAGGGGTGTTGCAGCCCGAGGGCGTTTTGGTCCAGAGAAGGGAATGGCTCAGTTTCGGGTGCCATTGACATGTACTGCTGTTGCGTTCCCATATAGGAACCAGACATGGCCATGTTGTTGGTGTTGTGATACTGCTGGCCGAACGCTCCTTGGTTTCCTCGGTTGGCAGCTTGGAGACCCATCATGTTTTGTCCCATCGACTGACCATTGTTCGAGTACTGTGGGCCAAACATGTAGCCCTGGAACTGCGAGTTGCCTGTGTTACTTGCCGAGAAGCTAAACTGGTCCATGTTCGGGAACGCTCCGTTGTTGTTCGGCATCATTGAATGAGACTGGTAAGGGTGTTGCCCATAGTTGCCGTGAGACGACTCACTCTTGATAGCTGCGGCCTCGCCCAAGGGTTCTGGTGCGTTGAAAGGGGCCCTTGGGGGCGGATCTTGCACTGGACTGATGATGGTGTCCGGCTCAAGCTCTTTGGCCGCAACCAAGCGAAGAATAGGAAGGCTGATGTGCTCCATGTGTTTCGCCAAGTGAACCGTAAGCTTCTTCCAGGAAGGAAACTGCTTCCCACAGAACTGGCACGGTTCTTCTTGCGGTCTCTTGGTTGTCTCGCGGCGGCATTGCTCTACCTTCTGCCATGTAGGGTCCATACCAGCTCGCTTGATGGCAGCCTTTGTCTTGTTCTTGGGTTCAATGAATTTGTGTTCGCGTACAAGGTGCTGCAGGAAATTATCACGGCGGTAGCACGTGTGCCGGCAATCCTCAACGTCGCAGGTCCACCATTCTAGGTGACGGTGACCCTCGTTCTCGTGACGGACCCAGTCAGCCTTACGTTTGAAGATCTTGGGGTCGCGGCATCTATCCCATGTGCAGGTGAATGGTTGCACATCCTCATGGACGTGCTTGGTCCAGTCAGAAGGCTTCTTCGGCTTTTTGAGCGCGAAACACAGCTGGCACTCGAACTCAGCCGGGAGAGATTGAGTGGGCGGCATAGGTATATCCTGCGGAAAGCTGTCTTTTGTGATGGCACCTTCGATGGGTGTCGAATCGCCATCTCCAGAGTCAAGTCCGCTGGATAAGGGGTCGAGGTCGCGAATGTCCCCCTTTTGGTCGAGCAGAATGGGTCGACCGCCACGGGCCTGGCAGAGAGCCCCGCTGGTGCAGGCGGCTCCAATTCCAAGATGCTTCAGTTTGGTGTTGAGCAGTTGCTTGTAACGAACAACCTGTTGGTGAGCAATGCGATCAACTAGGAAGTTGTTCGTGTTTGCCAGGTCTGGGTTCAAACGAAGAATGTGTTGCTGGAAGCCTGCAAAGTTTGGCGTCACATCCTCAATCAGCTTGCTGGACTCGGAGTTCACGTCGCCCTCCTCGTACAGTTCATCTTCATCATCATCGTCATCATCCAGATCCACGTTTGTGGACGTGGCCTTTGCTAGAGCTGGGACCGGCGGACCGCCTGTCTTTCGCCACATACCAACGAGGTTAGAGTGTGTCTCGTTGGTGCTGACCTTTGGCAGATCCGACTTGCTTCTCGGTCGTCGGAGGGTATTGTTGACTTTCAAGCCGAAAGGACTCTTGGGCGATGTTATAGGCGTCGCACTGATCGAGCCAGTGCGGGCGTGAGTCGTTCCAATAGAGGCCACGCCCGTTCCCATCGACACCAGAGCAGTGTTGATGCTAGGTGTCGGCGCCTTTTTGGCGCCCCAGCTGCCAGTGCGTGATTGCACAAACTGAGGGAAACTGTCGCGCTTTTCAGGGGGCGACGGCTCAGACTTGACGCCTTCGTCATCATGGGAGCTCATGGCCCGTTTGAGCTTGCTGGCGCTCGGTCTGCGAACAAGGCCACGCAGGTCTTTCAGGATACTCGGCCGGCGACCACCCTCGCCTCTGCTGATGGACAGTTTCTTCAAAATGTTGCCGCTGGTGACATTTTCCATATCAACATCATTCAGACTAGGCAGGGAGTTCCTTCGGCGCGTGCCCCATGTAGCTGCTTTGGAGACTATGGATTCGTTGTCCATGCACATCCTGTTGAACTTGGCGATTGCGGCGTTTGATGACTCCGGCTGGTATCTGTCTGCGTTGGGTCCGCTGATAGGGTGGACCATTGGCGAATCACCCCAGACCCGGGTTGAGTTCATGATATGTAGGTCAGTGGCCGTCATCTCGCCACCTCCAGGAGTGAAGTAGGTCTGCCCAGGTTGCTGCCGATTTTCGGTCCAGTCACCAAGACCGATACCATCATCTGCAGCCACGGAATCAGGGCTGGTGCGCGTGCTGTTCTCCGGCTTAGGCGGCGCACTACCCAAGTTGCGAGCCAACCATTGGTCGACTTCTTGGTTCTTTTCTTCGATCTCACGTCGTGTCACCATTTCGTTCACGCTCGGGACTTCAGTTGACGTTCTGTTCTCTGGGTCTGTGCCACGGCGGCCAAATGACGACCGTCTCGGAGGTGGCATGAACGAGGTTTGCTCTTGGGAGGAAATCAAATCACCAGCAGAGCTGATACCTCCTCCACGCGACGTAGATGAGTTATCGTCATCTGGCGTGAAAGTGCGCTCGATCGACTGGATAGGCTCGGCATTGTCTTTGCCCCACAAGGAAACAGTAACCCGGGGACTTTGAGCCGCCATCATTGCCGGTGACAGCACGACCCCGTCCTCGCTAGAGCGGCCACTCCCGCTGGGGTCTGGCGTCGGCTGAAGAGCGGGCTGTACAGCGTAGGTAGAAATAGGATGCGGCTGGAACGGCTTCTGCAGTTCCTGAGGCGAGATGGAGGTAGGCAGTCTGTCGGGGACGGACTTGGCAACAAGCCTTGGGTCGCTTGCCGGCGAGGCAGTGTGAAGCGATGCAGTTTGCTCTGGTGTCAAGGGGTAGGAGTTGACGTCTAGAGCTCTGGTGTGCGCCTGGACGCCGTTGAGGCTCTGAGTGGCTGTCGGCTGACCGAAACTGTCCGTCCTGCTGACGGGATCTAGGAACGAGGGCGTGCCAGACTCAGTTGCGCTGAAGTCGACTCCAAAGAAGGGATCGAGCGAGTCGTCGATGTCACTGTAATCGCTCGACTGGTATTGGCTGAATGATGTCGAGATGGACTCGGCTGGGGTATCGTTGAAGGAAGGAGAAACCGAACTGCTATGAAACTGCGACGAGGGCGAGAGATGGTTCGGGTCAAATGTAGTCGAGGTCGCCGTCAATCGACGCTGTGTGCCCATCGGCGGGGAGGAGTTGTGGGGTTCGTTGGCCTGCCCGTCATGGAACGAAGCGGGAGGGACGGCGTAGGTCGAAGTCATTGCGACGTAGAGCCCGGGGCGAGGGCGGGCGAGTGTCTTAAATAGATTTGGGGGTTTATCGAAGGCGGTGGCCCGTCTTGAAGTCGGTCAGGCGACGGAAAACCAAAGCTCGACCGGTGTGCTACCGAAACTCAAAGGAACAGAGACGATGTCATGTTCTGGCCTAGAAGTGACTGAAGCAGAAGCGCACGATGGCGAGGGATAGAGGACGGGTGCGATACGGCACTGGGGATGCGGGCCGCCGCGACGCTATGGATTTAGGAAGACGAGCGACTGGACCGACAAAATAATGCGGCGCTAGATGGCGATGTTGTTCCTGAGAGAGAAAAAACCGTCTGGCCCTCGGCAGATTGGGGGGAAGCCACAAGAAATGCGTTCCGTGGTGGAGGGGCAGCGGTGCGGTGGCCTAGGTAGATGGGTTGGCCGCGTCGTTTGACCCGGGCAGCGCTTATTCTGGATACCACCTCTGCGCGCGCCGCAACCAAGGACCGGGGACAAGCAGCAAGGGGGTCCGAAGCGGGCCGCAGACCAACCAACGTTGCTTGCTGGGAGCGCTGAGAGAGAGCGCGCTCGTACTAGGCCGACGACAACGAGATTGTTCGTTTGTCCTGCGTATTGCGTATCGGTAGCGTCTGGCGATCGGAGGCTGGTTAGGTGTTGGTCGCAAAATAGGAAGGCCAAGATGGTTGACGGGGGGTTCAGCAGGGAGCGCGGAGCGGGATATGCGACAGGTATCCGCGATCTTGTTTAAAGAGGCTCAGGCCCAGGGGCGGCTGTGACACACAAGACGGTACGACAGTGCAGGAGCCGATGAGCTCATGCAGCAGCAGGGGGAAAAAAAACGAGGCGCGAGAGAGCCTAGGGCCGTGGTTTCGGTTGATTGTGGCAGAGTCGAGTCGCCGCAGTGTTGGGTTCTGTGAAGGAGGGGAGGGGAAAAGGACGATGTTTCTAGGATGACGAGGGATGGGATGGGTGGATGGAGGGTTGGGGGTGGGACGGCGTGAGTGACAAACGACGGAATCCAATCTAAGGGAGCGGAAGCCAAGTGAGAGAGGTGGGTTCAGCGCAGCACGTTAGTTACAAGAGAGGCTAGGTACATGCAACTGCCCTCGAACGTTAGGGGCATTTGCTCAATATCGGACCAACATGAGGTAGCATAGCAGAGAAGGGGGGGGGGGGGTGGATGGGGTCTAGAGGCTAAGCTAGGGCTGGTAATCCGCAATCCGCTGCCCGCTGTCTGCCTATCCGTTCGTGCCTTCACCTGTCTGTCTCTGATCTGTGTTCAGCTAGCTCCCCTATCCGTACCTTAGTCTCAGTTGGTAGTCACGTAGTGTGCAGTGTACCTCGCTTCGTACCTCGACTCTGTAGTGTCTTGGTGAAGCATGTGTGGGCGGCAACATCCCGGTCGGGATGCGCAGCCCACCGAGGCGGTAATGCGCCGCCACAGCGCCGCCCTCTGCACGGTAAGACGCAGTTGAGAGATGGTGTCTTTTGAGGCGAGGAGTGAAGCGAGGAAGGTCCACGGCCATAATGTTCCTGGCTCGTTTGTCGAAGCAACGCACCTTAGCTTCAGTGCCTACCCTGAGCTAGTTCAGACCAGTTGTTCGGCCGAAACCGCATGTGAAGCTTCTCTTCAGCCATCGTCACCGCGTCGTCAGGCACTTACAGTATTGGTCTGGCATTGCCATTGCATCCCAGGAGACAAGACAGACATCCGTGGATACGTAGCCAATGCTGAGGGGTAGTCCAGGCTGCCTTCTGCCGTCACAAGGCGTCCGAAGCAATGCGAACCATTGCCAATTGGCGCGTACAGTGGCCAGCGCGCCGCTCCGCGTTTCTTTTACTGGACGGGACCCCAAGTTTCCCCCCTCCTCCCGTCCCTTCAATCCTTCCTTCTCAGGACCCTAGGGCCTAAAGGTATCGTGCCGCCAGTGGGAGCCGTTCTTCGTGCAGGAGGACATCATGCAGCGACGGCGCCCCCGCTTTGTGGGTCCTCTAAGCGTGAGAGATGTCTGTGAGTGGAGGAGGATGGCTTCAATGCCCACACGCACACTTACCCGTAGGGCGGATTGGGGGCCGGGACCGGCTAGCTTAGCAGGAACCTGCGACCGCCGTCAGCACTCGCAGCAGACCGAGGTATCGGCCTAATACTTCCATTTGCGCGAGGCGTTCTGCTCTGGAGTCGTTGGGCGCACTTCCTCAGCCCCAGGGCAGACTGCACCAGCGAAACTCACCCGCCGCAGGCTCAGCCGCCTACCTAAGTACTGAATGGATAGACACTGATACGCAGGAACTGGCACTGGACAACAGATTGCTCCCTGATCCCCGTCGTTGCACGGGTGCAAGCTAAGCATGCCATGCCTCCGTCCCTCCAACCACTCAGACTGCATTCCATCGTCGCCGTCAACGGCGGTGCCTGGCCTCGCCCGTCAGACGATTGATATCTTATCTCGTGCCATCCAAGATGCATAGTACAGAAAGCAGCCACCGTCGCTTCGCCCATGAGCTCGACCAGCGACCTCAGGTCAGCCTGTCCTCACCGAGAGGCAGACTCCCACATCCGGCTGATTCAGAAATATTCCTTTGGGCAGACACTTTGTTCGACCTTGAGAGCAACCTTGCAAACAATCCGTCAGACCTGCAGGGACCTGATGTCATCGGACGGCATGCGGTCCGAGTTGCTCTGGAAGTTAGGCATCCACGCCCAGCAGCCGTCGACAATTATTTCCTCCTTGGGCCCAGCGTCCACGTTCACGTCCACGTTGCTTGCCCACATGCGCAACCAGGACAAACTCCCACATCGCTTCAGAGTCGCTCTCGCATCCACGAAAAATCTCCCATCGTCGTCGCTCCGCTTCGGACACCGGGGGACGGTGGTTGGCGGTGGGGTCTGGCACGATTGTGCACAGCCGCAGCCGCGGCGATGGGACTCGGGCATTTCATTGACGTCGGGAACCCTGGACGAAGCACTCTATCTCGAGGTCGGCCGGGCGGTGCACCTCGCCGACTACGGCACGAAACAAGCAGAATCGAGGCTGCGCAGCGCCACAACCAACCCCCGACCGACCCGCGGTGTGTTGTTGCGGCACAGCAGTCAACGACAAGCCGGCACTTCCAACGCTTCTGCCGCGCTGCTCTTTTAGTCTCTTATTCATCCCGCGGATGTGCGTCAGAATGGCGCTCTCTCTATCCTCGCCGGAATAGCAACGGGTACGAGAGACAGGGGAATAATTAGCATCGCCGATGCAGAAGAGACGCTCGGCGGCTAAGAGCTGAAAGAAGGAACTCGTTGGCACCAGTGGACAACAGAGACACGGGATTGCGATCGTTGCGTCACATTGCCGAAAATAAAAGCCAAGGAGTAACTTGATCGGCCCTCTGACGAATTACCTGGCAGTCGGCTGCGCTGGTGCATTACCCGCACCTCACGTCTGCACAAATGTTTTTGGCATCAGCCAGTCGGGCATGCACCAATAAGATGCAGCTGCCAGCGGGTTCAAGATACCAAAATACTTCTCACCAGTCCAGGGCTCCCCCAGAGTCCGCATATTCAAAGATTCGGGGATGCAAAGCTGACGAAGGACTGCATCGCTCATGCGAGACTGAGGCGGGAAGGAAGAGACGGACAGCACAAGCGGATCAGATGGATGCGCGATGCGATGCAAGCGATGGCACTGCGATGAACACGCGAGCCCGCCGAGAGGCGCATCTTTTCCGCTTGAGGGCCGTTCATTGGTCCATCTCTGACTTGTCTTACCTAATCAGCCGCACCTGATCCACCTCCGCGTCGGCTGTCGGCGGCCATCGACCATCGGCTTCAGTGTTCAGCCAAGCTTTTGGTGAAGATCACCTGCCAGGACACTCCAAACCATCTCCGCGAAGGCAACTTCATCACCTCGGGCTCCGTGATGGAGCCATCTCTGACCTGCTCTTAACTACAATAGCTCCAAGTGCTCGTAAACTTCGTCCATCGCGGGTCGGCTTGGCTGGAAAGTCAGTCAAGCAGGTACATGATCGCAAGCGCCTCTCTGGAGCCCGTCAAGCCCACTCCTCCGACGGCCGGGAGACGAGAACCGGAAACTTGTGAGGGAACCATTTGCTAAACCAAAATGTTCCAGGTTAGTATTAGTATATAGGAGTTTTCTCTTCGAATCACGGATGCGATTGAATCAATGGCCACTTCACGAACATCCGAAAGCACTGCAACTAACCGTCAACTCTCAGCCAAACCCCCAGGACCATCTCCATCTGCGCCTCCACAGGGCCCGCTCGGTCATTTTGACCGCGGAAGAGTAAGAACTCCAACTCGAAGAAAGACATCGAGTGCTCCCCTACCTTGCATCAAGAAGTCTAGCTCTAACCCGCCCCCAGACTTGTAGAGATCCGCGCTGCGCAGCGCACCTTCGAGGGCGCCTACATGCGCACGGCGCTCTCGCAGTTCTCCTTCGCCCTCATCATCCTCAAGATCTTCACCTCGGAGTTCTACGCCATCGGCGCCCTCTTCGCAGTCTACGGCGCCGCCGTCATGCTCGTCGCCATGTACCGCCGCCACGAGGGCAACCGCCAGTTCTTCACATCCTCCAAGGAGGACGTCGACGGCTCCGTGTCCGTCGTCCGCAAGTTCCGCACCTCGGGCAACTCCGTCGCCCTGCTCACCCTTCTCAGCCTCGCCGCCTACATCACTCTACTCGTGCTCACATGGCAGCTCGTGCAGTGAAGGGCGGCAGTGTTTTAGTGGAAGCGCGAGGAAGCACAGGGCAAGAAACGACGAAGGTCAAGCATGGCAAGCGACGAGACGATGGGAGGGAGCGGGATCGATTCGCGTCAGAGACGGCGCCGGGCCGAGTCGTCGCTGAGTTGACATAGTTTTGCAAACCGGACGCTTTCCATTTTCCAAACTGACGTTGGGGACCGGGACGGCGCGGTAGGGCGGCTACGGGGTCCTCCGACACAGCCGGGGTCGATCAACTATGCCTTTGTCGTCGTGGATGTGACCCAAAGGGGACGGTGTCCTGAAACACAGACAACGGGGCGGGATCCGAGCAGCCGAACCAAATTTCTCTGATTCAGCGGCATCTACTATGGACCAAGGCAAGTAATAGCAGGCTCGAAAGATGTTGGATAGGTGTGGAGTAGAATGTCAGAGAGGGCGTCATCACATTTCCCTAGCTTCGTGCCCACGACCTGGGGGAGAAATTTCGTTGCAGGGAGGCGCTCTTCCATTTTGCCAAGGGGTATAACGACAGTAACGGTTCTGAGGGGAGGAAACGGGGGGTAGCAAACATTCCCAGAAGAGACGACCGCACACAGCTGTCAGATCCGAATTTCTGCACAGATCTACACAGACTCACTAGGAGTTCGGCACCATCAATGGGTCAGAAAGGTGTTGGCAGTTCAGATCATTTCTAGCATCGAGCAGTTAAACATGCAGTCATCGAAGAAAGTATTCTATTCGTGAATGGAGAATAAAAAAAATCGCATACTAAACATGTCTGGTGGTGAAGAATGGGGCGGAAGGGGGATATAAGCTAATCATGTCGGAGAAAAACATCAAGGTCGAATCTACATAATCGTGAAGAGAAATCAGATGCAGGGAGCGAAAGAAAGAAGATGAAAAAGAAGGACAGACAAGGGGTGAACGAGAGAAGACGAATCGAAGGGGAAAAGGTGCAAGTAAAAGAAAGATCAAGTCATAAAACCACCCTCCGGAATGCGTGTGCCCAAAAATACTCCCCAATGTCTCGCCGGCCCCTCAGCCCCCTTTTTAAACTTTTCCCCGCCAGGCCGGTCCAGTTCCCCAAAAGCCAAATCCTTCCCGTGGTGGTCCATCAACACCGTAGCCGCCGCCGCACCTTATTCCCACCTCGGTTTGTGGTCTTCGGCTTCCGGCCGGTCGGGCTCCCGGCTGGGCCATCGCGGTGTGGTTCTTGCTGGGTGCCGTTATCGCAGATGCCGTTGTCCAGTTTCGACTTCAGCCTGTATATCGGTAGGTAGCATTCACCCCTCCGTACCGGCAGTCCGGCACCCCGACCACGCGGCCCCACCCCGCTCCGCCTGTCCGCCTTGTTTGTGTAGCCAAATCTGACGTCGTCCGGTCCCTTGCTTCGAGCGATTGATGTTCGAGCTTGCGTCGGGGGAAGGGAGGCTCGTCGTGTCGTTGGGGCGGGATTGAGCCGTGACGGCGGCAGCGCGATGCGATGTCTCGGGAGACTGCGTCCCAACCACCCAAGCGCAGGTCTTCTCGGTGTTTGGTTGAGGGAATCCCGCGCTTGGAGAAGGACAAGTCGAACGGGTTGTCTACCTTTCGTCTCCGCGGATCCAGCACTTGGTGTCTCGTGTGACCCCCGTGTCGCAGACCGGTTAAGCTTGGACCTCCGGAAACGGCTACCGAGCCCAGATAACCAACTCTTGCTGCTCCCTAGGGTGACTCGTCGTTTTTCAGATTTCCTCGGAAACAAGAAACAAAAAAAAAACCTCTTTAAACAACCGTTGTGTCGCTGTTTTTGTCGAAAATGTTGGTCTCCAATCCTTTTCCTCCCCCCCCTAAAAGAATTGAAACTCTTCAAGTGCCGCTTCTGACTTTTTGCGCCGAGCTGCCATGGTACCGCTTTCAAAGCGGACGCGGGTATCTTCGAATTCCAGTATTGTCCGTTAAAAAAAAGCAAAATGCAAAATGCAAAAAAAAAAATTGCTGTGCGTAATGTTCTATCTGTTGCCAGTGCTGTCGTTCTGTGGCTGACTTTGCAGTCTAGGTATCGTTTCGTAGCCTCTCTGAGGCTTGTCCGCCGCAATGGTGGTTTCGTTGACGGGGATGACGTGGAGTCTCTCGGAGGGTGTCGACTGCCGTCGCAGTTATGCCAGCTCGCCCGTCGTCGATGCTGACCTGTCGCGTCTTGAGAATGATCAGTTCCCTCCGCCACCGCCCTCATAACCCCAGCTCTCGTAACCCTCGTTCGTCTTCGTGTACGTGTACGGTTGTTCCCACGACCCGTAGCCCGAAGGGGGTACCGCTCCGGCAGAGAGGGACGTGCCTTGAGGGTCGATCCCGGCAACCGAGGTGGCTATCTGGGCAGGATACATATCCATCGACATTGTCGACGATTTCCTGCCGAAGGAACGACCGTGCTGGGCCATCGCTGGGTACTGGGATGGCAAGTGCGCTTCGCTGGGGTAAGGCATGCCGGCCGACGGTACAAATGAGGACCACCCCATGTCTTCTCTGGCGTTGGGGTCCGTGTTGACGGCGGTACCCCAGCCGGCAGACGAAGGCCCCTGGGGTGTGTATGGCGAGAACGAAGGGGTGATGGGTGATTCCTGCGGGTACGATCTCCAGGTTTCGTTCAAGTTGGATGGCTTTGCTGAAGGGCCAGGATTGGCGTCTGGTGACATCCAGTTCGTCATCGGTTGACCTGGAAAGCCCGCAGGCACTGGTTCCTTCTCGTCAGCGCCTTCCAAGTCCTAGTTAGTGCTTAGACTTACTTTTGCCCTCAGGGCCAAAGTTTTCGACTCCCGAGGATCGCATCGCAGGCGGCGCCATGTTTTGGGCTTGGGGCATTGCCACATGGTGGTACTGTTGGTATTGGGATATCTCGGGTGACTGCCCAGCCGCCATGGCAGGGGAAGAGGACGCAGAGGCAATCTTGGGCCCAGTCGAGGCTCGAGAAGGCACCTTGGGGCGCGAGTCCGTTGGCTGCGGCGGTGGCGGTGGCTGGTCTACCGGGTAGAAGCTGCATTCTTTCTTCAACCTGATGCAATTGATACATCGGCCCTGGATGTCGGCCGGGGAAGGGATGCAGCGAATCTTCCGTCGACGACAGTGCCCTTGACAAAACCACCTTAGCACAGGAAAGGACTTGTGATCCATCGGAGAGGACCGGGACAGCTGGAGCAGCTACTTACCACAAGCTACCGAGGTTCGGTGATAACCCAGCTTGTTCCGTTTCTTCTCGCCAGCTAGGCCAGACTGATTCGGGTCATTGATGTTGGCCTGCCGGGGTCTGACATTAGGTTTGGACATGGAGCGTTTCAACGTCAGACTCGCCTGCGCATAGGATTCTTTGCGTTCCTTGAGGGTTTGTTCGTGGGATCGCGGGACCATGAGCGGAGGACCCGGAGCCGGCGCGCTGTAGTTGGGCGCGTAGCCGGGGTGAGACATGTCCGCTTCGGGACCGTTTGGAGGAAGAGGTGGAGGATATTGGTAAGACATGACGGAGACCATCTGCTCAAGAGGCTCGATTCACGGATACCACAAAGTCGGTGGGTTTCCAGAGGTTCTTCTTCGGGTTAGGAGTCCGAGGAGGCCTGGACCATGTGGCGATGCGGCTTCGGGCGATGGCAGCGTCAACAAAGGCTCGACGAGGCCACAAAGATCTGCGACGATCTGCTCGAAGATACCGGCGGGAATCGGAAACTTGGGTCTGCAACTGATGGATAGTTGTTGATGGTCGTTCGGGGCAACCCTCCAGATGGATGTCTAACGACGACCCAGGATGTCCACGGAACCGTCGAGGAAGTGTTGTTGATGGAAGTATCAACAAGTGGACGTTGGGAAGGAAGAGACCAAGCTTTGCTGCCGCCGAAGTGCCTGGCTGGTGCAATAACGCGCGGGCAGGACCAATGCGGACACGGGACGGGGGCGGGAAGCGAAGGCAGGGACGGGCCAATCGAGATGACTTGCCCGACTGCGAGTGCGGCACTGGTCAGGATGTTGTACCAAAGTTGGAAGGCTCGCTGAGGTGACCGGCGTCAAAATTGGGTCGGCTCCCCAACTTATTTCTGTTCCCGTGGGCTGATTGCAACCCAAGCTGGAAGAGGCGAGGAAAGGGGTCCCCAGAGAACGGCAGCAACAGCCAGGGTATTTCGAGGTATCCTGCAACGCGATGCAGATGCGGCAGTTATGCTCAGGGCGTGTTGGGCGCACCAGACAGCAGACCGAAGCACCCTTATAGGTGAGGCGGACGGGGTAGGACGACGGCGAGCGAAGAGAGGGTTGAGCAAGGGACCGGGAACGGGACCGGGAACGGCGAGCTGTGGACAAGGTACAATGAGATTTGCGATACAACCTTAAATGAGAGAGCCCAGCACCGAGAATGAGAGGTGGAAAAGCGACCACGAAAGAGAAAAGAGCATACGAAGAGGCGGCGACGGACAAGAGAAGAAAAGAAAAGAAAAAGGCACGTACCTGTACCTGCTGGCAGAGCTGATCCTTCGGTAGCCAACGACTAATTTTTGCCTCCCCCAAACATAGAACAAGTATGGCTACCAAGGTACCGATATTATTCCACCTTGGGCATCCAGGTTTTCGGAAGTATGATCGGTGAGGTATCGACAAGATGTACCTGATCTGTCGGGCTGTCGACGCCAGAGCAGCTGTCAGGGATCATACGGCTTCTTGATGTGGAAGTGAACAAATACCTTCCGATCCAATAGCATGGGCTTGGCCCTGGGCCGTAGTCACCCCTGCCACCCAAATTTCACTTCTTTTGGGAGCTCAAAAAACTTGAAAAGTCTTAGTCAGGGCTTCGGCTGCCTCGAGACGGAAAGAGAGAAGACGCGAGACTCCGACCAGCGGCATCGGGGGTTGGGGGGGCGAACAAGCACTAGAAAGGAGGGGGGGGGGCGGTTTTGAGAGCCTCAACGAGGCAGAGGGGGGTGTATGTCGACGACGGGAAGGTGAGTGTGAGTAGAGATGATGATTCCCGTACCTTGGCTTTCAGCTGCATTCAAGGAATGCCCAACTAATGTAATAGTACGCAACTTCGATGACTGACTTGTGTGTTCGACGGCGAGTGGCCCGCGGCAGACGGCAGTGTGCTTCCAGCGCCACCAGATGGCAATCTCAGCTTATTAGTCGTATACCCGCGCTAGCATCAGCGTACTGATTGATCGATGGCCGCTCGTTGACAACTGGGCGTGGGGGCTGGGCAGCCTGTGTCTCAGACGAAGGATAGAAGTTTTTTTTTTCTTCTTTTTTTTTTATTCGCTCAGTCTTTTACCGCTTCTCTTCTCTCAGTCTGTTCGTTCGAGGGTAGTAATGGTGGTCGGTGGTGCAAAACGAGTGTGAGAAGGCCGAGTCGGCGGTAGGGCGCGTATCCGAGTTGGATTGTAGAAAGAATGTCGCCCAGAGGAGCAGGCAGATGAAGCTAGAATGGAATACACGCAACCGGGTAGCTTGGTGTTGGACTGGGATGGCAGTTGGGGCGAGTCTCGTTTATAGGAAGAGTCGCAGCGACAGCGGTGGCGACGGCCACAGATATCCTTCACTAATTGGAGGGCGCCGGTGTGAGATTTTCGAAGGGGTAGAATAATCTGGTAGGGATGCAGAAGTCGTCCAACGGCGAACAGACTGGATCCTGAGAACCAGAACCAGACTTTGGGATGTTGCTTCAGTCCACACTGGCCAGCATCGAACGTTGGCCGGGTCGGTCCTGTGTACCGGCGTATGAAAGACGAAGAAGGCGAGTTCAGTCTCAGCCAGAGTAGTTGAACCAAAGAGACGGCAACGCAAGAAATGACAAGGGGGAGAGAATAAGGAGGGTGGGGGAAGAGAATGCAATCAGACAGAAATTGAAGAGATTGCTGCAGGTACCAAATCTTGTCGTCGTCGTACTGACTGACCCGACCCTGGAGGCAGGGCAACAGGGCAAAATAGGAAAGGTAAAATTGGATAGAGGGTTTTCTGGTCCCCGTCCCCGCGAAAAAAAGAGCCTGAAACTGCATGTCGAGAGACGCCTGCCCGGAACGACATGCGGGCTTCTCTCCCTACGCTTCTACGATGCCCCTTCGTGCTCCAGTTCATCCGTCTAGGTAATTAATCGACTTGATAAGCGCCAGGTACGACGGATGGCCTAGAAGCAACGCATGTCTTCCACGACTCTTCTTCCCTTGACGCTGCCCTGCCCCTGCACGATCCGGTGTCCGTGTTGCACATCGAGGAGGCTCCTAGGCCATCTGGTGAACCCTACAGAGAATCCCGACGAGCAGGCGCCGGGTACCCAGCGTCTCATCTAAGGCAGCGAAGTTGACGATTGGCTGGGTGTCGTCACATTCCATCTCACCCCATCTTACATCCCATGTTCATCTTGCGAGCCCTCCGCGGGTGCTAGGAAGGACGGGGCCACACGCCGTCAACTTGCTTGCGTGCGGCCCTTTCCTCACACCCCCGTCGTGATGGGACAGGGGTAAGGAAGTGTGGAAGGGTGGGTGTGGGAAGTCTGGGCAGACATGGGTAACTTGTTGGAGGGGTGGCCAAACTCTGGATGACAAGCGCAGAGAGAGATGCCACTGCGCTGCAGAAAACCAGGCACTGGAAGCATCCGCTCATTAAGTTCCGGAAGCTCGATATTGGTGGATACCAGTTTTGAATGAGACGTATGCAAGGAGAGAGGGCTGCGAGGTGACGAGGCGGGGATGTGAGTTGTCTTGTCATCTCGCTGGCGCTGCAGCCGTCGTGGTGCTGTATGCTGTATGCCGTATCCTGTATCCTGTATGCTGCTCGGGCGGCTCTCAACTCGTGATCTCTGCCCTCAACCCTCGAGTCTGGTCGAGAGCGACCGATGGGGGTCGCGCCGGACCACTTCTGCATTCATCCCTGCCTCAACCTGTCAGTCGTGCGGATCCTGGCTGCGAGTGCGTCCAAGCACTGACATGGGACGAAAGACGAGGGCCTATCCCGCTTCCGCCCCCAGTCCCAAGCGTTGCGTGGAACAGCCTTCGACTATCGCCACTGGCTGCCTCGTCTTCTCTTCCACTTTCCCATGAGCAGACGGAGGCTCCCGCGGCTTAGGACCCGGGCACATCTGGCGCAGCTCGGGGTTCAACGGTAGAGACGTGACGACAGCTGCTGCGCATGTGGGCAGCGAGAGCTCTGGAGGGCCCAGCCCTCGCAGGACCTTTGGGATTTTCCCTCTCTCGAAAATACTGAGCCAATTCAACCGCATGACGAGTACAGCCTTGACGAATATCTGTGGCCGTGCGGCCTGCAAGACGATGCCTTCTCGGTGCCAGCATTCCCGACATGCTTCTGGGCCCCCCGGCGGTTCAACTTGCTACCTAAGCACACCCGCGTCTACTTCTAGGTAGGACCTATATGTGCCTCAGTATTGTCAGTTATCTTTGCGGTACTTGGTCAGGCTTCGCCCAGTCGAGCAAAGATGGGCTGCCGATGACGGGTTGCAACCTCACCACGTTCGCGGCCCTAACCACTCGAAAGCTAGGTCCGTGAACCCCCCGCTCTCTCAAGTGCGGTGCGGTGCCCTAGAAAATCGAAGACCTGAATTGTGGTTGCGGGCTCAGGTCACAGGTCAGGGGTAATTCACCCCAAGTGAGTTGGCATCTCAGTGGCCTGGGCCTTTGGGGTCTTTGGGGCCAACGGGCATCATCGGTTATGCTTTGGCCCCGTGACTGGTGCTCCGAATAACCCTTTCATCTCGCTTTCTGTCATGCATGCGTCGTTTTTTTGCTCTCTGTTGCAGCCAACGGTTGCAGGCCTAGCGGCCCGCGACACGGGTGCCGAGCAGTTCCCAGCTACATGGTAAGTGCCTGCCTGAACCGTTGCTTGACTCGACTCAAGGCGTTGGCAAGATCATCCGATCATGCTAGGCTGCAGAAGTACCTGGTGTGGGTTGATTGAATGGAACCAAGACTGACGGGAGCGCGCTTGATAGACGCAGAGTCTTTGTCCATAGCAGACGGCATCCCCTGACCGAGGCTTGTGCCGTTGTTGAAATGAGATAGAAAGAGTAGTTTGAGGGGATAACCAACGCCAGAATGCGACGATTGCCCCTCAACTTGGGCTGTTGTTGTTGAGCCCCGAGATACCGCTTGGGCCGCTTTCATACAGACAGAGATGTCAATGCTGGCAATCCACAGGCGCTTCGGTGCAACCCGGACTGGCTGTGAAAGGCAGGGCCAAGTAATGCGACCCTGGAGGCCACCCAAAGAACGATAAGCTCTGGTCGGTGGCATCATCTGAGAGTTGGGACGAACTGGATCTGATGATGGGAGAGAATCACAGAGCATCGTGTGTGTGTGTGTACCCGAGCATCGCATCGCATCGCATCAAAGCTGCCGTACCGTGCCCGCTTCGGCTTCGGCTTGCAGGAGGCGATCTGGCATGATGTGCAGCTGGGATGGCGCCCGTAGCGAGTGGCTGGCTCGAAGTTAGCGGTAAGATTCAGCCAAACTCTGCTGGGGCCGTCCACTGCACCCCGCATTTTCAGTTGTCGTCCAGGTTAAAGCCGCTGGCGGAGCGCCGCAAGTCTGCAGAGAGCATCTTTGTCCCTTGAAGACCTTGCCGATCAAACATGATCTGAATCATCACACAGTCTTCGGGACTGAAAGACATCAGACAACCGAAGTTCCCGAGGTCTGACAAGAAGCAACAGGCACTTGGCGTGATGCTATTTTTCTTCTTCCATGACTGAACCCACTCGCGAGGGAAAACCCGATGCGGATACCTGCATTGCATACGGAGTCGAGGGCGCGATATTCTGGTCCAACTGACATGCGCAATTGGCAGCTTGGCCTGCTTGTTGTTGCCAAAGCTATCACATACCCAGTTTGGGGCTATTCTGATTCTGCCGCAGGACCGAGGGTTGCTACTGTTGGTTTTGCGAGACACAATTGCGGCGAAAGCAATGGCGGCTGCTCGGACGGAAGAAGGCTTTGCTTTGCTGCATCTCTGGGACACAAGCTTAACGTAACGGCACGACGGGCTCGGGATATCCCATTGTGGTCCAGAGGAGCCGGCACGATTTCCGGATAGGGATTATCTCTGGAGATCAACGGGAGAGACAGCCGATTGGGCTTTGGAGTGCGTGGCCGAGAACGCTGAGGTCGAGCTTCCAGAAAGAAGCTGGGATTCTGGACAGATTCGATAATTGCCGAGCAAGGATGCCCCGACTATAGGACTGAGCTTGCTGCGCCCTCGATCCCTGCTGAAGTGAGCAGGTCCGGAACGTTGGAGGTGGCACTCGAGCCTTGGGTTGGGGAAAAGATGTGCGGTAGTTGTCTGCCCACAGTCCGAAGCTGCGCTCAGAGTCACGAGACTGACACCGGTCAATCGTCCGGTCGTACGGGAGCATCTCAGGCAAGGGCAGGATCGCCGTGATGCGGCGTACCCAGTAGAATTCAGACGATGGATGCCATTGTCGATCTCGCTGCACGGATCAGGGCAGCTGCCATGGTGGTTGCTTGCTTGGTGTTGCTGTGCGGCCTGGGGTGTGCGACGCCCACCGCCGCCACTAGCTAGTGCACTTGCAGTAGGTGCTCCTGCTACTATCCCACCTTGGCCTGCTAGCTTCTCCACGCCATCCAGCCCTTGTAGGCGCGCTTTAAGGCGGTCGTCTCCTTGTGGTCTCAGGCAGTTCAAGCTCCGGACTTCCTGTTGCAGGCCCCGACCACGGTGGCCGCCCTGGGAACTTCGGCAGTGGGCCCGTGATGCTCTCGCCATGCTCCAGGCCATCGGATAACCATTTTCCTTCATGCAAGGAACCCGTCACTCCACCGCTGGGCTCTCACAGGCCCCGGTCCGGCACAAAAGCTGGCGACGTTCCGGATGATCTGCTACACCACCCGGGCATACGCATCTCCATTGGATCTGAGCAAGGTCGACGTCACTCAAGGGTTTGATCTTCCTTTACCCATTGGCCTCTCGCCCCCGCAATGCTCATTATCGCGCCCCTCCATCAGAAGACAGCGCCAGACACTAACCCCGACGTCAATATCTGGCAAAATCGGGGTGCGGCCCGGTTGGCAGCTGTAGACCGGAGGTGAGCGAGTGGGCCGGATCCCCCGTGTTGATTAAGCAATCCTTGGCAACATTCGGGTGTCCGTTGTTGCCGACGACACGCTGTGCTCGGGTATCAGCCCCTGGTCTCTTGACGTCTGCAGAGTCAGAGTCAGAACCGAGTCGACAAACTTTCTTGCCAATTCCGTCATATTCGAAGCCGGCTGATGGGGCAGTTTGCCGTCATCGAGGTTGCCACTGCAAGCCCGCGCCGTGCAGAGAGGACGGTACGCCTTGGTTCAGGTCTGTCAATGCCGAACGACAGGCTCGGCCCAGAGGTTACACGACTTCCGCAACGTAAACGCTCTTTTTCATGAGCCCGTCAGTAAACTCACCTTACGACAGTCGCGGGGTAATACGGGGTTTTGGCGTAGCCTCCTTGCTGATGGCCAATTGCTCGTCGGCGTCAAGGCTTTCCGTGTTGTTGTTGGTTGGGTGTCTGGATATCCTGAAACTGGCGACTCGCCCACCAGCCGCTGGGCTACCTTCTCAGATGTCGAATTTTAGCTTGTGAATTTCGTTGGAGACTGCTGCTGAGGCCTCAGTAGGTACCCTGCTTTGAGACCAGTAGTTGTGTGGTAGACGGGCGTCTTTTCCACCCTCGGCTTACTCCCAAGATCTCGGCGGGCGTTATTATGAGAAGGCAGGAATAACCAAGGAGGGCCATGACATGAAAAAGCAAGAACTGGGTTTCGCTTCGTCTTTCCTTGCCTATCCGGTGAGGCGAGGCGGGTAAGGCAGAACAGGAAGGCCTGCCCTGCCTCAAGACGGAAAGCAGCACCAAGCCCTTTACCCCAGAGACACGGGAGAGACCAAAGTCTTCGACTTTGGGCCCAAAATTCTCGGGTCGCTCTCGGGCACTCCCGAAGACGGGAAATGTCAGCCATGCCTTTGCGGGTTTGCCGCTTGAGACACGGGTGGACGGCGGGGGCGGGCGGGAAGCCAGGTCAGCTGAGTTGTCGTGGCTTGTAGGTTACGAAAGGGTTTGAAGAGGAGGCCTCGAAGTCCCCTACGAGTTTTCCAGAGTTTTGCAACACGCCCGAATAAACTGAGTGTGACTTCCACCGTCTGTTGCGACTAGACTGTTGTCAAGGTTGTTCGCCGAAATACTTGACCCAACAGCTTTCGCCTTTCTCTTGAATCGTGTAGTCAGGTCATCCTTTGGGGTACCTCTTCGCAAGTGTAGGCATGATGTTGTACTAATTTTCTGCTAGCTAGGCGGTATATGGCCCGGCAACGGCCTCCTTTACTGAACACTTAGTTATTGGCTCAGGTTGCTATTAAAGAGCAGCTGCACAGAGATAGGTACCCATCTCCGTCACCGGTCATTTTTGAACACAAAGTTCGAGATCTTACTGACGATCTCATAATGGTGATCTTTATTGATCATCAGAAGATCTATAATTATCTCGCGGGGAAGCTCATCATAATACTCGCAGCAACATGCCATATGGGGGTCGCGTTTCCTGGCTCAGCGCCATCCCCTAATGCCTGCTCACATCATCGACAATTCAAGATCCATCCGATGTATTTCTGGTGGTCCCATCAACTACTTTGTTTCTAGCATACGTATTTTATCCTTGTGATCTGCTTATCATTCTGAAATAGGGCCGCTGACAATTGTGCCTATTCCGGCTTGGTTGTCCACGGTCCAGACCTTACCACATGTGCTTCACTGGCTAGACTTTCCGGCGGCTTTCCTTGCGAGTGGGCATGTTTTGGCTCTCATTTCAGAAACATTGAAGTCTCGCATCTATTAGGACACCCTCGTGAGGCGTCGAATGCGCATGGATCTGTCGGGTATGGAGCCAGTCCAAGGAGGCGAACGCCGAAGAGGAAAGCCGCTAGGGCCATGGTTATGCAGGAAATTCTCAACCGCAACCGCGAGTAACGTGGCGACCCATAATACGTGTGGCCTGATCTGGTTCTTGATCAAGATAGGTTGACAGAGGCGGGGGAGATGCGACCATTCCGCGTCTGAAAGGGGGGCCTGGAGAGACGCGTGCCCCTTTTTTGGACCACTCTCTTTTAGGAAGACGGGAAGGTTTGGTAAATTTCACGTTTTGCGGCGGCAAATTAGAGAGCCAGGCTGGTTCGGTATCAAAACCCGACAATGCCTAGCTCGTTGCCTCTCAACGGGAACAAGAGCTGGCTCTGCGGGCGGTCCGAACCAGATCGTATTCTGCTCGTAGCCGGCTCATGCAGAGAGCATGCCATGAGTCACATTAGTCTCGTATTCATGAATGAAGTATTTACTAGTATGTTTCATGATTCCCAAGTATGGACTCAATATGCGGCGCAGACGCGGACGGTCGAAATCGTTGCTGTGGCAAACTCGTAACTCACAGCTGGAGGGAAAGGTTTTCAGACGAACGGCCCGCAGTACGATGTTTTCCGGTAGAGACGAAGGTTTGCAATCGCCGTGTGATTGACACGTATCCCGCCCTTGGCATGACCTTAGACTAGACAAGGCATGATCACGGCCTGCTGGGTCACGTTTGAGTGCAACCCAGAGAACCGGACTTGGGCTTCGAGCGGTTGGCGGATATCTCTTGGCCCTTTAGAACCTAGGGTGAGTATGACTTCTTGTTACTGAGACTGACCAACAGAAATTTTCCATGTTCTTCACTAAATCCATCCAGTCAAGATATTACGTTGTTTTCAGTTGGCCCCATGGTTGTCTTCTTCGCCCCTTCACTAGGCCGGTAGGGCTGCCAGTGGCCATGTCACTCCGACGGATCTTTCGTCATGCAAGGGGAAAAAGAAAAGAAAAGCAAAAAGAACCCACCAAAGTCGTCCACGGTTGGTTTGGACCACGACTTTGATCGGGTCGAGCTTCAGCCGATACGGTTCGTGCTTTAGGCATCCGCCAGTCGCAAAGCATATAGCTGCGGCTTCTGTGCCTCGGAATTCGATTTCCAGGGAATTGTATGCGCACGGGAAGTTTATGGTGAAAATTTTGCCCGCGGAGGCGGCCGCCCCTACCGACCACTGCGTAAGCTTGATGGACGGACAACACTCGATTGCGCATCAGTTAGGGGCCCATCCTCCCACGGAAGGAGGCAAACGGCCGGCCTGCTTCCACTGCCTGTGTTGTTGCTTTCTAAGAGACGACAAGCCTCGGGTCTTGTCTAAAACGAGCACCCGCGAGATGCCTAACTCTGTCTCGTCGAGTTAGGATAAGGATATATTTAGTATAATGTAATCAGTCTCGGTGACTCCATTCTTCCATCTTAAGATACAATCTACGACTGAAATGTGATTCTCTGGACTCTAGCGACTTAGAACTGAGGAGCAAGTGCCGAGACGGCCGTAAGTCCGATTCCCCAAGGCCAAGTTTATGCCGCTGTTTGCGACGATCTCCAGACCTGGCAACGGCTCGGGCTCTGCTGAAGCCGGTGAATGTGGTTTCCACGAGTTCCCAACCTTTGGTTTGAGAAACAAACTTGCCTCGTCGACTGTACCGTCCTATTCCCTATGCATGATGTCAAGTGTAGATCGTATTCGCCATCCGTTGCGGAAACTCAGCGTGAGTCTGTCTTGCCTCCTTTAGAGAGACAGATTGGTTCCCCCAGCTAGTATCCATCACGTTTCCCCCGACACGTGGAACATTCTCTGGAGACGTGATCGGATCGCGGTTACTTCCTGAGGAGCACTTTTTCATACCTCCTAGTCCTCGCAAAATGTTCTCAATGGTCGCCTATCACAAAAGTGATGTTAGTGGCGCTTCGATGGATTTACCGGAGCCCACTTGGCAGTGATTGCTCTGCCCCTTTTCTTTTTCTACCTCTCCTCACTGTCGCACAGGAGAGGTTGAGGCTGATTAGTAGCCTTCTTTCTCTGAACCATCTACTATCCACACAAACATCAGACTCTGCAGTGGCCATGTTCTTTTGTTTGTTGTTGCTTGATTCTAAGACTTGGGCTGTCGACAATAGCCCCGTTGTCTCTCCCGTCTGCCCTTCTCCTGCGAGTACCTGGTAGTCTTTTGGTACGCATTAGAAGGCTGGAGTCTTTCCTAAAGTATCTCTAATAGGCCTCTCCCTTACCTCTTCTCGATGTGTAGCTCTTCTCTCCTTCTCCAAAATCATATGGCAATCTGCAAACTATCCCATCCCCATCCAAATTTCCACCAATCCTGCTAATTACCCCCTCCGAGTAATCAACGCAGGCCCGAAGATGCCCTCTCCCTTCCGATCCTACCGACCGACTCGTCGAACCATACGGGCGCTGGTGATGCTACCGTGGCAGAGATCATATAGGCTGGTAGAAACCGTCCAACGAGGGACCACGCCACGCCCCTTAACAACACAATCGCCGGTGGTACGTCCTGGCAAGAGTTAATTCCCATCAAGAAACGTCGGAACAAGATCAGGAAAGCCAACAAGACGAGGAAGGGCCGTTACTGGCGCTCAGTTCGGCTTCATAAGACTTTCAGTACGGACAGGCTCAATGCACTTCACACCTCGCGCCGTTTTGTCCCGCCACACCTAATCATTGCCTGTCGATTATGTCCTTCGACCAGGAGCTCGTTCTCTTTCTTGTTTTGTACGGGACCGGCGCCATGTCGACCGCGAAGTCTAACGATAATGACGTTAGTTCGTTCATCGGCTTTGTCGAAACCCGTCTCCCCGAAAACCCTCTTCAGCCCTGATGGCGAATTCTACAATGCCAGCTGCAGGGCGTTGTCGCCCAGGTCGTCGACGCCGAGGCTACCAAACATAGCCTCTTCAGTGTCGGTCTTTCGTCGCAAGAATACTGCTAACAGTTCCGAATACCAATATTGTCTCTTGGAGACCGACGGCAATGGCTGGGAGCTATGCCCACTTTTGTAGTGGAGGGGAACATGGAGAAGTCCGCTGGAGCATTCAACTAATGAAAAAAGCTCTTGGCAGGTCAAACGGAGGCTGAACTTTAAGAACCCGCAAGTTGACCTCTTGGTCATACGAAAAGGAGTCAAGAACACACGTCTGTGAGCAGCTGCCGAGAGCCACTCGACGCAGGTTCGGCTCTGTCACGAAGTTGCGATAAAATAATGTCACAAAATTTGTTGGAAAAGCATGAACACTCGCCGCCACTCGAGCAAGGCCTTGCAAGCTTCGATTTCCGGTTCCCCCTCCCGCTTTAATTTTGTGTTCCCATGTTTCATTTTCGAGTGAATGCTAGAACAATTTCCCTTGCCACCAGTCGTGCTTACATCACGTACAAAATATCGGTGTCTAAGTATGCGTCAGCACCTGAGCTTAGAGTAATAAAGTGGGAAACTTACCGATCGGGTGACTGCTGGAAAGCTGGGGCAGCTGAGTGTACTTCTCCTCGAGCACGTCGCGAATGCTGTTGAGGAGCTGGACATAGCTCTGCTGGGGGTTGGCCTTGAGGGCGGAGATGAAGGCGTACGACATGGCGCCGGTGGCCTGGTTCGCGATGGTGGCATCGGCGCTGTTAATCAATGCCAGTCAATCACTTATTCCCAATTACATGATAAAAGGCCACGTACGAAGTCTGACTGTCCTTGCTGCCGGACCACATAATGACATCGGCGGGCGAGGTGCGAGTCTCCTTGGTGTGCTCGTAGGCATCGTCTCCTTGCATGGCGCGCTTGCCGAAGCTGAAGATGGAGCTGGCGACGCCGCCGAGGTCGCCTGAGGCATAGGCAGAGAAGGCCTGGAGCAGACCCTGGCCAGCCTCCTTGGCCAGGTTGGGCTCCTTGAGGACGCCCTTGGTGGAGTAGATGTAGGGAAGGTCGAGGGCGGAGCCGGAGTGGCATGAGTCGAAGATGGCCGTCAGGCGCACACCCGGCTGCAGGGGCTTGACCATGATGTGGTGCATCTCATCGTCGACGATGTGGCCGGCTTCCTTAAAGTCGACGGGGTAGATGACTTCATCGTAGCCGTCATCCTCATCGCCGTCAATGTCCTCGGTCTGGCCGCCGTGACCCGAGTAGTGGAAGAAGAGTGAGTCGTTGGGGGAGGCTCCCTGGACGAGCCAGTGCATGGCGCGGAGAATGTTCTGCTTGGTGGGCTGGCCCATGGGCTCACGCTGATCGTCGGTGAGGACGACCATGTCCTCGCGCTTGTAGCCATAGCGCTCAACAAGGAACGCTGAGACGTTCTTAACGTCATTGATACATCCACGAAGCTCGCCTTCCTGTCCGAAGTAGTTGATGCCGATGAGGAGTGCTTTCCTCTTACCCTGGCAGGTGGAGTACTGGAAGCCGTAGCCCTCGGGGGCGCCGTGGCCGAACTGCTGGACGCCCGTAGGCGGGGGAGGAGGAGCGCTACGGTCCCCGTGAGCCCAATTGTTGGAGTTCACGGTGGGCATGTCTTTGGGCGAGTTAGCATCGCCATGTCAAATGTCATGCTAACTAACGGTTGGCGACTTACGTGGTCTTCCCTGGCCATGGGCGTTATTTTGGGGGTAGCCATAGACGTCCAGTCCATGAGGGGGAGGATGGGGAGGAGGTGCGTATTGGTTGGTATAGCTGCGGTCGGGATGAGGGTTGGGAGGTGCCTGGTTGTAGCCATAACCCTGGTCCGGGGGCCCGGGAGGCGGACGGTTGTAGCCACCGCCGCCGCCGTAGCCGTGAGAGGGGGGCGGGCCGGAAGGAGGCTGGTATCCGCCGTAGCCTCCTCCGCCGTAACCTCCGTCGTGGCCGCCGGATCCGTAGCCGTACTGTCCAGGGTAGCCTGACATTTTCGTTTAGTCAACCTGCTGATGCTTGAGGACAAGCTGGTGTTTTGTTTAGGTGAGGTTGCTTTAGACGCTGCGGAATGTGATGTGAGTGGCTGTGGTGTCAAAAGGCGGGGGAGGGGTAAACCCACTTTTGAGTGAATAACGCGCCAAAACAAGCCTTTAGTCAATACCCCAAAAGACGAGGAATAGGGTTGCGGGTTCTGCAAAAAGGATCTGAAGGTTCACTCGGGCACCGGAGACCAAGTGTCGTTAATAATGGAATGCAAAGGGGTGTTAAGAGAAGGGTGGGGTGAGATCCGGGACGGGCCCAATGCAGAAACGAGCTGTCGGATTGAGGTCTGAGGTGAGGTGAGGTGTGGGATGAGGGGCCTGAACGGTGAGGTGGGTAGTAGGTAGCTGCGCTGGAAGGTGCCGGGCGGACCTTCAGTCGGCAGAGCGGTAAGACCAAGAGCAGCAGGCAAGGTCCGGCAGGGAGGGGCAACCCGAGAGGCAGCCTAGGATGAGACGCCTTGAGGTCGGAGGGGTGGGGTTGAAGGGGCTGAAGGGGAGGAGGGGCACCAAGGGGAACGAAGGGGAGCTCTCGGCTCCAACTGCACCTGACGGGACGTGTTTGAATATGGATGTTTGTGCAGCGCTTCAGCCTTTGGGGCGGATTCCCACGGGGTGGAAGGCTACAGGAAGGATGCTCTTTTGCTCGGTCAACGTTTCCAGACCAGCGCCGCGTATTCTGGTCACCTACGTAGCATCTCAGGCACCGTGTGTCTTTGCCTTACCTCTTGGAGATGATGTCCATGGATTGCTTAAAGCCTCTAGCGATGATTCCGCCAATGGGGGCTTCGTCAACTGAGGTACGTTGGGCAGCCTCACTCATAGAACAACGCAACTATTGAACACGAAGCCTTGCATCTGCGGCGATATTGAGGTTGGGCTGGGCGCCTTGCTGTAACCGATCACGCTGGTCCGACCTGCGTGTCATCACACAATATCGGGGTACATCGTGTGCAAGTACCAAGAGACAATGAGCTTAACCTGAGGTGCCTTGCCAGGAAAAAACGAGCGGATATACATACACAGCGGCCGCAGTCACGATCGCCAGAAGCAACATGGGGGCGGACAGACCCGCCAGCTCAACGTCCACGGAGTGGTTTGCCAAGCCTCAGGGGCCGTCACTTCCCTCCCGGAGCCCAGAAGAAGGGACGAAAACGCCCAGGCTCGTGGAGCTGCAGCGAGTAAGAGAGAAGTGGAAGTGCCTTGAGCGATTGCGGGAAGACAGCGGAAGGCGGGAATCCCCATCATGTCAGTGGTGCGCCAGCGCCCGCCCGCCTCAGTGAACAAATAGCTGGACGGCGGCCAGGGCTGAACCTTGGGTGAAGTGGTTTCCGTTCCAGAGGGGACCCTGTCCCCTAGGGCGTCTAGTCCCTTCTGAGCTTAGGGCGCTGCTGTGTCGATTGGCGCCATGTGGATGCGGCCGCGTACGCTTGCAGGTCTGCGGGCGGAATTGGCACTCTCCCGCCAAGACCCCTCTCAGGCGACAGGCGGCAGGCGCTAAGGTAGACTCGTAGGGCAGCTGGCCTGGCGTCATACCTTAACTCACATGCTGGCGGTGATCAGTACAGCAGGAGGGGATCACTGGGAGAGGGACGGGACAGAGGCCGATAACGATGCAGACGGCATCTATCTATACTAATCCCCAAGCATCCGCCGAACCGACCCATATCGCATTCAAAGCCACTTGCACAAGGCGCTGTTTTGCCTTGCGGTGCTAGGCCGGCCTGGGCTTGCTGGTGGGACAGACCAAGGCAACTGGACCAGCATCAGCTCCCTATCTTTAGTTGCCTGGCTGGAGCTCTCTCAGCCCGGTCGAGCTGGGGCGCGCATCGGCATCAAGGTGGTACTGGTAGTAGTGAATCAATCAGGCTGAGGACTGGGCAGGCGAGGGGCGCCGTTCCTCACCTCATGTTTTTCTCTCTCCCCCTCCAATCTTCACCTCAACGTCAACAACAGTCCCAACGCTGCCTGCCCTCCGCCACGAGAAACGCGAACAAACGAACGAACCGAGAACGAGGACGTCCCTGCCGCTCGTCTCGCCTGCCTCAAATCAATCGCCCCGTCCTTTTCCCGCTCTCACGAGACGCCCGCCACCCGCAGAACTCAAAAATGGTTCGTTTCTGCCGCTGCCGCTGCAGTTGCCCCTCCTTTCGGGATAGACAGCTCTGATATAGCTGTCGCCCGTTCTCATCTCCCGGCCCAAGACTGACGTTTTGACTCGACGTTTATGCAGCCGCCTTACAATCTTACCGAGGAGCAATACAAGGACTACAAGGCAGTCTTTGCCGTCTTTGTACGTTCAAAACCACACCCGCCTGGACCCGGGCGATGCGCATTATTTTGCAGCCCGTTTTTGGGATGAACCTCTTACTGACTGGGCGTTGCGAACAGGACCGCGATGGCACCGGTTAGTCTCGACACTGAATTATTCCTCTTGCTGTGTTTGCATTCGCGCGATTGCCAAGTTTTCGATACAGCATGCGACCTCAAGTCACTGACACAGCCTCGCGTGAACAGGCGGTATCAACGCCGAGGAGTTCCAGATCGCCATGAAGTCCTTGGGCCTGAACCCCAGCATCCAGGAGGTGAAGGACCTCATCAAGGAAGTCGACCCTAACGGCGATGGCGACATTGATTTCGACGGTAAGGCTCCGACCCTTCGCCCCAGCGCCCATTCAACCCGCGCGATCGCATATACTTCGTCAAGCATCGAATTCCCCAATCACTGACCCTTTTCCCCCGCAGAGTTCCTCCAGCTCATGAGCGAGGCCCCCGCGCAGTCGAGCAAAGACACCGACACCAACAAGGAGCTCGTCGCCGCCTTCAAGGTCTTCGATAAGGACAACAGCGGCTCCGTGTCGCCCTCGGAGCTGCGCCAGGTGCTGCTCTCCCTGGGCCAGCGCGCCACGGACGAGGAGATCGAAGAGATGATTAGACACGCCGATCTGGACGGCAACGGTTCCATTGACTGTAAGCTCTCTCCCCAACCCGACCAGCCAACCAGAGTCAAACTGCGCTGTGCAGTGCGGCGAACTGCACCCTGCCGCTGCACACGCACTACTGCACCACGCAAAAAAAAAAAAAAGCACTGGCTCTGCTGCTGCTGCTGTCCTGCCGAAACCGAGGTGCACAGCGGGCGCTGCATCTCGCTCGCTAGCTATTCTCCCATCCCCGCCCCCACCCCAATTTTCTTTAATTAGCCCATCGTTCGGAGGATTGCGGCTGACCTGGATGGCTCAAACAGACCAGGAATTCGTCCAGCTCATGGCCCCGAAGGACGGCAAGAAGTAAACAGCCGGGGAAGTGAGCGACATCGGTTTGGGCATGTTTTCTGGTTTTGGCAAACGTATTTTGGCGGAAGTGAGGAGGGGGAAGGGAAAAGCACTGCTGCCTTGATACCCTTTCTCAAAAAAGGTACAGTGGTATTCAGGTGATTTGGCTACCTAGGCGAAGAAACACTTGGCAACGCATCTCACGGCAATCACACTACTCAATCGCAAACATATTGACGCATCAAATTTACACCCATACTCATCACCATCACGGTCCGAATGAGGCGAATGCTTCGGTGAATTCGTTCTTCGTATTATCTTCCCAAGTGTGCTTGACTCCTGGTGAGCGAGACGTTGCTAATCTGGTCTTGGTGTCTCTGCTGAAGCCCGATAGTCCACCTTGCTTGATACCTAATCGACAAGGGAAAAAAGCGAAACGCAATCGCCATGTGGGTAATCGTAAGGGAATAGGAAAAAGGGGGAAGGCTTCCGAATGCCGCGGGTGTGTCGCCGTCCATCACAAACGAAACTTGGCTCGCGCGCGGCACATGGGAAGTCGCAGTGCCAGGGTCGCAAGAGTAGTGTAATGAACGAGGGTCGGCAATCAAAATCGCAAAATCGAATTCATCGTCTGTCCGGGCCAAAACCTATCCTGGTCTTTGCCATTCACCCAGCTACCGTCCGTCCGTCCATCCATTTGTTTCCGAACCAAGGAGCTTAAGGCCGTGATCGCGTTCGGGGGGAATCTCTTGTTTGTTGTCGCACTCGTGTTGGTTTGTCGGGCGTATTGTTTTAGAAGCAGCAGGTGAGGCACTCCAGGCAGCACTCGCAGGTTTCACCGCAGAGCCAACAGCAGCACAAGGTGGCGATACTGTTCGAGATGGTTAGCAATTGCTGAAAGTTCTAAGACGGGTGGGCGCGTTTGGGCGCTCAATGTCTTGCTTACCATCCGTAGAGACAGCCCTTGTCATCCTTCTTCTCATCCTGGGGAGGGGGGGCCTGGCCCTGGGGAGGGTAGTACATCTGGACGCATTGTGTCAGCAGGCGGTCATCTTTCTCGAGCAAATGGGTGAAGCCTTACGGGCTGCTGGCCGGGAGGAGGGCCGTATCCCTGGGGAGGGGGAGGAGGGGAGCCGTAGTAGGGCCTAGAAGGCGGCGCATGTCAGTTATTTTCTGGCCCAAGCTTGACAGTGACAGGTGAGTCCGGGCGCGGGCGTGGGACGTACTGCTGGCCGGGAGGAGGGTATCCGGACATGGCGATTGTTGTTTATCGGATTGATTAGGTAGTGAGTTGTAGGTCGCAAAGGTGCGAAAAGACTGGTATCACGGTAGGTCTGCGAAGTTGTTCGCGAGAGAAGTGAAGGTGGGTTAGGTGAGAAAAAGGCGAACGGGAAAAAGAATGAGGAAGATGGAAAGTTTGGGAGATGCAGGGGAAAAGGAGGATGGATGGGAAGGGAAGGCAGGAAAGGAAATAGGATGGGATTGGGATTGGACAAGGTCAGGTCAGGCAGGGACCCTTTCGGTCAGTCACCAAGAAGCAAAGGTCTTTATTAGTCCTTGGTACACGGTAGGCCCGAGGTGAAAGTGGTTCCTCCCCTCCGCCTCCTTCTTGTGTAAGGTTGTTTGGCGGCGAGTCGCTGACTACCTTGTCTTCCTGGCCTTACCGCGCCCACGACGCACGTTGCTTTGCTCGGTAAATGATGCCGTGCGATGAGCCAACCCAGCAACGCCGCTACGCCTCACTGCAAATCTTGATTCTTAGGGGTGGCTTCCAAGGGTCTTGGGTCTGGCAAAGGGGCCCTAGGGACCCTCGGGGCCGCGGGTATTGGGTACGGCGTATGGCAGAGCAGCTGGGAAACCGAAAACGGGATGCTCTGCCAACCACAAATCAAACCACGAAGATCAGTGTGAGAAAGGCCAGGCCAGCACCTACACAGGTACCTACCTTACCTGGAGAGAGCCTGCGCCTTACGGCATACTATGCATGGTAAGGCAGGCAGGAGCAGGAGTGGCAGAGCGGGAACGGGGTCCCGGCCGGGATGCCGGGCTCGCACGGCAGAGGCGATGGCAAGGTACATCTGTGTAAGTTTCTTGGCACGTCTATACACAACTCGCGGTCATATGCATGGTCACACTGCACAATTTGATAAGATAGGGAGCCACCGGCAGGCGTGTTCGCTGCATAGCACGGGCACAAGCAACCGAACGGTCATACCGATCCCATCCCATCGCATGTGGTTCTTACCAAGAGATGGGTGGTGGATATGTCGACAGCAACCACTCCTTGCGAAACCCATCTTTTTGCTCTTGGCAGGCGTACGCGTCCACGTCCAAAAGCGTTAGATTATCTGCAGCTCCTCAGCTCGGCATGCCCTCTGGCGACAAATCGGCGCCCGTCGATACTTCCTGAGACCCGTTGCCCAGCCCGTTGGAAGCGTTGTGGAGAGGTTTTTTTCTCTCTTTGGTGTTTCTGAGACCCCTGGAACGGCCTCGCTACACCCTCGAGCGTCTGGGTCCATTAGTCACGAACAGCACACATAAGTAGAGACAACAGGGCGATGCAAAGGCGCGGCTGTTCAGTCTCAGCAGCGTGGGAGTGGCTGATGAACATCAATATCTGTCATAACAACCCGGCCGCCCAACACAGTACATACACACACAAGGCAATCTGACTCTTCCTTTTTCTTCTTTCGTCGCCCGCACGCTGCCGGTCACCGGGCATAGTCACCCCACTCGCTCGGCCGTCGATGAATGTTGCAGCATGCAGATTGTCATCGAAGTGCGGATAAGGTAGGCCACCGCCGGACGCTATTTTTTCTCTGGCCGTGATATTTTTGCCCGAGACGGCTAGCCCCCAATTCGCAGCGAAATGGCCGGCCTCCACCGTTAATAAGCTAGAAACTCAATTACTAGGTGGTTCGGTGGGTAAGGCGAGAGCGAAGATGGCAGACGGCCTGTGCTAATCCAAACTAAGCCAAGCCGCCTTGTTTAAACCAGGCCGGGCGGACAGGGCGGAGCGCGCGGGTGCGGCGAGGAACCCAAAAAGCTGAGGCACGTCTCAAGTCTCCGACCGCTACCTCGTCTCCTTTGGGAACCAAATTTACACGCCTGACTTGACACTGACACGGTCATACCCGCCTTCAGGGCGAACCCGGGCACCTTAGAATTAAGGTGCTATGGTAGGGCAGCCTGAGCCCCCAACAGCCAGCTGAGGTGTGTGGTCGGTCCCCTGGGCCCTGCGCCGCCGATGCTGCTGTTCGTTTGGAGTCTAGAGTCTGGGAGGTCTTGGGTCTTGGACCCCGAGGACCCCTGGCCGGCGCCCGCCCTACCAGAAACAGAAGCTGGCAATCACTTGCCGATCTAGGTGTTCCCGTGTCGTGCTGGACTCCCCGCCGAACATTCACCGTATCGTACCGTGATACGGAAAAGGGACGGAGCGCACGGCGACGGCCTTACTTGTAGGGTCCGGTGGAGGCAGCCTGTGGGCATTCACTGGAGCGTTGCGGCCATATTCTGCATCGCGTCTTTACGCCGCAAGGTAGTAACTGAGATGAGGCCTAAGTGAAGCAAGTACCTGCCTACCTGCCCCGTCTGTACCTGCCCGCCCTTGCCTACACCTGAGGCAGGTACCCTGGTGCGGCGGCACCTTCCTCTAACCTTACTGCGCATCCAACCCACACCCATCCCCATCCCCATACACACAAAGCGCCTGTATGTGACCTTTGCGGCGTCTGTCTCTGTCTGAGGATCGCGTGCCCGTGTCCAATCTTCACAAAGCCCGGCTCGCCTGACTGTATGCGCCGGGAGGGAACCCATCCCCATCCCGCCATCGTCCTCCACAGCTGGCGCGCATCCACTTGGCTCGCCCGCAGTACAAGAGCTTCCAAGACTTTCGATCCAGCATCTCGTTCGCGTGGACCAACGAGCTGTCAACGCATCAGAGGAGCCGCCCGCTGTTCCCCTCCCGCTTCTGCTTCTCGCTTGACGTGTCACCGCCAGATCTCCTTTTCTTGTGCAGCCGCCCATAAAACCAGCAGAAAAGCTTACGCAGCGCTGCGCTCCCCAAGCTACCCCTCCATTCTCTCGGCCTCTGCCGCCTCATCCGTCCTATACCACTCACAACTCACGACCGACAACATCCACATTACCTCACCTCGCCTATCCTTACATACAAGACCGACTTAACCGAACCGAAGAACGAGAACCATGTCTTTCTTCAAAAAGCTCACCAAGGAGTTCGAGGAGCTCAAGACCTCCTTCTCGGACGACAAGCCCAGTCGGCCACAGAACGACCAGCAGCAGCAGCAGCAGCAGCAGACCGGTAAGTCGTCCCCGCCACCCTGTCCGACCCTGCAAGACGAGAGGAGAAACCAAGACCCCGAATTTTATCGAACCATCAGAACTCATGTACTCTTGGTCTTCCCTGGTTATATTTCCTTGAATGCTTGTCCTGTCTTACCAAACCATTCCCTTGAGCTTGATGAAGCTAGAACCAGCCGATCTTCCATCGTCGTTGTGATAAGGTTACTGACTCGCGCTTCTACTCCAGGTCAGCGTGGTTACGGTGATCACCCGCAGCAGCAGTACGGCGGCTACGGAGGCGGCTCTCCTGCTCCTCCTTCCAACTACCCTTACCCCTCGCAGGCACAGCCTCAATCCGGCCCGGACCACGGTTACGGCCAGCAGCCCAGCTACGGCCAGTCTCCCCCTCCGGCCCCCCAGTCCGCGCCGCCCCCCATGGTGAGTACCCTGCCGTTCAGCTCCTCCGAGCCACGCGAGACTAACACCGACAGGCCGCTCCTTCGGTTTCCAGCGGTTGGCTCTGCCAGTGGGACACCAACTACCAGCGCTGGTTCTACATTGACCAGAGCACCGGTCGTTCCCAGTGGGAGCACCCGGTATGTGTCATCCCCCTCTCGGGAATTCGCACGCTGACCCTATAGTCCCCTCCCACCGGCCCTGTCGGCACCCCTGGCGGCGCCCCTCCCCCGGTCCCGCCTGCCGAGACTAGATCTTTCGGAGGCGAATCCCACGGCTACGGTTCCCCCGCCCCTGGCTACGGCGCCCCGTACGGCGCTCCTCAGCAGAGCTACGGTGCTCCCCAGGGCTACGGAGGCGCTCCCCAGGGCTATGGCGGCGCCCCGTACGGCCAGGATCCCTACGCCCAGCAGCAGGGCCAGAATCCGTACGGCGAGAAGGAGAAGAAGAAGAGCGGCAGCAGTGGCATGCTTCTCGGAGCTGCCGGCGGTCTCGCCGTTGGTGCCGTTGGTGGTGCTTTGATCGCCAATGCTCTTGGTAATTGCCCCTTCGCCCTGTTTGCATGACAACTCGGCCATTCTTCCAAACTGTCAATGTTCAACATGTACTAACATTATGCCTTTCAAGACGACTCAGATGATGAGCACAAGGCCGCGGCTGCTGCCGCTCCTGCTGCCGCTCCCGCTGCGTATGGCGACCCTTACGCCTCTCAGAACCCCTACGACGACGCCCCCCCTGGTGTCCTCCCTGCCACTGATGCCGATGGCAACTCTGTGTCTTCCAGCGATCGCGAGGAGGTCCAGGAGGCCAGAGAGGAGTATGAGGAGGCTCTCGCCGCGGCCGCGGACTCCGATGCCAGCAGTAGCGACCAGGAGGCCCTCGAGGAGGCCAGGGAAGAGTACGAGGAGGCGTACGAGGAGGTGTACGAAGACTAGACTAGACAATGATCGCATTGGGTTCGGTATGCGCAGTCAGAGGCAACTGAACTGCGGCTTGCTATGACGACATGACGAAAATGACAGCTCAGCATTGCATGGCAGTTGGGATGGCATCAGAGGATATACGGCTTGGTGGTGTCGGGACGGTCTTTACCTAGAAGTTTGCGGCCTCCATAGCCCTCGGAATTTCAGACGCAGGGACGTGTTTTGATCCCGCGCAGATGCACATTACCAAGATGAGTTCGATCGCGTGAGACAATTGAGTGGCGCCCAGTTGATGGATGCCCAGATTGAGAGGGGAGGAACCGATGGCGAAGGCAGTCTTTGTCTTGCCTTACCCCCGATGACAGCGGGAAGGGAGGACGACGAGATGAGAGTTTGGTCCGCGGCGGCCACTCACGACACGAGCGCGTCGTCTGGTTTTGCCTCGCTGCAACGACGGGCAACGACGATGATTCATTTGAAACCGATTCGGCTCTTCACAGGGATGCGGATCTTTTGGTAATTGGAATCGGCTCGGTTCCAGGTGCTCGTAACATTGTCTCGGTCATCCCTTGGATCGTCGACTGGGAAGGGGATGGCTCGTCTGCACGTCCTTGGTCGGGATTACCGTCCGAGGACCTCAGACCAAGGGCGTGCGCTTTCGAAATACTTGCTTCTTCAGGCGAGTCGGTGTCGCGGATGAGTGTGTGATCGTACATGATGTATGGCTATATGTGACAATATCTTTTCCTCCGACGGACGGACGGGACTTCCCCAGATTAGCAAGACACATATTATCGCGATGCTATACCCGGTTGAGGAAGATCGATGCAGTAGCGGATGGATTTAAGAAAGAGGAATAAGCAAGATTTCCTCGATCGGAAGCGCGAGTTGGAGCGGAGGGAGCTGCCGAGGCTGAGAGAGAGTCCTTTTCGGAGCGGGATGGGTTTGAAAGACATTGAAGTGTTCTTAGACATTTCTTTCAGGACCTGGGGCTAGCTTCACTTACACTTACACGGAGTGGTGGTCGAACAAGGAGTCTGCCTGCCCGCCGGCGATCGCCAATCGACGTCCCCAGGGGCCAGCCCGGCAGGCTCGGCGAGCCGGGCGAACGAACCGCTGGGCGTCCAGTCCAGTCCAGTCCGTCGCCCCCTCCGCACCGCGGCGCAACGGCGATGGGGCTTTCAGCTGCTTGGTTGCTACTGCTGCCGTGCAATGCCCTGCCTTCCCGCACCACCACCCCCAGAGCGTTCATGTCCGTTTCACGAAACGATCGTAGCAGCAAATGTGGCTGTCTGCCCGACCACCCCATATTGTTTCAAAGCCCTCTGTATGGCTGATTGGCAGCAGCAGCGAGCAGCAGCATGTGCTCCGCGAACGAACAAACGCAATCAGAGCGCGCCATCGATCTCCCCCCCAGCCATCCATCCCTTGCTTCCCGCGACGTGCGTGTGCTGTGCGTTACTAGCGTTGCTCTTCTTTGAGAGAGCCGCTTCTCAGGGTGTGTCCTGGGGCGACGCGCCGGTTTGCGGGATTGGTCGGGCGGTACATCTTATCCAGCCTTTTTCTCACGATACGGAAACAAGAAAGAGAGAGAGAGAGAAAAAAGAGGCTGGTGAAAAAGCCGGGGGAGAAGCCCCTCCAATATGTTTGCTACCATGCCCTGGAGAGAGACCCTCCCCCAATCTACAGGGCATGTTTTACTGTCCGTGCTGTGCTGGGAAACGCGCCCCCCCATCGCCCATCGTGGAAGAAGGCCCTCCCTCCCGCTACCTTAGCGCAGTGGGCTTTTCCCCTTCCCCGTACGGATACCGCGCAGCATGCGAGTAAGTATGGATACGCAGTGCAGTCCCGTACGATAATCGATATTGATATCCCGTGTCCCAGCCGCCCGCCCCCGTGTTCTCGCGGTGGCTGGGACCGGACTCTTGACCTGGACCTGGGACCCGGGCCATGACCTGACCTGATCTGATAGACGACCCGGCATCATTGCAAACGGCCGTCGCGTCTGGCAGGTGGCCGGCTGGCCGGCCGCGCGATGGCGCGCAGCGCGACCTCGTCTGATGAATGTTGCTGGTGGTGGCGGGCGGTGATGTAGTGATGTAGTACTCGTCGTCCGGGCCACGTCAAAGCGGCCGGGCCGCTGGTGAGCGAAAGACGCCTGCTGACAGGTTCGACGGATTGGCACTTGCCAAAAAAAAAAAAAGTCAATTCCAGGTCCCTGAAAAAAAGTATACCCGTCGCGCGATTAGACGTTGACGTCGCATCTGCGAGATGAAAGTCGTTTCGCGGGGAGGGAAACTTCACCATCATTGCAACTCAATTGCCTTGCATTGCGGGCGGGGGAGAACGCGTGTAAGTGTGAAAGTTTGTCTGTTGTAGTGTATTTGTTCGCTGGGGTTCTTCCAAGCTTCTAGCTAGCTGGTTTGGCATGACGCACAAACAAAGAAAAAGTCAAATTCGAAAGCTAGCGACGTAGCTCCAGATCAGGCGCACGGACAGCGCGGACATTTCCATCCAAGGAAACCATGCTTGGCTCCTAGCCTGTAGTTGCGCCAGCCTCAAAGGGCTTCCCAAATCAGATATCATCAATAATGTTCAGGCTGAACAGATTATGGTACATGTTCAAAAAACAAAAACAAAAAAAACATAGGAAAACGCTGGTACAAAGAATGGACGGCGGTAAAAGAGGTTTACCGCCAGGTGCCGTGGATCTTGGTTCGGCGACTACTCCTGCGGCCCTTGAGGCCGACTTCGCCCTGTAGCATCAGGCTCTTCCACCGCCTTGATAGGTTGTTGCGGTCCTTGCCCAAGCTGCGCGCGCAGTCCTGCCACTCCGTCTTGGTGAGCTTGAGCTTCTCGAGCACGAGCTCCACGAGTATCCGGTCCTCCTCAGCGCTCCACGGCTCACCATCGGCTGCGATCTCCACATTCGAGCTCTGATCCTCTGTGTTTGTGTAGTTTGGGTACGCACCGCCGTTCAGGAGGTGTAATGAGTGGTAGTCGGAGCGCTCGAGGCCGAGGGGCAGGACCTCCGGCGCAATGCGCGCGCGCTTGGGGGTAGACGGCGCAGAGGGCAGCTGTTGTTGTTCGGTGGGTGGTTGTTGTGATGAGATCTCAAGGTCGCTCTCGACGTCCTCGTCGGTGAGGAGGGCGTCGTCGCGGCCCATGTCGTCATCGAAAGCGCGCCGGCGCTTGTTGACACCGCGAGGCGGCGCGCGCTTAGTGATGCGCTTGCGAGGGAGGTGGTCGTTGTTGATGCTGCCGTCGGCGGAAGGCTTTGCGCGCGGGCGCAGGCGGAGTTTCAACGGCGGCGGCGCGTGAGCTAGGGGAGGCGTCGGGAGCTGGTGGTGGGAGGGCGGCGAAGGCTGCTGCGTCGCGTGGTGGTTGACTTGGTGTTGAGGGGTGGTGAGGAGGGCCTGGAGGGAGCGGCAGGTGTCGAAGATGTTGCCGAAGCCGCCCTGGTTGGAGAGGGTGGGCGGGCTTGCGGGCGGCGAGGCGAACATGGCCGCCTGGAGGCGGGTGAGGGGCGGCTGCGACGTATCGCAGGAGAGGGCGGAGGGCATGAGCATCTTGGCGGTGTTCGCGAGGGTATGCGCTTGAGGGTGTCGATGTGGTTGGAAGTGATTCTTGGTGTTGTGGGAAGTCGGTGAGGGTTTGCGACAGGGCTTCTTCCGACTGCGCGACTTTGCGACCGAGAGGGAGAGCAATGGAATGCGCCGGGCGATTGTGGGGGGCGCGCGGTGATTTAAAGGGCGGGAGTATTGGTTGGGGATTCTTAGGTGAGGTCGGGAGGGTTTAGGAACACTGGGCTTCCCGCGCTTCTGTCTGGACGTTCAGGAATGCTGAGGTCTAGTGCGAGTGTATGTGTCGGTGAGAGGAGAGTTTGGCGGAAGGAGGCGGTGGGTGAAGAAGGGAAGGTTGGCTGGGACGGTCCTGGATGGCGGCAGAGAGGCAGGTGGCAGATGGGATGGCGGAGGATTAATGGGGGGGAACTAATATGATGGGAAAAGCTGGTGCTGGAGCGGTGGGCCACCTGACTGGGTCCGTCCACTGGCTGGCGCAAACCGCATCTGCGCTTGGGTGGGTTCACAGTGCCTGGAGTTCTGGGAAACAGCGTTTTCTGGCGGCTTCTCCACTGTCCGAGGCTGGCGGTACGTATCTTTTCAGCCAGGGATTTTAATGGGCGTGGGAGGGGGTCCGAGCTTTCGACCGACCCTTCCGTCAACTCGCCTGGCCGTCGTCCTCCACCTTGGGCGCGGTACCTTATCCCCCAACCCACTAGCACTACCAGGCGATAAGTCTAAGAAAAGGTATATGGATTGGTACCTGACGAGGTGTGGATGATCATGGGAGTCCCCGAAACAGCACGCAGTCGGATATCATGGGCTGTCGAGGTACGGACGAGGTAGACGTGATCGTGGGATGGCCGGCCAGCCCACACGAACAGGTACGCGGCCTCGACCTCGCCCACACTGTCTCAACTGAACCTCTCAATGTCTCAATCCCCTCGAGCAGCACCTCGAGCCCGGGACGGCGCGTTTGCTTCTGCTCTTTCATCGCCCGCCTACCCCTCCTCCTCACCGACCTGCAGTAGTCCCCCCCTCTTGTCGAGCCCGCATCCTCGTCCCATCTGCAAGGGTCGTCTCGGAATAGCAGCCAGAAACCACCACCCTCTCTCGTCTTTCTGCCCACAACGCACCTTTGACGGCTTGAAACTCCTTGCTTCTTCTCCGTCTCGTCTGCCTCTCTTGCTCCTTCTGTGTCTCTCCTCCTGTTCATGCAAGGCGGGGGACTTCTGGGCAAGGCCTCATCTCTTTCTTGTCTCTCCTTCATCTCGCGCGCCCTTGCCCAGTTGCTCCTTTGAACTATCGCCTCTGATCCCATCTCCCTGGGCTCTCCGGCCGAGAGAACCTGCAAGACATGTAAGACAGGCGTCTCTCACGGACATCAATTCTTCTTCACCCTGCCTGCATCGACCTCGCAGTTCGTCCATCTCGCCGCTTGTGCCCATCGGCCGTCTGGGCGTTGGCAGCGTCTGTTCTTCCTCTTCTGGCGTCGTACGTCCGCTCAGACCTTGGTGCCAATCGATTCCTCCCTTCTGTCAACTCCAACGATGGACACAGACGACACCATCTCGTAGTCTCATCGCGTCCGGCCTGAGTCAGGTTGCCACCCTCCCAACGCCCACTGTTTCCGACAGTGATTGATTCACCTGCGATTCGGGCCTGTAAATTGCTTATTGCCAATTATTCTCCCTCCCGCCTCCATCTGATTCTGGTCCTCAATTGTGCCTGAATGTACTCTGCGGACGTTGGCCAGGGGAGGACTGTAACAGGCAAGCAAGCACTGTGGTTCTTTGAGTGGATTCGGACGGTGGATTTACACGCAACAGTCTCCGTTCATGCCGCCCTCCTCAACAGCCAGGCCACGAAGGGAAAACGTGCTCCTCATGCCGTGCCACCACCACCACTCATTTAGACTTCCCCTTCCGAGCCCGGGCTCCACTGCAGGTCGTGCCTCTCACTGCACAAAGGGATCTGGGCTGAGGTGTCCGCGGCCTGGGTCTGTATCAGGCCAGCTGCTTGCCCTGTCCTACCTCGCCTGCTTTATTGGCCCGGCGGCCAGTGTCTCGATGCGCTCGATCCAGATCCAGCTGGCCAGCGATCCCTCCGGCCAGGTTTTGCTGTCTCTCGCGAGATATTCCGATCAGCCCCCGACGACATCATAGCTCATGGGTCCTACACACCACCATCCTCTCGTTTGTTCCCCTTCTCGAGGCCACAGGTGCTGTCAGAACGCTACCGGTTCCTTTGAAGCTTGTTTTGTACTTGTGTTCCTGGACGCCAGTTTCGTCACTGGTGACCAAGCCCTCGCTTCTTTTCAATGACTATGACGCACGGCTCAAGGAAGCCCATGACCTCGAAGGTCGCTTGATTGCTACCGAAACGCCCGCCGGTCGTGTTCTAATCTCCTGCCAACGCCCTCATGACACACCCTTCACTGCAAGGCACCCGGGTGTCAAGGTGGCCACGGGACTCTGGAGAACAGGTGGGCGGTGAACATGTGTGGTGGTGTCAATGGCACGTTGTCGTGACAAAGAGGCGGTACCCACGAGGTCGATATCGTATCAGGGCCGATACGTGCTGCTCCGCATGTAGGCGCCCTGGGCTTCAAAGAGGGGCTGCATTTAATGGCTTGCATCAGAAACGTGGATAATCGCTCAGCAACCCCCGCCGCTTCCACTTTTCTCAAATACCATGCGTGGTGAGAGATTTTGGCCATGGACACCTCGCACAAAAGGCTCACAAGCGGGAGGAGAAAGTGTCTTTGACTGATGGGCATCGTTAGTTTGCGACGCCGCACCGCAGGGCTTGGGATCAGCGACGAGGCCCCACGGGCAGACCGAAGCCGCCGAGGGCGACGGTAGCCCGGTGAGCAGCCAGGTGAACACCAGGTGAGCCACCAGCGAGCGAGAGACGTGACCCGCGTTTGCCGCAGTGGGTAGGGCAGGGCAGACGCCGCGGGACAGAGAGTAAGAGAGACGTGGAAGCGTCTCATCGAAGAGGGTGGGCGTTGCCAGCACCGCGGATTCTGCGATGCGGTCGGCGCGTGTCGCGTGCCACGCGCGTCCCGTCGCGCCGGGACGCGACTGGCGTTTAATTAGTTGCAGAAACCATTGGCCAATCAGCGGATACCGCGCAGCTGGTGTCTCACCCTATTGGCCGATCGAGTCCCGGGCTCCCCGTTTCACCCGACACAGTGCGACGGGTGCCGTGGATCCCCTGTGGGGCCTTTGCATCGCTCGCTTGATACGTACCCGTCGTCTTATCCAACGTCACTCGCGCCCCAATTCTGACTTGACATATCCCTCCACGTCAGAGCCCTTGCTCTGCTGCCCTTCTGGGTTCTGGGGGCTGCGCCTCGAACGCTTCGAGACCCGGGACTGGGGCCACCGTCCGGGCGGCGACGGTGGGCAATTTGCCATGTCCTGGGGATCTCTCCACGCCTCCCGGTTTTTCTGATTTCTCTGATGTCGGTTCATCCACCCGAGTCGTCATAGCAACCAGGGACGGGGTACACTAACGTTTGATAATGAGGGCGGGAAGCCGTGTAAGTCGTTCAACGGCGTGCCACATCTGGTCGCAGACGCCAGATCTCCCGGATATCTCGCCTGTTGCCGTCATCCTTGATTATTGATGAATTTGCGTTTCATTCAAGAGTCATCCTTAGAAATCGCCTCATCTCGGCTCAGCCAGGGCTGACATAGTACCGACTCGTGATGTTCCCCTTCCTAAGCCTTGCTCTTGAAGTTTCTTCTCAGTCGAATCTGCCCGGCCCGCACCAGACTTCAATTTTGCGGCCCAGGTTTCCGAGGTTGTTGCCTGGTCGGCACTCTACGTCTCTTAAAGAATATCGTCTAGAAACGACTACAGTCTCCATCGGCCTTGTCTGGCCGCCAAATCCCAGTCACTGGGCCTCGTAGATGACTCTGAGCCTTCCACGAGGATAACAGCTGCCCATAGTAGGATAGTCAATGATATGGAGTCTAATCTGAGATGCATTGCTGTCTTTTGGGTATCGATCCTATCCTGCTCCTGCCTTTGCGCACTCGCAAAAATATGTCCCCATAACGCCTCCGCTGGCCTCAATCCAAGCAAAATTTTGATACCAGAATGCGATATCTGCAACGCACCAATGGTGAATCATGCGCGCCTAATCGTCAAAACTAGCTCCTTTTCAATCTGCAAAGGGGTCGTCATCGTCAAGGGAGTTTGAGACGCCGGCGCTCTTCTTGCGCTTGTTCGCTCCTCTCTCGGGGCTGCTGCTGCAGAGGTCGATAATATCGTCATCCGTCTTTCTCTTGGTTCCAGTCGAGGTGGAAGCACGGTTGTCCAGCCTCACGTTAGGCGACCGCGACGCCAGTACGCCCGCACTCGAGGTCACCCTCGAGGGTACATAGCTAGGCTTGCTGAGCCCGACACGCGTTAGATTCTCCTTGTCCCATGCGAGGCCATCAAACCTTGATTTCCCAGTAGCCGAAGAGGACTTTCCCGAGCTCACGACACCTCCTGAGGCCGTCCGCACCTCCCAAGTCGAGCCCGTGGATCGTTTCTTCCTTGCTTTCTCCGCCTCCAGAATTGCCGACATGAAGTCCGGGCCTTTCATGGAGTGCGGCGGCCCAGAGTTATTCGAAGGGAGAGTGCCCGATCTTGAGGCATCAGGGCCCGACAAGGAGTCCGACTTTGGCGTTGAGGATGGCCCGGGTGTGGCATTGACTCTACTTGCGAGACCAAATCCCTTCATCGCCGGTGTGCTGCCCTTTGCCGGCCCAACCTGACTTCCAGTGCGCACCAGCCCCCTGCTTCGAATGCCTCCAAAAGGGCCAAGCGGGTCGCGCTTGGTCGGTAGCTCTGGTGCTTTCGTGCTGGACTTACTTGCCTCAGATGTTGCCGCCGAAGCTGGGACTTTGCTAGGTGTCGCCCGAAGTCGGTCAAGATCTTTATCCTTCGACGTATGCGAGTCATTGTTGATTTTGGTCGTAGGTTCTTGCATCGCGCGTCCAATATTCTTGAGACGGTCTCTCGCTGACGTGCTGGTGCTTCTGGAAATTCCCTGACTGCTTCCTGGCATTTTTTCCTTTTTCACGCTTGAAAACATGGTCCGAATGTCCTTGGATCCTGGAGTAGGGTGCTTGGAGGAGCTTGATGCTGCAGAAGGCTCGGTCTTCACAGTTCTGTGTCCGCTGGGGGTCTCCGTCTTTGGCGTTACCATATCTGCAGCCGAGTCAATGCTGGACACGGATTCACTCTTGGCCAGAGGGTCGCGAAGTTCCCTGCAAGGTGTCGCCGAAGAGTCGAGGGAACTACTTGTACCAGTGAGTTCACCATTGTGTACATCTGAGGCCTCTGTGCCCCCAAGCTTCCACATCACATACCCTTTGTTGCCAAGGAACGGCAGGAGTCTGGCTGGTTCGAACTGCCGAACAGCTCTGATCGCCTCTTGCTTCCGCAGCTCCCCGATCTTGAGGAGCTTTTTGTTGACCAAAGAAACTTTTGTGAGCTGCATCGTCAATGACATCTCATTCTTTCCGTAAATATGGGTTTCAATAGGCTTCTCTTGCGTTTGGAGCTGCCGTTGGACATGGTCGACCACAGTCTTCGGCTTCACCAAGTGAAGCTTCTTCCACTTTGGTTGTTCGAAAAAAGAGTCGAGGGTTCTGCAGTGGTTGCAGCATGGTGCCATGGGAGGAATAGACTCCGGATCTTGTTCGAGACGAGTGGATATATCTTTAAAAACCATCTTTTCGTAAAGTTCAAAGATGGTCTGGAAGAGGGTCTGGTATGCTGGATTCTCGGGGTCCGCGAGGTCTTGAAGGATTCTTAGGCACGGCAGCCATAGCGGAGCCATCTGAATGGGTTTGATTTCGTTTTTGCGTTTGACAATGTGATTCGCAAGATTGGAAGATTCTTCATGCATCTCTAATCGGTCGAGATTCCTGAAGAGCCCGGCGATTACCGCAAAGCTGGTTGGAGGCGGTACTATTTCTTCTTCGAGGTATTCGCGAGTCGGCTCAGGTACACCCCAGGCCTCTCTGGCCTCTTTTGCCTCGGGAGACCAGTCTCTCATAGCATTGCTCATCAGCTGAAGAACTTGGCCTTGCCACTCGGTCGTAATGATGAGTTCCTCATATTTTCGATAGAATACCTTCACCTGGTCCAGTGGGAGCCTGTCTCGCTGCGCCATCTCGAGCAGCCTATTGAGTAGACCCCATGTGAACTGGTTATGTCTCCATAGCTGCCGAGGAGGCGAGCCGATGGCCGAGTCGTTCACCCTGAATCTGGTTAGCAAACGTACCTTGAATCACCGTTACACCACTCACATGTCGCTCCAACTTTGGAAGTCTTTGAAGAATTTCAAAAAGTTTGCTACGGCTCTGCCATGGCTTGCTGAGAGTGGAACTTTGAGAGACGTCTCTATAGCCGTCTTCACAAGCTCGATGGTAATTCTGGCTCCCTCACTGTTCGCAGACCACGCAGGCAACTTGTCGATGGCGTTTGCAATCTGCAAAAACTCGCCATCCTCAAAAAGAAAGCGGCGCAGCCTAAGATTATCATCAGCAAGACACACCTTCTGTCTGCAACTTGTGTACGTACGTGTTGAGTGCGTCTGTCGCATCGTACTCATACAAGCTCGCGTCTTGGCACAACCAGGTGAAGTTGATCGCTGGGCGGACCTTGGCGTGTGCAGCAAGATGCTTGAACAGCCGATCGTCCTTGAACAACAAGGAAGCCATGATCAAATCGCCCATGAGTCTCGGGTGGATTGCGTCGGCCCACTCCTCTCGATCTCGATTACATGCTTGCATGCCAAGTATATGTGCCTCTGCTGCAGCATCGTCGGCCCCAGGCAGCGCAAAGTAACAGAGATCCTTCAAGGCAGCAAAGTAGCGCGTTGGTTCCTGGGATTCTTCGCATTGATCCAGAAGGTATTGCCAGATATTGACAACGGGCAGTTTTATCTCCGCCACGTCGATGAGTTCCAGCTGGGTGCTCAGGGGCACTATCAAAATTGCCTGTAGGACGGTCAGTTTGCCGCACAAAATACAGGGAGTTTCACGAGCGTAGTGGACTGACTGGTGCGAAATACTTCCCAAGCTCCACGCTTGTTCCAGGGACAATGTTCTGATACCAGCTAGGATTCGCATCACGAACTCTCCGCTCCTCCTCGAACGCCCGCTGCTCGTGCGGCGTTTGCCAGCCGAAAATATCACGGCGGGCGCGTTCCCAGGCAACATTCCTTCCATCGAGAACGTTACCTTCCTTAAAGGCGATGTCTTCCGCAAAGGTTGTTCCTGAGAAGTTTTTGAATTGATAGATGCGAGGGGAGTGTCGCACATGCTGATATGTCCTCCAATGCCCGTCCTCTCCCATTTGGACGTCGGCATTGTGGCCATGCGGTTGTTGACGAGGAACCCAAGCGTTGAATTGACATGTGGTTCCAGTGTACTCCAAGACGACGGGAAGCACCTCGAAGCCAAGCTTTGGGCACATGCATCGCAGGCGGGCAGCGAGGGCAGCATCGGCAGTTGACATGCTGTTCAGCATGACCCAGCTCTCGAACTCTCGGTTGCTTCCAGGTGGATGGAGGTGGTAAATGGCGCGTTGCTGTCGCAGATTGCGTACTTGGATCCTGGACTCCCAGAACTCCAGGCATTCAGAGAGACGCTCACATGCAGCCTCCAAGGGCGCATTTGGCGTCGAACGGGACGGCGCATGAGTGGCATCGCGGTTCGATGCGGCGGGATGAGCTCGACCTTCGGGATTCGGCGCATTACCGTGAGGGGACGTGTCGGACCCACCAGCCGCGTAAATGGCCTCGATGGCGGCGTAGAGTTCTAAGCGCAGCGCATCGTCCAGCGGCGCGGCGGTTCCGTGCAGGACGCCGGATCGTTCGTTGCGATCTGGCTCCGGCTCCGACATTTTATCTCATCTGATGAGCAAGTGAAGGTGGCACATTTGACCGGTTTGTGTGCAGAAAACTGTCGCGCCTGGTGGTGAGACGAAATGGCGTGTTGGCAGTCGAAAAAGAAACGAGCACTCGACGCGTCCGAGGGGGTGGTTTAGTGACGAGTTAGGAGCTACGGTCCCTGGAGCGTGCTGAGACCCGGCCCTGAAGCTTGCCCCGCGATCTGCCCCGCTGCGTCGGCACTTGGCTCGATCGGATGTAACGGTAAGGAAAACGATGTCTGCAAGAACGACTTCGCTGACCACCGGGCAGAGCAAAGGACAAGATAATATCGTAAAGGATATGAGCTTTAACTTATACTTATTACACGTAAGGACAGAAGGAATGACGAGTTTAGAAGATCGAGGAAACAGCCAGTATGGGGAAGGTCTTAGTCCAAAAACGCACTACAGGAAAGCACCAGCCTCCCTAAGCTCTTTCCCGTTGAGACATCACGGCCTCAAAGCACTCGCTTCCTATCCCTTCTTCTCTAATCCTCCATTACACCTATTATTCTATACAGTTTCTAGAGGCATCAGTACACAGCTAAGGTATTCCGTTCTAAGCTTTATGTTACCGCAGCTTCCGACACTTTGACAAGGGCACAGGTAACATCGAATCTGACGACGCAAACCCGAAGAGCTGAGCAATCAGCATTGAGTTAATAATTCCTCCCGCCTTAGACTGTATTGGATACATATTATTCGTTTTCAGCGCATGACTCCGGCTCAAAATCTAAATACCGAAGTGCCAGTGCCAGAAACTAAAATCGTCCGTCATAGCATTCGTTCCATAGGTGCTCTTGCGTCTCGAGTATCGTACCGGCTCTACCCGCCGACAATGGTGGCTTGATGTCCAACTGTACGATGGATGTGTTTCCCCGAAGCTAGATCGTTTGATTCCGAGAAGTCGTTTCGCTACTTACGCACGGGAAAGGCTTGGCAAGGCAACAGGTACTGAGCCTGGCTCAGCGACAGGCCTACTGGGCAATCTCTGTCGAAATGGCTGTTTACAAATCGCCAGGGACGGCTCGAGTCAGTCCGTTCGCTTCTTGGGTGGATCGAGGCGATTGTGTTCCGCGAACCCCTTGCGATCGAGGGTTGTGCTGAAAATCGTTCGTCCGAAGTTATCGCCATCATCCCGACAACCAATACCGGGGGAAAAGCAGACACAGCAACAAAAGCAGCCGGCCCAAACTCGCAATTTCAATCATAATTTCCAAATTTGCTTCATTCCGGTAAATCATAGGCCTCTCCGCCCCAAGCTCCTCCACATCCAGCTCGACAGGACCCAAAACCCCCAAAGGATGACCAGTGATACAAGCGCCAGCACCACGAGGACGTGACCCCTCATTTGAAAGGCATCATCCATTTCCATGCGCATCAATTTTTTCTGCTTGCTGTGGTAGTACCATTCGCCTGGCTCGTCCCTGGGGCTCGTTCTGGGGCTCGCCCTGGGACTGGGCGTGGAAGTTTCCTTCAGCTGCACGTACTGATACGGGGAGCGCCGGTAGACGATGCTGTGCATCCAGACCGGCATCCAGCCTCCGCCATGGTCGTGCCCGTGGTTTCTTGATCTCTTGAATGTGTATATGAGATCAACCCACGCCAGCGAGAGCAGAAAGGAGACGAAGATGATTGGGGTCATGATGCACTGGAAAACGGGTGAGCTGCCGCTTCTCAACATGAAAGGGAGACGCCAAGAGACAGGGGGACGCGGTAATTCGATGGTCATCCCATCTTAAAGACGCTTGAAAACCCGGAGCTCACTTTGTAGATGGTTGATTGCTGGAGCGTTCCAGCATCGCTGCTGCCCCGCGTGGCAGTGATTTTTGTGGCTGTTGCCGATGACGACATCGTCTCGTTTGATACTTTGATGGTTTCTCCCTCGAGCAGGGCACGTCGCAAGTTGAGACAGCAATTGAGTTCGATAACCGGATTCCGACGAACCCGTCAATGCACTGAGCGTCGCTGCGTTTTCTGAGAAGTTGAGAAAAGGGAGGGTTATCGATGATGAGACGGCGTGCGGAGACGAAATATAGTTAAATATTTTGTTGAAAGGCAAGTCAGTCAGTCCACCGGCCGCTTCGGGAGTTTCGGTGCGATGCAGCACCGCCGCGTGCTTCCCACCAACTAGGTATAACCCGTCTGCTTCGCCATCCTTCCGTTTGCTTGTTTGTACCTACTGCCCTGTTTCGCGCGTGCCACTGCGGTTGGGATACGGGAGTGACGGAGGGACCCCACTTGGCGTCCTTGGGGATCAGCAGCAGGAACGTTTAATCGACATCAGACTCAACACAAACCGCCGACTCCTAGACACCCTGCGAATGCCTGCTTGCTGCCCGAGGGCCCGATCCGCGCGTGCTCTGACTACAAGTTTCTGTTGATCAGCGGCGCATGCTCGGTGCGTGGGCACATCACTACAGGGCTGATGCAGCGCGAGCAAAAGCTGCAGAGCAAGCAAGCCTCATAAGTGCGACACTAGCGACGCAAGCATTGTCGACGCTCAAGGCGCATGTGGCCATCTCAGCCGCAGCCACGGCAATTGCGTCGTGATCTGCAAGCGCATCTCCCATCTTCAGCTTCACTTTTGGGCTCCGCCCTTTGATTCAAATTTGCCGCACCCGGTACACAAGGTCGTCCGATACTCAAGCCCATCACAATAGACATCGTCGTGTTCGTCGTATTTCTTTTGTCTTCACATACTGCCAAAAGAATCTATCGAGTATTGTGGATATCAAGTACCAAAATGTCCTGAGCGCCAACGCGGGTCAAATCGTCCATCACCAGAGCAATCTTCTTCTTCTCGACCATGGAGCTGACGGCAACCCAGCCCTCCTCGTCCAGCGTGGTGATGGTCGGCGCCCGCTTGCCGGGAGTGATCTTCTTGGCCTCGCCGAGGCGTGACCTCTCGATGTTGTACTGGCACAGGACGAACTTCTGGGCGGTAATGACACCGCGGATACGGGCGGCGATGAGCTCGACCAGCTCGACGTTCGACGGCGAGCGAGACTTGATAAGAACGGACTGAGACTCGACGACTGTGTCGATAGCCTTGAGCCCAGCGGCTCTCATAGTCTCACCAGACTCTTCACAGTCAGGTTAGCCACTGTTCCAGATAGGCAGTCCAACTGGACGCTACTTACCGACAAGGTCAACAATGCCGTCGGCGACGCCCAGCGCGCAAGCGGCCTCGACACTTCCGCTAAGCTCAATGATCTTAGTGCGCAGCTTCTTCGGTGAGGTGTTGCTGTTGCCGTCGGCATCAACACCCAGCTCGAGCTTCGCAAAGTGCTCTGCCGCCAAGTTCACGAAGCTGGTGCCGATCGTCTTGCCGACAAGGTCCTGGGTTGTAGCGTAGGCGCCCTTCTCAGGGACCTGGACCTGCAGCTTGCAGGCGCCGAAGCCGAGCTCCATCACCATGTCGCAGCCGCCGCCCGTCTTAAGGGCCTCGGCGCCCTCGGTACCAGTCAACTCGATCGACGCCCTGCGGGACTTGTTGTAGGCTTTAACACCAGCATCGTGCTCCTGGACCTGGTCCCAACCCGTGATTCCGAGGTCGACGCGACCCTCGCCGACGAAGGTGGGGATATCGGCGGCGGGGAGGAAGATGAGGGCGATGGGGAGGTTCTTGACGAGAGCGATGTCGAGACGGCTCTCACGGCGGAACTGGATGTCGGCACCCTCAAGCAGGTTCAAAGTGGCAGAGTTCAGGCGGCCCTCTGTAAGGATTCATTGTCAGCCCACGAGCTCGTGATTCATCAGGTTGGTCTGGTGCTGGAGGGGTGACTCACTCTTGGGGACGGCGAACAGCAGCCGACCCTCTAGGCTTTGCTTCACGATTAGCTCTTCGGTGAACTGCTTCATGGTGAATTGGAGGGGTAAAAACCAACTGGTTCACCAAATCCATGGCAGGCAGGGTATATTATGTGATTTGCGTCGTTGCTCAACGGCAAATGGGATCGAGTGGGGGAGCCTTCTCGGAGTCGATATAGGCTCGCAGATTGGGCGGGAACGTCGGGCGCGTAAGGATGGAGCACACAGTCGCAGTGAAGCCAATGGCTGAAACAAGTTTTCTGCAGTAGCAGCGAAAACGGCGTGGGGGAAGATCACGACAGTCGGTCGTGCAAGGGAGGTCGGCCGGCGTGGGGGGCAGAGGCTGGAGGGTTGAGGAAGAAAAGCGAGCGAGGTCCGAGTCAATTGGCTAGGCCCGGAGGTGTCGAGGTCAAAAAAGGGACCGTCCTTGAACTGCGGGACTTTGTCGACTTTGTATCCTCTTGTATCTTCGTCGCGGAAGCTGTCCGGCGGGGTGGTGGTTCTACGGTGAGTCAAAAACCACACAACACGCTGAAGGCGACTCGACGGAAATTTTGTGTGGGCTGGTCCCGTTAGTGCGCAGTAGGTCACCGCGCACCACGTTGGCCTATGTCGGAGCTCGACTGGCGCAAAAAAATCACAGAGGTGCGACTGGATGGCGGGGCACGCCGTTGAACGCGGGGCAGTCCTGGGCGGCTGCGAAAGCAGGTGCCGGAGGGGCAGCGGCCGGTCGAGAGGTCTGACGCACGCCCTGGGCGGCATTGCCCTATTCGTAGACGGTACCTTACTGCACCGCCGTTGGTATCAACCCGCAATTAGTGGACCGCGCATGGCGACATGGCAATATGGGCAAAGCCCATTCTCAATTGATGGCGGTTTTGGTCTGTCTGCAATTGCTGGAAGAGAGTACTTACTAATATTGAGATAGCCCGATAAGATGGCTGAATCGTGTCCCTCTGCAAACCTGGAACCCTCCCTGGCTCTTATTCTTTGAAGCATTTCCATTTCCTCTCAGTCCCTAAGGTTTATGCTGAACTGTGAGTGCACTTTATCTTGCTTCACTTAGGCTCGAAACGAAACTCCCGACTGCAATTGAACCCACCTCAGTCAAGAAGCTTCTGAAGGCAAGACACAGGAAGAGGTCCTGGACATAAGCGCCTTGAAACTACAGTCACGTCCCACAAAGACTCGACCCCAACGGTGATATTCCTTGCAAGGGTGTAGGCGCGAGTGGCAGATCGCACCTCTTCCTGTTGGCTCTGAGATATGCCGCTGCGCCTTGACTGGGAGAAGTCGATCTTTTTTGGCTGGAGATATTCAGCTATCCTTGATCAGAGCAGGCACAGCTTCCAGAATATCCAATGCGCCTGATGATGAGCCCACTGGCATGGGACTCCACGATAAGGGTAACGCGCCCCTGAACTCGAGCTTGGCGTTGCCGCAACCCTCAATTCGTGACTAAACTCCACGCTGGTCGTCTATCAAATCGAGCATGATGGCGCCAGGGGGATGGTCCTCGATTTCCAACTTAATTAGATGCATTAGTAGCGTCTCAACCGAGGCCAGGAACTCGCCTGCTCTGATTGGGCCCCCTAGGAATTGACCAGGGTCTTTTCTGGACTGTCGGACTCTCCCTGTGGCCGTGATGGCCAGGGCTCCTGAGGCGTGGTAGCCTCCAGAGTCAGCTCCTACCACCAACACTACTGGCTTCTATTCCTGCCGCCAGCGGGCCACAGTAGCTGAAAAGGCCTGGGGTAACGCATTGAGGACGGGAAGGCGAGCTACCTCGCTTTTGGAGAAGCAAGGTACACGAAGTGCCTCAGACGAGACACTGTACATCTGTACTAATGTTAGACGTAAAGCATCCTGTCCTCCCTCGCAACCCATCATTACTGGCGTAGCTGGCATATTCATGGACAGTCGGATGCTCCAACAAGCCACGCAACAGTTCGATAAAGCTTGTGCCCGTCATGCCCTCATCGTCCGCCCGTGTATCATGTTTGCGGCCCCCATCCCCATTCCCGTCCAGTACCTAATCATTACATATTGCCAGCCGCGAGAGTTAACGCTCTGCGCAATCAAACGGCCACCTTAAGCAGACCCCAATCTCGTATCGCAATCCCTTGGTCCATATTCCCATAGCACCCCGTCGCATCCCCCATACTCTGCACATCCTGCTCCATAATACAGGCCCACTGGAGCTCTCTCAGCTTCCTTCTGGCCCCAGCCCTCCCTTGGCCTGCACCCAAGACGGCCAACCATCCCTGGCCAGGACGCAGCGAATAGTGGGCATGACGCGCGCCCGGTCCTCACATCCGGCCGCCTCGTCCGGGATTACTTTAAGATCGCTGACCCACCATACGTCTCCCTCCCCCCCGGTCCTTTTGACCAGATGGCCCAGACGTCGAGCTCAACGACGTCGTCGCATAATTCTTCCCGTCTGCAACTTCCTGTCAACTCCTCCGGCGAGAAATCGACCCCCATAAGGACACCTTCGCGATCGTCCTCGAGCTTCGAAAACATCAGAATCACCGGCGGCGACGGCGACGAACTTGATGACGTCTCCAAGCTCCGGAAACCCCTTGCAGCGCATCGAGAAGAGCAGAGGAGCGATACCCGAAGAAGGGACGGGTCCGACGACGAAGACGACGACGCTCTAGTATTAGAGCAGGACCCCGCCGAGATGTCGAGCTGGTCGGGGCAGCCCTCCATCAGGGGGAACTCGGAGGCAATGCGCATGATCCTCTTGACCTTCAATACTATTGGTATCACGTACGTTGCATCCTGTCGCGTGCTATTGGCTCCCGCGCTGACCTGGCTGTAACGCAGATTCACATGGGGGGTTGAGATGACCTGTACGTCGCCGCAGCGCCAATTACCCACTCTCTCCCTTGGCTAACTTGTGCTGGGCGATAGACTGCACACCATACCTCCTCAACCTCGGCCTTACGAAGAGCAATACATCGCTGGTGTGGATTGCAGGGCCGTTGTCTGGATTGATCGTGCAGCCCCTAGTTGGAGCCATTGCCGACGAATCCAAGTCAAAATGGGGCAGACGACGACCCTTTATAGTGATAGGGTCGATTATCGTCGCCTTCAGCTTGCTGACGCTGGGCTTCACCAAGGAGATTGTGGAGCTATTCTTTTCCGATGAGGAATCGGTTCACATCTTCACCATTATACTCGCCGTGGCTGCGATCTACGTGGTGGACTTCGCCATCAATGCCGGTAGGTTCAGCTCGCATTGTGGCTGCGTTGTTTACGTCAACTAACACTATCTCAGTCATGTCTTGCTCCAGAAGTCTGATTGTTGATACGCTCCCCATCGACAAGCAGCAAACAGGCTCTGCCTGGTGTAAGTGTGTTCAGATCGTCGTCGGCGTGCTCTGCTAACGAACAGACTAGCCAGCAGACTATCTGCCATCGGCCACATGATGGGCTACGTGGCTGGCGCCGTGGACCTGGTCAGCATCTTCGGGACAGGAATCGGCGACTCGCAGTTCCAGATTCTGACGCTGATGGCCACCTTTTTGATGCTCTTCTCCTCAGGAGTCACCTGCTGGGCCGTGACGGAGCGAGTTCTCGTTTCAACAAGACCAGACCCGCGCAAAGGCACCGGCCGGTTCAAGGTGTTCTGCCAAATCTGGTCGACGATGCTTCACCTGCCGCCCAAAATCAGGGCCATCTGCTGGATCCAGTTCTGGTCGTGGATCGGCTGGTTCCCCTTCCTCTTCTACAACACCACGTGGGTCGGCGAGACCTACTTCCGCTACGACGCCCCCGCCGCCGGCAAGGATACCAAGGACGCCCTCGGAGAGATTGGCCGGATCGGCAGCATGGCGCTGGTAATCTACTCAGTTATCACGTTCATCGGCGCCTGGCTGCTCCCCTTCGTGGTGAGGTCGCCCGACGACGACAACTTCACGGCGCGCCCGCCGCAGAGCATCGCCCCCTTCCTCGAGAGGTTCACTAAGATGAAGCCCGACCTCCTGACGGCCTGGTTCTTTGGCCACCTCATGTTCGCCGGCGCTATGTTCCTCGCCCCCTTCGCCCACAGCTTTCGCTTCGCGACCTTCCTCGTCGCCTTCTGCGGCCTGTCTTGGACCATCGCCATGTGGGCCCCGCCGACCTTCCTGGGCGTCGAGGTCAACCGGCTCAGCGGCGCCCGCGAGAGCGTCGGTGGCGCGGCCTACCGCCGCCTGTCCAACGACTCGAACATTGAGCTCCCCACGCTCGGCGGCGGCCAGGACCAGCCGCTCCATCTCGAGCACGGCCCGGACGACAACCAGCAGACGTCGTCGACCGGCGAGTTATCGGGTATCTACTTCGGCATCCTCAACATCTACACCACCCTGCCGCAGTTCATCGGCACCTTCATCAGCTCTATCGTCTTCTCGATCCTAGAGCCCGGCAAGAGCCCCGAGCTATCTGACGCGCCGGAGGACGAGCAGCACAACACGGACGGGCCCAACGCCATTGCCGTGTGTCTCTTCATTGGCGCTGCATGCGCCGTGGTAGCTGCGTTCGCGACACGGAAGTTGAAGTATCTCTGAGCCGTACTCAAGGGTCGGCGTCGGACAGGAGTAAAAGGAGCTGTTGTACAGCAAGCGTGGGCATGGGATGGTGTTTCAAAAGACGGTGGGATTTGATATAGGCCGTGTTGTGAGGAGTACTCGAATGGGTTGGTTGATCTAGGGAGTTGGGGAAATGGCAAGTTCCAAGACCACGTTCACACGCGGCTAGCTGTTGCTAGACGTAGCAGGGTATCTTCAATGCGAATATCTCCTGGCAAGAAGGCTCTTCTTGGTAATCGTGATCCGTCATCAAGAATATTTGTACGATGAGCTACTCGCCAAAGAGTACGCTGCCAGTGTCACATTTACAAGTCTGTTCCGCTTCATTCCGACCAAGTCCGTTATAGCAGTAGCTCATCATTATCGACGCTTGCCCAAGGGTATCTCGAATGTCTCATCGCGCCGATGCGTCCTTTCCCTCTGCCTCTCGCACATCTCGATCGAGTCGCATCGCATCGCTCGGCGGGGGTTCAAGAGCGTCGTCAGGAAGGCTGCTGGCTCTCCGTTCCTCTCTATCCCGTCCCGTGAGGCTCTCATTTGTCCTTCTCGTTTTCGGCCTCTGAAACCTTCTCCCACTCGTCCTCGGTGCTCACACTCGAATGCGTGCCCTCGGTGGTGGTGCTCTCGGCCCGGGCGTCATCCGCCGCTGCTGCCGCTGCCGCAGCGGTGCGGCGCTTCAAGTCCGCCGCCTGCTTTTGCTCCTCCGTCTCGACATGGCTGCTGCCGGCAGTCGGCGCCGGTCGTGAGGAAGCCTTGCCCTTCCGAACAGTCGACGTCGTGGCTCCTTCGACCTCGGTGTCGCTATCATCCGTGGTGCCGACGCCGACGCCGGCCGTCGCCGAGGTGTCCCCCGAGGGAGTGGCAGCTCTAGCCTTCTTCGCCTCCTGCTCTGCATGGGCTTGCAGCTCGATGACAAACCAGTTTATGGCATACCAGAGGCCGCCGCAAAGGATGGAGAGGACGAGGAAGTGTATGCTATAGGTGGCGAGGAGGAGGACGAAGAGGAGGACTTGGAGAGCGGCGAAGGTCGCGTTGGTGGCGCGGAGGAGGGTGGGGGTCGGACCCGGGGTGAAGATGGAGTCCCAGAGCTTGACTACGAAGTCGGCCATGATGATTGACTTTGGGGGGGTATTTCGTTCGTTTGGGCGAGGTTTCGTCGGTGCGGGTTGGTGTGACCGCTTTCGATTCGAGGAAAATGTCTCGGAGGGGTGATGCGCCAGCCGATGAGGTCAGGCGTGCGTAGTCTATTAGATCGGGTCTGGCTCCTTCGGGGAGTAAGTTCCGTTTGATTATGGATGAAGGTGCGCTTGGCTACAAGGCGCGCAGTGCGTTAGTATTCCGGTTTCTTCGTTTGAGGCACAAGAGCTCGTCGCGATGGGGTGATGAGAGGTTGCTCGTAGTCAGACGGCAGGTCGAAGGCGGTAAGAGCGCATAATAAATAGTTCCGGGGTGAAGGCGTGCAGCAGCTGGGCCGGGCTGGGAAAGGTGCAGTGCGGTCGTTGTTGGTGGTAATTGGTGGTGGTGGTGGTGGGCAGGAGAGGGGTCCGGTGCAGTGTGGTCTTAGAGGGAAGTACGGACACCGTGGATAACGTGGGCCATGGCGGGGGAAGAGCGGGATAAATGTACCTGCGCCTTGCAACGAAACCGCAACAACAAACACGCGAGACACGCTGCCTCTCGACTGATGCCTGCGGCCGATGAATCACACTGGCTATCTTGCAACGTGGACAGAAGGTTGAATTGGCCAGTTTTCGTGGTCAATCAGGCATTAAGTTATAGAACAGGTGGCGTCTAGTAGAGGCGACCGTGGCCCTTCGCGATGGTTGAACATTGACGTGGGGAAGAGAGGTCCTGGGCAACAGACGATACAAATACAGCTTGGAAGGCTTCTGTCGGTGTCGTACGGAGTACGGATGCCTGCTAGGCAGGCGGGCAGACGAGACAGCTTGTTCCCCATAGTGAGTCGCCCACGGAGACTTGCAGGCATGCAGAGAGAGTGCCCTGTACGGCACGCGCCCTCAGCAAGTAATACGCGCCGTGTTCGCAGGGCAGCCCGCGCCGGAATGACCCCTCCAGTGTAAGAAAACGTCACTATTGCGGCCCTTTTCGTGGGGTCGTGACCTTGTCTGCACAATGCCTTAATTGAGCCGATCCGAGGCGGCCGGCCTGCTGACCACATGGAAGCCGCAGACTGGCTGGATCGGGTTCCTGAGTATCATCCCGAGCGCTCCCTCCTTTATCTCTTGTCTTTCGGGCACGTATATAGATTTGTTTTCCGTTGGTGCTTGCTCATGACCTCCTCGGCTGGATGCCACCAATCTGAAAGTGACGAAGGCCTCGGCATCGGTGATAACCTTTCCGGAGGGACGGTTTCAATCTCAGACAGGGACAAGAAGCCCAGAGAGAGCCAATGCAGGCAGACGCCCTGACTCACCTCGGCAGTTTGTTTATAGATAATCTGGGAGAGACGGAAACAGCAGAAGATTGGAAAGGATTGGAAACTGGAAACTGGAGCTCAGACAGAGACTGCCGCCTCCCCAGAGATTCCCCGGTGTCAACTGAAGATCGATGGCACGCAGATCTTGCAAAAAAGCTTAATTACATCGTCGGTATCGGAGCTAAAGCAGGACATGCACAACGACCGAGCTCGACATCGAGGACTCAGGTGCCGGGATGTCATGGCGGGGACCTGACCTGGAGCTGCGGTGAGCTGAGCTGAACTGGTCTCTGTTAAGCTGAGACGACGGACGTAAGGCTGGGTTGGGTGTCTCAACAACGGAACTCGTGATGCAGACAGCAAAAAAGTCGGAAATACGTAAGGAAATGCAACCATTGGTGATTCAGGCCGCACCATTTCCTCCACAACAGATCGATATGGCAGTCCTGTGCGTCAACTTGGAGGCCCATAGCCGTGTTCCTCCACACTCGTCGGGGATTTGCAGCTTTGCAGCTCGCATTTAATCTACCTCGTTCGCAGCACGCGTGGCAGGCCTGTCTTTCTGTGTGAGGCAGGCGGGACACTGGACGGGTCTGGCACCTGCGCAGCGGCGGGCCACCTCAAACGGAGCTAGAGCTCCTAATCCAGTCCGCCAGGCGGTACTTGGCCGGGCGGCCCTCTCAGTGGCCAGCACCACACGTTGACTTGAATCCTGGGGTACCGCCCCCAAATCTGGAACTGCGGGACGTGAGCATTTGTGGGCCCCCGGCGAATGAACCCCTACTGCAGCAGCGCAGCAAAGTGAAGGTACCTGGCCACCTCAGCGAACCTGCGGGAGGAGGAGCCTGCTTCTCGCTCGCTCTGCCTCACCAATCCCAAAGTACCTAACCTGCCTTACCTTACCTCGCTCGCCTGAAGTTAGAGCTTTTTTCCCTTGACATCCTCAACCGTTTTTCCGCCTTGTGAGAGAGACGTCAGATCAGGCGGTACGTACATTCAACATCCTGGGAACGTGTGACCGGGCCGCGGTCACCTTAGTGCGGAGCAAGGCTGGGAGCTGGACGACCATTGACGACAACCAACCAACCAACGCACCACCACCGCCGCCGCTTCCTCCTCACCGAAGAGCCGCAAAAAAAACCAGACTCAAGCCCATGCATGTTCTGAACATGACATGATTGGCTTCGTTCGACCTTCGTCGTCGTAGCTTTCTCTACTCTGAATCCATCAACAAAGGGCAGCCGCCGGCCTCCTTTCAAATCGGTCTTTCCTGCAATTGCCTCCACCGCACGCTCTTTGATCCAACACTGGGCTCAAAGTCACGAACGCGCCTTCCCTGGCCAGCATCAACGACAACCCCTGCCTCCCACACCTCACCAGCCATCTTCGACCCCTCCATCTCATTCTGATTGAGAACAACATAAGGGAGACCATCGCCCGGCCCGATCGACCGACTGTTATTATTACCTCCTCTAGAAGCATGCGCTGAGCCTGCTCGTGACCATGGCTCCAGCCCCTCAACCAACCGATCCCACCACCCACCAAGCCGCGCAGTCGCACCCGAACCAAGTCGTGGTCCCAATCGACGATGGCACACAAGAATACCATGCGGCTGCGGTCGGTGACGATGACACCGATGCCGGAGATGACCACTCTGCCGTCATGCGCAAACTCATGAAAGGCAAAGACAAGGAATGGGACGCCGTCGCATCCAGCCGGTCGGGGAAGAAGCTCACCCTGCTTGAGCTTCCGGTGGACATCTTGCGGTTGATAATTAAGGAGGCAAGTTCTCTGCGCATTGTTCGTCCTCGACTGTTTATAGCTGACTCTTGCGCCGCCAGATCACCCACACGAATGACCTTACCTCCCTCGCTCTGACGAACGCCAATCTCCACAACCTTGCGATCCCCCACATCTACTCGAGATTCGATATTGTCTGGCCAGACGCCACTCAGATGAACACCTCCGATTCCAAGAGCGTCGACGCCCTCACCTACGGCCTCTCCACCATCTGCCTCGGCAGCTCTTTCGCCCATCGCACACGCAAGATGCTCTATCTCACGACCATCCCCTGCGCCGGCCCCATGAAGCGGAGGGCAAAGAACGACTATGCCAAGTACACGAGGAAGTTCTCGTTGGGCAATGGTCCTGCCGACTGGGTCGCGGAATATATGATTTCTAAGGAAAGCGGTAAGATGTTGGGAACCTTGGTGGCACTGGCTATAGAGAAGATGGTCAACCTGGAAACCTTCGTCTGGGACATGCCAACCGGCGTTCTGTCCGACATCTTTATGGCGCTGGCATCCATCCCGGAGCACAGTTCGGATAGCGAGTCGAAGCTGGAAAAGGTCTGGGTCAGGTGGCACGACAACTCTGAGAGCACGACGTCCTCAACGTCGTCAAGTCCGGCTCCTGCGACCCTACCTCAGTCGTTGACGCCCGCCGGCAGCACCGTCACTCCCATCGGCATCTTGATTCCCTCGAGCGCTGCCCATCCTACGCCGCGGCCAGCCATACCGTATGCGGAAAGTCGAGTCGAATTTCCCACCTTCAGCGTCCTACCACCCCTCAAAAGCCTGACTGTCTTGGACATTGACGAGCTTGCCTACTTGGATGAGATGGCGACGGTGATCGAGAGATCAAAGGATTGCCTCCAGGAACTTCGCGTTGGTGTATCACAAAAGGCTCTCTTCAAAGAATTTGTTCAGCCCTGGGATGGGCCTGACTTGCACCAGATCGACCGGGATGCTCGATGGCCCGGTGAGAGCTCGATCGGCGAGCGAAGGCTAGGCGGAGTCTTGGGTGTGATTGTTGGGCGAGTTTATGACATCCGGAGGAAGGCAAGCTCAAGATCAAGAGAAAAGGCCCCGCTGTCCTCCATACCGGCAACACAACCGACGGACGGCGTGGCTCCAAACACGAACGGCACCGAAGCGTCTCCCGCTTTGCAAACTCCCGAGCAAGAGCAGGTGCAAGACAACCATGACGCTTCGCCGGCCGACGACGTGACCGAAGTAGGATCTGATAGTCATCCTGCGGATCACTCGTCGGAAGCTGTGGTCGCACCAGACGCTGGCGAGCAAAGCCACAAGACGTCTTCGGAATCACGACCAAAGCAGGAGGATACGGCGACCGGCGACAAGATCAACGAGGACACACCCGTCGTCCCTCGAAAGAGATTGGATGGCAAACTCAAGCTTCGCACCCTGGAACTTGAGAGGATCCATCTTTCGATTCAAGTTTGCATTCAAGCCTTTGACTGGTCGGTTTTGACGCATATCACCATTATAGAATGCGTTCAGTGCGAGCATCTTTGGAAGGGTTTGCGACGTCAGTTTGCGCCCACTTCGGCATCAAGACTTGGGTCCCATTCGACCAGCTCGAACAAGCAGGCAATGGAGTACCATCTCTCTCTCAAGAGTATACACACCGATACCATATCGAACGCCCTCATCAATTTCCTCAGAGACACCTTGGCACCCAACAGTCTGGAAGTTCTCTTCCTACAAGATCGTCGGCGGGTGACCCCTCAACCCGTCACGATCGAGCAGGTCTTCAAGGGTGTCATCAAGAAACATCGATCGAGCTTGCAAAAGGTGCTCCTGGACAGTTCGGACCGAAAGAATGGCAATGCGCCGATCGATAACTCCCGTTGGCGCAACTGGGTGCTCTCGACGGACATGTTGTTGTACATGACGAGCGGACGCATGTCGAACCTGAGGGAGGTCGCCATCTCCCTACACTACAAAGATTGGGTAAGTAATGCGTTGCTTTGTTTCTTCTAGTTTGTGGCACTCGATGCTGGTTATCGGGCACCGGGTTTGCAATGCTTCAAGTTCCTATGAGCTCTACATGCAAAGATGTTCAATGCTAACCATGGCCACAGCATACATTCCTTCAGCGGCTGCCCAATATTCCGCATCTAAGATCTCTAAACTTGCAACACGTTGCAGACCACATCGTTGGCAGCTTCGAACCTAGAGAGCTCGCGTTGCAAATGGTAGACATTATAACCTTGCGGCCCGAGATACAGCTCTGCTACGTCGGTATTTCCACCAAATGCTTCGAGATACTGGAGAGCAAGCCGGCGGAGGAGAGCGGGGCTTCGACCACCAGCGTCGCGGTCGACCACGTCGTGGTGGCGCACGACTCCGGGGTCGACGGCGAGGACGAGGAAGATGACGAAGTCGGCACCGACGACGAAACGGCAAGCCAGGTGGACGAGGAGACCTCAGAGGAGGAAGACGAAGATGATGATACCCCAGCAAGTGCAGTAGACGCGGACGACACGGGGTCGGAGGCCTCAGCCGCGCAGGACTCGGATGACGAGTCTCTCGCAGACCACGGCCCCTCGCGGCCACGTCTTCGACTTCGCGAAATTCTGTTTTATGACGACAAGGTGGCTATTTTCAAGGCTCGGCACGGGAGACTGTAAAAAACACAAAAAGCATGCCGCGCGGTTAACGATGGAGCGAGCGAGAAGCGGCATTAGGGGCTGGAGGGGCCACCAGCGAAGCATTGCATACAGCAGCAGCGGCCTTTGCAGTCAGGCGCTTGGATACCACGGCACGCCTCACGAGATTTGGACGGTTCTCTTTTCTTCCCAGGGCCAGCTTTTTCTTCTCCTTAATTGATATCCCCCTTGTTGTTGACTACCTCGCAAGGTCGCTCTTCTGTGGTCTACACGTGAATGTCATGTCGAGAGTTTGACGTTCGTCCGTCTCTCCCCAACACTTGTCCGATGCCCGAGCTTTGGAGGCAGGATGGCAGGCTACCAACGGCACCACGTCAACAGCGTCGTCTGCCCGCGGCAACACCGGCCGCTCGCCTCCCGGACCATGGAGAGCGGCGGCGATGTATCCTCACGGTACACTCGCGTACACGTACGCCGCCGTCTGGACCACATGCTCGTCCGCGAATAAATCCAGACCAGGACCGATGGGTTTCATGATGGACGACGGTTGGTGCTAGAGTGGTGGTAGCAGCAACACAAAAAAAGGGACGTATGTTTTGCCTTTTCGTTCATTCCTTCCAATCTGTCTGTGTAAGGTAATCTGTAATAGTTCTGATTTGAAAGCATGTATAGTGCCTACATAGCTAGCCCGTTTCACGCCATACAGGAAGGGAAGAAAGACAGTATCAAGCTCTCTTTCTCCTTCACTCGCTCTCGCTCACCGCATGCGCGAGAGAGTGAGTGTGTGCGTGTGCGTGGGGTGTACGCAAGTAGAGTTAGTTTGGTAAGTTAAGGTGTAGATTGGGTACATACGCCGGAGAGAGAGTGTGTAGGTGTATGTGCTGGCAGGCAAAAGAGAGACAAAGTTGGCCGCCAACGTCCACCCCACGCGGCGCGGCCGGCACTCCCCTTTGCCAATGATGATTTGCGACGTTCCCCCCTCTCTGTATCTCTGGTTAGGGAGAAGCTGTGCTTCACGACTGGCTTGCTTAGACGACGTAAATGGGAAATATGGCCTGATTCCGGGGAGGGCGTGGGCGCGGTGTTCGTGGTTTAGTTCCTAAATGGTAGGCTTTTTTGTCTTTGCAAAGTCCCTACGCGCCCCTCCTTCTCGTTTGCCCTTTCCCCTCCTCTCTCTCCCCCTCTTTCCTGTTTTTGCCTGTTTGCTCTGGTATACACACTTCTTTCCTGTTCTCCTCTGCCGGTTGGATGGTGGTGTGTGTGATATGTGTGCTATGTCTGCTTGCTTCTAAGACAGGTAGGTAGACGGACATACGTCAAGTCTACGTGTGCCGCTGCCTCCTCCGCCTGCTGTTGGCCCTGTAGTACACATGTATCCATCTTCCATGGGCTTTCGGGGCTATCTCGAGGCGAGATATCCCGCGGATGCCCGGAACGAACAAGTTCGAGCAACCGTCAACCTCGTCACCAGCATGAGAAGTGTAGCCACAGCCAGCCGCCGCAGGAGCAGCAAGCAGCCGTACTAAGCAACATAACCATAACCAAGGCAGAAGCAAAATAGCAGGAATAGCACCCGTTACGGCACACCCCCAAAGAGTAGCAGAAAAGGGTAACCCAAACTCCGTTCCTCTTCGGTTCTCCGTGTCTCTATCCTCCGGCCGGTTGCGCCTTGTCCGCCGCGCCCCCCTTTCCACTTACAGCCTCATAAATCCGAACAATGCGAGGCATAGCTCGCTTGCGCGCGAGAGAGAGATAGCAAGGCGAAGCCTTTCGACTCCAGGCAGAAGGAAAAAGACAGGCGTTTAGACGCCATTGAGGTACCCCCCGGGGGGGAGGGGGTATATCGTACCCCCCACTATAGGTACATGTTCACGGATGGGCCCTCTCCCCCTCCCCTTCCCAGGACCTGGTCGAAGCTCGATGGCCTCCGCCGCCGCGGCGTACGCCTCTTCCTGCCGTCGAAGGAAGGGGGACAGGGGACAGCTTCTGGTTGCTGCAGGACAGGAGGAAATTCAATCCCAAGACGAGGGAAAGGAGTCGAACGGGAGGATCTCCATCCTGCCCCTTTTTTTTTTGTATTGGAGAGGGGGGAGGGGGGGGGACAGGAGCTGGGCTGGGCGTGATGGGGATAGGACTGAGGATAGGACTTCTCGACAGGGCAGGACAGACAAGCAGCCTGGCAGGGCAGGAGGCAGGGCAGCAGAATGAGGTAACGGGATTGGGTTGACGGGGGTGGGTGACAGAGGAGGAGTCCCCTCCATCCCCCCCTTCCCCTCGTCGTCCAGTTGGGGATAAGGTAGTAGGAAGGCCGCCAGGACAGGGCAGGACGGGCGGGGGGTATTTAGATTTGGCCACCGGAATATGGAAGCTATACCGAGACGGTTGGTTTTCCCTGGGCCATCGAGGCCTTGCAGAAAGGCTCAATTTCAACCTGCGGCAGGGGGGAGGGGGGAGGGGGTGTATAGTTGTTCATTGCCACGTGTGGAAACGAAGTTGACGATGAGAGGAGACAGGACAACCAGCTACAGGGAGTGCTTTTTCGTGATCAGCCAGTTTGCAAGGACCGGGTACGTTCGTTGGGTTAGGTAGGTACTATGTGGACGCGTCTGGCTGCTAACTCCGCAATGAAGAGCGAAAGGCGAACGAAGCGGAGAGCCCGCTAGGACCCTCGATGCGCCGATGTTGATGATGAAGGGTCATGTAGCGCCGATATGAAGATGCAGCAGACGCACAGCCGAGATCAAGCCAGAATCCCTCGGGATGCGGGATTTGATATCGTGGTCAGGCTAGAACATGTCCAAGGGGCCGTCTTGTTCTTCTGCCCCAATTCCGTTCCCTCGAAGCGCCGTTGTCATCATCGATAGCACGGGCGAGATCCAGGGCAGGGCCAAATCTTGTTGAGATTGAGGCGGGATTCCACCATGTATGTTGGTGTTATGGAATGCTGCTGCTGCTGCTGCTCTGGGCGAGCGCAGGAGAACCGCCACCCCTACCCGCTACCCACGATTCCTTCCTCTTGCGCCGCCCCCAATCCCCTCCTCATTGTGGGAACATTTTACCCTGCCAGGGTACGAGGACCCCGGTCAACGCTTTGCTGTCTCGTCCGAATCAAGTGAGGTGCTTGTCCGGACCCAGGTCCGCTTGCCAGGAGCTGGCCGGCGAAACAATAGGACAACGTGGTCGTGGTACCCTTCCTTCTCACCGGCCGGTAGGGCGCGACATCGAAATCTTTTTTGCTTCGAGGCCAGTCAGTGGCCCTGGGCAGAACCCCCCATCGAGAATCCTTCCATATCTCCCCAGCTTCGTCTGCCCTTTCGTCCACGCCCCATAGCAACCCACGTCGACCGCCGGCTCGGCGCAACGGTGTCGGGAAGGGGGGGAGGGGGGGGGAGACAGTGGAATAAGAAAAAGCCTAGCCATAGCCATGTCGAGCGAATCGAGATGACGGGGACTTTCAAAATAGAAACAAAAGAATTCTGTAGCCTAGAATCTGTCATTCCCCAATGTCCGGACGACGTGTGGTTGGTCCGTGGGGCCATGGGATTGGCCTCCCTGTGCGGCCACGCCTTGCTGCCCGCCAGAGCCTCAGCCACAGTTTGGGGGAGGATCGCCCGCCCGCCGCTCAAGCCACGGCCGCAAACCCTCAAGCGCAGAAAGGCTAACGGTGAGGTATGGTCAGGTCGGACTGGGCTGAGGTGAGAAAAAAAGCAGAAGCAGAGACACGCGAGGCTGACTTGAGAGCCGTGGCACACCACACGCCATACGATGGATACGTGCTCGCATACACCCTCCATCCCTTCTCTTCTCGCCTTACTACTCCGCGACTCGTCTCGTCCTTGAGTCGTCCCCCGTCATGGCGCGCTGCCGTATGCTTCACTTGCATGGCTCGAATACGACTCCTTGTATCAAACCGTAGACGCAGAGCTTCGAGATCGGATCTTCGCCGCTAGCCTCTCAGACGTCGCCCCTTCTTAGTTGAGACATGCCAGTCGAGCACCGTCATCAGCCACAACGTATGAATCGTCTAGTCTTATGAACCGTGCGCCTACCAATTCCCCGAACGATTGTGTGTAAGTCATGTTCGAGGCCCGGAAACCTTACGATGAACCCAATTGCTCCGAGTCGCAAGGCCGTCTGAGCCGAGTCGGCCACGAGGTCCGCGGGGTTAATCATCCAAGTCCGACCGCGAAGGCGAGAGAGCCGTCGGGGATGGATGTGTCATCCAGTTCCTCGCCGCAGCTGACCGATTCTGCTGATGGGACTTTTCAAATTGTCTCATTTGCCACGGCCACTGGAATGTTTTCTGGTGTTGCGTCAGCAATCTATGCTGCGAACAGTTGATCCATCCGTGTTTTGGACGCTGGGCATGCTTGACCGACGACTGGCTCAGAGCCCCCGGGTGGCTCACCGAGGGCTTGGTGATTACCATGATTACCTCACGAGCCGAGGTTCTTCTGTCTTCGGGAATTGGAAGTGACGAGGGGGTCAGATGCTCCCACCGAACGTCTCCCGGTACGCAGTACGCAGTACGCCCGCACATGGTATGTGGTCGTCCACCGTAAGGGGCTTCTGCATTGCGGCGGACTAAATACGCCATTCGAGTCGGTACTCTCCGCCCGATTGCTTGGTCGCCGCCCATTTATTTCAGGAGGGGGCGTGTCTTTGGCATCTCTCGGTCACGCTCGTCGTGGGGCGTCGGCGGCGAGACGTTGAATCCTCCCGACGAGCCAAATCATCCATGCGCACACGAACCTGATCAAAGGCGGCGGGATGGGTCGGACCGTTGCATTCCTCGTACAGAAGAATTATTCGGTCCGCTGTGAAATATCATGCTCGATTCTTGCGGGGTCGACAAGACTCACGATTGGCAGGTTCGGTTTGCTATATCAGGTCCCGCCAGACCACCGCAAAGGGGTTGCACGCAGGAGCCATTTGACCAGTCCGTGTGTGACGGTGAGCAGTTTTGCTGCCCGCAGTTATGCGCGCCCGTGACAGAGCAGATCATGGTAGGTGAGCCGTCCTCTGTCGGCGGGCGGCACGGCCGCGGTGTTTTGAGCCCACTGGGCAACTGAATGTAACAGTTCTTGGCCACGTCGGGGATGCAGATGACGGCCCTGGCCACAGGGCTCACTCTCATTTCGAGCGCACCGCAGAGAGCGAGGTGTCCATAATACCGCTCACAGGGGCACTGCGAGACGCAACTGGTCCGTTTGAGAGACGGGCGGCCAGCAGCAGACCATTTTGGAACCCGATGCTGCATGTCAGACTTTGGTCCATTTCAGGACGTAGAGAGAGGGCGGTCGGTCCCTCGTAGGGCTGGTAGGAATATTGGGGGTGGCAGCGGAAGGATTCTAAGTGTGCTGCTGTCTGATGGACGATTTGTGAGTGCAATTCCGCAGGCGTACGCGTAGACACTGTATCGGGGACATACACTACAGATACTGGCTGGCACAAAAGATCTTGTCTGGTTCAGCCACTCCGTAGAGATGGGGAAAATGACACAAGGCGTCACGACGGGCCTCAAGACGAGACATGGCGTTGTGGGCGCCGTGGTTTTGGCGGCCGTGTCGCGATACTGGCCAATCCAGCAGGGCCAAATCCATCAAGAAGGAAAAAGACGTCCCTTCACTCGGTGGGCGTCGCGACACCTTGGAACCCGGGGCCGACTTTGAGTAAAAATGACGTCGGCTCGTCGTTGCAGACTACGCCGCCTTTTTGCATATTGCTGTCGGCGAATCGGCAGCACAGGGCCCGGAATTTCGCGGGCGCCCATGTACAAGCGGAAAGTGAGCCAGAAAAGGCAGTCGAGCCTTCTCCAGCCCATGCAGTCTGCCGTGTGTGGTGTGACCCGACTCATCATCCAAGTCCAGCCCTAAACCGCCCTTCGCCTTACAGGGCCCGGCGGTATGTAGTTCGTTGGCGGATGCCCGCCAAGTCAGTCCTGTTGCTCCCGTCGAAGCATATGTTGCTGGTTTGACCTGCCACTAGACCTAGAGGCACCAGCAGCCTGGAATTGAGCCCTTCCGGTACTGGCAGTCGCATTTCTAATCCGCTGACATATCATTGAGCGCCCGCAGCCCGGTTCCAGGCCGTCCGTGTGTAGTACCGCGAGGCCTTCGAGAGCCGATCCGATGGCAGGGCACGGAATGCTGCCGGCGGAGTTTCGGTCCTAAGAAATTGGAATTCGCCGGTAGCTGCCTTTGTAATGGCTTGATCATAGGTAGCTACTCCAAGTGACTAGTTTTCTCCAACAGCAAAGCTTCCCGAGGCAGCATCGAATCGGAGACTTCAACGGCCGCTCGGCGACTTTTGGGTACAAGAACGGACCGTGAGATTTATCGAAATCTGGGGTAACGGACGTGGCCCGGATCGGAACCACATCCGGTGCCCTTCAAGAGTTCGAGCCCGTTTTTGGGGGCTAGTCGCAGGGCAGATTTGCATGAACGCTTGCGAGCTTGCCGAGGCGGTTATTGGTGGTGCATGGCTCCTGCAAAGGGCAGTTTGACAGTCTGTCAAGATACGGGCAGCAGCTCTGTCTGCATCGAGTCAAGAGTGACCCAGCAGTTTGTGGAGACGACCAGCAGCAAGACCCCATTTGAGATCCATGTGCGATACACTCAATAAAGAGTCGGTGACGCTAACAATTACACGGCCGTCTCCAACAGCTGCTCGTTGTACGGATAACCAGAAAGAAATCCGAGGGCGGGCCGTTTCACCGACTTTTGCGGAATTGCAGCATCTCGGTCAGTGGGGTGTCCAGGCTGGACGTCGCGTGCCGTGTGACGCGAAAAGCGAGGCAAGGAGGGAGTCTCTGGAGCGAGATCGGCCCACGGCCAACCGTAACAAGGAGAGCGTGTAAGTAAAAGTGAACGTGAGACGTCACAAATGGTTGGTCAGACTCGCGAGCAGACGGAACAGGAAGCTTCGCAACGCCCGTAGGAGAATCGTTGCTGCTGCCAGCGTTTAATTACTCAGTGGAGGCTCTTGCCTGCTGCAATCTCGAGCGCCTGTGCGACTTGGTATAGCGCCTTCGTCATCTTCTTGCGACTTGGCGGGTTGCAAGCTTGTCCTCATTGACCCGATTACGATCGACGAGGTCTGTTGTCCGACCGTGTCGTTGGGTGAGTCCCGAACTTTCGGAGCTTAGCTTTCTCGCCCGCCCTTGCTCATGGCCTGAGCCCAGGTGGTCCTGGTCCTATATCCATACTCAGTAGGTCTCCATTTTGATGGGCAGTCATCAACGTGGCAGCCAACGTTGCTGCTCTCCATAGACAGGGGTGTTGCCGGCACACCTGAGCGCCCGTGGCGCTGTGGTGTGGGCACCTAGTGAATGTGAATCCCGTGTCGTCGTCGTCGACGCCGCTGCTGCTGGCTGGCTGCGCTGTTCGTTCATTCGCTATGCCTCCAGCTTGGTTCGTTACTGCGAACTCAAGTATGACGATGGTGCCAGACACGCTCCATGTTTTGGCCAGACAATCCTTCCCTCTCTGGTCGCAACGATGTCCTGGACTTGCGTGTAGGAAGCCAGCAGCGAGGCTGTGGCACAGGTAGCCATGATTGGCACGACTTTGTCTCTCCCGACGGGAATTGCGAACCCCGTTCAAGGGGGCCAGGCGCAGCATCTCGGAACTCTTTCCAAACCTGCCCGTTTGAGGCAAGCAAACAGGGTCTTCGAAATGGGATTTAATCCACCCCCTTCCCTCTTCCCTTCGCATATTCGTAACCTGGACGTCTTAATATCGTGTTGGCAACAATGATTATTTTGCAACAATAGTCCTTTGCCTATGACGGTCGTGCACCGACAGAACATTGCGCTTTGCTTTGTCTCGGCGGGCTTGTCCTAAACTCCGTGGGGCTAAGGCTTACTCACATCAAGCTTGCCGTCGAATAGGGCTTCCGTAAAACCTTGGGAATCATCCGAAGTGGGCAGCCTTTCCCACTCAGGCAATTCGTATATCTGGCCAAACGATTGACGAGCTGTCGTCCTCGATCTTCCCGCTCGTGTGCGTCTCTGTCTGTCCCCATCTCACATAATCAGGGACGGCTGGTGGATACAATGAGAACTCAAAACGTCGGACTGTCCCCTCTTTCGACGGGAAAAGAGGAGGGGCCCCGTCAACATACCGGCCGTGCGCAAGGCGGGTCCAGCAACCGCGTACGTAGAGCCAGTGATCGGGCTTGAAGCCCGGGTAACCGTTGCGACCCATGTTCTTTTTTTCTGGAAGACCCCGACATGTGTGAGGTGTGCGCTGCCCAGGAGGGAAATCAGTATTGATCCCCTGCAACGCCCAATCGGAAGAATTCACGGGCGATGGATCTTTGTTTCCATTAAGGTGGGCACGTTGCCCAACATACGTCTCTCTCCAGAGTCGACCTTGTACGTTCGTACAGTATGCTGTACGCTGTACGCTGTCTCCTCGTCGCCCGCACAAGATATTTCGCCCCTCGGCTTGTTGGTGTGGTGTCTGTGTTGCCCAGCTTGCCTTTTCAGTGGACGAGTATCTTTATCCAGGCGGACCTCCGCTGCGTTGCAGGATAGTGTTGTCATCCTCCTTCTTTTGCCAACATGCCCTTCAACCTCGTCACGGCTAAGACGAGCAGTCATGGCATGTTCTATATCCATAATATCCAGTCGTCGAACATAGAATGCCGCAGCTTCTGCGGTCATCAATGTGCCGCAGGCCGGCACTGCACTGCACTGCCTGGTTTGCTCTGATTGGCTAGCAGCATGGTTCACAGACCATTCTGGTTGAGACACTCGCATGCGCGGCTAGGAGGGGTCGTTGCATGTGTAGAAAGGGCCGCAAATGACAATTGGCTTGAGTAGACGCCGGTTGTTCACACCTTCAAAGGCCCTTACCAGGCAAGCAGTGCAGTGACATGGACCGGTCTGTTCGAGATAGGAGGGTGTGGCCCAGAGGTACGGATAGCGTACGCAGCAAGGTCAGGTAAGGTAGGTCGGTAGTGTAGAGGCAGAGGTATCCGTACTCCGGATATACAGGTTGCCCAGCAGGGAAATCGGACGGACATAAACATGGACGCTTTAGTGCAGGCCCGTCCCAAGTCCCAACCCCAAGTTCTGAGCCTTGTGGATCTCTGGTGCCGTGGTGGCAGGGTCCTTCCTGGCCACGTTGGGTGACGAGGTGCGTCGTCGGTCACCGGTGTTTGGGTCGTTGGGCCCCGTCCCGTCCAATGTGTCAGTCGGAAGACGTCCGCTCGGGATGTGGCTCCAGGGCGCGCGCAAGCAGATGTACCGCACGTAGGACTGTCAGGACTGGGCCTGGACACGGGACTGATGATTCGAGCAGTCCGGTTCGGTTGAGTTACTGCGTGCCTGTAGTTAACCTGCGCTGCGTGCTCCTGGCCTTGTCCCTGAGCGTGGACCTCATTGGGGCCTGCGCCCCCGTCCGATGGCGGTCTCTTGGGGCCCTATTCTGGGCGACCCGAGAGTGACGATCGCGCCGTACGTCCCAAGGCAGCAGCAAAATGCGCCTCTAGGTCCGAATCGCCTTAGTGCAGCTCACCCGTCTAATTTAGAACGTGCAACGCTTTCGGGAGGCCAGTCCACGGGCTTGAGCTGGCGCCGGTGCAGATGCAGTTTGAACACACAACAGAAGCCGGCAGCGAGTTGGAGACGCCACTGAAGCGTCAAGAATGCCGCTGGGGCGGCTTGAAACGATGAAGGGCAGCGTGGGCTCCCGAGAAGTGCGACGCCGCCAATGGTGACAGCAAAACATGCTCATGAGGGGGTGGCGATAGGTTGCCGAGAAGGCGTTTGGCCAGCCATACATAGCAGACAGCAGCATTGCGACGGTCGTTGAGTGCTGGTGATGGTGTGGTGTCGTGGTGGTAGCGGCGATCGTGGTGATAGGGCCGCGTGCTTCCAAGTTTATCGACATACTTACTGCGTACTCTGCAGTAGCAGACAACTTGAGTCCAAGAACAAGTTGTGCAATGTGACGTGCCGTAGTGGGAAATTTGACATATGTACCGCAATGGTAATAGTGATACTAATAGCAACAGAAGCCGAGTGTCGTCCGCTGACGGGCTGGGCCCCCCATTCAAGGTCGACAGTTTTGAGAATAGAACGGCGTTGCAACCAAGTGGTGCCGTGTCGTCACTTGACTAGACGTCGCCGCGGACAAGCAGCAAGCAGGTGGTCGACGTCCCCGCAGTCTGGAGATGATGGATGATTGCATGGCGTCAAGTCGAGGGCACTTTTGCTAGCTGCTGAGCGGGAGAATTGTGCAGCAAATGAGGGCGCATACTACCTACACTCTGTAGGGCGGTCCAGTCCAGTCCAGTCCATACTGCGTAGCAGTTGCTTTGTAAGGTCGGGTAGCACCTCACAGCGAACGCCCGCGGGACAAAAGACGACCCGAAAGTCAAGCCACGGCAGGGCGGCCGGGCGAGCCTTATCCGCGGGTTTAAGTGGTGGTGAAGCTCGAGGGGTGGTGCTCCGAGCCTCTAGCGCGGCAAAGATGCGGCAAGCCTTTGGGCGTCATGTCTGGGCGCCGCAGCCCTAGGGGCGCCAAGGTGCAGACGACGGCGCCATGTGATGTTCGTGGATCGGGAAGTGGCCGAGGTGGCCGAGGTGATGAGGGGAAGAAGGCAAATTTCCGCCCCCAAGACGAAGACTCGTGGTCGGCGACCAGACGGTGAGCACTGCATACAGGTAGTGAGCACGACCAAGATCAGTGGCGGCGGCGGCGGCGGCGGCAGTGGTCGCGGTAGCGTTTGAAGGACGACACAGAAAATCAGGCCGCCGAGATGAAGCGACAAGATTGACGAGGTGCAGGAGGATGAAGCGCGGCCAAGGATTGGGAAAAGGGTTGCCTGATCCGATGGCGATGCGGAAGTTGAGAATGAGTCGATGATGCTGATGCTGAAGCTGAGGCCGAAGCTGAAGCCTTGTTGCGATGGCAGTGCATCGCAGCGCAGCGCAGTCGGCCAGCAGCACCGGCCAGCAGCAGCAATGCACGCAGCACCCGGCAACGCCTGAGTGGACAGGGACATGGTCCTTGGTCCTGGGCCTGGGAGTAACTTCCTCGCGTCGTCTGCTGTTGAGTTGAAACATGACGCCCGGGGAACGGGGAACCACTGCAGAGCAGGCCAGCAGCCACAGCCAGCTGAATTCTCTCTGCCTAAAGGCAAGGTGGGCCATGCCTAAGGCCAGCCCCAGGCCGAGCGGCAACGGAGGCCAACACCGTGACCAGGACCTGCCTGTGGCCGACATAAGGTAATTTCCATAGCAATCCAGCCACCAAAATGCTGCTACGCACATGGTAAAATGGAAGGGACATATGATGCAGCGTGTCAGTGTCTGAGGAATGCAAGTCAGGTCTGAGGCCAAAGCAGGTCCAGTGGGCACAGCAATGGCATGAGCAAGGGCGGTGCTTGTAGTTCTCGGAACCTGCGCCTATAGCGAACAGCCACAAGCACCAGCTGCATCAAGCGCTGACATAGGCGAGCAGCTTCGCATCGCACCCGCACCCGTACCCGCACCCGTACCCGCACTGTCCACCACACTCCACTCCAATCGCGGAAGTTCTTGGCTGCTCAGTCCCGTGATATTCTTGGAAAGGCGACGGGCGCTCGGATTGAAGATTTGAGTGAGATTGAGATGAGATGCTTCGGCTCATAACGGGCCAGCCGCACGTAAGAGCCGCTCGAAGCGAGCACGGCATGCTTGCGAACGTGTCATAATACTATGAGGTGTACACTATTCAGCCGAACGACATGAATCTTGCACTGAGCATGAGCATGAGCATGAGCACAAGCACAAGCAGCACCTCCATCCACCAGTCTGTCATCGCCGCACGGAACAGTCAGCCCGAATAGATACAGACACAGACAACAGCTCAGCTCCGAATCATTACAGAACGTACGGGCAAACACCGCCTGCGCTGCGTACATGGCCGCACCTTGCGTACAGTAAGACCTAACCAAAGCAAAATGGGGCTCTATCCTTTTTCCGACCGGATGTTTCTGGAATAAGGCAGGTACCCATCTTCAACGAGGCAACGGCAGGCGTCTACCTACCTATTAGCCGTCTTTCTTTTCCTTCCCACCTTACCTCACCGCAGCTCAAACCCTGCCTGCGATCAGTGAGCACAGTGTACTGAGAGCACTAAGCAGAAGCAGATACACGACAAGACCAGTGTAGTATGCGTCGTGCCAGAGCTGCCGCGGTATTTACAGTGTGGCGTCTAGAAAGGTTGTTGCTGCTGACGGACGCTACGTGATCTTCCCGCGCGAGAAAGCCTCTTCTTTGCACACACACCACTTATTCACCACTCATACACATTGCGGCTGCTAATTTCGACGTCTGGAGCTCCGGCGTAAAGGCAATAACGTGAGGTATCTTGCTAATTTGGTGGAAAAAGAAGCGGGTGCAGAGGCCAGAAAATAGAAGGGAGCAGGAGGGGAAAAAAAACGCCCAACACGCCAGTGTCAACACACCACCTGGGCAAAGCAGAACGCCTAGCGCATGTCGCGCACCCACTGCGGCTACCCTGGCGCAGACACCTCACACGCTCGTCTAACCTTCTAAATTGAGCCAAGGTTGGTTGGTCCCGTTTGCCGCTGCGGTACCGGTCGGAATCAGCATCATTGGGCGTTGGGCGCAACCTAGAAGGTCCGTTGGAATGTTGGAAAGCTCTCTCTGTCCGTACCGTATCGTATCGCACTCGCTAAGGTAAGCTAAGGCCAGGCACGCGTAACACCATCTCCCATCTCCATGTGCCCACTTCCGTGTCTTCCCCGGATACGGACTCGGAGTGAGTGAACACAACCAGAAACCGGCTTATCGCGGGGTTCTTCAATAACCCGTATGGGACTGCGACTCTTTGCCCCGACTAGGATCACTTATCCTGCTGATAGTAAGACAGTGGGTAAGTGATGCCTGTCTTCCGGTTGACTCACTAATGCTCCGCCAGACAATCGGGGTCAGAAGGGAGACCGTATCCGTACAGAATATTCGGAGCCCAAGCCCGGTGTAGTATGGACGATGTTATTGCTGCTTCTTTGGTCCTGTTCCTCCTCACCTTGCCTTACTGTACCTTACCTTACCTCACCCTACTGCGTCGTACCTTACTCTTCCTGGTTCCTTAAGAGGCGTATCTCGCTAGGCCAAACCGGGCTAGCACCCTCGGACCTATGCAATACGTACCCGCTTTGCTCCACAAGCGTTCTCCCGACCGCATCCCGTTCCCCACCTACGAATTGACGACGAACGACGGCTTGGTGTGTGTCCTGGACCTGTTTTTTTTTTTTTTTTCTCGCTTCCCCAATTCCTCCTGGCCTGTGGCTTTTTGCTCACCTCCCATTGCACTCACTGTTCTCTCCACCACCACACACACCAAAAGGGGGCACAACCAGGACAAGCATCTACAGGGATTTCGATCCTTAATTCCAGTTGCTGGAGGGTTTGCAGGTACCTCTGCTCACACTCTGGACGCACCTTTGGCTCTGGTCACTCTGGTCACTCTGACCCTCTCCCTATCTCGCGAACGCGCGCTGTCACGGCAATTTCTCTAATGAGCGCCGTCTGCAACTCGATGTAGACGGACGGTAGCTAGCTCGTTCCATGATCCATCCCGTCCTCTCACATCCAGTCCTGCCGTTTTTGCTGCAGCAGTGCAGCAATGCAGCATTGCTGCGGTCCTGGCTGGCAGCTGCTTCCTTCGTCTCCAATTTGAGCCCCCCTCGGTCTTGGGGATTGCCCGAACAGCCGTTTACAGTAACTTGTTATTTTGCGTTTTCATTAAGCAATGTGCTCCTGGGAAGACGCATCTTTTCTTCATTCGCAAGCGGGAGTTCTGCATCGGTCCTTTCCGCCTCCTGACAGTGCCGTGGATGCTGCCAAGGGAACAGACGAAGGCAGAAAAGCAAGCATAATTAATAATTTGCTGGAGAGCAATAACATGCCGTCGGACCAACACGCATCCATCATGTTTCGCCCTGGTCAGTATCAGTGCCAGTGCCAGTCCAGTGCCGGGCTAGGTTTGCTATACAAAACCGCTGTCCCGACGTACTGGCTCCCGGCCCAACTTTGCCAGCCCCTCTGGGGTTCGGCGGCGTCGAGTCTACACCACGTCGACGCATGTACTACGAGCCACGGGAGTGTACCTCGAACTGCCCAGATACCACACACACACACACACACACACACACACACACACACACACACAGCACATTGCATTTCCATGGGTGGACGCACAACCGTTCTCACGCACCACCCAGCTCAGTCCAGCCCAGCTCAGTCCCAGAACCGCAACATTCAGTTCTATGTGAGCAGTCTCCCTCTTTCTGACCTCCTGTCTCCCTGTGTGGTCCTAATTCTGCTGCTCTCTTCTCAGATTAACCCTCCCAGGCCAAGGTACTCAAATGTAGCACGGCCCTGGTTCCCGGTCGACGTCGAAAGGCTTCCCCAATAGGGAATAAGGTCATTGAAGTTATCCACCTCAGCGATCACAGACCAGCCGGTACACCGTCCGTACCGCTCGCGGGCCCGGCGGCCTACGCCCTGCACACTCCGCTAACCGTGATGGACGTGCCCAGGGCAGGCCGCAGGCCAGAGGCAAAGGCAGAGGCAGAGGCAGAGGCAGTGGCCAGGGCAGGCAGGGCAGTTTCCAGTGACCCGGCCAGCCAGGGCTCGAGCGATGTCATCCATCCTTTCCCACACCTTACTGCGGTAGCTGCCCTGCCCTGCCTTGCCTTACCTTAGGCTAGGTATGTACCTACTGGCGGTACCTACTGCTAGGTCAACTAGCCATAGCCCTGCAGCCCACTACAGCACCCCCAGCAGGGGGACGTTGAGGGTACCGACCGGGGCGTTCCTACCCACGACTGCCAATGCTTTTGCAGAAAATGCTGGAGCCTATCGATCCCTCCCCCGTCCCCGCCACAGCCCCATGTCTTTCTTCACCTGCCTCGACTGTGGTCCGTCTGCCCATCATCCCCTCCAGCGCTTCACTCCCCAGGTCCCAAAAGTATTGCATGTCACATACACACACACACACGCCGCACATACACCCCCCTCATCGACGCCGCACACACGCCTCTCTCTCTTGCTCACCTCTGTCCCTCTCCCAGCTCCCTCTCTCTCGCTCGGTCTCCCACCCGCGTTTACACCCCCCTGGTTCTCTCACGCCCTGCACCCCTGTCCTCCTCGAGCGTTGGAATCACACCCCTCCCTTCTTCTCCTCACACGCTTGGTTTGGTGCTGGGCTGGTACCTTCTTCCCCCATCCTGGTCGCTATCCCAACTCTTCTTTCCCTGAACCCCTGCCCGCCTCGACCTACCTCCAAGTGGTGTAGCTTGTCTCTATGAACATGGCCGCCCTCTCTGTTGTCCCTCCGCTGCTGGTGCAAGAGTGTAGGGTACGTCAAGAGATGGTGGAGTTATTAGCCAGATCCCGACCTCTTCACTGCCCACTTGCCATTTATAAGACAGTGCCCGCTCCTAGACCTGTGAGGCTGAGATCTTAACCTTCTGATGATATCCAAGTATAGCATCTGTGATCTCGTTGAACCGAAAGCCTCCACCCGACAAGCAAGCAATCCTTCCTTCTCCAGACTTCAGAAAATCGGTGCCTGATTGCATTGGTCTCGTTATAAGTCCTTCTTACTCTCTCGTGCCAACATCGTCACTGGCTCCATCACATCAACATCTCAACCAGTAGACGACACTTGGACATACAACAGCACACACTCTCCATCATCACCACCGACTTCGACCTCCACCACCTCGTCCGTATGTGCCATCCAGAGTTTCTTCCTAGTCGTCCTTCTTCTTTATCAATGGCTTCCAGTTTTTCCGAGCAGGGTTGCGAGAACTCTTACTCACTACCGCCCAGATCCCGAGCAGGAAGCCGCGTATCAGCCACTACTGCTCAGTTCGCCAATATACAGCTGGTCGATTCCCCCAGAACCCTACCGCTCGAGTCTAGCCCCTCAATCAGGTCCGAGGCTCTCCACTCCTCCGGCTATATCAGTCCCAACCCTCCCGCCTCGGCCACCTTCCTCTCGACTTCCAGCTCACAAGGATACTCGCCTTTCCCCCTCCTACCGCCCGAGATCTTGAATGCAGAGTGGAACGACAACGAGGTACACCACACTTCGGATTCGACCCCTCTCGTTAGAGTAGACCCAGCACAGGACTACTCTCACCACTCATCATCACCGCCGCTACAAACCGGAGCAAGCATGAGGTGCGCTCCTGGCCTCGTTCCAAGTCTGAAGCTTTGACAATTTCTAACGTTCTCTCTTCTCTCAGCACTGTTGCTATTCCTTTTGACCCCACGTTCAACATGGGTAGCCGATCAGCATTCACCTGGCCTGGTAAATCAGCCCCCAGCAGCCCTCACCTCCTTCGTTCTGTAAAAGTCGCCGTTCGTGGTTCTAACACGCGTGGCAAAAGGTCTCGACAACGAGTCAAGCGGAACGCTCCTCGGCCACAACCTCGCACCCCTCGGCACCGCCTCAGACGCTAGCCTCACACCACCCAGCGGATCCAGATCAGTGACATCGAGCCCGCCGCGGGGGACTCTGACGCCGGAGCAGCGGGAACTGAAGAAGCAGAGGGACCAGGCCCGCCGGGACTCGAAGACATCCGCGCGCGTCAGAAGAGCCGGGAGCAACCCTTACGTCAACTCGCCACCCCTCACGATGCCCGACGTCTCCAGCACCATGGGCGTTCCCGTGTACACGACAGCACCCGCACCCATCTCCCTGCTCGCGGAACCGACGACGACTATGGGCAGCTCATCATACCTTCCCTCCTACAGCCCGCCGCTATCAGACCACGGCTACCAGAGCGGTTACCCTCCGATGGCCCCAGCTTACAGCATGGGCGGCATCGACTACTCGAACCAGTTTCAACCACCAACACAGTACAAGTATGTCAACGAACCAGAGAGGAAGCCACGCCCTCCAGAGGAGGGACTTGGAGCTTCAAGCTAACCAGAATACTGCAGCCGACCCCCCATGCCAGTTAGCCAAGACCCGAGTATGATGTACGGCGTACCGCCCTCGATGGCCGGTGCCGGCCCGGACCACCACCAGGGTGGAGGGCACGTGAGAGTGGTGCAGAGCCGGCCCAAGCCCCAATGCTGGGAACACGGCTGCAACGGGCGACAGTTTTCGACCTTTAGCAACCTTCTGCGGCACCAACGAGAAAAGTCGGGACAAGCAGCCAAGGCCACTTGCCCCAACTGTGGGGCCGAGTTCACGAGGACGACGGCGCGGAACGGACACCTCCTCCACGACAAGTGCAAGCAGCGCCGAAACACATAGACGGGCTGCGTGTGTGTGTATGCGTGTTTGTTGTGACGTGTTGGCCCAGCAGAGAGCCAGCCACCAGCTTACGCGAAGCCTGCATGAAGCACCCGTTGGCCGGTTGGGGCCCATAGGGACTTTGGTGACCTTGGGGACTTTGGGGACCTCAGTGTGCCTTGATCAGCCCGGAGCCCGACCGACAACAGTACGAAAACGACCAACGCGGCACTGCCTACCATTCGACTTGTATATCTTTATGGGCTTGGGGGGGAGAAAACCCCCTCCTGAGCGGAGCTTTTGGGTACTTTGGAAGAGGCGGAGACGATTCAAAAAACCTCGATTTTTAGAAGGGACGGAAATGGGCATGTCTACCCCTTTCTACGGTATATGTTGACACAACACACCGGTACAAGTTTTGGGAGAATGGTGTTTTTACTGTGCTTTTTTTTCTCTTGTTTTTTTCTGCGCATTAGGGAAGAGGATGGAATGGTTGGCATCTTTGGTTTATTTTGACATTTGTGAAAGCGACCGGCATAGGATAGAAAGGGAAAAAATCCTGCCGCGATCTTTTTTTTTTTTTCTTTCATTCTTCTCTTCTCTTCTTCATCACTTTGAATATACCCTTTCTCTAGCGTTCTAAAAAAAAACGCGCCTTCTAGCCAGACATACTACCTATCTACTCTTGGACATAGCGCTCGCTCGATCTGGCCGTGTTGGCCGCTCGAGCTGAATGAAGAAAGATTTTACGATTAACCTGCATTTCAACGAACGAACGTCACGTCTCGAGAAAAAAAAAGTTTTTGGTTGTTGCTGTTGCTGCAACTTTTGCTGCGACCTCATGCATGCGAATGCGTGCGAACCCCTGGCAATCTCCAGAAATTTTGCAAGTGTCTGGTGCATCTGCTGGCCAGCCGGCGACTTGTTTCGGGGCGTCCCTCTGACGTCTCGCTCACGCCCCTACAAAATGAGTAAATGCTAAGGACAGACATACGCAGAGGTACGGCGTGGAGAGGGAGAAAGAGCCGGGGGTTGTCGGTTCTGTTGGTTGGGGGGTTGGTTCGCTTATCCAAAACAATGGTTTTTGGGAATTTGACGTGGCCGGCCGGCGGCCCCTTGTCCAAGGCCACGGCGGCGGCCGCGAGCGGAGACGGACGCAGAAAGAGAGAAGAGCAGGGACCCTGTCTTTTTTTTTCTTTCTTTTTTCTTCCTCTCCCTCTCCTCTACTTACTTACAAAGGGAACAATAAGCATTGCTGGGAAGGATTACGAGATGGGGCTCGGGACATGGCCGGCAGGCCAGGCAGGCAGCATGCGGTGCGGCGGCAGATGGATACCGAAAATGATTCAGCGAAATGATTCGCACCAATACCTCGTATCACTTTGCTTCTTTCATCCGATGTCAAATAGGACTTTTGTCAAGTCGTCAATATGGAGATACGACGGGTTGTGGTGGGTAGGCGGCGGGCGGCGGGTGTGGATTGGTGGGAAGGGGGCCCAGTCGGCGGGAGGGGGGACCGGGGGGGAAGACGTTTCCAAACGACAAGAGGTCCTGGCTTTCGGAGTCGCTCTCCGTCCATGGGGGGACGCTGCTGCATAAGCGCCGCCGCCAAGTGGTCTGTGTCCGGGGTGCTCCCGGTGATGTCAAGATCAGTCGAGCGGAGTTTGGAGGAGACAGGCGTGCTTTATCCGGCCAGCGGCCAGCTAGGCCAGCTAGGCCAGGGTTCGCGCGAAGGGAGGGAAGAAGACGGAGAGTCGGGGACGACCCAAGGGTTGGTTCAGTTGGGCTGGGTCGGGAACCACCCCCTCGAGCTCAAGGGCAAGGGGATGGGATGCAGAGGCCCCCAGTTCCCAGCAACGGATACCCACGGATCGTGGGGCTATAATACCAAGAGCCCGGCGGGAATAATTTATCGTCCACGTGTAAGTGAACGCACCTGCTACGCACCGCGCAGCATCGTACCGCTCTGCCGCAACGCGACGCAGACAGTCCAAGGCAGTTGATAATACCAAGAAATATTGGGGGTCTTGGTAGACAATGGTTGGGTGGGTAGGGGCTCCTGTTCGCGCCGGTGCCGGACCAAGACAGCGCGGGGCCAGGACGGAGCTTTGACGTTCGCCTGCGCGTCGCTGAATGATGCAATCAATGACTTGGAGGCGGCCTGTCGAAGCCGCTTCGCGAGTCGGGGGTAAATGACGGAGTTGGACTCCGAGAGAGATGCCATCGTCGTCGTTGCAAGGGCCATTGCGGCTGCCTGCTGTGGAACACTGGAAAGCCGTGAAGTCGAAAGATGGTTTACCAAGGTGACGGATCGACGGGCTCAGGATCGGCGCCATACAGAGACAAGGCGAACACCGGACACGCAGATTGGGTGCTGATGAGGGGGCCTCTTCCTCCCCTCCCATCATATCCCATCCCATTTCCCAGGCCATGGGACAGAGACGCCGAAGGGTTGCAGCAGCAATGCAAAACCGCCTGACAGCACGGCGATGGAACCCTGAGCAATGGCAAACAAAACAGCAACGCCGTTCTAGGCTTAGCGAGGCAAAAGTGAAGCTTTCGAGGGGGGAGGCGAAAGACAAGGAGGAGAAGGATGCAGATGCCCCCTTTGGGACATGAGCCATGACGACCTGCATCTTCGCATCTGGAAAGGAACGGGAGAGGGGCCTGGCGACTCAACCCAAGCCCCTTCTGTCTAGTCCCGGCGGGCAATTGAAGACCCGCCTCCCGTCGCAACCGACCTGGACCTGGGCCTGGCTCTGGACCTGGCCTTGGAACCTGGAACCCGGGCTCGGGGTTCTCTGGGACTCTGGCAACGGGCAGCGATCGCCGCCGCAGAGTGCCCAGCTCCGGTTGAGGCAACGAAGGAAGCTGTTGCACATGTCGCCGTTGCCAGGGATGCCACAGTTCAGAGGCGTACGTATGCCCAAGAGAGGCCAGGCAGAGAGAGGGCCGTGCCAGACGGCAAGCGCCCAACATGATGTCCAGCTTAACAAGTGTTGCCCTGTGCTGTGTGCTATGCAAGCGATTGCGGTTAGCGCTCAGTACTGAGCAAGGCAAGTTGAGGTGAGGGGAACATGAGCGAGCGGCGCGGTACGTACCTGGCCTTAGGGTACCTTGGAGAGCTGCAGGTGTGTATATTATGTACATGCTGCAAGTAGCTCCCCCGCCTTTCACACCCCCCTCCCTTGTCCGACACAGCCGCGACGGAAATAGTACGGGTCCTAATTTGTAGGGGACGACGAAGGCTGCAACGCCCCGAACGAGAGCCCAAGGCCGGCTTGACGTACATCGAAGCCATTTGGCAATAATTGGGGTTGGGGGGATGGGGTTGGAAACAAGCCTCTGTTTAGGCATCGAAATAAGGTCGAATCAAAGATGGCTCGATGCATCACCGCCCTCGTGGTCGAAATCGAGAGTTGCTTTTTGGAAATTAGGGCTTGGAACGGGCCGTCTGGGCAAGGAGGAACAAGCGGGCGGGCGGCGGGCAATGGCGGCGGCGACGGCGCTCGGCGGTTGTCGTTGGCCACGAGGTGCAGGATTGACGACCATGATGATAGCCATGACGATGATGTCGTAGGTCGAGTGCCGTCGAGGCCTGTCTCTCCGCGGCAGCCGTCAAACCCATGCGCGCTGGTCCGCGGCGGTCCGCGGCGGTCCGCGGGGAGTTTTTGGAGAGCAACGTGAGGTGCTTGCTTGCTGTTGGCAGTCGCTGCGTCAAGGGCGTGTCATCCTCCCAGCCCAGAGACGCACGCAGACGCAACTGGGTCACCAAAGTTGCACACAAGCCCAGTGATCAGCGTGGTATCAGGAGCTATGCATGCATTGCAGTGCAGTTGAGAAGCGACGTGGGTGCCACCCGGTTGGTGTCGAACCGCAGGCATTTGGCGAGCAGAGTGACACTCGGAGGTGATGAGAGAGGGACGGAGGACTGGTCGTGACTGGACCTCCCGGACTTAGAGGGTTGTCCCCACACCGGCCTGCTGTCAGCCCTCATCCGACAGACATGAGTAGCATGGGGGGGAACTGCGGATGACAGTGAAGAAAGTGCAGTGCAGTGCAGTGCAGTGCAGTGCAGGGCGTCCGCAGCGCAACCGTAAGGTCGGTGGGGTACATGTCCGCACCGCACCTGGCCCACCAACCTCAAAGTACCTACCTTACCTCCGGCGCCGCGGCTTTACTGACTGCAGAATTCAGCAACAGCAGCATCAGAGCAGCGACAACTAAACACTCGCCTGACGCCGGTTGTAACTTGTGCCATCCCTTCTCTCCACTGCCACCTCCATCGCGAAACCCCAAACACCGCATCATCTCAGCTTACAGACAGCTTCTGCCCTTTCGGTCCCGAGTCGTCGTCCGAAGCATTGCTGGGTTCATCGATGTTCAGCTTGGCTTGTGCTTTTTTGTCTGAGTCTCTCCGCCCCCAAATCCAGGGTGGAGCGAGCGGTTCAAGTCGCTACCCGAAACTCTTGCAATGACCAGCCTCTGGTACCTGTACCTCCTCGTCGTACCTCAGCTCTTCACCTCAGCTGCACCGGGTCAGAGTACGTAGCGACCTCACGCTTGGAGAACAGCTCATCGCACCTCCTCCACACCCCAATGCGCCGTACCCCCCTCCACCTCCTCTGAACCCCCTCGAAAAAAAAGCTCGAGCCCTGCCCTACAAGGCACATGGCTTACAGGGAATTGTCCAACTGGGAAGGCGAGGCGAAAGAACTGAGCATGGAGATAAGCGGCTTTTGTGGGAAGGGGGAGGGGGCGTGAGCAACATATCCACAAGGCAATGCGAAGACGTGAGAGAAAGAAGAGGGGAAACAGCTGATTGAATCTGAGGTAATCTCGACCAAGTCACCTGCATCGGCCAGCCAGCCATGTACGTACTTGTACCGCAAAATGCCGGCTCCTCACGGGCGACTCCCGTAAGCCGCGCGCGCGAATCTTGTAACCGTAAACGAGCTGTCGGTTCCTCCCATGTTCTACCACCGGCAGCCCAGTCGGACGAACACAGAAGCAGATGTACGGACGACTGAGCTGGTCACTTAGCTCCGGCTTCTTTGGTTCTCCGGCCAGGCAAAAGAAACCAAGTCCTGGGCCCATGCATTCTCCGACGTCGAACCCGACATGTCGGGAATACTTGGTAGTCACTTGCTCCTTTGGAGACCCGGCATGTCTCCCCTAGCGAATGCCCGGGGTTTGATGGGTACAGACCCTGTCCAATGGGGGTGATGGGACCTTGGCCTGGTTACACCGGCCATGTCCAGTGGTCCACCCATAACTCCAAGGCAGCATTTCAGTCGTTGACCAACCGCACAGAGGAGACCCAAAACCCCGTGTAAAGGGTCAAGCAGGGACAGGGGAAGGGGGGTAAAGGGGATGGGGGGTTGCAGCGAGGACGCAAGTCCATACTTGTTTGTAAAGAGCTATAGTGCAAACGGACGATGGGTCCCTGTCCTCTGGTTCCAGGTGATGAAGGTACCCTCATTAAGTCCCGATCAGGATCGGAGTAAAGGCCTCGAGGAGAGGGAGGATATGGGCAAACAGGACTTAATAATCCACATTATGGAGACCTTGCGTATAATGATAAACCGATGGTCTCGACATGTGGTCTGGGGTTGATGCCTGCGCTGCGGCATGGCATGGCTAGGCCGCCGGCGGATGACAATACTGTATTCCGCCCGCCTCTTTTTGAACCTCTGAGGGGTCTTAATGAAGGAGATTGCGGTCATTAGAGTGGCTTTATGCTCCACTGAGAGGGTCCCAGTGGATTGCAGAGATCCCCAAGCTTCCGTGGCAATCGACCCTAGTCCCGAGCTTTCGTGCGTGCACTCGGCCTCGTTACGCCCGTCGGTGAAAGTCTGCGACGGGGCCTCTGGGGTCTGTATCCGTAGACATCGGGCTCGTCGGTGTTCTCCTCCGGGCCTCAATTTCCACGGCCAAGTCCTCGGCCGCGCGCTCTCGTCATCTGCTACAAGCGACTCCCTGGTACTGCCAGGAGGACTGGTGGTGCGTCCCGGCAGGAAAGGAGAATCGGAGAGTCGACAGGCTGACAGGGGCAGCACTCAGTTATTTAAAAAATATAAAAAAAATAAATAAAAAAGCGACAAGGCCAAGGGTCTGTCGGCTATTGGGGAAATGACATGATGATTGCTGCCAGACGTGCACGAGGCCACGACGCCCTTTCTTTTTCCCAATTACGACAGGCGTGGGACTTCCATTTGCCTCTTCAGCTCGTCTCAAAGGAACTGTGTTGATTCGATCCACGTGCGTGCCCCTGAGTCCAGTATGTGGACGCGTTGCTGTTGACGTTGAAGCTCGCACTTCGGATAGTTTCAGAAGCACACACAGACACGCTTTTGCAGATTTGGGGGCCAAGAGCTCAGATGGACACTGTACGTAAGCCACTGTCGGCTTCCCACACGTGATGTGGTGTCAGCAGGGCTCCAATACTGAAGTCTCCAAGCACCTGGTACATTGGATGCCAGGATAACGTAGCATCCGCTCTGCCTCCATCCCTTGCCGTTCTAGGCAATCGTCTCAAGGTGGTATCCTTGCCCTTAGAGACGGCCCACTCTGTAGGCACGACCATTGGAGTTGACGGGTGCTGGTGCTTTGCTCCTCTTCAACCAGCTCTTCCATTGGGTAAAATACTCAACGGCGCCCTTTATGGCTTGGCTCTTATTGGCCGCCATGCGAGCTGTAACCTCAAGTTCTTTTTCAACGCCCCGTCTTGTCTCCTCCACTGTCAGAAAGTCAGGACAGGTGTGGGTGACAGATAGGAACTTCAGCTTAGCCGGCCACCCATGGGCCTTTCCAAGTGTTTTAGGCGTCGACAACTGCAAACCCAGTCTCCTGTTTCTCTGGAGGCGAGTCTCGAAGGCAACACGGGTTGATGGCCTGAATGTTTTCTCGACATGCTTGGCACAGGCCGCCAACTGATCGGCTCGTTATCTGCTTCTGTACATAGCAAGTTTTTCGCGCGGTAGGATAGGAGGAATGCGGCCGCTGCGCCGTTATTTGTCATTAGGTCTGTAAGTCTAGCATGTGGCTGTTCGCAGACTAGTTCTTGGTCCGAAATTGAGTATCTTGTTGCTGAGGATTCGACGTCCCGTCGGCACCAGATTCGAAATCTAACGCGGGTCATCGTGATAGGATCGGTACCGAGTGACCGTACGCACGCCGACACCTAAAATTATCCCGTCAAGGCGACCACTTACGGCCGTGCGCTAAGCCTTGGTGAGGCGGGGAGCTGCTCGTTGTTTCTGGAATGGCGCCAGCGCTCTGTGGTGCGGTTGACAACATGAGCAGATCAAGATGGCGTCCAGGCAGCAGAATTAATTCAGGTCCACCGAAGGCTGGGTGGGAGGACTTGAGCAAGGTTCGTGGCTTGGTTCACTGCCGTGCCGGCCGGGAACATCCTCCAATCCATCCGCACCTCCATTCGTCGTCCCTAAGCAGCTGCTCTTTCGAAGTGACCCCAGAACCCTGCCAGCCCTGCCAGTCCGAGAGGGCTAGCTAATCATCGCTTGTAGCGTCGCTGTGTGGTGTAGTAGGTGGCACGGACACGCAGCTAATGTCACTTGGAAGGATCATAAAGCAACGGTCCCGGTCGTCGGCTAGTGAGGGTGAAATCCAGGGGCCCGCCTCTTAAGGCTATAGAGAAACGCCCCCATAGAAGCTCTGGAAAAGAACTACGCCTCTTGCGCGCATGCGGTATCTCGTCTACCGGCTGCTGTGATTTGCGAGCGGCCGTTCTAGGGAGCAATGGAGCCGTGACCCCTGATGCGCGGGCGTTCGGATCGGGAGGATTGCAGAGTCTGTATTGAAATCTGGGCCCCTGGGAAGAGGATGAAGAAAAAAAAAACGGCGGCGGCGACTAAGACGATGAGGTTGACCGGGAAGTTGGAACCTCCTTTGCCATCCCAAGTAAAGTCGACAGGCCTTAGAGACGTGACAAGCTCGTCATATTGGCTTGTGTATATTGGACGAGAGCAGGGAAGCCCATGGCCCGCTTGTATGTATTCAGGGTGGTCGAAGCCGTTCGGTGCAATAATGGTGGAATTAGGCTCTCCGAGGCGACGAACCTCTGCCTGTCTCGGGTCCGGCTCCTGGCCTCAATAACCCCGTGTACCGTTGGGGGTCACAACCCCCGCTCCCACTTCGAAGGAAGAGGCTTGACCACCTAGGAGCCTTTGATCTATCATGTTAGGGACCTATTGGGGAAACGCTTACGGCGAGTCGGGGTTTGAACCACTTTTCTCGTCGGTCTGCCCACGCCGCTATTCGCTCGCTAGCCCCCGACCGATTCTCCCCGGGCGGACGAGCGAGCCGACAACGCGCGATGTTGAGGGATACACGGAGACACCCGGATGACGCGACAGCTGTTGGGTTTGATTGCGAATCGCCGTAGCCGTAGCCGTAGCCGTCCGATGACCACGGCGCCCGCAGCTTGGGATGGCCTTGCTTGTAGGCGCTGATCGCGACGCGGCGACCCATTGACCGTCAGGCCTAGGCTCGACTTCTCGGATGGTTTTGAGATTGCTCATCATGTTGCGCACTGGCCCAGAGCAGTCGACGCCGGATACGAAACGCAGTTGGTCGGCTGCAGCGTGGAACAGCTGAAGCGCACGCTTGTGGCGGTAGAATGCTAAAATGTCGGCAAGGTCATGGTTTGATCTTCGCTGTCACGTTTTGAAGAAATCGGCAACGAAGCGTTGTATCCTTACCTCCCCTTGCAAGTCTTCCTCGTCCGTTCTCCTCGCATGCACCCGTACCACCCTCCCCTTTTCTCTCGAGGCCCTTTTCACTGGCTGGCGGCAGCTCCCTGCCGTGGCTCCTGTCTCCTGTCTCCAGTGCATAACGCCATGCAAGTGCAGCCAGGTTCGAGGTCGCTTGTCTTGATCCTTCGTGTCGTTACCCCACACTCGCCGTCTGTACGATGCCAGTTGAAGACCTACCTGTCCCCATTCTAGCTTGGCAGGGAAGGCCGGGTGCGGGCGCGTCAGGCGGAGATAGTGGGCACGCTGCACCGACGCTGAGGTGACCTGACTACGGTCACCCAGTGCAAGGTAAGCAGGTACGGGCCGTACGGTGCATCGGAGGGTTCAATTGGGACTCGATGTGAAGCTAGGATTCGACGTCCAGGAGGTCGTTTGCAAACACGGTGAAGATCCACGATGGTAGCTTAGATAAGAGACAGGGGACGAGCGTGGAGACCTAGCGTGGAAGAGGGTGGTGGAGAGGGTGTGATTGTAGGAGACACAGACTGGGAGGGTGTCGTTGCAGCGCCCAATGCTTAGATGGGGGCCTCAAGTGCACTGTGCTCATACAGTCCAAACACAGCATATGCACATGGCAATCTGGCACCAACTGAGCCTGCGCCTGGCTCGCTTCTTCCGCTTCTTTTCTCCAGTGTGACTAGCGCCAGTCGCCCGGCTGCGGGTGAATTAAGCGCGGCCCTGCGATAGGCCCAACTCCCACGTCCAAATTTGAGGATTTGACACGCACCTAAGCGCAGCGCTTAGCCGGCCATCACAACCAGACAAAGTAAACACGACCGACTTCTCGCAACGACAACGCCTGCACGACAACAACTGGGAGAAAACAACGCGAACACGAGCAAAGATTGCTACCTCGTCTTCGCGGCACCATATCGTCGACATTGGCACTGCAATGAGACAGGCCTCAAATCCTTTCGCTTGAGCACGCTGCATATGGACGACGAGAGGCCATGGCCGTGACGATGAACGCGCCGTCGAGGTGGAACGGCAAAAGGCAGAGGGTGTTCAAGTCGGTTTTCGACACCGACATCTCGCAGCCCACTCCCTACTCGACCCCGTCGAAGAGGTTCACCACCCATGGTGAGCCATTTGGTGGTCCACCATCACCACAGCCACCACACCATCAGTCGCCGGCCCGCTCGCACTTCCCTAGCAGCAGCAGCAAGGTCCTGGATCTCCAGAGCTCGCCTCCCTCAACACGGGCAACTGTTATTTCCACCGCACAGGCCAGCGATCAGGTCCGTTGGGATCGAGCGTGGCATGTCGTGACGACGCGTATCCAACTGCCCCCTTCGGTCGCCGCGGAAGACTCCTTCGGCACCCTGGCTCCTGAGTCGCAGGACTACGATGTGGACTTCTATGACTGTCTAAGCCTGGTCTTGCATCCCGAAAGACACGCCCAGCACGCCACTCACACCGAAGACATCCTCGCCTGGCACACCCAACAGGTTCGCCACCACTTTGCACACCACGTCCTCCCCCTGCTTTCTGCATGCAACAGCTACGGTGACCAGGGCCAGGTACTGCTTGGAAGCATCCATACTCTGGAAGCAGCCAACCGTCAGTATCTCTATGGCCTGTCCCTCATCGTGCGGGGTCTCGACAGCAAGAATGCAGACATCGCGGTTGACAAGTTCCGGCGTGATTTGCACGCAGTCATCGGCAACTCAATGTCACAGGCGCTTATGGAATCCCTCAGGGCTGTACTAGGTCGCTTGATGAGGGTGGTGCTGGGCATGCAGGGCCGGCCTTCCTCCGGACGATCTTGGGGGACTGGCCCGCAACGGGAGGGCCAGGCAGCAGCGGCGACAGCGGCAGAGCGGCAGGAGCTTTTGCAGATGGTGGAGGCACTGCACAAAGTTGGACTTGCCGGCGAGAAGTTCCAGGTTCTATTCGCCGAGCTGATGGACGCTATGATGGTCGAGCATGTCAAGACATCCTTCGCTGGGGTTTGGACGCAATCGAGGGCGGATGGCGGGAAGGATGCGCCGCGGTCTTCGTTGGCCTCTCGCGCAGCGAAGCTGGGCACCCCTTCGCGCTGCATCACTGCACTCAATGATTGGGTAGAGAATCACTACTCGCGGCTAGCCGTCGAGGTGTTTGCCCGCCTGGGCAGTGGGGAGATTGCCTGGGGCGACGTCGAAAAGTGGAAGGAGATTGCAATCGGGAGATTGGCGGTCATGCGTATCCATGAGCTGTTCGACATTGTCCTGAAGTGGCCTGAGAGCAGAGGGGCTTTGGACGACCTGCGGATGGCCATCACAACTCCGCAGAGACGGTTGCAGTTAACGGACACGTTTTCGGCAGCATTACAGAAACGTTTGCTGCATCCCGGACGGTCAACGTTGGACATACTTCGTGTGTACATCTCTATGATCCGGACTTTCCATGCTTTGGATCATTCCAAGGTGCTTCTGGACCGAGTGGTTCACTCCCTCCAGCTCTACTTGTGCCAGAGAGACGATGCCATCCCCATCGTCGTCACTGGGCTTCTCTCGAACCCGGATGACATCAATACCGAAGCAGGGAAAAGCAAGCTTGTTGAGCTGGCCGTCCTCCTCAACGACCCGTCTCAACAGCGGCGTCCAGCGACAGAGGATGAGGAGCTAGACTGGGACGACATGGAGTGGATTCCCGATCCAGTTGATGCCGGTGTCAACTATAAGCGTCCCAAGTCGGAAGATGTCATCGGGACTCTCATCAACGCCCTGGGCTCGCAGGACATCTTTATTAAGGAGTTCCAGAGCATTATTGCGGGAAGACTGTTGTCTACGCAAACTGAATTCCCTCAGGAAATCAGGGTTCTAAACCTGCTGAAGAAGCGGTTCGGCGAGAATGCCTTGCAGAATTGCGATGTCATGATCAAAGATATCCAGGATTCGAGACGAGTCGACTCCATCATCTCCAAGACTATCCGGACAGGCACCATCGGCGGACCTCCTCGTAGATCCAAGGACCTCCCATCCTACCACACCAAGATTTTATCTCGGCTTTTCTGGCCTAGTCTGGACAGAGAGCATTTCATTCTTCCGCGACCCGTTGTCGAAATCCAAGGTCGATACGATGAAGAGTTTGAGCACCTCAAGTCGTCTCGCAAGCTCACATGGCTCAACAATCTCGGTATTGCCACGGTCAGCCTGGAGTTGGAAGATAGAACCGTTGAAAAGGAGTGCAAGACCTATGAAGCGGTAGTCATCTACGCGTTCCAGGAAGATGACGTCTACGCAGGACCTCTTCCTGTGCGACGGACTGTCGAGCAGCTAGAGGAGATCCTCCAAATGGATGATGACCTTATCCGTCTCGCCCTGTCTTTCTGGGTCAGCCAACGCGTCCTTCGTGAGATCGAGCCTGGCACCTTTGCCGTCCTCGAGAAGCTGGAGGACGACACTGACACCGCGGCGGGCGCTGCTGGGCAGTCCAAGGCTGGCGTTCTGGCGCCCGAATCAGGCGACCTCTCGCCCAAGAAGCCCACCGCGCTCGATGCGAAGGAGAAGGAGCGGCGGCAGGTTTACTGGCAGTTCATCGTCGGCATGCTCACCAACTCGAGCCCCGCCATGCCGCTGTTCCAGATTGGTATGATGATGAAGATGTTGATTGTGGGTGGCTTCCCCTGGAGCAACGAGGAGCTGCAGGAGTTCCTTGCCGAAAAGATGGCGGAGGGGGAGCTGGAGCTGGTGGGCGGGAAGTACCGCCTGATCAAGAAATGAGCTTTTTGTGACCGCATGTTTCTTGGTCGGGAGAAGAGATTTCATCGTGTAAAGAAATCATCGAGAGTCCCCGCGTTTGGCCCGCTTGGGTTCGTCCTCGATGAAAAAAACTCTTATGTAGAGACGGAGCTTGGATGTCAACGCGAGTATTACCTCGAGGGAGCTGAGAGTGCACCAGCTTGTACGGGCATTCGGGACCCTCTGTCACCTTCATGCCAGCAGCTAGCGATTGTTCACACGGTCAATGATAAATATGATACCCAACGAACGCATGTGAACTCCGTCAAGGACATGCGTGTAGATTGACGGTACGTGAGAAGCATGGCAGTATCAGTATAGCGTGCCTCCAAGATTCGTCTGCGTCCGACTGACGCCTGCGATGTGTTGACGCGAGAACTAGACGGCCTAACTGTACATGATGTAATCCAGTTATATAGACAAGGGGAATATGACAATAGCGCTGCCCATCATGTGTTTTCTAAGAGTTACGAGCGGGACTTTACCATCTATTCTCCCCTCAAAAGCCAAAACAGAAGTGGCAAGGTGGTGCTATTCGCGGTTGGCACGTGATCACGAGTGACGACCTTTTTATCTCCAACGCTTCCACGACGCGTTGAGAGGGCCTCGTGCAACTGTTGCGTGTCCGTCACAACTTTGACTCTACCGACTTTCCCTGATTCAAATATAGAGGCCAGTCTGCAGAGGTGCTTGGGCTCTCAAAGCAGCACTGGACCAACGCGGGTGGAAGGAAGCACCGCGTTCGACCGTGGTGGCACCTTCCTCGCAGCACATGGGGGAGGCCGTTCTTTCCTTTGCAGGAAAACTATTCTCTTTGACTTGCACCTAGAACCGCTAGGCCTGGTAGTCTAACGGTGGTACTCTGAAGCGTAGAGCTCTTGGGTGAGGCTCTCCCCGATAGTTGTCAGCACTCCAGAGCTACCGTTCGATCCAGCCTTGGTTCTCGCTTTTTTTTTCTTTCTTTCTTTTTCGTTGCTTGCATTTCCATGCAAACTCGTTGCTCCCAGACATTTTTTCCCCGCTTTTGTCTTGTCTCTAACTGCAAGCCGTACTTCGTGAATCATGGACAGGCCCTTTGGAAGGTGAAGATTATGTCTACCTCACCGTGGCCGATGGAATCATGCTGCCCGTCTTCGTCCCGGGCCATGGCTCCTATCTCAACGCAGCCAGTCTTTGAGTATTCATAGGAGGGAGAATATCGACGGCGTGGGTGGTGTCGACGACTTCGTCACCAACGTTGGACTGTGTCCAGCACCTAGCCCGAACGAACGGTGTAGTATGGTGAGTCGTGTGGGCTTCGGGCCAACTCTGGATCTACTATGGTGTCATTCTGGAACATCTTACTACAGGCTGGCCGTGATGACCTTCGCAGAGTCGTCGGCCGCTGTCGTTGATGGAAACCGCTTCCCTGCCACCATGAAGCGAGACAGGAGGTCGACCCTGAGGAGTTCCTTATGGCGTATCAGGCGACGATTCCCCATTTAAAGAACACGAAACAGCCATTCCTGCAAGGTGAGATGTCCGCGGGATGCACTCGTGTTCGGAGTTTGGGTCATTTTGTAGCGATAGAGACCCCTAAGGCCTATTTATCTGCGTCCCGGGTCTCTGTGATGACGTTCCAACGCTCATCATCGTATCCTTTGTCGAAGAGACCGTTGTACTCCGCGATCCCGGCGTAAATTTCCTGCATCGTATTCTCTCGTCGAGTATTCTCTATAAATATCCCGTAATACCCTGTGACCCAAGATGACCCGCCACACTCGAGGGATTGTACCCTTCCGCCAAAGTTTCGTAGTTTAGAGGCGTTGTCACACCCGACGCCCTGGTGGAATGCGTCCGTTCGAACGTCCCGGAGATGATCATTCTCGGGCTGGAGCGGCCATTAGGTTCTTGACTGTTTTGACCACATACGCCAGTTATTCCCGATGAGGGTGGATGCAGCATCAACACCAAACAACTATAATTTGGGATACCTCCCGTTCTCTTGCCGCTTACTGCCAGGTGTTAATAGTATCTGGAGACGGGATTTGACCTGCAAATCGGATTAGAAGCCGCCACAAGAGAGATAGCGCAGCAAACTTCGCCGGGAACTCGGACTGGCCACGGCATACAGTCCGGTCTCCATCTAGGTCCAGCCGTCGGGTACCAGCGCCACCTCTCGTCGAGTGTTCTATCGGATATCTCCAAGATCTCGTCGACGACAGCAGCAGCGGACCGACCCACGTTTCACGATCTTTCCGAGCTACGCTGGAGTTCATCTCGACAACACGCACGTCCTTGAAAGAAAGAGAAGAGGCGTCGCATATCCATTTACAGGAAGACTCCTCGATGGACGCATTCCGAGTTGCATGAGAAGGACTTCTTGGTAGTCCCGGTAATAAACGCGCTTGGGAGAAGACTACTGCCTTGCGTCCATAGACGCCCGTACTGTGGAAAGAGGGTTTCGACATATCGAAAGGGGCACGACTTCAACGTCAGTGTTTTCAAATGTAATCTCGGCTCGACAATGGAACGGACCCTCTTCCCCTCATCTTCAAGAGAGGTCTGAAGCAATGACATGGCGAACTAGTCATGCCTCGCATACAGATAACCAAACAGACCAGGCGCTAGGAACGCCAGCGTAGCAACGTAACAGAACCAATGTCGCCTTCACTCACGTGAAACCAAGAAAAGTCATTCAAATGATGGTATATGCAACTAGATAGACCAACTCCAAACCGTCTACCTTTCCTAACACTGAACGGTCTGACCCAGAACCCTTCCTACTCAACATAGATCGCAGCTGCTCGGTACGGGATCCCGGTCTCCGCCCAGTGAATTATACATATGTGCGTCTTTTTGTCAACACTAGGAGCCCAGCCCAATTCATGCATCGTGTCATTAATTACAGCAGATTCCATCTTTTTACTCTCGGGGATATTTTGCAACGCCCAGATTTCATCATCACCACCCATCGACGACCTTGACGTACACATGCAATCCCTTGGCGGGGCGCGCCGTGACACCGCCCTTGATCATCATGTTCTTCTCGTCATACTCTTCTTTGTTCTTGAGAGTGAACTCGAAGCGGCCGATCCACGAGGCCAGGATGCACGCGAACTCGGCCTTGGCGAAGCCCTGTCCAATGCAGCTGCGCGGGCCGTGCAGGAACGTCATGAAGGCGTAGTTACTCGTCGCACCACCACTGGCCGCCATCCTCTTGCTCTCGGCATCGGCCCCGTTGCGCGGCATCCAACGGTCCGGGTCGAAGCGGCCGGCGTCAGGGCCCCACAGCGCCGTGTCCTTGTTGGTCGCCCACGGGCAGAGCATGATGCGCGTGCCCTTGGGTACCTTGTTGCCGTCGATGACGGTGTCGACGGCCGCCTCGCGGAGCGTCATCGGCACGGGAGAGTAGTAGCGGAGCACCTCGTTGCAGACGGCGTTGAGGTACGGCATGTGGTCGATGTCGAGCGCCGTGATGTCGCCGGGGGTGCCGGGGGTGGGTAGCCGCTCGTGGATCTCAAGGCGGAGGCGGGATTGCACCTCCGGGTTCAAGCAGAGGCAGTACACGGCCCACATCATGGCTGACGCGGTGGTCTCGTGGCCGGCGGCGAGGAAGGTCATCATCTGGTCGACGAGGTTGTCTTCGCTGAAGCCGCCAGACTCAAGGGCCACGGACAGGATGTCGATGTCGGTCAGCTGCTTGCGCTCGAGCTTCTGCTTCTTCTCGCGTATGAGCTCTCGGCAGGTGGCCCGAATGGTCTGGGCGGCCTTGGCAATGTCCCCGTTGCGCCGGAAGGGCAGGGCGTGAACGAGGGGGCCGGGGAGGAGCAGACCCAGGACAGCGAGCAGCTGGGCCTGGCGACTGGGCTTGAACACGTGCTGGTAGGTCTGGTTGAGGGGATTCGTGGGATCGCGGATGGCGCCGAAGTCGCGGCCCATACCGGCCATGCCGATGATGTCAAGCGTGGTCCGCGACGCCCAGTTACCGATCTCTAGCACAGCTGTCTTGGGGCCCAGAGCTGCCTTCTCGGGATCCGCGTTTCCCTCGGGCGTCTGCTTGGCGGCCTCGGCAAGCACAGCATCGGTAATGGCTTCGACACCCTCGCATGCCTTGCTCCAAAAGAGGGGGTACAAGTCTTTGACGTGGCGGAAGGCGAAGGCTGGCATAAGGTTCTTACGCTGGAGCTTGTGGTCGGCCCCCTCGGCCAATAGGACACCGATACCAAGAATGCGGCCGATGGAAGATCTAACGGCGGTGGGCTTGCAGAAGTCGTAGTTGTGTGTAACAAGCACCTCTGCGAGAGCCTTCGGAGAGGTGATGAGAAGGCGCTCTTGGTTAAACAGGCCGCGGTAGCGGATGATGCCCTCGTGGGGGATGGTGTTGATCCTGGCGGTATTTAGTCTCAATCTTCTCACAGACAGGATCTGCGACACGGCGCAAATCCCGCAACCGCGGGGCTTACTCACCATTCTATCATGGGAACGCCAGTTGGCTCGCGCACTATTCTGGGATACTGTCCCATCAACCAGTGGTCGTCCTTGGGCCCGGGCAGCCCGCGAAGGCTGGAGAAATATTGCGGGAAGAGGAAAACGGTAAAGATGCCCCAGCATGTCATCTGGAACATCCAGGCGCTAACAAAGGCGCCCAGGAGGTAACATCTCGAGCATGCTGGTTGGCGCAAGGCCAGCAAAACAGCGGCCACGGCCGAGCTGACGGACACTACACGCCACGGAACCGTCATGGCGCTTGATGTTCCCGTCGGAGGTGCGCCCAAGTGTTTCGAGGCAGCGGCAGGCGACGAAGAGAGCAGGTCGGAGTGCGAGGTGTTGGCGCGACGCAGGATCAGGCGTGGACCCCTCGGTAAGACAATGGCGAGGTTGTGAGGCGGCTGCGTGCGGGAGGCAGTCGCTTTAATGCTCAGCGCAAAGCGACGTCAAGCAGCTGGTGGGAAAAGAAACCAGAGGTAAAGATCGGGCTGGGGTAAGGTTGGGTAAGGTAGGCTCGGTAAGGTAGGCTCGGTAAGGTTGAACGACAAGCTATCCTGAGTTTAAGCTCAATTGAAGGTTGGGCAAGTGCGCAGAGCGCAAGGCGAGGTCGATCCCGCGTGGGCTGAGGGCCGGTCGATCGGTTTCATGCGTACGGGGTTGCGACATGGAACCAAAGCATCGCCAGCACATGCACACCCATGCAACGCGCACGCACCGTGCTATTTTTCTCTCTTCTGGCCTGTGGTTTGCCCGCGGGAAGGGGATGTGGGCGTTGGCCTAGGAGACGACGCGAGACGATGGGGACGAAGATGGGATGAGACGAGACGAGACGGAACAGGCCGGACGGTGGTACTGGAACAGGGCGATGTTGCAAACTGGCTAGTCGTTGGAAAGGGAAATCGAGTCCCGTTCTTGGCAGTGTTGGTTCGGCCTTAAGAGGCGGAAAGGAGGGATGTGTGATATTGATGGTATTTGTGATCAAGGAGGCCTTGTTGGCAGACGAGTATCGGGAGAGGTGGTGGTGGTGGTGGTCCAAGGCGAAGGCGATGCAGGAGACAATGTCGATGACGACAATGGGGCCGGCTGCCGTTGGTTATCCGAGTTTTAGCGCTCTTGGCTAATGCAGCTCGGTGGAGGTAGAATCGGTTCGTGACGGGGACTGTCAAAAGGAGATGTAAGGCAGAGGGCAGACTTCCTGCAGCGACGGCTGTCAAAGTGCGTCCTTGGCCTCGGTCTTGGTGTCCTGTGGTGTCCGGCTGTGACCTCGGGCTCGATCAGTATCGGCTGGCGGCCGGATATGCCTCTTAAATCAAAAACAGTCGTTGACGCAGGCCGGGGTTCATCCACAAGACGGCAGGTCGGCACGTATTGATGATGTGCGGACGTGGTAGGATGGATGGATGGATGGACGAGTAGGACGGGGGATCAATGGATGGATGATCAGCACATGGTGCAAGACGGGCATACGTGGTCCTCGTCGTCAACTTCGTCGGCGCCATGGACGAGAGGGGGATCCCATTCGAATTATATCCCCGTATCGTGCTAGCTTGCAGGCAGTTGGTTAGTGCATGGCGTCGCCAACCCGGGTCCCTTCCATACGTCCCTACATACCTTACTGTGCAGGTACGATGAAGGCAGCCGCTAGCCCTCCCCTGGGACGGGGGGACGGGGCGGTTTGGGGCCCATCTTTGCCGTGCCAGTCCCGGTTCTGCGGCATCTGGGACGATTTGTTCGCCCGATCGAAGACCCCCAGCCAGTGGCCGCCTCCAGTGTTCTTCCATGGATTGCTCCACCGGGGGTTTCCTAGCGAGGTCACTCGTACAGGCACGCACCGTTCAACTCCACTTGGGGGTGACGGACCAGTCGCCTCGAAGCGCTGCAGGGGCCACTCTCGGTCCGCTTTCACGCAGTTGCAGCAGCCCGCGCCTCAGTGGAGACTTCCAGTGTTGTCCTCACCTCATACTGCCCGCAGTCAGTGCACTGTAAGGTACCTTACCTTACTCTTACTTTACGGCTTAAGTGCTGGATCCCAATTCCAAAGGACTTTTCCTGTCGCATCCCAATCCCGGAGCTAGCAACGGCGTCAGCACCAGCATCAATGTGAAGCCGGGCCATCCAGCCAGCCAACCAGCGGGCCCGTCGGTCCTATCCCATGCCGTTCGTATGTTTCGGGTGGCCGTATGATTGGCCCGAGTCTCGCGAGCCAGTCGCATAGCCTTCCCGTTTCAATCGGGTGGACTGTGCCTCGAGGGTAAGCGACTGCAGCCTCCCTTGTCTTTGCCTTGCTTGCAGAGTGATAATGTCAACGGAAGCCAAGGGAAAGCGGGCAACTGACAGACAAATCAGCCCCGTCTGAACACGAGAGAACCCTGGATACTTGGGTGCCAGGTGAACATTTGGCCTCCGTCCACGAGGACCATGCTAACAACTCTTTGATGTCGGGGCTGTCGGTGATAACGGAGTTGCGAGGATGGGATGCAAGGCCCCATGGGAAAGGGAAACAAGAAACGTTGGAAACCCTGAGAAGCCCATACGATACCTACCTAAGGTAGGTAGGCATAGCCACGCTGCGAATATCTAAGGTACTTGCGGTATGTACCTCCTCGCCTTACCTGACGTCTGTCTACCTTGCCTCTGCAGTCGCAACCGCACCATCGGCATCAGCAGTAGCAGCATCAGCATCAGCAACATACATGAATGACAGAACAGACAGCGACCACGCCCAAGCACACCTCCGACAGCCTTCGTTTCTGTCCGCCGTCCGTGAGGTAATACACGCCGGACACCGGGCCTTAGTTGACGGAAAATCGTCCAAGTCTGGTATTCAGCGGCAAACATCTCTAAAGATAGCTTGCATCTCTTCTGCTGCTGCTGCTGCTGTCGTCTCCTCTATTGCTTTGCCTCCACCTCTCGTACGCGATGCAACCAGCTGACCGCACCGAATGCTGCGTCGCTTGGGAAGCAAGGCACCTCCTGCCACCTCCCACCTCGAGCGGCCCAAATGCCGCTGCAAAATGCAATGTCGACGTGTGCGATCCGAATGCGGGCCACGGCTACCCGAGCGAGGAGGAATCTCAACAGAGCGGCGCTCCTTCTTTTGCTTCGCTTTGCCCCTCCCGCCGTCGTCACGGCCGGCTCCCAAGTCTCCGTTCATCTTACACACATCCTCCTTAGCGCGAAATGACACTAGGCACTAGTTTACTTTTCCTCTGGCTTACACCAAAAAGAACCAGTTACTCTCATCGCTCATTGGCCCGCCAGACGACCAAGCCCGGTCCATCTCCCGAAGCCACGCTCGCATTCGCGTAACATTACGCGGTGCCTTCAAGGGAATCAAAGACATACTGCAAAAAGAAAAGAGACAAGAAAGCAAAGCGAAGCCAAGAGACCAAAGTCCGCTTAGCAAAACCGCCCTTCGTCGTCGTCGTCGTCGTCCGTGTCCGTGTGCAAATCGTCAAAATCCCAATCCCGTACCCATCATATCCACTCATTGGCGAACCATAACCCTGCCCTGCCCTTCATCGCCTTCCTCATTCAAGGCCTCCCGTCTGATATCCCCCGGCCCCGTCCCTCCATGATTTGTGATAACCCAACCTTCGGCGCATAAAACACGCCCAGTTTCCCCACAAAGGCAACACATCGACAGAAACCCCCGGCCAATGAGGGCCGACGCCGTAGATGGCCCTGTATCATTTGATCCCTTCCAGAAACCGCCCCAACTCAATCAATCCCTTTCCCTTCCTCTCCTCCCCCCCTCCCCTGCCGTCCCCTCCACCACACAAAAGTCCCGACGGACACACGCACACTTACACACACATACTCTTACTTACACACACGTACGGGATGGTGACAGCCTCCCCTCCCCAGCGGCCATCCCTCCACTGCACCCCAGATACTTAAATCCCAAAGGGGAGCCACATGCTCCCCCTCCCGTCGGTTGCTGGCCTTTGTTCCGTTACCCAGAGCCCCCTTTGGCCAAACCCCGTGACCCGCTCCCGCCGGCTTAACCCAAATCCCCGACAGGATTGCCTGTCCCGTCGGAGTATCACACCAGCCGTTTGACGAAACTCCGCTGTGCTGCTTACTTGCCTATCTCTATCTCCCCTCTGTTTCGGCACCACGAGCCACCCAATCAGGTCCCGGCCCCAACGAGCCCGTGTCATTCCGCCCATTGGCTGGCCGCATATCTTCTCGCCTCTCCCTGGACCTAGACCACACAGCTTCATGCCACTCATCTTCCATGCAGTCCGCCGAAAACGGTGCCAAGGACAGTCACGATTCGAGTTCGAAGTGCCTTTGAGGCGAGTGCGATACTTTCATGTATTCATCCGCTGACTAACTGGGCTAACATACATTATTGTGTCCCGCTGCAGTTGCGCCTTCATGCCCTCTGCGTGGGATGACTCAAATGCAAATGCCCGCTACTTGTCCACTCTTGTCAAATGTTGTCATGACCTTTACTGCCAGGCAAGGCCAGGCCCTTGTGCCGTCTGCCGGCCTGTCTTGCCTCGGCCTTTGAACGCAGTATCGTCCTCCACCAGTCGAGCTCCTGAATCATGTCATCATGATGATGCTGGTCCCCGTTCCTGAAACGCCTGAAAACTCCTTGATTACCCTGACCATCCTGATGCCGACCAAAATCCGACCGTAATCCAGAAAAAAAAAACCAGAAAGATGTTCGACGTCCAGAAAGAGATTATACCAATCGCCACCTCCAATAATGTCCGTCAAAAACTAGCATCCACCGCCTTCTATTGAAACAACGACACTATTGCTGTCCGAACTGAGGCGGTCCGTTGGCCTGGAGAGCGCCGTTATTGTTGCCTAGCATCATGCGGCGGTGCGTATCGTCCGAAATCGACGGGTTTCCGGCGTGCCAGTTGCCCGGCGGAGGAGCCGGCAGCGAGTTCCGGTTCAACGGATTGGAAAACCCGGCGCTAGGCCCTCCCTGGGGGGCGTGGGGCATAATCGGCGGCACATACGGTGGCATTGTCGACGCTGTCGACGCCGCGGCATCGAGGGGCCCGCCGAAGTTCGGAATCTGATACTGGGCAATGTTTCCCACACTAAACGGAATCGGTGTCGGACCTCCATTATTCAGCCTGTTTGGCGCATTTGATGTGTACGCCCTGCTCGCACCAAAGGCGTGCGATCTTCTCGGGTTGTCGTGCACGGTCGAAGAGGAGCCAGCAAAGGACCCAGGCCGGACGGTGAAAGGTGGAGAGCCGGGTCCACGAATGTTGCCATGCCGTGGTCGAGTTCTACGCCGACTCTCGGCGCCATCGGATGGGGGAGACCTCCGTTCGCCGTGTCCAGGTCCCGTTGCCGAGGTGCGGCTCTCATCCTGTCCGTGAGTCGACTCCCTTAGGACGTTGCTCGAGGTTGCGTGCGCCCTCGAGCGGACAATGTTGTTGAAAGCCGGATTTGTCGACGTCATCCTGGGCTCCGAAGGTACTTTGTCCCTGCAATACGGGCAGCTGTCTGACTCCTCAAACCACTTCTTGATGCAGTGATCGCCAAACACATGCTTGCACTTAGGTAGTCGAAGGGGTGCCTCTTTGACGCCCTCAGGGGTCTCGACACCAAACTCGTTGTAGCAAATGACACAAGCTACAGAACGTCAGCCCTTTCTTTTTGGTAATGGCCTTGAAACCTACTTTTTTCGCTCTCGGAGAGCTCTTCTACCGCCACGCTTTGTAGGGACTGGATCGCCGATATTGACGCCACCATCTTCGTGGACACTGACCCGCGCAAGAACTGAGCAGCTCGAATGTGGTTATCATCGATATCGTGACCCGTGAACCTAGTCCCGGTCTGAACTATGAAGCGCTCCAGCGCTTGCATATCGTCATGCTCCCCCTCCCGATCCGATGGTGGGGACGGTCTACGTGAGCCAACTGTACGACGCGGGTTCGTCTGGATCCGTCGGCGTTGTTCTACCGGGGGGTGGGGAACTGGTGCCAAACTGTTCGAGGTACTTGACGGCCCCCACGACAGGCCGCCTGTTTGGAAGTAAGCAGGGGCACTAGGCAGAGGCGGACGGGATGTAAGCGTGGGATCCGTACCTCCGGATATTAGGCGGTGCGATCTTTGTGACGAAAGGGAAAAGGGGGGGTTATTGTGCTGCGGTGCGGAAGAAGGCGGTGCTGATCCGAACTGAATGTTGGCACTTGGGGGCGGCGCTTGACTTGAACCGGCTGTGGACTCGGTCGCTGCAGGCAAAGGAGCTGGCGGTGTCTCCACGCGAGTTTCTGCTGACTCTTGAGCAGTCGCTGGCTGCGTGCTTGGGGCCATTGGGGGCGAGGGTACGCCGAGGTGGCCATTGTTGTGAAGTCCGGGAGAGTGACCATACGCCCGTTCGGGAGCGAGCATATGCGGCTGGTTCGCAGTCGGTGGAGTTGGCTGAATGGACGTCGGGTTGGCATATCTCACCGGGGGGAGCTGAGAGAGAGAGAACGGCGGATGCATGGGGGGAAGCCCGGGTATTTCATGAGGAGGGGCAGGGGGACCTTGATAGCCGGGTAGGACGAAGTTCGAGTAATATGGATGTTCTGAGGCCGCGTTCGAGGATCGGTGATATGAGGTCGACGTTGCGCGGGGCCCCAGCATTTGGGACTGCCAGTGATGTGATGGCAACTGGGCGGCTTGTGACTGCCAGTGACTTGCCGATGCGTGAACAGGATCGTAGTGTGCCGTTGGGCGATGTGAACTGGCGAGGTGGCCGTGGGTTTCTCTGCTCGCATAAGGGCACCTCGGACGTTGCTGTTGCGTAAATGGCAGCTGACCCTGGCTCGGGGGGTATTCTGCATGGTGGTAGACGTAGTCCATGGTATCGTCCATAGCGATTATGTGATGCCGCTGTTACCAAACGTCTAGCGGGCTTTGTTGCAATAAGTCGACCGGGCAGACGGAACCGGGCCTTGAAGGATGGACAACAGCGGGTTCTGTGTCCAAATACCCAAGCCCGTTATATCGGCCAAATTCCCCCGTTTACATGCACCTGCACCTGCACCTGCACGGCGTCGGTCGCTTGGTTTCCGTCGGGGGCTGTTCCTCGACCGGGGCTCTCGACGGAGTCGTGCAAGATGCCGTTGGTCGAGGCTCGTAGGGCGCAGCGGTGGGGATAGAGGCGATGGTCGTCCTTTGGCGAGTCGTCGTGGACTGACCCAGGGAGGGGCGGGAGCGGGCGTAGGACGTGGAGTTGGCGCTGGCGAAGCTGTAGGAAGTGGAGGGGCTCGAGCGAGCGTCGTTGCTTTATCGGTCGGCGATAATCAGATATGCAGAACTCAGAACGACTCAGGACTCAGGTTTCGGTGTCCCCGCTTACCCATCGAGGTCCAGCGGCGTGTCTGATCCTCCTCAGGTGACGTCGCCCAGCCGGGAATATAATACCACTCCAAGCTCGGTGTGCCGACGAGGCAGAGACAGGTGTCGAGGGTGCGTATCGGTGAGAGTCAGGAAGAGACTGGGCGGGGGCGGCGCTGGTTAAGACACTGTGACGGGTCGCTGGATCATGCCGCATTCAGCAGAAAAGCGAGGATGCTGTGTTCACGAAAGAGTGGGATGCAGACGTCTCGTCTGGCCGTAACGGGTAAGATACCGCCGAGTGTAAGTGGTGGAAATTTATGCTGGTAAGCTGTTTGGTTTTGCTCGTCGCCCGCCGCGGTGAGCAGAGTGAGCGTAGGTGTAGGCTCAGGCGTGGGCGGTCTGTGTCTTGGTTCACTTGCTCGCTATGGCTGTGGTGTCACAGGCGGCGGAGGAGTAGGGATGAAGGAGGAGCGTGTAAGAGGAGTGTGCGTGACGGCCGAGGTGGGGTGAGCGAGGCCGAGGGATATAAGTAGGCAATATTGAGCGAGAATGAGGGGTGCGGTGGTTAGGGTGTTATTAAGGCCAAAGGCAGAGACGGAGGCAGAAGCGGGAAAAGAGGAGGGGAAACTGCGTTCCTCCAGGCCGCATACGTCGTGACGCCGATGTCGCCGAGCAAGGGATGTGTCGAGGGTCGAGGGTCGAGGAGCCGGGGAAGGAGAAGGGAGAGAGTTTTTTTTTCCCCCTCTCCCCTGGCAGAGGCGGTCGGCAGGCGGCGGAGAGAATCGGTGAGACGACGATGGGGTTAGGAGAGGAGAGAGAGGGAGTAGAGGCGGCGGGGAGGAGGGGGAGGAGCGAACAGGAGGGGGTGCAGGCCGACTTGGTTTTGTATTTCGTCGCAGGCAGAGAAGGGAAGGAATCTTGGGGCCAGCCGCAGCAGCAGGCAAGACACACGACGGACGTGAGAGAGGGAGACAAGACCGAAGGACTGGTCAGGACAGGTCGGGACAGACAGGACACAAGACAATGGCCGGCACGGGAACTGCTGGAAGCTAATAAGAAGGAAGGGCACTCGATGGCGAGGCGAGGCAAGGCACGCCAGGCACGCCAGGCACCGCACGCCAAAGGAAAGGGCCAAAGCCAAAAGTCCACTCTATTTCTCGCTCTCTCACACATTCACTCACTTTACACCTCTCCTCCGCACGCTTCACACCTCACCCGGCTCAGGAAGGACGAGATTGGCACTGGACCAGGAAGAGCGTACATGTGCCTGCTGGCACTGGCACTGGTGCTGGTGCTGGTGCTGGGCCCGGGCAAGACCAGGTAAGGCGAGGCAAGGCAAAGCAGGTAAAAAAGGGAAAGGGCATGTTCAAGGTAAGGGCTGGCCGGGCAAGGGAGTTATGTACTGCAAGTGGACTTCCTTCCAGTTGGTGACTGCACCGGGAGCGACAACGCTGCACCACTGCACCGCTGGAGACGGCCGGGCTGGGCTGGTCTGGATTCTGCTGCTGCCACTGGACGGACGGCTGCGCTGCCACTGCGACGAGGTCCAGGACCGCCGCCCAAGACCCTGTCCATGTCCATGTCAATGTCCTTGTCGTTCCAGGAAACAGCCCGTACTAAGGTACGCAGCATGTACGGATTGGATCGGATTGGACTGAAGACAGCGAAGCAGAGTGCCGCAGCGCCCTTGACACAACACAGCACATTACCGCACCGTACCGCACAGCGCATCGCAGCAGAACACCGCACACACCACACACACACACACACCCGCAACTAACTAATAGCATGGGCTGGACGGGACAGGGTACGACAGACCTGGCTGGGCCATGACATCGCATGGCATGGCGCGGCACGGCACTGCGCTCAATAAGGAAGACGACAGACAACCATCTACGCAGTAGCAGGTAACAGGCATGTTGGGCCAGGGAGTGCGAGCATCGGCCAGAAGACACAACGATGCAGACTGCGTGAGTGAGGGGAGCAGCGGGGACGAAGAGTCAGAGCCAGAGCCCAGAGCCAACACCGTCCAGTCCAGCCCAGTCCAATCCAATCCAATCCAATCCACCGCAGCGGCGGCTGGACGAACGAGCGAGCGCCGAGTTACGACGCCTGTTAGGCAGGTTGCAGGGCCTTGCGCACCCGGTCCGTTTTCCAGTTCCAGGCCGTCCAAGGCAATGTGCACTTTTCCTCACACGCCGCCGCACTGGACTTGTTGGACTTCTAAGCCCGACTCATCGTCCCCGCCGCTGTCTGTTGTCCTTGTCATGGCCTGCGTAATCCTGGGCAAACCCAGCCGCCGCCCAGCAGCCTACCCAACGAACCAAGTTCCAACCAGCCCACAACTCCATTAGCAGCACGGGTACGTACGAGCAACCTGGGCTGTATTATGTAGGCAAATCCAAAGTTGGGGCCGTCGGGGGGGGGGTAAGGGTGGGTGGCAGCGGCAGCGGTACGGCTTCTTTCTTACTCGGGTGGATGCGGTGGAGGCAGAGGCAGAGGCAGCTGGCACCGGTTTGCTGATTCGGACTGTCAGGCAAGGTAAGGTAAGGTAATGCTGATGCGGATGCTGGTCTACTAATACGGCCCAACTTCGTCGACATGTACGAAGTACCTTGCCCTCGAAATCATGTTCCACCTGTAAGCAAGGCCGGCCCTGGGATGTGCGTGGCTGCGTCTCTCTGCTCTGGAGGGGCAAGCTATGCGACACCAGACACCACCGATTGCGCTGGTGAGGATAAAAGCCGGCCGAGGGCCAAAGGGCCAGGCCCTTGTCTGGGTCATCTGCAGGCAACGGGACGGAAGCTGGAAGCGGATACTTACCATGCAGTATAGAAGCAGAGCTTGAAAAATGAAGGGGAAGAAAAAGACGGGCTGCTCTCCGCTCCCTTGGGTCACCTTTCCGCCCATCGCCTGGTTAGTGCCTTGTCTCCTGTCTGCGGTGAGCATGGTGAGAGAGAAGGCGAGATGCTGGGCTAGAGTGGTCTTACCGGACAAGGGTAGACGATGGGTGTGTTTGGGTCAGCATTGACTGTCCGGATCCCACGGCTGTCTGTTGTCGGCAAGGCATCTTTCCAAAGAGGTACGGACGGTGAGGTGTGATACGCCAAAATTTTGGGTCGAGACGAGGTCGCAAGCACCGACTCGGGTGGTGGTGGCGGCGGCGGCAGGAGTGTGTCCGGTCCGCCGTCGTCCTGGGCCAAGCCATACCCTGTCATGAACCCGAAGAGTGAGAGTGTTGGGTCAAAGGCAAAGTAGGGAAGCAAGGAGGGGATCCGTACGGATACTTGGCTCTCTTACATGGCCAGCACCAGGCCTAAGTATCCGCACACTCGCTCGCTTGGCAGAGGCCAGAACACTGAACGGATTGCAGTGTACCTTGGCTTACTTGATGACGCTCGGTGCGAGCTTCACTGTATTCTCAGTGCCGTCGGCGTCGGGGCTGCGGGCGACGGGCCCCCAACAACAAGTCGCAAGTGTTGAGGTCAGCTCCAGCCCGCAATAAACTAAAGTGCTAAAAGGGAGAATGTGCCATGTTGGTGTTGGTGTTGGTGTTGGTGCCGCCGCCGCCGCCCGGGCTGCAAGGGAACAAGAAGGACAGTGTATCAGAAAAAGCGGGCGCTGGTGGCCCAGCGAAGCGAAGCGCAATGGAGTGCATCACATCAGCATATTCGATCAGTCAGTTTTGGTTCCATTGCGCTGAAAGCGTCAGCGTCAGGTGCGCCCTTCCGGCATACTTCAGTGTCATCGCCCGGCTTAAGTTCGTGTCTCCGTCGCTTGCTGCCCGCTGATCAGACTGGAACTCGCTAAGGTAACTAACTGCCTACGGTTCCTTACCCAACAGAGGTACCTAGCCAGGTCAGATAACCAACCAACATGCACCTACCTTACCTCGAGTGTCTAGATTGGCATTGGCCCCTCGGCCCCACTGGACCTGGACTCACCGGGTCGGGTCCAGATGCGACCGAAGGACGGGACATGCTGTCCAGCGAGTCCTGCTTTCATTTTCCTTTTCATTTTCACTTTCACCTTATTTGTTTATTTATTTTCACCGCTGCCACCTCGGGCCCCGGACCAGGCAAGCAGAAGGTGGGTTTCAATCTGCGAAACCGGGCAAGCAAACAAGGCCAGGTCCCTCAGCGCCAGTTGGTGGCGACGACAACAGGCATCGCTGCGGCGTGTCAGTAGGTTGCATCCATCCAGAGTGCTCACATGAGAGATGATGTTCGGCCCGCCTACTTCCAAGCAGGGCCTTCGTACTTTCTTCTCTCTGGTCATGCTGGGCCCATTTACACATTTGCAATCAACAGCACGGCGACATCCATGGCTCATGATGAGGCACTTCTCTCGTCATCCTGTCCAGCGAGCATCGCAGAATCCCCACCTGGCGTGCTGGTAGGGTCTCATGGGCTGCAGGCTGGGTGCTATGGCTGGCTGGGCTGCACCCTAAAGAGTAGCAGCACCCTTACCCTGTATGCGCTCTCTTACAAGACGCAACAAATACGCAGTGCAGTCATTGCTCCCAATACCCATGTCTGCTCATCTGGCTGCTGAGATGTGCTACTTCTAGCCTGGTGGCACCACAGACGCACGCCGCCCTCGACCGGAAACTATTTGCTGGCTAGGAGGTTTGGCGGCCCATTCTCACAGGATGTCCCACCCGATGCAGTATCGCTTACGGTGCGGGAACGCGAGGTGGTGTTCTGCCACTCTGCGCCGTCGACGTGTAGCAGTAGCAGTAGCAGTAGCAGTAACAGTAACAGCAGCGGCAATATGTACGTTTGTTCGGGCGGGCAGAAGGTGAGACTGACAAAACCTAGGCGGGCTTGTCAGGACTCAAGTGTAACAAGTCGACTTTTACTTCCTCAAGGGACGGGCCAGTCGCACGCACTCTGGACGCCGTCTTTGCAGCACCAGCCTGTTTTCGGCTTGTTATACATGAATAGCCTTAACACCCGCCATCCTGCCAGCGAGTCCCAGAGTCTGCGGTTCTTCCTTCCACTCGCAGAAGGTGCCCTTTATTAGTCACCCTGCATCGCCCTGCCTACCTTCTTCGGCGAATGGCAGGCCAGATCCCGGACTGACACGCAAACCCGGCCCGGAACTCTCTGCTTCTTGTCGTCGTCCGTTTGTAGCACCAGCTTCGGCCTGCAAAGTCACCCAATGTTTAAAATAAGCCGCCACGTCGCCGACCTCCTCTCGGTCCATCGCTCATTTGTTTGTGCCCGTTCCAGCTGCTGCAGCCCTCAGGCAGTATCTTCATGAATCGCTCCGGGTCTCACCGGTCGACCTTTTTTTCCTTCCCCAAACACCCTGCCCGTCGTCTCGCTTGCCGTCGTCCCGTCACTCAATCCTCTTCCCGCTCGTTGCGAACGAACCTGCTCGTTTGGTGCGGCGTCTCCACAGCTTGACCCCTCCGCCAGACACCTGCCTTGATCGTGAAGTCCCAGGGGAGGCCTGGCCAACCCACGATGCTACGGACACCCTGCTTTTCTTCGCCGACAACCGCATCGCACTGGGCAAGGAGAGGCCAGGCCTGAAAGCGACGGAAAAAGTTTCTAGTCAGCGCAGCACGTTCCGTTCAGGTTGTCTCGTCGGGATGGCGGCAACACCACCACGCCTTCGCTGCCTCGGTGGCTGCATGCACCATGGCCCGCTGCGGAATGTGGCCGCCGCTGCAAAGAAGAAACGAATGGGTCGTGTCTCGCCTCCCGGAGCAGGCGGCACCTTGAAAAAAAGCTACCCGAGAAATGGAAGCTGATGGAGACGGAGAAAAGAATGGTGTTCGGGGGCACGACAATCTTGTACAGGCTGACTCTCGGCATTTCAGCCCTCGTTCGCGCACAGAGCATAGGACAGTCGCCGGCCCAGCATGATCCCAGGCCTCACTACGCCGCCAGGCGAGCACGTCCACCGCACCGACTGACCGCCGACTTGCCGGCCGGCACCCGCGATAACGATAAGGTGGGGGAGGGGAGGGGGAGTCCCGGAGGCGGGCAGGGTGTCGGTGGCTGAAGACTGAACCACGCATCCACGTCTCCCAATAATTACCCCTCCGTCACACCTTGTGTGTTATCTCACGCTCTAACCCGTCCGGCCCCTGCTCTGCTCCTCCGGGTCGTCGCTCCTCATGCGACCTGGACTTCGGTCACTCGGGCGTGAGCTGAGTGGAACGGATGGAGGGCTGCGGGGCTCCCATGCTCCCATGCTGCCCTGGAGTGTTTGCGCCGAGCCGTTCACACCACACCACACCCACCACCTTTACCCAACCACTGCCGTGATGACGGAGACGCAGCCGCCTCCGGTCATGTTGCCTCAGCTGCACCGGCATCACAGTCAACTCAGGCCTTGATCGCCATGGGCCCTTGCTCCGTTGGTCTCAATCACATTTCCTAGACGAGCCTCTAGCCGCAGCTGCGTGCAATCTGCAGCTCATCCGTATCGAGGCGTTCGTTCTCGCTCCCGCTCACCCATCACTCACCACTCGTTTTTCTCGCCAGGCCGCTCTCGCCCGCCTGCAATCTCAGCGCTTCTCTTCGCACGAACTTTCCCTGGCCGCCATCCCAGTCCACAATACGTCATCATGAGCTCTGGCTCCCTTTCCACAGGGGCAGACACGAGAGAAGAACTAGGACCTCGCGGCTTCAGCTTGGGGGACCCCCAGCTGTGCCCCTGCTCCAACACTCACGAGACGGGTGTAAGTAGAGCTTATCGATTGGCTAGCACCCTTTTTGGTCACAGAAGCCGTCTCTCATTCGCTTCAGCTGCAGCGAGATCCCCGCGGCGATCAGTGAACCCTGGTTCGCGCTAAGATAAAAGCACCCCGCTCCGCCAACGCTACTGCGGTAGTCGCTTCCCATCGTGGTGCTTCTTCTTTGTCTCTCCAGTGTGTTCGCTTCCCTTCAACTGAGCTGAGGGGGCCACCTCTGGCTTCTGGCTTCGTGCTTGTCAACTGACCCAACAAACTCGTTCCAATCCACAGGCTCCTCTCACCAAGCCACATTGTTTTATGCTTCATATGTTCGTCTCAAATGCCCTCGTTGCAGGGTTCCGGGCTGAGTAGATGATGGGCCCCTTCAGTGTCAATCCCAGTGCGTCGAGCAAGCAAGCATTCTGGCGCCGCGGGCCAATCCAGCCCATGCCTCGTTTGGCGAAGCTATTGAAAATATTTACGCAGTAAGGTGGTCGCAAAATTTTTCTCCGGCATCTGGCTACCGCTTTTCTGGCGACAGGGTCAAGAAACAGCCCAAGAATATCTCAATTTCGCGTCCATCCTTGCGCAAACCCTAACCCCCCGCTCATGACCGAGGATTGCCATCAGCCACGCAAGCTAAATGGACAGGCAAGTAAGCCAATGCAGGACTTTGACCTGTCTAGGCCAACATGGCCATTTGACAAGTCGACCTTTGCCGATCCGGACTATGGGCCAATAGGAACCCCTGGAGCCTGGAAGCACCGGAGTCAGCGTCAACTGTCCTGTCCGTCCGCATCCGCTCTCGAAATAGCGCCCGCCACCTGCCAGTCCACCGGAGTGCTGCTATTGCTACTGCATGACGTTGGGCCACATGCAACGAGCCTCGTAGCAAATCTTTTCTCGGCTCAGTGGGTTCTCAAACTGCCTGTTCTATTGACTTCGAAACACTTTACAATAAGACATGAGCGGCATATTGTCACCGCCCTCTTCAGGGTCTTAAAACTTGTCTGAGCCACGGCTGGCACCGTCGCCCGGGAAGAACAGCCGCTGCCCTCTCTGCAACCACGCCCATCAAAGGCCGAAGGCACAATCGGGCGACACCACGCGTGCCATGTTGGGTATACCTAGGAGACAAACGCTTTACGCGGCCGTCGTCGTCTGCAGTGGGCCGGCTCGCGCAGCCAACAAATAGCCGACAAACAAAAACAGAAGATTATCCCAAACGGGACAGCTTCAAACCCACGTCTTTCTGGCCACGAAAACACGTTTCCAAAATTTCCAGAGATGCAAGAATTGCCTGTAAGCTCAAGGTCAGATCGATCCCCCAGGGACGCACACGTGTGGTCGATGCTACTACCCAACCAGCGGCAAGGACAAACGAAGAAAGAAAAAAGGTAAGAGTCCCACTCCCGAGAAACACTGGTCCGAGGCAATCGATCGTCGGGCGGGGCCAGGCTCCTCCATACGTTCCAGCTCCGATGCAGGCTCCGACTGCTGACTCGCCGCCATGGCCGAATGCGCTTGGCGGACGGGACGGAGAACCAACGATGGGCCAGAAGGCCGGGGGGAGAAAGAGGTGACGCAAAACTGTTCCGCCTCGGATTGGGCGGAGTTCCTCCCTCGCCCTTCTCAGCTCACTGCATCTTGGTCTCACGCAATCGCAAGGGTCCCCTCCTGCTCGCGCTGCAAGCACTTAAACCCCACCCTCTCCCGAGCGCATGCCGCGTTTCGCGGAGCATGATATGATCGGGGAGGGAGACGGACATGTCGAATGTTTTGTTTCTTTTTCGTCCTTTGCATTTGGAAGAACAAGTCGCCTGGTTTGCCCACACGAGTCAAGGTGGCTGTCGGTACGTCTCTGAGGGATGTCCACAAGATGCTTGACCACTAGTTGTGCTACGAAACTAGTATATCACTCCGCTTTTTTGAGAAGCTGCCACGAAGTCGTCCAGAACTCACCAAGCTTCTATCAAAGTACAAGCCGAACCACAGATGGCTAAGACATCTTTTCTAGGGCTTGATCTGGAGTAGAAGAGCACCCGAACTTTTCGGGCTGCATGACGACAGTATGGTGTCAAGCCAGTGACTAAGTTGCGGAGGGTGACAGGACAGATTGCATACTTGTGCCATATTGTCTATCCCTATATTCTTCAAGGCCTCACCAATGCCATGAGTTGATAATCCTTCGGCCACAGTGGTATCGTATCGCACACAAAAAGCTCTTTGTTGCAGATGAGAAACCTCTGCTAGGAATTCGCGAGGTTAATCCTTTCGCCTTGCACTGGGCTGCAGAGTCATCCTGGGGCGCAAAATCACTTTTGAACGCTTTGGCAATTCAAGTGAGCAAATCATACGTCAGGGTCCAAGATGGGCAGCAGACAGGGGCGGGTTTGCGCCATGTGTTCATAGGAGTCACCGGAGAAGAAGAGACGCGAGTCAAATGGCGATTTGTTGGGATGTTGGCCACTCGAGATCTCATTGGATGCGCTCGACGTCCGAAAGGTCTGTGGTGGTTCACTGACGCAGCGGCCTTTTGGAATCGGGACCGGCAGGGCTGCAGTTGTCTGCGTCGAAACTCCGCGTCCCATTAAGGCCCAATCAATGTGCGGTCGAACCGTGCTTCCTTCCGGCATCGATGGATAGGTTTATCGTGGTTTGTCCATTGGCCCGCAAGCTCGGTTATACGATCTCCCGGGACACTTACACGTGGCATGGGGATGAAGACATCTCGCCTTAGTATCTTGGTCGCTCTCGGCGTCTTTATATAACGGCGAGCAAGTTTCAGGCTCTGTTATGATGGAAGCCAGCGGCAAGAGGGCCGGGAGAACGGCATGAGATAGACGCAAGAGACCAGTCGGGACGAGATCCCTCGGGATAAATGAATGAGCCCGCTTGTTTTGACTTCATAGCTGGCCTATTTTAATTGCCCGTTGCCCAAAAAAAAAGAACCCCGGGACTATACGGACAACCCTTATTGTCATTATTTTCTCATAGTGTCTACTGTTTTTGTTTTTCTTCTTCTCCTCATCCTCTTCGTGAGGTAAAGGTGTATCTGCAAAGACCTATTTTCACGCTACAGAGCAAGCATCGATGAGCCTAGCTCATTTCCGAGCTCAAATTATTGCCCCGTGAAACGAATTCGGTGCCGGAGAGCCCGAAGTTCTGGGGCTTCCATGTATGCATCCGTATCTTCACCGCCCTTCCTCAACGATACTATGTCTCGCAGAGCACCCTCTAATAATAGCAGGAAAGAAAGGGCGGTAAACAGGCAAGATCCCTTATCCAGGCAAGCAGGAGATCGAGCTACTGTAGCCAGATAGTCGAAAAGGCTGCGCTCTCCTAAGACAGCATGCTCCGGGAAACTGAGCGAGCGAATGGTGGACGCCGTCGGTGGCAGAAGACCAGCGACAGCCAGCACGTCGACATCGTCAGTTGAGCGATTACGAAGCAGTTTATGCGCTGTTGGCGATCGGGTAGGCATAGCAGAGCCTTGATAGACCCGTCGTGCCCTCCCCGAAACCCCAAACGCAGATGAGCACCCCTTTCCGCTGGCGACAATGGTGACGAAGGACGAATTTAGGTACTGCTTAGATTCTTTGCCCTGGATTTGGGGGAGAGTGAGCATAGCATTGCATCTCATCCTTCAAATATTGATGGACACAATCTAGGCTTGGCTTGGGGTTGGGCTTGATATCCAGGACTTCAAGCACATAATACTCAACAATAGTCTTCAATCATGCAAAGTAAGCTCTTTGCGACTTGTGACTCATTTTAAACTGCGTGGATTATCTTGATTTACTTACCACGGTTGTTTTAGGTGTCATCTTGAGTTGGCGTGTTTCACTTATAACACTCAAGCCTACTGAATCAACAAAGGCCGGACACAAAACGACGCCGGAAAGCACGAGAATAAAAGAGTGGCCAACGCATTCTGGCAATACAATCTCTCGTCCTTTATGTCTAAACGGGATTGAACGAAAGACATCATGCTGGAAATTTTCCACCTCAATATAAGCACACAAGTCAGAGTAGCCTGCCCTCTGACAATATCATGTCCAGAGTGGATGGCTTTGGCATCATCTGAAAAGCCCCTGCCAGCTATGCATGATTCTCGCGGATAGGCGTGTCTTCTGCCCTCTGAAGAGTCCCGTGCAAGAAAAACGGACAATACAGATAGCAGATGGGCTGCAAAGTGAACAAATTGGCGACACGTAGCCCCGATTAGCAATACTCTTCGAGTCCATCGTACCTTGGAGACACTTCGGAAGGTAGTAATGCTGATCAACGGCAGGTGTCACCGGATGCACACGAAGCTTCTGCCGGCATACATGCGCTCTACACGTATATTGGGCTTCTGTGGCTCCTCATAACGCTTCCAGGTCGTTCGGGAGCTAGCAAAGAAGTAGCCGTTGCCATCGCTCAGAACGCAACCAAGAGTTCGGTCAACCCCAGTTCAATTTTGATTCTCCAGGAGTTTTTCCCCACACAACCATGGCAACTATTTATGACAATCTGGAACTTGGAAGTTTCAGTAAGTAAGTTGAGTCTTCAAGGTAGAACTTGACAATCACCTCTCATCCTGAGGATAACACATACCTTTCACCCATTGTCCAGTCATTACACACTTTAAACGAAGCCAAAGTTCTTTCTCCTGTTTATCACTATCAACTCAATCTTATTCAGTCTTGGGGGTATTGGTGTTTCAGAGGGCCACCTGTGCACAATGTTCTCTTATTCACTCAGACACAACAACTTGAAGGTTGATAACAAGAGGGAGATGCCAGTTGTAGTTCACTAAAGCTCGTTTCTCACTTGACCAGAACCCAATACCCTTGTCAGACAAAAGGCCAGACCCCTGAGCGCGTGAAGTCATCGACAGCCAGGCACCGACTCTCACGAACCCCCTACGCCCCCTAGTTGCACGCCAGCTATTCGCATATTCTTCTAGCCCACGTCTTCTCCGCTTCTTCTTGTCTTGAAACTACTCTACCTTCCAAATTTTGTTTACCTCTTCCTTCCTTCTGAAACTTTTTTGTTTCTTCTCAACACCAATCACCGGGAAAAAGACCGGTTGTTGCTCTCGCCCAACAACACAGCACCACATTACATTGCCAACGGGTCTCTCTACTTCGAGACCGGATTCGCAAGGTCATGGAGCGAAACAGGCTGACTGTTGAGTTTCTCGAGATGGACGCGCCTGTTGCTGACAAAGGCGCCTCTGGCGTCACCCTAGGTGGTGATATTGCGTACCAGCACCGCCGCGCCGACGAGGTCAACTCGCTCGGCCAAGGAGGCGTCAACTTTGATACTGAATCCACTGACAAGATGGAAATCGATGGCACTATCGGTCTCATGGCTCAGGCTCGTACTACTGACACGACCGGATATCAGAAGAACGAGGTATGTTCCATCTCACCCTTTCTCGTTCATCCCCGCGAGGCCACCCCCTGATGGATTGTTTCCTGACTCACATGCCCCCACCAGGAGAAGCTGTCCGCCGAGACCAACGATGGCAACATGAATCCCAGTGTCCGGGCTGAAAAGAGTATTGCCCAGGCGAAGATCGCCATGAACCTTGTCAAGATGAAGAATGGTAGGAAGCCCTTGCCCACTGAGCCGCGCCACATGACCTGGAAGCCTACGCCCACGAACACGACTTCATGCAGCCTATGTAACAGTCGCGCCATGGGAAAGACTGTTCATCAGCAGTGTCAGAGATGCTCGATGGTCATCTGCCGCGAGTGTGTCGAGGAGGGCCTCATCAGCGCCATCGCCAACCATGTTCCCCTCAACGCCGACGACTTCGACTGGGGCAAGATGCGCCCTTTCAAGCGCCAGAAGCTCATGCCCATGAGCAGCAGCGGCACCGGTGCTGGTGCGGGTCCTGGTATCCAGCCCGGCCCGGTGCTCAAGACTACGGCAGTCACCGCTGCCACCGGCAGCCAGGCCACCGCCGTCGCCCCTGCCCCTTCGCGTGTCAAAGGCCGCTCCAAGGTCCACAAGAACAACAGCGGCAAGAACCAGCGCGCAGCCACCGCATCTCTTCGCGCTCATCAGATTCAGGTAAAACTCGTCAACTTTGAACACATTTCGAGTATTTTTTTCTTACCACCTCTCCAGCTCCAGGAAACTATTACCAAGACCGCGAAGGCCACCACCTTCGCACCCGTCAAGCAGTCTTCCGCTTACGTCGTCATCTCCGATTCCGACGACGAGATGGGCGCTGGCAAGATTTCCTCTGACTCCAATCACAACAACGACGAGGATTACCACCCGCCCGGCGAGACCTCCCGCAAACGCTCGTCCTCGTTCACTAGTGCCTCGACCAAGCGCTCCAGTCGCCGTTCCGACCCTCGCTCGTCGAACGTCGCTGTCGGCCTCGCTAACTCGCGTCCCGTTCGCGCCGCCGCTATCGATACTTACGAGAAGATGCGCAACAACACCAAGACTGAGCGCGTCTTTTCGGCTTCGCAGAAGCCCAAGGTCGAGATGGGAACTGGCCATGGCCAGCGTGCTCTGTCTGCTGACGATATCAAACCCGTCTACCAGGTAACCACCAGTCTCGTTGGCTGCGCCTCTTTTGTTGGGAAATCTCACTTACACTTCCATCAGAGTGGCAGTGTCGTTGACCAGACCGACCGCGTCTACTACCATCGCTCCTATGGAGCTGGCAGCCAGTTCACTGAGCACTGTGCAGCGGGCGATGGCACCATGGACTTCGACAACCAGCAGGGCGGCCCCATGGTACTTCCAAAGCTCCATCCCAGCAGCGGCATGAAGGCTCGTGGCCATGACAGTGCCAGTACGCAATCGGTCTTCCCTGCGGTCGGAGTCTACAGCGCCCTCACCAACATCGACGATGCTCCCACTCAGCAGAAAGATTCCGGCGCAAAGTTCTCCGCAAGCGAGCAGGCCGCCGGCATCGCCAATGACGACATCAAGATCTCTGATGTCTTTGGCTTCACAAAAAAGATGATTAAGCTGACGAACGAGCGCATCAACGCCAGCAGCAAGGCTAAGAAGAAATCCGCCCCTGGCAACAAGACGGACGCCGAGAAAAGTGAGGAGGAGCAGCTCCTTGATGTTGCCACTCTTTACTGGTTCGCCAACAAGCAGATTCGTCATCTGCGCGACGAAAACGAGCACTGTACTTTCGTCATCTTTCGTGTTTGTGTCAACCTTGCCATAATCGCTCGACCGACCAAGACGGGTCACTATATCGAGCAATGGCTCAATGCAACTCTGAAGGAGATCCAGGACAACACCGAGTCCGTCCCGGAGGCGCTGAGAGTTCAGGTAAGCCCCTGTTGAAGACTGAAGTTCCAAAGTCAAGATTCTAAACTCCAACGTTGTTTAGCAGGTCTGCCCCATCCCTCACGGCAAGCTTTCCTATTCCGTCACGGAGCAGGACATCAACGCGGCCAACGCCCTCATGATGCTTCGATACTCTTAATTGCGAAGAAGCGGAGGTCTTCTCTGTGCGCACTCGACACATGATGATGACGATTGCCATGCACGTACATATCTTGCTCGTTTTTCAGGACCGCGGTTTTGGCCTTTCGGATTTGGGATTGGTTGGTTTTGCTTTTACCAGAGGTTATACCCCCAAAATTTTCATCTTCCGCTGGCACGTTACGGCGTCATACGGTCGAGGTTTGGAATGATCTGGGTCGGGTCCAGTTGGCTTGAGATACCCCTTTCGCCTATCTTCTTGTACCGTAGGCCAGGTTACTGAGACAGGTTTTCGGAATCGATATATCCGAATCAAACGTTCGTGAGACTGTTGCTGCGTGAGAGTGACGAGGCTATATTAACTCAAGGGAGTCGGGGTTTACTCTGACGGTATTTCCTTTCCTGCTGGGAAGCAAAGACAGCCACGTACCGCCTTTGTCATCTTTCTGGGTCTGGTTTGTTCTCGAATAACCTGGAACACAGAGAACTGTGGAGATTGGGTAACAAAAATCTCGTGAAAGGAGTCAGGGTAAGCCATATTCAAGTTCAGTCAACTAGCGATATCCAAAGATGGAGTCTTAAGCTCTCGTCAGATTGTCAGAACGACTTGCGATGAGCCCTCCTGAATCGACGACTGCAGCGGAAGCAAGTGACACTGATACGCCGACATGAGAAGTACCCATGCCGTAATGCTTCGAAAATTCTGGTACGGGCGCCAAACATGGCAGTCACAACCCATCCGACTCACCCAGGGAAGGCGCCTTCCGAGGCAAGGAAGTTTGGAGTCAACACTCCCCACCCAACCCAAACACTCAGTCAAACGAGACCTTCGTCTTGCTTAGTCGAGTCGCTCTCTGTCAAGGAGCCCTCCCGAACACGGCCCTCAAGTATCTCGGCCTCGCCAGCGAATATCAAACGGGCCTCGTCCCAGCTTCCGTGTTTTAAGAGACTCGCCGACTACACACTACACCCGCTACCAGCACACGACGATACCGCAGATGGCACAACACACCAAGTACAACAAGGTAGAGGCCTTCGGCCTTGCTGGTCTGGAGAAACATGTCCTCGAGTCGCACCTGAGGAATAAGTTTCCGTGTGACCATGTCATAGTCTTGCTGGTAGGCGTGGCACATTTGCCCCTCGGGCGACGCTAACGATGGTTCAGTCTGACGGAGGCGACCAATAGTACTGCTGGCTCCCGCGAAAGCTGGCCCAGGAAGAAAGAAATGAAATCGAGCGACTGCGTTCTCGGAACACTATGCCGCAGAAGGAGACCGAAGAAAAGCAACACGGAATTGAGGACGAGGTTGATGAGAGTAACTACAATGAAAACGAGTATCTGAGTGGTCTATACAACTAACAACACATTACTTCATCGAACCATGAATATGAGGTGGCTTGCGCCGATGATCTAGTACTAGGTACCCTTAGTACTCTTAATATCCGAAACCGCACTCCCACCAATGCTCCCCGATGTGCCAGTGACCAACGGCTTCCATGTCAAACTTCCACCACGAGGTCTCTCCGTGTCCGAAGCCCAAGGCCCGAACAACGGAAAGAGGAACAGGCTCCACGAGCCAGAGTCCAGTCTCCGAAAAGTCATCCGACAGGGGTCGAACCGTGACCTGCAGCCAAGCCATCACGAACGCGAGGTTCCCCAACCTCCTCACGGACCGAGGCAGCCTCGAGATCTGGGGCTTCAGGGACGTGCAGAACGCCTGCTGTAAGACGACGCCGACGCCGGAGGCCCAGAAGAAGGAGCATGGTTTCAGCCAGTTCGTCTCTGGAATCGCCGTCACGCTGCCGGCGCCGTGAAGCAGGCCCGACAGCAGGAACGCGATGGACATGATGACCATCTTGGTGCTGCGCGTGCCCTTCTTCAGGTAGCCATGCTCCACGAGCCAGGTGCCCGGGGCGGAGAATGAGTGGCGGAACGTCTGATGCCACCAGGCGCCCCAGAATCCGGCTAGGCCCCTGTCCATGATATGGGTGAAGGAGCCGAACACAGTCGAGTACTGCCACAACTCGCCGCGCATGGGGAAGACCTTGCTCAGCACGAAGTACTGAAACAGGTCGTGGAAGGAAAAGACCATGACGAGCGCGGAGTACAGGGCGCAGATGATGGCGGTGTGACGGTAGACAGACAGGAGCCAGGGCGGGAACGATGCGAGGTGGGGAGGGAGGGGGAACGAGGTGTCCCCAAGAATAAAGTACGGGTCTTCCGACGTAGTGGTGACCTTGAAGAGATCCAGGATGATGTAGGCGATAGATAGGGGGATAAGCTTGCGTTTCAAGAACTCGCGTTCGTCTTTGTAGGTTTGGCAGCCGACAAATGTCTCCAGCGGGATCGTGTCCATCTTGACGAGCTCCTCGGTATGCGGGTGCTCAGGAGGAGCCGGACTTGGAACGGACGGGACGGCCCAAGACCAACCTGACCACGTTAGCAACAATATATCATCGTCTTGGCAGGCTGATAGTACTTACCAACACCTCTGAAGTTGGTGTACAAGTCGACAACCCAGCCCAGACGTTCGGTGAACGTGCCGTTCTCAGGATAGGACTGCCAGTAGTACTCGTACTCATCGAGGTTAACGTCGGGGGCCGTGACTTTGCTGCTCTTCCGCTTCTTGCTGCCTGCCCGCTTGCGGAGTCCAGTATTGGACTCGCCGGCCTTTGAGGTTGACACCGGAGAGTTGGACCTGCTGGACTTTCTAGAGGGCTTGGGGGAAGAAGTCTCTGTCTTCTTCCTCTTTGCGACTCTCTCATAGTCGAACTGAGGGGCCGTGAACACGAAGTTGGTCAAAGCTGACAAGATACCCCAGAATGCGGAAAGACCGCTTGAGTAACCCATGGACATGTTGGTGCTGGACGTCTCCCTCATGATGTTGATATTGAAGACGATAATGAAGGCGAGCACGAGCCATCGAGCTGCGTAGACCCACGGTCGATTCCTGTGCGGAATGGTCATGTACAAAATTGGGAGGATGAAGGTGCCAAAGATGCCGTACGGCAGCACGAAGGGCTTTGTCACGCCAGCCGCGACGCGAGTCTTGAAGATGGCGCGGTAGCTGTCGCGCACAACGCCGGCAAGTATCGGGGTGCTGATGTTGGCGAGGCCTGTGCCCCGGCTGGTGATGTTGGCCAGCACCGGCGTGGTAAAGTTGGGGAGACCCAACGTCGTAGTGATGTCGGCCGCCATGCTGGTCTTTGGTGGTCGTGTCTGTGTCGAACCGTTGAGAAAGATGATATTAGATCCCAGGACGAGAGTGGATTTCGTAGTGGTCCGGTGAGGAAGAAGAAATTATGCTAACGGCGGGAGAAGGACGGTAGTATAAATAAAATCATGGTCAGCCTCAGCTGCATGTCTGACTCGGATCTAGCACAGAGATAAACGACACCGCCAGTTTGCCGCCGAACACGGGAAGCAGCAGAAGCAAGAAAAGCGCTGGAGAGCCAGGATGTTCCAGCTAACGGGCTTTTGGAGAGCGAGCTGCTGTAGAGCCTCATGAAAATTAATGCTTCGTTGCCAACAAGACGGCCTCGCAGCATCCCACAACCACCGCCTCCCTACCGCGTCCCCTCGTGCTTGGACGACCCCAGTCGAGGTGTGGGATATAGAGAACCGAACCCGATTACGATTGGAGCACAGGGCGGGAGTGGTCGAAAGCCCGATGCGCGAGCGGGAGCACAAGGGGGGTGGGGAATTTAAGGCCTCGGAACCGCGAGAATGCGCTGGGCTGCCCAGGTTAATGCAACATGTGGCGCGTGTGCCCCCAAGAGAATGCGTGTGTGCGTATAGGACAGCGTATAGTAAAGGCGAGGTGTGTGTACGTGTGTCAACCCTCCCAAGGACAACCTTAGGTCGATGATCCGTTTCGCCGCTTTGGAAACAAAACTCTTCCCTCAAAAGGGTAGCAGGATAGATGGGGATGAGATGACACTGCAATGCGAGCCAGGGTCGGGCGAGTAGAAGACGGACATAGATACAGGGCGGGCGAGATAAGCCTGGAAGACAAAGGGATGGGATGAAATGGCGGAGAAACGGAGGCAGAGAGGTACGCAGTAGATACGCAGTAGAGGCAAAGGCAAAGGCAAAGAAAGGCAAAGGAAGGCAAATAGCCTACTTGTTTGACCCTCCCGCATTTGTGTTTGGGCGAGTGCGAGTCGCCGCAACTTTCGTCTGACGTCAACCAGGTCTCCGGTCGATCCAAGTCCCGGAGCCCACTTTGCGGGCGGCATGCTACGGTGCAGGTGCAGGTGCCTAGGGAAGCAGAAGCCCCACGTCACCTGGCGGCCCGCCGCCACCACCCTCCTGCGCCCGCCGTACAGCTCGCCAACGCTGCCTCGGGTGACGGGTTGGTCCCTGGAACAGCCCAGCCAGGCGAGGTGGCTCCCTGCCGGATCCGAGGAGGACGAATCATGGTGGGGCCCTCCAGCGGACTCGCTCGGCGCGTGTAGTGGGCTGATTCGCTAAACCGGACGCCGCCATTACCTCAGCACAGCGACCCTTCAGCGAGCGTACACGAGTACGGGAGGGTGTTGAGCACTGCCACGACTTGCCTGTTTGGCCATCGGGCCAGTCGCAGCGCCGCTTCACCTGGACCCACGATGCCTGAGGGGAGGTGTTTCCTCTTCTACAAGACAACGAACGACCAAGGCAATGCACAATGCCACTCGCATTCGCCATCGCACCCCGGCACACTGCATCGACGTGCAAGATCCGATTTCAAAAGCGGCAATCAAGAACAGCGGGAGGAGGAGGAGGGGGAGGAAAAAAAAAGAGTGAGGCTCATCGGAGCTGACGGTGTCACCTGTACTCCACAACCTTGCAACCCAGGGTGCCCAATAGATCGGCATCTGTCAATCTGCGACCCTGATTCTATCACATATCCCCCTTCCCAAATCTAGATTGCTACCCTGCCGGCACCTTAATTAGAGATGCTAATGATATGATGCAGACGGAAACCCTCTCCACGATTTCGACTACTCTCCTCGGCCATCACCTCCAGCTGGTGTCATCGGGGCAAAGTCGTGGCCGTGGCCGCCGCTGACGCCGTTGCCGTCTTGCTCTTCCTTGTCTGGCGCCACAGGGACCCCCAGGCCGCCTCGAGCCACCGTCCCATCGACGTCAACGTCTGTGAGGCCCCGGCTTGGGCGGCAGCACCCACCACACCCACCGCCGGGTTTTCTCGCGAGTTAGATGCCGTCTTGGTCAGCGTCAGCGCCGTGTGGATCGAGCGCGCCGCCGGGCTTGACTCGGGCGATGCGACATCCTGCTCGGCCGAGTCCAGGATGCCTCGAATTCTCCACGGATACGAAATGCGTTGCTTCCACAGAGACCTCTGCGCCATCAGCCACCGCTTCTCATACTTCTCGCCCGCCGTCCTGTTCGGAATTTCGCCACCACCGCCGCCGCCGCCTCGCCGTCCGCGCATGCTGCCCAACGGCTTGAGGATGGCGAGCGTGACGACGGTCATGACCACGCTCGCGACGGCCCACGTGCCGAACGCCGCGACCGAGAAGCTGTACGCTGGGACGGGCTCGCTGGCCGGATCTCCGCCTGCGTTCTCGTTTTCGTTCGAAAGATCCTGAAACTTTACAATGTCTGTACTCAGGACGGTCTGCTTGCATGTGTTGGCCACGGCGTCCGATCGGCTCATCCCTTTCCCGTCCCTGCTTCCATCCCAACACCTTGCTATCGGGGAGTTGTTACTTACCGATACTACTGTTACTGGCAGAAATACTAGGGCTATGAAGGACAGTTGCTTCATTGCGGACGAGTCATCCGCCGTCAGTTCAGCGATTGTTTTCATCTGCTGGCTTGTATGATGCGTCTGCATCTGTTGTATCTTTCCGGATGTTCAGCTACCCCGTTGTGCGCACACTGGGATCCGGCTGCGACTTACGTATTCTTCTCGGTTCTTGGCCAACCTGTCGAGCGCCTGTGCTCTATCCATCAAATCTTCCATCTCCTCCACCACCGACGACAGTTCGCCCCTAAAATCCGCAATATGCGCCCGCATTCCGTCGTCGTGGCGAGAGCCCAAGCTCGTGAGGCTACTATATGCCTCATCCGCGAAGAAGCTCCGGAGTCTTCGAAGAACCCGAAGGTTGCTATCAACCCTCATGACGGTCTCGTGACGCTGCTCCATCAAGAACGCCATCCTGCGCAGGTCCTGCGCGTGTATCGACTCGCTCGGTTCGTCCATGTCGTCATCGTAGGGGTGTAAGTACGGCTTTGTCTACGAGCCGGTCTTTTAGACATTAATTCAAACACTTCTTGAAAATTCACTCACCAAGTCAGACAGCCGCATCTCCAGGTCCCGAAGATGAGGCGAGAGCTCCCCGACAGCCCACTCTGCAAAGGCGATGAGGCACTTCAAACTGACCCGGAAGCGCCCAGAGACGTCCGAAAACGCAAGTCCATCCAACTCACCCGCCAGGTGCTCCTTCAACGTGTCCCAAAGAAGATTGTGCGTCCCTTTTCCTTTCACGTGCTGATAGCATCTCGGACTGGCAAGAAACCATACCGCCGTGCCTTCGAAGACGTCAAAGTGAAGATACATAACCGCCGAGTGCGTCTCCCACCGCGGCGTCTTGGCTGGGTGTACTTCCCGCGGCAACACATGAATGGGGTATTCCCGACTACTGAACAGCGTCAAGCACAGCTGGATATGGGTCCCGCTGCGGCTCAAGCATTCGATACCCGGGTTCTGCTTCGCTGTAAGAGTCGTGTTGCCCCTAAACCCCGCAAATCGCATGCTACTCGCAAAGCTCCAGGACTCGCCGCCGCTCGTAAGGAAGTCGAGGAAATAAGACGGTACTTGGTGGTAGGTCAATAGCTCTAAGAGGACATCCTCGCGGAGCTTGAGCAGCAAAGAGGTCGGGGAGAGGCGCTCCAGCAATCTATCCTCACCGTCAGCCGGCCTTCAGTGATCTCTCGCGCGCATAGATAGATAATAGACATACACAACCCGCAGCGCGGGATCCCTTACGGGGCTGGCGGATTTCGCCGCGGCCTCATCCGGACTCGGCCACGAGAGCTTGCTTCGGAGCCCGGCAATGCTACGAACCATGTGCAGTTTCGCCCTTCCCAAATTCTCTTCCTTTCCGCACAAGGAGACATCGCCAAAGTCGATAATTGGTAGCGGCGACTCGGTCGTCGATGTATGGTCGAAGATCTTGGCCTTGTTGGCTGCGTAATATTCGCGCTGTGCAGCTATAGTCGTCCGCCGCTCGTTCTGGTGAATTAGAGAGTTAGGGTACGTCCCCGCGACGGCGAGCTTCTCTAAAAAAAGGCGTTTGTGGTCGTCGTCGTTCATGGTACTTGCTGTCATTACATTCAATGAGACTTGAAAGATCGACGTATGAAGTGAAGACCCGGGAGTTTCCTAAATTTCACCTAGAAGGGCTATTACGCGAAACTACAGTTGGCTCCCCCTCTCTTTCGAAGCGTATCGCCGAGCGCTGTACCACATGTTACGTGGGTCAACCGCCCGGGAAGTGACAGCTTCAAGAAAGCCTCGCCAGGAAACGACACACATGTACACAACATGGCGCAACGTAATGCGGGCACTGAGAGTCGCCAATCAAAGATCATCACGCAAGCGCAGAGATGAAATGAGGGAACACAGAATCCGCCAGTCTCCTTGACCAGTGTATTGCGGTAACTGTGTCACCCGACGTACTTCATGATCCGCGCCGTCTTCGACGAGTCCAACCTGCTCAGCTCGGCGTCTATCCATGAGAGCACCGGCGCGAAGTTGGCCTGTTTCCTCACGAGGACCCTCCTCACAGAATCGAGAGCCAGCCTGGTCGGTCCGAGTCAGCCTTGTACGAGCCTCAAACTCCGTCACTGTCGCGTTTTGTACGTACCAAGTAACGTGCGTCTTCTCGATGGCGCAGTCGTAACCGGGGTATTTCGCCTTGCGCGTCTTGCCGGTGAGTAGCACGAACGCCACATCAATGACCCTGGAAATCGTTTCTGGGAGCGAATGAGTCAAAAAGACTTGTAGCGGGGGCATGTCGAGGCAGAACATACGCGTGACCAGCCTACCATCCGGTCGTCTGCCCGCTGGTAGGCATCGCCAGTACGCCCACATCTTTTCTGCCGTCTCAGTGAACGCCTTGTGGAGATTGGCCATGACCGTCTTGAGAGAGTTGTATTTGGTATCATAGAACATGAGGTGGGACTGGATCTTGAATGCATCTGCAATAGTTAGGTCACGAACGTGTCTGAGCGGGTTAATGTGCTTACTCAGAACCCTCCTCTGAAAATTCTGCCCAGGCTTGTTCCCGTAATCAACAGTCAAGGAGTTGGAAATCACTGCATCCATCCCCTGATTAGCGTCGCCTGGCTCCCTGGCAAATCTCGCACTCACCCGTGTCCCTGGTACTATCGCGATTCTTGGAAATGTCGAGCGTTTTGCAGTCGATGCCCAAGCCGCAGTATGGAAACTGAGATTCTCCCGATGTCCGGGCTATATCCATACCCCTGAGCTCCATGTCAAAGTTGACAAGCGTCTTTTGGGGGTTGACAGTGACACCGTAATCCGGAATGCCGCCATGCATGACTTTCACGAACTTGCGGGCTTTCGACTGCTTCGTCGTGATGAGGAGAAAGTCGTCAATCAGCCTCAAGAGAAGGCAATCTTCGCCATCCAGGAAGGAAAGGTGCTGTGTTTCGAGGTTGGCGTAAAAGTAGTTGCAAAGGGCCGATGAGAGGACGGAGCCTTGGGGTATGCCGTTCTTTTGTCTGTAAAACTTCTTGCCGACCTTAACTAAGTTCTGCCGTATGTGAGACCTCATTAAGGCCATCAGATCCCTTGTCTCGTGTTCCCTCCGCAACACGTTGCCCACGAAGATGGCGTTCTTTCTTTTCAGGCCGAGACGGTCCTCGACCAGTTGCACAAAGCTGGTCGAGTCGTCTTGGGTGGCCGCAAGCGAGTGCCAACGCCTTGTCGGTTTCGAGACCTGGCGCTTCTGATGTTGGGCGTCTAACAAGCCAGCCTTGATTTCGAGGTGCTTCTTAATAATGTACTGCTCCTCGCTCGGGATAGCCCCCATCAATTTGATGACGGCCTTCTGTGGGATTGTATCGAAAGCGGACTGAACGTCCACCTTGGCGAAGTAGAATCCATTTTGTCCCCCACTAAATCTAGCGCTGAACGCGTTGAGTCGTTGGTAAATGTCACCAACAGAGAACATGGACGAGCCGAGCTTCGACGGGTTGCGTTCCTGTGTCAGGTTAGCTTACGAACACGTATCAAGAAAGAGTTGTCGTGTACAGTTTCTAGTTTGAGCATTGAATGAACAGGGCCAAGGACTGAATTGATGCTTGGCCCAAGGACCGCGCTTTTCCCAGAAGCTGCTGTCCTTCTTCGAAGATTCGTGATGGGTCGCATGGCCTTTCCCTTCGGCAAGAGTCTGATACGACTGAACCCTAAGCGCCTCGACGCAAGAATTTGGTTTGCCTGGTCTAATTTGACCCCTTCGAACATCTTTACCCTGAGATTAGCCATTGCGGGTTCGGCTACGTACCGCCAGATGTCGTGTCGAAAGAAAAAGAGCCGATAACGGTGGGAGCTTGACTCGGTGATGTAGAAGTTGCTGCGCAAAAGGGGTATCAAGATGGAGTCAAAAACATAGTACAAAAACTCATTCAGAATCTCGAGACGTTTCTTCATATCCGTTTGACTGGTCTTCAGGTCTTTTAAAGCAGGCGGTGCCAACCAATTGATGCTTGAGACCTGGTCAGATGGGTTAGTGAGGTATTTCATGCATACCGTACATCTGCCCACCTTCAATCCATCCGTCACTTCTTGTAGTGACATGCTTTCGAACCTCCGCAGGTTGATGAAGTGATCGACTTTTTCGAAGATCAGGTCCCTGTTGTGGCTCTGGTTGTCGTTGCTTCCCCAAAACCCATTCGGAATTAGCTTGGACAACACTGCGCGGCAAAAGGCAGACACATGAGCTGTGGGAGTTGCCAGATCGGTGATTGAATCAAACTTGATCACCGGTGCAGATAATCCTGATTGACGCAGTTTCTGGTGATTCTTGGTTCCACCTTTGGCCCGGCCAGTAGACGCGATCTGTTGACCGTCCGTCACCGGTGCCTGTGAGCTTTCAGGCTTTTGGGGTTGTCTGTGCATCTTCCTTGTTGCGGGCTTTCGAGATATACTGTCAATTGCAGATGGGCAATAATGACGCAGCAGCTCAGCATATGCACAACGACCATGGAGAAGTTGCATCCGCTCGACCAGTAGTTTCGTCTCACCACGTAACCTTTTGGGTATGTGAATGTGCCGTTCCTTGGACATTGCAGAGATCTCCTCTTCGCGGAGCGTATAGTCAGGAAACTTTTGCGACGTCTTGAAGGGATCGACCTTTGAGGTAAAGGCGTTGTGTAATCCAAATTGGCGAGGGAACATGTACATGAGGACTTTCAATGTGTTTCGCTTGTTGGTTTCGTCCACCTGCGACGCTTTGTCTGCGGTCGTCGGTTCTGAACAGGAAACATGCGGGCAACGACTTAACACATCTGCAATGAGGGATCAGCAGCAATATAATAGACCGATAAGGGGAGCATCTCACGTATGTGTCTCAGGCCATAGTGGACGGTACCTCTGGCAGTGAGGGCTGCCCGGGCATATAGCATGCGATTTCTCATGAACGTTATCTCTGAAGGTAAGCGTTCTTGGTCAAGATCAGATTCCTTTCGGCCTCCTGGCTGCTGACCCAATGCATGTTTTTGGTTCACAGGCCCGGACGTGCCCGACTCCAACATCGGCGTGCCACTGAGCTGGCACATGTTCCCGGCGCCTGCCTTTACGGAAAGGAAGATAGCCGTGTCTATGAGAAGATCAATCATGATCTGTTCGCCGGATTTTCCCAGAAGCAGGAGAACCTGAGGCCAGGGGTCATCTTTGAGGGCCTGGACATAATGGTTTGGGTGAACGGAAGTCAGACCGGGTATCGAGCTATCATTATTGCGTTCCCTCGCGTTGCCCGGCATCTGGGCACGCTTCCTGTAACCGTCGCAGAGGAGATGTTTCGGCCATGATTCATTAGGCTGAAGCCTCGAGAAAAGTTGCCAGATGACAAAGTCGACAATCTGCAGAGCGACGTCAGCCTATAGCTCGAGATTGTTTTATTCCCGGGGCCGACCTCTGCTTGCGAGTAAGCTGCTCCAGCTAGCCCGTCCGACGACGACACAACAGACTCATCTCCCTTCTGCGAAAAGCATCGCCATTGCTCCCATCTGGAATCAGGCTGGGTCTTTGGGTGGTGATGTGCGCAGACAAGCGTCGTATCCAGCAATTGGCACAAATCCGCTTCGGCTTTGAGGGCTTCTTCACTTAATGAAGCATTGGCTAACCCGACAGAGGCTAATTTTTTGCGGCGAAGCCTTGACGAGCTCGGCAGCCTGGAAAGTAGGTACTCGCGAAGTGTCTGCACATTGTCGTAGAACTGCTGAAGGAGAGCGTGTTTGACATGACTCTTGGCCCGATCACACTTCGCCTTCTTGGGCTGATGATACTCTTGTCGGTCCTCTACGAGCGTCTGTGCTTTTCTCTTGAACGCCATTGTGGAGGCTGTAACTCATCCGTCTGAAAGTCAACATCCGATTGTAAGTGCGGTTGAATCTCTGACGTTTCTTGTCGTCGAGCCGGGATCTAGGCGACGCTTCGATTCACTAGACTCTGGGTTATGCAGTTGAGGATCGGACGCTAGAACATGTCATTGCAGGCGGACAAGCAGTCATGCGTCCGTGAAATAATGTTGATAATAATAACAGCAGGCCGATGAGGTGATGCGGCGATGTCGTTGATTGAGGTTGACAAGCGCGACGCGTCTGAGGTCTGAGCAGGGCAAGCACGCACCAGATACGTACCTTGCTTCCTACTTCAGGCACCTACCCACACTAGGAGTGTGTTGGTACGCAGTAAGGCAAGGCACCTGGGGGGAGGTAGGTAGCTACCAGCGCGGTGGTCTAGGCGCCTCTGGGTAGAGTGGGACGACGGTGCACGTCCAGTGATCTGCCGAACACGGGCGCCGTCTCAAAACGGTGGCTTTGTGGCTTGGGCAGACGCTCACTGGCGCTTAAGCCACCAGAGGCGCAGGGGCGAGAACGCTAGAGGATCCCAGCGGGGGTTGGTGAGACGACACTCGCAGCCGTGGGGGTCAACAAACTCCCGTCACTCACACTTGCAGTGGAAATTCTCAGGGCCACGGCTAGCGGGGACCTCCTTTACCTCCTCTCACCTCCTGTCACACTGGTTGGAAATGGAATAGCCCGCTCCGCGGCTGCGCTGCACTACGCTTGCACCACGTTAATTAAAAGGTGCATCGTCACTCGAGGTTGTCCCTCGGACGGGGCTGGGCTGAGGAGCAGCAAGCGACTTTGATGCAAGGGCGGCGGAAAGCGGGCGGCCGGCTGCAAAGGTTGCTGCCCTGCGGTGCTACGTTGTACGGCATGTCCAATATTTTGATGGGGAGGAAACATCTGGGGGATAGGATGCCTTGTCCACGGAAGACGCCGTACGGCTCATTTAGGTACAGGCAGTCGACGACGGTGGCCAAGTTTTAGGTGTTGGCTGGATTATTGAGGACTACTAGAGAGCAGCTACCCTGGCGGTTCGCACTTCGTCAGGGGCTTGCGATCAAAGGGGCGAAAGGGAGAAAGAGCCGAGTACCAGCGTCCGAGACGTTCAATGACCCCAGCCCGTCAATCAAGCCGATCATGAACTACATTAAAGCTATTACGTGGTCGCGTCAAATCTTTAGTGAGACGGTTGGTGGCCGATGTTGAGCTGGGGGTTCTGGGGGAAGAGAGCCTGTGAAAAAGCACATGGCGGGCGATGATTGCCGCTTAGATGCTGCCGCTGCCGCTGGTGTTGGTGCTGCCTCAGGGTGCTTACGCCGAAATACTCCCCGGGGCCAAGCCTGACTAAGGCACCCGCGATCTCTGGACAGTGGACGGGACGGAGCTGGAGGGAGGCGAGCAGCTGAGGCTGGGACGGTGCTGCCTCACCTCGTATCATATTGCAGGTCTTAAGATACCTCAGGCACAGACTCTCAACAAGTTGCAGAAAGTTGCAGAAGGGGGGACTTCTCTGCGCCGGGCCGGGTGTGCTGGATACCTTCAGTGCGTCTTCCACCACAAATACGAGCTATAAATGTTCCTGCTCCCGCAGTGGCTTGCATATGCCAGCATCAAGTTCAGGTTGACCGGGGAAGCAGATGGCGACTTGGGCGTTTTGTCGCCAGCACGCACGCTTGGAGGTGTTTGAATAAGGGTCGCGATGGTAGCTTGCCCGACACGGTTTCAATATCGAGACGCTCTCCCATTAACGCTGGAGGGCATCTCATTTGTTCGCAGCAACGGGCTGGCGAATGCCTACGCCTACTACACACTGAAGTAAGCCAAGGTACGGCATCGAAGCAGAAGCGAGGAACGATCCGACCAGACACGGGCGGCAGCGCGGTTTGCATAGTAACCTTGTTGAAAGCGCCGTCGGTGTCGAGGGCAGCAAACTCTCGGATGTTTCAATCCGGAACCTGGAAGGGCTCGGCCAGATTGCAACTCTGGCCACGACCACAGCCTCGATGCTCGCCGGTCAACGTCCCATTGGCCCACCGGCATGTGCTGCGATGATGACTGACGTGCACATCCGGCGTCGTCACTTTATTTGGCTCCGACCCAAAGTAACGTCAGGTCCTGTGCCTCACTGGGGATCCGGTCGGTGCGGTGCGGTCCGGAGCGGTGGTGACGGACGAGTCCTGGCAATTGGAATGGATCCTCCCCTCGTGGAATGGGTGTCAGGCTGGCCTCATTTGCGATGTTGGCCGCCCCAAACACACACACGCTCCTCACCACGAACGCTGCAAGGCCCCGCCGTTCTTCGGCTTCGGTGGGCGCCCAAAAGTATGGCCGATTGGCCGTGACGTCTCACGTCGCCCGTGGCCGTGCTCTCTTGGCGCCCCCAAGCTTCGCCTTGCCGCGAAGGAAACTGCGTATGGGTTTTGACTTTGCGGGTAGCGGGTTTAGCACTGGGGAACTCAATGCACTCCAGTCAGCAGTCCCTAATGTCTTATGTCTTGCATTGCGTCGCCTTTGCGCGCTCACGAGGTCTTTGAGACGGGACGAAGCGAGGGCCAAGGGTCGCACCAAGATGACATCTGTGTTTGAGAAGGAAAAAAAAGCAGCGTTTCCGGTTGCCCAATTCCAGCAGCACGTTTCTTTAGAGGAGAAGGGAAAAAAAACAGTCATCTTGCAGAGTCGGTGCCTGCCGGCAACGGCAATCCAAGATGCTAGAAGTAGATACCTGACCTGCTGCGCACCTGACCTTCGAAGTACAGCGTACATAACAAGTCGCATTGGCCCTGGGTGGAGTTTGTTGTTTGTTTCTCTGGGTCTTTCTTTGCAACCTTGTCCATGGCACTTTTTTCCAAGGTCCAAACAGCAGCGCAGTGGAGGCCAGCAAGGAAAGGCTGAGAGCTCTGCAGATTGAAGTCTGGACTTGTGACCGGTAGATGGCCGGGGCCGACCCAACCAGATCCGTCTCTTCCAGGCACGACTTGTCCGAGGACGGCGAGCTGTAGTGGTGTAGCGTACGCCTTTGCCAACAGCAGGGCAGCGATGGTGTTTTATTCGTTGAATGGGTAGTCGGCCGTTCTCAAAGTCAATTCATCTTCGCCATTGCACACCTTTGCTTTTGTAGATACGCTACAAGTGGCCGAGGTCACGAAGACAGACGATGGGAGCATCTACGCCGTAGCACAATTGAAGTCCCCTTTGACTTGCGGCCGGTCCCTGGCCCGGTTGTCGCTCCCTCTTTCCCGAGCCTCCGGACCTGCCTACCGTACTCTCTCTAGCCTCTACTACCTCAGGTACCTTACGCAGCAACAGCAATGGCAATAGCACCTACCGTCATCCCCCCTTCCTGCCCTCCCTCCACTCCTTGCCTGCCTGCCAAGCTGCCTGACCAATTCACGCTCCGTACCTTGCACATGACGGGACGTCCAATCCTGCTCTGCTCCCACCTTTTCCCGGCTGCCACCCAGACCGAGTTGCACCCAACTTGACCGATTGGACGGCCCCCTCACCTTTCTTACTGAGGTGAGGTCCACTTGCCGTCTCAGCTCGCCATTCAACGTCTGCAGCGCGCACCTACCTCACCTCGCGGCTGCGTACGCACCTTCTTTTCAGGTAAGGGGGGTACCTGGGTTTGCAGCAGGCGCGAGGACTTCAAGCCTCCATGCCTCCTACCTGCGTTACGTGAGGTACCTAGCTCCTACCCTCTTACCTTCCTACCTACCCTACGGACAGCATCCGGCTTCCACCCAATTGCCTCTTTTTCCCACTTGCAGACGCCCAAGGAGGTGCGGATAAATACGTACTCGATGAGGGTAAGGAAGGCGCCGCGCCAAATTCTCCCCGTCCTGCCCGCCGCTCCTGCTCCTCTCGCGCAATTCTAAGCTACCAAACCCAGGCCGCCGCCTCCTCTCCTCCCCTACCTTCCCTCAGTAGTCTCTACGCCTACGCCCACTAAAGCGGGACACGCCTCCCGGCCCCCCCCCCCATTCTCTCCTCGCTCTGCACCTCAGTCTCCTCCTCTCCCGCTCCGCTTCGCTCTTTCTGCGTGTTACCAGCGAGCAGCGATAGTGTGTGTGTGCGCGCGTGCGCGCCTGCCTTACGTCTGCTGCCTCCCTACCTTTGCCCTCTCTCAGCTTTGCCTTTCCAACCTCGATCTTGCCATCCCATCTCGCGGCGTCCGAATCAGCAACACACACCCTCCCACTGCAGCAAGACCCCAACAAGAGGCACAAACTTAGTCGCCCAAAGCCTCTCGGATCTCGTCTCGACTGCAGCAAAATATCTAATCTCCATAAAACCCCCCACAGACGAGAGTCGCACCACGGGTACTCCTGCGGTGGCCGCCCATCCATGCATTAAGATTTGCTGTCGATAGGCCCCGGACACTGCCAGCGCTCGCCAACCAGGGACTGCCCGTCGCCTCTCCAAACTGTCGCTGCCCACTCAGCTTGCAGGCCAACACATCAATGCTTCCCAACCCAAACATCCCACACAGCCTGCATGGGTCTATGGGAATCCTGACGAGCCAGTCCACCCGATACGCCTGACGGATGTTCAGGCCACAATGGAAGCTGCCAGCCCAGAAGAGGAGGACCGCCTGGCCACCGTGCTGCAACTCCAGCAACAGCACTTCCAGCACCACCAAACTCAACAACTGTCCCACTACACGCCCCAACTCCATCGCCAACCCAACTTCGACCCGAGCTACGAGTATCACGAGCCTGACCTCGACCCCGACTCCGATCTCGACCCTTACCGCCACCCGTCCGATTCTGCCTCCCACCGCCACCAGCATCACTACGTCCCTGGCAGCCCCGTAGCCAACGGCTTCCACGCCCCGAACCTGGATGCCTCTGCCGCCAACACGGCTGGGGCTTTCGCCGCCGATGGACATGCTCACGGCCCTGTGAACCCTGATGATTTCTACCGAAGCTATCGAGGCGTCCAGTCGTCAAACCATCACCAACGAACCCCGTCATCAGACAACGACTACATGGCGACCTCAGTCTCCCGAGCTCGTGACAACCCGTCGGTACGGCCAAACGGCAATGGCACCAACCCCAAACATCCGCCTGCGCCGGCGGCCCGAACTGCCCTGCGTCCCTCGCAACGGTCTGCCTCTGCCCCGGTCGAGCCCGCCGTCGGCGCCCCCAAGTCGAACACGAACCGCAAGCCGAGCGTCAAGGAATTGAGCAGAAAGTTCGACCAACAACCTTCCGCCGCGATGCCCCGGATTCCTGTTCGAGGTGTCCCGTCACAGCCCAGGAGAACTGCGACAAATGACAAACCGGCGCCCGGTGGGAATGGGTCAACACCATACTCTACGCTCAGGACTTCGGTAAACCGTGAACTGACGTCCGACTCCAGCAGAAGCACTGCTTCTCGAAGCACGCAGCGTACCAAATTTGTCGCCGAAGACCAACTATCAAATAACTCACAGTCTTTCGCCAGCCGTATTGCCAAGCCACGAAACTCGAACTCGATATCGGGTAACCCGCAAGCATCCAAATCCATGACGAATCTCCAGAACAAATCGCCAACATTATCGCCGCCCTCTTCTCCTCGAGCGCCTGGCCTGCTGTTCGGCGAGATACTTCCAGAACAACGTGATACTTCGATCGCAGGGTTTGGTATCGAGGGCTCAGGCTCGCGCCCACGGAGGACATCCGAGTCGAGTCTTCATGTGGCTCGGCTGTATCAGCGGACAAAATCTGATCCTGATCTTGAACCGTCTTCCCCAACTGATTGGTACCGCACTGCAACCACGCAGCCGAACGACGTTGCAGGACGTTCGGCGCACAACGCGAGAGGCCATGTTCGGGCACACAGTGATGTTGCTACCGCAAAAACCGGGTCACCAATGGTGAGAAAGGCTCTCGCGTCACGTCCGGCGCCAGAACCCACACAGCCTGATCGGGCTGCGTCACCGACTGGATCGCGCCTCCCTGTCTCAGTCCGAAAGCTGGCCACATCAAGCGATTCGACGAGTCCACCATCAACGCGGGAAAGCTCTAGAGCCAATTCTCCGTCAACCTTCAAGCGGCCCCCGCCTGCAAACAAGACAACACGGACAACCACACCCGTTACCCGCGCCAAGACACCCACCCGATCGAAAACACCAACGCAAGCCACGCCAGGACGCAAGCCGGCTCCTCGTGGTCTCATCACCCCAAGCAATAACGCACGTCTCACTGCGTACGTGGCAGCACCACCCCCAAAGCTGTCACCTCCTTTGCGCAGTTCTCGGCCGCGACAATCCGTATCAACAGCAACCACGGCAAGTTCGCGCATGAAGGCAGTTGACAGAGCCAGGTCTCCGCACAAGCATGCGACAAGGCAGACCTTGAAACCAGACGAATCATCCCGAAGGCGGAAAATATCTGTTGGGCCGATTGATTTCGAGCAACGGCGGGAACACATTCGACTCGCATATACTAAGTCTATCCGCGACAGCCAGGCTCGAGATGCGAGACAAGCAGCCGCAAGGCGCAAGAAGGAACAAGAAGACGCCGCTGCCAAGGATAAAGAAGCAATTCCCCCGGTGCTTACGATCGATGAACAGTCGCTGCAAGCGGAGGTTAAGGAAGCTCCCAGGAAGCCGTCTGAGGAAGCCCCTCAAGAGGCGGAACCGGCCGCGCAGCCTGCGCTGACTGAGGAGCCATCTCAGTCATTGACAATCTTGACGGCAGTACCACCGACTCTTGCTGTCGCACCGCCTATGAACCAGGCTATCGATTCTCCAACGCTGGGAATACCGGGCAGTTTCCCCGCCCTGAGTCCTCCGTTTGAGAAGGAAGATGTCCCGCAGTCTGCGATTTCAGCTACTTCGGAGACTACTGAATTCGATAACGAGCCACAGACTCTCCCACCCGTTCAACTGGAGCCCGCGCAACCCCCGACTGGCCTCGGCCTAACGATTGCCCAGCCTGATGGGAACCACGAGCAAGCCAAGATTGAGGAAGTGAGGCGACCGCCAACACCGGAAAAGGCCGACTACCATTACCCGTTCGAAGACGAACCTGCGGACGATCAAGTGTCAATAAAAATCTCGTTGGACCCGACGTCTCCTCATCAGTCACCAGAGCCGACGCCGACAAGAAGCGAGTTTGAGGATCCTTCTATTCCTGGTGCATTCACAAGTTCCCGCCCAATCTCCGAAGAATACGAGCCAGTGCCATTTTCGAGCCCCTCATATGAGACGACTGTCAAGATCTTACGGCGGGAATCTGAGTATGACTCTCCACGGCAAGAAACAATTCCTTTTCCGAGGATGGAGTCGTACGACGACGTCGACAGCCAAAGCCAGGTGGACGACATGGATGGTTCCGTCTGCGATGTGTCCTACTTCCAGGATCACGCGGAGAAGGATTTGGGCACAGCTTCGAGCGACACGCTTGAGAGGCTGGAGGATTTCTACCACGACCGTCAGAAAGACACTGATTCCTCTCAGCGAGCGTCGACTTGCGAGTCCTCCGATGCGCAAGAGGACCCGCACAAGACCAGTCTTGAAAGCCAACAAACCCCGGATACATCCCACAGCTTGATGGTTCCGCCTCTACACCCTTCTACGAACCGGACCAGCCAGCAATCAGCGTGGACCGACTTCACTGTGGACAGCAATGATCCTTCCGATCACCGAATCTCGGCATTCCAGAACGATGTTTTGCCTATCCTTAAACCGCCATATGCCTCTGACCCGATGTATGGGTCTGGTTCCAGCAGGGACTCATCTGCCCGGCAAAGCGAGCACTACAGCCCAGACTTCTCGCCCTTGGATTCAGCAGACGCCCAGCCGTCCGGACGTGCCAATATCCATCAATTGCCGGAGTTGGATACTGGAGAAGGATTCTCGGTTCCCTACCCTGATGCCAGCTATCCCTTCAACAAGAAGCCCCCGGTACCGCGCCCGGAACATGATCCACCGCCGGTGCCTGGTCCCAAGTCAAGGTCCCTCTATGAGGGCAGGCGGACAGCTGTGAGCAGCTACTATGCCGACACTCTTCCCGGAAGCACTATAGTAGGGTCCTCCCGGCGTGAGAGTGAGGATGTGTCGAGGCCGGTTTCTACACCACACTCCATCGATCACATGTCGATCGAGACAAGAGACAATTCTCTTGGCGGTCAAACCCCCGTCGAATCGATATCTACACCCATCCGAGAAAAGGACGGCCCCACTGGAAAGGAGCGGCACCGCCTTGTCCAGCGGCGAAACGTCATCAAGGAATTGATTGACACGGAAATGGTTTTTGTGAGAGATATGAACATTGTCGAAGAGATTTACAAGGGCACTGCGGAAGCTTGCCCGCGGCTAGATGACAAGACAATCAAGCTCATCTTCAGAAACACGGACGAGATTATCAATTTCCACACGCTCTTCTTGTCTGAGCTAAAGGATGCTGTTGCTTCGGTTTACATCCCTCATGGCCGCCGATCGCCCATGCCGAAGGAGGAGTCAATAACCTCTGATCAGACGGGGAACTCTTCGTCGCAACCAGCCACGCCCGAGCTGGACGACGACAGAGATCGGGCCACGGCCATCGGTCCCGCATTCAAGAAACACGTTGATGAGATGAGGGTGGCGCATGAAGGGTTCCTGAGAAATAGCGACCATGCCGCGAAGCGCTTGATCCAAATCCAGCAAGATCCAACAGTAAAGGTCTGGTTGAACGAGTGCAATGAAGTGGCTAAGGACCTCACGGCAGCTTGGGATCTGGATTCTCTGCTTATCAAACCCATGCAGCGGATTACGAAATATCCTAACCTGATCATGACTCTTTTGCAGCACACTCCTCAGGATCACCCCGACCGAGCAGAGTTGATTTCGGCGAAGGAGGTCTTGGAGCTGGCCATCATTGAGATCAACAAGACCAAGAAGAACTTTGAGCTCGTTGGTCAGATTGTCGGTCGGAAGAGAAAAGAATCCGACGTCAAGGCCGGGTTTGCTCGCGCTTTCGGCAAAAGAGTGGACAAATTGCAAGCCGCCAGCTCAAGAATACCCGAAGATGCCGTTTACGCCAAGCTCCACGAGAAGTTTGGCGATGATTACCTTCGACTTCAAGTTGTTCTCAGAGACGTCGAGTTCTACACGCGACAGGTTAGCGCCTACGTCCATGAGTTTCTTCAGTATTTGTCATCCATGGAGCTCGTCATGAGACTCCAACCTGGCAGCTACCCGGAACTGGAAAGCAAGTGGGTGCAATTCAATGTGTCCATGAGGGACATTGAGAAGATTGCACTGGAGGAACATGTGAGTCAACCACCTGGAACAGTTGCCCCTCTTCTGTCCGCATACTAATCTCTGAGCAGCTGCAACAAGTGAGAAAGCATGTGATCGAACCATTTGAGCATGTTATCAAGGCATATGGCAACCCTTCACTCGCAATGAAGAAGCGAGCGAAGCGCCGGCTAGACTACGAGAGATCAGAGCAGCTCAAGAAAGGCGGCAAGACCGCAGATGCTAGACTTAAGGAGTTGGTGGAACAGTACGACGCCCTCAATGAGACGCTGAAGAAGGAGCTACCGCAGTTGTCTGCCTTGACCGAAAAGGTTGGCAACATTTGCCTCGGCAATTTTGTCAACATCCAGGCGAATTGGTACTCAATCTGGGTGGAGAAGGTAAAGAAGGTGACGGGGGAGATTGGACCGCCACCTGAGGTTCCAGACATTGTCAGCACATTCCAGCGCGATTACAAGTACGCACAGGAACTGTTTACAAACATTGGAATCCTGAACCCGTCATACAAAGGCAGGACATCACAGTCGACCACAGCAAGCACAGACGATGTCACATCAAAGCTTCGACCGCGGCCTGCTGAGCTCTCACCACGAGGTAGAGGTCTGTCTGTGAATGGCGACCATGCCCCAACACTGCCGACACCAGATTTTGCTAAGCGCCACAGCGGCCAGTTCACTCTATCGCCAACAACTACACCACTCAGCCCACACCAGTTCTACTACCGAGACTACTATACTGCTGCTGCTGCCAATGGACAGCGTCCGCCAGTGTCTGGATTACCAGCCACAGGAGGAGACCAGTCGCCTGCCCCCCGAGTGAATGTCCCTCCGTTAACGACCCGGCCTGGCACAGGCAAGAGTTTCGAATCAAATGGGTTGCCGCGACAGAGTTCCGAATCCACGGTGCACCACAGGAGGGACTCCAATCCTACCTCCCAGAATCAGCACCAGGTAACTGAGTCAAGACGCTTCTCGGGCCTGTTCCATTCGGCTCTGCCCATGCCAGATGGCACAGAAGAGAGTCAAAGATCTTCAAGGGCATCATCACGTGAGCGGACACCGGCTGGAAATGGATATAACGTGCTGTGGCTGGCAGCATCTCTGTTTGAGTTCAACATTGAGACAACAAAGCATGAGGCTGGGTACCCATTTCTCACGTACCAGGCTGGTGAGGTGAGTGTCCAGAGAGTCTCTATTCATCGACACACCATAAGGTACTAACAATCACGTCTAGATCTTTGATGTCATTGCTGAGAAAGGCGAGCTCTGGCTTGCCAAGAACCAAGATGACCCCGATGACCAAGTCGGTTGGATTTGGTCCAAGCACTTTGCGAAACTGGCTGATTCATAGAGCCTTTGCATACGCACAGCCGGCATTTTCAAAACTCCTTCAGTCGATTGATTTCCTTAACCCATAGGCAGGCTAAGGTTTGCGTGCAGTCAGGCACATGCGCGCTGGCGGATGCTTGCATGCTCAAGAGCGCTTGAGCCGGGACATTCTTGCCCCCCCCCAGTGGCATGTATTATTGCTGATGAAAAACAAAAAGACCCAGTCGACAAGTTCATTTCACTTTATTGGGGGCATGGGCTTGGTTCAATCAAAAAGGATCAACGGCAGAAAGCACCCTCAACGTGTACACTTTTTAAGCTCTTTTTCTCCTTTGTTCCCTTTATTTTCTATTTTTGCTTGAGATGGAAACGAGATGGCGTTTGTTAAAGGCGACATAATGAGGTCTTGACGGATGGAATGCGACCATGTCAGTTGATAAACGTCACTGGCGGCTTCTCACGAAGAAGGAAGGATCAGCAATGAAAACTTTGGGAGCGTTGAGCGTTGTTAGTTGAGCCCGGGCAGGGCGTGTCAGGCGTTGGAACTGCCTCGCAGTCGGACTGCGGGCATCATTTTGTAGTTTTTCAATATCCAATGGACATGTGTCGGAACTAGATCGGATTGTCTCAGTCGTTGAGCCCGCGTAGCCCAAGATGGTCTATGCGTAGCCGGAGCAGTGTAGTCCCTGGCTCTTGCTGATTCTCGGATGTCGTTGAGAACCCGCCCAGCCTGGTGCCCACGTAGCCCTGCGCATCTAGTCTCGTCCCTGTTCCATGTCTCCCAACGGCCCAACAGCTGGCTACTAGGGGAGGGAGCACAGAGCATGCGGGGGAACCACGGTCGACGTCGCTGCGGTGTCCCGTGCGCGGCTAGGAGGTGATTGGCATCGTTGAACCTGTGATGTGACCCAAGACGGGCCGGAAGGAATGGGCCTACCCCCTTCCCCAACGTTTATATTCATGCGGCACCGGCCGGTTCCGTGGCCACGGGAAGGCGCCCGAGGAGAAGAGAAGCAGTTTCGAGCGGAACAGTGGCCCAGGCGCCCCGAGTGTAGTTGTTTTTATCAGGCGCCATATAACCAGATATAGCAAACACCCTACGCTTAGGTTACTTGCAGGGATGACGAGTTCGGTTTGGGTCCGGACGGGCCTTGGGGACCGACCGGCCGGCCGGGCTGGCGAAATATATGCCACGTCTGATATTGCACCACGCCAGGGCCATGTAAGCAGGCTAGCCTTGCTCATGCGTACGCGAACCCGTCGCCTGCCTTCCCTCGCTTACACGAGGACGTAATACAAGCCGCAGGATGTATAGATCAGAGCACTTTCACATGCGAGACGACGCGCACATCCATCCATCTTCTTCGTTTAGAGCAAGCAAACTCCCATCCCGTATCCCAGCTCCCGCGTCATCTCTCTTCACCGCCGACGAGGCACTGCAATTCCTACGTGCGCGCCATATCTCCCCCCTCCCCGCAACGGCGGTGTAGCGGGATACGTCAAACTTTCGACTCCGGCGGGAATGGGGTCGCAGCTGAGAAAACAAGCCCGCCTCTCTTGGTGTTTGGGGGCCAATTGACCCCGCCCAGCGGGAGCTAGAGCAAGGCGAAAAAACGCCCCTGTTGCTACTTGAAGGATACGTAGCTGTGATCCAACATCCAGGTTGGCTCGGTAGCCTCTCTCTGCGTATGCAGCTTGGTGGGGAGCGTTATCCCGGCCGAGAGAAGGAAAACCCCGGCCAGTCTCAAGTCCGAACAGCAGGAGAAGTCCCAAGATCCAAGTCTGGAACACACCGCATCCTTGATTTCGTTGCAAGAGTCTGACATTGGTAACTAGACAGGTCCAAACATTAGTGATGAACCCGAGAATCATACTGGGTTCAGCACCCTATCATCTATTCCATGCGTCTAGACTGCTTGGGATATATGCCACGGGCACAAAATGGTTACCCTTTTACCACTGCGTTTCTGGGAAGCCATATCCAACCAATTTAATATGCCGCCAAAGTCCCTACTGAATGATGATGCACACCGTTGTTTTCCAAAACGCCATGCGCCTTTGAATCCGGGAGGGTGCCTACGGCTAGTAGTCGTCATTGTCCTCGTCCTTGTTCTTTCCATCCGAAGGCCCATCCTTCCTGATAGGAATCTTAATGCCTTGCTGCGCAAAGGACTTGCTAAGTGCTGTACTCTCGCAAACACCGGGGAACTTCTTGGCCGAGTAGACCTGGAACACATCACTGAAGCATTGAGCGAGAACCGGCGACTTGCCCAGGTTGACGGCAGAACCCGAGGCAGACGGCTGGCCAGGGCGCTTAGCAACGCTGACAAACGAGAATCGCAACCTTGGAGTGACGCGTTAGACAAGTTCAACCAAAGCCCACATGAGGTGGCTTACCGGAAATGGCCTTCGGTTCTGACACTCAGGTCCTGCATGATAAACCAGATACCAACATTCTCGTCCGTGTCCGTCAAGCGGAAAGCACTGGAGGCGAGGCTGCCGATCAGGTTGCGGGTGAACATTCCCTGGGGCTGTCCCGAGTTCATGGATACGGACTGGCGGTGGCCATAGGCCATGTCGGCCTGTGAAGGTACGGTGGCTGTCGCATGCGGTGGATAGTACTGGGTCGGGGGCGCAAATGCCGCATTGCTTGACTGGTACGTCGCTACTCACGTAGTCAGCACTTTGTTCTCGTTCGCCTTTGGTCTGCTCTGGGCGACTCACGTTGGTAGCCACCAGGCATACCGTATCCTGGCATCATGTGTGGCTGGCCCGGAGGAGGTTGCTGCTGCCCGTAAGGGATGGGTCCGCCACCATATGCCGCGGGCACAATCGGTGCATAGGGCTGCATGGGCTGAGGCGGTTGCGCATCATCCCTCAGTGAGGTAAAGGAGTAAGGTATAGTCGTGGAGATAGAGGCCGTGGATGACGAGTGGCGGACGAGGTTGACCTCTTGGGAGCCATCCTCTGACCACAAGTCGACATTGATAATGAAGTGACCGTGGTCTATTTGGCTGTAAAAGACTGCGGTTAGCTCCACGACAGAACCAAGGCCCGGCAATCCAACTTACTTGACATTGACCTCTTCATTGGTTGCAGTATCAATAACGACGACTCTGATGCAGGGAGGGGGGGTAATGGGGCGTCGATCCTGATAAACAGTCCGTCAGCGGACATGGTCGAATGGCAAAAATTGGGATGGGCTGGTGGAAGGTCACCTTATCGCCAAACCCGCACATGCGGGCTCGCTGAGGCTGCTGCACAACTTCGAGCCTAGCAACCGCGCTGTTAGCCTCGATACTCTTTCTCCAGATTACGTGTGGGCTTCCAGCAACGTACTTGTATTTCCTCCCGTCCTCGTCAACCTTGGATAGCTCGGGCAATTTGCCGTTGTTCTGGGCGGGGGCGGGGGCGGGGGCAGCTGGAGGCGCACCGGCGGCGTTGGGCGGAAGATGTTGAGGATGCATGCCGTTGCTAGCCATGTTGGAAGGCAACGGGGCACTTGGCGGGTATGGCATCGGAGGAAGCTGCGGCATCTGGTTCGAAGGATGGGGATGGTGCTGTTGGGGAGCGGACGGGTGGTGTTGCGACGGAGCAGGAAGCTGGCCGTAAGGACCGGGGGGCATGTGGTGGTAACCACCAGCGCCCGGATGTTGTTGGTCGTAGTTCATGGCTGCAGCGGTTTCGGGTCGCGCTTGGCAGTGCTCGTGATGCTTCTGTCTCGTAGAAGGTAGGGTAAGGGTATCGCGGACGACGGCGGCTGAATTGAGATGTTAGCGTGATCGAACAGAGCGAAACAGCCTAATCCAAATAGACCTACATAGGTCGAGGACAGGGAGGTGGAGATGCGGCAGATGGGGAGGCAACGTACGGCACCTTTCAGCAGCGACAAGTACAAGCTTGGTAGGAGACTGGGACGGGATACGCAAAGGGACGAAGGATGGAGAGGACCGGGTTCATATACAAGGTGTTTTGGGTTTCGGGGTGGTGCTCGAGCTTCTTCGCCTGGCTCGCTGGCTCGACCTCTGTGGTACCGTGTAAGGTAGGTAGGCAGGTAGGCAGGTACCTTGTGTCTTGGGTCCTCCAGATTGTGACGACAAGGCAAGGTAGCTCAGGAGTTGCCAGCCAGCTCCCTATCGAAGCAAGCCACTGGGCAATTGGAGATGGGGAGAGGGGAGAGGGGGTTCAAGTGATGGTCTGTGAGCCATGCTGTGTGGGCGGCCAAAGTGGCTCTGGTGGAGCACACCCAAGAGGTGCGGTGCAGGCAGGTGCAGGGACGGCCAGCTGTGCGCTGGGTCGCACTGGAAGAGGCCGAAGGCGCTTGACACGCACCGGGGGCCGTAAGGGCGGGTGGTGGCGGCGCGGGAAGACTGGTTGAGTTTGCCTTGGACAGTTGGGCAGGTGGGATGGCAGGACCCCCAGCCATGGATCGCTAAGGTAAGGTATTGGATACTAAGATATGTGCCTCATGCAGTAGGTAAGGTACCTAGAGCTGAGCCTAGCAGTTATCCAAGGTACCTTGGCTAGGTGCTATGCTTCGGGATGCACCTTTTTACCTTATTAGGCACCTTAGCTTGCCCGCTTTACTCCTAACTCGCAGGGTATGTCGCCCATGAACGGCATCTACCTTAGCCTACCTTAGGTACTTTAAGGTACTGCTAGCAGCAGCTAAGGCATCTTGGCCAGATACATGCATCGGCATCACGTCAACCTCTCGTGTCTTTTTCCCGCAGAGCAACTTTTTTTTTTCCATCGAAACAAACGGGACACTCGCACCCTGGACACGTCGCCAAAGACAACGAGGGCGGAAAGCAGATCATTCATCTTGTGCGAGTGGCATGGCCATGGCCGCATGGGCCCGGGAGACATTGCCGCGGGGCTTGCTGGTGCCGGCTCCTGCTCGTTTTCTTTGCTTTTGGCCTTGGGTTGCGGCCGCAGTGGGTTTTTGCGATGCGCGATGCGCGGCGCTGGAGCGAGCGGAACGGACGATGGCCTGCCAAACGCTGTCCATACCCAAGCCCACGACCCTCTTGCCTCTTTCTCCCGGGTGGGGATCCTCCAGGAGAGAGGTCGGATATTGTCGAAGGGAGCGTGCGCATTCATTCATCAGTTTGGACGTGATGGATCTTCGGCTCCAGCTTCCAGCTCCATGCTCCAAGCTCCTTTCTCGGAGCGGTCCGGCAAGTCTAAGAGAGCCTGGGGAAAAACCAACACCCGGCTGGGTAGGTATACAGCCCTGTCTTGCGTCCCCTTGCCGTGCCCTGCCTCTCCCAAGTCCAACGCAAGCGGCCCGCTCAGTCGCCATACTTGCAGTACATTCAAGCCGGTGAAGGGAAAAGCAACGACAGGGGATGGGGCAGGCAAGACCCGACATGGACCGGGACCGGGGTCGGGGCCAGGGCAAGGGCAAGAGGATAAGGTCGGTAAGGTACGGAGAGCAAGCACAGCATCCCCGCTAGACTCGCAGTAAGGTGCGACGTCAGGTGTACTGCGTACCTTACCTAGCATGTACCTACCTACCTTGAGGTAGGCAGGTATCTTACTTGCCTGCCTCTATCCGTACTTACACTTACATCGGGTGCTTCCTGCCTCTCTGTCTGGATGTATCGCGTATCCGTGATCTCTGCTACCTAAGGTAGTCTCCAAGAACGTCGTTCTGCTCTGCTGCTCTCCTTCGTCCACCGCGACATTGCCGTGTCTCTCCTCTGTCTTGTCCATCTCGAGGCGTTCTGCACGCTGTCCCGTGTACTACCACACACATGCCATGTTCTCCCACCTAGGTAGTCTACATAGTAGGTAGTCGCGACCTGTCGCAGCGCAGCACTCAGGGTGTCTTGAGCTGAGATGCTCGAAACAAAGCAATTACGAGGTGTGCCGCGTCCTGATGCCATCTCCCAGAGCCGCACCGGCTAGCTAGGCAGGGCAACAAAGTCGACCGTGTTCGACTCATCCCGAAACCAGACATCTCAAGCAGCGCCTCTCCTATACGGCCCCGTCGTCCAACAGCCACTCCAATCCCGACACTCTGGTCCACGAACCATTCCGCGCATGTATCAGGCCCGGTGTTAGCAGCATGCCTACTTTATGCCAAACCATACCGTCGGGGCCGTCGGAGCCAACAGACACAACCGAACTGTCCAACATCCACTCCGCGCATCACTTCAGCCGCACCTCCTGTCTCGGAGAGATGTGCCATCCCAAGTCCTCAACCCATCCAAGGCCTCGGCGACTTCCTCCGTATTCCCTCCCCCCATGGCAACGGATGCTTGGCCGCGCTTGTCATTTTCTTGGTACCGCCTGTCCTTGAGAGCAAACTACCCAATTCGGCCTCGCTGGGGCCCTTGATGCGCATGAGAGGCAAAGCTCGTCTGCCACCCATCAGCACCAAACCGGAACCCGGTCTGCAGCGTCTCCGGCTGTGGTGTTACCCAGAATACTCCGTCTAGCGCCCCTCGATTGGATGATCCGTTCAATGCCCTTGTGCTTCGGTCAACGCAGGAGATGAGGCGTACATGTCTTCTGCGACAACTCCAGTCTGCCTGTCCGTACCCGCTGGACAGCACTGCGCATGGCAACCAAATGCAATGCAGGCAGCTTTCATCCGAACTCAATCGCAAATCACATTCTTGTTTCCTTGCGCCCGTGGTCCGCTTCATTCCATCTGTCTGTCGGGCCTCGGACCCCGTCTCCGTCTATGGATCCTCCTGGTTACCTTACCTAACCAACGGCGGGGCGGAAATGCTGCCCTTCGTGATCCGCGCTTTCTGCATCACCATCCGTTCTATTCCCACCGCTGAATCTCTTCCGCTTCGTCGTTCCCCGGAAAGCGAAGGCGCGTCTAGCTTCTGCTTGGGCCCGCGTTGGCCAAGCCGGATTCTCGCCTGTGCCGCGCCCCGCAAGCCACCACAACAAGACTTCTCGATAGCTAAGTCATTGTTTTCTCCGTAGGAGACCTGACATGAATCGCACATGGAATGAGCTAATGCGCGCAGCATTTTCAGTTGCAATGGGCCAGAGTATTCCTATGAGTCTTGCTGTTCGGGCTTTTTCCCCAATCAGTCGAAAAGAAAAGCATGACAGCAACGACATCAGAAATAACACTCGAAAATGTCACTAAAAGATACGCTACAAAGAGATCAGCAGTCCCCTTTCCCATGACGCACGGCTCTATCAGAACTCATCCAGAATTATACATCTTCTTTGGGCCCAAAACCCTCACGGCCGATAGTAACCTGGAAGCATTAGGAGGCTCAATTGGCTTTATGAACCCCCACAGCTGAAGTTCGCTTCCGAGAACCAACCAACAGAGGATCCATTAGCCCTGGCTAGATAGACAGTAATCAATCACAACTTGCTCACAACGGGCATCCAAAACAATACCCCTGTCTGGAATTTTCATGCGGCTTGTTCAGTCCAAAAGTCTTTCTACCTTGAACCGTTGGTTTAGAGGGGCTACAAACATTTCCTCGCCTCCTAAGTTAAATATGACGCCCATGATCACCCGCCAAGCCACGTCCCTCCTTCCATCTGTTTTACAATCGTACTTTAATGATAACTTCCTCCGATCCATCAGCTATTCAGCTGGCGTCTCCACCACTTGGCCACACGCCTCTACGGAAGCTGCCATGTTGGTTGGTGGTTGCGATCCGCCTGGCGATGCAACTTAGACGCGGGGTGGAGAATTTCGGGCCACTACCTGTGTACAGGGTCTGGGGCATTCGGAGGTGATCCGGTTGCCGCGCTAGCACAGGCGTGGAGCTTGGTTGGGATTCGATGATGTGCACTCGCTTCGTTGTTCATCCGAAGTTGGCGATGAGCAGACTACAGCAGCCGCAGTGCTCCTCAAGTCACTGATCTACAACCCTCCTTGGCGTCTGCACCAAATGAGCTTGTCATCACAACGGCTAGGGCGCCTGCGCATGAACAGAAACCCGAAATTTCAGTCTAGCAACGTCGTCGCGGACAGACGATGATGAGTCACCAGCGGCTGCATATCATTGTCCATAAATGAGTATCGCCTGCGGCGTCAGATTATACAGGGCCGTGGACACACTCTCTCGATGCATGCGGCATATTGGAGAGGTTCGACATGGTACCTGTCTTCACAGGGTTTCGCGGACAACCGCTGAGGCTCGGAACTGCTGATCACACCTGAGATGCTCCAGCACCACTTCGACTGGACAATATTTCACCTTGAGTCGTGGATGGACAATTCCACATGGCTGTGCTCAGTTTGATATCTGGCTTGGCCGCGCCAAACATCTTAGCGTGCACACTTGTTCTGGTCCCCCTTGGCAAGCCTACTAGAGCCCGCGATCGGAGGCGAATCCAAAGTATGACAAGGCAAATGAACCAACCCATGGGGAAATGTCCTCTTTCTTCCATGTGACAAGACAGCACCGACGGAGCCTTTTCCCCACTGATGCAGATCGCCGGCTGCCGGACTGTTGGCTGTTGGAGCGGCCGCCGCCGGGTAGGCAGCACATTGGTAAAGTTCAAGACAAGGACAAGCAAGTCCAACCAAACATGAGGATTGCCACCGCGGCGGTCTTGACCAGATCGTGGGTAATCGGAACGAGCCAATCACCAGGCGACGGCCAGCCGTTCTGGGCCAGATCTCGCATTCAGAGTTCCTGGGACACCGGCCGGTCTCTGTTCACGCAGCATGCTGCCCACCGGCGGACAAGCCCGGGTTAGGTGATTTGAAAAGGCCAAATTGCGACTGGCTTGTACCTGTCTGCGACGTTGACCGCCCGCGGTACCATGTTCCGTTGGGTTGTTTGTTTGTTCGAAAATCCGGGGTACATACAGTTTTCAGTTGTTTACGGGTTTCAGCCCGACTGGGGTTCTGCACGGCCCGAGCAGAATTGCACGATTCATCAAGGAAGCAAGCAAGTGTGCAACGATACTTCATGAATGACTGTCTCTTCGGCGATTCGCGGCTGGCATCATGCATCGCCGTCAGAGTTTTCCAAGCCGCTTGATTGAGTCACGAACTTATTGCCAAGCCCAGTACTTCCGATTGCAGGGAGACGCAAGAAATTTGTTGCGACCCTCCGCCCCCGCTTTTTTGGTCCTTTTTGCCGTTTCCCACCCTTGCTCTTTTATCTTCGCCTCTCCTTAGTACCTTACCTTGCCTCTGCTCGATTTGCACTTACAAGTGGCCACAACTCCCAACTCCCAAGTCACACAGCTTTGTTGTGCGGTTCATGTGTTGCATGTACGAACGGCCTGGCCGCCCAGAAGGCTGGAAGCCGTGACAGGTCACAAGGCCACCCGACGTCGCCGCGGCTATTTTGCATGTTGCAAAGCAAGGCAATCAACCTGGGGCAGGTAGCAGCGCTGCCTATTGTGGCAGGTTCTAGACCGGCAACAATTCGCTCAACTGCGGCACAGCACATCACGTCGCTCGCCCCGTTCCTCTCGAGTTGAACAAGCTTAGTCGGTCAGGCGTGGCAATTGACGGCCGGGTCAGCTTGTCAGCCCTGCCAGGCCTTTGCTCGCCTCGTGTCGTGTCTCCTCCCCAATCAATGGCCGTGGACAACATCGAGTTCATGGCCGTCCAGGAACAAAGCCGCAAACAGAGAAGCTCGTCGTTGCACAATCTCGCACGCACCCCGCGTGTTTGCCATAAGCCAGAATGGGCAGTTCAAAGATTGCGATCAAGTGACACCCGCACCATCAATGACACCACCCGCGACTTTGCCTATCCCAGACAGGCCAAGGCCGGTCAGGGACCCCTCGGGAAGGACACGCTGGGGCGTGTGGGCGTGCTGGGAAGGAGCGGTCGTGCCTGTCTGTCTGTTCGGCGGGTGCGTGTTGTTTTTTGCTGGATGTCGTTATTTTCATTACGTGTTAGTTTGCCAATGGCTCGCCGCCCCCATGGTTCTCCAGACAGCTGCTCCCTGCCAGAGTCGCAACGCCTCAAACCTCACGGCAACGGGCTTGGTTTCTCCCCCCCTCCAGAGTGAAGGAAACCTGAAGGTCCCCAAGTCAAGTCCCCTCCCCCATCTGCCGCCATTGCGGTGATCCACTACAGAAAGAAAAAGAAAAAAATTGGAAAGACCACATGCGCCAGGCTCAACCTAACATCACCGAGACCGTGCCCCTCCTCTCCGATGGCGTGTGTGGGGAACATTCGAGCCAAGCCTGTGCAAAAAGAGAAACGAGAGGGAAAAAAAAGATCTGAGTGACCTTGTGATCACTTGCTAGCGCAACCTACGTCAGGCTGGAGGAGCTGGCCAAGGATCTGCTTACGCCGTACTTGGGAAAGCAAGTGCAATAGCTGCTTGCAGCCATCCATCCCATCCTTGCTCCCACCGCCGAGGAAGCTTAAACAAAGACTGCAAGCGCTGTGCCTCCACGTCCCTATTTAAGTCCTTTGTCCCGTCTGTCACCCGTCGTTGCCGCTGTCTGTCCAGCTCGCTCGTTTACACATCTCGGAGAAGCGGAATTCAAACAAAAGAAGGAAAGAAGAAACTCAAGTTTCAGACTATTTCGTCTCTTTGCGTGTTTGCACTCGATACATTAGCAATCTGTAACAGTTCGTTGGCTCGCCAACTCTCACTAGAACCCCGCCCGCCGCGCTCCCGCAATCCCCTCGCCCGTCCCACAGTCTGCGATTCCCATCTCAACTTGCACGCGACTCACCCGAGACTACCTACGCATACCCCGCGGCTCACGAGCAACTCAAAACAAACAATCCCCCTTATAAACACACACGCAATGCTCGCCTCCCACGGTCGCGGCGGCGCCGGCAACATGGCCGACACCACTAAGGCGCCCAAGATGACCTCTAAGGACCTCGAGACGCCCACTCTCAAGACCTCGGTAGTCACCACCGGCCGCGGCGGCTCTGGCAACATGGCCAAGAACGCGGATCCCTATGAGACTCGTCTGCGCCAGGATGTTGAGGCGTACGTCTTTCTCTGTTGTTCCTGAACCCCCTCTCCGAAAAAACGGACACAACACACCAATTACGAACATCAAGGCTAACATTCGTCCCTTCACAGTGTCCCTCGCCGCGAGAGCGCCACAACCCACTATGGTCGGGGCGGTGCCGCCAACGTCTTCAAGTCGGGTTCCGAGGAGGAGGCCGCCGCACAGAAGGCCAAGCTCGAGAGTGCCGTCGAGGACGACGAGTCGTCCCTCCGCAAGACTCCCTCGCCCACCGGGCGCCGCGGCTCTGACGAGAACGCCAACGGCCTCGCTGCCAAGGGGAAGCAGTGGCTCAACAACCTGACCAAGAAGGCATGAACGAGCCCTCTCGGTCGCGTCGTCAATTTCTGTGTGATCTCCGCATGACTCAATCACTACTCATGCGTCTCTTTAATGGCAAAACCAACGATAATTCGACTTTTCTGGTTAGCGACGACCACTATGATTTCCCCTCCGCATCTTCTGGCGAGGCTTTATTGGGAGGGTATCGTGTCTCTATATTCATTCTCATTCATACGACGGAGTTCGGGCTCAGGAAGCGAGGGACAGGCGTCGGTACAGGGCGCCTGTCACTTCATGGCGTTTGGAATGGGTGCGTGCGTTTTGAAAACGTGGAAACGAAACAAAAAAAGTTATTGATACCATATACAGCCAGTCGAGGGTTGTTCACGAGAAGGGAAACGAAAAGTACACAACGGAGATATTCACATTTATTATTTATAGCAAGCTCGTGCAAGTTGCTTTGGTTCTGATGAGTTTTGTGAGATGCGATGTTTTTGGTCTAATACCTGTCCCGTCTCTGATAAGAACCTAGACATTTTGTCCTTTCCGTATCAACCGTCCTTTTATACGCCTGTATAACCACCCTCTTTGAGCCACGATTCATGCATGTGTCTTTCTCCATCAGGTACCAGTGCCATAATTTAAGACGTCAAGTCCCTCCTTAGTTGCTCGTCAAGCGATGAATCTCGGACAGGTAGAACCGGAGATCCTCGGGATTGACGCCAGGGGTGATGCCTAGTCACGGTTAGCCAGAGCTACCTCTCGTCTCATCGCCTGAGGATAAGCACTAGAGAAGGCCTACCGTGTCCAAGGTTGGCAATCCAGCCCTTCTTCTCGCCGCTCCAGAAGCCCTTGACCATGACCTCGACGGCCTTGGTGATGTTCTCACGAGTGCCGTAAAGGACGCCCGGATCGGCGTTGCCCTGGAAGGCGACGCGCCGATCGCCGCGGGTCTTGACAGCCTCGGCGGGGTCCTGGAGCCAGTCGAGACCGACGACGTCGTATCCAAGGTCGCAGACGGATGCCAAGGCGTGCCAGGCGCCCTTGGGGAACACCGTCATGGGCACCCGCTCGAGGCCCATCTCCTGCAGCTTACCGGGCAGGTTCTGGGAAATGTAGGCGAGGTAGGGCTCGCTGAACTCCTTGAAGCTCTCGGGGCCGAGCTCACCGGCCCACGAGTCGAAGACCATGACGAGCTGGAGACGGGCATGTGTCAGTATCGCGTCGCTTTGACGTTATCACCGACGTACCTGGGCTCCGGCCTTAACCTGCAACGCAAGGTACTCAACGCACACCTCGGCAATCTTCTGCAGCAGCCTCTTCGACTCCTCGGGGTATCTGTAGATCCATGTCTTGCTCTGTATGAAGAGCTTGGTACCACCACCCTCGACCATGTAGCAGAACAGGGTCCACGGGGAGCCGCAGAAGCCGATCAGGGGCACGCGACCAGCGAGTTTCTTGCGGGTGAGGGTGATGGCCTTGTAAACGTAGTCGAGTTCCGCCGCGACGTCGACGTTCTTTGACATGACCCGCTCGTACTGGCCGTCCGTGGGGGACTTGAGCGGCTCCGGGAAGTGCGGCCCCTTCTTGTCGACCATCTCGACGACCATTCCGAGGGCCTGAGGAACGACGAGGATGTCGCTAAAGATGATGGCGGCGTCGAGGAGGCCGGCAAAGCGCTCGATGGGCTGAAGCGTCAGGGTGCTGGCGATCTCGGGGTCGCGGCAGCAGGCGAAGAAGTCGCGGTTGCCCTTGGCTTCATGGTACTCGGGAAGGTAGCGGCCGGCTGCGAACGTTCGAAGGCTCATATGTCAGCTAACGCGTTGGGCAGAGGCGCTTGTTGGGAAGTTTTCTTTACCTTGCCGCATGATCCAGCATGGCGGGCGCTCGACCGTTTCGCCTGTGTGAGCAAGTCAGTATTTGCCAGAGGTTGATGATGGGGAATCCTCATTAAATTGACTCACCGCGAGCTGCCCGCAGGAGCAGGTCGTTCTTCAATGGCTCGAATGTCAGCTCCATATTGTCTCCGGCCTGGTGTTGGGATATCTGGCTGTGCCGATGCTCGAGGGACGAATGCGCTGCCCCGCGGCCGGTGGAAAACCCCGCCAAAGCTTCCGCCCTGTGGACGTCGCCGAGGTTGCCGGCCCGGAACACCCAGCCACACTGAGGCTTGATATTAGTGGGCCCACAACTGCAGCTCTTTCAAACTGAACCTCTACCTTGTTGGTAGCAATTTGTTGCTTCCATCACGAAACAGTTGTCGGTTGCATCTGCACAACGAATTGCCCCGTCGAAATCGCGTTCGAGCCGCAAATTCAGACCTCGCTCGCCCTACAGAGATGGCTTAGAACCTGCTGCTCAACCACACGAGTCCGCACCAGGCGCCAACCGACCGTCACGAATCGCCTAATGCCACCGTCACGACCTACCGTCCGGTGCTGCCGAGCAGCCAAACAACACATTCGGGCCCCATTGGATCATATATGGATCACGGACAGCGTGCTTTCAAGTGCGTTCGACCGCTATTGCTATGTCTCGCGACTCTCGCGGCGGACGTCGAGTTCTGTGCCCGGCCCGTTGGAGAACAGGAGACGGCTGGGCAAGAGAAAGATTACAGGCCTGCAATTGGACCATCAATCGACTTTGCCCGCTTGGAACATTGATTTCCCCGTCGACCTGACCAAATGGAAGTGGCAACCGCCAACTGTTAGTCCCTGGAGGGACGAGAAGGGTCTGCAGAGCCAGCAAGACGAGTTAGAGCCCGTCTGGATACCGAAATGGATTTCGAAGTGGAAGTCGAAGTGGAAGGCAGAAGAGACTTGGTCGAACGAGCTGGATGCTGAGCGGACTGACGACGAAAGCTCAACGTCTACGGCCGCCCTTCTGGCAAGGCTCTCTCATGCTCGATCAGCCGTCGCCGCCTCCACCCCGAAAACGATCAAACTGGCATTTTACGACTTTATCGAGAGCTTCGAGCAGGATCTCAAGTTAGGCGTCCTTCATCCCACGACCGTGGACATGGCTGTTTCAACATTCCCTCAATCTTTGATCGAAATGAACGCCGACTATGAGGTGGTAAGCCGTACCACTGAGAGGTTCCTTTCGGCCGTTGTCAACGGGATTGCATCATCCAAAGTTTTGGCCCCGGCAGATTTTGATGGAAGCTTTTGGAACCAGCTACTAAAGCGGGTATCTCAGCTTCGGGTCGATTACACGACTACGATCCTGTTTCGAACCACACTCGATGCGGTTCCGTGTATAGACGACGTCCACGACGGTATTGTTGCGGCAGTGCAAGCGCTAACCGTGTCTGGATCGACGGGGCGCAGGCGGGCCGCGGAAATTGGCTTCGCCCTCCGCAAGCTATCACCCATCCTCCACGACGAGCTACTCCTCAAGATTGAAGCTGCCGTCTACAAAGGGTCGGCAGTCTTTGAAGGGACCGGATGCCAAAAGCATCGCTTCCTTTGGTTGCAGATCTTGGCGCACATGCCGACGGTCAACCGGGATTATCTTCTGGACGCTTTCGTCAGATCCGCCTATTTTGATGGCAAAGTGCACTCGACCTTCGGTCGAGATATCTGCCAGCTTCTCATCTTACAGTGGCGCAGCCGCGGGTACCTTACAGCCTACAAGGAGTTTGTAACTCGTTGGATTCGCGACTGTTCTGGCCGCGATGAGTTGTGTCTTGCTGCATTGGCCATGAACCTTCCCAAAAACTTACCCAGGCGCACGGCGCTGAAACATATCGACATTTGGGTGGCTATGCGCCGACTCGGACGCACTGAGGAGATTCTAAGATCGATTCAAGCCTTTTGCGAGACTGCGGAACGGCTACGAGTTTGGCCATTGAAGATGGTGGCTGTAACAAGCAACGACTACAGAGTGGCGCTGAGGATTTCGTCGCTTATGGACACTCACTCGAGTAAACTGACTTGCAAGACCGAGTTACGATGGAGCTGGATTGACTGGGAAAGGTATATGAAGGACATGATTATGGACAAGACTGTCCCTGTTTCTACCATATGGCGACTGGTCCAAAGCGGCGCAACGAGGAAGTACCCAGACCCCGTTGACCAACAAGCATTCATCAAAAGGAAGGAGAGAATGATGACGAAAATGGCGGTCTGGTTCTCGGAGGCCGAACATCTCTCCGACAAGGAGACACTACACCAGATCACTCGCTGCTTGGGCTGGCTCAAAGGGCACAACCTACATCTGTCCAACCACGTTCTGATGGCGCTTGTGTCAGTGGTCATGAGGGACCTCAAGAGGGGCGAGGCTGGACGGACAAGCCGTATAAACTGGGTGCTGAGTCTTGTAGAACAACGATTTGGGCCCGAGGAGAGGCAAAAGCTGGGTCGGGCATTTCAGCGGTGGAGGGAAATCAATGGGGAGTTGAGGGTTGAGCAGCGCCTCCGACGGGAGGGCTCTGGATTAACAGGGCCTCGTTAGAGAATGGAACACAATATGAAGTCATGCGTCCTACGAGCAGGCTTGAAAGAAGGGAATGTGAGACGGTGAGACACGGAGCCTGGGGCATCGACACTCTAGCGCTGCAAAACTACGGCAGTGGTGCCTGGAGGGATGCCGGCGATGAGACAAGAGAATGCAGAGCAGCAAAGAAGCGGCGTGCTAGTGCGCGGTATGGAATTCTGCAATGGGCATGTTTCGAACTCTCGTTTGCCACGAGGCAGAAAGACGGGCGCGGCACGGGAGCGGGCATACGGGCAACGGACGTGTCGGAGTGGGCTCTCTATTCCATCCTGGGTGGAAGAGACTCGACGGCCGGGCCCGAGACGATCGATTCCAATGTGTCTGCCGCATGCGTACGGGGAGGGCGCGGTCCATTTTCCTCCTATTCGGCGAGCAGAAGGTAGAAGTATAAACCCTTTGTTGTTCAGTTTGTCTCTGGTCCGGCTCCTGATGAGACAAGTGCCCGGTCGCCCCCCCCCCCCTGTAGAAGAAGACCTTGAGCGGCAGAATGTTCGGCACACGACGGTCCCACGTGTTTGCGCGGCCAAGGGCAAGACGAGACAGACAAAAGGACGAGGGGAAGGCTGCCTCACGGCGAGACCCCAGAGGGTTGATCATGGTCATTTGCGGCCCAACAGCAGGGCACGGCTGGAGGGTGGTTGGCCAAGTGGTGGCGGTGAAGGGGGAAGGAGGAAGGGGAAAGGGGGGCGAAGCCTGTAATCTATGTAAAGTATTCGTAATGTCGTTTGTGTGTGAGTGGTGGTGGTGGTTTATGTGTGTGTGCCTTAGACTTACAGCAAGGTAGGGGATGAAAGAAGCTGCCCAGGTGAAAGAAAGGGCAGCCGGGAAAATCGGGCATCGGTGGACAAGCTGCTGCATCTGGACGTTGAGGGCTAGTGTCCTTTTGAGGCTCTCAGTTCGCCGTGGAGGGTGCCAGTGGTGCGTGATAGGAGACAACCAGGGACGGGGGTGTCTGGAATGCCTGGAACACAGATGGAAGCGGCAGCGACAGCAGCGTCGTTGGCTCGGCAGGGTTGGTCCCTGGCGGAGTCTGCGGAGGAGGAGAGCGGCTGATGGTGCTGCGAATGCGAAGGTGACGGTGATGGCGGAGGCAGTGTGCGGATACTACATAGGTAAGGTAGGCAGGCGGGCGCAGACGCAGACGCAGACGCAGATGCAGACACGGCTGGTATCCATGGTGCTGGAGGCAGGCAATCGAGGCACATCACGCCCGCCGGCGGTAACATTTACACTGATTGCGTCGACGAGAGGTGAGGTGGTGGGGGGTTTGCTCAAGGCTCAAGGGGGGTGGTGATGCAGGTGTTGGCGTATTCGGCCGAGGCAAACAGCCGGGCTATCCCTTCGCCTCTCGCGAGGCTCCTTCGTCCTGTTATCCTCTTGTCCTCTTATCCCGTTATTACGTGCAGCTCGAATGGGGGGTCAGGATGGGCAAGGAAAAAGAAACGAGGACGGAGCGCGGCACCAGTCGACGTTGGGCCGTGGGTTAGATGACATCGAACTCGACTGACATCTGAGGTAAAAATACCTTTGTACGTTAGTGTAGCCGACCCTTGCTTACACGGCGGGCTCAGATGGAGGTTGGGCGTATATCGTATATCGTGATGGACAACGGGATTGGGCATTTGCACTTTGCCCATGCACCAAAAGTACCCTGCAACATGTTCCATCTGCCTCTACCTCGCGCAGCAGAGACAGAGACAGGCAGCAGGTCAAGACAGATCAACGTACCCTGCCTTATTTGCCCATCCTAAGGTTGATTCTCGATTCCCTGGACAAGACAAGACAGACAGACGGACAGACAGACGGACAGACAGGAAACGACAGACAGCGCCCGACACGGCGCAAGACGATTGGCTGTGGCCGGGGCGGGACAAACGCCAACGCCAGGACTCGGCAGCTAAGCAAATAACCTTGGAGGGCGCGACGGCAGCCTCGAGTTAGCCAGGCCAGGCGGCCGTCCGAAACACCTCAGCCAGGCAAAAACGAGATTAGCGAAGACGCTGAGGTGTACTGTTGCGTGATGGACCGGCTATGCCCTTCGAGGAGGTGTGTCTTGGGCAGAGAGAAAGACGCCAGGGGTGCCGACCCCCCCGCATCCGGAAGTACAGGGTACGCCCAGCGGGCCCCTCATCGTCGCTGCCACGGGTATCGCCTACATCTGGCATGCAGGAACGTCGTTCTGGGCCCCGCTCTCTCTCCATCTCTCATCCGTCCACCGTCCTTTCTTTAGATTCTACCGCTCGGCGGCCAACACGACACCCCCCCCCACCCCCCCCCCTTCTCCTCTGCTCCGTTCGTTGTTGTTGGACTCGGCGTACTGCAGCGCACAAAACCAATTGCAAATCCAACACACCCTATCGCCTTTCTGTCTCCGCGGCTACCTTGCTGCTTGCTGTACCTGTCATCTACATAGTACCTATACCTGCCTACCTTACCTTGGACTTACATAGGAATCGTACACCCACTCACATACACCCGCGCCAGCACCCGACTGCTTCTACTCTTCTTTCTCTCCCCCTCTCGACTCGACTCGCGCACTCTCACTCGTCGACGTCTACGTCGACCAGCACCAACACTAACACCAACACCAACCAGCACCGGTCTAAAACTCACCCTCCTGCATGTCCCGCCCGCTCCTCGCACATATACATATCTCCGGCCGCCGGTGGCTCCCCGTACTGCACCCACAACAGGCCACGCCTTTTTTATGTCCGTAACTACCCCCGGGACACCCCAGGCGATCCTCGACCGTTCCCAGTTCCTATCCTCTTTCGACCGCATCCTCGACCTCGCCCAACGAATGACCGCGCTGGCTGTCCGTAGTCCGACCTTAACAGGCATTCATATCACCCTCCTTTTCCAGACGCTCGGCCATTGACGACGAAAAACGCGAGAAGTGACAGAGACCATCCGTCAAATGGACCAAGGCCATTATTCCGCTGCACGTCATGCTGCCGCCGCCGGTGCTGCCATGTACGCCGCTCAGGCCCAGCCGCCCGCCCACCCACACGCCTACGCTCACCCGCCTCACTCGCACCCGCATTCACATTCACATTCACACGCGAACCCTCACTCGCCCCGCAGTCAGCCACAGTATTACCCACTGAATCCCGTGAGCCCGACCGCCCCGGGCCCCTCCGTGGCCAGCCCGCGCGTCCTTCCGAACTCAGATCTCATCCCCGGCGGGCAATCACCAGCATCAGCGACCTCGTCCGCCCCGCCCGGGAAGACGGGAATGCCCGCCCCTGCTACCTCCCCCGCCGGCTCTGGCCCGGCCACGACACCCAGTCCCGCCACCAAACCCATCCGGAGACGCATGCGCATGATCACTTCCTGCCTCGAGTGTCGTCGCCGAAAGCTTAAGTGCAACAAGTCCCAGCCGTGCATCAACTGCATGAAATTCTCGCGCGACTGTGTCTATCTCAGCCCCAAGCTCGACGAGGCCAGCCAGCTTCGCTTGACCGAGATCAAGGAAAAGGTTGGATCTTTGGAGCGCCAGCTGGAGCGCGATGTCGCCAAGACCACGTCACGCGCTGCCAAGCAGCAGAGCATCCTCGCCGACGACGTGGAGGATGAGTTCGCCGAGGAGCGTGATCTCGAGCCCACCGATATGACGGCTCTCGACGTCACTTACGACGAAGACGCAGATGGAACTGACGATCTTATCGACCTGGGCGTTCAGGTCGGCCGTATGCGCATCACGGAGCGAATTGGAGGCCTATCCAGGCCTAGGATAGCTGAAGAGGTGCGAGCATGCCTGTTGCGCCCGACGGCGCGCCCTTTTTTACCCACGACACCTGCCTGCGGCTTGCTAACCAAATGTGTAGATATCGGCTGGCATATCTGGTCAAGGACCTCCCGGTACGGGGCCTCCAGGATCATCTTTCGGGCCCCCAATGAGAGGTATGGGAGGAATGATGAGCGGAATGAGCGGGGCCGGACGCGGCGGGCCGCACCGAGGTGGGCCGCCGCCTGGGTATCCCGGGTTTCCCGGTCCACCTCCCGGCATGGATGCCATGTCCACCGTCAGCGGAGGGTCCAATGGCTCGCTCCCTGACTTCTTGAGACCCGGCGAATCTTACATTCCTCCTTCGAGCGGCTTCTTCTTCGGCCATACAGCCGAGGCCCAGTCTTTTGAATCTCTGCTCCCCACTCGGGAAGCCGGAGACCGCCTAATCCAGCAGTACTTTCAGGCTGTCCACCCTATCGCGCGGTGCGTACATCGCCCTTCATTCGAGATAGACTATCAAAACTTCTGGGAGGAGATCTACAGCAACTTCGAGCCGCGGCCGTCTACTCAAGCCATCATGTTTGCGGCCTGGTTTAGCGCCGCCGTGAGTATGGATGACACGATGGTGCTGCGACTCTTCAATGTCACCAAGACTTCGTTGATCGACAGACTCAAGTCCGCCACTGAGACAGCCCTTGGGAAGGCCAATTTTCTCCGTACAACTAGAGTCGAGACCATGCAGGCTTTCGTCATGTATATGGTTAGTTCTGTTCCATCTGACATTCCACCGCGTTTGGTTTCTGACTTGAGACGCAGCTCCCGCTCTGCAGAGCCGAGGTGTCTCGAGCTCACTCCGTTCTGGTTGGTGCTGCCGTCAGGATGGCCGAATGTATGGGCTTGCACAGAGATGGAGAGACCTATGGGTTAAATCCCTTGGACACTCACGTGCGGAGACTCATCTGGCATCAGTTGTGCTTTCTCGATATTCGCACATGCGAAGCACAGGGCCCCCGCCCAGCCATCCGACGGGAGGATTACGACACCAAGCTTCCTCTAAACTGCGAAGAAGACGACCTGTATGCCACTGGGCCACCCCCGGAGCCAGCCGAACATTGTACATCGACTCTTCTGTCCCTTATTCGATTTGAGAGCAACGAAATGATGCGCATCATCTGGCTAGATCGCCGCAGGCTAGAAAGCCGCCGGACTACTCTTACCGCGGTCCTCACAAAGATCGAAAACTTCCGGAAGCGCATGCTGGACAAGTATGAGCGCTTCCTCGATGGCGAGGCTCCCTCTCAACGCTATGCCAAGCTGGTGATGCATCTGCTTCTCTACCGCCTTTATGCCATGGTTCTTCACCCTTACCACGCCAACGCTAACAGTCCTATGCCGCACCGCCTCAACAACATCCTGATCATGTCCGGCATCATGATCGTTGAGCTCTCAATACAACTCGAAACTGAACCTCAATATCGCGAGTGGGCTTGGTATCTCGGCGCTTACCAGCAATTCCAGATTGCCCTGCTCTTGGCCACAGAAGTATACTACCGGCCGCAAAGTCGGGAAGCTCCCCGTATCTGGGCTTGCTTGGATTACGTCTTCCAGACGGACCGCAACTTGCCACCCGAGGTTAAGGGTCTGCAAATTTTGGGCGAGATCATGAGCAAAACATCAATCTACCAGAGTATGCGAAAGATGCGTGCCCCGACTGGGACGTCACGTGCCGCGCCGAACAAGAATGCCGTCGGCGCCAACACCAGCCCGGGCCAGTCGATGCAACAGTCGCCGCAACAATATCAGCATAACGCGGCGATGGGTCTCAAGTCTGAGCCAGGCATGGCCCCCGGCTTGCAACCCCCGACGCCAGTCAGTGGTGCAGGGTCGCCCGGCATGGGATCTCCAGGGGGCCAGATGGGCGGCCCAACTCCCAATATCGTCTTCGCGGGTGTTTCGAACGGAGAGGCTCTGTGGAGTGTACCACCCGTAAATGCGGAGAGCCCAGAGAGCAGTTGCGACGGGGGAAGTGTGGCCGGACACAGAACGGCACACGCTCCAATGAACATGGCGAATCCGCTCGAGGGAGTAGACTGGGTAGGTTTCACTCTGACCTCTGATCTTGAGCCGACTTGCTCACATGAGGCTAATTCTTTGCCAACAGGAAATCATCAACAACCTCTTTCCCCACGATCCGAATACGGGCGAGTTGAACATTTCAGGCTTCCATGATCCCACGCTCGGGTTGAACGGATTCCACTGGGGCCACCGATAACGCAGCAAACTTTGTTGACATCTATGCTCGTGGGAGGAAAGAATTCTGAATTATCTCTGATACCATGGCTGTATATCTACGTCTTTGGTATATACGTAATGTGGATTTTCTGGATCGGACAGTTGGTCTCTGGATACTAACGGGACACTCACTGTGTCGGATACATACGGGGGGCCAATGGATGGGACCCATCCTCCAAGACATGACTTACCTGTGGAAATGACTTACTTATTAGAGAAAGGGAAACCGCACAGGTTAAACGGGGTCGTGTTTTGTTTGCAAAGCAGATGTGCGCGGTCGCGAATGCATGTGTTGATAGCAGGGGCTAGATCGCTGTCGGGGGCGTCGTGTGTTGTGTGTTGAAAAAAATACAAAGGTCGTCTTGTACATGTCAAACGCAGTATGTAGAAGGATGTGAGTTCAGCACGCCAAGAGAGATATCAAATTGCCAAAGGGAAACTCGTCATAATTCGTCATGGTCTACAATAGAAACCAAACCCATTAAAAATGTGTTACGAGAAGGTGAAAACAAATCAGGTCGTACGATCCTGATCAAGTATCGGAACAAGCGAGAAAAAACCGAAAAACAGTCGTGAGAAAACAAAACAGTGGGAAGAAACCCCAAAAGGTATCGTTGTGCAACCCATCCTCGCCTTTCCCTTCCCCAGTTCCTTCCGTGAAGCCTGAAAGTGTCGTAAGCTTCTTTTGTGTTGATAACCCAAATAACCCTCCTTCTATTCCCGGGCCAGTCCCCTCCTTTCCACATAATTATATCTCTCCATTTTATTTTATCTTATCCTCTCTCCCGTACTTATTACTGCTTCAATGACCTGTTGGAGGCGCGTTCCGGTAGGAACGTGCCTATACTGATGTCGCTATGCGGGGCTCCCGAGTCGCCGCCGACGACCGACGCTCCGCCCGTGTCGCTTCCTGGAGCGAAGAGCCTCACGGACTTGCCTTTGGGCCGAGCCACCAGCACCTGGGCAGGGCATACAACTATCTCGTCGTCGTTGTTGCCGGCGTCGTCACCCTTCTTGACGACGAGAGGGAAGAGCACGATGCGCACGACGGCGTTCTGGGACTCAAGAACCTCGTTGGTGACAGCCTTGTCGCCGCTGCGCTCGTTCATGAGCGCCGCGTTGAAAGTGACCGTGTCGGCAAGCTCGCCGTCCGCGTCGTACTCGGGTTGCAGCGGCGGGAGCATCATGTACTCGGCACGCTGGGTGCGCATCTCGATGGAGAGGTCGACGGCCTCTCTCATCACGCGGCGTAGCTGTGACTGGATCTGGTCCTCCAGGTTGGATGGGGGCGGGAGGACCTTGGACAGCGTTTGGAAGATAGCCTGGACCACGGCTTCAGTGTCGAGGTCGCGCTGGTGCTTGAAGCTGGGACGCTTGGAAAGCAGCGTCAGGGTGACGGCGCGCCATTGTCGGACGGCCTGCGGCGGGCCGACCTCGGTGAGGAGCTTTTCCAGCGACTTGAGCTTCTGTCGCTGCTCGCGGTCCATGCCGAAGAGGTAGCGGGTGAAGACGAACTCCCAGATCATGTTCATCGTCATCGACATGAAGACGTCTCGGCGCTTGACACGGTCGCCGAGGTACGCGTCCACGTCGGTGCCATCCAGAATGGCGTTATCGAGTCGGTCGATGACCTTCTCATCGTTGATTTCACTTGTCAAACGACAAGCGCGCATGTCGGAAAACTTGGAGAAGCGGAGGACCCATTGCTGCACGTGAGAGCACAGCTGTTGGCACCTATGGTCGAAGTGGTCGACATCCTTGACGTTGAGGAAGTCGGCGTCGGCGCCTTTGGCGGCCAGAATCTGGCGCTGCATTTCTCGGATCTTGTCCTTGGCAGCGTCCAACTCGGAGCGCAATCTGCCAATCTCGGCATCTTTCTGCAGCAGCGACTCTTGGAAGTGGCCTCGTTCGGTGCGCGCTTCCTCCAATTGCCGGGAGGCATCGGCGTGCTGCGTCTCCAATGAACGGTAGCGCTCATTGTGTTGGGCAGCGAGTTGGGCATTTGCGCTGTTCAGGCCCTCGTTTACCTCGGTCAATCGAGCCACCTCCTTTTGTAGAAACTCGAGCGACTGCTTGAGCACGTCGATTTCGGCGTCGCGTTCTGCCAAAATGCCCGAGGCTCTGTTGCTATTGTGGGAGTCGGCGTGGGTTCGAGCGTCGGCGAGCATGCGGTTCTCGGCCATCAGTTGTTCGACGCGAGATTCGAGCTCAAGGACTTGCATGCTTTGACGGCGACGCATACTGACTGGTCGAGTGGGCGATCGGGGGGAACCAATGCGGCCCTCACCGTAGCCATCCTGTGATGATCAGATCAGACAATTGTCGGTGAGGACGGAAGGCTGACTGTGGCGAGCAAATGCGAGGGTAATAAACCGGAGAAGGCGCGTGAGGGTATCCGAGATGAAAGATGGGATGAACTTACATAGACATCGGCCATGTCCTTGGTCCGGACACGACCTTCGTTGGCGACGGGGGTCTGAGACGAGGAGCTGGTCGGGTCCTTGGAGAGGTCAGGCTGACTTCGTTGGCTGAGAGATCGCAAATCTCCGCTCATACGCCTGTCTGCTCGCCTCAGAGGCGGGGTGGCTGTGCTGGGCCTTGGGATGCCTGGACTTTCAGGCCTGAATTTCAGTGGCTCCGGCGTTGGTGTACCCATGGCCCGTCGGTGCCTCGATAGGCTGCTGTTGGACATGGATCTTCGCACTACCGGCTCGGTTGGCACCGGTGACTGCAGCCGTGCGATTCTGTCCGAAACGCTGCGATTTCCTGGCGGAGGCGTGTTGCGTGGTGTAGTTGATGGGCTGCTAATCGCTGCACCCGCCAGCGCTGCCGAGGCCAGGTCTTGATATTTCGATCGCCTCCGCTCCAGTTCTGGACTGATGCGCCTATACTTGTGCGGCTCTGGCGTCAACTCTCGCGGGCCTGGTTCTCGGAGCACAGGAGTCTTTGAAAGGGGATGCTCGCGAGCCTCTGCCTCTGCGAATGGAGATCGTTGAAGCACCTTATTTTCCGCTGGCGACCTCGCTCTCTCTGCTTCTTGCCCTATGGGCTCTGGGGTGCGAAGAGAGTCCCGCGCTTGAGATGTCTCCTTCCAGTCCCGAACATGTACACCGCTATCGCGTTCTCCTTGGTGAATGTCGACTCCATTTCTCCTGAATGGGCGTGGCGAAATCGTCCCCAGCCCACTGTCACGGCTGGGCTCTGGTGTGCGTATTGCCGCTCGGGAAGCTGTCCTTGACTGAGCTGGCGGTACAGTTTCGGCCTCTTCTTGGCCCTCCTCTTGAACAGGTGGCAGGACACTCGGAACCGGACTCCAGAAGCCGCTGGCCTCGAAGCTCCGTTCAGGGCTATTCAAAGAGAGGCCCCCAGAGAGATCGCGGCGAGTTTCGGCTTCGTAACCGCGGTCAACTGCCTCATCCAAATCGCTAGCCATTGTGCTTGTCTTGGGTGTTTCGGCGTCCAGGTTCATCGAGCGATCTTGTTTACTGTCGGCAGGTGCCTTTGGTGATTCTGTGCTTGGTTCCCGGCCGAGAATCGGGCTTTCCGCATTGTCCTCCTGTGCCTTGTCTTTGAGTGGCGCTGTTAGACTGAGGACGTCTTTGGGCTTTTCTCCTGCGGCTGTGATTCCTTCCAGTCCACTGGTCCCTGTTAGTGACCGCGGCTGCTGGGGCTCGCTGGACTCAACCGCAGGGACGGTGATATTTGTTGCTCGGTCTTCGCTGGGGGCATCTTCCTGATTGGATGTTGTCAAGTTATCTGCCTCAGCATGTTTGTCCTGGTCGGAAGTTGCCTCGGGAATCAAAGCTGGACCGAAGACATCGTCGTCATTCTGCTTCTCTGGCCTAGGCATTTGCTGCTTTCCTGGCGTCGTGACGTCGAAGCCACCATCTTCCGCTAAATTCCTGCCAGCTGATGAAGGCTCGTTCGAATGGTCGTCACCACCCCAGAAGTTCACAACATCTGTGGTTGCGCTTTCGCTGACATGCTTCTTGTCGGCACCTTCCCAGAGAGAAGGATCGTCGAACATGTCGTCCTCTTGTGGGGTGCGCTTGTCGACATACTTTGACTTCTTCTTTTCCTTTTTCTTACCAGTACCTGATTTGCTGGCGAGAGCTGCGCCTCCCGCTGCAGATGCCACCATTTCGGCTGCTGCACTCGTGGTCGGCGATATCGGCTCTTGTTGTGTTTCAGGAGTGCTTGGACGGGCAGTCCCGGATGACTTGTGCTCACTCGTGTGATCCAAGTACGAAGCAGCAAGTTCGCGAGCAGATGGCTCCTCCGGCTGCTGCTGCTGCGGGGGAACGTCCTTGTCAACCTTGAAGGTCGAGGGTTCTTTGTCCTCGGGAGTCTCAGGAGGAATTGGTGTTGGTAGCTTCGACCCATCAGAGATTTCGCTCGCCTGTTCCGCAGGATTGCTTTCATGTCTGCTGTGATCCTCGAGGTATGCGGCGGCTATTTCCCGAGAACTTAAGATCGGCTCTGGCAAAAGAGTGTCGGACTGCTCCCTTGTCTTGAGCTTCCGTTTTTCCGACTGATCAAAGGGTACTTCGTGAACAATGCTGCTCGTTTCTTGGGACGGCTTCAAGTTGACGTCTGCTGAATTCATGGATACAGGCGAAAGCACTGTGGGGACAAGAGGATCATGAACGGTGCCCGCCGGCGTCGCAAGGTTATCGGATGGCTCTGGAGGCGGTGGTGCTGAAGTGCTCCGGTCATCTTTGGGTAGGACCTTGTCGAAATACCCAGCGCTTTCCGTAGCATCTCGAGGTTGGGCCAGGGAATGCTCGGGGACAGCGCCTTGGCCATGTATCAAATCAGTGCTCGGCGGAGATTGCAAGTCAGCTGCGATGGTCTGCTTCTTCCTCTTCTTCTTGCCCTTCTTTGACTTTTTAGTCACAGGGATGTCCCATTCATCGTCGTCGTCGACCACAGGCTGATTCGGTGTCTCGACACCTGTCAGATCGGTTGCATCGCCACCTGCTTGCAAGGAGTGCGACATTTCAGGAACGTCGATTGGGGCCGCGGTGTCTAAGTTGCGCGCAGGCGATATGGGTCGGGAAGCCGGCAGATCGGCGACATCGTTCTGGGCGGCTTCCTTTGGCTGTTCTGGCATTATGGCAGTACCGGCTGGGCTCTCATTGGAAGTGGTTGCAGTAGCAGCTCCTGTGTCAGTGGGGACGATGGCAGCTGTAAGTTCCTGCTGCGGAGTGGTGTTGATCTGTTCTCCAGCTGGGATATCCAGCTCGTTTGCCAGGGAAGGTTCCCCGCCCCTTTCCTTATCCTCGTCCTCCTCCTTTGAGAGACCTTTGTCGACAGGACTCGGCCGTGAATCACCACTCTCATGAGTGTCTAGACCCTTCTCTTCCTGCGCAGATGCTTCAGGTGCTTCCTCCAAAGACAGCCTTGGCACTGACAGGTCTGTAGTTTGGAAACCGGAAACTGTGCTATCGTCAAATTGCCCGTGGCTGGCAGGCTTCTTCTCGTCTTGAGACTCCTCGATGACAAAGTTGTCCTGCAACTCCAAAGGAGCCGCGGTTGCTCCGATGCCCTGTTCAATTGTCCCCTCCAGGCCTTCTTCGCTAACCTGTTGGGCTGTATCGGTAGACGTGTTTGGCCAGGCCTGTTCCGGTTTCACGTCCGATTGCACTGCGTCATCGGGTACTTCTGGCATCATGTGCCCAGAAGGAATCGCACAATCTGGCGCTACTGGCGGTTGTTCCTGTAGCATTTGGTCGTCGGGAGTCACACTGTCGGCCGTTTTGGTCAAGCCGTCCGACGATTGAAAAGCGTTGTTATATGTGGAGGATTCGGGAGGCGCAGTATCATCGCGCGTATCCGCAGCGTCACTTGGCGTTGGCTTCTCGGGAAGAACCTCTTCGACGACTTTGGCCGGGGTCTCGCTTGCTTGCTTCTCCAATGGGGCGCCTTCGGCTTTTGTGAAGACTTCCTCTGCTTGTAATGAATCAGGCTTGTGCACTGCAGGTTGTTCGGGTGCTTGTGGTTCTGCCGACTCCAGCTTTGGTGTTGCGGCGCTGGAGGTCAAAGGAGATTCGACCTCCGTGCCCTCAAGCGCCAGGCTCTGCCGTTTCTTCTTTTTCTTGTCCTTCTTGCTCTTCTTGGTGGGAGCGACCCCAGACCACTCGTTTGCAAATGTCGCTGGTATTTCCGGCCACATTTCGGCCGCTACCTCTTCCTCATTTGGTTTTGTGGTGTTCCTGGACTCGCGCCCTTGTTCCCCGCCAACGACGTGATCAGAATCCTTTTCTGCTGTTTGCTGATCAGATCTCCCCTCAAGTACTGCCTCTGAGATAACGGCCTCCGTGGCAGGCTTTGGGGCACGTGGGATTTCGGTGTTGGCCATAGCAAGTTCGTATGGCGCTGCAGATGGTTCCTTACCGACGGAGACGATAGGCTCCGTTGACTGCACCCCAGACGGGTTTTGTGTCGGGGATTGCGATAGTTCTGCCGCAGGAGCCACTTCGACGCTATCGGCGGATGGAATCCATGACTTCGAGGCTTGTCCCGGTACTGCTGAAGAGATCGTGTCGCCCTCGGCCAGAGCCTGGGTCTCAGCTTGAGCCTCAGTCTCCTTATTTTCCTCCTTGGATTTCTTTACAACCGGTGTCTCGGATATCTCTTGAAGAAAGGGTTCGTTGGTGTCCGGGAGTTGTCGCTTAGCAGCATCTTCAGGCTCGAGCTGGTCTACTGACTGGGTAACTTCTTGAGGGGTTTCTATAGTAGCTTCGACATAGTCATCGCGCAATTCCGTTGATCGATGTCCCTCGAGATTAGTCGTAGTTTCCGGCGCAATATCGGGTTCGTCCTGAATTTTGTTCTTCTTTCTCTTTTTATCCTTCTTGGGCTTCTTCGTAATAACCGGAAACTCGTCCTCCAGATTGAGACTTTCAGCAGGGTTCCCAGCGGGATCGTCGACAGAAGCATCGACGGTGGCTTCAACAATGGCTTCAATGGGACCTCTAGCGGGCTCTACCCCGGTGACTTGATGTGCTGTATCTGTATCGGCGTTCTCCTTGACATCAGTTATGTCGACAAAATGCTGGTCTTCGACTGCAGTGACAGGCGAACTGGACACTTCCGGTTCGACAATCGCATCGTCGATAAATATGCTGTTCTTCTTATCTCTCTTTGACTTGTTGGTCGTGGCGGGAAACTCTTCCTCGGGCTGAGGAGTTGCCAGTTCTAGATTGCGGTCGACTAGCGCCTCAGTTGCTTGCGGAAGTAAAGAATCGGCAGCAAGATGTTCCCTGGCTGATTGTTCGTGGAGTGTTGGTGACTGTTCAGGAATGTCTTCCGCTGGTTTGAGTGTCTCCAGAGAAGCCTCAGGTGCAGATTCACTGGTAGGCTCAGCGATAGGCCCATCGAGAGGCTCACTGACTTCAGCTGCAGGCTCGCTTGAAGATTCGGGCTCAGTCGGATCGAGAGACTTGCCCTTCTTCTTCTTGGCCTTCTTTGCCTTCTTGCCGGTCAAATAGAATTCCTGTTCGGGATCAGCAAGTTGGGTCCTTTCGACAACCGCTGGCAACGCAGCTGGTGCCCCATCACCGCGCCGTTGCTCTTCAGCCAATACCGCTTCAGAGGCCACTCCGCTGTCAGATGGTATCTTGTCCGACGTTGCTACCTCCGCAGTCTCGGACAGGTCTGTTAGGGTCACAGACTCCAGCTGAGACAAGGCTTCCGGCTCCGGCTCGGTAACGAGGTTTGCCTCAGACTTCTTTCCCTTCTTTTTCTTGTCCTTCTTTGGCTTCTTTTGAGTGAGTGAAAAATCATCCTCCGGGTCGGCAGTCTGCTCAGGCACCGACATGTCTTTCTCCTCTGTAGCCTCTGGAAGGCTTTCCTTGGGGGTGTCCTCGAATGCCACGGGGTTGTCGCTGTCGCCTGCTGCGATCTGCCTGGTAGGTAAATCTGTCTCGGCCGACTCCTTGTCCACAGATAAGCCAAGATCCACCGCCTCTTGGGTTTGCTGAGTGGTGGAAGATTCTTGTGTTGCTGCCGCCTTCTTCTTCTTCTTATCCTTCTTGGACTTCTTTGTGATTGGCGTGAAATGTTCCTCTTCGATATGTTCCTCTTCAGCAGGCTTCTTTTCGACAAACTTCACCTCCGCGGCGTCCTCTACTGTAGCAGGCGAGTCCTGGGCTAATAGCTCGTCTGGTTGGCCAGCATCCTCGGTATTGAACGGAGTGGTCTCATCGACAATGTCTTCGGACCGAGTCGCGGCTGGAGGTTCAGGCACGACGGCAGCCTCCACAACCGTCGGCTTTTCCTCCGGAATGATGGCTGGTGTACTCTTCCTTTTGTCCTTTTTGGACTTCTCTGAGACGGGCGCGTCCGCCTCCATGGGTCTATCTTCTTCGGCAATGGCAAGTTTGTGGGAAGGTAGATCATGGAGTTCAGTGGTCGGAGCTGGCTCTGACGGGGCATCTTGCTCCTCAGCAGGTTTGGGGCTGGGCTCCTCGGTTGCAGGAGACGACGTCGCTTGGGGGCCTGAACCCTGGTTCGCTTCTGTGGGGACCGGGTGCTTACCCACTGGCTCCGGCTCCGGCATCACCTGCGCCTCATCCGGGCTGCTAGACCCAAGGCCCCTCTTCTTGTCCTTCTTCGATGTTTTGACGACAACCCCCTCGACCGGTAGTGAAGGTGTGATTTCACGAGAAACTTCAGACATCTGTTGCGTGGGCGCTTCGGTCTCGTCAAGAGAACCCGAAGCCGGCTCTGACGTGATCTGAGGCCCATCAACGAACCGAGGCCCCACAGACTCCGGTGCCGGGTTGGTTGACTCAACAGTCTCTGAAGGCATAGCCGTTGCGCTTGCCTCGGGAACCTCAGGTTCCACGGTAACCGGAATGGTCGATGAATCGAAAGCGGCTTGGACGCCAGGCGAAAGCGATTGTGCATCCTGTGGCTGGTCGAATTTCAAAGCCGTGTCTGTTGCTGGGTCGGTCGGGACACCTTCAGAAATTTGGCATTCTGTGTCTTCGGCTGAGGTGGCGGCAAGTGGGGCAGTGGTCGTGCCTTCCAGAACATCAGACAGCGGCTCCTGCGGATTTGGTTGTTGGGAACGCTCTTGGTCGTCTTCCAGCGAAGCGCTTTGTTGCTGCTTCTTCTTGCCCTTTTTACTTGTCTTGCTTGGTGTTTCGAAGTCGCCAGCTTCAACGTCATGAGGCACTCTCGACTGCTGGTCCGCAGCAGTCTGGTCTGCCGATGCATCGGCGGCTGACTGCGAGAAGGATTCCTTCTCAGCAACGATCTCTGCTGCTGCTGCTGCTGCTGCTGCGGCACGCCGCTTCTTGTCTTTCTTGTCTTTCTTGCTTTTCTTGCTGGCTGGTTGAATTGCCCATTCGTCCTCGCCGGCCTCGATTGCCTCAGTTACGGGGCCCACTTCTGGAATGACCTGGTCGTCGTGTGCGGTCTCTGGCCCCGCCTGTTCCGTCGGTGCTGAGTCGACGGCTTGAAAGGCCGGGGTCCCATCATCCACAGTCTGTGCTTCGGTCTCTGGAACATCATCTTGCGGGACAGGCTCGGCAGCTGCAGCTGCAGCCTTGGTCTTCTTTTTCTTGTCCTTTTTGGACATTTTGGTCGACCTGGTAGGCTCAGACCAAACGTCGGCTCCTCGCTCAACCTCTGTCTCAGTCTGATCGAGACTCTGGGCGGTGTTCACGACCCCTGTGAGTTCAGGGCCTGGAAGGGTTTCCGAAGGCGACTCCAGGTACGGCTCCGAGGCGATCGGGTCACCCAGTGATTCCGAGGTGGCTGTTTGACCCGGAACCTCAGCATCGATAGCGGGAGGACTGGAGTCCTCTTGCGCGTGCTTCTCTTCGGTCTTCTCAATGATTGAAGTACTGTCTTGTTTCTCGTTTTCTGGACGAGCTTCGGCAGCTTCAGTCGTCCCCGCGTCAGACTTTTTGCCAACCTCCAACGAGCTGGGTACCTCATCCAGAGGCTGGGGGGTCTCCGGGTTTGTGTCTTGCTTCGCCAAGGCCAGGGCCGGGGTGTTTTCTGGGTCGCCAGCCTCCACGGCCGAGTCGGTGAGAGCGATGTGAGCCGGACCCACATGTTGGGCATCCGCCATCCGCCCGTTTTGCGTGCCTGTCCCACTTGAAGGCTCCACATCCGCATGCAGACCGGGGTCCATAATCTCGACCTCTCCCGTTTGGGCGCTCGTACCAACAGATGGTTCGTCAATGATGCCAGCACGGCCCGCATGTTCGGCGTCCGATGCTGCATCAGCTTCGGCGCTAGCCACTTCCTCCGCGTGTTCCCGCTCCAGTGTTTCACCGCCCTTCCGGTTGGCCATCGCATTCAATGACCTTCTTGTTGGGAGCATCCGATGAGCGGAAGGGAAGTAGCTTTGCTCTGTGGCAATTGGCTCGCCTGCATTTCCCCGCGTCGCGTTCAGCCCAGTGGATGACGGAAAATAGCCCACGGGGGAAATGTCGTGCGCTTCAGGCAAGGCCTGGCTGAGTTCGCTTGCAGGGTGCATCTGTGCTTGGCTGTCCAGGTCGAGATCCTTCTCCGCCACAGACTTGGCTTTGGCTGCCTGGTCGAGATCGCTGTGTTCCGCCGTCTGTGCTTCCCGTTGACTGTCCGATGTTTGCGAACTTTCGGCGTCTGACTGATCCTGGTGCTGGCTTGGCTCCAGTGCGGCCAGCTGCTCCAAAGTTGGTTCGCTCTCCATGTCGTCGTGCTTCTCTTGGCTATCGTCGCCTGCCTGCAGAGGGAGCCCAGGACTGTTGGCAGAAGATTCCAGTTCTGGCGCCCAGGTCACGGATTTGTTCCTCCTCTGGCCCGTATTTGCAGCAGCTGGCCACGCAGTCTCTGTCGACCTGTCTGCTTGCGGGGAGGGAAGTTGGTCACGGCCAAGCTCTCCCGATGGAGAGGAAATATAAGCGGACTGTTCCATTGTATTCGCTACATCTGCCGATTTTCCGAGGGTACTTGTGGACGGGCTGTTCTCAGGCTCCGGGTCCAAGGTTGATGACTTCTTGTCCTTCTTCTTTTTCTTTCCCCTTTTGGTAACAGCTGGTCCTGGGTCCGCCTCCTCTGAAATCTTGCTGTCCGTAGCGAATTCTCCGCTGAGCAGGGGATCTTGCGGTGCTTGTTCCGTGTCCCCCATGTTGTCTGATGCAGGCTTCGAGTCATTCTTGTCCGCGGTCGTCTCGTCCTCCGCCTCCTTCTTGTCGTCCAAGTCTTTGGCGGCGTCCTCGATGGCCGGTTCCAGCGAAGCAGCTTTCTTGCCTTTTTTCTTCTTGTTCTTCTTGGAGGCAACCGGCAATGCATGTTCGGTCGGGGAGTCGGTGCCACGAGGTGTCGATTCTTCAACAAGTGAATCTTCAGGTTTGGCGTCGATTGCCTCAACTTGGCTGTCGATCAAGGTTGGTTCTTGTGAAAGGCTTTCGACTGCTTCGCCCTGACTCTCGGGGGCTAAGGGGGCTTGCGGAGGTGCGACAAAAGCCTCGTTCTGGCTTCCTGTCGTGGTTGGCTCTTGAGATTCCATATTGATTGTCTCCAAGTCTCCTCTGAAGCCCGATGGGTCCTGAAAAGAGGTATCGTTTTGTTGCGTTTGAGTTTTTGAAGTATCCAAGTCTTGTGTGTCTGTTTGGTTTTCCTCAGTGACCTTTTTGTCGGCCGATAGATCCTGCGAGGCCGTATCCGTAGTTTCAGCCGGAGCGTCGCTGGTAATGACAACCGGTTCAGGTTCTGCCACGGACGAGTTCCTGTCCTTCTTCTTCTTCTTCTTAGATTTCTTAGAAGATTTGGAAGTCTCTTCTGACGGAAGTGACGTATTGTCAACCTGTTCCACGGGGTCTGCGGGCGAGGTACCGGAAGCCTCCATATTGCCTACGGCAGCAGCTGTGTTCTGCCGTGTTGAATCTTGTCCCTCGGCATCAGGAATAATGTCTCCGGTCCACTTTTCATCGGTGGAGGTGGAGGTGGGTTGGTCGGCTTGCGCCTCAGCAGACAGATTTTCAGCCATGGAATCCTCAGTTGCCATCCATGGAGACGGATCTTCTGCGGCTAGCGAGTTGGCAGGCGGGCTATCGGTCAGTCGAGACTCAGCAGCCACAGTCTCGGGGGCAAGAGCTGCAACCGCAGGAGTCTCAACTGTGGGGGTTTCGGCAGCTGGAACCTCCACGGAAGCGCCCGTATGAGTCTGGAACACAGGAACCTCAACAGTCGGGATCTCATGACTAGGAACCTCAGCTACTGGAGCCTTCATGGGAGCCTCAATTGAAGCCTCGGCGGCAGAAGCTTCAGCAGCGGGGGTCTCAACTGCCGATGTCTCCCTCAGACCCTCAACGGCAGGACCCTCTGCAGCGGCAAGAACCTCGGTAATAGGAATCTCGGCAGCAGGAGTTTCAATAGCAGGTGTCTCGGTAGGAGTTTTATCAACCGGAGCCTCATCAGCCGGAGTCTCATCAGCCGGAGTCTCAACAGCCGGAGTCTCAACAGCCGGAGTCTCAACGGCAGGAGTCTCAACGGCAGGAGTATCAGCAACCGAGGTCTCAACAGCAAGGGCATCAGCAGCCGGAGTCTCAATAAGAGTCTCGACGGCAGGAGTCTCGACGGCAGGAGTCTCGACGGCAGGAGTCTCGACAGCAGGCTCGACGGTGAGGTTCTGACCAGGCGCAGTCTCAGCAGACAATACGTCTTCGGTTTGTGATGCAGAAACACCCTTGCCCTTCTTGTTGTTCTTCTTCTTCGTTTTCTTGCCTGATTGTTCGGATTGGGCAACTTCAGCTGGCTCTGTGCCCACAGACGCAGGCTCAGGGCTGGCTTTCGCACCGTCATCCACGGCGGGAAGGACATTTTCAGAAGCTTCGGGAGCAGCCAGTGAGGTGGGATCAACACAATGTTCTGTGGCGGGCATGCTGGCAGGGTCCGGGTCAGTCGTCCATGGCTCAGGGCCCGTCTCGAGTATGTTCTCAGTCGGCGTTGTTGCAGTTGTGTAGTCTAGATCAGTTTCTGAGGACAACTTGGAGTTATCGAGAGGCTCTGTCCCGGCGTCCAGGTTCCAGGGTTGCGGATCCAGTACCGGCTCAACCTCATTGCCATTGGAGTCGGTCGCCAGAGTCTCATCCTGAGCGACTTGGTTCTTCTTGCTCCTCTTCTTCTTTTGCTTCTTAGAAGTAAGAGCAGATGATGTCTCTTCCGGGACTTCGGTTTCACGTGCCTCAGCTGGCGACTCCTGGGCGGTTTGGTTGAATGCAGAAAAAGGAGGGGCTTGCTGCTCCAACACCTCGTCATCCACATTGACAAGAGCGTTCTCGCGTTCGTGAGGAAACCTTGCTTGTTCGGGAGTAGACGCCGATTTGTTTTCGGGGGGGGAGGTCTCTCGTTTGGCCGGAGTGGCTTCCTCACGCTCTGGGGGAGTCGCCTCCCTAATGTTCGGGAGGAAGAGTCTCCTCATGTTCGGAGGCAGTAGTCTCCTCATGTTCGTAGGCAGGAACCTCATGTTCGGGGACATCAGTCTCCTCTCATGTTCGGGAGCCTCTTCATTGTTGGGGGCAGGAGCGTGCTGAACCGAGTCTTTATCAAGATTGGTTGGTTTCTCTTCTTGCTCGGACGAAGGGGGGGGCTGTTCCGACAGGACATTGTCCACCTTGGCAGGTTGGTCCTCCTGCACAACGTGAGCGTTTTGGTCCAACAAACCACGCTCCAAACTGGCCGACTTCTCGTCATCAGTAATAGGCGGTTGTGAGATCTCTTCAGCATCAGCCGATGTTTCCACTGCTTCTTGAACGGGATTTCGGTGCTCCGGCGAGTTGTCGTCCGTATCAATCAGCTCACCACCTTGTTCTTTTGTAGAAGCCTCGTCGACGGGAACCGATGTATCCTCCTGTCCAGGTATTGGGACTTGGGGCATTGGTGCAAGCTCATCCAAGTTGACAGGTTTTTCTTCGTGGTCTGCAATTGGAGCATCTGGCTGCGGAGGGGTGGCAGACGCCTTGCCAGCGTCATTGGTAGCCAGTGGTTCGTCCTCTAGATGTAAGGTCTTTTTCTCCTTCTTCTTCTTCTTCTTGCCTTTCTTTGTCTCGGGGTTCACAGACTCTGCCATTGGTGACGTTGTGAGTTGTTCAGCCTCATTTGCATCCTTGGTCTGCTCAGTATTGAGCGGGGAAGCTGGTGCTTCAGTGTCGGAAGCGGCCTTGCTACTTGGGTGAGTGGGATCGACGGCACGTTCCAATTCCATAGCCTTAGCCTGTGCCTTCTTGAGCCTCTTCTTCTCTTTTTTAGACAGCTTTGTCTGGGCAGGGGCGTCTTCAATCAGAGTCTCTGTGTTAGAAGAGTCCAATGCTGCCGTGGCAACAGTTGGCGCACCGCTTTCGATAAAAGGATCGTCGTGCTCGACAGAGGCAGCGTCAGCTGAAGGGCTGTGGTCGTTGCCTAGCACGGCTCGGAGATTCTCATGTTCATGAACCAGATCATCGGCAGGAGCATCTGGATGAACATTCTCGACTGATGAAGGCATGGCGATGTCGTTTGGCGGGTCAGATTTGTCAGTGCCCGGTGGAGACAACCCGTTGTTACCAGTAGACGTTGTAGATACCACGTCGACTGGCGGCTGAGCGTTTCTGGTGTCTAGCTCCAAAACGGGGATCGTAGCAGAGAGAGATCGGGTCGACTGGGCTTCCTGAGACAAGCCAACCTCCTCGGGCAAAGAAACTTCCTCAGGCAAGGGGACCTCTTCGGGCAAAGGAGTCTCTTCAGGTAAAGTGATATCCTCGGGGAGAGGGACATCCTCAGGGAGAGAAACCTGCTTCGGTAGAGAGATCTCATCAGGAGAGACTTCAGTCACCGGGATTTCAGTCATAGGGTCCTCCTTAGGTAAAGAGACTACCTCCTTTGCAAAGACTCCTTTCGGTAAAGAAGCCTCAGACGGAAAGGCGTTCTCAGACAGAGGGGTTTCCTGAAGCAAAGAGCCTTCACCTTCAAGGGCCTCTGGCAAGGGAACCTCCTCAGGCAGAGGAGCCTTCTCGGGCAAAGGGACCTCATCAAGTAAAGCCACTTCGGTTGCAGGGACCTCATCTAACAAAGGAACATCCTCAAGCAGAGATATCTTCTCAGGCGGAGGGGCCTCAAGCAAAGGGGTTTCAGTTACCGGGACATCCCTCGGCACAGAAACCTCCTTTGGCAGAGGAGTTTTCTCAGACAAAAGTGTCTCGTGGGACAGAGATGCGTCAATTGCAAAAGCGTCATCCCGTGGCGGGATCTCCATCGGTAGAGGCGCCTTCTCGGGCTGAGGGGCATTCTCTAATATAGGAACTTCAGGATCCTCCTCTGGCCAAAAGGTGTCATCTGGTAGAGGAACCTCTTCCGGTAGAATGGCCTTCTCAGTTGGAGTGACATTCTCTGAAAGAGAGACCTCCTCTGGTAACGGAACATCCTCAGGAAGTGTGATATCCTCGTGAAGAGGGACATCCACAGGACGAGGGATATCCTGGGGCAACGGGGCTTCCTCCAGCACAACCTCAGGCAAAGGGCGCTCAGTCGAGGAGACCCCAGGAAGGGCTTCTCCAGTTGTAGCGAGGCCCGTGAGTAAGTCGTCTTCTTTAGCGAGCGCTTCCTCAGTCGAAGATGCTTCAGTCGCGGGCATGGGAGTCACAGGAACTTCCTTTTTCAAAGGTAGCTCAGTCAACGAAGGTTCCTTGGTCGACGAGACTTCTGCCAGAGACAACTGGGTCACGGGCAGTCCACCAATCTCAAATGAATCAGAAGGGACCACTTCCGTTGACCGCATCATGGCCTGTTGAGCTTGGGAGGGGGGATACGCATCCGCCAAAGGTAGCTGGGCGTTGTCCTCGTCAATTGAGACTGAGATATCGGCATCAGCTGTGTCGCGACCACGTTCCTCGGATGGAATAGAAGGAATGATATCCTTTGACGGCAATTGGTCCCTGTCGGTCGAGCCGGGAGAATCAATTCCGGTCGACGACAAGGTTGCGTCCTTGTCTTCTGCCGCGACATAAGAAGAAGAAGCGGTCTCGCCCGACGGGGGTGTGTCAAATTCGGTCGACATCTGCATATTCTTCTTCTTCTTCCTCTTTGCTTTCTTGGACTTTTCCCCATCAGCAGGTGGCTCTGCCGGAGCAAAAGCATCGAAGATCTCTGTCGTTGGTTTGGTCTCAGTTGATATGCCCTCAGCGTTTCCCTCGGGAAGCCCGGCCGCAGCGAGACCAACAGCAGCACCCCCAACCATGGCACCGATAGCAGCGTTGCGAGCTCCGGAAAGGGCGTTCTCTCCAACGTCAGCCACCATGATGTCGGTGATGTCTTTGGGCTTGCTGGTTGTAGGACTGGGCGGCGTGTCTGGAAGATCACGCCCCATTAGACTCTTGAAAATGGACCGGGGGTTCATGGGCAGGGGGTACGAACTTCTGTCATTGGACGTGGGGTCTCCTGGTTCTGGGACTGGCTCTGATACAGCAGTCAAAGCTGACACAGGACTGGCGGGAAGAGCAGGCAGTTCCTCCAACTCATGTTCTGAAAAGTCCAATCGTTTGCGTGCGGTTGGGACGGTGGGAAGGGCAGGTGATTCGGGGCCAAACATTACGCTGATGTGCTGCTGTAGTGCTTGCTCGGCCTTTGGTGTCGTTTCCTCGGAGCCGGGGCGGCAAACATGCTGAGGAAATTGGGACATGTCGGTGTTGATGTAAAGGTCAGGCTCGAAAGGCGACGCCTGAAGCTGGTTGAAGTAGTTCACGTCGTCATCGCGAAGGGTAAATTCCGGGGCGGGAGACTCCCGCGACGACGGCTCGCTGGGAGGCAATTCTGGAAACTCGATGGGCGGTTCCAGAGCCAGAGACTGGGCCGATTGCTCCTGGAGAGAATGCTCTAGCAGGTAGAGCGGTTTGATCTCCCTACTGCGCTCCCATGAAATTGGCCTGGGAGTCCGTCTGGCGGGAGGGATCTCTGGGACCGTTGGGGCCGTTGGAGAAAGGACGGGCGAGACCGCGGAGGTACCGGGAGTGGATGGTGTAGATCTGTGTCCCAGTCGCAGCTTAAAGGGCACAGCAGTTTGGCTCGGGCTCTTTGTCGGAGTCTCTAGATTGCTGCGGCGCCGGACATGTGTCTTCATTTCGTGCTGGCGCCTGCGCTCATCAGGCGGCGTTTCTGGACGGCTGTCAGGCAAGCCAGGGAGTGCTTCTAGGTCCTGCGTTGGAGAGCCTGGGTCGATTGGCGGCAAGGGACTGGGTGGCAAAGGAAGGAGGTCGCCATACTGGGGGTCTATGGCTGGTCTGATGGTCCGCTGCATGATTTCAGGGTCGAGAATTTCGACGTCTCTGGAAGGACTTGCGGGTCGTTCTCTGAGACGAGGAGCATCAGATGACCCTTCCAGTTGAGATTCGGTGGCATTGGAGCGGGACATCATGGAGCCCAAAGCTGCCACGGCGCTCGCCCAGCCGGCACCCGCGCCAAGGGTGCCGGCATTATCTAAAAAAGACTTCTCATCCTTGCCAGGTGTATCTTTGCTGCTTCCGCTGCTGGGTCTGAACAGATTGAAGAAAGAGCCGCTGTTGCGATTCTCGTCGTGCTTGGGGCTCTTCTTATCGTCCCGGCTCCGTCTCTTACGGCCAGTGCCGTCAGATGCCACCGACTTGGCATCATCGCCATCTTCGTATCGACTGCCGTTGGACCGGCGTTCGGATCTCTCGCGTCCGCTCACCGGGTCAGATACCACGGAGCTCACGTCCCGGTCCTCCGTCCTGGACCGGTCGCGTCGAGACTTGGTGGGACGGTCGTCCCAATCGTCGAGGGTATCGGCAGGTTTGCTCTTCTCAGCCGGGAGAGCCTCGTCAATATGCCTCTCGACATCCGTCCACTCGTCAGAGCTCTGTTTGGACTTTTTGGACTTCTTCTCCTTCACAGGCGTCGTCCAACTTGGTCCTTCGCTTTCTGGCAGTCTCTCGCGCGGAGTGCGGGGCTCCTCGTAGTCAACCTCTTCTTGAGGGGCTTCATCTTCCCCACGGACAACGACAACCTCAGATCGAGATGATTTGCTCTTCTTCTTTTTCTTCTTGCTCGATTTGCTCGGCACGGAAGCCTCATCGTTGGTCGGGACCGTATCAATTGTCGCTGTTCTGGGTGCAGATGTCTCGTCGAAGGAGCGCGTTGCGTCGGACGTAGCCGACAGTTCCCAAGCTGGGAGGTCATCAAAACCGCGAGCCCTTGGACCAGGTGCGACGACTGTTTCGGGGCTTTGTTGTTCTTCATTGAAGCTGCGAGGCCGTTCATATTCTGGAACTGCTCTTGGGAAGGGGGCCGATTCGGGTCGTGATGTAGCCTCGGGGTCGTCAAAGGCACCGTCAACTTGCGCAGCCTCAAGGCTTCGTCTTTTGGCAGCCTTTTGTTTGCACTTTTCCTTCTTGCTGAGCTTCCTAGCAGGCTCCGAGTCCTCGGGATCGGACTCCTTATCGAGAGGGCCGGTCTCCTCCTTGTCCTTGCCTTTCTCGCGATTTTCGCTTGAAGGGGAGAAGTGGGCGGCGTGGCCATTGTTCAGGTCTCTATCTGCCACCGGCGACTCTGGAACTTCCCCAACGACAAAGCCCGGTTCGCGTGTTGACGAGCTCCCGTGGGCGTATTCAGGACCGTAGATACCCAGATCCGTAACTGTCTCTGCGAAAGGTTGCTGGTACACGTTGGGCTCGTTGAAGCCTGGTGGACTGTCGCGCTTCATGTACGTGGGGTTGTCAATGACAATGTTCGGGTCGAAGCCAGTATCTTGAAGACCAGCGGCGAGCACAGAAGCGAACTCCAAGTCGTCAGCAAATGTCCCAGGCATCTGTGCGGTTCGGGGGCTAGACGGCTTCGGGCCGGGGGCGGGAGGTAAATCATGCTCGTCGTCAAGCGACGTGATAAGCTTGGGAGAAGCAGACACGACGGGCTCCGATGGAGGGTCAATGGCTCGAGACTTCTGAGATTGCGGGGGACTGTGAATTTCCTTGTCCTCGTCCGGTTTGCTTTCGAATGGATCGCTCATTTCGGGAGCCTCTGCCGGTGCCGTTGTTGCTGCCGCTGCAGCTGCCGCTCCCGTACCGCCGATGGCCGCGGCAATGATGCCCCATGGTGAACTTTTGCCAAGGCGCTTCTTCGACTTGCTAGAGGAACCAGCTGCACTGCTTTTGGGAGGCTCAGGGCTCTCGACCTCGAAGCTCTTCGTCTCGTTCTCGCCCCAAGTAACAGACTTGGCGGTGGGCGTCGTTGGCCTTTCGGTAACCTCTCCTTTGGGACCCAGAATAACTTCTGCTGCGGACGCGGCCTTTGCGGGCACACCGGTCGCTACAGTTGTTTTGGGTTCTGTAGGACCCCGAGTATTGCTTGAAGAGCTCGTCTCTTTCTGCTGTTCAGGTGCAGGTGTGGCACGTGGCGTGATAGCAGGCGTCGGGAGAACCAGGTTCAAAAACGGTCGTTCCCGCTCACAAGAAGGGTCGCGGGCTTGGGCATTCGGGAGGCGAAAACTGGAAAGCTCCCTGGGAATCATGATATGGTCGATACGAACATCAGCGTTGGGTCCGTCATAAGGACTCTTGTCGTGAGGATGGTCCATCTCAGGTGGCTTGACGATCGTTACGACCTCGGGAGCTTTGTGATCCTCCCACTTGCCCACGACAGATTCGCCATGGGGAGAGGCGCTGCGGGACCGGATTTCGTCTTCGGCAATTTTTCGTGCCAGGATAGTTTCGCGGTAGTAACGGTCAGCCTCTTCCTGGACAGCATCTCTGGATTCCTGAGATCGGCCTCGGGATCCATCGTCGTTAACACGGGCCTTGCGAAGTTTTCGTGATCTCTCCTCCTCCACGGCGATTGCGGAAGCAAGAGCAGCCGCTGCCACAGGTGCGGTGGCATGCTTGGCCTCGTCGTAGATGGACTTCGCAGCATGCTCGTCCTCCTCCATCGAGTCCCTGCGACGACGTGGCTCCGGCGTTCTTGAGCGGTCTCGGAAGCCCTGTTGATACTGTTCCAACCTCTGCTCAAGCTCAAACGAATCCTTGCGGCTCATTCGTGCATCAGAGTAATCAGGCTTCCTCGGAGGCGGATCGTCGAAATTGGGCTCGCGGTCAACCGTGACGACCTGGGGTGTCAATGGCCTCTTTGGGGTGGCAAACTTGGGCGTTTGAAAAGCGTCATCAGCAACCTGGAACTGGAAAGGGTCAATAGGGGCTTGTGTTAGGGGGACCGCGGGTTGCTCCACCCCATGGTAGTCTCGGGGTAACTCAGTTGACTTCTCTACCCGCTTCGCATTCTGGCGTTTGTCCTCGGCGTCCGGCCTCTTCCTGGGGTCTTCTCTGCGAGGCTCCTTGTGTTCCTCGCGACGATGGCGATCTTCTTTGGGGTCATACTCGACTCGGATCTCGTCACCTTGGAGCAGCCTGTATACCTCTGGGCGGGAACTGGTCTCCAAGCCTCTCCGTTTGGATGACTCGGGAGGGGCGTCGTCTCGGACGTCGCGCCTCTTGTCTCGCTCGTCGATGATATCGATCTTGCTATGCCGATGCGGCTGGGGAGCATCATCCTGACGACGGGCTTCACGATCCTCCAGCTCGATTCTCACTGGCGGGTCTCTACGCTCCTCTGATTGGCGGCTTTCCCAGTACTTGCGAGGATCGTCTCGCCCGTCCCGAATCTCGCTTCGACGATCATCACGGCGTTCGAGGTTTTCGACAGAGTCCCTACGGTTAGAAGCCATGGCCGCTCCGATGGCGGCGGCTGCGACGCCTACGCCTGCGATAGCTTCCTCGGCAGCACTCCGCCCTACGGGCGGTCCACGTTTGAACCTTCGGGGTTCATCTTCTACAAATCTCTCCGCGTCATAAACTTTGGACGAGACAGGAACGATGGGGATTGGCTGCTGCAAGGGAACCGGGGCGGGGCGAGACCGTTGAGGGAGGTCCTGACGCGACGAGGTTGCGGAGCCACGGTCGAAGTCGAACCTATCCGGGTCCGAAGTGGGCACGGGGAACACGCGCTGCATGGGCTGCTTGCCGGTCTTGGGCGACTCGATCTGCGCTACTGTCTCTTCATGGTGGCGGCGGTATGAGCCAGCAGAACGGGGATCTTCCTCGCCGAATCCGCAAGGGCTCTTGACAGCGCCACGGAGAGAGTTGTAGGGCCCGAAAAGCCGCGGATCCACCACTGCGCTCTTCCGTTCTGGCGGCTTGATCTGCTCCGGTGGCTCCGAGGAGATTCGAGCAGACTTGGCGGCCTTGAAGGTTGAGCCGTAGGCCAACCCTCCATCCGACGAGTCGTCGGTTGAGGTCTCGTCATCAGAAGCCGACTCCCAGTCATCATCGGAGGATGAGACATTGGATTTGGGCTTGGATGTACCGGCTCCCCGGGTCTTGCTGTCGCCTTTGTTCTTTCGACGGAAGTGGCTTACGGCGGCAGAGGCGCCAGCGGCACCTGCGACACCGGCCAGCTGGGCTGAGCGGGACCTGCCAGGCCCAGACGCGCGCAAATCAGCATCATTCTGCCTCCTTGCTATATCTTGCAGTTGACGGCCGATCTCCAAAATTTCTTCTTCTGTCTTGGAGCGAGGCGCAGGCGGTGGCAGTTCCCGCCGGACCTCGGCAGGGTCATTCCGGTGCATCGAAGGGCTGGGATGGCCGTGGCCATGACCATGGCCATGCGCCATAGGGCTCGCAACTTGGCTCTTGTCACGCTCGATATAGCCACGTCCGTATGCCAAGTCAGAGTTGACAGAGGACGAAGACGAATTGCCGAAAGATAGGATGCGGGCCTTCTGCTTCTTCCGACGGCGGCGCTCGCGCTGTTCCGAGGGGGCCCTGAAGAATGTGCTGAAGACGCCACCGAATCTGGGGGCCTTGGCAGAGATGTTGAGGAAGGACGAAGAAGTCGAGGATGAGGATGAAGAGCTTGATCCGCCACGCGGGCGCGCCCTCTCGGACTCGCGGTGCGGTTGGGGTTCGACATATCGATCGTCTTCGGCATAAGCCAGAGGGTCGGCGTGGCTCTCAGTTTGGCGGTATCGCTCGGGTTGGGGGTATCTCTGGGGGTCTCTGTATCTCTTAGAGTCGTCATGTCGCTCAGGCCTGGCGGGATAGGTCGCTGGATCGGGGTATCTCTGAGGGTTCGCATAGGGCTGAGGATCTTGCGACTGGGAATACAGTTGCGGTTGTTGGTATGGTTGTTGAGATGGGTGAGGTTGGGCAGACGGGCCGGGCATGCTGGATACGGTGCTGCCGGCGAGCTGCTCGCGAGAATCACGCCACTCTCTTCTTCGCCGCCAAGAGCTCTCAGGGCTCCGGCGACGCGGATCTCGCATCATGGTCGCAGCGGCGGATCGAGCCCCGTCGTGCGCATTTGTCGTGGATTGAATTGCGCGCGATTGAAAGACGGATTTCTCGACGGTGAAGGCTGTCGTCGCCGATGTCCGATACTCCGGGGGCACGGCGGAATGGTAAGGCTGGTGGGATAGGTAGTGATACACAGACAATAGCCTGGCGATGTTATTGTTTTGTTTTTCGACAATAAGCGCAAGCGGGACAAGCCGTGAAGCTATATCCCGGGGGTCCCCCCCAAAACCTGGCTGAACGGGGGGTGGGAGGGGAGGGTAGGTGGCTGGGGACTCTCTCTGATCTGGGACGATGGGCGCTGGGAAGGCAGCACTAGTCCTGGCCTTGGCCTGTGTGTGTGTGTGTGTGTGGCCGTCCTGGCACATCAGGCTGCCAGGATGCCAATGCGAGGGCGGAGGGGCCGCTGGAGGAGCAGGGGGCAGCGGGGGCACCTAGCGAGCCCAGTCCACTAAGACAAGGCCGAACAGGGTGAGACGAGATGCCCGTAAAATTAGCAGTTGGGACGAAGGAAACGTGAGAAACGGCGAGGATTGGCCCAGACACCAAACTCGGCAGAGCCAAGTTCCCGCCATCCTTGTCTTCAGGCCTCCACGCTCGAGGCCCCTCCAGTATCAGACCCTGTCCGCGCTTACCTACGTACGGAGGCCTTACCTAAGCTCGGACCACCACCACCACTACTACCAGTGACCACCACCAGCCAGCAGGAGCAGTATCCATACTGCGTACTATGTAATGGATGGCCAACAGACAGCGGACTGCCTTCTGTCACTGACAGAAACAGAGACATCCAGCGAGTGCCACCCACCACCACCCATCGGTGGGGAGCAACCCCGACTCGCCCTCCCCGCTGAATTCCTTGCCAACGCATCTACAGCGTACTGCTACACGGCATACTATACCGCCTCTTCCCGTGCAGTTTTCTTCTGCCACGACAGTACGTGTCGCCGGCGAGCGTGCTCTCCGATTCTCGAGGAGCCTCTGATTGCTCAGTCCAACCCGTCGTGACGCACCGCAGCGCATCACGACGACAACAGGGATCTTCGTCGTGCGTGCTGCAGGCTACTGCACCCTGACCACCCAGGTCACCTGCGGCAACACGTGTTACCACTCTCACTGCTGCCTCCTGCGCCTGGGAGATTGCACTCGCCTCATCCGAGGCCGTGGTCATGATTCGCAAACAGGCCGTGATTGGTCGACTCTTCATCGGATGTTCGTACTTGTGAACGGAACGGCAGCGACGCCATCGGCAGATCGGCTATCGCAATTCGCAACATCTCAACATCTGTCTCAACAGCGAGTCGACTACATACAACTACCTCGTCCATTGAATACCCTTCTGTCGCCAGCCCACCGAAATCGCCAAGTACCCGGTGTGTTGTATTGTATACAAGACAGTTAATTGACTTTGGTAGTGGTTTCATGTTGCTTGTTTTCCATTAGGAATACTAGGAATCTACCCGATCGAATCGTGCTTGGACAGCGGCATCGTCCCGGTTTCCCACCCTGTTCGCCCGTCAACCTGTGCGCGAGTCGGAATCGTTCCGCGATCCCACTGCAATCAACAACGTTCGAAACCACCGGCAACACAACAAGAGAGGCGCTTGATATCATGGCCATGGTGACCTTGGAGCATCCCCAAGTGTTTCGGATAACCTAGAAGCAGATAGAGGATGAATGAGATGTGGACGCAGGCGCGCAACTATCGACCCTCGCCGACATGAACGACTTGCGGAACATCTGCTAAGAAAGCCTGCACCGACGGCCCATATCTCCCCTCTTGTTCCTAACCGCATGGTGTTGCAGGATATTGAGGCTACTTTCTTCACGCCGGCACCGGTTTCACCATCAACGGCCCGGCCGTTTACAGCGAGCGTGACGAGCCGGAGGCATTCAAGCCGGAGCGGTGACTCGACGGCCACGAAACAGAAATCGCGCACGGTCTGTAGGCTTTCGGTGACAGACGACGCATTCGTGTGAGACACCGCTTGGCCCAGCGGATGCTGTTTTTGAACATGGCCAGATTGATGCAATGCGTGGACTAAGGCCGGTGGATATGTCTGCCTCGCTTCACAAAATAAAAAGAAGAAAAGGGAGTATGGACCTGCGCCTGGGCCAATAACAACAGCGAAGACAGCAATTAAACTGAGCTCCTGAGCCCTCTATCCCCCGTGTCTCCGCCGAGACCGCCGCCGCTCCGGTCCCATCTATCACAGACCCACATCGGCCTCCTCCGAAGCCGCCGCCGTGACTACCCCCGGCCACGACGGAGTAGTGATGGGAGACATCGAGGGGATGGTTTATTGTTTCGTTGAGAAGACCTTGTTAGCTAGGTACTTCACCTGGGATCCGAACAAGATGCAACCTCTAAACCTCGTCAGGATCGATATCTAGGACGGACGAATCGCGTTGCCCTACAACTTCCGCGGACGCTTGTATGTCGTCTCAAAATACAGTGCCTCCCAAGCGCCCCCGATGACATACACAACTGACATGTTTACGGTTAAAATCTCACCAAGTCACTCCAGATTGCCGTTCACTGTCAGTGGGCTATGTGCCATTGCATGGCTTTGTTGCCGGTATGCTAATCACAACAAGTGCTTGCTATCCTTCCTGATCAACAGCGGTGGCAGCCGGCATGTCTATGCGCTTGTTGTCTCACATGATACTGTGTTCGTAGAGTGGTGAATAAAGGCGACAACATTAACACGTACGGCAGCCATTTGCGCGGCTGTACGGTCTCAATATTGCTGTATGCACGTATGTGACTGACGCTGGCATATCAAATTGCCCCTTCTGGATCCCACTCTAGTATCAGATTGCCGAAATATGCCCCGGTCTTGAGGAGGCGGCTCAGGACCTTGGCACCTTGACAGAGATGAAAGGGTATTTAGCCCCCAGCGCGAAGGAATATTGCGTTGGATAGCAAATGACAGCCCGGCTGCCATATTCTTAACAGCCCTAACCCCGCCACTACCATCATCTCGTCAGCTTAGTCACGTGTTCAATAGCAATGGTTATTCAGCGAGTCTTCCTTCAGTTACTCGGACTGTCCCCTACAACATTCGAAAAATAAATGAAAGGAGGCCAGAAGTAATGCTATGATGAGACGACAAGAGAAATATAGCGAGGAGATCAGTGGTGAAACATGACCCGAACTGCTAAATGGTACAGTGCCCTTGGCACGGCTATATCAAAGACCCAGCATGGGGTGGGCGGACAGCATCATCTCTACAGGCATTCAAGAAGCCGCGTTTGAAGCCCAATGTGCTGGATCAGTAAACACTACGGGTTCTGATCTCGGAACGATTCATGGACGGCGGTGCTCATAGCTACCAATTCCGTCGGGATAATCCTGACAGAACCTGCAGATTTTCCCTTCGATACCCTAGTCGAGCAGCATAGAGAAAGCATGGAGAAAGATACTATTCATTATTATTACAGTAGTATCTGGCACTAGTCTTGCTTCGTTTGCTCTTCGAAGCAGGCTGTTCCTCCGGGAAATATTCACCTTATGTTCTTCATGACTTCGGGCAAGAAGCATAGTGCTCGGTCGAGGAAATCCGGACAATGTTGCTGCTCAACCCTCTCTACTTGTTTAACCGCTAGAAATAGTACCGAACTTGAATCTGACAGGAAACGTGACGTAAAATTATCGTGTCTCTTATTTCATTGTTGACTTCGTATCGTCATAGTGGCATGGGTCGCCCTCGTCTTGAGGATTTACGAACATCTGAACTCATGGGCTATAAACAGCTGGACGTGCAACGAGACTTGGGATTGAAGTAAACAATCGTGGTTATCACGGGAGCTAGTAGCGTAATTGTATTGGGAATCAGTCAACATCTCTTGGCCAGGAATATTTCGGAATCTTCGTACAACTGTGATCGTCTCGAATTACGTTCCCCTCACTTGGCACAAACACGAGGGAGTCATGTCCACATTTGTCGATCGGACTGGGCAATATCGGTGCTATCTAATCGCTGTACCATCGAATTAGATTCAAGTTCTGGGGCCCGCAAGCCCGATCGTTGTGACCAACAACGCAGGTCTCAGTCACGGTCTCACGGCCATTGGGAACCTACGCTGATATCGAGCCGACAGTCGAGACATTGGGATGTCTTGGCGTCTTTCATCCTGATGGTAAAGGCCACTTCCGCATATGGAGAAGTAAAGCCATGGTCAAGTTGTCGACATGAGCTGATGAGCGTGACCATTCCGCCCGCCAGGGTCGCTGACTATGGGAGCACGAAAGCGGGGTGGTGGTCGGTAGCCCTCGTCCTGCATATATACGTATGGCGGTATGGCGTGTCCGACCAACGTGCATATCTACTGACCTACTCCTCCAACCGTAAGTATCCCAACTGGAACTGAAGCATATACGCGGAGCTCCGAGGATACAGTTGACGCTCGGATCCCGAGCTTTGCCACGACGCCGCTTCCCAGTCGCGAAACAAGGCAGTCGCCTTTCCTCCCCCTTTGTTTGATGTATGCACTGTCGCCGAGGGTTATAGCAGTTTAGGAAGGACAACGTACTTGCCCAAAGCCATGCAGTACATGCCAGCCCTTAGTAGGCTAACAGTTCTCTCGTATGGAGTCTAGGGTTGGTCTCGCGGCTTCAGAAACCCAGGGAGTTGCAAGGTAAATCACAGCAGCATGGAAACCATTTCCCGCCCGCATTTTTTCCCGGAAAGTAGTCCTATACTCGATTTCGCCCATTGAGAAACAAGAAACGCATATGCTTTTCCGCTGGTATAACCTGTCCGTACCGCTAACGACGCGGGGAGGGCGCATCGACCGTTGCACTGAGACAACGGGACGGTTCCGATAGCCACATCTGGGGCAGGCATGTTTCCGTCGTCACTTGTGCGTCCAAGACCGGAAACCACCCGCGCTCTCAATTATGTCTTGCCTTGGCAAACATGAGGGGTAAGGAACGAAGAGATAGATGTGAGACCGCTTTGCTGGTCAAAACCGAGCCCCGGGGAACATTTGAAGTCCACCATTCGTTCATCATACACATCCTCTGGTCAGGGTGTCCCATGCTATAGACCCGATATCTCAGTCTTTCAGGTGAAATATGGATTCCGATACAGAGAAGATCAGCTACAGTCTTTTTTCCTGTATAGGATCCGGCTTTTCGGCCATTGCGCTGGGTGCAACGCTGAAGCGGTGGTATGGGATCGAGGACATCCAGTTCTTCGAACGTCATAGCCAGCTCGGCGGCACATGGTTCATCAACAGATATCCAGGTAAAGCAAAATCATACGTCTTGGCGTACATTTTCCCCAAGTTATGGGTCCTGACTCCTCGGTCTCCAGGCGCAGCTTGCGACGTCCCGAGCGCACTGTACAGCTTCTCCTTCGAACCCAACCCCAACTGGACAAGGGTTCTCCCATCCTCCTCCGAGCTCTGGGAGTATCTGAACGGAGTGGCACACAAATATGGCCTGGTGAGCCGAATGGCCTTCGACACCCTCGTGCAGCGTTGCGAGTGGATCGAAGACCGAGCACGCTGGCGCCTGACTGTCTGTCACTTGAAAACGGGCGCCATCCACCTCCACGAGTCACAGTTCTTGTTCGCCGCAACCGGTGTCCTTGTATTCCCGCGGAAGCTCGACGTGCCAGGTGCGGATACCTTCAATGGCCTAATCGCCCACACCGGCCAGTGGCGTTCAGACACCAACCTCGAGGGCAAGAGAGTCGTTCTCTTCGGCAACGGGTGCACGGGTGCCCAGGTAGTCCCGGCAATCGTCCAAAAGGCCAAGAGCGTGACTCATTTTGTGCGGACGAAGCACTGGATCTTTCCGTCGATCGACTCGGACATTCCATCCTGGTTGCGCCTTGGGCTGAAATGGGTCCCTGGGGCGACAATGCTCCAACGATTCATCATCTTCGCCGCGTTCGAGAACAACATTCGCGGCTTTTGGATGACAAAAGACGGCAGCAGTTTCAGAGCCCGCCAGAGAAAGGTTGCGGAGACTTACATGCGAACCACGGCACCCGCAAAGTACCACGATATGCTGGTTCCGGACTTTGAGCCCAACTGCAAGAGACGCATCTTTGATGCAGGCTATCTCCAAAGCCTCCACTCGGACAACTTCAAACTGACCGACGAGAAGGCGTTGGAGATCGTTCCCGAGGGCGTCAAAACAGAAAGAGGTTTGATTGAGGCTGATGTGATTATGTGCGCGAATGGCTACATCACCAACCAGTTTGCCGCAGGAATAAACGTCATCGGGCGTGCTGGCGAGACGCTGGAGTCCCACTGGAAGTCGCTGGGAGGCCCGGGGGCTTACAACACGTCTGCTTTGAGCGGCTTTCCCAACTTCTTCTTCCTTCTCGGTGAGTTATCCTAGGCCACGACGTTGGAACTACAGTCAGGCTGATCTGCATGGCGCATCAATAGGTCCCAACTCTGTGACGGGCCATACTTCGACCATAATGGCGCTAGAAAACTCCGTCAACTACGCCCTGCGCATCCTCAAGCCTGTCCTTGAAGGGAAGGCGAGCGTGGCTGATGTGAGGCGCGAGGCCGAACATGAGTACGTCGAAAATATGCAGGCGGTCTTGGATAACACCGTTTGGAACACTGGGTGCCATGCCTGGTACGTGACAGACTCGTATGATGGGACCAGGAAATGGAACTCCATGGGCTACCCCCATTCTCAGAGCCACCTTTGGTATCGCTCTCTCTTCCCCACCTGGTCAGACTGGGAGTATAGTGTAAGTAAAGTTCCAGTCGGAGGGCGGGATTCCGGAATCTTTTGGCGTCACATTCCAGCTAACTGGGTCAGGGGGCAATCACTTCGACATCATTCATTCGGAAACAAGACTTCAGTGCTTGGGCCATTTTCTTCCTTGTCTTCACAGTTTTCCTTGTAATCTGGGGCATTTCTGGAGGAGAATCGTTGTCTGCGATCACCAAAAACGCGCCGGCAGCGGCCGAGAGGTCTGGGTCGTTCCTGCCCAACTACCTCTAAGGTAGTAAAGTACCTATTCAACAGCCCCTCTCGTCCCCTCTCATCTCTGATTAATTGCGATATGGTTGCAAACAATGGATGCAGGTTCATTAACAATATTTGACGAGGGCTATCCCGATTCTTTTGACTGTATGGCTCAAAAAGAAGAGACTTTCTTGTCTAGGTAGTATCGGCACTCGGGGCGACCTGCAAGCAAAGTGGTTGGAGGGCAGGGAGACGGCATAGTGCCCGAGATTGATCCAGAGCTGTATTCTATCAACCAATTTGTTTTTGAACTGCTTTGTTTTGCATGAGGTAACAATAAATCTGCAAGTCCGTTTTGGTCATATTTGGCTGCTTTGAGTGCTGTCGCTGTGAGTAGCCTTGTAGAGAGCAACACCAACAACCTCTCCGACGGGCAGCTGGCAGAGGGCAACAACCACATATTCTCCAAAAGCGATCTTGAAATCAACCATTTGCTCGATTATTGATGATGCTGTGCCATCTGGATACTTTGGGCTCCATGACACTACTAATTTCCTCTTGTTTCCTTCTTAGTATCCCGTTTGTTGTCCCTTCTGTATGCGCCGTCCGGACTCGGGCGTGCTGTTTTTAGTCAGATAGCGTTTTGGCGAGACTATCCACGTCAAAGAGCTGAAACTGATTTCATTGAAATGGCGGCCTTGCTATCTACGAATGACCGCTCCGTCGACCTCAGAGGCGCCCACTTCCTCCGAAATATCTGGGCATCGACCTACTGGACACGAACGGCCCAGGGGTCTTGCAGACCCTGCTACTGTGGCATTGGTCCTCGTGGGAGCCCCGTAGCCCGACAAGTGCTTGAACGCTGTCGGGCTTGCACGTCGTATCGCATTGGAGCTCGGCCTGCATATATGGATGCGACTGGGAAGCAGTGCTCAGATGCCACGCGTGAGAGGGATATCCGGACACACATTTGGCAGGGTTGCATAGTTTTGAAAACGCATGTATTTCTCAGGTGAGACGATGCTAAACTGGGTCCAACAAGTTTAGCCTCGTGAGGATGACATTCAGCCACTCGACAATGGCTGCCAGCCCCAGCGTTTGAGGTGGTGCCCAAGATGCGGGGCGTCGGCCCAGTTCACGTGATGGACTTCGGAGTGATGAGGAGCTGGGCCGGGAGCGAGACGTACACCCAACGGGCCGAGCACCGACTGCGCCGGCCCCACCTCCAAGACCCGGAATCCTTCCTAGGCAAGCCACATATCCGGCCCCGTCCACCGACCGTTACTGCGTATGCTTATCTCACGCCTTGGGCACCTGCCTCGAGCGCCGTTGATGAGTCGCGGACGGCGAAACCAAGAAGAGAACGGTGAAGGTGCCAGAAGACATACCGCTTCTTAGTGATCTGGTCTAAAAGGCATATGAATTTTGCTAATTGCCTCCTCTTTGGGAGGGCGTCGCCGCCACGAGGCCTAGTCTCTGCAACGATCGCTATAGTACATGAGAGGAAAAAAGCCGATGTCAAGTGCCCCCAAGAAACGACCGGAACTGAAATACCGTGACTAGCTCTAAGCACATTCTCCGACGCGCCCGAGCCCTGTACACAGGCCAGGGAGGCCCTCTCAAATCAGAAACTTTTCATGTCGAGGTCCACCGTTGCACATCTTCCAGTGCCCTGAAAACGCCTCCCCCCTGGACATAGTGTCCCGCAAGCTTAATGGGTTTGAGGTTGAAATATCGGAAGGGATAAAAGAGAGATAAGAAATCGAGACGCCGACAGTGAGTGAAAACGCCAATTTATCCTCTTGCCCATTCCCCACCAAAACCACCATAACATTTCGTCGTTGTTACATAGGTGATGGGTTGCGATGATGACTCGAAATTGCCACCGCTTGCATCTCTGAATTACGCTTTGGTTTCCGTCGTTCCGGCATCGCGGGCTTCCATCTGCTTCTTCAGCCCCGTGACTTCGCTCGTGAGGAGGCCGATCTGGGCCTGCTTCGCACTCTCGGCTTTCTCAAATGCGGAGACCTTGTCCGTCAACTGCGTGACCTTATCCGACAATAGCTTGAATTTGTCCTCCATGCTTTGAATGTACGCCCAGATGCCGGGGTCTGAGGTGAACATGTTGCCGCCGTTCTCGGCCCCGTTTCCCGCTTGCGTTCCGCTTGCGCTGCGGGCGTGAGCGACGCCAGACGCTGCCGCACAAGTCTGTGCCGTAGGAGCGGTGAATACTTTGGGAGACAAGTCAGCACACATTCGACACTGGCAACATGATATGTAAATAGATATGACGAACCTGGCGATGTGTGTCTGTCAGATGGCCTGCGGCCGAAGTGTTGCTGTTGAAACTGTTGTGTGAGACTTGGGGACCTTTGTCTCGCAATGTTGTTCGTGTCATGCGCGGCTCCAGGGCTCAAAGGCTTTGGACTCTCCGTCATGCCACTCTGCGAGTAGATGGAACCGCCACTTACGGGAACGGATGACACGCTTGTGTTTGGAGTGTGTCCTCCGGCAATGCTGTTGGGCATGCTCGGTGATGTGGTAGAACTAGATGCGCCTCGGTCGACGTTGGGCGGGTACAGCCCGCCCGTCGTTCCAGGGCGGGGACCTGCCGGAGGGTAGGTCCGGGAATGGGCATTGTATCCCTCGATGTTGCCCTGTCCCGATACGTGCTGAGCTTTGATGCTCGGCAGACTCAGACGTCTGTCTTCTTCCGCCATGTCCTCCTCGTTGGCATACACTACGCCGGCCATCGAATCATCCCCGTCGTTCATGCTCGGGCCCTCCATATCGTCCGTCTCGGCGAAGCTACCCATACTTGACCGGCGACCGGCGCAACCCCCAGCGCCCTTGCTGTGTCTAGCCAGCGCGTCACCTCGGGCAAACTTGCGATCGCACTTGGGACACACATGGGGCTTCTCGCCGGTGTGGAGTTTACTGTGACGCTTCAAATCGTGAAGACGCCGGAATCGCATTGAGCATTCCTGGCATATATACGGCTTCTCCTGGCTATGTGTGAGCAGATGGCTCTTCAGGTTATGATGACGCGTGAACTCGGTATCGCAGAACGGGCACTTGTGTTTCTTCCCGGATGACTGGGTGGGAGAGTCGTGACCGGGAGACGGCATGGGGAAGCTCATACCGCGCGCTGGTGGTGCGGGCATCATGGCAGCGGCTTGGAGCGACCCCGGGTATGAGAGCGATCCGGGCGTGGTCTTGTCTTCCTGAGCCGGGGCCGGGTGCGGCGGTTGGGAGGCCTGGGCTTGGGGCTGAGACTGGGACTGCTGAGGCTGCTCGTTGCTCTTGTGGTCAACATCCATTGGGCCTGGACTGGCCGTCACCAGAGCGCCTGCTATGCTCGCTGCGCTTGTCGCGCTCTGCGGGCTGACCTCTGAAGGTTCTGCGGGCGCATGGCTGGCTTCTTGTGGTATCGAGACGGGCTGGGGCGCCTTGGTGGAGGCTTCCATGGAAGCCGTAGGAGCCTGGGGCGGCGCGTCGTCGGGATGGCTCATGGCAGCAACACTGCCGGCAAGGACAGACAGAACGGAGTGGCCCGGGTTGTCGCTGGAACCGGGAGGGTTTAGGCGCTGCTCACGCCTCTGTTCTTCTTCGAGGGCCTCGAGGGCGGCGGCAGCGGTCAAGGGCGTGGGCGAGCGGCGTGATGCAGCCAGAGCAAAGCGAGCGGACTTTGTGGGGGAGGGAAAATCGAAGGAGGGAGCGGCAGCGGTGGCAGCGGCGTCGGCGGAAGGGTCGGCAGCAGACGTGGGTGAGGTGGGAGTCGATTCGCGAGCCCTCTTGAGTGACTTGTTGCGGGCGGGATCTCCTCCGAGCGCGAAAGCGTCTGATGCGACGGGCGTCGTCGCTGCCAGGAGAGGGGCTTCGGTCGCGATGGGACCGTTATCCGAGGCCATGGGCGGGCTCAAACATCAAACGGATTAATTGAGGTTTTGATTAGAAGATGGAAGGTCCAATGCGACCGCGTCGTCGTTGTTGATGGTCAACGACAACGACTCATGGGAGCTTCGGGTCGTTCAGCCACACGTGGCGGTTCTTAGGTGCTGGACGTGGACGTGGACGGGCTCAGGACCCCGAAACTGACGGGACGAGTCACGGTGGAATGTGGCGGAACCGACAGTGCGATTGATGATGCTAGGCAAAGGCTCATTCGAGAAAAACCCGGATGGGCGCGAATTCGCGTGGCGGCGGCAAAGTCGGGGAGGCGACGGTGATGTTGAGAAAAAGGGAAAAAGAGCGGACTGAATTTGAGGTGTGGCAGGAGCTGGAGGAAAAGGGAATGGGCAATGGGTAATGGGTGGAGGGCGGGTGCAGCAAGAAGAGAGTAAGTAGGTAAGGTAGGCAAGGCAAGGCAAGGCAAAGGTTAGAAAGAGCGCGCGAGTGAGAGAGTGTGTGACTTGCGAATGAGGGCGCGCGAGTGCAGTGTGGGCTTGCGGTTTCTAAGGAGCCCACGCCCGGGAGGTACGGACGCCCACTGCGAGGGCACACTGGCGGCCCAGGTACCTCCCTAAGGTACGCATCGCGCAGTACGTAGACGGACTGCGTAAGGGCGCGAGGTACTGCGACTGCGCAAGTGAAGGTACCTGGGCCACCGTCGAAGCCACAACCTGGGAGCAGTGGGCGGATGGGCGGGCGGGACAGGCAAGGTGAGGACGGGAAGCCCAGCATCCAGCCACTTGGGGAGCGCCTGGTGCTGCTGATGGGCGAGCAAACGAACTGTGAACTGTGAACGTCCAGTCGGCGCCTGTCGGTCCAGTATTCCCGCTGCGAGGCGAGCCCAGCAGTCGGGAAAGGTACCTACCTGGTAGGTCAAGCGAGGTACCTGACAGAGCCGACCATACCTTGCCTTGAGTGCCTTAGGTGCTAGGTAGGTAGGTAGGTAGGTAGGTAGGTAGGGTTAAGGTAGGGTAAGGTAGGTAGGTAGGTGGGCTTGGTACGGGATACCTCTGGACATGCATGCGCTTTCAGCATGTACCCGCTACTTTACCCATCCACCCGGAGTGGCTTTTTTGCTGCCCCAAAAAAGGAAACCACCTTGTAGATGTAGACACTCTGCGCTGGACAGCCAGAGATACTTCCGCCATCCTGTGCACCTGCTCTTGCTCCCCAGGCATGGAACACTGCTTACACACTCGTCTGCCCAGCATTCTGAGGGTTGCGCCACGTCTTGTAAATGCATGTTTAGGTTATCCGGTCAGTTCCAGCTTGAGACGCCACAACCTTGGGAGCCTTGGCCGGGATAACCAGCCCAGGCAGGCAAAGAGCCCCACGGAGGCGGGCCAGAGAGGCGCGCGATTGGAAACAGACTGTCAGTGCCGATTCACGCGTACCCGCAAGCGCAGAGTTCATGTGGCTGATCGGAGTTTGGGCAAGGCAGCAGGTGATGTCAACACACGCTCACCTACCTACCAAAGGTACGAAGTACCTACACTACAGCGGATGTGGATGTGTGGCAGAGGACGGGCGAATTAATACGACGGGGAATTGGTGGACAGTGGAAATGGGAGGGAAGGAAACCTGAGGGAATGGAGCCTGAAGGGGCCCGTTCAGCCCCCGCGGTGGCTGTGCATCACCACAGTCCCAGCCTCTCTGGCCTGGGAATGGGCAGAAGACTGTGAACAGGGTGTTTCTGGCTCCACTATGCTCCGCCCCTCGTAAGGCCAGGTAGGTACCTCGTTAGGTAGGTACTCAAGCCAAGGTTCCAATCCCATCTCGTAAACCGACGTGGCTTTGCATGGCAGATGTACCCGGTACTCCGCGTCGACACACGGGCTGTCGCTATCGCTGTCGTGTCGCTGTCGTTGCTGTCGCTGATGCTGCCGTTCCATTTGGCTCCTACCCTCCCCCGCAGCGAGACGCAGCCCCGGCGTCCCGTAGCTGAGGGTCAGCCGAGGGAGCCAAGAATACCGTGACCGGGCAGCTTCTGAGGCCCTGGCAGTTAATTCGCGCCCAGTGCCATAATTCTTTCTACCCCTACCACGAGTCTGAATGGGATGTTTTGCAGCGCATACGGCGACGATGTTTCCAAATCCATTTGGGCGGCTTGATAATGTTTCTTGTCACCTGTTGAGAGCTAGCTTTCTAACATGGCCGTGCCGTGTTTTTTTCAAACGTTTACCTCGATGGTTCCCTGCTGACCCCGTTATCCGCCTGAACCATACAGAGCAAGATGGGTAGATGTACGAGAACGTCTGATGTGTCTTATCTTGTATAGCAGGATGGCTTCGACCGCGACCGGGGCCTTGCAAGTTACGGGCAGAAGGTCAGATCTGATGTGTCGGATACTTGCGCAGAGGACCATGTCACCCTCCATTGTCTGCCCATGAAGTCATCGCCGGACGTCGGGGCCTTGGGCTTACGACTCACTGTTGACAATGAACCCAGGGCCCATATACCCGTAACTCAATTACCTGACCCATTGTGTTCCTGGGACGAATCTTAACACACGCCATCGCTGTTATCCTCATGAGACTGAGACCGTACTGTCCGTGCCACCTCTCCCCGTCAGCCGCGTCCGGACGTCGACTCACTCTCACTCGCCTTGTCAGCGCCGCAAGGCCTGAACCACCAGCCCAGGACACACCTCGTTTTCGTCAATCAGCCCTCGTCGAGCCGGCTCTTCTGCGGTAAACGCGCTCGAAGAAAAGGCAGCCGACCCTCGGCATCCCGCCCGTCTCCCTCTTGAGCTAAATCTCACCATGCACATGGTTGGGCCTGTCGATCCACGCCGCGCTCTGCGATTCCCGCGGCGTGCGTTGTGTGCCTGTCGCCTTGCATGCTGTTAACCTCAGCCCGTCACCCCGTCCACGTTGGCACATCCACGTCCCTGTCCCTCGTCCTCCATCCCGTCCTGTCTGCCCAGGCAAAACATTCGCGCACCAGGGGAACGGACGACGCAGCAGCAAGGTAGCGACCTAGGTAACGTGAAGAAGAAAAGCTACCACCCAGGTACTCCGTAGTGTACGCTGCACCCTGCCAACCAATGAATGGTGCCTAGCTGCCTCAAGGTAGGTAGGCGGTACTGCGTACCTGTCAATGTACCTTGCTGCGTACTGTACAGGGCCATGTGCGGCGTAGCATCTGTGCTGCGTACCTCAGCTTTTGTCAGCTTCTCAACCCGCGACGAATCACCTCGGAGCCAGGTCCGTCCCCATTCGGCCGTCATTTCTCTAGCTCCATGGGCTAGTGCCCATTTCGTAACCCCTGAGGCTGGCGAGCCGCCTGAACTGGGAACTATTCGTGCGGCAGTTCCTCCAGGCGATGCTACCCAAATGTGGCTGAACCTTCCCTCCCTCGCCTGGCTTCTCATCTCGACAGTAGAAGCCAGGTAAACAGCCTCTCCCTCTGGCGCAGCAGGCAGTCCGTCCAGGCTGGACAAAACCGGAATCTGCGTCCGACTCCCAGAGCTCGTTGTCAGCCCGATCCTGGGATCGGTTGGCCCATGAGATCGTGCCGCTCACGTCCTTCGCCCACGGGGATCCGGATACAGGATCGATAGCCAGGGTTGGTTCGCGGCTCCAGTACAAAATGAACCCTCATCAGCCAACCACGACAGAAAGACACCTTGCGACAATTGCCTCGTGGTGACTTTGGTGAGCAACAACTCGCTCTCCTCCCTCCCATTCGCCGTCTCCCGTTGCCCCATCTCTCCGCCAGCCATGGAAACGCGGGAGGGAGAGGAATCGAAAGAAACAATAAAAACAATTGCTGACTGACAGCCCCCAAGAACGCTGCGTCAGCTGAGCCACGACCTAACCACAGCTCGACCTCCCTCCGCCCCTGCCTCGCATCCCCCATTGGCTCCAGCTGCTTGCGCCGCCGATCCCTCTCTGCGCCTGCCACACGACGTCTACCAAGTAAGCAGGCTCACCTGAACCCCTCCGGTACTCGTCCCGCCCATCGTCATTAATCATCCCGATAATAGCGTGCAGGCTCGCAGCGGCGAACTGAGGAGTCCAAGATGATGTGCGCACTGATGGGCCAACCCGCCACTCTCTCCGCTAGGTAGACGAAGATCTCACGGTGGCCAAAATCTGTTTGTTGTTCGTGAGGGGTTATAACGTCACTCTGGGCTTCCATCGCCGACCATCTTGTTCGGTCTGGCTTGCAGTCATCGACGTGCGCCCGACCTTGTTTCCCCAACCAGGGCCTCGCGACCTGCCCGTCATCTCATGTGCAACAATATGTGCCCCGACAGCCTCGTCGGTCACCAACGGTGGCTGGCTCCGCGCTGGCCCCCTGCTGCCAATGTCGGGAGCCACCCGTAGTCTTTGGCTCACTGCATCCTTTTATCCTCTGACGGAAGGTGGTGTGCTACTGAGAAAGCCAGCAAATCAAAGCCTGCTGGGCCACCAGGCTAATCCCGATTTTACACATGCCACGGTGAGGCTGGCTTGGGGGTTTCACCATTTGAGCCTCATCTGGAAGATCGGTGGCATACGAGTGTAGTTGCGCAGTTTTCCTTCTCATTTGTTTCAGACAGTTGTTCTAGCTACATTTATAATTAAGCCTCTTGCCTCTAAATAAGCAGCTAGTTGAGGCATCCTTCTTTCGTCTGAAGGTGTTAAAAGAATACCCAGCTACAATTAGCTCTCGGCTAGATAAATAAACACCCCGGCATCTCGTATGTTTCTGCTCTGAGACTCGTATTGGGGCTACCACGCCTCCTTTTGCTCACATCCTGCGAACGAATGGTTGCATCAACCAGGAGTTGTCATCGGCACTTGATCAGAGTATTAAACCGGTTCATGTTTCTCGAGAGGTGAAACGCGAGCTGTGGTTCGACAAATAGGAGGACTAGGCTTGAGTTGTGAGTCCGTCCATATGCGAAAGCAAAGCCATGGAGGTCATCCTCTAGTATGACTGGCAGAAGAAGGGCAGAAACACAATCATAACAGCGAGTGGTCTTAGCCTCCTGTCTCTGCCATGACACCAATTTCCCCATCATTCACTGTTGTTACGATGATGCAGTGGGGGTAGCAGAGGCGATTACAGACATGTGATACGCAATGCTTTGTTTAGAGCCCAGCAAATCAAAACTATCTGATATTGTATCTATAGCCCAGGATGGCCGTGAGCATACCACACGTTTGGCACAAGACGACGGCCAATCGCCGTGATGGTTCTTTTGCCAGTGGCCTAATTCCACATCTGTTTGTCGGTATAACTCGTCTTACTGCAATCCAGAGTCGTATAGGCCAGTTACCGCGTAGGCAAGATTTAGAGGGCGAGAGAGCGAACAAACCATTCATGTCGTGACCATATTACTTATGGCCCACGCTGGCGGGTTATGGACTTAGTTCACCCATATAATTGGCGAATCTCATTTGGAGTTGGACACCACTTCTGGAAGAGACGTTGCCCTCATAATATGTTCGGTATATCTTATCTGAGATTGTCGGAGGGAAAACACGGCAGAAAACGTGGGCCCAGTGCTAAAAGACTAGCGATATGCAAACTTGGGTTAAACCCCTGCTTGAAGCCTTTCGAGTTTGGTTAGTGATACCTGTCTGACAGGCCTCTATCCCTGACTTCCTTGGTATTCGTGTTTTGATTTTCTCCTAACTAATCGATTCAATCTAAGATTGCCGTAATTGTCCATGAGATTTAGACTCGTGTCGGACGAAGAGCGAGCAACCTTGATGTCGCAAGCTCAACGTGGACGAGACCAGTGTCTTCTCGGGAAGACACCAACCACCAGACGGAAACTAAGATGATATAACAGAATATGCATATACGGACAAGTGGTCGGCTTAACTTCTACCCCGAGGTTTTGGGGCCAGAGTTTCTGGCTCGGGTACTGACAAGTTCGGAAACTGCAATTCATATAACGTGGTTCATCATCGAGCGGGACACCATCATTAACCGGGACACTTTTCCCACCTTTATCACTAATAACTTCTATATCTCAACTAAAATTAATTAAATTAATTGCAATTACTTAAAATCACTTAAACTACTTATTTCCATAACTTCTGGATAAGTTCTTGTGTTATAGCTGGTTTTACGATAAATACCATAATGTCGTGAACCTGTCCGATAATACTTTAATAACCCCTCGTTTTCCTCCTTTTTACGCCCTTCCTCTTTAATAATACCATTTTCAGCTATAATATCCCTTACTTAAGACCCTTCTAATGCCCCTCTATCCTGTAGTCTAGTTTTTTTTAGCTTTACGGCGCTTACTAAGGGCCGTATTTGTATCTCGAAGATGGTGTAGCTCTTCTTCCATAAGGGTAGTTATATGGGAAATGTATTATAAACCTTTTGAAAACTTATTAATAACTTTATAAATTAGTGTTAGTGAGTTTCCCTAATACTTAGAGATTTTTTCCTTTATAAGTAAAGATTAAGAGATAACTTTGTTAATGGTTTAAGGTGTTTTAGAAACCTAAGGGTCGGGTAATCTAATAGGGGTGTTCGGGGTTATTGGTATCCGTAATTGTGTATCTAACTTAGAAAGGACAATTTAAGGGTTATAAGAAATAAGCCTAGCCCCTCTAAAACCCCTATGGACGTTTTCCTAAGTAAAGGTTTAAAGGAATGTGGCCTTAAATGTGAGGAAGAACTTGGGTTTAGTGATGTGGGTAATCCGGGTTTTGATGAAGTGCTCAATCTGAGAACCATATCTCAACTTCAATACACTATAATAGCCAACGTTAAGAGGTTAGGTTAAATGTAATGAATAAGTAGGTAAATAGATAGTTATAGTCTTATTCTCTTTATAATACTCCTCGAAATTACTATTAACGTGGCTTTCATGGTCATCGACGACTAGTATCCGATATGTACCTCTTAATTACTATTTTAAGTGTTTATCGAAATGCTGAAGCTATTAGAGGGTAGTCTTGTTATCGGTCTATTTATTGGAAGTTGTTTTAATTACCTAGTTGTCCGGAATCTGGGCCTCGGAGTACCAACTTACGAGGTGGAAGTAGCCTTAAACCACCAAAAAAGGCGGCATCGTATGTATAACCATCACTAATAACACAATAAATCGCCGTTACCTATTTTTTATTATTAGGTTAAACTTTTTTTAGTTTCCTAATCCGATCAGAATATATAATAACCATTCTAAGTTAGATTATACCTATTATAAAACTGGTCTTATCGAAGTTATAGAAATCTTTGTTCATAATACCGTATTTCGATCGTATATTGGCCACAAGTCGAAACCAAGGCTCAATAATCGTAGGATCTTCGCAGAGGCCTCTCTAATAATTATAAATACGAGAAAATCGCGTCTTAAGCTCTGAGCGTCGCTGGACGAAGCGTTCTATCCAGTACTTCCCGACTAGTCGGGAAGCACGCTTCCAGAGTAGTGTATTAGCCATATTTTCCATATCCACGCGTCGGGGCGAGAATCCTCGAGAATCCAGGTTAATAATGTATTGAACAATTGCCTCCTCCTTGGTCTCTATTAAATTCAATTGTGCGTTAGTACTATTGGTTTTGGTAGTTTGACCGTTTATTCTGGTGTAGAGGGTAGTTTTAGGAATATTGTAAATAATCACTGTGCATCGGATACTTAATTATGGAGTTAATTGAATCGCTTTAATCGCTAAATTAATCCTATTTTCGGATAAGGTATTAGGTATTATATAATAGAAGAAAAGACGTATTAAAGTGGGAGGATGATGGAGGTGGGAAAAGTGTCCCGGTCGATGATGGTGTCCCGCTCGATGATGAACCACGTTAGCTAAAGAAGATGCTTTATTTATTCGGAAGGGCATTAGTACGAGATTAGATAGCTCACTGGTCAAGACGAGGCAGTCAAGGGCGGTGGAATGAACCAACGAGGCGATGCCAGACAGATCGTTCGTCACTCGCTGCGACGTGACGAAATCCTCACGATACGGAAGGCAGTATCAGACAGCAGGGCGACAACCACGCAGAACTCAGAGACTTGGAGCTTACGGTCAAGGCTAGAAGTTGGTTCTCCGCGTCTCAACTGGTTATTACGCTTAGATCAGCAACCATGGCATCGAGGGGCGGATAGCATTGATGTCTTCCAATAGTGGTTGATGTCCACACCAAGTGTCAAAACCAGAAAAGGGGCAGGGTTTCATGAACCAAGCTACAATCCGAGATGTTATACTCGCTCCTTGTACACCTTGTGTCTGGGTGAATCGTACGAGATCCCAGGTGAAGCCAATGCACTCTGCTCGCTGGAGTTTCACTTAGAAAAGAGACATAACTTTGGCATCTTCTCATAATTTGATGTCACCGCCATTCGTTCCGCTTCAATGTTGAATTAGACCCTGCCGTCACGTTTATCATGCACCAGGCCGAAAACGCCTGGTCTGTGTTTGCATCGGTTTCAACGGCGTGCCGCGACGTCCAACTTAAGGATGATGCTGCCGAAGCCACAACGGGCTGAGAACAACAGAACAATGGTTATATCTGGTAGAGCCCGGCAAGCATCGGAATGTCGTATCTAACCCCTCATATGGCCTGACAATAGAGTCTCTTGACTCGGTACAAATGATCAGCGCAGCGGCTTGCGAGTTTGCTTGACTTGACAACGTCGCAGGTCGTCTCTCGATCACTTGACTCATCAGACCATTGATGTCGTAAAGAACGCACGGCACGAGTGAGTAGTGTGACGACAGCGCGCAGATAGACCGGATGCGGGAAGCTGAGCCATGTCTTAATGGCGACCGGCAGCCGTTAAGCGTGAGTAATCGTGGACCAGGGCACATGATTCAAGTACCGCGATGTTCATTCCTGTCCCTGAGAAAGTTACACCCTGTCTCTGCACAATGTCTTGGGACAAAACAACGGCGGTCCCGTCCCGCGATGGCTCTAGAAGTTTAGACACGGTAAGAGCTAGAAACTTGGAGAAAGGACGCGGCCAAGGAATCGAGACCAAACAGACGGTGTGGTGGAATGCAAAGAGAGCCGTCATGTTCATGCATGTGAGAGAGCTAAGGGCTTGCCGGCTCGCAGTTGAGTATGGCGTTGTTTTGCGGGGAAAAAAAGCGTGATCCGTCGCTAGCTGGCATGGGTCGGAGGCAGGAATGGTCTCGTCTCAGAGGCGGGCGGTACGTCAGACTTGGACTTGACGGACCATCATCGAGTTGCAAGTCTTCGCCCACAGCCTGCAGCGCGGCATTCCAACGCACGAGGTAGGCGGATGGCTTGATCGCGCGTCTAAGGGTAAAGGTAACCAGTTAGTCAAACGATCAGTAGAGTATTGACGTGAAGTGGGGGATTGGAGAACGGATAAAGGAAGGAAGGCATCGTCGACATCTTACGCAAGCCCACCAGGCGGCACTCGCAAGCCGATGAGGGGGAGGGTCCTCGGCCGACAGGGCTTACATCTACAGCATGACTCTCTCCCACGGGTCCCTCGAGGGCCTGTCCTGTCATGAACGACAACGCCCGCAGGCTAGGACCCAGAAGGCTGTCGATGTTTCACCGTTTCAGGTGGAAAGATACTGCATAGTGGTGGCTGGCGCAGCCTTTGCTTTTTGCTTTAGCGCAGATCGATCGAAATTGGGGGTGGACATGTGGACGTCATGGCCGAAATGAGATCAGAGAGAGTGGCATGGCCAGATACGCGTAGCCTGTAGTAGGTGGGTGGGTGGTTTTCAACGGCGAAAGGAACAGGTACGGAGTAGGGGTCTTTCCCGTCGTTTTCTACGCGCAAGTTCGCATTTCGCAAGTGGATACGGACCTCACTTCAGAGTAAGGTACCTTATGGACGAGGGAGAACAAGCACGTCAGGCAATGAGGCGCAACTTCCAAGGCACTGGCCAGAGCGCGTCCTTTCCCCGTTGTCTTCGCAATGTCTCGGTCCATGGGTAGATGCTGTCGACGTGATTAAAGCTTGATTGGATACCCATGTGTTATTGTTCTTTGTCTTGGCGACCAAGATATCTGTACTCTGAAGTACTTCTAGTATTGATGTGGCGGAGAGGAACAAGACAAGAGCCCATCGTGGCCGTAGGTAGGATGTCCTTAGCAACAGAAGCCATCAAGTGCCCAGACGCGTTTCGGGTCACGGGTAACGCTACCGATGCCATTGGCTTGGTCCATTGATGAATTGATTTCCCGTCCTTGATCGCCCGGGCCGTCTCGATGTGTTAAGGCCAGGCACTTTGGTGGCTGTCGCTGTTATTGCCCAGGTGGTTATGGCGTCTGCTTCTTCAGCACTGGAGAAACATGCTGCTGGGCACTCGTTGGCGAAATGAATGACAGGCGCGGGCGATAAGGCAAAATCTCTCCTTTCCCCACCGCTTTATTTTTGTGGGAAGGCCGGGGACAGGGACATTACTTGGTTGACGCCGTCGTGTTTGATGAGATGGTGAGATTGGTTGGTCGGGCCGGGTCATTTTGCGAACCATGAAAGGCACCAACGCCAGCGCCAAAGCCTGAGCCTGAGCCTGAGCCTGAGCTAGAAACAGAACGAGCACCAGAACCAGTTTCAGAGCCGACTGTAGAACCGACAGGTCGCCAGCCCGCTGGGCCGTGGTCCGAAGCCAGTGAGCTAACTGTTGAGCGTGGCGCTGTTTGTTGACCTTCGTATCTGATGCATCTGGATGCATTGCCCAAAGGGCTGTGCTCGCGCGCATCACGTACACATCGAATACCAGGGCAACATGGCCCGATCGGGGAATTGTTTGTAAGACCTGCCAGCACCGGCCAGCCAGTGCCCTTTGAACAACGAGACCGTACATTGAATTGACTGCATCGCCAATCTGTTCTCGAACCCTTGGCCGGTGGCGCTCGTCGTGAGTGTCTGAGCCTCTCCTGACGGTGAACAAAAAGGGGCCGACCGGGGCCACAACAACATCCGTTTCCTGCACCGAGGGCCAACGGCGACGTCGCTTAGAGCAGAAGCCCGTATGAGCGCTTGGCGCGCTGGGGAACGGCAGCTGCAGCAGAACGTGGAGGGAGGCCGGGTCGAACAATGGGCGATTAAAAAAGAACCAGGCAAAAAGGAACCATGGTAGAGCGGTTATCCGGCTGAACAAGGCATAGTATAGTCTCTCTGGGGAGATAATGATAATGCCGCTCCAGCGAATGAAGATGCAGGGTGACGACGACAAGAGCGGTGGCCGCAGCACCGTAGCGACAGCGACATACAAGGGCGACGACAATGGCGACGAATCGACAATAACAGACAAGTGATGCTAATGTGCTCGATTGGTGATGGCGTCTGGGGGGACTACTGATTGCTGAGGAGTATCGAGATTGGGCAAAGCCAGTCGATGGTTAGCACACCAACAGCAAGGATGGATTTACCTACGCAGGGTTGGCTAATTAGGCCAAGGGATTCTGATTCGACTGTTGGAAGTCGAGGGTCGTCGACAACACCAACAGGGAAAATAGGGCCGTCAATGGACAGGGCGACGGGCTGGCTGTGTTGCTGCGTTGCATCAAGCAGGGTTCCAAGGGATCCAGTTGACAGATGTGTGCACTGGTAGTGGTGATCGTCATTCGGCCGACCCGACCTGGCGAGCTGGGCGACGCTTGTTCACGGGTGTTCTGGCCGGTTTTTGTTCTGCTGCCGCTGCTGGTGGCGGACAGTATCCGGATAGGGGGGTTACATCTGTGATTGGGCAAAACTTGTGGTCGACTTTCTGATGACCCTTGCCTGTAAGGGAGCGAGTCCAAGTGGGAAGGGAGAGGGTGAGAGCGGTGAGTTCGCAGCCAGAGTCAAGTAACTCAGTTGGCGGTGGCCTGACACCCAATGGCGGGCTAGCGGTAGGCAGGGGAAGAGAGAGAGAGAGAGAGAGGGCGAAAAAAAAGAAAAAGAAAGAAAGAGATGGCTAGAGTGGCGTTCGGTAGGTAATCTACTTCATGATTGTTTTTTCCATGTTTCTTCTCTTCCACCATTTACCTAGGTTCGGACGAACTGTAAATCGTTCATACCACGAGGCAAGGTTTCTTACTCGACATATGCAACCCGGGCCTGGAAACAGCCAGCGGGATCGGATGGCAGACAACAGCGACAGCGACAGCGACAGCTGGTGGATGGTGGTGCAGATTCACATGGCACTGCAGCGCAGGCATACGGCGACTGGGACTCCCCAAGATCTCCACTGGGTGGTCTTTCCCAGCGTCCAATGTCTCGCAGGCCACGGCCACGACCACGACACTCTGGACCACAACGCCTGGCTTTTGTGTTTTGTGCTAGCACAACCAGCTCCCTTCAGTTGCGCCGCCCTTTTCCAGGTCTCTCCACTGCTGGGCGCCTAGCAATCCATTACCTTGCACTGTATCCATAGGTCCCCATCGTTCTTCCTCGTACGACAGCCGGAGGGGAATTCGCGCCTGCCAGGGATCCCCCCAGAGGCTTCACGTGTGCTGCAGCTTCCGTGGGCATGCGATGCCAACGTAAATAACTGGAGGCAGGGACCACTAAATTTAATGGCGCACTAGTCCCGTTCAGGAAGACGTCCCCCTTTCCTGCCCTTCCGGGGAGGCGCGCCTACCCAAGCCCCCCCCTCGAAATGCATTGGCAAGCCCTGTCCGTACCTGCAGCGGATCGTCCTTCTGAAATAGTGCGCCTGGGGGTCCGGGTGGCTTGTACCTCACGTACCCGGTCTCCTAATTTCCCAGGGGATCCACGACATGGCCTCTTTACCCTGTTTTCCTCCACTTCATCCTCTCCTTCTCCCTCTTCTCAGCTTCTTCGGCTGTCGAGGTCTTCACTCTCGTTCACCGCGTTGATTCCTCCAACTAGAGAGTTCGCTCTCATTACACTCTTTTGAATCTCGAACTTCACCTTCATTCGTTACCTACAACCACTTACACGAGTTCCGATTCGACTCTATCGACCCGACAAGCAACGCCGATAGATCGAAACATTCGCCTCGACCTAATTCGAATCCTCGCGAGGAAAGAAAGGGTAAGACGTTGCGGAGACCCCCATTGGAGACAACACCGCCTGCGCTGGCCATCGCATGGTAAGGGGACGCCAGTGGCGGCGACAGAGACGGTGAATATCCTTTGGACTACTTCATGGGGTTGGCGCATCGCATGTTCTGCGCGCTGCGCCGCGCTGTATTCAGTGCCGGCCCGTCTCGAGACCACTCCTGTATAATTACTTCGAAGTGACGTTGATGATAGGCTAACATCGTGCGTGCCCATAGAACACCAAAAAACCGACAATGAGGTCCCTCGTCAGTCTCGCCATTGCGGCATCCCTCGCCGCCGGCGTCGTCGCTCAGCCGCACAACCACCGACACCGCCATGTTAAAAAGGACGCTGCCTCGCCCGTTGAGAAGCGCGAACCCGATGTCGTCGTCGTGTACGAGGCCGGCCCAACTCAGACCGCCTACGAACTGGAAGGCCAGTCTATTAGCGAAGATGAGGCCAAGAAGGGTATCAAGGATGGACTTTTTGTTGTCGTCGGAGAGACGACGCCTACCTCGAGCCCTCTGCCGCCCGCCTCTACCTCCAAGGCTCCCAAGCCGTCCACCTCCAAGGATGCCCAGTTCTTCGAGGCCAAGGTTGCGAGCAGCTCGACTCCTAGCCCGACCCCGACCCCGACCCCGACGCCCTCGTCTTCGAGCCAGGCGGCTCCCTCTTCCACCAAGTCCTCGAGCGGAGGTTCCAGCGGAGGCTCCGGTGGTAAGGGCCTGACTGCCGAGTTCCCCAGCGGCAAGATCTCCTGCTCCGAGTTCCCCTCCGACTACGGCGCTGTCGCTGTCGACTACCTGGGAACCGGTGGCTGGACTGGTGTCCAGAGAACCCCCAACTACAAGGTTGGCGACTCATCCATCTCCTTCATCGAGACCGCCGTGTCTGGTGACGGTGGCTGCACCAAGGGCTCTTTCTGCTCGTACGCCTGCCCTGTTGGCTACCAGAAGACCCAGTGGCCCTCGGCTCAGGGTTCGACCAAGCAGTCCATTGGTGGGCTGTACTGCAACAGCGACGGCAAGCTCGAGCTCACCCGCGACACCAAGAACACTCTTTGCGAGCAGGGCGCCGGTGGCGTTGTCGTCCAGAACGACCTCGACGAGCAGTGCAGCATTTGCCGCACCGACTACCCCGGTAACGAGGCCATGGTCATTGCCACCGTTCCTCAGCCTGGCGAGTCGCTGGCTCTGACCAACCCCTACTCTCCCGACTACTACGTCTGGAACGACAGCCCGACCACTGCCCAGTACTACGTCAACAAGCTCGGCTACGGTCCCGAGGATGCCTGTGTCTGGAAGTCGTCCAAGGACCCTCTTGGCGCCGGTAACTGGGCCCCCATCAACATTGGTGTTGGCAAGAGCGCCGACGGCAACACCTACCTCTCCATCTTCAACAACGCCCCGACCTCCACTGCCAAGCTCGACTTCAACATTGAAATCACGGGCGACGTTAACAGCAAATGCGCACTTGTTGGCGGCTCTTTCACAGGTGGCGGCACTGGCTGTACTGTAAGTTGAAGCACCCGCACTATGACTAATGGTAGATACTGACACTCATGCTACAGACGGCCATATCTGGTAGCGGCAAGGCCGTTATCCGCCTGTACAAGGACTAAAGCCGCGACCAGACGGTATCTGGCGTGGGTTTTGGGCGTTTTGTTTCTCGTGAATACCTCAAGAACATCGACGGATCGCCACGACACCTATACCACCAGCGGATTCACTGAAGTCCTCGTTTCCTCATACGATCTGTGATGGCCTTATTCTAATTTATGTGCATAATAATATTCATGCTGGGGAGGCGGGTTTGGAGAGGAAAAGTTGGAATGATGGGAGACGAGGTCAGCGGCCGATGGCTACACCAGCCCGAGGGCGCAATTGGAACTACCACGGCATTTCTTCGAGCGAGACGGACGGTCTTCTCCTCTCTGCCGGCGATGCGGCCCATGTCAACTTGAAGCACGTTTCTGCAACGACTGCCTTGAGGATGAGGCATATGTTGCGCGGAGGTGGCGCCGACTTTTGCTGGAAAGGATGAAGTGGAGAGTAGAGATGATGGATACTCGCCTCGGGTAGTTTGCATAAGAATGGACGGAAGTTTGGGGAAGGGAGAGTGAGAGCGGCAGCCCTCGCCGGCGCATTAACACCTGGACGCATCGTTTCTTTTGTTGTCTGTCGCTATTTGCCCTGCCATGCTTCTGTTGTTTTCGCAGGTGGTCTCATGATGGATGAGCGAAGCCTGCGGGCGTTGGGGGGACCCTTATAGCCGCTTAGTGTATTGCCGATGCAACGTTAGTTTTTAATTCATTGCTCACGATCGACCTAAATCTGGCGCACTGCAATAGCCCCCTCCCCCCATCCCTCAGTTGGAGCCTTGAGCAATGGACTAACAGAAGTTGAGTTGAGGTTGAAAGTTCGGAGCCAGGAGTCGGACGCCGCGGGCCAGTAGTAGCCGCCGCAACCGGCCGACGCCGATCGCAGGCAAGGTAGCGCGTCGGATGAAAAGGCTCAGACTCGGAAGGCCTAGGGCCCCTCTCTGCTTCCCTCTGCTGAGATGACAAGATGGAGTGGCAGAGCGTTTCTGCTTTCGCGACGCCTGTGTCGCAAAAGGGGCCACTGTCCCTCTCGTCCAGCACCAGACTCCAGTCAAGTGCACTGTCAAGCCCGTGCCGAACCAGGGCACTCTCCAGACCAGACCACTAATCGACTCACTGGATTAAATCTCCGCGCCGCGAAAACCGATGATGAATGCGGCGGTCCGTCGGCGATACCTTCCCAACCCGCATCGATTGCCTAGATAGGGAGTCGCAGAGTCTGTGAGACACGACGCCTTGGTACTGCTTCTTAGCCTGCCCGAGATTCAATGTTATGTAAAATGTGTTTACCAAGCTGTCCAACGTGACGGTTTGGTAGGCAGTTGACTCCACGATGAATGAGATAATTGAGTCGTGCCCGTTGGTGGAAGTGGGATGGCGGCGGGGGAGCCAATAGGCTGAATGCAATGGGAGCCACTCCAGTGTTGCGACGCCACAGGCTGTGCGCCAGGTGGGGAACATTGATCGATGGACTGGACACCACGACCACGACTGGATGCTGTACCTGGAAGGTATCCATCCACACCCGTGCCTGTACGCTCCCCGCCCCGATTCCCGCCCGCACTGAATTCACACCTAGTCGGGTGTACCTTAGTTGTAGTGTTTCCGCCTAAAACCCAGTGGACCTCCACTCTTTTGCAGATGGTGTTTGCTCCCCGTCGCCCGTCGCCCGTCGCCCGCCGCGGCCGTTATGACTGGCGTCCTGCACGCTGTATGTTTGGCGGAAGAACTGCAAACTGCTTCACCTTACCTACCTAGGTAGCTAAATAGGTCCAGTACCTTAGGTATTATACGCACGAGCCAAGGAGCTACACTCTTCCAAAGTTTTCCATCCGCAAAACCAAACCTGCCTTTCCCGCATGGCGAGGCATACTGCTTCGTACGGAGTACCTACTCCAAATCTCCAATTTCCAGTTTCCCCGAGCCGGCCGGGCCCATCCGGTCCGGCAGCCAATGGGTCATCATGTGGCCCGTTTCCCGTACGCACATGACGACGAGGTTCCTTCATCCGTTCTCCATCCATCCATGCATTCGTCTCGTTCCCCCAGCCTCTTGTTTGGACAGCAAAAGTCTCTACAGCCCGCGAGGGGCAGCAAGGCAGGCAGGCCAAGGCAAGGCAAGCAAGACACGGCCTACCTACTAGTGCTAACAGGCGCAGGCAGACGTGCGGGGGGGGGGGGGGGGGCAAGGGCCATGCCATGCTATGTGAGGGGAACACTGTGAAGGAACTGAGATGCGACAGGCGACAGGCACGAGTGTGGTCTGGGATTCGCTGACGACGCCGCCGACGATCCAGCTTACACCTCGCTATTGGTAGTATATCTCTGCTCTGCCCTTCTCCTCTTGTTATTCTTTTACCTACTAGTATTTTTCCATCTGGGCATCTGCGACCTGCATTGCATCGCATCGCATTAGCACCCTGCAGTGCAGATATCTTCCCATCCATTTTCTACCTCTACCTCATAGTGTCTGGACCCCCACCCTTCCGTAGCGCCTCTCCATCGCCACTTGATCTTGTCCTGCCGAGGAACGGTTTTCTTCACGCGCACCCGACTCTGCGTCTCCGTGCTCCTTTTCTTCATCGGCTAGCAAATTCGCTTCGTCTTTCCTTGTGGTCCTATTTTAATTCGGCCGTCCTCACCTAACTGCGGCATCTTGCAACCCCTTCGCACCGCCAGAACCGAGCTGCCTCAGCAAGCCAGACAACAAGGACTACGCCAAAGGCATCCCAACTGGTCCCCGCTCTGAAACCGCAACCTAGTTCTGTCTAAACGTTGCCGCTGCTTTCTCTGCGTCCAGCCCAGTCCAACTGACGTCGATAACCCTGTGGTCCTTGTCAGGTCAAAGAGCACTGGGATACCTCAGCTGCGCAGGTCTCCTCTCCACCAAACAAGCTCCCGGAGATAAACTTTGACAGACCATTCAAGGTAGTCAAGGCCTGCTTGACAATCATCCATTACCTTCCGTCGCCTCGCCCTTTCTCAAACGCTCCTCGACCTCAGTCTTCGCTGCAATGTCACTGAACCGCGTTGCCTCGGTCGAGACCTTTCAGTTCGTTCCACAAGGGCATAGATCAAGGAGAGGCAGCGATGCCTCGAGTGTGAAGGCCGGGAAACTAAGCTTCAATCCTCTGCCGGACCAGTGGGATCCCGCCTCCGCCAAGCCAGATACCGTTCTTGCAGTTGGCGCCTTTGAGGTTCCGCAATGGAAGAGAATCCGTAAGTATCCTCACAATCGCCCGTTGCTTGTGCGTGTTTGATGACTCGACCTTCATCGTGTGGCTGACTGGTACGCTAACCATATTCTTAGTCCAAGTCGTTGCTTCGGTGGTCTACTGCCTCTTCGCGGCTGGCGTCGCCTTCGGCTTTGCGGCGTTGAAACCGGTTCTCAAGCGTGAAGGCGCTTACGCGGGCATCTGCTCAGCCGACGACCCAAACGCGCCCCCGGACGACACTTGTGTCGAGATTCACCTTAACCTAATGTTCACGGTGGCAGCTGTAGGGACCAACGTAGCTGCGCTGCCAGTCGGTGCTATTCTAGACCATTACGGCCCGCGTGTGTGCGGAATTCTAGGCAGTTTGTTCCTGATCGTCGGCTCTCTCCTCATGGTGTATGCGAAGAGGATGCCTTTCGATGCCTTCCTCGTTGGATACCTGTCGCTCGCCTTAGGGGGTCCCTTCACGTACATATCGTCATTCCAGCTGTCCAATGCTTTCCCCAAGCATTCTGGCTTTATTCTTGCCCTTTTGACTGGCGCGTTTGACGCCTCTAGCGCCTTATTCCTGGTATACCGCTTGATATACCAAGGGACCGGCGGGTCCTTTGGCCATGACAAGTTCTTCTTGTTCTACCTAGTTGTGCCATTGATAATCATCGTTCTTCAACTCACCTTGATGCCGAAGCAGTCGTACAAGACGGTAGGAGAATTAGTTGAACAGCAGGAGGAGGCCGCAGCAGCCAATGATGTCGACGCGACACCGTACGACGACCAGATCGACGAGAACACGGCCCTGCTACGTGAAGAGCGCCGCCACCAACGCGAATCCGTTGTGGCGGACATTGAGGACCTGCTGGGTGCGCAAAAGGCAGATAAGCAGGCTCGCAAGGAAGAGAAGAAGAGCGAGACCTCGGGGGTATGGGGCGTGATGCATAATCGGTCGGCTCTGAGACAGATTGCATCGCCTTGGTTCACCCTCATCTGCCTCTTCACCGTCGTTCAGATGCTCCGCATCAACTACTTCGTCGCTACAATCCGGTCCCAGTACGAGGCCATCTTCGGGGACCACGAAAAGGCCGTCGAGATCAACAACTTTTTCGACATCGCCCTGCCCGTTGGGGGCATCCTTTCCATCCCGTTCATAGGTGTCCTTCTCGACCACACCAGCACCGTCACCGTCCTGGCAGCTCTTGTGACCATTGCCACGACCATCGGCATCTTGGGTATCGTGAACGACATGCGGGCCGCGTACATCCAAGTCTGCCTATTTGTACTGTATCGGCCGTTCTACTACACTGCCGTCTCCGACTACAGCGCCAAGGTCTTCGGATTCGAGACGTTCGGCACCGTCTACGGCACCATCATCTGCCTCTCGGGCCTATTCAACTTCTTCCAATCCGGCTTGGACTTCCTGTTCCACGAGATATTCGGCGGCGACCCCGTTCCCGTCAACGTCTTGCTGCTGTCGGCCGGATTCGCTGTCGGCCTCATGCTGGTCGGATACGTGGCCCTCAAGGCGAGGGGCTTGAAGCGGAACATGTTGGAGCTGGAGGCCGAGGCTGCCGCCGGAATCGTATGTGATGGCGAGCACATGTAAGGGTAGGCGCAAACGAATGTTCACAATGAACTGGGTTGGTTTGACTTTGCCACAACACCAGGCCATGCGACACAAACGCAATGAATAGGAACAGGATCCTAGTTGTGTATGTGTTCTATTGGGTAACAAAAGTAAATACAAGAAGGATATCGTTAGTTGTGAATACATAAACAGGAATACTGATTTTGGGGCTGATTCTTCCACGCGGGTTGTGTGCTCCCACTGATGTTATCTGTTGCTTTTTTGCCCGTACTCCCCTTGGTGTATGTTCTCGTCTTTTTTCCCTGTACTATCTGGGTGATATAGATCTGTTAGCAAGACTCGACATGTGTCGTTTCCCCAGTATCAAGATCATCAATTTCCTGGTCACGCTACGTTCGTGAAGTCGCTCATCTGTCCACCAACTTTCTACTCATCATCCTCGGCTTCCTCGTCGATGGTAGGCGTCTCGAAACGCCCGCCTTGGCGCCCGGAGCCGCAGAACTGGCCCCATCCGTCGACCTGCTCGCTGGCGTGCTTGATGACCTCGCTGAAGTTCTCGTTGCCGTTCTTGCTGACGCAGAAGTAGTCGTAGTCGGCCTGGCTGATGTCGACGCCGTCCCGGACGCTGAGGGGATACTCGATCTGAAACACGGGACGCGGGTTTGCAGCATCGGAGACGAGGTGCTGGAAGTCGGAGCAGAAGGGCTCGACCTCGTCCGACTCACGGGTACCAAGACATGTCTCGAGGACGGCGAAGTCGACGACGGACGCGAGGTCCTCGGCGATGGTGGGCGCGTTCTTCTGACCGATCATCAAGGGGCGGCCCTCCTGCGTCGTAAGAGAGTGGGCGTGGGCGGCGAGTTTCTTCACGTAGGTTGCATAGTCGGAGGGTGTGAGATTGAAGCTGGTCGGGTCTTGGCCGTCCTGCGCGGGTGCGTCTTAGCTTTTTAATTTCTTTCTTTCTTTCTTCCTTTTTTCTTTCTCTTTCTTTCGCACTCGAGTGTCATGATCGAGATACTTACCTCGGCCCATGCGTCGATGTTGTCCGGGTCGACGCCGTCGCAGCCCAAGCTCGCGGCCTTTTCGAGGCGTTTGTTCATGAGCTCGACGACCTTGCTCTGCCTGATGTCGAGGTAGTGCTCGTCGTCGTAGCCATCCAGGGTGTTTCCCACGACCGTGGAGGGGAAGTCGTCCTTGTCATCGTCCCATAACTGGACGGCTCCGCCGTTGAAGTAGCAGATGACAATCTTTCCAGCAGCCTGTATTCGGACTCTTGTCAGCGACGCCACATGGAGACGTCTGGACGGAGGTCAAAGACGCTGAGGCTCACCTTGAGGGTGGGGATCATGTTTTTGCGTTCAGAGGCGTGCTGTAGGTCAATGTCCCAGACGTCGGCGTTGTTGGGCACGATGTCGGCAGTGCTGTCGTGCTTGATGGGGTTGTGGAGGATGATCTGGAAGGTGACGCCGGGCTTCCACTTGGTCCAATCGACAGCTCGGCGGGCAAGGCTGTTCTGCTGCCGCGAGGGTGTGACCAAACCGAAAACTCCGGCCGGGGCCAAGGCCAGGAAAGCGAATCTGGGGAGGACCATTGCGAGAATGTGACCAGCAAAGCTCGGCGAGAGGGTTGGGTTGTCTAGACTGATATGAATTTGCTACTTTGCGGGGAGGATTACGGGTGCTCTTTTATAGATGAATCGTGCGATGTCGTTAAAAAGAGTGGTGCCCTTCTTGGCAGAAAGGAACCAGGGAGGGTAGTATCCGCGGGAAGACCTTGAGATGAGAGAAAGACATTGAGGGATGTTAAAGGCTCTAGTCAAACACGCCGCAATCCTTCTCGACCAAATTAGCCTCATTGATGCTCTTAAAGCCCAAGGTCGGTCAATTGCTCATTGACCAAAACCGGCGAGAAAATGTCGAATTGAAGACGCGGCAAATGGTAGACTTTGGTGTCGCTCTGTATCGACGCGCATCTGACGTAGTATATGGTCGACATTGCACCAGTGTCACTCAATCAGTCGTCTAATTAATCGCCTTTTCTGGTTGGGAGAGTACCAGGTAGGAGTAATACGACTTCGGCCGCTTACGTGCTCTAGTACTCGGTAGGACGGGGACTAGGCGTGAGGCTCACCTTCGTGTGTTCATGGCATGATTGATTTGGAATTAAGCTTAAGGGTCCTGGTCGCGAGGGGAATCTTCATTGGGCAATTCGGACGTTTTCGGTCTAGATCATACTGAAAAGGGATCCACGGCCGAGCCCACCCTTGAATAGGTCCCGCGTGCGGTGGGCGTGCCGTTCCAGGCAGCCGAATAACATCGAATTAGGCGCACTTTTGTTGCACGTTACAACGCAAAAGTGCTTCCTTCCCACACATTTTCCATGCAGAACTCGCGGGGCTTCTTTCACATGGGATGCAACGTCGTGGAAGCCTTGGCCGTTTCGACGCATCAAAGTCGGCAGGTATCATGCATCCATCCCCGGCATGGCCGGCCAACTTCACTCTCAACCGAACACTAGTCTTATGTGAATGGCTTGAAAGCCTGAGTGCAGTGATATTTCTCCAAGCAAAAACTCACGGTATCATGTCGACTCCTCAAACGCCGCTCGCAGCCCTACGCACCGTCTAGCCAACCAAATTTGCTCTGCTATAGCTCCATGGCCGTTCCCACAGCCTCCTCGCGTGCTTTTCTGATGCTGTCGTTCTCGGCCTCCCGCTGCTCTATGAGCCTTTCTTCAACTTCTTCTCTGAGTCCGCCCAGGTCAGGCGGAATAACCTGATATTGTACACTTGGGGCTGCCTGAACGAATCTCAACTGTTCCGTCACGTGCTGCACGACATCTGCAAGCCGCTTCTGCGGGTTGCGGTTCACTCTTGGCTCTCCCAGGATCTGCTCGAGCGTCGGGAAGAGCTCCTCATATCTGAACTGCTCCCTCCAGGGAGCGTGTGCGGGTATAATAGGATCAATCTTGTCCTGACAGTCGATGGCAATACTCGTCTCGAAAGCCCATGCGCGAGCCACATTTCTGGGAGTGTAGCCGCCGCCGCCAAAAAGAATCATCGGCAGGCCAAACGTTTTGCAGAACTCAACACAGGCGCCATGTCCTTGCACCTGAAGGTTGAATCGTCCAAGACGGTCGCCGGCGAGGGAATCGGCGCCGCATTGTAGTGCAATGGCGCTCGGCCGGAACTTTTCGATACACTTCCCAATGACGTTCTGAAAGAGCCACTTATACTGCTCATCCGTGATCCCGTCATTCAGAGGAACGTTGATGGCGTGATGCGCCCCGGGATTATGTTCGTTCTTGGGGCCGTTATCATCCAGACCGCCGGTGCCCGGAAAGAAGTTGAGGGGATCGTATTTGTGGAACGATACGGTCATGACCCGGTCGGTCGAGTAGAAAGCCTCCTCAACACCGTCTCCGTGATGCACGTCAATATCGATGTAGAGGACGCGGGGATAGCAGCGTAGCAACTGCAGGATGGCCAGGACGATGTCATTGATGTAGCAGAAACCGGACGCTTCCGCCTTCTTGGCGTGGTGGAGGCCACCGCCCCAAGAGACTGCAATGTCGGACTGCTTGGAGCAGATTTTTCGTGCGGCATCCAGCGAACCGCCTGCTGACATGGAGCAGTAGTTATAGAGACCCTCAAATAGGGGACAGTCAGAGCCGCCGAGATTGAACTTGAGATCGGGATTGGCGTTATCAACGTCCCTCGGAACAGGCTCGGGGAGAACGGTGCCCAAGAAGTCCAGGTAGTCGCTGGAATGAAAGTCGTTCAGCTCCTCGTATGTGGCGGCTCGGGCAATATAGTTGTCCATGGCAAAGGACATGCCGTAAGAGTAGATGAGGCTCTTGGAGAGGGTGAGACGCCAGGGCTTCATGGGATGGGTCTGGCCGAAGTGGTGCTTCTCCATTTCGGGATTGCAATGGAAAGAAACATTGTAGCCTTTCGGCCGCGTGATGCCCGACTCCTGCGCAGTGCGCTTGCATTTGCTGAAGTACTTGGCATTGTCAGCCTCGCTGGCCTGGCCTAGCGGGACGTATTCCTCGACAATGTCATCTTTGTCGGCCCGGTGAGGCAAGTAATTCGGCTTGGGGACGCGAAATCTGTAGGCGTCCGAATCCATGGTAAGATGCGCGACGGCTGCACCGCCAGAGCGGCCGGATAGGGCCTAAGAGGTGTTCGTCTATGTATCCGTCGTGAAATTCCAGGACGGGGTTTGAGGCTGGCGAATGATGAATAGCACAAACAAAACAGAATAGGAAGTATGAATCGTGCTTGGTGATGAGATGAAGAGCTGCGACGAGAATTGAGTGTGGGGTCAGAACTGCGCGACGCAAGAAGTATCGTGTGTTTCTTGCAATAATATGTTCGAAGCAAGCCAGAAAACTATCGCGCTCGCTCGCAACGTCGTTGGTTGGTTGGCGATATGTGTGGGAGATTTCGTCGAATGGCTAGAGGGTTCAATTGGATGGAGATGTGAGTCGGGAAGCAGCCGCGGCTGGCCACTAAGGTACTTTTCCAGGCTCCTTGGCGTCTCCCCACTAGCCTCGTTGTGGCTCAGTTCCATTGCTGACTAAGGTAAGGTAGTCACACTACCTACCTACCTACCTTAGGTACTGTAAGGTACATTAAAGTGTCCAATTCTGGCAAGTTCGGGAATGTTGTAGATGTCCAAATTCCCAGGAAAAGTACAAAGTTCCCTGTGCAGTCAGTTCTACCGCGGCTGCCTCCGAGCCAGAACTACGGCAGACGAGTGGTAATTCTCGGCAGGAGAGAAGGAACACATGTTGCAATCGTGCCTCCGCCGCGCACATTGCATAAGACAACTGTAAGGCAGCACCGGCACCTGTTGCGATGACTCCGGAATTTTACCAGATGTCGCCTGCCAAGGGTGGTCGCAGATGGCCACGGTTCCCTCGACCGCCCCGCCGCATGCATGCGACGACCAATGGAACGGGCTCCGCGATGCCTGAGCAAGGCGTGCTAAAGCCCGAACGTGGCCTGGAAGCCGGAGGCTAAAACTCCCGTCTCCGCCTGCTCGTCTCACCTCACTCACTGGAAGAGCAAACTTGCCCGCCGCCAAACCCAACGCGACACCCGATCGAACTGAAGGCCACCGCAACTGGACCACAACGCGATTCCAGCCTCTTCCACCCCACCCTCGCGCGTCGAAAAAAAAAAATCCACGTCGCTTTTCCGGCAGGGACATATTTAATAAAAACATTCCGGGATCACAGGCTGGGTTAATCCGTCGCTACGCCTCGCCTCGCCTCGCCTCGCCTTGCATCTGGTCTGGAACTCTTCGACGACTTCCTGTCGGTCCAACCTCTCATAGGTGAGCCAAGCTAGTCACTTCGTTCGTTGCGGAGGATCGTGGCCGGGGTCTCTACTCCAGGCTCTGTCCAAGGTTCTCTGTCATCGCCTTCTACCAGGGCAAGTGCAGCCAAGGCAAATCACCCCCCGGGCACCTTCACCTCGCTCAGCCCACTCGACGGTGGCCGCTCCGCGCTGCGCCGTCCTGCGTGCCACTATTCCCACCTGCCTCCTTGCTGTTGGCTCTCTGTTCTACTCCACCTGCTCTGCTCTGTTCTGCTCCATCTTCGTCTTATCTTGACACTTCTTTATCTCGATGACCTTGGGCCCGTCTCTGCCTCGTACCCTACCTACCTATCTACCTCCGTCATCGTCGTCGCCGTCGCCGCCTCGTCCTGCAACATTCTTCGTTGCATCCACCCTGCCACCACTCCCCCCTCTGTGCTCCTGACAGAGCATCTTGTCGTCGTCTAACTCGTCGCCCCCGTTAATCACATCTTCAACATCCGCTTGTTTCCGCGCAACCACGGTATACTTGGGACGCGTCATTGACTCAAGATGCCTAGAGACGACTTGTCCATCGATTTCGTCAAAAGGATGCCGCAGGCCGAGGCTCTTGACCCGGCCATCATCCTCGACGACTGGATCAACCGTGTTCAGAACCTTCCCGAGGAAATCCGATTTCTGCAGGACGAGATCGCCGACAAGGACCGCCAGTATTGCGAATGCGTCAAACTGATCGAGGACCGCGATGGGAAGATACAAAAATGGATCAAGGCCAACGGCAGTCACGAAACTAACCCTCGCGAAGAGAGTATGAGGTCACAGATGCGCGAGAACTTCATCAGGGCTGAGAAGCTGGCTACCGAGAAGATCGGGTTGACACAAAAGTTGCAGCTTATTATGGACAAGCATCTGCGAAATCTCGACCAGCACATCAAGATGCTCTACGATCGAGCTGAGCCTGGATTCAATGATCCCGACGAGTGTCCGTCACTTATTCGGCCGAGCGCTGCAAACCACTTGGCCCCGTCCGCCCGGTCCGTTAACCCGGCGAGCCACCTAGCGAGTACCGCCATCACCGCAACCCCTCTAAACCCGATTATCAACTCGGCGAGCCCATCCGTGGCGCGCGTCGGCAACCCCCAGTTCCGCAACGCCCAGGCCCAACAACACGCCTCTTCGGCGCCGGCTACGCCGGCTGCGAGCATGATAATGAATCGTCAAGCGAGGGAAAGTTCGGCAGGGCCTGGGAGTGGTGCGCCGAAGAGGGGGCCGCGTTCCAATTCTGGACTGGGTAGCCTCCCCGTGACGTCGAGCGGGCTGGCGAGGCATTCGTCCCTCGGCCCGGGTACTCCCAAAGGTGCCACGGGCACTGGCCCAGGCGGTGCGGTGAGGGCTGGTAGTGCCGGGCCCAGGGCATCATCTACGAAAGCCTCAAGCGTAGCAGGCGTGGGAAGGAAAGGGACGCCTGGTGCGGCGAATCGGAAGAAGGGGTCTGTTGCCAACGGAAACAAGTCGTCTCTGTCCCGCGTGAAGAAGGCAGGCAGCCGCAACTCTCCCGCGTCAACAGCAGACAGCGAGCTATCGGACGCCGAAAGCGGCAGTGGCGATGACGGCGACCGAAGCCGAGTTGATCGTGCCAGCGGAACACCCGCGCGCGATGGCAAAGACGGCGACGGCGACGATAGCATGCTCGATATTGAAGACGACGAGGCAGGTGACGACAAAAAGTACTGCACATGTCAGAACGTTAGTTTCGGTGACATGGTGGCCTGTGACAATGAGGATTGCCCGTATGAGTGGTTCCATTGGTCCTGTGTCGGCCTAAAGAGCGAGCCTAATGGGACGTGGTTCTGCCCTGTGTGCACGGAGAACATGGAGAAGGAAAAGTTACAAAAGAAGAAATGAGGATGACAAATTTGCGAGAGACAGGCTGCTTGAGCACAATTATACCCTTGGAGGCTGAATGGACGGTGCCGGCGTTTTGATATCGGGTTGAGTCTCTAGTAATGGACTCGTCAAGGAGGATCGGCGTTTGGCATATGACATGGTTACGATCGAGGTATTCTTCAGAGAGATTACGAACACATACCCTATTTTTTTGTCTTGTCAATCTGCGCCCGATGGATGATGGGGTTTCTCGAAAAGGCGATGCATTCTAGAGCCGAGACGCGAAGCTTCTGATCAACTTGGAGAAATATTCTCGACTGGTCCTCGGCCATCAGTTTCGGACCACAAGAACGGCGGTCCGTTGGTGTGTGCATCAGCTCGATTGGGCCTGCCCCCACGTGGGACGCATGAGGGAGCCTCATTTGATGGTGGTCTGTTCCTGAATGCAGTTCATGTACACACATGCGGATTGAGTTCCCGCCGGGCGTGCACAATTTGGGCTGCGGCTTGGGGATTGGTGACATGCGCCGATTTTGTTTCGTTTCCTCGCCCCTGGCGTCAGAGAGGGCGATGGCGACCTGAAGCAGATTGCGAGGTGCTTCTGGACATAGGCAAACAGAGGTCGAGGCCCATCGGGAAGACCAGGAGAGAATGCTATTATTGACAATGGCGTCGGTGAGCAAATTGCGGCGTGGGACAGTTTGGGGCGGCAGCAGCAGGGATCCTGTGGTGGTGGTGGTGGTGGCAGAGAGGCGGCGACGGGCTGTCTGATCGGGTTGGACGGGCGGCTTGTAGCCTTGGCTCCCGGGGCTGACGGAAAATTGTCAAAGTCGGGACATTGAAGCCCGGCGATGGCCGGCACAGTTTCTTGGTTTCTCGTTTTTCCTGCACTCGCGCGCCGAATGGAACGATCGTGTTCGAAGCGGCAGGTTGTATTTGGTCCCTACCCTGCCCAAACCTTACCCACTGCGTAACAATATGTAATCAAACCCCCGAACAGATGGGATGGGATTCAACGGGGGGACCTCTGGTCTCCTCCCCCTTGGGAGGGTTGGGAACTGACTAAAACGAGGCCAAGTGGGCAGCCCACCCGGACGCAGATGCCGGCACTCAGGGGGGGGGGGGTTCACACAACTTACTATGGTGCCAGGCCAAAGTCTTTTACCCCTGTCAGGTACCTAGGGTCTACATCAATGGTCAGACCATACTAATCTGGGCTTAGGCAACATTTGGGTACTTTTCTTCCCAACTACTGATTTTTCCCCTCATCAAGGATACCAGCCAAACTACACCATCACCACCCATCATGGACCGCCGGCCGAAAGATATCCATACAAAGCACCTGACTAAGCAAGACCGTATGCGTATACGTACGCTGTATACAGATGCTGGCCTAGGCCCTGCAGCAATCGCTCATCAGACTGGCTTTACAGTAGGCCAAGTCAAGCATGCGATACGGGCTAAGTCTGCGGCTGTTGGCGCCCGCTCTGGCCGCCCGCGAGAGCTTAATACGCATCAGGAAACCCTTCTCGTTGAGTATGTGACCTCATCAAAGATAGGACGTCGAGCAACCTTTCTGCAATTATCTATTACTCTCTTTAACGCTTACTTTGGAGTATACGCGATCCGGTCAACCCTCCGCCGCCTAGGCTTCTATCGAAGAGTCGCCCGAAAGAAACCTCCAATCTCCGAAGCAAGTCGCCAACAGCGCCTCAGCTGGGCTCAAGAGCATGTCAACTGGACACTCGAGAAATGGAGGACTGTCTTATGGACGGACGAGATCTGGATAACAGGCGGGCATCATCGGAAGCAGTACGTTACTCGCCGGCAAGGGGAGGAATGGGATCCAACATACATTATCGAAAAGCATCAACGCAGGCAGGGCTGGATGTTTTGGGGCTGCTTCTCGGGCTCCCAGAAGGGGCCTGGCGTGCTCTAAGAGAAGAACTGGGGCACAATAACAGCTAATACCTATCAGCAGCATACTATCCCTATCATTGACGGCTGGATTCGACTATGCCGTCAGCAATATGGAGATAACCTTATACTCATACAAAACGGGGCCCCAAACCATACAACACAAGCAACAATCCAAGACTTTAAGGATAGGGGCATAACTATTATGGAGTAGCCCCCTTATTCACCAGACTTAAATCCCATTGAGATGTGCTGGAACTAGATAAAGGACTATCTCGAGGAGAAGTATGGGCATATCGAGAAACCTTCTCAAGATCAGCTACGGGTATGGGTAAAAGAGGCCTAGGACGTCTTACCAAATGACTTTCTGTATAACCTACTAGTCTCAATACCAGATCACTACGAGGCAGTGATCAAGGCTAATGGGATGCATACAAAATACTAGAGTAGGCCATAGACAGTAATGCTATCTGGATTAGGTCAGCCATCAGCGGCGCAGGGGGTTGCACCAAGTGGGTCGGTACAATAGGAGGATAAAAAACTTACCCATCACACCATAGTACAAGAAACCTGTTCAGTTGTACCATCCATCGGACATCGCGACAAGTGAATGTTCGGGAAAGATTCCGAAGACGCCCGGACCTCCTTCAGCAGGAGAGGCGAACAGCACCGTCCAGGCCCAAGGCCAAGGCAGATCTTGCCAGATCCTGCTTGGGGTGGTTGCTGTTGGTGTTGAGCATGGCAGGGGAGCACAAGAAAAAAGCAGGAGGAATAGCTGGTTGTTGAGAGCGTCTTTGGGCCGACCAATTTAGCGACGTCGGAAAGTTCAGGGAGGTGGCAAGATTTGATGAATGAAAGGTGTGCAAGAGCTGTAGGCGTGTCTGGCCGGTGGGCGGTCAGCTCGGCCAACTGTCACTATCACCTGCGACGAAAGCGCATCATGGATGGAGGGACGTTGGCCATCGAGGCGGGACCACGGAAAAGTGGTTTCTGGAATGGCGGTGCGCCCCCCCCCCCCCCCCCCGAGTTGATGGGACGTTTAGTCAAGCTCCGAGGAGTGCAGAGCACAGGCACAGGCCATGGATGAGGTTGAGGCAGGATGTCCGACGTCGTAAGTCTTTTGAGGTAAAGTAGGTGAGGGAATGGAGACGTCAGGAGCCCCGAGACGGGGCCAGTAGCTGGTAAGGTGGTTACTTCTAAGGTAAGGCAGGGAAGGTGTCCGTTGCCGTAGAAGTAGGCGAGGCAGAGGCAGCAGGTAAGGGTGACGAACGACAGACAGCTCATCTTACAGCTGGCGGGGACGTTGGGTGGTGGGGTTGTGATATTTCAGGATCCCAATCACGATTAGTGCGGCGGAGAGACAATGTAGCGAAGACTGCTCGGCCCCGCAGGCGATGGGGCCAGGTGCCGTTTTTAGTGCATGCACTGGCTAGGGAGCACTTGTTCGGGCGGCTCACCCGCCATGTATCGAGAAGCAAAGAGTTAGAGCAGACAGACGGAACCCCGTTCTGCTGGACGTTGGTTGCTGGAGAAGACCCGACATGGACGGTACGGGAGGAGACAGCGACCAGCCTCGTGGTCCAGACATGTCTGACTGAGCTGGTACAAGTTGAGTTGAGGTTGGTCTTGCCCGTTCGAGCACGTCCATTCGTTATGCGGTCCAAGTTGAGTTGACAGTTCTGACGTGCGGCAGAAATCGCGGTTACCCGCATCCTTCAGGATCTGCATCTCTGAGAGTCTGGGCTGGGCTAGACAGAGACAGCCCGATGCAGAGATAAAGAAAACGTTTCTCGGAATATTTCTCTCCCTCGTCATTTTTTTGGTCATCCTCTCCCGTTCCCTCTTCGCAAGTCTGCAGCTGCATCTACCTGGCCATACCGCCGCCTCCCTCCATTGGGCGTCGCTAGTTTGGAGCGCCACAGGGGTGTTGAGAAGGCGGTGGCCAGCCCAGGCCGGCTCGGTGGAGGGTTGCAGCAGGACGGGCTGGAATGGCTCGAGGGGACGCCCCGGGAACCTCCCGTTAGCTTAAGGCACTGGGCCACCTAGAAGTACTAATTCTTGCCCGAGCTGGGACGGTGAATACGAACGGACGGCATTGCAAAAAGATGCGGCAGAATATCCAGGTGCCAGGCGGTGTCAAGGACTTACCTGCCTACATGGTATACATAGTACTAGGAAGGTAAGGTAAGGTAGGCAATTGGAGGGGTGCATACAGAGAGCACAGGTAGCGAGGTACCTGAATGACAGCCCGGCGCATTGGGCTCACAGTGCAGGCAAGGTACCGTCCCAGTGTTCAGTTCAGCGTCTCCTGCGACGGCCCCTCCCAGTGTCCTCCCCCCCATCCACGCCCGCTCGCGCTCGCGTCCCCTCGCGTCCCCGAACGGGGGGAACGAGATAAAATGAAAATTGGCAAATGCGAGCTGGGTTCCCACAGTGATATCACCGCTATAAAGGGAAATGCCCGTCCACCTCGCCCGTCTCTGGCTCCCTTGAGGTCTTTCCTTTTTCCCCATTACCGTTCTTCCCTCTGCATCCAATTCACCGCCCACACTCGCTCAGTGCTTGTTGTCGTTGCTGTTGCGTTGCTGCTGCTGTAAGTAGATCCCGTCAGGTCATTATCATTGTCATTGCAGATCAGATCTTCACCTCTCCTGCTCCAACCAGCTGCCGTTGCTGAGCACCTCAGTTCGCCTCCCCCTCCGCCATTTCACCTCCCCCGCTCTGCCCAAAGCTACCGCAGCTACGGGATACTTCCTTTGCCTTACCTTTTCCCGTCCCATCACATGGAGAAGCTCACAAATTACGTCAGGCTACACAGATACCTCTGACCTCCCAGCAACCTTCTGCCGCTCATCCCACGCCAAGTTCCTTGTCAACGTAGGCTCTACCCCGCCGTCGCGATCTCGCCGCCCGTTCTTCCCCCCATCCTCCCACTTCCTTTCTTCCCTCGACATCTTCAGCAAAAACACAAATTCCTCACCGAGACCTTCCGCTCCTCGATCGTATCATTGACCCGCAGTGTCTCCAGTTCTCCCTCACCTGCCGCGAACCGCGTTGAACCTAGCCCACAATGGCTCAAGCGATTAAGAGCGCTCTGCCCACCCACCTGAAGTCGCCCCTGGGCGGCCAAGGCAAGAGCGACGATGCCGAGTTCACCTCCCGCCACCACGGCAAGACGAGGTCTCACATGGTACATACATTCATCCCCCCTCCTGAAGCCTCTCGCTCGGCTCCCGGCGACACAGTCTCCAGTGCTACGCCAGGATTTTTGTCCCCACCGCAGAGAATGCCACGAGAGAGAAGTCGTGCAGCTTGAGAACGCCCAGCAGTTTCTTCTGCCATGTCGCTGCATCCGTGCCACTTGACCTTGACTGTTCCGCACGCTGTCAATTGTCGTCTACAAAGGCCGTAAGCTTCGATGTCCGTGCCTCCAGCGTCAACTGTCACCACGGAACTGGCATCACTCAGCTCCAGAATTCTTACCCGGACTCTCCTGGCATCTGTTGGACGTCAACAAGCTACTTGCAGCGCAATGGGTGCTTCTCTGCTCACAATTAACCTCTGTGGCATTCGGGGGGGCGTCGCCATCGGACCGCAACTGCAGCGCGCAGTCCTGCCGCAGGTTACTTGACGATGTCTTCGGGATGCACAGTTGCTCGCATCTAGGCGAAGCTGCGATTCTATCGATTCACTGCGCGCAAAACCAGATGCTAACTCCTCAACAAGGCCTTCGAGAACACCTCGACGAGTGTCGCTGCTGCCCAGATGCGCAATGCTCTTACCAACCTCTCCGAGACCGTGACAGACCCCGAGCAGAAGAAGGTCAGTAACAGTCGCACATTCGAGCCTACAACTAGACTAAACGGCGCTGAACCCTCCTACAGCTCTTTGAGACTGAGATGGACAACTTCTTCGCTCTCTTCCGCCGCTACCTGAACGACAAGGCCAAGGGCAACGCTGTGTAGGTTTATTGCACACCACAACGATTCATACGAAGCTCAGAGCTGACGTTTCCACAGTGACTGGGACCGCATTGCTCCTCCCGCCCAGGGCCAGGTCGTCGACTACGAGGATCTCGCCAACTCCGAGTCTGTTCAGTTCCTCAACAAGCTTGCCGTCCTGAAGCTCAACGGTGGTCTTGGTACCTCGATGGGTTGCGTCGGTCCCAAGTCCGTCATCGAGGTCCGTGACGGTATGTCCTTCCTGGACCTGTCCGTCCGCCAGATCGAGTACCTCAACCGCACCTACGGCGTCAACGTGCCCTTTATCCTCATGAACTCGTTCAACACCAACGATGACACCGCTTCCATCATCAAGAAGTACGAGGGCCACAACGTTGACATCCTCACATTCAACCAATCAAGATACCCCAGAATCCTCAAGGACTCGCTTCTGCCTGTCCCCAAGAACTACGACTCTGCCATCAGCGACTGGTACCCCCCTGGTCACGGTGACGTCTTCGAGTCCTTGTACAACTCTGGCATTCTCGACAAGCTTATCGAGCGTGGCATCGAGATTGTCTTCCTGTCCAACGTCGACAACTTGGGCGCTGTTGTCGACCTCCGCATCCTCCAGCACATGGTTGAGACCGAGGCTGAGTACATCATGGAGTTGACCAACAAGACCAAGGCCGACGTCAAGGGCGGTACCATCATCGACTACGAGGGCTCCGTTCGCCTGCTTGAAATCGCTCAGGTGCCCAAGGAGCACGTTAACGAGTTCAAGTCCATCAAGAAGTTCAAGTACTTCAACACCAACAACATCTGGCTGAACCTCAAGGCCATCAAGCGCGTCGTCGAGAACGACGAGCTTGAGATGGAGATCATTCCCAACGGAAAGACCATCCCTGGCGACAAGAAGGGCGAGTCCGACATCTCCATCATCCAGCTCGAGACCGCCGTTGGCGCCGCCATCCGCCACTTCAAGAACGCCCACGGTGTTAACGTCCCTCGTCGCCGCTTCTTGCCCGTCAAGACCTGCTCCGACCTGATGCTCGTCAAGTCTGACCTGTACACCGTTAAGCATGGCCAGCTCCAGATGAGCTCCAGCCGTTTCGGTGACGCTCCTCTGATCAAGCTGGGTGGTGACTTCAAGAAGGTCTCTGACTTCCAGAAGCACATCCCATCTATCCCCAAGATCATCGAACTTGACCACCTTACCATCACCGGTGCTGTCAACCTCGGCCGTGGCGTGACGCTGAAGGGCACTGTCATCATCGTCGCGACGGAAGGCAGCACCATTGACATTCCGCCTGGATCCATCCTCGAGAACGTGGTCGTGCAGGGCAGCTTGCGTCTGCTTGAGCACTAAGAAGCTCTGGTAGATTTGTATTTCGAGCATTGAAAAGCAGACGTCATGATGTGCTGCGGCATCTTAGATGACGGTCTGAAAGCGCGATGGGATAATAGAAATAAAAACATTCCCTAAAAGGCGGCACATGCATGTCTGCGGCAGTAGCAGAACGAACTTGATAGCATTTTAATAGGCAGCTGCATGTTTGTGTATCGTGAGACTTTGTTTGGCTGGCTTTCCGAATGTGACGTAGAAACATTTTTGATATGTATTGCGAAGCCAAAATACGACATGGGTCGTGAAGTCAAGGCAGACTGCCGGGCATGCAACCCGCCGGTCGGGGAGCACGAACAAGCAGCTCCGAGTGGAGGCGCGGCTGCTTGTCTACTCGTATGCAGTCTAGAGCAACCGGCGCCGACTAGCGGTGAGACGGGAAAAGGAACGAAATGCGCGCGGGCGCATGATGGTGGTCCCTTGTTGGGCCTGGCAGGGCGGGTATAATGCATGACTTAGTGCCTGCCGGCTTCCGCGCGCAACATTTACAGTATTATGCGTCGTTGCTGTATCCGTAAGGTTCCTTGATCTAGGTACTTGATCAAAGGTAGAATTTCGTACGGGCTCGCCGACCGAAAACCTCGATGATATATTAAGCCTTGGAGCAAGCCGGGAACAGGAGAGAGACATGGTCCACACTGTCTGCGGCCCAGGTCTCATTCGTTCGTTTCACTCTTTTTGACAGCCGTGGAACACCCTGCAAGCAGACCGACACCGTCCCATCCCACGCCTCTCTCTCTTTCAACCGCCCTCGTTGACTCTCGTGAGAGCAAGGACCTTGTCCTCCCCACATTGTCTAAGGCAACCCCCAACCAGACCACTTCCTACGACCTATCCATCAGCCAATCGAACATGGGCAGCCTCCCCAAATCGCCGACGCTACCGTACTGGCAGGTCAACGTGCCTGCGGAGCACCGGACCGATGAGTGCCCGGCGGGCCTCCGCAACCTCTCGGCCAAAGACGTGGGGATCCTCAGCACTCCGGACACCGAATTCCGCTCGCAGACATGGGACGAGGTGCGGCGGCTGGTGGCCACGAACCGGCTCGACCTTTTCCAGCGTGTGCCGTCGGAGCTGCGCCGGTACCGCCTCTTCATCCACCAGCTCATCTGTGAGCACGGGAGCGTCATGAACTTCGTGCTCCGCCGCCGGCTAGCGTGGGCGGAGCTGCTGATGTCCAGGGGACGGCCGTTCGAGTTTGACGAGGACTTGAGGATTCTGTACAACGACTGGCCGTACGGCATCGACGGTCGGATCGTGCACCTTGTCGTGTGGACAAAGTTCGAGCTCGAGGAGGACCCGGCGACGGGAGACCTGACGGAGGGCGCGAGGGCTGAGATTGAAGCGTATGTTGGAAAGACGTTCCGGTCAAAGACAGAACCTGATACTGTGAGTTTGTTACATTCTCGACTGGGCTGGTTTTTCACGGCCGCAGGTACTAATGGACATCAGGTTATCTGGTTCAAAAACTGGAGGAGCCTCAAGTCCGTCCACGCCGTGGAGCATTTCCACGTCATGCTCTTCGACCCTGATCCCAATTTCATCCGGGAGATCACCAACGGAGACGTTCCTCATTGCGAGAAATTCGTTGCGTGGTAAGGGGACGACGGCTCTTGACGTCGGTTTGCGTGATGCTGACGGCAGAAGCATCGACGTCGGCAGAGGCGCACAATCTTGTTTGTCACTGGAAAGGGCATTTATTCTCTTTTTCCTTTCCCTTTTTGCAGGTTTTTAGGGAACCTCAGCTTCGCTATTATTTGGCATTGGCGTGCTCTCTGTACTCTACACACGAGGCGGCGGCCATGGTTATGGCCGTCGGTTTCTCCATTGCGACTTTGATCACCCAACCAGAAATCCCGGCAGCAGAGGCCCCGACAACGGCCTCGAGATCCCGTCTGATGCTACTCGTGATGGCGGGACCGAGGGCTTCAAGTGTTTCGAAGGAAGAGTCTCCGAGCGTCTTTTGTTGAACATGTCAGGGTTTCACTCCATAATTAAGGGCGGTGGTGGGATATACAAAAGGACAAGGGACTAGAAAGGGGCGAAAAGAAAGGTAGACTGACCTTCATAACGATAGACTCAATACTGACATAGATGTCTTCGGTTGCATCAAATTGCTCAATCTCCACGTCGGCCACGACAACTTGTCTCGCCAGTCGCTCGTTGTCGTTCACGCCTATGAGCGTCGGCACCCGCAATTCGTGAAGACGCAGGCATGAGCTCCGCAAGACCACCGGAGACTCACCCCCTTGGGCGTCGAAAACGGCAGATACCGAAAGGCTGATGCCGCTTCCGAGGAGGGAGACTTTGGGCAGCGTGACGGTGAGGTTCAGATGCCTGACCAGCGAGATCCGGTCCCGCAAGAACCCAAGCTGTCCTCCATCTGCGGCTGCCGGATGCCCGTCCAGCGACAGCCCGGTCAGACCAGCCCAGATCTGAGCGACGGCTCCCCACAGACTGATGTGCGAGGGCCCTTCGGCGGAGCGAGTCCTACTGTTGATGTTTTCGAGACTGGAGAGGATCGCCTTGGCGAGTAGGCCGTAGTGTACCGTGTCGTCGCTGACCCGATCCGACGAGGAGGCGGCGTCGAAGGGACTCGCCATGGACAGCTCTGCCGACAACAGCACGGGCTGCATCTTGTTCTCCCGGCCCCAGGCATCGGTGCCAGCCTGAATTTTGCCCTGGAGGTCGCGGACACGGATGACAGCGAAGGGTTCGCCGGCCTCGGCGCGGGCTTGCCACGAGGAAGCGAGGCGGGGCGGCCTCATGATGAGATAGGCAGTGGGCGACGATTCAACGGCTCTTCTAGAGTTCTTAGAGATTTGTGTAAAGCTAGGCGACGGGTTAGAATGAGGTTGTCATATTAAGGCTAGGACTCTCATCGCCGTTTGACGGTAGTGCTATATATATCACTCAGGCTTGTGTGTGTTACATGTGCTGAGATTTCACCACGCACTGGGTACATCGACACGGGCCGTAATTGGACCGACAACGGAGGTCGTTCAGCTACACTGGCAGACTTTCAGGCCAGCCGCAAAACTGGTTGAAAGACTGAATCCGACAGCTTCAGAAGCTTTCAAAGGATGGCTTTTCTACAACTATGCAGTAATGCACGAATCGCGGGCATGTAGGTCAATTGTGTCCAAGTTCTCTTGGTCGTCGTCATTCAGTTTTCTCAGAAACAACCACATCACCTGGGGTTTCCAAGTACAAGATAGCTCTGCTCAACTGAGAACAGAGAGGGTTTTTATGCCATTGATTTATTCATTATCTTCAGAATTTCCTGTCTCCTTCTGGGCGCAGCTTACAGTAGCGTAGGTCTCCCATCTTAGATACCCAAGAACTTCCGCACGTCCTCCGTGTCACGGGAGGTCCATGCAATTTTGGCCTTAACGGAATCGGTGGATTGCGATAGTGCCCGGACGTATCCCTTCTTATCCTTCGCGGCAAAGAACTTGTCGACCTGGTCAAGCTGCTCCTGCTTCGTGAGCCCGCTAGTGCAGTAGCTAACTATGCTTCCAATCATGGACGACTGAGCGGGGAACTTGGTGTAGATATCGTCCCATCTGGTCTGCAGCCAGTCAAACAGAGCTTCAATACCGCCCTTGCTCGATCGCAGGCTACCAATGGGAATGTAAACGTCCTGGTCGCGGATCTTGCCACTGAGCAGCATGTCCAAAGTTCGCTGCCTGAGCTTGGCATCGCGCGCCTGGCCAAGTGTGCGCAGCGCGCTGTTTCGCTCGTCGCTCGTCTCGGCGGTCTCGTAGTACTTCAGCACAGCATCATACTGCAACACCGATTAGCAACTTGACTACGGGATGCCCCAACAATTGGCAAATAGTGCCAACACTTACCTCCTTTTCCCCACCATACTTAAGAACGATGGAGAACACAGAGCTTCTGATATTCGGGTGGACGGCGGTCTTGTCTCCAGCCGCAAACTTCTCAAACATCTCCCTTGCCGCAGCAAGAACCTTCTCGTCGCCGGACATACCAACCGCGCTGAACATGAGGGCCTTGTACTGCTGCTCGACGTGGCCGTCTGCGCTGGAGAAGTTCCAACCCAGCTTGTGCGCCATATTACTGACAATGTTCTTCTGAAACTCAGTCAACTTGTCGACTACATCTTCGTCCTCAATCCAAGCCATCTTGATGGATCCCAGGCGGGTCAAAATCTGGTCCCACACCAGGTATTCTGCCTCACCGGCGTTGCTAAGGGCCTTTAACAGACCCAGGCAAGAGGATGTCTTCTGATAGCCAGAAGTGGCCAGGGCGCAGGTGTCAGCCACAATGCCGACTCTGTCCTGTACAGAGAGGAGCTCCGCAGCGTTACCGAGTTTCTCCAGTCTATCGATGGCGTACTTGGTTCTATAGAACCCAGTAGAGTCTGCGTTGATCTTGAAAAATTCAGGGTCCTCAACCTCGAATTTGGTACTCCGAGCCGTGAGCATCAAGTTTTTGTTAACGCCGCCCTTGGTGCGAACGTTCAAGGAGATGGGGTACAGGACCTTGTCTTCCTCGGGCTTGACGTCTCCGGTAGTCAGGAAACGATGCTGCTCCACGCTAATCGATTTACCCGATTCGGTGACAGAGACGACGGGGTAGCCGACATTCTGTGTCCAAATGTTCATGATAGCGCCAACCTCCTTGCCGCTGGCCTCGCTCAAGGCTTGCCACAGATCATTCGTCGTGGCATTGCCCCACGCGTGCCGCTTGAGGTACTTGCGCACACCCTCCATGAAAACCTCCTCTCCGAGGAAAGCCGAAATCATGTGGACAACACAAGAACCTTTGGCGTAACTGATGCTGTCAAAAATCTCGTTTATCTCCTCCGCCTTGTGGACAGGAACCTCAATAGGATGACTGCTTCTGAGACCGTCGAGGCCGAGAGCGGCCTGAAGATCTTCCCTCACGAAAGACTCCTTTAACTTCCATTCGGGGAAAAAGGCATTCAGGGAGTAGCGGGACGCAAATTCGGCAAATCCTTCATTCAGCCAGAGAGCGTGCCACCAGTCCGGAGACACGATGTTTCCAAACCATTGGTGGGCAATCTCGTGGGTAATGACAGTGGAGACTCGCTCCTTGGCCGCAGCGCCGCTCGTCTTGTCGTCGAACAAAACTTCGACGGTACGGTAAGTGACAAGACCCCAGTTCTCCATGGCACCGGCCGCAAAATCCGGAATGGCGACTTGGTCCAGCTTAGGCAAGGGGTAGGGGAGACCAAACGCCTTTTCGTAGAACTCCAAAGCCTTGACACCAATGTCAAGAGCGTAGCGTCCTCTCTCGATGTCTTCAGACGGCGGAGCATAGACGCGAAGCGGCACTCGGAAGTCGTTATTCTCGATGTAGTTGAGCTCTCCAACGATGAATGCGACAAGATAGGTTGACATGACGGGAGACTTGTTGAAGCGTACAGCCTTCTTTCCTGAGGGCAGTTCCTTCTCTTCTGCGACGTCCATGTTGGAAAGGCAGGTCAGGTTCTTGTCGGCAACCAGAGTGACAGTGAACTCGGCCTTGAGGGCTGGCTCATCAAAGCAAGGAAAAGCCCTACGGGCATCGGTAGGTTCCATCTGACTGGTGGCCAGAATGCCTTTGGAGCCATCGGGCTTGGGGTAGTACGAGCGGTAGAAGCCCGCCATCTTGTCGTTCAGTTCGCCGACAAACTTGATCTCAAGAGTTCCCTTCGCGCCTTTGGTAAGCTGGTCCTTGAAATCGAACGTGTGGACCTGCTTCAGCTCATCGTATGTGATGACTGGATCGCTTAGGCTCTTCTGCTGGCCTTCGGCCAACAACAACAGCGCGGTATGCTTGATCTCAATGTCGAGTGTATTCAGAGAAACGGTGTTGGAGTTCTCGGCGACGTCGAAGTCAATTTTGACAAGGCCATCGAACTTTAGCGTCTCGAAGTTGGGCTCAAGAGTCAGGTCATAGTGTCGCGGCACGACATTAGTAGGCAGCTGCTCTCGTGGGTAGTTCAGTGTGCCGGCACCGGCGGCCTCTCCGTGTCTGCACATGTTTCTCTTGAAGGAGCAGTGTCGTGTAGCAGCGATGCGCTGGGGGTTTTTAAGTCGGACGTTGCGTCTGGGAGGGGCAGCTCGGGGGGCAGTGGTCTGGCTCGCGAAGGCGCTGTATGTTCTGAGTTGGTAAGGACTGCTCAATGTCGGTTAGCTAATCGGTGCTCATTTAAAGCAAACGACAAAGCAAATGTCCAATGGCTCGAGACCTACATGCGCGCAAGAGGCCGTCTGGTCGATGAGATGCGGGAGGTCAGGTCGACCGTACGTTTTGTTACGAAACGGAAAGCCATGAGGGAGGGGGCGGGGGCCAAAGCAGAAGGAACGAAAGCGGGTTACTGCGGTACCAGCTAAGGTACCAAAGCTATGCACATCTGCGGAAGGTACATGTAACGCGGGGTCCAGTTTGTGAGGGGAAAGAAAGCTTCCAGAGCAAATCGCTCCAGTCTCAGTCATGGATGCGCCGACGCAGGCCGCGTATCCACTATCTTCTGCCTCAGCTCACCGCTGCTGGTCTGCCCGCAGCCCACGCCAAGCCGCTCCCACCCGATGCGGCCCACTGCCGTTCCGTGCTTCCCTCGACGCCGGGGCCTATCTCGGTGCCTCCGCCGCCTTGCCATAGACCGAGTTCGCGGGGCAATCCCGAACAGCCAGCCACCAGTTGTGGCTCGAAAGAGCAAATTTGCCCTGCTTAATATGGACCCAAAGCTTCTCGGATGAATTTTTAGCAGTCAGGAAATAAGGTGAAGTGGCCCTTGAAAATAAGGCGACCAGCCCAGCGCGAGTGGACTTAATTCGAAAAGTTATCTCCACGAGGCACGTGGCACCCAGTTGCAAGTTTTGAACCCACTACCCAATCAACGACTTGAGACAGGAGCATCAGACATCTGACAATCACTGCTTGCTGCACCTGGGCGGCGGCAACCATGAAGCTGGCGTGACATGGCACAAAGTATCGCAAGGCAAATGTTAATTTTCAACGCAATGACATGTTTCACCGAGTACAAAACGCTGGCTCACGTTTTGCGTTTTCACAGCCTCGTTATCGCTTATATTGGAGGTGCAAAAGAGTGGTTCAGGAGGAATGGGAGCACCAAAAGAGTCAGTTCAGGTTCGATCTTGCAATACTAAGCGGTCCGGCTTCTGAGAGTTTGGTTAATTATCGTACATGAGGCGTGTCGGATCATGTCCTTCCTGGTGAGGGTTTCGCACCTAGTGAGAAGGCACTAGTGGATATTTCGAAGATTTCGAGCGACTAGGAAAATGGGACAGTCCCGGCCGTGGGCATCCCATCGGGGCTTACCTAGTATGTAGCAGGAGAATCAGGTGCCGGGCCTAGAGGATGTTATCTATAAGATGCAAGAGTTGTGGCGTCCCAGAAAGACAACAGCATAGCCTTTCGGTCAGACGCAAGGCCGAAACAACCGTACGAACGTGATCTCTGCAACAGCCGCTACAGAAAAGATAGGGGTTACTACTGAAAACATTACGAGCCGGACTGTAGGAGTTGAGACTAGCCAACTTTGTCCCAATAACGTCAAACATTTGCGTAGAAATACGACGAGACATCCTCTTGTTTAGGCCCGGATGAAAGGCCGGGAGAGCAGTGGACAACAACAACAACAGCCCCTTCGAAGGCGCGAGATGGGTTGCCGTTCACTATCCACGCCAAGAACCAGCACCCTGGGAAGAAACAGACGTCATTTCCACCGCAGCTTCAAACGACGAGGTCAAAGGCACCCTATCATTGTCTAGTATGACTTGCCTACACATGTCTTACCCCGGCATTGCTGGACGGGGTGACGGGGTCGGGATCCATGATCGGGAAGAACCGCATTAGCACCTGGCTGTTCCGAGCGACATCCTCGGGATAATCCATGGCAGGCAGCCCGTCCCAGACGTTTTGTGGAGTAAAACGACCATTCTCTGGCGTTAGTTGCCAATGAGCATCTCCTCGTCAGACCGGGGTGCCGGGGAAAAGACGTCTTGAAGATCGGGGGTCGGGACTCATAGATTGTCGAAGACGCACTTTTACGCATTCGGCTCAAAATGAGTCCACCAGGAACCCGACATTGGACGGGCAGAGAGCCGTTGCGCAAGACGTTGATGCGGGTGGCCAATCAGGCGACAGCTTGACACACAAAACGGTCGATCGTCGACATCCAATAGCAGCAGCAGCCGTGTGCCCCGACCCGACGTCGTCTTTTTAGACATGGAGACACGGAAGAAGCCATAAGTCGAAGGCGGCGACTGTGGCTGGGGACGAAAATAGGTGAGGACCCAATGAAGGGAGACACGAGGAGAAACGTGTCTGGTCGCATTGGCAGGGCAGGGCTGCATTTTCATTGCCCAGTTTGTTGAGAAGCGGTGGCCCTCACCAAAGGCCACAGACGCAGCTATCGTGGTGAGGCGATGCTAAGGATAGTCCTGTGAAACGAAGCAGTTTGGCGAGCTCTTGGCCTGTTTGGAGCTTGGAGCTCGGGTAGAGCTCTAACAGGGCAGGTGCCCCGCCTTCCCAAGGGCAATTGGCCGATGTCGAGATACCCACCAAAAAGGTGCGAGCAATAATGCTCCATCCAATAGGTCGGCCCGGGAAAGCAGCCTACACTATGTGAAGCTGGTCTGAGGTGACAGGTCTGAGGTACTACTGCGTACAACGCAGTAGGTACATCGCCTCAAGGCATGATAACACCGCACCACAGGTACCCCGGCCTGGGCTCACTTCACCTAAGGTGGGGTGGAGGTGGGAGAGGGAAAGACCCCTCCAAAACACCTCTCCCACCTTCGTCCCTCCCCTCTGCTCTGCTCTACTCTGCCATAACCATCTCTCGTCCACCACTTCATCATCATATTCCACACGCAAGCAATTGCCGCGGAACAGCATTGATTCTATCATTAATAAACCTACAAGTGAGTCCTATTTCATCTTGCATTCGGTCTCCGCCTACGCGCAGCCTGCCGCGATGCTGGAAGCTGTCCGTCGTTGGTTCTGAAGCTTGCGAGGAAATCACCCCACCATCCCACCCTGAGGCAATTCTTGGGCCGGTCGAGGAGCACTCGCAAGCTTAGCAATTTCCCCGAATCGGTCCTATCACTTCCATTTGTTGACTCACCCACTTGTCCTTTTCCTGCTCCCTGAAATATAAAGTCGTTCTTCTCCCCCCCAAAACACTCTACTAACATCTCTCCCCTTCCTTCGCTAGGAACCATCCACCATACACTGAACACCATGGCCATCACCAAGATCCACGCTCGCTACGTCTACGACTCTCGTGGCAACCCCACCGTCGAGGTCGACGTCGTCACCGAGACCGGCCTTCACCGTGCCATCGTCCCCTCCGGTGCCTCCACTGGTTCGTCTTCGCCTTGATACGCGTATACTCCAAGAGATAGACGAAGAGGCTGATACCCATTGACTCAACAGGTCAGCACGAGGCTTGCGAGCTCCGCGATGGCGACAAGGCCAAGTGGGGTGGCAAGGGTGTCACCAAGGCTGTTGACAACGTCAACAGCATCATTGCCCCCGCTCTGATCAAGGAGAACCTTGATGTCAAGGACCAGACCAAGGTCGACAAGTTCCTGATTGACCTCGATGGCACTCCCAACAAGACCAAGCTGGGAGCCAACGCCATCCTCGGTGTCTCTCTGGCTGTTGCCAAGGCCGGTGCTGCCGAGAAGGTTAGCTTATGTGTAATTTGACGCCTGTTTGCTTCGAATGCTGACCGCCGCTTCTAGGGTGTCCCTCTGTATGCCCACGTCTCTGACCTGGCCGGCACTAAGAAGCCCTTCGTCCTGCCCGTCCCCTTCATGAACGTCCTCAACGGAGGGTAAGCAGAACTCTCACCGTCTCCCCCAAGCAACATATGCTAACCCCGTCTTTCAGCTCCCACGCTGGTGGCCGCCTCGCCTTCCAGGAGTTCATGATTGTGCCGTCGTAAGTTGCCCTCAGGTCCCGCAACAAACCGTAACGACGCAGCGTAAGCTAACGCTTCTTCAGTGATGCTCCCTCCTTCACTGAGGCCATGCGCCAGGGTGCCGAGGTCTACCAGGCCCTCAAGGGTCTGGCCAAGAAGAAGTACGGCCAGTCTGCCGGCAATGTCGGTGACGAGGGTGGTGTTGCCCCCGATATCCAGACTGCTCAAGAGGCCCTTGACCTCATCACTGAGGCCATTGAGAAGGCTGGCTACACTGGCAAGATGAACATTGCCATGGACGTTGCCTCCAGCGAGTTCTACAAGGAGGACGCCAAGAAGTACGACCTCGACTTCAAGAACCCCGAGAGCGACCCTACCAAGTGGATCACCTACGAGGAGCTCGCCGCCCTGTACTCCGACCTCTGCAAGAAGTACCCCATTGTCAGCATTGAGGACCCCTTCGCCGAGGACGACTGGGAGGCTTGGAGCTACTTCTACAAGACCCAGGACATTCAGATCGTTGGCGACGACTTGACTGTCACCAACCCTCTGCGCATCAAGAAGGCCATCGAGCTCAAGGCTGCCAACGCTCTGCTCCTCAAGGTCAACCAGATTGGTACTCTGACCGAGTCTATCCAGGCCGCCAAGGACTCCTACGCCGACGGCTGGGGCGTCATGGTTTCCCACCGCTCCGGTGAGACTGAGGACGTTACCATCTCGGACGTTGTTGTCGGCATCCGGGCCGGCCAGATCAAGACCGGTGCCCCGGCTCGTTCCGAGCGTCTCGCCAAGCTCAACCAAATCCTCCGCATTGAGGAGGAGCTCGGCAGCAACGCCGTGTACGCCGGTGCTAACTTCCGCAAGGCCGTTGAGCTGTAAGCTGAGTTGGCTGACCATGACATGAATACCACATCCTGGGCCCGGTATTTTTCTCTCGGAATGATTGGGGGAACTGGGGTTAAAAATTGATGAGACACGCCAGGCGTAGAGAAAAGACGCAGCAGGTGGATGGGGGCATCGATGATGAAACTCGTAGCTCACCTTACCTACCTACATTAAATGAAAAAACACAATACCTCCCCATGAGAGACATGGACGCTTCAGCTAATGGAGCGAGTGACGTGCATAGGGTGCTAGCGATAATGTTTGGATGGCAGCAAGTCGCACTTACTAATGATGTCGTCCAAAGCCTCCTATTCCCAGAAGGAGCTGAGCTGGGAACGTCGATGGAGAGTAGCGACACGTGAAGATGGTTGGACCCCACGACCCACCAGTCGCTCACCGCAAGATACACGCAATATGTGTGTGAATACAACTTGGAAAGTGTGCTGACTTAGGTAACACGTGCTGCTAATCTCGATCACCCCATAAGCAGCTAGCGTGTTATGTGGTGAAGCCAGCCGAAGACAAGACGTGGACGTGGACGTGAGCTGGAGCACAGGGCGCACAGGGCAGACGCCAACTCACCTTGCGGCCCAGGGCGTTGGATTCAGGCTGTCTAAGGCAAGGTGTGCCATGCCGAAACTGAAGAATCGCTGCATAGTGTAGCCTCGAATTGCTCTGGACCCAGGAGTTGGGAGTGGGATGGATGACGCATGGAGAGATGGCTGCACCATGCATTGCGTTGCACACTTTCCCTTTCCCCTCGGCAGCCCAACAGACTCCTATCGCAGGTACTGTGGTACCGCAGCACCGGGCTTGCTTGCGGCACTGAAGCCACTAGAAACAGTACGAGCATGCCAGGGATTCGGGCGGCGTAGCCTTTGTCGTCATCCATGAAATTCTGGGCCAAAAGAGAGGGACAGAACGTCGCTACTATTCCCGAGTCAGTGCCCAATTCCTCCTTCCCTGGGTTTTGTTTTTCTCCCTTGCTGAACATCCCCGGCGGCCTTCCGGGTGCAAGCGTAACACGGCTGGCGTCTCGTCTCGCATGCTGAACAACACAAGCCCTCGTGACTTTCGGAATTCACCTTGCTCTTCTCAGACGAACGTACCCTTCGACTGTCTTGCCCGCTCAAGGTACCTTACCTGCCCTGGGCTGACGGGCAGCCTCCCACCGCCTAGGTAATTGCCTGTTTCCGTTGCCTCTACCCCAGACCGTGCTGGGCCTGAGCTTGCATTAAAGCACATGTGTTGCTTGCTCTTTTTTGTGGTGGAGACGAAACGCCCTTGCTCTGCCGCATCGTATCCACGTCCATCCTTTTCACCTATATCAACATTGTTCTCCGCAAGCCAGCAACGTCGGTCGTGTCGTCCCCTTGCTGCAGAGGCCCAACCCCTCAGAGAACCTTGCCTTGCTGCACCTTCTGACAGAGATTAACACTCGCTCTACCGCGGTAGCCATCTAACAGCCTGAACCACACCGTCCGGATTGAGGCGTACCCGCGTGGGGGTTCCAGTTGCTTGCCACTTTTGCTTTGCTGGGTCCGGTCCGCCCCAGCGTCTGGATTGGTCTTTTTACGAACATCGCGCGCACCCCTCTGTCAATCACCCTCCGCCTCGCACTATTACGTACGGCACGCTTCCATCTGCCCTCAACCTTCCGAAGTACAGCCTTGGCTGCCAACCAGCAGACCGTCACCCCGGCCAAGCGCGTTGCATGCTGCCCCGTCCTGCCTACCTCAGCAGCACCGCCAACGACTCACATAGCACCAAGCACTACTATGCCGGAGCGTAGTCGGGCCCGGACGCGCATCCAGCTCCCGGAACGACGCCCGCTACTCGAACGAAACCGTCCCAGTCATGTTTCTGAGTCCCAGGTGCCTCTTTACGGCTGCATGACCAACCCGCATAGTCATCTACCGGTGTACACAAATATCCACCGCATCAGACGAGACATCATCTCCATTGTTGAAGATTATCTGAGTTTGGAGCAGCTGCGTGACGTCAGAATCAACATTGCTGTCGTCCGCCCGCTGGTTGACAAACTGTACGAGCTTGATGACATATCCATCGGTAAGTTCAATTCTGCCGTACACGTTCGCTGGCCATGCGTCGTCTATCTCGCGGGCTCTAGATGTTGCTTACCCGACGGGTTTTGCTGCTCTCGGGGTTGCCCACGCTGACCTACCTAACCCTAGTATACTGTTTACTTGTCAACCGCGCTCAGTTTCTCCACGAGCAGTCCCATCTGAATAACCGACAAAATGTCAACTTCAGCCGTGCAACCCTCTGCGAGCTTGTGGCAACGCGGATCTTGAGGCGTTTCAGTGAAGACAACGAGGGACCCGAAGGCCTCGTGCTGCTGGCTCATATATTAGTTGCTGGCTTTGAGCCTTTCCAGATGGCCCCAGATGGCATTCGCGAGGCCGCCTCAACCGAGACTTACCGCAGCTACAACCGCATGCTTCCTTCACTCGAGATCGCCATCTTGACCGAGAGTAAACACTTGCTTAGTTCGACGCCCTGCCAGAAAGTGTACGTGCCATCCCACCAAGTCAGATAGATTGATGATGGAACTCTGACCAATTTGCGAAGGGTCGACGCCATCTACGAAGGCCGGATTATCTACACTCCTTCCAGCTTTATGGACATTATCCCAGATCATTACAAGCTGAAGCCCATCTCACTGTATAACCCCCGCGAGGGCCCGCTGCTTGACCAATATCGACTCCTGGTGCCTCGTACGAGAAACATTCTCGAGGTTCTGCAGTTCTTGATTCTACTTGTCCTCTACCTCTTTGTCATGGCCGAGCGGAACCCTGGGAATTTCACACTCCTAGAAGGCTGTTTTGCTGTTTACGCATTTGGCTGGTCGTTGGACCAGTTTGCGACAATTTTGGAGCACGGCTGGTGCGAATAACAATGTCGCCGGGAAATTCAATGGTGCTGACTACCTTGCAGGCATGTGTATACTCAAAATTTGTGGTCCTTTCTCGACGTGGGCTTCATCGGCATCTACGTTGCGTACGCGGTCCTCCGCATTCACGGCGCCCGCGTTGGCGAGCTTGTTCCCAAGCAACAGGCACTGGATGTCTTAGCTATGGCTGCACCTGTGCTAGTTCCGAGGCTCGCTTTCAACTTGCTGTCAGACAACCTCGTCTTTCTTTCGTTACGCTCCATGATGTCGGACTTTGTCCTTCTGACATTCCTGTCGGCATGGTGTTTTGGCGGGTTCCTTTTGTCTCTTCTTTGGCTTGGCGAAGGCGAACACCCTCCGGTGTAGGTCCACGCAACAATGAGGCAGTACTTTCTCCTACTAATAGGCCTTTCATAGCACAATCAGTAAATGGATGTTGTGGATTTGGTTCGGCCTCGACGGGACGGGCATCCAACAATCGGCAAGTTTCCCACCAAACCTTCAAATTCATTCGATCTAACTCGAAAGCTCTACACAGATTGACTTCCACCCGCTTTTGGGGCCCGTCTTGATGGTAGCGTTTGCTTTCTTGGGAAACACTTTGTTCCTCACTATTCTGGTATCGATGCTGTCAAACACTTTTAGCACCATTGTCAAGAATTCGACTGCCGAGATACAGTTTCGGAAGGCGGTCCTGACTCTGGAAGGTGTGAAGGGTGACGCGATTTTTGCATATCAGCCCCCCTTCAACATCTTGGCTGTATTCCTGCTTCTCCCGATGAAGTTTATCCTCAGCCCGCGATGGTTCCACAAGATACATGTGGCAAGCGTTCGACTTGTCAACCTTCCGCTTCTGCTCATCATAGCCGTGGCAGAACGCAGAATTCTTTGGCCCCCGCCGCAACCAGAAAAGCCGAAGAGCAGTGGGCCGCTAACACTATACCCCAGGGTAAAACAATGGTTCTGGGAGAAGTGGCGCATTACCGCCCATCGCGACATAAGAGCCGTGTTTGACCTGCCGCCTCCTGAGTCCGTGGAGGAAGAGATTGCGGTGGACGATGAGCTTACTCATCACCTTATCCGTCGACAATTCACGAGGACCATCACAAACGACACGATGCGGAAAAAGTCGCCTGTCAGGAGAGATTCGATGTTCCCTGGTGTCTCATCGAAGCTGCGCGGATCCTTTACTGGTAGCGAGGATATGCACGACGTGAGTAGCAGGCTAGAGGCACTCGAACAAACGACCTCGAGGATCGAGAGCTTGTTGGCTCGGATGCTAGGCTCGGATGATTACTCTGAGAAGAACTTTGGCACCGGAGAAAGCAGTACTCTTCGAGAATTAGATGCGTCGTTGACCCAATCTCCGGAGTAGGTCAATTCCGCGGGAAGTCGGGTCCTTTAGCTTTTGAGCCTTCTACCATGAGGTGGGTTAGGGTCCAGTGGTCTAGGCATGCTGATAGCGTTTCGACGAGCACACGTAGTTGAATTAAACCTTGCCTGCTCTCGTTTTCTAGAGAATGAGCCGCACCGGCTGCTGGCTCTTCGTAGCAGCTGGGACGAAACCAGACTTGAGAGCGAAGCCACAAGTGTCGTTGCCTGGTATCTCGTCCAAAAAGTGTATTGTGAGCCGCACCTGCCGCTTTTTCACATTCACCAGCAGCCATTTCACCTTCACCTAGTCATATGGACTGAACGCTCCTTCTCAACAACACTGCTTCCAAGGCAGCTTGGACAGTCACCTCGTCAAAAAGAACTGCATCAACAAGAGACACGGCATGTGCGAAGTCTTCATCTATAAGCACGTCGACTGCAAATGCATTTGGGGCGAAATAGCAATCCCCTGCGGACCGGGGATGGGCTACACGGCCTGCGGCCAGATAGGAAGCGGTATCGCTAAGAGACCTCTGAGGATGCAGCTGGCGAACGAACGGCCGTGTCCCCGACACGACTTGCACGGGCTGTACGATCGCAACCGGGCGCGAATGATCAACAAGATAACCCACGGAGTCAAGTTCGGTACGGGCCCCAATAAGCAGGACGCGGGTATCGAGTGCCAGTTCGCCTGCTGCTCCGTCATGTGAAAGACCTGCGACTTGGCGCCGGGACGCTGCGCAAGATGGTGAGGAAGGAGGTCGATGCATTGGCGGCTGAAAGTGCGAGCTGACGATTATTCGAGCAGAGCCAAGAAACAATGAGCTCCTCGGCTTTAACAGATCAGGTCTTCACATTAACCGGGTTGGCAATGGGGAACCGAGTGGGTGATGGGGCTTTTTTCAGTTCGTCGGTGCAGCTGGACCGAGGGCACCGAGCAGCGCCGAGGAATGCTAGGCAAGTGGCATGACTGTACTGCGTGAACGCTCCGACTCCGCAAAGCCCGAGTCATGAAGTAACCAGTTCTCCCAAGGGTTATTAAATTGCAGACTTGGACTGATCGTCTACAGCCCCAGGAGCTCTTTGAAGACCAGGTATAGACCTCATTAGCCGCTGTAGCGATGCCCGCACACTCAATCACCTTAAGGTACCCGACGTAATTACATGTAGAGACATTTCTCTCCTTTCCCCACCAATTTCCCCCGATTCACCCCGCGCTTTCTCTACTTCCCGTGCGGGGAACGTCTCTCTCACTTCCCCCCCTTCTCTCGTTCTCCTGTTCCTGTTCACTGTGATTCTCAACTCTCGCTGTCTTCGCTCGCGGGTCGATAGACAACAAGCTAGGGTCATGATCAGCTTCAATTGCTGACTTGTCTCGGTGGATTGGACCCAGCAACACAACACTTTGTTCTGCTTGCGTTGTGTACAACTACCTCAGCCAGGAACTGCTCGGTTCCTCTTCACCCCCAATTCCTAGCAGCCTTCCCCTCTCCCACCGCACAGTGCACCGCTAGTGCTTGTTTCTCCGCACGTCACGGTTTAGACTCAAAATGAAGGGTCACACTACCGATGGGTCCTTCTGGGGTTATTTCGACAGGAAGTCGTACCTGCCTGGACGCTCTCCACCCCAAGCCATGGATGAATGTCGACGCCTTTAGCCTGAATGCAATAGCAGCATCACCGCTGTCCGCTCCGGCCCTTGTCATCCTCGGGCTGGGTCGTAGGTGTCTTTCTCTGCGAGTTCGCAGGTCTGGATTGCTACCCATGACGCGTTCTGAGCTCTTATAAACAATGCCCCCCAATCCTACCATGGAAGTGTAGAGCAAGCGCTCTTCCAACTGGTTCCTTCCAGTACCACCGCCGACCAGCAACTAGCCATGCGGAAGCTTCTTCTCCTCGCTTCTGTCGGCCTTGTCGCAGCCGAGGACGGCCTCAACGGCTGGCTGCGCTACGCCAGGCTACCAGACTGCAAGTCCGCAGGCGTTGCCGACACCTTGCCCTCCACCATCGTTGGACTCAATGCTACAGAAAATGGACCAATCTCCACTGCTCTGTCCGAGATACAGAAGGGCTACCAAGGCATTCTTGGCAGGGAAGTATTTCTTGGTCAGGACGCCTGTGCTGGCTCTTCTGTCGTCGTTGCCACTCTCGACGAATACACTGCGGCTTGCGGCGCCGATGGCGTGGATGCAGATCTCATCGAGGACGGTTTCTGGCTCAGTATCAAGGGCGACGGCGTCAAGATTCTGGGTCAGAACGAGAGGGGTGCTCTCTATGGCGCCTTCGAATATTTGAGCTTGCTAGCTCAGGGCAACTTCAGCGAAGTTGCGTATGTCACCAACCCGTCAGCCAAGATCCGCTGGGCAAACCAATGGGACAACATGGACAGCACTGGAACGCATGGTAGCATTGAGCGTGGCGTAAGTCGTTCTTCTCTTTTCCCCGGTCTTCCCAATTGGCGCATCTCTGACTTGACCAGTACGGAGGCCCTTCCATTTTCTTCGAGAACCTCAAGGTTGTTTCCGACATGACCCGCGTCTCTCAATACGGCCGCCTACTAGCCTCGATCAGAATCAACGGAATCATCATCAACAACGTCAACGCCAACCCAATTCTGCTTTCGTCGGAAAACATGGACGGGTTGAAGAGAATCGCCGACGCCTTTAGACCCTGGGGTGTCCAGGTCGGAATCTCACTCAACTTCGCCTCGCCGCAGACCTTCGGCGGTCTCTCGACTTTCGATCCCCTTGACGAAGCCGTCATTGCCTGGTGGGGCAACATCACGGAGCAGCTCTACTCCCGCATCCCGGACTTGTGTGGATATCTTGTCAAGGCCAACTCAGAGGGCCAGCCCGGCCCCATCACCTACAACAGGACGCTCGCCGAAGGCGCCAACCTTTTTGCGAAGGAGCTGAAGAACCACGGATTTCAGAAGGGTATTGTCATGTTCCGGGCCTTCGTGTACGACCAACTGAACTGGACCGACTGGCACGCTGACCGAGCCAACGCTGCCGTCGAATTCTTCAAAGAGCTGGACGGCCAATTCGAAGACAACGTTGTCGTCCAGATCAAGTACGGCCCCATCGACTTCCAAGTCAGGGAGCCTGTTTCGCCTCTCTTTGCCAACCTTGAGCAGACCAACATGGCCATTGAACTGCAAATCTCCCAGGAGTACCTGGGTCAACAGGATCACTTGGTCTACCTTCCTCCCCTTTGGAAAACCATTTTGGATTTTGACCTGCGCATTGGCGGCGAACCTTCCGTTGTACACGAAATTCTTTCGGGAAAGCGCTTCAACAAGACTCTTACTGGGTATGCCGGTGTTGTTAACGTCGGAACCAACTCGACCTGGCTCGGAAGCCACTTGGCCATGTCCAACCTGTACGCCTACGGCAGGCTGGCTTGGAACCCGACTGATGACGTCGTCACCGTTGTTCAGGACTGGATCCGCCTCACTTTTGGGACCAATAGCGCCGTCGTCGACACTATCACCAAGATGTCAATGGAAAGTTGGCCCGCCTATGAAAATTACAGCGGTAACTTGGGTATCCAGACTTTAACGGATATTCTTTATGCTCACTATGGTCCTTCGCCAAGAAGCCAAGATAACAATGGCTGGGGGCAGTGGACTAGGGCAGACGCGGATACTATAGGGATGGACAGAACAGTCGAGAACGGCACCGGGAATGCCGGGCAGTACCCATCAGAAGTAGCGGAGATGTACGAGAACATCGAGACTACCCCGGATGACCTGCTGCTCTGGTTCCACCACGTGCCGTACACCCACGTGCTGAAGAGCGGCAAGACCGTCATTCAGCATTTCTACGACGCTCACTACGAGGGTGCCGCCACCGCGCAGACCTTTGTGCCCTTGTGGGAGTCTCTCCAGGACCACATCGACGAGGAGCGCTACGAACACGTTCTCTTCAAGCTCAAGTACCAGGCTGGACATTCGATTGTCTGGAGAGATGCCATCAATAACTTTTACTGGAACAAGTCTAGCATTCCCGACGAAGCGGGCCGTTTAGGCAACTACAAATACCGTATCGAGGCTGAGGACATGACTTTGGACGGCTACAAAGTCGTGGATGTGGATCCTTTCGAGACTGCCTCCGGTTACAAGGCCATCGTGACGACCTCGAACACAACTGCCGGAACTGCCACCACGACGATCGACTTCGAGTCCGGAATTTACACCCTTGCCGTTAACTACTTCGATGTCATCAGGGGCAAGTGTTCGTTTGTCGCCTCCATTAACGACAAAGTAGTCGGTGAGTGGAGGGGTAATGGAGAGGAGAAGCTGGGACACTGGCCGTCTGAGTTCTTGGACGGCCACTCAGCCATCCGCATCAATTTCCCCAACGTTAAGGTAGAGAAGGGCGATACTTTGAAGCTTGTCGGAACGCCCGATGGGCCAGAGGTGGCTCCTCTGGACTATGTTAGCTTCTTGCCCGAAGGCATTATAGACTAGGGAGAGCGTTGGCCGTCGTCGTGCGGGACGCAGAGAGAAGAGGGCATTGTACTGTTGAGTTTCACCTGTTCATACTTATCGGTGAGACGCACAATTAATAATTCGAAGAAATCACTCAACACATGCATCTCAGTAAACGTCGATTTCTGAGGAACTTTAAACTGGTTTTACTAACGAGGCATGCGTCGCTCGTGCGGTATTACTGATGTTTTGTTAGTTTTTGCGGCGCCCCTTTCGGAGTCTCTTCTGGTTTCTCTTTTAGGGCCATTTCCGGGTCTCTTTTGGTGTTCCTTTTGGTGTTTCGTCTAACATCTTTTTCTTTCCCGGATTATTGTGGTAGATACAGCCTCAATAGCAGGACTCTAAATCAGACACTACTAATAGCTGTTGACTGCCATCGCTCTAGGTAGGTAGGTAGGTGCCTGACTAAACCCCACATTTTTGTTCGTGTACTGGGTATTCATTCGTACAGTGCACTTTTGACATATTTTTCGACCACTCAATCTTCGCAGCTGCATTTTGCTTTTTGAAAATTGAAACGGCCTTGGACAAAGAATTCCACAGAAAATCTGACCAAGGCTGGCTCAAACGAGCATTTGGTTAAAGGAGCTTACGAACAAAGAACTTTTCTCGCCAGAAGCCGTGGTCAGCTCTAAACTACAGTTGCGTGCCTGCCCAGTCTCTCTTACACCAAGCACATACCACTGACCGACTAGCAGACCTCGCAGTCCTTACAGTCAAATATGCTACCCACACCGGACACCTCTCACGTCCCTTTTGAGCGAGTCTACGAGCCGGCTGAGGATTCGTACCTGGTGCTGGACACCCTCTCCGCCCCTGCGGAAACGGCCTTTCTCACATCTCGCTTCGGCGGCGGCAGCTCTCCCGCCCCGCTCGTGGTAGAAGTCGGCACCGGCTCGGGCGTCGTCGTGGGCTTCGTCACTGCCCAGGCCCAGCGGCTCTTCGGCACGCACGACATCCTCACCGCAGGACTCGACCTCAGCGGCTTCGCGTGCCGCGCTACGAACGCCACCGTCGAGCGCGCCCGCGGGGAGAACCCGGCGACGTGCGCCAGCGCCTGGCTAGGCGCTACCATGGGCGACCTGACGTCGCCGCTGCGCGCAGGCGTCGTCGATGTTCTCGTCTTCAACCCGCCATACGTGCCCTCCTCGGATCTCCCGGCCCAGTCATCAGAGGCGCTGGAGGCCGACGGGGGTAGGAAGACCACGTTTGACGAGGACTCATACCTGTTGGCCCTGTCATATGCGGGCGGCAAGGACGGGATGGAAACAACAGACCGGCTGATCGAGGCACTGCCCGCGGTCCTGTCAACAAGAGGGTGTGCTTATATACTGCTGTGCGCGCAGAACAAGCCGCTGGAAGTCAAAAGCAGAATTGAGGGACTAGGCAACGGCTGGAGGGCCCTAACGGTTGGCGAGAGCGGGAAGCAGGCTGGCTGGGAAAAGTTGCAGATCGTTAGGGTATGGAGAGATGAACAGCAGATGCCATCATGAAGTTGATGTTCGCATGATTTTTCAAGCCTGGCCCGAAGGGCTCCCGTCCATTCGATACACATAGGAGCGAGCCACTGCATTTCATAGTACTGGTGATACCGCCGCCGTCAATGGTCGCGGGTGTTTGTATTTGAATTGCAGTCTCGATTTCCCTACCTCACCCCAACGCCTGAAGAGCATCCGGTTCGTCTTGATGCATACACAAGGTACTTTTTGGCTCTTGGGCCCAAATGTAAAGTAGTCGCGGGTCGTCGTGCAAGGAGGGTGCCGCGAAATTTCCCCTCCCGAGCCCCAGCTCCAAAAATCGGCATCCTCTATCTCCTTTCCCTAAAAGGTTGCTCGGCAGCGGCGATTAGCATAGGTGCCGCCTCGTTCTGGAAATGCCCGACACCTGAAGACCTGGGAAACAAACGTCCTCCCTCGTCACAGCCGACGTCTAACCTCGGCCGCGACCGCGTCCCCGACCACGGCCCCTGCCCCTGGGACCGCCCCTGCCGCCGCGGCCGCCGCGGTCGGCTTCCTTGCGCGCCTTGTTCTTGGGTTTCGGCGCGTCATCGATGAGCAGCGTGTCTAGTGGCAGGGAGTCGGGCAGGATGAAGTAACGGATTGTCGAGCCGCGGATGTTCATTGTGTCGAGAGACACGGCATCCTGACCCTTGGGCGTCATCTTGACTGTACGCAGCGCCGTGTTCATCTGCGGCGAGACGGAGGTGATGGTGCCGTGGACGATGGTGCCTGTTATTGCGGCGCTCAACGCGTCAGCCAAAAGCTATCGTGCAACGTAACTCTACCGTTGGGCGAGAGCCAGGGGAAGGGGAAGTACTGACCATTCTTGAGTTCGATCGTCACTGTCTCGTTGGCGCACTTCATCAAAAACCTGGTGGTAGGAACTCAATGTTAGCTCTCGGGCGTCGGTTTACGGCGGTCTTTTTGCGACGGAAAGCTCAGCACGCAGACCGAGTATTAGGAGAGTGGCAATGAATGCTTACCTGACGAGCTTCATGTTGGCGGTTTTCGTGCGTCGCGTGTATCGTATGGTAAGGCGGCTGAGTAGGATATGTCGCGACTTAAACGTGGACCACTTGAGTGAGGTACCGTCCAAAGCCGCAGAAGGCTGAAGCTTCGGAAAAGTTGCTATCCCGTATCTGGGAAGTGGGACCCCAGCCTGGGTACCTCGTACCCGAGACTGCCACCTCTTGGGTACACGTGACCTCGCCGGCGACGCCTGGGTCAGCTCTTTCCGTGCCGCTTCGCTCCGCGTCAGGTGTTGCGCTCCGACTTCATATTGAGAGTTCTGCCAAACACACGGACGAGTTTTCGTTCTATAGGTGCCTTTCACGGATTGGTTAACTCTAAAATATACTTTACGGATTGATCAGTCCATCACGAGAACCTTTACGGATTGGCCAGTTTAATATGCACGGTTTTGGGTTGCTGTTGCCCTGCGCTTCGGTCACTTCGCTGAAGCTCCTGCCCTTCCAGAATCGCCTTCAACGTCCTGTAGGAACTTGTGCAGATCACGCATTAAACTCGGGACAAGTATCTATACTATGGTAAAAAAAAACATGTTTGGGAAGCCCACTTCAACCCCTACTCCCCAACGATTGGTTATGGCAATCCATCATTAAATTCTTGTAAGGGTATCACGATCTAGGTTCAGAACGAACCTCTCCACCACAGGACCCCAGCTTGGAAGTTCCCGTTCATTCCTGGCTGCTTGAACCTCCGAACTTGCAATCTGGATGCAGAGACTTTCGATGGAGCCCGCGTCCACCTTGGTTCCGCCCTCTCCAACGATACGAACTTGCAGGAGCTTCTGCAAGTAAGGCTCGATCTCGCCGGGATCGAGCCCGCTTATGCCTCCAGCGGAGACCATGTGTATCAAAGCCGATGTTAGCGGGACCGTTCCAGACACATAATTGCCGGAACCTAGGCTCTTCATGGCGAAAACGCTCATTGACCCGACCAAGTTCGTCGCTACGGACCAGGACCCTGGGTCTTCGGAGACTTCGCCGATGAAGAAGTGAACGGCAAACGAACCGTTCAGCGCCCCATTCTGCACGTGCACATTGGCAATCCACTCAGTGTAAATGTTGTCTTTGGTGAAAAGTTTTGCAGTAGAGTCGTGCTGTTTCGAGAAGTCCGGCAGAATTCTTCCGCTCGACATGGAGCCTTCCCGAACTTGCGCGTTAGCACCACGATCCCTCCTCAATGATGTTCTGCTCAGCCTCTGGGCAAGACTAGATGGACTTGATGACCCGTAGAGCTGGTTGACGGTCGCTATGAGACGGGCACGGTCTTCGGATCTTGTGCTCCCAAGGTTGGAACTCGTCTCAGCGTATGAGTATCCAAAGGCCAATGTGTCCCTTGCCATTGCTGAGTTCCAGAAAGCACCGCTGACATTCGCGTAAAATGGCTTGAGGTCCGTAAACATGTCCTGGACCATGCCCGGCGGCATAGTGAACGAATGTTCCATTGCGACCTGAGGCATCACCCACGACGTTGGGTACAGGACTTGCCACATGGCGACTATCCTGTCCACCATGGTATGATGAAGAAAGAAAACCGGGTCGAAAGCCGAGTATTGGATGTAGTACATATGGCCACGGTTGCCCACCAGCACATGCATGGCATCATGAAGAGCTTCCACCGAGTCAAACTGTGATTGATTGGTTGCCGTGCCCCAGTATTTGTTGCTGAAGGGTCCGTAATCCTTGTAGTTCGACAAGAGAGTATAAAGTCTTTGTTGGAGAGCCGGCCTCGCGTGGTCAATAGAGCGCGCCACACTTCGGTCGTCCGTCTTCTCGAATGGCGCTCGCTTGGTCTCAGTCCAAGTCGGGAACTGGTCTTGTTAGTTTCTGCATCCCCTTGACATTTTCTTGCGACTTACATCGCCTTCCGAAAAGACCTTTGGATCTAGTGGTCGGAACTTATAACTGTAAAGGGGGTTCCCAATAAATTGCCATCCGTTGGGGCCGTATACTTGGATACCAGGTGTCTCGAAATCGGACAAGTAGGCACTTTCACCTGAAGGTGGCGACATAGCCCAGTCCCAGTAGGGTATACGGAAGTCTGCGGCAGCGGCTTGATAAAACGCTCGTTCAGTTGGGTCTGTAAACCAATCGGCGATCATTTGAACAAGTCGGAACAGAGCTTGCTACAGCGGAATAAGTTAACCCCTGGCCAGAGAGCAGTTGGAAGGGTAAAAAACCTCGTAGAGAGCAAGATACGGACGGTGCCATGAGGGAAACAGTATCGACATGTGGGTGCAGTAGCCTCGGTCCTCGCCTCCGGGGACACCCGGGACGCCATTCCAGCTGGTGAAAGGAACGCCGTGGATGCCTGCTGGACGTCAGAAGCTTGAGGAGCGTTTTAGGCCAAGATACGTGCCTGCAATCTGGTACCACGACAGCTCCTCGTTCTGGTCCGTGTACTGTAACATACTCGAGGATAGCAGGAAAAGATTCCACTTGTAGGGGTTTTGCTTCATCTCCCTGATCTCTGGGCGAACGGGGACAGTGCCGTTGAAATGGGGAAGCTTGGTGACAACAATGGCTTCCTGCGTTTGGCGTTTGACCAAATTTCCCGTATCAAAGCCATAGTAGTAGGTTGGCGAGTACCGGGCGGCTGTTGCAGTGGCCGCTAGGAGAGTGAAGGAGAGCCAGAAGGCGATACGAAATGCCATTTCCATGCGGGCTTCGTTGCAGTCAATCGGGACGGACGAGAGTATGTGAGAGACTTGTATCAGTAATGGAATCGGTATTGGAACCGCACAAAATAGGAGGCAAGAGCGGGAAGTCGCAGGTCCACGTCGATCTGGCTGGCTAGAGGACTCTCGTGCGGGTGCGGCCGAACAAGAAAACACATGGAACGAAAGGATCTTGGATTTTCAAAACTTCGGGACTCCTTCGACAATTATTCTTGAGGCGCTGGTACTCGTCATTGTACGCATGGCGAAAAGGGGAGCTCGATAAAACGCAGCCGGGATTCGACGGGAAGAGAGATACCAGGCCAGGGGGGACTATCAAGGCCGAGACCCGAGTTGATGGAGAGAAACAAACAACTGTGTGTGGCACGCTGCCATTACAATTTGTTGCGTTTGCTCAGTGTCCTTGGGGCTGCTCGTTCGATAGCGGCAGTCTGCGGTGAGGCGCTGGAAGGTACTAGACGCCCAATGCGGATTGCGGGAACATCACTTGAACACGGCCGCTACTAGAAAAAGAGTGGAAACCGGTACTGGTAGGCGAACATGGAAGGGAGGAGCTATCTGTGAGCCTCTTGTTTGGTCAATGCCCAGGAGGCCGCCCTTTCCATGGCTCTGTGGACGTTGCCAGCCTCAGAATCCCAAAAGAGGGAAGGAAGAAACGTCCCAAGTCATAACGACACCAGACATCGAGGCAAACATCATAAACTACCTTACCTAGGTACCTAGGGTAATAGGTATCCAGGTACTTGTCTGGCCGGACGCCTGCATCAAATCTCCAGCCGGATAAGTGCCCTGGCAGGAACTTGCGTGAGCATTCTGCCTCTACCCGAGAAGTACCAGCCTACGCGACTACCTTGTGCCTAGGAGAGGATCGTCTCTCTTGGTTTCCGAAACCACTCGTTGCTTCCGAACAAATAGCTCTTATGACTGTGCTGCTTCTGTTAGAGCAGCTACAGGTCGCGCCAAGGAGTCAGGTACGTCGCCAGGGATGATACTCCGACACCCCGACGGTGCACGTATTCTCACGTCTGAGTCGGCTTCCGACTCCCAAGTTTCTTGCATCACGGCCACTGGCGTTGTTTGTGTCGCGAAAGTCATCTTGAGCGCCTTGTGGACTCGGCAACCTGCATGGCACAAACGACATGGTATCTAGATGTGACTTAAGAGCACAGGCCATCGCACAATCTCTCAATCAATATTATTTATGGGAAACCATTCCAGGTTGTTTGTAAGACGGCGCGCCCTTCGCTTCATCTGTCAACAATGTTACCAGGCTGAGCAGCTTGGTGGATTCGACCGAGGGCTAGTCTGGGTTGTAATCACCGCTTTATTATCTCAACGTCACGAGAGAGAGAGAGAGAAACCCATCATCATTTCAATCGTCTCAGCGATTAAGTCATAATCAAATTACACGAGTCACTAACATCTTTTGCCTACCAAACGCCGTCTAAGGTAATGATGACATCGGCCTCAATGGGCCCTTGCGGGGTGCGTCACGAGAGTCGATGCGGTACTTCAGCTTTACACCCATGGCCGCCAGCTCAACATCCAAGAACTTGAGCGCACCGGGAACAACAACCACCGTCGTGTTGTCGCCTCCCACCCACTGGTTGCCCTGTCCGTCCTCCCAAACCTCACCCTCCACCTTGGCCGCACTGGCAGCGTCGCCAGCATCGAGCCGAGTTGCGCAATGTCTGCAGCGAACTGTTGTGACTTGCTTTTTCTTGCCCACGAAGGGCGAGACTGTCGGCTGGACCGAGAGGAACGAGCCACAGCTTCGGCAGATCCAGGATCGTGTGTAATCTGAACAGTTAAGTAGTCGGTCTTGCAGCAGGAAGGCAGTGCCGTGAGCGAGTAGCGCGTCACGCTCCATCTCTCCTACACGGATACCACCGCCACGTTTTCTACCCTTGATGGGCTGGCCGGTCGTTGGCACCACCGGACCCGTTGTTCGCACCTGGTACTTGTCGTTGACCATGTGACGCAGACGCTGGTAGTAGACAACACCTATGTAAATGTCGGCCGCCAATTCCTCTCCAGTGATGCCCGAGTACATAGGCTCGTTGCCGTGGTAGTTGTAACCGGCCTTCATCAGTTGGTGACCAAAGTAATCAGCGGCAGTATTTTCTTCGTTGAACTTGAACGGAGTCGAGTCTTGCGCGAGGCCGTGGAGAGCCCCCGCCTTTCCAGCGAGGGACTCGACGAACATGCCGATTGTCATACGAGAAGGGAAAGCGTGGGGGTTGATGATGACGTCGGGCTGAATGCCCGACTCTGAGAAGGGCATGTCGATGGCCGGCCATTTCTGGGACGCGACACCCTTCTGTCCGTGACGGGAGGAGAACTTGTCACCAATGACAGGGGACCGGGGAATCCTCAACTTGATGGAGACGGTCTGGGCAGGCTCGTTACCCGTCTCGCTACCAATCACGCGGACTTCCTCAATGAAGGCCGTCTCAGACTCCTTGTACTTCTCGTAACGTGTCTCTCCATCAAGGTTGATCAACTTGCCGCTGTAGTCTGCTGAAACCGTGTGCCATGCGCAGATGACATCTCCTTCCTGGACCATCCGGCCAACGTAGGGCAAACCGTCCTCGTCGAGAAGGCCGCGGTAGTGTCCCTTGACGAAGCCACCGGGGGCGAAGCCGAAAAGCTTGGTAATGTTTTTAACAGCTCGCGTCCTAGACTCCTCCTTTAGGCTGATCTTCTTCGTCTTGTAAATGGTGCCATGTCCAAATCCTCTTTCATGTGCCGACTTGTTGAGAATCATAGCGTCGTCCATGTCGTAGCCGGTATACGAAATAACAGCGACAACAGCATTTGTGCCGTTGGGGAAGTTGTCGAAGCCGTACGTGTTGTGCAAGGGCGACCGTACGACAGGTGTTTGACCACTCTGCAACCGGTACATCTTGTTGTCTGTTCGGTGCCGCAGAGCAGTTCCAGGTGTTCCCATGGTTTGCTTACCCATCTGACATTGGTACATGTTTCTGGGCGATTGGTTAAAGTCGGAGAAGGGTGTCATGTTGGCAAGAATAGACAGCATGTTTGTGGGGGTGAACTCCACGTGCGTTGATTCTCCAGACACAATCTCATTTTCGACGACAGCAATCGACATGTATGGCTGCTCGTGAGGACCGACAAAGTCCTCCTTGTCAAGGGGCAGATACTTGACAGGTCTCACCATGCGCGCGGGCGCAGACGCCAAGTAAATACCGGGGTAAGAGCCGCCGTGGGAGGGGGGAACGTATCCAATCTCGAGTTGCAGTGGCACACCGTGAGTACCTTCAACCTTCCAGTGGCGGAGGGTATCTGCGATTCTCAATGACTGGCGAGGCGTGCAGAAGCCAATAATTCGTCCGTCCAGCATGACGACTACGCTCTCGTCCGTCGCAGCGGAGGAAACTTGCCCAGCGCCCAACTCTGCAACGAGAGAAGGAATTTTGGACACATCAACAGCTTCGGTCATAATCTTACACTTGTGTGCCAGATGGTTCAGCAGACCGCACGGGGCACCATCAGGGGTGTGTACCGGGCACATGAAGCCCCAAGACTCGGGCAGAAGCTTTCTAACTGTCGTTGTCTTCAGCTCAGCGAAGAAGGCACCTCTGTGGATCATTCGGAAGTGACTAATGAAGCGGAGAAAGTTGAGCTTTTCCGCAACCACAGTGAACCCAGCCGTCTGCTGCAAATCAAGACCAGACGAACTCGTCAGGTTTCCAGTCGAAAGGAAGTATTCCATTCCGTTGCCGAGGTTCTCGTTGGCGTGTCTGAAAATATTGGCGGGAAACTCCTTGACGAAGTCTTGTGATGTGAATGGCGTGGCTGGATGCCTTCTGCACCACTCTCGCAGCGAAAGCCGAACAGCGGTCGTGAGAAATTCTTCCAGGCGCTCCTTGAGAATCATGCCGTAGAGAAAACCACCGAGCAAGACCTCCTGGTTTTGGATAGCATCGGGGTTGTCGACAGCACAATCGCCAGCAACAAGAGCGTAGAGCTTCCTGATCATGAAGAGGAGCATCTTGAACTTGTCGTTGTCTTGCTTCTCGGTGACATTCACGTTGCCCAAGTGAACAAGCACGATCTTTCGCAGAAACTCGGTACCAACATCGTAGCTCGACATAGTGTCTGGGACGCCCAACACAACGCGGAATTTGTCACCCAGGTAGGCTCTCGTCTGGGTCTTGCTGTAGAGACCGTACCACTTGTAAGTACGCAGGAGCAATTCAACGCGATCTGTGAGGAATGTGTTCTTGGCCGAGTTGGAGCTGGCGAGTCCGATAAGCCCCTCGAAAATATCCCGGTCGTTCGTCTCGACGAGCGCCTTGAGAATCATCATGACCGGGACGAGGTACTCATTCTTCCTCCAGGAGAAACGGAAGGTCATGTTACCGTCGCTCAGGTAGTGCAGAACGTTGGTTTGGGACGTCTCATCGGGTCTGACCGAGCGGAGGATGATACCATACGGAGTGTAGCCATGGCCGCGATTCGTGAAACTCGGACGGTTGATGGCCATGGGAAAGTTCCTTCGGTTGACTTGGAGCATTCGAATAATTTTTTCGTTGCCGTTGACGATGAAGTAGCCGCCCAACTCCTCGGATTCTTCCTTCTTCTGAACTAGCAGGGCAGGAGAGTTGCCTTCCAAGTGGCATCTGTTGGACTACCGGGGCCATTGTCGTCAGTAACGCCCTCGCAAAGCGTGAGACGAGCAATCAAACGTGCTTACCTTGACCATGATGGGTACCACGCCAAGCTCGCGAACGAACTCCTTCGGGTCGCCATCGTTGACCCTGTACTCAAAGGTCGCGGAGAGCCTGCCTCGGTATGTGCTGTGGCGCTCCCTGCACTCGGATGGGAGGATCTCGCGGTTCCGGGCGAACTTGTTGGACGGGGGCAACTGAGCCTTCTGAAGCGACACGCCCTTGTACCTAATGGTTAAGCGATTCTTGCCCTCAAGACCAGCCCTCTCGTCACCGTCGAGGTAGGTCTTGGTACCAATGTCCTCCAAGCCTCGGGCGAGGATACTCTTGCCGTCGGTTCTGAACAGGGCATTGAATGAGTCGATGTGGGGGCTGACGGCCTCTTGCAGAGCCGGGTAGGCAGAATGGTCTTCGGGAGGGTTCCGGAAGAGATTTTCGCGACGGAGCGTGTTGTACTGGTGATCCCATTCGGTGTTGGTCGCCGAAGGAGCCATGTTCGCTCGCTCGCTCGCCCGCGATGGCAACAATTAGCCGGCGAGGAGAGGGAGTAGATGAAGAAAAGCCACAGCAACAGAGGCTATGTCATACGAGTGTGACCTTCGGCAAGAATTGGCGCGCTATGCAAGACGGAGGCGACAGAGTGGAGGTGAACGTGAACTTGTCCTGCAGCACCGGATTGCTGGGCCGAAGAGAAGAGGCTTTGAAAACAAAAAATTATTATGGAGACAGAGATGGAAAAACGAGACAGCCAATTACGGGGCGCCGTTCATGGGGCAGTAGGCCGTTATCCAATACAGTGTGCCAACAAAGTCTTATCTGATGTGTGGGGCCACTTACTGCGTGCCTAAGGTACAGGTACGGATACCAGTGGGAGGTACCTAATAGGTAGGTAGGCAATCATCCCGCAACTCTCGTGTCTTGGGCAACAGCTCTTCGCTCTGCAGAAGACTTCTGCTGCTTTATTTGTTCTAAATCAGCAGGCTCCTGGTGGTGTCACCAATAGCACTGAGGCCCTCCCACCTCCAAGCTGTCACGAGATTTCTGCGACGTGTGACTGGCCCTTCTTGTTCCAATGTGACATGGCCCCAGCTGCTGGAAATAACGCGCGGGACTACACTACCCTGTACCTTAGTCGGCTACTCATCGTCGGCGGGATCGAACTCTCTGTTCCGTCCGATGATGCCCGTTGAAAAGTAAAGACTGGGCGGAACGGCAGACGTGGTTTCCATAGGCTCGGCCAGGCGGACCGGATCAGGACCAGACCGGCAGAAATGACGACGAGGGTCAGCAGCAGCCAGGGTCAGCAAACGCCTAAGGATGAAATAACATTGTGAGTTGACGACATAGTCATCATCAGGATCTTGAGCCTTGAAAGCGAGGTGATGCACACTATCTAATCTAGTCTTGCTATCTTGGGCACCTCAGGGCTGGCAGATACCTTCCTTACTTCACAGCGTTTGATCTCAACACCGGTGGGCGTACGAATACACTGTTCGTACCTACCTACCTACCTAGCTACATGCCTTTTACCTCCCCTCCAACACCCAGAGCAGGCTGCATAAGGTCGCAAGGCAGGGCAAGGTAAGGTCTTCGTGCATAAGGTGGTCATGCTGCCTTAGTGGCCATCGCGTCTCCCCCGCGGCCTTTCTCTCGCCAATGCGAGTGTCGATTGGACCCTCCTACCAACTGGGAGGTCTCCCAGAGCTGCAACTAGCACACACAGATACCAAAGTTAGCCTACGTCTTGAACCAACCACGGCTGCCACCACTACCTGAGGTAGGTAGGTTGGTAGGAACTTGCAGCCCAACCTGCGCAACCCGGGCCCAAAGAAGGGGAGAGAGGAGGTGCTGGAGCTGCACCGTGAATGAAGTACCTAGGTAAGTGAGGTGAGGTCCACCCAGCGATGGTCCGGACACTGAATCCATGGATGCGAGCGAGGAGCTGTGAGAAGAGAGGAGCCCGGGGCCGGGTGGTGCAGATGCAGTTGCAGTTGCAGTTGCAGGGTGCAGCCCGCGCGATGCATAACACATGCTGCCACCTCTGTCCCTCTGTCCTTCTGTCTCTGTCTCTGTCTCTGTCTCTAACTCTGCCTCCGTCTCTACCTTACCTCTGCCACCGCCGCTGCCGCCGCCGTTGCCTCTGCTTCTGCTTTACCTGGACATGCTTCATCTCTTTTCTCGTCCTTGCGGCTTCACTTGACTCAGCCGGCTCTGACTCGGGACTTTGGGCGGACTCGACCTACCTACCTACCTACCTAAGGTACCCTAGCTGAATAGTCGGCGTCGGCGTCGGCAGACTGGACTATTGGGTGTCGAGCTGCGTCGCCTAACCGCCGTTTGTGCTTCAGCTTGCTCTCCTTGCCTGCCTGGATTCGCATCCCTCGCCTTCAGTGCATACCTCACCTTACCTTCTTGCCTGTGCTTGCCTTGCCTTATACCCCTCCATTACCTTAGGTACCTTGCATTACCTTACCCAACTTGCCTGACCGTCCTCTCTGTCCTCCACTTGCTAAATACTCTGCACCCGGCTTCTCAAGGCACTCTGAGCTTTCATTTCGTTTATCCCGGCTGCATCAGACTGAGCAACACCCGGACCCGCATTGCTGTTCTCGAATGCTCGACTACGACCTACCTTGCTTGCCCTGCCTTGCCGTCCGCACCGGTACGCAGCAAAGTATTTACCGCCAACGAGCGCCGTCGTCGGCGAGCCGCCCACCCTCACCTCTCGTCACATTCACAAACGTCATTAGACGCCGAACGCTGTCCGTCCGCGAGTGACGAGATTGGTGCCATCCATCGATCGCGCTGTCCCGTCGCGGTCCGCCTTCAGCCCTTCCCAAACCCCTTGCTGCGGCGACAGATCTAGAGTTGTGCCGCCTGCGACCCGTCTGCTTCTTGTCTGCTTCTTGTCTCCTTCCGTTCCTGCACATTCTGCCCGTTTGGACGCATTCGAGGCTGAGTCGCCCACCTTGCCGCACTCTGTCTGCGGTCGACTCGAGCAAGGTACCTTGCCTCAACCTACCTTTGGCGTAAACAGCCCAGTCAAGCCTGGGCAGCGCCTCGCCGGCTTGCCCACCTAACCCGCACCTTCAAGCTGAGCAAACTGTACCTAGTAGTCAACCTCCCTACCTAACTACCGTAAGGTACCCCAGGTAGCTTGTGCTTGTCTTGCCTTGGACACTGCAGGGGCCGAGACACTGCAAACCATCATCATTTGCCCGCCCGAGCCAGCCATTTTCGACGCTTCTGTCGTGAGGGGGGCCCTTCTGCCCGCTGTTGGATTTTTCCTTGTGTCCCCGTATTGGACATACATTTCGACGCCGTCCGATCACAAGCACTACATCGAATACAGACGTCGGCTACGTCCCGTCCATCCTGCCTTGGCGTCTTCTGGGTTCTGCAGGACATTTTGGCTCGTGCTACCACCACCAAAGAAGCATTGACGTCGCTGGGGAGGCCCGTCACAGGCAAGGCGATTACCGTGGTCGCAAATCCCTGCCTTCAACGCTGGTCCTTGCCGCCTTTTCTATTCCTAGGCTCGCCGTCGCCCTTGCTCCACTGCTACTGCTTTCGCTGCCTCTATCGTTGTCATCGTCACGGCATACCCAAACTTACACATACAAGCAAGGTACCCGTCCGCTCATCCTCCTCGGCCCTTGTGCCCTCCGCGTCTACCGTGGCAAAGCTCCACTTCATCCGGTAGAGGCAAACGAATGAGACCCTAGTCCTAACCGCTGCAGGCCCTGTCGACGCGGTTGTTCTCAAATCGCCTTCCATCCGCACTTCTCGCGCGTGCTCCTAGCCCGGCACGGTTCATCCTACAGCTTGTGCCCCCAGAAGAAAAACCCGGGTCGCAGGGGTTGAGGTACTTCGCTCCTCTGTATCCGTACTCTCGCGTACCTTAGTGCAGATACAGAGCATCCACATTGGATCCCATCCATCCCGTCTTCCTGGTGGAGACCTTCTGTACCTCCGCCCAGGATAGGCCAGGCTAGGCCGGGCGTCACCTGGCTCAACTGTTTCCCGCCCGCTGCACCGCTGCGCTGCTGCTTGCTTGTCATCACCCGCCAACGAGATTGAGTGAGCCTTCGAGCCTCTACATACCCTTCCGCCCTCATCATCATCACACAAAGCAGCAGTCTGCGCATCTCCTCGTCGATGCTCGCCAGACTTGACTTGCGACATCTGGTCGGCCACCACGGGTCATACGAGACATTTTATTCCTAATTTCGACAGGCGTCTGAGCGCATCGAATACTTAAGCATCCAAACCAAAACCCCCACCCATCCGCCTTCTTTCTCACCGTCTCGCCGTTCTGTCTCTCTGGACGAGACATCTTCCGTGCCGCCGTAAACTACCAGCCTCGCGCGACATCTCGCACCCTCGTACCGTACCTGCCTCCGAGACCAGCGACCCTCCGCGACTCCCACTTCCGACACGGGCGATACCCTGCTGTCCTGTTCCCTCCAGCGCATCGCCGTCGCGCTCACCAACCACCACCATGGCGGGGTTATTTCGGAAGGTGTACGACTGGTTGTTGAGGACGTTTTGGTGAGTATACTGTGTCTGCGGCGATGAGCAGCGGGGTGACTCCCAGCGACCGACGGCCCGCGCTCTCTGACCCTACCCCGCTGCCGTTGCGCCCACCCTGCCCCTCCGTCATGGTGACTGTCGTTTGGGCCGTGTACTGATTTGCGACCTCAGGGCGACCGAGATGGATGTGACGATGATCGGCCTTCAGAATGCCGGCAAAACGTCACTTCTCAGAGTACTCGCAGTAAGTCGACCCACCCATGTTCGCGTTCCGTCCTGCCAACACTATATTTTCCCGCATGCTAACTCTTGCGTTCCTAGGGCGGCGAGTTCACGATCGAGTAAGCGAGCCTTCCGTCCTCCTGACGACTCGAGTCCATATGTCCGTGGTGTTTGGTGGTTGGTCTCGGCTAGCGGCATCCTCGGCTAACTGAGATCTCGTGTAGCTCGATCCCGACAGTCGGATTCAATATGAAGCGGGTGCAACGAGGGCACGTTACACTGAAGTGTTGGGATATTGGCGGCCAGCCCCGGTTCCGGACGATGTGGGAGAGATACTGCCGTGGCGTGAACGCTATCGTCTTCATCGTCGATATCGCCGACTTGGATGTGTTGCAACAAGCTCGGGATGAGCTCCACGCCCTCATGGGCCAAGCGTCCTTGAGGGAGATACCGCTCCTTGTTTTGGGGAACAAGTCGGACCTTCCGGAGAAGCTTTCGGTCGACGAGCTGATTGACGCGCTGGATCTCAAATCTATAGGTCACCGCGAGGTTTGCTGCTACGGCATCAGCGCCAAGGAGGAGACGAATTTGGATGCTGTAATCCAATGGCTCATGAAGTGGGCAAACAGATGAGATGTATTGTTCACGCTCGTGGAGTATTGCTCCCGGCTGCATCTCAGCTGCTTTCTCTTCTTGCTCGTGATAGCCCGGTCGCCGACGGGGATCTGAACAGAGAGGATGCCTGGGCGGTTCGGGACGGTGTGGAGAGAAGCCCAAGGCATGATTGGCGACGAAGCGTGCTGTATCGAATTCTTTCACGCAAACTGCGAAACATTTGGCGTTGTCGGTTGGCCTGCGACAGCATCAGTAGAGCCGGTGAGCCTGCTCAGCCCCATTACAATTTTTCTTCATCATATCGCACTCAATGGAGGTTTTCTTGGATGGTTTGCGGGAGGTCGCAAGGATCCGCGTTTGGAGCAGGGCGGTTTCTCTTGGTGGGAGACTTTCTTTGGTTGGAACACTCTATTGCGAGAAGTGCTGGGAGAGTGAAGAGTCGAGATTGGCGCGGTTTTTTTTTTTAGTTAGTTAGTAGAGAATGTGTGCGTGGGAAAGGGAGGAGGGGAGGGGGAGAAGGAGAGGGAGTGAAGGGGAGCAAGCGTGGGGAAAGAGAAAGGGGACAGAGCGGGTGACGATGACGATGCTACGAAAGTAGATCAATGAATATCATGACTGACGCGCGATCGCTTGATCACTTGTGGACCGATTTTCTGCCAGACAGCGTTTTTCGGTGCAATCACATATTGCCAGCGCGGAACGCCAGCAGCAGACGCTGTCGGCCGAAGAGGCTCGATACCGAATGTAACAGACCCTCGGGGATGCGCTTGAGCTAAACTTGACTGAGCTGAACTGAGCTGGATCGAGCCGGGTATGGGAGAGAGCTGATCCTTGTAGACGATATGGGAGAGCAAAGTAGTAGGTGCATGTGTTGCGACTGTCTGTCCTGTGTTCTGTCGCAGAGGGAGGAAAGCGGTTCTGCAACGGCAAGGTAAGAAAGCTGGCGAGAAGAAAAGAAGAAAATTAGGGGGGGAGGAGGGGAGTCGCAGAGGAGGGGGAGTAAAGAAGGATAAGTCTTTCTCCCACTCTCTCGCTCTCTCTCTCTCTCTGTCTCTCTTCATCTCCTCTCGTCTTTTTCCCATTCCCTCTCTCGCTTCTCTGTTATTTTTTCTGCCATTCCTTTCTGGAGCTACGGTGCCGACGGAGACACACAGACCAGAAGTGCCAGCGCATCGCGCATCAATGCATCGGTTTCTGAAGGCTCGGGGCGCACTGATTGGCCGCCCAACCGACTCTTCCGCACCGCTGCGGGCATGGATGCCATGCCGGCGGCGTGCGTTGTCTGTTTCTTGGGGGGGGGGGCTCGTCACGGTGGGATGTGTGTCGATGTGTAGTGGTCGACTCGGGTAGAGACAAAGAAATAGAGAACTCGAGCCCGGGAAAGAGACGGTTAAGAAGCAAAGGGGAATAAAATAAATTAACAAGGTGGGAGCGAAACTTGTGGTTCTTTGCAAGTTTTAGAGGCACATGGACTTTTGAGCCCTTGAAGCCCCAGTCAAAAAGAACTGAGAGGCGCTGGGAGAGAAGGAATGCACGATGCCACGATGGCTGCCGGGGATTTCCTGGTGATGGCCAAGACACACAGTTGGTCAGGCCCAGTGGTTAGTGGACAGACTCCCACTCCAACTCCCCCCACCGGCAGAGACGGGCGGCAAAGTTGAACTCGATGAACCCACGGAACCACCTGGCGCTGGCGTCACCTCACATGGTCACAGCCTTAAGTGGTGCTTCTGCAGACCGAGGGCATTCGGAAATTCTAGAATAAATGTAACTTATAAGAGAAACAACGCTGACTTCCCTCCAGGCACACTTACGCCCGCAATGCCAAACGCCCAACCTCCAGCAGTTCGGATCTCCAAATCCTTTTTCGCATGACTACTGGGAGAAAAGCCCAACCTCTGCGCCGTACACCTCCGACCCTTTTTAGTGCTCGTTATGCTGCTATACATTCGCTCTTGATTTGTACGCAAACCATGAAATCAGGGGTAATCCGTAAAGCCGGCCGACGGACCGTCTCGGTTCAGCATGTAACCAAATCTGCTCGGTTCGTCTAGCAGCATGCTCGGCACGTCTGTGTTGTTGTCGAGGCGCTCGAACTGGTCGACGGCCCGGCCCCACAAGTCCTTCCCAGTCCTAATGGCGTCCGCAATCCGGTCCTTGTCCCTGAATCGCTCGCCGTTCATCCACTCATGCGAGAAGGACGCCATCTTGGTCAGGAACTCATCGACCGTCGCAAAGCAGCTTGAACAGTGCCAGCAGGCGTTTGCAAGGTTCGCCTTTTCCAAATCGACCAATGGCTTGAAGCCTCCGTCTCCCATACGGAGATTCGCAGGCAGGATCGTGCGCGACTTCTGGAAGAAGGTAGCCTGCGGGTGCTCCCACTCAGGTCCCTTGTGCAGAAACTGGAAGCTGTAGTAGTAGAAGCGGCTACGCAGCGTGAGCCGGCGGGGAAATTGGCACGTCCTAAGAACAAGGAGCGTCTCGGGCCGCGCGATCTCGTCGACATCTGCCACAACTATAACGTCTCCGTACACGGGCGCCTGTCTGCCGGTAAGCTTGGGGAAGACTTGGCTGTACATGGCATTGCGCTGGAGGTCCTCGTAGTCCCACGATCTCTTAGGGTTGAAGGTGGGCGGGAACTCAAGCTCGTGGTAGATAAGTTTGTCGTGGTAGGGGCTGAACCTGTCCCAATTCTCTTTGATGGTCAGGCGCTTTGGTTTTCCAGTGAACGTCTTGGGGGACTCGACGATGACGAAGTAGTCGACGTAGTTGTAGGTGGCGTTCAGACGAATTTCCATCCAGTCCAGCTCAGTGTTGACCATGAAAAGGTCGTAGATCTTGCGCTGGCCGGTCTCCGACTGAGGTGCGAAGACGGGGTAGCCGTGATGCTGGCAGAATCTCCGGGCAGCGTCCGAGTCGTAGAATCCATGGTGGTCGCTCTTGTTGCCAAAGTCGAGGCCATTTTTAGGCAGCCTCAGAGACAAGTCGAGGCCCGATATGCGATGGTCAAATCTGTCGAGGGCGGGATGATGGCTGACATACAAGAGGAGGCAGGCAGCGATAACGAGTATGACTTTCAGCGGAACTGAGAAACCAATGCGCCATTGCAGCACCATGATTTCGGTCGGGTGGTGAAGGAGAGAGGAATCCGCTGCTGGGAGCTGGCTAGCAGTGGCTTGTCAGGATGACCGTAGGGCGCAAGCAATAGAGAACCTCCTCTCGGCATTGATTCCTAGGGTGGGCGGGATGGAAACCGGCGGAGATCAAGGTTGATATGTTGACTTTACTGGGCCGGGAAGAGTATCAAGTCATGCCATACAAGGAACGGCGTGGAAGGTGGGCAGCCGGGCTGCGTTTGGTGTGACGAATGGGGCCATTGAGGTTAGCTAGCTGGGAAGGTTGTCGCACACGTCGGGTGCCGGAGTGTGTGGGAGCCTGCGTTATATGAACGAGATATAATGGGCCCAGGGTGTAGTCTCGGACGGGCTCGAGCACTCTGGTACAAGCGGGAAAAAACCTTGGCTTCACATGAACTGGGTTCTAACAAACAGGCCGGCAAACAACGAATATTGTGGGAAACAGGAGGCGACTGTGGTGGCACTTCAGCTGGGTTGCCCACTACTCACCTCGTACTACACGTCTACCAGCGTAATAAGCTTGCCATGGCTTGACCATGGATGACGGGACTAAAAACGTGTGATTGCGCCTCAAAGAATCCAAGGGAGCCCCTGAGTTAACCTAGATCGGCCGAAGCTCGTCTATCCGGGCGGCAGACACATGACGGGCCAGACCGTGCTGCAACTCTGCATGCGGTGACAGGCGCAGGCGTACGTACTGCGCAGGGACGTGCCTTACATAAGTATCACACCCCCGAACGGACCGCCGTGCCTCACGATGTCCAGCAGCGTTTCGAGAGAGAGGGAGATTTAGGTTGACCGACTGGCGTGTCGTTCACCATGCCGGCGAACGACGGGATGGAGAACTGAGCGCGTCTGTGTCTCTCAGCGGATGTGTTTGGGGATCTACATTTTGGCCGAGCTAGCATGACCTCGCATACAGGTACGGATGCGGGTGTGATGGCGGGACGGGCCCAGTCGCCATCGCGGACTTCCACCATCTCCAAGGTGGTTGATGAGTGTTGGTGTTAAGTGTGAAGGTAGGCAGGAAGACAGAACAGGACAACAGTTGGGTGCGGCGCCAAGCCGACTAGGGCGCTGCCACTGCAGGGTCTTAACAAGAAGAAGCTTTTCCAGGGTGGTTTAGTGGGCCCCAGCACCGGAACCAAACACTGTGAACCTGGCAAGCACAACGCGGCACGGGTAAAATTATCCCCTCAGCGTCTGACTCTACGGGCAAAGGCAGCGGAGCCAGCGCCGTGGCCTGCCGTCAACATCTTATTGCACCATGTCCTACATAGTATTTCAAAAAAGATACAGCATAAAATGGAAACAATCCTTTATCCAGGCGCATTTGGCAATCAGCAGTTCCACAGGCGAGGCAGAACCGGGACGGGGCCACGTTCGATTGGCCGGCCTGCCCCAAACTGGCTGTTCTTTTTAGTCCCACTCTGGACCGTACCTGGTTCGTCGCTGAGTAAGGTCGTCGCCCGACACGTGAGAGCCATTGGAGGCAGCAGCGAAGCTTGCGACGTGGTTGCGGCGGAATCCCGCGAAATGACTAGGGTTGCTGCACTGAAGTTGGCAAAGCACTGAATGAGGCTGACTTGGGTCCGAGGATCTGGGCCAACGCTGCTGTCTCGTTTCCCGTGACCTCGCTTCTTGGTGGTAACGGCACGTTGGCCGATGTTTCAGCCAAACATGCTGTTTTGTTCAACACCAATCTGGATTAGCGCCCAAAGGGAACCGCACCAACTTACCAAGGCTTGAAACACATGCTTTGTTTCCTCACGCAGACCCCAATGCTCCACTATGCACCAGTCGGGCCAATCCCCAAACACCGATCCCCCAGTAGGAATCTGGTAATTGAGGGGTTATGATAGTTGAGATAAGATAGGGCAGGTTACTCCCGAGATATCAGCTTTGTCCAATCACGATGCTTACTCTTGTTCCGCAATGATTAGTAGAAGCAACCGGATAACTATTAGTTAACGGCTCCTTCCCCAACCAATGACAATCTGTTGCCTCGATAACTCGACATTGACCAGCTTGTGGACCTGTTAACCCTGCATGCCGGCTTGTCTCCGCACCAGTCGATGCCGACGCCGGAGAAGACAAACATAGACACCGACGGCCACAGAGGACGCTCTCCAAGTCTCCCCGTAACCGTCACAACCGCCCACGATGCCCATATCCGCAGTCGGCATGTCCTGTAAGTCATGCTGCCAACAGCGCCCGACGTCCGCCATTTCTGATGCCCGTCACTCGGAGCCGGCTCGGACCACTGATCGGAGCACCCACAGACCTGCCCTTGCTGCGACGTCTTAACCGGCCGACCCCGCAACGACTGCCCGCGGCTTTCTTCGCCTGTCGCGCAATCCCAAACACAAGACCATTCACACATTCTTCACCTACTTGCTACTCATCGGCCGCCATGTCTCCAACCGCTGTCCCTGGTACAGCCAACGCCTCACCGAGTGCGTCCAAGCAGAGCAATGCCTGGGTTGGCCACCATGGCGCCGCAGGCTTCGACTTGAGAAGTGAGCATCTTTCTGTCCCCCCGATGCTACCACCATGTAACCGTTCCAAGGTGACACCATGACCACCCCGACGCCGTCAATGCTTGCTGCCATTCAAGCCTGCAGTTTGCTTGACGACGTCTTCGTGGAAGACCCGACCACAATTGAGCTAGAGTCCCATGTAGCCGCACTCGCCGGCAAGGAAGCCGCCCTTCTTGTTCTCTCCGGGACAATGGGGAACCAGATTGCTCTTCGGACCCTCCTCACCCAGCCCCCCTACAGTGTCCTGTGCGATCACCGCGCTCACATCATCAAGTACGAGGCTGGCGGGTTCGTACTCTCTTCCCCGCTTTCACGGTCTGATGCACCTGGCTAACATTTCGCTGGCAGCGTCGCTTCTCTCTGTGGTGCCATGGTCAAGCCCGTCGTTCCTAGCAATGCAACATATCTGACACTTGAAGACATCGTCGCCAATGCCGAGCTTGATGACGATGTACACACCTGCCCTACCAAAGTCATCAGTCTGGAGAACACCCTCGGCGGTGTGGTTACGCCCCTAGCGGAGGTTGAGCGGATAGCTGAGTTTGCGCGCAACAATAATCTCAAATTTCACTGCGACGGCGCAAGACTATGGGAAGCTGTCGCCTCGGGGGCAGGCAGCCTATCCGCCTACTGTTCCTTGTTCGACACTGTCAGTCTGTGCTTCTCAAAGGGCCTCGGTGCCCCGATCGGAAGCATACTCGTGGGTAGTGCCGAGCACATCAAGCACGCCCGTTGGATTCGAAAGTCTATCGGAGGCGGTCTCCGGCAATCAGGAGTGGTTGCAGCCCCCGCGAGAGTCGCCGTTGATGAGACGTTCGGAAAGGGACCGAATGGCGAAGGCGGCCTTTTGCAGTCGTCCCACCAGACTGCCAAGAAGATCGAGGAACTCTGGACTGGGCTGGGGGGCAAGATGGTTCACCCTGTTGAGACCAACATGTGTTGGCTCGATTTGGAGGCCGCAGGGTGCAGCAACGAGGCTTTCGTTGCGCTTGGGAAGGAAGTCGGTTTGAAGCTGCTGAGCAACCGATTGGTCATACACTATCAGATTGCTCAGAACCAGGGTGAGGTTCTCCCTAGGCTAGAGCATGTGTTCCGACGAGCCCTGGAAGGCGGCAACAAAGGGTCTAAAGACGGTCAGGGACCGTCGAGTATTTACCGGCCACGGTAAAGTCTAAAACATGATGTCTGGAACGGTAATCAAACGATGGGCGTGATATGCTTATTTGAACCACGTCTGTAGTTTGTCTTCCAGGACTTGTCCGGGAACAGGACAACAAACCCTGGGGCGAATAAAATAGTGACACTTCCAAGGACGCGATGGCCAATGGCAAGCCGCCCCCTCCCCCCACACGCTCCGGAAAATGCATAGTCCCTCAGATGTCACAAACACTGAGCTTACATCACACCACAACCCTCGCTCTCGTTTTCTAGGGGCCAAGGCATACGCCAAAGGAAGACTCGCCATCGGGGAGACCGATTAGACCCAGTCGCAAGGTCGCTTGCGACTCCTCCAAAAATTGGGGATCATTCTGGAGGGCTTGTCTCAAGCTTCACAACCGCTGTCTTGAGCAAGTGAGCTTGGAATGCGGGCCAAGTGCCTTCACCGCCGGCAACATACATAACCGCAAGAAAAGGCGAGACAGTCAGAGAGTGAGCTCAGCAGTTTAGCATGCAGTGTGGGCAGGCACGCGAGAGAGTGCGGGGAAAGCTGTGTCCGGGAGCGCCGAGCTCTCCGCATGGCCGCTAGGTACGACGCTCCAATGACAATGGCGGACAGTTCACTGATTGGGCGCAGGGTGAGTTACCCCGCGCATATGAAGTACAGGCACATGCACAGCTTCCAAGAGTTGCTTACTACCTTAGCTTTCGCTCGTCCCGGCTGACGTCACAAAACCGCTGCAGTGGAATGACATACGACCATCGTCACCCACCCTCGCCAATCCTAGACACTCTCAGCATTGAGCCGGGAACACCTGTGGAGGCTCCAATCGTCGCAATGACGAGTTGACAGCGGCTCTACCGCGGCCTTCCACGAGGCAGGCAGGAGACTATTGCAGTGTATGCGGGGATGGGGGGTTGGCGTCTGCACGCGGAACCAACGGAGTGGCCAGCCAGCTTCCTGTCTGCCCTGCTGGATGTGTCAATACTTGATCCAATCCGTAAGGTTGCGTGTTGTGGCGCCCAACGTGTCGTCTGCCGTGCCACGCCAGAGATGCCTTCCCGGCCCGCGATGCAGAATTGACTCGGGCCCAGCATGCTTCCAAGCCTTCCCCCGTCGGCGGTGACAAACGATAACCTCCATGGACAAACTCATTGCTGAAATCATCTGGTCACAATGTCGCATCCTGGGCAAAACTTGTATTCGCCCCAGACCCCTGCGAGCGCACACCTCCCCCCCCTCTTCTCCTCTTCCCAGGCTTGCCTTACCTTGGGCTGTCGACGATCTCTCGAAGCGATGAACCCGTCCAAGCTACCCCTTACGGCCGTCGCTGCTGATCCTAGAAGCTTGCCGTGTGTGTTGGAGCCCCATATATAACCCATCGTCGGCCTCGTCATCCGAAGTTGCCAGGTTTCCCTATGCAACCGCTATCCTCTAACCCCACCCTGTTGATACCCGAGCTCGATAGGACGCGATGGTTATCCTCGCATGGGCGCTGGCAGCTCTTGCTGCCTGGCCTCAAGTAGCTCAAGCTCTCTACGAAAATGGCTCCGTCATTGCTCCTTGCGATTCACCAATCTACTGTCACGGCGACATCTTAAAGGAGATTGAGCTGGCTAGGCCCTTTACGGACTCGAAGACATTCGTGGACATGTAAGTGCACTCATGGCCATCATTGACCTAAGTGTCACTGTTGACTTTCCTACAGGCCCGCAATCAAGCCCTTGCAAAAGATCGAAGCCGCGTTTGACAAACTTTCGAAGCCTCTGAGGAACAACACTGAGCTCAATGACTTCTTGCGCGCAAATTTCGCCCCTGCGGGTGGCGAGCTCAAAGAAGTTCCGAAGAACCAGCTGAAAACGGACCCCAAGTTCCTCGATAAGATCAAAGATGCTGTCATTAAGGAGTTCTCACACAAGGTCATCGACATCTGGCCAGACTTGACCCGTACCTACGCAGGATCCGCAACGAACTGCACCGATTGTCCCAATAGCTTCATACCGCTGAATCGCACGTTTATTGTTGCAGGTGGTCGTTTCAGAGAGGCTTACTATTGGGACTCGTTCTGGTACTTCTCGCACTTCAACGAAGCACTGTTCTGTGTGCTAATGCGACGATAAGGATTCTTGAGGGCCTCTTGCGTACTGGGGGCAGCTTCGTCGGCATCTCCAAGAATACGGTCGAAAACTTCCTCGATTTCGTGGAGCGGTTCGGGTTCGTTCCTAACGGAGGCCGAATTTACTACCTGAATCGCTCACAACCCCCTTTACTGGCGCAAATGGTGCGTCTCTACGTCGAGTATACAAACGATACAAGTATTCTCGAGCGAGCCGTTCCCCTGTTGATCAAGGAGCACGAGTTCTGGACCACAAATAGAACGGTTGAGGTCAATAAGAACGGAACTACCTACCGTTTGAATCAGTGAGTTACGGCTGCAGTATGGGAGCCGGCATTTGTGGGCGAGATGGTTGACAAATATGATGTCAGGTACAACGTGACGAACACGCAGCCGAGGCCAGAATCATTCCGAGAAGATTTTGTCACCGCCAGCAATAGCTCGTATTATTCGGCGAGCGGCATAATCTACCCTGAAGTGAAAGCCCTCAACGATACCCAGAAGGCTCTCGTGTATGCAAACTTGGCAACTGGCGCTGAAAGCGGCTGGGATTACACCACTCGTTGGATTTCCCGGCCTGACGATGCGGCAAGAGACGTGTACTTCTCCCTCAGGTCTCTTAACATTCTCAACACGGTTCCCGTGGAGCTCAATGCCATACTCTACTGGAATGAGATGACCATCGCTGCTTTCCTAAGCTCGATGGGTAACAACACCGGAGCGACCGCATGGACTCAGCGGGCCACGATTCGAAGCCAGGCCATGTACGATCTTATGTGGAACTCAACGCTCTCGAGCTACTTCGACTACAATGTCACATCTGGTGGCCAGAATATCTACATTCCAAAAGATGATGATGCTAGTGGAATCGAGACGGCAAGTGCAGAGCAAGACCAGCAAGTCATCTTCTCGGTTGCGCAGTTCTTCCCCTTCTGGACCGGCGCCGCTCCGCCTCACCTGAAAAACAACCCTTACGCCGTCAAGAAAGCTTTTGAGCGCGTTGCGACTTATCTGGATATTAAGGTCGGTGGTGTTCCTGCAACGAACCTCAAAACAGGGCAACAATGGGATCAGCCCAACGTATGGCCACCCCTGATGCATGTTCTCATGGAGGGATTGCGCAAAACTCCTCCCACCTTCGGGAAGTCGGACCCTTCTTATCGCGACGTCCAAAATCTCGCCCTGCGCCTTGGACAGCGCTACTTGGACTCCACGTTCTGCACATGGTATGCGACTGGAGGATCCACGAGCGAGACTCCCCAACTCCAGGGCCTGACCGCGCAAAGCGTCGGCACTATGTTTGAGAAGTATGGCGATAATGCGACGAACGTTGCTGGGGGCGGAGGAGAGTACGAGGTGGTGGAGGGCTTTGGGTGGACAAACGGTGTGTTGCTGTGGACTGTCGACGTGTTTGGCAACGCTTTGAAGCGCCCAGACTGCGGCAACATCACTGCAGCCAACGTTCATCCTGGTAAGAGAAGCCTGCCGCAGCGCGCGGTTGAGCTAGATTATCACGATGCTACCTGGACCAAGAAATTTGGTAGGCGGGCGCTGGAAGCTGCAGCAGAGGCGTAAGCAAGGCAGGTGTAGAGGCGGCAGGATAGAAATCTGGCGGGCTCCGTTTCTTTTATTACATTATTGCGATAGCTTTGAAACTAGGAGAAGCATCTTGCTGCCGTCCCGGCTCCGAAGAGCCCATGAGACGAAGAAAATGATAATTATAATGCGCCCTTAGCCTGCACGCTCCTCGCTTTATCCCGAGCTTCTTTCTCAGCCTCGACATCGTCACTTCCCATGTCGTCACCATCGGGGCAAGATTTCCTCCTGGTATCGTATTACGCAACTCAACCAACGCCCGAAATCGACTATGTTCAAGCAGTGCTCTCATGCCTGAGGATAGAAAGGAGCAGCAAGTCAAGCACCAGCCCGTTCTTCTCGATGGCCTGCCTCTTTGTGCCCTCGTAAGACCAGCCGGCCTTCTCCAGGACCCTCCGGCTCGCCGGGTTGCTGCTGTAAATGGAGGCTTCTAGTCTGAGGAGAGATGGATTCCTGTCGAAGCAGAACTTTGAAAAGGCTTCCACTGCCTCGCTCGCGTACCCATGCCCCCAATAGTCTTCCCCGATCCAGTAGCCGAGCTCCCCAGAGCGATGCTGGACGTCGTTGCCGTGAACGATGCCGATGTTACCGACATAGGTCCCGTCCTCCGCCTTGCAGATGGCGAAGCTGTTCCCAGGGTCCTTGGCGCACAGATTAATCCACCCTTCAGCATGCTCTATGCGATACGGCGATGGGAAGGTGTTTCGCATGTTTGCTGCTATTTTGAGGTTGTTTGCTAGCCTGGCCATGTCTGGAGCGTCCGCCATGGTGTTTGGACGGATGAGTAGTCGCTTGGTGGATATCACTAAGTCGGCGCTGGTAGCGGTGTCGGCGTCTGCGATAGGCTGCGACGTGGATGCCATCATTGCTGATTGCGGCTTCTTTTTCACACTCCAGCACGGATGCTGTCCTCAATTTGTGGATAGAGAAAAAAAAATATCGCACCTGGAGGCTGAGAGCCGTCAATGAACGCATCAGCTGGATCCAGTGGAGAGAGCGTGGTCACGGCCCAGGGTGGTTGGTTAGCCTTCGGCAGAGTCACGGTGTTGGACTGCTGCAATGCCGTATTCCTGCAGGACTCGAAAAAGCCACTTTCAGCGGAGGGGGCGCTGAATACAAGTACATTTTCAGCGCTTCGGTATTGAGCGGAAAGAGCTGTAGCCCGCTGTTGCAGAAGTTCTCATGGAAAAGGAAGGTGTTTAACAAATGTCAAGCTTGGTGCTCATCTGGCACCAGGTGGCGGATCGGATAGGGAGACTAAGGTGAGGTAGGAAAGCACACCGCGGCGGCATGGCATTGGTTTGGTTGCCTGAGGTGCCACACAACTTGGCGCCACAAACGGCTCGTCTGGTTGCCGAAAGCACCGGCCAACATCATTTTTCGAGCTCCGCAGACGACCGTGACGTTGAAGACTGACAAAGCTCCACCATCAACAGCTTCCCAGTAAGCTGCAGCAATCACGCTCGCCGATTACCCCTCCCCCTTGCTCTAGCTTCAGAGCCCCGACCGACGACTCTGCACCGCATTCATCATGTCTGGAGGAAGAAGCCCCATGGAGGAGGCCTACGCACGCCTCAGGCAAGTCGCCCAGCAGCAACAGAAGCGAGGCGGCTTCGGAGGCCCCGGCGGCATGCCTGGAGGCCCCCGTGGCCTTGGAACGGGGCTGGGAGGTCTTTTCCTGCTAGGAAGTGCCGCGATTCTCGTACAGAACGCCTTGTTCAACGTCGATGGTGGTCACCGGGCGATCAAGTACCGGAGGATAAGTGGTGTAAGCAAGGAGATCTACAGCGAAGGTGACTAACTCCCTGCCCTCACATTGTCGAAAGACAATTCTTTCCTTCAATTGGAAAGATGATGAACTGACCATGTGCTCTTTCCTAGGAACCCACTTCATGGTTCCTTGGTTCGAGACCCCAATCACCTACGACGTCCGCGCGAAGCCGAGAAACGTTGCCTCCCTCACCGGGACCAAGGACTTGCAGATGGTCAACATTACCTGCCGTGTCCTTTCGAGGCCTGACATCAAGGCCCTACCCCAGATCTACCGGACATTGGGCACCGATTACGATGAGAGGGTATTGCCCTCTATCGTTAATGAGGTCTTGAAGAGCGTCGTTGCTCAGTTCAATGCCAGCCAGCTTATTACCCAGAGAGAGATGGTTGCCAGGCTGGTTCGAGAGAACCTGTCCCGACGAGCTGCGAGATTCAATATTCTTTTGGATGACGTGTCCCTCACGGTATGGCGCTCCAAACCCCCTTGGCACCATGGTTGTATCACCCGTCAGAGCTAACAAACTCCCCGCAGCATCTCGCCTTCTCTCCCGAATTCACGGCCGCCGTCGAAGCGAAGCAAGTTGCCCAGCAGGAGGCCCAGCGCGCAGCCTTCGTCGTCGACAAAGCTCGCCAGGAGAAGCAGGCCATGGTGGTCAAGGCACAGGGTGAGGCTCGCTCTGCCGAGCTGATTGGAGAGGCCATCAAGAAGAACAAGGCTTACGTCGAGCTGAAGAAGATCGAGAATGCCCGTGCCATCGCTCAACAGCTACAGGAGGCGGGCAGCAAGAACAGACTGCTGCTTGACTCGGAGGGCTTGGGTCTGAACGTGTTCGAGAATGGCGAAAAGAAATGAGTCTAGCGCCTGGCATCAAATCCCCCCACTGTATTCCTACGGCCTTGAAAGAGGGCTTGTACTATAATGAAAAACGCCACTGGGAGCTTCAGATACATATCCTTCAACTAGCAGATGCCCACGGGGGATTAGTGTATATCGAAATCCGTGTAATTCAGCTCAACTCGCTCTATCAAGGGACCCAGGTTACACTTGGCGGATGATGACTGCGTCCTGTGCGGTACCCTGGTTGGAGAGGACTGGGAGGGTATTACTAGGCAGGTACATCTTGACAAGGTCAGGTAAGGCTAGCTGCGCTGTTTGATGGGTGCTGCACTCAACTTTGGCAGATAACCTGGAAGTACAAGAGGTACCTAATGCTCACTCTCGCAGCACGGGCCACGGAGGGAAGACCCCTCACCCCCTGCTTGGCTTACTTTGCACCACGCCCCTCCCCCACCACAGGTGACCTTATTGCCTGCCTGCCTTGCAAGCTAGACTTCCATAAATCGCCCAATTGTCGCAACTCCAACGAAGTGCCGATCCACACGACGACACGAACCTCGACGCCCTCACAATCCCTTGCGTCCACAACCCAAAATACCCCTCACGGACAATATTGAATCCTTCCAGACGCCAAAGCCAAAATGTTGATCAAGTAAGCGGGCCCGCTGCGGCTTCACGGAAGCAATCCCCAGGGTCTCATATCCTGATGGCTAACTGCTTGATCTACCAGGGTGCGAACATTGACCGGCAAGGAGATCGAGCTCGATATCGAAAACGAGTACAAGGTGCGCACTACTACACCCCTACAAATCGAAGTACGGACGGGACAAGAAAAGGAATGTCTGACAACGAAGAGCAGGTCTCCCAGATCAAGGAGAAGGTCGAGGAGAAGGAGGGCATCCCGCCCGTCCAACAAAGACTGATCTACGGCGGCAAGCAAATGTAAGTCTTGCTGACGTGCCAGACCCTCTGCTTTGGAATATCCGTTTTTCTTCCTGGTCACCCCTCGACTGACACTCAATGCGATCAATGACAGGGTCGATGACAAGTCGGCGTCAGAGTACGCCCTTGAGGCTGGTGCCACGCTCCATCTCGTCCTGGCTCTCCGTGGAGGCAAGAATGTCGATCTGTGCTGAGAGAGTTGGATCAGAGAAACAGTTGCGCCAATGTTTTCCTCAGCCTCGAATGAGGCATGCCGCGGGGTTCGACCTTAGCTCGTGGTATGCAGGCGAACGCTGTTAAAGTGGGCGCGGCGCGGTCATCGGGGATAGGTAGTGGGAAGCTCGCCGCCAGAGATTATTTAGAAATAAATCAGAGTCTGTGTCGCGGGGGAATTCACCACAGCGGGCATTACGGCCAAAGACGCCCAACCCGCACACTGATTAATACCGTTGGATTCTGATTGTGCTACCCGAATTACATATCGAATGAACCTGAACTTGAATTTGAGCCTGGACCTAACCTGAGATGTGTTCACGCTATTTTCCGAAGTGGGTATATCATGTCCTGTCCGACGCCAAACCGATAATGATGCCATGTGTCCTGCCCATGCGCAAACGCCTCATGTACAAGTGTCAAAACCCAGCGACGCCAGGCATGCGACTCCTAGCGCCTCCTCTTCTTGGGCATAAATATATCAACGGCCCTTCTCTTTCTGGGCAATTCCTGGTTGCCGACTGGCCGCACTTGTTGTAACTCGTCTAAGGACGCTGGGAGTGGCGGTGGTGACTGCGAGCCGCTTGGCTGAGCAATTATCTTGTGAGGGCGGGGCCCATCGACAGTGGCGGAAGCGGCTGGTTCTGCTTTGAGTTTTGGTCGTTCGATCCTGATGTTGCTATTCGGTCTTGGTGCATTTGCCAGGACGCCGCCGCGCTTCATTCCCGTTGACTGCGCACTGGTCGATGAAGACGACGTCCTAGTCATAGTGTTTGGGCTGACAGCAGCCGGCGTTCTATCCCTGCTGTAACTTTCTCTGGACGCCGTAGTCTTAGGTAGCATGGCTGGCTTGATTGATACTGCCTTGCCGCGACTGTTGTTTGCGGGGGAGACCGGGTCGGCTGAGCTGGCCTTCCCCTTCTTTTTTGCCTGCCCATCGTCGCCAAAAAGATCATCATCTTCGTCTGATGAGTCGGAGATGTATGTAGTCTTTAACGATGAGGATGTTGGGGGACGGGTCGAGGTCGACGTGGGCCTGAATATGGGTTGAGATGCGATTCGGTGGTCGTTCGACATGGAGGGCGGTGCTTTGTTGATTCGGGGCGCCCTAATCAATCCTGTAGGAACAGCTAGTCTGCTTCTTATCCCGGCGATTTCTGCTGCCTCTCTTCGGGCTTTCTTCATGACACTGGCACCCGTTGTAGTCTTCAATCGACTCCCTGCCGCAAAACTGAGGGAACTCGGCAATTCCTTCCCTCCTCGTCCTCGAAGACCGAAAGTACGACCAGTCTTGGGTGGCGTGGGGAGATATCTCTGGTCGACAATTTTGCTGACGTTGGAATCCCTCTTTTGCTGCAGGCCTTGGAACTTTGCGCGCAGCTCAGCCTCGGCCTGCTGCTGCGATTCTCGGCGTTCTTCCGCATATCGCTCATAAATCTTGTACCACTTTGTTGGGTTCTTGGGCGCGTAGCCCTTCTCGTGGCTTTCGGATGGGAACTCCTTTTTGATCAGGCGCTGCCAGAGCTCGGAGGTTTCACCTTGAATATGAGGGGAATTCAACTCGATTTCGCGGAGCTGGGCCGGATTGGTGACTCGGACGAGAATGTCGCGGACATGTTGATATTGTAGAGAATCGCTCGTCCCGATGCTGGTGACCTCTGAGATGTTTCTTTGACAAACTTGAATGCACAGCTCTGCCAGCGATTTGACGGGCGACATCGTGTCGATTCCAACAATAGACAAGGAACCAACTCGGTATTGTGGCCGACGCGGTGGCTCTGTTGCAGTTTATGGCAAAAGGTGATAAAAGAAAAGGCTGAAGTCTCATTGTTGGAAGGCCGGCAAGCGGGCCCAAATGAACAGGTTTTGGAGATCATCAAGGTGCTCTCTGAGGCGCTGCGACAATGTTGAGGCTGAGGTAATGTAGGCCCGGATTTTAGTTGTTGCTGGGGTTCGTCTCCAGTCTAACATGAACCTAGCCCAAATTGGGAAATCTCGACCTACTTCGGAGTAGGTTCATGGTGGGGCTGGCGGCTTTTTAAGTGGCTCTCTGCACCGCGGGCTGCCTTGCCGCTTAGACAGGTAGCACATGTAGCCTAAAGTAGCCTGCCTGGACGGATCTCCTGTCTGCGATTAAGGTACCACACTCAAGTACCTTATCTCACGGCCGAGGTGTTTTACCTAGATAGTGTAGCTGGGCGACATGACACTCTCTGCCTTACTATGGTACTAAAAGCATATTCCTTCATACACTCAGGGTACAGGTATGGTCATGTATTTAGGTGAGCCACAAGGTACTGTACATAGGTAGGTACCTCAGGTAAAATGCAGGTGTACCTCAAGGCAAAGTGGAGTTGCAGGGAACAGCCGCTGTCCATTTCTCGGTGGGTTGGGTACTTTAGGTACACCTCACTGTGGGATGTATTCTCCACTACGAATCACCAGTGTCACATGACCTTTACGCTAGCCTTCTTATGGACATTACCTACCTTAGCTTCCTGGGCAGGTAGGTGCCTCAACTACCTTCAGCCTAGTTTGGGTGATTTCCTCTCCGTGCTCTATCGTCATCAACAAACCGCCCACTTACTGCGTCTTGAGATTAACGACGAGTTTTCTGCGACTTCGGAGAACACAAGATGACAGATTCGACATATATCAAGTCCGAGCCCTATATTAAGCCCGACCCCGACGCCTTTTCGGCCTCGCCTCTCGACGATGACGACCTTTACGAAGATGCCGGTGACCTCGAGTTTTTCGATCCCCAAAGCGACCAGGGATCCTTTGGCCAAGCATATTTAGCACGGGTCCCTAAGGATCTCTGGGAAGTATGGGATACTTTGCCGGACGATGCCGAGATTGAGGTTGGCACGATGCGACAGTGGGACGTCGTGCGCCCAGACGGTGGTGTCGAAGTATGTGAAAGACGCGACGCGCCGGGATCTGCTGCATGTTGGCTGACCCTCATACCAGCACCACTTCAAGATGCTTCTCAACTCGGACCGAGCCGAGCATCAGCTCATGCCGAAAGAATACGACTTGGAGATGGGCAAAGAGCTTGCGAGAAGCACATTCGTCTTCACCGAGGAAGATCTCCCCGGCTTCAAGGCCAAATCCAAGGCTAGAAACGATGCTGCCAATGCGGGTATACCAGCTCGCTTCTTGCGGCCGAAGAACGACAAGGTCGAGAAGAAACCCTTTGAGAAGCGTGGCCGCTGGCAGCCTTACTACCGCAAGGCGATACCTAGTCAGTCCGAGCCCCAACAGCTGATTTTCGGGAGGCCTAACCTGGCACAGAGAAAACCAAGATCGCAGCCAGAATCCAGTACGAACTCGCTTGCAAGCCAGTGGACAACGCCGAGAGTCAAGCAATCCTGCAGCGGAAGCAAGTGGAGGCACAGCGGCCCAAACACACTCTCCAGATCCTGGAGCAACGCGCAGCGAACAACATTATTCACCATGGATCTGCTGCGGCAGTCGAAAAGTTTGGTTCCTTCATCGTGAGTAACAGACGACAGCCCTCGTACTGTTCAATGCTGATACGGCACAGAAAACTTCGGCGCCCACGAAGGCTACGAAACCCAAGAAGGCGGAGAACAGGGCTGCTCGCATGTCGGAGGAGCAACTCTTAGATGGCCTCATGGAAGCTTTCAGGAAGTACGAGTACTGGAAGATGTCTATTCTCAAAGCCAGATTCGACCAACCCGAGGCTTTCTTGCGTCAGACCCTGGAGAAGATCGCCGTGCTAAACCGGTCTGGTATTCATGCCAATGAATGGTCGCTTCAAGAGCACATGAAGAGCACAGCTGCTGGCGCGATGAGCCAGACGGCTCCGGAGGAAGCAGCGGCCGACGACGACGACGAAGAGGTGGTCATGGAAGACGTGGTGCCGGGTGCTTAAGCGCCGAAGTTCATTTTGATTCCGCATGGATGCGGACTCTCAGTCCGTCAGGACATTGTATGGCGTTTTCGGTGGGCAATTTTCGATTACTTGGGTGGCGGGTTTTCTTACAGGGACTTTGATACCCGTCTGGGACACTAGATCACAGTAGATGCGTCGCAGTGTTTGCATGACCGCTACTTGGCTCGCAAAACCGAAGGCGAAAACAATATATGCTATGGGCCAAATTCACTTGGGCTGATAAGTTTCTGTTCACGTCCATCAGCTCGGCGGCTCCGCCAAGGCAAGACTCGGGGGCATCAGTAGTCCAGTTGCTGTGTGGCCTCAGATCAACAGCACCATCCCCAAGTGGGGAAGTGGAATGCCACCAAACCTTTCCTCTTACATCATGTCCAAGTTGAAATTTCAGTTCAAGCACCCCAACCTACAACGTGCATGTATCTCCGCCATCGCCCGTTGTCTCAATTCAACCATCGCACCCATGTCCCGCAACGCGCTCAACCTTGTCTTGGACTTTGACGGGACCATTACGACAAAGGACACGATTGGAACCCTCGCTGAGATCGGGCTTCGCATCCAGCAACAACACGGCTCTAACCTGTCGGCGATATGGCAGCGGATACTCAAAGATTACAGCCGGGACCATGCTGATCACGTTTCTGAGTACAGGCCGCCGGCGGACGACCGAATCTCTCTCCAAGAGGAGCTCACCTACTTGCGTGGACTCGGGGAGGTTGAGCTTCGGTCCGTGCAACGCGTCGAGCAGTCTAGTATCTTTCGGGATATCGCCACGGCAGATTTTGTGAAGGCCGGCGAGGAAGCCCGCCGCGAAGGGAGAGTCAGACTAAGGGATGGCTTCGCAGAGCTCATGGACACGGCTGAGGAGAAAGGATGGTCCGTCTCGATAGTGTCTGTCAACTGGTCAAGGTCCTTTATCAAGGGCGTCTTGTCGGCCTACAGCTGCGACATTGTTGCCAATGAGATCGAGCTAGACGGATCCATTTCAGGGCCAGACGTCCTGGGCCCGCCCACGCGCAACACCATCTTGACGACTTGCGAGGACAAGGTGCGGGCTCTGCGTGCCCTGGCAGCTCGCCAAGGGGCCAGGCACACGGAAAGGCTTGTGTACTTTGGCGACTCCACTTCTGATCTAGAATGTTTATTGGAAACGCGTGGAGTTGTAGTGTCTTCCAGCCCAGGCTCTAGTCTAATGAAGACTCTGTGCAGAGTGGGATACGACGTGCCTCGGGCTCAAAGCCGCCCAGGGCCGGGTGGTATTGTCTGGGCGTCTACCTTTCGAGAAGTTTTGGAAAGCGGGTTTCTTTCAGCAGAGAAGCTCAAAAATTAAGCCTGAATTAGCACCACTGCGAGAGTGCTACATTCAATTATTCTGATTGTATCGTATCTGCTTCTTTGTTTAATGTTATGCGAAACCTTTATTGACAGGCTCATTGTCCGGGGCTTCTTGGGTCAGAATGAGGCAGAATATCCTTGAACGCATCATATCATTTTCAACTGCTCTGAACTTACACAACAGCGTTCCAGCCGCTGTTTTTGCTGTGCCCAGAAAGGTCGCCATGAGCATATAAGCAGCCCAACTCACCCTGCTGGGTCTCTTCGACACACGGAACATATTCATCAGATATGCGAAACACGTCCAGCACCCCCGACATACAATCTTCCAATACGTTCACCAGGAATCATGTGCTTCTACAGAGGAGCGTTGTACGAGTGCAAGCATATCCATCATGGAAAGAAAGTCGCCCACTGCCAGGAGCACCGAGATTTTCTCGCCGGCAAACGCAACCGGTGCTGTACTAAGCATCAAATGCATTCGATCCATCGTGTACGTGTCGCCTCCAAGTGCGCCAAGTGCCATAGGCTCGATGATCTGAAGGTGCGGACTCGGAACACACTCAAGATCCTGCGGGATAGCGTGGAAAGGCGGAAAAGAACCGATAAGACTGACGTACAGTCGTCAACGACCACCTCCGATGTTGCCTCTTCGGGGCTCCCTTCTCCGATGCCTGCGTCCTCAGAGGTTATCACCTCGGATACTGGCTCGCAGGACCAAGGCACAACTAACAGCTCGAAAACTCCCCGAGATCATTAACACTACCAATACCATGTTTCCCGACGACGTCCCAGGTTTCCTTATTATGGATTTATTTGGGTGCAGTGCTGGATAATATGGGACTCGGCTGAGAAGCTCTGCTATAGCTGCACCTCTAACAGAAGTTCTTTCGAGGTCGATAGCTTCAGGGAGTGAGTTGCGTTGGTGAGTTCTAGGTTGTCATAGCCGTTCCCTGTTTCATTCTGGGCCTCTCCAGATCTTGGGCCTGTGATCCGGATCTCCTCACCTAGTATTTCTCTCCCCATCACGGCTACTGGGATCCTATCCTCTACCCTGTTTCTCGTCACACTCAAACTCTTGGCCATAGAAAAGGCTGACTCTAATAGAGTTCTAACGTAGTACACGTTGCTATGCCTTTGCGAAGGGCCTATGTAGTACCTATGGCGAGGAGTCTCCCATATATGATAACAGCTCTGTGGGTCAGTGTGCCTGTTCCTTCTATACACTAGTGTACTACTCGTCTACAGCAATTGTTGGTCCCCAGGGGCTGCGGGTCTGGAAATAAACGTCCAGTGAGCAAGAAAGAGTGGTTAGGAGAAAGTTTTGGATGACATCTGAGAACGCCCGCTTGATAACAAAATCAATGGTGTAAGCCAATCCGTCCAGGACAGGCACTGGAAATTTAGACCAGCATGTATTTCTCGGGGGAAAATACCCGGACAACATCAGCCTCTCTCGCTCAGACAATGTAGTGCCTACTCTACGATGGCAAACCCAGATATGATAGGAGGGAGATGATCATGGCCAACCTCTTGGCTGGCAACAGAAGACTAGCCATTATGTGCAGCGTTGTTTCCCGGTTCGTTGGGACCTACCAGGCCGGATATTCGGCCTTGATGCTCTCGAAGATTTACTCCGCTGACCGTCGTGATGGGCCCGACTACTAACAACTGAGACGGCTTTTTATTGGAATTGGAGAAAAAATCCAATCGAGACCACTGGCATCGGTCAGCATTAACCAACTCCGCATTCCCTAGGTTCACAGCAAAGGACCGTCTCCCTCAGGCGATGCCGAGCAAGAACCGCTCAGCCATGACGGCTAAGAACGAGTAGAGAAAGATCGCAACAACCCAAAAGTCAGGAAACTCAATTCCGTTCGATGAAATTTGACCCACCAGTATATGCAGGCTGTTGTTCGAAGCTGACGGCTGCAAGTTGTGCTACCAAGGCACATGAACTGGGCGAAAAGCATTTGATTTGCAACTGAGAAGGTAGGGAGAGAACTGTGATAAGTGCAAGCCTATGTCTGGCGCTCCCGTATACCATAGTGCCTACCAATGAGAGTAGCAAGGCTCCAGCACCATGACTACTGCTATTCGATTCCTCAGGGGAAAAAGATGCTGCAAAGACTATGGAACTGTCGATAGCCAGGTCCAGGACATGACGACCGCTGATGCTACAAAGATCTACGTCTGAGCCAAGGCCAGGAAGCTTCACGATAGCCAGGGGCTTGTCGGTTATGGGTTCATCGTTTCGGCGAGATTCACAACTTGGGTATGTCAAGTAGTATAGCAATGAAGGCGACGGGGCAAATGAATGCTTTGAACAACAGGGCGATAGGATGGGTCGCCCGTGGTGTGATGGCCATATCGACACCGTCAGCATTGTGTGGAGTTAGGGTCTCGATCGTCAAAAAAAAAGGTCAAGGCGGCGTGCCTCGTCAAGGAGGTGAAGCATCCGATAGTGCCCTGGGGGAACGAGTGAGACAAGTAAGACGCGGCCGGCTCAAGTGTCAGGTTGCTTTGGATGGCTCACAAGCCGACGAGCGGGCTAGAAGGACAGCACGAGGAGACGAACGCATGGCAACGCATGGCTTGCATTGCGGCGCGTCGGCGGCATATAGGAGGAATAGTTCTGGGTCTGCGAAAATGAACGCGGCTGAAACCCGAGGCTATGCTGTGACAATGACGCCTGCTGCAAACATGGGTGACTCTTGATGGACGTGCCAGGGCCCCCAAGGGCTCTCGAAAGGTCCTGTACAATCAATGTATTTGTATGGATAGTGCAGTGTAGTCTGTGAATCAGGCTAGCCTTGGCTCATGTGGTTGGAATCCGTCCAAAAGAATGGGGGTCAGGCGGTCGCTGCAAACGGCCTCTGACTCTGATCCAAAACGCTGCATTACTGCGGTGGAATTCTGTTTTTTTCTTTCCTTTTTTTCTTTCCTTTTTTTCTTCTTCTTTTTTTTTCCTGGACCGGAGCAGATAAGTCAAGTACGCGGGAAGGAGCACCACGGAAAGGGTAGCAGACGGTCGGGTTACCTAAGGCAGGGCAGCAGGAAAACAGAAGTACTTGTAGGGACGGGGTTGCAGATGCGGGTGCAGCCTGGAGCAGATCGTGGAGGAGAGTACAGAACGAGGTTAGTGTTTGGCGTGTTGGCGACCAGCGCGGTGCGTGCGGTAAGGGTACCTCAGCATGGGGGCGGCAGGTTGGATTGACACGACCACGAGGCCGAGCACGTTTCCAGCAGGTCTTGTCGTGCCTCCGCATGGTATCAGGTTGCATTTCCCGGCGCGGCCAACCTCTGGCAGGATGTCGAAGAGTTCACAGTGTTGAAGAGGTCGTCCACAGGACCACAGCAGCAAGAGCATGAACGAGGGCGGCGTCCAAGATTGCTGCTGCGAAATGCAATGGGGTAGAGCGGTGACCCTTTCCTTCCAGTGACAGGTGCACCAAAAGAAGATGACCGCCGAGTCAGGGCCATCGATTAGGTAAGCCGTCTTTTGGAGTTACATAAGCACAGGTCACTCTATAGCGTCCCTTGCCTTTAGGGAAGCACTTGGGGATACTTACCTACCTCAGTACCGTGTACATAAGGTAAGGTAGGTAGGCGAGGTACTTACCTATAGCACCTCAGTACGATAAGGCAGTGCGATTCTATTGCGAACGAAATGCCCAGGGATGCCTTATTGATAAACATCATTTCTGTCCTTGTAGTCAAGTGCCTCGAACTGCTCCATCGACTTCGTGGATGGCTTCCCCGCATCTGCCCGCACCCGGAAATGGACTAGTGGTCGAGTACCTGGTAGGTAACCCAAGGTACCTTAGGACGAAATAGCGGGTTTAGCACCAAACAACCAAGTGACTTGCTGGGCATGACTGACTATGACCGGGCTCGGGCTCATGCTCATGCTCATGTCCATGCTTCGGTGGCAGCAGTTCAGTCAGGTACGGACACCAGACCTCCTTGTCTTACCACGCAAGTACATCTAGTAGGCCTTATTTGTACCTTAACCTTGGGTAATCTGATAACCGAACTGCACGTCTGAAGCCCCTGCAGGACTCGGGCAGTTCCCCAAACACTGATCTCGCCTTGAAGGCAGATGGCTCGCCGCACCTTGATGCGCAGTACCTTGCCTTAGACGCCTTGGTTGCAGTAGTTGGCACCAACGCAGGTCGCGGCGTAGTGACTACGGCTACCTAAATATGTATGGTGTTTGCTACCAATTAGTGCTTCTGCGCCGCAAAGTGCTCGCTTGGCAGGCTGCTTGGGTACCTTATGTACTTCTATTAGTGGATATGGCGAGGGTCCGGTGCAGTCCATGTCTTCGAGCGTTCCACCTGAGTGTAGCGTCCAGTGTCCTCGGGCTTGGGGTCCCTGGTCCCACTGGCCAAGCAATGTGAATGAGATGCAGTGCTGGTGGGGTCGGGGTTGGGGCCGTGGCGTTCTCCTCACGACCAATTTCCTCACCTTCATAACCTCGCGCCTACTTGGGCAAGTCAGGAAATTATCTCTGCCTCACAATAAGATCGGCTCGGCACACAGCACATTGAGAAAGCCAAACGATGCCAAATAGATTAATTGCGATACTGAAGGCAGCATCTGTGGAGAAGCGAAGGAAGCACCCGGCTCGCCCGAGGTACGACGTGCTATGTCGATACCGTAAACAAGGTACGTCCCCCACTAAACCAACTGACGAGTACCTTACCTAGATAGGTACCTACCTTAGTGTGAGGTATACCTTTGGAGTGTAGGTGCCTGGGTGCCAATGGAACAGAAGAACAAAGAATGGAATCTGGAATCCTCAGCTCGTCGCCAAAAGCGGTGGCTCATGGATAAGGCTCTTTCTTGATTGATCCTGCTTCTCTTTTGCCTTCCGTTCCTTGTCTTGGTACCTTAGTCTTGGACTCCCATCGCAGTAGCTAGGTGCCTTAGGTAAGGCATTTCAGGTAGCTGCTCTCCCGTCTGGTCCGGGCCTCTGTCTCCTTCAAGGACAGCACTGTGGCCCCGGCCCAGGCACCTTGATCAATGGAAGGTAAGCAATAATGCACCTCATGCATCCATCCAAGGATTGTGTTGGTGCCCCGTACTCCTCCTTTCTTCACCGTCACTGTGTACGGCGCATGTACCTTGCCTTAGGGGAGAGGATGTAGGGAGAGGTAAGGTCAGGTAGTCAACCCTCCAAAGTCGGTAGCCAGGTACCTGGTTTTGCCAGTGGACTGGGCTGTCCGTACTGTCTACACTACAAACTGACTCCCTCCCCGTCTGCGCCGCCCTCCTCGGCCTCGTCTTCCCCCAATGTCGTCCTCGTCCAGCTTTAATCGCTCCTACATGCACCCCCCCAAAAACCTTGTCCCTGACCTTTCTTGTTGCTCCTCTCGACCCTTCCGTCAGCCGGCCGGGCCTCTTTCATTTGCAACCCGGAATGCGTGACTTGCTCGTGGTTTGATACCGCCCTTTTCTCTCCACTTCATATTGCCGCCCCGATTCCTCTTCCGTCCGCTTGTTTTTGCGGTTGCTCTGCTCGCTCTCCTCTTCGTCCTCCTCGACAGGCCCCCTCTCTCCCAACGATATCCCTTGGCAACCTCGACCTCCTCGACGACTTTCCCTCGACTCCGCTTCAACCTGTCCCTGCACCGCGACATCTGATTGACGCCATCAACTCCCACCCCTTCTCAGCGCCTCACTTGTCCTAGAGGAACCGACCCTCGTTCACGCCGACGACCTGAACCTATCTCGCCGAGTGCTTCCTGAATCACTTCTGCTCATGTCGCCCTCCGCCTGACACTTCGGGTCCTCCGACAGTCGCCATGGAACCCGTCCCCGAGACTGAGAGGATGGAGGAGTTCCGATCCTCGCCTCTTCCCTCCCTCCGAGTCCAGAATCCCAACCTGCTCCCTCCCGTCACTGCCGAATCCGAGCCCCTGAAGAAACCTCCCACCTTGCGACGCCAGACCGATCCAAGTCCCACGTCTCCGACCGCCCCGTCTTGGACCTTACCCCCTCTGCCCTACCGCCCCCGTACAACATCGCCCCTCTCCGGACACCACACGAGATCGAGATCAGTTGCAAGCCTGGCTCCTCCGATGTCTCGCACTCAGTCTATGCCTGGCGTCAATGGCGCTGGCCACATTCTCTTCTCTCCTCAGTTCCGCCCTTCCAGCCCCTCGGGATCGCCCAGTCGCATTCGAATCCCTCGCAAGCCCGTTGACGAGGCCTTTCCCACATCGCCAATTCGCAGCTCCGTGCTGGAACCAGACCGCAGGGCTTCTGACCCCAACGCCTCTGCGACCCCGGCCGTAACGACGCATTCAGCCGTTCTACCCCGCCACCGCCGTCCGTCTTCGCCATTACGGCATCCCGGACATGCCAGCACTGGCTCGCTTCCCATCCTACCCTCTACGCCCACGTCGTCAGTGGCATCCTCGCCATCCTACCGGGGCTACGATGCACTTTCACATGGGTACGGCGTTCCTGCCTCGTTCCCGTCCTCATCTGTTCCCTCCACACCGACTTCCACGAGATCGAGGAGTCCCAGTATTTCCAGTCTCGAGACAATACCCGACTCGCCTGATGCAGAGGAAGCAGCCATGGAAGCAGAGAGAATTGCGCAGCTTAAAGCGGCTGCGGACGCCGCAGACGGTGGCGATTCTGCGGACAGCAAGGGCAGAGGCAGTCTTGACGTGGCTTCACGCGGCAGGGCGTTGGGGTTCGGGTCGAGAGACAAGCGGAAGCGATGGAGTGTTTGTGGTGCCGAACGACGTCAAGATCTTGATTTGGAAACAATATGGGAGGACTAGGCAGGCGAGGCCTCCGGGCTGCTACCTGGGCTATGGACGGCATTCAGGTGATATTGGCTTGGAAGTTCCGCAAAGAGATTCGGGGCGGGCTGCAACATCTCGACACGCCCGACGACATGCACTTCCCGCCACTCACTTTTCTAGAGCGTTGATTTTCTGTTTTACACTGCATTTGGCATCTGGTAGGCTAAGGAGAGGTCATGACGGCGTTCAGTGAACTGCTTCAGATACCCTACACTGCATTTCGCCTCGCGAGGGCATGATGGAGATAGCGTAATCATACTTGCGTCTTGATGGCTTGGTTCTCTATTTCTACGTTTCGAATCTCGATCATCCACTCGGGGGACTGGCGCAGGTGGCGTATTAATCAATTGAATACACCGCATTCACACAACTCCTCATAAAAATTTATGAGGTAATCTCTGGTCTCTGTCCTCGGCTGTAAGTGACGATGTCTCGGGATTAGTGACTGTTAAAACGATAGCCACGCCCCTTACTGAGAACTATTTCCCCCCTGTCAGTGCGCAATCGTCAAGTCCTATAGGGATTCCCTCCATTCCTTTACCTTTATTGCTCAGCCATGAACTCTTATTGACTACAATAGAGATATGCCCTGCCCTATGAACGTCAAGTGGCGAGGCGACGGGTATAAAGACAGCGCTGGTGAGCGGGCCTCGGGGTTTATTGCATCGACAGACAGCAGACTCACTCGAATATTCAACCAGTCGTCAGGATAGCGCTTGCCGGGGCTGCAGACCTTACCCACAGTTTCTTTGTCCATCCTCTTCACGATGCGCTATACTTTGTTGCTAGGGGTCGTTGTAATTCTCTCTGGCGAGACAGATGCAGCCCCAAAGGGCCCAGAAGGCCAGGTGAGATTGGACAGCACACTTGCCGAGGATCTTCTCTCGCCGGCTGACCAACGTTGACGGAGAACAGGCGGTGGCTCGTATCGTCCAAAAGCAGGAGTTCCGGCCGGACCCGCCCTCGGGCGACTGGACCGGATCACCTCGTCCCACTTCCAGTCAGGGCCGGTCCGGATCCCACCACAACGGCACTAACACGACAACGACAGCCGGTACAATCACCAACACCTTCCCCCTGCCACTCAACAGAAGCATCTCACCGTCTGATTCCAGATGCCCGCTCAGAGTTGTCACGTCTACGCTGACAGTTGATGTCACTTTTTACATTACTGCCACGACTTCCTATGGCCATAACACAACGTCTGTTCGCGTCACTGGTACCGTTCATCGTCCTTCCCTCTCATCTTCCGAGTCAAACCTCAATTCGACGAAGTATCACCCTGCCTGGAACACCTCTTGTACATCTATGCAGCTTTCCACGCGTTCCACGCAACCTATCCACTCCTCGCAAACGTATACAGTTTCGTCCAGCCCGAAAGATCCGGAGCCAGCGGATGACAGCACAACCACACCCATCATCGTGCACAACACTACCTCGATCACGCCTATTCACACTACCGAGTCGTGTAACGATGACTCAACTTACATCTCTCGACCGAACTCAACCGCGAATATATCTAGCACTGTGCTGAGCTCCATTGAAATTCGGACTACGAGATCATCAAAAAGCTGTACCCAGAGTACGACTTCTTCCGGCCATAAGACCAGCACTGGGACAGGCTTGTTACCGACATACTCTCCAACGCTCCCAGCGAACGAGACATCGAATTGTATCTCTGCTACCTCTAGCGTCTCCCGAGATGACTCGACCGCCTCTTTTACCCTCACTTCCCGGACAAGGAACGAGACCCTTGTCCCGACTCTCCCAAGCTCATCTCCAGTGCACGCCACCTCTCCTTCCAGGTGTAGCACCAGCTCAACAACTCCGCTTGTCAGTGAAACTCCTAGTCAACACGCTCCGACTTCTTCAGTTTCCATCATCAACTCTACTTCGACCTCTACCTTGGCGGGAACAGGCGCGATGACTGAGCCATACGAAGTTGAATCTAGCGTAGTGACATCTATCACTTCTCTGGAATCAACCTTGACGACTGACCACGGTATCTCCATCTCCTGCTCCGAACCGGTTGCTAGCTTGATGACGCCGAGCAGCTCCTTTCGGGCGGTTGCCACAGGGCCGACTCGCAGCAATAAATCAGAGCCATGGGCCACCGAGACCTCCACAGGCACCGCTATTACTACGACCGTGGTCCAACCCCAGACGACGCCCGCTACCCATGCCCCAACTGAAAGCTGCGTCATCGATACCTCGATGGTCCCTATCATCAGCTCGTCACTGAGCTCGGTCCCAACGTCGACCCTGGCGCCGACAAAGACAGTCTGCCAGTACGACGCGCCAACGGGCAAGCCGATGCCTGGAAACCACCATTGCGGCGTTCACGGCCTGCCGGTCGGTAAATACTTCCTAGCGCGGTTTGTTGACAACGCGGCAGGAGTTCCTGTGACGTTGGAAGGGTGCTACCAGTTCTGCGCCGTATGTACTCGATCTCTCTCTCCACTCCCTGACGTTGCTTCGCGCACATCAACAGATACTGATGTTGGAGACAGAGTATCATGAACGTCACCGATGGCTGCAAATCCTACCGCTTCTATCCTGAAAGTGGCCTCAATGTCCCGCGATGCGACCTATATGGCAGCAACGTTGCTTATGCCTTGGACTCTATCAACAATAACCACCCCGACATATGGTTTGATCTGAGCTGTGCTTCACCTGCTGACGAGAAATGGGCGCACCTCCCGGGGATGACACGCCTTCGGGAGCTGGGTATGTTCTAGTAAAATACTGTCTGCCTATCTATGACAACAGAGGTGCCTTGCGGAAGGCCATGAACATTATGTAATGCAGATGAATACGGCAAAAGGCGGCATTGATATCGAAAAGGATTTTCATCTTGTATCAGAGACATACTTTTTCTGTTACTAATTGTCCGGCTATAATTAAAAACGGTCGTCAGGCGAATCTAGAAAGTGTGATTTCTTAGGTCTAGTCGAAGGGTATCCTGCGCAGAGTTTCGCGGCCCGCCCTCTTCTTCATCTCTTGCGCAGCTGCCACACTGCTTGGGACCTTGATGCCACAGCAGTCGCCCCAGCCCACATGGTGATGCTTGTGCTTGCTGTTATGATCAGACGCAATATCGCCTCCATCCTCACTTTCCTCGTCGTCCTGCTCCAACTCTTGCTCTGTGTTCATTCCATCAGTCGCGGGAACCAGGGAGCCGAAGAGGAAGTGTTGCATGACGGGCAGTTTCCTCAAAACCTCGGCAACGAACATGCGCCTCATCCCACCCTCGACCTTGACCCACGACTTCGCAGCAGAGATATCGTCTAGCATAGGACTGTGCCATCGCAAACCCTTGACAGTCTTGGTGCCATTGACGAAGTTCACTTGTCCAAGATACAGAAAGTCGCCGCCGAATTCCTCTAGAGTTAGTTGTTGGTGGATCGCCAAGGGCGTAATGAAAGGATGGTGCAGTAGCTGTGAGGCTCCGAACAAGAACGGAAGGAACTGGTAGTCGTCCAAGCCCCAGACGCCGTGTGAGCCAGCGGGCTCCAGATAGTAGGTTAACTGAACGTTTCGCATAAGTTCGAGGTATCGGTTGAAAACCTTGAGCACCAGAGCTCGAAAGTCACCCCTCGTCAGTATCTGCAGTTGGTACAGGCAGAGCAGCCACATGATGAAGTTAAGTTCGTGCCCGGAGCCATAGTCTATACGCGCGCGATTTCCGAATGAATGCTCCAAGTACACGGATACCTCGTCGTTGGCTGCGTCATTGACACCCAGCTTGGCCTGCCACGAGGCCGCTTTCTTTTTAACCAGGTCTAAAAATGACCGGAAAGCTTTGTTTCCGAAACGCGAGCCACCTTGGTCGTCGGGCGGCGACTCTCTGACAAGGCTGTCGGCCTCGTCCAGTATTTGCAGTATCGAGCGGAGGGTTGGACTGAGGTCGTCATCTTTGACGGCGGAGCGAGGTGTGTCCTGGACAGACTCTGAGAGACTGAAGACAAAGGCGAGGACGAGCTCGTAGGTGGGCGACGACAGGAACAGCTCGTGGTCCTTTTGAGAGAGAATTCTTCTCGACGGGATCTTGTATGCGTGATTGCGGAGATCTAGAGGCGGGGGCAGCGCGGGAGTCTCGGGGCGGGGAGTCGGGTTGGCGGGAGCTGCTCGACGGCGGCGAGGCTCAAGTTTGGGGATTTTGTTGCTCAGCGGAGAAGAAATCGGTGCATCGGTCCGGGGTGTTAGGTCGACTGAAGCCATAATGTCTCAGAAAAATGCTGGCCCAGGGTTTGAATATGAAAATGGTTCGAGGGGAATGGAAGACGGGCGGAGGAAGAAGCTCGGGAAGCTCTGAATCGAACGAGGTCCCCGCGTCATCTAACGTAGGTACCTCCAGGCGGCTCAGGGACCTGACCCTCCGATTTCAGCGGATCGTGCCTTGCCTTAGTAAACGGGTACGTACCTCTCCCAGTTGCACCAAATGACTTTATTTTTTTCTCTCTCTCTCTCGCTTTCCAGGTTCACTCATTGAAGGCCATCGAGGCAGAGTAGGCGATATTATTCCCACTTTTGACCCTGCCTTTATCTTGCGGAAAGTAAACGAATTCTCATACTCGCCATCTCATATCCGCCTAGATTGGAGGAAGGAAGAGCAGCAACGAGCAGCAGCAGCAACAACAATAACAGCATTTTCTCTGCACCGCCGCTCACAGCCTCCGCGGTTCGCAATGGCCCCGGACACGAACCCTCAGGCGCGGATCTCGCATCTGCCCCGAGCAGATGGCTCGGCAACGTTTTCAAGGGGCGGCTATTGCGTGGTTACGTCCGTCAATGGGCCGATGGAGGTTCAAAGACGAGATGAAAACCCTTTCGAGTCGGTTATCGATGTGGTCGTACGACCTGCTGCAGGGGTCGGAGGTCAGACTCCCCCGTGCCCGGCTTCTTGTGGATATACAGGCTCACGCTATTGATGGATATATAGGCACAGGAGAAAGGCAGATTGAGTCCATCTTACAGTCTGCCCTGCGCCAGCTCATCCCCGTCAAGAAATTCCCTCGCTGTCTCATCCAGGTCACGCTTCAGGTGACAGAAACACCTCAGAACGACTATGCGAACAACAAAATTGCGCATTCTCACTCTGTAAGTCGAAACTGATGACCGACGAATCATGGCTATGGCCACACAACCAGACCCGACCATTCTATACCAAGATATATCTGCTAAACTACTGCTTTTTGACAGAACCTACTTCTGCTGCCAGCACTGCTCCACAGCGCCATATTGAGCTTACTGTCGGCCGCCGTTCCTTTGAAGGTCATCGCCACTTGCACGGCGTTGGCCGTACTCGAGGATGGCGGCAATATTGTCGTTGACCCGTCTCCGGCGGAGATAGATCAGGCAAGATCACTCCACGTTCTCAGCTTCACGTCACAGGACGAACTGCTTCTGGCGGAGAGCGAAGGGGCCTTCTCCATGGCTGAGTGGGACAAGGTGGTGAGCACAGGTCAGGCGGTGTGCGACCAGCATCGACAAGCGGACTCGGACACCGCCATAATTGATGACAACCGAGAGTCAACAGATATGCGGCAATTTATTCGGACGGCGATGGAATCGAGAGTAGCGTAGACTCGCCGACGTTGAACCAGGCAGACGGGGCAAGGTCTTGGAACAAGCCGAGCGACGAGCGAGCGCGAGCAGCGTTAGAGGATTTCCGATCAAGAAAACGCTGTCTTGAATTATGGCGACAACATCAACCTCATCTCATGGCATGAAGAAGGAGTCTCGGTACCAATAAGGCTTGCTCGCCCAGATGTCAGCGGCTAAGACGGCGGAAGGGGGGGATGGTGACAGGATGAGACGGCCGAGGGGCGGCAGGACAATTGCCCATGACAGTGACAACAACATCAGCATGAAAAGCAGCGGCGAGGGCTTTGGCCCATGAGGGAGCCACATCAACCACGCTAATACCAGATGTCACGATGGGGAAGAAACACGACACGGCGACAGGGACCAAATTTTCTCACGCTGGAAGATGAAGGAGCGTGGCGAATGTCAGGGCTGGACACGCGGAAAGGAGGAAGAAGTGGGCCCCCACTGAGAACGGCGTTGTTTGGTTCGTTTGGGGTCGCCCACGCAGAGGATGCGGCGTGAGGCGGCGTTTCAGCTCAACCTCAGGGACGGGACATGAAGCGCGCAGGCACGGGGGCTGCGACGTTGACAGGGCCTGAAGCCGGGAGTTGCTGCGTATCTTCAGCAGGGCATCTCCCGCCACCATGGCGCTCTCCCGTCGGCCATGGAAATTGCAAACGGCCCCAGTGGCACATCTGGATTCTGGACCCGGGCCCAGAAGTCCTCGGGCGTGACGCTGTACGTACCTCGATACCTTTACCTGTTTACCTATTAGGTATTTATCTTATCTTCCCTATTGCCCTTATTCCTCATTCCCCACCGCGTTCCCAGGTGTCCCACCAGCCTGTCTAAGGTAAGTACCTGGGAATGAGCAGGCCGCACAGTGCAGTGGTGTAGTTATCTTGGCTCGGCCTCCGCCAAGAAGACGGGACACACACGCTGGATTCTATGGTAGGGCGACGTGGGCGACACAACAGGTTGACGAACCAAGCATGGCATCGGGGCATTTTTAAGCATAACAAGTCAATACGTCCCAGGCAGTGAGGCGCGAAAGACGGCATAGTGGCTCTTTCTCCCTCTCTCTCCTCTTGGCTGTTGTGCGGTTTCCTCTGCATCTTCTGTTTCTCTCTGTCTGTGTGCGTGTGTGTGTTTTCCCCCTCCCTCCTTCTTCTCAATGCTTTCCTCTATCCTACATACGTGACCTACCACTATGTGTTTTAGGTAAGCTAACCTGTTCTCCATATCCTCTGTTGAGGTGTTCCAGCACAGTGGACCCGGATCTGTTACCGCTGTCTCTGCCCGGAAGTTTTGGCGAAGGTAGCGCTGCAAAAGTCGTTGGTGAGGATATATCCAAGTAAGGTACTTTGCCGGTCGCCTAGGTACCGATGTCTGCCAACAGGGCTTGCAGTAAGGTGTCTAAGGTAGGTAGGTACCTAAAGTAGGCAAGTAGGTACTCCGAGGGACAGTCACTTCAGCGAGCGATACGTGCCTGGTGATAAGCACAAGCGCTAAGGTACCGCGCGCACCCGTCAATCGCCCTGGGCAAAAGTGGGCGCGTTGTTTGATCCGCATCAAGTCCAAACCAAACCATACTCGACTCCTCGTCTTTGCGACGCTGACGACGGCGGAGATGACAATCCCAGAACAACTACACCGCAGCAGCAGGCTGCAGATGCGCCGTCTAGAGCTCGCGGGCAACGGCAAAATTTACCTGTTCACGCGCTTGGCTCTCGTGTCTTCTCCATCGACAAGGCGGGCTTTCTCCCTTTTCACAAGCCGCGTACCATATACAATCTTGGCTAAGCCGTTGTGACAAGGTTCCTGCCGACGACAGGCTTGGCTATCGGTTCCTCTTACAAGATAAGCAGGTTCAAGTCTTGTCGTCGCATCCCCCCTTCCGGCACCTGCTTCCTAACTGGCTGTCCGCCCAACTGGCTGTCCCTCCCGCAGCCCTGATCTTCTCTACCAAGCCAAATGTCGGCGTTTGTTCAAGGCAAGGTAGTCAACCCGCCCAATGTCACAATATCTCGGACGACAGCAGTGATCACCATCAACATATTTCCTCTCACCACCACTCACCGCCGCCAACGCCGTACTCAGGGCTCGGCTGCTTGCTTTCCCTGTTCTCATTCCGTCTGTTAGCGGTGGATCATTCTCCATGTCTCGGAACCTCAGGAGTACACAGGCCGAACATCTGTAAAGAGTCAAGGCTCGAGTTCTCGAAACACGGCGGCATAATGTAGCCACGATTGAGGGATCTACCAGCACCTAGACCTTGCATCCGCCGAGGAACAGAACACAAGCCAACCTGTGTGGCCTGCGTCATTAGGTACACATCAAAAACAACATGCCCCTTGCTGTCAGACTCACCACAGCACATCTATCCTGTTGTTGGTGATGGTGTTGCTGCTGCTGCTGTTGTCGCCATTATCGACAACGAGTTCGGGTAGGCTATCGACGTAGTTCGGCGCCCGGCGAACATATGTGCTATGTGTGTGCATCGTGCTATGGGTTATGAAGCACAACGTGAGTGAAACGACGGGAAACAGCCAGATAGATTTCTCATCTCAACTCCAACCCCTTGGCCTGCCAACGACCTCCCAAACGTGGGACTCCACCCGCGGGCAGAGCAAAGCAAAGCAAACAGCTTGGAGCAAAGCAGAGAATAGCACGCGGCCACGTGTGTCGCTGCCGAAGTCAAAGTGGGAAAGCAGAACGATGTGCATGTGGGATGTCAAACAAGAGTTGCTGAGAAGCAGACATGTATACCATCCCCTGTATTGTATCGTGGCTGTCACACTAAGCTATCAAGTGCCTCACTACTGGTTCCGGCAATCTGGGGGCATTATCTGGCTGCCGTCATTAGGCACAACCAGCGCTTGCTGCCACAGTCAGTTTCCGAGCATGCGTCGTCCTCTCTCTCTCTGTTTTTCTTCTTTATTTTTCTTTATTATTATTAATTTTTTTTCTTTTTCCCGGCCATCTCCCTTCCCCTTAGCCTAGCCCTCTGAAAAAAAGGGGGGTGGGGGCTAGTCCCTCGTGTACCCAACCAAGGGCCTCTGACAGTTGGAGTTGTGCACGGATCTAAAGTGACTCGCACCTGTTCCTATTAGCTCAAATGTTATGGCGGACCCCTGGAGAGGCAAGAAGAGGCCCCAGAGTCCAAAACAGAGACGAAGAATAACAGACAAAAGAAAAGAAAGGGATGGAAACCGTCAGGACGGTGGCGAGAGGACGAGAGAGACGAAGTTGGGGCTCCTCACGGCCAGACACGGTGCTTCGCCTTATCTCTACTGTTCCAACTCCCAGAGCTGGCGTCCACTCGTGCCCGTAGGTATTGGTGCATCATCGACGGCCCTGCTTTGGCTAGGAGATGCCCTGGTCCACTACGGGGGTTTACCATTGTTATGCCGCCCCCTGTACTCGACTGGTAAGGAGCGTTGCTTTGCAGCGATTGGGCTGGGACGGTGAGCCTCTGGGAGCCTGGGACAGTCAGGGACAGCGAAGCGAGTACGTACCGCCGTTTTACCACCCGCCGCACCTTACCCGCTTTGCGTTGAGCCACGTTAGCTAATGCAGGATGATGAGGCAGGGCAGCGCGTACTGCGGGTCAACGGCTAGAGACGTCTTACACTGTAAGGGCATGGATGAAGCTGGGGATCTGGATCTGGATGGATACAATATGGTTAGGGATCGGGGCGCGGCAGTGGATGTCTGCGTGACAAGGTTCCTACCTCAGGTACTAACTACCTAGGCGTTGGCATCCAGGCCCAGCCAGGACAGGAAAGGAAAGGGAGGAGAGGAGAGGGACGTGGAGGGGAGGGCTTAGGGTGCCTGGGCTGAAGCCTGAGCTTGGGCGTTACGTCCTGACGGGAGCGCCCTCGGTCGCATCCATTATCGCACTCGATCGACATCAGACCAAAGAAGGGAAGAGGGATTGAATATTAAAGCCTCCCGCCGTTGGAACGAGGCCGAGTCGTCGGTCCTTCTGCTTTTGTCAGTCAGTCTGGTCACTCTCTTGTTCGTCTTTGTCTTCGTTTTCCTTCGTCCGCCCACCTCTTCTTCCCTTCCCCTCGAAGCAGAGAGCTCTGGTAGTTCTCGCAATTACCTCCGTCTTTGCGTCTTTGGGTTCTTTTGGTTGTCTTCCCTCTTGCTGCGCGCATTGCATTGCATTGCATCGTATCGTATCGTATCGTACCGTACCGTACCACACCACACCGCATCGCGCCAAATTTTTTCACCCCTTCGCTTCTTCTTCAAGGACACACCGCCGTTTTATACCATAAGGATTCTGTTATACTCGTCACTTTTGGGTCTTGCTTTCTGTTGGATCCCTTCTCTTCTTCCTCGGCAGGAGCACCTTTTTGTCAACCAGCCCACTTCTGTACGGCAACTCGGCTTTTGAGCGTCATTACGGCATTTGCAGCGATTTGTTGAGCGTCAGCGTCATTAGCAACAGCAAGAACATATCTGCATCTACAGCAGCAGGACTCGATATTGGTAATACGACCGTACATTTGCGGGTTCCATCCTTGATAGACCTGGCGTCGATACAGCACCACCAAATACCGCGTTGTGGCTTTTCGGCTCGGCACCCAACCATCCCAAGGTCACCGACCAGTCCAGCTTGGGATTCAGGTTCAGATCCAGCAGCTTGATCGAATCCGCCTGCCCACGTGCGAACGAACCTACTGCTGCAGCCTTCTGCATACAGACAGCATCGGCACCCATCGTCACACACATCCTGTTCAATAAGTGTCGCCATCACCAGCGCTTTCGGGATTCACCTGCTGGACAGACTCGATATCACACCTATTGGCGTCTTGTTCTGAACTGGAAATAGAAACAGTCGTCAGCGCTTCACCCGCACCCTCAACTGCACCTGCACCTTGTACCTGCACCTTGTACCTGCACCAGCGGTACCAGTACCTGCAACACGCGCATCGCATCTCGTGGGGCCCCCAAAGCCAATCTTGGTGTCGATAGACTTCGCACCTTCCAGGTCCCAACTCCCCGGGTGTCCCTCCGTCATCTGGTTTGCTGCTGTCCGTTCCGAAGCGGCAGTCCAACCCAAACCTAGGCAGCGTCCTTCGTCCCATCGCTTCCCACCACATCGCAGCGGCCCTGTCGCATTCAAGTCACACACTCCCGGTGCTCTTCCTCGCGCAAGGACCGACTATCTCCGTTTTGGCCGACTTGCTGCGACATTGAGTCGCACGCACACACACTCACACCACACCCTTCCTCAAGTAAAAGCTCTCGTGTGGTGCAAGCTCTCACACTGGTTATCCTGCGTTTCGCCAGCGGCAAAGTCTGCGACCCGAGTGCGTTTGTTCACCACATCAGGCTCTCGATTCTCTCTCTGTTTCTGTCTCTGTCTCTCCCGCCCACCCGACCCCTCTACGGATAGCGCGCGCCCCACGTCGAATGTCACCGTCACCTCGCCGCGAAGACGTGCCCCGTCCTGTGTTGCTCGCTCGGCCTAAGCGGATACACGTCTCCTGCCCAGACACTCCAGCCAAGGTGCAGAGGTAGACCCCAGGCTATTATTACCTCGCCGCTCACTTCGAAGTCTTACCCGGTCTTAGCTCGCCTCCTCCCCACTAATCCCCGTCGCGGAGCACCACTGTTAACCATGTCGGGCTTCGTCTCCTCACCCACCACACTGCACCCCGCCCTCAGTAATCCGCTTCCGCCGCCTATGCAGTCCTCCGAGACGGTTAAAACCTCGCTCTCCGACCGACCCAAAAGCTCGAACGCCGCCCATGACCGCCATCGCCCGTCCTCGTCCTCGTCCGCCTCTTCCATTTCCTTCCTCAGCCAGTCACTGCCTCGCAATGCCGGATCGGTAGCAGAATCGCCCTTTTCTTGCGCCTCGCTTGCCCAAGGCGGTCCAGCCGAGACTCCATCCTCAACAACAACCACTTCAGCAACAATACCCACCGCCACCTTTCCCGAGCTGCCGCCTCCTCTGCCTCGTTCCTCCAACCCCACCGCGCACCACGGCCACCCTTCAAAAGGTCACCGTCGCAACGCGCCTTCCCACGAGGTTCCTCGCCAGACTATTATGAAAGCTTTGGCCTCGGTTGTTCGCAGAAACAAGCCCGAAGCCCTCTCCCTGACCGGAATGTTGTCCTCACAGGGTGGTGTCGAGAACCGACCCGCCACCTCTTCTTCGCAGAAGCTGGCCGATGCCCTCAACGAGCTCGCCAACCGGAACATGACACCCACCACCGCGCTGCCGTCTCTGCAGTCCCCCTGCTTCTACCACAACCGCTTCGACGACGCCGTCAACATCGACAAGGTTCTCGAGGAAATCAAGAACGACGACTGCATGTCCCACTCCAGACTCGTCCAGACCGCCACCGGCGTACGTGAGGTCTCCAAGCAGCTTCAGCGCCGCCCCATCAAGCGCGCCGTCCGCAACGTAATGATTGTCACCAAGGCCCGCGATAACCAGCTCGTCTATCTCACCCGAGAACTCGCTACGTGGCTGCTACGCACTCCGAGGTATGGATCCGATGTCGGCGTCAACGTCTATGTAGACGCCAAACTTCGCAACTCTCGTCGCTTTGGCGCCCAAGGCATCTTGGCCGAGAACCCCGCCTTCCAGGATATGCTCCGCTACTGGACGCCCGACCTTTGCTGGAGCCAGCCCGAAAAGTTCGACTTGGTTCTCACTCTCGGCGGCGACGGCACTGTGCTCTTCACTTCCTGGTTGTTCCAGCGCATCGTGCCGCCTGTTTTGTCGTTCAGCTTGGGCAGCCTCGGGTTCCTGACCAGCTTCGAGTTTGAAAAGTACACGCAGCACCTGGATCGCATCATGGGCGAGGAAGGAATGCGTGTCAATCTACGCATGCGGTTCACTTGCACTGTGTACCGTGATGGCGCTCTTGGCCAGGAAGCCGAAGAGGGCGAGCAGTTCGAGGTTCTCAACGAGCTCGTTATTGACCGCGGCCCATCCCCTTACGTGTCCAACCTGGAGCTCTACGGGGACGATGAGCTACTCACCGTTGTGCAGGCTGATGGCTGCATCTTTTCGACACCGACTGGCTCAACTGCTTACTCTTTGTCTGCTGGAGGTTCGCTGGTGCACCCCGACATACCTGCCATCCTCTTGACGCCCATCTGCCCGCACACTCTCTCATTCCGTCCCATGGTTCTTTCCGATACTATGCTCCTCCGCGTGTCTGTGCCTCGGAACTCCCGCGCGACCGCCTACTGCGCTTTTGATGGCAAGGGCAGGGTCGAACTCAAGCAGGGCGACTATGTCACCATTACGGCATCGCAGTACCCGTTTCCTACTGTCGTGCGCACCCAGACAGAATGGTTCGACAGTGTATCCCGTACTCTTCGCTGGAACACGCGCGCCGCCACTCAGAAGGGCTTTGACTCTTCCGCCAATGGCAGCCTCTGCCCGTCTGAGGACGGAAAGGACGACGATCCGGAATGGGACATCGACACCGACTCAGCATGCTACGCCAGCGAAGACGGGAGCATCAGCGCGAGTCCTTTGCGTCGACAGATGAGCATGTTGGGCATGTGACGTTCAAGCGAAAAAGGAGAAGCATCTCATTATGATTCCCGCAATAATTTATTTTGATCGACCACATCACCCACCATAGCGGGCGGGATAGACGCATCTAGTTGTTCTTTTGCTTCCTATTGCCATCCTACCTTTTTCATAGAACTAAGCGAAGCTGATCATCAAGATAAGAGAGAAGCATGTCAGATATCGCAAGGGCGACCAGACCTAGACAGGGAACGCCTGCGCGACATATTTTAGAGAAGTGGAAACACCAAGGGTGTTCTGTGAGCATGGTATATACCCATCGCCAATGGTAGTATTCATCGTGAGGTGCCTCACAATTCATTTTCAGCTTGGAGGGAGAAGGGAATGAACAACGATCCTACGATAGTATAGATATAGAGTACAAATTCTCAATGACGGCACCCGCGGCGGTTGGCGGGTGATCCGACCAGCAGGCGTGGTCAGAATCTAAACAACTATAGCTGTCAACCTAGTACAGGCCCCTTTGCACCCGATATTCAATTAGTCTACGACACTTCACATGATTGATCGCTGCCATGGTTTGTGGCGGATGCCATCCCAGTGAAATGTGTCGAGTAAGCTGGGCAGGGGGGAATCAGGTCTATGAGAGGCAAGCCACTCCCTTTGCTGACAGGGGAAGTCAGTGAGTGGCAAACCTCATATTGCCAACGGTACATTCATTGCGGTCTTGACAGTAACGGGGAGGGGGATTTGACAGTACTTTTTCTTCTTTCTACCCCACTACCCTGTTAGCCAGTAGTGTCATTAAGCTTGTTCCATGTACAACAACGAGGCGCGCGCGGTCGCCTGGCAGAGCCGGATCCATGACGACATCCGATAGTACCAAATAAACCGAGGCCAAGTCAACAGAGACGCCAAGACTAACGTCGCCAACCAGGACATCACGCCGGCGTTGAGAATCCGGCGTCACTTGATTCTCCCCATGGCTTCATTCTTGGCTCTTTGAACAAGTCCGAGGCCGAGACGTACGATTTTGGGAGAAAGGCGACCGCAACCTGTCGCACAAGTGCGTCTCTTCGAGATTCATTTGACACATGCCACCAATTTCCTCTCCATCTCAAGTTTTTCCAGCTTGTGCACCGCCCGTGTGCGTAGATTGTCTGCCTTTCACAGCATGACCACCTAACTTGAAGTAATTTCGCAGCGCGGGTTGTCAGGTATTCGCATCCGGAACGCCATGAATATGATCTGGCTCAGATACTCAGCCGGTGTGGAATCACCCATGTGCCGAGCCATCATTTCCAGTTTCCTTGGCTTAGGGACAGCAAGCCGGCGATGCAATCCATGTCTCCCTTCTTGCTCGGGCTGACCTCGCCACGCATGAATTTTTCCACTTCGTCCGTCGCTTTGGGCATAGGCAGGTCCTCGCTGTCTTCGAAGATGGACAAGCCTTTCCCCGAATCGCGACGGCCTATAGCCGGCATCGTCTTTGCACGGTTCCCGCTGAACATAACCGGTCCTGGGTGGTCCTGCAAGATCCGGCCTGTTCGCCTCAAGTTTGGTCGAGGGGCAGGGGCTGTTGTCGATAAGGATCTCTGAACCTCATGAGCCTGCAGCATCCGGCGTGGGTTTCCCTCATCGTCTGGGCACCAGTTCTCCTTATCAGAATCACCTGACGGGGAAACCAGCATAGCGACCTTCACTTTGTCCCCTGACTGTTTCTCGTCTGTAGTTTTGTTGCCATCAACAAGCGAAGTCTGCATCCTGGCCATGCTGGACGATGTCCGGCTCAGCTTGGGTTTCTTGGCCTGCTGAGGCCGAGCTGTTGGCCTGCTTGCCGGAGAGTTTCGCTTGGAACTGTTATTCTGGAGGATGCTACTTGTTGAGCGGAGGAGGCTGATTGCAGCTACCGCAGAGCCGTTGGACTCGTTCTCAGCCTGTGTCGTAAGCTCGTCGTGGGTATCGGCATCGCAGCACAGTTCCCATGCAAGGGCGTCTCTTGATCGGCCCCGTCCCAGACTGGATGGAAGGGAATCAGTGAGAGCCGATATGGGAGGAAGGGTCACGCTGGGCAGCGCACTATGACTGCGCTGGAAAGGCCGACTCCTAACCCGCGGCAGACTCGACGAGTCCGAAAATAGTTGGGCAGGTTGGAATCGAGGCGGCGAAGCTTCGTTGGAGACGAGCTCGGCCTTGCCCTCCAGAGAGAGAGAAAGGCGCACATGTGACTGAGGATGGGGTAGAATGTGGGTTGCGGACCCAGTCGACGGGCAGGAAGATGGCGGGCATTGATCCGACCTAGATAATGTGAGTGAGGGGTCTGTTGGCCACAACAAGGTAAGAGCATACGTTGGTGTTTCGTCTACGCTGCGGCTGAGCGTAGATGGTGTTGAGAAGGAGCTTGCGGTATGCCACCGGTTCGACATAACCCCAGCAGAACTAGAGAAGGAGAAAGAGGAGGACTGCAGTTGGGCTGCAGAGTCTGAGTTTTGAGAGGACGGTGTTTCAAAGACCTTATTATCAGTGTCGTTGGGGGCATTGGAGGGGCTGAGGTTACGGGATGCTTCCAAAATCTCCAGGCCTATGGCGGCGAGAGGCTTGACTGGAGTTTCCGTAAGCGCGGGCGTCTTCGCTGAGATGTTTTCTGCTACGGGTGATGTCTTCTCATCGGCAACAGAGGAGCTGTAAGCCACCGGATCGGAGGAGATAATCTGCATTCCGCCGCATCGAAGAGCGACGATCTCCTGGGGAGAAAGCGGACGCGACTTGCGCCTGTCATTCTGGCGACGGTTTTGAAACCATATCTGCGAGTTAAGAGTTAGTAAGAGTATGCAAGAGATCTGGTTAGGCCGTCGCTTTACTTGAACTTCCTTCTCATTAAGGGATACGCGTTTCACTATCTCAAGACGCGCCGCCTTGTCTGGTTTCGGGTTCGCTAGGTAGGCGTTTTCGAGGATCGTCTTGTCTTTGGCACTGCCGACGCAATTGGAATTCGGGTCAGCGCTCAGAACACGAAAATACGACTCAATTGGACCAAGAGAGACGACTCACGCAGTCCTCTTCCTCTTCCCCTTGGGGTGCTTATCAGGTTCCGCGTTAGATACGTCTGTTTTTGACGGTTCAGTCGTTGCCGGAGGCGCGTTGCCAGAGGTTTCTGTCGAGTTGACGGCGGGCCGTCTCGTGGGAGACTGGACTACATGCCCGGACTGGAAAGAGGAGTCGCATGAGGACGGAGAGGAAGATGGTGCAGCAACAGTCGAGACTGAAGGAGAGACGTCGGAGGCGGGCATGTCGGCGATTTCGGTGTATCACGATTGAATGGTGATCATGGTCCGAGACGAATTGGACGAGAGTGAGACGGCAAGCAGACACGAGGCTGCAGCAGAGTAAACAAAGGAAATACGGGAAGATTGCAAAGTGACGTGCCTTGGCGAGTTGAGCAGAAGAGGAAGAATGACGAAGAGAGGTTCCAGGAACGAGCGAGGTGGGGAAGCAGAGCGTCGAGACACGAGGCGGCGCGGTTACTCGTAATTAGGTACGGTGAGGTACGGTCTGATGCGGTACCCTTGGTGTTGAACACAGCGCGTCTGGCCCCAACTAGGCAAGGTGTCGCCCCGTACTTACACGCTACCACATATGCCCTGGCCTCAGGGCACCCTGTTCATCCACGTCCGTAAGGGCACCACAGCGCGATCGCGGCACAGGTCCTCCACGGCGTGACCCACTACGCATCTAGGTTGCACTGCACTGTACCTTAGGTAGTCCTGTGTCCCCAGGTAGGTAGGTACCTACCTACCTTACTTCAAGGGGTGACGATGTAGTGCGCTACTTGTGGTGCCACCTACCAAGGTACCTAGCAAGCACTGCAGCCTGTGCCCTTGGGCTGGTCATGATTAGCTTGCCCACGCTCCTGCCCATTTGATGAGGCTCGGACCAGTCAAGTCGCGTGTCTGTTGTCAATTAGGAAATCAAACAAAAACACTCTACACCCGGTCTCCAGGGCTACACTACGCTTCGGCCTGATGCGCCGCGTCTGCTCGCTCGATTGGTTTGTCCCAGAGCACCTCGCCTTCCAATTTACCATACCTAGTCAAGGTCCCGAGGTAAGCGAGTAAGCCTAAGGTATCTTAGGCAGGTACCTGCCTGATTTCACCAATTGGCATTGTCTACTTGAGTGGCTTTGGTTCCAATTTGCTGCTACCTTGTGGACTGATGACGGTGCTGTGTGTAAACAATACTAATTCCCAAGCACTATGTTAGGCGGGGAAGAGATTCCAGGCGCCTTGATAGATTTATCTCCCCTGCCCTCACCTTGGGGGCGGCAAACCCTGTCTCAATTTACCTCTCCAGCCCCAAGACGCGTCGTTGACCCTGGTCTGCTGTTGTTGCGCCTCTCCCTTCTCCTATGGAGCACTCCTCCGCCCCATCCCCAGTATTGACTTTTACCGTTTTCAACGAGCGCGTTCCCTTGTGTCGCGCATTTCGCCTGGACAAGTGGATGCAGCTGCTTTTGGAAGAGGTTGGGAAGCCCAACCAACATCAAGGTGCCTTGACCTGTCTCGCTCCCACTTGTCGCAAATCTACAGCCAAGACATGACGTAGTGTCCTCTTTTTGTCAAGTTGCTGTAAAGACGGCGCCAGTTTCTGAACGTCTGGAAACGAAAATTGCTATTGAGACCAGTTGTCCTTCTCCAATTTCCGTCCCAGGCTGACTATGGAATTGCTATCTAATTACATGCATTGCATCGCGCCGTCTGCAGCGGCTTGCACACAAGGTAGAGAGAGACACCCCTCGACACCTCGATTTGGAGTGTAGGGACTCAGTGTTCATCTTGTAAGGCGTCAAACTACTCAAAGTATGCTGGCCGTCTAGCAGCAAATGTAAAGCCCTCCATCCTGCTCCGAGTCTACCGAGTGAACCGGTCGTGCCGTCCTCTACCATAGTGGTCATGACCAGCAGTTGCTGGGTTGCGCCACAGGATCCCGGTTCACGATGCCTTGCTGCCCACTCCACCACGGTTGAACCATGATCCAAGCCTCGTCTCTATGTTTACAGATCCTCGTCCGAAAGCTCACCGGGCAGGGGCATGTTGGCAGCTTCGTCCATCTCCTTGCGGTACTGCTCGAGAAGCTTCTCGTCGACCTGGGCGGTAGGGGGGGCGAGAGCCGGGGCAGCGACGAATTCCTAACAAACAGTCAATATCGATGTGTCCCCCGGGGGAAGGGCCTGGAACCCAAACAGGATTCAAGTTTTACTTACCAGAGCAGGGTTACCAACAAGCTTGCGTGCAAGCCAGAGGAAGGGCTTCTCGAAGTTGTAGTTAGACTTGGCGGAAATGTCGTAGTACTGGAGGTTCTTCTTGCGGTGGAAGGTGATGGTCTTGGCCTTGACCTTGCGCTCCTTTACGTCGACCTTGTTGCCGCAGAGGACAATAGGGATGTTCTCGCAAACGCGGACGAGATCGCCTGTGTAATTTTATTGGTAAGTCATGTTGGTCAAGACGTCACATTTGGGAGTCTGAAGATGTCGCTCTAGTGGGGAGTACGCACGGTGCCAGTTGGGGACGTTCTTGTAGGTGATACGGGAGGTAACATCGAACATGATGATACCGCACTGGCCGTTGATGTAGTATCCGTCACGAAGTCCACCAAACTTCTCCTGGCCGGCGGTATCCCAGACATCGAATTGGATCTGGCCGAAGTTCTGCGCGGAACAAGTTAGAATACACAGTGAACGAGGAACGGGGGCAAGGCGGAATTTTTTTCCGCAGCCACTTACCGTAGTGAAGCCCAAAGGGTGCACCTCGACACCAAGAGTAGCCATGTACTTCTTCTCAAACTCACCAGTCAAGTGACGCTTGACGAAGGTGGTCTGTTGTAAACTCCACGGTCAGCAACGAACGCAATACAGCAGTGAAGTAGAGTGCATTAGGGGTTAGTTGGTCTGCAAGAGGCAGCCAGCAGAGGCAACGTATGCCCCGATAAGGATCACTGCCAGCCAACTGGACTCGATTACTCGCCTTTCCAGTACCACCGTCGCCGACAAGGACGAGCTTGAAGGTGGGCGTCTGCTGAGCGGCAGCCATGGTCGCGATCGCTGGATGAGTTGGCTCGATCCGAGTTTGATATGAACAAGCGGGGCTGGTCGAGGGGTTAGCAGTCGGCGCAAAACAAGGCAATAGATGCGACCGAAGACTTTTCGAGGAGATGGGAAGGAGGAAAGGCCAAGGAAGGCGTGGAGGTGGGCAAGGCGTACCGTAGAGAGACAGCGAAACCGGGCGGTAGGCGTTTGGCGTGTAGAAATCGTCACCGACTGATCGACTTGGGGGGGGGTGTTGTTTTTGAGGATGGCGGGGAGCTTGCAAGGAAGCCGTACTTCTTAAGCGAAAAAATCAGTCAGGCAGGCCAACGGAGTCGGGTAGGCACGATTGGGCTAGGCACCTGTCACGTGCATTGCCGTCTCGTCATAGCGGGGTGCCTGTCATGGTGTACAAAATCACCACACAACCCAAGGGACGTACATACGGGCTTCCAGTCGCCTCCCCGTCGGGTGGCCGCTAGTCCTGTTAAGGGGCCATAAAATTATTTATTCACTGGGCCCGCTGCACTGTCACTGTCACTGCACCGAAGTCACCGGATGGCCTGGTGTTGGGCCAGGCTGGGCTGGGCTGGGCTGAACTGGTATCCGATCCATAACTATAGGCGGGCTACGGCTGCCTTGACGCCGAGCCGGGGCTAATTGGTTAATTAAGCCGCATTGTCTACGCTTTCCACGTCTTGGCCTGGCAAAGGCACATATATCTCACTCAACTCTTGCAAGACACACGTAGATGCTTGTCCGGCTCTCGGTGTTTCCTTGCACTTTGCTTTGTAATCCAGCTGACTGCAATCTTCGCCCTGATTGGCTGAATGATGGTAGGCAGGAGAGGCGATCTGCCTACCTGCTATGTACATCTAACTCATGGCCATGATCGCGGCCGTACAGCATCGCCCAACCGCCCAACCGTACGCCGGCAACATCCTTTGGACAGTCATACACGCTTGGTGTCCAAATCGTGTCGAAGTCCACCTGGCCGCGCGCGGAATTCTCCGAAAATCATTTTGCTCACAGGGGAAGAACATGGCAGCCGAGGAGGCCTCGGCCACCCCAGTTTCGAGTCGGCGTCAGGGTAAGCTGCAGTTCCTGTCGCGCTCCTGAGCCAGGACGCGAAATGCGCACCAGCACCGGTCGCTTGAAAATTGTCAGCATTTCACACGGCGATGCTTGCTTCCGAACCCAGGCTGCGTGGGTCTGCACTTACACCTTCGTTTCCCTGGACGCATTCGGCCACCTTTTTGAGATGGTCGTGGTTTGATCGATTCACATAGCCAAAGTTGCGAATCTCGTCTTCAGGCTTCAGGCCAGCCCGCTCGGCCGGGCTTCCCGGGACCACACTGTTGACCTTGGCGAACGGCTCTTCTAGTGACCGAGATATGGAATGACCAGACAGTAGGTCATCAGTTCCCGCAAGTTGTGGGGTTTCCTGGCTGTCATCCTCGCGGAGACTGGCGAAGTGTTCATGGAGGTGTTTTTCAATCATGACCATGAGATCTTTGTAGTCGTTTCGGAGACGGATAATGCGGGCTCTAGTGGTGCGCACTGTCGCGGTTCATCAGCACTGCGAAGTCGCAACCGTTTGTGAACTGAGGTACCTTGCGCGACGTCTATATCTGCCCGCGGAAAACCGTCAGGAGTCAGGAGAGGCGTGTTCATGTCGGCTCCGTGCTGTCGAGCAAGTCAGACAGAAGTCTTTTTGGGTCGATCTTGAACGTACGGAATCAAGAACCGCGCCCAGAGCTTTCAGTTCCGCCTCCATATCATCCTTTTTTCTCTGGAGCTCTGTAAATGTTAAACGGCCGATATGACCGTTGGTTTCTGCATTGCTTGTTGGGCCCGAGGGCACCGTCGGAGCGTGTATGTTATTCATCCTGAGCGACAATCCCATCGTCGTCGGTAGATACCAACTGAATTCATAGCCCGCTGCCAGCCACTGGCCTTTCGTTTTGTAATGGGATGATATTTGTGTGTATGGTCTGGGCTCCCGCACTGAACCGAGAGGCGGATAGAGCGACTCAGTTCATTCCTTTTGAATCGCACTTGGAGGGTCGGCAGGACTGGACTATTGCCCCGCGTTGTCGCCGGGGCAGAATACGAATGGCTCCGCGATGTGTTGGGTCGCAGTAATTGGTGTCGTGCACTGTGGTAGGCGGTGCATGAGTGTGAGGTGGGGGAAGCAATGACAGCATCGACTGCGCTATCCCGGACAGGGGTACTGCTGATTAATCACTGATTGATACGGTAAGGTCACGAAAGGAGAGGTGTCGATTCATCAGGCATAGTTAGGTGTCGCAGGTACCTACCTATAGGTCAGTGACTCACTACCTACCTAAGGTACTACCTGAGGCACCTATATAAGGCAGGTATTGTTTTATGTTAAACCAGGTTAGCACTCCAACATCTTAGAGTAAGTAGATAAAATAATAAGGTACTTAGGTGTCTAAGTCTAGGGTACCTAGCACTTGCAAGGTAACAGTGCACCTTACATTAGGCATCTTGTCGCCTAACTACAAGAACCCACCTCCCCACAAGGTACCTACCTATCTTACAGCACACTGAAGGACAAGCCCAACAGCACTCAAGGTAAGGTAGATACCTCAGGTACCTAGCTGATGTGGCGGTGGAGGCCACCTCCCGCCAGATAAGATAAGGTACCTGAGGCACAAGACGGGACGGAACGCGTCCCAATGCAGCAGCTCCAGCTCCAGTTTCTAATCCTAGCTCTCCTCTGTCCAAAGTTCTTCGCATCGACGTCACCTCACCTTAATATTCCTTCTCTTCCTGTAATCATCTACTGTTCATAGGCTTCCAGTCACTGTGCCAATCATGGCGACTGGCGTTGATGCAAAGCTTCTCAAGTCCACAAAGTTCCCACCGGAATTCAACCAAAAGGTTGACATGCAAAAGGTCAACCTTCAGGTGATGAAAAAGTTTGAGCCGTGCCTACCTTGCTGAAGTTGTTCAACTGCTGACGATCTCTTTACAGGTGGATAGCGAGTAGGATATCCGACATTCTGGGTAGCGAGGACGACGTCGTCATTGAGCTTTGCTTCAATCTGATAGAGGGTTCGCGATATGTCAGTGTTGTCTATCATAGCGAAGCGCCTTGCGAGTACAGTTCCGCGTTTGCTGACAGCCCTACAGCCCGATATCAAGTCTCTCCAAATTCAACTCACCGGCTTTCTTGATAAGGACACTGCACCATTTTGCAAGGAACTATGGAAATTGTGCTTGAGCGCCCAGACGAGCCCGCAGGGGGTGCCCAAGGAACTTCTCGAGGCCAAAAAACTAGAATTGATTCAAGAGAAGGTATGAACACTAGCATCAGTGTAGTATCTCTTTCTTGGGCGGGACCTGACATCAGTCTAGATTGAGGCCGATCGCGCCGCAGACGAAGCCCGCCGCCGACGTGAAGATGCTGAAAGACGCGAACAAGAATTAAACGGGCTCAGAGATCGTGACCGTGGAGACCGCGGTCGTGGTCGAGGAGATACATGGCGTGGTCGTCGTGGCGATAGGGACTACGACCAACGAGGCAGACAAGGGGCGCGCTTTGGCGAAAACAGGTCACGCTCCCCGGCTTCGAGGTACCGTGACCAAAGGGACAGAGGCTCTTTTCGTGGCTCTCAGCGAGACAGCTACGTTCCCAGGGATCGCCTCGGAGCTGGCAGAAGCGCTGGCCGTCGTCGCGCTGCATCTCGGTCACCTTCCGTAGCTTCTGCTTCCTCGCGATCCACGTCCCGCAGCCGGAGCCCAAAGCGCGTTCGAGAATCGAGTCGTGGCACTCTCTCCCCACCATCTCGACGGTCTCGGCGAGATCGTAGTTCATCCAGCAAACGGCCGGCGAGGAACCGATCGAGATCACGCAAACGAGAAGCTGGACGTCATGACTCACGCAGGAAACGAAATCCGTCGAGGAGTCGCTCGACCCCGTCACCTTCGCCGGACAGACGGCCGGCTGTGAAACGGCGCAGGTATTCTTCATCTCGAAGCCGGTCGCCGGATATTGAGATGAGATCTCGGAGTCGATCGTCAACCAGTTCGTTGTCGCGAAGGTCAAGATCTCGCAGCCGGAGTTCTGGGCGCCAGCCGCATCGAAGCCCTACAAGAGCTCGTATGCACAAGACTCGATCCAATCCCCGAGGTCCTCGCAAAAGTACCTTATCTCGCTCGCCGGGCGCACAAGAACGAAGCAAATCAGAAAATGACGGAGGGAACGAAACTCAAAGTAGAAGAGACGGTCGGAGGGACGCCTTGACGGGGAGTAGACGACGCGGCACGTCGTGTGCCTCGTCGACGTCGGCCGATAACCCCAAAAGAGAAGCCACCAAGTCCAGTGCCGACCTCTGATAGGTCCGTCGTAGCTTGAAAGAGGCTGGCAAGTGGTCTTGACAGAGGTATCGATCCTCTACTCAAACCCAGGTAGCTGACGATAGCGGTGGAAACGTGGGGATGGACGGCTAGGCCTGCAGCAAGCGACGCTGGCGGCTGTGAGAAGGAAAGACAATTAATAGATGAGAAGCTCGGAAGCCGGATTTTCTGGCAATGGCTGAAGCTAACCGTCTGTGAAGGTCTGCCGGCCACAGTTGCATACCTACGAAGCATACACTCGCGAGGTTTGAAGGACTAGTTGAGACGGACAGACGACGAACAACGCCACGTTCAGCCTGATTTGGTACGTTTACTGTATATCTCTGGTGCAGTGGACAACATCGCGCAAACACATTCTCCAGCTTGTCTTCTCGTCTCTTTGCTACTAGTTCGCTCAGCGCGCACTGCCCCAGCTATAAGTATTGCGGTCTCTACCGCCAACGTCGCCTTGGTGCCCTCGGTTCAGAGCTGTCGTCAGATTGGAGTGCTACCTAGAGCCTCTGAAAAATATTTCGTGTAGATCGTATTCAATATGCTATTGTGGGTGGGTCGGCATAACCATTTCTTGTCAGTTGAAGTTATTGAATAGAGACAGCAGTTGTCGGATTTAAGGGTTTGATTCGTGATATATTCAATTGTGTGTAATTGTTCTTGTTCTCCCTGTTATTCAGGGGAGAACTTGGCCCTTGAAGTGGCTGGTTTAAGGGCGTATTTCGGCCCGTCATTATTCCACGCCGTGCACAGCCTTCGAGTGCGCTGGAAGTGTATTAGGCGCTTGGTACAGCGGATTCGATACACCCCTTTAGGGAGGCCTCCGTTTGGTGGGTTTCCTACCACCTAATCCGCCTTTTAATAACTATTTCTAAGTGCTATAATTATTTTGAGATTTAAATTCTGTTTTCCTCTATTTAAAGCGCTTCTTAAATATCCATCCCGCGGGATTTACGAGCCCTAGGAGTATGAGGAACATAAGCCTTAACGTCCTATATGTTATCCTTGGCTATCTCGGCCTCCTAGTGGGCCTTATTTATGGTGATATTGTGATGATGGTTATCTTTAAGATGAGCCCGCTGGTTACTTATATTCAGTTGTGCGAGAAACGCCTAAAAAGGCTGCTTCGGGAGCGCTTTTGTTAGTCCGTCTACTATTAGCTTAGTTAATAGTGTATATATAATATTAATACAGTTATTCTCGATTTTTACCGTACTTAGTAGTTGTGAATATTAATATGGTGTAAGTGTATTTGTAATTGTATTTGTTCTGCGTTTATAATGTATATAGTTTATTAATTATTATATTATATATGAATTTATAGTTAAGAGTGTATTTAAGGGGTAAATTTAGTATTATAGGTGTTCTCTATGGGGAGTTATACTTATAAAGTGGATATTAACTAGTTTGCGAAAATAGCTTTTTTTATATATATAATAAGGCGAGGAGTTTGGCTTTTATTATGAATATTACAACTATTTATTATTAACTTATTTTTTATATAACAGTTTGTCACAGGCCGAACCCGGTTGTTATGCCCGGGCTATACCCGGGCTCGCACTAGTGCCCCACCGGTGCCCCACTAGCGCCCACCCCCTAGGAAGCAGAGATTTCGCGCCATATCGTAGTTTACCCTTTTCCTCTTCAGCTTGAAATAAACAGTATTTGGCTACCTTTCGGTTGAGACAAGGCCTAGGACCAGCCCTTCGCAGATATGATGAATAAATAAGTAGGTAAATATTTATAATCTTGTTCTCTTTATAATACTCCTCGAAATCACTATTAACGTGGCTTTTATAGCCATCGACGATTAGTATCCGATATATACCTTTTAATTGCTATTTTAAGTGTTTATCGAAATGCTGAAGTTATTAGAGGGTAGTCTCGTTATTAGTCCATTTATTAGAAGTTGTTTTAATTGCTCAGCTATCCGGAATCTGGGCCTCAGAGTATTAACTCGTAAGGTGAAAGTGGCCCTAAACCACTAAAAAAGGTGGCATCGTATAATTATCACTAATAATATAATAAATCGCCGTTACCCATTCTTTATTACTAAGTTAAACCTTTTTTAATTTCCTAATCTAATTAGAATATATAATAACTATTCTAAGCCGGATTATACTTATTATAAAACTAATCTCATTAAAGTTATAGAAATCTTTATTTATAATACCGTATTTCAATTATATATTAGCTATAAGTCGAAAGTAAGGCTTAATAATTATAGGATCTTCATAGAGGCCTCTTTAATAATTATAAATATAAGAAAATCGTATTTTAAGTTTTGGGCATCGCTGGACGAAGTGTTCTATCCAGTGCTTCTCAACTGGTCGGGAAGCACACTTCCGGAGCAGTGTATTAGTTATATTTTCCATATCCACGTATAAGGGCGAGAATCCTTAAGAATCCAGGTTAATAATGTATTAAACAATTACCTCCTCCTCGATCTCTATTAAATTCAATTATACGTTAGTATTATCAGCTTTAGTAGTTTGACCGTTTATTTTGGTGTAGAGGGTAATTTTAGGAACGTTGTAAATGATCGCTGTGCATCGGATACTTAATTATAGAGTTAATCGAATTACTTTAATTACTAAATTAATCCCATTTTCGGATAAGGTATTAGGTATTATATAGTAGAAGAAAAGATGTGATGAAGTTGGAGGATGATGAAGGTGGGAAAAGTGTCCTGGTCGATGATGGTGTCCCGCTTAATAATGAACCACGTTAATTAATTACTATTACACTAAACGAACATCAATTATACTACCCTTATTAAAAGAGACTCTTATAGTTAAGATAAACTAGTAACCTAGGGACCCTTATATAATATATTAATAGAAGAGTTAATTATACTACGCTAAACCCTTATAAAACTATTAAATAAAGGGTTTATTAGGGCTAGTAGCTCCCCTGCATTATCGCTTGTTTTGTTTATCCGGAAGCCTGGAGGAGGGTTACGGTTCTGCGTTAATTACCGTGCCCTTAACACCATTACAAAGAAGGACCGATACCCCTTACCCCTAATCAGCGAAACTCTAAGGGCACTAGTAAAAGCAAAGTGGCTAATAAAGCTGGATATTATCACTACGTTCCATAAGATCCAGGTTCAGAAAGGAGACGAATAGAAAACGGCGTTTAAGATAAGGTATAGGTTATATAAATAAATGGTTACCCCCTTTAGTTTAACTAGAGCCCCTATAACGTTCTAGTAATATATTAACCACACCCTATGAGATTTCTCAGATGAGTTCTACTTAACTTATATTAACGATATCCTAATTTATTCGAACAGCTCCCTCTTTGATTATAGAGAAAAGGTTAAAAAGGTCCTCGAGCACCTAGGCGTTACAGGCCTGCATATGGATATTAATAAGTGCAAATTCGAAGCTAAGAGCATTAAGTATTTAGGGTTTATTATTAATACTAATAAGGGAATTCGTATAAACCCTAAGAAGATTAAGGTAATCTAAGGATAAGAAGTACCCTAATTAGTATAAGGAGTTCGTGGGTTTATCGGTTTTACTAACTATTATTATTAGTTTATACTCAACTTCTTAGGGATCGTATAACCCCTAATAACCTTAACTAAAAAGGATATACTGTTTACTTAAAGTAAGGAGTATATTAGAGTGTTCGAGGAGCTGAAGACGCTCCTAATTAGCGCACCTATATTAGCTCACTAGGACCCTAATTAAACTATAATACTCGAGACCAATTCGTCTAATTATATGGTAAAAGGTACCTTATTATAATATAATAATAAAGGGATCGTAAAGCCTATAACATTCTTTTCACATAAGAACCTACTTATGGAATACAATTACCTAATACACAATAAAAAACTATTAGCAATAATACACTACTTAGAGCACTAGGATTTAGAACTACAGAGTATAAAAGAGTTCACTATCCTAACTAATCACCTGAATCTAAAGTACTTTATAACGAAGAGATAGTTAAGTGAATATTAGATTAAGTGGTTAGAATTACTATTCTGTTATAATTTTATTATCCAATTCAGACCTAGTAAAGAAGTAGTAGTTCCTAATATACTATTAAGATGCGAATAGGATATCCCTAGTACCCTATAGGACGATAGGTTAGAGGGTCGGAAGATTAAACTCCTGAAGAACAGGATTAACGTATTATAAGTTAATAACGTAATAGTGATTAGAGAAGTGCAGGCCCGATTAGGGCAAGTAAAGAGGGTTGAGTCTAGTACAAGAGACTCCCCTAGAAATATAAATTAGACCGATAACCCTAGCTCAGATAAAATAGAACCCCCCTTAAACCCTTTTAAAGAAGAGCTATTACGCTCCTAGTGAAATAAAACCTTAAACCAGAATAACTAATACTAGCTGATTAGGGGGGTAGTATAAAGAGGAGACCAATAACTTCCCTTATAATAGAAGTTGCTAATAATACTATTAGAATATACGATCAACGATAATAAAAAATTATTGTAGAGGAACAGAATTTGGATTCCATATTATAAGCCCTTAAGGACAAGTTTAATTTAGAAGTTCTACAACTCTACATTAATGGGATATCCAAGGAGGGACACTTTAAAGGCCCTAATTAGCCGCTAGTTCTACTAGCTAGGCCTATCCTAGGATGTCCAAAGATTTATGAGGAATTACGATGTTTATGGACGAGGAAACGTATAGTGCAATAAGAAGAGGGGCTTATTAAAACCTCTGCTTATCCCTGGACAGATCTAAGTAGAGGTCTCTATTGACTTTATAATAGGATTAGCCCCTTCCCACTATAATGGGGCTACGAATATCATAGTGGTCACCGATCATCTATCAAAGAACGTAATCTTTAATTCATTAAAGGACATTATAATAAATACAATAATAAACCAACTAATCTAAGGTCTAATTAGGTACCATAGGATACCTCATATAATTATATTAAATAAGGGATTATAGTTTACGAGTTTTATATAGAAGCAACTCTACTAGTTACTATGGATTAAATAGAGACTCTCTACAGCGTTCTACTTAGAAATAGACGGAGCTACGGAGAGGGTAAACTAGGTGATGGAAACCTATTTTAGAGTATACATAGCGTATACTTAGAACAATTAGGATAAACTATTCCTAGTAGTAATAATAGCTATTAATAACTAGGTCACCTTATTAATAAGACTTAGCCCGTTCTTTGTTACTTATAGGTATAACTTAGACCTGATCAGAGTAGAGGAACCCCTACGGAATAACAATAAGACCCCTATAATAAGAGCAGAGGCTCTAATCCAGAAGCTAAAGGACACTTCTAAGTGGGCTTAGGCGACAATAACGGTAACATAAAAGAAACAAGAGATTACCGCAAACGCAAGGCACTAACCATCTAATTAGTTTAAGCCTAGGGACAAGGTTTAGCTAAGGTTACAGAATATCTAATTTAATTAATTATTAAAAAAACTTAACTAAGTTAATATAAAGTATACCGTACTTAAATTAGTTAAATTTTATATTTATTAGTTAAATACACTATTAGGGATCTATAACGTCTTCTACGTAAACCTAATTAGGTACACTAAAATTAATCCGTTACTATTATAAAGTTATAATAATACCCAACCACTTATAATACTAATAATTAATAAGGAGGAGTTTAAAGTTAAGGAGATCCGTAATACGCGGAAAGTATAGGGCGGATAAAAGGTCTTAGTGAAGTAAAAGGATTATACCCAACTCACCTAGGAGCTAGTGGATATACTGGCGGATATAGTAGCCTTAGACTATTACGAGGCCAATCACGGGAATATCCCTTAGGAAGGGAGGGGAGGAAGGGGGTAATTATTACGAGCTAAGGCCTGATCAGAGGCCTCGGAACCACTCGGCCATATTCAACGCTAACCACTGTTTACTAAGCCTGATCAGGCCCAGGTAGACCTGATTAGGATCTAACGGATTTATGGGGTAACAGACTTTTCTTCCTTTCTCCTTATCTTAAAGATACTCATAGTAGTCGCTATAGCTAGTTGCAATATACCTGCTTGGACCGTTACACGGCCAGTGATAGCTTCTGGGAGTGGAACGCGATAGGGTGTTAGTGCTTATCGGGGTCTTCTTATATAAGGGTGCTACTTAAGGTAAGCCCTGAACAATTTATCTCTATTATTGTTTTTCCTTCAGGGTCAAAGCGGCGAAGCACCGGGTCTATACTAAATAGCTACTTAAACTCTTAAAATCCATTTTCCTAACTAGGTCCCTAATAGAACGTAGCCGACTTCTTCGTGAGCCTCGTAAGGGGTTCGATAATACTAGTATAATTAAGTATAAAAATACGATAATAATTTGTAAACCCAAGGAAACTTCTAACCCCCTTTATAGTCCTAGGGGCAACTTCCCTCTCGCCTAATTTTTCTTAGCATCCGCTATTAGTAAAATAGGTGATATACCACTAAGATCCTTAATAATTGAAAAGTCTTTACCTCTCCCTTTTAGAGCCCTCCCATAATAACCTCATAGCCTCCGGTGGGCACTGGACTACAGCTGGCCCCTCCGGCCGGCCCTGATCGGGGCTCTGGGTCACCTCCGGAGCTAACCCCTCCCTCAAGGGCTAAGCACCGCCGCAACACTAAGGCCCAGCCACTCCGGCCCAGCCTTGGGGGAAGCTAGCCTAACTCTCCTGATGCAGCCCCTTCTACGGTAAAGGGGCCCTTGAGCGTAAGCGGGGTGGCCACTGGATCTATCCTAGCCGCCTTCGATGAACAAGCTAGATTCATGAGGACCGAAAGGATGTCTTTTTGGCCATCGCCCAGTTTGTTGACAACGTGGTCTCTAGTTTTAAGGGGCCGAAAAAGCAGATCGCAAAGGAGGTGATAACCTATGTGATCTAAGCCCTGAAGAAGTTGATGAATAACGAAGTTACTCTAATTTTAACCCGGAATTGGGTTACCGTTGTGGTATTAGCCCTGACCCTAGCCCTAGTCTTAGCCCCGGTCTCCGCCCCGGCCCCGCCCCGGCCTAGTACTAAGCCCTTACCCGCCCACAAGCTCAGGCTCAGCTAGAAGACCTCCGGGTTTTCGTCCGTATCCCCGAGGAAGGCCTGGATACTGCCCGGAAGAACGCCCCTTTCGCCCTGCGCCATACAGTCTGCCAGGCCCTTGGCCTACAACTAGGAGACATCCCACACATCTACCACATCTCAACCGGATACTCCTTAAAGCCCCTAAATAAACAAATCCAATAAAACCTTCTTAGAAACAAACAAAACTAGCAGATTACTTAGGGGCCTTTAAAGTAGAAACCCCTATAAAATAGTTCACATACGCCGTCCCATATTGCCTATCTAAGCTCCAAAACCTAGATGGGGAAAGTATTAATATATTAACCCTGATTAGGGAGGAGGTTATCGCCCAGACTAGCCGCGAGCTAGTCCTAGCCCAGCAATCCCGTCTCAGCCTAAACCCTATTACAAACAAAGTCACTTAGGTTATCTCCTTTATAATCAAAGTACCACCCTTCAGATTATTTAACCAAAATAGTAAAGCCCAGCTTATTAGGGAAAAGAGGACCCTACTTAGGCATAACCCTAGCTACTAGGGATATTACACAAACCAGTACTATAACCAACGACCACTCTATAACAACTACGATAAGCCCTTAAACTCCCACAAAACCGAGCCCTATATAACTAAGCCGAAGTATACCAACTACTTAGGGCCCTTCTAGGCCAGCTATATAGACTATCCAGTTAGGCCCCTAATGGTTAACGGTTATCCTACCCTCCTAGGCCGAAAAGAACGTAGACGGATTCGGAAGGCTGGGCAAAAGGCCTCCGAGGCCCGCAATAATATCAACCAGACCACTACCCAGAGCAGCACTCAACAACCCCAGAACTCCCGTCCTGATCAGGGCCAACAACCTAGCTTTAAACGCTTATACACCAGGACCCCCCCTCCTAAGAATTGATCGTATACCTAGGCGATGAGGATACAGTTAGTAGTATGGATGAAAACGAAGTGGAAGACCCCGAGGCCCTCCCTTAGAACAACCGCCCCATCTACCCTCTCCAAAATAAGAGCTAAAGGGTGGCTCAAAAGCCTAATTATAATATCACCAATACCTATACCCACCTGGACCTCAACTCAGAGGTGTAGACCTAACAGGCCCCCCCACGGGTGCTACGTATAGCCTAATATAACGTGGGGAAAAAGCCCCCAGCACACACAGCTTTCCTAGAGCTCTACTGGGCTAATCAGGTCAACATTGTACTTATCCAGGAACCCTGGATAGGCTACACTAATAGAATACAAATTAATATACACCCTGGGTACAATTCCTTTATCCTAGTTGATTTTTAGGATAGTAGGGAAATAAGGCCCAGGGTAATAACATATATACGGAAGGGGATAAGGCTATAAGTGCAACAACAAAGACCTATCCAAACAAGGGATATCCTATAATTAAAGGTTAATAACACTATTATTATAAACGTTTATAAATAACTAGGTGATCCTTATAATTATATAATAACCACCCTCCTAGGATATTAACCACTACTATAAACCCTTATAACTAGGGATTTCAATACTCACCACTACTCCTAGGAACCCGGATCCGTTAACTGGAATAGAGGAGATGATCTAGCTGACTGGGTTAATAACCATGGCCTCTCCTTTATTAGAGAAGCAGGGGCTCTAACCCACACCCGTGGTCACGTCCTGGACCTAACCTTCTCAAATATCCCCCTTACACACACAGTACTCTATCCATACCTATATCCAAAAGCTGATCACCAGCTTATTATAACCATTATCCCCCTCAACAACAATAAACAACAATAAACATACTAATTAGGGCTAATATCGGTCCCGGATTCGGCCCTTCCTCGGTTTAAAGACCTAGTTAAGGTAAGGACCTTAACTTTACTTACCCTTAAGGACCTACTCACCTTAGCTAAGCTAAATACCCAGGCTAGCCGGATCGTCAACCTACTCTTAATAATTATCTAAGTAGTAGGGAAAAAACAATAAAGCCGGGGAAAATAGGCCCCTTAGTGGATAAAAGAGTACTCTAAAACCCACTAATCCTACCTTAAGGCCCGTATCTAATAAGTACGGGAACTAGAGTTAGCCTTAGCCTCACCACCCCCTATCCTTAAAAAGTAAAAGGTCTTCTTAGAAATAATTAAAAAGGCTAAACGGGCCTATTAGGCTACTAAGATCGAAGGGGCTATATCCAATTAGGACCTTTATAAAATAATGGGCTAGTATAAAGTTAGTTTAGTAATTAAAGCCCCCCCTTTAGTAGTTGAGGGCTAGACGCACAACGATAACCAGGATAAGGCCTAGGCCCTACGGAGGGCCCTGCTGGAGAGGTTCGATAATACGGATGACCTACCTAGGGACCCCTTCGACGTGGCCACGGTCCCAAAACGACAAATACCCTAGTAGGCTACGATTAGTCAGGAGGAAGTAAGGGCAGCCACCCTAACAAAGACTACGTCCCCTAGTATTAACGGAATCACTATAAGACTACTTAAAGCTTATTGGGACCTTATAGTTAAGCTTATTAGGTTGTTGTTCCAGGTATGTATTAAGGCCGGCTACTTCCCCTAGCCCTTCCGCATAGTAGAGGTTATTATGATTTAGAAGTTTAGAAAGACCGACTTTTTAAAGGTTGGATCCTTGAGACCGATAACCCTCTTATCCTACCCAGGCAAGGGGCTCGAGAAACTAATAACTAGGAGAATAACCTACCTCACTATCCTAGAAAGGGTGGCCAGCCCACAGCAAATAGGGGCCCTACCAGGCAAAGCAGTTACCAACCTAATAACCTATCTTATATACGATATCGAATAGGCCCTCGATAAGGGGCTTACAGCTACGCTGGTGATAATGGATGTGAAGGGGGCCTTTAACTTTGTTCTTCGGAACCACCTTATTATCCGTCTACGATAACAAAGCTAACCTAATAACCTGATCAGGCTGATTTATGCCTTTGTATTAGACCGTATTACTAGGGTCAGGTTCGAAAAGGTAATAACAGAGGACTTCCCTTTAACCTGTGGGTTACCTTAGTGTTGGATTCACTTCACTAGGCCTAGTATGGAAGGTGGGCAAATAACGATATATTCGTCGTATCTGCTCTGTTGTTGTTGAAGGAAGGAATCGGGCCTACGGCAGCGATCTGACGCTGCCGATCTAAAACCGATTCCTGCCTTCTGATTGGCTCGCTAATCGGGCCAATAGGCGATAGGCGGCAACAGGTGGCGCCAGTCCGGCGTGGACATTCCGACACTTAGGGTTCCCCATTATCACCTATTTTCCTATTTTATATTTCTGATATCCTAGTGGAAGACCTAAGGCTTCGGTTTAGATATGTAGACGATATAGGCCTTTTAATTACCGGTCCATCCCTCAAGGACAATGCTATATCCTTAAGCCAATAGGTTACTCAAATTCTAGACTGGGGTGCCGATAATAAGGTCTCCTTTAACCCAGTTAAATATGAAGTTATCCACTTCACTAGGACATATAAGTAACTAAAAGACCTACCTAGGATCAAAGTTAGAGACCTTGAAATCGAAGCCTTGGTCGAGCTGATCCGTTGGCTAGGGGTCTGGTTCGATAAAAGACTCTCTTTCTAATACCACGTCAAAACAAGGGTAATTATAGTAAAAAAGGCAGCCCAGTACTTAGGGCACCTAATAAACATAAAAGGAGGGATCCTAATAGTTATTATATAAAAGGTGGTCGTCACTTGTGTCCTCCTAATAGCCTTATACGGAGCTAAAACCTGGTTCGGGGGGCTAACCAAGTTAGCCCTAAGTAATACCACCTCCCCTTAGGAAGGGGGGATTATTAATACAGGCTAGAAGGGCCTCGTTTAGAAGGTTAATAAGGTCATCATAAGAGTGGCCCGAGCCATCCTCCCAATCTGGAAAACAACCCCAATAAGCAACCTCCTCCGAGATGCCGGCCTGCCTACTAGGAAAGTGGCTTTAGAAGGGGTACGCCTACGCTTCGCAGTCCGACTACAAAAGGTCGACCAATAACACCCATTAGTCCTAAGACTCACACAATAAGGGAGGCAGCAAACACAACTTCAACAGATAGTAGGCCTTATCGCAAAGGTCCCAAGGCCAGCACTGCTCCAACCATAATACCTCCCAGGGTCATAAGACCTAATAGTCCAACAAATAAAAGAAAAGGCTACTAAAACCTTCTAGGATTAGCTAAAAACCGTCCTAAACACCCATATAATTATCTACTCAGATAGCTCTAAGGCGTCTAATAGAGCCACTAGGTATGGATTTGTTATTTACCAAGGTAAAAAACGTATAGCCTAGGGCTATGGCCGACTTAGTATAGCAGAAGTGTTTGATGGTGAGGCTAAAGGGGCGAGGGCAGGGCTCCGGCGGGCCCTCCTTACCTCCCAAGGCCAACCCATACACATCTATATTAACAACACTAGTATTATCCAAGGGATACGGAGTGATACTCCCACCTCCTCACAAACAGCCTTCCTAGAGATCCATAAGGCGGCTAGGATATACAATATATACACCCACTGGGCCCCTGGGTATCAGGGGATAAAAGGCAACAAAAAAGCAGACCACCTAACTAAGCAAGGCACGACGCTCTCGGTCCCCTTAGGCCAACTAGCAACCCTAGCAGGGATTAAGCGACTCGCCAGGAGACGAATACGGGCCCAATACACACAATGGTGGCGTAGAAAAGCAACAGATCGATACGCCCAACTAGAACTCGAGGCCAGCCTATCCAGCCCTCCTAAACTAGCCCTTCCACGGGCTACCCTGCACCACCTCCTAGCAACCCGATCAGGCCACGGAGACTTTAAACAATATCACCAACACTTTAACCACGATGAAGCCCTACTTACCTACTTTACGGGGAAGTAAAGGATGTAGACCACTTAGGCTATTGCCGAAAGACCCTAGTGAGGAGGTAACGGTGGCCTACCCTCCACCCTTCTAGGTCATCAGAGCCCATAGGACCTATGGGATCGCTCAAGCGATACTTTAAGGGGTTAATCACCGATCCTAAAGGCTTCGAGGCCTTCCTACATATAACAAGCTTCTTCCAGAAGATCTGCCCACGCTACTAAGGGCCAGCCTCCGGCTGGGCCTTAAGACAACCGTCCTACCCTACTAAAGGGACCAAATAGGAAGTAAAGGAACTGGAGGAACCAGCGGGATCCAGGGACAGATTGAACGCATAGTAGCTAATAGGCAAGATTTGGAGGACGCGGGCAAGGGCTGTATACTGTAGAGTAGGTAGTCTGAGCCTGCGGCTCTCTACGCCACATACCCCTCGGGAGGTCTGCCGCAAGGGCTACGCCCTTGCCGCCATGGCGTTAAATACAACAACAACAATTTATAGTCCTAGGGGGCAACTACTCAGTAATAACTCTTAACTTCTTAGGGTTATATAAGATCCCTTTTTTAATAATAATAATAAACCTAATATACTTTACGGTCTTAGCTAAAAAAGTATACTTCTTAGGGTTTAGTTATAGTCTGGCCTTTACTAAGCACCGGAGGACCACCCACACCTTCTCTTTATACTTTTTCTTTAATTTAAATATATAAATTAAGACATTATTTGTCACGGGCCAAGGCCCGATCAGAGGCCTCGGAACCACTCGGCCATGTCCAACGCCAATCGCTGCTTACTAAGCCTGACCAGGCCCAGGCAGACCTGATCAGGATCCAACGGATTTGTGGGGCAGTAGACTTTTCCTTCCTTTCTCCTTATCTTAAAGATACTCGTAGTAGTCACTATAACTAATTATAATATACATACTTAGATTATTATATTATTTTTAAAATTATTAAAAGTAATTAATTAAACACCTAGTATAAAAGTCCACGATTTATATAAAAGTAGTAAGAAGTTTTAGATGGGTTGACCTAAGGAGTCCCTGAACGTCTAAAACTGATTAGTATGGCCTGATTAGACCTAGAGGTTATCATAAACTCGAAACGACGTATACATGCATTCGTAATAGAGTACCTCGACCACGTTATTAAGTATACTATGGTCACTATTAAATGTAAAACGCTAGGATAAGCGATAATTATACAACGATGGAAGGTAACGCTAAACTATTTGGAAACCCGTAATAGTTAGTGTAACTGATCGGATAACTTATAACCCAACTACAGGAAATACGGACCACCTAAGTAATCAAATAAAAGACCTAATAAAAGTAAATTTAATTATTATAAGAAGCCTTAGTAGAACCCAGGTACCCGACATCGATAATAAACTAGTCCCTAATACCCTCTATAACACTAATTCCCCCTAATTAGGCTTATATACCACCTCCGAGATAAGCTAAATATTAAATTCCCAACCCACCAAAGTTTAATGGATTATATAAGAAGTTTTAATAATAGCACCTTGAGATGGGAGGGAAGATAAGCGTAGATAAAAAAGCCTTCGGTTTAAAGTTAACTATATTCACTTATATCTACTCTAAATTAGAAAACACCACGCAAACCATAATAAGCACCTATTATACGTAAAAAGGGGCCGATGGGTTAAAAAACCCGGATAGATTTATGGAATACTTAAAGGGTTACTATATAGACCTTAACACAAAAGTATAAGCCCTTAATTAACTAAGGATTATATAATAAAAGGAGAACGAGAATTTCGTTTACTTCCTCCCTAAGTTTAAAAAGGAGTTTATAGAAATAGGAGGAGGACACTGGTTAAACGTTATAAGGATTAACTACCTTAAAGGAGCCCTGAATACTATAATAAGAGCCCCCCTCATTAGCATAATTAATAAACTAACGATATACACTATATATACCTAGATACTCCTAAGTATAAGCTCAGAATTGGATAGTGAATCCTACTAAGCCCGCCGTAAGCGTCGGCGTAGGAGATCGTTAACCCCTGACCAAATAAGAACTAAGTCCCCTCAGAAGTAGAACGGTCGATTAGAGTCCCCCTAACCTAATTAGATGAAGTGGGAACCTATGAAGGTAAATAAGTTAATTAAGGACAAGAAAATCCGTAAACAGCTAAGCTAAGAGGAAGTTCGTAGATGTTATAACTATAATAAAAAAGGGTATATATAATAGTAATACCCTGAGGATCGAAAAGAGATAAGGAAGACCAAAACTTCTAAAGGAAAAACTAAGGAATAAAATAAAACGGATAGTAACTCTAATTAGGACTCTGAGGACTCGGGAAAAGAGTAACCCCTAGTGAAAGTCGTTATTAGGAGGAATAAGTTATAGAGGAATAAAAGGTTATTAAAAAGAGTATAAATTATAACCCATTTTACGTTAATATCGGGATTAATAGGATACGCTATACAATTACCTTTATTAATATAGGGTGTTTAATATATACCCTAATTAGCGACGCCTTCGCTAAGAAACTCCGCTTACTATATATTAGTATTACACCTTAGAACTTAATATAAATCACCATTATAGTTCCTAGTATAATCCGCTACGTTACTTACACTAATATCAATATTAATAGTTATAAATAACACCAAGTATTCTTTTATATTATTCTTAACTAAGAAGACGACGTTATCCTTAGAAGGTCCTGGATAATTAACGATAACGTTATAGTTTACCTAGTATAAGGTACTTTGTATATAAGTATCGTGGACTATTAGGTAATAAAAAGGAAACTGGGTTAGGCCCGGTAAAATCCAAAGTTCCTAATTTAGTAATAGATTGGATTAGTATTCTTAGCTCTAATTAGGTAAGCATAGAAGAGAAGAGAGACCCCTCTTAGTATATTTACCTTAAATACGTTCTCCGTAAATTTAGCTAATATCGAGAAGGCCCTAGTACTAAAAATAAAAATAAACCCGAGGACGAAACTCCCTATGTATTACTATAAGTTTTTATATATCTTTAATCGAGATAAGGCTGATTAATTACCGTTATACCAGAAGAACGTCGATTATACTATCCTTATTAAGAAGAACTCCTATGGTTAAGACAAACTAGTGACCTAGAGACCTTTATATAATATATTAAGGGAAGAGTTAATTATACTACGCTAAACCCTTATAGAACTATTAGATAAAGGGTTTATTAGGGCTAGTAGCTCCCCTACATTATTACCCGTTTTATTTATTTGGAAGCCTAGAGGAGGGTTACGGTTCTACGTTAATTACTATACCCTTAACACTATTATAAAAAAGGACCGATACCCCTTACCCCTAATTAGTAAAACCCTAAGGGCACTAATAAAAATGAAGTGGTTAATAAAGTTGGATATTATTGTTATATTTTATAAGATCCGGGTTAAGAAAGGAGATAAATAGAAAACGGTGTTTAGGATAAGGTATAGGTTATATAAATAGATGGTTACCCCCTTTAGTTTAACTAGAGTTCCCATAACGTTTTAGTAATATATTAACCATACTCTACGAGACTTCCTAGATGAGTTCTGCTTAGCTTATATCGACGATGTCCTGATTTATTCGGACAGCTCCCTCTTTGATTATAAAGAGAAGGTCAAGAAGGTCCTCGAGCACCTAGGCGCTGTAGGCCTATATGTGGATATCGATAAGTGCGAATTCGAGGTTAAGAGTGTTAAGTATTTGGGGTTTATTGTTAATATTGGTAAGGGAATTCGCGTAAACCCTGAGAAGATTAAGGTAATCTAAGAATAGGAAGTACTCCGATTAGTGTAAGGAGTCCGTGGGTTCATCGGTTTTATTAACTATTACCGGTAATTTATACCTAACTTTTCGGGGATTATATAACCCCTAATAACCTTAACCAAAAGGGATATACCGTTTATTTAGAGTAAGGAGTGCACTAAAGTATTCGAGGAGTTAAAGACGCTCCTAATCAGTGTATTTGTATTAGCTTATTAGGACCCTAATCGAGCTATAATACTCGAGACTAATTTGTTTAGTTATATAATAGGAGGTACCTTATCGTAGTATAATAACGAAGAGATCCTAAAACCTATAACGTTCTTTTTATGTAAAAACCTACCTATGGAGTATAATTACCCGATATATAATAAGGAACTATTAATAATAATATGCTACTTAGAGTACTAGGATTTAGAATTACGGAGTATAGAAGAGTTCACTATTCTGATTAATCACTTGAATTTGAAGTATTTTATAATAAAGAAATAGTTAAGTAAATATTAGATTAGGTGGTCAGAATTACTGTCCTATTATAATTTCACTATTTAGTTTAGACCTAGTAAAGAAGTAGTAGTTCCTAATATACTATTAAGATGCGAATAGGATATCCCTAATACCCTATAAAACGATAAATTAGAGGGTCGGAAAATTAAACTCCTAAAGAATAGGATTAACGTATTATAAGTTAATAACGTAGTAGTAATTAGAAAAGTGCGGGCCTAATTAGGGTAAGTAGAGAAGGTTAAGTCTAATATAAGAGACTCCCCCGGAAACATAGATTAGACCAACGACCCTAGCCTAAATAAGATGGAACCCCCCTTAAACCCTTTTAAAGAAGAGCTATTATGCTCTTAGTAGGATAAAACCTTAAACTAAAATAACTAATATTAGCTAATTAGGGGAGTAATATAAAAAGGAAACCAATAACTTCCCTTATAGTAGAAGTTGTCGATGATGCTATTAGAATATATAATCGATGATAATAAGAGATTATTGTAGAGGAACAGAATTTGGATTCTATATTATAAGCCCTTAAGGATAAGTTTAATTTAGAAGTTCTACGACTCTACGTTAATGGGATATCCAAGGAGGGACACTTTAAAGGCCCTAATTAGCCGCTAGTTCTACTAGCTAGGCCTATCCTAGGATGTCCAAAGATTTATGAGGAATTACGATGTTTATGGACGAGGAAATGTATAGTGCAATAAGAAGAGGGGCTTATTAAAACCTCTACTTATCCCTAGACGGATCTAAGTAGAGGTCTCTATTAACTTTATAATAGGATTACCCCCTTCCCACTACGATAGGGCTATAAATATTATAGTAGTGACCGATTATCTATTAAAAAACGTAATCTTCAAGTTATTAAAGGATATTATAATAAATATAATAGTAGACCAACTAATCCGAGGTCTAATTAAGCACCATAGGATACCTTATATAATTATATTAAATAAGGGACCGTAGTTTACGAGTTTTATATGGAAATAACTTTACTAATTATTATGGATTAAATAGAGACTTTTTATAGTGTTTTACTTAGAAATGGACGGAGCTACGAAGAGGGTAAACTAGGTGATAAAAACCTATCTTAGAGTATACATAGTGTATACTTAGGATAATTAGGATGAACTACTCCTAATAATAATAATAACTATTAATAACCAGGTCACCTCGTTAATAAGATTTAGCCCATTCTTTATTACTTATGGGTATAACTTAGATCTGATTAGAGTAGAGGAACCCCTACGGAATAATAATAAGACCCCTATAATAAGAGCAAAGGCTCTAGTCTAAAAGCTAAAGGACACTTCTAAGTAAGCTTAGGTAGTGATGGTGGTAGTATAAGAGAAATAAGAGATTAACGTAAACACAAAGCACCAACCATCTAATTAGTTTAAGCTTAGGGATAAGGTTTAGCTAAGGTTATAGAATATCTAATCTAATCGACCATTAAAAAAGCTCGACTAGGTTAATATAAAGTATACCGTCCTTAAACTAGTTAAATCCTACACTTACCAGCTAAATACACTACTAGGGATTTATAACATCTTTTATGTAAACCTAATTAAGTATACTAAAGTTAATCCGTTACCGTTATAAAGCCGTGACAACGCCCAACCACCTACGATACTAATAGCTAATGGGGAGGAGTTTAAAATTAAGGAGATCCGTAATATATAAAAAGTATAAGGTAAATAAAAGGTCTTAGTAAAGTAAAAGGATTATACCTAACTCACTTAGGAGCTAATAGATATACTAGCGGATATAATGGCCTTAGACTATTACGAGGCTAATTATGGGAATATCCTTTGGGAAGGGAGGGGAAAAAGGGGGTAATTATTATAGGCTAAGGCCCAATTAGAGGCCTCGGAACTACTTAGCCATATTTAACGCTAATCGCTACTTACTAAGCCTAACTAGGCCTAAGTAGACCTAATTAGGATCCAACGGATTTATAGGGTAATAGACTTTTTTTTCTTTTCTCCTTATCTTAAAAATACTTATAATAATTATTATAACTAGTTGTAATATACGTGCTTGGACCGTTATAATACGAACTCTTCGAGTAGTTGGTCTACCCCTTTGGACTCACCGGGGCCCTAGCTACGTTCTAATAGTATATTAATATAACTCTCTAAAACTTTTTAAATAACCTCGTTATTACTTATTTAAATAATGTAACGGTCCAAGCATGTATATTACAACTAGCTATGGCGACTACTACGAGTATCTTTAAGATAAGGAGAAAAAAAGGAAAAGTCTACTACCCCATAAATCCGTTGGATCCTAATTAGGTTTACTTAGGCTTAGTTAAGTTTAGTAAATAGTGATTAGTGTTAAATATAGCTGAGTAATTCTGAGGCCTCTAATCGGGCCTTAGCTTATAATAATTACCCCCTTCCTCCCCTCCTTTCCTAAGGGATATTCCCGTAATCGGCCTCGTAATAGTCTAAGGCTATTATATCCACTAATATATCCACTAACTCCTAGATGAGTTAAGTATAATCCTTTTATTTTACTAAGATCTTTTATTTACCCTATACTTTTTACGTATTACGGATCTCCTCAACTTTAAACTCCTCCCCATTAGCCACTAGTATCGTAGGTGGTTAGGTATTATTATAGTTTTGTAATAATAATAAATTTATTTTAGTATACCTAATTAGGTTTATATAGAAGACGTTATAAATCCTTAGTGGTGTATCTAGTTGGTAAATATAGAATTTAACTAGTTTAAGGACGGTGTACTTTATGTTAACCTAATTAAACTTTTTTGATAGTTAATCAGATTAGATATTCCATAACCTTAACTAAACCTTATCCCTAAACTTAAACTAATTAAATGGTTAGTGTTTTATGTTTACGGTAATCTTTTATTTCTTTTATGTTACCGTTATTGTTACCTAAGCCTACTTAAAAGTGTTCTTTAGTTTTTAGACTAGAACCTCTACTCTTATTATAGGGGTCTTATTATTATTCCATAGGGGTTCCTCTACTCTAATCAGGTTTAAGTTATACCTATAAGTAATAAAAAACGGGCTAAGTCTTATTAACGAGGTGACCTGGTTATTAATAGTTATTATTATTATTAGGAGTAGTTCATCCTAATTATCCTAAGTATACACTATGTATACTCTAAGATAGGTTTTTATCACCTAGTTTACCCTCTTCGTAGCTCCGTCCATTTCTAAGTAAAACACTATAAAAAGTCTCTATTTAATCCATAATAATTAGTAAAGTTATTTCCATATAAAACTCATAAACTACAATCCCCTATTTAATATAATTATATAAGGTATCCTATGATGCTTAATTAGACCTTGGATTAGTTAGTTTACTATTATATTCGTTATAATATCCTTTAACAACTCGAAGATTACGTTTTTTGATAGATAATTGGTCACCATTATGATGTTCGTAGCCCCATCATAGCGGGAAGGGGGTAGTCCTATTATAAAGTTAATAGAGACCTCTGCTCAGATCCGTCCAGGGATAAGTAAAAGCTTTAATAGGCCCCTCTTCTTATTATACTATACATTTCCTCGTCCATAAATATTATAGTTCCTCATAAATCTTTAGATATCCTAGGATAAGCTTAGCTAGTGGAACTAGTAGCTAATTAGGACCTTTAAAGTGTCCCTCCCTGGATATCCCGCTAATATAAAATTGTAAAACCTCTGGATTAAACCCGTCCTTAAGGGCTTGTAATATGGAATACAAATTCTGTTCTTTTATAATAATCTCTTATTATTATTAATTATATATTCTAATAGCATCATCGGCAACTTCTACTATAAGGGAAGTTATCGGTTTCTTTTTTATATTACTCCCCTAATTAGCTAGTATTAGTTATTTTAGTTTAAGGTTTCATCCTACTAAGAGCATAATAACTCTTCTTTAAAAGGGTTCAAGGGGGGTTCCGTCTTATTTAGGCTAGGGTCGTTGGTCTGATCTATGTCTCCGGGGGAGTCTCTTATATTAGACTTAACCCTCTCTACTTACCCTAATTAGGCCCGCACTTTTCTAATTACTACTATGTTATTAACTTATAATACGTTAATCCTATTCTTTAGGAGTTTAATCTTCCGACCCTCTAACTTATCGTCTTATAGGGTATTAGGGATATCCTATTCGCATCTCAATAGTATATTAGGAACTACTACTTTTTTACTAGGTCTAAACTAAATAGTGAAATTATAATAGGATAGTAATTCTGATCACCTAATTCAATATTTACTTAACTATTTCTTTATTATAAAATACTTCAAATTCAGGTGATTAATTAGAATAGTGAACTCTTTTATACTCTGTAATTCTAAATCCTAGTACTCTAAGTAGTATATTATTATTAATAGTTTCTTATTATATATCGGGTAATTATACTCCATAGGTAGGTTTTTACATAAAAAGAACGCTATAGGTTTTAAGATCTCTTCGTTATTATACTACGATGTCGCAAGCATACTGGGCCACTAAGACGTCTGGGAGCTGTGCTTAGCTGAGTTAGTACTCACGTGACGTCCTGGCCCCCGAGCTGGCCTATTTATTCTACTGGACGTACCCACCAGATAGTGAATAGATGAAGCCTTCTTCTCCTACTTAACTTTGTACGCGTATGCGAACTCACTATAATTATAAGCCTAGCTCTAATTAGACCCTTCTCTATTCTCATAAGCACTGTGTATATAAGAGAGATTGCTTTAATATATTTATACCTTATTAGTTTACTTTATACTTTTTTTTATTTACTAAAATGTTGTCCATTAACGAAATTGTTGTCGTTAAGACCATCCTTTACGGTCACTAGGACTGGTTATAGTGGTACTCTGCTTTTTAGTATTACGCTAAAGGCCAGGGGATCTGGGAATGTATCGATCCTTAGGTATTAAATACTCTAGATATTACGAGGCTCTCGTTAATACCTCTTACGATTAAGAAATACATAGTATAAGAATAATATAGATAATAACGCGAGTACTAGGACCTTTATGAGTAGCGACTTCAGGTTATTGTTAATACTGTTCACTAGGTGAACTTAATTGTGAACCCTAATACTGATAAACCAGTACCATTATAGGTACCTCACCTTGTGATTCCCCCGGAGCTTGTACGACCTACACTTATTACGAGAGTTAATATCTAATCTAATTAGGAGGATACCCTTAAGTTATATACGACTAGCACTTCTGCCCATACTTTTTTTTAGGCCTCCTATTAAAACGTCTAAAACTGGGTGGATAAATTAGTTATAGAATTAATTCTTATACCCACTCGTATACGATAAATAGACGAAGAGAACATTAGACTTTAAGCACTCCTTAGGTACCTATAAAGCCAACTTGCTCCAACTAAAACGAGTACTAAGACCCTCGTAATCGTAGAATATACGTTAATCCTTTAAAAGGTGTTCACTAATATAAGTATTACCCGTTAGTATACAAAATGGGAAATTGTGTATACTAAGTGCTATTCCCATAAAGTCCCTATAATTAAGGGAATAAACACTACGCTGGTATTTCTCGACGCTGTTAATAGCCACTTTGCACTAAGTTGGGCCGAGATAATGCGAAACTCAATTCATTAGGCCGAAATGCTAGCACAGTAACCTCTAATGCTCAATGAAATAACTAGAATATTCTCGGTTATCACCTATTTCAATATTATCCGTAAAAAACTAGCTAAGCCCTCAGGCTAATTCGTAACCTTCGCCGGAAGGTCTAATTCGGGTACCACCTTTATAGTTAGTTTAGGTATTAGGACATCTGAAATACATAACTGTTTTTGTGGAAACCACCGTTGGAAACCTGACTTGTGCTATAAGGTCTAATATATGCTTACCGGAGCCGCTGATGGACTTATTCGTATAAATAAGGAACGAGTTAATAACCTTAGATGTGAGATTTTTAACTTAGGTAATTAGACGTACCTCTGGGATATGTGGAAATGTAAAGGGTAGATCACCTTTAATAATAACCCGAAGACCGGGATTATTAGAGTTACTTGGAAACTTAACTTAAATAAATCCTCGACCTCTAGTACCTCTAATACTAGAAAAGGCTTTTACCTAGGCTTAATTATAGTTTTCCTCTTAGTTAACCCGGCTATAGAACACCTTAGAGGGCCTAACCCAAGTATTTTTAGTATTATAGGTACTCCACGTTACCCCTTTTCACTTAGTACTATAATGAATAATTGTAGTGTTATGCACTTAGTTAATAATAAAGATTTGCTTATTAAAGGGACGTTTATTAGTAAACTTGGTAATTAATATGTTTATTATGGAAACGGTAAGTTACCTATTATAGGATACGGGGAACGATGAATAGAGAAAACGCTTAACGGAGTGTGTAGCCTAATTACCGAGGACCTTATTTTAAAGAATATGGTGTATATAGTGGATTTTTATGTTAATATAATATTAGAAATACTCTTAAAGTAGTTTAGTATTTAGTATTGTGGTTAAAACTATACCCTCTACTATGGAAGCCTCTTAAAGAGTGTGATCCTTAAATAACTTAAGTGGGAACATAATATAGTCCTATTCGAATACATCCTTATTAATAATTACCCTCTATTAAATATTCCCATGAGTATAGTATGTGTTATTATAACTACGTTTCTAATAAATTCTCGCCGTAATTGCCCTTTAAGGGAGCCTAGGCCTAATTGTATTATGGACACCACCTTTTAGTATTTTTATACTAGTTATTTAGGCCTTAATGCTCTCCGGAAACTAGTTTTTGCGACGAGGGGGGTAAAAATTAAGGGAGTTCCTATAAAGATTAATTACTAAGCTTGTTCATAGGTGAAAGCTCACTAAATAATATCCCGACGACCTTTGGAAAACGTAGCCCTGCGCCCTTTCTGGTGCATCTCCTAGGACCTTTTCGATTACCCTAGTAGTTATAAGAACACCTTATAGTTATTACTAATAATCGACGAATATACTAATATATCCCAGGAGTTCACAATAACGCATAAAACACACACTAAAGTCTTTAAAGCCCTATAAACGTATATAGTTTGGATCTTAAAATAGATAGGCCTATCCGTCTATAAAATAAAGTAGGACATCGAGTATGCGGTAATTGCTATTTAAGGTGAGATAGAATACGAGTGTTGGGCAAGGCGTATAGAAATTGATATTAAGCTCCCACCGGCTAATACTAAAGAACTTATGGGACACGGTAAAAGAATAGGATATTATATTATTAATAAAGTATTTACGATGTTAATTAGCACTAGCCTACTAAAGAAACTATGGCTAGAAGTTGTGATAATAGTTATATTTATTAATAACAATTACCCTTAAGTATTAAAGGGCTAGAAATCGCTAAATTAGATTTACGTAGAATGGATATAATAGTATATCGGATAATATAATAAAAACCTAACCTTCTATCCATCTCGAGACCCGCGTCCTGAACTAGGCAGCCTCTACGCCTACGGGTATAAGGCCTACGTACTAGATCGGGCGCATAAGGGAGGTCACGAAAAACGAGAATTCAAAGTTAAGGCATAAGTGTACATAGGATACTTTATAGAATACGTTCTACGTATACACAATCTTTTTAGAATATGGATCTCTACGCTTAATCGGGTTATTATTTTATATAACGTCACCTTTAATAAGTACTCCTTTTATAATCCTACTAATAACACGGCTACTATAACCACTAAAAAAACGAAAGTTCTATTAGAGGAAATTAAACTAGAGGACCTATACCTGAGCACGGTCCTCGAGGTCCTCGGGATATATAAATAAGAGGAGGAAGATAACCCTACCCAAGAAAACGTAGTTACTAATGCTTTATAAAACGTTATAAAACGAGGGATACTACTATAAATAAAAGCTAATAATAGTTTAGTTTCACCTAAGCTTACACTAAACCCTGAAAGTATATTAGGTATAATAATAGAAAAAGTTGGAGATATCGGGGTAAATACCGAGGAGGTACGAAGTTTACCCACCCTTTCGGAGATTACCCTATCCAGTAGTGATGCCCGACTAAACATAATACCGGATAGTTTACAAAAAGTAGAGAGGACGGATTTTAAGGTGGTTAACTAGACCTCCGATTAATTCGCCGACCAAAGTGCCCTAAAAACGAAAAGAGAGTACCACTAGAAGGTTTATGGACCACTTACCCGGTCTAGTATAAGGCTCAGAACTGTGGGAAGGGAGGGAACCCGAAAGGAGGCCTCTAGGGGGGAGTTAAGGCAAGATCTTAACGTCTTCTTATAGTTAGAAGACTTGGAAGCCCCCCATTCGCCATACTATGTGGCAACTAACCTAAAAGGGATCCCTTATAGGAGCCCCTAGTATAATTTCTTCACTACCTTTATACCTAATCAGCTAAAGGTGGTATAAGAGAGTACCTTAGGACATAAAACACTTTATTCAATAATTACCAAAGCTGCTAAAGAGTGACCCGCACAACAAATAAAACCCACACTTATTAAAGACCCTAAGGGCAACCTTAGATACCATAGAGATACCTTATTAACACCTCCGGTAAAGTAGAAGAACATTTAATAAATTGAAGACCCATTAAGGACTAAATGGATTAATACAGCAGAAAAGGAAATCCATAAACTCATTTCTAAAAGTACTTAAAGGGAGATGGACCACTTATCAGCGTACTCTAAGCCCCTCCCCTTAAAATAAGTATTTATATACAAATTCAATAAAAACAATTTCCTTAAACACTATAAAGCGTGGATATGTGTACGTGGAGACCTTTAAAAGGTCGATCCCCTATAAAATACATATACTATTACCCTTACGGTACACTCCTTTAGAACTCTAATGACCGTGGCCACTCAATTCGATCTCAAAGTTAATTAGTATAACGTAGTGAACGTATTTCTTAACGCAAAAATGGATCCAAATGGAGAACCTATGGTATACGAATTTCTGGACAACTTTGGATAACCTGGAAAGTACACTAAACTTGTTCACACTCTCTACGGGCTCCGAGACGCACCCATCCTTTGGTATAAAACGTTCTTAAAAATCCTAATGGACACAAGGTTAGTACTATGCCCTGAGGAACCCTGTATTTTCCATATAAAGGACCTTAAGGTCTTTGTTATGTTCTACGTGGACGATATCCTAATTATAAACCACCATAATGATGCTAAAGCGGCCACTAGAGTTGTTAATAGTATTAAGTCGGCGGTGGAACTCAAGGACCAGGGCCCCGTGGAATGGTACCTTAGAATATAAATCATCAGGGACCGTAAAATACACAAAATCTACCTCGTTTACGACTCTTATATTAAAAAGGTCACTAAACACTTCGACCTCGTAAACAACACCGTAACCCCTTATACTCCTATACTAAAAGGCCTCGTACCGTATAAGGGATAAGTAACAAGGGCTCAAATTAAGGAATTCCAGGAAAAAGTCGGATCCCTCCTATACACCGCAATCTTTGTACACCTTAACACTACATATCTAATAACGAAGCTCTCCTTATTCCTAATAAACCCCTCTCCAAAGCATCTCGCAGCCGCAGATCAGGCTATTCGCTACCTTTTTAGTATACACTACCTTACTATTGGCTACGGTGGTGTGGGGGGTGAGGGAGATGTTTAAGTACTTCTAATTACGGGCAACGCCTCGTTCATAAACAACGAGGTAATAAGATGCTCCTTATAGGGCTTCATAATCTCCTTTTTCGGTGGACCTATTATATAGAAGGCCACCAGATAAGCGATAATCACAATATCCATTACCAAAGTAAAGCTTCTAAGTTTCTTAGATACTATTAAAGAAACGATCGTTCTCTAAAGGTTCTTTAAGGACCTCTCACTTAACTTTAGAAACGTTTAGAGGATTTATTATAATAATTAGTAAACTATAAGGCTTATAGTAAGTAAAAAAGAACGGATATTAACCCATTTAAGGTACGTAAATATTCATAATATATAGCTTAAATAAGAATACGCTAAGGGTAAGTTTAATGTGGTTTATATGCTAATAAACTTGATGCCCATAGATGGACTTACTAAAGTATTCTTAAAAGTGAAGTTCGAGTACTTTAGAGGTCTTCTTAACTTTTATAATACACAGAGATTAGTTATAGTAAGCATAGGAAGTAATAAAGAGTAAAGAATAATTATATTCAGGCCCGTAGGCTGTATACACCACCGGTATAATAAAATAAGAACTTTTCCTAAGTATAAGGCCCCCATATACACATAACCGGGTGTAAAATACGAGTATTAGAAGCCCCGAAGGGCATAGAAAGCGAGTATAGCCCCTAATCGGGGTGGAAAGCGCGGTAAACAGCCGCATAGGCCTCCTCGAAGCCGGGCTTAAGGAAGCCGCGAATAGAGGCAAAGTAGGCCTCGCAGCCACTAATAGCCTCGTTAGTAGCAGTAGCAGCGGGTACAATAGAGGTAATAATAGCCTAGGAGGTACGGTGAGATAAGATACGGTTAATAGGCTTCTTAGTAACCACCTTCTTAGGGGTACCCTTTTTAGGTATAACCTTAGGGGCGGCGGGCACCGGAGAAAGAAGGGAGGACTTATCCTCCATCTCCGTATCGTCGTTCAGGATAACGACCTCCTCCTCCTCCTCGTCGAGGAGGAAGTGTATAATAAAACGTATACACTAGATCATCTAAAAACTATTAATATAAGTACTAGCTGGGCTAGTATACAAAAACTTAAAATATTACTAATACCGGGGTCCTAAAGGACACAGTAAAGGCCTAAAACCGTAGTCTTAGCGGCCTTAGGGACCAGACCATAGTTAATGTGGCGGTCATAGTAGTACTCCTAGTATTTAGTGATACGTGTATGTATGTGGGCGTAGCAGCGGAGCTCCATACTCTCCTCGTCCTTACACTTCTTACCTCGGAGGGTGCTATGGACACAGGCGAGGCAGGGAATGTCATTCTCCAGGCCCTTGGTGGCCGCCTCCTCGCGCACACCAGTGGCGGCGGAGCTCTCCTCGGGCTTAGGAGTGGTGACGAAGGGGTCGGAGGACCCGCCTCCCAACGGGGCAGGGACCAGCTGCATCTCGTCGCCCTCGTTATCCTCGTCGTCCTCGACGGGCGCGGGAGTAGGTACGAGAGCGGGGGTGGGGGTAACGGAGGTAATACGCACAGAGAAAAGGGAGTACTTATGGTGAGCGTTAAAGCGCATTTAACGAGCCTCGGAGGGAAAGGCGACGGCGAGACTAGTTATACTCCTAGTAGGTGTATAAGTATTACCCCTGGTGGGCGTAAGGTGCAAAGTGTGACCAGACTTTTTATTATTAACCTTAGGAGTAAAACCTAAAAAATAACTATTAAAAAAATAGTATGGAAAACGAGGAAATATAAGAGAAGGGAATACTTATTGATATAAAGTATAGTAATAATATTAGATTGGTGGATTTGTACGAAAAATCAACTATTAGTAGTTATGGGGGACGAAAACGCAGCGAAAATACGTATAAAAAGTGGTTTATTAAGATCTAAGGAAAATAAGTTTTCCAAAGGTAGCGGGCAGCGAAAGGTTTTTCCTTTAGCTACTAGTGCACACCTCACTTATAGGTCATCAGGAGTATAGGGCACGTAATGATTGGGAACGACCTCTCTTATAAGCTAAGATATACACGTTACCCCGGATACCATGGTTTTTAACCACATTACAATAAAAAAGGGTAAATACAAAAGCTTAAAATAATAATATAACACGGATACTACGACTACTATGAAGCGAGGGAATTTGTTTAAATTGATTAGAGTTATTGTTCTAATTAAATTATTTAATTTAGAACGCATATAAAAGAGCCTGGTGGCCGTTACTTCGATGTGAGTAATTGCCCCAGTGGCGCAATTGGGGGGTGTGTCGCAAGCATACTAGGCCACCAAGACGTCTGGGAGCTATGCTCAGCTGAGTTAGCACTCACGTAACGTCCTGGCCCCCGAGCCGGCCTATTTATTTTACCGGATACACCCACCAGATAGTGAATAGATGAAGCCTTCTTCTCCTACTTAACCTCGTACACGTGTGCGAACTCGCCACATACGATAAGGTACCTCCTACTATATAACTAAACAAATTAGTCTCGAGTATTATAACTCGATCAGGGTCCTAGTAAGCTAATATAAGTGCGCTAATTAGGAGCGTCTTCAGCTCCTTAAACGCTCTAATACACTCCTTACTCCAAATAAATAGTATATCCTTTTTAGTTAAGGTTATTAGGGGTTATGCGATCCCCGAGAAGTTGGGTATAAATTACCGGTAGTAGTTAATAAAACCGACGAACCCATGGACTCCTCATACTGATCGGGGTACTTCCTATCCCTAGATTACCTTAATCTTCTCAGGGTCCACGCGAATTCCCTTATTAGCATTAACAATAAACCCCAAATACTTAACACTTTTAACTTCGAATTCATACTTATCGATATCCATATACAGGCCTATAGCGCCTAAGTGCTTAAGGACCTTCTTAACTTTCTTTTTATAATTAGAGAGGGAGCCGTCCAAATAAATCAGGATATTATTAATATAAGTTAAGTAGAACTTATTTAGGAAATCTCGTAGGGTATAGTTAATATATCACTAGAACGTTACGAGGACTTTAATTAAACTAAAAGGGGTAACTATCTATTCGTATAACTTATACCTCGTCCTAAACACCATCTTCTATTTATCTCCTTTTTTAACCCGGATCTTATAAAACACAATAATAATATCCAACTTTATTAACCACTTCGCTTTTACTAGTACCCTTAGGGTCTCATTAATCAGGGGTAAGGGGTATCGGTCCTTTTTTATAATAGTATTAAGGGCACAGTAATTAACGTAGAACTATAACCCTCCTCCAGGTTTCTGGACAAATAAAACAGGCAATAATATAAGGGAACTATTAGCCCTAATAAACCCTTTATCTAATAGTTTTATAAGGGTTCAGCATAATATAATTAACTCTTCCCTTAATATATTATATAGAGGTCCCCAGGTCACTGGTTTATTTTAACCATAGGAGTCCTTCTTAATAAGGATAGTATAGTCGACGTTCTTTTAGTACAGTAATAGTTAATTAGCCTTATTTTGGTCGAAGATATACAGAAACTTATGGTAATATATAGGGAGTTTCGTCCTCGGGTTTATCTTTATTTTTAGTATTAAGGCCTTCTCGATATTAGCTAAACTTATAGAGAATGCGTTTAGGGTGGATATACTAAGAGGGGTCTCTCTTCTCTTCTATGCCCACCTAATTAGGGCTGAGAATACTAATCTAATTTACTACTAGATTAGGAACTTTGGATTTTACTGGGATTAACCCAGTTTCCTTTCTATTACCTAGTAGTCCGTAATACTTATATATAGAGTACCTTATACTAGGTAAACCGTAACGTAATTATTAATTATTTAAGACCTTCTAAGGATAATATCGTCTTCTTAGTTAAGAATAATATAAAAGAATAATCGGTGTTATTTATAGCTATTAATATTAATATTAGTATAAATAACATAGTGGATTATACTAGGAATTATAGTAGTGATTTGTATTAAGTTCCGAGGTATAATACTAATACGTGGTAAGCGGAGTTTCTTAGCGAAGGCGTCGCTAATCAGGGCGTATATTAAATACCCTATATTAACAAGGGTAGTTGTATAGTATATCCCATTAATCCCGATATTAATATAAAATGAGTTACAATTTATACTCTTTTTAACAACCTTCTATTCCTCCACAACTTATTCCTCCTAATAACGACTTTCACCAGGGGTTACTCTTTTCCCAAGTCCTTAAAATCCTAATTAGAGCTATTATTTATTTTACTTTATTCCTTAGTTTTTCCTTTAAAAATCTTAGTTTTCCTTATCTCTTTTCGATCCTCAGAGTATTACTATTATATATACCCTTTTTTATTATAATTATAACATCTATAAACTTCCTCTTAGTTTAGCCGTTTACGGACTTTCTTATCCTTAGTTAACTTATTTACCTTCGTAAATTCCCACTCTATTTAATTAGGTTAGGGGGACTCTAATTAACTATTCTATTTCCGAGGGGACTTAGTTCTTATTTAGTTAAGGGTTAATGATCTCCTACACCAACGTTTACGGTGGGCTTAGTAGGATTCGTTATCCAATTCTAAGCTTATATTTAGGAGTATCTGAGTATATATAATGTATATCGTTAGTTTGTTGATTATACTAATAAGGGGGGCTCTTATTATAGTGTTTAGAGCTCCTTTAAGGTAGTTAATCCTTATAACATTTAACTAGTGTCCTCCTCCTATTTCTACGAGCTCCTTTTTAAACTTAGGGAGGAAATAAGTGAAACTCTCGTTCTCCTTTTACCGTATAATCCTTAGTTAGTTAAGGGCTCGTACTTTTGTATTAGGGTCCACGTAGTAACCCTTTAAGTATTCCATAAATTTATCCGGGTTCTTCGACCCATCGGCCCCTCTTTACGCATAATAAGTGCTCACTATGGTTTGCGCAGTGTTTTCTAACTTAGAGTAAATATAAGTGAATACGGTTAACTCTAAACCGAAGGCTTTTTTATTTACGCTTATTTTCCCTCCTATCTCGAGGTACTATTATTAAAACTTTTTATGTAATTTATTAAACTTCGGTGGGTTGGGAATTTGATGTCTAATTTATTTTAGAGGTAATACGTAGGTCTAATTAGGGGGAATTAGTGTTATAGAGGGTATTGGGGACTAGTTTATCGTCGATATCGGGTACCTAGGTTCTACTAAGGCTTCCTATAATAATCGAATCTACTTTTATTAGGTCTCTTATTCGATTACTTAGGTGGTCCGTATTTCTTATAATTAGGTTATAAGCTATCCAATTAATTACACTAACTATTACGGGTTTCCAAATAGTTTAACGTTACCTTCCATCATTATATAATTATTACTTATCCTAGTATTTTGTGTTTAATAGTGATCGTAGTATACTTAATAACGTGGTCGAGGTACTCTACTACGAATACACATACATATCGTTTCGAGTTTATAATAACCTCTAAATCTAATCAGGCCGTACTAATCAATTTCAGACGTTCAGGGACTCCTCAGGTTAACTCGTCTAGAACTTCTTACCACTTTCACACAAATCGTAAACTTCTATACTAAGCGTTCAATTAATTACTTTTGATGATCTTAAAAATAATATAATGGTCTAAGTATGTATATTACAACTAGTTATAGCGACTACTATGAGTATCTTTAAGATAAGGAGAAAGGAAGGAAAAGTCTACTGCCCCACAAATCCGTTGGATCCTAATCAGGTCTGCCTAGGCCTGGTCAGGCTTAGTAAGCAGCGATTGGCGTTGGACATGGCCGAGTGGTTCCGAGGCCTCTGATCGGGCCTTGGCCCGTGACACGTATCTTATATAAAACGCTATCTTCTCAACATCTTCTTTTATAATCCGAATCTTATAAAATATAAATACGACGTTAAACTTCGTATACTACTACATAGTAGCTACCCATCAGAGGGTCTCTAATATAAATAATAATAAATAACGGTCCTTTTTTATAATACTATTAAGAGCTTAGTAATTAATATAAAACCGAATTCCTCTACTAGGCTTTTTAATAAATAACACTAGGGTACCCGCTAGCTAGTTACTAGCTCGAATAAACCCTTTATTTAGTAGGTTCTTTAGTATCTTCTTTAGGACTAAGAGTTCCTCACGGGACATCTCATACAAGGGTCCCCATAAAAGTATAAGCTCCCGGCCGTGAGCATCCTTAATAAGGGGGATCTTATGGTTAACCCCTGGCCTCCTAGGGAGCACCGAGTACGCCTTCTCTGGGTTAAATAAGTCTCTAAATTCCTTATAAACCTAGCTTAGAACGAATTCCTTTATATTTATAAGTTTTTTTTCTTTTAGTATATTCTCGATGTTTTTAAACTTATAATTATAACTTAGGCCTTTAATACCCTTTAATACTTTATTTATTAGTATAGAATTATAAATATAAAAGCCGTTAATAATTGGATTATATAAATTTCTTTTATAATAATTAGTTTTTCCTAATTAGAAAAGTATATATTTACTCCTCTTTTACTATAGTATACCCACTAAATAGTGGTGTTATATATTATATAATTTACTTTTATTTATAGTTTCCCTAGGAATATAGGAGGGTCTAGGCCCTTTACTATGTATACATAAACTTTCTGAGTATAGCCACTTAATTCTAAATCTAGGATAACTGTACCCTGGGTATTACCAGGTGATAGCCCGTTTTGTGTATACCCTTGTAGGGCAAGCTTTTTCTGATCTATTAGTGGTAATCGGAGGTATCTAAAAAAGACTAATCCACTATTGTGTAAACGTTATAACTAGTATTAATGAGGGTATTGCGAAGGGCTGGTCCTAGGCCTTGTCTCAACCGAAAGGTAGCCAAATACTGTTTATTTCAAGCTGAAGAGGAAAAGGGTAAACTACGATATAGCACGAAATCTCTACTTCCTAGGGGGTGGGCACTAGTGGGGCACCGGTGGGGCACCAGTGCGAGCACGGGCATAACCCGGGTATAACCACCGGGTTCGGCCCGTGACACTACCCCCCTCCTCCCCCCGCACAGCCTCTAGTTCTTAGCTAGCCTCCTAGGGGGTATGTACATATACGCCGCATCTCCGTAGTTCTCTAATATCGGCCCATAATACTCCTCGTAACAGTCCAGCACCTCCGTTTCTTCTACAGCACCGGCTAGCTCCTACGTAGGGTTAATATAACCCTCCCACTTCACCAGGGCTTTACGTCTTCTCCCTTTACCCACCATCTTCCATTTAGCAGCGTAAATCTCCTTTATCTACCACTTATCCTCGCCATCTACTTCCCTAATAAATAACAATTAATAATCCAACTAAATTTAGCCTAGGAGGGGGTCACTAGCTGATCTCCGGAGGACGTCCACATAGAATTACGGGTAAATCCCTCCTAGCATATTCAACTCTATTACGTATACACTCACCACCTTAGTAATTTAGTATTAGTGGTATAACTATATAAGCTTCTTACTTAGGTACGGGGACTTATAGTTCACAATATTAAACTAAACTTTATTACCCACCCAGTACTTATCTACTAATAATCAGTAATAATTAATACTCAATTCATAGTACTACTACATTAAGGCTATTATAACTTAAGTAAACACTATAACGTTCTTTATTTTAGCCACCAGTTCATCCGTGGCCACTTTCCCACAGCTAAGCGGTCCCTCACTATCTTCTTCTATAACCAGTAACGGGTCAACGTAGTACCCGTATTCTATAAAAAACGGAGAAACACCGGTTACTAAACTAGTTTTATTCCATAGGGCTAACTACACCATAAGAAATAACCCTCCCTAATCGTCCTAGGCCTAAGTAACGTAAACCCGTAAAACAACTTAAACCTCTTAGTTTATATACTTTATTCCCCCATTAGTTTATGGGTAATAAGCAGTACTTAATAGCTGAGTAACCCCGGTTAACCTATAAAACTCCTACTAAAAGTCACTAACCCAGTTCAACCCTCTATTACTTATGATTAACTAAGGTATCCCGTGGAAACGGTAATAGTTATAAAGGAACCACTAGGCATAAAATACTGCGTCCATAATCTCCATCTCTTTTAGTATTAGTACTTTACTTAGCTAATTAATTATAACCCATATATAATAGGACTTTTTCTTTTTTATTAGTAGTAGATTAGTGATGAAATCCATTAATAGGTCACTACTTATCCGGAGGGGGACGGGTAAGGGTTTAAATAACCCCTTCTTAGTTTACCTTTAAATATGGATACCACTATATACGTGGTAATTCCTTATGAACCTTTTGACCGTCTAGGAGTACCCTGGCCAGTAAAAGCGTTGGTTTATAATCTCGGATATACTATTACACCCCGGGTAACCACTAGTGCTAGAATCGTGGTACTCTTATATAACCCTTATTCATAATAGACTTAAAGGGTTATTATTATCTTTTCTTCTGGGAACCCATATTTTATCCCAGAACATTAACCTCTACTACTTATTAATCGCATATTCCGTAATTTAGACCTTTAATTATAATTCTAGTAGGAAACTGCATTATCCCTACTTCACTACTTCGTAAACTCGGTAATATAATCTGTCTTCTTCAATAATTTAATCCTAAAGTATTTATAACTCGTTATTATTCGTAAATACTATTATGTATAAGAGTATTAGTAAGTTGTTTATAGTGTAGCCCACCTGGGGGGCACCAGTTCCTTCTTTTGGGATAGTGTGGTTAGGTATTAATTAGAGTACGTATCCCTGTTCTCTTTTATTATCCTAGCCCTGGGGGGCGTCCTGCTCCCTCTAAGAGAGGGCATCGGGGACTACTACTTCTTTTCTTAGCTGGTACTCTAAATAAAAATCGTATTAGGTTAACTCTTTTGCTCACCGGCTCTGCTTCTCGGTGAGGCGCTGCTTCGTTATAAAGTATTTAAGGTTTTTATGATTTGTAAAAATCTTAAAATTATCTATACTTTATAGTTTTATTCTCCAGGCCCTAAAGTATACGAGTACGGTGAGTAGTTCCTTATTATGGATAGGGTAGTTATACTTAGTTGGTGATAGCTTTTGTGAGTGGAATACGATGGGGTGCTGGTGCTCATCGGAGTTTTTTTGTATAAGGGTACCGCCTAAGGTAAACCCCGAATAGTTTATTTCCATTATTATTTTTCCTTTAGGGTTAAAGTAGCGAAGCACTGGTTTTATACTGAATAGCTGCTTGAGCTCCTGGAATCCTTTTTCCTGATTAGGTCCCTAGTGGAACATAGTTGACTTCTTTGTAAGCCTCGTAAGGGGCTTAATAATAATGGTATAGTTGGGTATAAAAATACGATAATAATTCGTAAACCTAAGGAAACTTCTAACCCCTTTTATAGTTTTAGGGGGCAGCTACTTAGTAATAGTTCTTAACTTCTTAGGGTCATATGAGATCCTTTTCTTAGTAGTAACAATAAACCCGATATACTTCACAGTCTTAACTGAAAAGGCACACTTCTTAGGGTCTAATCGTAGTCCGGCCTTTACTAGGCGCCGGAGGACTACCCGTACCTTCTCTTCGTACTTCTTCTTTAACCTAGATATGTAAATTAGGACATCATTTAAATAAGTAGTAACGAAGTCGTCTAAGAAGTTTTGGAGAGTTATATTAATATACTATTAGAACGTAGCTGGGGCCCCGGTGAGTCCAAAGGGGTAGACTAACCATTTAAAGAGTTCGTATTTTATACGAAATGCTATCTTCTCGACGTCTTCTTTTATAATCCGAATTTTATAGAACACAGCTACGACGTTAAACTTCGTATACCACTACGTAGTAGCTACTCATCGGAGGGTCTCTAATATAAGTAGTAATGGATAACGGTCCTTCTTTATAATACTATTAAGGGCTCGGTAATTAACGTAAAACCGAATTCCCCTACTAAGCTTCTTAATAAACAACACTAGGGCACCCACTAGCGAGCTGCTGGCTCAAATAAACCCTTTATCCAGTAGGTCCTCTAGTATCTTCTTTAGGACCAAGAGTTCCTCATAGGATATCCTATATAAGGGTCCCCATAGAAGTGTAAGCTTCTAGCCGTAAGCGTCCTTAATAAGGGGGATCTTATAGTTAACCCCTAGCCTCCTAAGGGGCACCGAGTACACCTTCTCCGGGTCGAATAAGTCTCTAAACTCCTCATAAACCCAGCCTAGGACGAGTTCTTTTACATCCATAAGCTTCTTTTCTTTTAGTGTATCCTCGATGTCCCTCAAATTTATAGCTATAACCTGGGCCTCTAGTGCCCTCTAGTGCTTCACTTATTAGTATATAACTATAAACACAGGGGCTATTAATAATCGGGCCGTATAAATCTCTTTTATAATAACTAGTTCTTCTTAATTAAAAAGGTATACGTCTACTCCTCCCTTACCGTAGTATACTCACTAAGTAACGGTGTTATACACTACATAATTCACTTTTATTTATAACTTCCCTAGGAATATGGGGGGGTCTAAGCCCTTTACTATATATATATAAACTTTCTAAGTATAACTACTTAATTCTAAATCTAAAACAGCTATACCCTAAGCATCACTAAGTGATAGCCTGTTTTATGTATACCCTCGTAGAACACACTTTTTCTAATCCACTAATAGTAATCGGAGGTGTCTAAAGAGAGATTAATCCACTATTACATAAACGTCGTAATTAGTATTAATAAGGGTGTATATTAAGTATCCTTTATTAATCCTTACCTAAGTAATAGCTAACCCTTGGCTCCTTTGCTATTACTCTTTTTAGTAGAACTCTTATCCTTTAGTTTCCTCCTTCGTTAACTCTAGTACCCGACTTTGTATTAGAGTTACTCTTTTCTCGAATTGTCTTTATTAGAGGAGGTATTAGTAGCCTTTTAGTTCTCTTTTTTTAACCCGGGATCCTTCTACTTTTTTATTACCTTAATATAAATAACCTTCGCTTACCTAGGAACCTTCTTCCAGTAATTCCTAGTAATATAACCTTCTTTACTATAATAAAAGTACTCATAACGGTCCACTAACAAATTACCTAAGGAGCAGCAGCGGTAATAGTCCTTTTTTTCCCTTTGAATTAATAAAATACAAATAATACTAATTATCTAAACATCTCTATTATAATCCTTCTGTAAAGGGGCTAGGGTTAGGGACTAACGACGCTCCTATTTAATAATAACGGGTATTATATACTCTAATTTCTAAGTAATGTCCTATACCCTAATAAACCACTAAGTATACTCCCCTAATAAGGAAACGGTAATTAAGTACTCCTTTAAGTAGGAAGTAAGGGTATTTTCTAATATAATAATTTTAATAATATCGGGCCACACACTACCTCCTATATCTACTATTATTCGTTCAAACTTTGGTAAAAAAAATAACCAACTTCTCGTTATCTTTCTAATAAAGGGTCTATAATTAGGCTACAACTTGGGGTTAGGTATTCAGGTCTTAGTAGGTCTTATTAAAGTAAAACATAAAATCTTCGGGGTTACGTTAACTTTTAGGCCCCCCAACTACGTAGAACGTGGTAACCACCTACTAGGGACTAGTATCTAAATAATAGTTAACTAAGTACCATAGTTCTTAGTTAGTAGGGTAGAATGCTCTGTTTATAACGATCTTATCCCTTATCTACTACGCCTAAAAAGGGTAATCCTTTTACTTCCCTGAGAATTTTAAGGGTATTAGTAGTGGTTTACAGTGCATTGGTATCTCTATTGCGAAGTGGCGGCTACCCATTAGCGGGGCTTCGGTGCCTACATCTTCCATAAGGGTTAGTATTGTCGCCCCTAAACCTCGGCTTCGCTCCAGCTCATTAGAAAGCTCAGCAATCCTCACTTATAGGGGCCCGAGGGCCTCATTTAAGGCTAACTACAGTTGGGCCTGCAGTTCATCAGCCATTATACTAACTAGTATCCTCTTCTTAACTAGTGGGGAGCTATGCTCTACCTAGTGTCCAACGTTCATCGATCTATTATCAGGGAGCTACGCTTAACCTAGGATTCCGCTTCGTAACCGGTAAGGAGCCGCACTCAACCTAGCAGTATCTTATATAATAAATAAAACTGAGCTTAAAATATGCAAAGGGCTAGTCCTAGGCCTTATCTCAACCAAAAGGTAACCAAATACTATTTATTTTAAACTAAAAAGGAAAAGGGTAAACTACGATATAGCGCGAAATCTCTACTTCCTAGGGGGTGGGCGCTAGTGGGGCACTGGTGGGGCACCAGTGCGAGCACGGGCATAGCCCGGGCATAACCACCGGGTTCGGCCCGTGACAGGTATGTATTAAGTGTCCTTTATTAATTCTTACTTGAATAGTGGTTAACCCTTGGCTCCTTTGCTGCTGCTCTTCTTAGTGGGACTCCTATCCTTTGGCTTCCTCCTTCGTCGGCTTTGGTACCCGACTTTATACTAGAGTTACTTTTTTCCTAAGTTGTCCTCACTAAAGGAGGTACTGGTGGCCTTTTGGTTTTCTTCTTTTAACTTAGGATCCTTTTACTTCTTCGTCGCCTTAGTATGGGTGACCTTCGCTTACCTAGGAACCTTTTTTTAGTAATTCCTAGTAATATGGCCTTTTTCGTTATAATAAAAACACTCATGGTGGTCTATTAACGGGTTACCCGAGGAGTGGCGGCGGTAACGGTCCTTCTTCTCCCTTCGAGTTGATGAGGTGTAGGTAGTGCTAGTCATTTGAATATCTCTATTGCGATCCTTCTATGGAGGGGTTAGGGTTAGGAATTAACGACGCTCCCGTTTAATAGTAACGAGTATTATACGCTCAAGCTTCTAGGTAATGTTTTGTACTTTAGTGAGCTACTAAGTATACTCCCTTAGTAGGGAGACGGTGATTAGGTACTCTTTTAGGTGGGAAGTAAGGGTGTTTTCTAATATAATAATTTTAATAATATTGGATTATATACTACCTCTTATATTTACTATTATTTATTTAAACCTTAGTAGGAAAATAATTAGTTTTTTAATATTTTTTAATAGAGAGTTTATAGTTAAGTTATAGTTTAGGGTTAATTGTTTAAGGTTTAGTAAAACCTATTAAGGTAGGATATAAAATTTTCAGGGTTATATTAACCTTTAAGCCCCCCAGTTACGTAGAACATAGTAACCACTTATTAGGGATTAGTATTGCAACGGAGCGGGGGATGCAGTGAACAGTATGTGCTATATCATACAACACACACACTCTACTGACCACAGGTCGTGCACCCTCCTTCCCGGGTCCACGAGGGTGACTAACTCGTACAAAACCACTCAACCAGAGCTACAATTTAGGTAAGGAGACACCTCAAGACCTGATCAGGGCCAAAGAGGGGTTCCTGCCCTAGATGTAGACACTGGTGAGTGTTGGGGCCTTGTTTACTCGTAGTAAAGCAACCTCCGTACTGTTCGCGGTATACGATCTAAGTGAACGGGTAAAAAGAGCTCTGAATACGTCTATCTAACTAACGATGCTTGCTGACGTTCCATGATGTGTTGCTTGATTGTCGGTTGTTTTGTGTTTTCGTTAGAAATGCGTCCCCAGTTCCCCTCTCTCAAATAGCTCGCTGTCGCCTGACTAAGGAAAAACCCGCTTAGCGTAAGCATTTCCCCCTGCACAGTTTCAGTATTATAGTATATTAAAGTTGAGATATGGTTTTCAGATTAAGTATTTTATTGAGGCCCGGATTACTCATATCACTAAGCCCGAATTCTTTCTTATATTTAAAACCGCTTTTTTTTTTTAGATTTTTGGCCCCGAAAATGTTCTTAGGGGTTTTAGAGGAGCTGGACTTATCCCCTATAATCCCTAAGCTGTTCTGTCTAAGCTTAATGTGCATTTATGGACACTAATAACCCCAAGCACCCCCATTAAGCTACCTAACCCTTGGGTTTTCAAAACACCTTAAACTATTAACAAAATAATCTCTTAGTTTTCTCTTATAAAGGAAAGAATCTCTAAATATTAGGGAAGCTCTTTAACTCTAATTTACGAGGTAGTTAATAAGTTTTTTAAAAGTTTATAATTTATTTCTCACCGGATTACCCTTTTAAAAAAAGAGGTATAATATTTTTAGGATATAAATATAACCCTTAGTAAATAGTGGAGAACTAAAAGAACCCAACTATAAAATAAAGGGGTAATTAATGGATTATAGGTTAAAGAGCTTATAATTGAAAAGGGTGTTATTAAAAAACAACGAAGTAATAAAAAGGAAAGTTGAGGGGTCGTCGAAGCGTCGTTAAATGGGTTTACGATACTATGGTGTTTATTGCAAAACCGGCTATAATATAAGAACCTGTTTAGAGGTTATGGAAATAAGGAATTTAAGTAATTTTGAGTAATTATAATTAATTTAATTAATTATAGTTGAGATATGAAGACTTTTCGCTATAAAAGTGAGAAAAGTGTCCTGGTTACTGATGGTGTCCTGCTCGCTGATGAACTACGTTAAATAATATTAATATATATTAAATTAATTAATTAAAATTATAATAATATATTTTTTATATTATAAAAGCGACTTTTTTTATAAGGTGATATTTATACCCCTTATATATAAACGAAAAGTGAGTTTTAGATGCTGCTAACACAACGGACTGTACCTAGGATACTAGAACGGGTGCCTGAGGTAGATATTGAGATTAGGTAAGACACCCATCACGTTTCGTCAGACGTCAACCATCGGCAGCGACACCTCTTCCCCTGCGTTCTACTTCACCACACCCGACCAGCAGCTGTTGTTTCTCTCTCTGTCTTCTTTTCAATCATCCATGCTGCGTCTGCTCAACGTCTATCCCCCGAACACTTTCTACCGCAGCTCCCGCCGGTGTTTCGCCGAAAGAAGCTGGGGCTGCTGGGACCGTGTCGGCGCTCTTCTTATTCCTCCCGCTCACTGCAAGGCATGATCCAAGCCCTTTAAGGCTTGTCGTACCCGTTCTCAAGGGAGCTCGCTCGTGGCCCTCATCCATATATACCGCTGCATTCTTGCAGCTAGCTGCAAGGGCAAGGCAAACACTTCGCTGGCATCCTCCAGACGCCGCGGTGCAGACGCAACGAACTCAGGCGAGGTCGTTCGTCCTAGTACTCACCTCCGCCCAGAGCACGCTACGGAATTTCCTGACAAGTGTTCATGCTCTACCTCTTTCTTCTGTCAACTGCGTCCCTTTCTCCTGTCCACCCGCTCTCTACACTGCTGCTGCTGCTGCTGCTGCTACTGCTCTTACCGTGTTGCTGTTGGCAACCTATCTCATCTCCCCTACCCCTTCCTTTCCCTGTTCAGTCAACCGTATCGCCCAGAAAGACGGGAGACAAGGGGTCCCTCAGCGTGGTCTGCCGACCGTAGTAGCCCTGGCCACGATATGAAGGTTTCACCAGCACGTCATGATTCCGCAACGGACGGAATGATCATGCAAGGCAAGAGCGAGACAGAGCGCCGGAGACGGTCCGTTTCATCGAACAGTGACCTGCCTGGCACTGGGATCCCTGAGCAAGCCAATGCGGCCTTGTTCGTAGATTCTTCACGCCACGGCAACAAACGCAAATCCATACCCAGCCCCGCGGATGGCAAACAACATGACCGAGCCGCCTCCAAGAAACCAAAGCTTGAGGCCAATGAGGACCAATCCTATCAATTGCTCACGGACAAAGCTTTGCTTCCTTCTGAGATATGGCAACGTATCTTCACTTTTGTTCCCCCTAAAGCCTTGGGTAACTTGTTGCAAGTCAACAAGCTCTTCAATGTGTACCTCGACCCCGGGTCTCATTTCAACAACCATTTGCCCCTTCCAACATCTCGAAGTTGCACAAAGCATCTCAAGCCCGATGCGATTTGGCAGATATCAAGAAGGCTGTACTGGCCCGGGATGCCTGCTCCGCTCAAAGACAGGACCGAGCTCGACATGTGGCGCCTCTGCTGCCGCAGCATTTGCGAACTCTGTGAGGTGGCCAAAGTCATACATCCATCTCAAGAAAGGCCTGACCCTTGGCGCATGGGACCTGGAATTAATGGGTTGGCGGCTGTTTTTGCGTTCAATGTGGCTTCTTGTGGCCCCTGTCTATTGAGAAACTCTGTCAAGGTCAGTTTCTCACAAGGTATCCAAACATATTTGGGCGTACGTTGACCAGCTCGCCAGGAAATTGATATTCTCCTTTCATCCACGACACCCTCGTCACTAATCCCTGCTCTCCCCTACATATTCGTCACGGATGAACTTAACGTGGTTTCGCCCAGCACTGTAGCAACCTTTACGAATAGGCGCAGACCTGAAACGACAAAGTTGTATTGGGCTTCAGCTATTGAGAGTGTAAAAACCGAGCTTCAACTGGTTAAAGGGTTGGGGTCAGCGGCAGTTGAAGAATGGATCAAAGGTCTAGAGACTCGAGGCAAGGGGTCAAGGAGCAATGCCTCGCGATGGGAGAAATGGGCTGTCGCTGGCGGGGTGGTTGACATGCGCAAGCCAGCAAAGCTTCCGGCGAGCAACTCGTCGCTTGACTTGATGCGAGCTCCAGATGCAATGGTCCAACTTAAGGCACGCGAAGATTCAGGTGCCTCAACGCCAATCAATACTCAGATTGATCAGTGTGGCAGACTACTGCCCGTCGCACAACACGAGCCCCAGGGCTCCGCGGCATCCGGCCTATCGAGCCTGACGGGCTCAACAGCAAAGCCACATCAGAATTGTGAGACACAAGGGCGTACGGAGCGGACTCGCGAAGAGGCAGCGGCACTAAAGGCTTTACGGCGTGCTGAGATTGAGCGACGAGCTATGTTGATCGACCCTCCATTACCACCAAACGTTCTCGGCCACGTTCCTTCTTTCCAAGCAGCCATCCAAATCACCGCGCCACTTGATGAAAACGCTTGGGAATTGCTGAGACCCAGGCTCCTTGCTCAGCGAGCGGATGCCGAGAAAAAAGAAGACGAGACCCTTGCCAAGGCTCGGATGCTCAATGAAGCAAATGACCCAGGGCCGAAGGAAGTCTCGGATAAGGATTGGGATGACATACAGGGCCCTGTGCGCGCTAGGATGGCCAAGTACGCCGACGAGATTATTCGCAACAGTTGGGGAAAGGGTCGCAAGGTCAACAAGGAGAACAGCCCGCGCTTTGCAGCAGAGGTTCTCCTCTCTGTGCGGACGAGATTCTACGCCGCCGTGGAAAAGGACGCCGCGGTCGCTATTGCAGCCGGCCAGCAACCTCGGGTTGACCCTCCAGAGGGACCATTCACCCAGAAGCTTACTCTCGAGAACATGAAATGGGTTTTCGACACGAAAATCAAAGTACATACGGAGCAATACCGCAAGGAATTGTTTCTGTGCAACGGATGTGAGAGTACCAGATACTACGGTTTCGAGGGCGTTATCCAGCACTATGCGGCAAAGCACACCAAAGCTCTGAGTCTTGGCAATGTTGTGGTCCACTGGCGAGCCGAATGGCCAGAACCATCACCGTTCAACCCCAATCCGCGGGCTCCCAGATACTCTCGCCACGGTCCACCAAACGCTTCACATCACCATATGATAGCCGGCGCGCCAACATATCAAGACCACGAAGGCTTCTATCAAAATGGACCCATACGTCCTCCGCTTCCGACATACCCTTTCTCAACTGGCGCTGTGCCGCTGTCAACCTACCCTCCCCAGCCTGTTAATTCTTATGGCCCGTCTACGCCTTACCATGCGGATGGCCCCTTGCCGTTTCCATTCTACTATGCTTCAAAGTACGGGGCCAACACTGTCCCACAGTCAAGCCCACCAGCAGCCGCTGGCTTTGGGCCATATCCTCCTGGTCCGCCCAAGTATCCTCCAAGCATACCAGGCCCGCCATATCCTGCCCAACATCAGTCCAGTGCACCTACATTTCAAGGCAATGCTCAGCCGCAGTACTCTGCTCCGCAGGGGCTACCATTCCAGGCCTCCTATCACGCTCAACTGGAGTATCTTGCCCGAAGCGCTCGGGACATTTGGAATGCCCTTTCCAATGTAAAAGAACTTCCTGGGGCTTTGAAAGTCTACGTCACAATTCACCACTTGGTGAAACGATTTTGGACCAAATTCGCCAGTACACCCACTCTCCGAATGTTCAACGACGGTTTATCGAATAACAAGGACATGCGCCCGGTGCGAAACGTCAACGTCATGTGCAAAGCATGCAACGTAGGCTTGGGAAATACTTCGTACGTCAGATCAGACAGGAAGAGCTTTTCGCTGCCGCAGCTTGCCAACCATTTCGAGAAGTGTCACCTTGGACACTCAGCCGTTGAATCACATCCGCAGCTCGGGATGGACTGGACGCAGGATATGGTTTTACTACCAGAAATGCCTGAAGTTTCCGATCTCAAGGCGGTGCTTGGTGCCAAAAGTTACAAATTCAACCTTGTTCATGAGGCTGTGCCGTGGGCTTTTGATGAGCAATATCCGCCTCCTCGCCTACGGACGCCAGGGACTCCAGCGACGGCACCTCCACATGGAACCTCCCATCCATTTCCTGCCCGTGACCGGCCTTCTCCCGATACCCTGCTAGGCAGTGAGGGCAACATGTGCTGGTGGCCAGACTCCTGGTATGCTCACGAGATAACGGGTATGCAGCAAGAGCTGGGTGCTCGCGACAAAGCATTCTTGGCGCATGGTGAGAGGATGGCGGCATCCCTCCGTGATTCCAGCATTGGCACTTACCGTCAAGGCGAAACAGCAGAGCGACTTAGCTCTCCATATACGGGCTCTCACTGTATAACCTCTTGGGGGGGCATATCTTCGCCAGCAGCGCTGGACGTTGGCCACAATAATGTCTTTCATCAAAACCGGGATTGGGAGAACGACAACCGCCCCCGTGGTGATTTCCTTGCTGGCTATAGCCCGGACCACCTTTCAACAAGCTTGGCCAGCGGAGGCCATCATCCCGTCCGAGAGCAACTACGTGATCCCTGCTTCTTCGCGACTGAGCCACATACTCGGCGGGCCTCGGTAGAGTACAGAGAACACGATTCTCGGCTATACCAGAGGAGCGATTGGGAAGGATCTGCTAGGACTGCGCTGCCACCAAGGCCAGTGATGTCAGGAGAAAGAACGCTTAGCGCGAGCGCCGGTATAAAAATTCCTCGCTCTGCGGGCCCACGCCCTAATGAGCCTAACGACTTCAGTCTCACTGCTGCACTAGAATCACACCTGGCACAGGAGCGCGATAGAACCGTGTATCCTCAGAAAATCGAACGTTCAGTTTGGAATGCCAGCCATCGGAACTGGAGAACAACAGCATACAATAACTCCCGTGGCGTCGCTCATCACGATCATCACGACGTTCAAATCGATAGCTCTCGCGACGGAACTTTCTGTAAAGACAAGGGCGGAAGCTTCCCCCATCATGGAACTTACCAGGATCGCTATCCTTCTGACTCTTATGAGGGGGTGAACCCCCCAAGATCAGGAGCCTCACCTCCGTCAGGCCGCGCCACTGAGCGACGGAACACTTACGCTGGCGAAATGCGTGGCTCTCCTGTGCAATATGAAGAAGCATATGAGATCGTCCATGTGCGGGACGCTGAGGGGGAGTTTGTCATTAGACGGCCGATACTGCGGGAGCGCGATCCGTCGCGTGCGCTGTACGAGCTCGATCACCGGGTACCGCTGGAGCGGGAATCCCGCCCCCCAACATACCACACAGTCTACGAGCCACCAGTCCGTGAGACCAAACATAGCATGCGACCACCTCCGACGCTGGTACGAGAAGACTCGGCCACAACCTCTCGGACAGGAAACAACTCTTTAGCTTATGAAGAGTACGACCCACGAAACCCGGCTCCTGTTCCTAGCCCTAGCGGTAGACGAGATGTCAGTTATTGAGTGGTGAAACCCTACTAGAGGTGGAACTAATTGAGAGAGACTATGTTACAGGGTTTTCCTTAGGAGTAACAAGGTAGATCCATAGAGCCGTTGCCTCGCAAGCTGGTTAATATACAAGGAAGGCGATGAATAGTGTTTGCCGGTAACCAACTGACGGAATGGACGTCATGAAAACATTTATACACAATATGGAGGAGGGCGGCCTCGAGATCAAAGTTAAGTAGGGGTTCTTGCATTGAACACGTATTCAATTGGGAGGTACAGTAGAGCCACCCAGCAACCCTGGATGAGAGGTGAAAGACCGGTTGCGGGGCTGTCTATTCTCGAGACATTCCTGGGCCCATGTCCGTTGAAACGCCCCCAGATCTAGACCTTCGCCATGACCGCTTGGCAGATACATAAATAAGTAGAGTTGACAACACTAGTGTAAACAAGCGGCGTCCTATTCGCCACAGTCTGTTTCATTTCCAACACTTATCTATAACACTTCACCAATGATCTTTGCAGCCTCCCGGTACGTCTGGAGCAACTTCTCGCACTTCTCACGCTCCTTCTTGACGCCGTCGTCTTCGTACAGCAGTTCCTCGAACAGGGCCTCCTTGTAGAGCTCGCTGACAAGTCGATTCTGAACAACATCCTTGCAGTGGTTCACCAGCAGGTGCATCACAGCCTTCGGCACTTGGTCTGCGATAGACTCACGCACGATGTTGAAGTAGGAAGAAATGAGGGCTCGAATGAGCTCGGTCTCCATTGCTTCTCGCTCCGTCAAAGCCGGTTCGCCACCAGTGGCGCCCTGTAAATAAGTGTCAGTGCATCACGTGGAATGCCCATCGTCGCAGCGACTTACGAATTGAGCCCCAAAATCCCCGGAACGCGCAGATTTGCTGAAGTCGAGCTCGTCTTCTCGAGCCGAAGACTGCACCGGCGTGCGCAACGCTACCTTGTCCTCGGTTCGTCGAATGCTTTGCGAGAAAGTTGGTTCGGACGTTTGGCTCACATGTCGGGCGATGGAGGAGTTGGGCGTAGGAGACATAACCTGACCTGCACCAATGGGCGAGGCGCCGTCTTTGCCAAAGAAGTAGGTCAAGAACGAGTCCCGGGCACCGCCGAGACCCTGCCCGTTGAATCTTGATGGAGATGCCGATCTCGCGCCATTCAGAGCCGCATTCAAGCCAGCGGTGCCGTTTTCTCGCACACCTGGCGATAGACTACGTGCTCCCTTGCTTGCCTGCTTCCGAAGAGCCGTCGAGTCGGCCTTTTCGGTGACTGCGGATTCCTCCTCCTCCTCGGGTGTCTCAGTCCCGTTAGCTCCCAGCTCCTTCAGTCTTCTTTTCTCTCTTCTTTCCCTCTCTTCTTGAATAAGACGCTTTCGCTCCCTCTCCTGCTTGTTGCTGACTACGTGACTCATAGCAGCGGCGGCCCCCAAAAAGTTGGGATGATTCGTGTTAATGTAGGCACGTTGGATGGAGATCAAGGACTCGACATAGGAGGAGGTGGGGCCGAGACGCTCACGAAGGAGGTCGGAAACAACCTCAATCAGCTTAGCCTGCAGTCTCGGAAAGCGAGAAAGTTCCGTTGAGCCGCACGTGTGACATATCTTGATGAGCTCTTCATAAACAAGCTCGACACATCGTTGACTGGGGATCTCGAGGAGCTTGATCTGGGGCTTGACGAGCAGGTCAAAAGCCATTTCGGGAACGAAGAGGCTTGGACGAGGCCCTGTGGAGTTGCGAATAGCTGTTCGGATATCCAGAGCCGAGAGATTGCATGTCGGATCAATAGACTCGAGAGAACTGCCAAAAACCGAGTTAAAGATGTAATAGATGCGTGCGCCACCGCATAGCTCCTTGGTGGATATCTCAGTCGAAGTACCATCGATGGACGAGATGAAGGATGTGGCGAAGCGGGTCATCTGTTGCAAGATGAGAGATCCGCGGTGTTCTTTTCCACTGAAGTGCATATCGCCATAGCTTGCCAGTTCTTGCTGGGTTTGGCCCATGAGGGTGTTGAGGCGCGCTTTGATGTCAGGCATACGCTCACGAATGTGAGCCATCAGGGTCGTGTTAAGCGTCTTAGCCAAGTAGTGGGTTCCACAACGGTTGGCAATATTGCGATACGCAGGGTGATGCCTGAAGAAGTCCATTTCGGCTTTGAGGGCTTCTTCCATAGGTTTGTTGCCCTGGATATCCTGCTGAGAACGGTTCACGACTCCGATGAAACCAAGTTTCAGTGGATAGACTCTTCCGGACAAAATGTCCAGCGCATTCGTGCCGTGGTCCATGAGGTCCACCTTAGTGAGCACACCAATTGTCCTCCTGCCCAGTGGGTCGACATGCCGGGCAAGCTTCAGAGCCTCTGAGTTCACAATATCGACGTTGGCAGGGGAGACGGCCAGAACAATGCTGTTGGGCTTGGCTATGTACTCGGAGATTAGGTTGCGCGTTTGTTTTTCGATGTCTGTTGGTTGATCGCCAATGGGAACCTTGTGGTGGACGTTAGAATTGAGCACGCGAAGGGTTGGGGCGGAGGGCCAAAGAGATTATGCGGCGTACCTTTGTTAGTCCCGGAAGATCGACGAGGGTCAAATTGAGGACGTGCGGAGAGTAGATTTTGAGGTTGATAGGCTGCCTGTTGATACCCTTGTTGTTGCCCGCCACGCGTGAAGTTTCGTTCTCGATCTCGCGCTTGACGTCGGAGAAGTCGGTGAAGCGACGGTTTGGGATATGGTGGAACTCTGCCCATTCTGATCGTCTGGCAACGTCGGGAGACCTGTAGGGATCTTGCAGAGGGTCGGCGGCATTCTCTTCTTCGGGTACATTGATTAACTGCAAGATCAGTGGCCGTCTAGTAACGATGCCACTCCCGCGGGGCAAAAAGTCACGACCGACAATATTTTCGAGAACAGAAGATTTTCCAGCCGACTGGGAGCCAACAACAACCTGTCGAGAAGTAAGCGGCCGAACTTGTAAGCAGCCCATGCTCCTGGGATAGAGCGAAATACAATCTGGGGAAGATCGAGAGAGTCGCTGCCGATAGTGTTGAAGACCAAGTCTTGCAACTTGTTAACGGTGCCGAGAAGGTCGTCTCCGAGGGACGCCATGATGAACGGTCAAGATTCTTCGAAGTCGTTTCGCGAGAGGCGGCTATGCAAGACAGGCTCCTCGGTTGTCGAGGGGCGGAGAATCGAAGGTCGAAAAGACAGGACGCCAGGCCAAACGGACTGCAGATGAGGAGCGAGGCAAGAAGCAAAGCACCGCACAGAACCGCTACGCAACGAAATGCAGCGCAAAGCAAGGCAAGGCAGACGAAGGGAGCAAGCGCGGGCTCGGGGGGCGGAACTCGGATGCCTCCAAATTGCTGCAGGCAATGAAGAAATAAGCAAGAGGACGACGCGAGACCCCTTCAGACTGGGTGATTCAAGGAGGGTTAGATCGATATTTCAAAGTCGATGCTGCGCGCGTCGTCCAATTTCAAGAATTCATGCGATCCACAGGCCGCCTGCTCTGAGAAAGTTGGGGCAAGGGACGTAATGCTGGTGCCGGCTGGCTATGAATACCTTAGGGGCTACAGAGGTGTCCACGCCCACCGGTACGTACCTCGAGCTGGGCCTGCACACCTGTTCAAGCACTTTTACTGGACGCACGGTGAGCCGTCCGGCACCTTCCAGCGTGGTGAGGATCAATTCCAGAGGGCAAGGTGCCTATTGTGTGCCGCGGGCTACCCTACCACCTTACCTTGGGCGATGGCGTCCACGGTCTGCTTACCTCAGCCAGTGCGTGGCTCGTCCCATCGGCCCCTAGATATTCCCAGCCGATGTGAACTGGACGCTCCGTGGAACAGCCAAAGCCAAAGTCAAGTGAAAGAGGAGTGGTAGTCTACCTCGAGTAAGGGAGCTACGTTGGGCGTCTGAATCTTCCTCGGTTGTCGTCGCGATATGCTCGGCGGCGAAGGTGGCGCATCGGTCGGGCACCCTTAACTAGGTAGATGTACTCCTAACTTCCGTGGTATTCAGGCACCTTGCCTTTCGCTGAGGTACAGCTCTGATTAGCCGAATTCTATGCACGACACTACACCCAACATCGATTTTGAGGACTCCCTCTTCTAACGCATAAGCCTTTGTATCCCAATCTACAACCCGGGAGTAATACATCGCACGTTCAGTACGGTTTTGGGTTGTTAAGAAACATCATGAGCACACTGGGCGGCCCCGGGGCACGACAGGCCAATGCCAAACCAATCCCGTGAGTTAACGTCCTGAGATGGTTGTTTGAAGGTGCAATGCCCTGCGTATCGAGTCACCCAGGCTGACTAACATCATTTCGTCCCTCTTGCAGACCTCAGCGCGGAAGTTTTCCTCTAGATCATGACGGTGAGTTGAGCATCGCATCCGCCAACAAGGGCCCGGGAATGTCCATATCCTGATACGGCAGAACTAGGCGAATGCAAGCATATCATGGCAGGTTATCTCGAATGTATCAAGAAAGTACGCGGCGTAAACGATGCTCAATGCCGCGATCTCGCCAAGTCCTACTTGGCTTGCCGCATGGATCGGTAAGAAGGCGCCGTCTGGCTGCACAACCGTTTCGGTTCATGATGTTGACGAAGATGGCGCAACTTGACAGGAACCTTATGGCCAAGGACGATTTCAAGAACTTGGGCTTCGACAGTGGGCGAGCGACAGACAGCAACAGCGGCCATGGGCAGAACCAAGGCCAGGGACAGGGTGCTCAATGCAAAGAGCAGGATGCGCGACCTGGAGAGCTGAGATGGTAAACTGGTTTGGGGTTCGCTGTAATATTCCGTCTATGAGTACCTTTGGGAGCGACAAATGACGGTTGCATAAGCGCCATATCCACGGCCGTGTATGTTTGTCACTGGCCTTGTGTGTGTCGGACGGCGAACCGTCTCTATCTTGCCTGATAGCCCCAACACGATACGATTGTCAAATTTTGGCGTCTTTATGCGCGCAATCCACAACAAACAATGGACCACCATGCAGCTGCCAACCACCTATCCAATGACAACAGATGGTGTCTTGATGATGCGGCGAAGAGACATGTTGGCTTCTTCCCTTGCTTCTACCGCTATTTATTTATGCAGGGCCTATAACAAGTGAGTGACTCACTTTCGTTGGACTTGGAACCTTGAACGCGGCGTCAGGCATTACTCTGGCCCCAAACAGTTGCGTGCATCCGCAAGCGCGGGTTACCACCTAGCGGCCCTTGCATCCATGTCTGTAGTCGTTGGTTGTCGTGTCAAACACATGATGAAAGTAAACACCATAACTATTCGATGCCTGACTGGGCGACGGGCCTGGCCTGGCACCACTGCACCGCGCCATTGGACGGGAGGTGGTGAATGTTCCAGCGACTCGTCTGCAGGAGACACTGGGGCGTTTGACCGCATGTCGAGTCCCTTACGGAGCTTTGGCCAAGGCTCGCTTACGGGGTTGAACTGAAGTGCTTTGCTAAGATACCATGCCTTACCTAGGAGGCCCACGGGTACCGAGCTGCTGAGTCAGGTACGAATTGCTAGGGAGGTAGGCGCCGCCATTTGTAGTGGGGCCTACTCCCATCAGGGGCCGTATTGTGTCTGTACCTTGCCCAAGACAACCTAGCAAGGGAGCTGGGCGAGCTGGAGAGGAGTATACAAGTAGCGGCTGCCACCCCGGGCGACCTTAAAAAGGATGCCTAGGTAGCACGGTAGGTAGGTTGAAGTAAGGTAACGTCAGGTAAGGTAGGCTAGCTACACTACCTGAGGTATAGGCTGGTAAGGTTGGTACCTACTTCACCGACACACCACTTTACCTAGCACTCCCGTCAACACCTTGGGATGTTCCACGAAACCCACAACGTCGGGAGTCATTGTTGCCCGGACAACCAACCAGCGCCGACCACATGGCACAGATATAACTTCAACATCCTCAGTTGGCCCCCTCAAGCGACGAGGACAACAAGGACGTCGACTGCTTCTAACGTATCCAACTAAAACATAGTTATAGCGAGCATCACTACCTCAATTGCAAATACGCTCACCCGCTTCCATCGCATGCCCTTCGCACCCTTATGTCCCCCGTCATCAATCGCCACAGCAGCACAGCAGTAATCCATTACCACCCTGCTGAGTGTCCATCGCGCACGCCGCATAAAAGTTCCCCGATGCATCGACGGAGGAGCACCGACAAGACGAGGAAGGTGACGCCTCCGTCACCGTCCTACATGAACAACGAGCAATTCGGTGAGACGGTCCTGGAAGCGTTCCATCTCCCATCACATTGCTGACTAGCTTCCCTCCTAGCCGCTTACTTGGCCAACCTCAGGACAAACCGCGTCGCCCGCCCTGGCGGCGCGAGGCCCCAACCGCCTTCCTCGAGCTCGAGAAGCAAACGGCCCTCATATGAACATAGCATATCCGAACCTCTTCCTCGCTCTGAAAGCCCTGCCTTGTCCAGCCCAAGCTCTATCGATGCCCCCTCAAGGCCGAACGTCCTCTCAGCCAACGCTAGCTTCTCAAGTCGCTATTCCATGTCCAGTATTCAAGGCCGCGACTACTACCCCCCTCGCTCTGCAACACCCTTGAAGCCCTCAGAGGTCGTACCCACCGCTACCTACATGGAACGAGGTCAGAGATGGATGGAGAAGGAAGAAGCTGTGTCGCTCCGCCATGCCATGGATGACATGCGCATTAAGGATGACAAAGGTTCCTCCAATGAAACCAAGGACGATGCCGCCAATTCTCAGGATGAAGACACGCGCATTTACAATGCCGCTCTTGACGAGGCCTCGGAGCTTGTCTGGCAACATCAACACGGACATGTGCCGGACCCCCACGCTCCATACCGCTACAAGCCCCATATGAGGAAGAACAGCTATGCCCACGCGCGCACGGCTAGTGTTGGCAAATACGGCAGCGAAATCGGTCCATCAGGGCTGACCAGAGACACCCCACGGTCGTTTTCAGGCAGTTCCACCGATAGTGACGGACAATCGCGCAGAGGCCGCCCGTCACTATCGTTGTCCCGTGACAGCATCGGCAAGGAAGGGAAAAGCCCTGAACGGTCGTCGTTGGACTCCGGAACATCTGGTCCATCCAATACCATTCATTCCGCGCCCGAGGTCAATTCTTCTGGCCGCCGGCGTAGCAGCATGAAGAGGAACATCAGCGGTGAGGTTGAGAGGCCCTTCTCTGGCGACCAGATTTGGGAAGAGCCTGAAGGCGCAACCCGCCAAGAAGGATCCAAGTCAAAATCAGAGCAAACATCTGGCCTTCCTTTGGTGGACAAGCCAAAGAACCCTCAGAGTCAAGTCCGCTTCGCTGCCGGACCGCCAGCAGACCGGGTAGCACCTTGGAAGCCAAGATGTAAGGTCGATATTCACCGGAACCCGCCCTCTCAGTCGCGTAATCCGCAGTACACGACCAACAATCCCCTTATGAAACCTGTGTCAGATAACACAGTGCCCAAGAAGAATGGGATGGAGATTCGTAGCGACGAGATCCGAGGGGCTACGAGTATGAAGCTGAAAGACCGCAGCGCGAAGCTGCCCACGCCTACGGCCGTCAGTGATCTGCCTGGACGGCCGATTGTAAGCTTCGATTCGAACTGGAAGGCGCCGGACGAAAACACTGATTCAAGGCCAGGATCGGCTTTCAGCACCGCCAATTCGGGAGCCGCAAGCCAAAAGAAGCAGCAGGTGGAAATCCCTTCTATCGTGGTGGCGCCGGAAGATAACCCGACGGACAAAGCACAACGGGCTGCGGCCGTGCCGTCCATAAATATCGCAGGCGCCGATGAGACGACCGGAAGCAGCACAGGGATGCCCGTCATAGTGACCCCTGACGATGATGCCGCAAAACCTACGGCAAGACCTCTGCCCGACCCCAAGGCGGTCTCATCCAGGCCACGACCATTCCAACGTCCACAGCGCCATTGGTCGCCCGCGCCTGGAACTGGTCATCGGTCGACAACGCTGTGCCATGAATGCGGTTTTCCCATCGAAGGCAGGTTTGTGTCTCTGGCTGGACTGTCGGAGCGCTTCCATCCGCAGTGCTTCAGTTGTTTCGCTTGTGGTACTGGTCTTGAGGCTTTGGAGATTAGCCCAGAGCCGCAGGCCCATCGCCAGTATCGTTTGGACAGAATCAGACGCAGAGCCAATGGGGAGGCGTTGGAAGAGATGCCGGGCAAGACCATGGCCGAGGACGGTGATGAGCGGCTCCGTTTCTACTGCCACCTTGATTGGCACGAGTTGTTCGCGCCGAGATGCAAGCACTGCAAGACACCGATTCTCGGCGAGCACGTTGTTGCGCTCGGCGAGCATTGGCATTATGGGCATTTCTTCTGCGCCGAATGTGGAGATCCCTTCGAGAAGGGCATGACACACATCGAGAAGGACGGGTACGCATGGTGCATCAATTGTCAGACCAAGCGAACGGAACGAAGGGCACCCAAGTGCAAGAAATGTAGGTGTGCAGTCATCGGGCAGTACATCAGAGCTCTAGGGGGCGAGTGGCACGATGAATGCTTCCGCTGTGCTTCCTGCAATGGTGGGTTCGACGATGGGCAAATCTTCCCAAGGGAAGATGGGGATAAAACTCTTGTGCTCTGTACGCGATGCCGCATGATGGAGCTCAAGGCTTAATGATTTACGACTTAGTCCAACGGTCAGCGCCACTGGATTTCGGGAGTCCGGGTTTGATGACGAGTGAAGTGGGTGTGGGACCTTGATTTAGTAGTCGAATTTGTTTCTGGGAGCACGCATAGGTCAGAGCACGGGGCGTTCTTGTAGGGATTCGGGAACAGATAGACGAGGAAATGAAAGGGACTGGGTGAACGTCGTAATCATCATGACTGTGCTCATATGGCCCTGTCGTACCTGGCCATCTATCCATCCATATACGCCACTCTCGAGATGGTCATAGCCCTCTCAAGAAGGAAGAACTCCATCGCTCTGTCTCGTAAGCATGTCCTTTCCATCACTCCCGGGCTTCCGCCAACTTAGAATGAACCTCCGACCTGCTCCTGGTGCACCTCAAGGGTATCTCCATCTGCCATCTCAAGCTGAACATACATGAGTATTAGTATTGCTGGCAATATGCGACGAAGAGCGGGGCTTGACCAGCGAATCCAATCTTACCGTGTCTGGGGTATCTGTCGGCTGGACTCTCTGTCCCTCAAAGAGGAACCGGACAGAGCTGATAGCTTTGCCTTGTCTCTCGCAGAATGCCGTCATCAGCTTCTCTAGCTTAGTCGATCGCTTGATCTTAAAGAAGACCTCGTTGTTATTGTCCGTGACCTTGATGTTCAGGTGCTCAACAGCCGGGGGGGCATCCTGGCCGCCAGCTGACGGGCTTCCGTTTTCGTGTTCGCCAGACATGGTATCACTAGAGCGCAAACCGTTAGCAGAGTGAATCCTTTGAATTTGGGGGAAGGAAACGCGATATGTAACGTACATTGTGATGGGCGCAACTTGAATATGGCTCGAAGGAGAGAACAAGCTTTACGTCAGACGCGCGACCAAAAAAGCCGGGTTTTGACTGTGTTGCGGAGAGACGCGATGTTTCTGTTGCGTGGGGGGAGCGAAGATTTGTTGTCGTTGACGTGGATGTACAGGCGGAGGTAGAGATTAAAGGTAAGTGTAAGGAAGGTACGGTAGGTAGTGCCTTAACTAAGGCAAGGTAGGTATTGCAGATGCGCGTGGAGGGACGAGGAAGGCGAGATGTGGGGAGTCTGGAAGGCACATCTCAGTCCAAGGGTGAAGTGGGACGTGAGGCAGCTGATTGGACAACGACAGGGCAAAGTTTTGTGAGGCTGCCTTCCCAGCCAACCTATTAGGTAGATACCTATGCCTATGTAGCTTCCTGCTTACCTAAGGCAGGCAGGCAGGCAGGCAGGCAGGTAGGCAGGTAGGCAGGTAGGCAGGTAGGTACTTAAAAGTAGACAAACTGCCTACCTGTAGCTACCTTAGGTAAGGTAATCTATAACTATCCCAACCAGACGCCTTTTGATGCTGCTTGCCTTGGTACCGGATAGATGGAAGGAAGGTAGGCATTGCTTAAGGGAAAGACATCCATGGATCTTAGGCAGTTGCCTTGGGGTGGTGGGGGGCGGCTTGAGCATCAAATGGAAGCAAGGCAGGAACGGGAGGTAGGTGCGAGGTTCTTGACGTAACCATTCGTCGGAGAGCGAGCGCCTATGGACAAAGCTCCAGTATCAGCACGTTCCAGGTTTATACTACGTTTTTCCTTCCCTCTGTCCATTCTCAAGTGTTGGCACCCTGTTAATAACCAACAGCAGTGACCAGGCTTTGACAAAGACCACCTTCCTGACAAACTCTCCGAGACACGTTGGCAACCACACCCAACTGCACTGCACATTCTGCGGACCAAAGCGGTTGTTTGACACCATGGTTGGAGTTCTCCTACCCGCCGCAATCCAGGTTTCTGCTAACGAAATGCCGCTGGTTAGGGTCTGAATGAGGACTTGAAAGCAAACCCTCCCTGCCACCCTCGGGCCGTAAGTACTCAGCACATCCTGCGCAACCTGCACCGGCCCAGCAAGCTGTTGGGGGAAATGGGCACTAGCTAATAAATCGTACACGACTGTCCAGTGTGCCATCCAAGGTGAGTTCTCAATCCCGCCCCGAAGCCATTCCATTCGCAGTTGCGCCATCGGACGAAGCCGGCACTAATCTCTCCCTTGACGTACTGCAGATTGTTTGACTAAGAACGGATTCAACGAAACAAGATGCCAGCCGGCCATACTAGCGTTGTACGAGTGCTGCGAGGCATTCTACAAATCCAAACGCGATGATGCGACGTCCGCCAGCTGCCCCAAACCAGACCTGTTGCAGCTGAAACTGAGCAGACCACGGCAAGGATCACAGCAGCAGTTGCAATCGAAGAACTGAAGTGTCGCTGGAGCATTGGAGGAAAGCCGAGTGACACAGAGTTACGTGTTTTCTGCTGCGCGGACCACCTATGGAAAATAAATGTGCCTCTCTTCCATGTAAATACGTTAGCCCGAACCAAGTAAAATCTGGCAACATTCAAGAAGAGGGCAAATCACTCTAGGCATTCATTGAGCGCGCAAGAGATCCCGTAGGACCTGAACAAGTATTGACAGTCTTGTTCCGAGACTCTAATATGAAAGCCTTTGACATTGAAGAGAGGAAAAAGAAAAAGGGAGAGAGAAAAAAGTTCTGATGGAGCTAGAAAAAGGCCGCGCTGTGGATCCCAGGACGGTGTCTTCTATCATATTGATACGGTAGCAGCATCGCAGAGACCAGCGCACAACAGCACAGTGTGGAACTTTCCTCTCTCAACTAGGCAGGGCTCAGTGTGACTTATCGGCACCTACTTAGCTTAGGTACCTAGGTACTCAGAGCCGCGTCCAGTGCCAGTACCCCCTGGAGACGCGATCGCAACGCGCACAGACCAAGAAAAGATCAACCCGCACTGCTTGTCTGGAACCTTAGCAAGCTCGTGGAGCCATTGTTTTGGCGATTTGGTTTGAGGTGAGGTTTGGTTGCCTCGATATAGCACCCGTCACGCTATCGCCCAGAGAAAAACTTCTTGACGACCGCAGCTCTCGTATCCTGGGAGCGGTAGCATTGATCGGACCAGAATCCACGACGACTGCTGTGCGCTTTGATTATCGGTTCTTGACAGTACGGTTGCCGCTTTCCAAAAATTTTGGGCTGCGGACGATACAGGCAACCGCACCACGGTCTTGTCCTCCCGATGCCTTGTTTCGCAAACGGCAACATCTTGTAACGTCACGTCTACGAATTTCGTACTTTTCTGCCTTCCGCGATCACTACAAGATGACATTCTGGCTGACTGTTTGGTGCAGCATCGGCGCGAATAACTCTCCCTGCCCAATGCGAGACTACCCGACGAACGACAGGTTGACGGCTTCACAAACGACGCTTCTCACTACATCTTCCAGCTCCAGTGATCTTTATATAAGCGACGCCCCATTCGTAACGGCCGCAGAATCCCCTCGCACACAATGGACGTACAGATTGGGCCAGAGGTCGAGGTCTTCGCAAATGCACTCGACGACTGTATTTCGCCTCACGGCACAGTTGAAGACAAGCGCATGCGAATACTAGGGCTGGTGAACGCATACCATGACTATGCAAACGAAAGACTGGCCCACTTGCAAAACCAGGCTCGTCAAGGCTCTGTTGACGACACTGAGATGGACCTCGACGACGATGAAGAATCCGAGCCGGCACCAAGTTCGGAAGAGATACGGGCATGGGAGCAAGAAAGGCAAACGTGGGACCTCATTCGCCGCCTGATGCCATTGAGATACCCTTCGCAAAACCCCACGAATAAGCGGACTGCAAGTGCCTTGAAAGGGGCCCAAGACGATGAAGACCTCTGGAGCGCTTTCCTCGAAGAGGACAAGTTGGGAATGGAAAGAAAGACGGTATTGGAGTGGCTTCAACAGAGCGCGAGAGTTGGGCCCGACATCGACGACCTGGTCCGGGAGCTTCAGCAGAACGCGGACAGAGGTGATATCATTGCCCATGGATGGATACACACAAGATCTGCAATCAAGCTACAGAAGGGTGTCATAGGCTCGGCTCGGCCGCTAGACGTGCAGTTTCCCGAGGTCTCACGCTTCTTGGTCAACTCGGATAAGGCGCCACTTGTGGCCGAGTTGGACCCAGACGCCGTGACCAGACAAGGACGAAAGTTGGAACCTCAGGACGAATACTTCGAGCGGGCGATATGGGTCGGTTGCTTCCAGCTTCTTCGGAGGGGCAGCAGCCCGGAGGCAATGAGAGACTGGTGCTTGGAGAGGACGGAGGTCTGGCGGGCTGTGTCGATGTCCGCTCTTCCTCTCGCTGCAGAGCACGGCGAGGCGACATTTGTTAATGATCCTTCTGCCCTCGCCCTCTGGAGACGTACGTGTTTCGCCCTTGCCCGTCAGGGTGGCTGCGATGACATCGAGAGAGCTGTCTACGGCGTGTTGTCAGGCGACGTCCCCAGCGTCCAGAAGGTGTGCAAAACCTGGGACGATTTTCTATTCATGCATTACAACGCTCTCGTTCGTTCTCAATTCGACGCATTTGTCTTGGGCCGATGCCCCCCTGAAGTATCAACTTCTATTCGGTCGTCGTTCACTGCTTTCGACGCAGTTCAGTTCCATGGTGACCCGACTACACTGGAGCAACGCTTGGTCAAATCGCTGGAAACCAACCCTCACACTACGAAAGAAGCCTTTGAACCTATCAAGGCGCTTCAGGCCGCCATCATTTCTCGGGACCTCGAGCGACACTTCTACGAGCAGGGCGTAGCCGTTACTCAGAAGGCCAACACGAAGGAGCCTTCCGTGCTTATGCCAGATGACAACTGCCGTAACGTCAGCGTGGCTCAGGAGAAGTTTGCCGACATCAAAAACCCCGATTGTTTGCGCCTCGCCGTACATGCCCTAATCATATTTTCCACTTTGGACAGCCTTGGGGTTTCGCCGTCTGGTTCTCCAATGCTGAGCACCGATTTCGGTCGGCGTGAACTGCAGGAAAATGCTATCACGGCCTACATCAGCTTGCTACGCCTGGCAGGTCTAGAAGAGCTCATACCACTCTACTGCTCCAGGCTTGTTGGACCTAGGGCCTTCCAAGTCTTGAGCACCAACATCCTACCAATCACCGATCATGAAGCCCGCCTCGTCCAGCTCAGCCTCATTCGGAAGGCAGGTCTGGATGTGTTAACGTTTGTCAAGATGCAACCGCAGTTTTTGTTTGCAAGCCTAGAAGACGGGTCTACGGAGGGATACCCAGCCAAAGGTCGATTCCAGATCATGGACAATGAACCGGCTTCCTTGAAGTACGGCCGTTCCATCAAGACCGACTTCTTCGGCGAAGACCCAGAGTCCATCGATCCTACCGATGATCGCCTGATTCGGTCGGTGGAGTGGCTCTTACTTGTTGACGAAGCCTGGCCGGAGGTCTTCACCGTCAGTGTCGTGGTGTACAAATATTTCCTCAGTAAGCAGCCAATGCCTTATCCTAATCTGCCTGCGCCGGCTAACTCGAATAAGAACATATGCGTCTGAACGCGGCCAGGAGCTTTGCCAACCGGGTACCGTTCAGCGTCATCATGCGGCAAAGGTCCAATCTCCCTGATCAGAATGAGATCGACTCGTTCTGGTCGGACGATGCCGAATTCTGGGCTAGCCAGCTCGAGACAGCAGAAGCGACAAGACTTTCGCCGAGCCAACTCGCTTCGGAGGCCCGAACACTACGTGATCTCGAGTGTCTCGTCAAGGCATTGGACACGATGGAAACTATTGCATCACTGGCAGAGCTTTCTAGAGAGTATGTTGTCTTGCTCCTGGGCTGCGATACGCTACTGACTGATCCCAGGGACCCATCTGTCAAAAGAGATTTCTGGACCAAGGTCGGCAATGAAGTTAAGTCGGCCAAAGAGCACGTGCGACCGCTGCTCAAGAACTGGCTGTTGGGCCAAGGTAAGTTGTGTCGAGATCCATGCTGCCGAATAAATCTAACCAGCTTTCAATAGATGACGCGGAGTTGGAGATGCTACGGGATGCGTATCTTCCCGAGACTCTTCTCGCGTACGTCAGTACGTTACACTTTGCCGGCACCACTCTCACAAGAGACAACTTCCTAGAGTGTATGGAGCTAGCGGCCACGATTGCCGAGAAGGAATCGGATATTGCGGCATGCTTCACCAAGGCAAGCAGGATGAAGGAGCTGGTGGAATCTTTTGCCGCATGCAGTAAAGCTCTCGCCATTGCTTCGGGCGAGAAGAAAGCAGCCAGTTCAAGCAGTAAGAAGCTGCGCGAAATGGGCTGGTCTCGGGATCTCTGGTCTGTAAAGCCTTGAGCAGAAGGCCGACGGGACCAACCGCGCCGCAGTGAAGGATGAGTGTTGACGAACTCATCGATCGTTGGTGCATACATCAACGTCTACACAGGAGAGCAGAAACAAAGACCTTGCCAGCTTTGCGAGGGCCGCCCGTGGGCTTGGGGAGTTCGGGTCTTTGGAAGAGTATGTAGAATACCACCATACTTAATGTACGAAGGATGAACATTTTCCCTCGAAGCGATATGCGTTGAATCTCGATGCCAGGATCAGTGCTTTCCTACCATCTATGTCAAGGTTCACGGACCTGCAAGGGTCAATGTCGGGCAGACACCTTATCTTATCTCGGCAAGGTAAGGTAACTAGGGACCTTGTCGGGAGCATATCGGTTATCGCTGGACCGATTCGCCGACCCAAATTGTCGCTGACGTCGCTTCGTGACTACCCATCCCAGCATCATTATCATCAGAATAAGTCGAGGCTTGTTGCACGTTGATGCCAGCTGCCCAATGAAACCAGCGTCTACATTCCTCAGCAAATAATTTGGCTCGTAACAGGAGCTGGTCAGACAGCATGCACGCTCCACCGCCACCAGTTCTCCCACCAAAGCCAGGCAGCCACGAAACCAGCCGCATCGGCACACCCATCGCGTCCAACTCACCTCGACCTGTTGGCGGTGCTGGGCATGATATAGACGGTGCTGGTGGAGTGCGTGTCCATGCGGCCTATCAGCCAGCTGGACTCGAGTTTGCAAGGCCCGAACCCATTCCGGACCCGGGCGACCAGTGGCTTCCGAAGGTGTTGCAAGATAAATCGTGAGAAATTTGAGACGGCGACACGAAGCCCGCTTCCCCAGCTGACTATGGCCCCAGAAAGCAGGATCTTGCCGACATTGCGATGAATCCAGAGCTTCTCAACGCTCTCACACATGCGCCCAGCACAACCCACGCTTCCCTATTGTCATCGCATCAAGCCCTCCAAGCAGCCTTGGCCGAAAATCTTGACCTCGCGTCACGCCTAGTTGATCTCGAGGCTCGGTTAGCGCATCAGCGGTCCACCACGCAGGCTCAGCTTCTCTCAACACACGCCCTTGAGCGTCAGTGGCGGCAAAAACAGTCGGACATGGATCACGCTCTGGCGCCATTCTCTCCGGCGTCTTTGTATCAGCGCTTGGGGCAGGGCGTGCATGAGCAAGCCTCTGTGTGTCATGTCCTGGAAGAAAGCTTCATTGATGGAGATGGAGACGGAGAATTTGCGTCGGAAAGGGAGGCCCTCGATTGGATAAAACGATATAGAGATGCAAAGGTGCTTTACTACCTTCGGCAAGAGAGAAAAGAGCGCTGGGATGAGGGCCGTGTCGGTGGTTGGAGGTGAAGCTGCGTCATGTCATTCAAATGCCTGTATCGCAAGGAAACTTATCCACATGAAGCTCAAGCTGAATTGGATATGCGTTGGCGATGGACGAGTTATGGATGAAGGTTCGTGTACATTATGAAAGCATGGTGGTGACAGAGAAGGCTTGCGGTATAGGTCACAATTCTGATGAAACCATATCTAGCCACTAGACACTGGAGGACGTAACTTAGGAAACCTCCCACGACCTAAGGAGAGCCAGTATACCCAGACTACGATACTGATCACGGCCCAAGGAAACGACCTATTCTACGACTAGTAATATTCACGCCATGCTATGCATACTATAATCAGATAGATGGTAGCCCGCCCTGATAATATAGCAAGTGAGCCGTCCAACGACTCCCCTCCCCTTGGCAGTGGTAGGAAATTCCAAAATCACTCCCTTCAGCCTTGAAACCCGACGGTCGTCACCCTGGTAGGAAGTAAGGAGTTGGGTGCAAAATCATCTCGATGTCGGCGCCTGGAAAAGCGATGCCGAGCGAATCAACCGAGGCTAAACGGGCTGCGCGCCATCTCGGGACTGCGAGGGCTCATGGGAAGCGCGAAGAGATCATCTTCTTGGTCGTGGTCTTGGATCTTCAGGGAATTACTGCTATTTAGCACGGCATCCAAAGAGACTGGAACCTCAGGGTTTGGTTTTGGGGGGGCCACCCGCGCGAAGTTGGAGTAGGAAGATACCGCCATATCGCTGGAGGCCGGGGAGAAGGATATTGGGCGAAGATGCGCGTCCTTGCCTATGAGAGTCAAAAGTTAGTCCATGTGGGGGCTGAAATCCCAGCGAGTGCCCTTACCGGCCGAGCCAGCCACAAGGTCCGCAGCAGACGTTGCCAGCTTGAGTCCCTTGAGCTTCTCTCCGAGCCTCCCGGCAGCAGGTGATTTGGGTGAGACAGGGCTTGGCAAAGCTTGAGAAGTGGATGCTGATGTAGATGTCTGTACGGACACAACACCAAAGTGGTCGGCGATCCACTGGTGCTCCTGGAGAACCATTTCTAGGCCAACGCTTTCAGAATTGGTCTTCATCTCGGCATCAATCTCTTCTTGTAGCTCGGAAAGCCTCTTTTTGGCCCAGATGGTGTGAAGAACCCCCCGTGTTCCGGCATCCGAGTGGCTGGCAACTAGACCAGGCGGGAAGATGGCGGGCAGCGGCTTAGTCGTGAGAACGGTTCCATCAGGGGCGGTAATGGTGATGACGGGCGGAACAGCAGCGCCTGGCGGAAGCAGGATGTAGACGCGCTTCTGGGCACCCGTATCCTTGTCGTTGACCAGGAGATCGTTTGTCTTTCCTTCCCACGAAACTTGCCAGGGCCTAGATGCAGCAGACAAGACCGGTGAGGACAAAGAGTTGTTTTCTGGTGAAGAAGTAGGAGCCCACTCGACCATGAGAATCTTGGTGCCTTCGTTACCTTTGCCTGCTTGGAACTCAAAGCGTGCCAAAGCGGAAATTGTAGAGCTGGCGGGGTCAGAACTTGGACCCGGCGCAGTGTCATGATCGAGCTCATTCCGCTGACCAGGCCCGACGCCAGCCTTCGACGTTGACAGCGGCGAGCGAGGCCGAATCACACCCGATACGTCCATGTCGTTCTTCTGGACCGAAGACTCGAATTGGGCCAGTCCAGGGAGAGATGTCTGGGTAGATGCGACGTGGTGTGGTGCGGCGCGGTGCGGGGCCGGACGGATGTGGGTTACCTAGAAACCGGGGCACGGATGAAGCGGGTGATTGAAGCTACTCATGCATGTTTTGACGTCGGCTCCGGTAAGGTCCGGCAAGACGTGCGCAGTTCAAAGATCGGGCCGGCAGCGGCAGCGGGAGTCTCGGGGGCCAAGGCAGTACCGGCGCCCACGGGATTGGGCTGGGTGTCGATAATGCGATTTCGGGAGATGTAGAGTTGGTAAGACAGGGTTTGATGGCGGGCTTTGGGTCGGGAAGTGAGAGGGAAGTGGTAGGGCGGGTTACGTTGGTCGACAAAAGAGAAGTGGAGGTGGGACCAAGGTGTTGGATAGGGTACGAGAGTCGACAAAAAAGGGCACTGCAGGCTGCGCGAGCGTGTAGACAGTTGAGGTCGAAGGTAACAGTTCGGGAGGTGGGCTGCAGACAGAGACGGGCACGGAGGCGGATTGATTGCGGGTTCGGGATGCGGGTTCCGGCTTGGACGGGACACCGCTCCTGGATGAAGAAGTCGGTTCCACAAGGTGAATTGTCAGTCGCCAGTCCTCTTGTGTGGTGTGATGATAGTCGGGTGTTGATCACGATGGGTGAGGGCAATGACGGATCCCGACCGACAGGACCCGCAAGCCAGCGATGTACAGTTAAGGCAATAAAAGGGAGCAAGGCAAGGAATTAGGTAAGATACCTTCATATGTGCAGCACCCATCAGGTAGGTAGGTAGGTAGTCAGCAGGCTTAGCACGAGAAGCGTAACTGCCAAGTCTGGCCGCAGATGTGCAATCAACTTCGCTATATCAACATTGTTCCAGCAATGCCTTGCTTGGCTCACTCCGATCCGAGTCAACAACTCAACGTGCTGGGAAGCTAGCTACCTTAGCCATTCAGTCCACATGGGCATTTTCTGTTTTGTTCGTGGGCAAGATTCTGATTGCCGGTGTACAGAGATGGGTGGCTTAGTGAATGGCAGGTCAATACGAGCGTTACGGCAGCGTCACCCTTGGCCTTGGTGATGGAGAGACCTGGTTACTTCCGTTAGCTAATACACAGCTAAAGCTCAACGTCTACGGAGACCTTCTGAGATTGTGTGCTAGGGTAGTCGGAGAGCACGCGGAGAAATATGGAGTTGGAACTGGAGAAGTTGATCGCACAATGGAGAAGTGGAAACTGTCACGAGGTACAAGGACCGGGTCGAATGGCAAGGTCCGGTGGGCAGATGGTGGAGATGAGACCGTAAAGAACAGGTCGAGTGTTTCTTCCAACATCCATGGATGCAGAGCGCATGCCGTGTCCTTCCAGATGCGCACCTTCAAGGCTTTGAGGAACAGATAGCTGGGAACCCGAAATCCGTGTGCTGCATTTGGGCGCAACGCAGTCCTGCACTAACAAGCTGAGTGGGTGGAATTGAAGGAGGGGAAAGAAAGGCCGCGGTAGGCCCGAGGGACGCGAGCGCTGTCCAGTACCAACCTACTTACTTAAGGCAGGTAGGTAGCGCCTTCTTTCCCGTATATGTACAATGCCTGGTATCTTAGCACGCCTTGCGCAAGGTAAGGCCGGTACGGTAGGTATGTACCTCACTCTACTTCTGCAAGGAGTACCTAAGATGGTCTATCTCAGGTGCAGTCCAGCGTCTCGCTCTCGCCTCCCCACCGATCCATCCCGGTGCCCACCGTCCCCAGCCCACCGTCCACGTCCCCGCTAACTCCTCTGCTCTGGTCCTATCCGAGACGGCGCTAAGCCGGAAGCGTCAGTTTCATCGCTTCAACTTCGGCCACTTCGGTCGAATCTACCGCTCCTATCTCTACGGCGCCTGGTACGGATGACATTTTGCACTTCAAATCGTCGTCCTGCTGGTCATTGACGAGCATGTGTTGGCCAAAATTTGCAGCAGAAACCGTCCATGGGCTGCGAGATGCAGAACTAGGTCGTCTAGCTATCCACGACCCAGAAGCAAACAGGACATCTTGAGCCAGGAACGATGCCTCCTCGCGCCTCATGCCTTACGACGCCTCATCGCGGCACCGCGGCACCGCGGCACTGTAGTACCGTAGCACCCCCTGGCCCTCGCCCTCCCTTCCACTGGCGCGCCCCGTGGCGCCGCCCGCAATCCAGCCGCCTGCACATGGCAAGGAAATCACCGAGCCCAGATCGGCGGCGCCGGCCAGGCCCCGTCTGTTAGTAACCCTCTGGGGGTAAAAAAGTCAGCATTTCGATGGGAAAACTCGAATGAGTGCCAGAGTAGAAGAGTCCGTTCTGCTTGCCTACCACATCAATATCACGGACTGAATGATAATGCCGATACCACCCGGCAAAACCGTTCTTTTCGCGCGGGATCTCCCCTTTTTATTGTCTCAAGCACGAATCCAGGACCGACTCAATCTGAGTCTGGGACATGACATGACCCAGGCGGTTCATCCAAATACCGCGACTTGCCCCGAGTACCTATGCTGTCATACCCACCCGAAGCCTACCACATAGCATTCCGGCGATTTGGCCAAGTAGCTATACGGCACTCTTGCAACGTTAGAACTCTCCTCAGACCCATTACGCGCAAGGCTTGAGGGATTGGTGAGTACTCGGGCTTGATTCTAAATCGAAATAGGTAAGCAAGGAGGACATACAAGATATGCACCGTAATGATATCGAGTAATCATACCAAATCCTACCGCGCCTGATCTGGCGAGAGCAGCGAGCGCAGCAGTAGGATACCGAATACCAAACACCAAACACGACACGGGGGCGGCGCCCGGCGGGCGGGACCGCGGCGAGCAGGCACTGCATCTGCTCCACCAAGCCTCGCCTTGCGCCGTTCGTCTCCGTCGCTTGGAGGTGGGTTTGCATAGGGACGGAGATGGGAGGCGATACCTACCTCGCGCCAGGGGAGCCAATCTGCGGATTCCGAACGAAGCAAGCTCTGAATCTCAGTAGCGGCAGAAGAGTTGCTTCCTTGGAACAGTCGGCTGACTCGAGGCCTCTGCTCTTCGATATCGACTTGACATTGGCATGACGGCGCCAATGCCTTATGTAAGGTGGTAGCTTGCAGTTGCAGTTGCAGTAACAGTTACAGTCGCAGTGTCTTGGTGATCGAGAACTGCAATTGTGGTTGTGGGGGTGAAAGGCTCCGTCCGGGCACTTTTACGGTGCTTTCCTCGGCCGTTCTTTCTTCGCTCCCGTCGCACACCGTGTTCTGGGCAAAGAAAGCACAGTACGTGGTGGTCTGCCATAGAAGGTAGCGAACATATCTTGCCCCGAGATGCTGTTGGCGCAGGTCCAGCCATGGGACACTGGAAGAATTCAGCTGCGGGCAAGAGCCACACCAGGTTTTCTGTACCGTGCAGTGTACGGTGTCAGGATGGATACCCCTGGACAAGCAAGTGCCTTCTTCACTTGGGCCTCCCCACTAATTCGCCGCACATACCGCCGGGCCACCCAGAATCAGCGAACGGCCGATCCCTCTCTCGCTCCGAACAAGGTAGGTAGGCCGTAGGCCGTCGGCTGGTACCAGCAGCAGGAAGCAACAGCGGTTCAGCGTCCTAAGGTGCTCCTCCAGCGCCCCATGTACCTAGGAGCAACGTCTCCTTCGGCGTCTCAGCAATAGGTAGGTAATTACTGGACCACCACCATTCGCGCCAGTCAGTTATTCTGCCCCGGGCCTTCCTCACCTTACCTCACCTCACCTCACCTCACCTCACTCCATTCACCCTGCAAGCCCCTGTACCACCACTTCACCCTACTGTTCGCTCCCCACCCACCACCACCACCACCACCAAGCTAAGGTAGAGGGCCGACCGACGGGACCGCACACAGGCCCAGGTCGCAGTACACTCGCTGGGGCGGACTACCTGCATTGCTTTCTCTCGCTCTCCCCTCCCACTCACTTGCTTCTCTCCCTCTTCCTCGCGTCCTTCCCCCAATCCCAACCAACTTCAAACATCACGGCCAAACGCTACCCGAATTCCCGTTCACCACTGGTCATTGCTCGCCTCCATCTATCCCGTCGCTCGACTTAATTCTGTCGCTCCATTTCCTCCATCGGATTTCCGACCTCTTCATTAACGACACTCGCTGCGTTGTTTCATTGACTTTCAACTACGTCTGGACGCTGACAGTCGTCCTATATCGCCATCGTCACGCCGTGTTCCCGAGCCTCCCCCCCATCGACGCCCAATCGATCAGCCCGCGACAGAACCGTTCCTTGCGGCCATTCATCCCTCGCACGCCGAATCTCCTGCCGACTCCCTTCAAATGCCCAGCCATGTTTGAGCCGCGAATGTTCGGCATCGTTAACAGTCTTGTTTTCGCCCTTGGCCATCCCCGTACCGAATAGAGACGAATCACTAGGCGACCTTATGCTGGGTTCGACAAGACTAACCCGCTCTTTCCTTTGGCTGCGCCATCGCCCAGTACGATAGCAGGAACATGGATCCGCCGCATATCACTGAATTCGCTTCCGAGCGTTATTTCAGCAAACTCAATCAACTTAGCGAGGCTCCTGCAAGTCACGATGCGCAGGTTCACCAGCCATCCCGCGATCCTCAATTGCCCGCGACCCAGCCGCATTCCCCCTCGGCTATCACTGCGCAACAACCGTCAACATTTATCCTACCACTCCGCGCACCCAAAGCGAACGAAAATGATGCCGAGCCTGTTCGACCGTCGGATCAGAAACGTCAGGAGAAAAGCCGCCTGTTCGGGTTTAGGTCCAAGGTTCCCATCCTTCACACTAAGTCTTCAACATCCCACAATGAATTGCACGAGCAGCCCGCGGGATCTTCGAAGCCAAAGACGTTCGTTTCTGCCTCTACCGCCTTCAGTCATTGAGTTGCTTCATGTTTCTGACACTTCTCCAGGCTTCCCTTCGATCAATTATTTCTTTCCCTGCCAACCGAACTCCAGATTCAAATCATTTCCTCACTCCCCCTTACGGACGTACTGAATCTCCGCCGAGTATCGAAGGCATGGCACGCTCTCGTCACGTTAAACGAGGCACCCATCGTACGCCATCACCTCGATAATCATATCCCAGCATATGCTTTGCGTCTCTACCCCTCCAAGGATCCCACCACCGCCAATTTTCATCACCTTTGCGGGCTGTGGCATCGCCTGCACGTTGCTGCGAAGCTGTCGTTCTTAATGTGTGAGTGGATCACGAAGGAAATATTTCTCAGAACGACCGAAGCCCAGCGCCAGGAATTTGCCCCCCAGCGGGAACGGATGCGCCGCCGCTTGATTCCACTTCTCTTCACCGTATTCCATTTCTTCGAAACCTACCGGAAACTACATCTGCAGCATATACTTGACCACGACGGCCACGGTTTGCTACACGAGCCTTATACACTCAATCCAGTTGAACTGCAAATCATGAACATGTACGACGACCAGACGCTATTGCGTGTTCACCAAGTCTTCCCCCTCATAATCTCTTCCTTCTGCCGGCGACTCCGTCCACCATCGTACGCTGGTCGTGTTGAACGGTCATTGAGGGGATATCTTAAGGAGAAACCTCCCGACGAGGTGCATGTTGCCATTCTCTGCATCGGAGGCCTACGTCAGGTCGAGAGATTATGGGAGATAAAGGGTTACAATAGCCGGAGAGGAGCGGTTGACGTTTGGTACAACTCCGTTGCCAAGGATCCGATTGAAGCACCTATGCCCAAACCGCGACGAGGCATCATGGGGCTAGGCCGTAAAAGGTCGTCCCTATCGGTCAAAGAATCTTTCAGATCGACGTCCCAGGAAGGGTCCTCGACACGGCGCGGATCCCGGACATCTCTCGAGGACACAGTTGAGTCCAGCGACGCGAATTTGGTATTTAATACCAGTTTGGCGGCGGGAATGCCAATGGGACCTCTAGGACGCGAATATCTGCGTCATTTACTCCCAGACCTCCCGAATCTGCAACAAATCTGGCTAACGACGGCGGAGGCGCTGATACTAGAAAGAGGCATCGTTGAGCGCACTCAGGATATCAAACGCAACGCGCAGGTTATGCTGGAATTAATCCGTGACGACGGCATGGATGAAGAAGATGAGTGGTGGTATGGGCGAAGCACGCCGGAATCAGTGCGTCCTCCGCTCGAGTCGATAGAGGAGGATCCTATTGACGGCGTTTGACAACAACAACAACAACAACAACAACAACAACAAGGCATGTTGAGCATTTACTGGCGTTTGGGTTGGCCAGGGCGGTGGCCATTGGTATTTGGGCGAGCTCTTGATTCTCCGCCCCTTTCTTTCTCACGCTTTTCTTCTCGTCATCCTCTCATCTACTTTTTCTTTGTCAGGTCTAGCATGGAGAGGGGTGCAACCAACTGGATAGAGATACCGGCATCATTTTGTATCCCAAACCTGACACGCCTGGTATCTACCTGCGAACAAAGTCATGACATTTATCTTGTTCAAAACAAGACCGCCTTGCCCCAAATTGCACATGTCATGTTGACAGATCAGTGTGGGAAAAAAAGTAGATGGAATCATGAGTATCGTGACACGTTAACCCCCGACATTAGAATTGCAGACACGGGGGGGAATGGCGCCTGGTGTCTGCTACTGGCTTATGGCACTTGACAACCCTTGCCAAAACGACATGGTGCAGAATGGGGGGTGGGAAGGGTATCGGGGTGCCTGTCTAAAAGAAAGGGAATCTTCGTTAGACGCCAATATGTTCTTTTACTGGCGCCTCAGAGAATGATACATGCGTCCTCGTAGCGCAGACTCGGCCATGCCCTCGTCAAACGAGGCGTGGGGGGCTGCATTATACGACGGATTGACGGTCGGTGACGGGCGTTGCATAGCCCCGCCGCCCAGAGTGTATGATGTTTGGCCCATTGCTAAAGTAGCTTGACCCGCAGATCCGAGGCCTGCCATATCCAGAAACGTCGAATCCGAGTATTCAGGAAAAGAGGACATGGCTGAATTAGGTACATGCTGCTGCATTTGACGCCTCTGGAACCCAGGGGACTGAGACTGGTGCGGCACAGATCGCGAGGAATTTCCGTAGCTGCTATCGGAAGAAGCTGTCGATGCTGTCACCTGGGTGCTGAATGAAGGCTGCTGAGGCATAGCCGCGAGCCCATCGTAATCTCCGTCGCCTGTAGGAGCAGTAAAGGGATTGGGATCGTGCCCTGTTATCGATGACGTCTGTTCGGAACTAGAATTCCCGAGATGGTGGCGCTTGGCATTGGAACGGGTGTGGGAAGTGAATGCTGGTCGTAACTCCGGCCGAGGTTCCTGTGGCTGCTTGTACCGTTGCTGGTGCTGCTGTGGGAGCTGCTGTGGGAGCTGATTATGACGTTGTAGATGTTGATGACGCTGCTGTTGCTGTCCGTAATGCCCCTGACTATGGCGAGCCTGGCTGTAGATGCCTTGCGACGGCCGGCCCGACAAGGACAGGGAGTAGGGACTGGCTGACATCGATCCATTGGCTGCGGCTTGTTGAGAAGTGCCTGTGCCTCCAAGGACAATCCGAGTGTGGCCGTACCCGATCTGTAGATCGGGCGAAGCGTGTTGCGAGTGAGCATTTTGTTGAAGTGGAGAACGATTCGCAGATATGCTCATCTGGGTTCGAGCCCGCTGCATGCTACTACTGTCAGCGCTGGCGGGGTTGGCGCTGTAGCCTTCGGATGACGGTATTGACTGTGATGTTTGCGACTCGGCTGGAGGATGACTAGTCTGATCGCTGTCAATGGATTGGTTTGTACGGTTGTTCAACACACTTTGTTGTTGCGACTCCCTTGGAACTTTCTGTCTTTTGGCCGGTTGATGGGTGAAGGAACCGTCCTGAGTAGAAGATCCCGTGTACCCAATCAATTGCGCCGGGGAGAGACCCGGGTAGCCGGTGGCAAGCGTGGCCTCAGCTGTGCTCTGGGCGGCAGCTGGAGCAGTTGTCGTAGCCGCCTCCAGGTCTTTTGGGGCTTTAGCATCATTGGAGGCCTTCCGTTTCCGCTTAACCGCCCTGGAGATTCCGTCCACATTCAGCTTGGGCACAGAAGGCTCCTCGGGAGGTTGTCGCACCGCCTGGGAAGACATCGTCGTCCCTGCACCGTGAGGTACACTCTGTGAGGGCTGGACTTGACTGGGTGGCGTCGGCATTACCATCGACAATGGCTGAGGTCCAGCTTCAGGAACCCTTGGCTCCGCCGCATCTTTTATATTTTCAGTAGCCTGAGAAGTAGGTGTGGCGTGGGTATCAGGGTTGACGGCCGGCACCGGTTCCTTCGGCCGGTTTTTTGACCCCTTGGGCCTGCCAGGGCCGGGTTTGCGTTTCTTGGAGTTTGGTACCGCAGAGTCGACAATCTCTGTTGCCATATTTGGATCCAGTGCGTCAGTCTTTTTTTGGGACATGCCATTCAAGTTGGCACCATCCTTGGGCCTGTTTTTTGAGCCCTTGGGTCTCCCTCGTCGCTTCGGAGTCGGTGTGACACCAGAAACAGCAAGGTCGCCACTTCCCAATACAGTCTCGGATGCACTAGGGCCGGCTATTAGGGGGTTGTGGATGTTGTTAGATGGAGTTGCCGTGCCGCGTCCGGTGCCTTCTTCCCCGCCTTCTTCCTCGTTGCCGGCGACAGTATCATCAACATCTACCCAACTGTCATCCGCAGGAGTCTCCTCGGCCGTTCCGGCGCCCATGTGACCACCGCCCGACGCATGAGTGGAGCGGCCACCAAGGCCTAGGCGCTTTCTGACTTTCGCTTTCGCGTTCTTGCTCCCCCTAGGACGCCCACGCGGACGCTTCAGTGCGACTTGCTGTGCATTCGGAACCGAGCCTTGACTGAGAGCCGGAAAGATCTCAGCCAGCCAACCAACAAAGAGAGAGCCCGAGCCGTTCGCCTCAGCACTGTCGGGGAAGGAGCCATCTGCCGATGCTTGCGCACCAGGGATGCCACCGAAAAAAGCCAGCGCTTTACAAAGCTGATCTACGACCAAGACAGGGTGCAAGCTCCGCAGAAGTGTCAACAGGCGAGCTTGCTCTGTCCTTGCCTCTGCAGCTGTGAGAGGTGAAGTCCTGTGCCGGAGAGCAGTGGACTGAGGTGAGCCGGAGGCGGCTGAGCCCTGTGGCCGATAAACAAACTTGCTTCGTTTAATGGGAACGTATCGGTCGGTTTGGGCCAACTTAGCCGCCAATTGGGTGCCTTCGCTCGTTCTCTTGGCTGCTGCATCTCGTTCCTGAATCTCGTTCGTGGTTGTGAGGTCGATATGCATGACACCAAAGTTTCCTTTCCTAGCATCAGTCTTGCCCTTTAGTTTACTCGGCACAGGATTCCGGACGCGTCCGTCTCTGTAAAGGCCTGGGATATCATCCTGTACGGGAGGGCCTGTATGTTGCAGTATCCCAAAGCCATGGGGTTCGCCTGCGACCTGGGAGTTAGCGGCGGTTTCTGGTGATCAATCCCGAGCGGGCCTCTCAGATGCGAGCATCCATGATGGGGCGGGACAGGTCTGGTCGACAAACCTCTCTGACTCGCAGAGGCCGGCACGGGGGTTTGTGACGTGGAACCATCAGGAGTGCTGGTCCCATCGACAGAGGTGGGCGCCGCCGGCTTCAGGGACTGGAGCGCTGCTGGAGAAATGGTGGTTAGCTAGGCTGTGAGCTGACGAAGGGGAACGGAATATTCGAACCTGCAATTGTGGCCATTACTGTGACCATGTACCGCGTCACAGACAGAGCCTCATTCCAAGCACAAAGTGGCCGTGGCGGTGGTCGCAGCCGTGCAGTAGCCGCGATCGTACTAGCAGTCGTGGCAATATTAGTCCGATCGGTCAAGACGTGCAGATGGGAGCCGGATCGTCGGAAGAGGGGAGTAAGTATGTGGGCTGGTGGAGGTAGGAAAGGGCATCACGAACGCCAGCTAGAAGTAGCAAGACCCAACGTAGTACAGTAATTTGCCGAGTCAGCCCCTATGATAAACAATCCTTGGATGCGCAGGCAGCGTCATTATTGATCGGGAAGGCAGAGGAATCAGCTTCGGTGTGATTGTTGTTGTCGGCAGCCCCAGCATGGATTGAGGCCAGATTTGGAAGACGGTCGGTGATGGCGTCGGGCAGAGATGCAGCAGAGGCTCGACACAGGCCACCGAGCGGCTCCGCGAAGGTAGGTCGGCAACTGTGCAGAGAGCCTAGCTTGTACAGTCGCCAAGGCTGAATACGCTGGCGAGGAGAATGGGCGATAAAAAGGCAAAGGAATGAGGAGGCGGCGATTGATGCAGAACAACTAATACCTTGCCGCAACTGATGGCTGACGGCCGCCAGCGCAAGACAAGGTCAGTTTGCAACCCGGCTGATTACCACCCCAACCCTGGATCCTTCACCTCGCAGGACCTACACACTGCGCAGCATGTAGGTAGGTGAGTAGCAGTGCTACCGTAAGCTCAGGTCTACGCTGGGTAGTTGGCGGCTCCTGCGGGGCTTACCTAAGGCACGTACCTAGGCTCACCAAAGGATACACCAAAGGCCCCCTCTATTGCTTACCTGGTAGGCAGGTAGGTGCCTTGCCTTACCTACGCTGTGTGTACTTGAGGTCGTCCCACCTCGTTCCCTTGTCGTTCCAACTCAAGGCGCATACGGATCTGTTCCTTTCCAGCTTCCAGTCCCCAGACTGCAACCGAGCCTCGTTGGATTGGCTTCTTCTTTCAACCCATGCCTTCCTATGACATCAAATCGTCATCCTAGTCGACGGCCCTCCACGTTTCAGCCCTCTTGATATCGTCGCTAGCTGCCAATGCACCGCACCTGGCGTAACGTAACTTACAACACGCGTACACTACCTACCTTACCTTACAGACCCGCCAGTTTTCTTACCTAAGCCTTCTCTACCTGGCCTCGTACCTACACCTAAGCTCCTCCACGCCTCTTCTCCCTCGGTCTTGCTGCCATCATTGTCAATCACACCTATATCCCATCATCCCAACGCGCCGATACGCCGATACCCGATACGCATGGACAGCTAGCCGTTGTCGTTGTCGTCATCGGAAACATGTCTACCAAATACGTTCTCGTCTCTTTACCCCTCGGTATCTTCGATTCCAGCGACAAGGAAGATGCCATTGCCTCGTTGAGCGCCACCATCTCTCCCGAGAACGGCAACGTTCGACCTTTCAATATCCCTGACTTCAAAATCGGCACCTTGGACGCCTTGGTCCAACAAGCCGACGACCTGGCCAAGTTGGAATCTACCTGCGAGGCCGTCGTTGCCAAGGTCGCCGACTCGTTAAAGTCGATCCTTGACGGCGATGAAGACAAGATAGCCCAGCAGAAAATGGTCAACGACAGTGAGACATCATCTGATCCCCGCATTTTCCTGCTCCTTCGTTCGTTCTCCATGGCATGTCGCTGAAGTCGCTTTAAAACAGAACCCACCGACCAATATGTGAGCTCGTTTTCGTGGAACAAGGTCCGGTATCGCGCCGACAAAAGCTTGAACGAGCTCGTCGATACTTTGCAAAAAGTCAGTAACGTTGGCTTGGGTCTTTGCCTCATTGTTGACGTCAAACCACGTCGACGCCCGTGCCTACCAGGGGCTAACAACAACCACAGGAACTCGTCACTACCGACACCGATGTCAAGGGCAAATTCAATCACTATAATTCGGTCAAGACAAACTTTGCTACTCTGCAGCGCAAACAGACGTATGCACACAATACCCTGGGGGTGTGAGTGACGAACTGTGTATTGACGCTTCCATCGCAGTGGCAATCTTGCGACAAAGTCGCTCACCCCGATCGTCGACCCTGCCATCCTCATTCAAGATTCGGAATACCTTGAGACGCACTTGGTAGTTATACCAAACAATGCCAAGAAGGACTTCTTGAGAAGCTACGAGACCCTGTCGCCGATGGTTGTTCCTCGATCCGCCGTGCAAGTCGCCCAGGACGACGAGTTCACATTGTTTGCCGCTACAACGTTCAAGAAACACAGTGCTGAGTTCCTCCAAAAATGCCGTGAGCAAAAATGGACACCGCGTCAATACAAGTACGTGGAAGGCGGGAAGGAGGAGGAGCAGCGCGAGCTCGATCGTGTGGCACGTGAAGAGAAGAAGACGTGGGGAGAGGCGCTCAGAATTGGACGGACGGGCTGGAGCGAGAGCGTCATGATATGGCTTCATGTTCTGGCGCTGCGTGTGTTCGTTGAGGCCGTCCTTCGTTACGGACTGCCGCTCGACTACGTCAGTGTCCTTATAAAGGTTGGTGGATACCAATATGATTCCAATGAATCACCCAAGTTGCTAACTAGCTATCCAGACGAACTCGAAGCTAGCCAAGAAGGTCAAGACGGCCCTCGACTCCAACTACTCGTACCTAGGAGGCAATGCTTTTGGCAGGGACAAGAGGGGAAAGATCACTAAAGACGATGCAGCCTTGTCGTCCGAGATGGCAGCTGCCGGGTTGGGTGGGGGTGAGGGCAACGAGTACACGGCATATGTGTACTACGAATTCGACTTCCCCTAGGCACAGCACGAGGAGATGGAGGCTGATGATAGCCCCGCCCTCTCAGATTTGTATGTATGCACCGGGCGCCAGGGTTTGGCGAGCAATCGAACCACGGAGAGAAAGCTCTGGTTGCGGCTAGTTGACAGTTCCTATAGTCGTAACGCATGAAGAATCAACCACGCTCGTGCGCCTGGTCTGGTTTATGCAGTCTTGCTTGTGGAAATGAGACCCTCCTTGGTCAGCCATTCGGCAATCTGCGCCACACACTCTTCCACGCTCAACTTATCGGTCCTAATGCGGATCTCAGGGTTCAGAGGCTCTTCGTACGGGGCCGAGATGCCAGTGAAGTCCTTGATCTCCCCTGTCCTGGCTTTCTTGTAAAGGCCCTTAGGATCCCGCTGCTCAGCAACCTCAAGGGGGACATCGACAAAGATCTCGATGAAGGGAATGGCATCGTCATCGCCTTGGCTCGCCTGGCTGTGCAAATCGCGGGCGATTTGGCGGTCTGCGCGGTAAGGGGAGATGAAGGACGTGATGGCGATAGTAGAGGAATCAGCGAAGAGCTTGGCTACCTATTGGCGACGTAAGGCGGTTTTGGTCAGCTCAAACAAGGCAAAGACATGGCCATGGTGAGGCCAAGGTTGAGGGAATGGCTTGCCTCTGCGATGCGACGTATATTCTCATTACGGTCTTTCTCCGAGAAGCCAAGGTCCTTGTTGAGGCCGAAGCGGACGTTGTCACCATCCAGGCGGTAGGCAGCAAGGCCTAAGTGCAACATATGTTGCTCCAGTGCGGTGGCTACGGTCGATTTGCCCGAGGCGGAAAGGCCAGTCAGCCAGATGGTGAAGCCGCGTTGACGACGCAGCTGGTTGCGCTCATGGCGGGACAAGGACGGGTGCCATGTGATATTGCTGGGTGTGTCAAACAGTCGAGTCAGCAAAAGCCAGACAGTAGGACGAAAAAGTCGTCGAATTGCCCATTCCGGGGTTCCGCCAGAGGGAGACGGCTGGGTGGGTGCGGGGTACTGCTCTGGTGGAGGGGGAGGGCTCTGCTGGCCGTTGTGTAAAGTTGGGAACGAACGTACGTCGCCATAGTGACTGACTTTGACCTGAGGCAGTTGTGTCGCGAGCAATGGATTGTGTGTCTAGCTGAAGTAGGAGTTGGGGAGGAGGAAAAGCGGGCAAAAGATGAGAAAACGTTTCAAACGCACTCGACACTGGCTGCACAACCAAAGAGACAAACGAGTAATGGCAGGCAGTTTTTATACTCACGGTTAGCCAGCTACTAGTCAGAAAGCTCACTGTGAAAGATGAATGTTCTCCCTGCAGGTGAGGCAACCCCTCTCTCTTCCATCGGTCCTCCCCGCCGATGAAATAAAGCGGCCCACGAGACGTGGAGCACACCGGCACCGGCTCTCTCAGTTTTCAAGGCAGCAAGCGGGTGCTGTGGAAAGGGCGTGTGGACTTAGAGGGTCGAGGAAAAAATTTAGCCTGGCAAACGCGCCGCAGGTTGGACCAAGTGATGGCGTCAGATCGGCTAAAGGTGGACCATCGCTTGGCGGCTATTCCAAGTACAGTGCTGGACAAGTACGCTGGAGTTGCTCGGCTTACAAAGAAAGATTGAATGCAGGACCGACTTCCGTGCCGTCGGGCCACGCTTCGGCGCCGAAGCCCGTCCACCACCCGTTCGGGTTGGTTTGACTTCCCATCAATATGTCTTCACGCTATATTACAAGTACTCTAGTGGGCTCTAATTACTTCTCTGCTGTGGGGGAATCTGGAAATCGGAATCTAAAAACCATTCGCTGCGCCGCATTGAACTTTCAACAAATCTGATCGCATCACGGCGGCCCGAAGACATATGCCCCGGCCCTCTTGCATCGCCATGCTTCGAATTCAGTATGCAAAGTTAGCCCAAGCCGTCTTTCCGTTGAGCTTCGACATTGCAGCCTAACGCGGCCGACCGGACGTTCGTCCGTCATCGTTGGTTGTGGCGGTACACAATCAGAGGTTCACGGCGCCACACCTCTCAGCCAAACAGCTACCCATGTTCGTCCGTGGCATTATCTTTTCATCTATCGCATACCACCCTTGAAGGATCGGTAATGATGTGCATCTTCGGTCGGCAATTCGAGAACCCTGAGTGAAGCCTAGACTGTAACATTGAGCTTCGCCATGACCTTTTCGAGCATGTTAGCCTCCATAACAATGACAGCGCCCGTGAAGAAAGGACCACTTACCGAGGCAAACCTAGGTGAGATGAAGAGCGCAGAGGCTTCTGCCAAGACAACCGGCTCTTCTCCGTCGGCAGCCAACGTTTCCAGCTGACCCTTAACCCAAGCCTTGCGTCCTTCGACTCGCGTCGTTCGCGCCCGTAGAACTACGTAAGTGCCTGCGTGCACTGGCTTTCTGTAGTTGATCTCGAGCTGGGCGGTAACGCCTACGTTGTGCGGAAGCGCGCCGAAGCAGCATCGCGCAAGCCCTTCGTCGAGCATTGTCGCCAGCAGTCCCCCGTGCACGATACCTGGGTGGCCGCACATGTCGGTACCGAGGTGAGAAATCGACACAAGTGACTTCCCGCCCTTCTCGGTCCAGCAAACAGGCGGTACAGTAATCCGCCCAGCACCCAGGAGGGTGCCGCCAGTGAGGTTGTGGCGTCGCAGAGTGTCTGGCAGCTTCATGTGGGGCCGTGATTCGGTCATATCTGGATTCCTTCGCATCTCGGCCGCGAGGGGATGGCTGTTGATGAAGCTGTCCACCGCCTTTGTCTCCTCATTCTCAGGCACGTAGATGCGCAAGCTGTCCTGGTCGGAACGATGTCGCGATGCATCTAAGAGGCCAGGCACAAGAGGGCTCGCCGCGGCGACGAATCCGAGGCTCGCAAACAGTAGTCCGTAAGCGCCGAATGCAATGGCTCTGCGAAGCCGAGAGGGTGGTATTGCTGGTGTTGTGGCCGGAGCTGCAATAGAAAGGTAAGTTTGACTCGTCGGGGCCATAGGATCGGGGAGGCTCACCGGCAACGACTCCGGGATGGTAGCGCCGAAGACAAGTCTGCCGGCAGAGACCAAAAGCCCGCAGTCCCGGCACAGTCGAGACACTCCGTCCCGTGTGATGGATCGACGCCCGCCTGAGCGGAGCGAGCGGTATTGCTATCATAGGTGCGGTCAATAGTGAGACTGCAGCATCCGTGCCAGGTGGATGGGATGTGGCTGCGTTGAGGAAGACCAACCGTTCCTTTCACACTCGGCGGGGTGGGGAGCTTGGCATTTCGATACGCGAATATCCCCGAAGGAAGTCTTGTCGCAGATATTCGCCAATTGAGATGCATGTCCACTGTCAGGAACATGGTGTACCTACCTTACCTTAGCAAGTGCCTTGGGTAGGGACCCTGTACCTTGGCGTTTAGCGCTTGCCCAGGCCAACCGCCGATGACAAAACAGCCTCCTCAGCGTGAAGCACCAAGGTGAAAACTTGCCCACGTCAACCTTTAATCCGACGGGGGGAAAGAAGGAAAATATGAAAGCAAGGAGGGAAACGGGAGAAACCATACACTTTTGAATACCCTGCACGACAAATGACGGACGGTCGAGGTGCTACCTCCTGTAGTAGTAGTAAGGGCCTGGAATTGGAGGGAACTTGGTGCTGAGGCTGCTGATGGCAAGTACTATTAGTAGACGTGCTCCGTCCCCTATTGATGTCCCCTGGCTACGGGGACATCACAAACTACTGCATAGTACTGCGTAAGGCAACTTTACGGGATGAGCCATCGTCCCCTGCTATTCGTTCTGATCTGCCTTAGTATACGCAATCCCGTCTTTGGTCAGCCCTTCAAGCAGGCAAAGATCCATGCCCCATGACATCACACCCTCCCCGCCCTGAAACTGACAGACGAACAGGAGTTGCAAAAGCAAGGGGACCTATGGTTCTTCGTGCGACCGACCATTCGTCTGGTTTCAGAGGTTCGGAGTACTCTGCACCCCGCTGTCCCTGGAGATGAGACGGTGCTATAAAATGTGCCATTGGCAGCCGTTGAGCAGACGAGCGTAGTGTTGTTGTTTTTACCTCCATCACTACCAACTCATCTACGACGTCGGCTCCATTCCAGATTACCTCGCCCTGCAATCCTTCTTTAGAACTCCGACCGCTTTGCACGACCCAGATTCACGTACGCTTCAGAGCAGAACTGGTACATTCCAGGCCAACGTACAATGGTGTGTTGTCAAACAATGGCGTTACAGCAACCATCTTCTTTAGGGCTGACCGCATCCAGGCCACGGCTGAGACTGTAGACTTGGGCCCAGTCCACGAACCCAAGGAAGAGTCCATCAAGGTCTTCAAGGAGATCGAACACAAGCTCAAGGAGGAGCTTGTACACATCCGACGTGAACACCAGAGTATGCATTCTTCCCCATGCTTCGAACCGAATACCCCACCTGTGAACTAACGATTGCCCGCCAGAGCATGAGCCTGAATACTTCCAGGCCGTTGTACGTTCTCCTCCCGCACGGCCCAATGCTTTAAATCTCATCAGCGGCTGATGAAAGGTACAGGAACATCTCGACGACCATCAGCTCGCCTCCTTCGATGCAGATGACTTCCTCTTTGTAAGAGTCGCCGTCTCGGCTTATGGGATTCACCTGTTTGGCAAGGTCCGCATCCCAGCCTTATCCGAGTCAGGACCTGCCTACATTCATTTCAGGGCCTTTGATGTACCAGGCGGCGAAGAGTCGGCGAAGCTGCACAGTATTCATACTGAGGAAAAGGAGCACGCCAACGGTGACAAAACATACCGGGCCATTTTCACCAAGGACGATCCTTTGGAGTGGTTTGACACGTGAAAATGGGAAAGCGGGAGATAGACTAGCGATCCGGCAAATGACATACCCAGTTTTGTCGCAATGTCCACTTTCAATGCACTAAACTTCAGTCCCGTTCCAACTTCGCCCTTTTAATCGTCCTCCTGCGCTAAAAGTTCGGCATAGTCATCTGCGGAGGCAAACATCGGCAGGTCTTTGAGTCTCCTCTTGGACGACCGACCTGCCTTCTTATCCTTCTCCACACTCTCCTCATCGAGAGGCGCGGACAGTTCGGGAATGCTCTCGTCACCCGTATCATCCTCATCATCGTCGAGCTCATTCACGTCTTCCGCACCTTCGCCAGACAGGCCAGCATCAGAACCCTCGGAAAACACCACTCCTCCATCAGAAGACTCGTCACTGTTGTCGTCAAAGCCTTCCATATCGATGTCGGATTCATCACTATCGATCGGGCCGTCGGGGTGTGAAGCAGTAAGTGCCTTCCAGATCTCGTCCTCTTGCTCAATATCTTCCTCCTGGCCCTCCAATATCGAAGATGTGACGGCCTGCTTCTTGCCCGTATCACTCTTCTTGCCAGCCTGTTTGAAGTATTCATGGAAGAAGATATCCTCTGCTGCAACTTGCTCAACCTTCTTGTTCCAGAAGCTCGGTGAGTTCATGGGCACAGCAGCAGCCGAACCGGTTCTCTTGGCGAGCCAGATGCTGCCAGAATCCGGGTTACGAACCGGCTGCATGATGGAGGCTCCTCGACTGGTCTCAGCGACCTTTGGATTGCGGTAAACAAACTTGTCGAGGAAACGAATCAGGCTATGGCTTTCCAGGTCTGGCTTGGCCATCTGTTTCTCATCGGAGAACAAACTAGCGGCTAGCAGCGACACGGATGGATGAAAGTGACTAAGAGGAGGGACCTGCGTCTATCAGCAACAATCTTTGTAGGATCGAGCAGGAGTGGAACTCACAATCTCCCAGAGGCAGCTATTTTGTGCGTTGCTATGCTCTGGATTTCGCTTCCGGCCATCGTATGCCGTTCCTCTTACGACAGACTCGTTCTTGTCGGGGTCCGTCGCCAATTGGACGGTCGTACCATCTGCCTCATTGTCTTCCGGGTCTTCCAGAAGCGCCCTGAGATCTGGGGATTGGAGCCGCAACTGGAAAACCACATACAACAAGCCGCAAGCGAAGGCGGCTTGGTGCAGGTTGAGAATCTGCAGCATCCTCTTTGCAAAGGCCTTTATCCGACGCGTATCAACGTCGGCCTTCAAGGATCTCAGGAGGAGGTTCAAGTAAAGAGCCTGCTTCGACGACGTGCCAAGTCGGGGGTCCAGCAGTGATTCATACAGTGTCCTGTAGAACCTGTCAGACGCCAGATGTCTGGTGACAGAGAGCTGCTGGATGAGGATCAAGGCCTGAATGCTTGTGTTAAAGTTTGTTGAATGTGCAATCCGGAACAGAGTGTCCACCTGTGACTCGAGTCTGCCATCAGAGGTTAGCGTCAGGCACGAGAGGCTGCGAAATCAAGACAAAGTGAAGTTACATACACAGGATCGTGAGCAGACACAAAGGGTACGGCACGATTGATACCCGTCAACACGGCGGTCACCAACTTGTCGGCAGTCTGACGCTCCGTGGATGCGCCCGGATCTTTCGTGCCGGTGGCCCGCACTTGCTGATCCTCTGCAGGTGCTCTTCCTAATACAGAGCTGTTGAGAAGGGTGACGAAGATATCAAAGTAAATGCGAAGGAGTGTCTCTGCCGTGCCAACTTCGCGACTGCTCAAAATCGTCTGGTTCAGCGTGTTGGTGGCATGGTACTTGGCTCTGAAGGTTTGACCCGGGCGCAGCAGAACTTCCTGCTCAATGGCCGTGATAATGATATGTTTCATTCCGGGGTGCGTGTTTTGGAGCTGGAGCAAGAGGTACGAGACTCTCGAGGCAATCTTTCGATCCTTGTCACCGAGCTTGTTGACCAAGAGCCTCAGCAAATTTGTCTCTTGCTCCGGCTTGTCCTTGAGCAATCCATACACAAAGTCCAAAGAGCGTGTACGAGAGTATTCGATCTCATCGTTGCACCAGACTTCGAGAAGCTGGATCACCTTGAAGTATGAGGTCTTGAGCCAGTCTTCGTACACCCATTGAATTAGATGGGCCTCCGTCAAACAGCCGGGAAGGGGTTGCCCAGTGTTCCAGGTCTTGATGGAGGAATCCTGCAGAACCCCGAGTAATCCCGGCTGCGACTGAAAGGTTCGCAACCGTCTGGTTGGCGGCAAAAGGAGGCCGGGTCCCAGAAGATCGACCAGCGCACCCAGCGCTCCGATTGCCTGGGCACGACTCCTTTTAGATGCAAGACCAAGGAGTGATTCGAAAGCCTTGACATTGTGCAGAGGCGACTCTTGAATCGCCAAGGTGAGAGCCGACACCTTGTCCGACAAAGTACCAGACGACATAATGGTAGAAAGGAACTTGTGAGAAGAAGAAGCCAAAACGCTCTTGCTGTATACCGATGCATCGAGCTCCAGGAGGTTCAAAGCATGGGTTTTGAGAGAGTTGACGGCTCCTAGATAACCGTCCAGGTCGGACGAGGTAGGCTGCGGGAGCGGCTTCAAAGTGGCGCCGTGCCAGTCCGCGCGAGGCTCAAACTTCTACGGTCCATTAGGGTCAGTACACTGTCAGTTTGGGGACAATTAGAGGGGCTTCGCTCACGAACTGCTTCTTTGATGCATCCTTGACCTCTTTGCGGGGAAGCTCTTGAGTAGGTGTTGCCTGGAGGGCAAGCTCGTCGTTCCTTTCCTCGTCAACTTCGTCGCCTTCATCATCTTCTTCGCTCTCTTCAACAGTCGCTTGCTCGTAGTATTGCTGGAGGCCTAGCTGGGCAGCGAAGGCAGCAAGATCGCTGCGAAGTTTACCATCGACGCCGGCATTTGACTGCTCGTCTTCATTGGCCTCCTCTCGATCCGAGTCCGCGTCTCCAATAAGTTTCAGATCGTCCTCGTCGCCACCAAGAGCCAGGATTTCTTCAAAAAGAGCATCGCGAGACAGGGGGCCTTTCTTGTTGTTCCTTGCCTTATTGGACACCCCATCTCGACGATTCGCAAAGTCTTGACCCCCGGGGGCTTGCTTCTTCCGTTGGCGGGGACTCGTCGTAGGGTCTTCTGACGTGTGTTTGCGTTTCTTGCTCTTTTTTGTATTGTCGTCGTTGGCGGGTTTCCCAAGGCTTTTGTCGATCTTAGCCGTCAGTGCGTAGAGTGACTGCTCGTCCAACTGCTCTGATCGAGGAGCATTGCCACCAGCGGACAGCCGCTTTTGCTTCGCCATGAGGATTTAGTCCTCTCTGTCGACCGCAAAGAGAGATACTTAACCCCAGGTCGCTGCGCTTGGCTGAATGGATTGAGACTGAGAATCAGACAAAGGCCTCGGGTCTACGAAAACTCTGCAAAGTGAGGATTAGATCGACCACCCGACTAAACAGAGCGCAGAAGCGTGGATGAGAAGGGGAAAAAAAGAAAAAAAAACATTTAGCTCCGAGTGGGGTTGCAGTCAATTGCTCCCCCACGCCAGCAGCGCTAAGGACAGTTTAGGAAGGGTCCCCATGTGGATGTGGACCCCCTGCATAGGTAGTTGGAGGCAGGTGTAAAAATCAAGATCCACCACTTTCCTCGGGAACTAACACTGCTACTTGACGACCGCGCTGCTAAGATTGCTGCGGGATAACTTCGAGCTCGGTTGATCAACAAACCTTTACCCTGGCCGGCACGTTCAACCCGCTTCGTTCGTGAAAGCTGAGTGATCTGTGCCAGCCTTTCGCTGTAGCCTCCAACATCCTGTCGCCTACTCGGCGAGCGCAATAATGTTGCCGCGAACATGGGGTTCCGCAACTGTCCCAGGGTCTTACATGCCTTGGGCTTATAATCGCTCCGTGCTACGCTCCAGGACCATCAAGGCAAGTCTGATAGACCCGAAACCATGGGGTTGCTGCTAACGTGCCTCAAGACATTCGCACGCACATACCGCGCTGAGCGAAAAAGGAGTCGACTTTCAGCAGTTTGGGTTCCTACTGGTGGGATTACTGCCAACCCAGGCGAGGGTATTATATCTACCCACGATTTACAGTACACGCTCGCTCATTTCTCCCGCAGATGCCCACCATAGGCTAATCCGAGCAGGGTTTCTCAGACAGGTGAGTTGTTTGTAGCAACGACCCAACGCCCTCGTAAATCGTTTTACTCAAATATTCGTGCAGTCTCACTCGGGCATCTTCCATCTACTTCCCCTCGGTAAGCGTGTCCAGGACAAACTGGAGGGTCTCATCGACCATTATATGCAGGAATTAGGTTAGTCTCCTTTCCAGATCGGCAACTGAATGGCGTCCAAACTAATACACAATCGTAAGGGGCTTCGAGGGTGTCATTGTCAACCATAACGTCCAAAGACTTGTGGGAGAGAAGTGGTCGCCTGTCACAATTGGAGCCCGAGGTTCGTCATACTAGCTACTCCGCGTACTACATCACTAACCTGCTCTCACAGCTTTTCGGCTTCGAAGATCGGAAGGGGGCCAAATACATGCTGTCGCCTACTCATGAGGAGGAGATCACCTCATTGGTAGCGAGGACCGTCAAGTCCTACAAAGAGCTACCACTCCGCCTCTACCAAATCAGTAAGTCGGTCGATTCACTTCACTTTGACAGCGTAAGGGCTTACGTGGTCCTTTTAAGCTCGTAAATTTCGCGACGAGCCACGCCCTCGACATGGGCTGCTCAGGTCCCGTGAATTCACTATGAAAGACTTATACACGTTCGACATATCCCCAGAGGCAGCGCTGGAGACGTATGACAAGGTTCGGTCAGCTTACGCAGGTGTTTTTGGCACGTTGAAGCTGCCGGTGATGGTTGCCAAGGCCAGCTCCGGCGACATGGGTGGTGATCTCAGCCATGAGTACCATCTGCCCACCCCGATTGGCGAGGACACCGTGATCACATGCAGTAGTTGCGACTACACTGTGAATTCCGAGATTGCGGAGACACGGACAGATATTGTGGACAGAGTAGGACCGGATGGCCAAGCCATCACAGTCATCAACAGGACCCATCCTGTGAAAGTTTGGCGAGGCATTAGCAAGGACCGTTCAACACTAGTCAACGCCTGGTATCCGGGACAGCTACCAGATGGTGCGAACTGGAAGGAGATTCATGATGGGGACGTCAGCATTGCCGCTATCAAGTCCGTCATACCCGAATTGGATGCAAGCATCGATAATCCTCTGTCTTTGTGGCAGGAGGCAGCCGCAGCCGCGGCTGTAGATGGGCAAGACATAGCTAAGCGGCTAAGGCTCGTGAACGTCTTGGATTACAGACTAACAAACACCACGGTTGATCTGCTGCAGCAGGAGAGCATGGTGTGGCCTTTGCTCAAATCGGGTGTGTCGAGGCCCAGCATCATAGGGACTGCCACCATGACAGAAAACGGCAGCGGTCGACCACTAAACCTACTCACCGCCCGCGCGGGTGACGGATGTCCATGTTGCCACGGTGGTGTCTTGGAAGCACAGAAAGCCCTGGAGGTGGGACACACATTCCACCTAGGCACGCGGTACTCAGAACCTCTTGGAGCAACAGTCACGATACCGGGCAACGTCTCGACAGGCACCAATGCTGGTCTGCCTCAGGCTGCGGTAAGGACGGTCCACATGCAAATGGGTTGCCATGGAATCGGGGTGTCACGGCTGATTGGCGCCATCGTTGAGCACTTGGCAGACAAAAAGGGTCTCCAGTGGCCTCGTGCCATCGCCCCATACGAAGTCGTTGTGGTAGCCGCGCCAGATCTGGTCGAAGAGGCTGTGAGGGTCTACGATGAGATAACGGAGACATCACCGGCAGGACCGATAGGGATAGATGCAGTGTTGGACGACCGCACGGCATCTTTCGTATGGAAGTTAAAGGATGCAGACTTGGTGGGATATCCAGTGGCAGTGGTGCTTGGCAAAGCGTGGAAGGAGAGTGGCTGCTGCGAACTGCAGTGCAGGCAACTTGGCATCAAAGAGAATGTGCCGCTGGCAAGGATTCGCCGGCGTGTAACTGAGTTGCTAGAACGGTTGTGATAGACGGCAGCATCACCATGTATCATATGCTAAAACATCACTCTATCCCTTGAGAACATATCAGCATAGATTCCCATCAGATTTCTATTATGAGGCTGGTGGACGTGGCGAAATCGGATTTTTAAGACGCATCCTACCTTAAATCTTGAGATGATTGACTTCACATAGGTCGCGACACATGAACCTCGAGTCTGCCTACGAAGAAGAGGCCGAGCTGCCGTCTAATTTTCGCTTTCGTTTACTTTGTTATTACATAAATGTGTGTGTACGTCTTCCGGCTGCTACCTTAGTATCAGACTCACAATAAAATAAGGGTAGGTGAAGCAAGCGGGGTGGCACTGAAGTCACGTGCCATGCCTTGCCTTACCTAAGGCACCGCACCTGAGGCGGTACCTCCTGATTACCTCCCTTACCTTAGGCACTTTAATTATCTTATTGTATCTTAGGTACCTTAGGTAGTTAGTGAGTCGAGGTACGTTCCGTATTTCGAGAACCAACCAACAGCGAAATCGTTTAATTTGTCTGGCCGCAGCAGCGAAAATTCCTCGCAGTCCCAGCCGCCAAAAACAGTCAGGGAGAAATACACCATGGCGGCCCAGGGCTCCGAGACTAGTAAGTCAAGTTTTGAATGAGGGACATCAGCAGATGTGTCTGGTGTCACGCGAGCCCATCGCTGACCACTTTCGGCAGTCAACCTCGAGACGCTGGACATGCAGCAGCTTAGCCAGGTCAAGAAGCAGCTGGAGGAGGAGTTGGAGCACTTGACGACATCATTTGCTCAACTGCACAGCGCTCAGTCCAAGTTCCGGGAGTGCCTTCGCTGTGTCAAGGCCCGCCCTGGCTCTCAAGAGGGTTCGCCAACTCCTCCCCTCCCGGCTTCACTTGCCAGCCGGTGACGCAAGCTCCAGCTAGAGTTCATGATATACTAACAGTAGTGCCTGCAGGCGAGAAATCAGTGCTGGTTCCCCTGACAAACTCGCTCTACGTCCGGGGTGAGCTGTCGGATCCCAAGCACGTGATCGTCGACGTCGGCACTGGCTTCTACGTGGAAAAGGTTTGGCCCACTTCCTTTGAGCTCATGTACTCGGGCTATTTCGATTCTGATTCAAGCTGCTTACATTGCACCCAAGGACATCGAGTCGGCTGAGCGCTTCTACGATGACAAGGTACAGCAACTCCAGAATAACATCCAGGACCTGGAGGTAATTGTTCAACGGAAGACTTCCAATGTACGGAGTGTCGAGGATGGTAAGTGCATCACAAGGAAATATTGAAGATGCGAGCAGACGAGCTCACATTGGATGAACAGTTTTAAGACAAAAGGTTCTCCAGAGCCAGGCGGCATAACCCAACCGGAATCCCAAGGCCCAGTGGAATGGAGTAAAATGAATGAAGAGAGAAAGGTCAATGCTGGAGCATTCAGTTTGCTTGCTCACAGAACCGGAGAGCCAGTGACTGGATGATGCTTGCGTAAAGTACATAAAAAATATGGATGCGGTGCATGTAGTGGAAGGAGCGTGGCTGATTGGAGTGACGTTTTGGCACGGCTATTTCCGGCAAAGGTTCTCTAAGTGACTGGCACTTCCTCGGTAGACAGTGACAGCTGGTCGGAAGAAGCCCCAGATTCGCCGGAACGCGGCTGGATGGACTCCATGCAGGCAATACTGCTCCGTTTCCCACACTGTAGCGGAACGCTATAGGTTGTGACTAGGTACGCTGTAATTTTCAGTGGTTGCCACAAGCCATACAGCAGGCAGTAACTGCTTGAAGGTGTGTCATACAGTGTGCCCGGCGCTTCGGGGCCAAAAGTAGGCCTGTCTGCCTTCGGCAAGCTGTAACTTAGGTATGGTATGGTTCAGCCAATCTGCAGCTGCTCCTGCTGCTCCCGCTGGAGCTGCTCCTAAAGTTACCCATACCCATACCCATCCATGCCTCGAACAGTACCAAACCACCCGGAACCAGGATCTGGCAGCTAAAACGAAAAAAGCTCCTAGCAACAACCGAATTCCGCGCCTTTGGTTACCACCTTCGGGTTTCCTTCTTCTGCAACCTCCAGGCTTTGCTCTCCTTATTTCCTTGTCAACCTTGGTCGTCAATCAGTCACGATGCTCTCAAGAAGACTCATCGCCACAGCGCGCCTACTGCCACTCCGTCGGTGCCAAGCGGGCCAGCTGCCCCTGCGGCTCCCGCAGATGATGCAGCACGTCCGCAACTATACCGACAAGATCGTCCAAGTGCCGCAGATGGCCGAGTCCATATCCGAGGGCACCCTGAAGCAGTGGTCAAAGCAGATTGGCGACTTCGTCGAGCAGGATGAGGAAATCGCGACTATTGAGACCGACAAGGTTCGTCGCTTGGCCCCTCTGATCCCGACAGCCATCGCGTCGCGCCGACCTACTGACCATGGATCACATCACAGATCGATGTAGCCGTCAACGCTCCCGAGGCCGGTGTCATCAAGGAGTTCTTGGTCAACGAGGAAGATACGGTCACTGTCGGTCAGGATATCGTCAAGCTGGAACTTGGCGGCGAGAGGTCTAGCGAGGGCAAGGATGCGGGCGACAAGAAGGACACTGCAGATAAGCCCAAGCCCGAGCCCGAATCCAACTCTCAACCGACCAAGTCGGAGTCGAAACCCGAGCCCACGCAGACGTCTCAGCAAGAGGCGACTGCCAGCAAGCAGGCTGCCCCAGCCAAAGAGACCAAGGAGCCATCAAAGCCCGCACCGGCGCCTGCGAAGGAGACGGCAGGAAGCGGCAGCCCAATTTTTGGCAGCCGCGAGGAGCGCCGGGTACGTTGGCCGGCACTTGGCCGTCATTTTGCACCATCTGTCTGCGACGCCAGCTGACTTATTTCTCTAGGTGAAAATGAACCGAATGCGTCTGCGAATCGCTGAGCGCCTGAAGCAGTCACAGAACACCGCGGCATCGCTGACTACTTTCAACGAGGTTGACATGTCATCACTAATCGAGTTCCGGAAGCTGTACCGGGATGATGTCCTGAAGAAGACGGGTGTCAAGCTTGGCTTCATGAGCGCTTTCTCCAGGGCGTGTGTCCTGGCCATGCGCGATATCCCTGCCGTCAACGCTTCCATTGAGGGACCGAACGGCGGCGACACTATCGTATACCGTGACTACGTGGACATCAGCGTGGCTGTGGCTACGGAGAAGGGCCTAGTTACTCCAGTTGTTCGCAACACCGAGTCGCTGGATATGCTGGGCATCGAGAAGGCCATTGCTGATATGGGCAAGAAGGTGAGACCGTTAGCTTTTCTCACTATTACTAGGCGCTGTCAGAAAGAAGGATGGGCTAACGGCGCATGATCACAGGCCCGAGATGGCAAGCTGACCATCGAGGATATGGCTGGTGGCACATTCACCATCAGCAATGGCGGTGTTTTTGGTTCTCTCATGGGTACACCCATTATCAACCTTCCCCAAACCGCCGTTCTAGGTCTCCACGCGGTTAAGGAGCGACCGGTAGCCGTGAACGGAAAGATTGAAGTCCGCCCAATGATGTACTTGGCGCTGACATACGACCACCGTCTGCTTGACGGAAGAGAAGCTGTTCAATTCCTCGTCAAAGTGAAGGAGTACATTGAGGACCCTAGGCGTATGCTGTTGTAAAGTTTCTGGTCGTTTGTTTTATAAAAACAATATATATATAACGTGGTTCATCAGCGAGCGGGACACCATCAGCGACCGGGACACTTTTCCCACCTTCATAGCGAAAAGCCTTCGTATCTCAACCATAATCAAGTAAATCAATTATAACTACTCGGAATCACATGAACTACTTATTTCCACAACCTCTGGACAAGTTCTTGTATTATGGCCGGTCTTATAATAAATACCATAGTGTCGTAAACCCGTTCGACGACACTTCGACGACCCCTCACTTTCCTCTTTATCACCTCGCTATTCTTCAACAACACCCTTTTTAACTATAAGCTCTTTAACCTGTGATCCATTAATTACCCCTCTATCCTATAATCGAGTTTTTTTTAGCTCTCCGTTATTTATTAAGGGTTATATTTATATCCCGAAAATATTATACCTCTTCTCCTAAAAGGGTAATCTAGTAAAAAATAAACTATAAACCTTTAAAAAAACTTATTAACTACTTTGTAAATTAGAATTAGAGAACTTTTCTAATATTTAGAGATCTTTTTTATAAGGGAAAACTAAGAAATTATTTTATTAATAATTTAAAGTGTTTTATAAACCTAAGAGTTAAGTAGCTTAATAGGGGTACTTAGGATTATTAGTATTCATAAATATATATTAAGCTTAAATAGAATAGTTTAGGGATTATAGGAGATAAGTCCAGCTCCTCTAAAACCCCTGAGAACATTTTCGGAACTAAAAATCTAAAAAAAAAGGCGGCTTTAAATATAAGAAAGAATTCGGGCTTAGTGATGTGGGTAATCCGGGCCTTAATAAAGTACTTAATTTGAGAATTATATTTTAACTTTAATATACTATAATACCTTATATTTAAAGGTTAGGTAAAATACGATAAATAAGTAAGTAAATAAAGAGTTATAATATTATTCTCCTTATAATACTCTTTGAAATCACTACTAATGTGATTTTTATAGCCATTAACCACAAATATTCGATATTTACCTCTTAGTTATAGTTCTGTATATTTATCGAAATACTGAAGCCATTCCAGAGCTGTCTCGTTATCTGTCCATCTATTAGAAGTTGTTTTTAACTACCTAAGTATCTGGAATCTGGGCCTCAGATTACTAATTAGCTAGATGGAAGCAACCTTGAACCACTAAAAAAGGCGGTATTATATAGCCATCACTAATTACTGCGAAGGGCTGGTCCTAGGCCTTGTCTCAACCGAAAGGTAGCCAAATACTGTTTATTTCAAGCTGAAGAGGAAAAGGGTAAACTACGATATGGCGCGAAATCTCTGCTTCCTAGGGGGTGGGCGCTAGTGGGGCACCGGTGGGGCACCAGTGCGAGCACGGGCATAGCCCGGGCATAACCACCGGGTTCGGCCCGTGACAATTACACAACAAATCGCTATTACTTATTCTTAATTACTAGGCTAAATATTTTTTGGTTTCCTAATATAATTAGAACATATAATAACTATTCTAAACTAAATTATACTTATTATAAAACCAGTCTTATTAAAATTATAGAAATCGTAATCTAGGATACCGTATTTCGATTACATATTAATCACTAATTAGAACCAAAGCTTAATAATTATAGGATCTTCGCAGAGACCTCTCTAATAATCATAAACACAAGAAAAGCGTGTCTTGAGCTTTGGGCGTCGCTTAATAAAGCGTTCCGTCTAGCACTTCCCGACCAGTCGGCCATCACACTTCCGGAGCAGTGTATTAGCTATATCTTCTATATTAGCCCACTAGAGCGAAAATCCTTAGGAATCCAATTTAATAATATACTAAATAATTATCTCCTCTTCGGTTTTTGTTAAATTTAGGAATACGTTCCTACTTTTAATTTTCATAGTTTAATTATTTATTTTAATATAAAAGGTAACTTTTAGGATATCATAAAAGGTTACTATACATTAGATACTTAATTATAATATTAATCGAATCACTTTAATTACTAAAATAATCCTATTTTTAGATAAGGTATTAAGTATTATTTTATAAAAGAAAATACGTATTAAAACTAAAAAGTAATAAAGGTGAGAAAAGTGTCCTAGTTACTAATAGTATCCCGCTCACTAATAAACCACGTTATATATAAGCTAACTTTGCAAAATATAAAAAACTATACTTATATATTAATTTATTTTTAATATAATATACATAGTAAGCGAGCTGATCAGACAAACAAACCGATCACCTAACCACGACCATTTCATAACTATAACTAAAAAATAATAATAAAAACTTTAAATTAATTAAAACTACTCAGAATCCTCTTCTTTAAATATTACTTTATTAACTAAACACGTTTATGTATTATGTTCAGTGTTCCCGTAGATGCTACATCGCCGTTGACCTAATTCGGTCCTCGGTTTATGACCATTACTCTGGTGTGTTTCCTCTTTTATTTAGGTTATCACCTCCCTCTAGGATTATATCTCCTTTACCTTAACTATAATAAGACTCCCTTTTTACCTTAAATATATTTTCTTAGCTCTTTAATATTAACTAAGTAGGTTATTTTCCTCCTAAAATACTTTAAATTTAAATTATATTAAAGTAAACTTATATATAACTCTTATTATACTTTTTATAATATAATTAATAACTTATAAAATAAGTATTAGGGAATTATTCTAATAATAGGAGACTTATTTTTTAATTAAAGTTAATTAAAAACTCACTTTAATTAGGTTATTTAGTGTTTTAGAAACCTAAAATAGTGGTATTACTAGGAGGGACCCCAGGGGTATTAAAGTGTATAACTTGATGTCCAGCTTCGATAAAATACTCCCTACACTTAAAAGAATAAGTCCGGACCCTTTAAAACCCCCCTAGATGTTCTTTTCTATAAAAATTTACATAAAAGTATTATAAAAGGCGGGGAAGAAGTCTTCTTTTATAATATGGGTATTACCTTAGCGTATCTTATTCTCGATTTCTCAAATATACGCCATCTTAAGGGGCCTAAAACAACTAATATCCAAGGGTTGGAGGATATACGACGAATAAGCTGGTATATAAAATATAATAATATTGTTCTCCTTATAAAATATTTCGAAATTAGTAGAATAGTGATTTTCGTATTTATCGACGATAAGGAAATAATATTAACCTTTTAAATATAGTCTTATATACTAATTAAAGTATTAGAGCTAATTTAGGCCCTTTTATTTATTATTTATTTATTTTTAAATATTATAATAACTAAGTTATATAAGAGATTAATTTTAATATACTAAGTGGAAAAGTGATATTAGCTTATAATAATAATATATAATAGGATATTATAACCTAATAAGTTAATGGCCTGAATAATTATATCTTATTTATAATTACTAAGCTATATTATATTCGTATTTAAACACCTTTTAATACTTATTATGATTATTCCGGATATAATTTAACTTATTATAAGCTTAGTTTTATCGAAGTTATAAATATCTAAGTCCTCGATACTATATTTTACGATTATGTTTATTATAAACTAAAACTATGTATTTATTATAATAATATTTTTATATTAGGCTTTCTTATAATTATATTTACGAAAAAATCGTATCCAGAGTTATAGTTATCGCTTAATGAAATTCAACGCCCAGCATTTACTAACCAGGGGTGTAACGGTCCAAGCACGTATATTGCAACTAGCTATGGCGACTACTACGAGTATTTTTAAGATAAGGAGAAAGGAAGGAAAAGTCTACTACCCTACAAATCCGTTAGATCCTAATCAGGTCTACTTAGGCCTGGTTAGGTTTAATAAATAGTAATTAGTGTTAAATATAATTAAGTAGTTCCGAGGCCTCTAATCGGGCCTTAACCCATAATAATTACCCCCTTCCTCCCCTCCTTTCCTAAGGGATATTCCTGTGATCGGCCTCGTAACGGTCTAAGGCCATTATATCCACTAGTATATCCACTAACTCTTAGGTGAGTTAAGTATAATCCTTTTACTTTACTAAAACCTTTTATTTACCCTATACTTTTTACGTATTACAGATTTCCTCAACTTCAAACTCCTCCCTATTAGCCACTAGTATTATAAGTAACTAAGTATTATTATAGTTTTATAATAGTAATGGATTAATTTTAGTATACCTAATTAGGTTTATATAAAAAATATTATAAATCCCTAATAGTATATTTAATTAGTAAGTGTAGGATTTAATTAGTTTAAGGATAATATACTTTATATTAATTTAGTTAAGTTTTTTTAATAGTTAATTAGATTAGATATTCCATAACCTTAGGTAAACCTTATCCCCAAGTTTAAACTAATTAGATGGTTAGCGCTTTGTGTTTATAATAATCTCTTATTTCTCTTATACTACTATTATTACCACCTAAGCCTACTTAGAAGTATCCTTTAACTTCTAAACTAAAACCTCTGCTCTTATTATAGGGGTCTTATTATTATTCTATAAGGGTTCCTCTACTCTAATTAGGTCTAAGTTATACCCATAAGTAATAAAGAACGGGTTAAGTCCTATTAATAAGGTAACCTAGTTATTAATAGTTATTATTATTATTAGGAGTAGTTCATCCTAATTGTTCTAAGTATACACTATATATACTCTAAAATAGGTTTCTATTACCTCGTTTACCCTCTCTATAACTTTATTTATTTTTAAGTAGAATACTATAAAAAGTCTTTATTTAATCCATAATAATTAGTAAAGTTATTTATATATAAGACTCATAAACTATGGTCCCCTATTTAATATAATTATATAAGGTATCCTATGGTACTTAATTAGACCTTGGATTAGTTAGTTTATTATTATATTCGTTATAATATCCTTTAATAACTTAAAGATTACGTTTTTTAATAAACAATTGGTCACTATTATGATGTTCATAGCCCCATCGTAGTGGGAAGGGGGCAGTCCCGTTATAAAGTTAATAGAGACCTCTGCCCAGATCCGTCCAGGGATAAGCAGAGGCTTTAATAGACCCCTCTGCTTATTATGCTATACGTTTCCTCGTCCATAAACATCGTAGTTCCTTATAAATCTTTGGATATCCTGGGATAGGCCTGGTTAATAGAACTAGTGGCTAATTAGGGCTTTTAAAGTGTTCCTCCCCGGATGTCCCGTTAACGTGGAGTCGTAGAACCTTTGGATTAAACCCGTCCTTAGGGGCTTATAATATGGAATCCAGATTTTGTCCCTCCATAATAGTCTCTTATTATTATTAATTATATATTCTAATAATATTATTGGTAACTTTTATTATAAGGGAAGTTATTGGTCTCCTTTTTATATTACCCCCCCGATTAGCTAGTATTGGTTATTCTGGTCTAAGGCTTTATCCCATTAGGAGTGTAATAGCTCTTTTTTAAAAGGGTTTAAGGGGGGTTCCGTCTTATCTGGGCTAGGATCGTCGATCTGATCTATGTTTCTAGGGGAGTCTCTTATACTAAACTTAACCCTCTCTACTTACCCTAATTAGGCCCGCACTTTTCTAGTTCACTTAATTATTTTTTTGTTATAAAGTACTTTAGATTTAGGTGATCAGTTAGGATAATAAACTCTTCTATACTCCGTAATTCTGAATCCCAGTGCTCTAAGTAGTGTATTATTACTAATAGTTCCTTATTGTGTATTAGGTAATTACACTCCGTAAATAGGTTCTTATGTAAAAAGAATGCTATAGGTTTTAGGATCCCTTCGTTATTATATTATGATAAGGCACCTCTTACCATATAATTAGACGAATTAGTCTCGAATATTATAGCTCGATTAGGGTCCTAGTGAGCTAATACAGGTGCGCTGATCAGGAGCGTCTTTAGCTCCTCGAACGCTCTAGTGTACTCCTTACTCTAAATAAATAGTATATCCCTTTTGGTTAAGGTTGTTAGGGGTTATGTGATCCCCGAGAAGTTGGGTATAAACTATTAGTAGTAGTTGGTAAAACCGATGAACCCACGGACTCTTTATACTAATCGGGGCACTTCCTATCCCTGGATTACCTTAATTTTCTTAGGGTCCACACGAATTCCCTTACTAGTATTAATAATAAACCCCAAATACTTAATACTCTTAACCTCGAATTTGCACTTATCGATATCCATATATAGGCCTGCAGCGCCTAGGTGCTCGAGGACCTTCTTGACCTTCTCTTTATAATTAGAGAGGGAGCTATCCGAATAAATCAGGACATCGTTGATATAGGCTAAGTAGAACTCATCTAGGAAATCTCGTAGGGTGTGGTTAATATATTACTAGAATATCGTAGGGGCTCTAGTTAAACCAAAGGGGGTAACCATCTATTCGTATAACCTATACCTCGTCCTAAACGCCGTCTTCTATTCATCTCCTTTCTTAACCCGGATCTTATAAAATATAGCGATAACATCCAACTTTATTAACCACTTTGCTTTTATTAGTACCCTTAGGGTCTCACTAATTAGGGGTAAGGGGTATCGGTCCTTCTTTATAATAGTATTAAGGGCATAATAATCGACGTAGAACTGTAACCCTCCTCTAGGCTTCTAGACAAATAGAACGGGCGATAATGCAGGGGAGCTACTAACCCTAATAAACCCTTTATCTAATAATTCTATAAAGGTTCAGCGTAGTATAATTAACTCTTCCCTTGATATACTATATAAAAGTCCTTAGATCATTGGTTTATTTTGACCATAGGAGTCCTTCTCAATAAGGATAGTATAATCGATGTTCTTCTAGTGTAGTAATAGTTAATTAGCCTTATCTTAGTTAAAGATATACAAAAACTTATAGTAATACGTAGGGAGTTTCGTTCTTAGGTCTATTTTCATTTTTAGTATTAGGGCCTTTTTAATATCGGCTAAACTTATGGAGAACGCGTTTAAGGTGGATATGCTAAGAGGGGTCTCTCTTCTCTTCTATGCCCGCCTAATTAGAGCTAAGAATACTAATCTAGTTTATTACTAAATTAGGAACTTTGGATTTTACCGGGCTTAACCCGGTTTCCTTTTTATTACCCAGTGGTCTACAATACTTATATATAGAGTACCTCGTATTAGGTAAACTATAACATCATCGTTAATTATCCAGGACCTTCTAAGGATAACGTTGTTTTTTTAGTTAAGAATAATATAAAAGAATAATCGGTGTCGTTTATAGTTATTAACATTAATATTAGTATAAGTGATATAATGGATTACACTAGGAACTATAATAGTAATTTATATTAAGTTCCGAGGTGTAATACTAATACATAGTAAACGGAGTTTCTTAGCGAAGGCGTCGCTAATCAGGGCGTATATTAAACACCCTATATTAACAAAGGCAATTATATAATATATCCCATTAATCCCAATATTAACGTAAAATGGGTTATAATCCATACTTTTTTTAATGACCTTCTATTCCTCCATAGTTTATTCCTCCTAATAACAACTTTCATTAGGAGTTACTCTTTTCCCAAGTCCTCAGAGTCCTAATCAGAATTACTATTTGTTTTACTTTATTCCTTAGTTTTTCCTTTAAAAGTCTTAGTCTTCCTTATCTTTTTTTAATCCTTAAAGTATTACTATTATATATACCCTTTTTTATTATAATTATAACATCTACGAGCTTCCTCTTAGCTTAGTTATTTATGGACTTTCTTGTCCTTAGTTAACTTATTTACCTTTGTAGGTTCCCACTCCATCTAATTAGGTTAGGGGAACTCTAATTAACTATTTTATTTCCGAGGGGACTTAGTTCTTATTTGGTTAGGGGTTAACGATCTCCTACGCCAACACTTACGGCGGGCTTAGTAGGATTCACTATCCAATTCTAAGCTTATATTTAGGAGTATCTGAGTATATATAGTATATATCGTTGGTTTGTTGATTATACTAATGAGGGGGGCTCTTATTATGGTATTCAGGGCTCCTTTAAAGTAGTTGATCCTTATAACGTCTAACTAGTGTCCTCCTCCTACTTCTGTGAGCTCTTTTTCAAACTTAGGGAGGAAGTAAGCGAAACTCTTGTTCTCCTTTTGTTGTATAATCCTTAGTTAATCGAGGGCTTATACTTCTACGTTAAGGTCCACATAATAACCCTTTAAATATTCTATAAATCTATCCGAGTTCTTTAACCCATCGGCCCCTCCTTACGTATAGTAGGTGCTTACTATAGTTTACGCAGTGTTTTCTAGCCTAAAATAGATGTAGGTGAATATAGTTAACTCTGAACTGTAGGCTTTTTTATCTACACTTATTTTCCCTCCCATTTTAAGGTGTTATTATTAAAACTTCTTATATAATCCATTAAACTTCGGTGAGTTGGGAATTTAATGTTTAGCTTATTTCGGAGGTAGTATATAAACTTAATCGGGGGGAATTGGTGTTATAAAAGGTATTAAGGACTAGTTTATTATTAATGTTGGGTACTTGGGTTTTACTAGGGCTTCCTATAGTAGTCGAATCTGTTCTCGTTAAGTCTTTTACTCGATTACTTAGGTAGTCCGCATCTCCTATAGTTGGGTTGCAAATTATCCAATTAGTTACACCAACTATTATGGGTTTCTAAATAATTCAGCGTTACCTTCTATCGTTGCGTAGTTATCGCTTATCCTAGTGTTTTACGTTTAGTAGTAACCGTAGTATACTTAATAACATAGTCGAAGTACTCTACTACGAATACATATATACATTGTTTCGAGTTTATAATAACCTCTAGGTCTGATTAGGCCGTACTAATTAGTTTTAGATGTTCAGGGACTCCTCAGGTTAACCCGTCTAGAACTTCTTATTACTCTTATACAAATCATAGACTTTTATACTAAGCGTTTAATTAATTACCTTTAATAATCTTAAAAATAATATAATGGTCTAAGTATATATATTACAATTAATTATAACAACTATTATGAGTATCTTTAAGATAAGGAGAAAGGAAGGAAAAGTCTGCTGCCCCATAAATCCGTTGGATCCTGATCAGGTCTGCTTGGGCCTGGTCAGGCTTAGTAAGCAGCGGTTGGCGTTGGACATGGCCGAGTGGTTCCGAGGCCTCTGATCGGGCCTTGGCCCGTGACAGTTGGTGCTTCGCTGCTTTAACCCTGAAGGAAAGATAATAGTGGAGATAAATTGTTCAGGGTTTACTTTAGGCAATACCCTTATATAAAAAGACTCCGATGAGTATTAGTACCCTATTACGTTCTACTCATAGAAGTTATCGCTAGCTGAGTATAATTACCCTATTTATAATAAGGAACTACTCACTATACTTGTGTGCCTTAGGGCCTAGAGAGTAGAACTATAAAGTGTAAGTAACTTTAAAATTCTTATGGATTAAAAAAACCTTAAATATTTTATAAGGAAGTAGCGCTTTACTAAGAGGTAGAGTTAGTGGGTAAAAAAGTTAACCTAATACGACTTTTATTTAGAGTACCAGTTAAAAAAGGAAGTAATAGTCCCCGATGCCCTCTCTTAGAGGGAGTAGGACACCCCCTAGGGCTAGGACGATAAGAGAGAACAGGGATATATACTCTAATTAATACTTAACTATACTATCCTTAAAGAAGGAACTGGTGCCCCCTAAGTGGGCTGCACTATAAACGATTTACTAATACTCTTATACATAATAGTATTCGTAAATAATAATAAGTTATAAACACTTTAGGATTAGACTATTAAAAAAATAGATTATACCACTAAGCTTATAAAGTGGTGAAGTAGGGATAACGCAACTTCCCACTAGAGTTATAATTAAAGATCCAAATTACGGAATATGTAATTAATAAGTAATAGAGGTTAACGTTCTAGGATAAAATATGGGTTCTTAGAGGAAAAGATAATAACGACCCTTTAAGCCTACTATGGACAAGGGTTATACAGGAGTACCACGATTCTAGTACTAGTGGTTACCCAGGGTATAATAGCATATTCGAGATTATAAGTCGACGTTTTTACTAGTCGGGGTACTCCTAAACGGTTAAAAGGTTCACAAGGAACTACTACGTATATAATAGTATTTATATCTAAAGGTAAGCTAAGAAGGGGTTACTTAAGCCCTTACCCGTCCCCCTCCGGATAAGTAACAACTTATTAATGGATTTTATCACTAATTTACTACTAATAAAAAAGAAAAAGTCCCATTATATATGGATTATAGTTAATTAGCTAAGCAAAACACTAATACTAGAGGAGATGGAGATTATGGACGTGGTATTTTATGCCCAGTGGTTCCTCTATAGTTACTATTATTTCCACGGGATACTTTAGTTAATTATAAGTAATAAAGGGTTAAACTAGGTTAGTAACTTTTAGTGGGAGTTTTATAGGTTAACTAGGGTTACCTAGTTACTAAGTACCGCTTATTACTTATAGACTAATAGGGGAATAGAGTGTATAAACTAGGAGGTTTAGGTTATTTTATGGGCTTATATTACCTAGGCCTAGGACGATTAGGGAGGATTACTTCTTATAGTATAATTGGTTTTGTAGAATAGAATTAGCTTAGTAACTAGTATCTCTCCGTTCTTTATAGAACACGGGTACTACGTTGACCTATTACTGGTTATAGAAGAAGATAGTAAGGGACCGCCTAGTTATAAAAAAGTAGTTATAGATGAACTAGTAGCTAAAATAAAGGACATTATAGTGTTTACCTAGGTTATAATGGCCTTAACGTAATAGTATTACGTGTAACGGTCCAAGCACGTATATTGCAACTAGCTATGGCGACTATTACGAGTATTTTTAAGATGAGAGAGAAAAGGAGAAAATGTCTTCCGCTC